>CP106976.1:0-4894808 GCA_025722995.1 Phytophthora agathidicida | reverse complement strand
TAAACCCTAAACCCTAAACCCTAAACCCTAAACCCTAAACCCTAAACCCTAAACCCTAAACCCTAAACCCTAAACCCTAAACCCTAAACCCTAAACCCTAAACCCTAAACCCTAAACCCTAAACCCTAAACCCTAAACCCTAAACCCTAAACCCTAAACCCTAAACCCTAAACCCTAAACCCTAAACCCTAAACCCTAAACCCTAAACCCTAAACCCTAAACCCTAAACCCTAAACCCTAAACCCTAAACCCTAAACCCTAAACCCTAAACCCTAAACCCTAAACCCTAAACCCTAAACCCTAAACCCTAAACCCTAAACCCTAAACCCTAAACCCTAAACCCTAAACCCTAAACCCTAAACCCTAAACCCTAAACCCTAAACCCTAAACCCTAAACCCTAAACCCTAAACCCTAAACCCTAAACCCTAAACCCTAAACCCTAAACCCTAAACCCTAAACCCTAAACCCTAAACCCTAAACCCTAAACCCTAAACCCTAAACCCTAAACCCTAAACCCTAAACCCTAAACCCTAAACCCTAAACCCTAAACCCTAAACCCTAAACCCTAAACCCTAAACCCTAAACCCTAAACCCTAAACCCTAAACCCTAAACCCTAAACCTAGACGTCGAACTCCACGACGTCAAGGAGACGCCACACTTTGGCGAACTGACGCGAAAACGTTGCCGGAATTTCACCAAAACTTCGAACTCGGAACCGAAGTTCAGTCCGCATATCACCCATGACATCCTTTTGTTCGAGGAAGGCATCCTGCAACTTGGCGAAGTACGGCTTGGCCAGGCGCGAAAACTTGTTTTTGCGGGGCTGGTTGAGTCGGCCAGGTCTGACGGACGACTTGAAAATGTGGGCGGCCCTCGAGTACACCAGACACTTCAACATCGTTGGGTCCGCAACATCAGAACGCACGCGCTTGGCCATCACCGAACCAAAGTGGTTGGGCTTCTGCATCGGTCCATACAGGACGTGATTATGGCCACGGCAACCCTCCGGACGCGCTCGGGTCCAGCGAACAAGTATTGAGGGTAACCGGTTATGCCTGTACCAGGTTACGGTGAACCTGTCCAATCCGATCACACGATGTTTACGGTACGTTGATTACGCTACCGATGATTAGACGAGTAGGATGATTGGACGAGTGCAGAGTGATGGTGATTGGATGCACCAAATGATTGGATGCAGTGCTGCGTGTCTATGAGGATAGCTAGGTAGTGCAGACAAAGTAAGCTCCGATAAATCAATCACTTTCGAATCTCCCTTCTTCCCCTCAAGTGGTCAAGTGTCCTCGCTCCGGTCAAGCTCCGAGTGGTGACTCTCCCCCTCCCTTCTCTTCGTCCAAGATCCGTGACCTTTATCAGGTTATGAGCCCAAGCACCATGTCCTCTGCCCAAGACGTCTCCACCAAGGTCTCCATCGACAAGTTCAACGGCGACAACTACGCGACGTGGAACCGCTACATGCGTGGCGTGTTCCTGACCAAGTCGGTGTGGCATGTCGTGAACCGTGAAACGACTCCGACCTTCGCGGACCCAAGGGCCAAGGATGACTACGTCAAGTCGAGCAACATCGCGTTCGGCCTGATGCTGCTCCACATGGACGCGGACTACCACCACGTGGTGGACAACTGTGAAGAAGCGTGGGTGGCGTGGTCGCGCCTGAAGACGCTGTACGGAGGATCGCAGAAGGCTGGTCGCATCTACCTGAAGCGACAGCTCTTCAGCATGGAGATGACGGAAGGCGGCAACGTGTTGCATCATTGCAACGAGGTCCTCAACATCAGCGCCAAGCTCAGCAGCATCGGCGCCAAGATGGAGGACGAGGACGTGGCGATCTGCTTGTTGCGCAGTCTCCCCAAGAGCTACGAGAACGTCGTGCTGAACTTGGAGATGAGCACTGCGGAGCTGAAGACGCAAGACGTCGTGAAGGTGCTCACGAACGAGCATATCAAGCGGCAAGGCGAGAAGAAGACCGACTCGGTGAAGACTGAAGACGCGGCGAAGGCGTTCAGTGCCGAGAGAGAGTCTCGCCAGTGCAGTTACTGCGGAAAATTGGGGCACGTCATCGACAAGTGCTGGACCAAGCAGAAGGACGAGAACCGAGGTGGTCGACGCGGCGGGAATGGCCGTGGACGCGGGGCCAACAATGTCCAGTGGCGGAACGACGACTACGAATACGACTACGACCGGGTCGCGTTTGCGGTATCCCTGGAGTGCGGACTTTCGACGGGCAAGGGTATGTCCGGGATGTGGGCGGTCGACAGCGGCGCAACGCACCACATCTGCAACAACAAGGCCAAGTTCGCCACGCTGAATGAGCAAGACGAGGGCGAACTGTCGGTGGCTGACGGCAACAAAGCTGCCATCAAGGGTGTGGGGACCATCATCGAACGAGTGGTTCTGCCCAACGGCGACGAGCGCGACATCGAGATCAAGGACGCGCTGTACGTGCCGAACATGAACAAGAATCTGCTGTCGGTGCCGCAGATCAACAAGAGTGGCAAGTTTCAAGTGGTGTTCGACGGTGCGAGCATGCATGTTGCGCGCAAGAGCTCGAAGCAAGTGGTGGCGACGGCTGACCTCGTGGACGGACTCTACTGGCTGCGCACTCCACTGCGTTCTGCGAATGCGACGACGTCGGCGCGTAACGTGGATCTTCATGCGCGGATGGGTCATGCTCCGATCGACGTGCTGCGCAAGATGGTCAACAACGGCATGATCAAGGACGCCAAGGTACCCTTGAAGTCGAGTGGACCAAGTGTGTGTCGCGGGTGCCAGCAAGGGAAAATGGTCCAAAAGCCGTTCCCGACTAACCGCGACAAGCGCCGTTACGACACGTTCGAGCTGCTCCACTTCGACATCTGCGGTCCCATGGAGGAAGAATCGTTGGGTGGCAGCAAGTATCTGCTACTCATCACGGACGAAGCCAGCGGATGCATGAAGGGTTTCTGTCTACGCGCCAAGTCGGAGAGCGAAGAGTGCCTCAAGAGCTACATCACCAAGGTGCAGACGCAGTTCGGCAAGCAGGTCAAGTTCGTGCGTCACGACGGAGCCCGCGAGTTTGCGACCAATTCGCTCAAGGCCTTTTACGAGGATCAAGGCATCGAGCAGCAGCCCACGGTTCGGTACGCGCACCAGACCAACGCCACGGCAGAACGCGCCAACCGAACCATCGTCACGATTGGTCGCAGCATGCTGCACCATGCCAAGTTGGACAAGTGTTTCTGGGGCGAAGCGGCGATGACTGCCATCTACGTCAAGAATCGCCTGCCGTCGCTCAAGATCGAAAACAAGACTCCGTTCGAGATCGTGTACAAGTCCAAGCCAAGCGTGAAGCACATGCGTGTGTTTGGGTGTCGGGCGTACGTGCTAACTCCGAGGGAGAAACGACTCAAGTGGGATCCCAAGGCTCGCGCTGGTCTGTTCATGGGCTACGAGGAAGTGTCGAAGGCGTATCGAGTTTATGACATCGAGGCGGGGAAGGTGGTGATTTCTCGCGATGTCACCTTCGACGAATCGAGTTTTGGTGGTGTCTCGGCGGGAAGTTCAAGCGATGACGACGAAGATGCTAGCCTGGACTTCGACTCTCTCGAGATCAACGATGCTGACAGTGCGGGCCCGATGGAGTTCAAGCAGGCGGGGAAACGCAAGGCCCGCTCAAGTGATGCCGGTGATATGTCAGCGAGCTCACGTTCTGTTCGCCATGGAGCTGGCTTGGAAGAAGCAAGTGCTCCTGACAACTCGTTTGGGCGTCGGGCGAAACGACGATCAAGTGTGCGAATGGAGCCTGATCTGGCTGAAGAAGAGGAGAAGGATGCTCATGACGACGAAGATGACGACTCGACTCCTCCCGCATTTTGGCGAGCAAGCGCCAACGCAGTGGAAGCCGGCGATTTGTCTGAGCCGACGACATTCCAAGATGCGGTGAACGGACCCGACCAAGTGCATTGGCGCAAGGCCGTCCGCGCAGAGCTCAAGTCGATGCGACTTCGTGGGGTGTTTCGAGCTGCCAAGTTGCCGAACGGACAACGCGCCATCGGGACCAAGTGGGTGTTCAAGATCAAGCGCAAAGCAGACGGATCCATCGAGAAGTACAAAGCGCGTCTCGTGGCCAAGGGATTCAAGCAGAAGTACGGCATCGACTACACCGAGACGTTCTCGCCCGTGGTCAAGTACGTGACGTTGCGCATGGTGATCGCGTTGGCCAAGTACTTCGACTGGCCGCTGGACCAACTGGACGTGGTGACGGCATTCCTGTACGGCGTGATGAAAGAAGTGGTGTACTGCGCAGTGCCAGAAGGGGTCGAGCTGGACGGTGACTTCGACTGCCTGGAGCTGGTGAAGGCGATCTACGGTCTCAAGCAAGCTTCGCGCGTGTGGAACGAGACCTTCGACGAGTACGTGTGCTCCATCGGCTTCCAAGTCTCGGCCTACGACCCGTGTCTCTACATGAAGATTGTGGACGGTCACTGCGTGCTGTTGCTGGTGTACGTGGACGATGTGTTGGTGACCGGGAGTTCGGCCGATCTGATCGCGCGCACCAAGAGCGACCTCAAGACGCGGTTTGAGATGACCGACAGTGGCAAGTGCGCGTTTGTGCTGGGCATCGAGTTGGTGGACAACGCTGACGGCAACGTAACGATGTGCCAGCGACGCTACGTGGACGACATTCTCAAGCGTTTCGGCATGGAGGAGTGCAAGGCTGTGGTGAGTCCGGCGGATTTGAGCTCTCGACTGGTTCCAAGCGACGCGCCGACCAAGGTGAACGCCCCGTTCCGCGAAGCTGTGGGTGCGCTCATGCACTTGATGACCGCGACCCGACCGGACATTGCTTTCGCCGTGGGCTATGTGTCGCGCTTCATGGAGAACCCCCAAGTCGAGCACTGGACTGCGGTGAAGCGCATCCTGCGCTATCTGCAGGGAACCAAGTCACATGGGATCTGCTTCCAGCCGGGTGACAAGATCGACTTCCGCGGGTACTCCGACGCAGACTGGGCTGGTGACCACTCCGATCGCAAGTCGACTTCGGGATACGCGTTCATGCTGATGGGCGCGCCGGTGAGCTGGGGAAGCAAGAAGCAGTCAAGTGTGTCGCTGTCTACGAGCGAGGCGGAGTACATTGCACTCAACCTGGCCATTCAAGAAGGCAAGTGGGTGCATCACCTGTTGTGCGAGATCATGGCGGCAGCAAGCGAAGCGGGACCCGAGCTCAAGATTCTCGAGGACAACCAGTCGTGCATCAAGATGACCAAGAACCCTGTGAACCATGGCCGCGCCAAGCACATCGACATCAAGTACCATCACATCCGTGATGAGGTCAAGCGTGGTGAAGTGAAGCTCGAGTACTGCGAGACTGCGACAATGCTGGCGGACATCATGACCAAGACGCTCCCGGGACCACGCCACAAGGACCTCACGGCGGCTCTCGGAATCCACGCGTGTTCGCATTGAGGGGGCGTATTGAGGGTAACCGGTTATGCCTGTACCAGGTTACGGTGAACCTGTCCAATCCGATCACACGATGTTTACGGTACGTTGATTACGCTACCGATGATTAGACGAGTAGGATGATTGGACGAGTGCAGAGTGATGGTGATTGGATGCACCAAATGATTGGATGCAGTGCTGCGTGTCTATGAGGATAGCTAGGTAGTGCAGACAAAGTAAGCTCCGATAAATCAATCACTTTCGAATCTCCCTTCTTCCCCTCAAGTGGTCAAGTGTCCTCGCTCCGGTCAAGCTCCGAGTGGTGACTCTCCCCCTCCCTTCTCTTCGTCCAAGATCCGTGACCTTTATCAACAAGTCGAACCCGACCTTCGGTACTTGGCTTCGTCATCGCTGCGACGTCCACAATCACCGTCGCTTCGGGGATGCATTGAAGCATGTCGTCGAGCCACGCAAAACCCGCGAGTCTGCCCTTCATCGCGTAGTCGATGTACTTCACGTAGATGACACCAGCAGCTATCAGCGCGATCGCCAAGTCATATCCGGAGATCCGGCGTCGTTGCCACATCAGCAGGCTGCGGTCATCGTCACTTGCCTCCAAGGGGTATCCGAAGTGGACGCCCAACTGCACGATGATGGAGTCCTTGAAATCCTTCGGCGCGTAGACGTAGCCTGGGCCTTTCGCGACCAACAGCATGTCGGACTCCTCCCGAATGTCGGACCCCAGCCCAAATGTCAGCTTGTTGAGGTATGGCAGCACGACACATGGGCCAGTCACCTCCAGGTAGTCGATGTCCAGCTCATCTACGTCGAACGCTCGGCGAGCCGGGGGCGGGTGCTCGGCATCGGCGGTGGGAGCGGACCTTGCTGGGGCGGACCTTGCGGGGGCGGTGCGGGCGGACGAGCGTCTTGACGTATGGTACGGAAGCTGGGGCGTGCCGGGGCGCGGGAGAAGTTGAGAGTTGTTTGGATCATTGTCCGGTAACTTGAGAAGTGAGGGTCTCTCTAAACGCGTGTCTGTAGTGTCCTGCTAGGGGCCATTACGACGCGTATCTATCCGTAAACCGGATGATTGGACGCACCATCATTCCCCATTCTATACGAAAGACAAGTGTCTATAAATCAGGACGGGAGAAAACGTGGGTTAATGTTCATTCTCCTGTCCACACATCAATGTTGACGCTCAACGCCGGCTTGGATATGAATGCACGTCAGAGCGTACGTGTACACACACACCAGGTAGCTGATAGCAAGGTACAATGTCTGTAAACGTATCACGAGGCAAAACCCAAATTTCAGCTTTGTACAGTTAACATTGACAAAGTTACGTGTATTTTAAATACTTGGTTCAATTGCGTACCTAAATCAAACGTAGTGTGGAAAACGAACCTATCTGTGTCCATGTATAAGAGATGGATATAGTCCTCATATAGGCGAGTACGGTACTACTGGTACAGAGGTACGGTGTAGAACTCGAGGGGGCACACCCGATTTGAAGGTGTTCTCGCCTTTTTTTTTGGCATGGTGCCGGTGGCGATAGTGCTTAAACAAGACGGCTACATCGTACTTAGATGGGATGGATACACCTTACTTAAATGGGATGGGTTCATCGTACTTATTTGGGATGGGTTCATCGTACTTAGATGGAATGGATACATCGTACTTATATGTAATGGACACATCGTACTTTATCGAGATAGATACATCGTACTTTATCGAGATAGATACATCGTACTTAAACGAGATAGATACATCGTACTTAAGAAAATATTTACTGTACACATATGCGTGGTCCACATAAGTTTTCCTGACCAAAATATGTGGTCCACATAATTTTGTGTGTCACACACCAAATTTGGGACATGTACACATCTCAATTTGACGCGGTTCTAGCCTTTATCTGAACATGGGACCGGCGTCTACCTCCACTAAATCGACTACGTAGATTCCAAATATGCAAAGGAAAACATATGGTTGAGGATTGGTTGTCGAGATATCGCCTTTTTCTGCGTTTATACAAACTTCCAGTCAAAATCTGAAATCCAAATTTCGGCATTCTGTCTATCTCGGTCGATTACATAGGTGTGCAAAGTTTCAGCTCGATCCTGAGGCTAGTTTTTGCAGGACCCGGTATACTAAACCCTAAACCCTAAACCCTTTGACACGGTGGCGCGTCACAACCAGCAGCCGCGATGTTAAAGATTCCCAGCGGGAATATTCCACACGGTTGAAGATTCGCACTGCGAAAATTCTCAGCTGGACTCATTGGGTACACAACTGGATTTTCGGGGTACATCTCACCCAAAAAATCTAGTTTCAACCCACACCCAGTTCTCGAAGATTCAAGTGCACCCACGCACGCAAGTTGAAGATTCGAGAAACCAAGATGCATGAATCTTGCATGTGTAGTGAGTAGTTAGCAGTAGCAGACCAGCTTCAGCCGGACGCTCACTTCTCAATTTGCCGTCCACTGAAGAAGCCTAAGCGAAAGGACCACCGGAGAGGCCGACCTCCCGACCCTTTGGACAACCAAATACAAACGTCTTTGTCGCGTCAAGCCTCTGTCTCAAGACACAAACCGCTCGGCAGCGCTCCGCGTCACCTCGCGTTTGCACTCACTCCGGCTTCGCCTACGTTCGTGCCACAACCCTACAAACCCTAATATTGGCCAACTCGTAGTCAGGCCTGCGTGACAGCGCATCGGCAAGCACGTTCAGCTTGCCAGGCTTGTATTCAACGCGGAAGTTGTATTCCGCGAAGAATGACAGCCGCCGGGCCATCCGTTGAGACAGATGCGGTGTGTTGATGGCCGTCCGCAAGGACGCGTGGTCCGTGAAGACCACAAAGGGCCTAGTGCCCAGGAGGTGCACTCGGGACTTGACAAGGGCATACTTCATTGCCAGGAGCTCCTTGTCATGGACTGGAACGAGATGACTCGATCTCGTCCCTCTTCGTCCTCCTGCAACAGCGCACAGCCGATTGCATAGTCGGAAGCGTCACAGACGACACTGAACGGCTTCGACTCGTCCGGCAGAGCCAGGACCGGCGCGCTGTAGGCTCGCCTTGATGCTGTCGAACGCATCCTGATGGTGGCGCTCCCAGCGCCACTCGACTTCCTTCTTCAGGAGGTCTGACAACGGCCGTGCGAGACCCGCATAGCCAGCACTGTACTTGTGCAGGTAGTTGGCTAATCCAAGCCACTTCCGTAGGTCTTTCTGAGACCGTGGAGTAGGCCAAGCAGCAATGGCCTTGACCTTCTCCGGGTCAGCGCGTACACCAACGCTGCTGACATAGCAGCCGAGGACCTTTATCTCCTCAGCTGCGAAGACGCACTTGTCGATGTTGACATAGAGCTTGTTCGCTCTCATGACCTCAAACACTCGACGGAGGTGCTCCACATGCACCTCAAGAGCCGTCTTGCCTCCCTCGGCACGGCTATGGACGAAGATATCGTCGAAGTACGTCTGTGTGAACGCACGCAAAGGTCTGAACTACTGTGTGACCAAGCGATTGAAAGTCGCTGGGGCGTTTGAGAGTCCCTGTGGCATTGCCAGCCACTCCCAGAGCATGCCGCTCGGTGTGCTCACCGCGGTGAGCGGGATATCGCTCTCTCTCATCAGGATCTGGTAGTATCCGTCCACCAGATCCAGGGCACTGTACAGCGTGCAGCCGGACATGTTGTTCAGCAACACGTCCTTGCGAGGGATCGGCGTCTGTGCCGGTACCGTCGCACTGTTCAGCTTGTTGTAAGCATGAACGAGACGCCACTTTCCGTTCGGCTTCCGAACGCAGAACGTTGGCGTCGAGTGCGGGGACTTCGACTCCCGCACCATGCCTGCCTTCGCCTTCGCGGCGAAGAAGGCATCGATCACGTCGCACTGTTCCCGGGGCAGTGGCCACTGCCGGGTGACACAGTACTTCGTGCCCGGCACGAGATCGATTTCATGCCTGATCCCGCGGTCAGGTGGGAGCTGTGACGGTGGGTCCTTCGAAACCACGTCCGCATACTCCTTCACCAAAGGGTACAGGGGATCCTTCGGGTTCTTGAGGATCTCAGAACCCACGCGCGACGTACGCTGCTTACGGAACTCCTCCAGGACATCCTCGTCCATTACTGAGGAGGGGTTCAACTCCTCAGGAGAGGTCTCCGGTCTGAGGAGCACCATCTCCGAGATCTCCCCGGCCTTTAACTCGGCCAAGAAGTCCTCCATCGCAACTTCTTCGAGGTTCAGCAGCTCTGACACCTCGGGCAGCGTCTGCAACTGCATGGCGCCTGCCTTCACGCGTTTGCCGGTCACGCCGTCGAAGACATGATAACACTCCTCGACCGGCGGTGACCCGAGAGCCTTCGTTCCCGGCTCCAAGTCCTTCCGGACTTTGGGTTGGTGTCCCACCAAACCCTGTGTGCGATAACGGCGTTGAGCTTGGTTACCCACGCCTGGTGATGCCTCAATGGCGACACCACGAGTCTTCCCGACTCCCTGCGGAACTATGTTACCCGCCTTACCAGGTGGAACTGTGTTACCCACCCTGTGTGGAGCTTGGTTACCCACACTGGAGTCGCATGTAGCGACCTCCTCTTCTTCTACGGCCTGCCCGGCCTCGTGTGGAACTATGTTACCCACACAGGAAGTGCCCGCAGCACCTTCCTCACCAGCTATGGTCTGGGTGACCTCGCGTGGAACTATGTTACCCACGTCAGAAGCGCCTTCACCGGCCTTCTCAGCAGATTCAGCTGCATGCGGAACTAAGTTACCCGCCTGTGGACCTAAGTTACCCACCTGGCAAGCGCTATCTTGCGCTGCCACAGTCGAAGCCCATACGGCGCGACGACCTTGAGCGTTGGGGTCTGCTGGCAAGGCAGACCCCAACGCTCGACAGGAAGTTCCGTCCGTCAACCCAGCCTTCGGCGGCCCACGATCATCGCTCGAGACGGACTCGGTCTCACGGCCTGTTGCAGAGTCCACTGCAACTACTTCCCCGGAGCTGACTATTCCGTCGACAGCTCCCAAAACCTCTTCGGACACTGTCGCGTCTCGGCGGTCCCCACGGACGCCCAGGTTCTTGACAGAGGTGGGAACATGACTCACCAAAGCTCTGTCAGAGACCGCAGGCCGGCTAGCCCCGATGGCTTTGCCGCGCCAATCGATCCAGGGCTCGTGCTTCTCAAGCCACGGCATGCCCAGGATCAAGTCGTACTTGTCCATGTCCAGGACAATGAACGGCTCCGTGCTGTCAAAGTCTTCGAACTTGACAGCCAGGTCCATCCGGACCTTGGGTACTTTTACCACCGTACCGTCGGCCAGTCTCACGGCGACTATCCCGTTGCCTTCGCTCTCACGCAGAGCGTCGGCAAACCGGTCGCGGTTCCTCGCGACCGTCTGTCGACGAGCAAAGTTCTTACTCGCCCCAGAGTCGATCAAGACTCTTAAGGGATGATCGTATCCCCGTACATTCACATGTACTACAAGCAGCCCGCCGCTGCCCTTCTCCGCTTCGAGGGTACACAGACTCTCAGGGACTAAGCCTCCACGGTGCGCGCTACCCGCACACCCGTCGTGAAGACTTAGGTCTTCCCCAGTAGGGCGCCCCGCCCCTACTGGTGTCCTGCGTTCCCCTGACTCTTGGGGCGCGGCCTCTGCCATCGACCCTTCGAGCCACGAGATCTGGAAGGAACTTCCTTTGTCCTTCATCAGGACAGGCACGTTTCATGTACCCGAGACGGCCGCACCCAAAGCAGCGGATATCGCTCTGCTCGACCAGCCCCAGATCCATGGGTACTGGCCCACCACTGGCTCCGTTACCAGGAGTTCCGTGTGCCACGCTTCCTGGCATACTGTGGCCTTGCCACGCAGAGGTAGGAGTACGAGCCTGTCTGTGGCTGTACTCCTCCTGGAGAGCGCCCTGGATCGCCTCCTCTATGGTACTGGCCTGCACGCGGAATAACTGCGTGCGAGCCGGGCTTACTCTCAAGCCGTCCATGAACACAGTCACCTTGATGTGTTCAGGTAGGAGGGTCCCCACCAGAGATGCCGCGAGCACACATATCTCCTGGATGTACTCATGCAGCTCGTGCTTCTCTTGCTTGCAGGCGAGGAAGCGTGAGCGCTGGCGATACTCATAGTCCGCCGGGAGGAAAGCGGCCCGAAGCTGTTCACACAGTTGAGCCCAGGATGTAAAACATCGAGGCGACGTCGCTTCGCGCGTGTACGCCCAGGTCTTAGCACGACCGCCAAGGTTGGACAGTGCAAAAGCGACGCACAATCGCTCGGTCGAGATGAGAGCCGCGTCCATCGCGAGCTCAACTTCTCGAACCCAGAAGTGAAGGTTTTCCCCTTCCTTCCCTTCATACGGAAGTACCTTCAGCCGTAGCGGCTTAGGCCCGGCCGGTTTCGGTTCGACCACGGGAGCCTGAAGGTTTCCCCGAACGTGCTCAATGAGCCCACGTTCGTACATGTCGAACGCATTCACGCGCTCGACCTGCTCGGCCGGCTTAGCAGCCGCCAAGCTCCGGAAGGCATCCATTCCAAAGATGCCCGTCATCTTCCGGACCGACTCAAACTGAGCATCGGTCAAGTGAGGGAACTCACTCCGATCCATCTTGGCTCTCCCAGAGACCACAGAGGATTCAGGTAGTCCAATCTACCCGCGTAGGTGTAAGATTGACTACAAGTGCTACCAAGTGTGACGGGGGTCACACAGCACCTTGCACAGAGGAAGTGTGCAGGAGTATACAAACTCCTAGTGAACGGCAGTTCACTGGTCCCTGGCCTAAGGGGACGAGTTACCAAGACTAAGGTAGAATTAAGGCTGAATATATTTATAGGATGATCGTAATATGGCCTGCAATACAAACTACAAATATCCTATAGTGAAACCTATATAAAACCTGAGCAGCCACCATTGGTTGGCTCTCAGAGCAAGTGGTACTGTGTACCCACTTGTGTCCGTGATGTGTCAGTAGTGTTTGACACACCACCCAGAATAGTTGAACCCATGTCACTATTCGGTGTAGCCCCGCTACAGCATCGCTGAAAATCTTTGCACATGCCAAGATCAGATCTCGATTATTAGCTTGTATGCGTTCCTCGAACGAGAGCCTTTCCTCCGATTGCTGCTTCTCAAATGCAAGTCGCTGCTCGAAACGACTCTGGGTCTGCTCCTGTTCGCGTACTTGAAGGTCAAACTGGAGTCTTTGCCGCTTTTCTTGGCGTTCCATTTCGCGTGTAAAAGCATTTGACCGTTTTGAAGAAGGTTGGGCAGAGCTTGACGCCGATACATTCGTCACCACCGACGATGACGTACTCTCGGCATCGCTGTTTTCACTTTCGCCGCTACCATGACTTCCTTCGGCTTGCACCCTTTGTGCACGACGGCGAGAGATTTCTTGAACAATCTCATCCGCACAGCGCGCAAGATCCTGTTCCCGTTTTTGCTGTCTGTCCTTTCGCTGTTGTTTTTCATTCTTGTGTAGTGCCTCCAACGCCAAGTACTCGCGCACAAGCCCTGACCGTTCGTCGTGGTGGCTTTGAACATTAGATGCCTTTCGAAACGCATATTGTTTGTTGGCTATGGGATAGCTACACATAAAACATCCACTTTCTACCTCGATTAGTAATCACCTATCGCTATCCCATGAAAGCCATCAGATAAACGGGCAAAACTGCCTCGCTATCCAACGGACTTCGTCGGTTATGGGAACCCCTGTTTAGTAGTGAACTGTGGATTATGATCTACGAGGTGACACTTCGATATATTAGTGATGAGAGTTCTCCAACATGACCTACGAAGATTTCCCACACGCAGATCGCCATGCCGGCAAATACTGCACGCTCGTACTTCCCGCAATCCGGTCTCACTCAATCTCAGCCCGTAGTGGACTTCCGCGTACGTTGCCCATCAACCTCGAGCAGCTCGGATACCGGAGAGGCAAATGACAACGTCGGCGATGGCGACATCGCGCTAGCTGACGACGAAGAAGAATCGGGTGGAGATGCAAGCGATTTTGGTAGCAACTACACCGGCGGAGTCTATAACCTCGGCATATACAACACCAACGATTTAACCAGTGAGGGGTCTGCCCAAACCATGCAGTCAGATCAGACCACAGCGCACCGAAAGGTTCGGCAGCGATTTGGTCCTGAAGAAGATTATCTACTTGCCGTTCAAGTGAATGTGGATGCACCATACGCCGCCAAGCATGGGGAAATTGACAAAAAATGGCAGGCTGTCGCGAACAAGCTTAACAAGTGTCCGAATTTCAACATGAAAAATATTAAAGGACCAACCGCTAAGGCCAGATTTAAGAATCTGCTGGCAAAGCACCGTGCGTGGGAGACTGAGTCTGCGAAGAAATCAGGCACTGATGAGCGTGAAACTCCTTTTATTCAAATTGTGACTGAGATTATGGCCAGTGTCGACGAATACGAAGCTGGAGTTGCTGACGCAGCAGAAGTTAAGGAAGTAGAGAAGCGTACCAAGGAACATTCAGGTGAAGTAGTGCGGCAGGCCGCTCTATCCCGAATTCAACTTGGAAAGCGTCGAATAAGGACTAGTGATGGTGATACTGAAATGAAGGATCAAGAACCTTCACCTGTAGAGCTCCGTCAATCTACCCGTGCCAGAGGGCCTGCTGACTGGATGTCCTTGCTGATGGAGACCAAGGAACAGCGAAACCAGCTCATGAAAGAATTTTTTCAACACCAAGAGACTGATTTGAAACAACGACTCGAATTCGAGAGAGAGGAGCGCAAAAAAGAAAGAGAAGAGCGTCGTCTGGAGAGAGAGGAACGCCAAAAGGAACGGGACACCCAGACACAATTGATTACCATGTTACTGAAACGACTTGACAAGAGTTACAGCTAATTTGCAGATGATATTCGGATCTGAAGGGGCTTGCGAAAGTAATCATCCAATGTTGGTGGAGCGCACTTGAAGTACTCGCTAATTTGATTTCCGTTTCTCATGCATGTCAATGCGTTATTAAGCAGTACTGCAACTCGAACCATTCGAGCCACAGGCGTTAGTAGAATTTGGTGTTTTTTGTTCCAATCTAGAAATGCCCATTTCTTCTTGACAACACCGAACAACCACTCGATCGAAACACGCGCTTTGCTCATGACGACATTAAAGCGCTTTTCGTCACTAGTCACGTACGCATTTCGAAATGGGCTACATAACACATCATTAATGCCATAGGCCGGATCTGTAACAGGGTTACACAGGCTGGTGTAATTGGGTACACCAGATATACGTGTATAGCCGGACTATACACGGACAAGTATACGGTAAGCCTTCTGTGTGTGCGTCACACACACAGTCAACAATCATTTCGAGCCGCCAATGGCACAAACATTGGCGGGCGCTAAGCGCACTGCTATTGGTGGAAAGGGGCACATTTCCACCAATCAAACGCATACATAAGGGCCGGAGCGTGAGAGCCAACCATGGCTTCACCTCCGTAGATACATAAGTCATTTAGATAGGTTTGCTAAGGGCCCACCACGCGGCGGGCTTCCATTCAATTCAGTTTTCTATTTTCAAGTTAAAGTTTCGGTCTTTTGCTTAGAAATACACGGGGACGTGTATTTCTACTTGCATACAAAGTCTAAGTAACTTACGCTTCCTCAAAAGCGCATACTAGTGTATGCTAAAGAAACAGAGCGCGTCACGCCCTGTTACAGGATCACCGTAGACATGCACGCCAAGATCTCTGATGGAATCGTTGCTTGCGAGGTATGTGAGAATCTTACTCTCGCGAAGCATGGTTGAGTCGTGAAGACGACCTTCGACAGGACCATAGAACGATATGCACAAGCCTAAATCAACACAAAACAGTTAGATGAGTGCCAAAATGACATATGCCATACAAAAGCGTAACTATTACCATCAGGGGTACAAATGCCTTGATAATTCAAACAGTGGCGACGTTTGTGCCCGCTATAACAAACCTTCTGCAGGTTTTCACTATCACCCACCGGAATACTATCGAGAGCACTCTGGAGAGCTAGTAACCGCCTTTTGCGTTTACCTGGTCTGCAGATAAATCCCTTTGTTCCATCAATAAACATGGATATTTTGTCGACGATGCCGTTTGTCTTGGCGGAGACAGCTTGCACGTAGAGGTGGTGACGCTCAACGTACAGGCGGTCGTGAAAGTAGAGCGTGTTGTGCCATTCTTTGTCAAGGAAGCAATCTAGAACAGTAAACTGTAGGTAGTGACCTTTTCAGCAATATGAAGGAGAATGCGTACGTACAGGTGTCGGTAATAATGCGACTGCATGCCGGGTCCGAACGTCCGAATTGCTTTCGAATACGAGAGAGTTTGCCGGGGTAAGATAACCGATAGCACAACATGACCAGAGCTTCGACTCCTAGTAGGCGATCGCCTGCACTGGAGATGAACACGTTGGGTATGTTCATCACGTCGGCCAGTAGATGTATCTCCCCACAGGTAAAGCGAAAGTCCTCAAGTGCGTTGGCGTCGGGATATGTACCGAAATCGAAGCGAACGTTCGGGATAAGTGGTCGCTCTACACAACCTACACACCTCTCAACGAGGACAGCATCTTCGGTCTCATCGAGCTCGTCGAGAAAGAGCAGAAGCGCTGTCGCACTCGACAGCTGTGAACCCTCCATGTCGGGATCTTAATCGCTTGCATGCAATCCCTGTCAAACTTTGATTAGAGCTGAACTGAACAGTCGCATCCAATATTCGACAAACCACGAACCTCGAAACAAAAAGGTACCTCGTTTTTCGTTTGTTGAATATGGTTAAGAGAATATCCCATAAACCATATCCAACGAGGCTTTGATAGGCATCTATTGACAGCGTTCAGCGACTCCTCTACACCACTTGCTAGAGCTGATGCCGATTCATCTGCACGAAATCCCGCTTTGAGTACGTTGAGTCGATCTTGAACCTGTTTCACATTCAATTTCACCTTGATCGCACTTGACACGCCGGCCGCAACGTCCCCCCACACCTTAGTAGTAGTTCCTCGTTTAGCAGCGAAGGGCTTGAGGCGGATCAGTTCACGCATGAGCTCTTGATCTTGCTCGTAGGAGAAGCGAAACACCATGACTGGATTTAAGTTTGCTGGAGAAATCTGCTTTAGAAAAATGAACACATCCGATGTCATCTTGGTTATTTGTTGGCAAGCTTGCCTATATTCTTGCCGGGGCTCCAGCTGGTTAAACCGTTCCTAAGAACGACCTGCTAAATCCAAATATGCCATCTATATGGACGGATCAACAAACGGTTGGTAACATGAACCCGTATGAAATCTGCTAAATACCTCTTGTGTTAACATTATTTCGATGTGCTTTTAAACAACCTGAGAATCAGTGCGCCATATCACCATAGTCAAAATTGTGCTCAAGCATTCACCTTGTTTAGTCATCGTCGGATTTTCCGGTCATTTTGAGTTTCAGCGTCTGAAGTTTCCAAGATCATTGTGCACACGGAACTTGGCGATATTACCTTCGCGCACTCGTTTTCTTCGTCTGTAGGCGCCGCAATGCTTTCGTGATGTTTCAAATATTCCACTACGATGTTCATATCGCTGCCGTGCAACATAAAACCTGAGGAGCACAACCCCAAATCAATGCCATTGACGGTAACCTCGACCATATTCCCGCTAGGACAGTCGAGGGTACTACTGCTTTACGATATACTCGAAACGGGGACGGTCTCGTTAAGTGCAGTCACGATTGGGTTGATCGATGGCACTACTTCACATTCCACCAAGGGGGTATCGCCGCTGTCCACAGAACTGCTGAACACGATGGCATCCATCTACAATTGTGTAGTCGTACAGTGTCGAGTCGTCCGTGATCGCGGCATAACGGCAATGCTATCTCCAGGCTGTTGCCAGCAGTAATGTTTCTGGTTGTTCAGTAAAACCAGAGTCGACAGAGAGGAGACAGAATCCCATCTTCGACGATTGCCTAGGAACACGATGGTGAAGCGTCGTACATTGCAATGCTGGCTCCAGACGGAAGTCCCAACTTGGTAAGGCTATCCTCATTCTTCAAAAGCCTTGGTTCTCGCACAGCATCGGACCGCTGCGTCGATAGGTATTGGTGGAGATGTTCTTTTGCAAGCTCACGGCGTCGCTTTTGGCTCTTCCGGTGCTGGTTGCTCATGCGGATGGTGGCAACAGCTGCAAGTTCGGGCCCTCTGAAAAGTGCGCGATCGACTCGTTAACTGCGTCCAGCGACGATGGCAGCGTTCTCATTTACCCCGGTGGCAACACGCGCTGTGCTTTCGATGACTATTCAGATAACACCACGACGTTCGAGTCCAGCTCAACGTACTTCTTCCAAGTGTTTCCGAACCAGACGCAAGACAAATCCAAGGTACTTCTTTACTTCCAGGGAGGGGGCGCTTGCGTCGACGAGTACACTTGCAACTTCGCGCTGCAGTGCCAGCTTGGCGCCAGTCCGCTCATTACAACGACGCCCAAGGTCGACAATAGTGGCATCATGGACCGCGGCGCCGACGGCAACCCTTTCAATGACTGGAATATCGTATTCCTCCCATACTGCACAGGCGATCTCTTTGTGGGGAACACGCATCTGAGGCCTTCTGAAAGTGCCTACAACCAAGCGCTAGGAAACAAACAGTGCCTCGGTCAGAATCGCAGCATGTATATGAATGGCTACAATAACGCAAAAGCTGTGTTGGACTGGGCGCGCGAGAACTTTCCTGACCCAGAGCAGTTGGTCATTGGCGGCTACAGCGCGGGATCGCTAGGTGCGCAACTTTGGTCGGCCCAGGTCGCGAATATGTGGCAGGTCGAGCAAAAGGCAACAAAATTCCAGGTTCTGGCGGACAGCTACGTTGGAGTGTTTCCGGAGCACAAGACGGCTGCTAGCTCCCTCATCAACTTCTACGGTGGATGCGATGTGGACCTCAGTTTCCCCGAAGCGATGGCAGCGGAATGCAAAGCAGGCACAGCCACGGCTACTGCGGTGGTCGACGCACTGATCAAAGAAACGCCCAAGAGCGAGTGGTTGTTCATTGACAGCAACGCAGACCGCACGCAGCGCAAATTTTACGAGTTGGTGCGACTGGGAATCGCGGGCTACCCGTTCACGACGGTGTTGGATGCTGGCGAGTTCTTCGGCAACCTGACGCAGATCTTGGACTCACACGCCAAGCTGACGAGTGTTACTCGCTTCAATATCGACAGCGAGCAGCACGTGTGGCTGAAGTCGGCTGACTACGCGACTGCCACAAGCCTGGATGGCGCTGTGCTTGGAAATGTGCTCTCCAACTGGCTGGGGCAGGGTGGGGCGGCAACCAACACGACTGCACTGAGCAATGCCAGTACGGGCTTGTAGTAGGTTTGGGCGTGGGTGTTGAAACAATAGACGACAACATTTGTGTGGGTTCCGTGTTGGTGCGAATGTTGAAGTTGACGTTATCAGGTTATTTGATTTTGTAACTATGCGAAGGAATAAAAATTAATTAAAATTCTTGTTAGTAGGATTGGCATCACTCGGTTCAGTTCCTATCCTGTATTACTCCCCGCGGCGGCATGGCGCTTCACCGCAAGCAGCGCGGTCCCGTGGACTTGTCCCCGCAGTACGTGCGCATCCCGACATTGCGCGCCAACGGCCGATCGCCAAGCTACTCGCTGCACGAGACGCACCCGCGTTCGCAGCGAATCTACGCCAAGCGCTACACTACGGGCGACCGATCGCGCAAAATCAGCTCGGTGCAGCTTCGTGTGTGCTTCGCGCTATGCGTGCTGCTGTATTTTGGCGCCATCTACTTCGCAGACGACATTGCCAGCTTTGGACGAGTGGTGGGCTCTGAGCAGAACAGTCAGAACTTCTTCGTGCACTCGCTGATGCCTCGTGGTAGAGGGAACATTCGCGTGGGTAGAGCAGTCGATGCGAAGAAAATGGAGGCGACGTCTGTCCCGGTATCAACTACAGCGACACCTGCTGGTGTGGAAAAGCAGCAGCAGGAGGGTAACACCCCGACGGAGGCTCACGTGGTCGAAACCCACTTGCCTGAGACTGAATATACGACTGCCAAAACGGAGGAGGCACAAGCGACAGAGCCACTTCAACAGCCAGAGACCGAGGTGCATGCAACACACCAAGGTGAGCAAAAATTATACGATGACGCGCCTGGAGATGCTGTACACCCGGACGATCAAGGTGAAGATATTGCTGCGGACCACATCGAGAGCGTCAAGCCAGATTTGGCTGAGAACACACAAAAGCCTGTTGAAAAGTTAAAGACGATATCGACAGATCTCAGCAAACCAAACAACAGACATCAAGGATATAACGGCAAACAGCAAAAAGACCCGATTGCCACGGCACCCCCGAAGAATAATGCGCCTGGAGATCAGTTACCACACCCAACTGCTGCACTCCGGCTGCCAGAGAAGGAAGCTGACGTGGTGCCCGCTGCGAGTCCGGCTCGCGTTGAGAAGCAAGACGACAAACTAAAGTGGCAACGGCAGCCCAACGTCGTCGGTGGACAACTAGAGGGGCAACCGATACGGCAGGTAAATCGAGGTCGGAAGCCCATCGAGGAGCCCAACGTGGCTGGCGGACAGCATGGCGAGCAGCAAACTGCCGAGACAACGCAAACAACGCCTGTGCAGAAGGAGAGCGCGGCCGAGCACATTTCGGATATTTAACTGGACAAATTGTAAATGCATTGGACTCAAATGAAGTCGTTGCGGCGCCTGCAGTAGCCACTCCGGCGGAGTCTCCGCTGATTTTAATGCCAGATCTCGTCTGGACGAGCGCAGCGTGCGCCCTTGGCAGATGCCGCCATTACGTCCTCATTACACGTCAGCAATGCGCATCGGGTAGGATTGTCAATTTCTTGGCGCATTTAATTCCGTCGCAGGCGTGCAATGGGCGAAGGATGCCAGTAAGTGCAGTGGCTATCGAAGCACCTCAAACTAGTATTCTTACGAAAACACCCAACTGTGTGCTCTATATTGTACCGTATTAGTATGCACGGTCAAGGAGAATTGTATATGAAACGTATGGATGCAAGCAATAAGCTCATTTTGCTACAGGAGCATGTAGCTCAGCTCAGTCGGACGTCTCCTAACTGCTTCGAATTGTCACCCCAGCACGTTACTGCCTGGCTTGGAGTTCACCTTCGATCGCATAGTTGCTCAGGTTTCTTCACTGGCGTCCGCTCACTCGTTTTAGCGTGCTAAAATATCCCTCAACTGCGCATGCTCCTGAAGCGATGCTTGCTAGGTCCAACACAGAAAGCGGTCAGTATGTCAAGTACACCACGTTGACCTTCTTCTATGCTTCTTCAAGCGTAAGATCATTCAGCTCGTCAACGCGTCAACGAAAATTGCTCAACTTTCTTTAGTTGCTGATGAACCGCCTGAATTGCGTGCCCACCTGCAAGGACTTTGTGCCTACGCTGAGTACTCATACGGGTGCTATTGACCCAGGTGTGCGCTGCTTCATCACATTCTACGATCCCAGCGGCCGAGTATTCAGCATCGCGGACCCCGACGAGAAGATACTCACGCGACTCAAGATAGATTGCAGATGCACTGCGGCATGAGGTGGCTCAGCTAGAACAGAAGATCGTAGAGCCGCCGTGTCGGGGGAAGGACTGTGCGTGCGAACGGACGAGTGAGGGGCGTGAGGCGGTGAAGAACGAGGACAGCAAGTGTCGACATCCGTGCCACACAAAGACCAAGGTGGCAAAGAAGAAGACGGCGGCAGAATGCGTCGTCACCACTGAACTGCAGCGGAACAAGCGGCGGCGTCAGCGCCTGCGTCTGCAGATCCGTCGAATTCTCGCCAAGGTGACACGCATGGTGCACGATATGCACCAGAAGGTCTCCAAGTGGCTGTCGCTGAACTACCACGAGGTGCTGCTGCCAACGTTCGAGACCCAGCAGATGGCCGCTAGATATGTCCGAGAAGAGCGCCTGGACATCACGCCTGAGAGCCTTCTCGCTCCAGCTGAAGAACTCGTGCTTCGGGGACGGAAGCGGAAGCGGAAACTGCGTCGCCCGACTGTCCGCGCCATGATGACGCTGTCTCACTACAAGTTCAAGAAGATGCTGGAGTACAAGATGCAGCGAGCGAGCGGTCGGGTGGTCGAGATACACGAGGAATACACGTCCAAGACCTGCTCGGGGTGTGGCCGCATCGACGAGAAGCTCGGCAGCAAGAAGGTGTACAGGTGCAAGCACTGCCACCTGGTTCAAGATCGAGATGCTAACGCAGCACGGAACATCTTCCACAAGAACGTGGGTGCGTCCGTACTGCGCGACCATTTCAACCGGTGTTCCTACATCGGGGAGTCCTGCTAGCTCTGCGCTAGCGTTATCGGCCCAACAACCGTAGGTTCAGCTTAGGACAGCTTCGGACGGAGGCTGTGATGCGATTCGGATAGCCACGGACGTCTAGAGGCAACTACATTAGGATGGGGTGTATCACGATCTATCGATTGCCGTTGTGTGTTAGAATTTTGTCGATCTCTGTGGGTTTCAATTTTCGAAATTTCATGATTTCGATTGGGTGTGCGACTGGGCTTTTAGCCCTTTTTATCTCCCACCGCCCGTTTGAAGATCCTGATGGTCGCGTTCGTGCGGGCTGGGGCTTGTAAAGGACTCCAGCCAAGTTTGTAAGTTGGCGTGTGCAAGTTGAGATCACGATTCAACACATAACCAAATCCCAAGCACCAGCCGCAGCGAGTAGGACTCCAGTACGAATTATAACAGGTGCAGACGTTTACATGCTCAGGTGATTCCAACAAATCTGCAGTATCAAATCTCGCAGCCGCAAGGATGTCCTCCTCTCTTGCACTTTCCCCACGATGTGGCTAGCACTGCACTTGATCATCGAGTGACTGCAGTGGGCGCGGTGCGACCTCCACGTACGCTGCTCACTGCGCCATTTGACCAGCCAGACCGTTGCCCCATGCGTCGCCCCGCGTCGTCCGCTCTTCCGTCTCATGCGTCTGGCAGCCGCCGCACCATGGATTCATTGTCCTCCACTGCTGCTTGTGATGGTGCATCCGCCGGTCACTGGCACTCGCGCTGGTGGCTGCTCTTCTACGTAGTGCTGGGGTTCTACGCAGTTGCAGTGCTCGGGTCTTTTGTGGTAGGTTGGACGCCCAAACCACCCGCTCAGCAGCAGCAATTGGTGCAGGAGCGACAGCAGGACCGCCCGAAAATGGTGGCGGTGGACCCCATCAAGGTGGAGACAACGGCAAGAGACTCCAATGAAACGGAGGAAGGGTGGCCAGTGCAGGATCCGGCGGAATTAGAAGCAGCAGAGCGAGAGGAAGAAGTCAGAGCACTGGAGCAGAAGCAGGAGGTAGCTGACACGATTGGCGCGCGCGAAGACGGCGACGCTGAAGACGTTTCTACAACTGTTGGTCCCGAGAACGCAACAGAGCCGCCCGCTACCGCTGTCCCATTAACCACAACTGAAGCTGCCACTACAAGTCCAAGCATCCCAGAAGTGGAGAACGCTCCGAAGACAGACGTAGAGATTCCGACACACTTAAAAGGCATAGTATTATTGGCCGCTGACCAGGAGGAGGAAGAGAAGAAGGAGGAAACGACCACAATGCCCGATGATATGAAGGTTTTGATCGATAAGGAGGAGCAAGGTGGCGGGACGGTGAAAGAACCCAATGAGGCAGAGGCAGAGATGCAAGCCCCACAAGAAAAGTGGGAGATAGAGGATTCCAACAAGAACGAGGCTACGGGAACGCCTGAACCGTTGGCAACACCGACAAAAGACGAAACACGGCCTCCTATTCGCCGCTCACAAGAGTTTATGAATGCGATGGACCTTGTGTATCCTCCCGAGACAACTCCTCCAAACCCGTATTTCCACGTTTTCCCGGTTAGCAAGACTGGGGACAACACTGCGCTGGTGTCTGGACTACGCAACATTGCACCAGATCGTGATGCATGGACGGTGGAAGGGTATCAGCATGAGCTCGATCGCCTAGAGGGGCTCAAGCGGGAGGCCAACGAAGAGACTGAACGCTTAAAACAGCTCATCACCGCAACGAATAAGCTTATTGCCGAAGAAAAAGACCGGCTGGAGGACAAACGGGCGGCTAGCACGCTGGATATTCGCCTACACCAACCGCGAAAGATCCGCAACAATCTCAAGTGCATGGGCTGGCGCCAAACTGGACAATGCAACCCTTACGGCAAACGCGAACCGAACTCAGATCTCGCGTGCAACCAAATTGCGCAAGGCGGTGTATCTGGATACTGCGAGCTGCTCGACGAGGACACTGGTGAACTGTTCCGTGTCATGCAACTCAATTGCTCGAGCGTGCGCGACCACGTAGTGTTTTCTTGCGCGGAAGCCGCTGACTTCGCAAATTTTGGACTGAGGGCTCAGGGTGTCTACGAGAATGCCTTAACGCAGAGCAAATCTGATCCATTGAAACTGTTGGGCAACAATGGCAGTGGTAACGGCATCGTCATGGTTGTGTATCCGAAACTTCTGTCAAGTGTGTTCGCATCAATTAGCGTGCTGAGGTCGTATAACTGCACGCTACCCATTGAGTTGTGGATCTCGCAACCTGAAGTGGTGCGCACGCCAAGCATGAGGTCAACTCTGGAAATGTTGCAGCAGCGATTTTCAAATGTCACGGTGGAGACTATCATCGACCCGACAGTAGCCGGGTTTTCCACCAAGATCCACGCGGTCCAGCACAGCAAGTTTGAGAACGTATTATTTCTCGACGCTGATAACGTCCCTGTGCGTGATCCAACTTTCTTATTCGAGAGTCACGAATTCCGTGAGCACGGCGCCATCTTTTGGCCTGATTTCTGGCACCCCGAAAAGACCATTTTCAACATTCAGCGCGAGTCGCTGCTGTGGGAACTCGTCGATCTCCCATTCGTAGACATGTTCGAGCAGGAAAGCGGTCAGATTCTCATCAACCGGAAACGCGCTGCTATAGCCCTCGAGGTGCTGATGTTTTTCGCGTACCATCGCCCGAGCCACTTCGAGCGATTGGTGTTGGCTCACGGCGACAAGGATCTCTTTCGTCTTGCCTGGATGAAAACGCGGACCTCGTTCTACATGATGCCGTTCCCACCTGCTTCTGCCGGTACGGAGCGCGGGACGTACACGAAGAAGTTCTGTGGTATGACTATGGTTCAGTTCGACATTAATGGTAGCGTGCTGTTCCTGCATCGCAACGCTAAGAAGCTCGATGGCAAGGTGGACAAACTCGATCCGAAGTACTGGACGCACCTGCAGTCGTTCAAGTGGGAACAAGAAGTTTCAGTCGGTGATGGAGAAGATATTGTGTTCCCAGCGAATCGGACAGCACTGCAGCGCATGATGAGCTACGCGGACATCAAGCAAAAGTATCAGATCGGTATCCAGCCGAGTGGCCCCCTTTTCAAGGAGTTTGAGTCGTGCTACGGTGCAGAGCCCAACGTTGTGGGCAATTATAACTTGACCAAGTTCGAGGACCTGCCGTTTGCCAACCTGGAGCAGCAGCTGGTGGACTATGCGCATGAAGCCGCGATCCTCATGGCACAGGCGCAAGGTCGCGTGGGCGTGGTGCATTAAGCCCCAACACCAACCTGGGACATCAACCATAGAAGTGTTTCTAGACGTTATTTCCTAAATGAAGTGCCCATTTGCATTGTTCGCTACCTCGACAGCGACCTCCATTGTTATTCGTGCCCGGAGATGATCATGCTCGACTTGCTCATTTTCGTGTCGTCGAATACCACTAAGTGCGATTTGGCCATCTGGCCGTTAGCTGCGACTTGAAACGAACGCTCGACTTGCGCTCTCGCCGCCTCCGTGGACGTCGACGATGCTGCTGCTACGTCATTTCCTGCCGCTGCTCCCGCTGCTGTTGCCGCTTGCCTCGGGACAGCAGTGCGCTTACTTCTCTCAGGACGACCTGATCTCCCGTATCGAGTCGAGCGTGCCTAAGTGTCTTGGCCCCAGCGCCTCGTCCTCCGCGCTCACGACGCTAACCGAGCGCTTTGTCGCCAATGAGTTCGACCATCGCCAACCTCTGGCGCTTGTGTTTTTCTCCAACTCCAGCGAGCTGCTGCACTCGCTGACAGGCGCAGTAGCCTCCTCGCTCTTCGGCTCCTCCCGCTCCCCAAACACTGTTCAGAAAGTCGATTTCCAGGCACTGCTCGAGCCCTCACGTGCTTCCAACTACGACATTAAGCAGACACTGCGCTCTACTCTAGCTACGCCACTGCGCGCTTGCCCCGAGCGCAGTCTCTTCGTGATCGACAATGTTCAGGCGCTGGATGACGCTGCGTTGCCAGTGCTGGACATATTCCTGGACCCTCTCAATGGCAAACGTGCGCAGTTTCAGCAATACGTCGAGGGCAAAGCCAGCCGCATCTTTGACTGCGCCAACTCCGTCTTCCTGTTCCTGTACAAAGTCACAGCGAACCATTCTCCACTCGATGGTGCCAACAACGAGTCGGGATCAACCAGCAACTGGCGCGAGTTCTTGATGCAGCAATGGACGCGATCCGAAGGGACAATCGAAGAATTCACGCCTCAAGCCTTCGTTGGGAGACTCACTGACGCAGTGGCTGTGTTCCCACCAAAAGGAGATGATAGTTCTGATGCGAGTTTCGAAGAGTTCAAGACATCGCGTGAGTGGCGGCAAGTGTGCGACCTGCACTCCTACGACGCGGAAGATGAAATGATTGAGGCGGAAGTCGCGATGGAAGGCTTCGGAACTGCTGCGTTTGCAGTGGTAGTTGATAATGTTGCTGCGGCGGCTCCAAGGATCCCGGGGGTAATGGTAATGCTCTCAATACCGGCATATCTTCTGGTTCTTACGCGTGCTAAGCGCTGGAATGCAGAAACGGCGAAGCAAGGGGAACGAGGAGCTATTCACCGCCGCAGCAGCAACAACTCGAAGCGGAAAAAGAGGAAAGCGCGCAAATGACGAAATGGCGTGTTGGGGTGCAGATTCTAGTTTTTCAAGCCCTGAATGGGCGTGCAGGAGAAGAGAAATTTATACTAACGTTCTGTGTGCAAATATAATAGCAGTGGAAAAAATACGAAAGCCGAGCTCCGTGGAGCATCAGAGTAATGAATATGTTTGCTATGAACGGTGATCTGCGTGTCCTACGTCAGCATGGTGTTCTCTACTGGTGCAATATCATGTCCCAGAACTGCCTCAAGTTTTTCATTCGCCACTACTCCGCCTCTCGCTAACTCCAAGATCTTCTCTTCGGGAATTACTCCACCCCACACACGAAAAGAATTAACAACACCGTCGAAGCCGTACCAGTCTTGACAAGGACAGTTCGGAGTGGCCGATGTGCTCCAACCTGTTCCGACCTGTCCATACGTCATGAAGTGCCAACTATAACGCCACGTACCGAACGTCGACTGCATTTTGACGCCATCCAAGTAAACTTCTTGGCGTTGAGCGTCGTTGTCGTAAGTTAACACATGATACCACCGATTTGGTTTCAAATTCCTTCCCACGACGAATCTTAACACTTAGCTCGTGGTCCACGGACTCTCTCTCTCTCTCTCTCTCTCACTTCTCAATTGGAGCTTGTGGCCATGAGACTCGTCGCGCTCGAGCAGCACGCTCTGGCTTCACTCTCATTTCACAACGTGCCGTCTTCTACTCAAGTGACTTGGACCAAGCCACCAGCAGTCGGCGCTGCCGGCGCCGAGGGCAATACGCCCCTCGTCAAGGCTCAACTACTGCTGCCAAAGTCTGCGGCCAAGAATCCTGCACCTGGAGTGATCATCGTCTGCGGGCAGGAGGCTGCGTTGCTCTTCGAGTCGTGCTGACGCCGTCGCAAGTTCAAGATGCTCCCGCGAATGGATCGAGCGCGCGGCCCAATGGTGGAAGTACGCGAAGGGTTTGCACGTCCGACACGTGCTCGGGATGCGGATACCTCGACAAGTGCGCTGTCCTCGGCAAGACCCTGGTGCTGTGCTCGGAGATGTATACGAGCCGCACTTGTGGTCGCTGCAACCGACTGCACCTCTCTCTCCGCAACCTGGACGTGTGCCCGCACTGTGGCTTCGTGGCAAACAGGGACGAAAATGCTGCCTTCAACATCATGCGCTTTGTATGCGCTGGGTCGTTGAGCGTCTTTCAGGTCAACGGCGAGCAGCAACAGTAGGGTAGCTAGCTTACATATCGGGTTACAGCGAGAGCAGGCCCCGTCGACGAGAAGCGACAGGCTTGGCGGGGTGAAGACTGTAACACATGGTCTCACTGGCCCTTGCCGAGGGCCTCTACGTTTCGCTGGCGAATATGCTCGGCTTCCTGAGCGAACGTGCGAATATGCATCTCTAAACCAGAAAACGGCAGGTCTGCAAATTCCTGCGAGTAGAAATGTTCATTCTTGCCAAGTTCACGTTGGCCGTAGCAGCGTTGCCAGTCTGGAAATTGCGGCGCGGCTCTGTAGGACTGGATCTTGTAGAAGCCTCGGCGAGATGTTGTATTGAATGACAGTAAATGCGTCCACATAACTGGATCAGGCAGTCCGTCGGGTTCTCGTGGTTCCAGAGTCGGGTCTGGTATCAAGCTCAGTCTAGCGATTTCATCGTCTACCGCCTGCTGGTCGGGGACGTGGTTGATGCCTTCCTTCAGAAACTTCTCGCGGACACTTTTGATCGCCTGTGCTCGATGGTAAATCTTCTTGCGCTTCACCTCCCCCGTGAGTTTATTTGAGTTGCGGTGCAGGAACAACACTTCGCCGTTCGAATCGTGTTGCACCATTGTCATACCACAAAACGATCCGTCGATCACTTTGCCTGCAACAGCAGGTGGTGTCTGAATCATGGTAAACGGAACGCCAAACTTCATCCATGCCAAACGGAAGAGGTCCTTGTCGCCATATGCAAGCTTGAGACGCGTGAAAGGATTCGGGGCTTGGAACGTATAAAACTTAACGAGGTCCAGTGGTGCTGCGCGTCGCTTCCGGTCAATGAGTATTTGACCACTTTCCTGCTCGAATGAGTTCACGAAAGTAGTGCCTAGCACTTCCCACAGGAGCGATTGGCCATGAATATTGAATATCGTGTGACCTGGATGCCAAAAATCCGGCCAAAAGACGGCTCCTGTGTCTATGAACTCCGGCAGCTCGAATAGGTAAGTTGGATCGCGTGCAGGGACATTATCGGCGTCAAGAAACAGCACACGCTCGAAGAAGCTGTTGTAAACGGCGAACACTTTGGCCTTAAATCCTGTGGCCCATTTATCACTGATCTTGTGAATGGAAATGTCCCCCGCCTCATTTGAATCCGCTAACTCCAACAGCGGTGATAATGTTTCAGAACCATCGCGAATCTCTTGCTCCCGGTACCAGATTTCAATAGGGAGCCGGCATCTCAAAACCGTACGAAGTGCTCGAATGGTAGCATAGGCACTGGCAATCAATTTTGGATACACAACCATAACAATACCATCGCGTGGTTTGATTGTTGTTTCAACCACGTTCGGCAGAGCAAAGCCTGGCACCAGCGCCTTATCCATTACCTCAAGAGATTCCACCCGGTAGTTGACAAAGTCCGGGGCCTCTATGCATCGGAAAGTTGCGTCGTATCGCAGGCTCGCGCAGTAGCGCTTCATCACGCGGAAGAGCTCACCCGTGTCTTCATCTTCCAATTCGCAATAACCAGACACCGAGTTTGGGATCACATTGTAGCATCCCTTGTCGTTCTCCGGTTCACGAGGTCCGTGTGGCGTGCAATGGCCTGTGGCGCGCCAGCCAATGCATTTCAATCGGCGCTTCTTCTTCTCATCTGCCGATAGCATCTTCACCAAACGCGCATGCTCTTCCGCCACTTTTCTAGGGTCAGATTCAGAAGCCTGGCTGTCGGTTGACTTGTCTTCAACTTGCTCGGTCGGTCGATCTTCGCGCACGGGAGGAACGAGAATCGCAATTTGAGCCTTCCCCAGACTCCCCGTTGTGGTCCGCATCAATTGCAATTCTTTAGCTTCGCGGGCGACATTGTTCACTGCCAACCGGAAGGTGCTCGGAGCTGTACCCGATCCATCGATGGTATTCAAATATCGCAAGTGGCTTGCGGACCAAACCAGCAACATCGAAGCGTAGAGAGCGCCACCAAACAGCAAGCATTTCAGGAGCCGTCTTCTTGGTGTCGTCGGTGTTTCACGGGCAAGAGCAGCGGAGGTATCAGGCAATATATGTCGTGAGGATGTTGCTGAGTCGCTCGCCACCTCTGGAATCAGAACGCCTTGACTTGCTACTCGCGGCCGAAGGAGGCTATCCGTCTCGTCCTGCGCCATTGCTGACAAGTTCGAGTGTGGCATATCAACTTGGCATGACTCATGACAGCCCGTGTCCACTATCAGTGCAAGATAATTTCGCACGTGATACTTTCGGAGCAGCGGGTGATCTGGGATAGTCGTCGAACACAGCTGCGATCCATCCACTTGCGTCTTGCAGCACCGGTCGCCATGGTCAAGAAGGCGGACACCTTCACGTGGAGACGCTGTGTCATACTGCTTCGGAGGAAATCGACACCAAAAGTGTTTGTCGGCGGCGCATGGTAATAAATATGTGTGCAATTGTTGTTTTATGCCCGAGCATGCATCGCAGCCTGCTCTGCTGCTTCGTGGGTAAACCGGCGCAAGTCCGTCTCCAACCCGGCGAAATGTAAGCTAGCGATCTCCTGTGAGTAAAAGTTTAGGTTGGAACCGATAAGCCTCTGCCCATAGCAGTGCTGGTCTTTCGGAAACTGTGGATCCGCGCTGTACGTCTCAATCACGTAGCCTTCACGCGGGGCAGCTCTGTTGAAAGAAAGTAGATGTGGACAGATGATTTCATCCGGGTACCCATCGAATTCGAGTGTCTCCAATGTCGGTTTTGGCACCACTGCCATCTCCGCCTCCACCTCGCTCCACTTAGGGGTCAAGCGGCCCTGACCGTTCTTGGTCTTTTCAGCAGCCAGCTTCTCCTCAACTCTCGCCAATGCTGCGGCTCGGACATCCGTCACTTCGCATTTCCGCTCACCTGTGAGTTTGCGCGAGTTTCGGTGCATGAAGAGCACCTCTCCCTGAGCGTCATGCTGCACCATTGTCATGCCACAGAATCTACCGTCGATCACTTTTCTGGCGACTGCGGGCGGCGACTGGATCATGTGGAACGATGCATTTTGGTGCATCCATGCGAATCGAAAGAGATCCTAGTCTCCATGTGCAAGTTTGAAGCTGTCGAAGAGATTCGGGCGGTGGAAGGCGTAGAAGGACAGCACTTCCATAGGAGCTGTGTGGCGCCGTCGGTCAATAAGCAACTGTCCGCTCTCCTGCCCAAACACGTCAACAAACGGGATCTCCAAGAGCTGCCAAACCAAGGACTGGCGGTGGATGTTGAAGGCGGTATTGTCCGGGTGCCAAAAGTCCGGCCAGAACACGGCGCCGGTCTCCACGAATTCCGGAGAATCGAACAGAAAGCTTGGGTCTCGCACACACGCTATCAGCATCCAGGAACAGGACTCTCTCGAAGGAACTGTGGTAGACAGCGTAGACTTTGGTGCCGTAGCCGAACGCGCGCGCATCATTGATCTCGTGGAACGTAATTTCACCAGAGGTGTCTGCCAACTTTTTCAGTGGCACCAAACCGTTGTGCACCGACTGCATTTCATCGTGTCTGTACCAGAGCTCGATGGGTAGCTGGCACCCAAGCACGTCTCGTAGTGTACGCACCGTCGCGTAAGCACTTGCCAGCAGTCTGGGATACACGACCATGACAATTCCATCTCGCCCTCCGACCTGGTTGGTGTTAACACCGGCCACGAGAGGGATCACGTGGGGTAGTGAGAATCTGGGGGTCAACGCCTTCTTCGCCACCTCGTTCGCTCTGACGGGGAACTTGACAAATCCGGCAGCGTCAAGACAACGGAATTTCGCGTCTTCTCTCACGCTGTTGCAGTTGCGCTTCACTGCTTGGAAGACTTCTCAATCAATTGGGACAGGTGTCCCGAATGAAGAACACTTGCGAGAACAGTGGCGTTTGCTACACGGAAACTGCGTCGCCCGACTGTCCGCGCCATGATGACGCTGTCGCACTACAAGTTCAAGAAGGTGCTGGAGTACAAGATGCAGCGAGCGAACGGTCGGGTGGTCGAGATACACGAGGAGTACACGTCCAAGACCTGCTCGGGGTGTGGCCGCATCGACGAGAAGCTCGGCAGCAAGAAGGTGTACAGGTGCAAGCACTGCCACCTGATCCAAGATCGAGATGCTAACGCAGCACGAAACATCTTCCACAAGAACGTGGGTGCGTCCGTACTGCGCGACCATTTCAACCGGTGTTCCTACATCGGGGAGCCCTGCTAGCTCTGCGCTAGCGTTATAGGCCCAACAACACGTAGGTTCGAGTAGAACAGCTTCGGACGGAGGCTGTGATGCGATTCGGATAGCCACGGACATCTAGAGGCAACTACGTTGACGTTGATGCCCGACAAATCTGATGCCCGACAAATCTCTACCAAAAATCCCTCATTTCTTCGACTTGCGTCACCGCCTGTGAGCCCCCATGCCACAACGGAACGAGCAACGAGCGGCAGAAGACAATCGTCGACGGCGGCGGTAGTAGCCATGGAGCAGGAGAAGCTGCTGCGTCCGCGGTCCAACACGTCGAGCACGCCGGAGTCGGAGGCGCCTGGGGTCACATTGCTGCCTCGTCACGGAGGAGGATCGTCACCACCTGCTCATGCATTGCCGTCTAGTGGCCGGTCGTGGCTGCCTCGACTGTTGCTGCTGGGCGGTGCAGTGTACGCTGTGCTAATGCTCATCTGGTCGCAGAATCTTAACGTGATGCGATCGGGTGTAGGCTCGGTAACGTCCAACGTGGCAGCATCGAAGCCGGATGGCGGCATGGACTTGTCTTCGGTTCTGAAGGCGGAAGCGGACGCAGAGCGAGAAGCTATAATACAGCAGAAGAAGCGAGAGACGGAAGAAGAGGAGAAGAAGCAGGAGGAAGATGCTACAATGGTGATCACTCCTATCCCCACACAAGCAGCGATTGACATCCCAATGGACGCGTCACAGGTGCGAGAGGCGTTGAATTTGGCGCGAGAAGCTGTGGTGGTCAAGATGCAGGCGGACGGGTCCATGAGTTCGCAACCCGCAGCTTCTTCAGGGTCTCAGATGTCGGAGGAGGAGAGGAAACGACAGGAAGCGGAGGAACACGCTCGAGACGTGCTCCTATTGCCGAAAGGCGAGACCAAGCCGCGAAACCTCAAGTGTTTGGGCTGGAGATCTACTGGCGGATGCAGTCCCTATGGACCTCGACAACCCAAGGACGACTTTACTTGTACGAAGCTCGTCCCGTACGGTCACTCAGGCTACTGCGAGGTGGAAGACACAGACAGTGGCGAGCGATTCCGAGTCATGCGGCGCTACTGCAGCAGCTCGAGGTGGGATATGAGCTTCCGCTGCTCCGGCGCCGCCAATTTTGTCAATTTTCACTACAAGGCGCGCGATGCAGCAAACGAAGCACTGACACCGGGGTTTACGCTACCGAATGTGGAGAACACAACTGACGATCAAAACCAGAGTCCGCGCGACGGTATCGTGATGGTTGTGTACCCCAAATTGATTCCCAGCGCCTATGCGACGATCAAGGCGCTGCGTGACGTACTGGGATGTCGATTACCTATCGAGATCTGGTACCGTCGCGCGGAGATCAATGGAGATCCTGATTCGATGAAGCCGCTCACGGCGTTGGCAGCGGATAACGAGACGTCTATTATCAACTTCCACGAGATCACGGATTGGCACGCCTCCGGCTTTGGTGCGAAGGTGTTTGCGATTTACAACAGCTACTTCGAGCGCATCTTGTTTCTGGATGCTGACAACGTGCCGACTAGAAACCCGACGTTCTTATTCAATTCGACGGAGTTTGTGGAGAATGGTGCTGTCTTCTGGCCGGACTTCTGGCACCCTGGACGTACCATCTTCAACATCCACAGCCAGTCGCTCTTGTGGGAGTTGGTTGGCATGCCGTTCGTCAATGCGTTCGAGCAGGAGAGCGGACAAATTCTTATCGACCGAAGGCGTCATTCTGAAGCAATGGAGCTTGTAAGGTTTTACACGTTCCACCGACCATCGCACTTCGACGTCATGAAGCTCGTGCATGGCGACAAGGATCTCTTCCGTCTCGCGTGGCTCAAGCTTGGCGCACCGTTCTACATGATTCAGGCACCTCCAGCCTTAGCAGGCAAAATCATCAACGAGAGTTTCTGTGGTTTGACCATGGTGCAACACGACGCTCAGGGCGAGGTGCTGTTCTTGCACCGTAACTCGCACAAATTGATGGGCGAACCTCTTCGAGAAACAATCGACTACCGGTCCCGGGCTATTGCGCGGTCTAGGAAGAAAGCGGAGATTCGACAGAGATATCGACAAGAAGGCAAGGAGATCCCGAACTGGACGGAGCTGGACAAGCTCGTTCAGGCGGAAGAGACTCCAGCTCCGACACTGGAACCCCCTGAGCTTGATGGATACCCTGACACGGCCGTGTGGACGCACCTGTTGTCGTTCAACAACGCATCGAAGCAGGAGAACTACTACATCGAGACGTACAACGCTGACCCAGATTTCCCCAAGTCGCAGAACTGCTACGGCCAGCGCAACGTGAGCAAGAACGAACACTTTTACGCACAAGAGGTGGCGGACCTGCCCTTCGCCGGACTCGAGACGGACCTGCGTCGGTTTGCCGCAGAAGCGGTGGAGATCAAGCGGGCGTAGATAGGTAGATATGTGTCCTAACTTATCGGAATACAATGTGTATAGCAGGAAAAGCATTGAAAGGCTGTGTCTAACGCAGCAACTTGTATGTTCACTCAAAAACTGGCGGATGGTGGAGCATTCTTTGTGCGGTATCTTACGGTAGTGCCTGCCTATCACCGGATCAGAGGCATCGAGGTGCAATGCGACATCGTGATGAAGGACTCGACCATCACTTCGACTCCCCCTTATCATGGGATAGAGCTTGCTGCGACCACGGACGTCAAGCCTGCCATCGCTGGTGCCGCGCCATCAGAAGGAGCCGTTCCCATCCGCTCTCCCAAACCTTACTAGCCGCCGGTGTTGGCGACTGTGGTTGCTGAGGCTTTTACTATTCGCATTGAAGGTTGTGTCTAACGCAGCAATCATGTTCTCTACGTCACGTTGCTCCTAACGTAGTTGCCTCTAGATGTCCGTGGCTATCCGAATCGCATCACAGCCTCCGTCCGAAGCTGTTCTACTCGAACCTACGTGTTGTTGGGCCTATAACGCTAGCGCAGAGCTAGCAGGGCTCCCCGATGTAGGAACACCGGTTGAAATGGTCGCGCAGTACGGACGCACCCACGTTCTTGTGGAAGATGTTTCGTGCTGCGTTAGCATCTCGATCTTGGATCAGGTGGCAGTGCTTGCACCTGTACACCTTCTTGCTGCCGAGCTTCTCGTCGATGCGGCCACACCCCGAGCAGGTCTTGGACGTGTACTCCTCGTGTATCTCGACCACCCGACCGTTCGCTCGCTGCATCTTGTACTCCAGCACCTTCTTGAACTTGTAGTGCGACAGCGTCATCATGGCGCGGACAGTCGGGCGACGCAGTTTCCGTGTAGCAAACGCCACTGTTCTCGCAAGTGTTCTTCATTCGGGACACCTGTCCCAATTGATTGAGAAGTCTTCCAAGCAGTGAAGCGCAACTGCAACAGCGTGAGAGAAGACGCGAAATTCCGTTGTCTTGACGCTGCCGGATTTGTCAAGTTCCCCGTCAGAGCGAACGAGGTGGCGAAGAAGGCGTTGACCCCCAGATTCTCACTACCCCACGTGATCCCTCTCGTGGCCGGTGTTAACACCAACCAGGTCGGAGGGCGAGATGGAATTGTCATGGTCGTGTATCCCAGACTCTTGTTTGTTAAAGATACTGGGGAACTTCCCGGGACCACGTCTGCCCACTCGAACCAACTTGACCATCTTGACCACTTCCTGACGCTGTCCCCGGAATTATTTTGACCGTGACATACCCACTGAGGCACATTTGTCCGAATCATGACATCCGGGACGCGCTCGAACAACGTGCAGTGGCTCTGCAGCAGATCCGCATAGAGGCAATGTTCGTCATGAACTTCCACTGCTGCCGCCTGTTCGAGCACCATCGGCGCAGCTACCCGAACTACCCAGTAGTACCGGCAAGATCTCGCACGATGGAGACAGCCCTACAGCTAGACCAAGCTACGTTCTACCGGTGCTGCACAGCTGTCTTTGGTGACGAACAGATACCCGCGCCAAAACCCTCGGCTAACGCTGCACTAGAGGAGTCCATCAACAAGTGCAAGGCTTCACGATCGAGGGTCATGTCGTATATACCACCTACGCTTTCCTGTTTCGGCTCCGCTATCAAAGAAATGGCGAATGACATGCTCGTTGCGGCGCAACAACACGTTCGAACGAACTTCGAGGCGCGGCTTGTCAAATTCATTAGCCTGCAGCTTGCGTATCCGCGGGGAGCAGCTGAGGCCATGGTCGCTCGACTAAAGTCCAGTCCTGAAGACCTCACGGACGTCGAGACGCAATGGATTGAGTGGCTAGAACTGCCTCCTACAGATGCGAACATCGCTAGCCACGAAGTGCTATTTCTCGGCAAGCTGTACGACATGCTGAAGGTAATGGAAGAAATGCACGACCAAGACGAGATCCCGAAATGGTGCCGATTGTTTACGTTGCTGCCGCAGCCCACCTCCTGTGTGCCGGCGTTCTTCCCGGTCACGACAGAGGTGCTCTACCAAGTCGCAAAACAAATTTTGGCGACGACGGGTAAGGACGTTTTTGGTCTCTACAAGTCCACGAACTCTCGTGGCCATCGGACGTATGCCACGTCTACGGAGTTCCAAGAAGTGCGCGAGTGAATGTGGACCACGGTGTTCAACCTCGGAGACTGCGTCAGCCATACTGCGGATCCCCGAATTGGCGTTCCAAGGCGCAACTTCGAGTATCAGATCTCCACAAATGGCTACAGTGCCGCTGTGCTGACGTCAATTCCTGCTCCTCTTGAACGACCTGCTCTTTCTCCGAAGTATATACCAACTACATTGATCGGGATCGACCCAGGTCTACGGATGATGCTGACGGCATACAGCCGTCCTATGCTGGACTTTGTCTGCAACCCACCGGAAGAGCCATGCTCCATGCCCGATTGGTGCAGTACCTGTCCAGGCCACGTTGGCGGCAGACGCCATGGCAAGAAGCGCAGCAGGAACCGCCGTCGCCGCTACCGACGCAGCAGAGCGCACTACGATGTGGAGGGGTGGTGCGAGATCTGTCACAGGCACCACCCAAAGCACCGTCCGCGGAAACACGGTGTCAGGCGCCGATCTCATTTCCTGCACGACAATGCTCACGTCCTACAAGTCACGTCCCGAGAGTACCGACACATGAGTCGTGTCGAGCACCATGCATTTTGGCATGAAAACCTGAAGAAGAGGTATCCGCTCTACGGTGCGTTTGTGAAGGACATGCCATCGTTCAAGACTTCGTCGTCGGTGTCTCTACTCTCTCGCTACGAGCACATGTGGAAGAATGTCAGCGCCATGTTGGAGTTCTGCGCACTGAAAGGGTTTCGAAAGTGGAGATTCACGGTGTCGCGATTCAAACGCAAGGCCGTGGCAAAACTCGCCAAGCGTGTCGTCCCGACCGTGGACCGTGACGTGTGTGTGGCTCTCGAAAAATGGAGCAGCCAGACTCATCTCGCGGGCCACATGCACGTCCCGCTCAAGCGGTTCGCGCTTGAACTCTCTCGCCGTGCAACCCTCATTATGGTCGACGAGTTTCGTACCAGCTATCTTTGCTCTGAGTGCTCACGCCCGATGGTGGACACGCCATTCAAGATCTCCGGTACGACGAAAACCAAGAGATCGAGGAATGTGCGTGTCTGCGGAAACGTAGCATGCAGAGCAAACTACTGGGAGCGTGACATCAATGCGGCGAAGAACTTGTGGCAGCTAGGACTCCTCCAAGTCACCCACCGGCCTCGAACTCCACAGTTCTGCAGAGGATATCGAGTCGGCTAAGACGACTAATTCAACCAACGTGGGAACGGGACCCTGAGAAGGACCTCAAACGAAGGCCCACTCGGTAAACGGGCTGCTGGGGAGTGCAAGGCTTAGTGCCTTCATTCATAGGTAGCCCAGTCCAAACGTAAAGATCTCTCGAGATCATTCTTAGTGAATATACCCAGACTCTTCCTCCTGATATTTGTGGCGGCGGCAACTCGGTCGAGCTGCCATCATACATGTATATACATGCTCAGCACTTCTCTACATGTATCCTAACCGTTATATGAACGTTCCTACAGTTGACACCACCAACACCTGCAACTCTATCATGTTGAAGACATCATCTTCCAGCTGCGATCATGGGCTCCATGAATGAGCCGGGGAGTTGCCGCAACACCAGCATGCTTTCTTGTACGCCGTACGCGTCCGTGCTGAACTCTGGATATATGCACTGCAGCGTGCCCGATACTAGACGCAATTCGCACTTTCGCTATCGTCCCATAATCCCTGCCTGCTTGTAGAAGCGAGCCCCCTCCTGGGCAAAGCGCCGTAGGTCCGTCTCCAGTCCGGCGTAGCTGAGATTGGCAAACTCTTGTGTGACGAAGTGCTTGCTCTGGTTTAAATAGCGATGCCCGTAGCAGTTCTGGCCCTTCTCGAAGTCGGGGTCCGCATTGTACGTCTTGATGCGGTAGTCCGACCGACGCGAAGAGTTTTTGAGAGAGACCAAGTGCGTCCAGATCGCCATGTCAGGGTATCCGTCGGGTTCTGGGGCTTCCAGGGTCGGTGATGGAGTGTCCTCCAGCGCTGCTCGTTCAGCCTCACTACCACCGAGGGTAATCCGATCTGCCTCTGCCATCTTCATGCGCAGGCGTTTATTTCGCGCACGCCGAATGGCTGCCGCCTTCATGTTGACCGCCTTCCTTCGAGGAGTACCCATGAGTTTGTGTGAGTTGCGATGCAGAAAGAGTACTTCGCCCTGTGCATCGTGCTGCACCATCGTCATGCCACAAAAACTGCCATTCACGATTTTGCCGGCAACAGCAGGTGGTGACTCGATCATGTGAAATGGAGCCCCGAGCTTGAGCCATGCAAACCGAAAGAGGTCTTTGTCGCCGTGCGCTAGCTTCATCTTGTCAAAATGGTTCGGTCGATGGAATGTGTAAAACTTCACGAGCTCCAACGGTGCAGTGTGCCTCCGTCTATTGACCAGAAGCTGACCACTTTCCTGCTCAAACATACTGACAAACGGCAAGTCTAGCAGTTCCCACAGGAGCGAATGCGGCTGGATGTTGAAAATGCTGTCGCCTGGATGCCAGAAATCAGGCCAAAACACAGCACCAGTCTCCTCAAACTCCGCCGAGTCAAACAAAAAACTCGGATCGTGCACTGGTACGTTGTCCGCATCGAGAAACAGCACGCGTTCAAAGAAGCTGTTGTAGATGGCGAAAACTTTGGTTGCGAAGCCTGTGACAGTATGCTCGCTAATCTCCCGAAACGAGACGTTCACATTGTTTTCACGTGACCACTGCTGCAGGTGTCCAAACGCTTCTGGGAATAATTTCATCTCTTGCGATCGAAACCAGAGCTCAACGGGTAACTGGCAACCCAGAACGTCCCGCAATGCCCGGATCGTGGCGTAAGTACTAGCCAACAGCTTCGGATACACCACCATCACGATGCCGTCTCGTGGTTCCTGCTGATTAGCAGGAATCGGGGCAATATTGGGCAGCATGGCGCTATCCTTTCGCGCCTTCGCCAGCGCCTCTCGGGCTTTCAGCGGAAAATTGGCAAAATCCCACGACTCGGAGCATCGAAACCTCGCCGTATCCCGAACACTGGAACAGTAGCGGTGCATGACGCGGAAACTCTCCCCTGTATCCTTATCCTGAACTTCACAATAGCCTGATGCACCAAAGGGAATGATTTTGTTACAGGGTTCATCGAGACTCGGCAGTCTCGGCCCACGAGGATCGCAGTTGTCCGTCGCTCTCCAGCCAATACACCGCAGTCTCCTGATCTTGGTCTCCGATACTGGGAAAGGCTTCAGCGTCTTTGCATAAGCGTCGGCCTCTGCCATTTCGTTTTGGTCTCGGTTGATCGACGCGTCGTTTTGGTGCAAGAACTCCATCTCCAGCTCTGCAAATGGAAAGTCGGATCGCAATTCGGGGTCCTCGTGTGAATATAAAAACTGCAGCTTAGATTCGTCCAGGTTCGTAGTCGAGATGAAGTCTTCTAAGGATCCTGCAACACCACCGCTGCCTCTCCTTCTGCCCATGTAGACTAGCCAAACGAGCAAAAACGAAGTGTACAGCACGAAACCCCCTAGTAGCAGACGCTTCCAGCGACGAAGAGGAGACTGTGACGAAGAATGGGGCGGCGCTGCGTCCACATATTGAGGCAGCAGAAGTGCTGCAGAGGTTGATGGGTCTCTATTGTTGCTGGCGGCCCGCGGTCGCAGCTCGGAAACCATCGTGCGGCGCTGCTATCGATACTTGAAATGCATCGGAATGGGAGAGTGGGACTACAGGACGCTCGTCAGCTGTAATCTAAAGCATGCACCTAATTCATGTGGCACACATTTAATCAAATAACTTCAACTGGGATTTCCAACCTACTGATTGTGGAGATGCTGGACGTGGTTCACTAGAATGACGGCGTCGGGCGCAACGAACCGGCAGTAGGGGCATTTTTGCTTTTCATGTTCTGCAGTGACTTGAACTGGTGCAGGTGGCGCAGTGGGAATCGGACTGTTCGTCATCGTGACCACAGGTGCCGCGGGTTCCAAGCCGAATATCCTGCTTCCTCCTAGCACAGCGATGGGATCCGGTTCGTTGCCAGAATGGGCAGCTTCAACGTGAGCGACCATGGCCACTGCATCTGGAGTAGCAAAAGGGCAGTACGGACATCGATCAGCACCAGTCGTAGTAGTTGCCGCCTGGTAGGTCGGATGGTACGCAGCGCCTGCCATAACAGTTTGTCCAGGGTACTGTCCTCGCCCTCGTCTTGAGCTGATGCCTTGTTTTCTCTGACCATGAAACCAGCGCGTGGCCACCGCGATAACTACTAGCAAGACAAGTACAGAGCCCACGATGATGGCGATAGCCCAAGCAGACCAGAACGACTCGCTGCCACTTGTAGCCGCCGCCGACCCTGATGTAGAGCCAATGGCGCTGGACGACGCGACGAATGCAAACTTCTGGTCATCTGCTAGCAGCACACTGCGCCCATAGACGACGGCCTCGACAACAATCTCTCCATTGTCTCCGAGAGCCGGGCTATCCGTCCTGTTGCCACTGGCGCTCGAGTTGCTGCCAGTGGCGGCAGCAAGAAGGTCTGTATACGAAACTTGGACCATTTCAACGTTGTTCTTGGAATCGCGCCCCGTGCTCGGGTCAGCTGTCAATGGACTAAATGTCTGGGTACCATTTCGGACACGAATCACGAGGTCAAGGTCATGCTGCAACTGCGACGTCGCTTGTGTTGACCCTGGTGGATCTGTCCAAACGAGTGTTGCGCGTAAATCTACATCACGAGCAACTGTAAACGTAATCACCATTTCACCTCCATGTTGAACCTTTGGTTCGCTGTTTTCCGAAGAGTTCGGAAGAAAATAAAGTGACGGTAGACCATCGCTGCTGCTGGCATTGCCATTGCTGTTCCCGGCTAAGCCGCTGAAGTCCACAATGTTGGTAAGATTCGGTTTGCCGTAACCCTGGTACACATCTGGGAACGTCACATCGGTTGCGTCGGAGGCCAAGCTTGAGCAGGACACCACACCACTTGCGGGCAATGCGGCCATACGCTTCTGCAAAGAGTCTCCGCTGTGAATAATCAATGCCTTGAGTAACGACGCAGGGATCTTACTCATCGCGTACGCTGCATTTTTGGTGCCATCCTTCCACCAACCATCGCGGAGCCACTCGTATAGAAGCACGGCAACACCAGTGACCACCGGTGTAGCCTGTGATGTTCCTTGGAGCGAGCACGTAGAAGAACTTTCTATAGTGGATCCCGGGGCCTCTGATTGACTTGACGTGAGGCTCATGCCTGGAGCCACAACATCGGGTTTGAGTCGTCCATCAGTCGTAGGCCCCCCAGAGGAAAACGACGCCACTGTATGCTCATTGAAAATATCTGGACACGCGTAATCAGTGAAAGATGCTGCTGAATTCAACGACGCGCCAACAGAAATCACATTTTTGGCGCCGGAAGGAGATGAAATGGTGCGTTGTCCAGTAGTTGTAGTCTCCCCACTGTTGCCTGCCGCCACAACCACCAGCACGTCTGGGTTTTCATAAATAAAAGCGTCCAAGTCTCTGGCTTGCGAACTGTAGTCTGAACCAGGTGTACCCCACGAGAACGAGAAGATCTTAGCGCCCGCGTCTATTTGACTCTCCAACAAGGCGCTGGCATCAGCAGGCGTGGCCAGCGACACTGCGCAATTGAGTTTGCCAGCGCACGTCGCACTCTGCGTCCCGATGTCCATAAATGCTATTCGTGCCTTGTCAGCAATGCCCAAGTCGGGTTGTTGTCCGCTAAACGAGCTGCCAGCTAAAAGCCCCGCGACGTGGGTGCCGTGACCACAAGTGATCGTCTCCGCTTCATCGGCTCTGTTCGCCCAGGCATTGTACATGACCACTTTGCGCGCTGAAAGAACCATTCCCGAGAAAATATTGTGATCGTCTTGGTTGAACTGGTCGTGATACAAATACAAGCCGGTGTCCGTGATTCCTACAACGACGTCATTGCCTCTAATGCCAGCCTCTCTAGCTGAGTCGACACCCACAAGACTGTGCACGTAAGTATCAAGTCGTCGATGGCTCTGCATGTACGTCCATCGTTCCTGTTCTTCACCTCGTAGCAGATTTTGTGTGACCTCTTGCCGTTCATCTATCCACTCGACCGAACTTTCCACAACAGCAAGCGCCAAAATATTCGTCCAAGTCCTCAGATCCTGCAGTGGTTTCGTGAAAATCGATCTGGGTTGGTAGTCGCTCGTTTCAAACACATTCAGCAGTCCGAAGAATTCGCTTGCTCGTCGTTCCAGTGAATTCATCACAGTCTGTAGATCAGCTCCTTGTACCAATCTGATCTCCATCGCAGGGGCTGCCATTGATGCGTTTCCATCGAGTCCCTTTATCATCCTGTCACTTAACTGCGCAGCACTTCGTGCAAATGGCATGAGCTTCAGAATCTCCGGCAGGTCCAGCACTTTGTCCACGCATTCCAGCTCCCGTATCTGCTTTGCAACCGACTCGTTCGCATGTACGAGCAGTACCGTGTTCGATCCCAGTCTATCTCCTCTTCTTGTCAACAGCGGCGTCTCATTCTCTTCACTTTCCCCCCACATCTGTCTGATAGATTTAATGCACGCTCTGTCCTGGTCTTCTTCGTCCTGCCCTGCGAGCAGTTTCACCAATCTGGGTTTGCGCGCCGCCTGCTCCTCCTGCTCCGAGTCGTCGTCCTGCACACTCGGCAGCAGTTTGTCCTGCAGGAATGCCAATTGACAGGCGTCGGCTGTGATGCTATCGCCACCCAACATGGCGTCGTACGCTTGGAAGAAGGCATCGTGGAAGCCCCGGAACACTTGAGCACTGTCCTCAGTCGACAGCGTCAGCGAGAACTCCAGCGCCGACGCGTTCTGCTCCACGCTATTACACGAGAGAACGTTGATCTGCTCGTCGCTGGCTGCGGTCTCCAACACGCGGCGCCGCCTGCAGAGCGACGGAGAGCACTGCGACGTCTGCGAGATAATACCGGCGGAGCAGTGGAAGGCGCAGAACGCGGCGGCGTCTGCGAACTCGAGGCCCTGCGCGTCCTGCAGAGAAGCCGAGCAGCGCCCTGCCAGCCCCAGGCAGAGCAGCAGGCCCCGGGTCAAGCGCATGACAGACCCACACGCCCTGGTCGGTTATGACACCAGCACCAGCACGTCAGCAGTTGCCCTCTGTATTTTCTATTTTCTGTTCGCAAAATGCAACTGTCGTTTCCTGTGTTGCGTCGTACAGCCCTTTTGCATACATTTTGCAAGAGTAGATTCGAGCAGCCATTTTCTTATGCCGAACGAAAGTGTTGCTCGGCGCTAGCCTCAGGAGAGACCGAGATTCGGAGCTTGCCGAGTCTACGTCGATGCAGGTCTTCCTGCCGTCGCTACGTGCTGCAGTACCAGCACCGCCACGCCGCCATGAAGCAACTGCTTGTTGTTGGCTCCGCTTGGTTTCAGCCGAGGTGCAGACAAATCCATTTGGTAGTCTCGTTTGGAACGTTTTCAGCTGCAAAGCGTTTGACTTCGCAAAATGACCACGCCACGTGCCTGGGCACGGTATGACATGCCCTCTTGCATCTTACCTTTTAACGTAGTTGCCTCTAGACGTCCGTGGCTATCCGAATCGCATCACAGCCTCCGTCCGAAGCTGTCCTAAGCTGAACCTACGGTTGTTGGGCCTATTACGCTAGCGCAGAGCTAGCAGGACTCCCCGATGTAGGAACACCGGTGAAATGGTCGCGCAGTACGGACGCACCCACGTTCTTGTGGAAGATGTTCCGTGCTGCGTTAGCATCTCGATCTTGAACCAGGTGGCAGTGCTTGCACCTGTACACCTTCTTGCTGCCGAGCTTCTCGTCGATGCGGCCACACCCCGAGCAGGTCTTGGACGTGTATTCCTCGTGTATCTCGACCACCCGACCGCTCGCTCGCTGCATCTTGTACTCCAGCATCTTCTTGAACTTGTAGTGAGACAGCGTCATCATGGCGCGGACAGTCGGGCGACGCAGTTTCCGCTTCCGCTTCCGTCCCCGAAGCACGAGTTCTTCAGCTGGAGCGAGAAGGCTCTCAGGCGTGATGTCCAGGCGCTCTTCTCGGACATATCTAGCGGCCATCTGCTGGGTCTCGAACGTTGGCAGCAGCACCTCGTGGTAGTTCAGCGACAGCCACTTGGAGACCTTCTGGTGCATATCGTGCACCATGCGTGTCACCTTGGCGAGAATTCGACGGATCTGCAGACGCAGGCGCTGACGCCGCCGCTTGTTCCGCTGCAGTTCAGTGGTGACGACGCATTCTGCCGCCGTCTTCTTCTTTGCCACCTTGGTCTTTGTGTGGCACGGATGTCGACACTTGCTGTCCTCGTTCTTCACCGCCTCACGCCCCTCACTCGTCCGTTCGCACGCACAGTCCTTCCCCCGACACGGCGGCTCTACGATCTTCTGTTCTAGCTGAGCCACCTCATGCCGCAGTGCATCTGCAATCTATCTTGAGTCGCGTGAGTATCTTCTCGTCGGGGTCCGCGATGCTGAATACTCGGCCGCTGGGATCGTAGAATGTGATGAAGCAGCGCACACCTGGGTCAATAGCTCCCGTGCGAGTGCTCAGCGTAGGCACAAAGTCCTTGCAGGTGGGCACGCACAAGTAGAAGCCCCCTCATGGGTGTGCACTAGCCGCACCATTGTGGTAGTCTCAGAGGCTCGGACAGCTCGATCCATTTCTTGCCTATGAACGACTTGTGAAACGCCACTGATGTGCGATCCTTGGACACGATGAACCCGCGGTCTGTCCGCAGCGCCATTGCGTCTGAGCGTGCAAATACACTCTTAAACCCGATGAGCGGGAACGTCGTCTTCTTGCCCTTCTCCTTCAGAGCGTCGAACAGCGCGCTGCTCGAAACGACAGCATCCTGGAAGTCGTCGAAAGCTTCCACGTATACCTCGGAATTGCACCGAAGATGCCTTGCAAGCTTCTTCTTGTTTCGGAAGTGGTGGCGGACGCCTTTCTTAGTGGCAACTTCGCGATACAGTTGTGCCAATGGCTTGGGCTCGATGAACCCTCGAGCTAAACGCGTAGCTCGCTCGTCCTTAGAGGCAGCGACAAGCTTGTTGTATACTGCACGTCGAGTAGCGAACATCTGCTCCAGCTTTGTCTTTTGATACTGCTGACGGCTTCATCGCCACCTTCGTACAGCTCGTGACGGGCGGCAGCATCACAGGGGCCTTCACTTCTTTAAGGGTGCGCGCTTTCTTCTTGCGCGGCTTGGGCGGCTCAACCACGAAGTCAGCGATCTTTGGGTCCCAGTCTGGTGGGTCGGTGTCCACGCGGTGCGTCACTCGGAACCACGAGTCCTGGAGAGGCTTGTAGACTATCGGCACCGCTGCGCTGTCCCGAACGTCGTCGGGAGCCCAGAGGCCGTCGGCGACTTCCTGATGGAACCACACATCTGGGCCTTCGAGGACGCGTCCGTCTTGTGCAAGTCGCTGCTTCTTGTTCTTCTTGCCCTCTCCGTCGATGCCCTTGCGTTTCTTGCCTCCAGACGTCCTCGCGCGCTTCTTCTTGGACGCTGGCTTTGCCTTTCCTGCCGCCTTGCCCCGCCCCTTGCGAGGCGAAGCCGGCGCCATGGCTGGTGGAAGTCGGATGAGTAGGCTCGGTCGAGGTCGCTTGAGTAGGAGACGGCAACTTGTGGAATGAGAGCAAGCCACGATCACGTGGCCACCGAGTTCAATCCACGAAGCGGGACCTTGGCCACCGACTCGATGCCAATCCTGTACTGCGGCACGCTTTCGTGATGGAGTACTACAAGCTGGGCATCTTCTGTTGCGTAGCCAGGTAGACGACACAGCACCAGGAAGCAACTCAACACTTGTTACTCCTGCTTCCACCTCCTTTGCTGCGACTTCCTGCTGAGTCTGCTCCACTTCACAATCAACTAAAGACAACACCCCTGTGGCCGAGCTGGCCCTCCTCGATTCCTAACGTTGACGTCACGATGCCTCGCAGCTTGACCACCATTTTCACCATGTGCGACTGGGACTGTGGCCGCACTACTTTGAGCGCGTATGACTTCCATCACAACAGTGATGGCTCCTGCTTCTATTATATGAGCTGCACGGCAGCAACGGCTTCCGAAGTGCGAGGTCGAGTTGGGTCTATACCCATTTAACTGCCGAGATGGCGAGGTTGTAGGTGCTCTCTGCAAGCTTGGTGACGCCTTCAGCGAGAAGAATATGAAGACATTCCGAAGTGACTCGGCTCTTCGTTGTTTGTGCTGCTTTCGTGCAGCAAGAAGAAGAAGCAAAGGGAAGGAACTCGATTTGATTAACTGGTTGGCGAATTTCTCGTCTGGGCAGGTCTAGTTTGATACGGGTTTATCTACTCGACACTGCACTTGCGGAAATCAACTGCACTGGTAGGATCCAGTTGCACTCACGCTATTCAACTACACTCGCGGAATCCAAATGTTGTGGTCCCGTTCTGGGAGAACGTCTCGCGGAGCTCGTGGCCATGAGACTCTCCGCACTCAAGCGGCGCGTTCTCAGCGCTCTGGGGGAAATGCGGTCCCTCGTTTTCATTGAGCTCGAAGACGATCGTGCCTGTCTGCGAGTCCGAGGGTGGCTGGGTCGTGTCCGCGAGCGAGTCATCGTCCATGTGCTCCGTTGCCTCAGTGTGCCCGACGCCATAGCGACCATTCCAACTCTACAGGCCAGCATTGAATCACTCCGCGCTTTCGTCAACGACGAGGAAGAACAGTTCTTCGCCGTTCGAGCTCTGCGGCTTATGGAGAGACAAGACAGGGGGCAACATGTTCAGGACGAACCTACTCGACAGCAAGTGCGAGGGCTGCTAGAGGAGCGCGAGCCGACTTTCGATTGGGTTGAGTTCGCCGAGATCATGTCGAACCTACTGCTACATGCTATACTGCACTCCTTCGACGCGATGCAGCCACTAGTACAACGACTACCACGCCAGCAGCAGCAGACGCTCGGCATGGCTTTCGACAACAGATACCTAGATGCTCTACAGCGGATGCAGCAGAGGCCCATTGAAGAGGCGGCGCTTCAGCGTGCGCAGTCGAATCAATCGTGGTTCTCAATCTTAGAGTGGACAAACTCGCGCCCGATCGACAATCACTTGGGCGACGTCCGCCAGCGTTTTGGGGGTGATGGCTGGGGAATCGACCAACAAGCCCAACAGGTTAAGATCGATGCTTTCCGCTCACGCCATCAACGTGCAGCACGAGAACGCGAGCTCAGAATCGAGATCAGACGTGCTACAATGGACCTGAAGCAGCAGAGGCTGACGCGCGCCCGAAAGAGCTCACTCCAACGAGAGCTGACCCGACTCTCAAACGAAAGGAGAATGCTGGAGTCCGAGGACGCCCTTTTGATGCGCCGTACCCGACGCTACCGGTTGAAACCATCCCCAGAACAAGCTGCCCAACTTAAAAAGATCATGCACGCGTGTCGGTACACGTACAACAAGTGCGTCGAGTATCACCGCAAAGAGGGCACGGCAAACAGGAACGTCCAGGAGAAGCTGTTCGTCACACGGCAAGATGAGGGCAATAATCTGCCGTATCCTGAAGGCATGGGGCCGTCACCGGAGTGGGTAGTCAGCACACCTGCAAGTATGCGGCAGAACGTGGTTCATAGTTTCGTGTCGGCAGTGCCGGCGGCCCACACGAATCTCTCTCACGGCAACATCACCCACTTCAACATGAGGTTCAAAGGGCGGAAACAGCACAACTACTTCACAATCGGCTCGAAAGCCCAGACTACCTATCTGAATGCACAAATTCACCGACCGAAGACGCACCACCTTGGTCCGGCGCCGTACCCAGATGACGGCAGAAAACCGAGGAAGCTGACGCAGTTCCTCTCGATAACCTCCGTGCCCAACATTCCTATCATTGCGGAGGAAGGCACGACGGTCGAGGGCGAAGTTGTGATTCTGTACAAGCACGGCTATTGGTACGCGCAGATTCCCTACGTGGTAAAGCCCCAGTTATCAAAGGGCAAAGATCGCTGTAATGCATGTGACCCGGGTCTCAAGGCGTTCCTCACCTGCATGGACCTGCAAGGCAACTTTACCCACATCGGGCGGGCCAACTGGGCTAAACTGGACCAACTGAAGCAGCGCCAGAGCGCAGCACAGCGTGGTATGAGCGCGTTTGCCAACGTGAAGAAGGTGCGGAAGCACACTGGTGAGGACTGGAAACGATACGTAGCAGCACGTCGAGAGTTTTTCTGTGCGTCGGCAAAGCTCCAGAACTACATCAAGGACCTACACTTCCAAGCTGCGGCATACCTGTGCAAGAACTCAGACGTGATCCTGCTGCCTAAGTTCGACTCCAAGTCAATGCTGCTACGGAGCGCGCCATGGACGCTCGCCCACTTTCAGTTCCGCCAGCGACGTGCGCTGTCCACGGTAAGACCCTGGTGCTGTGCTCGGAGATGTATACGAGCCGCACTTGTGGTCGCTGCAACCGACTGCACCTCTCTCTCCGCAACCTGGACGTGTGCCCGCACTGTGGCTTCGTGGCAAACAGGGACGAAAATGCTGCCTTCAACATCATGCGGTTTGCATGCGCTGGGTCGTTGAGCGTCTTTCAGGTCAACGGCGAGCAGCAGCAGTAGGGTAGCTAGCTTACATCTCGGGTTACAGCGAGAACAGGCCCCGTCGACGAGAACCGACAGGCTTGGCGGGGTGAAGACTGTAACACAATATGTAGTCATCGGATTTTCTGTCCGACGTCAAATCGATCCGCTCGCCCTTGTGGACTTACCTTGACTCAAGGTCTTCTTTGCACAACACATGATCTTCGACGATTGAGGGTTTACCAGGTCAGCATTGGCCATCGCATCATCACCCCATTGCGCCGAGCAAAATCAGCACGAACGCTCCAAACGCGCACGCCGGTGGTGACGCTGGCCAGTAGAGAGCAAATGGAATGCTTGAGGCGGGGGCAAGGTGGCATGAGGTGACTGCCATAGCTGCTGTCCTACAGTCGAGTACAGTGCTGTACACGTCTAGCGCGGCGGCCGGCTGTCGCTTTCCTCGTTTTATGTTGTAGGTACAATCTCCAGGCACCCGCGAGTGCAACGTGGAAGGAGCTTGTCGCGGATTCCTTTGTTACCTATTTGCTTGACGATCGCGGGACAGATTGGCAGAATCCACACCGAGCCGTGAACACCTCAGGGGCATAGCGAGGCTTCCTTGTGGGTGGTCCTGAATGAGCTGCGTGCGTCTCTTGGCGCGGGGGGGCGCCTCTGATTCTAAGTCACTTGCAATTCGACTGTCAAGTCTTGGCTCGAGACGGCAAGACATCTGCAGTGCCAGTGTGCAGTCAACCACTGCGGCAGATTCACGAAATGGAACCACTGATTGAGGCATCTGCGAGTCGCCTCCACGCATTGACTGATTCGATCGTACGATGTTGGCAACGGTGGCCTCGGGCTCTCCTCATGGCGGGCGCGTTCGTGTACGTTGCGGTGTTGGTGGTTTGGGCGTCGAATAACTCAACCAAAACCACCGACAATCAGCAAATTGTATCGGCCGTGGAACACTCTGCAGTTCCTGCGAAACCTTTTCCGTCGGGGGAATTAGCGCCACGTCGCCTTCAGTGTGTTGCATGGCGAGCGACTGGCAGATGCAGACCCAACGGACCCCGTGAACCTCAGAACGACAAAACTTGTTCGGACATGATTGGCAACGGAGTATCAGGGTTCTGCGAAGTTGAAGACATTGATACGAAGGAGCGATTCCAAGTCATGCGTCGGCACTGTTCCAGCTTGAAGGGGGATGTCAAGTTTCGTTGCTCAGAAGCTCCAGCTTTCGCCAACTATCAGGTGGAAGGACATGCAGCCGTTCAGAAGGCCCTCATTCCTGGTTTCTCATTGCCCCACGTAGTTGAAAAGGGGCTAGCTGCTCGTGATGGTATCGTCATGGTGGTCTATCCAAAGTTGCTTGCCAGCGCTTACGCGACGATCCGTGTCCTTCGTGAGGTGTTGAACTGCCGTTTGCCTGTTGAGGTTTGGTTCCACGTCGACGAGATCGGTGGCGACTACGCCTTGCTAGCGCCGCTGCAGCAGCTCGCCATTTTTGTTGGTGACATCTCGTTCCACCCAACGTACAACCCGCGCGCCAAGGGCTTCTTCTCCAAGGTATTCGCGATCTACAATAGCCAATTCGACCGTGCATTGTTCCTCGACGCGGACAATGTCCCTGTACGAGATCCAACCTTCCTGTTTTCGACACCAGAGTTTGAATCTGACGGTGCTGTGTTTTGGCCCGACTTCTGGCATCCGCGACGAACTCTGTTCAATCTGCACGCTCGATCGATGCTCTGGGAGTTGATCGACACGCCGTTTGTCGACATGTTCGAGCAGGAGAGTGGGCAGCTTCTTGTAGACCGCACTCGACATGCTGCTCCATTAGAGCTTGTGTATTTCTATGCTTTCCACGAGCCGAACTTTTTCGAGAAGCTGGAAGTTGTCTATGGCGACAAGGACCTCTTCCGGTTGGCTTGGATGAAACTCAAGACGTCATTCCACATGATTGAAGCACCTCCTGCAATGGCTGGCAGATATATCAATGGATCCTTCTGTGGAATGACAATGGTACAGCATGATGCCAATGGCGAAGTGCTGTTCTTGCACCGTAACCAGCACAAACTTACAGGCGAACGCGATGAGAAGCTGGAAAAGGCGGCTTTAGCGAACACTGTGGTTCCCCCCGAGGAAGCGCTAGGTGCTCCACAGCCAGACGGGTACCCAGACCCAGTGATCTGGACGCACTTGCTATCATTCCGTAAGGAAGCCAACCGCAAATTCTACTCCATCGACGCGTACCGTGCCGCCCCTCAATTTCCGCAGTGGCAACCGTGTTATGGCCGTCAATACGTGCAGAAGGAACGTATGTTTGAGCTGCACGAGTTTGCGAACTTCAGTTTCGCTGGAATCGAGACAAATATTCGGCACTACGCCATGGAGGCAACACGACTTCTACATGCTCAGGGCATTGATTGGATAGGGCCACGCCCAGCCAACACAACAACAGATTGAAAACGTAGTGACAATATCTATCGCGTACGATAATTTAGTACTTGTGTAGTATTCTACATGTGCTTCTGCACACTATTGTAGCTTCCTGTCCTATGCGGAAGCTTGGTGTTTATCTAGTAGCTGCGCTCCTTCCATGGCAAAACGCCGCAGATGCGTCTCCAGCCCAGCGAAACTAAGGTCTGCGATTTTCCGAGCGTAGAAATGCTCGTTGTCGCTGATATTGCGTTGACCATAGCAGCGCTGCCATTCGGGGAAATCTGGCTGAGCACTGTAAGATCGGATTTTGAAGTCGACGCGACGAGAAGTGTTTCGGAGCGCCCACAAGTGCGTCCACATAGCTGGATCGGGTAGGTTGTCCGGTTCAGGCGGCTCGAGGGTCGGCGAGGGTGTTTGCATCAGCTTTTCCCGTTCAGCTTGAACTAACTCATCGGTGAGACGTGCAGGAAGGCCTTGATCCAGAAGTTTTAAACGGGCCTGCCTCCGCGCTTCAACGTCGTAGTTAATCTCTTCACGTTTGATCCGACCAGTTAGTTTGTTGGAATTGCGGTGAAGAAATAGCACTTCACCATTCACGTCGTGCTGTACCATAGTCATACCACAAAACGACTCGTTGACAACTTTGCCAGCAACAGCGGGCGGGGTCTGCACCATGTAAAACGGCACGTTCAACTTAATCCACGCCAACCGGAAGAGGTCCTTGTCGCCATACACAAGTTTAAGTTGTTCGAAGTGGTTTGGGGTGTGAAACGTGTAGAAATTCACAAGTGCCATCGTGGCAGCATGACGGCGTCTATCAATCAGGAGTTGACCACTCTCCTGCTCGAACATGTTGACGTACTGCATATCCAGCATTGGCCACAGCAGCGAGTCGCCCATGATGTGGAAAATCGTGTACTGAGGGTGCCAGAAATCCGGCCAGAAAATAGCTCCCGTCTTCACAAACTCCTCCGACTCAAACAAAAAGGTCGGATCACGTGCTGGTACATTGTCCGCATCCAGGAACAGCACTTGATCAAAAGCGCTGTTGTAAACCGCATACACTTTCGCCGCAAAACGAAACGCGCGCCGGTCACCGATCTCCTGGAACGAAATCCCACCGACAACATCCTTCTCCGCCAACTTCTGCAATGGTTCAAGAGCTCCCGGTGCGCTCCTCAATTCATCCGAACGATACCAAATCTCAATCGGCAATCGGCACTTGAGCACTTCTCTCAGAGTTCGAACCGAAGCGTACGCACTCGCTAAAAGACTCGGGTACACGACCATAACGATCCCTGCTCTCGCTTTCTTACTTCCATCCATATGAGGCAAATAGAACCCCGGGCTGATCGCTTTCTCCACCACCCGTCGTCCTTCAACGTGGAAGTTGACGAAATCAGGTGCATCAGAGCAGAAAAACTTGGCCCCTTTCTTGACGGTGCTGCATCCGCGTTGCATGGCACGAAACCTTTCGCCCGATCCAACATCTTCGATCTCGCAATAACCAGCGGCCCCGTTCTCCACGAGACGGTTGCACGGCTTGTCGTTGGCCAAGTCTCGTGCTCCGTCCGGACTGCAGTCGGTTGTGGCTCGCCACCCAATGCACCGGAATTCGCGTTCTGTTGTCGCCCCACCTGGTAGAAGCTTCACCGTTCGTGCATGGGCTTCCGCCTCCATTTCCTCGGGCGTTGTTGAGTGTTGTCCATTGGTAAAGAGGTGAACGATCGAAATGGGGAGACTGTCGGAGGTCGACGCGTTTTCGTGAACGCTCGTGACAATCCACACCATCGCCATCAACGAGTAGAGCACACTACCCACCAACATCAGACGCAGTATACCTGGACGACATCTCGGCGGCGTGGCCGGCAACTTGATGGTCGAGTCTGCCATAGCGTCGAGGTGTCGAGCACTGAGGAGGTACGCGAGTGCACGTTCGGACGTTCGGACACCCTCCAAATTAAATTTTAGGGATAATTCCAAAAGGTGACTCAAATCCAAAAATCTCTTCAAAAGGCGACTCAAATTGTTTTAAACACTTTTACACGACAAATTATGGTAAAATACGATTAAGTTACGGTTACTGCGTTATGATGACTAACAAAGGGACGGGTACTGTACCGGCACTGTTCCAATTGGATTACACATTGAAGTGATGGTGTGCATATCCCAGGAGCGACCCGAAATCGCTCGAGTCCCAGCATGCACCTTGGCGGAGTGGTGTAGGCGCCTAGAAACCTTTGTGTTTCAGGTGCTGTGGGTTCAAATCCCACAGCAGTAGTAAGCGGTACTTGTCAGTTGCTTGAGGTAATTGTCGTGTATGAGTGCTTAGACGGATCAGAGACATAATTAAGGGCCTGGTGCAGCCCGCTCCACCTTCGGGCGCGTCTCATGTGATCAGACTGGGTGATCTTGGATGGATAACGTGCCACCAATCAGGGTTATCCGATAGTCGTTCGTCTCAAGCCGGATGAGATTAGTCTCTGGGTACACACGATCTCGGTTGGCGCGCTGACACATTAGAGCTTACAAGAGTAGAAGAACAAAGGAGAGATGAACAAACAAAAGTTCACTTTTATGCATTCAAGAAACTACATGGTCCACCCTCCCCTTCTTTGTGTAATGATCACAAAACTGCTCTGCATGTGGCACGGTTGTGTCCATCAGACTTGCCGCACTTACCGCACTTGTACACTTTGCGTGTCCGTCCTGTCTCCCCGCGAGACCGGATCCTGCGCTTCCTTGGTCGGCCCGCCTGCTGCTGATACAAAGCCGGCAGTAGCTCATCATCATGGTCCAAAATTGTTTCTTCTGGTATCTCGATTGGGATGACTCCTCGAGAGTAGTGGCTGACCGTGTAATAATCCGCCATCGTGTTGAAGATCGCGTCGGAGCCACTTCCGCGTTGACTCATGGCGATGATATGGCGACACACTACACCGTGCTGTACCCAGAGAACGCAAGAGCACATTGGACCGTCTGCACGAAGCTCGACACGACGTTGCTTCAGCGGTACGTTGATGCGCGACACAAACGCGACAGAGTCGGAGCTTTGGTTGACACAGTAGCTCGCCGCGTCTTGGATTTCATGCTGTAACTTGCGCTCTGCCCGGGGTGTCAACAATCGCTCTTCGGTACGCCAACGCTCGGCTGACTTCGCCCTTGCATGCACTTCGCCCATCATGATAATTGCATACGCCTTGAAGTACTCGTACGGCAACATGAGACGAGGCTTCAACTTCAAGCTGCGCGCTTGTTCGCTCTCGACAAAGTTGGTCGTGCGCCATCCGTATAGACGTGTGGACTGGTAGTGTGAGTAGAGCGCCCATTTTGCTGCCGGAATCTTCCTCAGGTACTCTGCTGCACTTGGATTCACTCCAGCAAGGCTGTTCAAGTTGAAGTTGAAGTCAACTTCGGTCAAAGCTGCGTTGGCAGCCCACACGAACTTCTCTTGCGACACGGGCAATCACACAGCTTTGTCGCTTCGCATATTTCCTGCGTATACACGGTGTCAATGCCATATCAAAGTCGAAAGAGAAAGGCCGACATACCAATGATGTGACGAACGCAGAACATGTTGAAGATCCCCAACTCCGAAGAAGCTGAGACGATCCCCTTGTGTCGATCAGAAAACACCGGAACGGTCGTCAACGGGAAGCCGTGGGTCAAGATGCGGTCGAAAAACCAGAAGTAATTGTCGTGGTCTTCAATAGGAGCCAGGGCAATCGCAGCAACTCGATTGTTGAGATTGCCGTCGCGGCCGACCATGACGATCTGGACGCCGTTGTACTTCCGGTGCTTCGTGTGTGCTGCGTCAACGCCGTACAGGTTCTGTCCAGCCGAGAACCAAGCAGGGTTCGGAATGACAATCGCACGCCGAAAGTGACCAGTACCATCACGCTTCAACTCGGTAAAAGTGCCGGGGTTGAGCTGCTGAAACTTAGACAAGAAACAGGGCATCATTGTGATCGTCATCGGGTCTTCTGAGAAGAGGTCGGCATGGATCGTCTGCTTCGAACGATACATCATGCTTTCGCTGCATGATATTCCGGCTTGATGACGGAGCTGCGTCACCAAGGAGTGAGCTGACGCGCTAATATTCGCTGCGACAGCAGCACGGACCACCGGATGTGAAGCAACTTGAGCATGAGTCGGATGAGCGGTGCCGGTGCAGTTCCGATGTTTGAGATCGGCAACTGTAACGTGCCAGTCGCCTGGTCCTTCTTTGCTTCGAAAACGTGACAATTTGACCGTCCATCCACAGGCCGGAGCGCTGGTGCACACGAGACACCTGAATGTTCCGCCCTTCTTGTCCACCCTGACTTGCTTGCCCTGCAGGAAGGCAGCTCTCTTGATGACCGCGACCGCTTCCTTCCCATTTCTCCATCGCTCGCGCTTAAGCTCAACAGCGCTTGGAGGCTCTTCCATGCTCTGCTCAGATCTGGCTCAAAGACGAACTCACAGAAGCAGGGATTTGAACGGGTTGAATCTGTCTTCAGAGCAATGCCCTATGCGTTAGAGATGACTGCTTTCTTGACAAGGCTTGGAGGGTTATACTGTTGGTTTGGGTGGTGGATTTGTGAATGGACACCTTCGTCGACCACGCATACTGTTCCTATGCAGCCTCTTCCGCGATGCAGTCTCTACCAATGAGTTGCGGTAAGTGACGCACCTACGGTCCTGGATTCACTTCAATGTGTAACTTAATTGGTACAGTACCCGTCCCTTTGTTAGTCATCATAACGCAGTAACCGTAACTTAATCGTATTTCACCATAATTTGTCGTGTAAAAGTGTTTAAAACAATTTGAGTCACCTTTTGAAGAGATTTTTGGATTTGAGTCACCTTTTGGAATTATCCCTAAATTTTATTAGTTTCTAGAAAATCAATGTTGCTCACATCAAATAAAGAATCTTCGCAGCACAACTGGAGCAGCACAACTGGAGCAGCACAACGACGGCGGCTTTGGCCGTGGGGAGGTGGTGGCCTTCGCGGCCAAGGACAGCAGCATGAGCTGGAGGATGGATGGGGCCGCAATGAGTGTAAGCGCATGCGTATAAATGGTGAATTGCAATCGAAGTGACTGTATTAACAAAAGGTTAAATGCACGCTGTGTTGTAGCTTCACATTGTTGGTTCCATCACAAAGCAGTGTGACTGTAGCACGGTGGTAGTAAGAGAACCGACTTTGGTGGCGACGTGTCCAGCACTTTGCCTTCCTGCTGCAGTCTTTGGTAACGTTCAATACGTTCGTTGAGTTTGCCTGTAACAGGGTTACACAGGCTGGTGTAATTGGGTACACCAGATATACGTGTATAGCCGAACTATACACGGACAAGTATACGGCAAGCCTTCTGTGTGTGTGCGTCACATACACAGTCAACAATCATTTCGAGCCGCCAATGGCACAAACATTGGCGGGCGCTAAGCGCACTGCTATTGGTGGAAAGGGGCACATTTACACCAACCAAACGCATACATAAGGGCCGGAGCGTGAGAGCCAACCATGGCTTCACCTCCGTGGATACATAAGTCATTTAGATAGGTTTGCTAAGGGCCCGCCACGCAGCGGGCTTCCATTCAATTCAGTTTTCTATTTTCAAGTTAAAGTTTCGGTCTTTTTGCTTAGAAATACACGGGGACGTGTATTTCTACTTGCATACAAAGCCTACGTAACTTACGCTTCCTCAAAAGCGCATACTAGTGTATGCTAAAGAAACAGAGCGCGTCTCGCCCTGTTTCACCTGGTAGCACTTAGTAGTCCGTCCAACGCCTACAGAGTTAGCCAAATGGATGCATTTGGCTATGGAGACGAAAACCCTTCGTCAGGCGGTGCCCTGCCTGACGGAGCTCCAAGCGCGGGTCCTCCCCGCATCACGAGGGAGGACTGCCCCCACCTGAGCGATCAGCAGTGGGAGGCACTGCTACGACTCTCGCGAGTCGTAGGCGAGTCCACCGTGGCAGCGATGCTACGGTCGCTGCCACCAAGCGAGCACCATGTAGTCGTGGTCGACTACATGGACAAGGAACGCCAACAGAAGGAGGCGTCAGCCCCTTCTCGCGTTGAGTCACTGAAGGTGTCAGTGACTCCGTTCTCGGGTGGCCAGAACGAGCCTCTTCTGCGATGGCTCGTAGAACTGGAGACAGCAATTGCTGCTCGACGGATCCGGGATCCGTCGCTCCAAGTTGCGTACGCCATGTCGTGTCTGACTGGACGAGCCAGACACTGGGCGTACGGAAGACGTCTTACGGACAGTACGTGCTGGAGCACGTACGAAGACTTCAAGCGCGAGCTCAAGCTAGCGTTTGAGCCGCCTGAATCCGAGTTCAGGTCGAGGGCGGAGTTCCTCGACCTGCGTCAAGGCAAGCGCGACGTGTTGGCTTACGCCCAACACGCGAGGTACTTGGTGTCGAGTATCGTCAATCATCCGATTGACGAGGCGACACAAGTAGTCACCTTCATGAAGGGACTGAAGGATGGGCCTGTGAAGACCTATCTCTTCCGAGAGTACCCGAGTACTCTCGAGCAAGCCATTCGGCTTGCGTCGCAGGAAGAGTTTAGCCTGCACCAGGCTAAGCTCCACGCGGACACGCCAGGGGCGCCACGTCCGCGTGCAAGACCCATGGGCGGTCCAGAGCCCATGGACCTATCCAGTGCGTCTGCTGGCAGGCAGCAGACGGAGCCGCGCAGAGGCGCGGGACGGTGTTTCCGGTGTGGAAACACCGGCCACTTCGCACGTGAGTGTGTAGCAGGCCCGGGGCCTGCTGCTCGCGATACGTCGTATCGTGCCACACGTGGCACGTCGTATCGCGCCAACGGGGATCGTTGGCGCGGACGACCAAAAAACGCTGGAAGCCAGTAGGGGCGGGGCGCCCTACTGGTGTAGTCACACATGCCGATGTCGGGCATGTGACGGCTACAGCCCCTTGTGGTGCCGGACACCACAGCAAGCGTCAGGATGATCAAGCAGGGCTGATCATCCTGGAAGTCGCGGTGCATGGGAGAACCATGCACGCGCTAGTCGATTCGGGTGCATCGAACAACTTTGTTCGACTGCAAAGCCTGAGGGCTATGAACGCCGAGGAGAAGACGACTCCTCGAAGTGAGTTGGTGGTGCGCCTGGCGACAGGAGCAACCGTGAAAACGCGCAAGCGAACTGTATCAGTTCGCTTTGGCTGTGAAGGCCGGGCCTTCACTGAGGACTTTATCGTCCTGGATCTAGACGATAAGTTCGACATGATACTGGGCATGCCGTGGCTCAAACGCCATGCCCCAGTGATAGACTGGAAGTCCCAGTCTATAGTCTCTTACGGCTTCGAGGACGCATGCGTCCTCGATTCGGCAGATAGCGCGACAGAGAGCGATGGCCCTGACAGCGCTGCGAGTGCGTCGCGCAGTAAACGCGACGTGAGCGAGGTCACCCTCGCTCAGCCAAGCCAAGACTGCGCGTCGACCGTAAAGGCCGACGCGCTCAAGACGAGGACAGAAGACGACCGGGGCGCTTCCTCGCCTGTGCCCGGGGCACAGGCAAATCGACGAAAGGTGGGTGCACTCCGGGAGCGCACCCTCTCCCAAACCGGGTTTGGAAGAAACGCCTCGCAGGCCGGGCCTGCGAGAGCCAATATCAAGAAGAACCCTTTCCGGACGGGGTCCGGAAAGGCAAGAATACAGAAGAACCCGTCTCGGGCCGGGCCCGAGGCGAAGCACCAAGAGAAGACGCCTCCTCAAACCGGGTTTGAGGAGTCAAGGATCAAGGCATCTCGACGGGCCGGGCCCGTCGAAGAAAAAGATATGGGTCGAAACCAGGCCGGGCCTGGCACCCATCATCGCGGCAAGGGTCGCGATGTGAGGAGTGAAGCTGACTCCTCACTTTTGAATCGGGCCGGGCCCCGACGGGAAGAGATCGCCTCCCCGTCGCAAGAGCGCGATACGCCTAAGGGTGTAGCTGACGTGGTTGCGTCACCCGCAAGGGGTGACGTCACGTACGAGAGAGTGAATGCGTTAACGCAAACACTCTCGGGCGTCAAGTGTCAGCTCCTGACACTTGAGGGTCCTCCGAGCACTGCCTCGGAGTTGACAGCGCTGGAAGTGCAGAGCTGGAAGGGCTTTGCACGGGATCTACGCGCCGGGCGCGTAGAGCAAGTATGCATCCTCACCGCGCGTGAGGATGCCGAGATCACAGTGGAGCTCGAGGACCTGCGGCAGGTCCTCGTCAAGCATCCTGAGGGCGACACTGCCCTCAGCGCCAAGACCAAGAAGGACCGCTTTGCCGAGCAAAGCTGGGACTCGCTCAAGGCGAGTCCCTATTACGATGTGCTCAGGGAATACGCGGACGTATTCCCTGATGAGGTTCCCGCGGAGCTTCCGCGGGACAAGGGCATTCAGCACGAGATTGATCTCGTGCCGGGGACGAAGTACTGCGTCACGCGACAGTGGCCACTGCCGCGTGAGCAGGTCCAAGCCATCGACGAGTTCTTCGAAGCTCGTCGGCGCGCGGGGCAAGTGCGGGAAAGCAAGTCCCCGCACAGTGCTCCGACGTTCTGCGTCAAGAAGGCGCAGGGCGGATGGCGCATTGTCCACGCGTTCAACAAGTTGAACGAGGCAACGATACCGGCGCAGACGCCGATACCGCGAAAAGATGTGATCATCGATTCGATGAGCAAGAGCACCGTGTTCAGTGCTCTTGACTTAAGAGATGGTTTCTACCAAATCTTAATGCGTGAGGAGGACATCCCCTTCACAGCTGTAAGCACGCCAAGCGGCATGCTTTGGGAGTGGCTGGTGATGCCACAGGGGCTGAAGAACGCCCCTGCGACGTTCAACAGGTGCGTCACACACCTGTTGCGATCGATTCGCGACTTCGCGCCGACGTACTTCGACGACGTGTTCGCCCACAGCCTGGCTGTGGGCGGGAAGACCGCCACAGAGATGCACAGGGAGCATCTCCGTCGTCTGCTCGCGCTGATGCGTGAGCACAAGCTATATGCAAACTTGAAGAAGTGCATATTTGGTGCATCCGAGATTCCGGTTCTCGGATGTCTTGTCGGCAAAGACGGAGTCCGCCCCGATCCTGAGAAGGTCAGGGTCGTCAACGAGTGGCCTGCGCCCTCGAACGCCAAGGAACTGAGGCAGTTCCTTGGGCTGGCCACGTACTTGTGCAAGTACGTGCACGATTACGCTGGGCGCATTCGCCCACTGTCACGTCTCCTGAAGAAGGACACGGAGTGGCAGTGGTCTGCTGAGTGTCAGCAGGCTTTCGATTCAGTCAAGCAGGGCTTGACTGAGGCGCCGGTCTTGGCCATCGCTGACCAAGACCGCCCGTTCCACGTGGTGTGCGATGCATCCGATTATGCTATCGGATGCGCGCTGATGCAGCACGATCACGACGGTCGTGATCGTGTAATCTGCTATCACTCGCGTCAGCTTAAGCAAGCTGAGCGCAACTATCCAGTGCATGACAAGGAGCTCCTTGCCATGAAGTACGCACTGGCGAAGTTCCGTGTCTATCTCCTCGGAGATAAACCGTTCGTGGTCTATACGGACCACGCATCGTTGCGGACGGCTGTGAAGTCGCCGCACCTCTCTCAAAGAATGGCACGGTGGCTGTCATTCTTCGCGGAATACAACTTCCAGGTTGAGTACAAACCTGGAAGACTCAACGTGGTGGCCGACGCGCTCTCGCGTCGACCGGATTACAACTACAAGGTAGTTGATGTCAACGCCATTGGCGTTGAGCGAAGCAGTGTGCCCACGTCATCGAGCAGCGATGACGTGCGTAAGGCGTATGCGCTTGACGACGACGTCAAGCGCCTGCTGGATTATGTGAAGGAGCCGACCGACGCCGGGCGTCGAGCGCTGCCTCCACATCTGCGTTCGAATGTGCACCGATACAGCGCACACGATGGGCTGCTGCTTTATAGCACAGCTGACGACGATGCTGCACGCATCGTCGTCCCAAACGACTATGACCTGCGGTTGCGGGTCATCTACGAGTATCACGATGCCCCATGGGCGGGGCATCCGGGCCGAGAGAAGACGTACCTGCTTCTCTCGCGTGACTTCTACTGGCCGCGCCAGTACAAGTGGGTGCGCAAGTACGTTCGTGCTTGCGAAGCGTGCCAACGTGTGAAGCCGACATTGGCTTCACAAGCACCGCTGCAATCTCTGCCAATCCCGGCAGAGTGTTGGGAGTCCATTAGTATGGACTTCATCTTCGGGTTGCCGCCCGACGCCAAGCGTCGGACTGGCATAGCGGTCTTTGTCGACCGCTTCAGCAAGATGGTGCATCTTGCTGCGGTGCCAGCACAGGTCACATCCAAACAGACGGCTCGTCTGTTTGTTGATCTTATCTTCCGATCTCACGGGATGCCCCGCGAGATCGTATCGGACCGTGACCCTCGGTTCACGGCCGCTTTCTGGAAGGAGGTCTTCGCCCTCCTTGGCACGCGACTGTCGATGTCGACAGCCGATCATCCTCAGACCGATGGTCAGACCGAGCGCGTGAACCGCGTGCTCGGTGACATCCTCAAGAGTTACGCCCACTCGTTCACCGAGTGGAGCGACTGTTTGCCGATGGCGGAGTTCGCCATCAACAACTCGGTGCATGCCTCTACGGGGCATACACCGTTCTTCGTGAATGCCATGCGGCATCCACGTGTCCCTGCCACCCTCGGCGGGGTGACAGCTCCCTTGAGTGGGGGAGGAAATGCGAGTGAAGCGCACTCACATGAAAATGCCGCAGCAAAAGCTGCAGCCAACGAGGATTCGTTGGCCGCTGTGACGCGAGCTGACGCAGCGCGTCAGCGAATGGAGAACATCACGTCCGCACCGGGTGCGGGCGTCGCAGATGACACCGCCTCCGTGCCGGGCACGGACGCGCCAAGGCAAGACCAAGACCGCCTCGCTCTGGGAGCGAAGCGACAAGCCAAGGATCGTCCCACGTCTGCCTCAAGAGCAGACGTGACGGACGATGACGTGTCCGTCTCAGAGACGGACACCGGGAGATCCCAAGTGACGAAGGCTGTGACGTCGCCGGGCGACGTCACTTCGATGACGAACAAGGCCACGTCCGCAGCACCTGCGGACGTTCAAGACGAAAGACACCTCGTGCATGGCACGAGGTCAAGCGATGTCACATTGGTCGAGACGACCAATGTCGATGCAAGGGACTTCGTCCAAAGCAGACAAGCCGTCATGCGGTTTGTCCGTGATGCTATTGCATCTTCTGTCGATCGACAGAAGATGAACGCGGACAAGAAGTCAAGGAACAACATTAGTGAGTTCAAAAGGAATTCATTAGTTTTACTGTCTACGCAAAACCTGCCTAGACATGCAGTCTCGGACTTTGGAGCGAGCAAGCTCGCTCCACGCTTCATCGGCCCCTTCCGTGTCTTGCACCGCCAAGGCACAGCATACACGCTGGACATACCGTCCAGCATGCGACTGCACCCAACGTTCTACGTTGGGCGGCTGAAGGCGTATCATGAGCATGATACGCCTGCGAGCTCGTTGGAAACGAGCACGCCGGAGCCTGACGGCCCACCTAGTGGTCGTCATCAGAAGACCCCTTCGCAGCGGACCGCGAAGGGCGCATCCCGACGCTCTCCACGAGCTTCGCGAACTTCTTCTCGAGCTCAGCAGCTCGAGAAAGAGCATCGGCAGCGGTGCTCCGAGCACTCTCCACTTGCGAGGAGAGGTTCGAGATCAGCTGACCCTGGTCAGCGATCGTCTTCCACGCGGCCTCGCGGAAGGCCGCGTGATCCGCCTCAAGGCGACCAACAATCGGATCAGCCGAGCGTGGCTGATCCGGGGTGCGACGTCTTCCCCCCACCGCCTGCGCCCTTGCGGGCTGCAGACGGCTCAATTCGCTGGATTGTCGAGCGAATTGTAGCTCACCAGGAGCCACGCGCCGACCAAGGTCAGCGTCGTTTTCGATGTCGTTGGAGAGGATGGCCTCCCCAACACGACTCCTGGGAGCCGCGGAACGTCCTTGTGATGGACGTTCCGGAAATGGTGATGGCGTACGAACAGCGCCACCACCTACGGCCGAGTCGGGGGTAACCCTCGACTCAGTGATCCACTTCCCAGAGACGTCGTCAAACCACAAGGTTTGACTGGGCGGTGGAAAGGTGACACGCGCGTCGGGGAACACCCTCTCGCGCCACTTGGTCACCTTCTCGGGTACACGGATGCGCGTGTACCCCATGACATCACTCTCGGATAGTCTGTCCGCATCCTGCGGACAGACTGGACAATGCTCCCTGCGCGGAACCGCGCAGGGGATGCCCGCATCTGCACACATGTTGTGCAGATGCACCACGCGACCTGTGCTATTATGCTCATAATAGCGAGTGCGGTGCCGTTCAAGACGGTACCGATACAAGTCGGGGTTCGCGTTCCAGTTCGACACGAACTGGTTCCAGCCCTGTGCCAGAGCATGAGTCTCAGAGACCTTGCTCTGAGGACCACGGCGCGCGTTCTTGTAGTAACGCGACGCCAGGTATAGCGACGCGAAGTAATCGCGTCGCTCAGCAGTGTCAGCTCCGAGATGGAGCTGGCCCGCGATCTTATCGTCGATGATCGGACGATCATCGAAGAGAGAGACGGGCTCGGCAGCAGCCCCCTCGTCGCTGTAGCGCAGCTTCTGGATCGCCGTGGATGTCAACATCCACGGCGTCGGATCGGACGCGCGAGCAGCACGACGCCCCGCCGGCAAATCTGCCGGCGTTGAAGAACCACTTGCGGCGGAGGTAGCCTCCGCCGAGCTTGACACGTCCGAGCGCGCGCGCTTCGGGCGCGCGACTTCACCTTCTTCCAGCGCGACGTCGCGCTGGCGGCGAGAGCCCGATACGGGGCTCTCTGAAGCAGCATGCTGGCCCTCAGCGGGCGCGGCAACCTTCAACTCTGACGAGGAGTCTTCCAACTCCTCGTCGTCTTCGATCCCCTCGCTGCCGTAGTCGACAGCGAGCTCTGGGTCTAGATGTGAATCATCTAGATCCACATCCATCGCCTCGGGCCTTAGAGATTCGCCTGGCACAGCCTTCGCAGGCTGTGCCTCACTCGTAGCACCGGATCCAGGGGATCCGGTGAGCGCTGCCTTCGCAGGCGGCATATCGCTTGAAGACGCAGCCTTCACAGGCTGCGTCACACTTGACTCGCTTGCTGCTGGATCCCCAGCAGCATCAGGCTTCGCAGCAGCCCGCTCGGCCTGCTTGATCGCGAGCTGTGAGCGATAATCGCTCACAGACAACTTGGTGACCGGTGGGAAGTCCCCACCGGCGGCGGCGGAGCTTGCGGGGCTTGTGGGGGCCTTGGGACTTGACGCGCTCATTGTGGAATGGGCGCGGAGTGTTTTCTCGAGACGCGAGAAAACAGGGAGTGACCACAGATTGATGTGTGGTCACCGTTACCTCTCAGACGCGATATTCGTGTTTAAAGAGGGGGGTAGTGTAACAGGGTTACACAGGCTGGTGTAATTGGGTACACCAGATATACGTGTATAGCCGAACTATACACGGACAAGTATACGGCAAGCCTTCTGTGTGTGCGCGTCACATACACAGTCAACAATCATTTCGAGCCGCCAATGGCACAAACATTGGCGGGCGCTAAGCGCACTGCTATTGGTGGAAAGGGGCACATTTCCACCAGCCAAACGCATACATAAGGGCCGGAGCGTGAGAGCCAACCATGGCTTCACCTCCGTAGATACATAAGTCATTTAGATAGGTTTGCTAAGGGCCCGCCACGCGGCGGGCTTCCATTCAATTTAGTTTTCTATTTTCAAGTTAAAGTTTCGGTCTTTTGCTTAGAAATACACGGGGACGTGTATTTCTACTTGCATACAAAGTCTAAGTAACTTACGCTTCCTCAAAAGCGCATACTAGTGTATGCTAAAGAAACAGAGCGCGTCTCGCCCTGTTACAGTCGTGATCGTGTAATCTGCTATCACTCGCGTCAGCTTAAGCAAGCTGAGCGCAACTATCCAGTGCATGACAAGGAGCTCCTTGCCATGAAGTACGCACTGGCGAAGTTCCGTGTCTATCTCCTCGGAGATAAACCGTTCGTGGTCTATACGGACCACGCATCGTTGCGGACGGCTGTGAAGTCGCCGCACCTCTCTCAAAGAATGGCACGGTGGCTGTCATTCTTCGCGGAATACAACTTCCAGGTTGAGTACAAACCTGGAAGACTCAACGTGGTGGCCGACGCGCTCTCGCGTCGACCGGATTACAACTACAAGGTAGTTGATGTCAACGCCATTGGCGTTGAGCGAAGCAGTGTGCCCACGTCATCGCTGCTCGATGACGTGCGTAAGGCGTATGCGCTTGACGACGACGTCAAGCGCCTGCTGGATTATGTGAAGGAGCCGACCGACGCCGGGCGTCGAGCGCTGCCTCCACATCTGCGTTCGAAAGTGCACCGATACAGCGCACACGATGGGCTGCTGCTTTATAGCACAGCTGACGACGATGCTGCACGCATCGTCGCCCCAAACGACTATGACCTGCGGTTGCGGGTCATCTACGAGTATCACGATGCCCCATGGGCGGGGCATCCGGGCCGAGAGAAGACGTACCTGCTTCTCTCGCGTGACTTCTACTGGCCGCGCCAGTACAAGTGGGTGCGCAAGTACGTTCGTGCTTGCGAAGCGTGCCAACGTGTGAAGCCGACATTGGCTTCACAAGCACCGCTGCAATCTCTGCCAATCCCGGCAGAGTGTTGGGAGTCCATTAGTATGGACTTCATCTTCGGGTTGCCGCCCGACGCCAAGCGTCGGACTGGCATAGCGGTCTTTGTCGACCGCTTCAGCAAGATGGTGCATCTTGCTGCGGTGCCAGCACAGGTCACATCCAAACAGACGGCTCGTCTGTTTGTTGATCTTATCTTCCGATCTCACGGGATGCCCCGCGAGATCGTATCGGACCGTGACCCTCGGTTCACGGCCGCTTTCTGGAAGGAGGTCTTCGCCCTCCTTGGCACGCGACTGTCGATGTCGACAGCCGATCATCCTCAGACCGATGGTCAGACCGAGCGCGTGAACCGCGTGCTCGGTGACATCCTCAAGAGTTACGCCCACTCGTTCACCGAGTGGAGCGACTGTTTGCCGATGGCGGAGTTCGCCATCAACAACTCGGTGCATGCCTCTACGGGGCATACACCGTTCTTCGTGAATGCCATGCGGCATCCACGTGTCCCTGCCACCCTCGGCGGGGTGACAGCTCCCTTGAGTGGGGGAGGAAATGCGAGTGAAGCGCACTCACATGAAAATGCCGCAGCAAAAGCTGCAGCCAACGAGGATTCGTTGGCCGCTGTGACGCGAGCTGACGCAGCGCGTCAGCGAATGGAGAACATCACGTCCGCACCGGGTGCGGGCGTCGCAGATGACACCGCCTCCGTGCCGGACACGGACGCGCCAAGGCAAGACCAAGACCGCCTCGCTCTGGGAGCGAAGCGACAAGCCAAGGATCGTCCCACGTCTGCCTCAAGAGCAGACGTGACGGACGATGACGTGTCCGTCTCAGAGACGGACACCGGGAGATCCCAAGTGACGAAGGCTGTGACGTCGCCGGGCGACGTCACTTCGATGACGAACAAGGCCACGTCCGCAGCACCTGCGGACGTTCAAGATGAAAGACACCTCGTGCATGGCACGAGGTCAAGCGATGTCACATTGGTCGAGACGACCAATGTCGATGCAAGGGACTTTGTCCAAAGCAGACAAGCCGTCATGCGGTTTGTTCGTGATGCTATTGCATCTTCTGTCGATCGACAGAAGATGAACGCGGACAAGAAGTCAAGGAACAACATTAGTGAGTTCAAAAGGAATTCATTAGTTTTACTGTCTACGCAAAACCTGCCTAGACATGCAGTCTCGGACTTTGGAGCGAGCAAGCTCGCTCCACGCTTCATCGGCCCCTTCCGTGTCTTGCACCGCCAAGGCACAGCATACACGCTGGACATACCGTCCAGCATGCGACTGCACCCAACGTTCTACGTTGGGCGGCTGAAGGCGTATCATGAGCATGATACGCCTGCGAGCTCGTTGGAAACGAGCACGCCGGAGCCTGACGGCCCACCTAGTGGTCGTCATCAGAAGACCCCTTCGCAGCGGACCGCGAAGGGCGCATCCCGACGCTCTCCACGAGCTTCGCGAACTTCTTCTCGAGCTCAGCAGCTCGAGAAAGAGCATCGGCAGCGGTGCTCCGAGCACTCTCCACTTGCGAGGAGAGGTTCGAGATCAGCTGACCCTGGTCAGCGATCGTCTTCCACGCGGCCTCGCGGAAGGCCGCGTGATCCGCCTCAAGGCGACCAACAATCGGATCAGCCGAGCGTGGCTGATCCGGGGTGCGACGTCTTCCCCCCACCGCCTGCGCCCTTGCGGGCTGCAGACGGCTCAATTCGCTGGATTGCCGAGCGAATTGTAGCTCACCAGGAGCCACGCGCTGACCAAGGTCAGCGTCGTTTTCGATGTCGTTGGAGAGGATGGCCTCCCCAACACGACTCCTGGGAGCCGCGGAACGTCCTTGTGATGGACGTTCCGGAAATGGTGATGGCGTACGAACAGCGCCACCACCTACGGCCGAGTCGGGGGTAACCCTCGACTCAGTGATCCACTTCCCAGAGACGTCGTCAAACCACAAGGTTTGACTGGGCGGTGGAAAGGTGACACGCGCGTCGGGGAACACCCTCTCGCGCCACTTGGTCACCTTCTCGGGTACACGGATGCGCGTGTACCCCATGACATCACTCTCGGATAGTCTGTCCGCATCTGCACACATGTTGTGCAGATGCACCACGCGACCTGTGCTATTATGCTCATAATAGCGAGTGCGGTGCCGTTCAAGACGGTACCGATACAAGTCGGGGTTCGCGTTCCAGTTCGACACGAACTGGTTCCAGCCCTGTGCCAGAGCATGAGTCTCAGAGACCTTGCTCTGAGGACCACGGCGCGCGTTCTTGTAGTAACGCGACGCCAGGTATAGCGACGCGAAGTAATCGCGTCGCTCAGCAGTGTCAGCTCCGAGATGGAGCTGGCCCGCGATCTTATCGTCGATGATCGGACGATCATCGAAGAGAGAGACGGGCTCGGCAGCAGCCCCCTCGTCGCTGTAGCGCAGCTTCTGGATCGCCGTGGATGTCAACATCCACGGCGTCGGATCGGACGCGCGAGCAGCACGACGCCCCGCCGGCAAATCTGCCGGCGTTGAAGAACCACTTGCGGCGGAGGTAGCCTCCGCCGAGCTTGACACGTCCGAGCGCGCGCGCTTCGGGCGCGCGACTTCACCTTCTTCCAGCGCGACGTCGCGCTGGCGGCGAGAGCCCGATACGGGGCTCTCTGAAGCAGCATGCTGGCCCTCAGCGGGCGCGGCAACCTTCAACTCTGACGAGGAGTCTTCCAACTCCTCGTCGTCTTCGATCCCCTCGCTGCCGTAGTCGACAGCGAGCTCTGGGTCTAGATGTGAATCATCTAGATCCACATCCATCGCCTCGGGCCTTAGAGATTCGCCTGGCACAGCCTTCGCAGGCGGCATATCGCTTGAAGACGCAGCCTTCACAGGCTGCGTCACACTTGACTCGCTTGCTGCTGGATCCCCAGCAGCATCAGGCTTCGCAGCAGCCCGCTCGGCCTGCTTGATCGCGAGCTGTGAGCGATAATCGCTCACAGACAACTTGGTGACCGGTGGGAAGTCCCCACCGGCGGCGGCGGAGCTTGCGGGGCTTGTGGGGGCCTTGGGACTTGACGCGCTCATTGTGGAATGGGCGCGGAGTGTTTTCTCGAGACGCGAGAAAACAGGGAGTGACCACAGATTGATGTGTGGTCGCCGTTACCTCTCAGACGCGATATTCGTGTTTAAAGAGGGGGGTAGTGTAACAGGGTTACACAGGCTGGTGTAATTGGGTACACCAGATATACGTGTATAGCCGAACTATACACGGACAAGTATACGGCAAGCCTTCTGTGTGTGTGCGTCACATACACAGTCAACAATCATTTCGAGCCGCCAATGGCACAAACATTGGCGGGCGCTAAGCGCACTGCTATTGGTGGAAAGGGGCACATTTACACCAACCAAACGCATACATAAGGGCCGGAGCGTGAGAGCCAACCATGGCTTCACCTCCGTAGATACATAAGTCATTTAGATAGGTTTGCTAAGGGCCCGCCACGCAGCGGGCTTCCATTCAATTCAGTTTTCTATTTTCAAGTTAAAGTTTCGGTCTTTTTGCTTAGAAATACACGGGGACGTGTATTTCTACTTGCATACAAAGCCTACGTAACTTACGCTTCCTCAAAAGCGCATACTAGTGTATGCTAAAGAAACAGAGCGCGTCTCGCCCTGTTTCGTTGCCTGTAGCATGTACACGTTTGAGAGCCTTGACAATTGTGCCATGTGCCTTTGCCTTAATGTTTTCAGAAGCCAAGAATTCGCGGATATTGCTTTCCGCTTCGCGTCCCGTGCGCAGGATTCGCGCTTTGGCTTTGTCGTCCGTCCCAGTGACGTTGTAGCCTTTGGGTAAGAAGATCCGCATGAATGCGACAGCCACTTTGCACTCATGGTATCGTCTTATGTTTTGATGGTGTTTTGGTGACAGGTCAGGAAACCACGCGTACCAAACTGAAGATAGCGACTTGTGTGGTGTCGGAATTTCTCAGCGGACGAGTTGTCTTCGTTGCCGTTGGAGACCGTCGGAGAATTGTAGATGCCACTGTCAAGTCCCAAGCACTGGTGTGTCCACATCACTCGGACTTTGGCGGAATATGGCTCGTGACGAGCCCTAGTTGTAGAGTCCAGAAGAGTGACTTTGGCCGTTGGGAAGCGTTGGGCACTGATCCGAGGGAGTGTGGTGTACACGAAGGAAGTCGCAGGCGAAATCCGCACTTAAGCGAGTGGTCGTCAGCGGATTGGTCGAGTAGTAGGTGACCATTGCGGAGTGAGTAGTTATATCGCATTTATACTTGGTATTTGTATACTCTATAGTAGAATTTAGGATGAGAACTAACGCCCTCAGGGAAGAAGAACAGAACAGATTTTCACACGAAGTGCTTACCGGCTTTGGGAAACCAAGGTGTCAGGCCGCTTTTGAAGTAGTGTGCATGTCTGTCGGTGAACGAGGTTAAGGGGAAGCGTTCATCCACGACAGACCAAGAGACGAAGAAGGAAGGAGTGGCCGAGAGACTGTAGACGATCTCGAGTTATCGTCTGAGTTGAGAGAGTACTCTCATTGATTCTTGATGTCAGAGCCTGACTCTGACAACCTTGCTATAAGCTGAAAAGTCAACGTACCTTCCCTACTGAAGGACTGGCAAGGTCAAGTGTGTGCGTGAAGAGCGTGTTGGTCAAGCCCGAGGCCAAGGACACTATATTAACAGTTGAAGAGTTGACGACGCTCGGTCGGTGCAGAGGTCAACGCTAGCCTGGAAGGGATCGACTCGGGGACTATCGAGTTAGTTGATCCCAATCATTGCTGATTCGAGAAGAGTCAGTCGTTGTTGAGAGTGGAGGGACAAGCGTATATTTTGCCGTGATCCCAGCACGACACACCAGGTTACGACCCAACACCGCACTGGGCGATGCACCACCTGTGCTAGGTAGGTGAGGCGACGACAACTGCTCCATTTCCCGTATGATCGTCGGCAGTGCGTCCCTTGTTGCCGGAAGAAAGCGTCCCTTGCGCAAAGATCCTTACGTATTGTAACGAGGGAGCCCCCCCCCCCATTGTTGCAAGTTTTGGCACTGAACTCGCTCGTGCCTTTCGATTGACCTCCCTCTTAGGCCGGTCGATCGAAAGGCGCGAGCGGATCCTGGTTTTCTTGCTGAAGGCGAGCTATCCAGTAGCGTTGGCGAAGATCACGCAGTTGTCGTTCCTGCGGTCGTGCAGGATATTCCGCATCCAGGGCTCGAAGTGCTTTGAAGGCAGCGATCTTCTCCTGGCTATTGAAAAAGCGAAAACCTCCTCGTGCTTGTGGAATAGCGCGTTGTCATGCGTAGTTTATAGTTGAGAAGGAGTTGAATCAGGGATCGCTCGGCCGTGCGCACCAGGTCCTCAGGGAGCAGCAGCAGGCTTAGCCGCCTTGGGCTTGGTGACCATGACGACCAGGAAGTCATTCTCCTTCGCATTGTACTCGGCCAGTGTGCTGTCGTCTTGGAGCACTTTTCCTGCGTGGATGAGCTTCTGCTGAGCCACGGGGAACGTCTGGAGCTCCTCGATCTTCTGCTTCACGGAGGAGGCCTGCCCTCTGTGTCGAGGAGGAGAGGGTGAGGCGGACAAGTACCGCATCCATGAGCTCTGCGTCTAGGGAAAGCTCCGTGTCCGTCCTTGTCTCCAAGCAAAGGCGGTGCAAATTGAAAACGCGAGCGAGCAACTCGATTCCGCGCTGATTCATGCCGGATGCATGCATGGTCCAAATGGTCAAAACAATGCAAATTGAAAGCAAGCAAGTGGAATGGTACAAACCCAAAGATTGGCAAACAAACAAACAAACAGATCCTCTTGAGATACAGAAGCGCTCTTCTTCTTGCTCGACACTAAGTGCTGGTCACGACCGAATGAGAAACAGGCGCCACTGTTTTAACAAGCTGCCCAAAAGGCTGCCTCGTGTTGCTTGGCTTGATCTCGGTTGGTTGATGGCGTGCAGCCAGCGGCGACGCAGCTAGTCATGCATGCCCCCAGCGCAACGCTGCAGTCGATGATAGCGAACGGAGTGCCAACACCTGCGGTCACTGTGCCAAACGTCGCTCCGGCGGAAGTGTAACACGCCACAGCGAGGGCATTGCAGCCCGTTTGGCAAATGCCATACGCGAGGGGTCCAGCATTGACTTCGGGCGCACTGGCGAGTCCCAGCACCAGGAACGCGGCTGTCAACGTCTTGAACGTCTTGAACATCTTGTAGCGCTGCGGGTTTTATCTGCGGGCGACCGAATGAGTTACGATCAACATTGTAGAGTAGAGAAGCTTTGGATACGTTGTTGCGATAGCACTCGTTTTGCATCAAGTCACCTGGTCACCCATGGACATTAGCGCCAGTAACACCACCGATGCAGATCTACCTGCTGCTTTCACTTCGTTAGACAGGGCCAATTTCAATCTCCAGTGGCTCTCTCGTCGCCGCGGCGTTGACCAAGTTTGCATTCATTGCTGGGGGTGAGGCGGTTGAACCGAGGTGGCGCACCTGGGCACGTAGAGCTCTCCACTCGATCAGTTTGCTGTGATGCCAGTTGGCACTTATTCTGCCCGTGAACACCCCGAGGAACCTCATCGTTTGACAAGGGGTCCACGAAAGTAACGTAGGAGTCGCAAAGCACACGTACGTAAGACGCACGACGTCCCAGTGTATCTAAGACTCGGCCCGGACAACGTAGACTACCTTCATTTTTTAAGCTGCACAGACCGTGATGTCTTCCTATTCGACTTCGAGCACTTTCTTGATAGTCTTGAAGACGTCTTCACGTCCTGAATCCAGTTCACTTAGGCGAGAGTGCTTTAGCCATCGTTGAGGCCTCGTACATGTACTTCCTGAACGACAATTAACTGTCGCTGGTCCTACGATCTTTGTGCCTACTGACCAAGAGTGTGGCGCGCTCGCTGGTGTCTGAACAAGTCGGGATTCCGAGCCGTTTTGTAGGTGCAGCCATCCACTCCGCACACAAACCGTTTGATGCCCCTGCACAAATGACAAACATACACATAGCAAAACGTTTAGTTTCAGATGCCAAGCGTACTACAGGTCACTTACTCATGCGAACGCTCATGGCCTCGTCGGTCTGATGAGCGAGCAAAACGTTTACCGCAGCCGCCATATTCGCACTTGTAGGGCTTCTCACCCGTGTGAACACGAGTGTGTGTTTTCCAGTCGGCTTTACGCAAAAAGCCTTTGCCGCACGTCTCGCAGCACCACTTCTTGTCACCGCCATGAATTAAAGAATGCCGACTGAGATTCCCTTTCTGTGTGAACCTCTTACCGCAGTCTGGAAAGAAGCACATGTACACCTTCGGTGAGTTCTGTGGTGGCGGCTTCTGGATCGCTGTCCCGGGCGATAGTGGCATCACTGCAGTTGGCGACATCACACTATTGGAGTGCTGCAACTCGGTGAAGGTGGCATTCCCGCTTAGGAATAGCTCCAAGTCCGCATCGGGCTTCGAAACACGGGGAGATGCTGAGTCAGCGTGCGTTGTAGGACATCTCACAATCTGTCTGTCGTCCGTGCTCGTTGAGAAACCCTTCGTAACAGACTCTACCTTCGTAACTAATTTGCCAGCCTTGCAAGCAGCTTCAAATGCGTCGGTGTCCTTGACGGCTTGTGCACGGTCGGTGGTAATTGTGCAGCTCTCGGTGTTCTTGGGCTTTAGAAAGGCTTTCCTTATCCCCTCTTCACCCAACGCCGCCACTGTGATGTTGAATGAGCCATCGACGATAATACGGCCATCGCAAATCCACTGATTAGTGTGCTGCATAGCAGCGTCAAGCGGGGTGTAGATCTCCATGTTGTTCACCAGTAAATATTCATAAATATCGTGACAGTTTTTATTCCACATCGTTTTCTTATCCGCGATGATCACAACGATGACTCCGCGGTTCTTCGCCGCCGCCACCACACGCTCTGCCACAGCTCGGTGCGAGAAATAAAATGCTGAGATGTACATTGAAATGTGCGTGTTGTCGATTAACCCGAAAAGTAGTTCGAGCAAAGTGCCATCTCGCCCCCATGTACCTTTAACTGGTACGTCGCGCACCGTCAGTTCCAGCAGTAGGCCATCGTGGTAGCGCCCATAGTTGCGTAGGCTCATCCCTAGTATCTTGGCGATTTCTGTTCGGTTGTACGAGATTACACTGCTGCTGTTTCTTCCAGCAGTATGCTGTTGCGTTACCGTTGTTGCTGCTTGAAACTTGTCCGCTAATCCAGCAACAGATAAAGGCGGGGGTCCTCGTGTCTTCTTTGGCTGGCCGCGACGATCAAAGCGGGCCTGGACAAGGCGAGTCGTGCACCCGAGAATCCGCGCCACCTCGCTCCTGTCGAACCGCGACAGTCCACCTCCATCCTGCTGCAGCGCCGCGCTGCCGATGTCCTGCAGACACAGCAGCACAAGCTCTGTCGTTATCGACGCAGCAGCGGAAGAGTTTTCAGCCGCCGCCGCCATCTGGGTTGGTTGGTTCTTCTTCTTCTTTCTTTCTTTCTTTCTTTCTTTCTTGCCGCGTTGCTTGTTCTCTTTTGGCCCGCCATTTTCTTCTTCAGCTTCCTGTTACCCCCAACTTTGCCAGGCACGTTTCAGCTCCGGGACCGTGATAGTGCCATGTATCATGACATTTGTGCCCAAATCTCGTACGAACTGGTCGCTCGGCAACCGGTGCAAGGAGCTTTCCGAATGGACTTGGAAGTCAAGCGCGCACTTGAGGTGCTTCCAGTTCCAACTAAGCACATCCTTCGCCCTCTTGCCTTCTCGAAAACCAGTGAGGTAAAAATCTGGCGCTGTTCCGAAAGGGGACATGCGAACTTGCCAGCTACGTGGACCGGGACGCGTTCGTCCCCGGTATCGTGGCGGGCGAGACCGCGGAAAGGATGTTGTCCCTCGACTTGGAGGAAAAGAAGGCGGAATATGCCGTACAACCACCGACGGACTCCCAGCTCGTCAGCTGGAGCTACCGCCTAGAACTGTGCTGCAAGTTCTTGTTGAGCCCCAGCATCCGCCTGGAGTTTACCGTGACGATCGTCCACGAAAACTGCACGCTGACGCACGCTGGACCAGCACCGGCGGCAGGCGAATACCAGGCGATGAAACAACCAGCAGACTCGAAAGTGAAGAAAGTGAAATGAGCTCGCAACATCAAGGACCCAAATGAGCTGTGGTGATGACCAACGAACTCGAGCATCGATCACTACGAAAACAAAATGCCCCCGTCAAGGTATGGAACTTCGTTATATACTAGGGCAGCAGTTGTAATCTGGCTCATTGTTGAATGACGTTGTGTTGAGTTGAATGAATGTAGAAGTCGTTGGTGGTCATTGTGCGTTTGTGAAGACTCGAGGGGCTCTAGTAGGACTACTACGGCGATTGAAAACCATCACCACGACCTTGGTTCCGTTCGAGGCGAGGCAAATTGCAGAGTGGTGAACGAATCCGTCGATCGGAGCGCAATGACATCTACTTCCACGAAACCCAAGCGGAGTCACCAAGATCTCCAAGCATCGTCAATTCCTTCACCCGACATTGCCGGTTTTTATATCGCCACGCGATGGAACTAGGTGTTGACAGCGAGCTGCCACTCTAGCAACAACGTGCAAAGGGGTCCTAGTCAATACAGACCACATTACCCCACAGCCGCAAAATCCTTTTGTTTTTCATTATCACTTACGTCCACTTGCCACTCTTGACGTTGTTGGCAATCTTGCTGGGATTCTCGAACGGCGTCGCCATGATCGTCTTGCGTGAGTTCTCTCCAAAGAAGATTTTTCGCGAATGAATATCTTTTTTTTTGCAGCGTGCATTTACATGTAGATACGCTGTTGTGAGCAGATCCACGCGCCTGCGAATCGTGTGATTGATTTCCTCTGCTGGTAATTTGCTGGTAATTTACCACCTTTGGCATCCACCGAAGGTTTCCTTCATAGAAACAAGTTTCCGGCGATTCTTCATTCTTCATGTTTCCATCTAAACACAATGAAGCGCAGCTCCACGGCACCGGTGACGAGCAAAACGTCGCCTCCCCACAAGAAGCGCAGCAGTTTGCCGCCATCGGATTCGACCACGACCTCCACGCCACACAAGTCCTCTACTTCGACCACGACGCGCAATTTTAAACCTTCAGAAGCTGGCTGATATTTCGGTCGTGGCTCCAGTGGAGGCACCGCAACCTGCACAAACCGACAGTAATCGAGAGGTCACCGCGCAAGATGTTAGGGATGCATGTGTATCGCCCAAAACCCAGCGTGCGTATCGTGGTAGCTTGCGAGTGATGTCACGATGGACTGAGGTGCAAACGCAGGAAGATGCTGCAGAGTACTTTGATGCTAAAGGGCAAATTAACTTGGATAAGTTCACGGCCGTCGATGTTGAAGAGTTTTTGCTGGAGAAGCGGAAGTCTGTCAGTGTTGGTACCTCAAGTGGATATCGAAGCGCAATGAAAGATTTGTATCGCAGGAACGAGATATCACTGCCTACAGCTTACGAAAAACGGTTGGGCACTTTCTTTTCGGGGTTGAAGCGCATGGAAGCATGCAAGTTCCAGTCAGGCTCGCCCAGGGAATCTGGCAAAGATCCACTGCCATTCTCGTTGTATCATGAGTTATGTAGAGCGACTTTGACCCGCCAAGATGGCGGCTTTGCGCATCTTTTTCTTACGACGCAATGGAATTTGATGTGTCGGTCTGAGTCGGTGCAGACACTATGCACGGAGCACCTTAGCAGCCACGATGACAGCATTGGGTGCGTGATGTACAAGTCCAAGACGAATCAAGAAGCCAAAGGACCGAAAGATCCTCGACACGTGTATGCTAACCCGCTAAGTCCAGAAACCTGTTGGCTCACAGCGCTAGCTCTTCACCTGGCATGTCGACCTACTCAGCCACCTGGACCAATTTTCCCTGGATCTGAGCAGAAATCACGGTTCGGAAGCATTCTTCGACAATTGATAAGTGACCTCAAGCACCAAACACATTACGGCACACATTCGATTCGCAAAGGTGTCGCTACGTTTGCATGCAGCGGATCTACCGGTGGTCCATCGATTGCTAGCGTGTGTCTTAGAGTGGGGTGGTCACTTGGCGGTGTCCAAGACCGCTACATTCGGTATGAATCAGCCGGAGACCAGTATCTCGGCCGGGTCGTGGCCGGCCTACCGTTGGACCGTCCAGAATTTTCGATGCTGCCTCCACATTTTGCAGACAACCAGCATCCGGTGCTTTGTGCCTGCGTCCGCCAAATGTATCCATCATTCCACACAATAAGCAGTCTTGGGGACATTCTGAAGCTATGTGTTGCTACGTTGGTCAAGCATTCAGTGTACTTACGGGACGCCTTGCCTGCGTCACATCCATTGCTATCTACCTCCCTGTTCCGCAATGCAGCAATGATGAGCGACCTTCAAGCTGCCTTGGTAACGGGGGATTCACCGTGGATGAAGTCCACCGGGATTCCTCCGCATGTCGAGCTTTACAAGCAACTTCAAGGAGTTCAGAAATCTATCGACAATTTGCCACCGGTTCTTTTGGATAGGATGAGCTCTCTGATTGAGGAAAAAGGAGTTGCCGCTGGCAACATCACCAAAGACCTATTGGAAACTACTATTGAGTCTTTACTAGAGCGGGCTGGATTAGGTAGTGGCTGTACTGCGAGAGTTGCTGCAGCATCGCCTACACCGGACCAAGGGTGGATTGGCACAGCTCACTACTACGACGGAAAGTTTCATATGCTGTCGGAAACTTTTCTCTCATGTCAGTGGACGCCTTCCAATTCGCCTTCTGCGGTCAATACCCCTCCTGCCTTCATGGATTCGTTCGCTATCGACCCCAGCATCGTCGAGCCCCTGCCAGAACTCGCGGTCGCGTGGAGACCGCCTGATCAAGTCGACATCGAGCAACGCGCCGCCGCGAAGCACCGTCGCACCCTTCTTCAAGGAGCCAACAGCGTCCTAAAGTTCTCCACGGTGACATACCCACTGAGGCACATTTGTCCGAATCGTGATATCCGGGACGCGCTCGAACAACGTGCAGTGGCTCTGCAGCAGATCCGCATAGAGGCAATGTTCATCACGAACTTCCCCTGCTGCCGGCTGTTCGAGCACCATCGGTGCAGCCACCCTAACTACCCAGTAGTACCGGCAAGATCTCGCACGATGGAGAGAGCCCTACAGCTAGACCAAGCTACGTTCTACCGGTGCTGCACTGCTGTCTTTGGTGACGAACAGAGACCCGCGCCAAAACCCTCGGCTAACGCTGCACTAGAGGAGTCCATCAACAAGTACAAGGCTTCGCGATCGAGGGTCATGTCGTATATACCACCTACGCTTTCCTGTTTCGTCTCCGCTATCAAAGAACTGGCGAATGACATGCTCGTTGCGGCGCAACAACACGTTCGAACGAACTTCGAGGCGCGGCTTGTCAAATTCATTAGCCTGCAGCTTGCGTATCCGCGGGGAGCAGCTGAGGCCATGGTTGCTCGACTAAAGTCCAGTCCTGAAGACCTCACGGACGTCGAGAAGCAATGGCTAGAGTGGCTAGAGCTACCACCAACAGCTGCGAACATCGCTAGCCACGAAGTGCTATTTCTCGGCAAGTTTTACGACATACTGAAGGAGATGGAAGAAATGCACGACCAAGACGAGATCCCGAAATGGTGCCGATTGTTTACGTTGCTGCCGCAGCCCACCTCCTGTGTGCCGGCGTTCTTCCCGGTCACGACAGAGGTGCTCTACCAAGTCGCAAAACAAGTTTTGGCAACTACGGGTAAGGATGTCTTTGGGCTCTACAAGTCCACGAACTCTCGTGGCCATCGGACGTATGCCACGTCTACGGAGTTCCAAGAAGTGCGCGAGTGAATGTGGACCACGGTGTTCAACCTCGGAGACTGCGTCAGCCATACTGCGGATCCCCGAATTGGCGTTCCAAGGCGCAACTTCGAGTATCAGATCTCCACAAATGGCTACAGTGCCGCTGTGCTGACGTCAATTCCTGCTCCTCTTGAACGACCTGCTCTTTCTCCGAAGTATATACCAACTACATTGATCGGGATCGACCCAGGTCTACGGATGATGCTGACGGCATACAGCCGTCCTATGCTGGACTTTGTCTGCAACCCACCGGAAGAGCCATGCTCCATGCCCGATTGGTGCAGTACCTGTCCAGGCCACGTTGGCGGCAGACGCCATGGCAAGAAGCGCAGCAGGAACCGCCGTCGCCGCTACCGACGCAGCAGAGCGCACTACGATGTGGAGGGGTGGTGCGAGATCTGTCACAGGCACCACCCAAAGCACCGTCCGCGGAAACACGGTGTCAGGCGCCGATCTCATTTCCTGCACGACAATTCTCACGTCCTACAAGTCACGTCCCGAGAGTACCGACTCATGAGTCGTGTCGAGCACCAAGCATTCTGGTTCGAAAACCTGAAGAAGAGGTATCCGCGCTACGGTGCGTTTTTGAAGGACATGCCTTCGTTCAAGACTTCGTCGTCGGCGTCCCTGCTCTCTCGCTACGAGCACATGTGGAAGAATATCAGCGCCATGTTGGAGTTCTGCGCTCTCAAAGGGTTTCGAAAATGGAGATTCACGGTGTCGCGATTCAAACGCAAGGCCGTCGCAAAACTCGCCAAGCGTGTCGTCCCGACCGTGGACCGTGACGTGTGTGTGGCTCTCGGAAAATGGAGCAACCAGACCCATCTCGCGGGCCACATGCACGTCCCGCTCAAGCGGTTCGCACGTGAACTCTCTCGCCGCGCAACCCTCATTATGGTCGACGAATTCCGTACCAGCTATCTTTGCTCCGAGTGCTCATGTCCGATGGTGGACACGCCATTCAAGATCTACGGGACGACGAAAACCAAGAGGTCGAGGAATGTGCGTGTCTGCAGAAATATAGGTTGCAGAGCGAACTACTGGGAGCGTGACATCAACGCCGCGAAGAACTTGTGGCAGCTTGGACTCCTCCAAGTCACCCACCGGCCTCGAACTCCGCAGTTCTGCAGAGGGTATCAAATCAACTCAGACGACTTAATTCAAACCAACGTGGGAACGGGACCCTGAGAAGGACCTCAAACGAAAGCCCACTCGGTAAACGGGCTGCTGGGGAGTGAAAGACGTAGTGCCTTCATTCGTCGGTAGCCCAGTCCGAACGTAAAGATCTCTCGAGATCGTTCTTAGTGAATATACCTGCTGCAGCCGACTCTCGTTCACGCGTTTACAATCCCCCAGTTTATACCCCGCGAAAGTTTTGATGCAGCATGAGCTCTGTCGAGCGTTCGGGTCACTCATTACGAGCTTGTCCGGTATTACAGTTCGAACTTCTCCGTCGCCGTCAATCCCGTCCTATGACGCCTCGTCGCGAGTCTAAGGCTTCGAGTGCGTTGCGCTGGCAACACGCGATGCTGGGTGTGCTGATGCTGACCAGCCTGATCTATGCTGGGTTCGCTGTGAGCTGGACGCTGCAGAGTCCCGGCACGGTACAAGACGGTGTTAGCGGGAAGTTTTACCAACGCAGCAAGGAAGCGCCCCAAGCAGCGACAAGGCAAAGCAATGCAAGGCACACGCAAGTGGATAAATCTACAGCGGCGACCACCACTAGCATGACCAGGGCATCTGTTGACAATCTGCTTCGAGGCAGTAGAAACAAGGTTTTGACAACGGAGCGCGGCGACGCGCCTCTGGGTGTACCTTCGAACTCGTCGCAGACCCGCCGTCTACAGTGCCTTGGCTGGAGAGCTACAGCGGGGTGCAACCCAAACGGGAGTCGTTTGCCTCAAAATGACCAAGACTGCAACAGCACAATACCTGACGGGACTTCGGGCTACTGCGAAGTGGAGGACCTGGACTCGCACGAGAAATTCATGACCATGAAGCGTACTTGCGACAAAGGACACAGCGGAACTAAATTCCGGTGCGTTGAAGCCCCAGGATTCGCAAACTTCAGAGCGAAAGCGCAGCAAGTCGTCAATAAGGCTCTTGCACCGGGATATGCTCTGCCCAACACGAATGGTAGCCGAAGCAATCCATCACAAGGAATTGTCATGGTCGTATATCCGAAGCTGGTGGCAAGTGCTTACGCAACAGTTCGATTACTTCGTGAAGTGCTTCATTGCAACCTGCCCATCGAGATTTGGCTACGACCCGATGAAATGAATAAGGCGCCAGGAGCTCTTGATCCGCTTCGAAATCTGGCGAGGGATAAATCGTCAGGAGAGATTACTTTCCGGGCGATACGTCACCCTCAGGCGATCATGTTTAATTCCAAGGTCTTCGCCATCTACAACAGCAAGTTCCTGCAGGTATTGTTCTTGGATGCAGACAATGTACCTGTGAAAGATCCCAGTTACTTGTTCCAGACGCCAGAGTTTGTGAAGACGGGCGCTTTGTTCTGGCCTGACTTCTGGCACCCCGAGCAAACGATCTTCGGTATCAATCAGACTTCGCTCGTTTGGCAGCTTATGGACATGCCTTTCGTCGACATGTTTGAACAGGAGAGTGGCCAGCTCATTATCGACCGAAAACGACACGCAGCCCCCCTCGCATTGGTTACCTTCTATGCGTATCATCTCCCAAACTACTTTAATCGTCTCAAGTTGGCATGGGGCGACAAGGATTTGTTTCGGTTTGCGTGGCTCAAGCTTGGAGTCTCGTTCCACATGATTAAAACTTTACCCGCTGTTGCTGGTGAGATGGTTGGACAAGGGTTTTGTGGGATGACAATGGCTCAGCATGATCCTATTGGCGATGTTATTTTCTTGCATCGCAACCAACTCAAGCTGACAGGGGCGCCTAAGGATGAAAACTTCGATCCTCGATTGAAAAAGATATTTGCTAGCAGGCAACGCGCTACAGTTGCTAACGATGACGGGTATCCAGACCCAGCAATCTGGATGCGCTTGGTATCATTTCGCAAAGAATCTCCACGCTCTGAGTATACTATTCAGAAGCACGCAGTCATGCACAAGTTCACCGGGATGCAACGATGTTTTGGTGGGCGTGAGCTGCACAAAAATCCGCACTTTCACACTCAAGAATTCTCTGATCTGAGTTATGCTGGGCTGGAGACGCATCTGCGGCGTTTTGCCATGGAAGGAGCGCAGCTACTAGATAAACACCAAGCTTCCGCATAGGACAGGAAGCTACAATAGTGTGCAGAAGCACATGTAGAATACTACACAAGTACTAAATTATCGTACGCGATAGATATTGTCACTACGTTTTCAATCTGTTGTTGTGTTGGCTGGGCGTGGCCCTATCCAATCAATGCCCTGAGCATGTAGAAGTCGTGTTGCCTCCATGGCGTAGTGCCGAATATTTGTCTCGATTCCAGCGAAACTGAAGTTCGCAAACTCGTGCAGCTCAAACATACGTTCCTTCTGCACGTATTGACGGCCATAACACGGTTGCCACTGCGGAAATTGAGGGGCGGCACGGTACGCGTCGATGGAGTAGAATTTGCGGTTGGCTTCCTTACGGAATGATAGCAAGTGCGTCCAGATCACTGGGTCTGGGTACCCGTCTGGCTGTGGAGCACCTAGCGCTTCCTCGGGGGGAACCACAGTGTTCGCTAAAGCCGCCTTTTCCAGCTTCTCATCGCGTTCGCCTGTAAGTTTGTGCTGGTTACGGTGCAAGAACAGCACTTCGCCATTGGCATCATGCTGTACCATTGTCATTCCACAGAAGGATCCATTGATATATCTGCCAGCCATTGCAGGAGGTGCTTCAATCATGTGGAATGACGTCTTGAGTTTCATCCAAGCCAACCGGAAGAGGTCCTTGTCGCCATAGACAACTTCCAGCTTCTCGAAAAAGTTCGGCTCGTGGAAAGCATAGAAATACACAAGCTCTAATGGAGCAGCATGTCGAGTGCGGTCTACAAGAAGCTGCCCACTCTCCTGCTCGAACATGTCGACAAACGGCGTGTCGATCAACTCCCAGAGCATCGATCGAGCGTGCAGATTGAACAGAGTTCGTCGCGGATGCCAGAAGTCGGGCCAAAACACAGCACCGTCAGATTCAAACTCTGGTGTCGAAAACAGGAAGGTTGGATCTCGTACAGGGACATTGTCCGCGTCGAGGAACAATGCACGGTCGAATTGGCTATTGTAGATCGCGAATACCTTGGAGAAGAAGCCCTTGGCGCGCGGGTTGTACGTTGGGTGGAACGAGATGTCACCAACAAAAATGGCGAGCTGCTGCAGCGGCGCTAGCAAGGCGTAGTCGCCACCGATCTCGTCGACGTGGAACCAAACCTCAACAGGCAAACGGCAGTTCAACACCTCACGAAGGACACGGATCGTCGCGTAAGCGCTGGCAAGCAACTTTGGATAGACCACCATGACGATACCATCACGAGCAGCTAGCCCCTTTTCAACTACGTGGGGCAATGAGAAACCAGGAATGAGGGCCTTCTGAACGGCTGCATGTCCTTCCACCTGATAGTTGGCGAAAGCTGGAGCTTCTGAGCAACGAAACTTGACATCCCCCTTCAAGCTGGAACAGTGCCGACGCATGACTTGGAATCGCTCCTTCGTATCAATGTCTTCAACTTCGCAGAACCCTGATACTCCGTTGCCAATCATGTCCGAACAAGTTTTGTCGTTCTGAGGTTCACGGGGTCCGTTGGGTCTGCATCTGCCAGTCGCTCGCCATGCAACTCACCATGAACGACGGCTGGCTCACTGCATCTGCACCGTTTTCCAGCATAGCGTCTCTCAGTAGCCGACTGGGCTGCATCGGCGGAATCGTACGGCGCACCAGCAGCGACGTGAGACCCAGCATGAAACTCACATTGAACGACCACGAAATGCCTGCGATGGTCACAATGAGGCCCATGACGCAAGCTCCAACGCCGTAGCCGAGTGCGCTAAACAATCGTTGCTTGCTGTATTCGCCACCGACCTTATCCAGTAGATTCAGCACCGTGTGGTCCAGCCGTTAACGTGCGGCATAGCTGAGAATGCGCCTGCACGAAATCAACTGTTAGTTTATGACGGAATAGCTCGCACCTATTTCCTGCGCTACGCGTATTCGTATTCTGTTTTTCTACAACAGAAACAGCAACAACAACAACAACATGTTAGGTCGCCACCGACGCAAGATACGCAGCAGAGCGCAGTGCGATGTGGAGGGGTGGTGCGAGATCTGTCACAGGCACCACCCAAAGCACCGTCCGCGGAAACACGGCGTCAGGCGCCGGACTCACTTTCTGCACGACAATTCTCACGTCCTACAAGTCACGTCCCGAGAGTACCGACTCATGAGTCGTGTCGAGCACCAAGCATTCTGGTTCGAAAACCTGAAGAAGAGGTATCCGCGCTACGGTGCGTTTTTGAAGGACATGCCTTCGTTCAAGACTTCGTCGTCGGCGTCCCTGCTCTCTCGCTACGAGCACATGTGGAAGAATATCAGCGCCATGTTGGAGTTCTGCGCTCTCAAAGGGTTTCGAAAATGGAGATTCACGGTGTCGCGATTCAAACGCAAGGCCGTCGCAAAACTCGCCAAGCGTGTCGTCCCGACCGTGGACCGTGACGTGTGTGTGGCTCTCGGAAAATGGAGCAACCAGACCCATCTCGCGGGCCACATGCACGTCCCGCTCAAGCGGTTCGCACGTGAACTCTCTCGCCGCGCAACCCTCATTATGGTCGACGAATTCCGTACCAGCTATCTTTGCTCCGAGTGCTCATGTCCGATGGTGGACACGCCATTCAAGATCTACGGGACGACGAAAACCAAGAGGTCGAGGAATGTGCGTGTCTGCAGAAATATAGGTTGCAGAGCGAACTACTGGGAGCGTGACATCAACGCCGCGAAGAACTTGTGGCAGCTTGGACTCCTCCAAGTCACCCACCGGCCTCGAACTCCGCAGTTCTGCAGAGGGTATCAAATCAACTCAGACGACTTAATTCAAACCAACGTGGGAACGGGACCCTGAGAAGGACCTCAAACGAAAGCCCACTCGGTAAACGGGCTGCTGGGGAGTGAAAGACGTAGTGCCTTCATTCGTCGGTAGCCCAGTCCGAACGTAAAGATCTCTCGAGATCGTTCTTAGTGAATATACCAGCAGTAGTTAGGCATCGTAAGTAAAACGGTGAGTGTATTGTGGCGTGAAAAAAATGTGCATAGAGTCAAACGTGACGGATTACATGTATCTTCACGCATAAGTTTCGCAATGTTGCAGAGACCCCAGTACGCTCATTGCAAGGCCAAGAAAGTGAAGTCGACGGCGTAACAGATTCTGGGAGAAATAATCTGGTAGCGGTGTGGCTCCCATGCCCACAAGACACTCGGTGTTAAATTTCTTGTTGGGATGCGCTGCCATGTTCACTTGTTTCCGCTGTTGATGAGGTGTCATGTGAGTCGAGACCGTGTTAAACAAATTGTTCTGCTTGGCCTTGCGGATGAAGCCGATGCCTTGAGGGTACGGATCGATTAGCGCCTTGCCGTTCAAGTACAAGATTTCCGGCGGGGTCTGCGTCTCATTCCCTACAGGCATGTACTGGAGAATACTCCCACAAAGAGTATCCGGGTGGTTCTTCAAGTCTTCATTCGGCATTGAATCCACCACGCTGACCCCCCATGGGGAGAAGAAATACGGTGCTCGTGCCATCTCGAACGCTAACCAGAAAGTCTCCTTGTCACCCCACGAATATGTAAACCGGAAGCGTTCTTCTGTAATGAACCAGAGCATAATATCCATGACAGTTTGACCAGCGCGCTGCTTATCAATCAATACCATTGACGAATCCATTTCGTGAATGGACTTGCCCCTGAACGCAAAGGTGTTGGACATGTGCTCTGACGGAGAAAAGCCCTTGGACACATTGAATCTGGCGTAGTCGAACTCGTGCAGCAGTTTGTGGACGTACATTTTGTTGGTATCATTGCCTGTCAGAAACTTTTTTTGGCTGATGACTCGGTCGTAGAAGAACGTAGTTCCAGTTTTTTTGTATCCCTCCAAGTCACGTACAACCGCAGGGTTCTTCATGATGACATCGTCCACATCAAGCAGCATCACGTGACGCACATCTGTGTGGTACATTGCAAGTGGCTTGATCCACCAACTCCGGAACTTGGACGCCAAGTCCTTCGAAATGACGTCGCGAGACGTAAGATCGGAGCACACGTCCACAAGTTCCACGCGGTTATCCAGACTGAAAAGCAGCTCCACCGATTTATCTGACAGCTCAGCTTTCCCACAGTGATACACCTGGATGAGTTCTCGGTTGCCAAGGCACCGGAGTTCGCGGATAAGTGACAACCCCATATTCAACATCGCGTCGTGGAGGCAGACCATGATTCCGCGTTCTCGACTCACACTCCTGTCGAAAGTCTTCCCGCGCCTGTAGAACGACGACATCGGGTGGGTGGCAGTAGCAACGCTGTCCTCGAACGCCGCATTGTCCATCTTCCAGTCCATGTTGGAATAATTGAATGGACTGGCCCCTAAGCTGTTGCTGAGACCAATCGATGCATTGGTGACGAGTCTCGAATTGACGTAGATGGTGGTGGTGAGAATGCCCGCGACGACCACAAGCATCAGCAGCGGCGAGCGCGCATTGGGCTCGAGCGAAGACTTCATGGGAGGATCCTCGGGGATTGATGTCATCTTCGCCTGCGAACTCGCCCCTGGCTTTATGACTGAACGCAGCGAGCAGCGAAACGATCGCACGTAGGGATTTGGAGCTGGTTTGCTGCTCGATTACATATCGCTTAATTTTCAAGATGGTGAGCGACTATCGACCAAGGAAACTCTTCCACATGGAAGTGGACAGCAGGTACTCTGCCTGCACCGTACATGTATGACATATTTTTATGGACAAATTGTGCTTGCAGGATCCCTGCTGGTCATGAGATTCGTAGCGAACGTCGAGGCGCTTCGGGCAGCATCAAACTCTAATGGCTAGTGCCTACAAGTAAAAGGTGTAACTTTCTTCACAAGTACCGCGTAGTTCAATTGGACGACTCGCTGGAGAAGTGCGAGAACACGGTATTGTGCTATCGCCGTGTAACACGGCCCGTGTTTGACATGGTTCAAGTCAGCCCAACACCAGAATCATTCGTGAGGATGACGGTACATTTTTGAATCCTGGAAATTCTCAACAGCTATACGAAAACAGCCTCAGTCTGAAAATCTCGAAGCGGATCGAGATTGACATGTGAAATTCAGGATCTGGCTCGCGTGTTTTTCGAGCATGCATGTTCAGAGCCGGCCATTTCGCGGTTCGACAGATTTTAATCGAAATATTGCTTCAGTACTGCATTACCTTGGGACTCAAGGTTCGTTACGAAGCTCCCAGTGTTAGGGCCTCAACTTGAGATCGTTGATAACACTATCTCTCCCGGCACAGATACATGTACATGCAACAATGGAATCGTCGAGCAAATTTGTTTATTTTTCCCAACAAGGGTGGTAACTTACCACTGGTAAACACCATTTCGACGCACGGAAGTACTGATTACTCCTCGATGCGTGGTTGGCTACCACTTGTTATGACCTCTGGTATCACTTGAGGTAATAAGTTCTTTTGACAGTGTTCTTTTGGTACAAAGCGTACCGTGTCAATCGTACAATAAGTTACATGCAGTGCTCATGTGCTTTATGTAGTGCCCCGACTTTAGTTGTCAAAGCTAGCTTTGGTGCCTAAAATTCAGGCTGAAAATCTGCGCGTCTGCACGAGATGGGGATCTCGCACAGCGACGTGGCAAATACGCAAAAAATGACAGACATAACCCGAACAGGAACAAACAATGCTCTGTTGGGAATCTCAACTTGAGCAGCATATGTCGGAGAAACTGTACGTCTGGTATCGCGGAGCAAACTCAACTTCGCAGCCACACAGCAACAACGAGGCACTTAAACGAGAATCGCAACGCATCAGATTTGAATTTTACACATCTCATACCCTCATCGGGATCGTAAACGTAGCCACGTCTTTCGGGTTCTCGAAAACTGAGTCAAACGCAAAACCTCACATTTGGACACAAGCCCGAAGACATGGGCCACAGTGCGGCACCGACAGTTATTCCAATCAATGCAGTGTCTGAGCGGCGGTATATGAGGATATTGCTGGGGATTCTCATTGCCAGCACATTATTGTTGTGGCCGGTAGTTTTCTACACAACCAACAACGCAGTCGCGAAGCGATTCTTCGCTTCTCACTTTGATGCTGTTCGCTTTCATTACGCTGGTGGTCAAGATAATACAAGCGCGGGCACTTCAAAACAAAAGCATTCTTCCCGTGATAACGACTTCACTGACAGCGCTATTACGGACCTTCCAACGAATGTAACCACGGTACGGCCATTCAAGTGTCTTGGGTGGAGAGCTACAGGAGGATGTAGTCCTAGCGGGCCACGCAGACCACAAGACGATTTAAACTGCAGCACCTCGATCCCACCACATGCTTCAGGTTATTGTGAAGTCGTGGACACGAAAACGAACGAGACTTTCCGCGTCATGAAGCGAACGTGCTCAAAAACGAAAGGCGGCGCTAAACTTCGATGCTCCGACGCTCCAGGATTCGCTAACTTTCGCGCCCAAGCACAAGTTGCGGTGGATCGGGTGCAAAAGTCTGGTTTTAAGTTACCCAATGTTGGAGCTAATGACCAAGGCCCCAAGCAAGGTATTACCATGGTGGTGTATCCCGCGCTGGTACCTAGCGCTTACGCCACAATCCGTGTGCTTCGTGACGTGCACAACTGCCAACTCCCGATCGAGATCTGGTATTCTCCGGACGAAATGAAAAAATCACCGAGAGCTCTAACTACGTTGCAGACGCTCGACCAGAACCACCGTGCTGGAATTTTGACCTTGCGTGAGATCAAGACAAACGGCAAGCCGATCCGCTTTGAAGCCAAAGTTTACGCTATTTATCACAGCAACTTCGACCAAGTGCTGTTCCTTGATGCTGATAATGTTCCAGCGCGAAACCCGACTTTCCTATTCGAGACGCCTGAGTTTCAGAATATGGGCGCAGTCTTCTGGCCGGACTACTGGCACCCCAAGAACACCATGTTTTACATTAACCCGGACTCTCTCGTTTGGCAATTGCTGGATACTCCATTTGTGGACATGTTCGAGCAGGAAAGCGGCCAGCTACTAATTGATCGTCGACGGCATGCTGCACCGCTCCAGCTCGTTGCGTTTTACGCTTTCCACCAGCCTAACTACTTCGGGTTGCAGAAGCTTGCGTGGGGTGACAAAGATCTATTTCGTTTCGCGTGGTTGAAGCTCGACGCCCCATTTTTCATGATCCAAAGTCCACCCGCAATTGCGGGTATGATGATCGGATCGACATTTTGCGGATTGACTATGGTGCAGCACGATACCAACGGTGAGGTGCTTTTCCTGCACCGAAACCAACGGAAGTTGATGGGGAAGACCCACCCTAAGATTGTCGAGGCCGCCAAGAAGAACTCCTCTTTGAGTGAATTCGAGTCTTCACCAACCGATGGCTACCCGGATCCTCACATTTGGGAGTACTTGCTCTCATTCCGCAACACGTCTTCACTGTCAAAATACGTCGTGAGTGGCGATCAGGGCCCAGCAGGGTTTCCCAAGTGGCAGCGGTGCTATGGCCGACTGCGTCCCGACAAAAGCCCCAATTTTTACGTGCAGAACTTCTCTGACCTGAGCTTTAGTGGCCTTGAAGATCACGTACGGGAATTTGCATTCGAGGCCGAGAAACTTCAGAAGAGTAAATGATCTTGAATAGTGGAGTTAGAGAATATAAATGCATCCTGTTAGATACTCCGACGAGTGGTTGCCTTTGTTAACACTACATGTTAGTCGTAAATCTCACAATGGTGTAGTGAGCCAATAACGTCCATGGCGACTCCAAGAAAATGCAGTCGGCGGCGCAGTAGGTTGTGAGAGAATGAATCTGGCAACGGTGTGGCTCCCATACCAACAAGGCATTCGATGTTGAATTTCTGTGTGGGGTGTGTCGTCGTGTTCACTGCTCTACGTCGTTGGCGAGGTGTCATATGAGTCGGAAGCGCGTTGAACAAATTGTTTTGCTTGGCCTTTCGAATATACGTAACTCCCTGCGGGTATGGGTCGATCAGCGCCTTACCATTAACGTACAATACTTCGCTCTCGTTGGTCTCACTTGGTAAAAACTGCAGAATGCTCCCACAAAGAGTATCCGGGTGGTTCTTCAAGTCTTCATTCGGCATTGAATCCACCACGCTGACCCCCCATGGGGAGAAGAAATACGGTGCTCGTGCCATCTCGAACGCTAACCAGAAAGTCTCCTTGTCACCCCACGAGTATGTAAACCGGAAGCGTTCTTCTGTAATGAACCAGAGCATAATATCCATGACAACCTTGCCAGCGCGCTGCTTATCAATCAACACCATCGACGAATCCATTTCATGACACGATTTGCCTCTGAACGCGAACGACTTCAGAACATGTTCCGATGGAGAAAATCCCTTCGACACATTAAATCTCGAGTAGTCAAATGTGTGCAACAACCGCCGCAGATAATATCTCGCATGGTCATTGCCGATCAGAAATTTCGTTCTGTGAACAACCCGATCGTAGAAAAAAGTAGTTCCTGTGTTCACGTACCCGTCCAGACCACGAAGAATGGCAGGGTCCTTGATAATCACATCGTCTACATCCAGCAACATGACGTGGCGAACGTCCGTGTGGTACATTGCAAGTGGCTTGATCCACCAACTCTGGAACGCTTTCGTCATGTTCGCAGGGATCACACCTTGCACCACCAGATCGGAGCACACATCCACAAGCTCCACTCGGTCGTCAATACTGAACAAGAGATCGATAGATCGACTGGATAGCTCCTCATGTCCGCAGTGATAGACCTGGATGAGTTCTTGGTTTCCGAGGCATCGAAGCTCTCGGATCAAAGAGACGCCCAAATCCAACACCCCGTCGTGCATGCAAACCATGATTCCGTGTTGGCGACTGACACCCCAGTCGAACTGGTTCCCACGACGGTAGACTGGTGAAATCGGGTGGAGGGAGTTGGCGAGGCTGTTGTCAACCGCTGCGTTGGCCCCCTGAAGGTTGTACGTTCGGGATCGGAACACATCGAAGCTTTCGCTGAGGCCGACGGAGGAATTGCCGACGAGTCTCGTGTTGATGTAGATCGTGGTCAGCAGGATACTAGCGATACTCGCGAGCAGCAGTAGCGAGATCGGCAAGCGCGTGGTGCGACGGACAGAAAGCGCCATAACGACTTTAGTACGAGGTATCCTCACGTAGCGGGATAGCTACGGAATCTCGAGTGGCGATCTCGAGTGGCAATCCGTTATCGCCATGAAGCGTCGGACCACCCGGGTTCATCGTCAAGGGTTGACGCCGCCGAAACCATTGTGGAAAATCCCTTCCAATTCGATCACCTTGCAGGTTGACACAGCTTGTCGAGCTATTAATACACGTACGCGTTCATGAACCTACAACATAAATGGGAGGCTCGAATGGCACTGCAATGTAATACTTCTAAGTAGCGACTACATCCTGGATATCCATCGAGTCCACCGGAGCCCGATGATGCGACGCAGGGATTGCCGCCGATAATCGTTTGTCATCGTGAGGTTGGCGGCTCCAGATGTTGCTCGTGTGACTCAAAGTTACATCAACTCGTACAACTATGCTGGCGTGACGCTGTGACGCCGGACACGCAGCCACATATGTGTGTACGCCACTATCGAAACGTTCCAGTCTGAGCCAGGGCGATGGATGATCTTGGCGGCTTCAGCCACTTCATTCTCGAATCCGTCATGGAGTCGAACAAGTTGCCGGAACGAGAGCGACGATGGAAACCACTGCTGCTAGGCGTGTTGGTCCTCAGCAACCTCGTGTACGTCGTGGTTGGCATTGTGCTGACGCTGGAGAATCCCGACAAAGCACACTTGCGTGAAGATATTCTGCTAGATGACTTCACGTACAGCAGAATGCGCTCTGCTCATCTAAATACGGCAGATATGATAAACGGGTCTTCGGCCAGCATGCGACGGCTTAAATGCCGTGGGTGGAGAGCTACAAGTCGATGCAGCCCCAGTGGAGCTCGCCAACCTGACGAAGATCACGACTGCAGCAGCAAAATTCCGGACGGCACCTCGGGATACTGCGAGGTCGAAGACGAGGACACACACGAAGTGATCCAAGTTATGAGGCGTGCCTGCATCAAAGGCAAGCCGGGGGCCGTATTCCAGTGCGCTGATGCACCAGGATTCCTCAACTTCCGGGCAGAAGCGCAACACGTTATTAACAGAGCTCTTGAACCGGGCTTTGCCCTACCTGGCACGAACAGCAGCGACGGCAGCCCAGACCAAGGAATTGTTATGGTGGTGTACCCCAGTTTAATATCGAGTGCGTACGCCACGATCCGAACATTGCGAGACGTGCTGAACTGCAGTCTTCCGATTGAAATTTGGTTTCGCCCCGACGAGATTTGCCGGGCACCTGGAGCACTCGACCCACTGCGACAACTGGCAGGGAATGATACGACAGGTGAAATCACCTTCCAAGAGATTAACGACTCTCGAGCGGTCCGGTTCGGCACCAAGATTCATGCAATTTACCACAGCAACTTCGATCAGGTGCTGTTTCTAGATGCCGATAACGCGCCTGTGAAAGACCCGAGCTTCCTCTTCCAGTCTCCAGAATTCTTGAAAACTGGGGCAGTTTTTTGGCCGGACTATTGGCATCCTGAACACACCCTGTTCTTTATCAACCAGAATTCCCTGGTGTGGGAGCTACTCGACATGCCGTTCGTGGATATGTTTGAGCAGGAGAGCGGTCAACTACTTATCGACCGACGGCAACACGCAGCATCTCTCGAACTTGTTGCCTTTTACACGAACCATCGACCCGATTATTTCAGTCAGTTGAAGCTGGCTTGGGGTGACAAGGATCTGTTCCGCTTCGCGTGGCTGAAGCTTGGAGCCTCCTTCCACATGATCAAGTCGCCGCCTTCTGTAGCCGGCAAAATGTATGGAGACTCATTTTGCGGGATGACGATGGTGCAGCATGATGCTGACGGCGAAGTTCTCTTCCTGCACAGAAACCAGATGAAGCTTACAGGGAAAACCACGACCGACAATCCTCCGAAAACCTCCCAAAACAACACAGACATTGCAGACGAGTACCCAGACCCTGCAATGTGGACTCACATGCTGTCGTTTCGCAATTCTTCACCACGGTCGAAATACATTATCGAGGCGCATTGGGAGTCGCAGTTTTCGGACAGGCGACGATGTTTTGGGCGCCGCGAGCTGGACCAGAATTCCGACTTTTATGCTGAAAAGTTTGCCGATTTGAGTTATGGCAGTATTGAGACGTATCTTCGGCAATTCGCGTACGAAGCAGCCCGGTTTGAAAAAAGGTAGTGGCGCAAAGTTAATATCCTTTTATGAACGATGTAGATAAACTAAATGATAGAGCTACTAAACATCGTTTTGCTAGTCGCCATCTTTTACGTTTGACGAACTACATTTGCGTTGCTTGTTGAGCAAAGCGCCGAAGTTCAGTCTCGAGTCCAGCAAAACTCAGATCTGCAAACGGTTGGACGCGAAACTGGGGGCTCAATGCTAGTGATTGCCTTCCAAAACATTTCTGCTTACTCGTAAATTCCAGTGAGGTGGTGAATGCCTGAACTACGTAGTCATCTCGGCTCCAATTCTGGTCAAAGGACATTAAGTCCTTCCAAACAGCGGGGTCCGGGTATGCTTGACTTTCTAGTCCTGCTACTTGCGCGTCTGAATCTGTAATACCAGTGAGTTTGCGTTTGTTACGATGAAGGAAAAGTACTTCACCACTCGCATCGTGCTGCACCATGGTCATCCCACAGAATGCTGAAGTGTTTGTCACCATACCGGCCATAGCTGGTGGTGTCTCGATCATATGAAAAGTAGCATTCATCTTTAGCCACGCGAGGCGGAAAAGGTCCTTGTCTCCCCACACGAGTTTATAGTTCTCAAAGAAATTTGGTCGGTGAGTGGCGTAGAAGAGTACGAGCTCAAGAGGAGCCTTGTGTCTTCGTCGGTCAACAACTAATTGGCCGCTCTCCTGTTCAAACATGTCCACGAATGGCATATCCAGTAGTTCCCACAGCAGCGACTTGCTGTGCAGGCCAAACATGGTGGAGGTTGGGTGCCAGAAATCAGGCCAGAAAACGGCTCCATGCTGTTCAAATTCATCCGAGTCGAACAGAAAACTTGGGTCACGAACGGGGACGTTATCGGCATCAAGAAAAAGCACACGATCGAAGAGACTGTGGTAGATGGCGTATATCTTCGCGACAAATCGTTTGGCAACAGGGTCGGTTATCGGGTGGAATGAAATCTGATCCCCCGACGAGTTCTGTGCAAGATGATGAAGAGGCTCAAGCGCTTCAGGAGCATGTTCCATCTCATCTGGACGATACCAAATCTCGATTGGCAGTGAGCAGCCTAAAATCTCCCGGAGAACACGAATGGTGGCAAAGGTGCTTGGAATCAATTTTGGATAGACGACAATAACAATTCCGTCACGCGAAGATTGTGTTGAATCAGCGACATTCGACAGTGCGTAGTGTGCCGCTGAAGACTTTTTCATTGCAGCATCTGCCTGAACTCGAAATTTGGCGAACGCAGGTGCGTGGATACATCGAAACGAGACGCGATTCCGAAGGATATTGCAACCGCGACGCATAACTCGAAAGCGCTCACCTGACTTAGTATCTTCCACTTCGCAATACCCGGAGCCATTTTTGGGCACTAATTCCTCGCAGGTTAAATCGTTGTGAGGTTCGCGTGGACCATCAGGGCTGCATTTTCCAGTATTTCGCCACCCGACACACTTGAGCGCTCGCTCCTTCCTATCGCCCGCCGGCAGCAATTTGACGGGCAAATAATGCATCTCAGCGCCTACCCGTTCCTGCGCCCCGGTGCCAGAACTTGTGTCAAGAGTACGATTTTCAGCCGCTTCGAGTTCTGCTCGCGATTGATCCCGAATTTCTGATAACATTTCCAGTTTCAAGGATGTAGTAGCGGAAATACGGCCATCGTCTTTATAGATACGAAGTAGGTGAATAGCTCCATCTTCACCTTCCTGGTCAGTCGTCCCTGACGGAGCTCGTTGGCGACTGTTGCTGTGCCATCCCGATGTTAAGGAGAAGACGACGAACATCGACCCGTACATGACAATGCTGACAACGATCAACCTGGTCAGCCATCGTTGAGATGGTGGTGAAACTCGTCGCACATCTTGCTGGTCTTCACGTGAGCTCATGTGGAAAGCAATGGTCGAACTGAAGGATCGGTGGTGCTGTGTTATATCGACGGTTGAGCAAAATCGATAATGTCAATCAGAGGGCTATTCACGGGGCCGTGAATAGCTGCGGTCGTTTCGAAAGCGCTGTGCATGAACAGTATGGGATCAATCTCACATGCTTGCTGAAATGAAGATCGCGTTCTTCCAACAGCAAGCATCGTAGATCCGCCTCCGTCCTAGCATAACAGTATTGGTCATACCACTAGCAAACAATGATACGGGCGATGGTAAGTCTAGCAAGGCATATTGCGTGCAGCAGGTGCGGTAAAGCTGATCCTGCTATGGGGTCGGTAAAAAAGTATCTGTTCGGTGTCGTGTTATCCAAACACCGGTTGGAGCATGAACGTGAGCATTTGACTCTTGATTTGAAGACCACAAGCAGGCATGCGTACGGCTATCAATACTGTAACTTTGGATTCACTTTACAATACAATTTGCATTTCCGCGTGCGGTACGAACTAAACATGTAAATGACGCGATGTGTACTCTTTTGCTGATGCATTCACTAACCATTGCGCTCGTGCTCGAACATCCGCGCGTTGGGTATCCAAAACTGAAGTAGTTGTTGTGTCGTCACTGGTGTGCTTACTGACGCCATGATATCCTCAATCTGCTGTTGCATCTTCTCCAGATGCAGCACCTTTTAAGGATTGTCTAGCATTCGTTGTCGTCGATCCGCTGCCTCCATCACGTAGCGGCATAAATCTGTTTCCACGGCCGAAAACCTCAACTCCGAAAAATCCTGTACGTAGAAGTTCTGGTTTTCCCCCAGCTTTCGCTGGTCGTAGCAATGTTGATCCATTGGAAACTCTGGATCTGCATTGTAGGTCTCAATGACGTATTTCACACGACTTGAGACGTTCTTGAATGAGAGCAGGTGCGTCCAAATGACCGGATCCGGATATCCATCCGCTTCAAGATCTGGTAGTGGCTTGCCCAAAGCAGCTTCTTCTATCAATTTCAACTCGTCTTGAACCTCTTCAAACTTGGGTGCTTGGCGGCCGGTTGGATTCTTGCTCGCCAGCTTCTCCTTGGCACGCCGAACAGCTTCAGCCATATTATCGAGCGACCCCTGTCAACTTGTTTGAATTGCGATGAAGGAACAGCACGTTGCCCTCAGTATCTTGCTGCACCATCGTCATTCCGCAAAAACTTTCATTGATCAATTTTCCTGCAACGGCAGGCGGATATCGGATCATGTGGAATGGTGTAAGTTGTTTCAGCCACGCGAAACGAAATAGATCCTTGTCTCCATGCACTAGTTTCAGTCGGTCGAAAATGTCGGAGCGCTGGAAGGCGTAATGTCGGACAAGTTCCAGTCTAGCGGCGTGCCTTCGTCTGTCCACCAGCAATTGACCACTTTCTTGCTCAAACATATTCGCAAAACGGGATGTCGAGCAGCTCCCAGATTAGGGACTGGCCGTGGATATTGAAGATGGAATTGGTCGGGTGCCAAAAAATCCGGCCATGAACACAGCTCCAGTCTCTGTAAACTCTTTCACTTCAAACAGAAAACTTGGACCCCGCACTAGTACATTGCCTGCATCTAGGAACAGCACACGATCAAAGAAATTGTTGTAAATGGTATGCACCTTGGTCCGAAACCCCGTTGCGGAAAAATCTGCCACTTCATGAATAGAAATCGGCCCCATACCATCGGCCTTCGCGAGATCTTGAAGCGTCTTCACATGCGCTGGATGGTTCCTCATCTCTCTTGGTACGAACCAAATCTCAAGCGGCAGTTTGCAGCCCAAATCACGAAGTACTCGAATCGTAGCATACGCACTCGCCATCAACCTCGGATAAACCACCATAACAATACCATCTCCTGAACCTCTAGTACTTTCGCCCACATTGGGCAGTGCAAATCTTGGTTCTACAGCCTTTTCCAGCGCTTCATGAGCAAGTGCTGGGGAGTTCGCGAGAGTCTTCGCATCCGAACATCGGAACACTGCTTCCTGCCTGATACTGTTGCAAAACCGCCTCCCCCATTCGAAACCTCTCGCCCGTTTCAGTATCTTCCACTTCGCAGTACCCTGACTCTCCCGCCAATACTCGTGTCATGCACGAATGATCTTTGTCCGGAATTCGAGGTCCATTCGGACTGCAGTCGTCCGTCGCCCTCCATCCCACACAACGGAGCGAACGAGGCCTGGTCTCACTCCTAGGGAAATTCTTAACTGTCTTTGCGTGGTTCTCAGCCTCCTCCAATTTCTGAGCTTTGACCACGTCGGGTCTTTGTCTCTGTAGGAGTTTGAGTTTCGTTCTGCCGGCCGACCGACTTCGAAACTTTCACTTTGGCCTCTTCTTCTCCTTTACGAATTGCGGCGAGTCCTTGCGGCGACAGTTGCTTCTTACGCGGCAACGGTTTCCTCGTGACGGCGACAACTTCTACTTCTCCGAATTTCGGGCGGAACGTTCGGCTGGTGGTGGCCAATTGCGATGTCGAAGCCAGACCTGCAAGTCGCGCACTGTACCACAGCAGTATCAGACACCCGTAGACAACACCAGATAATAGCAGCACGCGCGATAACCATCGTCGTCGTCGCGCGGCCATTTTGATAATGCCGAGCACGTTATAGTGGAGGGAACAACTTACAGATCAGGTGCTGAGACGGCACAGCCTGGATACTTCATGCTCACTCATGCTATCAAATGACGAGGTACATAATATGTTAAAGGTTGCAGCATAAAGCAAATGTATCATAATCTCTGTGCATCCATAATGTAGTTTTAAAGGAGAGTAGATAACCAATGTTCAACTGGCCAGTGCTCGAGGTATCACGTGTGACATCCTATTTCCAGACACAGCATGGCAGATTGGGTGACTAGACCTCATTCCAATTCTAGCTGTCGCTCCAGCACGTTATCAGCGCCAATGCAGCAGAGCTCTCCCATCGCAGGTCGGTGGTTGACCAGAGTGCTGATAGTCAGCATCTCGCTCTACAGCTTCTTGCTGCTGGTCGTATGGACCGACTCGCAGCATCAAAATCTCGAAGCGGCGCCCACGCAGCAGCAGCACCTTCAGTTGATTCGCACCGACTTCCGCCATGGCGACTCCATGGCAAGTGATAACGGCTCCATGGGAGCCAATTCAACGCACGGCAGCAGTGCGAGCATGTCGTCCGAGGCCATGTTGAAGGCGTTCCTGAACAACGACGGACCGTCCACATTGGGCATCCCCAAGTTCACGTGTCTCGGATGGCACCAAACAGGCAACTGCAGCCCCGACGGGCCCCGAGAACCGAACAACGACGCCAGTTGCAGCAAGAACATCAAGGCCGGAGCTTCAGGTTACTGTCTGTTGAGGAACGAGCAAACGGGGGAACAAGTGCAGGCCATGCGACTCAACTGCTCGTCCTTGAGGGAGGAAGTGAGATTCAACTGTCGCCAAGCTGAAGATTTTGCTCGAGTGGCTCCGCAGATCGACGCGTTGATTCAAGTCAAGCAAAAGGAGGTAGATGCCGCCAAACTGCAGGAGGAAGAAGTGCAGGTGCAATTGCAACCCAAGAACGGCGTGCTCATGGTCATGTACCCGAAGCTGCTCGCCAGTGTCTACTCTACCGTCCGATTGCTGCGCTCGTACAATTGTTCGTTGCCTGTGGAGTTGTGGTACCTCGAGAGCGAAATGGGCGTCAATCCGCTGAATGGTTCGCAGATTTTACAGTCGCTGGTGGACGAGCAAGGGCCAGTTGAACTGCGTGGCATCAAAGAAGGAGACGTGGATGGATTTAACACAAAAGTGTATGCACTTGCTCACTCGGAACTGGATCAAGTATTATTCCTGGACGCTGACAATTCGCCTGTTAGGGACCCGACATATCTGTTCTCGACTCCCGAGTTTGTGGAGACTGGAGCCATCTTCTGGCCGGATTTCTGGCACCCGGTCAACACTATCTTCAACATTAACAAGGACTCGTTACTATGGGAGTCGATTGGCACGCCGTTCGTTGACATGTTCGAGCAGGAGAGCGGGCAGCTGCTGGTTGACCGACGCAGAGCAGGAGTTGCTTTGGAGATTGTGCAGTTTTTGGCACTACGCAAACCCGACCACTTAGAGCGCTTCAAGCTGCTGCACGGAGACAAGGATCTCTTCCGTTTGGCGTGGCTCAAGACGAACACGTCATTCCACATGATCCAAACTCCTGCCGCAGCTGCAGGTATGGTCAAGGGTAGACAGTTTTGTGGTATGACCATGGTGCAGCACGACCCTCGAGGAGAAATGATCTTCCTTCACCACAACGGCAAGAAATTAATCAGCGAAGAGGAGACCGGCAAGACTCGAGTCTGGACGCACCTCCAATCCTTCGTGTTTCCTGACAACCTCGCGTCGGTCACCGCCAATGCCGCTGAGCGATACACGTACATGACAACCAACTACCACGTTCGCATTTTCGGTGGTGGTGGAATTTTCCGAGGGTTCCCCATGTGCTATGGAGATAACAAGATGCTGTCCGAGCACTATAAAACTACATCGTGGGACGATCTTCCCCGCAAGGATCTCGAGGACCGACTTCACGACTTCGCCCAGCAGGCAGTCACTCTCGAGAAAGTAGGCAAGAACTTGTAAACTAAAGTAACCTATTCAATTGTAGAATCATATATTATTGTTTTGGCATTCATCATCGAATAGTTATCTCATTGAGAAGGACTTCGGTCGTCCACGCAACCTCCTGCTGATCCCTATGCGCACATTACTGGGAACCTTACACTAACATGGACAACAGCGGATAAACACATTGATCATAACTTAAGCATGAGTCTGTGGAGTAACTGGAATCTCGGTGTCATTTTCATGAGCATGAACCGATTGTGCGGCTTCCATCGCAAACTTGCGTAACTGCGTCTCGAGACCGCCAAAACTCAAGTTAGCAAATGCTTGGAAATAAAAGTGGTCGTTCTTTTCCAGCATGTCGGCTACACCATAACACGCTTGGCCCTTAGTGAAGCCGTCAAGTGCAGGATGTACATCGATCTTGTAGTGTATCCTCTTTGAAGTATTTCGAAAGGAAAGCAAATGCGTCCAATAAATTGCATCAGGATAGCCATCGTCCTCGGGGGCGTCGAGCGTAGGCGAGGGCGTCACGATACCATTCCGCAACTCTTCTTCGACCTCCTCCATCGTAGGTTTCGTACGACCACCAGGTCGAGTGAGCAACATTTTTTGTTTTGCACGGAGGGCGGCAAGAGTCTTGAGATGCACGAATTGGCGCTTGGGCTTGCCGACAAGTTTGCGAGAGTTACGATGCAAGAAGAGCACCTCGCCATTCAAATCGTGCTGCACCATCGTCATACCGCAGAAAGTATTATTGATCGCCTTGCCAGCAACGGCAGGTGGAATATCTATCATATAGAACGGAGACTTGAGCTTGAGCCACGCTAACCGGAAGAGGTCCTTGTCGCCATGCACCAACTCAAAAATATTAAAGAAGTTCGGTGTATGAAATGTGTAGAACTGCACAAGTTCCAGTGGTGCAGCATGCCGTCGTCGATCTATCACGAGCTGACCACTTTCCTGCTCAAACATATTTACAAAAGGTTGGTCCAGCAGCTCCCACAGCAGCGATTGGCCGTGGATATTGAAGATGGTATGCCTCGAATGCCAAAAATCTGGCCAGAAAACTGCACCGGTCTCCTTAAACTCCTTCGTCTCAAACAGGAAGCTCGGGTCCTTCACCGGTACATTATCCGAATCCAGAAACAACGTGTTATCGAAGTAACTGTGATAAATCGCAAACACCTTGGCGCCAAACCCCGTCGCCTTCTTGTCGTCAATTTCATGAAACGAAATATCCTCTTTCAATGCAGCAAGTTGCTGCAACGGCACCATCGATCCAGGCACCCCCTGCATCTCCTTCGGTCGGTACCACAACTCAATCGGCAATTCACACTTCAAAACTTCTCTCAACGCTCTTATCGACGCGTAGGCACTCGGCACCATCTTCGGATACACCACCATGACAATCCCCTTCGTCTCTTTACGCTCCTCCTCCATATTGGGCAACGTAAAACTCGGCACCAACGCTTTACTAACTGCAGATTTTGCTTCTACGGGGAAATTCACGAAATCTTGTGCATCGAAGCATCGAAATTGGCCTTCGGGTCGCACACTTCGACAATACCGTCGCATTACCCGGAATCTCTCTTTAGTGTTCTTGTCCTCCACCTCGCAGTATCCGGACTGTGTGTGGTGCACCGACATGTGGCACGGTTTGTCTAAATGGGGCAATCTAGGTCCGTGTGGACTGCAATTGTCTGTTGCTCTCCAGCCGACGCAACGAAGCTCACGAAGGGAATTTTGACCCTGAGGCAGCATTTTCACATTGCGCGCATGTTCTTCAGCCCTTGCAATTGCATTGGCGTCTGATTGGGAGCTGGAGGACGAAGAAACAGCGTCGAAGGTGTTGTCGAGCGGCAGGGCGTTGGATGAGGGAGAGCGGGTGTATGGGATGAATGCCAATAGACCGCAGACGTAGAAAACGCCGCAGTAGAGCAACAAACGGGGCCAGCGACGGCGCGGTGAAGGTAGCGAAGTGTTACTAGTTGTATGGCGAGGTAGTAGCGAGGACTCTGAGGGTCTGGAGACTGGCGCTGCGGGACGGAGGCGAGTGGAACTTTGGTCCATTGTTGCAGTGCAGGACGATCTCCATGCGAAATGGCGAACTGCAACAAAAGTTAACCTTTTCCAAAAAAGAGGTTAATGTGACATGAGCGGGGCGAAACTTAACTTCAGCCCAGCATGACATTGCGATCTGCCGCCACCGAAGTCTCTGCTCGCCATTCCAGTCGCCCAGCCCACGCCAGTCGGTGGCTTCTCTACCTTCTCTTGTTCAGCTTCGTATCGTACACGTCGCTGCTGTTTACCTGGTCCAGTGATCCGCTTTCCCCATTCCGCAGCACCTCTCTCCGTTCTGCATCTACCAGCAATGACCCACACGTAGAACAAGTCAAGACTCTACCAATGGGCGACACAAAGCAACGAAACTTCCGTTGCGTTGGTTGGCGTGCCACATCGGATTGCACTCCGTACGGACCCCGTGACCCTCAACGCGACAAAGAATGCAGTAGAACCATCCACGATTCCAACTCAGGGTACTGCGAAGTAGAAGACACTGAAAGTGGGGAACGGTTTCGAGTTATGCGACGGCATTGCGCCAGTCTTTTCCGTGCTGCTCGATTTCGCTGTCAAGATGCTTTGGATTTTGTGGATTTCCGTGTGAAAGCTCGCAAGGCAGTGGAGAAGGCGCTCGTGCCGGGATTCACGTTGCCCAATGCAGTGAACGAGCCAGGGGAGTCGCCAAAAGACGGCGTCGTGATTGTGGTGTATCCAAAACAAGTGGCAAGCACCTATGCGTTGATTCGTACCCTTCGTGAAGTGCTAGGATGCAAGTTGCCAATTGAGTTGTGGTACTGCCCACAAGAGCTATACAGCTTTCCCGGGCCCCTCACGCCGTTAAAACACCTAGTTGACTCCGACGACACGATCAGCTTCCATAAGATTGGTGACACTCGTGCCATGGGCTTCGGGGCGAAAGTGTTCTCTGTTTACAACAGTTTATTGGATCGCGTGCTATTCCTTGATGCTGACAATTTTCCAGTTCGAGATCCCAGCTCGCTGTTCGAGTCTCCTGAATTTGAACGCACTGGCGCAGTGTTTTGGCCGGATTACTGGCATCCTAAAAACACGATCTTTAACATCCACGAGAAGTCGATGCTGTGGGAACTGCTAGACACACCTTTCACGGATATGTTCGAGCAGGAGAGCGGGCAACTGCTAATTGACCGACGGCGGCACGCTGCTGCGATGAAATTGGTTTTTTTCTACATGTTTCACCGGCCGAACTACTTTGAGAAACTTAAGGTAGCGCACGGTGACAAAGACCTCTTCCGATTTGCGTGGCTCAAGCTGGCAGCCCCATTTCACATGGTCCAAACACCGCCTGCAGTAGCTGGAAAAGTGATCGACGACATGTTTTGCGGAATGACCATGGCCCAACATGATCTTGAAGGCGACGTGCTGTTTCTCCATCGGAACCAGTTCAAACTTACGGGGAAACTCGCAGGCCTCAAGAAACGAGAAGCACCGGAGACGGATGGACTGCCGGACCCAGTCATTTGGACGCATTTGCTTTCTTTTAACACTACGTACGAAACCGATCACTACGTCATCGACACTTACAGGGCGGCGCCAGCTTTTCCAAAGTCGCAGAGCTGCTTCGGCAAGCTCAAAATGGGTAAAGACCCACACTTTTCTTCTCGAAATTTCAGCGCACTGAGCTTTGCTAGTCTGGAAAACACCGTTCGCCAATTTGCCGTGGATGCAGTTAGGTTGCTCCCAGCTAGCCATAATGCAAAAACAATACGCCACAGACTTGTTGAATAGAGTATATTTCGATACGTTATGGTGTTAAGCATCTAACTTCGGGTTGAATTTCCGTCCGTCACCGCCTCCATTGCAAACCTCCGGATCTGTGTTTCAATTCCAGCGAACTCCAGGTCGGCAAACTCTTGCGAGTAATAGTGTGAGCTTTTCCCAGGGAATTTCCTGCCAAAACATCGTCGCTGCTTCGAGAACTTGTGATTCCAGTGCGCTTCAATAACATAGTCGGACCGTGCAGACGTGTTGCGGAAGGACACCAAGTGTGTCCACATGACAGGATCCGGAAACTCATCGGGGATTTCCTTCAGTTCTGGGGTGAGGCCAGAGTTAGGTTTTCCCGTGAGTTTCCCTTGGTTACGGTGGAGGAACAGAACTTCACCTTTAGGGTCGTGCTGTACCATTGTCATGCCACAGAACTCCTCCCCAAACATTCTGCCGGCAACAGAAGGAGGAGTTTCGATCATGTGAAACGAAACGTTAAGCTTCAGCCAGGCAAAGCGGAAGAGATCCTTGTCGCCCCACGCAAGCTTCAACCGGTTAAAGTAGTTGGGCTCGTAAAACCCGTAAAATGACACAAGCTCTAGCGGTGCGGCGTGCCGTCGTCTGTCGACAAGTACCTGACCGCTTTCTTGCTCGAACATGTCGACGAACGGGGTATCGAGTAGTTCCCAAACCAAAGAGTCTTTGTTGATGAAGAAAATGGTGTGACCTGGATGCCAATAGTCAGGCCAGAAGACAGCACCAGTCTTCACAAACTCCGGCGTCTCGAAGAGGTAGCTGGGGTCTTTTACAGGCACATTGTCCGCGTCGAGGAAGAGCACCCGATCAAACTTGCTGTTGTGAATGGCGTGAATCTTGGCGTTGAAGCGGACTGCCTGACGGTTGTCAATCTCTTGGAACGTGATTCCTCCGGTAGTATCGTTTTGGCTCAAACGCTTGAGCGTGTCAAGTACTTCAGGTGATCCACGCATTTCGTCAGGTCGGAACCAAATCTCGATAGGGAGTCGACAACCATGGACATCTCGAAGTGTCCGAATGGTGGCATACGCACTGGCTGCGAGCTTCGGATATACCACCATGGCGATACCTTGTTGGTGGTTCTGCGAGGAGCTGTTCACGTTTGGTAGTGCAAAACCTGGTGTAAGTGTCTTGTTCACTGCGTTTTGAGCTTCGACGCGGAAGTTTGCGAACCCTGACGCGTCGGCGCACAGGAATTTGGCCCCGGGCTTACTTCTGGCGCACGTTCGCTTCATGACTCGGAATCTTTCGTGCGAATCTTCGTCTTCAACCTCGCAGTAGCCTGATGAGCCGTCGGGTATAATGCTGCTACAATCTTTGTCTTTTTGAGGAGTGCGAGCTCCGTCTGGACTGCATCCATCCGTAGCTCTCCACGCGAGGCATTTCAGTCGCCGTGTACTCGAAGTAGCATTTGTTGGAGGTAAGTCAACAACATCGCCTTGGGTCTCTGTCTGTGATGTTAGGAGCGTCGTACTTTCACCGTCGCGCTGCCCAAAGGAGCTTTGGTGTTGATCGACGACTGCGCTGAAGCTGGATCGAAAAGTGTCGGGAGATCGCACCACAATCACGCAAACGTAGAGCACGTTGCTCAACAAGAGGGCACCGAGCAACAAGTGCTTCCAGCTCCTCAATCTTCCGGGCAGGTCAGATCTTAACCCCGTTTTGGATGTGACAGTTGGCTTTATCATCATTTTCAGGAGTCCGCTTGCGGTGCTGTTGTCAAATGTGGTAATGAGAGGTTACCTCATTTCAGCAATCACTGTGTGATCACTGAATCCTCCGCACGTAAGCTATACCAGCCCAGATGCGGAGGAGTCATACGCTTGACCTCGTCCCCGCCTCACCTCGTTTCAGTTGTCGATTTTTTCTAGGTATATTAACGTCCGCTGATATCTGAGCCAGGCCAGTGGACAGTCTGTCGTCGTTACCCCAAACAGCTTTACCAAGAAAATAAGCAGCATTTTGCCGTTCGACCGCATTTTCTTGCCACTGTTGTAGGTGCACTGCGATGGCGCCCACACAACCTCAAACAGACTGATCGCCATGCTCTTATCAATCCGATCATGGTTAGCCCCTTCAAACTAAGAGGGCCCACTGTCGCGCCAGACTCGTACAATATTCAAGTAGAGTTGTATTGAGAACGAATGATAAGTGTCTCGTACTATAGATTCGGACCACACTTCGCAAACGAAGCTGATGTACGTTGTAGTGATAGCACGTCATTGTTGTTGTCATTTCGACGTGGTTTGGTGTCGCCAACTACCAGCGAACTTGTTAGAGTACATTATTCACAAATTACGTCAAAATTACTAAAGCTGGCTTGCATCGCGAGCATAGTCCAGCAGTGTGTCCTCGATGTTGTGCCACGGGAGCTCTTCCCATGGCGTCAGCTGAAAGTGTCTCGACTTCATGAAGCGATCTCCATAGCAACTGCGTGTTTTCACGAACTCTTTTCCTCCTTGGAAGATGTCCAGCTTATAGTACTTCTTCACGAAAGCGTACCGCATGACAGGATTAGCATCCACGGACGCGAATTGCTTTGGGAAGACAAAAGTCTGTAATTGCCCCCACGTATGATCCTTCGTAAAATCTTCTTTTCCCGAGAGTTTCTTCCCATTGCGATGCAAGAAAATCACTTCGCCTCTCGTATCGTGCTGCACCATTGTCATACCGCAGTATTGATCCTCTCTCACCATACCCGCTGAAGCCGGAGGGGTGACAATCATGTGGAATGGAGTGTCCGTCTTGAGCCACGCCAAACGGAAGAGGTCTTTATCGCCATAGGACAGTCGCAGTCTTTCAAAGTGACGTGGCTCCCGCATCGCTAGAAATTGTGCAACCTGTAGTGCAATTGCTGCCTGTCGACGATCGATGAGTAATTGTCCACTCTCCTGCTCGAACATGTCAACAAACGGAGTGCCAACCAACTCCCAAATGAGTGACTCCGCCTTGATATTGAAGATAGTTCTGGCAGGCATCCAAAAGTCCGGCCAAAACACAGACCCCGTCTTCAAGAACTCAGGGGTATCAAACAAATACGTCGGATCTTTCACAGGCGCGTTGTCGGCGTCCAGAAACAGCAGTTGATCCAGCTCTGAATGCGCCAACGCGTAGACTTTCGACGTGAATCCAACCACCAAATCGTCTGTAATTCCTCTCAACTTGACAGGTCCGTAATCTTTCACCAGCGACTGCAGCACTCGCGAATCATCTAACGGTGCTGCCCCCATCTCGCTCTCCAAGAACCACATCTCCACCAGCAGTTTGCAGCCGTAACTCCTCAACAATCTGATCGTTGCGTGGACACTATGAAGCAGCATCGGGTACACAACCATCACGATACCACGAGTCACGGGTGTCTGTGCAACCTGCATCACAGAGGCATTCGCCCCTCTCAACTGCTTGTCCCTCGTCTCAGCCTGCTTCTCCTCCTTTAACTCCCTCTTCTTGGCTGCAACGATGGCGTTCACTTGCGGTGCCACACGCGCAAAGTCCACGGCCTGACTGCATTTGAACGTCGTCTTATTCCTCAACGAGTTGCAGCTCAACCTCATGACCTCATACTCTTCTCCGGTTGCTTCGTCTCTTAATAAGCAGTAGCCTGATGCTCCTGCTTGCACAATCCCTCCACACTCCATATCTTTCTTTGGTTCTCTGGGCCCGTCGGGTGAGCAATTGCCTGTTTGTCTCCAGCCCACACACTTGAAGTCCGGAATGTTATGCCGCTTGTGTAGATCTAGCAACTCTGGCGTCGTGGCTCCGATGCCCCTCGCAAAAGTCTCCAGTAAAGTATCCGCTGACTCGTTGCCTGTAAATTCTGCACCCACTGTAGACCTACCGTTGGGTAGAGCACTAGTCCACTGAGAGGTCCGTACACGGTTGGCGTCTCCTTTGAAGAAGAGCCACCAGAAGAGCACGCAACCCAAGTAGACCATGATGCCCATGTACATTATCGAGGCCTTTATGCGAGCAGAGCGCGGTGAGGATCTTGGAGGTGGGCGCATTGGCGGCTTGGTTGGCGAGTGATCGATAAAGCGGAGTTGCGACGCCACCATGTACTGCGGAGCTCCTCCGGTGGCGCGCGGTGCTGGCGGCATCGAAATGGGAAGTGTCTTACGGGCGAGAGTGCAATAGCAGCGAATAGGGGTTTCCAGATACGCGACGATAGAGCTTATCCAATTCAATATTGAAGGCTTAATTGATTTTCCAGTTGGTTTAATTGGCAGTTGCAGTGGAGCCAGTGAAATGGCTACCCTGAAGATACTGTTATAGAGACTCTCTGAGACGAGGACAACGGCCGAATAAATAGCTACATTTTACGCTAAAAACAGGGACGATTACTGACATGGCGCTTAACTTGCCTCCTCGCGGTCACTTTGCACGATCCACCCCACTGCTTGTTCTGGCAGCAACGCCGCCGCCTCATTCGCATATTGCAGCAGATTTCTCTCCACATCGGGGAACGCCGTGTCGTCCCATGCAATGGTCTTGTATCTTGCGGCCGTGAGTGTCGACTGGCCGTAGCACCACTGGGTCTCCTCGAACTCGGGCGCACCATTGAAAATCTGGACCGAGTACTTCTGGCGCAGCAAGTCGTACGGCATGTTTAGGTTGCCCACCGGCACACGTGGGCTGTCAATCTTTTCGTTCGGCGCCAGTACTGGCTTCAAGGCCTCGAACGCTGCCTCCACCTCCAAAGCGTGAGGAGAAGCAGCACGGTACCTGAAGCGTTGCAGATGCGTCCAAATCTGCTGGTCGGGTTTTCGGCTAGCACCAACTCCACCTGTCAACTTCTTGGCATTGCGATGCAGAAAGAGTACCTCTCCATCCGTGTCGAATTGGACCATGGACATGCCGCAGAATTTCGTCTCGCGCACTGTGCCTGCGATTCCTGGCGGGTTAGCGACCATGTGGAACGGGGTTTTGGTCTTGAGCCAAGCCAGACGAAAGAGATCTTTGTCGCCGTGCGCCAACTTGTAGCGTGTGAACAGATTGGGGTCATGGAAGGCGAAGAGTGACACCATCCGCAGTGCCGCCGATGCTCGCGTCTTGTCGATCACCAGTTGGCCGCTTTCTTGCTCGAACATGTCCGTGTAGGGCATGTCAAGAAGCTCCCACAACAGAGACTCGTCGTTGATGTTGAAAATCGTGTGGGCCGGGTGCCAGAAGTCCGGCCAAAAGATAGAACCCAACTGCAGGAACTCAGTCGTTTGGAACAAATAGGTGGGGTCTCTCACGGGGACGTTGTCCGCATCCAGGAAAAGCAAATGATCGAAGTCAGCATGTATGATCGCGTACACCTTCGAGTTGAAGCCTGCTACTCTCGGGTCCGTGATGGGGTGCAGCGTCAACGGGCCATATTCTTCTTGCAGCTTCTTGGGAATGTCGTCCAGCAGTGAGGCTCCACTGCCGATGCCCATTTCAGACTCAATATACCACAACTCCACCGGCAGCGTACAATTGACCGCTCTCAACGCACGAATCGACGCATACGCACTCACCAGCAGCTTGGGATAGATGACCATCACAATACCCTCTCTACGACTCGCAGTAGGAGTATCAACCAAACGACCCTCTTCAGCTGCCACCTCCTTCTCTCGTCTGATTGTCGCTGTCAGCTTTGCCACTTCCCATTGAAAGTCCACAAAGTCTCCAGCATGGCGACAACTTAGCATCACGCTGGGATGCAATGTATCGCACTTCGTGTGCATCACTTGGATCTGCTGTCCTGTTGCTTCATCTTCCATCAAACAATAGCCGCCAACTCCGCCACGCACGAACTGGTCGCAGCCTCGGTTCTTGGTGGGCACTTCAGTCGCCTGTAGGCCGCAACTGTCGGTCTGCTTCCAACCGACGCAGCGCAAGTCCGGCGGTCTGCCAGCGTCCAAAAGCTGCTGCATCCACCTCCTGTCCACTGCAACACTGTCGTCAGCATTGCCATTTTCTGCTCTCTGTTGTCGTCTCAGTCGCCGCAACAATTGCGGACTCAGTATCACGTCGTTTCCATTGGCAGAGTCCGAGGGCGAGGGCACAACGCCGAACGAGCCGCTAAAACACACGCCCCATACCACGAAGCCTATCGCGTAAAGCCCAATGACCGAGAAAAGCGCCAATACACCGACACGAGGCGAATTTCGAGGAGAATTTGGCGGCGTTCGAGTGGTGGCAAACCGCTTGTCGTAACCAGCAGACCGAGCATGGAGCGAAGCCGCAGGTGCCATCGAGGAGCCAAAATGCAAAGTGTGCACTGTAGAAATACTACCATATGAACTAGCGCTCGTGGCGCCCGCTACGCGGATTCCATACAAACCTAGTGTTGTCGACGCCGAATGGGCCATTACATACAAACATCCAGACTAGTTGGCCCAGAAAGCGTCGACAACCGCGGCTATCTTGATATTTGTATACAAAAGGAGGATAGTGGTCAGTGTGGCGTATTTTTCCGTCGTCGCCGTCTGTGGCTAGCACAAACGGGTCTTCCAGAATCGCCACTGTCTCTCAAACATGGTCGGCTGCTGAAGCTTGGCACGTTGTTGGTCTACCAGCCTCAGTCTCTTCACTCACAGTGCTCATGCCATCTTCCGTGTCAACTACCGTGGTGCTGACGCTTTCCTCCAGTTCGTCCACTGTGTGCGCGTCCTCCTTTGCCATTTTCTTGAGTTTCGACTCGGGGGTCGTTGCTTCAACAGTGTCGTAAGTTCCACCACGCGGGAAAACGCAGAAAAGTCCGAGCTGCACGACACCGAGCAGCAAATTTGCAGCATTCGAGAAGATCACAAATGCGTCGTGAAGCAGTAGCCCGTACACGAGCCACAGCACACAATTGACGGCACCAGCGACGATCATCGAGAGTGGCAAAAGCTCCGTGTTGCGTTCTTGGATCACCCTCTTGACCATTTGTTGGGCTCGTAGATGCAGTACACTGCCAGGTAGAACAGGGACAAAGCGACCCCCACAATGTTGGTGGCCACGACCGTCTACAACATGCAGTTTTGCCGGCGAAAGTTTGCAAGTCCGTCGTCGAACACTAGCACTGGAATGTCATCGACCCCGTGGGGTTCACTTGCAACGGCGGAGGCCGAAGAATACTCACAGCACAATCTACAGACGGATAATGTGCATCAAGCCAACTTGTTCGGAGCAGGATAGTGTTGCGGTCGTCAAACTCGCGTTGCTCACTCACTGAGACCACCAGCTTCGGTAACCATAGAGCTCTTTTCGCCGACTTTGACCACCAGCTTCCACGATCACTTGGCACACCTCAATGCTGCAGCTTCAACAAATGGCGAAAACCTTACTTGCGTGTGACCGGTTGTCCTGTGACTGGCAAAGAATTGAGTCGCTGAGTGAGGACCTCAGACTGGGGTCGAGCCGCCGGTTGGTGTGTCAGTGTCAATGCGTTGGTATTGGCACTCACATGGTTGGCAATGCGTTGTAGTTGTGTAACTCGTGCTTGCTCTTGAAAAACATTGACCTGATTATAGTGCCGAGTTGGCGGCACTAGACTCGAGCCCTCCGGCAAAACTCGCTCGCTTCCGCACTCCTCCGGGTCCTCCTTTGGAGGATGTGCATCGAGCCATTCAGGTGTCAGCAAAGCGCAATCGGCCTCCAGTTCCAGGTCAAACTCTTGCTTGAAGACGCCAACTGTAAAAGAAGCAAAAGAAAAATGAAGACAGCTATGGTAGACCTCTCCGAACTTGTTAGATGGTTCATTCACAAGTGCTTGGAATTGCGAGCGCACTTTGTCTAGTTTCGTCCTCGTTCCAGCAGCAAAGTCAGCCAACGACACATGGTGAAGGGGAGCATCAATGTGCTCTTAGTCTTCCGAGTGAAGCTAAAGTGATTCGTTGCCGTACTGCTCGATCCATCGAGTCGGGGTTGGCGCTGTCAACAACCTGTATTCCGGAAATCTCCGAAATCGTCGTAAGGTGGCCGCCTTGGTGGCTCCGGTCGATCGATACCAGCTAACAAGTTTTTTTTCTGTGCTGCAGTATAGTTGTGGGGATTTGGAACGCCTGCAGTGTCGGATGAACGATTTTCTAATCGTTCGTCTACCCAGCGGAGCACTGTTGGGTAGGATAGACGAGCAAACTCTGGTTGACGTCGGAAATGGGTTAATGCCCTACTTCGCGATCTGCCGTTCGCAAAGTGCCAACTAACAACCTGATCTGTTTGGGCTTTGCTGTACGGTGCTGATCTCGCTGCGTTTTGCGGGCTGCTAGAGCTTTCGAATGCCGAAGCATTATTTAAGCCGGCATCGGCAGTGACCGGGTTTTCTTGGGAGAACGACAATAACAGGTCTTGGAACGAAATGTGTGCACTTTCATCTGAAAAAAATGCATCCAGTGAAACTTCGTCGCCTACACCGTCTTGCGTGTCAAAACTGGTAACGACGGCGTTCTCAATTGGCCTCTCGTCTTGAACGAGATTGCCTGATGCAATATCTGCCTGAAACAAGTCGTACTCTTTCTTCCAGTCAGAATAGTTATCAGACGAGCTAGAGTGCTCTCTGGTTCGAGCCCGAACGCCATATCCGGGTTGCCATAGGCCGCCATAGTCAAATTGTGGCTTCCAGAAATGACGGTTGTATCTGCTAAAACTTGCTTGGTATGCACCATCACAGTATCTCTAGGCTCATAGGTACTAAGACCTGCCCGAATCAGCATACTGAACACGGGAGCTGCGTCTTGAGTCCAGGCCGCCTTTTTGTCGGCAAATACTACCATCAGAACACCTCGTAAGAACGCACGAATTAGTGCGCGAGCAACTATCTCCAGAGTTAGATAAAAAAAATAAAGACAAAACAAATCCGCTCCGTTCTATCGATGTAGCACAGTACTTTCGACAGAGCATCAGGATCATTTGTTGTGATGGAAGTCATACGCGCACAAAGTAGCCGGCCAAAGTCCCAGTCGCACATGGTGAAAGTGGTGGTCAAGCTGTGAGGCATAGTGAAGTCAACGTTAGGAATCGAGGAGGACCAGCTCGGCCACAGGGGTTTTGTCTTAGTTTATTGTGGAGCAGACTCAGCAGGAAGTCGTTGCAAAGGAGGAAGGAAGGAACTCGACTTGATTAACTGGTTGGCGAATTTCTCGTCTGGGTAGGTCTAGTTTGATACGGGTTTATCTACTCGACACTGCACTTGCGGAAATCAACTACACTGGTAGGATCCAATTGCACTCACGCTATTCAACTACACTCGCGGAATCCAAATGTTGTGGTCCCGTTCTGGGAGAACGTCTCGCGGAGCTCGTGGCCATGAGACTCTCCGCACTCAAGCGGCGCGTTCTCAGCGCTCTGGGGGAAATGCGGTCCCTCGTTTTCATTGAGCTCGAAGACGATCGTGCCTGTCTGCGAGTCCGAGGGTGGCTGGGTCGTGTCCGCGAGCGAGTCATCGTCCATGTGCTCCGTTGCCTCAGTGTGCCCGACGCCATAGCGACCATTCCAACTCTACAGGCCAGCATTGAATCACTCCGCGCTTTCGTCAACGACGAGGAAGAACAGTTCTTCGCCGTTCGAGCTCTGCGGCTTATGGAGAGACAAGACAGGGGGCAACATGTTCAGGACGAACCTACTCGACAGCAAGTGCGAGGGCTGCTAGAGGAGCGCGAGCCGACTTTCGATTGGGTTGAGTTCGCCGAGATCATGTCGAACCTACTGCTACATGCTATACTGCACTCCTTCGACGCGATGCAGCCACTAGTACAACGACTACCACGCCAGCAGCAGCAGACGCTCGGCATGGCTTTCGACAACAGATACCTAGATGCTCTACAGCGGATGCAGCAGAGGCCCATTGAAGAGGCGGCGCTTCAGCGTGCGCAGTCGAATCAATCGTGGTTCTCAATCTTAGAGTGGACAAACTCGCGCCCGATCGACAATCACTTGGGCGACGTCCGCCAGCGTTTTGGGGGTGATGGCTGGGGAATCGACCAACAAGCCCAACAGGTTAAGATCGATGCTTTCCGCTCACGCCATCAACGTGCAGCACGAGAACGCGAGCTCAGAATCGAGATCAGACGTGCTACAATGGACCTGAAGCAGCAGAGGCTGACGCGCGCCCGAAAGAGCTCACTCCAACGAGAGCTGACCCGACTCTCAAACGAAAGGAGAATGCTGGAGTCCGAGGACGCCCTTTTGATGCGCCGTACCCGACGCTACCGGTTGGAGCCATCCCCAGATCAAGCTGCTCAACTCAAAAAGATCATGCACGCGTGTTGGTACACATACAACAAGTGCGTCGAGTATCGCCGCAAAGTGGGCACATCAAACAAGAGAGTCCTGGAGAAGCTGTTCGTCACACGGCAAGATGAGGGCAATAATCTGGCGTATCCTGAAGGCATGGGGCCGTCACCGGAGTGGGTAGTCAGCACACCTGCAAGTATGCGGCAGAACGTGGTTCATAGGTTCGTGTCGGCAGTGCCGGCGGCCCACACGAATCTCTCTCACGGCAACATCACCCACTTCAACATGAGGTTCAAAGGGCGGAAACAGCACAACTACTTCACAATCGGCTCGAAAGCCCAGACTACCTATCTGAATGCACAAATTCACCGACCGAAGACGCACCACCTTGGTCCGGCGCCGTACCCGGATGACGACAGAAAACCGAGGAAGCTGATGCAGTTCCTAACTATCGCGTCCGTGCCCAACATCCCTATCATTGCGGAGGAAGGCACGACGGTCGAGGGCGAAGTTGTGATTCTGTACAAGCACGGCTATTGGTACGCGCAGATTCCCTACGTGGTAAAGCCCCAGTTATCAAAGGGCAAAGATCGCTGTAATGCATGTGACCCGGGTCTCAAGGCGTTCCTCACCTGCATGGACCTGCAAGGCAACATTTCACACATCGGGCGGGCCAACTGGGCTAAACTGGACAAGTTGAAGAAGCGCCAGAGTGCAGCACAACGCGGTATGAGCGCGTTTGCCAACGTGAAGAAGGTGCGGAAGCACACTGGTGAGGACTGGAAACGATACGTAGCAGCACGTCGAGAGTTTTTCTGTGCGTCCGCCAAGCTTGAGCACTATATCAAGGACCTACACTTCCAAGCTGCGGCATACCTGTGCAAGAACTCGGACGTGATCCTGCTGCCTAAGTTCGACTCCAAGTCGATGCTGCTACGGAGCGCGCCATGGACGCACAAGTTCAACTCCCATATGCAGACGCTCACCCACTTCCAGTTCCGCCAGCGACTACTGGCCAAGTGCGCTGTCCTCGGCAAGACCCTGGTGCTGTGCTCGGAGATGTATACGAGCCGCACTTGTGGTCGCTGCAACCGACTGAACCTCTCTCTCCGCAACCAAGATATGTTCGTATGCCCGCACTGTGGCTTCGTGGCAAACAGGGACGAAAATGCTGCCTTCAGCATCATGCGCTTTGCATGCGCTGGGTCGTTAAGCGTCTTTCAGGTCAACGGCGAGCAGCAGCAGTAGGGTAGCTAGCTTACATCTCGGGTTACAGCGAGAACAGATCCTGTCGACGAGAAGCGACAGGCTTGGCGGGGTGAAGACTGTAACACCATATAGATAAACTCTATGAGTCAAGTATTCGGCATCCGCCCTATGGGCGCTAGCTCGTAGCCATGCAGCATGATACTACGCGCAAAACAAAAAATGCATGCACAAGTTCAAATATAAGAGCTAATTTATGGCGCGTTTGGCATGAAGCGGCGTAGCTTCGGGTAGAGAGCGCGACTGGAAATAGAGAACCGAGGCCGGAGAAGTTTTGCCTCCAGGGAGGACAGCCCATGGAGGAGACCCTGTTCGATGTTGCAGATCCTAGAATTGAGGAACAGGTAGGCAAGAAGGCGAGCCTGGCACTACAGCGTGCGTTGACCGGGGCAGGCGCCTGGATGACGACGAATGTTCGAGACGACCGTAAGTGCGACCACGCACTACTGCCGGCCGAGATTCCGGCCAATATTCGAGATAAAGTCGCGCGGATTTTGCAGGATCGAGGTGGCAAGGAAAACATATCTGTCGAAGTCGTGGATCCCAAAGCGCCGTGGCACCAGCAACTCGAGCAGCATGTGGCCCGCCTCATGCAGCAAATGCGCTCTCAGCCAGAGCACTTCCGGAAATTGTTGCTGATGGCAGCATCTGAGACTGCCGTGAACGCCAGCTCGTCCGTGGATTCTCGTAAAGCTTATCGTCGAATACGTCGAGCTGTTATGGCGCTTGGTGAAGAGATATTCTACCTAGTGCAAGCGTTTGTTCGCCGCAGCGAGGTTAATGGTGTTCTCCCACAAGATGCACAGGTGGTCCGTTTGGCATCTTTGTATAAGTTGGAACTGCGACGGCACGTCACGATCAGCGCGGTGATTGAGTGCATTAACCAAGCTGACCGCGCTCATGTTGAGCACTCAAGCACGCTTCGTGGGATTAATAGTGCGGGGCTCGGCGTCAAGAGACAACAAAGCAAGCATCTCCAGCTTCGACGACAGGTTAAAAGTGCTGGAGTCACGAGCAGCGGTCCTGGAGACGTCGATCCTGCGATACCTACTCGAGCAGCTAGCGCGCCTGCTGACGCTCCGGGTCTCACGAGCCAAGTCCAACAAAATTCAGATTCTGGAGCAGCTTCAGATAAGGTCAAATCCGTTCATGCGTTCAAGCTACAGGCACTGGAGCGGCTTCTAGCGAAAACTTGGTCTCACAAGAACATGGAGTCTGAAGATCCCACCACCTTCACCCCGGCTAGTAGATCTAAAACTACGCGATCACTTCCAGTCAGGTCGGAGATCCCTACAAAGCTTCCAGATGAAACGTTAGTTCAAATCCAAGAGCGTGTGACAGCATTCTTGTACCACAAGAGCCGTGAAAATTACCCTCTGTGGAGCGAACCACCATTATCCAGGGAGGAGACCGCTCGGCATTTGCGCGCATTGGTAGCAACACTTTTAACGACGCCGTTGATGCAAGGCTTAACCATCGACCAGCTTTTGGAGGTGGCAAGGGCTACGAGGTGGCAAACGATAGCTCTGGGGAACAATCTATGCGTACAAAATACGGAGATCGATACGCTCATTATCGTCATGGATGGGTCGTTGGCTGGTTCGACAGACACAGAGTCTTCCCTGGGTTCGCACAATCCTCCACCGGGCAGCAAGGCTGTTATTGCTGCCCTGATATGTCTGGGAGAAATTGGCATGGTTCGCAGCGCAGAACGCTGGCCACGAACACTGACAGTTCAGTCGCCTGACGGTGTCAAAGCGTTGATACTGCCTAAACTGACGTTCGATGCGCTCTTGCACAGATTTTTTAGCGGTGGGAAGGCGATAACGACAGCGCTGGCTGCGGCAACAAACGGTTTACAACCTCGACGGCCGTCTTCATCACCTGCAGTAATTGCGAGACAATTTGCACGGACCTTCAGGAATTCTTTGTCAGCACGTCGACCGTCCACAGCGGCACCAACTGCAGCGATGGACGCCAATATTGCCCGATGGCATGAAGTTCGAGACGAAAAACTTCGGGGTTACCGTGCTGGTCTAGAAGCCGAAGAACGAGCAGCTGCCCTAGAAGCACTGCAAAGAGCCATGGAGGAATTATCGTCAGAACTGCCAGAAGGAGATGGTGTCGAGTATTTGCTCGGCTTAGGGTCTGCTCTATCTCCACGGAAAGAACCTTGGTCTCGTCACGAGTCTTATCCGAGTTATGATCGGACAGTTTACCCACCTGACTGCCCTGAGACTGATTTCGACGAGTCCGCAGACCAACCCCGATCAAACAATTCGCCACTCGATAGTACTCAAGCAGCGCCACCCACCGGATCATCCTCTGCAGAGCAGCTCCGAGAGTATTACAGATCTCTAAATGCTCGACGCTCTGTAATGAAAGCACGGCTCGCTTTCAGCGCCCCGTCCGACCAAATGGTTCAACCGAGCCCAGAAAGAAAGAATAGCATTGTAGTTGCTACTGCTGCTCCAGCCACCCCAGCCAACGTGGTCTCGGAAACAAACTGGTGGGTAAATGAAGACGAAGAACCTAACAATTCGTGTCTTCCTGCCAACGACGATAATAAGACGCCACATGAGCGGACTATACCCAGCGTTCCTGGAGCTAATTCGCCGTATCAAGGGTGCCCACAAGATGCCTCATTATCGTTACAGTGCACCAATTTTTCAGTAGCGGCCTCGCCGTCCAAGGAGGGGGTACACCCGTCACCACCTCTAAAATCTCCGTTAAAGTCTTCTGTACCATCGCTCTCTCAAAACCCGCAGCAGAAGGGAGGCAGCTGTGGTTGTGAAGAAGACAATGAGTCCACTTGTCTTACCGGTACTGGTAATAGGGTAATTGCTGTGCTCGAGACAATCAAGCCCGAGACAACCGGGCCCGAGACAACCGAGCCCGACGAGGAAGAAGCTTCGCCAGGGACTCCTTCTCAGAACCAAGTGGAAGATACTACTATCACACGAGCTCGAAAATCTGCTTTAAATGTTATGCTATCGAGGCAATCGACAGCTACCATGGCCAGACACAGCAAGTTGTTAGACAAGGAGACAGCTCAGCAGGTTCTCATCCAAAAGCATTTTGCGGATACGACAGCGCTGGGTTCACCTGGTAGTCGACCTCAATCGGGCCGACCTCAATCTGGACGCCACCCTATCTCTGAGCAGCCAAACGAGAGTCATGCTCCACTCCCGCTGCGTGCAGATCTTCAGCTTCGTATGGATTCGGTGCTAAACCGTTTACTTTTGCCGCCAAAGGCTAAGCTGGATGTAGTACTTAAGTACACGCACGTCGATCACTATGATCAATTTTCGATAGCAGTACAGCTATGGGAGCGAGCACAAGGAGCTGTGGCCAAGCGAGAACGCGTGATGAAGTTATTGTGGAATTTCGAGATGCTCGCAAGTGACCCTCGCCGTCATTTTCGCTCGATTTCCACACATCGACTGCGTGAGGAAAAGGAACGTGATGCTCTCTTTTACAAGCTCAACCAAGCATCGAACGCTTGTCTCGAAGTAATGGACGAGCTTTGGAAGTCTTGTGGCGATACCGTATCTCTCGGTTATCGATCGTATCGCGACAAAATGAAGAAAGATTACACTGAATTGCTGTATGAAGTGGAGCAGGAGCGGTTGCGTATCATCTACGACGGAGTTCATCCTCACGTCGCACCAGCAATTGATGAAAATGACGAAAATGGTCCAGAACAAGGCGAAGGCGAAACCTTGTCAGCTCGTCCCTTGTCAGGACGAACTCTTATCGAAGTACAACTACCATCCATTGCTCCACATCGTCCACTCAACAAGAAGGACGGAAAATCCTCTGAAATTACTGTAGCTGCCGGAGGTCATGACAACCAAGAGCTAGAGGAACGGAATGGATCTCCCAAATTTGTTGTTGCCGGAACAAACGCGGAGGCGGCAAGTACGCACTTCAGCCTTACCACTCCACGCGAATCCATCTTTATCCCTGTTAGTTCCTTAGAAATCAAACAAGAGTCTGAACTAGAGCAGCAACTTCGGAGAGCATCGCGGGTTACGGTCCAAGTCCAGCAGCAGCGTCGAGCTGAATTTGAGGCTTTGAACAAACAACTCGAGCAGCAAAAAGAGCCCGAATCAGCTCAATCAATTCGACCGCCAGAAAAGGTATACGTCGCTCCAGCTAAAGACGCGAAAAGATCAGCAGCTCGAGAGAAGCAACAAGAGGAACGTGCATCTCTCCGAGAAATGTTTCAACAGTTTATGAATCGCTCGAACTTCTAGAAACTCTTTTCAAGGTGACCGGGGAAAGCGAACACGGTCCCCGAATGGCTCACGTCTACGAGGATTCGAAACAAGAGCTAGACGACCCAGTTGAGTTTCCACAAGCTCGAGATTGTGCTCGTACGCCTCTCCACGGCGTGCAAACCAGTCCAAAAATCGCGTACTCAGCTCGACGTGTTCCTGTAACTCCTCGCATCGTACTCTCAAGTCCTCCACACTGGACGAAAGTGCATTGTGTGACGTATCGGGGACTTTTGTGGCGACTTGACTGCTCAACTGGGTTAACTGAGCTTCAGTCTCCATGCGTGGAGCTTTCTCTGCTAGAATATGCTGCAAGGCAGAACATGTAGCTTGAGGATCGACAGCAGACAACACAACACATTCCTGTACCAACCTCGAAGTGGCGATGCTGCTGCTGTAGTTGAGAGGCAAGCGCGTCCGCACTCGAGTGAAACTTGGCTGAAAGTGTACGCAACATGGCATCGCTAGCTGTCGCAGCCGTTTTGACTCCATCCAGTGCTTGTTGCAGTTGCTCGGTCACGTCGTCCAGCCGTTGGATCTGCGGTGCTATAGCTAGTCGGTGGCGATCTTCAGCATCATCAAGCACCTGCTGGAGGTCGGTCGTGTGTTTCCTGATCTCGTCCAGTTCGATTTGATGAACGTCACGCGCTGAGTCAAGTTTCATAACGGAGCTGTCGAGCTGCTTCTGCTGCGTGTGCACGCTCTTTACTTGAGCCGACAGCTGCGCTACCATCGGTCGAAAGCCGTGGATTTGTACCAACACGCCGTCCAGCCGAGTGGCCTCCGACTGAAAGCACAGGCAATATATATGACCAGCACAGAAGTTAATTGAGCAGCTTCAGCCGTTGCAAACTTCAAGATCGACCCGTACCTTGTCCATCTTGGAGGTCAAACGCGTATCAACCGTCTCCAATCTCTCGTGGAGCTCGTTCTGCTCCGTCTGCAAACACTGCACTAGTTGTACACTGGCGAGTTCATCCCTGAGCGCTTCTCCAAGCCGCTCCGAAGTCGTTTTCGCTCGGATTTCAACGTCCTTGACCTCCTGACGGTCGGCTTTGACTTGGAGCTGGCGGTTGACCACCTCCAATTGTCGCTGAGCTTCGACCTGGAACTGCCTCAGACTGGCGACGTCTTTTTCCGTGGTTTGAATTCGCGGGTCTAGTGGCACCACTGCGGCACGGAGAGCTTTGCAGTCCGCGAGCGTTTGGAGCTGCGTGGCCTGCAGATCTCGTAGGTTTCCCTGCAGCTCGCGGATCTGAGCAGCCTGCGCGTTGAGCACAGACACGAGGCGGTGGATCGGGGCCTCGGCGGCTTGAGCATCGAAGAGGTCGGCGACCTGCAGCGCAGCGGAGGCGGCAGCAGCAGCCATGACCTGCTGCGACTGTTAAAGATCTTTCGACGGTCGAAACTATAATGAAAATTGTAGAACATGGCTACATTTTTGGATATGGCTACATCCCGGTTCCAACAGAGATTTCATGCGGAGCAGTTGGGAATTCACGGAAACGTATGCAAGCCATGCGGCCAGCTGAGTGTCAACAGTAATCCCCATCGAGAAGGATCGCGGTCGCACTCGCCAACTGGACACGATGCTGCTCAGGCTGGACATCACGGAGCGCTGCTTGGGCCGTGCCTGCAGCGGGAGAAGAGGATCGCATGGTTTTCGCGGACGAAGTCTCGCACAATATGGGGCGAACCGCAGAAACTAAACTCAGCTGTACCCCGTTGACCTAACAGTCACGGGGGTCAGGCGCTAGGGATGACCGAGTGCGGTGCAGTCAGAGGGATACGACGGCCTCTACTTAGGGCCAGAACGCAGAAATACGAAAAAGAGGGCTGCTCTCTACTGTGGTAGAAGGTCAAGTATGGCGCGCCACGTTGGCCACGATGAGCTCAGGTTCTTTCTATTGATCTGAATGGCTCACGTTTGCCGGGTGCCGAGTGGGATGCCTTGTATCCAGCCCGAACCAGACTCGGAAAAAGTCTCAACTCTATTGCTTTGCTTCGAATGAAAGTTTGTGCCTGGAGAGCGCCGACTGGACGTAGTTGTCGGCGCGCGAACTTTAGCGGTGAGACTTGGATAGGCCGATCTAAGTCGCTATTCGGTCGCTGGATCGATCTTGAAGACCGAGCGCGATCACAGCTCGAATTGCACGTCGACATCGCTTTCACTTGGCTTCACTATCGGCGGGCGACGCCCGGGTGTCACTTGCAGGTGAGACCAATCGCGCCTTTCTCTGCGCGCCCTTCTATCCTTTTCTATTTGCTGACTAACTTGAACCTCGACGCTGTGCGCTTTCGCTGGCGAGCGGTCATTCCCCAATCCTCTCGCTAGCCCACACATCTCCGCATCCCGCGCATCTCGCAATGGTGGCGCCGACCCGATCCAAGTGCACGTCCATGGACGTCTCCACACAGAACCTCCCCGACCTCAGCTCACTGCAAGTCAAAGTGGGCGAGCTGCGCCTCACGGCCGACGGCACGTGGCTCTACCTGCTCCAGGTGAGCTGCGGCCACGCGCGCTGGCAGGTGGCCAAGCGCTACAGCGAGATCCGCGAGCTGTGGCTCGAGCTCGGCAAGACGCTGGCCGACAACGATGCGCAGAGCTCGTGCAGCGAGCACTGCCACTTCCTCGCCGGCCTGGAGCAGGACAAGTTCCCCAAGAAGCATCTGCTGCTCACGCAACACAAGCTCGAGGCGCGCGCCGGCGAGCTGGACCAGTTCTTCCTGAAGCTCGCCATGCGCCTGAACCTGTGCAACCCGATCGAGCTGCAGACTTGCCGCCTGCGTGACTGCCCGCTGCTGTTGCTCATCGCCAACTTCTTCGAGGTGGACGCCGAGCAGGCCAAGAGCCGCGCCGCCATCGGCTTCTCGCGCAGCATCTCCATGCAGCGAGAGTCGCAGCGCCACGACCAGCAGTTCACCAAGAAGCGACGCGGCAGCATCAGCGTCAGTAAGGGGGTGGGTCTCAGCCGACGCTTCTCCATCGGCTTCCAGCAGGAACGGCACAGCGCTGTGGCTGCATTTGCCCAATGAGAGAATCGACACGCCGTATTATTATACTAGATGCCTTAGACCCCACCAAGCAGGCGCTTAGTTAGCCAGCCCGCACTATTTAGCGAACACGCGCATCCATCTTCACTGCTCCGTCTTCACTGCTCCGTCTTCATTCATGCCTCCATGGTCCGACCCTCATACCAGATTACTGGATTTTGGTCGGAGACACACCGGACATCTGCGTGGGACTTGGGCTTTGCTAATGGTGCTAACGTCAACGAATACAAACAGCAGGCAACACTTCGATGCAAAATGGGTTCTACGTTTATGATTTTGACCGACAATCTATGGCGCCTCAAGCTGCTGCAGGAGGTGGTTCTGCTCGTCAACCACCAGCGCGTCCACGATCTCGTCCAACAGCTCGCCGTTCAGCATGCGCTCAATGCCAAAAACGGTCACGTTCACGCGATGGTCGCTCACGCGACTCTGCGGGAAGTTGTACGTGCGAACGCGTTCGGAGCGGTCTCCTGAGCCCACCTGCGAGTTCCGCATAGTCTGACGCTCGGCATCGCGTTTCCGGCGGATGCCGTCAAATACTCGCGCGCGCAGAATCTTCAACGCCTTTGCCTTGTTCTGGTGTTGCGACCGCTCGTCCTGCACGGCCGCCACGATGCCCGTGGGAATATGCGTGATGCGCACAGCACTCTCCGTAGTGTTGACGTGCTGGCCACCAGCACCAGACGCACGGTACACATCGATCCGCAGGTCCTTCGGGTCGATCTCCACCTCCACTTCCTCAGCTTCAGGCAGCACGACCACGGAAACAGCACTCGTGTGAACTCTCACGTCGTTCACCGGTACTCGTTGCACGCGATGCACACCACTCTCGAATTTCATGCGACCGTAGGCTCCACGTCCTGTGAGGGAGCACACGCACTCCTTGCATCCACCCAGATCCGTCTCGGAGATACTCATGATCTCGAACTTCCAGCCCTTGGTGAGCGCCACCTTCTGGTACATTTTGAGGATGTCTGCAGCGAACAGACAAGCCTCGTCTCCTCCTGTACCAGCTCGGATCTCCAGAATCGAGCTCTTATCGTCCGCTTCGTCGCGAGGCAGCATGAGTCGCACCACCTCGCCCTCCAGTCGGTTGATGGTCACCAGCAGCTCGCGACGCTCGTCCTCCGCCATGTGACGCAGCTCAATCGCATCAGAATCGTCGCTGTCTGTCTGCTCGGCGATCATCTCGTCCAGCTCTGCAACTGCATTTTGTTGTCCCTGTAGCTCCCGCACTGCCATCACCTTTGGCTCCAGCTCAGCCATCTCAATGGACAGATTCGTGATCTTGTCCGACGAGAGGCTGCCGTCATTACTGCACAATAGACATCATAACCACATAAGAAACGCAGCCCCAGCACCTCCGCACAATAACAGAACACGTACTGCGAGAGTTCGTGCGCCAACTCGTCGTAGCGGCGTCCAAGCAAGTCCATCTGGTTCAGGATGGCTGCGGGCATCGCCAAGCCTCGCGTTTGCATCGCATTCTGTTGCCACAGCTTCGACGCGACAGGAACTCGATCCCGCACAAGTTGTTGTGGCCGGAACACACCTTCCGCCGCCGCTAGCACGCGCCGCTGACGACGCAGCCACTGCATCCCCGTGCCCAGCATTGAATTGACGCCTGTGTGGTGCACGGCCTTTCTACCGTTAACAGATATATGATCTATCTTATGTATGTTAAGAACTCCGAAAAATAGTTCTGTATCCATGTTCCAGCAAATCCGTCGAAGATGGCTCACAATTATCGGCTCGGAGACGCCTGGTTCGTCGTGTCCTGCGGCTGGTGGCAGCGCGTCGTGAGGCGCGGTGACTCGCCAGCAGATGCTCGGATCTGCAATGCCGACATCGTGGACACCAAACGTAGTTGCCGCTGCTGCAGTCGGTCCATCCTGCAGCCCGGGCTGATGGAAGATGTGGATTACTGCTTAGTGAGTGAACGGGTGTGGACTGCGCTGTCCATGGAGTTCGGCTACGACTGGGCGGTGCGTCGGGAGGTGGTGACAATGGGGCGACGTCTGGAGGTGGATGTTTATCCTGCTGGACTGGAGGAAAGAGCTACAGGGAACAACCATAATCCGTCGGGTGACGCTACTGCAGCTTCCTCCTCTTCATCACCGCCGTCTTCTCCTGAACGAGAAGAGTGGACGGCTGAAGCGCTGGGGCAGTGGCGATCCGACCTCAAACTCGGGCTACTCGTAGACGCTCTGGACACTGACAGCAAGTGGTACGAAGCCAGGATCGTGGAAATCTCCGATACACACGCCAAAGTGCACTACCGCGGCTGGAGCATCAAATAGGACGAATGGCTCGCGCAAACGTCGCCAAGACTCATGCCGTTGCACTCGAAAGTGCGAGACTGGCGTCGCTTCCGCGTGAATGACGAAGTGCAGGTAGGTGAGGCGCGGCCAGGTAAGAAGCGCATGTTGTGGCGCGACGCCAAGGTGATGGCCTCAGCCAAGTCGCTGCTCGTGCAGCTGAAGATCGACGACGAGTTGATCTGGATGGACGCGCAGGACGAAAGACTTTGTCCGCCAGGAACACACCGCTCAGCCAACGCTGGCGTTACAAACCCAAACGCAGCAACACTTTCCTCACCTACAAGCGTGACCACAGCGGGGAGTAGCAGCAGCAACAGCGGAACCCCCATCACCATCCGCCGGAAGCGCCTCAAAACGACCACCAGCCAGTACTCGTTCGATGACTGAGTGCGTGCACTACCGGTGCGCATTGCTCCTTACGAATTGTACCTTTGCAATCAAACGCATTGTAGCCATGTCAAGTTGAAGTGATTTTCTAGATTTTCAGCCAATTAAAATTCTTTCAAATTCAAATTACCAAAAGCTCCGTAAAGCGACGCAGTGCTTATGGCGGCGCTAGAGACCGACGCGGACGGCGCTGGAGGCGATACAGGCGCGTCCTGGGCGCTGCCAAACTGGGAGGAGTACAGCGAGGCGGCCGACAGCAGCTTTGTGGGCGATTGGAGCGACGTAGAGGCTGACGTGAGCCTCGACACGGCCAGCAGTGTGGCCAGTACCGAGCACCAGCGTGTATACCGTATACAACGAGCCAGAGGAGGCTTCCCGGAGGAGAAACAGCGCGGTTTGGGAGAGCTTCACGCAATGTATACACGGCGCAGGCTGGAGGAGAGTTCTCAGGGCGCTCCGAGCGTCCGCAGCAGCGCCAATTGGTTCCAACCAGCGCCTTGTGTCTCCCCACGGGTTCTAGAAGAGAAGCCATTGTCTCCAGTGCCCAAACAGGAAGAGAAGCAAATAGAGAACGAACTTTTGGCTCAACAGAGTGAGATCAGTGCGGAGCTGCAGGCTGTGAGGAAACAGCTGGGTGATTGTCAGGATAAGTGGAAGAAGACGGTGGAAGCGAGAGCAGGCGGAGAAGCAGAGATAGAGAGTTCAGACGCTCCGACAGTAGCTAGTTCGTGGCCGTCTCCTGTTCCTGTACGACCCGCAAGCAAGGTGACTGAGGAGGCGGTCGGGGTTAAGACTGAACGCGATGCCGCTGTAAAGCAGTGGTTGTTGCTACTTACACAAAAATTGGAGACATTGACGAGGAAATATTCGCATGAACCAACGACAAATTTTCAAGCAGCGATGACCCACCTAGCAGATGTATGGAGCATTAATGATGATGGCAATGCATCGATGAAGAAGAGAGAGGAGAATCCGTCAAACAACAACGTCAGTGAAGACGCAGAAGGCGCATCATCGCTGTCTTCGTGGCATGTAGACAGCACACTGAAGAATGCTGTGACTTTGGAGGTTACTGAACAGTTTGTGAAGTTGGAGCATGCAATTGCGCGTATGGACGACGCCGTGGAGCAGCATGAGCGACGCCAGATGGCCAATTTTGATCGTTCGGTGCAGCAAGTTCAAGGATATCACCATGAACGAATGCAGCAAGTGGTAAATGAATCAATTGCAGAGTTGAAACTCGTCAGAGGAAGGTACAAGAAGAAGGAAACGAAGTTGGAGGATGAGCTTCGTACTGCGAATAAAGAGATCGAACAGTGGAAGAAGACTGCGATGGAAGCTGAGCATCGAAAGAAACTTGATCGGGAAACGTTGGAATTTCAACTTTCGGCAGTCAAGCAGCGGGTGCGATAACATAGCACGATATCTAGAAGACGGGATATATTGGTACTGACACGCTTTCATTCACTGCTTTTCGTTATGAATGTGCAGCATGACTACGCTTGTCGACGCTACGAGGACGACGCAGCACAGTTGAAAAGCCAACTCGACACAGTCCGAGCAGAAAGGAAGCAAGTTGTTAGCCAGCACAGAGATACCCATGAGGTTATTGAGCAAGCGAAGGAGGGTGCGGCGGCACTTGAAAGGCAATGCCAAGCGCTGAAAAAGCAGCAGGAGCGTACGAAGGAACTCCACGACCGGGAAGTTCGTGTTCTGCAAGACACGATTCGACAGCTTAGGGAGGGCAATGACGAAATGGAGGTCCAGTATGCCAAGGAAAAGCTAGCCTTATCGCAGACGCTGGAAAAACTGAAGGGATCGCTGCAGGAGAAGAATGATCTCGAAGCACGAGTAAGGAGTGAAGTCGAGCACCAGATGATGCACGAACATCTTCCCGAAAAGATGGCTATGGTGGAAAAGCGGCACGAAGAGACTATCAATGCGATGAAGTCTGTGCACAGGCACCAACTCGCAGAATTGACAGAAAAACTCGAGGAGACAAAGCGCGCAACGCCACCAACCGCTCGCGCAGTTGAGACACAAACAGATCTGCCAGTAGTCGAAGAAAACAAGGCATCGACGAGTACCGATGTAGGAGCTGACAACCAAGCACAAACACAAGTCGAAGAACTTACACGTCGCTGTCGTGCTCTCGAGAAACTGCTCGACAAAAAATTCGAGGACGCGCCGCGCTCGTTAACATCGAGTCGTCGATGTGAATCCTGCCATTCGGACGACGGCATCTCGACCAGCAGTCGATACGATCTCAACGCCAGTCAAAGCAGCTTTCACAGCGGCAACAGTTTTCGGCCGCGAGTGAGTGGGAAGAGTAGAGCTTTGGCTCGAGCTCTTCTCGGATCGTCACGCGCTTCACTCAGCAGTGTACCGCTAGAAACCAAGATGCCGCCATTTATGAACGAGACGACGCTGGCCACGGATGAAGCGACATTGGGAGCTCACGAAATGTGGGATTCGGCGTCTTTTACATCCATTGACACCGCGGATGACTTGTCCTCGTTTGCTTCGCAGCGCACCACACCTCGTCAGCGTATGCGATCTACCCACGAAATCCTCACGCTTGTTCGCCAGATCAAGCACGCTGCAGCGTCGCCACTTGGTGGCCGGAGGGAGCCCGACCCAGAAGTCAATTGGGAGACGCTCAAGCCAATGCCCGCGATGGCAAATGATCCACCACCGTCGGTCTCCAAGAACCCAGGAAAAGCTGTTGGAGTCACACGTGGCGCGTCAGTCTTCGACGACTTGCTGGTTGAATAGAGGGCAACGATACAATACAATTTACGGTTGAGTACATGGTCCTTCGCCGGCTATCATGGATGTTTGCTGCGACCACGGTCCAACCCAACAACAGCAAGCCACACTGATGCAAATCGCAGTTTGTGTTGCAAGATTTCTGCTTGGTTGGGCGAGCTTCACACAAACGCGGCCTGCGATCTCCCATCCTGGCCCAAAGCCGAGGCTAAAAGCTTGCAACCGCGTGCTCCAGTCGTGTCGATGCACACGTCGCCAGCGTCGGTGTCGTTTATAACAGTGCCATTTTTGTATGCCATACCCAATATTTGATCTTAGTTTGTGTATGCATACTTGCGTATCTATGATTCAATGACGATTTGAAAAGCTTTGTTATATATCGCACTCTTATTCAGCAACCTAATGACCCATACATTTTCCAAGTGCATTGCGGTGGGCAATGAGACCAGATGCACTCGTCTCATCGACGCACACGCAAGGTGTTCATCGACGGCGAATGATGTTGCCCCAGGAAACTCTAGTTCTTCAACACCTGCCTTGAAGATGCATCTCCAAAACTTGCATTTCCATCGAGTCCCGCGATGGCCGCCGCTGTAGCGCAAGAATAAATGTCCTGCATAACCTTATTTGGCAACCAGTACAAGTACGTGACACTGTAGTTTCATCCAACAACAGTTCGATCATTCCGACATTTTCGCCTTGCAGCGCACAGGTCTCGTCCTTCGTCCTCCTCCTCCGCCATGCTGCGCTCGTTCTCGTCCCTTTCGGCCAAGCTGCCGCTCAATAGACTTACCACACGCGCCTTCTCCAGCTCCGTGGCCGACTCGCATCTGCTGGTGATCAACGCCGGCAGCTCCTCGCTCAAGTACTCGTTGTTCGATCTACAGCCCGAGGGCGTGGGCGCTGCTGTGTTCACGGGCCTCGTGGAGCTGTCCACGCCCAGCAACAAGAACGGCCGCATCACGCACAAGTCGCTGGCCACGGGCAAGAAGGAGCAGATCGAGCTGCCTCTGGACACGCACCGTACTGCTCTCGAGACGGCTGTGGGCAAGTTCTTCGGCTCGGACCTCGAGGGCATCAAGGCTGTGGGCCATCGTGTCGTGCACGGTGGTGAGGCCTTCAGCCGCGCCTCGCTCGTGGACAACCAGGTCATTGAGGCCATCAAGTCCAACATCAAGTTGGCTCCGCTGCACAACCCTGGCAATCTGCTAGGCATTGAGGTGGCCACGGAGGTCTTCGGCCCGTGCCCGCAGGTCGTGGTCTTCGACACGGCTTTCCATGCAACCATGCCGCCCAAGGCCTTCACCTACGGTATCCCGCACAAGCTCTACGAGGACTTTGGCGTGCGTCGCTACGGTTTCCACGGCACCAGCCACCAGTTCGTCGCCAAGAAGGCTGCTGCTATCCTCGGCAAGCCCGTGGAGGAGTGCAACTTCATCACGTGTCACTTGGGCAACGGATCCAGTATTGCTGCTGTCAGCAAGGGCCGCTGCATTGACACCAGCATGGGCATGACCCCTCTCGAAGGCCTTGTCATGGGCACGCGTTGTGGTGACGTCGATCCGGCACTCCACGCCTTCCTGTGCAAGGAACTCAACATGACCATCCAGGAGGTGGACACCATGCTCAACAAGAAGAGCGGGCTGTTGGGCATCTGCGACGAGAGCGACATCCGTGTCATTCAGGACCGCGTCCGTGCTGGGAATGATCCGGCTGCTTCACTGGCGCTGGATGTGTTCGCTCACCGTGTGCGCAAGTACCTGGGTGCCTACGCGGTTGAGTTGGGCGGCGACCTCGACGCTGTCATCTTCACGGCCGGCATTGGCGAAAGCTCGGCTATGATTCGTGAACGTGTGTGCCGCAACTTGGACTTCCTGGGCATTGAGCTGAACGAGGACAAGAACGCCGTGTCCATGATGGGCTCGGGCCCTGTTGAGATCCAGGCCGACAATGCCAAGACCAAGGTGCTGGTCATCAACACGGATGAGGAGCGCAGCATCGCCGAGCAGACGTACGAGATTGCACTGAAGAACTAAGAGAACGCGTTAGGACCTGACCACCGCTGGCGTATTTTGTCGGCAATCACCTCGCGTTCGTCGTCGAATTCTGCATCTGGGATGACACAGAGCAGAACGGAGCGATGAATAACAGGGAGAGAGATGGAAAAATATAAAGTATGCTTGTTCCTCATCGTTGTTCTTGCACCTGAACATGATCGATCATCATCATTCTATCGGTCTTCCAGGTTCGACAACAACGTAGTAGCCCTTGCCATTGCTAGGGTGGAGATGAAAACCGTCGGGACCCGCCTTGGCTTCATTGTCCAGACGCTTGTTGCTTTTCTTGCCGCCCTCTAGAATCCTCTTCTTCTCAAAGAAGGCGTAGGCCTTGCGGTACACCACATTCGCCGCACCAAAAAATGCCCCACGCCTCGTGCCCATGAAACTGCGGAGACTGTTAGCGCTCACACTTCCCAGCGCCTTCAGAAACGCAGTTTGGGTCACAATTTTCTCTCCGAGGAACACGCTGATCTTCTGGCGGATCTCGTCGCAGTCGTCGAACACTGGGGGATGACCGTACTCGCCATCTTCCAGTGGCGTCTCCTGAATGCGTTCGAGCAGGTCAGCTCCAGCTTTGGCCTTTTAGGCCTTCTTCGCTCGTTGTTCAGTAGCTTTGCGCTTCTTGTCACTTGCCTTTTGCTTTTTCTTGTCCAGTTTCGCTCGCCTCTCACGACGATAGAAGAACGCAGATGCTCCTAGGTACGTGGTGTCCGGCACCTCGGTCGGGGCCATTGAGACTCATGAATCTGTAGTAAGGACCAGGATTGACTCGACATTCCGTGAGGAAATCCTTGAGCGTCATCTCCTGAGTGCCGAGGAACTGGCGGATTCCGGCGCGGATCTGGTTGCAATTGTGCTTGAGGTCCTGCGAGTCGAAGCCGTCGTCACTGTACTCCTCCTTCTCCAGTGCTGGTGCTGCAGTTGGGCTGGTCATTGGAGCGGGGGTGCAACTAATTGGAGTCGTAGATGCAGTGCTACCGACAGCTGCCATCGCCTCCGCAGTCTCACACACAGCATTAGATTAATGCTGTCCATTGCATTAGAAGGGCTCAAATGGCGGGAAACGATTCAAATTTGAAAAATTACCCGCGCTTTTTTCCCCTCGCATCAGACACGATTTGCAAAGGAAGTCCGCTTTCGTGTGGAGCCGTAAATTGAATATAAATGCGATCATCGCAAGTACTACGTAGCTACATGCAGGCTAGCCGAACCGAAACTTGGAATTTCCCGCTTTAGTGGTTCGCCACGATGACCCACCGCATACCGTTATCGTGACGCAGCGGAAAGCCACCCGGTCCTTGTTTCTGCTCGTTCTCGAGGCGTTTCTTCGTCTTCTTACCGCCCTCCAAAATGCGCTTCTTCTCGAAGAAGACGTAGGCTGTGCGGTACACGACGTTGGCCGCTCCCGATCCCGCGCCGCGCTTCAAGTTCATGAAGCTGCGCAGGCTGTTGCTGTTAACGTCGCCCAATGCGCGCAAGAACGCCGCCTTTGTCACAGTCTTCTCGCCCAAAAAGTAGTTGATCTTCTTGCGGATTTCATCGCAGTCATCGAACACCGGGACGCCGCCGTCCTCGTCCACATCAGGGATCTCCACCTCCTCAATATTCTTCAGCAGATCGTCGCCCGTTTTGGACTTTTTAGCCTTTTGCTCTCTCTGCTCCGTCGCTTTCCGCTTCCTGTCCTGCGGCTTCATCGCCTTGAGCTTCGCCTTCTCCTCCTTCTCCTTCTTCTCACGACGGTAGAAGAAGATCGCTGCGAATTCGTACGTCTGGTTGTCACAGCCTCCGTACGGTCCTTTTAGGTTCATGAAGCGATAGTACGAGTTGGAGTTGATGTTGCAAAGCTTGAGGAACGCCGTCTGCGTCATCTCTTTCGTGCCTAGAAAGTTGCGGATCTTGGTGCGGATTTGGTTGCAGTTCCACTTGGCCCACTGCGGGTTCTCCTCGTCGAACTCTTCTTCACTGTCTTCCTCCTCTTCTCCATTGTCGCTTGGGATCTCAACGACCGGCGGCCGCATGATAGACGCGAAAGCCGAGGACGAGGTGGCGGCGGCAGGTACGATGCGGTTGAGACTCGGGAGCACACCTCCAAACTGAGGATTATACGCCGACAGTACGGCAGTGGGCCGGTTCTCGCTTGCAGCTACAGCATCCGCTACGGACGACGCCGTCTCGCTCAGCAACGTGGCCATGTCCATCACTCTAGCTCTTGCTACTGCGTCCTTCAGTTGGCGATTTGAATTTTGACGCGCAAAAAATTCGTTTTGATTTTCTACCCGCGCTTTTCACACCTATGTAGTAGCCTATATGGTGTGCAGAACACGTTTGATATGCCATACCATAGTGCTATTAATTGGCTGGTTCAAACGTCGACACTATTGCAGTCGCCATCAGCATCATGGCCAAGGACGGCAAGAAGAGCAAGGCGGCCAAGACCAATGCCAATGCCAATGCAACGCCAACAGCCAAGAAGTACCACGACGGCGGAGAGAAGGTGAATTCAGGCAACTTAAGCCAATTGGTGACGCTGCTGACGGAGCAGGGCGTGGCCTGGTACGACGCCGAGCCCAAGCTCAAGCCCAAGCTCAAAAACACGTCCAAGAGCGAACCTTTAACGGCCTCCGACGATCTGGTGCTGGCACTGAAGAAGCAGGCGCAGCAGCTGCTGGAGGCCGAAGTGACGCGCTTCGAGACGCAGAAAAGCGGAAAGATGTCGAGCGACGACAAGTACCTGGCCACCATGATGAAGTCCGGAACTCTGTCCGACAGAGTGGCCGCGCTCACACTCACGTCGCAGGGGTCTCCGTTGCACTCCTTATTGAGACTCGGCCAACTCATCACTATGGCCAGCAAGAAGGCGCGACGTGAAAGCCTCATGGCCGTCGACTCACTCAAAGATTTGTTCCTGAACAACCTCCTACCAGACGACGCCAAGCTTCGGTTCTTCCATCAGCATCCGCTGCAGGCGGCCCAATCGTCCCCGGCCCATTTGGTTCTCTGGTTCTTCGAGCACTGCTTAAAGACGGCCTACGCTCAACTCACCGGAGTCTTGGCGTCCGGTATGGACGACGCCGTTGACAGTCACAAGCGCGCGTGTCTGCGGGCTGCTAACGCTCTGTTGAAGGCCAAGCCGGAGCAGGAGGCTGTGCTGTTGGCCATGCTTGTTAATAAGCTTGGAGACCCGGACCGCAAGATTGCGGCTTATTTGCATCGGATGCTGCAGGAATTGCTGAGGGAACACCCGGCCATGAAGCGCGTGGTGGTGGACGAGGTGGAGCGGCTGCTCACTCGTCCGAAGGTGTCGGATCGAGCCAAATACAATGCCGTGCTGTTCCTGAACCAGATTTACCTTGAAGGCGATGGAGTGGATGCTGATCTGGCTGGCCATTTGATCTCCGTGTACTTTGGCTTGTTCTCGAAGGAGGTGCACCGCCATGATGCGGAGAAGGAAAAGAGCAAGAAGAACGCGAAGGATGCCAAGAATACGAAGAAGAACAAGAAGAAAAAAACTTTTGGACCACCGTCAGAGGAAGCCATGGACCGTAAGCTGTTGAGTGCGCTGTTGGTTGGCGTGAACCGCGCGTTCCCGTACGCAAATGCCACCTCGGCCAACTTTACTGAGGAGATTGACTCTCTGTTCCAGGTGGTGCACCGTGCCCACTACAGTACTAGTGTGCAGGCGCTGATGCTGCTGTTCCAGGTCATGAGCAGTACCAACTCGGTCTCGGATAGATTCTACACTGCGCTGTACGGCAAGCTCATTGATCCCAAGGTGCGCGAGACGTCCAAGCACACGCTCTTCCTGAACTTGATCTTCCGCGCTATGAAGGCAGATGTATCGCCTGCGCGTGCAGGTGCCTTCACCAAGCGTTTGCTTCAGCTTGCCAGCGTGATGCCTCCGGCCTTTGCTTGTGCTGTGCTTTTCCTGTTGTCTGAGCTGCTCAAGGTGAAGCCCCAGCTACGCACACTGCTGGACCAGCCTGAGGCTGGATTCGCCAATGGCAATGCCGCTGACGATGAACACTTCGAAGACGCCAAGACGGAGGAGAACCTTGCATTTGAGCTCGAGAATGAGGAATCCGATGACGATGATGATGACACCACAGAAGAAGCTGGATCAGGCAAACTGAATGACGGTCTTACGGATGCGGAGCGCTCGGCTAAGGTTCTGGCGCAGATGTTCGGCAAGCCCGAGAAGGAGTCGAAGAAATCGAAGGAGGCTACCGTCGTGAACTTTGACGACGAACCCGCCTCCAGCAAGAAGGCTGGTGCTGATCAGGAAGATGGCGGATACGACGCTAGCAAGCGTAACCCGCTATTTGCTGGTGCGGAAACTTCGTGCGCCTGGGAGCTTCAGATGCTGGCTCACCACTACCATCCATCCGTGCAGAGTTTCACCCGTCAACTTCTAGACAACAAGGATTCTGGCATTCAGTACGCTGGAGACCCGCTGGTGGACTTCACTATGCATTCATTCTTTGAGAAGTTTGTCAACAAGAAGCCGCGCCACAAAATTGCTGAGGCGAGTGGTAACAACGGCGCCAAGGCGAAAAACTGGACGTTCGCTCCCATCAATACAGAAGCTGTGCTACGGGAGAACGAGGCCAATGTGGACGCAAGCGACCAGTTCTTCTACAAGTTCTTTAAGGAGCGTGCTTCACGTGATGCTGAGCACCCTAACAGTCGACGCACAAAGAAGGTCAAAAATGACCGTGATGCCGATGCGTTCTCCGACATGGAGGATGACGCGGACGATGATGAAATTGATGCGTATGCACAGGAGTTGGCCGAGGGTATTATGGAGGACGGCAACTTGGATGATGAAGACCCCGATACGGCTGGCTGGAGCGACTCAGATGACGAGGAAGAGCCTACGCTGGACGGCGAAGACGAGGAAATGGAAGAGCCTGAATTTGCTGCTGCTGACGACGATGAGGATGACGCCGATGGCGAAGAGGAGCAGGAGGAGCAGGAGGAGGGCGACGACGATGACGAGGAGGATGACGAAGATGCCTTTGACTTCTCTGTTATGGGCGGCATGGATGATGACGACGAAATCCTCCAGGAAGAGCTGCAAGAGCTTGAGGCAAAGAGGAAGAAACAGACACCGCCCAAGGCAGGTGACAAGCGCAAGTCGATGTTCGCGAGTGCTGACGACTACGACCAAATTGTGAAGGAGGCTATGGCCAAGCAGACGAAGGGGTCCAAGCAGACAAAGGGCAAAAAGTCAAAGAAGCCGCGACGATCGTAGTTTTTTTCGAGACAATGCTAGCTTAGAGTGCAGGCCACTTCAAACAAATTAGAGACGTGTTCATTTCTTGCTGAAGTATCCCCAAGTTCATTTACTCGAGAAGTTGTCGAGTCACTTGCATTGAACCATTAACCTATGACACCATCCATCTACAAGTCCAAATCGATGCTGCTGCGCGCGAGGATCGCAGCTTCTTGTGCTTGCTGGAGCGCATTAACCGACTGGAAGTAGCGTGATAGCTGCTGGCGCAAGCTGTGGTCTTGCTCGCGCAGCTTTGACATAGCGGAAGCAGATACATCGCCCCCAATATCTTGGCTCAGCACAGCAGTCGTCGAGTCCAGCAGTGCGTCAATGAGGTTGTACGGAATCCACGGAAGCTCAGGCGCACCAATGTTCGGCTTCTTCTGTGACTGGAAGCTGAATACTGACTTAGCATTTCCTCCACGCATGGTGGCGGCATCCGGCAGCAAATTCTCCACAAGTTGCAGCCCCTCAAGTAGCAATCCATGCTTCAGGTAGAGTCTCAGCAGCTGGGCTGGGTTTCCCGACGTAGGACTTGACAGCCGATTGTTCAGCCACGAAGGCAATGCAAGCTTCCGCCCCTGTTGTTGCCAGAAGTCCAGCACAGTCTCGGCAGCAACCTCGTACTGCTCTAGTGAGGCCGAATTAGTCAGCAACACCTCGAGCAAGTCCCACAACAAGTCACTGTCGGAACGCGAGATGGTTGTAGCAGCAGGGTGCTCGCTGGCCACGCAGTAGCGAGCCAAGGACTTCGTCAAGCCAGACAAGTTGTCCACTGAGCTTCTACCCGCAATATCTGCTGCTGTCTCGATAGAACGCATACCTGCTCTCCTTCGCTCAGCTAGCGTCGTGTTTCCTGTACTGTGGCAACTGCTGTGAACAGCATCCACGAGCAACGCAATCACCTCGTCGCCATTCATCGTACTCAAGAGCACACCCTCCGAATGACCAAGTGCGAGCAATCGCAGCTTGCCGTCCAGTATCGCCAACTCACGCCGCATGTCCTCCAAAGTTACCACACTTAGGGACGGCGTCGACTTGTTGCCGCCTTCAGGAGCAGGACGTTTGAGTTCCTCCGTGTGTAGCTTCCGCACAACCCATCGATTCTCGGCAGGAAGCGCTCGGAGAGCGTTGCAAGCTGCATTCAGAGCATTGCGTTGCGCCTCAAGAGCGGCCTTCGACGTCGAGACTGCGAGTCGCAATCGCAGCGCAAGAGCGTACAGTGAAGAGGCCGCATTAGCTGGCTGCTGCTTGCGCATGTAGAAGGTGAACAGCAAGTTGTAATAGCGAATAGCACCGGCATCGAGACCATCACCCTGGACGACGGTGGAGTTAGCCGCTTGCCAGAGAATATACTTCTCGACGTGCGACTCCAGCGACCCCCATTGCAACTCGCAGATAAGATCAAGATGACCGTAGCGGTACAACTCCTTCACCAGATAGTTGACGCACTCACTAGCCGTGCCTTCAGCGCCCACAGCAGTCTCAGAGCCGCCCAAGGCTGCTGACAACTCCGCTGTGTGCATGAGCGCAAGATGCGCGTCGCGGAATAGTCGCTCCTCAACGGAATACTTGAACACGTTCACCCAGATGAAGGACTGCACAGCGAAACTCTGCTCGCCACCATCGTGGTGGGAAAGGTGGCTAAGTGCCTGTGTCACCACAGTCCAAAGGAAGCTTAGGAGCTGGTCGTAAAACCCTCGAGGGACCGTCTCCTTCAACAACCCCACCACCTCGTAAATGAACTGTTCCAAAGACTCCTCAGATCGCGAGGATTTGTGTTTCCGTTCCACGAAGAAGTTCGATAGGCAGATGCTGAAACAGCGGATAGCTTGCTGGAAGCACCAACGAGCATGATCGCGCGCGGCTTCATCATCATGAGATCGTGCAGCAGAGTCTTGACCTTCGCAAGCAAGACACTCACCGATCGAGCGAATACACTGGTGCACCTGCTCGCTCTGCTGCGAACTTGCAGCTTCCCCCTTGCTAGAACCATGCAGACTGGTGTCACTGAGATTGCAGCAGAACATAGCGCGCAAAAGACGGAACTGTTGTCGCTTTTGTAGGAAACGTACAAGCGCATCGTTGGGTTGAGAGACGTACTGCAGGATTTCGCGTGTGAAAGTGGCCAGCACCCCGTGTGCTTCTTCGCTCCGCACGTTATTGCTTGCGCTAGCAAGTTGCAAAACCGAAAGTGCTCGCTTAAAGCTGTCCGACCGGTTGAGTGTTCTGTTCACGTCCAGAAGGAACATCTGCATCAGCGGCGGCATGAGCGTAGCCGACGACGTGATAGCAGGATCCGTGTCGGCGATTGGCTGCGTAATACCTTGACTGGCAACCCACCGGCTCAGTCTCCAACGCTGGTACACTGTGATAGATTTCGGCAGGTATACCCGCACGATCTTGCTCAGCGTTGAAGAGTTCAGGAAGGCTGGTCGAGTATCTACCAGATACGCAAGGAAGAGCACCACACGAAGGGACTGGTTGCACATCTCATCGATTGTTCGCGATGCCACCTGGTCAAAAGCAAAACACATTTCGTGACCAGCGAAGAATGCTCGGCGGGTGGTCGAGTAGTAGTCACTAGGAGCAGTGGCGTCTGCCATCACAAAATCATCCTTGTCGTTGATCATGTCCTCGTCATCATCGCTGGCGGGGTTGCTCTTACGCTTTGGTGCTGACGACTTGTACACTTCTGCGCCGCGCCACAGCTCGAATGGGAACAGGTGCTCCACCAGGTCGTGGAAAACTTGGTCTTGGAAGGCAGCATCACCACCAAGAAGCTTGCTGAGGCGTAGGATCGACCGAGTGAGGACCAGCTCTGCGCTGATAGTTTGCCCGGTAGCAGAGGCACTGGCGACAAAATCAGGGTTCAGGCCGAGACGAACGCAGTGACGCGCCAAAGCCACAAACGACTCCACCTTCCAGCCCGAAGCCACATCGGCAACCTCCCGGTGGATGAACGACTGGAAACTCTGACTAGGGAACGCATCGAACACCGGGAGAACTTCAGACACCAGATCAGCCACACACTCGCCACTTGTGGAACCGTCCTCCGCCTGCGGAACAAATGCAGCCGTGATAGATGGAGCGGACGGGAACAGCAACGACACTCGATTACGGCGCAGCATCACAGGCGCGCCTGGAAGAAGCGCATTCGTCGTCGTAGCAAAACCAATAGGCACATTCTCGAATCGCCAGTGTTTAGTGCACAGCGCAATAAGTTCCTTCCAGACTCGGATGCGTAGCACACTAGGGGCAGTACCATTACGGACAGCGGCAGCACCATCTGCATCCACGCATCGGCTGGAAACGAGGCGGACCAACACGTCCTTGTATTTAGGAATACGATTCGCAAAAGGAGACTGCGAACTATATCCACCCAGTGCACCGCTTTGTGCTTCCAAGATGGCATTGGATAAGTTCTGTCGCGAGAAACGACCAGGCAGCAATATCCGCTCAGCAAAAAAGTCGTCGATCAGCGTCATTACGCCTTCCTCCTTCAGATCAAAAAGCCACTCGCTGTCCTCGACCTCGTACTGTTGCATCTGCACATCGAGACTGCTAACCAATTGACCAAGGATCCGTTTCGGACCCGTGAGCGCCATCGGGTTCGGGTGAATGTACACTTCATCGCCCTCTAGTGAGCGCCACGACGAAAAGAGGAAGTTCTTGTCTACGGCAAAATCCACCATCTTCAATCCCCTCTTCGCCTTCTGCTCGGGTTGCTGCACAGTGAACACCCTCGCTGTATCCAACGCCAAGTCCTCTCCACCTGCGCCAGCACTCGACGCAGCAGCAGGCTGCACGTCTCCTCTCAACAGAAAAATCTCCGGTGAGTGGGCCGCCGTCGTGTCCAAGTGCACCAGCAACCTGCAATTATCCGATTCCGTCGGCGACAACGCCACAACCTTCGCATGCGTCGCATACACGCCATTGCTGCTGGCTCCGTCGTCGCCATCCAGATCTTCATCGCCCCAACCTGCTTGCTCCTTCTCACTCTCCTCCTGAGGCGCCACCAAATTCCGCAGCTGCTGCCTCCCGAGACATGACTGACTGCCAAAACTCCACGCTCTCAACACGCAATCGGCCGAGACCGTAACCACACACACATCCTTCTCACTGCCATCTTCATCTTCCTCCCCGTCAATCTGGAAACACGTCATGGCCACCACCGCCGCGCCGACATTTTTCCTCTCTCCGTCTTCTCCAATCCCACTGCCCTTCAACTTAGCTGCAGTGGTTTTAATCAGCCCATGCCAGAGCCAACCCACCACCGACTCGTCCGAAAACACAAACTCCTGCATTTTTTTGGCGTCACTGGGCAGTCCAAAATTCACGCCCAGCACTCGGCCAGCATCGGTTCCTAGCACGAGATTGTACTCGTTCACCCAAAGGGCAACGGTTAAAATTTCGTCACTGTTTAAACTCTGCATCACGTCACAGCGACTGCGTGTGGCCGGTTTCGGCTCCGGAAAAGCTTTAACATTGGCCTGTGAAAAGATGCTTAAGTTGCTGGAAGCAGTGCAACAGGCGATGGAGTACGTAAACCGGTGCACGGTGCCTGCGTGCGTCACCACGTTAATAGTAACAGCGTCGTCCTCCCAGCTCTCGACGGCGAATACTCCAGTGGTAACCACGGGCGCGGGGAATTCCAATCGGATGCCATTTTGTTTCAATGTCGAGTTTAAACTGAATTCGCGCAGTAAAACCACGTTTTTCAGCACCCGCCAACACACGAAACGATCGCGCAAACTTTCGTTTTGGAAGTAAAAACTGCCAGCACCACTGCATTCCAATGCGCGGACTGAATAATGCAACATATACCAGTTAGAAATAGTGGATAGAAATGACTTGAAACTGATAGCACTCAGCCTCTTACCACGCGCGAAGCTCTTGGGCGGCTGCGAGCGCACGGGCGGACTAGAGATGACGAAGCTCGGGAGCGCCGAAGCGTCGGGGGACGACAGCCCCTCGGCGTCCTCGAAGCACGCGAACTGCGCTTCCTGCAGCAGCGGACGCGCCATCGATAACTATTGGCTGTCCCCTTTTGCCTCGTGATTTTTTGGGTTGGACCTATTTTGGGGTTGGACCTATTTTTTGGAGCATTTTCGAAAGGGCGGATCTATCGAGCACAAGCCTCATGATGGACGCGTTGCGAGCGCAGAAGCAGAAGCTGCTGGACCCGGAGAGCGGACAGCCTGCGGAAGGCTCGCCCAGTTCCAGTAGCAACTATTGGTTGTGTCCGAGCCTGTCGTACCAAGAGCGGGTCATCGGCTGCGTCACGTGCTTCATGCTGGGCTTCCTCCTATCGCTGGGCTCCACCTTCCGTCTGGCCAAGTTGGTGCACGGCAACCCTGCACCTTTCGCCATCGCGTACACTATCGGCAACATCCTGTCCATCGGCTGCACCACGTTCTTCGTTGGCCCCGTGAAGCAGATCCAGACTATGTTCCACACCAAACGCCGCTACTCGGCCATCGTCTACGTCGTCTTCATCTTCGTGACGCTGCTGCTGTGTTTCTCCCACCACGTCCACCACCGACTGCTGCTCGTGCTGCTCTCGGTGCTCGTGCAGTTCCTGGCGCTCATCTGGTACACTCTGTCCTACGTCCCGTACGGCCGCAGCATCGCCCGGAGCTGCTGCAAACGCGCCCTCGGGTTGACCATAGACGATGATGTGTGAACGAAATAACGAGAGCCCTTTGGAGTGGGCGGTTGGGTATAAGTCAAAACGAAGAAATGATGGCAACAGGGTGCGAGGGTTTTAACTGTAGTGGACTATGGTGGTTGTTGTGCTGTTTGCTGTTTGCTCTTGAGTTGCCGGTGTGGAGTTAGTCTGTCTTGGCTCTCATATGGACGGCTTGTGTCTGCTTGTTGTCGGAGGCCACTTCCGTGTGCTTGAGGTTGTTGGCTTCGATGATGAACCAGTTGATGGAGACGGTGAGTCCCACCACGAGGAAGAGCAGCACGAACACGTGGTACGAGTCCTCCAGCTCCGTGTAGACTACCGCCAGCATCACGAAGAACAGTAGCGCCAACACCACGTTCAGCGCGATCACAAACTCGCGGCTGCCAGGCCGCAGCACATTCTGGAGAGCACTCATTTTAGGCTCGAGACGATGATCGATCCAAGATTTTTGTCAAATTTGGCGACGAAAAGTTTGGCGTGAAGCAACGCGACGTTTTAAACGCCCGCTTGTAACAGAACATTGCGTCACCTGGTACGCTATATTCTGTCGCACGGAACGAGCTTCGACTGTACCACCAGATCTACCACATTGTAGTGGACGGCCAGTTCGCTATCCGCTACCAACAACAACGGATGACGGCTACCTGGAGCGCCGCCGTCACGAAACTCACGACCTGTGGCAAGAGTCGACGGAAACCAACATACAGAAGTTGCCAATGTAGCACAGGGGGAAACAACTACATAGCACGCATGCCTTATCTAGCGAGAAGCTAAGTGATGAATAACACTTTGGTATTTGCAATCTTAAGAACAAGTTGACTTTCAGCAAGGCTTCCGCCGACTTCACGACCAAGTTCAGCCTGTCGATGCTGAAGACACTATGTAGTGTCTGCGGGAAGAAGACACCGCTGGGGGAGTCGGCGGAGCTCCCTGGAAGTATTGGCCGAGGTGTATTACTTGGTAAAAGCAAAAGTAAGTCTCTGCTACTGCTAGGCCAGGTGGCACCGAAGGTGCACGGGTGCGTTCAGTCCTTTTGGTTGGACGCCGTGAGCGTCGACATCATTGTCGTTATGGTCTTACTGTGTCATCAGTTGTGTCGATACACGTAGCTTTCGTAGACAGCATTGTCGTTATGCGAATCAACTTGTCGACAGCAATGTCGATACGCGGTTGTAGCCATGCAGCTGTACTGCAACATGTCCAAACTGCTGCAGCAAGCTGGGGCTGGCTGGGTGCTGATCCACTACACACTACACACATAAGCAACAACGACACCGCGAGTACGTGCAAATGTTGCGTCGACAATGAAACTGCATAATCGAGCACCGTGGTTGTGCTGTGGTGAGGAGCTGCTATCGTAGGCGGACACCTACAAGCAAGTACAGATAAACTCCTAGCTTAAGTGAATTCACTTAGCAATCTGCATTCAAGCGTGCAACTCGTTTTTTTTTAACACTATTTGGCACACTGGCGGAAGTCTTCGGTGGTGGCAGCCGTTGTGGTTGAGAGCGAGTTACAAAGCGAGCTTGGATGTGGGAAAACGATCGTGAGCTTGGGAAACGATCACGAAAACTGCAGAGATCGGCCTTTTCTAAATAATAAAAAGTTGTCTCCATTATAAGTTGATTCCACTAGAACAAAAACTCATCGACCTTGAGCTCTCTCAAGGGCCTCTTTCGATCTCGCCCAGCGTAAACATGTAGACAACGATGATACACGTAAAATTGGTCCCGTCGTTATATCCTAGCAGAATTTCGAGAGCTGCACGCGACTCCATTGCATACGGCTTTAGCCACCACAGCAGGTGCTCCCACTGATCGAACGGCGTATCCGGTGGCCACAGGTCCTTCGGGTACCGTGCGAATGTCGTGCAGTCATCAGCAATGCTGTCAATTGTGTGCCAATCTACTCCAAAATGCTTGGCTGCGTCCTTAATATTATAGCAAAGTTTCGTTGGAGCAGTAGTGCATTGGATCTGGTTCAGAGGATTGTCCAAATACACCATTATTTCCCATCCCAGTTGCAATTGAGACGGGAAGCCATCCAAAATTGCAGGAGGTAGCCCCGGGCCCATGTCAACGGTGATAGGGCGTTCGGGGCTAACGGAGCTCTAGGCGCAGCTCGGTTGGGATCGAAAACCTTTTTGCGAGGTAGGCGCTCTTCGGGTAATCCACCTCTGTAGGCAGCAGCAGCCGCTCAATTAGTGCTAGGAGCAAGCTGATCACTTGTTGCTGTAACCACACCAGTACTCGGAGTGCCTGCCGACGGCGCGTCTGTGCCAAGAATCCATGCAATCGACATCCGTGAACTGGACGCTGGAGCCGACACAGTGTTGGGGATCGGGGCTTTGTCCTCGAGGGCGCTCATGGCCAGGGTCGCTCCTGCCTGGTCGGAAGCAAATTCAACGGGACAGGGCACAGTTGAATTTTTCGCTATGAAAATGAAAGTTCAACAAAATTCATCTTGAAGTTGTGTTTTGGTGTGACCGTGCCTCGTCTCACGCCAGAATAGTGTGTGGTTTACACCAACTATCCACAAAACCAGCAGCTTTCGCTGCTGGTTTTTGTGCCGCCACCGTCGTCAGCAGATCCTCGTACCAACAACGACGACGTCGACGCGCAACTCTCGGCGCTCAGAGCGAAGAAATGGACGCAGGGCAAGGACCTGACGGCGCACGTCAAGGACGTGGCGCTGCGCTGCAGCAAACGCGCCGTCAAACTCTCTCGGATCAATGGCTATCTTGATCGCCTTTCTGGATGTTATTCGAGAGAGGGCAACGTATAGTTGTCCGTGTGCTAACACAGGTGATTCCAGGTAGATACCTACGTGGTGAATTGACTGACCTCACGCCTTGTTAATCGCCGTCGCAAACGATGGTACTACCGGGAACTGCTTGCGTCGCAGGGTGAACGGAAATTCTTTATCCTCGTCATCGCTCAGAAACACGATACGCGGGACAAACACGCGTTGTCCACATCGAGGGTCAGACATTATAGTCGCGTCAATGCATTTCTCTCGCAAAGATACCACTCGCAGACGCGTTCCGTTGCACAAACCTTCACCGCGATTTAGATTCCGAATCATAATGATAGGAGTGCCAACTTTGTGAACCATCTTGTAAGGGGGCATTCTTGAGAAATTGAGTGAGTTCAAAACCTCAGTCTCGAATAGGTTCTGATCTCCGGAACCGTCGAGGCTGTCGTTGGAGAGATATTCTCGTGTCTCTCCAGACAATCGCTCAGCTACCATTTCGTTGATCCGACGAACACTTGCATTGGTTGGCGCCAAAATTGCACGATCCACAAAGTACTGATCTGGTAAGTCAGCATCGCCCACCCCGGGGTAAATCGCATCAATCAGTGCGTTGACACTGCGAGTGCGCTGATCATCTTCAGGCTCGTCCGATTCGTGTTCACCTTCAGGATCCAATGGTGGAAGCAAATTGAAATCCGGAGCTTCGTACTCTGAATCCTCATCAGAGGAATCTTGATTAAAAGTCGAGGCACCACTGGAGACTGGAGTAACGCACATGCTCTGCGGGATACAGATGTCGTTGCCATCAATATCGCGATTCACCGGATAGCGACCCTCTCCAATTTGAAGTAAGAACTCCGAAAATTCGGCTAACTCCGCAGCATCATCTGGATCAAGCGCAGTTTTCACACGCATATTCTCTATCAAACGCACCTGGCGGAGGTGCTGCCATAAGGGAGGCGCTTTAACACACACCTTTAGCGTTTCAGCCCTGGTAGCACCCTTTAAAACCGGTAGGATTTGACGATGGTCACCACTGAATACCATATCCTTCCCCCCAAACGGCTCGACTTCATTGTTCATGATGTCGCGAAAAGTTCGGTCGACAGCTTCAAAACACGCTCGATGCATCATCGGTGCCTCATCCCAAATAATCAAACTGGCCCGGCGTATCAATTCAGCTTTCTGTGGCGAGGCGGTGACCAAACCCACGGGAAAGCCAAACATAGTCGACCCCGGGAACGCCAAAGACTGTTCCCAGTTGGCGTGTGGGTCCTCCTCTTGTATATCTCCTCGAAAAGTGGTTCTTGATCTAAAGACTACGCTTTGGGCCCAGACTCGGGTCGGCCACACCAAGCTGCCCTCGATCCTCGAAATCACCAAAACAAGAAATCTCCAACACAGAACACTACCAAAGCGGAACTTGGCTCTCGCTTAGCAGGTCCCAGTCTGCACGTGATATATCCAAGCTCAAATGCCCCGAGCTTATCCAAATGCAACACGTCACGTTCACACACACTCTCTGTACTCTTCTTTTTAGCCCCTGGGCCCGGGTCTTAACAGCCTCTTCTTTCCTCGGCGAGTCCGGCTTCGACTCACCCCAGTCACTACACTTCCACTGGCGGCTCAGACTGAGAGCCGCGTACAGGATCCTCCACTCGCACCTCAGATCCAGGAGGTGCCAGAAGTTATGGCTCGGATTGAGCCGGTCCGAATCCAGAGCACTTGCACTTCACTCTGGGACCACCGCGCACCACGCCTTGATTCAGGCGAAATATCCCACACAGAAAAAATTCCGGAACACGGAAACCAGTCTCCACTCCAGACCCAAAGTCGTCCAGTAGCGAAAACTCTGCCAAACCCCAGAGAAGTCACCTCTTCCCGAAAATATGAAGCACTCCACAGCACCGACCGAAGCCCAGCAACCGAGGAGTGGGGAATATGAAATAACAAAGCCAGAACAGTAGCCAGAACAGCAGAACCGTAAATAACTTGGTTAATTGGAGTTGAATTTACTTGGATATTCTCCTTGTCCTTCCACACACTTGATCTCAGTATGGCCTGCACACAAATGCGATCTGACCAACTCACTTGCGTCCTTCGGGGCAAATTGAACTCTGTTTTAATATAAATCACATGCAAATGGAGACCTACAAAGATAGAGCGCCGGCTCCGCCACTAATAGCTACACTTTGAAGTCAGAGAAGACATAGGCGCGCTTGAACTAAATCCAAGCCAGGAGACTTTAACCTCACGGCATCCAAACGTTGGCCGAAATTCCAAACTCAACCTGGAGTCGCTGCTGTCGACACGAATTCGAGACCTCATTGGTCCGTCGACCAGCCACCATCCGGGTCAGGCAGGTGGTCGCCACCTGAGATGTACCACTCCACTTCAGTCAGTACTACCCTTCGGCAGACTGGACACCTGATACCATGCTGACATTCGATATGCATAACTGGGATCCAACACTCCACGCTGGAATCCGTAACACCACATCTGGGAACAGCACCAAACTTGGGATCCCAGAACAAAGTCCGGGATCCGAGCACACGATCCAGAATCACACACACCGTCCTGGAATCCACTGCATCAACCGCTACTCCAAGTCAACATCTTCGGATCTGGGAACTTACACCGGGGGCTTACACTGGGATTCCGAGAGCAAACTCTCGGACGTCGGAACGCAACCACCACTTCCTCGGACACCTCTCGCATCCCTCAACACTTCTGGGCACAACTGCAACATCGGGGCTCTGGGCGTCAGGACTCGATACTCGGCTCCATGCTGCCACCACAAGACACTCGGCAACGCGTACGACAACCACGACATCTGCAACACTCCGGGAGCCAGCTCCACTTCATGACACAGTAGCTCCAAGCAGCTGCTCCTAGCCCACGTCTCACTCGGCTCCTTCCTGACTGGCAACCTTTCGGTCAGATGGGTGGGGTCCCAGAAATTTGGGGTCACCTCATCACATTGGTGATGTGTTCCCAGCTATCGCCGTGAGCCTTGGCAGCGGCGATAGCTGTGCGCTTGGCCATCGGGATGCGCTTCCCTCCCCTGGTCGACTTGCCCGTCCATTTGGCAGGCTTGGTTGTTAGAGAGGACGGCAACGCTGGCGTGAGCGCAGACGCACCAGCAGCCATATTTCTAACGTCTCTTAGAGTTGAAGGTTGCGAGCGCGGCGCAGCGGGGGTCGCTGGTGCTGGCGAGCGCACCGCTTGTTGCACCAGGTTACGACCCACTGCACCGATGGATGCAGCCGAGGAGGAGGAGGCGGGTGGCTGGAGCTGCCTTGGTTGCTGGTCTGCTGCGCAGGTTGCTGGCAATCGTCCAGCTAGTTGGAGCAGGTTCCTAGTTGCAGGAAGGAGGGGGCGCGGGGCGGTGGTGGTGGTGGTGGCGGTTGTTGTTGTTGGGGTTGGCGAGCATACCGCCTGCTGCAGCAGGTTACGACCCAACACCGCACTGGGCGATGCACCACCTGTGCTAGGTAGGTGAGGCGACGACAACTGCTCCATTTCCCGTATGATCGTCGGTAGTGCGTCCCTTGTTGCCGGAAGAAAGCGTCCCTTGCGCAAAGATCCTTACGTATTGTAACGAGGGAGCCCCCCCCCCCATTGTTGCAAGTTTTGGCACTGAACTCGCTCGTGCCTTTCGATTGACCTCCCTCTTAGGCCGGTCGATCGAAAGGCGCGAGCGGATCCTGGTTTTCTTGCTGAAGGCGAGCTATCCAGTAGCGTTGGCGAAGATCACGCAGTTGTCGTTCCTGCGGTCGTGCAGGATATTCCGCATCCAGGGCTCGAAGTGCTTTGAAGGCAACGATCTTCCCCTGGCTATTGAAAAAGCGAAAACCTCCTCGTGCTTGTGGAATAGCGCGTTGTCATGCGTAGTTTATAGTTGAGAAGGAGTTGAATCAGGGATCGCTCGGCCGTGCGCACCAGGTCCTCAGGGAGCAGCAGCAGGCTTAGCCGCCTTGGGCTTGGTGACCATGACGACCAGGAAATCATTCTCCTTCACATTGTACTCGGCCAGTGTGCTGTCGTCTTGGAGCACTTTTCCTGCGAGGATGAGCTTCTGCTGAGCCACGGGGAACGTCTGGAGCTCCTCGATCTTCTGCTTCACGGAGGAGGCCTGCCCTCTGTCGAGCAGGGTCGAGGAGGAGAGGGTGGGGCGGACAAGTACCGCGTCCGTGAGCTCTGCGTCTAGGGAAGCTCCGTGTCCGTCCTTGTCGCCAAGCACAGGCGGTGCACATTGAAAACGCGAGCGAGCAACTCGATTCCGCGCTGATCCATGCTGGATGCATGCATGTATGGTCAAAATGGGTAAGAAATGCACATTGAAAGCAAGCAAGTGGAATGGTACAAACCCAAAGATTGGCAAACAAACAAACAAACAGATCCTCTTGAGATGCAGAAGCGTTCTTCTTCTTGCTCGACACTAAGTGCTGGCCACGACCGAATGAGAAACAGGCCCCACTGTTTTGCCAAGCTCGCCAGCTTGGCAAGCTGCCCAAAAGGCTGCCTCGAGTTCCTTGGCTCGTTCTCGGTTGGTCGTTGGCATGCAGCTCTCCGTGTTTTTCGGCTTGTAGGACCCCGTTTCGCCCAGCGCTGCAGCGGAGAGGTTGAAGGACCCCTCGATGATGATGCGGCCATCAATGATCCATACCTTTGAATGCTCCATCGCAGAGTCCTTCGGGACATACACTTCAAAATTCTTCCACAGCAAGAACTCATAGACCTCGTGGCAGTGAATATTCCACATCGTCGTTTTGTCCGCCAAGATCACCACCCGGACTCCTTTTGCCTTGGCCTCCGCCAGCCGAATGGCAATCTCTATTAGCGTAAAGTAGAACGCCGATATGAAGATACTATGCTGAGCACCACCGACATACTTGAACAGCATTTGTTCCAATCCAGTTGTCCGGCCGAAATACGACTCGTGAGAGTCATGGTGGCGGAGATGGATCTCTGCCAGGATCTGTTGGCGATGGTCAGCAAAGACTCGCACTTCCTTGCACAGCGCGGCGATGTCGGCGGCGTCGCAACCGTCCGCCTCCTTCCCCAGCTTCTGGAGAGCGGACAGCTCAAAGCGATCCGCCAGCTCTATGATAGACGCCGCCTTCGGGCCGCGCTTTGGCGTTGGCGTGCCCCTCGCGTCGAAGCGCTGTTTGGCTATGGCCGCGGAGCTTAGAAAATTCTGAAAAATCTTTCGATTTTTCAGAATATTCTATTTTTGGCGCATTTTCTTGTGTGCGCCACACCACATATGTACCACACATCTGTACGTCAGTCAGTCTCTGGCCGTCATTCGCCCAAGCAGCCACCCAGTGCCGCTTTACCACCAGTGTCAGCTACAGCAGCAATGCCTCTCCTCAAAGCCCCGAGTGGAGCCCCTCGTCGTGGCGCCAATTCCCCGCCAAGCAGCAAGCGCCGTACCCGGATGAGAAAGCTCTGAAACAGGCTCAGGACAAGCGTACGAAGCAGAACTGCAATGCAAAATGTAGTATGTGCCATAATGCTCAAATGGCTAACCTCTCTCTCTCTCTCTCTCACGATACAGTGAAGACACTGCCTGGTTTGGTGTCGGTGCGTGAGATCGAGGACTTGAAGACGCAATTGGCCGATGTGGCAGCAGGAAAGCGCTTCTTATTGCAAGGCGGCGACTGTGCCGAGCGATTCCAGGACTGCCAGCCGGAATTGATCGAGGAGAAGCTCAAGATCATGGTCCAGATGAGTCTCGTGCTGGTGTGGGGCGCCCGCATGCCGACGGTTCGTGTGGCGCGTATGGCGGGGCAGTTCGCCAAGCCGCGGTCCAGTGATACCGAAATGCTGGACGGAGAGAAGGTGACGAGCTTCAGAGGCGAGAACATCAACGGATACGAAAAGGACCAGCGCACTCCGGACCCGAACCGACTGCTGGAGGGATATTTCCACAGTGCTGCGACACTGAACTACGGGCGTGTGCTGGTGAGCTCGGGCTTTGCCGATATTCACGATGCTGACAAGTGGGACCTGGACTTTGTGCAGACCTCTTCGCGACGCGAGGAGTACCAGCACATGGTGAACGAGATCACGGACAGTCTGCACTTTGTGCACATGTGTGGCGTTGGAGAGAACTCGCTGCATTTGAAGACGGTGGATCTGTTTGTGTCGCACGAAGGGCTGGAGCTGGGATACGAAGAGACCATGACGCGGAAGGTGGACGGCAAGTACTACAACGTGGGCACGGACTTTCTGTGGATTGGCGACCGCACGCGTCAATTGGACCATGCGCACATCGAGTACTTCCGTGGCATTGAGAACCCGATCGGTATCAAGGTTGGCCCGAGTATGACTGTGGAGGACTTGGTCCCGTTGATCCGCAAGTTGTGGAAGGACCCGGAGGCCAACCCGGGCAAGATCACGCTCATCACGCGCTACGGCAGCGACAAGGTGGCGGATCTGTTACCCAAGCACATTGCGGCGGTGAAGGCAGCTGGGTTGCAGGTGATCTGGTCGTGCGACCCGTGCCACGGCAATACTATTGTGGCCGAGAACGGCTACAAGACTCGGCCGTTCGACCGCATCTTCGGTGAATTGGAACAGACGCTGGAGATCCACCGGGAGGCTGGTACATCGTTGGGCAGAGTGCACTTCGAGCTGACGGGCGAGAACGTGACCGAGTGCATCGGCGGCCCGCAGGGTATCGATGAGGGAGATCTGCCGCTGCGGTACACGAGCTACTGCGACCCGCGACTAAACTACTCGCAGAGCATGGAGGTGGCGTTCCTGCTGGCCAAGAACCTGTCGGTACACCACGACTTGGCGCCGTTGGACGAGAAGTCCAAGATGCGCAAGCGATCCATGGAGATCAGCGGCCCGTCCAAGCGTGCGCGTGCCGAAAAGTAGATCTGACTCACCATCCTCAACGTACATATCCAGGGAATAGAGGGCACGAAATATGTAAGTTTGCTGTGCATTTGCTGAGGTTGAGTTGCATCAGACACTGGATGGTATCCTGGTGACTAAGAAATATCTGTCAACAGCCATGATACCTAACTGAGTCCCGTAGTCTTGTAGTTCTTGTAGAACTCATGTTCGAATGACGGACTCACCACCAGAGTACTTTTCAAAAGTGCCCAAAAACTAAGATATGATATGTCGTAAGTCTTGCATCATTGTTCGTTCTGCCAGCTCCTGCTGCAGTTCACAACTAATATATGATCTTCAACGCATCACTTTCAGCAGGATCAACGGATACCGTGCAGCGTCCAATGCAATTGCGTCGCTGTCATGCTGAGATCCATGCTCTATGCAGAGTATCCTTTATGACGAATTCCTTAAACACTAACTGCTTTGATGCATGCCACCACACCACCTCGTACCTTCAACACCTGCGCGCTTGCGACCAACATGTCTTCATTTCCCAATTTGCAAGCTCCAAGAAACTCGCTCCCCTGCCAACTACAAACAACACCGCTGTTGCTGAAATGCCTTTCATTAAGAGTGTTTCGTCTGGACGATACCTGGACGGCAGGAACCCTGGAATGTCGGATCCGTGCCTGTCCGATGGAACACGAGACCCCGACACCGACAAGTACTTGCAGTGGGCTATCGAGAGCACTGGACACGGGTACAAGTTCATCAAGAGCATCTCCTCGGGACAATACTTGGACGGGAGAAACCCTGGCATGGGAGACCCCTTGTTGTCGTCTGGAAGTCGCGACCCCTGCTCGGACAAGTATCTCCAATGGGAGATTGGTGACGCTGGCAATGGCACCAAGTTCATCAAGAGTGTGTCATCCGGGCGATACCTGGATGGACGGAACCCGGGGATGCCGGACCCGTGTCTGTCCGATGGAACGCGAGACCCAGCCACTGATGCGTACTTGCAGTGGGTTATCGATGAGCCGGGAACCGTCAAGTTGCCGAGAACCGAGCTACTGATCAAGAGTGTGTCGTCCGGACAGTACTTGGACGGACGTGGCCATGGAAACTCTGTTCCATTGTTGTTCCCCTGGGACAAAAACCCAAGCATGGACATGCACTTTGTGTGGGCCATCGGTGACGCTGGTCACGGGTACAAGTTCATCAAGAACACAACTTCCGGGTTGTACTTGGACGGAAGGAACCCTGGCATGGGAGACCCCTTGTTGTCGTCTGGAAGTCGCGACCCCTGCTCGGACAAGTATCTCCAATGGGAGATTGGTGACGCTGGCAATGGCACCAAGTTCATCAAGAGTGTGTCATCCGGGCGATACCTGGATGGACGGAACCCGGGGATGCCGGACCCGTGTCTGTCCGATGGAACGCGAGACCCAGCCACTGATGCGTACTTGCAGTGGGTTATCGATGAGCCGGGAACCGTCAAGTTGCCGAGAACCGAGCTACTGATCAAGAGTGTGTCGTCCGGACAGTACTTGGACGGACGTGGCCATGGAAACTCTGTTCCATTGTTGTTCCCCTGGGACAAAAACCCAAGCATGGACATGCACTTTGTGTGGGCCATCGGTGACGCTGGTCACGGGTACAAGTTCATCAAGAACACAACTTCCGGGTTGTACTTGGACGGAAGGAACCCTGGCATGGGAGACCCCTTGTTGTCGTCTGGAAGTCGCGACCCCTGCTCGGACAAGTATCTCCAATGGGAGATTGGTGACGCTGGCAATGGCACCAAGTTCATCAAGAGTGTGTCATCCGGGCGATACCTGGATGGACGGAACCCGGGGATGCCGGACCCGTGTCTGTCCGATGGAACGCGAGACCCAGCCACTGATGCGTACTTGCAGTGGGTTATCGATGAGCCGGGAACCGTCAAGTTGCCGAGAACCGAGCTACTGATCAAGAGTGTGTCGTCCGGACAGTACTTGGACGGACGTGGCCATGGAAACTCTGTTCCATTGTTGTTCCCCTGGGACAAAAACCCAAGCATGGACATGCACTTTGTGTGGGCCATCGGTGACGCTGGTCACGGGTACAAGTTCATCAAGAACACAACTTCCGGGTTGTACTTGGACGGAAGGAACCCTGGCATGGGAGACCCCTTGTTGTCGTCTGGAAGTCGCGACCCCTGCTCGGACAAGTATCTCCAATGGGAGATTGGTGACGCTGGCAATGGCACCAAGTTCATCAAGAGTGTGTCATCCGGGCGATACCTGGATGGACGGAACCCGGGGATGCCGGACCCGTGTCTGTCCGATGGAACGCGAGACCCAGCCACTGATGCGTACTTGCAGTGGGTTATCGATGAGCCGGGAACCGTCAAGTTGCCGAGAACCGAGCTACTGATCAAGAGTGTGTCGTCCGGACAGTACTTGGACGGACGTGGCCATGGAAACTCTGTTCCATTGTTGTTCCCCTGGGACAAAAACCCAAGCATGGACATGCACTTTGTGTGGGCCATCGGTGACGCTGGTCACGGGTACAAGTTCATCAAGAACACAACTTCCGGGTTGTACTTGGACGGAAGGAACCCTGGCATGGGAGACCCCTTGTTGTCGTCTGGAAGTCGCGACCCCTGCTCGGACAAGTATCTCCAATGGGAGATTGGTGACGCTGGCAATGGCACCAAGTTCATCAAGAGTGTGTCATCCGGGCGATACCTGGATGGACGGAACCCGGGGATGCCGGACCCGTGTCTGTCCGATGGAACGCGAGACCCAGCCACTGATGCGTACTTGCAGTGGGTTATCGATGAGCCGGGAACCGTCAAGTTGCCGAGAACCGAGCTACTGATCAAGAGTGTGTCGTCCGGACAGTACTTGGACGGACGTGGCCATGGAAACTCTGTTCCATTGTTGTTCCCCTGGGACAAAAACCCAAGCATGGACATGCACTTTGTGTGGGCCATCGGTGACGCTGGTCACGGGTACAAGTTCATCAAGAACACAACTTCCGGGTTGTACTTGGACGGAAGGAACCCTGGCATGGGAGACCCCTTGTTGTCGTCTGGAAGTCGCGACCCCTGCTCGGACAAGTATCTCCAATGGGAGATTGGTGACGCTGGCAATGGCACCAAGTTCATCAAGAGTGTGTCATCCGGGCGATACCTGGATGGACGGAACCCGGGGATGCCGGACCCGTGTCTGTCCGATGGAACGCGAGACCCAGCCACTGATGCGTACTTGCAGTGGGTTATCGATGAGCCGGGAACCGTCAAGTTGCCGAGAACCGAGCTACTGATCAAGAGTGTGTCGTCCGGACAGTACTTGGACGGACGTGGCCATGGAAACTCTGTTCCATTGTTGTTCCCCTGGGACAAAAACCCAAGCATGGACATGCACTTTGTGTGGGCCATCGGTGACGCTGGTCACGGGTACAAGTTCATCAAGAACACAACTTCCGGGTTGTACTTGGACGGAAGGAACCCTGGCATGGGAGACCCCTTGTTGTCGTCTGGAAGTCGCGACCCCTGCTCGGACAAGTATCTCCAATGGGAGATTGGTGACGCTGGCAATGGCACCAAGTTCATCAAGAGTGTGTCATCCGGGCGATACCTGGATGGACGGAACCCGGGGATGCCGGACCCGTGTCTGTCCGATGGAACGCGAGACCCAGCCACTGATGCGTACTTGCAATGGGAGATCGAAAGGGCCCACGTCGGTGAAATGCCTTGAGTAGGTGCTCACCTGGTGTCATCGCCGCTCAGTATCCTGTCGAGAATGTCTGCAATGTGCCAAGGCTAGTTGCATGGTTTCAATTGTTGTTCTACATGTTAGCGGTGGTTGGCTGGAGTAGGCTTAACGAACCAGGACTAATCCCTGCATTGTTGTACTTGTGTTGACCAACGTTTTGTTGCTTCCTCTCCAACTTACCCCAAGATGAAAGTCGCCTTGACAAAATACCACATTGTGCACTGTAGCCATGTCAAAAACAGTTTTGAGCCAATCCTTTGACAAGCTCCGATAATGGGCAAGCATCGAGGTCGCGGAGGTGGCTCCGCGCCGCCCAAGCGGCCTTCAGCACCGAGAGGTGACGCGCTGGTGGTCGTGAACCCGTCGATGCTGCAGTCTGCAGCTCGTGGGGGGCCGAAATCGCAGCATAACGGCAAGACGAAGCAGAACTGCCAGGCGAAGAAGCGCAAAACGGATAAAGGCGACTCTAATGGCTCCAACAGGACGAAGAAGAAGCACAAACCGCAGCAAGAAGACAAGCATATTGTAAGTAATGTGGCAGTGTCAAGTGCAGCCAAGTTGACGCGAGAAGAAGGCGGTGGCGCGCCCTGCACAGTGCTCCGAGTCAAGAAAGACAGTGATGTACTGGCTGGACTCTACTGGGTCCTGTTGTCTCGCAATACGCCACGCCCTTGTGTGGTGGCGTTGCCCAATCAGGACGAGACGAGTCCGGCCCAGTTGGCTGCAATGCTCAAGCATCTTGGCTTGCAGGCGGTGGCGCTGCATCGCAAGATGACGGCAGGACAACGGAACGAAACGGTGCAGAGACTCAAGACGTCAATAGCAGCAGCGTCGCCGTTGCATGCCTTGGTGTTAGTGACGACGGACCATTTGTTGGCTGGTGCTGCCAATGCTAAGGCGGATGTGGCTCTGGTTGGGGCTGTGAGCTCTTCAGCGACAGAGGTGGCGATGACGAAGTTTGCTCATGTAAACCAAGTGACAGCTACTGCAGCAGGGACGGGGGAGGAGCTGGTGAACTCGAGTTCTTTTAGACCGGAACTCACGACGCCTTGCTTGCAGCAATTGCAAGCGAGGTTGAAGCTGGCGCGGCAGATTGTGGAGATCTCGCAACGTGTTGGCAAGGGTGGTGGTGCTGCTCAAGATGATGATGATAAGTGGGCAAGGAAATTGGCTAAAGGAGCGGATCTGGACGACGACGAAGATGATAATGGAAAGAAGAAGAAACGTGCGATGACTCCGGATGAACAGAGACTGCAGGCGTTGACGGAGAAACTTTACGTGGTGCTTACGCGAAAGCTACCGGGTAGTAAGGCGAGTAACAGCAACGCGTCAAGTGGTGGAGAGCAGGAGGCGGATAGTCAGCACCGCCGTGAGAAGTTGGAAGTGCTGGGGCTTGTTACGGTGAATGCTGCTGTGGGCACGGCTATGACGGATGAGCGTACGTCTGCTCAGACTCGGTGGATGGATTTTGCGGAGGGCAGAGGACACGGTGGTGAGTGGGAAGGTTTTGTACGTCATGGTGCGTCGAAGGATGCGACTTCCCTCGCTCTTCGCAAGAAGTTTTGTGCAGCACAAGCGAAGGCGAAGGGCTTAACTTTCTTGAGCAAATGGTCGCCGAACAAGGAACCTGTTGACACTGAAAAGTGGGGCGGTGCTTTTGGCAAGGTCTGCGGCCACAATGAAGTGGTGATGAACTCGCTGCGGGCATTTTACCCGCAGGAAGTCCTGAACTCGAAGGTTTGCAGTAAACTCTTCCCAGCACCAGGCAACCAGGGATTCGACGGTTGTCTGGAACATTTGCGGTTTGCCTGCATGACTGAAGGCACGAGCATGACGCTTTGGGACGCCGAGTACTTCATCTTCGTTTCGTCACACGGGCGTGTTATGTGGTCCAAGAAGAGTCAACTGCTGTCGCTATCGCTGGCAAGCCTGCAGTGTCTTGTTCCTGCGCTTCGAAGCTGGACTGCCGCGAGCGGTGGCCACATGCCACCTAACGCAGTCATTCGCGCGATCCAGCTTTGCTGCCAACTCGGTAGCGGCGATAAGCACCCGGCCGATGCTAAGTTGCCCTCGAAAGCAGTCAAGCGCATCATGAGCTTCGCGTTTGGTGGATCAGCTCGACTCTGGCGTCAAATTGCGAAGGTACCAACGCCGCTAGAAGAGGAGATCGTGTATGATTCCCAGTAGCTAGCTGCGAAGGATAGAGACAAATAGAATACGATAGCAGGCGAGAGAGCGGCTTATTTACTTGTGGTTTTTGTGCGTGAATGAAGAGAGAGTGAGTCTATTATACTCGCTTCCTGACCCCCGTCGCGACTTCCTGGCTCATCACGGCGTCTCTGTCGATATCCTCCACCTTCTTCACATCTGCGCACTTTGCATCTGCTGCAGGTAGCGATTTGTGCTCGTTGCTGTCTCCTATAGGTTCCTGTTCCCGCGAAAGCGACACTTTGCTACCTTCTCCATATCCATTCCTCTGTCCGTTAACGACACTTCCGTTCATATGTGTAGCGTGCTTCTGGAGCACCCGCTCTTCCTGCACTGGATCAAACACGAGCCAGTCGTCTGGCCGTGGGATCGTCCGATAGCATGTTGCATCTTCACCTGCACCAGTTTCGCCAGCGCTTCATTGCACGCGTCATCATCCACAGGAGGCGGTGGTGGAACGTCATCAAAGTATCCGTCATCTTCCTCGTCATCCACTTCTCTACCTTCATCTTCCGACAATAATTCAGGCACATCAGGCTCACTGAACACGAACGGCAGACTAGGAAAAAAAAATTAATAAAGCGATATAGCCAGCGACCCGAGAGCAGATCTACGAGCAGCGGCAGCAGTCCCCAGTGTTTGGCGGCGTAGGCGACGACATACGCGCCCAGAAGATGCAGCGTCGGCACGTGCACACGCACCAATGGCAGCGGCGTGTGGTGCATCAGCAGCTCCTCCAATAGCGTCTCACGGAACGAGAACTGCGGGTACATTTCGCACACGTCGGCGGCATTGGAGTAGGCTTCTCCTAGAAAGTTGATGAGCACGCCCACGCCTGCTACCAAGTACACGGCGACCCACGGAGAGCGACGAGCTGCATCCAGGTAGTCCATGGGCTTGAGGACGTGGTGCAGTTGGCGGCGATGCTGTACGGGCAATACGTGTGGAGATACTGGGCGCTGCAGATGACGTGGTGACGTGATAGAGGAGGTTCCGCCGAAAAGAGCTGTTACGGTTGGGAACCAAAGAGATGACGCAGACGGCGTTCCTCAAGCTCATCGACGTCAACCCCAATTCGTACCGCAGATTCATGAACATGAGCGGGCCGTACGCCGGTGACGGCAACTACACGTACGAAGGTGCGGCCATCTTCTTCTACCAACGAGAACAGAAGGAGAAGGAGGAGAAAGCAAAACTGAAAGCTATGAAGCCAAAAGACAGGAAACGCAAAGTGACGGAGGAGAAGCAAGCAAAAGCCAAACGATCTAAGGACGGCGCTGACCTTCTGGAGGGAATTGAGGAGGTGGAACTGCCTGGCATGGACGACGACGGCACTGTACTGGTGTTTGACGACTGCGACGAGACCCACAAGAAAATTAATTTCTTCTTGGGCGAGGGGCTGGTGACAAAAGCAGCTTTTCTGCGCGCATTGGGTGATGTGAACAGCAACAGCCTCCGGAGCTTCATGAGTTTGAAGCGTGGTGGAAATTCTGGCGCGGTCAACGTCGTGTACCGCACGGCCTACGTCTTCTTCGAGAAGAAACGCATCTTAGAGGGCAAAGAGAAGACGATCAAGCGTCTGGCAAATCAGGATCTGCAAGGTCCCGACGGGTTTCCTTCAAGCCACGGCTCGAGCTGGTACTTTATCTCGAAGGTTTTAGGCGAATCGGATATGAGCCCTCCAAGTTCTCCGTGACGAGTATCGGGTGCGATTCCTCCTTACCAATGGTGGACTACGTGCGAGGTTATTAGTGGTGACAGGACAAAGTCTCACCAGCATCGTTGGCAAGTTGCAAGTTATCAATACCATGATTTGCACGCATCGCATACGGTCAAATTGCAGCGCGCGTTCTGCTTGCGAGTTACAAGGTCGAGCATTTTCATTGTGCCCGAGTGGCCTCCGAACGTCAGTTTATGCAATTCGTACAAATAATACATGTACCAATATCTTCCAGCAGAATCTGCGGTGCAGATGCATAGCTCCTCGCTCATTTGCACCACGAGGAGAGTTAGCGTCGACGCGTACCATACGGTGTTGAAGTTTATGCTGGGCTGAAACTCCAAAGCCTACTGTTGTTGCTCAAAGCATCTTTACTAATCATCGCTTGTCGAGCGTATTGCTTGAAGCCAGCCTCGTATCGACTTATTCCGCAATTCGCCTGGTCAACAACAAGTCCACTCCCCCAAAACCTTCGCAATGGCTCAAGAGCGTCAATTCCCTGATGGTTTCTTGTGGGGTGCTGCCACGGCCGCGTACCAGATCGAAGGTGGTGCTCAAGAAGGTGGACGCGGTGCAAGTATCTGGGACTCATTCTCGCACACTCCAGGGAAGACGTTCAAGGGCCACACGGGTGACGTTGCAATCGACCACTTCCATCGCTACAAGGAGGACGTCGCGCTCATGAAGCAAATCGGCCTGAAATGTTACCGGTTTTCACTCTCCTGGTCGCGGATCATCCCTGCCGGAGTGGGTGAAGTGAACGAGGAGGGGGTTGAGTTCTACAACCAACTGATCAACGAGTTGCTGGCGAATGGTATCGCCCCGTTCGTGACACTTTATCACTGGGACCTGCCACTGACACTGCAGACCGAGTTCGACGGATGGCTGGGCGACGGTACTCAAGTGCACGACGCTTTTGTCGCCTATGCGCGTGTGTGTTTCCAGCGCTTCGGTGACCGCGTGAAGAACTGGATCACGCTCAATGAACCCTGGGTGCACAGCGTCATGGGTCTTGCACTCGGTGTGCATGCTCCTGGGCGCAAGCACAACGCTCACATTGAGCCGTACAAGTGCGGCCACAACCTGCTCATTGCGCACTCCCTCGCCGTGGAAGCGTATCGTACGGACTTTCAGGAGCTACAAGGCGGGCAGATTGGAATCACGTTGAGCGCCGACTGGCGTGTGCCTGGGCCCACGGATGACCCCACAGAAATGAAGAAAAACGTTGCGGCGGCTGAGCGCTCGATTGCATTCCATCTCGGCTGGTTTGCAGACCCGGTCTACAAAGGCGACTACCCCCAGATCATGAAAGACAGACTCGGAGATCGCCTCCCGAAGTTCACGGTGGAACAGAAAAAGTTGCTGAAAGGCAGCTCAGACTTCTTCGGACTCAACAACTACAGCTCTTCGTTTGCCAAGCCGTCGGATTCGTACAAACCGGGAGAACTACCGCCAAGCGACAGCACCGGGTCATTCTTCCAGGACGAAGGTGTTACTACCTTTGAAGACCCATCGTGGGAGCCAACAGCAGCAATGTGGAACTTCGTCACTCCTTGGGGGCTCAAGAAACTCTGTGTGCACATCAGCGAGACGTACCATCCGAAGAACGGCATCATCATCACTGAGAACGGATCGTCGTGGCCTGACAAGTCCAAGGACGAAGGTGTCAACGATGTGAAGCGCATCGATTTCTTCCAGCAGTACCTGAGTGGAGTGCACGAAGCCATTGCGGAGGGTGCTGACGTCCGCGGGTATTTCACGTGGTCGCTCTTCGACAACTTGGAGTGGGCTGGAGGCTTCAACATTCGCTTTGGACTAATCTGGGTGGACTACGACACGCTTGAACGTACGCCCAAAGACTCGGCTTCATGGTTCCACGACACCATTTGCAAGAATGGCTTCCAGTCGAAATACGCCAACATCAGCGTTGAGATCCCCTAGCTGCATCGAGCTCCTTTGAACAGCACCGGGCTATTTTAACTACAACAACCATGCGAATTGAAAATAGCCGCTCTCTCCTCCCCACTTCCTCGTCGCCACTTGATCTGGAGAGCTCGAAATCACTAGCATCTTTATATTTGAGTACTTGCAGGCATGACATCGGAGTTTAGGACGCCGAGTTGTGACGGTGGCTTTAGTGACCCCAGCTACATTGGAGTTGGCGATCCATACACTCAGAAGAAGGCCAAGGAGCGAGGTCTGGGCGGTGACTTGAAGCCGTTCCTGACATGCCCACCGAAGAAGGGTCAAATGGCTGCTACCTTTGGTCCAGGATTCGCGAAATACGATCCGCTCGGCGGTGAATATGCAGAACAATACAAGCTCCAAGCGCGTCGACGACTCGAGAACACGAAAAAGTTTGTCAAGCCGAACGGGTTCACGTACTCGAATCCAGCTCAGAACCACACGGGCTCCGGAGACTACTACGGAGCATTCAACAAGTTTGAGCGCGATGAAGACGACATCAACAAACAGAAGCAGGAAAATGCTGCACCGAGACCCAACCCGAAAGACAAACAATTTGAGAGGAAGAATGTGCTGACGAACCCAGGTCATCGCGGCACCTTCGGGTATGCTGGTACTCTGATCGGTGGCAACATTACTGCAATGGACGCGGACTTCGGATCCGAACGGCGAGCGGCAAAACTCGATGAAGCTAAGCACAAGGCGGCAATTGGCGACCGCAAGCCGTTCAAATCCACCACTGAAGGAGTTGACTTCTTCGACAGTCACGAACACGTTGCAGCATCGCGCGTCATGGGCTGGGACGACCAGTGTCTGGCCAAGCCACCGGGGGCACAGGAACTCATGAACCCCAAAGAACGTGCTGCAGCTCGAGCCCCGACCTACAAACCCTGGAAACCCAACCACCCGATCAAGCAAGGCGAGGATGGCACGTTCGAGAAGTTCCCTGAAAGACTACCAGAGCCATACGATGAAGCAATCGTGAACCGCGCCATGCTACCCAACCGCCGCAATCCTGTCAAGATAGCGACCAAAGACCTGCCGGATTCACTGCGTGAGCGTAAGGCCTTCAAGCCCCCTACCGGTCCCAAAACGAAGCTCACGCGAGGCCCCTGTCTGATGGGCATCTCCAAGCACCACCTCTAAGTCTCTAAATCCTTTTAGCAACCCCACCACACGGTCATATCTATTTGTTTCGCATCATTCTTACCTCTCTGTTCCCTCTCTCAGCCTTCCGTCTTAGCAGCCAACGCCGCAGAGCACAGTCGCGCTACAAGGCCATGAATCTGCAACAGAGTCGACACGCCATCTGCAATGCACATGTGTGTCGCTCCAATGAGTTTAATGAACTCAAGTTTCAACTTTTCGTCGTCCATCGGCAGTGCCTTGCACACTCTGAAGATAGTTCCAATGATATCCAGCGACGAGTATCCGCTCTTCCAGAGCTCCACCGCCTGTTTCTCCGCTCCATCAAGCTCTCCCTTGGCGCAGTGATTGAGAATCTCCCTCACCACCGCCGGGTGGGGCTGGTCACAGACCTTGAACACATTTTCATCGCTGACGAAGTTAAACCCACTAGCTGTAGCCTGCAGATTGTTGAGTGCATTGCGCATGTCTCCCTCAGCCGTGAAGATGAGCGCAGCCAGTCCTTCCTCCTTGTAGCCGACGTCCTCCTGCTGACAAACCGTCAACAAGCGACGCAAAAGCATCTCGTCCGGCAGCCTCGTGAAGCGCAGAATGGCGCAGCGACTCTGGATGGGTTCAATAATCTTGGTGGAATTGTTGCAGGCCAGCGCGAACCGCGTCGTGGCCGAGAAGATCTCCATCGTGCGTCGTAGCGCCTGCTGAGCCGCCGCCGTCATGGAGTCCGCTTCGTCCAGGATCACGATCTTGTGGCGTCCTGGGGGCAGCGTCACCTTCTGCTGCGCGAACATCTTGATCTTGCTGCGGACAGTGTCGATGCCGCGGTCGTCGGACGCGTTGAGCTCCAGCACCGCCTGTTTCACGGAAGGACCAAGCAGTTCGCGTGCCAGACACAAGATGCTGGTGGTTTTGCCTGTTCCTGGGGGGCCCGACAGGATCAGATTCGTCATGTTGCCCGCCTGCGCCATCGCCTGCAGACTCGCGATCGTGTCGCGGTTGCCCACCACGTCCGCCAGCACGCGCGGACGGTACTTCTCCACCCACGGCGCCTCGAAGTCGTCCGCCATTGCTACAATTCCTACAGTAGTGTCGTATTTGATGTTTGAGCGCCAATTCATGTATCGTACGTGAATATGATGTAGTGGACACTATGTTGTGTGTCTGTTAACATACGTGACATGTCTATTCTTATCGTGTCTGTCTATTCTTATCCTGACTCAGTCACTTCAACCAGTGGCAGAAAAACGATCGCAACCGCCCCAAAGTCTCCACTACGCAGTAAGCAGCAGTGCACCCGGAAGACCATGGCTCGTCCGGGCAAAGGGACCCGCGCCAAGCAGTTGCATCCGCAGCAGCGCCGTCGTCTGTCAGAGGAAGGCAAGCGTCTGCTGCGTAATGCTCTAGCTGCAGGCAGTGAAGGTGACGACGGATCCATCGACTACAGTATCATCTCCAACTGCGGCGACTCGTCGGTCGGATCGGAGCTTGAAGGTGTGCTGCAATGGGAACAACTGCAGCAACAACAGCAACAGCAACAATTGGCAACTGGAGGTGGTGGTGGTGGACGCAAAGGACGCGGCAAGAAGTGGAAGGACGAGGACGAAAACTCGCAGAATGGAGAAGTCGACGACCTGGAAGGAGCAATGGAAGAACTCGCGGAGAAGAGAGACACCACCAAGATCGCAGCGCTGGAGAAGATCCTGACCATGTTACGGTTTGAAGTTATGACCGACAGAGTGCAGGCGTCCAAGGTGACGCTGACGTTGCATACTCTGGGATGTCTGAAGAAACGAACCAAGGAGTCCAGCGCCTTGGCTCTTCGAGTGCTGGGTATGCTGGCGATTACGCTTGGTGCGGATGAGCAGACGTTCTACGATGACATTCTGTCGCCTGTGAAGAGGATCTTTACCGACAGAGGGGACAGCACGTTGCGTGTGGAATCGGTGTATGCTCTGAGTGTCGCCTGCTTTGTGTGTTGTCCTGACGATGAACCTAAGTGGGAACTGCTGGATGATCTGGGAGGTTTTCTCGTGGCAGCGAAGGATGCAGAGGATGACGGTCATGATGAAAAGGAGTTCCCGGAGGCACTGACCATCGCGGTGATGGAATGTTGGGCGTTCCTCATCAGCTTCTTCAACCCGTCGACCATGATTGGCAAGGTGTATAAGGCGCAGTCCATTGTGCACAGGCATGTGGCGGCTTTGGCAGGGTTTGTCCGGGGTGGAACGAATCCGTCCGTGAGGGCTTCGGCGTGTGAGGTACTGGCGCTTATTGTGCAGTTCAAGTACATCACTGCGGGGCCGAACGGATGGACGTATTCGCACGAATCGGCAGGAAGTCTCATCAGTGGCCTGGATTCGCGCATCGAGGCGTACATGCGTGAGTCAGCAAAGAGTATTGGTAAGAAAAACCGCAAGACCCAGCGATCCATGTTGAAGGAGGTACTGGAGACGTTGCAGACAGGAGATGGACCTCACAAGGATCTCCACGCTGATGGCGAGACGCTAACGGTGTCTACCTGGAGCCGCTTCTTCCAGGCTCACGCATTTCGACGTGCGTTGCAGCCTGGATTTCAGACTCACCTCATGGAGAACGCGGTGTTGCGCGAGGTTTTCGAAGTCACAGAGAATGCCAATGCGAAGATCCATTTGCTTCCAAATGCCAAGCGTCGTGCGAATGGCAAGGCGAAGGCAGTTCACAAACGCAACGACGTGTCCCGCAAAGACCAAGCACAGAACGCGTTCCTCTATGACGAGTAGCAGCACCTGTACACTGTCGTTTACTACTTCACAAAAATGTTACTACTAGCACACATAGCAAGTAGACTTCGCCTGCTCGACTAAGGAGGCGACGCAAGACAGAACATACGCGCAGGACTACAGACCCCCACTCCAATGGCAAGAGTAGGGTTCCCTCATTTAATTTCTGCTTAACAACAGCGACCTGAGCTATTAGAAACAGCTTGGGAGTGGTTTGCCTACTTGCCGAGCAGCATGCGCAGAGCGTCTTGCTCCTCCTTGGTCTCTGCAGACAGGATCTGTCGGTTGTCCACAATCTTGAGCAGCTCGCCGGTCTTGGTCACCTGCACGATGAGGTACACGTACTCGTTCTTCTTCATTTCCTGGTTTACCTCAGCAAACACGTAGGCGTGACCCGACGGGCCCTTGATGTTGTACTTGATACGAAGACGCGGGGTGCCGTCCTTGGCCTTGAGGTTCACGTGCTCAATGCGGTTACGACGACCTTCACGGTGGCCTCCGTGGTCGTGGCCGTAGCCGTGGATGGGCAGACCCAGACGCGACGTCACCTGCAGCAAATAGCAGTCTCAATATTTAGATCCTAGAATTGTCCCACAAAGCTCTGCATCCATCCATCCATCCACGTACGTCCGTGTTGTCCGACACAAAGTCCAGCGACTCGCTGAAGAGGCCGTTGGGGCTCATGCGGCTGTCAATCACCACCGGAATCATCTGTCAGAACCTCCTCCACTATCCAATTTTTTTTTCTGCATATCTTCAATATCCACGTACTTGGGGAGCAGCTCACGGGCGACGAAGTAGACGCCGACCATTCCCAGACCAATGAGACCGAGCCAGAAGCCTCCAGTGGCCGTGGCCGTCACCTTCTCATAGGGCGTGAGCACCAGCGCGTCCGGAGCCTTCTGTCCCTCTTTAGTAGCCTGAGCACCTGGCTGTATATCACCAATTAAAAGTAAATAAATAATTGCATTGACAATTCATTAAAAAAAAAAAACCTTCTCCGTGTTGAGACGAGAGCGCGTGGACGTGAAGCTGCGCGTGGTGGGCGCCGGACGACGAGCCACGACCTGCAGAGCACGCGAGCGCTGTTGCTGCACCGACTTCTGTGCGGCGCGGACGGCGGGGGTGTACAGGAAGCGCAGCATTGTTCCGGTGTCTATGTACCTAGATGAGCGGCGATGAAGGATCCGCTATTGTTTTTTTGTGGTGGAAAATAATGGACGCTGATTGGCTGAAAACTCGATCAAAAGAAGTTGAACAGACAACCATAAAAGTGTTCACCATGGTCAAGTTGACGTTGGCTTGTTGCACCCGGCGCCACCAGCGAGCACCAGACACGCGGTGCTAGGGAATACGGAGAGGATGTTCGTGGTGGCGGACCATAACAATGAGAAGACGAAGATGGAGACAGTGGCGACGCCGCCCCAGAACCACGAACGAGCATGTCGTTTGAGTGCTTGGGTCTCGCGCCTTTGACGTGGAAGCAATGGCAGCCACGCAAGCGACAACAATTTCATGATGTACGCGATAACGAATGTCCAAGTGACTTGCCAGCGAACGTGCTTCGAGTCGTGGATGATGCTCGTCACACCCACGTCGAAGAGTGCATTGACATTCTTGGAGATGCAAGAAGCGAACGGAGTTGACAGGTTGCTCACAGTCGTCAGCAGGCCATACACAGCCGCTTCGTTCCCAAGCTCCGCCAGCTCCACCACGACGAACGTGGATACGAGGAAACTGATAGCTTGTGGAAGCTCCTCCAGAATCGGTGTGCCCAACCAGAACCACTGGCTCCGCAATACGTCCCAAATCGTCAGCATTCCTACGATAGCATCCAAAGCAATCACCGATACCTCCGTCCAAGCAATGACGCGACGCCAATTCCAGCCTAATCCAATGCGCTTGGTCACATACAGCGCTGCACTGAAAACGACAAGTCCGAGCACGGAGAACAAGCTCTCGTTGAGTGGGTGAACGTGGGCCCAATAGCGCTGAATCGGGTCGCTCGCAGTGACCGTGAACCCGTCGAAAATTCCGCTGAAGAATCGATACGCCAGAACCTGCACCATAGCGGAGTTCTGGATTAACACCCACAGGGCGCGAATATACGCGCCAAACTGCGGTGGGTGATCGCCGAATGGAGGCTCTTGCACAAACCAAAGCGCAGCTGGGATCGCCACAAGACCCAGCAGCGAGAAGATGAGCATGAGTTGACTCATTGAGAGCGACCACGTGAAGGATCCCCCATAGTCCTCACCGTTCAAGCCAAACCCAACCAGCAGAGCAGCAAAGATCATCCCAACACTGCGCACTAGGTAGACTGTCGACTGGATACTCCCTCGAATGTTTTCAGGTTCTCGCTGTGCAAACTCTACCACAAGTCCATCGGACGCAACGTCGGCGATCATGTAGCCCAAGCTCGCTACCATCATCAGCACAATGTACATTGAGCCCGAGTTCGGGGCCTGCCAATTCACACGCCCCCTGAGCTCACTTGGGGGTATCTTTGACAGGTCTTCGCCGCGGAGTGTCGAATCCTCGTAAAACGGAGGAACTTGGTTCACGAACACGAGGATCAGTAACATGCTGGAACACAGCAGCCACCCCACGACCATGTACGCACGACGTCTCGAACGAAAGATGGGGAAACAATCGGACACGACCCCAATAACCACTTTAAACGACCAAGGCAATGAGAGCAGTACACGCGCTGACAACGTCTGGTACCCGTTCAAGTGCAGATAATTATTCAGAAATGGGTACACTGTACGCGGCAGTCCTCCGTACAACAAGCCCACAGCTGCATATTGTACTAGCAAACCAATGTGTCGCCAATGGTACAAATTCGGGACATCTCCGGACCGGAGCGGCAAACCTTCGTCTTCATCCTCCTCAGGCTTGTGCAGCGGAGACGTACCAGTAATCTTCTCCTGATCGTCTACCTCGTGGCTTGAGGCAGCGGAGCGAACGTAAGAAAGCCGCTCCAGCTGCTGCAGGTCTCGCGCAGTATCCGCGCTACCAAGCTCCATCGTATTGTGCTTTCACAACGCGTTCTTCTCGACATGTTTTGACAGCCCAACGACGGAATCGACACTGCCGATTCGACAGCGACCTCGTCCCATATGATTCGCTTTTTGATCGCGATAGTCTAGCTGTCTGGAAATGCCGATGGATGGATATCCATTCAAGAAGCACGCATTACATGACTACGAAGCTGTACATTGCTCCCAGGCTACAGAAACCAGGAGCTCATTCCACCATTTCGAGCGCCAAGTTGAAGTGGATTTTCGCGAATGTTTGTGCTGTAGTACCTGCATATCCCCGCCAAGCCTGTCGCTTCTCGTCGACGGGGCCATTTCTCGCTGTAACCCGAGATGTAAGCTAGCTACCCTACTGCTGCTGCTCGCCGTTGACCTGAAAGACGCTCAACGACCCAGCGCATACAACGCGCATGATGTTGAAGGCCGCGTTTTCGTCCCTGTTTGCCACGAAGTCACAGTGCGGGCACACGAACATATCTTGGTTGCGGAGAGAGAGGTGCAGTCGGTTGCAGCGACCACAAGTGCGGCTCGTATACATCTCCGAGCACAGCACCAGGGTCTTGCCGAGGACAGCGCACTTGGCCAGTAGTCGCTGGCGGAACTGAAAGTGGGCGAGCGTCTGCATATGGGAGTTGAACTTGTGCGTCCATGGCGCGCTCCGTAGCAGCATTGACGTGGAGTCGAACTTAGGCAGCAGGATCACGTCTGAGTTCTTGCACAGGTATGCCGCAGCTTGGAAGTGTAGGTCCTTGATATAGTTCTCAAGCTTGGCGGACGCACAGAAAAACTCTCGACGTGCTGCTACGTATCGTTTCCAGTCCTCACCAGTGTGCCTCCGCACCTTCTTCACGTTGGCAAACGCGCTCATACCACGCTGTGCTGCGCTCTGGCGCTGCTTCAGTTGGTCCAGTTTACCCCAGTTGGCCCGCCCGATGTGGGTAAAGTTGCCTTGCAGGTCCATGCAGGTGAGAAACGCCTTGAGGCCTGGGTCACATGCATTACAGCGATCTTTGTCCTTTGACAATTGGGGCTCGACCACGTAGGGAATCTGCGCGTACCAATAGCCGTGCTTGTACAGTATCACAACTTCGCCCTCGACCGTCGTGCCTTCCTCCGCAATGATAGGGATGTTGGGCACGGACGCGATAGTTAGGAACTGCATCAGCTTCCTCGGTTTTCTGTCGTCATCCGGGTACGGCGCCGGACCAAGGTGGTGCGTCTTCGGTCGGTGAATTTGTGCATTCAGATAGGTAGTCTGGGCTTTCGAGCCGATTGTGAAGTAGTTGTGCTGTTTCCGCCCTTTGAACCTCATGTTGAAGTGGGTGATGTTGCCGTGAGAGAGATTCGTGTGGGCCGCCGGCACTGCCGACACGAACCTATGAACCACGTTCTGCCGCATACTTGCAGGTGTGCTGACTACCCACTCCGGTGACGGCCCCATGCCTTCAGGATACGCCAGATTATTGCCCTCATCTTGCCGTGTGACGAACAGCTTCTCCAGGACTCTCTTGTTTGATGTGCCCACTTTGCGGCGATACTCGACGCACTTGTTGTATGTGTACCAACACGCGTGCATGATCTTTTTGAGTTGAGCAGCTTGATCTGGGGATGGCTCCAACCGGTAGCGTCGGGTACGGCGCATCAAAAGGGCGTCCTCGGACTCCAGCATTCTCCTTTCGTTTGAGAGTCGGGTCAGCTCTCGTTGGAGTGAGCTCTTTCGGGCGCGCGTCAGCCTCTGCTGCTTCAGGTCCATTGTAGCACGTCTGATCTCGATTCTGAGCTAGCGTTCTCGTGCTGCACGTTGATGGCGTGAGCGGAAAGCATCGATCTTAACCTGTTGGGCTTGTTGGTCGATTCCCCAGCCATCACCCCCAAAACGCTGGCGGACGTCGCCCAAGTGATTGTCGATCGGGCGCGAGTTTGTCCACTCTAAGATTGAGAACCACGATTGATTCGGCTGCGCACGCTGAAGCGCCGCCTCGTCAATGGGCCTCTGCTGCATCCGCTGTAGAACGTCTAGGTATCTGTTATCGAAAGCCATGCCGAGTGTCTGCTGCTGCTGGAATGGTAGGCGTTGTAGTAGTGCCTGCATCTCATCGAAGGAATGCAGTATCGCATGTAGCAGTAGGTTCGACATGATGTCGGTGAACTCAACCCAATCGAAGGTCGGCTCGCGCTCCTCTAGCAGCCCTCGCACTTGCTGTCGAGTTGACTCTTCCTGAACGTGCTGCCCTCGGTCTTGACGCTCGAGACGCTGCAGCGCTCGAACGGCTAAAAACTGTTCTTCTTCGTCGTTGACGAATACGCGGAGTGTTTCAATGCTGTCTTGTAGAGTTGGAATGGTTGCTATGGCGTCGGGCACACTGAGGCAACAGAGCACACGGACGATGACTCGCTCGCGGACACGACCCAGCCACCCTCGAACTCGCAAACAGGCACGATCATCTTCGAGCTCAATGAAAACCAGGGAACGCACTTCCCCCAGTGCAGTGTTAATACGTCGCTTGAGTGCCCAGAGCCTCATGACCACGAGCTCCAATTGGGAAATGAGCGTGGACCACGAGTTAAATTTCTGAAAAGCCAACGTGCTTCATAGGGGAAGATGCTGACCCAGCAATTGGGTTTTGATCCTCCGCGAGACGTTCTCCCAGAACGGGACCACAGCATTTGGATTCCGCGAGTGTAGTTGAGTAGCGTGAGTGCAATTGGATCCTACCAGTGTAGTAGATTTCCGCAAGTGCAGTGTCGAGTAGATAAATCCGTATCAAATTAGACCTACCCAGACGGGAAATTCGCCAACTAGTTAATCAAATCAAGTTCCTTCCTTCCTTCCTTCACGTTCACATAGGGAATTAGTGTACTCCGCAAACATGTTAGCGCTATTTGCTACTTCGAAGTACACACTAACTGACTGTAAGTGGCGTTTGCACGCGCGTTGTTCTGTTTGTTCAGATAAACTTCAGTAATAGGATGACCACCATAATAATGTCCTTGTAGTGGATTGGAGTTGGGATAGCCTCATCCAGCACTGCAGTGGGCGGCGAGTTGTGTTGTGATGGAAGTCATACGCGCACAAAGCAGTGCGGGCAAAGTCCCAGTCGCACATGGTGAAAATGGTGGTCAAGCTGTGAGGCATCGTGAGGTCAACATTAGGAATCGAGGAGGGCCAGCTCGGCCACAGGGGTTCTTGTCTTTAGTTGATTGAGAAGTGGAGCAGACTCAGCCGGAAGTCGCAGCAAAAGAGGTGGAAGCAGGAGTACCAAGTGTTGAGTGGCTTCCTGGTGCTGTGTCATCTGCCTGGCTACGCAACAGAAGATGTCCAGCTTGTAGTACTTCTTCACGAAAGCGTACCGCATTACAGGATGGCATCGAGTCGGTGGCCACGTGAACGTGGCTTGTTCTCATTCCGCAACATACCGTCTCCTACTCAAGCGACCTCAACCTAGCCTACTCATTTGACTTCCCGCGACCATGGCGCAGGCTTCGCCTCGCAAGGGGCGGGGCAAGTCGCGCCAAGAGCATCCAACTAAAAAAAAGAAGGACAAGAGATCACATGCAGGCAAGAAGCGTAAGAGCATCCGAGACAGCACGACGAGCAAGAAGCAGCGGCTTGCCCACAACGGACGCGGGCTAGAAGGTCTGGATGTGTGGTTCCATCAGGAAATATCCGACGACCTCTGGGCTCCTGACGACGTTCGGGACAGCGCAGCGGTGCCGATGATCTACAAGCCTCTCCAGGACTCGTGGTTCCGAGTGACGCACTGCGTGGACACCGGCCCTCCAGGTTGGGACCCGTACATCGGGGCGGGCTTAATTTCGAGTACACATGGATGGTAACCGAGTAATGTTAGAAAAAGTATGCTAATCGAGGAATGCCACTCAAAAAGGTTGCTCAGCAAGGATTCATCACGGAGTACTTGCGAAGAACTGCTGAGTAGCAGCCACGACACTAAGGTGCCAGTAGATAAGCTTTATGTAAAAGAATTCATTGGGCCAGTAGCAGTAGCTTATACGCTAGCTTCGTGACCGGTAAAGGATTCAGGCTCGAAGAAAATGGGTCCTGTGATGTCCGCTCCGTGGATATACGCGTCGTGAACCAACTCTGCCAGCGTATTACAGTTGTAATGGGGCGCTGTTTACAACAGTCCCCAAAACACGGTACACACGCTTGTGCGGTTGAGGAAGCGTTCCCGACTTGGAGGGACAAGGAGCGACTCCCGACTTGGAGGGAGGAAGGCGACTTGAGTACTTGAGGGAAATTTTGCAACTGAATTGAAATGAGCTTATGGTTCCTGAATCCTATGAATAAAACCACTAGGGGCCCTTGAGGTTAAATGTAATTTAACCTACACATGTAGTGTAAAACCTTGGGTTGAATCAGGTTGAACTTGAAGATTCTCCTTCGAAGAATCTTCCTACCGCGTGGCGTCTTGTGATTGGCCACAAGAACTCAGGTGACACGCCGGCCTTGTTGCCAAATAATGTCCCAGGTGAGGAACCATCATCATGCACAAAGAAGCGCAGAGAACACTTGGCGTAATCACTGATTGTGCCATGGGTGGATGTGAGCAAACATTTGAGCATGTTTACGCCACCTTTACCTCCATGACAGCAGTGTGTGAACCACACCAATCTGTGATCGCATAACCAATGTAATAGGCCAGAGGGGCCCATTACAGTCAAATATGTACCTGTTTGGTCCGCATTATAGACTTTTGTGACACCCAAATTGCGCATGGTCACCTTCACTGTCGCGGCAAACTCGGCAGCAATAGCAGCCAGCTCTGGAGGGGTCTTCTGTCCTGCTCGCGTCCTTGCCCTCATGGACAGCTTGTGGCGCGCCTTGAAGGCGTGCTGCTAACACCACGAGTCTTCAAAGTTCCCCACACCGTACTCAGCAGCAATCTCCTTGGCCTCAAGCGTCAGCATCAGACTAGAGATAGGCACGCCCTCCTGGCGCAGATCATTCACCCACTTTACGAGCGCTTCCTCGGCTTTCGGCGGCAGCTTGGTCCCGATCCCAGTTGGGCGTGCCTTCCTCTTGCCGTTCCCGTTCCTGTCCGCGCATTGCTCCTCCAGCTTCACCTTCTCACGTACCCATTTTAACACTAATTTGCGCCTAGACTCAAAAGATGAAGCACTTAGGTCAGGATAGAACTCGTTAATGACTTTGCGGATGTCCTTGCACTTTTCCACGGCACGCGCGACGGACAATTTCTCCCGTGCTGAGAAGGATGCACGCCGTTGTCGGCGTCGAGCTTGGCTGAAGGCTGGAGCCATCGCAAAATGAGTGGTACCAAATTTGTTTCGATTTTGTGACAGCTCTTATAAGCCAGGGCGGCTAATACTGCAAAATGATTGGTCGCTCTTATACGACCTTGTCCACTATAAACCAGGGAAGTCGGTATCCCCTCTCTATTCGCATATAATGAGTCACCGTTGGAATCTTTTCCTCATTTCTCAAGAAAGCCAAAGCTCGCTGCGTTGATCACCTCTCTGCCTCCCTCTCTCCGGCACGCACAATGGCGTCCATGTGGTCGTCCTTCACCTACGTGCTGCTCCCGCCTGCGGTGGTTCTGTGCGTGCAACTCGCTCTTCAATCCGCTGCCTAGTCGTCCAACTAACCCCATTTATTTGCTCTTTAACTGTATCATATCGTAGTCTGCTCTTAATGACGATCCCGTTCCCCGGTCTGATGCTGAATCGCGGCATCGTCCAGTTCGGCGACTTTGTGTTCAACATCCGCATCGGGACCCTCAGCGTCTTCTCCGTCATCACGGCCGTCTCCTTCGTGGTGCTGGTGGTGGAGACGTACGACCTGCAGAAGCGCTACTCGGCGCCCGCAGACCCGCGCCTTGATCTCCACTACTCGGCCGATCTGCAGCAGAAGGCGACGCGGTGGCGCTCGGAGCGCAACTGGTGGATCAGCGCACTCACCTTCACCATCTACTGGTATTTAACCATTGCTACAAAGAGAAAGAGAAGAAGCTGATCAATTAACTATTGCTTTGGTTGGTGGTGACAGGATGCTGCTGCGTTTCCACGCGATGAAGAAGAAGCTGCTCAAAGCCCAGCGCCACGAGGACTAAGTGAGTTGTCGTCGGGCGTGAATCTCTGCAATTATCGTGGTTCGCCATCGTCGAGAAAGTTCTCGAGCTGTAGCACTTTACTAGGCTTCACTCTCGTTTCGACAAAAATTGGACGAGTTCATTGCAAGCACGGTGCCTTCGGAAGAACATTTGTTTGGTGTTTTGATTGCATTGGGGGGGTGCACTCTGATTGGTGAGGAGCAGCCAGGGGACATCGTGAACAAGGATATTGTCGCTATTGCTCCAAGCTGCGAGCATTGCGACCACTGCAAGATCAAACCTGGACTGGTGAATTTTCTTCCGCACTGCCAAGTTTGCATCTCACATCAGTTGGCGCTCGCATGCACGCACACAGGTGGAAGGTGTTCACTAGGACATCGATCGAGTTTGGTTAAGATCGGGAGATCTATAGCAAAGTTGCTACAGCGTTCAAAACTGGAAGTGCCACCGCGATGCCTGCTAAGGGGAAGGTACGTCATTCAATAAAAACTCGTTAGCTTTAACAATGTGCCAGTACTCACTTGTTGACCTATTCGTTTCTGCTCACAGGCTGAACGGTCATCCAAACCCCCAGCTGATCATGCATTCGATGCCAGCTCGGCGGAGTGGCGCTTGAGCATCAAGATTTGTCAAGGTATTGATGCTGTGGACACCACACGAGAGTGGTGAGTCTGCAGCTAAACGGCGGGGTTTTCTGTATTTCTAGTAGTGCCAACACTATTGGTTTACCAGGTACGAGGCGAAAGTGATCGAGGCGAAAGTGATCGCGGCGACGTGGACCACAGTGAGAGTTCACCACAGCGGTTGGACGGACAAATGGGATGAAAACCTGCTAAGATTGTAGACGAGGTTGATGCCGTCTCACTCCAAGGTGCCGAATTAACGTGACTTTCACGAGCACAATACCATCATGGTTGGTACCACGATGTCAGACAAACCTCGATGGTGGACGATACTGTGATTGAATCCATGGGCTTCGTGAAGATCCGTGTGGACAACGATCTCGTTTGCTCATGATGAGATGCTTTGTCCATCCGGAGCACACCCTGCCCACAGCAAGCCCTCAAGTTTCTCCATGAAATCTGTCCTGTAAATGTATGGGATCAGAGTCAGGTGTCAACCGTACTGCGTGCTCGTCCCGGTGTAGGCAACTGTGACGGTACGACCTACATTTCAGTAACAAAGAATTAATGGCGTCCGCTCCTCGCCGTTGCTTGTATGATATCGAAGTCAATTCTGTATGGCGAGCGAGCTGGAGAAGAGCGGCAGCATATCGAATGTGAGGTCAGTGGCTTGCTTTTATAGGACTCTCGGCTGAGTGGAACTTGACGGCATCAGGAACGTGGACGTTCCGACAACGTTTAAAATCGCTCATTGATACAATAAAGCCGAGCAATTGTATAAACTTCTTCATTCTAACGTTGCGGAGAAAGGATTAAGAAGCTGTGTAACACAACTTGAAAGCTTCAACATTTCTGCCAACGGAAGCCTCACCAACCAACTATTTCTGCCGGAATCTCGACACAGCATGCGCGATTTCGCGATTTCGCGATTTCGTCGCCCCCCGACACCGTACATGTACATGATTGGTCTAGGTAAATGATTGACCGTATACATATTTTGTTTATTGTAATGCTTCTGATGACGCACAGCAACTTTTGGGACTAATCACAATGTCGTAGATTGTATTTACATGTACGAGAAGCACACAGCTTTGTTGCGCACTGGAGAAGCCACTTCGTGGGGTGATGTTTGGTGTCGTTTGTGGGACGTATTACGGGACAGTACAGTTACAATTCAAGTTATGGTAAGATATGAATTGGTTGGTACGTGTAGGAGTGAGCACAAGAGAGTGCTGGCAAGCTAAACTACGAACATCACTTTTCATTTTGTCAAAGCTTCCTCACTACGTAACAGAAAAGCATTAGATGGGCTCCTCCCTGACCACACCCGGGCCAAGGCTGAGATGGACGGAAATTCACCTTTCGTGGCCAGATCAGCATTCTTCTGTGTCGAATTCTGCCACTTCTCCTAGGAAAAATGTTCTACTATGCACTAAGTAGAACGTCGACGAAGGGGGCAATAAAATACATAGCACTGCAGTAAAAGTACTTCATCTATAGTACTTTTAAACCGGCTACTGGATTACTGGCAATCTCTCAGAATCTTTGGCAAGCATATGTGCAGCATCACATCCAGTAGATCTTGCCTACGTAGAAAATTCTATGCAGAGCTTTCTGTTTGATCGCACATCTAAGTGTTGCATCACGACACTGCGGTAGGCATAGTACAAGCAAAATGCTCACCAATGGAGTTGGAATGGAACTCAGTTCATTTCTCATTTCGCAATCCGCGTTCAACACACCAGACCTCCAGAAACCCTCGCAACCATGCGTCTGCTATCGTTAGTGGCTTTGGTCGCCACTCTGATGTGGAGCTGTGAAGCTGGTATCAATTCGGACAAGATCGCCATTTCGAAGATCGATTCGAACATTGACTTCCTCGAACTGACTGCTGACAACCAGAAAGACCAAACCAAACGGTCCCTGCGACGATATGATGATAACAGCATGGGCGAAGAGAGGGGTACTGGAAAACTGGACGACGCTGCAGAGAAGATAATTCACGTTACCCAGAAACGGAAATTTCCAAAGGAATTGATTACTGCGGTGGAGAAGAATCTGGACGACCTTGTCGCCGCAGCAGCAAAGGCGACAGTCGCCCAAAAGTACTCATCCAAGCTGAGCTCCAGGACATTGCAACAGCTGGAGAAGATTGAGATATTGAGAAGTAAGGACATCGCCTCCTATTCCAAGAAAACCGGCGATGGCATGCGCAGGAAAATGACAATCGGTAAAGACACCAAAGTCGCCCCTATTCTGTCGTCTCACGTTGGTCGTGGCAACCAACACTACGAAGGCAAAAGGAGATTATTGACGTGCAGTGTGGTTTCGCGGCGCGCTGAAGACGGTGGCGGTGATGTTTTGCTCATTTCGAGTTCCAATCCGAACAAGAACGAGTTTATATTGCCTAAGGGCGGCTGGGATCATGGTGAGACGGTCGGAAAGAGCGCGTGGCGTGAAGTCATCGAAGAAGGAGGGGTAAGTTGTCATTGTTCGTTTTATTGCTAGCAGATAACTCACCGGGGGTTGCACAGGTTAACGGGAAATCCGTAGCAAGGCTGGGAAGGTATAACTTCGAGAAGGACGAGAAAACATACGGCTTCCAAGGTTTCAGGATGAAGGCGAAGACAGTCTATGACCAGTGGGCCGAAAGCTCGCGTTATCGCCTATGGGTACGTGGGTGCTGGGGGGGGGGTCATTTTTTATGGTGACGGCGACTAATCTAAATATTATTGTTGCAGGTTTCTTACGATGACGCGAGGGAGCTGCTACAGGGTCGGAGTGAGATGCTCGAGATGTTGCGGCGCGCTGAGTTGGCTGATGATTTTCTGAAGGCCAAGATGTTGAAGGTTGCGGATGATGCTGCTGCGGCACTTCCTTAGATTTCGTTGGTACAGGAACATCGCATACAGTAGATGACTTCAAAGTCAATGGAACGTTCAAAATTGAAAGACCAGCGGAAAAAAATACACTATATGGCGGTGAGAGCTTCACGCTATTTCACTCTCCAACATAGCCATCATGCACAGGCTCGTTTGCGCGCCTCAGATTCGCAGCTTCATTCGCAAAGTCGCGCAAATCCGACTTAATACCCGCAAAGCTCAGATTCGAGAATTCATGCAACTCAAAATGTCGCTGTTTCTCCGTAAACCGGCGACCGTAGCACGGCTGCCACTGCGGAAACTGCGGTGTCGCTCGATAAGCATCAATTAAGTAGAACCTGCGGTTGGCATCCTTGCGGAATGGCAACAAGTGTGTCCAGATTATCGGATCTGGATACGAGTCAGGTTGGCCAACTGTCACTTCACCCGACCTCATATTCGACGCCGAGCCATCACTGTGTGCATTGCCTATTCGATACTCATGTTCACCCGTCAGTTTGTGCTGGTTTCTATGGAGAAATAGCACATCGCCTTGTGTGTCATGCTGAACCATCGTCATACCACAAAACGAGCCGTCGATGGCTTTACCTGCCATAGCAGACAGCGATTCTATCATGTGATATGGGACATCGAGCTTCAGCCACGCAAGGCGAAAAAGATCTTTGTCGCCGTAGACAAGCTGCAGTTGTTCGAAGTAATTTGGCTCGTGGAATGCATAGAAGCAGACGAGCTCAAGTGGTGCGGCGTGTCGAGTGCGATCCACCAGCAACTGGCCGCTTTCTTGCTCAAACACGTCCACAAAGGGGAGGCCCAACACCTCCCAAAGCATTGAGCGCGCGTGAATGTTGAAGAGCGTCCGTCGCGGATGCCAAAAGTCGGGCCAGAACACAGCACCGGTCTCCACGAATTCGGGAGAATCGAACAGAAAGCTTGGGTCTCGCACCACGTTATCAGCATCCAGGAAGAGAACCCTCTCAAAGAAACTGTGGTAGACAGCGTAGACTTTGGTGCCGTAGCCGAACGCGCGCGCATCGTTGATCTCGTGGAACGTAATTTCACCAGAGGTGTCTGCCAACTTTTTCAGCGGCACCAAACCGTTGTGCACCGACTGCATTTCATCGTGTCTGTACCAGAGCTCGATGGGTAGCTGGCACCCAAGCACGTCTCGTAGTGTACGCACCGTCGCGTAAGCACTTGCCAGCAGTCTGGGATACACGACCATGACAATTCCATCTCGCCCTCCGACCTGGTTGGTGTTAACACCGGCCACGAGAGGGATCACGTGGGGTAGTGAGAATCTGGGGGTCAACGCCTTCTTCGCCACCTCGTTCGCTCTGACGGGGAACTTGACAAATTCGGCAGCGTCAAGACAACGGAATTTCCCGTCTTCTTTCACGCTGTTGCAGTTGCGCTTCACCGCTTGGAAGACTTCTCAATCATTTGGGACAGGTGTCCCGAATGAAGAACACTTGCGAGAACAGTGGCGTTTGCTACTGATTGCTCCAGTCTCCCATCGATATAATTTGTTCATACTTGTGCTGGAAGGAGAAACGCAGTGGGCGCCATTGCAGTGCATCTACAACAGAGACAAGCAAAATGCGGTCGAAAGGCAACATGCTGGCTTACTTTGTTTGTGAAGCTGTTTGCTGTTACGACGACAGTCTGTCCAGTGCCCTGGCTCAGTTACCAGCAATGTTATACAACGCCGAGCTGCTCATAGATTGCTCTCATTCCACAGTGCCAAGATACTCATGTACGGTGTATGCGTATTATTAAATACAAGATGATCATTTTTCGTGGGCCACATGAGGGCTGTGCTGCCTGTGGTAACTTTTTTACAGCGCCGAGCTTATGGTTCGTGCTAACGCAGTTCTGTAATGGACCTGTAGTAGTAACTTAGAATTAAGCTGTAGGTGAGTCGGACGTCGTATCGAAGGATTTTTTTCGTTTGGACTATACATCTCCACCTCTCCAATACAGCATCGAAACTACCAATATGCTCGTAGCAGGTTTTCACTTCTCATATGTGTGGTGGACAATTTGTGAACAACATGGTGCACATCCAACCATGCTAGTTATCATCCATAATCTGTCTGGAGTCCAGACTCTGGGCAAGATGGAGGCACAGCTCTCAATATTGTACATATTAATATATGTTTATTGTCAACTTCGTAAACATCAATCATCCTTCTCTTCCTATAGCTGTGGCCCGATCGACATGTACTACGTGTATTCATAGTTATTCTTACTTATAAGCCAGCGCATAAAAAAAAAACTCACGACAACCCAGCGTTATTTGCGACGATAGACACGCAACACCGGCTCATCGTGTGAGACAACATGCACTACAACATAGCAAAAGATCCTCATCCGGATGGGAGCTGTGAAAGACTCGGCCGTTGCGCCGTCTGCAACCACTGCAAGAACCAACTCAATACAGACTTTGTACAGTATTAGAGCAGCGTGATATTACATTGGGTGTATGGGTGCCCAGAAAAAAGATCCGCGATTACATGTACACCGCAAAACGTACATGTATGATCTGAGCAGCGACGGCAACGATGAAGAAGAGGAAGAGAGACGCATCGACTTCTCCACGGACAAACTGAGCAGGATGGTGGAGAGTGACACCTTCATGTACAAGAAGTTTGCGAAATGGGATCGTGCTGGATACGCCGCGAACACCGTCAAGAGTTATCTCGACCTCACGGACACTAACATGGTGAGCCTGCTGAACAAGTACCGCTCTTACCTTAACGTCTAGGAACCTCATGGCAGGAATGTTTTGGGATACAATTCAATAGACCAATGCTCTCATGACTTCAGTACCAGTGTCTGTTTGCAATCTTGTCGTTTTGCTTTGCTTTGTATATCGTCAGTCTACAGCAAGCGCAATATTCACAAATGCCTTGCGCTAGCGAGGAAACCCACCCACTTGACACCCATCTAGTGCTACTCCGCGAAGCTCGGACTTGAGGACCATGTTGGTGGTGGAGAAAAGGGCGGCGTCCACGAAATCGGATCAAGGGTTTACGCGTGCAATACCGCACCCCTAGGCTTTTGTATGCTCGAACTTGAAAATACAGGGGGTGCGGTTTTGCGTCCCTGAAATAAAGATTTCTTTATTTCAGGGATAAATGACAAGAAAAAGGACAAAACCCCGAATCATGGGGACTGGGAGGCCAACATCATCAAATTCCGCCAGTTCGAAGACGTCACAGCTGAATGTTCGACAATGCTTCGAGATACCATGGCGAGCGCAATCACCCTCCTACACACGCGTATCCAGCGCGTTTGCTACACCAGCACCAACCACCACCGCCACCTCCTCCTTCTCGGAACATTTCTATCGACGACACGAGCGAAAGCGCGATCCGGATGCCTCAGTACGACGAACAAGAGACAACCAACAGACACATCACCGTGGAGGTGAGTACGGACCGGTTGAAGAAGAAGCGCAACAAGTACAAGATCACGAGGTGGACGAACCACATTATGCTACTACCCGACCATCACCACCGTCGACAGGAACAAGCAACAAATGTACTCGTCGCCGACGTACGACATGGCACAGATGATGGAGCAGGTCCGACTGAGCTTGAAATTGGAGGTGGACGCTCGAGCTGCAATTGCAGAGCGACAACTGAGTGCACTGCTGCAGCTGTGCAAGGCCACGACCGAGGAGCTGGACCGACTTCGTGTTGAAGTGTGCCAATGACCGCCAACTCCACACGCTGGACCAGGTGCAGTCCAAGATCCGACAGGAGCTCACAACGCAGAAAGACATCGGTTTCCACCTACAGTCCATGTGTGGCAAGGACAAATCGTGGCGCATGCAGACCGAGAACCAATTGCTTGGGCTACGCCAAATGGTCGCTGCACTGCGGGAACAGGGCAATTCCACGCAGGCGGTAACACAGGAAAAGTTGTCGCGGTCGGAGTTGCTGGTGCAATGTAACGCCGCCATGGAACCGATCAAAGCACAGCTGCAAGCAAATCTGCAGCTTCAGGCCCAGCAGATCGCCGAAATCACGCGCACCACGAGCTCATCGAGTCTGTTGCTGGACGGACTTACGCAGAAAGTGAATCGAGGTGTCATGGAAGAGCTAAACGAACTGCGGAGCGACCTAAATGCACTGAAGCACCACGTTGCAAAAATGGATATATTTCAAGGTGGCGGACGTGGTAAAGGTCTTCGTGGTCGCTCACCACAACTCTCAAAGGAAGAAACGGACGCGAAAGCGAAGGAAGAGCAGCAACAACAGGAGAAAAAGTTGGCTGATCTACGTGAAGGGCTCCAAAAAGAGTTGCTGGTGCTTGTGAAAGAGTACGTGGATGCTCAAACTAAACCGATCCAGCAAGCGGCTGCTGAGAACGGAAGTAGATTTGTCACCAAGCATGAGTTTGAGAACTTGAGAAATGTTCTTGAAGATGGCTGCCGAAGTCGATGCACAACCACCACGATGCAGCTTGATAGTCAACTTAAATCCGTTCAGGAGCAGCTTCGAGGTGAGTGCAATGCCGCCGTCCGAGATAGTAGTAGCCGGTTTGACAGTGCAATGCAGCAAAACTCAACCGTCATGAAGACAGCCCTTGATGGTCAAGTGAGCTCGTGGCACAGCAAACAAGTCGAAATTATCAAAATGATTGAGACAGAACAAAAGGATCGCAAGCAAGCGCTGGATGAACTCCATGAATCGCTTCGTAAAAGTCGTCACCAGCTGGAAGATCAAATTCACTCGCTTGCGCAAGAGAGCCGCACGAAGCTAGCTCAACGTGACAGCGACTTTGAAAAGCGGTTGATGGGAATGGAGAAGCAAGTTGAAAACACCACAGCAGACCTTCAGAGAGATAACCAGGCAACTGTGGCGAACTTGAAAAGTGCTATTGAGGCGCAGAGTGGCAGTCATGCCGTTGAATGGGAGCAGAAATTGAAGCGACTTGAGGAGATCATCTCGAGTACAAACGTCTCTGGTGGAGCTAGTATTACATCACCAAGTACGCCAACTCCACTTACAAGTCTTTTACCACTGTCATCTACAGCGAAAGGCAAAGAAATCCCAGTAGTACCAGTGCTGCCGAGTGCCACAGCCTCAAGTAAAACTGTTGTCAAGGTCGACTCAATGCTGCCGCCGACAACCCCAATCGCAGGGAGTGTGGTCTCGGGTGCTCCGAAGTTTGACGATCTATCTGCTTGTCCGCCCCCACCTCAATCCGCACCAATAAACTCGGCACCCCAATCACGTTCTTCGCCGGCACCACGACAAAACCCGCTTGGTTTGACCATTTCCGCCCCTACCCAGTCTGTTTCCCCTGTTTCAAGAGAGGATAACTCTCCATCGCTTTCTCCACTAGCCAAAATCTTTTCGCGACCCACCACTCCACATCCCGATAACTCGCTTCGAATGACGATCAAATTTGCCCCACGAATCGCGAGCACTGAAAATCACGGTCATGGGAGCCGCCATTGTTCGTGGGCTACAAAGTCACAACCAAACCGCGGCCTGCATGAAACACTTCATCGGGTACTCCAAGACCCCCACAGGCCACGATCGCGACAACGTCATTATGGCCGACTTCGACCTTTTAAACTACTTTCTGCCATCGTTCAAAGCTGCATTGGAGGCCGGTGCCATATCGACAATGGAGAACTACATCTCCATCAACGGTGACCCGGTGATCGCGAATCCCCGCATCCTGGACGACCTGCTTCGAAAGGATCTTGGATTTGATGACCTGCTCGTATCAGATTGGGCTGAGATCAACAATCTGAAAGACTGGCACCGCGTTGCCGAGACTTACGAGGACACTGTCCGCTTCTCACTGACGCACACGTCGCTCGACATGAGCATGGTGCCCAACGATACAAAATTCATTAACTACACCGAGAACATGCAGGTGGGCTACCCTCAATATGAAACTCGACTGCGTGAATCGGCCAAGCGTATTGTTAAGATGAAGCTTAAGCTCGGATTGTACGAGACCCCAGTGCCCGGCGAGGAGTTTGAATTCTCGGTCGGCAACGATGAAGACAAGGCGGTGGCTCTGGACTTGGCGCGCGAATCAATCGTGCTTCTGAAGAACAACGATAGTGTATTGCCGTTGGCCAAGGACGCCTCCGTCTTCTTGACAGGCCACTCGGCTGATAACGTCGGCCACCAGTGCGGTGGATGGAGCATTGCATGGCAAGGGTACTCTGGCAACGAGATGTTCCCGAACGGTGTGAGCGTTCGTCAGGGTATCGAGAACTTGGTTGGCAATGGTTCATTCACCTATTTCAATGGCCTTTACGACAACGGGTCGTACTCTGAAGCCGATCTAGCCACGGCCGTTGAGTATGCCCGACAGCACGAGTACACAATTGCTGTCATCGGCGAGAAGCAGTACACTGAAAAACCTGGCGGCATTGACGACTTGGCCCTCCCCGCGGGTCAAATTGAATACGTCAGCGCTCTTGCTGCCACGGGGACTAAGGTCATTCTCGTTCTGTTTGAAGGTCGTCCGCGTCTTCTTGGCTCGCTGCCGGACGCGGCATTCGCCATTATCGATGGGTTGTTGCCGTGCGAGCTTGGTGGTCAGGCAATGGCGTAGATCATTTACGGCGACGTGAACCCCAGTGGAAGGCTCCCTATCACGTTTCCGAAGGACCCGGCGAACATCGCCATCCCTTACTACCACCGCGTGAACACCCAGTGCGCTTATGATTACTGCTGGATGCAATGGGATTTTGGTGCTGGTATCAGCTACACGCAGTTTAACTACTCGTCTGTGACCTTGGACACCACGAGGATCGCGAGTGCGGATGTCACCGTCACTGCTAAAGTGACGGTCACGAATGTGGGCACCCGAGCCGGCAAGGAGACGGTCATGTTGTTCTTGACGCAGCCGTACCGCACGATCTCCGTTCCGGAGGTGAAGATGCTCAAGAAGTTTAAGAAGATCGAGTTGCAGCCCGGTGCGTCCCAGGAAGTGTCGTTTGCACTGACGGCGGACGACTGGAGCGTGTACGACCCGCAAATTGGCAGCGGCTTCAAGAAAGTCACGGAGGACAGCAACTACGTGGTGGCCATCAAGCCTGACACATGGTGCAACGTGTACAAGAACATCACGAACCCGCTTTGCGCCGTGTTCAGCATTGACACAGGTCGCGATAACTTCGGTCTTCCTCCTGCTGTCGCCAACGTTCCTCCAGTGGACAGCACGGAGCCGCCTCCTGCTGAAGCTGGAGCTGGAACCGTCGAAGCGGGCAGCTATTAGACCGTCCTCAGCATGGCTAGACTCCTTACATGCGTGTTACAGTCTTCACCCCGCCAAGCCTGTCGCTTCTCGTCGACGGGGCCATTTCTCGCTGTAACCCGAGATGTAAGCTAGCTACCCTACTGCTGCTGCTCGCCGTTGACCTGAAAGACGCTCAACGACCCAGCGCATACAACGCGCATGATGTTGAAGGCAGCGTTTTCGTCCCTGTTTGCCACGAAGTCACAGTGCGGGCACGCGAACGTATCTTGGTTGCGGAGAGAGAGGTGCAGTCGGTTGCAGTGACCACAAGTGCGGCTCGTATACATCCCCGAGCACAGCACCAGGGTCTTGCCGAGGACAGCGCACTTGGCCAGTAGTCGCTGGCGGAACTGGAAGTGGGCGAGCGTCTGCATGTGGGAGTTGAACTTGTGCGTCCATGGCGCGCTCTGTCGTACCATCAACATGCCTCTGTTGCATCCGCTGTAGAGTGTCCAGGTAGCTATTGTCAAATACCGTATCGAGTGTCTGCTGCTGCCTTATGTCTAATCTCTGCTGGAGCGGTCGAAACGCATCGAAAGTATGTACCAACGCGTACAGCAGCAAGTTTGCCATGAGATCAGTGAACGCGACCCAGTCGAAGGTCGGCCTATCCATCAGCCCTAGCACTCGCCGTCCAGTAGGTTCGTCCTGGACATGTTGCCCTCGGTCTTGACGCTCGAGACGCTCGAGACGCTGCAGACCTAGAACGGTGAAGAACTGTTCTTCCTCGTCATTGACGAAAGCGCAGAGTGATTCAATGATGGCTTGTACAGTTAGAATGGTCGATATATGGCATCAGGCACACTGAGGCAACGGAGCACACGCACGATGACTCGCTCGCGGACACGACTCAGCCACCCTCGGACTCGCAGACAGGCAGGATCATCTTCGAGCACAATGAAAACCGGGGAACGCACTTCACCCAGTGCACTGTTAATGCGTCGCTTGAGTGCGGAGTCTCATGGCCTCGAGCACCAATTGGGAAGTGAGCAAAATGAGCGAGTCCGTGGACAGCGACTTCAATTTCTGAAAACCAATGTGCCCACAGCTATCGGCTACATTTGAAACATTGAGGGATGTACAAGTTGTTCTACAGGTTAGCTCTTCCACGCTCCAAAGTATTGTACCGCTCGCTTTATTGGAGTTGATAATATTACGGACGGTAGTACACAACCTTGCCAGCGCCGTCTGTGACGAAAACTCGACCTGTTAACCTCACTACTCCTTCGATGGAGAGAAATCGAGGAGTCGAGACGAGCTGGCAAAAGCAAAGAAACGCTTCAATGCTCCGCAACAAGTTTGATGAGAAAAACGCAAGTGATTTCATTTTGCCTCTTTCATGGCGTTCTTTCATTGATTTACGTTGATCACTCGTCCAAAACCAATTCCACCTCTCTACATTCCTAGCAAACCCAGCAATGCACAGCGGCCAAATAGATTCTTCCAAGCGAACAACTCAACACTCTGCAGCAGCAACAATACAGTGCCTCTGCATAGCTGTACAGACCACTTAGTCCGACGAGTTCTTGGCGAACAGAGCGCGCGACTGGCTCTTGCGCTTGGGGTCGGTCTTGCACGTGTTCTTGCGGTTCTTGCCGACCACAGCCGCCTTCTTCTCGGCACGCAGGGCCTCGGCGCGCAGCTCGGCGCGACGGGCCACCAGCGTGTACGGGTTGAGCTTGACCATGGCGCCCAGGTTCTTGAGCGGGTTCTTCTTCTGGAAGCGGCGGTGCTTCTGGTACTTGCCGGCGCGCACAACCGACTGGATCTCGTCGGAGTTGATCAAACGGCCCAGGTTGGCGTTGTTCATCTGGTGGCGCGGGAGCTGGTAGCCGTTCTTGGAGGCCGACTTCTTCGAGTACGTGCCGTACAGGGAGTCCAGCTTCTGGAAGGCCGACTTGGTCCAGATGATGAAGCGGCCGAGGTGGCCACCGGGGGCCAGCTGCAGCAGGTTCAGGCGCTCCACGTTGGCGAGCTCCACACCCGGGATGTTGCGGAAGGCCTTCTCGGCGCCGTTGGCGTTGGCGTACACGATGAGCGGGCCACGACGCGTGGTGTAGCGACGGTTGCGCGACTTGCCACGGCCGGTGGTGATCTTCTTGGAGGCCTTGACCTTCTCGATCTCCACGTCGGCGCCGATCTTGGCCAGCACCTTGAGGGCCTGGGCCGTCTTCTGGGTGGCCTCAACGGCGTCGTCAAGGACGAGGGGCACCTCAGGCACCTTCTCGATGCGGTGGCCACGGGCCATCACGAGGGCGGGCACGGCCGAAGCAGCGAGAGCCGAGGCCACGGCGAAGCGGCGCTGGTTCACGTTGATCTTGCGGTGCCACTTGCGCCAGATGCGCGTGGGGGCGAACATGCGACCGCCACGGCACATGTTGCCGAAAGCGGCCTGGCCCGACGACTGGTTGCCGCCGCCCTGGATACGCGGGATACGCGACACGGCGCGGCCCGTGCCCCACGACTCGGCCGAGTGCTGGTGGCCGGCCTCACGCGAGACGCCGTACGCCTGGCGGCGGTTCTTGGCCATGTTGGTGTGCACGAAGTTGACGACATCCGGGCGGATGGGGGCCGTGAACACGGCGGGCAGCACCACCTGCGAGGCGACGGTGGCGGTCTCGCCCTCCACGGAGAGCACGGACACGACGGGGCGGTTGGCAGCGACAGAAGCCATGGTGAAAGAGGTAGACGGAAGGGTAGGCGAACGCGAGGTTACGGCGACAATTCCAATACTGACGAGCAGCTCCGTGAAACAATGCAAACGAACGCAGCGGAGCCAGTCGTTGATTATCCGTAATCTCGACGCTTTCCGGAAACGGCCAAGGATTGCTGCCGTCCCGGAAAACATTAAAATTACGGATAATTAGATCAAGACGCACTTAGCAAATCGCCCAGTAAATCACGAGGCGAACTTAAGGACACTAGATTATTGTTCTGGACAATATTATTGACAGCTACGATGTTGACCGCCGGCGCGTCGACGCTGTGGCGGGGGATGGAGACGATTCCAGCCGGCGCCGAGTTGCTCTCGCGTGTGTTATCATACATGGATGCTGTGAGTATTGGGAGACTGCTGCAAGTGGAGAAACGGAGTCGCAACAGCATCCGGAAGCTCTTCGCCACGTTCCAGAATGCTCGCGCGCGCTTGGCATTGGCGTCGCTGTGTTTTTCTCGCCTACGAGTGGAATTCCAAGCCTACTACCAAGTACTAGAGACGCAGAATATCCCGCGATCAAGTGACCCACGAGTGCCGCCGCGGGTGGTGTCCATTTGGACCGAGAGAGGACAGGTACGAGGATATCTGCGACGTGTGAAAAGCTTATAAGACTGTAGCTGGGCTAAATGATGCTCGGTTGCATTGTGTGCAGGTTGATGGAGGGTCTGTAACATTGAAGCCAGTTGAACTGCCGAGTGTACACAAGGACGGCGTGATTGCTCGCTTCGTGTCGGACGCTGCAGGGAAGCGCCCAATGCTCACGAACGTGGTGCAGAGGAATCGTCGGGTCTACACGATGGTCACTGTCAAGTTGCTGCGTCCAAGCAGTGATGATTCCAGTGGTGATGGATTGGTGCTGCGCAGTTACTCGTACCTGAAGGAATTTAGAGAGTGGAAGACGCCAACGATGCCGGAGAAGCGAATGCTGGCGGCGGCGAGTATCGGAAGTCGTCGTGGACGATTCGACTTGTGCTCGCAGGATGGCAGTGCTGTTTTGGAGTTAGAAGTGCCTTCAGGCACAGATGCACAGACGGATTATTATTTGGTGAAGCAGGTCTCAGTGTCGATTCATATGCAAGAGTTGCTACAACTTAACTTCCCATCACTGCGACCGATTCGATCGCTGCCTGACGCTGCGCGCCGTGAAGTGTGCACCATTTCAATCGCGTTTCGTTCGATGGCGGGGGATTTAATTGTTGGCTGTCGTGTGCCTGGATATATTACGGTTGAGCGGCAAGATGGTGAAGCTAGTGAAGCAGGAAATGCTTCGATACAAGACCAATCGAGACAGAGAACTGGAGTTGAGAAGTTTGAAATCGTGATGTGTCGAGCCGATATCAACTCACTGCAGAGTAGCACGATTGCACTACCGAACGACCCAGGCTACGCATGGATCGAAGTGCGAGACACCGACGAAGCAGCTTCCTCAAGGCGACGCAGTCTCTACTTTTACGCTGTGGCATTGCACTACGGTGCACGACAAGTACCAGAGCACAGCGATTTGCGAGCAATACAGGTCAACTGGCTGCCGGGTATTCTCGAGTCGTCCCCCACACTTGAATCTCGGCAACGACGATGTCTAAAGGGCACCCTACGCACAGTCACTTCGTCTTACGGCAACTCACTGCGAGAGCTGACGCTAGTAGCCCAGAGGCTGCCGGCTGCGAGGCTTGAGAGATACGCAGCTCGGATCGAGTCGTACACTCGGCACGAGCCATAGCAATAGTCGGACGTTGGCATGACCGTCGCACAAGTATCAGATGAAGTTGTTTCACGCAGGTGCTAGTGCAACGCCATCGAAGTTGGCCAGAGCCCATAGGGAATGCAGCGACTAACATGTATCAAGCGCCCTGCACTCCTTCCACCACGCATCGATGATGTCCTGGCAATACAAAATGTACTGGTATCCACTTGCTGCAGCGTTTTGGCAGTCACGAACTCAGACTAAACTGCACGAGAGCTCTGCCACGTACCCTCCACCTTACCTAGGACTTTGTATAGGCAAAGAGGCCAAAAACATGCATTCCTCGATCAGCTTCAACCAGAAGATCGCGCCACGTACGTAGCTGCTTATTCCCGAATTTGCTCGATCCAAGACAAGTGTCCGCAACAAGACAAGACCCATACCATGCCCAAGGAGTTGAAGTTCCCGGAAGGTTTCCTGTGGGGCACCGCCACCGCTTCGTACCAAGTCGAGGGCGCCGTGAACGAAGGTGGTCGGGGCGACTGCATCTGGGACGCCTTCTCTCGTACGCCCGGCAAGATCGTGAACGGAGACACTGGCGAGAAGGCGGTGGACCACTACCATCGGTACAAGGAGGACGTGCAGCTCATGAAGAAGATGGGGCTCAAGGCTTATCGTCTCTCCATCGCCTGGCCGCGGATCATCCCGGCGGGGATCGGCAAAGTGAACGAGGAAGGTGTCGAGTTCTACAACAACCTCATCAATGAACTTTTGGCCAACGACATCACGCCACTCGTGACGCTGTACCATTGGGACCTGCCACTGGCATTGCAGACCGAGTACGACGGCTGGCTGGGCGGCAAATTCATTCAGGATGCATTCGCGCAGTACGCGCGAGTGTGCTTTCAACGGTTCGGAGACCGGGTCAAGAACTGGTTGACGCTCAATGAGCCGTGGTGCTCAGCCTTCCTGGGCTACGGTAATGGCGTCCACGCCCCCGGTCGCAAGTGGAAGCAACACACGGAGGTGTACCTTGCTGGTCACAACCTGCTGCTGGCTCATGCACGCGCTGTTGAGGTCTACCGCAACGAGTTCCAAGCTGTTCAAAAGGGCAGGATTGGTATCACGCTCAACTGCGACTGGCGCGAACCTGCTCCAACCGATGACCCGGTGCAGAAGGCCAAGAACGAGGAAGCGGCTGAACGCTCGCTGCTCTTCTTCTTGGGATGGTTCGCGGACCCCGTTTACAAGGGCGACTACCCGCAGGTCATGAAAGACCGCATCGGTCTGCGCCTGCCTCAGTTTACCGAAGACGAGAAGAAGCTGCTAAAGGGCAGCTCGGACTTTTTCGGACTCAACCACTACGGTACCAGCTACGCGGAGCCTTCGGCCGAGTACGAGGCTAAGATCGCGCCGCCGAACGATAACACTGGCGGCTACGGCGCTGACGAAGGCACGAAGCTGACGTCCGATGACGCCTGGAGACGCACCGACATGGGCTGGAACACCGTGGGCTGGGGCTTCCAGAAGCTGCTCGCCTGGATTCAGAAGCGCTACGCAGTCCCGAATGGCATTCTGGTCACCGAGAACGGATGCGCGTGGCCGGACCGCACCAAGGAGGAGGCTCAGAACGACGACTTCCGAGTCGGGTTTTACGAGGAGTACCTCACGGGTCTTCACGGCGCTCTGGCGGAAGGTGCCGACGTCCGTGGATACTTTGCCTGGTCGTTCGTAGACAACTACGAGTGGGCTGAGGGCTACACCAAACGCTTCGGACTGCACTGGGTCAACTACGAGACCATGGAGCGCACGCCAAAGAAGTCGGCGCTCTGGTACGGCGATGTTGTGCGCAATAATGGTTTCACTACCTCCACCTAGGCTCTCTGCTAGAGAGGTGGGTGGGTCCTTGATGAGGGCACTGGTATCTGCAGAGCCCCTCGTGCAGCAGCAACTAGCACAAACAACTTACATGTATCCTCAATCTGCGTCACAATCTCAATCAAAAGTTCAACAACTGCACTTCCGCTTCAACCACGACGAACATGACGACACGAAAAGTTGATGCTCTTGCCTAAAGGCTCGGGAGTTCACTCCCGATCGAGCTCATTTATCAATTTCGCTAGACCCGCTCAAGCCTCGTAACGCAATGACCAAGGAGATCCGTTTCCCTGATGGCTTTCTGTGGGGCGCCGCCACGGCCTCGTACCAAGTCGAAGGTGCAGTGAACGAAGGTGGTCGCGGTGCCAGCATATGGGATGCGTTCTCGCACACTCCGGGCAAGACTGTGAACGGGGACACCGGCGATGTGGCTATCGACCACTACCACCGATACAAAGAGGACGTGGCGCTCATGAAGAGCATGGGACTCAAGGCCTACCGCTTCTCCATTGCCTGGCCGCGTATCATCCCGGCCGGAGTTGGTGAAGTGAACGAGGAGGGCGTGCAGTTCTACAGCAATCTCATCAACGAGCTGCTGGCCAACGACATCGAGCCCATGGCCACTTTGTACCATTGGGACCTGCCGTTGGCTCTGCAGACCGAGTTCGACGGGTTCCTTGGTGAGCAGATCCACGAACACTTTGCGCAATACGCGCGTGTGTGTTTCGATCGATTCGGCGACCGTGTCAAGAACTGGATCACCATGAACGAGCCGTGGGTGGCCAACTACATGGGCTTCGGCACGGGTATGCTGGCCCCGGGGCGCAAGCACAACAAGCACTTCGAGCCGTACGTTGCGGGTCACAACATGTTACTGGCCCATGCTCGGGCGGTGGAAGTGTACCGGAAGGAATTCCAGGAGACTCAAAAAGGTCAGATTGGTATCACGCTCAGTGCTGAGTGGAAAGAACCTGGCCCCACCGACGACCCGGAGCAAAAGAAGAAGAACGTCGCTGCGGCCGAGCGCGCAATGGCGTGGAGCTTCGGTTGGTTTGCGGAGCCCGTGTACTACGGAGATTACCCGCAGATCATGAAGGACCGCTGCGGTGATCGTCTGCCGAAGTTCACAGAGGAGCAGAAGAAGCTGCTGAAGGGAAGTTCCGATTTCTTCGGTCTCAACAACTACAGCTCAAACTACGTGAAGCCGTCGCCTGAGTTCGAGGCTGGTACCCCGCCTCCGAACGACAACACTGGTAGTCTTGAGGCTGACGAAGGTGTCACGGGATACCAAGATCCGTCCTGGGTGCAAACCGGGGCTCCGTGGAACTACGTCACGCCTTGGGGGCTGAAAAAACTCTGCGTGTACATCCACGAAAAGTACCACCCGAAGAACGGCATCTACATCACCGAGAACGGTTCGGCCTGGCCGGATGTGACCAAGGAGGAGGCCCAGCAAGATACCCAGCGCGAAGACTGCTACCGCCAGTACATTGCGAACGTCCATGAGGCTATTACGGAGGGTGCCGACGTTCGTGGCTACTTTGCGTGGTCGTTCTTCGACAACTACGAGTGGTCCATGGGCTACGGAATTCGTTTCGGTATGGTCTGGGTGGACTACAAGACCCAGGAGCGAGTGCCCAAGAAATCGTCCTACTGGTACAAGCAGGCCATCGAGAACAACGGATTCACTATCTAAGAGCGAGTCGATGTGAATGTTCTACAGACAACAGCGAGTTGATGTGGGATTTCTACATGCATGTAGATGTTAGTCATGGAGGACCAATTGTCGGTAGCTCGATTCAGTTTTCAGTCGTCAGTTTGTTCACCTTGGTCTCCAACGTGCTTGAGGACAACATCCTGGTCGTCGTCGCCTGAACTTTTGACATCGCGTCCATCAATGCGTCGAAGTATTTCTTCACTAGCAATATGACATAGATAATTTCGAGTGCGGCAAGTACCTAGCGTAGTAAGATTACAATCTGCAAGAGGTTGCTACATCAAAGCCCCAGTACAGCTCGTATTGATTCCAGTGCTTCCACTGGATCATGCACCCTTGCTTCCACCAAACCACTTGAACTCGCAGCTACGATAGCTCTATTCTCCGGGTTACCTAGGAAAACCAGCGACTGGTAGAAGATAAGGTGTTAGTTAGATACGCGCGTATTCAGACATTCAACTACTAGATTGACCCTTACCTGAGCATATTGCTTCCACCCCGGCAACTTGACAAACTCCCACAGCGAAGGGTCAATCTCACCATAGTCATCAACACCAGTGGATTTGCGCTCGGCAACCCAAGGGCAAAAGTGTCGGTGTTGCAACAGTAAATCAACAGTCCTCGTTGCTTCAACCTTTGCACGTTTAGCAGGCGGTTCACTCTCCTCACTATCCCCATTGCTGGTAGTATCGGTGAAAGCTTGCCACCGCCGATTGCAGGAGCCGCACCACAGCGTGCGCATCTGTGCATCCTCCCCGTCAAACTGCCACCCCGACGCGATCAGGAACGCCGCGTTGACAAGTGATTCAGAACTGCATTTGTGCTGCGAAATCCTTGCCGACAACTGCGCCGCCAATACAGCAGTATCCAACGGATCGGCCGAGTCTTCAGTTCCACCTGCCTCCTTCAAAAACTTGGCCGTCACTGCATCTGCAACTTTCAAAGTTCTCATTCGGCTCTGTAACTCGACATTTGTATCCATCCGCGCCACCTCCTGCTCCAGTCGACCCATGAGCGTCTCGTACACCTGACGTTTCGTCGCAATAGGAAGCTGCAAAACAAAACCATCCAACGCACATGATTCAAATCAGCACAACAGCACTCAGCATCAAATCAACACTGGAACGTCTTCACTGTTCTCACCGTCGTGAAAGCTTCTGGGAACGGGTTCCCCCGCCACGGACAGAGCTGTGTATGGCCCGTAACCAGCTGCTTAGCGAACGTGTTAGCCACTTTCAGAGCTCCTTCTCCACTCAACTTGTCGTCGATCTTGAAGCACAGAAACTGATTGCAGCAGTTGCAATGCAGTTGATCAGGCGCCAAGTTCCTCCAGCCACGACGCGCACACGCAAAAGCGCTGATCACGTCAGGTTTGGCGAACCACGAGCCGATAGAGAAGCTGCTCACTCGCGTCAGGAAGTCCGAGTGGTCCCAAGGCCGGCATAGGTCTCCAGTGGTATCAGATTCGGGGCCTTTGAGCTGTTTAAAGCGGGAGGAAGCGACGATTTCCGACTCTGAAGCGAACAGCAGCGGGTCTTCTCGCACTCGAGCGTCTACGGGCGCTGTAGCGTCGTCCCAAGCCGCCAGCAGCGCCTCCATCTGCGACCCCAGCGTCGTCATCGTCAACTATAGTTGATGTATCAACACATCACTTATTTCGAGGACACCAACGACACACAAATTTCCCATCTTACAACATATCGTGAACATTTATCAAGGTTTTATTTTCGTGGCCGCTACCGCCAGTCCCAGATACAAAAAGCAAGACAAGTTTCAAATGGCGGAGGAAGCAGTGGACGTGAGCAAGCTGGAGGCCGAGGCGGCGAGTCTCGTTGGCGAGTCGGAGGCCCCCAAGGCGGATGGAGACACCCCCGTTGCCGCGGAGGAGTCGGCGGAGGCGGTGGACGCCGAGATCGAGGACATGAAGCGCCGTGTGAAGGAGATGGAGGAGGAAGCCGCCAAGCTGAGCGAGATGCAGTCCGAGGTCGAGTCCCAGATGGGGAAGAACACGGCGTCGACGCTCAGCGAGATGGGCGGAGGAGCGGCGGGCGCGGCGGCCAATGCACAGCCGGCGGCGATGGACGACACGTCGATTTACATTGGGCAGGTGGACTACGGCAGCACTCCGGAAGAGCTCCAGGCGCTGTTCCAGTCGTGCGGCACCATCAACCGCGTCACTATTCTGTGCGACAAGTTCACGGGCCAGCCCAAGGGCTACGCGTACATTGAGTTCGCCTCTCGCGACGCTGTAGAGAGCGCGCTCCTGCTGAACGACACCATGTTCCGTGGGCGACAACTCAAGGTCACGCCCAAGCGGATGAACGTTCGTGGATTCCACGCGCCTCGTGGAGGACGGGGTGGTCGCGGACGGGGACGGGGACGAGGACGTGGTCGTGGTCCGCCTCGTGGAGGATTCCGCGGTGGAAGGGGAGGCCGCGGCTTCCACCCGTACTACTAGATGGGTAGAGATCAAGCGACGGCGTCAAGACTAGCAGTCGTGCTTTCATGCTCGTGGCCTGAAAAAAGAAGAAGAAGAAAATAGGACGGGGTGAACGAGCAAGAGCTCGTGAAACATGTGAAAAGAGGAGAAGATGAAAGAAGAAGAAGAACCCCATGAAAAAAAGAAAAAAAACATGAAAAAAAGTCAAAAGAGGTCTTCCCCCCATGGACATCCATCCACATGAAGATGCCCACTAGGCTTCATCATTAGCGATGTAGATTAGATGTAAATACGTTTGATGAACGCGAAATGGTTGGGCATTACTACATTTGATTTGGTAAGGAAATGCTTGGACTCGTGCTGCCATTCTCTTCTTCCCCGGATGCCAGACCATCCTAGCAATAAGTATGCTACGTTGGAAAACGCGTTGAAGTTGTCGAAGAGGTAGTGCCAACGCGCGAAACTCGTGAAAACCGCATAATCTGCCTCACGATGCCACTACCATGGTAACCTTGTTCACTAGCTACCAGGTTTCCTCCAACTTTCTGGATCTCGCAACCATCTCGTCCACAGTTTTACCTTGCACCGAGCCATCATTGAAACCGAAAAACGCTGCTCGCTTGGCTGGCGTTGTTAGATTGAGCAGGAACACTTGCTTGACGTGCTTGAACTCGTACTCATCTGGAGCGATAAATCTAACGAACGCTTGATGGTATTTTGCTGCAAACTTGATCTCTTCTTTGTTGCGATGGAGCTGATGGGCGACAAGATTCGGATGCAGAGCGACGCGCAAGTCGATGCCTGACCGGGGGATACAACTCGTGTAACCGGATCATCGCAGCACTATGCAGTCCAGAAGTATTGTTATCACGAGTCCATCCATTCACGGCTCGAAGGGAAGCATACAATATCATCAAAGAAACATTATTGCAACACTTTCTTGTTGCGCTTAGCGGGCGGCCCAGAATGACCGCTAGAGCTGCGTCGTTTAGCAGCACGAAGGGCTTTTTCAGAATGCTTCGGCGTCTTGCCTGCAATCGCACCATAACACGAAACAGAAAGAGTTAGTCATGATTGATACAACCGCACAAAAAAAATTAAGGGCATCTCGCTATTACCCTTGCTGATTGTGTTGTGAGCGTGGTTCGTCGCGGAAGCCGCGGAGTTACCGCCGTCAGCCAGCGCCGCGTCACCAGGACGTTCTGCAAACACAGACAAGAGTTTAGCATGGTACAGGCTCATAACTGAACAAATATCGGCAAAATCTTACCAGATAGGGTGACTGGGGTCGCGATCGGCTTGTACTCGTTGCCGGTGAGCGCGTGATAGCGCTCGCGCAGTGCATGGGCCTCGTTTTGCTTACTCTTCAGGTGCTTCCGAAGCGATAAAAGACCCACAGCGTCTTGACGCAGCTTGTCAAATGTTTCACACACAGGCTTCGTAGGCATAGGGCGGGCCGGCACACCCATTTCATCCAGCAAAAGCTGCAACTTCTTCAGCAGTTTTGCGCTTAGTGCATGCTTTTGTTGCGGAAGCGCCAACAACGAGCTCCGCAAAATCACACCTGTGGGTAGTGGCCGCTTGATCTCGTACGGAACGTCGGCAAGCTCTTTCTTCCTCTTGGGATCTGCTCTCACCGCCACCTTCTTAAGCTGCTGTTCCACACCACGCAACTCGTCGTTCAGGCGACGGATCTCGTTCTCTTCTTCAATAGTTCGAGAAAACGCGAGATCCAACTGCCTCTTGCGCTGCTTTTCATACGCAATGTTAAACTTGTAGTGCTCCAACGCCGAAGAGGTAGGCGTGGCAGCCGCTGGCATCGATGGTGTACTGGCAGCGACTGCAGACTCGACAGTACTGGCAGCACTGTCCGGAGTGGCCACCACTGCCGCAGTAACTTCCCCTGCAGGAGCAGCTGGAGTTATAGCACTGACAGCATCTGCAACGGGAGTAGGCACGGGCGTCTTCTTTTCCAGTTCACCTCTTGCCTTCTTGTCCTTGTATTCAGCCAGCAGTTGTGTCACCTCGTAGTAGCGATATTTGATGTCTTCCATGGACCGCAAGGTTCCTTTTGCGATCGGGTTTGAATTATACTTGTCCGATATCACGACCCATCTGCACATATAAGCTTCGTTAGAGAAACAACCACCAATCTCCACTCTCCACCCAACAATAAATTAACCCACCGCAGGTCGAAGCGTTGGCACAGCTGCAGCAGCAGATCCGTTTCCTCTTTCGTCCACTTCATCATCGGGTCCTGATGATGCGCCAGCACCGCTTCGTACTCCTCGTCCGTGTAGCTGGTAGTGTCACTCTTGACGTTAAATCTCGCGAACACGTAGTCGGGCTGCTCCAGATGCGCCTTCCCCCAATGAGAAAGCACCAGTCCTTCTTCTCCACTTTCCCCAGCTAGCGACGCACGTGCCGGATTCCGAAAAGACTTGCGGATCCACTTGACGGCCGGCGACTTCTTGCGCTCCTGCCACTTCTGCTTGAGACTCGTCTTGCCGAAGCCCTGGTACAGCGCGTGGCTGGCGCGGTGGTTGCTCTCCAGCAGCTCCAGCACCTCGCGCTGCATGCCCGTGAGCTTCTTCTGCTTGCTGCCGCTGCTGCCATTCTGCTTGCCGCGCACCGCTGGGGATGCTCCCGAAGGCTTCAGCTGATCTAGATCACTAGCTGCACCTCCACTAGCGGCGGATTTCGACCCCGCGAGCCCCAGGATCTGCGCCACGTCGCTCATACTGCTGTCGTCTTCCAAGCCTTGTATAAAAATAAAACAAACAAACAAACAAATTGCCATGTGGACCCCATAATATTAAGTAATTGAGGTGTTACACATAAAAGTTCATCGTGAGGCTGAAAATGCCCATCATCGCTGCAACCTGAAGCACCGGGACTGCTGCTGGTTGTATCATAGTGCTCCTGCTCCTACATGTACGAGTCTGCCAGCATGCCAGCACAATTGCCAATACATCCTATATATTTATGCCTCGCCGTGTTGCAACCTGCCTAATGCCATCTCCAAATTCTGCCGCATCGCATCAGCTCTTCGAACTCCACACGGCGCAGACTTAAACCAAGTTGCAACCTGCGAGGCTGCTGTTCGTCAGGCTGTTCACTGCTCTATTTTCTTGTCGCGTCTTGTGCCGCTGCAGCTTGCGCGTTCTGGGCGGCCTGGGTGGCCTTGCTGACTTCTGCCGCCACGTACTCGCCCTCGGAGATCTGCCAGCGCTGCATCGTGTCTTTGAAGATGTACACGCCCGTGACGGCGCCCAGGATGACGGCGAGCCCCACGTCCATGAGCGGCGTGGCGCGTCGCACGCGCGGGCGCAGCGTCCTGCCTTCTTTCTTCTTGCCGAACAGCGACACCATCGTCTTGCGTCTCGGAGCTCTTGCTTGCGCTGCGTGTTGCTGGGCGGGTAGGTTGTCAAATCCCAGCTAAGTGCGACCGATCATCATTCCTTCTGGAAGGATCTGGAACAAAACGTTGACCATTTTCGCAAAAAAGTGTCAGCGCAACGTGCGTATACGCACAGCCAATATGCTTGCCACGCCGATGAATGATCTGCGCATTGTATGCATGCGCCTCATACTTGTACTTGCCGCCAGCACTACTGCTATATCCTACACTGCTTCTCGAAGCTCGGCGCCGAAGATGTCTCCGATGAGATCGGGCGGTCCGTCCACAAGAAAAAGGTCCCGACACATAATTTATCCATCAAAAAGGATCAATTTGCAAATTACATACCCTACTATATAGAATGTTGGATGCCAGGAGAACAGAGGCGCATTACGCCCTTTATATTCCAATCCACCCGCCATGCAGAATGCTTAGACCGCGTTCCAGATTGCTGCTTGAAGCTCACTTTTACGTGTGGTGCAGCGAGTGGCTCTCAAAGGGCCTCTGACGAGGCTTCAATCGTGAATTTGCGCATTTCCCCGCAGTTCTTTCCTGATCCCCAGACAAACCGAAGCATGCTGCGCCACGCCGTCGCCCGCTCCGCCGCCGCCCCCGCCGCCGCCAAGCGCATGTTCTCGGCCGCCGCCGGCTCCGAGGTCATCGGCATTGACCTGGGCACGACCAACTCGTGCGTGGCCGTCATGGAGGGCAAGACCGCGCGTGTGATCGAGAACTCGGAGGGCGCGCGCACGACGCCGTCGGTCGTGGCCATCCTGGACAACGACGAGCGTCTCGTGGGCATGCCCGCCAAGCGCCAGGCCGTGACCAACCCGGAGAACACGTTCTACGCAGTCAAGCGTCTCATCGGCCGGAAGTTCGAGGACAAGGAGACGCAGGAGGTGTCCAAGGTCGTGTCGTACAAGATCGTCAAGGGCAACAACGGCAAGGACGCGTGGGTGGAGGCCAAGGGCCAGAAGTACTCGCCGTCGCAGATCGGCTCCATGGTGCTCACCAAGATGAAGGAGACCGCCGACGGATTCCTGGGCAAGCCCATCACCCAGGCCGTTGTCACGGTGCCGGCTTACTTCAACGACTCGCAGCGTCAGGCCACCAAGGACGCCGGCAAGATCGCCGGTCTGGACGTGCTCCGTATCATCAACGAGCCCACGGCTGCTGCCTTGGCTTACGGCATGGACAAGGCTGACGGCAAGGTGATCGCTGTCTTCGATCTGGGTGGCGGCACCTTCGATGTGTCGATCCTGGAGATCTCGGGCGGTGTGTTCGAGGTCAAGTCCACCAACGGTGACACGCTGCTCGGCGGTGAGGACTTCGACGAGGAGCTGCTGCGCTACCTCGTGGACGAGTTCAAGAAGGAGACGAGCATCGACCTGTCAGGCGACAACCTCGCCATGCAGCGTCTGCGTGAGGCCGCTGAGAAGGCCAAGCGCGAGCTCGATGGCCTGGCCCAGACGGACATCAGTCTGCCTTTCATCACGGCCGACGCCACCGGCCCCAAGCACTTGAACATGAAGATCACGCGTGCCACCTTCGAGAAGCTGGTCAGCAAGCTCATTGAGCGCACCATGGGCCCGTGCAAGAAGTGCGTCAAGGACGCTGGTCTGGACAAGAGCGACATCAATGAGGTCATCCTGGTCGGCGGTATGTCGCGTATGCCCAAGGTGCAGACGACCGTGGAGGAGTTCTTCGGCAAGAAGCCCTCGAAGGGCGTGAACCCCGATGAGGTGGTGGCCATGGGCGCTGCCATCCAGGGCGGTGTGCTGCGCGGTGACGTGAAGGACATCCTGCTGCTCGATGTGACGCCCCTGTCCTTGGGTATTGAGACCCTGGGTGGTGTGTTCACCAAGCTGATCCCGCGTAACACCACGATCCCGACCAAGAAGTCGCAGGTGTTCTCGACTGCTGCCGACTCGCAGACCCAGGTGGGCATCAAGGTGCTGCAGGGTGAGCGTGAGATGGCTGCTGACAACAAGCTGCTGGGCAACTTCGACCTGGTGGGCATCCCGCCTGCCCCGCGTGGCGTGCCGCAGATTGAGGTGAGCTTCGACATTGACGCTAACGGAATCGTGAACGTGGGCGCCCGCGACAAGGCCACGGGCAAGGAGCAGAACATCGTGATCCAGTCAAGCGGCGGTCTGTCGGAGGCTGAGATCGAGAAGATGGTTGCTGACGCTGAGGCTAACGCCGCCGCTGACCAGCAGCGCAAGGAGCTCATTGAGGCCAAGAACGAGGCCGACTCTGCGCTGTACACGACCGAGAAGACCCTGACCGAGCACAAGGACAAGATCGACGCGGAGACCGTGGAGAAGGTCCAGGCCGCTCTGGCCGACTTGCGAACCAAGTCGGAGGGCGACAACACGGAGGAGATCAAGGCTGCTCTCGAGGAGGTGCAGAAGATGTCCATGAAGATCGGCGAGGCCGTCTACAAGTCACAGCAGGGCGAGGGCGCTGCCGGCGACGACAACAAGGACGAGAACGTGCACGACGCTGAGTTCAAGGACAAGAAGGACTAAGCAAAAAGTCTGTCTCAGCGAGCGCAGCTAGCCGGACGGATGGCGAGCGACCTTTAGACGACGGCACGTGTCCTCCTCTTTGGCCTTAGTATTTTGCTGCTTTCGTTTTGGCTTTCTCTATTAGATGGACACATGTAGGAAGATGCCGACACGTAATTTACTGTTTGCAACGAGAAACCAAGATGCAAAGCAAATTCAAACGTCTTGTTGATATTCCAGTTGAACGGTGCGCAGTCTCGAATGCTAGTTTAGACGCTCTCGCCCTTGTCCTTCACTGCAGATGCATCGTTTGCCGACGGATCCTGGTTCTTGTCGCTGCCGTCTTCGTTCGTCTGTAAGCAGCAGAGAAAAAGCCACAACTTTGTCACAGACTTCCAAGCATCTCCATTTTCAATCAGATCGCCCTCCTACCTGCTCCATGAGGTCTGCAATAGACTTCTCCAACTCGTCGATACGAGAACCCATTTCATCGAGTGCACGTCCACACAGCAGCAGCAGCAACAACAAAATAAAATCGCACACCGAAACAGTCAAGGAAACCCAACTAAACAGGCTCATAATCTCGATAAGTACACATGCAAGGGTCATGAATTCGGTGAAAAGGATATTTCTTCCGATGATGGCGTCCGACATCTGCGCAAACCGGGATTGCTGCACCAGGGAGAAAAGACCAACAATTGTGAGCAACGCTCTCTGAAGATTGCAGCAATTTCCACGCACCATTTGCTCCAAGAGACTTTGCACCTGTTCGAGCAGCACAGTGGCACCAGCACACAATATTTAGCGCGAAAAATACATAGGAAAGACCAATACTGAGCTAAATAAGCACGCACGAAAACCGTGAGGTCCTGAGCGTCCGTGGGGCCGCCGGCAGCAGCTCCGGACGAGTTGACGTTCGCAGTCTTGGATGCAGCGTCGGAGGAGCTCTGCACGCCGGAAATTCAGCGTAAAAAATAAACAAAAGCGCGTCAGAACATCTCAACATCGTCGGCATTCGCATACACACTCCGTGGCTCCGTAATACGCGGCAGATGCAGCGTCCGAGGCGCTGGGAGACGCACCATTTGATCTTGTCGGTTTCTGAAGATGCCAATGCGTGCGTCCTCGAAAAGGCATATCACATCATGTTTGGTAGTGTCAGGATCAGATCTGAGTATGCCGAGTGACGGTCAGGTTCAAAATCAGCCAGCAGCCAAAGAGAGAGCTGCTCAAATGATAAGCGTTCAGTTCCCATTTCGCCACCTGGAGAGCAAGTCGACCGACGCCGTTTGAAGCCATGGGGTGGAATTGCGCACAGTGCACGTTCCTGAACGCCAACGACTCGGCCGCCAACTGCGGCGCATGCAACGCCATCCGCGTGTTGCAGTGTCCCACGTGCAAGGGCGAGATCAAGTGCGTCTTCTTCTGCTTTCTCTTCTCGTGCACCCCCCATCATCATTCTCAATTGTTTTTGTTTTATTTTATTTATTGCTGCAGATATGGCAAACGCCTCCATGTGAACGGCAAGACCTATCACCCGGACTGTTTCTGCTGCACGGGCTGCAAGCGGCCGTTGCCGAGTCGCTTCCAGGTGGTCAATGGCGGAAACTACCATCCAGAATGTGCACCCAAACCCAAGACGACCACGAGGACCACGACCACGACCAGAACGACAGGAGGAGGTAACACTGGCAACCGTAGTAAACCAGTGCAGAATGAGAACTGCAGCAACAACGCCAACGTCAACGTCAACGTCAACGTCAACGTCAACGTCAAGAAGGTGAATGGAAGTTCCAATGCCAAAGCCAACGGTGGCTCGGGCTGGAACTGCCCCTCCTGCACGTTCTTCAACGCGAACGATGCGGCCCCGACCTGTGAAGCGTGCGGTACTATCCGCATCATGCAGTGTCCTGGATGCAAGAAGGAGATCAAGTCAGTTTGTCTTGGTGACTTTTGTGGATTTGGATTTGTACGCTTACAGTTTTGGTGGCTTGGTGGATGGATGTAGATTTGGACCACGTGTCAATGTCCATGGCAAGGCTTATCACCCAGACTGTTTCCGTTGCGCTGCGTGCCATGGAACGTTTGCGACTAACAAGTTCCAGATCAAGGACGACGAGTACTACCACCACGAGTGCTACAAGCAACTCTATCACCCGCGGTAAGTCTTGATTGCAATGGATTATTGGTAGTTAAACATCACTAATGAGCGCGTGCTACTTACTGCAGGTGCGACGTGTGCGAGCAATTCATCCCGTACCAACCAGGCACCCAGAAAATTTCCTTCAAGGTGCGATGACATCAGATGCTTTGACCATACGCGACGGGATAACTTACAGTTTGATGTCCACACAGGTGATGCCCTTTGGAGACCAGAAGTATTGCGCCGAGCACGAAAACCGTGATCGCTGCTGCAGCTGCCAACGTGTTGAGGTTCGTAGACAACGCCACTCAACGATTGCGTCCCGGTTTTATTGACACCTGCATCTTGCACCATCAGCCGACTATTCCAGGACGAGAATTCCACAGCCTCAGTGACGGACGCAAGATTTGTCATGACTGCTGCCAGTACCTGGTACTTGATTCCCATGAGGTACGCTGCCACGTGAACGAAACAATCTTGTCATATTTTCGTTGTTAATAGTGGTGCACCTGCCGTGCTACAGGCTCAGGGGGTGGTGAAGGAAGTGTGGACCTACATGCAAGACATCGGTATTCATCTCCCTGAGGTTCGTTGTTCCTCTTTCGGCTTACACTTAGCGGTTTGTATACTGACATTGAACAATTTTACTGTTATCTAGATCCCTATCTACCTGGTGGAGTCTCCTGTGCTTAATGAGCAATGCAACGCGCACAAGAAGACTAAAACGCTGATGAAAGGCAACAAACCAGTGAAGGGCCATGTAACTCGTGGTCTTTGCCTCTCAGAGGTATCTCAAATCCAGCACATGGTCCGCAACGGCAAGCACGCAGTTCCCCGAGTGGCTTCCATCGAAAAGGTTTGTACCTTTTTACAGTGCATATCATCCCTGTTGGCTAATGTTTATATGAATTTATACCAAACAGACCCGCTCAGTGAACGCGATCCTGATCTTGCATGGACTTCCATACGACCTCACCGCGTCAATTCTGGCGCATGAAGCTACCCACGCATTCATCAAACTCAGCGACAATTTCCCTGAGAAGATTCCTCCCAAGGTAAGCAGTGTGGGCACCAGTGAAGTGGTTCGTGGACTAACGTTGCGTTTGTATTTGGTTAGGTCGAAGAGGGTATGTGCCAATTGATGAGCTATCTGTTCTTGAAGTACAAACACATGATGGAACGCAAAAACTCCAAGAAACGTACGTACGAGGGTCGGCTGCGTAAGTTTTACATGCACCAACTCAAGAACGATACATCTCCGGTCTACGGCGACGGCTTCCGTGAAGCATACGATGCCTACAAGCGAGTCAACTCACTGCAGCGCATGTTTGACTCCATTCGGCTCCATGCAGCGTTTCCTTGAAGCTCACCTGGTGAGGTCCTGGAGAAGCACTGACCAGGCTGCATGTTTGCCACAAAACCCCTTACGTTTATGTTCTAACGCGATCGAGTACATGTAATTGAGAATTATTAAACCAAACGCTACCATCAATCTACTCTGAACGGAGGAAACTCGATGAGGATTATTCACTTTTTCTCTCTGAACGGCATCCGAGTGATGGATCAGTCGCGACCAAGTAAAACTCGCATGAGAGCATGCATGAGAGCGTGTCATCTATTCATATGCGCATTCTCTTCTGGTTGACCTTTTGTGCACAATGTATTATCAGATGCACTTGTGAAAATGAGTGAGGATGAACGAGACTTGAGCGAAGATGACGGTACCGACCTGTTCGAAAGTGAGACCGAAGATCATGACAGCGTTAAACATTCGATCGACTTGCCAGCGCTATCCCTTGACGCGTTGTATGTCGGACCACCTCGTCAAACCGAGGAACGTGATGGAGGGGAGGGCGTGCAGCTTGAAATCACTGGATGTGAGACTGAAGAAACTGGTGTTGGAGGGATTGATATTGGTGACACAGCGTCGAGTCCATCAAAGCAAATAGATGACAGTGCAGTGGGCCAGGAGGCCAAACACCTTGAAGACGATTTGTCAGGTGAAGGTGATAATCTTGACCAACAAGAAATTAATCGACCAAGCGACGACGTACAAAATGAAAAGGTTGATGTGGAAGAAGGCATTGCGGTGACTCAGCCTTTAACCAAATGTGAGAGCCCAAGATTGCCAGAGCGAGATCAACATCGTCAAGATGGCGCAGATGAGAAGCAGCCCTGTCAGAATGGCGATATTCCAGATCAAAGCACTGACGTTCAGCACGAGGGGCTGACATCGAAGAATAAACCCAACGAAAACGGAGATCCAGGTTTGATTCCGACACCAACACGCGGAGACAAAATATTAACAAAGACCGATCTTGACGAGTTGTCTCCCGCTCCACCCACTGGATCCGAACCACTTGCCGATGAACCAAACCGAGGAAGCACTACACATGATTCGGTCGTCACTAAGGACGAAACAATCGCAAAGCTATCCACTCACGATAGCCTGGAACAGAATACTGGAGTTTACAAGTCTCCAGCAAGTGAGTCTCTCGCAAAATCACCAGTGTACACAGTTGCGTCGTTGTTCCCAGTCGTATATGAAAGCGCCGTACCCAACACACCGGTAACACCACCTGAAAGCGCGAAGGTAGTGCCATTACCGATCGCTTCTACTAAAGTCCATGGCCCAACTCGGAGACAAAGAACGGAAATTAGTGGCACCAAAGGTATCGCTTCACGTCTGGCAGCCCTCCAAGCCCAACTTGACGCAGCTCGCAGCGAACTGGCAAATGCAACTCGAACACACAAGATACAGATCTTAATGGTCGAGAATGACAATAAAAAATTATTGCAGCGGAATGCTCGATTGAAAAGCCAGCTCTCAGTTGTGACTGCTGATCTACAGCGATCCAACGCCGAAATGGCTAAGCTCAGGGCCGAAAACGAATTGTACGCTGCGAAGCTACCGCGACTACAAGCTGAATTGCTGGAGGAGACATCACAAGTAGATGAAACACAAGCTCGATCAGTGCAGAATCAATTGGTTTTAACTCAGCTCAAAGCGCGGTCACACGTACTCCAGACACGAAATCTGGCACTGGAGGCCCAGAACAACAAGTTAACGCAGCAAATACGAGAATGTCAGCAGCAATTGAAGCGGAAAGTGTCAGCTTTGCAACAGCAAGTTGAGAAGACAACCAACCTGGAGGCTGATCTGAACGATCTCAAGACAGCTCACACACAGGAAAAACTTGACTGGAAGCACCGAATGGCAAGAGCGCTACATCGATTCGAACACGATAAAAGCAAGCTCGAAGCTCAACTTAAAAGGAAAGAGAGGAAAGACCTGCGTGAAGCGAAGGATAGAGCGGAGAAAGCCGTTCAGAAGCGACGAACAGCTGAAGCGACGACAGCCAAGCTTGAGGAGCAGCTGAAGCACTGCAAGCACGAACTAACCTCCGCTAACGAATCTGCCCAACGACATCTCCATGAAGTACGCACTCTCGAAGCACTCTTACGCAAGGCACACCGCACTGAAGCCACGCTCCGCAACGACTTGGCAGTTTGCAAAACCAGACTGCGAACAGTGCAAGACGAGCAGAGACGTAGCATGGCGAGGTCTTCTACAATGCAAACGCGTCGTCGACGACTCGAGCATCAGATCCCCATCGAGTTGCTATTGCCTTTAACCGACAGCAGCGACGACGACGACGAAGACAACCAGGAGACTCAATGTTGCAGTCACTTAAAACTCGTTTCGACCAAAGTCATCGGCCCAAAGTCTCCGCTGCCATCATCCTCAGATTGCAGTGAATGTCCACGCCTCCAAAACCAGCTCCACCAATTGCAGCAAGAACTTTGTCGCGTTCGCTCCCTCCACAACGCCGAGCTCCACGCTCAAGCCTCCGTCCTCGACGCGTTGCTACATGGCAAGCAGCTTGAAGCAACGTGAGCAAATTAAAAAAATACCAGTCCCTTTTTGGTCGTTATTAATGCTAAAGTCTCATTTGCTCCGCAGACCCCTGCTTTTTGCTCCGACCAAAACCCCTTGGTGTGTACCCATTCCGTATTTCGGTAAATGTACACGTGTCAGGTCGCTTGGTCGGTTCGTTACATTTTCGTATCCGCCGCTCATTTGGTATTCTGCTCTTTGGTGCTCAAGCGACTAAGAGGCGAGCGAGTATGAAGACTGTGCGGACGCTGGTGCTGTCCCTATTGGGCGCGGGGCTGCTGGCCGCCTCGGTCGTGGACGCCATCGTGGCGGGCGTGGACTTCGGCGGCGAGTTCTTCAAGGTGGCGCTGGTCAAGCCCGGCACGCCCTTCGAGATCGTCACGAACGTGCACAGCAAGCGCAAGACGGAGACGATGGTGGCCTTCGACGGCGACGAGCGACTGTACGGCGCCGACGCGGCCACTGTGGGCGTCCGTAGACCCCAGACAGCGTACGCGCAGATCCGCCGCCTCTTGGGCACGACGCTGAGCGACCCGCAGGTGGCGGCGCTGCTGGACGAGGAGCATTTCCCGTACGAGCTGGTGCAGAACGCCACGCGCGGCGGCACCATCTCGCTCAAGCACGGGAAGAGCCAGACGTTCCACGCTGAAGAGATCGTGGCCATGGTGTTCGCCCACGCGCGTCAGATCACGGACACTTTCGCGGAGGCAGCGGTCAAGGACTGGGTGCTCACGGTCCCCACGTTCTTCTCGCAGGCGCAGCGGCAGGCGCTGCTGGATGCGGCCGAGATCTCCGGAGTGCGCGTCTTGTCGCTGATCAATGAGAACACGGCGGCCGCGCTGCAATTGGCGGTGCATGCCAGCTATGACCCGGAAGATAAGCCCAAGAGGATCTTGTTCTACAATATGGGATCGACCTCGTTGCAGGTGAGCATTGCCGAGTTCTCGAGCCAGGTGGTGCCGGATGGATTCAAGAAGAACAAGACCATCTCCACCTTCCAGACCATCAGTAATGCATGGGATGAGAGTCTCGGGGGAGCCAAGTTCGACCTCCGACTGGCCGAACACTTGGCCAAGGAGTTTAGCGACAAGATCGGAGAGGATATCCGCAAGGTGCCTCGCCCGATGGCCAAGATCCGTGCACAGGCGAAGAAGACCAAAACGGTGCTCTCGGCCAATGAGGAGATCCCTGTGGTCATGCAGAGTTTGTACAACGACATTGACTTCTTCACGTCCATGACTCGGTCGAAGCTGGAGGAGCTCTCGTCGGATTTGTTCGACCGCACACTTAAGCCTGTGGAGGTGGCGCTGGAGAAGGCTGGACTGACGGTTGCTGACATTGACGAGATTGAACTCATTGGTGGCGGTGTTCGTATGCCCAAGATCCAGCAGCAGCTTACGGAGTTCTTTGACGGCAAGGACCTGGGTGTGCACCTGAACGGTGACGAAGCTATGGCTCTCGGTGCTGCTTTCCGCGCTGCCAACCTGAGCAACTCGTTCCGTGTGCGTCAGGTGGGAATGACCGACATTGCGTCGTACCCGATTGGTGTGCGTCTGGTCGATCTGTCTGCTTCTGAGCCCAAGGACAACAACAACAACGACGACGATGTGGAGACGAAGCAGTGGATGAAGCGTGCGTCGCTGTTCTCGGAGTCGCACCGCCTTGGTCTGCGTAAATCGGTGTCCTTCTCTCACTCGAACGACGTGTCGTGCACGTTCCGCTACGACAAGCCGTCGATGCTGCCTGCTGGCGTAAGCGTGCAGATCAGCAAATTCAACGTTACTGGCGTCGAGAAGTTTGCCGCGCGCATGGCCGACAAGAACCTCGGCGAGCCAAAGGTCACTCTCTCCTTCGAGCTGGACAGCAATGGTATTGCTCAGATTGCCAAGGCTGAGGCGACACTGGAAGAGGAGGTTGAGGTAGAGGTGGTCGTGAAGAAGGAGAAGAAGAGCAAGAAATCTAAGAAGGAGGACAGCAGTGCTGACAGCAGCACGGCCGGTGACGAAGATGAAGCCGAAGAGGAGGAAAAGCCGGAGACTAGAATGGAGAAGCAGACCAAGACGCACCGTGAGAAGCTGACCGTGGTGCGCGCGCACGAGACCCATGAGCCGGTTGAGGGCATGAGCGTGCTGCCTATGAGCGAGACGGTCAAGAAGGAGTCGTTGGGTATGCTGAACAGGATGGAGAAGGCCGACAACAAGCGTCGTGCGAATCTTGAGGCGAAGAACAATCTTGAGACCTTCATCTACAAGGCCCACGATGCACTGTCCGCCCAGGAGAGCCAGATTAAGGAGGTTACGGTGCCCGAACAAGTCGAGTCGCTGCAGACGAAGTTGGAGGAGACGGAGGAGTGGCTGTATGACGACGGTGACAAAGTGGAGGCTGCTGAGTACAAGAAGAAGATGGATGCGCTGGACTCGGACCTCAGTGCTATTCTCTTCCGCGTGGCCGAGCAGAGGGAACTGCCGATTGCGATCAACACTGCCCAGGAATACGCTTTCAGCACGCGCGAGCTCATGAATGAGTGGAGCACGAGCAAGCCGCAGGTGACGGACGAGGAGCGCAGTGACGTGGTCGAGAAGCTCGATGAGCTCGAGGCGTGGTTGACCGAGTCGGAGGCATCGCATAAGGCCGCTCCCAAGCACGAGAAGCCCGTGGTGACCTCGGCGGACGTGGCCAAGAAGGTGCAGGGTGTCAAGAAGTTCGTCGCTGTCCTGGCGAAGCGGCCGAAGCCGCAGCCGGTGAAGACTGACAAGAACGACACCGAGAAGGATGGCTCCAAGGCTGAGGAAGAGACCTCGTCCAAGGATGCTGACAGCGAGAAGGCCGAGCCCGAAGTCGAGACGGACAAGGATACTAAGGAGGAGGAGATCAAGTCTGCTGACGAGAAGGATGAATTGTAGAACAAACACCCTCAAGGGCATATCAAACTAAACACACGTACGCCTTGCAACTCTTGCCAATGCTTCACGTTTATCAACTTTCCAACTACAGACGAACACCCTCATCTTGAGCTCGGTACTCGCTTTTGGTAATCGGCACGAAGCCATCCACGAAATGTACGTACAGTGCCACCACTTCATTCGGGTCCAGCTTGAGCCACGAGACGAAGGGTGCTGACTTCACCACATCCTCTAACTCCCCCAGACTTTCTACCTTGCGATATCTCCTCAGCAACACCCCTTTGCCTTGTGGTTTGCTCTGCACAAACTGCGTTCCTTGTCCATTCTCCACTGGACATCGGTAGAATCTGTTGACTCTCTGTCGATCCACTTTGCCGTGCAACGACGTCATCTTGTAGAACACGTCCTCCCGTTTCGGATGGAATTTCTCATCCTTCACCACCTCGCAGTAAAGTCCGTAGAGCGCAAAGCGTCCATTGTTGGGGATGAAGCTCACGTTGTCGTCGTTGGCAATGGGTCTCGTAAAAGTATCCACGAATTGAGCAATGATCGTGGAAACAGACCGAGGCGGCGGTGAGCGCTGCCGCAAGGGCACTGGGACTGCAGCAACAGTATTAGTATCAAGCAGTGAAGGAGAAGCTCCAACTTCTGTCTCCGTCTCGAGTCTCCTGCGCTTGGGGCTCGAAGGCGAAGGTGACGTCACTTCTTCTCGCGTTATCACAGATAACTTATCTCCATTGACACTCACTGACGTGATCGGTCTAATAATAGAGCCCTCGCTTGCCGCACCGCCACCAAGATTCACCGCCAGCTCTTCTTGCAGCACTACAGTGTAGTGCTGACCATTGGGTAGTGTGGAAGACACAGGGACTACGTCGCCGTCGCCGTCTCGTAGCAGGAACTTGGAGTCTGGCTGAAGCCTCAGCTGAATACGTATTGCCGCCTCCACTTGGGCGTCCGATGTGCCCATGTACCAGCAGATTCGACGGGCAGCTCCGCCGTCAACAGCGACGTACACGTTCACCTTCATTACGCTTTTTTTCTGTAGCGACACAAAAGACACAAATTCACGAAAAACTATCGATAATTTGATGTTCATCACATAATATTGTGTTCAAGTTGAAGCTTGACGACATTAAATACATTTTGGACATGGCTACATTCCAGTCCTTACAGCTCGCACTCCATAGCTTTGAGGTAGGCACTCAATGACTCTTCAGTTGCCCGTCGTCTGCTGGAACGAGCAGATTTCCAGTCGTCAAAGTCGCATGCGCTCAAATTCAGACGGGAGCTTCGTTGTGACATCAGATTCGAATCTTCGTCCGACTGCAGCGAGAGGCCGCAGTTCATAGATACAGGACGAGATCCCTTGCGTTGACGTTGAAGCAGCTTCTGTCGCTGTCTGGCCGACGTCACTCCTGCGATCTTGACGAGAGAGTTCACGAACTCGGTCGAGCGTGAACTGTCAAGGGATTGCTCAGCCTCGATGAAGTCCAAAGGAGATTCGGTGACAAACGACGGAGACTGCAGCAATGGCAGAGCTCCAAGCACAGCGAGTGGTGAGCTCGGTACTCGTGATCGCTTCTCTCCTGGTTCCGAAATTGAAGACACCCGCAATCGGCTTCGCTTGGGTCCACTATTGGTGGTGTCCAGCTCCCACGGCGAAAATGTACGACCACCCTCGGACAGACTGATCTTGCGTACACGAGTTTGTGAAAGCCGTGCTGCGCTGCTAATTCGTCGACGTCGCTGAGTAGAAGGAAGAGGTCGAGTAATTACCACTTCCATGGGCTGCTCAACATTTCTAGTGCTGTGGGGGGTGTTGAACGGCGGAAGGGTAGCTGCGGACTTCACAGACTTAGTTGTTGGCTGCACAGGAGACGCCGGTTGCTTTCGTCGTTGGAGACGTGTCCCTGTTGGTCGTGGTGCTGGCTTCACGACGACACTTACTCGTCGCTTTCGACCGACTCCAAACTCGGCGGCGATATCTGCTGGAACCGGCTTTAGTGCCGACACCTGGGCGATGTCAGTCTCAGGAGGTGCAATCGCTTTGGCGGCAGTAGCAGCGGTTGGAGACGTGGGAGTTGATTCTTTCCTGGCTGCTTCTCTCTCAAGAAGTTGCTGCTGTTCCTCGACAACGTCTGCGTCAAAGAAGGACCCATGTAAGTTTGATGAAGCCTTCGATGACGTTATGGTATGCGCATGAGTAGATCGATTCCTCTTGCTCCCTTTGCCGCACCCTTGGAATTCCATCACTGTACGCAGAGCTTCAGTCCACAGCAAGTAGTCCTTGGCATCTCTAGTGCGACAAGTTAGAGTACGTCGTCGTCCAGAAGCACCAACACTTCCATACACGATACTGAATTCGAATCGGGTGCTCAGTAAACCGTCTTCGCCCCAAGCGAACTCGACCGGGTGTCTGCAATCGTCTAGCTCGATTCTTTCTCGACGTGCATGGCCCAGGAGCGACCGGTAGCAGAAGACAAGCGAGTAGTGGTGCGTCTTGTTTGGCCGTGCCATCGTAGTCAGCTTATTGACATCGTCATCGTCCGAATCGTCCGAGTCGTCGTCGCAGTCATCGAAGTGAGCTTCATCCTCGTTGAGGCTGGTCGTGGTGGTGACCATCAATTGCAGTGCTGCCGGCTTCCACAACAACTTGCACGAGCGGACACGGAGGCTCCCACCACATACCATAGCTTGACGCACCACTCGTCTATTCTCCATGCTGGTCTTGAGCACTTTGCTATCAAGCGGTCGTAGCGAGAATTTGCTGCTGTTCATTGACCCCGATGCAACGTTTCGAATTGCGTTGTTCATAGAGCTAGCACCTCCGCTTCGAGCAGGATCAAACCGATTCATTGAGTCGGGCCGTGGTACCTTCGAGGTGGCGTATTCGGTAATAACGGCCGAGAACGTCCTGTCGACTTCCAGCAGTTCGAGATCGCTGGACAGACACGGTCGTTGCATACCCCACTGGAGTTGAGGGGAACGCAACGAGGCATTAACGTCGGCCAAATGCCCTCTTGAATTGGTAAGTCGTTCCATAACCACACGCTGCGCCTTATAGTTCAGTAAAGCGGGTGCCTTTCAGACTTGAGGGACTTCTTCAGAAGAAATTGCGGTGCGTATGAGGTCATGGAGTATGATCGATGTTACACATTCGCCTCCGAAAGCAATTCGTGGCGTTTGATCTCTATCTCGCTTGAGGCGGTGTCAGAATGGCCTTCGTTACTACTTCGACGTTCAGAGGAGTTCATGGCAAATTGCTAGAACTTGAAAAAAAATCGCATTGTAAGTTCAGTAGTCTGGCATTCGTATTGCCCGAAAAATTTGTCATGCAAGTCGACTGAACTCTTGAGCTCCAAATGTCCCTTGAAATCGTGCCAAACCTCGTGCAGTGTAGCAAACAGGAGCCAACGCGAGCTACCAGACGAACCATCTCGCTTTTATCAGCATCAAGGGGTCAAAAGATGAGATTTGCACGCCGAGATGCACCGTGGGAAGCTTGTTCGAAAGAACAGCAAACTTGTTTTGCACCACCATGCTGGTTGGAGGGCCTTATCTCCATTTCAAATGTCAATTACGTAACTGGATCATTTGGTTCTGCGTGCGTGGACGGGTGGCGGGCACCTACCACCACTTCTTGTAAAACTTGAAATATGACATGGTTCCGGTGGCGATGGTCGACACGACTCCCCACCAGATCATGTACCCATTTTCATACTGCAGCTCTGGCATGTTCTCGAAATTCATGCCGTACAGTCCTGTGAGGAACTGCGCCGGCAGGAACACGGTGGCCACAAGCGTCAGCGTGTAACTCACTTCGCTTTGCTGGGCCGTCCGTGCATTGTGGAAATCGTCTACTAGACTGCGGCAACGATCCAAGAGGCGATCGCAGGTCTCATCGATGACCGTCACGTGGTCCTGCACGTCACGGAAATACCGCAGCGTCTCGCCCTCGAAATCGTTCGATTCCATGAGCTGCGTGACCATTTCGCGCAGCGGTTTGCACAGCAACTTGAGTCCCTTAATTTCCTTCGAGCACTTTGCAAGCCGGTCAACGTCAAAGCTGCGTGGATCAAGACGCAAAAGGCGAGAAAGCATCGCGACCTTGGCTCCATACGTGTGTGCAATAGGCGACAGTTCGTCTACGCACACGTCCACGATCGAGTACACCAAGAATGTCGTGCCACTCTGCCGCACCTTGGAGTACGAAGTATCTAGCCGCTGCTTCAATGTCGGCCACAAGGTACTCGGAGATTCCTGTACGCTAATCACCACATTCTCCATAATGTACACGCTCAATTGCTCTGGTGGCGCCATAATGCGGCCCATGGCCAATTCGTCCAGCCTTCTCTCCAGCTCTTGCTTGCTCATGCTTTCAAACGGGGATGTTGCATTGTCTCGCACATATAACGAAGCCCGATACATGCTCTGATACTCCAACGTCTTCTTCAGATCACGCGCATGCACCGTTTGAAGGACCAACGACGAATGTTCGTCGTAATGTTCATACTTAGGACGCTCGATATCCGCATCCAGCGTGTCTTCCACCGCTAGCGGGTGAAGTCGATAACGCACTGCCAACCTCCGCATCATCAACGGATCTGTTCCTTCCACGTTGATCCACCGCACAGTGGCCCAATTAGGATGCTTCGAGTACATGAACTTCTCCACTCCTTCGATCGGGTACGCACTGCGAATGCGATCGGGTGAGTATTCGATCGAGCCCAATCGTGCTACGGGGATTGCGCCCCCGTACACTTTAACGTACTCGCGCGTCAGAGCAGCTACAAACTCCGGGCTGAAGAGCTGCGCCAGCTTGATCTCCTGAATAGCGTATAGGAATTCTTCATACGTGATTCCGCCGCTCTTATCGTCGTCTACTTGGCCAATAAAGGCGTTGAATTCCTCCTCGTTCTCGCACGAAATCCCCATCGCTTGGAGACCGCGACGAAACCCGTCGTACGATACATTCCCGTCCTCTATAATATAACAGGAACATAGCAATATTTCAGTTATTATAAAAGGATAGTGACCATAATTTCTCTACTACGGAATTGCACCATTGGGCTGGAAGAGCGAGAAAAGTTTCGTGAGTTTGGCTGTGGTGAGGTCGTAATGAGGGTCCAGGAGGTCTAAGCGGTTGGTTTCCTCAGCGACACCAGCGCCTTCGCTCCAGTCCAAAGGGTGCGAGTCTCTCGCTCTGGATACGAGGCTCAGCAGGTTCTTCCCGTGTAGCGTTGGCAGCTCTGGGGCCGGTTTGGGAGGCGTGAGGGACGTGAGCGAACGACTCCAAGGGGACAGCGATCGTCGGTGGCTGGACGAAGGATGAGCGAAGGAAGAGGTGAAGTCTACGGGGACGAAGCAGTGGCGAGAGGCGCGTATGGTGGGGGCGGCCGAGCGCATGCACGCCAGCATGGTGCAGATCCTATAATGGTCACTCAAATGATGCGTCGGGAAAAGTGACGTACTTGAAGTGGCTAAGTTGCTCTTGTGGGATGCTGATGGTGGCCGCTGATGCTGAAGAAGACCAATGCTGGATTCTCATGCCGCCTCCGTTCAGATGTGGGTCCCAAGTTGCCGCATTTCTGAAGAAAAGACGACAGGCGAACGACGCATCCGCGCTTTGGATGCAAGTGAAGCGCGAATAATAAGTTCTCCCACATTAATTGCGGCCAAAGCGGCACTGCTACATACATGTACGTCGTGTAACCTCTTTAATCGCCTGCCCCCCGCCTGCTGTTCTTCAAGCCTTCGCTGCTGGACGTAATACTTTTGCACGCATTTGACGCTGACGAAGCCGAACATGAGCCTTATCAGCAGCCAAACGCGTCAAGCTCGTGCGCGTCGCGGGAAGCTTTGAGTTGAGTGCAGCATGAATCGGGTAATGGAGATGACGGGGGCTGTGCTTGGTCCATTGCTTGATTTACTGGAGCTTTACATGTATGGTCTGCGTTGCGCTTCGCTTCGAGACGGGGAGGAAGCTGATCCAAGCGCAACGCGCAGTCTGGTTGAGTTGTCACATCACGAGTATGTGACTCATGCGCTCCATGCAGATACTATCTGATGGCAATCGCGTGACACCAACCTCAGCAAGCAAGCGCTTAATGCTTGGTTCCAGCAGTCTTGCACCGTTTGCTGGTCCGCCACCAAGTCTTAGCCGGTGGTTACTCGCGCATTAAGCATCTGTCCACTGGAGCTGCCATCACCTCTACGTCGTCGCGCACCGTGCTGCTCCGCCGCGCTGCCGTTCTCCTCCTCGGCGAAGAAACTTCATTAGCCAGACTTGGCGGCCGTGATCGTTGCCTCTCTTCACCATGTCGAAAAGGATGACGAGGATGTGAACGAAAGCTTCAACCGCCTTCTGCGGATGGATCTTCATAATGTCATCTCCATTTATACTGAGCTCGCTCGCTCGCTGCGCTTGCTTCCAAGCTGCTGTACGACATGGTCGTGTTCCTACGCACTATACACCTACTAGTTCACTACAGTTCACTAACGCTAGCAAGTCGGCCGATCAGGCAGTCGCCCGGCCGACTCCAGTCAGGATCTCGAGCACCTGGCCGACCGTCGGTCTCTCATCGGGGTCCACGCTCAGCAGCTTGTCCAGCAGCGCGACCGTCAAGGTCGATATCCGGTCCGAGAGCCCCCACGAGTCGATGACCTTGGCCACGCCCAGCTCGCAGAAGGCGCCGAACGCCTTGTTGCCGCGCGCCGCGTTGGACGTGAGCGGCGAGCCCGTGAGCATGATGAAGAGCATGATGCCGAGCGACCACAGGTCGGCCGCGAAGGCGTCGTACGCCTCCTGGTTGACCACCTCGGGCGCCATATAGTAGGCCTTGCCCACGGCCTCGCCGCTGGCTCGTTGCGGCGCGTCGGTGCTGAGCCCAAAGTCGCCGATCTTGCACTCGCCGCGGCAGTAGAAGACGTTCTCGAGCGACAGGTCGCGGTGCGCGATGCCGTGCGCGTGCAGGAACGCCACGCCGGCCACGCACTGGCGGAAGAGCGCCAGCGCCTCCGTCTCCGGCAGGCGGTTCTTGGGCGCGCTCTCCAGCAGGTCCCACAAGTCGCCGCCCGGACAAAAGTCCATGACGACGCACCAGGTGTCCTGCGGGTGCAGGAACTCGCCGCGGAAGCGCACGACGTTGGCGTGCGGCGGCAGCGCCATGAGGCGCGAGATCACGCGGTGCTCGCTCCAGGGGTTGTCCATGTTGGAGTTGCGGCGCAGCGCGTGGACGGCCCGCGCCAGCGACACCTGCTTGATGACCACCAGCTCGTCGTTGCGCCGTGCATCCTCGTAGAGACCCACGGGTCCGTACAGCGCGTCGCTCAGCGGCCGGCACAGGCGGAAGCGGTCGGCGAGCAGCGTGGGCATGGGCTGGCTGGCTGACTGGCTGGTTGGTGGGGGCTTCAAAATGGAGAGCGCGCGTGCGTGCGTGCGTCCGAGGCCTCCGATTTGGTTGTGAGCTTGATGCACATTCGTTCGTGGCCGCATCGCGCCTGCCGAAGGTGTGCTCGCTTTTAGCTGCCAGCGGACAGGGCCTTGTCAGCAGCAATGCTATTACGCCGGAAAAATCGAAGGAATCGGGCAACTCAGACGGGCCGACGGGCAACATGCGGCGCGTTGCAGCAACTTTAGGTCGTTCACTTCGCGCCGCACAGTCGTTGCCAGCGTTCTTGATGTGCAAAGGAAGCCTAGAGAAGCACGCACGAGCTCTTCCTGCCGCGCTGAGTTCTCCTTTGGAACCGTCCAGCGTATATATGCGGCGGCGAGGACCAGCAGCAGCTGTATATTGGCGCTGCTAGGGTGAAGATGTCTCTGCAAGCAATCGATGTGCTGATGTCTTTTTGCTTCTTGCTGGATTCACGTTTCAACGGTTCGTTATTGGATCTATGATACTGCGATTGATAGACTCGAGCGAATTGATGTCGCTGCACGAGCAGAGGTAAGTGCTGCCGCCTGTCCTTCAGTGCGCTGCCACGAACCCACAGCTTACGTACGAGGCTCAAGACGCTAACTGAACGTCGAGCGTCGGCTGACCACCAAGCAGTATCGACTGCCGCTTGTGCTAACCACATCAAGCTGAGACCTCGAATTGGTTCTCCGAGCTCGCTACTTTCCGCCCACCAAGTTGCGACGAGGTGTGTAGGACAAGCACTCATCAGAGGTTTCTCCTAGTGCCATCATTCGTGTTCGTTCTGCAGTAAATCAAAACCACCCCGCGAACTCGTTGTGCACGATCCGGCCCGCCAGCCTTTTTATCAAAGCCACTCCAAACACCTGCAAGCACCGAACGCCACCAGCACCAGCAAGGCAATGGATTGCAGGGGCTCGAGGCCACCACTGCGCATTGACAGCGAGGGCCATCACGAAATACGGCACCGTATTGTTCAAGCCCTGCAATCGAATTGAGACTCTGCGTGCGATGATGCACAGCGTAACAAGGTGCGGTTTCTGTTACGATCTGTGGTTGATTCTTTCTATTTTTTCTCATTATCGAACATTAGCAGCTTGAGTTGCTGGTCGGCAACGTAGTGGCTTCAAGAATCCGGAGACACCGAAATGGTAACGCAGCTCCACGCTGGTGTGCATGAAGGCGTCAAAATCGCCCAATATGCATTGTGCCTACGAGGAGGGTGCGTGCATAGGGACGATGGAGATGGCAAAGCTACTGCTGCTGCTGTTGGTATGATGAACAAATAGATCGCGCAGTGCACACATGGAGTGCCGTTGAACAACGGGACTTTCAGAAGGCTAAGGCCGATGCAATCCTTTCGCCGTGCAGACCATGCTGCTCACTCACAGCAAATCGGGGCCCGAGAAGAGCTCGAGCTGGCTGCGAGCTGCTGCGTGCACGCCGGCGTCGTTGGACAAAACTAAACGCCAAGCCAATGCGCAGCAGCCCCGAACATTTTCCAGTCCAGCAGAAGATATGCTCGGCGCCACCCAACAGCACCCATGATACTGTTCGGCTGGATGCCCACTTCAACTCCGCTGTCCAATCACAATCGCCCGCCATACCTGGCAACAATGACGAGCACTGCAACTATCCCCGCGACCAAACCCGCGCAAAGCGAGCTTTCGTAGTGACTCGGGCGCTCCAACGCGTTTCTTGGGACCAAAGTAGCTCGCCCAGGCCTACCTCCGCTTCTCGTGGGTGTGCGTCGAGGCTTCCAGCGAGATGCGATCGATAGTCCATATCACTCGTTTGTTAAAGATGCTGGGGAACTTCCCGGGACCACGTCTGCCCACTCGAACCAACTTGACCACCTTGACCACTTCCTGACGCTGTCCCCGGAATTATTTTGACCGTGACATACCCACTGAGGCACATTTGTCCGAATCCTGACATCCGGGACGCGCTCGAACAACGTGCAGTGGCTCTACAGCAGATCCGCATAGAGGCAATGTTCGTCATGAACTTCCACTGCTGCCGGCTGCTCGAGCACCATCGGCGTATCCACCCGAACTACCCAGTGGTACCGGCAAGATCTCGAACGATGGAGACAGCCCTACAGCTGGACTCTGCTACGTTCTACCGGTGCTGCACTGCTGTCTTTGGTGACGAACAGATGCCCGCGCCAAAACTCTCGGCTAACGCTGCGCTAGAGGGGTCCATCAACAAGTACAAGGCTTCGCGATCGAGGGTCATGTCGTATATACCACCTACGCTCTTCTATTCAAGCTCCGCTATCAAAGAACTGGCGAATGACATGCTCGTTGCGGCGAAGCAACACGTTCGAATGAACTTCGAGGCGCGGCTTGTCAAATTCATTAGCCTGCAGCTTGCGTATCCGCGGGGAGCAGCTGAGGCCATGGTCGCTCGACTAAAGTCAAGTCCTGAAGACCTCACGGACGTCGAGAAGCAATGGCTTGAGTGGCTAGAACTGCCTCCTACAGCTGCGAACATCGCTAGCCACGAAGTGCTATTTCTCGGCAAGCTGTACGACATGCTGAAGGAGATGGAGCCAATGCACGACCAAGACGAGATCCCGAAAGGGTGCCGGCTCTTTACGTTGCTGCCGCAGCCCACCTCCTGTGTGCCATCGTTCTTCCCGGTCACGACAGAGGTGCTCTACCAAGTCGCAAAACAAGTTTTGGCAACTACGGGCAAGGATGTATTTGGTCTCTACAAGTCCACGAACTCTCGTGGCCATCGGACGTATGCCACGCCTACGGAGTTCCAAGAAGTACGCGAGCGAATGTGGACCATGGTGTTCAACCTCGGAGACTGCGTCAGCCATACTGCGGATCCCCGAATTGGCGTTCCAAGGCGCAACTTTGAGTACCAGATCTCCACAAATGGCTACAGTGCTGCTGTGCTGACGTCAATTCCTGCTCCTCTTGAACGACCTGCTCTTTCTCCGAAGTATATACCAACTACATTGATCGGGATTGACCCAGGTCTACGGATGATGCTGACGGCATACAGCCGTCCTATGCTGGGCTTTGTCTGCAACGCACCGGAAGAGCCATGCTTCATGCCCGGTTGGTGCAGTACCTGTCCAGGCCACGTTGGCGGTAGACGCCATGGCAGGAAGCGCAGCAGGAACCGCCGTCGTCGCCACCGACGCAAGAGACGCAGCAGAGCACAGTGCGATGTGGAGGGGTGGTGCGAGATCTGTCACAGGCACCACCCAAGGCACCACCCAAGGCACCACCCAAAGCACCGTCCGCGGAAACACGGCGTCAGGCACCGGACTCACTTCCTGCACGACAATTCTCACGTCCAACAAGTCACGTCCCGAGAGTACCGACACATGAGTCGTGTCGAGCACCATGCATTCTGGCATGAAAACCTGAAGAAGAGGTATCCGCGCTACGGTGAGTTTGTGAAGGACATGCCTTCGTTCAAGACTTCGTCGTCGGTGTCCCTGCTCTCTCGTTACGAGCACAGGTGGAAGAATGTCAGCGCCATGCTGGAGTTCTGCGCACTGAAAGGGTTTCGCAAGTGGAGATTCACGGTGTCGCGATTCAAACGCAAGGCCGTCGCAAAACTCGCCAAGCGTGTTGTCCCGACCGTGGACCGTGACGTGTGTGTGGCTCTCGGAAAATGGAGCAGCCAGACTCACCTCGCGGGCCACATGCACGTCCCGCTCAAGCGGTTCGCGCTTGAACTCTCTCGCCGCGCAACCCTCGTCATGGTCGACGAGTTTCGTACCAGCTATCTTTGCTCCGAGTGCTCACGTCCGATGGTGAACACGCCATTCAAGATCTATGGGACGACGAAAACCAAGAGATCGAGGAATGTGCGTGTCTGCAGAAACGTAGCATGCAGAGCAAACTACTGGGAACGCGATATCAATGCGGCGAAAACCTTGTGGCAGCTTGGACTCCTCCAAGTCACCCACCGGCCTCGAACTCCGCAGTTCTGCAGAGGGTACCGAATCAACTCAGACGACTTCATTCAAATCAACGTGGGAACGGGACCCTGAGAAGGACCTCAAACGAAAGCCCACTCGGTAAACGGGCTGCTGGGGAGTGAAAGGCTTAGTGCCTTCATTCATAGGTAGCCCAGTCCGAACGTAAAGATCTCTCGAGATCATTCTTAGTGAATATACCATATCATGTCCATTCCTACCCCAGTCAGTGCCGCCAAAGACATTGTCCTCATGGATCGAGGCGCCTCTACTAAGGTCCGCTTATTCTTCTGCGTCGATCGCATCGTCACGAAACCCTCAGTTCAAGATTTTTGCCCAACGAGACAACCCAAAGCGCCATAAGCTTGCAAGCATGCTTCGCGGCCAGTTCATCGCCCAAACCAAGCTGCACGAGGCCCTCTTCGGTGACATCTGGCTCTGTCGAGACCAGCAAGGCGACAACCGCTTCGTTGCGGTCAAACAAGTCCAGCTCGACCTCGCCAGACGAGCGTTCACTAGCCAACTTCCGCTCGACAACCCTTGGGTCGAACGCCGGACACTCGACACGCTGCAGCAGCTTGGTTCGCACGAAAATGTGCTGCGGGTGTATCAGCAGTTCCAGCAAAACGACGCGTGGTTCGCGGTCATGGAATTTTGCGACGGAGGCGACCTGCACCAGACGCTGGAGTTGGCTCCACACCACCGCCTACCTGAGATCCAGGCGCTGCCGCTCTTTGCGCAGGTTGTGCGCGGGATGCAGTGGCTCCACTCCAACGACATCGCGCATCGTGACTTGTCGCTCGAGAACGTCTTCTACTGCCGCGGCGAGTGCAAGATCGGCGACTTTGGGCTCAGCACCGACGCGCCGCAACGAGCCAGCGGCGAGGCCGTGGGCAAGGCCTACTATATGGCGCCCGAGGTGGTCAACCAGGAGGCGTACGACGCCTTCGCGGCCGACCTGTGGTCGCTCGGCATCATGCTCTTCATCATGCTCACGGGCTCGCCGCTCACGTCCAACGCGGCGCGCGGCAACAAGGCGTTCGGCGCCTTCTGCGAGCTGGGCGTGGCCAAGGTCATCGACTCGTGGGGGCTCTCGGACCGGATATCGACCTTGACGGTCGCGCTGCTGGACAAGCTGCTGAGCGTGGACCCCGATGAGAGACCGACGGTCGGCCAGGTGCTCGAGATCCTGACTGGAGTCGGCCGGGCGACTGCCTGATCGGCCGACTTGCTAGCGTTAGTGAACTGTAGTGAACTAGTAGGTGTATAGTGCGTAGGAACACGACCATGTCGTACAGCAGCTTGGAAGCAAGCGCAGCGAGCGAGCGAGCTCAGTATAAATGGAGATGACATTATGAAGATCCATCCGCAGAAGGCGGTTGAAGCTTTCGTTCACATCCTCGTCATCCTTTTCGACATGGTGAAGAGAGGCAACGATCACGGCCGCCAAGTCTGGCTAATGAAGTTTCTTCGCCGAGGAGGAGAACGGCAGCGCGGCGGAGCAGCACGGTGCGCGACGACGTAGAGGTGATGGCAGCTCCAGTGGACAGATGCTTAATGCGCGAGTAACCACCGGCTAAGACTTGGTGGCGGACCAGCAAACGGTGCAAGACTGCTGGAACCAAGCATTAAGCGCTTGCTTGCTGAGGTTGGTGTCACGCGATTGCCATCAGATAGTATCTGCATGGAGCGCATGAGTCACATACTCGTGATGTGGCACTGGCTTGCAACTTGATGTGGCCGAAGAGAATAGCGATGCAGGCAACTATAATACCTAGCACCACTCACTGGTCTAGCAAGCCGGGCGTTGCTTCAAATTATCACCCACTCACTGCCATTTCATGTTCTCTCAGCACTTGCCAGGCTTGTACACGCCACTAACTCGACTCGGCCTACTTCGCCCTGGAGCTAGTCGTCTATAAGTCGCCTTGCCAGCGTCAAATGCGCGCAAAAGTATTACAACACCAACATAGAGAAGATGCCGCAACCACGGTGAAGCATGCGAGTGAGTCTCACTGCGCTGGTTAGCAGTCAGCGCGCTGATACCATCAGTCTGAGCCGGCACCGAATTCGCGTAATCCTGACCCGGCGTACGACAACGCGAATGCTTCTCGTCGTCCGACCTAGCAGTTCTGCAATCTTGATGCCGAGTAGATGAGCTATGGTCTCAACTGGTTGAAGCAGAGGCACGCGAGCACACGTACAGGTTCAGGATTGAACGTACAACAAATTGCTGCACTATGCAGCCGTAAACAGGCATGTTCGACAGAAAGCATGAATCCTTTTCAAGTAGTTTACGAACTAACAGTGCTAGTTCGTTCTAGTCTAGCACTACTGGCCCGAAGGAGAACGAAAGTTGCGTGTTTTTTTCACTCAACTCCTCGATCCGGCGCGCGAAACGCCATCAAGGACTCCTTGACAAGGAGATGACGATCAAGCCAGCCTCCCGACGGACGATCCATTGCAAGTCTTGCGAGAGCACAATGATACTGCCCAAGAGTGCAAATTCCAGTTGAATGATTCTGCTGCGACTTCTGACCAAGAACACCGGATAGATAGAGGCCAAGTCGATGAGCGCGAACACAATGACCGAGTGCTAGCAGGCTTGTTGCAATCGCATTGCGACTGCAAATGACGAACTGGTTTTTATGTCGAGAAGCATAAATATTGAAGTTGAAGTGCTGCTGATCACGCGTTCAAAATGCGCATTCGTCTTGTCCGGCATGTTCTTCTGCTGCTGGGTACGCTGCGTCATTGCGCCAACAATGGAGGACCCACAAGGGTGTAATAAATTCAAGGGCGTGATCGGTTTGTGCGTGTGCGTTTCTACATCAAGCCGACGATCCCAGCGTTTAGTTTCACGAAATCACTCCGTTCGCAGTAAATACAAGAGTTGCGGTCACCGTTACCCATTTCTTCGCCCGCTGGACAGCGTAGACAATAGCGAAAGTGACATGGTTTAGTCTGTGGATGCAGACAGCACTGATCACTCGAACATCCACACAACCACTGCACATGATGAAAAGCAACCACGCGCCGCAACAATACTAGCTTGCCGCCGCCGACAATCAAGTTAGCTTGACTTACGGCGTTGGGAGGCTTCGCCTTCGAGCAGACCTTCACGCAGGCTGGGAAGTATCAGGACTCAGCTGGCGCTTCTTCCCGTTCGTGTTCGTAGAAAGAATGCTTGAAGCGCGACCGTCGCCAAAGTGCACTTTGTTCTGAACATGTTCGCTGATCGGCGAGTCTGCATTGCTCGCTCATTCTCGAATTAACGCTGGCCCGCCGATAACGTCCAACTTGGTCTCCCTAGACTGCCACTTATGATCCGCCAGCGGTACCGCCTCAAACATAAGATCGGCGACGCACTCTACGGTGCCGTGTGCGCGTGCGAGGACACGCACAACCACGACGAGCTCGTGGCCATTAAGCAGGTGTCGCTCGAGCTGGCCAGCAGTTTGCTGGAAGCGCACCCGAACATCGACAACCCGTGGCTGGAATGGCGCGTCGTCACTAAACTGCTGACGCTGCCGCCACACCCGAATATCGTGCACTTCCGTCACGAGTTCCTACACAACGAGTCGTGGTTCGTCGTCATGGAACACTGCCCCGAGGGGGATCTGTGGGGCCGAGTGCAACGGTCTCCGAACGGCCGAATACCCGAGCAAGAAGCTCTGCGTCTGTTCCGTGAGGTGACGCTCGGCCTCCACTTCTTGCACACGAACAACATCGCGCACCGAGACGTGTCCCTGGAGAACGTGGTGCTGCGTGACGACGTATGCAAGATCTCGGACTTTGGTCTCGCCACGGACGCAGGGTGCACGTGCAAGAATGAAGTGGTGGGCAAGGCCTACTACATGGCCCCCGAGGTCGCCGATGGCCAAGACTACTCGCCCGTGCACGCCGACATGTGGTCGTTGGGCATCGTACTGTTCATTATGCTGGCGGGGTCGCCACTTGTACACCGTGCAAGCGAGAGTGAGAAGGGCTTTGCCGGATTCCTGCAACTTGGTGTGCATCGAGTGGTGGACGCATGGGATATGTCCGCGTTCATCTCGGAGGACGTTCGTGATCTGCTGTCGGCGCTTCTCCAACGAGACCCCGCACGGCGACCGACGACGTCCGACCTGCTCGAGCATCCCTTATTGCTGCAGTAAACGAACCCCACGGTACAAGTACAACTCAAATATAAAGCCTTCCTTCGCTGTAACTTGCTTGCTTAGCTTTGCCGGACAACCGCATAGCGATCTTCAAGCGCCACGTGAACCGCCTTCAAATCCTAGCCAGTCACCTCATACGTAATGGAGCCCAGCGCCACGTTCGACCCGCTCGCTGCGTTGGAGGCCGAATATGCGGCCGTCTTAGCGCAGAGCAGACCGCCCGCAGAAGCTCCTCCTTCTTCCCAACATGCAGGCGACGCAGAATCCGCCGGCAGTGGCAGCGAAGACGAGGAGAGCGCGGCAGTTGGTGGCTTCGAGAGCTACGCGCTATTGCCATCGTCCCCTTGCACCAGCGACACTGACGCCCACGATACGACCCCAGCCTATGAGGACACTGCAGACAGTGGAGAGAACGCTGAAGAAGAAGAAGAATGGCCACAGAGCGAGGTGAAGACGGTAGAAGCGTCCAAGCAGCAGAAGCAGGAAGACGCCGGTCTACAGGAGCACCAGCGTCAGGCCATCATGCAAAGCATGCAAAAGGTAAAGCTGCGGCCGCCACCATGGGCCGAAGCCGCCAATTTGACGGACGACGAACTGGTGGACATGGTGCAGAAGCAGCTCGGACTGAAGAGCAAGTAACAGGAAGACGTTTAATTTCTACTAGAGAGGTGTTCTATGCCAGCACTGCTGGACTTGATTGACTTGTAGCTCGCTTTACTTGCGGAGCAGCACAGCGCTGGTCACTGCGGCGGCGGCAACAGCCGTGGCCAAATAACGAAGTGCGGACTCTCCATGCAGTCGGAAGCTGGGCTTGAAAAGCGGACAACCACTTGCAGTTGATTCCTCCTTGTGGAATGGAAGAGGTTCACCAGTAGCAGCATCGACCAGAGCTTCAGCTGCGGAGAGAACGTTTGTGCCACCGCCGACTCGAGACACGTACATCATCTTGACACTGTCAGGGATGTGGGGCAGCTTGAACGCCTTGCCACTGCCGTTCTTAGCCTCCATCTTCGCAAGTAGCGCAGCAGACGGCGACCGGTCGATGAGCAGTGACGACTTGATGGTCATCTCAGCCGATGTAGGGAAGCAGTGGTGCACGAGCGACACCACCTCCTGCACATGTTGTTCCTCCACAAAGAGTACCGCGTTCGGACCGGCATCGAACGTGTATGCAGCTTGCACTCGACCTGCTTGTTCGTTGTAGCGATGCACAAGGCGGATGATCTGACGAGAAACATCGTTCAAGTAGAAAATCGGCGGCGAGGTGTCGAGACACGTGGCGTGGAACTGGTTGCTGTCCTGCATCGTGAGCTTGCCGAACGCCTCAAAGTCCCTGTCCAAGATGGCTTTCTCCATGATCTTCATGCGGTCGGCCACCAAGTGCTCGGCACGGTAAGCCAGCAACGGACTCGTCGCCTTAGTCGTCTGCATCCCGGTAGTGCTGCTCGTGTCTTTCTGAGCGTCATTCACCACACACACCACAGCACACAACCCGGGCCAGTGCTGTTCATTGGCGACCTGCACTGCAATGGAGTCCTGCCCATCAGGTCGTTCTCCCTTTTGCCAAGCTACGAAGCCGCCGTCCAGACTTCTGCAGGCCGATCCGGAGCCTTGACGTGCAATAGCCGACAATTGTCCAGGGAACTCCTCATCGGTCTTGGAGATGCCGTAGAACTCGGCCAATGCAGCCACAAGACACGCGTAGCCCGCAGCGGACGACGCGAGTCCCGCCGCCGTCGGGAACGAGTTGGTGGACACAATGTGCAGGTGCTGCGGCGTCTCGTTGCCACTGCCACTGCCACGCACTCGCTGCACCAGTTGCTGCATCTCACGTAGCACGACTGCAACGCGCTTGTTGATGGGCTGCTCTTGGCCGTTGAGCCACAGCCGCGTGCTGTGCAGAGTTGACCCCCCAGCCACCGACGTCGTGGTGCGTAGTTGGTCCTGATGCAGCGTCACACTCACACTGGAGTTGATGGGCGTGTTAAGCGATACATCGTCCTTGCCCCAGTACTTGATCACCGCAATGTTCGTAGGCGCCGAACACGTCGCCACCTTCATGGTAAGTAGGGTACTCAGCTAGAGGTGAGAGGTCCAGAAGTGAAGATCGGATGTAGGACGCCACGTACAAGCGGTACAGGTACCGCCGACATACATTTTTTGGGATCTCAGTTACACCAACGTTACACAAAATATGATTTGGTCCTACAAAAATTTCTCACCATACAAACCGCGGCTTGTCATGGGCGTCATCTCCGTCGGCGCGTCGCTGGGCGTGCGCGCTGTCCGCGCGAGTGCGCCGCCGGTGCAACAGACGTCCACTTCGAATGCTCCTGCGCGCCGCTCTTTGGCGCCTCCGGGGTCTACAGGCGCGTCGTCCACGGCCGCTAACGGCCGCAAGAAGTCGGCCAGGAAGCGCTTGGGCGGCTCGAAACGCAGCGCCGCAGCCAGCTACAGCAGGAGCGAGCGGTCGGTCGCAGCGACCGCGTCATCTTCAGCTATGCGCCGCAGTGTCAGCCCCAATGCGCGCGAGGCGGCGGCACCCAGAGCTGCGGCCGCGAGCGTCACGCCGTCCGTTTCGACGCTGATCAACACCAAGAAGCCCATTGGACGGATGGTGCGTGTGCGGACCACGATGGACCCGCAGCGACTCGCGCCACACGTGATTGGCGTAAATGGAGGCAAGCTGAACGCCATCATGTCGCGCGCGCGGTGCAGCATCAGCTACAGGAAGACGCCGGAGAACGAGGGGCAAGAGGACACGTTCTCGATGGCCTTCATGATTTCAGCCAATACGACCAAGAGAGTGGACGACGGTGTCCAGTTGCTGCAGGCCGTGGTGGAGAGCACGGAGCAGCAGTTGAGGAAGTACGAAAAGAGTGGACGGAGTATGGAACAGGAAGAGAGAGAGGAACACGTTGACAGGGACGAAAGACAGCAGCAACAGGAGGATGCAGAACGGCAGGCTCAGACGCGGATACAACAGGTGGGAAATGAGGTTTCGATGCAGCAGAGCAGCAATAGGGCAGCACGGAATCGAAGTCGAAGTCGAAGTGCAGCACGAGATGAGGTGACGGCGCAGCAGAGGCATCCGAAACGTACGTGACGCAACTGAAGATGATTTTTGTTGCGGCTGTGATTGTTGTTAACCACTAAATGCTTGCTTGGTTAGGCCGCCGTGAAGAAGCTAGTGCTGAAAGCAGCGCGTCGAAGCGCGGGAGAAATAATGATGAAAGCCAGACGCGTCGATCGGAGCGGCGTCCTGCTAGGAATGAAGACGAAGAACGCAAAGAAGACAGGGAAGCTGTTGCTGCTGATGCGGTAGCAAGAGCTGAAGAAGAACGGCATCTGAGGGATGAACGAGAGGCGTTCCGGATACGACTGGCGCGTACTGTAATGATCTCGCGGCGCTTGAAAGCGGAGGCCACGCGCGCTCGCGCTCAAGAAATTTTGGAGAGGGATAAGTATTTGCGTTTGCGTCGCAAATTCGAGGAGATGGCACACCGCAAGAAAGTCGCAGAGTTTGTGGTAAAAAAGCAGTGCAGTGCGATGACATCGGCATTATCGACGACGTCGCAAATCAAGAAAAAGCAATGTCTGATGGAAATTGAGCGGCTAAGTGTTGCGCACGATGCGTGCCCGCCACCGACCAGCCGCACTCTTGCTCCCAATTTGCGAGCACATAGCGTCAAGGCAAAGCGTAAAAATGCTGGTACACCCCGGTTAGCTGGACTTCAGCTTCTCGAGAGTAATCTTGCAGTGGATGACGACTTGATGCGTTTGGTGAAGAAGGTCCAGGCTTTTGGAAAATTCATTACATCGGGCTCGATAGAGCCACCATGTATGGAGAACACTGGCATGCAGAACGATGCAACTCCTGATGATGACACAGCTGATCGGTTTGACTTTCCTAGCGAAGACGCGGATGTTTGTATGGATACGACGAATGATGACCCTGCAACGACTGATGCATCTATGGAGGGTTTAGGAGATGACAATGAGGTTGGAGACGAGGAGAAAAGCAATCCTCGGCGCGAGTCTTTCCGCTCGACGTGGGACCTTCCTGGCCTGACTCGTGATCTCAATTTGATTCAGGACTATTCTGCGGAAACGGACTGCAAACTGCTGCGATTTCTGGCAGGTGAACGCCAGTATTTCTATCTGGAGCCACTCATCGACAGCGGTATCTCGTACTCACACGATATCGAGAGATGGCTTCTTACAGCTCACGATATTCAGATTCTCCATCGATATTTGTTGAAGCATGGTGACTGTGGAAAAGGGCTTGTGCTGTGCGCTGAACGACTACGTGCTCTGGGCAACTTGGTACCACCTCTTTCGTCATCATCTAGTGAGAATCCGCTGATCGGCGAGGTAGGTGTGTTTGAGTCGTCACGACATCAAGAGTGGAGTGAATTGCAGGATAAAATCGTTACTCTGCATTCGCTTGCGTTGGTGGCCCACATGCTGGGGAAGCACTATATCGCTAGGCAAGTGATTGGAAGTAACCGCGGCACAGCTCACACAAACGCAAGCCATGAAAACCTGCTGGACGAGGGTACGTTGGAGTCTGACCTGTTCACGTACATCCTGCGCCCGATTCGGTCCTCTGCAATTGAGTCAAGCCTATTTGACTCGCTGCCAATTTCGCTTGTTCGTGAAACCATCGAGCAGTGCCCCGAAGTCGTCAATCATGTGTTGCAGTGGAAAGGCAAGGAGGATGTACCAGAATACCTTCGCGAGATTGATCCGTGCGAGGCCCCAGTGAGTGGTGAAATGACTTCTGTGCAAGGACACCCGAGCAGTAGTTATTTTTTACGGAACCTATTGGTCAGACTTACAGCCTCTCTGCGAGACCTGGATGCATTTATGAACGACCTCGGAGCCATCCTGAAAGAGAAACGACCGGAACAGCACAAGGATAATGTGAACCACGTTAGCCTACGCCGGCAACGCATTATTCAGCATGTGAATCGTTTGAAATCTGTGACGACACATGTGATCGTGGAGAATACGAAGCTGCAGTTGCACAAGTGGTGGGTCCTTTTTGCTGAGAATTCGTGTGCATGGTTTGATCCGGACGATGTCGACGAAATGGACGACAGATCATACGACAAATTTACGTGTCTGCAAGACGCTTTGTACATATGGCACAACGAGGCACTTTTGTATACAGCCAAGGACGACTTTGTGGACCACGAGCGCCTTGAAGAGTCCTCATATGATCACACTGAAGTCGATCTTGCTGACAGTGGAAATGATACTCGTGCTCGTACGTCTAATTCATCCCCCTATACAGTCACGCCTAGGGAAACTAACCGTACGCCCATGCCGCGCGAAGAAGAAGCGGCTGCACTACTTCGATTAACCCCCGCAAGCATGCGTGGAGAGATACAGGGCCGGCCGTTCACGCGTGACGAGGCGAAGAAATGTACTATGACGCCAGGGGAGGTCGAGAAAACACGTACTCAACTCGAGAAATCGCTGGCGATTACACGAGACTTAATGAGCGCATTGGGGCACGCTGGACCGTGGCGTACGCATGTAAATCATTCCAACACTTTGAAGCTCGAACTTGCCAAGCAGGTGGCGATCCAAAAGAAGCTAGTGAAGCATCAGTGGGCGCGGTACTATACGAAGTATCAGGAATTCGCGTTATCACAGACACAGAAAACAACCTCGGATCAAGTGGACGAAGAGAAGGCACCGTCCGAGAGCGCTGAAACCCAGCCACAAGGGGAACCCACTTCTGAAAACGGTGATGATGCTACAGCGATGGCAATCGATTGGACTGGTGTCTTCGATCCTGACAATGACGATCCAGACGTCATTGAGATGAAAAAGCTACGACATGAAATCACGCTGGCAAAGGATCAACTGTTGAGTGACATTAGCGGTGGCGGCAATAAAGGGTCTAGTGCAACCTCCCACTCGCCCTCACTGAACACCGATCAGAAGACACTTGTAGAAGAATGTCAAGGGCTTGCTTCATCTTGCATGCAGGCACTGGGAAAATTCTTGGGTATCGAGGAAACTGATGAGGCGACTACGACTCCAGTGCAGAAAGCAGCGGCTAAGCATCCACGATCAGCAAAAAAACCAGCTCGTGCTGAGAAACGTGCTGCTATAACTGCCAAGGGGAGCAGGACCACCAGGTCTTCATCGTCGTCTGACAGACGGCATTCGCACAGGTCGAAGAAAGCATCCTCAAAGAGCAGTCCTGCAAGCAGAAGTCGACGAAGTGAATCGATTCGTGTGGCTAAGGCGCTTACAGCTTCAACTGTTGGTATGTTGATTCCTTCTGCGCGATCGTCAGGGTCAAGGTCGTCATCATCCAGAGCGATGTCTGTGCGTAGCAATGGCAAGAGTCGTGGCCAACGTTCCGATGACAATTCACCACTACGCATGGGATGTTCAGGATGCCGCGATCTCCGCCGCCGCTGTACAGGTTGTTCCGGATGCTGTCTTCATTGTGTTTGTGTGAGTTGTGGTTGCCGCATGTGCTGTTCGTCTCGGGATTCGGCGGTGCAGAAAATAATGGTGCACATGCTGGATCTGATCGAGTCCAACGAAGCTTGCAAATGGATGAGCAACGCGTCAGCAGGAAACGAGGGACAGCATTGCGGAATGCTTTTCTTCTGCCAGCAGTGTCATTGTTGCGAAGAACACTGTCCGTGCTTACTGGCAGGTTCTGCTTCTGAGGCTGCAGTTGACTCCACAACTACAGCTCCCGCAGCCGCCACTGGAGATACAGACTCGCCTGGTTTCATCGCCTCACTCAATGCAGCGCTAAGAGGATCAGTCCCACCTCCACCTTCTCGACGGGAACGGCGTTTCAAGATCAATCCGGTCGCAGCTCAACGCCGTGGTCCTAATTTGCCCACGGATGGCATCTTCGAAGGTGAAGAAGCCACAGCGGCGTCGGGAGCTGCACACGGAGGTGCCAATGGCCATGCACGCTATGCTCATGGCGGTCGTGGTCCACTACCGACATTTGACTACGGCATCGAGGGAGCGTTTGGGCCGATGGACCAACGTGGACAATGCCGCACTTGGCGACCAGCACCGTCCGACAAGAACGAGCAGGAAGATTTATTCCGCGCGGCCCGTGTGCGTATGAAGCTGGTACGGTCGGTATTTGCGAAGAGCTCCGCGTCCGGCTCGGAGTGCTTGGATGGCGAGCAGTTGTGGCAGCCTGAGCGGATCCGCATGATGTGGGAGCGTCGTGATTTCCATGGCGTGCTGGGCCTACCGCGTGATGCCACCACGCAGCAGATCAAGCGTCAATATCGCAAACTTGCGCTCAAGCTGCACCCTGACAAAGCGTCCGATACTTCAGCCTCGTTGGAATCGACTGTCGCTGAAGCTGGAAAGAGTGTTGGAACTGGGAGCTCAGGCAAACGCGTGGACGCCTTCGTGGCCGCTACGCACTCGTACAAAATTCTACTTGGGGATGTTGATGCAATGCACGGGCTCGGGTAGGTTGAAGAGACTCGGTCGTTTCATTGCCATTCTAGTAGCTTCGACGGGACGGACAACAGGCTGCTACAGCATGGACGTGAATCGCATCTTTTCGGCGGAGCAGATTGCAGTGCCTCCCGATCTCCCTGGCGTACTGAAGGACTGGACCAAGGCTGTGATCCGAGAGAACCCCGCAGACTTGCTGGCTTTCTCGCAGCAGTGGTTTCAGGACAAAGCGGCGCAGGTATCGCAGCGCAAGGCACAAGAGAACCAGATCCGCCGTATGCGGCAATTGTTCGAGAGCTACGACGTGGATGGCCAAGGCCGGATGGAGGCCAAGGACCTAGGCAAGTTCCTCGGTGAAGACCTTGGCATGGACGGGTACGAAGACGGCAGCCCTGCTGAGTTGCTGGAAGATCTGGCGATGGAGCTGGATCCTGACAACACGGGGTTTGTCGAGCTGAACGACATTATCCAATGGTATCAGCAGCGGTAGACCTGGCGCGAGAGTTGTTAGGATGAAGAAGGACGAAGTACACGACGCTTTGACCTGTTCATACACGCCCCACGTTCTGCTCGCTCTGCTGTCAGTTTTTCACACTTTATTTTTCTGCTTTTTTCTGGTCGCGTGTCGTCGATGCTCGCGTTCATGTTGCCATCTTCTCTAAGTAAGTCGCTTCGCATTGGCTCCTCCTGCAGTTAGCTGCACCTTGACGACGTCCGCAGTCCCTGAAAAAAATCTCGTCCCTAGCCTTTAACTCGTCGTGTCCGCGACGGACGTGGCCGCCGCCGACTTGGAGTCGTTCTGCCAGATGCGAATCGTGCCATCCTCCGACCCCGTCGCGAACGAGTCACCGGAGGGCGAATAGCGCAGACATCTCACAGGTCCATGATGTCCCTTGTGGGTTTCCAGCAGCTCTCCTGTTCCAAAGTCAAACACACGCACCCACGTATCGGATCCTCCGGCCACAAACTTGTTCTCGGTCGGATGCAGCGACGCGCCGCCTTCTTCGGCAAAAGAAATGGGCATCGGGTACGAATGCAGCAGTGCAAAGTCCTGGTCCACGTCGTAGAAATACACCTGTTTGCCGGCCGCGACCGTGAGCACTTTCCCGTCCCGAGAGCTCTCCATGTCCATGACGTCCGCGTCCACTTTGAACTGGCGCGTGTGCGTGTACGCGTCCAGGTCCCAGATCGTGACCGTGCCGTCCACCTCGCCCGTGGCCGCCAGCCGGTCGCTGAGCACCACAACCTTTCGAATCTGTTGCTGCGTCTGCATCTCGGCGATGGGCGGCGGCGGCAGCACCACGATGCCCGTGCGGCCCTCGGCCTTGTACATCTGCAGCTGCTCTTTCACGCCCAGCACGTCGAACACGCGCAGCAGCTTCTCGTGGCCGGCGGTGAGCAGCCGTGCGCCGTCCAGCGAGAAGGCCACGCTCTTGACCACGTGCTTGTGCTCCAACGTTGTGACCACGTCGCCCGTGAGCGCGTCCCAGATCTTGACCGAGAAGTCGGCGCTGCCTGTGGCCGCGAACTCGGCGTCGGTGTCCAGTTTGGCGCTCCAGACCGCGCCCTTGTGGCCCTCGAACGTGCCGATCCAGTCCCCCGACGCGCCGTGCCGTAGCATCGGGAGTTTGTCGTGGCAGGCCGAGATGAGCAGGTTGCTGCGGCTGTACTGGACCTCCGCCAGGGGGCGCGAGTGGCCCGGACACACGATCGGGATCTGACGCAGCGCTGAGGAAGAGGACGCTGCGGCTGGAGAAGGAGGAGAGCTCATGATGGAGGTGATGCAGGGGACGCCTTGGCGTATGTATTGATTGAGCGTGGGAAGATCACACCGATGTTGCGGTCGCGGGAGGTGGACCGAAGGTCGTCGGAAGATCGGACGACGTTCGCACGACATCGAGTTGAAGAGAGGCGATTCTTGGGATTCTTGGCATTATGCGGCAGTGGCCGATTATGATGACAACAGCACACTCGAACAGAATCGTTTTTCTCGTTCAACAATCTCGACACGGAGCTTTATAGAATCAATGAACTCGCAAGAGACCTTCCTGTATCGACAAAAGACTAACCCGCCATTTCACAATTGGCCTCGAAACAAGCAAACCCGCATTTCGCTCATCTCAAATGAGCATGCGCTCCTCCACCAGCTTGCTCCTGCTGTTCCTGGTTAGTTATATTGGCTGCTTCAATGCCGAGAGATCGGTACAGATCAAGAAGTTGGACCTTCGCTCTGCCCGTGTTGTCGCCAACAACGCATTCAAGCCTCGTAATCTCAGGGGAAACATCGTAACTAAAGATGATGGCAGCGACGAATTGATCGACGATGAGACCGAAGAGCGAGGGCTTTCACTTCCGAGCAAACTGACGCAGTTTCTCAAGAATCTGTCACTGGGGAAAAGTATCGAGAAAAATCCGCAAGCCCTGGAAGAGTTGCAAAGGAGCTCCGAAATCAGCAAACTCGAGACAGCTATGGAACATAAGCCTGTCCGAGTGATTAACAAAGACGCCGCAATGATTCGAGCTTTAAGAAAGAAAGCGTTGAAAAGCGGTTTGCTAGCACTTGGAGCTATCCTGGCACCCATCGGCGCTATCGGCCTTGCAATCAAGACTATACCTTGTGCATCCAAGTTCGTACCAACGTGCAATCAAACTCGTAGAGACAAAAAAACAATTTTGTCAGATCATGCAAATATTCACTTAGCAACTTCAACTCAGCATTCAAACTCGTAAAAAGCGCAACCAAACTCGTTGGCACATTTGCTGCTTCGAGGTCGCGCCAAAACGAGAGGTTCTGATGCTTTTGCGCCAAACACAAGCAGGGCGCCACCGCTACCTGAAGGTCTGGTGCCTGCGTACAATCTTCTTCATTCCCAAATCCGTGGCCAACCCCGCAATGACGCCCCAGCTCCGAATCTCCAAGCATACTCTCATCAAGAAACAGAGCGTCCTCGACGCGTACTGCGCTGGCCACCAGGACTGGCTGGCCGTGGCAGCCAACAACGCCATCCCCTTGAACACAGCCTACGATTTAGTGCGCCGTGGGCGTGTCGAGCCGCTTCCTCGCGGTGGCGCTAGGAACGTCAAGACGACGCCCGAAGCCAAGTACTACCTTCAGCAGTATCTCGACAACGACCGCACCTACACGCTCGAGACGATGCGCTCTAGGTTGTTTCTCGACTGCGGTGTCAAGGTGCACTCCTCGACCATCGGTCGCCATCTCCTGAACATGTTGTACACGGTGAAACAAGTTCGCATCGAGCAGACAACATGCAACAACGACGTCAACAAGGAAAAACGGCGCATCTTCGCCGAGAAGCTCATGGTGCACCAAAGAGAAAGTAACTGCATTATTTACTATGATGAGACTAACTTCAATGTGTACTTGAAACGCCTCCGCGGGCGTGCAAAGCGAGGGGAACGCGCCGTGGTCAAGCTTCCACCTTCCAAGGGAGCCAATCTGCAAGTCCAATGTGCGGTGTTGTCCCTCTTCGGTGTGGTTACCTACCGCCTCCAGCGCGGTATCATCAAGATGGGCAAGAATGCAGAGTTTGTCGAGGACATATACCAGTCGGTGAAGGCCTCTCCAACGTTCCAGGAGTACTTCGAGGGCAAAAAAGTGGTGGTTGTACTCGACAATGCCCCCGCTCACCGTCAGACGGAGGAGCGTGTTGCCAAGCACGCGGACATGGAGCTGTTGCGCTTGGAACCCTACTCCCCAATGTGTAACCCCATAGATGGGAGCTTCAGCGTGCCGAAAGCACGAATCAAGCGCGACCTTGCCATCGGCCGCCACGAAATCTGCAGTCGCTCGCGTGAGCCGGACCATAATGGCGAGATACTGTCAATCGCGGAGCGCCTGATGCGCATGCTGGAACGCGCTGCGAGAGCGAACATGAAGGCCATCACGCCAGCTGTGGTGACCAGCATGGAGCTTCACTGCCGCGGGTTCGTGAACCAGGCGGCCAACAACGAGGACATGGTGTACGGTATGTAGGTGGTATCCCGCAGGCGTCGCCAACGAGTTTGGTTGTACTTTTTACGAGTTCGAATGCTGAGTTGAAGTTGCTAAGTGAATATTTGCATGATCTGACAAAAATTATTTTTTTGTCTCTACGAGTTTGATTGCACGTTGGTGCGAACTTGGATGCACAAAGGTGTAGTGGCAGTCACTAGAAAGAAAACGTGGGATACGCAACAGTGAAGCCCAGTTTCCACTTTGAATGCAACATTTCTAGCGGCAAACGAAGAACAACAGAAATGAGTGAAACCTTGTTGACACTGACATTATCTTTTATTGATCCAGCACATTTAGACAAAAATCGACGAGTAAAATTTGCATACAAAAACCAAGTCAAACTTGGCCCCTCATTCTATGAGATCCGCTTTCTCATAATCAGTTCCACCGAACGATGGAGAAGGACCTTCGCGACGCCTACGCGGCTCTCAAGCTGCTGCGCGCGGACCTGGTGAAGACCCGCCGCGACAAACGCGCACTGGAGGCCTCACTCACACATCTACAGACCCACGGGCCGCCTCCTAACGTCGCGCAGAGCCGCGAGAGGCGAGAGTCGCAACAGATGCAATTCGAAGACGCGAGTTCCCAATTATGGCGATTGGCAGCAAAATATGAGCGTCGATTGTCAGAAATGGAGCATAATTTTGAGGATAATAATGGTCAAAAGAAGGAACAAATGCCAGAAAAAGGACAAGATAATCAGCAAGAAGATGAAGAGGAGAATGAAATGGCAGGGGTGGAGAAGTTGGCGCTACTTAATAAACTTCACAGTTTAACGGCAACTGTGGAGCAACAGACGCAGACGATGTTGGCGCAACAAGCGACTTTTGCGCTGCAGAGAGGGGAACTGGAGACGGCTTTGGAGGAGACGCAGCATAATTTGCAGGAGGAGGAGAGGAAAGTCGCTGATGCAGTGCTGGAACATCAGGCGGCGCAGGAGAAATTCGAGTTTTTAGATGCTCGAGTGGAGGTGCTGAAGGAGGAGAAAGTACAATTGGAGACCAAGTTGGCGACTCATGCACAGACGAGCAGCATCTTGAAGCAGCAACTGGAGGAGAAAGAGGAGGAGTTGGTGAAGAAGGAGAGAGAGCAGGAAGAACGTGAGCTAAAGTTGCAGTTGGAGCATGCCCAGAAGATGGACGAGTTGGTGGAGCAGTTGAGTGCAAAATTTCGACAGGAGAACGAGGTGAAGGAGAAGGAGCTGCAGGACAAGCATGAACAGGAGGTGGTTGAGCTGCACCGGAAGAATGGGCTTTTGGAGCTGGAGCTGAGCAGTGAGAAGGAGAAGACGCTTCAGGATCAGGAAAAGACGCAGGATCGATATGCCATGACGCTGCATGATCTGCAAAGTAGTTGTGCGGAGCTACGGACTGAACTTGCTGCGGCGAAGAACAGACAAGATGCTCAGGTGGAAGAGTACGAAGCAAAAATTGTGGAAGCTGAGGAACAGTATACTACGACACTGCAAGGACTAGAATCGAGGTTGGAAGAAGCACAGAAGCAAGTTGATGCAACTGAGACCGAGGCAAAGAAACGGGAGAAGAAGCTAACGGACGCTTTGAAAGCTTTGCAGGATCAAGTGGTTGATCGAGAACAACAGGCGATGATGCTGTGCGACGTCGAAGCTAATTTGACTGCATTGCAGTCGCAACTTGCGGCGTCGGAAGCTAAACTGGCTGAAGAAGCGAAGAATCATGAAGAACAACTCGTTGGTCGTCAGATTGACCAAAAGCGACACGATACTACAGTGTGTGATCTCGAGAATAAGTTGAAAGACGCTCAGTTGCAGCTTGAGGATTCTGAGACCAAGCGACTCGCAATAGTTGAAGAGTATGAAGAAAAGTTCGCTGAGAACTCGCAACTTGTTGCACAACACGAGAAGTCTACTCGAATTTTGACCATGGAGAAAAAGGCCCTTCAGCAAGAACTACGTGAAGCTCGGCAGACGTCTAAACTCACGATTGAAGAGTTCCTCAACTGCCAGTCGGTAATGGAGCAGAAAACTCAGGAGCATCTCCAGTATTTAAACCGAGCTCAAGAGCAGTGTGAGTCCCTTGAAGCCCAACTCCTATCAGCTGAAGATCGCAGAGAACAATCGTCCTCGTCTAAACCCGCGGATGACTCGTACTCGCTGAAGGCATTCCATGGTCTGAGTGATGATGAAATTGCTGCGCTTCCTCCTTCAAAAGCGTGGGGGCTGTTACGGTCGGGGGTCAGCGAGATGAATGGGTTCTTGGCGCACCTGCAGGCACTTTTGGGCAATGTGGACGATGTATTTACGCTGTGCGCAAGTCACGCTGTCATTCTTCCCGCACTGTGCGAGCGACTCCAGGGCAAAACAACGAACGAGAAGGAGCAGCAGTCGGTTTTATCTGTCGCGTTGAGTTTACTACGTTTTGCTGTGGCGCTGAAGGTCCACATTAAACGAGAGGAAGGGGCGGTAACCCCGAAGATTGTCCAGACTTTTCGCAGGCGCGTGTTCGATTCTCTTGCACAATGGTATGAGTGCGACAGTAGTGGAAGCGATCAAGAAGGACATGGATCGATGCCAACACCGACATTTACCATCACTTCACGTGAAACAGCGCTTATTCTGCAGAATTGGACTTGTGATCGCACTAAGCAGGTTGGGGTAAGACGATGGTTAGCGCGAATGGAAGCTTATCCGGGCGTCCCACCACTGCGAGGTGCTTCATCCAACAGGGTCCTGGAACTTCCACCGGAAGGATGCACGCTCGAGTTGGAAGATATGACACCAGAGGTCAAGGATGCTTTTCTCCTGCTTCTCATTCCCATCCTGAAGCAAAACCGAGCACTGCACGTGCGTGTGTTCACACGATACACAGGAGTCCGGGATGCTGCTTCAAAGCAACAACGGCAACGTGATTTGGGTGGCGATGACGACAGTCACGAGAATGCAGAGAAAGTGTGGGCGATGCGAATCCACGTCCAGAGTGCCATCATTAAACACACTCGCTCAATTGGAGGCACTCGCCCTTCCCCACTCAAGTTGACACCGAGTCCACGTGGCCCACCGAGTCCACTGGCGCCTACATCTCCAGCTTCATCAGTGTCGTCGTCAACCTCGAGCACTGCAAGCTCGAGACTACAAATTATCCAAGAGCGCTTGCAGTACCTGCACAACAACGCGTAAAAGAGCAATCAAAACGTACAAACACCTATCCATAGGGACCTAATTATCCATTTTCTTTCCGTTTGTTGTCATAGTTGTGTTGGTGAGTGCATCGCCGACACCGTTCTGCACACACATTGTCATTGTGAACTTACACAGCCTTCTTCTTGGCCTCCGCGAACATGAAGTCGTAGTCCTGGATCTGAGTCTTCAGGGAGTCACGCTCCTCCGTGAGCTTAGCAATCTGATCACGCTGGCTCTTAAGCTCCTCCTCCTGAGACTTGGCCGTCTCGAGCTGCTTGTCCGACTCGTTCTTCTCGTCCATAAGCTTCATGAAGGCCGAGCTCTGTCCCTCGGCCTGCTTCGTCACCGCTGCGACCTGGTTCTCAGCCTTCTGAAGCTTGTCCGCCGAGACCTTCAGCTTCTGCTCCAGATCGGCGTTTTCCTGCACGAGTCTGGCCAGCACGTCGATCTTCTTCTTCTTCTCGTCGTCTTCTTCTCCTCCCAGAAGCTCGTGCAGCTTCTCCGTCTGCTTCTTGATCGTCTCGTTCTCCTCCAGCAGCGACTTGTAGCCAGCTGCAGCTCCTTCTGCCTGCTTCTTCATGGCCTCCAGACTCTTCTCCAGACGGAGAGTGGTGGCCAATGTTCTGTACACGAGACGCAGCAGAAGGAACAGGAACAGACAGAAGCCCGTGATGTACATGTCCCTCTGGGCCATGAGCAGGCGGATGCGCATGCCATCACTCAGCACTTCCTCCGACGAGTGGTGCTTGTAAACCGTATGCACGTCCGCTGTAGTAAATAATAATAATAATAAACATTAAGAAAAGAGCGATATCTTGGCTTCTAGAGCAGATACAGAGCCCGCACAGCCACCAAAATGAAGATAACAGTATGTTACGTACAGATGAAGAGCAGAGAGACGATGGCGAGCACCACGTGGGTCACCAGGTTAAGTGGAGAGTTGGGCCCCAGGGCTTTGATCAGGAACGAGACGACGGCGTGCGACAACCGCTGGCCGAACGGGAGGCTCAGGAGGAGGCAGATGACGGCCTCCATTATCATCATCCAGAACATGAGGCGGTTCAGCAGCATCTTGTTCTTGTTCTTGTTCTTGTGCTCTTGTAGACGACTGGAGAAGAACTACTTCTGACGAGCTCTTCCTTCAGCTTTTTGGGGGGATGCGATGGATATCGAATTGGGATTAGACTTGGCATTTGTATGAAGGAATGTGTGTGATACAAAAGCATCTGTGACGTGTGAAAATGGCGTTGGATTCTGCCATCATCGAAATTCGACGATGGACGTGTCGCGCTTCCTTCACTTGGACATCCGAAGGAAAAAAACCTCGGTATCGCTGCTACCAAAGTCCGTATTGGTTAGTCACAAGTACACGAAAAGCGCAAACTTTTGCCTGTTCAAGGCGAAAACATGCTGCAATTCAACATTGCCAGCTAAGGTTCAATTAGATTCTTGCGAGCCCATTCACGGATAGGACTGCTAGGGAAGTCGTAGCAGCGAGCGGCGCTCCTCTTGTAACTCTCACTGTAGATTAAGGTCACGAAGAGAAAGGTTTCGAACTTGTTTTCATACGCGGTGGATTCCAAGACGGAAGTTGTAGCCACCGCTGTAGCTACCTTTTCAGGGAATCGTGCATACAACCAGCGGAGAAGATCAAGCGATCCACACTGGATAGCATTCTCGATCAGGTGTGGCGCATTCTGGACGATGCATCAGAAACCACCGAGCAACATCAGCACGAAGAAACAACAGTACGTCACTACTGCAGCCTTCTCAGCGATGCTCATGAAGCCATTTCACAACGTGCAGATGAACATTACGCGTGGCGCCTTCCATATTACTCCGGTTTGTTAAAGATGCTGGGGAGCTTCCCGGGACCACGTCTGCCCACTCGAACCAACTTGACCACCTTGACCACTTCCTGACGCTGTCCCCGGAATTATTTTGACCGTGACATACCCACTGAGGCACATTTGTCCGAATCCTGACATCCGGGACGCGCTCGAACAACGTGCAGTGGCTCTACAGCAGATCCGCATAGAGGCAATGTTCGTCATGAACTTCCACTGCTGCCGGCTGCTCGAGCACCATCGGCGTATCCACCCGAACTACCCAGTGGTACCGGCAAGATCTCGAACGATGGAGACAGCCCTACAGCTGGACTCTGCTACGTTCTACCGGTGCTGCACTGCTGTCTTTGGTGACGAACAGATGCCCGCGCCAAAACTCTCGGCTAACGCTGCGCTAGAGGGGTCCATCAACAAGTACAAGGCTTCGCGATCGAGGGTCATGTCGTATATACCACCTACGCTCTTCTATTCAAGCTCCGCTATCAAAGAACTGGCGAATGACATGCTCGTTGCGGCGAAGCAACACGTTCGAATGAACTTCGAGGCGCGGCTTGTCAAATTCATTAGCCTGCAGCTTGCGTATCCGCGGGGAGCAGCTGAGGCCATGGTCGCTCGACTAAAGTCAAGTCCTGAAGACCTCACGGACGTCGAGAAGCAATGGCTTGAGTGGCTAGAACTGCCTCCTACAGCTGCGAACATCGCTAGCCACGAAGTGCTATTTCTCGGCAAGCTGTACGACATGCTGAAGGAGATGGAGCCAATGCACGACCAAGACGAGATCCCGAAAGGGTGCCGGCTCTTTACGTTGCTGCCGCAGCCCACCTCCTGTGTGCCATCGTTCTTCCCGGTCACGACAGAGGTGCTCTACCAAGTCGCAAAACAAGTTTTGGCAACTACGGGCAAGGATGTATTTGGTCTCTACAAGTCCACGAACTCTCGTGGCCATCGGACGTATGCCACGCCTACGGAGTTCCAAGAAGTACGCGAGCGAATGTGGACCATGGTGTTCAACCTCGGAGACTGCGTCAGCCATACTGCGGATCCCCGAATTGGCGTTCCAAGGCGCAACTTCGAGTACCAGATCTCCACAAATGGCTACAGTGCTGCTGTGCTGACGTCAATTCCTGCTCCTCTTGAACGACCTGCTCTTTCTCCGAAGTATATACCAACTACATTGATCGGGATTGACCCAGGTCTACGGATGATGCTGACGGCATACAGCCGTCCTATGCTGGGCTTTGTCTGCAACGCACCGGAAGAGCCATGCTTCATGCCCGGTTGGTGCAGTACCTGTCCAGGCCACGTTGGCGGTAGACGCCATGGCAGGAAGCGCAGCAGGAACCGCCGTCGTCGCCACCGACGCAAGAGACGCAGCAGAGCACAGTGCGATGTGGAGGGGTGGTGCGAGATCTGTCACAGGCACCACCCAAAGCACCGTCCGCGGAAACATGGTGTCAGGCGCCGGACTCACTTTTTTCTCGACAATGCCCACGTCCTACAAGTCACGTCCCGAGAGTACCGACACATGAGTCGTGTCGAGCACCATGCATTCTGGCATGAAAACCTGAAGAAGAGGTATCCGCGCTACGGTGAGTTTGTGAAGGACATGCCTTCGTTCAAGACTTCGTCGTCGGTGTCCCTGCTCTCTCGTTACGAGCACAGGTGGAAGAATGTCAGCGCCATGCTGGAGTTCTGCGCACTGAAAGGGTTTCGCAAGTGGAGATTCACGGTGTCGCGATTCAAACGCAAGGCCGTCGCAAAACTCGCCAAGCGTGTTGTCCCGACCGTGGACCGTGACGTGTGTGTGGCTCTCGGAAAATGGAGCAGCCAGACTCACCTCGCGGGCCACATGCACGTCCCGCTCAAGCGGTTCGCGCTTGAACTCTCTCGCCGCGCAACCCTCGTCATGGTCGACGAGTTTCGTACCAGCTATCTTTGCTCCGAGTGCTCACGTCCGATGGTGAACACGCCATTCAAGATCTATGGGACGACGAAAACCAAGAGATCGAGGAATGTGCGTGTCTGCAGAAACGTAGCATGCAGAGCAAACTACTGGGAACGCGATATCAATGCGGCGAAAACCTTGTGGCAGCTTGGACTCCTCCAAGTCACCCACCGGCCTCGAACTCCGCAGTTCTGCAGAGGGTATCAAATCAACTCAGACGACTTCATTCAAACCAACGTGGGAACGGGACCCTGAGAAGGACCTCAAACGAAAGCCCACTCGGTAAACGGGCTGCTGGGGAGTGAAAGGCTTAGTGCCTTCATTCATAGGTAGCCCAGTCCGAACGTAAAGATCTCTCGAGATCATTCTTAGTGAATATACCATACCGTATAGGTGACGCCGTGGAAATTCTTTCCCCGACTCATGTTTTGAGAGCCATTTTACCACTGGCAAATGGTTGTTCTGGCATGCTAACTCAAATGAGCATATCCAGCATTCTTGCAACACCACATAGTCGTCCACGGACTGACGTTTCTCGAAACCCCACTGTAGCATCTCTACATCCCCTTTCTTTGCCATAGTTTTGACAGCCTTCGCACAAGCCACATCGCCAACTTCCTTGGATTGCTCGAACATCCAACGCACTGCGTGTGCATGATTGCTTATTGCTGCATCGAGAGGATCGTAAGGGTACCCTCCTTCCATCAGCCACTCAACTAAAGCAATGCCCCCCTGAGTCAGAGCTTCTTGGCCCGGAAGCCTTATCGATAAGTAGTATTGAAGCGAGGAGTGTGTTCAATCAGCCACCGGACAATATCTCCGCGATCATTGCGGATTGCATTCTGCACGTCGTATCCGCCCCACTTAATCTCGTTCTCTCGATTTTCCAACCCGCCCGCCAATTGTTCGCCATTAGTACGATTCAAGCCAAGCCGCTCTAGCAACTTTAGGACATCGAAATGATTGTTCCGGACAGCTTCCTCAACTACCTTGACAGTAGCTTTGCAGCCTTCAAAATGAGCAAAAAGCCACCGAACGACGTCCAAATGCCCACGACCTGCAGCCTCCGTCACGGATTTATCAAATTGCCACTGGGCGTACACTTCGTCTGACCGCAAGTAGTTGAAACGAGACCATTCCGAGTTTCTCTCAGCTACTGTGATACAACTGCTCGCCCAAATGTGGTTCAGTAGCCGAAGAGAATTAAAAGTGCAAGCTCACGCTAGGGTCATCGAACCTGACGCGTCCAGGAACGATGAGATCGCGTCGACGACGTGGGGACGGGCAACAATAGTTGGGTTATTGCGCAAAGTGAGAGTCACACAGTTTAATCCCATCGGGGGCTTCTTTAACGAACGTTTCTCTCACTGAGTGGTGGTGGTTCGGAATGTGAAATAGGCAGCAGAATATAAAAACAACGAATCTTGGTCCATCATTCTTTCATCCATCTTTCTTGACACCGATCCTTCTTTCGTGGAAATACATCACTCCTTCAGCAGCAAAAACGTTGTTATTGATGGATTGATGGATTTGAATATCCGCGGAGTTTACTAGTCAGCCGGCGTTTCTTGTTGCCGACACTCAGATTACATCGCTCACGTAAATCTCGTCGGTAGTGATCTCTTCTGCCTTTGACAGCTGCTCTCATATTAATGATTGGTGTCGTGAAGGTTTTGCCTCGCACCGAGACCATTTCCAAGCTTAAACTCGAATTTTACAGCATTATCATCTGTGACCACATCTTGAACACGAATGTCATCCTGATAGTACGAAAAAATTACTTCCAGGAAAACACAGGAAGGAAAAGAACGTCTTGATCGACGGAGACAAATGAAAACTCCAGAGTCTCTCCGTTACCATCAGATATTGTCCCCATGTACGTCTCACCGAGTTTCTGGCGTGGATATGTGAATAGTTCCGTCTCGTTCTTGCCAGTGGTTCTGGCTGGAAGTTTCCAGCTCTTGAGTCAGCTAAGAAATGGTGAGCAGAGCTCCATGGTCGTTTTGTGTGCTTCATGACTTTCAGTACAGTAGCAAAGTTGGTCCTGCAAGAAGGTGCGAAAGACTTAGTGGTCAAGAAACGGATCCGTAGTATCCGCGTCGTGCGCATCCTGGTAGCTTTGCCCACTGTGTTGATCGATACCCAAGCTCGAATCGTGTTATTAGGCATGCGAAACACGGGGATGACTGCAGCTGGAACGTTTGGCATGGCGATTCTCGAGATTCGTGTGTGTGTGTCAAAAGCATTCCACGTCACTCTGCGTATCCGCTGTCAACAACAAGGCTACGTGCATGAACAACCCCAGCTTCCTGTTCAAACCAAAACCTCTGGGCATGCTGGTGACTTACGCACTTTCGTGAGGCGATCCGTCACGACCGATCGAAAATTGTCTTTGATTGCAACCAAACAACTTGGTTCTGAGCTCTGGAGACATCAACGCCAGGCTTATCACACCGCCGAGCTCAACGCAGATATGTACGCCGAGTATATCGCCATCGGCTGCTCAGCATCCATCATCTTCTTTTACAGTAGCCACCCACAGTACTCCTTGCTTAGACCGTTGGACGCTTCAATGTCAGCGACGGAGGTAGCAGCCCGAAAAGCGAGTCAGCTGAACATGCTCCTCTTGCAAGTCGTGGTCGAAACTATCGTTGACTACATGCCCATTGGGCTGGAAATCACCGCCGGGATCGAATTCGATCGAATCAAGGGGCTCAGGTCGTTCCTTGCTGCGTTGTTCGGCACGACAACATCATCCATATCGTCTTTGTTCCTAGCTTGAGCTCCCGTCTTCACGAAAATTAGATCTTTAGTTCAACAGCACTTTCAATGCAATGACGTCTTTGAATTTGCTCGGTTTATCCACGCTGCATCCTCTCCTCTTGCAAGTCAATCGCCCGCCTCGCAGGATGGTCTCAACTCTTCCGGTCATCGAACTGAAATTTACGCGGCTTAAAGGGGTAGAGCTCGCTTGATACCCGTGGCGAGGCGCTGAGCAAGCACGGAGTCGCGCATGACCACAAGGAGCCGCCCCTTTCCACTCTGCAGCTGCACCTCCAAGCCGATTAAAACGTTTTCAGCGCTGGCATCACCACTGCGAAGACGGCCTGCAAACTTGCACTTGCCCACCACGCCATTCATGTTGTTGATCTCGTAGACTTGGGCAACGTTGCAATCCTTCTGAACCGCCTGCACGACGGCGTTCATCTGAACGGGGACTGGCAGCGTGAATTCACTGGTGTGGAGAGACGTCGAATCGGTCATCGAAATGCGACGCTCGAAGTCATCCAAACTCAACTGTTGAGGCACGAACAGCTCTCCAACCACTGGAGACAGATCCACGTCATACTTGTCCGCACTCGTAAAGATCTCAAGAGGGATATTGTCCAAACGGCCCATAAAATCAACCTGCAGTTGAGCCATGGAAGTGGAGCCACCAGGGAACAACACCGGTAGCTCTGGGAACGAAACAACTTGCTGCGGGTTCTTGCCAACGACTTGGACGCGCGAAATGGGCTCGCTCGAGTTGTTTGCCAGCCACAACTGGAGAACGTTCATGCCAGGAGAGTGCACCGATGGCTGGCGAAGGAACGCGTAGTGAACGTCCAAACCATTACCAGCCAGCGAAGACAACAGTTCATAGCGGGGAGGTGGTGTCGTCGAAGATGACACACTCAAGCTCATCAAATCACCCAAAAGGTTCGAAGCTGGGCCCATGGAAGAAGGCATGGGCGTAAACGACTGCATAGGAGCGCTTGTTGGGACTGGACCAGACGGTGACCCCAAGAGATCGAGCGGGTCAAATGCATTTGCTGGCTTTGTTTTCTTGGTTTGCGAGCGTTTCTGCGGTGACTTGGCCTTCCCTCCCTTTTGTCGTCGGCGTGTGCGTTCTTCCTCTTCTGATGATTCTTCAGACTCGCTTTCTTCTGCTGAAGAAGACTCACTTTCCGATCCAGAGCTGGAAGCCGACTCGGAACCAGAACCACTGGCTTCACTGCTTTCCGAGTCATATTCCGAGTCGCTCCCAGACTCCGACTCGGACTCGGACTCTGAACCGGAGGATTCCGACCCAGAAGAGCTTTCGTCGCTGTAAAATCCCTTCGATCCACTTTCTTTCTTCTTCTTGGTAGGCTTCGTGGTGCCTTGACGCGACGCACCTCCGCGGTTAGTGTCGACAAATGAGGATTCGTCACGAAGCGAACGGTCTGGTTTGGTCGACCGCCACTCAGGCATGGTGAGGTACCCAGGAACGCTGTGGCGCACAACATTCGATAGCGTTCCGAGCGTGAAGCGCGACTTGGTCTCGTCGTCATATCCAATCAGTGGTGCTGGCTTCTTGCTGGCGAACAATTTGTGCGGGTTCACGATGTTTGCGTCTCCTGACAGCGCCGCCCGAACCAAACGAGCGCGGTCGCGTACGTCATAGTCGATGTCGAACTTGCATAGCTCGATGACATACTGGAGCAACAGCTGAATGGCGCGCTTCTGTGGCTCACGAAGTCCGAGCTTCACCGCAAGGTTCAAGAGCTGGAGACGTACTTCAGTCGATTCGTCAGAGAAATCCTTGACAATCAAGCGCAGCGACTCAGCTGCACAAGTCGTTCCCTTGCCGTCATCGTTAAACTCCCCCAGCATCCAAACAATCGAGGCACGCGCAGTCGGGCTCGTCACCCGGCCAGTGATCATCATAGCTGCCAAAGAGCGAACCACAAGAAGGCGGTCCTTCTTGATGGCCTGCTGTTGAAGCAACTGGCGGATCACCACCACACTCTCAGCAACGACTTGCTCGTTAGACGAGCGAACCAGACGCATCAGTCCACTCAAGCAGCGCTCGGCGACCGAAGGCATAGCATCCGCCACACGGCCAAGAGCACGTACGGTCATCGTCACGAAAGCCTTGTCGACGTGGCGCACGTAAGCCTGAAACTCACGAAGGATGATGCTCACATTGTCGTTCGTCACCAACGACGTCAAAATCTCCAGCTTCAGCTTGCGCGCATAGGCCGGGTCGGTCGCACGCACAAAGAACTCCTGCAGAAACGGACGGAACATGTCGGGACGCGAGGTCGCCATGGACGAAATCACCGACAGCACCACATACTGGATCTCCCGCTGGTTGCGCATGATCCGCACCAGCGACTTGCCAATCAACGTCGACGTGGCCATACTGTGCGTTCCACAATAATAATGCAGCGTGGCCACCGCGAGCACCACGGCACTATTTCTCGATTTCAGCAGCGGAATCGACGAACGCAGCAACAGTCGATGATCCTCATCCAACTCCTCTCCACCTCCGATTCCACTAGCCAACGCGTCGCTCCGGAACACCGATCCAATAGAAGGCAGTGCTTCTCCTCTCACACTGTTGGCTCCCAGCATAAACGGCGAACTTCCCTTCATAAAGGCCTTCTTCTCATCTCCGTCCGACCCACTGCCTTCATCGTCGGAATAAAAGCCCCTATTCGTCTTCCGTTTAGGGAACCCGCCCTTATTGCCCCCTAATTCTTCTCTCGCCACTTCCGGCGCTTGAAATTGTTCCCTGCAGTACCTGATCAGCACATTGAGCGTCACCGTCTGCCCCCACTCGTCGATATCCGCCAGTAAATGACACAATTTCCTGAACGGCCGATGCAATAGGTCCAGCCGGTCAGGGCAGACCTCGTTTAGAGCTTGCACGGCCGACCCCAGCACCATCGTGCTCGAGTCATTGAGTAACGTCCCAATAATCTCAGCCAAAACATCTTTCTGCTCCGGATCCACCGCGAACACTTTACTGATGGCATTAGTGGCACATTTCCGGACATAGGCCGACTCGTCCGCCGCGCATTTCCGGATAGCGATGAGTTGGATCTGCAAAATGTCGCGCACCCTAATGCTCGTCATAACTCGAAGTGCTAGTGCTCTAATGAGCTGGTTCGAGTCGGCCAAGTCTTTTTGGAACGAGTTGATACTCAGCAGCGCCAGCTCGCGACACTGCGAGTTAGCGTCGGCGTAATGCACCAGATACATGTACACGAGCTTCTTGACCTCGACGCTGGCCACGATGACGTTCTTGACCACGTCCGCGAAGAACATGGATACATCTTCGCCCTTGGAGATACTGGCCAGCAGAGCCTTCATGGCCTCGAGCTTCTCCGAGTGGCCGGCCACGCCCAGTTTGTTGTCCAGCAGCTTGCGGATACGGTCCAGGTTCATGCTCTCCTCGAAGAAGTGCGCGTCGCCCGTGATGCTCTTCATGCCCATTGCCATGGCCATCTTGCTCCGGATTAGATTAGGGGGGACTTTTCGAGTGGATCGCTTTTTGATTTGGATGAGAAAAATAATTATGTGGTGCACATGGAATGTTGGAGTGAGGTGGCATGTGTTTGTTTGAGGTGCAGTGACTTTTCTTTAACTCTAGGTAAAGCTTGAGGTGGCAAGTTGAAGTGAGGATTTCGTCTTGGCAGTAGATGGCTCGCAACTCAGCACAAGCATCTGCTACACGCAAAAGCTCGTTGAACAAGCGCAAGAAGCTCCCTGACATGGAAATCAAGGTCGTCATTGACCTCAAATGGGCCAGGGAGAACAAGAGCGGCGTTGCTGCCAACTGATCGAGAACGGCATCGACGTCTACCATCTGAAAAAAAAACACTGAAGCGGAAACTGTTGATCTGCGACGGTTTGTTCGCGACAGCAGGAACGATGAACTACACCTAGGCAGGCAAGGAAAACAACGACGAGGACCTGTTTTACATGTTCGGAAAACCGAGTACGATTTGCGCGACTGGATTTGTAAAGATGGCTAACCTTTTTGTTGTTGCAGTGGACAAGTCCAAGGAAACTTTCCTTGCCCAGCTTCCCAAGTCGAAGCGAACGGAGCTATCTCACCTCGCGCAGCGTGGTGGCGCTCGTGGAAGCAACTGAGTTAACTAGCGAGACATCTTGTTGTGAATATATGTTGATTCACAAGTGCCTCATTCTGCAATTCGCTCCGTGCATCACATGTCCCCAGCAGAACTCATTGTATAATATGGACTCGCAACTTAGGACAGGTACACGCCAACTGAAATATTGATGTTGAGCACCGCGGTGGCAGCCAAAAACACAGCGAGAAACGCCGCGACGTTCTTATCCATGTCAAACTCGACACCTGCCGCCATCTCCAAACCCGTGGCCACGAAATCAACCACCACCTGGACTACCAATTGGAACACCAGCATCGGGAGATGGGATGGCGGTTGTCGGTTCTGGCCAACTTTCCTCAGAAGAGAATAGTGGGGATGGTTGCCAAAGAAAACCAGGATAGAAGCCGAACAACCGATCGCAATATACTCGGCGTACGTGTCGGCGATGATTTCTGCCACGTGAAAAGCTTGGGTTCGAGCGCGCCAGAGCTCGAAATCTACTCGACTTGGTCTTGGTGCGTGGGGGGCGACTTTTCCTCGGGGTTGAGGCTGTGAAGAGATCGCCGTCGACTTCCGACGCACTGGAATCTTGGCTTCTCGGTTGCGAATCGTCCGTTGAATGAAATGCGCTTTTCCGTATCGCATCGAGATCTCCAACACCGCCATTCCGAACGTACCGAGTGCCAGGAGATGAGAGCTTTGGGTTCCCAAAAGGATTATTCTTGTTTGAGTATCAATCAGCACAGTGGGCAGTGCCACAGCGACACACATGACCCGGATGCTGCGAATGCGTTTCTTGCTAATATAGTGTTTGATCGTTTCCTGGATAGTGAACTTGAGTACAATACTCGCAATTACGAAACACGTGATGATCGCATTACTCTGGTCCATGACCCGCTGCTGGCTGAGCACAATCACAAAAGTTCCGGCGACTGCTGCAGGTACCGAATTCGGAAATTCTTTGATGTATGCTCGCCAAAATGAGAAGTTCCGTTTACGAACTGACAGAGGAACTTGTGTAGTTGGGCTTGGTAATGTTTTTGCTGGTGCTTCTAGTTTTTGTTGCGCCAGCGCGAGACGATCTCGGCCTTGGCAGCTTTCTCGATAGTAAATTTTCTTTGTCGTCAACGTAATACCAGTGAGCATTCCATGTGTGGCCAAAGTGTTGATGTGGCAATCAAGCTTATACTTGAAGAGTGAGGGGTCTTCTGTCGTCAAGTATCCAACGAAGCTGCCCCATGATACCATTATCGTCAGTGCCACGAGATAATAAAATGCTGTAGCACGCACAAGTTTCTTCAGGCAAAACCCGAGAGTTGGTCGACGATCTGGAGCGTCGATAAACTTGAGTAGCAACAACACCGGAACTTGAGAAAGTAGTGTGATGATGAAAAATGTAATCGAAGCCCAGGCTGAGTTCGCGGCAATTAATTCTCTTCTCGACTGATTCCGAGATGGTTTACGAGAGAAAATATTTCCTAACGAGTAAAACGCGTTGGCCAACCAAGTACATGCGATACTTCCAACAGCATTCCTCACCACAATTATTTGCGCCCTCAGGGCACTAGTCCATTTAGAAGATTGAGAACGAGTAATAGAAAATTTGTGGCGTCTTGGTAGATTGCTGGTCGTTGTGCTAGGACTTAGGGATATGAAGTCTAGAGTAGGACCGGCTTGCCGTGGATCCACTGCTACGCGGGTCATCCTCAATAACTGGTAGTTCAAAATGCGTGGATTGTAGACACCTCTATCAATAGGACCTTGCGAGGTTGCTAAGTTTTCAGTTCTTCCAAGCAAGCTTTTCGTACATGTCAGGTCCCTCGTTAAATCGATGTTACAATTTTTTCAAACACAATATAGTGGTAATTTCACTCACGCAACAGCATCTGACTATTTTACATGCTTGTACTAATACAAGTAAATACCAACAGAAATGTTGATGTTCAGGACTGCCGTGACGATGAACAAGAACATGAGAAATGGCCCGAGATTCTTGATCAGGTCATACTCAATATCTGCCGCCATTTCCAGGAGCGTGGATACAAAGTCGACGATTACTTCGACAATGACCTGAATGAGTAACAATTTCAGCTGAATCAACCGATGGTTCCTGTCCCCGAGAGTGCCGGACTGCCTCAGCAACGAGTAATGAGGGTGTTCACCAAAGAAAAACAGGATGGAGGCGGAGCACCCGATCGCAATATACTCGGCGTACGTATCAGCGTTGATCTCAGCGATATGAAACGCGTGAAGACGTCTGCGCCACATTTCAAAATCTGCTCGGATTGGAGACAGCGAGCAGGTTCTCGGTTGCTGCGGAAAACTCGTCATTTGCGAATTTTTGAGCTCGAATATTTTATCTTCACGTCGACGAATAGTTCGCATAACCAAAATCGCTTTGACTGTGCGGAAACAAATCTCCGCTACAGCCATTCCGAGTGTCCCCATGGTTACAAGCCGAGTGTTTTTGGTCCCGAGGAGAATAATCCTCGTCTGGGTGTCTATCAGCACGGTCGGTAAAGCAACGGCAGCGCACATGAATTTGATGCTCCGTATCCGTTTCTTAATAATGTAGTGCTTGATGCATTCCTGGATGGCAAGTTTGAAGGCTGTGCTCGCAAGAACGAAGCAAGTGAAAACTGTACCAGTTTGCTCCACGATTCTTTGCTGACTTAGAATGTGTACAAACGCCCCCGCCAATGCGGCAGGGGCCGACTTTGGGGATTCTTTGATGTACGCTCGCCAAAACTTTACTGATCGTTTGGCGTATGCCGATCTGAAAGATAACGCAGCCTTCGGTCGTGCGCCTATCGGTAGACGTTTAGCGGTCCTTTTTGGGTTAAGCTCCGACAGTAAAAGCCTTTCACGCCCTTGACATGTTTCTCGATAAAAGATCCGTTTGGTCGCTAGAGTAACTCCAGTAAAGAATCCGTGTGTGGAGAATGTTCCGGCGTAGCAATCGAGCTTGTATTTGAAAATCGACGGCTTGATCACGGATAAATAGGCGACAAAGCTGCTGCAAACCAACATGACAACCAGCGTCCCGACGAAGTAAACAAAGGATCCGCGCACCAGCTTTTTTAGACATAACCACAAGGTTGGTTTGGAATCTGGTGCATTAAGAAACCGTAGTGACAACATCCGGGGAAGCCTAGCGGCAAGCATTACAATACAAAAAGTAATTGTCGCCCACATTGCATTCGCGACGATCAGCTCACTTCTTGATTGATCTCGCGAAGGTTTTCCAGAAAATATATTTCCAAGCGCGTAGCACGCGTTCGCAGCCCAAGCAAACGAGACACTTCCAAAAACTCTGATGAGAACAACTGCTTGTATCTTCAATGCACTTGTCCATTTGGCTCGCTTGCGCAGGTTACGAACAAAGTTAACCAAGCTGAGTTGTGATCGATTGGGGTCTGCGCGTACACTTAACCACCTGTCTGTCGCACTGGCATCGCGCATCGCATCCAGGCCAATATTATGGACTCTGGAGCCATTACCCGTCACATCCGCGCTAACACGCGTCATTTTTGCTAACAGAGGACCTGAGTGCTGGAAGTTAAGAAATTTTCAACAACTATTGATAGCATTCCCTTATCTGAAGCGAATAAGCCTAGCAAAACGTTTGACGAATACCAGTAGCGATAAAGCTTTTCTGAAGCCGAATAAGTCTAGCAATCGTCGATCGGGATTCCACTGTAACAAAAAATCGTTCGCAATCTTTGAGCATATTTCGATGAGCGCCATTCCGAGTGTGCCAGTTTTGTGCTGCTACTTCCTAGAAGTAGCAAGGTTATCTGCCCGTATATCGATCAAAAAGTCGGAGCGCCGACTAACGCGCTGGCTTAGAACGTAATCTCCTGGATTGCAAGCTTAAATAAAATACTCGCTGTGACGAAGCCGGATACGGCAGCTGAACCATCATCAAATGGGTTTCTGTCGACTTAAAACGTGATAAAAGCCAATTGCAACAATTGGTAGCGCTCTATTGGGGGGATTCTTCACATGCTCCAACCAGAATTTCGGTAGTTTCTGTGGGGTTTTGGAAGGTGGGCTCGAGCTATTTATCTCGGGAACGTTTACCAAAGAAAATGTTTCCGAGGAAATAACAAACGTTCGCGGCCCACACAGTCATCACGATCAGTTGCATTTTCAAGGCGTTAGCACAGGTTGAGTCCCAAAGAAGGCTAGAGAGCTGGCTGTAATTCTTGGAATCTGTCCCAACCGAACGAGAGTAGCGACAACGAGCTGAACTTTGCTCTACAAGTACTGTATCGCGTCCTACTGGAGAAGGGACAGTGTAAGTTCCGTCACGCGAGCTACATCGACGGGGGACACAGTCGAGAAGAAAATAGCTGTTTGTGGTGTTGTATAATATCATACCTATATACATATATTGTGTACTGTTTAACACAGTGCAGTAACTTTGAGCTTTCGTATTGAATAAACAATGGCCTTCCGCTTTTATTATCCACGGATACCACGGCGCAAATTATCGGGTCAACAGCAGTGCCCTCGCTATCTCAGCTCAAATACACACCTATCGAAATTGTAATATTCATCACCGCGGTGGTTATGAACAGCACGCCGAGAAACGATCCCAAATTTTTGTCGTGATCAAATTCGAGACCAGCAGCCAACTCCACTATGATGGACAAATAATCGACGACAATCTCGATACCCAGCTGAAAAAGCAACATATACAGTTGATTCAAGCGCCATGTCGATATATTCGGTATCTCAGCTGCAGTGTAGGATTGTCTGAGTAGTGAATAGTGAGGATGGGTGCCGAAGAAAAAGAGAATCGACGCAGAGCACCCGATCGCGATGTATTTCGCGTAGGTATCTGCGTTGACCTCCGCAGTGCGGAAGGCATGCACCTGTTGGCGCCATATCTCAAACTCCAAATGTGTAGACGTTATCGAAGGCCGAGATGAAGGGAATACACCGGGAGATACAGAATACTCGCGTGAAAGCATGTTTTCGCGCTGGCTGATAGCCCACTGGACAAATTTTGCCTTTCCGCCACGAAATAAAACTCCGACAACCGCCATGGTAAGCATACCCAACACCGCTGTCTGGGTGTTGCTGCTTCCTAGAAGAATTATTCTAACTTGTGTATCGACTAATACAGTAGGCACTCCCACTAGCACACACATGATGCGTGTGCTTCGGATGCGCTTTTTGAAGACAAAGTGTTTGGAGAATTCTTGAATACAAAGTTTAAACGCGAGACCTCCGATAAAAAACCCGGCGAGGATTAGACGCCCCCGTTCAACGACCCGCTGTCGACTCAGTACATGTACGAACGCAGTGGCCAAAATAGGAGGTACAGCAGAAGGAGTCTGTCTAACGAAGGCTATCCAAAAATTAGGAGGGATGTAGCGTGGTGTAGACTCCACAGTTTGAGGGGTGACCACGGAGGATACTTTTGAAGACGGCTTCCGCGACTTTTTCCGTTTAGGCGACAGGAGTTTATTACGACCTTGGCAGGTTTCTAGGTAATAAATTTTCTTGACTTCGTGAGTGATCCCCGTGAAATAAACAAGGAGCGAGACGTTGTCGGCGTAACTCTCAATTTTGTACTTATACGTGTCTGGCGCAACGTATGACAAATACGCGACGAGATAGCCAAACGCAAGCACAGCAATGACGGCAATAACGAAATAAACGATTGTAGCTTGTGCGAGTCTCTTGATACAGTATCACACCGACGAGGGATGGTCGGGTGCATTCAAGAATCGTAGCGAGAGTACGAACGGGAGATGTGACAGAAAAACAACCGTACAGAATGCGATGGCAGCCCACACGGAATTTGCGACGATCAATTCTTCTCCAGACTGAAGGTGGGACGGTTTTCCAAGGAAAAGATCTCCACGTGAGTAGCATGCGTTGGTCACCCACGCACTGGCGATACATCCGGTGGTGTTTCTCATTACGGTCATCTGAACCCTCAAAGCTTTCTTGCAGATCGCCAGTAGTTTGGAGAACTGGCTGCGCGTTATGTTCCTGAATTCATATCGGGAGTGGAGCAGCCGTGGCGCATTCACTTTGGTGCTCTGTGTTTCGACAAGTCTTGATGGGAAAGTAAGGAAAACACCAATGCCACTGGCAACTTCCACGCGAGGCATGCTCCTCCTCAACGAGAGACTTCAGATAGTTTACCAATGTTAAGCAAAAAAATAGCTCGCGTAATTGACTAAAGTTGATTTGCACATGTTGTCTTTAAGGACTGTTAGATTTGAACGGATAAGAGATACTTGAAAAAGAAGGAGAGTTTATAATTCTGATTGGGTTAGCACGATAGGATGATGTCTACGGCAACACGTTCGCGCAGCCGACAAGTCGTTGGTCCCACAGTTTAGGTGCGCTCCTCACTTTGCAATTTACCTTCTGTAGTCCTGAATGTCCTCCGTCGTTCTCGGACCACCCACGAACAACAATGCGTCTGAGTTACGATCTTCTCGTGGTTGCAGTCACCCTGTTAGCAAAATACGACGCTGTCTCAGCCTCGGACTTGCATGATGAACAGCTCTCCAACATGAGCTAACCGGGGCACTTACTACTTGGAGCCACTTGGTCATCGCAAATTTTGTTTTTCTCTTATTACACAAACCTATCGTTTCAAAACTTAGAGCGTTGCCACCAAACCTCCTAACTTCTAGCTCAGGTAGTAGCCTATTGATATTGTAATGTTCATTACAGCTGCAACCATGAACAACGCCGCAAGGAACGACCCAAGATTTCTAACGTGATCAAATTCAATTCCGATCCCCATCTCCAGGACGACAGAAACATAATCCACAATGATCTCAACGCCAACCTGTAGCCCCAGCATACTCAGCTGACTCATTCTCCAAGCCATCACGTCAACACTCGCTGTTTTTGCACTTGCACTTTGCCTTAGTAGCCAGTAGTGCGGGTGGTTGCCGTAGAAAAAGATGATCGACGCTGCACACCCGATTGAAATATATTCCGCGTACATGTCAGCGCTGATCTCGGCAGTGTGAAACGCTTGAACTTGACGACGCCACAACTCAAAATCGTTTAGACCTGTCGCCCGAGGCGGACGACGTACTTTCGGAGATTCCGGGACAATACTCGTCATGGCACGGCGGAGGAACAGCTCAAGAATTGCTTGTTGTTGTAGAGAAGAAATCGATTCTGTCGCCCGCACCGTTTTACGGTGTCGAATTTCCCACATCACGAATGCAGCCTTACTAGCTCGTAAGATTATCTTAACGAATGCCATACCGAACACACTCATTTCCGCTGTCCTCTTGCTGTTCGTCCCAAGAAGAATTATTCTTGTTTGGGTATCAACCAGCACGGTCGGAATCCCCACCAATACGCACATGGCACGAGCGCTGCGGACTCTCTTCTTGAAAATATAGTGCTTTGCGAGCTCTTGAACGCCGAATTTGAATGCAATTCCGGTGATGACGAAGCCCGTGAGAACGACATTTCCGCGGTCGACAATTCGTGTTTGACTCAACACGTGAACGAACAAACCCGCAACAAAAGGAATTAATGCCGATGGAAGACCTTTGGCATATGCTCGCCAAAACTTTGGTACGCGGGGGCGTGGTGGGGCTTTAAAAGCGTCCTGCACTGTTGCTTTGACGTCGGCAGGCGATATCCTGGATTTTCTTGACTTTTGCTGCGTTAACTGAAGTCGATCACGCCCCTGGCGCGTTTCGTCGTAGTAGATCTGCTTCACGGCTCGAGAAATGCCTGTAAAATACCCGAATAAAATGAGAACGTCTGCATAGCACTCGATTTTAAACTTGAACAACCCAGGCTTGATGGAATCCAGGTAGGCGATCAGACAGCTAAACCCAAACATGATGGTTAACGTGACGACGAAGTAGCCCCAAGTAGCCCTCACAAGTCGTTTGACGCAAAACCATATACCCGGCCGCCTGCCAGGCGAATCAGCGAATTGAAGTGACATCAACATGGGCATAAATGACGTGAACACCACGGTGCAGAAGGCAATTCCAGCATATACAGAGTTTGACACAAGCAATTCATTTCTAGATTGTTCGGTGTACCATTTACCAGAAAAAACATCGCCAAGTGCGTAAAAAGCGTTGGGAATCCACGCACACGCGACGCTCCCAGCAGCATTTCGAACAACAACAGCTTGTAGTTTTAAGACGGCAACCCATGTTGTACGACTGCAAAGACGAAGATAAACTTTACGCCATTCTGAATCATGCGTCGATTGTTCCTCTATCCTAGCTGCCGTTGGTTGCCAAACGCGTGAAGGTTGCCTCGAACGTCGTGTGTTACTCGTCTCAGCTGGCAGATGAAATTCCTCCACACTACCGTCACGATCGACTCGAGTGTGTTGCATGACAATGGCAAGTGGGGAGAAGCAAAATTTATATTCTGCTAGATTGAAAATAGGTATTGATAACGCAGCCTTGCCGCTCATGTGGATGCTAACTTCATAGCTAATTCAATTAGCAATGCTGGTTGTCACTGTACCACAATTTGGAATACTCATCCAAACCGTGCGATTTATTCAACTCAAATAGATACAAATCGATACGGTGCTATTTATCACCGCAGCGACCACAAACATCGCAGCAAGGAACGAGCCCAGTTTCTTGGCCTGATCGAACTCGATCCCAATCGTCACTTCCAACACAATTGACACATAGTCCACGACAACTTCCACGCCGACCTGCAACGCCAGCATTTTAAGTTGATTTACTCTCCACGCCAAAATTTCTCTTGGAGTTGTATTGGCAGTTCCTGCTTGCCTCAGTAACGAATATTGCGGATGATTCCCGCAAAACAACAGTATTGCTGCGGAGCAGCCGATGGAGATGTATTCTGCGTACATATCCGCATTAATCTCAGCCAAATGAAAAGTCATTACTTGACGACGCCACACCTCAAATCGATTCATATGCGAAGATATCGACGGACGAGATGCGCCTGGTGATCGAGGGACGATGCTGTTGGTATTCTTTGGTTCGAACACCTCCGCAACCACGTTCAGCATACTTTTGCGATGGCGAATTTCCCACATGAGCAGCGCGGCTTTACCCGATCTTAAACTTATCTCAATCAGCGCCATCCCAGCAGCCCCCATCGCGGCAGTTCTCACGCTGTTAGTTCCCAACAAGATAATTCGCGTTTGCGTGTCGATCAGTACGGTCGGAATACCCACTAGAACGCACATGACACGAGCACTTCGCACGTTCTTTTTAAAAATATAATGCTCGGCGAGCTCTTGAACAGCAAGTTTGAACACGATGCTTGCAATAACGAAGCTGGTAAGGGCCACGTTACCACGATCAACTATTCGCTGTTGACTCAAAACGTGGACAAAAATGCACGCCAGAAATGGTGGAAAGGTTACTGGCATAGTCTTCACATACGCTTGCCAAAACGTCGGCCGAGCAATTCGAAGTAAAGTTCTCGACGATAAACGCTGAATTACCCGCATGTCAGGTGTTAAACTTGGACCTCTTGATTTCTGTTTCTGTTCAAGTCGATCGCGGCCATGACAAGTTTCTAAAAGGAAGATTTGATTCGTTGCTCGGGCGATGGCAGCAATGTATCCAATTAGAGTCAAAGTGTTCACGTAGCATTCCACCTTGTACTTGAAAAGGTTGGGAGCGATCGAAATCAAGTAAGCCACGAGACAGTTAAATGAGAAAATAATTCCAACTGCAGCTCCAAAGTAGAATATGGTAGTACGACCGAGTTTCTTGGCGCAAAACCAAATCGTTGGTCGGGAATCTGGAGCGGTCAGAAATCGGAAGGGGGTCATCCCAACGACACAGGAACCAAACACGACCGAGCAGAACGTGATGGCGGCCCAAACCGAGTTGGCCACCATGAGCTCATTTCTGGATTGATCCACGTACCGTCTCCCCGAGAAAATATTCCCCAGCGCGCAAAACGCACTCGAGATCCACGCTCCAGCAATGCTCCCGACTGCATTTCGGAGGACGAGAACTAGTACGTTCAGAGCGGTAATTAACGTGGTTCGACTGCAAAGTCGATGCAGCTTCTCGCTGGTTTGTCGTAATGATGCAAATCGGTTGGAGGAATGGCCAAAGGTTTTCATACTCGCGTCATGATCTGCATGGACGCGATTCATGCCAAAAGCTTATTCAATAATGGCCGTCTTCACTCGAAAATAGTTTTACTGCTTTAGGAACAGATCCAGTGTCGGTCTGTTGACAGGTGTCAAGTTGAAGCAAACTTCAACTTGACCTGTTTCAAGTCATATCCATCTGTTCGCATTCTCTACCATAGTCTTTGGTGTTCACTGGCCGGGAAGAGCTGTTGGTTGATGGCCATTAGGCGTGTCATTATTGTCCAAGAGCTCTAGAGTAGTGGATCTGATGGTGGTGGCGAGCGACGTTTTCCCGCTGGTGCACGCGCTGCTGAGTGGCGCGGGGCTGAAGAAGTCGGCGGCCGCGTTGGCCAAGGAGGCCAAGCTGCAGCCCAAGGCCTTTGAGAACGAGCACGACCTGCTGGAGGTGTACATGTTCTACCTGACGCACAAGACGATGAAGAAGGCCAAGGTGCCGGCCAATTCGGTGGTGGACGCGGCCAAGAAGACGCAAAAGAAGAAGAGCGAGAGCAACAGCAGCAGCAGCTCCAGCAGCTCCGAGGAGGAGAAGAAGAAGACAAAGGCCAAGAAGGAGGAGTCGTCGAGCTCAGATTCGGACTCGGACGATGAGTCGGAGGAGGAGAAACCGGCCAAGAAGGCTGCTGCGGCGAAGAAGGACGAGTCTTCCAGCTCGGACTCAAGCTCGGATTCGTCGGATGAAGAGGAGGAAGAAAAACCGGCTAAAAAGACAGCTCCTGCCGACAAGATGGCCAAGGCTGCTAAGGAGAGCGACTCGTCTAGCTCGGACTCGTCGGATTCGTCGGATTCGGACTCTTCGGATGACGAAGAGGAGAAAACCAAGCCGAACAAGCGGAAGGCGGAGACTCCTGCTGCTGAGAAGAGCAGCAAGAAGGCAAAGGTTAATGCAGAATCAAGCTCGGACGATAGCTCGTCGTCGGATGACTCGTCGGACTCTTCTGACTCTTCTGATTCGTCGGACTCCGATTCCGATTCGGACTCGTCGGAGGATGAGGAAGCGCAGAAGAAGGAGGCTGAGCGTCGCGATCAGGCTGCCAAGGCCGCACTTGAGTGGCAACCCAAGAAGATCGAAAAAGTGGCAACAAAGACCAAGGCGGCGGGCACCCCGTTTCAGCGCGTGGACGGCGAGTACTGGTCGCAGAAGATTGTGGACGACACGCTGCGTGACAACAGTTACGAAGGCACGTTTGGTGCTGACGGCGTCGGTGTGAAGGCCAACAACAAGCTGCTGAAGACGCGCGGCAAGGACTTCACCAAGGGCAAGAACAAACTCAAGCGCTCGACGTACATGTGCGGTGCCATCAGTATGGCCTCGAACTCGTTCAAGTTCGAGGACTAGATCGACTTTGTGAACGCATAGACAGAGGCGTCATTCCTCATCTCTTACTTGCGATAGTACAACCTATAGAATATAATTCTCGTTACGTTTTTCATCCATCGAGGCTGCTTATCAGTGTTTGAAGTTCGCGCAGACCTTGAGTCGAAGGTTTCCACGTGTCCAAACTCGGAGTTGCTTCGGAGCTCGTCAGCAAATTGAGAGTCATCGCGTTTGTATCTGGAGTGCGCAGACCAGGAACATACCCACCAGCCACTTTAGCCTTGTCACCATTGCCAAACATCGCAGCCGACACCTGTTTCGTCCTCAACTTGTACGCGAGCATCTTGGCCTGCAGCAATTTCTTCTCCTGCATCAGGATCGAATCCGCCGTCTGTGTATCTTCAGCAGCTTTCGACAGTTCAATCGCACGAGCAACATCCTGCTGTGCGCGATCGAACTCGTCCTTCAATCTGTACGCCTGAGCTCGACGATAAAGTGCTTTCACGTTGTCCGGATCAATTTCAAGAGCTTGGTTGGCGTGGTGCACTGCATCATCCAGATGCATCGTCTTGAGACGACAAGCTGCAAAGTTCAGCAACAGTTTCAGCTTCAATGCATCGGCCTGTGCTTCCTCCTCGTCGGTGTCGGTGAACACGTATTCAAAGTACACCAGTGCCTTGTGGTAGTGGAACGCGGCTCTCTGATACTGGCCATGTTTGAAAAAGAGGTTTCCAAGTACTCGGAATTCATCACAAGCTGCCAGCTTATCCTGTGTCGTCATGTCCATCAGCTTTTGCTCCTACATGTCAAAGAGCCACAAATAAGATTTTTCGTGTCAGAAATAAATGCCATGTTTTGTAAAAAAAAAAAAGAGGGTCTTACAGCGGAATGGTCATGGTTGCAGCCCATTTGAGCCTTGGCTGCGCGTTCGCTGCGTTCCTGAGCCTCTTGTTCTTGTCTCGCAAGCTCCTCGGGGTCCTCCCACGCGTCCCATTTCTCGTATGTCCGGGTCCAGTCGTATCCAGTTTTATCCTGTTGTTTGTTCTCCACTTTTGCCAATTTTGACTTGGCCCGTGCCACATTCTGCTCGGTCTCCACTAACGTCTGCTGGGCCTCCGCTGCGTGGCGCTCCTTCTCCACGGCCATTTGCTCCAGCATGCGGGCCAGGTCGGGCGTGAATCCGCAAGACATGGTGAAGAATACCCTTTACACTCTTTCACACAGTCACCGGATAAGAATTTAGGAAATTGGATCCGAAATGAAGAACGGAAAAATAGTTTCTGCCAAAATGAAGAACGACGAACAATTTTATTAAACCGAACGAACTGCAAGCACAAACTACTGACTTAGTAGTAGACTTTGATTTACTTATTGGTGGTGGACTCCGCCGTCGAGAAGGATGTCGTGCTGGCGTTTTGTGGATACGCGGTAGTGCACGAACATGACGATGCCGGCCACAGCCGCAATACCCAGAATGAACATACTCACCAGTCCTAAAGTAGACATACCATGCTTGGCAGGCCCTGCCTGACCGTTGCTCAGTGCCTCGGTCTGTTGTGTTGAGTCGCCCTCCGACGTAGTCGCTTTCTGTGCCGCGGGCGCCTCATTCGTGAACTTTGAACCAGTTTCCGAGCTCGCCTTCACTGTCCCTGGAGACAGGTTGCTGTCATCTTGCGTTACCGGTGACACGGGTGAAGGGGTCTTTTTGGGGGTTTCCTGCTTTGGCGACGACTCTGAGGAGCTACCGCTGTGAGAACTCGTGTCCTGCGTAGTCTTTGAAGAAGTAGGTGGCTTCGTCGCAGTTTCCTTGTCAGTAGAAGGCGCTGCTGTGGTCTCCTTTATTGCCGGTGTGGACGACATCGAGTTACTTGTCTGTGTCGTCGGAGGTGTACTTCCGTTGGCGATATCACGAGCCGAATTCAGAAGAATCGATTGGATATCCGCGACGAATGTCGGGTATACCTCGTACGTCCACCTACCAGCAGGAATTGACGCGATCGGGTTGTTGGCATCGTTTCCTTCGTCAATGCAAAGCCCACCTGACGCAGTCGTACCATCGGGGCATTCAGATCCTTGTGCTGCGTGTTTGTACCAGGCAGATTTACCGTCGTTCCCTGCGGGGGAATACTCACACACGACCAACTCTCCACCTGAGCAGCTTGCCGTGGCACATCCGACACTGGTCGTTGAAGCCCACACAACCTGAGAGTACGAATTGTAGACACCCGTGCCCACGTCCAACCCGCTAGAACCCGGCTGAGCCATCGTCTTAATCGTCGATACCGCCGTCTCCACGACCCACTGCTGAATGGCCTCATCGATAGCCGACGACGCGTTCTTGGACGATGACTGGAATGCGTTCACACCTGTTGCGGTAGTGGCCGAGCATTTGGTAGCAGTGGAGACGGCTTTTGTGGCCAAGTCGGCGTCCCACCCAATGCGGCGCATGTTGCCGGCTGACCATGGCAAGCCTGTTGTGCGGAAGTAGTTGTGACGATCGATCCAAATTGCTTGGTCTGGTTCGCTGAAGCTTTCGGCGTTCACGACCATGACAGTCGCTGCCATAAAGGAAAGCACATTTGACACCTTCATAGTCGTTAATGAAAAACCACTGCAGCACAAGGTGTGCTGAGCGAGATAAAATGGGGAGTGGCCGGCCATCTCGGGGCGTCGCGAACCTTGTTGGCCACCTGCACTTCCTCGTTTGCTTTCCTAGTGTCCGTTCTGGGGCACCTCAAATCCTTCGCCTTTGTCAGGCGGTAAAGCGAATCAACGAAAAATGGGCAAGCTGTTTGGCCGTAAATCGCGCCACGGTGCAGTGGTCCGACACTTTTACAGAGCCCGACCTTGCCTTGGCAAGGCCCAAGACTCCCGAAGATCCACTCGTCGCGACGATCTCATCACATAAAGCCCGACTCGAGATGATAAACTGTATTCTTCTCGAAGGTATCCGGTGTACACTGTAAAGGCAAAAGCTCGAACATGAAAAACATTTGACATCACTTGTTGCGATAGCCGTGCAACACTATGCGCTTTCATTTGAGACGATTCCCCGCGCGACTGTCGATTGATGTTGAGTACAAGTGTAACCTCGATTCGTCTTTACAGAACAGACACTTGCTTATTCGATATGGGTAAAAGTTCGTGGAAGACATTGACTGCATGCCGACTCATGGTGATCCGTTTTCTTCTTACCTCAACGCAGACCATTCAGAGTGCGATGATGAACGGCAAGATACACCTAAAGTTTTTACGCAAGTTCTTCTACATGCACTAGATAACTACAGTACCAGTGGAAGCAAACTTCGATGCCTTCTTCTAATGCAACGTGTGTTGAAGTTTTAGGAGGAAAACCATCGCTTCAGTCTGCGGAGTAGCTTGCCAGCTTGAAAGGAGCGCTTGTTTCTAGCAAAACATGAACAAAACTGCATTGACTGCACTGGACTGGACGGCACTACGCGACTGCAGTCTCGACTACAGCTTTTCGCTGCTCTCAATCGAAACTGGCTGAGTGCTAACTCGAACTCATTTACGTTTGTCTCCATTGTGGGCGCGCCACTGCTCTAACTTAAATGACTCGGATGCCGCCGTCGCGCATGATCTCGCGCTGCCTCTGCTGGTTCCTCTTGTAGCTCATGACCACACCGAAGGCAGCAATACCAACGATAGCCAGCACAATCATACCGGCCATACCGGCAGCAGAGATGCCCGATCCCGCGGTCGTGCTGGACTTGTTGTTGATGCTGGTCGCAGCGCCGCCACTCGAGGCCGTGGTCTGGGCCGTGGTGCTCTCAGTGCTGGCCGTACTGGGTGCTGTTGTGGTGGTAGGCGCCGTGGTTGCGCTTGACTTCTGCTCCGTCGACGATCCCGTCGTCGTCGACGTCTGCTGGTTCGTGAAAGTGGATCCCGTGTCGGAGCTCGCCTTAACCGTACCGGGTGCCGACTCGTCCGTGTTCTCCGAGCTCTGCTTGGTTGAGTCTTGCTTAGTCGAGTCCTGCTTGTTCTCGGATCCCGATGCCGAATCCGACGTGGAGGCCGACGTCGTCGTCTTCTTGTCGGTCTTCGTAGCAGTGGATGAATCTCCCGATTTCGAGGTCGTCGACTGTTTCGTCGATCCGGTCTTACCTCCATCCTCCTTGGAGCTGGTCGTCGACGTCTCCAATGACGACGAGGTCGGCGCAGCCGTTGTCGCACTAGGTGTCTCCGTTGCGGCAGTACTCGGCGTAGTAGCGGCGGCTGGGGCCTTCGTGGCCGTCGTCGTCGATCCCGTCGAATTCGTCCCCGATCCATTCGCAATGGCACGTGCTTGCTCAATCAACACCGTCTGCATGTTGGCCACATAGGCTGGGTACACCTCGTAGGTCAATTTGCCCGCCGGAATGGCAGCAATCTGGTTGTTAGCTGCGTCCCCCTCCACAATGCACAGTCCCTGCTTGGCCGTCGTGCCCGACGGACAGTCCGCCGCCGGCTCGGCGTGGACGTACCAGGGCGAGGAGCCATCATTACCTGCGGGCGAATACTCACACACCACCATGTCTCCTCCTGAGCAGCTGGCCGTGGCACATCCGACACTGGTCGTCGCCGCCCACAGCACCTGCGAGTAGGAATTGTAGGTACCTGCCCCCACGTCGACCCCGTTGGCACCCGGTTGTGCCAACGTCTTGAGCGTCGTCATGGACGTCTCGACGACCCACTGCTGAATGGCCTCGTCGATGATGGACGACGAGTTGCTGGACGTGGACTGGAACGTGTTGACGCCCACTGCTGTGGACGCCGCGCACTTGGCGGCGGTGGACGCGGCGGTCGAGGCCAAGTCGGCGCTCCACCCGATGCGACGCATGTCCCCGGCCGACCAGGGCAGGCCAGTCGTACGGAAGTAGTTGTGGCGGTCGATCCAGATAGCCTGGTTCTCGGCGCTGAAGCTGTCGGCGCTCACGGCGGCGACCGTCGCGGCCAAGAATGATATCACGACGGAAACCTGCATCGTTAGGTGCAGTCCGACGTTCGCTCGCTGGATTATGAATGAATTCGAGTGTGTGAACGATGAAGAAGCTTGGCGGGGCACTGACTCGAGGAGCGGAGACCTGGTCTCGATCGCCGAGACTTTCCGCTCCACCAGCTGCCGCTGACTTTACAGTTTTGGGAGAGGTGGAAATATACTATACCCTGTTATAATAGATCGTATCAGGTTTGTTTGACTTAGTAAAATCAAGTAATTGTTGGAAATATTTCAATCAAGATGTTGCACGAGAGGTGTTGCGTTTTTAGCAGTTGGTACTGTACGCTGTTCGTAACGGCGACTATATCGACGGTTCAAAATCTCAAGGAATCCCTCGCCATCGCCACCGACAGTTCATGGCGCGGGAACGCTCACTCCATCTTCGAGCTGGCGACAAGAAGGTTCGAACATCGACCATCGAACAGTTTTGACTCGAAACCATTGGCAGCATTGGATTTCTTGGTTACAAGTCGTGGCCGTAAAGCTTTAACAGCACTTCACTTGCTTGGCCCGAAACTCTCGTCTCACGATCGCATCCACCGTACTGCTTCGGCGGCACCGAGTTGAACCGCAGCCGTGCCACTGAGCCATTCCTCGCACGTGTCTGTTGCTGTTAACGGCAATCAGCTACACGACATCTACAGATGCGATCACGACGAATCTTGGCGCCAAAGTATCAGAAAAACAAAACTGGGTTCGATTGACTTTATGCTTGGTGGCCCTCGCCGCACTATTGTATTGTATCTCTCATTCACTCTTTCTGTCTTCTACGACGAGGCACACCGTGTACGCTTTCATCACGTTGGTGCTCAGTCTCTACTTGACTCGAGCGGTTGAAGGGTTAAATGACTTGGATTCCGCCGTCGCGCATGATGTCCCGCTGCCGCTGCTGGTTCTTGCGGTAACTCACGAACACGGCCAAGGCGGCCACGGCCACGACGCCGAGCACGATGAATCCGGCGATACCGGCAGGAGAGATCGCGGCACCTGCCGTCACGTTGGCGGTGGACTCGTTGCTGGCCGAAACTGCAGTCTTCGAGCCAGAGTCGGGCGTCGTCGGTTTGGTGGTTTCCTGCTTGGGCGAGTCTGCGCCCGAGCCGCCGGACGTCCCCGATCCCGATGACGGGGACGTCGCCTGGTTCTTGAAGAAAGAACCGGTAGCCGAGCTGGGTTTCACCTTGCCCGGAAGTTCATCTTCAGAGGATGACTCGGTGGTCGAGCCCGAACTCGTTTCGGTGGAGGAATCGGAGTTCGACGGTAACGAGCTTGTTTCGTCGGACGATGCGGTCTCCGAGGATGAGGTGCCAGACTCAGCAGCCGACCAGCCTCCAATTGACGAGGAGTCCGTCGTAGCGGACGCGCCGGATGTGGAGCTGACGCCTGCGCCTTCGAGCGAGCCAGTAGTACCCGACGATTCCGTCGACGCCTGTGTAGTGGATCCGTAACCCCATCCAAGGTCGGATGAAGCCGTCTCCCCTGACGATTGAGTGATCTCCCCAGACGACTCGGTGGGGCTCGAGGAAGAAGCGGTCTCTGTGGACGACCCGGTAGCTGAGGTGACGTCCAAACCTCCACCAAGTGAGGAAGTTTCGGCAGATGAATCCGTCGTGGCGGAGGAGCCAATGTCGTCAAGCAAAGAGGAGGTCGGTTCTCCAGACGAGTCCGTCGTGGAGCCCTCTGTGGAGGGAACATCCCAGCCTCCTTCAAGCGATGACGTGCTCGTTTCCGCTGACGAATCCGTAGTACCCGATGCAGTCTCGGTCTCCAGCGAGCTCGTGGTCGGCTCAGTCTCGGATGAGCCCGTGGTTTGTTCGGTCTCAGCGCTTGACTCCTCCGATGTAGCAGGGCCCGACTCGTATGTCGAAGATTCACCCGGAGAGCTCGTAGTCGCGGGTGCGGTTCCGGGTGTGTCTCTCGCCTTCGCCGCCTTCAAGATCGTCGCCATGATGTCCTCCACGAATGACGGGTAAACCTGGAATGTCCATTTACCATCGGGGATCGGCGCAATGAGTTCATTTGCCGGGTCTCCTTCCACAATGCAAAGTCCAAGCTGTGCCTTGGTTCCCGTCGGACACGTCGTCGCCTGAGCAGCGTGAACAAACCAAGCGGACTTGCCGTCGTTTCCAGCCGGCGAGTACTCACACGCAACCATGGAGCCTCCCGAGCAACTGGCCATGGCACAACCGACGCTAGTCGTCGAGGCCCAGATAGCCTGTGTGTATGAATTGTACAGTCCTGCGCCGACAGCGTCGCCCTGAGCTGCAGGTGGGACCACTGAGCCGATATTCTTAAGCACCGGCTCCACAATCCACGACTTGATCGCTTCCTCCATCACTGTAGCCGGGTCCGTTGAAGTGGACTCGTACACGTTAAGCCCGGTCGCCGTGCTTGCTGCACAACTTGCAGCGGCGGACGCAGCATCCTTCGCCAGGTCGTCGTCCCAGCCCATCCGCTGCATGTTTCCTGCCGACCAAGGTAGTCCCGCCACTCGGAAGTAGTTGTGACGTTCGATCCAAATCGACTTCTGCTCTTTTGTGAAGCTGCCGTCCGATGAGGTTTGCTCCGTCGAAGAACCCGTCTCGGCGGACGACGTGGTCGAGCTAGGGTCCACAGATGAATCCGTCGTAGATGAATCGGCCTCGGTCGTCGAACCTGAACTTGAGGGGATGTCTTCGAGCGAGGACGAGGTCGTCTCTCCGGACGATTCGGTCGTGGATCCCTCAGTCGAAGCCCCATCAAGCGACAACGAGCTAGTTTCAGCAGACGACTCGGTTGTAGATCCCTCGGTCGAAGTCACGTCCCAACCTGCAAGCAACGATGAGCTCGTCTCCGCGGACGACTCAGACGGAAGCGTTTGTTCCGTGCTGGGGTCGGACGACCCCGACGCGAGGCCGGATGTGTTCTCTGACTGGGCGCTGACGCTCAGCACTGCCAAAGCTGCCACGACGAGACTTGCTGAGACTTTCATCCTGCCGCGCAAGTGCTTCCTACCTAGAATTCTTCACAGTGAGGAAGTGCTTTGGCGAGAATATTCGGCTTTCATTGATGCACAGCAACGAACGCTCGAGAGGTGTCGTTTATACGGACAGGCAGATCCTCCGATGTGCTCCGCTGGGACGAACACATACAGAGGATTTCGCCTGCAAACCGGCGCAAGCACGCCCTGTCCGTGAGGAAGCAGCCGGTGAATGGGAAACTAATGGTGTGGTGAGGGGATCTGTTGAGTACGCTTTGGTTGCGGGCGATTTTAGGGGAGCGGAACAAGTCTCGAGCTGTAAAATGATCATCGAATTGTACACTTTGTGCTGCTGGCTCGATGCGGGACGCCCTGCTCTGCTGAGTCAGAGTCAAGCTGCAGTGTCGAGATTTCACACAATAGGTACAGAATAGCGGTGTCGACATGCCGTCTTGGTGTAGACAACAGTCGGAGTCCCATGTGCGGTGTTCGTAATTTGGCTCGCATGGACATCAGGCGAGCTGGAAAATCTTACGATGGGGTCTGGCCATGCATGATCGCGAGCTTTTGGGGTCACAAATGTGGACTTGTGCGAAGCGACTAACGTTTGACGACTCGGCCGCAATGCAGCGAACCTTGAACGTTGTTGATCATGCTGACTGGAACAGCCAGCACAATCCACCAGCAGAATGCTTCAACATCAACTGTTCTAGAACATCGAGGACCGGTGTCAACTTCACAACACACAGTCATGTTTTAATAAGCACCAGCAGTCTCAATGCAACTTGCTGCACTCTCAGTTTGTGCCTACTTGTCTCCAAGCACCACCAGCATACGGAGCACATACGAGTAGTTTCTCAACCTCCTGCTCCGACCGGATACAGCACCATCCTCGTCAGAGGACATCCGCTTCAATAGTTCTTGTGTGTTTTGTCATAGTTGCGGGCAACGGCGCGTGCCGTGCAGTCCGCCCTGTTGTTCCAGTCGTACTCCCATTCCTGTCTTCCCGTGTGAACGCGTACATGGCGGAACATCATGGTGCGGCCATTAGCCACACGAAGTATCCCCTCGATCAGGTCGCGGTTCTTGACGGGGCCTCCGCAAGCATTCATCCATCCGTTGCTGCGCCACTTGTCGAGATATTTGTACATGGTGTTGATCAGCAGTTCACTGTCCGTGAAGATGATGACCGGTCGAGTTTTACTCGGATCCATTTGAGCTGCGCGCTTCATCACAGCAAGGGCGGCAGAATACTCGGCGCGGTTGGACGTAGCGTAGGCATTGGTGAGAACCCGCACCTCGTTCCATGCCTCATTGTGAGGGAACAGTGCAGCATAAGCAGCGGTGCAGTCCTCGCATCCGTTGCGGAGGGCGCTTCCGTCACAGAACGCCACGAACGCGTTCACGTTCGGGTCCATGGCGTTGTAGACTGTCCATTGGTCTTCTCCGTTGCGGCGTTGGCCTTGACGCTCTACGATGACCCCGTTCTCATGTAAAAACTCCTCCGCCTCGTCGAAAGTCCCAAACTTCTGCCAGTTCGAGTACGAGAAGCCGTACGTGGTTTCCAGAGCGTCGTCCAGGTCGGTGAAGATGCCAAGGGTGTACCCGTTGGCCACCGCGTAGGCACTGAGCGAGAACGTGCTGGTTAGCACCAGACTCATGGCATCGCTCACTTTACATTTTGCTGAGAGGCAGATACATCAATACATTCGGCTACTACTTCTGTGCGGGTTGGCTCCCGCATCGCTGAGTGTTCAAGTTCAAGTTTTCTAGCCTCAACTACCCGGGACACACTACATGTTGCCAGCTTTGGCTCGAACACACTTTACAACTGCGTGGGGCGCTGTGGTAAAGGCCACTTGTCGTTGAGAAAGCAGATTGAATTCTGAAGGCTTACAGGACCTACCAGCACGCTGTCTTCACTGCCTACCTGCTCATGGCCCTCTTGGGCACCCTGGAGCTCCGTCCTGCCGCTGCGTCGCCGCTCAGTCGCCGACGCCACTGCCTTCACTACATGCACTTGGACCTGCCACACTTTCACAGCACCCAGATACGCAGGCTGCCTGATAGCCATCAGGCAGCACGTTACACTCAGACGCTCGGCCTCACAGCATCGTCCGCTTCGATCGTCTTCCTGCGGCACACTGTGACCACGCGGTGCATGCACGCCGCCCATGATCACCTCGCCGCACTTCCTCATCGCACTTCGACGCACTTCTTTCTCTGGGACTCGATTATCAGCTTTCACAGTCACGTCACCACACTGCCCTCCAAAGCTGATATCAAGGGTCAGAGACTCTGTCAAATCTGATGACGTCCAACTTCTGCACAGGTTGGACCGTGGTTGAAGGCAACTTCAACAGGTAACACCATACACGGAAAAGGGCCATCCGATTTGCATCTCCTCTGGGTTTTAGGCTAGGCACACCATCGTAGGAGGGTAGTATCATCACTAGCTTCTGCATATTGCTGCACTTTTGCCGGTACGTCGTGTAGCACCACCTCAAAAGGCTCCCATGAATTCTCGATCGCCTCCAAACCAGTCCAGGAAACAAGCAACTCCTTCATGGCTGTGTCAGGATTGAAGCGGTTCCCGACAATTGCATCAACACCTGGCACAATGCCTTGGTTCGTCACATGCTCGACGAGCTCCTCGCTCACATTGAACGACGAGTCCTCAAAGAACTTCAACCGTGATCCATGCACCTCATACTCCTTGGCATTGAGGAGGTGCTGAACCATGAAAGAGTAAGAACGGGCTTCCGTGACACGGAATGGGCCCACCCAGCGTACCAGCAGCTTGCCACCTCTCAGTCGTGAGTCGACGCGCGACCATAACACGTAGTCGCCAACAGAAAAGTTGCATAACGTGCCCCTTTTTTCACTCTGCTGGTAAAGCCGGCGGCGTTCCTTCTTGTCTGCCACTTCCGCATGCATTGTAGCCAGGCTGGTTCTGAGTCGCTCCAGCTCTTCATGTACAACAGCCAGGTCGATTCGCAGCGGAGGTTTGTCTGCTCCTGGTAGTAATAGAGTGTCCAACGGCGGTGGGCACGACAGCCCCGTGAACAGCTCCGTCGGTGTCACTCCGCCGAGAGAGAGAACTGGCGTGTGATTGAGGTTTGCCTGCACCACCGGCAGGAGATACTCCCAATTTTTAGTGTCGAGCTGCAATTCTAGCAGTAGAGCCCACACCACATGTAGGATATCGCGATTTAACCGCCCCACCGTGCCATTAACCCATGGGGTATAGGCTGATGCGAAAGTATGGATGTCCTTCAGGCGCTGTCTCAGTTCCGCCATGAGCTCGTTCTTGAAGTGCGTCCCTTGGTCAGAGGTTCACGTCTGTGACATACCGAACCGCTTGTACCAATCTAGCATTGCAGTAGCTACCACAGTACTAGTAGGAGAGTCGCACGTGACGAGCCCGCAGAAGTGCGTGAGTTCATCCTTCAGTACTAGGACGTACTTGGTAGAGCCATATGAATCATCCATGGACAAGTAGTCCATGTGCAGTACCTCATTGCGTTTAGCCACCGGCTTTGTGTTCAATCCATGGTCGCTGTATGAGCTTGCCACCTTTCAGGTGCTTGCACAGTAAGCACTTACTCACAAAGTTTTTCACATGGTAGTGTTGGCGGTCGATTGCATACTTGTCTTGCAGGTGGTTGAGCATGACTTGCTCCCCCCGGTGAGCTTGGATCCCGCAGTGAGCGACAATCAGAATGCGTGTGAGAAGTTCTCGCTCCTGCTTCGGGATCCAGAGCTTGTCCTCAATGTAGATTAACCCTTCCACCTCGTCATACTCGCCGGTCAACTTGCTCACGTGCCGTTGCGGCACACGCTTTACCTCATTCGCTGACGGCCAAACAAATTCCTCATCCTGAAGTGGCTGGAGGAGACTGTCAGTTGCTTGATTTGAACGGGCACGGACAGCTTTGGCACGAGCTAACACGGGCTCTTCTGGACGGCACAACCACCTGGACACTATATCCTCCCAATGGTTGTCTGCACCATTGACGTGTTCAACGTCATAGTTGTATCCCGTCAGCTTCATTGTCCAGCGCTGAAGTTTCCCTCGCACATGCTGCTTCATTTCTTTACTGGGGCAAAAGACTTTTATGAGGTTGGAGTGATCGCAGAAGATTCGAAAGCCCTGGGCCCTTTGCAGTAGAAACTCAAGCTTTGTGCATGCCAGCACGATGAGGTACGACTCCTTCTCGATCACCGACCAATTCAGTTGGGACCCCAAGAAAGACCCCCCTTTGCAGATCAGAAGTTCATGGCGCTGCTCATGCACGGGCACTTCATCGTCCCATTCACGCACTTGGCTGACAACTACTGCCCAGCCACGGTCGCTCGCGTCCGTGCTCAGACAAACGGTGGCGTCGTCGCTTGGGAACGAGAGCGTCGCCGATGACACAATTCGATTCAGGAACTCCTGGTATACTTGCTCCTCAGCAGGCATCCAGACCACATCGATGCTCACAACACGCCGCTTCTTGCGATTGTGTCCAGCCATCACTTCATCAAACTTCTGCTGGAGTGGGGCCACTGCTCGGCCATAGTCGACGATGGAATCGCGCAGCCAGTTGGCCGCACACAATAAGTGTTGAAGTTCGCCCGCATTTGCTGGCAACGGCAACGCTGTCAACGCGTTCAGGCGAGCAGGATCATGCATTTGTGATGAGGTGGCCCCAAATTTCTGAGACCCCACCCATCTGACCGAAAGGTTGTCAACCAGGAAGGAGCCGAGCGAGATGTGGGCCAAGAGCAGCTGCTTGGAGCTACTGTGTCCGGAAGTGGAGCTGGCTCCCGGAATGTTACCGACGTCGTGGTTGTCGTACGCGTTGCCGAGTGTCTTGTGGTGGCAGCATGGAGCCGAGTATCGAGTCCTGACGCCCAGAGTCCCGATGGTACAGTGGTGCCCAGAAGTGTTGAGGGATACGAGAGGTGTTTGAGGAACTGGTGGTTGTGTTCCGACATCTCGGAGTCCCAGTGTGAGTTCCCGGTGTGAGTTACCAGATCCAAAGATGATGACTTGGAGTAGCGGTTGATGTAGTGGATTCCAGGACGGTGCGTGTGATTCTGGATCGTGTACTCGGATCCCGGACTTTGGTCTGGGATCCCTAGTTTGGTGCTGTTCCCGGATGTGGTGTCACAGTTTCCAGCGTGGAGTATCAGATCCCAGTTATGCATCTCGAGTCTCAGTGTGGCAGCAGGTGTCCAGTCTTCCGAAGGGTAGAACTGACTGAAGTGGAGTGGTAAATCTCAGGTGGCGACCCTCTGCCTGACCAGGATGGTGGCTGGTCGACGGACCAATGAGATCCCGAATTCGTGTCGACGGCAGCGACTCCAGGTTGAGTGTAGAATTTCGGCCAATGTTTGGAATGCCGTGAGGTTGAAGTCTCCTGGCTTGGATTTAGTTCAAGCATCCCTATGTCTTCTCTGACTTCAAAGTGTAGCTATTAGTGGCGGAGCCGGCGCTCTATCTTTGTAGGTCTCCGTTTTCATGTGATTTATATTAAACAGAGTTCAATTTGCCCCGAAGGACGCGAGTGAGTTGATCAGATCGCATTTGTGTGCAGGCCATACTGAGATCAAGTGTGTGGAAGGACGAGGAGAATATCCAAGTAAATTCAACTCCAGTTAACCAAGGTATTTACGGTTCTGCTATTCTGGCTGCTGTTCTGGCTTTGCTATTTCATATTCCCACTTCTCGGTTGCTGGTCTTCGGTCGGTGCTGTGGAGTGCTTCATATTTTCGGGAAGAGGTGACTTCTCTGAGGTTTGGCAGAGTTTTCGCTACTGGACGACTTTGGGTCTGGAGTGGAGACTGGTTTCCGTCTTCCGGAATTGTTTCTGTGTGGGTTATTTCGCCTGAATCAAGGCGTGATGCGCGGGTGGTCCCAGAGTGAAGTGCAAGTGCCCTGGATTCGGACCGGCTCAATCCGAGCCATAACTTCTGGCACCTCCTGGATCTGAGGTGCGAGTGGAGGATCCTGAACGCGGCTCCCAGTCTGAGCCGCAAGTGGAAGTGTAGTGACTGGGGTGAGTCGAAGCCGGACTCGCCGAGGAAAGAAGAGGCTGTTAAGACCCGGGTCCAGGGTCTAAAAAGAAGAGGACAGGGAGTGTGTGTGAACATGACGTGTTGCATTTGGACAAGCTCGGGGCCTTCGAGCTTGGATATATCACGTGTGGACTGGGACCTGCCAAGCGAGAGCCAAGTTCCGCTTTGGTAGTGTTCTGTGTTGGAGATTTCTTGTTTTGGTGATTTCGAGGATCGAGGGCAGCTTGGTGTGGCCGACGCAAGTCTGGGCCCAAAGCGTAGCCTTTAGTTCAAGAACCACTTTTCAAGGGGATATACAAGAGGAGGACCCACACGCCAACTGGGAACAGTCTTTGGTGTTCCCGGGGTCGACTCTGTTTGGCTTTCCTGTGGATTTGGTCACCGCCTCGCCACATAGAGAATAGGTCGGAACACTTCATCAACGACATGTTGGCAGTAAGCAACGGCATCTGTTCCGCCCATGAGTACTCTTGTCGGTGTGATAATACCGCGAAGGGTCATAATCGAGAACATCTCTTGGGAGGCGGCATGCAGGGGTAACTGCCAATATCCGCGGAACCAGTCAAGCGTAAAATAGAAGGCGGATCCCTCCAGTAAACCAAGCGTGGCTTCAAGGATTGGCATCGGCCACTGGATTGGTTCGGTCCGCTCGTTCACCGCTCTCGTGTCCACAGTCATTCGGTACGTCCCAGGCTCGCTCTTGGTGACGATTCGCGGAGGAGATGGTCAGCGCCTCGACGGATTGATGTATGCCAGACCACTGTCGAGAAGCTCCTGCACGTGTTGGTCGAGGTATTCCGTGTGGACTGGCGGATATCGACGAGCGTTAATCCGCACTGGCGTGGCTCCTTCTCGGAGGCGAACACGCAGCGGCTTGACGCGCACTGGGGGTCTCGGCCAAACGTGATACGGAATACATCTTGGTACTCTCGCAGTAAGGTAGTCAGCGGCTCAACTTCGACGGGGTCTGGTCCAGCGTCGGCTGCTTCCATAACCCGCTCCGATAAAATTGCCGCCACCCGCGCGTCTGCATCTGCAGCAGGACCTAGTTCAGGAGTAGCCGTTCGTAATTCGCCGTCGTCGGGACCCACTGCCCTGGGTCTCGCCTGCAGCAAAGAATTATCTCGAATGAGACGAATGGCGTCCCCGTCACCGCACCCAGTAAGGTCCTGCAAATCCCACTCGTGCTGGGTGTCACACGCTTGCGCCAAGATTGCATCCACTGAATACCCTAGGCGTTCCATCACCGGCCGCGAAAGGACTAACGTGTGCTTGTTCTGTTCTTGCTCAAAAACCCAGGCAGGTGTGTTGCGAAGCAATAATGGGCCTGCGGTCGTCCGGATTTGAACAGTGTCAAAGAAAACACGGCTGATAACTTCGAAGAGATTCCCGTCAAAAGTCGACAGCTTCTGGGGAGGGCAGGTATCTTCTCTCAACGTGACCTCCCGACTAACTAGCGCATTTACCAGACCGCGGCTTGCTGCATTAACGTCAGCCCTCGAGTCCAAAAGCACATTGTCCAGGTCGAGCACGCTTTCCACGCGGGCCACGCATCCACTGCCAGGCTCCAGAGGAATGTCCCGGAGGTGTAACGCCTTGACTTGATGGGCGGGTGGCTGCGGCGCAGAACGGGGTGGTGTTGCCGCCGCCTTCTCTTCTCGCCACTCTCGCAGGAGCGTTTCAGCTTCACCAGCTGCGATGAGAGGACAATCTTTCACGCGATGTTCTTCACTACCGCACGTCAAACACGTGCGCTTGCGGCGCGGAGTGCGGCCTTCGTTACCAGATCCTCGACGAGCTTCGCTACCCTGCTTTCCCGACGTTGGCTCAGTCTTCTCGGGTGGAGATTTACCTGTGGACGGCGCACGCTGGTTAACCCGTGGCTCCCATCTGACGAACTCCTTGCAGCTAGTGCGGAGCCATTGGATAAAGGCAACCACGTTCTTGGTGAGCGGTTTATTGGACTCGCGTGTCATCTCACTCTTAACCGTGCGTCGAAATTGCTCTGGCGCCAGAGCATCGACGAGATAAGCGACAACCTTCTTAGGTTCCTTGTCGATCATCCACTCCATGTTATCCTTTTCGAGAACCTGATACAATTCGTGCGCCAGCTTCGAGACGCGCGAGTCCGCATCAGCCAACTGAGTGTCCATGCACAGCTGGTTGGCTACGATAGCCTTGACCTTGTCGAAGTCGAGCTCACCCTCGATGCGTCCTTCCCAGAAATAGTCAATCCAATCTGCTTCCGTAATCTCTTCAAGAGGCTTGCAGATATCGAACATAGCAATGAGGCGGCGACGTTCGTCTTCGACACATGCTCCCACGGGCATTCGGTAGGGGCGGAAGAACGCTGTCTCGAGTGCAGAAAGTTGGCGACAGTAGGCCTCATACTTCTTCATGAAACGTTGCTTGTCTTGAGCTGTGGACCCGCGGAAAATTGGTGGAGACGGCAGGGTGGGCATTGTCTGCACGCGCTTGTTCGGCGGCAACTCTTCGGGTTTCTTTTCACCACCACCTTTGTCATCGCCGCTTACATCCTCCATATCGACATCCCTGTCGTCGCCATACTCTCGACGCGGCAAAGCGAAAGGCCCACCGACAGTATACGCGCTACGAGGCCCCGAGCGCCGAAGGGTACGCTCTTGCGCGGCCAGCCCCACATCCGTTGTCGGAGCTGCTGCCACCGCAGAAAGCGGCTCAGCCTCGCTCCCGGTACCCGGTGGGGGTTCCGTGGTAGGGACCTGGGCTTGTGGCGGCCGCGAGCCTTCCTGGTCAGGAATAGTAAAGCCTGCCATCCTCACGCCGAGGTTTCGGGCAGCGGCTCGCGCAATCGTGGGGGGTCGGCTTGCACAGTCGATGAAAGAGGAGCTTGCACAGCGAGGGGCCACTTGCACAGCGGAGGGTCGGCTTGCACAGCGAAGGATCGGCTTGCACAGCCGAAGAGAAGCTTGCTCAGCAGGTCACTTGCACAGCGATCGGGTCGTTTGCAATCAGTACACAGTACTAAAACTAGCTTTGTTCTGTGCCCCGGCGTTCGCGACCGGGGGCTTGTGGCCAAGAGGGTAGATTGCAAAGTGATTTGAATTGAATGAGAGGAAATATGCATCTGAGAAGCTGATAAGACTAGAGGGAGCTTGCGCAGCGCCCCCCGAGAGTCTCCTAGGCGCCTCTGATCTCAGGTATGAGATCTCACCTCTGGCAGCACGTCGCTGCTGGTGAATCATCACTGATGACACGAATATAACCCCCAGATGCCCATCATCTGGGGGCATCATCTGGTTGCTGCCAGAACAATTGCAAACCTTAGGAATAAAGCTACAACGTCAGTATTACACCCCCGAATACCAATGAATCGGGCACGAGAAATCCTGAATGAGCTCGGTATTAGCTCCGATACCACGCACCCGAGCGACAACGTTCATTCCCATTCAGCTGCGTCTGGTATCTCAAAGCAGAAGCGCAAGCGACTAAATCAAGCGGCCTACAGGGACAAGTTGAAAAGAGATATTGCTGCAAGCGAGAAATCGCTTGAGATGGTCGTTGATGACGTTCGAATCGGACGACTCGAAGTCGCCGAGCTAGGGGCTTTCAACTCACAACTCGAACAAAGGGCAAAACAATTGGAGGCGAAATGCAAATTTTTGGCCGACTTGGAGACTAGTTAACGGAGGAACATTCAGCAATATGATCTCACCATTCGACAACTTAGCGAGGAGATCAGTCGGCTTCAATCTCAAGCACAAGAGGATGGAAAGGGGTGCACTGAAGTGACAAAGAGCGGTGGACTGCGCATCTTATGCGTCGGCAGAAAGTGTTGCTCGCAGCAAGGCTGTACGAACGACGCTGTTTCAGGGAGCAACTTTTGTATCAAGCACGGCGGGGGAAAGCGTTGCAAGCAAGAAGGTTGCTCTAAAGGCGCTGTTTCAGGGAGCGACTATTGCGTCAAGCACGGCAAAGCGCTGCAAGCAACAAAGGCTTTCTTGTAACACTTTCGACCAAATAGACTCTAAAGAGCCTCAGTTCCGAACAAGAAGTCCTTCTTGACGCAGGACTAGCCCTCCCTAGGACCTCCTGTTATGCAGCCGTCCCGCCCACGCCTCTCGAGACCGCCTCTGCACGTGGCTCCATCAACCCAGCAGAGCTGGGTTGATTGTTCCTGATTTTTTTTCCTGCCCCCACTCCTGTGTTTGGTCGCTGCCCCGCACTACTCGCTGGCCAAGATGTAGCTTTTCTCCGCCGTCGCCGTTGCTACTGCCGCCGCCGTTGCGCTCGTGTTCGCAGAGCAGGAGGTCCATCTCAAGGTGCACGTGAGCCACGACAAGTTCTACGTGACGCCCATCGGCCAGCAGTGCGCCTTCAACAACTGCGTGGATCCGTCCATCTACCCGTGCGCCAACGAAGCTCGCGATGCGGAATGGCGCGCGTTGCACCCGTGGGTGGCGCTGCCCGCTTCCGCCTCGCACGCGGACTCTCAAGCCGACGATCTGCCTGAGAGCCCGCGTGCGAGGCGGCGCGTGCAGAGCAGACTGAGCAGCCAGCGACACCGAGAGCGACTACAAGAACAAAGGACTGAAATATTGCGCAATGAAAATGAACTCGACATGCAGTGACGATGGGTCAGCGAAGCAAGGTCCGAGCTCGAGGACATCGAAGGGCGGTACGCACTCCTAGAATCATACTCTGCACAAGAAGGAGGAACTTTGGGGAAATGTATCAGACACGGACGAGGAAGGCGGTGTAACGTAGCGGGCGCCACGACCAGCACTCAGAGCTCAACTTCAACTTGAAAACCATCACTCATTCATTCCTTTGTCAGCCAATCAAAACGCTCTATTCAATTTCAACTCCACCATTCATATCGCTTGTCATGGCGCCGCTCGAAGACTCGTCCAACGTGCTCGGTGCCATCACGTTAGACGCCTTCTCCGTGACTTTCCCCGACCAAGTGGAGCAGGAACTCGGTGCCGCGTATGGAGAACCTCATTGGACCAATATCAAGCGCGCGCTTGCCCGGCCGTACGTGCTTTCAGCCATTTTTCACTGTCGAAAATGTGTCATCAGTCTAATACTTCTCTCATCGCAATGCTTTCAGCCCTGCATTCACTGCCGTCCGAGTGAACACACTGAAGCTGTCACGAGACGAAGCTCTGCAAGCTCTGAAGCCGCATCTGGACGGGTTTAACGCCCAATTAGCTTCTCTGGATGCCAGTCGCCAACCAATCGCAGCTTTTATCCACGCTTCTCTGCCGGACGTGCTGATGATCCCGTCGTCACCTAGTGGGGAAAACACTGTCGCGTTTAACCCAGAGCTTAACAGTATTGTGGTGGACCGACTCTGTGGGGAAGCGGTGCTGCGTGGCAGTGACATCTTTGCTCGAGGAGTCATGAGCGCCAGCAGCGGCATCAACGCTGAAGACGAGGTCAATGTGTTTGTGGACTTGGATCATAACCACACGCGGGGTAGTGAATTTGCAACGCACGATGGACGCAAGCTGCTAATCGCACGTGGAGTGACCAAGATGGCGAGAACGGAGATTTTCCGAGCTGTGAGAGGACTCGCGGTGACTCAGTTGGTGAGGGTTTGCCCCGATGCGCCACCGATGAACGGTGTGTTGCGAGGACAGATTTATGTGCAGAACTTGCCGTGCTCGGTGGTTGCTCATGCTCTGGATCCACAGGAAGGAGATGTGATTCTGGACATGTGTGCGGCTCCTGGAGGAAAGACTTCTCATGTGGCGACGTTGATGCGGAATAAGGGCACACTGGTGGCGTGCGATCGGTCGAAGCGGAAAGCCTTGGAGCTGCGTACATTGTGTGATGACCTTCAGCTTGAATGCGTGGTACCACTCAAGATGGACTCGACCCATGCTGTGCTGTCCAAGGAAAAGGTGGAAGAAGGGTTGGCTCAAGCGCAGACCAGCGACTATACGAGTGTGGCGCAGGTTCTAGCGCGTGCAAAGGAGAATACGCCAAGTCAAGCACGCCTGCTCCAGGTGGAGGGGTTCTTTCCTGAGACGTTTGACCGTATCCTGTTAGACCCACCTTGTTCTGCGCTTGGTTTGCGTCCACGATTATTGCACGCGGGTGACGCGGACAACCTTGCCGAGTACACCAACATGCAGCGCAATTTTCTGTGGGTTGCGGCCTTCCTGCTGAAGCCTGGTGGCACACTCGTGTATTCGACGTGCACGATCAATCCGAAGGAGAATGAGCAAATGGTGCACCATGCTCTGCAAAACTATCCGCTGAAACTTGTCTCGCAAGGCGAAGCTCACATTGGTGACCGCGGGCTTGCCGGTCAGGGCCTGAACGAACACGAAGCGTCCCTCGTGCAGCGCTTTGACCCTTCCAACACCGAGCTAGACACGATGGGCTTCTTCTGTGCAAAGTTCATCAAAACGGGTCCCATTCGACAGGAGCAGACCGAGGCCGCTCCAACGCTTTGAAGTTTTTCGTAACTTTGGTTTGCTTAGACGACATCAATCTCTTATGACACAAAAGTTTTCTCGACACAGGCGCTCGCTATTGATCGCGTTCTCCTCGAAGTAGCGTCAGTAACGATGACAGTTGGAGACAGAGTACTTCAAATGCATTTAACGCTCAAAGTGGCTACATTTGATGTAACACACATCATAATCCCGCAGTCATTCCCATTCCAGTGGTGTCCATCCGACGTCAGTGTCACTTGCCTGTTTACCGATGGCCGTCCCGACCAAAGCTGCTGCCTTCGTGGCCTCGTCCCCGTGCTTCGCCGCCTTCCGTAGCGCACAAGTGACGTCATCTCTGGCTGAAGGCGCCGCCAAGAAATACATCGGCACGCACAACGGCACGTTCCACTGCGACGAGGCACTGGCCGTGTCGATGCTCAAGATTCTGCCAAAGTTTGCAGCCCACGACATTCTGCGCACGCGTGACGAGGCCAAACTCGCTCAATGCGAAGCTGTCGTGGACGTGACTGGCATCTACGACCCAGAAGCGTTGCGTTTCGACCACCACCAACGCAGCTTCACGGGCACGTTCGACCAGCGCGACACGAAGCTGTCGAGTGCTGGTCTGGTCTACAAGCACTTCGGACGTGAGATCATCCAGCACTTGGCCGCTCCCGCAGCATTGGACGACGCTACGCTGGACATTCTGCACCAGAAGGCCTACAAGAACTTCATTGAGCACATCGACGGCATCGACAATGGCGTCGAAGTGGCCAGTGCCCCCGATAACGCCAAGCTCACGTACAACTACCAGGTGTCCACGAGTCTCAGCAGTCGTGTGGGCTACTTGAACCCGCGCTGGAACGAGGACCAGAGCGAGACGCGCGTCAACGAGCAGTTCCAGCAGGCCATGTACATGACCATCACCGAGTTCACGGACGCCATCCAGGACCTTGTGCACTCGTGGCTGCCTGCCCGTGAGATCGTGGAGAAGGCCGTGTCTAAGCGTTTCCAGACGCACAAGTCTGGAGAGATTGTGCACTTCCCGGAGTACTGTCCGTGGAAGTCGCATCTGCACGACCTGGAGGAGAAGCTCATGATTCCTGGCCAGATCAAGTTCGTGCTCTACAACGACGCCACGGGCAATATGACCCGCGTGCAGGCGCTCAACACCGAGCCCGGATCATTCGCACTGCGCAAGGGATTGCTACCAGCTTGGCGCAGCTTGCGCGACGAAGAGCTGTCGCGCGTGTCGGGCATCGACGGCTGCACCTTCGTCCACAACGCCGGCTTTATCGGCGGCAACCGCACGTTCGAAGGCGCGCTCGAGATGGCTGTCAAGTCGCTCGAAGCCCCCGACGAGGAGTCCAAGTGAGAGCTGCGTTGGTCAAAAGATTCGTTGGCACTAACCGCAATGAAAGGCATCGCTGAGGTAGAACTTGTCCTTGTTGAAGGTAATATGTTGCTGCATCCTTGCAACTACATAAGACGTTATGTTGCAGCTAATGTTTCTGAACAGACCCCTGTCAAACCTGATATGTAGAGAAAAAGCCGCCTCATTTTTGAGAATTTCGGCGCGAAGAAGTCGAGTACTGTTACCCAGGCTGGCTTTAGGACGTTCATGGCGGACGACGGGATCACACCGGTTAGCACTGGTACGACCATGTATACCCTACCAGTAGAGCGGGTTATGAGCTAGGTAGGCTGCGTGTCACACAAGAGGAGAGGGCTGCGTGTGGCGCAGGAATCAGCCACCTTAATATTATAACACTGTTCTAGTTACAGAGCGGAACATGTATACCATGCATGCTTCGACAACATATAAATTATAATTATTTTTTCTTTCAACAGGTCGGACGCAGCAGACAGCAACTCAGCAACAGCAGAAGCCTCAAGTGCGTGGGCGATACGCCAAGTTTAACGGAACCATGGACGTGCTGCTGCTGGAGGCGCTGCAGGTCAACAACCCGTTCACTGCCAAGCACGGGACGAGGCTGCAGATGTGGCAGAATGTGGCCGAGTCTGTCGGCATGCAGGTGTTCAAGAACCCAGGAGCTTTCTCTTGGCACACATGCCGGTGAGCTTTTGTGGAAGAGTTTTATTTGTTGTTATTTTTTTTTTCATGGTCTCACTTATTTTTTTATTTAATTGTATGTGGTGATGTAGTGATCGAGTGACGGCGTTGATGAAGATGTACACAGATGGCAAGCACGACAAGTTATTTAAGCACGGAACGATGGAGGAGAATTCTCGCAAGGAGACGATTCTTCGTGAAATCAACGACACTTTACTCAGAAAGAACCATAAAATGGCAGGGCAGCCGGTGGTCGATGGCAATGTCAAGGAGAGAGTTATCGTGTCTAAAAGTGAGAGTGCAGCAGCGTTTAACCCCGCTTCAACGCCGACCACGACGACGCCTCCACCACAAAAGCGACGGAAAGTGGAGACTTCTGGGGGGGTGATGAGTGGTAAAATCTCCGATGTGCAGGACGCTAGTAGCAGCGAGAGCTTCCGTGCGCGAATCCTGGAGTTGATTGAGAGCAAGATCCAGTTTGATATGGATCAACGTCAGAAGGAGACGGAGCTTCGGGAGCAAGAGTTTGAGCTGCAAAAGAGGTTCCTGGAGTATTTACAGTCGAAATAGGTCGACGAAGATATGCAGCCTTCGCTGCTGCGTGCGCGGTGATGGCGATTCAACAAGTGATGGAGGATTTTAAGAGGATATCGTCGGCCTTGGGTCAGCAGCTTCATGTGTTGAAAAGCGATGCCTACAAGGGTGAATTGGCTGCTGACATTTTTTTTTCTCATGAAGAAGCGCTTCGTTCGTATAACGTAATAACCTCGTTTCAGTCTGCCTTCTTGTTTCGTGCCTATTCTGCAGCTTTACTGTCTGCTTGGTTGCAATCCAGCGCTTTAGCCTCGTCCTGCATACTCTGCAGCAATTTGGCGATGTTGTGCTTGAGCTCGCACAGTTCCTCCTTCTCTTCCTGCGAGTCCCATTCCTCATCTTCCGTCTCACCAGAACCACCCTTCCCTTCCGGTCGGTCTTCTTCGTCACTCTCCATGTCTTCATACTCCTCGTCTTCGTCATCATGCTGTGGACGCTTGGCCATTTTGAAGCCACTCGCTCTCTTCCTTCTACTGGTTCTACGCTTGGGAGAAGCCGAGTCCGAGTCCATTCGGTGGTGACCCGAGTCCGTGTCTTCTTCATGGTGGTCGAAGTCCTCCGTAATCTCCTCCTCGTCCACTTCATCATCCACACCCTGTCGGAATCGCCCCTGCATATTGGCTTCAAAAGTTTTCACTCTCACTGCCAAGTCGTGCAGAGCGCAAGACAATTCCAGCTCAGCATCTTCATCCACACTGCCTGTGCTACTATTGTAGCCATCTTCATCTACAGTCAGGTCCATCGTTGCAACCGACGACACTAGGAACAACGTCAACGTCTCTTCAAGATCACTAATGTGGTGCACATACGTACCGAACTGCTGAAAGATAACTGGCCGTGCTTTGACTACTTTATTGGGGACCATGGCGGAACTGCCGGAGATCAACATGGCGTACGACTGCGACGTGTACGAGCCAGCAGAGGACACGTTCCTGTTCTTGGATGCCTTGCAAGACGAACTTCCGCAATTGGTGGCGATGGATCCAGCGATCTGTGTGGAGATCGGGTACGTTGGTGGTGGTCAATTTGGAGGATGACCATTGTGAAAAAAACGCTAATGCCATGATGGCAATGGATGCAGATGTGGAAGTGGTGCAGTGTTTGTGTATTTGGCCACGCAGTTGCAGAAGTTGGGGACGAGAGCGATGTTCTTGGCGACGGATATCAATCCATTGGCAGCGGGGGTTGCCCAACAGACAGCAAGGAACAATGGAGCAGAAGCGTTTGACATTGTCCGCACGGACTTGCTGCAATGCTGCGAGCCACGGATACAGGTGAGCTACGGAAAAGCAGGATAAAAAAATGGTGACATTTTCGCTTACTAATGGAGTTGGTGACGACTTCTTGACAATAGGAGCAAATTGATGTGTTGCTGTTCAATCCGCCATACGTGCCGACCCCGTCGGAAGAAGTTGGATCTACGTAAGTGTTTGAGTTTGGGCGATGTGAGGCGAAGCTTGTACTAATATTTAGGTGGTCTGACAGGGGTATTGAAGCGGCGTGGGCTGGTGGTCTTCACGGACGAGAAGTCATTGACAGATTGCTGCCGAAAATCAAGAATTTACTGTCACCTCGCGGAGTTTTCTACATGGTTGTCGTAGTTGAGAACAAACCCAACGAGATCGCTGCGATTCTTGCAAAGGACGGATTCGAGATGACGGTACGGCGTGCCTTTTGAATCAGACTAGAGATGTTCCTGCTTGTAACTCACATTGTTGGTGTTTCGTGTACTTGGGTAGGTTGTTCGCTCTACGAAAGCTGCGAACGAACGGTTGTCTATCCTCAAGTTTAAGCGAAGGACTCCCGAACTATAATCTAGCGCTTAACTGATGGTGATTTTAAAGATCAAGGCAGCTATTTCGCAAATGCTGCGTGCAGTTTCCAACCTTCACTGCGCAATTTCCCCCACAAACTTGCCAACGCAATTGGGATAACCCTAGGCAAAAGTACGCCCAAGATGTTACACGCTACCGCAGTTTTACACCAGCGCACAAGGCCCAAAGTGTTGGTATTCAATCAATTTTCCCGCTGGTCGCTTTGCTCGCCAACTCCCATCTTTGGTATGTGTTGTTTTCTCTTCCCCCATTTCATCGACGCCGGTCTAGCTAACCTTTCTGCTCCTTGTCAACAGGATGATGTACGGTTATCTGGCCAAGATCTACCACCCAGTCTTCTCCTGAAGTCAGCGCTGTACTTTGCTTCTTCGCCGACATTGCCAGTCTGTGTTTGTATTGCGCACCAATGGGGGAACAGTGCATGGTGCTCAAGCCCAAGTCGGCGGTGTTCATCAACTTACCCATGGTGGTCCCCGAGTCTGTTGGACAACTGGTTCATGATCTCCAGCAACACTGTCTTCTTCACGATGAGCTCGTTTACGTTAGTTGTGTACCATAGGTACGACCCCAAGACTCACCCACTCGAGGAGGTTGGGACAAGAAAGTCATGAACGAGATCGAAAACACCGAAAACCACCCCTCAAAGAAGCTCTCGACAAAAACGACGGAGACCAGGACGTGGAGTTCGTCAGGTCTCGGCCAGTCCGTTTTCGGAGATAAAGGTCAAACTTTTAAGTCCTCGACGTGAAGATGTTCGCCCACCGATGGTTTTAACGCGCGCATTTGTTGAAAACTACATGTATAATATCCATTCCGGTAGAAACACATTGCTGAGCTGGATACGGACCACGGTTCAGATAAATGGAGACTTTGACGAAAGTGCAGGTATCCTGAGCTGAATCGCCACTAAACCAGCCCTCACGCCATGGTGGTCGTATATCCTGCAGCTCTTGCAGCCACGAGACCGGAATTTTGTGTGTGGCCGAGCGTCGACGACACCTTCCAGAAGGACAACCCCACGATGTGACCACACCGAATAAGATGATGGAGGTGGTGGAGTATGGCTCTCATTGCATACTCAATATGCATCACACACACACACAAAGACACTTCCTCAATAATAGTTGGACAAGCTGGGTGGATGAAAGCCTAGTGTTTTGTCCCGCACATTTTGCCGCCATTACGAACGCGCAGTTGAAGGAAATGCGTCTCCATATCACTCCGGTTTGTTAAAGATGCTGGGGAGCTTCCCGGGACCACGTCTGACCACTCGGATCAACCTGACCAACTTGACCACTTCCTGACGCTGTCCCCGGAATTATTTTGACCGTGACATACCCACTGAGGCACATTTGTCCGAATCCTGACATCCGGGACGCGCTCGAACAACGTGCAGTGGCTCTACAGCAGATCCGCATAGAGGCAATGTTCGTCATGAACTTTCACTGCTGCCGGCTGTTCGAGCACCATCGGCGCAGCCACCCGAACTACCCAGTAGTACCGGCAAGATCCCGCACGATGGAGACAGCCCTACAGCTGGACTCTGCTACGTTCTACCGGTGCTGCACAGCTGTCTTTGGCGACGAACAGATGCGCGCGCCAAGGGTTTCGACTAACGCTGCATTAGAGGAGTCCATCAACGTCGACAAGGCTTCGCGATCGAGGGTCATGTTGTATATACCACCTACGCTCTTCTATTCAAGCTCCGCTATCAAAGAACTGGCGAATGACATGCTCGTTGCGGCGCAGCAACACGTTCGAACGAACTTCGAGGCGCGGCTTGTCAAATTCATTAGCCTGCAGCTTGCGTATCCGCGGGGAGCAGCTGAGGCCATGGTCGCTCGACTAAAGTCAAGTCCTGAAGACCTCACGGACGTCGAGAAGCAATGGCTTGAGTGGCTAGAACTGCCTCCTACAGCTGCGAACATCGCTAGCCACGAAGTGCTATTTCTCGGCAAGCTGTACGACATGCTGAAGGAGATGGAGCCAATGCACGACCAAGACGAGATCCCGAAAGGGTGCCGATTGTTTACGTTGCTGCCGCAGCTCACCTCCTGTGTGCCATCGTTCTTCCCGGTCACGACAGAGGTGCTCTACCAAGTCGCAAAACAAGTTTTGGCAACTACGGGCAAGGATGTTTTTGGTCTCTACAAGTCCACAAACTCTCGTGGCCATCGGACGTATGCCACGTCTACGGAGTTCCAAGAAGTACGCGAGCGAATGTGGACCACGGTGTTCAACCTCGGAGACTGCATCAGCCATACTGCGGATCCCCGAATTGGCGTTCCAAGGCGCAACTTTGAGTATCAGATCTCCACCAATGGCTACAGTGCTGCTGTGCTGACGTCGATTCCTGCTCCTCTTGAACGACCTGCTCTTTCTCCGAAGTATATACCAACTACATTGATCGGGATTGACCCAGGTCTACGGATGATGCTGACGGCATACAGCCGTCCTATGCTGGGCTATGTCTGCAACCCACCGGAAGAGCCATGCTCCATGCCCGGTTGGTGCAGTACCTGTCCAGGCCACGTTGGCGGCAGACGCCATGGCAAGAAGCGCAGCAGGAACCGCCACCGACGCAAGAGACGCAAGAGACGCAGCAGAGCACAGTGCGATGTGGAGGGGTGGTGCGAGATCTGTCACAGGCACCACCCAAGGCACCACCCAAGGCACCACCCAAAGCACCGTCCGCGGAAACACGGCGTCAGGCACCGGACTCACTTCCTGCACGACAATGCTCACGTCCTACAAGTCACGTCCCGAGAGTACTGGCACATGAGTCGTGTCGAGCACCATGCATTCTGGCATGAAAACCTGAAGAAGAGGTATCCGCTCTACGGTGCGTTTGTGAAGGACATGCCATCGTTCAAGACTTCGTCGTCGGTGTCCCTGCTCTCTCGCTACGAGCACATGTGGAAGAATATCAACGCCATGTTGGAGTTCTGCGCCCTCAAAGGGTTTCGAAAGTGGAGATTCACGGTGTCGCGATTCAAACGCAAGGCCGTGGCGAAACTCGCCAAGCGTGTCGTCCCGACCGTGGACCGTGACGTGTGTGTGGCTCTCGGAAAATGGAGCAGCCAGACTCATCTTGCGGGCCACATGCACGTCCCGCTAAAGAGGTTCGCACGTGAACTCTCTCGCCACGCAACCCTCACCATGGTCGACGAGTTTCGTACCAGCTATCTTTGCTCCGAGTGCTCGCGTCCGATGGTGGACATGCCATTCAAGATCTACGGGACGACGAAAACCAAGAGATCGAGGAACGTGCGTGTCTGCAGAAACGTAGCATGCAGAGCAAACTACTGGGAACGCGATATCAATGCGGCGAAAACCTTGTGGCAGCTTGGACTCCTCCAAGTCACCCACCGGCCTCGAACTCCGCAGTTCTGCAGAGGGTATCAAATCAACTCAGACGACTTCATTCAAACCAACGTGGGAACGGGACCCTGAGAAGGACCTCAAACGAAAGCCCACTCGGTAAACGGGCTGCTGGGGAGTGAAAGGCTTAGTGCCTTCATTCATAGGTAGCCCAGTCCGAACGTAAAGATCTCTCGAGATCATTCTTAGTGAATATACCATACTGAAACCCAGACAACAGATGACCCGTCGTCGCCAACCCAAAAGAATCCATGTTACGTGGATACACACTTTAAAATTTCGAGTACCCTCTACTCCATCACGTTAAATGGCATACCCTTCCATACTCGCGTCATCAACTTCACACATACATACCAAAACACCAATATCCTCCTCTCTACCTTCAATAAATGATCCTATCCAACAATCACAACATCACTCGTTTCCACTGTACATATATGCACAGAGCAAAAAAAAATAGGGAAGGGGGGATAAGGCACAAAGCGAAAGAAGGAAGGAAGCTAGCGAAAGGCACGTACGGCAGACACACTCGCGCTCGGTCTGCCTCTCTCGCTCTCTCCACCAGGCCAGCACACACACCGTCGTGTTCAGGACACTGCGGCGCATCTCGTCACCTAGTTTTCCAGTCGTAACTCGCTCTGCGTCGCCCAGAATCTTCGTCAACGTCCTTCATGTCGAGTAGCGGCAGCATGCGCAGCCCCGGGGAGCGCGGCACCATCAGCAAGCGCTTCAACAAGGCGCGACGACGCGGCAACAGCCAGGGGGAGGCGCTGAGCTCGGGCAGCGGCTCGGGCGCCTTCGGGGGCATGAGTCCGGTCGGAGGCAGCTTCGGGGCTAATAACGGGCTCAGTTCCAGGAACACCATCAGCTTCGGCAAGCCGCAGAGCGCCACGTTGTCGTCGTCGCCAGCTACAACGCCTGGCCACCACATGGCCGCGGCCATGAAAGACGACGCGGGCTTCGTGTCGAGCAAAACGGGCTTCCTGACCAAGAGAGCCATGTCCAGTATGGACGCCTTCGCCAACTGGAAGGAGCGGTTCTTTGTCCTGGCTGAGGGCCACTTGTCCTATTATAAGCAGGGAGGAGGCTTCTTCAACACGGGGAAAGAGGACATCGTGCACCTCAAGGGGGAGCTGGAACTCACGCCGGATACCATCGTCAGGAAGAGCAATATTGATGACAAGGCCAATTGCTTTGAGGTCGTGACGCCCACCAAGAAGATGTTCTGTCAGGCCAGCACGGCCAGAGAGATGGAGGACTGGGTCAAGTCGGTTCGCGCCCATATTAATGCACTCAAGAAGAGTCAGATGAGAGGCAGTTTCCATGATTCGGCCTCGGCAGGAGGAGTGAACCTCGGAGCGTCGGGAGGACCGGGAGTGACCGCGGGCGTGTCGGCCATGATGCAGGCCGGAGCGATGGAGACGGACTACTCCCGGCCCAGTATGCTGGAGGACCATGAGATTGTTCGAGGAGCTGATAAGAGCTCGGACCCCAAGGATATTGTCATTAAGCAGCTGCTGGAAGAGAACAGAACGCTGCGTGAACAGTTGACGATGAAAGACCAGGTGATTCATGAACTCGAGACCAATGGAGGAAGATCGGTGGATGCTCCGTCCGTCGGCGCTGGGAAATTGCGATCGACGGCCCCGCAGATGATTCTGGATTTGAGAGATGTGAAGAAGAAACAGTTCCAGCTCTTTGATGCGGCTGAAGTGGGCAACTGGCATTTGATTGCCACGTTGCTGCGTGATAATGTGGTGGATGTGAACGGTGTCGGCATTAACCAGACGTCGGCGCTGCATCTTGCTGCGCGCAACAACCACCCGAATGCAGTGAAAGAACTGCTGGCGAGAGGAGCAGACCCGTCCGCGCGTACAGGGGACAGCTACACAGCGCTGCACATTGCTGTCCGAGCAGGCAATGTTGAGTACGTATTTTGATGCAGTGGATCCTTGTGTATTTGTTGTGAATTTGTGTATTGATGATATGCTGTTGTATTTGGTTGGCGTGCTTTGTAGATGTGTGAAGGAGATTCTAGATGCAGGTGCGGACCCGAACGTCACAGACTACCAGGGCAACGCCGCCATCCACATGGCAGCTGAGTCGGGCGATATCCCTACGGCTAAGCTGTTGGTGGCACGTGGTGCGCGCATTGATGCGCCCAATGCCAGCGGCAGTCTACCTGTTCACTTGTCGCCGATTGGCCACCCGATCCGTGTGCTGCTTGGTAGCGGATCGAACCTAGCAGCTACAAACCCGTCCCAGCCGCCGAAGCCTCGCAACGAAATGTCTGCTCGCGAGGGTAACGCAACGCAGGTCAGCCACTTGGCATTCAAGAACAAGTATCAGCAGGATCTTGCTCTGGGCCCCCGTGATTTCGAATTCGTCAAGGTGCTTGGTCGCGGTGCTTTCGCCAAGGTGTACCTGGTGCGTGGCAAGGGATCGAACCGCGACAAGTGGTATGCGCTTAAGGCGTACAACAAGCAGGCCATCGTGCAGAAGAACCAGGCGCAGTACATCCACACAGAGAAGGCAGCACTGCAGGCGTGCTCAGACCACCCGTACATCGTGACCCTGTACTACGCGTTCCAGTCGCAGGACCGCCTGTTCTTGGTGATGGAGTATTGTGGTGGAGGTGATTTGCTCTCGGCTCTTACCCGACGGAAGGCTTTCACTGAGAGCGAGGCCGCGTTTTACATTGGTGAAATTGCGCTGGCCTTGTCGCATCTTCACTCGAAGAACATTGTGTTCCGTGATCTGAAGCCTGAAAACGTCGTGATGGACTTGGACGGTCACTGTCTGCTAACTGACTTCGGTATTTCCAAGGAGGGCATCAAGGATCACACGTCGGCCAACACGTTCTGTGGTTCCCCCATGTACCTGGCACCAGAGATGCTCTCGCGTTCTGGCCACGGTTTCGCTCTGGATTGGTACTCGGTGGGAGCTCTGCTGTTCGAGTTGCTCACTGGTCTGCCGCCATTCTACACGAACGATAAGAAACAGCTCTTCCACAACATTCTCCGTGGCCACTTGGTGATTCCAGAGTACCTGTCACCGAATGCACGCGACCTTATTCAGAGATTATTGCATCGGGACCCGAAGCAGCGATTGGGCTCTGGCCCCACGGGCGACCGCGAGATCTTCGACCACCCGTTCTTCGCTGGCGTTAACTGGGAGAAGTTGAAGGCTCGCGAGCTGCCGCCCCCGTTCCAGCCTAAGATTAAGAAGGACCCGTCTGGCGTTCCGGACACGTCAAACTTCCCGCAGGCGTTCACGGATCAGGAAATTTCAGAGATGGAGCGGGGCTTCGACCTCATGGACCCGAATGCTGCCCAGGTGCAGCGCCCCAACCCGAACGGACACAAGGATGACAAGCGTCTGTTCAAGGACTTCGACTTCACACCGGAGCTGCAGCTGGACAACGAGGCGAAACAGTTCGAGCAGCTCGCTCTGCAGCAGAATAGTTTCAAGAACCTGCCGCCGCCAGCTCTCCTCGAGACGGATGAGTACAGCATCTAGACGCTGTCCGAAATTTGTGAGGGTCTGCCCAAGGAAGGCAGCCGACAGCGCCCTGAAGACAGTGGAGCGAGCGGAGAAACCCCGATTTACATGGCGGGACGAGCTAACGTGGAGCAGAAGAAAGCACGAGGAGACGAGAAGGACATCATGAACAAGGAGAAATGCTGCAGATTCGCGACGGGTACTGTACCAGCAGCTTGATCGAGTAGTTTGAGTTTGCGTGAAAGTAGGAGGAATGAGCTGAGCTAAAGTCGTGGGCGCTCTTCGTGCGTGCCCTCTAGTGGGCAACTAATCAAATGACAAAACAAAGAAAAAGTCTACACCGAACTCGTTCGTGAACCCAAGAAAGCAAAACGTATGTACAAAATGAAGATGAAGATGTGTGTATTTCTACTCCGCTCGAGCGGGTGCAACAGGCGAATGCATGGCCTCATACTGGGGGCTCGGCAAGTTGAAGCTCTTCTTGTCGTTGGTATCGGCATGTGCAGAAATCTGAATCTGAATGTCGCCGTCCCCCTCCGAATTCTCGTTTGTGTGGATGTTCCATCCGTCCTTGAGCGGATGCGTCTTCGGGTTGTACTTGTGATACACGACCAGCGTGAAAATATTCATCGTGAAGAAGAAAATGTTGATGGAGATCATGAACCAGTTCTCCATCAGACTGCCGTAGGTGAGCCAAATCATGTTGTTCGCATAGCCAGCAATCACCATCGGCAAGTTGATGAAGGCCGCCGACTTGTGTTTGAGAACCATGCACAGTTTCTCCATCGGTGCGCAATACAGACACAGGCTGGCGATGTCGGCGAAGAAGCCAAGTACTGTGCTCACGCTGTGGCGAGATTGGTTCGTGAGTCCGATGGCTCCAAGGATCACGTAAAGCGTCAAAATGGAGAGGATAGCGACCGTCGTGGCAATGGATCGGATCACGTATCGGCGGTTGTCGGAGTAGCGGTAGTAGACTACTAGGTAGATTACAGCGGCGAAGTCGCCAACGAGGAAGCAGGAGAAGACGGGGAAGTAAATCTTGGCCAGATAACCGTACATCATCCTGTAGTCGAATACGACAATTAACGTTAGTGAACACAGATCGGATACCTTGGCTTCAACCATAGTACGCACCAAATGTGAGAGTTTGCTAACAGCGAAACGAGAGGGAAGATTGACTGCACACCGACGCTCTTAGCTTTGTAAACTCGGTAGATGTTTAGGGACGGACTGGTGAGCATGACGAGGTAGGAGCAACCGGCGAGGATCCGGAAGACCAACAGAGCGGTTGCATGGGACATCTTGGGTGTTGTGTGAAGTTGAAGTGATACCGCCTTCGAAAACGGCGGTTAGTGCTGCACACCGGTTGGCTGTGAGCCCTGAGCAGCAAATTTGATAGTGAGCAGCGCTTCCATCGACTTTGAGGTGGAAATGGAGACGGCTGCAAAGATATCACGCGGTGGCGAGTGGTTGAGAACAAAAAAATCCGAGTCAAGCACGTCGCAACCCAAGCAGTGCGCTCGTCACGTGGCGCCATTCGTCAAACGAATACGCATGCACACTGCTGGCTGCGCGTGTCTAGCCACCTCTGAAGACCGAAGCAGCACGAAGAACAGGCGAGAAACGCGCGATACACTACCGAAGTTATATACATTTGTGCATTGAGCAGGACAGTCAGCAAATTCAGGGACATCCTGCAGCGAAATGATGAGTACAATCGTGGTAAGGAGATGAACGGTGTCGCTTCACACGTAAAATCCGCCATCGCTGTCTAGTTTTACATGTCGACAGCGTTAAATGACGATGGTGCTCGTCTTTGGAGCGCGTAACATGTCTCCAAACAGCGTTTCTGGCTGGAGCCCCTGCTGTTTTTGCTATGGCCCAGTGCACACTGAGGAGCACCTACCATCGAACACGCACCATTGCCATGGGAACCACACTCGTAAATGTGGGGCGAGTATTGATCTCAACAAATATTCGCCGTGTAAAAATTTGCGCTGTACCAATGCGCCACAGATCTCGATGTCTTTCGTGGCGTTGCTCTCTATCTCGTCTCGCATAGTGGTAATAACTCTACTGTATTGCCGTGAATCAGGAAGGCGAGTCCAGTGCTTGTGCCGACGATTATGCGTTGTTAATCTATGACTGGTATATTCACTAAGAATGATCTCGAGAGATTTTTACGTTCGGACTGGGCTAACTACGAACGTAAAGATCTCTCGAGATCATTCTTAGTGAATATCCCGTCCACCCTTATCGATATTGGTGCTGTGGACAGCTAGTGCACAGCATACGTTGAAGTAAGTTCGTACGGCTCTGCATTAACTTTCGCATTATTCCCTACGCATATCCTCTAGCGGTGACGACAGACACGAATACTCAGGGCTGGGCAAATTCGTGAGCGACTTTTTGGACGTCTTGGTCTCCAGATGCGGGGCCATATCGATGGTCACAGATATCGACTGATCATCGCCGTCCGGATGCGCGTCCCAACCATCCTGCAGCGGGTGTGTCTTGGGATTGTACTTGACGTACAAGCACATTGTGAACGTGTTGACTGTGATGAAGAGGATGTTGATGAACATGATGAACCAGTTGGTGATGAGGATGCCGTACGAGAGCCACACAATGTTGTTCACGATCCCAGCGTAGACCATGTGCACGTTGATGAAGACGGCGGTCTTGTGCTTGAGCACCTGAAACAATTTCTCCATTGGCGCGCCGTAAAGACTGATACCCGCGCAGTCTGCAAAAATGCCGATGGTGGTACTGACGCTCTTCGTTGTTTGGCCTGTGTAGCCCAGACCACCGACGATAGCGTAGACAGTCAGCAGACTGAGAATTGTGAGGAACACGGATAGCGTTCGGATCACGTAGCCCTTGTCGGAGCAGAAGTAGGTGTAGATGGTCAAGAATACGACGGCGCAGCACTCGCCGTACAAGAAGCAGGAGAAAACGGGGAACCACATTTCCTCAAGGTAGCCGTACATCATCCTATAAGGGAAAAAATACACAATGTTGGGGAACTGCGTTCTGGTAGAGTTGACGAGATTAACGTACCAAACGTGAGAGTTTGCGAGAAGAGCAGCGAGAGGGAAGATCGAGGCGACACCGACGTGTTTTTGCTTGAGGATGCGGTGCATGAGCAGCGATGGACTGGAGACCATGCAGATTGTTGCGATACCAGAGAGGATCCGAAAAATTAAGATCGCTGTGTCTTTGGACATTGCGTTGCTAGGATCTGGATGAACTCGAGAAAAGTGTGAGGATACCGCCGAGGCGAAGCAATTGGAGTGGATACCGACGCCTTGTGCATACGATTCGTGTTGGCCCGCTTTGAGTCCTTCGCGGATAATTGAAGAATGAGAACGGATGCCACAAATGACCTCGTTGTTGCCTAGGGGACCTAGAATCCCGAAAGTGTCCAGCTCTGAAAAGTTTTTTTTTTTCGCTTGGGTGTCACAACGATCGAACACGATGCAAAGTACGCGTTGATGTGAGCCAATCGCAGAGCCATAGAGATCATCGGAACGCTTGCACAGTCGACATCGGCATCTTGTTGGGTGTAGGAGCGCTACCGTCCAAGCAAATTCATTTCAGCCCGAGCGGTCCTGTTGACCCGTGCATCACCAACATTGAATGACGCAAAGCTCGAGCAGAGACTGTACGAATCGTTGCATCGGACTTGATTTGCATGGAGTGTCGTCCGAGACAACTTGTCTTTGAGCGGATGTCAAACAGAACTCCGTCGTGCGTGTGGTGTCAAGTTTTGTAGACCCAGATGAACTCTGCGCCTGTGAAGCCCCTCCACTTTTGAACGGGAACACCTGAAACTGTAATCATCGTTTCGTTGAGACAGGGTCATGGCTTTGCGTCACAGTCTTCAGTGCGATGTACACTCGTTGTTAGCAGGTAATTCTCAAAATCTTGTTTGTACCTGGCCCTTCAAGGAAAGCATAATACATGTAAACCGCTTCTTGATTGCCCCAGGCAATACGGAGGACGCAAATGATCTCGAATGAAATTTCTTTCCCTTGATGTCGAAGTACTCTCGCGTTGTATAAACTCGTCCATACATGTCTGTTTCGACAAACTGACCATCTTTTTCGCCAACTGCCAGTCCAAGAAGATCAAAGTGCTGCGTTGGTAAAGCTGAAAATACATTGCGCTTGAAGTCAACATTTCCACCAGCGTACTTGGATAACACCCACTGCACTGATCTGAGATCTCTTTTTCTCGACAAGAAAGCGTAAAACGAGTGACACGTCTCGGCTCCTAAGAGGTGGTGCATTTTCGAGAAGTCACTTCATTTGTCGGAAAGGGGCGATACCAGCAAAGGAGCAGACGGCGGCCACTGAGATCCTGGATAGTCGGCTGGTATACGCCGTTCCAACACCTCAAACTGCCCGTTCATAGCTGCCTTCAATGTAGCTTCTTGCAAGCAACCCAACCACTTGACCACATCCAGATGACCTCTTGTTGCAGCGCCATCCATTGCCTCGCGGGTTGCCCATGGAACGCCAAGAACTTTTTCTCGCCCAGAAGTTGCTGCAGCGTCCATTGCCGTCAAGGGATTAACACTGCAGGCATCAAATTGATAACTGGGATTTTTGTAAAGGTCCAGGCAACGATGTAACAATTAAGCGGCTTGCTTTTTTAAAAATACTGGTCACGCATTCGAGACCTTGCTTCCCATCGTATCATGCAGCAATTCAAATGACCGTTAGCAGCCGCAGAGAACATCGTCTCTGCTAGTCTGAATCACAAGCTACGCGATTTCAAGATGACCATTTTCCGCGATGTTGTGCATCAATATTGGTGCTCTGTTACTTACGAATTCCCCCATGTCCCGTTCGATCATCCATTGCACCACATCGAGATGTCCGTTTACACAAGCGGACCCTTCCGCGTCTTCACGAGTCAACTTCAACTTGATATCATAGTCCGTCGGAATTGGGAAATGATGCTCAACAATCGTCTTAACAAAGCCCACTCGCCTGAGTCTCGCAGCAGAATCCAAGAGTCAACCGCAGCAACCACGTGGTTTGGTCGTGAGTGCAAATATCCTCCCGTCAGGACTTTGTTGAGACTATTTCTTGCTAAAATCTATTCCAGAACGTCGCCTGAAGTACCGAATTCTACAATACGTTCCTCTGAGTATACGGGTTTCCCCGGGCGATTAACAACTCCAGCAAATTCACGTCACCGTTTTTAACTGCGTTGTAGATTAACGCGCTCCCCCGCTGAAATCATCTTCATCCAGGATATTTTCTGCTCGATCAACCATCATACAATGTCCGAGTGGCCGTTCTTGGACGCAAGTCTCAGTTCGTCATCTCCATGAAACACAATTGATGTAAGTATGGTCCTTCTCCCCTGGAGTCATTCTCCAATTTTCCAGTAGAAACTATCAGAATTTGGATATCTTCCCTTCCTGCAGCTTCAATTACTTGATCGGATTGCCACTGAGAGTAGTGAACATCAGATCGGAGGTAGTTGGATAATGCCCATCGAGGATTTCTGTCGGATTCTGAAATGCAACTGTTTTCCCAGATATGGTTTAACGACGCAATAGAAATAAAAGTGCAGGTTTGAATTAGCGATAGATTGGGCGAAGGTCCCAAGAATGAGGACACAGAGGCAAACACGCGAGAGAGAGATCTGATATCGTCGCGTTGGCGCAGCACCAACTCCACTTGACTACTCGTTCCCAAATTTTGGATGAAAAGAAAAACTGGTTCTCAGATTGATCAAGCAAGCAACAAACGCTCCGAACCTTTCGGTATCTCCTAAGCATGCAATTATGGGATATTGATTTTGGATTTACTGTGAAAGAATAGCTGCACGACGGGAGCTGACAGAATGTCTAACTAGAATATCTCGAACTACCTAGTCCGATCAGATCTTCACTGTATGGATATACTCGATTCGTAGCTGGAGCCGTTGCAGCCCGCGAATATGGTGTGCTTTACAATTGTGGTGTTGCAAATGCCTTTGGGAAATCCGATTTTCCGGGATTGTTAATGTTAAGAAGTAGATAACGTGCACACCTGAGTAATTTTAGCGAGGTAAACGATCGATGATTCTCGAATTTCTCTGCTCATTTTTCCTCTTGACAATTAAAAGAAAACAATGCGGCTTTCATTCGTAGGAACACCAATCTCTTATTGAATCGGCACTGTATAGTACCGAGCGACCGAGGAATTGACAAATCGAGCGAATCGAAGACAACTGCAACCACGTGCCGATCTTGTCGCAAAATGGTGATGGATATGCTGGTGAAAGACAGCAACACAAATGGCCCACGTTTAGTAAGCTTCCAGTGGAAGTACTGTGGTTCCTCCTTGGGCTGATGTCCAGCGTGGACCGGGAGGTCGTCGTTTGACGTTTCCACCCTAACGACGATACAGCGATCCAGTCGTTGCCAGTGGTACCCGCCATGTACATGTACTGAAGGGATGCAATCTAAACGTGTGGTGCGCATTGAGCTGAACTCCTCGGTTTGCTCAAAGCCCTCGAGACTTCCGACAAAACCCATCTCTTCTTCCTCAGCAAGGACTGTCAGCATCACCAGCACTGCTCGTCAAGCGTAGCAGCGACTGATAGCCATGACTTCCCGCCGGGAATGCTAGTCGTCGAAGAGAAGGTTGCGACGGCACTTGATTGATCGTTGATGCCTTTAATCATTGGTACACTGTACCCATGCCATCATCAAATAGGTCAAATCTAAGATCGAGACCAAATCATGTTGTCCCGGCTACGTCTGCTAACTTCCATTTTATATTGGCTGAGATTGGGCTTTTATTTTGGCTTCTCCTCACCCAAATTTTGGGTCGTGATGATGGCTCGTACCTAATCGAAGTCGCCACTTCAACCAAGCTATGCCGGTACCGCCGTCTTTGTAGCGGACACGTACCCGACATACAATATGCATGAGCACACTACCACCATGCCCTCTAGTCGAGTCATTCTGCAATTTCCAGTCTCCGCACCAAGTCAAATCGCTCAAAAGGGACCTACCTACCAAATTGGGAACCATGACCTCCAACGTCGAAGGGCCCGAGCTCAGCTACGAGTCGGGCAAGACGCTCATGGCCAAAGGTCCTCAAGTCCTACACGATGTCATGGCCACCAAGATCCCCGCTGCAACGGGACGTCCACTACCGGAGATGGAAGTTCGCTTCAGCAACTTGTCATTATCCGCCGACATTGTGGTAGCCGACGACCATGCCACAAAATACGAACTCCCCACTATCCCCAACGAACTCAAGAAAACTCTGATGGGGCCAAAGAAACTCACGGTCCGTAAAGAAATCCTCAAGAACGTCAGTGGACGGTTCACCCCTGGCAAGATCACGCTGCTTTTGGGTCAACCGGGGTCGGGCAAGTCGGCGTTGATGAAGGTGTTGAGCGGTCGGTTCCCCATGAACAGGAACATCACTATGGAGGGGGACGTATCCTTCAACAGTGTCCCGCACAAACAGATCGTCGACCGACTCCCGCAGTTCGTTTCGTACGTAAACCAGCGTGACAAGCACTTCCCCACTTTGACGGTGAAGGAGACGCTGGAATTCGCCCACACTTTCTGTGGTGGGAAGCTCTTGGAACAGGGGACAGGGATGCTGGACATGGGTGCTCATGGTGCAACCGACGCGGAAGCTCTTGAAGCCACCAAGACGATCTTCGCGCATTACCCGGAGGTGGTAATTCAGCAGCTGGGACTGCAAATCTGCCAGGACACTATTGTCGGCGACAACATGTTGCGGGGTGTCTCCGGTGGAGAACGCAAACGAGTGACGACTGGCGAGATGGAGTTCGGAATGAAGTACATTTCGCTCATGGACGAGATCAGTACGGGTCTCGATAGTGCCGCGACGTACGATATCATCAACACGCAACGCAGTGTCGCTCATCGACTCCACAAAACGGTGGTGATTGCTCTGCTGCAGCCGTCGCCCGAAGTTTTCTCGTTGTTCGACGACGTGATGATCCTGAACGAGGGTGAACTCATGTACCACGGACCTTGCAGTCAAGTGGAGGAGTACTTTGAAGGACTCGGATTCAAGTGTCCCCCTGGACGTGACATTGCCGACTACCTGCTTGATCTCGGTACGAAGCAGCAGCACCGTTATGAGGTTTCCCACCCGGCGAAGCAACCCCGAAGTCCGAGTGAATTTGCTGCAAACTTCGGCCAGTCGCGAATTTACCACTCTACGTTGGCTGCGTTGGATGCCCCATACGACCAGAAGCTGGTTGAAAGTGTGAAGGACGTCATCGACCCGATGCCTACATTCCACCAGTCGGTTTTCGCCAGTGTGATGGCGCTGCAGTGGCGAGCGCTATTGATCACGTACCGGAACAAGGCCTTTGTCATGGGCAGACTGATGATGGTGATCATCATGGGTCTGATCTACTGCTCGATCTTCTACCAGTTCGACCCAACGCAGATTTCTGTGGTTATGGGTGTCATGTTCGCCACCGTTATGTTCCTCTCCATGGGCCAAGGCTCCATGATTCCAGTCTACATCGCAGGGCGAGATATCTTCTACAAGCATCGGCGGGCAAACTTCTTCCGAACGGGATCGTACGTCCTAGCAACTACCGTGAGTCAAATTCCGTTGGCGGTAGCGGAGACGCTGATCTTCGGCTCGATCGTGTACTGGATCTGTGGGTTTGCGTCCGATGTGAAGCTGTTCATCATCTTCGAGGTCGTTCTCTTTGTGTCGAACCTGGCGATGGGAATGTGGTTCTTCTTCCTCGCCGGTGTCTGCCCTGATGCCAATGTGGTGATGCCAGTCGGTATGGTCTCGATCCTCGTCTTCGTCATCTTCGCTGGTTTCATCGTGACCAAGAGCCAAATACCGGACTACCTCATTTGGGCTCACTGGATTAGTCCGATCGCGTGGGCGCTCAAGGCGCTAGCCATCAATCAGTACCGGTCCAGCGACTTTGACGTGTGCGTGTACGAAGGTGTGGACTACTGCGCCAAATACAACGGACTCAACATGGGCGAGTACTACCTGAACTTGTTTGGCATCGCCTCGGAGAAGGAGTGGGTCGCGTACGCCATCATTTACCTGGTGGGAGTCTACGTCTTCTTCATGTTCCTCTCGTACCTCGCCATGGAGTACGTCCGCTACGAAACGCCGGACAACGTCGACGTGTCGGTGAAGTCTGTCGAGGATGAAAAGTCGTACGTCCTGGCAGAAACACCTAAGGCTGGTAAAGGAAGCAACGTGGTCGTGGATCTCCCCGTTGAGGTTCGTGAAAAGAATTTCGTGCCTGTCACCGTGGCGTTCCAAGACTTGCACTACTGGGTGCCGGATCCGCACAACCCGAAGGAATCGCTGGAGCTGCTCAAGGGCATCGATGGATTTGCAGTACCTGGATCAATTACGGCACTCATGGGGTCGACGGGTGCTGGCAAAACGACATTGATGGACGTGATTGCTGGCCGCAAGACCGGCGGCAAGATTACCGGCAAAATTATGCTGAACGGCTACGAGGCTAGCGACTTGGCCATTCGTCGTTCCACGGGCTACTGTGAACAAATGGATGTGCACTCGGAGGCTGCCACGATTCGTGAAGCTCTGACTTTTAGCTCGTTCCTGCGCCAAGATGCCTCGATCTCAGACGCGAAGAAGTACGACTCAGTCACCGAGTGTATTGAACTGCTCGGTTTGGAAGACATTGCTGACCAGATTATCCGCGGTAGCTCCGTCGAGCAGATGAAGCGTCTGACCATCGGTGTGGAGCTTGCTGCTCAGCCGAGTGTGATTTTCCTGGATGAACCGACGAGTGGGCTGGATGCGCGTTCTGCGAAAATCATCATGGACGGTGTTCGCAAGGTGGCTGACTCTGGTCGTACCATCATTTGCACGATCCACCAACCTTCGGCTGAAGTGTTTTACTTGTTTGACCGACTGCTTCTGCTGCAGCGTGGTGGTCAGACTGCGTTCTACGGTGACTTGGGCGAAAACTGCCGCAACTTGATCGACTACTTCGAGAACATCCCTGGTGTGGCCCCTCTCCCTGCTGGATACAACCCAGCAACGTGGATGCTGGAGTGCATTGGTGCTGGCGTCGGCCATGGCTCTGAGGAGTTGATGGACTTTGTCAGCTACTTCAAGAACAGTCCGTACAACCAGCAACTGGAGACCAACATGGCGAAGGAAGGCATTATGACCCCGTCTCCCGACCTCCCCGAGATTGTTTTCGGCAAGAAGCGCGCTGCCAACTCGATGACCCAGATGAAGTTCGTCGTGTGGCGCTTCTTCCAAATGTACTGGCGAACTCCGAGTTACAACCTGACGCGGATGTACCTCGCTGTCTTCTTGGCGATTCTGTTTGGATTGATTTTCGTCGGCAACGACGACTACGCTTCGTACTCGGGACTGAATTCGGGTGTGGGTATGGTGTTTATGTCGGCTTTCTTCAACGCGATGGCTGTTTTCCAGAGTGTCATGCCTCTTACTTGCGTCGAGCGTCAGTCGTTCTACCGCGAGCGTGCATCGCAGACGTACAACGCGTTCTGGTACTTCATGGCTTCGTCGTTGGCAGAAATCCCCTATAGCTTCACTTCCGGTTTTCTGTTTACCTTCGTGTTCTACTACTTCGTCGGGTTTACGGGATTCTGGCCTGCTGTGGTGTACTGGATGGCCTCGTCGCTCCTGGTGCTGATGATGGTCTATCTCGGCCAGTTCTTCGCCTTCGCCATGCCGTCCGAGGAGGTCGCCCAAATTATTGGCATCTTGTTCAACTCGATCTTCATGATGTTTGTGGGTTTCAGCCCTCCAGCGTACGCTATCCCGTCCGGGTACACCTGGCTGTACGATATCTGCTTCTTCAAGTTCCCAATCAGTATCCTTATTTCCTCGGTGTTCGCCAAGTGTGACGAGCTGCCGACGTGGGACGAATCGACGCAGAGCTACATCAATGTCAACTCGCAGCTCGGGTGCCAACCGATGGCGGACTCTCCGGAGACCGTGGGCCACATCACCATCAAGGAGTACACGGAGGACTACTTTGGCATGAAGCACGACCAGATCGCGCGCAACTTCGGCATCACGATTGGTATCATCGTGTTGTTCCGCATCTGGGCCGCTCTGGCGCTGCGTTTCATCAACCACCAGAAGAAGTAAATCGGAGGCTGCTGGCAACGTGTCGATATCTATTTCATATGAATACACGATCTTGATTCCAATGGTGCTCACTGCATTTCGACAAAATGCTGTTTCTCTTAGGGTGCTAGGTTTTCTAGCATCACAGCTCAAACTTGCTGCCCGGTCTCGGCTAAACATCCACCACATCACTCCAAGTTGGTCGACGCGAACTGATGTGCGTTCGAAAGCGTTCCAAGAGCATGACAATTAGAGCTGGAGTAGCAGCAGAGCCTGAAGAGTTACTCCATAAACACACTGGTTTGTGTGGTGTCAGGCCTGTCTGTATATCTCGTGCTTTTGGTGTTCGCGTCGATCGTCACGGAATTTTACGCTAAAAAAGCTTGTCAATACGTGTATTGGTTTTCAATATCTATATAATCGGAGATAAGCTTACGTTTGTCTTGCTTCACACTTTCAACGCAGTGCCCGTAGGAATCTTTGGCAGAAGGACTCAGGAACACTACAGTAGCATAATCAAACACAGAATGTCAACAAGAAAACAATGTCGCTAATGAACTATAGTTTTTTTCATATTTGTTGTTGACTGCAATTGTCTCCACCAGTGAATTCAAGTACTTTCAAAACCATAGTTACAATACGCGTGTATCTTCACTTTGTGGAACTGAGTTTACCTATCGCGAAGGCCAAAAATCTTACGTCCTGTTGAGCAGCAGATGGAGCATACTTCGCACAGCCCGATAAATTTAAAGTATTGGCCTCCTCACCACCAGTGATCAAGATAGATATTTTGATGTAATATAGATTACCAAGCTTGAGTCCAGGGGGAACAGCCGCTGAACACGAGCTTTTAACACCTAAAATGCGGGCTTCACCGTGTGAGCAGGTTCGAGCCACTAAGGCCCCCGGACTCACGCTTTTACTTCCATTGACTATTGCCGTGGACGCTGCAGATACTCTGGCCGTGGACGATCGTTCACGAGCTCCTCCGCGACGAGCATGATGTTCAGCGCCGCACAGACGTCGCGATCCCAGAACGTCCTGCAATCGCTGTTGGTACAGTGCAAGACATTGCGAGAAGTGCGCGCCTGATTGCGTGCTTGTGCTGGTGGAGCAGGTTGCACTACGGCAGCAGGTGGAGTTGCTTGGGCGGTGCGTGTCCTCCGATCGAAAGTGGTCTGGGTCAGGTTGTCGTGGCAGGAAAAACATTTCTTGCTGGTATTGTATTCGTCGATAGTCCGCACAGTAGCCCGCCTTGCCATCTCTTTTGCAAACCCTTTTAGCGGCGGATGTGACCGCCCACGCAGCCCACGTGGATTGTCAAATGCCCCCACACCGGCAAATGTGCCGTCGTTGGCGGCCGGAACCACTCGCTCACACATATGGTTCAGCGCCTTGCACTTATATACATAGTTGTGGAAGCGCCATCTTCGGAAAGCATTCGAGGCGGAGAACGTCACCAGGAAGTTCACATTTCCCCACAGGAACCTGAGCCCGGTCCAGTACGTGTCGGTCGCTGCATATCTGAAGGACGGCATCTGGTCTAGTACAGCGGCGTAGTGCTCTTCTCGACGTTTCAACGCTTCGAACCAGTATGTGCGCTTATTGAAGCCTGCAAGGGGGCGGTATTCCGCCGTGCTACATCGCACAATGGTAAATTCGCCCTCAATTGCGGGAGGATGTTCACCCCGCGGCCGCTGCGCTTTTCTTTCTTCTCTCCACGTCTGTGGCCCATGCATGCACCTCCGCTTGCAGCGTAGTCGTCGACGACGCTTACGACGACGTGCTTGCTTGCTTGCGACGCCATTTGGTTGTCGCCGTGTTCTTCGTGCGCTTGATCTTCTTGAACCTGTAGAACCGGCGCGCGTGGAACACGTCATCAACAGGGGTGTGTCGCCAAGCGGCGGTGCACATTGCGCGTACTCCTGGATCGTCGCCGATGACATGCGACGGCATATAATCCAGCGGCAATTGCGGCGTGAACGCTCGTGAGGACAGGAACGGGTTCTCTCTACCAAGGCACTCCCTCGTGCGCAACACGCTCACCTCGTAGCCGTTAGTCGTGATGAAGTTTGCAAATCGCCAGCGGCCGGTCTCAAACTTGGCTACATTGAAGAGTTTCCTCCAGGCAGCGTCCTTCGCCGCTTGAAACTCTGCACTGGTCGGGAATCGGAGACGGCCTCTGCTGCCCGTCACCATGAACTCTTGCAAGGGGTCCAGATCCAGTCTCCGTCGACTGCCTAATTCTCGACGTACGCGACGCCACATCTCCCACAGCACAGAAGTGTTGATGGCAATGTGGCCTGGGACGAACGATGTCGTCAACGGTAGTAACGAGAAAGCACGGATTCCACGGCGACGCTCATCTTCTTCATTCATGTGGGCATTGATATACCGTAGCATTTGATACTGTCGCTCGAGGAAGTAGCTGGTGTCATTATTGATATTGGCTGCCGTCGGCTTCACGGGCAAGAACTCACGGAGGTGAGCTGCACCTTCTCTAATTGGACCCTCTACATCTACAAACTCATAAGCCTCGACGTACTGCGCGTAGAATTCCGCATTAGTGGGGATATCAAAGCGTAGTTTGATGTAGTTTTGGGTCCGCCTATAGTACTCGCCCTTGATCATGCGCAGCGCATCCGTCAACATGGCCTTCGTGATACAATCCTTAGCCGATGACCAATTAACGATGCTCGGATGTTCGTATCCTTCGACGGCTGTTCGTTCCCGACGATATTGCATAACAGTCCGATAGAGGTGTGGATCTCTCCTTTCGTTCGATGCAACGAAGTTCTCGACACCGACACCAGCCACACATCGCGCGAAAAAGTCGCGGTTGATGATCGGCATCGGTATTATGCCTCTGCTCTCGATGCACTTGAGCAGATGCAGGTTGGCCAGACGAGAGCTCTCAATGCGGATCTGGTGCAGCGTCCGAACATTGCGCTCCACTTCGGACACGAACACTGACAGCCTCTCCTTTTCTGCATCGTCGGTAGCCTCCACGAGCAAGCTGGACAACTTGCACTTGACCGTAGACGCCTCTGGTTCTACGTGGATATCAATCGCGCGAAAGAGCTCACAGTTTGTCGTAGTCGCTAGCGTTCTCGCGTCGGCGGTGCTTGGAAGATCTACGCTCCGACGCTGTCTCGCCCAAGGCGAAGCGATGGTGAGGGCGGCGCTCCCCGAGTGCTGCTGCCATGACTGGACATGAGAGCCGAACGGCAAATAGCTGAATGACTGAGTTTGGCAATGTTGCATAGTACTTGATTGTTGGGTTGTCTTTCGCCGCAGCAGGATCTTTGGCGTTGGCGCTATTGTGGTTGATTATGTCGGTATTGATGAACGCTAGTGCGGTTGCCTCTGGAAACGTCGAAGGTTTTGGCTCCCGAAGATTTGGTAGACGCAGTCGTGGCATCTTATCTCGTGCGACAAAACAGTTGAAGTGCGTCTGGATTACGAAGCAGTGACGCTGGTGGTGCATTGTTCGCTGGTGGTGCATTGATCGTTGGTTTGACTTGCCTTGATGAGATTTGTGCTCTGTATCGTGGCTCTTCGCAGTAGCGAGCCACTAGTAGCAGCCACGTTTTAGCTCTGACGGTCGTGCAGCCAGTGAAGGGATTCGTTAGAGCCATGGAACCAATTTGATAAAGTGGTGTCTGGACTCGCGTGCTTGCTTCTGCGAGATGAATGGCGCTCCTATCCCGAAGGAGCACGGATTTCCACTGCGGGCAGGGACTGGAAAAAAAGAATTGTAATTGTACAAGTGCAGCAATTGTACTCGAACAAGATTGATTATTGAGCCGCTGCCAATCTCCACTGCATATTGATCACTATTGTCAGGAAGAATTCTACATCTCATAAAAGGTGTAGACTTCTACTCACATGAATCGATTTCATCTTCGTCTTCTGAATCCTCCTCACAGGCCGTCTGCACAGCCTCGACGTTATCTCGTTAGTAACTAGATCCCAGTTCATTCTCAAAAACAGGATCGACTCAAGTGTCTCTGCGCTCATTCGCTTGCGCGAGTAGCCGATCATACACTTCACAGTTGAAAACAAGCGTTCTACTTCAACAGAAGTAGCGGGTAGCCACGTGAGATCGATGTACTTGGATCGTTCTTCTTCCCGAGACTTGGCTCGTACAACAATCGCAGTCTTCACTTCTGCTGGAGTACGACGGCGCCTGCCGACAGATCCGTTTTCCGCGTTATTTGGCACGGGACCGCGAGGGTTTGACGGCGATTGAGCAGTGGGCGTGGGCGACGACTTGTTGCGTTTTTTTCGTCGAGCCTGTTGTGCGGGCCGATAGGCTCTTGGTGCGCTTTCGCTTTGAGTTAGAATGACCTGCTTTACAATCCAGATGCAAATTGCCGTCGTCCGGAAAGCGGAGGAGTCGGGTTGACGCTTCCGATTCTTCAGAAGTTAGATCGCGCTCTCGGCATTGCATAATTTTGACCACGGCCGTCTCGAAATTAGGTGGCTCCACGATCTTGGCGTCTGCTTTGAGGCGGTCGTCTAGCTCTGGGAAATCAACCAAGACCTCGTCCAAAATATCGCGGACGGACATAAGGTTGAGGTCTTTTTGTTGAAGGCGTTTGGTTGCTAGCTCTAGTAACTCCATGCGTCGAGCTGACTCTCCTCGCATCAGAGCATAGTGCGAAAACAAGAAGGCTAGAAGATTTCTCAAGTTTGTTCCTGGCTCACGAGAATGGCTCCAAAAGAACGCGGCGATTTTTTCAAGCTGCTCTGTCGTCGTATAGCCGTCGAGCATCGTATCCGCTCCTCGATCGTCAAAATTCTTCCGTCGCCTATCATCTTCTTCATACTCGGTAACTTTCAGCAATAAGGTCACGGCATCATTTCGTGGAGAAGGATGATTGTTGATCTCCATGCGCTGTTGTTGTCACCACAAATCGACCATGGCAGCCACATAACCATTTACAGTAGCTTTTCCAATCGTTTGAGCCCTTCCCTCTTGACCCTTTCGTCGCTTAGCACGGTCGCTGATTCGTTCCTCCAAGAAGAGATGCAGCTTCCCTTTGGTAAGAGTTGAAGCATCTCGAAAGTGCTTTCCTTCACACCATTTGACGAATTCTGCCTGGTAGCCTGTGCACTTCCGATTAGTGTTTTTTGGGCGAGCGTCTAGCGTATCTTGAAGCGTTGCACGTTCACTTTCTTCTATCTCGACTTGTACAACACTTTCATTCGACAGTGGAAGATCGCAAGTAGCTGATGCCGCAGCTGTAGCTGCATATGAGCTGACAGAGACAGCAGATTTTCTTGTCATGGCGAAAATGATCGAGTGAGTGCCTGTTGGTGGTTCTGAAGTTTGAGTGTTACAAAACGGATATTTCGGTTAGGTCCAAAAACTGATATTGTTGAAGGTCGTAATGGAGCCCCCCCGCGCTACAAGTCGAGCTCGACGAGAGTGCCAACGCCACACTCGACCGGTGCCGCGCTGCAAGACCAACCAGCACCGTTAGAGCGCACACCCCGAAGCAGAAAGAATTTAAAGCTTGGTGCGATAGGAAAGGATTTCATGAAACCACACGATACCAAGTTACGGCTGCAAAACTTCATCTTTTTCTAACAGATGAAGTTGTGAATCGTCAGGTTCGAGTGAAGAGCTCTACGCGCAAAGTCGGCGTGTCAACTGTTGAAATGTATGTCAATGCAATAGCAGACCTTTACAGCGATCAGCAGAGTCGTGGTGTCAACTCCCACCCGCATCCTCGCAACGGTCTCGTGAAGGCATTGCTAGCATCGCTCCGGCGAGAAAAACACGAAAAAAACAAGCGTGAGTACGCTGACAGAGGTGTTGGCTCCTTGCTAAACGGTTACTGTACAACAAATGAGCTGGTTGCCATTTCGCGGTACTACATGGAATTGAATACTGGAGCAGATTTGAGGAGTAGAATGGGCCATTTGCTGTGCCATGCATGCCTACTGCGTGGAGAATCGGCTCGGAACTTGGAATTACCAGATCTATTCAGCGTGCCGTTGGAGAATGAGGGCTATACTGACTGTCGTGCGCTGGTGATGATCATGGACCAAGGGAAAACAAACCAATTTGGTCGGCGAGAGTTTGGTTCGTGCGTACGTCATCGTGACGCCGAAGTTTGCCCGGTTGGAGCTCTCGCTTTTTATCTTTTCTGTCGGTAGAGTATTGAGAAGGAAATAGTTCCTGAGTTTCTGGTACCAGAGAGATGGTATGTAGTTAAAGTACTCAAGTCAGGTGCTGATCCTACTACCCCAATTTCATACCGTGCACACTACGACGCTACAGTGAAAGCGTTTACTGCTCTCGGCTTCCACTCAAAAGCCGAAACGCATGCAGCACGCGGATCAGGATCACGTATGGCAGAGTTGGCCTGTGCTACAGAGTCGCAAATTAGGCGCTTGGGACGTTGGAATGCTTCGGCCATGGAGGGCTGCTATTTGAGTGCTTTTCCACGCGAGGAAATGCGGACACTTGCTGGATTCGCTCCGGATCGCCACGCATTTTGTCTTGAGAGGGCAGCCATCACACCACCAGAAACCCTTCAGCGAGATGTATTTCCTTTTGTAGAAACCTGCATGACAGCATACACACAACAGTCATCGCCCCACATAGCTCCAGGAGGATTTCTGGGCTTGCTGCGGTATCTACGAGTGGTGTTGCTTCAGGATGCGGTGCTGCTACGAGGTGTTCACCCAGCTCACAAGCTCTGGGGACATGCACTTTTTCAATCCAACGCTTTCATTGAGTTCGAGTCTCAACTAAATCTCAAAACACTTGAGCAGGAATCGTCACACTCCTTACGATTGCATGAAGCCGTACCCGACTTGATGGATCATCTGAATCAACAACACAAGAACACACTGGCACACATTGGTGAAAGAATTAACGGAGTGAATACGTCGTTGGCAAACATATCTGGCGCTTTTAAACAACTTACCTCTGGCGCTGCTGCTGTTCGTCTAACAGTCGATTGGGAGAGCAACACCGCTTTTTCACCAATGACACCGGCACCACTGCGCAAATCTCCATCCTCTTTGCACTCACTTCCGGCAACGTACAAGATGGCTCGGTCTCTCAAAACTGTTCATCAAGTGTGGCAAGAATGGAGTTGCGGTGTACATGGTGGTCCTGCGGTAAGTGCCCTCGAAGAGCAGTATGGATCATCTTGGTGAAATACGGCCGCAGAGAAACGCTTCTTCTTTCGTCGCAAACGAATCATTGACCGAATTATTGCCGTAGCAGACGAGCAACGTGTTAGCCAAGACAAAGCTGTTTGTATAGTAGAGACACATCGAGTCGATTCTCACCTTTCATTGAACGCATTGAACGAGAGCGTCGGAAACAAGTCGTAGCCAGAGTACTAGTCAACATTTCACAACGAGTTGTTAATTGAAATTCCGCTAAACTTTCTGTCGCAAGTCATTCAGCCATTTACCTGTGAATGCTCTCCTGCCGATTACCCATATATGCTGTGGAAGAGGTAGCGTCGTTCGTTCTTCGTGGGCACGCAAATTGTAGGCTCTACTTGATCAATACGTGTGCTAGAAGTCGGACACACCTTGAGGCCGACGCTAGAGAAGTGTAACAGGGTTACACAGGCTGGTGTAATTGGGTACACCAGATATACGTGTATAGCCGGACTATACACGGACAAGTATACGGCAAGCCTTCTGTGTGTGTGCGTCACATACACAGTCAACAATCATTTCGAGCCGCCAATGGCACAAACATTGGCGGGCGCTAAGCGCACTGCTATTGGTGGAAAGGGGCACATTTCCACCAATCAAACGCATACATAAGGGCCGGAGCGTGAGAGCCAACCATGGCTTCACCTCCGTAGATACATAAGTCATTTGGATAGGTTTGCTAAGGGCCCGCCACGCGGCGGGCTTCCATTCAATTCAGTTTTCTATTTTCAAGTTAAAGTTTCGGTCTTTTGCTTAGAAATACACGGGGACGTGTATTTCTACTTGCATACAAAGTCTAAGTAACTTACGCTTCCTCAAAAGCGCATAATAGTGTATGCTAAAGAAACAGAGCGCGTCTCGCCCTGTTTCAAGAAGCGCTAAAGAATCCGTCGTGGTGTTGAGTACAAACCACTTCCCACCCTCCTTCAGATCTGGGTTAGTGACGGCGCCGTTCACGGCGATCGTGGTGGTGCCCTAGTGGTAATTGAGATCCGTCTTTTCCGGCTCGTAGTCCGACACGGCCTTGAAACTTACTCAAGTCGCGTCTTCCCGCCGCTTGATGAAAAGCCGGTGGCTCCGGCCTTCCACAAGGCGGCGTCCAGCAGCCCTCCGCTAGGGTGAAGCCGTCTCTCAGTGGTTTGTTCCAGGTGCGGTTGGCCTCTCTTCCGTTGTCTTGATCCGTCCTCAATGCGTTTCCCGTACCTGTGAGTTTTACTGCGGAATCCTGCAGCTATTTGGATAAGTAGCTTACTTCAATTACTTACAGCTATCGTGAAGCAGTCACTTCACTTATGTTGCTATCGGTGGGGTCGAGACGGGGACGAGGGTGGCGCGACACGGTGACGAGACACATGGGTACACTTCCTATAATCATCCATATTACTCATGTGTTAAAGATGCTGGGGAACTTCCCGGGACCACGTCTGCCCACCTTGGCCACTTCCTGACGCTGTCCCCGGCCTTCTGCGGTCAACATCCCTCCTGCCTTCATGGATTTGTTCGCTACCGACCCTGGTGTCGTCGAGCCCCTGCCAGAACTCGCGGTCGCGTGGAGACCGCCTGATCAAGTCGACATCGAGCAGCGCGCCGCCGCGGTACATCGTCGCACCCTTCTTCGAGGAGCCAACAGCGTCCTAGTGTTCTCAACCGTGACATACCCACTGAGGCACATTTGCCCGAATCCTGACATCCAGGACGCGCTCGAGCAACGTGCTGTGGCTCTGCAGCAGATCCGCATAGAGGCAATGTTCGTCATGAACTTCCACTGCTGCCGCCTGTTCGAGCACCATCGGCGCAGCCACCCGAACTACCCTGTAGTACCGGCAAGATCTCGCACGATGGAGACAGCCCTGCAGCTAGACCAAGCTACGTTCTACCGGTGCTGCACAGCTGTCTTTGGTGACGAACAGATGCGCGCGCCAAGGGTTTCGACTAACGCTGCATTAGAGGAGTCCATCAACGTCGACAAGGCTTCGCGATCGAGGGTCATGTTGTATATACCACCTACGCTCTTCTATTCAAGCTCCGCTATCAAAGAACTGGCGAATGACATGCTCGTTGCGGCGCAGCAACACGTTCGAACGAACTTCGAGGCGCGGCTTGTCAAATTCATTAGCCTGCAGCTTGCGTATCCGCGGGGAGCAGCTGAGGCCATGGTCGCTCGACTAAAGTCAAGTCCTGAAGACCTCACGGACGTCGAGAAGCAATGGCTTGAGTGGCTAGAACTGCCTCCTACAGCTGCGAACATCGCTAGCCACGAAGTGCTATTTCTCGGCAAGCTGTACGACATGCTGAAGGAGATGGAGCCAATGCACGACCAAGACGAGATCCCGAAAGGGTGCCGATTGTTTACGTTGCTGCCGCAGCTCACCTCCTGTGTGCCATCGTTCTTCCCGGTCACGACAGAGGTGCTCTACCAAGTCGCAAAACAAGTTTTGGCAACTACGGGCAAGGATGTTTTTGGTCTCTACAAGTCCACAAACTCTCGTGGCCATCGGACGTATGCCACGTCTACGGAGTTCCAAGAAGTACGCGAGCGAATGTGGACCACGGTGTTCAACCTCGGAGACTGCATCAGCCATACTGCGGATCCCCGAATTGGCGTTCCAAGGCGCAACTTTGAGTATCAGATCTCCACCAATGGCTACAGTGCTGCTGTGCTGACGTCGATTCCTGCTCCTCTTGAACGACCTGCTCTTTCTCCGAAGTATATACCAACTACATTGATCGGGATTGACCCAGGTCTACGGATGATGCTGACGGCATACAGCCGTCCTATGCTGGGCTATGTCTGCAACCCACCGGAAGAGCCATGCTCCATGCCCGGTTGGTGCAGTACCTGTCCAGGCCACGTTGGCGGCAGACGCCATGGCAAGAAGCGCAGCAGGAACCGCCACCGACGCAAGAGACGCAAGAGACGCAGCAGAGCACAGTGCGATGTGGAGGGGTGGTGCGAGATCTGTCACAGGCACCACCCAAAGCACCGTCCGCGGAAACATGGTGTCAGGCGCCGGACTCACTTTTTTCTCGACAATGCCCACGTCCTACAAGTCACGTCCCGAGAGTACCGACACATGAGTCGTGTCGAGCACCATGCATTCTGGCATGAAAACCTGAAGAAGAGGTATCCGCGCTACGGTGAGTTTGTGAAGGACATGCCTTCGTTCAAGACTTCGTCGTCGGTGTCCCTGCTCTCTCGCTACGAGCACATGTGGAGGAACATCAACGCCATGTTGGAGTTCTGCGCTCTCAAAGGGTTTAGCAAGTGGAGATTCACGGTGTCGCGATTCAAACGCAAGGCCGTGGCGAAACTCGCCAAGCGTGTCGTCCCGACCGTGGACCGTGACGTGTGTGTGGCTCTCGGAAAATGGAGCAGCCAGACTCATCTCGCGGGCCATATGCACGTCCCGCTCAAGCGGTTCGCACTTGAACTCTCTCGCCGTGCAACCCTTGTCATGGTCGACGAATTCCGTACCAGTTATCTTTGCTCTGAGTGCTCACGCCCGATGGTGGACATGCCGTTCAAGATCTACGGTACGACGAAAACCAAAAGGTCGAGGAACGTGCGGGTCTGCGGAAACGTAGTTTGCGCAGCGAACTACTGGGAGCGCGATATCAATGCGGCGAAGAACTTGTGGCAGCTAGGACTCCTCCAAGTCACCAACCAGCCTCGAACTCCGCAGTTTTGCAGAGGACACCGAATCGGATAAGGCGACTGAATTGAACCAACGTGGGAACGGGACCCTGAGAAGGACCTCAGACGAAAGCCCACTCGGTAAACGGGCTGCTGGGGAGTGAAAGATGTGCCTTCATTCATAGGTAGCCCAGTCCGAACGTAAAGACCTCTCGAGATCATTCTTAGTGAATATACCATATCTGTAGTAAAGAACTTCACAAGTGTGAGGTAAACTATGTTTCTGAATCCGCTCAGCTTGCGATACGTTTGACGAACATCGAGCCAAAACTGTCTCGACGACAACGAAATACTAGCAGTGATCGATACCATTGAAGCAGCGTTGATAGCAACACCAAGAACACGATGAAGACAACGACTACCACCATGCTACTGCAACAAGCGTGTACGCCCTTCGACGTCTGAAATACTACTACCGTGCTCTGCATTGGCTGTCCACTCAGCTCCGTCGACCTATTGCAAGTATCTTCGCACGTCCACGCAGCTAGAAGTAGCAGCAAGACCAGGTAACGAGTAGAGAGGGAGAGAGAAACCGAGCGAGCCGCGAGTGTTTAGCAGTGGGGTTATCAGCAAAATAACCAATTAGGACGTTTATTGTTCCTCGACGCCTGCACTCTCCGTCAGCCACAAGGGCTTTCATCTGCTGCCGCTGTGACGTTCGAAGAACCTGCGAGATCCCAGTAGGCGACCACCTGCTTTGGCTTAGTTGGCCTTACGGGCGGCAGCGACGGCCTTCTTGACCAGAGCGCTCTTCTGCTTGCGGGCGATCATGGCCTTGAAGCGGTCGAAGTCGTTGAGCTCGGCGCGCGTCTTCTTGTTCTGCAGCTTCTTGGCCCAGGTGGAGGCCTCCCACTTGGCGAGCGTGTCGGCCTTGGCCAGCGCCTTCTTGAGCGTCTTCTCGCGGGCCTGGAGGGGGATGTCCACGGTCAGGTCCGTCAGGGAGAGACGCTTGAAGTTGATCACGTGGCGGTTCACGCCCGTGACGCTGAAGGGGCCGTCCACGAGGGCCTTGTTCTCGTCCACCACGTCGATGATCGTGGCGATCTTGCCGGCGTCCGGGCCGTAGTTGATGAGCACCACGCGGCCAACCGAAACGAAGCGAGTGAAAGTCTGCGCAGATCAATAAATAAAGTACCCATTTGGAGGTGGGATGTAGGGCATATTATGCGTCAGTCCACGGAGCTCTTCTCTTCTTTATGATGCAAGGCATAGAGGTTAGAGAGAGAGAGCGAGACGCACCATTGCTGCTGAGAGGAAAAACGCCAAACGAACTAATAAGCTTCGGCGAGCTCAACCAGGCTTGTGCCCCGCCACTTAGAACCAGTCATCCCAACCCTACCCATCGGTGACGTATTTCCGCCAATGAAGTGTCTTCAAAAGCCTCATTCAGATCGATGATTGGTCGAAAACCTGTTTTGTGTGAGTACCACAATGGAATATCGCGGCCGAGCTTCTCATCGCGCAGTTGTCCGCATGTGGCTGGCTGTATGTCGGTAGGCCAGCGACGGCGACCAACCAAAAAGGCCTTAAGTTCCGTTGCCCGTCAGTTTGGAAACTTTCATCGAAAGGAAGGATGCCGTTCGTCAAGGTCCTTAAGAACAAGGCGTACTTTAAGCGCTACCAGGTCAAGTACCGTCGTCGCCGTGAGGGCAAGACGGACTACCGCGCCCGCAAGCGCCTCATCACGCAGGACAAGAACAAGTACAACTCGCCCAAGTACCGCCTCGTGGTGCGCATCACCAACAAGCAAGTCATCTGCCAGATCGCGTACGCCGAGATCGATGGCGACAAGATCCTGTGCCAGGCCACGTCCGCGGAGCTGCCGCGTTACGGCCTGACCGTGGGCCTCAAGAACTACGCCGCCGCGTACGCCACGGGCCTGCTCGTGGGCCGCCGTGTGCTGCAGAAGCTCGGCCTGGACGAGGACTACGAGGGCAACACGGACGTGGACGGCGAGATCGTCAAGACGGAGAGCAACGGCCGCACGTACTTCGTGGAGGAGGTCGCCGACGAGAAGCGCCCCTTCCGTTGCTACCTGGACTGCGGTCTGCGTACCACCACCACGGGCAACCGTGTGTTCGGTGCTCTCAAGGGTGCCGCTGACGCTGGTCTGGACATCCCGCACAGCGAGAAGCGCTTCCCCGGCTACAGCCGCGACGACAAGAGCTACGACGCTGAGGTCCACCGTGACCGCATCTTCGCCGTGCACATTGCCGAGCACATGAAGGAGCTCGAGGAGGACGACCCGGAGATGCTTGCCTCGCACTATGCCGAGTACGTCAAGGCCGGCGTGGACCCGGATGAGCTCGAGGACCTGATCACCAAGGTGCACGAGGCTATCCGCGCCGACCCGTCGCCCGCCGCCAAGAAGGACCACAGCTTCGACAAGAAGTACAAGCGCACTGCCAAGCGTTCGCGCCAGCAGCGCCAGGCTCGTGTGGCCCAGAAGAAGGCCCACGCCGCCTCCAAGCAGGAGTAAGTCTTGTTCGCAGCTTAGTCCGCGTGCGTGGTGTAGCAATGCACCAACCAACAACACGATGAATGTTCAAACACCTTCCACTATTATCTTCCACCCCGTATTCGAAGTGATGCATTCTAATTTTTGGGGTATTCTTGGAATGCGTGAAGTAACCCAATCGCACTTTAGTGAAGACTGAAATTACCCTTTTTCCTCCTCAGTTGTGAAGAGTGCGATGGCGTTTTCGATGAAGTTGTCTGCTGGCAAGGGCAAGAAGAAGCCTCTCGCTGCGCCCTTCACGTCCGGGACCAAGCAGTACGGACTCATTATCCCAAAGAAGGACTCGAAGGCGAAGGTAACCATGCAAGTTGCACGCTCTAACGCTCTCGCTTCGTCTCGCAATCTCACTCTGAACATGCTGCTGTAGGAACTCTCCACTGGTTTCAATGTTTTCGCTGCTGCAGCTGAGAAAAACTCCAAGGAAAAGGATGAAGACAAGGAAAAAGACGCCAGACGTCGAGTGGGAGCTGAAGCAGCTCGCAGTCTGCAGCAGAGTCAAGTGGACAAGCTGCGAGCCGAAGCTCTGGCGGAAGACGCCTCGGTCTTTGACTACGACGCAGTGTACGACGACATGAAGAGCTCCAGAGAATCGGAAGCATCCAAGCGTGCAGCCAAGAGAGAAGAGGAGAAGAAGAAGCCCAAATATATTAGCACGTTGCTGCAACAAGCCAAGATCCGGGAGGTGGAGAATGAGCGCATTCGGGAACGTCGACTGCTCAATGAGCGTAAAGCGGACGACGCGCTGTATGGAGACAAGGAGAAGCTCGTCTCAGCTTCGTATAAAAGGAAACTCCAGGAGATGCAGCGCTGGGATGCAGAGGATGCTCGCCTTGCTGCTGTGGAGGAGCAGGAGGACGTCACGAAGCAGGGCGAACACGCCATGGCTGGCTTTTACGCCAATCTCAACAAGAACATCGCAATGGGCGGCACGACGGCCAACGCACGTAGCGCATACACGGCCAAGGAATCAGGGCCAGAGGCGAAAAGTAGCGAGGAACCGGCTAGAGCTGAGCGTGAACAATATGAACGCGATGTACATGACAAGACAGCGATATCCGGTGACAAACCAGCAACCAAGAAGTTGAGAACCAGCGAGCAACAAGACGAAGGTCAGTCTCCTCCAGCTCGCGACACCTCGCGTGAGCGGAAGGACGTCAGCGATGATACCGACGCTTCATCGCCTCAACAAGACAAGCACGAGGAGACGAAACCAAGCAAGGAAGACGTTATTGCTGCAGCTAGAGCACGCTTCTTGGCGCGTAAGACGCAGCGCAAAGCACCAAACACTACAACTTAGAGAAATGGCGAGCATGCTGCAGTTGGGTATACACACGCATGAAAACAATTCTGCTTATTGAAGGAACTTTTGGTGAGAATGGTGAAGATACTTTTTTTTCTAGTTGTACTATCGCTTCAACTGCTACATATGAGTAAAATAAATATCAAACGCTGTGTCAAGTCAGAGCCGGTCATTTAATGCACCGACTGGGTCAAGTGCTGGAGTCCAAGCAGCGACGTGGCAGCCAGCAGCTCGAGGTCTTGAAGTTGAGGAATCGAGTTCTCGTCGCGAGAGCTGCTGGTATTTTTCGAGCGCTTGCGATTTGAAGAGCTCTTCCTGCGCTTGTTCTCGTCCGGAGACGTGCTCGACGCTGAGGAAGGCGACGAGCTGTCTCGCATGGACGACCACGAGCGCTTCCGAGGCGAACTCGGCGGTGACGGCGCCACTAGCTGGTGGAGGTTAGGTGGCACGTCCAGCTTGTTGCCGCGCGGACCGCCACGCCCTGTTGACAAGAAATTCTTGACTTCAACCCCGGATTGACGTAGCACAGGCTGCCACAGGCGCTTGCGGGCGTTGGTGAACCAGTTCGAGAGCTGTTTGACTTCGATGCCAGCCTCGTTGGCCAGTTCCTCCTTCTCCTCTTCACTTGGGTACGGGTGTGCAAAGTGTTCAGGCGAGAACATCCACGCCTTGAGCACGTTCTTGGCTTCTGGGTGGAGAGTTCCTCGTCGTGTACCTTTCTTACGTCGCTGCGAAGTAGTAGCCGTGGCTGCAGTAGCTTTCTCCACCATGGGAGCTTCCTCCTCTTCGTCGTCTTCACTGGGTGTGACGCTCTCCAGCTCGAACGAGGTGCTGCTGGAGAACGACGGCAGCCGCAGCTCGCGATTGGGAGCACGTTGCGCCGAGATGGCGAATTGCAGGCCCGGCAGTGGGTTCTTGGCCGGGTTGGGCGACGTCACGGGTACTGATTTTCCCGTCAACACAGGCGAGGCCATGGCTAGCGCCATCGTGGGGTCCTCGCTGGGGTCCGTGGGGGACAGGCACAGCTGCGCCGTCTTCTTGGACGTGTGCTGTTTCTCGGGCGTGTTGGCGGCGGTCAAAAGACGCATGGCGACGAGGCGCGCGTGGCTCGGCGGCTCCATTCGATTGGTGTGATGTGATGGATTTTTACTTCGTGCTGCTTGGTCGGCTGGCAGCTCGGGAATTGGGCTTGCGGGTGACGCGGCAGCTTGCGGAATGAGAGCCAACGTCAGTCTCCTGAACAGCAAGTTGCCTTTTTACTATTGACGACACGCAGAAGATGCGGAAAGCCAATCAGCGCGCAGCGTGCGACGCGGCGTTAAAATGCGGGACAGGAACCAGCGGCGTCGCCTCACCTGGCGTCGTCCGATGTTGTCTGGCTTGTTGCGGCGACTTGCGGTGAGTTCAACGCCCAGACGGGGAGGGATGACCTGCTGGAATGAGCCGGTCGTGCGGTCGTGGATACTTTTTCCCCCTTTCAAATAATTTGAAATGGATGCGCTTGACGGGGTTTGATGCGCCTCACTCACTTGTGGCTGAGTTGATGGGGGCTTGACGCGGCCGATTGCAAAGTGAACGGCTAAGGCCCGCAACGCCGTTGAGCGCCATGAGAGAGGTCGGTTTCTTTCCTGGCGCCAGCTCTGAAAGGCGAGCGACACCTGGGCCGATCTGCACGGCTCTTCGCAATGCCGCGACAAGAAGGCTCTCTGGCCCTTTTCTGCGTCGTAACGGTCGGCTTGCGCTCGCCTTATTGACTCGAACCTGTCTTTTTGACTGCGCGATGATGGTCATCAGAAATGTGCAGCGAGAAATCCTGGCTGGAGCGGCCGCCTTTCAGGCTGGTGGCGAGCTGTTTCTCAGCGAGAGACCCGCGCTGGGCTTTGCCGAGCGCACAACGCCGCGAAATCTTTCCGGGGCGGAGACGCCCTTGACAAGCAAAGGCCTGTCATTCTCTTGCTGCTGGCCAAGGAGCCGTTACGCGGCCACGCACGAGACGCCCCTCCAGGCAGAAACGGACGGATGGGGTGAAGGGGCGGCGGCGACTAGCTAGCGAGATCGATCCAACTTGACGGGCAGTTACATGGCCTTCAACGTGATGCTCCTAGGTGCATGACAGGCAAAGCTCGATTCGCATATCTCGCTTCGGTGACATGTCCCGATCGTATCCTCTTCGCGACAACCTCGCGAACGCTGCAGGCAACATTGCTCGGCGTTTCCTTCCCCACCAAAAAGTTTGACCCCCAAGTTCTGGCAAGCTCGAGCTCAGTGTCGCTGGTCTTCAGCGTTTCGTGCAGACAATTTGAACACGTGTGCAGGCCTCGAAGCCTTACGCTTCAACCTGTGCCCAGCACATGATTTAGCCACTTCAATGATACGCATTCGCCGGCCTGGTGTCGCACCCAAACGCCTGTGCATTTACTGCGGCGAGCCACAACTTGCAAGCGAAGTCGCCACCAGTGTCATATCTCATTCAACCCGTGTGTGTGGTTCTTCATCCAGTAGGCGTCCTGGATTCTCATATTCGAGCACGTAGAGTCGCAAGACATGCGCTCGAGTGGCAACACCATGCACTTGTGGCCGCAATCTACAACACACTGAACGCCGCGTTAGCAGACACAACGTTACATATTACAGTGTTACAGTCTTCACCCCGCCAAGCCTGTCGCTTCTCGTCGACGGGGCCTGTTCTCGCTGTAACCCGAGATGGAAGCTAGCTACCCTACTACTGCTGCTCGCCGTTGACCTGAAAGACGCTCAACGACCCAGCGCATACAAAGCGCATGATGTTGAAGGCCGCGTTTTCGTCCCTGTTTGCCACGAAGCCACAGCGCGGGCACACGAACGTATCTTGGTTGCGGAGAGAGAGGTACAGTCGGTTGCAGCGACCACAAGTGCGGCTCGTATACATCTCCGAGCACAGCACCAGGGTCTTGCCGAGGACAGCGCACTCGGCCAGTAGTCGCTGGCGGAACTGGAAGTGGGCGAGCGTCTGCATGTGAGAGTTGAACTTGTGCGTCCATGGCGCGCTCCGTAGCAGCATTGACTTGGAGTCGAACTTAGGCAGCAGCATCACGTCCGAGTTCTTGCACAGGTATGCCGCGGCTTGGAAGTGTAGGTCCTTGATATAGTTCTCAAGCTTGGCGGACGCACAGAAAAACTCTCGACGTGCTGCTACGTAGCGTTTCCAGTCCTCACCAGTGTGTCTCCGCACTTTCTTCACGTTGGCAAACGCGTTCATACCGCGCTGTGCTGCGCGCTGACGCTGCTTCAGTTGGTCCAGTTTACCCCAGTTGGCCCGCCCGATGTGTGAAATGTTGCCGTGTAGGTCCATGCCGTGTGACGAACAGTTTCTCCAGGACTCTCTTGTTTGCCGTGCCCTCTTTGCGGTGATACTCGACGCACTTGTTGTACGTGTACCGACACGCGTGCATGATCTTTTTAAGTTGGGCAGCTTGTTCTGGGGATGGCTCCAACCGGTAGCGTCGGGTACGGCGCATCAAAAGGGCGTCCTCGGATTCCAGCATTCTCTTTTCGTTTGAGAGTCGGGTCAGCTCTCGTTGGAGTGAGCTCTTTCGGGCGCGCGTCAGCCTCTGCTGCTTCAGTTCCGTTGTCACACATTTGATCTCGAGTCTGAGCTCGTGTTCTCGTGCTGCACGTTGATGGCGTGAGCGGAAAGCATCGATCGTAACCTGTTGGGCTTGTTGGTCGACTCCCCAGCTAGTGACCCTCAAAACGCTGGCGGACGTCGCCCAAGTCATTGTCGATCGGGCGCGAGTTTGTCCACTCTGAGATTGAGAACCACGATTGATTCGGCTGCGCACGCTGAAGCGCCGCCTCGTCAATAGGCCTCTGCTGCGTCCGCTGTAGAACGTCTAGGTATCTGTTGTCGAAAGCCATGCTGAGCGTCTGCTGCTGCTGGAGTTATAGTCGCTGCAATCCCATTATTCAAACTTTCAATTGCATTATCGCTTTACCAATTGCCAAGCGGCACGTCTGTACTAACTACTACAATGTTAAATCCGAGAAAATGAAATTTTGGGGACGTGTTCGCGCTTGGTACACGTAGTCTTGATCAACTTAGACAGACTTGTCCATCGTTGAATGCTCTCGCAAAAGCTGTACGGCGTCCTCCAGCGGAATTGAGGGGTCTCCAGCGATGATGCGCTTGACGATGTTCGTAGCCGCCAGTGAGTCGTGCACTCGGCTTTTTGCGTTCACGATACCGAAACGCACCTTGCGCACTTGCAGCTTCTCCTGCGTGTCCGACATGACCTGAATCGTAGTAGCGTCCATGTCGTTCATGTGGCGAGCATCTACTAAAACTCCGCGCGTTGCGATGCCTGACGCTTTCAGACGCACCATTTCGTGCTCAATGGCCAGAGCCACTCGCTCGCAGTTGGCAAAATACAGCGAGCTGTCCACACGAACCACAATGATGTCGTACAGGTCACGAGCCTCTGGAAAAAGCTCGCGATCCACAAGAGTGCCGTTGTCGAGTTCACCCAAAAACGACACCGGCGACACCTTCGTCTTCCACATCAGCGCCAGAACTGAGCAGATGATGGACGCGATCAGTCCATCCAGCACTCCGAGACCAAGTGTGAGAATGAATGACAGGGCCCAGACCCAGAACTCGTCGCGCTTGACATGGTAGAGCCACTTGGCCTCCTTGAACTCAACCAACGACCACCCGGCCACGATAATGATCGAAGCCAGGGTGGCGCTCGGTAGGTAGTACAGAGCGCTGGTGAGCGTGTACAAGGAGAGAATCACGATAAAACACGTGATGATCGAGGCCAATTGAGTGTGGGCGTTGAGCAGGTTCACAGCCGTTCGAGACATGCCGCCAGTGGGGGGCATTGCCTGGAAGAACCCAGCCACGATGCTGGCAATACCCAGACCCGTGAGTTCCTGGTCCGTGTTGATGTCCTCACCACGCTGGATAGCCAGACGTTTGGCCATAGCGATACTCGACAGGAACACCACTACCACTACCGTGAGTGCGTGATACAAAATATTGCCGAATTGGTCGCCATCGATGAGGTGCGACGTGAAGCCGTACCATGGCACCTTCGGGTCGGGAAAGCCTCCGGGGATTGTTCCTGTTAACTTCAGGTGCGAAGATCCCAGCAAATAGCCGACAATTCCACCGAAAATGCACACAACCAATGGGCCCAAGTCACACATGGTGCGAGCAAGGAAGATAGCGATCAGAACTCCCTTCGACTTGGGTTTGGCCTCCTCTAGACGTTTGTCACCAACGTCTGAAACTCTCCCGACCGCTGAGTTGCGAGCGTAAGCATTCTCCATACTCACGTACTGCTCGTCCGTGAGGGAGAATCCATGACTGTGAGCAGTGCGACCTGGAGCACCGCTGGCGTGTACGGGTGTAAGGATCCTCTCAGTCTCCTCAGAAACCTTCGCCTCTTCCTCTGACGGTGACTCGAACAGCTGCATAAGCACCGGCGATGGAAAGTATCTCTTCTTGATGATCTTGACTGCAAAGAGGTAGACGATTGAGATGGCAGCAACAGCAAATGCTGTCAAGTTGGTACTGCCAATGTGCTTAAAGATCTGGTACACCGTTTGCGGTGGGTAGTCCTGCGACTTGAATTTGATGCCCAGAGCATTGGCAAATTGCGACAACATGATCAACAGCCCACCGGCCGAGATGAAGCCGCCCATGACAGGACGCGAGAAGAAGTCGGCCAATTGACTCAAGTTCAGTAGACGGACGATCAGCAAGATGCAGCCACTGAGGAAGGCAATCATGATGCCGGTGGCCACACGTTCGTCCTTATCGTCGATTTTTTCCAGGATGGTGCCGACCAATAGCGACACCTCGGAGCCACTGGCCACGGACAGCACTGTACTGGACCCGAAGATGGCGTACACCAATGGGGCCGTGGCTGCCGTGTACAGACCGTGGTGGGCCGGTACGTTCATGATGGTGGAGAGCGAAACCTCTTGAGGGATGAGCATCATGGACACGGTGATCCCCGCCACGATGTCGAACTTGAGGTCTTGTTGCACATTGTAGTGCGGCAGCCAGCGGAAGATCGGGGCAATGTCTTGGGCCTGTTGCAGCCACGACTTCTTGGGCAGAGCGAAGCGGTCACTCGGGCCTGGATGGCACCCGAGCGCCTTGTTGATCCAAGATGCCATGCTGCCGATGCGACTGGCGAAACTTGAGGCAGGCGGTGCCAAATGGAAAGTGAGCCCTGGTAGGCATTGACAAGCGTGGTGCGGTACGTTGACAAGTAATTGGTGTCAACGACGTTTATAGATCTCATTGGTAGTAGAGCTAAACCAATGAGCTCGGGCTGTGAAACCAAGTCAAACGCGAGGGATCTCGAAAACACGATATCGTTTATGGGTGTAGCCTGTTTATAAGGATCTATTTTGAATGCTGGAGCATATATTAAGTCAAGATTACACATAGTCAGATGTTTGTTAACCATAATATGAGTGTGATATCGACATCTGGAAAAGTAAGTATTGTATGAATTATACGAGGATTTTCTGCAATTTGTCACTGGAATTAGACTAAAGATACTAAAGGATACGCGTCGCACATCCAGCCCCGTTTCAAAACTTGTATTATCATAGGTGCAACAGCGATGGAGAGTCATTTTGCCTGAATAACTACTTAGTTACATTTATTGTAAGTGAATAAGATATCGATGTAAAGAGAGCCTCCAGAAGATTGATATTGAAATTGCTCACAGAAAAGGTGCGATATAGTTGCCCCGCCTCAGGTGCAACCGGGATGAACGTCTACAGCAGACTTTCATGAGTTCGGATGCATTGTTCTAACACACAAAACTGGCAAGAAGTGCATCGCAGTGTTTTGCCAGAGAGAGAGAGAGAGCATCGAGGCGACAAACAATGCCAGACACAGTGGCAGGGATAGTCTTCACTCCAACAGATCCAGCTACAACCTTCGATAAAACTTTGTACATCACGAGCAGCTCATACGTGTACGCCTTTCTTGTCGTGGTCATACGAATATACGCCTTTTACAGAATATAAAAGACATTCGTACAAGATGGATTTTGCTACGATAATTCTTGCGCTCGTGGCGCTTTCGTCTCTTGCAACAGAAGAGTGCACGCTTACAAACAACAAACTTGCTCGAGCAGGACTCTACATACTCACTTCAGCAGTACAGGTATGATGATAGCCAAACCACTTGTGCAACATCTACACAACGTTGTCAAAGTTTTTCTGAGCATGTCGAAGGTTGACAAGCTGCTTGAATCCACCTTTCCTGCTCGTGTCACGGAGCAGTAAGTACAACAAAGCTTCAGACTGCGAGCTGTCTCCGTTGAAGTTAAGCGAAGCACACTCGGTTCTGTGATTTTGCTGAACCTATGGCTTACCTTCAGTATTCTATACTGAAAGGTCACTCCTTTATAATATGATATTCAATGCTGATCGTGAGGCGCGTGGTCGTACGTGAGCGCAAGGTATATCATGGGGCGCGCGACCACCTCACCGTTCGTGCCGCGCATGCCGAGGATACCCGACTGCGGCAAGTTAATGATGTGTAATGATGCGTGTGCCATAGTAGCTCATTTTCGTATTGTATGGCAAGGTATCTTCTTGTCGTGGCTGCAGGAATATACGCCTTTACAAATGAAAAGAGAAACATCCGTACAACTGGAGAATCTATGGCACATGTGTATTATTACTGGTCATTCGCACCAAACATAATGGTGAACCACCGATCAAGTTTTATTTTATTTTATTTGGCAGTTTTTGCATCGCTTTTTTCATCGTATTTTCAAGTGAGCACTCCTCGTCGTGCTTCCTCACATGGCACACCTCCCAGTTTTGCTGTCATCACAGATAGATTTGACAATTGAGCCCACAGTCTACCCGATACGCAAATCAAAAGCATTGATGAGCACTTACGCCGTCGCGGCAAGGTTCACCGTCGACGGCGAAACCGAGTTCGTGTACGCCACCGAGTGCTCCAGCAACATCGTTACATTAGCGTAACTCAGGCCAGTGTCGGTCACAACGTCCGCAGCAGGCTTTCCAGTCGGGATCCACAGGAAATCGGGGTGGTTGTCGTTCGAGTCGTACAGCCACTCGCCGCCGGTGATCTCTTCAAAGTCGTCCAGTTCCAGGAGATAATCGTAGTACGCGCCAACAGTGAAGTTCTCATTTAGACCCGAAGAGACGAGACCACCGTCCGTGAAAGTCTCGTTGATCCACGACAGACGCGACTTGACGTACACGATGCTGGTCGCGTTTTCATTCCATGGGTACGATTCGAGACCGTAGAACGTCTGCGCCGCCATCTCTGGAGTCATGGCGGTCTGCTCGTAAACCTTGAATCCAACGACCGACTGGTTCTACACCTCGGTGCCTGCGTCTCTGTCAACGATAAAGGTCGTGTTCATCAAACCAAGTAGGTTAGTAGCGGCGATGTGGAAGTATCCGGGGTTCAGATCGCGGTACGATGCGTCCGTGTGGCTGCCATACTCGTCGATCGAGTCATTGTAGTCTATGTAACGAGAACCGGTGTACACAGCGGTGATGCTGCCATTGTCGTAAACGTCAGTGACAAGCGCCTTAATATCCATGGGCTGGAACGTCACGCCGTTGAACGTCACGGGACAGTTCGGCTCCTTTTCGAGGATGGCAGCCGGAGCCCACGCATGGCAGATGCCGTACCACGTAGGGATGCAGTAGCCCGAAGTCTCATCAGCGCGCTTAGCGCATACAGTATCAACCTTGGGGCTAAAGCACTCCTTGTCCGTCGTGCATCGCGTCTTGTTTCTGCTCGACTCGATGCCATTCTGCACTGAGACGGCATTCATGAAAGTCTTGACGTCCAGGCCGAAGGCAGTAGCGTACTTCTCAGCAGGGCTTGGCTGGCCCTGACTCCACTCATAGTTGAGGCTGTCTAGGTGGGTTGGCCAGTTCGATCCAGCCCAAGGCGACCGTGAGTACACACCAGAGGTGGGCAAATTCGCCAGCTTCAGCTCCATGGTAGTGCCATAGGACTCCTCCAGCAGAGTAACGTAATCAAAAGAAGCCCACTCGAGTCGTCGGGTAGTCGAGGTGATCGTCGTAGTCGAACTCGACGACGTGGTGGGCGCTTGCTGTTTCACGACGTAGGCGTCCTGGTCGGCATTTGCGGAAGGAGTCTCCTCCGACATGATCTCTGTTCCCACCGTCATAAACATAGGCTCGTTCGGAGCTGTCGACGACTTGGATAACAGATTCTGGTAGGTCGTCGGAACAGTCGAAATCGCCGCGTCCTTGGGCAGGTTAAGGGTCCTTGGGGACGGTGACAGTGCACGTACCGTCGTCTCTGATCTCAGTGCCGCGACCGGGGAAGTTATCGTCTCCAATGTCGTACGAAGTACACGTGGTGTAAGGATCGTATTGCAGTGACGTCGAGACAACCTCTTGAATCTGCTGAGCCACAAGAGCGGTGGCAGTCAAGATGAGGTAGGTGCTGGGCTTGGAGACCATAGCAAAGTTGTTTCGCTGGTGAGGCAGGTAGTCTTCTCGCTTAAGAGGAAAAAGAAGAATGGGCAGCAAGTAGCGCTAACCACACAACCGCCGGAGAGTAACACCATCCTTAGCTCGTTCATTTCAAAAGCATGCTGGATAGTGCGAACTGGTACCTGAGTAGCTCAGGATGTGCTCGTTGAGAAAGCGCGATGCATGTACGGTAGAGTAAGTTGAATCAACTCGGTGCACCATCATCGAGACCATGCTGCAAACTCAGTGCCAACTGCTTCTGAGGTTGCTATAATAGTAATAGGAGATACATGGATGGATAGGTGCACGGATATCGTGGTCTTGTTACTCCTGTTCTCGTGTTTGCTCGACAACTTTTGTTGAGTCTGTCATGGAACTTGATCTTCATTGCCGTAGCCGATGACACTCATCAGTATGCTTCATCACTGATGAAAACTTGGTACGAAGTATGAAAAATAGTCATGCATGAATACCTGCTAGGAACTTATCATCTGGGCACTGCGTCGCTGACGCTAGATTTATCCACCGGCATCCACCATTATGACCGAATGGTTTGCTGGGTTATGAAAATTTTAACATGTTGGCGCAGTACGTCATTCGTGGTGCTGGTAATTTTCACGGCGGCGATAGTTAGATGGAAATAGCTTTTCAGATGGAGGAGGAGGAGAAACCAACGCAGGTCAGGACGTAGGAGCAGCGTTAGTTTCCGTTTTGCTCTTCCGAGCACACAAGTTAACCCTCCACGCCACACCCTGGCAGCGGAGGCGCTGCAATGGAATAATCACCATTGTGCCGTTCGTGACACGCCCCCAAAGACGACGACAATGGTGGAAATGTTACTAAACAATTTGAATATTGGTTCATGGTTATGCAAGTTTTTGGTGAGTCCTGCCCTCCAGAACATGTAACAGTGTGGTCCTGCTTGAATTTCGATGTACAATACATGTATGACTATTGCGGATGACGAAGTTTTTGTTTATCCAGGTTCGCATCGTTGCTACACACGCCATGATAGTATGAAGGCGACTAGGGAATCGCAAGTTGCGATGACTGTATCGTAGGTACGCGTGCTGCTTACGCGGCAATACGCTACCTAACTTACAGGTAATCATTCTCAACTTGTGACAAAGCAAGATTCACTCTACCTCCATTCCGCATCGGCACGCAAGCAATAACGATCAAAGATCTCTTGTGTCCTAAAGTACTCGTGCCATTTATTTTTATTGCTTGCGTACGTTTCACAAATTCCCATGATTTTCATCGGAATCCTTGGTGTCAGATATCTGCTGCACTGCAGTTGCAATCTCAGCCGATTCATTGGGGCTTCGCCCTGAGGACGTCCAGGTCTCTTGTTCCGGCTGCAGCGACAATGTCACAAGGTCAACAGCGGTGGGAAATGTACAATTGTTCCGGATGACGAAACATCCTTGGCGCATCTGGATCCCCCTTCACCTCTCCAGCTATGAATCTACACGGTGACGAGAGGGCAATAGGTTAATATGTACAGATGCACGGCTCTATTTGAGGACGCTTGGTCAGTGTGACTACAGCTTACTGCGTCGCGGATTGATCGACGGGTGTATGTAGAATTCCGCCGCAGTCTTTGACACGAGTCGCAACTTTATCGCAAGCGTGGGGACTATCAGGGCCAATCTTGCTGCAACCAATCCAAAACGCGGAAAGTCCCGATTGAACGTCAAGATTGCAATGAGGCTCTGCCCACATACTATTACAGCAGCATACATTGTGTGTAATAATACAGAGCGTACCGAGATTATGCCCCAATATCCAGACCATTATGTCGCAGATGCTGAGTGATCTTGGCGCAACGGTCATTCTTTGATGAGTCTCAAGGCAATCAAATTGCGTCACGGTGCTCCCAGTTAATCAACTCAATTTCCTTCCTTCCTTTACCGGCCTGGTCTTGCCTGGCGCATACAGGAACACTGCATAACTACTAACAGCTGCACATTGGTTAGTCGTGGACAAGGCGCAATGATGATATTTTATCACGTTGCATGCATATAGATCATAGAAACGTGATCTGTTGGTTGTACTGGCACGGTGCTGTCGATCTAATGCTATTATGATGGGGCCAAGCCACGCTTCCATCCTTTTCTCAATTGCACATCCACCTAAACATTTCGTGATGAATTCACGGCTTTAAAACACCAGCTCGACGCGGTATATGTAGTACGAAATGAAGCAGCGAAAGTAAAATAGAAAGAAAAAGAAAAAAAGACAAACGCGAGCATGGGAATAACATCGTTCGTTATCCTTCTGAGTTTTGCGCCAACCATTCGGGCTAAGACGCACGTAAACCTGCCGCTTTTATTTGGTAAAGTGCATAGCCATCAGTACACCTTCCACGAGAGAACGCTCACAGCAGCTTGTTGGCCTTCACCAGCTCGATTAGCAGCTTCTCCGTCTCGGTGGTGCACTCTGTGAAAGGTGCATGCATCGTAGACGAACAGTGGCCAAGCAGCTCCATCATTTTCTTGATTGGTATCGGATTGGGCTCCACAAATAGCGAGTTCACCAGGCGAACCTGTCATACAAGCGCGATAGAGAAGCAATTAGCGTCGCCATACAAACGCTTGGCCACACAGAAACACTTACATTCGCTTGATACGCCTCTCTAGCCGCCATAAAGTCCCCCTTCTCGGCCGCCTTGGTGATCGCTAGCACTCTGGACGGCGCAGCATTCGACAGAATGCTCATGACACCGACTGCCCCACACGCCATCATAGGGAGTGCCAGGGTGTCAGCTCCGCAAACAACAGGGAGGTCACAGAGCGTCATGACATCCACAGCATGCGCCACCGAACCCGTCGCGTCCTTCAGCGCTGCGATGCCAGGCACCTTCGCCAATTTCGCGATGGTTTCCGGTTCGAGCGACACTCCAGCACTGGCTGGGTTGTCATAGATCATCACAGGCAACCCCACCCCCGCCACACGACGAAAGTGCTCGTAGATTCCACGCTGCGAAGCACACACGTACGGCGGCGCGATGACCAGACAGGCATCAGCACCCAACTCCTTCGCTGCACGAGCCAGCTTGACCGCCCCCTCCGTCGACAGAGAACCCGTGCCTGCAATCACAGGCACCCGACCATTGACAGTCTTAATGACGGCCTTGATCACGTTCAGACGCTCATCTTCCGACACCAACGTGTTTTCACCCGTAGACCCCATCTACAGAATGATACACAGTGTTAGTTAGACCGAACGGAGACCACAAGACCATGAGCGAACGCATGAAAACCTACGGGGACGAGACCGTCGATGCCCTCTTGGATCTGCCGCTCGACTATCTTCTCCAGACTATCATAGTCGATTACAGAACCGCCGGATGTGAAAGGGGTCACCAGCGCAGTGTACGTCCCGTCGAAGCGCACTTTCGAGGCCATTTCAGGTGAAAACGATGTTGTCGATGCGCCACCAATTGGAAAATGAAGAGCTGGACTGTTAACAGAGGGGAAACGAACGGCGAGGACTCTGAAGCGGCGATCTCTTGGGCTGACGGAAGGAGTTGCGAGGACCACAAGAACAGATTGGTGGGCTGGGTTGTGGGCCGGCCCACTTCCAACTGATCACTGACACTCGAGCTTATTACCATGAGTAAGCGAAAATCTCGCACAGATGAATGTTGACCCATGATTATGTAAGTTTTTTGTGTCTGCTGCCCTCCATAACATGCGACCCTGCTCGAGTTTCGACCTTCAATACTGTATGCCTCATGGCAGAACCTTTGTCTATCAGGGTTTCGCACCGTTGCTACACACGTCTTGATAGGATGAAGGCAATTCGCGATGACTGTATCGTAGATCCCCACGGCGCTTACGCGGCAATACGCTACCTAATACTTTACAGGTAATCATTCACTACTTGCTGCAAAAAGTAAGAACCACTCTAACTCCATTCCGAATGGCACACGACACAGTACAAATCGTATCAGCGAGCAATCAATAACGATCAAAGATTCACCCACAGAATGTTCCGGTCAAGCTACTGGCTACTTGTTCATACCGGCAGTTGCCGTTCACATCGAATGTTGGCCGAATGTTGGCTCAAGTTACGCTTACGCCTTACATTCACGCAATCCGCGAGTGTAGTTGCATTCCCCAAAGTTGGACTCTGCGAGTCCAGTTGGATCCTACCATTGTCCCAAAGTGTAGTCTCGATTAGATAACTCCATAGAGGGTTTGGTGGTCCTCTAGCGTCAAGTTTCCAAGAATCAAATCAAAACCTTAAGAATTCAATAGCCAAGCCAAGTGAGTAGCAACCAGGAATAACCAGGTAATCAACTCAAATCGCTATTATGCATCTGTGAGTCACGTTTAGGTCAAGCTGCATCACGTGGACTTGAAATGGGCCGGCCCACATATTTTAGATGGAAATCTTGTATCACCATCACCGATGGTCCATCAAAGTTGTCGCAATACAGTCTCTACACATCTTCGCCCAAGCAAGTAGTGGTCGGCTTGATTGGACGAAGACGTGTAGAAAGCTTGGTTTCAACCTGAACTCCACAGGATTGTTCCCATGCTCTCGCCGACTCAGTGCGACAAGAACAATTGCCACACCTCGGTGTGTCCTCCAACATACGCTCACCCTCGACCGGAGCTTGCAACTGACAAGCCATTTCTACATGGCGACACAGCGCTTGTCTTATCCAGCAACCAACAAGTTGTCTGTTTACTTTCATTATTCATTCTGACCGTGCAGGGCCAGAGTAGCCATCCATCTTCGCTTTACACATAAACAAAAACAACAACACAACCATGTCCGGCACTGCTGTCATGGTATTTCGAGTCCTCGCCGGAATGGCGACAACCTGCATGGTTTCTAGTCCATCGCTGCTCATGTACCGCATCCACAAGCAAAAACACGTTGGCGTCGCTTCTGTCTTCCCTCTAGCTGCTCTACTCGCAAATTCACACGTCTGGTACGTCCGTCTACCGCTTCAAGTCCCCTCACAACAGAAAAAATAAATATTTGCTAACATTTACTCCTACAGGATGATGTACGGCTACCTTGAGGACATGTGGTTCCCAGTCTTCGCCTGCTTCCTGTATGGCGAGTCTTGCGCTGTCGTATTCCTGTGCGTCTACACGTACTACTGCTCCGACAAACGCTACGTGGGCCGCACACTTGCAGTCTTCCTATCAGTTCTCACCCTCATTACTATCTACGCCGTCGTCGGCGGTCTGGGCTACACGAATCAATCCACTAAGAGCGTCGGCACGATCATCGGTGTCCTCGCCGACTGCGCGGGTATCTGTCTGTACGGCGCCCCGATGGAGAAGCTCTTCCAGGTTCTGAAGCACAAGTCGGCCGTCTTCATCAACGTCCATATGGTCATCGCTGGGCTAGTGAACAACTCGATCTGGCTCGTGTACGGCGTCCTCATCACCAACTGGTTCATCATCATCATCAACGTCCTCTTCGTCTCAGCCAACACGTTCACCTTGTGTCTGTACCGCGCGTACGATCCGAGGACACATCCACTGCAGGACGGGTGGGACACTCACGACGTCGATCAGGGCGAAATCTCCATCAGCATTGAGCTCACACCACGTGTAATGGACACCAAGAAGTCGCTCACGAATCTGCCCAGCCCAGAGTACGCGTGCATGGCATCTCCGATACAGGAAGAAAAACAATCTGCGAACTAGTTATAAGAACATGTACACTGGGAATACAGAAGTTGAGGGATGGACAGCCATTAATTGCGTGAATGGAAGGAACTAGCTAGCGAATTTCTCGTCTGGGTAGGACTAACTTAGACTATGGAGTTGTCTAAGGAAATTGAGTTGATTACCTGGTTATTCCTGGTTGCTACTCACTTGGCTTGGCTATTGAATTCTTAAGGTTTTGATTTGATTCTTGGAAACTTGACGCTAGAGGACCACCAAACCCTCTATGGAGTTATCTAATCGAGACTACACTTTGGGACAATGGTAGGATCCAACTGGACTCGCAGAGTCCAACTTTGGGGAATGCAACTACACTCGCGGATTGCGTGAATGTAAGGCGTAAGCGTAACTTGAGCCAACATTCGGCCAACATTCGATGTGAACGGCAACTGCCGGTATGAACAAGTAGCCAGTAGCTTGACCGGAACATTCTGTGGGTGAATCTTTGATCGTTATTGATTGCTCGCTGATACGATTTGTACTGTGTCGTGTGCCATTCGGAATGGAGTTAGAGTGGTTCTTACTTTTTGCAGCAAGTAGTGAATGATTACCTGTAAAGTATTAGGTAGCGTATTGCCGCGTAAGCGCCGTGGGGATCTACGATACAGTCATCGCGAATTGCCTTCATCCTATCAAGACGTGTGTAGCAACGGTGCGAAACCCTGATAGACAAAGGTTCTGCCATGAGGCATACAGTATTGAAGGTCGAAACTCGAGCAGGGTCGCATGTTATGGAGGGCAGCAGACACAAAAAACTTACATAATCATGGGTCAACATTCATCTGTGCGAGATTTTCGCTTACTCATGGTAATAAGCTCGAGTGTCAGTGATCAGTTGGAAGTGGGCCGGCCCACAACCCAGCCCACCAATCTGTTCTTGTGGTCCTCGCAACTCCTTCCGTCAGCCCAAGAGATCGCCGCTTCAGAGTCCTCGCCGTTCGTTTCCCCTCTGTTAACAGTCCAGCTCTTCATTTTCCAATTGGTGGCGCATCGACAACATCGTTTTCACCTGAAATGGCCTCGAAAGTGCGCTTCGACGGGACGTACACTGCGCTGGTGACCCCTTTCACATCCGGCGGTTCTGTAATCGACTATGATAGTCTGGAGAAGATAGTCGAGCGGCAGATCCAAGAGGGCATCGACGGTCTCGTCCCCGTAGGTTTTCATGCGTTCGCTCATGGTCTTGTGGTCTCCGTTCGGTCTAACTAACACTGTGTATCATTCTGTAGATGGGGTCTACGGGTGAAAACACGTTGGTGTCGGAAGATGAGCGTCTGAACGTGATCAAGGCCGTCATTAAGACTGTCAATGGTCGGGTGCCTGTGATTGCAGGCACGGGTTCTCTGTCGACGGAGGGGGCGGTCAAGCTGGCTCGTGCAGCGAAGGAGTTGGGTGCTGATGCCTGTCTGGTCATCGCGCCGCCGTACGTGTGTGCTTCGCAGCGTGGAATCTACGAGCACTTTCGTCGTGTGGCGGGGGTGGGGTTGCCTGTGATGATCTATGACAACCCAGCCAGTGCTGGAGTGTCGCTCGAACCGGAAACCATCGCGAAATTGGCGAAGGTGCCTGGCATCGCAGCGCTGAAGGACGCGACGGGTTCGGTGGCGCATGCTGTGGATGTCATGACGCTCTGTGACCTCCCTGTTGTTTGCGGAGCTGACACCCTGGCACTCCCTATGATGGCGTGTGGGGCAGTCGGTGTCATGAGCATTCTGTCGAATGCTGCGCCGTCCAGAGTGCTAGCGATCACCAAGGCGGCCGAGAAGGGGGACTTTATGGCGGCTAGAGAGGCGTATCAAGCGAATGTAAGTGTTTCTGTGTGGCCAAGCGTTTGTATGGCGACGCTAATTGCTTCTCTATCGCGCTTGTATGACAGGTTCGCCTGGTGAACTCGCTATTTGTGGAGCCCAATCCGATACCAATCAAGAAAATGATGGAGCTGCTTGGCCACTGTTCGTCTACGATGCATGCACCTTTCACAGAGTGCACCACCGAGACGGAGAAGCTGCTAATCGAGCTGGTGAAGGCCAACAAGCTGCTGTGAGCGTTCTCTCGTGGAAGGTGTACTGATGGCTATGCACTTTACCAAATAAAAGCGGCAGGTTTACGTGCGTCTTAGCCCGAATGGTTGGCGCAAAACTCAGAAGGATAACGAACGATGTTATTCCCATGCTCGCGTTTGTCTTTTTTTCTTTTTCTTTCTATTTTACTTTCGCTGCTTCATTTCGTACTACATATACCGCGTCGAGCTGGTGTTTTAAAGCCGTGAATTCATCACGAAATGTTTAGGTGGATGTGCAATTGAGAAAAGGATGGAAGCGTGGCTTGGCCCCATCATAATAGCATTAGATCGACAGCACCGTGCCAGTACAACCAACAGATCACGTTTCTATGATCTATATGCATGCAACGTGATAAAATATCATCATTGCGCCTTGTCCACGACTAACCAATGTGCAGCTGTTAGTAGTTATGCAGTGTTCCTGTATGCGCCAGGCAAGACCAGGCCGGTAAAGGAAGGAAGGAAATTGAGTTGATTAACTGGGAGCACCGTGACGCAATTTGATTGCCTTGAGACTCATCAAAGAATGACCGTTGCGCCAAGATCACTCAGCATCTGCGACATAATGGTCTGGATATTGGGGCATAATCTCGGTACGCTCTGTATTATTACACACAATGTATGCTGCTGTAATAGTATGTGGGCAGAGCCTCATTGCAATCTTGACGTTCAATCGGGACTTTCCGCGTTTTGGATTGGTTGCAGCAAGATTGGCCCTGATAGTCCCCACGCTTGCGATAAAGTTGCGACTCGTGTCAAAGACTGCGGCGGAATTCTACATACACCCGTCGATCAATCCGCGACGCAGTAAGCTGTAGTCACACTGACCAAGCGTCCTCAAATAGAGCCGTGCATCTGTACATATTAACCTATTGCCCTCTCGTCACCGTGTAGATTCATAGCTGGAGAGGTGAAGGGGGATCCAGATGCGCCAAGGATGTTTCGTCATCCGGAACAATTGTACATTTCCCACCGCTGTTGACCTTGTGACATTGTCGCTGCAGCCGGAACAAGAGACCTGGACGTCCTCAGGGCGAAGCCCCAATGAATCGGCTGAGATTGCAACTGCAGTGCAGCAGATATCTGACACCAAGGATTCCGATGAAAATCATGGGAATTTGTGAAACGTACGCAAGCAATAAAAATAAATGGCACGAGTACTTTAGGACACAAGAGATCTTTGATCGTTATTGCTTGCGTGCCGATGCGGAATGGAGGTAGAGTGAATCTTGCTTTGTCACAAGTTGAGAATGATTACCTGTAAGTTAGGTAGCGTATTGCCGCGTAAGCAGCACGCGTACCTACGATACAGTCATCGCAACTTGCGATTCCCTAGTCGCCTTCATACTATCATGGCGTGTGTAGCAACGATGCGAACCTGGATAAACAAAAACTTCGTCATCCGCAATAGTCATACATGTATTGTACATCGAAATTCAAGCAGGACCACACTGTTACATGTTCTGGAGGGCAGGACTCACCAAAAACTTGCATAACCATGAACCAATATTCAAATTGTTTAGTAACATTTCCACCATTGTCGTCGTCTTTGGGGGCGTGTCACGAACGGCACAATGGTGATTATTCCATTGCAGCGCCTCCGCTGCCAGGGTGTGGCGTGGAGGGTTAACTTGTGTGCTCGGAAGAGCAAAACGGAAACTAACGCTGCTCCTACGTCCTGACCTGCGTTGGTTTCTCCTCCTCCTCCATCTGAAAAGCTATTTCCATCTAACTATCGCCGCCGTGAAAATTACCAGCACCACGAATGACGTACTGCGCCAACATGTTAAAATTTTCATAACCCAGCAAACCATTCGGTCATAATGGTGGATGCCGGTGGATAAATCTAGCGTCAGCGACGCAGTGCCCAGATGATAAGTTCCTAGCAGGTATTCATGCATGACTATTTTTCATACTTCGTACCAAGTTTTCATCAGTGATGAAGCATACTGATGAGTGTCATCGGCTACGGCAATGAAGATCAAGTTCCATGACAGACTCAACAAAAGTTGTCGAGCAAACACGAGAACAGGAGTAACAAGACCACGATATCCGTGCACCTATCCATCCATGTATCTCCTATTACTATTATAGCAACCTCAGAAGCAGTTGGCACTGAGTTTGCAGCATGGTCTCGATGATGGTGCACCGAGTTGATTCAACTTACTCTACCGTACATGCATCGCGCTTTCTCAACGAGCACATCCTGAGCTACTCAGGTACCAGTTCGCACTATCCAGCATGCTTTTGAAATGAACGAGCTAAGGATGGTGTTACTCTCCGGCGGTTGTGTGGTTAGCGCTACTTGCTGCCCATTCTTCTTTTTCCTCTTAAGCGAGAAGACTACCTGCCTCACCAGCGAAACAACTTTGCTATGGTCTCCAAGCCCAGCACCTACCTCATCTTGACTGCCACCGCTCTTGTGGCTCAGCAGATTCAAGAGGTTGTCTCGACGTCACTGCAATACGATCCTTACACCACGTGTACTTCGTACGACATTGGAGACGATAACTTCCCCGGTCGCGGCACTGAGATCAGAGACGACGGTACGTGCACTGTCACCGTCCCCAAGGACCCTTAACCTGCCCAAGGACGCGGCGATTTCGACTGTTCCGACGACCTACCAGAATCTGTTATCCAAGTCGTCGACAGCTCCGAACGAGCCTATGTTTATGACGGTGGGAACAGAGATCATGTCGGAGGAGACTCCTTCCGCAAATGCCGACCAGGACGCCTACGTCGTGAAACAGCAAGCGCCCACCACGTCGTCGAGTTCGACTACGACGATCACCTCGACTACCCGACGACTCGAGTGGGCTTCTTTTGATTACGTTACTCTGCTGGAGGAGTCCTATGGCACTACCATGGAGCTGAAGCTGGCGAATTTGCCCACCTCTGGTGTGTACTCACGGTCGCCTTGGGCTGGATCGAACTGGCCAACCCACCTAGACAGCCTCAACTATGAGTGGAGTCAGGGCCAGCCAAGCCCTGCTGAGAAGTACGCTACTGCCTTCGGCCTGGACGTCAAGACTTTCATGAATGCCGTCTCAGTGCAGAATGGCATCGAGTCGAGCAGAAACAAGACGCGATGCACGACGGACAAGGAGTGCTTTAGCCCCAAGGTTGATACTGTATGCGCTAAGCGCGCTGATGAGACTTCGGGCTACTGCATCCCTACGTGGTACGGCATCTGCCATGCGTGGGCTCCGGCTGCCATCCTCGAAAAGGAGCCGAACTGTCCCGTGACGTTCAACGGCGTGACGTTCCAGCCCATGGATATTAAGGCGCTTGTCACTGACGTTTACGACAATGGCAGCATCACCGCTGTGTACACCGGTTCTCGTTACATAGACTACAATGACTCGATCGACGAGTATGGCAGCCACACGGACGCATCGTACCGCGATCTGAACCCCGGATACTTCCACATCGCCGCTACTAACCTACTTGGTTTGATGAACACGACCTTTATCGTTGACAGAGACGCAGGCACCGAGGTGTAGAACCAGTCGGTCGTTGGATTCAAGGTTTACGAGCAGACCGCCATGACTCCAGAGATGGCGGCGCAGACGTTCTACGGTCTCGAATCGTACCCATGGAATGAAAACGCGACCAGCATCGTGTACGTCAAGTCGCGTCTGTCGTGGATCAACGAGACTTTCACGGACGGTGGTCTCGTCTCTTCGGGTCTAAATGAGAACTTCACTGTTGGCGCGTACTACGATTATCTCCTGGAACTGGACGACTTTGAAGAGATCACCGGCGGCGAGTGGCTGTACGACTCGAACGACAACCACCCCGATTTCCTGTGGATCCCGACTGGAAAGCCTGCTGCGGACGTTGTGACCGACACTGGCCTGAGTTACGCTAATGTAACGATGTTGCTGGAGCACTCGGTGGCGTACACGAACTCGGTTTCGCCGTCGACGGTGAACCTTGCCGCGACGGCGTAAGTGCTCATCAATGCTTTTGATTTGCGTATCGGGTAGACTGTGGGCTCAATTGTCAAATCTATCTGTGATGACAGCAAAACTGGGAGGTGTGCCATGTGAGGAAGCACGACGAGGAGTGCTCACTTGAAAATACGATGAAAAAAGCGATGCAAAAACTGCCAAATAAAATAAAATAAAACTTGATCGGTGGTTCACCATTATGTTTGGTGCGAATGACCAGTAATAATACACATGTGCCATAGATTCTCCAGTTGTACGGATGTTTCTCTTTTCATTTGTAAAGGCGTATATTCCTGCAGCCACGACAAGAAGATACCTTGCCATACAATACGAAAATGAGCTACTATGGCACACGCATCATTACACATCATTAACTTGCCGCAGTCGGGTATCCTCGGCATGCGCGGCACGAACGGTGAGGTGGTCGCGCGCCCCATGATATACCTTGCGCTCACGTACGACCACGCGCCTCACGATCAGCATTGAATATCATATTATAAAGGAGTGACCTTTCAGTATAGAATACTGAAGGTAAGCCATAGGTTCAGCAAAATCACAGAACCGAGTGTGCTTCGCTTAACTTCAACGGAGACAGCTCGCAGTCTGAAGCTTTGTTGTACTTACTGCTCCGTGACACGAGCAGGAAAGGTGGATTCAAGCAGCTTGTCAACCTTCGACATGCTCAGAAAAACTTTGACAACGTTGTGTAGATGTTGCACAAGTGGTTTGGCTATCATCATACCTGTACTGCTGAAGTGAGTATGTAGAGTCCTGCTCGAGCAAGTTTGTTGTTTGTAAGCGTGCACTCTTCTGTTGCAAGAGACGAAAGCGCCACGAGCGCAAGAATTATCGTAGCAAAATCCGCACGCAAAGGTGTTACCACTACGTTTTTTTGTTTTTGTTTTTGTTTGGAAAAAACGTGACAAATTTCAGCCAATCTTCGCTGCAGGAATGATGGTCGGTTAGTTGGGGCGATGAAAGCGAGCATGAGGCCGTACCTTCGTCCTTGTAATGCTTGCGCAAACCCAAACGTGCGTCACGATATCTCTAGGTACATGTATTGCTGACAAGATGGAGAGCTCGAAGATACTGCTGCTCGATATTTGTCAAGAGGAATTACTCATTTCTGCAACCAGCGTGGCGTGGCGTGGCGTGGCGGTGTCCTGTGTGATGAGCAGTTGAAGCCATGAAAGAATGAAGACCCAGACGTATCAAATACAAAGAAGGTTTTTTTTTTTTCTTGAAACCATTAGCTTTCCTGCTGGAAGAAATCTTCTACAACGCGCGGAATGGACTGGTGCCCGCTGCACACAAAGTTTTGTTGTCGAAGGTCCGTCTTGTCACCTAATGCTCTCTCCACGAATGCGTTGCAAAATGCCGCAAGTAATATCTTGCGCTTGCTCACGCCCGTGGCCAGCTTTACAAACAACCGTGGCTGCGACATCGAATGTACAACGTAGTTCATGAACGCGTTGCAATATTTGCACCTGTATCCGTCCTCATGTTGTCGCTGTGCGTACATCCACACCTCGTAGCGTAGATTGGCAAAGTCACTAAAGCGCCGGTGAAGTTGGTAATCTGGTTGGTCAGAGACAGCGGTCGCCTTAATCGTTGGTATGTGCGACGTGCTGTGCTTTAGGAACACGTCGATCTGATAGTACACGACGTCGTTGAGCTCGGTCGTGCTGTGGATCTCGATGTGGTGGATCTTTTCCAGAAATGACAGGGTCGACGATAACTCGGAAGATCGTGTTGGTAACATCGTCACTTTCGACAGTTCCTGCAGCGATGGCACAGTGGTGGTGAAGTCGGTGGGCATGGCTTGATAAACAGCTTGACAGGAGTGACTTGTCGACAGCAAATAAAAAGTGAACCAACTCGGAAGCCCGCCAAACAGCAAGCCCGTCTCAATTTGCTCCTTGTTCTCGTTTAGCACCTCGGTGGGACAGAGGTAGACGAGTTGTACCTGCGCCTCTCGGCATAATTATGCCCATAATCACCATGAATATGCGTCGCAACAAAGTGTTCATCATGCTGGCATGTTGAGTGTGAACTCGACGGTCCATCCCCACAACAAAATGGAGCGAATGAAGTTCCCTTGCTGCGCGTTGGAGGCTCCGAGTCGCCATTTTAACGTTGGCAAGCGGCCCTGTCTCACAGATGAAAATGAATTGTCTTTGGAAATCGTAAGTCCCCCAGCCGACGAATCAAAATCAACATCCTATTGGCTAAAAATGCTTGGCGTGTGTAAGTAGGTCAGCTCGCAAAACAAAAGTCGACGGACACAGAGGTGAGTTCAAGTTACATGTAATTCGCGCTGCGTTTGCTTTTGCTAGACTACTGACGCTTTTGACGTTTGCGTGGCTTGAAGGGAATACTTTGACTGCGTGTGTTATGAGCCTCATGCTCTAACCGCAGCACAGTGGTGAGTTTGATCTGGCTTGTTCTACGCTTGCGTTTGCTAGGCTTTAACGTCAGCGTTTCATACCCTCTGTTAAACAGCTCAATCGCGTGTGCTTCATCGCGAACTGCCGGCATTGGTACGTCCAATTCTGCTTCGATTCCAGTGATAATGTGTCGCATCATTATGGGCCACTCTGATAGCGTTGCTTTTTTTTTCGGTGTGCTTAGATCATCCGATGAAATGCCTTTGTACGGTGGATATCCACGCCTACCGTCTCCAAACCACCACAACATCCACGCCGAAAGTGGATCAACGCTAGGGAAAGCAAAATGTTCAGGCAGCGGGTGAAATGTCCCTCCCCACGAATAATACTGTCGTTCCGGTGCTGACAACAATGTGCTTGCCGATTCTGCTTCATTCGTTTGATGCAGCCCCATATTCGTCAAGAGGGACCGGATTTCCTCCCGAAGCAACTCCCTCGCGATATTACCCGCAGCAACACCTTTTTGCTCCAGCACCTGTTCCATTCGCTGTTGTAACATATCGGGCAGAGCATCGATGGACTTCTGTTGCATGTCGAGCATCCTATAGAGTTCAATGTGTGGCGGGATTCCAGTTGAGCGCATTTCTGTTGACTCATCATTCTCCAGACGAGATCGTAGTGCATTGAGAACTGTTAAGTTGGTAAACACAAATGTAGACAAAAGTGGGTGGCTGCTGGGAAGCTTGTTCTGTAGAAATTCGGCATGCAGCACTAATGAGGCAACGCAAAGCTCCAAAATTCCACTGAAATTCGATTCTTCAGCCAGCCCCGGAAACATTTTTGCTACAGTAGACTTGATAGTAATGCTTGCACTCTCACGAAAGTGTGGCGGTAACGCAGAGAAATTTGAGTTGTGCACAGGAAGACCCGCAACCACGCGTCCTAAAAACTGGTCTCCTGCAGCTTCATAGCGAAAATATCTGTCTTGAACACCACCAATAGACCACCCACAACGAAGACACACACTCACAATAGAAGGGCCACCAGTACTCCCACCACAGGCAAACGTAGCAACCCCCTTGCGCACGGAGTGAGTACCAAATGTTTTGGCTGCATCATTCATCTGAAGAAGCGCAGACAGCGCTTTTCCAAATCGAATTTTTTGATCGGAACCAGGAAACAACGCACCAGGTTGTAGGCGCGGGTTGCAGGCTAGGTAAATACCCAACGCAATTATCCAACAGATGACCGGATTAATTGGGTTCGCGTAGATATGGCGAGGGTCACGTGGACCAGAACCTTCCTGATTAGTTTTCGTCTTTAAAAAAATTGCGCCAACACTGCCGTCTTTGGTCACCAAATGCTGTGTTTGAAGATCCTGCACAGACCTTGATCGGCACATTAGATTCCGCTGTGTAGTTGAAAACAAATGAGAAAACCACTGTCGTCACGCATGAGGAAGGAATTGCAGAGCTTCTCGTAGAGTGAATAGGTGAGTGGTTGTTTTCCAGAGGTCTTAGGAGTACTAGACTGTTTTTGCGCCGCTTCAAGCCGCTTAATCCCAGAGAATAGCTGCTTCATGTCGTCTCCATACTCAACCGGCAGCGGGATACATTGTAATCTGTAGAGATCCTTAATCGCGCTGCGGCATCCACTCAGTGTCACGAATTTAGCACCTCCTCGCTTGAACACTAAAAACTTTTCAAAATATTCCGGTGTGAATTCAGCAAGATTAAGACCGCCACTCGCATAAAAAAACCTGGCTGTGTTAAGGTCTTCAAGCGCGAGATGTTGCCTGATCCAGTTCTTGATTCCATTGATGTTGCCAGTGTACTTCTTTCTCGTTTCAGGAGATATACATGCATCGCGTATCGCCTGTACATTGGGCACTGGCAGGCGGATTATTGCCAGCGATCTTCTCTCACTCGTGTTGCGTTCTTTTTCAGCTCTGACCTACTTCTCTTGCTACTATACTGACCAATGGAAGTACAACCTTAGCGTAGGTGTATGGAACTTATGATTTCTCGGAAGGAATCGATCCGTGTTGGTTCATGGTGGATCTAAGTCAACGTGGCTCACGGGAATTCTTGAATTCGGGAAAACATAAGCCCGAATGCCGACGTTTTGACGGGAAACTTCATATATAAGTTACGACAGTTAGAGAATGTTGTGTGTCTTCGGATGACGAAGACCACCGGAGTTGTGATCGGTTTGCTTGGACGAAGACGTGTAGAGACCATGTTCTCACCCTGCACTCCACGCGATTGTTCCGATGATCTCGATCGCTGACTCTGTGAGACAAGGACAATTGCCACGCCACGGCGTGGCCTTCCGCTACAGCGAATGGAGTCCACTGGCAGCTGCCGACTTGAGAGCAAAAAAGGCAAATCGCTTCACGAGGCAACACAGCGCTCTGTCTTACCAAGCGACCAACACGCGTGTCTGATCTGTTCATTCTTCATTTGGCCGTGTACGCCTAAAGCACTCACCAACCTCGGGCTCACACCGCCAAATACTGTATCCCCAACACAACCATGTCCGGCACTGCTGTCATGGTATTTCGAGTCCTCGCCGGAATGGCGACAACCTGCATGGTTTCTAGTCCATCGCTGCTCATGTACCGCATCCACAAGCAAAAACACGTTGGCGTCGCTTCTGTCTTCCCTCTAGCTGCTCTACTCGCAAATTCACACGTCTGGTACGTCCGTCTACCGCTTCAAGTCCCCTCACAACAGAAAAAATAAATATTTGCTAACATTTACTCCTACAGGATGATGTACGGCTACCTTGAGGACATGTGGTTCCCAGTCTTCGCCTGCTTCCTGTATGGCGAGTCTTGCGCTGTCGTATTCCTGTGCGTCTACACGTACTACTGCTCCGACAAACGCTACGTGGGCCGCACACTTGCAGTCTTCCTATCAGTTCTCACCCTCATTACTATCTACGCCGTCGTCGGCGGTCTGGGCTACACGAATCAATCCACTAAGAGCGTCGGCACGATCATCGGTGTCCTCGCCGACTGCGCGGGTATCTGTCTGTACGGCGCCCCGATGGAGAAGCTCTTCCAGGTTCTGAAGCACAAGTCGGCCGTCTTCATCAACGTCCATATGGTCATCGCTGGGCTAGTGAACAACTCGATCTGGCTCGTGTACGGCGTCCTCATCACCAACTGGTTCATCATCATCATCAACGTCCTCTTCGTCTCAGCCAACACGTTCACCTTGTGTCTGTACCGCGCGTACGATCCGAGGACACATCCACTGCAGGACGGGTGGGACACTCACGACGTCGATCAGGGCGAAATCTCCATCAGCATTGAGCTCACACCACGTGTAATGGACACCAAGAAGTCGCTCACGAATCTGCCCAGCCCAGAGTACGCGTGCATGGCATCTCCGAGGCTAGAGAACCTACGGTAACTTAAACCGAACTTACCAAGCAACGCCCAATTGCTACACCCGTTCGTCCCGGCATTGAGCTCCGCTGGAGTTGTTCGCCACGATTTGCCTGTCACTGTAGGTTACAGCCTCTACCCGTGTGTCTTATTTCTCGCCGCTGTTGATGCTGCTTGCACGCGCCTCTGTGTTGCGAGAAGAACACCTCGAGTTCTTCTGCTCGACGACCCGACGAGTTTTCCTCTTTAATGGATCCCGACACTGCCATGAGTAAGTGCAAATAACAACGAGCACGAGAACCTTTCCGTCATAGTGACCAATAAACCATTGTGTCGTTGACTGCAAGAGCATCGGTGCGGGACTAATATGTGTTGCATTCATGGATCCACGTCAATAGTATCTAAGTATCTACAGCAGGAGTGGCAAGCCTCACCAGTTTAGCTTGTCCACCGCCACATTCCGCGCAGGCAGCGATTTAGCCTCCAGCAAGCACTCGAGACAGAAGAGCATCGTCTTCTGCAGTATTTCGCTGCCGATACCCACGCAGATCTTCTTGTTCACGGAGCACTTGCCACACAGCACTCGACGACAGATCTGGCACGTGCCGCCACGCTGTAGCACCAACGTCCTGAACTTGCTCAAGCTGCGCGTACAGTTAGCGCAGCTGCTGCTGGATGTCATTCGACCCAAGACGCTGTTGGTGCCGGGACGCACCTGTCGCGTCGCCTGCTTCATCATCCATGTGAGCTTGTGGCCATTGGCGCACTCCATGCTGGTCGCGAGAGCCATGAGCTTCTCAGCATAGGCGGCCGCGGCTACATTCACGGGCAAATCACCGTCCATCTCGATGAATGCTCGCGAGAACATCTCGACTGTACGATGGCGCGTGTTGCTCATTTGGAGCATGTTCCCAAACGTTTGGCAACCGGACATGTTGCCGCGGATGGTGTTCGGTGGACGCGGCAGGTCGAGGATGTCCGAGAGATCAACGGACTGACGGATGCCGTACGCTACGACTTCACCCCTCGAGTCCACGGTGAGACCGGATCCCTCAAGGAAGAGGAAGTCACGAGCCTGACTGAAGCGGCCGTACGACTGCAGACCCCATTTGAGACCGATGAAGTTGAGCGGGTTCTCGGGTGTCGGACGCACCAACACAGCAATCAAACGCGCGTCCTCGAGCTCCGTGCCCAAGTACGACTCGCGCATCTTGGCGTTCATCTCCGTGTCTGCAAGCATTCCCAATGCGGCGTCTTCCGCGGTTCCGTCAATGACGCCGGAGATGACGACGGCCGGGGGTCGAGCTGTCTTCCTGGGTTTGCGGTGCTGGTGCTCGCTACCTGACGAAGTGGACGATCTTGTCCATCGTCGATCTGTGTGAGCTCGAGTGAGATGAAGAGGAAGACGAGACCACGTCTGCTGTGTCAGCGTAAATTTCGTTAGGCGTCGAACGTCCAACTCTTTGTGGTCTCCGCTCCCAGTCTTTATGGAACAGACCGGTCGTCTGTGGTTGGCACAAAGCGCCCATGTTCAGGAGGTCCATCACAACAACAGTGCCCGTCCGTGCTCTTCGCTTCGCTTCGCAACGCACCGTCGAGATGGCTTCCCCCAGTGAGCTCAAGTGGGTCGGCGCTCGCCCCGACGACCTGCACCACCATCTGCGCGACGGCGACGCTGCGTTGGCCTGCACCGTGTCCCACGTGACGTCTCAATTCGCACGCTGCATCGTGATGCCCAACCTGGTTCCGCCGGTGACGACCACGGAGCAGGCGCTGGCCTACCGTGAGCGTATCATCGCCCACGTGCCCGAGGACAAGCGCGACCCCAACAGTCCCAATGGTTTCGAGCCCTTGATGACGCTCTACATGACAGACGGCACTTCCGCCGACGAGATCCGTCGCGCCGCCGCCACCAACAAGATCTTCGCCGTCAAGCTGTATCCCGGTACGTTCACATGTGTGCAGTTAGCACCCACACCATTTACTGACGTTTCCTTGGTCTGATCTTGATTTGATGATCAGCTGGAGCGACGACCAATTCGGACTCGGGGGTCACCAACTTCGACAACATCTACCCAGCACTGGAGGCCATGAGCGAGGTCGGCATGCCGCTGCTGGTGCACGGTGAAGTTACGGACCCGTCCGTGGACCTGTTCGACCGTGAGGCCACGTTCGTGGAGGAGGTGATTAAGCCGCTGGTGGCCAAGTTCCCGCAGCTGAAGGTTGTGATGGAGCACATCACGACCAAGGAGGCAGCCGAGTTCATCACTAACGCGTCTGCCAACGTCGCTGCCACCATCACGCCGCAGCACTTGCTGTACAATCGCAACGCCATCTTCCAGGGTGGACTGCGTCCGCACAAGTACTGCTTGCCGGTGTTGAAGCGCGAGACGCACCGTCAAGCTCTGCTGCAGGCTATCGCCAGCGGCAGCAAGAAGTTCTTCCTCGGTACGGACAGTGCGCCGCACGTGTCCTCGAAGAAAGAGTCTGGATGTGGTTGCGCTGGAATCTACTCGGCCCACGCTGCGCTTGAGCTGTACGCCGAAGCCTTCGAGTCGATTGGCAAGCTCGACCTGCTCCGTGCGTTCGCGTGCGAGAACGGCGCTGACTTCTACGGCCTGAAGCGCAACACTGTAGGCGAGACCGTCTTGAAGCAGGAGGAATGGAAGGTGCCGGACAACTACCCGTTTGACAACGGTGTTGTCGTGCCGCTGAAGGCTGGCGAGACCATCTGCTGGAAGCTGCAGCAGTAAGCGCGTACTGTTGGTTCTGTCTTCGCCTTGCAGTTTAGGAAGCAGGCTGAGTAGTGGTTGTCTGTTCACGCGGAGGTGGAGTGAAGTCCAAGCTAGCGCGTTTCTCCCTTTTTTTCATCTGAAATACCGACGTCAAAATTCGACATATCGGTTCGTGTGTTGTTGATGACGTTGAATTGGGTGGGGAAGCGCTTCCATTCGCTGTAGATGTGTCACCTTTCTTCTTCTTGCCCGTAGTCATGACGCTACCTCGCACGATTAGTGCAGTCAGGAAGCTCAAAAAGTCGGAGAAGTCACGAAATACTTGACTCACGCGGTAGCAAGATTTACCGACATTGTTGTCGGGCTGCAAAGGGTCTTCAATAATAAGCAAACCGTCACGAGAAAGCGGTGGCGCTAACATCAACGGAGAATTGGAGCGGGAACGACCGACCGTCGGGGAAGAATGGGTTGTGGAAGGAGATAGCGCGTGTGGTGGTGGCGACATCGATCTTGAAATGGGAGAAGTCTCAACTGACACCATCGTTGGCTCACCCCACGATACAATCGAGATCTGGTCGAGGTTTTGCCTGAAGTCGTTCCCGTAAAACTGCAAAAAATCCATAAGGAGCTTTCCCAGGAGATAGGGCTTGGCCTCGTGCTCACCCTCCTCCGAGCCAGCAATAAAAGAAGGAAACACCGCTCGTTTCGCTTTTCTCGTGTGTTTTTTCTCCTCATCGTCATTCTTCTTTGGCTGCTGTTTCGCTGAGCCCTGCTTAATGATTTCTTTGGCAATAAGCTCCCCCTTCAGACACTGGGCTTCATAGCGCGGATGCCAGCGAGTGTTTGCAGGCGGGGTAGTTGGCTTCAATTCGTTCGGGTCATCACCGTCTCCTGGATCGTGAACCAACCTCTGTCCGTCGACCATCGAGATCAAAGCTCCTTGCTCTTGTAGCATATGCACAACCATTAGTAGCAAGCCGTACGATGATAGACCCCCGACATACGGGTCGTTTAACCCACGCTCTACCAGGAAATGCTTCAGCACAAGAGTCAGCTCGCGCAAACCGTAGAATACGCTTGCAAGGCCTTGGACTAACGTAACGCTTGCCACCCCGTTGTGATACATGCCGTGTGGCTCATCGAACGTAATGTCAACGGGAATTTGCAGCTCCTCATCGTTGATAGTCACCAAAACCACCGCTTTCAGTAGCGGGATCGACGCGCGTGTAATCGTTTTCACATCAACAAAGGCAGACAACTCGCGAAAATGGTCCGCTAGTGCCTCCACACATTGCTGACTGCTAAAGTTGAACTCCTCCGTTGCGCCAAAGACTACCAAATCCACATCACTCGATTCCCCATGCAGTCTCGTAGCAAACGATCCGTACCCTTCAACTTGCACGCAGTGATTCCACAGTAGTTCGATCTCTTCCGTCGCCATAGCAATAGCCTTCTGCATCCATGGACGTTTTTCCCGTGCTTCTCGTTTATGACGCTCATAAAAATCCACAATTTCATCATGCAGAACAACCTGCATCATGGCTGTTTGCTCTTCATACAGCCTTTGCAAATTCCCAAACGACAGTCCACCTCCATTGGCTTTTCCTTCTGCGCGTTCCTCATCTATTCTCCGCTCACGTTCCTCCTCTGTTGCTTGAATCACACTCCGTCTCCATTCCAATCGTTCTTCCCACTCTTTCTCTCTCGACATGCCATTCACCGGGCAATTCGCAAGATGTCCCGCTAAATTCTCTCGCGAACAAATCTCCTTACATCCCAGCACTGCATTCGGACAAACAACGTCATACGAATAAAAATCGGTCGTCGTATCCTCCACCACTTGATCCAGTGTATCCGGCACCTGTCGATACATACACCGTTCAAGATGTGACTCCAGATCCTTCAACATGCAGCTAAAAGTGCATCCGAACCAACTGTTGGGACACACAACTTCATAGTCCTCCGAGAACCTCGAGATCGTCGACTGGAACCACTGCGTGTTCTTCATATTGTCCAGAAACATCTCTCTCATCATGGCTTCCTGTTCCTTCTCAATCGTAGCTATAGCCCACTGTCGTCTGCGTCGAATCTCCTCTTCTTCTTCACATTGCAGCTGTTTCAACACGTTTAAACGCCTCGCTCGCTCCTTTTCGGCCGCTTCAATGACCCACTGGGTCCAATAAGCGCGTTCTGCCGCCTGCTGCTCCTGTTCTCCTCTCAAAACCGCTCGTTCTTCTGGACTAAGTCTAGGATGGCTAAACAGACTAGGACGAATGGGTTCCGTCCTAGGTTTAAGATCAGATATCGGCGTGCTAAGCGGGTTTAGCAGTATATCCGTCAACGTTGGCGCTATTGGAGACGCCACGAGGCTGTTAATGTGTTTGCTGCTGTCGGATAGAGGCGTGAACGGCGCTGCAGCGGCGCAGAGACTTGTATCTTCGTGGCTATCGTCGTCGATACAGTGCACGAACGTTGACACAGTCGCGTTCGAGCGCTTTTCAGGCGTTAGCGACGCGTTGGAGGCGCGAGAGCTCGGTTTCTTCTTCGGACGGCGCTTGCGAGGACCGGAGTGGTTCTTGCGCGGCTTCTCGTCGTCGCCAACGTTCGCTGCAGCGTCCGGCACCGCCGCGCCGTGGCTCATAGTCCGCCCTTATCAAGCCGTCGTCGCTTCTTCGTCAAATTGGTGTATCCTACATCAAGTCCCATTGTTATGACGTCGCCGCGTGATTGGCTGATTTTTCAGCACAATTAATTTTTCCGATCCAGCGTCAGAGAGATGAAGGTGGACATCGATGGGCTGGAGGTGCTCTTCCCGTACGAGCGCATGTACTCGGAGCAGCTCCAGTACATGCGGGAGCTCAAGCGCGCGCTGGATGCACAGGGCCACTGTATGCTAGAGATGCCTACGGGAACAGGCAAGACGGTCTCCCTTTTATCGCTTGTATTGGCCTACAAACACGCGCACCCGACCGCTGGGAAGCTCATCTACTGCACCCGAACGGTGCCCGAGATGGCCAAGTGCGTGGAGGAGATCAAGAAGCTCATCAAGTACCGGGAGACGCACTACAGCGCTGACAAGGCGCGCGTCACGGCCGTGTGCCTCAGCTCCAGACGCAACATGTGCGTGCACCCGAGGGTTATGGCCCATGCTGACGGCGAGGACGTGGACGGCCAATGCAGGAAGATGACGGCGTCGTGGGTGCGCGCCAAAGCGGCCAAAGCCCGCGAAGCGGCGGCAGATGGAGACGTCAACATGGACCAACAGGTGGAGACGTGCTCGTTCTACGAGAACTACGAGGCCAGGAAGAGCGACGACACCGTTCTACCTTCTGGTGTGTACTCGGTGGACGATCTCAAGGAGATTGGAGCTAAGAAAGGCTGGTGTCCTTATTTTCTGACGAGATATGTGGTCGCGTTCGCTGATGTGGTAGTGTACAACTACCAGTACATGCTGGATCCAAAAGTCAGCCAATTGGTGTCGAGGAGCTTCGAGAAGGAGAGCATTGTGGTGTTCGATGAAGCACATAATATCGACAATGTGTGCATCGAAGCGCTCAGTGTGGACTTGGATCGACGCAGTTTGGACCGAGCGTCCAGGAACTTGACGACGTTGTCCAGTCAGGTGAATAAACTGAAGCAGGCGGACAAGTCACGGCTGGATGCAGAGTATCGGAGACTTGTAGAAGGACTGAGATCTAGTAATGCCGTGGTGGCACCCACGTACACGGATCCGGCCACGAACAATGCGATTGACACCAGTAATGACATCATGATCGCAAACCCAGTGCTGCCGGATGATGTGCTGGATGAAGCCATTCCTGGTAACATTCGACGTGCAGAGCATTTCGTGGCGTTCATGCGCCGACTGATTGAGTACTTGCGTCAGCGGATTCGAGTGCGGCAGGTGGAGTCAGAGACACCGCAGGCTTTCTTGCATCATCTGCACCAGGCGATCAATATGGAGATCAAACCCATGAAATTCTGCTACACGCGACTCAACTCCCTGCTGCGCACGCTGGAAGTGACGAACTTAGAGGAATACAACTCCCTCACGGACGTCGCAGACTTTGCGACTCTGGTGGCGACGTACGCGGAAGGTTTCATGCTGATTATCGAGCCATTTGACAGCGCGTCAGGCGTCCACGATCCCGTGCTGCAGCTTTCGTGCTTAGATGCATCGCTTGCGATTCGACCGGTGTTTGAACGCTTCTCCAGTGTCATTATCACGTCCGGAACGCTGTCGCCGATTGATTTATACCCGCGTCTGCTGAATTTCAACCCTGTGATCCGCGAATCGCTGCCCATGTCCGTGTACCGCTCGAGTATTTGTCCGCTGGTGATCACGCGTGGCAGTGACCAGATGCCTGTGAGCACCAAGTTCGACCTGCGTGATGATCTATCAGTTGTGCGCAACTATGGCACACTCTTGCTTGAGATGGCAGCCTGTACGCCCGACGGCATGGTGTGTTTCTTCCCGTCGTATCTCTACATGGAAAAGATCATCGGCCAATGGGACTCACTGGGTGTTCTAAAGCGTGTGCTTAGCAGCAAATTGCTGTTTATCGAGACAAAGGATATCGTGGAGACGACGCTAGCACTGGACAACTACAAGAAGGCGTGTGACTGTGGTCGAGGCGCCATCTTCTTCTCCGTTGCTCGTGGTAAGGTGGCAGAAGGTATCGATTTCGATCGTCACTACGGACGTGCTGTGATTCTCTTCGGCATCCCGTTCCAGTACACGCTGTCGAACACATTGCGCGCGAGGCTGGAGTACCTGCGTTACACGCACCAGATCCGTGAAGGCGACTTCCTCACGTTCGACGCGCTGCGTCAAGCTGCTCAGTGTGCCGGTCGTGTTCTTCGTAGCAAGACGGATTACGGTCTCGTCATCTTCGCTGACTCGCGCTACAACCGTGCTGACAAACGCACCAAGCTGCCGCCGTGGATCACGCAGTTTCTCGTGGATTCGCACCTGAATTTGTCGGTGGACATGGCGGTGTTCATGGCCAAGAAGTACTTGTCCTTGATGGCACAGCCAGTGGACGAAGCAACCAACGTCAATTCCATCCTGCTCGACGCCGATGGCGTTGGCAAATGGCTCGGCAGACACCCCAAGGAAGACGAGCCCATGCAATAAGACAGACACTCACTTCAACTTCCTAGCTAATCACTCCAAAGCAAGATAAACCAAAAGTAACAAGGTGGTCGATCGTGTGGGTATAGAACTCTCCATTGTGGATTAGCCGTCACCGATCAAAGGTGACGAACATCCCCACACCAAACTAACGCATCGAGACGGTAGCTTAGTTGCGGGGGGCGTCCAGCACGATGCCCTCGAACTTGGTCTGGAACCAGTTGATGGCGTCGTCCTTGGTGAGACGGTGCGGGTGGCCGACGCGCGACTGCTGCATTTTGCGGCGAGCCACACGGGCGCCCGGGCGCTTGAGCACGACGAAGAAGTCCATGCCGTAAATGCCCGTGGACGGGTCGTACTTGATGCCCAGGTCAATGTGCTCCTGGATACCGAAGCCGAAGTTGCCCGTCTCGGAGAAGTTCTTGCGCAGCAGCTCATACTCCTTCACCTTGAGACCGCGGTCCAGGATCTCCTGGGCCAGCTCGCCGCGGATCGTCACGTGGCACGAGATCTTTTCGTTACGACGGATGCCGAACGTACGCACCGTGTAGCGGGCTGTAAACAAGCAAGCAATAAGAGACCAGTTAGAGAGCCCACTCGAAAACCCAAAAAGCTCTAACGTCACCCTAATCAAGAGAATTGACTCGTTTGGAGTCAATTCTCTTGATTAAAAAATCCCTACACTTTGCCAGTGAGAGTATTGCAACGAACGAAGCAAAGCACGCGCCTTTCGCCGTCCGTTAAGACGGTCATAAAGGTCTGAACCACCAACCTCCGAGATCATTGATGTGTGCGTGTCTGTTCTTCTGTGTCGCGTTTGGCCGTTTAGAGCCGTACTCAAGTGACGAGCGCGATCGGGGATGAACCAGAGGCGTCCTAAGAGGGCGCTCTCCGACACCCGGAAAGGCCGTAGGATTTTAAGACGACTCCACTTGGAAGTGTGGAGTCGTCCGGGTAAGTAGCCCGTTAAGGCGGTTTTTTGCTTTTAGACCCCTTTTTGATGGGGGTGCCGTAAAAGCTTACCCTTGGAGTACACGGGCTTCTGGCCAGTGAGCTGCTCGAGCACACGGGCGGCACGCGTGAGCTTATCGCCCGACTCGCCGACGCAGCAGTTGATCACCAGCTTGTCGACGTGGATGTCGCGCATGACATTGTTGCTCTTGTCGCCGGCCTGCAATTACGTTGGTGCGAATGTCGAGGTTAGAATACGAGGCACTGGGTTGGTTAGAGCAGTCGAGAGCCATAGCGCACCATCTTAGCTTGTTGTTTGGAGCTTTTGGAGAAGTGCTGGGCCACTGGCACTACGCACGAGCCTTTTTGGCTGGCTGCCAACCAATGCCACGGCGCGAGCTCGCAGTATGGACTTCGCTATGCTGCCAAGCTCAAAGCCCATAACCAGACCTTGTGGCTGTGTCAGCTTGATGTGGTCACTCAACTCGACTAAGTACGGCAACTATTTTGGTTGAAGCTGCCGGGCTCACTTCAAGTTATGGTCGCTGGAGGACCGTCGCTCTGCCTTACCACGCCATCTCGCGCACCGACACTAGCGAGCTCTCGTGTTGCTCCGAGTTGCAACCAAAGCACGAAAGTTGATGCAATTGCAGCGTCCAGTCCGACCATCGCCGACCTGTTGGCGCACTTGCCAAAAGACAAGCGACTGCAACACACCAGCAGTCGATTGCGTCTGCAGCTGCAATGGTCTCGCGCCTTCAAGATCCAAAAGCTGGTGGTGCGCAACACCGTCGTCTGCTGCGTCTGCGCGTCGGTGGCCAATGGCTGTTTCTACTTGGGCAACGTCTTCTCGCTCGAGTCTTCGGTGCATCAGTCTCTTCGAGAGTTTGTCATGGCGACGTTGGTGTGGATGGCTTTCTCGTACGCTGCTATTATGATCCTCGCTCACGTTCCTTCGTTGACAACTCAGCGGTTTCTAGAGTATGGAGATGTACGACCGAGCTTCTGGTTCTGCACGAAAAAGCTCGTGAAAAAGTCGAGGTTAGCATTCGCTGCAACGTTGTCAGGTATGATCATTGTGGGTCTCATTGTGCAGAATACGTCGCTCATGCACGAACACTTTCGATATCGGCTGCACTTTTACCTTGCTGTAGTGAATAATCTCACGTTCACGGCTGGAATCACTCTCGCAGTGAGGAGAATATACTATGAGGAGACGTACCAAGGTCGTGATCGACGTGGCGCGGTGGATAACTCCCCAGAAACAAGAACAACGACTGGCTCGACCCGTAAGATGCCACATCCGCCGCCAAAATATCGCTCTCCACGATTTTATCGTGAATATCTCAACCAACTGCCGAATGCTCTGCTGATTGCCTTGGCGGGGGGATACGTGCATGCAGTGTTGCTGTCTTGGAAATCGCTTGGAGATCAGATTTCCGTCATATTCTTCACAGTGTTTGGCGTTGTTCTCAAGCTCGCACTCCAAGAAACTGCGAGACACTACGTTTTAACGAGAATGATACGCAGTACGCGCACCATGTGCATTCTCGTCGGTGTTCCGACAGTTCTCATCGATACGCAATCCCGCATTCTCGTTCTCGGTACCCAATCGAATTCATTTCTGGTCATGGGGACGTTTGGCATGGCGGTAGCAGAAATTGGGTTGCGAGCCGCAAAGGCAGCATTTGTAGTTTGGACAACACGTCGAGGGTCCAAGGCGATGGAGGAGAAACTCGTACAGCTTTCCTCCCCTACAAAAGATAACTCAACTATCAGAAAAGCTTCAAAGGCATCAGTGAAGCTGGAGTATGAATTATGGAGAAGACAGGTTATCTCCTACCACACAGCCGAAATCACCGCTGACATGTATGCCGAGTATATCGCAATCGGTTGCTCGCAGTCGATAGTGTTTTGGTGGGTCGGTCACCCTTTGTATCCGACTCTGCAGCTTGCGGGAGGTCTCACTTTGTCGGAGGTTGATATCGGGAGATGGCGGTTCAATCAAGTGGCCATGCTCGGATTCCAATCGATAGTGGAAGTTGCTGTGGACTACGTGTGCATCGTGATGGAGATGGCTGCAGGCATTGAGTTCGATCGGATTGAAAATCTCAGTACTTTTCTCGGAGCACTGTTCATGACAATGGCTGTTGTTAACATCAACATCTCGACCGGTATGTATCTTGGTTAGTCAAAAGAGAGACACCAAACTTTTAAAGGTATCGTTTTGAGGTCATTATTATGCAGCGGAACTTGAGAGGCTGATTGAATTGCACAAAACGCGGCTAGGGAAACGGCAGCATGAGATCAGCTATTTCGAGTGAACAGGGGTCGAGACTATAGTTATGGTATATTCACTAAGAATGATCTCAAGAGGTCTTTACGTTCGGACTGGGCTACCTATGAATGAAGGCACTACATCTTTCACTCCCCAGCAGCCCGTTTACCGAGTGGGCTTTCGTCTGAGGTCCTTCTCAGGGTCCCGTTCCCACGTTGGTTTGAATTCAGTCGTCTGAGTTGATTTGATACCCTCTGCAGAACTGCGGAGTTCGAGGCCGGTGGGTGACTTGGAGGAGTCCTAGCTGCCACAAGTTCTTCGCCGCATTGATATCACGCTCCCAGTAGTTTGCTCTGCATGCTACGTTTCTGCAGACACGCACATTCCTCGATCTCTTGGTTTTCGTCGTCCCATAGATCTTGAATGGCGTGTTCACCATCGGTCCCGAGCACTCGGAGCAAAGATAGCTGGTACGAAACTCGTCGACCATGACGAGGGTTGCGCGGCGAGAGAGTTCAAGCGCGAACTGCTTGAGCGGGACGTGCATATGGCCCGCGAGATGAGTCTGGCTGCTCCATTTCCCGAGAGCCACACACACGTCACGGTCCACGTTCGGGACGACACGCTTGGCGAGTTTCGCCACGGCCTTGCGTTTGAATCGCGACACCGTGAATCTCCACTTTCGAAATCCTTTCAGTGCGCAGAACTCCAACATGGCGTTGATATTCCTCCACATGTGCTCGTAGCGAGAGAGCAGGGACACCGACGACGAAGTCTTGAACGAAGGCATGTCCTTCACAAACTCACCGTAGCGCGGATACCTCTTCTTCAGGTTTTCATGCCAGAATGCATGGTGCTCGACACGACTCATGTGTCGGTACTCTCGGGACGTGACTTGTAGGACGTGAGAATTGTCGCGCAGGAAGTGAGATCGGCGCCTGACACCGTGTTTCCGCGGACGGTGTCTTGGGTGGTGCCTGTGACAGATCTCGCACCACCCCTCCATATTGCAGTGTGCTATGCTGCGTCTCTTGCGTCGGTGGCGACGACGGCGGTTCCTGTTGCGCTTCTTGCCATGGCGTCTACCGCCAACGTGGCCTGGACAGGTACTGCACCAACCGGGCATGGAGCATGGCTCTTCCAGTGGGTTGCAGACAAAGCCCAGCATAGGACGGCTGTATGCCGTCAGCATCATCCGTAGACCTGGGTCGATCCCGATCAATGTAGTTGGTATATACTTCGGAGAAAGAGCAGGTCGTTCAAGAGGAGCAGGAATTGACGTCAGCACAGCAGCACTGTAGCCATTTGTGGAGATCTGATACTCGAAGTTGCGCCTTGGAACGCCAATTCGGGGATCCGCAGTATGGCTAACGCAGTCTCCGAGGTTGAACACCGTGGTCCACATTCGCTCGCGCACTTCTTGGAACTCTTCAGGCGTAGCATACGTCCGTTGTCCACGAGAGTTTGTGGACTTGTAGAGACCAAAAACATCCTTGCCCGTAGTTGCCAAAACTTGTTTTGCGACTTGGTAGAGCACCTCTGTCGTGACCGGGAAGAACGATGGCACACAGGAGGTGGGCTGCGGCAGCAACGTAAACAATCGGCACCCTTTCGGGATCTCGTCTTGGTCGTGCATTGGCTCCATAACCTTCAGCATGTCGTACAGCTTGCCGAGAAATAGCACTTCGTGGCTAGCGATGTTCGCAGCTGTTGGTGGTAGCTCTAGCCACTCGAGCCATTGCTTCTCGACATCCGTGAGGTCTTCAGGACTTGACTTTAGTCGAGCGACCATGGCCTCAGCTGCTCCCCGCGGATACGCAAGCTGCAGGCTAATGAATTGGACAAGCCGCGCCTCAAAGTTCGTTCGAATGTGTTGCTGCGCCGCAACGAGCATGTCATTCGCCAGTTCTTTGATAGCGGAGCCGAAACAGGAAAGCGTAGGTGGTATATACGACATGACCCTCGATCGCGAAGCCTTGTAGACGTTGATGGACTCCTCTAGTGCAGCGTTAGCCGAGGCTTTTTGGCGCGCGCATCTGTTCGTCACCAAAGACAACAGTGCAGCACCGGTAGAACGTAGCAGAGTCCAGCTGTAGGGCTGTCTCCATCGTGCGAGATCTTGCCGGTACCACTGGGTAGTTCGGGTAGCTGCGCCGATGGTGCTCGAACAGGCGGCAGCAGTGGAAGTTCATGACGAACATTGCCTCTATGCGGATCTGCTGCAGAGCCACAGCACGTTGTTCGAGCGCGTCCCGGATGTCAGGATTCGGACAAATGTGCCTCAGCGGATACGTCACGGTTGAGAACACTGGGGCGCTGTTGGCTCCTCGAAGAAGGGAGCGACGATGTACCGCGGCGGCGCGCTGCTCGATGTCGACTTGATCAGGCGGTCTCCACGCGACCGCGAGTTCTGGCAGGGGCTCGACGACACCAGGGTCGGTAGCGAACGAATCCATGGAAGCAGGAGGGAGGTTGTCACGTGATCTGTAGACGAACGGAATCTTGGAGAGAGAAGAGAGGATTTGTTGTTGAAAGAGGAAATTGAAGACTGATGAATGGAATGAATTACTACGAGCGACGTCCGTTGCCTAGGTAGCAGGAGAGCGAACAGCACGAAGTCTTTTGCTGTGGGTGCGTCCGTTGCACAATGAACGCTGCTTCTCTTGAGTTTGAATTGAGTTGGCGACGCATCATTGTCACAGATATTGACTACAGAAGGCGAATTGAGAGGTCGCTATTTGTCAAAGGTCTGCCTTAGTTGCTAGAAAAGAGTCAGACTTTACAAACACCAAGTATAATCGTATGAAGTTGCACAATTAGAGGGCGATGGGACCCTTCGCTTCGTCAGACGAAAAAATGGTCTGGATAAATATAAGTTTTCTTAAATATCTGGATGTGCGGCCCGTTATGGAGAAAGCAATTATCAAGTTGGACACTCCGCTATCGGCATTGGACTAAGAGGACAACAACGCTGTCTTGTCCGACATGACATCCCAAGCGCCACTTTTCGCGAGTTCGCGCGTGGCTCCTAGCCGAACATCCTTCTCGTTCACTTCTGTCGCTTTGGACCAAGCAACTAGAGATGGAGTGCTCTCGAAATCCGCCATCGCTTTCGTCCCCCGACCCGAAGATCAACATCTGCACCACTACAGCAACCAGTTACGACTTCAACTACAATGGCGTCCAGCAGCCAAACTACAGCTACTAATGTTTCGCAACACCCTCGGTTGTGTTGCCGTTGCAGTGTTCGTGAACGGATGCTTCTACTCTGGGAACATTTTCTCGTTCAAGTCTTCCGCACAGCAATCACGACGGGAATTCCTCATGGCCTTGATGATTTGGACTGCGTTACTGCACACAGTAAAGATGACAATTGCTCACTTGCCTTATCTTACGACTCAGCGCTTCCTCGCGTTTCCAGACATGAAACCAAGTTTATGGTTTTGTATCAAGAAGCTCGTAAAGGGGTTGCCTCGGTATTTTATGATTACATTGGCCGGGATGATCGGCGTGGGGCTACTAGTGCAGAATACGTCGCTGATGTGCGAACACTTCGAGTACAAGCTTCACTTTTACCTCGCTAATTTGTTCAGCATTGTCTACACGGCGGCTATCACTGCCGCTGTCAAGAGAATTTATTACGAAGAAACCTACCAAGGTCGTAATCGACGGAAAGCAGCGAGTGACCAGTCCGAATCACAGCAAACAGCACTGTCACCCACTTCTTCACCTCAAAAAGCTCATAAACACACAAAGTATCGGACTCCAAACTTCTGGCGCGAGTACGTAGCGCAGCTCCCGAACCTCCTCCTCATTTGTTTCTGTGGCGGGTTTGTTCACGTGGTGTCATGGTATCGAGTCCTAGATCGAGGAACGATCGTGATTTTGGGTTTCACAGCGTTCGGGGTTGTGATCAAACTCTTGCTGCAGGAGGCTGCAAAACATTACATTCTCAAGAAACACATTCGCGGTATTCGCACCATGTGCGTGGTTGTCGGCATACCGACCGTCCTCATTGATACTCAAGCACGAATCGTTTTGCTTGGTACTCAAACAAGCACGTTCATGGTAGCTGGAACATTTGTCATGGCCATAGGTGAAATCGGCTTTCGAGCGTTAAAAGCAGCTTATGTTGCGCGGACAATTCGACGTCAGGCTAGTGCCCTCGAGTTGAGATTACAGGAACTGTCCGCTAATAGCGACTTGCCAGAGGATAGAGCGCCAACTCCGTCGTCACTGAAGCTGGAATTCAAGCAGTGGAGACAACAGATAATATCGTACTACACAGCTGAAATCACCGCCGACATGTACGCCGAGTATATCGCTATCGGTTGCTCTCAGTCGATTGTGTTCTGGTGGGTCGGTCACCCGTTTTACCCAGCGCTGCAGCTAGGCACAAATGTCCAGTCGACTGAGCTGGACATGTCGAGATGGCGGTTTAATCAGGTGGGTTTGCTCGCATTCCAGTTCATAGTGGAGATCTTTGTGGACTATGTGTGCGTTGTACTGGAGATGGCGGCCGGTATCGACTTCGAACGAATCGAAAGTCTCAGCACGTTCCTTGGTATTTTGTTCATGACGATGGCAGCTCTCAACATCAACATTTCTAGTGCCATCTATTTGTCACAGCCAAGCGGTCCGCCAGATCCAAAAGGTTAACATGAAATCTAGTCCTGTACAATATTGAAAACTTACAACATCATGCAACACCAATTTGTAGTAAAGTGAACCAATGCGTTTCATCGAAATTTTTAGCACTACGAATGAAAGTGGCGCTATTGTTGCACAACATCCTATTGACAGAGACACAAGAAAAGTTATTTGGTCAATGGTATCACACCCACCCGTTGTGGTGGTGAGTACTCGTGTGGCACCTCTCGCGACAATCGTTCCTACCAGTCCTCCAAGTTACCTCAAGGATATTTCCCAAAATGGTTCACCCACTCAATTACGCTTACAGTGGTCCAGGGCTGCGAAAATGCAGCTCCTAGTGGTCCGCAACGCTCTAGCTTGCACCCTGTGTGCCTTGGTCACAAACGGTTGCTACTATGCTGGCAATATTTTCTCGTTGAAGGCTTCTACTGAGCAATCGCCTTCGGAAGTGCTCATGGCGACGTTAATTTGGACTGCGTTGTCGTACTGTGGCAGCATGTTGATCGCGCACCTCCCTTCGTTGATGTCTCAACGCTTTCTTGAGAATCCGGACCATCGACCAGGAGTCTGGTTCTGCTTGAAGAAACTGGCAAAAGGCTCGAGTCCGTACTTTGTTGCAACAATAGGAGGAATGGTCTGCGTGGGCTTGCTAACTCAGCACACGCCGCAATTGAGGTACTACAAATTGCATTTTTACCTCGGAGATCTGTGCGATCTCACGTTCACAGCAGGGATCACACTGGTAGTAAGGCGAATTTACTACAAAGAGACGTGCGAAGGACGCAGCAGAAGCCTCACACTGAAGGATTCTCTCAAGCTTAATACTGCTACGACTGATTCTCAACCACGTACATCAAGCTTATGGCACGGTCATCTAACCAGGCGACCAAAAATTTCTGCGACTCCGTCGTCTCCGCAGCTTCACGAAGTTCCGAAGTATCGCGCAACAAGCTTCTGGCGCGAGTACATGACGAAACTACCCAACGCGGTGTTAGTAGCTTTAGCGGGAGGATACGTCCACGTCGTGTCTTCCTACAGACTTATGGACCGAGGAGAATTCGTGATCGTGCTCTTTGCTGTCTCTAGCGTCCTCGTGAAACTCGTCCTCCAAGAATTTGCGAAATGGCACATTTTCCGGAAAAGGGTTCGTAGTATCCACACTATGTGCGTCCTCGTGGGGGTTCCCACCGTTCTCATCGACACTCAGGCTCGTATTGTGTTGTTAGGCACGCAGACGACCAAATTCCTGGGTTCGGGAATACTTGGCATGGGTTTGGCCGAAATTTGTATGCGAGTCACGAAAGCTGCTATGGTCATGAGGACAATCCGTCGTCGCACTACACTAGTGGATGAAAGACTGCAGATGCTAGCAGAAGCAAGCACCAAGTCGCTGCCAGCCTCTCCTTCGTCACTAAAACTCGAGTTTGAGCTGTGGCGCAAGCAGATCCACTCGTACCACACAGCAGAACTGACGACTGACATGTACGCCGACTACATTTCGATCGGGTGTTCGCAATCCATCACGTTTTGGTTTGTCGGTCATCCGTTATACCCCGCGTTGCGACTCGAAGACGTGCGTACGTTGTCCGGTGTGAGCATCACAACGTGGAGGATGAACCAAATGCTCATTCTCGGATTCCAATTCGTGGTAGAAGTCGTGGTCGACTACATTTGTGTTGTCTTGGAAATGGCGATAGGTATCGAGTGCGACCGTATCAAAGGGGTCGGTGCTTTTCTTGGGGCCTTGTTCATGACAATGGCCGTCCTCACCATCAACATCTCGGCTACCATTTACCTAGGCTAGCTGGAAATGGTCCCGCAGCCATCGGACACCTTCTTGAAACGACCCACCGCCGCTTTGGTCTTGGTCTCGAAACTCCAGAAGGAGAACGAGGCACTTGGTGAACTATGCCAACTCAACAAGCGGCGGCCACCTCTCGTAGTGCTAATGTTTCAACACCGATGGATCAGGCCCGGCGTCGCGAAATGGTCTGCAACCTGTTGATCCAAATTTTCATGTTGGCGGAACGTACTCGAGCTGCACGACGGTCCGTGTCGGATGAAGAGCCCATTTCTCTCATTGAACTCATCCAAGCTTCGTACTCAGTGTTCGAGCGCTACGGAATTGGCCCACCGGATGACGCAGTCTACCATCGCTACTTGTTGTCGCTCTCGATCAACCCGGAGCGAGATTGGCGCAAGAAGATTTTGAACTTCGACTTGGCCAGCCAACCAAGAGTGAAAAGGTTGTATTCGACAGCAGGACATCGACATGCTGCTACGGCAGCATCAGAATCAATTTCTAGTAGTAGTGTAGTCACCCCAAGGATCCAAAGACAGCAGCGAGGTGACAGTAAACGTAGTCAAGTTCGCCAGGCGTCTCTAGTCTCAGATCCATCGACACCAGTCAGGAAGTCCGATGTCGGTGAGCTGCACGATCGGTTTGGTGACATGCTATCTCTCGATTCACCGATACAGGAAGTTCGCGACAGGAACCGACAGCCTATTTCCCCAACACCTCAAAGACGAGTTGTTCCGCTGTCAGGAACTTCAGACGAAGGTGCAGGTTCTCCGTTTCCATCAGGTAGGAGAGATTCCGCCAAGAGCAGGGAATTTCACATGATCACGGCGTCGATTGAGCAGTGGAGAGCGACTCAAGCAGTGAAACAACTAATGGACCAGAGCAGTTGGAAAGACTCGCAGTCTCGGAAACAGCGACTCATTGCATTGTGCACTCACGCTGTTTTCCATTGGATCACATTGAGTTTACCCGAGAAGATCGATTTCGACGCGACTGAAAGTCCGCAAGCACTTCCACTTTGCATTTTGAGGAGGATTTCTGTGAACGTAAACGTTCTCAAAAAATCAGTACGGCGAGTTCGGATGTGGCAGATGAAGATGCTGTTGTACGTGTGGCATCAGGACGCACAGAAGATCAAGTCTTTTCGTATTCGTATGCTAGTTAAAACTCGGGCTGCTGCTCTGGAGATCGCCTTTCAATGTATTCAACACTGGCGGTTGTTTACTGAGACCGTGAAATGTTCTAAAGATCGAGCACAGTGGGTAGCTCAACGTCGATGCCGTACCAGATTGAGAAATAGTTTGCAGCATTGGAGACGAGCTTTTCTGACCAGAAAGCAGCAGCATCAAGTCGACCGACATCATAGTAGCCGAACTATGCGTAAAGTTTTGAATTTTTGGCGAATGTTTTCAGAGTCGAAGCGAGATGAAAGACGTCGATACGAGATGGCACGAAAACAACGGATATTTTCTCGTTGGAAGTGTGAGAACGAGCGACGACAAGCTATTCGAGCACTTCTCTGTGTTTCAGCTGATCAACGCAGGCTACGATTGCTTAGTGAGTCGTGGATTAAACTACGCGCGAATGTTTCACGCAATCAGACATCTCGAACGAGACTGAGTTTGTGGGAAGCAGCGTCTAAACAACGACGGCGGCGGCAATTTCTACGATTTTGGCGATTAGCAGTGGATCAATGTAGAGATTTTTGGGAACGACAAGAGCGATTTCACCGGTACGCTCGTCGACGACATCTTCGCCAATTTTTTGTGGCTTGGGTCGGATGGACAGAGCAGCATTTGGCTGTCGCGAGTATTTTATCGGATGCAACCGAGGCTCGAGCCTCAAGACTTGTCTCGCTTTGCTTTGAGAATTGGAGAAGATGCAATGAAGAGACCTCAAACACTGAGGAAGATTTAGTGGCTCTTGTGATTCAATTGAGACGGCGAGGAGTTTGGCATCGATGGAGAAGGAGCACTGTCACCCGCAGTGCAACTCGAATTTTGGATTCTGCGTTTTCGTTGCACTTGTTAGCTAGAGTATTCACACGATGGAAGCAACATACAACACAGAAGGCAGATCTCAATTTTGCCCTCTTGGAATGGCAGAAGCTTCATAGACGCAATGTACTAGCGCTACATTGGAAACATCTCGTAGCAAATCTGCACTCACAGCATCAGAAACAAATTGCAGCGGAGGACCTAGGCGCGGGTAAATTGCTTGAACTGATGCGAGTTTGCTTACTAGGCTGGCAAAAGCTTATTTGTGGGAAGAGAGAATGCCGACTACGCGGAGATCAGCTACAATATTCTATCCGATGCAAACGCTTAATGCATTCGACTTGGACACGATGGAGACAGGCATTTTGGTTGAAAACTGTGACTCGATTGGCTGATGACCAGCTGCACGGCTATCGGAAGTCGCACACCTTTCGGTTATGGAAACAGATCGTGTTTAAAGCTAACCAGCGCCATGACCGAGCATTACAAGTTGTGGAACTGCTGGGTAGTTTCTATCTTCACGCGTGCTTCCGGCAGTGGAAGGGGCTGCTAAACGCCAAACACAAGTTAGCAAGGAAACTTGAATTGACTCGGCAAATGGCTCATAAGCGTTTACTAATGAATCGATGGAAAACATGGAGACGCGCACTCGAGACTAAGCGCGACCAACACAAAAGACTATCCGCAGTCGCTTCAAGGTGGCAACACAGAAAACTTTACGCCAGTTTTCACAGCTGGAAGACAACCTGGTCAATACGTAAGCGACATCGGCATTTGCTTCAAACCACTTTACTTTCATCGGAGCAGAGAGTTCTTGACATCCATTTCAATACGTGGAGAAAACAATGTCGTATCGCTGTAGCGCGTGAAGTTCACACCCTGGAAGTGCAGGACAAGCTGATGGTATTCAAAATGAAGCGAGCACTTCGATGTTGGAACAATCTTCGTCTCAAAAATCACAGGCATAAGAATCTTTTGGTAAAATATCTTGGGCTTTGGCGCCAAAAGCTTCTCTCGAGTGCGTTCAAACGCTTGCAGAAGTACAGACAGAGACGTAAGCAAAAGAAATCTCAGACTCAACAAGTACAAACCTGTTATCGCAAACAGTCAATGCAACGAGTCTTCACGAAGTGGTCGGCATGGTCGCGAAGTAAGGAGCAGGTGACGAAACAATGTGAAGCAGTGCGACATCGACTTGATATCCTGAAAATGCTGCGTGTAATTCAAAATCTCAAGCTCAATGCTCACTCAAGGAAACGACTGAGAACGGCACATGTGTGCGTCGTAGCGATGCGTTCTGGCCACTCCAAAATCGCAGCTTTCTCTCGGTGGAAAAATTATATCGCTCAAAGGCACAGCAACAAACGTGATAGCACAGCTCGATTGACTTCCATGAAGATATTTCGAATGCGACGAAGGATTCACCAGTGGAGAAAATTTGTTGATACTCGAAAGGTGATGAAGCATATGATGAAACATGCTCTCATAGCTTCGACGGCCTCGTTACTCCAGAAACACCTTGCGAACTGGAAAAAGTTCGTTACTCGACAGGCTTTCACACTCGCCTTGAAGCAGAAAGCTACTGCATTCCGGTACTTCTGCCTCCTTCCATTGTATTTTGGAGCTTGGAAGACGTCAACATCTGCAAAGAAACACAAGCAATCGCTGTTGTTACGAGCACGTGGGCTGTGGTGCCATCAAAGCGAAAGTCGTGCTTTCAAAGCTTGGATGCAATTTACCGTTAACACCCGCCAGACTAAACGTGCTGTGACAAAGTGGCAGAACCAAACGATCTCTAGGGTTTTCGTTTCTTGGACACGCTTCATAGTGCAGCAGAGGAAAGACCAACGGGATCAAATTCGCGCTGTGAACTATTATGAGCGACGTATTTGTCACCACGTACTGAGGAATTGGAGCATAACTTGCCACCATGATCGATTGGCGCGAAGCTGCGCGAAGTTGTGGTATGAGACCACGTCACGTCGAACGTTTAGTACTTGGACTCATCACGTGAGACTGCATCAATCCAGTCGCAAATTTCTAGCCAAAATGCGCAATCAAACGCTAGCTCGAGTGTTCACAACGTGGAAACGGTGCATTGAACAGAAATCTCAACAACTGCAGGGTATTCAAGAGCGCTTTGCGCTGTTGTGGATGGTTGATACGAGACAAAATGCTTTCGCTCGATGGAAACGATTTGCGTATCTACGTAGTTTTGTCAGGAAGAAACTTGGAGGACAGCGCGAATTTTTACTCCAAGACATTGTGAAGCAGTGGAGACGTGTTATTGTTTCTCGCCATAGATCGAGACAACGTGCCTCGCTAATAGCTGACCGAGCCAAATTTTCTCTGTTAAAAATGATCTGGAGTCACTGGCATGCCAAAGCTCGGGTGCTTTGTTGCGTCAAAGCTTTGCGAGGTAAAGTCACGGAAAATCGTGTTACGTCTGACCTTCGGCAGCGAGTTCGGCGCTGGAAACAGGTTACTGTCCTCTCTATCGCTGTGAAGACGTTTATGGGTCGACAAGATATTGGGCTGATGCGTGCAGCGTTCATTGACGGGTTTCAACGCTTCGTTCAACTCAAACGCAATGAACGAGAGTTGGTGAAGAAAATCGGCTGCGTACACGAAACCTACTTGAAAGCATGGCTGGTAGGAAAGCTACAGCATCGGATGTCGGTCATTGCAAAGTGTGAAGACCTTCGACGATCTGGTAGTACAAGACGATTGCTAACTGCTGCGTGGGTTGCATGGACGAACTTTCACGCAAGAAAACAGACTCAGCAAACTGCTGTTCGTCAACTGCGAGTGCAAGTTTCTCGCTTACAAGATCAAGGGAGTTCTCTAGCTATGATCAAATTAGCAGGTATACTCTGTCGTTGGCAGAATATACTAGTTACTCGAGTGTTTGAACGTTGGAATTTCACCACTCAAGCGCAACAACAAGCTCGCCTTCACACACTGAAAGCAATGGAATGGTGGCACAAGATGCAATGTGGTCGATACTTTAGCGGCTGGAATCAATTCTGCAAACAGCAGAGAAAGCAGAAAACGATTCGTACGATGAGTTTTACAGCAAAACTGAAGCGTACGTGGAATCTTTGGAAGGTGTTCAAGGCTACATCGTTGGGTAAGAAAGCGGTCAATCGAGGTGCTCGCCAATACCACGCCAAAAACGTTTATCGGAGCTCATTTAGTACTTGGCGAGCTACTGCAACTTCGCGTCGTGCACGACGTGAACAGATTTTGGAGCTATATCACTCGTCACGACTTCGCCTCTTAGCTGCGTTGGTTGGTGAATGGCGGAAATTTGCAGCGATGGAGAAAACGAAACACATGCAGAGGACAATCGCTCGTGTTGTGCATGAGGAGAAGCTGACGAGTAAGATCTTTCTTGAGTGGAAAACTAACGTCGATAGGATTTGCTATCATCGACGCCAGTTGCAAGCTAACACCGAGAGACTTCAAGTTCTGCTACTCTGCTCGTCGTTCAGAGCTTGGAATTCGTGGAGTGAACAGCACAAAAAGATGAAAACGATCATTCAGGTGTTGACGAGCAAGTGTGACTCAAAAACAGCCTCCAGAATCTTCACAGCTTGGCACCTTCATGCTGATAAAGTTGCTAAGCTGCGACATCAAGCTTCAGCTTTCTTGCACTTCCGTCGGATGCAAAAGGGAGTCAAGGCACTACGAAATTTAACGCAAGAGCAAGCGTATCGGCAAACCATCTGTGAAAAGGCCCAGCTCTTTAGGACAGCGCTGACAGGCAATCAAGTCGCGGATATGTTTTCTCGATGGAAAAAGTACGCAGCTCTCTCACGTAAAACACGCTCGGTCACGCTGCGATATCTCCAGAACAAGCTGCTTCCAGGTGCTTGGAGCGCCTGGGTAGCTTACGTCAAAATCAAACATGACGCAAAGGATAAAACTTTAGCTGCAGCATTGTGTTGGAAGAATGCTTTCCTTCGTAAGGCTTGGAACGCGCTGATGCTCGTTCACAAAGTTGAAAAGAAGCGTCATGGTATGGTGACAACGGCAGAGCTTCACTATGACATCCGCCGACTACGAAAGACACTGGCGTATTGGTGTATATGGAGTAAAGAGAACCAGCACTTCCGTTCAGTTTGCGGCAAACTCCTCGCTCGGTGGCGGATGCAAGCAGCTTATCGCTGCTTCTGCGCGTTGCACGACCACGCAGAGTATCGTAAAGTTCTTCATGCAAGTGAGATTACTGTCAAGACTAAAGTGCGAACAAAAGTGCTGCTACAAGTTTGGTATGCGTGGCGCAAGCTGCTCTTCATCTCACATTGTGGTAAACGACGATTGTTACTTCGCTGCTGGACGTCCTGGATCCGTTCACGAGAGTCTCGCAAAGTACTTCAGGAATTCCGAGAGCAAATTCAAGCACAAGTTTTGCGAAGCACGCAACGTCGATGCTTCGCGAACTGGAAGCAGTTTGTGGCAACACGCAAAATCGAGAAAGCTATGGTGTTGATGTCGTCTGCTTTCGCAGGAACGCAATTGCTGAAGCGAGTGTGGCTTTGTTGGTTGAAATTCGTCACTCAAACTCGTGCAGCTAAGTCAAGGATGCGAGATGCGCTGGTTCACATGCATCTGCAACTTCAGTTCAAGGCGTTTCGAGCTATCCAGGTCTACTCAATGCAGCAGAAATGGAAGATACACGCTAATGTCCGAGTTCTAGCGTTTCGGTTGCAACGTCTGCAAACAGGAAGCTTTCAACTGTGGAAAACTGCTGTGAAGGATCGAATTTGTCGACGACAAAAGCTTGGTCACTACCTGAACATGATGCAGCACTCAGTTCAGATGAAGACCTTTGGTGCTTGGTTTTCATTTGCCTCTCGGAGGAAGTTGCTACGCTCGAAAGTTTCGCAATCTCTAGCAATGCGTACGCAGTTGTGCTCTCGTTTGGTCTTTCAGACGTGGAAATCTTTTGTCTTAAAGGTTCAGAGAAACCGAGTAGCTCAAGGTTTCTGCGATGCGAAGACGTCAGCACACGCGCTTAAACATTGGAGACAATACGTTGTGCTCCGTAAGATCGAGCGAATGATCGGTGCCAACGAACAGCGTCAAGTGGAGGCGAGTTTCCTGTCCTGGAGGAAGGCGATAGCTGCGACGCACCAAATTCGAGCTTTCCGAGCGAAGTCTGCTAGACGACATTGGCTGGGACTTGTAGGAATTGTCTTCCAATCGTGGAAACACCGAAGTCACACCCACGCGCATTGTAGAAAGCTTCTGGCCAGTGTTGCAGTGGGCAACCACCTCCGATTCCGATTCATGCTATGGCAGCGATTTACTGCGCACCGAAAGCGTCTGGCAAATTTGCTGTTAGTGGTTGCAGATCCACCCACTACCTTGGCTGCTGATACTCAACCAGTTTATCTCAAAGAAGGAGGCCTGGCAAGTGTCGATAACAACATTACTGGGGTGCAAGGTGAACAATCCACCGACAAAGTCCACAGTTTTGAGCTTACCGTCTTTGAAGACAAGCAGGAACTTCGCTCCCATTCTGGTGAATGCGATCTAGTTTATCTGAGCCAGCATCAACAGGAACTCCGCTCCGATCGCGATCTTGTTGCTCTGGGTCAACAATTGGCCAAGAAAGCACGCATTGTTCAGCGGTTCGAGGTGACTTGGGATCTGCCTCAAGCTTGGCATCGGTGGCGACAGATTTTCCACGCACAGCTCTTCTATCGGATGCGTCGTCAGCAATTTTACTTCATCTTCTGGCAGAAATTCGCACGCGAACAACGTAGGAACCGATGGATCGTGATCAAGTTGACAAACCAACGCCAGTCAGCTTCACTGCATACCATTTTCTGGGTGTGGGCTGAACTTGTTGGTCGTGTCAAACAACTTCAGAAAGATCGACTACGTGAACGAGAGTTGTGGATTTTGGTGACGACGGAGATGGCGAGACGCGAGCGACGGCAGATCAAAGCACATTGGCATGCGTGGAAATTCCGCGTCGAAGAAACCCGTCACCTGCGGTTAAGTCTGGACGCATACCATCGAGCGCGGTTGCTAACTAAATTCTGGTTGGTTTGGCACCACGACTACCGACAGATCGCGCGAGAGGCTCGACGTGAAGCTGAACGTGTTCAAGCGCATATGCAACATTTTCTTTTGCATCGCGCACTTCGCCATCTACGAGATCATCAACAGCGATCAAAACGAGCGAGACTCGTGCTGGAATACTTTGGCAATCGGCGTTATGATATGTTGCTTCCTGAAGTTCTTGATCGCTGGCGGAAGTGGAGTCAGCGTCAAAAGGAAATAACTCGCGGTCTTGAAGCTGCTCGGATGAACAAGACACGGCGCCACTTCTCAGTGTGGAAGGCGTGGAAAAACACTCGAAAGTGGCAACGAATCGTGGTGAATAGCTTACACGCGAAGAGTTTCGAGCAGCGACGTCGAGATGTCTGGATTCGATGGTGGCGATACGTGAAGAAACAAGTTGGGAAGGACGTGATGTTGCAGAAAGCGACGATCTTCCATGTCTGCTCTAGACTGCGAAAGAGATGGCAGCGTTGCGCTCAACAAGCGCGTCAACTCCGTGACCAAGCCGAGACTGCACATTTGCAGTTGTGTGCCTTCCGTGGGCATCGAGCAGTGAGGCGTTGGCGAGAGTATAGTCGAGCTCGTCGTCTTCGTCGCCTTTATCAGCGGTTTGTGCTGCGAAAGCATTTGCAGTTGTGGCAGTTTGCAACGAAACATGCCGTGGCCATGCGCTTTGACGAATTCTTGCTACGTGCGAAGACCAAGAAGTTACTGGTAGCTTGGCGACAAGTTGCAACGAAACAGCAGTACTGGCGAAAGCTCTCCACATCTTTCATGGGCAAGAAGGAGAATCAAATCGCTAGGGGAATGTTTGTGCGGTGGCAGCAACTGGTTAACGCACGACAAGGCAAACGACTCGCAACAATGCACGCAGAGCAACGAATGATACGAAAAGTTTGGCGGTGCTGGAACCGAGCAACGCTGGCAAGTCAGCTACGACATCGCGAGCTGATTGAACAAGCTGCGGAGCACGCAGCACAAACATTGATGCGTCAAAGTATGGGTGTGTGGCAAGCTGCTGCCAGGAAACAACGCGAACGTCGCTTCGTCTTACTATCCTGCGTCGTCAAGCTCAATTTCGTAGCTGGTCAGCGTGTACAAGAGGTCATTTTCCACGCATGGAAGCGAGTCGTCGACCACGAACGTCGCTGTAGAGCGGCACTACTCAAGCGCGACTACAATACTGCTAAACGAGCGTTGTTCTTTTGGTTCACGTGGACTCGCGACCATCAGCGAAGTCAACAACTGCTTGAAAACGCAGCGAATTACCACTCGCAGAGACTCAGGAGCGCCGTCTTTTTCTATTGGCAGACGTACGCGTTAGCGTGGCAGGATGCAGCCAAACCCATTGCTCGACGACACGATCGTCAAATGGTTTTGCCTGCCAAAACTATAGCAGAACCTCGCAGTAGCAGTGACTGCAAAGACAGCGAAGACTCTGAATCGGACGACGTTCGTCGACCTATAAGTCCCGTCGTGAAGCGTTTGCGTCAGAAGAAGGCGAACCAAACGAGAGTAGTCGAAAACATTGCAGATTCATCCGATACAGTGACGTTGTCAGACGCTGTAGAAATCTCCATAGACGTGAAGAAGCGTCTGCTACTACTTGGCAACTGGAAGCCGCAGCAGAGAGACAAATCTAAGGCCAAGTTGCTGCCGTCTTCAAGTTGAAGTGAACATGGCTACATTGGTCTCTTTTGAGATCTTTAGACTATTATCAGATCCCATGCGCTCGGCAGTGTTGGTGACGGGCGCCTCGAGGGGCTTTGGCCGCTGCTTAGCGATCGATTTCGCTCGTGAACTGGCAACAAGTGACTTGGACCTGGTAATACACAACTTGGTTGTTGATAGTTTATCTAGTGCTAACCGTTTGCTAGTTTTTATGGGCTCGAGATGAAAACGGCCTCAAGGAGACTTCGCGACTGGTGCACGAGGCCTGGAACGCTCTGCAACAAGCAGAAGGGTGCCAAGTATTCATTCAATGCGTCGACCTCACTGACAGCGCTGACTACAGCCACAAAGTCGACGGTTTGCTGGCTCAGTTGACAGCTGCAGAACGTTACGATAAAGTCTTTCTAGTGCACAACGCTGGAGCTCTCGGTGCTCTTGGGTATGCCCAAGAATGCCCGCCACCGAGCGAAATGGCGCGGCACTTCGAACTCAACGTGACGTCGGTCATGTGGCTCAACAAACGCTTCCTCGACGTGTTTGGCGCCACTGATAAAAGTTCAACAGTGAGTCAGATGGCTGACATGGCGACGAGGTTGGTCATGTTCAACGTGTCGTCGAGATCAGCGATCGCGCCGTATCAGACGCTGAGTCAGTACTGCACCGCCAAAGCTGCTCGTGAGATGCACTTCCGTGTTCTAGCAGCGGAACAGGATACCGACAAGGTGCGGGTCTTTTCTTACTCGCCCGGAGCGATGGACACGGAAATGCAACAAACGATGCGGGAATCGCCTCGTATGGCTCCGGAGTTGACCAAGTGGTTCGTGGAGATGAAGGAGCAGGGGACGTTGATACCGACGGAGAAGTCGGCGCACCGTGGGGTCGTGGTTGCTGTTAATGGAGACTTTGAGTCGGGCAAACACGTCACGTTTAACGACCTCAACTACATCGATGACCCATGAGGAGACTACAGTAGGTGAAACCTTGACAAGTGGACGCTTGCTCGCTTTCGTTCGAGAAGGAGGTCACCTCGGACGAGACTTTAAACATCTAATCTGTGACGTGTGAGATTGTTCACTTCAATTTGCGATCGACCGTTTGTTGCTCTCTGTCCGACCGATCTCCTTTCCTTTCGCTCTCGTGATCAACCAATACAGAAAATGTAGCCAGGCCTTTGGCGGCTTTGGACAAGATATCGACATGTAAAACTGAGCGGGGGCGAGAATTTTTCGCCTTCAACAAGTAAAGTGATCCCGTCTTCGCGAGAAATTCCAGCCGGACAACCAACAACGCGATCAAAGAGACATCGCCGCCGGATGCCAAGAAACCCCTAAAAGTTACGCAAAAAGGCAGCCAAGCAGTTTACCACACGAGGGGAGATCGGGTTTGAGCGGCAGCACGCGTTGTGCAGTCGTCAAGGGGCGACCAGATGCCAACAGGTGGTTTCCAGCTTCGTGCCTGGTCCTATCGGCACTGGAGAATACGAACAAATGGAGACTTTTGGTCTACTAAATACCATGCCAAGCGGGACTCGTTGTCATGCGCAACGAAGCGAAGCCTCATTCTTTGGCGCGTGCATTGCCATTGCGTTGTGCCGCATCCATTTTTACCGTGCACCTTTCCGTGCCGCTACGGAAAGCGCGGTCGTCATGTTGCTCTGCTTATATGGCGTGCGTAGAGGTCTTTATTTGTTTGAACTCAAGGTTTTAGCGGTGCCGAGCCGTGCTTTTAGCTTCTGAGACGCTGACTCCATTCGCCTCCAGCTAGAGCTGCGCACACGCATATCGTAGCCATTAGCACTGCTTTCGTACTCGCCAAAGCTAGAGCCAAGGTACGCTCGGGGTTTCGTCTAAAGCGAAAGCCAGCAGCTCGGGTGGCGAAATGGCTTTCTGGCAGCAAAAGTCTCACGTGTCTTAGAAAGCGAGCCCTTATGTTCGCATACGAAGGTCAAGATAGTTTTGTCATTACGCCGGCTGATTGGGTGGTCGTTCCGCCCATTGTGCAGCTAAAACCACGCTTTTCGTGGGCCGTATCGCTTCCCCTGCGTCCTAACAGAGAGCAGCGCTCCTATCTTACGCACTATCCTCTGCCGATACTGGCTCTCGGCGCTTCAGTCTGTCAATCGCATTGGGCTGCGTCAAAGTCTCGAGCACAAGGGAACCAGCCCCAGCGAACAGGAAGCAGGTTCAGGAAGCGACGAGTGCAGCAGCTTGAAGCCCCTCACCCCACCCGCAAAAACCCCTTTTTGCGCGTCGGGGTATATCCGCCGCCAAACCGAAAGCCTCTTGTTGCGCAAATATGCGCGTGTACTCCGCGGCGCTGGCCGCCGCAATGGCGCTCGCTGTCGCTGCGGCGCAAACGCAAACGTCCACCACAACGACGGCGACGACTACAGCCACGACGGCGCCAATTACGGCCACAACCACAACGTCGCCGTCAACAGTGTCCACCTCGTCGGGAAGTGGCAATTCCATTACAACCAGTGCTGGCGCAGTGTCGTGTGTCTTCCGGTACTCGATGCCCACGGCAACGAATTTACCCAGTGGACTCGTGACGACCACGACGTCATCGACAGCGTCGGGCAGTGGGGACAATACCAAGCAAAATGGGTCCAGCGACGTGTCTGGGAGCATTGGGGACGGATCAGACACGAGCCCGGGGACGGTGGGAGTGGGGTCCTTCAGTTCGAGTTCGTCCACGGAAAATGGGTCCGCTAATACATCCAAGAAGGACAGTTCGGCGGACACTTCGTCGTCTTCGGGGTCGGGTCCGTCCACATCGACGACTCCGACGTCCACCACCAAGACACCGACGTCCACTACCAAAACCCCCTCGGCGACGACCAAGACCCCGACAGCTACTACCAAGACGCCGAGTGAGACGACCAAGACACCCAGTACGTCCACGTCGGATGGGTCCACCACAGGTGCTAGTTCGACGACGACTGATCCGTCCACCACGACGACTACAGGCTCGGATGGAGGTCGTCGGTTGATGGGCGAAGCAGGCGAAGCTGGTGGTGCCACGACGACCGGTACGACGGGAGTGACGGGGACTGTGTCTGCGGCCGCGTCGGGTTCAACGGGTGCCGCAACCACGACGGCGACGACGGCGCCAGATGCTACGACGGCTACTCCTTCGTCTACGACCAAGACTCCGTCGACGGCGACCAAGACGCCTACGACCGGCACAACGGGAACGACGACGACGACGACAACTACTACTGGTTCGTCGTCTACTGCTGGCTCGGCGGGTGTTGTTGGCACTACCACCACGAACTCTTCGGAATCGTCGACGATCGAGTTCAGTTGTGACTCGACGTTCTACGGCGCCTGGAACAAGATGGGACTGACGTGTCAGGGAACGGAGCTGGATGTGCAGGCTGCTGCGGCGTCCACCGAGTGTTTGATTTACTCGGGTACGTCGTCGGGTACGGACATCTCGGACTTGTCCACGTGCATGTCGGTGTGTCGATTCCCGGCTTGCAACAATGGCACGTGGGATTACTCGTCTAGCGACGGTATCAATTCGGAGATCTACGCAGGTCTGGACTTCATCACGCTTATGGGTTACGCTGGCACGGAGGCGGCGGCGTCTGTCGCTGAAGCTGTTAGCCAGCCATTCTCGAACCTCACCTTTGCGGCGACCACTGAGTGCGGATACACTAGTGACAGCTCATTCAGCGCTTGCCAATGTGCCGGTGTGACGGGAAGCACGTCGCAGTCTAGCAAGGCTGGCACATCGACGTCGTCGAACTCGGAGTACTCGGTGCCTGCTAACAAGGGTCTTGAGGACTCAAACCACTGGGCTGACGGTACGGCTAAGACTACCGTGGACAAGGCTGGTATTGCCTCGACTACCATTGGTAGCAGCGCTGCCACGGTCTCAGTTGTTGCTGGCGGCGTGATGTCTGTTGCCAGTGGCGTTGTCGGAGGTACCTCAGCCGGTGTGGCTTCGGGTGTGTCGGCCGCTGCCAGTGTGGGTATTACTATGGCTGCTGTGGATATCTGCCAGTTCTCGATTATGCTTAACCAGATGAACGTGGACGCGCGTCCACGTTTCATGGAGAACATGGGCAAGAAGATGGCGCCTGCTGCTTTCACGTTCCTGCCCTTCGGCAAAACGAACTCGTCGTCTGATGACTCGAACTCGACCGACAGCACGGGATCTAGCAACTCACGTCGTCTGCTTACTGGCAGCACGAGCGGCAGCTCCGGCTCGGGATCGTCCACTTCGACCACGGGTGTTCAGGGTATGGAGAAGTACGCGTCCCTCATCGGCGTGGACCCTGACATGCTGTTTTACCTGGCTGTTGCTGGCATTGGTTGCATGGTCCTCATCCTGTTCGGTTTGTACGCTATCGTTATGGGCGTCTCCTACTTCATCGTGGACGACTTCCAGACCTTTAGCCGCAAGTGGCTAGACAAGGCTATCGGCGTGCTCATGATGATTCTGATCCTGTCCGAGTATGTGGTGGGCGCTACGGCCATGTACCAGATCTGTTACTGCATCGACCACGACTCCATCGACGTCAGCTTCTTCCTGGCTATCATCACACTGCTGGTGTTGGCTTTCGGCACTATTCTTTACGGTGTTCTGGTTATCAAGAACAACGAGGACGAACTGCGTGACTTGGGCACGAAGGATCACTTCGACAAGAAGTTCCACAACCGGTACGGACCGCTGTACGACGAGCACAGCTTCGAGGGACGTTTTTTCTTCGCCCCGAAGCTGCTTCTGGCACTTCTTTGCGGTATGACCACGGGTATGGTCTGGATCCAGGGTCTGTGGCAGATCATCGTTCTCATTGCGTTCCACATTGCGTTCCTGTTGTACCTGGAGATCAAGCAGCCGTACCCTACGGCTTTCGTGCAGAAGACGTCGAGCTTTGTCATTATCATCAAGATCTCGGCTCTCTTCTTGAGTTTCTTCCTGCTGTCGAGTGCCACCAGCTTTACGGAGAGCATCCCGGATGACCTGCGTGAAGGTGTGGCTTTTGCTATTGTCGGCCTGCAGGTGTTGGTGTTAGTGTGCCTGATGATCCGTCAGGTCTACATCTTCTACCGTACCTGGAAGCTTAAGCGTGATGGTGCGTCGGATGATGACAAAACTGTCACTGTGCAGACCACGAACGCTCGTGAGGGCTCCGAGGCTTTCTTCGCTCTGGGTGGCGAGCCGCAGTATTACGGCAACAACAACCAGAGCCGCGGAAACTCGATGGCTGTGCTGGGTGATGACTCGACCCCCAAGATGCAGGACCCTCGCCAATATGCGCAGGAGACCCCTTCCAACGTCAACCACAACTACGGCAACCGACTTCGTGGGTTGCAGCAGCCTCAGAGCAACAACTACGGCATGCAGCGCACCCACACAGTTGTGCAGCACGAGAGCCACCACCGCAACAACGAGGTCGACCTGTAGAGCCGAGCTGGTGCGGACACTAGACGCATGGAATTTGGCGATGTATGCCTGTCTACCAAACATCATGTTTGAGGAACCGAGCGCTAGGTTTTTGTTTGCTAATAAGCACCACTTACGTGTTTTTCATTTAGTAGCGTCGTATCCTTTGCCGTTGTTGTTGGCTTCCGGAGTTTGAGTACACGTGAAGTTGGCCTCTTCAGTCTTGGGTATTCTCAGCCCTGCTGGTCTTGATCACCACTGTCGAAATCAATTTGTTAGGATGTATGTGATCCACAGTGAACAAGATGTTTGGAAGAAGTCAAACATTCATCCAACAACTCAATTCTTGCGACACCTGCAGCAGTTTTAGCGTACGAATCGAAGTCGAAGTCCAGTTTACTGCAGTTTACCAAAGGATGCGATCCTGTTCTCAGTCTTCATTCACCGCAAAGGGCTAACATCGTACAGCCTCAGTTCAATATCCAAGTTCACCCCAATTCATTCCACGAGAATGTCAAAGGACTTCGCAATTCTGGTTTTTCGGATTCTTGCTGGAATCGCAACAATCGGTTTGGCGTCCAGTCCGTCGGTGCTGATGTACCGCATTTTCAAGCAGAAACACGTTGAAGTTGCCTCTGTTGTTCCTCTGGTAGCACTGCTAGGAAGTTCACACATTTGGTAAGTTTGCCTATTAATCCCAGACCAAAGTAAAACCGTACTTACCGTCTCGTTCGTGATCAGGATGTTGTATGGCTACCTCACCGAGAACTACTTCCCACTGGTCTCTTGCTTCCTGTACGGCGAATGCTGCGCCATCGTGTACCTCGCTGTCTACATCTACTATTGCACCGATAAGCGATTCGTGATTCGCGTGCTGGTTGCTGTTGTCACCATTACCGCCAACATTACCATTTATGCCATCATCGGTAGTCTGGGATACACGGGCCAGACCACATCAAGTGTCAACACCGTTATGGGGGTGATTGCCGTCTGTGGAGGGGTCTGTTTGTACGGCGCACCCATGGAGAAGCTGCTTCAAGTCCTCCAGCACAAATCGGCCGCCTTCATCAACGTTCACATGGTGATTGCTGGCCTGACAAGCAACATCCTCTGGCTCACGTACGGGATCTTGATCACAAACTGGTTCATCATGTCCCTCAACGCCTTCTTTCTGACAGTCAACGTATTCACGTTATACCTTTATCGGATCTACGACCCAAAGGCACACCCTTTGCAAGACGGCTGGAATGCGCACCCATACAGCATCAACTCCGAAGACGTAGAAATATCCGTGTGTATCGAGGTGGCAGAGACCTCGGTGTCCAAAATGCCCCTCTCTCGTCTTCCAACTCCCGTGTACTCTAGTTTGAAATCCCCATAACCAATTTAAGCGTACCGGTACCGCCTAATAAACGCTGAGAATCCGTCCACAACTCTCCCTGTACACGACCTTACCATGGAAATTTGAGCAAATACAGACCAAACTGACGCAAATGAGTCTCATTACCAACAACAGTCAAAGTCGACGGCAACAACAAGCACGCCACAAGTCCCCAGACTTATCCCGATCGAAAGCCCAGTACAAAGCCGGCCGCGAATCCACTCCCAGCAGGCAGACTGAACTCCAGCACTTTCATCATCGACTTGTACATGGAATCCAAGTCCTTGGTATCAAACACGCCGTCCTACAAACAACCCCCATCCGTCAGCAACAAAAAAATATCCTTCCCAGGATACTATCGTTACCTTGTTGATATCAAGGTAGTTCTTAACATCGCGCTCCATCTTCTTGTAGTCCACGTCCACATACCCCGAGTAGCTCGCGCATTGCAGCAAGACGAAGATGGTGCCGATAGCCACAGCCCCCAGTTTGGACACTTTTTTTAGTGCGAAGCCAGTACACGCGCCCATGCAGAAGCCCCACGAGATCTGGCCGCCTTTGCCCGAGGCCAAAAACTCGTCCACTTTCTTCTGCAAATTGCTGTAGTCTTCAGGCAACAGAGCTGCAAGATGAGCAATTGCAAGAGTGGATAACTCCTGCAGCTTCTTCTTGGCCTGTTCCACGGGGTCCTCGTCACTGCCTTTGTCGGATGCACAAGTGGTGGGGTGTTGTTCGTCCAAAAGCCCCAGAGTGCAACAAGCTCCAGCTGCCAACGTCATGGTCTTCCAGTAACTCAGTACACTGTTGTTAGTTGCGTGGTGCCAAGTTCGCTGCGTCTCCGCTAGCTCAAGCGCTCTTCATAGCGTTTGTCCGATATAACAAAACAGGTTTAATATGTTATGTTAGATTTGCTAGTTATTTGTTATAACACACATGTTATAACAGCACCTGGCTTGCGGGGTGAAGGCCACAGCGACGTTGGGCTTGAGAGTCTTCCCGTGAGCTTTGAGTTGGGAGGCGACAGGCGTCTGACTGAAGTGACGAGCCTGTTGCAGCCCGCGACGACGCGTCGGGGCGCCGCTGAGGAGGACGCGACGCAGCATGGGGAGAGGGAATGTCTGACGGTATCAAAACGGTTACCGTATCAAACGGCTAACGTTTTTTCGACCAATTTTTGAGGTGTACCACATCTAAATTGAAGTTGATAAGTTGTGCTGGTAAGTTGTTGTAAAGTTGCGCAGTGGAGAAGTCCAAGGCAACTTTCCTTGCCCAGCTTGCCAACTCGAAGCGAACGGAGCTATCTAACTTCGAGCAGCGTGGTGGCGCCCGTGGAAGCAACTGAGCTATCGACAGCATGTGAAACAAGTGTTTTATTTAGTGCTGTGAGGAGAAGCTCGATCCGTAGTCTGATGATGAATCTTGATGAGTTCTGTTCGTCGTCACTTTCCAATCTGCCTTCGAGGGCACAAGTTACTCTGGCTACCAACGATCTCTCTGCTCTACTCACCGCTCAAGAACTCGACGAGCCCACCTTAATCGCCCAACAACTCGCTGCCGGCGAAGAAGCTGCTGAACGCCTTGTGGTCATTCATTTGGCCGAACATCGTCATCGCTCCGGTTTGCTATCGCGGACTGGTGTCGCTAATTTCGCTCAGCTTCCTCGTTGACCTGTATCGACGTGCGTATGGCCGTGGGACCCAACTAGGCGTAGTTGCCGAAAATGGCCTGGAGGTGTTGGCGTACGAACGCACAACCGGTCAAGAAGTGCTCGACGCCCCACCTGACGCCCGTCGCTACCATGCTTTTGCACGGGTGCTCTACATACCTCACTTGAGAGCCATGGTGGCGAGAGCGCGCGGTTCGGCGCGCCCCTCGCGCTAATATTGTGCCACGACTTCCTCCATTACCAGCTCCCCTTCGGGGGAGTGTAGCAGAACTGGCTGGCGTCTATACTGCATTGTCTGCTGTCAGGGAGAAACCTCTCCCTGACAGCAGACCGGGTATGTGGGTGTGCAAGTATGGAGTGGCAGGTGACGTCGCGAACCGAATTCGGTCTCTCAACATGCAGTACAGAACTCGTACCGGCCCAAATGGCGTCGTTTTTCGGTTCTTTATGCCTGTCGAGGGTGGTCACCGCGTGAGGCAGCACGTCGAAAGTTTGGCGGGGCATGCTCTGGAGCGCTTGGGAATGCGCTTCCCTTTCTCCGAACCTGGTCACCACCACCTCGAACTAATTGCGTTTCGTCCAGTGAGTGAGCGTCTTGTTATTAATGCGTTCGTGGCGGTCGCGGCGGAGTGGCGAGCCGAACAGCAGACTCTTACTCAAGGCGAGTAAATGCTTTTGTAAGGCACTTCATAGTCATTGCATGCCAACAGTCAGGAGGCGGAAGGATAATACCCAGAGATTTGGTTGCACGTAAGTGTTTGTTATTTAAGCGTTGAAGTGTGATTGCGGATACCGAAGCTGCGGGTCGAAGTCGAAGGCAGTGAAAAGAGCACCATGGGTAGCATTCTCCTCCTCCTCCTCCTCCTTGCAAGAGCCGGTAGAATCGAGTGCGAGCAATCCATTCTCCTCTGCTGGCTGCTGTCGTTGTTCACCCGGCAAGTCTACCCAACCACCAGGTTGTCCGCATACTTTCCTGCTTGGCTCGGCAGCTTGCAACAGCACTTGCTTGGATATCTTTTCAGCAATGCATTCGTAGGCGACTAGCAAGTGGATGGTGCGTCTCAGCACTTGCTAGTTCAGGAGGTCGACATTTGATGCCAACTTGCCACTTTTTGGGCACTAGCGTCGATATCAACGACGCCTGAAGAACTGACGTCCGAAGGCATTGCTATCGCCATTACAGCGCTGCCTCACCGTGAGTTTCGTGCTTTAAGAACACGCGATCCTTCCTTCCGCCTACCGCTCGGCCCGGCCCAGATAGACACGAAGCACTTGTCGAGCCGGCAAATGTTCACGGGCAACGGTCGCCACATCAACACGGAGAGCATGGACGCTTTGGACCGACGTGTTGTCGTTTGCTGCTTTGCTGGTATTGCGGTGAGTTTTCTGCATTCGCGTTGCAGCATTTGTCACAGTGAACGAGTTCTGGACGGATGAAGGTGTCGATGTGTTCTCGGTGCAGCACGCAGAGGGGGGACCGAAGCTCACCGGGTGGGCGGTACAAGCTGTCCGGCTCGCCCGAAGGTCTCCTCCATTTGAGCTCAAGTTGAGCTTGCCCCCGCCGTCATGCAGTTGTCTTCAACGCGCGCGGACTCTGTCCTAACGTCGCGAACTCGCGAAACAAAGACACCTTCACAAGCCGCAAAAACAGGACAAAGAGCTTCGCGACGAATGGCAGGCGGCACCCCGCGCTTTGGACAGTGCACAAACAAGCAGACAAACGTGAAGAAGCTCTTCGCCTGGATACTGAAGTAGAGCTCAAAGCTCCGAGCTGAGCGAGCGCTTTTCAACCTGTTATCCGTCAGTCGCCACGAGCCTATCCATGCGAGGTCACGACGACCGACAGAGACATCACGCCGCAGTGTCTTCGTTGCACGCAGAGAACGGAGTTCAGCGCTCCATGCACGACTCGAATCCTTCGCCTCCGCCTTCGATGCAGAGCAACATGGTTGCAACGAAAAATTACTAGTCAGATAGACTTTACCAACGTGGTGGCGAGCGAGCAAGCGTCGCGACCGCTAATTTCTTAGGCGTCAAGGATGGCATCGACTTAGCAAAGTGACGTACGTACCCAAATGAGTGCACCGCCGCGGACACCAAGGTGAGCTCGAATCGATTCAGGCATCTGTCTGGACTCGATCTCACCTTGAAAGTGGTGGATCAGTTCGGCAACGCTGAGGTTTATAGAGTGCGAGGAGGAGAGCAATCCATTGCTTTCTCCTCCGCTGGCTGCTGTCGTTGAACATCCGTCAAGTCCACCCAACCACCAGGTTGTCCGCATACTTTCCTGCTTGGCTCGGCAGCTTGCAACAGCACTTGCTTGGGTATCTTTTTCAGCAATGCATTCGTAGGCGACTAGCAAGTGGATGGTGCGTCTCAGCGCGTGCTAGTTCAGGAGGTCGACATTTGATGCCAACTTGCCACTTTTTGGGCACTAGCGTCGACATCAGCGACGCCTGACGAAGAACTGACGTCCGAAGGCATTGCTATCGCCATTACAGCGCTGCCTCACCGTGAGTTTCGTGCTTTAAGAACACGCGATCCTTCCTTCCGCCTACCGCTCGGCCCGGCCCAGATAGACACGAAGCACTTGTCGAGCCGGCAAATGTTCACGGGCAACGGTCGCCACATCAACACGGAGAGCATGGACGCTTTGGACCGACGTGTTGTCGTTTGCTGCTTTGCTGGTATTGCGGTGAGTTTTCTGCATTCGCGTTGCAGCATTTGTCACAGTGAACGAGTTCTGGACGGATGAAGGTGTCGATGTGTTCTCGGTGCAGCACGCAGAGGGGGGACCGAAGCTCACCGGGTGGGCGGTACAAGCTGTCCGGCTCGCCCGAAGGTCTCCTCCATTTGAGCTCAAGTTGAGCTTGCCCCCGCCGTCATGCAGTTGTCTTCAACGCGCGCGGACTCTGTCCTAACGTCGCGAACTCGCGAAACAAAGACACCTTCACAAGCCGCAAAAACAGGACAAAGAGCTTCGCGACGAATGGCAGGCGGCACCCCGCGCTTTGGACAGTGCACAAACAAGCAGACAAACGTGAAGAAGCTCTTCGCCTGGATACTGAAGTAGAGCTCAAAGCTCCGAGCTGAGCGAGCGCTTTTCAACCTGTTATCCGTCAGTCGCCACGAGCCTATCCATGCGAGGTCACGACGACCGACAGAGACATCACGCCGCAGTGTCTTCGTTGCACGCAGAGAACGGAGTTCAGCGCTCCATGCACGACTCGAATCCTTCGCCTCCGCCTTCGATGCAGAGCAACATGGTTGCAACGAAAAATTACTAGTCAGATAGACTTTACCAACGTGGTGGCGAGCGAGCAAGCGTCGCGACCGCTAATTTCTTAGGCGTCAAGGATGGCATCGACTTAGCAAAGTGACGTACGTACCCAAATGAGTGCACCGCCGCGGACACCAAGGTGAGCTCGAATCGATTCAGGCATCTGTCTGGACTCGATCTCACCTTGAAAGTGGTGGATCAGTTCGGCAACGCTGAGGTTTATAGAGTGCGAGGAGGAGAGCAATCCATTGCTTTCTCCTCCGCTGGCTGCTGTCGTTGAACATCCGTCAAGTCCACCCAACCACCAGGTTGTCCGCATACTTTCCTGCTTGGCTCGGCAGCTTGCAACAGCACTTGCTTGGGTATCTTTTTCAGCAATGCATTCGTAGGCGACTAGCAAGTGGATGGTGCGTCTCAGCGCGTGCTAGTTCAGGAGGTCGACATTTGATGCCAACTTGCCACTTTTTGGGCACTAGCGTCGACATCAGCGACGCCTGACGAAGAACTGACGTCCGAAGGCATTGCTATCGCCATTACAGCGTTGAGGCAATGCAGCATTGCAGACAGTGCGCCTTGTTCAGCACTCGAAGTGGCCCTGTCCATGGTGCCGCCTGGAGATAGAGGCGATCGATGGGCCGGACAAGCCGCGCCGGTCGAATGCAAAGAAGCTCCGCCGCGCTCGGCTCGGCGCCCGTCCGTCGTGATCGTCGCCTTCATTTACGCAAACGACACAGAGCTCGCAAGTCGTTCGGTTACTTCTTGACCATGGCCAAGTTTAACGTGCATGATGTGGCGCTCCCGGAGATCAAGTTGACGCCGGAGCGTCGAGCTTCACTGATCGCTGAAGTTGAAGCGGTAGTGCAGAACACGCTGGAGCTGCGATCGGCCTTTGCTGCCGGCGGCCGCCAGCTCGACACCTCGGCGTGGAAACTCGTCAGGACCAAGGACGATGTGCGCGCGTACCGTTCGCGTCGCGCATTGCACGGAGTGGATCCGTCCGAGACGCGTACGGACATGTCCGATGCGCTTTCATCGTCGTCGTCGTCGGCCAGCTCTAGATCGACCATGAACAAGCTCACGAGCATTGCGTCATCTGCGTCATCGAACGACAGCGACCGACTTCGCACCAGGAAGACTGCGCGTCCTCCTGCCGTGGTGCTGTCCGGTACGGTTGACGGTACGGCCGAGGATGCCGTTTTGGGCATGTTGGCCGACTCGGAGCAGCACTGCATGATGCGTCAGGCGTATCTTGGCACAGAGCTTGAGGACTCCCGACTGCTGCTTGTGTTGGCCCGACCGACACCCGAGAACCCGTTCACGTTCATCGGAGTCAAGTGGGGACGACAGACGTACGGCCGCTTCAGCCAGGCTCGTGACTTCCTCTTCTTGGAGTCGACAGGTATCACCAAGGACTCGCGTGGTGAGATGGTCAGCTACGGTATCCGTCAGTCCACGGACCTGTCGGACATCCTCACGTTGCCGAACTCACATGACGTCCTGCGCGGCCACTTGTCGGTTTGCCAGACTTTTGCGAACAGTGGAGTTCCGGTCGCCGGCACGCGCCACCACTCGGTGGAGATGTTCTCTCGAGCTTTCCTCCAGCTGGACGGCGACGTACCCGTCAACGTAGCCGCGTCAGCGTTCGCCGAGAAACTCATGGCGCTCGTGAACACAATGGAGTGTGCGACCGCGTACAAACTCACATGGATGATGAAGCAGTCTTCTCGCCAGGCCCGACCGGGTACCAGCAGCCACTGCTCCAACTGCACGCGCAGTCTTAACAAACTCAGCAACCTGCTGCTTCAGCGCGGAGGCACGTGCCAGGTCTGCCGTCGCATGTACTGCGGCAAGTGCTCGGTGAACAAGAAGATTTGTATCGGTATCGGCAGCGAGGTGATGCAAAAGTCCATGCTCTTCTGTCTGGAATGCCTATTGGAGGCCAAACACATTTCTGCTCGCGAAGTGGCTGTGGACCAACAGCACTAGATGTCCTCGTCGGTGGGGTAGTTAGACTTGAGAGGGTGTGGCCCGCAATAAATGGGCTACTGCGACGAAGTACATTTGACCTCGCGAACTCTCGGAGAGTGCTTCAGTATATACTAGTCGTCCCGTGGTGTCTGTTTCTAGGGCTCTCTGTAGAAATGAATTGCAAAGAGATCTTCACTTCATCAAAAGCGTTTGCAGTAATGAGAAGAGTCGCTCCGTGCTTGTGTAGGCGAAGCTGATCCTTTGCTGGAAGATGAGACCGTCGCGAAAGAAGCGATTGCCCCCAGCCGCTGGAAAGGTGACAGTGCGATTTCGAAGGTGTCTGCAGGTGGAGGTGACCGTCCCACAAGGTCGAGAAGCTCCATTTCAAAACGGGTGAAGGCCATGAGGAGCAAAGTGCAACGATTATTATCATCGGATGGACTTGGCAGGTAATCGCTTGTTGAACGAGATCACGACTGTAGCAGCTCGAACAAAGTGCGTTTTGGCTCGCACAAACACCGGGTTAGATCGCGTAAAGGCTGTCAGCATTAATTGTGGCTCTGCGGGACCTCGTCGTCGCCGTATGAAGCCGAGGTGGCGGAACCTTTACGCATTACTTCGACGTCAACAAGCGCCAAAACCATCAACCTGCTGCGTTATACATGTACTTGCTGACAGCGCGTTCGCCATTGACTAAGTTGAGCTCAAGTTTGCTGTACGCACCGCTGGATACTAGCTCTGTCACACTAAAGGCGGACCTGTTCCTGGGCTACCAACAGCAAATTCATGCCAGCGCTTGGTATCCAACGCAAGACGAGACTTGAGACCGTGCAATTTTCGCAACTGAAGCTGCAACATCCGCCCACCTTGTTGGACCGTATTTACCCTTGAGTCACACCTGTGCAGATACTGACTTCACTCAAGCTGTTCACCGTTAGCCTCGCACTAGTATCTCGGCTGGCGGATTGGTAACGCCAAGCTTCATGTACTAAAGTTGCCAACGCAAACTTTTACCAAACATATTTGCTGCGTCCAAGACATGTCACGGCGCTCGTGTGCATTCGACATCGCTAGCATATATCGCAGCTTCATCGCGCCGTCAAGCTCGGATAAGCCATAATGAGAGCTGCGTGTTGTTGCTTAGACTCCTCGGTGCCTGCAACGATGGCGGCGGCCGTTCCAACGTTCGGAGCGCTTGCAAATTCTCAAGCATGACATGTGGTGGTGGCTGCGTTTCATGCTCGTGGCGCGGACAGTGCGCGTTGACATGAAATTGATGCAAGTCATACGTCGCACTTCGTCGTCTGGAGCAGCCGAGATAAAGGCGATCGATGTGTTGAGCAAGTTGATGCTGTTCAGCAGCTCTTGGCAGCACCACCGTCCACTCAGCAGCGAGCTGGTCGAGCAGTCAGTCCGTCGCTCGCTTCATTCAGAGAAACAGCGCGCAGCCCGCAAGTAGAAGCGGAGGCAAGTTCAACATGCCCAAGTTTAACGTCAAGGATGTGGATCTACCCGAGCTCAAGCTCACCCCAGAGCGTCACGCGGCTTTGCTTGCCGAGGTTGATGCAGTCGTGCAGAACACTTTGGAACTCCGTAGTGCCTTTGCAGCGGGTGGCCGCCAACTTGACACCACTGCGTGGAAGCTCGTGAAAACCATGGACGACGTCCGCGCCTACCGGTCGCGTCGCGCGTTGCACGGAGTAGCGGAGCACACGGAGTCGCGAGCTGAAACAGCAGACGTGATTTCGTCTTCCTCTTCGTCTCACTCGAGCTCACACAGATCGACGATGGACAAGATCGCCAGCCTCGTGTCGTCCACCTCGTCAGGTAGCGAGCACCAGCACCGCAAACCCAGGAAGACAGCTCGACCCCCGGCCGTCGTCATCTCCGGCGTCATTGACGGAACCGCGGAAGACGCCGCATTGGGAATGCTTGCAGACACGGAGCTCGAGGACGCGCGTTTGATTGCTGTGTTGGTGCGTCCGACACCCGAGAACCCGCTCAACTTCATCGGTCTCAAATGGGGTCTGCAGTCGTACGGCCGCTTCAGTCAGGCTCGTGACTTCCTCTTCCTTGAGGGATCCGGTCTCACCGTGGACTCGAGGGGTGAAGTCGTAGCGTACGGCATCCGTCAGTCCGTTGATCTCTCGGACATCCTCGACCTGCCGCGTCCACCGAACACCATCCGCGGCAACATGTCCGGTTGCCAAACGTTTGGGAACATGCTCCAAATGAGCAACACGCGCCATCGTACAGTCGAGATGTTCTCGCGAGCATTCATCGAGATGGACGGTGATTTGCCCGTGAATGTAGCCGCGGCCGCCTATGCTGAGAAGCTCATGGCTCTCGCGACCAGCATGGAGTGCGCCAATGGCCACAAGCTCACATGGATGATGAAGCAGGCGACGCGACAGGTGCGTCCCGGCACCAACAGCGTCTTGGGTCGAATGACATCCAGCAGCAGCTGCGCTAACTGTACGCGCAGCTTGAGCAAGTTCAGGACGTTGGTGCTACAGCGTGGCGGCACGTGCCAGATCTGTCGTCGAGTGCTGTGTGGCAAGTGCTCCGTGAACAAGAAGATCTGCGTGGGTATCGGCAGCGAAATACTGCAGAAGACGATGCTCTTCTGTCTCGAGTGCTTGCTGGAGGCTAAATCGCTGCCTGCGCGGAATGTGGCGGTGGACAAGCTAAACTGGTGAGGCTTGCCACTCCTGCTGTAGATACTTAGATACTATTGACGTGGATCCATGAATGCAACACATATTAGTCCCGCACCGATGCTCTTGCAGTCAACGACACAATGGTTTATTGGTCACTATGACGGAAAGGTTCTCGTGCTCGTTGTTATTTGCACTTACTCATGGCAGTGTCGGGATCCATTAAAGAGGAAAACTCGTCGGGTCGTCGAGCAGAAGAACTCGAGGTGTTCTTCTCGCAACACAGAGGCGCGTGCAAGCAGCATCAACAGCGGCGAGAAATAAGACACACGGGTAGAGGCTGTAACCTACAGTGACAGGCAAATCGTGGCGAACAACTCCAGCGGAGCTCAATGCCGGGACGAACGGGTGTAGCAATTGGGCGTTGTTTGTCATGCACTCGGAGGAAATACACAAAACACCAGCAGAATGTTGATGCTGCAGCGAGTTGTCTTCTTGTCGTCCCAAGTCAATCCGAGCGACGCCAGTTCACCTTTCGTTGGACACGAGTGCCAATAGGTTTCAGCAGATAGTCCAAGCCTATCGTCGCCAAGGTCGTCTGAAACATGTCTCGGATCCTTGGCCTGGCCGCCGATTTCTTGCGCTTCTTGCTGTTGTCCTGCTCAGTAGCACTCGACAACTCCAACTCTGATCCCTCGCGTTGATCTCCGTCCGTCTCCGTAATTTTCGCGCGCTTGTTACTCTCTTTCTTGTTCGCAAGCTTCCATAGCCTGTCGAACTCTTCCTCAAAGACTGCCACTAAATCATATCAAAAGTTAGTATTCTCAACTTAGCAACAACGGTAGTACGTATGATATCGTGAGTTTCCTGATGGCGGTGCTCTTGAGGCAGCCGTCGTCCGCCGGCAGCAGAAAGCCAACTGCCCACCCACAACACGGCTCGACGTTCCAACGGGCAGTCGTGATCTTGCGAATAGCCACTCCAGCCTGAGACCAGGGACCAAGCTTCGATATGGAGCAGCTGGATCTGTCAAAGCGCCACGGGCGACAGATCCTCGTCCTTCGTGATGAATTTTCAAGTCCAAAAGCGTTCTCATCGTTTTTGAAAGATTACACCTTCAACCATAACAAGAACGTGCAGCGGAAGGTTAAGTGCGGAAACCTGATAAAGTGGGGCTACAAGACCCCTGGATGTGGGTGGCTGGTGGGCACACGAAGAAGGGTGGCTACTGGAGATGTGTCGACAAAGTGGAATGGAATCACTCCTGGTGCATGGTTCATCAGTGAAATCAGCGACAAGCATACCAATTACATTTCTTTACGAATCGCTTCTGCTCGTCAACTTGGACTCCTTCGTGGTCTGCAAAGCGCCATCGTCGAAAGCCACAGCACCGCTGGAGCTAGAGCAGCGAAATCACTGAAAGATGTAAGCGGTGTGAACATGGATAAACGCAAAGCAACTTTGTATCGAGCAATTGCACGTGCAAACGCGGAATTTAAGATTGCAGACGACTATCAACTACTTCCCAGCTTTCTCAAAACTTTTGCCGCAACGAATCCCGGTTTTCATGTGTGCTGCCAGTTAGATGACCAAGCTAGATTTTTCCGCTCATTTCTGTTCATAGGAAGCGTAGTTGAAGGCCAAAATGGCTGAATCCCCGCAATTCAGTTTGATGGAACGCATATGAAAAGCGATAGCTACAATGGAATTTGTATCACATTGATTGGAAGCGATGGCGGCGGCAAGAACATTCCCATTGCAGTAGGTTTTGTGCTGTCGGAAACTGTGGACAATTTCGATTGGTTCATCGCGAATTGTATTGTCGGTGGAGTGCGCTTTTTCGACCGTGCACTTTTTGTTGATCGTGGTAAGCAGCGAGGAGCACAGCAACGTCTTCCGTCGCTGGGGTATGTTGTTAATCTGAAATTTTGCACTTTTCATATTGTACTGAACGTGCAAGATCGATTTCGTAGTGTGGATCAAACAATAGATCGTGTACGGCCATTTGTTATGGATCTTCAAAAAGCCACAACCATCACAGAATACGAAAGTATTTTAGATGGAATTGATGTTGAGTTTCCTATTACGCGGTCTGTACGTGGAGATGATGGGAAATTGACGCAACAATCCGTATCACAATATCTTCGTGCCATACATCCAGTTAGCTGGACACGGTTAGGGAATTTTACTTCTACATGTACTGAACTGTCGTATTTTCGGGAGCATTTGAAGGAATCTAAAGCTTATGGAGCGCCAATGCCTTTGTTTGGGATACGTACTACAGGATCCAATGAAGGAGAAAACAATGCCATGCTTTTTAACGGAGCTCGCGACCAAGAAGTTTTTCTCTCTACTCTTGCGTTTCTGGAAAGGGCTTCTCAAGTGTTTCCCCAAAAGCAGAGTACGTCGCGTGGTTGGATTCGTAGCAAGTTCAACGTCACTTCAAAGGTATCTGCCGAGTTTGAAGCGGAGCTGTTAAAGGCGTCATCTTGCACGGTAAATGCTGTAGCTGGATCTACTTCCGTTTTTGAAGTAGTCGAACTGAAAACCGCATCCCAGTCATCGAAGATACAACGCATATATCGTGTGGATACGGACTCAACTCTTTGCACACGCTATACACGAGAGCAAAGACGAATTCCATGTCGTTACCTCTTAGCTGCGTTAGCAAACGCTGGTGACTCGTTCCGTACGATGGAATATCTCTTTCATGCAGCCTACACTACGAATGGATACGAAGCTTTCGCTAACAGTGTGGTAGTAGGTATGCCGATTCAAAGCGATTTAGTGAAAGAAACTTCGATTACCGCCCCTCCAGTTTACCGACAAAGTGGATCGGGCCGTCCATTGCGAAACGCGAGAGATAGGGCGAAGCGCCAGCATCGTATTCCCAATAGGGGAGAAGTACAGGGGGCAACCGTGGCTAATTCATCCAAGACGAGTGGGAAATCTTTGACTGCGACGAGTTTGGATGGTGTACTGGAACAATTTGCTGGCCAAGTCAGGGGAGCGAAGAAGCAGCACCGAAAGCCATATAAGTGCAGCCTTTGCGGAAACGCTGATGGCCACAACGCAGCCAAATGTCCAAATCATGTTCCTGTTGATGCACCCACTGGCAGTGATATCATCGGCGGAGAGTATGTCGTGGGATCCTGTCTGATCGCCCTACTACAAACCTCCTGGCCAGGAGTTGACGCTGTTGCGGTTCCACAAGCTGCTGGGCCCTCCATAGTGTAAGTGTAGGTTGTTGTGCTCACGATCCTACTAGGTACATGTTTTCTATTGTACATGTCACTCGATTTGTACTCGAAAAGGTAGCGGGTGACAGCTTGGGGCCCTTTTTGATAAAGATCCTTGTCTTCTTCCCGCCCCCCTCGAACTGATTGGACGAAACTCGTCGAAATGGCCGGTCACGTATTGGCCAAAATATTTGTGATACACAATCGGAGTGCTTCATGCTAAGTTCGTTCGAGTGGTGGCACTGGCTCAGCGAGTCGCTGGTAACCAGCGAGTGCATGACCGGCCTGGTTGGGGAGCGTGTAAGTTATTGACACCGGAGTCTCGACCTCAATCTCGGTGCAACTAGCACTACGGTATCTCTCCCCTCTTTAAGGGTGGCTCGACAATTGTGCTGTCCAACACGACAACCATAGATCATTGACGCGTGGGTGCTGCCTCGACGCCATCCCATCAACAAACCGATCTTTTCACCCTTTCTTGTTGAAGATGAAGCTGCTGGCACCGACTCCAATCGAGGCCAACGCTGTTGCCGTGACCAAGTGCACCATGTTCACTGCCCAAAGCGGTTGGAAAGCTTGCATCTACGGTGTCTCCAAAGACAAGTTTTCACGTGATCCAACGGAGTCTGCTGAGCGCTTTCCACAAAGGGCGGACTAGCCGAAATCCTACACCTTCAAATCGCCGGTGCTGGCCTCTCGCGTTGCATTTCTTAGGGTGGATGAAAGCGCCATCATCATCAACTCGACCACCCAGAGAGATCGATCTCAACTCGAGAAAATTTCAACAGCGTGAGGATCGCCGGGTTTCAGTAACCATACCAAGGTTTCCAGCACGAAATTTCAGTGGTGCCCGGTGATATCATGACTCGCGTGTGGATCATGACGGCGCTCCACTAAAATCGCCAACTTTGCTGTCATCAACCATGGATAGACTCGCAAGATAAGCGCGTTCGATGGGGTGGCGGGAAGTCGCCTCCGGGCTCTTCTCCACCTTGAGGTTCGACCTTCATGCACGAGTTTCATGTTGTTTTTGTGGTGCCTCACCGACGGGGAGCTGCTGGTGGCTCTGTGGTGCGCTCGACTAGACGATGTCACCATGGTCTCTGTACCTCTCACCATGCGCACACTTCCTTGATCCTCGTGGATTTGAGCTTCATCTTTACGTCAATCGTGGGGCGTCGACCATACAAACTCGTCGACGTCGAGCGCTCCGGTGGCGCATTTACGACACCTTCCAGCTGGCCAGTCAGCCGCGATGCAACGCGAGAGGATGCGGCGTCTTTTGCAGACATCAACCATGCCACCCACGCGGTTGTGAGAACTCTTGTCCAGTGCCGCCACAGTCTCCGAAAGTCTTAGGTCGACGCACGCCTGACTTGGCGGCTTCACTCGGCCTATCCATCCAGCAACGGGTGACAACTCAAAGTTGTTGGCGACTACCGACCACCATTCACCGACGTATCGTACAGCGCACAAGTCGCCAACTAAACCATGGGCAAATTCAGACTTCCGGAAGGAGGCATCCCCGATATCCAGTTGTCACCGGAGCGCGAAGCTGCATTGATCGCCGAGGTGGATGCAGTGGTGCAACATACCTTGGAGCTGCGTGGGGCGTTTGCTGCCGGTGGACGTCAACTCGACAAGGAAGCGTGGAAGCTGGTCAAGACCAAGGACGATGTCCGTGCCTACCGGTCGCGACGAGCACTGCACGGTGTTCCGTCACATCACGACCGCGATGTGCTGTCGTCGTCGTCTTCGTCGGACTCCAATTCGCACCGATCGACCATCGACAAGATCACAGGCATCTCGTCGTCCACTTCTTCGGGCGACAGCGACCACCTCAGACTGAAGAAGACGTCGCGACCTCCTGCCGTCGTGTTGTCCGGAGTCATCACAGGTACGGCTGAAGATGCAGCGTTGGGTATGTTGGCTGATACCGAGGCGCACGCTATGATGCGTAACTCGTACTTGGGCACAGAGCTCGAAGATTCACGTCTGCTTGCAGTGCTGGTGCATCCGAACACCGAACACCCGCTAAACTTTGTTGGTCTGAAATGGGGGTTGCAGTCGTACGGCCGGTTCAGCCAAGCTCGTGATTTCCTGTTCCTAGAAGCATCAGGCATCACCAAGGACTCGAAGGGCAAGCTCGTGGCTTACGGTGTTCGCCAATCTGTGGATCTCTCGGACGTGTTGAAGCTGCCACGCCCGTCACATGTTATCCGTGGTCATATGTCGGGATGCCAGACATTCGCGAACACAGGACTACCCCCCAACGATGCCCGTCACCGATCCGTCGAAATGTTTTCACGTGCTTTCTTGGAGCTGGATGGAGACGTACCAGTTAATGTGGCCGCCACTGCGTACGCCGAGAACCTTATGGCACTTGTGAATTCCATTGAGTGCGCTAACGCGTACAAGCTCACTTGGTTGATGAAGAAGGCTACTCGTACCGCACATGGCCGACTCGGATCGGCCAGTCACTGCGCGAATTGCACCCGCAGCCTCAACAAACTTGGGAATCTGCTCCTGCAACGTGGAGGAACTTGTCAAGTGTGTCGTCGTGTCCTTTGTGGTAAATGCTCCGTGAACAAGAAGATCTCCGTGGGGATTGGCGCCGAGGTGATGCAAAAATCGATGCTCTTCTGTCTGGAGTGTTTGCTGGAGGCCAAACAGCTCCCGGCCCACGACGTGGCAGTGGACATGTTGAATTGGTAAGCGGCGAGGTAGTTAGACATTGCGTGGGTAGCGCCGTCATGGCCTATATGTACTAAATCAAACCAGTGAACAAAACAATTCAGCATGAGGTGATGAGGACGAGCTGGTTAGTTGAACGAAAGAGGGTCCTGTTTCGCTCGTTCCAACGCACATATCGGACGAGATGATCCTATTTTTTTTCTGACCCCGTTGCACCATCCCGCTTTGTCATGTCATGATGACGACGCGCTCCTTTTAGCTCGACTCGCCTTCAACATCTCGAAGCTCTGGTCTCACTTTAAAAGACAACTCGGAACGTGCTCGTCTGTCATGGCAATGCGCAAGGGCAGCGCTGGGAACACAATTACGCCGGTGTCCCCCACCACTGTTAACGCTCAAAAACCGATCATCGTAGCAACTAAACGGCAGACTGGGCCCACGAAACCACAAGAAGTTCTTGAAAGCACACGCAGGTTGAGCCAAATCCACCTACTTGAGAGCGATGTCGTGTCGATCAACATTCGAGACCTCGAACCACTGAAGTTGGTGTCCTCCAGCCCGTCAGCGTTAAAACATGCGCGTCCAGCAGAAGCTTCTCGAGCTCGGGTATCCGTCGGTATTTTCTTGCTCTACTTAGCGCTCGCCATCACTTCGGCACCGCTTTTTGACGGATCGATCGACGCCGATCATGTGACGGATGATGTTGGTATAGTCGTCAAGAAAAATGCTTCGTACGCACCGGCCTATTTTTTAGGAACCGGATTTTTTGGCGCCTACGTGGAAGCTATGAACAGCAACATCACCGCTGTGTCGTGGTATCCGCAGAAGGAGAACAAACCTACCAGTTTCCTGAATTTCACGTTCTTGAACCAATCCACGTATTCAAACGGTGCTTGCTCCATTTTGGACTCGGATGGGCCTGAGTGCATTCTCATGACGGGCCACCAGGGTGGTGTGAGTGCCTATGGACTTTGTCGAAATGGCTCGGAGTTTGTGAGCATCCAGTATGTTCAGATATTGGTGACACCGGCAGATATCGGTGGACTGGTAGCTTCCGGTTTGTGGGTGGAGAACGGTCGAGAAAGTGTTTTCGTGGGGCTGAAGAAGCCTCTGACGTGTGTGGGTGGGAACAAATTGCAGATATTTCCCAATCTTAGTGACATTCGAAGCATGTCGGGAGCCTTCGTTCCTGCAACTAAAGGACCAACAACTCAGTGGTTCGACCTCATGAATCTCCCATTGTCGGTTCGCGATCGCATGTTTTACCTGGTTGCCAAGTCAGGCACTGGTCAAGGGTTAACCATCCCGTCCAAGAAACGTCAAAGTTTTGACAAGATCATCGCATCCAACAGCTTCGGCTCTACTCTTGCGGATGAACTGGAGATCGTGGTACCTTACAAAGGCAGCAAATATGTGGATATCATCCTGTATCGCATTGCCGGTGCAGCTATCACGTTACCTCGACTTCAATTCACGTTTGCAGTGGCAGCGCAAGCTCTAGCGCTGCTGGCTTTCATGATCATTATCAATGCACGAAATGGTGCATTGAACACGTACCACTTGGTCCAGCAACTCTTACGACTACCGACGTTCTTTATCATCGCGATGCAGCTTGTGTACGTGTTGTACTACCAAGTTTTCGACATCATGTATCTCTGTGGAAATAACAACACTGTACTCCGCTCAATTTACAACAAGAAGATCGTGTACGTCGCCGGTGTGAGCTTCATTTTACTCCATCAGCTGGATGTACGAGCTGCTGTAACTCTCTGGCCGAAGATGGCCAACAATGACGCGTATTACTTCTCTCGTATGACGTGGATGACCGGGTCCTTGGCCATTTTCATGTGGAGTCTCACGAAGGGCGACCCTACCCATTATGTGGTGACGACGTCGTCCACGTGTCCACAGAACGCTAGCGAATGCAACGCGGCTTTAAATGCCTTGATGCAGCACTACGTGGGCTTAACTATCTTCCTGGTGCACCCGGTTGCGTACGGTTTAATCCAGATCGTGCAGTATCGCCAACATCGCCACGAGTACGAACCTGTAGATCGACGCAAGCCCAACCAAATCACATCCTTTGAAGGGTATGGCTGCGGCGGACCCCTTGGCGACTATTACTACTACAATACACTCGTAACTCAAACGCGAGCGGATGGAACGACTCAATTCCTTACGTGTTCGAAAGCAGTGCGAGACGAAGGATTCGTGCTGCTTGGTGGATGTGACGTACTCATTCGAGCCAAGGATCTGTATATTATCATGGGGATGAAGTTGTTCACGGAGAAGATGGCAAGTACCATTAACCTTTCGGTGGTGCTGGCACATATTGTCAATGGCCATCTCACACCTATCCGTCGAGTAAGCTACATCACGCTGTACTTCGTGTCAAGGCGCTGGGACGGATGTATCTCATATCCAGACATTAGTTAGACTCAAGCTGAAAGATTTGCACCAAAGAAAAAGAATCTCATGTCTTCAATTAGCACGGCCAGAGGAATGATAGAATACAATCAAATAGGTTGGCCAGCAATACTTGATATTGAACGAATTGAGTCGAATACCGTACACAATAAAAGCAAAAACTCACGCCTTCTTTCGACGTGGATCACTTTACAGCGAAGTTTGCTTTTTGGACTGTTCGTATTCAAAAAAGCAACCTTAGATGGTAGTAGTACTCGTACGTACACACTTGTACCGTGCTCTTACCGTTTATGGCGTCCAAGTGTTGTTGATGTAGCCGCTGAAATGAATTCTGAGGAGAGCTTCTATAACATTTGAAAAGGTAAAGCTCAATTGTCAAACTGCGCGGTGTAATCGGTGTAGTTTCTATTTAGAAGTCTCTATTGCGGCTAATGGCGTCTCCACCTAATCAAGGTTAAGTCTGAGCTTCGCAAGAGTTTCGTCAGCGTCAGCCAAAGTACCGGCCTTAATCTGCTTGTCCTTCACCTGTGCCTTCTCGACTAGGCCGACCATTTCCTTTCGCTTTCCAAGCAGTTTGATGGCGTCCTCGTAGGAAACCTGGTGAGATTTACGACACTCTTGGTTAGCAATTCGCCTCAACAGTGATGAAGTTTCTCTACCGACGTACCCAAAGACGGTATCGCACGCTCTCGGCCCAATCATCATAAACCGTGCTGGCCTTCGACATGTAGGCGAAGTATTTGTAATCGGCATTTTTTTCGTTCTGAAAAATCACTTCACCCAGCTTGTGACGGAGTACAGTATTCACCTGCAGCAGAGAGAACCACCAGTTAGTATCGATAATTCGAGAACCACAAAAAAATAATAGTCCCAGCCTTCTAGTATACGTACTCCTCCTTCTTCAATGGCCTCGCGCATGGCTGCCGTCTCAATATCCTCGCCCTTGTCCCAGCCTCCCTTGGGCAGAAGCCACTCGTTCTTGGTCGGATTCGAACTCGAAATGAGGAGAACATCGCCACCGCCTTGTTTGGTATCCCGCGAAATAACGGAGGCCGACAACAAACGGTACTTGCTTCCGTCCTTAAAACTTTCGTAGCGCTGCATGTCGCGCCCAACGTGGGCTGCCATGAATTTTTCCGGAGCGACTAAGATGCCCTCCTGGGGCATACTTCTGCGCATCGACGTGCCCGTTTTCTTGGAATACACAGCGATATCGTCCACCCGCTGCACCTCAACCTTCGCGATTTGCTTCAGTGTCGGGTAGCTTAATTCTTTCGGGTACTTGTTGTTGATTGTTGCCCGGATTGTTGTGATCATGCCTTCCAATTTTTCCTCTGGGATGTTCTTCAGCAGGAGCTGCTTGCGTAGCACCTTGTTCACCTTCGTGTCAATCTCTTGCTTGGTTAGGAATTTCGCTGCTACGTCGTCCAGCTTATCCTTTTGTAGCAGAAGCTTCGCTGCGCCGTCACCCTTTTGTAGCATTGCCTTCGCTGCATCGTCCACCTTATCGTTACGTAGCAAGCTTGTTAGTGCGTCGTCCCCCCTGCCAGCTTGAATTACTTTCTCTGTGATTTCGTCCACTTTTTGATAGACTTGGCCTCCTTGTCTCTCTTCACCCTCCGGGTCAACGTCATCCAACTCGTTGAAATCGTACCGGCGCAGGGATCGCTTGACTTGGGTGTGGTCGGCAGCAAGTGCACGAGACAAAGTCGCGATCTCCGAATTGAGCGCCGCAACGCCGGTCTTGTCCAAGTCGGAAATAGCAGCAGTGCAGCTCGAAACGAGGGCGATCAGCGCCATCAGCGATAGCACACGCATACTTAGGCGGTTGAGGGGTACGATGACCTGGGGTTGTGAGCTCAAAGACGCAAATTGTAGAGTGGGGAGTGCTCTGCTTGTATACGTTCGAGTGCAATTTGGTTGGCAGTGATCATGTTCGCATTTGCCCTCGTGATTTGGTTTAGATCTGCTTCGCGGGGTTGTGTCGCTATAAGACAAAAAGCTGGATGTGCAGGGTCATTGATGAAAACCGGATTATACTGTACAGGATAAAAATGATCTAGGAAGCTTTGAAATAGATTTTATCGTACGAATCCGTACAGTACACGTATGATCGTACTTGGAGGACGGCTTTGTTGACATTCCATGTCTCATCTCATGGCAAATAACAACTCAACTGCGGGACTGCAATGTTCAAGGCAATTTTGCTGTTCGAGTTGACCGACTTCAACAAAAAGTACACTGTGGTTGGCTGTGATACTCAATGTCTTTAAGCGGTATTCGATACCATAAGTGTTGCGCCGACCAAAAGGAAACGCCTTATCATACACTAGCGATGCTCACGCGTGTTCTGCCTACACATAATTGTACATGTACTATACAGCACTCTGCTTCATTTGCTCGCGCGATTCCACCGTCACAGATGTCCAACGAAACACACTAAGAAACGTATGTTTACTCTTGGCAGAGTAAACAATTTTCCAGTTCATGGTAATACATCACCTATGTAATCGAATAGTTGACAAAGATTCTCCACCATGATGCACTTTCAGCTATATCACATATACTGTTAAATATTATTTGAAACATAGCCTACTTATAACGATGAACACTGTACTTTACCTATCTTCCAAAAATCTTAAGATGCGTTCACGCAATTGTGAATAGCGCAGAGTTGGTACAACAACTAAATGTGACAGCATTTCTACCGATTGTTGTCCCAGACAAGTAAACATCGAAGACAAGCAGACGTGCAGTTGTGAGAAGTTGCAAAATGGACTGCGGAGCTTGCCGAAGTAAATTGGAAAGTTTTGTCACACCGGTTGGTTGGCTGGTTGGTTCGTACTGTAATAGCGATGTGGAATCCAGCACAGCTGCAAAAACTATATGAACCCCGACACTACGATAAAGAAGAAGCGTACCGTAACTCTATAATTCGGCTGCTGCCCTCAACGCGCGCTATGAAGTCTACTGTAAATGATGCCACATTATGATCGTGGAAAAGCTGTAACCTGTATTAAACAAGATAATGACGACGAGGTACATGGTGGACTCATGCGGGTTGCATAATGCACAATGCAACTTGCATTTTATCAAATGGTTATGGTGGGTTTTGTAGTATAGTATCTTTGTACCCCAGAGCCAGGTGTTCCTAACCTTACAAAAAAATGCACCCGCACCATTGGAATAAATCAAATTGTTTATGCGACGCTCGCGTCGGGCGCAAACATATACCCTTGTATGGGATAATTTAGCAGGCTCCTCCCCCATGAGTCTGATCAGGCCCACAAATTCTGTCGAACTCATTTCAAGATGAGGTGATGCCGACACCTTCACCACGTCTGCGCCGCTCGCTACGATGAAGCACAAGTCAATCTTCCAACCGTTGCTGCTGTGCGTTCGCCACAATGCTGGTGCACGTAGAGCAGTTCGTAGCATGTCTGGCAGTAATCGAGCGCTGTAAGTTAACCTTGCGGTGGGGAGATGTGATTTACCCGTGCCAACAAGTGACAGTGCCTGTGGAATCTCTAGCAAGTGGTCGCACAACGACACTAATGTGCTAACATTGTTGCTTCCAAACTGCGTATCAGTGTGCAAATTTACAAATATGTCTGTGGAGCTAGAGCTTGTCTCCAGGAAGCTGTCCGAGACACACCTCCCGTATCATTATCCAACTCCAATTTGGAAGCACCACCATTTTCTATCCCACATGCTCTACTAGACAGCCAAGTGTATTAGAACGAAAACCTACTTCTAGAAGGTGTAGGTAGATGAGTTGAGTCCAGGAGAGAAGTAAAAATGTGGTTGTTGTCTTTTACCATGGAGTCGACTTGGAACAACAAATAACACGTTATTAGCGAGCACCACTAACATATTTGCGGAGTACCAGTACTCTACATGGACGCGATGCAAAACTAGTGTGTTTGCAGTCCACACCGTGATATTTGCTTTATGTGGTCCGAATTTTGGCTCGAATTTTGCGGAAAGCTTCCCGTGTAGCCATCTTACGAATGGAATTTCCAACAAATATGTGGTGTAACTACACCAATTTTACGTTTTTATTCATCGAAGCGTGATGGCCGACACCACCGATCTCCCTGCTGCTCTCCGTCGCCTGCAGAGCGATACGCAGGACTTCTGGGCGCCGTTGCACTCGATTCGCCGCGTAGATGCCTCCACACTCACCCCTCTCCAATTCCACCGGGAGTTCGTGAGTCGCAATGTTCCGGTGGTACTTCTGAACGCCTTGAATTCCCCTCAATGGACACGTGCATTGACCAATTGGCAAAACGACGACCACCTCATTGCCAAAGCCGGCGCCCATCCGGTGACTGTTGACGTCACCCCGTTTGGCTTCGGAGACGCAGTTCTGGAACTCCCAAATCACCACGAAGAGATTTTCGTCATGCCCGAAGAACGAGATATGCCACTTTCGGAATTCCTGAAAATTTTACGAAACCGAGACGAGTTCGACGGGGTACCCTACCTTTCGCACCAGAACGACAGCTTAAGAGAACAATTCCCGGTTCTTTCCGACGAGGTGCCACCTGCCATGGGGTTGGCGGTCGAAGCTTTCGGCAACGAACCGGAAGCTGTGAATATCTGGATTGGCGACGAGAGAGCAGTGTCCACTATGCACAAAGATCACTACGAGGTGAGGGTGGTAAACGGAAAATTGTGGAGTGATAATGAGCTAATTGCTGTTTTGGTAGAATATGTATTGTGTGGTGAAGGGGCAGAAGCACTTTACGCTGTTGCCGCCGTCGGCGGTTGGGTGTTTGTATGAACGGGAGTTTTCGTCGGCGAGGTACCGTCATGCGGACTCTTCTGGACCAAATGAAGAAGACCATCTCGTGATGGACCTTGTAGCTACGCAACGCTTCCATGAGAAGTATCCGCAACATGACAAGTGGACGATTTTGTCTTCGCCTGACAAGGGGGATACGCCGTGGATCCCCGTGGACCCATTGAACATTGATGTCGAGAGATATCCGCTCGCTGGAACGTTGAATCCGATTGAGGTTGTGGTGAATGCTAGCGAGGTGTTATACTTGCCGTCGTTGTGGTATCACCGTGCGGCGCATTTGTGCCCGACTATCTCGGTCAACTACTGGCACGACATGGAGTTCGATTGTCGCTATGTGTACTTCAACTTTGTGCATGATGTCGGTGCTGCGATTGCAGCATTGGAAAATGGACAACGTAACAAGGAAGCGGGTAGAACAGACGAAGAGGACGAAGTGGCAACTCCTCAGCAATAAAGGAGCTGGCGGAGGTAAATGCTCTATATGGGTATGCGTGTTTTATCCCAGCTACTCCTGCTCCGTAACTGAGAGTGAGTTGATTCCTACTTGCCACGCGGGTAAGTTCTTGGCTTCCAAATAGCACTTCAGGCAGAATTTCACTGTTGTCTTTTTCAACAGCTTGGATTCGCCAGTCTCTTGCGTGAATACCCTTTTGACTGTGCATTTTCGGCAGGCAGAGTGTCGGCAAAGAACGCATATCGAGTAGTCGAACAGCTTCCCAACACCCCTGTTGAGGTTGTCACTGCAGCTCTGACACGTGTCAAGATTTTGACAAGCCGGGGCTGGACAAAGGCTGTTGCAACGGCGAGGCTCTGTTTGAAGCAGCCACACGAGTTTTCTCGTGTATGCTTCCTCAATCATTTGCGGCACAGACATCAGCTCGTCACAGTACAGATGCGTAGATACCCGCTCTGTGAGACTACCGAAAGAGTCCGTGAATCCGCGACAAAAGACTTCCACTTCCCCCGCAATGTCACGAGGTCGGACAATGTGGCAGGCAGAGAGCGTCGGCCGCACGAAACCAAAACGTCGGAACTCGGAGACTTCGTCCAGCTCTATCGAGTGGCGAAGCAGATAGCAAAAGCGTTCGCCATCCGAGTCAAGGGCCATTCCGCTAGACTCAATTACGAGGAAATCACGAGGCTTGATAAAGCGTCCAGCGGCACCGGAAGCGGATTGAGTCCACCATTTGACCCCCAAGAAGCGAAAGGGGTCGTCGAAGGTTGGTCCTTGAATATGTGCTAGAATTTTCACGTCTTTGACGTGTGCTTCAGCGCCGTTCGAGATGCGTTCTCGAGTGCGAGCTTCCGAGTCAGCCAGAAATCCCATCGCTGCGTCTTCGACCGTGCCGGGAACCGAACCGGTGCAAAATACCATTGGGACATGCTCTGGTCGTGATTTCTCCATTGTGTTCTTCCCCCAAAAGTCTTCAATGCTGACTTTCTTTGGAGGTACGTCTTCAAAGTCGTTGGTTTCGGGACAAGTCGCGCTCACGTTCAGGTACGAGTTGTGTAGTTCACTCTCGATGTTCTTGTCCGTGATGGGGTAAAACTCTGGTTGTTGCGGATACTTTGACAGTGTCTCGGTGTCTTCACTGGCAATCCGTGTTCGGCGAGCCTTGGTCGGTGCACATTTCCGTGCTCGGTAAGCCGTCGTATTGTTTTTCTTCTTCAGGATCTTCCATTGAACCCTGTCGACAGCGCGACCTCGAGATATAAATTCATCACTTTCAAGCAACGTTTCGGCTACGAGTTGGTCTGCTAACAGCTCGAGAGCATTTGCGTCGGAAGCAGACAACGTAAGAGGCTTGGGTGGGTAAACAACGTCGTTCATGCCGAGGTCAAGTAAATTCAGGAGTGGATTGATCGATTACCCAATCTGGCAGCTAAGCAACAACAAGGCAGTGGAAACTCCACTTGTCGCCACCAGCCGAAATACGCCGTCTGGACTAAAGTGTGGTAAGGATCGTCCTATAAGCGAACATGTTTCCATCTGTAAGAACACTGTCGAAGTAATCAGAAGTGCGTACTGTACGGGCACCTTACACACTTCAATCCGATGAGATAAGCCGTTCCGCCAACCTACTAGTACTAGTACTAGTAAATCTTATCGAGCACGTGTGTGTTGTGCAATTCCAGAAGAACTCATGGCAATAACGTGCGTACTACAAAGTAGGTTGCGTAACAAGAAACGATCATAGATACGTATTCCTTCTGAAAGCATTGAACGGTGTCTTTCATTTCCGCGCACTTGCACTATCGACCATCATAATTATCTACCATATCTACCACATTTGCAATTGTATGACATCTCTATGCCTTATGAGGAGCCCTTCTCAACCCGAACTCGCCATCGATGACGACTTAGTCAATGATTTGGATGCGGACAAGGATATTCCGCTGTGGTTCCGCATTCGATGCGATTCCTTGGGCAGCGTCTCCAATGCCACACTCCAAGCCGACAACTTCTTCGCGAGCTTCATGCACTCCTGACAGAAATCCATGTTCTTCTCCGTGATACCTCCAGCGTTACCAAAGTCGACCCCCACCCTTCTAGACACTGTGCACTTGCTACAGAAAACCCGGCGACAGACTTGGCAGGCCGCTCCTGTCTGGATAAGGCGACCGAACTTGCTCAGCGAATGATGACATGCAGCACAATGTGTCGGTGCGTGAGCCTGCGCCGCGAGATTCGTCGCATGTTCACGAGCTTCACGCTCCCGAGCGCTCATCTGCCACCTGAGCTTTTTCACGTACGCGCATTGCACAAACCCCCCTACAGCGAACAGGGTGTCCTTGAAAATATTAATCGTGACACCGTCCATGATGTCGCCGCCCAAATCGCTGAACGCTCGGCTGAAAACCTCAACGGTTCTCTCCGAGTGCGAGCGTAAGATGACACACGACGAGATTCGTGCTCGAATGACGCCAAACTCCGACAATTCCGGGACACGGTCCAACGCATAGCTGTGCATGAGAACATAAGCGACCCGTTCACCATTCGAGTCTCGGGTTACCCCGGTAGACTCGACGTACACCATGTCACGTTGGGTGATAAAGGTGCCTAGCACTTTGGTGGCCCATTTGACCCCTAGAAACCGGAACGGGTCTTCTGCTGACGGCGTCTCCAACGTCGCTAGAATCTTCTGGTCGTCGTATTCGTCCCCGATGTAGGCGTCTCGTAGTCTCCAGCGAGCTTCGTTGTCTGCCAATGCACCGAACGCTGCGTCTTCTACGGTGCCCTCCATCGTGCCAGTAATGACCACCAATGGTACTCGATTGGGGCGTGATCGTTCCAACAACGAACCGTCCGTGAGGTAGTCGGCGTCGTGGCGGTGACTGCGTTTACCCCCTGAACTTGTCGACGCCTTAATCTGTGATGTGCCGGACGACGCGAAGCTGTTGCTGCTCATGCTCATTTCCGAGAGTGCCAACAACTGCGACTGGTCTTGTGACGACGAACTCTTGCGTCGACGTGAACGATACACATGGAGTTGACCTTGGGTCTTGACGTATTTCCACCGTTCTGGATTGAGTTTGCGATGGTGCGCGATGAACTTCTCGCTCGCCATCAACGTCTCGGCCACCAAATCGTCCGTGTAGTTGATGATCGCTTGCTTCTCGGATGCTGAGAGCTGCAACGGTGGGAAGACGTTGGGCGGAACTTTCGACTTCTTCCCCATTGTCGACGAAGTAAACGTGAAGTCTCGGTCAGGATGAAATGTGTCAACTGGAACTTGGGTCAAAGTCTCAGCTTGCAGCAAGACAAAGGAGAGGCAGGGGGGAGCAGGGGAACGGCGAGACTGGTGTTGCATGCATCTCCACGGCTTTGTTGCGCTGGACAAGACGCCGCTGCACGACACCACGAAAGGGTTACGCTGGTGATGCTGACGGACAGACAGATAGACAGACACCAAGGTGTCGGTCATTTGGCCTCCGCTGTTTTGGCTGGCGATTCCAACGCAATGTAAAGCGGGTGGCCATCGCCGAACATGAGGTTGTTAACTCAGCCGAGTTACGATTGAGGCTACTTGGATGGGCGTGGGGTTCTGTAGGGGACGGACCAACGTTGAAGATGGCGAGACGCTACCTGCACAAGCTCCATGGCAGCGTGAAAATGGATGGATGATGTTGGATTGTCGGACGCCTTGCAAATCCCCTCAAGCTGATCAGCACATCGTCGAGGAATTGAGGGGGCCACTTCAAGATGTCTGCCATTCAAAGTTTCGACGCGACCTGATCGAGTCTCTCGAACGAGTAAGTACGGTTCTCATGAAGTGAGCTACTCGACCTGTCCTGTAGAAAGCGTCGACGGCACGGTACCTACGAACGCCACTCCTCCAGGGCTGACGATGCCCATGCTCGACATGTTGCGGTATACAAATTTTTCGCCAGCGATAGCCTCAACCCGCCAGTCCGAAGGCTTTTACACACCCTACCTTACCGGCAAACGGACTCCCGCTCTGTTGCTGGTACGAATGGTATTGAAGCAGACCTGCTCGTGACCGATGACTTCGTAGCTCAAGACCGCACTGTCGGAAGAAAAAATGGTGAAGGAGGAAACTATATGAAAGCGCGCTATTCACGGGCCAGATTTCGTCAGACATTATCTCCACTGATGCCGAGCCTTATCGTGACAAGAACATGGGGTCAAAGATCTGTTCGATGACACTCAGAGGCTGACTTTTGGAACACGGTACACAGCTTTGCTGCATCGGGGGGGGGGGGGGGGGGGGGGATACTAAAGAACTCCAGCAAGTGTGTGCCCCATAAATCTTCCCGAAGGAGTCGGAGTGATCGAAGGCGTCGCGGGGCAGCACAAAAATATGAAGGGGTCTGCGCTTCCGAATTTTCTCTCTGCTCGGCCTACCGCATCATTCGATTTCCGGCGCAATTGCGGATACCATCGATAGCACCAACGTGAAGGGAACTGTGCTTTCGTAATGAGCACACGGTTCGAAGATGAGTTCATCTATGAAGACATTCGAGCAAAAGCATACAAGAGATACCATAACCATTCAATGCTGCGAAGGGGTTGTCACGAGGCTCATCAACTTCGTTTTTCGTTATTAGCAGGCGTCGCCTCTTTAAAGGAACCTCAAAGTAGACTTTTCCGTGGAACTGAAAAATGCGGTCGGGGCAAATACCCCCCAATGAGCTCGGAAGATATATCAATCGAATGCCCGTCGTTATGCGATCATAATGCCAGTTTGCACAACAACGGGCATGGAGTTGTTGGCGAGTTATAGCATTGCCAAGATGGCGACCCCTCGCCGTAAATTACGTATATAAATCAAATGTCTGGTAATTTATTAAGAATAAGTCGTGAGTAACTTATGTAGCATATGAAGTCATTGCCAAGTTCCGCGGCTACTCGTCCGGGAAGGCTATCACGACGGTCAAGTCGGTGCCGCGCGGCGCATCCCGAGCCTACCCCTGTGTGCGCGCGTATGTGCTAGACATACAGCGCAAGCAACTGCTGCACGTGCCGATCATTGGTGTGCAGCGTTGAGTCCAAGACACGTTCAAACGACTCCAGCGTTGCCACGCACACCAGCTCAAACAGCAATGCCAGGGCCGCCGTATCCGCCCTAGCACTACCCGTGGCATTGTCCGTCCGCCAAGTACGTCAATTTTCCAGTCTTGTAGTGCAAACCTTGGGTTTTGACAACGGCTTAGCCATATACACCGCTTTCGAGTGTTACGATGATGCATCGCCAACTCAATTCAAACTCAACAGAAGCAGCGTTCGTTATGCAACCGACGCAACTCATAGCGAAAGATTTCGTGCTGTTCGCTCTCCTTCTCTCTAGGTAATGTGGTGAGGTGGCTCCAAATTTCTGAGACCCCACCCATCTGACCGAAAGGTTGTCAACCAGGAAGGAGCCGAGCGAGATGTGGGCCAGGAGCAGCTGCTTGGAGCTACAGTTTCCGGAAGTGGAGCTGGCTCCCGGAATGTTACCGACGTCGTGGTTGTCGTACGCGTTGCCGAGTGTCTTGTGGTGGCAGCATGGAGCCGAGCATCAACTCCTGACGCCCAAAGTTCCGATGGTGCAGTGGTGCCCAGACGTGTTGAGGGATGCGAGAGGTGTCCGAGGAAGTGGTGGTTGTGTTCCGACATCCCAGAGTCCGCTCTCGGAGTCCCAGTGTGAGTTCTCGGTGTAAATTCCCAGATCCGAAGATGATGACTTGGAGTAGCGGTTGATACAGTGGATTCCAGGACGGTGTGTGTGATCCTGGATCGTATACTCGGATCCCGGACTTTGGTCTGGGATCCCAAGTTTGGTGCTGTTCCCGGATGTGGTGTCACGGATTCCAGCGTGGAGTATCAGATCCCAGTTATGCATCTCGAGTCTCGGTGTGGCAGCAGGTGTTCAGTCTTCCGAAGGGTAGAACTGACTGAAGTGGAGTGGTACATCTCAGGTGGCGACTCCCTGCCTGACCAGGATGGTGGCTGGTCGACGGACCAATGAGGTCTCGAATTCGTGTCGACGGCAGCGACTCCAGGTTGAGTGTAGAATTTCGGCCAATGTTTGGATGCCGTGAGGTTGAAGTCTCCTGGCTTGGATATAGTTCGAGCACGCCTATGTCTTCTCTGACTTCAAAGTGTAGCTATTTGTGGCGGAGCCAGCGCTCTATCTTTGTAGGTCTCCGTTTGCATGTGATTTATATTAAACAGTTCAATTTGCCCCGAAGGACGCAAGTGAGTTGGTCAGATCGCATTTGTGTGCAGGCCATACTGAGATCAAGTGTGTGGAAGGACGAGGAGAATATCCAAGTAAATTCAACTCCAGTTAACCAAGGTATTTACGGTTCTGCTATTCTGGCTACTGTTCTGGCTTTGCTATTTCATATTCCCCACTTCTCGGTTGCTGGTCTTCGGTCGGTGCTGTGGAGTGCTTCATATTTTCGGGAAGAGGTGACTTCTCTGAGGTTTGACAGAGTTTTCGCTACTGGACGACTTTGGGTCTGGAGTGGAGACTGGTTTCCGTGTTCCGGAATTGTTTCTGTGTGGGATATTTCGACTGAATCAAGGCGTGGTGCGCGGGTGGTCCCAGAGTGAAGTGCAAGTGCCCTGGATTCGGACCGGCTCAATCCGAGCCATAACTTCTGGCACCTCCTGAATCTGAGGTGCGAGTGGAGGATCCTGAACGCGGCTCCCAGTCTGAGCCGCAAGTGGAAGTGTAGTGACTGGGGTGAGTCGAAGCCGGACTCGCCGAGGAAAGAAGAGGCTGTTAAGACCCGGGTCCAGGGTCTAAAAAGAAGAGGACAGAGAGTGTGTGTGAACGTGACGTGTTGCATTTGGATAAGCTCGGGGCCTTCGAGCTTGGATATATCACGTGTGGACTGGGACCTGCCAAGCGAGAGCCAAGTTCCGCTTTGGTAGTGTTCTGTGTTGGAGATTTCTTATCTTGGTGATTTCGAGAATCGAGGGCAGCTTGGTGCGGCCGACGCAAGTCTGGGCCCAAAGCGTAGCCTTTAGTTCAAGAACCACTTTTTCAAGGGGATATACAAGAGGAAGACCCACACGCCAACTGGGAACAGTCTTTGGCGTTCCCGGGGTCGACTCTGTTTGGCTTTCCCGTGGGTTTGGTCACCGCCTCGCCACACCTGCAATGGACAGGAAGCGCTTGGTGTTCCCCGATGCGTCCGTGCTCGACTGGATAGACGTGTTTCTCTTAAGCGCTTGAATCGGGAAGTATTTGTGAGTCTTCTTGGACCCAAACTTCATATTAAAGTGGGTAGTGTTGTTTGCGGCCTTGTTGGCGAACGCAGACTTCACAGCGCTGTCAAACATGCGCATAGCGTTTGCTTGGAACTGATAAGGCGTTTGATACGCCCATTCCGGAGCCGGGCCCAGTGGGAACTTGGGATTGATCGGTTCTGGATAACTTCTTTCGAGCGTGGTGTTGATTGCGACGTACAATGTAATCAAGCTGTTTTTGTTATGCTTGCCAGTTGAAACAGGGCGAGCAGCGCTCTGTTCCAGGCATACACCGTATGCGCTTAGAAATGAGGAAGCGTAGAAGTACTTAGAGTTTGTATGCAATGAATAGAAATACAAAAGACTCGTGAACTTTAACTGAAAATAGAAAACTGAATTGATTGGCAGCCCTGCTGCCTTAGCAAACCCGACTGTAGAATATCTATAGCGTAGTGAGGGCCGACGGGTGGCCCTCACGCGTCCGCGTGACGTGCAAGCACGTGGTTGGTCAGAGAGCTGCGTCTTTCTAGCCAATTATCGTGCGCTAAGCGCCCGCCAAAGTCTGCTCGCTTTGGCGGCTCGAAACGATTATAAACCTTGTGTGTGCCACACACGAGGGGTTTGCATCCATTGTGTGTATAGTCGTATCCGACTATACGTATAGTGGTGTGCGCCACACCAATTTGTGTGACCCTGTTACACCAGTGGCCTTGAAGCGTGCCACCCCTTGGTTGTACGTCTAGCGACAGGTGCCCATGAACTGCTTGAACACCCGTCGCTGAGCAGCAGTAGGCATGAGCCGATACTCGCGCGATATCCAGTGTTCATGATCTTGTCGCTCGGCTGTACTGGCGGCCCAGTTAGCTGTGGTAGGAAAAGACTCGATCGTCTTGTTGATCCTTGTACGAGCGTGTTGCTCGCGTATCGCGAACCACGACGAGAAGTTCGGGCGATCCTCGAACGGCTCGTCAAACGATATGGCTCTGGGGAAAGATGCATCAAAAACGCGCTCCATACGACGTTGCTGGTACGGTCGCAGTTTATCCAGAAGCGGACGATAATTGACTCCATCTGCATTCAGCAACGCAGCCAGCAATTCGATGAGCATCGGAGCAACGTCCTCCACGTCGAGGAGATTGGTCTCCGCGTTTGCCCTCACGGACATCAAACGTTCCATGAGAGCTGGGATCTCTGACGCGCTTGGTGGATCGTCGAGACGCGGTGCCGCCCAGGCCGTGCTCCACATGCGACCAGCAAAAAGCAATCTCATCCGCATGCAGCCCTTTTCACTCTCGAAGTGTATGAATAGCAGGCAACGTAGAGATGAAGCGGCAGCTTGGATTTTTTCTTCAGACTTCGCCACAGTACTTTCCCTGGGGGTCTGTTTCCAGTCCTCCTGATCTTTGCACGGTGATCAGGAGAGGCTGGGGAATGACGACGCTTCTTCACGGTGTGTGACGGGGGTCACACAGCACCTTGCACAGAGGAAGTGTGCAGGAGTATACAAACTCCTAGTGAACGGCAGTTCACTGGTCCCTGGCCTAAGGGGACGAGTTACCAAGACTAAGGTAGAATTAAGACTGAATATATTTATAGGATGATCATAATTTGGCCTGCAATACAAACTACAAATATCCTATAGTGAAACCTATATAAAACCTGAGCATTGGCTCTCAGAGCAAGTGGTACTGTGTACCCACTTGTGTCCGTGATGTGTCAGTAGTGTTTGACACACCACCCAGAATAGCTGAACCCAGGTCACTATTCGGTGTAGCCCCGCTACAATGTAGGACGCCAATCATTATGATCCGAAACCTGGACAGCGACGCAGGATTGTGCAATAGAACACGGCTTCGAGTGGTGTCTCTGCGTGAGCGAAGCATTGAGGCAAGTATCATGACGGGCCCATTCAAGGGCAAGAGGGTCTTCATCCCACGTATTATCTTCTACTCTGAAGACGACGACAAGGAGTTCCCGTTCAAGCTACGACGCAAGCAGTTTCCAGTTGTACCAGCCTTCGCCATGACGATCAACAAGGCGCAAGGACAGTCGATCCACCACGTGGGGGTCTACCTCGAAACACCCGTGTTTGTCCACGGCCAGTTGTATGTGGCGCTCTCTAGAGTGACTTCAAGGAAAGCCATCAAGATTGCGGTAGACCCGGAAGCTATTGACGAGGATGGAAGAGTGCATACGAAAAATATTGTCCACCGAGAGATTTTCCGAGGCTTGTGCTGCTGTGTCTGCAGGACATCGGCAGCAGCGCGGCGCTGCAGCAGGATGGAGGTGGACTGTCGCGGTTCGACAGGAGCGAGGTGGCGTGGATTCTCGGGTGCACGACTCGCCTTGTCCAGGCCCGCTTTGATCGTCGCGGCCAGCCAAAGAAGACACGAGGGCCCCCGCCTTTATCTGTCGCTGGATTAGTGGACAAGTTTCAAGCAGCAGCAACGTTAGCGCAACAGCATACTGCTGGAAGAAACAGCAGCAGTGTAATCTCGTACAACCGAACAGAAATCGCCAAGATACTAGGGATGAGCCTACGCAACTATGGACGCTACCACGATGGCCTACTGCTGGAACTGACGGTGCGCGACGTACCAGTTAAAGGTACATGGGGGCGAGATGGCACTTTGCTCGAACTACTTTTCGGGTTAATCGACAACACGCACACTTCAATGTACATCTCATCGTTTTATTTCTCGCACCGAGGCGTGGCAGAGCGTGTGGTGGCGGCGAAGAACCGCGGAGTCATCGTTGTGATCATCGCGGATAAGAAAACGATGTGGAACAAAGACTGTCACGATATGTATGAGTATTTACTGGTGAACAACATGGAGATCTACACCCCGCTGGACGCTGCTATGCAGCACACTAAACAGTGGATTTGCGATGGCCGTATTATCGTCGATGGCTCATTCAACATCACAGTGGCGGCGTTGGGTAAAGAGGGGATAAGGAAAGCCTTTCTAAAGCCCAAGAACACCGAGAGCTGCACAATTACCACCGACCGTGCACAAGCCGTCAAGGACATCGACGCATTTGAAGCTGCTTGCAAGGCTGGCAAATTAGTTACGAAGGTAGAGTCTGTTACGAAGGGTTTCTCAACGAGCACGAACGACAGACAGAGTGTGAGACGTCCTACAACGCACGCTGACTCAGCATCTCCCCGTGTTTCGAAGCCCGATGCGGACTTGGGGCTATTCCTAAGCGGGGATGCCACCTTCACCGAGTTGCGGCACTCCAATAGTGTGATGTCGCCAACTGCAGTGATGCCACTATCGCCCGGGACAGCGAGCCAGAAGCCGCCACGACAGAACTCGCCGAAGGTGTACATGTGCTTCTTTCCAGACTGCGGTAAGAGGTTCACGCGGAAAGGGAATCTCAATCGGCATTCTTTAATTCATGGCGGTGACAAGAAGTGGTGCTGCGAGACGTGCGGCAAAGGCTTTTTGCGTAAAGCCGACTGGAAAACACACGCTCGTGTTCACACGGGTGAGAAGCCCTACAAGTGCGAATATGGCGGCTGCGGTAAACGTTTTGCTCGCTCATCAGACCGACGAGGCCATGAACGTTCGCATGAGTAAGTGACCTGTAGTACGCTTGGCATCTGAAACTAAACGTTTTGCTATGTGTATGTTTGTCATTTGTGCAGGGGCATCAAACGGTTTGTGTGCGGAGTGGATGGTTGCACCTACAAAACAGCTCGGAATCCCGACTTGTTCAGACACCAGCGAGCGCGCCACACTCTTGATCAGTAGGCACAAAGATCGTAGGACCAGCGACAGTTAATTGTCGTTCAGGAAGTACATGTACGAGGCCTCAACGATGGCTAAAGCACTCTTGCCTAAGTGAACTGGATTCAGGACGCGAAGACGTCTTCAAGACTATCAAGAAAGTGCTCGAAGTCGAATAGGAAGACATCACGGTCTGTGCAGCTCAAAAAATGAAGGTAGTCTACGTTGTCCGGGCCGCGTCTTAGATACACTGGGACGTCGTGCGTCTTACGTACGTGTGCTTTGCGAGTCCTACGTTACTTTCGTGGACCCCTTGTCAAACGATGAGGTTCCTCGGGGTGTTCACGGGCAGAATAAGTGCCAACTGGCATCACAGCAAACTGATCGAGTGGAGAGCTCTACGTGCCCAGGTGCGCCACCTCGGTTCAACCGCCTCACCCCCAGCAATGGATGCAAACTTGGTCAGCGCCGCGGCGACGAGAGAGCCACTGGAGATTGAAATCGGCCCTGTCTAACGAAGTGAAAGCAGCAGGTAGATCTGCATCGGTGGTGTTACTGGCGCTAATGTCCATGGGTGACCAGGTGACTTGATGCAAAACGAGTGCTATCGCAACAACGTATCCAAAGCTTCTCTACTCTACAATGTTGATCATAACTCATTCGGCCGCCCGCAGATAAAAACCCGCAGCGCTACAAGATGTTCAAGACGTTCAAGACGTTGACAGCCGCGTTCCTGGTGCTGGGACTCGCCAGTGCGCCCGAAGTCAATGCTGGACCCCTCGCGTATGGCATTTGCCAAACGGGCTGCAATGCCCTCGCTGTGGCGTGTTACACTTCCACCGGGGCGACGTTTGGCACAGTGACCGCAGGTGTTGGCACTTCGTTCGCTATCATCGACTGCAGCGTTGCGCTGGGGGCATGCATGACTAGCTGCGTCGCCGCTGGCTGCACGCCAACGACCAACCGAGAACGAGCCAAGAAACTCGAGGCAACCTTTTGGGCAGCTTGCCAAGCTGGCCATCTTGTCAGAACAGTGGCGCCTGTTTCTCATTCGGTCGTGACCAGCACTTAGTGTCGAGCAAGAAGAAGAGCGCTTTCTGCATCTCAAGAGGATCTGTTTGTTTGTTTGCCAATCTTTGGGTTTGTACAAGTACACTTGCTTGCTTTCAATTTGCATTGTTTGACCATTTTGACCATGTTTGCATGCATCCAGCATGGATCAGCGCGGACTCGAGTTGCTCGCTCGCGTTTTCAATTTACACCGCCTTCGCTTGGAGACAACGATGGACACGGAGCTTTCCTAGACGGAGAGCTCACGGACGCGGTACTTGTCCGCCTCACTCTCTCCTCCTCGACCCTGCTCGACAGAGGGCAGGCCTCCTCCGTGAAGCAGAAGATCGAGGAGCTCAAGGCGCGCTATGCAGCAGAACAACGTGCCAAGGGAGGTGTTGGGACTCTCAGTAACAGATCGTGTGCAAAGCTCCTGGACATCAAATGGGGACCTTCTCTCGAATCCTCAAGAAGATCGCTACCCTACGCTCAAGCGACATCACTTTTTCTCGCGATCCTAACTTCCTCAAGAAGCTGCTGCGCCACATTCGTCTAGCTCTGTATAGTGTACTAGTAACCATGAGTAGTCTTACACATCCTAGTGTTACAGGTGCTCTAATGGAGATGTTTAGGAAGGGCAGAAAGGTGATCGTACTGGCGGACCAGAAGATGCTTCTCTCGAAGTACTCTCGGCCACGCATCGAAGAGCTGATGAAAGCAGGCATCCCGGTTTACTACCAGAAGCAAGTCAGTCGTGATCAGCACCGGAAGGTGATAATCGTCGATGACGTTGCTGTGAGCGTGGGGTCTGCGAATGCAAGCTTGAAAGCGACCGACTTCGATTTCGAGAATATTGTATATCTCTACAGCGAAGACGATGGTGCGTGTCGGTACTTGAGCATGATTCTATGCGCTAACTTTTGGTTTTCTTTTGCTTCTTTTGCAGTTGGCGTCTTCAAGCAAGAGTTTGACCTGGAACTGGAGGGCGGTTGCGCTTTGCTGACATCTGAATGGCTCGATGCGAAACCTCCAAAGGAGGACCCGGAGGAGTACGGAAGCGAGCGAGTTTTGCCAGAGGACTCGAGTCTAGTGCCGTAGACTCGGCACTATAATCAGGTCAATTTTTTTCAATAGCAAGCACGAGTTACACAACTACAACGCATTGACACCCACTCGCCGACCGGCGGTTCGACCCCAGTCTGAGACCAGAACTCAGCGACTCAATTCTTTGCCAGTCACAGGACAACCGGTCACAGGCCACCTTCGGCGTCCAAAGGATGGGAACGATCGTGCCTTGCCAGAGGACTCAGACAGGGGAAGAAACCATGTCATACGCAAGTAAGGTTTTCCATTTGTTAAAGCTGCAGCATTGAGGTGTGCCAAGTGAGCGTGGAAGCTGATGGTCAAAGTCGGCGAAAAGAGTTCTATGGTTACCGAAGCTGGTGGTCTCAGTGAGTGAGCAACGCGAGTTTGACGACCGCAACACTATCCTGCTCCGAACAAGTTGGCTTGATGCACATTATCCGTCTGTAGATTGTGCTGTGAGTATTCTTTGGCCTCCGCCGTTGCAAGTGAACCCCACGGGGTCGATGACATTCCAGTGCTAGTGTTCGATGACGGACTTGCAAAGTTTCGCCGGCAAAACTGCATGTTGTAGACGGTCGTGGCCACCAACATTGTGGGGATCGCTTTGTCCCTGTTCTACCTGGTAGTGTACTACATCTACGAGCCCAACAAATGGACAAGAGGGTGATCCAAGAACGCAACACGGAGCTTTTGCCACTCTCGATGATCATCGCTGGTGACGTCAATTGTGTGCTGTGGCTCGTGTACGGGCTACTCCTTCGGTTCACAGACACCGTTCTTCCCGCACTTGGAACACGTCCCCGGCTCGCGGGCCTTGCATGCTGCCCTTGATCGCGCGCGCGACTTGACCAGACAGGCGTTGCAGCGGATACGGTTGCTGAGCTCCCTGGTTTTGCCGCATCGGCAGCACTTGTGTTCTTGTACATTCATCAACCTCTTCACGCTTTTTTTCCTCCTGCACGACTTGCAGCAAACCATTGTCTCCGATGGATCCAACGCCTTCCAGCACAGGACGCGGACGTGCTCACTCTTGTGCTTAATGTATGCCTTTGCGGACGTCTTTGTCTTTCTGACCCTCTTCTTCTCGACGTGATCCGTTGTGTAGAATTCAGTGCCTTCCTCGCTCATAAACGAATTGAGAGCAGCACGCTCCTTTTCAGTCATGCCCTCGCTTGCACTCGCGTGTGATCACTTCCATCAACTTAGCGAGTTGCCATGGCAATCCATTCTCCAAAATCATAAATTGACGCGCCTCACAGTCACTGAACGGTGCTACACTGCTGTTCAAGCTGTTAGATGTGATGCAAGTAGCCACCATACAAACCCCTCAATCTGTCGCAATATTTTCTTGCATGGCAGCACTTAGAGAGGAAGGAAGCTCGTCACGGTCCCAATCCGAAAGCCTAAGCATGGAGGGCGAAGCAACTGACATACATAACTCAACCAGTTCCCACTCTTATTCTGATAAGCTACTCCAACACAAGTTTGACTTCCATCGCAAACTGCTGTATCGTGCGCATGTTTACGTAGTTTGGCGTCGTCATCCTCTAGCAGTCCGAGTCCAGAACCTTTGGTATCGGAAATCAGTGCATCTGTCTGGGGGAAGCACGAAATACAGTCGCGGTGCTGCAGGCTTTCCAAAAAGTTGTGAAACGTCATGGAGGCTTGCCTGCTTGCCTGCTTGCAGAAGTGCTTGTGTGCACCAGTCACCTGAAACAACACCTCCGGCGTGAATATTGCATACAAAAACCAAGCTAATGTTCCATAGCATCACCATCACCCTCGCCTTCGCCTTCGCCTTCGCCTTCGCCTTCGCCTTCGCCTTCATCCCAGTCTCCTTCCGTGAGATATTTAACACCATCGTGTGCCTCACCGTTGTCGACCAGGCGTCGAATTCCAAACGTTCCACCTCGCGGCAGCACTGAATGCGCATGGCTTTCAATCAGTTGTCCACGGAGCACTGCAAGAGTGCCAATTCCATGAGACGCAGAAATGAAATCCACAAGTTTCTGTTTATCCTTCACGTACAAGCGCTTATAGACCTCTTGCTGCACACATTGCGATGCGAAGACGAAGTACTCGTCGGCAAAACGGTTGCTGACACGATAATGAAGCAACGATTGAGCGTAGTCCGAATCAAATTTTCCACAGCCATCCGTCAACCACTTGAGGTCAACCACTTGAGGTCAACCATGGCAATCGCGTTTTCAAGCCATGCCTGTTGGTTAGCCACTTGTGCATACCGCAAGACATAGCGTGCGTTACCACCCCATCGACGAAAACAATCCTGCACGACGGCCACTGGTATATCCGAATACATCAGCTCATGGCACTTAAAAATCTCTTGCTGTGACCAAACTGGCATGTAGCAGGTTCGACAATTGTCTTGTTAAACTGGTACCAAACGGAGCGGCGCGGCGACGTCAAAAGAATCGTCTTCGCTGGATAATATCTTGGCTTGACGGCATCCACAATGTTCAATGTCGGCTACAATACCCCAAGTCAAAGTAGAAAGCTGCGCCAAAGGGCCATACCCTCTAGTATTTTGTATGCATTACAATTGATGTTAGAAACGAGTATTTACGTTGCCACCACCTTGCATTAATGCACACAAGCTTGAGCACCTTCCCCATTTTCTATTGTGAGTACGCCATCTTACTACGTTACTACCTTTATATCAGGACTAAAGACTTATTTAATTTCTACGTGGGATTTGGAACCTCAAAACTACTCATTCGAAATTAATTCCACTCAATCGACCGCCGGAGTCATATCGAAGAAGTTTCTCCAGAGCTCCTCGCTTTTCTCATGCTTCCACTTCATACAGTAACAAAATGTGACTGGATTCTCCACGTGAACAAACGTCTTCATCACGAGCGGATCGTCGGTCTGGGTTGATCCTTCTTTCAAACGGCTGAAAACGCGATTTGTGCATTGCTCATCTAGAACCTTCACGAAGACCTCAACCTACACGCGCAAGCGTCAGCATACTTGCACACACACAACAGAACTACGTGGACATACACGTACCTTGCATCTGTTGCCAATTGATAGATTCTCCTCAACAGATCCGGGGAGCATGTTGACGATGGGAACCTCACTGCACATACCGTCGTAATAGCCATGCATATCGCGAGAAAGTGCAAGCCGATTGTTCAGGTCACGATCGTACTTGCCGAATTCTCGTTTGTGGTCGCTGCTTTGCCTTTTCGACACCAAATGGCAGCTTTCTGCGCTGCCGTATGGAATGAAGAGCTTCTCGTTTTCGATACGTTGATAGCGGAACTCGTCAGTCGAGGAGTCCAGATTCGAAACGCTTGTAGTCAACGAGACGGATGTCATTGTGTTTTGCGGAGAATCCGACTCTCGTGGAACATAGTCGGAGTAGTAGACGCGCTGTAGTTCAGTAGACACAGCATTAACTTGTCTAACACTCGTCTCAATCGTTTGGCCATGCAACGGAGAGCCCAGCGTTAGCGGTTCGTCCCTCAAGGCATTATCGAATAGCAAAGCATTATCTTCTGTAAATGAAACAGAGTTAGTCCGCCACACATGCAGCACTACCACGCAGTAGCGAGATGAGCGCACCTGTCTTGAACAGAATATGGAAGCGCAACGACTTGTCGTCATACCAAAACGCGATACTCTTGTCCCCGTCGCGGCGCGCAGGATCGTAGTATCCAAGGTACAATCCCGCTAGCCGGTAGATTCTGCACCGAATCCCTTTCGTGTCCAACGCGTTCTCAACGGATCCAGTGACAAGCCACAATCCTGTTTGTGCGGGTGCTTGCTGCGGAACCACCACCAGCACGTGAACAGGGGTCTTTTTAGCCTTAACATCTTCCTTCGTGAGTTGGAACCGCACGTCTTCCTCCGATAAGTCAACCAAGTTGAGTGGTGCCCCCACAGCGCTCAACGGGTTCAATCCAGTGGTGTCGTCACTCACACCGTTCTCCACGTCTGCCTCCGTCAGCCACGCGCCGCGGCCCTCGTCTTTCTTCGCCAGGAAGAGCTGCAGTTTACGCACAGGACACGTGATGTTCTCGTTCTTCCCCTTGATCGCCTTCTTCAAGTCATCCACCGAGTCGTTCTCATCTACTTCCACCGAGAACGCGCTTCCCGCTTCACCAACGATCGCACAGAAGAGCTTCACCATCTTTCTTTGAGGCAGCGGATTCTGGAATGAGGAAGAAGAGAAGGAGAGAATTCGCTATCGTACCTAAACGGAAATGAAGATGTGATGAAGGCGTGCCACATTGTCTTCCAACAATGGCGGTGAGGGTGAACTATTCTTTCGTAATGCCATGATCTTTTTCTTTAGAATGAACATCCTTTGGGTGCAATCCTATTGTTGCTGTGTGCGGTGCTTGGAGGTGTGGAGGAGACCTCCTTCGCACCAGGTGCTACTTAGCGCTGGTGTCGTCGTTTTCAGCAGCTGAGGGTCAGGAAGGTGCAGAGCAGTGCTCGTTGGTATATTACGGTAAGAAAAAAAACCGGCGGTGTAATGTACTGGATATTACTACTTTTGATTTCACAGTGCAGCTTGTCAATTTCTCGTGCAAGACGAAATTGGTCCTTGAGCTGCATCTGTCGGGTGTAGTTTTTCTCGCAACGTTTACGATGCCGTTCTGATGACGGGGTCGTCTCTTGCATGGTTTCCACGACTGTTGCTGAGTGACTATCCTATTTTGTCCGCTTCCGCCGCCGGTCTAAATGTCCTGGGCGGCATACACCCTGTGTGTATTGGTGTCAAGTTCGCGCTCCATTATGTGAATGATTTGTCAACATTGCGCCGTTGGCGGCAATTGCCGAGGCTACGTTGTTCTTCACCTTTGCATTGTTTGCGGGTATCTTCACGTGCACAACGTTCCTTCCGTTGTTCTGGTTTGCGAGGATGTATTCGGAGATGATCAAGGACAAGCAGACGTCGACGGTGATGAAGATCTTGCTACACTTCAACATGCTCTTCCCCATGCTAATCTGTGCGCTGTGGGTTCAAGTGCTGTTTTGGCGATTAGTGAGCTTGTGTACTGGCGCAATGTGGCAGCTCATGGCAGCACCGACACCGAGCAAACGCCCGAACAAGCAGACCCCCAAAACGCTGAAGAACCAGCTCAAGAGCCTCAAGATGAAGAAGAACAAGTAGATAGAGAACAAACATGCAGACAACTGCGCAAGACAAACTGAAAATACAGAAACCTTTCTTGTTCACGTCTTAGCCTTGCCACAGCCTCTATTTCTTCATGTTCTGAAGGTACTCCTTTCAGCCACTGGTAGCCATCTTCTCGATCTTGTCGTCCACCTCACGCTTCTGCGTGTCCAGGAACATCGCCATAGCGTCAATGAGTGACGAGTCTCCACCACCGAGGATGCGAACGGCCAGGAGACCAGCGTTCGTGGAGTTGCCAATGGCGACGGTGGCACACCGCGGCAGCAACTGAAAGACCCGAAGGATCACAAAACAAGCCCATCTCTGGGGCTTGCAGCTGTCAGAAACCTATGACGACTTTGATGTATTTTCCAATCGTTCCACGCCCAAGTCGGCGCAGTTGACTTGAACGGATCCATGGCCCAATTGACGTTGCCAACGCGTAGTAAGGCGCTCAAATGTTTCGAATGCTTCTAACTGTGCGCTTATGGCAAGGGCACAGCAGCGCTCGTGGCCTGTGTGCATCATAATCGCATCCACTCGACACGTACATCTTCCTCTTCCTTCCACTTGCAAACGTGTGACCAAATTCTATTATTTATTCCCCATAAACACGTCTAACGCAGCGACAAACTGCTTGACATTCACCAAAGTTCCTGGCTTCTGGTGGATTTCATCGGTTTTCGTTCTGATCGTTTGCTTTCGATAATGGGGTGCTAAGTTGCTTGGAACCACGAATCCGAAGCAGAACTGATCAGTGGGAACGCCAACACCATTCAGCCATTGCAAAAAGCTACTCAGTGGTGCAGCTTTGATTCCATGATCCAGGTTGAGGGTCATTTGCAAGCCGTAGCATTTAAAGTTCTTGCCATCCAAGATGAATGCATCCAGCGCACCAAATGTTCTTGACATCGGCTGGTAGTATGTCAAGCGTCGAGGAAGTTCATCAATCTCGTCAAGAGTGGAGAAGCGTACCGTTTCCATATTTTCCGGAATAATCAACTCCAAGCGCACCTTCGAACACAGCGAGCGAAACTGTAGCCTTCCTCGTTGGGTGCAGATTGAACCATCTATGGCAAAGCATCTCATATATCTTGCCTCGAACTACGGATGTACTTCCCGAGTCATCATCAGCGTGTGCTATAGCGAATTTCGACACTTTTTGTAGGCTGTCTTCGCCCACTTTGGCAACGATTTTCTCGGCGATGTCCTTGGACAGAAAATCCAAATGGAATTTCGCTCGTAGATCACTTTCGCTCGGCACCATCTGAAGGACGCGGTGGCTGTAGTTTCCATCTCTCACAGCAAGCTTGCTTTTGGCATACAAAATGATGTCCAGAGCACTGAATGAAGCGATTGCCTTGCTCAATTCTTCATCATTTTCGCGCTCTGTTGAGGTGAAGATGAATCTGGGAATTCCACCAAACTTGTCGTATCTCGAAATCAAAACATCTTCTGCTACTTCCAAGCCGTCTTCAAGGAGTAGGTTGTATTCTTGCAGCTCTTCCAAGGTCCATACTGGCAAGATATATGTGAACGAGTCGACTTTTGCGTAGTCGTTCATGCCATCAAGTCCCGGCGAAGCAAATAGAATCGATACTCCTTTCCAACCAGTAAGTTCCGATGACTTTCCCTCGATGAGCCGAAGCACACGGCGCTGGTCCTGAAGCAAACGAACATCCACTTCGTTCAATTCGCTGAATTCCTTGCTTTCAGTATGGTACTTGAGGAATCGTGTTCCAAAATTCAACACCAACTCAAATGAAGAAAGCTCCTTGACTTCCACTTGATGCCGAGAAATAAGTTGAAAGATGCAGTAGAGGTAGAAACGACTCTTCCCTATGCCTGGATTCCCCGTCACAACCATGTTGGCATCTGATTTGGCTTCAAAACACAACATCACCTTGCCCATTAACTCCGCAAAAACCACAACATACGCATCCCTTTCCACAATCTTGGTGTATTTCTCCATCGGATGCGCCAACGGTGGAAACCCAGCCATCTTGAAATACCTCGTGAATCCGTCATGTTCGTCTCCATCCACTTTGCGTTTCTTCTTTTGGATAGAAAAGTTTCGTCTACAAACCATTCATCTACTCGAACGCGCTTGCCAGCACCACCTTGCACATCAAGTGCTATAGATTGTTGCTCTTGCTGCGGAACCACCACCAGCACGTGAATCACCTTCTTCGTCGGAGCACCTCCAAACAAGTCGCCAATCTCTTCTGTTGGATCGATTTCTTCGTTCAGCAGTTTCTTCACATGCTCAGGAATGGCTCCACTTCGCATACTGATCACATCAGGGCTATTCGACACTAGCCACGCGCCGTTCCCCGTCTTCGCCAGGAAGAGCTGCAGTTTACGCACAGGACACGTGATGTTCTCGTTCTTCCCCTTGATCGCCTTCTTCAAGTCATCCACCGAGTCGTTCTCATCTACTTCCACCGAGAACGCGCTTCCCGCTTCACCAACGATCGCACAGAAGAGCTTCACCATCTTTCTTTGAGGCAGCGGATTCTGGAATGAGGAAGAAGAGAAGGAGAGAATTCGCTATCGTACCTAAACGGAAATGAAGATGTGATGAAGGCGTGCCACATTGTCTTCCAACAATGGCGGTGAGGGTGAACTATTCTTTCGTAATGCCATGATCTTTTTCTTTAGAATGAACATCCTTTGGGTGCAATCCTATTGTTGCTGTGTGCGGTGCTTGGAGGTGTGGAGGAGACCTCCTTCGCACCAGGTGCTACTTAGCGCTGGTGTCGTCGTTTTCAGCAGCTGAGGGTCAGGAAGGTGCAGAGCAGTGCTCGTTGGTATATTACGGTAAGAAAAAAACCCGGCGGTGTAATGTACTGGATATTACTACTTACAACGACAGGAGTTTGTAGAGTAGTGCCATGGGACAGTAATATGACTCGGTTATTCCAGCAGCAAAAGAGAACCCTTCTTCTGCTTCAATCATCATGTAGGCTTCGCGCCGCAAGCGCGCGCACTCGGACGGCGCGACGATCCGCTGCTGTTGGTGTACGCGCGGCAGTTCCTGGAGCATTTTGGGTATGTTATATACGCAGTCGGGGTATTGCGATGCGGTTCGCGAAGAGGTCTTCCGATCTTGGCGGCCATCGGGTTGAAAGATCGCTCGTCGGACACGTTTGAGGTTGTCATGCAAAGCGTGAAGGAGCTTTTTGCTCAGGCTCTTCGCCGAGCTCATGGTTCGCTCTCATTCCACAACTTGCCGTCTCCTACTCAAGCGACCTCGACCGAGCCAACTCATCTGACTTCCAGCAGCCATGGCGCCGGCTTCGCCTCGCAAGGGGCGGGGCAAGGCGGCTGGAAAGGCAAAGCCAGCGTCCAAGAAGAAGCGCGCGAGGACGTCTGGAGGCAAGAAGCGCAAGGGCATCGGCGGAGAAAGCAAGAAGAATAAGAGGCAGCGACTCGCACAAGACGGACGCGTCCTCGAAGGCCCTGACGTGTGGTTCCACCAGGAGGTCGCCGACGGCCTCTGGGCTCCTGACGACGTTCGGGACAGCGCAGCGGTACCGTCGGTCTTCAAGCCTCTCTAGGACTCGTGGTTCCGAGTGACGCACTGTGTAGACACCGACTCACCAGACTGGGACCCCAAGATCACTGACTTCGTGGTTGAACCACCCAAGCCGCGCAAGAAGAAAACCCGCTCGCTGAAAGAAGTGAAGGCCCATGTGATGCTCCCACCCGTCACGAGCTGTACGAAGGTGGCGATAAAGCCGTCAGCAGAGCAAAAGACAAAGCTGAACCAAATGTTTGCAACTCGCCGTGCCGTCTACAACAAGCTTGTCGCCGCCTCCAAGGAAGAATGTGCTACACGTCTGTCTCAAGGATGAATCAAGCCGAAGGCGCTGGCGCAGCTGTACTGTCCGATGTCGACGAAGGAAGACGTTCGACAACACTTCCGAAACAAGAAGAAGCTTGCAAAGCATCTTCAGTGCAATTGCGAGGTTTTCGTTGGAGCCTTTGACGACTTCCAGGACGCTGTCGTCTCGAGCACCGCGCTGTTTGACGCTCTGAAGGAGAAGGGCAAGAAGACAACGTTCCCGGTCATCGGTTTAAGAGTGTATTTGCACGCTCAGACGCAATGGCGCTGCGGACAGACTGCTGCTTCTTCGAGTCCAAGGATCGCAAATCAGTGGCGTTCCACAAGACGTTCATGGGCAAGAAATGGATCGAGCTGTCCGAGCCTCTGCCTGAGATTACCACGATGCTGCGGCTAGAGCGCACCCGTGACAAGGGCTTCTATCTCTGCGTGCCTACCTGCAAGGACTTTGCGCCTACGCTGAGCACTCGCACGGGTGCTATTGATCCAGGCGTGCGCTGCTTCATCACATTCTACGATCCCAGCGGCCGAGTATTCAGCATCGCGGACCCCGACGAGAAGATACTCACGCGACTCAAGATTGCGGACGCTCTGCGGCGCGAGCTGGCGCTGCTAGAACAGAAGATTGTAGAGCCGCCGTGTCGGGGGAAGGACTGTGCGTGCAAACGGACGAGTGAGGGGCGTGAGGCGGCGAAGAACGAGGAGTGCAAGTGTTCACATCCGTGCCACACAAAGACCAAGGTGGGAAAGAAGAAGACGGCGGCAGAATGCGTCGCTACCACTGAACTGCAGCGGAACAAGCGGCGGCGTCTGCAGATCCGTCAGGTTCTAGGCAAGGTGACGCGCATGGTGCACGATATGCACTAGAAGGTCTCCAAGTGGCTGTCGCTGAACTACCACGAGGTGCTGCTGCCAACGTTCGAGACCCAGCAGATGGCCGCTCGATATGTCCGAGAAGAGCGCCTTGAACTCACGCCTGAAAGCCTTCTTGCTCCAGCTGAAGAACTTGTGCTTCGGGGACGGAAGCGGAAGCTGCGTCACCCGACTGTCCGCGCCATGATGACGCTGTCGCACTTCAAGTTCAAGAAGATGCTGGAGTACAAGATGCAGCGAACGAGCGGTCGGGTGGTGGAAATGCACGAGGAGTACACGTCCAAGACCTGCTCGGGGTGCGGCCGCATCGACAAGAAGCTCGGCGCCAAGAAGGCGTACAGGTGCAAGCACTGCCACCTGCTCCAAGATCGAGATGCTAACGCAGCACGGAACATCTTCCACAAGAACGTGGGTGTGTCCGTACTGCGCGACCATTTCACCGGTGTTCCTGCATCGGGGAGTCCTGCCAGCTCTGCGCTGGCGTAATAGGCCCAACAACCGTAGGTTCGATTAGAACAGCTTAGGACAGAGGCCGTGATGCTATTCGGATAGCCACGGACATCGAGAGGCAGCTACGTTAGGAGGCGTATGACACCAAGAAAAGCTGCAATTCAAGGCTAAAGTGCGTTTTTATTCCCTTCGCTACCTGTGAACCTAGCATTGATCACAAAGTCTCTAGTAACTTGGGAGGGACGATCCTCTGTGACCATCGACATACAAACTGAGTCCAGTACACGAAGTGATGACGTGCGTGGCTCTCATTTTGACACGAAGCCTTGAACTCAAACATGATGTCGACCGTCTTGTCATCCACCTCAGTGACTTCCAGCGTGTTGGCTCCTTCACGCGCCCAAACCACTTCATTTTGCAGTTCTTCCGCTGCGTGACTACGAACATTCGCCTCCGACTCTGCGATCACCATCGTGTACGCTATTGCCCTCTTACCATTCGACAACTTCCGTGGTTGTCGGCGCACAAGATGTAGATAGCGGAGATAAAAGTCTCCTGGAATGTTGCACACCATCATGTACGCATCTGTCTCAAACTCTTGCAGCACTTGACTAGATACCGCTTCACGATTGTTATCGCTCCAGTTTGGAGGTGTCACGATCAGTGGCAGCCACTTGAGATCCGAATTGAGCACCAGTTGATCTACACTTTCCAGCGAGAAGTTGACACGCATGCTGAATCTCGCATTGGCGACTACAGAATTATCCGTTGGTCTTCTTAAAAGTGGTGCGTGATGCACGCTCCAGCCAAAGAAATTCCCCATTGCTTCGATCTGCTGGCGATTACACTGAAAGTCGTCGACTGCCTCCTTGTAGACAGCGTCGAACTCTCCTCGTGAGAAGGGGTGGAAATAGAAGGAAGGGGCGTCATTCGGGAAATGAACACGCCACCCAGGCTCGTTTTCATCTCGGTGACAAACCCATTCCGACTTTTTGCTCGCTTCGTATAAGTTTAAACCGCTAACGTTCGACTTTGAGTCTCCACTGACGTCCAGTAAACCCTCTTGGGCCAACGACCAAAGCCGCTTGAGCTGTTGAAGTTTCTGGTAGATTTCAAGGTTTTCATTGCGGAGTAATTCGCTTTCTAGTGCCAGCCGCCGTACAGCTTGACTTGTTTCCTGTGGTGCTTCGTGACTGTTGCTCGCAGCTTTGTGAAGGACGGCAAGTCGTCGCTTCACTTCGAGTTCCAGTTGGTCTCGCTCCTCGAGCATGTCTGCGATTTTTTTTTCTTGGAGGCTCGAAACCTCGCCAACGTCTCGCATCGCTGCTTGCGTTTCCATTCAACCTGGACTTCCTTTGTCCAGGCTTCTGTTGTCAAGGTGGCCCAGTCGTTGATCAGCGTTGATGTATCAACGACGTTAGCGTTGGTTGAGTTGGTGAAGGTGCTCATGGTACTCATGACACTTTTGTAATGTGGTCGACACGATTGTCGTCGATGAGTGAACCGAGTGATAACTGAACACGGGGTAGAACGTTGGTATGATTCGCCTCTCTGGCCGACCTCGTTTCGAGCATCAACATGTCCAAACTGGTGGCGTGTCGCGCTGTGATCACCATCTTGCTGGGGATCCCGTGCCCAGCTGTTACCCAGTCTGACGTTGTCTAACCTTATTAGTGCATCGTGAGAGTCTGATGCCACGATGACAAATAAGGCGTCAACAGCAATCTATCGTCAATTGAAGTGCTGTAGTGGCCTTAGAAGATATACTCGTTCGACTGGGTCAGCTTTGTGGTGACGAAGGTTCTCGGCTCCGTGAACATCGTAGAGCAGGACACATGAGTTGTAGTCGAAATTCTGCAGCACTTTCGTTTGGACACCGCCGCTCCAGTCACAGCTGTAGGCCAAATCGTCATGCCTAGCCCATTCATTTCCTGTGCAAGTCGTTCAGCGAGGATTGAACGCGCTTGTTGAAATGTGCTCATGCGATCAACAACTCTTTGCCAGATACCGGCGCTGTGGTCGCGTGATGCACGTTCCAGCCGCGACACTCAATTCCTGGTATGAACAAGGAGAGGCTGGTACACAATTTATCGTATCACGAATTGATAACTCCGTCGAACTCGTCCTGTACAAATGGACAAAAATACAACAAAGGCTCGGCAAACCAGGCGCCTATCCCAAACACCTAGTCCAGCTCGCCTTCCAACCCCGTTCTTCTTCCAACCCCGTTCTTCTTCAGTGCAAGCTGGTACGTCGCATCGATAGGTCTGGGAACAACGGAGGATTCATCTTCGTCTGTATCAGCGGAATGCGATGCCTCCAGTCTCTATTTCTCTCCGGGTTCCAAAGGATCTCGTTCACATTTCAGCTGTGCGAATTTCTTCTTCTTCTTCTTCAATCGAAAATGCACCAGCGCCTCGCGTCGAGGCTTCCATCTCCATTCCAGTTGAAATTCTTGCATTGACGCATTCAACGTCCTTGCCGCACATCCCGCGAATCTTCAGTCACGTCAGAACTGACCACGCTGTCTCGGCTGAAGCTGCTCAGTGTCGTCATGATGCTCAGTTGGCGTAGTTTGTCAGGGCCACGACGGTGAATGGAGTCACAAATCCCCAATAACACACTCGATCGTTTGTTCTGATTTGCCAGTTAGAATAACCTCGTTTCGAGCGTGAACATGCCTGATCGATGAACAGCTCGCCAACTGCCGTCTATCCTGTTTGGTGTAGTTGGACGGGTACTGCGTGACTGACTCAAGAGGAGACTATGTTGGATGGCACCACGATTTCCTCCCAACGTATCATGAACTGCATCCACTGGGCCATCAAATATGCCGCATGCGACTTATTTTCACACACAGCACAGTGCTCGTAGACGACATCGACAGCTCTGTCGCTCACTTCTTCTAACGTGAAGAAAGCCCAGCCCTCAGTTACCCATTGAACGTCTTTTTCAGGTACTTCAGCGTCACGACTTCGCTTGTTGGCTTCCGAGTCGATGATGATCATGCTGAATCCCACCTTCCGTTTGCCGGCTTGAAGCTCCCACTTCGCACTCCAGGCAAGAAACACATAGCGGACATTCTTCTCGCCAGGGATATCATGGACCATCGCGCGCGTGAACGGATCAATCTCCTGCAGAACTTGGACAGAGATCTCGTCTCGCGGAGTGAAGTTCCATCCCTTAGGAGTCATCAATAATGCACGCAAGTCCTCCTCCCTCACCACAGTCACTTTGAACGCCTCATTCAGGGTGCACCGGACCCGTTTGGTAATTCTAACATGACACGCCAGAGTTTTGTTCGAGTAGCTCAGTTTCCGATGAATATCCCACCCTAAAAACGCCCCAACAAACGAGGTAACTGGTAATTCAGCTACAAATCCAGCGTCGTACGGGTTAGCAGTGGCAATAACTTCTTCAATTGCGAATGGGTGGAAGTAGAACGAAGAGGAACCATTGCGGAAATGGACACGCCAGCCATTGTCTCCTTCGCTCACGGGTAGAATGGTGTCGTTGTGTTCAGGAACAGTTTGGTGCGCACTCAGTAGCTGCTTACGGAACTTGTTGTGACTCTCGATCGACTAGCACAGCGCCATGTTCTGACTGCGTAGAGCCTCTGCTTCCACGATAAGTTCGTGTACCATTTGCATCGTTGTGTGCTGGCCTCCGAACAAGTAATTGCGAGCGACTTCGTCCTGCATCGCTGTCAGAAAGCTCTTGATCGCGCTTTCGAGATGCAGGTGTTTACGTTGCAATGAGTTGCGTTCCTCTTTCTTCTTCAACCGGAATTCGATCATGGTGGCGCGATGTTTCTTGAGCTTCGACGCACGCTTCTCCAAACTCTTCTTGGTCGCCGCATCTTCAGTCACTTCGTTGTTGCTGTTCTTCCGTACTCTAGGCGTCCCCCTTCCGATGATTTGGATGTGACGTAAGCTCGCAAATTCTGGATACCAACGCAGTCTACTGTAGATAGTTGAGCCCAAGGCACTCGTCAGCCTACGAGTTGTATGGCAGCTTGCAGTGTCATGCCCTTTGTAGCTGAACCACTCACGCCATCGTCGGCAACTGTGCATGAACTACGGAGATCAAATCGCGCATGCTCCCAACCATAGAGTAAACATGACTGTACTAGTGGTATTAGGCCCTTTACCCCAGCAACGCTTACCTTCAGAATGAAGGCTTCATTTGAGGGATGGATTGCATCGGCTAGTAGCCGACGACATTCGTCGTCAATCACCTGCAGTATGTCCAGCCGATAGGAACAACAAGCAGCTCTCGGGAACCCGTCTTCTGCTAGACTGACACTTTCCCGACTAACCTACGGAGACGCTTGATGAACTGAATGCGCTACATTCGAAGCTTTGGTCGGCGATAGCTGCTGGTTCGGCTCAAAAATCTGGATTAGGAGCGCTGTCGACTTCCCCACGAACGTATAGGTCTGATGAGAAGGATTGCTCGCCATACTGGAAACATACACACCAACCAGGCAGACACCACATACGCAACGCAGCTTCCAGCTGCAATAATGAGCCAAACACTCGCCTCACTCACGACATCGATTAAATTTATGGCTACTGTCCGCTCCAGATTGCACCTTACGCCGGGAGCAACTTGGACGGCACCACCATTTGCTCCCAGCGGAGCGCGTAGTGGGCCCACTGTACAAAGAGATACTGGGCATGCAATGCGCTTTCGCATCCACCCCAGTGGTCGTACACAACGTCGATCGACGTGTCATCCACCTCGATGATAGTCAAATTCGCGCCACCTTCCGTGACCCACTGCACCTCGTCTTCATTCGCCTCCGCTGACCGACTGCGTTTGTTCTCCTCCGAGTCTGCGATCATCATGGTGTGCGTGATCACGCGTTTCCTTTCTCGTTCTGTACATCGATGGCGCCCTACGAGAGAAATGTATCTGAGGTTGATATTGCATTGGATGTTGTGTAGCAACACGTACGTGTTGTCATCGAATTGCTGTAGCACTTGATTGCTAGCACAACGCGATGTGACGCCTCCCCACTTCATCGGGGTCACAATAAGAGGCCACGAATTTCGATCCTCTTTACTCATAACCTCGTCAGCGACAAGAAGCGGACACCGGATACGTTTAGTGAACCGCGACTTGGCCACCAGCGCATGGCCCTCTGCAGCAGAAGACACCGTCGCGTGAAGCACGTTCCATCCTAAAAGTTCCCCTACGAGGCTTAATGTCGGAGGTCTTGCCACCAAAGCTGCAGTACACGATTCCACCATAGCATCGAGAGTGCTGCGATCATACGGGTGGAAGTGGAAGGATGGTTCACCGCCGGGAAAGTAAACGCGCCAACCGGAGCGTAGGTCGATGGATGGTAAAATGTAGTTGTCTCCTTGCTGGCCGAGATACTGAGCTGCCTCCAGTAGCACTTGCTGGTAGTCGTTGTGCGTTTTGATTTCCTTGGTCAGTGCCACGTTCTGGCGTCGAAGGTCTTCGATTTCGACGAGTAGCTCACGCAACGTGTCAGACGTACAGTTGGCTCTATCGTGTCGGGTACTGGTACGAGCTGCTGCGGCCCTCACACTAGCCGCCACTAGCTTGACATGGTTCTCAAGCCGGCGACACTCCTGCTGTAAGCCCTCCTGCTTCGCTTTGCGTTTGCGTCGGAATTGCACCATGTCATGTCGATGCTGTTGACGTTTCTGCTCCTTCTTGTCTTTGAAAACCCACGCCAACGTGGCGCCGGTGGGGACGTTTGCCACGTCCACACACTCTACAGCACTCAGCGTTAACATGGTTGTCGTCTGATACCTGTTGTAACGTGGTCTGCGTCGAGCAGAGTTAGAAGAAGAGTGATCGACCGCTGACCCAGGAGTGACGTGAGCTGCTACCACTAACTCCAGCTACGTGGTGGTTCTATAAACTTGTAAACTGGAGTTTAGTCACAGTCACGCAGACCAGCAATGCGACGACAATTTTCACGCGATCACTGTTTACAGAACCGTATGCTTGGTCTTGTCCACACAGTTGAGCCGCTGAGCTCTTCCTCATACTTAGTTTGAGGCAAACGGGAGAAAAATCGAGCATGCGTTGCCCGAGAAAACAGTGATCGCCTGCCAGGATTTGAGCCCGCTGAACTCTCCTGTGGTTTTACTGTACAGGCTGTTCAGTAAAACCACGGGCTGTACAACAGCCTGTAAGTTTGGTTGTCAAAGACTGCTGATCAGGATGACAGAGGCCTTCCTTATTCACAATGACTGGCACACAACTGGGAGACAGCACCGCCACAAACCTCGATTCGAGGTTTGTGGCGGTGCTGAGGTCCTCGATATATGTTACCTCTTGGGCCAGGTTTGCCCGCAACTCGGTATATTCACTAAGAATGATCTCGAGAGATCTTTGCGTTCGGACTGGGCTACCGACGAATGAAGGCACTACATCTTTCACTCCCCAACAGCCCGTTTACCGAGTGGGCTTTCGTTTGAGGTCCTTCTCAGGGTCCCGTTCCCACGTTGGTTTGAATTCAGTCGCCTTAGTCGATTCGGTGTCCTCTGCAGAACTGCGGAGTTCGAGGCTGGTTGGTGACTTGGAGGAGCCCAAGCTGCCACAAGTTCTTCGCCGCATTGATGTCACGCTCCCAGTGGACACCTTCCAAAATTGACATAGGCAGCTAGGGCTCCTCCAAGTCACCAACCGGCCTCGAACTCCGCAGTTCTGCAGAGGACACCGAATCGACTAAGGCGACTGAATTCAAACCAACGTGGGAACGGGACCCTGAGAAGGACCTCAGACGAAAGCCCACTCGGTAAACGGGCTGCTGGGGAGTGAAAGGCTTAGTGCCTTCATTCGTCGGTAGCCCAGTCCGAACGCAAAGATCTCTCGAGATCATTCTTAGTGAATATACCACAAGAGATTGAAAAGGTGTGGTAGGCGGCTAGACGTGAGCACATGGCTGTCATTTGGTTTACGCCAGTTTTTGGGCAACCTGAAACCGTGATATCGTGGTAATCACTCTTTGGGGCAACACCAAGTAGTGTAGATCACGACGCTCTCATATTCTACTCTACTCACTCTGGGTTCTACGACGTCCCTGCAGCGACACCAAAACGCTTCGCGGTTCACTTCTTCCCAACAATATGTCTGCTGCTGACTGCGAATGGGTAATCGACGACAACGACGCCGTTTGTCTGCTAGAAATGTGGAGTCTCGTTGCGCCTACACGAGGCGAAGTCCGACAGTGGCCAAAAGAGCTGAAGACTCAACGCAAACTGCGGCTCCACAGCAACCGGATGACCCGATTCCGTAACAAGAGGGCAGCCGAGAAGAAACTCATGCAAGAAGAGCACCAGCGTCTAGAGATGGAACTCAAGCGGTGTTTAGTGGAGCTTCGTCGAGGAGGCACTGGCCCAGATGCAATGCGGCGACTCACGCTGGAACGTGAAGCGTTACGGGACGAACGCGTCGCATTGCAGGAAGCAATCACGCGCTATCGAAGGTTTCTGCGAGTAACTTGCAATGCTGGCTTGGAAGTCGAGGCACCACAACACAATGCCGTTCTTGCCGACAACGTCACTGTACGCTGCATCGAGTCTGAGTGGCAAGCCGTTCACGAACCAGGTGGAAGGCGCGTGGACTTTACCGGAGGCGAGCCATCGTTCTTCTTCCATCCGTTCTCACAACGAGAATTGAACGCTGCTCTCAATCGTGCAGAGGAGAAGTTCGGTGGCAACACATCCTGCCTCAGTTTCGCAGGGGCTTTTCTCGGATGGGAGGTCAGCAATGCTCCTCTCGAAAGGAGAGTGGCGAGCAACGAGTTGCTTGGCTGGACACGATACTCCAAGCGCCTTCGATGCACTGTCGACACAGTCCAAAACACAATGCGCAGAGCTGACGGCTCGAACGAGTGGCCCATTCTGCCGTCATCGAGGAACTTGGGCTGGGACTCAGATATCACGATCCAGACTTTGCAGCAGTTCGACAGTGAGGCGTACGTGATTGTTCGCAGCTATCCCGGGGCAGTCAACTATCGGTATCTCGGACTCGTGCAGCATGTGGATTGGGAACGGGTCAACGGCAGACGTGTGCTCAAGTACAAGTTCGTGATCGCAAACTCAGAGGCGAACGCTCGCAGTCGGGATGCAGAGCCGACAGCTCAGCGAAAAGTTCGCTGGGTGGATGAAGGAGGTTCTCTGCTAACAATCACGGAAGTTGATGATGGGGCGGTTGACGTCGAGTTCAACCACTGGGCCTGCTTCAAGGGCGAACAGCAAGCGCAAATCCACTTCGTCTCGTTCGGCCGTATCGTCACACGCTGGGAAGAACTAGTTGCACTTTCAAAGCTGCTAACATTTGAGTAAAAGCAAAAGCATCGATCGAATCCCCAAACCATGGGCATAATCCCACCTGTCAACACGGTTGTCGTGACAGAGTCGAGTCAGGTTCGCAGCTCAATATTGTACGGTCTCCGGTAAGTTCCATCACCAGTCGTTAACTCCTCCAATCGAGTCCCAGTGTCATGATCGTCGCGGTGCAGCCCAAGGAAGGGTCGAAAAGCGGCCAGCGTCAATGGAAACTAGTGGCCGATGCCACTCCTCCAACCCAAGTCGAGAGCAAGAAGCAGCGCAAACAGCGATTGCATCGCGAGGAAATGGTCCAGTTTAGATTACGCAAGAAGCTGAACGAGACCAAATTGCGCACACAACATAGTGCCTTGGAACGGCAGATGCAACGCCGTCTTGCAGAATGGAAGAAGCAAGCTATAGAGGACTCGCACAAACCAAATCGAGCTACAATTGGAAGCCAAGAAGGAGCACTACAGTTGCGTGATTTAATTCTACAAACAGAAGCGCTTCGGGTCGAGAACGCGACGTTAACTAAAGTCGTCGCCAACTACAGTACTTTGCATCAAGTGATATACGCAGAGAGTGATCACTTAGTAAAAAGTGCGTCCAAAGGCGAGAGTTCTGTCAATGGAGATGGCTGGCGAGTGACGTTCCCCAATGGAGAACCATCGTTTCATTTTCATGCGTTCACCGAGAGCGAGTGCGCTGGTATTGTGCAGCGTTATGACCAAGTTATGACAGTACCAGGCTCTGAAGCGTTTATGGAGGTTGGAACGCTGTTTGGGTGGCGAGTTGAACGACTTCCGTTGGTTCAACACGTCAGCGATAAGTGGGTAGTAACTCGTGTGCGGTTTTCCAAGCGGATTCATTGTGCGGCGAGGGCATCGAATGCTACGATGTACACGTTAGAAACAGAGTCGTGGAAGGTTTTGACCACTCCAGAACTGTGGACTCGTGTACACAGGGCTAAGTGTACGTCGCTGAAGCTACAGGAGGTCGATGAGGACACAGTGGTTATTGTGTCGAACACACCGCAGTTTGAGAAGCATTTGCGCTATTTGATGTTAATGCACCGCAGACGCAGTACAGATGAGCAAGGTAAGCGCACTATCACCTTCGCTATGGTAATTCCCGACTCTGAAGCGAACAAACGCAGTCGAGAAGCAGAAAACTCGCGCGGGGATGTGCTATGGGTTTGTGAGGGTGGTGGCTACACGACATTGAGGCAGATTGACGAATCGACACTAGAAGTCACCTACGACAACTGCGCAGGCTGCAAGAATGAACTGCAAGCACAACATTTACTGATTGAGTGGGGTCAGGAGGCATTACGCTGGGAACAGCTTGTCACGCCTTCAAGACTGCTCACACAGGTTGAATTCTCTTAAGTTTTGCTCAAAATGTCAGCAAAGGTGAAGCTATGTTCATGAACGCGACCGCACGAGCATCATTCGGTAGTTTTCTAGACAGTCGACGCATACGATGAAGAAAGCTAACGTGAACGTCCCCTGGTGTGTTGCAAACCATCACATACGCGCACTTGATAGCAGACTGCATCGCGTTCGGATTGCTGCCAGTTCAGCAGTGTACCAAGAAGTGGCGGCGATTTCGGACCCGACGTCAAGAGTCTGAAGGCCATGTCATCAAAAGAGAGAGAGAGAGAGAAGTTGATTCATTGACTTTGCCTAGGCCTTGTCATCAAGCGAGCAACTCGCGCGAGTGTACCATCTTCTATTCTTCTCGTCAGCGGCGCGTGATGAACATTCCAGACGAACAGCATCCCCACGAGTTTAATATGCGGAGGGGCCATTGAGAGAATATCATCGCAACGCTGGATAAACATGTCAAACGCGTAGCGCAGGAACGGGTGGAAGTAGAATGATGCGAGAGTGAGCTCGTCGGCAAAGTCACCACCAGCTTCCACTGATCTAAGTAAACCGCGAGTCAACTCCACGAAAGCTGCTGAAATGTTGGATTGCGCTCTCCCTATGCGGGAACACTGTACAAGGATCTTTTTCAAAACCTAAGAATTGTTATCATTGATAACAACAACCACCTTCAATGAGCTTCGACGACATGACCACCTGGGACCACCGACAAGCAAATTGAGCCCAGCGGAGGAAAAGATGTCTTGCATGCATTTCGTCCTCACAACGAGCCCAGATATCGCAGTTGATATCGATGGTCCTTTCGCCCACTTCCGTGACCTTCATGTGCATGCCGCCCTCTCCGATCCACTTGACATCCGGCTGAGGTCCTTCAGCGCTGCGGCTTCTTGAGTTGTCTTCTGAGTCAGCAATGGCAATACAAAAAGTAACCGAGCGCCTTCCGTTCGCCTCCATCTTAATCTGTCGTCGTCCATGCTGAAAGTAGCGCGTGTGAATGACACCTGGAACATTGCAGACCATCACGTGCTCATCGACCGCGAATGATTGCAGGACTTGGATACTGACACTGGGGCGCTGGTGCTCACTCCAGTTCGGCGGCGTGACTACTACCGGCCACTCATTCAGTTTCGAAGACGAAATAACTGCATCTGCTTCATCGAGTGTGCAGTTTACACGCGTGGAAAGTGTGACGTTCCCAACAAGAGCGTTGCCCTCCACTCTTCGCGTAATTGGTGAATGATGCACCTTTCAGCCGAACAAACTTCCAGCGACGGGGACAGGAGCTCTGACAGCGTATTTCTCTTCGCAACATCTCATGACTTCGTCAAACTCTAGTTTCGTGAACGGATGGAAGTGGAAAGATGGTTCGCCATTCGGGAACTTGACGCGGCATCCGTCCTCGTGTCGATATGAGCTGGGGACCCACGGCGACATTTTACTCGCGGCGTAGACACTAGGACAACTGGAATTGTCTTCTGGGGCGACTGGGAAGAAATCAAGAGCTACACCTTCTACCAAGGACTGGAAACGCTCACACTCACGTAGTTTTCCCGTCAACTCCGTGTTTTCCGTCCGCAGCACGTCGCTCTCGAGAGCGAGGTGATGAATAGAGTTGCAAAGGCCAGTGTCTTTGGACTTGGACAAGTTGAGTGAATTCTGGTTCATCACTCCGAGACGTTGTTGAACTTGACGTTCGAGTTCTTCTCGCTCGGTCTTCGTTTGCTGGAACTCGTTCTTCTTCAGGACGCGCAGTCGTGTCATGCCCTCGCAACGATGCTGCCTCTTCGCTTCGGCCTTGACCACCTTGCTCCACGCTTTCGTTGTCGAATCGACCCACTCATGCAGCTGCACCCACTGCTTGTCGCTGAGGGGCGGGGCAACGGTGTCAAGTTTTGAAGAACTCATGGTGAGTCGGTGGTGATTAACGTAATAACGGCGTTGACGCTTTGTCACGTGTCAAGGTGACAGTCTCTCCTGTATAATGCAGTCTTTTGATCGAAGGTGAAAAGCGGTTTTTCCGTTTAGCAGCTGGTACTTCCAGGAGATCGGTGGGGCAGCCTTGAGATTGTCAGTTCGTTGGCCCTCACGAGCACTACTTCCTCAGGTTGGCACCGACTACTGCTAGGAAGCTCATTTGCAATTTGTTTCATTGTCGCACTAAGAGTTCGACCCACCACTCCACACCCGGGTTCACGCCATCACGGTGGCATGCCGTCGCAGAGCTAGGTGGAGTCGGTTGACTCCCAATACACGAGTTCGGTTTGCCCCAAAAAGATGAATTGCTCACTCAACTAGCTGCGTTGTGGGAAAATGCCAGCAAAGGAGACCTTCTCCTGGCAAAGCCCAACTGTTTTCTCACAAGAAGATAAGGTCGATTCTGAATGTTAGTTACAGCACATGGCCAAACAAAGTCTCCGGTTGCTTTTCGTTGTCGTGTGGGACTCTCACAGCGGGAGTAGAGTAGCAAAAGCTTAGAAGGAAAAACTCTTCGTGTCGGTGTTTCCATGTTGATACTTTGATCACTGCTACATGTACTTCGTAGAGGTGTTACAGTCTTCACCCCGCCAAGCCTGTCGCTTCTCGTCGACGGGGCCTGTTCTCGCTGTAACCCGAGATGGAAGCTAGCTACACTACTGCTGCTGCTCGCCGTTGACCTGAAAGACGCTCAACGACCCAGCGCATACAAAGCGCATGATGTTGAAGGCAGCATTTTCGTCCCTGTTTGCGACGAAGCCACAGTGCGGGCATACGAACACGTCCAGATTGCGGAGAGAGAGATTCAGTCGGTTGCAGCGACCACAAGTGCGGCTCGTATACATCTCCGAGCACAGCACCAGGGTCTTGCCGAGGACAGCGCACTTGGCCAGTAGTCGCTGGCGGAACTGGAAGTGGGCGAGCGTCAGCATGTGGGAGTTGAACTTGTGCGTCCACGGGGCACTCGTCAGCAGCATCGACTTGGAGTCGAACGTCGGCAGCAGGATCACGTCCGAGTTTTTGCACAGGTACGCCGCAGCTTGGAAGTGTAGGTCCTTGATGTAGTTCTCAAGCTCGGCGGACGCACAGGAAAACTCTCGACGTGCTGCTACGTAGCGTTTCCAGTCCTCACCATTGTGCTTCCGCACCTTCTTCACGTTGGCGAACGCGCTCATACCGCGCTGTGCTGCGCTCTGGCGCTGCTTCAGTTGGTCCAGTTTACCCCAGTTGGCCCGCCCAATGTGTGAAATGTCACCGTGTAGGTCCTTGCCGTGTGACGAACAGTTTCTCCAGGACGTTCCTGTTTGCCGTGCCCACTTTGCGGTGATACTCGACGCACTCGTTGTACGTGTACCGACACGCGTGCATGATCTTTTTAAGTCGGGCAGCTTGATCTGGGGATGGCTCCAACCGGTAGCGTCGGGTACGACGCATCAAAAGGGCGTCCTTGGACTCCAGCATTCTCTTTTCGTTTGAGAGTCGGGTCAGCTCTCGTTGGAGTGAGCTCTTTCGGGCGCGCATCAGCCTCTGCTGCTTCAGTTCCGTTGTAACACGTTTGATCTCGAGTCTGAGCTCATGTTCTCGTGCTGCACGTTGATGGCGTGAGCGAAAAGCATCGATCTTAGCCTGTTGGGCTTGTTGGTCGACTCCCCAGCTAGCACCCCCAAAACGCTGGCGGACGTCGCCCAAGTCATTGTCGATCGGGCGCGGGTTTGTCCACTCTGCGATTGAGAACCACGATTGATTCGGTTGCGCACGCTGAAGCACCGTCTCGTCAATGGGCCTCTGCTGCGTCCGCTGTAGAACGTCTAGGTATCTGTGGTCGAAAGCCATGCCGAGCGTCTGCTGCTGCCGGCGTGGTAGTCGTTGTACTAGTGGCTGCATCGCATCGAAAGAGTGCAGTATCGCATGCAGCAGTAGGTTCGACATGATCTCGGTGAACTCAACCCAATCGAAGGTCGGCTCGCGCTCCTCTAGCAGCTCTCGCACTTGCTGTCGAGTTGACTCTTCCTGTACGAGCTGCCCCCTGTCTTGTCTTTCCAGAAGCCGCAGAGCTCGAATGGCTAGAAACTGCTCTTCTTCGTTGTTGACGAAAGCACGGAGTGTTTCAATGCTGTCTTGTAGAGTTGGAATGGTCGCTGTGACGTCGGGCACACTGAGGCAGCGGAGCACACGGATGATGACTCGCTCGCGGACACGACCCAGCCACCCTCGAACTCGCAAACAGGCACGATTATCTTCGAGCACAATGAAAATGAGGGACCGGACTTCACCCAGTGCGGTGAGAACGCGCCGCTTGAGTGCGGAGAGTCTCATGGCCACGAGCTTCGCGAGACGTTCTCCCAGAACGGGACCACAGCATTTGGATTCCGCGAGTGTAGTTGAATAGCGTGAGTGCAATTGGATCCTACCAGTGTAGTTGATTTCCGCAAGTGCAGTGTCGAGTAGACAAATCCGTATCAAACTAGACCTACCCAGACGAGAAATTCGCTAACTAGTTGATCAACACAATTTCCTTCCTTCGAACGCATGCCAAGTGCGTAGCTTCGTCGTCCGTAGACCACTGGGCCACCAGGGGGCCTTCAAGACCTCTGCAAAGGGTGTCTGCGCCTGGATCGAACTCCACGACTGGGCTGACTCTACTACGACTGCATGGAGAACGGAGACCAACTTGGCATGGAGACGGCAGAAGCGTTGCGAAGGAATGGTGCGCCTACGAGTCCAGAAGAAACACGAGCGTAAGGTTATGCAATGCAAGCGAGAAGATCTCGAGAAGCAAGTGAAGCGAGGTCTAGCCGACTTGAATCGTACGATTTTGGTGCCTGGTGGAAGTGAACGAGCGCGAAAAATCTATCGTCTTGCTCTCGAAAGTGATGCTCTTCGAACTGAGAACGTTAAATTCCAAGAGAAACTCCAGCACCACGAGCGTCTACATTCGTTTGCGCAAGAAGAACTACTCGATATCAACCACTGCCGAGGCCAAGATTCGCGCAACACAAGCGTCTACGCAGCTAACAAGAAGTCGCGTTGGGTTTCTCGGTTAAAATCTGACGTACCAGGGTGGCATGCGTGTTTCCCCGACGGTGGGTCGTCTTTCTACTTCCGTCCGTTCCCACGAGAAGAATTTGATCGCACTATCAAGACGTGCATCGGCACGTTTGGTCATGAACCCCCAGTCATTGATTTAGAATCTGTGGGGACCTTGTTCGGGTGGAAAATGCATTACGCTCCATTAACGCGAAGACAAGAAGATAACACACTGGTTGCCCACGCAATATTCACGATTCGATTCGGCAGTTCGCTTGGCGAAATCAACGAGTCGCTGGTGAAAATGGGTCTTAATTCACTGCTTTTGATCGCGACACCTCCAAATTGGAATGCGAGACAACGACGAGCAGTGTGTGCAGATGCTACAAGAGTTCGAGAAGGATGCGTACGTGATGGTTGCAGTATCCCGGGGCCTGTCAGTTTGCGGTTTATCTATTTGCTGAGTCGGCTGTCGCGAACATTGTCGAATGGTAAGCGTGTGGTCACGTACATTATGGTAATTGCTGGTACGCTGGCCAACAAACGCAGTCGCGAAGTTGAAGGATCACTGCACGACGTCGAATGGGTTCATGAAGGGAGAACCTACTTGACGCTGACCGAGGTTGATGGCGGAGCGGTTGATCTGAACTACGACCACTGGGTTCATTGCCGTGACGAGCACCATGCGCAGAGCCTCTTTCTCCAGTGGGTTGAGTTTGTTTCTCGCTGGTCGCAGAATCTATTTCCATTAAGGTTGCTCGAATAGGAGGAACTGCAACAACCAACATGCATGCCAAATTCACGATAGCACTTTTTTCATTTTTCTTTCACGCCTGAAACTTGTTGCTGGGTGATCAGATTGCTCTAACCAATATGCTGAGGTGTAACTGAACTTTTGTTGGTCTTCGGACCGCCAGAATTTGCCATGGAGAACAAATTATTGAATGAACCCGGATTAAAATGTTGCTATACAGCAAACGATCATCATTTAATCTGAGCTTACAAGCGTCACGACTTCAGAAAGTATGCCCAATACCAGCTATCCCGTCAATTCCCGCTCTCTAGCAAATTCGTAAACGTTATGCATTTGGACCATCGCCATACAAACTGCACCCAATGGGTGGAAACGTGTTGCGCGTGCCGCTTGTTGCAATGAGCTCAGCAATACCACGATATATCGATCGTGGATTCATCACCTTCACAAATTTTGATGTAAATGCCGCATTTATCGATCCATTTGATGTCTGGCCGAGGTTCTTTAGCACTACGACTGCGCGCATTCTCACACGCAAAAGCACAAACAAGACCGACCACTTTTCAGTTGATTCTTCCTTCTTCAACTCCCTCCAAACGATCTAGAAAAAGCGCGTGTGAACTTCACTAGGAATGTTACATACCACCACGTGAGCGGCGATATCAAACTCTTGCAGAACTTGGCAACACACACTAGAGCGTCGACCATGATTCCACCCCGGTGGAGTGAAAACTATCAGCCACTCATCCAACTCCGACTTTGCCACAAATTCATCGGCATTGTCCAGCGAGCAGTGAACCCTCGTACAAAACCTTGCATGTCCAACCAACGTTGAATCCTCCATTCTCCGTGTCACGAAATGCGGTATGAACAGTCCAACCGTGTGTTCGCCCAACTACAGGAATACGCGGTAGATTCATCATCACAATATTTCAAAATATTTTCGAAGTTCTCTTTCGAGACCAAATGACAGAAGAACTCGGTTTTCCTCAGTCTCCTTATGGCCGAATTCCAGGTTCATTGCCGCGTTTGAGTAGCTTCGGGGACAGTATTACTTGAGACCAATAGCAGGTCGTAGCATAGTGGGCCCACTGCACATACAAGTGCCTCGCATGTTGCTCGCTCTCGCAAACAGCCCAATGGTCGTACACGATATCGATTGAAGACTCGTCCACTTCTGTGAGCTTGACAGAGTTGCCACCTTCTAGAACCCACCGGACATTATTTTGCAGTCCTTCCGCATCACGACTTTGTGCATTAGCCTTTGAATCAGCGCCAACAGCTACGAAAAGTACCGAACGCTTTCCGCTCGATTCCACAGTGCGCTACCGCCTAGTTACCTGGAAGAACCTCGTGTGAATTTCACCAGGGAGGTTGCAAACCATGACGAGGATGCCATATTTTATTGACGCTGTCCTGTTTTCCAGTGTCGAATCGTATCTGCTAACCCGACTCAATCAACTTCGATGTCGATAACTGCAGTGACCATCGGCACACGAAGGTTGCCCAATCGACAAAAAGGTTCTTTGCGTGATTCTCGCTCTCACATGGTGCCCACCGATCGTACACTATATCTATCGTGGTCTCGTTCACCTCCTTGAATTTAATACAGTAGCCGCTGTCTTGCATCCATTGAACATTGCTCTGAGGCTTTTCGGCTGCCCGATCACAAGCATTCGCCTTGGGGTCAGCAACTACCGCGATATACCATACAGCTCGATTCCCATTTTCTTCAATCCGTGGCCACCGCAGGTCCAGATGAAGATAACGGGAGTGAACTCGCCCTGGAATGTTAGTTACCAGCACATGCGAGTTGATATCCAATTGTTGCAAGATTTGAGTGGACACCCGGCCATCCCGACAGCTCTTCCACCCCAGAGGAGCGATTAATACTGGCCACGAATTGACATCAGACGACGCCACAATTGCATCTGCTTCGTTCAGCGAGTAGCAGCTACGAATGGTAAATCTGGCATGGGCAATAAGAGACCCAGTCGCTTCACATCGTATCAGAGGAGCATGGTGCACGTTCCACCCAAATAGTTTTCCAACAGGTTTCGTAATTGAAGGTTCTGCATCAAGTCTACTGACGGTAGAGTTGACCACCGCGTTAAACTCGGCTCGTGTGAATGGGGTGAAGTAGAACGACGGCTCTTCATTCGGGAAAATCACCCGCCAACCAGGCAGGTTCTGACGCGCACAGGTAACCCAACGTGACTTTTTGCTCGCTTCAAGAATGGTTTGAGGTGTGGTGTCGCTACTGGCGGTGGCAGTAACCGCCTGCAAAGCTGGGCTCACCACTATCGACTGGAAATATTGGTACGTTTGGAGTTTTTGGCGTAGTTCGAGATTCTGTTTCATCAAAATGTCGCCCTCGATGGCAAGGCGACTCACTGTGCTGCGCATTTCTTCGTTTGACTCTCCTGGTTCCGACGATTTTTCACTCGACTAAAAGCTGCGAGTTGCTGCTTGACTTGTAGTTCGAGGTGGTCTTGTTCTCGACGCATTTGCTGCAACTCTTTCTTCTTCCGGGATCGGAATCGCTCCGAAGCTTCACGCCGTTGCTTGCGCTTCCATTCCTTCTGCACTTCGTCCGTCCATGTTTCCGTTATTGACGCGGCCCAGTCGCGGACTTGACCTGTAGAAGTTCCAGCGCTTGGCATGAAGTCTGTGATCTCGTCGAGTGTTTGCATCGTGAGTGTTTGGGCTATAATAATTTCGACTGATCGCGCACTCGAACGGGAGAGCGCTAGCACGACCCCATCGTGCACGAGTTCAGCTGCTGCCTTTGGCCTCCAAATCTACGCAAACAGGACTGGGACAAACTGTTGCATTCTGCAATACCGATGGAAGTTCATTCTATGCAAGAGCTTGGATGCCCAAATGCAACGTATTCACTCAACACTGTCAGACTTGGTTTCGGACGCCTCATATTTAGCAGAGCTTTCAAGTCAGGAAACCCCTCAGGATCTCGGCACAAAGTCAACAACCTCTGTGTCAACTGAATGCAGGTGCGATGATAACGGGAAAATGGTTTTATCAGATTTGTCTAATGTGAACTTCGAGACTTTACTGCTTCCGTTGACAAGACAAAACAACAGCAAAACTTCAACTTTTCAATATGCTAGCAAGAAATAAGCCACTTTCGTTTTGCAGGAACAACGCATCCATACCTCGTCAATGTCAGATTCATGCTCAATCCTTTGCCTTGAGAAGCTTCGAGGATAGTAGCCTTTGTGACCATTGACAGACACCATGAGCTCAACGGATAAAGAGATGTTGACCGTGAAGCTCGCTCTCACAAACCGCCCATTGATCGTAGTAAACTTCGATCGCATTGTCGCTAATTTCTGTGAGCTTGACGAAAAGCCCGCCTTCATAACCCCACTGAACATCGTGTTGTGGATCTTCGGCAGCTCGATTTCTTGCATTCGCCTTGGAATCTGCGGTAACCAGAACAAGAATGACCGCGCGCTTGCCGCTTTCCATAGTTATCATCGAACGCCGAGCATATTGGAAATACCGAGCATGCACTTCACCTGGGATATCGTACACCAACACATGCGAGTGCGGGCCAAGGTGCTGCAGAGCTTGAGTACTAACATTTCTGTGGGCATCATGCCCCCATTCCAGCGGGGTAACCAACAACGGCCATGTATTCATCGCATCTGCATTTATCCTCGCGTCCATCCAATCCAGTGAGCAGTGTACTCGGTTTGTAATTCTCATGTGCTCCACCAACGCGTTGTCCGTCGATCTTCGTGTAGCAGGCTGGCGATGCACTGTCCATCCAGATAAGGTTCCGGTAACGGGCATATTCGGCGCAGGGTCGAAGAAGATGTCGTATTACTCGAGAGCCGCTTCAAATTCGTCGCGTGTGAACGGATGGAAGTAGAACGATGGTTCACCGTTGCCAAAATGCACGCGTCAACCTCTCTTATCGCCATTTTTTGCTGTTGATTGCAGCGTCTTGCTAGCCTCGGAGATGGTTTGAGGAATGATCTTGTACTCTTGTAGCGCGTCAATTGTGCCCATAGCTTGGCGTGTCATTGACCAAAATCGCTCATACTTTTGGTGTTGTAGTCTCAACTTGACGTTGTCGGATCGGAGGATGCCGCTTTCGAAAGCGAGTCGACGAACTATTTCACCGACGTCGTTTTCGTCATGGGTGGACCCACTCAGCGAAAGCAATCGCTGGTCCACCTCGATCTCCAATGCAGCTCGTTCGTCTCTCAATTGCTGCAATTGCTGTTTTTTGTTGGCCCGCACACGAACCATTACTTCGTTCCGTTGCAGGCGTTTGAACTCGGCTTTCGCTTGTTTCGCCCATTTCTCCGTCGTCAAGCTGGCCCAATTTTCGACGGTGTCATGTGTGTGTTGAACGGTTCGCCGGCGTGTTTTGGTTGTCATGGTGATCCCTTTTGGTCAAATGTGGGAGTGAGGCTTGGTGTTGAGGTTGAACCGTTGGAATGGTGGCCCATCTGGTCGTGTCATCACAAAACGCGAAACTAGATCGTCCTCAAATGATCGAGTCAGCAGAATGTGGCTCGTTCACTTTCGATTGCTGGTTCTGTTGTTTCTTACGTGCACTATCCTCTTGCTGTGTTTCTCCTGTCTGAACTTGACTGTAGTTTGTTTCGCCAATTCTTCTGTTGTCGATGCGGCTTAGACCTCAACCGACCAGGAATCTGACGCACCGTCACTTGGCCGTCCGTCAGCGGTGGCGTTTCACAAGTCGTTCATGGGCAAGAAATGGATCGAGCTGTCCGAGCCTCTGCCTGAGATTACCACGATGCTGCGGCTAGAGCGCACCCGTGACAAGGGCTTCTATCTCTGCGTGCCAACCTGCAAGAACTTTGCGCCTACGCTGAGCACTCGCACGGGTGCTATTGACCCAGGTGTCCGATGCTTCATCACATTCTACGATCCCAGCGGCCGAGTATTCAGCATCGCGGACCCCGACGAGAAGATACTCACGCGACTCAAGATTGCGGACGCTCTGCGGCGCGAGCTGGCGCTGCTAGAACAGAAGATTGTAGAGCCGCCGTGTCGGGGGAAGGACTGTGCGTGCAAACGGACGAGTGAGGGGCGTGAGGCGGCGAAGAACGAGGAGTGCAAGTGTTCACATCCGTGCCACACAAAGACCAAGGTGGGAAAGAAGAAGACGGCGGCAGAATGCGTCGCTACCACTGAACTGCAGCGGAACAAGCGGCGGCGTCTGCAGATCCGTCAGGTTCTAGGCAAGGTGACGCGCATGGTGCACGATATGCACTAGAAGGTCTCCAAGTGGCTGTCGCTGAACTACCACGAGGTGCTGCTGCCAACGTTCGAGACCCAGCAGATGGCCGCTCGATATGTCCGAGAAGAGCGCCTTGAACTCACGCCTGAAAGCCTTCTTGCTCCAGCTGAAGAACTTGTGCTTCGGGGACGGAAGCGGAAGCTGCGTCACCCGACTGTCCGCGCCATGATGACGCTGTCGCACTTCAAGTTCAAGAAGATGCTGGAGTACAAGATGCAGCGAACGAGCGGTCGGGTGGTGGAAATGCACGAGGAGTACACGTCCAAGACCTGCTCGGGGTGCGGCCGCATCGACAAGAAGCTCGGCGCCAAGAAGGCGTACAGGTGCAAGCACTGCCACCTGCTCCAAGATCGAGATGCTAACGCAGCACGGAACATCTTCCACAAGAACGTGGGTGTGTCCGTACTGCGCGACCATTTCACCGGTGTTCCTGCATCGGGGAGTCCTGCCAGCTCTGCGCTGGCGTAATAGGCCCAACAACCGTAGGTTCGATTAGAACAGCTTAGGACAGAGGCCGTGATGCTATTCGGGTAGCCACGGACATCGAGAGGCAACTACGTTAGGAGAGGTGTTGCAATGGTTTTGCTGACGGACGGCCAAGTGACGGTGCGTCAGATTCCTGGTCGGTTGAGGTCTAAGCCGCATCGACAACAGAAGAATTGGCGAAACAAACTACAGTCAAGTTCAGACAGGAGAAACACAGCAAGAGGATAGTGCACGTAAGAAACAACAGAACCAGCAATCGAAAGTGAACGAGCCACATTCTGCTGACTCGATCATTTGAGGACGATCTAGTTTCGCGTTTTGTGATGACACGACCAGATGGGCCACCATTCCAACGGTTCAACCTCAACACCAAGCCTCACTCCCACATTTGACCAAAAGGGATCACCATGACAACCAAAACACGCCGGCGAACCGTTCAACACACACATGACACCGTCGAAAATTGGGCCAGCTTGACGACGGAGAAATGGGCGAAACAAGCGAAAGCCGAGTTCAAACGCCTGCAACGGAACGAAGTAATGGTTCGTGTGCGGGCCAACAAAAAACAGCAATTGCAGCAATTGAGAGACGAACGAGCTGCATTGGAGATCGAGGTGGACCAGCGATTGCTTTCGCTGAGTGGGTCCACCCATGACGAAAACGACGTCGGTGAAATAGTTCGTCGACTCGCTTTCGAAAGCGGCATCCTCCGATCCGACAACGTCAAGTTGAGACTACAACACCAAAAGTATGAGCGATTTTGGTCAATGACACGCCAAGCTATGGGCACAATTGACGCGCTACAAGAGTACAAGATCATTCCTCAAACCATCTCCGAGGCTAGCAAGACGCTGCAATCAACAGCAAAAAATGGCGATAAGAGAGGTTGACGCGTGCATTTTGGCAACGGTGAACCATCGTTCTACTTCCATCCGTTCACACGCGACGAATTTGAAGCGGCTCTCGAGTAATACGACATCTTCTTCGACCCTGCGCCGAATATGCCCGTTACCGGAACCTTATCTGGATGGACAGTGCATCGCCAGCCTGCTACACGAAGATCGACGGACAACGCGTTGGTGGAGCACATGAGAATTACAAACCGAGTACACTGCTCACTGGATTGGATGGACGCGAGGATAAATGCAGATGCGATGAATACATGGCCGTTGTTGGTTACCCCGCTGGAATGGGGGCATGATGCCCACAGAAATGTTAGTACTCAAGCTCTGCAGCACCTTGGCCCGCACTCGCATGTGTTGGTGTACGATATCCCAGGTGAAGTGCATGCTCGGTATTTCCAATATGCTCGGCGTTCGATGATAACTATGGAAAGCGGCAAGCGCGCGGTCATTCTTGTTCTGGTTACCGCAGATTCCAAGGCGAATGCAAGAAATCGAGCTGCCGAAGATCCACAACACGATGTTCAGTGGGGTTATGAAGGCGGGCTTTTCGTCAAGCTCACAGAAATTAGCGACAATGCGATCGAAGTTTACTACGATCAATGGGCGGTTTGTGAGAGCGAGCTTCACGGTCAACATCTCTTTATCCGTTGAGCTCATGGTGTCTGTCAATGGTCACAAAGGCTACTATCCTCGAAGCTTCTCAAGGCAAAGGATTGAGCATGAATCTGACATTGACGAGGTATGGATGCGTTGTTCCTGCAAAACGAAAGTGGCTTATTTCTTGCTAGCATATTGAAAAGTTGAAGTTTTGCTGTTGTTTTGTCTTGTCAACGGAAGCAGTAAAGTCTCGAAGTTCACATTAGACAAATCTGATAAAACCATTTTCCCGTTATCATCGCACCTGCATTCAGTTGACACAGAGGTTGTTGACTTTGTGCCGAGATCCTGAGGGGTTTCCTGACTTGAAAGCTCTGCTAAATATGAGGCGTCCGAAACCAAGTCTGACAGTGTTGAGTGAATACGTTGCATTTGGGCATCCAAGCTCTTGCATAGAATGAACTTCCATCGGTATTGCAGAATGCAACAGTTTGTCCCAGTCCTGTTTGCGTAGATTTGGAGGCCAAAGGCAGCAGCTGAACTCGTGCACGATGGGGTCGTGCTAGCGCTCTCCCGTTCGAGTGCGCGATCAGTCGAAATTATTATAGCCCAAACACTCACGATGCAAACACTCGACGAGATCACAGACTTCATGCCAAGCGCTGGAACTTCTACAGGTCAAGTCCGCGACTGGGCCGCGTCAATAACGGAAACATGGACGGACGAAGTGCAGAAGGAATGGAAGCGCAAGCAACGGCGTGAAGCTTCGGAGCGATTCCGATCCCGGAAGAAGAAAGAGTTGCAGCAAATGCGTCGAGAACAAGACCACCTCGAACTACAAGTCAAGCAGCAACTCGCAGCTTTTAGTCGAGTGAAAAATCGTCGGAACCAGGAGAGTCAAACGAAGAAATGCGCAGCACAGTGAGTCGCCTTGCCATCGAGGGCGACATTTTGATGAAACAGAATCTCGAACTACGCCAAAAACTCCAAACGTACCAATATTTCCAGTCGATAGTGGTGAGCCCAGCTTTGCAGGCGGTTACTGCCACCGCCAGTAGCGACACCACACCTCAAACCATTCTTGAAGCGAGCAAAAAGTCACGTTGGGTTACCTGTGCGCGTCAGAACCTGCCTGGTTGGCGGGTGATTTTCCCGAATGAAGAGCCGTCGTTCTACTTCACCCCATTCACACGAGCCGAGTTTAACGCGGTGGTCAACTCTACCGTCAGTAGACTTGATGCAGAACCTTCAATTACGAAACCTGTTGGAAAACTATTTGGGTGGAACGTGCACCATGCTCCTCTGATACGATGTGAAGCGACTGGGTCTCTTATTGCCCATGCCAGATTTACCATTCGTAGCTGCTACTCGCTGAACGAAGCAGATGCAATTGTGGCGTCGTCTGATGTCAATTCGTGGCCAGTATTAATCGCTCCTCTGGGGTGGAAGAGCTGTCGGGATGGCCGGGTGTCCACTCAAATCTTGCAACAATTGGATATCAACTCGCATGTGCTGGTAACTAACATTCCAGGGCGAGTTCACTCCCGTTATCTTCATCTGGACCTGCGGTGGCCACGGATTGAAGAAAATGGGAATCGAGCTGTATGGTATATCGCGGTAGTTGCTGACCCCAAGGCGAATGCTTGTGATCGGGCAGCCGAAAAGCCTCAGAGCAATGTTCAATGGATGCAAGACAGCGGCTACTGTATTAAATTCAAGGAGGTGAACGAGACCACGATAGATATAGTGTACGATCGGTGGGCACCATGTGAGAGCGAGAATCACGCAAAGAACCTTTTTGTCGATTGGGCAACCTTCGTGTGCCGATGGTCACTGCAGTTATCGACATCGAAGTTGATTGAGTCGGGTTAGCAGATACGATTCGACACTGGAAAACAGGACAGCGTCAATAAAATATGGCATCCTCGTCATGGTTTGCAACCTCCCTGGTGAAATTCACACGAGGTTCTTCCAGGTAACTAGGCGGTAGCGCACTGTGGAATCGAGCGGAAAGCGTTCGGTACTTTTCGTAGCTGTTGGCGCTGATTCAAAGGCTAATGCACAAAGTCGTGATGCGGAAGGACTGCAAAATAATGTCCGGTGGGTTCTAGAAGGTGGCAACTCTGTCAAGCTCACAGAAGTGGACGAGTCTTCAATCGATATCGTGTACGACCATTGGGCTGTTTGCGAGAGCGAGCAACATGCGAGGCACTTGTATGTGCAGTGGGCCCACTATGCTTCGTCCTCCTACTGGTCACAGGTGATAGTACCCCCAAGCTGCTTAGACAAGGGAGGAATTCAGAAAACAGAGACAAGGAGCAACAATTTACGTAAACGCGTGGCGAACATGAACGTCGGGGGCTCATGTTCAGGGCCGAATGGCGAGTTAGACAACGTTAAAGAAAGAAGAAACAGGTGCGAAAAGTTCTACGCCACCATATCAGCTTCGCTGTGTGTCACCTCGCTTTGAAAAGCGATTCTCTAAAATTTTAGGACAAAGAATTTTGATTGACAGCGAACTAAACCTTGGATCGAAAAAAATGAAACAATTTCTTGACTCGTGCTAATGAATATTAGACATGCTACTCTGCGTTCATTTTGTTGCAACGGGGTATTACTGTGGGTGCTGTGGGTTATACACGGAGGAGAGAGTAGAAAATGTCTAATACTGGTGACGTTACTGCATGAACGTAGTCATTTTACCAGGTACTCATCATGCGTCTGCAAGTGTACTTGGTAGTATTTGCAAGTGTAGAACTACCAACATACCCCGCTGGGCGTACGAAATCAGTGCTAGCACCTTGCACACAATGACAGCTTTTGTTCCTTACTTCTGCCACCTCTTTTCGGATTTCGTTCCTCCGTTCAAACATCCGCAACTGCGCCGCCAGTCAGGGAAGCACAACAATCACGTGGTTGTGACACTGTTCTTCAAACGCACCTCAGTTCATACATGCGCTTCACTTAATGTCAAAGGTATTAGTTTGTACAATACAAGCTACAGCACTGTATACTGATGTAGCTTTTCCTAAGTAATTACATGTTAAAGGTTATGTATTTATATACCGTGTGTGGACTGTATGTCTTGCCAGCTGTGCTAACTTGTTCAAAGCTGAGGTCAGTCAGCTATCACTCTCCCACGTTAGCAGAACACAAGAGCTCGTAGCCCGTCATGACCACTCTTGGCTGTGGCAACGCTACCAACTCCGCCACGAAGTACCACATCAACCCGTCCGCGCTTCTTCAAAGCTGGGCTGCCGCGACCACAGAAGTATGGATGAAGGAAGTTCAGGTCGAGATGCGACGCAAGAAGCGAATCGAGACCTCACTACGTTTTCGAGCCCGCAAGAAGCAGGAACTGACACAATTACGCAGCGAACGAGATCGTTTGGAGGATGAAGCCAAGCGGTGTTTGGGTGCATTGAAAATCACTGACGGCGAGAGGGACAACAGCACAGCACTCACAATTCCAGGCAATATTGTGGACGCAGTACGGCGTCTGGCTTTCGAGGGTGACGCTCTCCGGTCCGACAACCTCCGACTTCAACAGACACTTCAGAACTACGATCGGTTTGTATCTTTATCCGGAGAGTCCATGGAAATGCTTTCTCCTGTCGTAAAGCAGAGTTCCACCTCCTTAAGCGTTCGTGAGGCGAGCAGAGCTTCTCTATGGGTCACTACTGTACACGTTGGCAGAGAACCAGGCTGGTTTGTGCATTTCCCTAACGGTGAACCTTCGTTCTACTTCCACCCGTTCACACAGGCGGCGTTTGATTCCAAATTCAAAGTTTGCGACGAGCTGTTGGCTTCGAAGCTGCCGTGCTCTTCAATCGTCGGGAAAATGTTCGGCTGGACTGTACGCCACGCGCCACTCGTTAGTCGACCAGAGGACAATTCAATGCTCGCACACGCCAGGTTTACCATGCGTGTGGGTGTTGCATTGGATGACGCAGATGCATTCATGACGGCGACGCCTACGGATGCAGTGGCTGTCCTGTTTGTGTCTCCAGACGGGAGTCGGGCCCAGCGCGACCTTGTAAGCATGCAAGTGCTGCAGGAGTTTGACCACAATGGTTTCGTCATGGTGTGCAACATTCCGATTCAAGGAGGCCACACGCGCTACTTCCAACATCCTCGACGGTCTCCACGGACAGAGTCGGATGGGAGGCGCTCGATCTCGTACCAAATAGTCATCGCGGATTCGGAAACCAATGCCCGATGTCGAATCGTCGAATCGGACGCCCGGTGGATTGGTGAAGGTGGCGTGTCGATGAAATTCACTGAGGTGGACGAAACAACCATCGACGTAAGCGCCGACTATTGGGGTATCTGCGAGAGTGAAGCGCACGCCCAACATTATTTCATCCTGTGGACCGAGTATGCTTGTCAGTGGTCACAAGGGGTGGTGCCGCTTTTGGGGACGAAGTGACGGTAAGCATTGCTGTTGGCATCGAACAAATAAGTTCTACGGAGAGGAAACATAAATCCTTCCTGCGTTCAAAAAAACTCCGCGATCGATGAGCTAGCGTTTAATTTGAGGTGTCTATAAAGTTAACAAGTTGCAAGAATCGCATCCTGCAGGCGAGCTTTTGAAAACCCGTGTCATTTAACCCAAATGGAAACCTATTTGAAATGATGGATGTGTAGAATTTCGATCTTAGCCACTACTACGTAGTATAATACGATTTGGCAAAAGAGAAGCATATTACATACATGTACCTGGTGCGTGCTTCTCTCATTTTGCACGCACACTGTATCCCTCACGGAGATTGATCGGCGAACAATGATCACTATCTTCGCGCTCGATCGTTAACGATTATATGTGGCTAATTCGTGCGAGTTTGAACGGGCTGTATTGATGCCGCGTCGGGAAAACGACCAGCGCGAATTTTCGTTTAGTTGACCACAACTGTAGCACTTTCGTCGAGTATGGTCATCGAAAGTTGAGACCTCCAAACGGGACGCTATGAAATCCAGACTTGTTGTCCAATGTGATTCGCTATGTTCTTCGAACGCGGGTCGTCGAGTTGACATGGACGTTTATGGTGGCGGCCCACCGCAGCGTGATTGCAATGTGAAACAGAGCAAAATTCTCATCCTGAATCAGCATTTCCTACCTGGTGCACTACCGCGGATCATTCGTTCAGGTGAGCGTCCATGTCGGGCTTCGAAAGCGTTGATGCTCATGGCATAACAGTAGCTTCGCCGAGTCGTGTACATGTAAAAGCATATCCATCTACTCGTTGCTAGCACCAAATACGCATATTTCATGTAGCGCAGGCTCAAATGCTCAGGTTGCCTACACGTACGACCCTCATCCTTCGGGCGAAAATACCAAGTTGCTGATTTCACGACTCTCAACGGGATCGTCTGTACACCGAATACTCACCTCGGCCCTACGAAAGCCACTTGGATTTGCACGAGAACTTGGTGAAATGCAGCGTACTGTAGCACTCTTGACATTTCATTCCGGGAGTGTACAATACACGAAACTTCACTGCTAAGACACGTATTACAGCAATGCGATCATGCGTGTATTATAATGCCAGCGTCGTCGTTGGTAGATACCGTAGAAGATACGTTCACCTGCTGTGTATGATTCACCTTCAGTGCGTTTGCAACCAGTTGAGTTTTGCACCGAAATAAGTGAAAAGCATCACGTTAACCCCACATCGCAGTACACAGCGCGCGCAGTCTCGTAACTTACATTCCACAAACCATTTGCTTTAACATCAACTGGGTTTCCAGAAGTCATGAGTGGCCACTACCCTCGACTTGATCATCTGGTGGGCTCGCCAACGACTCTTTGTCCTGCCTGGCGCAAGTGAGCCCTTCAGTTCTTGACCTCTTCCTGGAATCCAACTCGAGCTTTGAAGAGCGCTGGTATTGAAAAGGTACTTGCACCGCACCAGTTGGTTTACTGCAGTAGACGATGAGTGCACAAGTGATTTTGACTTCCAAGTAGGAGGTCACCATGAAGTTCACCCTGCCCGAAAACGCTTTCCCGGAGCTGATATTATCCAAAGAGCACCAAGAAGCATTGATCTATGAAGCAGAGACCGTTGTTCGAGATACCCTTGCAGCTAACGAGGCCTTCTTAGCCGATGGAGCCACTTTCAAGGACCCGAGATGGAGACTTTGTCGGGTGAAAGATGGTTTGAACGTGTATCATCACCAACGGGCGACGCCGCGGAAAAGCTCCTTCAATTTGAGAAAACTACGACGGAAGAGTTCGTTCGCCCCGGTCATCTTGAGTGCATCTCAGGCGACGGACCCAACGGGGGCTAGCAGCTGTGCCGATACGGGTACAGACGACGAGGCTTCAGCTACAGACGAGATGATGCGGCGTCCTAAAGGGTTTCAAATGGTCCTTCATGGCACAGTGGATGGGAATCTGGACGACGCCATGTTTGGTACTTTCGCCGCCACTAACCAAGCCTGGATGTGGCGTAGTTCTCATATCAACGACCGTCTGGACGACGCGCGCGTATTAGCGACTATCAGAGGACCGACACGTGAAGACCCGTTCCGTTTCTTAGGTATCAAGTGGTTCGTCAAGGAACGACCTGCTGTACTAACGGGGCTCGTTCAACAACGAGACTACCTTATTCTTGAGGCTACGGGTCTTACAAGGGATTCAAGAGGAGAGAAGGTTGGGTATTACCTCATGCACTCCATTACCTTACCTCGGATGATACCGGAGCTCACAGAACTGGGCCTTTTGCGTGGAGATTTGAGTCTTTGCTTCATCGACCGCCAGCAAGGCCGCAACAAAGTGGAGAAGTATTGCCGCAGCTTCAGTGATCCTCGAGGAAAAATTATCGATCGGGTGGCTGTTGCAGTCACTGCCGAGTCACTGATCTGCGCTGCCCATATTGTCGACTACGCGTATATCAAGAAGCTGACGTGGCTCATGAAGCACAATGGGGGAGGTCAAAGTGCGTCGAACGAAGCTCAGACAAGGCGGGAGAGCGGTCTACCTCGCCCCAAATACTGCGGTTCCTGCAACAAAACCCTCACCAAGTTCACGTTGTCTACCACAGGATCGTGTCAAATTTGCCGTCGTGTTCTATGCGGAAGGTGTAGTGTGATCAAGAAGATGACGGTTGACGTATCTGACCGTGGCGCAGTCACGCAGTGTGCAGTCCGATTCTGCCTCAAATGTCTTCGCGAAGCGAAAGAGCAATCAGTTTGGGAAATGGCGCTAAGTGGAGTTGAGACTTCGTCGGAGACGTCGTCAGCTTCAGGTTCGGCGCGCTCAGGGCCTCAGAGATAGTGGTGGTATGGACTTCATGACATTGCAACCGTGCATTGGAAGCGGAAATAAACACCAAACACAACTTTTTCATACAGACTACGCACAAACCCCTTGTACTTACTAACATTGGTTCATCTTTCTTTCGTCGAGTATCGTGAAAGCAACCAGAACGATCATCGCGTGTGAGGAGTGATTCGCGCGGATCCAGAAGTCGATGAACACTCCGACGAAGTCTCAACTCCACTTAGCGCCATTTCCCAAACTGACTTCTCTTTCGCTTCTAGAAGGCAAGCCAAGCAGAATCGTAGCCCACACTGCTTGACTGACCCAATACTGGACACGTCGACGGTCATCTTCTTCACCACGCTGCACTTCCCACACACCACGAGACTGCAGATCTGACAGGGTGTACCCGATCCAGCGCCAGTCAGCCCGAATTTCGAGAAACTCTTGTCACACGTCTCACAACGAGTAGGGCGAGGACAGGCAGCTTCACGACCCGATTCACGTGGTTGGTTTTTGTCCTTTTGATTCATAAGCCACGTGAGTTTCTTGATGTAGGCGTAGTCGACCACGCCAGCAGCGCAAATCAATGCTTCCGATGCGATTCCAACCGATACTCGGTCCATCATTCCACCGCGAGGATCACTGAATCCTCGACAAAACATCTCGACTTTCCCCGCACCGCTCTGTCGGTCAATGAAACACAGACTCACCTCACCTCGAACGATGCCCATATCGGAGAGTTCAGGGAAGTCAGGCAACGAGACGGAGTGCATGAGGTAGTACCCGACTGATTCTCCTTTGGAATCGCGGGTTAACCCCGTGGCCTCCATGATGAGGAAGTCTCGTTGTTGAACAATACCGGATAGCACTGCCGGATTCTCCTTGGCGAACCACTTAATCCCTAGGAAACGAAAAGGGTCTCTGCGAGTGGGTCCTCTGATTGTTGCGAGAATTCGAGCGTCATCGAGTCGGTCGTTGATGTGCGAACTCCTCCACATCCAAGCTTGGTTAGTCGATGCAAACGTCCCGAACATGCAATCGGCCAGATTTCCATCCACAGTCCCATGCAGAACCATCAAAGACACCCCCGGACGTCTCATCGTTTCTTGGACGTTGACATCGGCAACGGATTTAGCAGATGATTCTCCATCGATGCTCGTCTCCCAGTTCATAGTACTCCCAGCACGACCTCGGCGTCTGAAGGACCACGACGAGCTTTGAGATTGTGGTGATGACGGCCGCCGAACATCACCGGACACCCTGGAGCTTCCGGTCGTCGACCTGCGTTGGCGATAAACACTGAGGCCTTCTTTGGCGCGCACAAGTTTCCACCTTCGATCTTTGAACGAAGCTCCGTTAGCGAGGAATTCTTCATTTTCAGCCAACGTCTCGCGCACGACCGTCTCTGCTTCTTCGATCAATGCAGCTTGGTTCTCCTTGGACAAACTCAAAGCTGGAAACGTGTCTTCAGGCAGTGTGAACTTCATCGTTTCTTCTTGACAGTGAAATCAATTGTGAGGCCAAAGATGTTGGATATGTGCTGACAACCATCCATACGTCAAAGTGAACTACGTTTGGACAACTCCCCATCTTTCCTAAAATGGCGAGGCGTACAGGACTCGTGACGTGTACCAGGCAGAGCCTTTCGATCCACGCTTGTTATCTCTGCGTCTATCCAAACTTTGCCACGCAAAACGGATCAAGACTTCGCCCAAGCCAATTGACGGTCAAAGCAAGTGGTTTCGCAGAAGTTTTGGAAGCGCGTTAGGGGTTTTCCCACGTTTTCTGCTTGGTTTCCGATATCCTTGAGCTCGTGCAAATGGCTTACATGGGCAAAAGTTAGGAGCTTGAGCGGATGTGTCCTCCGTTTAACCCTAGAACCTCCGTAACGGAGAGGAATTACTGTGTTTGTTTGTCGCCCTCCGTTGATTGCACAACACCGGCGATCCATGTTCATGCCAGTTGCCGTGTTGTTTGGTTTTGCCTTCGACCACATCGGAAGCGACGATGAGTCAGCATCGAGTTTTAATCGGAGCCGTACATGTGTAAATTGCGCTAGGTTACAATATGGCAGTTGGCTCGGAAGCAACCGGTGTACATTGAGAAGACAGTGGCACACTAGAGATCGGATACGTAAACGACGAAGTATGTCTTTTAAGCTCTAGATGACACAAGATGAAGCCGTAGAAATTGCACGTCTACACATTTGTAGCACGATGCCTACGCCATTAGGTGAGTCTGTGCAAACGGATAGCGTTGGCGCTCTTAGGCCTCTCCGAATATCGCGTTCGAGGGACAGTTCTGCTCCTGGCAGGTGGTGACACAACTCGATTCATGTGCCTTTCGTCAGCTCCAGTCTCAGCTGATCTTTCACCGGGGCTGGTTTGGAACTGTCTGGTCAGCGTGGATTCCTCCTTTGAGCTCGGCTGGTTCGCAGGGCTGCGTCGGTCAGGTTTGTTCGAGTGCCTGAAATCCGTGGCCATTTCACCCTGTCGATAAACGCGAGTTCCAGCACGCTGGTACTCTGAGTAGGTTCGGTCTTCACGTCGTTGGTTTAGCGTGTGAGGCAAAGAAGTAAACCGAGAGGGGGGCGTTCCTGCCGAAGATATAGTCCTAGATGTAGATGGAGACCCTAATGAGGCCTCGAGACCATCCAGTGCCATTTCCCAAGCCGATCTCTCTTTCGCTTCGTGCAAACAGGTCAAACAAAATCGGAGAGCACACTGTTTGACTGTACCAGCGTTTGAAACATCCACAGTCATCTTCTTGACCACGCTGCACTTTGTGCACACTACGCGGTGACAAATCTGGCAACCTGAGCCTTTTCCTGCGGTAGCAGAACCTGCAGCGGCGGCAATTAACGTAAACTTTGAGAAGTTTTTCTTGCACGACTCGCAATGACTCGGTTTGGTGTCACGTTTCGATTGACGTAGCTGTGCCAAACTTTTGTGCTTCATCAGCCATGTAAGTTTCTTGATGTACGCGTAGTCGACAACACCAGCGGAACAGACCAGCGCTTCAGCTGCGATGGCGACGGATAAACGCTCCACCATATCTCCGCGTGGGTCACTGAAGCCACGACAATACAACTCGACTCTGCCTTGCTCCCTTTGACGCAAAATAAAGCAAAAGCTCAACTCTCCCCGAAGAATCCCCATTTCGGACAGTTCCGGGACAGCACGCAGTGCTACCGAGTGCATCAGAAAATATCCAACCTTCTCGCCCTTAGAGTCATTCGCGATTCCTGTAGCTTCCATAATGAGGAAGTCTCGACGATGTAAGATGCCCGTCAACACGGTTGGATGTTCCTTGGCGAACCACTTGATGCCGAGGAAGCGAAAGGGGTCTTCGTGCGTTGGGGTTCGGATCGTCGTTAGAATTCGTGCATCATCCATACGATCATTAATATGCGAGCTACGCCACTTCCAGGCATGATCCGTAGCAGCAAATGCTCCGAACATCGAGTCACCTAACGTCCCATCAACAGTACCATGCAGCACCATGAGGGACACACTCGGTCGTCTCTTTCTCTCCTGAGTGCTGGTTTCAGTGACCACCGACGAAGGTGACTGCGGTTTCTTCTCCTCCGCAGTCGTTCCCAATTTCTTTCGGCTGCCAGTTCTTGATCGGTGTTTCGTCGGTATCTCTGGTATTTCTTCATTTGACAACGGTCGTTGGCGATACACTTGAAGTCCCTCCTTCGCTCGAACCTGTCGCCACTTGGAATCCTTGAATTGAGCTCCTTGAGCCAAGAAAACTTCGTTCGCTGCAATTGTCTCGCTCACCACCGTTTCGGCTTCTTCAACCAACGCATCCTGACGCTTCTTCGACAGCTTCACGGCATGGAACACGCCGTCGGGCAGCGTGAACTTCATCGTTTTCGAAAGTGGTAATGAACGTGAAAATGGTCGAGTGCTTGTAGGCAAAATACGTCCAGCAAACCGACCACCAAGGAAAATATGCGCCTAGACTCCTCCGATGCAATGGTTCGTGCCTCACTTCTTCTAATTCGATTGTGAGGAACTCAACGCAAAGCAAATTCGTGCCAGTGCCGCATTCGTACCGCGTGAAGGTCACTTCGGTGGGGCAAAATCTGGTACTCGGAACCTTCGTTTTTGATTAGTTAGTGTGCTACATCATCTTTGTAACGGCCATTTTACTAAAAAAATGTATTACAGCTACCTGCAACAATTGATCTAATCTAGTCTGACGTAGCATCACGATGAGGGACCGAGCCACAAGTCTCCGTAGTCGACTCTACTGCCGCTTCAAGCTCTACGTGCCAATTAACACGGGTCAATGGAGAGCGAACACGCTTCATGGGAACTGGATTCTGGTCTCGAGTCGTTGTCGGCGAAGAGAATGCCGCAGTCGTCGGTCGCCTTTACTCGCTCCGTGGTCTTGCGTCTGACCGCTTTGAGCATGGCCACGATTCCTGATGGGACAAACTCTACTTTCGGTGCATTCGGGGGCTTTCCTAATGCTGTAGTGCTGTCGATACGGCTGATTCCTGCCCACAGAACCAGCAAACCCAATACGAAGACACACCGTCATGCGAACAAGCATGAACTCGACGTTGGCGCGCGAAAGAAGGTGTTGACCTCCATGGTGCCTGACGACGTCTGCTCTGCTTCAACCGCCCGGTCTGCACTGCGCCGCGAAAACGAGGAGTGATCTTAGTCATTTGAGGTTGAGCCAGCGCTGGAGTTGAAGCGTAGAAGAGCTTTCTCAAAACGGCTCGGCTACTCGTCGATTCTGTACGCGGCCACGACCGCCGCGCTGCTCTTCCTCGCGCAACGTATCGACAATGGAACCTTGCTTCGATTGCGGTACGGCATGTCGTCACCTTCAAGGTCAACTCGCAGCATAGATACCCGCCGTAGGACGTATCTGTGAACTCTGCAGAGCCAGCCAGAGTCGACGCAACCGATCTTGAAATCGAGGCCAAAAAGCGACCTCGGTTTCATCATGCTGACACTGTGGACGGGCACGCGCACCAAGAAACCCCAACGAGGCCGAGTCTGGATTGATGAGAAAACGGCCAAAGCTCTCTAGCATCTCAAAAATTCCCGCGAAGGTGGTCGCTCCTCAACCGGTTCAAAACATGGATTTCCACTGGCTTCGATTTTGGTCGACAGAGTTTGCTTGCTGAGGTTTCAAGGCGAGTTTGCTTGGACAAGACGCGGTCAACCACCTTTACTACCGACAAGCATTCGGAGCCTGACTCATCAAAACGATGCACGACTTGCAGTGGTCGCAGCAAACTTTGCACAAAGCTCTTCGACTGCCAAGTTGAACTCATCCTCGCAGGCAGACGACACAACTGAAACTCGGCCAATGTCGCTTCGCTGACTCGCCGGCGCCCATAGCCATCGCTGTGTATCAGCCGGCCGCTCTATGGTGGACAGATGCTGCCTCGCATCCAGCCACCAAAAAATACAGCAAATTCAGGTCAGGTATCCGCTGCCTACGAACGGATACCTTCACTCAAGCGACTTGGGTCGTCACCCAGTTTCTACGAGCAATTCAAGGCAAATATTGTTGTCTCTGTCGACTGCGGTCTCTGGCTGCAGAGCAGCATGGTACAAACTTGCTAAGCCCAAGCCAAATGGCGCTCTCAGTGCCCCTAGCGAATCTACTTCGTCGACACCGTCAAGTCAAGTTGGCCGACATATGACTAGCAAAAACGAGCTGGTCCCTTGCCGATTTGAAGATGATGCGAAATGTCCTTCCGACAATGGGTCAAGCGCTCCATCACCTCATCTCTCATCTGTTCACGAACGGGTTCGCTCTGACCCCGTCATTCTCCGACTTGCTCCATCGCCGCGACGTCAAAAACTGTTTTAGCGTCTACCAATGCCTAAAACTTTTCAGACTCCGGTGGGTGCTGTGCCCGAGCGCGTTCATCTGTCCAAAACGCAGCAGCAAATTTTAACAGACATGGCCGACGCCATCATAGCGGAGACCTTGCAAACCTACGAGGCGTTCATCGCCAATGGCCGAGAGTTGGCCAACGACCAGTGGAAGCACGTCAAGTCCAAGGAGAAGGTACACGTCTACCGGTCGAGACACGACAAGAGGTTGCTGAAACCTCGAGGACATTCGCAAGACGAAAAGGACCCAAGTCGTCCGAGGCTGTTGTCGATCTCCGCCATGGAGCGACACGAACGCGAGAACTCAGGGCGACCGTACGTCTACGACGACGAAGAAACCACAACAGTTTTAGAGGAAAAGGACAGTACTAACACCCACAGCTCATCCAGTGGGTCCTTCTCGTTAGCGGACGACTGCGTGCTGTCAAAGATCAAGCCGTCACATGTACCCCTCGTCGTTGCCTCCGGGGTGATCGACGGCAATGTGGAGGACGTGGCATTTGGCGGTTTTGCTAACAAAAAAATCGTGGGTTGTACGCAACTCGTACGTCCACAACGACGTCTTTGACGATCGAAAAGTATTAGCGACACTGCAACCGCCCAGCGGAGAGGACCCGTTCCGATCGGTGACGATCAAGTGGGCAACAGGCAACTACGGCGCCTTCACGACACGCCGTGACTTTTTGTATCTCGAGTCGATGGGCATGGCGTTCGACTCGGATGGCGAGAGAATCTTCTACAACCTCATCCACTCTATTGAGTTGGATGACTGTGCCCCTCTGGACAACCGCTTCAACATCATCCGCGTGCAAATGTCCACGTGCTACATCGGACGGCAGCTCACCGACAGCAGTGTGGATCTATTTTGCCGTGGGTTCGTGGACCCTCGAGGAGAGATGATGGAAAGTTATGGGATTCTGATGCTGGCACACAACGTGTCGGCGTGCTCTGGGTTCGTAGAGTGCTCGTATTTGAAGAAACTGAGCTGGCAGATGGCGCTGCGTCGACGAAGTGATGCTGCAGGGGTGATACCCGGGACAGAATGCGGCGTGTGTCGGAAGTCCCTGAAGAAACTCGGTCTCCTCCAGTCTCCGTCGGGATGCATGATCTGTCGGTGCCTTACGTGCAACAAGTGCAATGTCCAGAAGAAGCTTACGATCGACGCGACCAACAATGAGGTCATGCAGAAGAACTTCACCTTCTGCCTGCCGTGCGTCATAGAGGCCAAGGAGCTGTCAGCATGGGAAGTCGCGACGGCCTACATGCTGAGCTCCCAGCGATAATTATCAAACAACTATTTCAACAGTATTTGCTGCTTCTCGTATGATCAATCCATCTCAAGGTAAGACCAACCGGAACCAAACGCCTGCTCCACGTATCAAACAGGACAAACGGGAAAAGATCATGTATAGAAGCATGAAAGCAAACCGCGTTGTTTACAAAATCAACTCCATGTCGTCTGCCGAAATGGTAGCCACGATTCCAATGATGTCGACGAAAAAGCTGCAGAAAGTGGCATGGCAGGATTGAGGTCCAGCTTTGCTGGAAGCAACGTTGCCTGCAGCCGTCATCAAGGCAGCATAAATACTTCCGCTGGTTCAGCAGACCAAGCACCGGCACTGTTGGACGGCGGAATCGGTCGCAACCGCTCGCAGACATCGAGGACAAAGCCTGTTCACGGGTCTAACATCCATGGAAAGCAGAGGGAACTGCAGTGGCGGACCACGTCCTGGATCCTGCCAACGAATTTATTGCTCACGACGGCATTGCTCACCAAGTTGTAAGTTGTAGATCGGACTCGGCATTTGTTCGTCTACCGATCCGGCGTGGCGTCATTTTCGCGTCTCGCGAGGTGTCGAGTGCGCGGACTCATCGGACGCATACGCCGAAAGAGCTCGGTGGTGCCAAGTTGACTCGGCCAGCAGAAAGCACAGCGCAATTCGGCGTCATCGCCGACAGTACAGCCAGGCTTGTCACCATATGCCGTTCGACTACTCGAGAGCTGACACCTTTCGACAGATATCTTCTGCTGGCCAGGAAGACCGTCGAAAGGTGTTGCCAAGTAGCCTACAGTAGCGCCAGCAAACACGAGCTTGCTTGGTGGCCTGCAACGACAACGCAGCGACGAGATGGACCCCGAATTTTCGACCGGAGACAGCCCCGACGCCGTGTGCCTATGCATCCACGCCGACAGAGTCAAGCCAAACAGCTTCATCAGCTCATCGGCACCTCGCATCGAGTGCGCGTGGCCCTCGAGCCTCAAAGCGAGGGTGTCATTCTGAGACTTGTCTCGCCCTGCAGACAGAAGCTAAAGCTAATGACCAAGCTCCTTCCGGCGCCGGGCGTTGTGCCCGAGCGCGTTCATGTGTCCAAGTGTCAGCAAGAAGCTCTGACCGACATGGCGGACAGTATCATCGCCGAAACACTGCAGACGTTCGAGTCGTTCACCGCTAACGGGCGGCAAATGCCCCACGACCAGTGGAAGCACGTCAAGACCAAGGAGAAGGTGCGCGTCTTCCGTTCCAGACGTAGCAGAGCCCACCGTCAGTCGCACGACGAGAAGGACCCGAGTCGACCAAGACTGTTGTCGGCCTCTGCTATGGAGCAAGCGGCGGCGTCCGGCAAACCATTCTACGACGACGAAGAAGACGACCCGGCTCAAAAGGAAGAAGAGATTAGCACCAACACGCACAGCTCCAGCGGTTCCTTTTCGTTGCTGGACGACAGCGTATTGGCCAATGTCAAGCCGTCTCACGTGCCTCTCGTCGTGGCCACCGGTTCCATTGACGGCACCGTGGAGGACTCCGCGTTCGGTGCTCTCGCCAATACGAAACGGAGATGGCTGGAACGCACCTCGTACATCAAAAACGACGTCTTCGACGACCGGAAGTTGCTTGCAACGCTACAGTCTCCGAGCGCAGATGACCCGTTCCGATCCGTTGTGATCAAGTGGGCGACGGCCGACTTCGGCGCGTTCGTGACGCGTCGAGACTTTCTGTACCTCGAGTCCATGGGGATGGCCTTCGACTCGGACGGTGAACGGGTGTTCTACAACCTTATCCATTCCATCAAGTTAGACGCGTTACCGGAGCTGGACAAGTGCCACAATATCATTCGATCGCAGATATCCATGTGCTACATTACGCGGCAGTTGAACGACGAGAGCGTCGAAATGTTTGGTCGCGGGTTTGTCGCGCCGGGCGGAGATATGATGGAGAGTCACGGCATCGGGCTATTAGGACAGACCGTGTCGGCGTGCACCGGCGTTGTCGAGTGCTCGAACCTCAAGAAGCTGAGCTGGTTGATGTCTCGCCGTCGTCGCAGCGATGCATCGGGGATCGCACCGGCCAGCGAGTGCGGCGTGTGCCACAAGACGCTGAAGAACAACCTGGGCAGCCTCCTCCAAGCGCCATCAGGTTGTCCGATCTGTCGGCATGTTACGTGCGCCAAGTGCAGTGTGCACAAGAAACTAACTGTGGACACGTCCAAAGAGATCACGCAGAAGAACTTCACCTTCTGCTTGTCCTGCGTAATCGAGGCGCGCGAGTTGTCGGCGTGGGAAGTCGCCACAGCCTGCCTCAAGCGCTCATAACGATCAAACTCAATAGACTAATAGGCGGCACCATCGCTATTTAACCAGACCCAATTCGGTTCTCGACTAACCCCGCGCTTCAACATCTGAATGATCTCGTTTCGCTAAGCGACACCTTGAACAACGCAGCAAAGCTGGCAGGGCCAGGATCGGCGCCGCGCTTTGCAGTCGATTGTTCGCGGGTTCGACGCGGGGGCAATGGCAATGTCACGCTGAGCACAACGACCTCGATTACATCGAGAGATATCTTTGCTTCAACTGCCCGTAAACGAACTGCACGTACTGTACCAGTGCACCACAGCATGAATTACGAGCCACGACGAGCATTTGTTGTTGTTGGGACAAGATTCTTGTCATGTTGGCTTTTGGTCTGGTCGCGGCGCTACAGAGCAGCACAACAAGGCAATACACTAGCTTTTGCTACTCGCTTGTGCGGTAACTTAGCGTCATTGTGTCGAAATGTGCGAGTTGCAGTGCAACGCGTTGAGTTGTCACCGATGGTGACGGCGCCAACCAAGAAGGCGCGAAAGCCGTGACCAGCGCGGCGCGGCGTTGATGATTGTGCGCTCGTCGGTGAACTGCACCTTCACGCTCTGCTTTATGTGCGCCATCTGCATGCAACGGGCATCAGGTCCAGGCAGAAGAGGCCACGCGAAATGTCATGCTCGTCATGCTCGTCATGTTCACAGACCACCGCTCGATGCTTTTGCTTCTCTTAGCCATCTTCGCCATTGTTAGTGCCCGAAGGAGCATCCTCGAGTATGTGGCGGCGTGGATGCTCGATGAAAGCCCTAATTGTACACAACGCAGCGACGCGAAGTGCTCGAGAAGTTTGGGAAAAGTTTTGCGGCGAGACATCCGCACACGAAGCCACAACAAGCACTTGTAAGCTCAAGCCTGGCAGCAAAGGTCTCTGGCCGAGTGCAGGGCTCGTGCATCCATCTCGGTCCCCATCTCTCGAGAAATCTCAGCTGGTCCGCTTGCCGACTGGCTGTTGCCTTTGCTCCGCTACGGGGCGGGGGTGGCTCCACCGAGGTGCCCGCCATTTCAGAACTTCTTGTCCGCAACGCAGGACTTTTCAAGTACTATAAGATACCATGGTCAAATGCACGCTCGCAACGGGCGTGGTGCCCAACCGCGCTAACGTGTCCAAAACGAAACAGCGGGAGCTGACCGATACGGCAGATGGCATCATCGCCGAGACGCTGCATACGTACGAGTTCTTCGTCGCCAATGGCCGACAGCTCCCGAGCGACCAGTGGAAGTACGTCAAGTCCAGGGAAAAGGTGCGCGTGTACCGCTCGCGGCGCGGCAAGATGCAAAAGATGCACAGTCAGTCACACGACGAGAAGGACCCAAGTCGTCCGAGACTCATGTCGGCCGGCGCCATGGAGCAGCACCAGCGGCAAGCTGCCGCGTACGGCAGACCGTACGCCTATGACGACCCAGTTCCAGACGAGGATATCAACAGTACTGCGACGAACAGCTCCTCCAGCGGCGCTGGGTCCTTCTCGCTGTTCGAGGACAGTGTGCTGGAAAAAGTCAAGCCGCCCCATGTACCGCTCATCGTCGCAACCGGTCAGATTGACGGCACTTTAGAGGACGTGGCGTACGGCGGCCTGGCCAACACCAAACACGCATGGCTCGTGCGTACCTCGTACGTGCACAACGACCACTTTGATGATCGTAAGGTCGTCGCGACGTTGCAGTCTCCGAGCGAGGAGGACCCATTTCGATCTGTGACTCTGAAGTGGGGTACCGCCGACTACGGGGCGTTGACAACACGCCGAGATTTTGTCTACCTCGAGTCGCAGGGAATGGCGTTCGACTCGGATGGCGAGCGCATTTTCTACTACCTGATCCACTCGATCGAGTTGGACGACTACCCATGTCTCGACTTGAGCCACAATATCGTTCGCGTCCAGATCTCCATGTGCTACATCACGCGTCAGCTCAACGACGATACCGTCGAGATGTTCGGACGCGGGTTTGCCGACCCCCGTGGAGATATGATGGAGAGTTACGGTGTGATGTTGCTCGCCAACAACATAACGTCCAGTGCTCGTATCGTTGAGTGCTCCAACATGAAGAAGCTCAGCTATCTCATGACGCTGCGTCGACGCAGCGACGCGTCCGGCATTATCGAGTCGAGAGACTGCGGCGTGTGCCACAAATCACTCAGCAAGTTCGGCAACCTGCTGCAGACTCCGTCGGGCTGCCCGGTTTGTCGCCGGGTGACGTGCAGCAAATGCGGCGTCCAGAAGAAGCTCACGATCGAGGCGTCCACGGAGACCACGCAGAAGAACTTCACCTTCTGCCTCTCGTGTGTCATCGAAGCCAAGGAGCTCTCGGCTTGGGAGGTAGCATCTGCCTGCCTTCGCAGCTAGGTTAGCGGGCGTGATCAACGCCACCACATATTTAAGCAAAACAAAACAAGACCTCTTGATCAAATTCCCTCCATGTCGGTAGCTGGTCGGTGAATACACCGAGCGGGTGAGCTCTTTGACGAGTCTTTCATTGCTGCTGGGCCGGCGTACCATCATCGTCGTGAGTGCATTTCCAACGCCCATTCTTCGCGGGCAAGAACGATCGGAGATCGATCAAGGCGTCGTGGCCTCGGTTGGCGATGGTCTCGTTGCATAAGCGGCTATTGCCCGCAATCAAAGCAGCAAACGACGGTGGTTTGGAGCCGCCGTCCCTCCTCGATGGCCAACGCTTTCGTGCCCCAAGTGCGCAGAGTGGGAGGCAACACCTATCTTTCGCGGCGACCGGGGACACCCCCTCCCTTACCACCTCGGCATGCAGCGCGAATTGAAGCACCCGCACCGTGCGCTTGCTCTGCTCGTGACAGCCAGCTCCTCGGGATCTCTTGCTCGCCCGCAGTCGACGGCAGCCAGGCTTGAAACTTGAAACTTGGCGGGCTGTCTGCTCTAGTGGCTTCAGAGCCGAGCCGCGAGCTGCAGACAGCCCCATTGACATTTTCCCGGGAGCAGGCAGGCTTGGGCTCACTCTCGCATCAAGCAATCGCAGCCGTCTATGCTCCCTGCTCCCTTCCTCGCCCAAGTCACCACGCGCCACTTCTTCATTTGCTCAAAAGTTGACTCACCACCTTATCGAGCAGCTAGGTTATCGAAAGCTTTAGTCAGTTTGCATGAAGAGCTTCACGTTGGCGGACAGCGCACTTCCAAAGCAGTTGAATCTGTCGCCGGAACAGGAGCAGGCGTTGACCAACTTGGCCGACCATATCGTAGCAGAGACTTTGCAGGAGAACGAGGACTTCATCGCCAACGACCGGCGAGTCGACGGTCGTATCTGGAAGAAGGTCAAGTCGAGCGAAAACGTTCACGTGTATCGCACGCGACGGTCAGGCAGCAAACACCGAGGGATTAAAGGGGGTGTCCATGAGAAGGAGCCCAGTCGGCCGAGACTGTTGTCTAACAACGCCGTTGAGCAGCACCAACGCGACGCCATTGCGGCCGGACGCCCCCTTGGTATCGCTGACGACGGCGATTATACTCGCGGTGAGGAAACGAGTCACACCAATACACACAGCTCCACGAGCGAGGGCGGGTCGTTCGCCATAGAAGAGAGCGTTCTCGCTAAGACGAAGCCGTCGTACGTCCCGTTGATCGAAGCGTCCGGCGTTATGGACGGATCGGTCGAGGACGCAGCGTTCGGAGGTCTTGCCAATACCAAATACGCCTGGGAGGTGCGCAACTCGTACACTAAGAACGACGCGTTCGATGGACGGAGGGTGTTAGCTACGCTGCAAGGACCGAGTGAGGAGGACCCGTTCAGGTACATTGGCATCAAATGGGCCACGCGCGACTACGGCACGTTCATGACACGACGAGACCTGTTGTTCCTGGAGTCTTCTGGAATGGCCTTTGATTCAGACGACGAGCGTGTGTATTACAGCTTGGCGCACTCGATCGAGCTGGCGGAGGTGCCTCGCCTCCCCGACCGCTTCAACATCATCCGGATGAACCTCTCGAGCTGCTACATCATGCGACAGATGACTGACGACAAGATCGACGTATACTGCAGAGGATACTCAGATATGGGTGGCGAAATGCCTGAGGGTTTCAGCGTCAGCTTCTTCTCCGCTGCAGTGGCCGCCATCTCGGGGATGGTCGAGTGCTCGTATCTCAAAAAGCTCACGTGGTATATGAGCCGTCACCGCCAGGCCGATGCAGGCGGGATCTCGCACGCCAAACACTGCGGCGTATGCGGTAAGGGCGTTAACAAGCTCTCGAACCTCGTACAACCTGGAAGCGGTGGTGGCTGCCCAATCTGTAGACTGCCGGTTTGCAGCAAATGCAGCGTGCAGAAGAAGTTGTCGATCGTGTCGCCCCAAGACGTCGTCCAGAAGCAGTTCTCCTTCTGCCTCACGTGTGTTCTTGAAGCCCGAAAACTCTCAGCTTGGGATGTCGCTGTATCACTGCTCAATACCTCGTGACTGAAGACAAATGCGTCCCAACAACACTATGAGTGCGGGCACTGCTGCTATTCGGATTACCAAGCACTGGGACTTGAAACCGAGACGGCGGAGCAGAGCACAACACCAGAGGAGGCGAAAGTAGTCTCATGCTACATGTAATACGTACTCAAAACTGAGTGGACTAGCACGAGTCCCTGGAAAATATAAGGATCAACGAATTGCTACTACGAATGGGCTGGTCTCGGGTGCAGGTAGGCGTGGTGACTCATTTGAGCTCAGCGCGAAAGCACACGCCTCGCCACTGCAACTTGCACGTTGGACTGAAATCGATCGATCTCTGTCTCCTTGTGCTTGCAGGTGTCGTGCAGTTGCTGCGAAATGAAGCCTCGGTTTTGGTTGGAGACGCGGCGGAAAGGCGAGCGGGTGTTTCCGTGGCGATCACAGCCAGGATTTGAGATGTACGAAGCTGCCATCGCAGTCGCAGCACAAAGCTCACGCGGCTTGCCTGCTTGCATTCAAACTGTCACGTCGCGGCTTGACTCACCCGCGCTGGCAAAGAAGACCCTGGCAAGCTCGGCTCGATGTGTCCTTGGTTGGCATTTGTATCCTCCAGCCTGAAGACATGAATTCGTCACCTCCAATAGCCATCGATGCGTAGTCGTGCGGTGCTGCATGCACTTGGTTGTGAGTTCCGGACTTGAGACATCAGAAGAAACACAGGGATCTCGAGCTTTTCAGCGGCATCGCCTCCAACATGCTTGGATGAATGCTCAACGAGGCGACGCCAATGCCAAGCAGGAAAAAGCAGAGAAATGGAGCGCTCGATCTCTGCTCGAGTGCGTCCGGTCTGCGTGAATCGTGACGAGCAACGTCTGCAACATGTAAGGTTGCAGAGCGAGTGCCTCGATCTTCTGGTCCCGATTTGGTTGGAGACTCCGCCATGTTTGCCGTCCTTTTGGGTGCCCAATCTTGTCAGCACCGGCAGTTCTCTTTCCTCATCCCCCCATTGCGGCGCCTACCGCCGATCGTCAACAACTTTAAGCCACTTCGAGACTTGCCTTGTGGCGAGTAACCCCGCCAGCTACAGTACAGTAGCTTTGAACAGGTTGTTTTCAAGATGGTCTACAAGGACGCGGACGGAATCGTCCCGGACCTGGTGAACCTCACCACGGAACGGCAGCAAGTTCTGACCGACACGGCCGACCGCGTCGTGGCCGAGACGCTGCGGTCGTACGAATTATTCATAGCTAACGACCGTCAAGTCGACTCTCGCCTGTGGAAGCTGGTCAAGTCCCGTGAAAAAGTTCGCGTGTATCGGACGCGTCGCACAGGTTCCAAGCGCCTGAATCAAGTGAACGAGAAGCAACCGAGTCGACCGCGGTTACTGTCGAACAACACGATAGAGCAGCAGCAACGCCAAGCGATGGCGGCCGGACGACCGCACGCATTCACCCCCGATGAGGAGGATGAAGACCCGGAAGAAATGGCGGAGAAGTCTGCCAGTAGTGTGTCCCATTCGCAATCGCAGTCGCAGAACACGCACAGTTCGTCGAGTGATGCCGGGTCGTTCTCGGTATTCCCCGAGGAGAGCGTGCTGGAGAAGGTCAAGCCTCCACACGTACCGTTAGTGGCTGCGATCGGCACCATCGACGGCACGGTAGCAGATGTGGCTTTCGGGGCGCTCGCAGATACGAACGAATCGTGGTTCGAGCGCAACTGCTACGTCAAGAACGACGGCTTTGACGGCCGCAAAGTGCTCGCTGCGTTCCAGTCGCCGAGTGAGGAAGACCCGTTCCGGTTCGTTGGTATCAAGTGGGCCACGCGTGACATCGCCGCCTTCGCCTCTCGACGCGACATCCTGTTCATTGAGTCGTCCGGTATCGCGCTGGACTCGGATGGCGAGCGCGTTTACTACAGTCTCGCTCACTCGATTGAGCTGGACGACTGCCCCGTGCTCCCCGACCGATTTAACGTCGTGCGGCTGAACTTGTCGATCTGCTACATCATGAGGCAGATCTCCGAATCTCAGATCGAAGTGTACGCGCGAGGATATGCCGACATGGGCGGCAGCCTGCCCGCGGTTATTGGCTTGAACGTGTTCTCGCAGGGTGTCGTGGATGTTGTGGGCATGGTCGAGGCTTCGTATCTCAAGAAACTCGCGTGGCAATTGGCTCGCCGTCGAGCGAGCGACGCCGGACAGACCAAAGACTGCGGCGTGTGCGGCAAAAACACCAGGAAGTTCGGCAACCTCCTTCGTACCGGAGGCACGTGTGCGCTCTGCCGACAAACGATCTGCCAGAAATGCAGCGTGCAGAAGACATTGCTGCTGGACGCGGACGAGGACCTCCAGCGACAGCTCACCTTCTGCGTGGCGTGTGTCATTGATGCCCGGCAGTTGTCGGCGTGGGACGTCGCAACGCAGCAGCTCAAAGTCAAGCAGCGTCGGTAAACCAACAAGAGGGTAGTAAGACTAGAACGCAACGGAAGAAGTAGCGGAAGTAGGGAGTAGTGGCGCGTGAGGCGTGAGGCGAGTCGTACGAATTGACTCGGGCCATCGTATTTTAGAGCTAATGAAATGAAGTCTCACCGTCTCACCACGTTCGTCTCCATCCAAGCAGCAGCTTACACCACACACCGAAATGTGACCCCGTGTGCCACCACGCATCACGCTTCATCGCAGCTCAACTCCACCGTCTTGAGCTGCTCGGAGTTCTAGAGTCCCTGTCTGTTGTACCGCGACGGACCGGCAACGCTGGACACATCACGCTAGTGCGTCAAGGTTGTTAAAACGGCAAGTGTCCTCTCTCAACGAGGCTGTGCGGTGAAGGTGGCTTGCAGATCTTGTAAGTCGGTCCAGAGACTTCGACTGTCCGTAAACCACAGGTTCGTTATCGGGTCTATCCATGGTGCCGATTCTGTTTTGTTTGGACGGCGAGTTCTCCTTTGCTGACATGGTTTATATCGTCGGATAAGTGTGATAGTGCACCATCCAAGATGTCGGTGGCCCGAGTCCAACTTCGACCGCTTCGGAAGAGGAGAGGCGCGAAAGAATTGGTGGCGCAGCGCGAGGTGCAGCTCAAAAAGTTGGTCAACCGGTCCGATCAACCTGCAACACTCAGTAAACCAGGTCGGTTTACAAAAGCGTCGGGAGCCCCATCGTGGCAGCACTGCGGTCTCCACTGTCTCAAAGCGACCTTGTCGGTCGTGGAGCTGTTGCCCACCATCAAACCGAAAAGCGCCGTGGACCTAGCAGACGCGCCGCGTTCTGCTTTAAGGCTGTCCATTAGAGCGGCCCTCGACTCCAGACGCTTGCTGTCTCTCAGTGCGGTCGCCGTCCTGCTCCTATGGAGGTGGAGAACTCCAATGCGGTGCTTTGGACTGCAGTATCTGCCAGCTGATGCCGGCACCGCCATCAGCTTGGCAGCGTGACGTGCCTAATGGCCGTAGTGTCAGCTCCAGGTGATCATGGGTCGGTCAATGTGGTGGTGGTGGACGCCACACCTGCTCCAGCAGTAGCAACTCCACCAACAGGAACAACAGCGCTGCAGCCACCGCAAAGCAAACAGCAGACAGCACAGCACACCTGGCGGGTGCTATTTACTTGTCTCTGGCTCATGATTCTTCCACCAGTTGTCGTCGAGACGTACCGCCGCCGACTTTTGACGAAAGTTTGGTGACTTTCTTGGTGGCCACGCGGCCGATGGGGCCCAGCCCATTGGCGACGTCGGTCCCTATCCTCTGAGCATGGAGCCTCGTTTCTCCGCCGGTGAGCAGCGGATGTTCCAGTCACGGTGCCACCGACCGACTCTACATGAACATCGCTTCTTCCAGCGTTCTCTTCCCTGCTGCGTGAGGCCAAAGCCTCACGTGGCGACGTAACGACGAGCGGCTACCCCCCCCCCCCACCCATGGAAAAAACTCCGATCCCAGTTGAAGGATCCCGAGCCACGCTCGCTTCCCACTGGCTGTAAAAGCCGAGGTGGTCGGCTCGGCCTCCTCTCTCTCTCTTCAACAACTTTTACCTCGTTGCATGACGTTGGCACAAGGACGGAAGAAACTTTTGTACACCGTGCACTCATTTCGCGAAGCGCTCTCGCTCACTCGGACACTCCACGAAGCATAACAGCATGAGGTTCGGAGATTCGTGGGATGCCGGCCACCTCTTCCCTCCTCGGGAATTGGTGCTCACCCGCGAGGACACGGAGCAGTTCGAGTCGTTGGCCGACCAGCTCGTCGCCGAAACGCTGCAGGCCAGCGAAGACTTCATCGCTGACCGTCGCTCCATCGACTTGGAACTTTGGAAAGCGGTGATGGAGAAAGGAAGCATGACAGCGTACCGTTCTCGGTCACGGGGTCAACGACGAGCACGTCGCGACCGGATCGGAACTGAAGACACGACCGAGTCGTCGACCGTGCACCGTCCAAAGCTGTACTCGGCCGACAGCTCGTTGAGCGACTTGTTAGGCCGCAGCCAAACGCACTTGTCATACGGGTCTTCACTGGATGACGACGGGTCTTCGCTTGGAGGATCGGACTGCTACGAGAACAGTCGAGTCGACTCGGAGTCGCTGGAGCAAAGTGAAATGGGCAAGGCACGTCCGCCTAATACGCCTATGGTGTTTGGTGGTGGCGTGGTTCCAGGGACGGTGGACGATGCAGGTCTCGGGTTTCTAGCAGACACGGAGGACCGCAGCTTCATGCGCGCGGCGACCAGCAAGGACATGATCGTCAAAGACATTCGTATCTTGGCCAGCATCCGAGGCCCCACACAACAGGACCCGTTCAGGTTCTTGGGCGTAAAGTGGATGTCCTATGCGGCGACTCGAGGAGGTGTCGTCGCTAAGCCTAGAGATGTACTGATACTCGAGTCTACTGGCACGACGTTGGACTCGGCCGGTGAACGCGTTTGCTACTTTTTGAACCATTCTATTGAGATCGACGACATCCCGGAATTCCGGAAACAAGGCTTGGTGCGACTTCGCACTTCCAGTTGCCGTATTGTGCGGCCGTACAACAGTCAGGGCGAGGTGGAGGTGTACTTCCGAGGCTTCTGCAATGCCGGCGGCCACTTTAGCATGGGAGCATCGATTCAACTGTTCTGCGATAGTTTGTTGGACACGGCGCAGGTTGTGGAGGAGTCGTATTTGAAAAAGCTCGCGTGGTTCGTGCACGCATACGCTCGGCGTCAGGATAGTCATGGAGACGACGACAAACACGAAGGTTGTGCGTGTTGTCACAAACTGCCGACCAAGGGATTCAAGAAGCTGCTTGAGAGCAACACGACCTGCTTCTTGTGTCGACGCAAAGTCTGCAAGAAGTGCACTGTCAAGAAGAACCTGCCTATCGACTCGTCCAGTAAGAAGAGCCTCGACTTTTGTTTGACTTGCTATCTGAAGGCCAAGAAGCTGTCGGCGTGGAGAGTTGCAGTGGCCACACTGCCCAAGCCGTAAGGACGACAACCATTGATCTACATAGTTCGACAAATTGCCCCAAAACCAGATAGTTTCTATGATAGTAGTTTTAAGCTCGCAGCAGCAAACGTAATGCACGTTGTGCAACCTTTTCTTGACGTTGAAGCACTTGTGATCACCTCAAGTATGATTATCAACAGCAAATTGAAGTCCTACTTGGCGATGCAGACAGAGTCAATGAATCCGACGGGACTTATCGTTTGGTGACACCTTCAAACTTCAAGACGATGTCATGCGTACAAGTTTTTGCACGAACACGTACGCAGCCATCCACCAACAATTTGGCAGGCACAATCAAGATGTTTTTCAGTTCGTGGGGTCGTAGAGTACATATGTGAAGGAGAACCTTTACTCGCGAGCTAAAGGTTCGTCAGTGCAAGTCACTCACAACAAAAGACGGCAAGAAATGAAGTTCATAGTCTATTGGTGTATTATATACTCTTGGTTATGGCGAAGTTTTGGACAGCGTGGCTACTGCTACATGCCACGCGGGCAACCGCTTTGCTTTGAGATAGCAGTCCAAGCAGAACTCCATCTCTCTCTTCTTCATACGTCGACCGCGTGCGCCGTCCACTGGTAGCGATTTCTTCACTGTGCATTTGTGGCATTTGGGTCGTCGACAAAGGCTGCAACCAACAGGCTTCTCCATAAAACCTCCTAACATGGAGACTAGTCTCCCATGGCAGCAGGAGCAACTGCCACCTTTCTCCATAATGGATCTGGGACCGCTGCTGCTGCTGAAGCTGCTGTCACTTGTACTACTGCTGCTTGCACTCCATCGATGCTGGTCGTGCATCATCCACGTGAGTTTCTTCAAGTACGCCTCCTCCAGGACGTGTGGAGTTGAAATGAGCCCTTCAGCTAGCTGAACGGCTCCAATGCGTACACTGAAGCTGCCTCCAATAACCAGGAACCCCCTTGCGTAGGCTTCCACAGACTCGCCGTTATTGTGCGGTCTCAGAATATGGCAAGCAGAGAAAACTGTACGCACCTGCCCGAACTCTCGAAAATCGGGCACTTCGTCCATCTCGATCGAGTGGTTGAGCAAGTAAGTAAACCGTTCTCCATTCGAGTCAAGAGCCATGCCTGTTGACTCGATAATCAACGCATCCCGGGGCTTCACAACAAGCGACACCGTTCGACTCGGCGTGTTCGTGGTCCATTTGATACCAAGGAATCGGAACGGGTCTTCTTTCGTCGGGCCGTGGATTTGCGCTAGTATCCTCACGTCGTCTGCCACCACCTCTTTGTTGGTGTTGAATCGCAAACAACTCCGTTCATCTGTATCTGCTAAGAAAGCAAGTGCCATGTCCTCCACCGTTCCTGGATAGACACCGGCCGAGAAAACTGTCGGCACATTCGCGGGTCGAAACTTCTCCAATACACTTATTTCGGAACCAGCTTTTGCACCAAACTTGGTGAAGTCGTCGTGATGTAGACTACTCTCGTCCCCCGAGTCATAGTCGTCGATGTTGTGGTACCCTTCTCGAAGTAAGGCGTCCTGGAGAGATCTGTCGCTTGTCGGGTAGAACGTCGGGTTCTGCGGTGAGGCTGTGACCACAACGGTGTCTTCACTCCAAACTCTTTCTCGCTTCGAAGTGCGCGGGTTTGAAATGTCCTGGTACGCAACGATGTTGTCCTTGTGCTTGATGGGTTTCCAGCAGTTTGGGTCGGCCACACGCCCTTGAGCTGCAAATTCCTCGCTGGCTTGTAAGGTCTCAGCTACAAGTCGACCAGCTAGCATTTCGATGGTGCGTTCGTCTTCGGCAGACAATGTAAACGGCAACGGCGGGTACGGAGCTTGACGATTCTCCATCGTTTGCTCAAGTTTGCAAGTGACGAACTCTTGTGAGCCGCAAAAAAGTCGAGATCGGCTGTTGAGCATCGACGGTTGAGTGCGCCGCCAGCCAGATCTCAAGAATCAGCCGAATTGGCTTAAGTTGTTCACAATGGGATGTCTGACTTCGAGTTTACCCTAATTACAACGATGGGGATTTCTAGGGAACAGGGTTTGATGCTTGGACAGGCGAGCGCGACAAAGATCGAAGGCGTCTTGGTAGAAAATGGCGCCGATGTAGCTGCATCGCGATTCACCAACCCTGCCATCACAGGCACAGGTCAACTCGCCTCATAAACCACTGCGACAATTGGCATGGAGCGTAGCGAGGTGAGCTTTGGATTGCGACTCGGTGTTCTTTTGCTGGTGATCTTTGGGCTCTGCTTGTGCTTATTTACTGTGTCACCGACAGTGTTTGGATCGCCACATGCCACGCTGACAAGTTTTTGGCTTGAAGATAGCAGCTCAAGCAGAAACCCATCCCCTTTCTCGTCAAGTGTTTGGGTCCACCAACATCGAGAGGCAGCGTCTTCTTCACAGTGCACTTGCGGCACATGGTATTCCTACAGAGTTGGCACATCGAGTTCCCGTCCAAAAGCTTCGCAAAGCCCTTATTGAGCTTTTCATGACAACACGGACACGCGTCGGAAATTGGCAGTGACGCCAAACTGCAACTCCTGTCTGCGCGATGTCGAGCTTGGAACATCCACAACAACTTCTTCGCGTACGCTTCCTCGACAGTTTGTGGTACGGTCATGAGACTGTCGCAGAGCATGTAGGTGCAGAGGCGCTCGGCCAAACTGCCGCCCGTGTCCATATAGCCACGACAGAAGATCTCGATCGCCCCTGGAGTAGGGTGTGGCCGCATAATGTGGCATACCGAGAAGATCAACCGCACATTGCCGAATTTCCGGAAGTCGGGCACCTCGTCCACCAAGATCGAGTGGTTTAACACGTAGCTAAAGCGTTTTCCATCCGCGTCCAGCGCCATACCAGTCGATTCCAGAATGACGTAGTCTCGTGGTTTGACGAATGCTCCTCCAAGGCCGGGGGTGGAATGACAACACCATTTGATCCCTAAAAACCGGAACGGGTCGTCTACTGTTGGTCCATGGATACGTGCGAGAATCCTCACATCGTCGACAACCACCTCCTTGCTGCTGGCATTCCGCAACCGACTGCGTTCTTCTGTGTCTGCAAGGAAGCCTAGCGCTGCGTCTTCCACTGTACCAGGAACTACGCCTGTGCAGAAGACCATCGGGACACGCTCCGGTCGTGTCTTCTCCATTACGTTTTGCTCTAACACGTCTACGTAGCTGAATTCGTCCTGCAGTTCGTCTTCGGAGTCGACTTCCAAGAACGTGAGACTTGCGTAGATCTCGGACAGCTCGTGCTCCAATTTCTTGTCCATGTTTGCAGGGTAAAATGACGGCAGCTGCGGAGACGTTGGCACTGCTTCGGTGTCATCACTAAACACGCGATCCCGTCGAAACCTGGATGATGCTCGCTTACGTGTCCGATACGCCGTCATGTTGTTTTTCTCCTTCACGACTTTCCATCGCATCAAATCGACGATGCGGTCTTCAGCTACGAAGTCGTCATGTGTGCGAAGAGTTTCGGCCACGAGCTGATCTGCTAACGTCTCGAAGGCGACTGCATCAGCTGCGGACAAGTTGAACGGCTTGGGCGGGTAAACAACGTGGCATTGATCCATCTCGTTTCGGTGGGGTAGATTGAGAAGTGCCACTTCCGAGCGTGGCACGACGAGCCGCAGCGCTACGATACCGCGACCGAGCCCGAGGTCTTGTCGTGGCCCGGGTGGGGCTGCGTGTATGGCTCTAGTCGGAGCAAAGCTGTCGGGATTGGCGACGTGACCGATTGGTGTTCAAAATCGCTAGGTCGTTGGGAGGAACGTGCGTGCATTGTGCACTGCTATGATTCGTGTGTGGTTGTTCTCTTCAGCTTGTGTGGGTGTCCTTCGGAGAGGTCTGCGGCCGGTTTGGGAGAAATGCGGTTGCTGCGGCGTGGAGGAAGCATCAAACCATTGTCGTTGAAAATGACACAAGGAGAGGTGTCTATGATAAATTCTCGATGAAGATGTTGCAGGCTTGGCACGAAAAAGCCTTACATGTACAGTTCTGTTGCAAGGAGTAGGTTGCGCTGCAGAAAATAATACATGGAGCTGCGCGCAAGCGGGAAACTTGAGGTGGGCTACGAATTCAACGCTCGCAACAGAGTTTGTCCAAACGACTCAACAAAGATCATTGAAGTTCTCCTTGTGTTAACCGCGCTGTATATTGTCGAGAATCTGCAAACTTGCAAGGTCACATTAGTCAAACTGGCTCAAAACCAGATAGAGCAGTCTCATCGCATCCCATCAAAACCACGTTATAAAATGGATACTCAGTTGCTTTCCGCGGTTTTCTCACTTGCTGAAAGAAGAAAGAGAGACATCATATTGCCTTCCTAACGTAGTTGCCTCTCGATGTCCGTGGCTACCCGAATAGCATCACGGCCTCTGTCCTAAGCTGTTCTAATCGAACCTACGGTTGTTGGGCCTATTACGCCAGCGCAGAGCTGGCAGGACTCCCCGATGCAGGAACACCGGTGAAATGGTCGCGCAGTACGGACACACCCACGTTCTTGTGGAAGATGTTCCGTGCTGCGTTAGCATCTCGATCTTGGAGCAGGTGGCAGTGCTTGCACCTGTACGCCTTCTTGGCGCCGAGCTTCTTGTCGATGCGGCCGCACCCCGAGCAGGTCTTGGACGTGTACTCCTCGTGCATTTCCACCACCCGACCGCTCGTTCGCTGCATCTTGTACTCCAGCATCTTCTTGAACTTGAAGTGCGACAGCGTCATCATGGCGCGGACAGTCGGGTGACGCAGCTTCCGCTTCCGTCCCCGAAGCACAAGTTCTTCAGCTGGAGCAAGAAGGCTTTCAGGCGTGAGTTCAAGGCGCTCTTCTCGGACATATCGAGCGGCCATCTGCTGGGTCTCGAACGTTGGCAGCAGCACCTCGTGGTAGTTCAGCGACAGCCACTTGGAGACCTTCTAGTGCATATCGTGCACCATGCGCGTCACCTTGCCTAGAACCTGACGGATCTGCAGACGCCGCCGCTTGTTCCGCTGCAGTTCAGTGGTAGCGACGCATTCTGCCGCCGTCTTCTTCTTTCCCACCTTGGTCTTTGTGTGGCACGGATGTGAACACTTGCACTCCTCGTTCTTCGCCGCCTCACGCCCCTCACTCGTCCGTTTGCACGCACAGTCCTTCCCCCGACACGGCGGCTCTACAATCTTCTGTTCTAGCAGCGCCAGCTCGCGCCGCAGAGCGTCCGCAATCTTGAGTCGCGTGAGTATCTTCTCGTCGGGGTCCGCGATGCTGAATACTCGGCCGCTGGGATCGTAGAATGTGATGAAGCAGCGCACGCCTGGATCAATAGCACCCGTGCGAGTGCTCAGCGTAGGCGCAAAGTCCTTGCAGGTAGGCACGCAGAGATAGAAGCCCTTGTCACGGGTGCGCTCTAGCCGCAGCATCGTGGTAATCTCAGGCAGAGGCTCGGACAGCTCGATCCATTTCTTGCCCATGAACGTCTTGTGGAACGCCACTGATTTGCGATCCTTGGACTCGAAGAAGCAGCAGTCTGTCCGCAGCGCCATTGCGTCTGAGCGTGCAAATACACTCTTAAACCGATGACCGGGAACGTTGTCTTCTTGCCCTTCTCCTTCAGAGCGTCAAACAGCGCGGTGCTCGAGACGACAGCGTCCTGGAAGTCGTCAAAGGCTCCAACGAAAACCTCGCAATTGCACTGAAGATGCTTTGCAAGCTTCTTCTTGTTTCGGAAGTGTTGTCGAACGTCTTCCTTCGTCGACATCGGACAGTACAGCTGCGCCAGCGCCTTCGGCTTGATTCATCCTTGAGACAGACGTGTAGCACATTCTTCCTTGGAGGCGGCGACAAGCTTGTTGTAGACGGCACGGCGAGTTGCAAACATTTGGTTCAGCTTTGTCTTTTGCTCTGCTGACGGCTTTATCGCCACCTTCGTACAGCTCGTGACGGGTGGGAGCATCACATGGGCCTTCACTTCTTTCAGCGAGCGGGTTTTCTTCTTGCGCGGCTTGGGTGGTTCAACCACGAAGTCAGTGATCTTGGGGTCCCAGTCTGGTGAGTCGGTGTCTACACAGTGCGTCACTCGGAACCACGAGTCCTAGAGAGGCTTGAAGACCGACGGTACCGCTGCGCTGTCCCGAACGTCGTCAGGAGCCCAGAGGCCGTCGGCGACCTCCTGGTGGAACCACACGTCAGGGCCTTCGAGGACGCGTCCGTCTTGTGCGAGTCGCTGCCTCTTATTCTTCTTGCTTTCTCCGCCGATGCCCTTGCGCTTCTTGCCTCCAGACGTCCTCGCGCGCTTCTTCTTGGACGCTGGCTTTGCCTTTCCAGCCGCCTTGCCCCGCCCCTTGCGAGGCGAAGCCGGCGCCATGGCTGCTGGAAGTCAGATGAGTTGGCTAGGTTGAGGTCGCTTGAGTAGGAGACGGTATGTTGTGGAATGAGAACAAGCCACGTTCACGTGGCCACCGACTCGATGCCATCCTGTAATGCGGTGCGCTTTCGTGAAGAAGTACTACAAGCTGGACATCTTCTGTTACGTAGCCAGGTAGATGACACAGCACCAGGAAGCAACTCAACACTTGTTACTCCTGCTTACACCTCCTTTGCTGCGACTTCCTGCTGAGTCTGCTCCACTTCACAAAACAAACTAACACAAAACTCCTGTGGCCGAGCTGGCCCTCCTCGATTCCTAATGTTGACTTTACGATGCCTCACAGCTCGACCACCATTTTCACCATGTGCGACTGGGACTTTGGCCGAACTACTTTGTGCGCGTATGACTACCATCACAACATCATATCCTTGCGCTGTGTCGCTACCGTGCACAGGTACAGCAATGCTTGCCATCCATAATCCGGTATTACGCTAAAACGAAATGTCTTGCCTCCTTTCAAGAGTGGATTCCCAGTGAGTAGCAACCAGGAATATCCAGTTAATCAACTCAATTTCCTTCTTCCTTCTCACGAATACGATCTCGATCTCTGCGGTAATTATGACCAATGATTTTGCTTCCGCATGCTGTAGATGGTATATTCACTAAGGATGATCTCGAGAGATCTTTGCGTTCGGACTGGGCTACCTATGAATGAAGGCACTACATCTTTCACTCCCCAGCAGCCCGTTTACCGAGTGGGCTTTCGTTTGAGGTCCTTCTCAGGGTCCCGTTCCCACGTTGGTTTGAATTCAGTCGCCTTAGTCGATTCGGTGTCCTCTGCAGAACTGCGGAGTTCGAGGCTGGTTGGTGACTTGGAGGAGCCCTAGCTGCCACAAGTTTTTCGCGGCGTTGATATCGCGCTCCCAGTAGTTCGCTCTGCAAGCTACGTTTTTGCAGACACGCACATTCCTCGATCTCTTGGTTTTCGTCGTCCCGTAGATCTTGAATGGCGTGTCCACCATCGGGCGTGAGCACTCGGAGCAAAGATAGCTGGTACGAAACTCGTCGACCATAATGAGGGTTGCGCGGCGAGAGAGTTCAAGCGCGAACCGCTTGAGCGGGACGTGCATGTGGCCCGCGAGATGAGTCTGGCTGCTCCACTTTCCGAGCGCCACACACACGTCACGGTCGGGACGACACGCTTGGCGAGTTTCGCCACGGCCTTGCGTTTGAATCGCGACACCGTGAATCTCCACTTGCGAAACCCTTTCAGTGCGCAGAACTCCAACATGGCGCTGATGTTCTTCCACATGTGCTCGTAGCGAGAGCAGAGACGCCGCCGACGAAGTCTTGAACGAAGGCATGTCCTTCACAAACGCACCATAGCGCGGATACCTCTTCTTCAGGTTTTCGAACCAGAATGCATGGTGCTCGACACGACTCATGTGTCGGTACTCTCGGGACGTGACTTGTAGGACGTGAGAATTGTCGCGCAGGAAGTGAGTCCGGCGCCTGACGCCGTGTTTCCGCGGACGGTGCTTCGGGTGGTGCCTGTGACAGATCTCGCACCACCCCTCCACATCGCAGTGCGCTCTGCTGCGTCTCTTGCGTCTCTTGCGTCGGTGGCGACGACGGCGGTTCCTGCTGCGCTTCTTGCCATGGCGTCTGCCGCCAACGTGGCCTGGACAGGTACTGCACCAACCGGGCATGGAGCATGGCTCTTCCGGTGGGTTGCAGACAAACCCCAGCGTAGGACGGCTGTATGCCGTCAGCATCATCCGTAGACCTGGGTCGATTCCGATCAATGCATGTGGCGTATACTTCGGAGAAAGAGCAGGTCGTTCAAGAGGAGCAGGAATTGACGTCAGCACAGCAGCACTGTAGCCATTCGTGGAGATCTGATACTCGAAGCTGTGCCTTGGAACACCAATTCGGGGATCCGCAGTATGGCTGACGCAGTCTCCGAGGTTGAACACCGTGGTCCACATCCTCTCGCGTACTTCTTGGAACTCCGTAGGCGTGGCATACGTCCGATGGCCACGAGAGTTCGTGGACTTGTAGAGACCAAAGATGTCCTTGCCCGTCGCCGCCAAAACTTGTTTTGCGACTTGGTAGAGCACCTCTGTCGTGACCGGGAAGAACGATGGCACACAGGAGGTGGGCTGCGGCAGCAACGTAAAGAGCCGGCACCATTTCGGGATCTCGTCTTGGTCGTGCATTTCTTCCATTACCTTCAGCACGTCGTACAGCTTGCCGAGAAATAGCACTTCGTGGCTAGCGATGTTCGCAGCTGTAGGAGGCAGTTCTAGCTACTCAAGCCATTGCGTCTCGACGTCCGTGAGGTCTTCAGGACTTGACTTTAGTCGAGCGACCATGGCCTCAGCTGCTCCCCGCGGATACGCAAGCTGCAGGCTAATGAAGTTGACAAGCCGCGCCTCGAAGTTCGTTCGAACGTGTTGCTGCGCCGCAACGAGCATGTCATTCGCCAGGGGGCGGACTTAATTTCGAGTACACATGGATGATAATCGAGCAATGTTAGAAAAAGTATGCTAATCGAGGAATGCCACTCAAAAAGGTTGCTCAGCAAGGATTCATCACGGAGTACTTGCGAAGAACTGCCGAGTAGCAGCCACGACACTAAGGTGCCAGTAGATTAGCTTTATGTAAAAGAATGCATTGGGCTAGTAGCAATAGCTTATACGCTAGCTTCGTGACCGGTAAAGGGTTCAGGATCGAAGAAAATGGGTCCTGTGATGTCCGCTCCGTGGATATACGCGTCATGAACCAACTCTGTCAGCGTATTGCAGTCGACCTGAAGCCGACGCAAGTCGGAAAACTTGAGCAGCCAGTAGTAGCGGCCGCGACGTTCTCCCCACGAGGTAACCTTGCCCTGCAAATAGTGTGTCGGTCCATTGACGTCGTCCTTGGAAACGGGAAATTCCTTCATGACAGTCCAATTCACCGGATAGAGATGGTGACGGAGAAAATCTTTCGTCAGGGCGTCTACCGAAAACTGATGCGAGTCTGCGTTGCTGATAACGAGGGAACCTTTCTGCTTACGCTGTCCTCCGCTGCTCTTGCGAACTGGCAGAGTCTCGAGCATTCCTGAAACCTTGAGATCACCCTGCAACACCATGGCTGCTATGGCATGAGAGCATTGTCAGCCGTTGTGGGCAAATATTTTGCAATCGCACGAGTATTTGGCCCGTATAGCTGCGATCTGGACACAAAATCAACACTCTTGTCATTGAGAAGCCAGCAATTTCATCAAAAGAAACGAGCGTACCTGGGTAGCTGTGAATTTTGACGTTGCGACCAATCCGTTTAGCTTTTCCAGGTGAGCCAGTCGCACATAATGGAGAGACAAGTAATAGAGTTGCGCGTTGAACACAGTTGCGTCGTGCGGCAGCTTGCCGATCAACGAGTTTAAGTACCTGTCAAAATAAAGTTAGATGGCAGCACCACAGCAGCAGAAATTGATGTAAATAATACTGTACCGCTGCGCTCGCTGACGAATTATCGGGGTTCCGTGAATGTTGGTTGAGCTCACCATGAACTTTACAGCGTTGAAAAGAATACCGGTCAACACCTTTGTGTTTGGAGCTTTGACGGAGTAGTAATTCTTTTTGTTGAGAAGGAGCTTTTGGGCATTCTCTACTTCAGTCCCGACAAGTGGGCCTAGACACCACCAGCAACACAATCCGTTAGGGCTGCCAGCACAACATCTAAATATCGTTATACCTTCGCAATAGTGCAGGAGCTGAAACTTGACTGATTGTTGCTCTTGGTGCTTCAAAATTCTGGGAAGGGCGTCGTTCAAAACGACTGAAGTACTGGCACGAAGCGAATCAATGCACGTTTCCTTGATCACCTTGTGATGGAATTCAAGCGCGTTCTGCGATGGCGTTAATCCCGGGATCGCTGCAGTATAGAACCAGTTGCCCCACAAATCGCCCAGGTAGTTCTGGTCCAGCCAATCCGCGTACCCACTTTCACCTTGCGAGCACCAGTAACTTAAAAAGAGCTTGGTCATCGCGTCAAACTGTTTCTTCGACCGAGCTTCGGCTAGATACAAAATATTCACCTCCACATTTGTCTCGTAGAACTCGCTTTTCACCAAAACGTCCACGGTTTTCACGACTCTTTCTGTTGAAATGAGGGTAGCAATTCAGCAAGGTGATCTTGGGCCAGACCTCAAGGTACGCATTAACGATACCAGACGTGCGGTCCGAACTACCAAACGACAGGTTCAAATCAATGTCAAAGAACAGCTCCGCATACTTGCATACCGATGCAAACATCGTTTTGTTCGCCGTTTGATGTTCAGTTCTAACAAACTTGTAAACCCACGGAACGAATGTCTTGCTGTACTGGTTGCGGTTGTAGTGGGTCATGTAGGTTCCAAAACCCACCAAAGTCCACCCACCTGTAGTAAATACAGCAATCCACGATTAGTTACAATGCTACCAATCATAGCCAGCGTAAAGAGCTTACCGAAATGAATTCTATACGTTCCGTCGGTCACTCCGATCACGCCGTCTCTCTCCTGGCCGTTGTGTGCGTAGAGCGCGTTACGGAACATGTACCGAGAAGTAACAACAAGACCAAAGCAGGAGGACTTCTTGCCCTCGCCAGAAGTGATGTCGTGCTGAAAGCACTCTAAGACGATCAGCTCGTGCTGAAAATCTTGCGGCATGTTATAGAACTCCTCCGCATCGCGAGCAGCGTCGAAGTCTCCACAGCTCAGGTGACTGTTGGTGCCGACGAAAAACTCAGCGCGTGCTGAGCACAGCCGAGGAAAGGCCCACTCGAGAAGCTTCACAATATTCTTAATCTCCTAACCGCCTATTCAACAGCGAAGGAAACGATGCAAACATTATTTTATATTTGTTAGAGCTCACAAAATAATTTTAAAACAGCAAACCTGCGAGTGTTGACTTCAGATGCGTTTTGTGGTTCTTAAGCTGAACATGATCCGGCAGAAGGGAGATTAACTCGGGAACGTCAGCATACCATTTGTGAAGAAGCTTGCTGCACTTCTTCGGGCCGCATCCAAGCAAGATATCGGCAGCTTCTTGTTCAAACGCCCCGTGAATACTTCGTTTCTTTGCATTTGTGGCTTCTCCAACATGCTTACCAGCATGCTCTATCTTGAATCCAGTATCGCCATCCTTAGCTAGCCGAAGACGCTTTCTGCATTCTTTATGGGAAACGCACTCGTACACGCGCTCGCCATGCCCTTTCTTGCCGTAGTAATAAGCAAACTTGTAGACGCTGGTGTCGTACGTGTCAATACCTGCCTTAGCCGCATGAAGTGTTCTGAATGCTGCTGCAAAATGAAATACGTGGCGCTTTGTAGGCTGAGCAATCTCCTCTTCCTCTTCATCAGACGACGCAAACTCGACGTCACTGCATGCGCTGTCATCTATTCCTACCATTGTTCGTACGAAGCTCTGGCTTTAATAAACACTCTGGCTCCGATATTGCTGTCGGTAAAAGGATATAACGTATTATGCTAGCAGATGAGCACTTACACTCCGTTGCGATCTTACCTCAAGCACCGGCGCAGAAACTGTAGTGACGTGTTTTGGAGGGTGTCGTTGAAGCAATGACTGGCTGTTAATGAAGTGCCAGCATTACTCGCCAAATCATCAAAGCACGATTGGTACTCGATTTTCGTACTTTCCTTGGTTTCCTCGAAAAGCAGCCGTTGTTTCCTCGATAATAAGCTACACCCCATTCGCCAGTTCTTTGATAGCGGAGCTTGAATCGAAGAGCGTAGGCGGAATATACGACATGACCCTCGATCGCGAAGCCTTGTACTTGTTGATGGACTCCTCTAGTGCAGCGTTAGTCGAAACCCTTGGCGCGGGCCTCTGTTCGTCACCAAAGACAGCCGTGCAGCACCGGTAGAACGTAGCTTCGTCTAGCTGTAGGGCTGTCTCCATCGTGCGAGATCTTGCCGGTACTACAGGGTAGTTCAGGTAGCTGCGCCGATGGTGCTCGAGCAGCCGGCAGCAGTGGAAGTTCATGACCATCATTGCCTCTATGCGGATCTGCTGCAGAGCCACAGCACGTTGTTCGAGCGCGTCCCGGATGTCAGGATTCGGACAAATGTGCCTCAGTGGGTATGTCACCGTGGAGAACTTTAGGACGCTGTTGGCTCCTTGAAGAAGGGTGCGACGATGGTTCGCGGCGGCGCGCTGCTCGATGTCGACTTGATCAGGCGGTCTCCACGCGACCGCGAGTTCTGGCAGGGGCTCGACGATGCCGGGGTCGATAGCGAACGAATCCATGAAGGCAGGAGGCTTGACTGTTCTGATAGTGAGGCTGCTATCCTATACGCATGTCGAGTGGCTGCTGGCCACCACAGCCAAGTACACTTTCGTCACACCTGACAACGTCGCAGACGCCGTCTCCCGTAACTCCACTGCTGGTGCTGACGCTGCTGCCTCAGCGGCTTCAACTGCGACTCTAAACTTTAACAGTGTTGACCGCAGAAGGCGAATTGATCTAGTGGACGCCTTCTGTCGGGGTGGTATGTCAATTTTGGAAGGCGTCCATTAGTCAAAATCATTCCAAAGGCAGCGCCAGGAAGTGGTCAAGTTGGTGACTTGGTCCGAGTGAGCAGACGTGGTCCCGGGAAGCTCCCCAGCATCTTTAACAAACGAGCACTATGGATGAATATAGTGATCTTTCCGACAGATAGTCCTTTAGATTTGCTTCGTTGCTATTCAGTTGTGAATATTAGCCTATCAATTCTCGTCTCTCCTGAGTTTCAGCCAATGACTTTGGCTAGGGTTAGGTGTATAGCTTCCGACACTTTCCGACAAATATTTGTCGGAAGCCCAGCCAAAATATTTATATATCGATACAAACATGAAGTCAAAAAAATGTTCTGAATATATTCGAACGGTTCCTACAACTAGGCTTAATCCTAGAGTAGGATAGGTGAGGGCATTGGTTGGTAGGCATTCGTGACCACTTTACAAAAGCATAAAAAACACGCGCATGAGCCTCTCTGCTTTTGTGCCGACGAACATGCAAAAGGCACGTGCCACCGCTATCAGCGCGTTCAAGCGAATGCTGGATCTTGAGGGTGCTAGCATGGAATTTGTCCATGCTAGCATTCTCAAAGACAATTCTGGTAAACGCCTCGCCGCAGCAATGGATCGATTCGGCTATTATCTTGCTACAAATGAAGGTAAGAATGGTAAGCTGGCACGGAACACCGCGTCTTCGTACTATAGAAATGTTAAACTTTGGCTATTCGACACATACCCACACTTACGTGTGGGTACTGAATTGATATTGTTAAAGCAAGGCAAAACGCTAGATAAGCACTGTTTAAAACGTGAAAATGGTGGGCTAACTAATAAAGCTCCTCCCTGTACGAAAGAGGATTTAAAAGCTTTAGTTGGTTATGTTTACAGGACCGCCCGGGTCGATGCAGACTATCAGGATGCCGCCCTAGCATGCTTGGTGTGGCACTGCTTCGGGCGCTCATCGGATCTTGGCTACGTCCAGAAGCAACACGTCTCAGCGTCTGCCGACGGCGCTTTCTACCTGCGGCTGCTACGGGTCAAGACGACTGAGGAACAAGGACTCACCCTGGTTCCCGACAAAGACGACTTCTTGTCGTGTCCCTTGATCACACTGGCCGTAGCATTAGCTACCCAAGAAGCCCCATGCGCCTCCCTGCTTGGCCACCTGCCAGCACTAAATCCGCAAGTCGCTACGCCCCTTGACGCTGGCGTCCCGCTGCACGACTTGCTTGCGGCTGAACCTGCTTCGCTCCAAGTCGCCGTGGTGCCAACCACCGCATCAGCCGCCACTATCGACTCAACCGCCGATGTCACTGCAAGCACCACTCTCACGTCGTCACCTGCGAGTACATGCACCACGGTTAGCTGTACCCCACCGCAGAAGAAGCCCAGCGGAGGGGATGTAAAACGGGGCGAGGACAGCATGCAGGGCCACGTCAATTGGATGCTCAAGCGCGTCGCCGAGCCAGCAGGAGTTGTTGCCGACCATACCTCTCACTCTTTTCGTCGCGGCGGAGCTCAGCACGCGAACGGCGACGACAACCTCGCAGCCCAATGGATCTTCGACCGCGGGGCATGGGACATGACCAAGACAAGCAAGGCGTTCGCCTACATCACGAACATTGCACGTGAAGACCGCAAGGTGGCTCGAGTCTTGAGCGGGTGGGATGTCTATGCTTCTCCCACGGTTATCGACATCGCGGCACAAGACCACACGACACGCGAGCGGCTTGGGTGTTTGCAGGAGCTCCTGTTCAGCACGTGTACAGGGCTAAAAGAGCAACGGCTCAACGTGAGTACCAAGGCACTTAGCGTGCTTACAGCTTACCTTGTACGGTACTTCCCACAGCTCAAAGCGTTAGCACCAGAAGCCCCTATCGTCACGCGCGTGGAGGAGTGCCTGGCAGCCGCTCAGATCTGTACCGCTGACTTGCTCGCGTGATCCATGGCGCTGAATGAGGAAGCTGCAGTCTGTGCACAAGAACAAGAGAAGAACAAGAGAAGACGCACACGTGTCGAGAGCATGATCACCTTCTAGCTGTCATTGATGAGCTTATCGCTTCAAACAGGGTCATGGCGGCGCGTCTAGCGATTGTCGAAGCGGCTCAGCTAAAGGGAAAGGGAACACAAGTCACTGCTGAACAAGAACAAGTTCAAATATCGTCAGACCAAGAACCTAAACCAAAACGCAGAAAGAAGCACGCTACAAACCTGTCTACCGCATGGTACGAATGGTACACCAAGGTGCCTCGCGTGTGGGACTCAAGCGATCGCCAGAAGAAGCCGGAGTTCCGCCACGTCGTCGCCTTCATGAAGCTCTTCCTCCCTCAAGGCTTCGCTCTAGATGCTAAGGCGGAGGACTACAAAGATCAAGTCCTCGACGCCGGCAGACGCGCTGAAGACGCAGTTGTCGCGTTCTTGAAGGAACGAGGCACCAACGCGAAGGGTGCAGGAAGCGTCCTGCGTGCACTGCGCCCACTGCACAAGTCGGGAGTCTTGGACGAGCGCATCTGCACATACAAGCGTCTCCTCGCCATCGGATGCATCGAAGACCCCGCACCTGTCGACACACAAGACATACTTACCATAGTAGGCCACGTGTAAAGCACACAGAGATCCTTGCATCAAATACATACATTTCATTGCCTCACATCCACCACCGCCTACACTGACACTACTTACTGCAAGCACGTCGCCCTTCACACGTCGCTATCTTCACCGACACGCGCACAAACCACCACACTGCACACCTGTAATGGGCCCCTCTGGCCTATTACATTGGTTATGCGATCACAGATTGGTGTGGTTCACACACTGCTGTCATGGAGGTAAAGGTGGCGTAAACATGGTCAAATGTTTGCTCACATCCACCCATGGCACAATCAGTGATTACGCCAAGTGTTCTCTGCACTTCTTTGTGCATGATCATGGTTCCTCATCTGGGACATTATTTGGTAACAAGGCCGGCGTGTCACTTGAGCTCTTGTGGCCAATCACAAGACGCCACGCGGCAGGAAGATTCTTCGAAGGAGAATCTTCAAGTTCAACCTGATTCAACCCAAGGTTTTATACTACATGTGTAGGTTAAATTACATTTAACCTCAAGGGCCCCTAGTGGTTTTATTCATAGGATTCAGGAACCATAAGCTCGTTTCAATTCAGTTGCAAACTTTCCCTCAAGTACTCAAGTCGCCTTCCTCCCTCCAAGTCGGGAGTCGCTCCAAGTCGGGAACGCTTCCTCAACCGCACCAGCGTGCGTGCCGTGTTTTGGGGACTGTTGTAAACATCGCCCCATTACATCCTGCTAACCTGCATGTTTCTTTGCTTTTCTTCTTTTCTTTTGCACGTTCGTAATATCTAGCTATATATATGTAAACTGCGAACGAAGAGCCTTGCAGGCTGCCGTCGCAGCGACATGCTGCCTCTGGCTGCGAGCAAGCAAGCCAGAGCCTATGCGCCCACGCTCTCTGGCTTGCTTGCTAGCAGGCCAAAGGCGGGCATAACATTGATAGCCTCGAATGTAGATATCGCCGATACCAACGGCCTCCATGGTCGTTCCATCAGCAATTGCGACTCGAATAGGCTCCTTTAGCAGTCGGTAAGTAAGGAAATCCTCCTTATGTGGTGACATGTGTGACGATGCACCACTGTCAACCAGCCACCCGTCACCACTGCCTTGGTGAACCATGAACAGTGTTTCTTCACTGCGACTCTGTTGCGTACTTTTGCAGTCAGCCTCCTTGTGGTCACGCTTACCACATCCGAAACACTTACCGCCGAACCTCTTCGATGGGCCACAGTTCTGCTTGGCCTTCGGCTGCGTATCTGCCCACTTGCGCGAGTTGGGGCGGGCCTTGAATGCCGCCTCCTCCGTCTCTTGCGCAACTTGCTTATCGTGTTCCTTGAGCAACTTCTCCTTTACTTCGATCAGGGTAATATCGCGGGAGTTTTCGATGATCGACACAATTGTGCTGTACTCCGCAGGGAGACTTCCGAGTAAAACGACAAGTTGACGGGTAGGGTCCATACCATCACCGACCGCCTCCAATGCCGTCACTAGCTCATCGAATTGGTCGTGATGCGTAGCCATAGACTGACCAGACTCCATCGCAAACTCGTGCAGCCTGCGAGTGATCGACACTCGATTCCGCAATGTAGCTCGGTTGTAGTACTCCTTCAGGGTGTCCCACGCCTGCTTCGCCGTCACTGCAGCACGGATCTTGGTCTGATGCTCCAGCGTCGCACCTTGCGCGATGAGAACCAGTGCCTTCTGGTCATTCAGCCGCCAGGTCTCGGTGATCTCGTGCTCTTGTTTCACGATCGTGAGGTGGTCTCCGAGGCATTTTCGCGCAAGTGTCATCCTCATATTAAACTCCCAATGGAAGTAATTGTCGGAGCGGAGCAAGTCGTCGGGCTTCTTCATCGGGGTATTTGGGCTCATAACCTGATGCGTTCGTGTCAAATTGAAGAGTGAGATGAGTTGAGCTTTAGGTTCTAGTTCGAGTAAATCTACATCTAGCCTAGGGGAGCTCCTTGGCGACACTGTGTGAGCACGTTGCCCCCAACCAATCGAAGCATCCTATTTAGGAGCAAGTTGCTTTCAGCCAATGGGTTCCAGCTTGGTGCGTGGACACCAAGCTGACGACCAACACTCGTCCAGTGCCCCATCTCTCACCATGTATCCTCAATCATGTGGTGTGTCTAGACGTGCATGTCAACACTGGGATAATGTGGACGCTATGGTGTCTTCTTCCGATCTAGACGCCTGGCCGCTGTTGACCACACCGGTCGATTGGAGCCACGACCTGCGAGCAAATGTGGGCACTTTAGTGCTACAGGAGTTTGATAAGAATGCGCTAGTGATGGTTTGCACCATTCCAGGCGACGTTCATTTGCGCTTCTTCCAGCTAGCTCGACGGATGTCCGTGATCGACGAAGAAAGCGGCAAACGCTCTGTCCAGTTCACGGTTGCCCCCTGCAGATTCCGAGGCCAGCACCCGCAGTCATTCGTCACTTGGAAGAACCAGCAAATAAAACCCATTGGATTCAAGAAGGTGGCCACTCCATCAAGTTCACGGTGGTGAACAAGGACACAATTAATATCGTGTACGACCGCTGGGCCGTTTGCGAGAGCGAGCTGCACGCACAGCATCTCTTCGTCCGGTGCGCTCACTTTGAAGTCTGATGGTGATGGTAAGTTAACTCGAGGACGTCACAGCTTGCTTTTGGTCTCAGAAGATACTCACTTCGAAGTTCATCGGGTCTGGATAAACCGAAGTCGATTCATTTATCACTTCATCGAAATGCACGCCAAGGGTCTATTGTCGTCGATTTTCTTGCGAAGGTCGATCGACTTGAGGGGAAGCCTTACTAACAAGAACCTTTGTTTGGCTGGGAACATATCTTCTGGATTCTTGACAAACCTCCATGGCAAATTCGTTTTGCCAACCGTGAAGAGGAGACGTTGTGATCTCGGATATTGTCTCAGTCGCCGCTTCCTTGACAAAAGCTGCATTAGATCACTGATCAGCGGCAGGTACTACAAATCTTGAGCTACAACTCAACCAAAGGAGTCTCTGTTTGTACTCATACTCCACTTGTTGTCAGGAAAGTAGGAAATCAATCGAAGTTCTCGACGATCCTATAATGCTTTCTGGCGATCCATCACCAACACTGCTCTCTTGTCGATCGTCACAGTCCATAGCAGCATTTTCGCCTTCTGCGTCGTCGTCCTTACCGGGTGGAAGCAGACTGCCATCACTGATCATGGCGTCGGCCATGAGTTGCTCAATCCGAAAAGGATCAGAGTCGAGCAGCACACTCATAGCGTCAAAGACGTCAGCGTGCGCTTCGTACTGCACGAGACGTCCGTAGGCATCGAAATTGATGAGCGTTTTGGTGGGGCACACAAAGCGATGATGCAAAACTTGGTTCACCAGACTTTTATCTTCCAGGACATGAGGAAACACCGTCTCCAAGGCAGCAGCAGTCACACGGCCGTCAAACTCACCCGAGCACTCAATCAAGCAGCCTCTGTTGTCGCTAGTGACGACTTTGGCTGTGAAGTTGGTGAGACGACGCACTCTGAACAAATGCTTGTACCGTCGCCACTGCTCGAAGAACTCTTCTCGACCATTGACGCCCCCACCAACATCAATGTTCTCGTCCAACAACGTCGTCAGATATGTTTGCTGCGTAGGCGTGAGAACTCCAGGATGACCATGTCTGAAGAGCTGGAAGAAGTTGTCCACAGACTGCAGTGAGCGTGCGTGGAATTGCTCCCGAGCCACGAGAATCCGAGTCTCCCGAATACTTTTCTGCACAATGCAGTCGTGCACTTGTTTGCGAAGATCGTTCACGTCCAGCGTGAGATTCAGAATGCGCGAACTGTCGGCGTCTCGTTGGTTCTTCTCCTTCAACTGCTTCAACGAAGGTCTCCATCGTCGCTTCCTCTTGACGACCTTCGTACGGACAGAACGATCCTCTGGACTTGCGGAGATTTTGCCAGCACTGCATACTCCTTCTCTACTACCGTCGAGCTGCCTGTCGTTCGTGTTCTTACAAACCGATGATGCATCGAATTCTTGCGAGTTCTCCATGCCAGAGTGAGTCAGATACCTTGACGATTCTGAAATGAGCAATGCCTCCGAGTGGACCACAGGACAGGACTGTACTGTACCTGACTGATGCAGTTACAATCATTTCTCTATTCAAAATACTTGTTTGGAGTTGAGATATGATCGTTGCCGTAAAACAATTGTTCCAGTTTAGTCTTACATCGGTGACTACATGCACTAGCCACTACTAACCCATTTTTCTCCTGTCCAACTCCACTTCCACAGCGAGAGCAATGGAGCCCCAGCGCTAGATTGGAACAACGGCACACCTGGTGGGATTTGTCCATTTCGTGTGGGTAGCAGGTGGAGATAGTTGTCGGCAACATCGTGGGAGGAGGATTGATACCCCTGCAACTCCAAGTCTAACTCGTCGTCTTCGTCATCGTTTGGTTCGAGCGCAGCTTCAGGTGTACCTTGTTCACTTGCTTTTTCCTTTGTGTCAACTCGTCGCCAGCTAGCGAGTAGCTTTGCTCGAAGCAAATGCAACGCTTCTATTCGTACACGAACCAGACACTGCTTTGCCCGACACGACCGCACTAAGCACTGAATCTGAATGGCTGCGCGTACCTTCCTCCTGCGTCTGAATTGTAACTTGGGCAATAAAAAGCGAACAACTCGCTCTGCTGCTCTTGACCTGGCCATTACCAAAGCTTCAGCTTCGGCCGAAGCTATCGCTGCCAACTCGGATGCGGATTCCTCTTCGACCACATCTGCAAAAATTGCAACTGACTGCTGAATATTATCCGATTCTGCGCTTATTACAGGTGTTTCCACTTCGTTGTTGTCGCCGCTTTCAGTATCATCTTCAGGCTCACTCTTGACTAAGTCAGAATATATGAAAACTTCTGGGTCGATCTCTCGGCAGGACAAAGAATTTGGTAAAGCAGCGTCTTGGTTGTCTTGTGCTGGAGTGCTCACTGCATTTTCGTTTTGGGTGTCGAATTGGTTTTCATCAATATACGCGGATGTAGTCAAATTTTCGAGACTTTCAGAGGGTTGACCCAGTTCTGGTAAAACCACGACGCACTCCTCCAAACAATAAGAAAGATGCTGGTCCAAGACTACATCACTCGCGCTGGGTCTCGGAGGGGACATTTCCGTATTAAGGAGAATGCTCAGATGCGCTTGTTCCGGAGCACCAAGGGTTTGCGCAACAGAAAATTTGTCCATCGTCATATCATCACCAGGTGCTGGCACTTTGACGTTTTCATTCTCATAAACGACACTCAGCTCACTCTTGTTAGGGTTGCTGTAAGATTCCGTTGCAAGATCCTCCGTTTGCTCATCACCAGGTATCACGTCCTCAACCGAAGTAAAGTGCAGAGTTTGATCGACCTTGTCGCGCTTCGTGCGGTCTCTCCAGGATTGATACCTCCGCAAAAGCTTCTGTCGAGCCTTCTGCAACGCGTTCGTCTGGTGCTGTTGGCGACGCTCTTCCTCACGCAGATAGCAAGTGTAGCGATATTTTCTGTAAGAACGTTGGATAGCACGCGTGGCGCCAAAGCGAATGAGTCGCTCGATCCTCGCTGCTCGCTCGATTTCTGCCAGCTTTCGCTGCTTCTCAATCTCCAAAACTCCCCTCCAAACCTGCTGAAGTTTAACAGCAGCTCGATGCCTCTGTAGTTTCTTTGCTTGTCGCCGTCGCTTTAAAAAATCGTTTATCATAACCTGGATCACAGCCGCACTCCGAAATTCCAATCTATACCTCACAACCCGCTCAGCTGCACCAGCTAAACTCTGACTGAGATTCTTACGGGCAACGATACCCACAAGACGGCGGTAACGCGCCAACGTCGAGCCTTGAATACCCTTTGTCACCATGATACGACGAATATAGCGACGCCACTCAGGCTTTCGACTCTGAAGTTGCGCTTTGTTTGGACTTCCACGCTTGACCGTCGGTACTATCGGTGTCTCCGGCTCCTCGAAATTGTTGTTGGTGTGGTCGGATCGACGATCTTCTCTGTCACTTGACGATTCGTCAGTGCTTTTCACAGCCAAAACTTCGTTGATCGCAGCTTGAAGAGGCTCAGGAAGAGCCCGGGACTGCTTTCTGTTTCGGGTCTTTTCGAAGCTGTCTGGGTCTAGTGGAGCCAAGCGTTCCGAGCTGCTGTTAAACCGCGTACTTACCGATGCTAAATTGTTGTTGTTACTGCTGCTGAATTGAAGCTTGGAGCTCGCCATGGCCCGCAGTTGGCTTCGGCCGAAGGAGTTTCTAGCATCCCCGTCGAGCTGCGATGAAAGGTACGAATGCAGCGTGCTGGGACTGCCGTGTGGTGGACGTCGAGTCAAAACGGGGAGTGCCACACTCGGTTCTTTTCGATAGCCAGGCTTCTTCAAAGTTTGTTTGGACCATAAAGGCCTGGGCGCCGTCACACTCGAGAAAGCGTCCATGCTGGCGTACGAATCGAACGACAACAACCAGCCTGCCAAAAAATGATTCTATTTGTATCACTGTTGCTCGCTATTGTTAAGACCTTTCAATGCTCCAATTTTTACGGATGACCCCTGAAGTGGGTGTTTTCATACTTCGCTAACGTCCGGCCTCGCAGGACACGTCAACACTTGTTCATGACGAGTCACTTCCAAGGTCCCACTTGGCATACAAGCGCTCCTACTTGCAGGCGCTCAATCAATCAGTTAGGTACCGTAGTGTACCAATACAAGACCCCAAAGTGTCTTTTTTTGGTAAAAAAAAATCGTCAGTTGCGAATTTGCACGTCCGGCTGAAGTAAAAAGTTGAGTGAGAGAGTGAAGGATTGAGTAAATGGATGCCGTCGAGCCGCTGCTGGAGCTCGAGCTCTCGCCCGTACAGAAGAAGATGGCGCAACCCAAGTCGCCCGACTCAAGCCCCTTCGAGACAACAGCGGCGTCGTCCTCAGCCTCCTCCGCGACCAAGAGCCGGCGGCTGCCCGCAGAAGTCCGCAGAGCTCGACACCGCGACCGGATGCAGCGCCAGCGTCTGGCGGAGAAGAAGAGCATCGAGGTGAAGCGCGTGGAGGTCGAGAGACTCGCGCGCGAGCTGGAGCAGGCGATCCAGAGGCTCTCGAGCGAGTTCAAGAGTAGGAAAGACCGAGTGGAGGAGACTTTTCCTAGCCTAGGAGAGGAAGAAAAGTTGCTAGAGACAGAGACAGAAGAGGGAGATAAAGAGCTCTGGGAGGGCCAGAGCACGGCTGCTAGACTCGTGCAGCAACGTTATTTAAGTCTTGTGTTGCAGCAAGGGACCATCACCGAGGAGAACCGACGACTGACCGAGAGATACCGAGAGTGGCAGAGATTCGTCAAGCTCCTGGGGGTGGAGCACGAACGACTGCCCAAAAACAGCGCTGCAGATAGTGACGAGCTGCTGAAGCAAGAAATAGGCGGCCAGGGACGCTGGGTTGTCTTCAGTGAAGACGAAGCCGTCATCTTCTACCAACCGATTGCAAGGAGCACATGCCACGAACTCGCCTTTATGAGCTACCAGAGGATGCAAGAGTTGCTGCGAGGACCAGGGGCGAGGAAACTGTACAACGAAGCATTTGGGTGGAAAGTGTACTTCTCCATGCACGAGCAGGGAGAGCTGGAGACAAAACAGGTCCGCATGCAGCACAGGTTTACCAAGAGGATCAGTGCTATTGACACCAATGGAGAACGAATTACGGGCGATACATTGGCCAACGTGTCGTGGAAAATCTTCCGAACGCCCGAGCTGTACACGCAGATGTACCGTAGTCCGATGACATCCAAGATGCTGCAGCAGCTAGATGCACGCACGAGTGTTTTGATGCGGACATTCCCCGATGAGAACGCTGTGATGCGCTTGCGCTTTGTGTGTTTGGTCACGCAAGTGCAGGACTGCGTGATTGACCAAAGCATGGACGCTAACTGGACCAGTGATGCATGTACTCGCCGTCGCGTGTCGCTTTTGAGCTCCATTCTTGACCCGGACAAGTGCTTCCCTCGTGCTAACACGCACTCGCCCAACCCAACAGCTGAGTGGATGCGCGAAGGCAATAGTTACCTCTCGTTCACGGAAATTGACGACGAAGACAGCATCGAGATCGAGTATGGCGGATTGATGAATGTGGGCATGGAGACGGCCTCGTGCACAGGTTTGCCGTTCGTGTGCATGAATATGGGCGAGGCTCTCGTGCGTTGGGAGCAACTCGTGACCCCCATGCGCACACTGACGATCACCGAAAAGTAACCTGCACAGGTCCACCCGTAAATTATTACGAAAGGCACTGAAAATGTCCACTTTATTTTTATGCATTTGCATATAAATGAGATCAATATCAGATAGACGAGTATGTTTTTGTCTCCGAACCAAAGGATTCACTCTTGCTCAGATTGCGGACATTCTTGACGTATGCATGCGAACAATTCAACGCTGGCTCAAGGGAGAGTTTATGGCACCACGTCCTTTGAACCGAGTTAGCAAAAGAAAACTCAATGAGGATCAGCAAAAATCAATTGTACAGTTCTTTCTCAATAAGAACACGAGTACGAGACGAGATGGTATAGCATGTGCAAACAATGAATTTCGAATTCATGTGTCCTCACGGACTATAGGATGTATTTTGCGTTGTCACAATATTACATTCAAGAAGACGTCCATTGCATACAAGGAAGCGAATCGTGCTCGTCAACAGGAGTTCTTATCGAATCTTCCAAACTATTCAGGAAAATCTTGGATAATGTAGCTGTGCACAAAGCTACTCATTCACTTCGAAAACAACACCTTTCCACAATCCCGGAAGTTGCAGAAACAAGACGCATAAACATGATCTATCTTCCACCATATTCACCTCAAATGAATCCTGTACAGCTTTGTTTCAATACCATTCGTACATTCGTGAACGCTTGCGCACCAAGAAATTTTGATGACCTTTACTCACACGTTTGTACAGTAATTGAAGCACTCACACCAATAATTTGCCATTCTATGTTCATGAAATGCCTTGGAATCCAATGAAAGGTAGTCCCTTTTTATAATACAGAAGTCAAGAAGGGGATTTTTCGGCTTCCTGTCATCCTCTCATTTTATCTTTTCCACCATGAGTGGCAAGCGCAAGAAGAAAATCGACCCACCTGACAAAGAGAAAATTAAACGCCAGCATCTAGACGTTCGTGAACAAAAAGCGCGAAACGCAAACACTGAATGCACTATTGTCAAGTGTTCACTCAAGTCGTTTAGCAACGAGAGTGCGCGTGTGTTACCGTGGGAGAGCGTACTGAAGGATACGAATAAGGCAGTGGCAGAAGCATACATCCTCGCAAACCTACGTGTCCTTCATCTGTGTCAAGCTGGACGACCTATTCCGATTTTAGATCAAGATTTCTATAACAAGTGTCTATCAGCCGTGAGCGTGGGCTTGAAGACTCGGAAGAAAATCGACGATGAAGATCTACAACAGTCTGTTGAACTGTACAAGTCGTGGCGTGATCCAAACATACTGTTCGCCAGCAGTGCTCACATCAGCTACAGATGGTTTCAGAACGCAAGCTTGCAGATGGCAACAAACGCTTCCAATCACATTGTTGTGAACTTCTACCGTCGATTCCAGAAGTATATCAAGCAACGATTCGAGATCACTGGAAAGGAGTGCTACGAACTGTTGGGATACGTATTGGCACCTACCTATGAAGGCATTGACGAACGCGTGAAGGAGTTTCGCGGTTGGATCCCTCGCAACAAGGATGGTTTTATCGACAAAGGCAACCCACACTTGATTCTACCAGTGACGTATCGCTTTCTCCAATTTATCGAAGAAGAGAATGAAAGCCATCGCAAAGTTCCTGAATTTCAACAACTGAGATAATTCAGTCTTCTCCCAATCAAGCGTGGGTTCGAGTGCTCTCACTTCAAGATGTGCAAGCTCGGTCTCTATGCTCTTTTGAAACGAGCTGGAATCCAGATCCCACCACTTCAAGCAAAGGAAGGACTTGTCTGGAACGACGTCGTGGACGAGTGGCGGCGTAAGCTATTCAAGATCAATAAGTTTGAAACGGAGAATCGCAAGCTTGCAGGCGAGATGTTGACAGACGGGAAAGCAGTTAGTATCGTGTTACGGAAGCCGAAGAGACCAGAACCAAAGAAGTTATCGAAGACAACGAAGAAAGATCTCAAGATGTACAACTTCGGCGAAGTGTGGGGTCTGGATCCCGGTCGGCGTGATCTCCTTGTGGCAACAAACAACTTCGGTCAGACGATCTCGTGTTTAAGTCGTGAGTTTTATTAAGACGCGAAATACAGATCAAGTAACAAGACAACTCGCTACTGGATTGGTCATGATCCGAAGATTTTGGAAGCGATTCGCAACATGCCGTCGCCTAAGACGAGCTCTCTTCAGACGCTGGAGACGTATGTGAGATTCCTGATCCCGCGACTCGACCGCTTACTCGATTTTCGTATGGCGAAGCCGTTCCGAAATCTCAAATTCAGACGCTACATCTTCATGAAAAAAAGTTTCGTGAACTGTGTCAGAAGTTGACTGCGAGAGCTGGAGCGAACACTCTCATTGGATTTGGAGACTGGAGCGCGACCAGCTACGGAGGTGTGATCAAAAAGTGTCCAGCAGGTCCAGTCAAGAAGTCGAAGAACGAGTTGAAGCGCTACTGCACGGTCGACTCGGTTCCAGATTTTCTCACGAGCAAACTACATGCGGACTGTCATCGAGAGCTGGCGTATCAATTTGCTTTACGCAAGTGCAAGGACGGAGTCGTTCGTCGCGTCAAGATTTACAGTGTACTCCATTGTCGACACAATGGCTGTTTTGGTATGACTGTGAATCGCGATCGGAATGCGTCCAAGAACATCCTGCTCCTGACTCTACCTCATTTCCTGGATCAAGATCGACACCCAGCATTTTGTAGACAAGGAACGTAGGGTAAGATTTAGTGTCGTTTAGTACCCTCGGGTTGCTAGGCGATAGCTGGTTGATTCTCCAGCATTATTACTCCTGCTCGGATAGGCGATATTGACGCCTTTCGTGGGGTGGACATTTTCGTTGCCCCCGGTAATAATCTGCACGTTGTCCATAAGTAGGCTGGAGGTTTGCGTTCGAGTGGTAAACGATGTCGAAAATTGCTACTTGTACTGTAGTGCACTTCTCCACGTGGTGGCAATGAACTGTGGACTGTAGCGATTGTTTGGGGGCGTTAAAACACCTGCAATCAATGTCAAACAGAGCCACGACTGCAGAGGGGTCGAGTCTCGCAGCGTTGAAATCACTACCGCTAATCGTTGTGTGGATCGACCCTGTCTGAAGTTGTCGGCGCATCTTCCCGCTGCTGCTCCTTCAAACACAACTAAAACGACACGATCTGGCCAGCTAAAAACCCGCTGCGAGAATGCAGAGATGATCTCATGAATATCTTACTCTGTGCCAGGGCTGTATGTTACGTCAAGCGTACTGTAGAAATTCGTCGACATGTTCAAGGTGCGAGCTTCTGGCAAGACCGCCGACACGTGAGCAAAGCGTAATTCTTTGAGGTGTTGGCGCCGGTTGCGAGCCTCAGCCAGCGTCGAAATCGACGCCAAGATGTTTATCAGCACCCCGTTGATGTGATTGCTTGCGTCTCGAGGGAGGCCAAGCTGATCTCGCTGCAAGTCTGGCTTTGTCCACGTTCCGCCCGACGCCCGACGCAAATCTAAGCAGAGTGGTCGCTGTCGCCATTGAAATTGAGCTCGCCACTTTACAGCCCATGGCCACATCGTGTCGTCGGCCAGCCATCGCATGGTTCCTTGGTCTTTGACGACCCCCGCAGCAAGTAATGTATCGTGACGTGTTTTTCCCTGCTCGTACAGTACATGTGCTCGATTCAACTAACGTGACTGGAGTTGCTCCGCACAGCCAAGCCGTGATTGCCATCGGATATCAGGTTCGAACAGATGAGTCGCTTGTCCTTGGTGAGCTCAGCTGACAGCAGCAAGGCTTGCTCGGCGCCGCGCTGCGCAGGACTCGGTGGAGTAGGCCTCAGGACCAATCAAAGCCAGTCGCCACTGACGCCAGCAGGGTCGAGATCCGGTCTGCAGCATAACGTAGCTACTACTACTACTGGTAGCTGCGCTGCATGGAGCTACCCCGACAGGACGAAAAGCTGAAGGTCTCCACAATCACGCCGCTGGGAGGGTCTAACGCAAGCAAGCGGCAAAAACACGAGCAGGCGGTGCAAAACGCTGGGTGGACGAATTGCTAGGTGGGGCGGGCCGCTGTGGCGCGGCTGACTCAGGTCGATCCCTTCCTACCACTCGGGTTTTAGTCGACGACCTGATCTGTTCAAACCGAGGTGTAAATGAATCACGGAACTTCCTGGGGTAGTGGCAACAGCGTCGCTGGCGACGAGCAACAGTCGAAATGGCCCACGAATTTCCAGAGTGAGGCATTGTTGGACGCCGAGGTGAAGATCGAAGACCTCGACGAGGACACACAGCGACAACTTGATGAGGCCAAAGCAGCGCGAAGACGACAACGACACAAAGAGGTGGTGGCGCGCTCACGACTCCGACACAAGATGAGCGCCGCCGCAATCCAGCAGCAGGAATTGGCTCTTGGTCGGAAGTTGCACGAACTTTTAGATCAGACCGGCCACTCGGTGACAGAAGGATCGGAATCGACGGTGGTGCCACTGCAACATGCAGCTTCTAGACAGCACGAGCTGCATCATCAGTACGCTGAGCAAGTGGCAACCGAGGAACGGATTTTGCTGGAGAATAAGGAGCTTCGACGACGGATAGAAGACCACGCCAAGCTCTGCGACGCGATCGACAAGGAGTGCACTCTCTCGGATCTCACAACGGATTACGGCGACTGCGTCAGGGCGGTCGAGGGCATGCAGGTCAGCACACTGGACACGTCGACCAGCGGAATGAACTCTAGCTCATGGATATTTTTCGAGGGCGATGACGACCCGATTTACTACGTGCCGCTCACCGAAACAAATTGCGAAGAAGTCACGCGCACCGTTTACCAACGCATGCTCAACTTGTACGCGGAGTTCATGCAGCGACGCGTGCCGATCTCCGAGCTGGAATTCTTCGGTTGGCGGGTGATGCGACCGCTAGATGTCGATTCCCACATATTACGCTTCCAGTTCACTAAGACCGTGCGGATCGTGGACGACTCCATGGACGCCATTGTAAACCGCACGTGGGACGCATTCCACGACCCCAAGAAGTTCGCCTCCATCTACAGCACGCCCGTGACAACACGCGTCATCCAGCGCGTGACGACCGATATGACCGTACTCCTTCAGAACGCGCCGGTGGAACCTGGAGCAGAACGCAACATCCGCTACTTTAACGTCCTCGCCCGTGTGCGAGGACGCAACGTGCAAAATGGGCGCATCGTGGCTCTTCTCAAGACCATCGTGAATCCGAGCGACTGTCAGGGCGCAAGCGAGATCGCGACCCAACTCCACGAGATCGAGTGGATGAAGCGCGGCATTTCGTACCTACTGGTCACCGAGAAACCCCCGAGCGACTCACACACCATTCGCCTCCATTACGGCTGCGACTACGAATGCGTGAGTGAAGACCATGCTCGGTATCTTATGGTAGAGGTGCTGGGCATCGCCTGTCGATGGGAACAACTGATCTTGCCGTCGCACCGCCTCACGTTCTAACAGGATGACCGGATACACACACGCGCGCGCACACTGCAGGCACACCGTAATGTAAAACAGCTCCATGACATGAAATGAACTCATGCAATCATCGTTCGCCTTGTCCGAACTCCCTGACCGCAGCAGCCGTTGGCGACGTACAGCTTTGGATGCCCACACCCGCCTGAGTCATCCTGCGTGTTGGCTCATTGCGAGCACTTGATGTGTCCTCCTGTTCCTCGTCTCTTGTAGAGCCTTTGACAGCGAACCGGCTTCCCCCGCGTCGTCACTTGAGGCTTTGAGGCACGAGCTCCACGCGTCGGGAATGCGCTGAATGCTCTGAATAGCATATACACCTCATCTCCCCGCGAGTCCTTACGATAAGACTGTCAGGACTGTACGTTTAGAGCTGACTCAACCCCACTTGTAGCTTCGCGACGATGCGGCCAACGACGGCGCCGCTGCGTGTCGGCCATGGAGCACGCCCGCTGGCCAGCGAGAGCCACTGGTTGCTGTCGACGGCCGGCAAATGGACCGAGGAGGACGAAAAGGAATGGAAGCGTCAACAACATCGGGAGAACATGGTCTTCTTCCGACGCAAGAAGAAGGAGCAGCAGGCGGAGCTGCGTACTCAACACCAGCAGCTCGAACAGCGACTTCAGCAGCATTTGGCCATGCAACGCCGTGCCGCGTCACGCGCGACAAGAACGCACCATCACCCAGGTGCCAATGAGACGAAACGAGCCGAGGTGATCCACTTGATAGCGGAGACTGAAGCGCTCAAGCTCGAGAACGTCGCACTGCAAGAACGGATCGACAAGCACAAGACGTTGCGTGAAAGCGTCGTCGAAGCCGGCGACGGACTCGAGTCGGACGTGACGGAACCGACCAGCAGCGTCGACGGCAGCAACTCGGACTCGTCCATGTCGGGGGACTCGTTCATGTCCGTGTCTTCGGCTTCTTCCTCGTCCTCTTCATTGTCACGCCTCATCTCGCACCAGCGAGGCTGGCGTGTGCATTTTGCCAATGGCGAAGCATCTTTCCACTTCCATCCGTTCGCCAAGGAGCAACTCGATGCTATTCGAGAAGGTTACGACGCCAAGTTCTCCGTGTCGCCGGTTATGGGGGCCATGGGGAGTTTGTTCGGATGGGACGTCGAACGCGCGCCTCTCCTGCGTCATCCGAGTCTCGCTGTATTGATCTGCAGGGCCAGGTACACGAGACGCATCCATTGTGCTGGAGGATCGGCGCTCGCTACGATGAGCAAGCTGGACGCGGATTCGTGGCTGGTATTGACGACGCCAGAGCTGTGGCAACGGATTCACACTAACCAGGTCACGTCGCAAGTGCTGCAAGCAGTGGACGAAGACACTTTTGTCTTTGTGCGCAGTATTCCAGATCGCACCTTAGGAGTGACCATCAGATATCTCAACCTCATCGGTCGACGACGAATCCAGCGAGCTGATGGTCGGTGGTCGATCAAATATGCCATGGCGGTCGTTACTTCAGATGCAAACAAACGCAGTCGTGAAGCGGAGCCAGAACGGAGGGACATTCACTGGGTCAATGAAGGCGCCGCGTACATGACGCTTACGCAGATAGATACCGACACGCTCGAGGTTGTGTACGACCACTGCTCTGGCTGTATGAACGAGCAGCACGCACAGTATTGTCTTGTTGATTGGGGTCACATCGTCATTCGGTGGGAGCAACTGGTGACGCCTTCACGGACGCTCACATTTTGAGGGGCATACGAGGTGAAAGTAGGGAAGAGTATAACTGCGTGTAGGATAAACAACTGAAGGCTAGGCGCCGAGAATCGAGCATATTCAATCAATCCATAAAAATGATCGATCTTGCTTGTCGAGCTGCAGCCATCCGGAGCTAATGAGCTTCGGAGCGAATATCTCGAGACCAAAAGCAAGCTGTGACGTCCTCGAGTTAACTTACCATCACCATCAGACTTCAAAGTGAGCGCACCGGACGAAGAGATGCTGTGCGTGCAGCTCGCTCTCGCAAACGGCCCAGCGGTCGTACACGATATTAATTGTGTCCTTGTTCACCACCGTGAACTTGATGGAGTGGCCACCTTCTTGAATCCAATGGGTTTTATTTGCTGGTTCTTCCAAGTGACGAATGACTGCGGGTGCTGGCCTCGGAATCTGCAGGGGGCAACCGTGAACTGGACAGAGCGTTTGCCGCTTTCTTCGTCGATCACGGACATCCGTCGAGCTAGCTGGAAGAAGCGCAAATGAACGTCGCCTGGAATGGTGCAAACCATCACTAGCGCATTCTTATCAAACTCCTGTAGCACTAAAGTGCCCACATTTGCTCGCAGGTCGTGGCTCCAATCGACCGGTGTGGTCAACAGCGGCCAGGCGTCTAGATCGGAAGAAGACACCATAGCGTCCACATTATCCCAGTGTTGACATGCACGTCTAGACACACCACATGATTGAGGATACATGGTGAGAGATGGGGCACTGGACGAGTGTTGGTCGTCAGCTTGGTGTCCACGCACCAAGCTGGAACCCATTGGCTGAAAGCAACTTGCTCCTAAATAGGATGCTTCGATTGGTTGGGGGCAACGTGCTCACACAGTGTCGCCAAGGAGCTCCCCTAGGCTAGATGTAGATTTACTCGAACTAGAACCTAAAGCTCAACTCATCTCACTCTTCAATTTGACACGAACGCATCAGGTTATGAGCCCAAATACCCCGATGAAGAAGCCCGACGACTTGCTCCGCTCCGACAATTACTTCCATTGGGAGTTTAATATGAGGATGACACTTGCGCGAAAATGCCTCGGAGACCACCTCACGATCGTGAAACAAGAGCACGAGATCACCGAGACCTGGCGGCTGAATGACCAGAAGGCACTGGTTCTCATCGCGCAAGGTGCGACGCTGGAGCATCAGACCAAGATCCGTGCTGCAGTGACGGCGAAGCAGGCGTGGGACACCCTGAAGGAGTACTACAACCGAGCTACATTGCGGAATCGAGTGTCGATCACTCGCAGGCTGCACGAGTTTGCGATGGAGTCTGGTCAGTCTATGGCTACGCATCACGACCAATTCGATGAGCTAGTGACGGCATTGGAGGCGGTCGGTGATGGTATGGACCCTACCCGTCAACTTGTCGTTTTACTCGGAAGTCTCCCTGCGGAGTACAGCACAATTGTGTCGATCATCGAAAACTCCCGCGATATTACCCTGATCGAAGTAAAGGAGAAGTTGCTCAAGGAACACGATAAGCAAGTTGCGCAAGAGACGGAGGAGGCGGCATTCAAGGCCCGCCCCAACTCGCGCAAGTGGGCAGATACGCAGCCGAAGGCCAAGCAGAACTGTGGCCCATCGAAGAGGTTCGGCGGTAAGTGTTTCGGATGTGGTAAGCGTGACCACAAGGAGGCTGACTGCAAAAGTACGCAACAGAGTCGCAGTGAAGAAACACTGTTCATGGCTCACCAAGGCAGTGGTGACGGGTGGCTGGTTGACAGTGGTGCATCGTCACACATGTCACCACATAAGGAGGATTTCCTTACTTACCGACTGCTAAAGGAGCCTATTCGAGTCGCAATTGCTGATGGAACGACCATGGAGGCCGTTGGTATCGGCGATATCTACATTCGAGGCTATCAATGTTATGCCCGCCTTTGGCCTGCTAGCAAGCAAGCCAGAGAGCGTGGGCGCATAGGCTCTGGCTTGCTTGCTCGCAGCCAGAGGCAGCATGTCGCTGCGACGGCAGCCTGCAAGGCTCTTCGTTCGCAGTTTACATATATATAGCTAGATATTACGAACGTGCAAAAGAAAAGAAGAAAAGCAAAGAAACATGCAGGTTAGCAGGATGTAATGGGGCGATGTTTACAACAGTCCCCAAAACACGGCACGCACGCTGGTGCGGTTGAGGAAGCGTTCCCGACTTGGAGCGACTCCCGACTTGGAGGGAGGAAGGCGACTTGAGTACTTGAGGGAAAGTTTGCAACTGAATTGAAACGAGCTTATGGTTCCTGAATCCTATGAATAAAACCACTAGGGGCCCTTGAGGTTAAATGTAATTTAACCTACACATGTAGTATAAAACCTTGGGTTGAATCAGGTTGAACTTGAAGATTCTCCTTCGAAGAATCTTCCTGCCGCGTGGCGTCTTGTGATTGGCCACAAGAGCTCAAGTGACACGCCGGCCTTGTTACCAAATAATGTCCCAGATGAGGAACCATGATCATGCACAAAGAAGTGCAGAGAACACTTGGCGTAATCACTGATTGTGCCATGGGTGGATGTGAGCAAACATTTGACCATGTTTACGCCACCTTTACCTCCATGACAGCAGTGTGTGAACCACACCAATCTGTGATCGCATAACCAATGTAATAGGCCAGAGGGGCCCATTACAGGTGTGCAGTGTGGTGGTTTGTGCGCGTGTCGGTGAAGATAGCGACGTGTGAAGGGCGACGTGCTTGCAGTAAGTAGTGTCAGTGTAGGCGGTGGTGGATGTGAGGCAATGAAATGTATGTATTTGATGCAAGGATCTCTGTGTGCTTTACACGTGGCCTACTATGGTAAGTATGTCTTGTGTGTCGACAGGTGCGGGGTCTTCGATGCATCCGATGGCGAGGAGACGCTTGTATGTGCAGATGCGCTCGTCCAAGACTCCCGACTTGTGCAGTGGGCGCAGTGCACGCAGGACGCTTCCTGCACCCTTCGCGTTGGTGCCTCGTTCCTTCAAGAACGCGACAACTGCGTCTTCAGCGCGTCTGCCGGCGTCGAGGACTTGATCTTTGTAGTCCTCCGCCTTAGCATCTAGAGCGAAGCCTTGAGGGAGGAAGAGCTTCATGAAGGCGACGACGTGGCGGAACTCCGGCTTCTTCTGGCGATCGCTTGAGTCCCACACGCGAGGCACCTTGGTGTACCATTCGTACCATGCGGTAGACAGGTTTGTAGCGTGCTTCTTTCTGCGTTTTGGTTTAGGTTCTTGGTCTGACGATATTTGAACTTGTTCTTGTTCAGCAGTGACTTGTGTTCCCTTTCCCTTTAGCTGAGCCGCTTCGACAATCGCTAGACGCGCCGCCATGACCCTGTTTGAAGCGATAAGCTCATCAATGACAGCTAGAAGGTGATCATGCTCTCGACACGTGTGCGTCTTCTCTTGTTCTTCTCTTGTTCTTGTGCACAGACTGCAGCTTCCTCATTCAGCGCCATGGATCACGCGAGCAAGTCAGCGGTACAGATCTGAGCGGCTGCCAGGCACTCCTCCACGCGCGTGACGATAGGGGCTTCTGGTGCTAACGCTTTGAGCTGTGGGAAGTACCGTACAAGGTAAGCTGTAAGCACGCTAAGTGCCTTGGTACTCACGTTGAGCCGTTGCTCTTTTAGCCCTGTACACGTGCTGAACAGGAGCTCCTGCAAACACCCAAGCCGCTCGCGTGTCGTGTGGTCTTGTGCCGCGATGTCGATAACCGTGGGAGAAGCATAGACATCCCACCCGCTCAAGACTCGAGCCACCTTGCGGTCTTCACGTGCAATGTTCGTGATGTAGGCGAACGCCTTGCTTGTCTTGGTCATGTCCCATGCCCCGCGGTCGAAGATCCATTGGGCTGCGAGGTTGTCGTCGCCGTTCGCGTGCTGAGCTCCGCCGCGACGAAAAGAGTGAGAGGTATGGTCGGCAACAACTCCTGCTGGCTCGGCGACGCGCTTGAGCATCCAATTGACGTGGCCCTGCATGCTGTCCTCGCCCCGTTTTACATCCCCTCCGCTGGGCTTCTTCTGCGGTGGGGTACAGCTAACCGTGGTGCATGTACTCGCAGGTGACGACGTGAGAGTGGTGCTTGCAGTGACATCGGCGGTTGAGTCGATAGTGGCGGCTGATGCGGTGGTTGGCACCACGGCGACTTGGAGCGAAGCAGGTTCAGCCGCAAGCAAGTCGTGCAGCGGGACGCCAGCGTCAAGGGGCGTAGCGACTTGCGGATTTAGTGCTGGCAGGTGGCCAAGCAGGGAGGCGCATGGGGCTTCTTGGGTAGCTAATGCTACGGCCAGTGTGATCAAGGGACACGACAAGAAGTCGTCTTTGTCGGGAACCAGGGTGAGTCCTTGTTCCTCAGTCGTCTTGACCCGTAGCAGCCGCAGGTAGAAAGCGCCGTCGGCAGACGCTGAGACGTGTTGCTTCTGGACGTAGCCAAGATCCGATGAGCGCCCGAAGCAGTGCCACACCAAGCATGCTAGGGCGGCATCCTGATAGTCTGCATCGACCCGGGCGGTCCTGTAAACATAACCAACTAAAGCTTTTAAATCCTCTTTCGTACAGGGAGGAGCTTTATTAGTTAGCCCACCATTTTCACGTTTTAAACAGTGCTTATCTAGCGTTTTGCCTTGCTTTAACAATATCAATTCAGTACCCACACGTAAGTGTGGGTATGTGTCGAATAGCCAAAGTTTAACATTTCTATAGTACGAAGACGCGGTGTTCCGTGCCAGCTTACCATTCTTACCTTCATTTGTAGCAAGATAATAGCCGAATCGATCCATTGCTGCGGCGAGGCGTTTACCAGAATTGTCTTTGAGAATGCTAGCATGGACAAATTCCATGCTAGCACCCTCAAGATCCAGCATTCGCTTGAACGCGCTGATAGCGGTGGCACGTGCCTTTTGCATGTTCGTCGGCACAAAAGCAGAGAGGCTCATGCGCGTGTTTTTTATGCTTTTGTAAAGTGGTCACGAATGCCTACCAACCAATGCCCTCACCTATCCTACTCTAGGATTAAGCCTAGTTGTAGGAACCGTTCGAATATATTCAGAACATTTTTTTGACTTCATGTTTGTATCGATATATAAATATTTTGGCTGGGCTTCCGACAAATATTTGTCGGAAAGTGTCGGAAGCTATACACCTAACCCTAGCCAAAGTCATTGGCTGAAACTCAGGAGAGACGAGAATTGATAGGCTAATATTCACAACTGAATAGCAACGAAGCAAATCTAAAGGACTATCTGTCGGAAAGATCACTATATTCATCCATAGTGCTCGTTTGTTAAAGATGCTGGGGAGCTTCCCGGGACCACGTCTGCTCACTCGGACCAAGTCACCAACTTGACCACTTCCTGGCGCTGCCTTTGGAATGATTTTGACTAATGGACGCCTTCCAAAATTGACATACCACCCCGACAGAAGGCGTCCACTAGATCAATTCGCCTTCTGCGGTCAACACTGTTAAAGTTTAGAGTCGCAGTTGAAGCCGCTGAGGCAGCAGCGTCAGCACCAGCAGTGGAGTTACGGGAGACGGCGTCTGCGACGTTGTCAGGTGTGACGAAAGTGTACTTGGCTGTGGTGGCCAGCAGCCACTCGACATGCGTATAGGATAGCAGCCTCACTATCAGAACAGTCAAGCCTCCTGCCTTCATGGATTCGTTCGCTATCGACCCCGGCATCGTCGAGCCCCTGCCAGAACTCGCGGTCGCGTGGAGACCGCCTGATCAAGTCGACATCGAGCAGCGCGCCGCCGCGAACCATCGTCGCACCCTTCTTCAAGGAGCCAACAGCGTCCTAAAGTTCTCCACGGTGACATACCCACTGAGGCACATTTGTCCGAATCCTGACATCCGGGACGCGCTCGAACAACGTGCTGTGGCTCTGCAGCAGATCCGCATAGAGGCAATGATGGTCATGAACTTCCACTGCTGCCGGCTGCTCGAGCACCATCGGCGCAGCTACCTGAACTACCCTGTAGTACCGGCAAGATCTCGCACGATGGAGACAGCCCTGCAGCTGGACCAAGCTACGTTCTACCGGTGCTGCACTGCTGTCTTTGGTGACGAACAGATGCGAGCGCCAAAACCCTCGGCTAACGTTACACTAGAGGAGTCCATCAACAAGTACAAGGCTTCGCGATCGAGGGTCATGTCGTATACACCACCTACGCTCTTCTATTCAAGCTCCGCTATCAAAGAACTGGCGAATGACATGCTCGTTGCGGCGAAGCAACACGTTCGAATGAACTTCGAGGCGCGGCTTGTCAAATTCATTAGCCTGCAGCTTGCGTATCCGCGGGGAGCAGCTGAGGCCATGGTCGCTCGACTAAAGTCAAGTCCTGAAGACCTCACGGACGTCGAGAAGCAATGGCTTGAGTGGCTAGAACTGCCTCCTACAGCTGCGAACATCGCTAGCCACGAAGTGCTATTTCTCGGCAAGCTGTACGACATGCTGAAGGTAATGGAAGAAATGCACGACCAAGACGAGATCCCGAAAGGGTGCCGGCTCTTTACGTTGCTGCCGCAGCCCACCTCCTGTGTGCCATCGTTCTTCCCGGTCACGACAGAGGTGCTCTACCAAGTCGCAAAACAAGTTTTGGCGGCGACGGGCAAGGACATCTTTGGTCTCTACAAGTCCACGAACTCTCGTGGCCATCGGACGTATGCCACGCCTACGGAGTTCCAAGAAGTACGCGAGAGGATGTGGACCACGGTGTTCAACCTCGGAGACTGCGTCAGCCATACTGCGGATCCCCGAATTGGCGTTCCAAGGCGCAACTTCGAGTATCAGATCTCCACGAATGGCTACAGTGCTGCTGTGCTGACGTCAATTCCTGCTCCTCTTGAACGACCTGCTCTTTCTCCGAAGTATACGCCACATACATTGATCGGGATTGACCCAGGCCTACGGATGATGCTGACGGCATACAGCCGTCCTATGCTGGGCTTTGTCTGCAACCCACCGGAAGAGCCATGCTACATGCCCGGTTGGTGCAGTACCTGTCCAGGCCACGTTGGCGGTAGACGCCATGGCAAGAAGCGCAGCAGGAACCGCCGTCGCCGCCACCGACGCAAGAGACGCAAGAGACGCAAGAGACGCAGCAGAGCGCAGTGTGATGTGGAGGGGTGGTGCGAGATCTGTCACAGGCACCACCCAAAGCACCGTCCGCGGAAACACGGTGTCAGGCGCCGGACTCACTTTTTGCACGACAATTCTCACGTCCTACAAGTCACGTCCCGAGAGTACCGACACATGAGTCGTGTCGAGCACCATGCATTCTGGTTCGAAAACCTGAAGAAGAGGTATCCGCGCTATGGTGCGTTTGTGAAGGACATGCCTTCGTTCAAGACTTCGTCGGCGGCGTCTCTGCTCTCGCTACGAGCACATGTGGAAGAACATCAGCGCCATGTTGGAGTTCTGCGCACTGAAAGGGTTTCGCAAGTGGAGATTCACGGTGTCGCGATTCAAACGCAAGGCCGTGGCGAAACTCGCCAAGCGTGTCGTCCCGACCGTGACGTGTGTGTGGCGCTCGGAAAGTGGAGCAGCCAGACTCATCTCGCGGGCCACATGCACGTCCCGCTCAAGCGGTTCGCGCTTGAACTCTCTCGCCGCGCAACCCTCATTATGGTCGACGAGTTTCGTACCAGCTATCTTTGCTCCGAGTGCTCACGCCCGATGGTGGACACGCCATTCAAGATCTACGGGACGACGAAAACCAAGAGATCGAGGAATGTGCGTGTCTGCAAAAACGTAGCTTGCAGAGCGAACTACTGGGAGCGCGATATCAACGCCGCGAAAAACTTGTGGCAGCTAGGGCTCCTCCAAGTCACCAACCAGCCTCGAACTCCGCAGTTCTGCAGAGGACACCGAATCGACTAAGTCGACTGAATTCAACCAACGTGGGAACGGGACCCTGAGAAGGACCTCAAACGAAAGCCCACTCGGTAAACGGGCTGCTGGGGAGTGAAAGATGTAGTGCCTTCATTCATAGGTAGCCCAGTCCGAACGTAAAGACTATTGAGGGTAACCGGTTATGCCTGTACCAGGTTACGGTGAACCTGTCCAATCCGATCACACGATGTTTACGGTACGTTGATTACGCTACCGATGATTAGACGAGTAGGATGATTGAACGAGTGCAGAGTGATGGTGATTGGATGCACCAAATGATTGGATGCAGTGCTGCGTGTCTATGAGGATAGCTAGGTAGTGCAGACAAAGTAAGCTTCGATAAATCAATCACTTTCGAATCTCCCTTCTTCCCCTCAAGTGGTCAAGTGTCCTCGCTCCGGTCAAGCTCCGAGTGGTGACTCTCCCCCTCCCTTCTCTTCGTCCAAGATCCGTGACCTTTATCAGGTTATGAGCCCAAGCACCATGTCCTCTGCCCGAGACGTCTCCACCAAGGTCTCCATCGACAAGTTCAACGGCGACAACTACGCGACGTGGAACCGCTACATGCGTGGCGTGTTCCTGACCAAGTCGGTGTGGCATGTCGTGAACCGTGAAACGACTCCGACCTTCGCGGACCCAAGGGCCAAGGATGACTACGTCAAGTCGAGCAACATCGCGCTCGGCCTGATGCTGCTCCACATGGACGCGGACTACCACCACGTGGTGGACAACTGTGAAGAAGCGTGGGTGGCGTGGACGCGCCTGAAGACGCTGTACGGTGGATCGCAGAAGGCTGGTCGCATCTACCTGAAGCGACAGCTCTTCAGCATGGAGATGGCGGAAGGCGGCAACGTGTTGCATCATTGCAACGAGGTCCTCAACATCAGCGCCAAGCTCAGCAGCATCGACGCCAAGATGGAGGACGAGGACGTGGCGATCTGCTTGTTGCGCAGTCTCCCCAAGAGCTACGAGAACGTCGTGCTGAACTTGGAGATGAGCACTGCGGAGCTGAAGACGCAAGACGTCGTGAAGGTGCTCACGAACGAGCATATCAAGCGGCAAGGCGAGAAGAAGACCGACTCGGTGAAGACTGAAGACGCGGCGAAGGCGTTCAGTGCCGAGAGAGAGTCTCGCCGGTGCAGTTACTGCGGAAAATTGGGGCACGTCATCGACAAGTGCTGGACCAAGCAGAAGGACGGGAACCGAGGTGGTCGACGCGGCGGCGATGGCCGTGGACGCGGGGCCAACAATGTCCAGTGGCGGAACGACGACTACGAATACGACTACGACCGAGTCGCGTTTGCGGTATCCCTGGAGTGCGGACTTTCGACGGGCAAGGGTATGTCCGGGATGTGGGCGGTCGACAGCGGCGCAACGCACCACATCTGCAACAACAAGGCCAAGTTCGCCACGCTGAATGAGCAAGACGAGGGCGAACTGTCGGTGGCTGACGGCAACAAAGCTGCCATCAAGGGTGTGGGGACCATCATCGAACGAGTGGTTCTGCCCAACGGCGACGAGCGTGACATCGAGATCAAGGACGCGCTGTACGTGCCGAACATGAACAAGAATCTGCTGTCGGTGCCGCAGATCAACAAGAGCGGCAAGTTTCAAGTGGTGTTCGACGGTGCGAGCATGCATGTTGCGCGCAAGAGCTCGAAGCAAGTGGTGGCGACGGCTGACCTCGTGGACGGACTCTACTGGCTGCGCACTCCACTGCGTTCTGCGAATGCGACGACGTCGGCGCGTAACGTGGATCTTCATGCGCGGATGGGTCATGCTCCGATCGACGTGCTGCGCAAGATGGTCAACAACGGCATGATCAAGGACGCCAAGGTACCCTTGAAGTCGAGTGGGCCAAGTGTGTGTCGCGGGTACCAGCAAGGGAAAATGGTCCAAAAGCCGTTCCCGACTAACCGCGACAAGCGCCGTTACGACACGTTCGAGCTGCTCCACTTCGACATCTGCGGTCCCATGGAGGAAGAATCGTTGGGTGGCGGCAAGTATCTGCTACTCATCACGGACGAAGCCAGCGGATGCATGAAGGGTTTCTGTCTACGCGCCAAGTCGGAGAGCGAAGAGTGCCTCAAGAGCTACACCACCAAGGTGCAGACGCAGTTCGGCAAGCAGGTCAAGTTCGTGCGTCACGACGGAGCCCGCGAGTTTGCGACCAATTCGCTCAAGGCCTTTTACGAGGATCAAGGCATCGAGCAGCAGCCCACGGTTCGGTACGCGCACCAGACCAACGCCACGGCAGAACGCGCCAACCGAACCATCGTCACGATTGGTCGCAGCATGCTGCACCATGCCAAGTTGGACAAGTGTTTCTGGGGCGAAGCGGCGATGACTGCCATCTACGTCAAGAACCGGCTGCCGTCGCCCAAGATCGAAAACAAGACTCCGTTCGAGATCGTGTACAAGTCCAAGCCAAGCATGAAGCACATGCGTGTGTTTGGGTGTCGGGCGTACGTGCTAACTCCGAGGGAGAAACGACTCAAGTGGGATCCCAAGGCTCGCGCTGGTCTGTTCATGGGCTACAAGGAAGTGTCGAAGGCGTATCGAGTTTATGACATCGAGGCGGGGAAGGTGGTGATTTCTCGCGATGTCACCTTCGACGAATCGAGTTTTGGTGGTGTCTCGGCGGGAAGTTCAAGCGATGACGACGAAGATGCTAGCCTGGACTTCGACTCTCTCGAGATCAACGATGCTGACAGTGCGGGCCCGATGGAGTTCAAGCAGGCGGGGAAACGCAAGGCCCGCTCAAGTGATGCCGGTGATATGTCAGCGAGCTCACGTTCTGTTCGCCATGGAGCTGGCTTGGAAGAAGCAAGTGCTCCTGACAACTCGTTTGGGCGTCGGGCGAAACGACGATCAAGTGTGCGAATGGAGCCTGATCTGGCTGAAGAAGAGGAGAAGGATGCTCATGACGACGAAGATGACGACTCGACTCCTCCCGCATTTTGGCGAGCAAGCGCCAACGCAGTGGAAGCCGGCGATTTGTCTGAGCCGACGACATTCCAAGATGCGGCGAACGGACCCGACCAAGTGCATTGGCGCAAGGCCGTCCGCGCAGAGCTCAAGTCGATGCGACTTCGTGGGGTGTTTCGAGCTGCCAAGTTGCCGAACGGACAACGCGCCATCGGGACCAAGTGGGTGTTCAAGATCAAGCGCAAAGCAGACGGATCCATCGAGAAGTACAAGGCGCGTCTCGTGGCCAAGGGATTCAAGCAGAAGTGCGGCATCGACTACACCGAGACGTTCTCGCCCGTGGTCAAGTACGTGACGTTGCGCATGGTGATCGCGTTGGCCAAGTACTTCGACTGGCCGCTGGACCAACTGGACGTGGTGACGGCATTCCTGTACGGCGTGATGAAAGAAGTGGTGTACTGCGCAGTGCCAGAAGAGGTCGAGCTGGACGGTGACTTCGACTGCCTGGAGCTGGTGAAGGCGATCTACGGTCTCAAGCAAGCTTCGCGCGTGTGGAACGAGACCTTCGACGAGTACGTGTGCTCCATCGGCTTCCAAGTCTCGGCCTACGACCCGTGTCTCTACATGAAGATTGTGGACGGTCACTGCGTGCTGTTGCTGGTGTACGTGGACGATGTGTTGGTGACCGGGAATTCGGCCGATCTGATCGCGCGCACCAAGAGCGACCTCAAGACGCGGTTTGAGATGACCGACAGTGGCAAGTGCGCGTTTGTGCTGGGCATCGAGTCGGTGGACAACGCTGACGGCAGCGTAACGATGTGCCAGCGACGCTACGTGGACGACATTCTCAAGCGTTTCGGCATGGAGGAGCGCAAGGCTGTGGTGAGTCCGGCGGATTTGAGCTCTCGACTGGTTCCAAGCGACGCGCCGACCAAGGTGAACGCCCCGTTCCGCGAAGCTGTGGGTGCGCTCATGCACTTGATGACCGCGACCCGACCGGACATTGCTTTCGCCGTGGGCTATGTGTCGCGCTTCATGGAGAACCCCCAAGTCGAGCACTGGACTGCGGTGAAGCGCATCCTGCGCTATCTGCAGGGAACCAAGTCACATGGGATCTGCTTCCAGCCGGGTGACAAGATCGACTTCCGCGGGTACTCCGACGCAGACTGGGCTGGTGACCACTCCGATCGCAAGTCGACTTCGGGATACGCGTTCATGCTGATGGGCGCGCCGGTGAGCTGGGGAAGCAAGAAGCAGTCAAGTGTGTCGCTGTCTACGAGCGAGGCGGAGTACATTGCACTCAGCCTGGCCATTCAAGAAGGCAAGTGGGTGCATCACCTGTTGTGCGAGATCATGGCGGCAGCAAGCGAAGCGGGACCCGAGCTCAAGATTCTCGAGGACAACCAGTCGTGCATCAAGATGACCAAGAACCCTGTGAACCATGGCCGCGCCAAGCACATCGACATCAAGTACCATCACATCCGTGATGAGGTCAAGCGTGGTGAAGTGAAGCTCGAGTACTGCGAGACTGCGACAATGCTGGCGGACATCATGACCAAGACGCTCCCGGGACCACGCCACAAGGACCTCACGGCGGCTCTCGGAATCCACGCGTGTTCGCATTGAGGGGGCGTATTGAGGGTAACCGGTTATGCCTGTACCAGGTTACGGTGAACCTGTCCAATCCGATCACACGATGTTTACGGTACGTTGATTACGCTACCGATGATTAGACGAGTAGGATGATTGGACGAGTGCAGAGTGATGGTGATTGGATGCACCAAATGATTGGATGCAGTGCTGCGTGTCTATGAGGATAGCTAGGTAGTGCAGACAAAGTAAGCTTCGATAAATCAATCACTTTCGAATCTCCCTTCTTCCCCTCAAGTGGTCAAGTGTCCTCGCTCCGGTCAAGCTCCGAGTGGTGACTCTCCCCCTCCCTTCTCTTCGTCCAAGATCCGTGACCTTTATCAAAGACCTCTTGAGATCATTCTTAGTGAATATACCGTATCATCCCAGTGCACAAAATACTCAGTGGTGAACCTGGCATTGTTGCCGTCTCGGCGCTGTAGAGGTGCGTAATTCACCGTCCAGCCGAATAAACTCCCACTAAGAGTAACAGTAACAGTAACGGCAGCAGGGTTCGATGAAGTTGCAGCGAGTGATTCATCGTAACTTTTCATGGCCGCGTCAAATTCTGTTCGCGTGAATAGATAGAAGGCTCGTCGTTCGGGAAACTCACTGGCCCGAGAGATTTTTGCGACGACAAAGGCGGAATACTTAAGGCCAACGTTGAAGAAGTTCGACATCGACGCACGAATTCGTAGTGAATGGCTTGCAAGAGTTTCTTCCGGTTGTCGATGGATTGCTACTACCTGGGTCATGTCGTTACCGTACAAATGCGGTGATAACATACCATTGAGCAGGTTGGGTTTATCAGAGAACTCCATCGATTACATCCTATCTTGACTCCACGCGTAAGCACAGACTTCACTGCACCACACCACCATCACGACCTATAAGATGCACTTCGCGAATCAAATATACATTCCCAGTTCTCGCTGGGTGATACGTTCAACGTTCGTGTCACTGCTTGTTGCTGCTGGTAATACTGGCTACAAAATCTCAATCACGTCGTCTTCGTCGGGCGCGGGTGCGCGACTAGAGCCACCACCGACACTTGCTGCTCCGCCGTTGGTAGATGGTTTGGGAGGCTCCTCGTCATCAGAGTCCAAGAGTTCGATAAAATCGCTGCTGCTATCCACGGTTGTCTGTGGACTTTGGTCGCTGGTCGATGCAGGCGCGGGTACTGGTGTAGTGGCGACAGCAACCTTGGAATCGCCTGCAGTCGAGGCTGCACTAGCAACTGCGGGCTCTGGGGCTGCGCTGGAGCCTGATTTGACAGGGATTAAAGGCAATCCCTTCTCTTTCGCAATTTCATTGCGCAGCCAGATGTCATCGTGGAGCTCAATGTCACCTGGAAGCTTGGTCAGCTTTAGCCACCTCAGTGTTTCTTCCAGGCTCATCGCACTTACAATATCAGTCAACTGGGAGTTGACTTCGATTGCAAGGGTAGCACCACACTCCTCGGCCTTGCGTTTAAGGTCTTGGCAACCCTTTATGCCTCGCCGCATCACTAGCAAATGCCGGTCACCAAGCTTCATGGTCAAGCGCTCCTGCTTGCGCACCGCTGCTGCTATCTCAGCTTGCTTACGCGCAAGGTCTTGTCGCTGCAGCTCGACCTTTCGCCGGAGAAGCAACTGGAATCGTTCATTCTCAACAGCCTTGCGATCTCTTTCCTGCTGATCCTTAATTGCCTGTAGGTGAGAAGGTAAAATACTGCCACCGTTCTGGACACTAGCAGTTGGAGTAGTGTTCACTGCGGCTGATCCGGGCAGTTCAACAGAAGCTGGAATTGTCGTCGACGGTATCAATCCTGGCGCGGGCGTAGGAACACCTCTCATAAATGGATACACAGGCGTTTGCAACTGTGATGGAGGGACTGCCCCTGCTGTTGGAATGGACTGCTTGCAATAGCCGCATTCAATTCTAGTTGGCACTGGAACGTTGGTTATCCCGGACGGGTAAATCTCGTTGGGCACACGGCAATAGTCGCAGTGCTTCACCAGCACACCCTCCCGGTTAATGAGGTGAGTCCCTCTACTGCGCAGTCTCCGCACAGCCTTAAAGTAGGTATGGCTCTCCATAATTTCTTGCTGCTCTGCAGGAGTACACTGTTGATCCAGGTCTTCTTCGAACATCGTTTCTTGCTCGAACCAATCAATGATACATCTCCTGTCCATCAGCATTACTTCAGAAGTGATTTCTCCTTTTTCGTCTTCAGTGGTAGTGGTAGTGATAGTAGCTGTGGTTGCTCTGTCCCGCATTTCTGTCAAGATACCCTCGAGCACAGAATCCTCATGGGGAATGGCTTGAATAGCCAGTACTTCGTCGTCCGCTGCCTTGCCCTGAGCGTGAAGCAACGAGTCTTCAAAATCACCAACGTTGAAATACTTTTGAAGCTCGGACTGCATGAACTTCCTTTCGGTTGTTTTCTCATCCACAATACGCTTGGCGACACCCTCTTTGCGAATCTGCAAGTCGTATACCTTCTTCTCCATTGTGCCCATTGTCACGAAGCGGTACACGAACACCGGCTTGGTTTGACCAAAACGATACGACCGGCACATCGACTGCGAATCATTACAAGGGTTCCAACACACATCAAAGATGATGATTCGGTTGCCAGCGCAAAGGTTGATTCCTTCTCCGCCTGCTTTTGTCGAGATCATGATCAGGTCGACGTCTTCTTCCAAGTCATTAAACTGCGCGATCTGACGGAATCGATCTTGTTGCGATGTGCTTCCGTCAATGCGCAAATAGTTTAGACGTTTTGCATGACGACGTTGGTACTTATTGTGCTTCGAGATCATCATTCCAATCGTGTTCAGGGTAGGAATACTCTGGGAAAAAATAATCACGCGGTCGCCGACATCCTGACACGCCGATAGGAGTTCCATGAGGATCATCATCTTGCCACTGGATTCCAGTTGTTTGGGAACATAACTCTCCATGAAACCCTGAGCAAACTTCAAGCGGTGCCACCCCGCCATCGAGGCTTTTGGTGCTGGTTTTGGCGTCGGAGCAGTACTGGGTGCGTCAAGCATATCCAGCAGTGCCGCCTCACCTTCGTCATCGTCGTCGTCATCGTCATCATTAAGCACTCGTGGACCGCAGGTCGCTGCAGGTGAGCTCGACCTAGGTTCACTACTCCTAGAAGCAGGTACGTCATCATACGGATCGTAGTCATTGCCCCCATCCTCAACACCGAAAATATCCGATACACCACGGCGCTTTTTCTTGCTGGTTCCGTTCAGTTCCTCCTCTTCCAGTCGCTTATAGGTTTCACAAATGACGTCAGGATGATTTGAGATCGCTAGCGCAATGTGGTAGCCGCCAAGGACATCCACCTTGTCGGAGTTACCACGAGTCGGAACACCATTTTTAAGAAACTCCCGGTACAATTGTGCTTGTGCGTCAGTCAGCTTGCACATCAGCACGTACTCCTTCTTGGGCGGCAGCTGCTTAAAAAGATATTGCTGGTCTCGGCGCAGCACCAGAGGCTTCAACTCACGCGTCAGCACATACGCCCGCTGTCGAGCAAGACGTAAATCAGCTTCAGAGCTGTCAATGCACTGTCCGTTCGTAATCGGGGCTACAAATCGGTTTTTGAACTCGTCCAAAGATCCCAAATAATCAGGTCTCGCGAAGTTGACCATCGTCCAGTATTCCTCCAGGTGATTCTGCAGCGGGTAGCCCGTTAAAATGATGCGCCGTGACGTCTTCACATGCGCCAAAGCCTTCACCATTTTGGACTTGTGGTTTCGGACACGATGACCTTCGTCCAGCACAATAAGATCCGGACCAGGGTCACTCAAACACGCGTACACTTGCTTGATTAAATGTGCGTATTTCTGGTTTCCCGCCGCGATCTTCTCCTCTCCACTCGACTGCAGCACAAGAAGGCGATACAACTCATACCCCATGATCAAAATGCCTCCGCGTTTGTACCACTTCTTCACCACGTGCACACGCTCGCTCATTTTCTTTTCACGACTCGACTCCAACGTGAACAATCCAATCCGTCTCGTTTCTTTCTTTCCCAACCATTTCACCACCTCTGCTTCCCAGTTGCGCACACAAATGGTCGGCGCCAAAATGAGCACATTCTTGTGTCTCTGTCGTAAATCTCCGTCCTCATCCAGCGTTTGCTTGGACAAGAACGCCTGCACCGTCGTAATAACCTGCAGGGTCTTTCCCAGCCCCATAAAGTCCGCCAAAACGCAGCCGAACCCTTCGGGTTCCACCGCTACATGGCTCCACAAGAACCTAGCCCCCATAACTTGATGTGTCTTCAGCTTCGTCACCAGATCTTGGTACACAAAGATCGGCGCTTCTTCCGTGCCTTTTTCCCCTGTAGGCGGCACTCCTTCCCCATTAATCGGGTTGATACACAATTTTTTTTCTTCTTTTTCTTCTTCCGGGACCGCCAATTGGTCCTCTGACAAAGTGGAAAAGTTCCCCAGTATAGCGTCGATCCTCTGCGCTCGTTTGGCTTCCGCTTCACGAGCTCTGCGCGTGTTGTCGTCCAGATCTTCGTCGTCCATCACGTCGGCGATTTTCCGCCGACGATTCCACCGGTCGGAGCGCTCGGACTGCGGCGCTTTCCGCTTCTTACCAGCTGTTTTCTTCTTCTTCTTGCTACCTGTCCCGCCATTGGCTCGTGTGCGGGTTCGCGTCTGGAAGAAGGAGCTGATGGAGCTGGCGTTCTCTTCTTCCTCCTCCTCCTCTTCTTCTTCTATTTCTTCTTGCTCCTCCGCTTCGTCGTCTTCGTCGTCGTGTGGGGCGCTGGGGTCCCACTCAGTTTCGCCCGCGGAGCTCTCCTCCGTCTCCTCTACGTCCAGGATGTCGATATCCTCCGACGACATGTTAAAATACTAAAATATAATAACCTGCGTACGGAATAATGAAATGACCTTTTTGCCGCGCTTTTTGCACCGTATAGTTTAACCAAGTGAAAAGCCACAGGCACTCTCGACCAATGAGAGTGGAGGAGGAAGAGCGATGTTGAAGTGAGTTTTTTGAATGGCTGTTGATTGAGCAGTGCAGATATTTAGCTACAGTACATACTCGTAGAGAACTCCTTGCGTCGGCGGATCTGCTGGATCGTCCTTGCTTGAAACACTCTTGGATGGGGACGTATCAGCTGAAGCAGGGCTGCTTTCGGCCTTGTCGATTGTGGTCGGGGACGTCGCCTGAGCCTCGTCGCTGCTGGCAGATACTACTGCTGCTGCGCTGGTCTCGCTCTCTTTGGTGCTCTCGTTGTCGCCCTTGCTGCTGTTGCTGTCTCCGACGTCGGATCCTGCCTCTGCAGCGGTAGATTCACCTTTCGGAGACGCCTTGTCTGTCTCGGACGAGTCTGCACCCGTGATGTCCTTCCAGCTTGTCACTGACGAGTTGCCGTCTTCACTCTGCGTCTCCTTCAGCTGCTGTTCCCAGACGGCAGCACTTTGTGTCATAAACGCCTGGTTGGCCGCCAATGCACGCACATTCCGCTCCCGGGTGAGCATCAACTGGTGGTAATACGCCTGCACGTGCGCTTGCTGTCGACGACGCTCCTCCAGTGCTGCCAGACGCTCCTGGATGATACGAGGATCCATGACCCCACCTTGGAGAGGAGCCGTGCTTGGATCCTCAGTGCCAGCAATATTCATCGGCAAACTGTTCGCTAACATCACTTGTTGGTGGTAGTAGTACTGCTGGAGCTGCCGCTGATACTCTTCTGCTGCCGCTAGTTCCGGGTTGGCCATCGCGGTATTGGTCGTTTCGTCGTCTGTAGCCCCAGTCGCATTAGCTGTGTTAGCTTCTGCCTCAGTCGATTCAGCCGTCGGTTGGTCCTGCAATGATTGTTGGAAGCTGGCTTGACTAGCGTCCAATTGCTCCATCTGCTGCTTCTGCTGTACGCGAAGCCGAAAAATAGCTTGCAACTTTTCTCGCGCGGCGCTACCCAGTCCACCGTGACCTGAACTAGGTGGCAAAGGGGCTGTCTTCGCTGCAGCGTTCCCTGCCCCACCAGTTTTGGTCTTCTTGTTGTTTGCAGGACTGCGTTGCGCGCCAGAAGTCGTGGAGCTAACTTCATCGTCAACTGGATTCGTGTTTCGCTTCCGCTTAAATCCGGGACTCTCATTGTCAACTTTACGTCGACTCTTGCTCTTCGAGTTGGTTCGCTTTTTACCTCGGCTTGAGAGTACTTCTTCTTGTTCTCCCTCTTCTTCCTGGACGTCTTCATCGTTTGACGCCTCATGCCCTTCAATCTCGACGTCAAGTACTAAATCTGCCGTCTCGGTATCATTCTTAAGTTCACTGTCTTCATCCGTCGTCCCTACAGCAACTTGAACCCGTCTTGGTGTCCGTCGAGCAGGTGAAGGCACCCTCTTCGCAGATACTTTCTTTCCGGACAGCGGCGACTTGGCTGTATGCTTCTTTGCAGCCTTTGCATTCTTGGGGCTCTTTCGAACAGAGTGTTTAGCTACCGGTTGCGCATCTTCCGTCTCTGTTGCTGTTTCAATGTGTCGCTTCCGATCGCTGCTGGCACTTCGCAGAGCTTTCCGTGCTGCCTGTCGAGCCTTCGGTGACAGCGCTGTCCGTTTCTTCAACGTTTTCCTAGGCTTGACTTTTCCGCCCACTTTCGCCGCCGCTACCTCTTCCTCTGTAGCAAACAGCGACGTTTCTCCATCCCAACTCACGTCTTTCTTCTTGTCCACACCAGTGTGGCTGCCATGGGCCGCGAGTTCTTCCACTGGCACCCAGGCATCGAACCTGGCGTTCCAGCCCATGTAGTGCACAAAGAGCACTTCTTTCACTGGGTCTAGGTCCAACACCCTCGCCTCCGTGTACTGCTCTCCACGGTAATGCACGTCCACCATCAGTTGGTAGCCGTGGAGCTTGGCCACTTCCAGTGCAGCAGACGTGTCCAGCTCACTTTCCTCCTCTTTCTTCTTGTCTTTCTTTGTCTTCTTCTGGCTGCGGCTTTTGTTCTTCTCGTCGCCTCCGTTCTCCGACAGCTTGGCCGCTCGACTGCGAGCTGCAGGACCCGAAGCGTCGGCTACCACTTCGCAGATCTTGGCACTTGCTCGCACGGCGGCGCGGCGCTTGGGCGTCGGCGGAGGGAGGAACGGCACGTCGTGCTTGTCTTCCTTCTCTGGCGTCGCAAGCACGGGCTCTGGGGGCATCGTGGAGCGCAGCAGTCGCCGAGTCACGTACATGGTCCGATTGCGGCGCTGTTTTTGAGGCCTGGAGAGCGAGTTTCGCGCTGCAACTTGGACTGCAGCAGTGCTGATGTCGTGGGAGTGTGTTCCGACCTGCAGACGAAGGTGTCGAGCTGTGGAGGGCGCGTGAAGGTTGGCTTGGCAGACTTGGGCGCTGCTCGGCGAATACTGATGTGAACGGCAGTTTGGGCCGAAGGGTCGCGGAGACCATGCACCTAAGCTTCGAAATATAGGTTGATCGCAGGTATAGTTTCTGGAAGGAAGCTAACGTATTGGTTTTCATAGTGGATTGACGTTATGTAAGCATGCGGTATACCAGGGAGATCGAGAACTGCGAGGTCGACCGAGATCTTTCCACGGAGCGAGGCACAAAACTGACGCGAAACAGTACAATATTCTTGTTGAAGTGACTGTGGCTGCAAGAATTCCAATGAGTGACGGTGTCATGGGCTGAACTGCGATCGAGTTGAAATGGAGTCATCTCGAAGACGGCAAGGCTAGGCAAATCGGAGCAAAAGTCTTCATTTCAACTTGTTTATATACTGTGTTGACCACTATGGCGCTATGATACCGGGTGGAGGCTCGTTCACGGCGAAATCGCTATTGCGTGGATCGGTACTGGGCTGTTGCTCGTGCTGCTAGTCGATCCGTACGAGTTCATGCGCCGAAAAACCAACCTCGTGGGCGTGCTTTTGCTGTCGCATGGGAGGTGGTGTACGCGTTGTGATGCCGCCGAAAAGAGAGTTCGCACTGGTGTTGGGCTAGAAGGACGAGCGTCGGGCGTAGCTGGCACAGCGCGTTCTGATTGCCGTACAGCTCGCCGAGCCATTTCGCGCCAGTCGATGCGCCACAACGTGAGCACCATCAGCCCAAACTTGACGATCTCGCCGCAGACAGCGCCCCACCACAGTCCGTGTAGTCCCCAGTTCCAGCTCAAACCAAGCAGATACGAAATCGGCAGCATGGTGAGCCAGGATCCAGCAGTCGTGATGGCCACCAGGGTTGCTGCCAACGACATGGCCTCTACAACGGCGGACATAATAATGTGCAGTCCAGACAAGAACACGGCCAAGCAGAAGATTGGCATGGTGCTGTTGATGTCTGCGACTATGACTGGATCCTCCGTGAAGAACCTAATGATCGATGCTCGGAAAATGTACGTCAGCAGCGCACACACGAAGGTTGTGAAGCCTCCTAACAGCGTGCTCACGTACAGTGTCTGCTTTGCGGCTGCCGGACGGTTTGCACCGAGAAAATTGGCTGAGCGCACCTGCATGGGCAAGCCAAATCCCCAGTAGATGCCGAAAGTCAAACCCCAAAGACTGAACAGGACGCTGTTCGCTGCAAGCTTGACTGAGCCCAGCGATCCTGCCAACGCCGAGATCACATTGTAGACCCATTCGTCCAGCGCCTGATTAATCGTCATTCCGACTGAAAGAGAAATGAAAGCGCGTACACGGTCCCATTGCATGCAGGCCGCAAGGTCGAAACCAGCCCACGTTTTCCGGTGGTAGCCCTTGTACCAGAAGCCGTACACGATAAGCGCCACTGGCTGGAAGATCGACGACACACTCTGTGCAATTGGGGCTCCGATGAAGCCCATCGCTGGGAACGGACCGCAGCCGTAGATAAACACGTAGTTGGTGATTAACGAGATACCGACGCTCGCGACGCCGATGACTGCTGGTGGCTCCATGATCCCCTGTGACTGCAGATATTGACGCAGTGCGCAGTAAATGGCCTGTGGTAGAACTGTTGGAGCAAGAAAGCAAGCGTATCTGTCTGCGAGCGCCAATACCTCGAGGTCATCCGTCACGAGTCTCAGGACAATATCTACGTAGAAGAACGAGATCATCACGGGGATCGATAGCAACGTGATGAAGATTAACGCTAACTGGAGCCACACCCCAACAAGAGCATAGTTCTTAGCCCCGTACGCTTGACCGCAGAGCGTACACACGGAAATCGCGAACCCAAAGATGAGCATCTGCACTCCGTTCGTCCAGACGCTCGCCAGTGCACTAGCTGCGAGCTCCTTCGAGCCCAAATGACCCAGAAACGCCGTACTGATCGTGGTCAACGAGATACGGCAGAACGTCGTCACACTCACGAGCCACCCCATGTTCCAGATTGCGCACGATTCCTCGTGAAAAGAAGGCAGCGGCTCCTCCGCCTCCTCCTCCTTCATGGACGAGAACGTCTCGTACGTTAGTAGTGACGTCTTTTCATCAGCATTTTCGATCTTGAGGTAGGCGTCGCCTCCCTTGGCCTGTGGATCGATCTGCAGGACGATCTTGGTTTCCGCAACACACCAACTCGACGTCGGCTGGCCGTGGAGCGTCTTCGGGAGCGCAGGCACCGTCATGGCCGCCACGGGATCCAAGGACGAGTCAGCTGGAAAGGTCTTCGTTGCAGCTGGTGAGCCGGATAATGCCGATTGAGTGAACTAGACTCCAGGCGCAAGGTGGTTTCAATCGCTATGTCTGGAAACGCCCTTCAATTTATGGATAAGAGAAACGTGCGGTCAACGCTGGCATGGACACGGGCGCAATTCGTAGAGGCGAAGACTGGCGATCGCCGAGAAAAGTAACTATACCCGGCTGATACAATGTACTTCAGTAGCTCAAGAAGTTGAAGTTGCATGCGGTGGACCACACCAAGATCGCTTCAACCACTTCAACTTGTTGACGATCGAATACCAGTACGTCGTAAACGTTATATTATTCCCCGGTACGTGCTCTCAGTTACCCCCTACTATTCTCGATTGGCGTTGTTGACAGAGCCGTACGAATTGTTGGGCCGCAGATTCCTTGTGTCATTGGCTGGGTGGTGGTGGTGGTGGTGGACTCGCTGCGGCGTCGAAAGAATGGCAACCACGGGTGTGGTGCCGGCCATCGTGGGGGTCGACGGTAGCACGAGCTCGGACCGCAGCAGCACGTCTTCCTCCAGCTCCTCCTCGGTCAATACGTCGCCCTCCGACTGCATCACAGCGCGACGAGCCATCTCGTGCCAGTCGATGTGCCACAGCGCAAGAGCCATCAAGCTAAACTTGACCGCCTCGCCGACGAGACTGCCCCACCACAGTCCGTGAAGTCCACCACTCCATTGGAGACCTAGCAGATATGACGCAGGAAGCATAACGACCCAAGAGCCGATCGTCGTGATGATGACCAGTGTCGTTGCGAGCGACATGGCCTCCACCACTGCTGACATGATGACGTGCAGGCCCGAGATAAACACGGCAGCACAGAAGATCGGCATGGTGCTGGTGATGACCGAGACCACAATCTCGTCATGAGTGAAAAATCGTGCGAGAGCGTGACGGAAAAAGTAAACTAGCAGCGCCGACACGAAAGCCGTCAATCCACCGAGCACAAAACCAACGTGCAACGTACGCTTCGCAGCCGCTGGACGGTTAGCGCCCAAGAAATTCGCCACTCGAACTTGCGTGGGCAAGCCGAAGCCCCAGTATACTCCAAAGATCAGACCCCAGATGTTAAAGAGAATACTGTTTGCCGCCAGATTCCATGCTCCAAGAAATCCTGCCAGAGCCGAAATCACATTGTACACCCACTCGTCCAGTGCCAAGTTGATCGTCATTCCCGCTGACAAAAACGCAAATGTGCGCACACGTTCCCACTGCAAACACGCGCGTAGATCAAAGCCGAACCACGTTTTCCTGTGGTAACCTTTGTACCAGAACGCATAAATCACCAGCGCCGTGGGCTGGAAAGTCGACGACACAGTTTGAGCAATAGGCGCGCCAATGAATCCAAGTCCTGGAAGCGACTCACACCCATAGATGAAGAAATAGTTGGAGCTCAACGACACCACCACACTCGAAATGCTAATGATCGTCGCTGGACGAACAATCTCCTGTGCCTGTAGATACTGCCGCAACGCACAGTAAATAGCCTGAGGAAAAACACTGGGCGCCAAGTAGCGGGCATAGACGTCGGCGAGCACGAGCACCTCGCGATCGTCCGTCACAACACTCAAAATCTTGTCCACGTAGAAGAACGAGACCATTACTGGCACGGACAGCAGCATAAGGAAGATCAATGCCAATTGCAGCCAGACACTCACAAGACGATAGTTCTTGGCGCCGTAAGCTTGGCCACAGAGTGTACACACTGATGTAGCGAAGCCGAAGATGAGGATCTGCACGCCGCTGGTCCACACATTGGCCAACGCACTGGCCGCGAGTTCCGTGGAGCCCAATCGGCCTAGAAACGCCGTGCTGATGGTGGACAATGAGATGCGACAGAAGGTCGTGACGCTCACTTGCCAGCCCATGCTCCAGATGGCCCACGCCTCCTCATGGAAAGTGGGCACAGCGTCTTCATCTGGCTGTGGTGGTTCGCTTGACAACAGCCGCGCGGTGTCGTCCGTAGGCTTGGATTGCCATCCGATGTCGTCGCCGTCGAGTGAATATCGATCGATTTGCAGCGCGTGGGCGGGCGGAGGTGTGTCCATCGACTGCACAGGGTCTTCTGTAGACGATGTCATGGTCTCCGACGCAAGTGGAGACTTTTGGACAGCCCTATTTTTTGACGGTGGTGGTGAATGAGTGGAGGATGGGAGGAACTTGATTCACGTGATCACTTGACAGGATTTGTATCGGCGCGATCTCGAAAGGACAGACAGAGAACCAGGATGGCATTGATGTTGTTAACAACTGTAATGCCAGCTTTCCTTTAGCTAGCCAGCCTTTCCCTAGGGGTTCAAATGCTCTGAACACGATACAACCAGTTCTCTCTAAGTGCTCAGATTGTTGTTCATTGAAAACATGGAAACAATGTCATGGGCTCGTGTTGCGTTATTGAGTTACTATCGGCGACGCATGTGTACGTAAGTCTTCGTTCATCAGATCCTGGTGCTTGGTGAAGTGGCGTGTTGGCACCGCCTCGGATGATCGGGAAGTAGTAATAATTTATTGTCTTTACAACTCACGGAATCAAAGCGTATGGCTCTCATAAAAAAAAGTAGTTGCAGCCAGGTAGCTCTTCACGATGTCTTGGTCTTCTGGGCGGCGTTGTGTTGTTTGCACAAGTAGTTGTGTTTCTGGTACGAGCGCCGGTTGCAGCCGTCCATTTTGCAGCGGTTGCCTCCTCCGTGCGCCCAGCAGAAGCCGCCGGGTGCCGCCACTTTGGAGCAGCCAGGAGCATCGCAAATGTGGCCGCCGCCGTGCGACCAGCAGTAGCCGTAGCGTTTGGCTTTACTGGTACACCCCGAGATCTTGCAGAGTTTGCAGCCGCCGTGATGGAAGCAGCGGTTGTACAGCCGCGCGCCATGCGTGCAGTTCGGGTACGAGCAGCGAGACCCGCCGCCGTGGCGCACACAGCGCCCTCGAGAGACCGCGGCGCGAGGACAGTCGTCCTGTTCGCAGATGGAGGACTTGCGCACGCGCATCTTGCCGTGGTGGTTGCCGACGGCCAGCAGGTGCTCCACGCGCTTCTCTATGATGGCGTCGTCCGAGAGGAGGCTGCGGCCGCCGATGTGGAGGTCGGAGAGACGCTCCTTGGTGTCATTATCATCCGAGTCGGCCATTCCCATGTCCGCCTTGCTGAGTGGGGACATGGTGGCGGACACGGACGAGTTGTTGCTGCTGCCGTGCGACGGCGTGTGCAGTGACGACGGGTTCAAGATGAAAGCCAATGCTGTCTTGTTCTCGTCCTCTCGAAGCATTGTAGAGCAGTGCTGGGGACGGCTTCAATTGGGAAATGGTGGCTTGCATTCGCTGCTGGGCGCCCATAGTGAAGAGCTCCGCCAGCAGCCGGCCGTTAATTGGCTCGAGTCGGGCGTGACGCTCTCTCACGCACCGGAGGAAGTGGGGATGGGGCGCGTGACGTCGCGCCCGTGCTGGTGGTGGAGACCTTGCTTCAACGCCGGCCCAGATGGCACCGCCCCGGCTGAAGTGGCCTTCTTGAAGGCGCATGTTAATCTAATAGCGATGCAGAGCAGCAGCATTGCATTTGCCATCGAGCACTTTGAGCGACAAGCGCAGGAGGAACCAACGATGAAAGTTCAGATTCCTCGCACAATTGCACACGGCCGGATTGCGCGAGCTGGGAGCTTGATGTGCACACGCGTGGCAGTCTTGTGCAAGGAGGGCCCCGGAACAGCTGCAACGAGGAGATCTTCAGGGGACTTTGAGCCTCTCTTTGCGCTCGCTTCGAGTACCGGCATGACGCGCGTTGCGTTTAACACGCGGGGAGATGAACCACCAGCCCGCCCTCAGTCGTGCAGCAAAACACTCCGGATGTCCATGGCAAGGACTTGATACCGTCGAAAGTGCACTTGGCAGGTCTATCTGCCTGTGCTCGTGCCGGAGGAATGCAGCGCTTGGTGGTGGCAGGTGAAGACGGATGTGCAGAGCCATTTCTGAAGATTCTCATCACTCGAGGCGCAGAAACGAGCTCAGTCCGGTGTCGGGCCGTTGGACTGGCCATCACTCGCTCGTGGAGGCAGGCTTGCCATCTCGCCAGGCAAGGGCTCGCAGGCGAGGCTCTTCTTCCAGACGTTGGCACATAACCTCCTAGGTGCCAGCGCTGCAGTGTGAGTGCTCCCTGAGCAGCGGCCGTGGGCAAAAACCTCGCAGATGTTGCGTGATGGCCCTCCGGCGTCAGCGACCGCCGCCGCCAATCGCGCGCCTCCGAGCCCTACGCGTCATGCTCGACCGAGTTGCCGCATGCAGAAGAACAAAAGGAGGATGAGGCCTCCGCTTCGACGCAGAGAACAAAGCAGTGGAACGACTCACTTTAGTCCACGTGAACGAGTTGATGCAGCGTTCTGATTTTGAGCTGCTTCGTGGCAGCACGCATGCATCCTATTAGCGGGTGTTACTCCATTGTCCTTGTCAATCAACTGGCATTCTTATGCTTAAACACTTCCGGGAAGCTAGACTAGGTTCGCTCTCTCATGGCTAGGCTAGACTAGGTTCCTCAATACTTTGAGTCCAAATAAATATGCGGGGGGAGGGTGTCGTCCTTCTTACACGTTGTGGGCGGCGTGGGCCTTGCAGTAGTAGCCGTACTTCTGGTACGAGCGCTTGCTGCAGCCCTCGAGCTTACAGCGGTTGCCACCGCCGTGCGCCCAGCACGAGCCGCCTTGGGCTGCCACCTTGACACACCCGTCAAAGTTGCAGATGCGGCCGCCGCCATGGGACCAGCAGTAGCCGTAGCGCTTGGCCTTGCTGTTGCATCCGGCGGCCAGACAGATAGTAGAGCCGCCGTGCTGGAAGCAGCGGTTGCGCAGCTTGGCGCCGTTGGTGCAGCCCTCAAAAGTGCAGCGCGAGCCGCCGCCATGACGCACACAGCTGCGGCGGGAGACGGCCAGACTGGTGCAGCCCTTCTCCTTGCAGAGGCGTGTCTTCTTCTTTTGCGACGGCGTCTTGGGGCTGTCGAGGTCCGAGCTCTCGCCCTCGGAGCTCGTGGCCGCAGTCGGGGACGAGACCGTCGCCGGTGCGAAGATCGACGGTAGCGCCGCCGTGCGGGTCTTCTTGCAAGGTTCAGCAGCTGCCAGACTGGGCAGAATGTGCTGGACGCCGCGTTTGCGATGCAGCAGCGCTGCCAGTACAGCCTGCTCGCCGTTCCAGCCCGAGACGGAGGTGGGGGACACGCAGGTCTTGGGCAGCAAGGACGGCAGCAGCGGCGTCGGCGCGACCGGGTTCAGGATGAAGTCGAGTTGGGTCTTGGCGGCCATGGCTGCCTTGCGTTAATCGGAGCGGATTGCGTTGTGTGGCAGTGAGAGGAGGGGATACGCAGGCAGGCAGGCAGGTCGTTCTTCCTGTGGGCGCGTGCAAAGTGCGAGTGTGGGGCGCATATTGCTGGTCCAGCCCCGGAATGCCACTGCGAGCGGTGCCGCGGTGCAATTGGCGAATCCGAGGTCCGCCGTAGCCACTTAGGCGTTGCGAATTCGTCTACGTGGACGACTTGAGGCCAGAGCGCGTTTTCGACCAATCACAGCGCGAACCGCCAAGAGACGCGCAGCAGAAAAGGCCCGGCTATGCACGCCAGCCCTGCAACACCAGAACGAACGTCAACTGCCAATTGCAGCGCCGGCATCCGCGACGCGGCGCCTGCTCTCCAATGGAGACCGCTTCTTGAGCTGCGCTGCCGAGCCAAAACGCCACCGCATTGCGGGCGAAAGATGCGCTCGAGGTCTTTGCCGGACCAACATTCACTAGGGTTTCTCTCGGTTTCTCTCTAGGGTTTTCTGCTCCAGCGGGTTCGCAGCACCAAAAAGCGTGGTCTGTGCTGCACTGGGGCACACGTGCGGCGAAGAAGCGCGGGTCGCCGTCGGCGGAAGGGAAGCGCGTGCTGTGCTGTGCTTGTCTTACGATTGCCCCGTTTAGGTCTGCTGGACGTGACGACCAGCGATGGCCACTGGCTGCTGCAAGCCGGACGGCTTTGCGACTGTCGCATGTGAGCCTGCAATGCGAGCTGCATCTTGCAGATGCATCGCGAGAGAGTGATCGAAGCATCGAGATTCCCTTTGCCGACATCCGGAGCCCGGACGCGGAGAGATGTGTCCGCTACGAACGATATGCGTCCACGACCTTGCTGCCGTTCGCAGTCTTGGAGTGCTGCTTGACGCGTAGAAGCCATGGATACCGACAGGTTGTACTTGTCTGCTTCGGTGCGGTAGTCAGCGCTGGAGCCGGAGAAATGATCAAGGGTTGAAGGCGCCGCTGTTCCGACGGCACGCGCTTCACTATTTGCACATCATTGTCGACACCAGCAATTGTGGAAGTCCTGTTACAGGCAACGACACGAGCTTCGTCGTCGACTAGCGCGTGTCTCCACTCGCTGCGTGACCAAATGCATCGACTGAAGTTTCCGGTGTCCGTGCGGTACATGCTGTGCCAGGCGCCAAGGCAAGTGCTCGGTTCAGACAAGAATCAATCCACGTGAACCACAGTTGGTGAAGTTCGTGTTGAAGTGCACAAGAGTACGGTGGGCAACGCTGGAGGGTCTGGCAATGGTAGTACAAAATTGTTCGCTGTGGTGCGTGCACTGCAACACGCACATTCCGCACTCAGCTGAGAAGTAGCCATCAAGAAGTGGGTTGTGTACGTTGAAAAGCAAGCAGAATTGTTAGATCAAGAACTCGATGATAGCGAACAATATCTATTCTGCTAGGCACACAACCTGAACTGCACAACATGATACGTTCACAACTATCCTGACACGACTTGTTCTCTGCCTGCCTAGGCAGTCGATCTTCCCTTGCCGCTCTTTTTCTTCTTGGTCTTGCGCTTCTGCACCGTCTTTAATCCCTCCTCCTTACTATCGCCATTCGTCGCCGGTCCATTGGAAATTGCAGGGGTAGTCACTGGAGACTCCTTCACAAATCCATCACGAAGGTACGTCTTCAGTTTGAGAACGGCATTCTCCAACTGCTTTGGCGTGTGCAGTGCTGAAATGAAGAAGCGCAGACGGCACTTGCCTTCCTCAACTGCAGGATACACGATGGGCTTCACATTGATCTCGTTTAGCGCCAAGTACTCGGACGCCTTGGCAGTCGCAATGGTACTGCCAATCATAACCACGACTACCGGCGCTCCACGGAAAGTGTTCTCACCCATCGGGATCTTGTGCTCCTTGCAGAGATCGTAGAAGTACTTGCTGCGGTCCTGCAGCGTAATGGTGCGCGACGGACCTTCAGACATCAGTTGGATCGATTTTAAGGCCGCCGAGCCACACGCAGGAGCCAAGCCGACAGAGAACACAAAGCCACCAGCACAGTGCTTCAGGTACTTGATCAGCGCCTGGGAGCCGAGGATGAAGCCACCAACCGATCCCAGAGCCTTGCTCATTGTACCCATGCGCACATCGATGTCCTTGGGATTCACGTTGAAGTGTTCGCAAATACCACGACCCGTAGCTCCCATCGTACCGAAAGAGTGAGCCTCGTCAATGAAAAGCAACGCCTTGTACTTCTTCTTGATGCGGATCATCTCGTGCATGTCCGGGATGTCACCATCCATACCGTATACACCCTCAATTATAATGAGAACACGACGGTACTTCATGCGCAGCTTCATCAACATACGCTCGAGTGCCTTGGTGTCGTTGTGAGGGAACGGCAGGATCGTGGCGCCACTCAGGCGCTGACCATTTACACAAGAGTCGTGATTCAGCGCATCACACAGGATCAAATCGCCCTTGGACACCAGCGCACCAATCGTCGTAACATTGGACACCCAACCACCGACGAAGAGAATGCTAGCCTCAGTGTTGAAGAACGAGCACAAAGCCTCCTCCAAATCAACGTTCACCTGCGTCTGGCCCACAATAGGCGACGAACTCATAGTCGTGCCGTACTCCTCGATTCCAGCCTTGGATGCAGCTGCAACCTCAGGGTTCGACGCGTTTCCGAGGTAGTTGTAAGTGTTGAAATTGGTCATACGGCGCTTCTCTGGCGTAAGTGTTTCCAAGAACGGCACGCGCAACCCAGCACTTTCGAACTCCTTCATCTGGCCGAATAGCCCCTGAACCTCCGGGAAACTCTCAATGTCGAAACAGCTCGCATCAATTTCCTCTACTGTGTTAGCCGTTTGCATAGATTCAACGCCACCTTCGTCACCCTCCTCGCCTCCAGCCAAATCACCAGACGCCAGTCCTGGAGCATTCGCGAGCTTGAACGGCGTGTCGTACTGGAAAAAAGCGGACGGGGAAACGATGCAACCAAGAAATTCTCCCAGATCCGACGACAAACCAACAATCGCCACCGAATCCATACCGAACATGGCCCACGGGGTATTCGAGTCAATCTCAGCAGGGTTGGTCGCTTCCGCTACCACCTTCGGACTGTCGGACGATCCACCATCGTCAACCGCCATCGGCACTTCCATTTCCTGCGCTACCTGCTCCAGCAACCACGCGAGGATTTCATCAGGGGTCTTCAACTCTCCAGAAGGCTTGCCATCCTTCGCGATCGTAGATTTTTCTTTCGCCGGCTTTGACAAGATTGAAGAAGATGCCGTGCTGGCGTTGTTTGCCTTGGCCCTGTACTCGAACAACGGCTTCGTGAGGGTGCCACCCAGGAAATGTGCCTTCGACGCACTGCGCTGAATTTTACCACTGGTAGTCTTTGGGATCGTCTTCTGGCGAAGCAGCACAATCGCCTCGCACTTCAATTGGTGCTCAGAGAGCACTGTCTTGATGATCTCACGACAAATCTCCTCCAACGTCTGCTGCGAGGATCCATTCTTCACCTCCGCAACAACTACAAGAGCTTCCTCGTCCCCCTTTTCAATGGAAAACGCAGCCGTGCAGCCAGGACGAACATTTTCGTGAGCGTGTTCAACCGATGCCTCGACATCCTGTGGGCACACGTTGCGACCTCTAATAATGATCAAATCCTTGAGACGGCCGGTCACGAACAGTTCACCCTCGCGAAGGAAACCCATGTCACCAGTGCGAAGGTACGAGTTCTTCCCGTTCTCCTTGCCAGCAAGTTGCGCGCGGAACATTTCCTCCGTGTACTCCGGTCGTTTCCAGTACCCGACAGCCACCGATGGTCCCTGCACCCAAACTTCACCAACCTGCAACTCATCCAGCGGCTGCTTGGTGTCCGGGTCCACGATAGTCACACTAAACGTCGGCATGGCCTTACCACAGCCCACAAGCTGCATCACGTCATTAGCAGCCGGCTTCTTGCCTTTCTTGGTGCTCACCACCGCAACCTTGCGCTGAGTCTCCAAGATTTTCTTGTCAACATCCAGCAGCGTCGGCTTCTGAGGTGGTTCCTGACCAGTACACACCAACGTCACTTCCGCCAACCCATACCCACAATTAAACGAGTTGGGGTCAAATCCTGAAGCACTGAACTTGGTCGTAAAAGCTTCCAATGATTCGCGTCGAATCGGTTCTGCAGCACAAATGGTTTGCTTGAGAGCGCTCAAATCCATTTCAGCCGCCTGCTTGTCACTGGTCTTCCTGGCCGCCAAAGCGTAACCAAAATTGGGTGCACACACGTGCGTGGCCTTGTATTTACTAGCAGTGCGCATCCAGAGCGCCGGGTCCTTGATGAAGCTAATTGGTGACATACTCACACACCTCGCTGCCGTGACACAGGGAGTGATAATAAACCCCACCAACCCCATATCGTGATAACTTGGCAGCCAGCTCACCATCGTGTCCGTAGGCTCAATACTCTCCCATGTCTTCAACTGGGCTCTCAAATTCCCATGAGAAATCATAACAGCCTTAGGTGCTGACGTAGAGCCCGAACTGTACTGGAAAAACGCCACGTCATTCTGCGTCAAGGATAGCGCATCTTCCTCGTCATACTGTGCGACTAATGAGTCGGCCAAATTGTCTGTGGTGATCCACTGCACGTTGGCTGGCCACGACGTCCTGGAAGTCGAAAAGTATCCTTTGACTGTAGCCATCTTGCTGGCCAGATGGTACGTGGTATTGGTCAAAACCACTGCTGCCCCCGAATCCTCCACAAGGCGATTAAACTTTGGCAGATCTTTGGCCAGAGTACCAGGATAAGGCGGATACACTGGGATCCCCACCACTCCAGCATAGAGACAACCCCAGAAGGCCAGGGCGAAGTCCAGACCTGGAGGGAAGCACAGCATCACGCGGTCCCCTTTGACGACATGGGCATGTTGCTGCAACGCTGCAGCAACTTTACGCGCCTCGCGGTCCACATCTTCGAAGCTTAAGTTGACGCTCTCGCGCCCCAGATCGTCCAGGAACGTGTACACGATTTTGTGGCGGAACTTGTCCGACGCAGCGCGCCGCTTGAGCTCCGCAACCACAGGCTCCGTATTGATGGCTACACCATTGGCTACTACCACCGGATGCTTCAGTGGAGCCTCCTCACTGTAGCCATCCTTCTTGTTGTGACGCCGCTTCTTGCGAGGGGGGGTAGGGCCTTCGTCAGGCCCGTGCTGGCGCTTGGTGTAGCGCGCGCCCAGAGCGGCGACGGACGCCACGGCGGCCAGTGACGCAGCTGCCACCACTTCGAAGGCCACGTCGCCCACGGCGTTGACCAGCATTGACGACATGGCTACACGGGGGGAGTTTGTGTGTAGCTGGTCCGGAGACGGAGTGTGTGACTGATAGTCCCGCAGTGCAAAATGGATAGGGGCGTTAGACTTGGTATTTGTATACTGTCGCTTTGGCCAATAGAAAATCGACAGCGTGTAACTGAGACCTCGCTAATTCGCATGACTGATTTTGAAAGGCAAAAACAAAAAAGTGTAGCCATGTGTCACCACTTCAACTGACGATAACGAGGTGATAGTGTTATCTTTTTGTTTTCACCGCTTGTGTAGTCGACTGTACGTAGGCATGGTGGCATTGCGTGCTGCTGGAGGAGGTGATGGCATGGGGGCGGCTTGAGATTGCGTCGACAATCTCGGCAGTGTGGAATTGCCGACGACTAATCCAGATCCAGGACGTCGAGTTGCTGTCGACGGAGCATTCTGTGGTGCAGCGTTGCGCTGGATAAGCGGCAGTTTGTTCGTGACTTGTCCTGCCACGGGTCCTGATTGTAGAGTTGCTCGTTGGCCTGGCACTTGTCTCCCTGCTGCTCCTCGGACTGGAGCTGCTCCACGGGCGGGCGGCAGTGTCGTTGCATTACTACGTTGAGATGCAGCACCATGTCGAGTGCTAGCGCCTACGACAGCGCTGCGAGTGAATGAGCGCTGATGATTACGGCTGGTTGCAGTGTGTGCTCCATTGAAGCGTCCTGTGGTCCTGTTGTTGGTTGTTGGAGGAAGACGTTGGAAGGCCTCTTTTCGTTTCGCGTATCCTTTCTTGATGTCGTCGAGTTTCTGGAGATGTGTGTTCGCAATTCGCTTTCCCGACGCTGCACCTACGGAAGGAGCTCTTACACGAGGTTGAGGTGGCAGCCGTTGTGTCTGGTTTCTTGCTGACGATGCTGCGGTCAATCTGGCTGCTGCTGCGCCTGCGCGAACGTGAGATGTGGTCGCCTTCCGCTGATTCGCAGCGGCACGCTTTTTCTCGAGCCAGCCCTCAATCACAACGTCCTGCTTGCTGTTTTGTTCACGCGCTTCCTTTGCCTTCTCGTTCTTCAAGAAGTTTCGTCGCTCTCGGTCCGTCATGCGTCGAAGTTGTCGCTGTTTATTCTCCGGGAGACTCGTGAGGAACGTGTCTGCTTTCGATCTCGTCCGGTTCCGTGCTCCGGCATTGTTGTTGCCATTTAATGCACGCTTCCTCGCATTTGCCTCCTGTGCCCGCCGAGAAGATGATGCCGTTGCTTTATCCCTGGCACGCATTTTCGAGGCTGCTGTGACGGCGTATACTGTCCTGGAGGGTTCGTGCAATCCACCACCAGTTTTTCGCTTTGCAAATCGGAGACCGCTTTGTTGTTTTGATCCTGCAGTCCTACTTGAGGTGTTGCCATCGCGCGTATTGTCTAGGTCGTCCACCGCAAGCCCAGCATCTTCCAGGTGCCGAATGCGCTGTTCAAGTTCCATGAGTTTGTCCAGGCTGGTTACTACGTTCGCGTTATCCAGGGCAGCCTTGCCTCCTGCAGCCATTGCAGCTCGATGATAAACACTGTTGCTATTGCTTCGATCACGCTTCCCCGGAGATGTTGTCTCCTCATCTTGATTCGACCCTTTCAACAGCGACTTGGATCGACCAGTGTCAGCTGTTCCAGTTTGAAGCTCCAACATCTTTTCACGGTACTGTTGCCGCCGTCGCTGCGTATCTTCTCGCTGTGCCATGTTTTCTTTGAGCTTGCGAAGGTGCTGAATATGGCGATGAACGTCGTCATCGAGCTTGGCCTCGTCGCGTTGGCCTTTGGCCTCGAGGTTGCGGAAAAATTCCGTGTTCACCTGCAACGGTTTGAGTTGTTCCTCTTCAATAATCTGCTGTGCGCGCTGTGCCCGTTCTTCTCGATCACCCTGTGTGAGCGCACTGGCAAACTGCGAGTCTTCCTGTTTGATCTTGTTCGTCTTGATGATCGCAGCTTTGAGTGCTGCTTCGTTTGCCAGTTTGTGCCAGTTCAACAGCTTCATCTCTTGCTGCAGCTCGTCTGCCTGTGAGGCCGGCGCTGTCGACGCGGCGCTGGTTCCTCTGGGTTTCATTTTCCGGCCTGCGTGCCCACCTCCAGAACGAGAACTTAGTGCTGCTCGACCAGGTTTTCCACTTTCGGATGCGGAGCCTTCCTGGCGTTCATCATACTCGGCATCGTTACTGCTCTGGTATTCATCCAGCTCACGCACCCAGTTTGAGTAGTCTGCGGCCACCGCCATGCTGCGACTTGCCAAGTTACGGGGCGATCGAGCCCCAATAGATTGGGACAAGAAATCTCAAGCATGGAAAGCTGGTCACCCCCTTGCTGTTTTTAGCTGGGACGAGCCTCCGCAAGCGTAAATAACTATCCAATCGTTGAAAGCAGGAACCAACAATAATATAGATTACCAAGCGTGTGTCCTGGAGCAACCCGCTGCAGGCCACGCGCTTCTAACACCTAAAATACGGGCTTCACCGTGTGAGCAGGTTCGAGCCACTAAGGCCCCCGGACTCACGCTTTTACTTCTGTTGACTATTGCCGTGGACGATCGTTGACGAGCGCCTCCGCGACGAGCATGATGTTCAGCGCCGCACACACGCCGCGATCCCAGAACGTCCTGCAATCGCTGTTGGTACAGTGCAAGACATTGCGAGAAGTGCGCGCCTGATGGCGTGTTAGTGCTGGTTGAGCAGGCTGTGCTGCGGCAGCAGGTGGGGTTTCTTGGGTGGTGCGTGTCCTCCAATCGAAAGCAGTTTGGGTCATGTTGCCGTGGCAGGAAAAACATTTCTTGCTGGTGTTGTATTCGGCGATAGTCTGCACAATTGCCCGCCTTGTCATCTCTGTTGCAAACCCTTTTAGCGGTGGATGTGACCGCCCACGCAGCCCACGTGGATTGTCAAATGCCCCCACACCGGCAAATATGCCATCGTTGGCGACCGGAACCACTTGCTCACACATATGGTTTAACGCCTTGCACTTATATACATAGTTGTGGAAGCGCCATCTTCGGAAAGCATTCGAGACGGAGAACATCACCATGAAGTTCACATTTCCCAACAGGAACCTGAGCCCGGTCCAGCACGTGTCGGTCGCTGCATACCTGAAGGATGGCATCTGGTCTAGTACAGCAGCGTAGTGCTCTTCTCGACGTTTCAACGCTTCGAACCAGTATGTGCGCTTATTGAAGCCTGCAAGGTGGCGGTATTCCGCCGTGCTACATCGCACAATGGTAAATTCGTCCCCAATTGCGGGAGGATGTTCACCCCGCGGCCGCTGCGCTCTTCTTTCTTCTCTCCACGTCCGTGGCCCATGCATGCATCTCCGCTTGCAGCGCAGTCGTCGACGACGCTTACGACGACGTGCTTGCTTGCGACGCCATTTGGTTGTCGCCGTGTTCTTCGTGCGCTTGATCTTCTTGAACCTGTAGAACCGGCGCGCGTGGAACACGTCGTCAACAGGGGTGTGTCGCCATGCGGCGGTGCACATTGCGCGTACTCCTGGATCGTCGCCGATGACATGCGACGGCGTATAATCCAGCGGCAATTGCGGCGTGAACGCTCGTGAGGACAGGAACGGGTTCTCTCTACCAAGGCACTCCCTCGTGCGCAACACGCTCACCTCGTAGCCGTTAGTCGTGATGAAGTTTGCAAATCGCCAGCGGCCGGTCTCAAACTTGGCTACATTGAAGAGTTTCCTCCAGGCAGCGTCCTTCGCCGCTTGAAACTCTGCACTGGTCGGGAATCGGAGACGGCCTCTGCTGCCCGTCACCATGAACTCTTGCAAGGGGTCCAGATCCAGTCTCCGTCGACTGCCTAATTCTCGACGTACGCGACGCCACATCTCCCACAGCACAGAAGTGTTGATGGCAATGTGGCCTGGGACGAACGATGTCGTCAACGGTAGTAACGAGAAAGCACGGATTCCACGGCGACGCTCATCTTCTTCATTCATGTGGGCATTGATATACCGTAGCATTTGATACTGTCGCTCGAGGAAGTAGCTGGTGTCATTATTGATATTGGCTGCCGTCGGCTTCACGGGCAAGAACTCACGGAGGTGAGCTGCACCTTCTCTAATTGGACCCTCTACATCTACAAACTCATAAGCCTCGACGTACTGCGCGTAGAATTCCGCATTAGTGGGGATATCAAAGCGTAGTTTGATGTAGTTTTGGGTCCGCCTATAGTACTCGCCCTTGATCATGCGCAGCGCATCCGTCAACATGGCCTTCGTGATACAATCCTTAGCCGATGACCAATTAACGATGCTCGGATGTTCGTATCCTTCGACGGCTGTTCGTTCCCGACGATATTGCATAACAGTCCGATAGAGGTGTGGATCTCTCCTTTCGTTCGATGCAACGAAGTTCTCGACACCGACACCAGCCACACATCGCGCGAAAAAGTCGCGGTTGATGATCGGCATCGGTATTATGCCTCTGCTCTCGATGCACTTGAGCAGATGCAGGTTGGCCAGACGAGAGCTCTCAATGCGGATCTGGTGCAGCGTCCGAACATTGCGCTCCACTTCGGACACGAACACTGACAGCCTCTCCTTTTCTGCATCGTCGGTAGCCTCCACGAGCAAGCTGGACAACTTGCACTTGACCGTAGACGCCTCTGGTTCTACGTGGATATCAATCGCGCGAAAGAGCTCACAGTTTGTCGTAGTCGCTAGCGTTCTCGCGTCGGCGGTGCTTGGAAGATCTACGCTCCGACGCTGTCTCGCCCAAGGCGAAGCGATGGTGAGGGCGGCGCTCCCCGAGTGCTGCTGCCATGACTGGACATGAGAGCCGAACGGCAAATAGCTGAATGACTGAGTTTGGCAATGTTGCATAGTACTTGATTGTTGGGTTGTCTTTCGCCGCAGCGGGATCTTTGGTGTTGGTACTATTGTGGTTGATTATGTCGGTATTGATGAACGCTAGTGCGGTTGCCTCTGGAAACGTCGAAGGTTTTGGCTCCCGAAGGTTTGGTAGACGCAGTCGTGGTATCTTATCTCGTGCGATAAAACAGTTGAAGTGCGTCTGGATCACGAAGCAGTGACGCTGGTGGCGCATTGATCGCTGGTGGCGCATTGATCGCTGATGGTGCATTGATCGTTTGTTTGACTTGTCTTGATGAGACTTGTGCTCTGTATCGTGGCTCTTCGCAGTAGCGAGCCACTAGTAGCAGCCACGTTTTAGCTCTGACGGTCGTGCAGCCAGTGAAGGGATTCGTTAGAGCCATGGAACCAATTTGATAAAGTGGTGTCTGGACTCGCGTGCTTGCTTCTGCGAGATGAATGGCGCTCCTATCCCGAAGGAGCACGGATTCCCACTGCGGGCAGGGATTGGAAAACAAGAATTGTAATTGTACAAGTACAGCAATTGTACTCGAACAGTATTGATTATTAAGCCCCTGCCAATCTCCACTGCATATTGATCACTATTGTCAGGAAGAATTCTACATCTCATAAAAGGTGTAGACTTCTACTCACATGAATCGATTTCATCTTCGTCTTCTGAATCCTCCTCACAGGCCGTCTGCACAGCCTCGACGTTATCTCGTTAGTAACTAGATCCCAGTTCATTCTCAAAAACAGGATCGACTCAAGTGTCTCTGCGCTCATTCGCTTGCGCGAGTAGCCGATCATACACTTCACAGTTGAAAACAAGCGTTCTACTTCAACAGAAGTAGCGGGTAGCCACGTGAGATCGATGTACTTGGATCGTTCTTCTTCCCGAGACTTGGCTCGTACAACAATCGCAGTCTTCACTTCTGCTGGAGTACGACGGCGCCTGCCGACAGATCCGTTTTCCGCGTTATTTGGCACGGGACCGCGAGGGTTTGACGGCGATTGAGCAGTGGGCGTGGGCGACGACTTGTTGCGTTTTTTTCGTCGAGCCTGTTGTGCGGGCCGATAGGCTCTTGGTGCGCTTTCGCTTTGAGTTAGAATGACCTGCTTTACAATCCAGATGCAAATTGCCGTCGTCCGGAAAGCGGAGGAGTCGGGTTGACGCTTCCGATTCTTCAGAAGTTAGATCGCGCTCTCGGCATTGCATAATTTTGACCACGGCCGTCTCGAAATTAGGTGGCTCCACGATCTTGGCGTCTGCTTTGAGGCGGTCGTCTATCTCTGGGAAATCAACCAAGATCTCGTCCAAAATATCGCGAACGGACATAAGGTTGAGGTCTTTTTGTTGAAGGCATTTGGTTGCTAGCTCTAGCAACTCCATGCGTCGAGCTGACTCTCCTCGCATCAGAGCATAGTGCGAAAACAAGAAGGCTAGAAGATTTCTCAAGTTTGTTCCTGGCTCACGAGAATGGCTCCAAAAGAACGCGGCGATTTTTCCAATCTGCTCTGTCGTCGTATAGCCGTCGAGCATCGTATCCGCTCCTCGATCGTCAAAATTCTTCCGTCGCCTATCATCTTCTTCATACTCGGTAACTTTCAGCAATAAGGTCACGGCATCATTTCGTGGAGAAGGATGATTGTTGATCTCCATGCGCTGTTGTTGTCGCCACAAATCGACCATGGCAGCTACATAACCACTTACAGTAGCTCTTCCAATCGTTTGAGCCCTTCCCTCTTGACCCTTTCGTCGCTTAGCACGGCCGATGACTCGTTCCTCCAAGAAGAGATGCAGCTTCGGGCCCGTTGCAGTATAACGTGTAAGAGCGTTAAATGCGGCTCCCTTCTCGTCGCACCATTGCGTGAACTCCTTCTGTTTATTTGCGTAGGCTCGTGAGGTGTTTTTGGGGCGAATCTCGGCTACTTTAGTGTAGGTTCGTGACACAGACTCTTCCAGCTCTACGTTCATGCGTGTTTCCTCCGACATCGTGATGAATCCGCGTGAGAAACTCGCAATGGGCGCGAGGGAGTTTTTGTTTTCAATAAGAACGCTGAAAACCGTAGGACTAATAAATGAATTATCTGACGTTCACTAGGCTGATGTCCACGGTTATCATGGGCTGTTTCAAAGGTCCTGCCGAGACGAGGTCCGGTCCCCGGTTTTAATAATGAGAGGTGCCTTGAAAGGTTGGACTTCAGCGCTAAAAGCAAACACACACTAATATTATACTCAATGGGTTATGTTTTGCTGCTAGAGTTCGAGCTTTGAGCTGAATTACCTCCCTGTGCTCCGACGTCTTTTGCTCTCGCTCATCGTGTTCACCTTCAATAATACTACCGTAGTCCACGTCTATTGCAAAATGCATCCATAGTATTAACTGACAGTCGATGGTAACTTCCTCTCTCCATATATATCTTCTCTTGAAGTGCATATCATTGTCTCTTCATCCTCTTTGGTGAATGTCGACAATGCCCAATCGATCACGAAAAGAACCCACTCAAAATGCGCCTGCAAAGAAACAAGTTGCAGCTTCATCTCCTGCCCGTGTTCGTACTGGTGCGAAATCTTCCGTTGCAGTATCCAAGTTCAACGCGATGCAGCTTGCAGAACTGTTAAAACCTTTCTGGATGGACCTTTTGCAGAACAACCTCAAGAACGTGAAAAAATTCCTCCAAGAAAACCGCTCCAAACTCGACTTCAATACTTTACGGTACACCCCCTGTGCGGATGGTACAGGACTTCACCTTTGTGCCCAACACGGATTCATCGACTGTGCCAAAATGCTGCTTGATCACGGTGTGAAGATCGATCTCCAGAACAAAGTGGGCTCCACTGCGCTGCACGTGGCTTGCAAGTTCAATCAGGAGGAGATGGTACTCTTCCTGTTGGAAACGGGAGCCCGGATGGACATTCCTGACTTGGTATGTTGTCAACGAGATCTCGTCATTGCTGAGCTCAAACTGATACCTTTTGCTTGCAATTCCAGCGAAATAACGTTGCGTTCGATGTTGCGCCGTACATGTTGCTGGATAAGTGTCTGTTGTCACCGCAGCGAATGCAACTTGACACCGACCAGCAAGAAGAAGCTCGATTGTTGGAGATCCACCAAGCTGCAATGGTTAATTTTGACGAAGTCACACTCGCCAAAGCACACGCATCAATGCTGCTGGTTGACTGGGAAAGCTGCGCGTGGGAGGAGTGGCAGAGTCTGCAAGCCACCAACAAACTCGATCGTGAGTGGAATGAACAGGTTCAACGGTCGAAGAAGACACTGGAGATTAAACGAGCAATGTACACAGATCTGCAGGTTTTGATGAAGAAGGAGCAGGACCAAATCGCGCAGATGTGGAAAAATATTTTCCAAGATGCTCGAGACCGGAAGCAACGTGCGCGTGAAGAGCTTGAACAAAATCTCATGCTGGCCGAGGAAACGCACCAACATTGGATGCGAGAGCAGCAGGAACTATGGGATCAATGTGGACTGATAGAAACTGCACAAGAGTTTCCTAATGACGCAGATGTACAGCAGTGGGTGTTAAGCACAATGATCGCCATGATTGATGAAGCAGAATCTGGATGCGCTCCAGTAAATCCTCGCCAGGATTTAGTGACGACGGACATCAACGAGCTTTTGCTTTGTGATGAGATCATATCGGTGCTTCGAAATGTGCTGCTGCGCTTCCCGACGACGAGACATCTCCAATTCAGTGGAGTCCAGTGTTTTATGCGACTCGTTCGTCACTGCATGAAAACTCCTCTTGATATCTGTTCCTTCAAGTTCTTGACAGCTCTGATTAAGGCCAACGTAATGGCACTCAGCAGAGACGTATTATCTCGCTTTAGTCAAGATATGGAGCTTGCTCACCTGGTAATCGATCTGCTTTACCATTTACTCCAGTTTCGCGGCGAGAATGGAGCGCACAGCTTGCAATTTTGTCAGAATCGCTCAAGCCATCAGCTACCACTGCAGGTTCTTCGACTGCACGAAGCCACACAACATATGCAGAGCGACACAAAATCCCCAAACGATATCATCGCGATCGTCACTCCCGAGGAAATGTTAACTGTGCGATACCACACTTCATACCTTCTCTTCACGCTGACGAAGTATAATGTCAGAAAAGTGTTGGATGAGAATGGCGCTCTCCCTCTCGTTCGTCGCCTTATCTTCCAGCTAACCAAAGACTCACACTCACCTATTATCGATCATAGTACCGATGAAGTTACGACATTGACGCTTCGATACTTGTTAGGTACTCTGGCACTGCTCCACAGCCCCCAATCAACTCGGGAAAACAGTAGAAAAGCAAGCCCTCGGCCAGAACTCCCAACGTCATGGTCGGTGAATGATCTGAGCGAGCTTCTTGGAGCAATTCGACCGTGGTTGTCCGTCGTCACCAGTACTACGTGTGGATCATGGCACCGCAGCCTCGCCTTCTGGACTGTAAAGCTGCTACGAAACCTTACTCAAGTAACAACAGATGAGGTAGTGCAGTTTCGTATGTGGCTCCGAACTCGACAGACGTTCGAGCTCTTCGCAGAGATAACCCTCGCTATCCAACAACACAAAATGGATGAAGGTGATGACGGTGCTGTCCAGGATATTGCGGCAATATGGTTGGAGCTCGTGGAGGATATTTGGTTGTGCAGATACAACAGCGACGGACAGCTAGCAGCAACACCTGAGTATGTCATGGAGTTCCTTCTGGACCTACTCGAGCTTGAAGCTCAATTGACCAGACTGCTGAAGTGTCGAACAGCAATCATCAATTTCGCTGCCGTGCTCAAGCTAGTTGCGCTGGTGCTATCAAATGGTACGTGTAGCTTCTTGCTGCGATCAAGTTCGCTGACGGCTGACATTTCTTCTTGGTGCAGGCAAGAACATGCATTATCTTGCTGACCACGAGTACAAGATCGACGGTGCAGTGAATACTGTACTGAAGACACTTCTGGATATCAAACAGGGATCGCAAGACACAGATGCCAACATCGAAGTACTTGCGCACATTCTGCGAGTCTACCTCCGTTTCTTCGACTTCAAGCGAGATCACAGCAAGACGGGCGTCAGTTTACACGAACGCTGTCGAGCCATAGGAATCTGCGCCGCGTTACAAGCGTTCGGGCTTGCAGACACCGAGAACCGATCGGCAGGATCAATTAACGCATCTCTGATCACAAGCGCTAACCAGGTAGGTGAAAATTCGACCGAGTCGACTTCAGACTCGAAGTTGAAGTCTAAGATGCAGATCGCTCGAGCGTTGTCGCGCTCTACATCGACGCAACAACCAATTCATGGCCCCGAACGAGAAAATCTACGTGCCTTAGCGCGTGCACTACTCCGTCACGCGCCGTGCAATTGCTAAAAATGTTGCAGTGCTCCAAAACGCCGCTCCAGACAGTCACAGATCCAAGCAGCAGCACGTAGAAGTCGGCACCAAAGCTCCATGTCTCGTCCTGGAACAAGTTCTGGCCAACGCCCTGGCACGGGTGCCGGTGGTGGTCCCAATACTTTAGCACCTGTTGGTGGTTTGCCATCGGGTCGGCCTGGTACGGGCCAAAGTCTCAATCCGATCACGGGTGCTCGTCCTGGAACGGGGCAACGCGGCATGTTGGTATCTGCATCCGGTGGTCGTCCATTGACCGGCAGACTTGGAACGGGGCAACAAGCGCCAGCGACACCAGGTCAAACGGCAGGATACGGCATCAGCTTGAACACGGAGGTGAACGTCTCGGACCGACCGGTGACCCAACAAGGTATGGTGGGAATGCGTGTTGGAAGCGCCGGACCTGGTCGACAAGTGCAGGACGCGTCCTTCTTTAAGGGAAAGCTCCACAGCAAGACGGCGGAGATCACGAGCGAGATCGAGAAGCTGCAACGCGAGATCGAGCAGGACGCCAAGGATAAAGCACAATGTGCCCAACTTGAACGCAAGTACGAGACCATGGCACTCGAAGTGCGTGACTTGGAAGGCCAATTGGCCGACTACAATTTGGCCATGGACAAGATGCGCAGCGCCACCGATCCAGCCGAGATTCGACAGGTGCAGGACCAACTGCACCAACGCAACGCCAAAGAAGCTGAAGACGTCGATCGGGTCTTCCTGATGAACAAGGAGCAAGAGAAGAGCGTGCGCAACATGGAAGCCGAGATGACGGAGATCCACGGCAAACACCAGGACAAGATCAACCAGCTCGCACCGCAGAAGCTGCAACGCTACAAGGAACTGCTGGAGGAGCATCATCAAACGGAAGTGGAGATCGAGGCGCGGTCCCAGGAACTGGAGCTCGTCATGCACGCGATCCACCAGAAAGAAGCCGAGCTGAGCTCCGACCGCTATCGTGACGAGTACGAAGCACTGGAGCGTCAAGCCCGACGCTTGCAAAAGGAACGCGACGCAGCAGCTGAAGACGCCAAGACGGCGAAGATGGACCCGAACGAAGCTCGTGCCGTGCTGCTTGCCAAAGTGAAGGAGGACAAAAGCAAAATGGAGGCGCTTGAAGGGGTGCTCCAGTCGGCAGCAGCGGAGAAACAGGAGCTAACCAAGGCGCTTGCCGACGTCCAGAGCGAGCTCGACGAACGCGCAAGTGGAAGTGACCCGGCTCACAAGTACGAAGCTCTGTTCGCAAAAGACAAGGAGATGACGTCGTTCCTGGAGCAGTTCCCAGCCAAGAAAGACGCCGAGATGCAGTCCCAACGCGCGACTCAGGGCGTGATCGTTCAACTGCTTGAGCACATTTCAGCGGGTATGGCCAAGGAAGACAAACTCCCGGGTACGAACGCAGCTAATCTTGAGGAAATGCGACGGGACTTGACTTTCAAGGAGCGACAACTCGAGTCTTCCGTGACAACCAAGCAGCGATTGACCATGGAGCTGCAGAAACGCCAAAGTGAACTCGACAAGGTGAACACGCTGGACGCCAAGATCGCGCTCGAGCTCAGTAGTCTGCTACAGAAGATGGACACTATGACGACCGACATGGCGGAGTTCGGTAAGATCGATTCACTGCAGGAGGTCCATGCGCAGACCAAGCAACACTTGCTGCGACTTAAAAAGCAGTACATTGGTCGGCGCGATGCGATGCGCCAACAGGTCACAGCACTCAGCACTCAGCTGGAGAACTTGGTGCACGAGACTGCCTCGCAGGAGACTGCCAAAAACATGGACGCCCTTGAGCAGAAGCTGCGGCATCACGAGCAGAACATCTTCCACCTGAAGGAGTACATCGACTCGAAATCTCGCGAAGTCGACTACGAACACCTCAAGCAGGATTGCTTCCGCACCTTGCAGGAAATCAACACGCTTCACGTCGCCCAGCAAACGCGTCAACAGCAACTCAATCTCGGAGTCGCAGGTGGACTTTAACTTTGCAAGTTTCTCCGCTTCATCAGGTGTTGCGATATTATAGCTTATGCATGACTGCTACGTTTCATCTTCGCTCATGTTCGAACTTGAACGCGCGTCACTTGCCTTATGTACTGAATTCGTCGTCGTCGACCCCGTCCTTCCCTGCCCTTAAGGTTCCTGAATTCTGAGCGAGCTGGTAGTACGTGGTCTGCTGAAAGGCTAGACTGTGGTGGCGGCTGTAGCAGAAGTAGACGACCACAGCTAGCAGCAGCCACATTAGGATGAGCAGCACACTCATGCCGTCCATTTGGGCGAACAGGAACCAGTTGAAGAAGATGGCGATGCACGGAGCGAACGGAACGAATGGTGCCCGGAATGTAGACACCTCGCCATCGGCCTCATCTTCGTCATTACTGATCCGTGACGATTCCGTCTTGTCATCATCGCTCTCGCTGCTGCCCACCGTAGCTCCATTTGATAGCGGACTATCCCTTTCAAGACGAGTGGGCGACTCGGAGCGTTTTCCCAGGCGCTCGTCTTCGCCATCGACAGCATTTTCATCGTCATCTCGATCTAAAGAGCTCCTCCGGTGGTGACAGCCCAAAGGGTTAGTCTTGGAGGAGCCTTCTTTCTTCTTCGACGACAGAACAATTTCTACGGGACCATTTTGCGCTTTCGCCTTTGCTTTTGCCATTGCCGTTGCCGAGGAAAGAGCCTGCTTTTTCTCAGCGTTACGTAACGCGAACATGAGAGCAATGGCCACCACCGTGAACAAGGCAGCAACAAACGGCCCCGCTGTTCTCATGTAGCTGGCGTAAAGCGAGATATCGGTTGTCGCTGAGAGCGGCACGCTCGCAACCACCCCTTTCTGCCAGTGGAATGCAGCAAGAAATGAGGATATGAGATATCCAGCAATCATAGCGCCCTGGGAACACTTCGACGACGACTGGGTCTCCTCCGATGCGCTCTCTTGAGCTTTGGTGCTGTTCGAAGCACGCACCAAAAGCAGCGAGCTGTTCGTAAGGTTAAAAGCGACCAGAATGCCAAGCGAAATGAAGTTCCACAGCACGTGGAACGGTACAAACACCGCAAGCGCGGTAACACCAATACCACACAACAGCGTGCCACGAAAGAGGTTCCCCTTCGAGTCAACCTCGGCAAAAGCAGCCGGCAGCAATCCGTCCTTGGCCATCGCGTACTGCACGCGCGGTTGCGCCATGAATCCAATGAACGATGTAATTGGCATCGTCAGCACCTCCCCCGAGGCGACAAAAGACGCCGCCCAATCCAATCCGATACTGGTGAACGCGTTTCCGTACGACTCCTCATTGTCCACCTCCGAGTACTTCTGCACCCCCACCAGTGCAAACGTCGCCAAGATACTCAACGTCGCCGCTCCGACGATCGTCCCCACCACCGCTCGCGGGATGTTCCTGGCCGGATCTTTCGCTTCACCCGCGAGACAGCAGACCTCGTCGTAGCCAATATAGCCGTAAAAACTGGCACTGGCCCCCAATAAAACCCCAGGCCATCCGAAGGCCACAGTGTCTTTACCATGCACCTCCACAACACTCTGCTCCGGCACAAAGGGCGAAATTTTGTTCGGGTCGAAGTGGGCCAAGCCGACCACAATGATGAACAGGACGACTGTAATTTTGGTCATGGTGACCACATTGACCACCACTTTCCCAGCCTGCATGCCGCACAACACGATGGCGGTGCTGCCGGCCATCAGCAGGCCGGCGTACAGGTCCACGACCGAGTCTTGGGGCTTCATCCAACTAGGGCCTTCCACCCCTAATTGGGTCTCCATCCATTGCGTCAGTTTGTCGCTCCAAGCGCGTGCTCCACCGGCACTGGAGACGCCGTATTCGAGCGTCAATAAGAACCCGGCGATTAGAGCGGGTAGCTCCCCTAAAGCGTGGTAAGCGTACGCGTAAGTGCTGCCGGAGCTGGGGATGAGGCACGCGAGCTCCATGAAGCTCAGGCCGCTTAACAGACACCCGATACCAGCTAACAACCAGGATAAAGTGGCAGCTGGACCGGCGTAACTGCTGGCGATGAGCCCGGCGGTGGCGAAGACGCCCGAGCCCACAGTGCCCCCGATGCCGATCATGATGAGGTCGAACAGCCCCAGCGTACGCGCCATCTCGGGTGCATCGCCGTCTTGCTGGATGGAGTGGGAGGAGGACGTCTCCAGATGCAGAGGCTTCCGCCAGAACGCTAGCCGAAGTGCGTGCATGGCGACTCGAAGTGACGTGTTTTATTCGGTTAGAGTACGGTAAAGAATAAGGTGTTTCGATTAGGTACGAAGTTAAGGAAGTTGAAGTGGGTGCTGCTCGTAGTGATTTGCGATGGTGGTTTCGATGGCTTTGGTCGGTGGGAAGGAGAATGGCGTGCTGTATTACATGTATTGTAGCAACCACGAGGTGTGCGCAAGTGTCATGTTCCCTATTTCGCTCATGCCAATTTGCACTCGTTCTCCAGTGTGGACATGCAGAACTACTTACCAGAAGACCATCAGAGCCCCACGTAGCAAGCATCCTTCCATGTAATACATGCCAGTGCTAGCCTCAAGAATGCCGACGCGCACGCAGGCTGGTATCTTGTCCGTTTGTGCCTAGGACGATTACAAGACAGTCATCACTACCAGCAGACAGTAGCTTTGGCAGTGCAAATTGCCATCTCGCCTGGAGATGTTGCGTTCGTCTTATCTGGCATCGTCTTGTGCCCTCCCGCCCTTGTCCTCCCCACGCTGCCAAATCGACACTGGCAATCGTAGTGCTTACGTTCACTTCAACGTTGCGTATCTTTATGCGATTTGATAGGTGCGATTCCGTCGGTGCTTTATCCCACCCAGAAACTTCCCCTGTCACATACAAATCCTCTATAAGTAAAGTTTTAGCGTGGAACCCGCAGGTCCGATCGCGGACGATCACTCGCAGATCGACGCCGTAGAACGCAACCGACCGCAGACTCCCCAACACACTCTACCAACGTAGGCCACACACTACCCTCCTGCCCCCCTACCTATAGTACTTAACCCCTCTATCATATCTACAGCATGACCAAGTCGGTGCTGTGCATGAACCCTGGCCCCATCGAGTTCGAGCCGCGCGTGCTCAAGCCCTTCGCCATGGAGGGGATCTCCCACGTGGACAAGACGGTGATCGACGTGTTCGGTCAGTGTCTAGAGAAGATGCGCAAGGTCTTTCTGGCCCCTGACGGACAACCGCTCGTGGTGGCGGGCTCGGGCACGCTCGGATGGGACATGGTGGGCGCCAATTTGGTGAACAAGGGTGACGACGTGCTCATTATCAACAACGGTGTGCTGCTGCTGCTGTTGGTGCTGCGAAGGACCAAATTCAAGACTAATTAGGACTATATTATGTTGTGCAGGTTACTTCGGCGACAATTTGGCCGAGTGTCTGGAACGTTACGGAGCTAAAGCGACCCACATTCGTGCCAAGGTACAAGAGAAGAAGGATATTCTTCTTTGGAGGGACAGAATCTGACTGATATGTGGGGGTTTGAGCGTAGATTGGCTCGCAGCCGACGGTGGCGGAGCTGGAGAAGGCGCTGCAGAGCGGCGTGAGCTTTAAAGTGGTGACGATCACGCACGTGGATACGTCCACTGGTGTCCGTGCCCATGTGAAGGAGTTTGCGGCTGCGATCCGTCGCATTCAACCTGATGCTGTGATTGTGGTGGACGGTGTGTGCGCCACTGGTGGTGAGGAGACACGTATGAAGCAGTGGGACCTCGATGTGGTGCTCACGGGCTCGCAGAAGTGCATTGGAGTGCCTGCTGGACTTAGTCTGATGGTTATCCGTCCGCGTGCACTGCAACTTTTTGAGAAGAACACGTCGACGGTCAAGTACTATGTGGACTGGCGCAATTGGCTGCCGATCATGAAGAACTACGAGGCGCGTCAGCCGAGCTACTTCGCTACGCCGTCGGTGAACCACTTGTTCGCCCTGAACGTGGCGCTGGACATTCTGCTGGAGAACGGCGGTATGGAGCAGCGCTTCAAGGAGCACAAGCTCATTGGTGACGCCGTGAAGGAAGCCATGAAGTCGCTTGGCTGCTCGCTGGTGACCGCGGACGACTGCGGCGCCAACACGTTGACGTGTGTGCGCTACCCTGCCGGTGTCGGTGCGGCTGACTTCCTGCCGAAGGTTGTGAAGCGTGGCGTGTCGCTCGCGGGCGGTTTGCTTAAGGCCATTAAGACCGAGTACTTCCGCATCGGCCACATGGGCCCGAGCACGCGTCGTCTGGACCACGTCCTGAAGACTGTGGAAGCCATCGAGGGCGCGCTCATCGAGTGTGGCCACAAGGTGGCGCAGCCCGGCAAGGCGGTCAAGGACCTCAAGAACAAGCTACAGGCGATCATCCCCGTGCGTCCGGCGTGTGGCTACGCCTCGATCTACCACGGCTGCCCCGTGCCTCCGAAGTGCCAGGTGTACTCCATCGGCACGGTGGTCATCGCGTTTGCCGCCGGTCTCCTCATCTCGCAGCTGAAGAGCAAGATCTAGACGGACGAGCGGGTAGCACAGCGCTAATGAGAAGTATGAAGAGAGGTTGCATGTACTGCTGAATGAATTGATCTCATGTACGCCGCAATGCTGGACAAGACCTGCGAGGGCGTACCGTATTGAAGTCTTTACGTCACGATCGCGTTTATGCACATCAATGAATCAATAATAAATACGACCATCACTCCATTCAATCTGTGACGTGTGAGCACATAGCATTTGTATGGAAGGCAGTCTATAACCTCCTAGACTCGATACCCTAGGCCGATCTCGTCCTCCGTTACCGCTACGTCGCCCTTCGGCGTCACCACTCGCCAAATCTCCTCGTAAATGGACAAGAAGGACTTGCAGAACCTCGTTTGCGGCGGCAGTACGTACACACTTCGCTCTCGTTTTATGCTTCAAAACACCTTCTGACCGTTTGCACGCTCTCCCTCCCATTGCAGTCGCTGGCTGCGCATCTCGCACGGCTGTGGCTCCGTTGGAGCGGCTGAAAATCCTGCTGCAGGTGCAGGACTACATCAAGAAAGGTGACGCAGCAACCGGTTCTTCTCCAGTCAAGTATCGCACCATTGGGCAGTCTCTGCGGCAGATCCATGCGGAGGAAGGACTGCGTGGCTACTTGAAGGGCAATGGCGCCAACTGCGTTCGTGTCTTCCCGTACGTGGCCATTCAATTCGCCGCTTTCGAGAAACTCAAACCACTGCTGATCTCCGAAGGCGCTGCGACGCTGAGTCCACTGCAAAAACTATTCGGTGGTGCCATTGCTGGCGTTGTGTCGGTTTGTGTCACGTACCCTCTTGATGCGGCGCGAGCGCGTCTGACGGTACAGGGAGGGCTGGCCAACACTGCTCACACTGGAGTTTTCAATGTGCTGTCAACTGTTGTGCGAACTGAAGGTCTACGTGGAGTGTACCGTGGTGTATTGCCCACCATTTGGGGCATTGCTCCGTACGTCGGTCTCAATTTCACCGTCTTCGAGACACTTCGGTCTTCAGCACCACGCAACGCGAACGGCGAACCCGACGCTATGTATCTGTTGACGTGCGGTGCCCTTGCTGGAGCTTGTGGACAGACGGCTGCCTACCCGATGGATATCCTCCGTCGTCGATTCCAGTTGAGCGCTATGCGTGGAGATGCAACGGAGTACACGAGCACCCTTGGCGGCTTGCGAACGATCGTCCGCGAGGAGGGAGTCCGTGGATTGTACAAGGGACTTACCCCGAACTTCATCAAGGTGGTGCCGTCGATCGCCATCATGTTCACTTCTAACGAATTGCTGAAGCGTGTTATCAAGAAATACGAGCTGTGATCAAGGGAATATCAGCCTCGTCAAATAGAGCAAAAAATAGAGCAAAACTGAGCTTAGAATACGTACGTGGTGTTTAACCGATCCTTCCGCCGCAACTTATTGACGAGCACTAGAGCTCGACTCGTCCTCGACAACCAGCGAAAAGCTGACGACACCTGGCATCGTGTAGATGTCAATGGCGGGCGCAGCACCTCCGACCGCAATTACATCAGTGGCATGGTCAACCACACAAAAGTGACATGACGGCAACGTCGATCGAGCAGCCGCAAGCAGTTGACCAGAACTACGATTCCACTTCTTCAGGCTGGCATCGTTTCCCACACTAAGTAGCTCCATGTGGTGAAACACAACATCGTGGACATCACTTGTCGTCTCAGTGTAGTGTACGGGCACACGCGAGGGCAAATGCCACATACTCAAGAATCCACCGGTGTTTTGCGTTTGATGGGATCGGCCTCCAGCAGATCGTTTACTGCCGCCACCACACGCCAGCCACATTTCGGATTCATCGTGCGCAACGGCACCTACCCACAAAGACGGTGAAGACGACGGAGACTGAGCTGCCGGCTGAGGCCGCAAGAACTCGACCTTCTTCTCCTGACGCACATCCCAGATCCCCAGTGTGCCATCCTCGGATCCCGTCACAAGTTCTTGAGAATGCTGCAGATGGCGAACCGCATGCAAATAATCTTCGTGACCCTCGAATTGCCGCGTGAACTGCTGCGTGTTGACATCCCACTCATGCGCCACGTTGTTTCCACCGGCCAGGAACAAGGTTCCACTCGTCTTGCTTACAGCCATATCATTGACCTCACTGGCAGGTAGCAGAGCTCCTCTGAACCCCAACGTCCTGCGCTTCAAGTGGTCGACATGCAGGGGCGTGAGCTTCTTGACCCTAGCAGAATCTTCCACCGCAGCCAGGATGTCTTTCCACTTCCAGACACGAAAGTCCTGATCTCCTCCACTGTCCAGCAAGAAAGCAGATGTGTTAGAACAGAGCTTCCTAATTGCAACATGGCTACAATTGCTAACTGCACCTGATCAACAGTGGGTTCGTGTCATCGCCTGCAAAACGGAGCGAGTAAATTTGCGTCGGATGCGCCTGGAACGAGAGATTTGGTCCCGGGAACGCTGTCCTCCTGCAGTAAATAGTGAGATGAGCAAATGATCACCTCAGTCTCAAGCGTAAATCAATGAACGCACTCGCCACGCCCCACTCCATCCCAGTAGGCGGGTTTCATGACTTGGCCGAGTTGGTACACGTGGATCATTCCCGAGCTCGTCGCAGCGACTAGCACAGTCTGTCCGCCAGCAATGTTCTCCGGCGTGAATACAGCCTGGTACACGATGGTCTCACTCGCCCGCATCTTCCGCAGCAGCTCGGCGCGGTAGGCGTCTTCATCGTACGTCGCCGGGTCCATCATTGTTGGTTGTTAAAGATGCTGGGGAACTTCCCGGGACCGCGTCTGACCACTCGGCCCAACTTGCTCAACTTGACCACTTCCTGACGCTGTCTTTGGAATGATTTTGACCAATGGACGCCTTCCAAGCTTAAACAGATCATGCACGCGTGTCGGTACACGTACAATAAGTGCGTCGAGTATCGCCGCAAAGTGGGCACATCAAACAAAAAAGTCCTGGAGAAACTGTTCGTCACACGGGAAGAGGAGGGAAATGATCTGGAATATCCTGAAGGCATGGGGCCGTCACCGGAGTGGGTAGTCAGCACACCTGCAAGTACGCGGCAGAACGTGGTTCATAGGTTCGTGTCGGCAGTGTCGGCGGCCCACACGAATCTCTCTCACGGCAACATCACCCACTTTAACATGACGTTCAAAGGGTGCAAACAGCACAACTACTTCACAATCGGCTTGAAAGCCCAGGATACCTATCTGAATGCACAAATTCACCGACCGAATGACGGCAGAAAACCGAGGAAGCTGACGCAGTTCCTAACTATCGCGTCCGTGCCCAACATCTCTATCATTGCGGAGGAAGGCACGACGGTCGAGGGCGAAGTTGTGATACTGTACGAGCACGGCTATTGGTACGCGCAGATTCCCTACGTGGTCGAGCCCCAGTTGTCTAATCACAAAGATCGCTGTAATGCATGTGACCCAGGCCTCAAGGCGTTTCTCACATGCATGGACCTGCAAGGCAACTTTATCCACATCGGGCGGGCCAACTGGGGTAAACTGGACCAACTGAAGCAGCGCCAGAGCGCAGCGCAGCGTGGTATGAGCGCGTTTGCCAACGTGAAGAAGGTGCGGAAGCACACTGGCGAGGACTGGAAACGATACGTAGCAGCACGTCGAGAGTTTTTCTGTGCGTCCGCCAAGCTTGAGCACTACATCAAGGACCTACACTTCCAAGCTGCGGCATACCTGTGCAAGAACTCGGACGTGGTCTTGCTGCCGACGTTCGAGTCCAAGTCAATGCTGCTGACGAGTGCCCCGTGGACGCACAAGTTCAACTCCCACATGCAGACACTCGCCCACTTCCAGTTCCGCCAGCGACTACTGGCCAAGTGCGCTGTCCTCGGCAAGACCCTGGTGCTGTGCTCGGAGATGTATACGAGCCGCACTTGTGGTCGCTGCAACCGACCGCACCTCTCTCTCCGCAACCAAGATATGTTCGTGTACCCTCACTGAGGCTTCGTGGCAAACAGGACGAAAACGCGGCCTTCAACATCATGCGCTTTGTATGCGCTGGGTCGTTGAGCGTCTGCCAGGTCAACGGCGAGCAGCAGCAGTAGTGTAGCTAGCTTCCATCTCGGGTTACAGCGAGAACAGGCCCCGTCGACGAGAAGCGACAGGCTTGGCGGGGTGAAGACTGTAACACGTTGACATCTTCATGCGAAGTGATGTCGTTGCAGGAATAGGAGGCATAGGAGGCGTATCAATAGATCAAAAGTTGCTAGTGACGCCCACAAAGACATCAACAATGCAAATAGGAGCACCGCCAACGTCGGCTCGGAGGACAAGCGTGAGCACGTCACGGCGCGGCTCGCAGGTGGATGCTCCTATTGCCAGTGTAGTCCCGCAGAATGTGCGTCCATCGACGTTGAGCTTACAATTGCAGCGCTGGCGACTCATTCCACTCATTGCTATGTTGTTCCGATGCATCCAGGAGTTCGGCGGGGTATTGGTGACGCCGGAGCAGATCCACACGGCGTTCCAGTTCCTGGACGTGGAGAAGAAGGGTCGCGTTACGCTGGACAACCTGCGCTCGAGACTGGGCATCTTCTACGACAACATGAGCCTCAAGGACGTGCGGCTGCTGCTGAGTGAAGACGGCGAGATCACGGAGGAATACCTGAATGCTCTGCTTCTGCCCAACGAAGTCAAGAACTTTGACCCGGTGGCGGAGGCTTTTAAGGCGTACGACCCCGAAGAAACAGGTTTCATCTCGCGCGAGATGCTACGCTATGTGTTCGAGCGCTTGGGCTACGGCGCACTCACAGAGGAAGACCTCGATGTCCTCATCTCGTGTGCAGATGGGGACCGCGACGGGCAGATCAACCTCGAGGACTTCCGAGCCATGCTAGAGTAAACAATATGCTTCATTCCTCATGCCATGATTCTGGCGTCTTCGCTATTGATACTTTGCCCAATGGACAAACAGTCTCCGTGCCTTCGTGGCTCTATTTCTTCTTCTGTTGCTTGGCGTTCTTGCCACCGTTGGCGTCGCCGCCTTCCGCCTTCATGGCCGCCTTACGCGCGATCTTCTCCTGCAGCGCCTTGGCATCGGCCTCACGCTTGGCGAGCGGGTTTCCCTGGCTCGTGTTCTTGGCGTGTTTGGCCTGACGCGCCTGGGCGCGCTGTAGCATCGCAGCACACGTAACGGACACGAGATCTCAGTGAGTTTCTCGCGCTAAGGCGGCGAGCACAACGGCGACAAAGAGCTGGAAAACATGGCTAGTTGTCTGTACGCACCGCGCGGTCCGTGTCTCGCTGGTTGCCACGTGTCATCGCTGCGTACAAGCCTCCACTGCGCTCCTCTCGGCGTTCCTACCGCTTCTCGAAGAAATTGTGAAATGTGAACAGACGGCTGGTCGAAAACGTCTATTTTAGCTTTTGCACCAGAAATATACAAAATTATATTTTGTATCCTTGTATAGGATTACACAGGTATTTATCGATACCTGGTAAGATAAATGCTATTACAGATATGCAAGGATATCGAAATAGAAAAATACAGCTAAAAATTCCATTCCAAATTATTATTGTGGTAAGCTGGTCAGAGCTGAAGCGAGGAAACGAAACGCAACCGACGATGCTGTCCATCTCGGCCACAAGCACTGCCGTCGGCAGCAGCAGCTTCCGACGCCGTCTAGGCTCGATACCCAGCAGAGGAGACGCCTGGCGCCGCCGCACTCCTGCATCGATGGATCTCAAGCGACAGCAGCTGCTCACACAGCAGCAGTCAGACGCAATGTCAATTGACGATCAACAACCGGAAGAAACTTCAACTGAGTCAATTGATGAGCCCCCCGAGCCGCCAAAGCGAAGAGTTTTCACTGCATTCCGTCTCATGATGTTCAAAGACTCGGACGATGAAGCGGAGAGCGACTACGCACCGTCGGGAGAAGAAGAAGGGAGTGAGGGAGAAGAAGAAGACGAAGAGGAGGGAGTCAGTGCTGAAGAACACAAGCAGGAGGAGACGTCAGAGAGTGAAGAGGAGGAGCAGGATCCGGACAATGACTCGAGGTGGTGGAAGTCCTGTGAAGACAAACGCAGATGGGAGAAACGCTATCGTGAGGCTGATGCTGCCTTCCGGAAGAGGTTCGGTTGCGGGATCGACACTCCATCTCACCCGGAAACGAGGAGGAGGATACGAAAAGAGAAGAAACGTCATCGACCATATACATATGTACTAGCAGGATTGGTGGTCGCGTATTTGGTGCAACTCGCGGTCGTGTACTCGGCGTCGTCGTGGGCCTTTTCGATGGTGGCGTGGAGACAACCATCGACCATCGAGAATTCGAGTTCCAACGGCGACGACTCTACGTCAATTAGTGGCAAAGCGGTCTTAAAGCCAACTACGTTGTCATCACAGCAGCAGGTTCCCGAGCATGTACGCACGGGACTGCACCTTTGTGCGACGCTATCACGACGAGTGGTCAAGTCTGAGCACGATGTCACATCTACACAACATGCATTGCGCGCGTGCGATATTGCTGCAAAGTTTGCACCTCTGAAATCACGAGAGGCGATTGAGGCGCATGTGCTTCGCGGTGATCTACTCAGTTTACTCTCGCGTTTCGACAGCGCTGATGAGGACTACCGAGCTGCCATGGTGTTAGTGGTCGATGTTGACAGCACAATATTGAACCCCACGCTAGCAGGGGAATTATCGCACGGATTGGATCTTAAAATCGTGGCAAACCGCTGGACAAAACTGTACAAGACAAAGAGCTTCAAGGAGTTACGCCGCGAAGCCAAAGCTCGAGTTGTAAACGCCGTGGAACAAGATGCGGATACAAATGCTGTCAGCAAGTTGGCAGCGGATTGGTTAAGCGCGTTCAAACGCAAAAAACCTGTACTGGAGGTGCTCACAACTCAGCGTAGCTGGACACTACGTCATCTCAAATACGAAGCCTTGATCGACGATACCAAGGCACAGTCCGACGTAGTGACGTGAAAAAGGGGTCACTTTGTATATTTCGCTAATCTATTCTGTTCAAACTATTCCTCCTCATCGCCATCACTACCACTCTCTTCTCCTTCTTCTTCGTCGTCATCGTCGTTTTCGTCTTCACCCTCGCTATCTTCTTTCTTTTCCTCCTCGCTGTCATCCTTGGCTGCCGTCTCAACAGCTTGCAACTCTTCTGCTTTCGTTTTCAGTTCGCGCACTCGATCAGGCTTCTGGTCGTGTTGGTCCAAATACGCAGCCAGGTCCTCAACAAAGTCTCTCGTGTTAGGACTACCTTTAATCGCTCGCTCCAAACACCGCACCACCTCCAAATCAAAACTGTCGTCGCCGGTGCTTCTACTCCTCGCCATGCGCATGTTCGCTAGATTGTAATGCAAGTTCGCATTATCCGGGAACTTGGCAGCAGCGTCTTCAAACACTTTCACCGCCGAGTCCAAATCTCCCATCTCACCGAAAGCTTCGGCAAGCGCAGCCAGCGTGACTCCATACGCCTTCCTGAGCTCTGCGACGTCCTCCTCCTCTCCATTCTTTGCAGATTCCAATGCCTCTGCATTGATTTTCATCGACTTTTTGTAAGCCTTCGTAGCCTTCACCTGTTGCTCCATCGCTGCATGAGACAAACCCAGTCGGAACCAGACCGAGGCGTCCGTCTTGCCGTCCTCCAGTTCACAAGCCTGCATGTAGCACTGTAGCGCTTCGTCTGGCTGTCCAGCAGCAGAATAAACGTCTGCCAGATGCGTGAGAGACCCCAAATGCGTGGGTCGACATTTGACAGCTCGCTGGAAAGCTAGCAATGCTCCGTCGTACGATTCCAGCTGCTCGAAGGCCAAACCGGCCGAGAAGGCGTCGTCAAAGCCCAGTGTGGCAATCTCCACTTCAGTCTCCTCATTATCAGCCGATTTCTTCGTCTTCTGTTTCTTGTTCGGTCGCGAATTCGCTGCCGCCGCAGCAGAAGACGTTGAAGATGTCGACGCTAGACCGTCCCGCTGCTGGCGCTTGAGCTGCTGCTTCAGCTTGTTCTTGCCCATGGCTGCGCAGCTTCAAGAAGTGTTCTTGGCCATTAAACTGGCAGGCACAGAATATTAGCCAATAGCATTCAAGTTCAAGTTTGAGCTATAGCTTCCTACACTTTTGCAAGTTGAACCTAACAACGAAGAAGGATAACGACGGTCTTGCTGTATCTGCTGCTGCTGCCGCTGACAATGGCGTGGCGCTGCAGTGCGCTCTCTAACGACGCATTGGTGGACAACTTGGCCCGCGCCGGTATCGTGCAGTCGCAGCGCGTGATTGGCGCCATGAAGGCCACAGACCGAGCGCAGTACGTGACGCCAGCGAGTGATGGCCACGACCCTAGCGGTCCTCGGACAGTCTCACCCGCCCAGGCTTATCAGGACGCTCCACAACGACTCGGCTACCAACAGACAATCTCAGCGCCTCATATGCACGCGTACGCGCTGGAGCTGGCTGATGTAGCCGTCCACAACGTCGAGCACCCGCGTGTGCTGGACGTCGGCGCTGGATCGGGATATCTGACTGCGTGTCTAGGACATCTCGTGGACCAGGACGGAGGCCGCGTGTTCGGCATTGAATGTATTCCACAACTCACGGAATTGGCGCAAAAGAACATTGAGCGAGCGGATGGGGATCTGGTGCGTCGAGGTGTTGTCTCTGTCGAGCGTAAGTGTTGAGAATTGTCTTTTGTTGAGTGGTGAAAGATAATTAGCTTTTTTCTGTTGTCTGTTGGCAGGTGCTGACGGGTGGGCGGGCTTGCCGAACCAAGCTCCGTTTCACTTTATTCATGTGGGAGCTGCTGCTGTCGAGCCTCCGCAAGCTTTGATGGAGCAATTGGCGGAGGGAGGAAGGTTGGTGGTGCCGGTGGGTGAACAGGGAGCGGGTCAAGTCCTGCTGGAGATCCAACGCACACATGAGGGCACATTCACGAAACGCGAACTGATGGGAGTGATGTACGTCCCGCTCGTGCGACAGCGTACGGAGCTGTAGTTCGCCCGGGCAGTGTTGCCTACAGTTAGTTTGTAGTGATCCGTACTGCGAGTTGCAACAGCGGCACGCTCAACTCGCTGCGGATTTCACTGCCACCAGTTAACCAGACATTAAAAAGTAGCGGTGCGTTATACATGGTCTCTGAGTCTTCAATTTTCCGCCTTCTACCGCAAAAAAGCAACCGAAGCATGCCTCCGGGTGAATAGATTGGCCGCCAGTATGCTAAGAACCATGAGTCGGGTTCCTCTTCTGACGCAGGTCTGAGAACAACATCTCAAAGATCTAAAGTCACAGTGGACCCAGGCATACAGAGGGATATCGTATCACCAGTACAATAGAAAAGTTTTGTTAAAAACTTTAAAAAAAAGGTAAAGGATTCGCGGAGGATATGTTAGCTACAATCCTGGTACTGGCGGATACTCAACGTCTGGATTTTCACGAACTGGAACAGTGCGCTCATGGCGGACATCTCGCAATAATTGTAGAAATCGTTGAGACTCTTCTTTGATCCCTGAGAGAAAGACAAGAATATTAGGTCGGCAAGTTCCAAGTTCCTCAGCCAGTGCTCTGTTGTACGCTTCCAAAGGATTATTTGTCCTGTTCACGATCGGGACATGGTTGGCTATCATTGCAGATATGTTCCAGTAGCTTGGTTTGAACTGTTGTAGCCAAGTTGCCGTGAAGTACCTCCAGAATTGGTCCCATTTGGTCTTGCAGCTGGTACGGTCGATGTGGCTGTACAAAAGTCGCACCACATGAGGGATCCCGTCTTTCGCAATCCTGACTTCTGGAATAATGGTAAGGAGATCCAAGTAGCCGCGTGCCATAGCAATCTTGACTTGGCCGCTTGGAATGCCGAGGCTGATCAACTTTTTTGCGAATCGCCTGCTTCCAATGGAAGAGGCAGCCGACGATGTATGCACCCGGGAAGTGATCTCTAATCGCCTTCTGTAAGGCGAGTTCAAAGTCGCTTACTACAACCGATGGCAAGCAGAGTTGGTTGCACTGCACTCCAATCCGCTGGAACGCATGATAATACGCCCAGTGATCGCGCGCTTCCATTCGCACGTAAAATACAGGGAGGTAGACGTCGTGGGCACGATCGTACATCATGACGATCAGTGTTTGCTCAAAAGGATGAGGTGTAACCTTGAACGTAGCGTCGACAAAAACAGTAACCCCCTCGTATCGCAGTAGCCTCATCAAATCGGGATGGCCATACCCGACGATGCGTCGCTGTGCTTGACCCTGCGCGTAGGTCATGTTGAATTATAAAAAGCCCCGTCTGTCTTCAGGCGAAACGAAGCGCTCCTGCTCACGCTCGATGATACGGAAAACGTATCCGCCCGTGACTTCCTGCCGAAGTCGTTTGATCAAATCAGTTGCAGTGTGGCGAGGTCGGTGAACCTTTTCCGCCGCAAGTGTATAGTGCGGTAGCCCAGGGGATCAAGAGAGCTACTAAACTCTCCGGAACTGGGGTCAGAAACTGTGAAACGCGAACGTTCCAGAGTCGACGTGCGACCCTTGTGTATCCTCTTTGGTTCAATCTTGGTGGCAACCTGACAACCTGCCGAGTTGGTGGTTAATGTTGTTGAAGATGATGTCCGACGGCGCTGGATTTCCGGGGTGTCGCGTTCCCGGATTCATGGCGTGGGCCATGGAGTGTGTTTACGGTGCAGCACACGTTGTGCCTTGCATTTGTACGTGTGTGGTGAGAGTCGATCGGATGGCGCCCAGTAGGTCGTGGTTAGTGGTGCCTGGTCAGATCCCTCTGATTGTGGGTTTGAGCCCGCCAGGCCACAAACTTTAGCAGTCTGTTTTTGCATATGGAAACCGTAGAGTCTACAGCAGATGGGATTTTTACGGATAGCTAGGCAACAGCAAGTTCGTATGGCAGGCTAGAGAGAGAGAGAAAGAGAGAGAGAGCGTCTTAACTACTCAATCACACATTATTTTTTGGTTTTGCAATCTTGGCTCAAAGCCTTCTTTGCTACTTCACCGCCCGCACCAACACCTTTTAGTACTGAGTCATGGGAGTACACAGCCTCGAACAGCAGTGAATTACGTAACCGGGTTTCTTATAAACGACAACTTTCAATTGCTTGAGCGTATTGCCAGTGATTCACTTCCCGGAACCAGTTTGGCTGTGCTTCAACGGCTCAGCATTTTGAGTGAGTGGCTCAAGCACGGCAGTGAGCAGGTATACGAAAATGGTAGCGTTCCTGACAACAATTCGTGCCCCCGACACTTAATTCAGTTTGGACTATCGAAACCTGTTTCAGAAAGCGCTCGTGCCGCAAAAAGAAAGGATGCGAATGGACCAAAGAAGAAGGCTTCGCGGCTCTCGCAAGTGAAAGCAACAATGCTTCCAAACACAAATGCGGCTGGAGACCCTACGGAGGCAATAAACGGTACCAATATATCGGTTTTGCGCAGCGCTATTGAATTATTATCCGAAACGCGAATGGTCAGCTGCCAGCAGTGTATGGCGATGGACACGATTTTTGACGATTTTCGTCATCAGTTGGAGGAGACAAATCCAGCCCCAAGCACGCTGAACGTTTTAGATGATGCTTATGAAAATATGGAGCTGTACTTGAGTCACCGGGTTAGCGTTTCTAACCAACAGCGGGCTCTTCAAAAGGTGGTAGACGATATGAAAACGAAGTGCACTGTTCATAAAAGCACCAGCGAAGCCATCATCATCATTGATTTCAAGATGAAGCTTGAACCGATCTATTATCGTGAAAAAACTGTGGAACATTATGGGAAACGAGGGATGTCATGGCACGGTGCTCTCCTTCGTTACTGGACGTACGACTCGACGAGCGGTTCTGCACAAGAAAACAAAGTCTACATGGACCAGATCTCAAGTTGTGATAACAAGCAGGATAAAGAATCGGTTGTGGCTCTTGTCGAAGGCATACTGGGTTCAATTCGTAGGGCATTCCCTTTCATCGCACGCGTGACGTTCCAATCCGACAATGCATCGTGTTACCAAAATACGTTTGTCGCTCTGATGCTGCCGCTTATAGGAGCTTTGCATAATATTGAGGTGGTGCGATTCATTCATTCCGAATCCCAGGAAGGAAAGTGTGTACTGGATGCCCATTTCGCAACTGCAACGCGGAAGGTGAGGTCCTGGGTTTGTCAAGGTCACGATGCTGCAACTCCCAAAGTAGTTGTAACTGCTCTAAGTTCTGATGGTGGGCTGCCAAACTGTTTAGTTGAGTTGGTGGAGTACGATCGGGTAAAGATGAGCGCGATTTTCCAACAAGTGGAACCATTGACAAAGTCGTTAGAGAGATATATTACCCGGTTCAATGACGTAATTTACAACCACCCACCGATTACGAGTTGTCTTCAATGGCAGGACAGTTTTTACGCCAAATTGTGGCCCCCCTTCACAATCACCATATACGAATATGCCGGCGTCGGCGATGGTATTGAAGTCAGTGTTGTTCCATCTCTTGATCGTTGCAAGTGCAGTGAAAACCCAGGGAATGATATTCCAATGGAATCGAGGGATACGCTTACTGAAGCATCAACTAATGACGTTAGGGACGATTCTGATAGTGGAGCCGACCCGAATCAAATGGATTTCGACGAATTTGAAAATGAAAGCGATGAAAGTGACGATGAGTGGGACGAATTGACATCTACTCCCGATGACACAGTCGTAGCCATTTCGATTGTTGTGGGGCTTCCTGGTGAATCATTCGGTGTGTTATCCGGAATACGAATAGTTCGGTATGGCCTGTTGCGAATGCGGGCGAGTAATATGATGATTGAGTCCCATTCACTTCGCAATCAGTCTCAAAACCGAAGCTATACTGATAAAGACATTAAAGCTTATGCAAAGCGATGTCTTATCGACATGCACAGCGGAGGAGACTTTGGGGACATCGTTCTGCCAGCAGATCTGGGGACAAAGCTGGTTTCGATGTCTAATATATGTGGAAAACAGCGACGCCGGGAATCAACTCTGTTAAAGCCTGGATGGGCTCGTCGGCAGAAGAAAGGACATATGTACGGCGCGAAATATATTGACGTCTACAAAGATGAAGTAGAGGAACTCTTCAACCGTGGAGTTGCTGATTCCAGTGCCAAGATGGGCCCCGCACGAATGCGAGAAGTCCTAGCAAAGCAGTGTCCTTATCGCTTCGACTTGCCAGATGAAAATGAGTTACAAACTTGGATTTCAACGCTCCTACAAAAGCAAAAAAAAGGTGTTACGACGGTGTCAACAGTAAAATCCAAAAACCCAAAGCAAAGCAATGCCAAATCACGAAGACACAACAACGCAATCTTGACAGGTAGATTGCGAGTGTGGAAAGGATAACCTGCGGGAGTATTCAACAATTATGATGCATTTTGTTATGGTTGATGACTAAGAGTCTGCAACTTAGCAGTGGATACCACAATTTTCTTCTGTGTTGCAAGGATTGACTCGGCGACTCAAGTTTAGCGCCAGACGCACTCTAACTCGTACTCGGTGTCAAGGTCAATGCGCTGATGCACCTCGCTCGCGCTCACGTATTCAGTGTAGATGGCGGGGTTTGCCCGTCGCTTCGTCCACCTGCACGTAGTCTGCGAAGCCCTCGTCCGTGAGGGAGAGAGCGGCCAGAACCTCGAGCGACGTCGACAAGACACCTCCCTCGTTGGCTAAAACGTACAATGACGCCGTCTTGCTCGAGACCTGTACGCGCGTTCTGCGTGAAGACAAAGTTGGCAATCTCGTCGATGCACTTGGAGCGCAGCATGCGTCCGTTCTCGCTGTACATGGACTGATGGATGCTAGTTTTTGAGGTTGACGGCGGAGGGGTAGCCATAACACAGCACAAAGGTGCCAACCGCAAGAGGGAAATTCACAAAATACCGAGTGTTCAGCAAACCTTTCACATTTCAATCTTTCAGTCACCAAACATGGAATACTAGGAAAATATTTTCCTCTCGTTGGTGTATCGAATCGTGGAGGTAGAGCAGTACACGCACAAAGCGAGAGGCATTTGTATTTCATCGAGCAAACGAAAACTCGTATTTTCTCGTTCTGGTTCCGACATCAGCGTTTCCACGCGCACCAGTAGCGGCCGCAAAGTGTAGCCGTGTGACACACGATGTCACGTGATCTGTAGCCGATCGGAGTCTCGAAGATAGAAGAGAGGAGTTGTTGTTGAAAGAGGAAATTGAAGACTGATGAATTGAATGAATTGCTACCATCGACGTCCGTTACCTAGAGAGAAGGAGAGCGAACAGTACGAGAGCTTCGGCTGTTCCCTAGACTGCACGAAATCTTTTGCTATGGGTTGCGTCCGTTGCATAACGAACGCTGCTTCTGTTGAGTTTGAATTGAGTTGGCGATGCATCATCGTCACACTCGAAAGCAGTGTATATGGCTAAGCCGTTGTTCAACGAGTAGCCGTTGTCAAAATCCAAGGTTTGCACTACAACACTGGAAAATTGACGTACTTGGTGGACGGACAATGTCACGGGTAGTGCTAGGGCAGATACGGCGGCCCTGGCATTGCTGTTTGAGCTGGTGTGCGTGGCAACGCTGGAGTCGTTTGAACGTGTCTTGGACTCAACGTTGCACACCAATGATCGGCACGTGCAGCAGTTGCTTGCGCTGTATGTCTAGCACATTCGCGCGCACACAGGGGTAGGCTCGGGATGCGTCGCGCGGCACCGACTTGAGCGTCGTGATAGCCTTCCCAGACGAGTAGCCGCGGAACTTGGCAATGGCTTCATATGCTACATCAGTTACACACGACTTACTCTTAATAAATTACCAGACATTTGATATATATACGTAATTTACGGCGAGGGGTCGCCATCTTGGCAATGCTATAACTCGCCAACAACTCCATGCCCGTTGTTGTGCAAATTGGCATTATGATCGCATAACGACGGGCATTCGATTAATGTATCTTTCGAGCTCATTGGGGGGTATTAGCCACGACCGCATTTTTCAGTTCCACGGAAAAGTCTACTTTTAGGTTCCTTTAAAGAGGCGACGCCTGTTAAACGGTATTTATATTACCTGTTGTAGCGCAAGTCGTAGGACTATTTAGTTTCAACACGATGTGCATGACAAATTAAAATTGTAAATAAAAAGTTTTATGAATTTACTTATTGCGCATTGCAGGTATTTTGCCGACATTTTTAGTGCTAATATGTCAAGTTGTATTCGTAAATGCGAGTGAAAAAGAGGCGGGACTCCATATTTAGTAAAGCACTGCTAAATCCACCTCCATTTATTTTAATCGAGCTGCGTGTCGTGAAGTTCCGCCCAACTTTATACCATACACATGCCCTCAGACGGCCGATTGGGTGCTTACCAGAACCGTAAACCGAATTGCTACATCCGTGGCTCAATTGCACTTACCAGAACAGTAAATCGAATTACTGCGAAAGCTACGCACTGTGTAACAGCGTCACACAAATTAGTGTGGCGCACGCCACTATATGTATAGTCGGATACGACTATACACACAATGGATGCAAACCCCTTGTGCGTGGCACACACAAGGTTTATAATCATTTCGAGCCGCCAATGCGAGCAGACTTTGGCGGGCGCTTAGCGCACGAAAATTGGCTGGAAAGACGCAGCTTTCTGACCAACCACGTGCTTGCACGTCACGCGGACGCGTGAGGGCCACCCGTCGGCACTCACTACGCTATAGAGATTCTACAGTAGGGTTTGCTAAGGCAGTAGGACTGCCAATCAATTCAGTTTTCTATTTTCAGTTAAAGTTCACGAGTCTTTTGTATTGCTTTAGAAATACGCGACGCCGCGTATTTCTATTCATTGCATACAAACTCTAAGTACTTCTACGCTTCCTCATTTCTAAGCGCATACGGTGTATGCCTGGAACAGAGCGCTGCTCGCCCTGTTTCACACTGCTCTTGCCATTCGCGTGTGACGTTCTAGTCGTTGTACCAGCCAATTTCGTGCAGAACGCCGTCAAGATGTTGCCCTAGCTTGAAGATCGACAGGGTCAGACTGACGATCAGCGGCGACGGCTCGTTGGTTAGCACGGGGAGTCTTTGTCGGACCTTTAGAAATCAGGGTTGAAGACGTAGGCTAGCCGTCTTGGTGTCACTCGCTAAGCTGGCGTTCTTCATCACGGTGTACCCACTTCAGCCGACGTAGCGAGCAATCCGAGCGTGACTCCAACGCTGATTATGTTTCCTTGGTTACGACACTTGCCGGTGATCTCCAGCTTAGTGCTGGAAGCACTTACTGTTAGTATGGCGTCGCCTAACCAAGGCTCGTCCTCAAGCGTCTCTGCCTGTAGCATTTGTTCATTTTCTCACCTCTAAGCCTTAGATAAGTACCTTAATACTGCTGTTTCTGATCATACTTAACGCTGAAGTTGTTCACTATTGCGTATACTTGTCGGCGTCGGAGCGATGCTGCGCAGGACCAGTCACTTCGACTCAAACCTGAACCTGGGTCCCTTCTAGTTTGCCACCAAGATCGACAAGGGTCATTGCTGCGGCGATCTGTGCCATTCATGATGTTCTTGGACTCGAAGTACAGCTTGGCGCCGAACATGTGGTCGGCTACGTCGTCGTCCTTCGTACCGGAGAACTTTGGCATGGAGATGCCCTCGGCCCTAAACGCACGTGTGAACTGCGATAATGGGTCGGGTGACGGCAGTTGCTGCTGTTGTTGCTGCTGCAGTGTAACCGCCATCTGGTACTGCAGCTCGGCAGTCTGGGCCATAAACTACTGCAGATCGTGCATCATCGCCATTAGAGAGGCGAACATCTGCTACACGCTGTCCGCATGTTGCTTCGTCCATATTTGCGCCTGCGCTGGACACGTCATCACTAAATGGTTGACGTACGCAAGTACAGCTCACCGTTTAAGACAATAAACCACGGGTCTACTTTATTTTTGACACCCACGCAAGTATCAACGAAGGCAACGGTAACACTGGAGATTTCAGCAAAAATGGGCTTTCTTGGACTAGAAGACGAAGCACAAGATTTTACTAAAACCGATTGGCGAAATGCGAAGCGTCGCAATATTGCTCACGAACTCCTCGACGTGCATGCGAAATGCAGTCTTTTGATCGAAGGTGAAAAGCGGCTTTTCCGTTTAGCAGCTGGTACTTCCAGGAGATCGGTGGGGCAGCCTTGAGATTGTCAATTCGTTGGCCCTCAAGAGCACTACTTCCTCAGGTTGGCACCGACTACTGCTAGGAAGATCATTTGCAGTTTGTTTCATTCTCGCACTAAAAGTTCGAGACCTGACGTCGATTACCCAGTTAACCCGTTACCGAGATGCCACGCAAGGTTGTATTTCTACTACCGTCAGACGTCCCATCAGCAACGATTGAACGGCCTCACTATGGTGAAGTACTAGCCCGTCGGACAGGAGCGACGGTTCGGGTTCAGCTTATGGCAAAGCCAGGTTCGACGGCTACATCCAGAATTACGGTCCCGGCGGAAACGGTCCCGTTGCGTGCTGTCCCGTCGCATGAGCTTGACGAGGGTGCTCCAGGATGGCTGCTTTACAGTGCGGTCTACTTTCAATCTGATGACCAATTTTACCATGGACAAGTAACTGCCTATGCAAACGGAGCCTATACCATCACCACGCAATCGCGTACGGCTGGCGTCCCTTGCTCCGCCGTGACAGAAATTGCACCAGTGATTGTCTTCCTGCTGTGGAGTTCACGATTGGGGAGTGCCATTAAGTCTGTAGAGAAGATGGAGAGGGCTCACGCCACTATTCTCAGCCGCATTCTCGGTCAACGTGGTTGCCGAGCTACAAAAGCCACGGCCAAGATACTAAAAGGTGTTGCTGTTGCGGCGAGTATTCCGCGAGCATCAGACGAGCTTTTGTGGCGGCCATCTGCCTCAGGACAGGTCAAGCAAGTTTCTGTGGTCCATGTGGTCAACTTCGCGTTTTATCGTGATGGCAATCGGGCCCCTCCAGCGTCCGCTGCCTTGGGGGAATTTTTCTGGAATGACCCCTCGTCCTCACCGGCCGACGAGGCCCCTACAACAATGGTGTCGGCAAACTCAACCGAGATTCGAACTCGGCCCCGAGATGAGTCTACCGACGAAGCTGAAAATGAAGACGCTGAATCAGGCTTTGCGGACCTCTTGGATGAATATGCTGATGCACACGTACATTCAAAACGTCACCGAATTGCTGCGACAGCGAACGACAACAATCCGTTTCGCGACCCGGCATCGCGTGCAATACTGCAAGCCTTGGCATCTGCACCTCGCCTACTGTCGGCGTATATCAGCCAGTTACAGACCATGCATGGACCTGAGGCAGCTACTAGTGGTAGTACATTACACGATTCGACCGGAGTCCGGGCGATGGATGAATCTCGTACCAGTGAACAACAGTTCTTACGCAGAAACGATTCGCTCACACGAGAGCACCCAGTTACAGGACCACCTGCCACGTCTCAAACAGCTCGGATGCCTCAGTCCAGCATCTCCGATCTCGTTGGGGAAGAAGAACACACCGACCGTCAAACACGATTCCGGCCGACGCGTGCACAACAGGAGGTCCACGGAGTCATCACAGCAGGGTTATACATAGGTAAGACCCCTGATTCGTTCATTGATCACGCACGCAACTCCGCAGCGACGAAGTTTCTTCCTCATCCAGCGGTCCTCAGCAGGTTATACGAGTTTCAATTTGGCCCCTGCAGCCTGTCGGTTCTTCACTTCGTGCGCTTTGGTTTTCAAGCGCAACTACTCGAGTCAGAGACGAAAAAGGTGAATCTGCAGAACTTTTCTCCATCACTGCACCTTCCAGAGCCGCCTCGGTTGCCGCGGTTCGCGGATTTGGTGGACGCACTGTGTGTACTCGACGCCTTTGCAAGTGAATTCTTTGAAGACTCTACACGCCGTTTTATCGCAGCAGGGAAGGCCTTTGGTGAAGACCTCCGTGAATTGGAGCCAGGGCCGACGCTAGAAGTTAAAGGGCTTGCGTTCTGGTATAACAAAGTTTTTGGAAGATATCGGCTGGCTATAGTACACGACCTTGCATCAGGAGAAGCCACGCGGCACCGTGTCAAGGACTGTTTTTCAATTCAAGATGGTGAGCTGAACGGGATTTTGATGATACTTTCACGAAACAGCAAGCTTCAACGACGCTCTCAGGAGCAACATGACTCTTTCGTACCAACACGGGAAGTTGGATTTCCCCAGAGTGACCGTTTCGGGGCGAAGAGAAAACATCAGAAGATTCCCCAGGAGGTGTTACGTCATGTACCTCGGCGCAACGGGCTTCAACTCTGTCTCAAGTCCATATCAACGCAGGGTTGCCCGTCCAAGACGCCAGGGCAGTGCACGCAATCGTTTTTGTCGCACTTCGCTCCAGAAAATTTGCACTCGACTGTGAAAACGTACGTCGAAGAACGATTTGGAGGTGTAAGCACCAAACAGGAGGAGAATTGACTCGCGGAAGGGCGTGGGTTCCACCGAACCGTGGTAACGAAGGAGCTAGTCTGCAGAGTAATCAATCATCTCGAACGTCGTTTGTTTCAAGAAGAACGTGCACGAGATTTTTCTCGATCCAATGTCCTAGCTGCCTTCGACATTCCCATGCCTCGTACACAGCCAATGGGTGCTACCCAATTCAACGTGGACAGAGAGCAAGTACGAGCGTGGTCGGAGTTGGTGACTCGAGCGCAATTATCACTTACAGACACTATCCGGCTATGGCGAGGGCAATCAGCGTCGTCTCCTAGACCGAACAAGGCATTGCTGAGTGACCATTTCCCCTGGCTTCTTCATGGATACGATCAACTGGATGTGTTAACGGCTACAGCTCAACGCGGTCTCACCCACGCGTTCGACAGGACGAATCCATCTACCAATCAGCGCTGCACTAACCACAAGTCGGCCACTATCATGCAAAATGCGCTCAAGCGAGGTATTGTCGAAGGTCAGAGCAGTGGAACGTACCTAGTGGTTGATGCACACATCTCAGAACGCTAGCACGAAATTCACTATAGTCCGTTCGGATGCGTCGAAAAAGCAGGTGTGGACCCTTTTGTCGAGGCACGTGTCATTCATGACCTCTCACACCCGAAGGGAGCGTCCACAAACGCGTGGTCTGTCCAGGATGATCTACCCGAATTATCGTACGTTCATGTGGCAGCAATTGCAAAACGGATCGTAGATGTACGGACAAGACGACCCGGTATCCCTATACGTCTGATGAAGGGAGACGTGAAAGGAGCATTTCGTCATCTGCATGTTCATGAATCGGTGAGCCCATATTTCGCCGGGAAACTACCTAGCGAAGGAGTGATTGTGGTCGATTTGGCACTTCCTTTCGGTTGGACGGGGTCTCCGGCACATTATGGCGTCTTTGGCAGTGCGATTACGCTCCTCGCGCGGCGTGAAAGTCCCAACTCTCTCTACCCGTTTGATCGTGATCGCGAGCGGTTTTTCTGTTTTACGTGGGTCGATGACCACGTACTGGTTGAACCAGACACAGGAAACAGACTACAAGCTTGCGAAAACGCGCTGCGACTGGCAGTGACGGCCATTCTGGGTCCACGTGCGATTAACCCAAAGAAATTCTCCGTCTGGTCAACGAAGCTCACCGCACTGGGTCTCGGCTGGAACACAGAGGAGATGACAGTTTCCATGCCCGAGGATAAAATACTGAAGGCTCAGCTCCGAATTCACGTGCTGCTAGCGCTTAAGACAACAACCAAATCATCATTGGAGAAGCTACTCGGCAGCTTGCGCCATGTTTGAACGTGCGTTCGACCAGCGTTACCGTTCTTCAAACGATTAGCGGCACTGTATCGCGCGACACCGCGAGGAGCAAATGTTACAATATCGAGGGCGGCCCGACTAGATTTGGTGTGGTTCTTGCACATTCTCCAGTATTCGCAGCTCAGAAGTTTGCCTCTCGACACGTTTGCAACACTTCCTGAGCCTCGAGTACACTTGCTCATGGATGCATGTGACGAAGGGTTATGCGTTCTACATCCGGCGCGGCGCGAATTTATTCGATTCCAGTTCGACCCACAGGAAAGAGAGCTAGTGGCGAACGGCATCTTCAACATCAACGTCAGAGAGCAGCTAAGCGCTACCATAGCAGTGCTACATTGGGGTCCCGGATGGACACGATCTCAATCTTCACAGAGTTTGGTGCACGTCCGAATGTGGATCGACAATGCAAGTGCAGTGTCCTGGTGTAACAACCTCCACAGTAGGAATCAACTTTCTCAGGAACTGAACCGAGTGCTGGGAGCAGCTGAAGCTGAGTGGAGACTTCGTATTTCAGCGGTACATCTCTCTGGATCCGTTAACTATCTCGCTGACCTGGGGTCGCGTGCGTGGGCTGGTGACAAGCTCACAGAATGGTGTCAACTAACGCAGTTGTGGACACAGGTACACGTTCCCGATCGCTTGAAGAAGATTTACAACGGGAGCTACACACCTTTCAATGCCGATCCCTCGCAGACACGTCCAGGCGTCAGTACGAATCAACATGGAGACTGTGGTGTGACTTCAGTTCGACACTCGGTCGTTCCGAATGGTTACCGGAAGGAGATAGCATTGCGCAGTCTTATCAGCTGGTCCTGTTCGCTGTACACCGATGGTCTGCGTCAGAGCAGGCTCGATCGGTCTCCACCATTTACGCTCAACTCGGCCATATCCGCTGGTATCATCGCGTGTACCTCGGTTTCGAGCCAAAACTCAACGCGGGTCATGCAGCAGCACTCAGTGGAATGCGAAAGCTCGGTCAAGCCGCTCGACCAGGGGCCCCAGTATCGACCAAAATGCTCGAGTGGATTGCGCAAAACACGGATCTCGAAGAGCCCAAGCAACGCCTCATTCTTGGGGCTGCGCTGTTGGGCTACTTCTTTACCTTAAGAAGCTCGGAGTACTTGGCAGTAAGAGGGGGGCGGCACCAGTACGCTCTGGAAGTTCGCGATGTGCAAGTATGTGATGTTGATGGTCAACCAACACGCCGCCCAAGTGAAGCCGTGCAAGTGACGATCAACCTGCGTGGCAGTAAAACCGACCAACATGGCCAAGGTACAAAAAGGTCGCTAAAAAAATCGGGACGCGGACGAATCTGCCCCGTGGCAGGAGCACTACTTGAAACAGGGCGAGACGCGCTCTGTTTCTTTAGCATACACTAGTATGCGCTTTTGAGGAAGCGTAAGCTACTTAGACTTTGTATGCAAGTAGAAATACACGTCCCCGTGTATTTCTAAGCAAAAGATCGAAACTTTAACTCGAAAATAGAAAACTGAATTGAATGGAAGCCCGCCGCGTGGCGGGCCCTTAGCAAACCTATCCAAATGACTTATGTATCTACGGAGGTGAAGCCATGGTTGGCTCTCACGCTCCGGCCCTTATGTATGCGTTTGATTGGTGGAAATGTGCCCCTTTCCACCAATAGCAGTGCGCTTAGCGCCCGCCAATGTTTGTGCCATTGGCGGCTCGAAATGATTGTTGACTGTGTATGTGACGCACACACAGAAGGCTTGCCGTATACTTGTCCGTGTATAGTCCGGCTATACACGTATATCTGGTGTACCCAGTTACACCAGACTGTGTAACCCTGTTACACACATGATGGATTTATGCTATATCGAGCTATAAATAAAATCGTGACCCCAGCGAATTTCGCTAGATGTTGAATGACGTTAAATTGTCCGGGCGTGTACACTTTCATCTCCTTCGTTTCAATCCAGCCACCAATTTTGCCTTTTAAAACGAACAAACGTGGGAGTTTTTTTCTTTCTTAGACAAACATAAAATGCTAAATAAAATCTTAAAAACACGAGTAAACAATAAACGCTCCATCAACACGAGCCATAATAAGGGTAGTGAGCCGTCCAGAGCGGTTTTTCAAATTCTAGACTATTGCCGGTAGACGCCGGCCCACGAACGCTGCGGTGGCATGCCGAAATAAACGCTGGTTTCTGTCACGAAATCTGCGGCGCCTTCTACATTGAAGCGGATAGTACTGAACAACCAAGATTGGTTCGGGTTGAACACTCAAGTTGCAGTCGGAGGAGCACGGCAGATGTGATCTACGACGAGCTGTGCAAGCTATCAAGTGCAAGTTCAAGACGAACATTCAATGTTGCAGATTGATTTTACATGCTGCCATAGAAAAGTAGGAAGCGTAGCTAAGAGTAGCTGCGAAGAACGCTAACTCAATCAGATCTCAATTTACCTGTTCAAGAATATCCTAGTGCTGATTGTAACTGTGAAGGCATCTTGCCCGAGTACTCAGCTACTCTACCTCTGTGTAGTGCTACCATACACATAGCGTGACGACGCTATTGCGACATAGTAGAAATTGCAATCCAACGGCCATGGAGACCCGTCGACGAGCTGTCGCACGACACCTTGCGCTGGTGAATGGGCCTGACCCTACCAGCGAGCGTGTGGAACATGTTGAAGCCATGATCACCGATATGGACGAGCGCATAGGACAAGTCAACCACCGCCTCGACCGCATTCTCGAAGGTATCGATGCGTTGGTGGCAACCGTCGGGACGACTCAACAGGCAACACAGCAAAATAGCAAGGCTGTTAGCCAAGTTCAAGATGCAGTAACTCAGACTGCAGCAGCCATATCGGAGTTGCAGACGCACATGGGTGTGTCGTGTCGGAACACGGCAGTTTTTGCTTCTGTCACACTCCGTCGCTCACAACACTCGTCTCGTCCGCAAAGACTTAACGAGAGGTGGGAATATAATCTGAAGACCCAGATCCGATCCCTTACACCGGGCTGGTCTTGACCCTATGTTGCTGTGAGTTGTCGGTAGGCCAACCAAATAATCCAAGCGCCACTGGCCACGAGCAGAGCCAGCACGCTTCTTCAATACACTTCAAACCTCGTCGGCCCTCAGAAGGAAGGGTCCAGAGACTTTTCAGTCCGAAACGAGGGTGCCGGAGTCAAGCCCCGAACGGTAAGACAATATAGGAGTGGCTGTCTCGCGCTCCCCAATACAGACGATAGCTTAGTACCGCCAGCTATAACTCAATCAAACCACACACGCCTATCTCTTGGTCTGACCGATTGATGAACACAAGATACTACACTAGATGTTCACCGACAGACATCTCACGCCTAAAGCTACCAGACACCTTCTTGGACTTACCAGGGGCCGGTATTGCACTCGGTGGGAAAATCTGTTCTGTTTGTTCGCCCAGAAGGCGTTAAAATCTCATCCTACGATATTCCTATCGCCTATACAAATATCAAATATAAATGTGACCGTTGTGAGCGAGAGCTCAAACTACCGGCGACTCCTCGCTACCCGATCTTTCTGCTAGGCCCGGATTTTACCTTAGGTTCGGATCTCGTCGGCTAAGTTCGGATCTCGTCACCGATAAGCGCGCGTGTTTCAGCGGCTTTCCAGTGTGCAGCACCCCAACTCTCTTTAGTGATCGAACGGCTTCTCAGCGGCTCTGTCCTTGTAGGCGGAGGCCAGCGAGCGCTCATCACTACTTGATTCCGAGACTGAACGCGTGTCTCGTGTGTGCCACACTATTGACTCCAAGTTAACGGTGGCCAAACCCAAAAGTTGACGTCGCCGCCAGCACAAGTGCGCGCCACGTCGCTGGCGAATTCCAACACCACACCGCTAGCTACGAAACCACAGCAAACTAACGAACAAGACTGTGGCATTTCCATGCAGCACTAAATGAAAGTAATCGCCGACTACCTCTCAGCGGAAATGCCGACGACGCTAGCGGATTATCTCCACGATTTTTCTGCGAGCATCTTCAACTCGTCCTGTGCCAGTAAGTTGCGCGCGTCGATGTGTGCGTCTCTTAAGCAATCGGCAAAATACGGCGTGCTCTGGAAATGATTTCGAGATAGCTGTAACTCGCTCGATATCAGTCTGTTTGCCGTCAAACTTGCATAACCGCTAGTCCTCAACACCTTCAAACTCATTGCAGATTTACACGTATGAGGGTCTCGTGGCGGCCGAGCTAGTGGTGGCCGTCCACTGGGTCAAGTGAGATGCAGCCACTTGGTGGATTGCAAGCGTAGCTATAATTTAGTGTACTCTGCTTGCGTGTTATCATCAAGTGCAAAATGAGTTCAACGTGATACATTTTCTGGTGCTACGACAATACTTTTGAGCATTCTAACAGTTTTACGGTGCTGCCATAGAATTATTGTGGCGCTGGCGTTTTTCATGCGTGTTCCTTTACCGGCAGCTTCTTGATTTCAAGCAATCGGATTTCACCGTCAATTGCGCGCAGGCCTCGCTGCCGGTCATCAGCCGTCGTCCTGGACAATCGCAAAGGACTTGGCACTAGTGGGATTGTCTAAATCGAGCAAATCCGTACAAGGCATGGTTATTACGAAAGAAGAAAATAAGTTGAATGGTAGGGTGGGGGCGGCGCACGCGCTCACCCCCCCTAACAAAAATTCTACTGTGGAATTACTCAAAAGAGCATTCCTGAACCCTTACAGCACCGGAGTGCAAGGGGCCTGCTCCGGCTCATGTCAACGCCCTCATTGAGCAGCGTCAAGCACCAGTCAGGTAAGTATGAGTTGCTGTTGAAAAACAGCGCTTTCCCCTATGCCGATTGTCAAATCTCACGTACATTTCTGAATTCAAAATCATTTTAGCCAATCGCTGCCTTTTGTTATCCAGAACACTTCAAGACGGAGTGCACTGCTACGTCGACCTTTACTCATGGTCAACGAAACAGTGCGTTCTACAGTCTCAAGTACCTGTGCACTTTGGCCTTCAAAATATGCACCACAGTCGTTTGCCCTCAATAAAATATTGTCACAGTTTACCTAACATCGGCGCTCAGGCTTGCACTACCGCGACGTTCACGTCGCTTTCGTCGAGTATTTTATCCTTGATGGTCTCGTGATCCACAGTTTTCCCAGTCGAACCCGGCGTTGAACTGGGGGTTGTTGCGCTTTCCACTGTACTCTCCGTGGTGAAGCTCTGAGACATCACCATGGGCTTCTCGTGATGGCTTTCACTTTCCAGGAGGGTGCTGTTGGCTGTCGCTGACGGATCTTCCTCCGCAACCTGCGGGAGTGGGGTGCCTGGCACGGCGAATAGGCCTTGGAACGCCTCAAAGTCCACATATCCATCACCCTTGCCATCGACGGATGCAATCATTTCTTTTACCTCCTCGGCGACCATCGAGTTCTTGAACACGTCCTGCAGCCCCACAATAGATAACCGGCCCTGCTTCTCGCCGTCCAAGATACCGAACGCTTCCTTGATGGTGCTCTGACCGATATCACGCTGATCCATAACGGCGGCCATGAACTCTAGGAAGTTAATGTTGCCGGTCTTGGACTGATTGATGCGCTTAAAGAGCTCTCCAGCGTCCGCAGTCGAGACACCACACTCCACCAAGGCACTGCAGAACTCGTCCTGCGAAAGCGACCCCTTCTTCGTGCGGTCCATCGAGTGGAAGACTTCGGCTGCCATTTCCTGCTGAATATGGTCCTCCGAGATTCCGAGCGCCACCGACAGCAATGCTGTCTGCTTCATCTTCCGACACTGACTGAAACTCAGCATGTTCGTGAGCAGCATCCGTTTATCACTCTGCAGACGTGCAGCTCCAGAACCATCCGTGCTCGTCACGTCACCTTCAGCTAACCATTTGTGGCTCAGAGCCTGCTCAGCCGACAGTCGCTGGTCAACATTCTCCTTCACCAGCGACTTGATGAAGAGGATCGAGCTCGGAGAAAACTTGGACCACACGTCGTTCTCGAAGATCAAGACGCCGTCGTAAATGTTGCCCATAGTCTCGTCGATCGTGGCCGCGTGGAACGGCGACACGCCCGTGAGAAGCTCGAAGCAGATGACGCCAACACTCCAAAGATCGCACTTTTCAGTGTAGTCTCCGTCCAGCACCTCCGGGGCCACGTAATCGATCGTGCCCAACGGTTTGACAAGCTTCTCCCCCTTCTTAAACCGTGTGCTGAGGCCAAAGTCACACAGTCGGAGTGACCCCGGGTTCTCGGCGTTCTCCAGCAGCAAGTTCTCGAGCTTCAGGTCGCGGTGCGTGATGAAGTTCGAGTGTAGGAAGGCGAGTGCTCGCAGCAGTGCGCGGATGATCTTGCGCACGTCGTTCTCGGAGAACTGGCGGTGCTCCTGGTACAGATGCTCGTACAGCTCCTTGCCCTTGCAGAGCTGCATGATCATGTACATGTGCTCCTTGTCCTCGTACGAGCCGATGACGCGCACGATCTGCGGGTGGTGCAGCCGCTTCAAGATGTTGATCTCGTTGCGCAGCGCGTCGCGGTCGATCTCATTGCTGAGCGCCACGACCTTGACGGCCCACTCCTTGCCCGACTTCTTACTCACCGCGTGCTTGACGCAGCCGAAGTGGCCCGTGCCGATGGTGGCGCTGAAGTCGAAGCACTCGTTGATGTCGTCCACGCACTTGTGCTGGATGAGGTCGGACGTCAGGTCGTCGCGCAGACTGCCGCGGGCCTCGCGCTGGGTCGGAGCGGCTGTGGAGCCCACCACGGCGTCCCCTTTGGAGTGGCGGCACCCCATGATCGATCTTCCTGAGCTGCGCGACGCCGATTGGAAGGAAAACTCCGACTGCTTTGGGCCTCGAGGCTGCTGACCAAGCAGACTAAAAATACACCTGCACTGCTGGTGATGAGCCAAAATTAGCCCCGGCTCAGATGTGCGGGTCGGGAATATAACACGGCCGTGCGTCTCGGTGGTTGATTCGTAGCTTCACTGCTGCGAGATCGAACAAGACGACGACTTGTTCTCCGAGGTCCGCGGTGAATTCGGGAGTGAGTGTGCCACGCCTTCCGCCCTTGGGGTGAGCGACACGTCGTGTAAACTTGAGTTTGTATCAAGTGCCAGAGATGGGCGATGAGCTCAACGCCCCGAGATGGTCCGCGCTCAGATGCCGCTTGTCGACATGGCACATGTCGCCGCCTATTGCATTGCCTACGCGTTGCCTCACGTTTGGCGCCCCGCATGCAGAAGAAGAATCTGGGCACTTGAGAGAAGGACACTTTGAGACTGCACCCAAGAGATTACCACCATGCAGTCTGATCTATTTCTCGGGTGGATATAACGCCAAAACCTATGGGCCTCACTTTTTCGGCTGACCCAGCTCACTGCGCTCTATGACGTGGCGACGAAGTTAAACTTGAATTCACTGCTCGTTGCTGCTGCTGCTGCTGCCCCCTTCTCGTTGTCCGCCGCCTTCTTGCGTAGCTCTCGCTGCTTCAACGCCGCCATGTTCCGTCGTCCCTGGCCGTAGCGAAGCTGCATCTTGGCCACTTCGCTCTCCGTGCCCGTCGCCTTGCGCAGCTTCAGGAACGACGACGGCTTTGCTGTCGCTGCTGTGCTCTTGGTCGTCACTTCCTGCTTCTTCTGCTTGTCCTTTGCATTGCGTCGTTGTGGCGCTGGCGTCACTGGAACGGCGGCCGATCGCCCAGTCGCGGGCTTTTCCTCGCTCTTCTCCCTCTCTGCATCCTCTGTTGGTCCGACCTGCGGCTTCTTGCCTCGTCGTTTCTTGTTGCGCTTGCGATTCCGGTTGCGCTTCCTGGCGTCAACGTCTTCTTCCTGCCCGTCGCCATTGATACTAAAGTCGAATTTGAACACGGTCTCTGCCGCTTTGCTGGCCGCTTCGAGGATTTCTTCGGGCGTGGCTTCCTCCAGCTTCTCGCCGCGCTCCTCCATCTGCTTCACGGTGGCCATGATACGCCGCTTGGCCTCGAAGTGCGCGGCCAGCGGCGCTCCCGCCGGCGCTTCCTCCGTCCCATTCATTTTGGTCTAAATGCAATACAAAATAGTTATTATTCGTACATAATTAAAACGTTGCCATTTCGTCCAAAAACATGACGCTCGTATTCCTCGGGAACTCTGGTACGTTCTCCATGTCTGTATTGCAGCTCCAAGTCATCGCTCGAAGGAGATAGAGGCATCTACATGTGTGCACTTACTTGGACTTCTTGCTGGCGAAAACTCAGTTTCCTACGATACCTGTGGGCTGGGAAATACTGATATTCGTGCTGGTGTATAGCTCTGCGGCGAGTATCGAAGTCGGTGGCTGATGTGCGCGCTCCTGCGGTCCGGAGGCTGTTGGAGTCATTGGAGCAGGAAGTGGTGCGGCTTGATAGTACATATTTCTCATTAATTACTAGTTATCACATGAGCTAACATTGCTGTTCGCTGTTTATCTGCAGCGCCAGGAGGCTGGTGTAGGAATCGCAGCACCTCAACTCGCACACAACCTGCGCATGTTCCTGATGATCAAAGACATGCCAGAGAACGAGGACGACTTGTCCAATTTGGAGTACCAGGAGGTGCTGAACCCGGAGATCGTGGCCATGTCGGACGCCACCAAGCGCGATTTTGAAGGTTGTTTGAGCGTGCCTGGCTATCAGGGCATCGTCAAACGCGCACAAGAAATCCGAGTACAGTACGAGGACGCTGAAGGGCGCAAGATCCAAGAAACGCTGACGGACTTCCCTGCTCGGGTTTTCCAGCACGAACTGGACCACCTCAACGGCGTCATGTACCTCGATCGCATGGACACTGGCAGTCTCATCCACAACGAAGAGTTCGAAGCCATGGAGTGGCTCGACATCCAGAAGCTGCTGCTGCAGGGACCACCCAAGATCCCTCCTCTCATGATCCCGATGGCCACGCAGGGGGCTAGCAACGGACGTCAAGCCAAGGGCAAAGGCAACCGCAAGAACAAGTACTAACCGTCGAGCTTCATATCCAGGATCAATTTGATTTTTGAGATAAAAATGGTTAGACGAAGTACTTGTCCGATCCTCGCTGTGCTGCCTCCAGATACGCACTGGGGGCTCCCGACTTCCCTCCCATTTTGATGTGCAATGCTCGACTCAGTGGCGGGATATAATTCGCGGCCAGCAACGTCACCGCTGCTACAAGTGCTACGAACGTCGTTGCATAGCGGACTTTCCTCAGGAATGACGTTTTGTAGAACGTATAGCCGTTAAGCATGTTTTCAATGCACTCCATCCTCATGGTGATCGGCGTCATATAGTCCGATCCATACTCAGCTCTTGCCAAGTAACTGGCATTGCGAGGCACCGTCACGGGCACATTCAGGAAGAAGGCCGGCTCCTTGCGCAGTGGCAGCACTTGGTCGTACAGCAGCCACTTACCTCTGATGGTCCTATCATCGTTAACCAGATACTTTGTGCCCTTCTCCTCGTCCACTTCCTCACGATAGAACCAAATATCCGCATGCGAGCCCTTGGTCGCTTCGTCCAAGTAAATTTGCACCAACTCTCTTTCTGTGTGGTACACCACGTACACCGGTCGTTGCAGCTCCAGATACGCCTCTCGCCGTACGACCACCGAGAAATTGCTGACACTGCCGAATTGCCGCATGAAGTCCGTCTTGACCACGCCAATGTCCGAGTCCGTGTCCCCCACGGGGATGCGACGTTGGCCGCGCATGACGAACAGCAAATTGCCGAACGCCGCCCAGTACGGCACCTTCTGGCGCGCATACAAGTCGTACACGAAGCGCGCCAAGTTCTCGATCTCGTAGCGGAACACGGCGCTGTTGGGGCAGCCGCGCGAGTGATAAACCTCCAAAGAGACGCCCAACACGCCTAGAACTGAGCTGAGGATCAGCAGCGTCCACAATAAGTACAGGCGCTTGGTGCTGCGTCTTGAGACGTCACCGAAGTGCACACGCCAACGAGGATGCACGAGCGCCCCGAGAGCAGCCACAGGCAAGGCCAAAGCCAGCAGGAACCAGTTGCCGTCGGCGATGAACGAAGGCAGCAACACCGTCATCACGAAGAGATGGCAACGAGATTAGTGCCTCGTTAAGACCGTGGAAAAAATGGTGGAAAATGGATACAAATATTAATGCAATAATTGTAATGACTGTAAAAATTCTAACGGAGAGTTTTATTATATAGCGTAATCTGAGTGTCCACCTTAGCACATCAAGTGTCCATCTTGCTGTCCAGGCCTGGTCGTCCCCCCGTACATACAATGGGGCTGTGTTGTCCTTGACGCACATGCTAGACGCAGGCCAGTTTGGTGTCGCAACTACTGAGGCAAATGGAGAAAGCTTGGAACGGAGACAGAGGCCACTGGAAGTCCATCGTGAACATGTCGTCGGCCACACGACCGAACTGCAGGATATTGCCCATGGACGGATCCTCGCTGCTGATCAACTGGAAGTTCTTCACAGACGCCATCGATACACGGCCACCAAAGTCCAGGCAGTACGCACCCAGGTCCTCGCGGAAGACGGGCTCGCGGTTCGAGAAGCGCATCAAGTCCTTCATGTCGCCAGTCGACAACCGAGTGACGAGTCGGTCTTGTCGGCTCATGGGCCGCACGATCTTCGAGGACCCACCTTCCTCGTCCACGTCGGGGACCACCACGCGCATCTTACGCGGGCCCACGCTCGTGCGGTTGGGCTCGTACGTGACACAGCCAAGCTCCTCGCGGATCTGAAGCACGTTCTGCACCACCATGTCGTCGGAGCTCACAGCGTCCTGAATCTTGGCCAACTTCTGCGGATCCCGTCCGTTGTCGTACAATGTGAAACACGTGCCGAGGAAATTGGAGCCCATGCGTCCGATCCGTTTTGCGTCCGTGCACTCTTTGTCCGTGCAGATTGTGTAGTTGGCCGTCATGTTGGAACGCACTTGACGTCTTGCAGCCAGCAGGAACTTGTCTTCGTCCTGAGTACCAATCTGTCCCTGCAGGTACAGCTCATAGCCGTACTGCTTGAACATACCGCGATACACTTGCTTCACGTAGCAGCGAATAATGCCTGCATCCAGAGGCACTGGCTGCAGCGCCATCTTGGTCATATCCTGCAGCTCGAGCTTCTGCATCGGTTGCAGCACCAATGGGTCACAAGCACCACGACACAGCGGGCAGCTTCCAGATTGGCCCAACCACGCCATGATGCATCGGTAGTGCACGTAGGCACCAGTACACTGGCCCGTGCAGGGCAGTGGATAAGCTTTCCGTCGTGCCGAGAACTCGTCCATACAGATAAGACAGCCTTCACTGTCATCAGGGACTTCCGCCCCCTTGTCTTCCAGCTCCTTGGTCGACGGGAGCTTCTCCGAGTGTACTTTGATCTGGCCACGTCCACTGGCGGCGAATCCCTCTTCATTCATAGCATCCGGCTTCCTGTCGTCGAGACGTAGAGTGTCCACTTCTCCATCCCCCTCGTCCTCCTCTGCTTTGCCTTCTTCTTCCTCTCCTAAATCCACTCGGACGCTGCTCACTTCCAGCGACTGTTTCTGGGCGCTCAGAGCGCGTCTGCGAGGCGAAAAAGTCGCCAAGTCCACGGGCGGCGCGTTGGTGAAGGCGTGAGGCGAGTGATGCACCACTCTGGGCGACATGTGACGCACTGCGGCGCTCACTGCGTCCGCAGAACTGACGGACAGCGCGGCCACACCACTGGCGACATTTCTCGGACTACGCGCGGCTCCAGCGCGCGGGGAGACTGCCGCTTCGGTCAGCGAACGCTCCAGCGTGCGTAGGATATCGCGCGCATCTGCGGACTCGCGTCTGGAGGGCGAAACGACGCCGACCGCGACGTTCTCTGCAGACATGGTCGTTATTTCTTTCCTTTTACGTCGATGTTCCCCTGCTTTCTGCTGGTTGAAGCGCGCCAGACGCTACGCTCGACAGCGGGTACGATGGGACTGGTTTGGTGGACTGGGGCTCGGCTGATCGCGCTATGAGGAGGCTGCGGCTGCTGCGGCTCCCCTCCCTCTTCCGCCTAGAGTTCTTGTTTTTGTATGAGACTCGCCAAGAAGGCGAAGCTGACAGGCGCCAATACAGAGCGCAAGTCAACTTTTAGGGATGGGTGGGAGGCCTGCCATTGGCTGAACAGCGAGGCCGAGCATAAAACTGCGAACAGACAATGGGACAGAGAACGTCGTACAACTTCAAGTGTAAGATCGTTTCCCCACTACTAATGAATCGCTCGAGGAGATCCGCGAGCTGCCTGATTTGCTTCGACTACAGTTGCTGTCTCGCAGCTGAAAGGAGATCGAGTTCGTCCGCTCCGCTTTGCAGAGCTGCGCTTGAACTATCGACCAGATATGGCCAGCTCGGACGTCAAAGTAGCCGATACATGGATCACGTCGAACTTGCGCATTGTTCTGCTTGGGTCATGTCCATCAACTTGGTTGTGTGACTCCACCGAGGCGAGAATGACTGTATCAACGTGAGCACGAAGATAGCACTTCTGGAGCTCTATTTCTCTCGTATCGTCGGTGTTCTCGCCACAAGCTGGTTGTAACTGAGCTGCTATGCTTCGATACCAGTTTCATCGCGGAAGAGCTAATGCGCTCTCTGCTTGAGCCTTCGCTGCCTCCACCAATGCTTGGGCAGCCTCAGCTTGCGCTTGGGCTTTCGCCGTCTCCGCCAGCGTTTGAGCTGCTTCTGGTGGCGTTGCAGCTCCTAACGAGACCTTCGCGCGCTGGCGTTCCATCACTTGGTCCTTGAAATCGTAGACTTCTCTCCTTGCTGTCCAATTCGAGACTGACCTGTTTGGGTCTGTTCATTCATCTTCGTTCTCTCCGCTTCCCACGACCTCTTCAACACCTACTAAGCGAGCAATGTCACACTTGCTAGAAGTTGCTAGAGGCATTACCCACCCTTCGGCGTTAGTGGCAAATACCCCCTCTTCTTCCTACCCATGAGCTCTCCATTTTGTTTGCTTCAAAAGTGTATATTGGCTGCTCACTCCGACAATGCCTACTTAACCACGAAAGGAACCCGCTCAAAATGCGCCAGCAAAGAAGCAAATTGCACCTTCATCTACACCAAACGCAACGGCAATAATGTTGACATCGTTCTGGATGGACGTGCTGCAGAACAACCTCAAAAACATTAAAAAGTTCCTCCATGAAGACACGAGCTTGACGATAACGTGCAAGCATTGTCTGCAATTAATTGTCTTTTATTTCGATTTTATTTTTCAATTAATGTCATTCTCATTTTTTTTTGGCGGGAGCTCTTCAAAAGAACATGAGCGACTTGGACGACGAAGACTTCTCACTAGGCGAGGGAGACTCGGAGGACGAGCCGTTCGCGCCCGAGGACAACGAAGAGGAGGAAGAAGGAGACTTTGCCGAGGAGTCTGCACCTAGTGACGCGTCGGATGTTGATGAGCTGGCGCCAAAACCCAAGAAAGCGCGTGTTTCACCCAAAAAACCTGCTGCCAAGAAGAGCGTCAAACCCAGTGCAAACTCTTCAAGCGCAAAGAAAGCGGCTGCCAAACCTACAAAGACCAAGGCACCAGCTGCTGCTGCTGCAGCTAAGAAATCCCCAGCAGCTCCAAAGCCAAAGCCAATGAAGGCGGAAGACGCAGAGGCTGCAGTACTCGACTACATGCGCAAGGTTTGTCTGCAGCGACTGTTGATGCAATATTGGTGCTGTGGTGGTAACGCTGTGCGTTGCATTGTGATAAATTGCAGACCAATCGACCGTACAGTCTTCTTAATGTGTTTGAGAATATGCATCGCGCCATCGCCAAGCCGTCGCTGACAAAACTGCTGGACAACCTCGTTGTCAAGTATGGAGTTGTTTCTGTTAGTCGTATGTTGTGCATGTGGAGTGATGCTGAAGTGTTATGTTTTTTTTTTTCGTGTAGGGAGGAGTTGGCGAGCAAGACGTATGGCAAGGCCAAGATTTACTATATGAATCAGAATAAGTTGCCGGTACCGTCCGAACCAGAACGTTTAGCGTTGGAAGAGCAAATTAAGACCGTCACTGCGGACTGTACTGCATCAGAGCAAGAGCTGAAGAGTGCCGAGGCTACGTTATCCAGTATCACCTCGCAGATCTCAGACGCGGGTCTGGATGCAGCTTTGAGGCAGTTGGACGAGGAGGCGGCAACTCTCGAAAAGAAAGTTGAGACGCTCGATCAACCTGATCGAGCACCTGTGTCGCCTGGCAGGAAAGATGCGCTGAAGCGCAAGTTCACCACGTATCGCGTACGTTTCGGCCGACACGCTCCTAATTAATACCCTGCTCAGCTTACTAATTCGTTTCTGATGATTCCTGCGAGCAGGCAGCATGGGTGGCTCGGAAACGCATTGCGATGGACGGAGTGGACCGAATTGCTGATGGAATGGAGAAGAAGCGTAAGGCTGTGTTAGATCTGGTGGGCGTCGAGACAGACGAGGAGGCGGGTATCAAGGAGCTACCAACTATTTAACGCAGGCCCCATTGTTTCGTACTAGGGTAAAGTATTCCTTTATGCAGCTTGCCTGGTTGAGTGTGCAATATCACAATAACTGACGCTCGTGTAGAATTGATCACCCCCGCAGTCGCGCCCTGCGCTCCGCGATCTCACGCTCGCGGCGGTCCTTCAAGCACTTTTTGTACCGATCAAAGAAGGGCTGACACGCGTTCTTGTTGTCTTCATGGTCTACAACATTTCGACAGTTAGATTGATGTCTTCGAGCAGGACCCAAGACACGGTCGCACTTACTGATGAGGCAGTTAAGCGACTCCCGCTGCAACTTGGAGCATTCCTGAAATCAAGTCACCGCATTTAGCGTCAACTCTGGCAAGGTAAAGGTACTGGCGGCACTGTAGGCAAGGGTGAGGGTGCGTACAGCGTTATCGAACTTGGTCGGCGGCATGTCGAATGCTGACCTCACGCGTAACGACTTTTGAGGTGGTCGCGCTCATTGTGTTACACGAAGGTCGCACGAAGGTACGTTTCCTCTGCAGTACATGTTGAAGCGAGAAGGGAAACCAGTGATGAAAAGCTCTCTGATTGTGCCTACAGCGTTCCGGTGTGGCAATGATGCTTTTCTGGTGGACTCGTTAACTGCAACGCATCCAACTGACCAGCATGCTTCTTTGATCTCCGTCATGGAGCATTTTACCGCCGTCCTGATCAGTATCCAATGCTCTTTCGCATCAAAACGCGCATGATGGCACAACTCCCACATCGAGGATCCCATTCCTTTTCGATGAGGTCTCGGTCTCACTCCTCTTTGCCTCTTTATAATATCAAAGTTGCAAATTTCAATGGAATTTGATGGTAGCAGTCTTGGACATCTCGTGCAGCACGGTTGTTGTCGCGACCGACGGACGTCCCAAGAAACTGCTACAATGCTATCAAGTGCGAAGTGGTGGAATCTTCTTGCAGAAGGGAAACACGGGATGCGGTGTAGATGCACCTGCATGGCCGATCTTCCACCGAGAGCACTCGTTTCGAGTCGCAACGGTTTGTCTGTCGAGCACGAATCTCACTCTTCAATTCGCTTCATCGACACCAAGTCCAACGTCCTCCCCGTGACCTTCTAACGATGAAGTTCTCTGCAATCCTCTCTTTCGTCGCTGCTATGGAGGCTGGACTGCTCCAGTCAGCAGCACAGACCCTCGTTATCACGACCAATGACTGCTCCTCCTGTCCCGAAGGCACATACTGCACGACCTCGATTCCGGCGTGCCATGGACCAACAACGGCAGGCTCGTGCTTCAACGCTACCATCAACGAGTACCAAATGGGCTGCGCGGAGGGCTATGAGTGCTACTACAACATGTGCGAGTGTGTCATTGAGTACCCCACCGAGACACCGACGGCAACACCGATGGCAACACCGATGGCAACACCGACGTCGGCTCCAACAACTGCACCGCCAACGACTATGACGCCAACGACTATGACACCAACGTCTGCCCCTGCGACGACTGCGCCACCAACGACTACTTCCACTGATGAATCGACCCCAGCAGGCGTGTACACGCAGTGTCCTTCGGGAACGTATTGGGAGGTCGATGCCACCGCTTGCCGTGGACCTAGCTATGCTGGTGAATGCTACAACCCCGCCACGGCCAAGTACCAGGACGGGTGCGCTCCAGGCTTCACTTGCAGCAACAACAAGTGCTCGACTATCCCGCCCGCGACATTCCCTCCAAATGTCTGCTACGTACAATGCTCCCAGGGCGAGTACTGCGAGAACGGAACCAACTTTTGTCGTGGACCGAACTACGCGGGCGAGTGCTTCAATCCAGCCACTGGACTCTACCAGAACGGATGCTACACAGGGTTCTCGTGCGTGAACAACGAGTGTAGCTAAGCGTAAGCAGTACGGTTTAGTCCAGTAGCCAAGCTGCGGTATCTTGGAAAACCTGCTTGTTTATCCGCACTTACAACAACCATAATCAACTTTCGTTGCACTTCATCACGCGCTTTACTGTAACATGTTGGGAACTGATTGATGCTGCTGTATCACCGCCTTATCCACGGATCGCTCACCACTTTCTGCTGGCCGCGAACTTGTCGTAGCAACGGACTCACGCGATTCTTGTCCGTCTTGCCACCGACCTGAAAGCCAAAATTTCGCTTGCAGATCATTTGCTGCTCTCGATAAAGCGGTGCTGTTGTGTCCTGACCTTCAAATGGGATGAAGCATCAAAATGCTCTGCAGTAGAATAGAATGCTCAGCCTGCAACTTGGACAACTCCGTCCATCGCTAAGTTTTCCTCACTTCCGATTTCGATCCCTCTTTGACGCTTCAAGCCTCTCAACCACTTCAAGATGCAGCTCTCTGCTCTCATTTCGGCCATCCTCGCTACGAAGATGCTCTTGGTATCAGCCCAGAGCAGCTCAACTTCCGCAGCCAATGCCTGCAGCCAACCCTGTGAGGATCTCGATCAGTACTGCGAGGTCACCACGGGAGTGTGTCGAGGCCCCAATTACGATGGCGAATGCTTCAATCCAAACACTGGAGTTTTTCAGGACGGGTGTGACCCCAACTTCGAGTGCATCGACAACAAGTGTGACTACGTGCAAGCGACCGAATCAAACTCGAACTCTCAAGCTGGCTGTGGCGCGCAGTGCGACGTGTTCGGAGAGTACTGCGACAGCACCATCAATGAATGCCGTGCTCCAGCTTACGACGGCGAGTGCTACAACGCTGTCACCAGCATGTTCCAAGACGGGTGTCAACAGGGATACGAGTGCGTAGACAGCATGTGCCAAATGATCACCACCACCAATGACAACGCTGCGTGCTACATCATCTGCGAGGACGGCGAATTCTGTGAGAATGGCACCGATGCATGCCGTGGTCCTAACTACGACGGTGAGTGCTTCAACCCTGCAACTGGATACTACCAGAATGGCTGTGATCCGGGCTTCACCTGCTCGAACAACCAGTGCACATACTCGAGAAAGTTACGCTAAGCGCCTCACGGCCGTAGATCCAACTTCCTTGAAAGCTGCATCACCTCAGAAAGTATATTTTCTCTCCACACCGAAGGGAACGTGTCACTCAATGCTCATCCGTAGCTTGATTTACAACAAGGCCGTAAGCGTATTGTAAGATACGATTCGTATCACCTCACACCTCGTTCACACCCGGCAGGTCCTTCTTGTCCACGATGTGGGCGAACGGGAACGGACCCACGAACTCGTACTGGTTCTGCTTGCGGGTCGACTTCTCCACGTCGCTGTAGTCCAGACCAGGGTAGAACGCTTTGTTTGCCGCGTACGATTGCGCATGCCACTCGATCTCGAAGTTGTTCACGTAGAAGTTGCCAAACAGCGTCTTGTATTGCTGCTGCACCTCGTACGGGTAGAAGTAGAAGCCGCACACGTCCGGGTCGTTCTCACGCACCTCCTCCGGCACAGGAGACAACACGTACGCGATCTTCTGCGCCAACATCGGCGGCAAGCACAGCTCCGTCGAGTTGGTGGTGACCGTGTTGTACTCAAACAAACACATCCGCAGCATGCGGTCTCCCCACTGCGTCGTGTTGCGCACGAAATACGTGTAGGCGTCGTCCACAATGCAGAAGTTCGGGTCGGTGCACCGCAAGTGCAGCGGCTGCATGTTCACCCTCGCGTACAGCTCCGTCTCCTCGGTCAGACATGACTCCTCTCCGCCGCTGTTGGTGATCGAGCGCTCGATTGGCAACGGGATGTTCATGCCTGGGTCACCCCGACGTCTCGCGTGGATCACCTCGGCCGTGTTGCCACACTGGTACCAGTTCTCGGGGTCGTAGCTGTTGGGGCACATGCTCGTCTCTTCCCATTCCGTGATCTCCTGCAGCCAGTACTTGATACTGTGACTGCCTCGAGCGTGTTTGGGGCCCAGTGCGGGGTGGATGCCGTCAAACCACGAGTTCTTGAGGATGAATCCGCCAGTGTAACCTTGCTTGGTACGGAAAAGGTCGTTGTAGCCGACCAGGGTCATGGCGTGTCCGCCCTCCGGTGTCATGACATGACTGGTGATGAATTCACCATTCATGTTGTAGTTCTCTCCGAACTCGACCGGGATGCAGCACGTCGTCATGGACAGCTCAGGCGGACACGACGTGCATTTCGTAGACGCCGGGTTGCATCGATCTTCTCCAGCTACGTCACCAATGCAAGGATAATAGTGCGTAATGTAAGGCATGGCTGTGGAGATACCCATCGCTCGTTTATCCTTGACCAGAGCGTGCTTGATGGACACTGCATCGAAGTAAGTGTCCATCTTCTTGATCGTGAGACTCAACGGATTCGTTTTGCGTGCCTCCAAAGTCAAACCGGGGCACACCGAGTCATTACCGGGGTCAGGAATGTACGGACAGACGGAATCCGCGAAGATGCTGTCCTTGAGTCCGTTCATTAGGTACATTAAAATGGTAACATCGCCTCCATCCGTGGAGTTTTTCCAAATCTCGTTGCCCGGGATCAAACACGCCACTTGCTGCGGAGAACCAGGAGGTCCAGCACACAACCGAATTACCTCCGCCCCGTATGCTTGCTCCGACAACGCCAAGTACTCGTCCTCTTGCAGCCAGCCGTGGGCGATCCCCTGCTGACGGTAGCTGTTCTCCAGCACAGCGACAGTAGCAAAGCCCCAGCACGTGCCGCGTTCGTCCTGCGTCTTCAACGGCGTTGCATAGTCCACTGCAAACTTGGACAGGAACTTGTCGTCCTTGTGGGACTCCGTCTTCCTGCTCTCCGACGTGGTCGCCAGCATCACCTCCCTACAGACAGACACCACCACTTTAGTTCCCTTTGCACCTATGCAATAGATTACAGTGTCGTTTGTTTTACATTTGCTGTTGCATCTTGACAATAACCTCCTGTTGCGCAGCTAAAGAACTGTGCACTGTAGCAGCGTAGCCCAATCCCGCGACGCCCAACGCCGCGCCAAGCACCAGCGACCCCCACGAACTGAACCGACTACGCGCAGTCGTCCCTTGTGCTGGAGCGGACGACACGAAAGCGTCGCATTCCTCCATTTGCACTGCTCCGTAGCCTCCCGTTGCCATTGCTGATCTGACTGCGTGAAGTATCAGGTACCGAGCAAAATCCAAAGTGCTCGACGTGCACCCGTTTGCACATCAAGCGACGCGAGCCCATCTCCCTAAAAGCCCATCACTCTGGTTGTTCATGTGGCATACATAAGTACCCACTTATGTCCGATTACGTAGACTGTAGTTACGCTTCCCAATTGCCAAAGACGACGTCGAAGGATATTCGAGGAGACGTTCTCATTATCATTTATTCCTCGTACATATCCCTCCTCCTCCCCTCCAGATTGCCATATAGATAGCCATGTTCGACGGCAGCTTCAAGTCTTCGCGCAAAGTGAACCTCAGCGGCCGGAAGAAGCCCACGACGGGCTACAGCGCGCGTCTGGCGTCTCGCTCAGGCGCCAGAGGTCGGTCGGAGCTGCTGGCGGGCTCGAAAGAGGAGCTGATGCTGCAGAACCGACTGGCCAGGGAGGAACGACACGCTCTGAAGCAGCGCACAACCGCCAGCACGAAGATCCAGGCCCAGTACCGACGTCTGAGAGCCGCAGAGCAGGCCAGAGCGAGCGTGTTCGAGCAGCTGGAGACGGATCTGGCGCAGGTTGCGATGACGGGGGAGATCCAGACGCGACCGCTGGCCACGCACCAATTGGAGCTCTTCCTGAGGCGATTTCTGTTCGTGAGAACGACAAGTTCGGGTGCCAATGGAGTGGTACAAGACAGGATACGCAAAGTGCAGGATTATTTGGTGTTTATGCTGCTCATGAGCTGTTTAAAAGGGAGCAAAGGAGAAGGGACGAATTTTCTAGAGATGCAGCAGAAGGATGCGACGTGGGTATATCAAGTTACCAAGGTGAGCGAGATTGCGTTGCAGACTTTAGTGCAGGAAGAGTTAGAGACGTCGGGCACGAATGCTGCGATTGCGGTGAACCCGTATTTACTGCTGCTGGACACACTGACGAGTGGAACGAAGTATCCGACGGTGGAAGATCAAGCGGCGTTGGCTAGCGTGCTGTATCACCTTGGAGTCACGGCGAAGTACGGTGCTTTTGATGCGGTGAGTGCGTGTATCGCTCAACAGGCGAAGGAGGACGTATCTCGAGTGGGGAATGACCGTTTGGTGCAAGTGATTGCTAGTATCGCCGCTCAAACGTTGAGATTGGCGGTGCGAGGTGAACAGGATCGAGCTGCCAGGGTATTTCGACAGTTTGCGAAGAAAATCTTGCGATCAGCGTCGGCAGCAAGCTGTCCCATTACGAGTTATGTGACGACTATGGCTTTGTCAACAGAGCAGCTTGCTGGCGCAGAAAAAGCTAAGACACTAGGACACTTTTGGGCGTCTGTGGTACAGCATCTTCGCGATAGTCCTGACATGGCATCACTTTCGTGGCAGCAGCGCGCTATTACAGTGGGGAATGTGGTTGAATTGAGCTCACTGTGCTCGTTTTACGAAGAACTTGTGGGGATCATCCCGTTTGTGCTGTCAGAATTGGTGACACCGTCACTGGTGCGATGGGCGTTCGACGTCAAGCATGCTCAACAAGACCCAATGGCACCTGAAGAAGATTATGACATGGATGATGACGCGGACGTACCGATTTTGCCTCCGTCGTATCTGTCTGCTGGAGATGTAGTATCGGACGAAGAAGTGCAGCGTGGTGCCCTGACTCTTGGCGCTGCTGAGGCCAGCGTGCGTGCACAGTGGCAAAAGCTTTGCCACTCAAATTTTAGTGCAAGGTGTCTTGATGCACTATTGCACGCGAGCGAGCCATTGGAATCTACACCCGGGGATAATGCGGTTTCTCGGTTCTGCCGCGTCCTGACTACTGTGCTGTTGTCTACTGGTCGATCTTACGTGCTGACTGTGGCAGCTAGATTTGCGAATCCACCTCCGGCTTTGTTTGCACTGCTTAGTGCAATGACTGTCGAGCAATTTGCGGGTACCCCCACGGTTCCTACGAACAACACAAGCTTGGTCAACAGTATGTGGCAGTGGATAAAACCGAGGATTGAAAGCATCGCAGCTCAGCGCTCGGCGGCTCCGCTCGTAAACGGCCCACTTGCGTTCGCGACGTCCCAGTTGCAAATACTGATAATCTTCAATGTTGTCTACAGTCACATGCTTCTGGGTCTTGACGATGAAGCTTTTTACGACGGGCAGTATCCACTTCGATTGAGTGAAGTGGAAACCCTCGTGACGTTTTTGAAGCAGTTCATCTACGACACATGCTGGACAATTACCAGCAATAACACCCTGTCGGTTGACAACATGGACGAAAAGGAGCTGGTGTTGTTCTCGGCAGTTGTGTCGTCGATCAAACTGTTCAACCAGCTCTACGATCGCGATTGCAGACGTCGGTTCATGCCTGATGGCGCGTGGTTGTGGCCTTCGATGCCTGTCGTCAAGGAAATTGTGGATCTTGAATTGATGAAAGAGAACGGCAATCACGATGCACACGCAATCTACATGCTGATGAATGGTAAGGCGGCATCTCCGTATGCACGCGCAGCACTGATCTTGGTCACGATTCCGCAGGTATTGTCGTTCAATGAGCGTGTCCAGCTCTTCCAGAAATTGCTCGAAGATGGAAAGGCTCAACTGGGCAATATCCGCGATGAGTTCTCGAGAGCACTGCAGGTGCGGGTGAAGCGTGATGAGATTGTAGACGACAGCTTCGATTTCTTCCAGAAAGTCTGTGACACGATGTCTCCTGCGGCCCTCAAGTCGCGCATCAAGGTTACCTTCGTCAACGAGCAAGGTCTGGAGGAGGCAGGCATTGATGGCGGAGGTGTGTTCAAGGAGTACATGGACAACTTGACGAAGAATGCTTTCTCACCAGAGTACGGCTTCTTCCTGGAAACGGATGAACACCTTCTGTATCCGAACCCAGGCGCGAGATACGTTGTGGACACACGCAAGGAGGCTCTAGACCGTTACCGATTCCTTGGCCGTGTACTGGCGAAGGCCGTCTACGAGAACATTCTGGTGGAGCCACAATTCGCTGCCTTTTTCCTGAACAAACTTTTGGGCAAGTTCAATTACATCGACGACTTGCATTCGTTAGACCCAGAGCTGTATAAGTCGCTTATGTGTCTGAAGCACTATGACGGTAACGTGGAAGACCTATCGCTGACGTTTAGCGTGAGTGAGATAGAGTTCGGTGAAGTGGTGACACGGAACCTCGTGCCCGATGGAGCTAATATCCCCGTCACAAACGAAAACCGGATTCGGTACATTCACTTGATGGCCAATTACAAGCTGAACGTGCTGTCATCCATAGAGAGCGCCGCGTTCCTCAAAGGGTTCCGTGATTTGATCCCGGGCACTTGGATTCAAATGTTCGCACCTGCTGAGCTGCAGATGCTCATCGGCGGCACTGCCACGAACATCGACATCGATGACTGGGAGCGCCACACGGTTTACGGTGGAGGCTACCACCCGTCTCAGCGGGTCGTTCAGTGGTTCTGGGAAATCGTGAGGGAGGAGTTCACAGCAGAAGATCGCGCGGCGCTGCTCAAGTTCGTCACGAGCTGTTCTCGCCAGCCACTTCTGGGATTCTCGAAGTTGGAACCGCAAATCTGCATTCACCAGGTGCGTGAAAGTGAGCAAGACGAGCGATTGCCTTCCAGCGCAACGTGCATGAACCTGTTGAAACTCCCAGCGTACTCCAACAAGGAGTCAATGCGCAAGAAGCTGCTGTACGCCATTAGATCCAACGCAGGCTTCGACCTCTCTTGAGCACATGTACCTCATAATAAAAAACGAATTGATGACGCTCTCATGAGACGACTACGCTGATGTTTGGTGTCTGTTTTAGTCACAAATCACTTCCCGAATCCCCCGTCGTCACAAGATCGGACAAGTCCAGCGTAGCAGTAGAAATGGTCAAGAGCTACGGAACGGAAGCCGTCGACTTTGCACGTGAAGAGGATGCCTTCATTGATCGCCCGATGCGTGGCAGTCGGCACCGTAGTTCGTGGGGAGCGATAACGCTTGCTGCAGTGTTGGGGCTCACTAGTTTAGGCTGCATGACCATGATGCACAACTCATTGTCCGCTCAGCAAGAAGTCATTACCAAGATGCAACAGCAATTGTGAGTGAGAATGAATGAGTGAGTGGTTCTGCCTACGACGCGGGTAACTAACTGCTCTGCTGTTGTGTAGGGATGCAATGCATACTGCTATTATGGTGGATGAGGACACGACCTGGGACAGCAAGAAGAAGTTTAAGAAGGCCAAGAAGTTCCCGACCAAGTTTGCAGTCGACTACGTCACCCCCTTGAAGACACAGGACGAGCGTGGCACATGCTGGGATTTCGGTACCGTTGGAGTCCTGGAGAATACCTACAGACAGCAAGGAATTGCTCACGGATGGCTGATAGAGGACGAGTACATGGCCATCTCGGAGCAAGCGTACGGTGCTGAAGTCCTGCGTCTCTGTGCCGGACCCCCTGGTTCTCCACAACAAGTGGCCTGCTTGATCCCAGGCAATGGTATCTGGAAGAACTCGACGGAGGGGGGTGATTCTACACTGCTCATGTACCTGATCAACGGCTTGAAGGATAATATCTACCCCCATTCGATATGCCCGTATTATCCTGACGATGGCAACGACACAGTGTGCGCCGCCCTGACGCCTGAGAAGCGCCAAGCCAACCCGCTGAGTATGAAGCTCAAGCGGATGGATATTCTCATGGATGAGGCGTCGATCAAACGAGCGATGGTGAAGCACCGCCATGCCATGTCAGTGACGACTGCGATCCCGTTCATCACGCACTATTATCCTTGCATTGGTGACGTAGCTGGAGAAGATCGATGCAACCCGGCGTCTACGAAATGCACGTTGTGTCCACCTGAGCTGTCCATGACGACGTGCTGCATCCCGGTCGAGTTCGGAGAGAACTACAACATGAATGGTGAATTCATCACCAGTCATGTCATGACACTGGAAGGTGGTCACGCCATGACCCTGGTCGGCTACAACGACCTTTTCCGTACCAAGCAAGGTTACACTGGCGGATTCATCCTCAAGAACTCGTGGTTTGACGGCATCCACCCCGCACTGGGCCCCAAACACGCTCGAGGCAGTCACAGTATCAAGTACTGGCTGCAGGAGATCACGGAATGGGAAGAGACGAGCATGTGCCCCAACAGCTACGACCCCGAGAACTGGTACCAGTGTGGCAACACGGCCGAGGTGATCCACGCGAGACGTCGGGGTGACCCAGGCATGAACATCCCGTTGCCAATCGAGCGCTCGATCACCAACAGCGGCGGAGAGGAGTCATGTCTGACCGAGGAGACGGAGCTGTACGCGAGGGTGAACATGCAGCCGCTGCACTTGCGGTGCACCGACCCGAACTTCTGCATTGTGGACGACGCCTACACGTATTTCGTGCGCAACACGACGCAGTGGGGAGACCGCATGCTGCGGATGTGTTTGTTTGAGTACAACACGGTCACCACCAACTCGACGGAGCTGTGCTTGCCGCCGATGTTGGCGCAGAAGATCGCGTACGTGTTGTCTCCTGTGCCGGAGGAGGTGCGTGAGAACGACCCGGACGTGTGCGGCTTCTACTTCTACCCGTACGAGGTGCAGCAGCAATACAAGACGCTGTTTGGCAACTTCTACGTGAACAACTTCGAGATCGAGTGGCATGCGCAATCGTACGCGGCAAACAAAGCGTTCTACCCTGGTCTGGACTACAGCGACGTGGAGAAGTCGACCCGCAAGCAGAACCAGTACGAGTTCGTGGGTCCGTTCCCGTTCGCCCACATCGTGGACAAGAAGGACCTGCCGGGTGTGAACGAGGTGTAAGTTGCAACGTTCAAACATCAGAGTAATAAAGGTGTTGGGATTATTACGATGACGTAAGTACAGACTTGACTTAACTCGATCCTAGTCATTGAGGCTGACGTCCACGCACTTGTTGAACGAGCAGTAGTAGCCCTTGTCACATTTGTCTTGGAATCGTCCAGTGGCGAGGTTGAAGCACTCGCCTTCGTAGCTGGGGCCGCGGCATGTGATGGTGTCGTTCTCGCAGTATTTACCAGCAGAGCAGATGATGTGGCACGTTCGGCCGTCGACCGGCTGGGCTGACACCCGACACAGGTCGTCGACGCATTCGTACCCAGCATCGCATCCGTTTTGGAAAAGGGCGATAGTGGCGTTGTAGCACTCCGTGTCGTTTCTAGCTGGTCGGCACTCGCCGATGGAGCTATCGCAGTACTCCCGAGTTCCATCACACCCTTCAGACAAGCATGCAGCGTCGGATCCGGAGTCCGACGTCGAGTTGGACGCTGCTACCATGCAAACTTTCGCGGCGATGACGGTCAATACCAACGCAGAGATCTTCATCGTGAGAACTTGTTGCACCAGGAAGACAAATCAGGAATGCCGTTGGCGGCTGCAAGGCCTTGTGCACTCTCCCAGGCTGAGGCCGCCGACTTCTCGGTGAGCCATTAGGATACGCACCTGCCAAGATGATTTTCATTCTGCCGATGGATCTCCACATGATTCATCCACCTTTGCCAACTGCGTTTCCGACACTAAAAGGTAGCGACATGAGAGGGTGTGGTCCATGACAAGCAACACGGGTGGGCGTATATTTTGTTTTACAGTTAAGACAAGAGTTGAGTGGCTCCAGGTTGTGTTGACGACGTACTGCTCCTGCTCCTGCTTGAGGAGCAGCTCAGTTGTAGACGCACTTGCCGTTGCTGCACTTGAAGCCAGGGTCGCAGCCCTGTCGCCAGGCGCCCGTGGCGGGGTTGAAGCACTCGCCGCTCTTGGGCGCGCGGCACACGTGCGGCTCGGCGTTGGCGCAGTACTGGCCCGAGGAGCACTGGTTGTAGCAGATGCTCTTGTCGTGCGAGACGTGCACGCGGAGACGCACGGCCTCGCTCTCGGAAGCCGCGGGGTTGGCCAGGCACACAACGGCGGCGGCCACAGCGACGATCATGGCGGAGAACTTCATTATGGACGATGAAGAAGAAGAGGAGGAGGAGGAAGAGGAGGAGACTTGAGCTTGAGAGGGCGAATTCAAGAGTGAGAGTGAAGCGGCGGATTCTCGCGGATCCATATCTTGTGAGCGGTGGATACCGTCCAAGGACATTTGATTGGCTTCTCATGTTGAAGTTGTTAGCACCACTTCAACTTGCAGCTCGCAACTATTTAGCGTTACTCTGTTCGTGGCACATACGGGTCGAAAAAGCTCTGGCCCGCCCAGTCAGCAGTCTTGGCAGTGTAGAGCGGCGCGCCTTCGACATAGTTGGCGGCGTCGTTGACGTCGCCCTGGCCGGTGTACTTGGCCAGCGAAGGGTACGGGAAGACAGGTCGACTACGCATCACTGTCGGTGCTGGTGGAGGTGGCATCCACGGCGGTAGATCCAAGTCCGTCTCCGTGCTGGTGAGGACTGCGCGAGGTGCGCTGCCTTGCTCCACCCACTCCATTAACGGGGTCACCAGGTCGACGGCGGCCATCCCATCGCCGCGTCCGCAGTGCTGCACGCCAGGAAGCAGATAAAGCCGCTCGAATTCCGCCACTTGCTCTGCACCACCCATGTGCTGCTGAAGCGCTTCGTGGTACGCGATGGTTGTGCGCGGCGAAATGTGCTCGTCCGACCATCCGTGCCATAGGATAAGTTTACTTCCAGCAGCTTTGAACGCTGACAGGTCAGGACTGGTTGCGTCGAACAACGGATGTCGGGCACGCAGAAGCTCCACAGTCGATTCGGTGAACTGGAGCTCGTTGAGAGAATACGTCTCCGGTGGGTTTGGCTCGAAGATCAGGTACCTCAGCGCTGCAAGAGCGACATGAGCGCTCATGACCGGTTGGTTCGGTCCTCGCGGCACAAACACACCCTCCCACGCTAGTTCGGAGCCGAATTGGGCATTTCCCACCGTCAAGTGCCTTCCTGTGACAGGATCGACTGGGCCATTGTAAAACTTGCGAATCGTGTTCACCTCTGCCTCCGTCAAGCACTGGCGACCTTCGTCCAGTGCAGCAGCTTCTGAGGCACACAGAAGTTCACGAGGGTCAAAGTTGCAGAGTCTGGGCTCGGAAAGCAAGCCATCGACCAGGCCATCCTGTGCGTCGCAGGCCCGAACAACAGCAGCATGCAGCAGCGGCAACTTAGAAGCTGTCACGATAGCTGCGGGGCCACCGCCTGGTGCATCACGTCCAGGGGGGCCTCGTCCCGGTGGGCCTTCTCGTTCAGGACCTGGCGGTGGGCCTCGCATCATCGGTGGCAAGTCAGGCATCGACCCGTCGATGTTGCTCATCGCCAACCAGCCGTGGTGGAGACTGTTCTGGAACTGGAAGAGCATGGCGGGTGCTCCTGCAAGAATGCCATTGAAGTCATTCGGGTAACGCAAAGCCTCCATCACACCTTCACGACCGCCGTCCGAACATCCGTTGAAGTACGAATATCGCGGCTTCTGTCCATAGTACGCCTGCATGAGTGTCTTACTCACCAGCGACGTCAAGTGCTGCGCGCTGTATGCGAACGATTTCCGACGATCTGGGCGGTGTGCGAACACTTTGCCATCCATGCCGCCGCCCATATCTGTCGCAGCCAGCGCGAGCTCGCCACCACTGACTTGCTGTGACCCCGAGGCCGCGTTCACTTGCATGTGGATCATACCACAGAGCCCTCCACACCCAACTTGCATGTAGCGCTGTGTCCAAGTACGAACAGGAAGCATCACCTGCCAGTGGGTAGAAGCCGGTAGAGTGCCCTCCACTAAGCAGTACAGATGCCCCTCGTGGGTCGTCTCGGTCGCGGATGCGACGGTGGAGCCACCGTCCTCTGCAATGTGCGAGAGGTCGACGCCGAGTAGCGCCTCGCAGTCCACAACGGGCTTCACGACGCCCAGTTGGCTTCTTGCAGCGTCTTGAAGCACGTGAGCGTCCTCCGAAGCCGCCTCATCCGACGCGACACCTTCGATAGTATTGGCAGTACCACCACTAGTAGTGTCTGAGCTGTACGTCCCTACGGTGGTGCCATTCTCGTGCTTGTCAATACCAGTCGACAACTGAGACGAGAAGATCGCGTCACACGTTGCATCTTGCGTGGAGAAAGGTAACGTTGTCAGAATCGAAGAATCGGCAGAAGCAGCAGCAACGAAGACCGACAGCAGCGCAGCTGAGAGAACGCATCTTGATGGAGAAAGCACCATCGTTCCACCTGACCAGGAAAGTCTCAAAGTGGTCTCCGTTCTTGATGCGCCAAGCAGAAAGTGTACCCATGTTCATCATCGACCACCGAAACGATGAACAAGTTGATTTAATTCTAATTTCTATGTGTTGCACACAAAAATCTCATTTTGGCATCGCTCCGATCTCCCCCTCGCCATGTACAGCGCGTCGCAGCTCCTGGCGCTGGGCGTGTCCCTGGCAATATGCGCGGCTGCAGTACTGTACGCCGACTTCTTCGCCGAGCTGTTCCCGACGCGCGAGGCGTCGTTGAGCGCCGCAGAGCAGCAGCAGATGCTGGCGTCGCTGACGTTCCACGCGTCCAAGAACGGAGACGCCGCAGCCAACGGAGCCAAGGCCCCGCCGCGTCTCGCCTTCTGCTGCAGCGCCGACTTGGACGTGGCAGTCCCCGCTGTGGAGCTCATGCAGAGCGTACAGGAGGTGGAGCGCCAGCATATCCAGAAAAAGAAGAAGAGGAGCAAGACCAAGTACTCGGAAAGCTTGACCAAGCGCCACCACGAGCGCATCGGCTCACTGCAAGAGTTGCAGGAGAGTTTCGCCTACTATTTCTCCTCGGGAGCTGCTGCGGAGCAGAGTATGTTGTCCCCGGAGCAGTTCAGAGAGGTGGTGGCTCTGGCGGATGCGCTGCCTGGCGTTAAGAGGAAAGTAGGAGGAAATGCCGCTACGATGGCGGAGCGAGCATCAGCAGAGGGATGTGTGGTGCTCTTGGGAGCTGCTATTGGCAAGGACATGAAGCCGTACTTTGTGGACCAGAGGATTCAACTGGTGGGCCACTTGGAGGAACACGAACACGAAGATGTGCATCTGGTGTTGGAGTACTCGAGTGGAGACGAGTTCAGGGGACACACGTCGCCGCGTGCGAACCGATACTACTTGAACCACGATGTGCACAACGCACGACTGTCGGTGTTGGAGGAGTTCGAGCAGTCGCTAGACACGTTCAAGCCGGATCTGGTCGTGTTTGGAGGCTTGCAACTGATGGAGGTGGAGACGGACGAACGTGGGCGACTGATGCGGCTCAAGGCTCTGTCGGAGGTGCTTCAGAACCTCTTCTTGGCCCAGACGCCGACTCACTATGAGTTTGCAGCTGTGTCGGACTTCAGTCTCTTCGATGACACGGTTCGACTCGTGCTGCCTTGGGTGGATTCTATTGGGCTGAATGAACAGGAGCTCTTTATCCTGCACCACTACTTGGTTACTGGCGAGGAGGGCACGGCGACTACGTCGCGTCCGACTGTGGCGGAGATCAGCGCCCAGCTTCACGATGTCATTCAATTTGCATCGAAGGCCAAACAGAACTTCCAGAGTAGCGGCCAGGACAAGGAACAAGATGAAGACGAGCAGGAATTGCTAGCACTGGCGCAGCTCTCGCGCATTCACTTCCACACGCTGCAGTTCCACATCGTGTGCCAGAAGGAGGGAAGTATGTGGGAGGACCCCACGACGGCGTTGGTGCAGAGCGCTCTCATGAGCTCCAAGGTGGCGTGTGGCAAGCCGCCGGCTCCAGGCAGTGCTTCTGGTGACGATGACAAGCCGAAGCCGATGCGCACTAGCGCTGAAATGGAAGTGGACCCGGAACGTATTGAAGTTCTCCTGGCCCGGCAGCAATTGCTGAGCAAGAGTCAGAGCCTCAAGGTGGAGCTGGACCCGTTCTCGCCCGTCGTCACGTGGAAGGAGGCAGACTTCCAGTGCCATCTCGTCCCAATGTTGGCCTGTAAGAAGCCCGACCACACTGCCGGCTTGGGAGACAATATCTCTGGCACGGGCGTGGCGTACCACCGCCTCCAGAAGAAGAGCGAGACCAGCAACTAGGCTAAATAGATGGAGCACAAGTCCGCACCAAAGATTTGAGTGAAGTCATCTCTTATATAGAATTCACAACTAGGCAAACGTGTTTCCAAGCACGTTTGCCTAGCTTCATGTCATCAACACCATGTCTAATTGCTAGCCGTGCGCGAGCTGGAGCCGACCTTGGCCGTCATGCGCATGAACCACGGCTCGATGTTGGTCTCACGCATCATGTCGTTGTACGTGTCCAGGCCATGCATGGCACGCAGAACCCCAAAGACCGAGAGGTCTGCCATGTTGGGCTCGTCACCTCCGAGGAACGGACGTTTTTCTCCAATAGCATCCACCCAGCTGTCCAGCGCCGCGTAGAGCGCCTGGCGTTCATCTTTGATGCCGTACTTCTTCTTTGACTTCTTCGCGATGAGGTACATCACCACAGCACCAGCATATTTCGACATACGACGTTCTATGGGCGTGAACTTGCCCTCCGTGAGGCAATAGTCGAAAGCCTGCAGCGCCTCCGGTACAGTGCGGTAGATGTTTGGCGGCGTCAGGATGATCAGTTTCTGGTCGACCCATTGGCGCCATTGTTCCTCCTCCTTCAGAGCCCCTGCGTCTTCCTGCTGCGGGTCTTTGACGAGCTCCCGCAGTCTCGAGATGATGACGGACGAGTCCGCCACCACCTCGTCATCGATGCGCATCACCGGCACCTTGCGGTAGTCCGTGAAGGCCTTGGTCTCCTTCTTGGTGAGCGGGTTCACCTCCACGACCTCGTACGGAATGTTGAGGTAGTCCAGCACAGCCTTCACCTTGCAGCAGTAGGGGCAGGGCTCGTACTGGTACAAAACCACATTGGGTAGAGCATTGCCACTGGGTTTTGCTGCGGCTGAAGCTTCCACAGTCGGCGCAGAGCAGAAGGCGCAGGCGGCACTGGTGCTAATGGCAGCAGCAGCAATCCCTGCTCTCTGGAGCAGCGGGAAGGCAGATACGGGAGCCACTGGCCGGCAGCGTGAAGAGCTGAATCGTGAGCTGCTGGCGAAGGGTTTAGATGCCGAAGGACGAGCGAGAACCGCCGAGGACGAGCGCAAGCTGCGCGAGACGCGTACCACCCCACGTTGCAGCATGACTTTATGACTTTTGAGTGATGTGCGCTACACCAATTTCTGTGAAAAGTCGAGTTAACCTTGCTGAGTCAGCAAGGTTAATGATTGTCAGCGTGCTGGAGCAACTCCAGGGTTAGAGTGGCATTTGATCAACCTGCAGGGGAGGCGAAGCTATTGTCTACACTGTAGTCTCTACAATAGAGATGCAAAGCAAAACTAGCGTGACAGACCCCTCCGTGATGGATGCTTCACATCCTAGCGCGCCAAAATCGGTAATCCGCACGATGGGAGGCGCTGCTGTCCAAGCGTTGCTCTTATCGTCTTCACTATTATCCATTCATATCATATATCACTTATCGGAGGCAAATACGATATATCGATGCATGGTTAAAATCAAGTGCGTGACTCAAATACCTCTCTAAATGAATTCCATCCAGCCAAGTGAGTGTGAAAGGATACCGGCCCTGTCAGGTCGCCTCTGTGGTGTAGCCATCTTTAGTATCTATCGACTGGCCACCAAACCGCCGCTAGCGCAGGATGAACACGCACTACGCAATTTGCAGTGTCCCCCCCCACCCTTACCGCTCCGCCGAGCTTCCACGTCCTCTCTGACCATGGCCTCGTCGCCCGAGAAGAAGCAGAAGACGGCGTCCATCTCGTCCGCCAGCTCGCTGCTGCGTTTCTACCGCACGCCGGCCTTCACGGCGCACGCCAACCGCACGCTGCTGGCCTACCTGCGCGCGCAGCTCAAGGAAGACGCCGGCCTGCAGGTGGACGAGCTCGTGACCGAGTGCTGCTTCTACGTGGAGACCAAGGCCGACGCCGGCGCGCTGTCGGCCGCCGACCAGGAGACGCTCCACTGGCTGCTCAGCGAGACCTTCGAGCCGCAGCAGACGCGCGCGGCCGAGCCCTTCCTGGCCGCGGCCAATGACAGCAACGAGTGGCTCGTTGAGGTCGGCCCGCGCATGAACTTCTCCACGGCCTGGTCCAGTAACGCGGTGGCCATCTGCCAGGCTTGCGGCATCTCGGCCATCAAGCGCATCGAGCGCGCCACGCGCTACCTGGTCAAGTTCACGGCCACCAAGCCGGAGGCCGTCGAGACGCTCAAGCAGGCGCTGCTCCGTCATGAGTGCGACCGCATGACGCAGCAGGTGTACGACAAGCCGCTCACCAGCTTCTGGCACGGTAAGACCGTGCAGCCCGTTCGCAAGATCCCTATTATGGAGCGCGGCATCGACGCGCTGAAAGAGATCAACGAGGAGATCGGGCTGGGTTTCGACGACTGGGACCTGCAGTACTACCTGGACCTGTTCAAGGAGAAGCTGAAACGCAACCCGACGGACGTCGAGTGCTTTGACATGGGCCAGAGTAACTCGGAGCACTCGCGTCACTGGTTCTTCGGTGGCAAGATCGTGGTCGACGGCAAGGAGATGCCCCAGACGCTCTTCCAGATGGTCAAGGACACGCTCACCGAGAACGCCAAGAAGAACAGCGTCATCGCCTTCCACGACAACTCGTCGGTCATCAAGGGCGCCAACATCGTGACGCTCGGACCCGTGAACCCCGGCGAGCCCTCGGCGGTGCAGGAGCGCACGCTGGACAGCCACTTGCTGCTGACGGCTGAGACCCACAACTTCCCGTCGGGTGTCGCCCCATTCCCCGGTGCTGAGACTGGTACCGGTGGTCGTATCCGTGATGTGCAGGCTACTGGTCGTGGCGCCAACGTCGTTGCCGGTGTCAGCGCCTACTCCGTCGGTAACCTCAACCTGGAGGGCTACAAGATGCCGTGGGAGGACGAGAAGCTCGAGTACCCGTCCAACCTTGCGCACCCGCGTGACATCCTGATCCAGGCTTCGAACGGTGCTTCGGACTACGGCAACAAGTTCGGCGAGCCCGTTGTGACGGGTTTCGCGCGTTCGTTCGGTATGGTGCTGCCCAACGGCGAGCGTCGCGAGTACATCAAGCCGATTATGTTTTCGGCTGGTCTTGGCCAGCTTGACGGCCGTCACTGCACCAAGGGCGAGCCGGAGATTCAGATGTGGGTCGTGAAGATCGGTGGCCCGTGCTACCGTATCGGTATGGGTGGCGGTGCTGCTTCCAGCCGTATCCAGGACACCAAGACTGCCGACCTTGACTTCAATGCCGTTCAGCGTGGTGATGCCGAGATGGAGTGCAAGCTCAACAAGGTGATCCGTGCATGCTGTGACCTGGGCGAGAAGAACCCCATCGTATCGATCCACGACCAGGGTGCTGGTGGCAACGGTAACGTGCTGAAGGAGATCGTCGAGGTGTCGAACTCGAAGCCGGGTGATGCTAACCGCGGTGGCGCTCGTTACGACGTGCGTAACATTCTGGTGGGTGACGAGACGCTGTCCGTCCTCGAGATCTGGGGTGCTGAGTACCAGGAGAACGACGCTCTTCTGCTGCGCCCGGAGCACGTCGAGCTCTTCGACAAGATCTGCAAACGCGAGAACTGCCCGTACGCGTTGCTGGGCCAGGTGACTGGCGATGGCCACGTTGTGCTGCACGACTCGCAGGACAACTCGACGCCGTTCGACCTCGACCTTGACCTGGTGCTGGGCAAGATGCCGCAGAAGACCTTCACCGACACGAAGGCCACGGAGCCCGTCTCGGAGCTTTCACTCCCTGCGGACATTACCCTGCGCGATGCGCTGGACCGTGTGCTTCGTCTTTTGTCTGTTGCCTCGAAGCGTTTCCTGACCAGCAAGGTGGACCGCTCAGTGAGTGGCCTCATTGCCCAGCAGCAAACTGTGGGCCCTCTGCAGCTGACCCTTGCTGACTGTGCCGTCGTGGCGCAGTCGAACGTGCCGAACAAGGACGGCAAGTTCACGGGTGTGGTGAGTGCTTGCGGTGAGCAGCCTGTTAAGGGCCTTGTGAACCCTGGCGCCATGGCTCGTTTGAGTGTGGGTGAGTCGTTGACCAACATGGTGTGGGCTGCTCTTGGTGGACGTGGTCTGGACGACTGCAAGTGCTCTGCCAACTGGATGTGGGCTGCTAAGCTGCCCAACGAGGCCGCGCGCATGTACGAGTGCTGTGAGGCCATGACCACTTTCATGAAGCAGGTGGGTGTGGCTGTTGACGGTGGTAAGGACTCGCTGTCCATGGCTGCCAAGGTCAACAAGAAGGACGTGAAGACTCCCGGCACGCTGGTGATCACCATGTACGCGCCGACGGAGGACGTTGAGCTGAAGGTGACGCCTGACCTCAAGACTCACGCCGGCGACAGTGTGATCTACTACGTGGACGTCGGCAAGGGTGCGAACCGTCTTGGCGGTTCGGCTTTGGCTCAGGTGTACGGCCAGGTCGGCAATGTGACCCCGGACGTCGAGGACGCTGAGCTGTTCAAGAACGCTTTCAACGCCATTCAGACTGGCATCAAGAACGGATACCTTCTTGCTGGTCACGACCGTAGCGATGGTGGTCTTATTGTTACGCTGCTTGAGATGGCGTTCGCTGGCAACTGCGGTCTCGACGTGGACATTCCGTTCGCGGGTGGCAAAGCCTCGACCAAAGACGTCATCCAGGTGCTGTTCTCCGAGGAGCTTGGCTTCGTGTTCCAGGTTGCTGCTGGTCAGCACACCACCGAGGTGGAGGCCATCTTCAACAAGGTGAACGTTCCTCTCGTGAAGCTGGGCAAGGTGACGACTGACGGCGCCATTAAGGTGAGCGTGAACGGCGAAAGCGTCCTGGAGGACCAGATGGTGGACCTCCGTGACGTGTGGGAGGCGACGAGCTTCGAGCTCGAGAAGCGCCAGTGCAACCCCGAGTGCGTTGCCCAGGAGCAGCGCTCGCTGCGTACGCGCACGGCGCCTCAATGGAAGGTGACGTATGAGCCCAAGCCGACGCCGGAGCGCCAGCTGAGCACGCGTTCCCAGCACCGCGTGGCGGTTCTTCGTGAGGAGGGTAGCAATGGCGAGCGCGAGATGATTGCCGCTTTCCACCACGCTGGTTTCGAGGTCTGGGACGTCACGATGTCGGACCTGGTCAACAAGCGCGTGGTGCTGGACGAGCGCTTCCGTGGTGTCGCGTTCGTCGGTGGCTTTACGTTCGCTGACGTGCTGGGCTCGGCCAAGGGCTGGTCGGGTGTGGTGAAGTTCCACGGCGACGTGCTGAAGCAGTTCGCGGCGTTCAAGGCTCGCGAGGACACGTTCAGTTTCGGCGCTTGCAATGGTTGCCAGTTCATGACGCTGCTTGGCTGGCTGGACCGTCCTGAGGCCAAGGCTCTGGAGGAGGAGACGAAGACGTCGGCGCAGCCGCGCTTCGTGCACAACGAGTCGGGCCGCCACGAGTCTCGCTTCGTGTCGGTGCAAATCCAGGAATCGAACGCTGTCATGCTGCGCGGCATGGCCGGCTCGTCCATCGGTGTTTGGGTCTCGCACGGCGAGGGCCGCGCGCACTTCACGCACCCCAAGATCCAGGAGAAGTACGTGTCGAGCGGTGCTGCTGCCATCCGCTACGTGGACGACTCGAACGTGCCGACGGAGGAGTACCCGTTCAACCCGAACGGCTCGCCGCAGGGTATTGCCGGTCTCGTGTCCAGCGACGGTCGCCACATGTGCCTCATGCCGCACCCGGAGCGCTGCTTCCTCAAGTACCAGTGGCCGTACATGCCGGCTGAGTTCGAGGTGCACCCAGTGAGCCCGTGGATGCAGATCTTCCAGAACGCCAAGACCTTCTGCGAGGGCCAGTAAGCGTGTCTGCTTATATAACATCGCTGCGTTGACAGCAACCTTGCATCAGAGCAGCATTCCCACTTGACGATGCATACTTGTACAACAAATACTCTTCCAACCACTTCAACATGTACCATAGCTCCTGGCCTGGACCAGTAATAAAAGTGACGCGACTGAATATCGAATTTTGATTTGCTTCAATAAAAGGCTGCGATTGGACGAAAATCGTTTTCGAATCAGATCTGAGCCGACCGCTTCCTCTTCAGTGCGTCACTACCGAAACAGCGATGGAGGAATTCTTCCAGTATATCGGTCCGGACGGCGGCGCGGCCTCTTCTTCTGCTCTATTGAACCGCGAGCGTCTGTTCGTGTACTCGTCTCCGCGCGAGAAGCAGATCGACCGGTGCGGGGAGCTGCGCATCGGCTCGTACTTCGCGTGCTCGGCCGTGCTCTACTACGAGGACCAGGTGTGGCTCAAGATCCGCCGCGGCTACTTCTCCAACGCCAAGAACAATGGCTACATCCGTGTACACTTCGAGTTCCCCACAGGCTCCGCGCCCATCGACGGCAGCGACCTGCCGCCTCGTCAGCATTCGTCCGTAGTCGCAGCGCGACCGGCTCAGTTCGGACACATGCGCAGACTTCCAGGTACGTCGAAGGCCAATGAATCCGTGCAACAATTAGGGGAAACACTGACTTGATAACACTATACTGCTGTGTAGAGTTCCCGACGTACATGTGCGCGCGCGACCGGTTGGTTTTGTATCGGGAGCCAGTGTTCAATCTGCACTCGGCGTCGGTGTCGTCGTCGTCTAGTTCTGCTGCTGCTGCTGGATCTGGATCGACGCCGCGTCACATGCAGCGGTTTTTGCCGCCTGTGAGTGTGTTCCAAGCGACGGAGTGCATATTCAATCAGGACTTTACGCAGCTAGCAGTGAAGGTGACGTCGGCGTTCGCCGGATTGGGAGGATGGATCAATGCGTCGTTCCACAAGACGCTGATTGAGGTGGACGACCCGAGAGAGCTTGGGTTTTTCCGCAATGGACCTGTGTACATGCAGAATGTAGCGGGACGAGGAGGAAAGTGGGCCGGCGAACTGCCGGTACGAGCGATCCCCAGCTTGCAAGCGCCGCGGTTGTATAATGTGGAGAGTTATCGCGTTGTGCGTGCTATTGAGCGGAAATTGCTGAAGGATCGTGTGTGGGTGCGTATACAAGCGTTGAAATCGCAGCAGGAGCTGCAGCAAGGAGGTGAGAAGAAGAGTGAAGAGAATAATCCTGCGGTAGAGGCAGGTGATAATCAGGACGAAGGAGCGAACGAGACTGCAGGACCGGACGCGTGGGTCATTGAACGTAATGCCAACACAGCTCAGCGAGTGATGGTGCCATGGGGAAACAACCGGATCCAGGACGTACCTGCTAATGACAATGCTGAACGGTACTACCGAACGGTTTACAATCGTCGACCGTTGCCGCTGCGCCGCACTGCTGATCTGCAGGCGGAGATCGTTGGCCACCTTGAGCCGGGGTCGGTATTTTCATCCACCCACCGGGTTCTCAACGATAGCGGGCTCATGTGGATTCGCGTAGCGTTGCCATCGAAGAAGCCTGCACATATTAGCAAAGACGCAGGAGAAGATGACGACGAAGACAACAACGCCAGTAATGGCAGCCCAGATAACAATGCAGAAGAATCCAAGGAGGAAGAAGAGGAGTTTGAGGACCTGGGCCAGCCTGTTCGGTACGGCTACGCGATTCAGTCAAACGCCAAGACAAATTCGTGCATGGTCCAGGAAATTCCGGGCCCTGGGAAGATGAACCCGAAGCAGTACTATCAGGTGTTCCTCTCGTCAGATGACGCGCACCCGCAAACGAAGAGCGTCAACCAGGAAGAAAGTAGCAGTGCACCAGAAAACACCATCGCAGCTCGTGCGGAGGCGTCTAGTACGGCGAAGGAGTTGTTCTACGTCAAAAACGGCGCCACGTTGTCGGCTATTGGCACGGTGTTCAACACTGAGCAGGGGCGAATGTGGCTGCAAGTGCTAGCAGCGGAGTTGGAGCCAGCTATGCGCGTCAGGCATCAATACCCGCTTTCCGACGCAGAGCAGAAGCAGAACGTGGTGTATTTGCCGATATGCGACCCAAAGAAGAACTCGAATGAGACGGTTCTCAAACCCCTTCACCGAGAGTTGGCGAGGATTGACAACCCCCTCAAGGCCGAGAAGGATGGCTCAAGGTCTCCTTCGCGCGTGGTGTTCAGTGGGCGTGCATCCAAGCTCTTTGGCTCTCACCTGTTGCGTCCGTCTACTATCGACCTGCCCTCAGGGCCCTCGAAGAAAGAGTCCCTCAGCAGTGGCATCAATGTCCCCGACCCTGCAGCACGAGCCGCTGGCGAGAACGATCGTGCACAAAGTCTCAAGGACGAGATCACGGCGTGGCAACTCCAGACCGGCAACCGCGTGACTCAGTTGTACACGCAGCTCGGGTCCTTGGCCGGCTACACGTTGAGTTGCGTGCGTCGGCCTTTCGCTTCATGCTTGGCACAACAAGAGGCGAAGCGGCGATACCGACAATTGGACCAGGAAGAGGAGGGCATGGAAGAGTACGCGCTGGACGACGACGAAGTGCATGTGTGAGCAGTACATGATACCTGCTGGAGAGAGAGAGAGAGGGTAGAATGGGCTAACACAATCTTGAAAACTTGACCAGGACGATGGAGGTGTCTGCTGTGTTTATACATTATGGAGCTGTACACGGTCTCTCCTTACACTAAGGAGGCCCCCATTTACTCAGTGGCGCCGCTGTCGTCGCTGTCGTAGCTGTCGTAGCTGCTGCCGTCCTCGTCGTCGCCCACCGAGCCGAGCTTGCTGTTGTACGGGTTGGGGTACGGGCACAGCAGCTTGGGGTCGTTGTAGTCCTGCTCGGCGCTCATGTCGCCCGAGTCGTTGCTGCAGATGCCGTACGTGTAGTTGAGACGCACGCAGGCGCCGTTGGCGCACGGGTAGATGGACGGATCCACGCAGTTGTTGAAGGCGCACTGCTGGCCGATGGGCGTCACGTAGAACTTGTCGTGGCTCACGTGCACCTTGAGATGGACCTCCTGCTCTGCGAACACGAGCGCGACGGCGGCGGCAGTGGCGGCGGCGACGGCGGAGAAGAGCTGCATCTTGACCAGCGAGTAGTGCGGGGTAGCGATCAAATACAGGAGTGGGGGCAGGAAAAAAAAAATCAGGAAAAATCAGCCCAGCAGAGCTGGGTTGATAGAGCCACGTGCAGAGGCTGTCTCAGGCGTGGGCGGGACGGCTGCATGACAGGAGGTCCTAGGGAGGGCTAGTCCTGCGTCAAGAAGGTCTTCTTGTTCGGAACTGAGGCTCTTTAGAGTCTATTTGGTCGAAAGTGTTACAAGAAAGCCTTTGTTGCTTGCAGCGCTTTGCCGTGCTTGACGCAATAGTCTCTCCCTGAAACAGCGCCTTTAGAGCAACCTAGTTGCATGCAACGCTTCCCCCGCCGTGCTTGATACAAAAGGCGCTCCGTGGGAGCCGTGAGGCAGCGGCGTTAGTACAGCCTTCTTGCTTGCAACGCTTTCCGCCAACGTATAAGATGCGCAGGTGTATCGAATAATCGGGGAGACCAGCACTTCTAAACCTCCCCGCCAGCCCAAAAGCACCTCTTCCTCTCCTATTTGCAAGGGCCAGTTTGATATACTGGTGGCACTTGTTGGTCGAGACCTGACGACCATGGCCCCTGCGAAGCGCCGCGACGATCAAGATACGCTAGCCGCAGAAGTAGGGAAGCAAGCTGAGCTGGAAGCACAGCTCGCACAGTTACGTACCGAGATTGTTGCTCTCAGAGCCAACAACCAAGCGCCGCGACCACCACCAACCGAGTCCAAGGCTCGAGTCCCGAGCAACCTTCCCAGGTTCAAGGGGAAGCGCGACGAAGACGTGCGCCAGTAGCTGTTCCAAGTGGAAACACTGTGTCGCATCAACGGCCACGACGTGACGGACAACAACAACACGCTGCCCGCGATCGCCGGTACCGCCATGGAGGAACCTGCGTCGGGATGGTTCCTGTTCTGGGCTTTTAGGACGCCAGCGGAGGAGCAGACGTGGGGTCAGTTTACCCGTGATGCCCTCGCGCACTTTGAAGCTTTCAACTACCAAGCGGTGCTGCAGCAGAAGCTTCGTCAACTCCGCCAGGTCAGTGACATCGAAGAGTACAATGGGAAGTACTCGTCACTGATCTTCCGCGTGGAGAACATGAGCGACGTGGACCAAGTCAGCTACTAATGCGACGGCCTCAAGCGTGCAACTCAGGCTTACGTCAAGTTGCAGAACGCTACGACGCTGAGTGAGGCGATGGACCAAGCGGCCAAGTACGAGATGTCCCACTTTGGTAGCGAACGCAAGCCGGATCGGATGAAGCCGGAACGTGAACAATGTTCCCGTGGACCATCGCAGTCGAGCCGGTTTCAAGACAAGAAGCCATTCAACAAGCGTTCGTACAAGGCTGGTCACTACGCACCTGCGGAGCAGAGCAGAGATGGCCGTGTGTGCTACCACTGCAAGAAACCTGGTCACCTGAAGCGCGACTGTCAGAAACTGAAGAACGAGCAGGGAAACGATCCGCCTCGCCTGTTGTAGAGGGACCTGACTTGGCGAGCACTAGCGAAGAAGATTTAACCGTAAACGAGGCTACGTTGAATCTGCTTTGCGAAGACCCTCTCGTCTACAACCGTGCGCCATTGTTTTCTGTTGAGGGAGACATGATGCAACGCGAGCACAAGTTTGGTGCCGAATTCTTACTGGATTGCGGTGCCACAACTGTGTACGTGTCACGTGACTTCGTCAAGAAGAACGGACTGAAGACGCACGTGTACACGGAGAGAACGGTCAAAGTAAAACTGGGAGATAACAACATTGGCGAGGCTATCCTCGAACTGGTGAAGATAACCATTCGTCTTGATGACGCTCCCAACTACAAGTGTGTCGCCGTAGTGTTCGATGTTCCGGATGAGTTTGATTGTGTTCTCGGGATGCCGTACTTTGTGGATGTACAGCCGGATATCGACTGGAAACGTCGATACCTCGAGAAGGATGTCTCAGGTGGAAACTCTACGATGGAAACTTCGACTCCCCGTGGGAAGTACAGTCAGGCTGATAGCTCTGGGCCTCATGATGCTGCGGATAGCGAAAGCTGTCCTGCTATAAGCCGTGAATCCTGTCGAGCTGCCGTGTCAGAAACACGGTTGGAGTGCGAAGCCGAAGTCGTCGGAAGACCACCTGAGGACGTGGAGAAACTCTCGAAGCGAGAGAAGTAAAATGCCAAGGCAGAGGCAATGTTTACTCTTGGAGTAGTTGGCTCGGAAGGAGTCGAAACGAAGCACACCACGAGGAAGAAGCTGCGGAAGTTTCTATGGTTACCTGCAAAGGACACACCCAAACACGACTTCATGATTGCGATGTCTAACGACACGATAAAAAAATTGAGCGGGACATCAAGCGCAACGATGAACCAGACAACGTTGGTTTGGAGAAGGTCAAGCGATTTCTACAAACTGACTGGGAGACGTTCAAAAATAACCCCGCGTACCCTGTCCTGATTGAGCACAAGGACAACGTGTTCAAGCTGGAGCTCCCTAACGGTCTACCAATGCAGCGCGACATTGAACATCACATCGACGTGAAGGCTCACAACACCGCGATGTACCGACAGCAGTGGCAGCTTTCACCGGAGCAGAAAGCTGAGATCGACAAGTGGGTACGCGAGATGATTGCGAAAGGGTTGATTCGACCAAGTATTAGCCCGCATGCGGCCCCGACATTCTGCGTTCACAAACCTGTTGGATGGCGTATCGTACACGACTACCGATACCTGAACAGTAACACGATCCGACAGAGCGTGTCGATGACGCGCAAGGAGGACATTTTCGACAGTATGGCTGATGCCTACTATTTCTCGTGCATGGATCTGATGTCAGTATATTACCAGGTGCGGATGAAGATGGACCACGTCAAATACACCGCATTCCAAGCACCGACCGGATTGTACGAGTACTTGGTATTACCGATGGGAGTCAGCAGCGCACCAGCAACGACGCATCATTTAACCTCGTCACTCTTCAAGGGTTTGTCGCACACGCGATCGCTTTACGATGACATCTACGTGTTCACGAAGTCGAAAGACATCAACGAACACTTGCGAGCTCTACGCGACGGGTTAGAGATTCTGAAAAAAAACAAGCTGTACGTGAAGTTGTCCAAGTGCGTGTTCTGCGCCGAAGAGATCCCGTGCCTTGGTGATTTCATTGGACGGAACGGTGTTCGCATCGATCCGGACAAAGTGCAGACAATACGAGACTGGCCGGTTCCGCGAACTCAAGAACAACTTCACAGTTTTCTGGGTTTGACTGGATACGTGCAGCGATTCTGCGAGCAGTATGCAGAACTGACAGCTCCGCTGTTTACGCTGTTGAAGAAGAAGAACCACCGGAACTCCAATATTTTGTTGAACGCAGCACAGCTGAAAAACTTCAGGGACCTGAAACGCCGGTTGGCAGATACACCAGTACTGCATCTATCTAACTTTACACAACAGATGCGTCTGCGGACGGACGCAAGTCAGTATGCTGTTGGTGGTGTGCTCTTCCAAGTCGTCGACGGAGTCGAGCGCCCAATTGCGTACACTAGCCGAAAGATGAAGTCAGCAGAGCTGAAGTACCCGACTCAGCAGCAGGAGCTACTCGCAATTGTCAACGCGTTAGCTGTATTCCGGATTTACTGCCTCGATCAACCGGTGATGATCGAGACGGATCACAAGTCCCTCGAAGGAATTTTCCAGCAAAAGATGGCGAACCGACGTCTTGCCCGATGGTATGATACTCTCGCCGAGTATCAGCCGGGTTTTGCGTACCTGTCTGGAGCAAAGAACGGTATCGCTGATGCCCTGAGTCGGAGACCTGATCTTAAGCCAGAGACAAAAGAGTTTCACGATTTGCTCATTCCCAGCTTTAACGAGACCAGCTATCGACTACGCGTTGCAGATATCAAGCCTACCAGCGATCTGATCAAGTCCATCATTGTTGGTTACACGAAGGAAAGGTCATCCGTGAGATCCAGCGAGTGATCAAGAAGCGCAATGAGCCTTTGAGAACTCGCGGGTCGTCGGAGAAGCAGTATAAGCCGTACTTTGAAGAAAAGAACCTAATATGGTATCAAGGGTCTACGGATGAGCTACCTCGTATCGTGATCCCAAACATCGTGGCACTCAAGCATTGCGTCATCTCCGAAGTACACGATTCCAATTACGGCGGCCATCCTGGTGTAGATCGCACCTACCTGAAGTTACGTGCTGATTGGTATTGGCCACGGATGGTGCGTACGATCAAGATGTGCATTGCTGATTGTGAGGACTGCCGATGGAACAAGCCGCGACGGACGAAGACACCTGGATGCTTGGAGCCGCTCCAGGTTCCGGACGAGCGATGGCGCTCTATTTCGATGGACTTTATTACGGACCTACCAGATACGAAGCGCGGCCACAATTCTATCTGGGTAGTTGTCGATCGACTGACCAAGCGAACGCATTTCATTGCGACGATGAAGAAAGTTTCAGCTCAAGAAGTCGCGACGCTCTTCATCGACAACATTTGCAAACTGCACGGGATGCCTCAAGACATCGTGTCAGACCGTGATTCCAAGTTCGTTTCTGGATTTTGGAGTCAAGTGTTTGAGAATGTTGGAACCAAGCTCAAGATGACCGTAGCGTACAGGGCACAAGGCGACGGACAGACAGAACGTACAAACCGGACTCTCGAAGAATATCTGCGCTGTTTTGTGTCGCCGCGTCAAGACAACTGGGATGTTCATCTAGCGGATGCCGAGTTCGCGATCAACTCAGCGGTCAACTCAAGCATCAAGATGTCGCCATTTGAAGCAGATATTGGCTACGTACCACACAACCCACCCACAGCAGTTGCTGCATCAAGTCGGCGAGGCCTACGTGGAGGACAACGACAGGGAATCAAGTTTACTGAACATCAAGAGGCTGTGCTTCGGTAGTGTCAAGATGCCTTGGAGGAGGCCCAAGCTCGGATGGCGGACGTGTACGACCGCGGCCGAACAGAGCAAATCTTCAAAGTCGGTGATCAAGTGTATTCGAGTACGAAGAACTTGGACACGGCACACACAGGCTTCCCCAACTCGCGCAAGCTCGAGCCCAAGTGGATTGGTCCGTATTCTATCGTACGTACAGTCCACAAACACGCGTACGAAATCAACTTGCCGCCTGGACTCAAGCTCCACCCCATCTCCAACACTGGGTCGCTCAAGCCGTATGAGTCTCCGACACGACTCTCGAGACCCCAAGAAGTGATTCTGCACGACGGCAAGGTCGGCCAGATTGTGGAAGCAGTCGTCGGCAAGCGGGGAAGACGCGACATCGTACACTACCATATTAAGTGGGTGAGTGAGGAAAAGGCGACGTGGGAGCCGCTAGAAAACTTACACCAAGTAACAGGATTGATTCAAGCATTTGAGAGCAAGCGAACTAAAAGATCCGGCAAGCGACGGCGAATAATATCTGGTACAGACAACATCGCCCTTCGGACACGGCAGCGGCTCAAGATACAAGATTAACAGATCGCCAGGTCAAGCAACATAAGCGAATTTGGAAAAGTATCCAAGGTACCCGGATATTTATCCATGAAGATCAGCGCTACAGTTACAGTTACGGTTTCACTTCACGGTTCAAGATTACAGCATATAAAATCCAAGTTGTGAATTGCAGCACACATTTCTCAAGTTAAATCCGCTCAAACCTCCCTAAGACGATTTTTGGCGCATCACGACGCGTCTCACGAGACGAAGCGAAGCAAGCCACGGAGAAGCATATTCAAGAAGCGGCGCGCGAACAGCACTCTCATCGTAGGCAAATCGACCAGCCGTCGTCACTTCCAGCAGGAACGTGTGCGACTTTCCAGGGGGGCCAGCTACAGAAGCAGCACACAGGTATACACCCGGAGCGAGCAAGAGACGATCCAATATGAGACAAGTCTGGAGCCCGGTAAGTCTGTATTGGATTCGGTTAATCTTGATCGTTTCCTCGCAGATTTCGGCACTTCCAGCAGCACGAGCAGCGCGGTTGGAGCGGCGAATGAAGCTCCATAATGTGGACCACACAATTCCAGCTGCAGGAATCGAATTCCCAATTTCGGCTCTTTCTTTGTACGGCAGGTCAACCGCAGCCATAGAGAACCACTCGCGTAGACCAAGAACCCCAGTAGCTCGAGCAAGCGCATGAAAGGCGCGCCGACCATCGGATGAAGCTACAATCGCCTGGGAGAAATCATCAGCTCGTGAAAGGACATATTGGGCAAAGCTGCACGGCCCACCAAAGGTTTTGAACTCGTCCACAAGATCCAAGTACTCCTGAAAGCCGTCCTCTACGAGCATCCAACGCGGCTGCCAAGACCCGTCCGTCTTCCCTGATGCGACGATGTAGTCCACATAGTACTCAGTGTCGCGGGTGATCACATTTCCACGCCGATCGGATATCAACCAGACGTGCTAGCGGGAGCGCGAAGCGGACGCGCGTGTCGAGTACTTTCGTTGAGCAAGGCGTGCAACCGGACGTCGTGCGGTACGTCCTCCTGTTGACCGTGAGGCTGTTTGTTTTGTGCGTGTCATTCCAGGCCCTCGATGGAGCGAGTTGCGGCGCAGAGCGGACAGTGCACGAATGACAGCACTTGGGTCACCGGAGGAAGCAGTACGCAGCAGGAAGAGAACGGTAACGAGACAGCGACAATTCGATTGTGGTCACTCAAGGCTAGACTACACTACAAAGCATAAGCAAGCCAATCGCGGAACCATGACGGCATCAACAGCTCGGAGGATGCGAAGACAAGATGACGAGGACGAGCACTTCGAGAACGACATTAAATTTCGGGGGGGGGGGGGGGGGGTGAGTGTATCGGGATAGAAGTATCTAGTTAGAGCCAGCTCAGCTATAATCGAATTTGACAGGGCATATATAATACAGGGGCAGCAACACCGTGTAGTGTCTGCTAGGCGTTGGTTTGGGGAAACCACTTCTGGATTTCCCGCCCGCTCCCCAAAACTAGCCTTCCTCTCCTTCTTCTCCCAACATTAAGCGGACCGGTTTGATATAGCAGCTCGGTTGGGATCGAAAACCTTTTTCCGAGGTAGGCGCTTTTCGGGTACTCCACCTCTGTAGACAACAGCAGCCCAATTAGTGCTAGGAGCTAGGCGATCACTGGTTGCTCTTAGCCACGCCAGTACTCGGATTGCCCGCTGACGGCGCGTCCGCGCCAAGAATCCATGCAATCGACATCCGTGAACTGGACGCTGGAGCCGACACAGTGTTGAGGATCGGGGCTTTGTCCTCGAGGGCGCTCATATCCAGATCGCGCATGACTGTGTCTCGTACGGATATGAAATAAAATTCAACTGTACTGGGTACAGTTGATTTAAAAAATGAAATTTCAACAAAACATGACGATATCGTCATCCAAAGTGACTTGGCTGGAGTATTGGCGTGATCGTGCCGCGTCTCACGCGAGGATTTCGCGGTTTCGTGGATCCTCGCGTGCCGTTACGTTTGGACACCCCGTACCGTAAATCACGTCGTATATGCAACGTACGGGGAAGATGCAACATTTTCGTAAAAACTCTACGAGCAGGTATTTTTTACGCTAGTACGACTGAATCATTAAAGTGACACCCCTTCTTGAAACGAACCTCCATTTTTTCAACATCCACTATCCCTTGGCTTGAAGGCTCTGGTGATGCAAACACTCCACTTGCATCGCGAGGTCCAATAGCCACAAGCCCAGCTTTCATGAATCCGTTCATAATACTCTCTTCTTCGACTTCATTCATGCCTGAATCACCATCGCTGCAATCCTCCCTCTCTTTTGCGTTGGCGTCGTGAAGACGCCGCCTTCTCTCACAAATTTTACATACAGCTCTCGACAACGGTCTTTAAACGGCTTCATAACCGCAATATCCATTGGTTGCGCTATCCCAGTAACACCAGGAGGGACATGCACCACCTTCGTATAGCCTTTGTCTTCAAGGGAGGTCTTGATGCACTCCACCTTGTGTGTTTTGAGGCTATCTAGTGGTAAAACACTAGGTCCTTGTACGTCAGGACCCCAAACATCATCAATCCACTCTTGCATCACTCGCCGATCACAGTAAGCCTTAGGTTGTACAGTAAAATGCGCCTTGTCCCAGTTGAAGAGGGATCGCTCTGCACGAAGTTCGTCGTGGACATCGGCCCCGTGTACCCCAGCAAATACAATAAGCGGCCGCATCTTCTTTCCTGTAGCGGATGCGCACAAGAAGACGAACGCTCTGAATGACTCTGGAGTAGTTGCTACATAATAATACGACATATATGAGAAAATCATCAAAATAGAATGAATTCTTTCAAACGTACATTGAATGACATCAACTGTGCGGATGCCAAAAAAATCAATTGTGCTGTGGGGGTTCATGTCGAGAGACACAGATGTCTGATCCATGTTGTAGACATAGTTGTAGCGCTCAATATGCATTCCTGCTGGAAAAGTTTCCTTACGTTCTACGAGATGAACAGTTGCCTCTGCAAAACGATCAGCTACAATCTAACAATCACACCAACAGCCAACGTTGTAAATACTGTGACAATACTTTAGAAAAGCGCAAACAAAAATATTACCTGCATCCCCTTACGCGTCACCTTTTCGCGATGGGTAATACGACGATAGGTCAGACGATTGCGTCTTAGAAAGCGAAATACATACATCTTGACCGCGTCGATACTGCGCGTAGCTGCGTAATCAGGTTCAAAGTAGCCGAGAGCATACCGAATGCATGCAGTAGTGACGCAATAATACTTTGTGCGACGCATATGCCTAATCCAGTCCAGCAGCCTATAATGCGTGGTTAAAGTGAGTGTAAATCCGTTAATCGGCTTAATTCTACTTACTTTTGCTCAATCCCAGCAGAAACCGCTGAAACCTGTTTTTTTTCGCCAGTATAAACCCGATTTGGGTTTGCCTCTTCAATTGCGTCCCTCTGCTTCTTCCATCGCCACACGGTAGCACGGTCGACACCATAGGCAGCTGCTACATCTTTGACCCCTCCCCCCCTCCCCTCCCCCTCCTCCTGCGATACGCTCGAGGGCTTTAAGCTTACGCGCGTTTGTTGTGGTAATTCGACGCTCTAAAGCCATCCGGCAATTGAAAGACAATGTGAGGGGGAAAGGAACCATGTGTGTGGCTATCGACTTTTTACGCTGTCAGTTCACTTTATACGATTTGACTTGAAATCTACTTTTTACGGGGTTGCATGTTCGCCGTGATTTACGGTAACAAGCTGCATTGCGTGTAAATTCGTCGAAGAACATAGTGAAGGAAGATTCGGTAAAAACAATCCTTACGCTTATGAAACACCAAACAGGTATTTAAACGGTATTTATATTATTGTGGTTTTCATCGATTTTGGCAAACCGGGGGTCTCCTATCCCGAGATAGAGGGTCCGAGATAGCTATCTGCTCCGAGATAGCAAAAGGCAAGCTCCGAAATGATTATAGGGATAGGCTATGGCAATGGTATCGACTCCAGTTTAGTGAGAGCCTTCCGTTTTGCCGCTTTCCGACGGCAAAAACGAGTGGCTACGTGCTTCAGGTCAGGTCTGCGCGAGCTCTCAGTCTCATTCACACTTTTGCAGTTTCACTATGACCTACGGAGACGACTTTCGGTGGAGAGCCGTGGTGCTCATGCACGTCTACGACGTGTCAAGTGCGTATGTGTCAGAGCTGTTTGGCCCTAAGCAACGAACCCTTCATCGATGGTATGCACTTTTCCTCGAAAAGGGCATCGTCAATGAGCACCTTCCACGTCAAACAAGCACACGCTGGCCACCTGCAGTGTTAGCTGCTGTCGAAGCCTACGTACAAGCCTACCCAACGTTTTACATTGAAGAGTTGCGAGAGTACGTAACCAAGAATTACCCGGCAATTACCTCGGTTTCGACAGCGACAATATGCAGAGTACTCAATTTCGATCTCAACCTTAGCCGGAAAGTGCTTTCGAAAGCAGCTCGAGAAGCTGTTCCCGCTGAAATTGATGTTTATGGCGCGAAGCTGCTGCCTATTTTTTCGGACGCTGAGCAACTAGTGTTCTTAGATGAGACGGCAAAAGATGGGCGTCATTCTCAGCGGCGATATGGCTGGTCTAAGAGAAACACACGTGCGGTTGTCAAGATACCATTTCGTCGTGGCAAACGACTTTCAATTCTGTCGGCACTTGATGTTCATGGATTTTTTGCGTGGGAATGGACGGAAGGAACGTTAACGAGAGAGAAATTCCACGATGCCTTTGTAAAGCACGTTATTCCGCGTCTTAATCCGTGGCCCCTCCCGCGCTCCACTGTTATAATGGATAATGCTAAGATACATGCACATCCAGAGTTGCAAGATGCAATCCATCAGTGTGGAGCTCGACTGATATATCCTGCCCCTTACTGCCCGCAGCTTAATCCGATTGAGCCGTGCTTTGGATTGCTAAAGCGATGGTTGCAAAAGCATGCAAATCTAGTCTTTTAGTTATACCCGAATCGTGTTCTTGACGTCGCCAAACGTGCGTGTACACGTCGCGAGGCCAAAGGCTGCTTTGGCCCGTTTCATCACTGTGGCTACATGACAACAGGAATTAGACATCAAGCATTCGATGCGCTCATGCAAACAAGTAACTTAGACGAATAAATTCATTTTTTATCGTCACGTGCGCATGGAGTGACTGATCGTAGCTTTCTCCCCGCGTCTAGCATTCCCTATCTACTCCGTTGGATCGTCCTCCGCATGATCATCGTCGTTAATACTGCCATTCGTCGGTTGTGTTGGAGTAAACTCGCGGAAAATACCGCGAGCGAAAATGTCATGATCGGGTAGCCCAATCGCTCGGCGCAGCGAAACAACGTCGACTTCGACAGGCATCCACAGTCCGTTCAGTCGAATATAGACGAATGCCGTCTGCGGCGACTCAAGTTCCAAGTTCTCTCGCTGCTGAAGTGCTTCTCTCTGCCGGTCCAGCTCCATTGCCTGTGCTGTCGTGTTATCCTGAGGAACTTGAAGTTCTGCAGCCTCCGGTCTTCTAGCGTGCACGACGTCGAGATGATGCGAGGTTATTTCTCCGAACTGCACAGCGTTGGCAGCCTCGTAGGCCATCCTCTGCACACGTGCTTGTCCAACTCGACGAGCAGTGGCGCGGTGAAATTGCTCCGGCTGAGCTGCGCGTTGTACATATAGGGACGCCTCAAGCTTAAAGTCACCAAGTTAGCGAAGGTCGTCCAGCGTCAGCAGTTTCCAACGATATCGAAGCGTCGGTACGAAATTCTCTGGTGTCAGCTCTGTATATTTTGCTTGGGAATCGTTCTTGGCTCTCCTCAAGTAGATCGATGGATCTTCGGGTAGAGCTAGCGGCTTTTTGGGCGCCTCGGGACTTGTCAGCAGCGCTGCATATCTTGCAATACACTTTTCCTTGTATACAGCGTAACCTTCGGCCATTTAGAACGTCACCACACTTTTCCAGCCACCCCGTGCGCGTCCTAGCGGATCTCCAACACGTATAGTCAGCACAGCGTCTGCTTTGGACGGTAGCGGAGATGGTCCTTCTTCAGGCGGGCCCAGAGCAGCAACAGCCCAAGGTGTTGCGTCAGTCAGCTGCGCCGTTACTGATGCAGCTTGGGGTTCACGGAGAAACAGAGAGGGAGACGGAGCGATAGTAGAACTTGGAGACACGTGCGCTAAGTCAGCGTTGTTAGTCTCCATAGCGACAACAGCAAGAACGCTCAGTAGGTTACCAATGAGATGCGCTGACGGCAATAGCGACAAAGCCGGAGAAACTCAACGTGATTGAACGGTGTGCTGTAGGTATTGTATAGACTGAAGTCTACAAAAACAACACCAACAAGTCTAATGCATTAGTCAATGTAAGCGTCAGGAATAGACAACGTCCTTAGCATCTTGCCCGTACGTTATTCTTTGAGGCTGACATCCAGCCGCTCACATGTCTTCTATGTAAACTATTCCGCCACCAGTAAGTTGAATCTGTATGTTTCCAACGCGGTAAATTCACACCAGCGATGTTGTAACAAGAATCTAAAAGCACAGCAGCATTATACATCGACAAGCATTCAGCATCGTACTCAGAATTCCCCTCTTACCTGTAGGCGCAATCGGACTGATAACTTGGCCACATCTTCAGTCCTAACAGCAAATACGAACACGTCAAAAAGAAAGACACACACACACATATATTAGAGTGATTGCACGTACGTTCACGGATCGTTGTAGTCCCTGCGGTAGTTCTGGAGTCAGGCTGCATTGTCAACACGAGTGCCTACACTTGACAGCGCCCCGCACGGCCGGTGGGTTGGAAAAACTGAAGAGTTGGCTATCATCTGTATCAAAAAGGCACAAATATATGAGTGTGTATGAGCCGTATCACCAGCAAGCAAAGGCAAAGGACACTTTGGCTGTGCATAAATACGTCGAATCTCCCTTACACGGCTCTGCAAGCGTGCTCTCTTTGCAGCTCAACGCCATTCGCCGTGCTCTCCTGTTGTGCTGCGTCTTGGATGGACCAGGGGCGAAGGACTGACGAAGTCCTTCGAACGGGAGAATGACGCCCCGAGATAATCCAACCTAACCCCACCGTTGGTCCGAATTGTAAAACGACTCCCCTCAGAGATGCGGAGCTAAAACGGACTTCAAAAACCTTGAAAACCACAATAGTGTCCTTTTTCCAAAACAAAATTCAAGCTTACCCAATTTGCGGTGCACAAGGTCATTGTGGTCGCTAACCCGTACTAGTACTCCAGCACCAACTAGACGAATGACCACTGCCTTGTACGCGATGGCTTGCGAATAGTCCAAGACTACGAGACAAAAACTCCTCGACCTTGAGCTCTCTCAAGAGCCTCTCCAAGCTCGCCCAGCGTAAATACGTAGATAACGATGATACACGTAAAATTGATCCCGTCGATATATCCTAGCAGAATTTCGAGAGCAGCGCGTGACTGCATTGCATACGGCTTTAGCCACCACAACGGGTACACCTACTGATCGAACGGCATATCCGGTGGCCGCAAGTCCTTCAGGTACCGTGCGAATGTCGTGTGGTCATCGGTGTCGACTTTGGGCTATGTCGACGAAGGTCTGGCTTGCGAGGTGTTAGAAGGTGAGGTAGGTTGTTGGTTGCCGCAGTAGAAGACGAAGAAGACGAAGAAGTTGTTGTTGTTGGAGAAGTGTGTCCTTGAGGGCAAATTGTGGAATGCTTTATTTTTCTGGTGTTAGTTTTGCTGCCCTCGTTGTTTCTCCTTTTCTTCCTAGGGCTTCGCTCTAGGACACGCTACCTTCTTCATGTAGTTCTTCTCCTTGAAGCTGTTGATTATGGACGTTGAGGTGCCCGCTGGTGGCGCACTGATGCTTGCCTGTCGTTGGCATTCCGTGTTGACGCCATGGGTTGGTGCTGCCGACGATCAGCTCGAAGAAGAGTGTTAGCAGTAGATACCTGTTTGGTCCGGCTGCTGTCAAGCTGTCTTCGACGACCAACCCGCGCAGCAGCTCTAGAAGCCTCATGTTGCTGCTGTGCTGAATGCGATGCTCGTGGGTTGCTGGACGTCGACAAAAGCTGACAATCGGTGATGCTGTCAATTGTGTGCCAATCTACTCCAAAATGCTTGGCTGCGTCCTTAATATTGCAGCAAAGTTTCGTTGGAGCAGTAGTGCATTGGATCTGGTTCAGATGATTGTCCAAATACACCATTATTGCCCATTCAAGTTGCAATTGAGACGGGAAGCCATCCAAAATTGCTGGGGGTAGCCCCGGGCCCATGTCAACGGCGATTGGGCGTTCCGGGGCTAACGGGGCTCTAGGCGCGGCTCGGTTGGGATCGAAAACCTTTTTCCGAGGTAGGCGCTTTTCGGGTACTCCACCTCTGTAGGCAGCAGCAGCCCAATTAGTGCTAGGAGCAAGGCGATCACTGGTTGCTCTTAGCCGCACCAGTACTCAGATTGCCCGCCGACGGCGCGTTCGCGCCAAGAATCTGTGGAGTATCTTCCAGACGACGACGATGAACCAAACCTTCAACGGCGGCGCCGACGACAGCGCTGCCGTGCCGACACTAGCTACCGACAGCCCGCCGACCGCATCATCTACATTACTGCATAAACTTCGACGACAACGCGAGCGTGACGCGTCAACGCTTGGACTTCATAATCAACATCAACGACTGGTGCAGCAGAGCTGGGGGCCGCGCTGCCGCAGGGCACCCCCCCCCCCCTTTGAGGCAAGTACAAGTAGGAATGGGAGCGATAAACTCTGTGCTTAGTTGAACTCACTTCGCAATCTGCATGCAAGCGCGCAACGTCATAGAATCCATGCAATTGACATCCGTGAGCTGGACGCTGGAGCCGACACAGTGTTGGGGATCGGGGCTTTATCCTCGAAGGCGCTCATGTCCAGGGTCGCTCCTGCCTGGTCGGAAGCAAATTCAACGGGACAGGGCACAGTTGAATTTTTTGCTGTAAAAATGAAAGTTCAACAAAACTCAACTTGAAGTTGATTTTTGGCGTGAGACGAGGCGCGGTCACGCCAGAATAGTGTGTGGTTTACACCAGATAGTGTGGTTTATACCAACTATCCACAAAAATTAGCAGCTCGAAAGCTGCTAATTTTTGTGCCGGACTAATGCCGCCGCCACCGTCGTCAGCAGATACGAGTGCCAACGACGTCGACGCGCAGTTCTCGGCGCTCAGAGCGAAGAAATGGACGCAGGGCAAGGACCTGACGGCGCACATCAAGGACGTGGCGCTGCGCTGCGGCAAACGCGCCGTCGTCAAGGTGAGCGGCGGCAGCTACAAGAAGTTCGTGTGCTCCAGTGATGCGCCGTGCTCGTGGCTCATCAACGCCGTGTGCTCGCGCCCCAAGAAGGCGGCCACAAGTAGCAATAGTAATAGTCATAATACTACAGAAACAAGTAGCAGTACGCGCGTCTGGTACGTGACGTCGGGCTCGTTGGCCCACAGTCCACAGTGCGACAGCGTCGCCAGACCCACCACCAGACAACTCAAAGAGAGTGCGCTGCTGAAAGACGCAGTGTACGCGGACGCCTGCGTGTCTTCAGCTGACCTGGTGGCCCAGTTAGAAGCAAATGGGGCCTTCCAGTGCAGTAAAAGTATGGTGTACAAGGCGAAAAGCGACCTTTTAGACGCCATGGAAGCTGCGCGACGCAATGGCGACGCGGTGCCGGAGGTGGTGGAGTCCATGCAGAAGCTTCCGGGTTATTTGGAGCAGCTACGGACGCTGAACGCCCACGTGGCCACTCTCATTGAGACGGAGACGGTGGATGAACAAGAGGAAGGTGGTGCAGCTACTGGACCCTGCTTTTTGAGGGCGCTGCTGGCGCTGGACCCGACCAGTGTGTGGAACGACCAAAGTGTGTTAGGGATCGACAGTGTGGAGATGCAGAACGCGAGTTATAATGGCACGCTGCTGGTGCTGGTCGGGAGAGATGGAGACTTGCAGCCGCTAATGCATGCGGCAGCTCTCGTTCCTGAAGAGTCGATTGACCACTGTACCTGGTTTCTGGAGAAGGTGATTGCACATGGTTTCCCGTTGCGCAGGTTTCCAGTGGTGATTAATGGACGTGGGGCATTAGACGCCGCGTGCATGGAGCTGAATGTGCCTCATGTCATGTTGTGCACGCAACATGTGCTCGAGGACATGCGCGAAGCACACAACATTGTGCTAGAGGCTGAGGACGAGGAACTTGTGTGGCAGGCTCAACGTGCTGAGGCTGAGAGCGAGTACCTCGCATCCGTGGCGCAGCTTTCACGGCAGAATGAAGCAACAGCGCAGTATATTCGCGGGGTAGAGCCGATGAAGTGGTGTCTGTATCCGTATTTGACCATGCGGAAGATGTACGGGTGGCAAACAACGCGGTTCGAAGAGCTGGACCTCGGCACGGAGACACTAGGTCTGGCACCGGTTAGAAAGCAGCTTCCATACGAATGCATTAAAACGCTGTCGCTTGTTGCGATGCACGCTGCTTTCCAAAGGCATGAGCGCGCGACGCAGTGGGAATTAGAGCGCCGCGTAGTCACTCCAGCGGCTGACGAATTGATGCAGAAACAGCTCGCGCGCACCTCGCAGTACACTGTATGCATGAGCTCAGCTCAGCTTGCTTTCGTGTGGAATGCCCACAATGCACAGATCCGACAGAGACGCGTGGACTTGGAGCACCGTACGTGCACATGTTCACGCCGACTACAATGGGGAATTCCTTGTCGCCATGTCTTGGCAGTCCTACAGAAACATGGCATGATGAACCAAGCTGTGGATTTTTTTGACGAATGCTATCTGGTGCGCAACTACGTGTCATCTTTTAAGAACCGAACGCTGGAGCTTCCGGTGGAAGAGAACGTTAAACTCGACCCGACATTGCGCCCTCCGCGGTTTGTGAACAAGCAGAGCTCAAATGGCACTGGAAGTGATGCTAACGCAATAAAGCGAAAGCGTCGGCCACGGAACCGCCCGTTAGAGCAACGCAAACGACCAATGTACAAGTGCCACAAGTGTCATCGTGCAGAGGGTCACAACAAAGGAACGTGCCCGTACTAACGTAGTCCTGGTATGCAAAAGCCGCGAAAGCTACAGTGAGTACTGCGTTGTGGCTGTTTCGCATTGAATTTACTAAATAACATTTTTCAGCAGTGCCGCTAGATTCAAGAGCTGGAGATAGCTTCCGTGGAGTTTTCGGGAGTGCTTACAGAGTTACGCGCGGTGTGGTGGACGCAATAATACCCGTATTTCTGGTACGAGCGACGGTGACACCCCTCCTGTTTGCATCGATTGCCGCCGCCATGTGCCCAGCAAAGTCCCCCTTGCGCGGATACTTTTGTGCAATCTGGAAACTCGCAGATGTGACCGCCGCCGTGTGACCAGCAGCGGCCAAACCGCTTGGCTTTCTTGATACATTCCGGCTCCATGCAAGTTTTGAAACCTCCGTGTTGGAAGCATCGTTGATATAGCTTAGCTAGCTTTGTGCAGCCTGGTTCCGTACAACGTGAACCTCCACCGTGACGGACACAGTAAGATTCTTACAGCTGTCAACTTGGCATGGTGGTGTGTGGTTCTTGCGGATACAAGTCTTACGAATTTGTACCGAGGAAGCAGTGGTGGAGGAAGACTGCACGGTTGAATAAGCCTTAACACTGTCACTGGAACTTGAAGCCGCACTTGATGCCTTGCTGCTGCTGGAGCTCGATCTGGCTACTGACGAGAGCGCAGCAAGAGTCATCAATGGCAGCCGTGCTTTCTTACTGTCCCAGTAGTGGAGATAATCGCAGCGCTTTTTATCGTATGGCGCGATACTCGACAGGATCTGTCGCCGGTACTGCAGCGAAGAAGCGGCAATTTGAGGACTGGTTGGCGCGAGACTGCGAAAGAGAGACATTGCTGCAGCATCTGCAGCGTTTCCTCCTGTTCGTTCCGGTGTTTGGCAGCTCTTCAACGAGGTCTTGACTTGGATGGCTGGATTGAGCAGATTTGTGATGTTTGACTTGCTGTGCATGGTTGGATTGAAGCGGTTGGACGTGTTTGTGGCAATTCAATAGTGTTGCAAGGAGAACAACCAGCCGACTTGACAAACCAGTCCTTGCCGTAGCTCGATCATAGGCAGGCCTGGGAGCAACGGAATTGCCGACCGCACCGTAGACTCTTGCGTAGCCCAATGCTTGAGCGTGCGCACGCCACGCTCAAACACATAAGCTCGAGTCACGAACGCAAGTCAACTCACGTCTACGGCACCTGTACCAGTCGTCTCCAAGCCCGCAAAGAACATACAGAGTGCGATTGCTGGCTGTAGGCGACAACTTGTTGCTGCAAAGGTAACACGCCAAACCTGAAAAACTCAAAACCTCGTTTGCACTATGGATACCTTTGTTCCAAGATCGGATGCACGATCGCGACAGCAGCTTTATTTTACCTCTCCAGCCCGGGCGCACGACGTGTGTATTGGCATTAACAGTGTTTAACGACGCTGTTCGGGTGCCCCCGAATCGAGATGAATGCCTCGACTGGTGCGAATGCCAGAAACGCGCTCTTAGCAAGTGTCTTGGACGGGACTGCACGCTGCAAAGCTCTATCCATGTCTCGCTCGGACGCAAAGTCAAGTTAATCCGGCCGTTAGTTCTGCTTGGTGCAGGCGCGTGGGAGGATTCAGAGGCACGCGCCACCACGCGCCGGACGAGCGACGAGGCTTCGCTGTGTTGGTTGTGTACCGAGATCGAGATCGAGGTCTGATACGGTATTGCTCAGGCGCAGAAGGATCACTTCAAATAATCCCCAGGACATGTTGACAAATGTGCCACCATACTGCTGTTAACCTCCACCACACCAGTTGTTCACCAAAAGCTGCCTTTGCGCGGCCAAGCTGTCGATCCTGTTGACCACCAAGGGTGGTAGCACTTGATTCGGCACTGGCGAGATGTGTGGCAACGTTCTTATCGTGGTGATGGATTCACGTGAAGTCTGAATTCAAGACGATGAAGTGGAAACATGGAAACACTGTTTTCTTGTCGAGCAATTAAATAAGTCCGATCTATCCTAACAAGCTGGGAGTCTACTAGCAGGCTGCAACTCCCGTAGTAGAGGTTACCAAGCTGCGAGGAGCGTGGCGCATGCAGTAGTAGTCGTACTTCTGGTACGAACGACGATTGCAACCTTCGTGCTTGCACCGGTTGCCGCCGCCGTGAGCCCAACAAAAGCCGCCCTGAGTGGACACCTTGGTGCACTCAGGAACCTCGCAGATGTGGCCGCCACCGTGCGACCAGCAGTGGCCATACCGTTTGGCTTTCTTGGTGCAACCGGGTTCTGTGCACATCTTGTAGCCGCCGTGTTGGAAGCAGCGTTGGTAGAGCTTGGCTCGCTTGTTGCAACCGGGTTCGGTACATTTGGAGCCGCCACCGTGGCGCACGCAGAGGCCGCGTGAGACGGCGAGGTTCTTGCACTCCTCGACTTGACACGGAGGGGTGTTGGTCTTACGTGGACGAGGAATGACGTCCGAAGCTGCCTCTTTCTCGGCGACCGGGTAGAACTTTTCGCTCGACATGCAGAGTGCAGCCAGCGATAGCATCGGCAGATTGGTTTTGTCATCGCCGTACGAGCGCATGTTGTTCAGCCGCTTCTCACGTGGAGCGATGCACGAGTTGATCAGACGGCGTTCGTACGAAGTCGATGGCGACGTCGGTTCGGGGCTCTGCATGATCGGTGACAGGCTTCGGAATAACGACGTGGACGGAGATGAAGGCGAAGGAGGGACGACTACCTTGACGTCGCAGTCCGGATTGAGGAGGAAGGAGATGTCTGCCTTGCACATGGCTGTTGAGTTGATGTGCTCACGAAATGGTGAATTGGAATGTGAAACAGAAGACGAAGCAGACAAAGCACAGCAGCACACCAAGCAGTGATCCCACCACCAGTAAGAATCATAAACCTGCGCACCCATGATTCGTGTGTCGTCACGCGACATTTGATCGGACTGAGTTCGGCGGTGAGCGCGTGTTGCTACACATTCGCTGCTCGCTTGCATGCTGGGCTGTGTATTAAGATGGTGAAATTCGGATGCGAATCTCGACAGTTTTTCCTATCTGGTGTTGGCAACACCGACTAGTGTAGCTGAGAGCGATTGATGTCGCGAAAACCTCATGATGTTCGTCGGGGACAGGAATTTGCCAGACTATGAACCTTTAGCAATCGAGGGCTCGTGGAGAACTCGAGAACCGCGGACCTGGACGGCGGCGAGCTTGTCTTTGTCAGCGTCGCTCCTGGTTATTTTGCCGGCTTTAGTTTGGTCGGTTAATTGTGCGCATGTCGTGAGCATAGACGCCATCGTCGGAGTGACCAGCAAAACGCGCTTCAGAAGCAAGAAAACACGCGAAGCCCGCACCAAGCAACCATGCGACGGGTGCGCTCAACTTCAACGCGTGATCGTCTTGATTGCTTGGGGGTGCCGCCGCGTTTCTTGTCAAGACTGCAGATTTCGCTGTAACGGCTCAAACAACCTTATTTTTGTATGCTCCAAGTTGAAGTAAATGGCGTATAGAGTGAGTCGTTTGTAGCAATCTGCCAGGTTACGCGTGACTTGGTACTCTACTAGCTTTTGCGCGCTTTGCGGTGGGTCTGTCGGGAAAGGCAAGCCTTTCGCCTTGACGCGCATGTTGCCTCAATGCAGTCAGTACATGTATGATCGGCAGTCACCACGAAGTAAAACGGTATGGCGGAGTCTTGTCTGCTATGAGTCAATTGATGGCACCTTCAACTCAACTTGGTGCTGCTCATATCGATAGTGTACCGCCCCGCATTGAGGACACAAGGATTCAGTGAACACGAAGATGAGGACATGAGTTGATAAATGAACGCGTCAAATAAATTAGCCTGTCTACTCGAGCCTTCATCATCTGGTTTTGTTCAGGACGCCACCACCTTGGTCTTGGCGTGCCGCATGCAGTAGTAGTCATAGCGCCGGAGAGATCGGCGGTTGCAGCCTTCGTGTTGGCACCTGTTGCCACCACCATGACCCCAACAAAAGCCGCCCTGGGTGGATACCTTCGTGCACTCTGGTGCTTCGCAAATGTGGCCACCGCCGTGTGACCAGCAGCGGCCATAACGCTTAGCCTTCTTGGTACAGCCAGGCTCGGTGCACATTTTGAAGCCGCCGTGCTGGAAGCACCGCTGGTTCAACTTAGCACGCTTGACACAACCCGGGAATGTGCACTTGGAACCACCTCCATGGCGGACGCATACCCCCCGTGAGACTGCGAGATTCGTGCAGTGCTCGACTTGGCATGGGGGTGCGTGGGTCTTGCGAACTTTAGGCTTTGACTCGGTCTCAGAAATAGGAGATAGGCCGAATGGAGAGTCATCGCCGTCCACACTGCCATTGAAGCTCGAGCTACTGCTAATACGCAGCGCAGCCATGGAGATCATTGACAGCCGAGTCTTGTCGCAGCCGTAACACCGGAGACTGCTGAATCTCTTTTCGCGAGGTGCAATGTACGGAGCCGCCAGTATTTGTCGGAATGTGAAGGCCGAGTTGGGGCTGCGCACGACCGGCGACAGATTTCGGAAAAGTGTCATTGAAGGCGAAGAGGCCGCCGTCGACTCGTGGTCGGGGCTAGATCGCGGCGTTGCCACCGACTCCTGCCTGTAGGGGTTCAGCAAAAAGGCGATATCGGCCTTGCAGTGCATCCTAATGTGGATTTCTGGAGCAGTGCTCAGCAAAGAGCGAATTGGAATGTGAATCAGCGCGAGGCGAAACCACGAAGGCAAGTTTTGACTTGGCTACCTTACGGTAAACTCGTCAGACATCGGCTGTTTGCGAGTCCAAGCAGGAAACCTGGTGCAACGAAGGACAAGAGGCCAAACGGCCGGGACGGCGATACAACTCGTACGCCAGTCCAACCAAGCGGATGCCCGCTCGAGACCGTCAAGATTTCAGCGCGTCTCTGCGAGCGCATCAAGACTAGCATAAACCAACGCATCATAGTCTGGGAAACCAAAGCTTCTAGAAGCGTTTCACGTTGCAGACACGCGCCGATCGCTGCCAGCAGCGCGAGATCACTCAACAACTGGGAAGAAGAGAGCATCGTGGTGTCGCCCAGTCCTTTGGGTCTCGGCGGCGACAGCGTTGCTGCTAGCAGAGCTCGCCCTTAGCAATCCACCCCATAAATTCCAGGCGTGCTACGCGGGTTTTCTGTCGCGTTCGTCTGCATGTGCGCCATTAGTCTGCACCTTTAGTAAGTCCAAGCTTTAATCCCGGGGGTTGCGAGGCATCGGCATCACCCTACACGAGTTCTGACATGGGCAATGACAGGCGACCCTCGCGTACCCGCGGGCTGACAATCCTGAAGTTGACTTGTTAGTGGTCTGACTACGACCACTCGACTGCATGCTCACCGAGCGCGCTGCGTGTCTAGAATTTATGTCACCGACATGGCTGCTGAAGCGGTAAAATTGCTGCTCAGAGTGCTACGAAGACCCGCCGGAAAATGCTGCTGCGCGTGTGGGCGTCGTGCGTCTTTGTGTCCACTTCAGTTTCTGTAAAAACAAACGACCTGCACGTGCGTACATGTAGAAATCGACAATCGAGTTGAAATGGCGGGATACATTTGCTCGTGTTACAGAACTACAGCACCTGCTTCATTCTTCTGCACAATTTTCACGCACGCATTCAACCAGTGCAACAACGGTAGCTTTTGAAAACGAAGTCCATGCATTAAATAATACTCTATGCCTAACTGTTGATCGCTCTACGCCTTGGTACCCTTGGCGTGGCGCATGCAGTAGTAGTCGTACTTCTGGTACGAACGACGATTGCAACCTTCGTGCTTGCACCGGTTGCCGCCGCCGTGAGCCCAACAAAAGCCGCCCTGAGTGGACACCTTGGTGCACTCAGGAACCTCGCAGATGTGGCCGCCACCGTGCGACCAGCAGTGGCCATACCGTTTGGCTTTCTTGGTGCAACCGGGTTCTGTGCACATCTTGTAGCCGCCGTGTTGGAAGCAGCGTTGGTAGAGCTTGGCTCGCTTGTTGCAACCGGGTTCGGTACATTTGGAGCCGCCACCGTGGCGCACGCAGAGGCCGCGTGAGACGGCGAGGTTCTTGCACTCCTCGACTTGGCACGGAGGGGCGTGAGCCCTGCGTGGGTGGACCGCGACGGTCGTAGAAGCAATGGACGACGCATCCGACTGCTCCTCGTCGCTCGAGCTGAAGCACTCGGCGTACAATGCAGCCATGGACATGGTCGGGAGTGCGTGTTTTTTGCTGTAGCTTCGGAGCTCATTGCGTCGCTTCTCGAGTGGTGCCATGTACGGGAGGCGGACGCACGCGAACCTCTCGGGGCTCATGACGGGCGACAAACTATGGAAGAGTGACGCCGGCGCGAGCTCAGGTGTCGTTGGAGCTGCCGGATTTAGGAGGAAGGCGATGTCAGCCTTGCACATGCTTTGATTGTTGATTGTGTGCCGAGGGTGGAAAATTGAATTATGAGATGCTGGCAGCTCGCCCGAGATTCGATCAGAGACCAAGCGGCGTCACGCCGGGGGCGCAAAGATGAGTGCGGCGCGTGCACTACGCGACGGACCGGCCAAATTGATTCACGCGTGTGTTTATCTCGGCAAAATTGCCATCTGATTCGCATAAAAAACATTCATGAAGGAGGCGGCGCCTCGTGACTCGAGGTCAAGGCTTGCGTCTCGCTGCGCAGCGCTCCTGTCGCAGGCAAGCTGTCTTCAAGTGCCGGTGTGCATCTTGGCTCGCTGGTTCCCTTCAGCTGCAACATAGCAACCAACCAACCTTGCGTTAATTAGCACGCACGCACCGCCAGAACAAAACTTCAGTTTCTGCGACGGAGCAGCGGTGCTGGTTTTGCGCGACGGCAAGCACGTCACGGACCAGCAGATCTTAGTGCTCACCCCTTTGCGCTCGAGATCAACAGACGAAGGCAAATTGAAGATGGGCGAGTTCACAGCGATGACAAAGCGTGGATAGGCAAAAGCAAAATCGATTTACAGGAAGATCGTCCTGGTCCAGGACTCCTGGACAAAGTTGTCATCAACGGCGACCCCCAAACGATGCAGCAACTCGGCGTTGCGAGCAGAAGATAAACTTCAGGATGCGTATTGCGTTCCGCTGCGTCCGTGATTTGGTCTAGCATTGCACCTCCTGCTTCAGGTTTTCGAGAATTTTCACGCTCTCACCAAACAATTCCATTCGATGACGCTTGTTGCGGGGCAAACCATTTGACGCGTACAACGATGCATATTGCGATAAATACCTACATCCATGCTTACTTTCGACTACATCAACCTACTGACTAGTGTTAACTCCGGAGTCAGAGCTCAGGTTCGAGTGGTGGACGCAGTAGTAGCCATACTTCTGGTAGGAGCGGCGATTGCAGCCCTCAAGCTTGCAGCGGTTGCCGCCGCCGTGCGCCCAGCACAGACCACCCTGAGTAGAAACCTTGGTGCAGTCCGGGATCTCGCAGATGCGGCCACCGCCATGGGACCAGCAGTGGCCGTAACGCTTGGCCTTCTTGACGCAGCCCGGCTCAGTACAAGTCTTGTAGCCGCCGTGCTGGAAGCAGCGCTGATACAACTTAGCGCGCTTGCAGCAGCCGGCAACATTGCAGCGCGAGCCGCCTCCATGACGGACGCAGCAACCTCGAGACACGGCCAGATTCTTACATCCTTCGACCTGGCACGGTGGGGTGTGGGTCTTGCGAATTCGAGTCTTGCCGGCACGGGCCTGGTTTGCCGGGCGCTGAGATGTCGACTTGTGTTCCTCTTCATTGTGTTCGCTACTAGCTACCGACGATGGTCGCGGTGCGTTACTGCTGTGGGCAGCAGAGGCGTACATCGCAACTAGCGACAACATAGGAAGACGAGTGCTTTCTTCACCGTAGCAGCGGACGTTGGTGAAGCTCTTTTCAAGCATCGGATCGTAGGAGGCCGGTACTTTGCGGGTGGGCGAGAACGAGAGTGCAACGCGATCTGGGAAGCGCGCCACGGGCGAGAGGCTTCGGAAGAGCGACATCGGGGGTGGCGTCGCAGGAGGGGTCACGACGCTGTCCTCGTAATTGAGTATCTGAGCCTGTGCCTTCGGATTCAGGAGGTAGGCGATGTCAGCCTTGCCGTTCATTCTGTAGATGGTTGTGGGAGGTTTGCTGAGTTGGTGGCAAATTCAATTGTGAGCAACAAGCATTTCGAGCGGCATTGGTCCGACGACAAAGACCCAGCAAGCTACGGGTCGAGAAACGTTAGGATGAGTGCTCAGAAACTGCAGGTGCTGCTTTAGACGCGCATATAGCTTCCGAAAACGCGGCAAATGCTGCGTGTTTTGCGACGGATTCCGGATTCACGTGCGCGACGGCGCGTGTGAGCGCAGCTCGCGATCGCCATGACGTCGCACTGGCCAAGTCGTGGTGATCAGGCGGGGACAGCTTTCAACAATTGCAATAATGGGATAGATCCGGCGTGCTCACAAGTAGATTTGAGATATTGAGGCCATTCGGTCACCTCCCGCTTTGTAGTCTACAGTGTAGCAGCCCACATCGATGGCTGCCCTGCCATCCTGAAAATCCTGTTTGACAACAACAAGACGAGCAAAGCAGAACACCGTTGATCGGCTGCTTGGGCCGACAGTGATTGCTTGGAACATGCTGGCGGTGCGTTTCTGCTTCAACCAAGGTGCCGGTGGTGCAGACATGCAACACCGTTCTTGGCCGAAGCGAGACGTTTGCTGCAGATTAGTGACGATTGGAGGAGTCTTGTCTGGAGGAGTCAAGGGTGCGAACTTTATCATCGGCATCCGATTCATCCCCAGTAAGGACTTTATCTTAGGCTACGCTTCTTAGCAGAGCTTGCCATGATGGCGTAATTCGAGCTGGTGCAGTGCAACCGCGCCACGCGTGACATTACTTGTCTATGAGGACTGTCGTCGGCATCGTACGCACTGCACGCAGTTTCATGCAACTGGGGTCTCCTCTTCTGTGGTTCGCCAAAACTTGTGGCGGATACCCATAGTGTTGTGATCCCGAAGACAAGCTCGACTCCAACAAATGTGATCTCGGACATACTATTTGCTCGCCGATCGTACACTGGAATCAGTTTGCCTAAGAATCGAAACTTGGGGAAATTCCTACGGAAGTTTACAAAATTAAATTTTTATTTTGTTCTTGAGCATTCTGGCTTGTCGCAATACTATTTTGGCATTTAGAGTATCCTAGTATTTGGATTAGCCTAAAATTGGGTAAGCTGATACAAACGCTGTTCTCGAAGACCCATGCATTTACCAAAGTCAAGCGCCCTCTTCGATAACAGCGTTTGTATCAGCTCCTTCCTTCCTTCCTTCCTTCCTTCCTTCCTTCCTTCCTTCCTTCCTTCCTTCCTTCCTTCCTTCCTTCCTTTCTTACCGATCGCCATAAAGACAAGCAACCCCGAAGAAATCGGAGCCCAGCCAGGTTTCATGCGCTGGATGTGCTCTCGTTGGTACGAAGGTAGCCTTGTTGCGCATGGCACTCCTGCACGATCGGGGGTGGCCACGTCCACTACCCCGTTAAGCCGAGCGGCGTCAAATGGCCGAGCGGCAAACGCAGATAGACTCAGCAGCAAAGTGACATCGCCTCGGCCGACGCGACGACGGCCCGTGGTGCGTGTCAAAAGCACCGTGCACCGGGCATGCGCACACGAAAGTATCCACTACTATCGCACTTGAGAAGCTGCCATCACGCGCCCTGTGCTGTGCTGTGCTGTGCTGTGCTGTGCTGTGCCGTGCCGTGCCGTGCCGTGCCGTTGGCCGCTTGCCGACGCGTGCCGCGCACCACCAGAAGCCTGTGATTGGCGGCGTGCGTGCCGTCCGGAGGCTGTCACCGCCGCAACGCCGCCTTGGCTGAGTGTCTGTAGGCGGAGAAACATCTGTCGTTGTGGACACCTCGAAAAGATACGCGACGGCGACCGCACCACCCGAATCGGCGCCGGCCAATCGCCTTGCGCCGATCATCTAGAGACGTGTGCCTGCACCGTCGGAAGCCTTACAGTCGCCAAGTCAAAGCGAAGGTGCCGTGTGCCGGCACGCGCTCGGAGTCCAGCCAATCAGGCGCCGAGACGCCACGCGCCCTGGAACCTGGAACTGCACCTGGACACGCACTTGGCTGCAGTCATTCCCACCGACAGCAGGACGGTGGCGATGCGTTCGGCTTCGTGACCACAACTGAACTGCAGCCGTCGAGCACAGACTCGAGTCGGCTTGACCCCATTGCGCACTCCCATCAACAGACGCCTCAGTAGAGCCAAGCATGAGCGGCAAGTCGGACATCTCGTTCCTGCTGAACCCGCAGCCCATGGCGGAAGACAACCAGCTGCGCGTGCGAGTGGCGCCTCCCAGGACTCCTCCGCCGCTGCCGTCGGCGGCCACGATCGCTCGGCTGGCCGCTATGGCGCAGAGTCCGGACGCGTCGGCCACGTCGTCGCTGCTGCTGCTGGGCTCGTGCATCGCGCCGCTCGAGAAGATGAGCCGCTCTTGCTGCAGTAACTTCCTTGCCAAGAAGACGGCGCTGGTGCCGACGCTGTCTCTGGCTGCGCTGTGCGAGGCTAGCAGTGCCAGTAGCAGCTACAGCAGCAGCAGCAGTGACGACGACGAAATGGAGGAAGGAGAAGAACTGGCTGCAGCAACAACCCCAGTAGCAGCCACAGCAGCAGTAGCAGCTTCGGCTGAAGAGAAGCAGCAAACAGCAGAGGCCGCCACTCAAGATTCGACCCCTGCCACCACCAAGTCGAAGGCCAAGGCCAAGAAGCCCAGAACCGGCCGCACTCGTGTCCGCAAGAACCGCACGCCGCCCTGCCAGGTGGAAGGGTGCACGAACATCGCCGTGTCTCGCGGCTGCTGCGTGCGTCACGGTGGCGGGTCTCGCTGCTCGATCGCGGGGTGTCCGAACCGCGCCAAGCTGTACAAGAAATGTTTCCAGCACGGCGGGTTTAAGACGTGCGCCACCGAGGGCTGCACGAAGAAGGCGAAGCGGTACGGCCACTGCTGGTCGCACGGCGGCGGCCGCATCTGCGAGACCCCCGGGTGCGAGAAGGTGTCTACGCAGGGCGGTCTGTGCTGGGCGCACGGCGGTGGCAACCGGTGCAAGCTGGAGGGCTGCACTCGTCGCTCCTACCAGAAGTACGGCTACTACTGCGTGGACCATGCGTCGCTGAGCAAGGGCGAGTCTGCGTGAATGGAGGCATCAGGTGAAGAAGAAGTCGTCATTGTAGTTTTAGTTTGACCGCCTGCACGTTGAGTAGTAGGCGGGTACAGTAGTTCTGGTTTCAAGTATTTATCTGCAATCCTCACCACACTAGCTTTTTTGCTTCACGGACACTGCGTGTGAGTTAGATGTTGTTTCGAGTGGGCAGCAGCATCGAGGTTTCCATTCGGTACAGCGCCACATCACGTTTGTCATTGGCAACGGCAAATCCACTGCATCGTTTTACGCACTGTCACCCCGTCACTGCTTGCTGGGAGGAGGGTCGAGGTCGTAGTAATCCACATGAGCTCCATTCTCGTATTCTCCGCTGATGGCAAGCTTCACGCCGCGTGCCGAGGACTGAGCTGGCGGGATGAGCGTAGCTTGAGCCTTCATGTCAGCGAACTGCTTTGCAAGTTCGGGATCTACGCGAGGCGACTCGCGGATCGTCTTCTGCATGTCAGTGTCCATCGGTCCGGGCGAATACTGCAGCACCCGCACCTTGCCACCGGTCGCTTGCTCCGTGGCGATCACACGGTGGTGCATCTCACGCGCCGCCTTGCCGGAGCAGTACATCATATGCGTCTTGAACGGCTCAATGCCACACAACGACGTGATGTTGACGATAACAAGCTGCGTCCCAACAGCAGCAGACGAAGTCGTCGCCAGCTGCTCGTCCCTCGACGCCCCAAACACGTCCAGGAAACGCTTGTTAAGCCACAACACCGACGTTACATTCAGCTCCCAGTACTGCGCCAGCTCTGCAGGAGACGAAGCGCAGTCCTGCACGAGCCCAAGCTGCCCCAACGACCCAGCATTGTGCACGAGACACACTCGCTCGTACTTTTCCTTCGTCAACTGCAGCAACGCCTGATCCACTTTGGCCGAGTAGTCCGCAGGGTTACTCAGATCCACCGACTGCAAGAAGCAACGCAACTCTCCCGCCCCTTCCCATTCAGCTCGAGCCAAACGCTCCGTTTCTTTCAGATCGGCTTCGTTCCGAGCCCACAAGTGCTGTATCAATGTATCAACAGCGTCAATTTACGCAGGTAACGGGCAGCGGAAACGCACACATGTTAACGCCACGTACCAGATCAATGTCCTGCGTCTTCAGCAGCCGCACAAAGTCCAGCGTGAGGCAGCGGCCGAAGCCCCGCGAAGCTCCCGTCACCAAGACGGCGCTCTTCATGTTTTTTTAATTAAATTATTTTATTTTCTAACCCCACAATTAATTGCAGCATACAAACTTCAAGATAAAAGAACGGAACCCACCAAAATCCAAACCATAAGGAAAAATATGCCGCGAGGAGTTCGTCGCGAAGATCTCAATGCGGCGGAGGGGAGTCCTGGAGAGGGCAAGCTGCGCCAGCGCTTCGGCCGCGACGAGGACTATCTGCTGGCCATGCAGGTGAAGCTGGACGCCCCGTACAAAGCCAGACACGGCGCCATCGGCGACACGTGGGACGGCGTGGCCGAGCGCCTCAACCAGCAGCCAGACTTCCACATGCGCCCCATCAAAGGGACGACGGCCAAGGCGCGTTTCGACACGCTGGTGGCGCGTCATCGTCTGTGGCTGGAGAATAATAGCGTCGGGGACTCCGAGGAGGCCGGCAGCCCTTACCGCAAGGTCATGAGCGAATTGATCAAGGAGATCGAATTGCGCCCAAAGGGGAACGCCAGACTCAGTGGAGACGACGCGGGAGGAGAACCACAAGAGGAGGGACAGCCGCTTCTTGTGGAGGCCCGGACCAGCTCTCGACTCGGCAAACGTCGAGCAAACTCGGATTTAGTGGACGAGGAACAGTCGGAGAAGCGCGAGATCTTTGTGCTGCCCCGTGCCATTGGCATGGAGCAGACTCAGATTCAGCCTGGTGACTGTGGCTCGTATCCAGTGGCGGAACCTCCTGCTCTTCAGGTGACGGAGGTGGCTGAAGAAGCTCCGGAGGAAGCACAGACACATGTCCCCTCTGTCCCAGTAACGGGAGATTTGGTCACGGTGCAACAAGCTATGGCGGAGTTGATGAAGATGCAACATGCTTTCGCTGCGAGACCGAGTGAGGTGCGTGTTATTGAGCTGGAGAAGATGAACGAAGCGAGACTCCGTGAAGAGGAGGAGAAGACCAAACAGCGCGGACTCGAACTTCAAATCGAGATCCAGCGGACGAAACGACGACAATTGGAGCTTGAATTCGAGAGAGAAGAGCGGAAGAAGGACCGCGAAGAGCAGGCCAAGTTGATTGCGAGTCTAGTGCAACGTCTTGAACCGAAGCAAGACTAAGCGCAGGCTGACAGGACGTGTTGCTGGTTTGGTGAGGAAGTGATCTTTTGCAATTGTATCGAAACAAGTGCGTGGGCTATATTAAATATTTCATTCCATGACGGAACACTGTGTCTTATTCTTCGCTAGCCCTCATTCCTCGATTGGCGTCACCTCGACCAAGCCCGAAGAACCCCGCGCAGACAACAGGGTTTCCTCTGACGAAATTATTCGTAAGGCAAGAAAATGCTTCATGTGAAGTCAATAAGCGGAGAATACGAGAATGGAGCCCATGTGGATTACTACGACCTCGACCCTCCTCCCAGCAAGCAGTGACGGGGTGACAGTGCGTAAAACGATGCAGTGGATTTGCCGTTGCCAATGACAAACGTGATGTGGCGCTGTACCGAATGGAAACCTCGATGCTGCTGCCCACTCGAAACAACATCTAACTCACACGCAGTGTCCGTGAAGCAAAAAAGCTAGTGTGGTGAGGATTGCAGATAAATACTTGAAACCAGAACTACTGTACCCGCCTACTACTCAACGTGCAGGCGGTCAAACTAAAACTACAATGACGACTTCTTCTTCACCTGATGCCTCCATTCACGCAGACTCGCCCTTGCTCAGCGACGCATGGTCCACGCAGTAGTAGCCGTACTTCTGGTAGGAGCGACGAGTGCAGCCCTCCAGCTTGCACCGGTTGCCACCGCCGTGCGCCCAGCACAGACCGCCCTGCGTAGACACCTTCTCGCACCCGGGGGTCTCGCAGATGCGGCCGCCGCCGTGCGACCAGCAGTGGCCGTACCGCTTCGCCTTCTTCGTGCAGCCCTCGGTGGCGCACGTCTTAAACCCGCCGTGCTGGAAACATTTCTTGTACAGCTTGGCGCGGTTCGGACACCCCGCGATCGAGCAGCGAGACCCGCCACCGTGACGCACGCAGCAGCCGCGAGACACGGCGATGTTCGTGCACCCTTCCACCTGGCAGGGCGGCGTGCGGTTCTTGCGGACACGAGTGCGGCCGGTTCTGGGCTTCTTGGCCTTGGCCTTCGACTTGGTGGTGGCAGGGGTCGAATCTTGAGTGGCGGCCTCTGCTGTTTGCTGCTTCTCTTCAGCCGAAGCTGCTACTGCTGCTGTGGCTGCTACTGGGGTTGTTGCTGCAGCCAGTTCTTCTCCTTCCTCCATTTCGTCGTCGTCACTGCTGCTGCTGCTGTAGCTGCTACTGGCACTGCTAGCCTCGCACAGCGCAGCCAGAGACAGCGTCGGCACCAGCGCCGTCTTCTTGGCAAGGAAGTTACTGCAGCAAGAGCGGCTCATCTTCTCGAGCGGCGCGATGCACGAGCCCAGCAGCAGCAGCGACGACGTGGCCGACGCGTCCGGACTCTGCGCCATAGCGGCCAGCCGAGCGATCGTGGCCGCCGACGGCAGCGGCGGAGGAGTCCTGGGAGGCGCCACTCGCACGCGCAGCTGGTTGTCTTCCGCCATGGGCTGCGGGTTCAGCAGGAACGAGATGTCCGACTTGCCGCTCATGCTTGGCTCTACTGAGGCGTCTGTTGATGGGAGTGCGCAATGGGGTCAAGCCGACTCGAGTCTGTGCTCGACGGCTGCAGTTCAGTTGTGGTCACGAAGCCGAACGCATCGCCACCGTCCTGCTGTCGGTGGGAATGACTGCAGCCAAGTGCGTGTCCAGGTGCAGTTCCAGGTTCCAGGGCGCGTGGCGTCTCGGCGCCTGATTGGCTGGACTCCGAGCGCGTGCCGGCACACGGCACCTTCGCTTTGACTTGGCGACTGTAAGGCTTCCGACGGTGCAGGCACACGTCTCTAGATGATCGGCGCAAGGCGATTGGCCGGCGCCGATTCGGGTGGTGCGGTCGCCGTCGCGTATCTTTTCGAGGTGTCCACAACGACAGATGTTTCTCCGCCTACAGACACTCAGCCAAGGCGGCGTTGCGGCGGTGACAGCCTCCGGACGGCACGCACGCCGCCAATCACAGGCTTCTGGTGGTGCGCGGCACGCGTCGGCAAGCGGCCAACGGCACGGCACGGCACGGCACGGCACGGCACAGCACAGCACAGCACAGCACAGCACAGCACAGCACAGCACAGGGCGCGTGATGGCAGCTTCTCAAGTGCGATAGTAGTGGATACTTTCGTGTGCGCATGCCCGGTGCACGGTGCTTTTGACACGCACCACGGGCCGTCGTCGCGTCGGCCGAGGCGATGTCACTTTGCTGCTGAGTCTATCTGCGTTTGCCGCTCGGCCATTTGACGCCGCTCGGCTTAACGGGGTAGTGGACGTGGCCACCCCCGATCGTGCAGGAGTGCCATGCGCAACAAGGCTACCTTCGTACCAACGAGAGCACATCCAGCGCATGAAACCTGGCTGGGCTCCGATTTCTTCGGGGTTGCTTGTCTTTATGGCGATCGGTAAGAAAGGAAGGAAGGAAGGAAGGAAGGAAGGAAGGAAGGAAGGAAGGAAGGAAGGAAGGAAGGAAGGAAGGAAGGAAGGAAGGAAGGAAGGAAGGAGCTGATACAAACGCTGTTATCGAAGAGGGCGCTTGACTTTGGTAAATGCATGGGTCTTCGAGAACAGCGTTTGTATCAGCTTACCCAATTTTAGGCTAATCCAAATACTAGGATACTCTAAATGCCAAAATAGTATTGCGACAAGCCAGAATGCTCAAGAACAAAATAAAAATTTAATTTTGTAAACTTCCGTAGGAATTTCCCCAAGTTTCGATTCTTAGGCAAACTGATTCCAGTGTACGATCGGCGAGCAAATAGTATGTCCGAGATCACATTTGTTGGAGTCGAGCTTGTCTTCGGGATCACAACACTATGGGTATCCGCCACAAGTTTTGGCGAACCACAGAAGAGGAGACCCCAGTTGCATGAAACTGCGTGCAGTGCGTACGATGCCGACGACAGTCCTCATAGACAAGTAATGTCACGCGTGGCGCGGTTGCACTGCACCAGCTCGAATTACGCCATCATGGCAAGCTCTGCTAAGAAGCGTAGCCTAAGATAAAGTCCTTACTGGGGATGAATCGGATGCCGATGATAAAGTTCGCACCCTTGACTCCTCCAGACAAGACTCCTCCAATCGTCACTAATCTGCAGCAAACGTCTCGCTTCGGCCAAGAACGGTGTTGCATGTCTGCACCACCGGCACCTTGGTTGAAGCAGAAACGCACCGCCAGCATGTTCCAAGCAATCACTGTCGGCCCAAGCAGCCGATCAACGGTGTTCTGCTTTGGTCGCTGGCCCTTGCTGCTTCACGGAAAACTGTTGCTCGTGCTGCTGCCACTGCTCAACGGTGGCATATCTGGATGATCACCGATCGCTTAGGTACACAGATCCCAGCGGAATCGCGCTACTTGGTGCAGTACATCGTAGCGCCTGGTAAGACTGAAGAATCGTACCAACCGCGCTGGTTATTTGAAGATGATGGTTTTCGTGAATACTTGGACTCGGTGGATGCGTTCAAAACACTGGCTGGACCCACGACCTTTGAAGAATTCGTTCTTTCGCGCCAAGATCCATTTTCCCAAGCGATTGGTGCTGATGGTGACGGCCGCTGCGCTTTCCATGCGCTATCTCGTGCTGCTGATGCTTTGGGTGTTCCAGGCTGGTATTCTGACTCCACAGTTGACGCCATCTACAGTGCACGAGCTCAACTTGGAAAACCGATACCCGCTGCGGGTGTGGTGTGGACCACCTTATGGTCCTTTGTTCGGCAGCAGAATTGTGTGGCTCGAGTGCATGGAGGGCCCGAGATCTGCGAGGACACACTTGGTGTCAACCAGGTGCAGTACCGTCTCACCGGTGTTGGGACTTGCATCGGCCTCGACTACTTGCTGCTCGCCCCTGGCATCTACCTCTGCGCTGGTTCGCTGCCTGGCCCTCAGCGGAAGTCCCACGTTTTCGTGCTGTATGTGACCACTGCCGGCCACTTTGCTTCCGATGATGGCGTTGTCCAAGCTCCGTTGCTCGAGTACGCTTCCGCATGGCTCGCTGGACTTCGGTTCATTCGCCGCGTTCTGATTCGTTAGGCCAATGGGTGTTGGTAGCTGAAGGTTAACTTGATAATTGTATGGCTTGCTTTTATCTTGATCGTTGTATACTTGGAACTGGTGTTGTCCCGTGTCGTGTGCTGAGAAGGCGATGCATAGTTGTCCTTGTAGTTATGCGCGGCGTCGTTTCCTTGACCGATTAGATATCTTGCTCTCAAATGCTTGAATCAATCCTGTTACTTGGTGTAAGTTTTCTAGCGGCTCCCACGTCGCCTTTTCCTCACTCACCCACTTAATATGGTAGTGTACGATGTCGCGTCTTCCCCGCTTGCCGACGACTGCTTCCACAATCTGGCCGACCTTGCCGTCGTGCAGAATCACTTCTTGGGGTCTCGAGAGTCGTGTCGGAGACTCATACGGCTTGAGCGACCCAGTGTTGGAGATGGGGTGGAGCTTGAGTCCAGGCGGCAAGTTGATTTCGTACGCGTGTTTGTGGACTGTACGTACGATAGAATACGGACCAATCCACTTGGGCTCGAGCTTGCGCGAGTTGGGGAAGCCTGTGTGTGCCGTGTCCAAGTTCTTCGTACTCGAATACACTTGATCACCGACTTTGAAGATTTGCTCTGTTCGGCCGCGGTCGTACACGTCCGCCATCCGAGCTTGGGCCTCCTCCAAGGCATCTTGACACTACCGAAGCACAGCCTCTTGATGTTCAGTAAACTTGATTCCCTGTCGTTGTCCTCCACGTAGGCCTCGCCGACTTGATGCAGCAACTGCTGTGGGTGGGTTGTGTGGTACGTAGCCAATATCTGCTTCAAATGGCGACATCTTGATGCTTGAGTTGACCGCTGAGTTGATCGCGAACTCGGCATCCGCTAGATGAACATCCCAGTTGTCTTGACGCGGCGACACAAAACAGCGCAGATATTCTTCGAGAGTCCGGTTTGTACGTTCTGTCTGTCCGTCGCCTTGTGCCCTGTACGCTACGGTCATCTTGAGCTTGGTTCCAACATTCTCAAACACTTGACTCCAAAATCCAGAAACGAACTTGGAATCACGGTCTGACACGATGTCTTGAGGCATCCCGTGCAGTTTGCAAATGTTGTCGATGAAGAGCGTCGCGACTTCTTGAGCTGAAACTTTCTTCATCGTCGCAATGAAATGCGTTCGCTTGGTCAGTCGATCGACAACTACCCAGATAGAATTGTGGCCGCGCTTCGTATCTGGTAGGTCCGTAATAAAGTCCATCGAAATAGAGCGCCATCGCTCGTCCGGAACCTGGAGCGGCTCCAAGCATCCAGGTGTCTTCGTCCGTCGCGGCTTGTTCCATCGGCAGTCCTCACAATCAGCAATGCACATCTTGATCGTACGCACCATCCGTGGCCAATACCAATCAGCACGTAACTTCAGGTAGGTGCGATCTACACCAGGATGGCCGCCGTAATTGGAATCGTGTACTTCGGAGATGACGCAATGCTTGAGTGCCACGATGTTTGGGATCACGATACGAGGTAGCTCATCCGTAGACCCTTGATACCATATTAGGTTCTTTTCTTCAAAGTACGGCTTATACTGCTTCTCCGACGACCCGCGAGTTCTCAAAGGCTCATTGCGCTTCTTGATCACTCGCTGGATCTCACGGATGACCTTTCCTTCGTGTAACCAACAATGATGGACTTGATCAGATCGCTGGTAGGCTTGATATCTGCAACGCGTAGTCGATAGCTGGTCTCGTTAAAGCTGGGAATGAGCAAATCGTGAAACTCTTTTGTCTCTGGCTTAAGATCAGGTCTCCGACTCAGGGCATCAGCGATACCGTTCTTTGCTCCAGACAGGTACGCAAAACCCGGCTGATACTCGGCGAGAGTATCATACCATCGGGCAAGACGTCGGTTCGCCATCTTTTGCTGGAAAATTCCTTCGAGGGACTTGTGATCCGTCTCGATCATCACCGGTTGATCGAGGCAGTAAATCCGGAATACAGCTAACGCGTTGACAATTGCGAGTAGCTCCTGCTGCTGAGTCGGGTACTTCAGCAGATGTGGCGAGGCGGTGACCAACACCACGGTAGACCTAGACAAATCCTTGGACCGGGGGAGACTAAAACTCAGTCCCAGTATCACCCAGACAATTACTGGGTGTGGCGTGTGGGTCCTCCTCTTGTGTATCCCCTTGAAAAAGTGGTTCTTGAACTAAAGGCTACGCTTTGGGCCCAGACTTGCGTCGACCACAACAGCTACCTCCAGTTCTCGAAATTCCTAAGACGAACAGTTCAACAAACAGAGCGCCACTCGTGCGAGGTTTGGCCCTTGCTCAGCAGGCCCCCAGTCTGCACGTGATACTCCAAGCCCGAAATGCCCCGAACTTTTCAATATACAACACGTCACTCTTCACACACACTCTTGTCCTCTTCTTTCCTTGACCTTGGACTCCGGTCGTAACAGCCTCTTCTTTCATCAGCGAGTCCGGCTTCGACTCACTCCAGTCATTACACTTCCACTTGCGGCTCAGAATGAGAGTCGCGTACAGGATCCTCCACTCGCACCTCAGATCCAGGAGGTGCCAGAAGTTATTGGCTCGGGATGAGCCGGTCCGAATCCAGAGCACTTGCACCACACTCTGGGACCACCGCGCACCACGCCTTGGTTCAGGCGAAATTAATCCACACAGAACTTTGTTCCCAGTACCCGGAACCTAGTCTCCACACCAGACCCGAAGTTGTCCAGCAAGCGAAGACTCTGCCAAATCCTCACGGAAGTCACCTCTTCCGGAAATATGAAGCACCGCAAGACACCGACCACGAAGACCGACGACTCACAGTGGGAATATGAAATAACAAAGCCACAGTAGCGGAAGCCGCAAGATAACTTCGTTAAATGGAGTTGAATTTAGTTGGATATCCGCTTCGTCCTTCCACACACTTGGTCTTTATATGGCCCGCACTCAATTGCGACCTGACCACACTCACTTGCGTCCTTCGGGGCAAATTGAACTCTGATTGAAATTGTGACGAGTTGTTTTCACTGCTCGCCAGTAGATCGTATGCTCTGTGCTGTGCTGGGTTGTCGCCCAGAGTCCGGGTGCGGTAACGCACTCTTATTCGTATGCGTATCAACACTCAACACGCGTTGGCTCGGTTCACCGCGCCGGATCGTCCACTCACATGGGCGTTCCTATTTGTATTAGTTTTTGAACACACTACGCTAACACCCGACTTACTTGTCGACCGTCAGTTCGTGCCTTCGTTCTCGTCCTTCGTTTGTCCTCACTCGTCGTTCTCGATTCCGCCCTTCAGTGCAGCTTCCTTACTGTCCCTTAAGTCCCGTACGTCTGCTTCCTGTCGTACTGCCAGCGAACCTCAGCGTTTACTGTCAGCTACCTCACGTCCGTACTGCTCAAAGACCCAGTCCGTTCACTACTCGTCCGGTCGGCCTCGTCACACGTTCGCACCGTCTCCTTCTCGTTCGTCGTTCAACGACTCGCACCCGAGTCTTCACGCCGCGTTCCGCTTGTGCCTCACGCCGCTGTTTTCAGAGTGCCTGCGCTTCGCTTGTGGGTTTGGTCTGCTGGCCCTCGCCACACTCACGCTGTCGTGCAGGACCAGTCCCTCCGAGCTGCCCGTCAGCTCGTGCTCCACGATTCTCGAGCTCGAAGATCGCCTTGCTGCTGCCGCCTCATTGGTTGCTGCTTGATCACAGTACTCCACTCCTCCGTCGCTTCTGCTCACTGCGTCGCGCACTGCAACCACTCGACCTTGCTCATCGGCTCGAACGGCTCGAACCTCACTTACTCCATCTCCAACCTCGCGAAGATCATCACCACTTCCGCCGTCAAGATTGGCTCCAGACGCCAACCTGACACAAAATAAAGCACATGCAAACGGAGATCCTGCAAAAGTAGGGCGCGGACTCCGCTACAAATAACCTAACTTGAACTTGAGACGAAGTGGAGCGCGCTTAGTCAGCGCTTTAGCCGGCGCTTATATCTTGAGTCACTGGACACCACCTTGATGATTGGTTGAAAGAGTGGGACTCGCCCACCAACGCCACACCCGAGATCTCAGCAATCATTCAGCGAAGAGTCGCCTCGTCGAAAGGTATATTCGGGATCCTGGACTCAGCACCACCCGATAATCCGGGACCTCTCTCATTCCCAGACTTCAAGGTCCGGGACTGGAGCCAGTTCTCCACACTTGAACTTGAATCTGCCGTGTGACGCACCGGTCGTACTTGATGGCGTTACGCAGGTCAGAAGTTGTCAGCTGATCTAGGTGGAACCTAATGGGTCGAGCGATGGGCGGGGGCAGACCGATGGATGGGTTGACTCAAATCTTGGGCGCTCCATCACGATCAACTCCGGACTGACGCATAACACTCTAGCGACGGAGGATTTCAAGCTACTGATCTAGCGGGCTATAGGTAACTCTGATACCAGCATTATTTCGACATCGACCTATCGTGATTTGATCAGCGCCATTTTTACCAAGTTCTGCAAGATGACTGCAAATGTGTTGCTCGACGAATTCAAAGTTGCACACTGCTCTCCCTTTCTCAATGTGCACCAAGACACGAGGACAACTGCAAACGGGAAAAAAGGAGTGTCGGGGACGTCTGGGTGCTGGATCGACAAGTCGTGGACGTTTCGCGAGGTAGCGATGCTTGTCTCGGTGACGAATGATTCGCATACGTCTGCAGATATGAAACGGATGTTATGCGCCCGAGTGAGTGAGATGTACGGCATCGACATTGACATAATGACGCAGGTCGCTGTTTCGGACACTACTGCTAGTGCTCGCAAAGTATCCAAGCTCTTTGAAGACGCACTTCCGACCGACGGCTCCATGCACGTTCTCAACCTTTGTCTTCAGTATGCGCTGGGAATGCGCAAAAACAAAGAGACCGTGTCCGCGTACGACCCCAAAACTAACATCTACAAACGCGAGAAGCGTTACTGTACTGTGGGCGGTGCGTTCGAGGAGGGGCGTCTTTTGATCAAGGTTGTGCGTGATCTCAACAATTACTTCAGTACGGTCAGCGCTGCACGGGGTTGACCGACGTACAAGAATGTTTTAGCCTCCCGAAGTTATCAACAACCCTCGACTGCGAGACACGTGTGACGTACACTGTCAAGCTCCTCCAGCGCACAATCATAAACTACGCAGCATTTCAGGGGTACTTTCAAAAGGGCGGCAAGGACGACGACTCATCTGTCTTCAAGAACCTACAGTACAAGGATTGACAGTTGATGGCGGAATTGGAAGGTATCGTTAGCTCCTTTGCTAACCATGCACGGGCTGAAGTCCAGCGTAATCATTTGGTCGCATCGGAGCTGATCGTCTTACTCAAGTACGCAGAAGATCGCCTACATTGCAACGAATTCTGGATCTACGATATCGACTCTCCGCGGTCGACGACGACCATGGTTGGGTCGTGTCCGCGCTTCAAGGTGCCAGCAGAACAACTCAGTGACCTCGCACAGAGATGCCTTGCGTGACTTAAAAGGCCAAGTCGAGAAGCGAATCGCTCAAGCCACTCCTGAGACGGTGCTGCTTCTATTTCTTGACCCACGGACTAAATTTTCCGTTGAATCCCTCATTCGGCCTGCCAAAGCCAATGCTGGTGCTGCTGCTGAAACCAAATCCGACGCGAAAGAGGCGGGTTGACTTCGGGGTGTCATTGCTGCTGGAGAGAAGCTGCTTGCAGACGCCCACCAAAAGGTATTTTGCGCGATGAACGCGCCTTCCGATGTCGCTTCTGAGGCCCCTGTACCCGCCCCGTCGACGAACCTAGATTTGGTTCCCTCTGTGGAGGACGGAGAGGCGATTTGTGGAGCTCCGATCAAGTCAAGTGCACGTGACGTGAACCCCTCGACGCTTACCGATCGAGCTAACAAGATTGTGCAAGGTTGGCTTGACTACAACGTGGACTGGGCCCAAGTTGCGCTGAAGCAATCAGCGGTGCCGTCAATGACAGCAGATGACTTCACCCCACTACTTCTCGTTCACCGCAACGGTGTTGTGTTCTGGAGGGTTGAAGCGCTCTGTGAACATGTTGACATTCTACGCTGGTTTCGCGAGACGGCCAGCAAGCTGTTTCCTTCCATCACTGCTTTAGCCAGAGTTTGGCTCGGAAGGAGTCCGTCTAACGCGTTTCAGGAACGCGTGCTTTCGACGGGAAGGTTCATCATGAGCAATCTTCGAACACGAACGGATAATCAGTGAGCGGAGATGCAGGTGCTGCTCAAGCACAACCGGGAGGAGAGACGACAAGCATCGGAAAGGAACACCCCCAGGAAAGGCTACAACACCCCCAAGGTTACAAACCCGGCCGGATCGAGTCCCGCCGGCCAGATCGGAGATCGACTGTATTCTCTCCCGATCTGGACTATTACTCGGACGTAGTGTGAAGATTGCCACGCTGCCCCGCCCCACTCCCGCGTCACGCCAAGACGTTCAAGACTTTCACTTATCGGACTACTTCGAGCCACCAAAAGAGCGTATCCGTCCACCGTCGGGTACACAAGGTGACCAAGTCCAGCAGATCACGGAGCGTAGGGGTACCCCCTCCTCTAGTCGGTGTCTGAGCGACAGCTGGGAAGTCGGATCGGGTCTTAACTAGATTTTGACCGATTCTGCTACACCACAGGACCTGCATAGCCTACCTATAAATCCTGTCAAGAACCAAATGTCCTAGACATTTATATCCATTGCCGCTCCAGTCATCTTTGCCGATCCCCCCATCAAAATATCCCCCATAATGCAATTTTCCTGTGAAATAAGCCGGTTGCGTCAGTGGAGATGCGAACTCGATCTTGCCAGCTCTCAAAATGGCGAGTACATAAGGTTCTAGCCCCCTTATCGCCCAGAGTCAGTCTAACGTCGACACCTCTGCGTTTAGCGTCCACAAATTTCGTAGCAATTATAGTACTAGTAAACTCGCAGTACATGGCTCACAGATGGTCTTCAGCAAGTGTTTTATCAATGTAGATCCCAATTTTGGCTTCAGCAGCAGCCCGAGTCAATTATACTATCTCCTCCAAAGAAATAAGACGGGGATGCAATGCCTTCTTGGCTATAGCCCGCACCAACTTTGCAAATCCAACAAGTTCGGGAGTCGCATCATCTCTGACATTGTCCAGTGCCGGGCAGACTGGGAACCTTGGGTTTGCTGGAGCCGGCAGCTCCACTAGCTCCGTTTCTGGATTTTCACACACAATGTCACGACATTCTGCTGACGCCGGCGGACCACATGGAGAGCTGACTGTCAGATCTCCCGACTGCGCGTCCGTAGAGACGTCCTTGACACCCACGAAATCTTCAGCGTCGTCAACCACGTCAAACCCATTTCTGGGCTGCCCTCCTCACTACCAACCGAGTCAGGCTCCATACAGATCTCAAATTCATAGTCGGGCTCAGCCTCACAAGTTCTCACAGCAGGGAATGTCATGCCCGCCTTTGGCCTGCTAGCAAGCAAGCCAGAGAGCGTGGGCGCATAGGCTCTCTGGCTTGCTTGCTCGCAGCCAGAGGCAGCATGTCGCTGCGACGGCAGCCTGCAAGGCTCTCCGTTCGCAGTTTACATACATATAGCTAGATATTACGAACGTGCAAAAGAAAAGAAGAAAAGCAAAGAAACATGCAGAAAACATCAAGGAGGCCCCTGTGCGAGCTAAGCGCACAGGAAGGCATGCACATTTAGGCCAGACATTTTCATTATCAAATACACCAACTACCCCGCACTCGAGACCAACTCCTACCTACGCGACCTACACTCCGACTCTAACTTCAACGACCAACACTCTTCACCTCAGTCACGACAGGGAAAGCTTCCAGTTTATTGCTCTTTACGTACACAATCTCTCCCTGGTGGCATCTTTACTTAAGGGGATTTGCCACAAGTTGACGCAAATGAGCGCCCTTGGTTCATAGCTTTCGAGCAATGCTTCAAGGCGTAACTCGTTTCGAAGTGCACAACAATTATTTACCATTGCGTGCGCGACCACAGTCGACTTTTTCGACAGTGCGTTTCTTTCGCCTTCGACAAGCGCTTTTGTCGTCCTCCCAGCAAGACTTTCGTCCGAGGAAGTCTTCCGGCTGTAGTGGTGGGATTCTTGATGACAAGCCTCCGCCACCTCACACTGTACAAAGCACAAGAAAGCAATGACGAGCTGGCTAGTTAAGGGTTAGGAAAACACTGCTAGGACACTGGTTGTGTCCAAGCCGTGAATGGACATTAGAGATTCTACTCATTAGGACTCGCAATAGACTTTGGGTTTACCAGGAAGCGCCAGCTTCCCGAGAAGTGTTTTTATCGCTAAGACCCACTGCACCGGCACATCTCGCGCTACCTAAGGGATTGCCCGGTGTGCTCGGCTGTCCAAAACAACCACGTTCGGTCAGTTCTAGCAACTAACTATCTCAGCTCTCAATCTGTAGCTACTGCTGGCTTCGCTGGTATATGAGAATCCCCAGTCGACACTCAATTGACGCGTGATCACTCAGGACACACACAGTCCGATCCATCCTCGAACTTGGGCTTCAACGCAGACACTTTCGGATCTTTAGCTTGGCGGCCAGCAAGTCACTTGAGCAATTGGTGCATCTTTCGATTTGGGACAGCCCTGGAGCTCTTTCCAACCACGGGCAACGACGAGTCTCTCAGTTGTCCGCTCCGTGGCTCGTTGTAGCGGCGTTGGAGACTACCAACGCTGGCTTCGATTCATACCAGCACCGAGGACACACACATTACAGACAGTTGAGCGCGCATGTCAGTACACGCTCAGCAAGTGAAGACGCAACAGAAGCAGGGTGGCTGCTTGAGGCATATCTATCCCAGCGTGAGGCTTTATTGTCTAATGCATTGCGTCTCCACCAAAACGACTGTAGAGACGAGCATTAGCGCGACCCCGAAAGCAGCTACAGTGACACCAAGCAGCCACAAGTTGACGCTGCTGTGATGGTTTGACATGGACATCCGCTGCGGAGACTGAGGCGGTAGTCTCCACCAAAATGTGCTCTAGCTACGTGTTTCAGATAAGGCTTTGCACCCCGCACTGAACCAAGTGGTCCTTGCGACGAGATTTCGTGCAGCGAGACGACGGCCTGCCAAGACCCCCAATGAGAGTATCACTGTGTAGACTTTTGCGTTGCGTCGCGCGGGCGTAATGAGGGAAGTGCGCACTACTGGGGCCAGCACAGCAACCCAAAAACAGAGTGATATGGCTGGCAAAAAAGTTTGGTCTAGTGGCTGGCGCAGTCAGCTTTAAAGCTGATACCTCATCGACTGAGTCCCGACGCTTCGCTCCACTTCGCTGGAATTTTGTGGAGGTAAGGCAATATCGGCAACTACTTGAAGCCGAAAAACGACCGCGGAGCAGGTAATGGCTCCGGTGCAAGCTGGCAGAGGCGCGGCTCAATATTTGCCGCCCGTGGGCAAATGGGCCTCTGGCTGGATGCTTCTGCACTCGTGCAATGCACCGTGTTGATGCGCGTTCTCAGGTGCTGACAGCTCGCCTTCTAAACGCTATGCCTCCACCAAATCTGCCCCCTCCGATCCATCTGCGTTGCTACCAACCTAGAGTACAAGTTGGTGCTGCATTACTGAGGGTGTGCACGCCTAAAACAATTGAGTGGATGTAGAAGCCACAACTACATGCAGTAGTGCGTTTGTGGTGCAGCCTATCATGCCAAAAGCACACGAGGCCTGGAAAAGCTTGGTGTTTAGTAGGGCACCTAAGTCGTCTTTTTTTCTGATCATAAGTTGAAGTTGCCCACCACTCCATAGTGGAATTGAACATCACTCTGTAAAACTTCAACTTGTCCACATCAGGAAAGCTCGCCTCGCGGTAGCGTCATTGCTAGCTTTGTCGCCAGAAGATTCTATGAAGCAGAAGCAAAGCGTCGACGAGCGATAAATGGGACGTCAACCTTTTGCGGAGATAAGCCGTAAACGCCGGTGCTGGCCACAGGTGATCGAAGCCAAACTATTGCCAACAGTATCACACGAATATATTTAATACATGCTTTTGGGGTTGCTGCGCTGGCCACCAGTGTCTGAACCTTGGATCGCCGGGCCGTACGCCCGCGCGACGCGACGCAAAAGTCTACACAGTGATACTCTCATTGGGGGTCAGTGCGGGGTGCAAAGCCTTATCTGATACACGTAGCTAGAGCACATTTTGGTGGAGACTACCGCCTCAGTCTCCGCAACGGATGTCCATGTCAAGACATCACAACAGCGTCAACTCGTGGCTGCTTGGTGTCACTGTAGCTGCTTTCGGGGTCGCGCTAATGCTCGTCTCTACAAATGTTTTTGGTGGAGACGGTCTTAAGTGCCCGCTGCGTTGTCACGCTCTCGCCACCAGGCGTGCAGTGCACTGCGTCTGACCGTGGCGTGGCGTGATTTCCGTCGCGCACGGTCGTTGTGGTGCCCACAGGAACGGCAATGCATTTAGACAGAAGCGGCTCCTGTTTGGATGGTCATCGGTGCTCCCGCAAGCATACGTTGAAGCCGTTCCTGGCTCGGGTTCGCTGCGATTTGTGTTGCGTGGCAACGATGACAGCGCAGCTAACTTGCCATTTCCACGGCCTAAGAGGCATCTGCTACGCCGGACGCGCGCGATGTGGCTACAACTGAAGCTGACAGGAAGGAGCCGGACCGACGTAGCGCTAGTCGACCAGTTTTTGGTGCTGACGGACGAGCTCCGACACGATGGGCTGGTGCCGTCCTCGTCTTCGTCTTCACCGAGGACTCCTCGGCCGCGGTGTCTGCTCTCACCAGTTGCTGCAGACAGCCTGCATTGTACTTGCACTGCAGGCTGGTCCTCCACGTTGCAATTGTTTTCTCGCGAGCCGGAGTTGCAGGGCGTCCAATCGGGTGCATCAACACCGGTAACTTCAAACACGATCCGGCCTGCACTTCAACGGCAAGTACTGTACGCAGTTGATACTCCTCCGATCTTTGGGTCGCTACGTCGCATGCTTTGGGGCGCGCGTGAGGCTCGGCGGCGCCGCCGCGCTCGCCACATCCTGCACAAATCCAACGCGGTAGTCTCCGTCATCTGGCGCTGAGTCCTCGCTCCTCAACACGAGTTGAGGCACAGGGCATTACTGCTGGGAGCCCCGCCTTTTTAGCTTGGCGATCAGGCGTGCTGCTCTTTTCGTTCGTGGCGACTTGGTGCTCTCTGCTGGCGAGGCGGAAGACACAGCACTCAGCTGGTTCAAGTCTTGACGCGTTTCTCCTGGCTGCCGCATCGTTCTTATTCAAGCCGTCGGCGATGACTCGGCCTCACTTGCTTCAAGCTGCGGGTTCTCGATCAATCTAGTTCCGCCGACAACTTGGTGCTGGCCTTATCCGCTCAGCTCGACAGCAGACCAGGCAAGCTGCAGCCCTGCGATACCCGTGAGGCAAATTGCATTGCCGGGCAATGCTGTGCTGCGGACCGCGAGGCACCTGCCCGGAGAGCGATTGCAGAGCAGCGCAAGACGGACTATAATACAAGGCGGCGCTGGCGCCAGCGATCGTAGGCCGGGGGCCTGAGTCGAGTGTACCCCCTGGTCATGTCTCGAAGCGCTTGCAGAGATGGCTCGTTCAGCGCGCCTCCACCCAACAAGGTGGCCGTGGCACATCCGCGCGGGGCCTTTGAGTCTCAACTTGAGACGCTTCGTCAAAGCTAGGGCGCTGCACTTGACTATGGCCCGTAAGCAAGCGCTTGCACGGGCGGCCAAGGAAAGTCCCGCGCGATCTGCGAAGGTCCCACTCACTCATGCAGCGTTCGTGGCCCGAAAAGATCGCGGTCTCAAATGACTCGAGCTCGGCTCTGATGAGCAACCATGATACCCAAAGCAGCTAACCGCTGACTGCTTCTGGCCACGCCCGACTCGAAGAGAATTTCGGAGTCTGCATTGCGGACGCTGTCCTACGTTGCGACGCCGAGCTGAACGCAGCAATTCCGCGCTTCTGCGGCAAGGTCTCCGACTAAGACTCGTGGGTGCGCACCCGTGACAACAAGTCCAGCATGGCGCTGGAATCAATTGCGCCGCGCGCGAGTTAACACCTCCAAATAAGCTCGGTCATGCTTCTACTACGACAGCGTGCGGCCACCGTAATGGTATCGCACACCGTTGCATGGAACACCTCCGGCAGAGTCGCCCGCCTGACTTCGGCTCGCGTCCATCGAGAACGATAGTTGCAGTGGAGCGTCCACGCAAGTATCTCGTCGAATAGGTTCTGAGTTTGCAGCGGCCTACACTTTTTCTGGTGATGCTGCGCGTTATCTTTGCAGCCGAAAAGCTGAAGTCTTGGTCATCATGGTTACTGTGCGCAGGCCACAATGTGGGCTAATTTTTCTGGGCTGCACTTGTCCGCAGTGAGCGTCAACGCTGCGAAGTGAGGCAGGCACGACCGCTTCGGTGTTGAGCTGTCGCGCGGGGGCTTTCCAGGGAGATCGGCCCACGTGCGTGCATAAGCCTTCCAGCCTCGGGGCGCGAGACTCTTCCAACGTAGAAGAGGCTGGAGCGGAGACTGTATCTGTCGAGCACCGTGTTGTGTCCTGCCCTTCCGCCTCGCAAGCTGTTTTGCCCCCTCCAGTCCGTACGGCCCGCATTCGAACAAGAACGCATGGGTTCCTTCCAACAGCAGCAGCATTGCACACCGGAGCCCGGAGGTTCGTGTCGGAAGGGGGATCGCCGTCTCAACTGGCGAATTTCGCCACGCTGGACTGGTGCGGCGGCTGGGCTTTGGTAATAAACCCAAGGAGCGCAGTCCGCGGGCGCCAGCCGATTTGCTAAGACATCAGCGTCAAGTCAAGTGCCGGCCACAGCCCGTGCATTGCCTTGCCCATCAAACGACCATAGCCGTCGTGGCACCATCCTCAATGATCATGCGCGCTTAGTTACAGCAAGACGAAAGTGGTCAGCGCTCCTTCTGCGCGCGCAGGTGGGTGAGAGAGAGGCTCGAAAGTCGGGAAGAGATTGGCGTCCACGGTCGTGGTGGAGGAAGCTGCGTTTCATGTCATTTCAACTCGCGACCCGAAGCTCATTTGCCAATTGGCCGCGTCTCGAGCAGACTGACAACCAGTACACCACTATAACCTAGTTGCAGCTTCAAGAAGATGCCGCTGACTCACCTGCCGTCGCTCGCTGCCCAGCAGCCACAGCACCTCGCCGTGCTACCGCCGCTGCGTGCCTCGCACCAGCTCAACCAGCACTTCCCACTGCCGCAACCGCAGCAGTACTCGCCGACGCAGCAGCAGTCGTACACGCTCATGCAGCAGCAGCAGCAAACGCCCTCTAGCGCCGTTGACCTCACGCTGTCCGGCCCGTTGCGGCGCGGCAAGTGGACGCGGGCCGAGGAGGACTACGCCGCGGCCACCATCTCCTACTTCTGTGACGGCCTCTTGGCCATCCAGTACGGCACCACCCTGCGCGGGTACTTGGCCCAGCAGCTCCACTGCGATCCCATGCGGATCTCCAAAAAGCTGCTACCGGGTTCGGTCTTCGCCGGTATCAAGATCAACCCCAAGATCGGCCGACGAGCCTACTATCCGTGCGCACAGGACTCACCTGCAGCTGCACGGTCCAAGGAGAACGCAGCTCTCCACCTCACAAGTCTCCGTCAAGCTTTCATCCAGAGCATTGAGGAGGAGGAGCAGGCTCTGGAAGCTGCCAGCAATGCTGCAGCCAAGGAGAGCACCACCCACTCTACCAAGACGTCTCCAACGCACAATAGCTCCAGGCCCACGGCGGCCATTGGCCGCAAGCGCAGCTACGACGACATTGTTCGTGCTCAGCAGCAACAACAGCAACAACAACAGCAACAAAACCAACAACAGAGCTACCCGGCGGCCGTGGAGCTCACGGAACCGCAGATCTTCTATCACTTTCAACGCCAGGCACAGCCGGCGCTCTTCAACTCTCGGTACTCTGTGGCGGCAAGTGCTGCTGCCACTTCAACAACGTCCACCACTCCAGTGACGTGCAAGCTGCCCAAACTTACCGTCACTGACGATGTGTCTCGTCCTACAACCTACTCCACCCAGCAACACAGTGTGTCTCCCGTGACAGTAGCAACGTCGACGGCAGTGCTACCGCCACTGCGCGTCTCGCTGGTACGAGCATCCATGTGCTAGGCTAGCTTTGTCTTCTTTTTGGTAGCATGGTGTGTAGGTAGATTAGTTAAGCGACACGAAGTAAGTGTACGATCAAAGGTACCTTGGTAACCAAGGACCAACGTAATGGTAAAGTCCTCGTTTGAGCGAGCAACTCATTCAACTCAATTTCGCTTGCGTTTCGGTCGTCTAGTTCACGCACGTCTTCAAGCAATCGATCGGTCTACAGCCAAGGCAATTGCTAATAGCCACCAGATCCACATCCGAGCAAGCAACATGCGCGGACTGCTTGAACCATTCCAGCAGCGACCAACGTGGCCATCAACTTCAAGCAAAAGATAAGGCAACTACAACCTCCACAACTTCCACCACCAACAAGCCACCGTCACGCAAGTGTAGATCGAAAGCTAGAAGCGCAAGCTGCAACGAGACACTGCTGATGGCGTCACCCTCCAGTTGGTCTCGATGCAGTTGCAATGGAAGGAGAATTGACATGAAATGCAGCAATGTTCGGTTGGAGAAGATTTAGAGCACCTCTAAGCTAGTCAACTCGAGAGGATTCACACAATCTACATTCGTGGCTCTCGTCCGCACACACGCCGACTATCGTGAAGTAGCCAGCACGTGAGTGAGAGAGTGACGGAAGTTCTTGCCCCTGTTAGGTCGACTTGACTCGCGTGAGTCGATTTCACTTTGCTAGTCGTCGTCGCCGGCTGGAAAGGCTGGGATGGTCACACTGCCGCTCTTGCCGCACGTGTCTTCCGAGTGAATATGCGGTGGACAGGCGAGGCGCTGCGTCGGCACATTGTGCGCGTCCTTCTGCCAGCAGGTGAAGACCTGCGAGAACACGGTGGCGTGCTTGCCTCCGCGCTGGCACTTGAGCGCCGCGCTGCCGAACGCTGCGCGCAGCTTCTCGACGTGCACCTGTCCGCCGACATTGTCCTGCACGAGTTGCGGCGTGGGCGCGAGCGTCTCGTTGCGCTCGAGGTTGACGGCGTGCTCGAAGTAGTCGACCTGCTTGAGCCCCGAGCACGTGCCGTGCCGCGTCCACTCGTGCTTCCAGAAGTCGGCGTACTTGGGCGACGCCTCGCTGAATTTCACGTCGGGCCAGTACTGGTGCAGCGTGTCGATGCCGAGCGCGCGCTCGATTTTGTCGGCGTCGAACGCCTCGCCCGAGCAGAAGCTGGGCGGCGCGCTGCCCGACAGTTCGGGCCACAGGCCGTGCAGCGTCAGATGCGAGCGCCAGTAGTTCTGTGGCTTGCGGCAGCCAGGATACTGCTGCTCTTTGCCGAAGCAGAAGGCCGGCTGCCAGCTCTGCGCCAAGATGTACATGTCGAAGGCGGCTGGAGGCTTTTGAGGCTTTGAGAGATCGGAGACCGTCGCGTCGTACACGGGGACGCGGTCGATGGCCGAGGCGGCCGAAGGGAAGACGTGCAGGAGGGACGCCGTCACTGTCAACAGACCGAAGAGAGAGGTCATGGCCATGGTCTTAAGCACACACACACAAGGCAAAGGAAGAAGAGATAGGAAGATCGGTTGCTACAATGACACTTCAAGCGGCACTGTCCTAAGAATAGTGTACCCATCTTACCAGTATCAGACTCAGAAACTGTAACCATGCTATTAATCGCACTGTGATTAGCTAAAATTACAATAAAAGACCGTTTTAGATCATTTGGTAAAATTTCGCATTAGATGGCTGTTGAGAGAGGGACCGCGATGCGGCGGCTGGCGGCGACGCTGGAGCGGCAGCTGAACGAGGAGCGGCTGCAAGAGGGGGAGGATTGGTTCCTCGTGTCTTCTGCGTGGTGGACGCGCGTGCTGGGGGCGTCTCAGAGCGACGAGGGGGACGAGAATGCAGGGCAGACGGACGACGACGCAGAAGACTCGGACGACGCCGTGCCGCGCGGGAAGAGCGAGTTTCGCGTGCAGAACGACGTGTTAATTGATGCAGAGCTCAGTAGTCGTAAACGCGGCGTCGCTGTGCTCAAACCCATGCAGGTACGAGGCGAAACGGAGCTCTAGGGCGTGAGATATGGCCAATTGAAGGTTTTAATATATTATTTTGCTGCAGGTGGAGGGCAAGAACTACCGTCTAGTGAGCCAACGGGTGTGGAACCAGCTGTCGGACCAGTTCGGCTTCGACTGGGAGATCTCCAGGCCCGTTGTGGCTCGAGGACCTGCCAAAAATCGGGTTGTGGAGGTCAATCCTGTCATTTTTGAGGTGATTTTGCTGTATTTGTGGCACTTTTGTGATGAGGACATGCTGATAACTGGTTTTATGTAGGTGCTGGCCTGGCGTACGGGGTTGGAAAGACCGGTGGAGGTGCTGGATGCCGACCAGAAGCCATTGGTGCTGACGGCCAGCGAGAATTGCTCGCTGAAGGAGCTACAGATGAAGATCTGGCAGGCAGCAGCAGTGGAGCCGCAGCTGGGACAAATGTTCCCCGAAGTGACGGAGAAGAATGTCAACACAGAGGTGCAGGTGTGCTACAGATTGGATGAGGACTCGCCCTGGACACCGTTGAGCGATGCAGTCGTGAAAGAGGAACGGGGCAGTAATGGGTTTGCGAAAAGCCCTGATATTTTGGTGGAGAGCACTACAGTGGGGGAACTGCAGCTGGAACAGCGGGATTACAAGCCAGGGAAAGAGAGACTGCATCACTTATTGGTGGAGGGGCGATTCATCGTTAAGGAAGGAGACCGCCTTTCAGACTGGAGGCACGAGAAATTCTACAGTGCAATCCAGGCAGAGGCGTGGAGGTTTACGCTGAAAGAGAACCAACTTATCGACGCGCGTGATACCGACAATAAATGGTACGAATCTCGTGTGATTGGTTTGAGTAACACCAAAGTGAATGTTCATTACCGCGGTTGGACTGCTAAATGGGACGAATGGATAGATCGCACGTCGTCGCGACTGGCACCATTGCAAACAAAGGTTCCGAACTGGCGAAATTTTCAGATTGGTGATGAAGTTCTTGTGGGCAAGGAACGGTCGGGAAAGAGTTACCCAGAGTGGCGAATTGCACGCGTCACGGATCGGCAAAGGATTAAAATGGACGAATCACTCCGGGTTGAGCTTGAAGTGGATGGGTCGAAGCAATGGATCGACGCACAGGACGAGATGTTGTGCCCTGTGGGTACACACAAAGCTGTCAATGTATCCACAGTTGTTACACCCCCAGCAGCATCTGTATCGCCGGCAGCATCTTATAACCGCTATGGCCGAGACTATGAGGCAGGGCGAGGTCGCCCGGACTTTGAGGGTGTGGTGGGACTGAGGAACCTAGGCAACACGTGCTTCATGAACAGCATGTTGCAATGCTTGATAAACACAGCCCCTCTCCGAGACTACTTTCTCGTAAAAGATCCCGAGACTGGCGCCCCATTCTTCACGAAGGAGATTAACAGAGATAATCCGCTAGGTATGAAAGGCATGATGGCAGTTGAGTTCGCTACGCTTCTGCGCAAGATGTGGAGCAGCGAATTTACAGTGGTCACTCCGTCGAGCTTAAAATCCGTGATTGGCCAGTATGCGCCCCAGTTCGCTGGATACCAACAACAAGATAGCCAGGAACTCATGAATTTCTTGCTGGATGGGCTACATGAAGATCTGAACCGCGTCAAGTCAAAACCGTATACCGAAGCCGTTGAGAGGAATGGCCGCAGTGACCCAGAAGTGGCACTAGAGGAGTGGCAGCAATTTCTTAGACGCAACGACAGTATCATCGTGGATAACTTTATGGGGCAGCTTCGGAGCCACGTGACATGCTCAAACCCAGATTGTGGGAATGAGTCAATCACCTTTGACCCCTACATGAACTTGTCGGTGCCAATCCCCAACAAGGAAACGGTGACTGTACAAGTGCAACTGTTCTGGGCCAATGGCGATATCCCGATGAAGTATGCAGTGCGCCTACCAAAAGATGGTTGCACCTTACAAGACGCAAAGGAGAAACTCAGTGTGCTCTCGGGCATTCCCACGTCACGCATTTTTTTCGTTGAGGTGTGGAATCACCGAATCCTTAAAGCATATCCTGACAAGTTGTCCATCGAACGCCTTCGCGATGGCGTTCTCCACGCGTATGAACTCGAGTTGCCGGTAACAGACTACTCTTTTTCGTCGTCTGCCATCAGCCCTCCTACTGGACCGCGAAAGCTAGGAACAGAATCTGAGCCTGCTCCCGCCAAACAAATGCACCTCGTAGAGCTGCTCCACCAGGCGCCGGTCGCATCGCCAGTAGATGGGCGAGGCAATCCTGATGGATATGACATGCTGGTGGAAGAAGGGTATGGTCCAAAACAGAGAAGAGTGGAGGTAGAACTGTTCAACACACCACTTCTGGTGTCGATTGACCGGAAATGGACAAAAGCCGAGATCCACAGGAAGGTTTGGCAAGTGGTGCACCGCTTGGTGGCCACAAAGGAATCGGATAACGACTCTGGTGCAAAATTTGGTTGCGATGAGGACCAACAATTGCCGTACCGCCTTCATGTGACTAAACCCAACGGTGGAATCACGTTTATCAGTGATCTCCCTCGCGAAGACAATCCGGTGGATGTCCCTGAAGGCACAGACAGGCCATTCAGTTTTACGCTCGAGTGGAATCGCAACGGGTGCGTCTAGATGCCTTACTCGTGCGCAGTTAAGCGTCATTGCTCTAACCTCAGTGCTTTTGTCCATCATCATACAGGTACCAACGAGGCTACGATGAAACTTCAGCAAAGCGCATCGAGCTTCACGATTCAATGAAAAGGCTGACGATCTCGCCGAGCGCGAAACCTATCACACTGCACAATTGCTTAACCAAGTTCACTGAGCGCGAGCAGCTTGGCGAAGCGGATACCTGGTATTGCCCCAAGTGCAAAAACCACGTTCGTGCGTTTAAGAAGTTTGACCTCTTCACGCTTCCCAAGGTGTTGATTTTCCATCTCAAGCGATTCCGGTATGCGCAGAGCTCATTCTACATGCACCGTGACAAGATTTCGACGCTGGTAGATTTCCCCATCGAAGGCCTGGATCTCTCCGAGTTCGTTATCGGACCACAGAACGGCTCAGAGCCGATCTATGATCTGTACGCTGTATCCGAACACATGGGAGGTCTCGGTGGTGGGCACTACACAGCCGTCGCGAAGAACCCAGTGAACGAGCAATGGTTTAACTTCAACGACAGCCATACTAGTGAGGCGTCAGCTGAAGGTGCGGTGTCATCTCGAGCGTATGTGCTGTTCTACATACGCCGCGACCAGGCTTAAGACAGGTGTGCGCGTTGATTTTCAGGAACGACGCTCGCTGCATGAGGAAGTAGAAACATCAATCGGGTGAGCTCGTTTGCTCTATTTCTCTCGGGTTCATTTCATTATACTGGTTCTTCTCGGGAGTGGTGAGCGTGGAGGGGATCTCTGGTGTGTATATGTAGCAGCTGTGAGGATTCCTTCCTTAGGGTTGGCCACCCCGCGATCGCTAACCAACATCTCAATTTGTTTGCAGCAGGTGCGCTATGGTGATTTCACTGGAGCGAAACGATATTGGATCCCTCGACCAATCTGTGGGGGACTAGAGCAGACTATCGGAAGCAACGAAACATCCTCCGGAGGGAGTCGGCGTAGACCATTTAGCAACGCCGCTGTTTTCGCGTCATTCATGACATCTTCGTCTGGAGGGCGACTCAAGGATTCTTTTTGGTTCTGATGGCCGAACGAGGCATAGCGAAGTTGCTCCTGCAGACCGATTATTCCGCTGAAGGGAAGTACTCGGCTCAAATACTTGGCTTCAAGTTCTGGACACGATGGCGACGATCTCGTGGAAGGCTGACTGACAGGTCGTTTAGGTGGCGAGTTTTGTCGTGGAATTCGTTGTCGTTCACGATTGTCGGAGGTCACTGGTCTCGCGAGCTCATCCAAACGAGTGGCAACTGGAATACCTGGCATGGATTCTTCTCGTGCAAGGATACGTGGGAAGATGATGCTCCTGTTTCGCATCGAGGGTCGTGGGCTGGAGTCATTGGAGTCAACGGTAACATCATTGAGTTGAACGGATGTGCTCTTGGGAGTAGCTTTGGTGTTTGCCGAGGTGTTGTCGTCACCAGCACCAGAGTTAAAGCGATGTGCGAAATCTCGAATGCGCTGGTGGTGCTCCCCCATGAGAGCACGGACAACATCTTGTAGTGGAGAAAGGAAGGACGCGATGGTGTCTTTTCTCAGGCAGAGCAGCGAGCACGAATCAAGCGCGACAAGTTCCCACGGAGCCGGTGATGGTGTTGTTGCGAGCGCTCCTTCCTGTCCGAAGACAGCAGGAGCTTGAACAACAGCCACAATAGGTTGTCCGTTCAGTGGCGTTTTGGAAACTTTGACGCTTCCGTGGACGAGCAGGACAAGCACATTGATTTCTTCTCCTCGGCAGATGATGTGTCTGCCTTCTTGAGCTGTAAGAGACCTTGCAGCGTATGCGAGGTGAGTGATGATGTGCGATGGCAACGCTTGCATCCGCGGTATCGTTGCGATAGCCCTTTCGGTTGCGTGAAGAACGACCTGCTTGTAAGCTTTAATGTCTCGTCGGTAGAGATCGCCAGGAATGCTGGCGAGTTCAGCGTACGGTGTCGCAAACATAACGCCGGCGCTTGCAGTGCGCAAACCCATCGGTTCAATCAGACTGATCTCGCCAAAGCACGATCCCGGTGTGAGTGTACGGAAGAAACCTGTGGTGTACGCTGCCAAAGATACACAACCGGTGATTAACACGTAGAAGCTATCACCAGCTTCACCCTGGCGAAACACAAACTCTCCAGCGTTCACTCGCACGTACGTACTCGTGCGTGCGAGCTCTTGAAAGACAGCGTCAGGAAGCCGAGCGTCTGCAAAATATTTGAGACTACCCATCCACTTCTTCAGATGCCGCAAGTCCGGAACTGATCGTCGAGATGGAGGCCGCTGAAGCCTTTGCTGAACACCGTGAGATTTTGCTAGAGCTAAGATGGACGCGACGTGTTCGGTGCTGCTGGTTTGTAGCACGTACGAGGCAGGTTTCTCCACTTGAGAAGACACCACGACCTGCTTCAGCTTTCGTGACCACGGGGACTTGTAAACATGATTTCGTGATGGAGTCGATACCGTCGGTTCGTCCCAAAATGCAACGTGCTGGCGCCAAACTCGACGGTGAGTTCGTTGTGCCTGCATTCGGTCAAGTGTTGTGAGGTACTGGATGGCATGCACGATTCGCTGGAAGATAATGCGCAGTGGTGGCAGTCCTGCAGGGACGTCGACGATCTTAAAATCCTCCGCACGTGACGTGGGAAATGGGAAGCGAATGGTCTGGATCGTGGAGGAAACGTCACCGATGCGGCGATAACGTGGTGAAACTCGCATGATCATGACACTTTTATCTTGGAGTCCGTAGTCTCCCAGTTGGTCGTTGCCTTGAAGTTGCTCCCCATGGAGATACAGTCGCTGTTGCTCGAATGGAATTCCGAACTGCCTTTGGATTGCTGCTTGCATACACATGAGCGACTGCGAACGGTGAACGAACAACCGTTCCGTCTCTGAACGACCGGGAAGGTGGAAGTACACTTCGAAGCGGACGTCTCGCATGCTTATGCTGGATCGTTGGCGCCACAGAGGACGCGCAGTCATCTTTCTTCTTTGTACTGCCCCAGCCATAGCAGCCACGGAAGCTGGTTGGGCAAGTCGTGGCGTAGTATACCCGCCAGATCCCAGCGCTGCTGTGATGGAGCGTCCACGTCCTTGGTTTGCCATGGTGAAAAACTTGGAAGTGGCAGCCTCAGTCTCCTCATTGTAGGACGTATTTTTAGTGCTTTCCAGTAAGTGACGAGCATCGATTCGTAGTGTATTGGCCTTACCGCCGGAAAAGTACTGCAAGCAAAATGATAGACTGCGCCAGTGTTACAGTGTTCACCCCGCCAAGCCTGTCGCTTCTCGTCGACGGGGCCTGTTCTCGCTGTAACCCGAGATGTAAGCTAGCTACCCTGCTGCTGCTGCTCGCCGTTGACCTGAAAGACGCTCAACGACCCAGCGCATACAAAGCGCATGATGTTGAAGGCAGCGTTTTCGTCCCTGTTTGCCACGAAGCCACAGTGAGGGCACACGAACATATCTTGGTTGCGGAGAGAGAGGTGCAGTCGGTTGCAGCGACCACAAGTGCGGCTCGTATACATCTCCGAGCACAGCACCAGGGTCTTGCCGAGGACAGCGCACTTGGCCAGTAGTCGCTGGCGGAACTGGAAGTGGGCGAGTGTCTGCATGTGGGAGTTGAACTTGTGCGTCCACGGGGCACTCGCCAGCAGCATCGGCTTGGAGTCGAACTTGGGCAGCAGGACCACATCCGAGTTCTTGCACAGGTATGCCGCAGCTTGGAAGTGTAGGTCCTTGATGTAGTTCTCAAGCTCGGCGGACGCACAGAAAAACTCTCGACGTGCTGCTACGTATCGTTTCCAGTCCTCACCAGTGTGCCTCCGCACCTTCTTCACGTTGACAAACGCGCTCATGCGGCGTTGCGCAGCACTCAGACGCTTCCTCAGTCGGTCCAGTTTGGCCCAGTTGGCCCGGCCGATGTGGGTAAAGTTGCCTTGCAGGTCCATGCAGGTGAGGAACGCCTTGAGGCCCGGATCACACGCCGTGCAGCGGCCCTTGTCCTTCTCCAGCTTGGGCTCTGCTATGTATGGGATCTCTGCGTACCAATAGCCGTGCTTGTACAGGACAACCACTTCGCCTTCGACCGTCGTGCCTTCTTCAGCTACGATTGGGATATTTGGCACGGAGGTTATCGAGAGGAACTGCTCCACCTTTCGTGGTTCTCTTCCATCGGTTGGGTTCGGCGCCGGGCCTGAGTGATGCGTCCTCGGTCGGTGTGTATTCGCATCGAGATACGATCTCTGTGCGTGTTCACCAATCGTGAAGCAGTTATGTTGCTTTCGTGATTTAAAGTGCATCGTGAAGTGGCTGCTGTTGCCACGAGCGAGATTCGTGTGGGCCGCCGACACTGCCGACACGAACCTATGAACCACGACCTGCCGCATACTTGCAGGTGTGCTGACCACCCACGCAGGCGATGGCCCCATGCCATCAGGATACGCCAGATCGTTTCCTTCATCTTGCCGTGTGACGAACAGTTTCTCCAGGACTCTCTTGTTTGCCGTGCCCACTTTGCGGTGATACTCGACGCACTTGTTGTACGTGTACCGACACGCGTGCATGATCTTTTTAAGTTGGGCAGCTTGTTCTGGGGATGGCTTCAACCGGTAGCGTCGGGTACGGCGCATCAAAAGGGCGTCCTCGGACTCCAGCATTCTCCTTTCGTTTGAGAGTCGGGTCAGCTCTCGTTGGAGTGAGCTCTTTCGGGCGCGCATCAGCCTCTGCTGCTTCAGTTCCGTTGTAACACGTTTGATCTCGAGTCTGAGCTCATGTTCTCGTGCTGCACGTTGATGGCGTGAGCGAAAAGCATCGATGTTAGCCTGTTGGGCTTGTTGGTCGACTCCCCAGCCATCACCCCCAAAACGCTGGCGGACATCGTCCAACTCGTTGTCGACCGGGCGCGGGTTTGTCCACTCTGCGATTGAGAACCACGATTGATTCGGCTGCACACGCTGAAGCACCGCCTCGTCAATGGGCCTCTGCTGCGTCCGCTGTAGAACGTCTAGGTATCTGTGGTCGAAAGCCATGCCGAGCGTCTGCTGCTGCTAGAGTGGTAGTCGTTGTACTAGCGGCTGCATCGCGTCGAAAGAGTGCAGTATCGCATGCAGTAGTAGGTTCGACATGATGTCGGTGAACTCAACCCAATCGAAGGTCGGCTCGCGCTCCTCTAGCAGCCCTCGCACTTGCTGTCGAGTTGACTCTTCCTGTACGAGCTGCCCCCTGTCTTGTCTTTCCAGAAGCCGCAGAGCTCGAACGGCTAGAAACTGCTCTTCCTCGTCGTTGACGAATACGCGGAGTGTTTCAATGCTGTCTTGTACAGTTGGAATGGTTGCTATAGCGTCGGGCACACTGAGGCAACGGAGTACACGGACGATGATTCGCTCGCGGACACGACCCAGCCACCCTCGGACTCGCAGACAGGCACGATCATCCTCTAGCACAACGAAAATGAGGGAACGCACTTCACCCAGTGCGGTGAGAACGTGCCGCTTGAGTGCGGAAAGTCTCATGGCCACGAACTCCGCGAGACGTTCTCCCAGAACGGGTGCATAACATTTGGATTCCGCGAGTGTAGTTGATTTCCGCAAGTGCAGTGTCGAGTAGATAAATCCGCATCAAACTAGACCTACCCAGACGAGAAATTCGCTAACTAGTTAATCAAATCAAGTCCCTTCCTTCCTCCGTGCTTACGAAGTTCATGTCCTACAAGGACGGCGTCGTGTACGACACCGTCCGCGTGTTCACTATGGAGGAGCTCCTTCATATCACACCAGACCACTTGTGCCCCTGGATGAACCAGCAACTGTATGGAGACCCAGTCCCTAGTGATGACATCAAACCTGTCCATCGACGGTCGAGTACACTCGAGTTCGCGAAAAAAGCCATATCGTCTTTCATGCCACGAATGAATACAACTTGGGACCCAGTGACACAACGTGGTAATACAACTTGCTCTGATGCTGTCAACAAATCAATTAAGAAGATGAAGAAGTTCGAGGTTCGACGAGAAGGAGCGGAGTCCAAAGCTCGCCGCGCTGTGGAGTTTGATGAATTTCAGAACCTTTTACTACTTGCGCGGGGACGTTGGAGACGTGACAATTCGGCGGTAATGGTGGGCAGTGTTATCCCTTCAATGGCATATTTGTGCTCGTATTGACGACATGATGAAGCTTCAATTCAGCAATTTCTCACCAAATACCCAGTATTTTTCCACTCTCCTCTTGCGAATGAGGTGGTCTAAGAACATTAATGAGGAACGCGATGCCCCCGAACAGATAGTAATGGGTAGCATGGACCCAAAAATGTGTGCTTTGCTCAACCTTGGAATTTATATCGAGTCAACTGCCAACGTGACAAGCTCGGGGTTCGTGTACGGTAATGCAAAGGATGGTGATCGTGCAGTACGTCGGTGCTTGACGAGTATGGTTAAGAACACAGCATTTAAGAAGCTGAAGACGGGAAAACTTGGAACACACAGCTTGCGAAAAGGAGCTGCAACTTATGCGACTCGAAGTGGCATTTCAAAGGACTTTGTGAATCGTCGTGGTCGATGGCGAACTCGGAAAGGCGTCGTCGATGTCTACATCGACAACACCCAGCCGTTTCCGGACGAATTGACCGCTGCAACTCTTGCTGGTCCTGCTGGTCCGTGCTTTTATACATGAAAAGCTGGGATCTGTTGTGTTGATTCAAAGCTGCTCGTTGACCAGATAGCGCCTACTGTGAAGCAGCTGATGGGCGAGGCTATTGCTACGACATTAGCATTGCCATTGCTGTGGGCAGCTTTGGAGCCGTCGAGCGACTACGAGTACGATTTACTTCCAAGTAAGCCGCAGCAGACAATTTTACGGGCCTATTCAAATGTCGGTGAAAGTACAGCTCTGAATCCTGTCGATAGAAAGGAATTCTACGTTACGGGTGACGGTTCTCAGCTAAATCTCATCGTTGTTGCCAGCAACGAGTGTACGGAACATAGTGCACCTGCTGTTGGTGACCAAGCAGCTCAAACAGGAAACAGAGCAGGCAGTGAAGGCACCCGCCGTGAATTTGCGGCTCTTCACTCACAGATCGTCGCTGGACGACAACACACGATGGAGATGATGAGCGAAATACAGCGATCACGGTTGGAGAACCAGCGAGAGCTGCAAAATACTCAAGCAATACTCAAACGACTTGTTATGCAACCTGCTTTCCGCCAAAGGACCGCTGCACATAGCGCTACAGATAACCCACCGAGTCCACCAATTTCGCAGCGTGTTACAGTTGCTAGGCTCTCAAAGCGACCAAAAGACTTGTTCGAGTTATGGCATGAATACCAGTCAGGATGTGGCGAACTGAAAGCAGCAAAGGACTTCACGCCGATAGAGCGGGGTGCTAACCAATTTGCGTACTCGAGACGCAAAGTGTTTTGGGACGTGGTATCAAACCTGGTCCGCTCGGGTTTCGCGAGTGACACAGCAATTGACAAAGTCTACATGGTGTGCGGTAGACAGCTCGTAGTGTCTAGTATCTTGGTAGCTCTTCGTAAAGACCGCAAGCGTGGGGAGCATCCATCTCTGCGCGTGTAAAGTGTTCACACTGAGCTTATTGCGAACTTCATATACGGACACGTATTTCAATGACAAGCGTGGATATTAGCCAATCAAAAGAGAGTTGCAAACCTGGTTGCACAACTGACCGATATTCCTACCAGTACTCAATTGCATGTTCGCTTGTATCGCCATGCCCTATTGTACATGTATGTTAAAAGAGGACTGGAGTCATTCAAGCCCTGTGGTCGATGTTGAGTCCCGTATAAACTTGCGATCTGTCAAATAAATACTCAATGGCACGTTAAAAAAAAGTATTGCAGTGAAAGTGCCATCACTGATACATAGTTGCATGACCTGACGGCACTGCAGTGTTAAACTTCATCGGGGTAATCAAACAGCTCTGAAATACAAACTTTTTTGTATTAAAAACGCACTGGAAGCAACTTCTTTTTACTTGGAATTAAGGATGAGTCCCAATATCAATTTGACCAATATGAACGAAGAACTAAACACTGCCGACAGTTGCAAAGTGCTTCAACGGCGACGTAGATCACGATAAACTCACCACGGGAACCAATTCGTAGGCAAAAATCATCTTAATCGACCGACCCAACGACTTCCTCAGATCACAGTCGAAGTTGCAATATTTCCACCATTTTCAGCTTCGCGAACCTTCACAATCCGCTGCTTCAACCACATATCTCGCAACGAACCCGGTGCAATGACTAAAAACACCCGTGCCAGAACGGTGTCTGCCATAATGTCAAAGGCGTCCACCATATCTTCACCGCTCAGTTGCTCCGAGTAGCAATTCTGTAGCTCCTGAATAGCACGTTGTGAAGGTGTCAACATCACTTTCTCCTTCTGTTCTTCCTCTTCTTGTTCTTTCTGCTGCTGAATTTCTTCCTCCTTCTCCTCCTCCAAATTTCCTAGAAGCTCCTCCATTAAACTCCCACTCAGTACCAGATTAGTGCCGGTTCCTGAAATTCGAGGATGTCGATCTCGGAACCGCTGGAACCATTGGATCCCGCACTCTGCAGCCTCCGGATCCTTCAGCTCATTGGCTCGTTTCAATACATCTCGGCGTTGGACTCGAAGTCCTGCGTGCTGAATTCTTGCCATTAATTGCAGAATCTCCGCTTCGTCCACTTCGGGCAGTGGGGTACCAGTTTGTTGCCGTTTTCGGCCACTGGGTTCATAACCTTTTTTCTTCCATTCCACACGCCCCATTATCGTGGTGTACGGGATATTCGTCTCTTTACTGACAACTGTGGCGCTCTCTCCAGCCATGACTCGGGCCACGTACTGGGCCATGAGCTCTTCGTCGTGGCGTTTGCGCTTGAACGTCTCCACCGCCATTTCTCGCCGACTGGTCGCTTACTTTGCAAGGATAAAGAAGAGTTTTGTATGTACACCAAATGCACATGAAATAAAATGAACGTAGGGCGTCAGTTGCACTGACTTCAACATTGACATGGCTACATTTAGAGGAGTTGCTGGTATTTATACAGGCAGAGTTGAGCTGAGACCCACGCGACGTGCAGACGAGTAAGCCATTATTTATCTTGTGCAGACCACGGCGATGTCCACGGCGGATAGCTTCGGGGTTAGGCTCAAGCGCAAAGTGCTTAGTGCTGAGACCAAGTTGTTCGAGTGGCGACCATACAGCTGCATAATCTTGGCACGCGAAGGGAAGCTGTTGCTGCAATTGCAGGACGAGGACGCTCAGGAGGAACAAGATGCCAGCACGGAGACTGTCACCATCGATTTGGCCACACAATTGTCCAATGTCGTCTCCAAGAAGAATAAGGCGCGATGCGACCTCGAGTACTACGCACCAGCGGCTACGATGAGTAGAGACATCTTGAAAGAGGAGCTGATGGCACCGTCTGCTGCTCAGTGCCAGCAGTGGATCGCACAAGTGCGACGTGCCCAGCAACAAGCTCATCACCAACGGAGGCCAACGTCCAGCACTTCCTCGAGATCAGGAGCGACACCCGTTGCACCGCTGCCATCACCTTTGATGAGTCAAGTGGAGCTGAATGGCAGTGGAGTTAGCAGGACATCAACCACGAATGATGCTGCATTTGTCGCTGTTAGAGAACCTTCGCCATCGCGGAGAGAGCTCTCGCGTGAAATGTCAGGGTCGGAGCTAGCTCAACCGGAAGTGGTGTCTTCGTCTTCTGCATCGCGACCATGTCAACGTTCTGGTTCATCGTCCTTGTTGTCCTCAGCAATCTCTTTCACGTTACCCAAAGGCTTAGCAGCAGCTGCGACGGCCACTTCCTGTCGGGTGCGTGAACATTGTGACGATGGCCCACCTGGTATCAACAATAGCGAACTAGACCACACGGTCGACTCCTCCAGCGGATCACCAGCGCCCGTGTTTCAACCTGTAGCACGCTCCATCTCGTCGATTTCTTCTGTCTCGTCAGAAGTTCCTCCGGCATCCACTTGTCGAAGGGGAAGAGCAGATTGCGTTAGTAGTCCTCGATACTCGTCTTGTTCAGAAAGTGACATGCCCCATTCTCCACCCCGGCGTTCTCGTCGAAACAGACCTACTTCACACAACGTAAGAGATCTTGAGGTTTGCGAGAACAACGATCTTGGCAGCGACGATGAACAAGAACGATCCCGGTATCGAAGACGAAGCTTTCGCAGCTCTGGCATATCTGACGAAAGAGATCCAACAACATCGCGAGGAGTCAGCAGAAGTAAACTCACCTCGTCTTCTTTATCAGCGCGAGGATCACCACGCTACCGAATATCAGCTCGAACTCGGCAATTGCCAGGATGGTACAAGGAACAGCTTCAAGAGGATGCCAACTACGAAGAAGAAGGCGAATCCTCACAAACCGAGCTACACATTCTGCAGCGAGTTGAGGCAGCATTGCGTGCGCTTGAACAGGAGAATGCCCAGGCTAAAGCTCGCGAACGCGAGCTCGTGCAGGAAATCCAAGTACTACACGATGCTGCGCGAGTGACTGCAGCAGAACTTAAACACACAGAACGGGAATACCGTCACGCTCGACGCGAGATTGACTCGTGGAGACGCGCTGCACAAAGTGCGGAAGCCGCGGCTGCCCAACTCCAAGAGCAACTGGGCATCGCGCGTGAAGAGAACCAACTTTTAGCAGGCGAGAAACAGAGGCTCAAGCGTCAAAACAACGAGCTTCTTACGCAGGTACACCGCCTTGACTCGCTTGTATACGGCCGCTTCTAGTTTCACATAGACCCCCAGTATCAGTCAAAATATAAAAACGAATACCGTACATGGTAAGAAGACCTCAGTTCCTTGCCGAGGAATCGTCCGGTGATTGATTTGTGGAAATTTGTGGAGATCATCTATAGTGCAGCAATTGATCAAGCGAACCCGCTACCAGAGCCGCTCCAGTGTCGGTCTTCATATCGTTCAGCGAAATCTACGTGTGATGCTGCTGCCTTCATCGCTGGCCCCACGCTCTTTTCATCTTTCGCAGCATCATGAGGAACGGACATCCGCTTGGTCTTAGTTCTCTTCGTGGTCATTCTTCTGCCTGTGTTCTGTGATGTAGCTGCGCTGTCCTGCGGGCCAACACCCTTGCTTCTCGAAGACGTCTTCTTCAGCTTCAATGAACTGTTTGAAGTGTCTTCTGCAGTCTTTGCATCTTTCTGCTTGTCAGATTCCTCCTTCATCTTTTGCTTTTCCTTCGCCAGCTTATCCTCAGCAGCAGTAGCAGCTACCATAACCTTGGCTGCTTCTGCTGCCGGAGTGGTTGGGCTGGTTTCCTTAGCCATCGTCCCTGGGTGCTCCCAAATCCACGAAAGCCAACCAGGCGTCAAAGCGTACATGAACGTGCCCCAGATCGCCTCTCCACCTTGAGCCTGCACCGTTTGGTCGCGTACCACACCGCTCACAAACTCCTTGGCATGATTTTGAACATCTCTGCGACTCAGCACGTCATGCACCGAGTCACTTAAAGTGTTGGTCACATTCTGCTTTACTGCGTCTTGCAAGAACGTGTGCGCCAACAACTGCGTCAAGTTCGCTCGCGTCTGCTCGTCGCGCATAATCTGCTCCAGCAGCAGCAACAACGCCTCCTTAGCTTGTGGGTCGACCACTGTCGAGCGTAACAAGTCCACAAGCTGGCGTAGTGTCTTGGGATCTTCCATCAACGCTGTCACTGTGTGTTTCGTCAGATCCGCCACCTGTGTGCGCGTCAGCGGATCGTTCAGTGTATGAATCACCAACGCTCGCAGCGCTTCACGCGTCGAGTCCATCACTACAAGCTGCAAAACCATCGTATGTTAATAATTACATCATTTCAGCCCAAATGGCTACACAAAACGTTGCTATCTTATCAATACATCCCAAACCACTTTTAACAGCTCTTCTTACCCTCTGCAAGAACCTGGAGGCTTGATCCAGCACTTTGGGGTCGTTCAGCACCGTCTGCACGATCTGGGACGCCAGTTCCCGCGTGTTGTCCCTCAGCGTCTCGTCCTGCAGCGAGCGGGACGCCACGTCTGCTGTATGTTTGCTCATACCGAGTTTCAGCTCCGGACCAAAGGCCACGAGCCCCACGCCGCCCAGCACGAAGGAGCCCACCCACCACCACACACGTTGACTGCGCATGAGGCGCCGTACCATCTCCGGTTCGCTCATATTGGGGACAGATTGGGACGAGGTAGCAGGAGGAGGCGTCTTTGAGCTGTAGTGACGTCTACGAGCACTTAACGCACGCGAATTTAACACGGGAGGTAGCCTGCGACCTGGGGAAGCTGATGGGCCATTTAGGAGAGAGAACGGAGCCCGCAATCGGCCGCTAGATGCCGCGGCGCGTATCAACCCCAGCTTCATCTTGTCGATCGTGGATTCCGATGTGCAGGTTTGTATTGTTTTATGTACGAAATGTAAATAAGAAGTTTGTAAAGGTTTTGTGACAAAAAATGTATCTATGCCGTCTCGGTGGTCGAGACTAACGTTAATGCAACGCAACACTGCGCTTGATCGAAATCCATTCCATTGCACACGCACTATCCACCGTCTCATCACTTCAGGTGAACGCTGTATCCCACCGGACTGCGTTCTCCTTGCTCTGCCTAATGTCTGTTGGCCATCGCACAAAAGTTGTCTTTTTCTGTCTTGATATGTTCCGATGCCTCCGTTTCTTTTGCTACTGCCGATCTTCTCGCGCTCGCTCTGAATCACTTCACCACTCACAAATTGCCCAGCACGTCCGCGCGCTTGCCGCAAGCGTCTGATCTCCATTTCACCGCGCTTCGTTTGAACGTACTGGATAATTTACAGTGTTGAATACCTCATTGCGTCGCGTCGACTCGGCCGTCGCCCCTGTATAGTTTAAAATGTCTGGCACTGGTATTTCCAGACGACAGCAAAGCAATCGCCGCTTCCCGTTGCAAAGTAGGGGGACGCTGGAGATGACGCCACACTTATCACCGAATTCCGGTAGCCCGTCAGCGTCAGCACCGAGCGAGACGAACGCGGGTCCCAGAAAACCACAGATCGGTCCTTGGAACCAGACATTAACCACCTAGAACATTATCACAAAACACATTTAGCAACATGGCCGACAACGAACAACACCCAGCAACTTTCAAAAGAGACGCACCTTCCATCAGGCGTGTAGGCCACCGATAGCACGAAGTCCTTGTGGCCCTGGAAGAGCATGCGTGGCCGTGTGGTCGTGCGACCCTGAGCACACACATCCCACAACATGATGTTGCGGTCAAGCGAGCCAGAAATCACGTTCTTTCCATCAGGCGAGAAGGCGATCGAGTACACCGAGTCACTGTGACCCTCCAATCGGTCAAGCAATTGTGCCGTCTCCGTATCCCAAATCCGTACAACCTTGTCCAGTGATGCAGCAGCCAGAAGCCGTCCATCAGGCGACAACGCCACCGATGTCACACCATCCGACGGACCACCACTCTCGTTGCCGAAAATTTTCTTGCACTGACCGTTGCGGGCATCCCAAAGGCGCACCTTGCGGTCCCCCGATCCAGACACAATCAGGTCGTTCACGTAGTCCAGCGAGTAAATTTCTGACTCGTGGCCAGTCATAGCCGGACCTTCCTCATTCGAAGCGATATCCCAAACGCGGATGGTGTTCTGCGGCATACCAGCAACAAGTTTCGTGCAGTCTGGCGAAAAGCAAACAGCGCGAACGTACGCATCGTCGGCCTCATTAGCTGCAGCATTGGCCTGAGACGTCGGGGTCTGACCGGATCCAGCAGGACGGGATACCAAAAACTTGCGGTCGCCAGTCTTCACATCGAACACCTGTGCCGTCTTGTGGCAGCCTGAAGCCATCATTGTACCGTCCGACGAGAAACGTACGCAGCAAACAACGCTCTGGTGGTCCATCGACTGGTGCATCTCGGCCGCCGGGCGCTCCGACTCTTGGTACGACATGCTCGTTTTTGACGAGTACACGCAACTCCAGTTAAGACGACTTGCCTTCGTGTTCGAGCTCTTCTGCGTTGTATTGTTGCCTGAAGCCGCTGATAGCGTCGTCGTCGTGCTCGCCGAAGGACGGCTGGTCTCTGCATTCTCACCTTCGGTCTTGGTGGCGCTAGAGGCCGCACTCTGGGACTGATTCGCACTGGCTGCGCTGGGACTAGAGTTCGTGCTGTTCGATCCCTGATCGCGGTTCATCTTGGACACTTGGGGGAGCATTCCACTGGACGTAGGGGCGCTACTACCCGCCGAACTAACAGAAGGAAGAGTTCCCTTGCCGTTTCCATTCAGACTGGGGATGCTGGGCTCCGATCCATTGAGTTTGGACTTCTTCAGTGCCGGGGGAGAGTTGGCACGGTCCTTACCGTTCACCTCGCTGTTAATGCTTGGCATGCGACGAGAAGAAGGGGTCGTGTTCGCGTTGCTCGTGTCCAGTGGGCTGAGCTGTGGCGGCGGGTTATTGTTGCCTCCCTGAGGGGGAGGCGGCAGCTGAGGGGGCTGTTGGCCGAGCTGCTGCAGACTGCGCGACGCCGGCTGCACGGGTACCACGCGCACGGGGGAGCTGCCGCTTCCACGCTGCTGCTGGCTGTTGGTGGTTCCTGCGCGGCCCGATGACGTGGCCGCCGCCACCAGGTTGGACATGAGCGAGGACGAATCCTCTTGCATGCCGCCGCTAGTGGGCGGGACACGCGAGCGCTTGGCCGGCAGCTTGGCAGGCTGAGGCTGCTGTTGTTGCTGTTGCTGCGGGACCTGCTGCTGCTGCGGTGGGGGCACTTGGCCCGTCTCGAGCTGCCTGCGCATCCTTAGCATGTCCTCCTCATACTGCTGCCGGATGCGGCGGTGGTTGGACTCGAGCGCCTTGAGCGACTGCTGGATCTGGTCCATCTCCACGACTTGCGATTGGATCTTGCGCTCCATCTCGAGCTGCTCCATCTTGGCCATGTTCAGCTGCTGGATGGCCGCCTCGTACTCGGCCTTCACCTGGTCCAGCATCTCGCCCACGCGACTCGTGGCCGCCGTGGCCAGCTGCGGCGGGGCGCCAGGGTTGCCTGACGACGGGCCGCGGAGCTGCTGCTGCGGAGGCTGCTGCGGAGGCGGCACCCCCGCGTTCGGGTTGCCGCCGCGGCCACGGGCCGGTCCGGGGGCGGACGACGTGTACATGGCGATGAGAGAGTCTGTAGGATTACCCGTTCGTTTATTAGATCCCTTGTATTGTACAGCGTGGGAGGGCGAAGAGGAGAAGGGAGAAGAGGAAGAGGAGTCCGAATGGGGACGCACCTGCTACAGAGTCGATAGCAGAAGCGGAGGCGTGTTGGTCCTCGAGTGAAGCGTCAATGGAGGAGACTGGCGACTGGCCGGGGGGGGCTGAGGCGAAGTGCGCGGGCCCAAAGCACGCGTGTGTTTCTTCCCTTCGGTGGCTTGAGGAGTGCCTGAACGGCAGAATTAGTGCGTGGAGGAAAAGGGGGGGAAGGGGGAAGGGAGCGAGAGGGGCGGGGCGGTGTCTGTACACCAGCTGAGGGGCGGGTGGTGTTTGCCACACCACAGCTGGGGTCTGCACATCACCTGAAGGGCTGGTGGTGTCTGCCACACCACAGCAGCTGTCTGTCAACATGCAGCACATGCGCAGTTGCACCTGCACCACATGCACTGCAGGACATGTATCCCTTTGCCGGCTCCACTTAACACCAGCTTGCGGCTCGGGTACGAGTCGGGTGCGGCGTTAATGGCCGAGGGCCCTCAGGTTCTACACGACCACATCGCTACTACAATCGGGAAGGCTCTGGGCACGGCCATGCTGCAGATAAATGTTCGCTTTAGCAACTTTGTCGGTCACTGCTGATGATGTCGTGGTGGATGACGACAACTCCAAGTACGAGCTGCCGACCATCCCCAACACATTGAAGAAGACGTTCATCAGTCCTAAGAAGCGCGTGGTGCGCAAAGAGATCCACCAGAAGGTGAGAATTCCTCAACTTTACCTTTTTCGTGTATGATCTCTCTGACGTCTCTGTGTGGCTAACTATTGTAGATAATTTATTATTCATTCTCGGTTCGGCGAATATTTCTCGCAACGGTATCGAGGTCAACTGGGAAAATATGATCTACAAGCTCCTTTTTCACCTCGTCGACCAAGCACTGCTGAACTTTGACGACGAGTGGCTATTAGCGAGAGAATTTTTTCCTGATGACATTGCTACGTGGGAATGGGTAGACTCCTCGTATTTCGACAGCGCGTACGAGGACTAACGACAAAGCGATTGCAGTATGCGATGATCAACGTCATGCTGCAAACAAGAAGCAGCTTCGATCTTTCCCCAGCGCGTCGACGTTGCTGCAAGTACCAGCCACTTCCTCTTGTCGGTCGGAGGCGCGCTTGTCCCGTTCGACTGAGTTTGACCACCCAACCGGGACAGCTCGATTGGGTGGTGTATTCCTAATTTCTCGGCGGCAGCAGCCTCATCTTCTCGGCGAAGCAATGATCTCCACCCTAGTCAAGTCCGCTAAATTTCCGTGGCTGTATAGACCACCATCACCGAGGCTCGATAATTAAGACTCTTCTACGGGCAACGATGCCAGTGCGAAAGCGGAGACGCAGTCACCCGCCCCAACGAGTACGAGTACGATGCGCGTTCACCAACGAAAGCGCAGCAGCAGTTTGGATGTCCAGTTTAGTGCAACGACTCCAACTCTCCAGGCCCCGGCCCTAGTGCTGGACTCTAGCACCAGGGTAACTGCAGCGTTACATGTACTTGCGGTCGAAGGAAATGGCTACAGATTACTGCGCATTGAAGTTTGTTCCGACTCGTCACTGGTGCCGCGTGGCGAGATGACGCTACTTCATCTAGCTACTTCTTCCCGTCCTCTATCGCCACTTCATCAAGCTACTTCATGACCAACAGAACAACCGCACAACAATAATAGGGCCAGTCGCCTCGTCTTGCCTACGCCTCGCTCGACCTCGCTTCCTCGCCGAGGGCTGGCCACTTCCCGCTTCGAGCAGGCAGCAACAGCAACTTCCAGCCTCTCTTCTTCCTCTTCTTCGGCCGACATGGTGCGGTCGCTGCCTCTGCGCAGCGGCTTCTTCCGATCCCCGGAGCTGTCGGACGCCGACCAAGCGGAGCTCCTGGCCTGGGGCCGCTCGCTCGTGCCCGACCTGGTGCGACAGCCAGACGTGGAGTGGACGATGATCCACGAGCGCGAAGGTGTGCAGCTGTGCGAGGACCGACAGAAGGGCGGGCTCACGTACTCCATCCGGGCCGTGGCCACGGTGCGCGCGTCGCTGGACGACGTCATGGACATCTTCCTGGCGCAGAACACGGTGGACTACCGCTCGCTCATGCAGCTGCAGCTGCGCGAGTTCTTCGCGGACGCGGCAGTGCTCTTCCACAAGGAGCAGAACGAGAGCGAGGCGCTGAGCATCAAGTGGACGGCGGCGCGCACCAAGAAGAGCGTGGCCAGCATCGGCGGACAGGTGGGCGTCGACTTCTGCTTCCTCGAGTACGCGGGCGTCATCTCGTCCGAGTTGGTGGACGGCCCCTCCAGGCTCAACGGGTCCAATTCGTCCTCGGCCAGCAAGGGCCAGCCTGTAGGAGTGTGTCTCTATGAATCTATCGACCAGGCCGAGTGTCCGCCGCTCTACGACAGTCACAAACTCGAGCGCGCGTCCGTGTCCAAGTGCGGCTTCTTGTTCCGGCCACATGTGGATGAAGGAGTTGTTGAAGCTACATTTGTCTGCAGCATCCGTCAGCCACCTGGAGCTCGCACCAAGCGCCGCTGGAACCGCGCGCTGCTGGCCCATTGGGCCCAGTCCGTGGCCAGCATTGAGGAAGCCATCAGCCGTCGACGAATCTCCAAGGAACTCACCAAGCGCCGTGTGCCCACGTGGGTGAACGACAAGGACCGCGCGTGCTGCCACTTGTGCTTGAAGACTTTCACCAACACGAGACGCAAACACCACTGCCGCGCGTGTGGAGAGATCATCTGCCGCGCGTGTTCTGTCTACAAGAGTGTGGACTTGCAGTCGGTGGGGTTGACTACGCTGCGTGTGTGTAAAGCTTGTATGGACGGCACGTCGGCCATTGCGGCCGATCGCGAGAAAGAGGAGGCCAATCTGAAAACTGCGGCGGTCATGGCGGCCGCTGCGAGTGGAGTGAAGGCTGACGCAGTTGTGTTGCCGGATGGTGTGGACAACAGCGTGCTGCGAGACGCCGTGGAGGAGTACGCGTTGGCACTCCCAGGTGCCCAAGTGTCCACGGTGCCAGACCTGGTGGGTATCGCTTGGCTGCAGCAATTGGCAGTACGAGACCAGGAGAGCAAGGAAATGGTGAATGCTCTGATGGAGCGGTTGCGTATAGACAACCAGCAAAAGGACGTGGGTGGATCTACCGAGGAGCAGGTGGACATCTACGACACACTTTGCGACCTAGCAGCGCAGACGCTGGCATGCAAATATGCTGTTGTTAGTCTGGTGGATGAGAACCGCCAGTGGTTCAAGAGTGCGGTGAACGTCAAGGAATCCGAGGTGCCACGCGACTTTAGCTTTTGCGAATACCCCGTGCGTGATCAACGACCACTTGTGGTCATGGACACATTGCGCGACCCGCGCTTCAAGACAAACCCGTTCGTGACAGGTCCGCTGGGTGTGCGTTTCTTGGCTGGAGCACCGCTTTTCACGGTAGACAACGAGTGTGTTGGAGCAGTGTGTGTGCTGGATACGGCACCACGCGAGTCGTTGCAGGAGTCGCAGATCGCTACCATGCAGAATTTGGCCCACTTGGCCATGGTCATGGTGCAGGAGCGACGAGAGGCACAGAGTAAGGTTGCACGTGCTATGGCTTCGTCGCAGCTTGTACCGGCACGTCAGAATGGCGGCCAAATCACTAACACTGTCGGCTCCTCGGATCTTGTACCGCTGAGCAGCTACTCAGAGATGTCTATGGTCGTACAAGGCCGCGAGCAGCCGAAGGAAGACCCGATGCTCAAGGAACAAATGATTCAGCTGCTACACAAGGCATCGCAAGTGCGCGACCAGGTGAACCAACAGACACACAAACAGCAGGCAGGGCTCCAGAGCTCCGCCGAGTAGACCAACCACCCAGCATTATCATCACGACAAAGCCACCAGGATGGCGCGACGTACATTTAGGAACCCATCGGGGGAGGAAGCAGAAAAAATCAACACGAATGACACAAACACAAGAAAGATGAAGTTCTACAGCGCGTAAGAGAGCCCCGCAGAGCTAACTCAGCGAGTTGACCGTCGTCACGAAGAAGGAATCGACCTAGCGCTAGTATCTCACGGAAAGAAAACGAGAAGGACCTGCAGGTTGGCGATAGAAGCACAGCTCGTGGATGGCAGGGGATGATTGTGGCAGGTGAGCACCTTGGTGGAGACTACAGAGAAGTTGGATTTGAAGTGAGTGAGGCAGCACTGCCAGGTGTGTAGACGTCAGTGCATTGAGTGATACTACCTGTAGAGTGAACGTGTGACCGCGTATTCAATTTCGGTGTGAACAAGTTAAAACGTGTCAAAGCTAAGATGATGGCGTTGAAGAAAAATCAACAGCACGATAGATAAGACGAGAACTTGTCTTCAATCAGCGCTTTTCAATGCTGTTGTTTGGACTTTTTCCGGGACCTGTGTTGTTTCAACCGGGCAAGTTCCGATCGTTTTACTGTGAAAACGATGAAGACAAAAGCAGCCACGACAACTCCAAGACTTCTGGCTCCGGTTCATCTAGCATCGCCAACACGGACTCGGCAGTCACTTCAGGTCTGTCGATTGCTGACATCAACGTAGTTCGAATCCACTTCAGACGTTCCGTCCAGTTGTAAACGCAGTCATCCATAAGCATTCCAAGCTGTAACAAGTCATGCTTGAAGTGGAGGGCAAATTACGAAAGGGGTGGCTGGGTTCGCAAATTATCTTTTCACCCGGTCGACTTGACTTGTCCATATCGATGAGCACCCAGTTCTGACAATCGTTGTCGACATATACCATGTTATCGAAGCAAATATCGCCGTGGCAGAAGTTGGTTCCGTGCCAGTATTTCAGCGCTGTCAAGATGTCGCGAAGCCATTCACGCACTTCACACACCTCACGTGGTTTACGGTGTGAAAGGCCGATGGGATTCAAATCTACAGTGACCAAACCACGTTTTACTTCCAACTTTTCCACAGTCTGAAGATGAGTTTTGCCACCCTCGGTGATGCTTAATGCTTGTAGAGCTTCGTACACGTCAAGAAACTCATGTTCAACTTCCCGCCGAATTCATCCGTCCATGAGCTCGATCGACCACCATTCCTTCAAATTGGGTTTAAACGGCAACATTGTAGGGCACCCCGGTAAAATTTCACAGCCCGCAGGCAAGCCGTACAACTTTGCCATGAGATGAAAGACGAACCCCAAGTTGTAGAATGCCATAATGACCTTTGCCTTTTGATGGAAAATGGAATCAAACTCCATGACGTGGTAGCTCTCGAGGTTTCGGTTGATGGTGTAGATTTCCAGCTTCCCCTTGTTGGCAACGTAGCCTAGTGTGTAAGGCAAGTCTATGTGGAATAAATGGCTCCATCGCGGCATGGTGTTGACCAGGTCCTCGCGTTGGCAGAAGGCCTGGCTACAACGTCACTCTCTACTGCACGGAGCACCATAACTTGACGACAGAAAACAAACCTGTCAGGTCGACATGTTTCCAGCTTCTCTGTGTGTAGAGCTCTACAAATCAACCGACACTTCGGCGGAAACAGACACGTCTTGGATCTGGATGTGCGAGCTGCAGTCAATAATGACAGTATTGTGGAGACGCAAGATTTCGTGAGTTTGAAGTACTTCCAGCGGATTTTATCACTGAAAACGTAGTAGAACATCACCCTCAGGGTAAAGAGGCTGTCGCTAGACCGGCGACTCGTGCTCACACAGCGAAGCTAAAGACAATGGCCTAGAAAAAATTGACGATATTCGGGACAGGAATTATGAAACCCTCCTTCTTTGGTTGGACTGCAGATCTTGCTTACTTATACACGACGTCTACCATTCCGATTGTGCATCAGGGGTAAGCTCATTGGCGCCAAGATTTTAGAGGACGATGGTCCAGAATTTCGTTGACAAACGTGTTTTGATACATTGTAAAGCGGGAATGGCTGAAATCGCTCTCAACAGTCCTGGCAATAACTGTACGATCAATTGTTGGGCTTTTCGCCTGTCGAACCCTTCAAGCGAACAGGTTTCACGCGTAGTTGCAGCTGAAAAACTAAGTTGAAGTTACGAAAAACTCTACTGGAGCAAGTCTAAGTGGAATGCTTCCAGAAACATCAACGACTCTCTTGATATGTGGACCAGCAAGAAGAAGTGCTGGAGATTGGTTTTGCAGATGGGCTTTGTTTTGGCTTAAAGATAAGCTAAGGTTGGAAAATCGACAGGAAAATGACTGCAGGACGGTTCTTCGTAGTACTGTTGATCATTGATGGTATTCACTGTCATTTTACATTTTTTTATTTTCCATTTTTCTGATAAGTCGTCATTGAAAGTAACGGTGACTTAGCAGCAAGAACGATGGCGGACACCTCGGGACCCAACAAGCGCCCCGCTGTCATCGATCTCACAGGCGATGACGAGGACACTAGCGACAACCAACCCACAAAGCGCCGTCGTATCACTTCACCACCCTCAGCATCCACCAACCCACTCGTCCAAGCTGCTGCTACAGGCCAAGCTCAACGGCTTCAAAGGCTGTTAAAACATTCCCAACGCGGGGTAGCCGAAGCTGCCATGGCTGCGGCTAAGAACGGCCATCTCCGCTGCATCTTCGCCATCCGCGAGCACTTCTGCGACCCAAAGGACGACGAGATGCACATCAGTTTCGAAGGTCGAGAAATCCTTCAACGCGCGGTCGTCCCTGCCGCTGCCAATGGCCACGTGGACATGGTCGAGTTCATGCTCAGGGCCATGTGTGAAGACGGGGAACAGGACTGCATTGCACCGTGGGGAGCTTTCAAGGCAGCTGTGGCCAATAATCGCGTTGAAGTTGTGAAAAATACCGCAGATTGTCTCCCTACATGGGAAGACGACTTCGAAGAGAAGATTGGGGAAGTAGTGAACTTTGCTATTGGACGGGGATACTTGGAGGTGGTGGGGATTCTGATGGGGTGGGAGGAATATCAAGGGGATTTCGGTGCTGCGTTCGAACAAGCTGTGGTGAAGAAGCAACATGCTGTTGCAGAGAAGATTTATGAGGTCTACCAGCAGGTAAGCCGAGGAGACAATTTGTTTGTGGAGATGGCGGCGAGAGGACGCACGGACACTGTCACGTATATGTACGAGCACGGCCACAGCGATGCCAAGCTGGTGGGAGAAGCTGTGAGACGCGCGACGGCCAACAAGTGCACGCCGGTGGTGGAGTTCCTGCGTGGAACGGGGCGTGCTTCGAACGCTAGGGCTTTCTGAAGCTCGATCGTGCAGTGGTGACTATGGCAAGTTGTGACAAGACTTTCGGCATGCATACATTTGGGTTTATCAATCAATACATGAAATCGTGAAACCTTGCCAGTATACATGTTTTCAAGAAATATATAATAGCACGACTCGTAGTCTACAGTGTAGGCGGATGGTATACTGCCACCCTTATTTTTACACAATTTCTACCAATAAACCGCTTTAAAGTAGATCGTTTTGACCAATCGAAAGCACACGTCAAAACAAAGCGGTTGGTGGTCGTTTGGCTTCATTCTGCAACCTACAGCCTTGGGGGCAGACAAAAGACCCCCCTCTACTCAGCTATTGACGGCGGTAGCTATACTGCCACCGCAGCGTTTGGAAGGTTAGTGTTCTTATCAAGCGCTCTCGTGTGAGTAGGTTAACGACTATGATCTAACGAATCGAATGGTGTTATGATTGCTATGAAAATGCTAGAATCGTTAATTTCTGAATGCCTCGAGGCCCCGCACTGACAGAAAAGGAAAAGGGACAGATTGCCGCCTTCCACAAGCTCGGGCGGAGAAAGCGTGCTATTGCAACGTTCTTAGGAAGATCCAGACCAGTAGTGCATGCATATCTTGCCTCGCCAGACTCCTACAACACCACCAAGCGCCCAGGTCGGCCAAAAAAGCTCACACCCACCGCTGAGAGGCGGCTCTTCAGAGAGGCTTCAAAAGGCAAGTTAAGCGCTCCTAATTTGAAAAAGCAACTGCAATTGGATATTAATGCTCGCCGTATTCGGGAGCTGCTTCAGCAACACCCAGAGTTCAGGTGCGAGAAGCGAATGGATACACCCGTGCCCACCAAAAGACACAAGGAAGCCCGGCTCAAATGGTCTCGCGAGAAAGTGACCTGGGACGCTGCAAAGTGGTCTCAGGTTGTTTTCTCTGACGAAAAGAAGTTTAACTTAGATGGACCGGACGGTCTATAGTTTTACTGGCATGATCTGCGGTTCGAAACTCAGATTCACTCGCGTCGCCAAAATGGATGGGGCAGTGTGATGGTGTGGGGTGCATCCTGCGCAGCTGGGAAGAGTGAATTGGTAATTTTGGAACGTACGCAAGACAGTGAACGCTACATCTACACGTTATCGGAGCATTTTCTTCCCTACATCGATCGTATCTATGGCCGAGATTGCGTGTTCCAGCAGGACAACGCGTCCATCCACTCTTCTAGGGCAACGAAGAACTTCTTGAAGGAGGAGAATGCAGTTGTCACGGAGTGGCCAGCAAAGTCACCGGATCTGAACCCGATCGAGAACTTGTGGGGGGTGTTGTCGTGACTGAGATGAAGAGTGTTGGTCGTTGAAGTCAGAGTCGGAGTGTTGGTCGCGTAAGTAGGAGTTGGTCTCGAGTGCGGGGTAGTTGGTGTATTTGATAATGAAAATGTCTGGCCTAAATGTGCATGCCTTCCTGTGCGCTTAGCTCGCACAGGGGCCTCCTTGATGTTTTCTGCATGTTTCTGTTTCTACGTGCCTATGTGTCCTGCTACCCTGCATGTTTCTTTGCTTTTCTTCTTTTCTTTTGGACGTTCGTAATATCTAGCTATATGTATGTAAACTGCGAACGGATAGCCTTGCAGGCTGCCGTCGCAGCGACATGCTGCCTCTGGCTGCGAGCAAGCAAGCCAGAGAGCGTGGGCGCATAGGCTCTGGCTTGCTTGCTAGCAGGCCAAAGGCGGGCATGACTGGTGTTGGCGCGTGCTGTGTACGCTAATGGGCGTCAATTTGAGACTCGGGACTCTTTGATCGCAACTATCAAGATGTGTTGAACCAAAATCACGACAGACTACATGAAGAAGCTGTTGAACTCAATGCCGAAGAGATGTGTGGCCATCCTAGAGCTACAAGGAGCAAAGACAAAGCATTAGATAGCTTCTTAATTGAACAGGAACAATGAAACAGAGCCAAATAGCTAGCGGCAGTCTACTTATCGCCCTACATGTTGAAGTTGAAGTTAACGTTTTTGTAGATTCTGCAGCGACTTCGCACCGGATTGAAGTGGATGATATTCCAAACGCTTCGTTTTGACTTGTCCTATCGTTTGGTAAAAACGGGTTTCTTTAAAACAACTTAATGGCAGCAATATTCTCAAAAAAATGGGTGGCAGTATAATTACCGCCCGCACTGTACGAGCTGTTATACAAATTTTCTGAACTTCGTCCTGCGGAAACCTAGTTCTGCATATTTATTGGCAATACTCGCCCTGCGTGGCAGCGGACAGAAGAAAATATTCATCCACAGCAACTTAAACCAACGAAATGCATCTCGGCCATTTATCTTGCTTTAGTCTTCTGAATCCAGCGTTGTTGTCCAGCGTTGTTGATGTCCTCTTGGTTTGGTTCCATTCGTTGCGTACCACCGAGATTTGCGACGCACTCATGTTGATGCCCCAGTTTAACTTCGTCACTACGGGTTCCCTCAAAGCAGCATTGTCCTTTGATCCACTCACTTGTCCATTCACACTCTTCGTCGACAACCAAGAACGCAACACCGAATCAGGAGTGAAAATATACGTGTTAATGATACGAGGCAGCCCCAAAGTTCGGCCCCTCCCCTCCCCTGCACTAGCAGTTCTACGTAAATCCCAACATCGTCACTTGTAATTTGGTGACAACCTACAGGAAGTAGGCGCCGACCGCGACGACGACCGCCGCAACGGAGCCCATAGTCTTCGTAAATTGCGGCATGGCATCCGACGAGCTGGAAAGAGCTGATCCAGAGCGAGGCGCGATGGCACCGCCCGAGTTGCCCGTGGGGCCCGAGTCGGACTCGGCCGTGCCCGAGCTGCTCTGAGCCGTAGTGGATTCCTCCGACGAGCTCGAGTCCCCCGCCGAGGTCGATTCGCTGGCCGCCGAGTCCGACGTGGCGGATGCTGACACCGACGACGTGGTGTTCGAAGAGCCCGAGACGGTGTCCGCCACAGCGGCACTGGCGTCCGTACTGGTGGATGAAGCAGTGGACGCAGCAGTGGACGACGCGACACTAGAAGTGGATGACGCCACCGTGGAGTTCGAAGCCGTGGCTGTGGTGGTCGTAGTAGCTCCCGAGACCCCGGAGACGGCCAACGCGGCGAGGAGCAGGACGTGGAGCACCTTCATGATGAATTGAGTATTGGACGAGCTTTTTCGAGACTGAGCTGTCGAGGTGGTGGCAATGCAATGCAATGTACAGTGCGGCCACATGATGGAGGGAGAGACCTGGATATCGATAGAGCCGAGACATGATCGGCACAAATGTGCCGGGATTTTCCAACTGACTGGCGCTTGTATGAGGTTCGGATGTGCCAGGATAATCGTCTGATTAGAAGTTTGTATGATTCGAAAATGTGCCGAAATTGATGGGGCTGGATATTTGGTCGACGACGTTGTGTAGTCGACAGATCGACCCAACGCACGTGCTCACCAAAGTCGTTGGTTGTTGCTGCATAGCGAAAGACGATGTCGCTGTTAGTGTCGTTGTTGCCTGCACGGCCTTTTCGGGGATTAAAAAAATTAGTCGCTGTACTCGCATGGTGTGCTGTTGCTTTCGGTTGTTTTGGTGGCGGGCGCTGTTTGGCAACCGCTGCAGCCTGCAGTCGCCGTGAGGGCTCCAGTTTGCCATATTGGATACGGATGGCGCTAGCTAATCAAAATCCATAGCTACCATGCGAGGCTGCCGCATCCAGAAATGAGAGGCGCTTGCGACACAATACCCCTTCAGTAAAACTCAGAACTTGACATGCTGCCGACTACAAGGGCCAACGGATCCCTTTGGGGGGCTTCGCCTAGAGTTGGCATCTCCATGACAGGACAACTTCCAAAACGACGGCAAGCACCGAGGTGAGGAGCACTGCGAAATAGTGCGAAGTGATCACAGTCGCGAACCCCGTAGCGATGTGACATCGCCGGTGTCATTTATTTAATCTCGCCAGTGCTGAAAATTTGCGCTCTTGCTATCTGCTACCAAGCACGAAAGAGAGCGAGGTGGCGAGCTTGAGCCCTTCGGGCTCCTTATCCTGTAGACTATTGACACCGTGCCGCGTCGCTTGTTGCTTGAAGCACTCTGGAAGTTGTGTCGGTAGTACAATTGCTTGCTTCGGAGCGATGGGAGTCTTGAATGTGAAAGGAGAAGGTCAACTTGACTGAGTGCGTGGCCGCTTTCATGAATATCATGACGCCAGTGCATTTTCAACCTCCGTCTAAACCTTGTGTGGTGGAATCAAATACTGTAGATACGACCCCAACGGAATTGAGACGGCACAATGATATCTCATGTAATGGAAGAGACCCACGCGCCACGCAAGAAGCGTGGCGCTACTGCTGAATAGGTAAAGCACAAAAGATGAGAAAATTCAAGAGAGGGTATGTCGGATGAGCGTATTCAAGCTCAAAAGGTTTGTTAGCGATTTCTGTAAGAAACTAGTGGTAATTCCTATCCTGCGTCAAGTTATACGTGTTTATCATGCGAATCTCACACCACGTGCGCTCTTGGATTCTCTTGATCGTTGACCAGGTAGTGGGGACCTCGATTGGAACCTATCGTTCAAGCCAGGCGGCAATTGAGCTGCTCGGCTTCGAGCGTTCGTTTGGTCGCTGGCGGAGCTGTTTAGTCCTCCTGGATAGTCGACGATATTGATCTTCCCTCCGGCATACGTCGAATAGGATCTTCCATCACGTCTTTGGTTACTCGGAGGCAGCGGAGTAAACCGCGGCGCCGGTGAAGGTGATGAACTCGAGGACGACGAAGATGACGAGGATGACGACAACGCTTCAACACTACTCATTGCCATCTCCCAACCAGACAGTTTTTTGGCCTTGAGCAAACAGCTCAGACAAAAAGGAAGTGAACACTGCTGCACTGAGCCAGTGTCCGACACGTCCATGGTAATTTTCTTGGCCACACTGCATTTCGTACACACCACTCGACGGCATATCTGACAAGCTGCACCTGACCCAGACGAAGTCAGAGAGAATTTCGTGAAGCTTTTATCGCAAGCTTCACACCGACTACGAGAACCAGACCGGGTTTCACCTCCTGACAGACGTGTGTGCTTCATCAGCCACCGGAGTTTCTTGATGTACGCGTAGTCCACGACGCCCGCACAACAAATCGCAGCTTCCGCAGCGATGGAAACCGAAACACGACCAGGCATTTCGCCGCGGGAGTCGAAAAAGCCGCGACAAAACACATCAATTTTACCGGGTCCACCTTGCCGGAACAGGTAGCAGAAACTCATCACTCCACGCACAATCCCCATGTGCGTAAGCTCAGGGATATCTCGTAGTGTCACGGAGTGCATCAAGAAGTACCCCACTCTCTCACCCTTCGAGTCACGCGTGAAGCCCGACGACTCCATAATGAGAAAATCTCGTTGCTGCACGATACCCGTTAAAACCACTGGATGCTCCTTTGCGAACCACTTAACGCCAAGAAATCGACACGGATCTCTACGAGTTGGTCCTCGGATAGTCGCTAGAATCCGGGCGTCGTCAAGGCGATCATTAATGTGAGAACTTCGCAGCTTCCACGCCTCGTCACTGGAAGCAAAACATCCGAACATGCAGTCGTCCAGTGCGCCGTCCATTGTTCCGTGTAGGGCCATGAGAGCGACGCCCGGCGGCCGTATTTTCTCCATGATACTGTCCTCGGCGATTCCAGATGAAGAAGACAAGGAGGTTTGTCGCTCCGCACCTGTTCCCAAAGTGCTGCTGCTTTCTGTACGATACCGTGAGAACTCGTGATCTCTTGACCACGATGGGCTTTGAATCACGGGCGAACATGACTCCGTCCCCCGCTGATCGATCGACTTTTTCCGCTGACGATACACGTGCACACCTTCTTTCGAGCGAACAAGTTTCCAGTGTGCATCTCCGAGTTTCGCCCCCTCTGCGATAAAAACATCATTTGCTGCCACAATCTCTTTCACGACGGTGTCTGCTTCCTCGATCAACGCTTCTTGGTGCTCCTGGGAGAGTTCTACCGCAGGGAACGTGTTTTTTGGCAGCGTGAATTTCATTGTTGTGATACTTCCCCTGCTGCTTTGAAAGTGCGCTCTGTCGGGAAGATTCACAACCAGCCACCCATAGGATCTCCAATCCGAAGCTCATTGTGTCTCAGAATTTGGTTCCAATCCGTTCATCAATTGCTGCAAAGTGCATGTAATCTAAGGGTAAACATCATACAGTAAGCCCATCTCAAAACAAAGTTTTTCAAAGCACTTTTCTTCTCTTCGCGTCCAAGTAAAGGCCACCTGAGACTTTGGCTTTTCGATTTGAATATATGGTCTAGCCGTGTGGGCATTCATTAATGTTCGGGAGCAGTGAATTCCCAACGTATCGGCTTCACCAAATTTCATGGTAAAAGCCTTGGAGAGGAATGAACACCGTCGCTGAGTGAGTGAGTGGGTTGGGTGGAATGAACACAGCTTGAGGATTTTGAGTTGAAGTTTACGCGACGAATGCTAGGCAACGCGACGACCGGAGCGAGAAAAAGGCAAGTTTTCGGTGGGTCAGACAACAGTTTTCGTTTGGTGCCTTTGTCTCGTGGACCACGAGTCGTGGTTCTCTTACATTATTTTCAGGATACTGTATACTACCCTGCTTCTACCCACACAAGAAAGCGCGCGATCTATGATGGCCATTCCACAAAACGACTTCAAAGTATGCCCCGCGGTACATATACATATATGGTAAGTAACTTCTACAACCCAAGTTTACGATCCCTTGAAGATGCACGCTTCCCAGAGTACCGTACCTGGTCACATTACTACACGCACAGTAGATGTGTTTTGTGGATTGCAACGACACGCTGCTCATGTGTTAACGAGGCAGCATCAAGTCGTTGGCTCAATGAGTTGTGTGCAAATCTGATGAAAGGACCTGCAAAAAGACTATTGGAAACAAGCACATTAGTTTCGAGTTTTGTGAGTGAGTCATGCTATCCTCATTTAGTGCTGTCTATTCCAGAGAGACGCACAACCCTCCCTTTCGGAATCCTGAACCGAACCATGAGCTCTGCGTGGGAAGAAGCGTACGACGAGGTCTCCGGCCGTGCCTACTACTTCAATCGCCTGTAGCCCATCGCCATATTTCCACGCCAAAGTAAAGCCAATATCTCACTCCTCTTTTTTTTGTGGCAACAAATAGCACGGGAGATTCATCGTGGGCTTTACCAGGTGAAGATACATCCGAAGCTGGAGCTTTCACCACGGAAAGCGCCTGGAAGCAGAGTTTCGATGAAGCTTCACAGACAATTTACTACTACAACATCCACACTGGCGAAACCTCTTGGACACTCCCCGAAGATGAAGTCGAGGAAGTGCCCGATCTCTCCTACCTCAGTTACGCCATAGTTCGTCTACAGTCAATGTTTCGTGGAGCGAAAGACCGCAAACGAATCCGTCGCCTTGTAAAAGCTCAGTACAAATGCACACCAGACCCGGACACTGGCAAAACGCTGTATACTAACCAGAATACCAACACTTCTTCGTGGAGTAAACCTGCACTCTTCGGACCGCTTCGAATCCCTGACGACGGTGGCGGTGAAGAGGAGGACGAAGAAGATGACGAAGACGACGACGATGACGATTTTGAAGCATTCCAGCAAGATGCTGCACGAGATGCTCAAAAGGAGGAAGAAAACTCAGCAGCGCTCGCTGTAGAGGAAGGTGGAGATGATGATGTGGATGAGGCCACCAAGATAAAGTTAAAGCGTAAATTCCCACGCTCCAAAGTCCAGCAGATTGTTGACGACGCAGAGGATGCTGGACAGAAGACTCAACTACTGGATCTTGGAGGCCTGGACGCGTGGAAATTATCGTCTCGCATCTGGAACCTGCAATGCTTGAAAAGGCTGGTACTTTCATACAACAGTTTGGCAAGAATTCCGTCAGGCATCCAGGATTTGATTCATCTCGAGGAACTCGACGTTAGCTACAACCAACTAACGCGACTTCCATCGTGTCTGCAGACAACAACAACTCTCAAGGCGATTCGTGCCTCACATAACGTTATCCAGACTTTCTCTCCAAAGCTGTGGAAGCTCCGAGAGATCCAGTATCTAGATCTTTCACACAACCGACTAAAGGAGCTTCCGTACGTAGAAGGAGACTTAAAGCTGCTTCGAGAAACTCGCGAGTGGCAAGTCGGCGTGGGGCTTTTGGTGGAGTTGGAAGTGTTGCTTTTGAATGATAATCGGCTCATTGAAGTACCCAAATCCATTGAAAAGTGCCGCCAGCTCACTTTGCTGGACTTGTCAAACAACCAACTCGCTTCGATCAGCAACGAAATCACCGCACTTACTTCTCTGCAACGAATGGTACTGCACCATAACGCGATACGTGCGCTTCCCGAGGCTATCGGCAATTTATCCAATTTACAGGAACTGGATTTGGCGAACAATATGCTGGTATCAGTACCAGAAAGTATCGGAGGACTGCACGACCTCAAGTCCTTCAACCTTTCTTCAAATCAGCTGAGAGCTCTCCCGAAGGAATTTGGTTCCTTGCGTCAGCTTCGCCATGTTGATCTCGATAATAATCCGAACTTCGTCAACCTCGAAGAATTTTTCCGACAGCTTCCGAGTATTTCATTCTTCTCTGCATCATCATGTGGGATCGTCACGTTTGAGTCCTTAGACTTCCTCAAAGACTCACCCGTCCAGACACTTCGGCTACGTCAGAACGCCCTACTGGAATTTCCATTACTCATCGGCCACGCCGCGATGCAAGATACGCTCCAGGAGCTTGTATTAACAGGCAACTACCTCACTCAAGTACCATTAGCAGTGTTGCTCTACTGTAGCCACCTACAGCACTTGGATGTCTCGAGCAACTCACTGCGTGTTCTCCCCACTGAAATTGCTCATCTTCGGAGACTCGAGGTCTTGGACCTTAGCATGAACGCACTTCAGGGGCTACCAGATGGACTTGCCCAACTTCCTCGTCTCCGAGAGCTAAAGTGTGACCACAACCAATTGGTACAATTACCACTACGTATCGGGAATATAACGCAGTTGACTAAACTGAACGTGTCGTTCAACCAGCTCCGATCCTTGCCAACGTCTCTGATGGAGTTGAATCAGTTGCAAGCATTACATGCTAGTGACAATTTATTGCCGTCGCCACCTCCAGCGATCTACCGCATGAAATGTTTTCTCGACTTCTCAAACAACCCATTCACAGCTCAGCAGCATCAGCACCGACAGAACCGTCGAGATCAACTTGCTCTTGCGTTGAAACTTGTGGATGCTAGAGATTTTGACGACGCAGAAAAGCTCCTGTCGCAATTGATCGTTGAGGTCGACACTCTTCAGTACGTTGTCCAGAAACGCGAGAAGCCTCAACTGTACTACAAACGCGGATTGTGTCGATTAATGATGGTACGTCTTCGTCTTGTATCTGCAGTAATCTAGTAGCATCTCTCTAATCGTTCGTCTTGATCTGTAGCTCAAGAGCGCAAGACAACTAATAGAAGAAACTTCAGCTGAGATCAGCACCTGCGAACATGAAATACATGGGGCAGAATTGATTCACACTCGTCAAGTACGGTTGAAGATGGAGCAAAAGAAAACTCACGGCGAACGACCAGAAAAATCTCTCCATCTGCACAATGATGCGCAACCTGAAGACTCGTTGGAAGAAGCATATACCAAGGCTGTAAGCCGACGCTCCCAAGCTAGAGAAAACTTCCAAAATTGTGCGGATGGAGCACTGAAAGATCTACAATCAGCGATCGAATTCGAGTGTGTCGAGCTTACCACAGCATTTCACCTTTTAGGCCTCGTTCACATGGCACTGCACCAATATCCTCAAGCCGTCGACAGTTTTACAAAAGCTCTGAAAGCTGTTCACGCTTCACTTCCAGACTCTGAAGTCTCTGATAACCAGCAAGAACTTGCTAACGATGAAGCATCACAGGATATTTCAACAATTCCTGAGGCCAGTATCCAGCTTTTCCTGTGTCGTGCAGAGGCATATCGAGGTATGGGCCAACTCCCATCCGCCATAGAAGATTTGCGTCACGTGGTTTCTCGGTACCCGATTCAGCATGACAACACGAGTGTTGCAGCACTGAAAGGCGAGTACATTCAAGTCTGGGAAGCCGAACAAGCAGGTTATGCAGTAGATGACGCCGCGCTGCTTCGTGCCTTCAACATCGAAACGGGTTCAGGACTCGCTCGACGACCGGAAGTTCTTGATGTTCATGCTGAAGCTCTCGCCGCTGCGACTGCCAAGAAAAAAGTGGGTAACTACAAGACGACGAAGCGATTGTCACCAAACGAACGGTTTCGACGTGACTGTGAAGCTCAGAGTGAAGCGTTGGAAGCCGAACGAAAGCGAGTGCGAGCTCCTTTTGAAGAGATCAGCGATCACAGTAAAATTTTCCTGGCTCGAGCTCGAGACTTTAAACGTGAGATCCGCTCAAATCTACAGATGGAGGTGGAGGAGACTCAACAACGACATATTGAGAGGGAAATTGCACGAGATGCTGAGAGGCGGAGACTGGAACAACAGCGCGAAATGGACGAGCGGATGATCATGAAGTACGAAGACGAGTGGATGCGCTGGTACCTGAGCGAGGAACTTCGCCTTGAAATGGAGCGGCAGCGTCGCACAGACGATGCTCAAAGAAAGGCTGATGCGAAAGTTGCGTATGCTGCGAGACTCGCTAAACGTGGTGGTAAGCGGCAGGCTGCTGTGCGTGGTAAAGGTAACTCGCGGAGCTGAATAGGTAAAGTTGAGAATCACGGACGTTGTTACCCTTCTACCTGGCAAAAAAATTATCGAGCTGGGAACAACTGTCTTATCATGCTGTGTCGAGCCGTCTAGTAAAACTCGATGGAACTCCTCCGACCACAAACGAACCGTAATGCGCAGCCACACTGTCTCCCACCCTATCGCTAGCATTTTCTTCATCAATATTTCGGCTACGTCAGTGCCAAGTTTGTGAGTGTATGTTCCTTGTCACCATCAAAGCCAGCAAATATGACATCCTTAAGCCAGTAACAAACAAACAAAGCTTGATCCCTAGCGGATATACCCGAAATGCAATAAATTCAACGCGGACTAGTACGCTCTTCCGCACTCCTTTCATCATGAACACTAACTCCCATCGATTCATTCTCCAACGATTATTCCTTCCGGTTCTCCATCACGTTGACTATCGCATCAAAACGCCCGCTGAAATTAGGATCGAAAAGCTGCTCACAAGTAATCTTGGAAATGATCCTTTTCATATCCGTGTCGTGTGAAGCATCAAAGACTTCTTTCAGCACACCGAGCGGCCAGTTTCCTTTTTGCCTGTAATCCAGCATACGAATAACCTTTTTCTTACGGGACCTGGCTACGGTAACGAAAGCCTGGTACTTCGTTTCACGCGGTACACGTTTCTCGTCAAAAAGAAGATCAACTATGTACTTCATTTTTGGTTCCGATAAACCCAAGCCATTAGCAGCTCTAGTGAACGCTTGGAGAACCGCCTCAGCTGAAACCCTGTGATATTTATCCAGGATCTGCAGCAGGTCATAATTTCCACGGCCAACTGTGCTCACAAACGCCTCATCGATCGCACCAGATGAAACCTGGCTGTTTTCCCACAAGAAACCGGCAAGCTTAGTGTTCCCGCTCTTAACTGCTGCCACAAAGGCCTTGCCAATTGTATCGGGTGGAACGCGATTAGTCGAAAGCAAAAATGTTATCACATCAGTCTGTCCACGAGATGTTGCGCCGAGATACGCCTTGCTGAGCAATTCGACGTCGTTGAATAATTCCTTGCGCAGATACTTAACGGCACCTGTGTGCCCAATACTTGCCAGGTGGCCCCACAGTCCATAAAAGCGCATAGCTGTTAATCGAGCACCTTTGCGTCATATTCCACTGCTCCTTCAATTGTTGTCGACAATAGAGAACCAGTGGCCTGCCAGGGTGGCCAACGCCTGAGCCGCTGATACACGAAGCAGACATTTGGATCAGTGGATGGTCGTCGCTAACAGAAATTCGAGGGCGCGCTACGGGTCCTCTCCGCTTGACACTATCTGGAACCTTCACCAGCACATGGACTTCGTCATAACCTGCTGCAACTCGTTCCTCCGAGACTTTACTCCGAACATCCTCCGCCGATAACCCCACTTCGCTGAGTGGTGCTAGCGCCACGCCCAGTTGTTCCATGTGCTCGGTGACTTGCACACCGCTCTTCACGTCGTTTTCTGTCAACCACTTGTCGCCATCGTTCTTTGCCAGAATAAGCTCCAGCACGTCGGCTCGTTCACTGAGCTTCAGAGCACCTGCGACTGCTTCCTTCAAGAGGTCCACCGACAAACTATCGTCAAAGGCCACAGTGATCACGCGGCGTTCTCCGATGACCGCGAAGTTCAAGAACACCTTCATCTTTTCTCGAAAAATCTCGTCAATAAGTTCCGAGCGAGTACATGTAAAGCATAAACTCCAATTCCAAGCCATTTCGATTTTCAATCACTTGTGTGTCGAGCATTATTCGTGCAACAGTCGGATGGGGAAATGAGTCATTTCCAATGACAAGTCGTGCGTGACTGCGGCTAATGACACCACAACTTTGATAACACTTCCGTTCTTCGAGCACATTGACGTTGTTCATGTTTGCAGTCGAATCTGCTGTAATGTCTAAGCCTTTTCAACAGCTAAAGTTTGGCATGCATTACAATGCCGAAGCTCTGCTCACGTCTCTCTTCACGCCTTGTCCAGTGGGCGGTTGAACCCTCCCCTGCGGTTCATGTACTGGCGGTACTCCCTCTTGGTCTCCCTACGTGCAGTTCCCGCCGCCGCGCTCTTGGCGTTCTCCTCCACCTCTTTACCCTTGGTCGAGTCAAAGTCTCCGAACCCCAGCAGCAGCTTCATCTGCTCCTCTTCACTCAAGTGCGACAGACCATTGGACACCGTCGCCTCCTCCTCCTCCTGCTTCTGTTTCTGCTCTACCTTGATCTCCTTCAGCTCGCCATTTGTTCTACGCGACGTAGAGTGACGTCCTCCTCTCACTGGCGATCGACTCTTGGATCTGCTGCGGCTCCGACTGTACGAGCGACGACGACGACGGCGTTCTACGCTGCGGCTTCTGCTTCTGCTCCTTCCGCGGCTCCTGCTGCGGCTGTAGCGGTCCCTACGACGCCCCCGAGACGGCGAACGAGAGCGGGATCGCGATGCAGACACGGAGCGACGACGTCTGCGGCTGTAGGACGGCGTCTCTCGACGACGACGCCGCCCCAAGCTGTCGAGGGACCCACTGCGGCTTCGGCTTCGGCTCCGCGCCATTTTACAATATTGATTAGTATGCACAATTATATTATATATAACAAAATTATTATTATTTATAAACAAATATGTCGCCGATGAAGAGGAAGCAGTACAGCGACGCCGCTTTGGCTCGTGCAGTGGACCGCGTCGTGGTGGGTGGAGACCGCGCTGTTCATGTCGGACGAGAGGAGAATATTCCGTACCGTTCTCTGTTGAAATACGTAGCGCGGCGTCGTCGTGGGGAGTCCATCGCCCCCAAGCGTCGAGGTCCTCGGCCAGCTTTATCGGACGATGGAGAACGTCAATTGCTGCATTGGATGAGAGAGTTACAGGCTGCGGGTTTACCTGTGAGAAGACATGAATTAATAGCGAGAGCCAACGAGGTGCTTCAAAGTCAGAGCGGACCACACGCGGAGGTTTCTTCCGGTTGGTTTACGAGGTTCCGAGCTCGACATCCCGAAGTTTCAGGGCCTGGCGCGCAGATGGTTATAGCGGAGGAGGGACAGGAAGAACAGGAGCAGGAACAGATTCAAGAGAAGGAGACTCAGGTTCAGGAGCAGGTGGTGGTGGAGCGGAAAACGAAGGAGCAGTTGAGGAAGGAGCAGTTGTTGTCGACACCTGTGGAGAAGGCGGTATTCACGGTGCAGGAGAGTTACGCAGGGTCGTGGCCGGCTCAAGATGTGGTGGATGCTTTTGACGTGATGCTGGACCCTGGGAAAGCAGACTTGTTTTCGGTCATGGAGGCTGGGGAACTGCGGGATATGTGGTTGAAAAAGCAGTTGAGGATGCAGAGAACTGCAGCGAGGAATTGACGAGAGTGACGGACTTCAAGATATGCGTACGTGTTTGAGTCTATGAGTTAGCTGTTCTAAGCGCCGAAGTTGAAGGCGAACGCGGCTTTCTTGGTGGGTTTAGGAAGCGGTGACTCGGATGCCGAGTCGGCCGCTTCTTCTTCGTCGCCGTCGTCTTCGTCTTGGCTCTCCTCGTTGGAATCCGAATCGTCGTCCTGAGCAGCAGAGTCAGACTTTACGAGAGCATTCCAGTTGCTCTTGACAGCCACGACGCTGTCGTCTAGGTCGGGTTCCTGCAGCTCGCGGTAGTAGGACTCGTTTTCAAAGATGCGGTCGTACGCCATGTCGGACGTGGGGTCTTCCAGGAACACCAGTCGCGCGGCATGCTCAGCAGCATGACCCGCTGCGTCTCGTTGTGCACAGGAAGCCGAGCAGTACACGTTGGTTTTGCAGATCACGCATCGTCGCAATGGTTCGCCTTCATCGGCGGCATCAGCCAGAGTCTTGTCACAATGGAAACAGCTCATCGCACGCCAAGCCACAGATTCCACGTCCGTCGACTTGCGACGCCACACCGTCAGCCCGTACGCCGAGTTTCCCCAGTTGGGCAGCAAAATCTCCCGTTCCAGCACAAATCGACGCTGGAGTTCGCTTTCAAAGCGACTATCGCCTGTATCACCCTGCCACTCGCCAACATGAAGAATCACGTCGCCTTGAAACAACTGAACGCTGCGTACAGCCATTGCATCACCAGGCGGCGGGTAGCACAGGAACAGACTACGTCCTGCCATGTCTTCCTGACCGAGTACTTCAGGGCCACCACGACCAACGGAGCAGAATGGTGGCACATGACCGTGGTAAGCATTGCCCTCCGCACCCTCGGCGCTCGGTGGAGCCTTGTCGTACGCGACCACATCCACGTTAGCGCGTTGCAACAGCGAGCTCCAATAACCAGTACCGGCGCCAACCTCGACGATAGGTGCGTGCTTCGCCATAGCATCCAGCGCTTCCTGTGTAGGCGTGGCGTACGCGTACAAGTGGCAGCACCAATCGCGGCAGTTGTTGCGCCATTGTGCGAGAAGCGGGTAGCTGGGCATCTCTACCAATGTTGACGATGATCCTCCTTCTGCGTTACCTCCAGTACGAGCTGCATCTTTCCTCTCGCGACGGTAGTGCTTCTTCTGTGGTTTCTTCTTGCTGCCCTTTGCTTTCTTGCTGGCAACCTGGTCGCTAGTCTTCGGCGCCGCAAGAACCGCATCCATCTCCCCGCCCATGCCAACACCTTCTTCGTAAAAGAGTCTCACACCCTCACGCAATCGGGAGTGATAAATGGCCAGCAACGGGTTTTCTCCTTCTTGCTGTATTGCCTTGAGTCGACAACGTGCAAGATCATCCTGCGTCGTTGCCGATGCCACCGGAAGTGCAAGCGATTTAATCAGTCGAGACGAGCTGGACAGCTCCCGATTCAAAAATCCTTCCAACTGCGACGTACTCTCCAGCGTAAACCGTTCAAGCTCCTTCAAGTACGTTTCAGGAGGAGGAACAGCGCCGCAAGCTCGTCCATACAGTACTAGCGCCGCATAGTACGTCTGGAAGTACATCTGATCGAACACACAAGCCAACGCAATGGGCAATTCATCGCGCGACGCCGTCCCCACTGCCTGTTGCGCTTTTCGAAGCTGCGTCTGCAAGTCGTTCATCAACTGCATCTCCTGACGCAGTTCATCCGCCGACTTTTGTCCATTCTGCGTGCCTCCTGCTGTGAATTGGCGCTTGAGATGCAACAGCACTGCTTCCAGTCTCTCCAAAGCAGATTTGGTCCACACTCGACTCTTAAAGATACTCCCTCCAAGTCTCCCCAGTCTAATAATCTGAAACAAAGTCTGCAAGAGTCTCTGACCTCCACTGGGCAACGCAGCAGCAGCGTCCGCGTCTTCTCTCAAAACCACAGAATGTTGCAACACGCCATGTTGGCATTTGCTGCACTGGGCGGCCTGGATCACGTCTCTCTTGCTCTTCTCGGCGGCGTCTCGTTCCTGCAACATTAAGGACCTAGAGCCATTGACACACGAGCAGCCAGGGACGCCACAAGCTCTCAGAGCGCAAGTGTCGGGCAACACAACAGAGAGACGCTTGAGCACGAATTTGTGAGCGTCCGTGGCGTCCTCAGGCACGTCGTTCTGCTGACTCGGCTTCACCACCTCCAGCAACTTAACAGTGTTTGCGTTGCTGCTGGTCCTTTGCTGCGTCTTGGAGCTGCTTGGGGGTTGTCGTCGTCGCGTCTTCTTGCTCTGCTTGCGTTGCTGTACGTGCGACGCCACGTCTCCGTCCACCTCTAGTCCGTACTCGGCCGCCAGCGCAGCCATCTCGTCCTCGATGAAGGCGATCTCACCTGCCTGGAAGCCCAGGTGGCCTGCCTTGCGCTTGCGGCCATTGTCAGCCTTGCTCTTCTTGCCCATGGTGATAGCCAACAATGGGATGGTTGGTGGCCAAAATGGGTGCTGTATGAGTATAATATTTTGCTTGTTCGTATACTAATTCCGTTTTTTATATACTAATTGACAGGGGTAGACTTCACGTTCCGCTCAGGGCCCCCTGATGGCCCAGTGGTCTACGGACCACTAAGCTACGCACTTGTCATGCGTTCGAGGAAGGAACTTGATTTGATTAACTAGTTAGCGAATTTCTCGTCTGGGTAGGTCTAGCGTAGACTACGGATTTATCTACTCGACACTGCACTTGCGGAAATCAACTACACTGGTAGGATCCAATAGCACTCGCGCTATTCAACTGCACTCGCGGAATCCAAAATGTTGTGGTCCCGTTCTGGGAGAACGTCTCGCGGAGCTCGTGGCCATGAGACTCTCCGCACTCAAGCGGCGCGTTCTCACCGCACTGGGGGAAGTCCGGTCCCTCATTTTCATTGTGCTCGAAGATGCTCGTGCCTGTCTGCGAGTCCGAGGGTGGCTGGGTCGTGTCCGCGAGCGAGTCGTCATCCGTGTACTGCGTTGCCTCAGTGTGCCCGACGCTATAGCAACCATTCCAACTGTACAAGACAGCATTGAAACACTCCGCGTATTCGTCAACGACGAGGAAGAGCAGTTTCTAGCCGTTCGAGCTCTGCGGCTTCTGGAAAGACAAGACAGGGGGCAGCTCGTACAGGAAGAGTCAACTCGACAGCAAGTGCGAGGGCTGCTAGAGGAGCGCGAGCCGACCTTCGATTGGGTTGAGTTCACCGACATCATGTCGAACCTACTACTGCATGCGATACTGCACTCTTTCGACGCGATGCAGCCGCTAGTACAACGACTACCACTCTAGCAGCAGCAGACGCTCGGCATGGCTTTCGACCACAGATACCTAGACGTTCTACAGCGGACGCAGCAGAGGCCCATTGACGAGGCGGTGCTTCAGCGTGTGCAGCCGAATCAATCGTGGTTCTCAATCGCAGAGTGGACAAACCCGCGCCCGGTCGACAACGAGTTGGACGATGTCCGCCAGCGTTTTGGGGGTGATGGCTGGGGAGTCGACCAACAAGCCCAACAGGCTAAGATCGATGCTTTCCGCTCACGCCATCAACGTGCAGCACGAGAACGCGAGCTCAGACTCGAGATCAAACGTGTGAGAACGGAACTGAAGCAGCAGAGGCTGACGCGCGCCCGAAAGAGCTCACTCCAACGAGAGCTGACCCGACTCTCAAACGAAAGGAGAATGCTGGAGTCCGAGGACGCCCTTTTGATGCGCCGTACCCGACGCTACCGGTTGAAGCCATCCCCAGAACAAGCTGCCCAACTTAAAAAGATCATGCACGCGTGTCGGTACACGTACAACAAGTGCGTCGAGTATCACCGCAAAGTGGGCACGGCAAACAAGAGAGTCCTGGAGAAACTGTTCGTCACACGGCAAGATGAAGGAAACGATCTGGCGTATCCTGATGGCATGGGGCCATCGCCTGCGTGGGTGGTCAGCACACCTGCAAGTATGCGGCAGGTCGTGGTTCATAGGTTCGTGTCGGCAGTGTCGGCGGCCCACACGAATCTCGCTCGTGGCAACAGCAGCCACTTCACGATGCACTTTAAATCACGAAAGCAACATAACTGCTTCACGATTGGTGAACACGCACAGAGATCGTATCTCGATGCGAATACACACCGACCGAGGACGCATCACTCAGGCCCGGCGCCGAACCCAACCGATGGAAGAGAACCACGAAAGGTGGAGCAGTTCCTCTCGATAACCTCCGTGCCAAATATCCCAATCGTAGCTGAAGAAGGCACGACGGTCGAAGGCGAAGTGGTTGTCCTGTACAAGCACGGCTATTGGTACGCAGAGATCCCATACATAGCAGAGCCCAAGCTGGAGAAGGACAAGGGCCGCTGCACGGCGTGTGATCCGGGCCTCAAGGCGTTCCTCACCTGCATGGACCTGCAAGGCAACTTTACCCACATCGGCCGGGCCAACTGGGCCAAACTGGACCGACTGAGGAAGCGTCTGAGTGCTGCGCAACGCCGCATGAGCGCGTTTGTCAACGTGAAGAAGGTGCGGAGGCACACTGGTGAGGACTGGAAACGATACGTAGCAGCACGTCGAGAGTTTTTCTGTGCGTCCGCCGAGCTTGAGAACTACATCAAGGACCTACACTTCCAAGCTGCGGCATACCTGTGCAAGAACTCGGATGTGGTCCTGCTGCCCAAGTTCGACTCCAAGCCGATGCTGCTGGCGAGTGCCCCGTGGACGCACAAGTTCAACTCCCACATGCAGACACTCGCCCACTTCCAGTTCCGCCAGCGACTACTGGCCAAGTGCGCTGTCCTCGGCAAGACCCTGGTGCTGTGCTCGGAGATGTATACGAGCCGCACTTGTGGTCGCTGCAACCGACTGCACCTCTCTCTCCGCAACCAAGATATGTTCGTGTGCCCTCACTGTGGCTTCGTGGCAAACAGGGACGAAAACGCTGCCTTCAACATCATGCGCTTTGTATGCGCTGGGTCGTTGAGCGTCTTTCAGGTCAACGGCGAGCAGCAGCAGTAGGGTAGCTAGCTTACATCTCGGGTTACAGCGAGAACAGGCCCCGTCGACGAGAAGCGACAGGCTTGGCGGGGTGAAGGGTGTAACACTGGACGACAGCAATATTAGGGAATGGCCGATTGCCACACTCAGGCAGACCCATTGTGTGGCAACCGCAGAAGTAGCGTCGAATTTTGTACGGGAGCAGTTGGTCACTTGAATTGCTCTGAATTGCGAACTTGTTAGTTAGAAAGCGGAGCTGCAGTTCATTGGCAAAGCACAATTCTCACTCAGCAGCATCAGCACGATCCCGAATAATCAAACCGCATAAACTCCAAGAGTGATATAAAGCCAATTCAGTAAACCTTGTTTTCGCCGGTTTTACTCTGAAACCTGGAGGAGGTGCGTAGCAGTTTTCACTGTGCGAGTGAGCCGGACAGGCTGGACGGGTGGCTGTCTCCTTCCAGAGTGCAGCCTCCACCATCACAGTATCCGTCTGCCAACGTTGCGGGTACGTTAACGAACTGGCATCCTCCGCCTGGACACGAGGAATCCGCTGTGTTGTCGAAGACGCAAGCTCCACCCTCACACACGGCCTCCTTGCACTTCCTACCACGAGACACGGAGAACGTTGCGCCACTTATCAGTTTAGAGCGTCAGGTGATACTTGTACCAAAAAGCCTGAAGACCAGGTACGCAATACGCACCGGAAGTAGCAGAGGCCGCCTTTGCATGACAATGGATTTGCGCAGTTCTCGAACAGACACCCACCCGCCGCGCACGACCCGGACTTGCACGACGTCGGCACGTAGATGTACTGAGATACGAGGTCCTTCTCAGTGTTGGAATCCGCTGCACTCACAGCGTAAAGGAAGACTAAAGGAAGCAGCATTGATGGGGAAGGTCTCATGATGATACACGCTCCTCGAAGGTCTGACAATGAAGATGCGTCCGTTCATGATCGCCTCAAAAGTCTTGACCTGGGTCATAAATCGCGAACATACAGCAACAAAAACTAAAATCGTTGAAAGCGGACACAAGTTTTTCTCGTCGTTATCGCTCCAAACAAAAACCCCGCTCCGGTGCCATTACGATCATTAACACTTGGCGATCCTCTTTTTCAAGGTTAATCGGTGACGACACGAGTGCCCTGGCAGTCATCTTGATGCAGCAAATGCTCGAATTTCCCAATTTGCACCGAAGTCCTTCAACTTGACACAAAACACGACTCATGAGTCCCAATACTAGCAAAGAAAATGTGCCTTCTCTGTTGTTTGTTTTCTCCACTATTAAAACATTCACACAACACCATTTTTCATGACATTTTCAGGATATAAATCGCTCGTGTTAATAGTTCGGAATGTGTCTGTATCTGAATCACGTATACACAAACTCATCTTCGGCTCATTCCTGAACTTCGCCCAGCAAACAAGGAAAGAAGTCGCGAAAAGCTATTTCTTGCACTTCATTTCTGCGAAAAGAGCTGAAAACTCCACAGATTAGGATGCAGATAGCCAAGACTGATGCTTCCCTGGGTCATCGTCCGCCACGTTACGACGAAACGCGTCGGGTATTGATTCAAAACTTTCATAATTTCCTAGAGGTCCGTAGTAGCAAGCCAGTAAAGCACCAGTCGTCGTCCTTTCAAAGCAAATGAAAAGCTGCGATTTGTCCACACCTGACGGTCCTTGCACACAAGTGAACGGAAATGGGCTGTACACCATTGCCCGGTCGTGCTCCCAAATGCCCGATTCAAAACAACCAGTAAAAAAAAGTTCTCGTGATAGCAGTTTTCGATCGTATCCAGAATTTTGGTACAGCGTTCGTGGCGTTTCTCTCTGATAAGTTTCCTTTGTTGTTGATACTGCTGCAACGAATAGTCCGAATACTCTTCTCGCTAGTTGGATACTCATCTGTACTTCTGGCACTTCCGCAATGACCGCCGTCTGTGTGGTTCTACCTAACAATCCAATCCGAGAATCTGCACCCATAGGGTCCACTGCGTCGCAATGTGAGTAAAGCGTGAGGTCGGAGGCAGCAAAACCCATGAGGACACTGCTATACTTCTACTTCACTGCATCCCGTACGTACATTTATAACGGAGCGCCACTATTCCAATGACTTTTAACGCCTTCTTCATAGTTTTCACTGTAAGCACCATCTTCACGGGCGTCCAATCGTTCATACCTCCTATAAGCATCGATGTTTCTGTAAATTGTCACACGGCCAACATCGGCGCCTCTCATTCGGTTTCAACAGTCAATGCTTGAAAATGTACGATGCGATTGGTGTCAGCAACTACATGTAGTACAGAAGCTCCTGATACCAAACTTTCCGCAACATCGTCGTCCACACTGCAACTTCTGACGAACAACACATATTAATACTTCATCAATCGAAATGAGTGTAAACGTCCATGTGTCACTAACGATTGGAAAATGAATTGAGTCCGTGCTTCACTACTCGACCGCCACACACCAGACTTACAACAACGGCACGATGTGTTTTAACAACGACGAATTCACAGCCTTGTGCGTTCCAGGAGGACACAGCATCTCGTCCTGCGCATCCATCCACTGTTTGCAGCCGTCCACGTCCACCTCAATCCGAAGTCGACCGTCCATCTCGCACGCTTCGCAAGCGGTGACAACTGCGTTGCGCCACTCAGGATATCTTTTCGTGGCGACATGGTGACCCACCATCACAGCGTTGCCCACCTTGAAGTCACGCCAGTTCCGCACCTTTGAGTGCAGTGGCGCGATCCGAGTCGAAGTGCGCTCGATCCATTCGTCCCACTTTGACGTCCAGCCACGATAGTGCACCTTCACGAGCGTTGAGCTCAGAGCCACCACGCGCGATTCGTACCTGCGCACACAAATAGTCAGTGTTAAACTCAGCAGAAGAATCGCTACACGATCGCACCAAACATTATCTGTGTCACGAGCGTCAATTAGCTGGTCGATCTGAAGTTGGTAACGCCAAGTATCCTCCTCACTGATAGTTGTCTCCATTTGACCACCCAATACCTCTGCCGTCGTAGCAAAGATTTGATCGACCGTAGAGGATACAATGTCTCGCGACAGAGCGATGCTCGCCGAGTCAAAACTCGCACTACTGGTATCACTTCCTTCAGAAACAACCTCCTCGCATTCCTCAACTTTGGTGTCTGTTTGGTTATGGCTCTCTGTAACCGTTACTGCCCCAGTGCCTTCCTCAACATGATCGCCATCCTCCTCCTCCTCCTCCACAACCACACACCATTCGTCACCATCAGCTTCACTGTCCGCCAAACGTACGGCTTGCGTAGCTCTACGCACGGATTCCACTTCGTCTACAGCCTCGTTATTGGGAAGAGGCGACAATGGTAATTCTTCAGGTTGCTCGAAGTAGTTGAACAGTAAGGAAGGGGGTACAGCTAAGACTGCCGAGTTCGCATTCGTGCCTGCATTAACCGCTTTGTGGGTTCCCTTAGGGCAAAGAAGTTCGTCTTGCGCATCCAGCCACTTCTTCTTCCCGTCAACACCCACTTCAATCTGAAGAGAGCCATTGTCATCATCGCAAGCTGTCACACACGCATTTCGCCATTCCGGGTACCGCTTCCCAGGCACCTCCGACCCGACCATGATTTCATCATTGACCTGGAACGCTCGCCAATTTGGTACTTTTGAATGCAGTGGAGCTAGACGCATCGACGTACGGTACAACCACTCGTCCCACTTGGAAGTCCAGCCGCGGTAGTGCACTTTAACGTAGACATCATCCATATCCATAATGCGAGACTCGTACCAACGTTTGTCTGTGTCCAGAGCGTCAACCAATTGACCGATTTGAAGCTGGAAACGCCACGCATTCTCTTGGAAATCACTGTAGAATCTGCCACGCCGCCAATCCGTGAGTTTTCCTCCGCGAGCAACCTCAAACCTGCTCTCCAGCAGCAATTGACACCGCAGATTTTCACCAAGAGCAGTACCAACCTGCGATATTAGCTGCGCTCTGGCAGCATTCAAGTCCCCTGACTCCTCCATCTCTTCATTTTCATCGCCAAGTGGCACCCACTTCTCCTTCTCGCCTGAGCGCTCACAAACTTGAATAATTTCACTACTGTTCTCTCTCGTCACTTGTGGGAAAACTCCACGCAACGGCTGCTGCGTGAACACCATCTCCAGCACCAACTTGTGCAGATCCTTTATCGAGCACTTCTCGTCCGCCGACACCAGCAGCGGCTTCTGGTTCTCGTCCACAAGCTCAATTGGCGTCTCCAGTCCGCTGTGCCACACCAAAAGCTACAACAAATGACGTAAGTACCAATAAATAAATTCACAATCAACAAAATATAATAGTACTTTTAACTAGTGTTCTACCTGGAAGAGACTGCAGTCTTCCTGCTTCATTGACGTCTGATTCTTCTCTGATTCCTCCTCATACAGGTCTTCTTCATCTTCTTGGGCATGGAGGGGCCTGTCGCTGTCGAGAGTCTGATTCTGCGTCTGTGACGCTTCAAGACCACGCGCTTTTCCTTCGTAGTCCTCGGGTTGGGGGTCTCCTTCTTCTACTTCTGCTGCTGCTGTGGACTCTCCTCGGCTGCTGTCGATGACGAGCCAGTCGTCTCCGTCGTAGCAGGACGGAGCAGCGGACTTCTTGGCCATGGGATCTCTTCGTGAATGGACGACCTTGGTTGAACTTTGGCCTTCGACGGCGGAAACGCTAAATTGACGTGTGCGAACATGGAATAGTGTGACGCACATGAGAACGAACTTCAACAAAAAGTTGCCGTAGTGCGATCTGCACCACACCAATGCTTCTTACGGCAGCTACCTTTAGTCATCGCAAGGAGCTGTGTTTACTGTAGATAGACATGGCTTGCGAGTGCACGCCAAGCTTCGTGCGGTACAACCTTCATTACTTCGAAGTATACTTTTCTTCAACCTCTTTGCAGCACATGGGCCCGCTGCTTTTTGGGCCAAAAGTTGGGAGATCTGCACCAGGTGGCAGAGCAATGCCATCGAGACTGAAGCCAAGCCATCCGCTGCTTCAAATTGCTTGCGTCCGGCAAAGAAAAGCCTCTCATTTTGACGTGTTGGCTCTTCGGCTCCCAATTCGTCGACACGAAACTTGTGTAGCGCACATCATGTTTTCGGCGGCGACGTGTATACCGGCCAATTGTCATTAGAACACAAAAGAGAAGCCAGCGACCAGAAGAGATGCAGACGCTGCGACCAGGCCAAGTGGTGGCCACGGACCCGGACCCGGACCGCCTCGTGGCCAGCGAAGAAGAGATGCTGCGTCTGGCCCCACAGCCGCACGAGCGCGTCGTCTATTGGGGCTCCGGCAGTCCGCAGGGTGCGTCAACAGCTTATCTATCCCATTCCGTCTTCTGACACTGAGATAATATCACTAATACCTCTATGATTTCACACAGCTTGGCGTATTCTGATTGCACTGGAGGAGAAGAAGCTTCCGTACCGCAGTGTGTGTGTGAGTTTCTCCAGTGGCGTCCTCAAGTCGGCTTTCTTTCGGGCGCTGAATCCGCGCATGCGAATCCCTGTACTGGTGGAGCCCGTGGAGCTACCGCCACCAACTGAAGACACCACGGACAACGAGGCGGAGAAGACGCTGACGCCCAAGAGCAAAGTGGCGGAGGCGGCCATGGGCATCTCCCGCCTCATGACGCAGACCACGTCGCAGTACCGTACCATTGTGTACGAGTCCGGCGCGATCTTGGAGTATCTAGAGAAGAAATACCCCCATGCGCCCTGTATGCCGCATTCGCCAGCCCTGTATGCAGTGGCGCAGTCCCGACTGCACGAAGCGAACGAGATTTTGTCGGTAGTGGGCGATCTGGTGGTGTATCTGCGTCGATTCCCGCTGGAGAAACGCAACCCGGCCATTGTCAATGCCAAGTGGGCGTCGGTGGAGAACGAACTGAGCTTGTGGGAGTCGTATCTGGACGGCCACCAGTTCCTCGTGGACCCAGAAGTGCCGTATCTGTGCGATTTCACGCTCTTCACCAATGTGGCGTATGCCGTGCGGTGTGGATTGCAGCTTGATGGACTTTACCCGCGGCTGGCAATGTTCTACGTGCGGTTGTGTGCGCGTGCATCGATCGAGACGACATGGCCGCCGCACTGGCGAACAACCTTCGGCTCCAAAGTGCTCACCAAGACATGTTGTTACTGTGGCGGCAAAGCTGATCAACCTTGTGTCTGTAAACAGCGGCCGGTAGCGCCACCGACCATGGTGGCCCCGGCCCCAGTGCCCATCGCCAAACAGACATCGTGATAAACTACCGTAGGACAAACTGCCATCGAATCCAATGAGCCTGCGTTGCCAAACGAAAATGACGTGCGCATACAGTAGCAGTATTTTTATGGCAATCCTCCGTCTTAACATGCTCATCATTTTTTTTTACAAGTACGAGTGGCGAACTATGATGGAAGCTTGTATTCGGAGTAAAGTCAAGGCTGACGAGGTGAGTCAAAAGTGCCCCGTGCGCTGACAAGTATAATTGCCGACACTAGAAAACCCGTTGACGTGACGAAAGTCGGACTGACACTCAATGCTGTGGGCTGGACAGCCAGAAACGACGCTACAAACCTCGCTGGTGATATCCGCAAACATCAAGTTGGTACACGACTTGTTTTCGTGGTGATCCAATACTCCGATGATTCCTTCTGCAGTAGAAGCATAGCATTTTGGTCTTAGACGCCATGAGATGACAACTCAGCATTATTGTTGTCAATCCGCAGTAAGCGTCACTTTTGATGCCGTTGCAGGTCAGAGGGAAAAGCTAAGATGACTATGAAGTGGGGTCTTGAGACGAGGAGGAAGCATTCATTAACACTGTTAACGAAACCAGAGTTTTTCTTGCTCGTTGAACAGGAAAAACAGTGCTCAAAGCAAACCAATCTTGCGCAAAAAGACTTGCGTGCGACGCAGCGTCAGCTCTTTTTCCTTTTCCGTGTTCACCACGCTGCACTCGACCATCGTGCTGCGTTCAGGAAACTGCCACTCTTTCTCCATGGACTCGTACACTTCCCAAGTCGCGTCGGAAATGTCATTCTTTCGGGCGAGCATTCGTCCCTTGATGATCTCACGATCGCACTCGCACATGATGAAGGCAAACAGCGCTCCTTCAGTGTGTGCCGTCGAGATAAATCTTTGGCGCTGAGTAGGATCACGAAAGGTAGCATCGACAACCACACGCTCTCCATTGCGAACATGCTTGACGCATAGTTTCAAAATCTCGTCGTACGTGCGTTGAGTCATTTCAGGAGAGTATAATCCGTCTTCATAACTTCTGTCACCCTTGGCCGTAGAATCCCCATCTTTCTCTTCTTCATCGTTAGCGTTGGCAGTAGTTTCTTGGTCTGCAAGTTCCTTACGAATTGCGTCCGAGCGCAACCAAACCAACGAATTGTCACTTCCTGCTAGCATCTTCACCAAGTTGGACTTCCCGCTTCCTGGGAGGCCTCCAACAAAAACCAAACATGGACGCTGTGCAGGTGGGCTCAACAGTTCCAATGCAACCAACCAGTAGCAACGCGCATGTTGAGTTTCTTCAGCGCGGCGTGAAGCCGATAAGGTGGGGTTCATCACTCGAAACCCGCACACCTTAGCGCGCACCACCGCTCGATAAGCAGCGTAGAATGCTAACAAATCTTCATTTTCAGGTGAATTCTGCACTCCCTTGAGGAGATATTGCTGCTGCAGAAATCGAGCGAGGTCGGGACGACCTTTGCTCCAGATATCCATCGACAGGAATGCAACATCAGAGAGCGGATCTCCAAATCGGAAGTGCTCGTTGAACTCAATGCAATCCAAAACCACAAACTTCGCCTCCCTGCCAGGAAGTCTGTAGACGTGTTCGAGTCGTAGATCTCCATGAGAATCACAAATGTACCCATTCTCCACCCTCGACTCGAACGTGCGCTTGAGCTTTTTCAACCACGCGTACGACAACTCCTTCACGCGACGATAGACCGGTTCACTAACTGTCGTCCCCGTATGTGTCGCCGTTTGCTGGAAGTTCTCGTCGATATTACGTCGGATCACTGATTCTCTTCCAAACTGATCAATCTTGGGCCCACGACGTGAATCAGTATGAAAGCCCACGAGTTTCTCCGCCACTTCGTCCAGCATCTTCTCCGTTAGCTCTCCATGGTCCATACGATACAACAACGTAGCGTCATCGGGCAGTCGCTTCATGTGCACCGCCCACTCAATAATCTCTCCAAACTGGTCATTCAGCCACCAATCCAAATTGCTGCTCTTCTCAGGCGTCCAGAAGTCGTCACAGCGCACGCAAATCTCCCTCGTATCTCTCTTCATGGACACAGGCACCACACCAACGTACACATCAGGAGCGAGGCGTTTATTCAGCTGAACCTCAGCAAAACAGGCCTGGAATCGCTTGTACAACGTCGAAAAGTCCGCAAAGCCGAAATCTACCTGCTTCTTCACTTTGTACACGCGTTCAGGCAGCAAAACCACCATCGACATGTGCGTGTGCACCACACGTAGGTCCTTATCCATCTGCCCGTTCGGGAACGCCATTCGCCCCGCATCGGAGTTCAAAAACACATACGTCTTTGGGTCTTTCAACGCCCGCTCCAATTCCTTCTGCGAGACCTCCAAGGGCGGCGCCTGCTTGTGCTTCGGGCGTCGAGGCTCCATCTCCTTCTCCAACTGCCACAAAAAAGGCAACTAATAGTCACCCGCTGCCACTTCAACCTACGCTTTTATGCTCTTTACGTACAAAACACCACCAATTTATTTACGTGGCACACACCATCAACCGTTCCCCCTCTTCAATCATACACAACACCACTATTCGGAGTAATCAGAAGATGTCCGAGATGCTGGCTCTGGAGGCCGCGCCGGGCTTCGAGAGCGCGCTGGCCGTGATCCCTCCCCCTCCTCCTCCACTGGAAGACGCACCCGAGTCTGTAGCAGCGGAAGAAGAGCACGAAGCAGCTGTCCCGAAAGCCTCTGAAGTCAAAACTCTATCGGATCTGGCGCAAGAAGTTTCCAACTGGACGCTGCACTCGGACCACGACCTGCACGCGTATCTGAAGCGGTACTCGGCCGATTTATTCGCGCGCACTAAAGACCTGGAGGACAGCGTGCGGGACATCGCAGCGGAGGCGGATTCCGCGCACGTGCGTCTGAAGAACACGTTCAACCAGTTTCTGATGCTCTCCAACAACCAATTCATTGAGAACCGAGTGTACGACGAAGAGCAGGAAGATTTCTTTGGGGTGGGGAGTGATGGTCAGAAGAATACGCCAGAGGAGGAGAAAGAAAAAGAAAAGGAGAAGGAAAAAGAAAAAGAAAAAGAAAAAGAGGAGGAGAATTCTACGGAGGCGAAGGAAGGAGGAGCGAAAGCTGCGGCTGAATCGATTGTCAACAAATACAGGTCGGCTCTGGATATGGGGATGGAAGCTATGAAGCTGTTCGTGATGATGGAGGAGGAAGAAGATGACAAGAGTGAGACGTCGTCGCAGTTTGATACGGTGCTGGATATCTACAATGAACGCCCGTTGCCTTTCATTATTGGCACGAGGGAGTTTCTGGAAGATGAGACGCTGGGGCTGGGTGCGGCGCCCGAGGATTATTCCGACAGTGATAGTGAATCGAGCTATGGGTCGTCGTACAGTAGCTCGGATTCGGATTCGGAATCAGATTCGGCGTCGGGTGCGTCGCCGAAGTCCAGGGGAAAGAGAAAGTCGTCGCACTCGCGATCGAGGTATCGGTCGAGTTCAGAGGAGTCGGAGGAGTCTTCTGTTGCTGCCCCACCGCCGAGACGACGTGCGGATTCGGATGAGAGTGATACGAGTGGGTTGTTTGGACGCCCACCGATGGTGGAAGCATCTCGACGACGTGCAGATTCGGATGAAAGTTCGACCAGTGGATTGTTTGGAAGACCGTCAGCTCCGGAATCGGCCGCGCCGCTACCGAGAGCTTCCTCTTCTCGGAGTTCTCGTCGTCGACAGGTGTTTGATGGCGATGAGGAGAGCGATGATAGCGACTGGACGAGTGACAGTGACGATGAGGGGAAGAAGGCGCCAAAGCGCAAACAAAGTTCGGCGAGTCGGCGCGAAGAAGCACCGCCGCCGTTTGCTGCTCCCACACCGGCGAGAAAGAACCAGTTCTTTGACAGTTCGGATGAAGAGAGTGACGCAGGTTTGTTCGGATCCGCTCCTACAACTAAGCCGCGCGTGTTTGCCACTGACGAGGTGGACAAGCCAAATCAGCGCCCTTCGCTGTTTGGTGAGCAGTCAACTACCAGTGAGGACCTGTTTAGTGGCAACACGAGTACCCCCACGCGTCGAAACAGTAGCAAACGTCTGACGCCACGTCGATCGGATTCGTTTGGCTCGTCATCTTCGGACGAGGAAGGGGGTTTGTTCGGAAATACCAAGGAAGCCAAAACCCCGACCTCTCAAGCACCACCGCAAGGTTTCCGCTTGCCACCGATGGGCGAGACAACGGCAAGAGAGCCGAATGCGCTTGAATCGAAGAAAAGCTTTCTTTCCAGCGATAGTGATGCCGAATCTACGACAAGTGGCCTCTTTGGACGGCCATCTACCGCTGCGAAAGACACCAAGAAGGCCCCTACAGGTGTTCCCGTATTGCCGCCACCCCAACAATCTCGGCGTTTCGACTTGTCCGACGACAGCAGTGATGACGATGACGATGGTGGACTTTTTGGAGCTGCACCAGCAAAACCGACTACGCCGGCTGCGAACCCTGTGGTGGTACCCCGTACCGCTGCCATTCCACCTCCTCAACGTCCTACATATTCTGATAGCAGCAGTGACGATGATGACGATGACGGAGGTCTATTTGGCGCGAAGCCTAAATCTACTTCTGCAGCTACTGCTGCCCCTCCAGTATCAGCTCCTCGTCCTCAACCGATACAACGTGCTCCGCAAAGTGGGCTTTTTGGTGAAGGCGATAGTGATGACAGCGATGGCGGAGGCTTATTTGGTGCAAGCAAACCAGTCACTACTACTGCACCTCCAGCAGCTACAGCAGCAGTGGCAAGGCCGCCTCCAGTAGTTACTTCAAGGCCATCACCTGTGGTTACGCGCGATGTCAGTGACAGCGATAGTGACGACGATGACGGAGGTCTCTTCGGAATTTCACAGCCCTCCAAGCCTGCTGTTGCTGCGCCAGTTGCTGCCCCACCAACGCAGACCCGACAATCGCGCGTGCTCAGCGACTCGAGTGACTCGGACGGAGGCGGCCTGTTTGGAGCTCCACCTGCACAATCTGCGCCGACCTCAGCCCCAGCCCCAACCCCAACTCCAATCCCAGCACCGAAGCCTGCGGTGGCTACTTCGGTGCCTCCTGCTAGGCCTCTGATCAATCGTCAAATATCCTCAGACGATGATAGCGATGACTGGAGCGACGATGACGGTGGTCTCTTCGGCGCAGCTACATCGAAACCGGCCTCTGCAAAACCAATCACAGCGCCTGCACCAACTCCAGCCGTAACGAGCACCCCTGCAGCGACCTCATCTCAAGCTGCTGCACCGTCAGGATCTTTATTCGGCCCGCCTGCAGGCACTCCAGCGCCCGTTGCGCATCCACCGATTCCCAGTGCTGCTGCACGGATGCGAGCTGCCGAATCTGACTCGGACTCTGACTCGGACTCCGATTGGGATGGCGACGGTGGCCTCTTTGGGCCTGCGAAGAAGTAATCATATACCGAATCACGTGCAGTGCTTCGGACTGCTTAGGTTCATTTTGTAGAGGAAGACATCGCGACCGAAGCGTTATCTCAAGAAACAGACTAAGTGGATCAATCATAAAAATGGGCAATGCTGGCTTTGTCTGTCAGTAATTCGCTTTGGATGCAAAATTGACAGCACCTACGAAAAAAATTCAATTTCGCCATAGCCCACTTCGAAGCCGAGGTGTTAGAAGCCGATCATTTCTGAGCTATACCAACACCATCTTTACTTGATCACTTCCCCGACAAGCTCATTTTCGACATCAACAAGGCCATGCTGGCGAGATCAACAATGCAGGTACGTGGATTCGGATGCTGTAGCCGTGATTTCCTCAAAAGTTCAAACCCAACAGATTAGCACAATATGGTAAAGGCCACTTGTTGTTGAGAAAGCAGATTGAATTCTGAAGGCTTACAGGACCTACCAGCACGCTGTCTTCACTGCCTACCTGCTCATGTCCCCCTTGGGCACTCTGGAGCTCCGTCCTGCCGCTGCGTCGCCGCTCAGTCGCCGACGCCACTGCCTTCACTACATGCACTTGGACCTGCCACACTTTCACAGCACCCAGATACGCAGGCTGCCTGATGGCCATCAGGCAGCACGTTACACTCAGACGCTCGGCCTCACAGCATCGTCCGCTTCCATCGTCTTCCTGCGGCACACTGTGACCACGCGGTGCATGCACGCCGCCCATGATCACCTCGCCGCACTTCCTCATCGCACTTCGACGCACTTCTTTCTCTGGGACTCGATTATCAGCTTTCACAGTCACGTCACCACACTGCCCTCCAAAGCTGATATCAAGGGTCAGAGACTCTGTCAAATCTGATGACGTCCAACTTCTGCACAGGTTGGACCGTGGTTGAAGGCAACTTCAACAGGTAACACCATACACGGAAAAGGGCCATCCGATTTGCATCTCCTCTGGGTTTTAGGCTAGGCACACCATCGTAGGAGGGTAGTATCATCACTAGCTTCTGCATATTGCTGCACCTTTGCCGGTACGTCGTGTAGCACCACCTCAAAAGGCTCCCATGAATTCTCGATCGCCTCCAAACCAGTCCAGGAAACAAGCAACTCCTTCATGGCTGTGTCAAGATTGAAGCGGAGCCCGACAATTGCATCAACATCTAGCACAATGCCATGGTTGGCCACATGCTCGACGAGCTCCTCGCTCACATTGAGCGACGAGTCCTCATAGAACTTCAACCGTGATCCATGCACCTCATACTCCTTGGAATTGAGGAGGTGTTGGACCATGAAAGAGTAAGAACGGGCTTCCGTGACACGGAATGAGCCCACCCAGCGCACCAGCAGCTTGCCCCCTGTCAGCCGTGAGTAGACGCGGGACCATAACACGTAGTCACCAATAGAAAAGTTGCATAGCGTGCCCTTTTTTCGCTCTGCTGGTAAAGCCGGCGGCGTTCCTTCTTGTCTGCCACTTTCGCATGCATTGTAGCCAAGCTGGTTCTGAGTCGCTCCAGCTCCTCATGTACAACAGCTAGGTCGATTCGTAGCAGAGGTTTGTCTGCTCCTGGTACACTGGTAACCGCAATTAGTCTGTGTTGCAAAATACTTTCACCCGAATATTAGTCTCACTTCAATTTAGTGAATCTAATTGTCGTGAGAAAGTTTTGTGGCCGTCCAGAAATTAGTCTAACTCGGGTCCGTCGAATTTGGCGTAGTGGAAAGGTTCGACCCACCTGACCTCTACACCTTAGTTCAAGCCCGCCTTCGTGCAGATATCGACTTTTGCGTAGTTGGCAAGGGTCCACCACGTGTTGTGGTAAACAAAAAAAATCGGTGGCTGCAATAAATACGAGGGTTTTGCATTTTAGTACTGCCAAGTCTACAAATTTACAAAATTAGTATGAACATGCGGTAGGCAAAGGAATGGTATGAGAGCACCAACCGAGCTCTGTTCATTTTTAAACGCTCTCAAGAACTACAACAAGAAGTGCTGCCTGCCAGTAATGTGAGCGACGAATTCAGTGAAGAACACCCCGTGCGGTGGATGTGGGGAGCCCGTGGGTAACGTACACACGTGTCCTGTTTGTGCGGTTAGCATGCACCCTTTCTGTGGCACTGCTGTCGGCTATGAAGGCTACGGCCGGCCGATCATGTGTCCTGGTTGCCAAGGACGTGAGGTCGTGGAGATTTCAAGTCCATCGCCAATCGTGGCTGCATTTTCCTCGATGCGCTGTACCCACAGGGGACCTCTCTCAGGTGGTAATGGAGATGACGCGCCAAACACTGTGTCTGTCGACGAATCTGATAATCCTCCGACACTCAATACGAACGGAAATGGTACAACGCCTCCTCGTGCTGCTCAAGTCGTCAGTACGGTAAAGCAACGAGTGAGAGTAGTGCAATAGTTGCTGAAGATGGAGAAGAAGGGCGGGTTAAACGGTCTGTTTGCCCAAGCTGTTGATACGTTTCCGGAGATATTCCGAGCTCGTCAGTGCAACGCGAACATCGGCAAGGCGATGTCCTGGTGGAAGCAACGGGAGCGCATACTCGGACACGCCAGGGGCCAACGGGAGTTATCAGCAAGGCGAGCTGGGGGTCGCACTAGAGCGAACCGAAAAGTACTATCTGGGCGTGGACGCCGTAAAAGTGAATGGGTCTCATGGATGTACCCACGTCTCCTAGATGAGTTTGATCGTCTGCGCAAGTTAGACCTTCAGTTCGACACGATGTTACTGCGGCAAGTTGCTCTGCGTCTACTGAAAACCAGCACAGCGACGTTCAACGGATACTCCGTAGACAACGATGGCGCCTTGTTTGTGGACAAGATCACCCCGAGGTGGATCCAAACGTTCATGGAGGCGAACCAAATCGTTCTCCGAACGCAATCTGGTAAGAAATCGGTGAGCGCTGAAAAGCAAGCGTCTATCGAGCGCGAGGTGGCCGAATATCTTGGCAAGCTAAAGCGAGGTTTTGAGTCTGGGAAGTACAACGAGGACGCAGTCGAGAACATTGACGAGACGCACTTTGTCATGGACTTCAACAACAACAAGACGCTGGGGTACAAGGGAGAAGAGAACATCAAGTACGCTGACGTGGTCTCGGGTGGAGAGGGGATGACAATGGTCGTCCGAATTTCTGGTGGTGCAAGCGGCCACATTCACCCTCCGATGGTGATCTTCCAGAATGCTGGGAGTAACTACCCGATCAAGGGACTCCCTGATAACATGCCTGGGGTGTCCTACCGTACTGGTCCGAAGGGTTGGATGAGTCAGCGTGTCTTTCGAGAATACTTGGCTGAAAGAAGAGCTATGAACGGAGATCGACACGGACGGCAGAAGCACATCTTTCTGGACAATTGTTCATCTCATCTTGACGAAGATGAGTGCAATGACGAGCTCTCCGAAATCAAGGCTCGGCTTGTCTACTTCCCAGCAAATGCCACAGACTTGTGCCAGCCGGCTGACTCATTCGTTATTGCAAAGATAAAAGATGCATGGCGGCGTAAGTGGAACGAGCGCAAACTTGCGTTGATCGAGATGGTGAATGGCAGAATTCCCAACGCAAAGATGGATCGTGGTCGGGTAAGCTCAAGAATCCTGGAAAGAAGTTTTTCCTTTCTCTTGCAGCTGACTGTGTGCGCAAGGTGAACTCCCAACGCGACAAGAATGGCCTAAATTACGCCAGGAAGGCGATGATAAGGTGCGGTTTGTCGTTTGGTATTGATGGCTCGTGGAGCGTTTCGCAATTGTATCCACACTTACAGGAAATCATTCGAAAGTACCCTGCTGACTTCGCTGGCAAGGCGAGCGACGGTGACAGTGGTGATGAGAGCAGCGGTAACTAGTAGGTAGGTACGGACAGTGTAACTAATTGTACCGCACCAGAATTAGTGTGTATTCAAATACAGCCACAGTCACACTAATTTGTGTTTGCACAAAAAAATAACTCACACAAATTAGTTTCGGTGAGAGTAATTGCGGTTACCAGTGTAGTAATAGAGTGTCCAACGGTGGTGGGCACGACAGTCCTGTGAACAGCTCCGTCGGTGTCACTCCGCCAAGAGAGAGAACTGGCGTGTGATTGAGGTTTGCCTGCACCACCGGCAGGAGATACTCCCAATTTTTAGTGTCGAGTTGCAATTCTAGCAGTAGAGCCCGCACCACATGTAGGACATCGCGGTTTAACCGCCCCACCGTGCCATTAACCCATGGGGTATAGGCTGGTGCGAAAGTCTGGATGCCCTTCAGGCGCTGTCTCAGTTCTGCCATGAGCTCGTTCTTGAAGCGCGTCCCTTGGTCAGAGGTCCACGTCTGTGGCATACCGAACCGCTTGTACCAATCTAGCATTGCAGTAGCTACCACAGTACTCGTAGGAGAGTCGCACGGGACGAGCTCGCAGAAGTGCGTAAGTTCATCCTTCAGTACTAGGACGTACTTGGTAGAGCCATATGAATCATCCATGGACAAGTAGTCCATGTGCAGTACCTCATTGCGTTTAGCCACCGGCTTGGGTTCACTCCATGGTCGCTGTATGAGATTGCCACCTTTCAGGTGCTTGCACAGTAAGCACTTACTCACAAAGTTTTTCACATGGTAGTGTAGACGGTCGATTGCATACTTGTCTTGAAGGTGGTTGAGCATGACTTGCTCCCCCGGTGAGCTTGGATCCCGCAGTGAGCGACAATCAGAATGCGTGTGAGAAGTTCTCGCTCCTGCTTCGGGATCCAGAGTTTGCCCTCAATATAGATCAACCCCTCCACCTCGTCATACTCGCCGGTCAATTTGCTCACGTGCCGTTGCTGCACACACTTTGCCTCATTCGCTGACGGCCAAACAAATTCCTCATCCTGAAGTGGCTGGAGGAGACTGTCAGTTGCTTGATTTGAACGGGCACGGACAGCTTTGGCACGAGCTAACACGGGCTCTTCTGGACGGCACAATCACCTGGACACTATATCCTCCCAATGGTTGTCTGCACCATTGACGTGTTCAACGTCATAGTTGTATCCCGCCAGCTTAATTGTCCAGCGCTGAAGTTTCCCTCGCACATGCTGCTTCATTTCTTTACTGGGGCAAAAGACTTTTATGAGGTTGGAGTGATCGGAGAAAATTCGAAAGCCTTGTGCCCTTTGCGGTAGGTACTCAAGCTTTGTGCATGCCAGCACGATGAGGTACGACTCCTTCTCGATCACCGACCAATTCAGTTGGGACCCCAAGAAAGACCCCCTTTGCAGATCAGAAGTTCATGGCGCTGCTCATGCACGGGTACTTCATCGTCCCATTCACGCACTTGGCTGACAACTACTGCCCAGCCACGGTCGCTCGCGTCCGTGCTCATACAAACGGTGGCGTCGTCGTTTGGGAACGAGAGCGTCGCCGATGACACAATTCGATTCAGGAACTCCTGGAATACTTGCTCCTCAGCAGGCGTCCAGACCACATCGATGCTCACAACACGCCGCTTCTTGCGATTGTGTCCAGCCATCACTTCATCAAACTTCTGCTGGAGTAGGGCCACTGCTCGGCCATAGTCGACGATGGAATGGCGCAGCTAGTTGGCCGCACACAAAAGTGTTGAAGTTCGCCCGCATTTGCTGGCAACGGCAACGCTGTCAACGCGTCCAGGCGAGCAGGATCATGCATTTGTGATGAGGTGGACCCAAATTTCTGGGACCCCACCCATCGGACCGAAAGGTTGCCGGCCTCGAAGGAACTGAGTGAGATGTTGGCTGGGAACAGCTGCCCAGAGCTATTGTGTCCGGAAGTGGAGCTGGCTCCCGGAATGTTACCGACGTCGTGGTTGTCGTACGCGTTGCCGAGTGTCTTGTGGTGGCAGCATGGAGCCGAGTATCGAGTCCTGACGCCCAGAGTCCCGATGGTACAGTGGTGCCCAGAAGTGTTGAGGGATACGAGAGGTGTTTGAGGAACTGGTGGTTGTGTTCCGACATCTCGGAGTCCCAGTGTGAGTTCCCGGTGTGAGTTACCAGATCCAAAGATGATGACTTGGAGTAGCGGTTGATGTAGTGGATTCCAGGAAGGTGTGTGTGATTCTGGATCGTGTGCTCGGATCCCGGACTTTGGTCTAGGATTCCAAGTTTGGTGCTGTTCCCGGATGTGGTGTCACGGATTCCAGCGTGGAGTATTGGATCCCAGTTATGCATCTCGAATGTCAGCATGGTATCAGGTGTCCAGTCTGCCGAAGGGTAGAACTGACTGAAGTGGAATGGTACATCTCAGGTGGCGACTCCCCTGCCTGACCAGGATGGTGGCTGGTCGACGGACCAATGATATCCCGAATTCGTGTCGACGGCAGCGACTCCAGGTTGAGTTTGGAATTTCGGCCAATGCTTGGGTGCCGTGAGGTTGAAGTCTCCTGGCTTGGATTTAGTTCAAGCACGCCTATGTCTTCTCTGACTTCAAAGTGTAGCTATTTGTGGCGGAGCCGGCGCTCTATCTTTGTAGGTCTCCGTTTGCATGTGATTCATATCAAACAGAGTTCAATTTGCCCCGAAGGACGCAAGTGAGTTGGTCAGATTGCATTTGTGTGCAGGCCATACTGAGATCAAGCGTGAGGAAGGACGAGGAGAATATCCAAGCAAATTCAACTCCAATTAACCAAGTTATTTACGGTTCTGCTATTCTGGCTACTGTTCTGGCTTTGTTATTTCATATTCCCACTTCTCGGTTGCTGGTCTTCGGTCGGTGCTGTGAAGTGCTTCATATTTTCGGGAAGAGGTGACTTCTCTGAGGTTTGGCAGAGTTTTCGCTACTGGACGACTTCGGGTCTGGAGTGGAGACTGGTTTCCGCGTTCCGGAATTGTTTCTGTGTGGGATATTTCGCCTGAATCAAGGCGTGGTGCGCAGGTGGTCCCAGAGTGAAGTGCAAGTACTCTGGATTCGGACCGGCTCAATCCGAGCCATAACTTCTAGCACCTCCTGGGTCTGAGGTGCGAGTGGAGGATCCTGTACGCGGCTCTCAGTCTGAGCCGCAAGTGGAAGTGTAGTGACTGGAGTGAGTCGAAGCCGGACTCGCCGAGGAAGGGAGAGGCTGTTACGACCGGAGTCCAAGGCCAAGGAAAGAATAGGACAAGAGTGTGTGTGAAGAGTGACGTGTTGTATATTGAAAAGTTCGGGGCGTTTCGGGCTTGGAGTATCACGTGCAGACTGGGGGCCTGCTGAGCAAGGACCAAACCTCGCACGAGTGGAGCTCTGTTTGTTGAACTGTTCGTCTTAGGGATTCCGAGAACTGGAGGTAGCTGTTGTGGTCGACGCAAGTCTGGGCCCAAAGCGTAGCCTTTAGTTCAAGAACCACTTTTTCAAGGGGATACACAAGAGGAGGACCCACACGCCACACCCAGTAATTGTCTGGGTGATACTGGGACTGAGTTTTAGTCTCCCCTGGTCCAAGGATTCGTCTAGATCTACCGTGGTGTTGGTCACCGCCTCGCCACACTTTTTCATGGGCTTCATTAGATTCATCATCTTCGTCTTCTTCGAAGACTCGTTGCGCGCAAAATTCTCGACCTGCACCGCGCTGTTCGCACCAAAGATGCACGTACATGGCAACTTTGTCATTTTGACAAAAATTCCACAACTCGTCGTGATTTCCCGACAATTGACATCTCCCTTCTGCTGCAGCAAATCGGGAACTACAGTCTTTCCAAATAGCCTTCAACTTTGCGGCCGAGTGTGTCGTAATTTGGTGGGGCTCAATTCTTTCGAAAATTGAACTATCGGAAACTAGGCGATCAAAGTCATCGTTGCACGTATTAAACGCTTCACCCACTCCCTCCCAAAACCGCCGGCTACCCTCATCAAGCTCTCGCCGAGTTAGCATATCTCCAGAACTGACGAAGCGATCAAAAAATGTTTCGGAGAAGAGAACATTTATTAAGCGAAAAGCGCAGTGCCGCGTCCGTCGTTCGGTGACATCTTTGCTTGAGTCCTGGCCTCGCTTGTCCCCGCGCTGCCGCTCAAGTAACAACTCCATGGCAGTTTTAGACTCATCGTATCCTCGTAAAATAACAACTCTATCGGCCTTGTTAGTGTTCTTAGCGACTGAAAACTTTCGAGCGGTGCACTCGAGCTTCAGCTGAGCTAAAGTCCAGTTGTTGTAGTCGTCCGACGTTGGAGGGGAGACCGTACGCTTACTGCTTGCCTTTTGCACCGCAGTCCACTTAGTGCTCACATACACTGCGCTGCTGGCCGTTGTCTCCATTGCCTCGAGAGTCTTCACAAACAGTAGTATGGTTGATCAGTGTTGGAAATGTTTTCTCCAGTGACCTTTCAGATCATGATCTCGTTAAGAATTGAAGGTTTAATGATCTGGGCAGACCCCACCCCTGTATGGATCATGATCTAGTAATGATCCCGTTAAGAACCGGCCTGAAGGCAAGTAAGGAAAGTTATGTGCTCCACATCAGTTGTGAAATTGAATGATGTTTTAGGACTTTATTTTGGTAGGTGCCCGATTTTAGCCATTCTCCAATATCCAAGTTGCTTACTGCATACCAGTTCTGGCGATGGTTGAACGAAAGCAACGGAAGAGAACTTCCAAAAAGGCGTCTCAATCGTTCAAGCGAGCACGTGACAGTTCAGACGATCTGTCTGAAATGCCTGCCAAGCAGCGCCGCGCATCCGTTCAAGAAGCCGATGACACTCTCCACTTTGAGAGACTCGTGGGGGTTCCGTTTCCAGTTAAAATCACGGCGATTCCGCAGATTTTATCGCTTATCGACAAATTTTTGATGTCTCCAGAAGAGGCTGCTGTTGCTGCAGCAACAACAGGTGAAGTGGAGTGGCTCAGACAATTGGTGACAAAATTTGGCCGCAGCGTAGCGTCTCCACAGACCCTCGTACTTGCTGTTACTAATGATCATGAAGAAGTTGTACGTCTTCTGGTAGCAGCATTTTCCAGTCTCTACCACATGAAGGAAGCAGATCTAGCGAAAAGCAGCGTGGCGGCGGTGGTAATCGCTGGTAGGAATGGCCAGCTTGGAATTTTGAAGATATTGCTCCAAGAAAGAATACTTGATTACTCCCTGAGTTACGAAAGAAGTAGAAATGCAATTCTCAGAGCTTTAGACAAAGCAGCGGGGCATGGTCATTTGGACGTGGTGGAGTTCATTGTACAGTATGCAAGAGATATCTATGGTGATCAAGAATTCGAGGACAAATCTAAAGCGCTGTCGTGCGCGATTGCAGGAGGACATACTACCTTGGTGGAATTCATGCTGGCGCTCGATGGGGTTCGCTGGAACTTGGCGCACGCCTTTGTTGTGGCTGTGAATTCGGACCAGAAGACGTATGCAAAGACAATTTACGAGGTCTATCCACAGTTCAACAAGGGGGAAAGTATCATGATTGCCCTAGCAAGTAACGGGCACACCGATGCAGTGGAATATCTGTTCAAGGAGTTATCCAGCAGCATCGAGTTGCTCAGCAAGGCGTATCTCGGCGCAACATCTCGTGGACAGACTGATGTGATAACATTTTTGCTTTCGACTAATCGCGTTCCACCCGATACAATTGGCAAGGCCTTTGTGGCAGCAGTTAAGAGCGGGAACACTAAGCTTGCCGGTTTCTTGTGGGAAAACAGCCAGGTTTCATCTGGTGGGATCGATGAGGCGTTTGTGAGCACAGTTGGCCGTGGAAATTATGACCTGCTGCAGATCCTGGATAAATATCACAGGGTTTCAGCTGAGGCGGTTCTCCAAGCGTTCACTAGAGCTGCTAATGGCTTGGGTTTATCGGAACCAAAAATGAAGTACATAGTTGATCTTCTTTTTGACGAGAAACGTGTACCGCGTGAAACGAAGTACCAGGCTTTCGTTACCGTAGCCAGGTCCCGTAAGAAAAAGGTTATTCGTATGCTGGATTACAGGCAAAAAGGAAACTGGCCGCTCGGTGTGCTGAAAGAAGTCTTTGATGCTTCACACGACACGGATATGAAAAGGATCATTTCCAAGATTACTTGTGAGCAGCTTTTCGATCCTAATTTCAGCGGGCGTTTTGATGCGATAGTCAACGTGATGGAGAACCGGAAGGAATAATCGTTGGAGAATGAATCGATGGGAGTTAGTGTTCATGATGAAAGGAGTGCGGAGACCGCACTCCTTTTTGTGCGGAAGAGCGCACTAGTCCGCGTTGAATTTATTGCATTTCGGGTATATCCGCTAGGGATCAAGCTTTGTTTGTTTGTTACTGCTCAATAAACTTACTGTTCAGTCTGAGCTCTTAGGTGCATAATTACGGATAACGCTGCAACATTGTCCTCGTCGCAACTGGGTATAAAATCGTATTCTCATGCTTGACCACTAAGAATCCGCTGGCGAGCTCAGAAATGTTTTACCTGTACTTGCTTCCAACACATCAACACGTCACATGTTTGTCTAACCGCAGTTCAGTTACATCGCCATGCGCCCAAGTCACAAAGATGTCGGCGTGCTACACTGCCTTCGGTAATTAGTCTGACTGAGACTATTTTATGTGTAAGGGATTTCGACTTCGTTACACTAAATAGTCTAAGTTAGACTAATTATGTACTGAGACTATTTATAAATCCAAAAATAGTCTTGGTGTCAATGGATGCTAGCGGACTCGAACCCTCAACACGACACTTAGAGCTCAACTGCACAAACGGCTGAGCCACATTACATCTAACATATTGACCTCACCAAACTAAAATCTATGGTTAACATTTACGTCTTCTTGCCCACTATTTCTGAATTTGCCTTCATAGGCTCTCCATCGAAGTGCACACGGTGTTTCTGGATGATATCTTGGAGATGAGGGTAAAGCTGAGTAACAGACCACGTACCATCAATACCAAGTGACAACCCGCACCGAATCATCGCCTTACGCGCGTAAGACATCCCATTTTTGTCTTTTTGGAGGTTGGCAGCTTTGACAGCGTCGGCAGCAAGTTGAAGGAAGAACTTTTTCCCTGGGTTTTGAAGTTTTCCAGACCACGAGCCGTCCTTCCTGATCTTGTTTTGCCAGCACTCGTTCTTTATCAATTCCATCTTCTTCTCGTTCCACTTGACTTTCCAGGCATTCTTTATCTTTGAAATTACAAAAGAGTCCGCTGGCTGGCATAGATCCGTAGCGTTGGGTGGAAAAAACTTGAGGTCGGATTTGATAGCATTAAGCTCAACGCGACACTCGTCCGCCGCGAGATGGCCTGAGCAGTTGTCGAGGTAAATGGTTTTCGTACACCCTCGGGGGTCTGCACGTATCGCTCGTCTCTCTTTTAGATATTCTCGGAACAACTTTGCGTCATCCACCCTTTCTTGCTCGAGCGATAGCATACACCAGGAGTTTGATCTGGAACTCCATGGATAGGATAGTTCCCCTCAGAGTTCTTAAAAATTAGCATTGGGGGGTGAATCTGCGCGCTTGGTCCTCCTGACAGCCGAACCACCATGGTCATTCCTTCGCCGCCCGACACCACATCAGCATACTTGACAACAGTGTCCCCGGAAAATCCGAGCGTCTTGCCGTTATCGAAATCCACAACAAAGTGAGTTTCATCGATGTTCTCGATGGCGTTTTCGTCGAGCGATCCGTCTGCAAAACAACGCTGCAATTCGCCGAGGTGAAATGCCACCTCTCTCTCAATGTGCAACATTTTTGCCTCGCTGAGCTGCTTTTTACCAGTTTGAGTTCTAAGTACAATCTGATGCGCTTCCATGAAGGATTGAATCCACCGCGGCGTGACCTTGTCAATACTCAGCGCACCTTTAGAGTCGACGCTTCTGGAATTGTAGGGCACAGTGCTTTCTCTGATGATGGCTTTAGCAAGCTGCAGTAACAGCGCGGGATCAAACTTCACGTCAATTTTGCGAAGTCGGTCAAACTCGTCTAACAACAGAGGATATAGCCAAGCTACCCAAGCACTTCTGGGCCTCCCGCGGCCTCCAAGTACTTTAGTGCTCACGCGACGTCTCCCACCCCGCCGACGTGCTGAAACTGCAGCTGCACCGCGCTCAGCTCCCAAAATGCACTGTCGTTTCTTCCACCAATCCAAAACCTTAGCCAAGTTGGCGCCTCGTGTAGCAGAGTTGAAGATCGTAGGAAATGTGTTAACAGCTTGAGCGAACATGCCTTCACTCCCGTTGGCTGCATCATGCTTCTCCATCCAGCGGACAACCTTTCGGCGATGGGCGAGGCTGCTCACATTCTGTGTGCGCTGGGCAGAAGGTCGTGGCCCTGGTGACGGTTGTGAATCTTCGAGCTGAAGACTGGACTCGCTATCACATTGCTCGACGTAGACCTCCAACGCGGTGGCGTCAGTCGCTTCGGTGGTTACCGGTACAGTCTCTCCAGCTTGGTCACATTTTGGACAGATGATAGGCTGTGCGAAACCTTCGTTTCCAGTTGGACGCCCGCAGAAGACGTGCATGCTGCATGAGCAACTAGGACACTGGTGAACAGAACCAACAGGCTCGCCACATCCTCCACACGGCGAAGTAGATTTGGTAGTTGGCGTCGGCGATTTGCTAAAGCGAAAGTGGCAACGTCAAAGCAAGAAAACTCGCGGGCTTCCAGCGTGCAGCATCCAACCAAGCCCTTCACCCCTACCACAGAAGCGGAGGTACCATCAGACTCGCCATGTGGCAGTAAAATTGTGGTTCTACATGTGCTTGCAGTTGCTCGGCACTTCGAGAACCATATACAGCAAAACAATTGCTTTGGGGGGAATCTGTAATGGGTGACTCGAACCCAGTCGTGTTGATCAGCAAAGTGCACCCTTACCCGGTCGGCTCAGGTGAGACTAATTTTTGAACTTGAAGTGGTCGGACTAATTTTAAATGTTAAAAATATGCTTGAACCAGAAATAATCTAACTTAGACTATTTACGAACATAGACTATTTTCGAACATAAATTAAAGTCTGTGTCAGTTAACTGTTCACATACAAAATTACATATAAAAATCGAGAATTTGAATTTCTCGCCAAAACAAAACGAATACGAAATCTACATCACTTCCTTGTTCTGCTCCACCTAAAAACTCGGCCAAAGTCCCAGCAGTCGAATAGTTATGTCTCCTCGTCAGAGCTATCCAGACCTACCGGAGTTTCGTCTGCGGCGGCCATGTAGATATCTTCAACTGAGATGCAGTGCCTAACATATTTCGTCCATTTTTCGCTGTCCATGTCATCGATTGCCTTGCTTGCTAGCCTCTCCATCTCATTCAGAGAAAAGTCGACGTTGTGCCGAGATATATAGCCCTTGACGTATGCCCAAACCATCTCAATCGGATTCAACTCGGGGTGAGCCACGGGGAAAAACAGCACCTCACAATCAAACTTTTTCGCTAGAGTAGCAGCCAGAAATATGGGCTTGTTGGCCTTGCATATCGCAGCCAACTCGACACGCGTCAATGCCATGAATTCGTCAGCGGTCGCCTTCCCCTCCCATTTTACATCATGTTGAACAAGCCAATTGGCAAACTCCAGTTTACGATAGGTACTCTTGGCGGGTTTGGTCTCATCAGTCAGCATTGTGTGGTACGTTGCTCGATCCAACACGAGCACAGAGCGTGGTGGAACGGCCGGGAGCACCTTCTTCTCAAGCTAATCCAAAAAGACAGTCGAGTTCATTTCAGAGTGATAGACAGAATCCTTCAGCGACTTTTCCCCCCGAAAAATAAGCTTGGCTCCCTCCACAAAGCCACTCTCTCCACCGATATGACATATTAGCGATCGTTCTCCCTTGCCTGAGGGAGTCTTGAGCCCGCCTTTGCCGTCCTCGTCCAGCCAGACTCTCGCAGGAGTCATATTCTTGTTTGCCCATGTCTCGTCCTGATAGAAAATAGCTCGTCCTTCCGCGCGATACGCACGCACATTTTTATGTATGCAACTCGCTGGGCTGCAATGGAGACTTCCTCTTTGGGATCTTGATAGTGCGATCGGCGATCGCCGTACGTGTACCTCATCTTCTCCACCAAAAATCGGTGGAGCGTGGATCTACTCCAAACCCAAGCTGTACTCCGAGTTCTGACCGGCTCGGTCAGCTTCCTTAGTAATGTGTCGAGCGTCACACGCTCCTTCGTCGCATACATGCTCGCAATGGTCTCTCGAACAATCCCCACGAAAGTATCAGGAACTGTCATCTCGCGTTCGCGCTCGCCTTCATCGTTAAATGGCTCGTCCTTCTCCAAACGCTTTCGAATACCAATAACAGTCCGCGCGGTAACGTCAAAACAATCTGCTGTACGCTCCACTGGCTGCTGTACGAGGCGGCGCTGCCTGCCAGCCTTCTCCATCTCAAAGCACTTGCGGCATTGCTCGATTGCTACGGCGGTGCCGCGCGTGATCAGGTTGACAGGGCGCTTCTTCTTCTTGGCCCCGGACCCGCTCATTCTTGCTGTGTTTTTCTCCCTTTTGTATCTTTGGCTCTCAGGCGAGGGAGAGACCTCAAAATACCTTAAATTGCAGCTTTTTGTTTCTATTTTTCAATAATGATTCGTCGTGGTTCTGAAACGTTGCGTATTTTGTCCAATCATAAACTGAAAAATTTACTCGATTTTGAATAAAACGAGGTGAATAGTTATCTGAGATGGACTTTAATTACCGTAGGCAGTGTAGTAATTGCAACGTCGGCCCCGACCTTACCTGCGCATTGCATTCCTGATTATCCTTGCTACTCGACAGTTCGCACCCGCGATCTTGTTGGTTGCAATGGACGTGTCCAAGATGTTGTGCTCGTCTCCCGAGTCAGAAGAAGGTGAAAACGTGGCGTCTACGCCGGTGCGATCGGATGCATCTCAAGCTCTAACCTGTTCAACGGAGATCCAGGTGGCAAAATTCTCAGTAATTCCAGACAACAAACGCAAACGAACATACAAACTGAGTGCGGCTCAACGTCAGCAACGGCACGAGCACGAAGCATATGAGTCCAGGGTTTACAACCTCACACTCGATATCATTAGCATTCGACAGCAAATTCAACAACTACTGGAGTATCGAGACGTTCACATCACCCGTTTGATATTGGATGGACAGCGGTTTGAAGGAGACGTCCTCCAGTTGGCGTGGAATCTACTCGACGGCGTGCGTAATGGAGAGATCGGATTCACACCGAAAGTTCGTGAGTTCTTCAATTCGCGCACTCACATCAGCCAACAGGACCCCGAGGCAAGTGGTGGGGTACACCAATTCGTGCTGCAGTGTGGTCCTTCTCCCTTCGCTCAAACCACATTTATTGTCAAATCCATTCGGGTTGTGGCAGTGGTGGACTCCACGACTCCAGGTGAATGTGCGCGTGAAATTCGGCGAGTTTGTGGCAATGCTGGTGGTTGCGTGGTGGAGGTTTTAACCAGTCCCACCGGATGGTTTACTAGAGACACCGTTGCCTCGTTGTTCCCGCACATACTGAGCAATGAATCTCTGGTATCGACCATCGTTGGGCAGCGGATCACGTTTCCGTCGCGCTTGCTACTCTACTTTAGCACCCAGCGAAGACTGATGCAACAGGTTGTGCAGACAGATTTGATAGCGGCACTGGACGCCCTGCATATCGGTGAACCGGGGGACTTTGCTGCTCTTGCGGACGTGGGAGGAGGCTAATGAGGGCTGATAAGGTAGCAGAACTCTTCTGTTTACACACACAGACTATCGACGATTTCGATTAATGGCAGCAACAACATTTTGTGCACACTCATTAAGAAAGTGTTGTCCAGGTACTAGATGATGCCGCCTGCAGGCAGGCAGGACTGGCAAGACCTTGCATCCTGTTCAACTTGAGCCAGAAAAACACGGGTTTCAAAACGAATCAAACGCGGTCTCGCTTAACACAATAAAAAATGCCGGCGGCACCCCCTTTACAGTTTTATGCGGACCTGTCGCCCCGGAGCTACATCGTCTGGCGGATTTTCTTGCTTTTGGTTATCTGTGGATACCATGCGGCCTATGCACTGTTCTACTGGGATCTTCAAAGTACCTATCTGTACCTTTGTCTCGAATACATTGGAATCGAGGTGCCAGCCAAGGATCATCCTGTTATCGCGGTGGTGAACATTGTTTTGGGTACGATGCACGGCGTCTGTTTGCTGCTCATGCTTGGGGCTTCTTTTAGGCATCAAGAGTTGGCGTTCCCACCGTGGTCTGATTACAATCGGTCTTCCTCTAAAACGTGTACACGACGTTCAAACAAGAGAATCGTTCCGAGGGCCGATACCAGAACCTTCTCTTGAGTTCCCACTCAAGTTTCGTCTGCAAGGCAATTATATTCCCAGATTTGGGGTAGGCATGGTGTTCTCGGGGTAAACGAGAACAACTTTCACACCATCCTACTTGTTCGCGAGTTTTCAGAGCTGTCGTCCAGACAGTACAGACTTACCGGATGAGCCGGCATCTGCCACGTATGTTGCTCAACCGATTTTACGTGACCTTACTTGTCCTCAATTGGTGGTCGTCAGGCATTATGTACTCGCTCCTGTTTCGACAAAATGAACCTCGCAGACGGTTTGCTATCCTCTTGTGCGACTGCATCTTGGATTTTGTGCCGTTTGTTAATAATTGTACTTAGTTACGTAAATGAGTACATTCCTGCGTACACAGGTTTTGATATGGTAGAATGGTACGACGATGTGTGGTCTGCTCATGCCGCTAACGAATTTCAAATGGTCCTTGTGGTTTCATGGTATGACCTAGCCAGTCTAGTTGTATTATCGGTCGGATTGATATTTTCAACAACCAGTTTAAAGGAACTTGTCCGCAGAGCACCTTCTCCTGGCAATAACAAGCGACGAATTAGCTCAGCAGCTCTTAAGAAACACGGTCTGAAAGGTCTTGGCCCCCTGATTGAAGAAACAATTGCCGCACACGAATCTCCAAAATCGACAAAGTGTAGTGGAAGCTCAAGCCAATCTCCACTCACATGGCACCTGTAAGATGGGACATTTGATTCTTTTCCTATTTGGACTTTGGGGATTAGTGGTGCTTGATCTTCACATTGAAGCGTCCGTGTAGCCCAAAGCTTCTCAATGCGTTTTATAAGTACACCCGTGGGTAGAGCCACGTCCCTCCTGCTATTTGGCTGTTCTTGACTGCTACTTTCTTGGAATATCAGGCAAGCGTAATGAAGTTGAAGCAAAGTGGAGCGAGTTTGACAGGTCTAGTGTTCTCCTATTAGTCATGCGTCACTGTCCAAATCTTGAAGTTCCCGACATGCTTGGCGACTTTCATCAGATTACTGGAATCAAAGTGTACAACTCAACTATCGAAAGCTGAGACGATTCTGCAGCAATTACAAGCGCAAACCACTCTGAACTAAAATCGATCTTACCAACACGAGCCTATCGTTTTTGTGGTCTTGGATGGATTCTCTTACAAAATTGAATTATCCGCTGGAAATGGGAGGAACAGTGCATTGCCCCGAGCGAGACAAAATCATGAACAAGACGACGAATACCTTTAGCGGGGTGCTACCAGGGCACCCCTCAATCTTGATGAACGGATCAGAAGCCAATTGGTATGTGCTACTACACACTGTCTACTGCGACCCCATGAGTCCTAGGACTATCTACCCGATCGAGTATGAGGATAGTATTAGTTCGCTTACATGAATACTCAAGATAAATGTCTGCCGCTTCTTCGTCGAATTGTTCATTAGGTTGTGGGAACACACTTTTAACGCTTTGGAAAATTATCGTCATTTTTGACTGTTTCGACATAGGCATCAAATTTGCATGACTCCGCATCCAACCTCATTTCGTCAAAGATTTCGTCCCCCTCCTTCTTTGCATCAAGAACTTCCCCAGACTCCACGGCATACTTTCATCACGCTCACTGTGGCATTGCAAAATAATAGCATCGGAAAGCAGTGGCACATCATTAAAACCGCTTGTCGGAGAGAATGATCCAATCATCTTGAATACAGTACTTATCGAAAAGATCTGCAGTAGTGAAGGAGAAAAAAAAGTATTCCGTTCGTCGGTGAGATCCTGCTTCTTGAACTTGATAAGAGGACAGCATAACCCACGATTTTCCAACTTAACACAAAAAGGTGGGTCCCAATTAATCCCATCTTATCTTTTTACCGCCGTTCAAGACTCGTTTCGTCGCGCTGCCTGCTTCTGCCGCTCTAGCAGCTCCTTCTGCACTCGAGCCATTTCACAGATTCGGTCTTCATTAATGGATATCCGTTTCTCAAGCATCGACAGAGTCCTCGTAACAATCTCCAGCTGCCCCACAATGTGTTGCAACGTATTGTTCATATCCATCGTGTACTTATCCCCAGCTCTGCTTCTTGGTGTTCCAGTTTGACTCGTAGGAGACCTCACCTCACTCCCAGGTGACTTCGGCATCGGTGGAGGAGGTGGCGGTGGTGGAGACATCATCTCCAGTGACATCGGCGACTGAATCGGTGCACTCGTTGGTCTCACTTCATATTTCGACGCTGTGTACGGATGTCGCGGCTTCTGCTGCGGCTCTGGAGCTGGAGTAGACGTCGGAGTCAGCGGTGGTGATCCCACCGGAACTTCCATCATTGGTCTAGTCACATTAGACCCTTCTCCACTATTACCTATTGTAGAACCGTTCACCTTCTCTTTGCTGTTGCGTCGCTCCTCGACAACTTTCGTCACCTCAACACTTGGCGGTGGTCGGTCCACTTGCAGACATTTATCCAGATCTGCGTCCCACACCAAAACACAGGAATCCACCGCCCCTGACGCCAAAAACCTGCAATCTTGAGAAAACTCGGCGCAATTCACCGCTCCATCATGCCCTTGCAACGTGTACAGCACTTGTCCCTCTCTCACATCCCACAACTTGATGGAATTGTCATGTGACGTCGAGAGTAAATAATTGCCCGTCGGATGGAAGTCCACGCTCGTGACATTCGCCTCATGTGCCTTATAGTGGTGGATCAATTTCCCCGCGCGCGTGTCCCACAAGTTGACACTCTTATCATAGCTACACGATGCCAAAGTGTAGCCATTATCGGTCGGATGGAATTTCACGTCATTCACTATGCCCGAGTGCTCATAGAAAGAATGGATACATCTTTTCGTCTCGGTGTCCCACAGCTTCACCGTCTTATCGTCGCTGCCTGAGGCGATGCGCCGTGCGTCCGAACTGAACTTGGCGCTGCGCACCCAGTTGCTATGCCCGGTTAAGGAGCAGCGAAAGCGACGCGTAGGCAGCGTCCAGACCTTGAGCGACATATCGTCGGACGCAGTTAATAGCTCCCTCCCAGAGGCAGAAAAGCTCACACCGCGTACTGCCCCAGCATGGGCTTTGATGGTGACGGAGTCTCCACGCACTGTGGGCGTCCAGAGCCGCACTGTGCGGTCTTGAGAGGAAGAAGCTAGGATGTCTCCAGTGGGGGAGAAGCACACGCAGTGCACTGGATCAGTATGGCCTTTGAAGCGGAAGGCGCGTAGTTGCGGCTTGAAGTTCCAGATCATCACCACGCCATCTAGAGAAGAGGAAGCCACCTGTTGTACATTTGGGTGGATGCTCACGCTTGTGACGGCAGACTTGTGGCCCCGGAACGTGCGCTCTAGCGAAGGGTTCTCCATGATCGCCTGTTGGTGGATCGGCGAATGGAGCGGATTTTTGACTGAAGTTTTGTATGACTGCGAAAAATGGCTACACCTGGGAAATGGCTACATTATACCGTGGATGTACCCATCTTGCGTTATGATGCTTCAACGACAGCGGAGAGAAGATTGCTACAGATATTCCATGCACATGGAAACTACCTCAATTATAATAGGTTTAAAGCCTATCACGCTAGGCCCGGATTGTGTGCTCGTACATGGCGAACTGCTGGTTAGCCTCCGAGATGCTTACTTCGAGCTTTTGTACTCCGCGCTTCTACAAATATAATCCAACGGAGTGTATAAGCAGACAAACCCAGCAACTGAGACTCCAGCTAAAACCAACGTTTACTTACCCGAAGAGCATCGAGTGTGAATGCGTGTACGATCCTGCTGGACTGTTCGGATTCCAGTAAAAAAAAAAGAAGTCATACGAGTTTGTATCAACTGGGTGCCTCGAAGTCAGCAACAATGATAAAACACGTACAATGTAGATAGCGAGCTCCTCCGCGGACGAATGCACAATTGGCAGCAGCGAGCAGTCCGCTTTAGGGAAGCTGGCCAAGAGAGCAGAAATAAGTCTCCACTTACTATTACGCAATTGAAATCTGCTATTACCCACCTGAATTGTGCCATATCTTCCGTGAGAATATGAATATTCTCGTCGTCAACAGAAATCTGGATAACAATTTCGAATCATGAATCAACCTCTGCTCCATTCAAGAGTACATGCAGATTTACAGCCGTACCTTGAGTGCATCGCTGTGCATGGGCACCAGGAACGATTCGTTCAGGTCTTTGCAGATGATCCGTGAGATCTTCTTGATCTCCCCAAAGTCGACCACGTAGCCGTCGGAGCCAACCTGCCCCGTAATCGTCACAGCCAATTGGTAGTTGTGTCCGTGCAGTTTCTCTCGGAAGCCCTGCCATACAAAATGTTGATTTCGGATTCTATCAATTCTAAACATCACCACTAGCATAATGATTCGATGCAGTACCTTATACGCAATAAAGTGCGCGGCGTTGAACTTCATGTAGTCCTTCGACACGTGCACTTTGACCAATCGCGGCGTCTGCATCTTGCCACGCTCTTCCTTGTCACAATTGCAGCACTTGACAACCCCTTCGGCCATTCCACGCACGATGGCCATGTTGACCAGCGCCTTCTGGTCTGCAGTCAAATCCTTGCCCATGTTGTTCTTGTTCTTGATCCGTGTGCTCAATTTCGAAAGTGCCTTCGTTTAACATTCTACTGCTACGTCTCCCATCTTCGTCCAGGCGTCAAACCATTATCATTAGACGACGTCTCTGTCAGCATGATAAAAAAATGAATTTAGCCAATCAAACTCAAGTTCTGGCTTCTGCAGATCAAAACTGGCGCATGCCAAAAGGACGCATGGAGAAGAGTCTTCAGAGGACAGAGGACGCCAAGCGAGCCAAAGTAGGCAACAACCACCTTGACTCAAAGATGGAATGGGCTATTCCCAACGCAAGGATGCCCATTTCCCAGCACAACTCGTTACCTTGCCTCATATTATGACGCAAACTTAACTGCCTCGCAATGTCTACCGAAGAAGCTTTCGTGCAGGCTGCTAGGACGCCCCCAAGGTGCTGCTATCCGACGCCCTTTTGACAGCTGCCGTAAATAACAATCTCAACATGTGAAGTTTCTGCTGTACGACATTTTGGTTCCCGAAGGAGCCGAACCCACAAAAAAAATTCGAGATAGTGTCCAAAAGGCAGCAATTGTTGCTACTAGTAAGGACATGAGCGTATTGTGGAAATTTTACTATCAGATATGATCGATCCGGACTCGAAAGATGACGCCCTAACAGCGAATTTGTGTGAAATGATGAATCCCGCTCTCGAAGCTGCAGCAGCTGGAGGGCATTTGGATGTGGTCCGACACATGATTTGTCACGCACGGGAATACGGATATTCGGATTCGCATTTCCGTCCTGATGAGGATGCACTTTCATTCGCCATTTTGGCGAAACATCGTGATGTCGTGGAGTGTCTTTTCAAGTTGAAGGAGTGTCCGTGGGACTTGGAAGCGGTGATGCAGAGAGATGACCATGATCTCGCTGAGAGGATTTACCAGTTGTATGCTACGGTCCATGATGGCAATTATTTGTGACCTGGCATAGCAGTCGCGTACGGAGACATTGGCGTATCTTAATGAGAATGGTCACGTTCATAGCGGCAGCTGGCTGTATTGAAACAGAATCAGTAATTGATTTCTTGGCAGGGGGCGAGTTTCGACTGACATCATCGACGAAGGATTTGTGAGAGCGGCTGATTACGTGCAGATGAAGGCAATATTCCGATTTCTCTACAGCAAAAAGCTTGCCTCCACTGACGAGATTAACGAAGCGTTCAAGGTGCTGAGATCCTTTGACCTAATCAAGCTCCTCTTCGAGACTGAAGACATCTCGGATGCAGCAATCGCTGTAGAGGCGATGGTATCTTCTGGCAGCGGATCAAATTGACACCATCAAATTGCATTGTAAAAGGATCGCTTTTAAAGCAGTTAAGGCTGTCTGGGCTAATCGGAGCCTTCTTCTAATGGTGGATTGATGGTTCTTGGTCAAATTCTCGACTTTGCGGTAATGATGTGATCAATAGATAAAGTACGTTCGAGTGAGAAAATGCCACAAGCAAAAACGATGGATGAAACCGAAGAGAAAATGAAGCTGTGGTACCTGGTTATGGGGGCGCAGAAGTACGAGCAGCGTCACTGCTAAGATAATCGACCGTGTTGAAGACATGGTAATAACAATCAAGGAGAAATCGAGTGAACTATGGGAGTTTGATCCAGTCCAGTTGGTGCTATTCCGTACTTACAAAGAGGGGGAAGGATGGCTTTCCGCAGATGAAGAGTTCAAAGCACTGATGGAGGGGGACGACTCGATGATCTAGAAGATGTGCGTAACACCTCTCTGTGCGGTTTCCGCCAGACAAGATGTCGAAGACATCGCAATCAGCGTAAGCCTTCTTTTTCTGCTCAAGAGTAGGTCCGTTGAAAACGGAGCGCTTAGGTAGCTTAGAGGAACCTCAGCAGGGCTCAGTTTAGCTTTTCCTTCGTTCGCGACCCACCACCCCACATCCCGATAACTCGCTTCGAATGACGATCAAATTTGCCCCACGAATCGCGAGCACTGAAAAGCAAGGAGTACGGAAAGGCAGTGAAATTCCTTTACGATCATGGTCATGATACGCTGGAATTGGTGGAGCGCGCATTTTTGAAAGCTGCAGAGTATAGAGGAACTGATGTTGTCGATGTTTTGCTTGATACTGAACGAATCTCGACAGAACTCTTTGATAAAGCCTTTGTGGAATTTAGTTTGAGCCCGCAGGAGATGGAATTTTTCTACAAAAAGAAGCGCGCATCCTCGAAGGCACTCAAGGCGGTATTTGAAACAACACACCATGTTCGATTGGTGCAACTCATGTACTCCAAATAAGGACGTTACAGAGGAGTCGGTCATTGCAGCGCTTCGGAACTCAACTCGATGGGATGGCTCGCGCATGTGAACTGTACGCACAAATCAAGGGCGGTACGGTAGACTACGGAGCAAAACATTCAGCATCCCACGGACATACTCGCTATGGAAAGAACTACACGGCGCTATATCCAGAATGGGGTGAAGTGAATGACGATGGCTCTGTGAACAAAATTCATCTCGTTGGTCACAGTATGGATGGCCAAACGATCCGCATGCTGGCTCAAATCTTGGAGAATGGTACCATTGGAGCACCTGTCGAAGAAGATTCAAGCTTTCACCCGCTGTTCGAAGGTGGAAAGAGCTGGGTGCACTCGATAACGACAATCGCTTCGCCAAACCAAGGAACCACCTTAGCTGACGGATTTTCAAAGATCGGCGACGGTGTCAAGGATGCTCTTGCTGGTATACTCAACATAATCGGTGTAGCGGTTGATTCTACGAAAATATTTTTCAATGCGCAGCTTGATCAGTGGAATATTTCTGCCAGAGGACGGCGAGAAAATCGGCGCGTACTTTAAGCGCGTATTCTCAAGTAAATTGTTCGATCCGTCCTTCCGAGATACTTGCTTGTGGAGTCTATCACATGCCGGAGCCAATGAAGAGAATACGTGGGTCACCACTCTCTCCAACGTGTTCTACTACAGCTACGCCACAGTTGACACTTTTTCAGCGGTCAATCTGAGGCTCAAGAAAATAGCGCTGTCAAACCCTTTGACCATGAATCCCGCGTTTGACGCGCTGTCGATATTTCTCGGTAGCCGCTACGCTCCTGATACTCTTAACCTGTCGACGGACTGGCAACCTAATGATTGCGTTGTGAACACAATCTCGATGAGTCACGACGGCGTGGGCGAACTAGTGAAATTTAGTGAGGCGTCACAGATTGGCAAGTGGACTCAAATGGAGCTGCTTAAGGGTCTGGATCACATGATGTCCACTCGAACGACGAATACCAGTCCCTTAAGCTGAACCCGCCACGCAAGCCGTTCGTATCAGCGCCACCGTCGGACGACGTGGCTCCGCGATTGTAAGCAGTGTCTGTCGTGTGGACGTCTGACCTGATGTTGAAGTTAGTGTAGCCATCTTGGTGATTGGCGGTAGGACAGCATGAAAGGAGAATCAATAAACTCGTGCGTATCCAATGTCCATGAAGTTGTTGCAAGCTTGCGTTTCACCCACCACGCGGAAGGGAGCTCGTGACGTTCTAGGCTAAAGTCTGTGTTGAGTATTGTTCAACACTCGTGCCGCTAGTCTGAGCTGAGACGCCCACACAAAGCCCAGCAGCTCTATCTGCCTGCACCAGCCAAGATCAGAGCGAAGGCTCGCTGGCTGCACTACGGCAAAGCTGGAGCACTCCTCTGTCTTCACTATCATTTTCCAATTTGCCACGATGGCGTCTCCACCCTCTAGCACCCGTCTCCGCCCTCCTGACGAGATTGTTCCAGAGTCGCAGAGTTCCGACGACGAGAGCCAGGAGCTGAATAGCCGTATTCGATTGCATGATGAAATCGTACCAGAATCCCCAGACAGTACTCTATCGGGTTACGACTTTCCCCCGCGCAAGCTTCAGCGTCGAAGAGGAGGCTGGTCGGTACTGCGTGATCGGGTTCGCGACGCCATGCAACAAGTGCGAGTGCTGATCTTCGTGCGCACGAGCGACGCGAGGCTATGTCTGGACGTTCGGCTGTGTGCTGTGATGCGCTGGAAGAAGATTGGGTGGATGGCGTTGCTGTGCTATACCAGAACGAATACCGGTGACTTGGAGAGCGACTTGGACGCTCTACGGACATTCGCGAAAGCAGATTTGAGCAGTGAGACCGACCCCGACGTCCGAGCTTGAAAGGCAAAAGCTCAGGACGATCGTATCGACGATATGCTCTCTCGCGTCGCGGCCCATGTCTTATGTGGGCTCGTTCGAGAGTATCGCCCGCTCCTTGCCAAGCTGTCTGTCGACCGCTACCGTCGACTTGCGGAAGTGTTTGACGGAAGACAACTGAGTACGCTGGGTCAATCTGTGGACGTGCTGAGCCCGAAGTCCTGGTTCCATTTCCAGACTCAGACAAACGCGGTTCATCGGACGCAATCGTTGCAGGAGCTTGGAGAAAACTATGACCACGTCTCGAAATGGCCGTGCGAAGAGGCCGTGCACGAGAGCAAGCGCGACGCGTTTGATACCAAGGCGCAGCGGGCAAGAGAGGTGTCGAATCTTACGGGCACGATCAACGTGCTAAAGTGCGACACCGAGACTCACGCAGACGACATCGAGACGGCCTCGGCCCTGCGGAAGGAAATGGTTTCCAAGGACAAACTGATGATGCGACGCATGCGCAAATATCAGCTGTTTCTGACTGCGGAACAGCGCAGACAGCTTCTAGGATTCATGGGCACGTATCGCTGGACCTACAGCCAGGGTGTTGCCCATTTTCGAGCGACAAACGTATCGAAGGCGGAAACCCTGAGAGACCTTTATGTGACTGAAAAGTAAAAAAATACACGAGTTTACCCAGAAGGAATGGAACCGCCTCCACAGTGGGCGTTCAACACTCCAAAGAATTTCCGAGTCAACACGCTCCGCAAATTCCAGACAAATGTGAACAGTGCGTTCAGCAACAAGGCCAACGGCAACATCAAAAAGTTCAAGATCCAGTTCAAGAGTCGAAAGAAAGACGGGAGATATTTTACGTTCTATGAAGACGCGAATAATGCCAAGTTAACGTACCCGGAGGGCGAGCCAAGTGCAATGCTGTCCATCTCGAAGCTGAAGAACATCCAAATCCGATGCGACCGCGGGCTGGAGACCACGAACGAGATCCAGATCACCAACACGAACGGCTTCTGGTACGCCGTGATCCCGCAGTTCGTCCGACCGCAAGAGTACGAGAACCACGGCAGAACGATCGCGCTGGACCCGGGGATGAAGGCGTTCATGACTGGCGTCGACCTCGACGGGAACGCTCTTCACGTCGGTCGCGGGGCAAGAGAGCAACTGGATAAATATCGGACTCGCATCAGAGAGGCACAGCGGGAGATGGCTTTGATCAAGAACTTCCAAGGCCATCGCTCGGGCAGGCAATGGCGGGCGTTCGCAAGAGCCAAGCGACGTTCAACTGCGCCACAGCCAAGCTGAACAACTGCGTGAAAGAGATGCATTACCAAACGTGCGCCTACTTGACCAAGCACTACGACACCATCATTCTCCCGATCTTCAGCTCTAAAGACACGGTCAAGAAGAGCACCGCGCGCAACCACACGTTCAATAGATTGCTCCTGGGCCTCAAGCACCTCCAGTTCCGACAGCTACTGAAGGCCAAGTGCGAGCTCATGGGCAAGTCGCTGGTCGTGTGCTCGGAGATGTACTCGAGCCAGACGTGCGGGCAATGCTCAAGACTTCATCTGAAGCTCGGGAGCAGAGATGTGTTCGAGTGCCCGCACTGCCATCACGTTGCGGGTCGAGACGTGAACGCCGCCTTCAGCATCCTTCGGTTTGCATGTGCGGGATCTCTGCCAGTTGATTCAGTCCATCGCTGATGCGCGACCTTACTTTCTTAACTCGGGCTACAGCGAGTTGTCGACAGAGTTAGCTAGAAAAAGTTAGCTTTTGTTAGGAAACTGTAGCGGTTCACTGCATCATGGCTATTAACATCAAGTCAAAGTCTTTGCGCTAAGCTAACCTGTACGAAGCATGCGGGTCGAACCCACATCGGTGTTGATCGATGTGTTCGTTGCAGCTTCCACTGTTGCGTTGGCTGTTGCAATGGTGGCGTTGACGAGGGTGGCGTTGAGCATGTTATCGCAGTAGTTTTCGGCGTATGCGTTGATGGGGTTCTTGCACAACGCCTCGAGGTCTTCCTGGGTTTGAACACTCGCAGCAGCGCTTTTGACCGATGAAATAGCGCTGTCTAGCTGTGCTGTCACCGTGCTGTTCGCCGTAGCGAGGCGGCGAGATGAGCTTGACCCCACAGGTAGACTGTACAGCAGCTCTGCGTGCGCTTTATAAATGTCAAATACCTGGTAGAGCAGAGTGATGCCAGTCACCGCCAAGTGATCTAGCCCCGTGAGCTGCGTCATTTGATTCCACTTGCCGATGACCGACGAACCTTCGAACTCAACCAAGTCACCGACGTAGTCCTGGTTCATGGAAATAGTGTTCACAGCTCCATCGTTCGGTTGCCAGTCCGTCGTCAACTTCAGAGTATCAGGAGCGTATCGACTTCCGAGAAAAATGGAGAGCACATCGAGCGGGAGCAACATCGTCAAAATGTTCGGGTACGAAATCTTCTGCAGCTTCAGATTGTACGTCGAGAGCGTGTCCTTGGTAGCGTAGCTGTAGTAGTAAATGTCGCTCAAGGTGTCGACCCACGTACTCTCCTCCTTAGCTCCAGCCACCGACAGACTCCAGATTGATACATCCTTGAAACCAGAGTCGAAAATACTACTGGAAAATACCCGATCAAGATACTCTTGCAACGTCTCGCTGTCCGTCTTGGCTGTAATGCCCCACTGATCCAACTGAGCGTCGTAGAGCAAATCCACAGAGTCTCCGAAAATTCCCAGTACGTTGATAACGGAGACCAACAGAGCCTTGATCGTGTCTCCTATCTCCGAGAAGCCGTCGGCCAGCGTCGTACCTTGGTTCGGCGTTGAGATTGTTGTGATGGAGTGGATCCACTCGTGGCCACCTTCGAACAACGGTGAAGTGTAAGAGGTTTCTTCAACAGGTGCTCCAGTCGTGCCCTTCGCGAGCATCTGAGCCATCATACGAATCGTTTGTCCTCCCATACTGTGGCCCACCAAGTGAATCTTGTTGATCGAGCCGTCCGAGTTCTCTTCGCCCCACTTTGGGTACAGACCGGTGTAGTTTTTACCATACCGGTAGTGGTCGTAGTTGGTTGAATGGGCAGCACCATAGTCGGTAACTCCACCTTTGATCTGCGCGTATAGCTCACAAGCACGATCCCAATTGCTGGAAAACGGGCCGATGGAAGCTGTATACACCGTGTAGCCTTGGGCCTCGAGCTCCTCTTGGATGTCGCCTTGAATACCGCCCCAGTACTTAAAACCGAGCAATTCGTCGCGGCCCCAACCACCGAAGCCGTGAACGAGCACAACCGGGTACGTGTTGGTAGCACTAGTGATTGCTGCAGTAAGCAGCAGCAGCACAACGCTGAAGAATGTTTGCATCCTCTCGTCCTTTTCACTTGGTGTTGCGCAGTCCGTTGCAGATTTGAGAATGACATTGTACCAGCCGATGGTTTGGAGCGCTTCCGAGCAGTTCTCGGTGAGCAGCGTCACGGCCGAAGGGAGCATGACAAGAGAACTGCGTGGCTTTCCTCCAGTGCAAGGAAAGGTTAGGAAGTCGCGGAGGTGACAGGTCATCGCCATAGTGAATGCAAGCCAAGGTGACCGATGTTCAAGCAAATCGGCCCCACCTGTTCCTGCAGCGGACGTCGATGAACAGAGCATGGTCGATGGTGCCCAACTCAAATTTGACACGGATTTCAGTAGCAACGTAGAGTCACTGGAATCTCACCACTTTTTCGGTGAAACCAGCGTGCATCCAACCGCGATGGAGCTGTAGAAGAGTGTTTATTAGTGCTGATGGCCAGATCAAAGGGCAATATTTGAGATTTTACCAGGATGGCAGGCAGCGCTCTGGGCCATGATCACCATCCTTGTTGTTGCTGGGAAGCGAGAGAGAAATGCGTCGCTGCTGTATTGCCAAACACAATCTATAGCCGCGGTACACAGCAATAAATACATGGGAAGCACGTCGTTCAAAACTCCAACTCCAAAAGCTCTCGATAACCTCACCCCACCGTTGCCACTCACTGGATACCTGGTCCGACTCCTTTCACTTCAACTCCTTTTGCTTGCACATGTCAGAGACACCGTTGTCTCCTGAAGATCAGGGCAAGTGGCTGTCACGAGGTGGTTCTTCCTACCTATGGTATCCATGACAAGTTCAACATGATCCAAAACAGTTCATTACCACGCTTTCCTACATACAGTGTTTCCTATCCGTCCTATCCTCGTAGACGACGCGTAGGAGCCGATTCGAGCATCTTAGTGCAGTAGCTCTGAGCGTACGAGTTCTTCGGACTCTGGCATAGCGACTCCAGATCACTTTTGGTCTCCACACTCGCCACCGCCGCCGTCAGTTTCAAAATGGCAGTATTGAGCTTCGTCACTGCTTCAGTCGAATCCGCCAGGCGACGAGAACTGGAACTGGCAGGTAGAGCAGTCAGCAGCGCAGCGTGACCCACATACAGATCCAACACTTGTGTGTGTAGTGTGATACCGACCACAGCCAAGTGGTCCAGTCGATTGAGCTGCGGCATTTTGTTCCACTTGCCAAGTTGGGACGAACCGGCGAAGGTTACGACACTTCCTTTTCCATCCGACCCCATCGATATCGTGTTCACCACGCCGTCATTAGGCTGCCAGTCGGTTGAAAGCTTCAGTGTATCCGGTGTATATCGCCCACCCAAAAAGACTGAAAGAGGGTCGAGTGGGATCAGCATCGTGAGTAGATTCGGCAGCGAGATCTTCCGCAGCAGCAAGTCTCGCGTGTCGTACGTGTCAATCGTAGCGTAGCTGTAGTAGTAAACGTCACTCAGCGTCTTCACCCACGTCGCTTCTTCCTTAGCCCCACCAGTGGATAAACTCCAGAGGCAAACATCTTTAAAGCTCGGATCGAAGATTTTGCTCGAGAACACGCGATCGAGGTACGCTTGCACTGTTTCACCCGATTGTTTGGTAGTGATCCCCCATTGATCCAACTTGGCATCGTATACCATCTTGGCGCTGTCGCCGAGGATACCGACGACACTCAAGACTCCAGCCAGCAAGTCTTTGACAGAATCTCCAATAGTGGAGAAGCCGTCGCCTAACGTAGTACCTTGGTTGGGTGTCGAGATAGTTGTGATGGAGTGCACCCAGCTCTTGCCTCCTTTGAAGAGAGCGTGTGACGACGGATCTTCCTGGATCGGTGCACCGGTAGTGCCCTGTTCCAGCAGTTGAGCCAGCATTCGGATAGTTTGTCCTCCCATACTGTGTCCGATGAGATGGACCTTGTTGATAGATCCGTCAGAGTTGGTCGTACCCCACTTCGGGTAAAGTCCCGTGTAGTTGCGTCCAAAGCGGAGGTGGTTGTGGGTAGCTGAGTGTTTCTCGCCATAGTCGACTCGACCACCTTTGATGATAGCGTAGAGTTCGCAAGCACGATCCCAGTTACTGGCGAATGGACCCACTGCAGCAGTGTAGACCGTGTAGCCCTGAGCGGTCAGCTTATCTTGGAAATCGCCTTGGATGCCACCCCAGTACCGGAAGCCCAGTAATTCATCACGACCCCAACCGGAGAAGCCATTGACCAGGATGATGGGGTACGAGTTGGTGGCTTGGGTCGTAGAAGACGAGAGTACTCCGCCTAGTAGTAAAACCCATAGACGGAACAACATCGACATCCTTGGACTTGATGTTGTTCTTGAAGTGAGAGCGTTGTCGAGGGCAAAGCAAATTGAAAAGTGATCCAGAGTCTGAATGCGGATTAATGAGCTGCAACGCGTCCTTGTTTCTCGTTCTCGGACAGCAAGACATTCACGAGGATGTGGTGATGAGGATCCCAGCTACAGGTTGCACTTGGCCGTGTAGGAATGCCATGGAGCACGGCGCCATTGCTAATGTACTTGCACGCGCCATTGCTCTGACACGGGGTAACCTGGGAACACAGCTGCAGTGCTGGCCTGGTTGATGACACCTTGAAGTGGGTGGAGCCATCTGATGCCAATCATTGAGGACCGGATGAAGTACCACTCTAATCGCGGCAGTGGCATCAACTTGATGCCTGGTTAGACGAAGGGAGGTCAGTCAGTGGATCCCCTGGCTGAAGTTGTGGGAGACCGGAAACGTCCGAATCGCCGCGTGACGCACGGGAACCGAAAGCTGGACTCGACACTTGGTCAGGGCTCGTCTACTATGGCGAGGTTACTTGACGAAAATCGCACGTTGATTTAGACGCAGCAGCGAACGTGAAACTCATTTCGCCGCCTGATGGCGTGCTCCGTTACGCTTTTCACGTAGTTGTCATCAATGCCACAATCTTCCAAATGCCCGTTGCTGGCGGCGGCATCCATTGCAACAGTGTCGGTTGGAGCTTGCCATACACCCTTTTCGCCATAGTCGAACAGATCAACTTTTGGCTCATTGCAGAACTCTGTGTAAAGCCACTGCGCAACATCGACGAAACCTTTTTCCGCAGCCTCTGTCATAGTTTTCCCGGATACGACTCCAGCTTTATTCCATGATCCGACCTGTTCGTATAGCTTGCGCAACTGACGCTGCTGTTGGGCATTTTGTAAGACAAACCCCATCTCGTCTGTGGGTACATTGGAGCGAGCACGAAGATACTTCGCAATGTGTAGAAACCCACCGATAGCTGCAGTATGAATAGCGAGGCTCGCTTCCCCTCCGTAAGCGGCCAAGTCGTCGTCAGAATCATCGTCACCATTGAAGTAATCGCCTTTTGCTTTAATTTCACGATCAAACAGCCAGCGCACAACGTCGAGATGACCATTTTCCGCAGCTTTCACGAGCAAACCCACAGTTCCCCCAACTTCGCCTTGTTTATCTATCCATTGTCACAAAGTGCACAAGTTGGACCATCTGTGTAGCCATCTCGAATGGCAACTTGCACTGGGAGCGATTTGCATCGAGGAGAAATCTGGATTGTTTTACGGCTGGAAGGTTCTAGAGCTAGGAGTTGGTAGCTACGCAGGTCAAGAAGGTAAAACAACTTGTCCTGATACGATCACTTTCCATTCGGCATCACAAGAGAGAAGATCACGACATCGTTATATCCATTTCAACATATCCAAGTCTCCTTTCGCCGCAACCTCATGCGCAATGTTAACGCATGACGATTTAGAAGCCATCGGATACCGAGGCCCAACAACCATTCTGCCATTGGAATATCCCCGTTTCTTAACACAGCATCCACGGCTCCTTCTTTTTTGTAGTTGGGGATGTGGGGATCTACCCACCACACGATATCACCACGTCGATTTCTCACGGAAGCTTCCATAATGGCGCCCGTCCACTGGACACTAAGTCCCACTCCAGCAGCTCGAACTGCTCGATCGAGTTTGCTATTGTCTTTTTCATGAAAGACTTTAACATATCCATGCAACCACCCATAGCAGCGCTGACGACCACGTTTTCTCGAACGATACATCCCGGAAATTGGCAGCCAACCACTTGACCATCTCGAGCTTCATGAGCCGAATAGCTTCCGCTGGTGATAAGGTAAACTGGTTTTGACGATAGTGCCGGTCGGTTCGGATATATTTCCGCAGTGTCCAGGACGTAGTCGTGATATTCTTATTATTAAAGATGGCACTGCTGCTCCAGATCCGCTCGAGCAACGTGATAGACCCGCGTTTGCAGGCCTCGTTAAGGGCAACTCCACCGAAGAGTCCAGAAAGAGAGATACAGCATGGACGACGAACAACCTATTACTTGTGAATTAGCTCTCAATATTTACTTAAAACTGACGTTTTTCTAAGAGGTGGCGGTGGTTGGGGTGAAAAGCATTATTGCGAGATGTAGGTAGGCAAACATGGGGTCCAGAGCTTAAAAGAAAGCACTGCCACTGACGAATGTGGATATTACGAAAAGCCTTATTCGTACATTAATTTGCGACCAACTCTTTAGTGGGGTACCCCAGGAAGTAAATGTTTCTGGTGACTGCGGGCATGACATCGGTCAATTCCGATGGAAAGGTGATGGTTGACAAGTTCGTGTCTGGCGTCTAGTTCGTCAGCTTGAGATAGCCATTCCTGATGAGATAACGCATCGACCAGCCCGTACGCTTCGTAGTTTCGTCCGAATGACGCCACGTCCAGAACGCCCAACCGCCAGTCGTGTCCGCGTTGTAGTAAGCCAATTGCTTTCGTCTCAATTCACGGAAGTTGTCGATGTTCTGGAAAATGCCTCTCGAGTCCGGGGGTCCGCCCATGCACCACTCCCCGAGGAAGAGGCGGTTGTTGGTTGGAGCCGACTTCAAGTGACTCTGGTCGTACTGGTCAATTGCTGCGAGCACCTGCTCCTCCGTCTTGCCGTCATAACCCCAGATGAAATACGCGTGGATCTCGTTCCACACATTCGTGTACTGCGGGGCACCAATCATCCCCTTTAGGTGGTCAGGGTCCTGGTCACCGAGGAACGGAGTCGCAAGCAGGATGCAGTTGTTACCGGTGGCACGGATTTGCTTGTACGCCTCGATGTAGTAGTTTTGCAGAGCGGTCCCGTCAACGGGTGGGACCGGTTCGTTCATCAAACTCAAGCCTAGAAATGCTGGGCTGTCCTTGTAGCGAGCGGCAAGGAACGTCGCGAACTTGATGGAGTTGTCGATATTGGTTTGTGAGGTGCTCCAGCCCACGTTGCCGAGAGTGACTGGGGCGCTATGCTCGATGCCATTCTGGCTTCCTTGGTGCGCGTGAAGACTAATCAGCACTGCAATGTTGTGCTTGACTGCCCAGTTGTTAATGAGGGCATCCAGATACTTCAAGCCTCCACGAGCGAACATGTCTCCTTCAGTGCCAGGGGCCGTGGTAGCATCACGAATGATCCAATGTCCGACCGGCACTCGGACGGTGTTCAGCACGCCGGTATCCGCAATTTCCTTGATATCAGCCTCAGTGATCCACGTTTTACGGTGCTGTTCAAAAGCAGCGGTGCCCTTGTCTTTGCCGAGAATCTGCATCGTGTGGTACTCTCCTTTATGGTCTTCGTCTCTCGAAACGCCATTCCATAGCGCGGACTCCCAGGTGATCCAGTGCTCAGTGAGAAGCCACCCGCCCAAATTGACGGCCTTGGAGTGAACCGCTCCGCTGCGGATCTGCGCCTGGATGTGACCTCCAGTGTTGTTGGTAGCTCGTGTCGTCGGCGATGAAGAGACGGTAGCCGACACAGCCCCTACAACATTCTTCTTGATGCCCGTGCCGCTTTTCAGGTAGCAATGCGGCTGTCCGTCCCAACCGTTATTGACGAAGGTGTATGCCGCACAGCCTGACGTCGATGCACATTTGTTGCAGCAGTCATCAGGAAGTTTCATGCCAGTGAGATCGGCGATGTCAGCGCCGTTGTAGTCGACACCGACTTCGGGAGTGCCACATTGTGCAGGCTTCGGACGGCACTGGTAGTAGTTGGAGTTCCACGGCTGGCAGTAGTTGCCGGATGAGCAGCAGTTGGGCCCGCTCTGGTCATTGCCGCAGTACTCCCCAGAAGCGGCGCAAGCCTCGGACACCTCGGTTGAGGCGAAAGTTCCATGCTGTTGGAGTGTAAGGCTGGAGCTGGCAGCGGCAAACGCGAAGAGCAGGTATGAAGGTTTCCAAGCCATCGGCAGCGGTGAGTTCCCAGTAACTCGAGCTCCTCGGCACAAAAGCGAAAGGACCTGGCACGAGAGCTGGACCTCGGAATAAAGCAAAAGCTTTGCATCTTGACGAAGGACCGATGTATGCCGTTTGATCACTCGGAAAATGCGTGTGTGTGGTCAGGTTAGTCACGCAAATTTTGCAGAGATACGGTTGGTGCAGCAACTCCCATGATCGCCACGCTGCTTGGGCGTGCACCGAGCAATGACATTGGAGTGCAATGCGTATGGTATGCGGCGTTGGGGCATTGGCGGCGCCCGAACACCCTGTTACCAACCCTGCTCACTAGAGCAGCAGGATGCATGCTACTGTATTGCCGGTATTTTTGAGAGCAGCGTCAGCATTTTGGCAGAATGATGCTTTGCGCTCGCTGGAAGATGGCATGCTGTGAGACGCTGCGCTATGGCAACAGCCGATGCACTGAACCCAATCATGTGAAAACACGTTACCACAACCACCTCACGTGAGTTATACTGCAGGCATCCGTTTCCAACAATGCACTCACTCCACTACCATACCATAGAGGATTCACTTACTAGTACTAGTCCAGTTACGTGCTCCTATTGCAGTTGCTCGCAGATGCATGGTCCATTCGAAGATATGATCAGTGGATCCAACAAGAGGGATGAAGACATCATCAAAAGCATTTTTCGTTACCCCAGTCCGTTATCAAAAGTTGACTCGATCTCCAACGATTTGACTTTTATGTTGCGTGAAAAGTTGCGCATAAAAAAATCAATTGATTATTAAATTTGAGATTCTGTATTTTATCGCATTTGGAGGACGATGACGCTGATCGACACCGCGCTTGCTGGAGACTTACGCGCAGCTCGCAATAGGGTCACCAGCGATTGCAATATCGATGAGCGAGGCACGAATGGATTCACCGCCCTCATGGAGGCTGCTCGACTGGGTCACGTGGACGTCCGGACGTTTCTGCTAACAAGTGGTGCATCACCCAATCTCATCAATTTTGAAGGTCGCACGGCGCTCCACCAGGCAGTGGTTCGCCAGCACCTTCAAAGCGTGAAAGCCCTACTGGCCTTCGACGCTAATGCAGAATTAGGGGGTGACAAGGGGCAAACGCCACTCATGCTGGCTGTCAAAATTGGATCTGTTGACATAGCCAAAAACCTCATTGAGCACTCCCCAAATTCCGTGTTGGCGATCGACAAAGACGGTGACAGTGTGTTGGGCATCGCTGCGTATAACGGACAATTGGGCATTGTTCGTCTGCTTTTCGAGTGTGGAGTTCCGTTGAGTTTGAGCAACGGAGGCGCATCGACGCCACTCATGTTAGCCACGATGAAAGGCGACGTCGATGTGATGGCGCTTCTAGTTGATAAAGGCGCAGAAGTGGACGATACGACGTGGAGCGGTCATACTGCTCTGACGTTTGCAGCCGAAATGGGCCAAGTCAAAGCAATTGAAACGTTACTGAAATGTGGAGCTGATGTGAACAAACATGGAGTCGGGTCGGCGCCTTTGGCGATTGCAGCACAGATGGGCCATGTAGGGGTGATTAAACTGTTGCTGAAGAACTGCGCACAGGTTAATGCGAAAGACGCCGACGGCGATACTGCTCTCCACGAAGCTGTGTACGGCCGATCGACGGGGTGTGCGCGGGCGCTGATCTACAGTGACTCGATAGATCTGAATGTGCAGAATGAGTGTGGGTGGACTCCGTTGATGGCGGCGACTCAACGTGATCTCGTGGAAATTGTTGACCTGTTGCTTCTGAAGAACGCCTCTGCTGGGTTAACGACAAAAGATGGACGAACGGCGTTGCATATTGCAGCGGAAGAAGGGCGAGTGGACGTGATTCGCTTACTTCTTCAGCATGGTGCAACGATTGATGCAGTCAACGAGGCCAAGTGGACTCCGTTGATGATGGCCTCGAACAGAGGTCACAGAGAGACGATAAACTTTATGGTGGAGAAAGGTGCGAGTGTGAAGTGGAAGGACAGGCAGGGCGAAAAGGCAGCAGACGTCGCAAAGCCAAACAGCAGGACGGATATATGGACCTACTCCAACTCGAGAACCCTGAGGCGACCTATACACCATCAACCACCAAACGACAACGGACGTACTGAGTAAACATGGAAGGGTTTCCATTACCAGTAAGCTGCATTCGAGTCTATGAAGAAGAAGGTATGCGCGAATGTTAGTGAATTTTGGCGCGCACGTTTTGTTAAGTTGATTTCATCAACAAAGACAAGAATTTATTATGGATTAATGATCGATGGTTGAGATCCTCAAGCGATGTGCATCAGAATAAGAATATTCGACGGCAATGCCTTACACGCTGGCAGAACTAAACCTCACAGCTTCTCTGGGCGAAAGCACGGATTTGTTTTTCATCCACGTCAATCGTACTGGTGCTGTGGTCAATCGATCGAACTTCTTGTTCATATCCATCCTTCCAACCAACCAGCAAAATTGAGTCAGCAACGCTCATGGATTGATGTTTTCCGATGTTGGTTTCAAAACAAAAATCAAGAAGTACATTTATTTCTTATTCTGCATTTATACTATGAATCTACAAACCGGGCGCGACAGTCTCGCTCGCACAAAGCGTGCTCGCACCTCTGAAGCAAATGAAGAAGACGTCGGCCACCGTGGGGATTCCTGTCGCCATGAGCGTTTAATCGATGCGCACTTCCCAGCTCCAATACTGGCGCTCTGCCATGCTCTGAGAGAAATCGACCGTTTCTTGATGACGCTGGAGGAGGCTATTGTGGAGGCGAAAACGCCGGCCAAGAACTGTGGCTGGGGCAACTACTTGCATCCTACAAGAGTTACGTACCAAAAGCACTCGTCGTCGCTGCTGCAACTGGCCGCGTCAATGGCGTCAAGATTTTGCTGAAGGAGTTCGCCAACCCCAGAGAAGGTAGACTGGCCGAGGACGTGTGGGGAATTCTGGAGGAGGCAGTTAAAGTTGGTGGTGGCAATGGCCATGTCGACGTCCTGAAGCTGTTACTTTCGGAACTCTTTCGTCCTGACAGGGGGAGAGTAAACTTTTCAGCCATTCCAACAGTTTGCGGGGCTTTCTACGACGCAGCAGAGCGTGGGGATACCGATGTGGGGCGCTTCATATTGCAGCACGCAGACGAGAACAACTACGCGATCACCCCGTGGGGTGCGCTGACCCTCGCGATCTCAGGCGGACACACGGACTTGGTGGAGTTTCTGTTCGGGTTGGACAGCTCCTGGTGGGACTTTGGGGTGGCTTTTGTAGCAGCAGTAAACGTGGGGCACAACACTCTCGCAGACAGAATCTTGGAAGTGTATCAACGGACTGTGACTAAGAACGATCTCTTCCTTTTGGTTGCACGTTGCGACAGGGGTACTAAAGCCGTGATGTACCTCTATTCGCGCTTCAATGGATAGATCGCTTCTAAGGCGGTTAGCATGGCCTTTGCCAGCGCGGCGGGAAGTGACAACATTGATTCGATGGAGTTTCTGTATGGTACTGGACGGGTCTCGCTAGGCGCGTTGGACGAGGCTACGAAAAACGCAGCTACCTACCCGTGGAAAAAGGTTTCGGCAGTGAGGTTTCTCTGCAGGAACACATGCGTGTCCCCAGGCGCATTGGATAAAGCGTTGATGACTGTACGCAGCTTCGAAATGGTCAAACTTCTGTACGAAACCGAGAAAATCTCGAGTAAAGCGATCGCCACCGCTTTTACAGCAGCAACTGAAGGTGGCTGGGGAAGGCGTCCATGCTTTGCTTACAATGCGGATCTGGTGAATATTGTCAAGTTATTAAACAAGGATAGTTGCATTCCACTCGGAGCAATTGGCCAAGCGTTTGTGGTCGCGGCAGGCTGCGGACAGTGAAGTGGTGGAACTGTTGCGTGTCGATTCGCGTGTTTCTTCAGAGGCGAGGTCTGAAGCTTTCGCGGCGGCTGCCAATCGTGGCAACAGTGAACTATTGAGGACTTTGCGTGACAAGCAGATTCTCTCATCTGACTCGCTGCGGAAAGCGCTCATGCGGGCTGCTTATCGGCATCCTAGCCTGGCGAATGTGAGGCTATTAATCGAGTTGGCTGCCTTCGACGACAATGCACCACAAAGCCTCAAGGACAATGTTTTAATGTCCGTGGTTGAGATCGGACGACAAGATGTACTGGAGGTATTGAGCGAAAACAAGTTAAGAGCCTGGCCGATTGCCGCGTTGGAGAAGGCACTTTGTGTGGCAACTACAGAAGCAGCGAGGACGTTTGTAGGTGAGAAAATTGGCGAGTTCGATTGATAACAGATTTCGTAGTCGTTTGTTTATCGGAGCCTCGTGTATGCGTTGCGTACATCCGCTAGAGTCATTGACATGGTATGTTGAACCACCGTGACAAATTGAAAATTATATACAACCCCACATGTATCACAACTCGATTGAGTCAGTAAGAAATGGAAAGGTAAGAAGAACAACTTAGAAGTGGAATGAATTCAATGCAGATGAGTAAAAGCAGTGCATGCGGGGGCATGAAGATTAGCTCACCCTCAAACAATTATTCCTTCCAGGTTTCCATCACGTTGACAACTGCATCAAAACGACCGCTGAAATTAGGATCAAAGAGCTGCTCACAAGCAGTCTTGGAAACGATCTTTTTAACATCCGTGTCAGTCGCAGCATGAAAAGCTTCCTTCAGCACACCAAGAGGCCAGTTTCCTTGTTGTCTGTGATTCAGCATGCGCATGACCTTCTTGTGATCGTGCCTGGTTACATGGATGAATGCTTGGTACTTCATTTCACGCGGTACACGTTTCTCGTTAAAAAGAAGACCAAGCAGGTATTTCGAACATTTTACCGGCATATTCCAGTAACCAGCAGCTTCCGTGAACGCTTGGAGAATCGCCTCAGCTGAAACGCAGTGACATTTATCCAACACCTCGAACATGTCGTAAATTCCACCGATGGCTGCACTCACAAACGCCTCATTCATCGTGGTAGGTGAAATCTGGCCGTTTTTCCACAAGAAATTTACAACGTCCTTGTCCCCGTGCTTTGCTGCTGTCACGATACTGTTGCCAATAGTTTCAGGTGGAATACGATTCGTCGAGAGCAAAAATGCTACTACGCCAGTTTTCCCATTGGTTGCAGCGCTAATAAACGCCTTGCTGAGCAACTCGATGCTGCTGGATAACTCCTTGAACAGATATTCCACTGCATCGGTGTGCCCGTTACTTGCTAGGGCAATCATGATACTTTCCCCCTTGTTGAACTGTGGATAGACCTCGTAAATTGTCTTTGCATACGTCTTCTGGTCCGAATTCACAGCCACAACAAAGGCGTGCGCCAAGTTCCAGCGAACCCCATCGAGCGCCAGCATGAATTCCACCAAGGTAGTATGTCCTCCTGCAATCGCGCACGACAGCGCTTTAGATTTGTCCTCGAATTCTTGATCACCATAGATATCTCTTGCATACTGTACAATGAACTCCACCACGTCCAAATGACCATGCCCCGCTGCTTTGTCTAAAGCTCTGAGAATTGCATTTCTACTTCTTTCGTAACTCAGGGAGTAATCAAGTATTCTTTCTTGGAGCAATATCTTCAAAATTCCAAGCTGGCCATTCCTACCAGCGATTACCACCGCCGCCACGCTGCTTTTCGCTAGATCTGCTTCCTTCATGTGGTAGAGACTGGAAAATGCTGCTACCAGAAGACGTACAACTTCTTCATGATCATTAGTAACAGCAAGTACGAGGGTCTGTGGAGACGCTACGCTGCGGCCAAATTTTGTCACCAATTGTCTGAGCCACTCCACTTCACCTGTTGTTGCTGCAGCAACAGCAGCCTCTTCTGGAGACATCAAAAAATTGTCGATAAGCGATAAAATCTGCGGAATCGCCGTGATTTTAACTGGAAACGGAACCCCCACGAGTCTCTCAAAGTGGAGAGTGTCATCGGCTTCTTGAACGGATGCGCGGCGCTGCTTGGCAGGCATTTCAGACAGATCGTCTGAACTGTCACGTGCTCGCTTGAACGATTGAGACGCCTTTTTGGAAGTTCTCTTCCGTTGCTTTCGTTCAACCATCGCCAGAACTGGTATGCAGTAAGCAACTTGGATATTGGAGAATGGCTAAAATCGGGCACCTACCAAAATAAAAGTCCTAAAACATCACTCAAAGCCACGACTAACGTGGATGAAAAACAAATCCGTGCTTTCGCCCAGAGAAGCTGTGAGGTTTAGTTCTGCCAGCGTGTAAGGCATTGCCGTCGAATATTCTTATTCTGATGCACATCGCTTGAGGATCTCAACCATCGATCATTAATCCATAATAAATTCTTGTCTTTGTTGATGAAATCAACTTAACAAAACGTGCGCGCCAAAATTCACTAACATTCGCGCATACCTTCTTCTTCATAGACTCGAATGCAGCTTACTGGTAATGGAAACCCTTCCATGTTTACTCAGTACGTCCGTTGTCGTTTGGTGGTTGATGGTGTATAGGTCGCCTCAGGGTTCTCGAGTTGGAGTAGGTCCATATATCCGTCCTGCTGTTTGGCTTTGCGACGTCTGCTGCCTTTTCGCCCTGCCTGTCCTTCCACTTCACACTCGCACCTTTCTCCACCATAAAGTTTATCGTCTCTCTGTGACCTCTGTTCGAGGCCATCATCAACGGAGTCCACTTGGCCTCGTTGACTGCATCAATCGTTGCACCATGCTGAAGAAGTAAGCGAATCACGTCCACTCGCCCTTCTTCCGCTGCAATATGCAACGCCGTTCGTCCATCTTTTGTCGTTAACCCAGCAGAGGCGTTCTTCAGAAGCAACAGGTCAACAATTTCCACGAGATCACGTTGAGTCGCCGCCATCAACGGAGTCCACCCACACTCATTCTGCACATTCAGATCTATCGAGTCACTGTAGATCAGCGCCCGCGCACACCCCGTCGATCGGCCGTACACAGCTTCGTGGAGAGCAGTATCGCCGTCGGCGTCTTTCGCATTAACCTGTGCGCAGTTCTTCAGCAACAGTTTAATCACCCCTACATGGCCCATCTGTGCTGCAATCGCCAAAGGCGCCGACCCGACTCCATGTTTGTTCACATCAGCTCCACATTTCAGTAACGTTTCAATTGCTTTGACTTGGCCCATTTCGGCTGCAAACGTCAGAGCAGTATGACCGCTCCACGTCGTATCGTCCACTTCTGCGCCTTTATCAACTAGAAGCGCCATCACATCGACGTCGCCTTTCATCGTGGCTAACATGAGTGGCGTCGATGCGCCTCCGTTGCTCAAACTCAACGGAACTCCACACTCGAAAAGCAGACGAACAATGCCCAATTGTCCGTTATACGCAGCGATGCCCAACACACTGTCACCGTCTTTGTCGATCGCCAACACGGAATTTGGGGAGTGCTCAATGAGGTTTTTGGCTATGTCAACAGATCCAATTTTGACAGCCAGCATGAGTGGCGTTTGCCCCTTGTCACCCCCTAATTCTGCATTAGCGTCGAAGGCCAGTAGGGCTTTCACGCTTTGAAGGTGCTGGCGAACCACTGCCTGGTGGAGCGCCGTGCGACCTTCAAAATTGATGAGATTGGGTGATGCACCACTTGTTAGCAGAAACGTCCGGACGTCCACGTGACCCAGTCGAGCAGCCTCCATGAGGGCGGTGAATCCATTCGTGCCTCGCTCATCGATATTGCAATCGCTGGTGACCCTATTGCGAGCTGCGCGTAAGTCTCCAGCAAGCGCGGTGTCGATCAGCGTCATCGTCCTCCAAATGCGATAAAATACAGAATCTCAAATTTAATAATCAATTGATTTTTTTATGCGCAACTTTTCACGCAACATAAAAGTCAAATCGTTGGAGATCGAGTCAACTTTTGATAACGGACTGGGGTAACGAAAAATGCTTTTGATGATGTCTTCATCCCTCTTGTTGGATCCACTGATCATATCTTCGAATGGACCATGCATCTGCGAGCAACTGCAATAGGAGCACGTAACTGGACTAGTACTAGTAAGTGAATCCTCTATGGTATGGTAGTGGAGTGAGTGCATTGTTGGAAACGGATGCCTGCAGTATAACTCACGTGAGGTGGTTGTGGTAACGTGTTTTCACATGATTGGGTTCAGTGCATCGGCTGTTGCCATAGCGCAGCGTCTCACAGCATGCCATCTTCCAGCGAGCGCAAAGCATCATTCTGCCAAAATGCTGACGCTGCTCTCAAAAATACCGGCAATACAGTAGCATGCATCCTGCTGCTCTAGTGAGCAGGGTTGGTAACAGGGTGTTCGGGCGCCGCCAATGCCCCAACGCCGCATACCATACGCATTGCACTCCAATGTCATTGCTCGGTGCACGCCCAAGCAGCGTGGCGATCATGGGAGTTGCTGCACCAACCGTATCTCTGCAAAATTTGCGTGACTAACCTGACCACACACACGCATTTTCCGAGTGATCAAACGGCATACATCGGTCCTTCGTCAAGATGCAAAGCTTTTGCTTTATTCCGAGGTCCAGCTCTCGTGCCAGGTCCTTTCGCTTTTGTGCCGAGGAGCTCGAGTTACTGGGAACTCACCGCTGCCGATGGCTTGGAAACCTTCATACCTGCTCTTCGCGTTTGCCGCTGCCAGCTCCAGCCTTACACTCCAACAGCATGGAACTTTCGCCTCAACCGAGGTGTCCGAGGCTTGCGCCGCTTCTGGGGAGTACTGCGGCAATGACCAGAGCGGGCCCAACTGCTGCTCATCCGGCAACTACTGCCAGCCGTGGAACTCCAACTACTACCAGTGCCGTCCGAAGCCTGCACAATGTGGCACTCCCGAAGTCGGTGTCGACTACAACGGCGCTGACATCGCCGATCTCACTGGCATGAAACTTCCTGATGACTGCTGCAACAAATGTGCATCGACGTCAGGCTGTGCGGCATACACCTTCGTCAATAACGGTTGGGACGGACAGCCGCATTGCTACCTGAAAAGCGGCACGGGCATCAAGAAGAATGTTGTAGGGGCTGTGTCGGCTACCGTCTCTTCATCGCCGACGACACGAGCTACCAACAACACTGGAGGTCACATCCAGGCGCAGATCCGCAGCGGAGCGGTTCACTCCAAGGCCGTCAATTTGGGCGGGTGGCTTCTCACTGAGCACTGGATCACCTGGGAGTCCGCGCTATGGAATGGCGTTTCGAGAGACGAAGACCATAAAGGAGAGTACCACACGATGCAGATTCTCGGCAAAGACAAGGGCACCGCTGCTTTTGAACAGCACCGTAAAACGTGGATCACTGAGGCTGATATCAAGGAAATTGCGGATACCGGCGTGCTGAACACCGTCCGAGTGCCGGTCGGACATTGGATCATTCGTGATGCTACCACGGCCCCTGGCACTGAAGGAGACATGTTCGCTCGTGGAGGCTTGAAGTATCTGGATGCCCTCATTAACAACTGGGCAGTCAAGCACAACATTGCAGTGCTGATTAGTCTTCACGCGCACCAAGGAAGCCAGAATGGCATCGAGCATAGCGCCCCAGTCACTCTCGGCAACGTGGGCTGGAGCACCTCACAAACCAATATCGACAACTCCATCAAGTTCGCGACGTTCCTTGCCGCTCGCTACAAGGACAGCCCAGCATTTCTAGGCTTGAGTTTGATGAACGAACCGGTCCCGCCCGTTGACGGGACCGCTCTGCAAAACTACTACATCGAGGCGTACAAGCAAATCCGTGCCACCGGTAACAACTGCATCCTGCTTGCGACTCCGTTCCTCGGTGACCAGGACCCTGACCACCTAAAGGGGATGATTGGTGCCCCGCAGTACACGAATGTGTGGAACGAGATCCACGCGTATTTCATCTGGGGTTATGACGGCAAGACGGAGGAGCAGGTGCTCGCAGCAATTGACCAGTACGACCAGAGTCACTTGAAGTCGGCTCCAACCAACAACCGCCTCTTCCTCGGGGAGTGGTGCATGGGCGGACCCCCGGACTCGAGAGGCATTTTCCAGAACATCGACAACTTCCGTGAATTGAGACGAAAGCAATTGGCTTACTACAACGCGGACACGACTGGCGGTTGGGCGTTCTGGACGTGGCGTCATTCGGACGAAACTACGAAGCGTACGGGCTGGTCGATGCGTTATCTCATCAGGAATGGCTATCTCAAGCTGACGAACTAGACGCCAGACACGAACTTGTCAACCATCACCTTTCCATCGGAATTGACCGATGTCATGCCCGCAGTCACCAGAAACATTTACTTCCTGGGGTACCCCACTAAAGAGTTGGTCGCAAATTAATGTACGAATAAGGCTTTTCGTAATATCCACATTCGTCAGTGGCAGTGCTTTCTTTTAAGCTCTGGACCCCATGTTTGCCTACCTACATCTCGCAATAATGCTTTTCACCCCAACCACCGCCACCTCTTAGAAAAACGTCAGTTTTAAGTAAATATTGAGAGCTAATTCACAAGTAATAGGTTGTTCGTCGTCCATGCTGTATCTCTCTTTCTGGACTCTTCGGTGGAGTTGCCCTTAACGAGGCCTGCAAACGCGGGTCTATCACGTTGCTCGAGCGGATCTGGAGCAGCAGTGCCATCTTTAATAATAAGAATATCACGACTACGTCCTGGACACTGCGGAAATATATCCGAACCGACCGGCACTATCGTCAAAACCAGTTTACCTTATCACCAGCGGAAGCTATTCGGCTCATGAAGCTCGAGATGGTCAAGTGGTTGGCTGCCAATTTCCGGGATGTATCGTTCGAGAAAACGTGGTCGTCAGCGCTGCTATGGGTGGTTGCATGGATATGTTAAAGTCTTTCATGAAAAAGACAATAGCAAACTCGATCGAGCAGTTCGAGCTGCTGGAGTGGGACTTAGTGTCCAGTGGACGGGCGCCATTATGGAAGCTTCCGTGAGAAATCGACGTGGTGATATCGTGTGGTGGGTAGATCCCCACATCCCCAATGTTGAGCGCCACGGACGTTCTTTCCAGACGACTCTGCGGCTGCCGATCTAGGCACGGTCATCCTGGTGCCGATCTCGGCGGCGAGCTCCTGAGGCATGAGGCCCTGGCGAATGACGAGGCGAGGAGCGGGCTGTGGAGGCAACGAGGCAAGCAGCAACGACAGTGATGGACGAGCGGCACGCGGCGACAAGCAGGAGTGGCTGGCGGCGTGCAGCATCAGCGGCTATTGGCGGGGCGGCATTGCAGGTACCAAGTGCGAGTGCGGCTGCTCCATGGGGCTCGTAGGTTGGAGTGGAAGTCCAGGTCGAGCTCTAACGCTAATCTCACTTCGCAATTTACTCTGTGGCGAGGTGGTGACCAAATCCACGGGAAACCAAAACAGAGTCGACCCCGGGACCACCAAAGACTGTTCCCAGTTGGAGTGTGGATCCCCCTCTTGTATATCCCCTTGAAAAAGCGGTTCTTGAACTAAAGGCTACGCTTTGGGCCCAGACTTGCGTCGGTCACACCAAGCTGCCCTCGATTCTCGAAATCACCAAGACATGAAATCTCCAACGCAGGACACTACCAAAGCGGAACTTGGCTCTCGCTTAGCAGGTCTCAGTCTCCACGTGATATATCCAAGCTCAAATGCCCCGAGCTTATCCAAATGCAACACGTCACGTTCACACACACTCTCTGTCCTCTTCTTTTTAGACCCTGGACCCGGGTCTTAACAGCCTCTTCTTTCCTCGGCGAGTCCGGCTTCGACTCACTCCAGTCACTTCACTTCCACTTGCGGCTCAGACTGAGAGCCGCGTACAGGATCCTCCACTCGCACCTCAGACCCAGGAGGTGCTAGAAGTTATGGCTCGGATTGAGCCGGTCCGAATCCAGAGTACTTGCACTTCACTCTGGGACCACCTGCGCACCACGCCTTGATTCAGGCGAAATATCCCACACAGAAACAATTCCGGAACGCGGAAACCAGTCTCCACTCCAGACCCGAAGTCGTCCAGTAGCGAAAACTCTGCCAAACCTCAGAGAAGTCACCTCTTCCCGAAAATATGAAGCACTTCACAGCACCGACCGAAGACCAGCAACCGAGAAGTGGGAATATGAAATAACAAAGCCAGAACAGTAGCCAGAATAGCAGAACCGTAAATAACTTGGTTAATTGGAGTTGAATTTGCTTGGATATTCTCCTCGTCCTTCCTCACGCTTGATCTCAGTATGGCCTGCACACAAATGCAATCTGACCAACTCACTTGCGTCCTTCGGGGCAAATTGAACTCTGTTTGATATGAATCACATGCAAACGGAGACCTACAAAGATAGAGCGCCGGCTCCGCCACAAATATCTACACTTTGAAGTCAGAGAAGACATAGGCGTGCTTGAACTAAATCCAAGCCAGGAGACTTCAACCTCACGGCACCCAAGCATTGGCCGAAATTCCAAACTCAACCTGGAGTCGCTGCCGTCGACACGAATTCGGGATATCATTGGTCCGTCGACCAGCCACCATCCTGGTCAGGCAGGGGAGTCGCCACCTGAGATGTACCATTCCACTTCAGTCAGTTCTACCCTTCGGCAGACTGGACACCTGATACCATGCTGACATTCGAGATGCATAACTGGGATCCAATACTCCACGCTGGAATCCGCAACACCACATTCGGGAACAGCACCAAACTTGGGATCCCAGACCAAAGTCCGGGATCCGAGCACACGATCCAGAATCACACACACCGTCCTGGAATCCACTGCATCAACCGCTACTCCAAGTCATCATCCTGGGATCTGAAAACTCACACCGGAAACTCACACTGGGACTCCGAGAGCAGACTCTGGGATGTCGGAACACAACCATTACTTCCTCGGACACCTCTCGCATCCCTCAACACTTCTGGGCACAACTGTACCATCGGGACTCTGGGCAGCATGGACCCGATACTCGGCTCCATGCTGCCACCACAAGACACTCGGCAACGCGTACGACAACCACGACGTCGGTAACATTCCGGGAGCCAGCTCCACTTTCGGACACCGTAGCTCCAAGCAGCTTCTCCTAGCCCACATCTCACTCGGCTCCTTCCTGGTTGACAACCTTTCGGTCAGATGGGTGGGGTCTCAGAAATTTGGAGCCACCTCATCACAAGCATGACCCGCAAGGGCGGCTCTCGCGGCGCATCAGCGTCCACCAAGATGAAGACCGCAAGGCCTAAGTCTAAACCGGCCAAGCCTCACGGCAAGGCCTCTAACCGTCAGGAAGCCACACCAGTGGCCTCCAAGGCGAAGAGCACGCCTGGCGACTCGACTCCGCCTGGGTCCAAGAACCCACGGCGCAGTAGATCGCCTTCAGTCCCGCCGGACAACAGGCCGAACCCACGGTTTCAATACCGGGAGTACAGTCCGGGTGCCGGAGACACCCCAGACTTCGACTGTACTCTAGTCGTCTATTCAGGCGACGATAGCGACGGCTGCAGCAAAGGCTTCGATGAGGAGAAGCCTCCGCCCGGTGCTCCGAACCATGAGGAGTACCAAGGAGACGGGGATAACCAGCCCACGTCTCCGGCCAATGCGGCCGGCAAGGACACGGACGGCGGCAGTGCCGACAAGGCCTCGCCCGCCCGCAAACAGTCACTTGCTGAGGCACTTCATCGTGCCCGGGCTAACAAAGCCGCAGAGGCCGCCAACGCAGCCATGGAGGCGAAGCATCTTCCTTCCAAGAAGCACCGTGCTTCGCAGTCACCTCGCCAAGACCAGGAGGGTGACAGGAATCCGAGGGCGAGTCCTCTCTTTCCGGATTCCGAGTCTGATGACGAGGAGGGGCTAGTCGATGAGCCCCATGAGATCTCGAACGACATCGATCATCAGCAAGAGCAAGCCTTGCTTGCTCGGGCGCAGGAACGCCAAACACCTGCGCGCTCGGTGCCGATTCCAACGGTCGCGCACCAATTGGACGGGGAACCCACGTACCCCAGGGGTTACTTCCCGCCCGACGACGGCTCGGGCGCTCAGTTGTTCTTGGAGCGCCTCGAGCCTCCTCGTAAACTCATTGGGGGCCAAACCAAAACCTCCAAGGGCGCTTACGAACGCGCCCTGGTCTAAACCTAGGATCTTTTTAAGACTAACGTGGAGGCGGTCAGGTGTGTGCTCCTCGCACCACACCGAGTGAACCTCAAGGAGCTCACTAGTCTCCGCAAGAAGCCAGAAGCTTCGGGTGGACTTCATCCCGTGTAGGGCTACCCTTGGGTCCAGCCCGAGCACACGTCCACCCTCTCCGAAGCGGAGACCCTGTTCTGGCGGTGGGTCTCCTTAAAGGGCTACACCGCCCAGGAGTTGCAAGCACTCCGTGCGGAGGAGACGCTGTCCGTCATCTTGGACCAGCGTGATCTCCGCATCCATTTCGCACATCTCATCTCGAAGCGACAGCTTCTCTCTGAGATTGCAGGATTCAAACGCAACATTGGATCCAGCGCTCGTGACGAGCGCGAGTACGGGGCATTTGCCTCAGCGCCCGTACCAGGGAACGCGGCCAAGAAGCCACGGACAACTTACGAAGCTGCTGCCGCTTCTGTTCCCAGATCGCGACAGCCTTCGGGCAGTCTGCCTGGAGCCGCTCGTACGGCTCCCACGAGTTCTGCGACTCAGGGTACCCCCTCCATTTCACCCAGAGCTGGCGCTTTCCACGAAGCCGCCGCTCCTGGAGTACCCGCTCCACGTGGTAGTGGAGCTCTCCGTTAAGGTCGAGGAGAGCCGGCGGTGGCCTCGCACGACTACTCGTTCGAGCCCCTTGCGCAGGAGGCTCCGAGATCCTCGACGGGTTCTCAAGACCAGCTCGTTGCCCTGCAACGGGAGCAGAACCGTCTGCTCCAAGAAGAGAACCGTCGTCTCCCGGACCGGGTCTACGCCCTTGAGATTGCGACGGGCGTAGGCCGTGATGGCCAGGCTGCTGCCGAGTCTGGTCAGCCCAGTCACCTCGTGGTCCTTCAGGATGAAGTGCGCTCACTTCACCGGGAGGTTGGTCGCCTCCATGGTCGTATTGACCGTCGTGCAGCGGTTGATGACCTGAATGCACTGCACCGTACGGTCCAGGCGCTGGCGGACTCCCAGTCCCAAGCGCCACGTCCAGAGCCGCACCCGTATGCGTACTCTCAGCAGCCGTATCCTCACGGCTCTTACTTCTCGTATCAGGGGTCGTCCCACGAACCCTAGGCGTACGCGCGTCGGCAACACCGCCAACCGGCTTACCCGCCCGCTTACTTCTCTGAGCCGTCTCCTTCCGCGGAGCGCCCTGCGCCGGAGACTGAGCCTCGTTTTGAGGAACTCTCATCTCCTGGTCACCTCGACCTGCAGCCGCTTCCTGCGGCTCAGTCTGGCCTTGCGGGTCGTGGTACCGCTTCAGACGACCCACGTAAAACGTCGGGTGAGTCGTCATTGACTTAGGCAAGTCAATGGTGTAGGCAGCGCCGTGCCTACCCAGGACCGCGAAGGGTCCGATGAAGCGGTGCTTCAGTTTGTTGCTCCCCGTGGAACTAACAGTGTTAAGGGGTAGGTTCCTAGTGTCCAAGAGGACTAAATCACCCACATTAAACACGTTTAAGTTTCCTCGACCATGTTTGTCAGAGTACTCCTTTTGCTTATCTTGTGCGTTGGCCATTGCATCTCTGACCCGGCTGATTACATTCAGTCTGTTGTCGACAAAAGCCGACAACTGTTTCCGCAAGGAGGCTGGTCTCACGTCCGAGACCTGGGGGGAAAGGGCTTTCCGAGCCTCTCCCCCACCTACAACTGAAGACACGGTGCCCCCACGCAAAGTGAGCGGCACCAGGGGATGACGTAGACCGTTCAAGTAGAACGGCGTGAACCCCGTTGATGCGTGGACCGCATTGTTGAGTGCGAACTCCACCATCGGCAAGCGGTCCGACCACAACTGCGGTGCTTCTGCACAGACACTACGCAGAGTGTCCTCGAGCACGCGGTTAACGCGCTCGGTCTGACCATCCGTCCGTGGATGATCAGCGGTTGACATATCCAACCTCGTTCCTAACAACCGGAACAGCGTTTGCCAAAACGCAGCGGTAAACCGAGGGTCTCTGTCCGACACAACGAACTCAGGGAGACCATGATAGCGGATTACGCCATCCAGGAACAGCGTTGCGGCCTGTTCCCCTGTGACAGTGTCACGGACCGGAGCAAGGTGCACCATCTTGCTCAGGCGGCACACGAACACCAAAATGCCGGTGTTGCCATGTCTGTCGGCCGGAAGGCCAAAGACAAAGTCGAGACTCATCGACTTCCAGCAGTCCGCTGGGACCGGCAGGCTCTGCAAAGGAGCCGAAGCGTGGCCCGCAGGCTTAACACGCTGACATGTTTCACATGTCTTGACGTACCTGGCCACCCACTTGTACATGTGGGACCACCAGAACGTCCCGGAGACCGCAGAAAACGTCTTCTCGCGGCCAAGGTGTCCGCTGGACGGCACGTCATGTGCCTCCAGAAGTATATCATACTTCAGATCCTCGTCGTTGGGAACGACAACACGAGCAGGATCACCGGGTTCCACCCTATAGTGGAGCAGACCCTCTGCCCACTCATAGCGGTGTAGTCTCGCCCGCTGTCGAGGCGTCAGCCACTCGACCTTGGCATCCGTGCCAGCGGTTAGGAACCGCATTAAGGGCGCGAGACTCTCGTCGTCCCGATACGCCAAGCGTATCCGATCATATATATCCGTCGTCGCGCGACTAATATTGGACAACTCGTAGTCGGGCCTGCGTGACAGCGCATCGGCAAGCACGTTCAGCTTGCCAGGCTTGTATTCAACGCGGAAGTTGTATTCCGCGAAGAATGACAGCCACCGGGCCATCCGTTGAGACAGATGCAATGTGTTGATGGCCGTCCGCAAGGACGCGTGGTCCGTGAAGACCACAAAGGGCCTAGTGCCCAGGAGGTGCACTCGGAACTTGACAAGGGCATACTTCATTGCCAGGAGCTCCTTGTCATGGACAGGGTAGTTCCGTTCGGCAGCCTTCAGCTGCCTGGACAGGAACGAGATGACTCGATCTCATCCCTCTTCGTCCTCCTGCAACAGCGCACAGCCGATTGCATAGTCGGAAGCGTCACAGACGACACTGAACGGCTTCGACTCGTCCGGCAGAGCCAGGACCGGCGCGCGCTGTAGGCTCGCCTTGATGCTGTCGAACGCATCCTGATGGTGGCGCTCCCAGCGCGCTCAACTTCCCTCTTCAGGAGGTCTGACAACGGCCGTGCGAGACCCGCATAGCCAGCACTGTACTTGTGCAGGTAGTTGGCTAATCCAAGCCACTTCCGTAGGTCTTTCTGAGACCGTGGAGTAGGCCAAGCAGCAATGGCCTTGACCTTCTCCGGGTCAGCGCGTACACCAACGCTGCTGACATAGCAGCCGAGGATCTTTATCTCCTCAGCTGCGAAGACGCACTTGTCGATGTTGGCATAGAGCTTGTTCGCTCTCATGACCTCAAACACTCGACGGAGGTGCTCCACATGCACCTCAAGAGCCGTCTTGCCTCCCTCGGCACGGCTATGGACGACGATATCGTCGAAGTACGTCTGTGTGAACGCACGCAAAGGTCTGAACAACTGTGTGACCAAGCGATTGAAAGTCGCTGGGGCGTTTGAGAGTCCCTGTGGCATTACCAGCCACTCCCAGAGCATGCCGCTCGGTGTGCTCACCGCGGTGAGCGGGATATCACTCTCTCTCATCAGGATCTGGTAGTATCCGTCCACCAGATCCAGGGCACTGTACAGCGTGCAGCCGGATATGTTGTTCAGCAACACGTCCTTGCGAGGGATCGGCGTCTGTGCCGGTACCGTCGCACTGTTCAGCTTGTTGTAAGCATGAACGAGACGCCACTTTCCGTTCGGCTTCCGAACGCAGAACGTTGGTGTCGAGTGCGGGGACTTCGACTCCCGCACCATGCGTGCCTTCGCCTTCGCGGCGAAGAAGGCATCGATCACGTCGCACTGTTCCCGGGGCAGTGGCCACTGCCGGGTGACACAGTACTTCGTGCCCGGCACGAGATCGATCTCATGCCTGATCCCGCGGTCAGGTGGGAGCTGTGACGGTGGGTCCTTCGACACCACGTCCGCATACTCCTTCACCAAAGGATACAGGGGATCCTTCGGGTTCTTGAGGATCTCAGAACCCACGCGCGACGTACGCTGCTTACGGAACTCATCCAGGACATCGTCGTTCATTACCGAGGAGGAGTTCAACTCCTCAGGAGAGGTCTCCGGTCTGAGGAGCACCATCTCCGAGATCTCCCCGGCCTTTAACTCGGCCAGGAAGTCTTCCATCGCGACTTCTTCGAGGCTCAGCAGCTCTGACACCTCGGGCAGCGTCTGCAACTGCACGGCGCCTGCCTTCACGCGTTTACCGGTCACGCTGTCGAAGACGTGATAACACTCCTCGACAGGCGGTGACCCGAGAGCCTTCGTTCCCGACTCCAAGTCCTTCCGGACTTTGGGTTGGTGTCCCACCAAACCCTGTATGCGATAACGGCGTTGAGCTTGGTCACCCACGCCTGGTGATGTCTCAATGGCGACACCACGAGTCTTCCCGACTCCCTGCGGAACTATGTTACCCGCCTTACCATGTGGAATTATGTTATCCACCCTGTGTGGAACTTGGTTACCCACACTGGAGTCGCATGTAGCGACCTCCTCTTCTTATACGGCCTGCCCGGCCTCGTGTGGAACTATGTTACCCACACAGGAAGTGCCCGCAGCACCTTCCTCACCACTTATGGTCTGAGTGACCTCGCGTGGAAATATGTTACCCACGTCAGAAGCGCCTTCACCGGCCTTCTCAGCAGCTTCAGCTGCATGCGGAACTAAGTTACCCGCCTGCGGACCTAGATTACCCACCTGGCAAGCGCTATCTTGCGCTGCCACAGTCGAAGCCCATTCTGCGCGACGACCTTGAGCGTTGGGGTCTGCTGGTAAGGCAGACCCACACGCTCGACAGGAAGTTCCGTCCGTCAACCTAGCCTTCGGCGGCCCACGAGCATCGCTCGAGACGGATTCGGTCTCACGACCTGTTGCAGAGTCCACTGCAACTACTTCCCCGGAGCTGACTATTCCGTCGACAGCTCCCAAAACCTGTTTGGACACTGTCGCGTCCCGGCGGTCCCCACGGACGTCTAGGTTCTTGACAGAGGTGGGAACATGACGCACCAAAGCTCTGTCAGAGACCGCAGGCCGGCTAGCCCCGATGGCTTTGCCGCGCCAATCGATCCAGGGCTCGTGCTTCTCAAGCCACGGCATGCCCAGGATCAAGTCGTACTTGTCCATGTCCAGGACAATGAACGGCTCCGTTCTGTCAAAGTCTTCGAACTTGACAGCCAGGTCCATCCGGAGCTTGGGTACTTTTACCACCGTACCGTCGGCCAGTCTCACGGCGACTATCCCGTTGCCTTCGCTCTCACGCAGAGCGTCGGCAAACCGGTCGCGGTTCCTCGCGACCGTCTGTCGACGAGCAAAGTTCTTACTCGCCCCAGAGTCGATCAAGACTCTTAAGGGATGATCGTATCCCCGTACATTCACATGTACTACAAGCAGCCCGCCGCTGCCCTTCTCCGCTTCGAGGGTACACAGATTCTCAGGGGCTAAGCCTCCACGGTGCGCGCTACCCGCACACCCGTCGTGAAGACTTAGGTCTTCCCCAGTAGGGCGCCCCGCCCCTACTGGTGTCCTGCGTTCCCCTGACTCTTGGGGCGCGGCCTCTGCCATCGACCCTTCGAGCCATGAGATCCGGAAGGAAACTTCCTTTGTCCTCCAGCAGGACAGGCACGTTTCATGTGCCCGAGACGACCGCACCCAAAGCAGCGGATATCGCTCTGCTCGGCCAGCCCCAGATCCATGGGTACTGGCCCACCACTGGCTCCGTTACCAGGAGTTCCGTGTGCCACGCTTCCTGGCACACTGTGGCCTTGCCACGCAGAGGTAGGAGTACGAGCCTGTCTGTGGCTGTACTCCTCCTGGAGAGCGCCCTGGATCGCCTCCTCTATGGTACTGGCCTGCACGCGGAATAACTGCGTGCGAGCCGGGCTTACTCTCAAGCCGTCCATGAACACAGTCACCTTGATGTGTTCAGGTAGGAGGGTCCCCACCAGAGATGCCGCGAGCACACATATCTCCTGGATGTACTCATGCAGTTCGCGCTTCTCTTGCTTGCAGGCGAGGAAGCGTGAGCGCTGGCGATACTCATGGTTCGCCGGGAGGAAAGCGGCTCGAAGCTGCTCACACAGTTGGGCCCAGGATGTAAAACACCCAGGTGACGTCGCTTCCCGCGTGTACGCCCAGGTCTTAGCACGACCGCCAAGGTTGGACAGTGCAAAAGCGAAGCGCAATCGCTCGGTCGAGATGAGAGCCGCGTCCATCGCGAGCTCAACTTCTCGAACCCAGAAGTGAAGGTTTTCCCCTTCCTTCCCTTCATACGGAAGTACCTTCAGCCGTAGCGGCTTAGGCCCGGCCGGTTTCGGTTCGGCCACGGGAACCTGAAGGTTTCCCCGAACGTGCTCGATGAGCCCACGTTCGTACATGTCGAACGCATTCACGCGCTCGACCTGCTCGGCCGGCGTAGCAGTCGCCAAGCTCCGGAAGGCATCCATTCCAAAGATGCCCGTCATCTTCCGGACTGACTCAAACTGAGCATCGGTCAAGTGAGGGAACTCACTCCGATCCATCTTGGCTCTCCCAGAGACCACAGAGGATTCAGGTAGTCCAATCTACCCGCGTAGGTGTAAGATTGACTACAAGTGCTACCAAGTGTGACGGGGGTCACACAGAGGAAGTGTGCTGGAGTATACAAACTCCTAGTGAACGGCAGTTCACTGGTCCCTGGCCTAAGGGGACGAGTTACCAAGACTAAGGTAGAATTAAGACTGAATATATTTATAGGATGATCATAATTTGGCCTGCAATACAAACTACAAATATCCTATAGTGAAACCTATATAAAACCTGAGCAGCCCCATTGGTTGGCTCTCAGAGCAAGTGGTACTGTGTACCCACTTGTGTCCGTGATGTGTCGGTAGTGTTTGACACACCACCCAGAATAGTTGAACCCATGTCACTATTCGGTGTAGCCCCGCTACAATGTAGGACGCCAATCATTATGATCCGAAACCTGGACAGCGACGCAGGATTGTGCAATGGAACACGGCTTCGACTGGTGTCTCTGCGTGAGCGAAGCATTGAGGCAAGTATCATGACGGGCCCATTCAAGGGCAAGAGGGTCTTCATCCCACGTATTATCTTCTACTCTGAAGACGACGACAAGGAGTTCCCGTTCAAGCTACGACGCAAGCAGTTTCCAGTTGTACCAGCCTTCGCCATGACGATCAACAAGGCGCAAGGGCAGTCGATCCACCACGTGGGGGTCTACCTCGAAACACCCGTGTTTGTCCACGGCCAGTTGTATGTGGCGCTCTCTAGAGTGACTTCAAGGAAAGCCATCAAGATTGCGGTAGACCCGGAAGCTATTGACGAGGATGGAAGAGTGCATACGAAAAATATTGTCCACCGAGAGATTTTCCGAGGCTTGTGCTGCTGTGTCTGCAGGACATCGGCAGCAGCGCGGCGCTGCAGCAGGATGGAGGTGGACTGTCGCGGTTCGACAGGAGCGAGGTGGCGTGGATTCTCGGGTGCACGACTCGCCTTGTCCAGGCCCGCTTTGATCGTCGCGGCCAGCCAAAGAAGACACGAGGGCCCCCGCCTTTATCTGTCGCTGGATTAGTGGACAAGTTTCAAGCAGCAGCAACGTTAGCGCAACAGCATACTGCTGGAAGAAACAGCAGCAGTGTAATCTCGTACAACCGAACAGAAATCGCCAAGATACTAGGGATGAGCCTACGCAACTATGGACGCTACCACGATGGCCTACTGCTGGAACTGACGGTGCGCGACGTACCAGTTAAAGGTACATGGGGGCGAGATGGCACTTTGCTCGAACTACTTTTCGGGTTAATCGACAACACGCACACTTCAATGTACATCTCATCGTTTTATTTCTCGCACCGAGGCGTGGCAGAGCGTGTGGTGGCGGCGAAGAACCGCGGAGTCATCGTTGTGATCATCGCGGATAAGAAAACGATGTGGAACAAAGACTGTCACGATATGTATGAGTATTTACTGGTGAACAACATGGAGATCTACACCCCGCTGGACGCTGCTATGCAGCACACTAAACAGTGGATTTGCGATGGCCGTATTATCGTCGATGGCTCATTCAACATCACAGTGGCGGCGTTGGGTAAAGAGGGGATAAGGAAAGCCTTTCTAAAGCCCAAGAACACCGAGAGCTGCACAATTACCACCGACCGTGCACAAGCCGTCAAGGACATCGACGCATTTGAAGCTGCTTGCAAGGCTGGCAAATTAGTTACGAAGGTAGAGTCTGTTACGAAGGGTTTCTCAACGAGCACGAACGACAGACAGAGTGTGAGACGTCCTACAACGCACGCTGACTCAGCATCTCCCCGTGTTTCGAAGCCCGATGCGGACTTGGGGCTATTCCTAAGCGGGGATGCCACCTTCACCGAGTTGCGGCACTCCAATAGTGTGATGTCGCCAACTGCAGTGATGCCACTATCGCCCGGGACAGCGAGCCAGAAGCCGCCACGACAGAACTCGCCGAAGGTGTACATGTGCTTCTTTCCAGACTGCGGTAAGAGGTTCACGCGGAAAGGGAATCTCAATCGGCATTCTTTAATTCATGGCGGTGACAAGAAGTGGTGCTGCGAGACGTGCGGCAAAGGCTTTTTGCGTAAAGCCGACTGGAAAACACACGCTCGTGTTCACACGGGTGAGAAGCCCTACAAGTGCGAATATGGCGGCTGCGGTAAACGTTTTGCTCGCTCATCAGACCGACGAGGCCATGAACGTTCGCATGAGTAAGTGACCTGTAGTACGCTTGGCATCTGAAACTAAACGTTTTGCTATGTGTATGTTTGTCATTTGTGCAGGGGCATCAAACGGTTTGTGTGCGGAGTGGATGGTTGCACCTACAAAACAGCTCGGAATCCCGACTTGTTCAGACACCAGCGAGCGCGCCACACTCTTGATCAGTAGGCACAAAGATCGTAGGACCAGCGACAGTTAATTGTCGTTCAGGAAGTACATGTACGAGGCCTCAACGATGGCTAAAGCACTCTTGCCTAAGTGAACTGGATTCAGGACGCGAAGACGTCTTCAAGACTATCAAGAAAGTGCTCGAAGTCGAATAGGAAGACATCACGGTCTGTGCAGCTCAAAAAATGAAGGTAGTCTACGTTGTCCGGGCCGCGTCTTAGATACACTGGGACGTCGTGCGTCTTACGTACGTGTGCTTTGCGAGTCCTACGTTACTTTCGTGGACCCCTTGTCAAACGATGAGGTTCCTCGGGGTGTTCACGGGCAGAATAAGTGCCAACTGGCATCACAGCAAACTGATCGAGTGGAGAGCTCTACGTGCCCAGGTGCGCCACCTCGGTTCAACCGCCTCACCCCCAGCAATGGATGCAAACTTGGTCAGCGCCGCGGCGACGAGAGAGCCACTGGAGATTGAAATCGGCCCTGTCTAACGAAGTGAAAGCAGCAGGTAGATCTGCATCGGTGGTGTTACTGGCGCTAATGTCCATGGGTGACCAGGTGACTTGATGCAAAACGAGTGCTATCGCAACAACGTATCCAAAGCTTCTCTACTCTACAATGTTGATCATAACTCACTCGGCCGCCCGCAGATAAAACCCGCAGCGCTACAAGATGTTCAAGACGTTCAAGACGTTGACAGCCGCGTTCCTGGTGCTGGGACTCGCCAGTGCGCCCGAAGTCAATGCTGGACCCCTCGCGTATGACATTTGCCAAACGGGCTGCAATGCCCTCGCTGTGGCGTGTTACACTTCCGCCGGAGCGACGTTTGGCACGGTGACCGCAGGTGTTGGCACTCCGTTCTCTATCATCGACTGCAACGTTGCGCTGGGGGCATGCATGACTAGCTGCGTCGCCGCTGGCTGCACGCCAACGACCAACCGAGAACGAGCCAAGAAACTCGAGGCAACCTTTTGGGCAGCTTGCCAAGCTGGCCATCTTGTCAGAACAGTGGCGCCTGTTTCTCATTCGGTCGTGACCAGCACTTAGTGTCGAGCAAGAAGAAGAACGCTTTCTGCATCTCAAGAGGATCTGTTTGTTTGTTTGCCAATCTTTGGGTTTGTACAAGTACACTTGCTTGCTTTCAATTTGCATTGTTTGACCATTTTGACCATGTTTGCATGCATCCAGCATGGATCAGCGCGGACTCGAGTTGCTCGCTCGCGTTTTCAATTTACACCGCCTTTGCTTGGAGACAACGATGGACACGGAGCTTTCCTAGACGGAGAGCTCACGGACGCGGTACTTGTCCGCCTCACTCTCTCCTCCTCGACCCTGCTCGACAGAGGGCAGGCCTCCTCCGTGAAGCAGAAGATCGAGGAGCTCAAGGCGCGCTATGCAGCAGAACAACGTGCCAAGGGAGGTGTTGGGACTCTCAGTAACAGATCGTGTGCAAAGCTCCTGGACATCAAATGGGGACCTTCTCTCGAATCCTCAAGAAGATCGCTACCCTACGCTCAAGCGACATCACTTTTTCTCGCGATCCTAACTTCCTCAAGAAGCTGCTGCGCCACATTCGTCTAGCTCTGTATAGTGTACTAGTAACCATGAGTAGTCTTACACATCCTAGTGTTACAGGTGCTCTAATGGAGATGTTTAGGAAGGGCAGAAAGGTGATCGTACTGGCGGACCAGAAGATGCTTCTCTCGAAGTACTCTCGGCCACGCATCGAAGAGCTGATGAAAGCAGGCATCCCGGTTTACTACCAGAAGCAAGTCAGTCGTGATCAGCACCGGAAGGTGATAATCGTCGATGACGTTGCTGTGAGCGTGGGGTCTGCGAATGCAAGCCTGAAAGCGGCCGACTTCGGTTTTGAAAATATTGTATATCTCTACAGCGAAGACGATGGTGCGTGTTCGGTACTTGAGCATGATTCTATGCGCTAACTTTTGGTTTTCTTTTGCAGTTGGCGTTTTCAAGCAAGAGTTTGACCTGGAATTGGAGGGCGATTGCGCTCTACTGACACCTGAATGGCTCGATGCGAAACCTCCAAAGGAGGACCCGGAGGAGCACGGAAGCGAGCGAGTTTTGCCAGAGGACTCGAGTCTAGTGCCGTAGACTCGGCAGTATAATGAGGTCAATATTTTTCAACAGCAAGCACGAGTTACACAACTACAACGCATTGCCAGCTATGTGAGTGCCAATACCAACGCATTGACGCTCACTCGCCAACCGGCAGCTCGACCCCAGGCTCAGGCCCTCACTCAGCGACTCCATTCTTCGCCAGTCACAGGACAACCGGTCACAGGCCACCCTCGGCGTCCAAAGGATGGGAACGATCGTGTCTTGCCAGAGGACTCAGACAGGGGAAGAAACCATGCCATACGCAAGTAAGGTTTTCGCCATTTGTTGAAGCTGTAGCATTGAGATGTGCCAAGTGATCGTGGAAGCTGGTGGTCAAAGTCGGCGAAAAGAGCTCTATGGTTACCGAAGCTGGTGGTCTCAGTGAGTGAGCAACGCGAGTTTCACGACCGCAACACTATCCTGCTCCGAACAAGTTGGCTTGGTGCACATTATCCGTCTGTAGATTGTGCTGTGAGTATTCTTCGGCCTCCGCCGTTGCAAGTGAACCCCATGGGGTCGATGACATTCCAGTGCTAGTGTTCGATGACGGACTTGCAAAGTTTCGCCGGCAAAACTGCATGTTGTAGACGGTCGTGGCCACCAACATTGTGGGGATCGCTTTGTCCCTGTTCTACCTGGTAGTGTACTACATCTACGAGCCCAACAAATGGTCAAGAGGGTGATCCAAGAACGCAACACGGAGCTTTTGCCACTCTCGATGATCATCGCTGGTGACGTCAATTGTGTGCTGTGGCTCGTGTACGGGCTACTGCTTCGGTTCACAGACACCGTTCTTCCCGCACTTGGAACACGTCCCCGGCTCGCGGGCCTTGCATGCTGCCCTTGATCGCGCGCGCGACTTGACCAGACAGGCGTTGCAGCGGATACGGTTGCTGAGCTCCCTGGTTTTGCCGCATCGGCAGCACTTGTGTTCTTGTACATTCATCAACCTCTTCACGCTTTTTTTCCTCCTGCACGACTTGCAGCAAACCATTGTCTCCGATGGATCCAACGCCTTCCAGCACAGGACGCGGACGTGCTCACTCTTGTGCTTAATGTATGCCTTTGCGGACGTCTTTGTCTATCTGGCCCTCTTCTTCTCGACGTGATCCGTTGTGTAGAATTCAGTGCCTTCCTCGCTCATAAACGAATGGAGAGCAGCACGCTCCTCTTCAGTCACGCCCTCGCTTGCACTCGCGAAGTGCTACCTTTTTTTGAGGCTGTCAGTTTGCGCTCTTGCTCATCCAGCCACACGAGCGTGACCCGTTCACAGTCGTTCTTCATTTGCTTTAGAAAGTTTACCGTAGCGTTATCGACTGCACCAAAAGGTGTGTCAGAACCAAGTGGCTAGCCGTATTCACATTGGTTTACTGACTTTCACTCGCCATGACATGGTACGTGAGGCTCTCGTACGAATAATGTAAGCCCTTCATCGACGGGTTGGCCGACCCCGTCGAGCACATGACATCGTCGGCAATGACCATCTAACAGAGCACCACATATTTTGTTAGCGCTGCATACATGAACTTCAATTTATGCATAGTACCTTTTGATGCTGCGTCTTCGTGGACTTTTGAATGAAGACATCGATATCCGCCTCTAACAGCTCTTTAACGCGAGGTAGCTCAAATGGTGAAAGCACTTGCTGTCGATCCAACAGCACGGTGACTTTAACGTTCGCCTTAGCAAGTGCCACCAGCGATCCCGTCACTCCCATGTGCGTGAGGGAGAAGAAAGTTGCTCGAAGCGTATCTGTAGGAAGTTTCAACTGCATCAGATACATCGTAGCGAAGTTGGGGTTCCCCGAAGAGAACACAAGCTGAGAAGCAGGAATGTCCCGGATCTTCTTTACAATGTCGGCAAATGTGCTCTCAGCAATGTTGAGCGCGAGCGCGCAACCGTGGTCGCTGATCTTTGGATCCGCCGCACGCAGATCTTGAACTCGGCGGTGTACGCGAATGGGTTCATGGGCAGGATTGCGTGCCTTGCCCCATTGCAACGCCTCATCGGCCCAGGCCTCCCCGCGCTTATACCTCTCAACGAACTTCTTGACGGTCTTAACGCCACGCGGAGGCTTGCAGTGTCGGCCGACGTCGGCGTAGTTGATGGCGGCCTGCTTCTGCAGCGAAGGAAGCACCTTTCGAATGATCTCCCTGCTGGAGCAGACTCAGCAGGAAGTCATAGCAAAGGAGGTGTAAGCAGGAGTAACAAGTGTTGAGTGACTTCCTGGTGCTGTGTCATCTACCTGGCTACGTAACAGAAGATGTCCAGCTTGTAGTACTTCTTCACGAAAGCGCACCGCATTACAGGATGGCATCGAGTCGGTGGCCACGTGAACGTGGCTTGTTCTCATTCCACAACTTGCCGTCTTCTACTCAAGCGACCTCGACCAAGCCAACTCATTTGACTTCCCGCGACCATGGCGCCGGCTTCGCCTCGCAAGGGGCGGGGCAAGGCGGCTGGAAAGGCAAAGGCAGCGTCCAAGAAGAAGCGCGCGAGGACGTCTGGAGGCAAGAAACGCAAGGGCATCGGTGGAGAAAGCAAGAAGAATAAGAGGCAGCGACTCGCACAAGACGGACGCATCCTCGAAGGCTCTGACGTGTGGTTCCATCAGGAAGTCGCCGACGGCCTCTGGGCTCCTGACGACGTCCGGGACAGCGCAGCGGTGCCTGCGATCTTCAAGTCTCTCCAGGACTCGTGGTTCCGAGTGACCCACTGCGTGGATACCGACCCACCAGACTAGGACCCAAAGATCACTGACTTCGTCGTGGAACCGCCCAAACCACGCAAGAAGAAAGCGCAGAAGCTTAAAGAAGTGAAGGCCCCTGTGATGCTGCCACCTATCACGAGCTGTACGAAGGTGGCGTTGAAGCCGTCATCGGAGCAAAAGACAAAGCTGAACCAAATGTTCGCAACTCGTCGTGCTGTGTACAACAAGCTTGTCGCCGCCTCCAAGGACGAGCGAGCTACGCGTTTGGCTCAAAGATGCATCAAGCCCAAGGCGCTGGCGCAGCTGTACCGTCCGATGTCGACGAAGAAAAGCGTTCGACAACACTTCCGAAACAAGAAGAAGCTTGCAAAGCATCTTCAGTGCAATTCGGACGTTTTCGTTGGAGCCTTTGACGACTTCCAGGATGCTGTCGTCTCGTCCGCCGCGCTATTTGACGCTCTGAAGGAGAAGGGCAAGAATACAACGTTCCCGGTTATCGGGTTTAAGAGTGTATTTGCGCGCTCAGACGCAATGGCGCTGCGGACAGACCGCGGGTTCTTCGTGTCCAAGGATCGCAAGTCAGTTCGCTTCCACAAGTCGTTCATGGGTAAGAAATGGATCGAGCTGTCCGAGTCTCTGCCTGAGGTCACCACGATGCTGCGGCTAGTACGTACCCGTGAGGGGGCTTCTACTTGTGCGTGCCAGCCTGCAAGGACTTTGTGCCTACGCTGGGCACTCGCACGGGTGCTATTGATCCCGGTGTACGCTGCTTCATCACATTCTACGATCCCAGCGACCGAGTATTCAGCATCGCGGACCCCGACGAGAAGATACTCACGCGACTCAAGATTGCGGACGCACTGCGGCGCGAGCTGGCGCTGCTAGAGCAGAAGATCGTAGAGCCGCCGTGTCGGGGGAAGGACTGTGCGTGCGAACGGACGAGTGAGGGGCGTGAGGCGGCGAAGAACAAGGAGAGCAAGTGTCGACATCCGTGCCATACAAAGACCAAGGTGGCGAAGAAGAAGACGGCGGTAGAATGTGTCGTCATCACTGAACTGTAGGGAAACAAGTGCCTGCGTCAGCAGATCCGTCAGGTTCTTGGCAAGGTGACGCGCATGGTGCACGATATGCACCAGGAGATCTCAAAGTGGCTGTCGCTGAACTACCACGAGATGCTGCTGCCAACGTTCGAGACCCAGCAGATGGCCGCTCGATATGTCCGAGAAGAGCGTCTGGACATCACGCCTAAGAGCCTTCTCGCTCCAGCTGAAGAACTCGTGCTTCGGGGACGGAAGCGGAAGCTGCGTCGCCCGACTGTCCGCGCCATGATGACGCTGTCGCACTTCAAGTTCAAGAAGATGCTGGAGTATAAGATGCAGCGAACGAGCGGTCGAATGGTGGAAGTGCACGAGGAGTACACGTCCAAGACCTGCTCGGGGTGTGGCCGCATCGACGAGAAGCTCGGCAGCAAGAAGGTGTACAGGTGCAAGCACTGCCACCTGGTCCAAGATCGAGATGTTAACGCAGCACGGAACATCTTCCACAAGAACGTGGGTGCGTCCGTACTGCGCGACCATTTCAACCGGTGTTCCTACATCGGGGAGTCCTGCTAGCTCTGCGCTGGTGTTATAGGCCCAACAACCGTAGGTTCGTGTAGAACAGCTTAGGACAGAGGCCGTGATGCTATTCGGGTAGCCACGGACATCTAGAGGCAACTACGTTAGGAGTTCGGACAAGGCTCATGCGCAGAAAAATTTCTGCGAGTGATGTGGTGGATGATATAGCCGTGGACAGTGGATTTGGTGTGAACAAGCAGTTGAAAATTTGGCGATCGTTTTCAATGCACTATCACGATCTCAATGAGATCGTGATAGTGAATTCTCAAACCATTGGAATGCAGAGAAGGCATTTCGATAATTGTAGTTACGCAAGGGCTCTCGATCATCACGGAGTCGAAACTTCGGAACGCAGTGCACGAGTAAATACACTTTTCGTTAGACACGATGAAGATGACGTTGCCCCACGCACACTATTGCATCAAGAGTGGGGACTTTCTTCTTCAAGATCCCGCTAAGCCTCCTGGGTGGCGGCAAACAATGCTGCCACAGTGGTGGCGTAAAGTGCTCCTGGACTGGAAACGGATTCCTTGGGCAAAGCAAAACTCAGTACAACCTACAAGAGCCAAAGTAATTCAGCACGCGCTGTTTAGTCCTATATGGTGGAACACGCCATCAGAATTTCAAGTAAGGCGTACTGACGGCGATGTGTCAACACCACTGGGAGCAGGAACTTTCAAGTTTAAATGCTTATGCAAAGAGCTCGCGTCCAAGCAAAAATGGTGTCTAGCTGATTTCCTAGAGAATTCCTATCAGTGGCCTACGCCATTCGCATTCATGTGTGGAATTAGGAGGGAGATTCGCCCATTGCTAGGCTCAAGAGTCCTGGTGAGTGACATATTGGTGCTGTACCACCAATTGACCCAGCTTTTCTATCGCGTGCTGCCCCATCCTGAGGCGGGTGGGGTAGCAGCCTCGGTTAGAAGTGTTTTTCCGCCTGTGCTTGGTGTAAAAGATGGAAATGGGACGCATTATTTTCCAAATCGACGCAAACAGGACTGGGACAGTGTTGCATCCTGCTTTTTCGGTGAACGTCCATCCTATGCGAGAGCTTGGATGCCCACAAGCTCGTATTCACTCGACACGCTCACAATATATATTACTGCGACGATGCCTCATCCCTGTTGTACACGACGTCATGCTACGGCTGTTTTTCGGAGATCTCATTGTGGGCTCGCGGTTGTACTTCCTGAAGTCGATAAACCCTACTGTGCAAGAGTGTGTGCGGAATTCGTGCACCGCCATTGAAACGGTGAGGCATTGTTTCTTTACTTGCCCAGCGCTAATGGAAATGTGGCAGTCGCTATGGATCCCATGGAGCAAAGCCTTTTCAGTAACGCTAGAGTGGAGACTACTGCTGTGGCCAAATATGCGTGACATCAACGTAGAATGGCAGCAGCAGCACAAACTACTTCTGATTCTCTGGCGAATACACACAGCAATTGTGTTCCATGCTACATGGAGACTACGCAATGATATTCTATTCCAAGAGACTCAAGCTGAGTGCCCAAGCATTCAAACGGTGGCAACCTCGTTTCGTAGACACTGCTAATTCATCTTCCGACATGCAACTGAACTTGGTATCGATGGAGATGAAGTCGTGGACATTCTCCATCGTCTGGGTTTTGACGTACCCACAGCTCTGACATTGCCTCCTCCCGAACGAAGAATTTGGATTCCTCGCCTATAGTCATATCGTGATTTCAACCTTTGAATCCTAAGATCTTAGCTAGCAAACGAGAAGTCCACTAACTGTTAATCAACTAATTTCTCTCTTAAGAAAAGGCGAAAAAAGCGCCCACTACTCTCAAGCTGACAGACAATACGAGAACCAGGATTAGACTGGAGAAAAGTAGTAAGGAAACTCGTCAAAGTCTTGTAGTTGAGGAAACCACCATCCTCAGTATCAATCTTTTCCTTGTAAGCAGCAATAGCACGGTATAACGTCGCAGGTTGGGTAGATAAATCAACTGCATGCGCTTTCTTTATCGATCGTATCACGCGTGCTGCCGAAGAAGCGAGATTCTTTGCCAATGCACTTTGTAAACCTGGCATTTGAATAACCAGCCAAGCTGAAACTTCACGGACACACGTACACAGGTCACCGTGGTTTAAATTGAACTTGCTAATATACCAGGACCCTGCAGGGATACCAGACAGCTTTGTGCGCCGAGAAACACCAGATTCCACCGATGACGAACGCTTTTTTGACACTGTAACGAACCAGGAACACACCTTTGCTCCACTGCAACACGTCCACTTTCGCTGAAGTCCTTTGTCCTCTGTCTGCCGAATGCTCTTGTTCTCGTTGAATGCAACTGCTTTTAAAAAATCTGTGCATGCGTCTGCCGTTGCAAAAAACGCAAAGCGCTCTATGTGGTCCCTGCCGAAGAGTTTAGACAAATCCACCCTGTCACCTCCCATGGAAACGTTCTTACGACGGAGGAGACCACCAAAAGAGAATGGTAGAACCAAAGCGCCGTAAGAGTTGCGTGCTAAACTGCGAACGAAATCTGGCAAAGCTGTGGATCTATTGTTGTAGCAGCATTGCTGCAGCAGAATGCGTTCTGCTTCTTGTTCGGGGTATGGATAAAATGCGACTCTTTTGTTGGGAATTGATAACTATCCTCGGCAAATTGAAGGGCAGGTGGCACTCGAATAAGGACTCTGGCAATCAATCTTGGTGACATCAACACCCGCTGGGTCTTGGCCAGACGATGAATTCGGCAGCTGCATGGTCAAGGCTCCCTACTAAATAGTTTCCAGCGTGAGTGTTCGTTGCCTATGCGATGCATATGCGACAGAGGTCGCCGATACAGTACCTACGGCATGTGTAGCAAAGTTGCCTTTCCTCGCGTCTCAAAGGCAAATCAAGCGGGGTGTCGACAAAAAGTTATTGTGGTGAGTAATGCGCGACTTCAATGGCCAAGGCCGTATATCCGCCGCATCGTCTGAAAATGACGGCGCGGTAAGTTACCGCGCCGGTAAGTCGGAGACTCTCAATGTCTTGACCTTTGACGCTGTGTTCCGGAACTTCCGGTCCCGCAGACAAAGCCACTACACAGCTTATCCTTCGCGCTTTCTGGCGATGTCGATTCCAACGGTTCTGTACCAAAAGTGCCCCCACGTGTGGCGTGGCGTGAACGCCCGCAATGCCGCAATGCGGGATTCGACTCCTGAAGTGTTGAAGCCTCCAATCGGAGGATGGCTGCCACAATGCATTGTTCTCTTTCGTTTGCGGCGCTACAATTCGTGCGCCAGCGCTTCAGGAATCTTGAAGGAGCCAACGTTTGGTGGCCGTGTGCTGTACTTGTGTGCCATCGAGGGAGTCTCGATAAGCAAGCCAAGCCACTGTACATGCAATGCTAAAGGCCCTGCGGCAACTGAGCCCTTATTTTGCACGGAATTGCATTTGTTCGGCGTCACCGAAAAGCAGATGGGCCACACCGCCTCTCATCGGGGCGGTACGGAAAGCCGACCAACGCTATACTACTCAGCATTTCTCCCTAGACACACACGCTTGGTGCTATCGATAATCGACACGCATGGTTCGAAGAGAAATAGACAGAAGCAGCACCTGCCGCTGCTGAGCAGCACCCCTCCCCGAAATCTTGCAGAGCTTCTCGTCGTGGTACCGACGGCTTTGTCGTCCAGTCGTTCTATACAAATTCCAAGTTGTAGTGCTCCGAACCCAGGTCGAGAATGGATCGAATTGATCGCACCATGATAACGGCTGCCATCTTGATCTCACTATATGAGCCTGATGTTCGGCCAGCTGTCGTTTACAAGCACTGAAGTTCGGCCCTGGCGCTGCAACAGCCAGCTCTGCCGCCTCCACACAACCGCAGATCTATACTGTACGTGCGAATGGAGCACGGCCCAACGACGGACCACGCGCACTCGGATTTCAGTGCGACGGACGCTCACACAATCGAATCCCTTGCGCTCCCGTCGAGTCCAGTCGACGGGCTCATTTCCTCCTCCTCCTTCCTTATCTATCAGCCGCCAAAATGAGTGCAGGGGCCGTGATCGGGATCATCCTCGGAGTGCTCGTGGTGCTGGGTGTCGGCGGCTTCTTCGCCTACCGCTACATGAGCGCCAAAAGCCAGGACGACGGGAAGCAGTTCATGCAGGACTATCCGGCGTCCAAGGTCACGCCTACAGACCCCCAAGTGTCCGAAGCCAACACGCAGAACACCCCGACCGAGTACGACTTTACCACGTTGGACGCGCCGACCACCAAAGCCACGCCGGACCCGTTGGCGTCGTCCATCGCCATGCTGCACGCTGTGCCTGGTGGCTCCCCCAGTCCGTCGCAGGAGCCAGCGCGATACAATTTCGACCCCGCCCAGTCGACGGTTAACGGTGTAGCTCCGTCCACGTCGCCGTTTAACAGGAAGGACGCAGTGCAGGCTTCGCGTCCCAGCAACAGCAACTTCGAAGCCCACTCGATGGAATTCAACGCCGTTCCTGGCAGCTACGCAGAGTCCTACAACGAATCATACGCCGGTTCGTTCGCTGGTTCCATCGCTGGGTCTTACGCCAACTCGTTCTCCGGAACGTACAACGGTCAGGGAGTGCTCAACTCGTTCGACGGCAGCGTCGATGATTTCGGACGGGATACCGTGGGGACGACTGTGTCTGAGGCTTTGGAGCGACAGAGTGAAGTACCGACAGATGACCACGAACAGTCTCACTGGATGGATGACATGCGCGGCACCAACGACAGCTACGCCATGCTCGAGTCAGGCTCGTTCGATCGCACGTCGGCGCTCTCGCGCTTCTCCACGGACTCGGACCTCACGGGCCGCCCCACGCAGACCTAAGCCAGAGAGGAGGAATGAAGGAAACAGAGAGAGGTGTATCTATAGTAACTGGTTAGGACAAGTGTCGAGCGCTCCGTTTGGGAGGTGCAGTGCCAAAATGCAACTGAAGTTTTGAATGCCGTGAGGGGGCATCGATCGCCACATTCGGATACTCTTCCAATTATACGTGAGAATGAAGAAGAGGAAGAGAAGAGAACGTTAAGTGATCATGCAGGTATGCATTTCGTCCAAGAGAAGACGTCCACGCTTCTATTTGTTGCCGATTGCTTATCGACGAGCCGGGCCGCTACCACGCTTCGGCTGCGGGAATTGGAGCGGCACGGAAAGCACCGCGCGGAAAATCTGCTTCTTGGACGCAAGCGACGACGCACCGCCGTAGATGGCTGTGTCAGGTTTGGTCTTCTCGACGATGCAACCAAGTTGACGAGCGTATGCCTGAATCTGGATGGTAGATCTTTTCAAGTCGGCGCCAACCTCCGTAAGATCCAAGCTGAAGCCGTTCACAGTCAACGCCACCACAATAAGGTACAAGCTGATCTTGTCCTTCATAGCCTTGGACTGCAAGTACGACGGGTGCCCGGTGGTGCTCTCGCTGATGTCCGTGAAAAGCTTCAGGAAGTGGCGCACGACCACGAGAGGAATGCCCTTCTCTTCGCTAAAGACAGCCGCCGACTTGCGGATGGGGAAGCGTGAGTTATAGAAGTCGATCATGTACGCCAGGTACACGATGAGGCACATCTTGTTCACATCGTACGGCGCAGGCAGAGACAGCATCAGCCGCGTTGGCAGCGACGCCAGGTTCAAACTAGCCGCGTATTCCGCCACACTCGTGGTCTGTAGCGCCTCAATGACCTCCTCGGCCATGATAGTCAGCGAGTCCATCACAGAGCTATCCATAACTGTGCAGTGAGCAGCAAAACAACTCGTCAACAACGTCCACCATACCAAATCAGCCAAAGCAGTCCAGCAACTTACACTTCGCGAGATCGTAGACGTGGTCGGGCGTAGGTGCGTCGATATCGCACGGGGGCAGCAGAGCATTGCGCGTGGCAGCAAGAGCTGCCGCCTCTTTGGTGTACGATCCGTCCTGTGCGCGCTTCTCCTCGAGCTTTTTCTGCGCCGCCGTGACCTTCTTCTTGAGCGTCTGACTGATCGACGTGGCGCCGCTAATGTTCTCCAGATCCACGATGTTCTCCTCGCGGTTCTTCTGCATGCGCTTGCTCTTCTTGCTACCGAAGACCTCGACGAGGTCGCGTCTCTGGTCCATGAAGCTCTTGTCCTCTCCGCGGTTGTCGTCCACGTTCTCGGACGCGTTCTTGATGGCCTGCTGCATGACGTAGATCTGGTTCACGTTGCACAGCCGCACCTCCTTCGTCTTCTTGTCGTAGACGCCCACGGCGTAGCTGGCGAAGTCGTGACTGGAGCCCAAGTAGCCGAAGTTGGCGCCCTGGTACGCCACCTTCTCGGAGCTGGCGACCACCAGTCGCTGCTTCTTGGTGGGGTTCTCGAACACTTCGAAGGCCAAGTCTTTGCGCTGGTTCGGAGGCGGAGGTCCATTCCGGAACGTTGCTACATTTGGATTCAGATCCATCATAATAATGATAATAACAATGATAAAAGAGTTAACACTGCAATAGGAATGGTGGCAATTGCAGTTGTACGTACCGACGACGGGTGCAGTGCTGTCGAACGTTTCCTGGTGCTGGAGATGCACTTTAACGCGCTTGCTCATGGTGCTTCTAAGCGCTGCAATTGCTGGTGTGTACGGCGCAACGCTTCCAGCCATGTTGATCTTCTCCTATTGGCTATAATGTTGTCTGCTTTATCGCTTTTGTGACTGGTTGAAAAGAATTATCAGATTCAACCAATCATACCATTTTTATCTAAAACAAAAAACGACAACATGCATAAAGGGGAATCCGAGTCTGCACGTGTAGCAAGCATGAGTGCCGATACTGACGGTGGCATGACGTTGTGTCTGAACCTAATGCGCCGAATGCCGCCTCGTGAAGTGGAGACAGACGTGTACAACCTCACGCGTCTGGTGCCGTCGCTCACGGACGAGCTGTACCAGCGCGTGGACCAGCCGCTGCAAGTAGCTGTGGACCCTGCGAACGGCCGCAAATATCTGCTCTGCGACTACAACCGGGACGGAGACTCGTACCGTTCCCCATGGACCAATCAGTACGACCCTCCAGCTGTCGACGGAGAAGGTTTCTACCCTTCTGAGACGCTACGGGAGCTCGAGGTGCAGGCCAACGAGATCTTCGACTCGTACCGAGAACTGTACTACCAAGGGGGGATCTCCTCCGTCTACATGTGGGACTTGGAGCCTGGCTTTGCGGCCTGTTTCCTAGTGAAAAAAGACGTACTGGACCAACGATTCGTGGAAAAGGGGTCCTGGAACTCGATCCATGTCATTGAAGTGCAGGAGGGCAGTGACGTCGTGGACAAGGGACTCAAGAAGGCCACGTATCGTCTTACGACGTCGGTGCTGCTGTCCATGAAGGTGAATCGTCCCGAATTGGGCGATTTGACGCTGGACGGAACACTCACACGACAGGCGGAGAAGACGATGGAGTTTGAAGACCAGTTCGCCCATGTGTCCAATATGGGACGCATGGTCGAAGATATGGAGATCGACATGCGCTCCAGTTTGGACGGACTCTATATCTCCAAGACCCGTGAAGTGATCAACGGCATGCGGAAGCTGCAGCAAGGACCGGCAATGGCGAACCCGTTCGTTGGAGAACTGACTGGTGCTGTGCTTAAGCACGGACAGAAGACCAAGCAGCAGGAGTAAAGCGTTTTTTTTCAAAATCCTGCAAAAACAAAATGGACTTTAAACTTTCATTGTTCGCTGAAGGTTTGGATGGGATGGAGACATCGGCCAACGTAGAAAACAACGGAAGTGACACATATTATTGATTCCACAGCACAAAAACGAAAATATGAGAAAAACAAAATGAACCACTGCGCAAACGACCACAAGAGGTTATTGTCGTAAACCGCGCCATGATAGCTTTTGAGCCTCGAACAATGGCGTTGCTTGGCTTCTGATTGAAACCGGCCGTCTTTAATTCGTCGTCTCATTAACCTTGGAGGCCTTCCATTTCACCGATTTCACCTTCCAGGGCTCCCTGGTTCCACCACGTCGAAATTTGAGAATCACTGGGTCGTGAAACCCTGCAGGTAGAGCTGCTCCCGTAAGAAGGCTTAACAGTCTTCGAGCGTCAAAATGCACGATAGAATTCCTATCGATCGTAGTTATGTCCATTCGAGCGGCTTCAAAAATCACCATCAACATTGGATTCTAAATGATATTGCCAAACGTTGCTGTCTCCAGTGTGAGATAATGTTCAGCGGATCCTTATTTTCTGCATTATTTAATAAATCGAGAACTGTCCACTTGGTGGAAACGATTCTCCATCTATCGGTCTCTACCTCTCTATCAATATTAATTCTTCGTCGTGGAAATGACACAGTCGAATTGGAGCATCAAGGCAGAGGCAAGTTGTTTAGAAGTGGCCATGGATGTTGAATGCAGTTTTGTGCGGGTGGAAGGTGTGAGCTTTCCGGAACAAATATCCTCGCTGACCCACGTTTTGGAGTTGATTGACGAATTTCTGATGACGTACGAGGAGGCTCTGATGAAAGCTACTAGAACAAACGACCTGCCTTGGGTTGACAGCCTTTTAGTCTTGTGGAATGGGGACGTGACGGATGCTATTGAAGTTGCTGCATCGAATGGGCATGAGGAAATGGTAGATCATTTACTCCTGGTGATTAATAAGCGAGGTGCAACGAGGGACGACGAAAGCGATGAGGACAGCAGCAACAGCAGCGATGATGAGGATGTGGAACTTCGGCAGACTGGTGCCAATGTCCGACAATTCCTACAAAAAGCTATTGGCGCAGCGGCCACGAATGGGCAGCTCAACGTTGTGCGTACATTCCTCCCACAGCTGGCTGGGTCTGGCCACGATGCAGGCGCTCTACACGCGATGTACAGAGCTACGTGGCAAGCGCTAGATAGAGCTGCAGCAAATGGACAGCACACCGTGGTACAATTTGTCGTGGACTATGCGTCAAAGTGGGGATACATCGATGCATATGCTGCCAGCAGCGATGTTGATGCGTTCGGGCTCGCAATTCGAGGCGGCAACGAGCCGATGGCAAACTACCTGCTGAGGATATCTGAGATTCAATGGAATATGAAAAACGCTTTTAAACTTGCGATGGAAAATGTGCTGCTGGAACTTGCTGAGTGGATTTATGTACTTCACTCTCAGTATATTGGGGGCGACGGTGGTGAATTGCTGGTAGAGTGTGTCCGTGGCGAAAGAGTTGATTCCGTGAAGTATTTATGTGCCAACTTCCAGTTTTCGTCGCAAGCGTATAACCAAAGCTTTCGAATTGCAACCAGAGCACTTGTAACTTACATTCTGCTCACAACTGGCTGCATTTTGGATGGATCGATCACTGTGGCTTTCCGGAACGTCACTAGGTGCGGGGTCTTCGACGGGGAAGAATATTATCCGAGTGACGAACAAGTTGAGATTGCAAGAGTTTTGGGTAGCAGGAGTTGTGTCCCACCCCGTGTTATCAAGTCAGCTTTAGTGGGGGCAGCTACGAATGGCCATGAAAAACTCCTGAATGTCCTACGTGATGACGACCGTATAAACGCTCAGACTATCACGAAAGCCTTCATCGGTGCAGCAACCAAGAATCATCTGAACATAGTGAAGGCTTCGTGCGATGAGGCTTATATCTCATCTCAAGTGGTCACAGAGGCTTTCCTTCAAGCCCTGAAAAGAGGGTGCGATGACATCATCAGATTTTTGCTTCTCAATCCGTCAGCGTCCCAATTGATAAAGGATGATGCAGTCTGCAAGTGGCTGAACACCACGTGAAAAGGGAACATTCGATGAACGAGAAGTCAGAAATTGAGTTTTTACTTGAAAATGTTGTCCATCTTCTATGGCGCTTCACATGTCAACGTGTTACAGTCTTCACCCCGCCAAGCCTGTCGCTTCTCGTCGACGGGGCCTGTTCTCGCTGTAACCCGAGATGCTAACTAGACTACACTACTGCTGCTGCTCGCCGTTGACCTGAAAGACGCTCAACGATCCAGCGCATACAAAGCGCATGATGTTGAAGGCCGCGTTTTCGTCCCTGTTTGCCACGAAGCCACAGTGCGGGCACACGAACATGTCCTGGTTGCGGAGAGAGAGGTGCAGTCGGTTGCAGCGACCACAAGTGCGGCTCGTATACATCTCCGAGCACAGCACCAGGGTCTTGCCGAGGACAGCGCACTTGGCCAGTAGTCGCTGGCGGAACTGGAAGTGGGCGAGTGATTGCATGTGGGTGTTGAACTTGTGCGTCCACGGGGCACTCGCCAGCAGCATCGGCTTGGAGTCGAACTTGGGCAGCAGGACCACATCCGAGTTCTTGCACAGGTATGCCGCAGCTTGGAAGTGTAGGTCCTTGATGTAGTTCTCAAGCTCGGCGGACGCACAGAAAAACTCTCGACGTGCTGCTACGTATCGTTTCCAGTCCTCACCAGTGTGCCTCCGCACCTTCTTCACGTTGACAAACGCGCTCATGCGGCGTTGCGCAGCACTCAGACGCTTCCTCAGTCGGTCCAGTTTGGCCCAGTTGGCCCGCCCAATGTGTGAAATGTTGCCGTGTAGGTCCATGCACGTGAGGAATGCCTTGAGGCCTGGGTCACATGCATTACAGCGATCTCTGTCCTTTGATAACTGGGGCCCGACCACGTAGGGAATCTGCGCGTACCAATAGCCGTGCTTGTTCAGAATCACAACTTCGCCCTCGACCGTCGTGCCCTCCTCCACCATGATAGGGATGTTGGGCACGGAGGTTATCGAGAGGAACTGCTCCACCTTTCGTGGTTTTCTTCCATCGGTTGGGTTCGGCGCCGGGCCTGAGTGATGCGTCCTCGGTCGGTGTGTATTCGCATCGAGATACGATCTCTGTGCGTGTTCACCAATCGTGAAGTAGTTATGTTGCTTTCGTGATTTAAAGTGCATCGTGAAGCGGCTGCTGTTGCCACGAGCGAGATTCGTGTAAGCCGCCGAAATGGCCGAGGAAAATTTACGAACCACGATATTCCGTATGCTGGCAGGAGTCTGGAGCACCCACTCTGGCGACGGCCCCATGCCATCAGGATACGCCAGATTATTGCCCTCATCTTGCCGTGTAACGAACAGTTTCTCCAGGACGTTCCTGCTTGCCGTGCCCACTTTGCGGTGATGCTCGACGCATTTGCTGTATGTAAACCTACAGGCGTGCATGACTTGCTTGAGCTTGGCGGCCTGCTCCACCGACGGCTTGAGACGGTAGCGCCGAGTTCGACGCAACAGCAGCGCGTCCTCGGACTCCAGCATTCTCTTTTCGTTTGAGAGTCGGGTCAGCTCTCGTTGGAGTGAGCTCTTTCGGGCGCGCGTCAGCCTCTGTTGCTTCAGTTCCATTGTAACACGTTTGATCTCGAGTCTGAGCTCGCGTTCTCGTGCTGCACGTTGATGGCGTGAGCGAAAAGCATCGATGTTAGCCTGTTGGGCTTGTTGGTCGACTCCCCAGCCATCACCCCCAAAACGCTGTTGGACGTCGACCAAGTCCTTGTCGATCGGGCGCGGGTTTGTCCACTCTGCGATTGAGAACCACGATTGATTCGGCTGCGCACGCTGAAGCACTGCCTCGTCAATGGGCCTCTGCTGCATCCGCTGTAGAACGTCTAGGTATCTGTGGTCGAAAGCCATGCCGAGCGTCTGCTGCTGCTAGAGTGGTAGTCGTTGTACTAGCGGCTGCATCGCGTCGAAAGAGTGCAGTATCGCATGCAGTAGTAGGTTCGACATGATGTCGGTGAACACAACCCAATCGAAAGTCGGCTCGCGCTCCTCTAGCAGCCCTCGCACTCGCCATCCAGTAGATTCTTCCTGAACATGTTGCCCTCGGTCTTGTCTCTCCAGAAGCCGCAGAGCTCGAACGGCTAGAAACTGCTCTTCTTCGTCGTTGACGAATACGCGGAGTGATTCAATGCTGGCCTGTAGAGTTGGGATGGTTACTATAGCGTCGAACACACTGAGGCAACGGAGTACACGGACGATGACTCGCTCGCGGACACGGCCCAGTCACCCTCGGACTCGCAGACAGGCACGACCATCTTCGAGCACAATGAAAATGAGGGACCAGACTTCACCCAGTGTGTAACGACGCACCAGCGTCACGGCCAAGGTTGCCGCGACGCCGATCGTCGTAGACAAGGCCAATGAGCGGCCAGCCCGCCACGTGCCGAACTGGAGCAACATCACGATGTTGCCCCAGGTTGCACTGGCAGCTTCAACTTCAATGCATACATTCTGTTTGTATTGATTTCATTATAGTGTACAGTTACGACCTCGAACCGGTTCACATGAACCGCGGTCGGTGCCTACACTAGCGTACCTCCAAGATTCAAGCCAAGTATGATCAAGAATCTTTTATACTTAGTTTAAGTAGTTAAGAGGACTGGACTAGCTAGCCATTGGTATGTAGCGAACCAGGATTCTCCGAGCTCTAAGACATTCAAGCTCACTTTCCAATTTGCCTTCTTCGGAGCAACCAACTAGCTCCCTCAAGCCTCGCCTCGGGTTCTCGCCTGAACCCTCGCCTCCTTCCAAGACCCTCGCCCTACGACTCTTCGAGCTTCCCGTTGGGATCTTTGCTCTAGTCGTTGCTTCCTCAGTATCGCCAGTCGTGACAGTCAGTTGTCACACAGTGCGGTGATAACGCGCCGCTTGAGTGCGGAGAGACTCATGGCCACGAGCTCCGATTGAGAAGTGAGAAAATCCGTGGACCACGAGTTGAATTTCTGAAAAGCCAACGTGCCAACGGCTGTCAAGCCTTCAGTTGTGCTGTTTCTTGGGTCTTGACTAGCTGCGTGCTAGGAGGCGAAATGAAGACTGAATTAAAAGAAGTTATGATAACTACGACTTCCTGCTCTACACTACACTGTCCCTTGCTCTGCAGAGCTGTTATGAAACTCACGCGCTGCGATTGAAGACGGACGCTTCTCGCCCTGTGCTTCTCGTGCGTCAGCAACGGACGACTACAATCTCCGTTACAACGGCCCCTTCATATGGAAAAATGCTGACCCAGCAATTGGGTTTTGATCCTCCGCGAGACGTTCTCCCAGAACGGGACCATAACATTTGACTTCCGCGATTGTAGTTGAATAGCGGTAACCCTTTTTTTGGATCAAATTTGGCGCAGGTCAAGAATGGGTCAACTCCGTTTTTGGGTCAATTCTGGGTCAAATTCGATCGTGATTAGACCCATAGGGGGAGGCCTCGTTTTAATATACGATAAGCCTCTATAATTTAATATTATTCTAAAAATTGAATTAATGTAATTATAGAGAGAAATGTTTGTCCGTGGCGGGTATCGATGTCTGAACCAATACAAACACTTATATAGGAACCAACACAAATTATGATTAGGTCGAGGGTACCTCCGCTTGGGTATAGTGGGTACGTGGTAAATTTGCGAAATGCGAACAACCCACGTCTCAAAGGGGTGAAGACTTAGCATTTGCTCTCATAACAGAAATCTCGTAAAACAGTCGTACGGGCGCTAGTCGACATATGAGAATTTGCGGGGGATAAACCCTTTTGATTATTTCGAACTCAAATAAAGACCATGTTCAAAAGAAATATCTGGAGAATTTACCTTTACGTTTTGGAAAGTTATCTAATATTCTGGTGATATGGTCGCAATGGAGTCTTCGCTTGAGCTATCTGAGTCGAAAACGTCGTCATGGTCGGTTTCAGAACTTAAGTATCCCTCCAAATCTGGGTCAAGTCCGGGTGCTCGTTGAGAATTGGCATGCGCTGGGGCTCTAGCTCTGCGGTTGGAAATGTTATTCAGAAGACGAACATTCTCTCGGCTTTGTTTTTCGATAACAGCGATAAACTGTGTCACGTCTGGGTGGGCTATCAAGAAAGATTCATTGAGGGCACGGTTGTATCGCTCAAGTGGATTGTTGGTGCGATTGACAAGGTCTTCACGCAGACCGTAAATGTTCCACCACTCTGGCTTGAACTTAATAATCCACGTTTGCTTGAAATAATTCCAAAACTGTTGCCAATTTTTCTTCGAGTACACGATGTTTTCATTCTCACAGTCCCTCTTGATTACAGCTCTGACGTCATGAGTGCCGCGACTGGAAATTTCGCATCGCCGAATCACGGTAAGCTTGTCGATGTAACCAGGACGCATAGCCAAATCCACTTCATCTGTCGAAATCTTCAGCTTCAGCATCTTGCATCTTATAGCTTGCTTGAAATGGAAAATACAACCGACAATTCTAGATTCTGGGAATTAGTTCTTGACGGCCTTGATCATGGCTAATTCGAAATCGCAGACAACGTGCGCTGGGGTCAACTTTTTATTGGATGCGACGAAGATGTAGTATAGAAGATGCTCGTACAATTGGGCCGTTTTTCCAGACGTCAATCCATACCAAACTGGTAAATAGAACTCAGAAATTTGATCAAAGATCATTACAATCACCAATTGGTAAAACGACATTGGGACACACAGGTAAGTGGCGTCGATGAACACTGAACATTGGCGCTGCTTCGTCCGATCCATCAATTGTGGGTGCGCCCAGCCGATCACACGATGGAGCACTTCATCTTCGTAATGCGTGAAGTGAAACTGGAAAAACTTGAGTCCGGGACTGAACTTGACATCACTCAGAGGTTCGCTCTCAAGGCGTCCAAACACCTCACGACCAAAATGTTTCGTTCTAGTTCGGTAATGCCGGCCCAAAACTTGTTTTTTGGTCGCTCCTTGAACAATGACATTGTCGTCGTTGTAGAATTGGTCCCGAATAGTTCGCCACACTTCCGTCGGAGTCAGTGTGACGTCGCGATGACCCAATTCGTCGGTGGCAAGCAGCATTTGCTGTTTCCAGTTCACAAAAACGGGTGTGGGTCCCGTGGGAGCGCGGTGGATTTCGGGAACGCAATCTGACATGTGAGTGCCCTGGACCACAGCATCCCGCTCGAAACGAAGAGCTTGGCTTTGCCTTTGGTCCTTCGATAGACGCTACACCGGTAGTGCTTGGTCGATTCCCCGTGATACCAGGCATAGGTGTATCCTCGGTAATGAACGGTGTTGGTTCCAGGCACATTGATAGGCTGCCCCACATCTTGAATGCTGTTGTTTGTCTCGGTCGCCCGACCACCGTTCCCAACATCCACATCAGATGATGTGTCCGATAAAACCAAGGTTGTCTCCGATGGTGCATCAGAGCCGGTATAATCGGATGAGCTAGACAGCGATGGAAGTGCCAAATTGTCGTGGACCATGATGACGTAGAGGGAAGCGAAGCGAGGCTCGGGAAAAGGATTGAGTGAAGAACGGAAAATTGCGAACTGATTGTTGTTAAGGCTCGATTTTTCCTTTAGTTTCCTTCTCTCTGACGACTGCTCTTTCGTGACTTAACATGGAATCGTGTAATTGTCGGTTGTGCCTGAAACAGGGTGAGTAGCGCTCTGTTCCACGCCTACACCGTATGCGCTTAGAAATGACGAAGCGTAGAAGTACTTAGAGTTTGTATGCAATGAATAGAAATACGCAGTGTCGCGTATTTCTAAAGCAATACAAAATACTCGTGAACTTTAACTGAAAATAGAAAACTGAATTGATTGGCAGCCCTGCTGCCTTAGCAAACCCTACTGTAGAATATCTATAGCGTAGTGAGGGCCGACGGGTGGCCCTCACGCGTCCGCGTGACGTGCAAGCACGTGGTTGGTCAGAAAGCTGCGTCTTTCTAGCCAATTATCGTGCGCTAGGCGCCCGCCAAAGTCTGCTCGCTTTGGCGGCTCGAAATGATTATAAACCTTGTGTGCATAGTCGTATCCGACTATACGTATAGTGGTGTGCGCCACACTAATTTGTGTGACCCTGTTACAGTGCCCATGATTCCGTTGTTGTATGAACGTTTATACCGTCGTTTGCTCGGTTTCACGATTCTTCATGTTTGCGTCCACGAGTGCACGACTCTTCCCTGTCGCAAGTGCGATGTGCGTTCATCTTCAGTCGCACATCGGTCGGGGACACGTGGTGGGATAAAATGTAATTTATGTCTTTTTTAACGTTTTCAGCCAATCACGGTCCAACCTTTTTTGCCTGATAATTGATTGACCCATAGTTGACCAATAAAGCGAGTTGACCCCAAAAAAATCCTTCCGAAACAGAGAGGTTGATGGGGAGGCATCCAGTTGATGAATGAACTTCCGAGTAAGACATCTGCCAGATACATTCATGGCGAAGCTATCCGAGACCACTGGACAACAGAGATCGTAGATAAACAACTCGGCCTCGCTATAGTCTACAAAATCAAGTTGTACGAGGGAACATCTTGGCTGACTATACCTAAGGTGTAATGGGGCGCTGTTTACAACAGTCCCCAAAACACGGCACGCACGCTGGTGCGGTTGAGGAAGCGTTCCCGACTTGGAGGGAGGAAGGCGACTTGAGTACTTGAGGGAAAGTTTGCAACTGAATTGAAATGAGCTTATGGTTCCTGAATCCTATGAATAAAACCACTAGGGGCCCTTGAGGTTAAATGTAATTTAACCTACACATGTAGTATAAAACCTTGGGTTGAATCAGGTTGAACTTGAAGATTCTGCTTCGAAGAATCTTCCTGCCGCGTGGCGTCTTGTGATTGGCCACAAGAACTCAGGTGACACGATGGCCTTGTTACCAAATAATGTCCCAGGTGAGGAACCATCATGCACAAAGAAGTGCAGAGAACACTTGGCGTAATCACTGATTATGCCATGGGTGAAACAGGGCGAGACGCGCTCTGTTTCTTTAGCATACACTAGTATGCGCTTTTGAGGAAGCGTAAGTTACTTAGACTTTGTATGCAAGTAGAAATACACGTCCCCGTGTATTTCTAAGCAAAAGACCGAAACTTTAACTTGAAAATAGAAAACTGAATTGAATGGAAGCCCGCCGCGTGGCGGGCCCTTAGCAAACCTATCTAAATGACTCATGTATCTACGGAGGTGAAGCCATGGTTGGCTCTCACGCTCCGGCCCTTATGTATGCGTTTGATTGGTGGAAATGTGCCCCTTTCCACCAATAGCAGTGCGCTTAGCGCCCGCCAATGTTTGTGCCATTGGCGGCTCGAAATGATTGTTGACTGTGTATGTGACGCACACACAGAAGGCTCGCCGTATACTTGTCCGTGTATAGTCCGGCCATACACGTATATCTGGTGTACCCAGTTACACCAGCCTGTGTAACCCTGTTACAATGGGTGGATGTGAGCAAACATTTGAGCATGTTTATGCCACCTTTACCTCCATGACAGCAGTGTGTGAACCACACCAATCTGTGATCGCATAACCAATGTAATATGTAACAGGGTTACACAGGCTGGTGTAATTGGGTACACCAGATATACGTGTATGGCCGGACTATACACGGACAAGTATACGGCGAGCCTTCTGTGTGTGCGTCACATACACAGTCAACAATCATTTCGAGCCGCCAATGGCACAAACATTGGCGGGCGCTAAGCGCACTGCTATTGGTGGAAAGGGGCACATTTCCACCAATCAAACGCATACATAAGGGCCGGAGCGTGAGAGCCAACCATGGCTTCACCTCCGTAGATACATGAGTCATTTAGATAGGTTTGCTAAGGGCCCGCCACGCGGCGGGCTTCCATTCAATTCAGTTTTCTATTTTCAAGTTAAAGTTTCGGTCTTTTGCTTAGAAATACACGGGGACGTGTATTTCTACTTGCATACAAAGTCTAAGTAACTTACGCTTCCTCAAAAGCGCATACTAGCGTATGCTAAAGAAACAGAGCGCGTCTCGCCCTGTTTCATAATAGGCCAGAGGGGGCCATTACACTGTAGCTTTTCTCGACTTTCATTTTGCTGATCGAATTGAAGACGAGCCTGTTCTGTTGCTGTGGGACGACTTCTCTGCCCATTGGACAGAAGAAGTCGAATCTCACGCTCAAGCCCTGGATGTTTTCCTGCTAAAAATGCCACCTGGATTAACATCAGTGTGCCAACTTGCGGATATTTCGTGGTTTCGACCTCTGAAACAACGTCTGCGCCAGGCATGGGCGGGTAGATTGACTGTGCAGTTGCAGAACTTTAACTCTGGAGGCGTGCAAGAGGCATTCAAGTTGATTGCACCTACACGTGCTGAAGTCATCACCTGGGCAGCTACTGCGTGGCGTCAGCTGGGTGCTAGAGTTGCGAAAAGTGGTTTTAAAGGCCTTGAAAAAGCTCGTCGAGCTAGTGATTTAGCGCTCACACAGCCCGACAGCACTGAATTTGACAACATGGAAGCCGAAAGTGTGGTGTAGCAGGATTCCAGAATTTATTCGGATCCCAAGCTGGCACACACTTCGCCACAGACGCCAACTGCGGAGGGGGTACTCCGATAACCGTGGGGGGGTCGCTGCGGTCTCACCTTGTGTACCCTGTCGGCGGGCGGATTCGTTCTCTCGATAACACGAGATGCGCAGTGATGTGAGGCTTGAATCTCCTCGGCGGGGACTCGGGGAGATGGGGGGTACCCTTGACCACCTTCCACAATCCAATCCAACCGCTGAATCGTTCTCTCTTGTTTTGCTAGTCTCTTTCGCAGGTCTTGGTTTTCTTGCTGAAGGTTCTTGATCTCTGCTCGAAGGTGAGCTAGTAAACAGCGTTGGTGAAGATCACGCAGTCGAAGTTCCGCTGGCGTGGAGGGATATTCCGCATCTAGGGCTCGAAGCGCCTTGAAGGCAACGATCTTCTCCTGGTTATTGAAAGCGGAAACCTCCTCGTGCTTGTGGAATAGTGCGTCTGCCATGCGTAGTTGATAGTTGATCTGGAGTTGAATCAGGGATCGCTCGGCCGTGCGCACCAGGTCCTCAGGGAGCAGCAGCAGGCTTAGCCGCCTTGGGCTTGGTGACCATGACGACCAGGAAATCATTCTCCTTCACATTGTACTCGGCCAGTGTGCTGTCGTCTTGGAGCACTTTTCCTGCGAAAATGAGCTTCTGCTGAGCTACGGGGGAACGTCTGGAGCTCCTCGATCTTCTGCTTCACGGAGGAGGTCTGCCCTCTGTCGAGCAGGGTCGAGGAGGACATGTCCGAAACTTCAACTACAATACTCGGACTGTTGTTAGGGCAATGAAGTGAAAGTGGTAGACGTCTGTCGATCTAGCTAGCGAACATGTCTCTCGCGGTAGGCTTTTCAATCACGGAGTACTTGCCTTTGTTTCGGCTGCCGCTCAAAGCTATCAAACAGAATCTCTTCTCGAATTCCTCTGAGATCCTGTTCCACCTCGCGTGAAAATCGTGTGCATAAGTCTCCACGAAGCCACCGGTGAACCAAAACACGTCCTCGATATTGCGCACCAGCGCTTGCTTCGACAAGTTTGCAAAGCCTAAAAGGGAAACGAGGTTAATGCATCGTGATGTAAGTCATAAATACAAATTAAACGTACCAGTCACCAGCATGTTGTCCAGGATCATTGCCTTGCCATGGAGTAGTCTACCGTGCACGTCAGAAGAGAGAACGTGAAACGGAACCTTGTGCTTGCGAAGAATATAATTTGCCGCTGAGCCTGCCTTCAGCATTCCCAAAGAAGAATCCACTAGGACTTTCACGTCGACTCCCTTGTTTTGAAGCTCTACGAGTTTCTTTGCAATTTCCTCATCACTGAGTTCGAAGAAAACGAGCCATGCCCGGACTTTGACTTTATCTAGGCGACCGTTTATAGTAGCTCTAGCTTCTGTCAAGGTCATCTTATGTGATTGGAGCCAATATCTGAGGCATAAGAGGTTCTCCGATTTCGCCATATTTTCCAACTTCTCCATATTCTTCACAAGCTCCATAGACACAGTCGCATGCCTCTGGTTTAGCTCTTCCATCAATTGCCGCATTTTGCGTAAAGCTAGTGAAAAATCCATTGCACGCTCTTCAGCAAATTCATCACCAAGCGGTACGTCCGTCACTTGGGGAGTGGCTCGAGCTGGGCTGGTCTCAGTTCGTTGTGGAGAAGTTGGTGGAGGAGATGATGGGGATGGTGGAGGTTGGACACCATCATCAATGGCATCACCGTCATCTCTAACACTCCCTTCGTCAAACTGTTCAATGGCTTCGTCACAACCACTCCCTTCGTCAAAATGTTCAATGGCTTCGTCGTTAACGCTTAGGTCATCATTATCTTCTGTCGCCTCGTTGATCTCCTCATTTTCATACATGTTCTCGCCCGGGTCAGATCGTGGGTCGACACGCGGAATCTCGAACAAGCCATTGCGATCCATGTAAGCTTCCCAATCGCCCTGTAGAGTCACTCTGTCATGATTGAGCTTCCTATGTAGTGCGCTCCAATTGATGTTGCCAGACTTCTCGAATCGCAAAACCGCGTTATGCAGCACGTGCCAGACGACTCTCTTCGCTCTCTTCTTGGGGTCCATGCGGGAGGGCATTGTCGGGATCTTTCAGCCAGAAGTGCTACAGCGGTTTGCTCGGAGACGTGGTGCTCCACGTCTTCTCCTTGAACTCCATCGGGATACGACGGCTGTGGTTGTAACCAGTGGGGCAAAATGCTGACGATAACTTTCAGACGCGTTGCTGTAGGCCTCCACGACGAAGAATGTTGGGCACACGCTTGAATCCGCTAGTGTGGGTAGCAAGATCCATTCGCGCCCGTTAATCCACTGAGGCAGCGTGAAGTTTAGCGCGTGGATGGAGATCGGGTACGATGACAGCGCTAGGTTCTTGCCTTCAGCCTTGTCTGAGCATGGGTTATGTTTGATGTCATCATCGAAATCCCAGTTCTGGTAGCGCGAAGGATAGTGATGCACACCCGACACGCCAATGAGGGTCTTCTCATGAGCTACAGCGATTGGGACAGCCAGGCAGCGCTTTTCGTGCGTCAACGTTCCCCACAGATCCACAGCAGTAGGTAGGATCTCCTGCCACGCACTCACTTCGGCCACAAACGGCGCAATGGCAGCATACTCGCGCCAGTCGTCCAACAGCAGCGCACGAGAGAGCCGCTCCTCTGAATTGGCGAGTGGACAGCTAGGTCCTGGACCGAGACAGAACGAATGAACCGCTGAAATACTTTTTCAACGCCTGTGCGAGTGTCTTCGCCATAGCTGCTCCACCCAAAACCGGCGAAAAACAAGCGAAGTGCCTGCCACTCGAGAGCTGCGCGCCTACGTGTCCGCGTGTGGTAGACCGGCCCCAGACAAGCAAGTGGCCGAGGATGGCAAAGAAGACACGCTGCATGTCCAGCGGTGCAGCGTACAAATCGAGGTGATGACAAGTCCATCCAAAGGCGAGCGCCAATTGCAGTGCGCCACAGCTCCACCCTCCGTCCGGGTTTGCTTGCTGGCACTCGTGCTGGGTGTTCGCGCACGCAGGTTGTCGCAGTGACTTCCAGCCGAGCACCTTCTCTTCGAGTATGGAGAACGGCACCGAGAGCAAAAGCCAGCACCTCATCTCGTAGGACTTGAAGCTGGTGACTGCAGACAGTATCCATCCAGCAAACGCGCGCGGGTCGCGTGCCGCGCACAACAAAAGCGGTGCCGACAGGAGGGAGCGCACGCAGAGGGAGTATGTAGAACCGGCGTTGTCAGTTCGTTGTAGTCATGTGTAGGGCATTTCCGCCGGGGAGAGCTGCGAGGTCAATTCGTCGCTTCTTCCTTAATTGTCTGTTTCTTTCATTCATTCTGTTGCGTATGGCGCGATGCTCATCACACAGAGCAATGGGTCTGTTGTTGAAAATGTTGCGACCTTGCGGGTTTGTGCATTTAGCTCTAATGCAAATGCCTCCTTCCAAGCTGCTGCGCGATGGCTCCTCATCGTGTCTCGGTGGCTCCTGTGATTCTTCGCGTGGCTCCAATAATTCGCTTACGACCACGTCTTTCTCTATTGGGTTCCGATCGCAAACACGCAGACGATTCTTGTTCCCCGTGATAATATGGTGCCGCACAAACGGCTTACAGTTGCCGTTCCACAAATTAATAAAAAATTCCTTGTATTGCCGAACTACAAAACAAGAAAACAAAGAGCAAGAAGCTTACCGATACTGCCACTGATAATCCACATATCCTCTGTGTTCCTCTGCATTGCGTTCACTGAAAAATTGGCCGATCCTCCAACCAAAATATCTCCAGCAATCAAGATCTTGCGATGAAAGCGATTTCCGAGCGCCATCGTCGCCACTCGCACCTCCACTCGGCCCCGCCGTAGCATAGCAATCACCCTGGGGTCCAACATCGTAGCGCACAGCACCACGCGAACGTCCACGCCTCGCCTTTTGGCGGCTACGAACTTCTCAGCTATAGTCAAGTTTGAAAAATCGTACAACATTGCCCACAGATGGTCACCAGCTCTAGTTTTGTCGATGTACGAACCTAGTTTAGCCTCTGCACCTGCCCGCGTGAGTTCATGAGGAAAAACCAGCTCCTCGAGCCCTATCAACTGCAGGGCGAGCGCTCTTCTTGCAAGCGTTCGTACATCTCGCGCGAACGCTTGCAATTCCCGTGGTGCATCGTCCATGAGGGCAGCAGTGGTCATCTTTCGAGCGAGCGATATTGCGTCTTCAACGAACTGGAGGACAGAGCCGACTCTGTCCTCCAGTTCTGCGTCCAGCGCTGGACAGGATGGCAGGTGCGGCGTTATCGCTGGCGGCAGCTCGGCAAGACTTGTACCAGGATCTTCCCAACCAAATGGAGAGCTGACAGTTGTGGACATATGTACACTATTTGTACCGCTTGGACTGTCCACATCTTGAACCTTGTCTGTGATGTCCCCATCCTGATTGTCCTCTTCAGATTGGCGATGGAGAGGGTCTCGATCGCCGAACGCTGGCTCGGGCTCGTCTACATGGCTGCTCGACGGCGAAGGCGACCGTGGACGAGTCGCCAATCAAGGGAAGGTCTCCAGTCTGTTGTCCTTCAAGTACTGTAGGTATAGCTTTTTGAAAGTCCGCTGGCTGTGCCGCTGGAACGGCTCGTGCCGTCGACAGGCGTCGAGGTTAATAGCGCCATTGCGTTTCCTGGAGGCTGGGTCGTGTAGCATGTAGTCTAGGATAGCTACTCTGTCTTCATTGTTCACGCGAGGAGCCATGGCGTCCAGCAGGTCGTCAATCTGCATGATGATTGAAGCAGAAGAAGGGTTCTCGTTTGCTGCTGGAATAACCGAGTCATATTACTGTCCCATGACACTACTCTACAAACTGCTGTCGTTGTAGCTGCTAACGACGAAGTCGATCTCTTCAAATGTTGTGAGCGCTGGTTCTTGACTCTCGAGACTGCGCTTCCTCGTAGTAGTGGCTTCTTGTCTACACTTCCCCCACTCAAGCCGAAACTGGTAGCTGTCGAGAATCCACTCCGACTCGGCGTCCTCGTTGTCGACCTCCATCGCCGTCTGAGAGCCACCTGACGCTGTCGCACCTGGGCGCGTAGAGTCCGTAGTGTCCGTTCGAGTGACATCAGAATCGGTACGGCTGCAAGCAGCAACATGATCGATAAGTGAGTCGAGTGCGTCGTCGGAGTTCATGTCCTCCTGCTCCGAGTCACAGTCGAATTCCGCAATGATCGCGTCCAGGCTTGACTGGGGTGGGTACCCTTGACCACCTCCCACAATCCAATCCAACCGCTGAATCGTTCTCTCTTGTTGTGCTAGTCTCTTTCGCAGGTCCTGGTTTCTTGCTGAAGGTTCTTGGCCTCTGCTCGAAGGTGAGCTAGTAAACAGCGTTGTCGAAGATCACGCACTGATTTTGCCAAGAATACTTGGCAAAATTAGATCCGTGGTGGCGTCATGGAGCTCGAATAGCAATACTCGCGATCGAGATGGTGCCAGTGGCTTCAGTAGAGCCTATACAAGCTACCTCGACTGACAATCATGACGATTGGACCTGGTTCAACAAGCTCCTGGATGCCTGGAAGCGAATACAAGTCAGCTACTTCGGCGGAAAATATTCAATAGAGCGTCTTCTCGCCCTTGAAGAATACGCACAGAATAAATCGCTTTGGCATGTGGTTGGTGTGTGTATGGGGATACCTCTACCAACTGTTGTGCTGATCGTAGTCCAAGAATCTATTCCGCTTCAAGACCCACGGAAGGGATGGCAAGTAAATTATGGATTTTGGATTCGAGCTGCAATACTAGCCATGGTGATCGCCCGTGTGGTTGTTGACCAGACGAAATATTTCATCAAGGGGGTTGCTATTTCTTGGTATCAAGAAATGCTGTTGTCTATCTGCGCATCTGCTATCTTCACTGCTGTTGCTGTCTTTATTTCATCCCAGCTTATTTTTCCTGTGCCATTTTTTGTATTGACGTTGGCCCCGATTTTCTACGCAATTTACGTTGTGGCATTTCGCATTGTCATGGGTGGCCGAGTTTTTCACCATATTCTGGTTAGTCGTGTGGAACTTATCCGGTACATCAGCTTTTTGGGTGCTCAGAACATCATGGCTTGTACGTATCCTGCCTATGAAGCGCTCTTTCGACACGCCCAAGGAACCAAGTACCAGCTCCCAGTCATTTTTCTTTTACCTTTGATCAAGATCGCTCTCAAAAATGTTGTGCTAAAGTGTGCAGTCCATATGGAAGATATGACCCCGGAAGCTGTAATCTTCACGGTGGATTTTTTCAATGCCGTCTACTTGTCATCGTGTATGCAGAGCGCTTCGTCTCTCGTTGCTGTGGTCGCAATTATAGTCACGGATCTATCGCAAACGGCAATTATGATGTACGGCCTGCACCGACGAACCATAAAAGTCCTGAAACGGCTACGACAAACCATAGGGGGTAACAAGAGGGATCCTCCGGGCAATTGGAACTTGTTGAGTGCACCCTGTTCATTGTGCCAAAATCCTGTTAGGTTTGAAAGGCAGGTTCGAGACGACATTCGCATTTACTCGTGTTTGCCACATGTATTATCTTCTGAGAGCAGGAAACTTTTGGATAAACTCGACCAAGTTCCACACTTTCATGGCGGCTCAATCAAAACTGTAATGGGTTCTCTCGGCCCTGACCTACCATTTGAAAGAGCCCCCATCTATCGAAAATTTCCATTACCATGTACTCGGAATCGAGTTGAAGCGATCCATCCCATTTTAGTTGAGGTTCCCAAGAGATCATCGACGGGCCGGAGAGGTTCATCCCTGGGGCCAGACGCTTTTACAACACACCGGACGGTACTACGAGAGAGTTTGGAGATGCTCTTCTCGATCGAATGTATCATTGTGACGTCCTACCTGGAGGCAGCAACTCCAGTGTTTTATTGCTGCTATGTGTTGGTGATGGTCCAGCTCCCAAGTTCTCGGTATCATGCTGAAATGGCTGGCATTACGACTAAAAATGTAGGCTCCAAGGTCCAATCTCTATTCGTCTTCGGACTGTTTCAAATCGCTTCATTTATTCTTCTGGCGGTTCTGATCAAGCGCAACTGCGGGATGCACGTGTTACATCATCTCGCATTCGTATTGGAAACGCAGACGTCACTCATCCAGGGAAAACTAATGGCTTGGATGATTGTCACGCTTTGTTTTCGCGTAGTTCATTTTGGTATGTATGCTGTTTCCAACAAGATCTTTCTGTGACTAACATTTATCATGTATGTCCAGGCGTCGACTTCACATTTCGATTTAGCGGTTAACCCGTTAACCCCGACAGATGTGACACCATCAATCAAGTTTTTTTCTGGCACTTTTTTCTTCGTTAAAGATGTCGAAGAAAGAGCTCAAGCTAGCTGACGTCGTCGTCAATGACGGCAGCCCTGCGTTCGACGGGATGATGTAGAACTGATGAGAGAAGAAGTTTGCGCATCGGTTTGGACGTGACGAGTTTGAATGTAACGAGCTTGGATGAGTCGGTTGAGGCTGTTGAAGCGGAGAAAACTAGCTAAAGTGCAAGTAGCTAGCCGATGAGTATTTATACTTCTCATCTAGTTAACGTATCCTTCTCACTGCGATTTAGCTCTGATCCTCCAAGACAGAGCACCGAACCCATTCGTTGAGTTGCCCGTTGCACCAACCTCGCTGGAGACGGCTGGAGATACAGGTATGTACTCGGCGTTCTGCCATTCTGGCGAACCCTGTCAAAACGAACCAATGTACTCGGATTTCGGCCGCCTGTACTCGGAAATTCCGATCGGAATCAAGCTTCCTTTGCGGTTCAAGTTGAGTTGGCACAAAAGTCAAAGTTGATCGCCGTTCTAGATTCCATATATGCTGTGTCTTGTGCGAGCAGTACCTCGGTCAGATGATCTGACTCAGATCACAGCTATCAGTCGGCAACGATACACCTCATTTGCGTAGAAAGTATCCAAGATGAGTGGGTTTTCTCGAGTTTATTTGTTTTTTTGCTCATTTTTTCTGGTCGTGATCTATGTATCATTGCTTGGTAGTCTACTTTTTTTCGGCTTTCCTCGTTGGCGACGGCTAGTGGAGCAACATGCAAATAAACATCCACCGCAAGATCGACCTGCTGTTCCCTGTCCTGCGTCCACACCCGTCGTCCTGTTCCTTCTTCTCTATGCCTTGGATTGGTCTTCGCCCTCCGCCACCTTGATGTATCGTGGGACTCCGTATCCTCCTTCGGCATTGGGCCAGACCCACTTCTGCCATCCGTCCCGCAGGCGGATCTTCTCGTTCTGCTCGTCCAACTCGACAGTCTCCGAGTGTTTCATAGTTTCCAAGAGGGACTTGTAGTCCTGGTGGACAGAGTACACGGCCTGGAAGGACCCGACGAAGGCCAGGGGGACGAATCCGTCCACATCCATGTGTTGACGCAGGAAAATGTCGCGCACCAAGTTGTCCGACGTGAAGTAGAACTCACTACCACAACAAGGCAAGATAGGTTAGATACTATCACACCACCATCAATAAAAGGGTCCAGCACGTACATTTGGTTCTTGGCCCATTGCGCCGTCACTTTCACGTCGGGCGTGGGGACATACACGCCGTTGAAGAAGGACCCATTGCTGTCTCCGTTTTGTCGGCGTCCTCCAGAGCGTCCTCCATTGCGCCCGCCACGTCCACGTTGACGAGACGCAGTGTCCACCTGCGCAGCTGACGACGGCGACGCGGTGTCCGCCTCCGGGTCCTTCTCGTCGCCCTCCGACCAGTTCAGTTTGCCCTTGCGCTTGGGCTTGGAGGCGGAGCGAGGCGCGGGCGTCTGCTGCGTCTGCGACTTGTCGCTCACCTCCTCGGCCTCCACCAGACGGTACTTGACGGCGCCCTCGGGGGCCTCTGCGTCCGTCGCGTTCATGCCCATCGACTGAATGACTGCCGAAGTTCCGATGGTTCAACAGGCGTTAATGACAATACGAGCTGCTCTCGCGGCCAGTCAAATTTTGTGTAGACATGGTGTGAAAGATCGTGAAAACTTATGCATTTCACATAAGTTTTGGCACTCGTATATCGGGTCCGAACGCGTTGGGCTGGCTGGAAAATGTGGCGGTCCGATGGACGATCTTGAGCACGGCTAGCTAGGATATGTTGGTGAATTTCACCAGTGTTCACAAATACCGCTGGTGACGGCTACAGTGAAGAGGAAATTGGGTGACGCGATGAAGAAGATGATGGAGGATGAACATACAAAGTCGCAGGCTCACCGATGGAATGTTACGAAGGAGTCGCGTGGAAAAAAAGCTGGTGTTGGTGGTTGATGAAGCAAGAAACCTGATTGCTCTCAAGCACTTCGAATGTCGTCGGTGTCCTGTGGCACATTTTTGGTGCCCACATGACCTCAAGGTTGTGCACGTTTTGACGAATACTGTATGCATAAAAACACGAGGAGTGACAAAGTATGGATGGGTTACGTTTACGCGGTCACCAAAGTGTCTCGAAGTCTCGTGAGGCTTTGGACTCACAGGGGCAGCTGAAAGCTATCATCTGAAGCACCAACTTGTCTGACCACCCATTATGCTTCTACAACGCCGCCATCCACTTCTGGTTGTTCGTAACATGTGCGCGCCACAGCGCGTTCTCGTCGGTCAGTAGCAGAGTGTCGATCGCGTCGAGAACATGAGGAAGCGCGACAATTGCAGCAGGGAAGCGGACGTGGCGCAGGTTCCCGTACTGCGGCGGAATAGCTCGTCCACTTGATATCGTATCCTGCATCTTGACAACGAGAAAAAAGCAGGTCTGAGCAAATACCAATGGAACATTGTTCCTCCATCGCTTACGATGGACAGATACTGACTAATGTAGAAAACATCAAGAAGAAAAATCACCATCGACTTGGCAGTCGCTTGTTACCATCAATCGCAAAATTTGAAGGTTTTACTGCAGAAAAAGAAATGGAGGGTCAAGGTGAACAAGGCAGGCGTGCTATGCCTGTTGATTCTACCGGTAGTTTCGCTCGTATTGAAGATTCACGGTTTCCGGAACAAATAGCGGCGTTAACACACGCCCTGGAGTTGATTGACGAGATGCTGATGATGAACGAGGAGGCCCTGATGAAAGCTGCTGGGACGAACCAAATGGCGTGGCTTGAGAAACTTATAACGCTGTGTGGTGGAGACTTGACGGATGCGGTTGAAAGTGCTGCATCGAATGGTCACGTGGAAGTGATGATTCGGCTGCTCCAGGAGGTAAATAGACGTGAAAAAGGGATTGGCCCAGAGATTGTCGAAGTATGGCAGATGAGTGCCAAAACGCGGAATGTGTTACAAAAATCTATTGGGGCAGCGGCCACGTATGGACAACTCGATGTTGTGAGCACGTTTCTCCCACAGATTGCAGGATCTGGTCAAGATGAAGATCCTCTGCGAGCGATGCACAAAGCTACGTGGAAAGTTTTGGATGAAGCTGCTGCGAATGGACAGTTGAGTGTAGTGCAAATTGCTGTGGAGTATGCGTCCGAGTGGGGGTACATCGAGTTGTATTCTACCAGTGGCGAAGATGATGCTTTGATGCGTGCTCTTACAGGCGGGCATGAAGCTGTGGCAACATACCTGCTTGGTTTTAGCAAAATCCGATGGGACTTGGAAAGCGCTTTTGAAATAGCGATGAAAATCCAACGAGCGGGACTTGCCGAGAAGATTTTCGCGCTTTTGTCTGTATGCTGAAGGTGGAGGTGTGGAACCCGTACCACGCGGGTCGTACTAGCAAGGTGTCTGGGTTTGGTGTGATGCGTGCATTTCGTTTAACCAAATGCAACGGCGACACCTTGTTGTCATCGCGTATGAGTGACTTTGCAGTCCATCCATCCAACTTATGAAGAAGTCAATCTATCTCTTGAGTCAGCTTCAATTCATCCGCCACGTCCCTTACCTCACCCCCTCCCTTAGTTGCTTTCAAAGATCTTCTTTGATGAAAATACGATGGCCTACACCCGGCGAGAGCGACCTGGAGAATTGCACGCTGCGAAGCGATTGTGTTCGGACACAGAACAAAGGGCGGCAATTCTCATATTTCGCCAGAAAGAACGGCATGGTGCCGGCGCCCCAGTCAGTACAATAATCTGAAGTACGCGAGTTTCCCAACCAAGGTTTGCGCGCTACCACATGTCCTGGGATTTATGGATTCCATGTTGATGTCCCCGATTGAGGCTATACTGGAAGCAGTGAAAACGACTGATACCGAGTGGTTAAAGGACCTTTTGACCCGATTTAAATGTGATTTATCCGAACCTTTACTATTCGCTGCCAGAACTGGCGATGCGGAAGCTGTCAACCTTTTCGTGAAAGAAATGTTCGGCCCTAAGTCTGGTGAGGTGGAATCTAATACGTGGGATGCGTTAGAAAACGCTGCTACTGCTGCTGCAGAAAATGGATATCTGGAAATCGTTCGTATCATGTTGCCTGAATTTGACGAATATGACCCCTGTCGCGGGGTTGCATGGAGAGTTCTCGATGCGGCAGCAGCAAACGGACACCTCGATATTGTGGAAGATGCGCGTGAAAACACGACGTATGGAGAGTATAGCGAACCTGATGATATATCAAGTGATGCGCTTTCCGGTGCAATAATGGGAGGCCACACTACTGTGGTGAGCTTCCTTTTAGCAACGGCTCAACCTAATGGCATTTGGGACTTAACGGAAGCTCTCGAAAAAGCGACAGTCAATGAAATGCTTACTGTTGCGCGGGAGATTGTTGAGGTATACCTCGACAACAACTGTGGATCGGTGGAAACCCTTTTCGTTGAATCGGCTGAGAGCGGATACGTGCAGTAAGTAATGGAAGCGTGAGTTGTTTGGTGTTCTTACTGGATACCAGTGGAGTTACATCGATCACGCTCAATAAGGCTATCGAAGCTGCAGCATACTACGGACGCAACAAAGTCATAGCGCTTCTGTACAAAAAGAAGGGAGTATCTTCTGAGGTTATCAATAATGCGTTCGAGAAAGCGGGTAATGTCGCCATTTTCAAGTTTCTGTACAGAGCCCAGAAAAATCCGACTAAATCGGTGGTGGCTGCGTTCCGTACTGCTTCTTGCTGTGGGCGTAATAACAAGGCACCTTATTTGGATGAATACAATCGGAGCGCCGTAGTTGAGTTTCTGAGTACTACAGGGCACATTCCATCCAAATTGCTCCTTGAAGCTTTCACGTGCGCTATCGGTAGTCGGCATCCAAAAGTTACTACTGCCTTGTGCAACCACCCAAACATTCCTTCTGCGGTCATCCGTAGTGCCTTCGAGAAAACCATAGACATTGGCGACAACAAGGTTGTGGCAATTTTGAGCGGTGACGTGCGCATTCCACTCGCTGTTAAATGCGATGCTTTTGTGAACGCATCTCGAGATGGTCGATACAACGTATTAAAGGCTATGTGTGGTGGAGCTCTGCGTTGGCCTGACAAAACTCTTACTGAAGCCAGAGCTGTCTCAGCAAACGCAGGAGTCCGCGCGTTGCTGCTCGCCATGATAAAATGAGTTACAATTTTACGCCGTGCTGCCACAGACGCGAAATGAGATAATGAATTACCGGGGAAGGTTACGCCGACGGCGACGGTGCTGGGGGTATTTTATGGAAGCGTGATTCACATTAACGCGAAGTCTGACAAATGGTAATATTCTCCAAGCAAGCTGCGAGCCCGATTCGTCATATCCTTTGTTGTAAATGCCTTTTAGAATTTCGCTGAAATTTGTAAACGCCGTTATGTAGTTATCTTCAACAAAAGGTCTTCAGCACAGTATCAACTATTGCGGCTTGGGTGATTGCGTTCTACCAAGACACTGAAGTCTCCGAAATCTGCGGCAGCAGAGATGCAATTAGGAAGATGCATCATCAAATGTCTCGTATCGAAGAGGGCACACTCCTATTGTGGACTTCTTCGCATGAGCGGGAGATGAGGATGTGCCGGGTGTGGCGAAAGGATGGATCAGTCCATGGCAAGTGCATCGTATCCAAATGGGAATTAATAGTCTACCGAAAAAAGTAAGCGCCTGCAAATTCTTGAACAAACTGACGCCATATGCGTAAGCACGCTGTCAACGTGGCATGTCGTGACTGAGGTGAAGAGTGTTGGTCGTTGAAGTTAGAGTCGGAGTGTAGGTCGCGTAGGTAGGAGTTGGTCTCGAGTGCGGGGTAGTTGGTGTATTTGGTAATGAAAATGCCTGGCCTAAATGTGCATGCCTTCCTGTGCGCTTAGCTCGCACAGGGGCCTCCTTGATGTTTTCTGCATGTTTCTGTTTCTACGTGCCTATGTGTCCTGCTACCCTGCATGTTTCTTTGCTTTTCTTCTTTTCTTTCGCACGTTCGTAATATCTAGCTATATGTATGTAAACTGCGAACGGAGAGCCTTGCAGGCTGCCGTCGCAGCGACATGCTGCCTCTGGCTGCGAGCAAGCAAGCCAGAGAGCGTGGGCGCATAGGCTCTGGCTTGCTTGCTAGCAGGCCAAAGACGGGCATGATATCTCCCCCTGGTTGATTTCGGCTTGGCGGCATCGAAACCCTTCAAGGAGTTGACGCCAATGCGAAACATGTTCGCTATCTGCTTCGCGTTCCCAGGTCGCCTCATGTTCTGGCGACCCATGCCTCTTCACGAGCCATTCTCGTTTGCGACGTCTGGTTCGTCGCTTCATCAGCCTCTCAATGATGTAGAGTTCTTCGCCTGTCTCGTCGTCCAGAATAATCGGTACTGCCTTCGGGATCGGGCGGTTCGGAAAATCCGTTGTGTTCGTCAGGTAATGAGACAACAACTCTACGTTGAACGTAGGATTGAGGCGTTGCATCGTGCGTGGAAGTATCAACCTTGCCACGTTGTCGTTCACCATGCGTTCAATCACGAACGGTCCAGCCTTCTTAGCCGCTGACTTTGCCTTTCTGAACTCGGTGTTCTTGTTCACTGTCTTTAGCGGTAAGTTCTTTGTGTCAAGCAGCACTAAGCCGCCTTGCTTGAAAACAACTTGTCTGCGCTTGCGATCGTGGTACTCTTTCTGTCGTACCTGCGCTTCTTTCAGATTCTTCTGAGCTTGTTCTACGATCTCTTGCCGTTCCTTGGCAAAATTCTTGGCATACTCAGCGAGAGTCACATCGTCCTCTGAATGTAACAGAATCTTCATCTCCTCTGCCATGATGTTAGACACCTTGCGTCCTGTGTCGACTTCGAATGGAGTCAGCTTTGTTGACACGTTCATAAGGGTAGAATGTGCATACTCTATTGTTCTGAGATGCTTCACCCAGTCGTCGCCGTGATACGACACCATACACCTCAGTGCATCTTCGAGTACTAAGTTCTGACGCTCTGTCTGACCATCAGCTTGCGCTCGATGCGCAGTAGTCATGCTCAGTTTGACACCCATCACTGCCATCAGCGACTTCCAAAAGTCCGAAATGAACTTTGGGTCACGATCGCTAATGATCACCTTTGGTACACCATGGTGCCTGACAACAGCATTGAAGAACACTTCAGCTGTGTCCTTGGCATCAGCCGTCGTATACGTTGGTGCGTACTTCGCTCGTTTAGACAACTTGTTCACTACAACGAATATCGCATCGTACCCTTCTGACGCTGTTAAACCCGTAATGAAGTCCATCGATACCATTTCCCAACATTCGAGCGGAGCTGGAATCGGTATTAGTAAGCCTTTCTTCTTCTGGCTGCTAGACTTCCACCTTGCACATGTTTCACATGTGCGCACGTATTCTCTGATGTCGTGATCCATTGTTGGCCAATAGTACCATTGCGGCGCTTTCAGATGCGTTCGTCTGCTGCCTGGATGTACAGACGTGTTGTGTAACAGGGTTACACAGGCTGGTGTAATTGGGTACACCAGATATACGTGCATAGCCGGACTATACACGGACAAGTATACGGCGAGCCTTCTGTGTGTGCGTCACATACACAGTCAACAATCATTTCGAGCCGCCAATGGCACAAACATTGGCGGGCGCTAAGCGCACTGCTATTGGTGGAAAGGGGCACATTTCCACCAATCAAACGCATACATAAGGGCCGGAGCGTGAGAGCCAACCATGGCTTCACCTCCGTAGATACATAAGTCATTTAGATAGGTTTGCTAAGGGCCCGCCACGCGGCGGCCTTCCATTCAATTCAGTTTTCTATTTTCAAGTTAAAGTTTCGGTCTTTTGCTTAGAAATACACGGAGACGTGTATTTCTACTTGCATACAAAGTCTAAGTAACTTACGCTTCCTCAAAAGCGCATACTAGTGTATGCTAAAGAAACAGAGCGCGTCTCGCCCTGTTTCATGTTGCCATCATGGAATTCTGTGATGACATTTGTTCGAAGTTTCTTCGACTTCGGCACACATAGTCGATAGACGGTTTCACTTTTCTTCTGTTTGAAGAACAGAAGACCGTTATGCTTCACGATTTTTTCTTTCTCTGTCCCCTTAGACCACTGTTGTTTGAAAGCAGAATCTGACGCGTAGCCTCGTTGAAACGCTTCCTTCGTCTCAGACGCTAAGTGCGGAGTCACAAAACGGTAGTCGACGCTGTTGACTTGCTGCTGTGCCACACCAATCTGACGGCTCTCCCCCCGTAAGTCGACATCGTCGAGTAACAGGTGAGAATCCGCTGTGGGTAGGTGGCGGATCATCGAAGACTGAACCATATGATCATGCACCTGCGATGCGTTCTTCACACATGCGTCATCGCATTCATGTACCGTATAGGTCACATCGGGTAAAGGCGGTTCCTTATCCTCCTCACCGTCTTGTCCATCCGGCGGTGGCCGTGATAGCGCATCCGCCACCACACTCGCCTTGCCCCTTACGTGGTGCAAAACAAACGTGAACTGTGAGAAATGCATCAAGAAGCGAGCCATCTTGGGAGACACTCTTGGATGATGCAACATCCATGAACACGCTGAGTTATCGGTGTACACGTCAAACGGTCGGCCATGTAGATAGTGTCGCCACTTCTCCGTAGCCACTTTGATAGCTAAGAGCTCCTTCTCGTGCGTAGGCCATCCACGATCATGTCGATCCAACTTCTTCGAGTAGAAGGCAATCGGATGGTCATCATCACCGTACTTCTGAAATAGGACACCTCCTATGCACCCTCCTGATGCATCTGTTGTTACGATGAACGGTCGTTCGAAATCAGGTAACTTCAGCGTTGGAGCTTGCCGAAGTGACAGCTTGAGATGCAGGTGAGCCTCATCTACCGACTTGGACCAGATCCACGGAGCATCTCCTTTCGTTAGATCCCTCAACGGCCGTGCAATTTTTGCAAAGTCACAGATAAATCTGCGATAATACCCTGCCAGACCCAAGAAACTCAAAAGCTCCTTTCTTGTTAGTCGGCGTCGGGTACTTTGCGATTGCTTCCGTTTTCCTTGGATACACGCTCACTCCTGCCTCAGACACCATGCGTCCCAGGAAAGCGATTTCAGTCTGACCGAAGGAACACTTGGACAGACGCGCGTAAAGCTTCTCCTTGCGTAGTACTACGCAGACTGTTCGAAGAGCATGTAGGAGCATGTAGAACATCTACGTAAAGATACAGATGTCATCGAGATACACGACATCAAATTCGAACTTGTCGAACAGCGTACGCATGAGACAAGGCCATGTTCCTGGTATTCCAGCCACTCCCATAGGTGCAACACACCACTGGTACGTCTCCTTGTGTGTACGAAACGCTGTGTACGGTCGGCTCGACTTCACCACAATCATCTGATGATAGCTTTGCGCTAAGTCGATCAAAGTGTAGACAACACAGCCTACCATCTTGTCGAACAATTCCTCGATCATCGGTAACGGAATTTTGGCCACAACCGTGACCTGGTTGAGATGTCGGTAGTCAAAGACCCAACGTAATGGAATCTTCGTATTCCCGCTACGTAGCCAATCTGCTCTCTTCGGCATCTGTCCCGCCACCAGGTCCTTTTTCGGAATTGTGAAGATGTTCGAAACCCACGGTGAGTTCGACACTTCGATCCACCCTTTCTTCAACTTATCCTTGGTGAATTCTTCAAAAGCATCCTGCTCCATCTTTGACAAACGGAATGGTGATAGAGAACTCGGCTGAGCTCCCTTCTTCAGCGTCAGCTCAAAGTTGACTTCACGCATCGGCGGCAATCCATCCGGTAACTGCTCCGGGAACACATCCTTGAACTCCTCGGCAACCACTTTGCGAATCGATTCTGGAATTGCCTCGGTGTCGGCTACTAGTTGCACTTTCACGCGGAACACTTGTTCATAGTCTCCTGCTTTGAGACTGTCCGAGAACGATGGTCCGTCGACGTCGTTGAACTGGAACTTCTCTGGAATAACAACCTCTTCAGTTTGCCAGTTCACCTGGGGATTGTAGTCCTGAAACCACGGCTTCCCAAAAATGACGTCATGCGACTCTGGTAACTTCCCCTCCACGACTTCCATCGCTGGAAAGAAGTAACCGTCCATGCTCACCAGCGCTTCAACATATTTAACATCCGTTGCCGGAGTAAACGTCCCATCGAAACGCTGAGCTTGTAGTCGTCTCGACAAAAGCACATTACTCGCCATGCCTGGCTTGATCATGTTCGTGCTGGCACCCGTGTCCAACAAAATGCGGACATCTTTGCCGTTGATGCGACCTTTCTTGATAAAAAGGTTGCTCTAGCATTCGGACTTCACTGCGTTGACCTCCATGGTCTCATTCGACGTTGGTCGCGATCCTAGCAAAACCAAGTCCTCGGCGGGGTGCATCGCATGCACTCCGGCCTCTTGCTCTGGTGGCAATCCGCACACACCAGATCCCTCTTCAGGCTGCATCGCGTGCAAGCCTTCTACGTCTGTTGACTGTGATCCGCACGAGTCAGTCTCTTCTGACGTCCCTGTAGTTGCAGTGAGAGTCGTTTCTACCTTTTTACGGGCATCTTCCACGAACCTCTGTAGCTCATCCGCTTGTTCTTGGATGTCTACTACATTCATGGTCACGCGATCCATGACGACGTTATCCTCCTGGTCGTCGTCCTCGAGAATCATGTTCATCCTCGGCTTTCCGCGTCCTTGGCCATTGCCCGAGTTGTTGTACCCCGGCGCGTTGCGTTTGGCCATCGACGTTTGCTGCTGCTGCATCGGACATTGCCGAACCCTATGAGCAGAGCTACCACACTTGAAACATAAGTTTCGGTGTCGACACTCCTCTTTCGACGGCACCCTCACGTTGTCGATCTCCACCGGCACGGGGCCATCGTTGTTGCTTCTCGATCGTCTGTTGTCGAACGATCGGTACCTTGGTCTGTCACGAGCACTATCTAAGCATCCTCGATACGAGTGAGACCGATCATAGTCGAGCGCTACCGTAATAGCCTCGGTCAACGTTGCACACCTGCGATACTGGACTTCCTCCCGAATATTTGACGGTAGACCACGTAGGAAATACATGATCTTTTCCAGTTCGCTCATCTCCTTGACTTGATTAATCAAGTGCCGGAACCTGCTGATATAATCAGGCAAGTCCTTGCACTGGCGCTCTTTCAAGTCATTCATCTGGTCCCGAAGACGTTCTTGCAGGTCTGGAGGCACAAACTCCTCTTCCAACTTCTCAAAGAAGTCTTGGGCACTCCTCACATCGTCTTTCTTGATGATGTACCACTGCGCGGCGCCATGCTTCAACGAACCAGCCAATACTGCCAAAATGCGTCCACTCAACTTACTATCCCTCCAGTCTATGCCCTTTGCTAAAAAGTATTGCTCCACCTGCTCCCGGTGTAACTGGAACGATTCCTTGAGCGTCCCCCCGTAGCTGGGCAATTTTATCCCATCCAGCTTGAGTTCAGAGAGCTGCTGTGACTTGCGCAGCTCGTCGATGAGTTCGGTTTGCTTGGTCATAGCAGCCAACATGCTTTGCATGAGATGTGCTGGGTCTGCCATACTTGATACTTCTTGATCCTTTGATACTTGATACCGGTGGGAGCAAACTTTTGTATAGGCACTGACTTAAAGACAGTAAAAGAGAAAAAACTGTTAAAGGAAACAACCTATGCTACTTCCAAATTTTTGGCAAGTATGCGCTTGAACAGGTTCGGCGCTTGGGAAAATACGCGGAAGAGTCTGATTACTCCTCATCAGACGAGTCGTCGCACTCAAACACGGGAAAGTCGCGTAGAATTCGCTGCAGGCCAAGGCCCACACGACGTTGAGCACGAAGTAGGTCCGATTGGGCCTTCAACACTTTGTCCAGCACGTCTTTCTTAGCCGCGACAACCTCGCTGCTCTTGATGTGTTTGATAAGAACCTTCGAAATCCGATGCGCCTTGGAAATCGATTTGAAGAGGTCCTTTCTGGCCTTATCAGCCTCGATAGGGTGCTTGACGTGGAGTCGAACGAACGAGCCAATCAGCTGCGGGTCGGGCGGATGACGCTTTGGAGCTCTGGTCATACCCTAGCCCCACGGGCGACACGAAAGAAATTCCCAGCAGCTAGTTACTGAACCGCCAGAACAACTTGACAATTTGCCGTCTAAGATTTGAAGCCACTCACTAAAAGTAAGCGCTTTCTGCTAAAATTAGCAGGACTTAGTACGTAGGCAGGGCAAGGTTGCAGTTCGATGGTCACGGTTTGAAGAAAGCTTCACCGGGGCTGACTACACGAACGCAGCACTTTGCCCACCAGATCCACTCCCTTAGCAGCGGTTGAAGACGATGTCGGCAGCGGCGGCCCCCAGCAGAACTCCCCCCGAAGTGCTACCAAATGGCGTGGCTGAGGTGAAGAGTGTTGGTCGTTGAAGTTAGAGTCGGAGTGTAGGTCGCGTAGGTAGGAGTTGGTCTCGAGTGCGGGGTAGTTGGTGTATTTGGTAATGAAAATGCCTGGCCTAAATGTGCATGCCTTCCTGTGCGCTTAGCTCGCACAGGGGCCTCCTTGATGTTTTCTGCATGTTTCTGTTTCTACGTGCCTATGTATCCTGCTACCCTGCATGTTTCTTTGCTTTTCTTCTTTTCTTTCGCACGTTCGTAATATCTAGCTATATGTATGTAAACTGCGAACGGAGAGCCTTGCAGGCTGCCGTCGCAGCGACATGCTGCCTCTGGCTGCGAGCAAGCAAGCCAGAGAGCGTGGGCGCATAGGCTCTGGCTTGCTTGCTAGCAGGCCAAAGGCGGGCATGACATGGCAGCGGTACATCAGTTGACACAAAAGTGTTAACAAGGTTTGGACAGAACTACAGTTCTAGCCAGTTGGTCCTGCGACTTTCGCAGAGCAGCTTTGCTGCTCCGCTCTCTCTCTCTCTCTTCTCTCTGAAGCTTAAATCTATCTTACCCTTGATTTTGCATCCTACGTATCGAGCTACAAGTCTCCGGTTCTTCCTTCTTCCCTACCTGCGCCAATTCATCGTAATGCAGCGACACACGCGACCATCGGAGTTGATGATGCCTAATCTGGATAGATTGTTTGTCGCAAGGCTTTGCTTCCCTACATCGAAATAAAGTATTGGTGTCCAATCCGATGCAATTCCACATGGTTGCGTCGATCACGAATGAGACACAATATGATCTGTTCCCGTCGACAACGATACTCCAGTCAGCGAACGCTTGGCTTCCACGAGCTCAGTCATTTCGCCTGGTGGTTACTACTTAGCAAGGAATTACGGCAAGCATGGATTTGACCAAAATCCTGATCCAACTATTGATCGCGTCATTCACTCTACTCGCCTGCACCACCGATGCTCTCTCTACCGGTATGGCGTCCTAAGAGTCTCTCATCGAATTAGCAGAGGCGGTTAGCTCACGCGCCATCGGCAACAACAGGCTTTGATGGGCGCTCAAATCCTTCAATGCGGAAGACAAAGAGGACAACCTCAATGAAGAACGAATGTGACCAGCAAAAGGTTTTAAGCTTCCTGTCATGACAGGCTACAAGGCAGCAGCGGAAGCTGTGCGAGCAATGAAGGCTGCACAGAAGGCGGAGGACGTCAAACGCGCCAATCTACATGCACAGCGCGACGAGTACCTTAACGGCTATTTTGCGGGCTGGGTGAAGGAAGGAAAATCTGTCGACGATGTGATCGAGCACTACAAGGACCTGGGCAAAAGGAGGTAGAGTATACCGCCATCGGGAACGCGTACAAGGAATACCGTGCAGCGGTGAAGGCGGATTAAAACTGCGGGAATGAGGTTAACTCGCGTAGCAATGCAGTGTTCTCTTTGTTGAAGATGATGTCCGATGGCGCTGGATTTCCGGGGTGTCGCGTTCCCGGATTCATGGTGTGGGCCATGGAGTGTGTTTACGGTGCAGCATACGTTGTGCCTTGTATTTGTACGTGTGTGGTGAGAGTTAATCGGATGGCGCCCAGTAGATCTAGTGGTTAGTGGTGCCTGATCGGATCCCTCTGATTGTGGGTTCGAGTCCGCCAGGCCACAAACTTTAGCAGTCTGTTTTTGCATATGGAAACCGTAGAGTCTACAGCAGATGGGATTTTTATGGATAACTAGGCAACAGCAAGTTCGTATGGCAGGCTAGAGAGAGAAAGAGCGCGCGTCTTAACTACTCAATCACACATTACTTTTGGTTTTGCAATCTTGGCTCAAAGCCTTCTTCACTACTTCACCGCCCGCACCAACACCTTTTACTCATTACCTTGGTTTAAAAAGCTGTTTTTTGTTTGGCTACTGCAAAGAAGGGTACACATTTCCGATGGCTACACAAGTCAACCCACCCTACAACCAGATCTTGGATCGCCATAACTCAAAAAGGCAAGCAATTGTAGCATGCAAGTCCAAATACGCCAAGCGAAAAATACCCGCGAAGGCGTGTTGGGGTTCAAGCGACTCAAGGATGGGTATTTTCCAGTCGAAGTCGAGGCCCTACCTCATGTGATCAGCGCAATTGATACTTTACTCATGACACCTCTGGAGGCAATGGTGGAGGCAGCAAAGACAAGCCAATTGGAATGGCTACGATATCTCGCTGACTATTACGACGACAGCGAAGTCCTCCGCCCAGCTATTGTTGCCGTCTCAAAAGACGGACACAGTGCTGGTGTTCGTCTTCTGATTCTTGAGGTCATTGAGGCTCAAATTGGAACTTTGAACGATTGGTCCGTGGATACCCTAACGGATGCGGCCGTGGCTGCTGCTAGAAATGGTCACCTGGCTGTGGTGGGAATGTTACTGGAGAAGATTGAAGCAGACAGAGGCGATGGAGACGATGGAGACGATGACGACCAAGAAGAAGACGACGACGAAGAAGAAGACGATGACCCTAACTATGATGAAAGTGAGACTGAAACTTTGATTCACAAGGCTGCGTGGGGGGTTTTAGAAGCTGGAGCAAAGAATGGAGATATTGATATGGTGAAATTAGCAGCGGCATACGCAAAGGAGGAGGATGAACACAGCTATGCGAGCGATGCGCTTGAGCTCGCAATCAATGGGAACCACGTCGGAATTGTGAGGTTTTTGTTGGAACCGGGAAGATTCACTTGGGAATTTCCTTCGGCACTGGAACAAGCTATTGACGGCGGACAGGATGAGATCGCAAAGATGATTTATCGAGATTGTGGTGTTGAGAACTTCTTTTCCGTCCTTGCACAGCAAGGAGGATTGAATGCTGTTGTCTACGTGTACGACGAAGTGATTGTTGAGCAGGCAGTGATTAATGATGCATTCATTAGTGCAGCGCGTTACGGGTGTACCGATATCGCTGCATTTCTGATCGGTAGTGGGCCTATCGATTCACATGCGTTTGATTCGGCTTTTGAAGGAGCGGCAACTGCTGGAAAGATATACACTGTGAAGTTTCTATGCGATCAGCATCGAGTTTCGCGATCGTCACTGAATACAGCATTTGAGACGACACAGAAGGTTAGTGTACTCCGTTTCCTACATGCCAAGGAGTATATTCCAGTTGAGTCAATTGTATCAGCGTTCAAGAATGCTGGCCATTGTGGTTACACAGAGTTTTCCTACCCTGCAAGGGAGCAGCAAAAGTTACTTCAGTTCTTGGTCAAGGAAACCTGTATCCCAAACGAGATTATCAATGAGGTTGCAGCCAAAGCAACGCTTGAGTTTCGAAAGGGTATATTGCAATGCTTGTGTGGAGACCCCCGTCTTTCACCCAATGTGATTACAGAAGTTTTCAGGAAGGGAATCGACAAAGGGAGTGTCGAAGTGGTGCGGGACTGGTATAGCGAGAAGTTCATCGCACCTGAGGTTGTGTCAGAAGGACTCATAAAAGCTGCTGGTAGTGGCGATTGTGCGATTGTCAAGTATTTGCTGGACAAACCAGACCTAACAATTACAGCAAAGCACGACGCGATTGTCAGCGCTGCTCAGAACAACCGTCGTGAGGTTGTACAATATATGTGTAACCATGGCGAATGGTCTGACGAGGTACTGGGCGAAGTTTTGGATGATACCAACGACAAAAAAATCCTGGAGTTTGTACGTGAACATTTGGACTGCTCTAGCAGGAAACGAGCTTTCACCTTCGTACCGATTGAGCGATTCATTTTAACTGACGTCAGCCCGACATTGAAAAGTAATTCAATGTAGTTATCGCCCCGCAACATAATACAATCTCCCCGCACTATTAGCCTAAAGAATCGCGCCATCGCGGATGGACTGTATTTTTTTGGGCAGCACGTGCTGGGTCGATTGAATTGGTAAAATTTATGTACAACAAGCGGAGTCTACAGCCAGCCCAAGTAATTCAGGCCTTTGAGTGGACGAGAAACGTTAAAGTCGTCAAGTACCTGTCCAAGAAGACGTTTATTCCAACTGAGTCCATTCTTCGAACTTTTCAGAACACTTCTTCTACTAGCGATGCGGGCGCGATCGTGAGGTTTCTGTGTAACACGGGCTGCATTCCCAATCAGCTGATTTCCAAGGTTTTTGTAAATGCAGCAAAGTTTCGCCACGCAAATATCGTAAAGGTTTTGCTCAATGAATCCTGCATTGGATCGACCGAGATCAGACATGCATTTAATGTTGCCGATGATATTGGCATCGTAAAAATCCTGTACTCTGCGCCATGTATAGCGACGGAACTGATTGAATCGTGCTTTTTACGTGCCGTGGAGAGTGGTCGAACCAACGTGGCAATATTTTTGTGTAAAGAGAAGCAGGTATCAAACGCTACCGTGTGCCGTATTTTTCTCGAATCAATCAACAGTGGGAATTCTACCGCCATCGCGTGACTTAATGACTTGCCCTGTATTTCTCGTGATGATAAAGACAAGACATTTACTGCTGCAGCGCGCCGTGACGGTGGGTACCTCCCGGGGTATAAGGAAGACCGGCCAGAGAGTGTTTTGAACGAAGCTCTACACGTTGCTTCAAGGTCTGACACAAGGAAATCCCTTTTGCAGAAGCTAAAGGAAAAACGGAACTAGACGCGATCTCCTAGCCATTTCACGTTAGGGAGACGCTTTTCGTCGAACTGGAGATCCATCATTTCTCCGTCCCAATCTGCTGCCGTTCCTCCTAGTCTCGCCACGCTTGCTTATTCTTTCACTTCTTCTGTGTTGAGTTTTGGATATTCAGTTATGGGTATATCCACGGTAGAACAATATTTCTCGCGCTAGTCTGTCTACATCCTTCAGTGCACTTGCATCGCGTCCGATTTTGTCAATCCATTCAATATCTCGCAAAGATCATTCTGAAAAAATGGTCGAAGATCGGGGCATGCAGTCATCACCCCGTTTACAACTGCGACTTCCCAAAAACTTATCGGACGCTGTGTCAACGCTGACTATTCCGTTCTTTGCGTCACCTGGACTTGAGTGGCCAGGTTATCTCACAGGAACATGTTTGAAACTTGGAAATCTTGCAATGGAACGAAACGATACTCGAACGGACATGAGTATGCTGGACAAAAAGGTGTCTATCACGTGCATTGCTATCGATCAGTTGCAGCCGACACCAGACTCTATCAAGAGCATTCTTGAACAAATTCCGGAGGAAAGTGCCGTCCATCTGGTTCTAGTGAAGACGCTGGAACCGCGTTGCTATGGTCCTAGCCGAAAGAAACGTTGCTATCGCCAGAACCAAAAGAAGCGAATGGAGCAAATGTTGGCGGGCATAAAGTTTTTGAACCACGCGCACTTCTACCGCGTGGTAAGTTTTCCGACCAAGCGTGCACAATCTGCTGAACTGATGCATATTCAGTACATGAACAACGCGTGCCGGTCTATTGTGTGCTCCAAGAATTGCCAGGACAAAGTGGAGAAACTAGTTATCTTTCTCGAATTGCTGGGGTGATTAAAAAAGAAAAGCAGAGGAATTATGAGACTACAGTAGCTAACTTCAACTGTAGCCATGTGGAGATGGCTACATTGCTCTTTTGGCCATCACTCTTGTGCTCACTTCGTAATTTTTGACCAGCATGCCACACCTCGAGGAGTTCTTCACGCATGGGGACGGTACAGGCGTTTGCTTGGGCTCTAACGCTCCCGAGGACACGAAAACAAGTCGACGAGAGAGTGATGGTCTGCAAGACAGCGGCGTTCTGTACCTCCACGGGCCGAAGGATGCGGGTCAGACGTCGCTGCTGCTGCAGTTCGGCTTCACGCAGGTCAAGGCGGGCAAGAACGTGGTGCTCGTCATGTGTGGCAACGCAGGCGCGTCACAGCAGCCTGCAGCGTCGGAGATTGTGCCGCTCTCTGCGTGCTCCAAGTGCGGACTTCCAGTGCAGACTGGGGAGGACAACGGCATCTGGAGCCGCATCCACATCAAGTAACGTGATAAAACTTTTTTTATTTATTTGTATTTTTTACTAACAATATTAATTATTATATATTTATAACATAATTTATGTTTTAGATATCTCCGTAGCAGTACGGAACTGCAGCATTTCTTGTGCTCGCTGCACGTGGTGGATAAGGAGACGTCGGTGCTGCTTGTCGACGGCTTCGAGAGGTTCTTTGCGGACCACAGGTAAAATGTAGGACAAACTGTACCTTGTTGAGCTAGTTACTGATGCTTTTTTTTGTAGTCAAATGGGCAATGTGTACCAAACGCTGGCATTATTGTTGGAAGCTCGAGATTACATGAAGACTGCTGCTGGTTCGGGAGTTGTCGTAGTTGCAGGGAATACTGATGCATTCCTCCTTCGGAATCGGCCACTGCTTCGTCGGTGGTGTAGATTCTTGGAGATCGTGCCTGCCGCTGAAGAACCTGATGTGTTTGCTCTACGTGAAGAGGTGGACGATGCTGCTGATGTGAGTGAAGACGTGGCGAGGACGCAAGTCCGGTACGAGTTTGCACCTCCAGGTGATGAGGCCAACGGCAGCTTTCAAATCCTGCACGTTCAAACACGTGCAGGGTAATGGACTAGTGGTGTCTCTTGTCCTTGTCATTTTTTTTGTTTTAAATATGCGTGGTCTGGTGTGGCTAACTATCCTGTTGATTTCTACGTTATTTGACATACTTCCTCGGTGTCATGAGTTCCGTACTTTATGTTTTCTACCTATTTGTGTGGGGCCTAGACATCCTTTGGCGCTGCCACTTCGACGGAGTCTCCAGTTGAAGTCTCAGCTGGTGACGTCTCCCCTGTTACAGGTGCAGTGGTTGATACTACCATTTCCGGGGAGATGACTTCTCCGTTGTTTTCACTATCATCTGCCTTTGCCGGGGAGGCCACTGGTGTGCTTGCAGCTGATGAACTATCCTGGCGATTCTTTGCCCATCCACCCGCTCGCACATTCTTCAGCTGCTCATATCAACAAAATACGTAGACACCCAAAACCATGTAAGTCGTCAGCGCACGCAAATGACTTCAGAATGAATCACGTACGTCAGTAATTAGTTTCTTCACGCGGCCTGGAAGCGGGCAGTTCTCTTGAATTCGCACTAGAACGGCGAAATACTCGTCCATTGTTCGCCTAGATGCAGGACTTGATCCGTCAAGCAAATCTCCAACCTAGAAAAAGAAATTCCAAGAAGCTGCAGTTAGCAAATTGCACGACAAGGAGCAAACTCGACAGCAGGACACGCACCAGGTTCAGGAGTCCGCAGGCTGCCTCAATGATTTCGGCTTGGGGTTTTACTTCATCGTCGAGCATCATAGCGACGCAGACGTGCATGATATTCTCGGTGAGCAGTTGCCGCCGGAAGAGTTCGCCGACAAAGCCCACATTTTGCAGCATGCACTTCCTTCGCCATGAATGCTGCGCCGCGCCATTGCTTCCGTTTTTCTTGCTGGTCAGATGCAAAGGTTGACTATCAGGCTCTTCGATAAGCGATTCATAGCACTTGGTAAGGAGGATCCGCCGAAAGTTAATAGTCTTCGCGCCATCTTTGAATTCTGGTGTCCGCTCGGACATGCCCGAACACAACTTAGCATACGAGTTGCTGTAGGATCGGCATGGGAAAAATAGTTAGCCACGCTAAATTCCGCTAAACTCCTGCTACTTTGATGCAAGCATTACCTCAATTCAGGGTTCGCTATCGCATGGTCGAAAAGCAGGCCGATGATCTCTTGGAGTGTATGTGTGCAGCTGATGGTAATCTCCATAAACGACTCCAGTATTGAGCTCACCAATTCTGGCTTGACATCATCCAGCAATCTGCAGGCAGCAACATTCATCTGGGTAAGTACATTGGAGCAACCTAACATGCCAGAAAATTACGCACGTAGCGATCCGGCGCTTCGCAATAATCGCTTCCTCGACAGGGTTCACTGGTTCAACGACGGGCATCTTGCTCTTGCCGTCGGAGCCATTCGTTGTCTCCTCAGCAGGTGGACCCGTGTAAAGCCCCATATTCATGGCAGCAGAGTATTCCGTGGGGTTGAAGTAGCACACCAAAGATGCGTCATACGACATGACATTGCGCTGTTGTCGGCTCTTGTCTTTCTTGTTTTTCTTGCCCTTGTTTTCGCCCATAACGGCATCCGCTCCGATCGTATCTGCCCAAGTAAAATCTTCCGGCATCATCTCGTACAACGGTTGGAACTGATACCGACAAAAGGTAACATGACACTCCAATAATTAAACCAAAAGCATCGTTACATATACGAAAATCATAGTTTAACGAACCTGCAAAAGTTCCGCCCTTGTGTACACCAGCCTGCCTTTCACCTTTGACCCAATTTTCTACATTCCACAAAACGACATCAGCATTATTATATCTACAATTACAAAAAAAAAACATATCCAGGCAAAACTCACTTTTGGCGGGGTCGGATTTCGTGCCACATCCGGAATGCCCTTCACCACACGGTCTCCGAGCGGTTTAAACTGCAAAACACCCCATTTATCAGCCTAAAATAAAATAATAATAAAAAAACGATACAGTCTATCCGTACCGCCAGCAAATATTCCTTCGTGTAGATGAATCTGTCGTGCAGCGGCGAGTATCCCTCCTGCGATTGCAAGTGCATTGCATCAGCCAATCACAACCCACTAGCCTCCTCTCTAATAACCGTACGTAAGAAATGGGTTCTCCGTTCTCATCCAGCGCCACGTCGTGTCCGAACTCGGCTGCTCTCTCCAGCGGCGTCTTGCTACTGGCTGAGGCAGCTGGCGTCTCCGTCTCGCCTTTGGTCGTCGCTGGCGTCTTCTCTCCATTGCTGGGCGCTTTTTTCTTCTTGGCAACTGGAGGAGACGCTGCAGACGAAGATTTCGTGGGGGAAGCTGCTGCTGGGGCCGAGAAACTGCAGGGAATAAAAGAAAGATAGGTTATTAGCTGGAGAAAAGAGGAGGAGGAAGAGCACGAGGTGACGCACGTGGGGACCCACTCGCCCGCGTTCGGGTTGAGCTTGGACATTGTGCTGCTGCGTGAGATGGAGCTGGCGGTGGTGGCCTCCACTTGACTCGATTCTTGGCCGTGGATACAAAGACCAAGACAATTGGATGGGATGACATGATTGGTCGGTTTGATATAACCAGGTTATTCACTGCGGCCAATCGAACCCGCTGCGAGACATAACCGAAGTTATTGAACTTTCATTGGAAACAGTCTTCGAGCGTGGCATCATCGTGCTCGTCGATAATCAAAACCCAGCCATGAATCATCCCTGCGCTAGCTTTGTGGCATGTGCCGCAGTGTACTGTATTAACAAGAAAGAGAGAACATCTGCTCAACCTGCATCGATTCGACGAGAGCGCGCGGTTGGGATGGCGATTGCAAAGGTGGACGACCAGTTGCGGCAGGCTAACATCATGGGACACAAACGGGAGATGGCTCTGCTGTACCGCGTGATCCACGCCTTCCTAAAAGTTCGCACTTGGCAGAGAACCCTGTACTATTATCATCGAGTAGTCTCGTAAACTGCGTACAGTAGCAGTAGCAGGTGCCTACATACCCACACAATGTTTGGTGTCTAAAGCGTGCTCCAGTATGGTGTACATTTGTGACTTTCATCGACGATTCGTCTGTATGATCGGTACACTCGATTTTCCAGATTGATTATCGTTGCGATTTTGCCACAATCGTTTTGGTTTGGTGTCGATCGGCTTGGACATTTTACAGTTCATTCTCAAACTTCCTTCACTGCTCAACAATCGACTTGGCACATTCCACCTCTATCGTGTTGCAGTCACGGTCGATGTCTCCTTCCGACGACAATATGGGGAAACCGCTTCACCCCGACATGGAGTACGGCACGACAGACAAGCAGATCGGCTTGGACTCCGGAAAGGATCTTCTGGCCAATGGACCGGCAGCAATGCACGAGTTCGTGGCTTCTCGACTGGAAACCTCGTTGGGAAGTGAACTGCCGCAAATGGAGGTGCGATTCACGGATTTGTCGGTGTCGGCGGATATTACCGTTGTTGAGGACGACGGTAGTTCGAACGACCTCCCGACACTCTGGAACACGGTCAGGAAGTCCGTATCGGGCATCGGACGGAAGAAGCAGGTGGTGCACAAAGAGATTCTCAAGAACGTGACGGGTGCGTTTCGACCGGGAACGATGACGCTTGTATTGGGCCAACCTGGATCGGGAAAATCGTCCCTCATGAAGGTGCTGAGTGGACGATTCCCTGTCGCCAAGAACGTGGAAATCTCAGGTGACATGACGTACAATGGACTATCGCAAACTGAAATCAAGAATCAACTGCCTCAGTTCGTGTCGTACGTCCCACAGCACGACAAACACTTTGCAACTCTCACTGTTCGAGAGACACTCGAGTACGCGCACGAGTTCTGTGGTGGCGAATTGAAACGCCGAGCTGGAGAGCTGTTGGCTCAAGGTAAACCTGACGAAAATGCTGAAGCGCAAGCTGTTGTAAAGGCCGTGTTTGATCACTATCCTGAAGTTGTGGTGAACCAGCTTGGTCTGACAAACTGCCAAGACACCATTGTTGGTGACGCCCTTCTTCGAGGTGTATCGGGTGGGGAACGCAAACGTGTGACGACGGGTGAGATGGAGTTCGGCATGAAGTATATGACGCTGATGGACGAGATCAGCACAGGTCTCGACAGTGCTGCTACATTTGACATCATCAACACTCAACGCAGTATCGCCCATCACTATCACAAAACAGTGGTGATTGCTCTGCTTCAGCCCGCTCCGGAGGTCGTGGCACTATTTGACGACCTCATGATCCTGAATGCTGGCGAAGTGATGTACCATGGCCCCATGAGTGAGGTGGTGCCCTACTTTGCTGGTTTGGGCTTCGAGTGCCCTCAAGGGCGTGATGTGGCCGACTACCTGATGGACTTGGGCACGAAGCAGCAGTCCCAGTACGAAATGGAACTACCAGTGGCGAACTACGTGCATCCTCGCTATCCGAGTGAATTCGCCCGCGCCTTCCGTGACTCACACATTTACCAAAACAACTTGCAGATGCTGGCTGCTCCGACGAGTGACAAGTTGAAGCAGTCCGCTGAGAAAAACATGAAGTCCATGCCAGAGTTTCACCAGTCCTTCCAAGCGAGTGCGATGACTTTGCTTCGCCGCCAAATGTTTATCATTGGACGCAATAAGCCTTACCTGTTCGGTCGAGCTCTCATGATCACGGTTATGGGATTGCTGTACGCCACAACTTTTTACCAGTTCGACCCAAAAGAGATTCAGGTGGTTATGGGCATCATCTTCGCTGGTACTTTGTTTCTGTCGCTCGGTCAAGCCTCCCAGTTACCTACATTTATTCAAGCTCGAGAAATTTTCTACAAGCAGCGTGGATCGAACTTCTTCCGCACTGCCAGCTACGTCGTCGCTAACTCCGTGAGCCAGCTACCGCTCTGCATTACCGAGACACTCATTTTTGGCACACTAGTGTACTGGATGTGTGGCTTCGTGTCGGAGATCCTCGAGTTCCTTTTGTTTCTCCTGGTTCTGTTCATGACAAACTTCGGACTCGGCTCGTTCTTCTTCGTCCTGACTGCGGCAGCCCCGGATATCAACATTGCGACTCCAATTTCGATGGCTTCGACGCTGATCTTCATCATCTTTGCGGGTTTCATCATCACGGAGAGTCAGATTCCGGGGTACTTTGTCTGGCTGTATTGGATTACGCCGATCTCCTGGACTTTACGAGCTCTAGCAATCATCGAGTACCGTTCGGCAGCCTTGGATGTATGCGAGTACGATGGTGTTGACTACTGCGCTACTGAAGGTGTCACCATGGGCACTTACTATCTCCAGTTGTTCGACCTCAAGACCGAGAAGATTTGGATCTTCTACTGCGTGATCTACATGATGGCTTTCTACGTCATTTGCATGACGCTCGGTTACTTGGCCCTGGAGTACAAACGCTACGAGACGCCCGAGAACGTTGGTACAGTCGCTAAAACTTCTGACGATGGCGAAGCTTACCTACTTGCAAGCACTCCCACTGGTAGCAACGCGTCGAAGTCTCTTACAGCGAGTGAAGTGATGCTGGATGTGACATCACGCGACACAACCTTCACTCCAGTGACTGTGGCGTTCAAGGACCTGCGTTATTCGGTGCCCAAGCCGTCGAACCCCAAGGAGTCCATCGAGCTACTCAAGGGGATTAGTGGATTTGCTCTTCCTGGTAAAATGACTGCTCTCATGGGTGCTTCTGGTGCTGGTAAGACGACGCTGATGGACGTGATCGCACATCGGAAGACGGGTGGCACAATCTCAGGCCAGATTTTGCTGAATGGCTATGAAGCAAACGAGCTTGCTATCCGCCGATGCACAGGCTACTGCGAGCAGATGGATATCCACTCGGAGGCATCGACGGTCCGCGAGGCTCTTACGTTCAGTGCTTTCTTGCGCCAGGACAGTAGTGTACCGGACAGCGTGAAGCACGATTCGGTCGAGGAATGCTTGACTTTGCTGGACATGCGCGACATTGCCGACCAAATTATTCGTGGCAGCTCCACGGAACAGATGAAGCGCTTGACGATTGGTGTGGAGTTGGCTGCACAACCTAGTGTGTTGTTCTTGGACGAACCCACGAGTGGCCTGGATGCTCGTTCTGCTAAGGTTATCATGGATGGAGTCCGCAAGGTTGCGGACTCTGGACGTACGATCGTGTGTACCATTCACCAGCCGTCGTCGGAGGTGTTCTACCTGTTCGACAGCTTATTGCTTCTCAAGCGTGGTGGTGAGACTGTATTCTTCGGCGACTTGGGTCGTAAGTGCAAACACTTGGTTGAATATTTCGAGTCTTTGCCTGGAATTTCGCCACTGCCGGACAAGTACAACCCTGCTACGTGGATGCTCGAGTGCATTGGCGCTGGTGTATCGAACAATTCGGCTAATGGCATGGACTTTGTATCGACTTTCGCGACAAGCGAGCAGAAGCAGAAACTGGATAACACGCTCGCGCACGAAGGAATCGGAATGGCCTCTGGTGACATCCCGGAACTTGTGTTCGCCAAAAAGCGTGCTGCTGCTTCCATGACCCAGATGCACTTTCTGGTCAAGCGTTTTCTGGACATGTATTGGCGGTCGCCCACGTACAACCTCACGCGTATCGGCATGTCGGTGTTCCTGGCGCTGCTCTTCGGTGTGACATTCACCCAGGCTGAGTACGAGACGTACCAGGGCCTGAATTCTGGTATGGGCATGCTCTTCATGTCGACACTATTTAACGGCATGATCTCATTCCAGTGTGTGCTGTCCGTGGCGTCCGCCGACCGCCCTGCTTTCTATCGCGAGCGAGCTTCGCAGACTTACAACGCGTTCTGGTATTTCGTGGGCTCAACGATCGTGGAAATCCCATATGTCTTTGGAGGATCACTGGTGTACACAGCGATCTTCTTTCCCTTGGTGCAGTTCACGGGCTTCTACACCTTCGTCATGTACTGGATCAACACTTCGCTGCTGATCCTCATGCTCACGTACATGGGGCAGATGTTCGTGTACCTGCTACCGAGCGAAGAAGTAGCCGGAATTATCGGCATTCTGGTCAATTCTGTTTTCTTCCTGTTCATGGGATTCTCTCCGCCTGCCAACCTCATTCCCCAGGGATACAAGTGGCTTTACACAATCTGCCCGCAGCGATTCAGCCTTGCGATTCTTTCGGCTCTGGCATTCGCAGACTGCCCTGACGAACCGGTGTACGACGAAGCTACGAAGACGTGGAGCGGTGTTGGATCGGAGCTCGGCTGTCAACCGCTGCAAAATGCTCCAGTGTCTACGGGCGCTGTCACGGTCAAGCAATTCACGGAGGACGTGTTCGGCATGAAGCACGACGAGATCTGGACCAACTTTTTTGTGGTGATTGCCTACATCGTAGCCTTCCGCATTATTGCGCTCATCGGCCTGCGCTTCGTGAACAGCCAGAAACGGTAAATACCCAGCACCACTGGCGACTCAATAAGCAAAGTTGCGGACATCGAAAACATTAATGCATAGAACTGCGTGCGCTACTTAATACAACACCTTACAACTTCCAAGGAGGCGGCTTTGCGGGCCCAGTCAAGAAATACCTTTTCTTGAATAACAGACAATGCAAGTCCAAGTGACCAGGTGCAAGTGAGATTGCACTAGGCTTTTGAGCACCACTTCACAGGATGATGAGGGTTCGAAGGCGCAAGCAGCGGCAACAGCAGCTACATTGCTATCGGTGCCGTCTTGGTCGGCCTGTGGACTTTGGTGATGCTCTGTCGCCTGTGTCGCAATCCAATACCTCCCGAGGTCGTGTTTGGGACTCGTTGTCCGCACTTTCCGCCGTTTGCCATCCGTCTCTCCAATGAAGCCGACAGAACCCAACTGCTTGAGGAGGTAACTACTCTGATCGCCAAAAACCAATGACTCCGCAGTGAAGACGCAAACCCGAGACTGAGGCAATCAAGATGCGCATAAAAAAATAACCCCACGTTATAGCAACTGCAACGTATTATGCATGCCATTTGTCCGGACAAAAAACTGTGGCCCTTCGATTTACATTATCTACTTCCTGTGATCTGGAAAGGAGGTGATATCCAAGCACACAGTGTACACAATGACGTCATTGTTACCTCTGCACAGTTCAATCGTCTTAACTTGATGCGACTCTTAGCCGATGAAGGGGAACTCGGATGTGAAATCAATATGCGGGAAATTCGGCACATTGCCGCACCCATCGCGGCCCGAAATGGTCACTTAAAGGCAGTTCAGTGTCTTGCGCCCGAAGTATTCGACACTGATGTAAGCACTCAACATCATGAACGCGAAGTTACATGGCGAATAATTGAAGAGGCTGTCAAAAACGACCATGCTGCAATCGTAAGGTTTGGCGCGCAACGGGTTGTGAAATAGCGTTTGATGGAGAAGGGTAGACCATGCAAGGCGCTGTTGCAAGTAACCTCGAATGGGAAAGCGGATGCAGTAAGTATTATACTCGAGCAGATTCGATTTGGTTGGAATATGCGAGAACCATTTGTTAAAGCAGTGGACCTCGGGCTTCAGGCTATCGATGAAATGGCTTACCAATTGCACCGAAGTTCCAGTGGAAGTGAAGACTTGTTTGTTGAACTGGCACGATATGGGCAAAACGGAGTGTGGAATATTTGTACAACAAAGGCAATTGCGAAGGTGACACGATTGATATTGCGTTCGCCAACGCCACGTCTTCAGGCCACAGAGATGTTGTTGAGTTTTTGTATCAAACCGGACAGGTCTCACCAAGACTTGGTACTATTGACAAGGCCTTTGAGGTTGCAGCTTGTTGAGGAAAAGTATCGTCAGTGATGTTCCTCTTTCTTAGTAGGGAATGTGGTTTGGAAAGTTCTGCAAGTAAATGCATCATCCAGTTCCTGGAAACCAGCAACTATTTGCCAAAGGAATTTAGTGTTGATCAAGAAGGGGCTCGATTTTTTTCCATCTATCCTACGACGGATGTTGGTATCGTCAGGTTTTTGGTGAAGAAGGAATTATTTCCCCTATCGCCGCAGCCAGAAACCATGATCTTGAGATTGTTAAATGCTTGAAACGAGACCGCCGCGTTTCTTGTGAGGCAATGGACAAGGTGTTGGTATTCGCGGCTACAGACGGTTTAGGCAGTCTCGTAAAGGCGATGTGGAACATTGCATCTTTTTTGTCTGCGGCGAGCACAGCACTTCTGGGAGCTGTTGATCGCAAAAACCTTTTGGTCGTCAAATGGCTCACCACGATGGAAACTCTCAAGATTCCAAGGAAGAGGCTTTTACAAAAAGCTGCAAGGTGCGGGTATAAGAGCGTAATGCAAATTATGATCCAGCACTGTCATTGGTCCCACATCATTTTAAAGCAAGCGCTTGATTCGGCGAAACATTCGGGCTCCAAGTCATTCTTATGGAAAACATTGAAGACACAGTTCGGAAAGGCTACCGGCTGATTAACATCGGAGCTTAGCATCGCGCTGATAGGATGTTTGTGTAACAGCACTTTGGCTTGTAGCCCGAAGGATCAAAGTAGCCAAATACAGAAATTGGCAAAAGTTGCTTTTTTACACTTGTTTTCAACCCAATTTTGGTTTCTGGGTTAACAAAATGGTCACGGTGTCCTATCTTTCACAATTCAAGATGACGCGAAGATCTCAAAGAAAGCGTCAAGCAGCGCACGTCCCCCCCAGTCTGCCCAAGCGTGTTCGAGCCATGTTACCTGACCAAGAATCCAAGTGCCAGCTCCAAGGCGACAGGTTGGCCAAGATGATATTGAAAAAGTGCCTCCCAAGTGAGATTCGCGCAATTCCCGAGATTTTCTCCTTAGTGGAAAACTTGTTGATGACCAAGAAAGAAGCTCTGACTGAACGTGCAAAAATTGGAGATTTGTGGTTGTTGATGAGAATGTTGAACGAGTTTGGCGGGGATATCTCCGAAGCAGTTGCAGCTGCTGCCGGCAACAACCAACTGACTGCATTGACCATTTTCCCCTCCCAAAGAATTGACCAATGCGATCTTACTAAAGCAGTCATCCTGGCTGTAAGAAATGGTCATTTGGATATGGCTGAAAAGGTATGGGACAACATATGCGGATACGGGACAAAAAGTGAAAATATTTTACTGAAAATAGTGGAGGAAGCAGCACTAACAGGAGAAATTGAGGTTGTGGAATTTGCCGCTGAACGGGTTTCAAGATTGGAGAGAAGTCTGGATGGATTCATGGCACATAAGCTATCGAACGCGCTGTATAATGCCATTTTAGGCGGACATGTAGACGTGGTGGAGGTGCTGTTGAACCCCTACCTTTTCCAATGGAATGTGGAAAAAGCGCTCGACCTAGCAGTTTGTGAGGGCCAATTAGCCATTGCACAGATAATTTATCGAGTTTTACCGGACTATATCACCTACGAGAAGATGATCGACCTTGAATTGTTTAGCGTGAATGTTGACGACTTCAGAAACGAGCAGGAGGAACCAATGGAAGATTTGCTGGTTCGATTGGCACGTGATGGCCATTTGAATTCTGTGAAATACGTGTTTTACAATGGCCACAATGTTCCGGAAGTGCTCAACGATGCTATCGAGAACGCATATCAAAAGAAACACTTCGAAATTGTTTCGTTTTTGAAAGGAAGAGGAGTTGAGACACCTGATTCGGTGTTTGAGAATACAGTTCGCTTCGGGTCTCTCGCCTCTGTCAAAGTATCCTACGAGAAGGGAGGGGTTTCCTCACAATGCTTGAATACGGTATTTGAAACTGCAAGCAGCGTCGACATCCTGGAGTTTTTGTTCGGGAAAGGGGGCATCGCTACCGAGGCTATCAATACAGCTCTCTGCAACACTATTACTGCGACTGGCTCTATGACTCCCCGACAGCGCGATATTGTCAAGTTCCTGTACTTGAAAGGGACCATTTCCTCAGAATTGGTCGGTACTGCGTTGGAACGGGCTGTAGCCGCTGGATTTGTGGACGTGGTGAAGAAAATTTGCAGTGAGCAGTCTGCTTCGGCAGAAATGATTGCAAAGGCATTTATTTGCGCAGTCGAGGTAGGGAACGGATGCGTTCTGAAATACGTCTGCGATTCGTATGGTGGGTTTTCAGAATTGGTTAACAGTGCATGCATGACAGCATTTCGCGGTGGCAGTACGACTACTGGTAGTGGTTTAATTATCCAGAAGCGTGCGTTTGCGGAGACTGTTGCAAAAGGACTGCTGAGAGCTGCCAGAAAAGGGCATGCGGAAACCATCACGACTTTATACAGAGAGCAAGGCTTCCCCTCTGAAGTTATCAAGATTATCTTCATAAAAGCAGTGGAAGATGATTATCTCGATATTGTCAAGCTTTTGATCCACGATCCGAATCTTACAAAGACCTTGAAAGGCGAGGGATTGGCGAGTGCAGCGCGGCATGGTCGAGGCAACATCGTCAAATTCATTGGGGAGACTGAAGCGTGGTCGCTTGATGAACTACATGAGGCATTAGGATGTGCCAAGTGTGCGGTCGTCGAAACGTATCTGCGCGAGGAAATTGACAAGATTAAGCCGAGTACATGATTTACTCTCTGTTGCAGCGGAGGTGACAATAGTTCGCTTGGTGGTGGTTCGAGCTCGTTCAGAAGCACTACTACGAGAAACAGGAGTCGATACTATGCGATTGGGACTGGAAAGCATTAGTTTTTACCTTATTTTCACAAAAGCTGGCTTGCGAGGTGGATCGTAACAGGGATGGATGTTAAGGTGGGGGGCCTGGCGTACTCGTCCATGAAGAAGAGTCTTCATTAAAATTGGCGGTTGGGAATAGTTGAGCAGACGAAGATGTCGGAGTCTTTGGAGAAAAAGAAAATGCTTCCATGGATGGAAAACGGCATTAGATTTCTTCAAGCCTTGGTACTAAAGCTGTATGATTTTAACGGAGCGTACGACGCTGGATTTGATCTATGCACCTAGAAAATTCGTCGACTCGGCTGATAAATATATATATATTATATATTGGAATACGGTGAATGGAAGGTGAAGTTCATAGCCTTGTGAACAATAATTGATCGTGGGGGTTTTGATGAGCAGTTCTCAAATGAAAAACCAAGTGCTACATCAGCGCAAGCCTATCTGACGAAGCACTCTTCGATGCACGGCGTCCACGGTCTTATATTGGGCAGACTGCAATCCAATGACAGTCCGTGACCTCCTCGCGTGAAATATGGTCATGTTAGCGTCGTCCACACTCATCCAGTTATTTCGCGCAGAAATTGGACGACCAGTTAGTGCGCGCAAGTTTATCATGAATAACGTTTGTGCATTACAGTGTGGCCGTGTGGGGATTGCAGGAAGGCGAAGTTGACAGCATCTTCAAGCTCTTTTCAATTGGCTCGGAGACCTCAGAGGTAAAGCCTGAACATGAACATAAAACCCATCGCTCCAGTCGCGGTCATCACGACATCGATCCACCAAGCAGTGCTGCAGCACTGCACGAGCAGGGTTTCATTACATGTACACTGTTTAGAGTTGCTGATCATGCACAACAATCTTCTCCAAGCGGCCGCCATCCCACCGTCTGTGACTGTTGTTTGCCCAAATACGTTTAGTTCGTTTGGCAGCTTCTGGTGGTCCTTGGTCAATCATTTGCGAATTTACTTCCGACGACCAAGCTCTCCTCTGCTCCAACTTCTGTTTATTGCTCACCGGATTGAAAATGATCGCTTACAACTGGGCGTTGGCTGTTGTCGCCGCTGCTTTTGGCAGCCTGGTGTCACTTACTAAAGCTCGACCGAACATCCTGGTGTTCTTCCCCGATGAATTGCGTTTCGACTGGGATAACAACGGCACCGATACGGACTTCTTGCAGACGCCCAACATCGACAGCATCCGCGAACGCGGACTCCACTTCAAGCGCGCCATCACTGCCTCCCCAGTCTGTGGACCTTCGCGTGCGTGTTTCGCTGCTGCGAGCCACTACGAAGAAGTTGGGGTGCTTACGAACCGCTACAATTTCCCTATCAACCGCATGACGACGTACTACAAACTACTGCAGGAAGCTGGGTACCACACGATGGCAGTGGGAAAACTCGATCTGAACAAGAACGACACTCTCAACAGCTTCGGTTGGAACCACGAGGGCAACCTGCATGCCTCCGAATGGGGCTTCTCCGACATGGTCAACTGTGTGGGCGTCTTCGAGTCGTACTTCCTTACTGAACCGTACCCGAACGGATCGTACGTCGAGCCGTACACGGACTATTTGCTCGAGCACAATGCCACCGATATTTTCCTGAACGACACGCATGCTCGCACTGACGGTGGCAACACCAAGATCGGAGACCCTAGATTCTACAAGGACACCTACCCGAATCCACTACCTGATGACCTCTACAACGACAACTGGGTGGCCGATCAGGCTTTGCGTCTTCTTAGTGAGAAACCCGACGACAAAGAATGGTTCATGATCGTGAACTGGAACGGACCGCACTACCCGATGAGCATCACCGAGAGCATGTATGGACGTATGCAGAACCGCACATTCCCTCAACCGATTGACTACACGGGCAACTTCACTGCTGAGATGCACAACCGCACGCGTGCCGACTATGCAGCTATGATTGAGAATATTGACTCGCACATTGGTCGAATTTTATCTGCCGTCAACCTGAGCGAGACGCTGGTGGTGTTCGCGAGTGACCACGGTGAAATGCTCGGCGACCGAGGGCTATGGGCCAAGGACGTCCCGTTCCAGCCGTCCGTGAACGTTCCGTTGGTTATCGCAGGTGACGTGGTGAATACTTCGCTGCAGGGAACTTCGACGAATGCGGGGGTGTCGCTAATTGACCTCGCCCGGACTTTCTTGGACGTCGGTGAGGTGGAAAACGTCCCCGCTCAGATGTCGGAGGCCTATTCCTTCAAGTCTCTTCTTGAGGGAGCTCCACACGAGAAACGTGTTCTTCGATCGGCACTTGGCACGTGGAAACTTTGGTTTGACGGTCGCTACAAGTACGTGATCGGCTACAGCGACGACGAGCCCATGCTCTTTGACGTCGACAACGACCCGCACGAGCGCACGAATCTCTTGCAATCGACGAATACGACGGAGCTAGCTCACTATGCGTGCATTATTCAGTGGCTACTGGGTAAGGGTGAGGGCGTCGAGTAAAGTAGAATGACTTCAGCTGAGGGTCGAGTACATGAAGCAAGTTTTCGGCAACGGGGTCTATCCATGAATGGAGTTTTTATCTCATCTCCTCCCAGAGAGGTTGAAAGCTATCGGTGGTGTTCAGCCAGGGAAGTCACCAAACTTTGCACCGGCTCAAGAATACTTCGTCAATTTATCATTGCCACAGCACTGGTATATATTAGAGAGGGCCTATTACTACCAGCCTCGAGCGTGCGACGCTCTTCTCTAAACTATCGGATTCTACCTATCATTGGTACCGTGTGGAGCGGGCTCTCACCTTCCACGATTCCGATCGCTGTCTAGCGGCCGCGGGTGAATTCTGCCCTTCTGTCAGCTCCATACAGCCTGTCCTTCAGTAGGGTCATAATGTTGCGGGCAGCGTTGACGTCGCGATCCCATATGAACGCCTCGCATTCACTGCGGAAGCAGCATAAGACTTTCTTGGTTCTTTTGACGACAGTCTCGAAGTTGTCTTTCGTTCGAGTTGGCAAGTATGATTCGGTTAGGGGCTGAAAGCACTTCGAGCACAGCTTGCTTGTGTGGAACTCGTCGATGAGAACGACAGTCGCTCGGCGACTCAGTGCTTGCCTGAAGGCCTTTACCGGTCCTGAAGCATGCCCAGGGATTCCTGATTGGCGACTCCAGTTCCCGTATCGAACTAGTACCCTCGGACTTGGGGCGGGCACAAACCTAGATGCACATTCGTCCAGCGCCTTCATCTTCATGCGCTTCTGGAAAAACCGCCACTTCAGAAATCCATGCTGGCTTGTGAAGGCCAGGAGAAAGTTGACCCGCTGCCAGAACTGCCCGAGCCACTCCAAGTACGTCCTGTACGACGCCGTTTTGAAGGACGGCATCGTACTGATCGCACGAGCGTAGTCTGGGTTCCGTTTCTTCAGACCTTCAACCCAAAAGCGACCCCTGTTGAAGCCAGCCATATGCTGGTACTCGTGTGTACGGATAGAGATGACAGTCTCGTTCCCTACTTGCCGAACCCGAGGTTGATCTGGAGGACGCTCGGCTTTCCGTTTAGCGCGCCGTATGCGTCCACGGCTTCTCCGGCTGAGTCGTTTCCGGTTGCGAACAATTTGTGTTCGTCGCGCTCGGCGCCGCCTGTTTCGATGTCTTCTGCGTTATCGACGTTGTCTTGCTAGATTTCCATCCTCAAGTGGAGCACCGTCACTAACCGCTACCGCCAGTGATCGCATGGCTGGGTCAATAGCGACGAGCATGCCGGCCGTGTAATCCGACGGTAGAATGTTACATGCTGCCGTCCAAATGTTGTTGGGCACTGGAGCTCTTCGGTAGCGTCGGGGTTGGCGCATGCCCTGGGTATGACGCAGTTTCCTCCGTTTCTTGGCACGGTTGTCGACTTCGTGCTCGTGTTCCGCTCTAAGTTGTTCTTTCTCTAGTTCTTCCTCTGTCTTCGGTCGTGTAAGAAGGACTGCAGCGGAATAACCGTTCGTGGTCACTTGCTTGGCGAATTGTCGGTTGCTTGTCTCAAATCGATTTACTGCAAACGCTCGCCGCAGATAATACTCTCCTTGTTGTGCGACAACAGTAGGCTTTAGCAGTCCGCCTCGGCGCCCCACAGGAATGCCGACTGGGTTGGCACCATTTCGAATGTATAATAGTCGAGCACACAACTCCTGTAATGTGCTCCCGTTTAGCACCACGTGCATTGGAACGAAGGAGGTGGACACCGGAAGAATGGCGAAGGCACGGATTCCTTTGAGGTGCTTTGGGTCAGACGATTTTGCTCTGTCTGGCTCTGGCTCGTCAGGTAACGATACATCACCCTTTGGCTCCATTTCCAATTTAACCTCTCCGTCGTCCGAATCTTGTTCTTGAGATGCTCTGGACGCAGTCTCAATGTGAACGAGGATTTCTTGTAGTTTAACCAGGGCCATAGCCATATTTTGTTTTATCTCACTCTTGTAGGGTCTGAACCCCAGCCATTGCCGCAGCTCTTGTTCGTAGTCTGTGTACTCGCCGTCTTCCGGCCCAAAGCATGCACAGCGAAGGCGTTCCACCGCGGACTTCGGAGCTTCACCTGTTCGCTCAATGAGTTGCAGGCGGATTTCCGTCACCAGTCGCTTCAGGAACTGCTCCTGTACCATGACTTTAACGTTGGTGCTCATAGTCTTAGCCATGGCACTTATCTGCTCACTGCTGTGCTGGGTCCGAGGAGGGGGCGTGTAGTTTCTTGCGCCGGCACGAGCCTGGCGATAGATTCGGACGGTCTCGCGAAGTGCGGGATCGACTGGCCGGCTCACGGCGCGCTGGCAAGCAGCCTCTGGAAGTCGAGCCCGACGGTCTCTTACCTGTAGCCCCTCATTGCGAACCCCCCGGATGCACCACTCGAAAAACGCGTCGTCCAGTCTCGGTAGATCCAAACCCAATTCAATGCAACGTAAGACGTAAAGGCAGGCGAGGTGCAGCGCCTCCAACTGCCACTGTTTGTACACGAGACAACTCCGGCGGATCTCATCAATAAGCTCTTCATGCGGACAGACCATAGACAGCTTGGCAACGACCGTGGCGTGGGTCCGCACTTCCATGAAGGCTTTCTCGGCGTCAGAGCGCTTTCGCTTCATGATTGTTCTGCAAAAGAAGAAATGAGATGCTAGTGGGTGCCCAAAAGCTGCAGATTACAGGCTGCATACTACCATGAGCAACAACCATCAACTACAGTACTTGCACAGGGAAACCAAAACATGCATCTGCAGCACCTTTCTTCATTATGTGAAGCAGTACGCAATTTCACGCCAAACGAACATTTTCAGTATCGTGTGAGCAGACCTTTGAACACGCCGATCTCATCTTCATCCTCGACCATTGTTCACTCAATCCGTCGAATTCTACTGACCATCGCACTGCCCCGATGTACTGTCGTGCTGCTTACCCCAAGCAACTTTGGCTGCAGCTCGGTTTGTCCATCCTCGCTCCCGTAAATCCCGCTGATCGAGTTCGGTGCATACACCACGTTGGAATTGAGTGATTTCTCTGTCGAGCAGTTCAACGGCAGCACCAACCAACTTTCGACCCCCAACGGATCCTCATTCTTACGTTTGCAGCCTCGAGCTCGAGTGACCAACTTCACCAACCATGGATTGGGTACGCTCCGTCACCGGGTCCACCCGACCCAGGCCCAACGAGAGCTTCCTTGCCCCCAAGAAGACGACTTTCGAGCTCGCTCAACACTACGTCCCCATTTTGCGCTGGCTGCCCAACTACCAAGTCAAGCAAGACCTCAAGTTCGACATCGTCGCCGGAATTACCGTCACCATGATGCTGACCCCGCAGGAGGTTTCGCTCTCCACCATCATGCACGTGCCGGCTCACCACGGACTCTACACGGCCGCAACCGCACCGCTCATCTACGCACTCTTCGGGTCGAGTACTGTGCTGTCTGTATCCAGCGGATCTGAAGTCGCGCTGCTCACCGGATCCATTCTCGAGCCCATCGAAGACGAGAAAGAGCGGGTTGCCACTGGTACCATAATCGCTTTCCTCAGCGGAGCCATCCTGCTGATCGTTCGTATCCTAAACCTGAGCCAGGTCGCGGATTTCTTCTCGCGTCCAGTCATGGGCGGATTCATCTCGGCTGGAGGTCTGCTGATCATGCTCTCACAGCTCCAGAATATCCTCGGTGTCAAGATCGCCTCGAAAGATTACCCCGTGCAGACGCTCTACCTAAACCTCAAGAACATTGGTCACTCCAACGGGAACGCACTGGCGGTCGGCCTTATCTCGATCGCCTACCTCATCGCTGTCAAAATGATAAAAAAAAACGCTTCTTTCCGTCACCTGTGCTCTCCCAGCTCTTGACAAGGCAATCACCACCCAACCAGTGGCAGGACCTAACACTACCAACTTCACCGACAGTCACGGATTCTCCACCACCGACGAGCAGTATGTGGGGTTGGCGTCGGCCCGTGCCCAGGCCGACGAAAACCCTTCCTAGGCGCTCGACCAAAAGCCCATTGACGACTCACCCAAGTCCAAACCCATGCTGATCGCCACTTTCCTTGCACGTACTCACGGATTCGATAACGGACTCATTGACGGTGAACGCTTCGGCACCATCCTCCTCAAGTCGCTGACGGTTGCGCTCGTCGTGTTCCTGTCGAGTATCGCCATGTCCAAGCGTCTTGCCATCCAGCATGGAGAAGACATCATTGTCGAGCAAGAACTTACGGGTATCGGCTTCGCAAGCATTGTGTGTGGATTCTTCGAGGCCATACCCCCTACTGGTATGTCCCGTACTGCAGTGAACATGCAGAACGCTCACACACAGCTCGCCTCCATCATCACGACGCTCATTGTCATCCTCTCGCTATACACGCTCACGGGTACGCTGTACTATCTGCCGCGCGCCGACCTCGCCTCGATCATTATTGTCGCCGGATACACGCTCGTCGAGTTCAAGGAGGCCAAGTGGCTATATCGTGTCAGGCGTGACGAATTCTTCGTCTGGACCGCTTCGTTCATCCTCACCCTTGGACTGGGCGTTCTCCAGGGTCTTATCGCTTCTATCATCTGCTTCGTTCCAGCGTTGATGATTAAGACGAAACGATCACTCGTTGAGATTCTGGGCGAACTCGACAATGGTAGCCTCGTGAACCGCGACCTGTTCCCGGAGGCTCAAGACCTAAACGGCATCATCGTCATTCGTGTGGAGAGTTCGCTGTACTTTGCCAATTGTGAGCATGTGGCGATGGCTATTGAGCGCGAGATGGCTCGACTACTTAAACAGGGGATCACCACGCACGGTGTGGTGCTGGACGCGTACCACATGAACGACTTGGATGCCACCACGATCCAAGTGTTGTCAGATACCCCAAGAAAAGTTGGCGGTGCGCAAGGTGCGTTTCGCGATTGCCAACGCCAAGGGCCGGCTCCATGACATTATGGCGGCGACCAATTTGCCCAAGCGGATTCTTGGTGGTGACCCTCGTGTGTCGGTGGAGAATGCGGTGCATCTACTACGAAACCTGCCACCGTCGGGTAGCACCACTCCGTCGGGTTTGGGAGCTACCAATGATGCGGTGTAGGGACAAGTTGCTTATGCATTGCGCTGCAGCAGAAGGAGGTGAACTGTTGCACCGTACTGCACACACGCTTCGAAGGAAGAAACATGAATGGAGGCTTGCTTTTTCCCATGAACGCGTTTTCAGTGTCATGTACTTACGAACTCGACAAAGCTGGGTTAAATATTTTGCAGAAGTGACATTTTTTAGTCGATTTTATTTTCAATGAACGGAATCCGTACTAAACCAGATTAGCTGTTGCCACATTCGTGTACAAATTTGTGTACGAATGTGTAAAAATTCCTTGTGCTATTTACTAGGCCTTCGACGGCGTACGACCAGGCGCACGATTTTATTGACTGCGGTATGTCTTGCGGCCCGTTTAATCCAGAGCATATTGGACCAGGGCATTGACTTTCTGAGGAGAGTCGGTGACCAACCGACTCTCCTCAGAAAGTGACCAATCGATAATCAAGAAAGACTGCTTTCTAAAGTAACCAATTGTAATCCCTTGAAGAGTCCGCATAGCATGCACTGTCTATCGTCTCCGTACATCGCGTAGCTGATGTATGTGTGCGTTGAGTGCAACTGAATGCTCTTTGTAGCAATTTTTGATTTCCATCATTGGGAGTGCACTCGTAGCTTTAGATGTAATGACCTTTTCGCAATACGCTTGTCAAATCTTGCAAAATATTTTCGCATCTGCTTTGCACACCGTGACATCGGCTCGTTATGAAATAATGGACCAATCGCAGCGCTAGGGGAAGGTGACAGCAATTTCGCGCCTTCATTGAGTTTACAGCTTTCCTTTCCATTACCTGTGGTTTCGCGTATGCATCAATAATGCAAGTAACCGCTTTCATCTGGTATCTAAATCCTTCAATAATTAGTACCCTGAGTTCGTTCATAAATTCTCCCAAATCTGTTTCAACAGGGCTTTTTACGATAACTCACTTGGTCGCTTCTGTCAGCCCACTCAGCACTCGGTCTCTCTTCGTCATTTACTACCGCCCACCAGGTGATGCCGACGCTCACCCTGGCCATGCAGGAGGAGAAGGCTCCTATAGAGCTACCTGCGTCTGCATCCGCTCCGTCCGACCCCTCTCCGAAGCCCAGCAAAGCTCATAGCAAACAGCCCTCCAAGACGACAACGAAGAAGAGCAATGATGACGCAACATCTCCCGAGTCCAAGCCGCCGCCCAAGAAGCGCGGCCGACGTCCGCTCCTACACGACGCAGAGCAACGCAAGGCCAGACGCAAGGCGCAGTGCAAACTGAACCAGCGGAGATACCGAGCCAGACAGAGAGGGCTCATCAGCACATTGTCACTAGAGACGGAAGGCATGAACGGCCATTTGCAAGAACTGAAAGACTACAGGGACTTTCTGCAGGGGTATTTCCTACCGCAACGGACCGTTTGGAACGACCCACGGCCGATTTTAGTGGCGAAACACTTTTTACGAGCCTTTAGAGCGGGCTTCGCACTGCATTCGACCGAGTCGAGTTCACTGCAGGAGAGTTTTGTGCGACTGGTGTGTGCGCCGGAGATCGTGGCTCAGGGCGCCGCGACGGACGGTATTGAAGCGATTCTGCTGCAGTTGAAGAGATATACGTCGTACCATGGCACTTTTGAGGTGCTGCCGAAAGATGTGAAGGTGATTCATGCACCGAATAAGAAGTTGGACAAAGAAGCAAAGGAAGAAAAGTTGACGTGGATTTTGCAAGCCACGGGCAGCGTCAGTATGCGGATATCCAGAGACACGCTCATGTTGGTATACCCGCATGTTTTACGGCATCATGACGATATAACACAGCGGGTTGTGGGGGAGACGATCGCACCGGAGTTTACAGCGACATTTCACTTTGATGCACGTGCAAAAGTGACGAAACTGGAGCAGCATATTGATTTTGCTGGTGCATTCCTTAGATTACTCGGGAATGCAGAAGATATGACCATGATACTGGAGGGGGCGGCCATTTCGCCATTCTCAGAGCTGGGTTTGGATCCTCAAGGGACTACAGCTGAGTCAGCACTTACAAGAGGCAGCAAACAGCTTAGTCTCAAGTACATTCTTCTGTAGAGAGAAGAGAGCAAGCAAGTTACTTATCGTATCGTGACTAAGCGTGCGAGAACCAAAAAGGACTTGCTCATGTTTTGGCATTACGTTGTCTGCGTCTGCTTCGGGACTGTAGAAAGAGCTAGTGCCAAAGGGGAGAAGCTCGACTTGTGCGATGCCAACTGGAAGCCACTCGTCGACTTACTCCTTCTTGTAGTAGTTGGCCGGCACGAATGGCATCTTGGTGATCACCGCCTTCTGCGTTTTCTTGCGAGCCTTCACATGCAGCTCCGTGCCGATCTTGCCAACACTCTTGTTCACATATGCCATACCAATAGCCTTCTTGAGCGAGGGGCTGAACGTGCCACTGGTCACATGTCCAACCACATTGTCCTCGGCATCAAACAGCTCGGCACCTTCACGCGCCGCAGCTCCCTCCACCACAAAACCCACCCGCTTCGTGGTTGCCGTCTTGTTCTTCAGCTGGTCCATAATAATCCCATGGCCAGGGAACCCTCCCTCCTCACGACGACGCTTGCCAATGGTCCAGGCCAACGTTCCTTCAATCGGGGTCGTCTCGGCCGTAATATCGTGTCCATGCAGACACAGTCCAGCCTCCAATCTCAAACTGTCACGAGCTCCAAGGCCCGCTTCAAGCACGCGTTCGTCCTCCAGTAAAGCACGTGCAAAAGTCTCCGCATCCTTGCTCAGCACCGAAATCTCGAAGCCATCTTCTCCAGTGTACCCGCAACGGGTCAAAATGACATCCAACTGCTGGCCATTTTGCAGCTTCAGCGGCGTAAACACACCGTGCATGAACTCGAGGTCCTTCAAGTTCACATTAGGGCTGAGCGTCTCCACAACGTCCACAGCCCCAGGTCCCTGGAGAGCCACAAGCGAGCGATCTTCGATCCGCTCGATGTTTGCATCACCCTTGAAGGTCTCAAGCAGCTTGTGCATGTGCTGCAGATCCACGTCCTGGTTGCCGGCGTTCACCACCACGTACAGGTGGTCGTCGTAGCGGGAGATGACGCAGTCGTCGATGATGCCACCCTGGTCGTTGGTGATGAGACTGAGCTTGGCCTCTCCGCTGGGCTTGAGCGCCTGCAGATCCCCCACCACGACGCTCTCGAGGAAGGCGAGACGGTCTTGGCCTGTGATGCGCAGCTGCCCCATGTGGGAGACGTCGAAGAGCGACGCCTTGCCCTGTTCACGAGTGTGCAGGTGCGACTGGAGGACGCCCGCCTTGTACTGCACAGGCATCGAGTAGCCGGCGAACGGCACCATCTTACCGCCCAGAGACACGTGCAGATCATACAGAGCAGTCTTCTTGAGCTCAGCAGAGGACGAGAAGCTGCGGCGCAGCACGCGAGCGATGGCGGACGAGGAGCGCATGGGGATTGACCGATGAGCGGACGAGGGCGGATCAAGGAGTGGACGGAGTGGACCTCTGTTTTGTCTTGGGATCGGGAGTCCTATCAACAGTATGGGATGCCACACAATCAGATACTGTAATATTCGATACACGCGAACACCAAATGATCGTACTTACTTATGATCTAAACGCATGGTAAGTCGATGTACTATGATATCGGATAACTGATGTAAATTGATGTGTACCACAGTTCAGCACATAAGGAATGGCTACATTTGATAGACTTCAAGGTCATGTTGCACTTTTGCTTTACTTGAGGCTCTTGGCTTTGCGGATGATCTCGTCTACAAGCACCCAGTTGGCTTTTTCCATGCGTGCGACAATGTCGATGATGGAGCGGAAGCGGGACTCGCCAGTCTTTAAAACCGTGCTGACGATGACCCATTCTCGACGATTCTGTTCTCGATACTCCGGGTAGTCGGCCAGCAGCCTTTCGTACGTCTCCCACTCAAGCACGTAGAGTAGCGATATCCCCAACGACGAGCACGTTGCCGATCGAGGAATTCCATATAGTAGGGACAGCTCACCGAAGAAATCTCCTTCGTGCTTGACCAGCTCGAAACCCGGACCTTGCACCAACACTTTGCCTTTCGCGATGAAGTACATGCTCCGATCGACGTCACCTTTGCGCACCACTGCCTCGAAAGAGGAGCAAATGATATGCTTAAGACAAGTCAATAACGATCGCAGGAAACTTTCGTCGCAGCTCTTGAGGATTGATACTTGGTTGGCAAAGTCTCGTAGACTGTACTGGGCGATGTCCTCCACCAGCAAAGTTGAAAGTCCTCGAATCCCCTCCAAGTCGTCGTGGCCATGATATTTCAGCCACGTGTTGCTGTAGTAAAGCCGCAATCGCTGGCGCACTTCACGGGGTACCTCGTTAATCTTGAGGAAGTAGTAGAGCTCCATCAAGTTCTGCTCGAACAACATTTTGTGCTTGTAGTTGGCCTCAATCATTTCACCCTGGGCACCGACCAGCACACCGAAGATCAAGATACACAGCACGATAAACGCGATCTCCATCACGGTTTCAATCACGTTCATACTCACGACGTCGCCGTAGAAGACAGTAGTGATCGAGCCGATGGCAAAGTGTAGAGAACGAAGGTATCGTCTTGAGGTAGGAATTTCACTTAGCGTTTCGAAGCCGTCAACTGGCAGCATCTTGTACGTTGACAACCACGAATCGCCGTAAATATTATATGCGTGCAGACCCAAGCGAAACCAAAGGCAGCCGATCCAGTGACCTGACAGCACGTAGACGAACAAAGTTCTGATAAAATGCAGTCTACTTTCACCAACCGGTAGATTCAAGTCGGCGCCCAAAAACTGCGTCAATCGTTCGCTCGCTTCAACAGACGCTATGATAAGCGGCACTTTATTGAGCTGGAAGAGCGACAAGTAGAACCAGCGATGATCGGCACAGGATGATGTTGACAACGGTGGAAAATACAACAACCATTCAAGCGGCAATGAGATCGCCACATCCAACCAGAACACAATCTTTCCACGCCCATGGGCCGATGTTGTATTGTGATCAGTTCCTTGTGAAGACGCCGACGCTAGTGATCGCGAACTCCCAGCAGACGATAATGTAAGTGGCGCAGCAGGTGCTCGTCGCCTCGTGGTTGGGATGTCAGTACTTCCTCCTTCACTGAGATGCAGCACACGCCGGAATGCTGAGTGTTTGAGCATGAAATCAGCGATGCAGATCATATCGACGAACACCACAAAACGTTCCCAATGTGCAAGTGACTCAGCGTCTCCATTCTCTTCGTGAAACGTGACCATATCCGAAGCAAAACACACGAAAAACGGGATCGTCACGGCGTAGAACAGGCCAACAAACACGACAACCCATTCCCAGAGTCGATAACATCGAGCAAGAAAATTGACGAAGTCTTCAGCTTTGCTCGACGTGCCCCTCGATGAAGTTCCAGACCTGGTGGCTCTGTGCTCACTTTCTTGGAAGAAAGAAAGACCACGCGGTCGCAAAGGGTCTTCAAATATTGAACTTACGTTCGACAACAAGGAACTATTCATCCACGGGAGCTGTTGTGTGTATTGATCACGCCATTGTCGCCATCGGTCTCTGCGCTTTAACCATGACAAGTAAACGCGGAAAAGAGAAGAAAATTCGGGTTGCCGACAACGCTGGAGGAGCTCAAATCCGAGATTGAGTTTGCTCTCCGACTCCTTTGCGTTGGAATCCTGGAGCTCTTCGCGGATCATAAAAGCGAAATGGCGGTCGAACAGCGGTAACGACTGACTTCGTTTGAGTTTACGCTGCCGACGATGAGCGCGGGCTGCTCCAGAGCGTAAATGCGCTAGTCCGAAAGACTGGTGGAGATCATGACCACTAGGGGGATCACGATTTCCGTTAATACTGCCACGAGGTTGCCGCTTCCGTCGTAGTCCACGCTCGCTTGGACGATTTTTTGACTCATAGTTTGCTAAGAAACGCATTCCATCCGTGGTAACTAAACTGCGCATGGCTCGTTGGGGGCTTGCACCAGGCATCATAGCACCACAGAATGTTTTTCTTGAGACGCGAATCCCACGAGCAGCTTTTGATGCTGTCGGTGCAATGTCCTCGTCACTCCTTGCGGTTCCTGGTTGAGTTACATTTATTTGTTGTTGCGGTTGGATCTGTAGCTGTTGCGGTCGTGGGGCTGCTGTTACTGCAGCCGCTGGAGTATTTTGAACGATATCGCTAGTAAGTGTATCAGCCATGAACAACGACACTTTGTAACGACGCCAACACTCCTCTTCCATCTCCTCCAATTGCTCGTCGCGATAGTATTCGCGCATACTCTGACTGACAGGGTTGATCTGCATTGCGGTGCCGTTCTTGAATGACTTCATTTTGACGAGGGACAGCGGGTCATTGGTATTCCTAGTAGTGTGCCATGCAAAGAGACGGCGACTGTTAGCTGGGGATGCCACAGTGGGTTCTGCTGCACTTTCAATCGAAGTGTCCGCGTACACCCGTCCAAGCTTTGCTGCTTTCCGTCCTTCCGGCAGTAAATTATCCCGTACCCAGTGATAGAAGGCCACCAACGCGCTAGGGGTAGGAACGGTCTTCACCTGCATCCTACTTCCACCAAAACCTACCGTCTTGCGGAGTAGTTGACGAACTTTTCTCTCTTCGAGTGCAGACGCGGAGACGAATCTGAGAGGGTCCACGACTGGCTCATCGTCTTGCGATTTCGACTTCGAATTGAGTTCACGAAGTTCCTCAATCAACTTAGGTTTCTTCGATACCCCGCGACCATTTCCTCCGGACTTGATGTCCTTGACGAGTTCGACTGTCATGATATTATATCCTTTGAGGCAGTACTGCACCCACTGTACTAGAGCGCGTTCTGTGCTTTCAGCTTCTTCACGAGGACTAGACGCTAACAATTCCTCCCAAGCACGACGTCCCAAAACAAGTAGCTCACTACAAGTTGTCGCCTGTACGGACGCAATTCGTCGCTGACCACGCAGGAAAAAAGCAACTTCACCGAACAAACTACCTGCTGTAAGGGTAGCCACAGCTGTACCCGTGGACTTCCAGAGCACCATACCCGTTCCTCCTTTGACGATATAAAGTTTGTGCCCCAAATCGCCCTCCACGATAATGGTGTCTCCAGGGATGTAAAGCTCAGATTTTAATCGCACCGCTAGTCCGTTGATCTGCGTTTGATTCAGGAAGGGGGCAATGCAAAGGTTCTGTAAAATATCTCCGTGGAGATCCATCATCAATTGTACTCTCAAATTTGGCGATAAATCGCTGAATGTTGCGTAGATATCCATGCCCTTGAGATAGTGGTGTTGAAATTTCAAATAGTGGAGCACCCGAGTACGAATACTAGCAGGTAAATCGTGATCTTTCGCGAACTGGTCGAAACGAGACTCGCGTTCTTTGAGTTCCTTCTTGGTCTTGTCCATTTCCAAAATGAGTTCCGATAGTTCGCCCACGATGTGACCCACGATAAAAGCACAGCACAAGCAGGTGAATGTCGCCCAAATCGTTCCACCCATTCCTAATGGCACAATTTCTCTGGAACCTACGAGCGTCAACTAAAACAAACAATGAAACGGTCATGAACGCTACCAAAAGGAAGAAAACTAAAACATACCGTAGTCAGCGCCCAATAGAACGAGCGGAGGTAGAGCACGCCAACCAATTCATGTTCCATGCGAACAATGGGGTCGTGGTGGGTCCAGCTTTTCGGGTTGTGACTAGTATTGCAGATGAGGTAGAACACGCACGCAGCAAGGTGGCCCGTGTAAATCAGGATCAGCACGAGCTTGATGGGACTGAGGTAGGCTGAAATATTTCCACCAGCGGAAAAGCGCTGCTGTAGTCGCATAATTAGCGAATCAATCATCCCGGGTACTTGGTGCAATCGAAGTAATCGTGGCAGACGACACAAACTCATTGCCAGGAAACTGCTCCCCACGTAGTAAAATGGTAGACTACTCAACAAATCGCTGCGTAATTCATGCCCCTTGTAAGTAGTACTCCGTTCTTCTCGAGAGATAAGATTGCTCAACCCAACACCTTCACACTCGAAGTAGTACAGCTTGAGGTAAATGTCGACAAGTAGCAGTGCATCTCCCACGAAATCCGAGATCACAAGCACAAGACGCACACCGCTTGAGGGGTGAGCTAGAAACCCAATTCGAAACGAGACCTGGAAGGCATTGTACACGTCTAGAACCATTACAATCAAGTCCCAGTAGAGTCGCACCTTCATCTTTATCCGCTGTTGGCCCCAATTCTCTTTCTCCTCGAACATACTCGTGCATTGTTCAGTGAATTTGGATAGCGTCGACCGTGATTTAATATTGTCGATCACTGCTTCGAGCGTCAGTGTGTCAAAAATGTGCTGCTGTGTAGCTTGATGCCGCAACGATTCCATCTCAATGGTGAAATGCCGCTCAATCTTCGCGACAAATGCCGAATATGTGATGACGGACGCATCCACGACAGTTGCTGCTATGACAGTCGTGCTGAAGCTTTTCTGGAGTATTAACTCACAAACACCGAAACAGTCTCCTGCTGACAGGGCGCCCACTGGAACAGCACCCACGCGTTTGCTGAAGATATTAGCTCTCCCATTCACTACGACGTACATTTCTTCACAAAGCGTTCCTTCCGCAAAGAACGAATCCCCACGTTGAAAAAGTTGACGACGGAAAAGTCCTGTAAGCTCATAAAGCAGGCGTTCGTTCTGAGCATCGACAAACAGAGGGACTTTACGCACAGATTCAGCATGAAGGATACTCGATATTCGATGGCGCAGTTGAGCTGGTAGTCCGTCGAGCAGCTGGACTTCAGAAGTCACCTTTTGCACGTACAGTTGCTGGTGATAGAACTGTCGGATTCGTGCTCGCACACTTTCAGTTATGCGGAAGTGCCCCAGAGTGACGTTAATTGTATTCATCTTCTCCGAGTGGTGGCGGCTACTGGCGGTGAAGTTTGAGATGATATTCGACATGGCACCCACAACGCCGTAGTTGATGATTCCTCCCACGAAAACCCAGAATGCTGCAAAATAGCTCTCGACAGTCGAAAACGCTACGATATCTCCGTATCCGACAGTGGTAAGTGCCACGATAGCCCAATATATGGAACGCACGTACGCCATTTTCATTGTGTAGATCGAGTTCACGGGGTCCTGTATCATCCACGGCGTTCCAAGCTGGCCGTAGGCGTCGTACAGTGTCCACGAACAATTTCCGTAAAGCCCAGCATCTCGCAAACATCGATCACGTGTAAATTCCTCGAGAATGGGCTCGAATTCGCTCTCTAATACACTGAAACGTGCCATAAGGAACCATAAACAACCTGCTACGTGAAGTGTCAAGGTTACATACAACAGCATTGTGCCGGTTTGTTGCACCTTCGACGACAGCCCTTGAATGTGAGAGAATTCCTGAATGGTGTGCTGCAGATAGCGAGCACGTAGCAGCCGGATGAGTCTGCTAATGTGAAGCCACATTGTCCAACCGTGTCCACGTTCTACCAGAAACTCCACCACGAGCGGTAAAGGAGCAATCGCCACCAAATCAAGCCACATCCCGTTCTCTCTATACGCGTCAAAGATGTAACTTGGATCACTTACTGTGATAAGCGCGAGTTGGTCGATATACGCAAAGAAGCGAGCTCGAAATACGAAATCTACCACAAAGAAACCCTCGACGAGGATCGACGTTATCGACTGTACGGAGTGCGTCGATGTCATACCGAATGGGAACGTATCTGCGTCAAAAACGCAATACAGCGGGACCTCGAAAACCACGAAAACCAACGAGAATAAGCGTGCATGTTCCCACCATTTACGAAAATTGGATCCGGGCACTCGCCACGGAATCCGTGGGCGCGACCGCGCACCAACATTGGTACCGAGAATCACACTGGTTCGACCAGCGTTGGAGGAGCGACTTGGTCCAGTCACCGCGTTATCAGCGGAACGCCCAAGCATTTTCTTCATCTTCTGTTCTTGTTGATCATGTCGAGCAAGCATTGTACGCATTTCTTCCAGGTGTTGCGATGAATTCTCGCGATAGAAAATCTTTAGCGTCTTGTAGAAACAGCGTTGCGGGAGTTTGTACAGATCGCAGTAAGTTTGGGCTCGTGCGCGTTCATCTGATCTACCAGGAAAAAGTAAACAACCTTCAGCGAAGTGGTCCCCAGCCTTAGCAAATGTTACATGAGGATGTCGTGGTCCGTCAAGTTGGACATTACCACGCAGCACAAAATACATTCCATCGGGATGTTTCTCGATAATCCAATCTTTGGGGGAATACACGCAATACTCGATGCGTAGTGCTAACGTATTGATGAACTCGATATTCTCCTTGGACATAAATGCCACATCTTGAATTCGATGTGCCTTCAAAACACTGTAGACGCTCACCCGCAAATGTCCTGGTAAACGCTCAATCGCCTCGTCATGGTAAAGGGCTCGGTGCGTCGCCCATGCGTTTTTGTAGTAACCTAGAACACCTTCGCGTACACTTTCGGGGAAATGCCGTATCTTCATATACTCTTTGGCGTTGTCAACATGAGCCATAAACTCCTGCATCCGAGCATTTCGATACCGGAATATGAAGAGAAATGTAGCCAGCACTGCCGTACTGAAGACAGCACCTATAATTTGAGCAAATATCGCGTACAGCGTCTCAGCGTTTGTTGTAGCTGCGACGTCGTAGAAACCTGTAGTGACAACGGAGCGGGAAGCCCAATACACTGCACGACTGTATTGCCGCCCCACATCCGTGCCGACCAAATAGTCTTCAATTGCCCAGCACGTATAACCAGATCCATCCCCAGTGGGTGAGACCCCTGTGATCCCCTCCACAGTTCCTTCCTCACCTTCTCCTTCAGGTATTGTCGTCAAAACTATCCGTGCTTTACTACACAGCATGAAGTCAACACCACACTCGAGATGTGCAATAGCCATGTAGCCACACGCTATCCAGTGGCAAACGGCAAGTCCTAGCATGACTGTGTTGAACAGTACCATGTTGCCTGTATACTCCAACATCTGGATAATTTTTGATCCCGTGTACATTTGTTTAATCGAACGCACACAGCTAGGAACGCGATATAGTCGCAACAATTTGAGCATTCGCAGCAGGTGCAGCGAGTTGGGTCCAAAGGCGAGAGCAAGAAATTCGAGTGGGAACATCGAAATCAATTCGAGCAAAATTGGTCGACCAATCCCACGACGTCGGTGACGCTCAGGTAGGATAGTGTTTAGTGACCACGCGACCTGCATTGAGTCGCGCATTTTAGTAAGGAGTGACGAATTTTGTTCAATTGGTTTTGTGCCTGGAGTAGCTCTAGCTCGAGATCGACGGGCCCCGGTGGCTCCGATGGCATCTGCAGCGACAGCAGCTTGTTCTCTACGCTGGGCAGCAAAAATATCCATTAGACTGGCGAACCCGGCAGTATCTGCGAGTACATCTAGTACTGTGAATACTGTGAGATCGGCCGTCCACCCCTTTTTCCAGTCGTTTGAGGCGTACGGGTCGAACAAGAAGCCGATACGCAGCGGTACCGACACGAAAATGTAAAATAATTCCAAGATAACCATCCCCACGAACAAGTTGCGCCTTCTTCGTCGACAATAGCTGAGTATTCTCGTAATCGGGTTTCTACTTTGAGGTTGTTCGAATACTTCTCCTGCGGGTAGTGTGGACACTGCTGGGTCTCTCATAATGGACACGGCTCGGTCCCTCATCGTGGACATTGCGTTCATAATTGATCGGAAAGCTTTCGTCGATTACAGGGACAGCGTTGGGTCATTCCGGAGAACCCGATGAATGCCGAGATTAGTCTACGGTCGGCGAGGAGTTACTGAAACTAAAATGGAGGACGCAATTGCAGTCGCAAGGAGTTTTGAGTCCCCACGTGACTATTTTCACCCGTGAAGATGGTGATCCCCAACGTTGCCACTTGGACTTGGACGCAAACTGTGAGTCAACATTTGAACACCGAGTCTCTAGGGTGCGAAAGACAAGTATTGTTTAATAATCTTGTTCAAAACTTTTGACAAATATTATGCGAATGTGCCCTTTGTTTCGAAATGGTAAGGCGCACACCGCATGAAAGTTACGAAGATTAGATCCAGGCAAACTTGAATGAATAATCAACTCCTGCAAAAAACATCAGTCCTATGCCACTCGCTTCGTATAAGTTCACAGTCAAATCTTGCACGTACCAAAGTGGACGACTCGACATGCTAGAGTCACGATCATCCAGATCATCAGCTTCCCTTGAACCAACGGCATTTGTGTCTCCAACACGAAAGCCACGTGATACAGAATATTCATATTGCAATTCCGTTGAATGAGGGCCGCAAGAAGTGCAAACGATGCAGCTTGTAGTAGACCAAAGAGAAACACACCCCGCGCAGTATATTCCACGTTCTGGGTTGTAACATGCCCCAACTCAGTGTGGTATTTCGCGTTCGGTAAGTGCACCATGATGAGCATGTAGTTCCCGTAGAAGAGGGGAATCAGTGCTTCCACGTAAGCCGTGAGTGCAAGACACTCCATTGTGTACAGAACAGCTAGCGTTTCCTGGAGAACACCTGGATGTTGGTTGATTAGAATCACGCTGGGTCCTTCTTTCAGCGTGGTTGTTTTGGCAAAAGCCGGTAGTGGTCGAATTGGTTGTACGCGTCGTGCCCGAAACTTTGGGCGCAATTTGATTAAAAACGAGCTGTAACTGAGAGAAGCCTTACGGAAGACAGATCCGTTGCTGCTAGACGATGACCAGCGACGACTGCCTTGTAGTCCAAGGTGCTGTTGGTCAGCAGCTTTTTCCAGCAAAGACAAAAAATCCGTGTCCTCTGGCTTTAAATTGTGCTCCAGACAGGATCGGATACGAACAGTGTTGTTCATCTGCGACTCGAATTGATGTTCATTTCGGCAGAGTAAGCATAAAGCGGTTAGAAGATCCTCATCCCCGACCGCGTTAGTGAACTGGCGCAGCCTTGGCAAAATAGAACTGGTACGCTGATGCATTTTATAAAGTACCATTGCCGTTTGAGTGATATCCGTGCCGATAAGGATTAACATCGTTGTAAATGTCGATGCACTCTCCATAAATGTTGCCAGGTACACGGCATTGTAGAAGTCGACCGTAAAAATGACAGTCTCTGGCGTCATGTCTTCCAGATCTTTCGTAATCTTCAAGACAATATTCTTGATGACCAACTTAATGACAGGCTGCAGTAACACCACAGGCAAAATATAGTGCGTCTCGGCTGTCTTGTGGAAAAGAAGCTGGTAAATAGGATAAATTATGCCCATAAGCTTCTGCGTAGTGATAAAGCTGATAGTCTTGGCGCTATCCGGCCCCATAAGAACGTACAGTAACGTGAACAATGGGATGAAGAAGGATGGGGTCATGGTGACGTAGAAAAACGGAATCGGGAAAGCCAAAGTAGCGGAAACTGCCATACTAGCAGCGGTTTGGATGCCCGTGATCCCAATACCAAACATTGCAAGTTGGCACCGTGAGAGCGTAAACCCATCAACCATGAAAGTCGGTTGAACTAAAAACGTGATGGTTGTGACGGATGATAACAGTATCTGACGAATCCAAAAGCCGTAATTGTGATCCCACCCGGCTGCGGGATTTTGTAATGGTAGCAATTCTTGTAAAAAGATGAGAGCCACCATAGGAAGTGGTGTACCGATGCACACCAACAGCACCCGAGATAGTGCCGTAGTCTGCGTATACGCATCTAGAGCCAGCGCACGCTCGATTGAGTTCTTTCCGCCGTGATACTGAATTTGAAGAGATGCCCAGAGATGAACAAGGCGTTTGTACGCAGATCGTAAGCGATCGTAAGACGCATGTGCTGTCGCTGGGATAGCTTCTCTAGGAACGTCAATCTTCATCCGAGATCCTATGGCAAAACTTAATCTGCTCGGTCTTGGTTCGTTCTCGTCAAACGTAAGCGTAAAATTTACATCGAAATTCAGTTATTCCTGTCGTGTACCCTACCAACGTAAAGATGAACCGAAATACAAAGAAAAATATCATGGATATTTGCACTGACCTGAAAACGATATTGACGCTTTCCAAAACAAAAACAAAAACAAAGTAAACGACTCAAAGATTTAAGACTTTTTGTTTTCAACTTTTTCCTTCAAAATCTCATAGCTGGTATTGTACCTGGCGGATGCCGATGTAGTATAACCTATTGAAGTGTGGCAGAAACACTGATGGTTTTGTTTGGGCGATGCCCACGTTCAGGATTAATTATGATGTTGTCGCAAACAAATGCTGTCCCGATACACTTGGCTTCTACCTTCGTTTGCTGAACAAATCTCAATCTTGCAAAATGGCCAGGCTGCAATACCGAGTATCTAAGTGGTCGACTTGTGCATCCAAGCAAACTGCAACGTGAAATCAACACCTACAACCCACAACGACTCGTTAATTAACTTGCTATCAATGCATCAAGAGCAACACGGCGACCTGTAAACTACGTACTTCGTTTTCAAGGTTGTACGTACCGAAGTGAACAACGCGAAAGGCCAGGATAATCAGCATCCACATCATCACCTTGCTTTGGACAAGCTCCACTTGGATCTCCAATACGAATGCGAGGTGATAGAATGCTTGCATGCCGTACCTGCTATGGAGCATTACAGCAAGCAGAGCAAAGGATATGAATTCGAGTATCCCAAAAATGAACACAAACTCCACCGTATTTGCAACGTTCGCAGGAGTGACTCCAGTTAACTCAGTGTGATACTGCGCACTTGGAAGATAGACCATTACCACGATGAAATTTGCGTAAAACATTGCAATACTTGTGTGGAGGTACGAGACCAGTACGAGGCACTCAGTGGTAAATAACGTTTCTAGCCCCTCCAGCAATATGTTAGATCGGCGACACGCGAGTGAGTTCTGACGAGAACTTCTTCTTCTTTCAGTCAAATAACCTTCAGTAATCGGAATAATGGATATGGAAGTTGGTATGGTAGGCTTGACAATGTTTCCTCGACGCCACCAAAATACTTGATCACGCATCCGTGAGATATGTGTATGCTGGATCATCTTGAGCGGGATTACAGACGTACTCGACCCGCTACAATAGCTTCGAGAGCTTGCTCGACGGGACGCTCGTCTGGCTAACTGAAGTTTCTCCACGAGATTTAACATTTGCTGGCTCGTGTGAGATAGTATATGGGGGAGACACGATCGTACACGAACACCAATAATGTTTTGCTTGCTCAATAATTCTGAGCTGGTACAAATTACCCGAAGAGAGCTAACAAGAGCTTCGTTTGTCCCCAATATTTCAGCACTTCGATGGACGCGGGCCAACATGGTACGACTTTGACGGTGTAATCCGTAGAGCATCGATACAGACTGCGATACATCGACAGCGATAAGGATTGCCACAGTAATGGTCGACCGAGTGCGTTGCATACACGTAGCCAGATATACCGCGTGGAAAAAATCGACTGTGAAGATGACGGCTTCTGGCATCATGTCCTCCATACCTGTTAACGTTAGGGTGATGATATACTTCATGAAAACCTTAATAACCGGAAGTAGGAGAATTACTGGGAGCTCGTAATAAGTGTCCGAAGCGGCGTAAAACATCACCTCGTAGATAGGATATACGACTGGAAGTAGCATCTTGGTGCCAATAAATTGGACGTACATGGACATTTCGTATTTACTCTTCTCGAGTATTTGTTGGACCGACTTTCTCCCAGCGATAATAGTGAACCATGCGATACACAGCAAAAAGAAAATAGGAATTGTTGATAAAGCGAAGAACGGGATGGGGAACCCAACACAATCAGCAATTCCCATCGAGGCGATCGGGTAGCTCAGTCCTTGACAACTGAAGAGAAGAACAAACTGACGCTTTGAGAATGTAGCGGTTCGAACTATAGATTTTAGCTGAATCACCAGTGTGCTGCTCACGACCCCGGCCAGAATCCCCACACGAACCCAGAAACCATAGTTCACTCTCCAACCTTCTCTTGGGTCGTCTAGCGGCACCGATTCTTGAGAAACAACCAAAGCTACCATCGGCACCAACGTTCCAGAGACCACCATTCCAACACGTAACAGCGACGTATTCTTTGTGTACTCATCAAGAGCCAGTAATCGTTCGACCGAGTATCTGTGCCCTCGATAACTCACTTGGAGAGACTGCCAGCGGTGATGCACACTTGAAAGCCCTCTCTGAAAACTTTGAATACCTTTCCACACGAAGCCAGACTGTCTCCATCGACGTATCGACTGCCGAAGCGGTGGAATTGCGCCCATATTAAATCATGTGCTGCGTGTCCCCAACCACCAGTCTGCTCGATCTCCCATTAGAGGTTTGAGCCTTTATCTCATGCACATTTTCTAAAAGATGTATTATTAGTAGGCACACGATATGCTCTAGCAGGTCCATAGTCAATAATAGGGGGTCTCAAATTTGGCAGCAGCTAATCTGTCCAAGGTCGAATTTCGGCCAGTTAAATACCTGCAAAATTGAAACCCCAATGGCAACCGGCAGCAGCTAATAAGCGATGACGCGCGAATCTAAGAGAGCCGAAGCGATCAGAAAGAATACCAACCTCTTACGCCGCAGATTGATGCAGCGCTTCCTGTGTGCACTGTACGACAGAGACAACGAGGCGGACGAGGAGGACGACGTACTCGACAGCGCAGTCATGCGGAGGAATCAGCGTTTGCTTCACTCGCGCTACTGTACTCCACGCCAGCATCACCCTCGCGAGACTCGATTCTGGTGGTACTTGCGCGCCTGTAACGACCGAGAGTTTCTGCGGTGCTTTCGCATGACACGCGCCTCATTCCACAAGCTCGTTGACCTGATTTCAACCAACTCGGTATTTGCAAGCACCCATGGAAAGCGAAGCATGGCGTCACCTCATCAACAACTGCTTGTGTTTCTCAAATATGTTGGTACGCTCGGTTCCGACTCTTGCATGGAGCACCAAGGGACCTTGTTCGCTGTAAGCAGTGGAGCGTGCTCTAACTATGTCATGCGGGTAGCATCAGCTCTGCTAACACTATACAAGACTGTGGTGGTATGGCCCGATCACAACGAGCGGGCACAGATAACAGCACGGATTCTATTATGATACGACTTCCCGAATTGCATTGGGTTGATCGATGGCACGCTTCTCCATTTAGCATTTCGACCTACTACGAACGGCGAAGACTATTTTACCCGTAAGGGAGGATACGCATTGAGCTCATTGATATGCTGCGACGACCGTGCCAGGATAACGTATGCTTTGGTCGGGTGGCCAGGCTCGACGCACGACAACCGTGTGTGGGTGAATTCTGCAGTATTTTCATCACAATCCGATCATTTCGCCCCTGCCGAGTATTTGCTGGGAGACTCTGCGTTTCGCCCGTCACGACACATGATCCCATCGTTCAAAAAGCTACCGGGTAGAGTGCTCTCTCGTGAGGCCGAATTTTTCAAGACGAAGCTCGCCAAAATACGTATTCGAAGTGAACACAGAATTGACCTACTAAAAGCTCGATTCCAAAACTTCAAAAGAGTCCGCGTGCTCATCAAAATCCAAACAGACCTTCGGAGAATCATCGCGTTCTTCAAGGCTGTTTTGGTGGTGCACAACCTGCTGATTGCCGATCCAGTACCCCCTGAATTACAACATGAAGTCGGTGCACAATGCGAGGCAGAAGCCAGACTACGTACTGACATGACACGCCAGGCTGAGGTTGCAAATGATGAAGGCGGCGGTACTGAGAGACGCGATCAACTTTTGCACTATTTAGTTGAGCTAGACGGTCGATTTTAGGAACTACTCTAACGGCAACAGCAAGTCGAGTTCGTGGTCTGGCACGCCCTCCTTACGCAAGTGATTTCGATTTCGAACGAGCTCCACTTTTGTCAACAGCTTCTCTCGTTTCGCTAGCTCCTGTTCCCGCTCTGCCATTGCTTGTTCTCGATTTGCCTGTATTTAGAGCAGCACGACCCTGCAGCGAGTCTCCTGTTCGGCACAGGTTACTCGCCTCTCTTCAAGGAGTGTGGTCTGAGCAAAACGTTGCCGCTCCCATTCCATCTTCTCTGAATGTATGCGTGTCTTGCTCTTACGGTCCATTTCTTTGGCGAACGAAAGCGCCGAGTTCAGATCGCTCCACTCAGATGCAGTACTAGTAGCGCTGGGGCTTCTTGCGCGAATTGAACCTGGTCTTGGCCGACCCTGGGGGTTAGACCTCTGTCGCTTTGCGGGACGCTCGGCAACGGCTGTAGCTAGATCAGAAACAGACAAATCTGCTGGACGTTGCCCCTGGCTTGTATCATCATCGTCATCTCCGAATTGCGAAATGTCATCACTAGTCAGCAAGGGCCTGGTCGACGGACAGTCGCCAAAGACATCCTTTAGCAGCTCGTAGTGTGGACAGCGCTTCTCTATTGCCACGCGTAGAGAAGTCTCATCAGTGATCCCAGCACCAGTGTTAGGTAGGAAGGCGACAGCCTCGCGGTAGCTCTGCTCGATCTGGCCGACCTTGTTGATGATGTCCTTGATCTTTCGGCCGGTTGTGACGCCTCGCGATTCAATCAGTGTGGCATTCTGAGAGGCGAGCGCGGATTTTGTTTCAGCTGAATGGTTATCGCCACCACGCCAGCGAGCGTAGTTCCCTTCTGTTGTGATCCAGTCGAGGAGGACGCTAAGCGTGTAACAGGGCGAGACGCGCCCTGTTTCTTTAGCATACACTAGTATGCGCTTTTGAGGAAGCGTAAGTTACTTAGACTTTGTATGCAAGTAGAAATACACGTCCCCGTGTATTTCTAAGCAAAAGACCGAAACTTTAACTTGAAAATAGAAAACTGAATTGAATGGAGGCCCGCCGCGTGGCGGGCCCTTAGCAAACCTATCTAAATGACTTATGTATCTACGGAGGTGAAGCCATGGTTGGCTCTCACGCTCCGGCCCTTATGTATGCGTTTGATTGGTGGAAATGTGCCCCTTTCCACCAATAGCAGTGCGCTTAGCGCCCGCCAATGTTTGTGCCATTGGCGGCTCGAAATGATTGTTGACTGTGTATGTGACGCACACACAGAAGGCTCGCCGTATACTTGTCCGTGTATAGTCAGGCTATACACGTATATCTGGTGTACCCAGTTACACCAGCCTGTGTAACCCTGTTACAAAGCGAGCTGACCTCCTCCGAGAGGCCATCGTTGTTCCACCTTATCCGGCGACCTCGTTTCAGCTTGCGCGCATCCACGCTTCGTACGGGGGCAGCGGTTCTCGCCACGGCGGCTTCTACCTGGTTCTCTGCTGCTGCTGTATTCATGGTGGTTTTCGGATTAGCTGCTGCCGTTTCGTTTTCAGCCTCGATCTCGTGGCTGAAACGGAGGGGTCGGCAGCTAACTTGCTCAGCGAATTTTGGCCAATGAAGCCCACGTGTTGTGCCTCGTCAAACTAGCTGCTGCCAAATTTGAGACCCCTTATGTACAGGCCACTACACCGCCTGTTCACTACGGACTTTAAGACTTCTTCTGCCGATGGTTGTCCCCCCCCCGGGTACAGCGCTCGTAGCAGCTTCTCTGTCAACTTGGGCGCATCCGCGACGTCCTCCAGAAAGACGAATCCATCGAGGCCACCGGCGTTCCAGTTCGCGTCGTGGTTGTATTGGAGCCAATGATCATCTGCAGGCCGTTGATAGTAGCACTTGAGTTGGTAGGTCTTCACTAGTGAGGCCTTCGATGCAGGCCCATGCCGATGCGCTTCGTACGACAAAGCACCCAGCCTTCACGGCATCCCCAGCCCGGGTATCGGTGTGTACGACCCTTCCATCAGTGTTCTTGGAGAGGGGTGTGAGATCGGCCAGGAGGTCTGCCCTCTGTCGAGCAGGGTCGAGGAGGAGAGGGTAAGGCGGACAAGTACCGCGTCCGTGAGCTCTGCGTCTAGGGAAGCTCCGTGTCCGTCCTTGTCTCCAAGCAAAGGCGGTGCACATTGAAAACGCGAGCGAGCAACTAGATTCCGCGCTGATCCATGCTGGATGCATGCAAACATGGTCAAAATGGTCAAACAATGCAAATTGAAAGCAAGCAAGTGTACTTGTACAAACCCAAAGATTGGCAAACAAACAAACAGATCCTCTTGAGATGCAGAAAGCGCTCTTCTTCTTGCTCGACACTAAGTGCTGGTCACGACCGAATGAGAAACAGGCGCCACTATTTTGACAAGCTCGCCAGCTTGGCAAGCTGCCCAAAAGGTTGTCTCGAGTTGCTTGACTCGTTCTCGGTTGGTCGTTGGCGTGCAGCTTTCAGTATTTTTCGGTTTGTACTCTCCCGTTTCGCCTTGCGCTGCAGCAAGATATACTCCTTCGACTTGTCGCACTCCGCGTCTTGCATGAAGATCGCCACCTGCAATTGCTGCTCCATCACCCTAGCTTGTTTTCCCGCCGCTGCGACGAACCGAAGGTGAGCTGCATCACCAATGGAAGAACTCTCAAGGGCGTTTTTCTGCTGCTTCTTTGCGTCCCTCCGGTCTGGTCAAGTCGCCATCTTGTCCTGCTTTACGTTTGTCCTCTTGGGATTGTCCTTCAGCCCCTTCCACGCGGCGAGAAATTCAAATGGCTGCTTGTGTCGCTCAGCGTAGATTTTCAAGGCGGAGTCCAGGTCCATATCTTCGCTCCAACCGGAGCGCTCCCTGTTCTTTACTTTGCCGTACACTCCGCAAAATGTTGGCACTTCCGGCTGCAACTTCCGAGCGATCCTCCGTGTCCTCGTCGCTCTTGTTCTCCGGCCAGCGGTTGTACAGCCGACTGGCGAAGGTCTTCTTCTTCTGCCCAGCACCACGAACAGCATTCTCCGACGTCTCCAGCCACGACCGACACACTCGCTTTCGCTCCATTCTCGCCCTTTGTCCAAGGTTGAAGGGGACAATGGGTGCCCTGCCCAATACTGAAAGCAAGTCACTTTGGTTGAGATTCGAGTTTATTGCGCGCGAACTGATTGGCTGAATCGGAACGGGCCAATCGGATCGTCGTTTAGTGTCGTTTTCAGGAAAGTCCGCTTGCTATGACGTCGGCGCGTGATTGGCTGGTTGAAGGTATATTCTTGCCACTAGACAACTCGGTAAACCAAGCCAACATGGTGTCAGCACCAAGCGGGGCAGGTTCTGGGACTCTGTACGCTCTACTGCGGTTATGGAAGAAATGGCAAGTCAGCTACTACGGGGGCAAATACTCCATCGAGCGACTCCTATCGCTCGAGGCATTCCAACGTACGAGTTCATTTTCGCGAGTGCTGCTGGTATGCATTGGCGCCCCAGCTCCCATGATAACTGTGGTGGTTATAGAAGAAATGATACCTTTACAAGATCCAGAGGCTGGGTGGCGTGCAAACTACAGTTTCTGGATTCGAGCTGCAGTATTGGCGTTTGTCGTTTCTCAATCGATTACGGGCCAAGCGAGGTATTTCGTGAACGGCGCCAATTTCTCTGAACAAAGGCTCGCAGTACTTTCAGCCTGTGTATCGGTGGTTTTCAATATTTGTGCCATGGGAATATCAAACTACCTGATCTTCCCCATTCCGTTCTTCGTACTGACGATGGCCCCGATGTTTTACGCTATACTGATTGTCTTATTTCGGATTATTATGGGTGTCCGTATCTGCCGAGAAATGTTAGCACATTCCGACCAACTGGTCCGGTATGTTGTCTTTGTTTGCGCTCAAATCACGGTCGCATTTATCTACCCATCGTACGAGTCGTTGTTTCGCTTTGTGGCAGGGACTCGATGCCAATTCGCTGTCATCTTGCTCTTGCCAGTAATTAAAGTGGCGGTGAAAAATATGATACTGCGGTGCACAGCTTATATGGAAGACATGGCCCCCGAAGCAGTGATATTCACAGTGGATTTGTTCAATGCAATTTACGTGGCGACGTGCATGCAAAGCACGTCGTCAGCCATTGCCGTCACAGCCATTAGTGTCACCGATCTCGTACAGACTAGCGTGATGTTGTATGGTTTGCATCGTCGGACGGCCACAATTCGACCGAAACTGAGTCGTGTGCTCGATACAAACTCCGAGCGTGACAATGTGGTAAACATGGCGAGTTTGGTATGCAAAGATCTGGAGAAATTCAAGAATCAAAACCGAGCAGACATTCGCATCCGTTCGTGTCTCCCACACCTCATAACCCCTGTGGACAGTATCCAACTTCATACTCTCGAAAGCGTGCGAAACGAGAGCCAACATGTCGTAGGCACCACGTATCACACAAAACGTCGCAACTTTGGCTCTTTCTGGCCTCTGGTAAGCATGACGACCATCCGTCCCATTGTTCCAAGCACAGAAACTACTGTCCATGTGGAGAAAAAGCGCCAGATTCTTCATGTATGTTCTACCCATTCTACCGTGCTTCGTGAAACACTTGAGACTCTTTTTACTGTTGAGTGTATCGTCGTCACAGCTTACTTGGAAGCTGTAGTTCCCTTGTTTTACAGCTGCTACATGCTGCTGATGGTACATCTTCAAAGCGCTCAATATCACACTGAGATGGCTGGTATTTCTCGAGAAAATGTAGGCGGCACGGTGCTTCCTCTATTTATTTTCGCGATGCTGCAGCTGGTTTCGTTCCTATTATTCGCATTTGTCATAAAGAGAAACTGTGGTATGCAAGCACTCTACCAGCTTGCGTTTGTTTTGGAGACGCAGATGTCGTTGATTCAGGGCAAAATGATGCTCTGGATGGTGATTACTTTTTGTTTTCGAGTCGTGCACTTTGGTACGTGTTTTGATTTCAGTTATCGGTAGTTTTCGCACTGAAACAAGCATTGTTGTGGCGTTGCTGTTGGTAGGCATGGATTTCACATTTCAGTTCGATTGGATCCGTGACAAAAGAAATTCATCGTAGCGGGTCGACCCGAAGATGTAGATTCGTCAGAGGGCTACACGTACCACTCAATCTGTGAGAATTAAAGTTGCCACGAAACAACCTGTAATTGCTGAACTTGCCTCAGTAGCTAAGTGGAGCGAACACGACAAACAGGCCTGAACAGTGCTTTCATCCGTCATTCTATACTATCGGAGTCCAAATCCTAGGGAATCCAAAACGGATAAATTCAAATTTGAAATCTACGCCTGCGTTAAGCAGAATGGAAAACCTTTATCAGTACAAAAATAAAGGTCATAAAAACATGTACTAGAAGTAGGAATCTTACCGAAATGTATCACTCGAAAGCACAACGTTACCACCATCCACAGCATCATTTTGCACAGAATCAAAGACCTCTGGGTTGTCAACACAAATGCGAGCTGGTAAACCGCCCGCATCCCACAATTTCGCATGATGACCACCAAAAGGAGTACGAACGTTGCGATCTGCAGCAAGCCAAACACGAAGAGAGGTATTATTTTGGAGCTCACGTTCTCTCGCGTGACACCAACCATCTCGGTGTGATATTTCGCATTCGGAAGTTGTGTCATCACCAGCATGTAGCTGCAGTAGAATAACGGCATAAAAGCTTCCAGATATGCAGTGATGACGAGACACTCCGTCGTGAAAAGCGTTTCCAGTGATTCCAGAAGGATTGTCGGTCGTTTTGATGACTGGGGTTGGTATGATTTGGCATTCTCGGGTGGGCGAAAAGTATCCACAGATCCTAGTCGTGTCGACGACTTAGAGTCGTCCAGTACAACGGGATGCACATTCTTCCACGAAAAAAATGATGGAACACAGTTTGGTGCTGGGGTTTGAGGCATTATACCGGAGAGTGAAGGATCGGTTGCGGTTCGAAGTGTTCCGTCGGCTTGGTGAGGTTGTTCATTCAAGATTGGATCCAGCCTATCAAGCAGTTTTATACCAGCCATAGAAAGCTGATGAGGAAGACATGATCGCCTTCGAATTCCTGCGTGAGATAGTTTCCTAAATTTTGCGGGGTTGCGACATAACAAACATATCATGGTCAACATGCAGTCAGTATCAGCTGCACCGTCGATCGTCCGACGAAGTCTCCGCAACATTCTAGTGGTTCGCCGCTGTAACCCGTACAGCATGAAGAAGGTTTGTGATAAATCAGTGATCGTAATGGCTGAAATTGTAATAGGTGAAGATGCGTTCTGCATGCAGGTCGCAACGTAAACCGCATTGAAGAAATCCGCCGTAAAAATGACCTCCACAGGGATCATATCTTCCAGACTTTTTGCGAAATGCAGTACAACGTTTTTTGCTGCCACTTTAATGGCGGGGAGCAGTAAAATAACAAAAACCTGAAATCTTGACCCATCCGTTGCACGAAAAAGCATTTCATAGGTCGGGAAGATCACAATTGTCGAAGCCTGGGCACCCAAGAATCGAATACACCGTTCGAGCTGGTCTCGGTGAGCGAGCATGATACGGGCACCGCGAGAACCCACAACCAATCTCACCGATATAGAGAGCAAGATAAAGTATACGGGCATCACAAGCAACGCGAAGAACGGGATGGGAAAAACCAAGTACTCCGAAATCATCATCGCGAAAGCGACGGTAAGGCTTGGCACCAGCACATACAATTGTAGCATTTGGTAGAAGGGAACGGTGAACTCGCTGATAAGGTAAGTCATTTGAACCACGATTGCGTGTGTCGTAATACCCACCAACACTGCGGTTCGGATCCACAGCCCGTAATTTGCACGCCAACCTTCACTCAAGTCTTGGAGAGGGATCAATTCTTGGGCGAACACGAGCGTTATCATGGGCAATGGCGTTGCAACGCAAACTAATAGAACTTGACCGTGCGAAGTATTCTTCGTATATTCGTCAAGTGCGAGGGCCCGGTGGATGGAATATTTGCCGCCATAGTAACTGACCTGCATGTGTCGCCATAGATTTAATAGTTTCAAGCCATTGATTTTCCACCAACGTGTAGGTGGTATCTGTTGCTGTGAATCGGCCAAGCCCCCCGACGGTGTCTGCGTCGGCACCACAGAGGTCATCCCACCTGGCCTTGTGCCGTGGCCGATGACGATAAAAAGGAGGAAAGATGTTGGTTTCAGGATATACCGGGAACTCAAAATAACGATAGCCAAAAACTGCGTCTGGTTTTTCATGACTGAATTGTAGGACGAATGGATGGCCGACCTGAATTGTGAAGTAGTCAATGGAATAGGGTACACGTCACTACGCTCGGTGCAGTAAGTAAGTGACTAGGCCCAGACAAAGTCCAGTATCGAGTCTTTTGCTCTGGTTCCAGCCTCGTTAGACTCTCCTGGTTCTAGCACGCGCATGTATACCGCTTAGGATATCATTCCATGTGAACTCCGCCTGCAGAATCACACCGCGGTGCTGACTGCCTCCGAAATAGAAAACACTCATTACCCGTTCATTCCGAACGCACAGTCACTGGTAACTCGGTCGGAGGAAGACATTATGAGTGCCGCGTGAAACATTATTGTGTACAAACGTAAACATCAAGTTGGCGCGGTTATTACTTATTGCGTTAGATCCCTACTTGTTTATGTATGCAGCGACATTATATTCCAAATTTAATTATTGAATATAGCAGTTCATTAATTATTCAAGTTGAAGTTAACCGCGCCGTTGGGTGGATTCATCATTTACTGGTCGCTCTTCTTCCTTTTGTTTCTCCTTCCAGAACATCGCCGCTCACTTGTGGGGTCATTCGACCATTATCTCCGTCGAGAGCATTATGAGTTCGGCCATGCAGAACAGAACCGTTCGCCTACACCTCGAAAAGCAGCTCGACATCTCCAGGGTATCAGCTGCCACTATCGAGACCGATTCAAGCTCTTGGACCGACGGAAGAGAACCACCAGCCCCGCCGCTCGCACTGTCAGCCGCTCTTCGATGGTCCACGGCCGAGGCGGAGGCTCTTCACGACCGCGTGGACTTCGCCGCCTTCGTGAAACTGGCTGAGTCCACCACGCTACCTCCTCCTCAAGACGGCCACACACAGTGGAAACGAATCGAGAGATCCCCGACGTTCACGTTGCTGAAGCGCGAGGATGAAGTGCTGGCACTCGCTCGACTCGATGCTAGTGTCCAGGAGGTCGCCAGCATCCTGGGCGCTACGACAGACCAGTCGCACACTGCAGCTATGCAGGGGCTTTACGGCACTACCTTCATATCTGGATCGGTGGCGTACGTCCAACGTCCACAGACCCACGACAACCAGGAGATGTACCATCACTTGGCAGTCAAGACGTCCAGCTTCGTCCGCTCAGACATGCTGGGCAAGAACGAGCAATGGTGCTTCGCTGAAACATTTCGCTACAGCCCGGAGGGCGACAGCTTCACCCTCACTGAGACGTCCCTCTCAGCTTACCACGCACATTTACTCCCTGCTAGATTGGCTTTGAACGACAGCACACGTCGTGTAGCACAACTCCGCGATGTCAACACCTCATATCAGGTGGAACATCTACCAGGGAGTAACGGGATCCGTGTGGTTTTCCACGGGATCTACAAACTCGACAGCAAATGCGAAGAGGAGAACGAGTGTCACGGTGAAGCACCTGCAGTGGCTGGTAAAGCCGTTCGAGCCCGCTTGCTTCGTCTTGCACGAGGAATTTCAAACATTTCGCAACTTGTGCGGCATCGACGCTTTGGTGCTCAAGTGTTTGCAGACCGCTCGGCGTTTGAAGAGCGGAATCCGAGATGCACTTGCTGCACAAGGAAATTCACGCTGTTTATTCCACGAACGAGGTGCTATCTGTGCGGCTACTTTGTGTGCGTGGTTTGTGCGTCGTCCGAGAAGATGGAGGCGTACAATGGACGTTTGGCCTCCGTCGTGATCTGCACCCGCTGCCACACGAGCGTCTCTGCGTGTGACTTCAACAAGATGCTGACTGTGATGCCAGGTCCTGAACGAGTGATCTCGCCCAAGCAGGCGAAAACTATGTGCCCCTTTTCTCCAAGTTCGTCGAGCACTCAATACGACATATCGCGTTACTCGACAACAAGCACGGACTCGTCTTCCAGCCAGATGCTGACCTATCTACTCAGTCAAGTGGTGGAAAACGACGACTTGGACTCTCTCGACGGTTCGTCTGGCCGTCGTCACGCTGCACTCGTAGTGCTCGAGCAACTTCTCAGTGCAGGTCAAAAGGAGACGCAGAACCTAGTTGACAAAAATGCAGAGATCCTCCGAGGAGCGACAGCATCTCCAGAGATCGCTAAGCAGGCGCTGGATATTTCAGACTGTCCTGCTGATCCTGCTGCCTGCAAGTTCGCGTGCGCCAAGTCACGTCCGTACGCGATGATCCCCACTGTCGTACAGCAAAACAACGACTCGAAAGAATCAGCAGAGCCGATCACTTACCCCATCCCGGCGAATGAAGACGTTCGTCTGTCCGCCATTGACCACTTCAATCTTCACGGCGTCGCCAACGTCCCTGAATTGAACGTGATTTGCAGTCTCGCTGCTGCTGAAATGGGATGTCCACACAGCGTCATCACACTCGTGGAACGAGAGGTTGTCACGTTACTAGCAACCAACTCGCCCGAGGATTGGGACGTGGGGACTGGGAACCCACGCGAGCAGACTTTCTGCCAGCACTTCGTCATGGGCGACCAACCTCTCCTCGTACGTCATGCTGAGGCGGACATGCGATTCTATCATATCGCTCCCGTCACCATGCGTAGTCTACGGTTCTACGCTGGATTTCCTGTCTCGGTGAGCAAAGTAATCCAGTCAGAGAACGCAGAGGATCCCGATAAAGTAGTCGTAGGAGCGTTGTGTTGCCTCGATGTGACACCGCACCAAATGACGAGAGAGCAGTACTGGCGGCTCACGAAACTCGCTAAGGCGGCTTCGGATATTCTCCAAACGAATGCGGAAGAGTACACCGGGGGCATCAAGTCCGGTGCAAAAGTGCAGAGGCCTGTTGGAGTTCAAACTCCTGCCACCAGCAACCAGACCTTGGCAATGGCCTGCTCACGCACGTATAGCTGAGTTGTGCTGGCCATCACTGGTGACACTCTTTACCACACCGTGCAGCGCTTTCTAGGTATTTGTTAACAAGTTTTTCTTTTTTCGTTCGGAGAGCGCTGATATCACGCGCTACGTTGTGTGTTTTTCAGGGGAGAAGTCTCCTGTTCGAACGAGTTCTACAAATGTATCGAAGAAATGTGAGACGAAAGACGCACTGGAGTCTGTCTGCCCTAGTTGTTGAGCCGTTCTGCGAGATCAAAGCTCGGTGATGCTCTGGACACTGCTACATGGTCTTCCTTGGATGTATATCAACGCTTTCATTCTCAAATTGGTCGAATAGATCACAAGTCGTATCAAGACATGCCTCTCACCAAGTGGTTCCGCGGTCACCGACGAAACAATGCAGTAGAAGGAGGCGGTGTCCAACTGGTAGCGGAGACTGCAAAAAACAAACAGGGACCCAAGCCCATCAAGGTCGTGACTCAACGCGCTCATCGCTCTCGCTCGCATGGATCCGGGTTTCGTGCGATGCGTGCCATAGTCGGATTGGGTGGGTCACCAGGATCAACACCGCTCGAAATCGAGGACTCGCCAGAACCTGAACAGCGACAGAGACACATCATGCGCCGAGCCAGGCCTCTACGTCGATTCACCCTCCAAAGCGACGATGATTTCCCGTTTGACGCTAACTGGGGTACCACCAGCGCACCTGCAGGCTCGTTGCTGCTTGCCCCAACATCGCCACCTCACACAAACACGGGACACTATGGTTTCGGTGGTAACCAGCAGATGATCCCTGCCGCTCCGGACTCGCACCCGTCGATCATCTTTATCGACTGCCCCCCGTAGACAAGTACTGCACTCTCTAACGCTCTGGACATCTCGATAATATCGATCGTTTGTGCATGTTGCCATTTTGCGTGTGTATATAATACCGATGTGGTCCCGTGAGGAAGGGCTGCAGGGTAAAGTTAATGAAAGTCAAGTCAGCAAACTACCTATGACGTGCCACAGAATCTTCAGAAAAGCGGATCAGTTGTTCTATCACGAGCATTACAGCTTAGCAATATCTCAAGTCCGTGTTCGGGTCTGTCCCTCTTGCGTTGTTATCGTCGTCATAGTTTGGGTAGTGTTGAATAAGGAGTGGCGGTGGGTCAGACTGGGTCCTTCGTCTGCCTCGCGTGCCTTCGCTGGTTCGATGGGTAGCCCCTAGTCGACTACGTCTTGGGATTTCGGGGTCCGGTTCAAATACCGACGGAGGTCCACCAGCGAAATGTAAACTAACGCCAGCGTAGCGAGTATCCCCGAGTGTTCGTTCGGTCTGATTCCCGCTGTCCCGCTCATCGATACATTCGAGACACCGTGCGCAGACTGATAATGGGACCACGTAGCGGTTGTAGATGGCAACTCGTTCCTCAGAGCAGCACGACGGCTGCGCACATACTCGATAAGTACACAAGTCGCACCGTCGCCATGATTTCTTCAGTGTAGGGAGGAAAGAACGCGTACATGCAATGCAACGCCAGTTGCGATGAGTGCCGCCAGAGCTTTCATCGTCCGAGGAGCCTAACGCTCGGAATGGCTTAAGCATGGCTTGCCATAGTCGTCCAGGTGCTGTGTGTCGTCGCCGCAGCATCTTTTCCAGTCGACAGATTCCTTTTCCAAAGAACAAAAGACGAGCTTGAGCTACTCGAAAGTTGCATCCACCTGGTACTTCACCTCCGAACGAGGCTTGAAACGTGAATTGCAGCGTTCCTGGGTCGTCACGCGTTGGTTCAGCCGTCAACCAGCCCGAAATCGGATGAAGCGCTACCACTAGTTCGGGTGGGGCCTTCCCCGCTGTGACTTCTGGTGTATCAAGCGAGCGAAAGACGAGCTTGAAGCCTCTTTGCGTAGGCGTGAGCAGTTCGATGTAACACAATTGCTCGTTTTTAGTGCCGGAGTGCCCGAGTTGGTTCGTGGAAGCGTGCGAATCTGACGTTGCAATGGAGTTAGAGGAAACGGTTGAACTTGACGATCGGCGCTTGAAGGGGTTACCGATTCCTGTGTGCACGAAACTCGCGGTGCGAACTGTGAGCTGTTGGTCTGCAGCAACCACGCTTCCTCTGCTTTGGGGGGAGAACGATGAGCCACGCTCCGAGCTATTAACCACCATGTGCAGAAGCGAACTGTAGATAAAGCGTGATCCGTACAGTGTGTGCAGAATTGCGTTGCTGTCGCTTTCAGTTGGGGCGCGGAGTAGAGCCAACAATTCTGAAACTTGACCTCGCATCTCGCCCCCAGCGACCACTTGGCATTGTCGTGTCGTAAACGGAGCTGTGTTGGTGTGGGCAAGCAGCGCTCGGACATGCATCTCCACCCTGCTGGTTCCAGTCCTCACTTTCTTCCATCCGTGCTGACGTGTGAGGTTTCGGAGCTCCACGGGTCGGTGGGGTACCGGAATCCGCTGCACACGCTCGAGCAGCTCACTATCACTCAGTCGAACTTTTCGAAGTCCACCCGATAGAGTCGTAGATGATCTCGACGCTCTTAGCCTTGCGGTGACTGTTCCTGTCGCTGGACTTTCGGAACTGCGGCGCATGATCGACACGGTCAATGGCGAATTGTAGAGTGACCGAAAATTGTAGTTTTATCGGCCACCATTGACTTAGAGCGCGCGGCAGTGCTGTGACGGCACCACCATCCGTCGCATGGCAGCAAAGAATTGAGCCTAGCTGCACGAATCGAACACTAACCCAGCGAGTAATTGAGACGCTAACCGAGTCAGACTGGATCGACGGCCGGATGCTTCTCCGCCATTTCCAGCTCCATCCGGAACCGAGTGTCTTGTCCGCAGTTTAGAGCGCTCACTTCCCAGACACGCACTTCTGTGGTCGTAATTGTCTAGACGCCGTTGATTCTACTTTGGTAAGTCGGTGTGCACTCGGAAACGGTGCCTACTAGCCTTACGTCAAGATCGATCGACAACTTCAAGGTCAGTATTGATAAACCAACTGGCTCGAGCTGCAGAAGCTGCAGGAATGTTTGGCCCGTTTGGTAGGGTATTGAGCAGGTTTCCCCCGTTACTGAGTGTTGAGACTTGCTTCCAGAAAAAAAGTATCTCGGCGACGTCATGAACAAAACTTTTTTTTACGAAGTTGGTGCACGCCTCGAGGTCTTGAAAAGAAGGGCTTGTGTACGATGAAGATCATCCCCTGGATATTCTTATCCATCTAACCCCTCCAATCCGAGCGTTTATGCTGGAGAATCAACAAGCCTACGTTCCTGGTCTACAAAATGCTGGATGTCGATCGAAGATGACGTAGAGTCAAGAGTAGGATGCTCTTACCAAACCAGCCACGATGTTGACAAAGGAGTACGTTGTAAACCTTCACGCGGCGAACGATTCCATCCTTGCACTTGTGTAAAGCAAACTGACGCGTTAGTTCCCGATGACGATCCGTAGAAGTTTGCTCGTACGAGCCTCTGGAACGGAGTCGACCGTGCAGTAGCGCTCCAACTCGTTTTCCAACTTCTTGATTAGGCCGCTCAGGCACTTCTTGATTAGGTCTCCATAGTTGGCTGCGCTCCAATCTTCACGGCTTGTCCGTTCAAAAATGAGCCGATGCCAGCGATGGGATCTCAGATAAGTTTATGGCAGTGTTAGAACCCTGACGAAGTAAAATGCATCATCAAACTGCACATGGGAGAGAGATACTGACAAATCTTGGTGCCCACGAGTGTTGTTCTTCCCCATTGCGCGGGTAGTACTAAGCGATCGTAATCGTCATGGAGGGTTATTATGTACTTTTCGGATGACTTAGCCGAAATGGTTTGCACGCGTGTTTTTGACGCCCGCGGGCGTCTACGTGAAACGGAAGGTGGGTTACTTGATACCTGGCTTGTTGACTGTATTTCCTCTGCTGCGTCCGTACCATTGAGACGTACAGGCATTGGCTGCAAGGCCGTAAGGCCATAAGAAAAAAAAGCAAAATGGTTGTGGGGCGTTGGCACTCCATTGCTGCTGCTCATAATGCTGCTTGGGCGGTTGTCTTTATTATTCTTCGGAAAGTATCACCTAGAGCGTATCTTGACGGTACCGTAGAATAACTGAGTGTACACCTTACGCATCCAGGGTAGCTTGACTTTCGCATCTGGTTGCAGACGCGCAAGTGTCTCGTGTAACGCATCAGCGTGTTCATCATGAGCTCTTTTCGACGTTTTCCGAGGGGCCTTCTCATTCGCGAATTTCCACGGTCGTGGGCAAGTCGGTGGGCAAGGGATCCTTAGTGGCTATCACTCGAAACGCCGAGATGGAACGAGCGTGGATGAGTGCTGCGGCATCCGGTGAGGTGGAAACCATGCGAACGATGCTGGAGACAGACTCGAAGCTGCTGAACGCGCGACTCGACCACCAGGTTAGAGAAGACTGGAAATCCGTCAATATTTCGTGGCGACTAATCAACCTCTGGGTTTGTTCGGCGTTGCGAAAAGACCTTTGAACAATTGACGGCGCTGCACCTAGCGATCTGGAAGGAACGACGCCAAGTGGTCGAATTCCTCATTGACCAAGGGGCCGATATCGAGCTGCAGGACAAGGTGGGAGCTCCGTCAATTTATTATTGATGTCAAAACAGTGCTTGACTATTTTGCACTGCTTGTTACGCAGAACGGAATGACAGCATTGCAGATCGACATCATGCGCATTTGTCTCCAAAAAATGCGGCCGACGACGATGTTGCGATCATGGTGCATCGATATGCAGTCGCCTACAGCAGTACGTCACTATTGTACAGGCCCACCACGCGATGTTGATCTAAAATGTTGTCTTATCTTGCTGTGAAGCTCGCAATTGCCCTAAGACAGCTTGGTCGTGACCGGTCTTCGTATCGCGAAATTGACACAAACGTGTTGGACTTGTTGCTGGTGCACAACGCTAATGTGGACAAACTTTACGAGGTTGGAATTGCGGGGATGTCTTGAACGGGCGAGGAATTCGGACTAACCCACACATTTTATATAATGTTTTCGCGTAGTCTGGAGACACCGTGCTCCTACATGCTGTTGAGTACGGCTTGATTAAGCACGTGGAGAAGCTGCTGGCTTATGGTGCAGATGCTCGTATCCAGGACAAGAACGGCAGAAGTACGCTGGACATTGCCGGCGAGCACGGGTTTGTGGATATCGTCAATGCGTTGGTGGAGAACTGCCCAAGTTTGGTGGACCTTGTCGGGGTAGCGTTTCAAACCTATGGAAGTGTTTTACTGGAGTGCATGAGGGTTAATACATGTATGTCTCCCACGCTTTTCACAGGGTAAAACTCTTGTTATGGCGGTCCGCCACGAATTCCCAGCGATTCTCGAGACCTTGTACGACAGTGTCCACGGCAAACTCTCTGAGGGCGATGGAGAAGAGGTAAGTTCGCCCATATTCTAGCGAAATACTGTTAACTAACTTGAAACATGTGCGTACTTGTCCGTGGATCGCGTGTTGGCCAGCTCGGCGGTCGCCTATTGCACACTTCAGCTGAATATGATGCTGCATCATGCGCTAAATTTCTTCTGAAGCGAGGCACTCCACTGGACTGGGAAAATGCAGAGGGTGAAAATGTTGTCCAAGTTGCCTGCGCCCACGGTCGTGCTGAAATCCTTGAGCTCTTGCTGGAACACAGCGCGACTAACCCTGTGGCGAGTGTGGATTTCGGTCGAATTTCAAGTGACGCGGTCGCCTTGAAACATCGGTTTGTCAGAGTGAGGGTCTTCCAGGATGGTGACGACAACTACACTATTTTGCACCAAGATCAGGTATGGTTGCAATAATTCAAAGTTTGAGAGGAAAATCTTACTAACGTGTGCTGTTTACCCCAGCGTTATGACTTCCCAGTGTTTGTTCCCATGAAAATACCAGCAAACATAGCGATCATGGAAGTGTTGATTCGTCACGCCGCTACATTTGACTTCCCCACCCGCCAGAGCCGCGACTCGGTACGAAAAACATTTAAGTCGTTATCGGCCGATGCCTGACTGCTGACTGTTATCTGTTGTCCATGTTTTTTCAGATTACACCGCTGTTGGTATCGTTGTTAATGCTCGTAGCACCTGTTGATGTGTTGAAGCTGCTGGTGGACCTCGCCAATTCAGGAGCAATTTACCAAAAGGTGGGGAACCAAGCGTCTTCCACTAAATCGCGGTCGCTCTGCACTAATCATATGTGTTTTGCCTTTCGTAGCAACTTCGGCATATGATCCTAGCTCTTACGTGGCAGAATCACACGTACGAGGCGCTCATGTTGGCACTCCTCATTCTCTTCACTCCACGATTAGTGGAGGTAGATCAAGTACGTGCAATATCATTTGACTATCAGTTGTACTTGGTATAACCTGTGTGTGGCCCACTGTGCAGGCACTAGCCATCGTAAAACCGTGGGTGCTGCGGTGTAAAGTCAACGTGGTGACGCGAAAGCTGTTAACTGACGCGCTGAATCTATGACGTCTCGCTGCATCATCGAGAACGCGCGTTAGTTCTACAGGCTGTGGTTAGTCATATATTTCCTGGTCCAGCGTCCACTTATTTTGTAATACACCCACAAAACGCCAATACCCGATGAATGGAATACTTGCCACCGAAGTAGCAGATTATGTCCGCTGCGATGTTGGCATTTATTATTCTCTCCATAAGTAATACCATGACTTCTTGCATTGGTGATCGAACGCTGACAATAGTGTCAAGTTGTGCTTTCCAAGTTTGATTTACGTGTCATCCAGGTCCTAGAAACCGCGGTCGATCAAATTGATCATGAAGTCCACACCACGAAAGCTCGAGTTAGCGATTCCTCGTTATTCGCCAAACTTTGGGTTCAATTAATTGTGTACTTGTCAAGCCTTGAACCGTCTTCGTTTATCATCCTGGAAGTGCATGTATATGCTACATTGTAGGTGCTGTCGAAGACCTGACGATGCTTTCAAGTATGATACCCCTGCTCCAAAAATTTGAATGTGAAATCCACGCCTGTGACAACATTACCACAAATCAGCAAGAGAGATGGTTAACAAACAAATGTTCAACGTACCAAAGTGAACGATTCGGAAGCATAAAGTGATGAGAACCCAGAAAGTTAGTTTACTTTGGACCAGCGCCTTCTGTGTATCCAAAACGAACGCAAGTTGATATAGCATCTTCATCCCACAATTGCGCTTGATCACAACAGCCAACAAAGCAAACGTCGCGATCTGAAACAAACCGAAAACAAATACAGGGATAATAGTTGCGATCACGTTCCCGGGCGTAACATTGGCCATTTCCTTGTGGTACTTTGCGCTCGGGAGGTGGCTCATCACAATCATGTAGCAGCAGTAGAACATGGGCACGATCGCCTCCAAATAGGCAGTGACAACAATGCACTCAGTAGTGAAAAGTGCTGCCAGCGTTTCTCGGAAGTCGTCGATCGATGCGGTGCTATGACCTTTTTACCGGGTACGAGTTGACTTTTGACTGCCCATGTTGAGTCAGAGTTTAAAGGGTGAATCGCATCACTGCGCTTTTGGACGAAAATGCTGCGGACCTTGTGAGTAGGCTTGGTGGTAGGAGTCAATACGTCATGTTCGCTTGGAGATGACGTGAGTTCGACAAAATGAGGAGGTTGAACAGTATCAGGGCTTCTTCGTCGTGATAGGGTTTCCAGACTGCCCAGTAATTCCCTGTTCACTTCAGCTAAAACTGATGGGAGACAGGAGCGTATGTTCACAGTGGTGCGTACCTCTTGCTTAAATTTCTTGGAATCTCGACACAGGAAGCAGAGTGCGCTAACCAAGTTGTCTACCTCTGGGTCGCTGCCGATGGTCTGATGAAGCCTCTCAAAATGTGTTGCTGTCCGCTGGTGCAGGCCAAACAACATAATCAATGTCTGTGATAAATCGGTGACAGTGATAGCTACAATAGCCGGCGTCGACGACGCGCTCTGCATACAAGTCGCTACGTAGACCGCATTGAAAAATCCACCGTGAAAATGACAGCCTCAGGCAACATGTCCTCCATGCTTGGTATGCTTCGCAGCACGACATTCTTCACTGCAACCTTGATGAAAGGTAGCAGAAGGATAACCTGAAATTGATACGCCGATCCTTTGGCAACGTGGAATAAGGTTTCGTAGGAAGGATACGTGAGAACCATGCCGTTTTGCGCCAATACAAAAGCGACAAACCGCTTCAGCTGTCCGCGATGGCCAGTCATTTCACGAAATGTGTGTTTGTCCAGAACGAATTGATACGAGGTGATCAGCGCCAAGTAAAACACTGGAGCCAGTGTCAATACGAAAAATGGTACAGGAAAAATAAGCAGCGCTGAGATTCCAATCGCCAACGCAGTGAAAAGAAGAGAAGTACAAGTGCACACCGCTATTAATCGAGCTGTAGATATTGAGACACCATCGATGAGATAAGTCGCCTGGGTTGTCAACGAATGCGCCGCCGTGAAAGATAAAATCCCTGATCGAATCCAAAACCCGAAATTCGCTCTCCATCCTAATGTTGGGTCTTGAAGTGGTACCAATTGGTGAATACTCACAAACACCACCATGGGTAGTGGTGTCCCGATGCATACCATAAGCACACGGGTTATCGATGTAGTATTTGTGTAGGCCTCGAGCGCAAGCAGCCACTGAATCGAGTATTTCCCTCCATAGTAGCTCACTTGCAGGTTTTTCCAAGCATTAAACAGTGTCGTCAGTGACTTGGACACCCACATTCGATATCACGACTGAATATTGTCGTAAACCCTGCCGCCTTTCAAGAATACAGGCCTATTTTTGAGTCCGTCCCGACTGCCATCCCTTGAGAGCGAACGTTGGCGTGGCGATATTATTATACGGGGTTGTATGGATACTAGGTGAATTGCTGCGCGTACTCCTTGTAGAACTTCAAATAATTCTGGAAAATGCCCCAGTTGACGTGGTCGACAGCGTCTCCTTTTGGTGGGAGCCCCAAGATGGCTCGTACCTGCTTGAATGTTTTCCTTTCGAGAAACCAGCCTTTGTAGATCAACCTCAACTTAATCGCCTCCACTTTAGCAGCGTTTACAGCATCCACCTCCTTCTCCTTGACAAACTTCAGATAGTTCAAATAAGCCGTCCAATTCGCGTGACCAGCTGCATCTCCTTTCGCTGGAAGTCCCATAATCAAACGCACATCTGCGCTTGTTTTGCCTCCGTCAAACCAATGTTTATAGGCCATCCGCATGATGATCGCCTCCGTCTCAGCCTTCATCTTGTCGAGCGTTGCAGCGTCGAGTGCCCTCTCTTCTGCAGTCACTTCTTCAATTTCCTTGGTGTCGCCAAAAATGTAGCCCCTCAACAACCGCTTGTCGTGCTTGACAAGTTCAATTGTAGCAGGTAAGCTCTTGGACATTTTGAGTTGATCTGCGTGCGTAGGTGCGCAGGGAGTGTCAACACTTGCCATGGCGCTGGTCACAACTAAGCTTGATAGAACGGTGTACACGCAGCGTACACGCATGATTCTCACTCAACTTAGAATCGGTGAGTCCTGCAGCGCGAAAGCAGAACTGAATACTTTAGGATTCCATCCGGGAAAAGCGAGAGCCGCATTGATTCGCGAGCAAATCTCGTGACTGATAAGCTCCACTCGACTAAAAACCAACATGGTGGGCATGGAAAGCGCATTGATTTCCGATCGAGATGGGCCGCTGCTGGTCAACTTGATTGTCAAGACATTTTGTTGTCCAGCGGTTGGTTTTCCTACAACGCAGCTAGTTGAGTGAGCAATTCATCTTTTTGGGGCAAAACGAACTCGTGTATTGATAGTCAACCGACTCCACCTAGCTTTGCGACGGCACGCCACCGTGATGGCGTGAACCCCTTCGGAGTTGAGTAGGTGGTAAGTCGTGACACGAGCTCGTACCCGACATGACCGCTGCAAGAGGACCGCCTACCGCTTCTGTGTAGCGCGTATACCTCTGGTATGTTGGCGACTTCCATCTGCCGTGAAGCATAATCGCCGTTGAGTCGACGCCTCCAGCGATTAAAGCGGTGGCACCTCCTGAGCGTAATGAGTGGCAGGAAAACAAGTAGGCCTTCGCTCCACATGCCTTCGCCGCTCTCTTCAACACCTTCGACAGGGTTTCAGCTTTCAACACGCGACCTTGGCCAATAGAGCAGATTGGGTCTTGACTGTTAAGTTTGGAGTACTTTGACAAATTCAGCAGTAGTAGTGCTCCTGCCACGGGGCAGATTCGTCCGCGTCCCGATTTTTTGAGCGACCTTTTCGTACCTTGGCCCTGTTGGTCGGTTTTACTGCCACGCAGGTTGATCGTCACTTGCACGGCTTCACTTAGGCGGCGTGTTGGTTGACCATTAACATCACATACTTGCACATCGCGAACTTCCAGAGCGTACTGGTGCCCTCCCCCTCTTACTGCCAAGTACTCCGAGCTTCTTAAGGTAAAGAAGTAGCCCAACAGCGCAGCCCCAAGCATGAGGCGTTGCTTGGGCTCTTCGAGATCCGTGTTTTGCGCAATCCACTCGAGCATTTTAGTCGATACTGGGGCCCGTGGTCGAGTGGCTTGACCGAGCTTTCGCATTCCACTGAGTGCTGCTGCATGACCCGCGTTGAGTTTTGGCTCGAAACCGAGGTACACGCGATGATACCAGAGGATATGGCTGAGTTGAGCGTAAATGGTGGAGACCGATCGAGCCTGCTCTGACGCAGACCATCGGTGTACAGCGAACAGGACCAGCTGATAAGACTGCGCAATGCTATCTCCTTCCGGTAACCATTCGGAACGACCGAGTGTCGAACTGAAGTCACACCACAGTCTCCATGTTGATTCGTACTGACGCCTGGACGTGTCTGCGAGGGATCGGCATTGAAAGGTGTGTAGCTCCCGTTGTAAATCTTCTTCAAGCGATCGGGAACGTGTACCTGTGTCCACAACTGCGTTAGTTGACACCATTCTGTGAGCTTGTCACCAGCCCACGCACGCGACCCCAGGTCAGCGAGATAGTTAACGGATCCAGAGAGATGTACCGCTGAAATACGAAGTCTCCACTCAGCTTCAGCTGCTCCCAGCACTCGGTTCAGTTCCTGAGAAAGTTGATTCCTACTGTGGAGGTTGTTACACCAGGACACTGCACTTGCATTGTCGATCCACATTCGGACGTGCACCAAACTCTGTGAAGATTGAGATCGTGTCCATCCGGGACCCCAATGTAGCACTGCCATGGTAGCGCTTAGCTGCTCTTTGACGTTGATGTTGAAGATGCCGTTCGCCATTTGCTCTCTTTCCTGTGGATCAAACTGGAATCGAATAAATTCGCGCCGCGCCGGATGTAGAACGCATAACCCTTCGTCACATGCATCCATGAGCAAGTGTACTCGAGGCTCAGGAAGTGTTGCAAACGTGTCGAGAGGCAAACTCCTGAGCTGTGAATACTGGAGAATGTGCAAGAACCACACCAAATCTAGTCGGGCCGCCCTCGATATTGCAACATTTGCTCCTCGCGGTGTCGCGCGATACAGTGCCGCTAATCGTTTGAAGAACGGTAACGCTGGTCGAACGCACGTTCAAACATGGCGCAAGCTGCCGAGTAGCTTCTCCAATGATGATTTGGTTGTTGTCTTAAGCGCTAGCAGCACGTGAATTCGGAGCTGAGCCTTCAGTATTTTATCCTCGGGCATGGAAACTATCATCTCCTCTGTGTTCCAGTCCAGACCCAGAGCGGTGAGCTTCGTTGACCAGACGGAGAATTTCTTTGGGTTAATCGCACGTGGACCCAGAATGGCCGTCATTGCCAGTTGCAGCGCGTTTTCGCAAGCTTGTAGTCTGTTTCCTGTGTCTGGTTCAACCAGTACGTGGTCATCGACCCACGTAAAACAGAAAAACCGCTCGCGATCACGATCAAACGGGTAGAGAGAGTTGGGACTTTCACGCCGCACGAGGAGCGTAATCGCACCGCCAAAGACGCCATAATGCGCCGGAGACCCCGTCCAACCGAAAGGAAGTGCCAAATCGACCACAATCACTCCTTCGCTAGGTAGCTTCCCGGCGAAATATGGGCTCACCGATTCATGAACATGCAGACGACGAAATGCTCCTTTCACGTCTCCCTTCATCAGACATATAGGGATACCGGGTCGTCTTGTCCGTACATCTGCGATCCGTTTTGCAATTGCTGCCACATGAACGTACGATAATTCGGGTAGATCATCCCGGACAGACCATGCGTTTGTGTACGCTCCCTTCGGGTATGAGAGGTCATGAATGACACGTGCCTCGACAGAAGGGTCCACACCTGTTTTCTCGACGCAACCGAACGGACTGTAGTGAATTTCGTGCTAGCGTTCTGAGATGTGTGCATCAACCACTAGGTACGTTCCACTGCTCTGACCTTCGACAATACCTCGCTTGAGCGCATTTTGCATGATAGTGGCCGACTTGTGGTTAGTGCAGCGCTGATTGGTAGATGGATTCGTCCTGTCGAACGCGTGGGTGAGACCGCGTTGAGCTGTAGCCGTTAACACATCCAGTTGATCGTATCCATGAAGAAGCCAGGGGAAATGGTCACTCAGCAATGCCTTGTTCGGTCTAGGAGACGACGCTGATTGCCCTCGCCATAGCCGAATAGTGTCTGTAAGTGATAATTGCGCTCGAGTCACCAACTCCGACCACGCTCGTACTTGCTCTCTGTCCACGTTGAATTGGGTAGCACCCATTGGCTGTGTACGAGGCATGGGAATGTCGAAGGCAGCTAGGACATTGGATCGAGATAAATCTCGTGCACGTTCTTCTTGAAACAAACGATGTTCGAGATGATTGATTACTCTGCAGACTAGCTCCTTCGTTACCACGGTTCGGTGGAACCCACGCCCTTCCGCGAGTCAATTCTCCTCCTGTTTGGTGCTTACACCTCCAAATCGTTCTTCGACGTACGTTTTCACAGTCGAGTGCAAATTTTCTGGAGCGAAGTGCGACAAAAACGATTGCGTGCACTGCCCTGGCGTCTTGGACGGGCAACCCTGCGTTGATATGGACTTGGGACAGAGTTGAAGCCCGTTGCGCCGAGGTACATGACGTAACACCTCCTGGGGAATCTTCTGATGTTTTCTCTTCGCCCCGAAACGGTCACTCTGGGGAAATCCAACTTCCCGTGTTGGTACGAAAGAGTCATGTTGCTCCTGAGAGCGTCGTTGAAGCTTGCTGTTTCGTGAAAGTATCATCAAAATCCCGTTCAGCTCACCATCTTGAATTGAAAAACAGTCCTTGACACGGTGCCGCGTGGCTTCTCCTGATGCAAGGTCGTGTACTATAGCCAGCCGATATCTTCCAAAAATTTTGTTATACCAGAACGCAAGCCCTTTAACTTCTAGCGTCGGCCCTGGCTCCAATTCACGGAGGTCATCACCAAAGGCCTTCCCTGCTGCGATAAAACGGCGTGTAGAGTCTTCAAAGAATTCACTTGCAAAGGCGTCGAGTACACACAGTGCGTCCACCAAATCCGCGAACCGCGGCAACCGAGGCGGCTCTGGAAGGTACAGTGATGGAGAAAAGTTCTGCAGATTCACCTTTTTCGTCTCTGACTCGAGTAGTTGCGCTTGAAAACCAAAGCGCACGAAGTGAAGAACCGACAGGCTGCAGGGGCCAAATTGAAACTCGTATAACCTGCTGAGGACCGCTGGATGAGGAAGAAACTTCGTCGCTGCAGAGTTGCGTGCGTGATCAATGAACGAATCAGGGGTCTTACCTATGTATAATCCTGCTGTGATGGCTCCGTGGACCTCCTGTTGTGCACGCATCGGCCGGACTCGTGTTTGACGGTCGGTGTGTTCTTCTTCCCCAACGAGATCGGAGATGCTGGTCTGAGGCATCCGAGCTATTTGAGACGTGGCAGGTGGTCCTGTAACTGGGTGCTCTCGTGTGAGCGAATCGTTGCTGCGTAAGAACCGCTGTTCACTGGTACGAGATTCATCCATCGCCCGGACTCCGGTCGAATCGTGTAATGTACTACCACTAGTAGCTGCCTCAGGTCCATGCATGACCTGTAACTGGCTGATATACGCCGACAGTAGGCGAGGTGCAGATGCCAAGGCTTGCAGTATTGCACGCGATGCCGGGTCGCGGAACGGGTTGTTGTCGTTCGCTGTTGCAGCGATTCGGCGACGTTTTGAATGTACGTGTGCATAAGCATATTCATCCAAGAGGTCCGCAAAGCCTGATTCAGCGTCTTCATCTTCAGCATCGTCGGTAGACTCATCTCGGGGCCGAGTTCGAACCTAGGTTGAGTTTACCGACACCGTTGTTGTAGGGGCTTCGTCGGCCGGTGAGGACGAGGGGTCATTCCAGAAAAATTCCCCCAAGGCAACGGACGCTGGAGGGGTCCGATTGCCATCACGAAAAACGTGAAGTTGACCACATGGCCCACAGAAACTTGCTTGACCTGTCCTGAGGCAGGTTACCACCACGAAAGCTCGTCTGATGCTCGCGGAATACTCGCCGCAACAGCAACACCTTTTAGTATCTTGGCCGTGGCTTTTGTAGCTCGGCAGCCACGTTGACCGAGAATGCGGCTGAGAATAGTGGCGTGAGCCCTCTCCATCTTCTCTACAGACTTAATGGCACTCCCCAATCGTGAACTCCACAGCAGGAAGACAATCACTGGTGCAATTTCTGTCACGGCGGAGTAAGGGACGACAGCCGTACGCGGTTGCGTGGTGATGGTATAGGCTCTGTTTGCATAGGCAGTTACTTGTCCATGGTAAAATTGGTCATCAGATTGAAAGTAGACCGCACTGTAAAGCAGCCATCCTGGAGCACCCTCGTCAAGCTCATGCGACGGGACAGCACGCAACGAGACCGTTTCCGCCGGGACCGTGATTCTGGATGTAGCCGTCGAACCTGGCTTTGCCATAAGCTGGACCCGAACCGTCGCTCCTGTCCGACGGGCTAGCACTTCACCATAGTGAGGCCGTTCAATCGTTGCCGATGGGACGTCTGACGGTAGTAGAAGTACAACCTTGCGTGGCATCTCGGTAACGGGTTAACTGGGTAATCGACGTCAGGTCTCGAACTCTTAGTGCGACAATGAAACAAATTGCAAATGAGCTTCCTAGCAGTAGTCGGTGCCAACCTGAGGAAGTAGAGCTCTTGAGGGCCACCGAATTGACAATCTCAAGGCTGCCCCACCGATCTCCTGGAAGTACCAGCTGCTAAACGGAAAAACCGCTTTTCACCTTCGATCAAAAGACTGCATTTGTCAAGCACTGCTATCCCGACCATCACAAAATGGCAGGAAAAGCAGCACAATATTGCACATAAGCAGCTGCAGCAAACAAACTGAAGTTGAAGTGACAAGTTGCGCTTTGTCTGTGCCACGGTAATCCTCTTCGCATAGAGGTACACTGTACCGGCCCTCTCTGAGAGCTGATGATCAGGTAATGAAGGCCCTTGATAAGCTGGTATTGTAGAGTTAACTATGGTATAGTGTGTACCAGTGTAGTTTCTCCAAAGCCAACCACCCTAACTCTGCTGCAGCAGTGCTGCTGGCACGGCACAAGCTCTAATCTACCTTACTTCGTCTTTTGACGCCTTCCTAAGCAAACTCTTCTTTCTTTCCACCCTCCCACACTACCGCTAACCTCCTCATAGTCTGCATAAACAACATTTTGTCACAAAATGTACATTCTTTTATACAAACGTAGCTACTGATACAAAATTATGTAGGAACAAAATAAAATTGCGTAGAAAAAGTGTCCTTCATTGTGTCTACTACACCATTTACACCATTTCACAAAATGCGTGGCCATCCAATGGGGCTGCGGCCATCGCCTCTGTTGCGCATCCTCCAGCGTGCCTCTGGGCCCACTTCGCGTCGTGTGCTGTCGTCCACATGTCCTCTAGTGTATCACGCAGCTGCTCCATTGTCTACGTCCTCCAACTCGTCCAAGAAGCCGCGCAAGAAGCAGTTGCGGCTGGCGAATCTGCCAGTATTTTGGCCAATCGCAGGTGTCTCAACGCCGCCGCAGCTGCGTCCACACGAAGTGGACATTGTCAACCGGCTGTTCAAGGTGGACAGTACACTGATCACGTCCACGTCGGACGCGTCCGACTTACCACAGTGGGACGTGCCTGAAATCGCATTCGCCGGTCGCTCGAATGCTGGGAAATCGTCGTTAATTAACGCGTTAACCGGCCAGAGGACACTCGTGCGGACGTCCAAGACACCTGGACGCACGCAGCAGCTGCACTTCCTCAGTGTGGGGGGTAAAAAGGGCAGTTTACCCGCCCTATCGCTTGTGGACATGCCAGGGTTCGGCTTCGCGACAGCCCCCAAGACGGTGGTGGACGAGTGGCACAAGCTGGTGGGCGGCTATGTGGACACTCGCAGAGGGTCCAACTTGAAGACGACCATGTTGTTAATTGACGCCCGACGAGGATTAGGGCCGGCGGATCATGACTTTATGGACTTTTTGCACGACCTGGGAGCACTTTACCAGGTTGTGTTTACCAAGGCAGACGCTGTCATGAGAGGAGACTTGGAGAAGCAGATTCAGAAGGCGCAGGAAATTGCTCTGGACGCCGAGAGGATGGTGCGGAGAGATGGACACTTTGGTGGACATTATTTTGTTGACGTGGACGTTTTTTTGTTGGTTTTGTTTTAGAGTATGAATCCGATTATTCAAGTGACGAGTGTGAAGGAAGGTTTCGGTGTGAAGGAGTTGCAGCGGCAACTGGTCAGCATGACGGGGCTGCTAGCGTCGGAGTAATGTGGGGTGTCGGGTAGAGATACAACGCAGCTCTATTTCTTTCCCTGTGATGATTTGGTGTGTTTTGTGGATTGTTTTGTATGCTACATTATGTCGAGGATCTTCGTTGATGCGTACAATTCCGGCTCGGATCCTGCAGGACAAATGTCGGAATCGTCAATGTCGTCGTTTTCTTGCCTTCGGGATTTTTGCCGCACTAACGAATGTCGTCGCTGGTCTTCATCGCGGCCGGTAAGCAGAGCTGGGAGCCCAGTCCCCATTCGTGTAAAGTTCACGTTAGGGCTATCTTCAACTGCGGGACGTTCCGGAGCGTAGCCTGGTGCTGTCTTTAGCATGCGTGGAACTATTCCGCGGCTACTTCCACCATGCACGAGGGGTAACACTAGTAGCGTGTCTTTAGGTGCGTTCAGATATGTTGGTATTGGACGAGGACGCCTGCTGGATCGTGGAGATGCCATACCATTTCTCATTGTCGCCTGGAGAATCGCGCTGGATACGCTTCTTGGGACTTCACTGGAGCTCTTTGGCCGTGTATTCTTGACTGTGGTACGTCTGGCGCCGATAGCCCTATTCACAGGAGGCTTGGATGCTGATTCAGGAGTTGAAGTGGACGATATCGAGACCGTCACGAAACGTGGAGATATAGTGGCAGTATCTTCAGGCTTTGGACCTATGGACGGCGCTGCTGATATCGAATTGGTACGTTGTAGTTCAGGCTTACTCTTGCGCTTCTTCTTCTTCTTCGGTTTATCTCCTTTCTTTGATAATTGACTGATCACGGGTTTTGGTTTTGTTGCTCGTGATTGCTTTCTTCTTGAATTTTTCTTACGAGTGTTTTGCCCAGATGATGACGAATTTTTTCCTGTTGCTTGGGATTCTTCTGGAGCGCTTGTATAGCCTTCACCGTCAGCATCTGCTTCGACTGTATCGTCACTTTGCTTCTCTTGTTTGTTGGACCGTGGAGTGTTTTGCTGTGATCCAAGCTCTGGGCTGGGCGCAATTGGTTCTTCATCGGCGCCAGACAAATCTGAATCTAATGCACCAACATCGTGGCCATCTTCAAGCACTTCACGGTCGTTGGTATCTAAACCAGAATGTGCGAACAAGGCTGAGATCGCTGCCTCGCAGTCAAGCAGCAGGTCCCTTGCTAGCCTACTTTCCTCATCTTCAACTTCAGCCGGGTTGAATTTTACTTGAGCATCTCGATGGCTGGTTGGAGATGGTAGTTCGACATCCGACTGTTTATGGTGATCGAGAGTTGCTGATCTGGAACGTTCTGCATCCAGAGCTTTGACTTGGGCGGTGAGACCGTAGTAGATAATCAAGCTCTGGCACCAACATCGTCCCATTTCCTCAAGGTCCCAAGTGGAGAACTGTGTGTCTTTCCGCACGCCGAAGTCGGGCCCACAGAAGCTTGCCTCAAGGGTGTAGCTGTTAATCACACCCAATTCCTGATTCACGACAACTCTAGCTGCCGTGACCTTGGATTTATGTACGGTGAAGTCGCAATTTGCGAAGGAGAAAGATGGAGAGTGTCGCGCAACGATCATTGGAAATACACGCGGATCCGCCTTCACCCCGATGTTGGTGTTGGTGTTTGTACTCGTTGCTGTATTGCCTGGGTCTGTTGAAGACTTGGTTCCATCCGAGCTGCTGGATTTCTTCTTTGAGGTGTAGCAACCGTACGTGAAGATGTTACGATTGATACTGTGTCCGTGCAGATCGCAGTATATTGCGACTCGCCCATGAGATTGGAAATGTGCAAGTTGCTGCTTGAGGTGGTATATGGTGGGGAATAGCTGTTCAATGGGATTGCTCCACTTGCGGTTCAGGTCCCAACCCGCCAGACTAACACGAGTATTGCCATTGATGACCCCGTCCGGATTCAGCATAGGCACCACCTTGAAGATAAAGTTTCGTCGAAGGACGGTGGCGCCGCTGCTCGAGCCCGTGAGGTAGTCTAGCATCCCCTGCATCATCCAACTGCTGTTGGGCTCACCAGGATGCACCCGGGCAGAGACTACGATAACTAGGCGAAGGCAGCGAGATGCATGTTAGTGTCGCCGTGAAACTGGACTTATCGCAGCTGTGGCTACGTACTGCGTCGTTCGCCCTGTGGAATCCCGTCCTTGCCTGGAGATGTGATGGAAAGGAGGTCGCAGGCGTTCCCAGCTAGGCTCTGGCACATTTCGGTGCGGCGAAACGTCAGCGATCGCTGTGGATCGTTCTCTAGATGCTCGAAGTAGTCCATCAAATCTGTGAAGCAAGAAAAGGCAAACAGTGAGCATGGATATCGCGCAAACAAGTGGTTGAGACTGTTGTGTACCCGTGTATGTGTACGGCTGGATGCAAGCGAAGTACACGCAGTCGTTCTTGTGCTCAAATTCATACTGGAAGGACAGTGCGTTGGCGCCAAGTGGAGCCACAGGAGACACAGCCACGTCGTAGCGTACATGGGTCCCTTTATGCCGCCAACCGAACCCTTTCGTTGCTGCGTCCTGCTCCGAATACACTACCGGCTGCAGGCCTTGACCAAACAGGGCTCCACTTTTCGCAAGGTTTATCAGCGCGAAACGATACGTGACTCCAGGCTTCCCGTTGCGCACCTCGAAGTAAAACCACTGACGATACGCCCCATTCTTGACGTCCGGGTGGATCAACAACTCGTACTCGTGTTGAGGCATTCGAGACTTCGAACCAATCGTCGGTGCTTTCCGGAATATTCGTTCGGCTCGCAGGAGGTTGCCACTTTCGAATAACGAGTCGAAGACCAGGGTATCATTGGGGGCGTTGCTGTTTCCGAAGACGTCGGGCTGATTGTATTCGTACACGTGAATTCGTGCCAGCACGTTGAGTTCTTCGTACTCGTCTGCTTCTGCATCGAGCAGAGTTCGGCTTTCACGAAGGATTGGTTCTGGTTTCGGTGGTTGCAAACCATCGAATTCAACCGTTCGACCGTCCGCTTTGGCTTTCAAGGCTGCGATTGCAACCGAGTTGGGGATGTGTCTACGTATCGGCAGGTTCGTGGGACGTTCTTCAGGCAGTCCTGTTTGAGCGAGACGAGATTCCTCGGGCAAATTGATGAGTGGTAGTGGAGGTGGTACCAGAATGGACTGACTGGCAACCTTGCGGAACCGATGCGCACGGGGGTTGGTGCTGGTCATTGTGAGGAATACTGATGGGCAAGGCGAACGCACTTACACTGCCATGACAGCAAAAAGGGACGAACAATAAATGCTGAGTACTCAGCGAGCACTTCGGTGACAGTGGGGCTGGAAAACCGATGTGCATTTCGTTGTTATTTCGGCATCGGCTCAGCTCGGCTGCTGTCGTTTCAAGCTACGCCGTGACTCGACGCGTCGCCACTGTTCATTTGGGACCAGAAAGTGAAAATGGCGAGCAGGTATGCAGCTCTCATGTACACACCTCTGGTCGTGCTGGGATGGTAACGCGGTGTGTGTGATAGTACGTATGACCAAAGATGGCAGGAGGCCATGTCGGAGCTCAACGAGCAGGTCCACATTGAGGACCATACACTCGGTGATGGTCCGGATGGCGCAGCAAACGAACCGGTGCGTCCTCATAAGCGGATCCGTTAAAGGTGTCCACTTAACTTAAGTGCATCCCATGCTCTCTGTAGCCTCCTCAAGCTTCGATCGTGGAGGCTTTTCAGCATTACGCGTGTCTGTACATTAAGTATATCCAGATTTTATCCCGGTTGTCGGAGTGCTACGACCAAATGGTTCATCCGCAGAAGCGCATCGACGTGAAGCAGGTGATCGAGGTGGTAGCCACTCGCGTCGTGGAGCTGAAGCACCAGCTCGTGAAATGGAACCCTCCCAACCCGGATGTCATGACGCAACCCGAACGCAGCTTCCCCTGGGAATACGTGAATTTGGACGACATTCTCGTCGATCTCAAGCTGCCACCAGAGACTCTGGAGATTCCGGTGCCCCAGTCGTTCCTAGACGACCAACACGAGGATCTCGTTCGTCGTGAAAGACTGGTCAAGGGCTACATGAAGCTTAAGCATGGTGTTGATTCTATCCAACTAGACGTGATCAAGGTAATGCAGGCTGCGCTAGCCGGAGGTGTCGGCGTCTTGTCGCTCGATGAGGCTATCGCAGTTATCCAGAAAAATGAGAGAGGTCGCCAAGGCCGTCAACGTGGCCTTCTTGTCCAAGAATTGCGCGAGGAGGAGCGTCAGCGGAAGTTGTACGAGGCAGCTCAAGGTGCTCCTGAGATGGATCCAGATATCGCTGCTGCCAACATCCAGCGCATGTTTCGCGGTTTCTGGTCGCGGGCTGCTGCGGCTCGTGAGCGCGATGCCGAGCTTGTTTTTATCGGCATGAAAGCGCCAGCTACTGATCGTTCGGCGCTGGAGAAACGGCTTGCCGATGCTCGTCTCCAACGCCGATCGGAGCAGTTGGAGAACAAAGAGGAGTACGAGCGTGCACTCATTGAGCTGCACACTGTGGTTACCAACGAAGAGGGCCCGTTCATGAAGGAGAAAATGCTGGAGGAGCGACGGCGCTGGATCACGGATGTCATGGCTACTGGACAGCTCCCAGAAGACCTCACGGGCTACTACGCGATGTTGAATGGGGAGAGTCCTGAGGAAATCGCCAAGGCGCAAGCAAAGGAAGAAGAAGAAGCTAAAGCGAAGGCTGCAGCTGACAAAAAGGGAGCCAAGGGAGCTAAAGGAAAGAAAGAGGACAAGAAAGGTGGCAAAGGAGCAAAAGGCAAAGGCAAAGATGCGAAGGAACAGCAGGAGGAGGCCCCGGAAAAGCCCCCCCCACTCACTGGACCTTCCGAGTTGTGTACAAAGCTCGCTGGTGGTGTATCTCAATACGAGAAGGTGTGGCTTGAGCGAGAGGAGATCGACAATTTCTACCAGAAATACGATGTTGCTCTGGCCAAGGACGTTGTCCGAGGACCTGTGGAAGTACAGGTGCGTCAACAAGTGGACGAAATGCTTGTGCTTCAACTCGTTAACATCAAGACGCAGCTCGAAGCTGCAGCTTCAGCTGGCAAGAAAGGTAAAAAGGGGAAGAAGGGCAAAGGAAAAGGTAAGAAAGGTGGCAAGAAAGGCAAGAAGGACGGAAAAAAGAAGGGGAAGCCTCTACCTGGCGAGAAAATCGCAGAGCTCAAGGGGCGTGCTCCAGATTCGTTCCTGAGTGTGCTTGTGGAGCACCAGATTGTCCACGTGCCTCGTCCTGGCATACGAGTGCGAGACTTCGTCGGTAGCTTTAACTTTCTCGGCACTATCTACCAGCACTCGGAGCGCCGTGACCGGTTCGGGAATTGGGTGCCACAAGACCCCTCTGCAGCGCAGATACGGCAGTCGATTACGGAATATGGTGTTCTACCATTGGGTTCCCCTTTCGTTCGAGCGCGAACGCCTCTCGTACGCTCACTGATGCTTTACGGACCTCGTGGATCTGGAAAGACGATGCTCGTGAGTGCACTTGCCAACGAGACCGGAGCACTTCTACTGAATCTGTCACCAAGCAACGTCGCGGGCAAGTTTGCAGGCAAAACGGGTCCTACGAAACTCGTGCACATGGCTTTTGTGTTGGCCAAGGCTGCTACTCTACAACCCATTATTATCTATATCGATGACTGCGAGCAAGTCTTTGCTGGTGGTGGCGGCAAGAAGAGCAAGTCTTCTGCAAACACGGAGGGGCCAGCACGGTTCAAGAAGGACTTGCTGCTGTATATCAAAGCAGCGTTGGAGCCTTCCGATCGTGTACTTGTCGTGGGCACTTCAGCTGACCCGGGAGCTGCTGAATCGAAGGATCTACGCAACTTCTTCGACAAGTTCCTGCATACACCGTACCCGGACTATGCGTCGCGAGTGCTGCTGTGGAAACATGCTTTACGCACGACGATCGCAGCCCATGCCGCAACTTTAGGCCTCTCGTCGGCGGCCACAACAATGGCGCTTGCCTCTGCGTCGTCTTCATCGTCCACCATGGCAGCAATAAATGGTTCAGCGTCGCAGCTGCAGGATCCTCGCCGTCGTGAATCGCTGGACATCTCGACACTTGCTCATATTTCCGAAGGCTACTCGTCCGGTAGCATTGTGCGTGCCGTTGAAAACACCTTGACCCCGCGACGCGTTGAATGCTTGGATAAACGTCCATTACGAGAAGAGGAGTTTCTTGGCTCTCTATCGCGACAGACCGCCACTTTCTCTGACGATTACGAGAAGTTCAAAGCATTCACAGCTGTCATTACGGGGCTGAAGGATACGCGTGACAAGTTGCGCAAGGCAGCACTGGATGCTCTCAATGCTGATGACAAGAAGGATGGCAAAGGGAAAGGCGGTGACAAGAAGGGGAAGAAGGGCAAGAAGTGACCATCTATTCGATGGATGCTTGAGGTGCTTCTCGCTACGTTATGCTTTCAATGCGAAGTGTTTTGCATGATCCAGTCTACATCGGTTGATTTGTTTCAGATCGGAGGAAGTTTGAGTCGAGGTACGTCGTCGCCCCTTGCACTTTGTCTTTCTCTCTGCTTTTGTTGTTGCTCCTCCGCCCAATACCGCGGCGGCTCCCATCGGGTTTCACCTGTTTTCTCGTTCTCGTAGTAGATAGCATCAGTGTACATGTCGGAGCGCTCCACCCAGAGTCGTGCTTCTGCACGTGCAAGCTGCTCTTCCAGCTCACGATTCTGCTTTTCAAGGAATTTCTTCCGCTCTGCTCGAGCTTTGACGGCGACGGTATCCAAGCGACTAGCACGAGCAACTTCGTGCCAAGCCTCAAACACAGCTCGCGTTCCCAAGCCTTGCCACCTCTGCAGAACGGCGCGCATTTGGAGAAACTCTTTCGTGGCTTTTTGCGACACCTTCGCGCACTGCATCTCCACGTACGAGTCGCGGATCTGCGCCTGGAAGAGTTCGAGGAGTTCTTCTTCATGAACTTCCAGCGGCATGATGAAATTTGGCTTCTTCGCGACGGCAGTGACACTGGCTTTTCGCTTCTTTGGGTCGTCATCGTCACCGAGTGCTCGTTTTTCAAGCTCCTGATCCACAAGCCTCACAGCAGCTTTGCGATAGTCCTCGATGTTCAAGTCTGGCATCTCGATATCGAAGAAGGGGTCGGCTGGAGCTTCTGAAGGTGGTCCAGAACTACGGGCTTTGGATGCTTCAGACGTCTCTGGGGCTTCCTCCTCCTCCTCCTCGGATTCCTCTTCCTCTTCGTCCTCTTCGTCCGCCTCGTTTTCATCGTCTTCGTCAGAATCATCGTTCTCGTCGTCGTCACCGTCATCGTCAGCCGCTTCATCTTCTTCGCTTTCGTCCACGTCTTCGTCATCGTCCTCGATGTCGGCATCCAGCTCTTTCGCTCGAGATTTCTCCGTGGCGGTGTCAAGTTTCCGCTCTTCCATGTCAAGTCCTTCGATGGCCAGCTCCAGCTTATAAATCTTGGCGCTCTCTGGTCCACCAGATCCCGTCTCAGCTTCTTCCAACTCGGCCCGCAGCTTGGTCAGTTTGTCGTCGACTTTGGCCAACTTCTTGTTCTTGGCCGCAGCCAATGCGCCATTTGCTTCTTTGGCAGCAGCAGCATCCCGTTCTCGTTCCAGTGCCTCGCGATCTTTCTCCATTCGTGCACATTTGTCCCGTGTGGTCTTCAACCGCGCATCTTTCACTCGCTGAAAGGCCTCAATCTTGCGTCGGAGTTTGTCACGCCGGATATCGATGTGCTTTTGGGTTTTCTCGTGCTTCTTGTAAAGTTTACGAAGATGACGACGACGCTGCACCATTTCGTGAGCCAGAACGCGTGCTGTCCGCTCAAAGTGCGCAACCCCCAAGGTCGAGTTGATGTACTCGATGGCCCGACCTCGAGTTTTCTGCACGAGGCGAGCGACCTTGGCTCGCAGATAGATGCTGGCGAGCTGGTCTTGGACCTGATCCTTGGTCAGCATCTGGGCTCGCAGTAGTCGCCCTGGACGCTGACATCGATAAGGTTCCGTTCGAGGCAAGCAAACTTTTCGAACACGTTGACCACGTTCACGGAGCGCCACAAGGTCGACACACGCGCACCGACGAAATTCAATGGGAACTCCAGGTTGATCTCCTCCGCCAGCTACACTTGCAGTGCTGAATTCGTCGTCGTAGTTCATGAGCGCGTCCTCAATCTCCTCGGGAGAAAATCGTTGCGAGAAGGGAAGTGGTTGTTTGGCTTTCGACTCGTCTTGCTGAGGCTGCTGGTTGGTTGTCGGTGCAAGTTCCTGCTGCCGCTCGATCGCTGGGAGTAGTTCGGTGTAGAAGTTTTCCCACACGATGCCGTAGAGCTTGAGTCCACCTCTACTTGGAGGTGTCAGGCGATCGCAGTTGGGTTCAAACAGCGACAGGATGAGCTGGAGATCAGCAGTGGAGCTAGACCCGTTTTCTTCATTGTTGCTTGGGGATTTATCAACTCCCGAAGGTCCCGAGTTCGTCACGAGTTGAGCTGCGAAGGCTAATACTTCCAGAAGAGCGTCCACGACTTCTCGTCTACTGCTTCGTTGGAACTCGGCGAGAGCTTTCTCCATGTAACTCAAGGTTTCAGCAACCCCACGCGCGATGACGTCGCTCGTTGGCAATCGTAACGGATTCTGCTCCATGCAAAGAACTTGCAAATTGGTGAGTGTACGAAAGGAGAATGGAAGTTCTTGGATGGAGTTCCAATCCAAACGCAGCTCTAGAAGCGCGTGCATTTCCCCAATGGTCCGCGGAAGTTTGGTGATCTGGTTTCGTGATGCATGAAGAACTCGTAAGTTGGGGAGATTTACGATGGTGTCTGGCAGTTCAATCAACTGGTTTAAGTTAACCGACAATGTCGTGAGGGATGTGAGCTCTTCGATCGTATCCGGAAGCTCCGTCAGCTTGTTACCATTGAAATTGGCGCATCGGGCACTTCGACAACCTCCGATGGACACTGGAAGGTGCGTCAATGCATTGCCTTCGAGCCAAATTTTCTCGAGATTGTCAAACTTCCCAAAATCGTCAGGCAGTGTCTCCAATGCGTTGCAGGACAAGTTCATTGTCTTAATTCCCGTGAGTTTTGTCAGTGAATCTGGTAGTGCTCGCAGTCGGTTTTTGGTCAAGTCGAGCGCTGTCAAGTGCCGGAGTGTACCAATAGTGTATGGTAGCCGCTCGAGTCCATCATCGATGAACGAGAGTGTTTCTAGTGATGGAAGAGCTACAGGTAGCGACTCTGGTAGCTCTTTCAGGTCGTGACCGGTAATCCGTAGCGCTAATAGGTCACGAAAAGGAAGTACACGTTCCCACGTGAAGAAACCTCGCGCTTGTTTCCACGCGATGTTGAGTTCTCCAGTTGATTTGGCTTCGCGGGCGAAAGGAGCCCACAGCTTTTCGTTTTCGAGTTCGAACGCTGCGAGTTGTTCGTCGCGTTCTCGCTCGCGCTGCTTTTGCCGTTCTTGAAGTTGTTCCCCAAGCCACGCACGTCGTTCGTCCCGGTCGTTTGGGCCACTAGGCATATTTTGACAACTTGCAGTACTCAGAGTTATTCCAAGGTACCAACCATTTTTCACAAAATAAACTAGCATCACCATCGCATGAGTCTGTAATCTCACTATTGAAAATGACGAACACGATGTGCGATGCTATCAGGAAGATGAAGTGGCCGAATAATTTTATGGATGGAGATGGATCAGAGCAAAACCTTTCGTGCGCACCTTTTCGAATAGCGCGTTTGTGACTCATGCGATGATGTTGCTAGTTATCCTTTAGCAAATAGTACCCCAACACCAGTTAGTCTGCTATGGAGTTAGCTCAAAATGTTGAGTTTTGAGCATATTACACCACGAAATGGTGCGAATTCGTAAACTCTACAAGAAACACAATCGAAAAAGACGAACATCGTATGGACAAACTTCATCAAAGTATGAAACACATGTCCTTCATTTTTAAAGAAGAAGAAGAAAAAACGATATCCTCAATCGGCGTAACATGCAGATAGTTTTGGCACTGCGAGGTTTGCCACATCAACGTCTTATCGCCCGCATCGCAATCAGTTGATCTTCTGCTTCTTCGGTGTCCGTCCGCTGTCTTCAACATCCGACGTCGGGTCGTCCCAAACTCCGACCTCAATGAAGAGAACAAGCATACCACCCCCATTTTCGCTCTTCTCTTTGTCAGAAACGCCGCCGATAGGAGGTCTGGCTTTCATGAGCCCATCGAATTCTGCGAAAACTCCATCTTGGGAAATTTGGTAAAACTCAGCAAACTGTAGTTTTGTTCTCACCAAGAAATCAGATGCTGCCTCACTTTCCATTTTGCGTTTTTGAGTAACCTCCAATTGAGTTTCTGAATCGCAGTTTCCCACGCTCAAACTCCCCACACCAGCTCGAATGAACGCGTCTTCGAAATATGCCTTTTGTAGCTTCGGCACCACCACCAAGTGAATCGATGACTTTCGGTCGGCCACTCGCTCCAGGGTCGACTTGAGAGTATACAAGTCCGGCGTCTCACGACCTTGGCACTCACAAGAAATACTCTCAAGTCGACCCTGGAGCGAGTGGCCGACCGAAAGTCATCGATTCACTTGGTGGTGGTGCCGAAGCTACAAAAGGCATATTTCGAAGACGCGTTCATTCGAGCTGGTGTGGGGAGTTTGAGCGTGGGAAACTGCGATTCAGAAACTCAATTGGAGGTTACTCAAAAACGCAAAATGGAAAGTGAGGCAGCATCTGATTTCTTGGTGAGAACAAAACTACAGTTTGCTGAGTTTTACCAAATTTCCCAAGATGGAGTTTTCGCAGAATTCGATGGGCTCATGAAAGCCAGACCTCCTATCGGCGGCGTTTCTGACAAAGAGAAGAGCGAAAATGGGGGTGGTATGCTTGTTCTCTTCATTGAGGTCGGAGTTTGGGACGACCCGACGTCGGATGTTGAAGACAGCGGACGGACACCGAAGAAGCAGAAGATCAACTGATTGCGATGCGGGCGAGGGGCTCACTGATCTGGCAAATGACGTACACAATTTCTTTAAAGGATTCGCGAAGTGAACACCGATTTGAAAAATAATATATTGCATTCCTTGCAACCAAAAACGAAGAGTCTGCTTTTCGACTGAGTCTCGATTCGACTAGAAGCTGTCTTGCAACTCATGCCCACTCGTCAAAGAATATAACTATCAACATCGAGTCTTGAAACGTGCTTTTCAAAATCGGCAACATGAAATGCAAGCTAGAGCGAGCTCTCATTCTCCTACACTCGTATCGATCAATTACGTCGGGCTGCTTGCTGCTTCGTCTGGATTGTCGGAAACTCACGGCGCCACGGGCATGAAAGCCTTGCGTGGAGGGTTTAGCGGCGCCGTGATGTGCTTCTTCGACTTGGGCACTGATTCCTTCGCCGTCAGCATTTGGTCCGTCTTCTCCTTCACACGACGCGCATAGTGCTCATCAACGTCCTTGAAATTCTTCAGCATGCGGTCCTGCACCGGTTTGCTGGCGTTAACCAGCGACGTCGCGATATTGTCCGTGAGTCGTTCACGAGCTTCATCATCCAGTACCTTACGGTAGAACACACGAACTTGCGAGAGATTGTCATCCAACGCCGACGAATATTTGTCCACCACAGTATGTTCCCCACCATACTTGTTGTAGCGGAGTGACTCGACTTCTTGAGGACCTCCCATACTGTTGGGGAAGTAGGTCGGTGCATCCCCCATATTCCCGTTGACAACAAACGGACCATCACGTTGATACGTCTGGGGTTCCTTAAGCGGCCGATTGACCGGAATTTGCTGGTAATTCTTACCCAAACGGTGCCGCTGCGTGTCCGGATACGAGAACAAACGTCCTTGCAGCATTTTATCAGGCGACGGAGCGATTCCAGGCACCATGTGCGACGGAGCGAAAGCCAATTGCTCAATCTCAGCAAAGTAGTTGCGTGGATTCTTGTTGAGCACCAGACGCCCGACTTCTTTCAGCGGGAATTCTGCATGAGGCCACACTTTGGTCACGTCAAACGCAATCAGTTTGTGCTTCTTCGATTGTTCGGGCGTCATCGTCTGTATGTACAGCGTCCACGACGGGAATTCACCTTCTTCGATGGCTTCGTACAGATCACGATTCGCATAATCTGGATCAGCACCAGCCAGAAAAGCAGCTTCATCCACCGGCAAGTTGCGAATGCCCTGGTCCGTCTTGAAATGGTACTTGACGTACACCATTTCCCCCTCAGCGTTTACATTGGCGAACGTGTTACTGCCGTAGCCGTTCATGAACCGATATCCGTCCGGAATGCCTCGATCCGAGAAGAGCCACGTCTGCATATGCAGCGATTCAGGACGAAGAGAGAAGAAATCCCAAACCATATTGGCATCTTTCAAGTGCGAAGCTGGGAGCCGCTTCTGTGAGTGGATGAAGCTTGGGAAGAGAATTGGGTCTCGGATGAAGAAGATCGGCGTGTTGTTGCACACCAGGTCCCAATTGCCATCTTCCGTGTAAAACTTGAGTGCGAACCCACGAGGATCACGAATTGTGTCGGCAGCGCCAGATTCACCCGTCACGATGGAGAATCGAGCGGCGATGGGTGTGCGTTTGCCCACTTCCGAGAACATTTTGGCGCACGTGTACTCGGTGATTTCAGAGTGAGTCACTTCAAAGTAGCCGAAAGCTCCACCACCTTTGGCGTGGACGACGCGTTCGGGAACCCGCTCACGGTCGAAATGCGAAATATGGTCGATGTACTCAAAGTCTTGAAGCAGCAACGGACCCGTTGAGCCAGCACTGGCAGACGCCGTCAACCCGAACCGAGGCATCGGGGCGCCATTACTCGTCGTACAAATTGGCGGAGCCATGGTTGACTGGCTTGTTGCTCTCGTAGCAAATTCTGAAATGAAGCTTTGCCTTGCTTTCGGGAACAACAGTTAGGTTTTCTGCCGGGGATTGTCACCTCTGGGACGGGACAAGGATCGTTTGGCTTCGTTCATCCATCGTCTTGCGGATTTCCACAGTTTTTTTGTTTAGGGAAGACATGGTCTGCCAGAATATGAAGGTGAAAATGCAGTTGAAATGAGCCCCCGGACTGATCCAACAGTTTTACTCACAAGTGCTGTTCGTCCAGGTTGTCGCTGTTTTTAATGCAAGGTACACAGTGGTGATGATCCCAGCGTCCGGATTGATTCAAATGATTAACTCACAAGTTGCAGCACCAGAAGAGTAGGTGCTCAGCAAGGACACTTAAGAAAAAGAAAACCGGTCTCAACGGTCAACTCCGTATCCACTAGGGCGCTAGTTCGGACCTTGACGCGACGTAGCAGCTGGAATACCGCCGTACATGACATCGTCATTTCCAATAGCCATGGAAATATCATCCTCCGCTTCCCGTAGAGCTTTCAACAGAATAAGCAATGATTAGTACCGTTCGTGCATTCTAGAAACACAGCATCAGCGCACCTCGGTAGTTCGGACTTCGGCGTCCTGGAACTGGTACTACCCCGCCACCCATGATACGCTTGTGAGCGACCACAGCCTCGTTGTCTCTAGATACTATGGCATCACTACCCAGCTCTGGATCAGTACGAGCCACGCGATTCCCACATCGTCAGACATTTCACGTATGGCATTGGCTCTAAATTAGGCAACTCACCGGCGATTTCCGTCGGATTTTCAAGAGCTTCTTCGGCGAGCGTTAACGCGAACATGGTAATAACCAAACCGAAGTAGAAAATCTTCATTCTCACTTGGTGGAAGGTACTTGTCGTGTCTGGGAGAAACTGCAAACTGCTATCAGTCAATGTACGCCAAAAATGCATGTTCTTTTTTACGGAAATTGATCGAGTTCTTCTCAAAGAATTCTTTGCGAAAATACCGAAATCCGGAAAAAAATGTTGTTCAATCTCATTTTGGCCGTGCATGACTCACTGTTTTTAACTTTCTCGCTCCGTACTAAGAGAAGGGGTAGTATGCCCACGATCTCTCCTTTCACAACGCTACCCCATCCTCGTAAAGTATCGTGTATTCATCGGGTTCTCATCGTTGTGAAAAAAGCCATTTCATTTTTGAAGAGGTCCTCTATTCATGTTTGTTAAACTATAGAGTCTTGGTATCGCTGGAGGCTTTGCCTTATCGAAAATCGATTCTGTGTTGCTGAACTTTGGCTTCTGTTCCGGGAAATTTGGGTTTGAACTTTGTTTAAGATCGTGACCCGACCTCGGTCAAGACCGTCGTTTGCATGTGGCTGTGACTTGATCATATCTTCGACTGCTTTTTTCAACTCTTTCGTTATTGGTGTCCATGTTGTTAACGCAATTTCCTTGAACCCCTGTCGAGTTTTGGGATGTACCCGGCTGGCTTGGATATTCTTTTGAGTTCCAAACAGGTCGAGCTTCACCGTTGAGAGAAGCGTAGTGGTCTTGAGTTTAGCTATCGCCCCTGCTATCAATTCCTGTGCCATTCGGATCTCCGTCATTTGCTCCTTTGGGTTACTCCAACTAATTGATACCTTTTGAGGAGCGTTTCCCAAAAGAATCCACGCTCCGTTCCTGCCTTCAGCTCACTTCTTCGAGTGAAAAATAAGAGTCCAACTGTGCAACACTAACGGTCGATCGGATGGCTGCATTGCTACAAAAACGGCATCGCACTGAGCCACCATAAAGCCGAGCTGACGTGTTGCTGGTCGAGATACCATGCCTCGTATCACAGACTGTGTTTGAAAGTCAGCAGATTTCCAGAGCACACGTTTGGCTCTCTGTGCGGATTGTTGCTCCGCTTCGAAGATTTCCTTGTTTCGGATCAACCAGAGCGTACACTGAGTACTCGTTGTCCGAATTAGCCAGATGATCTGCATCGCTTCATTGTGTTCTTCTACCCACTGTCGACGAGTGTTGCTTGTGTGCCTACTCACCCCACTTCCGATCATCACGGTCGTTTTCCTTCAAGAAAGTGTGCCATTGCAAAACCCGGAAGACGGATGGAGTGTCAATTACGGATTATGGGTTCGATCAAGTATTCTGATCGCTGCATTAACGTGCTCGATGACTCTGCATGCGTCTCACTTTGGCGAAGGCGTTGTGGTATCTCCGCGTCAATTGATTTTGTTGATTTCCAGCCAAGCTCTTGGATTTCCCGTCATTGAGATGGCTGTAGCAGCGTGCTGGGTATTTCCTATTCCCTTCATGAATTTCGCGCTAAATCCCGCCTTCATGACGACATTTGCTGTTTCCTTTAGGCTTATCTGTGGCGAGAAGACCTGGGGTCAATTGATTTCGCGTCAGGCGGAGCTCTTTCAACTGGTTACGTACACATGCACCCAACTGGTATTGGCTATCTTGTACCCCCTGCACCAAATTCTTTTTAACTATGCGACTGGAACAGTGTACGAGTTACCTGTCATACTTCTCCTCCCCATTGTCAAGATTATTATGAAGAATTTGCTTGCTCGAACTGTCGACAAGATGCAGGATATCGCCCCGGAAGCTGTCATCTTCACGGTCAATTTATTCAACGCGCTCTACATCGCCATGTGTATGCAAGGTGCATCCTCCCCGTATATAGTTGTCACTACAATGATTATTAACTTGGCACTCACCGGAATTGAGCTGCATGACATTTTTGAGCACACAAAGAAGCCTACAACTCGGCTCGGTACAATGATTGGCAATAAGGACACGAATTTACTAGATGCGATTTGCTCCCTTTGCAAAGACAATCTTCGAATTGGTCAGCAGGAACGCAGATTTACTATAGTTCACTCTACCGTACGCTATGACTTGTCGAAGGAATCGCAAGTTCTTCTTATACGTCTAGAGAGCGCTCCTCTAGAAGATATTGGATCGTTGAATTCGACATCACCCACAGTCCAGGAACTGGAACGACTCCGAGGCGGATCAAAAGGCTCCTTCATTTCAACTACAATGTCGACTGTGCACCCAATATCAATAATCAAACCTCGATGTCTCAAGAAGTCGTTCAGCCAGGATGCAAATATTTTGAACGAAACGTTGGAACTTTTCTTTACAACAGAATGCATCGTGCTAACGGAGTACTTGGAGTCAATCATCCCCGTAATGAATGGATTGTATTCACTGGCGAATATGGCGATGGACTCGTTACGCAGCTTCCAGAGAAGACCTCAAGCACGCTGGAGAAATGGAAGCAGGTATACACCTACGCATCTAGTGATATCAGTCGCTGGAGGGAACGAAAGCAGCATGAGAACTCCTCGGAGCTCGGGGCCTTTACGTCTTAAGGGCAAAGGCGGCTCTAGGGGGCTGCACTAGAGCATTAGGACAGGCGGGTAGAGATAACTGTCGCCAAGGTCATCGTTCGTCGTTAGCCAACCAAAGAAGTTACGTGACGATAATGTACCTCACTGATAAAACGAAAACGAAAAACATCAAAACTCAATCACCAAGATTGCTGCGCCAAGAAGTATGGGTGAAACGCAGTACTCGCGCTTAAAAGAATACTAGTAGTAAAATATTCTGGGTTTTAGATTGAAAATGTTCTTTTGGTCACGGTGCATATGCTGTGGCTGCGAAGCAGGCAGAGCTGTTTAGCGCTAGTTGTGATGCATTACACCTTACAAACGCTCAAGGATACTACATTATAACGTTTTAAAATCCAGCGCTTCCCCGTGCTAGCACGGCATTAGTCAGGGGTTGAATATCGGCTTCTTCGCCTGAACTTGGTTGAAACAACGTCTCCATTAATGCTGAGATGGTACTATAGGCACCTGAACTATACTAGCTCTACCACAGTCAAAATGTGAGGGTTGCCTTGTTTTACTGTCCCTGGCCTTTAAAAAGAAAGTCAACCCACTGCTCGTTAATACATGTAGTGATACGCGTGATACGTTCCATACCATCTACTGTAACTGTCGTAGAACCGGTGCAAGAGGGGGTGAGCATTGCCATTGACAATGCCGAGTCTCACAAGCAGGGTTTGCGGGCGGATGTTTGCCGCTGCCATGAGGTTGTAGAACCAATTCTTCAAAGCCGAACCAATAATCGCTCTCTCTTCGTCTGATGCGGGCACTGCAGTGCCATCCTCATCGCGGTTTGTTGTGGTCTTGCCTTCTTGTCTGAGGAATCTCTTAGCTTCGCCATGAGAGTGAAAACGCGCCAGTTGAGATGAATCGGAGGGCGTCATGGCGGTCTGTTGGCCGTCCGAGGCTGCCGAAACGAACGTTGTAGTTCCGATGAGAGCAACGACAAGTAGCACCAATACATATCGAACAGAAGGCATGTTGGTGATGCTGGGGACGTTAAGCACCTGTGAGGTTCGAGGAAATTGAGGAATGAAAGCACATCCGCCGTATTTTTCGCCTTAATCGCATGCTACTATCCGTTGGATGACGACTCTGCAGCAGACGGCTAGAGCAAGCTCGATGTGTATCATGATCAGAAAAACATCCAGTTTGAACCCGTTTACAGTAAACTTTACGAGTGCTCTGTGTGAACATGATATCAGCCCCTCATATTACCGAATAACGTATGTTATGCCATACAGTAGCGTTTTAGCCAATGGGAGGCGAAACGGGAAACATGAGCGTGTATCCTATGTCATTGATACAGCCACCTCGAAGGGCTCCCTGGTGTTTCTAGTGGTCTACGGACCACGAAGCTACGCACGTGGCATGCGTTCGATGCATTCCAAAATTCAATATCCCATTCAAACAAATTCAGAATCAAAGTCAAAAACCATCAGAATTCAATAGTCAAGCCAGTGAGTAGCAACCAGGAATAACCAGTTCATCAACTCAAGTTCAGATTCAGATAAGAGCGTTGATGCCTACTGCGTACACTACATGTAATAATGGTTCGGCTGTTTACCATATCCGATAATGCACTCTTTCAGAGTAATCTCAATTGGCCTGACTGAGTACACTGTTCTATGCCGACATTCCTTTATCAAAGGGCATCCCCAGTACTCCAAGTCCAAAAATCGTACAAGGACTTGACTTACATGTACAGAAAATGTATGCAGAGGTGTATTGATTTTGACAGAACCGGAGAAACACACAGAATATAGGGTTTCCACACGGATAGTGAACAAACACAAAAAAGTTACAAGAAGCACACGAAAATAATGTGGTGCCACACTAACCCTACAGTGCGCGCCAAATCGATAGGACCCTCGATTTGGCGCCACACTCCTGTCTATATCTCAGTATGTAGGACGAGTTAGACGTCGCTATTTAGATATGTGCTCTCTATTAGCAGTGCCAAGGTGCCATTTGTGCTAACAACTTAGATATTGAAGCCGTTGGCAGGGCTGCCATACAATGTGTCGGTTTCACCACCAACGACAAAATTTAGTACCGGTCCCTTTTTCTGACAAATCATACACCTTTTATGAACCACCATACAAACTTCTATATTAAAAGTTAGTACTTAGTGAGACCGCCCTTGGCTTTGATGACAGCAAGGCAACGGCGAGGCATCGAGTCAATGAGCTTGAGCAGGTAGTCTTCGTCTATAGAGATCCATGCGGCCTTGATCGCAGCCTCCAGTTCGTCGACACTGTTGTACTGGCGGCCATGGGCATACACCCGAGCAGCCATGGCCGACCAGAGGTTTTCGATGGGGTCGCAATCGGGTGACCGGGCAGGCCATACCATCTTGGCGACTTGCATTTCCTGCAAGAAATGCGTCGTCTCACGTGAAGCGTGAATCGACGCATTGTCTTGCAGGAATACAAAGTCAATACCGTAGTTGGCATGAGCAAATGGCAATAAATACTCCGATAGAGCATAGATATAGTTACCAGAGTTTTGCCGGCCACGCAAAATGGCCAGCTTACTCTTACCCGCAGCGCCAAACGCTCCCCACACCATGACGCTTCCTCCGCCATTCTGACGGCGAACAAATGACTGCACTGGGTGACGCATGTCGTGCCAGTAGTACTTGAAGCCGTCAGGCCCATCGATGTTAAACTTCTTTTCATCTGAAAATATAGTATATTCCCATATTCCTACATATAATGACAACGCATTAGCATAGTTAACTGAATAAAACAGCAAATATTACAAACTTACCAGGGTTTAGTATGTGGTCCTCAGCCCAGCTCATGCGGGCAGCCTTGTGGGCGGCTGTTAGAGGAAGCGTGCGGTTCATCTTGGTGCAAACCAGATGGTCAACACGCTTCAGCAGCCCCTGCACCGTCCGCACCGACGCCTTGACGTCGAACTTGGTCTTGAGCTCGGCGGCGAAGTACTCGCCCGTCGCCGCTGCTCGGACAAGCTGGCGCACCTCCCTCTCGGTTAGTGCTGGCCGCTGCCCCGCCCTTGGTTGCTCGTCTGCACTGTCTGCCTGCTGCCCGCGCTCTGCTTTGATGGCTCTACGCACACACGTGCGAGAGCGGCCTGTCTTCCGTGCGATTTCGTGCAGCGAAACGCCGCCGTCGTGGAGCCCGATGACCCACCAGTACTCTTGATTGGAGAGGGCTTTACCTCGCCCCATTAAAAAGTGTGAGGCCCTGAGGGCGGGCGTAAGGCTGCCACTAGCTTACAGCAGCCAGTGTCCGCCATTAATGTTGTCATCCTAAGTGCGATATTTTAATATAGAAGTTTGTATGGTGGTTCATAAAAGGTGTATGATTTGTCAGAAAAAGGGACCGGTACTAAATTTTGTCGTTGGTGGTGAAACCGACACATTGTATGGCAGCCCTGCCAACGGCTTCAATATCTAAGTTGTTAGCACAAATGGCACCTTGGCACTGCTAATAGAGAGCACATATCTAAATAGCGACGTCTAACTCGTCCTACATACTGAGATATAGACAGGAGTGTGGCGCCAAATCGAGGGTCCTATCGATTTGGCGCGCACTGTACACGTGGCACACTCCTCTAGATAGGGACACACCAATTGCCGGTGAATTCACACCAGTCAAATTTTAACGAATAGTTTTAATATCTCTGCGGTATTTCTACCAATCCAAAGCGACGAAAGGGGGGTGACTCCTTGCTTGCCATGCTTGAAAAACAGCTCTACCAGCATCCTCCAAGCGTTCACTCTACTAGCCACGGTCCGAACTTACACCTGGACCACTATCTGCAGCGACATGCCTCGTGAAGACTCGCAGCTCCTCTTGGAAGACATGAAAGTCTTTATAATCGTGAAGAGCCATCTGCTAGCATGCAGCGTGTGTGCTTTGATACGTCCGCACAAGATGCGATACAAGCTGCTGGAATGCTCCTCGAAAACATGCAAGGCATCAACTCCGTATGACGGATGCCCATGGGAGGGGAAGGTGCTTACCTGCCAAGAGCTCAACCGAGTAACGATCATGGAGACTGGGTCCCACGAAACGCTCGTGCGAGAACCTCACAATGCAAAGCTCACCGCCCGTTTGAAAAACCACGGGCGCGAACTGGCGACGCAAGGAATGAAACCTGCTCAGATTCACAGGAGCATGGGCCGTCAATATGGATTGTCGGAGGATGCGATGCCGACATTACGCCAGGTGCAGTTGAAACAGGGCGAGCAGCGCTTTGTTCCAGGCATACACCGTATGCGCTTAGAAATGAGGAAGCGTAGAAGTACTTAGAGTTTGTATGCAATGAATAGAAATACGCGGCGTCGCGTATTTCTAAAGCAATACAAAAGACTCGTGAACTTTAACTGAAAATAGAAAACTGAATTGACTGGCAGCCCTGCTGCCTTAGCAAACCCTACTGTAGAATATCTATAGCGTAGTGAGGGCCGACGGGTGGCCCTCACGCGTCCGCGTGACGTGCAAGCACGTGGTTGGTCAGAAAGCTGCGTCTTTCTAGCCAATTATCGTGCGCTAAGCGCCCGCCAAAGTCTGCTCGCTTTGGCGGCTCGAAATGATTATAAACCTTGTGTGTGGCACACACAAGGGGTTTGCATCCATTGTGTGTATAGTCGTATCCGACTACGTATAGTGGTGCGCGCCACACTAATTTGTGTGACCCTGTTACAGCAGTGGTTTGTCGCTAACTTTAGCAAGCGGAATCTTCATCGCATCGACGATCACGACGAGATCTTGTCCCAGATTGAAGAGCTATCGTACCATCCTGGCATTGCTGACACCCAGCCGTTTTCGTTCGCTTGGGAGCGTGACACGAACGGAAGACCTGATGTTGGACATGGTTCTGACGAAAGGCCATTTTTGGTTGGTCTGACTACCAAGCGACTACTTCTCAATGCTGCCCGAGACCCAACGTCGTTCGTTTTCCACATGGATGCAACCTTCAAACTCAACCAGGTGTCGTATCCTGTCATCGTGTGTGGTATTTCGGACCGATGCCGGTCATTCCACCTAGTGGCTCAATTTATCACGTTCCAGCGGCTGGAGTCACTGTATGTGAAAGCGCTCAAAGCATTACGCAAGATGTTTACGGCGGTAACCAAGCATCACATGTTGCTCAAGTATGTTATGGCAGATGCTGAAACTGCACAGCAAAATGCTGTCGAAGAGGTTTTTGGTGTGGATTCCGAGTTCATATACCTCATGTGCTTCTATCATGCGACGACCAAGGTTCACGAAAAACTCAAGGGTGTGACGAACCCACTGCACGAACAGGTGGTCGCCGACATATATGATCTTCACTTTGCATCGAATCAAGATGTTTATGACGAACAAGTTGCAGTTGTTCTAGACAAGTGGAAAAGGCACGAAAGCTTGACTGGATTTCAAGCCTACTTCGACAGTGTCTGGGTAACAAGTGAGTTTGGGCGTTGGCAGTGTTTCCATACACCAGGTGGCTACGCTACAACCAACAACCCGGTGGAACAGTTCAATCGTCTGATCAAGCGTGATTATACACTTCGTACGAAACACAAGATTGGTGCGCTGATCGGCCTTCTTGCGGATTGCTGTGATCATCAGTCCGTGACACCTCGTACTTTCAAGGAAGTGTCAGATGCCTCCCAGCCGCTGAAAGCACGAGTCAAGGATTTTTGTCAGCGGGGCCTTCTCGTCGACATGACCCCAGCCGTTCTAGCATCGAGTTCCTCCTCGTTTCACCGAACCCCAGTGTTGTTCGTGTGTTATCTCGCGGTTGCCACCGCGTGTATTTGCCTGAGTTGGGGCGTAGTCGCGAAACTGCACCCGTTTCGTCCCAGATGGGTGCTAAATACGCCAGCATGGAGCTTGAAGGACAACCCGAGAGGTGATGGAGTGTCGATGTGGATACGCGTTCGTGTGGGCGCAAGTACAACTTCACGTTTTCGATCTGTATCCATGTTTTGTTTGCTCTCCAAGTCGAGGACTACACTGGGTTAGACGGCAAGCGGACACTCGTTAACTGATCAGTAGCCCGGAAGCGACACCGGACCCGGACTCCGCGTACTCTTGTCCCTGCTGGGCAGCCACGGACGAATGGGCACGCACTAAGTGCTGAGTGATGTTAGTCAACCGCACTGTTATTGTGTTCTTAACCGCCAACTCAATATAACTACGGCAACGTCTCATTCTATTTTCATTTTGCTTCAACATGTAAATATAACACGAGTCCAAAAATAATAATACCAACGTTGCTCAATTTTTCAAGGCTTTTTGTTCTCATTGCATAATCTACTTCTACGATGGCAAGCTCTCAAGACACCGCCGGCGACTCGCCCTCTGCGTTCTACGCGTTTTTTGGGTGGTGCCAAAATCACCTCATCCAGCGTGGGTGGGGTCGCCTTGATGAGGCGGCTGCCCGCTATTTGAGGTCGTGGGGCCTTGTCCAACATGAGGTGGCACCCGATGTCGGCGGCGCAATCAAGCGGCTGCTTGATGCGGTATCACAAGCCCGCATCACCCAGGCCCGTCTCATCGAGGCAGCTGCCCAGGGCGAGGACGCTGGTGAGGCAGAATGGGTGCTTCCAGCAAGTGTTGACCTGCGTGGTCAACCTACATACCAGATGCGGACCATTCTCGATGACCGCCGAATTGACGGGCGAGTTGTTTTCCTTACTACTTGGGAGCCTACATGGGAACCTGCTTTTAGCTTGCCTTCCAGGGAGATCAAGAAATACAGAAAGCGCAAACGTAAACTGGTAGAACGAACCTACATTGCGGCAGAGGCCGAAGAAGAGCAAGATACCTAAGAACGCCAGGAACACAAGCATCCAACAGATTAATTCGTTTAATACACCTACTGGAACCTTAGCTGCAGCTGTAGCTCTAGCTGCGTCGTGTCTTCAATGATGATAGTGGCTTGCTTCGGTGCCATCAAGAAGCCATCTTCTAGGGCGGTACGGGGTCAAGCCCATCAACTCGCTCCGCACAAGATCCTCAGCAACACCGCTGCAACAGCCTCCCATCAATGGTGCGCCGCCGAGCCAGCCTTAGTTGCCGCCGTGTGTCATGCCCGCCTTTGGCCTGCTAGCAAGCAAGCCAGAGCCTATGCGCCCACGCTCTCTGGCTTGCTTGCTCGCAGCCAGAGGCAGCATGTCGCTGCGACGGCAGCCTGCAAGGCTCTCCGTTCGCAGTTTACATACATATAGCTGGATATTACGAACGTGCAAAAGAAAAGAAGAAAAGAAGAAAAGCAAATAAACATGCAGGGTAGCAGGACACATAGGCACGTAGAAACAGAAACATGCAGAAAACATCAAGGAGGCCCCTGTGCGAGCTAAGCGCACAGGAAGGCATGCACATTTAGGCCAGACATTTTCATTATCAAATACACCAACTACCCCGCACTCGAGACCAACTCCTACCTACGCGACCTACACTCCGACTCTAACTTCAACGACCAACACTCTTCACCTCAGTCACGACAATCTACCTCTCCAAAATGTGGCGATTGCTATGGCAACCGTGGAGCAAAGCCTTTTCAGTAACGTTAGAGTGGAGACTACTGCTGTGGCCAAATATGCGTGACATCAACGTAGAATGGCGGCAGCAGCACAAACTACTTCTGATGCTCTGACGAATACACACAGCAATTGTGTTCCATGCTACATGGAGACTACGCAATGATATTCTATTCCAAGAGACTCAAGCTGAGTGCCCAAGCATTCAAACGGTGGCAACCTCGTTTCGTAGACACTGCTAATTCATCTTCCGACATGCAACTGAACTTGGTATCGATGGAGATGAAGTCGTGGACATTCTCCATCGCTTGGGTTTTGATGTACCCACAGCTCTGACATTGCCTCCTCCCGAACGAAGAATTTGAATTCCTCGCCTAGTCATATCGTGATTTCAACCTTTGAATCCTAAGATCTTAGCTAGCAAACGAGAAGTCCACTAACTGTTAATCAACTAATTTCTTCTTATCCATGGAGGTGTTTCCTGCCATTTTCGTCAGGGCGAACAGCTACAGGACGTGGTGTGGAAAGCGGAGGTCATGTTTGGTTCCAAAATTTCGCATGTGAGCGCACGTGTTTGTCCAGTAAAGATCTTTCAGTCGTCTGGTGTTTTGCCCTTGGATCAACCTGAACAGTGGCTGGCCCCCCAATCGTACAACCAAGGTAGCTACGACGTTGTCTTCATTAAGTTGTGTGAGCTAAATGTCAACGATATCACGGATATCAGTGCCAAGGAGGCGGGTTTTGACACGAAGATGCTAGTTCGCTTTGTTCAAGTAACGCGCTCGGAGACCCACTCATTCGTAACCAGTTACTTCACAGACTTCTTGTGCCGCCTCGCGATGATCTTGGACACCTCAGCATGGATATATGCTGTGGAGGTGTGCTTTGTGGTCCCAGTTGCAATCATGGACCAGTTTCGGCTCCCAACGAATGATGTCGACGTTTACAAGGAGATCTTGGATTCGGCGTTCCGATCAACAGCACCTCACTTCCTATCACCTTCGGTTATCAGTACTCGCGTTGATGTTCAAGTAGTTGAGGTGGAATACAATATGTTCGGCGAGATGAGAAAAAAAGATGGAGAAGGTAGAGGTGAATCAGCTGGAGGTGGAAGAGGACGAGGACATGAAGGAGGCGATTGACTGCAAGACGGACGCCACGCTCGGTAGAGTAGTTAATTGTTTCACCGCGTCAACATCGGACAAATTCCACCAACACCAACAGAGTCCTCGGGATGTGTTTCCTTGTGTTCCTGTCTCCGGCAGTCTCGTTGAGAAGCTGAACAAATCTGCCGGGGGGCAACGGAGTACATACTCCTCAGGGTGTAGCGTTTGTCAACTTCTCTAGCTTCGTTCCTCATTCCACTGTAAACTGCATTTCCACCCTAGCACGAACAAAGTCGTACCAAGTACGTTCACATCAACGACGATCGTTAGGCCAGCTCCAAATGAATCTCAGCACACAGACACCATCAAACCTCTCCATGTTATTACAAGCCCACACAGCAACATTCTCGGGGAACGCTTGAGGTGCTATTTACTTCGGAGTGCCTCTTACTCACCGAGTACCTGGAGTCAATCTTCCCAGTTCTGTTCCGGAATTTTATACTGCTGGTTGCGAACCTCCCGAACGCACCTTATCACATGAACTTGGTCGGTATCAATCGATAGCATAGGAGTCACCGTATGGACAAGCTCAAGGACGGCGACAACACATCGGTCAATGTGTTCATCTACGCGCTGCTCGAATTCGTCTCGTTTGTGATGCTCATGCTTCTGAGCTTCTGATGATGCGGAACTGTCGCCTCCAAGCGTTCTATCACTTGGCGTTCGTGCTGGAAACTCAAATGTTTCTGGTGCAGGTGAAACTGATGACCTGGGTGCTGAGCTTCGTGCCGTGCACTTCGGTATGGCTCGTTACGCCGTTCATCGTTTTGTGTGTCTTCTACCGACGATTTGTGGTTACTTGCAGGTGCTGACTTCACTTTTCAATTCTCCTGGATCCATCACAATGGTGCCTGATCTCCTTGTCTGGGCAAACCAGTCCCCAAAACGTCAATACACTGGCTAGGATTTCCATGTCGTCGACTTTTTCGATGCTCGCTCACCACGAGGACTTCCCGTAAAATATCAGTTTTATAATAACCGTTGCGATGAAAGCAGCGCTTCTTGGCACTTCGCATTACTCGACATACTCGCCATACTCCGCATTCGATTGTCCATGGACGACCTCCAAAGTGTCGGAGTTGGCCTTGCGCTAGGACTCGTCGTCGTCTCCGTCCTCACACTTTATCCCGGCGAACCCTTCGAATACACCAATGTCTGCGGCGATACAAGTAAATCTCTAACACCAGTGAAAACCGTCACCCCAAGCGTAAATCCACCACAGCCAAATAATACGTCGACCGAGGAGCGGCAGCAGCAGATTGCGGAGATTGAACGAGCAGCCCAGCGCGTGAAGATCCAGAAATTGCAGGAACTGCTCGGACTCGAGAAGGAGAAAGCACAGCAGCTCATCGAGCACGCCAAACAACAAGCAAAGGATGCTGTTACAACACAGGGACAATCAACTCCAACCAGCTACTCCACCAGCAACAAGAGCGCGTGGCTTGATCGTGGCTTCTTCACACTGATGCTCGGTCTTCTTGTCTGGGTGTTGTGGCAAGACTACGGCATCGACGTGTTTTCCATTGCAGCGCATGTGTTTCCACGTGAAGCTGAAGTGATCCATCAAGTCGTAGCAACCCCTCGAGGTCTTCTATCCCAGCTCCTAAAACTATGGGAATAAATCCCAGCAAATGAATACAAACAAGCACACAGCAACTATGCACTAGTATCTGTATTCGTCGTGGGTGGATGGCGTCCGTCATGGACACACAGACACACAAACAAGCTTTGTTTCTCTCGTCCGCACGTCTACAGCAGGCGTTTCTCGGCAGCACGTGCGTGGCCTTCGAGACCTTCCATGCGCGCCAGCAGCGCCGAGTCCTGCACGAGAGCCTGCGATTCCTGTGCGTCGTCGATGCGCATCCACGTACGGATACGGAGGAACGTGTGCACAGAGAGTCCGCCGGTGTACTTGGCGGTACCGCCCGTAGGGAGCACGTGGTTCGGGCCAGCACCGTAGTCACCAAACACCTCAGCAGCTCGTCCACCAACGAAAAGTCCGCCATAGTTGGACACCTGATCTGCCACTTCACGAGCGTTGTTCGTAATGACCTCCAAGTGCTCCGGCGCCAACAAGTCCGACACACTCACACACGTCTTCATGTCGGGGCACAGCACCGCAAAGCCGTTCTTCACACTGACACTCGCTGTCGGGGCGGACGGCAGCGTCTCCAGCTGCTTCGTGAGCTCTTCGTTCACTGCATCAATAGTCTTCTGGCTCGTAGTCACAAGAATCGGCACCGCTGCTGTGTCGTGCTCCGCTTGAGCCAAAAGATCCGCAGCAATTGTAGCTGCATCAGCACTCTCGTCAGCAATAACCAGACACTCGGACGGTCCAGCCAACATGTCAATGGCACATTTGCCGAACACGAGCGACTTGGCCGCCGTGACCCACTTGTTGCCAGGACCCACAATGATGTCGCACGCAGGGACTCCACCCACCCCGTACGCCATTGCAGCAATGGACTGAGCACCTCCAGCAGCCAAAAAGTAGTCGGCTCCGGCCAAATAAGCAGCAGCCAACGTCGCCGGAGCCGGGCGAGGCGACGACACCACCACCGTCTTCACTCCAGCCACTCGAGCCGTCACAGCCGTCATCAACACCGACGATGGCAGCGGGTAGCGGCCTCCAGGGGCATAACACCCAGCAGCATTCATCGGTGACACCTATAAGAGCATACGAGCAATAAAACCCACAGCAAATAAGCCAAAACGTTCTCTAACTGTCATAAAACCCAGATAACCCAATGGCAAAATGCTCTTCAAACGTACATCTTGGCCAGCGAACCCGCCGTCGATTTTCTGCTGGAAGTTGCTGATGGAGTCGCGCTGCGCCTGCGCAAACACTTTGATGCGGCCGGCAGTGCGTTGCAGAACCTTCTGCTCGTTCTCCGGCAGCGTCTCGAAGGCCTTCTGGAGCTCTGATTGGCTCACGAGAAGCGGCGCGTCATCGCTGGCGACGTCACCCAGTCGAACCGCGTGCTTCTGCAGAGCTGACACGCCGTTGTCGCGAACGTCGTTGACGATGAGCGTCGCGTCTTTTAGGGCCGACGGGTCCACGGGGTCGTACGCAAAGCTAGCCACGTCCGCCGGGGTGATCTGCTTGAGAGGAGACGCCATTGCTCTACAAGTGTATGGTGACGTTTTGTGTTTTGTGGTGGTGGCGGATGCGCTTGTGAGATGGATGGGGCGCTGTTTACTGTTTGACACAAGAATTGGGGTAACAAAAGGAGCGCCACAAGAAAACTTGGAGTTTCAAATAAGTGCGAAGTGATTGCACAAGCATACACGACGTAATAAAACGCCTGGTCATAAAATAGCGCCACGAACAACCTGCGCGGTGAGATCACGGCCATGAACGTTCATGATGTTTATACGTACTCCTTTTGCTCTGTTCGATCCTTTTTGGTGCTCTCGAATCCAAGCAAAGCGGAGTGTGAAATCGGTACCTGCATGCATTTCCAGTTCGCAAAGAAAAAATACGTTAGAGATTGGTGAGATTTTCAGCTTGCCGAGCTCGCCGTACCGAAGCGAACAACGCGGAATCCCAACGTGATCAGCATCCAGCAGATGATTTTACTCTGATGGAAAGCGCTTGGGTCTCGAGAACAAATGCGAGATGGTAGAGTGCCTGGATCCAACAACCTCTCTTCATGATAGCGATACGTAGCAAAAATGACACCAACTCCAGCGAACCATACACAAAAACAGTTTTCACGGTTGATCCGACATTCTCTTCTGTCACCCCCGCGAGTCCGGTGTGGTATTTCGCGCTGGGGAGACGCATCATCATGAGGACGTAGCTGCCGTACAGATATGGGATGATGTACTTAACGTACCCACCCAGCACGATGCACTCAATAGTGAACATCATTGCGAGAGTTTTACGAAGAATAGAGATTAATGCGATTACTAATTCAATGCAATCCACGACCATTATCCCGACAACAGTGACGGCGGAAACAGAACTCTGCATGCACGTCGCGAGGTAAATTGCGTTGAAAAAATGGACCGTGAAAATGACCTTCTCCGGGATCATGTCGGCTAGCTCTGCTAGAGAGAGCGATACGAGATTCTTTAGTACTATCTTGATCAGAGGAAGCATCAAGAACACAGGGAGTTCGTAGGCAGAAACCGCCACCGACTTGAAGAGAGCCTGGTATGCTGGACAGCACACTGCCATTAGCGCCTGGGTGTTGAAAGCTGTGGTATAGCGGACTAGTTGGTACCGATTATCAAGTATTTTTCTGACGGTGGACGCCCCCAGGAGGATACGCATCGTGCCAACTAACAGCAAGAGAAATACCGGTGTCATCACAATAATCATGTAAGGGATTGGAAATACCGTCAACGATGCTACCCTGATAGACGCAGCAGTATATCCAATTGCCATGCACGGGAATAGCAGTCCCAACTGAAGTAACGAAACATCGATGTCTTGTACCAGATATTTAAATTGAATGACAACAGCTTGGGAGGCTGTCCCACTCAAGATGGCAGCACGAATCCAAAATCCCCAGTTCGCTCGCCAACCATCCTCCGGGTCGGTGAGAGGCAATGCCTCCTGGGAGAAAACTATAACCATAATCGGGAGTGGTGTTCCAGCACATACAAGCAGTACACGAAGAAAAGAAGTCGTACGTGTGTACTCTTCCAGTGCGAGAAGACGCTCGATTGAGTAGTTTCCACGGTAAATCACTTGAGTCGCCACCAAAGCTCGTTTCAACTTCACCAACCCCCTACACAATTTCGATTTGAGGACTCGCTTTGAATTCAAGCTGTTCGTAAGATTGAGTTCTGCTGCGCTTGGTTCATAGGGGGCCACTGCAGTTGGCATAACTTGAAAGTCTCAAGATGGCAAGCAGCTGTACGCCCGAGCGGAAGCAAGCAAGATGCCCAAATGCAAAGGAAATTAATGCAGTGGATTGAGAACCGTTTCCTTGCCAAATATGGCAGGACCAAAGGTATTGAAATAAGAATCCGTAAATTCGAAGTCAAACATACCGACAACGTAGCGTTTGATTTACACGAGGAAGTATCAGGTTCGGCCACAAACGTTGTGTGATGTGCTGCTGAATTTCAGCGACTTGAATTGCAAACACACGGTTCCTGGTTGATTTAGCTGTAGACATCTCTAGGTTTTGTGAGCTACCCACGCGAACCGAAACGTGAAGTCGGCACCTAGGTTGCAAGTAAAACGTGTCAAATGTCTATCGCAGCTACAATACGTTGATGATATTTTTTTGCGCTGAACTTACCAAAGTGAGCAACGCGGAAACTCATGATCATCAGCATCCATGTGATCATTTTAATCTGGACAAGTGACATCTGCGTCTCCAGCACGAATGCAAGGTGATGGAGTACACTCATGTTACAACTGCGTTTCATTGCCACAGCGAGCAAAACAAACGACGCAACCTCAAGTAGCGCGTAGTAAAATATTCTCTGCGTGACCCCGCCAACATTTTGATGCGTGATCCCCGCCAGCTCACTATGGTAACGCGCACTGGGAAGATGGACCATCACAAGCACAAATACCCCGTAGAAAATGGGGATAACAGCCTCCAAGTACTCAGTCAAGATAACGAACTCGGACGTAAAGAAAAGTTTGAGGGTTTTCTCGATCGTTTGCACCCGGCGTTTTGGTGCACAGCGACCAATTTCCCCACGGGTAGGTGATGTAGCTCCAATCGGAACGACAGCGTTTGTGGTATGAGGGAATTTGAACTTCAAAATAGCGTCATTGGGTCCTAGATTCGCCAGCAAAATCGCGTCTGCATGCGAGACTTGATGAGAAATACACGAGCGTCGTCGAAAACTTTCTCCAGCTTGTTTCATAATTGTACGTGGGTTGCGGCAAAGTAAGGAAACTTGGCTGAGTAAGTTTTCGTTCGTGGATGCTTCAGCTGTTATATGCTGAAGTTGGGAAAATATACTGGACGTTCGTCGCTGAAGTGAAACCAGTGTCAATGCAATCTGTACATAATCAACAGCTACTATCCACGTCATGGCATTGGTAGACGACGAAGTCTGCATGAAGGTGACCAGGTATGTTGCGTTGAAAAAATCCGCAGCGAAGATGACAGACTCTGGGATCATATCTTCGAAATGGGTCATGGTGCGTGCGATAACATTTTGCACCATGATCCTGATGACCGGGATACTAATTATCATCAGTAGATGGAAGCGCGTGCCAGCGACAGCATTAAATAGTAATTGGTACGCGGGGTAAATGAAACATAGACTTATAAGAGAGCTAAAGTACACCATTAACCGCGGTAACTGTTCCCGACGAGCCAAAATCTCGGCAAAAATCTGCCGGCCAACGATAATTCGGAAAGATCCGACGAGGACCATTATTGTAGGTGCACTCACAACGATCGTCATAAATGGTATTGGGAAGGTCCAAAACTCGGCGAGGAGTACCGGAGTTGTAACAATTCCTAAGGCTGAACAGACAGCAATCTGCCACATTTGCCAGTAAGGCAGCGGAAATCCACCAAAGAGATACTTCATCTGCAGCACCACCGAGAGAGCAACCGCGGCCCCAAGAATTGCCGTACGTATAAAGAAACCATAGTTTGCTCGCCACCCGTTGTCAGGTTTGTCAAGAGGTACCATTTCGTTTAAGAACACCATCAAAATCATCGGAAACGGAGACCCGAAACATACCAGCAAAACTCTCCAAAGTGGGGTGGTCCGAGTGTACTCATCAAGAGCAAGAAGTCGCTCGATAGAATACTTATAACCTTGGTGACTGACTTGTAGAGCTACCAACGAATGCCACAGCTTGGACGTACAACGCGCGACCGGCACGACGATATCTGCTGAGCTGGGTCCAGAAACTCCCTGAGAACCATGCTCCATAGCCGACTGGCTCTGCTAAATGAAGTCCAATTCCAGAAGAAGAGCGTACACACCTCACAGGTTGGTGACAGTCAAAATTATCTGCAATCTACCTGTTGACAGTTCTGTTACGAAGTGCGTGCAGGCGACAATTAACAGCTAATTTCGTGCCTAAATTGTCGTCCTCAACCAGTATCGAACTTTTCGGGCAGCGCCACACAGACTGGAGCCAAAATATTCTGTCACCTTTTACCTGCATTGGGTATGGAGAAAGCTTCCAACGTCGTCGAGTATGAATAGCGTTTGCATTCGAGCAGCATTCTATTTGCATCCTTATGACTAACGACTGTGGTAATCGCGCTCAGCCAGCGTCTAACAATTGCCTGCCTTCGTCTCGTTGATGATCGAGGCCTCATATTGCAGATAGGAAATGGCATCTTCAGGTAATACGCATGGGGGTAGTACATCAAGCGGTTTCAAGGTGTATGGCAGCGTGTTCAAAGTGAGCTCTCGCTACCAGTTCTTGAATCCACTCGGAAAAGGCTCGTACGGTATCGTTTGGTACGCAACGCAGCATTCTTACCATCAACCGACGCAAATCTACCCACTAACACGCCTAAAGTGCTGCAAAAGACCGTGAAACAGGACAGTGTGTTGCAATTAAAAAGGTGTCCCCAATGGCTAAACGTACGACTGACGCAAAGCACACACTTCGTGAAGTTTTACTTCTGCAACATCTCGGCAAACATCCAAACGTACGAAAATTTCCTATATCTAAAAAGACGAAACTAATCTAATATTTGTGTTTGTACCAGGTAATATCCATTCACAGCTTATCTGCCAATGTGAGAGACGATGAGCTGTACATCGTGATGGATCTCATGGATACCGATATGCATCGTGTTATTCAGAGTTCGCAGCCACTTTTAGATGCCCATGCGAAATATTTTCTCCACCAACTTCTTCGTGGTGTCAAGTATTTGCACGACAACGGAGTGCTGCATCGCGATCTAAAACCAGGGAATTTGCTGCTGAGCAAGACCTGTCAGCTGAAGATCGCTGATTTTGGCCTGGCACGTAAAATCCCCCGTGGTTTTGGGTCTTCCTCCACAACTTTAGAGCGTCCACGGTCTGCCCCAGCAGCGATCTCAAAACCAAAAGTACCAGAACGTCCACCGATGACAGAACACGTTGTTACGCGTTGGTATCGAGCACCTGAGTTGATGCTTCAACCGGACGGGCTGTACGATCAGAGTGTTGATATGTGGTCGGTTGGGTGCATTTTCGCTGAGATCCTGGGTCGGAAAGCTCTTTTTCCAGGCAAGAACTTCTTGCATCAACTCACTCTTATTTTTGATGTTATCGGAGCGCCATCTCCTGAAGCTACGGCGCGAATTCAAAGTTCACAAGCCCAACGTTTCTTGAATTCCCTAGGCAAGAAGCCGAAAATTCCCTTTTGTAAGATTTTTCCGAATGCAAGTGATACCGCTGTGGATTTACTTGATCGGATGCTTGAATTCGATCCGGCTAAACGAATTTCTGCACAAGAAGCCCTCTCGCACCCGTACATGCAAGACATCGAGCGCAAATACCGGAATCGCGGGGGCGTGGTCGACCCCCCACCTTGTATGCGGACGGCAGACTTTTCGTTTGATTTGAAGAATTTAACCAAAGTGGATCTGCGCGCGCTGATCGTCCAGGAAGTGAATAATCATCGCAAGTCTATCTTAGCGCGTTCGAGCTCTGCGTCAACGGACGATATTTCTACCACAGGAGAGAAAAGTAGAGCACGCGAACAACATCCTGCCATTGAGAAAAATCGATCGGCGTTGACTCCAAGTAGTGCAGTCCCCAGCTCCATCCCGTCAACCATTTCCAGCAGTTCTGGCGCTCGAGTCAGCAAAATTCACCAAAGTCTACGCCAAGCACAGGAACAAAGTCAAGAGCAGGAACGGATTTCCAGTACTCAACAACGACAGACGAACGCTGTCACGATCGGATCGGATCGCCAGAGGATCAGAACAACAAGCAAGCCTCCTGTCCCGAAGCAACAAGAAGGCAACATTTGGGTTTCCAATCAGCACGAACATGTGCGAGTGATAGCAGCTCAAGCGACGTTGTTGTCAGACAGTTTGGCTTCAAGAGTCTCGCCACCACCGGAGGAAGAAGAGCCCAGACCTGCAGCAAATGTTCAGGACGCGTCTAACCGCTTCAATTCGACACTTGCGAGCGCGACAAAACACCCAGACGAGACAAAGACATACGCACGAACCAGTCTGTCAGCTCGATCTGCCCACACCAAGCCGAGTCCAGTTACTTGCATCTTATGCAGTGTCAGTTCTGTACCGGAATCGACTGATCAGACTCCTGCAAGTGGTTCTTCTGCGATTGCGACTGCCATGGCCTTGACCAAACGGTCGAAGGCCTTGATCGCTTCCCTTGCGGTGTCAGCGAAAACCCCCGACGTACCAAGTGATCCAGGAACCTTTAACTACTCCCAAACCTGGCAAACAACGCAAAAGCGAAACCCCGAAAATTCGCTCTCTTCATCGTCCAGTTCTTCACAGTGTTCACCACCAAGGCACGACACACCGGACAGCACAGTTTGCACCGCTATATCCCGCTCAAACCGTCCCGGTTCAGCATTTCTGACAAAAACCAAGAAATCCACACCAGAAGAGACCGTATCTGCAACAATAACGGCAGCAAGACCACGACGAGTGTCGTCTGCGGGTCCCACGAGATCGAAACCGCGTTCGTTGCCAGCAACGGGGTCACATACGGCCAGAAGCACCAGCTCCACTAACACGTACGTGGGATCGGTCAACTTCTTGATCCGGGCACAACGCTCAAACAACGGCCAGTCACTGGCCGATTCTGCCAACAACACGATCGCCAACATGAGCCGAAACAGACAGGAGGAGCCCTTCGACTCCAGGGAGGAAATTACTGCGCCAATTCAACTGAAAGCACAGCGCTCGGCGTCAAAACTCCATGGTAGCGATCAAGTGGGGAAACGACCATCGAAGAAGCTTACCGTGCCAAAAAGCCCCAAATTCTCTGTCATGTCGTGGCAGAAGAGAAACGAGGGGAGACCTGATGGTTACACGTATAGTATAACGCGCTAGCCGAAGACTAAACAAAGCAAAATAAATCTCTGTAAAACTCGAAAGCCGTTGTACGAGACTGTATTCGGACAATAGAAAAAGTATCCTCGAACCGCGTCATGGTTTCTTTTTCTAGAATTGCCATATACAAACAACTCCAGAAAGAAAATACTGCACAACAACTGCAGTTGTTGTAGCATCCATCATGGATGGCTCGGTATGGGGTCTGTTACCATATTTGAGCGGAATCCTGTCTCCTTCGCTCCTAGTAATTGCTGTCCAGATCATATCTGGCGACGTGCTATCGTGCTATCATAGCAGAACAATTAGGCAATGAAACAGCGTCACTCCATGCCAAAGCGTGTAGTTTATGCAAGCGATATCTGGTTGAGACTTTCGTGGTACTGGACTTTATCACTGTGGCTGACGGGTGGCGGACCATGTATACAGTTGGTTTTCTATGAAATCATTCCGTCACTGATCCCTTCTGTACTCCCACAAGTGATGATCCTGTTGCCGCTTTGTCGAGCGGTTGTAGAATTGATCATCGATGGCTGTCGTACTTCTATGTTGAATTATATATGGGCGCTCGATAGTCAGAGCCTTAGTTGATCGAGACCAAAGAGAATATGGCAATGAACTGAAGTGAGCGGTGTGTTCTGAACTTGCTGAAACCTACCAAAACGCGAATACCAAGATGCCGCCACTAGCTACCAATAATTGTCCCTTTAAATGTACTGCTGAAGGATGTCCAATGAAACCTAGTGAGAATACCACAAACCTCTGTGCACGCTTTTCCAGTGCGAGATCCAATCTACTACGCAATGGCAGATTTGAATAAGAATACCTGCGTCGGTTTCTCGATAATCGTTGTAGGACTTTACACTAATTATCGAGAAACTTGCTATCAGGTTGAAAAAAATGAATTTGGTAAGGTATCCACTCATTGTTTGCTACAGTGATGATAGATGTTAGAGGTTTTGTCCAAGGGTACACAGTAACTAAAATGCACAACAACAAAAAACGTTGGACCGCTCTAGGCTGATCACCAAGTCAATAGTGTTTGTTAACACCCTGGTTACCTAGGTCCATACGTTTGTATATTCGATTACAGAGTGTCGAACGAGAGTCAGCCTAGGTTGACCAAATATCCCAGTTTTCTTTTCAATTTTCCATGATTTTGTTGTCGGAGCAAGCTCTTTAGTACCCTGGGCCAAATGACGAAAGTGTTGCGGCAAAGTACTTTCCAGTTCAGCATTACTTACAGCCTGTCATGGAGATCTTGCCCTGAAAACTTCAGCAAAGGATGTGGATAGAAAGACCTTGAACGGCACAATAATGAGTCGAGAACTAGCCTACGCACGATAGTGCACGATGGCCAGAACTTTCGCCTTGTCTGCTCTCGAAAAACAGCGCTTAGATATACGCTGGAGCCCGAGAGTCACTTCGTTATTTACGAGAAGCTCCGTACATGGTCGGCCACTAGCATGATCTCGCCCGAAGTTATGCAGGAGTTGTTATCCGTTCGACAAGTCCTGCCGTATCTACCGGAACCCGCCTCGACGGATAAAAGCTGGTCCGAGTCGGAGCAACAACGTTTCTGGCTCGCACTTACGGAGCACCCCCACGGACCCTGGTCAATTATCGCTGACTATATTGGCACCAAAACAACTCGGCAAGTGATGACGCATGGCCAAAAGCTGCGGCAGAAACTAAAACGCTGGAATGGACGTCTTCGCAATAACCCCACTACCTGTAAGCTCATGGATGAAGTGGTAGTGACAACGAGCGAAGTTTCCTTTACTACAGAGAGTGTTGTTTCGACGATGTCTTCGATGCACTCCCCGCCTGTTAGTGGTGGTTCTGAGAGCAGTGGTTTCGAGTTTGTTGCACCACCGACGTTTGCTGGAGGTTCGGAAGCAGGTGGAGGGAGTGTGGTCGAACAGTGTGAAGCTGTGAGTATGGCAATGACAGATGTGTCTGTCACCGTGGGGAGTTTTATTGCGCCAATGAGTCCAACTGCTGCTATGGTTTGCACTGAGAACTATGCTTTCAATATTGTAGCACCACAGATGTGGACCGGGGGACAGCATGGAGCTTTGGAAATGGGTATGGTCGATCTGGGTGCTGTCTTTGGAGAAGTCAACCTGAGTGGCTTTAGTGTCATCGACAGCTCCTCCGGATTGAGTCAGTTCCCGATCATTGCTTCAAATGCGACGTCGAGTAGTTTTGCGGCGCACCCAAAGCTTTCGTCGGATATTCCACAAATATTAGATTTGATGCTGTCCGAGGCTTCGGACGAAGTGCAAGTAACGCCCTTCACGGACGCCCCCGAGATATTACCCCAAGATCTCCTCGACGATTTACTCGACATTCTATCGGACGGTGACCTGAACGAGTTGAGCCAAGGTATGCACCACATGTAGTTGCGGTATCCAGGACACTGAGGTGTACGCGACACGTTACTAGAAGACAAGATAGGCTCCGATTATGACCCGCTAGAATTGCGGTATGCCCCTTCCATCTACTGTAGGTACGTGAGTTGCTTGCACATTCGAGGTTACCATATTCTCATCCGTACAACTATTGCATTGAACTGATCCTTTTTGCCCGTGTTTCGTTGCAGGACATTCATATTTGAAACAAAGACGACACTTTTCAAGTAGAAAACTACTAAAAAGCTAGATCTCGAGATACTGCCGAGATCCCAGTATGCAAATGATAACCAAAATTTTCATTTAATGCACTTCCATTGCAGCAAAACTTGTCGATAGAAGTATGCTGCTCTACAGTTAGTAGCGAGTTACGACATGTTTTTGCTAAAAAAAATCTGTCAATCTATCTTCTTCTCGTCTTCACCACGCCAGAAATGATGGTGGGTTGCCACGAGCTATGAAATGCTGATATTAACAGTATGGCCGGGTGTTGCTCGCGGTGACTCATGGCCCCGCCACGTGCGTGGGATAATTCTCTGCGGTTGGCGCTGTGATTGGGCAGATACACATTTGTTGACTCCAAAACATAATTCCGGGGGATCAGCTCGAGGAGGACAAGGTGGCTTACTGTAAGTATACACGTTCACTTCTCGATCTGTCGTCTCGTCATAGAAGGCGTCGCTCAAAAGACTTCAGATTGGTGAGTTATCCTACGTGGGCCCCATCAATATGGTCCATGTAGTGTCCTGTCACTTCTTACGTCTACGCGAGGTGGACCGCAGGTAAGGCAGAAGAGACTTGTCCTTCCTTCCAGGTTGCTCATCGGAAGTATTCACTGTTGTTGCAGCAACCGACGACAGGAGATGCAAAATTATTCGTTGCACTTCTCGGGTCATTATGGTCGCTCCATTCACGTACTCGTGACCTTCTCGCATGCTGTGAGCGAGGCTCCCCTCGACGACCTGGTGGTTTGCACTTGTGGCGAGCAGAGGTCGAGTTTTGACGCAGAGGGAGGGCATCCCCTGCATGTTGGTGCGATCGTAGACCTTCCCGAGCATGCCAATGGCTGGGCGATGGCAGAGCGAGAGAGTGACGAGATCCTACAGCGCTTTCCAATGGTACGAAATGATGATGTGAGGAATGGGATTGCTCGAGATCCATCGCTTTCGTTGAAGAGCTAACATGAGGATCTTGTTGCACGTATCGATATCCAATATATCGATACGATGGCAGCCAGAACTGAAGAATTCCGTTTTATTTGTGGTGGAAGAGAGCAAGGGTTTCCGGTGGTCGTCGAGTTTGTTTTGATGGCTCAGTCGCGATGACAAGTCCCCTCGTCGCGCATATCTTCTTGCTTCAAGGTTTTTCGCAGCAGAATGGGCACTAAACTGGACTTCGGTTGGCAAAGTTTCCTGATTCCAATCGCACGGCGGTTGTTTTGTGGCGGCACTCATCGTCCGAGGTTTTACTGAATTCTCAAGATGCGGTTACCCCGGATAATGTCGCGAATAACGTTGCAGCGTCACCTGTCCGCAATTATCATGACAGCACGGCGCATCCACGGCGGCTACACGATTTTAGTATGAATAGGGCTTCCAGCGTTGGCAACGGCGTACCCACTTCCTTTCGAGATGTCAGTCATTACGTCGAGCCATACGAGAGCAACAACTTCGACGTTGCTGACACAGATCCCGGAAGTGTCGACATTGCGGTCGGCTGATGACAATCGCAAAAAAAGATAGACGGTCACTCGGATTGTCACACTCTCAAAAGCTGAAGTCGCCTTGCCACCAGTGGAGCACGGTGCTGAAGGGCATGGTGGAGGAATAAACGCATGACCGAAGATATCCGTCATGAAAGTGGCTGCAATATTCTCCAACTGTGCACTGGATTCGTTCGCTGCCTCGGCCAGTTTCAAGTACGAACCGAGATACATGTCGATAGAGTTCGCACTGAAGACGATGTCGTTTAGTCGAATATGATTGAAGAACCTCCACAAAATCAGCAAGAATGTCATGCGACTGGAACATTGATACAACGCATTCGAACGGTTCTCCCACACTTTAACCGACATCGTGGTGCGGTCATACCGCATCGTACATATCTTCGGTTTGCTGAGCGAGATTGGACAGGTTCGTGTCGCGCGAACCGACAAATCTGTATTGGGCTGGCTGCTGTATTCGCGTTACTCCCATTTACTACGGATTGTTTGGATTGTGGAGGCCATCATGCTTATTGCTCATTGTGTGGCATGCTGCTGGAGACTACTCCTTATCGACTCGGCTGACGAAAGTATAGCAGGAACCTGTGGAGCGCCCATTGACCCAGTGTCGAATTAGATGTGTACGCTGCGTGCTTCTACGCCGCGATGCAGTTATTACTAGGCCAAAGCATCGCAACGAATACGGCCAGGGAAAACATATTTGCATCCTGTGTGAATCTGCTAGGATCGATCGCCCTGGCCGTGATTTTCGGTGAAGTAGCAATGCTAACGATGAATATAGTGATCTTTCCGACAGATAGTCCTTTAGATTTGCTTCGTTGCTATTCAGTTGTGAATATTAGCCTATCAATTCTCGTCTCTCCTGAGTTTCAGCCAATGACTTTGGTTAGGGTTAGGTGTGTAGCTTCCGACACTTTCCGACAAATATTTGTCGGAAGCTCAGCCAAAATATTTAAATATCGATACAAACATGAAGTCAAAAAAATGTTCTGAATGTATTCGAACGGTTCCTACAACTAGGCTTAATCCTAGAGTAGGATAGGTGAGGGCATTGGTTGGTAGGCATTCGTGACCACTTTACAAAAGCATAAAAGACACGCGCATGAGCCTCTCTGCTTTTGTGCCGACGAACACGCAAAAGGCACGTGCCACCACTATCAGCGCGTTCAAGCGAATGCTGGATCTTGAGGGTGCTAGCATGGAATTTTTCCATGCTAGCATTCTCAAAGACAATTCTGGTAAACGCCTCGCCGCAGCAATGGATCGATTCGGCTATTATCTTGCTACAAATGAAGGTAAGAATGGTAAGCTGGCACGGAACACCGCGTCTTCGTACTATAGAAATGTTAAACTTTGGCTATTCGACACATACCCACACTTACGTGTAGGTACTGAATTGATATTGTTAAAGCAAGGTAAAACGCTAGATAAGCACTGCCTAAAACGTGAAAATGGCGGACTAACTAATAAAGTTCCTCCCTGTACGAAAGAGGATTTAAAAGCTTTAGTTGGTTATGTTTACAGGACCGCCCGGGTCGATGCAGACTATCAGGATGCCGCCCTAGCATGCTTGGTGTGGCACTGCTTCGGGTGCTCATCGGATCTTGGCTACGTCCAGAAGCAACACGTCTCAGCGTCTGCCGACGGCGCTTTCTACCTGCGGCTGCTACGGGTCAAGACGACTGAGGAACAAGGACTCACCCTGGTTCCCGACAAAGACGACTTCTTGTCGTGTCCCTTGCTCACACTGGCCGTAGCATTAGCTACCCAAGAAGCCCCATGCGCCTCCCTGCTTGGCCACCTGCCAGCACTAAATCCGCAAGTCGCTACGCCCCTTGACGCTGGCGTCCCGCTGCACGACTTGCTTGCGGCTGAACCTGCTTCGCTCCAAGTCGTCGTGGTGCCAACCACCGCATCAGCCGCCACTATCGACTCAATCGCCGATGTCACTGCAAGCACCACTCTCACGTCGTCACCTGCGAGTACATGCACCACGGTTAGCTGTACCCCACCGCAGAAGAAGCCCAGCGGAGGGGATGTAAAACGGGGCGAGGACAGCATGCAGGGCCACGTCAACCGGATGCTCAAGCGCGTCGCCGAGCCAGCAGGAGTTGTTGCCGACCTTACCTCTCACTCTTTTCGTCGCGGCGGAGCTCAGCACGCGAACGGCGACGACAACCTCGCAGCCCAATGGATCTTCGACCGCGGGGCATGGGACATGACCAAGACAAGCAAGGCGTTCGCCTACATCACGAACATTGCACGTGAAGACCGCAAGGTGGCTCGAGTCTTGAGCGGGTGGGATGTCTATGCTTCTCCCACGGTTATCGACATCGCGGCACAAGACCACACGACACGCGAGCGGCTTGGGTGTTTGCAGGAGCTCCTGTTCAGCACGTGTACAGGGCTAAAAGAGCAACGGCTCACCGTGAGTACCAAGGCACTTAGCGTGCTTACAGCTTACCTTGTACGGTACTTCCCACAGCTCAAAGCGTTAGCACCAGAAGCCCCTATCGTCACGCGCGTGGAGGAGTGCCTGGCAGCCGCTCAGATCTGTACCGCTGACTTGCTCGCGTGGTCCATGGCGCTGAATGAGGAAGCTGCAGTCTGTGCACAAGAACAAGAGAAGACCGAAGAGAAGATGCACACGTGTCGAGAGCATGATCACCTTCTAGCTGTCATTGATGAGCTTATCGCCTCATACAGGGTCATGACGGCGCGTCTAGCAATTGTCGAAGCGGCTCAGCTAAATGGAAAGGGAACACAAGTCACTGCTGAACAAGAACAAGTTCAAATATCGTCAGACCAAGAAACTAAACCAAAACGCAGAAAGAAGCACGCTACAAACCTGTCTGCCGTATGGTACGAATGGTACACCAAGGTGCCTCGCGTGTGGGACTCAAGCGATCGCCAGAAGAAGTCGGAGTTCCGCCACGTCGTCGCCTTCATGAAGCTCTTCCTCCCTCAAGGCTTCGCTCTAGATGCTAAGGCGGAGGACTACAAAGATCAAGTCCTCGACGCCGGCAGACGCAGTTGTCGCGTTCTTGAAGGAACGAGGCACCAACGTGAAGAGTGCAGGAAGCGTCCTGCGTGCACTGCGCCCACTGCACAAGTCGGGAGCCTTGGACGAGCGCATCTACACATACAAGCGTCTCCTCGCCATCGGATGCATCGAAGACCCCGCACCTGTCGACACACAAGACATATTTACCATAGTAGGCCACGTGTAAAGCACACAGAGATCCTTGCATCAAATACATACATTTCATTGCCTCACATCCACCACCGCCTACACTGACACTACTTACTGCAAGCACGTCGCCCTTCACACGTCGCTATCTTCACCGACACGCGCACAAACCACCACACTGCACACCTGTAATGGGCCCCTCTGGCCTATTACATTGGTTATGCGATCACAGATTGGTGTGGTTCACACACTGCTCTCATGAAGGTAAAGGTGGCGTAAACATGGTCAAATGTTTGCTCACATCCACCAATGGCATAATCAGTGATTACGCCAAGTGTTCTCTGCACTTCTTTGTGCATGATGATGGTTCCTTCCCTGGGAAACGGTCAGGTAACAAGGGCGGCGTGTCACCTGAGTTCTTGTGGCCAATCAAAAGACGCCACGCGGCAGGAAGATTCTTCGAAGGAGAATCTTCAAGTTCAACCCGATTCAACCCAAGGTTTTATACTAGATGTGTAGGTTAACTTACATTTAACCTCAAGGGCCCCTAGTGGTTTTATTCATAGGATTCAGGAACCATAAGCTCATTTCAATTCAGTTGCAAACTTTCCCTCAAGTACTCAAGTCGCCTTCCTCCCTCCAAGTCGGGACTTCCCTCCAAGTCGGGAACGCTTCCTCAACCGCACAAGCGTGCGTGTCGTGTTTTGGGGACTGTTGTAAACAGCGCCCCATTACAACTATTGGAGAAGTTGTAAACGTTGAGCTTTTAGCTGGGTTTGCAGGTGTGGGAGCTGCAATCCGCCTTTTTTACTTGGTAGACACAGTAGTTCATTCGGGGCAAGTTGAACGAAATTGGAGTCTCGGTCGTTTTTCGAGTGAGCACAAACTTATTCATCATTCTTTGCCAGCGTCGGACACAAGATGGCGGGACCATAGTATGTGGCGTAAAAAGCCACAACACGGAGAGAATCATAGTGTGTACCAGTAGGAGTCGTCCTCTCAACGTTCTCGCTCTACGACCCCAGATACCGAATACTCGGTAAAATTTGTTGTTGAGCTCCTCTAGTATGGTGTCCTTGGATACCTGCTGGCCGAACGGTATACCAAGATATTTAATCAAGTCACTTGGGCCGATACACTTCACTTCTGGAATAGTTGGACTTGTCTGCCTTCGGTTAAGTGGCATCAGCGCAGATTTCCTTAAATTTAGACGCGCTCCGGACCCTTGACAGTATATTTGTACCTGTTCGAGTTGTTGTCGTATGCCGTTGACGTGTTTCGACACTAAGGTTGAGTCGTCCGCGAAATACAGACTGGTTATCGATTTGGAACGTGTTATAGAAACCCCGAGATCCGCACGGCTTCAGATTAGGTTTCCGAGTGGTTCAATGCTAAGCAGGAAAAGGAGTGAAGATAACGGGTCGCCTTGTTTGACACCTCGGGCTACCTCTGATGGTTGGAGTAGAAATCCATTGAGGAGGGTCAGCGCTAAAGTTTTTGTGTACAGTAGTCGGATCCACGACATAAAACGCGGCCCGAAACCAAATACAGCGAGAATTAGGAAGAGATAGTCTCAAACCACCCTGTCGTAAGCCTTCTCAAAATCGAGGAACAGGGCCATCGCTTCAAAGTTCATCATAGTTGCATGGTGTTGGAGATCGTCCATCAATCGTACTTGGTGATGTAGTGACCTGCCTTTCACGAATCCTTTTTGGTCGGGATGGATTAGCGAGGGTAAGGCCTCTTGGAGACGGTATGCTAACACTTTCGAGAGAATTTTTACATCGACTGGCATCAGCGTTATTGGTCGATAGTTTCCCGGTTCACTCCGATCTCCTTTTTTAAAGAGGAGCGTGACACATGATTTTCTTTGCAATGGCAACAGTATCCCACGGTCTAGTTGATATTGAAAAACGCTGCGTAATATAGATCCAAAGATTTCTGGTGCTATTTGGTAGAATGCTGGCGACAGTTCATCCAACCCAGGAGCAGAGTTGCTTTTCATGTGTTTGATCGCTTCAGTCAGTTCATCGGATGTAATTGGGCTATCAAGAGTATCAGCATCTTCTTTCGAGAGTTTCCGTTCGATTGAATCGAGAAGTACTGCTCTCTGCGTCTCGTCAATTACCGTGTCGTCGCCAGGGCAAGTTGAGTCTTCAAAGATTGTTCCCCAGTGTGTGCGGAATTGCTTTCGTACTATCGCTGGTTCAGTAGATATTTCGCCAGAGTCTAATTTCACTGATGACGCTACTACCGGTCGGAGCATTGTTGTTGGTGGGCGGAAAAATGCTGATTTTGAGTTTTCCATGTTTTTTGCATGTAAGTCAAAAGTCGAATCTTGTTGCAGTCGGTATATATGTTCTTTGCGCTCTGCGTATACCGTTTTCGCTTCTTCGTAGGTTGCTTGTGTGCTTGGCGATGGGTTCTCTACGTATGTTTGCATGCTTTGCTCAAACAATTTTTCAGCTGCACGGAGCCCTTGATCTTCTTGAATTGACATCACCGCTTGCAGGGATTTTAGTTGGTTTGCTATTCGGCGTTTCCACCCTTCCCAAACCAGGCCAGGATTGTTTGCTGCCAATATATCAGGAAGAAGAAGCTTGGCTTCGTTTTGAATTGCTTCTCTAACGAGTGGACATTCAAGCATTTTTGTAGGAACTCGCCAGTATCCTTTACCTCGTGGTTGACGGCATTGATTAAGCGTGACGCTGTGTGCTAAATGATCTCCTGAGTGGGGCACTTGGAAATACCGTGATGATCCATAGTACCGTGTCATGAATGTATCCGACATGAAGCAATAATCAAGCCTATTTTTCCTTGGCGGTGGTCCCGTGAACACACGAAGTTGAGGGTGATGTACCCTCCAGCAGTCCGAAACCCCTAGACAAGCTAACCATTCCAGCGCGTTTTATCTCGACCAGTTGTGTCTTGTGGATGCAGTCACGGAATCTAGTAGCGGATCGAAGGTAACGTTCAAGTCGCCTATAACCCAATGTACGCCATCTCTGTTCACTTCTCGTGCAAGGAGAGTTTCGTAGAATTGGCTGTTTTCTTGTGGATCAACTGGCGCGTATATGTTATGGATGTAGAGATTCAAGTTGTTTACCTGTATTCGCACTACGAGGTATCGCCCTGGAATTGTCCATTCTGACATTTCTTCAGCTGACTTAAATCCTGGAAAATCGTTATGAATTATGGTGGTGACTCCACCACTTCTTAAAAATTGGGTGGTTTGTTGTAGCGAGTTGTGGTCTGTTATAAAACATTTACAGTCGAAAGTGGCTTTCAGAAGAAATCGGAACTTGTTTGCGTGGTGAACATCGCGAGATTTGGTTTCTTGCAGGCAAGACACATGATAGTTGGATAGTGTTTTGTCGATTAGTTTGTACCCGTTTTTCTTGACTCCATTAGTATTGACCGTCAAGACAGATACATTATCCCACTGAGAGCCTTTAGCATTCAATGTGTAATGGACCCGCTGCTAAGTGCAAGTGACCGTCATGTACTTGCATTTGCAGTATGGCCGACTCTTCTGCCATCCAGGTTTGTTCACCTCTCAGCTGAATGAGCGTGTCCAAGATCATGTGTGACCAGCCTGAAGTGAGTAGTTTACTGAGGATCGTTTCCCCGCACTCAGTACGGAGAATGGCTATTAACACGTTCTTGTGTGAGAGTCTCGTGTCTGATGTCTGGAGCCAAGGAATGTGGGTGGTTGCTAATAGTTGGATCCAGTAATCGTTACTGAATATTTCGTGTGCCGAGGCAAATAACACCAGCTCAAAGAACGCAAGCGCCAGCGAAGTGTCGTATAAATGGTTTTCGTCTTTCATGTTCACTAGCAAGTCTGCTGTGCGTTTGAACAGCGCTGGGCGGGATGTTGGCACAGCAAACCCCGTGATCTTTTTCCACTTCGTGGCGAATTTGTTGCCATTGGCAACGGAAGCGTGTACACACCGAAACCATAGGTGAACACGTGCCAATTCTTCGATTATGTCGGACTTCTGGCGCATCCAGCGGGCAAGCTTTAGCGAAAAAGCCAATCAGCTTTTGTTGATTTCTTTCATGGTGTTCTCCGAACTGGTTTCACATGAGATCGCCTTTGGATCTTCAGTCTCCAACGTTCTTTCGAGAGTATCTCTTTCGTAACTAAATTTCTTTTTTGCTTTGGCAATATTTTCAGTCATCGCCGGGATCAGTTCTCGGACCGTGACTGGGTTTGTCGACAATTTCACTTTTCTTCTTTTCGTGGTAGTACGCACATTCGTTACTGCTTGTACTTCGATCGGAGGGGCCGATATTGGCCACCACGAGTTGATAGCCACTATCTCCATTTTGTCAGGACTCATTTCCCAGCATTCCAGTTCGGGATGCAGTTCGTCAAGGTGGCTCCAGAAGTTCGGCGAGTTTGAGGTGTAGCAGGATTTTCCAAAATCTGGTTAAGGTTAATCTGACTTCCCAACTATCGCCCAGACACCGACTAGAGGAGGGGTTACTCCTATGATCCGTGATCAAGATGAACTGCTCACCTTGTGTACCCGTCGGTGGGCGGGATCTGCTCTTCTGGTGACTCGAAGTAGTTCGATGGTGTGAAGCTCTTGAACGTCTCGAACGAGACGCAGGAGTAGGGTGGAGCAGCGTGGAATTCTTCACTCTGCGTCCGAGTAGTAAATCCAGATCCAGAGGGAGTATTCGACCTCGGATCCGGGGGGTAAGTTGCCTGACTGGGTGTTGTAGCCTTTGCGGGGGTTCCTTTACGATGCTTGCCGTCTCCTATGACGGGATCTTTGGTTGTCGAGAAGCCGAGAGACTGTCGGGCCAAGCAATAAACTCCGTCGGATCTAGGGTCTGCGCTTAAGGGTACTTCACTAGGAGGTAGGATCTGGCCAATATGTTATCCAATTACCCAAACCAACTATAGATCTAATACTCCTGTCTTGTTACACGCTATAGGGCCAATGTAGTTCCCGTTTCCTCGCGTTTCCTGAAGACACTTGTGAGGTACAAGACAAATTCGGTTCTCTTTTACTGTTATGCCAATCCCATACTGCATCCTAGCCTTACAACCACCCAATAAACTCGGCTACACGCCCCTTTTACCTTCACACAGCTGCTATCCGCCAAATCTCTCTGGATCCGTCGTGTATACGCTAGATCAAGCCAATTCGCCATCTGTGGATCTGGGATCCAGGATCCAGGATCCAGGATTCAGGATCCAGGATCTGGCAGCTAGGATCCGGGATCAGGTTGATCCAGATCTGATCCCATGTCGTTAATCAGAACTTGTGACATCTGAGTCTGCATCAGTTCCCATCACTCGCATTCCTCAAAACTGGCACCACCACATGTTCCACGACTGTGATGACACAGTTGGTGGTGGCCCGCAACGACGGCTCTGTAGTCGTTTTGGCGGGTGAGAAAACGTGTCGCCTGGGAAGGCGGTTGGCGTCGCGGGTTCTGACATATCGGAGTCCATATTCGTGTCTATGGAAAGGTCGAGTGGGTTTTCAGTGGCTTCGCCGGCTGGCACAACAGGACTCAATGTTGAGTTCATGTTTTCGATACCTTCCATGGCTGTGGCTGGATTGGGTTGGCTTGACAACGAAGATGGTTGAACGTCTCGTTCTCTCGCTCGTTTCTCTCCTGTCTGCTTGCTTGTTTTTGTACGTTGTTTTCCGGTGCTTACGGCTCTGTGGCGTTGGTCGCTAAAAGACAGCTTGCTCAGGTCTAGGCAGTTTGGTGCCATTTTGCTTGGTTGAAGGTGGTAGTACTGTGGTGGCACATCCTTCCCCTTAACTGCGTAAAGGGCGCCGTCCAAACGAAACTGGGGGCAGACAGAACCATTGACCAGCAAATTCTGCGGGCATGTCGGGTTTGCAAGATAGTAACGTAGAATCCCTGATGACACTTGCGTTTCTCGACTGACAAAAGTCGCGTTGTAGTAAATGGGTTTGCATCCCATGATCACCAGCGCTTGGAACACTTTCCTGGCAATAGTTTGAGTGTGAATTTCCATGATGTCGATGAAGTAGTTGTCTGAGAGAGGGTCGCATCTCTCAAACTCCAACGTTTTTCCTAGGAAAAGGCAACTTTGCCCCTCCAATTGTTTCTTGGTGTCTTTAGAGTTCACTTGAAACATCAGCTGGTTCCTCGGTGGCTTGTGGACATGTACGACGGCGCGGTTGTCTAGAACCTCACAGATAACGGGGTTGTCTGTAATCAGCTTGAGGTTCGCAATAATTTTTGGTCAAGACAGATTTTGGAGGCTGCCTCCGAAGGTTGCCTTGACGCTGAATGGTGCATTCCTCACGGGGGAAGGTTGCGCGTTTCCCACTAGGCGGAGAAGCTGTTCAGGATCCAGCACTCCTTTGCTGTACGCTTCGTGTATTAGCTCCAGACTGTCTTCATCTGCTGTAATGTTACCAGGTTCATCTTCATGTTGGCCACTATCGTCCTCTCGGAATTCGTGTCCTCCCCTCAAGAGATCGCCAATGGTGACTCCAGTGGTTGGGGGTCCGTTACGTTGGGACGACTGGTCATGACTTGGGTCTTTCTCCCTAGCTGACACGTGATTGTCTTCCTTGGGTTAATTGACATCCTGCGGGGGTGAAGCCCCACTAGAATCGCTCAGTGACCGAGCGAAACTGGGTGGTTGTTCTCCTTCATATTCGTGCGCCACTTGCTGTACGGCGGTGGCTGGCATCGTCATGTTGAAGGGTGGGTGGGTAGGAGTGGGGGGCGAAAGTCGTCGGTTTCCCAAGTTACTCGGAGTTGGCAAATTGAGAAGTTGAAGAATTTCATAAGTAAAATAGATGCCTTTCGAAACGCATATTGCTTGTTGGTTATGGGATAGCTACACATAAAACATCCACTTTCTACCTCGATTAGTAATCACCTATCGCTATCCCATGAAAGCCATCAGATAAACGGGCAAAACTGCCTCGCTATCCAACGGACTTCGTCGGTTATGGGAACCCCTGTTTAGTAATGAACTGTGGATTATGATCTACGAGGTGACACTTCGATATATTAGTGATGAGAGTTCTCCAACATGACCTACGAAGATTTCCCACACGCAGATCGCCATGCCGGCAAATACTGCACGCTCGTACTTCCCGCAATCCGGTCTCACTCAATCTCAGCCCGTAGTGGACTTCCGCGTACGTTGCCCATCAACCTCGAGCAGCTCGGATACCGGAGAGGCAAATGACAACGTCGGCGATGGCGACATCGCGCTAGCTGACGACGAAGAAGAATCGGGTGGAGATGCAAGCGATTTTGGTAGTAACTACACCGGCGGAGTCTATAACCTCGGCATATACAACACCAACGATTTAACCAGCGAGGGGTCTGCCCAAACCATGCAGTCAGATCAGACCACAGCGCACCGAAGGGTTCGGCAGCGATTTGGTCCTGAAGAAGGTTATCTACTTGCCGTTCAAGTGAATGTGGATGCACCATACGCCGCCAAGCATGGGGGAAATTGACAAAAAATGGCAGGCTGTCGCGAACAAGCTTAACAAGTGCCCGAATTTCAACATGAAAAATATTAAAGGACCAACCGCTAAGGCCAGATTTAAGAATCTGCTGGCAAAGCACTGTGCGTGGGAGACTGAGTCTGCGAAGAAATCAGGCACTGATGAGCGTGAAACTCCTTTTATTCAAATTATGACTGAGATTATGGCCAGTGTCGACGAATACGAAGCTGGAGTTGCTGACGCAGCAGAAGTTAAGGAAGTAGAGAAGCGTACCAAGGAACATTCAGGTGAAGTAGTGCGGCAGGCCGCTCTATCCCGAATTCAACTTGGAAAGCGTCGAATAAGGACTAGTGATGATGACACTGAAATGAAGGATCAAGAACCTTCACCTGTAGAGCTCCGTCAATCTACCCGTGCCAGAGGGCCTGCTGACTGGATGTCCTTGCTGATGGAGACCAAGGAACAGCGAAACCAGCTCATGAAAGAATTTTTTCAACACCAAGAGACTGATTTGAAACAACGACTCGAATTCGAGAGAGAGGAGCGCAAAAAAGAAAGAGAAGAACGTCGTCTGGAGAGAGAGGAACGCCAAAAGGAACGGGACACCCAGACACAATTGATTACCATGTTACTGAAACGACTTGACAAGAGTTACAGCTAATTTGCAGGCGATATTCGGATCTGAAGGGGCTTGCGAAAGTAATCATCCAATGTTGGTGGAGCGCACTTGAAGTACTCGCTAATTTGATTTCCGTTTCTCATGCATGTCAATGCGTTATTAAGCAGTACTGCAACTCGAACCATTCGAGCCACAGGCGTTAGTAGAATTTGGTGTTTTTTGTTCCAATCTAGAAATGCCCATTTCTTCTTGACAACACCGAACAACCACTCGATCGAAACACGCGCTTTGCTCATGACGACATTAAAGCGCTTTTCGTCACTAGTCACGTACGCATTTCGAAATGGGCTACATAACACATCATTAATACCATGGACCGGATCACCGTAGATATGCACGCCAAGATCTCTGATGGAATCGTTGCTTGCGAGGTATGTGAGAATCTTACTCTCGCGAAGCATGGTTGAGTCGTGAAGACGACCTTCGACAGGACCATAGAACGATATGCACAAGCCTAAATCAACACAAAACAGTTAGATGAGTGCCAAAATGACATATGCCACACAAAAGCGTAACTATTACCATCAGGGGTACAAATGCCTTGATAATTCAAACAGTGGCGACGTTTGTGCCCGCTATAACAAACCTTCTGCAGGTTTTCACTATCACCCACCGGAATACTATCGAGAGCACTCTGGAGAGCTAGTAACCGCCTTTTGCGTTTACCTGGTCTGCAGATAAATCCCTTTGTTCCATCAATAAACATGGATATTTTGTCGGCGATGCTGTTTGTCTTGGCGGAGACAGCTTGCACGTAGAGGTGGTGACGCTCAACGTACAGGCGGTCGTGAAAGTAGAGCGTGTTGTGCCATTCTTTGTCAAGGAAGCAATCTAGAACAGTAAACTGTAGGTGGTGACCTTTTAGGCTATAGGAAGGAGAATGCGTACGTACAGGTGTCGGTAATAATGCGACTGCATGCCGGGTCCGAACGTCCGAATTGCTTTCGAATACGAGAGAGTTTGCCGGGGTAAGATAACCGATAGCACAACATGGCCAGAGCTTCGACTCCTAGTAGGCGATCGCCTGCACTGGAGATGAACACGTTGGGTATGTTCATCACGTCGGCCAGTAGATGTATCTCCCCACAGGTAAAGCGAAAGTCCTCAAGTGCGTTGGCGTCGGGATATGTACCGAAATCGAAGCGAACGTTCGGGATAAGTGGTCGCTCTACACAACCTACACACCTCTCAACGAGGACAGCATCTTCGGTCTCATCGAGCTCGTCGAGAAAGAGCAGAAGCGCTGTCGCACTCGACAGCTGTGAACCCTCCATGTCGGGATCTTAATCGCTTGCATGCGATCCCTGTCAAACTTTGATTAGAGCTGAACCGAACAGTCGCATCCAATATTCGACAAACCACGAACCTCGAAACAAAAAGGTACCTCGTTTTTCGTTTGTTGAATATGGTTAAGAGAATATCCCATAAACCATAGCCAAGGAGGCTTCGAAAGGCATCTAATAGCTGCCTCCCCTGAAACCCTTCAAAACCACCACGATTCTGCCCAAATTCTGTATTAGAACACGAGTAAACTATCCCTCTTCACGGATTTCGTTTTCGCAGCGTTCCATTCTGCCAACTAGTCTGATACTCTATCAACGGAGAAATAGAAACGTTTGACGCTACAGATACAAAAGCAGCACTACTCGACGTAGCACCACTAAAACCATTATTACGTCCTGGCTACCAGTCGCTAAGCGCCTCGCTTAGCTTCGAAAATGCAGGGTACCACCCTGGCTGACGTAGCAGAAGGTGCTCGCCTCTCTTGCCAGAGCGCGTAAGGCACGACAGTGCTCGGGAGCCGACGGCAATTATCCTTTCAGCCACATGCGACCTCGAGGACAGGCTCGTTCACTTTGCTTGGCAGCCGCCACTTCTGAATCCGATAGACCACAATGCTTGACCTTGCGTGGCGCAAGTCGCGCCCTTGAAGCAGAAGGGGTGTACCGCAGCTCGAGCTTCGTGTTTAACTTAGCGACCCAAAACCAACGAAGCGCCCACGAATCGGGTGGCTGTCGTCGTGCGAGCCAGTAGATGCCAACTCTTTTTGAGAGGTGTCCACTGTTGCCGGTAACCCATTATTGTTACAGTGCTGCAAAAAGTAGATGAGGAACCATTCCTGTCCGAGTCCTCCGAGCGTGCAACGCTCACTCACACGATGTGCATTAGCTCATCATTAATCATACGTAACTATCCACATACTAACTTCATAGTTGGTTCGCAATCTTCACGCCGCGGCTTCTCTCCGTGCGAACGCTTCGTGGTTCAGCACCTGCTCGATGGTGGGCCGTTTGTCTGGGTCGCACTGCAGCAAGCCATCCAACAACTGCATGGCATTCTCATGGAGAAGCTCTGTCATCCTCCAGGCCGCCAGCACCTTCCGCACGCCAACCTTCTTGAACGCTCTGAAAGCAGAGTCCTCCTCCGTCGCCAACGGCACCAGCGGCGACCCCGTCACGAGGATGAACAAGATGATGCCGAGCGACCAGACGTCGGCTGCCTTGGGGTCGTACACCACGCCCGACGCCGCCACCTCTGGCGCCATGTAGTAGGCCTTGCCCACGCGCTCGACACACAGCTGGTCGGTCCTCGCAGCTAGCCCAAAGTCTCCGATCTTGCACACGCCGCGATTGAGCATGACGTTCTCAAGACTCAAGTCTCGGTGGGCGATGCCGTGGCTGTGCAGGTAGGAGACCCCACTGGCCACTTGCATCGTGACTGCCAATGCGTCGGCACAAGCCAGGCGTCGGTTCTGGCCCTGGTTCACACTCGAGTACAGGTCTCCACCGGCGCAATATTCCAGCACGAAGTAGAGTGTGTGGCCCTCGATGAAGTCGTCCAGGTACTGCACGATGTTTGGGTGCAGGGTTGCCTCGCTGCGTTGCAGATTGGCGAAGGCTTTTTCGTGTCGTGGGTCGTCGGGCGACTGCAGGTCGGGTTTGCGCAGGTCCAGCATGTTGATGGCGTGCACGAGTGACACGCACTTGAGCACCACGCGACGAGGACGCACGAACTCGTCGTCGCACAGGTAAACGCCGCCGTAGGTTGTTAGGGCGAGCTGTTGCACGACACGATAACGGTTGCGGATGAGCGCCATGTTTTGTAGTATTTGGAGGAGGAAGGCGAAGGCGTTGCTCGTGTCAAAGATATTGAAGCGGCTCGTGCTCCTTGAAGTAGATTCCAAACTGAGACCAAGGTATATTCACTAAGAATGATCTCGAGAGATCTTTACGTTCGGACTGGGCTACCGACGAATGAAGGCACTAAGCCTTGCACTCCCCAGCAGCCCGTTTACCGAGTGGCCTTTCGTTTGTGGTCCTTCTCAGGGTCCCGTTCCCACGTTGGTTGAATTCAGTCGACTTAGTCGATTCGGTATCCTCAGCAAAACTGCGGAGTTCGAGGCTGGTTGGTGACTTGGAGGAGCCCAAGCTGCCACAAGTTTTTCGCCGCATTGATGTCACGCTTCCAGTAGTTCGCTGTGCAATCTACGTTTCCGCAGACACGCACACTCCTCGGTCTCTTGGTTTGCGTCGTCCCGTAGATCTTGAATGGCATATCCACCATCGGACGTGAGCACTCGGAGCAAAGATAACTGGTACGAAACTCGTCGGCCATGACGAGGGTTGCGCGGCGAGAGAGTTCAAGTGCGAACCGCTTGAGCGGGACGTGCATATGGCCCGCGAGGTGAGTCTGGCTGCTCCATTTTCCGAGAGCCACACACACGTCACAGTTTACGTTCGGGACGACACGCTTGGCGAGTTTCGCCACGGCCTTGCGTTTGAATCGCGACACCGTGAATCGCCCTTTCGAAACCCTTTCAGTGCGCAGAACTCCAGCATGGCGCTGACATTCTTCCACCTGTGCTCGTAACGAGAGAGCAGGGACGCCGACGACGAAGTCTTGAACGAAGGCATGTCCTTCACAAACGCACCATAGCGCGGATACCTCTTCTTCAGGTTTTCGAACCAGAATGCTTGTTGCTCGACACGACTCATGTGTCGGTACTCTCGGGACGTGCCTTGTAGGACGTGAGCATTGTCGTGCAGGAAGTGAGTCCGGCGCCTGACGCCGTGTTTCCGCGGACGGTGCTTTGGGTGGTGCCGTTGGCAGATCTCGCACCACCCCTCCACATCGCACTGTGCTCTGCTGCGTCTCTTGCGTCGGTGGCGACGACGGCGGTTCCTGCTGCGCTTCTTGCCATGGCGTCTACCGCCAACGTGGCCTGGACAGGTACTGCACCAACCGGGCATGTAGCATGGCTCTTCCGGTGGGTTGCAGACAAAGCCCAGCATAGGACGGCTGTATGCTGTCAGCATCATCCGTAGACCTGGGTCAATCCCGATCAATGTATTTGGTATATACTTCGGAGAAAGAGCAGGTCGTTCAAGAGGAGCAGGAATTGACGTCAGCACAGCAGCACTGTAGCCATTTGTGGAGATCTGATACTCGAAGTTGCGCCTTGGAACGCCAATTCGGGGATCCGCAGTATGGCTGACGCAGTCTCCGAGGTTGAACACCGTGGTCCACATTCGCTCGCGCACTTCTTGGAACTCTTCAGGCGTAGCATACGTCCGTTGTCCACGAGAGTTTGTGGACTTGTAGAGACCAAAAACATCCTTGCCCGTAGTTGCCAAAACTTGTTTTGCGACTTGGTAGAGCACCTCTGTCGTGACCGGGAAGAACGATGGCACACAGGAGGTGGGCTGCGGCAGCAACGTAAAGAGCCGGCACCCTTTCGGGATCTCATCTTGGCCGTGCATTGGCTCCATCTCCTTCAGCATGTCGTACAGCTTGCCGAGAAATAGCACTTCGTGGCTCCTTATGTTTAAAGCTGTAGGAGGCAGTTCTAGCCACGCAAGCCATTGCTTCTCGACGTCCGTGAGGTCTTCAGGACTTGACTTTAGTCGAGCGACCATGGCCTCAGCTGCTCCCCGCGGATATGCAAGCTGCAGGCTAATGAATTTGATGAGTCGTGCCTCGAAGTTCGTTCGAATGTGTTGCTGCACCGCAACGAGCATGTCATTCGCCAGTTCTTTGATAGCGGAGCTTGAATCGAATAGCGTAGGTGGTGTATACGACATGACCCTCGATCGCGAAGCCTTGTACTTGTTGATGGACTCCTCTAGGGCAGCGTTAGCCGAGGGTTTTGGCGCGCGCATCTGTTCGTCACCAAAGACAGCAGTGCAGCACCGGTAGAACGTAGCTTGGTCCAGCTGTAGGGCTGTCTCCATCGTTCGAGATCTTGCCGGCACTACTGGGTAGTTCGGGTAGCTGCACCGATGGTGCTCGAACAGGCGGCAGCAGTGGAAGTTCATGACGAACATTGCCTCCACTCGGATCTGCTGCAGAGCCACTGCACGTTGTTCGAGCGCGTCCCGGATGTCAGGATTCGGGCAAATGTGCCTCAGTGGGTATGTCACCGTGGAGAACTTTAGGACGCTGTTGGCTCCTTGAAGAAGGGTGCGACGATGGTTCGCGGCGGCACGTTGCTCGATGTCGACTTGATCAGGCGATCTCCACGCGACCGCGAGTTCTGGCAGGGGCTCGACGACACCGGGGTCGGTAGCGAACGAATCCATGAAGACAGGAGGTTTGACTGTTCTGATAGTGAGGCTGCTGGCCACCACAGCCAAGTACACTTTCGTCACACCTGACAACGCCGCAGACGCCGTCTCCCGTAACTCCACTGCTGGTGCTGACGCTGCTGCCTCAGCGGCTTCAACTGCGACTTAAACTTCAACAATGTTGACCGCAGAAGGCGAATTGATCTAGTGGACGCCTTCTGTCGGGGTGGTATGTCACTTTTGGAAGGCGTCCATTAGTCAAAATAATTCCAAAGACAGCGTCAGGAAGTGGGCAAGTTGGGCAAGCTGGTTAGACGTGGTCCCGGGAAGCTCCCCAGCATCTTTAACAAACAAGAGCACTATGAACAGTGGGATTTAACGTAGCCAGACCTGAACGCTTTGGGGCTAAGATACCTGCTCTGCGGTGTCTGAAAAATATTTCAGACGCGCGGATTGCCTTATGGTTAGAAGGGGTGTCACGCCAAGACAAGCGCCGCAATACAAGTTTGATATCTTCGACCGACGGCCTTGAGTTGCTTCGAATCAGCCTAAGACTCGCAGGCAAAGCAAGCCGCAACTAATCGGCGTTGCACTAGCGTTCTATTTTTTCTCAGCCAATCAGAATCGTTTTTGCTGATATATGAGTGCGAGTACTATTTAAAAGTGCTATGTGGACAAAATGAAAATAATACTATTGTTGGAACAATTTACGGTGGACACCTGCTGAGGTGGCTTTGTGAGCGCCTCGTGCATGTCTTTTTGACTGGCAACGCGTCATGTTGGGCGCTTGGATCACGTTCCTCTCTCCTTCTCTACTGCATCCGAGAAGTTGCTGGTCGTTGCGCGGTTTATTAACGTACAGATAACGTTCTTCGTACCGGCATTGCTAATTTTTAACGTACAATACGAGTACGAGCAATTTGAAAGCCCGCCACGTTCACTTCGCTGCGTTCTCTTCACTAGCCTTAACAAGTCTTCATCGCGGGGGGATTGCTTAGTTGTTTAGTTAGAACGGGGCTTGTCGGAATCATTCCACAGGGCAGCCAAGTAAAGTTATATCTTGTGGTGTGATGCCCTGTATTTAAAAAATATTTACGATAAGTAGAATTTTTCACGTAATAACGAAAACAAATCAACTACTACATGTGCTGTGCAATCAAGGAATCTGTGAACGACGGTAATCAAGAACTCCTTCTCGGCTAAAACATATAGAGGGCCCAACAGAAGGCTAGCAATGCCGTACGAGGTTTCTCAACATCATAGACCTGCCATCGCAACAATATAAATGCCTTCGAGTTGTCCAACGCGTGCAGCATTTTCAGTTCGCGGCCGATTCAGCCGACGTTGTCAACGACTCGTTGAACCAGTGGTACAGTTGAAGCGCCCCAGTGCAGCTCTTTGCATCCGCGTGGCCATTCCCGACCACCAAGGTGGCGCCTCCGCAGCAATCTTGACAACGCAATTGGCTAGCACACTAGCACAGGCGTCGAAGTATGGGAGCGCAGTCCCATTTTGTCAGAACACTTGTGTTGTCCTGCTCGCACACCTTGTAACTGTCCTCAGCCTGCTGGATCGGTTGCGCTTGCTATTGCATGCCAACACGTGTTCAGCTTACGTTATCTCGTTCATCTTCACCCTTCTTTCTAAGTTTTACGGTGTGCGTCTTTGCAGCACAATCGATGCAGACAGAAACCAAAATCATTCTGGAATTAGCACCCAAGTACAATGGCGCTCATCCGCAACCGTTATCGTGTCGTGCAACAGCTCGCCCTAACAACCTACGGCGGCGTTTACCTGTGCGACGACGAGTTCGTGCGTCCTCGTCGCGTGGTGCTCAAGTGCGTGTCACTCGTGCACGCCATCAACATGCTGGACCTGCGCAAACCCGACCTGCAGTCGCCCGACGACCCACGACACGAAAAAGCCTTCGCCAATCTGCAACGCAGCGAGGCAACCCTGCACCCAAACATCGTGCAGTACCTGGACGACTTCATCGAGGGCCACACACTCTACTTCGTGCTGGAATATTGCGCCGGTGGAGACCTGTACTCGAGTGTGAACCAGGGCCAGAACCGACGCCTGGCTTGTGCCGACGCATTGGCAGTCACGATGCAAGTGGCCAGTGGGGTCTCCTACCTGCACAGCCACGGCATCGCCCACCGAGACTTGAGTCTTGAGAACGTCATGCTCAATCGCGGCGTGTGCAAGATCGGAGACTTTGGGCTAGCTGCGAGGACCGACCAGCTGTGTGTCGAGCGCGTGGGCAAGGCCTACTACATGGCGCCAGAGGTGGCGGCGTCGGGCGTGGTGTACGACCCCAAGGCAGCCGACGTCTGGTCGCTCGGCATCATCTTGTTCATCCTCGTGACGGGGTCGCCGCTGGTGCCGTTGGCGACGGAGGAGGACTCTGCTTTCAGAGCGTTCAAGAAGGTTGGCGTGCGGAAGGTGCTGGCGGCCTGGAGGATGACAGAGCTTCTCCATGAGAATGCCATGCAGTTGTTGGATGGCTTGCTGCAGTGCGACCCAGACAAACGGCCCACCATCGAGCAGGTGCTGAACCACGAAGCGTTCGCACGGAGAGAAGCCGCGGCGTGAAGATTGCGAACCAACTATGAAGTTAGTATGTGGATAGTTACGTATGATTAATGATGAGCTAATGCACATCGTGTGAGTGAGCGTTGCACGCTCGGAGGACTCGGACAGGAATGGTTCCTCATCTACTTTTTGCAGCACTGTAACAATAATGGGTTACCGGCAACAGTGGACACCTCTCAAAAAGAGTTGGCATCTACTGGCTCGCACGACGACAGCCACCCGATTCGTGGGCGCTTCGTTGGTTTTGGGTCGCTAAGTTAAACACGAAGCTCGAGCTGCGGTACACCCCTTCTGCTTCAAGGGCGCGACTTGCGCCACGCAAGGTCAAGCATTGTGGTCTATCGGATTCAGAAGTGGCGGCTGCCAAGCAAAGTGAACGAGCCTGTCCTCGAGGTCGCATGTGGCTGAAAGGATAATTGCCGTCGGCTCCCGAGCACTGTCGTGCCTTACGCGCTCTGGCAAGAGAGGCGAGCACCTTCTGCTACGTCAGCCAGGGTGGTACCCTGCATTTTCGAAGCTAAGCGAGGCGCTTAGCGACTGGTAGCCAGGACGTAATAATGGTTTTAGTGGTGCTACGTCGGGTAGTGCTGCTTTTCCACCACCGGTCAACATTGTATAGCGTATTATTGACGCTGATACGGTCATCTTCACCACTGAGATGGCGTTCCTGGTGCCCGGTTGCTTCTTGTAGCAGCATTGTCAATATCCACAGGTCAAATACCAATGTTGACGCTATTATAATGAGCTCACAACACAAACCAATATTTGGAATCGTGCACAAGGTCAAATCCAAAGACTACTGTCGTTATGAAACTCTGCTGCCAACTGAGCAAACGACTAAATTTTCTCAAACCAAGGTAGAGAGTATTTCGTCTTCACGGGCGTCACTGGCGTCACTGGCGACGAGGGCCGGCACGAACGAGCATGTTCTCGCTTTCCTCAGGTAGCACCTGGCCTTCGTGCTGAAAGGATACTTGGCATCAGTCCATCGACTCTGCCGGCAGTTACTGGCGCCACTGAGTAATTGCTGCTGCGTTAAGGCTGGAAAATTGTCGGTCTTAGTGTTTTCGTTGTCGCCATTAGCGTATGTCTGAAAAAGCCTCGATGAAATCCTCACTGTTAGCATGATCAACCGCCACAAAATCAATTTTTCGTAGCACAATCTGCACTGCGACCCTGCAACAACGTGGAGCTAAAACAACGGGGGTGATCAGATCTGTCGATATAATACACCACGGATTTTGCTAAGCTTTTTTAGAGCGTTTTCCATACAAGGATGCACACGTATAAAAACTACAATTATTTTCCAGTACAGTTTCAGCTCGAAGCCACATGTTGTTGTGCTAAGGGCTTCGACGCATAATCATTCACGGCTGTTCAAAGCGCGGCCACCGTTTGGAAATCTGGCTTTGAAATGTTTTGTCGGGTTTTTTGTGGGGCACCGCTCGACTTGCAGCTTGAAGACATTCAAACGCCAAATTCGTGTCCACCATCCTTTCTCATAGCTGCTCATCACTACCAGTGGGGAATAATACGTGGTTGTGATGCTCAAGAAAGGCTTGGAATGCGGCATTCACATCTTCTACAGCCACACGGTCGAACCAGTCGTCTTCTTGAGAGTCTTCCAGCAGCCGTGTCAGCGTATCAACCGAAGTTGGAGATTTTCGAATTGTCTTTGGCGAGCTGACATCGAAATCGGCAGGGCTTGTAGTGATGGCGAGGTCGTTATTGATCTCCGTGCTGATAGGGGTTATTTTCCTGCCTGTTAACAGCCCTCGACGACGTCGTTGAATCTTTTCGCGGTACTTTTGAGCGTGCTTCATGACTTGGCGAGGTGTGCGCGTACCTATAAAGGCAGCCACCTGTTTCCATGGTCCGGATGGGAAAAGTTCCAGCGCTTGAAGGAATTGGTTGTGCTCCTCGGTAGCTCAAGGGAGCCCATGGCGTTGGGGTTTCTTGCGATCTAGATTTTCTGCTGTGGATGGTGTTGTTTCTCGCTTGATCATGGTTTATGTCCGGTACTTCTTGTTGCAGGTCCCAAATGGACGGGTGAGTGGCAGTCTGATGAGTTTTTGACTGACCGTCAAGTCCGTGGAGCCATCAACATTTTCGTTTACTTGCATCGTGAATAGTTCACTCTGAACACGCGTGGAGAAGGTCATCTCGACGGATAGTGGGGCGGCGTTGACGCTTGCGTAGTGGACGGGAAATCTTCAAATGGGCCCTTTGGCGGACACCGACGGCAGTGTTGGGAACAAAGCCACGTAGGTGGAACAGTTTCACGCGCTGGACGTATTTCGTTGGAGACATGCCACGGCACCGCAGTCAAATGGCGCTTGTGCCGCTTGTTATGTCGTCGCTGCACACTTGACTGCGCTAAACTCTTCCATCCAGAACTCCTCTCGCTGCAGATAACTTGACTTGATCTTCGGGCTCACTTAAAATCCATAGAAACACAGCAACAACGTCAAGTAACATCCACACCACGAGCTTGCATGAAGAGCACGACTGCCGACGTTGAACGGCTTTACAACATCCACGAACATCAACAGATAAGTTAACCCTTGCAGTATATATCCTGCTTGCGTCGAGAAATACTCAGCGGGTTTACCATTTCGGAACTGGAACCGAACGCACTGCTGTTCGTGCCAGTCGGGGGAAAGCCTCGGAAGCGGAACCTACCGCCTCCTATATAGTGCCCAGCACTGAAATACTTCAAAGTACCTGGCATTGTACCTCAGCGCGGAGCACTCGTACTCGGGTCGTGACAGCAATACCTCCACCATTGCCAAACTCCATCTTCGTCTTCGACCGCCTCGAGTATTTCTCTGATGCAACAGCCTGGTGCAAATTGAAGCTAAAGCTAGTGAAGCCAAGATTTTGCTTCATTGGCCAACTTTTTTATTGGTAACAAAGAAGTAAACAGTCGTAAGGCGTGGCAATATTAATCGATGCAATTGGGCTTCGTTCACATGCTTGCCTACCTCTTGCTCCACGATACAAAAGCGATGACCACCACGCCATTTTACCATCCTACGGACACTTCTTGTGAATGAGTGCTGCGCCATGCTCCGCGTATTCCGCCTTGGACATCCACATTTCGTGAAACGAGCCGAGCGACGCCAGAATCGATCCACCCAGAAAAGCTCCAATCCGACGTTCCTGTGTATGAGCTGCCACCACCTTGACACGCAAACTGCTGGTAAAACTACCCGACGATCCGGTATTACCCGTAAGGGGCAGCGGCATGTTGCTCAACGTAGTCACCACTTCACGCTCAATTCGCGTCGGCATATTCTCGAAGCACGAACTGCCTCCCGTCAACACAATGTTCTGGAACAACTCTTTCCGCAGCTCTGTCTCAGTCGTAAGTCCTCCCGTCTCACAAATCAACTCCGGAAGACGCATACCCGGTCCATCGTTCACTTGGCTACTGTTATCCGGACTTATCGCTGCACTCGCAGCAGCACTCGACACCGTCTCCCCCAGGAAATAATGCTCCGCGACACTAAACCGCTCCGTGCCCAACGCGACAATGGTCTTATCCGGCAGTTCATAGTTAATCAGAGGCAACTGCGCGTTCTGCGCATCGTCGAAAGGTCCATCAGCGACTCGACACAAACCGCTCTCTTTGGCTTCCACCACATAAGACCAGGTTTGTTTCTTCCTTCTGGCAATGTTAGCCTCCACAGGCGTCGTCACTGTCTCTCGACTTTTGGCAACTTGGGGTGCCAACTTCTGTCTCAAAAAGGCATCGAGGTCATGGCCACCGAACAATGTCACTTGGCTTTTAGGATACGCAAAGGCGTATCCTTCATGCACCGACGTGACACTGGTATAGGTTGCACCCATCTCCACTACTAGGCCGCTGGTCCTAGCATTGGCGTAGCAGGATAGGACGGCGCTTTTCGCACAGAATAGTGCAGGCACTCCTAATTCCTCCATGACCACTTCGACCATTTGTTCTCTAGCTCGTAAATCCCTCTTTTTGCTGCTAGTGCTGGCCTGGACCGTTTTCGTTGTCTCCATTTTCGCAGCGGCGTCCTGCTCGTCCTGCGACGGTCCTGCAGGATCTCCTGTGGCTTCTTCCGGGAGCGTGAACGGTCTTTCCACCAATAGGAGCGGGTGCTCGCTCAGTCTAGTTTGCAGTCTGGAGCTGCTGGCGTCGAACAGCCATTGGGCGATTTTCTCCGGGTCGCTCTCGACCTGCGCCGACCTGCGATTCAGCCTGCGGCCTAACTCCGAATCGTCCTGCGCTTCTTCGTGCGGCACAGGACGCTCGTACACACGCGGGAAGTCCTCGCCCGCGAAGCCGAACTTGCATCGAGACGTGCCGAACTCGAACACCAGCGCGTCCAGGTCGTTGGCCTCTGCCGCGGCGCTCGAGAAGGACGCGTTGCCCCCGTGATGGTCGCCCTCGTTCGCTCCACCGCCTGCGTACATATTGTTTTGGTACTCAATTAGCAATTTCGCGTTATGTGAACCACACAGATTGATATGTGGTGCACACTAAATTGTACCTTTTGCTTATTGAGACGCTCTTTCTTTTCTTCGCTGCGATCATGTAAACAACGTGGTTGTGACGTGAATCGACACGCTTTCCATGTGAGTTCATGATAGTTTGTGGTATTGTAAATCTCCTTGATATTAGATGCCTTTCGAAACGCATATTGCTTGTTGGTTATGGGATAGCTACACATAAAACATCCACTTTCTACCTCGATTAGTAATCACCTATCGCTATCCCATGAAAGCCATCAGATAAACGGGCAAAACTGCCTCGCTATCCAACGGACTTCGTCGGTTATGGGAACCCCTGTTTAGTAATGAACTGTGGATTATGATCTACGAGGTGACACTTCGATATATTAGTGATGAGAGTTCTCCAACATGACCTACGAAGATTTCCCACACGCAGATCGCCATGCCGGCAAATACTGCACGCTCGTACTTCCCGCAATCCGGTCTCACTCAATCTCAGCCCGTAGTGGACTTCCGCGTACGTTGCCCATCAACCTCGAGCAGCTCGGATACCGGAGAGGCAAATGACAACGTCGGCGATGGCGACATCGCGCTAGCTGACGACGAAGAAGAATCGGGTGGAGATGCAAGCGATTTTGGTAGTAACTACACCGGCGGAGTCTATAACCTCGGCATATACAACACCAACGATTTAACCAGCGAGGGGTCTGCCCAAACCATGCAGTCAGATCAGACCACAGCGCACCGAAGGGTTCGGCAGCGATTTGGTCCTGAAGAAGGTTATCTACTTGCCGTTCAAGTGAATGTGGATGCACCATACGCCGCCAAGCATGGGGAAATTGACAAAAAATGGCAGGCTGTCGCGAACAAGCTTAACAAGTGCCCGAATTTCAACATGAAAAATATTAAAGGACCAACCGCTAAGGCCAGATTTAAGAATCTGCTGGCAAAGCACTGTGCGTGGGAGACTGAGTCTGCGAAGAAATCAGGCACTGATGAGCGTGAAACTCCTTTTATTCAAATTATGACTGAGATTATGGCCAGTGTCGACGAATACGAAGCTGGAGTTGCTGACGCAGCAGAAGTTAAGGAAGTAGAGAAGCGTACCAAGGAACATTCAGGTGAAGTAGTGCGGCAGGCCGCTCTATCCCGAATTCAACTTGGAAAGCGTCGAATAAGGACTAGTGATGATGACACTGAAATGAAGGATCAAGAACCTTCACCTGTAGAGCTCCGTCAATCTACCCGTGCCAGAGGGCCTGCTGACTGGATGTCCTTGCTGATGGAGACCAAGGAACAGCGAAACCAGCTCATGAAAGAATTTTTTCAACACCAAGAGACTGATTTGAAACAACGACTCGAATTCGAGAGAGAGGAGCGCAAAAAAGAAAGAGAAGAACGTCGTCTGGAGAGAGAGGAACGCCAAAAGGAACGGGACACCCAGACACAATTGATTACCATGTTACTGAAACGACTTGACAAGAGTTACAGCTAATTTGCAGGCGATATTCGGATCTGAAGGGGCTTGCGAAAGTAATCATCCAATGTTGGTGGAGCGCACTTGAAGTACTCGCTAATTTGATTTCCGTTTCTCATGCATGTCAATGCGTTATTAAGCAGTACTGCAACTCGAACCATTCGAGCCACAGGCGTTAGTAGAATTTGGTGTTTTTTGTTCCAATCTAGAAATGCCCATTTCTTCTTGACAACACCGAACAACCACTCGATCGAAACACGCGCTTTGCTCATGACGACATTAAAGCGCTTTTCGTCACTAGTCACGTACGCATTTCGAAATGGGCTACATAACACATCATTAATACCATGGACCAGATCACCGTAGATATGCACGCCAAGATCTCTGATGGAATCGTTGCTTGCGAGGTATGTGAGAATCTTACTCTCGCGAAGCATGGTTGAGTCGTGAAGACGACCTTCGACAGGACCATAGAACGATATGCACAAGCCTAAATCAACACAAAACAGTTAGATGAGTGCCAAAATGACATATGCCACACAAAAGCGTAACTATTACCATCAGGGGTACAAATGCCTTGATAATTCAAACAGTGGCGACGTTTGTGCCCGCTATAACAAACCTTCTGCAGGTTTTCACTATCACCCACCGGAATACTATCGAGAGCACTCTGGAGAGCTAGTAACCGCCTTTTGCGTTTACCTGGTCTGCAGATAAATCCCTTTGTTCCATCAATAAACATGGATATTTTGTCGGCGATGCTGTTTGTCTTGGCGGAGACAGCTTGCACGTAGAGGTGGTGACGCTCAACGTACAGGCGGTCGTGAAAGTAGAGCGTGTTGTGCCATTCTTTGTCAAGGAAGCAATCTAGAACAGTAAACTGTAGGTGGTGACCTTTTAGGCTATAGGAAGGAGAATGCGTACGTACAGGTGTCGGTAATAATGCGACTGCATGCCGGGTCCGAACGTCCGAATTGCTTTCGAATACGAGAGAGTTTGCCGGGGTAAGATAACCGATAGCACAACATGGCCAGAGCTTCGACTCCTAGTAGGCGATCGCCTGCACTGGAGATGAACACGTTGGGTATGTTCATCACGTCGGCCAGTAGATGTATCTCCCCACAGGTAAAGCGAAAGTCCTCAAGTGCGTTGGCGTCGGGATATGTACCGAAATCGAAGCGAACGTTCGGGATAAGTGGTCGCTCTACACAACCTACACACCTCTCAACGAGGACAGCATCTTCGGTCTCATCGAGCTCGTCGAGAAAGAGCAGAAGCGCTGTCGCACTCGACAGCTGTGAACCCTCCATGTCGGGATCTTAATCGCTTGCATGCGATCCCTGTCAAACTTTGATTAGAGCTGAACCGAACAGTCGCATCCAATATTCGACAAACCACGAACCTCGAAACAAAAAGGTACCTCGTTTTTCGTTTGTTGAATATGGTTAAGAGAATATCCCATAAACCATAGCCAAGGAGGCTTCGAAAGGCATCTAATACAGCAGCGAAACTCGATTAGAGACGCTGGTGTGTGAAACATCGCCTGGGTCCATCATCTTGCGAGGTTTAGTATTTCTATTGGTCACTCAGATTCGTGATTAGAGACGCATGGATGGCAACCAACACGGCGTCCGTCATCGGCTTCAATTGCACACAAGTGTACGTAGAACCACGACTTTGTGAGCAATTTGATCTTGTTCAGTCACTTTGCAAGTTGCCACGCATCCAACAGCCATGGCAATCACCTCCAGGAACGACGCCACCTCCCATTTCATCCAGGTGGAGTCACCGAAAGCGAGCCGACCAATTGTCAACAAACCGCAGCAGTTTACTTTGGAATGGAGCCATGTGATGCTGAAAGTGACAACCAAGAACAACGAGACGAAACGCAAAGAGGAGAAGATCATCCTCAACGACGTCAGTGGGTCCGCGCGTCCTGGCCAATTGCTGGTCATGATGGGACCGTCCGGAGCTGGAAAAAGTTCGCTGTTAGACTGTATTTCAGGACGAAAGGAAGCTCGAGACGGACTCGAAGGAAGCGTCACTGTCAATGGTCAACAGTGGACTAAACAGCTCAAGCAGCAGACGTCCTACGTTGTGCAGGACGATCTATTCTACGAAACCATCACGGTGCGCGAGCATTTGCTGTTTCAGGCTCAACTGCGAATGGGGAAGCGCGCCTCGATTCAGGAATGCGAACAGCGTGTCGATGAAGTTATGGAGGAACTAGGGCTGGTCAAGTGCCGCGACACGTTGATCGGAGGCACTTCACTGCGTGGCATTTCAGGTGGAGAACGGAAACGCCTTTCATTTGCCACAGAGATTCTGACCAACCCGTCGTTGTTGTTCGTCGACGAACCTACGTCCGGTCTTGACAGCTTCATGGCTGAGACGGTGATGCGGCAATTGCAAGAGATCGCGCGTGATGGCAACCGCACAGTTATCGCTACGGTTCATCAGCCATCGTCCGAGCTTTTTGCTCTGTTCGACCAGCTTTACTTGCTCTCGGACGGCGCGTGCGTGTACGACGGGCCAGCTTCAGATGCTGTGGAGTACTTCTCTTCACTCGGATACCCTTGTCCGACGTACGTCAGCCCAACGGATTATTTCATGCGGCAGCTCGTGGTGGTCGACAAGGCAACTGATGCTGCTGGTGTGGCTCGCGTCGAAGGTTTGAAGACCTCTTGGGCAACACGAAGCCATTCGGGGGTATTGACACGTCCAAGACTGGACCACAGTAGCCAATGGGTCCACAGGGTCCGGAATAACAGACTTGGTCTTATAGGCCAATTGCATGTGGTCTTGAGTCGCAACGTGCTCAGCCTGTTCCGAGATAAGACGCGGTTCCACGCCGAGGTGGGTCAGTCACTTGTCGTAGGCATCATGATGGGACTGGTCTACCTCCAACTCAACATGAACCAACGTGCTATCCAAAACTTTACGGGTGCCTTCTTCTACTTCATGTCGAACGAAATCTTCGCTGCAGTGGAGATCCAGCTAGCATCTTTGCCGCTGGAGATCACCATGGTGCGTCGTGAGTACGAGGCGGGACTTTTCCATCTTGTGTCGTGGTACGTGGCGAGAAACATGAGCGATCTCCCCATGCAGATCCTGCTGCCGTTTATCGTCTTCGTCCCAGCATACTTCTTGATCGGAATCGGGCATGGTGCCAGAGTCTTCATCTACCTCCAGATCTTCATGATTTTGGTGCGCAGTGCGTCGGTTGGACTCGCGTATGCCATCGGCTGTCTGTTCCGTCGTGCTGACGTCGCTACTATCATGGGTATGCTCATCTTGTTGCCGATGCTGCTGTTTGGTGGCCTCATGGTCAACTCCGACGACACTCCAGTGTATTTCATCTGGATCAACTACATCTCACCGATCAAGTACGGATTCGACGCGATGATGAAGATCTTCTGGGAGGAGGTGCCAATCATCCCATGTAACTCGCAGACCGAGAACTGTATCGCAACTACTGGTGTCGCAGTGCTCGAGAACTACAGCATTTCGTCGCGATCAGTGTTCCTCGACGGAGTGCTGCTGGTAGCACTTAACATTGGCTACCGAGTTTTAGGTTTCCTCTCGCTCTGGTTGAACGTGCACGGACGCAAGTAAAGGAGGCGTGTCGAGTAGCTCCGCCAGCTTCTAGGAGAGCATTTCATAGATCGTGAGTCGTAAGTATCCAGGCCTAATCGAAGGTATGGTAGCAAATCCTCCCTGTATATGAAGGAGCATCTCCACCAGCGTTACCAAAACAAACGAGTCTTACTCTGATCATCAGATTATACAGTTCGCTCAAATCAGCGACCTTTCATTATAGAATAAAACAGGTTCACGGCACTGTGGTTAAACCTCCTTCCTAACGTAGTTGCCTCTAGATGTCCGTGGCTATCCGAATCGCATCACGAGCTCTGTCCTAAGCTGAACCTACGGTTGTTGGGCCTATAACGCCAGCGCAGAGCTAGCAGGACTCCCCGATGTAGGAACACCGGTTGAAACGCCGGCACGGCACGACGAGCTGTCATCTCGGTCTTGGATGAGGTGGCAGAGTGCACACCTCCTTGACACCGAGCTTCTCGTCGAGGCACCCGCATCCCGAGCACGTATCGGACGTGCAAACCCTTCGTGTACTTCCACCATTCGGTCGCGCGCTCGCTCCATTCGCAGGAGCATCTTGAACTTGCGACGGCGTCAGCACGACTCGAAGAGCAACGCAGCCTCCTGCCCGCGGGCGATGATCACTCCGGGTGCAGGATTCTTGGCCGCAGGCTTTGGGAGCGGTTGTTGAGCCTTGACGAGGGCTGTAATGCGGTACGCTTTCGTGATGAAGTACTACAAGCTGGACATCTTCTGTTACGTAGCCAGGTAGATGACACAGCACCAGGAAGCAACTCAACACTTGTTACTCCTGCTTACACCTCCTTTGCTGCGACTTCCTGCTGAGTCTTCTCCACTTCACAATCAACTAAAGACAACCCCCCCGGCTCGCGGGCCTTGTATACTGCTCGAGACTGCTCAAAAAGCTCCATCACGCTTTGCATGACAACCTCAAACGTGTCCGACGAGCGATCTTTCAACCCGATGGCCGCCAAGATCGGAAGACCCACAGGAACGCTGCACAAAAACATAACGCGAGGATACAAGCTTAGAACTCTTCGCGAACCGCATCGCAATACCCCGACTGCGTATATAACATACCCAAAATGCTTCAGGAACTGCCGCGCGTACACCAACAGCAGCGGATCGTCGCGCCGTCCGAGTGCGCGCGCTTGCGGCGCGAAGCCTACATGATGATTGAAGCAGAAGAAGGGTTCTCTTTTGCTGCTGGAATAACCGAGTCATATTACTTTCCCATGGCACTACTCTACAAACTGCTGTCGTTGTAGCTGCTATCGACGAAGTCGATCTCCACGAAGGGTGTGAGCACTGGTTCTTGACTCTCGAGACTGCGCTTCCTCGTAGTAGTGGCTTCCTGTCTGCACTTCTCCCACTCACGGCGGAACTGGTTGCTGTCGAGAATCAACTCCGACTCGGCGTCCTCGTTGTCGACCCCCATCGCCGTCTGGAAGCCACCTGACGCTGTCGCACCTGGGCGCGTAGAGTCCGTAGAGTCCATTCGAGTGACATCGGAATCGGTACGGCTGCAAGCGGCAACATGATCGATAAGTGAGTCGAGTGCGTCGTCGGAGTTCATGTCCTCCTGCTCCGAGTCGCTGTCGGATTCCGCAATGATCGCGTCTACGCTTGACTGGGGGGGGGGGGGGGGGGGGGGGTACCCTTGACCACCTTTCACAATCCAATCCAGCCGCAGAATAGTTCTCGCTTGTTTTGCTAGTCTCTTTCGCAGGTCCTGGTTTTCTTGCTGAAGGTTCTTGGCCTCTGCTCGAAGGTCAGCTAGTAAACAGCGTTGTCGAAGATCACGCAGTCGAAGTTCCGATGGCGTTGAGGGATATTCCGCATCTAGGGCTCGAAGCGCTTGGAAGGCAACGATCTTCTCCTGGCTATTGAAAGCGAAAACCTCCTCGTGTTTGTGGAATAGCACGTCTGCCATGCGTAGTTTATAGTTGAGAAGGAGTTGAATCAGGAACCGCTCGGCCGGTTGCACCAGGTCCTCCGGGAGCAGCAGTATCCATACACCATGACACGGAGCGTAGTACCCATAGCCACTCCCTCCACAGTGCCTCCTAACACGTTTCTTGAGGTTTTTGCTGAGCCCAATTTTGTAGACGCGATCGTAGTCCGTGAGCTCATGCGCATGCGTGTCGATCTTGCCCTTGTATGCACTAGCAGGTCCACAGTCAATAATGTACAGGCCACTACATCGCCTGTTCACTACTGACTGTAAGACTTCTTCTGCCGATGGTTGGCCCCCGGGTACAGCGCGCGTAGCAGCTTCTCTGTCAACTTGGGCGCATCCGCGACGTCCTCCAGAAAGACGAATCCATCGAGGCCACCGGTGTTCCAGTTCGCGTCATGGTTGTATTGATGCCAATGAGTATCTGCGGGCCGTTGGTAGTAGCACTTGAGTTGGTAGGTCTTCACTAGGGAGGCCTTCGATGCAGGAGGCCCATGCCGATGCGCCTCCCTCGGACCACAAAGCCTCACGGCGTCCCCAGCCCGGGCAGCGGTGTGTACGACCCGGACATCCGTGTTCGTGAAGAGGGAGATGAGATCGGCCAGGGCCCGTTGCGGTCCCCAACGGGCCCGGAAACGTTAACTCGAATATGACCGTTTTCGCGGTGTCCTTTCCGGGCTCGTTGCGGGTCCTCAACGGGCACTCCTCCCTCTCTCTCACGCCAAAACAACGAGGGACCACCGGCGGCGCCTCAGTCCGAGACTAGCGCCAACACACACACTTGCACTTTGCTCGACCAGGGAGCAGCACACGGCCTCCAATGCCCAATCGATCCTTCACACTCACCAAATTCTTCGCAGACTCGTCGTGCGATGGAACGCCGCAGTTCATCCACATCGCAAACACCACAGATTGCGCCAACAGCCAGGACTGCGTCAGTTCAACGATTGGAGACGCCACCAACTACACCGACGTCGGATGCTACTACGAGTATCACATGGCAACTGCAGCAGACTTCGCGAGCCACAACGCCAGCTACGTGCTTTTGGAGATCTATAACTTCGATGAGACCTGTGCTTCACTGACCAGCGCTCTCGCATTTTATGCGGACGGAATGTGTCGAGCTCTGCCTAGTGCCGTGACCAACTATGGAGGTGCAATTGCTGTTGTGGATGCAGATTTATCTGTGAACCTCCAGCTCTTCATTGACTCATCATGCAGCGGCTCCAACGTGTACGCTTTTGACGTTCCCAGCGCGAACCTGACCAGCAAATGCATAGCTAAATCCTCGCAGAGCTTCGAGCTATTCGCGAACAGTATGTCCACAAGCGGCAAGGAGAATTCAGACACAGGTTCAAGATTAAGTAAACCTGAGCCGTTAAATACTCAATCCCCTGCTCCAGCGAGCGCCAGTAAGCATTCGAGGTCGTTAATTGGATGGGGCACGATCATTGGCATTGTTGCGGCATCTGTACTTGTTGGGGTCGTGATCTTGGGGTTTATCATCTGGAGGACGAAAAGAGCAGAACATTGTTCAGTCAGTTCTCGGCATCGTGTGAATCGGCGCAACTTACAAGTCGACTACGGCGAGGAATTGCTGGCTCAAGACGCTGGCGGCATTCAATCAGGTCACTGCAGGAACCAACCCAAGTCACAACGATGACAGTTTCCAGAACAAGAAGGTAGTTGTGGCCGCGACGTGTGGTTTAAGGGGAAAACCAGATTACCCGGTATGGTGGAGGCCCTGTAGAGGCTGCAGTCAAAAAGAAGAAATATTTGTCCAGAATTTTTGGGTAGCTGCACGTAGTGCTAGTCTTGTATAGCTCAGTCATTCCTGCCCAAATTACTGTCTGCTGTATGGTGCACTCATCGCATCAGCCCCGAAAAGGAGCGCATGCCTAAAGACCGCGTACGCCGAGTGCCCTATCTGTGCTAAAACTAAAATGTCGAAACTCCCCGACATCCTGAGCGGGCCATCCTACAATGCTGTCCACGTTGCATTACCGCTACATCGTCGAGGCTGGCGAGGTTTGATGGCGAGTCTCAAGCAGTTGTGGCTTTCCACGCAGGTGAGCTATCGTGGCCAATACTCCATCGAACGACTATTAACACTAGACGAGTACACCCGAACTGCATCGTGGGCCCGGGTTCTTCTTGTATGCGTGGGGACTCCTCTGCCGGTAGTCTTTCTCGTGCTTGCTCAAGAATCCGTACCGTTGCAAGACCCAGCGGATGGTTGGCGTGTGAATTACGGTATTTGGGTTCGTGGAGCAATTGCAAGTGGGGTGGTGGCACGCACGATCCTTGTGCAACTGAAGCACTTGGTAGATGGTGTTACGATTTCATCGCGACACATTGGTCTAGTGGTGTTCTTTGTGATGACAGCGTATACAGCTCTTGCTCTCGTCCTTGGCGCCAACGTCTTCTTCCCGATCCCATTCATGACCATTACGATGACTTTACCCTTTCTGGTATTTGTCGTTGTCTCGTTTCGATTATTTGTCGGTGGTCGAGTTGTCCATGAAATCCTACAGTATCGAGAACAATTATTGCGCTTTATCCTCTTTCTTGGGGCGCAGACGCTCATGTCAGTCACGTACCCAGCTTACCAGGTTCTTTTTCAAGCTGCTAAAAAGACTGAGCATGAATTGTTTGTCATTGCGCTACTTCCTGTCGTGAAATTGGTTATGAGGAATCTCATCGCGCTATGTTTTTCTCGAATGAACGATATGATGCCTGAAGCCGTCATTTTCAGCGTCGACTTTTTCAACGCATTCTACATGGCAACGAGCATGCAGAGCGCTTCATCGACAACGACGGTGGCCATCATAATGGCGTTCGATGTGATTCACACATATTTGGTGTTGAGAGGACTGAAGAAGCGTACAATCACCATTATGAGGCGACTTGGCGAGAGTAACAGCACCAGCAGTGATGAACCAGACCCGTCTAACTTACTTGATGCAGCTTGTTCGCTTTGCCAACAGTCTAACGAGTTTGAAGTGGATGAGCGTGCCAAATTTCAGCTGCGTTCATGTATTTCTTATCGTCCATCTGCCAAAATCAGAGACCTTCTTGATCGTCTTGAGAAATGTGCCGGATATACCAAACCAGCTTCGGATGGACTAGGATTTATGCAATGCGGAAGTAGACGAAATACTGCTATACAACCTATTCAGATGAAAAAAGTATGCCGAGCCAGGGTTGATGCGACTCAGACTGTGGTTTCCGAACCACCGTGCTCAGTACGACAGTCCAAACTCCTTCGTGAAGTGTTAAAGGTTCTGTTCACATCCGAGTGCCTCGTGCTTTCAGACTATCTGGAGGCTTGCGTTCCCATTTTGTACGCAAACTATATTTTGGTCATGGTTCACCTCCCTAGCGCGCGATATCACACCGAATTGACTGGTATGACCACCGACAATGTTGGAGGCAAAGTTCAAACAGTTTTCACCTACGCTATCCTGGAATTTCTCTCATTTATTGCTCTGGTGGTGATCATGCTGCGTAGTTGCGGCATGAAAAGTCTCCATCATCTCGCGTTCGTGTTAGAAGCGCATATGCCGCTCGTTCAGGACAAGTTAATGGCCTGGACGGTGCTAACGCTTGGGGCTCGAATCGTGCATTTCGGTACTTTTGCATTTTGGGTTTTGTTTGTGAGGAATGCCAAACTAATACGTCATATTGCTCTTCACAAAGGTGTGGACTTCACGTTCCGATTTAAGTGGGTTTAGACGGCATTGATGACGGTGAAATGTAACCAGATCTTCGAAGCGCAGAAAATCCTCGGAAATGACTGGAATTACCACGGACAAGTCGACGAAAAAACGCAGGCAGTTTATGCCTACACGCTGTTTGTCTTTCGCAGCGTTGATCATATGGAATTGCGACCTTCGACCGCTAATCTGCTGACACCTGGATCTAGGTATTAGTTTACCCTGCTTGATTTTCTTCGCTACTTGACGTTGCATGTGTCGATTTCTTCAGGTTTGCGTGGATCAAGCGGTGAAATCACAATACACGTGGCATGAAACATCATATCCGAGTGATCATGGAACAACAAATGTTGCATCAGAAAGAATTATCGCTTCAGTTAACGACGCACCAGCGTGAAGACATTTTGTGAAGAAGCAAAAGAAAATACCGTGGTCACGTAACAAGTTGAAGATCAGACATACACAAGCCACCAGTGACGTTGTGCTCAATTCCGCAGTCAAGCCGCTGCAACATCCTCATCACTCGTGCCATGACTACGCCCACCCTTCGCAACGTCCCGGTATCTCTGGATATTCGCTGGGCCTCCAAACACCGCTGCATTTGCTGGCACCATACAAATTCGCGGACGTCGAACTGGAGGTGGTGCGTTGTGCATCGCCTCCCTTGCAGCTCTTTTCGCCATTGTGTCCGCTAGTTCACTCCATCTCGACTTCCAGTCCCTCGCTCTGGTATGCGCCTGCACGTGCTCAAAATACACGTGACGCGTATTTCCTCGTGCTTCCAGTAGCAACTCCAACAAGTCTCGATTTTTAACCGGAGTCCCGGAAGACGTAACCCACCCGTCGTACATCCAGTCGATCACCCACTTGGTCATCGAATTCACGAGCAGTTCGCTACTGGTGAAAATACGGAGCGACTTCGTCTGGCTCGGGTATAGTTGATTTGCAGCCTTGATCGCCTTCAAAGCGGCCAAATACTCGACCCTATTACTGAACCCTGCCCTACCTTTTCATTCGTTCCATTCCATCAAAACCCAGCGTGCCAAAGTTGGTGATTCCTGTTACGTGACTCAGCCACACGCACGATGACTACGTCAATACAGCCAAGCTAGTTGCAAATCTCCTGTTGGTGAGATTGCACATCAACAGTCAACTCCCCATCGTGCATTTTTAAGGGATGAAGTCAAATATTTTTTTCCTTACGTGGTAGCTAGCGTACCAAGCGCTATCAAACGAGAATGGTGACATTTATGTCACTACTAGCTACTGCAATGACCAGAGAAGTGATGCTGCGGACGGTCGTTCCTGCGGATCTTTCTGCAAACACTGCGCTTGAATCTCCAGGAGCTGTGGTGGACAAACTGGTATGCCCGCTGTTCTTATGAGGTAGCCCACGCTCCAAATATCCACCTCGACTGTGTGCACTGACGCAATTTCCGGAGCATGCGTCTCTGGTTTCAAATGTGGCGCACCTTCCGCTGGAGCCAATGCACCGTCGTCAAAGTCAATGAGAAACCATTCGTCATGACCTTGGTACTTCAACACGTTTTCTCACCCCAAGTCTCGATGCATCAACCCAATCTCATGCAGCGCAACCAGTGCCTTGAGGATACACAGCAAAGCTGCCATCAGCTGCTTCACGTCCGACGGTCTTTGCTTGAGCCCAATGGGTGCCAGACGTACTTGCTTCTTGGTCAAGTTGGAGCCAATTAAAGCCACTACGTTGGGCACCTTGTTCTTCTTCATTTTACCATGAAGGTCCCTCAAGTTGTTGATAATAACTTTATATGGCATGTTCACCGGATACACTTTCGCCACACCCTCTTCCGCAAAATACAGCTTTACTCCATTGGGCCGGCAAATGACCTCATATTCAGGAATGCTGAGTGGCCGAATCAGCCTGAGCACTGGTAGAAAGAGTGTGGACAAATTCAGCAACGCCAGCAAATACGAAAGCCGCTCATTGAGCTGTCCCAAATCAAACCCTTCGATTTTCTTTGCTATTGCACCGCACGGTTTCAGATCGGTGCTCTGCTTCTCAATTATCACCAAGCACACTTGATACCCGACGGCAGCGTACCCAAACACATATGGCGCGTCATCGCATTTCCAGGTCAGCTTCTCGTACAATTCTTTAAATGGAGTTGCCATAGAGCCACTTGCTTTCTCTTCCCCACGGAAAATGCAAGAACCATTCTTGTAAAAGCACACATCGGGACGATACAAACCATTGGAACTCGTTTCACTCATATCACTCGAGTTGCGGCCAAAAGTTCCCCCAAGAACTGCCCGTAGCACTGCCGAGATGAGAGAATCCCAAAAACCGATAAACGAATTTTCTGAGGTAACCGCGGTACCAGGTGTCATCGGTTCAATTGCATTCCCAACAATACGAGTTGTCGCCCATGAAATTCCATGTTCTCGCTCAATAAAGAGCTTCTCGACTGTTTCAGTGCATAGTCCTTTTTCGTCTCCTGTAACAATCTTCTCGACATATTCCGGAGAAATGGGGATTTTCGTTTCAAGAGGGCGCAGCAAATGGCGCTTCAACGTCTCGACATCCCGCGGTAAGACAGTCACTCGCTCCTCTGTCAACCTTTTCATCCAGATATCTGGTGCTTCTTCCAGTCTGCGCCTCTTCGTGCCACGTGCCGCTTTCGCCACAACCACAAGGACGTGGATCTCCCCCTCTTTTGGCTCAAAATCCGCTCCAAAATTCTTGGTGTTCTTGATAAACAACGACGTATCAAGCTTCACAAAGGAATGTCCATCCAGCTGCGGTTTTCCACGTTCGTCAAACTTCACCAACTGCGCCGTAGCCCCGTCTAGCCAAGTCTTGTCGTTCTTCCGCGCCATGAAGAGTTGCATGCCACGCACAGCGTCATCAATCTCCTTCATCTTAGCCGCAACTGCTTCCTTCAACTTGCTGCCAATTTGGTTTTCATCGACCTCGACGTCGAACGGGTCGTCCTCAGTGCAAAGGAACGCACGCAGGAACTGCATCATCTCCGGATGAAGAATTCTTCTTTTGACGGGTAGTACATATTTATTGGTTAAACATATTTTCACTGAGTTGCTGGCGTGTCAAAGAGGTTGAAGTGGGAGAAGACAGTAGTTTTGACACCTCAACGTTTTGAACGCCCGTCGGTGACAGAATATAGAGCCACATGTGACGCTATATTCTGTCGCAAGTGTTGTCACCGAACGCACACAGTTTCCCCCGACCGTTTTGTACGGGATCTAGGCAACGATACAGCAGAGATGGACCCCCCGAAGCAGTTGTACGCGCTCGTGCTGGAGCTGTCGTCGCCGGAGCAGCGTGAGAGCGCGTTGCTGGAGCTCAGCAAGAAGCGCGAGGAGTTCCCGGAGCTGGCGCCCATCCTCTGGCACTCGTTCGGCACCGTCGCTGCTTTGCTGCAGGAGATCGTGGCCATTTACCCACTGCTCTCTCCTCCGCAGCTCACGGCGCACGCCTCCAACCGCGTCTGCAATGCTCTAGCGCTGCTGCAATGTGTAGCGTCGCATGCCGAGACGCGCACCCACTTCCTCAACGGTGAGAAGGGGAATACAAGAATTATTTTTTGTTATTATTGCTAGACTTTGTTTTGTTTTGTATCTGCAGCGCACATCCCCTTGTACCTGTATCCGTTCCTGAACACGGTGAGCAAGAACCGGCCGTTCGAGTATCTGCGGCTGACGAGTCTTGGCGTTATTGGCGCTCTGGTCAAGGTAAAAGAGAGAGTGTAATTATTTTATGTTTTGAGGAGTTTACGAGGCTAATAGTTTTTTTTTTTTTGCAGATTGACGACTCGGATGTCATCAACTTTTTGCTGCAGACGGAGATCATCCCGTTGTGTCTCCGTATTATGGAGGCTGGCAGTGAGCTGAGCAAGACGGTGGCTACGTTTATCGTGCAGAAGATTCTGCTGGACGATATGGGACTCACCTACATCTGCCACACGCCCGAGCGGTTCTACGCGGTGGGCACGGTGCTGAGCAAGATGGTGGCAACGCTGGTGGAGGCGCCGGCTCCTCGGCTGCTGAAGCACATCATTCGCTGCTACCTGCGTCTTTCGGACAATCCACGGTAACATACCTTTTGTATTGCTGGTTACTTCTTGTTTTTGGGAGTTCAGTGTGCACTGATCGTCTTGGTACTTGTCATATTTGTGTTTAGTGCTAAGGAGGCTCTTCGTCAGTGTCTGCCGGAGGCTCTGCGCAACCACACGTTCGATGAAGGACTGAAGGATGATGCCACCACTAGCCGCTGGTTGGCTCAACTCCTTTACAACATCAGCACGGACGCAAGCGTTGGCGCTGGGGCTGTCCAGGGCGCTCGTCTCTCCAGTTAGGTTGGCCAGTGCGGCGGCTTAGCTAGGGAGAGCAAGGGTAGGAAGACTGAAGATCACAGTAAGAAACACCACAAACATTTTTTTTTCGTAATGATCAAAACCTCCAGCAGAGCGAACAGCTCCGCGTTCGGCCGTACACGTACACCATCTCAAAACTAGCCTACACAGAGGACACGAGACGCTTGATGATGTCGTTGTACAGCGCAGCATACACATTCTCATTGTGCTGGGCCAGGCGTCGCAGCACTGCTGTGGCTTCGGTAATCTCAGTGGCAAACGGCGTCAGTGACGGGTGTAGAGCGTCGGTGGTGTTGCCCTGACATAGCAAAGCAGACTCGAATGTACGCGCGGCGCGAGTGAAGAAGAGATTGAATACTGGGTTATCGGCGGCAAATGATCCAAGTAGCCGCTTCTCCAGATCTTGCAACGCCTCGTCGTTTCCCGAACTATCCAGCTGACGAACTTCCTGGGTAGCTTGAGCAGCAAGTTGAGCACCCGATACACCTTGCGACCGCAGCAACATGCTTAACTTCTTCCCAACATTGTTGAAGAAACCTGCAGGTGTGTTAAGGTTGCGACGAGCAACATACTCCTGCACCAGTGCCAGAAGACTCGAGACAACTGCGATGCGATCAAGAGCGTCGCGACAACCGCGAACACGATCCACATCCAGCTCAAAGGTTTCGGGCCAAGCACGTGAAGCAGCACCATCAATGTGCTTCTCCACCAATGCCCAAATACTCGCACGAACAAACTGCTCAAATGCTGCGCCGTTGTAGCGCGCAAGGCGTGCACGCTCTGATTCGTCAACCTCCGACCGTGCAAGATAAGCTTCCATCTCCAGGCTTAGCCACTTCAATGTCATTGGGAAAGTCGACTCCACACTTCCTGCCTCCGACAGTCGAGCTTGAAGCTGATTTTGCTCGAATTCCACGCCATGGCGCTGCAGATAAGCTCCCAAAAGTCCAAGGTGCGCGTTGAGCACGTCGCTGCGCAATTCATCGACCTTATCGAGGGCGAAAGCTAAGAAAGCCACCAAAAGCTGTACTGGCGTCATTACGCCAGCAGCAATCCGCTGAGCCCAGTCAGATCGGAATCCACGCGTAGAATCAACTCTAGCAGGTGCTTCCGCTCGTTCAATGGCATCTAAAACTCCATTGCAACGAGCTTGAATAGAATGTACGTTCCTGATCGGATCCTGCATCAATTCTCGAAGTTGATCTGGGCGAAGAGCACCATCTACTTGATCTGCCAACGCTAAAAGTCCAGATCCCAAACCAGCCCCACTGCCACCTCCAAGAGCATCTCTGAACGTCGTCCGGAGCTCTTCCGTGCGAGCAAGTAGCGTCTCAACATCATTGGCCTCAACAACACGGTCCCAAAAAGCCTTTGTCATAGCTTCACGCACACGAACAGCCATAGCAGCCACTGACTGCTCGGATGCCACAGCCGCAGCAGAAGCTTCAACGTCTTTATCTCTCGGAATCTGAAACTGAGGATTCAAAATCAGCTCGTGGACAAGTTTTCGGTCGGAAAGCAGCGCCTGGTTCACTCCTGGAGGGTGATCATTAGAGGTTTTGTCATCCGCATCGTCACCACCCTGCATTTCTTCATCCTCATCATCCTTCTTGTTCTCATCGTCACCTGTATCCATCGGTGGGGAAGATGACGACGTCGTGTCACCATTATCAGATGTCGTCGCATTGTTATCCCCATCAGCATCTGAAGAAGATGACGCTTCACCTCCGGCCGACGCGTTATCAGCATCTCCTCCCTGTTTTAAACTCTGCTCCAGTTCCTCCACTTTCAGTTGCGCTCCTTCTCGTCCCAGCAACCTCTCCAGCGCTCTCTGCATCTGCATCAGCTGCCCTTGAGTCTGTCGCAGCAATTCATGCACTCCATCCACTCCATTCTGTGCTTCTTGAGCTTGCATCTCGTACTTCCTGTGCACCAGCATCAACTCCCGATATGACGTCAACAGCTCAGCTGCCAGTCGTTCCGCATCTCGTTTCTTCCAGCGAGCAAACGCCTCTGTGTAAAACGCAAACCTCGCTGAAAGTCGTGACACACACTTGGTCAGCTCCTGCGTGCCCTGAAACTCCTCCTCTGAAGCTGACAGACACAGCGACAAACTCTCCATGTCCGAGAGAATGACACTAGCAGCGTAGTGCAACCTCTTGGACGGATCTTGTCCCATAATTTCATTCGGATGGCACGAAATCATGCCCGCCATCATCAGCACGCGGAAACTCATGCCTCCTTGCGGAGAAGAGGGCGGCGTCTTCTTCTTCTTGTCGGGTTTCGTAGTCTTCGTCGTCTTCTCGTTCTCGTCTTGAGCCATCAACACCTTGAGCAGCCGCTGCGCAGCCTGCACCGCTGGGCGTTGCTGCAGCAACCCCATGCATTCTTCAAAGGTTGCGGTCTTCATCTGGCTCCAGCAGTTGACCACTTTGGCTACATCGAGTTGCACTTGTCTCAGCTTGATTGCCGTGCTGCGATTGGCCGCTTGGCGGCGGAACCAGCGCTGGATGAACTTGGCTCGACCCACGCGGTCTTTCACGCTCTCCACGCTCTGCCAGCGCTCGGTCAAGCGACGGACGCGCTGCTGCGTCTGCTGTTCGCGACGCCGAGCAGCGTCGTCGAGTTGGCCTGCGAGGGTTCGGCGAGCGCGGGCCGCTCTATCGCTCTGGTCGGCTCGGACGAGCTCCACTTTCTCCATTATCAGATCGGCCCGTTGCTTGCACTGCAGCTGCAGCTGCTCCAGCTGCTCATGGCGTCGACGAGCGGCCTCGTCAAGCTTTGAGACCGACGACTGGCGAGAACGCCGTGTCTCTTCATGTCGCTTGATGCGCATCCCCCTTGCGACGTCTTGCGCGTGTTGAACGCGGGCCCGAGCTCGAGCGGCTAGTTGCCGCGTGTGGACAGCGCGGATCTCGTTGGCGCGGGCGATCCGCGACTGCAGCTCGGCCGCTAGCAGCTGCGGGTCCGAAGAGACGGCCGCGGGCGCGCAGCAGGCGCGAGAGCGGGCTTCGAGGCGCAGCTGACACTTGCTCTTCTGTTTGTTCACCATGGCGAGAGTCCCAAGCGAAATTGAAGAATGAGGGCTTTTGTTTTTCGGATTGATTTTTTTTCTATACCGAAAAGATTGTGAATCTTAGCAAGGACGGGGGTCGGCGTGGGATTAACGGGGGTAACGTATGGGAGAGGAAGGGGTGGTCGAGGACAGGAGAGGGGGTAGGTGATCATAAGCTCGAGGTCAATCTGTCATGGCAAACTGCACTTTGACCTGGAGGTTCTTGCCCAGCGGCATCATGATGCCGTTTTCAATACGTTGAATTGTGGCGACGAGGTCGTTCTCGTGTTGGAAGTTTTGCAACATTTCCATGAGGTTTTCAAAGTTGCGTCGTTCTTGCAACGTGGCATGGTACATGAGGTAGTCACCGACTGAAGTCGATTCGGAAGGTGGTGTTGCTACCTCTGGTTGAGATAGTTGTGCTGATTTTGGGGAAAACATCGGCGGGTTTGGCGTTGCTGGGCTCTTGGAAATATCGATGCACAGATTCCGATGACATTCGTCGACAAACCTATCAACCAACTCAAGGAGAAAATTAGAGCTGCACCACTGTCAAAATAAACAACGAAGTAGTCGTACACCAGGAATTCTCGGTACTGAAGACGGCTTGGTGAGTTGTTAGTTGAAGACCGAAGGAACAGCGACGTGACCTGTGCGGCCTCGTCCGTTGTGAGTTTTAGAACACTTGACCGACCTTGAACAGCTCGTAAAAAAGCTTCGAACGAGATGTTAGTTGCTCGAGTGGATAAGTTTACACAAAAAATAAAATAAACGTACCTTCAGTGGGGAGTGTGCCCTTCATCGTGCTGTGCATTTGCATGTCGTACTTTTCAAACCGTTGCCGCAGGAAAAATAACCAATCTGTCGTTGGTGCAGATAATCGAGGAAGCAAATGGATGACGAGTTCTTTTAGTTCTCTTCTTGCCCGAGCGCACTGCGGATTCTGATTAAAGCGTCTAACGAAATTCAGGGAGTCAACGACGCGAGTTAGTAAAATAGAGTAACGTGATAACGTACTGAAGAAAATCCGAATAGCGGACAGATTTCCCTGCAGATCGAGGAAATCGCGATAGCATCCCAGTCAATAGGTCCTGTGAGATATTGACACCACATTTGGCCAGAATACGAGGAAATTCTATGAAAACGGTAACAAACAACTTGTCAGCTAGTTGATTCGAGTAGTTGTTTGCAGTCCAATATATGCGCACCATCTTCATGTAATAGCCCAGTGCTGTCCTGGTCGATTGATTCTGCAATCTCCAAGAATTTCTCGGCTCCCGTGACAAGGGAACGTGGAGTCTGCACAACCCGACCAGAGGGATCTGTGTCGACGAGCGGTCCCTGTAAAAATTCGTTGAGTCGTTTTTCAGCAGACAGGAAACCAGATCCAAGTTGCAGGGATTTTGTAGGTGAAATCGCTTTTGTAGGTTCATGATCCGTGCTGCAGTCAGACGCCGAATCATCACTATCTAAGCCGCAAATGCGACCGAGCTATTAAATTCACAGTTAGCTTTGAAGGTGAACACTGTCAGCAGTATCTCCGTTTCAGCCTATTACCTGTTCATAGTCAAAAACGTTTTCTCCTTTTTCAATGCTTGCTGCTCGAAGCTGTTCCAGCAAGAATTCTCGTTCAGGTCTTGTCAAAGGACAATTTAAGCGATGCAGGACTTTTTTCGTGAACACGTTGGCATTGAGATACCCTTCACCGTCAACATCAAGATCGAGAAACGCATTTTGGAGACCCTGATACCCCTCGGATTCGTTGCCTTTGACGCCTCGCAGGAGTTTGTGACGAACACTTTCCATAATTAATCGCTGTGACTCCAATCGTTTATCGATTCGCATGCGAGCTTCACGCTGCTGCTGTTTGGTGGGGCTGCGGATTCTCCTTTTCGTTGGAGACCGGGATCCATTTCCACGCGACTCAGATTGAAGCAAAGGTGGTCGCTGCAACGCTTTGCAAAAGGTAGTGTAGTCGAATTGCCCGTTAGATGATGAGAAGCGTGCAGCAATCTTGTCAACATCGCTGAGCGTTTGAACAAATCCCTAGTTAGTAAATCGAGTCCTACAGTCATACTGCCAGCAATCTCACATTCGTTTGAACTCTGCTGGCGACAAAACCCCACGTAGTACCGACGACAGCTCTCTGTAGAACTAAACTCAATTAATCTGGGACCAAATCACCGCAAGGGGTAGCAAACAACGTACGCGACGCTTTTCAGGGACCCTCTTCGGCCAGGGTCAGCTAGCTGGAACGTTTGACACAGCTCATCTAGCTGGGGTTCGTCATCTCCCAGTAGAACGTGGAGTCGAAGCAGTTGATGTTCCACAGAGTTCTCTGACATTGCAAAAATGATCAATTACCCAATCGGCCAAGCACTCACTGGGCTGTGTTTCCGGGTTGGTGGAGTGATAAATTTATCGTCGAAAGCCATCTGAATCGTTCGCAGCATCGCACACTATGCTTACAGCAAACCACAGATAGTGCCCACACCCGACATTTCTATATTTTCCAACCAAGAACAATCAAATCCAAAGTATTTAACAACCACGCGTTTCTCGAGTTGCACTCCAATAGCACAGCCAACTCCGTCTACATATCGGTGCCATCCTTGTTGACTCACGCTCGACCTCCGGACTGATCGTTTTTCAAAGCTGGCGACAGCTGCATATTGAACCCTATGAAACCGGGTGGCAACGTACCTGACCAACGACTGCCTCACAACTGATGGGTTTGAGTCAGTAAGTATGGATTCGATCGGTAAACTTGTGCTGACCTAGTGTCGGTTTCCACGCAGTAAAGTCATGCTCTAGTCGCCAGTCGATAGCTACGTTAAGTTAAGACTTCTGCCAATTTCCTGCTGAAGTGTCGCTGTGTACAGCAATATGTAGGGTCCCAGCATTCCAGAGCCCAACCGCTCGTCACCTACAGCTATTTCACTAATAACTCTGTCTCTGTTGGGAGTTGCTCAGTCGCTAATTTGCAGCCTCCTCGGCACATTCGCTACAACCACAAAACTCGTTTTTCAAGATGCCAGGTTCGACCAACGAGAACACAGACAAGCTTGTGGGGGTTGGCGCATTCGCAAACCGTCGGCCCAAATCCATGGGCGATGTGTTGAGACCGTCGCAGCCCAAACTACTACGCACTCGCCTCTCTTTACCGGTGGATTCGAATGTGCGACTATTGCCGGCGGATTCAACTCGACTTTCAAGTTTCGCTTTGATGCCTGGTCACGAGCTCATCGACACGAACGTTCAAATCCTGGGTGTCGTGTCTGCGGACAACCACTGTGAATTCAAACTCCTCGTCAAAACGGGAATAGTGGAGTTCATACTGCACAAGCGTTACTCAGAATTCCGCGACTTCCGACAGCAGCTCTACCTGGATGTCGATGATGGTGAAGGAAATTGCCGCAACGGAGCATGTCGGCACCTCGTGCAAGAACTAAACAAGACGAAATTCCCCCGACGCAAGCTGCAGGTCAAGTTTTACCGTGACGATGGAATGCGCACAGCAAAAGTCCGTCTGACCCAACTCCAGCACTTCTTGGAAATAGTACTTGAAGTGTACCGCACAGCACCCAAACGCCAAGTGCGTTGCTGCGTGAACTCTCAGTGCATTGTGCTCAACACTGTCCGATCCTTTCTTGGTATCAGTGACAACCAAACGCCAGAGTGGAATGCCGATGACTATGTCATCATCCCGCTGCCCAATACACCTAAATCTACACAATCCCGCAGCTTTACGAATCCAGTCGAAGGATCCACAACATCATGAACAAGTCGAAATTCGTGTAGACGCTTCAAAACTCACAAAAGGATCGATGGCAGTCCTAGCAATTTTATATAAGACGAAAGTTCACGAATACACAGATGAGTATTTTTTTCTATGATAGGGACAATTCAATGTTAAGGTAGTACACTCTTACCAGAGCCAACAAGAGAGCTAAATACACCACCCTTCCTCTGCAGCAGTGCCAACGGACTGTCGAACTCCACCACCTCACCCGCATCCAACACCAAAATCTTGTCGCTGTCCATGATCGTCTCGATTCGGTGCGCGATACACAACACGGTACTGTCACCTCCACCGAAACTCTCCTTCATCGTCTGCTGGATCAACTTGTCCGACTCCTGGTCCACATTCGCAGTCGCTTCATCCATCACGATCACCTTACTGTCACGGATCAACGCACGAGCGATGCACAGCAGTTGACGCTGACCCACCGACAAGTTTTCACCCTTCTCCGCCACCTCGTAGTCGAGCCCTTTTCCCCATGACGACACCGTCTCCGACAAATGAACCTTCCGCAACACTTCATACAGCTCTACATCGCTCTTCTCCGCGAACGGGTCCAGGTTCATGCGTAGTGAGCCACTGAAGAGCATCGGGTCTTGCGGTATGATGGTCAATTTGGTACGAAGCTGGTGAACCGTGATAGTGGCAATGTCGACGCCATCAATGAGGACGCGTCCGGTAGTTGGGATCTCCACGACTCGGAACAATACACTCATAAGTGAGCTCTTACCGGATCCAGTACGTCCGCAGATGCCGATTTTCTCACCACTCGCCACTGAGAATGACACACCTTTGAGTACCAAAGGTAGATCATCTCGATACTTCATGGAAGCATTTTCGAAAGTGACGCTGCCGGTCTTGGGCCAGTCGGGTGAAAGCGTTTTCTCGTTTGGGGCCTCACGGTCGAGACCCTCTTCGTCGAGCGAGCTGTAGTGGGCAATACGCTCGAAGCATGTCATACTGCTTTCAACTCGCGTCGCCAGTGTAGTCATGCGTTGGAAACTTGATGACAATTGCGCTGCATACGTAAGGCCGAGACCGGCCACAGACGCCCCGACAGTGGTTTTGGTCGCAATAGCCAGAAGCGCTACAGCGCCAATGATCACAGACACGAACCAGTCCGATCTCATGTCGAACCACCGAGACGATGTCTGCGCAAGGAAGTAAATTTTGATGTTGTTGTTGAGAAGCTCTTCGCAACGTGAGGCGAACGCGTGCACCATTTTATATGAACGCACAGTTTCGATTCCTGAAATGGTCTCAGTCATCAAGTTGAGGAACGGGGACCGCGTGACTCCGTCAAGGCGCTTCAATTCCCTGGCAGAAGCACGATAAACTTTCGCCGCGAGCCAGCATCCATATCCCACCGGAATGTATACGAATAACACGAAAGGATTCACGGAAGCACACACGATAAATGAGGATGCCACTTGGAAAATACAAAGGAGCAGCCACAAGCCCCAGTAAGGAAGCGGGTTGTCCACTTCGTCGAGGTCTCGCGAGAATCGATTCAGGATCCGACCGATCGGAGTCACGTCGAAAAAAGTGGTGATCGGTGCCGCCAGGACCTTCTGAAGATGTTTGAAATGAATCTTGAGCGAACAGGTCATGCAGATTGCCATAACGAATAAACAGCGACCAAATGACAGCAACGAAGCTGCAGCGACAATCCCCACGTACACCACCAGCGAGTTCATCTGACTGAGAGCCACGGAACCTCGAGACCACTGGCTCAAAAACCAGTCACAACCGAAAAGCACAACTTGAGCAATGGTAAACAGCACCAAAATTGATCCGCAGAGCACTCGTCCGTTCCAGTCGGAGGCGGCCAAGTAGTCGATGTACGATTGCAGGTGAACCGAGCCAACCACTCGATCTTCTTGCGTCGTCAATTTTCCTGAAGACAATTTTTTGCCTGTTTCCTTGCCTCCAACCACAACAATTGTTTGTGAGAGTCTTTTGTCGACGTTGCCAGCACTTGTACTATCGCGCTCAACAGCTTCCGTAACACTTGAATGACGTGAACTTAGTGATGTCAGCAAAAACGAAAAATCGTCTTGTAACTCAGTCAAAGTGCCATCTCCAACAATTTGTCCATCCGACATTACCAACACACGGTCTGCGTGCTGTAACAAATGGTAGTGCGAATTTAGCACCAACAATCGAGTCGATCCTTTCGCAATACCCATCAGGCCACCCGAAAACACAGCATTTGCCACGTGAACGTCCAATGCACTCAAGGGGTCGTCCAGCATTACGAAGTCAAAATTGCGTGCACGATACATTGCCCGTGCCACACCTATGCGAGCCTTTTGGCCACCGCTCAAATTGATTCCACGCTCGCCGATCTCTGTCTGGTCACCGTGCTCCAGCATATCGAAGTCTTTCAATAATTGACACGCATCGATCACGTGTCGGTAGTGTTCTGCATCGTATGTCTCCCCAAACAGGATGTTATCACGTACTGTTTGGTTTTGGATCCACGCTTGCTGACTAGCATAGGCAATATTACCACGAACAGCACGCGTGCCACGAATTTGGAGCATTTCTCCAAGAATTGCGTTGACAAGGCTTGACTTGCCACTACCGACAGCACCAACAACGACGGTGAGAGTTCCAGGTTGTAGTGCGAGGTTGACGTTGGTTAACGTTGGCGTCACTGCGTCTTCTTCCCACTGAAAATCGGCGCCTTCAATAGATACTTGCGGTGGTTTGGGCTCTTTATCTTGCTCGATGCTGTCGGTAGTTTCTCCAGCAGCAAGAAAATCTGATAAGCGACTCGTAGACGTGATAGCTTCTGCCACCGCAACAGAAGCATCAGCAAAAATACTGAACGGGGTTCGACACGCGTTCGTAAGTGCTACGATAACGAATGTTGTCGGTACATCCAGAGTGTTTCCAAGCAAAATTGTCGTTGCAAAGCACACCAAATTGAGGAGCGTCGGCGCCAGAAACATCAACACAGTGTTAGCCAGACGTACTTGGTTGTACTTGCGCAGCAGCTCGATCTCTCTGTCTCGGATTTCGCGGATCAAATCGCCGGCAAAACCTTCCCATCTGTAAAACTTGACCACTCGAATGCCCTGCAGCATCTCGTTCGTGACTTTCAGTCGACTCGCACTGATCCTCGAGATCTGCCGACGATAATGTCCAATTTTTCTGGACATGACGAGTGAAGCGTACATGATGAGCACTATCGCCACCATCGCGACAACAGCGACGATAACATGCATTTGGGTTCCGATGAGAACGCTGACAGCGACCAACATCAACGGAGACACAATACACCACATCCCCAATTTGTACGCCGAGAGGACTCGATCGCTATCAACCCCCACAAAGGTGACAATTTCTCCAGTGTTCATCGTACGTCGTGCAGTAGCTGACAGCCGAAGAATCTTCCGGAACGCACTATTGATGCAGATCATTCGTGCGTTGCATGCCACCTGAGTTGTTAGAAATTGTCCGGCATTCACCGTTGTGGCCCCAGCGAATGCAGTAGCACCGAGAAGTACTGCCAACACATATCCTGACGAAATACCGAGGGCATTCTCCTCACCGTTAATATTTTTCAGGATTGCCTTGATCAAGAATGGTTGAAACAGAATCAACCCGGCACTGGTGAGGAGGAGGACGAACGCGGTCCCCCACGTCGATTTTACACTCTCCCAGATTGCTCGATTCACGTTGGGGAATTTGGGTGAGCCATTCGTGTTAGTGAGACCGACAACTTTCAGAGCTTCAGCAGCGTAGAATTTGTCGAATTTCTCTTGAAGTGGACGCGCTTGGTCAACTTTTGGCAGATCCCAAACACTGTTCTCGTCTAAAGGTGACTCGTAGCCGCGTCTTAGCAAAGGGTGCACCCACCACATCGTCGCTACCGACAGAAAACCGGCAGTGTTGAGCGGACTCTCCTTGTCGTCAAACTCGTGTTTCGGTCGATTCTCCGAGGGAATTTCGTGCGATCTACTTGTCTTCAAGCCGAGATATTGCTCATCCGTACTGTCTTCAGTGTCCTTGGAAATGGTTGTCACTCGGTCAAAGCTGTCGTTGCGAGGAGCCATAGCCTTCTGATAGTTATGTCTAGGAGAGAGGCTCGAGTACACCAAAGCTGGCAAATACTCAAATGAGGAAAATATGTTAAGACTCGTGCCTGTCGAATAGGCTTTAGGTGGCATGTCGATCTACGGTGGTTTCTGCACAGCGTCGCGATTTCAATCGAAGTTTCAGCATAATACATGGTAGATGAGCCGAGGAATGAGAAAATCACTGGTTATAAGCTTGGTAAGAAAGCGTACACTTCAGGTTGCGTAGTTCGATTCGAGATCTTACATGATTAAAGCTAGCGTCACATGCACTTGTTACCGTGCTCGAACAAAATAAAAAAGAACCCCGTTCGATTAGTAACGTCAAGTGGAGACGCGTGCCATCGGGTTGATGTCAGCCTGTCCTCAACTTGCCCACAAACTATACTGCATTCTATGTGTCGTTTGCGACTGACATGTTGAAGCACCGGACTTCGATGCAACAGCATCGAGGTATGCATAAGGCGGTATTCAAAAATCTATCAGCGGGTTAGCACGGCATCGACCTCTTGACAACGCGTCGCAGTAACTGCGAGTTCATGCCTTTAAGGTAGTTGCGCATTCTGCTGAACCTAAAGTTTTATTTTACTGACATGAACCCTGACAATGATACTTGTGTGCTCTAAGTGGTCGAACGAGTCCTTGCGCCACCAACGGACGACCAAGACGGATGAAGAGTACGACATACGTGCCGTATTGGTAGTTTCGAGAAGTTTTACCACTAACATGAAAGGGTTCCATCGTCTTAACCCAAGATACGTTTTCGATAACGTACCCGGCCGTAGACTTTTTTGGGGGTCGGATACGGGTCGGAGTGCTCGCGATTCGTGGGGCAAATTTGATCGTCATTCGAAGCGAGATATCGGGATGTGGAGTGGTGGGTCGCGAAAAGATTTTGGCTAGTGGAGAAAGCGATGAAGAGTTATCCTCTCTTGAAACAGGGGAACCAGACTGGGTAGGGGCGGAAATGGTCAAACCAAGCGGGTTTTGTCGTGGTGCCGGCGAAGAACGTGATTGGGGTGCCGAGTTTATTGGTGCGGATTGAGGTGGGGGCGGACAAGCAGATTGATCGTCAAACTTCGGAGCACCCGAGACCACACTCCCTGTGATTTTGTTTTTATTCAAAATAGATTTGCTGTTCTTTTTTTTAGCACGATTTTAGATTTAGAACTATTTCAGAAATATTACACCACCAAGACAGCATGTCCTCGCCTCCCGTGCTCCTGGTCGTCTCTTCATCGCTCCAAGCCAAATTCCCAGCTCTCCCGCACGTGATGGACCTCGTCACGAGTTTCCTACTGCCTCCAACCATCGACAGCGCCGTGTACAACCGTCTGCAGCGCGTCCTCAACGTCTACGAAGCCTTTCGCCCTTATTCAGTAAGAGCAATGGACGGCGCAGCTGCTCGGGGCCAGTTAGAGCTCGTCCAGTGGCTGCACTCTAACCGGAGCGAAGGTTGCTCTAATGCTGCTTTCTTATCTGCAGTTGTTAACCGGCACCTTAACGTGTTAGAGTGGCTTTATGATTTTTACCCCCAAGTCGCTAACCCAGCCCAAGAAATCGTCAAAGCGGCCGAATACGGGCTTATTTCGGAGCTATTTTTTTTACAACCTAAAGTGAGGAGGGAGCAAGTGGAGCCGGCTCTAGAAGCTGCAGCTGCTAATGGACATGTTGCTGTGTTTGAAGCGCTATTAAACAGGCCTTTCAGTATAAGGAAATCGTTTCTGGCAGCGACGGAAAATGGCCACGCTCACTTAGTGCAGTTTTTACTGGATAAGGGTTACAACGATCAATACGCCTATGTGAATCCGGGGTTGGCGATGGCTGCAGAACGAGGTCATTGTAATGTGGTGGGGCTACTGGTGGAAAAGAGTGACGACTATACGATCGGTGACGCATTGATGACGGCGGCGTCAGATGGACGACAAGAAGTGGTGGGGTTCTTATTGGAGAGATGTAAACTCGAGAAGATTACTGTTGCTCGTGCGATAGAGAAAGCAGTTAAAAATGATCAGTGCGAAGTGGTAAAGTTGCTGCTGGAGAAATTCAATCGTGAGGATGACGGCAATTGGATTAATTTGGCGCCTACAAATATGCGGTCGGTGAACTCTATCGTGGACCTTGCGTTTGTTTCAGCGGTCGAGAACGGTCGGATCGATATTGTGAAGGTGCTGGCCGATGCTTTTAAGAGCCCTATGAGCGATGCGCTGATAAGTGCCGGTTTGAGCTATCAGGTCGAGGTCTTGGAGTTTATTCTCGACTATTGTGAGGCGAGGCAGTTGAAAGGCGCGGAGTACAATGCAAGCATCGCCACCGTAGCTGAGATGGCTGCGTGGAATCGCAGCAGCGCCGTGGCAAAATTGCTAGTTGCCAAATGCGATATGATGAACACAGGTGGGGCTCTGCGGATCGCGGTGGATAACGATGATGTGGAGATGCTTCGTATTTTTATTGTGAAAAGTGATATTGTTTCGATTCAAGAAGCCGTGGTGAGAGCAGCTGTGACAAACCGTGTCGAAATGCTGGAGGTTTTACTTCAGTACAGTAATGTTGACATAGTCGAGCAGGCTTTAATCCGAGTTGAGTCTGTTGGCAACTCGACGATGTCTCAGTTTTTGTTGGCGAAATGCGATCCTGGTGCTTATTGCAGACTTTTCGATAATGCCTCACGAAATGGCCTAGTTGGCCTAGTGCAGCAGCTGCTGGGCAAAATGACCGGCCAGAGCATTCGTTGTGGACTGATTTCTGCTGCGATTAGTGGTCACACGGAAGTGGTAAAATTGTTGATGGAGGAAAGTGATTCGATCGGCCTTACTTGTGCCTTTGAAATGGCTGTAGTAAGGAGTCAACTGGGCGTTGTTGAGCTGCTTCGTAACCGGTGTGACGCTGCCAGCACCAACTTCGCCATTTTGGCTGGCGATGTGGATGCGGTTCGCTTGCTGCAAAACAAACGCGCACGGTTGGAGTAAATAACTATACGCTACGAATACTTCAAGTAGTTCAGAGTGGTTGGAATCTCTCGAGGTTTTCCGAACACGAGCTGGTTGGCACAACATGTATCGTCCTATGCTGGAAACTTTAAGTTGTGATGCAAAGCAAAATCATTTGCTGACTGGTTGTCACGCTCTACTTTCGGATACAGCAACTTGGTAAGAATGGTTTGCTCTGACAGGAAGCTCTTTAGCTTTGATAAACTAAGTAACAAGAGGATTGTTGCCGTTCGGTGACTTGATCTCACGTTTTTTAACGTGAAGTGGCAATTCATTAAAAAAGATTCCCGTACTTTGGGTCGGCACGCGTCCTCAAGAACACCAAGATCCTCTACATTCTGGACTATGGGACCAACAACCGCGGGCACGGTATGCTACCTTACCGACGAGAAATGATCGACCTATTCAAGTGCACCGACGGACTTGCCAGAATCCACCAACGACTTGAAAATTCCACCCTTCCTCTGCAGCAGTGCCAACGGACTGTCGAACTCCACCACCTCACCCGCATCCAACACCAAAATCTTGTCGCTGTCCATGATCGTCTCGATTCGGTGCGCGATACACAACACGGTACTGTCACCTCCACCGAAACTCTCCTTCATCGTCTGCTGGATCAACTTGTCCGACTCCTGGTCCACATTCGCAGTCGCTTCATCCATCACGATCACCTTACTGTCACGGATCAACGCACGAGCGATGCACAGCAGTTGACGCTGACCCACCGACAAGTTTTCACCCTTCTCCGCCACCTCGTAGTCGAGCCCTTTTCCCCATGACGACACCGTCTCCGACAAATGAACCTTCCGCAACACTTCATACAGCTCTACATCGCTCTTCTCCGCGAACGGGTCCAGGTTCATGCGTAGTGAGCCACTGAAGAGCATCGGGTCTTGCGGTATGATGGTCAATTTGGTACGAAGCTGGTGAACCGTGATAGTGGCAATGTCGACGCCATCAATGAGGACGCGTCCGGTAGTTGGGATCTCCACGACTCGGAACAATACACTCATAAGTGAGCTCTTACCGGATCCAGTTCTTCCACAGATGCCGATTTTCTCACCACTCGCCACTGAGAATGACACACCTTTGAGTACCAAAGGTAGATCATCTCGATACTTCATGGAAACATTTTCGAAAGTGACAGCCCCAGTTGGGGGCCAGTCAGTGGCAAGTGATGACTTCTTGGTAGGTGAGCGCTTGTACCCTTCTTCATCAAGCGAGTTATAGTGGGCAATACGCTCGAAGCATGTCATGATTTGCTCAACTTGAGTCGTCAGGGTAGTCATGCGTTGGAAACTGGACGTGAGTTGAGCCGCGTAAGTTAGTCCCAGACCAGCAACGGAAGCACCCAGAGTGGATTTGGTTGCAATGGCAAGGATTGCGACGGCAGCAATGATCACCGACACCAGCCAGTCTGTGCGCATGGCAAACCACTTCGACGATGATTGATATAGAAGATAGTACTTGGAGTTCTGGTCGAGAAGCTGCTCGCACAAAGCAGAAAACTTTTCTGTCATATTGTACGATCGGATCGTCTCAATACCAGACAGAGTTTCCGAGACCAAATTCAAGAACGGTGACCGCGTAGTACTGTCAAAGCGTTTCAGTTCTCGAGCTGAAGCTTGGTACACCTTGATTGCGAAGATAAACGCCCAACCAACGGGGACGTAGATAATCAACACGTATGGATCGGCTGCAGCACAAACGATAAAGGCCGATGCCATCTGAAACATCATCAAGAGCATCCACAATGCCCAGTACGGGAGGGGATTGTCGACTTGGTCGAGATCTCGCGAGAACCGATTCAGAATTCTACCCACAGGGGTCACGTCGAAGAAAGTTGTGACGGGCGCAAGTAAAACCTTGAGGAGATACTTGGAGTGCAGCTTTCCCGAACAAACCATGCACACTTGCATGAAGTATGTACACCGGATGAAAACAAGAAAAGCTGAACCAACAACAAGACCGACGTAAATCGCTAGTGAGTGCTTCGGTGTAAAATCAAAGTTGCCCTTAGACCATTGACTCAAGAACCAGTCGCAAAAGAAAAGCGCGACCTGAGCCACGACGAACAAAGCGACAATTATTGACGCTAGAAGATATCCGTTCCATTCTGATGAAGCCAGATAGTCCACGTACGTTTTCAGCTTCACAGAGCCGACGAGTCGATCTTCTTCTACGATGAGTTTCCCTTTGGACCTCGTGTCTCCTTTGTCTTCGCCATCTTGCTGAGTGGAAACCACCGTAAGCGAAGATTTTCTTTCTAATGTGTGGTAATCGTCAGCTTCACTGGCAACATCACCACTTTCGATGCCCACACTGTCTGTTACCAGAAACGGGAATTTGTGTTCAAGCTGTGTCAATGTGCCATCGCCCACTATCCGGCCATCCGACATCACTAGTATACGGTCAGCATATTGCAGCAAATGGTAGTGTGCATTCAACACCAGTAATCGAGTTGTATCATTTGCAAGGCCTGCAAGGCCTTCAGCGAACACAGCATTCGCCACATGAACATCTAGCGCACTCAAAGGGTCGTCAAGCACGACGAAGTCAAAGGTACGAGCACGATACATAGCTCGAGCCACACCTACACGGGCCTTTTGGCCACCACTCAAATTGATTCCACGCTCCCCAATCTCCGTTCGATCTCCCTGCTCCAGCATGTCGAAATCGGGCAACAATTGACACGCCTCGACTACGTGCGCATAGTGCTCAGCATCATACTCCTCGCCAAATAGGATGTTATCACGTACTGTTTGATTCTGGATCCAAGCTTGCTGACTAGCGTAAGCAATATTACCACGAACAACACGCGTGCCACGAGTTTCCTGCATTTCACCAAGGATGGCATTGACAAGACTTGATTTTCCACTTCCGACAGAACCAACAACGACAGTAAGAGTGCCCGGTTGCAGGGTGAGGTTGATATTCGACAGTGTTGGTGCTGTAGCATCTTCATCCCACTGGAAATCAGCGTTTTCAATCATGATAATCGGGTTTTCGCGAGTCAACAGAGATTGCTGTGGATATCCTTCAATCTCACCCGAGATGAGGAAATCAGACAGTCTGCGCGTCGACGTAATAGCTTCCGCTACGGCCACAGAGCTGTTGGCGAAAATACTAAACGGCATCTTGCAGCAGTTTGTCAGCGCAAGAATCACAAAAGTTGTCGATACATCTGGACTGTGGCCTTGGAGCACGTAAACCACGAAGCAAACCAAATTCAGGATCGTCGGTCCTAGGAACATCAAAATCGCGTTGCCCAAACGGTAGTAATTGTACGTGCGCATCAGAGAGACCTCTTCGTCTCGAATTTCATGGATGATATCGCTGATGGAATGTTCCCAAGCGTAAAACTTGATCACGCGAATGCCCAAAAGAACTTCGTTAGTCAATTTCACACGATTCGCGCCAATCTTCGAGATACGTCGACGATAGACTCCAATTTGTCGAGAAGAAGTAAAAGCTCCCCAGAGGATAAACGCGCTTACTATAGCCACAGCAAGTCCAACAAAAACTCCCATTTGTGTACCGATTAAAATACACACTGCGATCAGAATCAATGGCGACATGATGCACCATAGTCCGAGTCTGTACGCTTCCATGACCCGTTCACTGTCCACTCCAGCGATAGTCACGATCTCCCCATTATTCATCGTGCGTCTAGCTGTCGCCGAAAGGCGAAGCATCTTCTGGTACGCGCTGTTGATCACAACCATTCGTGCGTTGCATCCAGCTCTTGCAGTTAGAAATTGTCCCGAATTGATAGCCGTGGCAGTGCAGAAAGCTACACAGCCCAATAGCACTGCAAGGCCATAACCCGACGAAATGCCGAACATGTTATCCTCGCCCTCCATATTCTGCAAAATGGCCTTGATCAAGAACGGTTGGATGAGCACCAAGACGGAGTTCACGAAATAACACCCGAGAGCCGTCGCGTAAGTGTCTTTTGTGGCCTGCCATAGAGCGAAGTTCACGTTTGAGCGCTTTGGAGTGGCTCCCCTTTTCGTAGCCTTTGCAGAATTTTTTTTCGCTTCACCAACATAAGCTGCGTCGAATCGCTGCTGTAGTGGGTGGGCTTTATCCTTTTCCGGAAGATCCCAGACACTGTCTTCATCCAGCGTAGACTTGTACCCGCGCATTAACATGGGTTGCAGCCACCAGATCGTCGCAATGGACAAGATGTTGGCAGTATCCAGAGGGTTAGCCTTACTTTGATTCGACACCGACTGGGCTCTAGGCGTCTTGACCTCATGATAACTTGCATCTGTCCCCATCGTCGCCCAACGCGTCCTGCAGCGAACGAATGCCAGACTGAACATCAATCTGGCATTCAGCCACTGAAGATGAGCAGGAACAGCACGCGCCAATGATGAGTGTACCGCATTGGTGCGTAAACATTCTGCAGATACGATTGCCATCAACGAAGAAAATAATGATCACTTCAAGTGTGGCATGCACGACGAGCACGACAACCCGACCCGACTGCGCCGCTATCTGTCCTCTGGAATCAAAGCAGCAATTGACACGTTGAGCTATTATACTTGTAAACTGCAATCTTCTTCGAAATCGACAAGCACCTATACAAAACCGTCACCTTGGCTGCTGCACCGCAGTGCCGAATGTTGGTACGGTCCCATGACCAATCACTACTTTTAGTTCAATAGTAAGTCGCTTCACGATTTGGTGCTGAAGGAAAATGAACGGATCATGGTACTCCATGCAGCAAAATCATGGTTGTTGTGTTCAATTCATCTCCCGAGTGTTCAAGTCGCGAGTCACACCCCTTTTCGTGGAAAGCCTTGTCGGCCGCTCCTCGAAATTCAGGTAGGTTTTTCGATCGTCCAGACAGGTTCATTTCATTTCACCCACCAAAAGTATGTTGTGCACTTTCAATCTTTGGCAACACAGACGGGATCTAGACTCAAACTCGTGAGATTGTTTCAGTCACCAGATTGAGGGATGGAGAACGCGTGACGCTATCAAGACGCTTCAATTCCAAAGCAGACGTATGTACTTCTTGGCGACAGGCATACAGCCATAGACCGCAGGATAATAGCAGTCATTATATGTAGCTGTGCTTAAGAGCAGGAATTCCTGTCAGTTCTGTCAACGTGCCGCCCCCACAACCCGTCCACTGCGATCAGCAGCACCCGATCCGCGTACTGCAAGTAAGTCGTAGTAAGAGTTCAGTACCAACAATCGAGTGGAGGCCTTCGCGGTACCACTCAGCCTTCCGAAACACAGTCTTCTGAGGCCTTCATCATCTATATCAAGGCGTTGCCTACAGCTTTGCCAGACTCCACCAACGACTTGAAAATTCCACCCTTCCTCTGCAGCAGTGCCAACGGACTGTCGAACTCCACCACCTCACCCGCATCCAACACCAAAATCTTGTCGCTGTCCATGATCGTCTCGATTCGGTGCGCGATACACAACACGGTACTGTCACCTCCACCGAAACTCTCCTTCATCGTCTGCTGGATCAACTTGTCCGACTCCTGGTCCACATTCGCAGTCGCTTCATCCATCACGATCACCTTACTGTCACGGATCAACGCACGAGCGATGCACAGCAGTTGACGCTGACCCACCGACAAGTTTTCACCCTTCTCCGCCACCTCGTAGTCGAGCCCTTTTCCCCATGACGACACCGTCTCCGACAAATGAACCTTCCGCAACACTTCATACAGCTCTACATCGCTCTTCTCCGCGAACGGGTCCAGGTTCATGCGTAGTGAGCCACTGAAGAGCATCGGGTCTTGCGGTATGATGGTCAATTTGGTACGAAGCTGGTGAACCGTGATAGTGGCAATGTCGACGCCATCAATGAGGACGCGTCCGGTAGTTGGGATCTCCACGACTCGGAACAATACACTCATAAGTGAGCTCTTACCGGATCCAGTTCTTCCACAGATGCCGATTTTCTCACCACTCGCCACTGAGAATGACACACCTTTGAGTACCAAAGGTAGATCATCTCGATACTTCATGGAAACATTTTCGAAAGTGACAGCCCCAGTTGGGGGCCAGTCAGTGGCAAGTGATGACTTCTTGGTAGGTGAGCGCTTGTACCCTTCTTCATCAAGCGAGTTATAGTGGGCAATACGCTCGAAGCATGTCATGATTTGCTCAACTTGAGTCGTCAGGGTAGTCATGCGTTGGAAACTGGACGTGAGTTGAGCCGCGTAAGTTAGTCCCAGACCAGCAACGGAAGCACCCAGAGTGGATTTGGTTGCAATGGCAAGGATTGCGACGGCAGCAATGATCACCGACACCAGCCAGTCTGTGCGCATGGCAAACCACTTCGACGATGATTGATATAGAAGATAGTACTTGGAGTTCTGGTCGAGAAGCTGCTCGCACAAAGCAGAAAACTTTTCTGTCATATTGTACGATCGGATCGTCTCAATACCAGACAGAGTTTCCGAGACCAAATTCAAGAACGGTGACCGCGTAGTACTGTCAAAGCGTTTCAGTTCTCGAGCTGAAGCTTGGTACACCTTGATTGCGAAGATAAACGCCCAACCAACGGGGACGTAGATAATCAACACGTATGGATCGGCTGCAGCACAAACGATAAAGGCCGATGCCATCTGAAACATCATCAAGAGCATCCACAATGCCCAGTACGGGAGGGGATTGTCGACTTGGTCGAGATCTCGCGAGAACCGATTCAGAATTCTACCCACAGGGGTCACGTCGAAGAAAGTTGTGACGGGCGCAAGTAAAACCTTGAGGAGATACTTGGAGTGCAGCTTTCCCGAACAAACCATGCACACTTGCATGAAGTATGTACACCGGATGAAAACAAGAAAAGCTGAACCAACAACAAGACCGACGTAAATCGCTAGTGAGTGCTTCGGTGTAAAATCAAAGTTGCCCTTAGACCATTGACTCAAGAACCAGTCGCAAAAGAAAAGCGCGACCTGAGCCACGACGAACAAAGCGACAATTATTGACGCTAGAAGATATCCGTTCCATTCTGATGAAGCCAGATAGTCCACGTACGTTTTCAGCTTCACAGAGCCGACGAGTCGATCTTCTTCTACGATGAGTTTCCCTTTGGACCTCGTGTCTCCTTTGTCTTCGCCATCTTGCTGAGTGGAAACCACCGTAAGCGAAGATTTTCTTTCTAATGTGTGGTAATCGTCAGCTTCACTGGCAACATCACCACTTTCGATGCCCACACTGTCTGTTACCAGAAACGGGAATTTGTGTTCAAGCTGTGTCAATGTGCCATCGCCCACTATCCGGCCATCCGACATCACTAGTATACGGTCAGCATATTGCAGCAAATGGTAGTGTGCATTCAACACCAGTAATCGAGTTGTATCATTTGCAAGGCCTGCAAGGCCTTCAGCGAACACAGCATTCGCCACATGAACATCTAGCGCACTCAAAGGGTCGTCAAGCACGACGAAGTCAAAGGTACGAGCACGATACATAGCTCGAGCCACACCTACACGGGCCTTTTGGCCACCACTCAAATTGATTCCACGCTCCCCAATCTCCGTTCGATCTCCCTGCTCCAGCATGTCGAAATCGGGCAACAATTGACACGCCTCGACTACGTGCGCATAGTGCTCAGCATCATACTCCTCGCCAAATAGGATGTTATCACGTACTGTTTGATTCTGGATCCAAGCTTGCTGACTAGCGTAAGCAATATTACCACGAACAGCACGCGTGCCACGAATTTGGAGCATTTCTCCAAGAATTGCGTTGACAAGGCTGGGTTATTCACGAGGGGATGATCTTGACAGATCTTTACGTTCGGACTGGGCTACCTATGAATGAAGGCACTACATCTTTCACTCCCCAGCAGCCCGTTTACCGAGTGGCCTTTCGTTTGAGGTCCTTCTCAGGGTCCCGTTCCCACGTTGGTTTGAATTCAGTCGCCTTAGTTGATTCGGTATCCTCTGCAGAACTGCGGAGCTCGAGGCTGGTTGGTGACTTGGAGGAGCCCAAGCTGCCACAAGTTTTTCGCCGCATTGATGTCACGCTTCCAGTAGTTCGCTGTGCAATCTACGTTTCCGCAGACACGCACACTCCTCGGTCTCTTGGTTTGCGTCGTCCCGTAGATCTTGAATGGCATATCCACCATCGGACGTGAGCACTCGGAGCAAAGATAACTGGTACGAAACTCGTCGACCATGACGAGGGTTGCGCGGCGAGAGAGTTCAAGCGCGAACCGCTTTAGCGGAACGTGCATATGGCCCGCGAGGTGAGTCTGGCTGCTCCATTTTCCGAGAGCCACACACACGTCACAGTTTACGTTCGGGACGACACGCTTGGCGAGTTTCGCCACGGCCTTGCGTTTGAATCTCGACACCGTGAATCTCCACTTTCGAAATCCTTTCAGTGCACAAAACTCCAACATGGCGCTGACGTTCTTCCACATGTGCTCGTAGCGGGAGAGCAGAGACACGGACGACGAAGTCTTGAACGATGGCATGTCCTTCACAAACTCACCATAGCGCGGATACCTCTTCTTCAGGTTTTCGAACCAGAATGCATGGTGCTCGACACGACTCATGTGTCGGTACTCTCGGGATGTGACTTGTAGGACGTGAGCATTGTCACGCAGGAAGTGAGTCCGGCGCCTGACGCCGTGTTTCCGCGGACGGTGCTTTGGGTGGTGCCTTTGACAGATCTCGCACCACCCCTCCACATCGCAGTGCGCTCTGCTGCGTCTCTTGCGTCGGCAGCGGCGAGCTCCTGCCAGAACTCGCGATCGCGTGGAGACCGCCTGATGAAGTCGACATCGAGCAACGCGCCGCCGCGAACCATCGTCGCACCCTTCTTCGAGGAGCCAACAGCGCCCTAGTGTTCTCAACCGTGACGTACCCGCTGAGGCACATTTGTCCGAATCATGACATCCGGGACGCGCTCGAACAACGTGCAGTGGCTCTGCAGCAGATCCGAGTGGAGGCAATGCTCGTCATGAACTTCCACTGCTGCCGCCTGTTCGAGCACCATCGGTGCAGCTACCCGAACTACCCAGTAGTGCCGGCAAGATCTCGAACGATGGAGACAGCCCTACAGCTGGACCAAGCTACGTTCTACCGGTGCTGCACTGCTGTCTTTGGTGACGAACAGATGCGCGCGCCAAAACCCTCGGCTAACGCTGCCCTAGAGGAGTCCATCAACAAGTACAAGGCTTCGCGATCGAGGGTCATGTCGTATACACCACCTACGCTATTCGATTCAAGCTCCGCTATCAAAGAACTGGCGAATGACATGCTCATTGCGGTGCAGCAACACATTCGAACGAACTTCGAGGCGCGGCTTGTCGAATTCATTAGCCTGCAGCTTGCGTATCCGCGGGGAGCAGCTGAGGCCATGGTCGCTCGACTAAAGTCAAGTCCTGAAGACCTCACGGACGTCGAGAAGCAATGGCTTGCGTGGCTAGAACTGCCTCCTACAGCTTTAAACATAAGGAGCCACGAAGTGCTATTTCTCGGCAAGCTGTACGACATGCTGAAGGTAATGGAAGAAAACCACGACCAAGACGAGATCCCGAAATGGTGCCGATTGTTTACGTTGCTGCCGCAGCCCAGCTCCTGTGTGCCGGCGTTCTTCCCAGTCACGACAGAGGTGCTCTACCAAGTCGCAAAACAAGTTTTGGCAACTACGGGCAAGGATGTTTTTGGTCTCTACAAGTCCACAAACTCTCGTGGACAACGGACGTATGCTACGCCTGAAGAGTTCCAAGAAGTGCGCGAGCGAATGTGGACCACGGTGTTCAACCTCGGAGACTGCGTCAGCCATACTGCGGATCCCCGAATTGGCGTTCCAAGGCGCAACTTCGAGTACCAGATCTCCACAAATGGCTACAGTGCTGCTGTGCTGACGTCAATTCCTGCTCCTCTTGAACGACCTGCTCTTTCTCCGAAGTATATACCAAATACATTGATCGGGATTGACCCAGGTCTACGGATGATGCTGACAGCATACAGCCGTCCTATGCTAGACTTTGTTTGCAACGCACCGGAAGAGCCATGCTACATGCCCGGTTGGTGCAGTACCTGTCCAGGCCACGTTGGCGGTAGACGCCATGGCAAGAAGCGCAGCAGGAACCGCCGTCGTCGCCACCGACGCAAGAGACGCAGCAGAGCACAGTGCGATGTGGAGGGGTGGTGCGAGATCTGCCAACGGCACCACCCAAAGCACCGTCCGCGGAAACACGGCGTCAGACGCCGGACTCACTTCCTGCGTGACAATGCTCACGTCCTACAAGTCACGTCCCGAGAGTACCGACACATGAGTCGTGTCGAGCACCATGCATTCTGGTTCGAAAACCTGAAGAAGAGGTATCCGCGCTATGGTGAGTTTGTGAAGGACATGCCATCGTTCAAGACTTCGTCGTCCGTGTCTCTGCTCTCCCGCTACGAGCACATGTGGAAGAACGTCAGCGCCATGTTGGAGTTTTGTGCACTGAAAGGATTTCGAAAGTGGAGATTCACGGTGTCGAGATTCAAACGCAAGGCCGTGGCGAAACTCGCCAAGCGTGTCGTCCCGAACGTAAACTGTGACGTGTGTGTGGCTCTCGAAAAATGGAGCAGCCAGACTCACCTCGCGGGCCATATGCACGTTCCGCTAAAGCGGTTCGCGCTTGAACTCTCTCGCCGCGCAACCCTCGTCATGGTCGACGAGTTTCGTACCAGTTATCTTTGCTCCGAGTGCTCACGTCCGATGGTGGATATGCCATTCAAGATCTACGGGACGACGCAAACCAAGAGACCGAGGAGTGTGCGTGTCTGCGGAAACGTAGATTGCACAGCGAACTACTGGAAGCGTGACATCAATGCGGCGAAAAACTTGTGGCAGCTTGGGCTCCTCCAAGTCACCAACCAGCCTCGAGCTCCGCAGTTCTGCAGAGGATACCGAATCAACTAAGGCGACTGAATTCAAACCAACGTGGGAACGGGACCCTGAGAAGGACCTCAAACGAAAGGCCACTCGGTAAACGGGCTGCTGGGGAGTGAAAGATGTAGTGCCTTCATTCATAGGTAGCCCAGTCCGAACGTAAAGATCTCTCCTATTCGTACTTAGTCGGTTCGTTGCGTCTTAAGTTTACACCTTGGTGTGCGGTACACCAAGCGATCTATTCCCTGCCAACGCCAGAGCCAAGAAGCTCCTCTAGTTCCGCTGGCCATGGCTTCGTCGCCGCGTATCTCGCGCTCCCGCTCGCGTTCGCGCTCTCCGACTCGCTCTGCGTCTCGTTCTCGCTCCGCCTCCAGTACGCATTTCCTCCTCTAGCTCTAGCTCTTCCTTTGTCCCCCATTCTAAGCCTCCTTCTGCTCGTAGACGCGCGCTCTCCGACCTCTCGCAAATCTCCTAGTCGCAGCAACGAAAAACCCGCCTCCAAGCCCGTGAACTTGCGCGTCGAGAACCTCACGCGCAACGTGAACGCCGACCATCTGCGAGAGATCTTCGGCAAGTTCGGACTCGTAATTCGAGTGGAGATGGCCGTGCCTAGAGGCAAAGCCAGCGCACTGGTGGTCTTCGCCACGCAGAAGGATGCGGACAGTGCCAAGGACCACATGCACGACGGCTGGCTGGACGGGAACAAGCTGCGGGTTCTACCGGACGCCTCCAAGCCCGACGGAGCCAATAGTCGACGCACCGTCACGGGCTCGTCGTTGTCTCCTAGAAGCCGCGGTCGACGTGGTGAACGCTTCCGGTCGCCGTCGCCTCCGTCAAGGAATCGCCAGCGGTCTCCGATAAGAGGCGGACGAGGACGGCGCGGGGCGTCGCCGTTCCGAGGACGTAGTCGTAGTCGAAGCTTCGGTAATAACCGACGTGGAGGCAGATCGCGTTCTCGCAGTCCGGCGTTCCGTCGACGTGGTGCCTCGCCGTTCCGAGGCGGAAGACGGAGTCCGCTGCCTCCGTTTCGAGGAGGCTGGCGACGCTCGCCCAGTCCGTTCCGACGTCGACGCAGCCCGAGCCGCAGCAGAAGCAGAAGCTTCAGTAGAAGTCGAAGCCGAAGTTTCAGTCGAGGAAGAGGACGCAGTCGCAGTCAGAGTCGGAGTGCAAGCCGGAGCAGAAGCAGAAGCTTTAGCAGTCGAAGCCGAAGCTCCAGTCGAGGAAAAGGAAGACGGCGTAGCCGCAGTGCGAGCCGTAGCCGCAGCCGCAGCCGGAGTCGCAGTTAAGGAGATAGAGAGACCGACAGCGTTTTGTACTGGTCCAAGCGTTTTTGATTTCGTGTTGCTTACTGCTAATGAATACACGTCCTTCATCTCACATCAACTCTTCATCCTTGCCTTGAAAGCGGCTCAATTCTTACGTACTCGACAGCGTATTGCGTCCGGTGTAACGTCGCACGAGAGGAGAACGGGGTGGAAGAGAACTGTCCCCATCGGCAAGATCATGAACGTCGTCGCTGGACATGGCACGGTTTTCGAAGCCGCGAGCTCGGCGAGTCACTGATGGCCGGTGGAAACTGCGTTGGCCCTCGGCACCAATTTCAGTCGCATTCTCACGCACCCTGCCTAACCTGTCATTCACGGGGGCGCTGACTCGTCGACCTGATGCTCTGCTGCCAGCACGGGCTCCACCAGCCTCAGGACTACGCGAGAGCACCGAGACCGAGAAGAACCGTCTTCGACCTTGTCCATGGCGCGCACCGCGGAAAATATTGCCTGCCGAGGCTCTCGGCGACTCCTCCACTGACGTGATGGCACGCACGTTGCGTGTGTGCGAGACGCGAGTGCTTTCTGTTAGGCCCTCGAGATCAGGCTCCGAATCGGTTGGGAAGCCATGGAAGGCCAGCGACCCGCGACTTGCATGGCGGTCAAAAATGGACTTGGTTCTCTTGGCATCGCGAGAGTATCTGTCTGTAGACATGAATGATTCCACCATAACACTCTCGGCATCGTAGCTGAATGCGCTGCCTCTTGTAGCCGACACACGGCTGCCAAGGCGACCGATAAGTGGTCGTGCTGCCATCACTACGGCGGGGGCAATCGGCTTGGAGATATTCGTATCCCTCATGCTCGATGTCAATACAGATCCTGCTGCAACACGGCCAGCCTCGCCACCAAGTACGTCCTCCGGGATCTTCTCTGCGGGCGGGAAAGTGAGCAACTGGCCGGCAATATGTGTGAGACCGTAGGCGTTCACCTCCTGCGCTAAGTGCTTGTACGACGGTCTGAACATGCGCATGTATCCCTTCCACATGAAGTCCCGCGATAGAGCCGCTACCACAAGTAGAGGCATCACCAGCCAGAAAGCATCAATTCCGAACGTGTTCGTGAACACGCCATTCCAGTACGACGAACTGATGGATCTGCCGTGGGAAATGAAAGCTGCAGTGCCGATCCAAAGCATGAACGATCCGATGTAGATGCCGATGTGAATCGGCCACCACATCTGCTGATGCAGACACAGCTTCAGTGTCACCACAATCAACACGGTCGTGAAGGAGGCGCACCCGTAGACCCACATCGTAGGAGTATCACCTCCCGTGTTCAAATAGCGCATGCCATACAGGACGCCGAAGCAAATAATGAGCGACTCCCATATGCACGACGATATCCAAGCCCACACAACCTTCGTGTTGAACCTCGTGTTCTCCTGGCCGATACGGTAAAGCAGCGGGTAGTTGTGCGCCAAACATGCAGGCACATCCTGTTCGAAAGTGCTCACCAGGACGATTGGCAACGCTGTGAAGAGTAGATTGTACCCCTGAAGTCCCCATTCAAGGAAGTACTTCTGTCCTGAGTAGCCCGTGTAGATCATGTACCAGAACTGCGTCAGGTTCAGAATCACGTTCTTGTAGAAAATGTACAGGATAAGTTTGCCCATGCGTACGTAGTTCCAGCGTCCATGGACAAGTAGCAGTCGCGACAGGAAGCGGAATTGCGCGATGGCATAATCCGATGAGTTTGCAGCCTGCATACCTTCCTGGCCAGAGATACCAACACCCACGTGTGCAGCTTGAATCATCGAAACATCATTAGCACCATCGCCGATTGCCAGCGTTCGAACTTCCGGATTGTTGTCACGAACCAGCCGCACCAACTGCGCCTTCTGAGCAGGCGATACACGGCAAGCAATTACTGCCACACACTTTTCTGCTACCTTCAAAAGCAGTTCAGGGCACTCTTCCAGCGCAAGCTCCAGCGTTTCACCATCAATTACCAAAGCCAGATCCTGCTTTGGCATCTCGGCCAAACTCTCGATACGGGTCAATCGTTTGCGCTGGTTTCTGAGCGAAACCGTGCTTTGCCTATCTGAGATCACCGAAAGAGCACCTGGCCCCCCAGCCGGTGTCGATGCAGAAGTGTCATCGTTGTCGATGTCACGGCTGTAGGCTTCCAGCTCGTCAATGATGGCAGTCAAGTCAGGGTGTGTATCCGCCGAGATCACGATTCGTTCGATGTCCGAGGCCAATAGACGGCAGGCGAAGCCGATGTTGATAGCGGTCTCCTCCTTGTCACCTGTCAGCATCCAGATCTTGATCGACGCCTGGCGCAGCTTGTAAATTGTATCGGGTACCTCAGCTTGCAGTCGGTCCTCGATAGCTGTGGCACCCAAGATGTCTAAGTTCACCTCAATCTCCTCCATTAGCCGATCAATGTCGTTATCCTCGCCATTCCGGCGCAGATCGATCTGACGCATGTCGTTGATAGCTGTCCGATAGCGGATCACCCATGACTCAAAAAACTTCGGGTCAATATCGGTCGATCCAATAACTAACGTACGCAGTCCTTCGGACGCGAATTGCTCCATGTGTTGCAGTGTGAGGTTGCGTGTCTGCTTGACAGTCGGGTCATTGGTCGGTCTCAGGCGCTCATACATGACAGTGTCAGCTCCCTTGCAAAACAGCTTTAGCTCGCCATTTGGACCCTTCAGGATCACAGACATTCGCTTACGCGTGCTGTTAAACTCAAGGACCTCAAGGACCTCGTAACTACCCACAGGGTGCTCTGCAACAGGCTGGTTGCAAACCATATCTTCAGGGTGATCCACGCACGAGAAATACTCCACCATAGCCTTGCCGGGCCCACGCGCCACGAATTTGTAGCCAAAGCAGGCAGCTGCAGCAACGAGTGCTTGTTCGTCGGGAGAAGATGCGCTCAAGCGCAGGCTATTGTCCGGGGCCTTTTCGGGCATGACGGTGTGGCACACTGCAAGGTGCTCAAAGAACGACCCGATTGCCTTTGCCTGCATGCTACTCTTCTGCGCCAGCGCGTCAAATAGTGCGTCGTCTTGGTAGTTTACAAACGGTGCCTTCACCACACGATCTGTCGGGTTGTTTGAGTCTGTTCCAGTATCAACGCGGTCTTTCCTCATCGGAACTGGGCAGCCACCGCCGGGAGTCACTGCGTAGAACGAAGATGTCGTGGGTGCCTCTTCCTGTAGACGCCTTCTGGCCGCGATACCCACCTCGGTCTCACCGTGGCCATATGCCACACCATTAATAGAGCATTTGCGGAACTCCATAATATTGCACGTCAGTGTACCAGTCTTGTCCGAGAAGATGTAGTCGATCTGTCCCAGCTCCTCATTCAAAGACATCGTGCGGACTTGGCATGGCGTATCTGTCTCCTCGTGATACATCTCCAGATCGTTGTTCATAAAGTACGACTGCATAAATTTCACAGACGTCATCGAGACGTACAAAGAGACCGGGATAAATGAGTTCAGCAGCAGGAAATAATACAACACCATGATGAAAAAGTTTCCGACAGGCGACTTCACAGCGGTCGACCCTCCGTCGTACAAATACCACGCAGCCTTATGAACATGTTTGTCCAGGTTTTGAGAATTCCAGACCGTCGACAAGATAGCACCTGCTAGACACAGCGCCACCATGAGCATGCAAATGTAGAGGATCTGCTTGTTCAGGCGCCTTTCCATATTACTCCATTTCATGGGCTCGGACGACGAGGCCATCATGATCTTCGTGTCCGGGCCCGTGTTCACCACCAAGCCGTAAATGTACTCCGTGTTACGCAGCGTCGAGCCACGCAGCACAATGGCATTGGTCGTGATCACCTCCTTCTTCCCTCCTTCCAGCGTCATCGACCCACTAAACCTGTGAATCGAATTATTCGGCGTCTCACACACCACCGTTCCCTTCAAGTCTCCCACCGCAGCATCACTCAACAATGCCGTGTACGTGGCTTCCAGTCCCTGTCTGAGCTTCAAATTGGTCTCTCCATCCAGCGACTTGGTCTCCACATAACAAATCCCCGCGGGGTTGGTGGGTTCCGGTTCACAAGCCCCTAAAATAACGAGGTCCGCCGGCACGGGGTCTCGATTCGCCACTTTGACTACATCTCCGACCTGCAGCGAGTGCCATTTCGCGGCTTCAAACGCCTTTGCATCCCTATTAAACCTTTGGCACGGCATATTATTGGCAATGTGGTCGGCCTTGTGTCGCTTGTAGTCCTCCAAACAGGCGAAGAACATGTCAATGAGCACAATAATAGACAGCGCCGGTAGTGACGCCGGGAAGCCGCCCGTGTTGGAAATGGGCTTGATGGTCTGCATGATGGAGATGACGAGGAAGTAGGCGTTGGCCAGTTTGCTGAACTCGTAGAAGAGCAGCTTGGGCAGGAAGTTGTAGAGCGTGAAGCGACTGGTGATGACCAGATTCGAGCAGTAGCCCAGGGCCTCGTTCTTGTCGGGGGAATTCAGATAAACGTAACGGTATTCTTCTTCATCTTCTCTTTTCTTGTGTTCTTCTTCTTGTTCTTCTTTCTTGAGGTTCTCCTCCTGCACCCGACTCACGGTTAGCACCTCCTCGTCCACGTCATCCACGTCGTCCACGTGGACGTCCACTACGTCGCTGCCCAAGATGCTGTCGGCGTCGATGTCGTCCACCAGAACTGGGGACGCCGGGACGGCCTGCAGCAGCGTGTAGGGGCCGGTGGGGGTGCCGCCCTCTTCGATGTCCGCGGGCGGGGGCGGCATCGATGGGTCGCTCGGGATGTGGCGCTTGGAATGGCCGAGTGAGCTGCAGCAGACGACCAGAGACCCTAGTAGACCAGCCCCAGCAGATGGCACTGTCTGGTTGTTGTCTTTTGCACGTCTGGGAAGAAGCGACGTATTTTTGGGTGCGTTCCATTTTGGCGCAGAGAGGCGACAACGGCGAGAGCGATTAATACACCTGCGGAAAGAGATGGAGAACGAGTTGGACGGGGACACCCGCTCGGGGTACGACAGCTGCCTCTGAAAGTTGCTGCGACTAGGTCGAAGCATGTTCCTGTAACGGTATCAGAAACGATGCTGTTGGGAGGGTTTGTGGTAGCACAGCGTGTGATTTGGACCATTACGACACCGCTGCTGTTCGCAACCGACAGCTTGTCTGCCCCGCACACCACGTGGAGGTGTACATGTAGCGTTTTGGGCGCTCTGTGGTCTCCATGTGGACGTTCGAGGCTCGAGATGGAGAGCTACTGTAATAATACAAGGTGTGCATGTTGGGAGACCAGCCTCGTCCCACAAAATAAGTTCCTCCGTCCGTGATGAGCCCTTGTGCCGCAATCAAGCACGTCTCCATGACGCCTCAATGGACGCCAGATCAATCCATTGCTCCCAACCGGGTTGCGCGGTAGAGATCGTGTGTGTCGAGACTCGAGTGTATCACGCACGCATGCACACACGCCGCAGCTTGAGCTCCTACATGCGCAATACCTCTGCTGGGCTCAAACTGGAGCTGCCTTTCAGCGTTCGAGGCATCGACATCGGTGCGGTAAGCCGGGGCGCCGCCCCGCACTATCTCACGGCCTTCCCGCGCTGTCCCAGGGTGGGACTCCCAGTCAAGTTGGTGATCAGCTCTCGCCAACCGTCCTCGGCGGTGGCAAGCGAGCTGCAGTACTCTCTCAATGTGCAGTGCTTCATGCTCGCCCCCTAAAACTTGAGCAGCAGCTTTTCCCTGCGGCTGCAACCACAAGCGCCATGTGTGGGCTTGCTCGGTGCATGTACCCTGTTCGGAAACAGGCCTCGCGTGCGGTAGGATCAAGGTACAAGAAGCTGAATGCACGACCGTCTCGCAAGCCCTCGAGGCTCAGGGGCGTCCAGTCGAGCTGGCGAGACTTGCTTGATTAGGGCACTGAGCGTGCCCTAATCTAACGTAGCGTAGATGACAGGACAGAGCCACAACGCAGTGCAAAAGTATCTTAATCCACTTTCAGGCGGCAGATATCTGCAGGTGCCACCAGGCTGTGCTACACAGCCCGCCACCAGTGAAGCGCAGCAAGACATCGTCGGGGCCCATCCAGGCGTCCTCCACGACACCCGCAAAGGGCAAAGTCCTCGTGCAGCTAGAACGAGAACGTCTCCAAATATGGACAAGGACAAACACCAAATGTTCAAGCAGAACCACTTGCACAAGAAGAGGGGCTTCAGATCAGGGTATTATAGTTGCTGCGCGCACGTTCTCCTAACGTAGTTGCCTCTATAAGTCCGTGGCTACCCGAATAGCATCACGGCCTCCGTCCTAAGCTGTTCTACACGAACCTACGGTTGTTGGGCCTATTACGCTAGCGCAGAGCTAGCAGGACTCCCCGATGTAGGAACACCGGTGAAATGGTCGCGCAGTACGGACGCACCCACGTTCTTGTGGAAGATGTTCCGTGCTGCGTTAGCATCTCGATCTTGGACCAGGTGGCAGTGCTTGCACCTGTAGACCTTGTTGGCGCCAAGCTTCTTGTCGATGCAGCCACACCCCGAGCACGTCTTGGACGTATACTCCTCGTGCACTTCCACCATTCGGCCGCTCGTTCGCTGCATCTTGTACTCCAGCATCTTCTTGAACTTGAAGTGCGACAGCGTCATCATGGCGCGGACAGTCGGGCGACGCAGCTTCCGCTTCCGTCCCCGAAGCACGAGTTCTTCAGCTGGAGCAAGAAGGCTCTCAGGCGTGATGTCCAAACAATCTTCTCGGACATATCGAGCGGCCATCTGCTGGGTCTCGAACGTTGGCAGCAGCATCTCGTGGTAGTTCAGCGACAGCCACTTTGAGATCTCCTGGTGCATATCGTGCACCATGCGCGTCACCTTGCCAAGAACCTGACGGATCTGCTGACGCAGGCGCTGACGCCGCCGCTTGTTCCGCTGCAGTTCAGTGATGACGACGCATTCTGCTGCCGCCATCTTCTTTGCCACCTTGGTCTTTGTATGGCACGGATGTCGACACTTGCTCTCCTCGTTCTTCGCCGCCTCACGACCCTCACTCGTCCGTTTGCACGCACAGTCCTTCCCTCGACACGGCGGCTCTATGATCTTCTGCTCTAGCAGCGCCAGCTCGCGCCGCAGAGTGTCCGCAATCTTGAGTCGCGTGAGTATCTTCTCGTCGGGATCCGCGATGCTGAGTACTCGGCCGCTGGGATCGTAGAATGTGATGAAGCAGCGCACGCCGGGATCAATAGCACCCGTGCGAGTGCTCAGCGTAGGCGCAAAGTCCTTGCAGGTAGGCACGCACAAGTAGAAGCCCTTGTCACGGGTGCGCACTAGTCGCACCATTGTGGTGACCTCAGGCAGAGGCTCGGACAGCTCGATCCATTTCTTGCCCATGAACGACTTGTGGAAGCGAACTGATTTGCGATCCTTGGACACGAAGAACCCGCGGTCTGTCCGCAGCGCCATTGCGTCTGAGCGCGCAAATACACTCTTAAACCCGATGTCCGGGAACGTCGTCTTCTTGCCCTTCTCCTTCAGAGCGTCGAACAGCGCGGTGCTCGAGACGACAGCATCCTGGAAGTCGTCAAAGGCTCCGACGAAAACCTCCGAATTGTACTGAAGATGCTTTGCCAGCTTCTTCTTGTTTCGGAAGTGTTGTCGAACGCCTTCCTTCGTCGACATCGGACGGTACAGCTGCGCCAGCGCCTTGGGCTTGATGCATCCTTGAGCCAGACGTGCAGCACATTCTCCCTTGGAGGCGGCGACAAGGTTGTTGTACACAGCACGACGAGTCGCAAACATTTGGTTCAGCTTCGCCTTTTGCTCCGTTGACGGCTTCATCGCCACCTTCGCGCAGCTCGTGACGGGTGGGAGTATCACAGGGGACTTCACTTCTTTAAGGTTGCGCACTTTCTTCTTACGCGGCTTGGGCGGCTCAACCACGAAGTCACAGATCTTGGGGTCCCAGTCTGGTTGGTCGGTGTCCACGCAGTGCGTCACTCGGAATCACGAGTCCTGGAGAGGCTTGAAGATCGCAGGCAAGGTAGTACTGTCCCTCACGTCGTCAGGAGCCCAGAGGCCGTCGGCGACTTCCTGATGGAACCACACGTCAGGACCTTCGAGGACGCGTCCGTCTTGTGCGAGTCGCTGCCTCTTATTCTTCTTGCTTTCTCCGCCGATGCCCTTGCGTTTCTTGCCTCCAGATGTCCTCGCGCGCTTCTTCTTGGACGCTGGCTTTGCCTTTCCAGCCGCCTTGCCCCGCCCCTTGCGAGGTGAAGCCGGCGCCATGGTCGCGGGAAGTCAAGTGAGTAGGAGACTGCAACTTGTGGAATGAGAGCAATCCATGAGCAGCTCCCACGAGCCTTGGCCACCGAGTCGATGCCAATACTGTAATGCTGTACGCTTTCGTGATGAAGTACTATAAGCTGGACATCTTCTGTTACGTAGCCAGGTAGATGACACCGCACCAGGAAGCCACTCAACACTTGCTACTACTGCTTCCATCTCCTTTGCTACGACTTCCTGCTGAGTCTGCTCCACTTCACAATCAACTAAAGACAAAACCCCTGTGGCCGAGCTGGCCCTCCTCGATTCCTAATGTTGACTTCACTATGCCTCACAGCTTGACCGCCATGTTCACCATGTGCGACTGGGACTTTGGCCGCACTACTTTGAGCGCGTATGACTTCCTACGAATGGCGTCGAAACGTAGGCGATATCTTGGACTTTGTATGCTATCGTAGGAAATTCAGCGGAGAAAACAGCAACGTTCTGTTTCGATCCTATTACCTATTTTTGCAGGCCTGCAAGCCTTTCACTCAATCTCCTGCAGCTCACTCGCCCTGCCCCGCTCAGGACGCATTCCGTTTCGTAGAAGGGAGGAGATATACCTCCTGCCTATTATTTCGGGTCATTCCGTAAGAACCGACTTACGTCGCACAAGATGCAGGCGGTATCGAAGGTGGAGGTGAAGCCTCAAGGTGATGGACACTCCATACAGCCAAGACGTCCATGGGACGCAGGAGGAGCGATGTCTTCAGTGCAGTCTCATGAGTTCAAAGGGAGCCAGTATCTGGTGGGCAAAAGAGCCAAGAAAACGTTGATGAAATGGCACATTTTCAACATCATTCGTCGGCTGATGGTGATCGCTGCGGCCATCCAGTACATTTACGTGTCGATGGCGGCCGGTTGGTGCACAATTGGCGTTTTAAAGGGGGAACACAACCCGCCCGAGTCGTTCCGAGTGTTCACGGCGACTTTAATTTCTGGATATATGGGTCATGGACTCATTCGCAACAGTCCGTTGGTGCATAATGTGTTGGGGAACGACACGACTCCACGAGACTACGCTCTATTCCTCAACTCGAAGACAAATACGTCAACTCATAATTGCACTGGAAGGCCCAAATTCAACCGCGCAATCTACAACTACGACTTTCTGAGTCGCGCGTACCTCGGCATGGTAAATGATACCAAGTACAACATCACTATCTTTGAGGACTTCGAACTAGTGCAAGTGGTGGTGGACTGCAGCTTCACGAACCTCAATTCGGGAGATAACGCAATGGTGCGTTTTTTCAACTTGATCCGCTCGAAAAGCGACCCGGAAGACTTGATGCTGGTCACGATGTCACTCAACGTGCAAGATTACGAAATTCCCGACCGCCACAAGATAGGCTCAGCTGCCTTATCGATGATCACGCTAGTTCGCAACATGACCGCCGGTAACGTTGGGCAATACTACTTAATGGCGCTGGAATGTCCATACATCCGATCCCTTGACTTCGAAGTGTACGAATTTGTGGGAATAACCGAGGATAGTTACCTCGCGCTGCGCAGCATACCACAAGATCCAGTGTCACAATCGGCGAAACAATTGATCACGTCGCGGAAGCGTGGGTTCTTTAACGGTCAAGAGCAATCCAACATTCGCTACATGTATACACTGTTGAATTCCAATGCAACGAGCGCACTAACTCAGTGGGAGTGGCTTGGTGAAGCAGTGATGTCGGTCTCGTGGGCCTGGGTGCACGGAATTCACTTCTTGTTCGGATTGGATGCGATTTTCTCGTTTGTGGTGCTGTTACTTGTGATGTACCAAAACTTCCTGAAAGGCAAGGTTTGGGTCGGCGATCCGTTTGCGTCTGTATCGACCGCCATGCTCGTCGGACGTGGCATTCTAGTAGTAATTTCGTGGTATTTGAACTCGTTCTGGATGCTTTTCGAGTTTTGCATGTCAATTGCTGGAGCCATCTCGAAAACTCAAATTGTAAGAGTCCACACAGAACTGGTGCACGCCGATGTTCTCGTCGTATATCTCGGTTTGGTTGGTCTGATTAGCTCTATCTGCCGGGAGCGGATAGATCCGTCGATTGCCATCTTCTTGTTCGAGATTATTTACTCGAAGCACCAGCGCCTTCTCACCATAGCTGCAGCGGTTCAGAAAGAGGTTGTGACCTACTCCAACAACGTCTTTATGCTAGGTGTTGCGACTCCTATTGGCAACGTATCACCCCTACGCTTGTGGACCGCTTTCCAGATACCTTTAAGCAAGGATAGCAAGTTCCTCTTCACATCTTTCTTCCCCAACGCTATCTTACTGTCAGTTATCACCGGATTCGCTATCTTACGCAAGATTTATCGTCATTACTACCCGGACCATACGCGAACGCGTTCGAGCGTGATAAGTGGGGACCGATCCTCGGTAAACGAAAGGACTGCGCTGACAACGAAAGGCGACCTCACCAACTTCGAAATCTCTACCGGCGCCGCACTGCAAAGTCGCTTCGGGCTCATCTCCGACTACAACAACTATGTGTATTTCAAGGGGATGAAGTTTGCGTCTGCGGATGGTGTGTACTGCTCCGGGTATGTAATTGTAAACGGGAAAATGTTGGTGGCCATCAAGGATTTACTCTCGGTAGTCATCATCAAGGCGGTTGGTTCCCGATTTACAAACGTTTATGTGTACGAAGTGGAAGGTAACACGGTGAAGGACACCGCAAGACTGGTGTATCCAGAGACATTAACGTGGTCCGATTTGTGGCGCTTGAACCTTACGGTGTTGCTGTGAAAACACGGATTCGCTCACCCATACGTGTAGACGTTAGTGAATGGTGCTATATGGGGGTACAGAATCCGCCGATTTGTTGGACACCTGGTGACTTCTTCTGCCTAATCATGACCTATAACACGAAGTGCACAAGACTAACATGAACGTGACCTGTCTTCCTTCAATCCAAGCTTTTCCAATGCTGTCGCCGCGACTCTTTTCCACGACCTGTTTTGCTTCAGCCGACGAGCAAGCTCCGATCCTTTTACTGCGAAGACAATGAAGATGTCGATGATGACGAAGACGGCCAAGAAAACGACAACTCCGAACCCGAGTCAACCAGTTCCAGCTCGTCCAGCAGCGCCAATACGGACTCGGCAGTCACTTCAGGTGTGTCGATGGCTGACACCAACGCAGTTCGAATCCGCCTGAGGCCCCCCGTCCATTCGTACACACAAATGTCCATAAGCATGTCAAGCTGGAACAAGTCGTGCTTGAAGTGGAGGGGCAAGCCACGAAAAGGGTGGCCTCGTTCGCGAATGACCTCCGTACCCGGTCGACGTGACTTGTCCATATCGATGAGCACCCAGTGTTGATAGTCTGTGTCGATGGATATCATGTTGTCGAAGCAAATGTCGCCGTGGCAGAAATTGCATCCGTGCCAGTACTTCAGCGCTGTCAACATATCGCGAAGCTATTTAGGCACCACATCGCTCAGCGGTTTACCATCTGCGTGCCCGATTGGATTCAGGTCTACAGTGACCAAGTCAGCTTCCAGCTCCACTTCCAACTTTTCCACAATCTGAAGATGAGTTTTTTCACCCTCGGTGCGACTCAATTCTTGCAGAGCCTTGTAAACATCAAGAAGCTCAACGCCAACTTGCCGACGAATCCATCCGTCCATGAACTCGATCGACCTCCATGCCTTGAAATCGGGTAGGAACGGCAACAGCCGAGGCCATCCCGATCGGCTGTACAACTTGGACATTAGGCGAAAGACGAATCCCAGATTGTAGAATGCCGTAATGACCTCAACCTTGTGCTCGAGGATGGAGTCGAATGCCATAACGCGGTAGGCCTCGAGATTTTGGTCGATAGTGTAAATTTCGAGCGTATCTTGGTTGGCAACGTAGCCCATCGTGTACGGCAAGCCTCGATGGAATAGATGACTCCATCGCGGCATGGTGTTGACCAGATCCTCGTATGTGGCATTCGTTCTTCCGGGTAAACGGGTCTTTGCTCAGCTCTTTACACCACGGAGCACCATGAGCCGACGACACAGAACATAGACGTCAGGACGAAACTTTTCCACCTCCGTGTGTGCGGATCCTGGTCCTTGCGTTTGATACTTATAACCGCCCGCTGAAGTACATGTAGCAATGCGAATCATGAAGTCATACAGAATCGACCAGAAGTTATCCGGGCGAGTCGTGCCAATCCAGCTCACATTCTGCAAATGCTTCACACCGACTTCCCAGCAGCACTAAGAAGAAATCCACAGCTAAGTCAACATCCGCACAAGACACTTCTCCTGGCGTGAACTTGGCTTCAACTTCCTTGTCCATTAACTTCAAACTGAGTGACAGTGGACGGCGCAGAATATTTGCTAGCTCGCACGGTGGGGGGAGGTCTGAGCGTTGCAGCGCTGAGTATTTTCCAAGCTCAGAGATGGCTACGTGTTGTTTTCTCGGCAGTAGAGGGAAAGGAGCTGATGGGGTTGTTACCACGTCAGGCGTCTGTATCTGTACAACAGTTTCCTCTGCTACCAAGATGGAAATCCTGTCTTCTGCGGATTCAAAGTTTGGTCCAAAGCACTCCACGCGCCCCAGTTTCCACGAAGAAACCATGTTGGTGTAGTTGGTGTCGATCTCTCCGACCAAAATGTCGGTCACGCCAAAGCTCAGCTTCAGCCAGCAACCATTTGCATCTTTTGGCAAATACAGTGCCATCGACGACGGGGACTTGTTGACTGCAGCAGTGTTACCAATGACTTCCTGGAGGTCTGCCACCGTTTGATGGAGTCCGATCTCGATGGCGAAGACGATTCCTCGCCCATGCACGCCACACCACAACTTCATCTTCGCCATGCTGTGCACTGGGGAATTGTAAACCATTGTGATAAGCGAAAATGAGAACCACGTGCCATAGCATGAAGCAATGCCTAAAGTCTCCCTCCAGTTTTTCCGGAAATTGTCACTCGTTTTTCCATGTAAACTTCCGATGCCGAGAAGTCGACAAGAGGAAGAGCTCTGATATGGTTTTTCTTCGGCAACTTGAGCAATGGTCAGCTTCGCAATGGGTTTGTGAAGCAAACATCGTCACACGGAATAGTAACGCAAACACACGCGATGCTTTGCACTCTAAAGGGGAAAATTCTGAAGCTGCTTGTAAAAAAGTTGAGATGAGCAGTGAGTCTCCTGAACACGTCGACGCGACAATTGCAGTGGCTCGATAATGCAGGTCAAAAGGGAGTAGAGGCGACCACGCTATAATATTTGAAGAAGATATCGAAGGTGTAATTCTCCCGAAATGTTAATTACGCTGCACCACGTGATTCATCCATGTTAATCACGACAAACACAAGTTCTGATACTCACTCATCTCACATGTAGTACCCAGCTCTCGATGAACTGTACGACCAAGAAATTGTCGAGAGCAACTGTGGCGTTTCTGGCCGTTAGACCAGTAGTGGAGCCTGTCAGATTCTTGAGCAGGTAATGCCATATTTAATGCCTTGAGAGCAGACAACCGATAATTTTCCGATGCAAGGGGTGTTCAATAAGACGCAGAACGGATGGAGAAAACCACATATATAGCCACGCCGTAGCGACGTGAATTCGCCAACTCTCGTTAGACACTGGTTCTCGTAGTGTAATTGTTCTGGTGCAGTTTGAAGAGAAACCACTTCAAGTACTTTTTGTCACGGCGCCAAAATAGAGAGCATGTCAGTGTATGTCTATTTCTTGCGAGATTTCAATCAAGCTCCAAATTCGAACTTCCTTGGCATTGCTCAAGGACTTGGCGTCAGTAACCAAGAAATGGCACACACGGACGCTAATGAACCGGGTTTCTGGGGGTCGACAATAAATAAGGTGCGAGTGCAGCCTCAGAGCCATGGACCAACGAGACGTTCCGCTCGTGCTTCCTTGGCAACTCGCGAAAACCTTTACGTCGTGAAAACCAAAAAGACAGAGCGAACGGGTACGGTGTGGAAGGGCTTCAATACCGGACAATCTAGTAAATCCAAGCCCAAGTTTTCGAAATGGCAGCTATTCAACATCGCTCGCAGGCTTTTAGTAATTGCCGCTGCGTGTCAGTACATCTACATATCGATGCTGGCTACTTTTCGTACGATGGAAGTCTTACGCTCAATGACAAACCCGACACAGTCCTATGGCGTTCTTACGGCGTCGCACATCGGTACATACATAGGAGACGGACTCATTCGAGACAGCATGCTGATGCAGGACGTGCTGAACGGGGACACAACACCTCGAGACTACGTTATCTTTCTCGAGTCTGACACGAAAGTCTCTGTAGACAACTGCTCCGAGGTACCGCTATTCAACTCCTCGATTTATAACTACGACTTTCTTACGCACACCTACGATGAAATGGTGAAGGATACCAGCTACAACACGACTGCCCTGACAGATTTTGAGCTTGTTGTTCCAGTTGTGGACTGCAGCTCAACGCAGCTGGAAATGGGGGACCCGTCGATTGTACGGGTTTTCAATGTGGTGCGGTCGCGCAACGACACCAACGAGGTGTATCTAGTCACGCTGTCGCTTTCCGTGCAAGACTATGAGATGCGGTCGTGCAAGAAACACGGTCCAGCTCTCGTTTGCATGGTCACGGTTATCTACGACATGCGAACGGAAATCATGAAACAAATCTACATGATGGCGCCAACATATCCGTACCAACGCTCTCAGGACTACGAGATTTACCAGTTCATAAGAATTACGCCGGAGAGCTACAGAGAGCTGCGGAGTGTTCCCAATGACCCGACAACGCAACCAGTAAAGCATTTGGTCACGTCGAGAAAACGAGGGTTTTTCGATGGGGAAGATCAATCGAATATCCGCTCTACGTACTCGGTACTCGATAAAACCGACCCAAAAACCGCGATAACCGAGTGGTCGTGGTTTGGCGAGCCTCTTATCGAAGATTCTTGGGCCTGGGTGCATGGAATTCACTTTATCTTCGCCATGCAGACGATTCTTTCTGTGATCGTATTGAGTTTAGTGACATACCAGAATTTTTGTACTGGTAAACTTTGGATCGGTGATCCATTTGCGTCTGTGTCGACTGCAACCTTCGTGACCCGCGGCATTTTGGTGGTGATTTCGTGGTATGTAAATTCCTTTTGGACGCTTTTTGAGTTCGCAATGTCCAATGCCGCAATTTTATCTGGCCATGAAATTGTTCACGTTCATAGAGAACTTGTTCACGCCGACGTGCTTGTCGTCTATCTCAGTTTGGTGGCCTCTATCAGTTGGATAATTCGTGAACGGATTGACCCGTCGGTGGCGATTTTCTTGTTCGAAATTATCCATAAACACCGCTTGAGCTTCATACGTATCGCCCCTGCAGTTCTGAATAAGATCGTGACCTACTCTGATCAGGTGTTCCAGCTTGGCAATGGGAAGAAGTCTGCTGCAGTTGAAGCGATGTCTCCGCTAAACTTCTGGTCCACTGTCCAGATCCCTCAGAAGGATGGCACATTCCTCGCCGCATCATTCTTCCCCAAGATCAGCTTGTTAGCGACTGTCATCACCTATGCCCTTTTGCGCAAAACCCACCGATACTACTACCTAGAACAAACTCAACAAAGATCGGCTGAAAGCCACGACAAATCTGCAGATGCAAAGACTGCGCTCGCCCAAAAAGGGAACTTAACCAACTTTGAGATCTCGACGGGTGTCGAACTCCAAGCACGCTTCGGTATCATCTCGGATTACAAGAATTACGTGTACTTCAAAGGGATGAAATTTGCTTCGGCAGACGGAGTGTACTGCTCCGGGTACGTGATCGTCAACGGCAAATTTTTGGTCAGTTCGAAACGCTTGCTGGCGGTTGTCCTCATGAAACTGGTACGTGCTCGTTTCACGAACGTCTACGCCTATGAAGTGCAAGGGAACGCGGTGATGGATACAGCACGCCTGGTGTATCCGGAGACATTCACATGGTCCGATGTGTGGCGTTTGAATGTTACGGTACTGCTTTAACCAGTAATGGAAGACCACTTTATAGAGCATTCAACAGCATCGGTAGGCCAGGCGTCGCTATTATCCGTTAGGAACGATGCAAATGTGATCAAAGGATTTTACCACAGTTTTGTTAGCATTACTGAGTATTGGCATTGTTCTCAAAACCTTGAGCCAGGATTGCCAATAAAGGCAAGTTGCCCGCGCCAATCCGATCCGAGGCTCACGGCTACTCATGTCAAACACAAAGTAATACTCGCTAAGGACTGAGGTGTCTAATATCCACGACGGTATTCCTCCGATAAACGCCAGCCTGCACTTTTCACCCGCCCGCAAGATGTAGTTCTCTTTCTTTATTAAGAAAACGTGTCCGTCCAACACAAACGTGACTTCAGGCGGATTCGCATCGCAATCGATCGAGTACATCGCCAGCCCCGGAGCTTCCTCTTTGCCTCCCAATGTTTCAGCAATTTGAGAAATCATATCCGTCGGTCCAAGCACAAATGGACTTATAGTCGAAATCGCCAACGCTTTACCATCGGAAATGTTCAATCCTCCCACTCAAATTTCGTCAAGCCAGACGGCCCAAACATCTGGATATGCAGTATTGAGGAATACCAACTTCCCCTTGAATCGATTCACGTCGTATCCCCCCAGCAAGAGTTCCCCTAATTTCCCATTCCTTCCGCTGTAAATGGAAAACATTTTACGATCCAATGAACCTTGGCGCGTCATGTAAGTTAATGATGTCTCTACAAGTGCTATACAGGCTGCATCGACTCCAAGCCCAAAGACGCCGCCGTAAATTGCAAAGGGGTATCCTGGACCCAATGGACTGGTATCGGTGGCCTCTCCAAAGAATTGGCCCAAAATCTCCAGATCGCCGATTCTAAGCACGTCACCCGACAAGAATCCGACAACGTAGGGCGAATTGAAGTAGGACCCGTTAGCTTTGTACGTCGATGACGCACTGTGGTTGTAGAGGTGGTGACTACCGGGAGATCGGGTAGGGACCCAGAGGTCACTTGTCATTGTGTCGAAGATCATGTTGAAAATTTGTGGAGGGGTGCCAAGAGAAATCTCCCCGCATTGAAGATTCTGATGAGAGTGAAGAACGATGCGGTGTTGACCGGGGGTCTTGATCGACTCGACTGGATTCGATGAGGTTTCTCGAATCTCCTTAAGAGTGATATTGTAATCGATATTTTTTTTTGTCGAGAAATCCAACCCCGTTTCCTTCTTTTTTGCCAGTTGTATAGGAGCGTCCGTTGCGTTCGTGTCAAAGCTGATGAAAAACTCGCTTGTTGTGGTGTGGATGGATCGTAACAACTCGAGTAAAACATTTCCAGGAACTTTGGAGTCTCGCGCTCCACTCGTTGAATACTGGTCACCTCGAAGTAAGGGTCCATTCGCATTAAAAGCACAGTAGACAAAGGGATCAGCACGTTCGGGAATCTAACCGAGGCGCGTCGTATTGGTTAGTAGTTATGCTGAGGTTCATGTGATGAAAACAATCGTGTCTTAGGCTCTCAAACGCCGCAGTCTCCGCCACCATCACAGTCGCCGAAGTCTACGCCGCCACAATCGCTGAAGTCCACAGCCCCTAAAACTGAAGCATTGGTGGTTTTCTTGGTTGCACGAGCTGGTTTTGCCTTGGATTGATCATTCTTGTCCGTATCAGGCTTCTTTGGTTTCGAGCAGCAGCCCCATGGTAGTTTTTTGGAGTGATAGTTTTTCGAGGTGGTCATCCAAGCGACTTGTCCGTTTCCTCGTCGCAAGAAACCCCAAATAGATGACACCAACGCGATAATTTCTCTTTCTCTTCAAGGCAAAGTCCTCCCTCCTTGACGCTCACCTAGTAATACCTGGTTGTTGTCATTAACGTAAAAGCATACAACGATGGGGGCAGAACACCAGCTAAACTTTGGGTCGACGATGACGAAGATGCGCGTACAACCTAAGGCAAACCCATCTAAACACTCGGCGCACTCCACTCGCCCGTCCGTTTTCAATCGCGAAAGAAACTACGTCGTGCAAGCTAAACCAGAAGTGAAACCAAGACCAAAGGTTACGTTTTGGAAGGATTTCACGGCCAGGAGGACAAAAGCGAAGGGAAAAATCTCCAAGTGGCAGTTGTTCACTATAGTTCGTAGGCTTGTGGTGATCGCTGCTGCATGCCAGTACATCCAGATATCAATGGTGGCTACTTGGCGCACGATGGGAGTTCTACGTGCGATGAAAAACCCGACCGAGTCTTTCGGAGTTTTTACGTCATCTTTTATTGCTGGATATGTTGGAGATGGTCATATTCGGGACAGCACTCTGGTGCAGGACGTGCTAGGAGGGGATACAACCCCGCGAAACTACACAATATTTCTCGAGTCCGAAACTAAAACTTCTGTTGAAAATTGCTCCGAAGTGCCTCTCTTCAACTCGGGAATGTACAACTACAACTTTTTGAGCCTCATCTACATGCAAATGGTGAACGATACCAGCTACAACACCAGCGTCCTTTCGAAGTTGGAGCTTATTGCTGTGGTGGTAGACTGCAGTTTTACAGCGCTTGTATCTGACGATACTGCAGTCCTGCGCGTTTACAACTTAGTACGGTCACGAGACGACGCCGACGACTTGTATTTGGTCTCAGTCTCGATGTCAGTGCAAGACTATGAGATAACTGAGCAGCAGCAGTTCGGTCCAGCTCTCTTAGGCATGCTTACGATCATCAATGTCACGAGCGCAGATAGCGTGGAAGAATTTTACATGGTGGCGCAAACGTACCCGTATCAACGATTGATGGACTTTCGGATCTACGAGTTTGTGGGGATAACAAACGATAGCTACCTTGAGCTTCGTAGTGTGCCGAAGGATCCGATTCATGAACCAGTAGCAACGTTAGTAACAGCTCGGAATCGCGGATTCTATGATGGCGATGTACAGTCGAATATTCATTCCATGTACGCATTCCTTGATACTGGAGATACAATAACCACATTATCACGCTGGGAGTGGGTTGGTGCGACTATGCTCACAGATTCGTGGGCCTGGGTACACGGACTCCACTTCTTCTTCGGAATGCAGACGATTTTCTCTCTCACAGTACTTTTAATCGTGACGTACCAGAACTTCCGCATCGGCAAAATTTGGGTTGGAGCTCCGTTTGCATCGATATCGACTGCAACTCTCATCTCACGAGGAATTCTTGTCATAATGTCGTGGTTTGTTGACGCGTTCTGGGCTCTGTACGAGTTTGCCTTGTCAAATGCCGCAATTCTCGCTGGACATGAATCTGTGTATGTCCACACGGAGTTGGTTCATGCTGATCTCCTCGTCGTTTATCTTGGCACTGTGGCGTTTATGAGCTGGGTCATTCGCGAGCGTATTGATCCAGCGTTCGCCATTTTCTTGTTCGAGATCATCCAAAATCACCGACTATATTTTATTCGTTCTTTTCCAGGAGTACTAAACGAGATTGTGACGTATTCCGATAGCGTTTTCTATCTCAGCAAGGCCCAGGTCTCTGCAAGTCTTAATGCGATGTCACCAATGGATTTCTGGTCCTCGTTTCAGATTCCGAGCAAGGATCCCACATTTCTCGCTGCTTCCTATTTCCCCGAAATCGCCATGCTATCGGTAGTCGTGTGCTACGCCATTTTACGCAAGATTTACCGCCGAATCTACCCAGAGACAATTCAGCGGACATCAAGTCATAACTCGTCGACGAATGAGAAGGTTGCGCTTGCACTAAAAAGCAACTTGACCAACTTTGAGATTTCAACGGGAGCCGAACTTCAGACACGGTTCGGAATTATTTCCGACTACAATAACTACGTCTACTTCAAAGGGATGAAGTTCGCGTCTGCAGACGGAGTGTACTGCTCCGGGTATGTGATAGTGAACGGCAAGTTTTTGGTGAAGTCGAAGGATTTGTTGGCGATTGTGATGATCAAACTCGTCCGAGCTCGGTTCACAAATGTTTACACATACGAGGTGGAAGGAAACACGGTGAAGGACACCGCAACACTGGTATACCCCACGACTTTCACGTGGTCCGATTTGACGTGTTTAAACGTATCGGTGCTGCTGTAAAATCATTAATACACTTCACTTTTGCGGTTTTTACCGCAATTTTTTTTTGACACACCAAATGCACACACAAACGTAACGGGTTACACTTCGCTAGCATGACCGCTGGTCGACCTGGCACCTCCGCGCCATCGCGTGCTACGGCGCCCACACGCGTCTCCAAGCGGTAAGCAGCCCCTCATCGTACTCGCCAGACTCTGCTCTACCTCCTCATACCCTAATATGCATCGTATCCCTTCAGGAAGCGCGAGAACGAAGCCTCAAGCCAACGTCAAGTGGCCCAAAAGCTGCACCATTGCGCAGCCGTCAGCGACTCTTTTGCTGCCGCTCAACGCGCTGTCAGTCACCAATTATTGCGGTACAAGACCCAAAAGTCTCGAGCTGATGAATTGGGTCTATTGCAGTTGGCAATGGAGCAAACCTCCCAATTTTTGACCCATTTTAGCTCGGAAGAAGTGAATTCTTATCAAAATTCACAGGTTATGAGCCTACGGAAACGTACGGACAAAATGTTGACGAAAGTGTCAACAAAGAGGAAATCTGCGGCTTTACGTACGCAAAAAGTGGTCAAAAGACTGCCTCGTCTCATGAAAAAGGCAACTTTTATCATCTCGGAACATCGGCAGGTGATGAAAGAGAAAGAGGAGCTCCCAGCCAGACATCAATGGGTGCCCATGATATTGTGGAAGATTTATGACGATGTGGTGGAAACTGCAGAGAAGGAGGACGAGAAGAAGCCGTTGAAAATAGCGATGCATCAGGTGATGAAGACGATGAGAGAGATGAACCCTTTTTTCTACTTGCAAGTTCTCTATCAGCCTCCGCCGGAGCATTTGGATGGGAAATGGGAGATTGAAGCGTCGGAGAAATTAACGGCGATTGCGGCGAGTATGACGCCGTATGTTCGAGACTTGAAAAAGAGATCCATTGCGTTGAGGCACAAACGAAACGCTAGTGAGAAGATACGTTTCGGGTGGAACCATTTGCGAGTGACGCTGGCGTTTGTAAGGAGGGCGGCGAGGCACTTTCATTTTTTGATTTTGCATTTGTATGCGGTGGCGATGAGATGTGATGCCCCGAATATGCATGCCGGGATCATTTCGGAAAAAGCAGCGAGTGGAATTCTTCGGAGCGATGCAGAGCTGCGATCAAAGTTGAGGTTATCGCGGGACAGTGCAACTGCAGAGGATAATTTACGGAGGGAGACTTACGAGTGGACACCTGAACTATTGGTTTACCTGGATGAGTGGAGACGACAACGTGACAATGCGCAAATTATGTTTGGGTTTGATCGGCGAGAGCAACATCAGGAGTTTCTACCCCGGTTCACTACCGAAAAACGGTCAACTAGACGAATACCACGTCGTGATGTGCTCACTGAGATTGGTTTTCACTTACGTGACGTTAGTCGCACGTGGCGAGCGTCTCGACTGGGCACGTCTCATTTCGAAGTGATGACAATCGAAGATATCGGTGCGCTCGAGAAGAAAATTAAAGGAAATTTAGGGGCGGTGGTCGATTTGATCTACAAAATGATGCTGGCTCGCTGGATGGATCGAAAAAAGCGTTCTGCTGAGTGGTGGAGTTCACTCGAGCTTCTTGAAAGGCAACCTTCGAATTCGGATCGAAATCTGCAAATTGATATACCAGATAATTTTTTAGCGGAGTACGCAGAAGATATTGAAACTGAAGTTACTATTGATCCCGTGCCAGATACAGCAGAGGTCAACGACGACTTGCAAGATGTTACTGATGCGGAATCTATCGAACTCAAGGAGATTGAAAGAACAAGGACACTCTTACCTGTTAAAAGTGGATTTCGACTTCCGTCTAAGCTGTCGTTGAGCAAGGTTGTTGCCAATGCAGCTGCAGCGACATCCCCCAACAGGAACGTTGAGACCACCGGCCACAATACTGAACAGTTATCTGCAGCTCGCGCAGCGATCTTGGGTCTGTATGATCGATTAAAATCGTCGAAATCTTCCCTCGAGACAACGGACCGAACTGAGACCTTGCCATCTTGTGGAAACGAAAATGATTGGTCAGTGACATGCCTTGCTAGTCGCTTACGTGCGCTAACCAATAGGGCAGTGGTTTTTGCAGAGAAAGAAGAAATGAATTTTGCGGCTGCGTCATTTACCAAGGCTCGTAAAAAAACTGAAGAACACGCAACCGGACAAGAAGAAAGCAGTGATACCTCCACATCAGCTTCTGAAGATGACCCGACCGTAGAGGAGCTGCAGGAGAGTGTGCGAAATGCAAATCGCCACCTCGCAGCGCTGCTATCTCCTTATAACGGTAAGCACTCGCCTGAGTGGCGCGATACCATTTTGTCCACGGGCCTCGCCACCGTGCAATTATTGCGAATGATTTCTCTGGATGATGGCGTCCGCCAAATCTTGTAGACTGAGTCTTATACCGGTCCCCCGTAGTGGCTGGTGGCAACCTGTATTCGACTGTTCTCGGTAACAACTCCTGCTGTTATGGGCTGATTTGCATTGTGAAGTGGTGAGGATGTCAAAATTGGTGTCTGAAGTTCAGGCCGTTAATTGCGCGGCAGTTGTAAGGGGTGGTTTGATATGGAAGGATTTTTTTATCTGAGATGACATTTTTATCAAGGGGAAAGAAGGCACAAACTCGACGAAGGCAGTAATTGTTGCCATGCATTGTTTCAACAGTTCATGAGGAAACGACAACATCGCCATCCCTGTCACGAAGTGAGCTCAGCATATACGCTCGCGTGAATGAAAGTCGAATTTTGGCCCCTATTTCAGGAATTGATACGTGGTGCATCCGTCGTTGGTGGTAACTGCAGACTCATAGGTGGCTCCGTCTTTCGTACTAAACCCCGATGTGATCCAGGAGCCGATAGTTTTGTCTTGCCCCTGCAGAAGATACGCATTCATTGTTTCTGGCTCCGTGGTGCCGAAGTACTGACATGCCTTCTCGTAGAATCCATTGATGCAAGATGAATTGCCTTTGAGGCGATTGTTGGTGTCAATAATACCGTCGCGTACAATGCTGAGCATCTCACAGTCTCCGATGGAGTCGCCCGACGCATAAATAGAAGCTGCACCACCGTGGCTCGATTGCAAGATGTCGTTGACGATGGCCGCCTTTCCTGGGGCCCAAGTGATCGGGTAGTTGTCCAGTATTTCCCCAGTGAAAATACCCTTGCCGTCCGTCTTGAAGCGAACGCCGTACACAGTATCGTTAGGCACCATATTACCAAGTCCGAAAAAGTTGGCGGCCTCAGCGGCGAAAAGTTGTGGTGACGCGCTGATAACGTACACCTCTACTCCAGCTGCACGGAGAGCTCGCATTGTTGTTTCCTGGCCATTGAAGAAGCGGAAACCCTTTGAATACGACCCCTCTACTTCCAGATCACCAGTTGATGTGTACGTCAGATCCTCAAGTGACTCGCCTAAGTTCCAACGAATACTGGAACGAATGAGGTCTTTGATCTCGTCTTCGGTCATTCCGACAAGAAGTTGTGGAAACACAGTCATGGCAATCGTCATAGCACAGTCGGAGTGGTCGTCGCCTCGGTCCATAGCCTCCAAACCGAAGGTCAGGAATGCAATCTTGGCACGAAAATTGGCGAACGCACTGGTCTCCTTGACATCCTCCAGCAAAAGCGGTGGTGTACTGCAGTTGGTCACGTTGTACGTCGGGCCGATGTACGAGTCAAAGAGAACCTTGTAGTCTTTGGCGGTCTCGGCGAGGGCTGTGGTCACCGTCACGTCCGCTCCGTTGACATCCTGGCCTAGCACCGAATTCGTGCCATTGACTAGGCAGATGTCAGTGCTGGTGATATTATAGCCTAGAGCAAGTAGTGTCTTGAAGTCTTCGGGTCGAAGTTGAAAGAGCGTCATTCCAAAACGACGATGGACGAGCACTGCATGTACAAGTTGTTCAATTGTAGTGATATATTCAGTATGGTCTGTATGCAACAAGAAGCCACCGTCATTGAAATGAAATCTTGCGACCAGATTTACAACGTTTTTCGAGTGGAAAACTGTCCTACGATTGAAAATGTACGATGAATTCACTATTTATTATCTGACAGAGGAAGACAGGAAAAACAGAGTATTTTGGAGTTTTGAAGCCTCAACTTTTGAGAAACATCAAGCGCATCGACGTCTGTTGTCTGACAAGGTCGTCGAAGAAGCCCTTTTGAATCGTAAATGACGAGACCTTACCAATTGCTGAAGATGCCGACGCGAACGAACCCTGAACTCCCATGAAAGAGAGCGAGAAAGTGGCTGGATTCTACATGTAGTACAAAACTGACGAAGGAAAAGATCGCGTGTAGTGCATATATCTGTTAAGGATAGCACTGTTCTACTTTTGAAAGCCATCTTCACCTGGTAACTGGTGCTCAATACTTGACTTCACCTTTCACATGTTGTGTAATTGGTTGAACAATAGCTACGTACAAGTTTACGATGTTGAACACTTCAACGAAGGCCAATGTACTTGTATCACGAATGATTGACAGGTTTTTTTAAGTCTTTCAAAGTCACCCAGGCAAACTCATCGCGCCACTGCAATCTTGCCGCAACTATTTGTCCAGCAAACCTATCTCAATATAGGCAAAGCTGCAAAAGTTAAGCCATGATACTTCCTTCCTGTTTGTGTTTGCACATTTGTAAACTAAGATTGAGACACTTCTGCGGGGACATGAGTTAGGATGTGACCTTTAGCACGCTCGTAATGGAAAAGCCAACGGCATGCGAGTGAATTCTCCATTTGCACGAAAGATTCGAAGCTGTTCCGGATTAACCATGTCTACTACGTCTACCAATGATGCGATTTACATTGAACGTGTCTCATGATTTCCCCGTAATGATTATCCGTCTAGAGATCGGAACGGCGTCATTAGCGCCATCGGATAGCGCTCATCGCCAAGCGGATCCCAAGCATTTTCGTTTTCTCCACAACGTACAACGTTTGTAAATTTCACGGTGCTGTTTGCCTGGCAGACAGGAGAACCGCCCAAGGAGACGGCATCCCAAACATTTCTTTCTACCCAGGTCGGAATCTTTGTCAGCTCAGTGAACTCCAATGCCAAGTACGACACGTCAAAGTCTTGACTTCGAGCTTGAGGTAGCTCCTGCAATGGATTTTTAGAAAACGCCAAGTCGTAGAAATATGTCGAGGCTCCCTCAAGAAAAGCATCCTCGGGTATTGATTCGATCTGGTTGTCGATGAGAGACAATTCACTCAAAAAGGGGAGCTGCATGAGCACACTCGGAAACTCTTTTACTTGTGAATGCTCGATAAAAACAATTTGAACGTTATCCCAAGGCTCAACAACTTCTTCAGAGACTGTCGTGAGATTTGTGTGAATGAACTCGAGGTCTGTTAATAGTTCTGGTAGAGGTGACTGCATTATTCCAGACGGAATCCCCGTCATGTTCACGTACACGAAGACAGCAAACAACATCATTGGGTGAAGCTCCGCTGATACGGCAGATTGGTCTCCCCACTCAACCAGTGTTGTATTCCAGAATTCCACACCCATTAGAGAAGTAAACTCACGAATTATCGTGGGCATACGAAACGCTGGGCAATGCAAGAAAATTATCTTGCGCACTGCTTCACGCTCCAGCCAACTTAGAACATCGCCCGCTGGACTCAATACGTTCTCCTTGTAGCAATTGTATTTGACCACCGCGCAACTGAAATTGGAAGCGAACCAAGGATACATTCGCTGCAGACACATACCCTCCATCATGGCCACATCTCCCTCCACATTGCCAAAATGTGCCGTCAAGTGCAGGCCAAGAACAACAACACCAGTAACTAATAAAAGTATTGGAATCGTCACTCTGTGTACACGATACAAAATCTGCGCCGAACTATGAACACTATCCGTAGCTCTCATCAACGCTCGATAAGATACCGAGGCGATGAGAGATCGGTTAACGCCTGGGCGAGGTTGTGGCAGCGACCGAACTGTAATTGGTGTTTGATCGGGTTGACATGAAGGATGAAGCATGGAAGCGATTGCTTCCAGACACAACAAGAGACTTAAATGAGGCACAATTTTCATCGCAGAATTCGCCCACGACATGAAGAAGAAAGCTCGGTTCTCCAACACAAGGTTCGGAAATGCCGTGTCTCCATAAAGCATCCAATCGGGGAAGTCGAGATTGACAAAGTCGAAATGTAGAGCGTACGGAAGGATAATTGCGCTAGGAAGTATGATCGCCGTTGCTGTACTAAGCAATGCATCAACCACGACAGCTGTAAAACGTACTGCAGTATTTCGTGACTTTGTGGCTGGAACAATTTTTCGATTATCAGGATCACTCTTCATCAGCATTTGATGGATACTAAAGGCAGACCAGCAATTTGCCACCAAAAGCGCCACTTTGGCGTTATTAATCCAAGATCGCGCGATTAATGTGCTGTATAGATATCCATTGGGGACCTGCGTAGCGAGCTCCACAGTTTTTCGAAATGCGAATATATGACTGTAATGTGCGCTACTGCTTTCATTACTGAGACGGCGTCTTCTGGTACTTCGTGAATCTGCATGAGAAATTCCCCAATGGTTTACTGCCCAACCTCCAATCCTAGAAAGTAAGCGCATGATGCAGTCTACGATGATTGATCCCATATTCAGTGATCGAGCCTTCATTTCACGTGCGAAAACAGATATTCCAAGGTGGCAGAAGAACTGTAGTCCATGAATCGCACCCAAAATGCCCAGTGCAATACTAATAGCATGAAAATGGCGATCTCGAGGGGGGCCCAGTAGTCCGGCAAAATAGTTGAGATACTCATTCTCCATGAGCCAATACAGCTTGGCGGCCGTCAGCAGAAATGCCGAGCAGAGAGCGTGAAGAAACATCATGAAAACCCACAGCGTTGTGTATTGACAACCATGAATGTCAGATCTGTAGCAATGTTTAATCTCGTGGGAATGGGGGCTTGACGAGCTGCTCGGTTGCACTTGATACATGATCCAGTGTAAACTCTAGGGAGGTGCAAAAGCAACCAGCAGACTACACTCCCGAGATAGATTTCCCGTTTCAGTGCAAGTGGCTCTGTTTCTGCTAGCACATTTTACAGGGATAACGTAGACGTAAAATCCCACGGGGAATACTTTCTCGAACAGCTCGATTTCCTTCTGGAAACCTTGGGCAGTATCGATGTGACAGTATCCGAGCTTGACTGTCGGTACGACGCCGTAAGTATTGGCCCTGGAGTCCACCAATCCAACAAAGGAGATCTGGGAGTTTTTGCAGTAGTCGCACATTGGTGAAGGAAACTTCAGTAGCTGCTTTAATACATTTACCAGCGAAGTAAAACAATTTGGATCAACTTCGATACTGACGAAGTTATCATGTTATGTATGCTTTTCCAAAAGACAAGTTGGAGCGATATCATCCACGGAATGCGATAAACGTGGTTGAGCTATTGCGTGGAGTAACGGATGATACCAGCCGAGTTTGGTCGAGTTGGCTCGAGAGATTTAAAAAAGACGTGGCAGAATCAGCTCTGCGTTTTGCTATCAAGCACGATCGCTTTCTTCAATGCAAAATAGACTGTGTGGTAAATAAAAAAACGCAGTAGCAGCATCTTGTTTCAAGTCAAAATGCCACGGCAGACTGCATAATTTCCAACACCCTTGAGTTGCGTCACTTTGAATGCCACATGTAGTATCGTGATCCACTAAAACAACTTACTGCCGCTGAAAGCGATCCACAAGACTTTTCGGGGCGACGTACACGAACGCTACTTCACCCAAGCACATTGAAGATCCCGGAAACATGTACAGGACGCCGATTCTTCACACACATGTGGAATAGGATAAGGGCCCCAATTACTCCTATTCCATACAGCAATCTCTTTCAGACCTACATTTTTTGACATCCATTCTCCACAGACAGAACGAGAGAATGGGCTCTCAAGTTTTCAACTTTGACGGTGGTACCGGCCGCGTGTCAGCAGGGATAACGCCAACGCACTGGCGTCAAACTCATCGGTCTTCCCGCTCTAGAGGATATCGATTCGTACAGTCTTTGACGGGATAGAATCAATACTTAATAGGTAATGTTCGACCATACAGTTGCTGCCCTTGACGAAGCATCAATTGGGTGCCGACCTCGCAGACCGAGCCACAGAGTGCTTCGGCTTGAGGAATGTACTCCAGTAGCGTTTTCACCTCTCTCTGCTTATGTTGGCACATTTGTAAAATACGATCGGCATGTTTCTGGACGATCTTCGGGCTTTGTTATCTTGGAGTTGGCTTGTAGCAAGTGGTTAGGCACGAAATGGAAACGCCGCTGACATGTGAGACTATTCTCCTTTTCCAAGAGAAGGTTTGAAGTTCGTATAGATTGACATTTTTACTGTTTGCCTCCTCGCTGTCTTTCGCAGCTAAATCAACGTCATCTTGGTGCCCGACCAATTAGATCACCTGAAGATCACCAACTTGGCTCGAAAGTACACTGCCAGATCGAAACGTAATATTCATTCACCAACGTCAGGTTCATGTTGCTCTGTTGTCAGCGCCAACTTAACTTTTCCCTATATGTTTTGATCACCTTCCAGAATACATGGATATGGTGGTGGAAGAAAATGCGCCTCTGCAAGTTTTTCCAGACGACGTCGCAATGCGTGGCAAACCAGTGCCGTCTCAGTCAAAGACGTTTTGAGCATGGTTGCGACTTGCAAGTTCTTTGTACTCTGATCGGCGTCACGAACCAGAGTACAAAAGTTTGCAAGACAAACAGTGCTGAGGTTCCTGTCCATCTGATAGTGCATCTTCTCGACGCCATCCCAGAGAGAGAAATACAAAGAATGCAGCGTCCCCGCTTGATTTACAACAGATTGGCTATCATCTTTCAGTTGTAACAGCAATTCACACGCCGTCGATTTGGTTTCAGGCACAGACTTTAGGCTCGCTGGAATCTTCATTTGAATCCCAGTGTCGTCGACGCATGGTGGATTTGCCATCCACGCCAACTCGTCGACAACCGTCGAGATCTTGAGACGCTTCTCCGCTTCAAAAACGCACATCCGTTCAACCAACTCCCACTGATCGTCGTTGCAGAGCTCAGGGCGAGGCGGCAACTTACCCTCCTTCGCGTGATATTGGACCACCGTATGCCAAAACTTACACCACGGCAGACAAGGTTTCGTCTTGTCCTCACCCGCCTCCACAATTCGCAGTGCTTCCACGATGCACATACCCAATGAATAGATATCCGAGGAAAAGGTGGGTCGTGCGTTTTCATGAATGAAGCGTTCTGGCGCCACCCAGTGCGATGCGCCAGAGATTCGCAACTCGCCATCGTCACTTTCGATTGAGCTGAGACCGAAGTCCGTCACTTTCGCTTTCTTGTCACTCCCAGTCACGATGTTATTGCCCTTGAGGTCGCCATGCACTACGCCGCGCGCGTGGAGGTACTGGACGCCCAACGCGGCCTCATGCAACTTCGCCCAAAGTTGATCGGGGTGTTTTCTCAGATAGCTGACTAGCGTCCCATTCGTGGCGTACTCACACACGAAGAACGGTCTGCCGACATGGCAGGCGCCGAAGAGTCGAACGACATGGGGATGACTAAGCCCAAACCAAATGTCGACTTCGCGTCGGAACATCGCCGATATCTCTGCCCTTTTAGAGGTGTTCGTTGCTGGAACGAGCGGTCGAGCAATCAAATAACTTGACGTTGATGCTGAATTGTCGTTGCCTCCTCCTGACCCAAGTAGTTGCTTTACTACCACCTCGGAATCCAGCCACGTGGCTCGAAACACACTTCCAAAGCCACCAGAACCCAGAGGACTGCATTTGTCGAGAACCAATTCGTACCATGGGATGAACCATTTTGGTGTCAGCTCGGACAAATCATCGATGGACAGCTTATTTGCAATTTCATCGTACGCCTTCTTCAGAATTGCGAGTTGGCCAGGTGTGTACTTGTCCGGATAACCTATCTCCGTTTGTAAGGAGGCGAGGAAGACCGATCGCTCTTCTTGCGACTTCAATTCTTCTAGTACAAGGTAAGTCTAAGACTTAGACGTTTCGGAGACGAAAATCTCGATCTGCTTGTTGCGTAATTTCTCCCATCTAGCTTCGCGCTCTTTTGCTACATCCGTCGGCTCGCCCAATGCTGTCCAAAGCGACTGAAGGAGACGACGGAAAGCAATAAGACTGGAACCGGTGGCGCGCGTTGATGATAGCTGCAAAATCCGAGCTTGATCAGTCGTCATTGTGATCAAGTGGCTAAAGTTACGGAGAAGCGAGTGAACCTGAGTAAGCACGCTCGATGGAAGCATCGAGTGCTGTGCCCTTTCGTAGACCTTCTTCAGCTCATTGAATGCTTGACGGTATAAGTTGTTGGCACACCTTGCCATGTGTTCCTGCACATTCACCCACCGATCGTTGATATTACCTAGTCGGTAGTCGTCAAACGTGTCTGTGGGTTCACGCTCGGGTTGAGAAGAGCACACGCTCCCTTTGCTAGCCAAACGCTCCAGCTCCTGCTGCACCGAAGAGAGACTTGTTCGTTTTCCAGGATTCCGACAGCACATGCAGCCAATCAATTGGCGAGCATCGCCAGGGGGGCATGAGGGCTGATAAGCCTCCAAATGTCCCTCATTTGGCTCCCACTTCTCCTTAGCATTTCTTACAACATCGATATTAGTTTCATGATGCCACGGCATTTTCCCACCCGTCACAACTTCCAGCATGCACATACCCAAAGAATATACATCTGATGCGAAAGACGAAGGATCTCCTCTAAAAATCTCTGGGGATTGCCAGCGCATCAACCGTGCTCTCGATGATAAAGTCAACGTGTGCTTCGAGTTACTGTACCCGAAATTGGCCAGTTTCGCCAAACCATCACTGCCAATCAAGATATTGCAGCATCGAAGGTCGCCGTGGACAACCCCCCTCTCGTGGAGGTATGCGAGGCCTAACGCAGCTTGGCGCAAGAACAACCACATCCTCTCTTTAGGACATCGTGCAGACACGATGTAGTCGAGCAGCGACCCGTTGCTGGCGTACTCGCACACGAAGAACTGCAAAGGCAGCGGATTCATCTTGCACACACCATATAACTTGATGACGTTGGGGTGACGGAGTTGATGCCATACACGCACTTCATTATCGAACATTGCGCTTGAAGACACATCCGGAAGGAAAAACTCCACGGTGGCATCAGCACCAAGCCATTTAGCTCGATATTCACCTCCAATGCTACTCGCATCCACGAAGTTCATGAGCTCAATTTCAGACGCCGAAATGAACACGTCGGCGCTACCATCGATTCGGAAGTCAGTGGGCTCTCCATTGTTTGTTGACGTGTTGTGAGGTTCTGGTTGCCGGGCCAGTACAAATGGGGTTAGATAGCGCTGAATGGCTTGATGACCGTGATCAGTAGCAAATTTGATTGCAGTGTATCCATCGTTGTTGGGAGCATTCACATTGGCTCCACATTCTTCAGCAAGAAACCGACCCATGTCAATGTGTCCGCGTTTTGCGGCTTCCATCAGAGCAGAATCTCCATTTTCGCCAGCAATATCAACGTCTGCATTGCATTCCTCAGCTAGGAAGCGCACCATGTCAAGGTGTCCCTTTGCGGCAACCCGTACGAGTGCTGTTTCTCCGTATTTATTGCGGCCGTTCACATCATCGCCGCATTCCACAGCAAGATACCGAACGACGTCAACATGTCCATATTCAGCAGTCCACATCAGTGCAGTCCAGCGCCATTCATCGGTAGAATTCACATCAACTCCAGTAGCCACCAGCTTGCGGACGAACTGTAGATTCCCCCTTTCGTGCAGCTTTGGACAACGGTACACGTGCTTTCATTTCTCCCTTTTCACGCGCGTTCTTGTTGGCTCAACTCGGGCTGACTGGGATTCGGACGTCACCAAAGAATAAGGCCAGCAAGTTGACACCCACTGCCTCGCGAAGTACAAATTGTAAGTGTGGTGCCGGCGACGAACTGGCTCGCTGGAAGATCCGTTAATCTTGAACCTTTCGCCGAGTCTAGTAACTTTCAAAGAATGTGAAGATACCATTCGGTCGTCGCAAGGGAGCATCCAGTGCTGTTGAACGGCCCTACACTGCGTGCTACTACTTGAGTTGGTCGAGTGTTGTACGCACGAAGTCTTGTCCGCTCAGCAGATAACCCCGTTCATGTTTTCATGCTTGGTATGATGTCCGCGATAAGTTCGACTAGGGACTTGCAATTCGCATTTCAATCTGAAGAGATTAAAAGCATCTGGTCAATGATTAGGCTCAGATCCCTGCTAGAGATGAACACTTCCCGGTTGATTCGTGGGACTTCATCAAGCCAGGCAATACCCGTGCTGTTTATTTGCGTTGACCAATTCATTCTTTCACAAGTGTAGCTCGCAACCCCATCGATCATCGATGCTGCGACGCATACATGTTCTTGATGTTGCGAAAAATCTCGACCGTTTGCCGCGCTAGCTGCACCGACTGCGTTTGGACCTTCTCACGCATCCGTGCAGACCGCGGTCTGTGGCCACAAAGCTCTTGCATGTCCTGTTTAGTGACCGCCAGCAACTGGATCAGGTCTTTCAGCTCAGGTTGCTCTGGGGCGTCATTGCCTGTTTCGAAAGTCGCCGTTTCCTGGACGCAGGTATTCAACGTGCTGGGTGCGTTGTCAGTGTGTGGGGGAAGCTCAGGTTCCGAGACAGCATCCTCTGCTTGAGCGTGTGTGTCCTTCGCAGTATTTTGGCCAGACGGGGTATTTTCCGCTGATTTGCTACTGGGACTGGTGACCTGAGCTGCTTCGCTTGCCTCGTTGACTTCCCGCTCTGCTCCCGGGTGCTTTCTCTCGTCTTGAATCTGGTTGGACGCAGAGTGAAGCGCAAGCTTCTCGGTACCAGTAAGAGCGTCCCGGATCAACATTTGCGCGCGACTCACAGCTGCGAGAAGTTGTCGTGTTGCCGGGTCAACCATTACCTTGTTGGCATTGGTCCCATTATCACCGCGACTTCCAAAATTCGATTTCTGCACTTCGTGCTTCAGCATGTGGTTTGTTACAGATGATAGCGCAGTCACCTCACTGCGAATAGCGTACACATCGCTCCATCGTAATAAATAAGATACCAATCGCTGTTGGTCCCAAGATCCAATGGCGTCTGCGCTCAGTAATTGAGAAGGCATAGGAGCGGCACCATCCACTTCCATTAACTCATCATCGTCCGGATTGTGGATGGACAGTGCTGTCACCTTGCGGTTCCAATATTCTTCTGCAAGGCGCTCCTCCACAATTTCGTTTGCCACCAACTCATCAACTGCAGCATTGGCGCCGTTGGCAGCAATCTTGGACAGTCTTGGTGCCCTTGGTTGGGAGCCAGAAGTCGTATTCAAACTCCCCCGGCTTCGATCACTATAATACGCATTTAACTGCGTGAAATGGATACTTCGAAGCTGTTCAGGTTCGTCAAGCAGGCGCACTGCCCAAAGCGCCTGCAGGTGGTGCGCATAAAGCTCAAGGATCTTGAGAATGCTAGTAGTCACATCCTTCTCAAACGACACTACCCGCTCCAAAGCCACGGCCTCCAGATTGTCGGTCCACTTGAAGTCGTTCCAAAGACACACAATGTTCAGCAGTTCGTCACAGATATGACGAAGCCGGCGATTATTGTCGAGCTCATAGTCAAACGCCAAGTTTTCCACTCCCCGAAAAAAGCCGAGCGGGAACAGCGCTCCTTCCGATACTACTCCCGGGCCAGCAAGTTTGTCACCGAGCACACTCTTGCTGGTCTGTCGTTTGGCCTGACTCTCGCGATAATTGTATCCCCAGATATCAACGCAGAGAAGCAACTCAGGAAAGAACTCGTACGTATCTCGCAGCAGCTCTTCCATCGGCTCGTTGGTATTGCTCTGTTGCTGCGTCTGCTGCTGCTGATACTTATGAGGTACCACCAACTTCAATCGTGACTTATACACACCCATCTTTCGCTCAAAATGGGAATTGTTCAGCGCAATCGGAAGTGAGTCAACTTCTTTGCAAGTCGCTTGGCCCTTCACGCAGTACAGGTGTGACACTAGCGAGTGCAACTGCATCGCTACAAGATGCAGCTTTCGGATAATTGAATTCATCTTCTTGCGATTGAGGACCTCCTTGCCTCCACTGCTGCGAGCCAACGAATATGCAACATTGTCAAATGACTTCATGCGGGAACTGATTTGCGATACCAGCTTCCGTTCCCATTTTAAAGCCGATGCTCCGCGGCAGCCAAATTCACATGGGTGAGAGGATGACGTGCGCACCGGAGCAGATACCTCAGCTTCCTTGGGCATGATGGTCGGGTGCAAATAGTAATACGGATCGCCCTTCGCAATCTCGTCCATCAGTCGCCGATGTGTCACTCTCATAACGTAAGACTGTGGGTCAGAAGAAATCACCCGTGCTAGAAGAGACCAAACGAACGGGGGCAACTCTTGAGGCCATCGCGGCGAAGTACCTTCTTCCAACTTGACCGCCAAAAAATCGCCTTCGAGTTTCAGGTTGCTCTTTGTAGGAGAGATCTGGGCCACGAAATCTTGATCCTCTGACTCACTCGCTGGCTCAACAGGTGCGCTCTCGTCGAACCATCCATCATCTTCCCAGTCCATATCGACTGCATCAACGGCATCGTGATTGTCTTCAATAGCGGTTGGCGATGTAGTACAGGGCTTTCCATTCCGAACATCCACGAGCTTGGACGCTTTTTCCTTGGTGTGAATCTCTTGGTTGTGGAAAATAAATCCATCCATCGTGAGAACATGTTCTAATCCGGACTGCAACATATCAACTTTTTCCTGAAGCGTCCGCTCGCTTTCTGTAATTATGTTTTCGAGGTAGATATCAAGCTTGTCCAGCAAGTCTTGCTTGCGAAACTCGTCCAAACCACACGAGTTGGAACCAATTTGGTACTGAAGATCGTAAACAATACCACATAAAGCTTCCAGCCTGAGATGGCAATTGCTTCTGTTTTCCAGATGACGAAACTTGTTTTCTTGCTCCGAAAGCGATGTCTTGGCAAGCACGAAATCAGCTTCGACCCTGTTTGCTCGTTCCAGCGATGAAATAACATGATTGTTAATCCGAATCATGTCAGTGGCAACATTTTCTACTGGAGAAGCAGCCTCAGCGGTGGGATGAAATAGATGCGCATCCCCTGAACCGGAATCCTGTTGGCCAGTTGTTTCGGTAAGTGCTGATTGTCGAACTGGTAGGTCGCTTTCAGGTAGAATGCTCCGATCACTCGAAACCAGCTGAGAACTCCTTTCAGCATCGACATCCATCACGGTTTCTGCATGGCTTGGGCCAATATGGCTAGCATCGTTGGCAGCAGAAGGTGGAGGGCTAGCAACGCGGCTTTCTGGTGTTTTCCTACTGATAACATGAGCAAACATCAACGGCGTCACATTGGATAAGGATAAGCACCGAAACACTTAGAGATACTACATCGTACCTTGTCACAGGACTTGAAGCAGTCACCGGCGGCGACATAAAGCTGGCTGCCTCTTGCATCGTTGCACTTGGATCCAATGGCACGATTTCACTCTGCGATACACGCTCAATCGATGTACTTTGGTGTAGTTCATCTCTAGCATCTGTCTTGTCATTAGTAGACTGAGCGAGCTCGTTGTTTTGGGCTATGCTTCCCTGGGGTAGGGTGTTGCTAGTCTGTTCATCCGGCACTTCGCCAGGGGCTACCACCCTAGAGAGCTCACTGGGAGAAGAACACCCCTCATTTCCGCCATCTAATGGAACAGTGTCGCTATGAGGCACCGCACTAGGGGCCTCCTCGGTAGACCCGTCATCTGCTGGAACTCGCGCAGTCTCCACATGGTTGTCATCATTTTCACGGAAAGTATCACTAGTCACGCTCTCTGCAACTTCGTTAAGTTGATCCATCAATGCAGTTCTTGTGTGTGCACTGGCACGGGAGTGGACTATGGGCAGCTCGAACCCAGGATCCTCCGCCATGTCATGCTCAAGTGGCAACGCACCTCGGGGAATCTTCCGTCGTTTGTACACCTGCGGGTGCCCATGCCCGGCCGGGCTACCCCAATGCTGCGAGCTCACGCTATCAAATCGTCGTCTCCGACGTACAACCGGTATCTCCATGGGGCGAAATTGTGGGGCGTAGCCATAAGCAACAGCCATCTCTTCGTCCTCAGTCATCCATTCGTCATCTTCATCATCATACTCGTAGTCATAAATATACGGCACTCGTTGCCGGTAAATAGTTTGTGGCGGTAGCAGCCCATCAGTTCGCATGCTCAGCGGACGCTTACGACTCCGCCGCGGATGAGTACGATGCACAGGTTCGCCCTGATCCGGCACCTTTCCAAATTCTGGATTTTCACTAGCACCCGCATTCTCGTTCGTAAGGTCATTTCCCTCCTCAAATCCAGAAACCTCCACATCATTCTCGTCCTCTGTATCATCGTATTCATACGCCCTGCACTCCTGTGCAAACTGTTTCCCTGTCTCTGGATAGATATGCCGCGGTTGTCTCGGTCTCGAAATCCTCTGCCCCTGCTCATTTCCTCTCTGTGGCGATGCAGCCGCATACATCGCATACCCTGTTTCTCCACGTGCATAATTCCTCGGCATCCATCTCGAATGATCCGGGTATCGCCGCACCCTGCGTCGAGTGACAAAATGACTCGGTGACTGTCCTCTATACGCCGCCTCCATCTCCACTGCGTCTCGTCTGCCTGGCATCACAAACTCACTCTTCTCATCAGCATCCACGTCGTCCAGCTCCACATATCTCGGCCGGCGAGCTCTCGGCGCTCCTCCAGCCGCATAGTACACTCTCTGCATTGGCGGAGCGTCCCAATCTTCGTCCTGTATGTCCATCCACCTCTCGTCCAGCGGCATGGGCTCTCTCGTGGACTCTGTAACAGCTTCCTTCCGTCGCTCAAACGTCCTCCCGTCGTCCACCTGTCCTCTCGCAGCCCGTTTCTTCATCAAATACACCTGCACTCTGTCCACCAACGTCCTCAACTGCCTCGTAGCGTCCTCCAGCGTCTCGCTGGACGTGGCCGACACTAAAAAGTTCATCACAAACGCGCGACTCTGGGGCGACCGCTCGCTCTCGTCCGGGGACAAGGCGCAGTAGTCGACGGTGCATCCCGTGGCGTTCACGATGGCGTTGATGCCGCTGCGGCCGCCTCGCTCCCCGTACAAATACGGCACCAGCACATCCGGATGCACCTGCGTCGTTAACCGTACAGTCCGCACGCGCTGGGGACGATGCGGCGCTGGCGATCGATTGGGCTCCGGTACTGGAGCGTTGGCAGGCGACCTTGGAGGCCCTCGATAGAGCGGCTGCGTCGCCGCGTCCTCTGTAGCCGCCGTCACCTCTGTCTGCATACTCTTCCAGGGCCGCTGGCCAAGCGTTCTTGTCGCCGATATAAGCACAAATGTGGTGTGTTCTACATCACATAGTGATCTGATGTTCGCCACACCACATTTTAATTTGTGTTAAAAATAATAATTTAGTTTGGATTATTATTATTTCCTATTATTTGCTTTAAGTCTGGAGGAGGAGATGGATCGCTTGCGCTCTGTGCTGAGCGCTAGCGACAAGCAGACGCAGAGTTTCCTGCAGCCTTTGCTGCCTCTGCGTGGCGTCCAGGAGCTGTTGCTGTCGTTCGTTCAGGACTCGTCGCGCTCGTTCGAGGACTGGGTCTGGGATCCAACAGTGCGCCAGACACTGGTCAATATGCGGGATGCCGAGCCTCAGACCCACGCGCAGGGTCGGAACTTGGACCAATGGTATACTAGAGCAGCAGAGGATCGACGGCAGACGATGGCGCTGCAGAATCCGGACGACGAGACGCCGCGTGAGTTCCTAGAGACGGCGGAGGCCATGCAGAGTGATGGGAAGAAGAAATTCCAGGCGAAGAATTACTACGGAGCCAAAAATGCTTTTTTGAAGAGTATTGAGGCAGTTTTGAAGCACCAACAGAGCGAATATTACGGCAAGACGGTGTCCCCAAGAGAATGGGACGATTTGGACATGGTAGAACGATATGTGATGCTGTGTAATAACGTGGCGATCTGTGGCATTAAACTGAAGGATCTTTCGGTGATTAACGAGTACGCGACCAAGGCCTTGACGGTGGACGACACGTCCACGAAGGCTTTGTATGCGATGGCCAAGTTGCGGCTGATGGAGCATCGGTATGATGAAGCGAATGAAGTGGTGGACAAGGCGTTGAAGTTTTATCCGGATAAAGGACAATTTTTGAACTTCAGGAAGGAGATTGAAGCTGCACAGCGGAAGGATGCTTTGGAACAGGCGGAGTTGTCGGAGATCAGGGCGAAGCAGTTGCAAGCTGGCATCGCTGCTGCTGTGAAGGGGAAGACGAAGGAGGTGACGCAGGAAGAGCATGAGCAGCAGTTTAAACGGGAAATGCAAGCGAGAATGGATAATACGCCATTGCCGAGGAGAGAGGACGACAATTTTGCTGCGGCGAGGTTGAACGTCTACTTTATGAAGATTAAGCAAAGAATGGTGGTGGATATTGGCTCACGCTACAATTCTGAAGCAGGTGAAGAACCACTTTTTGAGTGCAGTATTGCAAACGCTGTTACGGGTGAGGTTCTTGCGACTGGTGTCCAAGGCGTGTCTAAGAAAGTTGTCAAGAACGAAGCGTGCAAGATTGTTATTGAGAAGCTCTGGCGTGACAAGGAAGCAGCAGGAAAGCTGACTCCAGAGGATCAGGCGTATTTGGAGAGATTCGAACGCGCCAAGGCTAGTGGGCAGCCACTGGTGGTTGAGCCTGCAGCATCTGTAGCACCACCGCAGCAGCCAGACGAAAACTTGCCACAGCTTCCGACAAGAGTGAGTTGTCTAGAGCGGCAGCTTCAACCGCTGCCTTTGCTGAACCAGCTTACGCAGCGCGGGACGCTCCAGGCCCGCTTCGACATTGAAGATGTATCGCCAAACCGAGAGGTCACGGAGTTTAAGTGCACGGGTTTCCTAAACGGCGAGCAGATCACTACAGCCAGTGCTATCAGCAAGAAGAAGGCTCGCATTGAAGTTGCGAAACAAGTGCTTGCGGCAGCATATGAGAAAAACCTGTTGGTCGTGTACGACGGACCTGCGGAAGACGAAGACAACGACGGAACCAAGGACCAAGACTCGATCGAGCAGACAGCGCGTGGGGGGTGAAGTTAATTGATTTGCTGCGTGTAGAGTGCACGGACAATTGCATCTGCTGCGTCGGTCTCCTGGTCATCCGGACGTTCTTATCCTGCTGCGACCATGGCCGGCAGCAGCGTGTTTTGTTCTGTTGCCGCTGATCTTGCTCTCAGCTCGTCCGCCATATGAATTCTCGTATCTCGCTCTATAAATCGTTGTGCAGTGCCGTGTTTATTCGGTTGCTTCTCGTTCTCCTTTGCTAATCTACAGATTCGGCGCAGTGCTTGTCTCGCTGCACCCTAACTAGATGTAGGCAGCTTAATCGGCGTGAACGTCGAGCGAGAGCTGATACACCTTTTGTGCGCGTCTCGCACGCAGGAAGTACATGATGCTGGTGCCGAAGAGACACAGGTACAGGAACGCCGCCAGAAAAATGCTCGTCGCCAACGAAGACTTGGGCTTCCCCTCGGGCGGTCGAACCTTGATGAATAGCGAGTTGCTGCTGACGATGCAGCCCACAATAAGCTGCAAAAACACCCACGTTAATTTCTCCATTTTGCACCAACAGGAAACAAAACACACACACACAATAAATCAACAGCCTTACCAGCAAGAAAAACCCAGCGAACGAGAAGACAGCGCAGCATATAATCCCCGGATGGGTCTGAGGGCCTTGGCTCGACCCCTGTGCCAGCAGCTCCTCCAGATCTGCCGTGTCTCCGAGGTCGCTGACGTCGCTGCCGGGCGAGCCCACATTGAGGTGCTTGAGGTTGGCGTACCCAGCCTTGCCGCCGCTTACGACGGACACGATGTCCGTGCGGTCAAAGGTCGCAGTCATTTCCTTGCGCAGGTCTCCGTAGACATCCTTCAATCGCGACATAACACAGAACGCTCAAGCAGAGGTCAGCACTGGGTCTCTCTCCACCTGGGGGTACGTTTCCAATTGAGAATGCTTCTCAAACACGCGCGCACGCTCGCGTGCAGCGCCAAAATAGCAGCGAAAAACGGACTTACGACTGACCCCGAGCGAGGGGGCGGCTTCGTGACGGCTATTTTTCCCTTGTCTGAGTGCTGCGCGTGGCGTGGGGCTGGGACGACGACGGGGTTCACACGCGCAGGTTAAGCTCCGAGGCGATAGGAATAGATCAAACGAGTAGCAGGCGAAGCACTCGACGAGAGCAGAAGTGGCCTCGAGGGCTACGTACGTGCTCTGCCGGCGTGGCGGGTATTGCTTTGCTGGCTCCTCTGTGAGCAGTAACGCACTTTCAGCCAATCCCGTCGCGACAACTTGCACGTATTCTTGGCCAATGTGCGGTCGTCGTTTTGATAAAGCGATTATCGCAATAGAGACCGGAATTTCACTGTAATCTTGATCTTGGTATCCACCAGTCCCCCATTCCACTCATTGCGCAGGATCCGCTCAAGCCGAGCTGAGCCGTTGTTGCAGCTTTAGCCACCCCCCACCACTAGCGCCAGCCCAACATGAGCACGCAGAGCAACGTCTTCTCGGCGCTACAGCCGGAGAAGCGCAAGAAAAAGACGGCCGAGCCGCCGCAGAACAAGATGTTCGCGTCCTTCGTCAACAACCCGTCCACTTCGGCCTGGGGCGACGACAGCGACGACGAGATGCACGCGCCTGCTGCCCCCGTGGATGAAGAGGCCCCAGCTGAGGAGGAGGAAGAGGAGGACGAGGACAGCGAGAGCGAAGACGAGGAGGAGGACGAGGAGGACGAGAAGCCGGCCGAAACCGCAGCTCCCAAGGTGGCCGCGGCTCCGGCCCGCACGCTGTCCAAGAAGGAGAAGAAGGAGCTGGAGATGAAGGAGTTCGAGGCCGCACTGGCCGATCTCGGCATCAAGACGGACGACGCCCCCAAGCCCAAGAAGCAGGAGGAGGCCAAGGCTGAAACGCCCTCGGCCGCCGGATCGTCCGACAAGAAGAAGAAGAAAAAGAAGGGCAAGAAGCCCGCGAAGGGGGAGCCGGAGACTGCTACCTCGGAAGTGGTGGATATTAAGGCCGTCATGAAGGGCAAGAGCAAGAAGAAGAAAGCGGCCGAGCCCGCTGCGGTCCGGATCGCCCGTGAAGAGAAGGCCAAGGGCAAGAACAAGGGCAAGAAAGACAAGAGCAACTTCAACGAGTTCTCCATCTAGGTAGGCGGAGAACGCGGCGCGATCGTCAAGAGCGGGGGGACAGGAAGGCGCTCGTCACAGCAGCCTCCGTCGCTTTGCTCTGGAGCAACAGGCCAGCGAGTCCAAGACTCGACCGTGCGCGCTGCCCTCCCAGGTGCTAGCTAGCGAGCGACGCGCCTCTTTGTGCCCTCTCGTGCTGCTAGATGGAGAGGAAGAGAGAGAGAGAAAGAGATGCTGAGCGCAGTCAACGATAGACACCTACAGCGACAGAGCAGCAGCATAAAGAAGAAGGAAAAATATATACAAAAACACAACGAGGCTGGCTGGATGGATGGTTCTTCTTGCTGGCAATTGCAGTCGAAGCGGGTTGACGCTAATCTACATGTATTCCATATCAATTGTATCAAATCATACTTGTGCGCTGTCATGCATCGACACCACAGCAGCACGTCCGTGCGTCGTCGCATACATATTCTGCTCTCTCTGTTGTGCCCTATCGTCTCCAAACTCACGCGACCTCAACCGTCGCGGGGTGCATCAGGTAGCTGTACTCGTCCATCGGCATTGGGATCAAATGCCACGGCGTGCCAACCGCTGGTGCTCGTCGACTGCACCACTTTGCCAGTTTGCCAAAGAGCGACGGCGTGTCTTCTTGTGTGTGCATGAAGTGCAGCTGCCACTGCTTCGTCACTGCGACGCCCACTACAACTCCAGCCAAGAGTCCAGCCACGAATTGCACGGGGCCAAAGAATCCCCCGTCCGTGTGGCTCCAGAGCGAGAAGTGGATCGTGGGCAGCGTCAGTTGCTCCACGTAGCGTTTGTGTGTCGTCATTGCGGCGTTTAAGTTGGTCACCACGTCCTTGGCTACGTCATCAAGACAGGACGAGGAGGAGGACGACGCGGACGCGGACGACGTCACGGACGCTGCGTCCTCGTGGCCCCCATAGCCAAAAGCATCGCTTCTCCGCCTGGGACTGGTCACTAAGAGGAGGGGGTTGGAGGTCACTGCAGTTCGCAGCATCTCCCAGTCGGCCAACGAGTCCACGCGTAGTCTCTGGACGTCCACTTGGGTCAGCACGAGACGCAGTACGCTGTGGTAGAATAGCGGGGGTGGTGGTTAGAAGCTGCAGTTGGTTTTGTTATCAGAACTCGTAGGGACGCACTGTTCGGCCTGATTTGCGCGGTCGGTGGCGCGGCGGGCGCGGTTCTGGGCGAGCAGCAGAGCGTCGCTGATGCGGCGCATAGAGCTCATGTCCAGCTCCGAGGCGGTGCGGCGGTGGGTGGGCTCCGGCATGACGGCGCAGTTAGTGGGGGAGTGAGAAGGAAAGAAGTGGGGCAATGGAGTATGCGGCGCTTTGGCTTGGTGCTTGGCTTGGCACACGTTTTCTTCAGGAACGTCAACGCGATGTGGAATCTACACTTGGCAGAACCGATAATACCAACGATTGGAGGTAAGCATAGTATGGATACTGCTGGAGTTGGATGACTGATACAATAGTCAAGTCGATCTTGGTGAAGTGCTGTACGGGGCGTGACACCACAGGCCGTCTTGAATGGGGCTGATAAAATCGCGATAAAGAGGTATCAAGTACTGAAATATATACCATGCGCGGCCGTTTTATGATCAACCGTTTTTCTGCAACGCTATGAAGAGCCGCAATGCCGTCTTTGCATTGGCCGAATGTCCGACACGTCGATAGTGCTAGCCGCTACAGATTTCCACTACAGATTTCCGCTACAGTTTCCCTAACAAAAGCTAACTTTTTCTAGATAACTCTGTCGACAACTCGCTGTAGCCCGAGTTAAGAAAGTAAGGTCGCGCATCAGCGATGGACTGAATCAACTGGCAGAGATCCCGCACATGCAAACCGAAGGATGTTGAAGGCGGCGTTCACGTCTCGACCCGCAACGTGATGACAGTGCGGGCACTCGAACACATCTCTGCTCCCGAGCTTCAGATGAAGTCTTGAGCATTGCCCGCACGTCTGGCTCGAGTACATCTCCGAGCACACGACCAGCGACTTGCCCATGAGCTCGCACTTGGCCTTCAGTAGCTGTCGGAACTGGAGGTGCTTGAGGCCCAGGAGCAATCTATTGAACGTGTGGTTGCGCGCGGTGCTCTTCTTGACCGTGTCTTTAGAGCTGAAGATCGGGAGAATGATGGTGTCGTAGTGCTTGGTCAAGTAGGCGCACGTTTGGTAATGCATCTCTTTCACGCAGTTGTTCAGCTTGGCTGTGGCGCAGTTGAACGTCGCTTGGCTCTTGCGAACGCCCGCCATTGCCTGCCCGAGCGATGGCCTTGGAAGTTCTTGATCAAAGCCATCTCCCGCTGTGCCTCTCTGATGCGAGTCCGATATTTATCCAGTTGCTCTCTTGCCCCGCGACCGACGTGAAGAGCGTTCCCGTCGAGGTCGACGCCAGTCATGAACGCCTTCATCCCCGGGTCCAGCGCGATCATTCTGCCGTGGTTCTCGTACTCTTGCGGTCGGACGAACTGCGGGATCACGGCGTACCAGAAGCCGTTCGTGTTGGTGATCTAGATCTCGTTCGTGATCTCCAGCCCGCGGTCGCATCGGATTGGGATGTTCTTCAGCTTCGAGATGGACAGCATTGCACTTGGCTCGCCCTCCGGGTACGTTAACTTGGCATTATTCGCGTCTTCATAGAACGTAAAATATCTCCCGTCTTTCTTTCGACTCTTGAACTGGATCTTGAACTTTTTGATGTTGCCGTTGGCCTTGTTGCTGAACGCACTGTTCACATTTGTCTGGAATTTGCGGAGCGTGTTGACTCGGAAATTCTTTGGAGTGTTGAACGCCCACTGTGGAGGCGGTTCCATTCCTTCTGGGTAAACTCGTGTATTTTTTTACTTTTCAGTCACATAAAGGTCTCTCAGGGTTTCCGCCTTCGATACGTTTGTCGCTCGAAAATGGGCAACACCCTGGCTGTAGGTCCAGCGATACGTGCCCATGAATCCTAGAAGCTGTCTGCGCTGTTCCGCAGTCAGAAACAGCTGATATTTGCGCATGCGTCGCATCATCAGTTTGTCCTTGGAAACCATTTCCTTCCGCAGGGCCGAGGCCGTCTCGATGTCGTCTGCGTGAGTCTCGGTGTCGCACTTTAGCACGTTGATCGTGCCCGTAAGATTCGACACCTCTCTTGCCCGCTGCGCCTTGGTATCAAACGCGTCGCGCTTGCTCTCGTGCACGGCCTCTTCGCACGGCCATTTCGAGACGTGGTCATAGTTTTCTCCAAGCTCCTGCAACGATTGCGTCCGATGAACCGCGTTTGTCTGAGTCTGGAAATGGAACCAGGACTTCGGGCTCAGCACGTCCACAGATTGACCCAGCGTACTCAGTTGTCTTCCGTCAAACACTTCCGCAAGTCGACGGTAGCGGTCGACAGACAGCTTGGCAAGGAGCGGGCGATACTCTCGAACGAGCCCACATAAGACATGGGCCGCGACGCGAGAGAGCATATCGTCGATACGATCGTCCTGAGCTTTTGCCTTTCAAGCTCGGACGTCGGGGTCGGTCTCACTGCTCAAATCTGCTTTCGCGAATGTCCGTAGAGCGTCCAAGTCGCTCTCCAAGTCACCGGTATTCGTTCTGGTATAGCACAGCAACGCCATCCACCCAATCTTCTTCCAGCGCATCACAGCACACAGCCGAACGTCCAGACATAGCCTCGCGTCGCTCGTGCGCACGAAGATCAGCACTCGCACTTGTTGCATGGCGTCGCGAACCCGATCACGCAGTACCGACCAGCCTCCTCTTCGACGCTGAAGCTTGCGCGGGGGAAAGTCGTAACCCGATAGAGTACTGTCTGGGGATTCTGGTACGATTTCATCATGCAATCGAATACGGCTATTCAGCTCCTGGCTCTCGTCGTCGGAACTCTGCGACTCTGGAACAATCTCGTCAGGAGGGCGGAGACGGGTGCTAGAGGGTGGAGACGCCATCGTGGCAAATTGGAAAATGATAGTGAAGACAGAGGAGTGCTCCAGCTTTGCCGTAGTGCAGCCAGCGAGCCTTCGCTCTGATCTTGGCTGGTGCAGGCAGATAGAGCTGCTGGGCTTTGTGTGGGCGTCTCAGCTCAGACTAGCGGCACGAGTGTTGAACAATACTCAACACAGACTTTAGCCTAGAACGTCACGAACTCCCTTCCGCGTGGTGGGTGAAACGCAAGCTTGCAACAACTTCATGGACATTGGATACGCACGAGTTTATTGATTCTCCTTTCATGCTGTCCTGCCGCCAATCACCAAAATGGCTACACTAACTTCAACATCTTGCAGCAACAGGTCAGACGTCCACACGACAGACACTGCTTACAATCGCGGAGCCACGTCGTCCGACGGTGGCGCCGGCACAAATGGCTTGCGTGGCGGGTTCAGCTTGGACGGAGCTGGGTACGACTCCGAACCAGCGGCACGTTGCTTCTGCATGGCCAGCGCATTCACCTTCTCCTGCACGCGACGACCGTAGTGCGGGTCACACTTGGAGAAGTTCGCGATGGCGCGGTCCTGCACGGGCTTGGACGCATTGACCAGCGAACCTGCGACGTTGTCCGTGAGACGTTCACGCTCCGCGGCATCCAGCGTCTTGCGGTAGAATTCACCAACCTGCGTATAGTTGTCGTCGTCGTGGGTCGAGAACTTGTCCACGGCCGAGTGCTCGCCGCGATACGCGCGGTAACGCAGCGTCTTGTCCTCAGCCGGGCCGTTCTTGCTGTTTGGGAAGTAGTTGGGTGCGTCGTGCATGTTGCCATTCACAGCCATGGGGCCGTCGCGCTGATACGTTTGCGGCTCCTTCAGCGGACGGTTCACTGGGATCTGGTTGTAGTTGGCGCCAAGACGGTGGCGCTGCGTGTCTGGGTAGGAGAACAGACGCCCCTGCAGCATCTTGTCGGGCGACGGCTCAATACCCGGTACCATGTGCGACGGAGAGAACGCAATCTGCTCGATCTCGGCAAAGTAGTTGCTCGGGTTGCGGTTGAGCACGAGGCGACCCACTTCGATAAGCGGATATTTCTTGTGAGGCCAGATCTTGGTCACGTCGAACGGGTTCACCTTCTCATTAGCAGCCTGCTCAGGGGTCATCACCTGAATGTACAGCGTCCAGGACGGGTAGTGCTTGTTGGCAACAGCCTCGTACAGGTCACGGATCGCATAGTCCGGGTCGGAGCTGGCCAGCTCAGCCGCCCTGTCCACAGGCAGGTTGCGGATGCCCTGGTCTGTCTTGAAGTGGTACTTGACGTACGTGGTCTCTCCCTGTGCGTTCACGTTAGCGAACGTGTGGCTGCCGTAGCCGTTCATGAAGCGGAATCCATCAGGGATGCCGCGGTCGGAGAACAGGAAGCTCTGCTGGTGCAGCGTCTCGGGGCGCAGCGAGAAGAAGTCCCACATCATGTCGTCGTCCTTGAGGTGCGTGTTGGGCAGCCGCTTCTGCGTATGGATGAAGCTCGGGAAGAGAATGGCGTCCCGGATGAAGAAGATGGGCGTGTTGTTGCCCACGAGGTCCCAGTTGCCCTCCTCCGTGTAGAACTTGATAGCGAAGCCTCGCGGGTCGCGCACCGTGTCGGCGCTGCCCATTTCTCCGCCCACCGTCGAGAAGCGGATGGCCACGGGCGTGCGCTTGCCCACGCTGTCGAACAGCTTGGCGCTGCAGTACTTGGAGATGTCCCCGTGCGTCACCTCGAAGTAGCCGAAGGCGCCGCCGCCCTTGGCGTGCACCACGCGCTCCGGGATGCGCTCGCGGTCGAAGTGCGCCAAGTGGTCGATGAACGCAAAGTCCTCGAGCACCATGGGGCCCCTGGGGCCGGCGGTGGCCGAAGCCGTGATGCCGTTGGGCGGGAGTGGCGCGCCCGTGCTGGTGGTGGCGGTCTTGCTCTTTGGCGCCATAGCGGAGGGCGAGACGGATGAGACTTGTGCGCTACCCGGCAAATTGAAGAATGTGTGGAGATCTTCAAGGGCTCTCGTCAGCCCGGCGTTTTTTTTTGTTTGACGCAAGCAGATCGTCGGAATGGTGTGGCCAACGTACATAACCTACCTCCTGGGATGGACTTATGCTGTAGTATGGACTGGTCGGATATGGCTACATTCTGAACTTCAATTCAACATGCTCGGCCAATCAACGGGCGAGGCCAATCAAAGTAGATGGTGGTGCAACAAACTGCCAGTCCAGGAATTTGGGGCTCCCGTTGCGTGGACCGCTCGAGCGTGCAGCACAACATGACGCTTCTGATGCTAGAGTAGTAGCGCTGCACGACAGTGTGCAAGATGGACTCCCAGACGCAGTTGCCAACTTTCACGCTCGCCGTCTACGTTGGTGTACTCGCCGGGCTTGTAATCTTCGCTGTCGCTTTCACTATGCTGCGTGTGTACGCATTTCGCCACCGACTGTCAACCATGACCACCAGCGCCAGTTTCGACGCAGAAGCTGAGCTCGCAGACGCGAACAATGGCGCGCTGATCGCGACGTCGCTGAGCGCGCTGAGTAGTCCGTTGTCAGATTTCCCTGACGAGCCATCTGCTACCAGCAAGACGTCGACGCTCTCCAGATTCAGCAGCAGTCGCTGGGAGCAAGTGAAGAACTTTGTAGCGGGCATGCGCAATCAAGGACTGTCCGCCTGGTCTTCGCTTTGTCAGCGCATAGCAAAGCGTAAAGCAAGCAAAGCTGCAGCTACAAAGACTGATTATCGCGTCTCACATGTTGAGGTGGAGGTCGCCACGCCCTGCAACAGCTGTCTCAAGGCTCCAGCGACGCCAGGCACGTCGTCCCAGTACGTCAGCCAAACTTCGTCGAAGTTCCAGCTCAGTTTGTTCCAATCTCCGACGTCAAACGACATCGGCATGATCTAGAGAGGACAGCTTGCCAGTTGCAGAAGACGGAGGAAGACCATTTATCACTAGAACACAATGCGTAGTACCTTGATAATGAGCGTCCGAAGAATAACCATTGAAGAAGTTGTCCTCCTTTGTCTCCATCACTGATCCAGGTGATCTTCGACACCCGAATACTTGTTTCCGGGGGCAGTTTAAACCCTTCGACAGATATGTTCGTTCTCAATCCAATCTTGGTCGCTTGAAGCAAGTCGAATTCGTCGCATCATACGAACGCAGTGTTGTCCAGCGCAATGTTTACGGAATAACCTCCCCAACCCGTTTGAAGCGAGCAATACACTTTTTATCGATGACCCCAGTTTTCGATCGTGGACTTTTTTGTCAGAAAACGTATGAAACAGCAGTAAACTATTGTGATTTTCCGAGTGACAAACTGCTGCAGCCATAACAAATTAGATGCAAGCATTGATCGCGATGCAAAGCAAATACCATGTGCTGTGCAACCATAGCTCTATCTGACGCTTACATCCTTTGCCTTGAGTTTCATTTGGAAATCTCCTCGAAGCTCAGCACTTCACATTTCAACTTCCGTCGTTGGCCGTATTTACTATGCTCAACAACACGTCACTTCGTCTCGCCAGAAATTGTGGTTTCAACTCCTTGTGGTCGTTGCCCTCCTTGCTGGTGCTAGCGCGTTATCAGCACCTCCAGTTAAATATCCAACCTCCGAAGTCATGGCTCACGCGAAAACTGGAGGTGAAGACGGTTTGTACGGGAAAAGACTTCGTCGAGTCCCAAATTCTGACGCGGGCAAGTTCGACGATGATGAAGAGGAACGTGGTATCACCGACGCTGCGAAAAAGCTGAAGACCTGGACAAAAAACACGAAATTCGGTCAAGTGGCGTCTGAGAAGCGGAAAAAGGCTCAGGTCAAATTGTTGATTCTGATGAGGAGGGCTACTGTTGAAAACTTGTACAAAACAAACATCACCCCTGAGCAGCTTTACAAGACTCTCAACCTTCCTCCAAAGGTAAACCAAGCGTACAAGTATAGGCAGTGGGCACATTTGAACAATGACCCGGACTACATCTTATGGCAGAAGTACGATATGTTCTGGGTCGGACAGAAGAACAAGGTAGTACAGTAGATACTAGGGTCAGGATCCGGTACAGGGACATTTTCCTTCAACGCGTCGTCGTGGAGCGTGGGGATGCAAACAAGCTGTAGTTTGAAGATTATCGACCCGACCGCACGAGTGCTTGCTCTCGTGATGCTGGGAGTGGTGTGGTGGGGTTCTGCTGCTAAGTAAATTCGAGAATGACTACACTACCTACGTCTAGTGGTTTTAAGCGCTTTTAGTGCGCTTCACAGCCACTGGTTGAGAAGTTTTGGAGACTTGGTTGGTTGTGGACACATTCTTCGCCATCTGCCGGATGTTCTCTTTCAGGCAACCCATTCCTCGCGTCTCGAAAACCCGCTCTTCGGCTGTCGCCAAAGATGCACATGCTCTGACTACCCAGGCTAATTGCAAACCTTGTAGCCCTGAATGAAGACCAGCAGGAGTAGCTAAAAAAAATAAAGAGAAAGAAAAAAGCTGAAGTCGAGTGCACTTGGTGTAGAAGAGATCTTGTCAACAGTGGAAAAAATGGAGCGTCCTCCGCTCCTGCTAACCGTCAAGCTAGCGCTGCCGCTTGAGGTGTTGGCCATTCAGGAGATTAGCGAGCTCGTCAACGACTTCCTCATGCCGTTTACCATCGATGGTGCCGTGTACAACGAGCTGCCTCTCATTCTGCAAATTTACGAGCGTTTCCTCCCGTATACTGGCAAAGCGATGGACGGAGCTGCTAAGATTGGGCGTCTCGATATCCTGCATCGACTTCAACAAGAGAGAACCGAAGGTTGTTCCACTGCTGCTTTCATTGGGGCGGCAACTAACAACCACCTTCAGGTGTTGCAATGGCTATATCACCATTATGGAGAATTGAGTGATTCTCCCAGGGTGATCACAGAAGCTGTCGCACATGGCCACATTCGTATTGTGCATTATTTGAGGGACTTTGTCTGGGGAAATGAGGCAACTGCCGCATTGGAAACAGCAGCTGCCAATGGCTTTGTGAATGTGGTAGATGAGCTCATGGATCGGCCAATTGACTGGAGTCCAGCTATTGCTGCTGTGGTGGTAAATGAGCAGACACGAGTGATGCAGTATTTCTTGGACCACGGAGGGCCCCAAGATGCCCATTTCGCAATGGTGAAGGCCGCAGAACACGGACGTGTCAGATTGGTTGAACTTTTGCTTGGACGAACAAGTGATCGTGACATCGGAGAAGCCTTGTACATTGCAGCCAAGTTTGGTCGAGTTGACGTTGTACGATTGCTCTTGGAGAGGAGCGAACCAAACAAGAAAATAATTACATTAGCGTTGGGTGCTACTATCAAGTACGAGCATTTTGCCGTGATTGAGGTACTCCTTGAAGATTATCCTTTGTCCCTGAATTTTGTGGAAGCAAACGCATATTCAGATAAGTTGGACACGACTGACCCAGTCCAGGACGCCATCAATGTCCGCTTCCTCTCCGCCGTGATGACTGGTCGCATTCAGATCGTACAAGTGTTGTTTGAGAAGGTGGGTGTCTCTGTCAAGAAGATGCTGGACATGGCAGCAACATCAAACAATGCAGCTGTCATGGAAGTAGTATTGGAGTTATGCCGGGCTAACCATTTCAACGAAGAGAACTTGCGCAAAAGTGTTGCTGCTGCTTCAGAAGTCGCTGCATTCTCGAATAATGCCGCGGTAGCGCAACTACTGGTTGAAAAATATGGGGAGTATGATTCGGGTAACGCCTTGAGCGTGGCTATTAAGGGGAACCCCCTCACGGTGGCTAAACTTTTCGTCCGAACCAGTAGCGTGACATCGAAAACGATTGCTTTGGTTCGAGCTGCAGCGAAGCACCGCATCAAATTTGTGAAGGCTTTGCTCCCGTTCAGCACCCAAGATGCGATCAAATGGGCTCTGTTTAGGGCGGTCATGGTTATTAACCCGTTCATCACCGAAGATGCGACCAAAAGCGCTCTGTTTAAGGCGGCCCTGGTTAGACATATCAAGATGACGAAACTTCTGCTCGAGGCCTGCGATCCTAGCAGCCGCATTTCCATCTTCACCAAAGCTGCTACCGAAGGTATTTTACTGACATTATTCGTGCGCTAGCGCCTGCTGCGGCGCGTAGTCACGTCCCTGGGTAAAACATTTGCTGAAAAGTGAAGCAAGTATTCGAGAGGCGTTGGCTAGAGCAGAGGCAACTGAGTTCCCTGGTGTCGTTCGGATACTGAAAAGAAAGAGGCGCAGATTGGAATTAAAAAGTGGGGAGTTCCTGGGGTATCATTGAATTCATAGTAGCCATTGCTTTCGATCGATCAAGATGCGAATTTAACTTGTCTTTCAAACACAAGCATTAATGTCCGTGATGTTGGCTTCAACGCGTACAGCGAAGTGGATCGAATTGTATTACAGGAGCATGCTGCTTTTGGACGGAGGTGAAAACCCTTCGTACGGGACGTGTGAAATCCATGCTTCGCAGTGGCAACCTCCGGATCATTCTTCCTTTTGCTCTCTTCAAGGCACTTTCCTCCAAACTTACAACCACGGATCTCATTTCTACGCCGGCTACTATTCCACGAACCGTCCTTTTGATCTTCCCCGCCGACACGACTGACACGACGTTGGATGGACCACGATACGGCGAAGTCACGTCGAGACGTGGCGGAGCAGTCCAAGTTGAAGCCATCCGTCGTACAGACGATGAAGATGCCATCTCGTTGACGGTATCGCCGGCGGTGGCGACTTCTCACAAGGCGCCGCGTCGTGAGCTACGGGGAGGGTGTCCTGGGTTGAGGTTCTTTCAACCTGTAGCCATCCCAGTTGGCGACACCCACCGTCATGGCCAAATCACGGCCTATCGAGACGGTAACTACATTGTCAACACCGCCTCGGGCGTTTCTGCGGTGCCGTTCGACACGCCCAGCGAGGTCGCTCCAGTGCCCGCGATAATGTTGTGGAAAGCAGAGTTGGAGCCGGAGTTTCTTGTTATGGCACGACCAGTGCTTTAGAATGAAAATTGATCAATGTTTGATTTTGGCCAGCTCGCTCGAGCTGCCTTACACAGTGAAGCCCCCTGTAGGGCATCCACGATATCCTTGCTAATTACTTCACCACATGTAAGTACCTCATTACGAGGATCCACAACGAGCTCACTACGACTGAGATCCTAGATACTGCTGAGATCCCAGCAGTAATGTCGTCATTAACCCCGAGGCATTGCTTTCCATTCCATCTCGACTCCACAGTGCCCCCAAAGCAACTACGAGGGTCTCCCGTTAGTCATCAAACTGATTATTGAACTCTGCATCTCCTGCAGCAGCAGCATATTCACGCACCATCTTTGGGATATCATGGAGCAGCGAGCTCAATGGCTACCATGAATTCCCAATGTCCTGTAGGCCTTGCCACGAAACCAATACTTCCCACTGCTTTGTGGTGGTGTTGAACCGGTGTTCCAGTAGCTCGTCAACAGCTGAGAGGATGCCTTGGAGTGAAATATGGTCCAACATTTCCTCAGTCACATCAAGACTCGAATCTTCATAGAATTTGAGGCGTGTACCGTGTACGTCATGGTGATTGCCAGTCAACAGATGCTCAATGACGAACGAGTGAGAACGGACCTCAACAATGCGAAAAGGTCCCACCCAACGGACCATCAACTTGTTGTCATTAAGTCGCTCATCGACACGTGACCACAACACGTAGTCGCCGATAGTGAAGTTGCAGGGATGACCCTTCTTCGCGGTCATCTGATAGAGTCTTCGTCGCTCCTTACGATCCTTCACCAGTGCATGCATCTCATGAAGCGATACACGCAACTTGTCCAAAGACGGACCGACCTGCTCCATGTCCACAGTTTTCAGATGAGTCGCCGCTGCTGTCTGTCCTGGTTGCAGTAGTACATCAAGTGGCGTAGTGGTAGGAAGACCCGTGAATAGCTCCACTGGAGCTTTATTAGCAAGTGATGCGACTGGCGAGTTATTGAGATTGTGCTGGACCACAGGGAGAACATACTCCCAATTCTTGGTATCCAACTTCCACTCCATGAGTAATGCTCGAAATACTTGTAGTATATCCCGATTCAACCTCTCCACCGTGCCGTTCACGCACGGTGTGTAGACAGGTGCGAACTTTTGCAAAGTGCCTACCCTGCGGCTCAGCTCTTCCAAGACTTGGTTCTTGAAATGGCTGCCCTGGTCTGACATCCAGGCAACCGGCAAACCAAACCTCTTGGCCCAGTCTAATACTGCGGCTGCAGCCACCTCACTGCTAGCTGAGTCACAGGCTATCAGCTCGCAGAAGTGAGTTAATTCGTCCTTGAGAACCAACAGATGACGAGCAGAGTCGTATGTTTCTCCCATGCTCAAGAAGTCCATATGCAACACTTCATTGCGATCTGCAACCTCTGCTGGATCGCTCCATGGCCGTTGAATGAGCTTTCCACCCATTACGTGCTTGCAGAGCAAGCACGATCTTAAAAATCGCTTCACCAACTTGGCTACATTGTCGATGGCAAAATGCTCCCGAAGGTGAATCATCATGACCTGCTCTCCACGATGTGACTGGATGCCACAGTGAGCAATCACTAGCAGGCGCTGTACTAGCTGTTTAGCTTGACTAGGAATCCACAATTTGCCATCGGCACACAGTGCATGTAACAGGGTTACACAGGCTGGTGTAATTGGGTACACCAGATATACGTGTATAGCCGAACTATACACGGACAAGTATACGGCAAGCCTTCTGTGTGTGCGTCACATACACAGTCAACAATCATTTCGAGCCGCCAATGGCACAAACATTGGCGGGCGCTAAGCGCACTGCTATTGGTGGAAAGGGGCACATTTCCACCAATCAAACGCATACATAAGGGCCGGAGCGTGAGAGCCAACCATGGCTTCACCTTCGTAGATACATAAGTCATTTAGATAGGTTTGCTAAGGGCCCGCCACGCGGCGGGCTTCCATTCAATTCAGTTTTCTATTTTCAAGTTAAAGTTTCGGTCTTTTTGCTTAGAAATACACGGGGACGTGTATTTCTACTTGCATACAAAGCCTACGTAACTTACGCTTCCTCAAAAGCGCATACTAGTGTATGCTAAAGAAACAGAGCGCGTCTCGCCCTGTTTCACCTGGTAGCACTTTGTAGTCCGTCCAACGCCTACAGAGTTAGCCAAATGGATGCATTTGGCTATGGAGACGAAAACCCTTCGTCAGGCGGTGCCCTGCCTGACGGAGCTCCAAGCGCGGGTCCTCCCTGCATCACGAGGGAGGACTGCCCCCACCTGAGCGATCAGCAGTGGGAGGCACTGCTACGACTCTCGCGAGTCGTAGGTGAGTCCACCGTGGCAGCGATGCTACGGTCGCTGCCACCAAGCGAGCACCATGTAGTCGTGGTCGACTACATGGACAAGGAACGCCAACAGAAGGAGGCGTCAGCCCCTTCTCGCGTTGAGTCACTGAAGGTGTCAGTGACTCCGTTCTCGGGTGGCCAGAACGAGCCTCTTCTACGATGGCTCGTAGAACTGGAGACAGCAATTGCTGCTCGACGGATCCGGGATCCGTCGCTCCAAGTTGCGTACGCCATGTCGTGTCTGACTGGACGAGCCAGACACTGGGCGTACGGAAGACGTCTTACGGACAGTACGTGCTGGAGCACGTACGAAGACTTCAAGCGCGAGCTCAAGCTAGCGTTTGAGCCGCCTGAATCCGAGTTCAGGTCGAGGGCGGAGTTCCTCGACCTGCGTCAAGGCAAGCGCGACGTGTTGGCTTACGCCCAACACGCGAGGTACTTGGTGTCGAGTATCGTCAATCATCCGATTGACGAGGCGACACAAGTAGTCACCTTCATGAAGGGACTGAAGGATGGGCCTGTGAAGACCTATCTCTTCCGAGAGTACCCGAGTACTCTCGAGCAAGCCATTCGGCTTGCGTCGCAGGAAGAGTTTAGCCTGCACCAGGCTAAGCTCCACGCGGACACGCCAGGGGCGCCACGTCCGCGTGCAAGACCCATGGGCGGTCCAGAGCCCATGGACCTATCGAGTGCGTCTGCTGGCAGGCAGCAGACGGAGCCGCGCAGAGGCGCGGGACGGTGTTTCCGGTGTGGAAACACCGGCCACTTCGCACGTGAGTGTGTAGCAGGCCCGGGGCCTGCTGCTCGCGATACGTCGTATCGCGCCAACGGGGATCGTTGGCGTGGACGACCAAAAAACGCTGGAAGCCAGTAGGGGCGGGGCGCCCTACTGGTGTAGTCACACATGCCGATGTCGGGCATGTGACGGCTACAGCCCCTTGTGGTGCCGGACACCACAGCAAGCGTCAGGATGATCAAGCAGGGCTGATCATCCTGGAAGTCGCGGTGCATGGGAGAACCATGCACGCGCTAGTCGATTCGGGTGCATCGAACAACTTTGTTCGACTGCAAAGCCTGAGGGCTATGAACGCCGAGGAGAAGACGACTCCTCGAAGTGAGTTGGTGGTGCGCCTGGCGACAGGAGCAACCGTGAAAACGCGCAAGCGAACTGTATCAGTTCGCTTTGGCTGTGAAGGCCGGGCCTTCACTGAGGACTTTATCGTCCTGGATCTAGACGATAAGTTCGACATGATACTGGGCATGCCGTGGCTCAAACGCCATGCCCCAGTGATAGACTGGAAGTCCCAGTCTATAGTCTCTTACGGCTTCGAGGACGCATGCGTCCTCGATTCGGCAGATAGCGCGACAGAGAGCGATGACCCTGACAGCGCTGCGAGTGCGTCGCGCAGTAAACGCGACGTGAGCGAGGTCACCCTCGCTCAGCCAAGCCAAGACTGCGCGTCGACCGTAAAGGCCGACGCGCTCAAGACGAGGACGGAAGACGACCGGGGCGCTTCCTCGCCTGTGCCCGGGGCACAGGCAAATCGACGAAAGGTGGGTGCACTCCGGGAGCGCACCCTCTCCCAAACCGGGTTTGGAAGAAACGCCTCGCAGGCCGGGCCTGCGAGAGCCAATATCTAGAAGAACCCTTTCCGGACGGGGTCCGGAAAGGCAAGAATACAGAAGAACCCGTCTCGGGCCGGGCCCGAGGCGAAGCACCAAGAGAAGACGCCTCCTCAAACCGGGTTTGAGGAGTCAAGGATCAAGGCATCTCGACGGGCCGGGCCCGTCGAAGAAAAAGATATGGGTCGAAACCAGGCCGGGCCTGGCACCCATCATCGCGGCAAGGGTCGCGATGTGAGGAGTGAAGCTGACTCCTCACTTTTGAATCGGGCCGGGCCCCGACGGGAAGAGATCGCCTCCCCGTCGCAAGAGCGCGATACGCCTAAGGGTGTAGCTGACGTGGTTGCGTCACCCGCAAGGGGTGACGTCACGTACGAGAGAGTGAATGCGTTAACGCAAACACTCTCGGGCGTCAAGTGTCAGCTCCTGACACTTGAGGGTCCTCCGAGCACTGCCTCGGAGTTGACAGCGCTGGAAGTGCAGAGCTGGAAGGGCTTTGCACGGGATCTACGCGCCGGGCGCGTAGAGCAAGTATGCATCCTCACCGCGCGTGAGGATACCGAGATCACAGTGGAGCTCGAGGACCTGCGGCAGGTCCTCGTCAAGCATCCTGAGGGCGACACTGCCCTCAGCGCCAAGACCAAGAAGGACCGCTTTGCCGAGCAAAGCTGGGACTCGCTCAAGGCGAGTCCCTATTACGATGTGCTCAGGGAATACGCGGACGTATTCCCTGATGAGGTTCCCGCGGAGCTTCCGCGGGACAAGGGCATTCAGCACGAGATTGATCTCGTGCCGGGGACGAAGTACTGCGTCACGCGACAGTGGCCACTGCCGCGTGAGCAGGTCCAAGCCATCGACGAGTTCTTCGAAGCTCGTCGGCGCGCGGGGCAAGTGCGGGAAAGCAAGTCCCCGCACAGTGCTCCGACGTTCTGCGTCAAGAAGGCGCAGGGCGGATGGCGCATTGTCCACGCGTTCAACAAGTTGAACGAGGCAACGATACCGGCGCAGACGCCGATACCGCGAAAAGATGTGATCATCGATTCGATGAGCAAGAGCACCGTGTTCAGTGCTCTTGACTTAAGAGATGGTTTCTACCAAATCTTAATGCGTGAGGAGGACATCCCCTTCACAGCTGTAAGCACGCCAAGCGGCATGCTTTGGGAGTGGCTGGTGATGCCACAGGGGCTGAAGAACGCCCCTGCGACGTTCAACAGGTGCGTCACACACCTGTTGCGATCGATTCGCGACTTCGCGCCGACGTACTTCGACGACGTGTTCGCCCACAGCCTGGCTGTGGGCGGGAAGACCGCCACAGAGATGCACAGGGAGCATCTCCGTCGTCTGCTCGCGCTGATGCGTGAGCACAAGCTATATGCAAACTTGAAGAAGTGCATATTTGGTGCATCCGAGATTCCGGTTCTCGGATGTCTTGTCGGCAAAGACGGAGTCCGCCCCGATCCTGAGAAGGTCAGGGTCGTCAACGAGTGGCCTGCGCCCTCGAACGCCAAGGAACTGAGGCAGTTCCTTGGGCTGGCCACGTACTTGTGCAAGTACGTGCACGATTACGCTGGGCGCATTCGCCCACTGTCACGTCTCCTGAAGAAGGACACGGAGTGGCAGTGGTCTGCTGAGTGTCAGCAGGCTTTCGATTCAGTCAAGCAGGGCTTGACTGAGGCGCCGGTCTTGGCCATCGCTGACCAAGATCGCCCGTTCCACGTGGTGTGCGATGCATCCGATTATGCTATCGGATGCGCGCTGATGCAGCACGATCACGACGGTCGTGATCGTGTAATCTGCTATCACTCGCGTCAGCTTAAGCAAGCTGAGCGCAACTATCCAGTGCATGACAAGGAGCTCCTTGCCATGAAGTACGCACTGGCGAAGTTCCGTGTCTATCTCCTCGGAGATAAACCGTTCGTGGTCTATACGGACCACGCATCGTTGCGGACGGCTGTGAAGTCGCCGCACCTCTCTCAAAGAATGGCACGGTGGCTGTCATTCTTCGCGGAATACAACTTCCAGGTTGAGTACAAACCTGGAAGACTCAACGTGGTGGCCGACGCGCTCTCGCGTCGACCGGATTACAACTACAAGGTAGTTGATGTCAACGCCATTGGCGTTGAGCGAAGCAGTGTGCCCACGTCATCGCTTCTCGATGACGTGCGTAAGGCGTATGCGCTTGACGACGACGTCAAGCGCCTGCTGGATTATGTGAAGGAGCCGACCGACGCCGGGCGTCGAGCGCTGCCTCCACATCTGCGTTCGAATGTGCACCGATACAGCGCACACGATGGGCTGCTGCTTTATAGCACAGCTGACGACGATGCTGCACGCATCGTCGTCCCAAACGACTATGACCTGCGGTTGCGGGTCATCTACGAGTATCACGATGCCCCATGGGCGGGGCATCCGGGCCGAGAGAAGACGTACCTGCTTCTCTCGCGTGACTTCTACTGGCCGCGCCAGTACAAGTGGGTGCGCAAGTACGTTCGTGCTTGCGAAGCGTGCCAACGTGTGAAGCCGACATTGGCTTCACAAGCACCGCTGCAATCTCTGCCAATCCCGGCAGAGTGTTGGGAGTCCATTAGTATGGACTTCATCTTCGGGTTGCCGCCCGACGCCAAGCGTCGGACTGGCATAGCGGTCTTTGTCGACCGCTTCAGCAAGATGGTGCATCTTGCTGCGGTGCCAGCACAGGTCACATCCAAACAGACGGCTCGTCTGTTTGTTGATCTTATCTTCCGATCTCACGGGATGCCCCGCGAGATCGTATCGGACCGTGACCCTCGGTTCACGGCCGCTTTCTGGAAGGAGGTCTTCGCCCTCCTTGGCACGCGACTGTCGATGTCGACAGCCGATCATCCTCAGACCGATGGTCAGACCGAGCGCGTGAACCGCGTGCTCGGTGACATCCTCAAGAGTTACGCCCACTCGTTCACCGAGTGGAGCGACTGTTTGCCGATGGCGGAGTTCGCCATCAACAACTCGGTGCATGCCTCTACGGGGCATACACCGTTCTTCGTGAATGCCATGCGGCATCCACGTGTCCCTGCCACCCTCGGCGGGGTGACAGCTCCCTTGAGTGGGGGAGGAAATGCGAGTGAAGCGCACTCACATGAAAATGCCGCAGCAAAAGCTGCAGCCAACGAGGATTCGTTGGCCGCTGTGACGCGAGCTGACGCAGCGCGTCAGCGAATGGAGAACATCACGTCCGCACCGGGTGCGGGCGTCGCAGATGACACCGCCTCCGTGCCGGACACGGACGCGCCAAGGCAAGACCAAGACCGCCTCGCTCTGGGAGCGAAGCGACAAGCCAAGGACCGTCCCACGTCTGCCTCAAGAGCAGACGTGACGGACGATGACGTGTCCGTCTCAGAGACGGACACCGGGAGATCCCAAGTGACGAAGGCTGTGACGTCGCCGGGCGACGTCACTTCGATGACGAACAAGGCCACGTCCGCAGCACCTGCGGACGTTCAAGATGAAAGACACCTCGTGCATGGCACGAGGTCAAGCGATGTCACATTGGTCGAGACGACCAATGTCGATGCAAGGGACTTTGTCCAAAGCAGACAAGCCGTCATGCGGTTTGTCCGTGATGCTATTGCATCTTCTGTCGATCGACAGAAGATGAACGCGGACAAGAAGTCAAGGAACAACATTAGTGAGTTCAAAAGGAATTCATTAGTTTTACTGTCTACGTAAAACCTGCCTAGACATGCAGTCTCGGACTTTGGAGCGAGCAAGCTCGCTCCACGCTTCATCGGCCCCTTCCGTGTCTTGCACCGCCAAGGCACAGCATACACGCTGGACATACCGTCCAGCATGCGACTGCACCCAACGTTCTACGTTGGGCGGCTGAAGGCGTATCATGAGCATGATACGCCTGCGAGCTCGTTGGAAACGAGCACGCCGGAGCCTGACGGCCCACCTAGTGGTCGTCATCAGAAGACCCCTTCGCAGCGGACCGCGAAGGGCGCATCCCGACGCTCTCCACGAGCTTCGCGAACTTCTTCTCGAGCTCAGCAGCTCGAGAAAGAGCATCGGCAGCGGTGCTCCGAGCACTCTCCACTTGCGAGGAGAGGTTCGAGATCAGCTGACCCTGGTCAGCGATCGTCTTCCACGCGGCCTCGCGGAAGGCCGCGTGATCCGCCTCAAGGCGACCAACAATCGGATCAGCCGAGCGTGGCTGATCCGGGGTGCGACGTCTTCCCCCCACCGCCTGCGCCCTTGCGGGCTGCAGACGGCTCAATTCGCTGGATTGTCGAGCGAATTGTAGCTCACCAGGAGCCACGCGCTGACCAAGGTCAGCGTCGTTTTCGATGTCGTTGGAGAGGATGGCCTCCCCAACACGACTCCTGGGAGCCGCGGAACGTCCTTGTGATGGACGTTCCGGAAATGGTGATGGCGTACGAACAGCGCCACCACCTACGGCCGAGTCGGGGGTAACCCTCGACTCAGTGATCCACTTCCCAGAGACGTCGTCAAACCACAAGGTTTGACTGGGCGGTGGAAAGGTGACACGCGCGTCGGGGAACACCCTCTCGCGCCACTTGGTCACCTTCTCGGGTACACGGATGCGCGTGTACCCCATGACATCACTCTCGGATAGTCTGTCCGCATCCTGCGGACAGACTGGACAATGCTCCCTGCGCGGAACCGCGCAGGGGATGCCCGCATCTGCACACATGTTGTGCAGATGCACCACGCGACCTGTGCTATTATGCTCATAATAGCGAGTGCGGTGCCGTTCAAGACGGTACCGATACAAGTCGGGGTTCGCGTTCCAGTTCGACACGAACTGGTTCCAGCCCTGTGCCAGAGCATGAGTCTCAGAGACCTTGCTCTGAGGACCACGGCGCGCGTTCTTGTAGTAACGCGACGCCAGGTATAGCGACGCGAAGTAATCGCGTCGCTCAGCAGTGTCAGCTCCGAGATGGAGCTGGCCCGCGATCTTATCGTCGATGATCGGACGATCATCGAAGAGAGAGACGGGCTCGGCAGCAGCCCCCTCGTCGCTGTAGCGCAGCTTCTGGATCGCCGTGGATGTCAACATCCACGGCGTCGGATCGGACGCGCGAGCAGCACGACGCCCCGCCGGCAAATCTGCCGGCGTTGAAGAACCACTTGCGGCGGAGGTAGCCTCCGCCGAGCTTGACACGTCCGAGCGCGCGCGCTTCGGGCGCGCGACTTCACCTTCTTCCAGCGCGACGTCGCGCTGGCGGCGAGAGCCCGATACGGGGCTCTCTGAAGCAGCATGCTGGCCCTCAGCGGGCGCGGCAACCTTCAACTCTGACGAGGAGTCTTCCAACTCCTCGTCGTCTTCGATCCCCTCGCTGCCGTAGTCGACAGCGAGCTCTGGGTCTAGATGTGAATCATCTAGATCCACATCCATCGCCTCGGGCCTTAGAGATTCGCCTGGCACAGCCTTCGCAGGCTGTGCCTCACTCGTAGCACCGGATCCAGGGGATCCGGTGAGCGCTGCCTTCGCAGGCGGCATATCGCTTGAAGACGCAGCCTTCACAGGCTGCGTCACACTTGACTCGCTTGCTGCTGGATCCCCAGCAGCATCAGGCTTCGCAGCAGCCCGCTCGGCCTGCTTGATCGCGAGCTGTGAGCGATAATCGCTCACAGACAACTTGGTGACCGGTGGGAAGTCCCCACCAGCGGCGGCGGAGCTTGCGGGGCTTGTGGGGGCCTTGGGACTTGACGCGCTCATTGTGGAATGGGCGCGGAGTGTTTTCTCGAGACGCGAGAAAACAGGGAGTGACCACAGATTGATGTGTGGTCACCGTTACCTCTCAGACGCGATATTCGTGTTTAAAGAGGGGGGTAGTGTAACAGGGTTACACAGGCTGGTGTAATTGGGTACACCAGATATACGTGTATAGCCGAACTATACACGGACAAGTATACGGCAAGCCTTCTGTGTGTGCGCGTCACATACACAGTCAACAATCATTTCGAGCCGCCAATGGCACAAACATTGGCGGGCGCTAAGCGCACTGCTATTGGTGGAAAGGGGCACATTTCCACCAATCAAACGCATACATAAGGGCCGGAGCGTGAGAGCCAACCATGGCTTCACCTTCGTAGATACATAAGTCATTTAGATAGGTTTGCTAAGGGCCCGCCACACGGCGGGCTTCCATTCAATTCAGTTTTCTATTTTCAAGTTAAAGTTTCGGTCTTTTTGCTTAGAAATACACGGGGACGTGTATTTCTACTTGCATACAAAGCCTACGTAACTTACGCTTCCTCAAAAGCGCATACTAGTGTATGCTAAAGAAACAGAGCGCGTCTCGCCCTGTTTCACAAATTGCCATCACACCATCGTTGCTGTTGCTCTATCACTTCACCACGTGACGGCCACACAAACTTTTCATCTTCGAGGGGTCTGAGAGTTGAGACCGCTTGCTCACTGCGTGTACGCACTCTTTTCACAGCTGTGGTGACTCCACTCGAGTAGTATGGACCCCACCTCGATACCAGATCCGCCCATACGTTATCGCTCCCAACAATATGTTCGATCTCGTAGTTGTACCCTGTTAGCCTCATTGCCCACCTCTGGAGCTTTCCACGGATGTGCTGTTTCATCTCTTGGTCTGGACAGAACACCTTGATTAAATTTGCGTGATCGCAGTAGAGACGAAAGCCATTCTTCCGTTGTAACAGATACTCCAGATCTGTACACGCGCGAATAATCGGATAGGCCTCTTTTTCTATCACTGACCAGTTCAATTGAGCACCTTTGAATGTGCCGCCTTTGCAAACTAGCAGCTCGTGCACTTGCTCATGCACAGACATGTCCACTTACCAATCCATCACCTGAGTGAGGACCACCGCCCACCCAAAGTGCGACGCATCTGTGCATAAGACCAGAGTGGCCTCCTGGTCTGGAAATGCTGGCTTGGCTGAGCACGTCAGCAGTTCAATCAATGCAGCAAAAGCTGCTTCAGTTTCGGGCTCCCATTGAAGTTGGACTCCTTCCGCTAGGCGTTTCTTTCTGCTCTTCCCTTGTAGCGCTTCTGTCAGTAGGTGCTGCAATGGCAGCACCACACGTGCGTAGTCCACTAAGGAATCGCGGATCCAGTTAGAAGCGCACAACAAGTGCTGAAGCTCCGCAGCCGTAGACGGGAGTGGAAGCGAGCGCAGTGCCTCGAGTCTAGACGGATCATGCTGCACACCATTTCCGTCCACAATCTTTCCACACCAGTGAATTGTTCTGCAAAACAGCACACACTTCTTGGTATTCAGCTTCAAGTTGTATTCACGAAGGACCTGTAGGAATGCAGCCAGTCGTCCAAGATAAGTGTCATCATCCGTAGCGTAAAGAGCAATATCATCAATCCAGATAAGGACACACTCATACAGCATATCCCGGAACACACCTTGCATCTGTGTCTGAAAGTGGAGTGCAGAATCCATTGCACCCTGCGGTACACGCGTCGGCGTATACACCGCATCGCCGGTCGAAAAGCTGAAAATCTCTTGGCTATCTGCAGCTAATGGCATCTGCCAAAAGCCTCGGAAGAGGTCAAAGGTGCCAAAGCTTGAGGCGCCTTGAACTCTTGCAGTCACCATCGCTAGGTTCGGAGTGACACCTGCAATTGGGATTGTTTTGTGGTTCACCGGCCGATAATCGGTGGTGATCCTGAAGTTGGTTGTACTTCCAGTTTTCTTCACTGGAACTGCTGCACAGCACCACTTGCTGTGGTCGTTGCGACGAACAAACCCAAACTTTTCCAACTGCTTCACGTACTCACTTAGGAATTGGTTCTGGAGCTCCGGGTATTTTCTAGCCTTACAGCGAAATGGCTCTGCATCCTTCTCCAGAGTCACGCTGTATGGCTCCACACGAGCAGCATCGTCCGGCCCAATGCTGATTCGCCATACATCTCTGTACTTAAGCACAATAGCTCGCAGCTTTGGCATAAATCGAGCAGTAAATCCATTGGCTTCTGCATCTCTGAGCATTCGCTAAAGACACTCATGAAGTTCATCATCAACATCAGTTCCGACTGACGGCTCTTCTGCAATGTCATCACCCGCATCGCCATCAATCGATGTACCAGCAAGCTGCTCCAGCATGTGATCAATATCTATTCCCAGCAGTCTCAGCGTGGTATTGCCAAGGAGAAAATCTTCTTCATCACCGGCCATAACAACACACGGAGTACGGCGCACGTGGACAGGACCAGCAGCCGTCGTAATGCGAAGATCCACAACACACTCGTCCACGCAAAACACATCCCTGCCGTCGGCCAACGTGAGTGCCAAGGGTGGATCCAGAGCATGCACTTCCACAGAGTCATCGGCATCCAGCAGTCGAGTCATTACACGCTGCGAAATGATATTCCTCTCGGCTCCCGAGTCAGGACATAAGTCCACCTCAACCTTCCCATTAATCAAAGCAGATTGCCCACCAATCTTGCCTTCCTCACGCACCGTCTTGGCTTGTGTGGTTTCCTTTGAACCGCTGCTACGCACGCTTTCAAGCGCATCCGCTCGCTGTTCAGGTGTAGCAGTTGGGCAGTCGTTCATGCGATGAGGCCCCTTGCATACCCAACAGGACACCTTCTTGGCTCCTGCTTCTGAAGTCTGCTTCGACTTGGGCACCTCTTTGCTGTCCTTTGGAACAGTCGCTGCAGCCTTTTTCCCGCCATCAGATTTTTTGGTTTCTTGCTTCTTGGCATTGTCACCTTTTTCGGAGGACAATTGGTGAAAATGCTGCTGCTCCTTCGCCCTGTCGACAATCAGTCTACGAAGTTGCACGTCATTGGTCTTTGCTTGACGATGCTGAATAGAGACAAGGCGCTTGATGTCGGTCTTCAACGCCGCCGGCGCCAGGTTGTCCATCAGTATCTTACAGCGATCCTTGCATCGATGCTTATCGTCTTCAGCCTTATCCATTTTCTCAGGTCCAAGAACCCCAGTCAGGCCATGTTCCTCAACCAGACGGTCAAAGTCCACAAAGTAAGCCATCACTCGGTTCTCAATGTCCTGCTCTCGGAGATTCATCTTCAGGTTCTTCTTGAACACTTCCTCGATGTCAGGAGCATGGGCATTCAATATGGTGCTGCACTTCTTATTTACCTCAGTCATGATGTCCGAGTCGGTCACCTCATTAACCTTCTTCTCGAAAGTATAGCGGGCCAGATCACTCAGAATCCGTGGTTCCACCGAGTTGACCACACTCTTGACGACGGACTCATACATCTCATTGGTGACAGCACAGCGTTCATGCATCGAACGTTCATACTGCTCACGGTCACGACGCCATTTCACCAGAGCCGATTGATCCCAGGAAGCGATACCTGGGGCTCGGGTGACTTCAAACATGGGATGACTCACGGTCATTTCCACATCTCCATCCGCGTCCAGTTGATACGACGGCATCTCGCTTGTACTCTCTCGGTTGCTTGTATGCGCTGGTTGCTAAGCGCAAAGTCGACTTTATGGCACGACCAGTGCTTTAGAATGCAAATTGATCAATGTTTGATTTTGGCCAGCTCGCTCGAGCTGCCTTACACAGTGAAGCCCCCTGTAGGGCATCCACGATATCCTTGCTAATTACTTCACCACATGTAAGTACCTCATTACGAGGATCCATAACGAGCTCACTACGACTGAGATCCTAGATACTGCTGAGATCCCAGCAGTAATGTCGTCATTAATCCCGAGGCATTGCTTTCCATTCCATCTCGACTCCACACTTGTCCTACCCAAACACGGACACAACCCCCCCCCCCCCCCGAATTCTGGATCGGCTGATTGGCCGAAATGGCGAGCGTGCAACCAAGGCTATAAGCAAACTCCTATCCGGCATCGTGCAGCGGTCAACCTTCCCTCGGCTGTCAGACAAGGTCCCGTGGGCATGTCCATACACTGGTATCGAAAAGCTAGCTTCCGTCTGTGATGTACTCAATGTTGCCTTTTACAAGGAGGGGAATCGCTCCGTTCCCGCTAGCGTGCAGCTTCGTGAAACCTTTATCGATGGTCCATCGACGCAGCCCGTAGGCCAGCAAACCCGTTCCAGGGCGCTGAGGTTCCTGTCCATCTGATAGTGCATCTTCTCGACGCCATCCCAGAGAGAGCAATACAGATAATACAGCGTCCCGGCTTGATTCACAACAGATTGACTATCATCTTTCAGTTGTAACAGCAATTCACACGCCGTCGATATGGTTTCAGGCACAGACTCCAGGACTACTTGTGTCTCGGCAAGGATTCCAGTGTCGTCATTGCATGGAGGTCTTGCCATCCTCGCCAACTCGTCAACAACCGTCGAGATCTTGAGCCGCTTCTCCGCTTCAAAAACGCACATCCGTTCAACCAATTTCCACTGATCGTCGTTGCAGAGCTCAGGGCGAGGTGGTAATTTACCCTTCTTCACGTAACATATGACCACCCTATTCTCCAGCATACACCACGGCAGACAAGGTTTCGTCTTGTCCTCACCCGCCTCCACAACTCGCAGTGCTTCCACGATGCACATACCCAATGAATAGATATCCGAGGAAAAGGTGGGTCGTGCGTTTTCATGAATGAAGCGTTCTGGCGCCACCCAGTGCGATGCGCCAGAGATTCGCAACTCGCCATCGTCACTTTCGATTGAGCTGAGACCGAAGTCCGTCACTTTCGCTTTCTTGTCACTCCCAGTCACGATGTTATTGCCCTTGAGGTCGCCATGCACTACGCCGCGCGCGTGGAGGTACTGGACGCCCAACGCGGCCTCATGCAACTTCGCCCAAAGTTGATCGGGGTGTTTTCTCAGATAGCTGACTAGCGTCCCATTCGTGGCGTACTCACACACGAAGAACGGTCTGCCGACATGGCAGGCGCCGAAGAGTCGAACGACATGGGGATGACTAAGCCCAAACCAAATGTCGACTTCGCGTCGGAACATCGCCGATATCTCTGCCCTTTTAGAGGTGTTCGTTGCTGGAACGAGCGGTCGAGCAATCAAATAACTTGACGTTGATGCTGAATTGTCGTTGCCTCCTCCTGACCCAAGTAGTTGCTTTACTACCACCTCGGAATCCAGCCACGTGGCTCGAAACACACTTCCAAAGCCACCAGAACCCAGAGGACTGCATTTGTCGAGAACCAATTCGTACCATGGGATGAACCATTTTGGTGTCAGCTCGGACAAATCATCGATGGACAGCTTATTTGCAATTTCATCGTACGCCTTCTTCAGAATTGCGAGTTGGCCAGGTGTGTACTTGTCCGGATAACCTATCTCCGTTTGTAAGGAGGCGAGGAAGACCGATCGCTCTTCTTGCGACTTCAATTCTTCTAGTACAAGGTAAGTCTAAGACTTAGACGTTTCGGAGACGAAAATCTCGATCTGCTTGTTGCGTAATTTCTCCCATCTAGCTTCGCGCTCTTTTGCTACATCCGTCGGCTCGCCCAATGCTGTCCAAAGCGACTGAAGGAGACGACGGAAAGCAATAAGACTGGAACCGGTGGCGCGCGTTGATGATAGCTGCAAAATCCGAGCTTGATCAGTCGTCATTGTGATCAAGTGGCTAAAGTTACGGAGAAGCGAGTGAACCTGAGTAAGCACGCTCGATGGAAGCATCGAGTGCTGTGCCCTTTCGTAGACCTTCTTCAGCTCATTGAATGCTTGACGGTATAAGTTGTTGGCACACCTTGCCATGTGTTCCTGCACATTCACCCACCGATCGTTGATATTACCTAGTCGGTAGTCGTCAAACGTGTCTGTGGGTTCACGCTCGGGTTGAGAAGAGCACACGCTCCCTTTGCTAGCCAAACGCTCCAGCTCCTGCTGCACCGAAGAGAGACTTGTTCGTTTTCCAGGATTCCGACAGCACATGCGCCAGATTAATTGGCGAGCATCGCCAGGGGGGCATAAGGGCGCCCAAGCACGTGTCCATTCCCACACCTCCGGCGTCCACTTCTCCTTATCATTCCTTACAACATCGATATTAGTTTCATGATGCCACGGCATTTTCCCACCCGTCACAACTTCCAGCATGCACATACCCAAAGAATATATATCTGACGCAGGAGACGAAGGATCTCCTCTAAAAATCTCTGGGGATAGCCAGCGCATCGACCGTGCTCTCGATGATAAAGTCAACGTGTGCTTCGAGTTACTGTACCCGAAATTGGCCAGTTTCGCCAAACCATCACTGCCAATCAAGATATTGCAGCATCGAAGGTCGCCGTGGACAACCCCCCTCTCGTGGAGGTATGCGAGGCCTAACGCAGCTTGGCGCAAGAACAACCACATCCTCTCTTTAGGACATCGTGCAGACACGATGTAGTCGAGCAGCGACCCGTTGCTGGCGTACTCGCACACGAAGAACTGCAAAGGCAGCGGATTCATCTTGCACACACCATATAACTTGATGACGTTGGGGTGACGGAGTTGATGCCATACACGCACTTCATTATCGAACATTGCGCTTGAAGACACATCCGGAAGGAAAAACTCCACGGTGGCATCAGCACCAAGCCATTTAGCTCGATATTCACCTCCAATGCTACTCGCATCCACGAAGTTCATGAGCTCAATTTCAGACGCCGAAATGAACACGTCGGCGCTACCATCGATTCGGAAGTCAGTGGGCTCTCCATTGTTTGTTGACGTGTTGTGAGGTTCTGGTTGCCGGGCCAGTACAAATGGGGTTAGATAGCGCTGAATGGCTTGATGACCGTGATCAGTAGCAAATTTGATTGCAGTGTATTCATCTTTGTAGACAGTAACTGCATCCCGTAATCTGCCTAAACCGTAAAGCATCCCGTAATCGTCCCGTAAACAGCGCAAAAAAATATCACGTGAGAGACTTCAGCGTCGAGCATAATTTTCTGCCGTAACTTTCCATAGTACAATGCATTGTACTATTGAATGAGTCGAAAGTTACGGCAGAAAACTTGAAAAAACAAATTCTCGAATTTCAAGGACAGATTGAATTGGCATTCTCACATCGTCTTTGATGATGATTTGTACTGTGTAGAAAAACAAAACAAAACAAATACAGTTGTTGCATATATTTTTTTATTCCAGGCAAGTTATCAAGTATATTCTATGCATCTACTGGTAAATGCTAGCAAATTAGAATTCGTCTACTACAAGTACCGCACACTTACTCTACATACACTGTATACTTCGAACGTAGTCATGTAACATTTAAACGTACAAAGCTATTCAGCATGGCATGAACTTCGTCACTTTATAATTTCCCCCGGAGGACCACAGAGCATCTGGATCATATCCCGAAAGCGAAATATGCGCGCGTACTTCCTCGTGTTGGTGGCTGCGTCCAGTTTTCTAGCCGCCAGTGAAGCAGCTTCGGTATCGGGAGAGCCGACGATTCTGTCTTCGATCACCAGAGCAAGCAACAACAAGCGCTTTTTACGAAGCTATGGGATGGAGGACTTGGACACAAAAGACAGTGGCAGCGAAGAAGAACGAGGCGCCGGGGAGAAAATCGCCAAAATCGTGAGCCCTAAAGGCATCGTCGACGAGACGAAACTCGAGAAACTTGTTAGCCCCAAACTCATCGAGCAGGCGAAACGCGTGAAACTCGTAGACGACGCCCTCCACAACCCAGCTAAAAGTGTGACCCTCGTGAATCCCAAAGCAATCGACCAGGAGAAACTTGCGAAACTTTTAGACGCCAAAGGCATTGACCAGGCAGCAGTCGCAAAACTTCTTTTTGCTGACGTTAAAACTATCGACGAGGCGAAACTCGCGAAACTCGTAAACGCCGGCATCATTGACCAATGGAGGATCGACAGACTCGCAAAAGTCACAGACATGAAATCCATTGATGAGGCTCAATTCGCGAAGCTCTTGGGCACCGGTGCTATCGACCAGGCGAAACTCATGAAGCTCGCCGAATCGGGCATCATCGACCAGCAGAAACTCAAGAAACTCGTAAACTCCGAAACTATCGCCCAGGAGAAAGTCACGGAACTCTTAGACCCTAAGGTCGTTGAGACTGCGTTCAAAACATCCGACGGCCAGCTCGCTTTGTTCAACCAGTGGTTCGTGTACGAGGACGCCGTCGTCAAAAGGCTCTCGGCGGGGGATACAAAAACAAAGCTGCAGAACCTGCCGACCCTCATGAAGTTCAGCGACTTCCGGACCTCGATGCATAAAAATCAGCAACTGACCAAGTTGATCGACACGAAATCCCTCGATGATATCTCCTTCGCACTGAAAAATAGCAATCCGAAACCGATGCGAGCTCAGTTCACCGAGTGGTTCAACGCCGGCATTACAAAAGAAGAGTTTTCCGCTGCGATTGCTATGGTGCAGAACCCGATCAAGAAGAAAAGATTTGGGGCGCTCGACAATCACTACAAAATGTTTATAGACATGCAAAACAACTATGGCATCAAGCCCACCGGCGTCAAGCCCACTGCAGCTACGTAAAAGGAATACAAAGAAACAAGAAAGCACCCCAAAAATCATTTTTACTGAAAAATCGGTGTCTCAGTATACCCACGATGACATTCGTCACACTAGGACAGAACCCCCACCTTCGACTGGGGGGTGTCGATGCATTCAATTGGTCTTGAGTAATTTCTTCTTCTTCTTTCGTACCATTAAGACCGCAAAACTGCAGTTTAGCATATCATTCACTTGAATATGCATCAAACCAGCAGTGTATTTGTCCCGCCTACTTCGCAACCGCAGCACCTGTAACGCGGAAGTATTCTCAAAATCCCCGCGTGCTTTATTCTTTCTTGCACAAGCACCTAGTTTCGCCGACGGCAACATCCACGGGTGGTTGGTTTTTGATGCTACAATACCCGTAGCCAATTTGGAAAGTAGACAAATGCCGGGCATGGTGCAAACTAGTTCACTGGAAGCTTCGTTTTACCGTAGCCAGCTCCAGGAGATTTTCCGGGTGAGTTTCACCAAACTCGACACTCTGAGAATGCCGTGCTGCAGAAAACCAATCTCGAGGCTGCAACATTGAGCTAGCCCCACGAGCGGCCCAGAATGAAGACCAGTGAGTTGGTGGGGGCCCAAGCAAAACCCAAGCAGGGTAACACCGGTCCAAGCGTCTCGCCGCCTGCCTTGCGAGCTACGCATTCCAGGACACCCGACCAGTGAAACCGTTTTCAGCATCGTTAGATGTGGCTGCAATAAACCTTACGGTGTTTATGAGCTTAGGAGCGCATTCGTTGCTAAATGCGTTTGTAGTTCGATTAGATCTTGTTCCCAATCGAAGGGTGCCGCAGTTGGAGTTCTGGCTCGTACATTATCGAATTCCTGTTGCTGTTGTTCGCCAATTTCTACTGCCACTTGACCAAGCGCAGCAGTTGCAACTTCACTCTTGTCGCCAAATAGCACGCGGGCCACAACGCGAACACTCACGTCCTGACTCCAGGCGCGACGTCCGAACAATGCAAAAGCATGCAACAAGTCACGTACATCACGTCGCTGTGGTGCTAAAATGCATGGACATCAACAAACAATCAAAAGTTAGGACTACATCGAAGAGCATTTAATGAAAGTTTCCTTCTTTACCTATTGCTTCGACCGCCAGCCGAAGCGGCAGTGGCTGCCAATTTCGTTCACCCGCATTGCTGTCGAGTCGACTTGGCAAAGTGCAGTTCGTTTCCTCTTCGTTCTCATTCTGCTGCTGTTGCTCGTGCCACTGACTTGCAATTTTTTCCACGTCAGGCTGCACTCGCACAACAGCTTGAGAGCCGCACGCCTTGGTCAAACTCTGATAAGTTACACCACATAGCACACTGATCACGAGTGGAGGCGCATTGACGTTGGCAGCCAACGCGTGCCGAATCTGGATAGCCACACTCTTGAGTTGCGAAGGCGGTATGCAAAGCACCAAAATGTCATTCTCCCGGGCTAACCGGGCGTTGTCGTAGTATCGAGGCACAAGTTGGAACATCGGTAAAGCAGAAGGGGGTTTTAGCGCCTCGCACCGTGGAATTCGATCCGGTTGACGGGTCGACAATGCCATTCGCTCGGCACGGAATCCGTTCGCCAAAAGTGTCATGACGAGGGTCGTTCCAACACTGCCACCACCTAAAATGCCAATCCGAGGCGGTGGTTTGTCTGCTATAGCAAAGCACTTTGCACAAGTCATAACCACCAAAAAAACTTCATGCGCAATGACTTGAATACACAACGATCGCGAGTAGAGCAGTAGCTGAGCCTTTGGAGCTAAACGAGTCGACGTCAACAGCTCGGAGCGTATCGTGAACGGGTTCTTTAGGTCTTTGCTGCTTCCAGGAGCAGACGATGAGGGACTTGCAAGTGGTTGAGTGGAATCGATCGACAAGGTGCTTGCCATGCTTCTGTGGTATTTAGGTTGTGGAGTTCCAAGGGTCGGCAGCGTCTATTGCTGGGGAAGTTCGTGTTGCCCAAACACAAGCAACACCAGTAGATCTTCTCTCGTTGTAATCTTCACTCCAACAAGAACAACAGATACCAGTCGTTATTTTCTCGTCCCCATCCCCACAATCTCGATTGTTGTGCTCGGTGCCGAGTTCAACAGAGTAAAGCTGGACATGGTGTCTCATTCTCTTTGATACGCAAGATGACCTTGCCGTACCGGATGATACGCAACTTGCAAATCAAGACCTACTTCGCAATACATGCAGGCGCATGGCAGCTCGCATTCTAACTTGAAACGAGAAGGTTAAACATGCTCAATGCTGGAAGAGAGCAAGCAGCTCGAAAAAGCGACCATGCATCACCGTTTGCGCAAAAAAAGTAGAAACCTCACAACTGAAGCGCCCGCTTCAGCTCCAAAGACAGCGTTATTGCGATCATCCGCTACATAGTTGATTCGCTCCGCCCGGCCCTGCGTGTCGGGACATGACCGCGTCCAGCTGGACCATGCGTCAACTCGTGAAACGCCGTACAGATGCCGACCATTTGTGTGCACCCATACAAACGCCAAGTCAACAGCGTCAGCGACCATCACTCCTCTTATCATTTGTTGAAGTATGTGCCTCCCGGCCCTTCAGTCCCGGTCTCAGTTGCGAATTTGCCGGCTAGCGCTCAGACCTCCGCCCTTCGTTCCCTCTCCATACACATCGCGCACTATGTGGACGCTACGCCGCTCTCTACGTCGCTCCGCCATGGGCACGACTCTGTCCACGCACCGCCGCGCACTGACCGCAGCCGCCATGCAACAGGGAAAAGTGCCCATCGAGAACTTGTACGTGACGTCCACAGAAGTGACCAAGAAGACGGCGCCCGTGCTCATCGGACTGGCCCACGTGCTGGAGCACAAGTTCGACAGAGTAGGCTACTTCCGCCCCATCCAGCCCAGTGCGGACTCGAGCATGGCCGACCACCACATCGACGTGATGAAGCAGGAGCTCAATCTCTCAAAAGACGTCGACGAGCTCTACGGAGTCACGAGCAGCAGAGCCATGCAAGCTCTGCTTACAGGCAAAGGAGACGACATTGTCGAGGAGATCCTGGAGAGGTACGAGGAGTGCCGCAAAGGCCATGACTTCATGATCATTGAAGGCTCCCAGGTGTCTAAGCACGAGAGCGCAATGAGCTGGAAGATCAATGTGGACATCGCTAAAGCGATTGGTTCTCCAGTGCTGATGGTCACGGACTTCGGCGACTCGTCTGCTGCTAATGGAGAGCTGCTGGAGGAGATGGTGTCGCGTACAGTTATGGGGAAGGATCAAGCAGATGCAGTGGGGCTGAGCTACTTGGGAACGATCGCTAACCGAGTGCGAGCGAAAGATGCTGAAACTCTACGTGCGGACTTGAAGAAGAAGCTGGGGGAGAAGGAGATCCCGTTCCTGGGGTTTCTGCCCATGGATGAGATTATTGCGTCAAAGAGACTGAATGAGGTGACGCACCAGCTCGGCGCGACGCAGTTGTTTGGCAATTCAATTGCGAGTGACGCCGTTGTGACGTCTGCTGTTGTGGCGGCGAGTGCGTTGAAAGACCTGTTTGCCCACTTGAAGAAGTACAAGGACGGCGCGATGATCATCACTTCAGGTGACCGATCGGACCTCATGCTCGGCTTGATGGTCTCGCGATTGCCTGGAGTGCTGCCCAACATCTCGGCGATTATCCTTACCAATGGCAACTACCCTCACAGCAACACGCAGGAGATTCTCAAGGGCGTGGAGGCACTGGACAAGACTGGGCTTTCGCTTCCGATTTTTTCGACACCCAACGATACGTTTTCCACTGCGGATGGCTTTGCGAAGGTATCGACAGATATTCTGCCGACGAGCCAACTGAAGATTGAACGATCCAAGGAGCTCTTTGACGAGTTCGTCGAGGAGGAGATGCTTATTGGAGAACTTGACCAAGGCATGGTGGTGAACCGTTCACCGAAGCAGTTCCAGCACTTCCTCTTTTCTAAGGCTCGTGCTGTTCAGCGCCACATCGTGCTGACTGAGGGCGAGGACATCCGTGTGCTTCAAGCAGCTGAACAAATTCTGCGCCAAAACCTGTCCAAGATCACTATTCTTGGCGATCCGGATGAGATTGCACTGAACGCGAAGACTGCCAACATCGACTTGTCAAGGGCAAACATTGTGCGTCCGTCCGATAGCGACGTGTTTGAGAGATATGTCGACTACTTCTACGAGAAGCGAAAGCACAAGGGTGTCACGAGGGATTCAGCTCGCGACTACTGCAAGGACGAGACCTACTTTGGTACGCTGATGGTGGAGCTTGGTGATGCTGATGGCATGGTGTCTGGCGCTTGTCACACCACCGCCAACACCATCCGTCCTGCTCTGCAGCTCATCAAGACGGCACCCAACCGACCCATCGTCTCCAGTGTCTTCTTCATGTGCCTCGAGGACGGTGTGCGAATCTACGGTGACTGTGCTGTGAACACGGACCCGAGTGCTCAGGACCTGGCACAAATTGCTGTGACGAGTGCCGAGAGCGCGGAGGCGTTCGGTCTGATCCCGAAGGTGGCGCTGCTGTCGTATGCTACGGGTGACTCGAACTCGGGTCCGATCATCGACAAGGTTCGTGAGGCGACGAAGATCGCGCAGGAGCTGCGTCCGGACCTGGACATCTACGGCCCGATCCAGTACGACGCTGCGGTGGACGAGTCGATCGCGAAGACGAAGTTGAAGGCGATCCCGAGCGGCGCGAAGGTGGGTGGCCAGGCGAACGTGTTGATCTTCCCGGACCTGAACACGGGCAACAACACGTACAAGGCGGTGCAGCAGAGCACTGGTTGCATTGCAATGGGTCCGATGCTGCAGGGTCTGCGTAAGCCTGTGAACGACTTGAGTCGTGGCGCAACGGTGAAGGACATCGTGACGACGGTGGCGATCACTGCGATCCAGGCGGACCAGGTGATCCTGAAGCGTGAAGCTGACCTCGAGCTCGTTGCCAACAAGTGAAAAAAAGTAGGCGTAGCAACAAAATGTGAATCAAATCATGTCAATACCGTCGGCAAAACATTGTGAGCAAGTCGGTCAAACCACGTGCAGTGGCGAATCTTGCTTGCTCGTGGATAACCGGCGCATAGCGCCACCTTGTCGTCGCTTCTCGTCTTGTCATTGGCTCAGTCCCGCAGCTCGAAGCGTGGGTTTGTCGCATGCATGACGTCGACGCCGTCTTTGCTGCTTGGTGAACCGTCGATACGCGTCCATATTGGGCGCAAGTGAGCGGGTTCAGCTTCCAGCAGGATGGGCTCCGATGGTGAAAACCCTGTCAAAGCCGTTCCATTTCGCGACCGTGGCCTTGCAACGACGTCGACTCGACCCCAACCAATACCCCTCTCACTTGCATATTCGCTGTCAACTACCACCAAGAATCTCATTGCTGCCAATGTGGACGCTGCGCAACTCCATCCGCCGCTCGGTGACGTTGCCGGCTCAACGTCGCGCATTGACCGCCGCCGCCATCGCCGAAGGCCGCGTGCCCATCAAGAACCTGTTCGTGACGTCCACCGAAGTGACCAAGAAGACGGCGCCCGTGCTCATCGGATTGGCGAACACGTTGGAGCAGAAGTTCACGCGCGTGGGCTACTTCCGCCCCATCCAGCCCAGCGCGGACTCGAGCATGGCCGACCACCATGTGGAGCTCATGCGCGAGCAATTGGGACTCGACAAGGACGTGCGCCAGCTCTACGGAGTGACGAGTGAACGCGCCATCGAGAGCTGGCTCAACGGCAAGGCCGACGACCTCGTGGAGGAGATTCTGGAGCGCTACGAGCAGTGCAGGGAAGGCCACGACTTTATGATCATTGAAGGATCTCAGATCTCCAAGCACGAGAGTGCCATGAGCTGGAAGATCAATGCGGACATTGCCAAAGCGATTGGGTCCCCCGTGTTGACCATTTCCGACTTTAGCGAATCAGCTAATACCAATGGAGAGCTGCTCGAGGAGATTCTGTCGCGCACAGCATTGAACGCTGATCAGGTGGAAGGCACGGGGCTCAACTTCATTGGTAACATTGCCAATCGGGTCAATACGACGGACCCCAAGGGTTTGCGCGAGGCGCTGCGCTCTAAAGTGAGTGAGAAGGACCTGCCGTTTTTGGGCTTCTTGCCCAAGGACGACTTTATTGCCTCCAAGAGACTGAATGAGGTGACGCACCAGCTTGGAGCGAAGCAGCTTTTTGGAACCAAGGCGATTCCTAACAATGTGGTGGTGACGTCGGCGGTGGTTGCTACTAGTGCGTTGAAGGACCTGTTCTCGCACTTGAAGAACTACAAGGACGGCGCTCTTGTCATCACGTCGGCGGATCGCTCGGATATTATGCTCGGGTTGATGGCCTCAAGGCTGCCTGGTATTCTGCCCAATGTGTCGGCGATTGTGTTGACGAATGGCAGCTACCCGCACAGCAACACGCAGGAGATCTTGCAGGGCGTGGAAGCTCTGGACAAGACGGGATTGTCGATCCCGATCTTCTCGGTGCCTGAAGACACGTTCACGACCGCGGACAAGTTCTCCAAGGTGTCAACGGATATTCTGCCTACGAGTCAGCTCAAAATTGACCGCTCCAAGCAGCTCTTCGACGACTTCGTGGGAAAAGAGGGCCTCATTGGAGAGCTGGATGAAGGTATGATGGTCAACCGCTCGCCCAAGCAGTTCCAGCACTTCCTGTTCAGCAAGTCGCGTGCTGTCCAGCGCCATATCGTACTGACGGAGGGTGAGGACATCCGCGTGCTGCAGGCTGCCGACCAGGTTCTGCGTCAGAAGCTGTCCAAGGTGACGATTCTGGGCAACCCGGACGACATTGAGCGCCACGCCAAGTCGCTGAACCTTGATCTGTCGGGCGCCAACATTGTGCGCACCTCTGACAGCGACCTGCTTAACCAATACGTGGACCACTACTTCGACAAGCGCAAACACAAGGGTGTGACACGCGAGTCCGCCCGCGATGCTGTTCTGGAGGAGACGTGCTTCGGCACTATGATGGTTGAGATGGGCGATGCTGATGGCATGGTGTCTGGCGCTTGCCACACCACCGCCAACACCATCCGTCCTGCTCTGCAGCTCATCAAGACGGCACCCAACCGACCCATCGTCTCCAGTGTCTTCTTCATGTGCCTCGAGGACGGTGTGCGAATCTACGGTGACTGTGCTGTGAACACGGACCCGAGTGCTCAGGACCTGGCACAAATTGCTGTGACGAGTGCCGAGAGCGCGGAGGCGTTCGGTCTGATCCCGAAGGTGGCGCTGCTGTCGTATGCTACGGGTGACTCGAACTCGGGTCCGATCATCGACAAGGTTCGTGAGGCGACGAAGATCGCGCAGGAGCTGCGTCCGGACCTGGACATCTACGGCCCGATCCAGTACGACGCTGCGGTGGACGAGTCGATCGCGAAGACGAAGTTGAAGGCGATCCCGAGCGGCGCGAAGGTGGGTGGCCAGGCGAACGTGTTGATCTTCCCGGACCTGAACACGGGCAACAACACGTACAAGGCGGTGCAGCAGAGCACTGGTTGCATTGCAATGGGTCCGATGCTGCAGGGTCTGCGTAAGCCTGTGAACGACTTGAGTCGTGGCGCAACGGTGAAGGACATCGTGACGACGGTGGCGATCACTGCGATCCAGGCGGACCAGGTGATCCTGAAGCGTGAAGCTGACCTCGAGCTCGTTGCCAACAAGTGAAAAGGTGATGCGACGGAGTAGAGATGACGTGCATTGCATTATGCGGCGCGATTGAGAGCGACGCAGACATTAGAGGCAAATGGCAGGTCGGATGGAGCTATCACGTCGGACTTGTGCTTGCAGCAATGTGCATAATGGAAGTAACTTATCTGGTTTGATCGTTGGCGTGTTGTTGGTGCTGAAGGCATTAAACCCAGTGATGTGAAGCAGTCGTCACACTTTTACATTGCTCAGATTTGAATTTGACGAAGACGAAGACGAAGGGGAAGAAGAATTCATGGTACTCTCCAGTGCGTCGATGGAGCAGCAATGGGGCTTCTTGATCCCCTGGTGCAAGGGGCTACAGGGGAAGCTTTTCTACGGCCGCATCGCAGTCAAGGGAGGGCTTTGGGACGTGCAGAGGAACTCTCTCCATGTTTCGCTCCGACGAAATTTCGCCGGAGCAAATATCACAGCAGAAGAGGAGGAATATTTTCAGTTAGACTTAAGGAAAGCTCGCGAATCGCTGGCGTTGCTAGCAGCAGTGGAACATGCCGACAAGAACGCGTGGAGGTATTTGTTGACAGTTCATTGTGGAATTGACATGGGGAAGGAAGGCGGAGAAAAATTCGACGACGAGATTCCAGTGAAATTCCTCTTGTGTTTGGATTTGGAAGGAATGAAAAATGACAATAGCGATGTCTATGATCTGGTGAAGTTTTGTGGCGTCGACCAACGAGAGAACCCCAGTGAAGAATATCTCGAAACTTTGAAGAAAATTGCAGCGCTGGATGAACGGGTACAGCTGCACTGGCGAGGAGTGGATATCCTGATACCCGTGCACGTGTTTTTCTCGACGGATCGAGTTAAGGCTATGGATGTTTCTGTTAGAGAACTCGAAGACGTTGGGAAAGCTGAAATAATGGTATTGGAGCAGTGGAGAATGCATGAAGAGAGAACGAAAATGCAAACTATAGCACATGGATCACTCCGATGCACTTTTGTGCTAGAACCTGTAGTTGCGGATTTTCTGGGGATGAGATTGAACTCGAGAATGGTTGAGACAATGGAGACGCTGGTACGAAACAATGTCTGGTTTTCTGAGATTAAGCGAATGCGTTTGGAGTTTGATGCAAAATTGTGGGACGACGAGTTTGAATCGAAGAAGATGCTTGGTCGGCTACTGGGTGGACTGTTTGGTAATACTCTGCGCAGTAGGGAGCTGGTGATCCCGAAGAAACAATCTGTGCTTGAGTACAACACACAGCCGGATCCATTGCAACTTGACCAGGTTCAGTTATTGTGCCCATCGACAATGCCAGCTGCAGACTTCGTGGCGGTAGCATCAGCAATGGTACTAAACCAAACCGTGAGAAAACTGGATATGCGGTTGATCCCCCAAGCATACGCGAAGGTTACCACTCGCCACTGGTGGAAGTGGCTGGCCTACGCTGTCTTCTCGAACAGAGCGTGTGCTTCTTCATCACTGGAGTCTCTTGCCATTACCAAGCTGTATAGTATGACAATTGCAGACATTGACGAGTTCGCTGCAGTATTAGCGTCAAAGCATCCAGAAGAGCAGCTGGTTGGGGCTACTCATGGGGAGGTCGACGAGAGGGTTGCGACGTTAAGAAGTGGTGCTGAGATTCGATGGCAATTTAACTGTTGGGGGGACGCGCTTCCAGACAAGCCATTGAAGTTTCCAACGCCCACACCATTTGTTCAGACATTTAGTGACGATGGAGCGAGCGAGTGGGTCAATGTGCTGATTCCGGGATATGGTCACTGTGAAGTGCAACGTGAAAACTTGGAGTTTCACGAATCGAGCTTGATTGAAGCTACCCGTAGTCCCCGTCGTCTTTCAGCGATCAGTATTGAATTTATCAGCGACAGGACCTCACTTATGGACGGTCTACCCTTGTTTTTGGCTACTATCGGTCCTTCGCTCAAAGTGTTGACTCTTCAAGGACGACATTTGGACATAGATATCAATGTCATTCTTCGCTGCTGCCCAAATCTCTTGGAGTTATCGCTTGGTGGAGACGTGGTCGATGTACAGTTTAACTTTAACTGTTACCGTGAATTTGGTTTACCGCTTCCTGAGTTACATTCAGATTGGAATGCAGTTGATACCCTCTCAGAGGCCTTGATCGATGGTACGAACCCACTTGCCAAGTGCATTCACCGGTTGCGAGTTCGTCCGGCTAATCGTTGGTTGAGAATTGCTCACGGACCGTTTGATACAACAGCTTTCGAAGCTGACTTGAAATTTCTGCTGGATATGTTGGAGGAGAACCTAAGTCTAAAGTATCTCGAGGTCACTGTTCCAGCTCAGTACGTGGGATATATGGAAAATTTCAGGAAGTTTAATCGCCAGCCTACCCAACATATTGTAAAGCTCTCGTTGAAGGCCAAAGCTGCGTTTATCAGTGCAGTTTCGAGACAAAATACTCTGGTTCGAAGGGTGGGTGGAGGACCGCAGAGGAGATTACCATCCTATGAATTGAGCGAAGAAGTGATCTGTAACATATTTGCGTTTGCAAGATCCCCTGTACTTCGCCAAGTTTTCTTTCGATCGGAACACATATATCTCGGTTGAAACGGAGTCGTTTCGCACTGAAAGACGTTGGCAGATCGAAGGCGTCTCCCTGGCCTACATGGTAAAGCTGGCGTTGCTGCTCTTTTTGACCTTGTTAGGACCATTCCTCTACGATTTCGCACTTGGATTTAACTGCGATGGAAGCTGCAGTGGGCATGGGGCGTGCGACCGCACGACAGGTCGGTGTACGTGTTTCCCAGGTTTTGGTGGACCTACGTGTGCCTCGAAACTTTGTCCGATGGGAATCGCGTGGGTGGATCGAGCTTGGGCGACGGACATGGCCCACCAACCAGCTGAATGTTCTGCTATGGGTCGTTGTGACCGATGGTTGGGTGTCTGCAATTGCGAGACCGGTTTTGAAGGGATGGCCTGCGAACGTCTATCCTGCCCTAACTCTTGCTCGGGGAACGGCCGCTGCATCAGTATGCGAGATGCTGCAGGTTTGCAAGACGATCGGAACTTCTTCGTGAGTACGACGTACACACTTTGGGACGCTGACAAGATAATGGGATGTCAGTGTGATCCAGGATACACTGGGATGGATTGCTCCCTGCAAGAATGCCCAAGAGGCGACAACCCATTGACTACCGGCCAAGTCAGCGCTGTTCAAGGTGTCACTTGTGTGTGCAATAGCTGTACTGGTACTTTTGCTCTCTCGTTTCGAGGTCAAGTGACTGCAAACTTCGCATCAACATCCACATCGAGCGACTTGGAGATTGCATTAGAAGCACTGAATAATATTTACGGCGTTGCGGTGACAGGAGGTACACCGCTTTGCTCGCCCAGCGGAACCGCCACCTTGATCACATTCACCAATAACCCAGGCAATCTACCGAATCTCCAAGTGGTGAACAATCTCTCGAATGGCGCCACAGTCACCGTAGCAACCACTACAGTAGGGACCCGTGAGAACGCTTACTGCTCGAACCGAGGCACGTGCGATTTTTCGACTGGAGTATGCAGATGTGTCGCTGGGTTTGCTGGTGGTGATGGTGCGATGCCTCCGAATGCAGGTGGACGAGGAGATTGTGGTTATCAAAACGGGCCGTCAATTTGCCCAGCCACCATCAATGGCGTGTGCGATGGTAGCGGCACTTGTTCTGCAGCGACATCGTACGCATGCATATGTATTGACGGCTTTGCTGGCATTGATTGCTCACGGCGTAAATGCCCGAAAGGAGCTGCATGGTTCGATGGTGCTACATCCCCGAATACGGCTCATACTCCAGTCCAATGCTCAGGAAGAGGGTGGTGCAACACGGATACTGGGGTTTGTTCGTGCCCCGCACCATTTACGGGAGCAGCGTGCGATTTGATCGCGTGCCCTGCTGGAACGTCAATAGCGTTTGGGGCAATTTGTAGCGGTCGAGGCACGTGTAAAAGTATACAGCAGCTTTCTGCTGAGGCTACGGATGCTCTGGGAAATTCATTGGGCCTTACCTACGGCGCAACGCCAAATACTCCAGCGACGTGGGATGCTACGAAGATCCTGGGCTGCGACTGCGAGTCCAAAGATCAGTTTGGTCCGTACGAGAATGATTTCGGTGACTTCGCCGGAGAACATGACTGCTATGCGTTGATGTGTCCGCGAGGAGCTGATCCATTTGAGGTCGGGAAGGTGAACGAGAAGCAGACGCTAAGTTGCACAGCTGATGGGGGTGGTTTCAAACTTTCGTTTCGAGGGGAAACAACAGCATTGATCTCGTTTAATGCTGCGATTGTACAAGTCCAGTCAGCACTCCAGGCGCTTGATAGTGTGGGTGCTGTCACGATAACCTTTGATTCTGGCACCACCGTGTGTTCTGCGAGTGGCGTTAGTACGTATCCCTGTCATTTGTCAAAAGCTTCGTATCAAATGCGTTGTTTTCTTACTTCTTGTTTACGAATGTGCATCGTTACAGCTACAACGATCGAGTTCACGTTTATGCAAGGTGAATTACCACCGTTGAGCTACGATGCTTCAGCCCTCACACTCGCTGGCAACCCAGGGACTCTCGTGGTTGTCCAACTGGTGAAAGGCACCAAGGCGAATATTGAGTGCTCTGCACGAGGTGTCTGCGGTACGTTCAGCAGTTAATGTTTACGTGTCGTACGATTTGTTGTTCATTGTCTTTTCGTACCATGGATGACAGACCGATCGACTGGCGTTTGCGCTTGCTATCCGAACTTTTTGAGTTCTGACGGTGCTGGAAATTTGGGTGGCCGCGGAGACTGTGGCTATAGTGCTCCGTACCCGTCGCTCTCGTAAAGGAAAACGATTTCAATAATTTGAACGCATCTTGTTCATGTGCGACTATACTAATTTCCTCATCGTTCCCCAGATGCTACTGCCACAGTCTCTAACATCAAGAAAAGGAAGCAACCTGTGATGAAGTCTACTAATAAGATGCCTGCATTGATATTTACAGCGTCTTGAAGTTCAGCCGGAAACGCTGTTTAAAGGGTTTTCTTCTACCATCGATTGCTACGTTGCCCCATGTCCGTGGGGCAAATTGACAAATTCGCAACGGCACTGGGTGAAGTTGCTGTGGAAGTGGAGACGGATGGTGATCTCATATTACTCCAGCAATTGTTCAAGAAGTTGGATTGCGATATCATGCGAGTGGTTGCTCATGCTGCCAAAAGTGAGAAGTTGGTATTTCAGGTCCTGTACATTGTTGAATGGCGTGCTGTGGTAGTACCCAAGAAGCTGGATATTGTCAAATTTGTGTTCAACTGGATCACAAACAGGAGGATCGCGTTGACGCGTGTCTGGTTGAGTCGGTGGTAAGAGGGGATCACAAATGTTACGCGTTTGTTCTTGAGCAAATAGACGTGAGACGTTGGAATGGACAAGTTATGATCCAGTATGGTGCAAATGGAGCTAGACAATCTGAATGGAATGAGATTAAAAGTTCTGCGGTGGCTTCAGCAGTTTCTAGAGACTTCATTTATTATTCTTCATGTACATGGCACTGGACCATGGTCACGAACACATTGCAAATTGGATTTGTAGGTATCCTGTGTGCGCCCGTGATATTATATTGTTGGCACTACTTCGGATTGAAGTGGTGTCTGAAGGCTGTGGAGTGGTTCTTAAGACGTGACAAGCTTCTCGCATGTCTGTTATTGAGGCATTTTTGGCTGCCTCTGAAGTAGGGGATGTCGAGGTGACAAAGCTTTTGTACGACAGACAACATACATTAACCGGTACTATTATAACTGATTCAAATACCTTTCCACACATTATTTGCTTGTTAGCATTCGAAATACAAGTTTTGGGAAAGAACTCAAGATCAGGAGTACACCAACTCTTCCTCACTTCTCATCTCCTCAACGCCGACTTCTCACTTTTTTACGCGTCCATCCAGATGTGGAAATCGGGGAGTTGCCACGTTTCCAGCTTCTTCATCACGTCGGGAAAAGCCTCGCCAATCTTCTTCTGAAGCTGCTCATGAACCAAATGGTTCCCCTTGGTCGAAAAGTGCAGACCGTCATCCAAACACGCAGCACGTTCAGTTTCCGACATGGCGTTGAAGAACGAGTGCAGATCCAGCACATTGACACCAACTTCGACTGCTGTCTCCACGCACGCTCGAGCGTATTCCCCAGCTGCGGCATTGGAGCGTTCAGCGCGTCCGTCCTCCGATTGCCGTTTTCGTTCAGCATCGTCGACGTGCGGTGGAGTGATCAGCAGAATGTTGGCATCAGGAGCGCAGGTCTGGAAACTGCGGACGATCGTGGCCAGATTCTTCTTGTACATTGGAATTGGAACGTGTTGGCGAGCTGCCACTCCGTCCGATAAAGTAGCGTCGTTGGCCCCCAACCACATGATGATGAGTGCTGGCGTACGAGGTTCACTCGAAAGTTCGCGCTCGATGACGGGCAAAGCAGCTTCAATGAACCACCTGCAAGAGGCATGGATGGGTATTGAGGGTACGTATTAGATATGAAGTATTTAAGAGAGAACGCGATAGCCCCGAACGATTGTAGCGATGCTGCATCTGAGCTACCCAACCAGCATCTCTGGGGTCGGAAGCGTGTTGAGTTAACTAGTCCCCAACGAGATAAATGGCCGGTCGAGGTGTCGATGGTACAGCTGTGGTGGTGGTGGCGAAAGAGCTCATGTTGACGGAATTCAGCAACGAGAATGGCAGAGATCGGAGACTTTGGCACTGCGCATCATTCGAGGATTTGCCACCGGTGGCTAAGGACCCCCAGCTAACTGAGTCAGTCAGCAACAAGTAACCGTCATAAAGCTTCTCATCGGAGTTTTCTTTGAAACAACGATGAAGAAAGTGGAAACTTACGAGAGTATTCAACCAGAAAATAGTAAAAGGCTTTTCCATCAATCTCCAACATGACACCGACTTGAGGAGCATTTCTCGATTTTCTCGACATTGAAGACGACGTCAGGGATTCTCCTCAAGCACAATGAAGAACAATTGCACCACGTGGAGTTCAGCCCATTCGAAAGAGCTAACGATTCCAGACGAAGTCCCCGTACGGGCTGTCACGGGAGATGGCAGCTTCTGTAGAGCTCTACGGGAGACCCATGGCGTGCGCTGCTTGGTGGATAGAGGCAACCGTAAGGTAACGCTGAAAGGAAAACCTGAAAATATGAAGGAGGCGGAGAAGAAGTTTGCCGAACTCTTCGCAAGTCTCGCAATGACCGAAACTTGTGAAGAAACCACTTCAAATGAACCTCGTGAAGCTGCCACCTTACATGAAGAACGAAAAATTCGCAATCAACGTTGTCTTCATGCTGTCAACAGACCTGCTGCGTGAGTGTTTGATATGGAGAGTTACATTTCGTGTGACGGGAATGTGAAACACCACCGATTCCGCCTTCATCAAGTCGGCCTGGGAGTAAGCTCTGGAAGCAACAAAAATTGCTGGGTCAAAGCGCTTCATGAACGTGAAGACAAGAATGACAACATCATCGCGAAGAAGGCAGTTGACGGGCTTAAGATTAAAATCGCGTTTGGAAATTTGTGCTTCAAGCCGCTGTCTAGACGTTTCCCTCGATCGACTATTTCGTTGACAGAGCTTCAAAAGCTGCAGATTCGTGAGGATTTTGAGGTGCGTTGGTCGAACGTGTGCGTTCGTACACCGATGTCACCGCAAACTGCTTTGCTCAACGAGCTGGAAGAGCGGGAGAAGAAAGGCAGTAAAACGTACGAAACAATGTTGGTGTATCTTGCGGGCAATCAACAAAGAATATAAACTCAAGTATCACCTCGTGGATGGACATTGGAAGCTTCACAATGTCCGCGCTAGACGGATCGTGCAAAGTGCATACAATGTGTTCGTCAATAACGACATCTCGTTCCGTGTGCGCGCTATTATTCACGAGAGGATCTCTGACGATATTTCGGAAAGTCTCCAGCGCCACATTATCTTCACAATTTCGAGCAAAGGTGACTTCTTCGACACAAAAGTAACCTTGAGTCACGATGCACCACGCGGGCTGCATTTAAAGTGGACGTCGACGGAGTTTAAGTTTGAGACAGAGTACAAAGGGCTACACTTTTCAATCTCGTATTTGGACCGGCATCGAAAAGAGTTCCGCCTCGAATGCCGTTTGCCAGAACAGGAACGAGGAAGCCAGAACAATGAGTGGTGGGTGTTGTTAAAGAAAACGCTTCGGCTGCTTCGCGAAAACAGCTTTTCATCGGGTCCGGAATGTGCTACGACGGATACTAACGTGACGAACTTCAATGAAGAAGCCGTCGGAATCAGTGCTGCAGCCACGCAAGAGATCCCAGGTCATCAAAATCTTGATGGCACATTTAGTGGATCAGCGTAGCTCTTCCCGCTAAACGCTTCTACAGAGAACCCACTGCTCCACGGGACCTCGAGCTTTAAAATTCTTCGAAAAGATGAGATTTGACTATTAGTTGAACGAGTTATCGCTTCCAAGCTGCAATGTCGGTAATTAGCTTCCCCATAGTCTTCAAAACCACATAATTTTTGACACTTGCTAGCGACCATGGTATTGTGCTAGTGCCAGGTTCGTTCAAACCGCACATTCCTCAATTGGATCTTGTGACCTCCACGCCACAACCAGTCCTTCATCCAGTGCGGCAAGTCTCGAAACTGGTCCGGAGTCAGTTTGATCCTCGCAGCCTCGAGGTTCGCGGATTTGGGCAAAGTAATGAAGTCATTCGCCAAACTGAAGGCAACCAGCACCTGACCGGGTGTAGCCCCCACCTCCTTGGCAATCCCTAGAACAGTTCGATCTTCCAGTTTCGTTGCTGGCTTTGGTGGCCGCGGCAAAAAAAACCGAAAGATTTTTTTTTCCCATGATGTACGAAGCTCGTGATTTCTTCATTCTGCGTTGTGCAGCAGAGATGAAGCGCAGCACCTCGTTGACCAGCAAAAAGTCGCCTCCCCGCAAGAAGCGGCAGCCGAACTTTGAACCAATGACTGAGTCTGAGCGCATGAAGATCATCCGAAAGGTGCTTCCTCTGTTGCGGAAGCAGGCCGCCATCAACTACGCCGACGTCGGGCGACACTGCCTGCCTCCGCGTGACGGCAAGACCGTCAAGAAGGTCGTCGAGAGATATAAGCGCGGCGAGGCCTGGGCTGACGCAGTCTTGCAGTGGGGCAGGGCATTCAAGCCTGCCCATGAACCCATTCGCGTACACCGCCGAGTCCAAGACCTGCGTGCAGCGAATCTAAAGATCAGCGCTCGCGGTTGCGCTCGCGCGCTCATCATCGTAGAGACCACATTTGCCGACATTGCAAAGCAATTTTCTTCTCCCTCACGCGCATGGGAGTCACGGGATCGCTGGTGGCACTTGCTAAGGCGAACGTTAAAGTCACCGTGCTGTTGGACCGACAGCAGGTGATGTCTCCATTTGAGCTCCCTCGCGTTAAAGAGCTGTTAGAGGCGGATATCGATGTCTTCGTTCAAAGGTCCACGAAGACGCAGCATCAAAAGGTACTATGCACAAATTGAAGATCACGCATGCGTGTTAGGAGGCGAAATGAAGACTGAATTTGAAAGAAGTTATGCAAACTACGACTTCCTACACCACAGTGTCCTTTGCTCTGCAGAGCTGTTATGAAACTCACGTAGCAACGCACGCTGCGATTGAAGACGGACGCTTCTCGTCCTGTGCTTCTCGTTCGCCAGCAACGGACGACTGCAATCTCCGTTACACCGTGGGCTAAGACTGACGTGCCAACGGTTTCTTCACGCCGTGAAGTTCACGGACACGTCGTGCGCAAATGGTGTGGGCTGCATGGACAATGCTTGCACCAATGTACGCATCGCATAAAAAAAACTGTAGAGTTCAGCTGAACAATTTGCTGGACACGAAAACATCTTCACGTGGAATACCAGAATCACGAACGGCGCGGCCGACGTCAGCTTCGTTCTGGTAGAATTGGGCAGTGTCGATGTGGCGGTAGCCGAGTTTGAGCGCCGACAGCACCGTGTTGTACGCCTCATCACCGGGTCCCGCCTTGTACACTCCCAATCCGATGACGGGATTATTTGCTCCACTTGGCAGGGCCTTGGTCGGGATATTGGCACTCATTGCAAAGTAGCTTGAATGGAGACGAGGAACTTTGGGCTCTTGTGCTGCTGATGGAAGATCGACGAATGAATACAGCGCAATGAGAGACCTATCGCGCGGCGGTGAGTAATCCGTGGGTGTGGCAAGCTTCGATGACAGCCTGGAGGATGATTGTAAGCACCTTCAACAGTGATTTTTGGACAGTACTTCGAGACACTCGAGCTTCTCGTGCTGTCCTCCACAGGATCCTCTGTGGTTGCTTGAGCTCTATCATGCTTTTGGTGGCTACACATGCACTCACGCAGTCAGAATTTACGAAACCTCAGCGGATTGTGCATTTAACCCTCACAAACTATCTCCACCTTTCTGCAGCTGTCTTCTTTCATTCTCGTCGAACACTGTAGATATGTTTCTAGCGACGCACTCACAACACCAATTCATACTCAAAATCCGTTATCGCCGCCCCTGACGTTGCAGCTTCACCTTCCGTAGTAACTGCAGCTTTGCTCCCATCAGCAACAGCAATAGTAGCATCGCCTTCCGCCGTCACGTGCATCTCTTGTTGCTGCAAGTTCTGCTCATCTCTCCACTTTTGCTGCTCCACCTCCCGCCGCTTCTTCTCCTTTGCGAGTCTCGCCTGTTTGTCTAACTCTTCCTGAATGAATTTCTGTATATCAGCGTTTCTCTTGGCAATTTGCTCCGGCGGGATTTCGTTCTGCTGCTGCCACTTCAACTGCTGCCTCCTCATGTGCTCTTGCTGCCTTGCCATGGCCTGTTCTTGTCTCCGAAGTGCCAATTGGAGCTCCTGCTCTAATTTGCGCTCTTGCGCCTTCAATTTTTGCGACTGCCCTAATTTGCGCTGCTTTTTGGCTTGTGCTTCAACTTGTCGTTCTTGTTTGCGCTTGAGTTTCTGCTGTTGCTTGTCCGCCGCAATTTGAGCTGCTCGCTGCTTTTTCAGGTCATTTTGTAATTTGCGCTCTTTTTGCCGCGCTTCGTGCTCCAGCATCATTTTTTGGTCCTCCAGTAGCTTTTCTTGCTCTTCTTGTTCGGCGATTGCGCGCATTTTCTGTTGGCGGGACGACCTTCGAGTGGGTTCCAAGGTGACGGCAGGTTTGGGCGCTTGCGGGCGAGGGGAAGCACGCAACAAGGCGGGCATCTGCAGAGACTCCAACTTGCGTTTGTTCTCCTCCATGCGCTGGCGGCGTTTGGCCTCGTACTCGCTCAAAGCTTCGGCATTAGAGTCGTCCTTCATTAGGGAAATTTTGTGACTGATTGATCATGACTAAAATGGATGGTACATTTTTTGTGTTGAACACAGTGTACACAAACTGAAGTTCATCAAAATTGAGCAAAATTGTTAGCAGGTTGTGATTAGAGTGCGAATATATCTCCAGTTTAAAGCGTTGATGTCGAGCAGTTGAAAGGAGAGCTCGAGCGGATTGGGGCGATATCCGAGGTATCCGAGCCGTCCACAATAGATATAAGGTCCCTGCAAAAGCGAAAGTATCAATTAGTAACTTACAACAACAATTCGTTGGGAGTTGGGTCATGCTTACCTTTGGGTACTGGATAAACAGGAGTAAGGGCTCAGGTTTCCCGGCCGACGGCGGTGCGTCAGGAAGGTCGTTGTCCACGCGAAGTTCATCTTCACCCTTTTGTAGTAGGCTCAGACGGAACAAAATTGGCGGCGTGACATCGTGGCAACGCGACCATCGGAAGAATACCTGCTTGCGGCCACGCACCGTCGCTTCTTCGAACAGGTAGTGATAGAACATCCCAGTGGTTGCATTCACGAATAGCGTCGTTGCGTTTTTCCAGAGGTGGATGTCGACGTCGTCGCGGAACTCCACAGAATATCCTCCTGGACAGAGAGCTTGCATCACGGACTTCTTTCCTGGAGGTAAAAACTGCTTTCCCAGTGAGAACGCGTGAAACAGGTCCGAATCCACCTTCAGAAATGGAGTCAGCATCAGCGGCTTGACTTCGTCGCCTTCCTTGGCGTCCGCTATTCGAACCAACGGCAACTTGACTTGCCGGACGGGATACCTCTCTCTGTCCATTGCCTCCTCCTTCTCTCTCTGCGCAGCTCGCTTCATTTCCTCTCTCTCCGTCAGGATCTCCGCTATGAAGTCGTTTCTCTTGTCAAGCCTCTCCCTAACCACCCTCTTCTTCTCCTCTCGCTTTTGTTGCTTCTCCCACTTTCGCGATCGTCGATCCTCCTCCTTCATCAATTCCCCCTCCTCGATCCTACGCTGCAACGCCATCTCCTTCTCGACAAGCCTCTCCAGTCTTTCTTTCATCTTCTGCTTCCGTCTCAACTTCCGCTCCCTCAACTTCAATTTTTTTTCTTTCATCTTCTCTTTCAGTCTCTGGGCCTTCCGCTCCTCTCGTTTCTTCAGCGTCACCTGCCGTCGCTCCTCTCGAGCCTGCAACTTCCTCCTCAACCTCCAGTCCATAATTCTGGGCTGCTCTTCTTGCTGTTCTCGTGTGTCATCATCCTTCTCTATCTGCTTTTGCTCCCCATGCAGTTTATCCTGCTTCTTCTTCTTCTCTCCTGCTTTAGGCTCTTTTTGCAGCTTTTTCTCCAGCCTCTTCTCCCTTTTCAGTCGTTTCAGCTCCTTTTTCTCTAATTTTCGCTGTCGTTTGAGTTCTTCTTTCTCCAATTTTTTGCGCTCCTTCTTCTCTATTTTACGTTGCTGTTTCTCTAGTTTCCTCTTTTTGCGTTGACGTGACGACTTGCGCGTGGGCTCCTGCGGCTTTCCCTCATCCTCTCGCTTCCGTTTCTTGGGTTTCGTCTTCGTAGGCGATGTATCCACCAGTGTGGGCAGGTTCAGCGCCTGCAGCTTCTTGCGGTTCTCCTCGATGCGACGCAGACGCTTGGCCTCATACTCGCTCACTTCCGCCATCGTAAAATGACTGGGCATGAAAGTCATACATAAATTGCACACAAATAAATTGGTCCGGATCAAAACAACATACAAAAACCAAGTATAAATTGCGCCATAAAAGGTATACGGCTAGTTGAAGTGATTCACTCCTCCATTGCAGTTAAGACTTCCTCCACTACCTCCATTGATTCCCCGGACAGACAAGGGCAAAACTTGCGGACGATTGGTTGCATCCCTTAGTCAAAGAGGTCGAACGAGTGATTTAGATACGCCACAATTCCACTTGAGTCTCCATCGTCATTGTTCTCCTTGTTACTTTCACCACGAACGTTGTCGCCGCTTCCTTCCGAAAACGCACAAACTCTGCTTGGTCATCTCCATCGCCGTAACATATCTCGGTATCATCGGCTTCTGTGGGTCTTTGCTCCGCACACAATTCCTCGTCCGTGAATTGTAGATACTCGCACAACGACGCATGAGTAGCTTTTCATTTCAACACCAGCTTCTGCATGTCACAGTCGAACTGCACGTCAATGTTGCGGGCGCAAGTGACTTGATTTCGTTTGTGGATCGCTTGCATTTCCCCGTGGACTTATCCCATCCCTGAAAGGAGTTCTTGATCAACACCCAGTCCTGGGCTCGTTGAAAGCTCGTCATCGTCAAAGAGTGCTAGATCCCTGCTCATCCGAGCGTAGGGCTGCTGCATGTCCGCAGACAAAGCTCTCAAATCCTCGATCTCTTGTCGATCCATGTCGTCGCCGGAACATTCCCCATCCAAAGGAAAGGCCTCTTCGACCGAGACGCTTCCGTCGCGTCCACCGCTCGAATTCAATCCAGGATCATCGTCACCTACCAGAATTTACTTCATCACCAAGTTGAAGTGACTACGAAGTGTGTCCGAAAGGTGCGCTTTAATAAGACTTCCTTCACTTCGCATGTCACCATTAAACCCCTAAAACAACGGAATGTTGATCTTCTTGCCCGGTACCATCACGTCTTTTGTGCGTCGTGGCGACCTGGAGGGTGTTCGGCGTCGATTAGAGTTGGGTGACGACGTTAACGAGTACTAAAGCTGCACTGGGTCTCCTCTAATTGAGGCTGCTTGAAATAATTATCGTGCTACCATGGAGTTGTTACTGGACCACAGAGCAGATACCGAACAGGCCAACTCCAAGAAACTAACGGCGCTTCATGTTGCAATCAACGAGAGAAACTCGGCTGCTGCAGTTTTGCTGGTGGAACGTGGAACACGTGTCAACTCTACCAGGTTTTCTGGTAGAACACCACTTCAATGTGCAATTAAGAAGAATCTGCTGGAGGTGACAACGACGCTCTTGGCTCGCGGTGCTGACCCGTTCGTATACAGCGACACAGGGAAGAACGCGACGGATTACATCCGATCGGGGTCGGATTAGAGGAGATTTGAGATTCTGCTGGACGCGTACGCGGATCTAGACTCTACTATTCGAGCACAGATTAGCGACGCAATTGCTGCGTGCCTCAGGAGGGAGTTGACTGGGGATTCTAGTGTGAAGGTTGCAAGTAGTGATGCTGCCATTTAGCTCCAACGTGAAGAAGCAGTGTCGACTATCCTCCAATTGGCTTTGGTCGAAGACACTGTCGAAAAGGTGCTACAGAAGTATAAATCTGTTGACCTTGGGATCAAAAACGCCAACGATCCGTGCTGGTTGGGGGCATTGGTTCGAATTCGGGATAGCAGCGAGAAGAAGGTGTTGGAACAAGTGCAACGTTTTCAGGATGTGAAGTTGGTGCGATTGTTGGTTGGTGGTGATACGAAGATCGACTTGCTGCAAAATGCTAGGTTTGATGACGGCTGGACGTCGCTGCACTTTGCAGCGTCGTTGGGGAATTGTGCGGTGGTTGAATTTTTGCTTGCGGATTGTGCGTTGAACCCGATGGTGCTGAATTCCGACGACAAGACAGCGCTTGATATTGCAATGGAGAAAGACATTCAAGACGAATTGTGTTGGTTGTTGCAGCAGTGCATGAAGAAATGTGTTTTCTCAGAATACGCAACGCTGCTTCTACACACGGATGAAGTGACACTGGACAAGTTGCAGCAACTTATTGGACAAATGACGAGCATCTATGATCTTCGAAACATCTTCAGCTTAGGCTTTGAAGCGCTCAGTTCTGTCGAGATGCATGATGTGCTCACAAAGGCTTTTGAGGAAGCCATTCATGAGAAACCCATGCTTGATGATAGAGCCGCAGTACTATTCAATATGGGGTTGCAGGAGTGCAGACGTCAAGGGTATATTTCCGAGATGGAGCAACTGGAGTGAGACTTGAAAGCGACTAAAGTTAACGTTGAAAACTTGGATTGGGTTAGAAAGATCAAGCGCTCGCTTCAAGAGATCGAGTGCCGCGTCACGGCAGCTGAAAACAATATTGACCTGCTGCATTCTCAATTTTGTGAACTGCGAGAAGCACTTGTTCAGCGCGAAGAAAAACTAAACGAACAACGCAGTCGTCGGCGCTATATTTCTCTCATCTCTTCGACACTGATGATGTTTGGAGGTGCTGTTATTTGAGACGCTTTTGGGGCTGTGTTCGATGTGTGGGACCCTCAACAGATTCTGGATGCTTTTAGTGTCGATTACGTGGCAGATTTCCTCAACGAAAAGACGAGCTCGTTCGTTTTCAAGGAAGGCGTCGAAGCTCTCCTGGTCGAATCGTCTGTTGACCCGATGGAGTTTGCATTTGTGCTGAGAGATGTTGTAATGCTTGAAAAGGCGGAAATCGCGGAAATTGAGGCAATAGCCTTACAGGAACGCGACCCAGGGCACGTAAACCTTTTGTTTCCCCCCAAAGCGTGCGAGCAGAGCACTACGGAGACAGTTTTAACGATGGTCCCGCACGCTTCAACGAAGCCAGCGAGCGAAACAATTGCAAAGGAAGTGACTGCAGCAGCATTGTCTCTTATTGAAGAAGTTTCTCAAATGTCCGAAGCCGACATGCAGAAGTATCCGTATCATTATGCCGTGCGGTACAGCGGTGGTGATCTCGAACATTTTCAGGAGCTGATTCAATACATCGAGGAAGGTGACGGCGACATCAACGAAACCCTTTCAGTCTACGTGAGATCCGAAGGATCAGGTCCCACGCAAGGATTTTGGGATACGATTGACGCCACAGCTTTGGTGTACGCATCGTACTTGGGCTGCGTCGAGATTGTGAAGTGGTTCTTGAATAGATCGGGCGTCGTGACGACTGAAAAAAATCGCGACAATCAATCGCGCTCGAAGCCGATCAAACAATGCCAACGAGGTACGGACGACGAAACCTCCCGCAACTTCTGAGTAGCTGAGTGCTTGTGTGAACATTGGTTGTAACCAAGTGGTCGATCTTTCACGAGACTGCAGGGTAGTCGATACAGTATTTGGTATTTTCTTCTGTCGGCATCGCCGATGTGTTTCTATCCTAATGAATGTAACTAGCCACGGTGTTCTCCCTGATAATGTAAGCGCTAGAGAGAATAAGGATGGTGGCCACAAATAAGATACCGTACACGACCACCATGCCATAGACGTCCCCAACGAGCTCGACGCCTTTGAGTTTCGCCACGATCGATCCAATCATCCCGACCTTCTTTTCGGTTAGCGCGCCCGGGTTCTTCGCGACAGCATTCCTGAGATTATCGAGCTTAGGACTCGTCTTGATCATGTTGATGAGATTCGTGTCCCTCTCCAAGGCCCCCACTTGCTTAGCGAGTCCGGTATTCTTCTGCAAATTCTTGGCCAGCACAGGATTTGACCCCTTGAAAAACGACACAACCCTGTTCAGAATTGGGAAGCCTCTCTCTTCGTCCTCGTCAACTGTAGACGTCTCACTTCCCTTGAGATTGCGATGAGTGTTGTCACCGTTGACTATCGAGTGGTCGGAGGTGGTCTCCAGCTTGACGATAGAAGCAGTATCAGCGTTGGTGACATGAGCCTTGCCGCATGCCACGACGGTGACTAGGAGCAATACCAAGAAGTAGCTCGGACGCATTGTAGATATTTTTACGGAGACGTTGAGGTGTTGAGTTCGTAGTCAATGGCTGCTTGGAGGTCGATTCGTGAATGAGCCATGAACGCAAAGCCTCTTCTTGTCTTCCCTACCAACCCCAGCAGGAACCAACAAGCGATGGTGAACGGCAGTGACCAGGCGTTGCACACTGCAGATTTTTGGCAAGGCAAATCGCTGTTGGCAGCCAGGATGTATTTACACCATACTTCAAGTATGAAGTTTCCGCATGAATTCACCAAGTGCCGGAGCAATTCGTGCTAGAGAAAGTCAACTTGACGACCTCGTTCCATAGGATTCAATCAACTTCAACACCCCGAGGCTCCGTGTAATCAACGCAATGTTGGCACACCGGCATCGTGACCGTGGCGCTGTCAGCAATGCGGTGTACATGCAGTATTGCTAGGTGCAGGCAAAGTTGCAGTAGACCCTGAGCCTCTGGCAAGAGAGTTTGTCAACACCGCCGGCTGCGCGCAGATGGTTTTGAGGCAGTGGACCCACTAGAAAAAGACGATTGATCGTGTCCTTTTTCCAAGACGCATAAACTCGTATACGAGTTAACATGGCTACAGTTTTGAGAGAAGCATGCAAGAGGACGAGTCTCCACGTCGTTGTGTGCAGGTCATTACTTTGCATTGACGGACTTACGTCATATTCGGTTTGAAGATAGTTTTATTACAGCTACAGGAATACACTTGAGAGGTTTTTGAGCAGCTCTCCGTTCTCGATCGTACTCAGCCACTCCATGTCAATTTCAACTGAAAAATGAATGGCTGTCGAAAGAATCTACTACGCAATTGAGCATCTTGGCTGTGGAACAATTCAAGCTGCAATACTCCCCATGACGATCAAGTTGCTCCTCTGGAGATATGCGACGTAACGCTGGCTGCGTGGGAGGATTACATGCTCTCCGAGCACCAAATGTTGACACGACATGGCGTGACAGGGTAATTTTCATCTTTGAGTTGTCGACCGGTACTCCTGCAGAATGCCGGCGCGCTGCATTCGCCAGCGGGAAAAGCCAAAGCGATTGATAACACGCGGCAGATACGGCTCCATCGAAGATGGGAGTGCTCTCAACATAACGCAACTTTCAGTCAACGTCGCAACTTCAACTTGATCAATACTACAGTCGAGCAATTCAAATCTATTGGTGTATTTCCATTGATCTTACGTGAAACCAACGGCAAAGCAGTCTGCTAACACCAGAGACGAATAGCCGTGTAGGACTCACCTATGGCTTTCATGGCTGAACCACTTGCAGCTAATCTCTCCGACCAGGACAATGAGGCGCATCCGACTACCAACGCGGCGCCATCAGACTCCGTCCCTCTCCGTCGACTTATGTTTCAAGATTCAAGACGTCACTCCACTAGCATGCCCTCTGGGGTAGTTTACCCCATTGCAGAGGCAACAGGGGACCAAACAAACCGTCCATTTGCTCCCGGACGGAGGAGAAGCGTATCCACACGAGGTATCGCAGGAACTCCTGTCACCACGCCTCCTACGTGGGCCACCGTCTCATCAAAATTACATCGCTCGGTATCCGACATTCGAGGTCGCGTGGAAATAACCAACCACCCAGCAGTTAATCCCCCAAAAGAATCGCCATACGAAGAAATGATGGAGCGTTTTCAGATCCGCCGGACGCCCTCGAAGAAGACGATGGGTGTAGAGGGATTGGTGACCGAGTTTTCTGGGCCTCCATCCACCGCTCGTAGTCACAACCAAGATCACAGTTTGCGTCAACACCCGTCTACTCACAACCTCAGCGACCACTTCAGCTCTGTTCCTGATCTCGGTCCGAGGTCGGAGAGTTTCCTCAATTTTGGGGATGGATCTAGTTTCCCAGGAGCTCACCCACCACTCGAAAGCGAACTCAGTACCGGTCAATTGGGGGAGCAAATCAATCTGAGTCATGGAAATCTACATCATCATAATGCACACCCGACGTCACAGGAGCACGGGTGGGCTTTATCATTGCTGAGAACGATTCAGTTGTGGAAACACAGGCTGGCGAGACCAATTTCTCCTTATTCTAAGATTTCCCAGGCGAGATATGCAATCATCATGGTGGCCACAATTATTTACGTGCTTTGGTTCCCTGTGGGTCTCGCGTTTCCCAAGCAAAATCCACATCCACATATCGATACTGTGGTAGGAATTCTGATTGGGTTTGATATATTGCTAGCACTACGAACGAGCTACGTGACTGAAACCGGGACCGTTGTCGTTTCCAGTTGGCAGATTGTGTGGCACTATTTGAAGACACGTCTGGTTCTTGACATATTCATTTCGATATCGTTGTTGGCACATGTTGACACCAACAGCTTTGGGAACAAATGGTTGTCGTTCGTAGTAGATGCATTAACATTCGAGCGACTTACGTACATCATGCGGTTCGTGCGCATGATTTGGATCATTCGCACTAACCAAGCGGGGAGTGGCAACAATTTCTGGGCTTGGATTCTCTACTCTCGGTACTCAAACCTATTTCGCATTGCCGGTATCGTCGTTATGGTTATCTGCATCTCCCACTACATCGCGTGTATATGGACGATCTTGCTTGGGACCGACGACTTGGATGACGCAGATGTGACGTGGCACGAGAAATATTCCTCGAGTTTCTACGCAGCCCTATTGTTGATGCAAGGAGAGGGAGTTCCAGCTGAAACAGTGGCGCAAAATCTTTTTGCGTCGCTCTCTGTGGTTCTTGGGTCCATTGTACTCGCCGTGGTATTCGGCCACGTCGCCGTCCTCGTGTCCGATTTTAATGCCAATGCTACCGGTTACCAGCACAAAATGGAGGAAGTTTTCGCCATGACCGCTAAATTACAATTACCGCTGCCACTACGTGACCGTATTCACGAATACTACGAGCATTTGTGGCACGAGTACGAGTGTCTAGATGGCGAAATCGTTCAGTTTTCCAAGAGTCTCTCGCACTCATTGGGCCTGGAGGTCGTACTGTTCAAGTACATGGAAGTGGTAATGCACGTCCCATTCTGGAAGGACTGTACGCCGGACTTCCAGAAGCAACTTATGTTGCATCTCGATGTGCGTGTATATCTGCCTAACGATTTCATTATGCGGCAAGGAGAAGTTGACGTGGAGTTTTACATGGTTAATCGTGGCTACTGCGAGCTTGATCGTGACTTGAATCGATTCGAAAGAGTTACCACTACGACCGTCGCAACAGGGAGAAATGGTTTTAACATTGGCCGTAGTAATAGTGGCATCATAGGCCGTCGACGTACGGTGGTTATGACTGCACATCAAATGGACGATGGGAATCGACAGTCGGCGTATGAGTTGGACGCAAATCAAAGGAAGTACTACCGCAATGGCGGTCGTGGTGGAAAGGGCAACGAAGTTTTGATCTCTCGAGGTCAAGCGTTTGGTGATATGGCGCTTTTGATGAACTACCAACGAGCGTCAAATGTCCGTGCTGTTACGCACGTGGAAATGTGTGTTCTCTCCAGGGAGAAATTCCAAACCGTGTTAGCGAAGTACCCGGAAGATCGTCGCCAAGTCGTTGTCGATATGCTCACATTGTATATGCAAAGCTACGAGGTGAGCAGAGAGCGGTGTCCGTTATTAGAACTCGTGCGAAAAGTGTACAGCCCAGAGAAGATAGCGAAAGCGTGTGCAAAGGCTGGAGCTCCTCCCCCACTCGTACCACCGACTCTAACAGTTCGTCAGGCGGCCGAACGAATTTATACGGCTATCAACATGGAACCGACTGATGCGACGCTAAAGTTTGGTGTGGGCGTAAATATTCGCGATAAGTTGATAGATCTACGCGAACGTCGACATAAGAAACGAAGTTTGAAATCGCCGTCGAAAACTACTCCAGCAGCGGCGTCCAGTATCGATAACAGCAATTGTGGCTGCCACACAAACCATGGGAATGCTACCGGCGGCGGCTCAGGCATGAATAAAACAACAGAAACTCCGATGGATCAAGCACCAACTCAAACAACACCAAGACCATCTCTTCATGATCGTCTGCGCCAACTGGAGGAGAGGGAAGTTCTAATTTTGCAAGGATTAAAGGACCTTCAGTCCAGTTTTCAGGTTCTTCGATCTCATCAGCCTACAAGTCGAAAGCGCGCCGCACCGGGAGATGATAGTGCGACCACAAAACCAAATCGTAAACCACTACTACGACGAGTTGGTTCGTATGTTGGTGTAGCGTCTGCCATCAGTCTGAATAATAAAACTCAAGGGCAAACATCGAAAGAATCCCCAACCCGATATGCCGACAAGCTCTTTAACCAACAGGCGTCGAGGCAACAATCAAACACCGAATGTTACTATCGAGAGGGCCCGCGATCAAGTCAACGTCTCGTGCATCAACCTTCCAGAACCGCTGACTCGCTCAGATTTACATCCGATATTGAACCACCCAACTATACATCTCCGAATGATCAACCGTTACCTGAAGCTGTCGCCACTTCCTCCATTACGGGAATGAACAAAGCTTCTGATCAACAGTTCCAGTCTACACAACCTTCAAACGAAGTCACACCCGTCGAACTCTATCCAAGATTACGTTTCCAGCGTATGGCTAGTCGATCACTACGGAAATTGGAGGGGGCTGTACAGTCTCGAATCGATTCATCGCCAGCAATGAAAACGGCCTCAATCGATCGAAGAAAGACTTTCCAGCGAATGCACAGCCAATCGCTTCGTACGCTAGCAGATGCGTTGAGTGGACCCAATCGACCTCGTAGCTCCTTCCCGAGGACTCAAACGCGCGTTTTGAATCGGATGAGTTCGTTTGTATCGGACTCAAGTGGGCAACTCAATGGCAAGCGGTCACCGACTTGTTATGCAGATGATCTTTACCGAAGGAGATCGATCGAGGGATCGAAAGAGGAGGGGTGGGAAAAATAAGTGATACCTGACTTGTAAGTAAAAATTGATCTCTACTCGATGACGACAGTTCTTACGCTTGGAAAATATCGCGGAGCGTCAAAATCGTTCAGGATAGAAGTTCTAATAAAGCAGTGCCCACGTTCTGAGAAGGCAAATAAAAAAGAGAAGAGATCGCCCAGCAAAATCTTCAGTCTTTTTCCATGCTGGGTTGTGTGTCCTTACTTCAGATTCCTGGCACTCTGTAAGTTTGACAACATCTTTACATCACTCAAGCCTTCTTGCCTGCCAGCAACTGCGTCGCAGTGGCCTCGAAGCAATTCCACTACCCCGACCCGCCCCTCCATTGTTGCCGCCAATAGTGCATAATTAATGCTGGTAGGATCACCCTTCTCCAACAACACTTTCACCACGTCGATGTGGCCGCGCGCCGCAGAACACGTTAAAGCGCGGGCCATACTGCACGAATCCATTTGATCGAGTAGTTTCCGAATCGGCACCATGAAGCACTTTGCCGCAGCCTCTGCAAAGATAAGTCTCTGTACTTCGTGGTCGCTTTTCTCCAGTATCAACTTAGACACGTCCGTGATTCCATCCACTTCAATCTGCGGTAAAGCCAGTTGCATCGAATCATGATTGCTGTGAGCCAGCAGCACCTCCAAAATATTGAGCTCCTCATGCACCGCAGCACATATTAGAGCATCCACTTTGGACACCAGGGCAGACTTCTCAACCAGTAATTCCACCATTTCGAGATTGCTGTTCTTCACCGCGTAGTTTAGAGCGCGACATCCGTCAAAGTTTCTGCATTTGCTAACCAGCAGCGTAGCCATTTCAATGTTGTCATCGGATGCCGCTATATCCAATACAGAAGCAATGGTCTTGTTGAACCTTGCATCCGTGGACTCCCTCTCCTGATACAATGCTAGTAACACCTTCATGACTTTCAGCGGCGCTTTTTCCACTGCATGTGTCAATACGTCTTCCATTTCAAAAGAAGTTTTTGCGAACAACACTTCCATCACATCAATTAGACCATCTTCCACTGCAGAACGAAACTTACTGTTGATGACGCGCTGGAACTTATCACCTGCCCCAGCAAGTCCTGTCGACGCTCTAGCGGTAAGATGATAATCGAAAAGAAACTGAATCATTTGACAGCGGTGGTTCCTTGCTGCTTGTCCAATAGCGTTTTCTATCGGAATCTTATCCTGACTGTATTTGTCAAGGATCGTTTTCGCCGCTTTGAACTGAAGCGGGCGAGTAGTGGCTTCAGTGGTCAAGTTGCCAGGATCAAGATACTGTAAGGTTCCGATTCGACTTTCTCGACCACTGCAACGGGTGACCTGATCAGCGTTAACAGGCAAATGTCATCAGCCAAAACTCATTCTTGAATTCACCTTCAAACCAACAAGTCCAACCGCGACAACATCACTTGAAGTTATCATACCACTCGATGCGCACTTCAATGCTTTACTTCGTGGTTGCAGCCGCCGGGGCGATGGTCGCGATGACGCCTGTTATCGCTCGTCCAATGCACGCTGGTATCGACTATCAACGATATCTTGCAGAGAAAAACACGACCCAAACCGATCTTAACGAGTGGAGAAACAAGTTCGGTGACATCGCTCAGAAGAACGGCTGGATGCCCGTCGCCGAAGACGCAGCATCAAAAGGTACTATGCACAAATTGAAGTTCATGCATGCATCGCAAACAAAAAAAGTGGTGCTCTGTTAGATGGTCATTTCCGACGATGTCATGTGCTCAACGGGGTCGGCCAACCCGTCGATGCAGGGCCTACATGATTCGTACGAGAGCCTCACGTACCATTTCATGGCGAGTGAAAGTCAGTAAACCGTATGTGAATACGGTTAGCCACTTCGTTCTAACACATCTTTTGGTGCAGTTGATAAGGCTACGGTAGACTTTCTCGAGCAAATGGAGAACGACTGTGAACAGGTCACGCTCGTCTGGCTCGCCGAGCAAGAGCGCAAACGAACAGTCTCAAAAAAGGTAGCACTTCGCGAGTGCAAGCGAGGGCGTGACTGAAGTGGAGCGTGCTGCTCTCAATTCGTTTATGAGCGAGGAAGGCACTGAATTCTACGATACCGATCGCGCCGAGAAGAGGAGGGCCAGAGAAGTCGAGAAGTCCGCAAAGAAATACTTTAAAAACAAGAGTGCGCACGTCTGTGTCAAGTGCAGAAGGGCGTTGGACCCATCGGAGACAATGGTTTGCTGCAAGTCGTGCAGGAGGAAAAAAAGCGTGAAGAGGTTGATGGATATTCAAGAACACAAGTGCTGGGAGTGCGGCAAAATCAGGGAGCTCAGCAACCGTACCCGCTGCAACGCCTGTCTGGCCAAGCCGCGCGCACGATCAAGGGCAGCATGCAAAGCCCGCGAGCCGGGGGACGTGTGCCAAGTGCAGGAAGAACGGTGTCTGTGAACCGAAGCAGTAGCCCGTACACGAGCCACAACACACAATTGACGGCATCAGCGACGATCATCGAGAGTGGCAAAAGCTCCATATTGCGTTCTTGGATCACCCTCTTGACCATTTGTTGGGCTCGTAGATGTAGTACACTACCAGGTAGAACAGGGACAAAGCGACCCCCACCCGATGACAAACACCAAGTAACATGGCGCGTTCACATTTCTTTTGGCAGCGCGGACTTCTGCAGCAAGTTTGAAGATGACGACAGCAGCTCGCGCACTTTTTCCCACTCCAACGAGTCCACATCTAGCAATTGCCACCTGAACTCTAACCGTTTAGAGTTCGGTCGGTGGCCGAGATAGCCCAATCGGCCGCAATAGATATAGGGACCCTGTCAGTCACACAGACACACACAATAAAACAACAACCGAGTCAGCAACGCGTACCTACACTCTAATATCCACAGTTTCTACAAACCTGCGTATGTCGGAGAAACAGCAGCAATGGCTCCTCCTTCGCACTCGCCTTCTTGTCGTAGTACGACTTATCAAACCTCAAGCTCTCGTCCCCCCTCTTCACCCCCCTCAGCCTCACCACCAACGGCGACTCGTCATGCCATCGATTCTGTCCAAACCACTGGAAATGCACCACGTTTCGTGCATCCACCTCTTCCTGGTGAAACACATTATCGTAGGGCGATTCACTTTCAACGTTCACGAACAGCACCACGGCGTTCTTCCACGGCTGCACGCCGCTCATCTTAGAGAATTTGGCCATAAACCCTGGCGGACACAACCCCTGCATGGCCGTCTGCTTCCCCACCGGCAGTAGTTGCGTCCCCAACCATTTTTCATGGAAATCCTCCAGCCGAATCTCGATCTGGGAGCTCGAAAGTCGCAGTTTCTTGCCCTTATCGGAGGTCGACAGCTCCGTTGGGTGCGTGGCTGGCAAGTCCAAAGGCTCTAGAAATTCTGTCTTCACTCGCTTGGGTCTCGGTGGCAATGGATCCAACGCTGTCAACGCTTCCGTATTGGTGGAGGCCTGATGGACTGTAGCATTTTGTAGCAATTGACGCTGACGTAGCGACCTCCGCACAGGTTCCACGTGGTCCACTTCACGTGTCTTACGACGGACAACAGAACGAACTTGTTGTGGGATTTTGGGCACGTCTAGCGCCTGCAGCTTGTGCTGGTTCTCCTGGATGCGGCGTCGACGCTTGGCCTCATACGCGCCCACCGCCTCCATTCTGTTTTCCGTAGAAATGGCTACATTGAAAACGTAGCCATTTCTTTGGAATTGTAATATTTGTACAAATGTAAACTATTTCTATTTGTCATTTCACAAATGAGCGTCGCCAAGCCAAAGCCGCTGACCAAGGCGCGCCGTGCGCTGCTACGTCTCCGCCGCTACGTGGCGTCTCACTGCCTCTCGTTATGGTAATTAGAATCGCCATATCTCCTTCTTCTTCGTCATATTTCTATCATTTCGATACGTCTCGTATCAACAGAGATACCACCGTGCGACCCTAACGCTATTTTCTATTCATTACCTGTATTTTACGCGTTGTTTCAGCTGGGGAACGTACGTTTTGGGTCTCATTTGGCTGCTATTGCACCCCGTAGTCACTGTCACAACGGGTAATGCTTCCTACAGCCTCCATTTAAGCTGTTAAAACTGTTGCAATTTTGCTAAAAACCGTTGTAACGTGTATTTTATGGTATTATAGGCGAGTTCAAGTGCCGCGGGACGTACATGTCGGAGAACGCACTGCTGATCGACCTCATGCAGGCTAGGGCTAGTCATCAGGATGCCCATGCAGCCCGTAGATTCCACGAAACCTTTTTGAAGCTACCACAATTGCCTTCTAATGGCTGCGGCGACAACTGTTCGCACGTTGCGGACTGGATCGACGCGCAGCTGCGGGGTCTGGACCGTGTTGAAGCCTACAGCCAAGTTTATCGGACGCACGAGGCTGCGGCGCCTCGTACGAACGTGTATGGTATACTGCGGGCCTCCCCACTGGCTGATGGCAAGGTACGATTTGTCCACATATCAATTGTTTTAAATTACTGACCACTTTTTTATTGTTGTATCATTTTTAGGAAGCAATTGTGCTGGTAACGCACTACCGTAATGTCGGTGCTGATAGTGGAGACTACTCGGGATTGACGTTGGGACTGGCGTTGCTGAAATTTTTGGCGAGATCGAAGTGGCTAGCTAAAGACGTGATTCTCCTGGCTGCTGATGGTGAGTTTAGGAGCCTTTTTTTTTTTTAATTCTTTGGGTTGCTAATAACCTGATTGATCCGTTGTTGGTATGTAGATGGCGCTTTGGACGGAAGTGATGGATATTCCCCCGGCACAGAAGCCTGGTTGCAGGCGTACCATTTGGATCCTGTCGAAATCGGTCTGCAAGGTGCTTTGCCGATGCGAGCTGGTGTTATTCGTGCAGCTGTGAATTTGGAAACAATGTACAACTCTCGCCAGGTGGGATCAGTTGGAATTTACACGGCTGGGATGAATGGCCAGCTACCAAATCTGGATCTTGTTAACACAGCAGTGCGCGCGTTCCAGCAGCACGATATTCCTACGATTTTGGATCGTGCTGATGCAGGCCAAGTTGGCGAGGGCACGCATATTGGCTTCATTTCATCAGTTATTACGTTTATCACGGATTTGAGCGAGAAATACGCACCGGGGGAGTTCAAGCAAGGTGCACGGAATTACTTGGCAAACCTTAAAGGAATGCTACATTTTATGACCACGTTAGCGTCGGGACCATCTGGCCCTCACGCCAATTTCATCAGCTACAACATCGACAGTATCACCCTTTCGTTGACAAAGAGTCCGGTTGGGGGCGATCGTCAACTTCCTGCCCGCGAGATACTCAGGTCAGTTGAAATGGTGGTTCGTGCGCTGAGCAATCTGGAAGAGAAGTTGCACCAGTCGTTCTTCCTTTACGTTCTCCCCAGCACAACTACGTTTGTTTCGGTGGGTGAGTACTATTACACAGTGGCTCTAGCCATTTCCCCGGCGGTCGCTCATCTGTTGTATTTAGCGAACCAAACAAGCGGGATGCGTGTCGCCTTCGCGTTGACTGTTTTCTTCGTGGTTGAAACGCTTTGCGTGCTGCTCCTGGTTGGGATCTGCAAATTCCTTACAACTCCGCCGGCGCTGTTGCAATCATTTAGTCCGAATGAAGTGTCTCCGACAAGGTGGTTTGTGCTTGCGATTGCAATTTCCATCGTTCAAGCTTTGGTCATTGTGGCAGTAATGCCCATACTGCGGTCTGTGGCAGGGTTGTCGGGATGTGAGGAAATTCACGAATGGAGGAAGAGAGTCGCGACGTACGAAGCTGAACAGCAAAAGACATTATCACAAGGATCTCGTGAAATGGAAGGGATCATCGAGGATTCCAAGCGAGAATCGAGTAATGACGCTACCATGCTGGATCCAGGCTGGCGCTCCGTCAAGTTCATTACTATGTCGGTGCTTGTGTACGTTGCTTGTTGGAAATTGCTGTATCTATGCTGTACCTAACGCTATTATGTTGTCTACAGATACGCACATTGTATTATGGGCATCCTCAATTATCCGATGGCTCTCTTTTGCGCGATCCCGATGGCCCACTTTTCTCGTGTGGTCCCATTCAGCACTGCCACGCCGTCCAGGAATGTCGCCAGCGGCCTGTGGCTCGTTGTGTCATCGCCTTTGATTCTCCTTACCGTGTTAAACTCAAGCCATCTAGGTATGTTAACCTGTGATGACGTCGTGGAATGTTTGCTGACTTAATCGGTTTGGTGTAACAGACGTGATAGCCGGCTTATCGTATGCAGTCGACAGCCTTGTCCACCGTACCAACTTTCTGGTGCTGGCATATCTTTGCTGTATTTACGTTGCCGTCCACACGCTGTCGCTAGCAATTTGGGCGTATCCTGCATCAAACGCCTCGGAACCGGAGAAGAAATGGAAACAAGAATGAGGAGCGAAGATAGCGCATCCGAGCTAGATTGCGTTAATACACACGATGCCATACTTCGTTTGTAGCCAATCATGGGTTAACGCTTAGGTAAATCTGTACTTGTTCAGCAGTTCCAATCCGCGTTCAGGTGATGGCTCAAAGCGTAGCTGGTAGCAGTCTCCAGCAACGAGAGCATATACCGCCATACGACTGCTCGCGTACGCTGTCAATTGCTTCCACACGTTTGGTAACACCTTGGGGTTCTCACGGAAGTGCTTCTTCAATCGGTCATGCATGACACGAACAGATTTCTCGAACTACAAAGCGATGTGTCAGACGGGTTTTAGTGCGTGGCATTGGGTCTCTCCTTACCGTGCTCGCGGTGGAGTCAAGTACTCGACGAACTTCCTGGCGAGGTGAATGATACTGGATTTCTGACGCCGGCACCGTCGTCATCAGCGATTCAATCGATGCGATCAAAGGCTGGATCCAGCAACACGTACGTAGCACATTAGACGCATCACACATCCCATTCTGGGCTTTATACGACGTACCACAAGCTGTTTGAATGCATACTCCCAGACTGACGCCACGTATAGCTGAAGATTTTCAGTATACCTTTCGTGAGCTTCGTCCGCATACTGGGCTAGCGGCAGGTCTTTCGAGGCATTGATGGACTTCAAATTGTCGTGAAGGAAGAGGAAGTTTTCTGCAGTGCAGACACCACATAAGTATTCGTTGGCTACCATGCATTTGCAAAACGTACCAAGCCGGGTGAGCGGAGCATACTTCGGTCGCGAGTCTGCGATTTTGTCAATCCACTGCATTGTGGCAGGCACAATCATGCTATAGATGGAAATAAGTGTGCTGTCATTGCTCTTGCCGGCCACGCTTTCTTCCATTCGAGCGACCATGTTCTGTATACACAAGAAGAAACATCGGTTCAAATCCGGTGTAGTACAGTCGTCGAGTGATGGCCTTACCACAATTTTTTTCGTTGGAGGTAAAACACCTGCCATTTTCGTGTCAACGTTTTGTGCACTGATCCAGGCCTCCTACACAGCGTGAAGCGTAACGATGCTCAGGACAGAGATTTCAACAAAAAATGCCACCTTAGGTGGTTAACGTACCCGTTCTTCAGTGAACTTGATCAACATTCGTTTCATCTGGAGCTGAAAGCTAACCATGATGTTGTACAGGAATGCGCTTTGCTGCTGGTAATCTTCAAGTTTCCCACTTACAAGAACCACAAGCGCCAGTGCATCCAAAATGTTGCGATTTCCTGCAGCTTCGCCAAATTCGTTCATCCGTTTCAGCAATTTCTCGAATACACCCTCCATCATCAGTGTTAGTTCTTCCAGTTCATGCTTGCCGCCTGCATGACTTGTTTTATCCGATGTCGTAGGGAAAAACAGTCGACCCACTAATTGTTGTTCTTTTAGCACGAGAGGAGTGAGGCGATCAAGTGCTTGCTGCATCAGGGGTGCAGCACACATTGTGTCTCCAACACTGAAGAACGACGTTGAAAGATGAATTCCTCTCGATTGTATCGACGTAGGCTTGCTGAACTGGTGCTTAGACGTCCGAGGAAGTTTGTCCCTCAGGCACCGGAACAGTGACTGCACGTGAGCATTGTACACACCAGCAAGCTGTTTGATATAAGCCTGCCTCAGTGCCACGAGAATACGAGGATCCAGTGAATTCACGTGCGCGAACAGGGACTGGTAGTCAACGACGACATTGTGAAGAGGTTCGCTAGAGAAATTCCAATTCATCTCATCGCCACCTAAAGGCACTGCAGAAAACTCGCGTCGGTCGCGTCCACGTGGACCATCGCTGCTTCCCCACTGCTTTATTTTCCGTTGAAGAAATGCATCAAACGAAGCACAGAGCTTCTCGCCATAGACTGTAGTCAATTTGGCCAACTCGTCTCCACGCGCTCGAAAAGCGACCATCTCGCTTGCTGGAAACTCTCGTGTGGATTTGATAGCTTTATCCATGGCAGAAATTGCAGCAATAGCTGTCCTCATTCGTTCCCCAACGCCTACATCGCGTCCACCATCACCTCCTCTGTCGTTGGTAACTCCCGTTGTGCTGCCTCCAACTTCCCCAGGGAAAACGTCAACGGGAGACGTAAAAATCCGCATTTGCTCACGAGGAATCTCCACTTGCGTCATCAACTTTGCCAAAACCTCCTCTAATGACACGCTGTTCTTGAAATTCATCTCCAGCTGATTGTTCAGAGCCTCAAAATGCTGCATACTGCTGGATGTTTGTCCTAGAGACTCGTCAGATTCGTTAGTCCAGTCCTGAATCAGAGTGATACGACGTTGAACTGCGTCGATAGCCTCGAGAATTTTGTCCACGGAATTACTCTTTGATGTAGATCCAGTTGGTGCAACTGAAGCTTCTCCATCCAACGAGAGCAGGAACGCGATATTTTCATCCTCCAGAGCGCGCAGTTTCTTGCGCAGACCGTCCTCAACCACGGACAGCTGCACTTCGTCCCAGTCGACATCGTTAAGTAACTCAAGAGCTTCGTTACTGTCAGGAGAAGCAAGTCGAAGGCCGGACAAATCGATGCCAGCATTATTATCCAGACCTTTCTTCCCAGCCTCTTCACCAGCAGCAGAGCCCTCCTCCAAAGACCCATTCTTCTTCATTTCAGCCTTCATAGCATATTACGTCAGAGATACCTATCTAGAACCAAGCAAAACCAGGATCAAACTCACCACTGCTTTAACAAGATCAACGTCCAGGTCGTATAGCTTCAGCAAGCTAAGACGGGTCGCCGTCTCATGTAGCTCTTCCACATTAATTCGCACCAGTCTGGGTAGCGTAGTCTACACAGTAACATCGTCAGTACACTTGATAAACAAAACAAAATTACATCCGACGTACATGATGCTGCACTGAAAGAGCACAGACACTCCACAAGAATTCGTGCATGGCAGTTGCACTCTCTCGTGTCTCTAGGGTCCACTGCGACGACGCCGCTTCTCCTCTAAAGAAAAGAGCGAATGCCCCTCGTGTCTTGTCGGGCCCAATACCATGATGCTCAATGGTATCCAAACCGCTCAATTTCCACGAGTGTCGTACATCCACCGACAAGTTGCTCATCAGTTGCACATAATGCAATTCCAATTGAGCAAAAGTACTGGAGTCTTGCACCGTCACACACAGGACAAAGTATCTGCTGGCGTTGGTTCCGAAGAGACGTTTAGTCTCCACTTCAGTCTTGGGCTTTTGCACCTGCACGAAAGAAAAAACGCGTTTGCGACTTGCACCAACAACGGAAGATGTTACACCTCCACTGCCAGTCGAAGGTCGTGGGTTCGGTTTGGACGAATGGAAATGCGTGTGTAAAGTATGACGGACGTCATCCCTGGAGATGCTGCCTAGAGGCTTGACCTTGCTAGTCTCCATTATTCACGATCGCGTCTTTTCGCGAACTGTAAATTGTTTTTTGGTAATCTATATTATCAAGTTAGTGGCTCGAACCTGCTCACACGGTGAAGCCCGTATTTTAAGTGTTAGAAGCGCGTGGCCTGCAGCGGGTTGCTCCTGGACACACGCTTGGTAATCTATATTATCAAGCTATCTCTACTCTATGGCTTGTTTTGTCTTTTAAGTAGCTGCAGCTCCAGCTCCAGCTACAGCTCCAGCAACGTCAGGAACGTCATCGACGTCATAAATAGGCTTGGCTGCTTCAACAGGCTTGGCCGGCCCATCAATGGACTTCGGCTGTGTGATGCCTTGACCTTTCTTCATGACGGTAAACAGTTTGTAGTGATTGTCGAGCGCCCCGTAGTGCTTTTGCTTGATCGGGTTCTTCACCGTGGCGATCGCAGCGGAGAACTCTTCTTTCGTTATTCCGGCGTTGAACCACTTCTCGAACTGTGCTCGCATCGGTTTCGTATTACTCTTTGACAACGCGAAGGAGATATCATCGAGGGATTTCGTGTCGATCAACTTGGTCAGTTGCTGATTTTTATGCATCGAGGTCCGGAAGTCGTTGAACTTGACGAGGGTCGGCAGGTTCTGCAGCTTTGTTTTTGTATCTCCCGCCGAGAGCCTTTTGACGACGGCGTCCTCGTACACGAACCACTGGTTGAACAAAGCGAGCTGGTCGTCGGATGTTTCGAACGCAGTCTCAACGACCTTAGGGTCTAAGAGTTCCGTGACTTTCTCCTGGGCGATAGTTTCGGAGTTTACGAGTTTCGCGAGTTTCTGCTGGTCGATGATGCCCGATTCGGCGAGCTTCATGAGTTTCGCCTGGTCGATAGCACCGGTGCCCAAGAGCTTCGCGAATTGAGCCTCATCAATGGATTTCATGTCTGTGACTTTTGCGAGTCTGTCGATCCTCCATTGGTCAATGATGCCGGCGTTTACGAGTTTCGCGAGTTTCGCCTCGTCAATAGTTTTAACGTCAGCAAAAAGAAGTTTTGCGACTGCTGCCTGGTCGATGCCTTTGGCGTCTAAAAGTTTCGCAAGTTTCTCCTGGTCGATTGCTTTGGGATTCACGAGGGTCACACTTTTAGCTGGGTTGTGGAGGGCGTCGTCTACGAGTTTCGCGCGTTTTGCCGGGCTGAGGAGGGCGTCGTCTACGAGTTTCGCGCGTTTCGCCTGCTCGATGACTTTGGGACTAACAAGTTTCTCGACTTTCGTCTCGTCGACGATGCCTTTAGGGCTCACGATTTTGGCGATTTTCTCCCCGGCGCCTCGTTCTTCTTCGCTGCCACTGTCTTTTGTGTCCAAGTCCTCCATCCCATAGCTTCGTAAAAAGCGCTTGTTGTTGCTTGCTCTGGTGATCGAAGACAGAATTGTCGGCTCTCCCGATACCGAAGCTGCTTCACTGGCGGCGACAAGACTGGAGGCAGCCACGAGCACGATTAAGTACGCGCGCATGGTTCGCTTTGTTATGGAATTATGGAGTACATGTAGACTCATGCCGTGTTGGGTAGGAATCACGATTACGAACAAGTCAACCCATGCCTTGTCGTACGCAATCTATCCCAGCTGGGAAAAAGTAAATGCTGGGGCACCTACCGTAAAAATCGGCCTCAGTGCGACAACGATTTTTGGTCAAAACCAAGTAAAAAAAAACCTCGCAAGGTTTTATTCATTGTAGGTCTTGGCGACCTCCGTCCTACACGGTTGGTCCTGTTGCCAGTTCACATTCCTAAACTCTCCTTCACCGACGCATTTAGAGCTGCCATGAAGAAGCGACCTAAAACCAATAACAAGACCAAACTAAAGGTACGCTTCTAGCTGAACACGCAACTTGACAGGATTTCTAATGATATTTCTGTTATTATGTATTAAATTATGCTAGGGTGTTGAGGCTTCAAAGACAGCTTCAGTTGTCGAGGTCGCGGCACGCTTTGGCGTACACCGCACGTCTGTCTATCGTTGGCGAAAGAAAGCTGTTGCTCTTGCTGCTGCTAAGAATGCAGGCAGCAAGTACTATTGTAACAGGGTTACACAGGCTGGTGTAATTGGGTACACCAGATATACGTGTATAGCCGAACTATACACGGACAAGTATACGGCAAGCCTTCTGTGTGTGTGCGTCACATACACAGTCAACAATCATTTCGAGCCGCCAATGGCACAAACATTGGCGGGCGCTAAGCGCACTGCTATTGGTGGAAAGGGGCACATTTACACCAACCAAACGCATACATAAGGGCCGGAGCGTGAGAGCCAACCATGGCTTCACCTCCGTAGATACATAAGTCATTTAGATAGGTTTGCTAAGGGCCCGCCACGCGGCGGGCTTCCATTCAATTTAGTTTTCTACTTTCAAGTTAAAGTTTCGGTCTTTTGCTTAGAAATACACGGGGACGTGTATTTCTACTTGCATACAAAGTCTAAGTAACTTACGCTTCCTCAAAAGCGCATACTAGTGTATGCTAAAGAAACAGAGTGCGTCTCGTCCTGTTTCAACTATGTGCGACAGAGCACTCGAGACGCGCTTCGTGTGCGTTATCCAGATTTAGAAAAGAAGTACGTTCAGATTTAGAACTTATCATATATATCGTAGTGATGGTATAAACCTGTCGTAATTTTGCAGACTTCTAGACTACGTTACAGAAATGCGGAAGAACCGCAAGTTGTGCCTTACAACGAAGTGCCTCATCCTGATGATGGCTAAGTTTGACCCAGGCTTCGTTCGAGCCCGTCAGTACACTGCTTTGCGCTCCTGGACAGCTCGATTTCTCAAGCGGAATCGGCTGGTCGTGCGGCGCATCACACACAAAGGTAACAAAACAAGGAGCGAGATGCAGGTGAGTCCGATTTACGTTTATTCTGTTTCAATTCTTGTTCTAAGTCGTTTGCATTGGTCTTATTTTTAGGATGTTGCTGATTCGTTTGCTAATTCAGTAAATGTTTCAGTTGAAATGGATGGAATTTTATCATTCCATACGTCCTACGAGGCCAAGTACGATTGCCTCTTCAATATGGACCAAACAGCTCTGTTTGTAGACAATCCTGGAAAATTGACTATCGACTTTCGGGGTACGACAAATGTGGACGTTATACAAGGGTCGTCCGAGAATAGTGGACGTTGTAGCGTCTATTTGTGTGCATCTGCGACGGGGCAGAGCTCCCACCATTTGTTGTGTTTGCTGGCGTACCTGGCTACCGCGTCGCCGAAGCAATGACGGCACCGTCATTTGGAAGTTCCGCTGTAGAACACACGGTCCAAGCAAAGGCATGGTGCGATCATGCTATTATGACAGAATGGATTGCAAAGGTTTGTGAATTAATTGCTGCTTTATTTTATATTTTGTATTCTAATCCTTTTGTATGATATTACAGATATGGCGTCCAAATGTGAGAAGCTGTCGGATGCTTCTACTCGACAGCCTTAAGGTGCACAAGATGGCAAGCATTCGGCAGCTTCTCGAGGACGACTGTGCAACTCAAGTCCAGTACATTCCACCAGGAGCAACTAGCCTGAGCCAACCCATGGATGTGAGTGTCATGGAATCGTTCAAGAAAAAGATTCAGTACGTTCTTCCCAAATGGCTTCATATTTTTTGGTATAGTTCTAATTTACTCTACAATTACAGGGACCTGTACGTAAAGTATCACATCGATCACTCGTTCCCGGCAAACGCTCACGAAAGGCGTGTGATGCTGTCTTTTTTGGTAGCAAAAGCATGGGATCTCGTCAAAACAAAGACTATCGTCAAAGGATTTCGCAAAGCAAAACTCATTCCAATCGGCCCCCGCGATATGAATGGTGTATTTGGGACGTACCTGCGTCCATTACCGGAGATGGCCATTGTTGACGAGGACGAAAGTAACGATGAATAGATTTATAATTGCATTTTTTTTAATTTATTCTTTCTTTTTTTAAAAAACGTTAATAAAATTTTGGGAGGGGGTGTCACCTTTAAAATGATTGATGTTGCACTCAACCCGTTTGTCGCACTGAGGCCGATTTTTGCAGTATACAATTTTGAGATGGTTAGAGTAACCATTTAGTAGAGTCGACATTTCGACATCAAAATCCAGATAGATGTATACATACATCCGGTAGTGATGTATAGTGTATAGTTTTTCGCTGCCAAACCACTCCTTCACAAACGCACCGCTCAAATGACCCCACGCCCTACCGAGGCCGACAATGGACGCGCGCCCAGCAAAGAAGAGGTGTGGTCCATCTGTGTAATGGGCCCTCCCATTACATAAGTAGGTAGATTTCTTTCAGTTATTACATAAGTGGGCATGGTGCCTCACAGTTAGTGTGTGGCACACAGTCATTAGCGGATTGGTTGAAATGAGCATTCATTTCAACCAATCAGACATTGACATGTATATGAGTGGTTCACATGAGGCCTAGGGCTACCGCCCTGGCTCTAAATAAAAATAGAGTTAAATTTGCTTCGGACTTAACACTTGGCTTTACTATTGTGAGCTTCCTCTACACTACGTGTAAGCTAGTAACGGTAAATACCTGGCCCGTTACACCTGGTAGCACTTCGTAGTCCTTCCAACGTCCAAGACCAAGATGAATCAAGTCCTGACGTCCGGCCCCTCAGGGATGACCCTGGAGAACGAGAACTTCCCCCATCTCACGCGAATTGAGTGGGAAGCCCTCCACCGCCTTGCGGCGGTGTCCGGAGAGTCTGTCGTGACTTCGCTGTTAAGTACAGCGTCACCGGACCAGCAGCGGCAAGCTGCACAAGAGTTCATGGAACGCGAGCTCGCCGACATTAAGCGGCGAGTACCAGCTCCCTCGCATTCCAAGAACGATGCCGTGAAGATGGAGACGTCCAAGTACTCCGGGAACGGTCCGGATCGACTCCCGCTAAATCGCTGGTTCCGGGAGATCGATATAGCCATCGCCTCGAGGTTGATCGAGGCGCCGTCTGCCAAAGTCCACTTCTTGCTATCTCGGCTGGACGGAAAGGCCAAAGAGTGGGCCCTCGGTAAACTCGTGATGGACGAGCAAGCCTTCCCCACGCTGGACGCTATCCAGCGAGATCTGCGTCTTGCGTTCGAGCCGCCTCAAGACGAGTCACGCGTACGCGCTGAATTCTTTGCCCTGAGGCAAGGCAAGATGTCCATGCGTGATTACGTCCAGAAGACACGACACCTCGCGTCGTGCATCGTGACAAAACCGATTGATATGGCGTCACAAGTCCACGTCTTTGTGTTTGGTATGCGCGAGGGTATGACGAGATATAGCCTCACTCGCGCGGAACCTGACACGCTTGAGAAAGCGTTTGCTCTCGCTCTTCGAGAGGATTATGTGGTGACGTCGTCATATGCCAGGACCATGGCTCCTGAGGCTCGAATGGATGCACCCGAACCGATGGAAATCGATGCCATCCAGGCAGCAAGTGGGCAATGGCGGTCAGGTCCCGCCGCGAAGCGCAGCGCGCGCGGTTCTCGCCCATCGACTTGCTTCCGCTGTCGTAAGATTGGCCACCGCGCGGCTGTTTGCCGTGCGCCTGCTCCTGTCGTCGTGAACGCTACCGTCGATGTGGTTGACGAGTCCATCCGAGCCGCTCTGTCAAAAAACGGCCTGGGCCGGTAGGTGCGGGGCGCCCTACTGATTGGAATGGAAGCCCGGGTCCTCCGGTGGCAACTCGGACTTCTAGCCCCCAAGTGCTACGTGCACACTTCGATGCCACCACTGCCAGCGACGATACGCGACTGATCATCGTTAGCCTCCATGTCTTGGGTGCCCAGCGTCCACTGCGCGCGCTCCTGGACTCTGGGGCGTCCAACAATTTCTTCCGCGAGTCGTGTCTGTCCGTCCTCCCGGACAGTATTCACGTCCGACGTGGGTCGGGCGAGGTCGTCGTCAAGCTTGCAGACGGGAAACCCCACCGCATGCAGCGGCGCGAACCGTCATTGCCGTACACATTCGACGGTTTTCGCAGCACGGATGACTTCCTGGTGATTGAGATGAATTATGCCTTTGACTGTATCCTGGGCATACCATGGCTAGCGCGATACCAGCCAGAAATCGATTGGTTGGCACGATCAGTGAAGCGTCGAAGTGACTTCGACGTGAGCGAGGTTTTCACACACCTCTTGGTTGCTCCAAGAGACTGGCCCCACGTCACCGTTGTGGATCAGACGTCTACGACACAAGCGACGCACAGAGCGAGCGATGGCCCTCTCTGCGTAGCCTGTTCCGTGCTTCTGGGAGGTGATTGGGTAACTTCGCGCAGGCGCGAAGACGAGCGAGTGGTCGAGCGACAAGCGCTCCCACCTAACGAGAATGAGACGGTGGTCGAGCGTGGATTCCCACTGAAGAACGAGATGGTGGTCGAGCATGGATTCCCACCGAAAAATGAGACGGCGGTCGAGCATGGGTTCCTGCCGATGAACGAGAGGACGGTCGAGCGTGGGTCCCCGTCACATCATGAATCGACGGTCGAGCATGGCTTCCCGTCGCAGATCAAGAATGCGGTCGGGCGCGCGCCGTCCCCGCGTGACAATACCGCGGTTGAGCATGAGCTACACCCGCGTGTTGTCGGTGTGGTTGAGCATGGTTTCCCATACCTAGAGGGGGGTGAATCATCGTCCAGTGAACGCGACGCATCTTCTTCGAGCACCCGCTCGAAGCGCAAGAAGAAAAAGTCCAGGCGGAGTCGTTTGAAGCTGTGTCGCTCCACAACGAGCGTCACTCCCGCAACGGAGTCAGTCTCCGTGATCGAATATGTGGAAGGCACTCCTCAACGCCGACGCATGATCGAGGTCGAAAATCCGCCACGTGTCGTTCCATCACTCACCCGCCTTCCAGGTCTCTCTTGGAAGAACTTCCTTCGAGGTCTTAAAGCGGGAGAGATCGAACAAGTGTGCCTGATCACGAACGCGGACGCGATACCTCATTCATCCAACACTATTAGCGATGCCGAGGCGACCTCGCGTCCCAAGAACGCCGAACCAAAGTCGGCGCGGGAAGAGCGCTTCGCAGCGCAGTCATGGGAAGCACTGAAAGCGTCCGGTAACCCAGTTTACGATACGGTCCGCGAGTTCGCGGACGTCTTTCCGGACAAGATCCCCGCCGAATTGCCGGCTGATAGAGGTGTGCGCCACGAGATCGACCTCGCGCCAGGTACCAAGTATTGCGTGACCCGCCAATGGCCTTTACCGAGAGAACAAGTCAAGGCCATCGACGAGTTCTTCGAGAATCGATGTAAGGCTGGTCACGTACGAGAAAGCACTTCCCCCCACTCGAGTCCAACGTTCTGTGTGAAGAAGGCAACCGGTGGCTGGCGGATCGTTCACGCATTCAACAAGTTGAATGATGCGACTATCCCGGCGCAGACACCGATTCCGCGCAAGGATATGGTCTTAGACTCGATGTCGGGCAGTGTCATCTACAGTGCAATTGATTCGACCGACGGCTTTTATCAGATCTTGATGAGAGAGAGCGATACGCCACTCACAGCAGTCAGTACCCCGAGCGGTATGCTCTGGGAGTGGCTCGTCATGCCACAAGGCTTGAAGAACGCGCCTGCTACCTTTAATCGCATGGTCTCCCATGTGCTTCGTCCACTTCGCGACTTTGCACCGAGCTATTTCGACGATATCTTCGTTCATAGCCGCGCTGAAGGTGATCTCAGCGCGCTAGAAGTCCATTTACGACACTTGAAGCAAGTCTTCCAAGTAATGCGGGAGAACAAACTCTCCGCAAACTTGAAGAAGTGCATCTTCTGCGCGCCGGAGATTCCGGTGTTGGGCTGCTACGTGAGCAAGGATGGCGTCCGTGCTGATCCCGAGAAGGTCACATCAATTTGTTCTTGGCCAACTCCGACAAATCCCACTGAATTACGTCAGTGGCTGGGTATGGCGAATTACTTGCACAAGTACACGAAAGACTATGCCAAACTCATTCAGCCATTGTCGTCGTTGTTGAAGAAAGATACGGCTTGGGTTTGGAAACCGGAGCACCGAGAAGCGTTCGACTCGGTGAAGAAGAGCCTTGCGTCGGCACCCGTCCTTATGCTCCCGGATGAAAAGAAGCCATTTCACGTCGTGTGTGATGCCAGTGACTTCGCCATTGGGTGTGCCCTGATGCAGTTTGATGACGAGGGGCGTGAGCGAGTGGTGAGCTATCAGTCCCGCCAAATGAAGCCGGCGGAAAGGAATTATCCTGTGCATGACAAGGAGCTCCTCGCCATGCGTTACGCTCTGATCAAGTTCAGAGTGTACTTGCTTGGAGAGCAAACCTTCGCTGTCTACACCGACCACGCATCGCTACGAACAGCGATGAAGAGTCCGCATCTGTCACAGCGCATGGCGCGTTGGTTGTCGTTCTTCTCCGAGTACAACTTCATCGTGCATTACAAACCCGGAAAGAATAACATCCTCGCCGATGCGCTTTCTCGGCGTCCAGACTACGATCCCCGCGAACACTTAGGTCGGCAGACAGTCGATGAAGACGATGATGACACGTGCCTGGCCTGTGTCACTTTGGGGCTGAACTTGACGAACGTATCTCCCAAAATGCCTTTACGCGAAGAGATTGCAGCGGCTTACGAACACGACGAGCAGTATGCAAGTATTCTGGCGCACCTCCAAGCGCCTAGTGACTCTACACTAAGCGTTCTGTCGCGGTCCACGCGTAGCTACATCGAGCGATATCGGCTCGATGGAAATTTGTTGACCTACGCCCTCGATCGCTTCGATGCCCCGAGAGTTGTCGTTCCAAATGATGCAGACCTTCGCGCACGGATCATTCACGAGTACCATGACACTCCTGTCAGTGGTCATTTGGGACGCGAAAAGACTTTTGCGGCTGTATCGCGCGACTTCTTTTGGCCTCATTTGTACAAATGGGTGCGCAAGTGGGTGCGTAGCTGCGAGATTTGTCAACGCGTGAAGCCTTCGCCATCGTCACAAGCCCCGCTTCGACCTCTTCCGATCCCCACCGACGTTTGGCGCTCGGTGTCGATGGACTTCGTCTTTGGGTTTCCACCCGATGAACATGGCCACACTGGAGTTCTTGTGTTCGTGGACTGATTCAGCAAGATGGTACACCTCGTGCCTGTGTCTGCTCAGATCACCGCGGAAGAGTCCGCGGTGCATTTTGTCGATGCTGTCTTCCGCCACCACGGTCTTCCTGAATCGATTGTCTCTGACCGTGATCCGCGGTTTACTGCTGCATTCTGGACGAAGTTATTCGAATTACTGGGTACTAAGTTGATGATGTCCACTGCGGCACATCCGGAGACAGATGGACAAACTGAACGCGTCAATCGTGTCTTCGATGACGTGCTTCGGAGTTTTGCCACCTCCTTCAAGGACTGGTGTTCGTTCCTGCCTCTCGCTGAATTCGCTTTAAACAATGCCGAGCACTCATCAACGGGTTTGACCCCGTTCTTCGTCAACTTCGCGCGTCACCCACGCGTGCCCACGATGCTTGCCGTGGGCCATCCCATGGAGTCCCGTGACTTCACCCTTGGTAGGGGAGGAGCTGCTACTGTTGACTCTTCACCGGCTGACACACCAGCACCCCAACGTGTATTTTCGAGTGAAGTCAACGTGAACGCCGTGACTCGGGCTCACGCCAAGAAGATTCTCGCTGCGTCGCGCAACGCAGCATCTCCGCTTGTTGAATGGACGGAACGAACCCTGATCGACCCTGCTGGTCTTCCCGAAGCTCGTGCGCGCGCCGCCCCCCCTCGCCAACTTCGCCCCGAAACCATCGGCACTTGCAGCCGACCACTCGGCAGTTTCCGAGTTTGTGCTGCAACGCCAAACAATTTCCCGGGTTGTACGTGATGCATTGCAATCTGCAGTGGACAAGCAGAAAGAGAACGCTGACAAAAGAGGCCGCAAGAACATGAATTCATTTCACACGGGTGACCGTGTGTTATTGTCGACCGAAGGTATCCGATCCTCCGCTGTAACTAATCTTGGTGCAAACAAGCTGGCTCCACGCTTTATTGGTCCTTTCAGGATTATCAAGGTTATCGGCGACGCGTATACTCTGGATATTCCATCATCTTTACGTTTACACCCGACGTTTTACGTCGGGAGACTCAAGCCCTACTACCCCGCAGAAATTCCAGATCCTGTTCGCCAGGCTACGCCGGCGGAGCGTGAGTCGAGCGGCCCTCACGGCGAGCGCGTCGCGCCATCGACCCATCTGACCCAGGCGCCCGCTGTCGTGGACGAGGTGCACCGCGATTCCCTTCGCGAATGTGATCCTCCAACTCACGCACTCGGCGCCGCAGTTCCTGGTTTGACTGGTGAATCTGCTCCACAGTCCGCTCCGCACGCCAAGCAGCGTCCTCAGCTCGCTCAGCCCCAACCTGAGCGTCAAGCGCACGGTTCATGGCCAAATCGACATCATCCCGAGCCACCAAGGCTTGGGAAGTATCGACGCGAAGGCCCTCCGCCGGTAATTGATTTGACGGGCGATACTCGTTGGATCGTGGATCGCATTGTGGCGCACGAAGACCCTCCTGGCGTTCGTACCCGTAGTCACGCTCATATCGCCACCACCCGCGCGATCCCGACCGCGCGTAAGTACCGGGTACATTGGCTGGGGTTCCCTCCCGAAGATGATACATGGGAACTCCGCGCCAACCTTCTTCGAGACGTTCCGGACGTGGTCCACGAGTACGAGGCATCGCTCGCGGTGGCGAGCGAGAACGAGAGCGCGAATGCTATCGCGGCGGTGAACGGGTGCGAGAACGTCGGCTCTCCGGCGAACGAGAACGTGAACGCCCACGCCATCGAGCAGGTGAACGAGATCGAGCGCATGATCCATGATCCCGACCTGATCGCTGTCGGCGCGAACCGCCAGTACTAGTGGCATGACTCGAGTCAGAAAGGGACCGGCTGTACTTCGCGATCCAGTCATTTTGCGCAGCGCTGAGCGGTCTCTCAGCGAGTTCGTCGTCCCACTCCCATTGGATCGGGCGTGGCCCAGAAGAACACGACGAACACCCCTCGCGTAGATGCACGTAACAGAAGCGATCTTCATCCCACGCTATTCCACAGAGACGCTGGCGTAACTCGGCAAGCGAGTGATCCTGAAGCATTTCATCTCGATGGTCCAGCCACTGCAAGAAGCCGTCACGCGTCATCAAATTCCACCGCTTGACGAAAGCGCACCACGAACGCTGCAGAGTTTCGAGTCCGGCACCTTCAACGACCTTGTTCCTCGTCGCCCGGAAGCGGCGGAAATATTCGCGCATGTCTTCAGCCGCGTCAGGATTCACCGCTGGGGACAGGTCGTACAGATCCCATGGTGCAAGTTCGCTATCCATGGTGCTTGGGCGGAGCTTGGACGCGATGGGGGTGTCCGCTGCCGTCGTAACCGGCGTCGGCGTGTGCGCCGACGAGTGGGGAAGCTGCGTGTTCATCTTCTGCGGCGCGATCGTCTTCTGTCGTTCGCTGCAGCGGGCGTTCTGAGTTTCACGCCAGTTGAGTCTTCTTTCGCCGTTCAGTGAAAATGTGAGATCGAGCTTGTGTTGCGTAAGAGCAACTTTAAGTGGGGGGTAATGTAATGGGCCCTCCCATTACATAAGTAGGTAGATATCTTTCAGTTATTACATGAGTGGGCATGGTGCCTCACAGTTAGTGTGTGGCACACAGTCATTAGCGGATTGGTTGAAATGAGCATTCATTTCAACCAATCAGACATTGACATGTATATGAGTGGTTCACATGAGGCCTAGGGCTACCGCCCTGGCTCTAAATAAAAATAGAGTTAAATTTGCTTCGGACTTAACACTTGGCTTTACTATTGTGAGCTTCCTCTACACTACGTGTAAGCTAGTAACGGTAAATACCTGGCCCGCTACAATCTGCGACCTGCGGCGGTTCGACTGACGCTGGTCGGGTCATGAATATGGAGATTCTAGAGCCAGTCGAAGGGACAGAGGCTTCAAAGAGTAATAGCAATTTGCACGCCAGTTCAGAACACTACGAGGAAGCCCCTCCGCTGGGGAAGTCTCAGTTCGAGTCATGGAACGAATTCCATGAACATGACCAAGCCTATCAATCTCGGACTTGCCAGGTACTACTGTGAACATGCATGATTCATTCGTAATTCTACTTTGCTTTCTTTTCTCACTCGATACGTACTTGTACAATCGTAGCTCTTTCACGTAAGAACAAATACCACAGCTGCTGAGAGGAATGTCAAGATTAAGCGCTCAAAGAATCCGACCTTTACTACGATTCCTATCGATCTAGGGTACTACGCCAAAACACTAGTATGTACGCACAGCGGAAAGTATAAGTCGCGCGGGAGCGGGAAACGTCTTTGACAAGAATCAAGACAGACCAGTTGCAAAGCACAGGTAATGTTTCTACATTTATTTGTATCCAATCGGGAACGGTTGGCATCAGTCGGGCACGGTTGGCCTTATTCGGGCACTGCAATGTGTTTGAACAACTCGTGATTCATGATTTGTGTGTTGTGAATGTTTTATGTAGATTAACGCATGCGCTCAAGTCATTGACAAAGCAGCGGGCAAGTTTGCTATCTGTGTCACAAAGTGCAGTTTGTTTCACAACCACAGATTGTCAGAGCGAGTGTATGGTCAATATGCGTCCGTCCGTACGGCACTCGAACCCGACGTGATCGAAACGGTGGATGTATCACGAAAGGCTGGTGCAAAAAGACGGGGATCAGGAAATATATCCTAGAAAACTCGGCGTGTCAACCAACCAACCGAGACGTGCACAACTTGGTACGCTGCTTGAAGGAGTGCGAACAAGGTCTCGGGCGCACCACAAGCGCAAAACGTCTGAGAGTGTGGATGACAGAGTTCTGTGAAGAAGATGGAAATGTAGGCCTAATATCCGTCGACCGTACAAGCGAAAAGGTAATCGAATATTGTGTGTTTAGACACGTTGATGGTTCATACTAATGAACTTGGTGTATTGATTTTAGGTGTTTGCTGCATGCATCACATTGCAAACCAAACAAATGAGGAGCATGTTCGCTCAGTTCCCGGAGGTGATCCTGATCGATGCGACCCATGGGACAAATGCTCCTAAGTACAAAGTGTTTTCTTTCATGGCGCACGACGCGTTTGGCCATGGACAGTTTGTTCAGCACGCTCTGGTGCAGAATGAACGGCGCCCGACCCTCTTGACGGCGTTAAATGAGTTCAAGCAAAAAAATCCAGGCTGGACCAGAATTAAGTGCGTTCTGATCGACAAAGATTTCACCGAGATGGCAGTACTGAAGACGGCATTCCCGGGTGCTACAATAGTGTTGTGCCAGTTCCTCGTAATTAAGTATCTGCGCGAGCAAATCGCTTGTTCCGACTACAGCCTGAGCTCATGGCAAAAGGGCCAATTGCGCTCTACGGTGAACTTGCTGGTTTACGCACGGACGGAGCGAGAATACGAGAAATTTCGAAAGTACATGCAGTACGTTTTAGCGATGGGGTCACCCGCTTCTGCTAGTGCGGACCTACTTGCTCCAGACGCTGAAACATCGCTTTATGACCAACATTCCGCCTCAAGAGAATGATCGAGAGTGGTCGGTCCAGTACAGGACGGCGAAGATCTCCTCTGAGCACATGGTGACGAATCTCTATTGCCCAGCGACAAGCCACGATCCCCATCGGAATCTCCTCTCCTCCACCCATTCGAAGTGTACTTTGCTAAGAATTGGGACAGTCGCCGTGAGATATGGTGTGCGCACAAGCGAGGAAATGCTGTCACATTGGGGAATAACACAAACAATCGGGTAGAGTCCTCTTGGAAGCAGTTAAAGGAATGGGTTGACTCCTTCATGGAATTGGACGAGTGCATTGTATCGATCATGTACTATCAGAGTCTACAGGAGAAGATGTTTCTCGACCATGTATTCAATGTGGCAATGGTTCAAAATCCTGAGTACGACCACGAGATGGCTGTTGTAGCCAACATAGTAAGTGAGTATGCCTGTACGCAAATTTTTGCTCAGTACAAGTATGCCCAACGACGCGAAACGTATCAGTTCTATGAAGCCTTCCCCAATATCTACTTCATCAAGAATGAGTATGATGACGAAGACGCACTAGATGCCCCACGGACCGAGTACGCAGTGAACAAGTGCACATGGGATTGCTCCTGTTTGTTCATGAGGACAAGATTGCTGCCATGCCGTCACGTATTTTTCATTCGACGATCGTTGGGCATGGAGACTGTCATTTCTACTCTGTTGCTGAACCGTAGATGGTTGCTCTCTTTCATTCGCAGTGGTGTCCCACCGCCTGATCTATCGCGCCCAAAATTTGCTGTTGACAATGTTCTTGTGGAGCCAAAGACACCTTGGGGCTCGAATAGGAAGTATCGTGAAGCAAAAGGTGTGGCAAATACTATCTGCAACACTATGGCTGGCCTGGGTATGACTGAATACCATACTGCGATGAAGGCTCTCCGTCGAGTAGCCAAGTCATTTAAGAAGCGAGAATTCGGGCAACTACTTGAATCCAGCACGGAGAACGTGTATCCGGTCCTGGCGCGTAACCCAGTACTGGCGACAGGATCTAGAAATGAGCTGAGCTCGTCGGCGGGCTTGGCGACAAGTACCCAAGGAGGGTCGGTCATTCACAGCGAGTCTGGCACCAAGACGGGCACGCAAAGCAAGTCAGGCAGCCGATTGGTGATAGTGGCAGAACCTGTTCGAAACCTGCTAACTAAAACTTCTGCGAAGTTAAATGGTACCCGTAACCTTCTTATTAACGCAGCTCTCAAACCGAACAGGAAAGCGTCAACCACGACCGCACAGTATGGACCAGAGTTGGGGCTATATGGTGATGAAGGTTTTGAAATTGAGAGTCCAGAGAAGGCCCGTGGACGCCCAAAGCAAAAGCCAGTTGTAACAGGGCGAGCAGCGCTCTGTTCCAGGCATACACCGTATGCGCTTAGAAATGAGGAAGCGTAGAAGTACTTAGAGTTTGTATGCAATGAATAGAAATACAAAAGACTCGTGAACTTTAACTGAAAATAGAAAACTGAATTGATTGACAGCCCTGCTGCCTTAGCAAACCGTACTGTAGAATATCTATAGCGTAGTGAGGGCCGACGGGTGGCCCTCACGCGTCCGCGTGACGTGCAGGCACGTGGTTGATCAGAAAGCTGCGTCTTTCTGGCCAATTATCGTGCGCTAAGCGCCCGCCAAAGTCTGCTCGCTTTGGCGGCTCGAAATGATTATAAACCTTGTGTGTATAGTCGTATCCGACTATACGTATTGTGGTGTGCGCCAAACTAATTTGTGTGACCCTGTTACAGTTCCCGCACGGTCAGTAATCAGTCACACAGACCAACTTTCGGTGGTCGCACCTCCACGGATGGTTTTCTTACTTACTCGGGCAGCAAGGCTTGGCCGCGGTGTAGTGCTACCAGTCGACAAGCGCGCCAATTGTTTTGTTCGTGTCATTGTCGGCCCCCGGGTAAGCGAGTTTTTGGCGTAAACAAGCAAGAACAGGAAACAGCAGCAGCACTTGACGAGAGGCTACACGTCAGAACAGCAGCAGTACCACTAGGGGCCAGACGCACTCGACAACGGCAGAACAACTCTCAGGTGCGGCGACGATGCGTTGTGAAGTCGCAGAAATAGGAAATGCGCTGCTCGAGAAGCTGAGTAGTGCGGCGACCGAAGCAAAGACGCGAGGACGATGATAAGGCCCCAAGGACGTCAGTGCGACAATCATTTCGAGGACAAAAAGGCAACTATTTCGGATGGGGGGTGAGTGTATCAAGTAACATAGCAGTACCAGGTTCATGGTACAATCGGATTAGAGAGGTTATATTTAAATACAGGGGCTCCCTCAGCCACGTGTTTGGCAGAGGGCAGCTTGGTCGGGGAGACTACTACTTCTCAATCTCCCCGCCAGCCCCAAGAGAACTTCTTCCTCTTCCTCTCCTATTCGCAAGGGTCAATCTGACACACGCTTGGTAATCTATATTATCTGAAGTTTTAGGGAGACGCAGTCCCCACCTCGTCTCTCGCCTGTCACTCTGATATGTCAATTATCTAAATTGGCTTCTTCCGGGTAAAGACACATATCCCCGTACACAAACACATATTTTGCACAGCACACAAAGCCCATTCGACAAAATGCGGCATGAGCAGGACCAGGGAGGCAGGGCCACGAGCAGCAGGCAGACGACCACCGCGCCGGCGCCAAAGGGGGTGATGACCTGGAGGGCGGCGCGGCGTGGAAGAGCAGTAGGCCAGTGACGGGCGCGGAGACGCAAGTGCTGAAGAGAGGCAGTCGAACCTGGTTGTAAGGGTACGTACGATAACGGAGGAGTGATTGCATACAGTGATGCACTAACCGACGTTAAATTTTGTTCAAATATGAACTAGGAATTACCTTTCAAACTGTCGCTCAATGCATTGAGTGTAAGCTTGTTCTGTGTACGGTGTGCTTCAAGCGCACAGACAGCTTGCTCATGACTAATACATTGTTCTTGAGCCGTTGCTATTATGTGATCGATGATTCTCCTGCGTCGAAAATAAGCGTTTGTCTGCTGAGGTATTGCGCCATGCGGAGCCGTGGCTTTCCTCAAGGTTGCGCACAGCGGGACCGCCATGTATTCCGACGGACCATTCTTGCCAGACTTGGTGTACGGTCTTGAGCGACCACACCATCTTGTGAGTTAACGGGACGGAGAAAGGCTGCGACGCTGTACTAGGTACGGAAGCAATACCAGTAGACCCAGGCCAGTTGACACTCTACCGAACTGCTGCAGTGCCCGAGGTAAGTTGTGTGAATGTCCCAGCCAAGCTTTTAATCGATGCTCCAACCTCGCTGACCTTGCTGTCAATGTGTGCTGTGGTCTGAAGATGCTGTTGGTTGATATCGTCCATCAAGTCTGGGACAACTTCCTCTAAGCGCGTTGCTTGAGGTGACGTCTCGGTGAGCACTTTTGCCATGAGAACAGCTGAAAATGCGTTGAACGCATTCGTGTTAAACGGAGGATTCGCCCACAATTTATGGGTTGGATGCGCTTCACGCAGCAGCACAGCATCTTGGAGGACGACTACACGAAGGTACAGCAGCAATTCCAAAAAACCACCAGTTGATATGCGCGGTGCTGACTGTTTTACGTATGCTGCCATGTCGTTTTCAACAAACGGAAACACTTCGCGCTGCAGACTATCGGGAGGAGCAAGAGCAGCTCGCTCTAAAAAGAACGTGCGCCGGTCTGGGGGAAACCCAGCAAGTGAGCGCATGGCGTCTCGAGACAAAGCCGCCAGGTAACACCCTTCCATTGCACCCGCATTCCAGCGCCCCCAACCTTCTAATCTGTGACTCGCTAGCTCCTGCTAGTTCAGCTATTCGGGATCCCGATCCTCGGGCGGCGTGCGTCTCAGCTTTAGAATGCAGGCCAAGGACGGAGAAAGCTTTTACGGTAGCGTCGTAACGTGCGCGATATGTCATCGCTTTTGTTGTAATTTTTCCAGCCTTGAGAACTTTGATATTATACCACAATTCGGGCTCTAGAAAATTAGGAACAGCTTCCAGTTGAACACTCCATCGGAAAAAGAGGTACAAACCGAGGGCGCCGATAGGGCAAAGCTCGACATTCCGGTGTCTGATGCACGAACCAAGTTCACGGCGCCCATATTGGTTCGTCTTTCCCTGCTCCATGATCATCGCAGGTGCACAGCAATCCGTGAAACCTTTGTGCTCGAGCACCACGCTGAACAGGTCAAGTAGCTCCAAATTGCGCGCAGACTCCCCTCGTAATAAACAAGAATGACACAGAAAATGTATCATGCGGTTCCGTAAGTCACTTCCAGTGTTGAGATTGATATAGTGGCGAGAGATTGCGACCAGATCCTCAGTTGTGCAATACCCGTCCAGTAAAGACCCAACACCTCGATCTACGAACTCACGCTTATTCTTTTCGTGTTTCTCGCGCTTGAGAGACGACAGAAGCGCTTTGATCAGATTGTCTCTTGGATGCGGATGCGTGTTTGCTCCTCTGCTTTGTTGATCGCTATACAAGTCAGAAATTGCGTTTACGTACATCTCCGCCGTCGCCACGCCGACTTTACGCGTCGAGTTCTTCACACGAACTTCTCGATCTACAGCTTATTCACTTAGAAACAAGTGCACTTTAGCTGCCGTCACTTGATACCGCGTAGTTTCGTGAAAATTCTTTCGATCACACCAAGCTTTAAATTCTTTTTGCTTCGGCGCGTATGCGCGGGTCGTGTTAGCAGGCCGTGCATCGCGACAGCGATCTAGCGTTGCGTTAGCGCTCTCTTCGAGCTCAACTTGCAACCCCGGAGGCTCCATGGCGCCCCTCCGGCACAATTTGCGTTCTGGACTAGTTTTTGCTATCACCGAGACGCTGTCTGCTGAGAGGGGCGCCGCCCCCAGCTTATAGTGCGAACAAGTAAAACACCGCCTAACCCTAGGGAGATAACCCTTCACAAATCTCATCAAGACAAGTCAAACAAACGAGCAATGCACCACCAGCGTCACTGCTTCGTGATCCAGACGCACTTCAACTGCTTTTTCGCACGAGATAAGATGCCACGACTGCGTCTACCAAACCTTCGGGAGCCAAAACCTTCGACGTTTCCAGAGGCAACCGCACTAGCGTTCGTCAATACCGACATAATCAACCACAATAGCGCCAACGCCAAAGATCCCGCTGCAGCGGAAGACAGCCCAACTATCAAGTACTACGCAACATTGCCAAACTCAGTCATTCAGCTATTTGCCGTTCGCTTCTCAAGTCCAGTCATGGCATCAGCACTCGGGAAGCGCCGTACGCGCCATCGCTTCGCCTTGGGCGAGACAGCGTCGGAGCGCAGACCTTCCAAGCACCGCCGACGCGAGAACATTAGCGACTACGACAATCTCTGTGAGCTCTTTCGCGCGATTGATATCCACGTAGAACCTGAAGCTTCTACGGTCAAGTGCAAGTTGTCCAGCTTGCTCGTGGAGGCTACCGACGATGCAGAAAAGGAGAGGCTGTCAGTGTTCGTGTCCGAAGTGGAGCGCAGTGTTCGGACGCTGCACCAGATCCGCATTGAGAGCTCTCGCCTGGCCAACATGCATCTGCTCAAGTGCATCGAGAGCGGAGGTGCCATACCGATGCCGACCATCAACCGCGACTTTTTCGCGCGATGTGTGGCTGGTGTCGGTGTCGAGAACTTCGTTGCATCGAACGAAAGGAGAGACCCACACCTCTATCGGACTATTATGCAATATCGCCGGGAGCGAACAGCCGTCGAAGGATACGAACGTCCGAGCATCGTTAATTGGTCATCGGCTAAGGATTGTATCACGAAGGCCATGTTGACGGATGCGCTGCGCATGATCAAGGGCGAGTACTATAGGCGGACCCAAAACTACATCAAACTACGCTTCGATATCCCCACTAATGGGGAATTCTACGCGCAGTACGTCGAGGCGTACGAGTTTGTAGATGTGGAGGGTCCAATTAGAGAAGGCGCAACTCACCTCCGTGAGTTCTTGCCCGTGAAGCCGACGGCAACCAATATCAATAATGACACCAGCTACTTCCTCGAGCGACAGTATCAAATGCTACGGTATATCAATGCCCACATGAACGAAGAAGACGAGCGTCGCCGTGGAATCCGTGCTTTCTCTTTACTACCGTTGACGACATCGTTTGTCCCAGGCCACATTGCCATCAACACTTCTGTGCTGTGGGAGATGTGGCGTCGCGTACGTCGAGGATTAGGCAGTCGGCGGAGACTGGATCTGGACCCCTTGCAAGAGTTCATGGTGACGGGCAGTAGAGACCGTCTCCGGTTCCCGACCAGCCCAGAGTTTCAAGCGGTGAAGGACGCTGCCTGGAGGAAACTCTTCAATGTAGCCAAGTTTGAGACCGGCCGCTGGCGATTTGCAAACTTCATCACGACTAACGGCTACGAGGTGAGCGTGTTGCGCACGAGGGAGTGCCTTGGTAGAGAGAACCCGTTCCTGTCCTCACGAGCATTCACGCCACAATTGCCGCTGGATTATATGCCGTCGCATGTCATCGGCGACGATCCAGGAGTACGCGCAATGTGCACCGCCGCATGGCGACACACCCCTGTTGACGTTTTCCACGCGCGCCGGTTCTACAGGTTCAAGAAGATCAAGCGCACGAAGAACACGGCGACAACCAAATGGCGTCGCAAGCAAGCACGTCGTCGTAAGCGTCGTCGACGACTACGCTGCAAGCGGAGGTGCATGCATGGGCCACGGACGTGGAGAGAAGAAAGAAGAGCGCAGCGGCCACGGGGTGAACATCCTCCCGCAATTGGGGACGAATTTACCATTGTGCGATGTAGCACGGCGGAATACGGCCACCTTGCAGGCTTCAATAAGCGCACGTACTGGTTCGAAGCGTTGAAACGTCGAGAAGAGCACTACGCCGCTGTACTAGACCAGATGCCGTCCTTCAGGTATGCAGCGACCGACACGTGCTGGACCGGGCTCAGGTTCCTGTGGGGAAATGTGAACTTCATGGTCACGTTCTCCGCCTCGAATGCTTTCCGAAGATGGCGCTTCCACAATTATGTATATAAGTGCAAGGCGCTGAACCATATGTGTGAGCGAGTGGTTCCGGTCGCCAACGACGGCACATTTGCCGGTGTGGGGGCATTTGACAATCCACGTGGGCTGCGTGGGCGGTCACATCCGCCGCTAAAAGGGTTTGCAAAAGAGATGGCAAGGCGGGCTACTGTGCGGACTATCGACGAATACAACACCAGCAAGAAATGTTTTTTCCTGCCACGACAACCTGACCCAGACCGCTTTCGATCGGAGGACACGCACCACCCAAGAAACCCCACCTGCTGCCGCAGCACAGCCTGCTCAACCAGCACTAACACGCCATCAGGCGCGCACTTCTCGCAATGTCTTGCACTGTACCAACAGCGATTGCAGGACGTTCTGGGATCGCGACGTGTGTGCGGCGCTGAACATCATGCTCGTCGCGGAGGTGCTCGTCAACGATCGTCCACGGCAATAGTCAATGGAAGTAAAAGCGTGAGTCCGGGGGTCCTAGTGGCTCGAACCTGCTCACACGGTGAAGCCCGTATTTTAGGTGTTAGAAGCGCGTGGCCTGCAGCGGGTTGCCCCTGGACACACGCTTGGTAATCTATATTATCAAGCTATCTCTACTCTATGGCTTGTTTTGTCTTTTAAGTAGCTGCAGCTCCAGCTCCAGCTACAGCTCCAGCAACGTCAGGAACGTCATCGACGTCATAAATAGGCTTGGCTGCTTCAACAGGCTTGGCCGGCCCATCAATGGACTTCGGCTGTGTGATGCCTTGACCTTTCTTCATGACGGTAAACAGTTTGTAGTGATTGTCGAGCGCCCCGTAGTGCTTTTGCTTGATCGGGTTCTTCACCGTGGCGATCGCAGCGGAGAACTCTTCTTTCGTTATTCCGGCGTTGAACCACTTCTCGAACTGTGCTCGCATCGGTTTCGTATTACTCTTTGACAACGCGAAGGAGATATCATCGAGGGATTTCGTGTCGATCAACTTGGTCAGTTGCTGATTTTTATGCATCGAGGTCCGGAAGTCGTTGAACTTGACGAGGGTCGGCAGGTTCTGCAGCTTTGTTTTTGTATCCCCCGCCGAGAGCCTTTTGACGACGGCGTCCTCGTACACGAACCACTGGTTGAACAAAGCGAGCTGGTCGTCGGATGTTTTGAACGCAGTCTCAATGACCTTAGGGTCTAAGAGTTCCGTGACTTTCTCCTGGACGATAGTTTCGGAGTTTACGAGTTTCGCGAGTTTCTGCTGGTCGATGATGCCCGATTCGGCGAGCTTCATGAGTTTCGCCTGGTCGATAGCACCGGTGCCCAAGAGCTTCGCGAATTGAGCCTCATCAATGGATTTCATGTCTGTGACTTTTGCGAGTCTGTCGATCCTCCATTGGTCAATGATGCCGGCGTTTACGAGTTTCGCGAGTTTCGCCTCGTCAATAGTTTTAACGTCAGCAAAAAGAAGTTTTGCGACTGCTGCCTGGTCGATGCCTTTGGCGTCTAAAAGTTTCGCAAGTTTCTCCTGGTCGACTGCGTTGGGATCCACGAGTTTCGTGCGTTTTGCCGGGCTGAGAAGGGCGTCGCCTACGCGTTTCGCGCGTTTTGCCGGGCTGAGGAGGGCGTCGTCTACGAGTTTCGCGCGTTTTGCCGGGCTGAGGAGGGCGTCGTCTACGAGTCCCACGCGTTTCGCCTGCTCGATGACTTTGGGACTAACAAGTTTCTCGACTTTCGTCTCGTCGACGATGCCTTTAGGGCTCACGATTTTGGCGATTTTCTCCCCGGCGCCTCGTTCTTCTTCGCTGCCACTGTCTTTTGTGTCCAAGTCCTCCATCCCATAGCTTCGTAAAAAGCGCTTGTTGTTGCTTGCTCTGGTGATCGAAGACAGAATTGTCGGCTCTCCCGATACCGAAGCTGCTTCACTGGCGGCGACAAGACTGGAGGCAGCCACGAGCACGATTAAGTACGCGCGCATGGTTCGCTTTGTTATGGAATTATGGAGTACATGTAGACTCATGCCGTGTTGGGTAGGAATCACGATTACGAACAAGTCAACCCATGCCTTGTCGTACGCAATCTATCCCAGCTGGGAAAAAGTAAATGCTGGGCACCATTCTGGCTCAAACCTGCGAAGACCGTGAGGGCTTAGGAACTCTTCATTTACTGTGGATTTCGCCTGCAAATCTGAGTTTCATAGACTCATATTTCTGAATTTAGTCCGATTTAGCGAAAACTTGGTTGAGACGTCCTAAAAATATTTGCCATAAATCAATTCGACAACAAATTCGAAAACGAACATGTTTCCGCTTCAAATTGGAGCATGAATAATTCCGCGCGTCTAATTAAGAGTCACGACAGTTGTTGAGTTAACATGTTCTGTAGTTGCTATGTGCTCCAGAATCTGGAGTCCAGAGAGCCTTTGATCCAAAATTTCACATTCTTCGATGAAAGTATCTACCGAATCTTACTTCGTTACCGTACTAGGGTTTACAAGCATGGGATTGGCTCCAATAACAAGCATTGCTACATACTGGCACGAAGCATAAACCAATCTCGTGAAAAAGACTAAACGGATGATTCTGTGACAACAATCGACGAAGAATTGACGCTTTGAAACGGGAAGCAGGCATAATCTGCCACAGATAGGTCCAGCTTACCGTACCCATTGTCATAGATGGTGCGTCCCGTACGGTATCAAAGAAAATCGAAGGGTTTGCCACCTCTGCACTCTTGCTTATCAATAGTGAGATAAAAACATGTTGACTAAGATTAGCGGCAAAGAATCAAGATGGAGACTGTGGTTGCATCCTGTGACCATATGAGTTGACCTCAGCAAAAATACACGACATGGGAGTAAACTTTAGCACATACTAGTAGACCTCAGCAGGAGTGAGGTTCGTCAGCAAGTTGTCCATTTTGCTTTACCGTTGCCTTGAGCTACCCGTAGAATCGCAGTTCCCTATCATCAGGGCTGTGATCGAACCCGGCATCGCATATCCACTGATACCGTTGAGTAGGATGAGCGATTTTTTCGGGATGTGAGGATCAGGAACGGAGTACCAGAGGTCTTTGAAAGCGATGACGACCGGCTCAAACTTCGTTTTGGTGGCCCTCACGTTGAGAGCTACACTCTCATCGGCCTGTGCGCCCATAGCTGGGGGTTTCTTCCGCTGGTGGGCGTGGCGGCTAGAGCATACGCATCAGTTGCCATGGGTTCTGTGGTCTCCGCAGTCAGCGTAATGTGCTCCGGACTCTCATACCGTTTGTACTCGAGAACAACCCAGCAAAGAACCATGAACAAAGCGTAGATCGCGGACAGGACAACAACATCGATCCAAATCCAGCTCTCGTCGGGTGGTACGTCGTACAGGGACAAGAAGTGCTCGCCCATTGTCATCTTGTACTCCGAGCAATAATTGATCCCAGCGTTTTCACACACGTCGAAGGCAGACGATCGATACTGACTTACAGCAACAGCACGCAGACACCAAGCGATCGGATCCAACCATTAGATCCAGATAAAATAGCCCGGTATTTGGTTCTTCGGAATCATGAAACCTGCAAACGCAACAAACGTGATGATGGACATCATTGACATAGGTTTGGCGATGTGAATATCCGGCGTCACGGCTGCCATGAAGAAATACCACGCAGCAAACGTCATCAGCGTCTGGAACACCAGCAGTTCGTACAGCAGAAAATTTCCCGCAGTAGCAACAAAGCCACACATCCAGTATACAATAGTACCGAAGACCACCGTCTCACCAAGGGCCCACGGAATCTGACTCGCTGAGTTTGCGATAACATACACAGGGGTGCGGACGAAGTTGGCTCGACGCTGCTTGTAGAAGATGCCACGGATGCTGCAGTAGTTTGGAACTTGAGCGTACTGCCCCAATCCGAGAAAAAAGCAGACTCTGGAACAGCACACCCATTGTCACTTGGACATTGGTAGGCTCGAGTTGATAAAACAAACTGCCGTATAACAGAGCGATCACGATCACCATGAAGCCACGTACGCGGATAAATGCTTTGTTCCGCAACGCAACCATCATCTGACGCCGTGTCACCGTGATTGCGTTGCCAACGAAACCCTGTTGGAATTCTGGAGTAACGTTCATGAATTCGTCCGAGCTGGAAAGCAAGTCCTCTTTCCAGGGTTCATCCAAGCGAGTATAAGTGTCACGATAAATCTCGGAGTGCTGGAAAGCCTCACCAAACTCGACCGGCCAACGCGAGTGCTTCGTCATGCCGACAGGTAGTGCGTCTTGATATTTCGTCTGCTGGTTCGTGCCCAAATCCAGCAAGAAATCCGCCGTGTCACGGTGTGGTGGGCAGTGGAAGCCCAAACTCTCGAAGTACGTCAGTGCTTGGTCACGAGGTCCGTGGTACATCACCTCGCCAGCATTCAAAATGAGAACATTGTCGAAGAGCGCGAAGATTTCTGGCGATGGTTGCAGCAGAGAGATCACCACCGTCTTTCCTAGTGTTTTGTCGATGCTGCGTTGGGTAGTGATGATGTCGAAGGCCGTAGCGCTATCCAGTCCGGTACTGATCTCGTCCATAAGTGTCATGTATTTCATACCGAACTCCATCTCACCCGTCGTCACACGCTTCCGCTCACCACCCGACACTCCGCGCAACATGCCGTTACTATTCGGCTTGTGCTTGACTTGCTGCAGCCCAAGTATTTAGACGCACGGCTTCATTCTGGAATAAACGAATTTTAGGAAGGCGTGGCAACGGGAAACTCGGTTGCTCTACAAGGTTCCGCTTCGTGGATTGAACTCGGTGGCCACGTGAACGTGGCTTGTTCTCATTCTACAACATACCGTCTCCTACTCAAGCGACCTCAACCTAGCCTACTCATTTGACTTCCCGCGACCATGGCGCAGGCTTCGCCTCGCAAGGGGCGGCGCAAGGCGGCTGGAAAGGCAAAGCCAGCGTCCAAGAAGAAGCGCAAAGGTGCTACTGGTGAAAACAAGGAGAACAAGAAGCAGCGAGTCGCGCAAGACGGACGCGTCCTCGAAGGTCCTGACGTGTGGTTCCATCAGGAAGTCGCCGACGGCCTCTGGGCTCCTGACGACGTGAGGGACAGTACTACCTTGCCTGCGATCTTCAAGCCTCTCCAGGACTCGTGATTCCGAGTGACGCACTGCGTGGATACCGACCCACCAGACTGGGACCCAAAGATCACTGACTTCGTCGTGGAGCCGCCCAAGCCGCGCAAGAAGAAAGCGCGCACCCTTAAAGAAGAAGAGACTCCTGTGGAGCTCCCTCCCGTCACGAGCTGTACGAAAGTGGCATTGAAGCCGTCATCGGAGCAAAAGGTGAAGCTGAACCCAATGTTTGCAACTCGTCGTGCTGCCTACAACAAGCTTGTCGCCGCCTCCAAGGAAGAATGTGCTACACGTCTGGCTCAAGGATGCATCAAGCCCAAGGCGCTGGCGCAGCAGTACCGTCCGATGTCGACGAAACGAGGCGTTCGACAACACTTCCGAAACAAGAAGAAGCGTGCAAAGCATCTTCAGTGCAATTCGGAGGTTTTCGTTGGAGCCTTTGACGACTTCCAGGATGCTGTCGTCTCGTCCGCCGCGCTGTTTGACGCTCTGAAGGAGAAGGGCAAGAAGACGACGTTCCCGGACATCGGGTTTAAGAGTGTATTTGCGCGCTCAGACGCAATGGCGCTGCGGACAGACCGCGGGTTCTTCGTGTCCAAGGATCGCAAGTCAGTTCGCTTTCACGAGAAGTTCATGAGCAAGCAATGGATCGAGCTGTCCGAGCCTCTGCCTGAGGCCACCACAATGCTGTGTCTAGTGCGCACCCGTGAGGGGGGCTTCTACTTGTGCGTGCCAGCCTGCAAGAACTTTGCGCCTACGCTGAGCACTCGCACGGGTGCTATTGACCCAGGTGTCCGATGTTTCATCACATTCTACGATCCCAGCGGCCGAGTATTCAGTATCGCGAACCCCGACGAGAAGATACTCACGCGACTCAAGAATGCGGACGCACTGCGACGCAAGCTGGCGCTACTCGAGCAGAAGATCATAGAGCCGCCGTGTCGGGGGAAGGACTGTGCGTGCAAACGGACGAGTGAGGGGCGTGAGGCGGCGAAGAACAATGACAGCAAGTGTCGACATCCGTGCCACACAAAGACCAAGGTGGCAAAGAAAATGGCGGCGGCAGAATGCGTCGCCATCACTGAACTGCAGCGGAACAAGCGGCGGCGCCAGCGCCTGCGTCAGCAGATCCGTCAGGTTCTAGGCAAGGTGACACACAAGATGACACGCATGGTGCACGACATGCACCAGAAGGTCTCAAAGTGGCTGTCGCTGAACTACCACGAGGTACTGCTGCCAACGTTCGAGACCCAGCAGATGGCCGCTCGATATGTCCGAGAAGATTGTTTGGACATCACGCCTGAAAGCTTTCTCGCTCTAGCTGAAGAACTCGTGCTTCGGGGACGGAAGCGGAAGCTGCGTCGCCCGACTGTCCGCGCCATGATGACGCTGTCGCACTTCAAGTTCAAGAAGATGCTGGAGTACAAGATGCAGCGAACGAGCGGCCGAATGGTGGAAGTGCACGAGGAGTATACGTCCAAGACGTGCTCGGGGTGTGGCTGCATCGACAAGAAGCTTGGCGCCAACAAGGTCTACAGGTGCAAGCACTGCCACCTGGTCCAAGATCGAGATGCTAACGCAGCACGGAACATCTTCCACAAGAACGTGGGTGCGTCCGTACTGCGCGACCATTTCACCGGTGTTCCTACATCGGGGAGTCCTGCTAGCTCTGCGCTGGTGTTATAGGCCCAACAACACGTAGGTTCGTGTAGAACAGCTTAGGACAGAGCTCGTGATGCTGTTCGGGTAGCCATGGACTTCTAGAGGCAACTACGTTAGGAGTAGACTCTACAGTGCCTGGGAACTGACCCAAGTGAGCCATCGAGGCGCATACACTACCCAACGAGCCCAAGCACTGGAGCGGTATTGCCATTCAACGTCGCTTACTCGTGCTATTGTTGTGTGTATAGCAACCCCACTACCGATTTTGAGCTTCGTGATAGCGATGGAGATCCTGCCGCTGAACCCTCCCTACGCCGGCTGGCGAGGTAAGTCAGGCTGAATCGTGCGCTACATTCTCGTCTTCAACCTTCTCGCGCTGAGCTGCCTGCAACAGGCAACAAGTTTTCTCACAACATTGAATGTCACTCTCGGACAAGGACTTGCTGTCGCTTGGATCTCTGTGAGCTGTTATTTCATGGTTTTACTGACAATCATGGCTGTCTGGGGTTTCCCCATCCCTTTCGTGTTCGAGCTCGCTGGCGGCGTGTTTAGCGCTGCATTCCTTGGTAGTATCGTGATGATTTTGGGGCGTCAAGCGTTGGCACAAACGCCTAAATTTGCAGCGCAGATCCGGGTATTGTACTTGGTGTCTGGTGTAGAAGGAATAACGTGCTTTATGTACCCAGCCGTCAGTGCCATGTTCTACGCGCTACATGGCCTCCAGCAACTTTCAATCATTATGTTATTGTGTTTGCTCAAAATCACTACCCGCGCGTCCATGGCTATGGCATGCTGCTCCACCACGGACGAAGAAGACAAGTTGCTGTCTCAAGCTAGATTTCCAGAGCGTGTGGTGTTCACTATCCATTTGTTTCATCTGGTTTATCTCATGACGTGTCTTCGAGGCCCTCAAATTTCAAGATGGACTGTTGGTATCTTGGTATCAGTCGACATTCTCTCCTCGATCTTCAGCATAAATCGACTTTTTCGTCGCCCATCGATGATGCAAATTTGTAACCCTCCTCAAAACAAAAGCCGAAATCGCCGGTCATTAGCGTCGGTCGTTCCTTTAAACGGCCCGTCGGTGTCTGCTGTTTCCCCAAAAGTACCAGTTCCGTGTCGAATGGAGAAGACAATCATTACGAGAGTGCCGAGAACGAAATTGGCACGGCGGTCGCTATCTCGGGTGTCAGGGAACCCGAGTTTGCGCTCTTTACAAAAGTCAGCTCCTCGATCCCGTACAATTCGGTCACAAGGTATTGAAGCTAGCGAGAGGGAGACTGTCGCCAGGTCGGGAAGCAACGGCAATCTTATACATTTACAAACGCTGGCAATGGTCGAGTATTTCATGCTCGTTCGATATGTTTCCTGCGCGATCCCCGCGATCGTCGGGATTTATGCGACCGTGCTGGAAAGATTACCGAACGCTATTTACTATCCAACGCTGGCTAAAGCAACTGCACATGACCTCGAGACATCGCAATGCAGCGTGGCGATCTACGTAATGCTTCAGGTTTTGGCATTAGTTGTATTCAAGCAGATTCTTCGCAGCCGGCTGCACTATTCAGTTTTCCACCAGCTCGCGTTTGGTCTCGAGGCTTCCGCCGCTGATATTCAAGCAAAGCTGGGTATGTTCATTCCGTATTGCTTCTTCTTTATCCTTGAGCATAACGGTGCGTACAATATGCTCACTAGCCGAGTTACGTTTCACTTTAGCTCACCCTGGTGTTTTGTGGTTACTGATGTTGAAGGTGTGGAATTTAGTTTCCAGTTTGCGTGGATGCGATAAAAATAGATATGATGATTCAAATAACATCCTCAGACTAGAATAGTTTTGTAAGCAGCAGTTCTTTAACTCTGACATCCTATTTGGACAAAGTTGTCTAAGTTCCGCACCCCCGTGCTTGGCACTTGGGGCTCACACCGAAAGTTATGACCGAGGTCATTGTCCGTTCAAGCCGTCGCCTGTATGGAGTAGTCAATGGAATTCAGTCCTTATGGGAACGAACTCAAGCCAGTCGCCACGGAGCATATACAACTCGACGCGCGAGGGCCCTGCAACGATATGTACAGTCGACATCTTTCGTACGGCTGTTAGTGGTGTGCGTGCTGACGCCAGTGCCGATTTTAGCTTTCGTATTGCTACAAGAACTGTTGCCTTTGGCAGCCCCTGACACTGGTTGGAAAGCGAACTACCGCTGGTTCGTTCGCTCAGCTATCATTTTTATGATCCTCACGCTCAGCTACATCCGACAAGGGGTTATCTTTCTCGATCCACTGAAGGTCTCCGTTCGGCAAACCATAGTCATCACGCTGTTAACCACCGCCGCGTACTTTACCGTGCTCGTTCTGTTGAGCTCATTTTGGGGTTTTCCGATCCCGTTCTCCTGTGTGCTCACCACTGGGGTATTCACCTGCTTGGCCTTCGGCTTCTTCGTCGCCGTTATCGGTTGGCGAACACTTACCAATACGCCGCGGTTTTTGTCACACGCCCGAATCCTACGACGCGTTCTGGTGGTGGAAACGGTCATGGTGATGGTCTACCCGGCTTTTAACGCCGCGTTTCGGCTGTTACGGGGAATCCATCAAATTATGTTCCTGCTCGTGCTTTTCCTGTTTAAAGTCATCATGCGACTTGCTATGGTACGCGCGCTTCGATTGGGAAAAGGTGGGAAGTCCATTGAAGAGCGGTGGAGAGCGCGTCTGCCGGAAATCGTGGTGTTTAGCGCTGAATTATTTCACGTTCTCTATCTCACTGCGTGCCTTCAAAGTCGCCACGTTATGATTTCAGCCACAATTGGACTGTCATTGCTGGATGTCAGCATTTCTATGATCAACCTTCGCCGATTGTTGCAGCGTTCAGTAAGAGGATTACTGTCAAGCCTAGACCCAAAACTTGCTGCTCCGACTCGCTCTGCGTTGAATATCATTGTTCCATCGAGTCCGAGATCCTCGTTCTCCAGAATTGCCACAACGGACACAAATTCGTCATGGTGGTTTTCTAGTCATCGCCAAGGATCAAGCGTGAATTCCGCAAGTCGAAGCTGTTCGACATCACGTCACCTCCCCAGAGTTATGGCAGGAGGTGGATCAAATATGAAACTCAGCTTGGCGAGGAGATCAAGCTCTCGATCGTCGACTCATTCAAACGACTCGTCGTCCCGGTTAAAAGCACGGGTTTCGTTCACTAGTTCGGCGACAACCGCAGCCTCCAATCCTCCTGCCCATGACATTCCCCCGGAAATTTTTCGGCTTCAAACATTATCCATGGCGGAGTACTTCCTTCTTGTCGAGTACGTCAAATGCATCATTCCTGCCATGTATGGCATCTTCCAAGGATTTTTGGCCGGATTACCGAACGCTGCTTACTACCCACCGATGACACGTGACGATCTGCATCGAGCACAAACCAGCATGGTGGTGTTCGTCGCAATCCACTCATTTTTCTTTGCAATCTATATGCTGCTGCTGCGCCGGCATGTTCGCTACTCCGTCATACATCAACTGGCCTTCGTGTTAGAGACGGCAGCTGACGACATTCAAGCCAAGTTGGCCATATTCATTCCGTATTGCTTTTACTTTTTCCTCGAGCACAATGGCGTCGACTACAGCTTCGAGTTTGTCTGGATGGACACAGGAAACCAAGCGTAGGGTATTGGCAGCTAAATCATTACTCGGATGTAGGAAACAATCTAGCTTACTGCGCATGCGTGCATATAAGCATTAGTAGCCCAATATTTTTATTACTCGATGCCTTCGCAGTGGAACTTGCTGCTATCAAAGCCAATTCTCCTAGGCTTTCTGATCCTACAAAAATTTGGACGAGTTTGAAGCACGCGTCAAGCAAACTGTCTACAAACGAATTGACTACCCGCACTATTATGCTACATGTTTGACGAAGTAGCTTCTCAGACATCAGTGCGATTGATAGGCAACTTCATTAGTTTTCCGGAGTACCAGTTGCGTTTTAAAAAAGAAGATATACTGTATTACCCCCCGTAAAACGAAATATACAACTCACCTCGAGCGTGTCAATCAATATGCCATGCTTGTTATTCAGATTAACTGATCTTCCATGAGCACTTGGCTTTCAGTGATCTAAACCTTTTAATTAGGTGCGGAAGTGCCAAGCATGTCCCAAATGCGACTTGCCATGTAGTCCTTCGCCTTGATCATCCTCGTAAACCAGTCTCCAACAACAATACCGCACCAAAACGGTAGCTGGGAAACCCCTCCTGTCGGCCCCAGCGGCAAGATCATCGCTGCCGTTCCAGGAGCTTTGAAAGGCTTGTTGAAGCTCATTTGCTTCTTTTGGATCACAGCTGCCAGCTCAAACGCCAGAAACCGAGCTTGCTCGCCAGCGATAAAGGCCATCTTCGGTGACGGGTGGTTGCATACGTCACCCATAGCGAACATGTGTCCGTACTTGTCCCCTTCTAGCTGCAGCTGAGCGTTCACTTTGATAAATCCACGGTCCGTCACCAAGGTCGAGTCCATATCTGCAACCAATGTTGCCACGGGACTAAATCCTCCACACAATAGCTGGATATCCGACTCAATCTCCGTACCCTTGTCCGTGCGTAAGGTTCGTTTCTCCAGACTATTGCCATTTAGACGCTCGGTCAGACGCTCGCCCAAAATCACTTGGACGCCCAACTTGTCCAGTGCAGAATTCAAACGTTTGTAGAACTTGTCGGTGAGGTTATTACCAGCAATGAGTTTGTTGTGGGCCTCGATGATCGTCACAGACTTGTTTGGGTACTTGAACTTAATTTCAGCCGCCACTTCGCAGCCCACAGCGCCGCCGCCTACGACGACAATCTTGTCGGCATGTTCAATATGACTGCGAACTTCCTGTAGCTTGGCTTCCGTGGTTGACCGAGCATAGTCTTGGTTATCTGGTTTAATAGGCACCGAGTAGGTGCTTCCCATGGCCAGCACCAGGTAGTCAAAGTGCAGTTTCTCGGCCTCTTCGCTCTCTTTATCGTCGCTGCCGATTGTACGATACGAGACTTCGTTCGTCTCAGCCGAAATGCTAGTGGCCACTGCTCGAACGATCTTCACAAACGTACTAGCAGTCTTTGGGATAGCGTTGTCGAATGGGATGAAGAGCTTGTTGGTGTAGTTGGAGTCTACGTAGGCACGCGGCGTGCCCACGACATGGTAGAAGAAGGCGTTCTTCTCGAGCAGCACGACTTCCGTATTGTCCACCGGTGTGAGCATTCTCGCTAGAGCTTGTGCCGTGTTGATCCCCGCAGCACCACCACCGATGATCACGATACGAGTCATATTCTTGTTGGAGTTGGCGTGGACTTGGGACATCTGCGATGTTGCTTCGGTTGTGAGCGGTTGGCGGCAGCTCACAGCTATTACGAGTGTAGTGCCCGAGATGAACAGCAAAACCGATCAATCAAAACCTTCATCCCAACAGGAGCGTTGCTACCCCATCAAAGTTTGGCAAACCTTCAGGACTTCGCCACCTCAACGAGAAGCAGCACTATCGCTGGAGCTTCAAGGCCGCAACCAGACAACGTGTCGCTTCAAATTTGGTGGCGCCACCGAATCACGCGATCCAAACCGAAGCAGCAGCGTGCCCAAGCAGAAATCTACAGTACATGTTGCACTTGGGTGCTGCTTCGTGGGCTAGAAATTGATTGTGGTCGTCGCAGTCGCTGCCACCTCCACGCGCTTCTTCGCAGCGAACTCACAGCTCCTCCACCATTCAGTTTCCTCAACGATGGGGACCCCCAAACAGTTCAAGCACGTCCTCCGCACCACTTGCTTGCTCGGCGAGGATTCCACTGCTCTTGAATGTCCCAAAGTACTGTACCATGTCAAACGGCGAAGCGACAACATCTCTCGAGCGCACCTCCTCGTTGTACGTGGCAGCCAACGAGGAGACGCAGCTCAGTTCCCATTCCGCCGCCTCCAGCTCAAGTCACACCCTCACGATGTACGAGCCAAAGTCTCTGATGAACGTCTCGGTGGTGTTGTCGCCTAACGTACAAGCCCTAGTACACGTCGTCGAGGCTGTGAATGACCTTTTGATGCCTGCGACCATTGATAGTGCCGTGTTCAACGACCTCCAGCGTGTGGTCAAAACACACGGAGACTCTCGCCCATGGACTGTCAAGGCGATGGATGGAGCTGCTGCCAACGGACGACTCGACATCATGCAGTGGTTGCATGCCAACCGAACAGAGGGCTGCTCATCGGAGGCGTGCATTGCAGCGGCGACCGTCGGGTGCCTGGACATTGTCAAGTGGCTGCACGAGCTTTACCCGGAGGTGTGTCAACCCGTGGAGGCGATGACAACAGCCGCGAAAAATGGACATGCTGAGGTGGTGCGGTTCTTGAGGACAAGTGTGGCTATGGCTGATGCGGTGCCTGCTCTGGAATATGCTGTTCTGAACGGACGAGTTGACGTGGTGGAAGTGTTGGTACCATACTATTCGGGTCTCGCACAGGGGGCGTTCATGGTAGCGTCGGGGAATGGTCAGACTGAAATCGTCAAGCTCCTGCTTACTCACGGGTTTAGCAGCGTAATGTACACGAACCCGTCGCTGATCGAAGCAGCACGAGGTGGTCACATCGAGCTGGTCGACTTATTGCTTGAGTTTTGCGACGACAACGCTCTGGGGGACGCACTTACCGCTGCAGTGGTGATCAATCGGGATGACATCGTGGAGATGATCGTGGAGAGACGCCGCCCCCGGGATATTGGAGCTGCAATCGAGCAGTCTGCGTTGGGTGATCGTTGTAAAATGCTGCAGCTCCTACTCGACAAATGCCCTGAGGAGGACGAGAGCTATCTGTCGCGAGGTTATGTGCTAACTGGTGGAGATTCTGACCGGTCGACGAGGTGGGACACACAGCGATCCATTAATTCTGTCACGACGGCAACAGCGATGCGAGGGTGTATTGATACAGCCCAACTACTGGCTAGTAAATGCAGTGACGCCGCTGCTGGAATTGCACTAGGGATTTCGGTGTCCACCGACCAGTTGGAAATGGCGAAACTCTTCGTCATGAGAAGCAACTTGGTGGGACGAGTCAATGCGCTAGTCACTGCGGTGGCAGGTGAAAAAGTTAACATGATTGAGATGTTGCTCGAACACGGAGACCTGCGTATGATTGAGCAAGCTTTGGTAAAGATTTCATCGGCGGGTAACCACGCGATGGCGAGGAAGCTGCTGGAGCGATGCGACTTACCATCGTGCAAGCGTGTGTTCGAGAAGGCAGCGACAATTGGTGCCGTGGAGCTCGTGCAGCAAATGCTGAACCAAATGGACGAACGCTGCGCTGGTGAAGCGTTGAGATTGGCAGCCATGAACGGACACACCGAGGTGGTAAAGGTGTTACTGGTGAAAAGTGACGCCGCTGGCGTGTCGGCCGCTTTCAACGTGGCCGCGATGCAAGGACGACTGGCTGTGGTGGAATTGCTCAGCGAACGGGACTAAGATGAAGAAGTACTTGGAACGTATATGCACATTAGATTGAAACTTGTATTGTTGATAAATGAAACACTGATTCGTTATAAACAACGACCAACTGGGAATGAAGACATCACTGCTAAGTTGACGCCTTGGCACTTGTGCTTACGCGAGGTTAAGACGATCGTGAGGCGCGTCGTAGTCGACCGAAGGACCTCCTGCTACCATGTGAGGAAGCTTGTTAACCGCGGCAACCTTGAGGTGATCCAAGTTCACAGTACTCTTCAGCCCTGGAATCTGGTACAATTCACGAAGATACTGTACAACATTCGGGAAGTCGGCCACGCACTTCGCGTCCGTCTTCTGCCGGTACACATCCAGCAGAATCAGTGGGAGAAACACACGCACGTCGGCCTCCGTCAGGTCCTTCCCCACCAGGAATCTCTTCTTCGACAGGATTTCGTCCAACTTGGCCAGCACTTCGAGTGACTTCACTTCCGCTGCTGCAGCTTCCTCCGGCGTCTTGGCCATCATTCTACCGAAAAATCCGAAGGCCACTTCCTTGACGATACCGTCATCGACAGCATCGATCTCATCTCTCAGTTCCTCGGGATACAAGTGGACGTTGGACGGCGCCAAGTCACGGAAGGCCGAGTCGAACATCCTCAGAATTCCCGCAGACTCCTCGGACACGATCGTGCCCTTCTTCTTGTCCCACAACACCGGCACCGAGAACGTGCGCGGTGCTGGATCCACCTTCTCGTACAAGTCCCGAATGAACTGCACGTGGTTCACAGTGTCCGGGATGCAGCCATCGGTAGGATACGTCTTGCCATTGGCACCTGTCACGGTGGGCGACGTCAAAGGATCAACGAATGCCCATCCTTTGTGGTCGTCATTGGCGTCGTCTGGTTTGGTCTTTTGGAAAACAGGGTGAGCTATCGATAGGCCGATGACGTATTGGAGTCCCAGGAGGTTGCGAGCGGCAAGAGCGCGGCTGGCGAACAGGCACGAATAGGCCACGTAGAGGTGGTAGCGACCTTTTTCCGCCGGGAACTCAGCGTCTGCGTTGGGTTCGATCTTGAAGTCGTACGGAGCGGGCTTGGCCATAGTGAAGGAAAATTGGGAAGTGAGCTATGAGCACAAGGATGGCAAGTGACTTGTCAAGGCCTACGTGATCGAAGTGTTGTTGAAGTCATTGAAGTCAACCTGCCCAACTGGCCAATGAAAACGCGCGTTGGATGGAGAGCAGCTTCAACGTCAACAACTTCTAATTGAGACCAAAATGTAGCTATTTTGTGGATTGGTCGTTTAGTTGGCGTATCCCACACCATTTGGCGTAGCCCACACCAGTAATTGCTCAGAAAACAGCACACACCCCATAAGTATTCATCATCATAGAATGGCGGCGACACTACCTCTGCTCGGCGTCTCCCGTGCGCTGCCTGGAAGCATCCAAGCCATTACCCCCGTCCTGCATCTCATTGACGCCTTCCTCCTCCCCACAACCATCGATGCTGCCGTGTATCTCGACCTGGAGCTCGTCCTGAAACGCTACGGACGCTTTCTCCCGTACACAGTGAAGGCGATGGATGGGGCTGCGACCAAAGGGCGTCTCGACATCGTCCAAAAGCTCCATGAGACTCGGACAGAAGGCTGCTCCGCTGCTGCATTCACTGGTGCAGCGATAAATAATCGTCTAGCAGTGTTTACGTGGCTGACGGAGCATTATCCGACCCTGTGCTATCCCCAGGAATGCTTATTCATTGCTGCAGCACATGACAGTGTCGAGGTAGTGAAATATCTCCGTTTAATACGGAGTCGAAGCCATACGGAAGAAGCACTAGAAGTCGCTGCAGCTGAGGGTTATACTCGAACAGTTGAAGCTCTGTTGCCAGGGCCACACGACATGAGCAGACCCTACGTTGCTGCGGCAGTAAATGGACGTATTGAAGTGTTGCAACTTTTCGTTGAGAGAGGCTTCGTGGGCAGCAGTAGAGCTCTACAGAAAGCTGCCGAGGTAGGATGCATCGAAGGGGTTGAGTTCCTCCTCCCAAAGTGTGATGACCGAAGTGCAAAATTGGCTCTGCATTGCGCAGCTAGCTCGGGCAGGCTTGACGTTGTGCAGCTACTGCTCGAGAAACGGGAATTTGATGACCATGAAGTGTCTCTTGCTTTTGCGGCCGCAGCCAGAAATGACCGATTCGAAGTGGTGAAATTCTTTGTTGAGCGCTATCCGCCCCGGGATGACGCTGATGTACGGGGTGGAGATCAATTGTCTCGCACAGGACGCGTCCAACAATATTTTATTGATCAACATGTTATTGGAAGCGAAGTCCGTTCAGCAATAAATCGCGGCAGTATCGGAACCATGAAGTTGCTGATGGAATGCTATCAAGCAGACTTGTTTCCCGACGACTTGAGGTTAGCCGTATTAAGGGGACGGGCCGACGTTGTCAAGCTACTCCTTGACATTTGCGAGGCCAAAGGTGTTGCAGAATCTAGAGTGGATAATAGTATCTCCGCTACAATGTTTGACGTTGTGTCGAGAGGTTACTTTACGATTGCAGAACTTTTTGTCGTCAAGTGCACTGCATTCAGCGCCAGCAGCGCCTTGACTGTCGCCGTTGAACAGTACAATTGCGGGATGGTAAAGGTGTTTGCAGCGAAAAGTGGAAAGCGCAAGGTACATGCATTCGTTCAAGCGGCAAGTAGAGGTAAGATCGAAATAGTGGAGATTTTGCTGCAGTTCAGCGACCAGGAAACGATTGAAAAAGTGCTGATGAGACTGCCGTCTCAAGTGGATTCCAAAGTACTGACACTTATTCTCGACAAATGCGAATCTGGGGCCTGGCCGCGTATTTTCGTGTATGGTGCCTCAAAAGGTGTCGTTCGATTAGTGCAACAGTTGCTGGGTCAGATGGAGACAAAAATCATTCGCTGTGCATTGATGATCGCTACTGCCAACGGCAAAGTCGAAGTCGTCGCTGTGCTGCTTGAAAAATGTGATATAGTATCCATCGAATGCGCTATTGAAGTCGCGGTAACGCAAAACCACGCGAGTATCGAAGAGATGCTTCGTGGTCGTAGCCATGGATTAAGTGTCAACAACTCAGCTGGGACGTCGAGGACTGCTGACAACGTAAGCTGCAAGAAAGCTCGATTGGTTTAATACAAACCGAGCGTGCACAGCTTCGCCCTCCGAGGTCGAATTTGAAAAGGTGCAAGATACAGATACAGGTCGCACCCTGCAGCTGGAGCTGCATTTGCTGTTATGAGGAGCCAGGTGCTCCAAACACCAAATATGGTTGGTGTTCCGGTGAACCAGAGCAAAATCCAAGACTCAACATGGGGTTTTCGACAAGTATGTTCTCTACACGAAGTGAGCGTCAACTTTGCAGCTGCCAAAGCTTTACGCACCTGTCGCAGTTTAGGCAACTTCAGATTTTGTTGCGGTATAATAAGCGCATGGTAAGATAGCGACACCTCTGGCAAATTAGACCGCGGTACAGGTTCAAGTGGTTCCGGTTCTTCAGCAGTTGCACTAACGGGCGGACGTGCTGACTTCGCTTAGGAATGGCTACAGTGATACATTCAGAACCGGCAAACCGACGATGGTACGACTGCAAATCTCTCGTCACTCTGGTCCGGCGACTTGGACCGCTTGAGTGGCATGAGCGGCACGCGCTTCCGGTGGCTCGTAGGCGTCATCTTTGGCGCCGCGAGTCTCAACACTTTTGATTTCGCGCCCCGTGGATCAGAGATTGAAGTCGTCGCGGCACTGCAGCTTGCCACGTTTCGGTAAGGTCAATTCACTCGCCTTCGGCTCATTTGCATGTGACAGTCGATTCGACTAGTGATTGGGATCAGAAAAACAATGACCAACAACCGAAATGTCCAGATATGTACAGACGATTTCCTGGGGCAACCCAGCCATCCGTGCAAGTTGACGAACAAAACAACTTTTCAATGAACACGGATGCTAGCGACAATTGGAACGATTTTTCACCAAGTTACACACAGAGATACGACGTACCACAGAATTATGAGCAGGCAACACAAGCCCCTACTCCTGAAAAATCACCTGCTGGAGGAGCTTCAGGAGGAATTTCGACGGAGCAGGTGACTTCCCCGCCACTGTCTAGCTTTTCAGTGCTCCTAAAAGACGGCGACGGACTTGGAGAAGGACTGAACATTGGTTCTCTTCCTGGCGGCAGAGTCATCCCCAGTCTCGATCTCGATGCAGCGCTGACGAACCGAGCAGCGCAAGATGCGATGGAACTAATCAGCTTCAAGATGAGCCAACAAAAAATGGTCACTGCGCTGCCGAGTGAAGCGGCCACTTTGTCAGTAGATCAACTGGAGGATACTGAGCCGATCCCAATCAAGCCCTCGAGTCTTGCATGCCAGAGCGTTTGGAGCAGTGACGATGATGTCGCAGTACCCTTCAGTGAGGCCTCCATGTTGAACAGGTAAACATTATCCTAGGAGAAGAACTGTTGCAGTGGTATTGATCATGTCGTGAATCTTATCTACTATTATGATCAGGAACACTGTTCCAAGTTCCCCTTTGGAGCACGATAGGGGATACCGGAAGAAGTCACGCGAAAAGATGCGACGGCAGGAGGTAAACGTCAAGGTATGGTGCAAATCAAGTATTTTTACCAAGTCAGAAAAAAAACACTGACGAGGCTGTTGGGGTATTGCAGTTCGAAGTGCTCGTGGACCTACTGGGACTTGCCGGTCGCGTCCGAAAGAAAAATATTTTGCATGAAGCCGCGACTGCAATTAAGGGGTTAAAGCGAGAGTGCATTCAATTGCGTCGCGATCGCGATTGCCTTCAACAAGAAGTGAACAAGTTGGCTACATATCTGCAGAATTCAGACCGACATAGCTTGGTGATGCCCTGAAGGCTGCAAATATAAAACAATCAACGACAAGAGTCTAACATATTATCGTAGATATGAACTTTGTGAGATGCCATTGCTACCTTTGTTACAAAAGAAAATGACCACTCGTTTGGAAATGCGACTGCAATATCTTCTCGTTTGCTGAAAGAGTCATGCTACTGTCAGCCATTCCGGGTGCTAACTGGCTTAAGTGGAGAAGCTCTTTCGACTAGGTGGCCTTCATCTTTGCGGTATCCCTACTAGACATTACCACAGTTTTTAAACCGACGCCAAAGTGATAATGGCTAACCATCGATACCAATGTACGTGACAACTTCTGTTAGCAGAGATATTGTACTGCTGGACATGTTCTGCGGTGGAGGGATGGCACCCCAATTCGGTGCTAATGTACAGCGAAAACGGAGGAAACCTAAGTTTCCTCTAACGGGAGTAAACAAGAAGAGTACCACGGCTGTGCAGCCACGCAGTTAGTGTTGGGACTAATCCACGCTCCACGTCACTTCGATCGAGCTAATCCCCGAGGAGTATGGGGTCGTGTCTTGATTTGAGCTTTGTCTTGAAGTTGGAGGCTCGTAATCAGAATGAAGTGATTATTGATAGAAGTAATTATCGATGCTGCATACGTGTGGGGCCCAGCGTGCAGCGCTCATTTTACTTCTCCCCCGTCAAAGCAACTCGAGACCGAAATGCAGTCACCACCTCCGTTGCTACTCGTCCAGCTTGCACTCCCTCCCACGATCCAGCCGCTATTCCACGTCCACCAGACCATCAGTGATTTCCTGCTCCCCACAACCATCGACGGTGCAGTTTTCAACGAGCTTCATCGTGTGATGAAGGTGTACGCAACCTTACGCCCCTGGACTGTTGGAGCTATGGACGGTGCTGCTGCCAGAGGACGACTGAACATCATGCAGAAGCTGCAGGCCAATCGAATGGAGGGGTGTTCCAGTATGGCGTTTATTGGTGCAGCAGCTAACGCCCACTTCGAAGTGCTGTGGTGGCTCAACGAATATTACGCGGGACTGTCACGACCTGCAGAAATGGTAAAAGCCGCTGCTGCTAATGGTCATGTCCGAGTAGTGGAATTTCTTTGGAGGGGATTGTCCGGTGATCAGTTAGAACCAGCGATGGCAGCTGCTGCCTTTAACGGCCACGCTCAAGTTGTTGAGGTGCTGCTTCCACGAGTTTCCAACGTGACCAATGCTTTCATTGCAGCTGCGGCGAATGACCAAGTATCAGTGCTTCAAGTGCTGATCAGCCGAAAGTATGCAAAACGGGTTTCGGACATCGAACTAGCAGTGAAAAAGGCTCTACAAAGCGGCTGTAGTGACGCCGTTGGGTTTCTACGAGGAGCAGAGTAAGTGTCTCCTAAACTACACAATTCAGATTTGCGACGGTAAATGGAGACTACTTAACTTCTTGAATAGAAACTAAAGCACGAACGATTAATTAACTGGGTCCACTAAGTTCTAACCATTTGCCTGATTGTAGGACCGGACAAATATTTTGCGTGTTCTTGAGAACGCTCCACTTTGTTCACACTAGTCGAGCTCGTTTACTGCATAGCAACTTCACCCCTGCATCCCATCCAACAGCCCTCGCTCTCGCCACAGCAGACTCAATACCGGCTCCATCACAACGTCCTCGCAGCAGTTCAGCTACGTCGAAATGTTCTTCCATTACCGCTGCATCAAGAGCGTACGACGCCATCAAAGCATCGCACTTGCCTAGCAGTACTCGCACCACTTGTACATTGCCTCTAAAGGCAGCAGCGGTTAGTGCCCGATTGATGCTGCATGTGTCCATGTACTCAACCAGGAGCAGAACTACCGCAGCCAAGTGTTTTTCGGCGACATGTTGAAATATACCCCTGTATGTGGCAGGATCAGATCTCTCCAAAGCATATTGGATATATCCGAGTTATTCATTTTCCAACAATGTCATCGTTGGGGCAAATGTTGTAGTTCAGTTGCAATACCAGGGCGCGGCGTGGCGGGTTAGCTGCTGTCAGGAGAATTGAGAAGTGAGCCGTTCTACTAACCACTTCTCCTGCTGGTGTCGGATCTATCTATGGCTTCGCTAACAACACTGCTCGTTCGAATTCTGTAGCACCCGCGTACATATTCCACTTCAATAGCAACTTGACCATATTGAGACGGCCACTTTGCACGGCTTCACAAAGAGCGAGACCAGGCATTGTACTAATGAAACTTCCCTCTGTACCGCGAGGAAATTTCTGCAACAAAATCTCAACCAAATCGCAGCGATCCTTCCGAGCAGCCCCCACTAGGCAAGGCCCGACGATTAAAGGGTCAACAGTGCACCGAACGAGAATCCATCTGAGCACGTCTGGGCGGCCGCTCTCGACCACTGTTGTCAGCGTAGAACCGAGCGTAAGGTAGCTAAATTCCTCAACTAGAATCTCCAATATATCGACGTGACCACCTCGTGCCGATGCATCCAACGCATCACATACGAATAATGAAATGATATCGTATCTCTCGATCATGAATTGCACTGCTGCAGCTTGGTCATTAGCTGCTGCAACGATAAAAATCTCGCCGTAATTGTGCACCCCCGGCAAGAGAATCTCCATCGCTGCCACTTGACCATTAGCAGCGGCAACTTTTAACGCAGATTGCACGTCTGCAAGCCCCAAATCTAGACGGAGATACTTCACCACTTGGACGTGGCCATTCTTGGCGGCTGCTTTTATCTCCTTCCTCGGGCTCGAAAATCGTCGAGAATTTCTTTGCAGCCATAGTAAAATGTTTAAATAACCGCCTGCTGCAGCTCCGACGAAAGCGGCAGAAGAGCAGCCCTCAGTGCGTGTAGAATGCAGCCTCTTGACAATGTCGAGTCGTCCTCGAGCAGCAGCGCCGTCCATCGCGGCGACAGTCCACGAGAGAATGCTACCGTACGTCGAAATGATCCGCTACAGGTCGTTGTAGACGGCAGCATCGATGGCGACAAGCATCAGCAGGTCGCTGACCAGTTGTACGATAAGATCAATCGCTCGGAGCGCCGGTGGGAGCGTCAGCAAGACGGTTAGTAATGGTGGTTGTGTCGCCATTCGAGGCAGTTGCTTAGAGCATTCCCACCGGTTCCGACTAAGGCGCGATTTTGCTTTGCTCCTTGTGGAACTGGTACATTAATGGTGCTGATTGACGACGTTTGCATGCTTTTCAGGCTCTTTTGATGAAGTCGGTGTTAATCGGAATGACGCTTTTGACTGGAGGTGGTCCTGAAAGCTCTGCGGCGCCAGACGCCACCAGCTCGATGGAGGCGATGTTTCTTTGTCTGGGACTAGCTGAAAACGCGTTTTCACAGGTGGATAAGGCCACGTTAGTGCTTGGATTCGAGGATTTTATCGCGTGGGCACGCAGAAACCGAGAGTTCATGCTGCAAGTCGAGCGCTTCCGCCTTATTGCTGAAAAAGCAGCAGGTTTCGAGGACGCTCTGTCACTTCCCGACGGGAGCGATGATGATTTAGATCTAGAAACAGAAGACCTGAAGAATGCCGACAAAAACCAAGATGCAGGAGGCACGTTGGATCTTGGCAACAACCGGAAGCGGGCAGATATCCCGCCACCGTGGATGGTTGAGCCTATCTCGCAGCCCTTGCAGAATAAAAGTGTATCCGCTGCTATGAAGAATGGGATGCCACCACCTGCAAATTTGCAGCTAGAGTGGGTCTACGGGACCAGCGGGCCATCGTCTCGAAATACAAGTCGCCTGGTAGCTAAGAATGAGGCAGTTTATTTCGTGGGGAGCTACGTGGTTTTGTATTCTGCCGAGCGGCATGAGCAGCGCTACTATCGTGGTCACTGACGCGCAATTGGGTGTCTTGATGCGAACGCGAGTGGAGAAATCGTCGCAACAGGAGATGCATGCGCTGCCAGCACCTCAAGTAGCAAGCGATGTCAGCTTCACTGGGCGAGGGATCCCCGTAGTCGTTCTGAGTGATCGCAGTGTTCGTAGGGGTCGGAACAAACTCTTCGTACACTGCGCGACTGTCACCACCACGTCGGTTACGAGGCAAGTCTGGGTCGATGACGAGCGTCTGCCACTCGTCATCATCTCGTCCTCGTCGTCCACAGCGTGCAGTCTTCGTGGCATCTGCTGGTGGGATCGCTGTCGCTGCGGTTGCGCGTACTCGCGTCGTCGTGTCATGTTCTCTTGTCTCTTTGATGTGGATGCGTCGTTCGACTGCGGGTCCTACGGCTCGGTGCATCGCGGAACATGGTCTAAAGGAGCTACTGGGGGAAAAGGAGCCAAATTGGTGATCAAATGTCTGCTCGTGAATGATGAAGAGGCAAAAGAATCGTTCTTTAAGGAGATGAATGTCTGGAGACAACTGGATCATCCGCACGTGCTCAAGCTCTACGGTGCGTGTCATGTGAGCTCTCCTGCGCTCTTCGTGTGTGATGATGCGGCTCACGGCAGCTTTGGAGAGTTCGTCGAAGAGGACAAGAGCCATCTGTGGAGACTTTTCTACGAGGCAGCGCTGGGACTTGGGTACCTCCATGCCAAGAGGGTAGTGCATGGAGACTTGAAGTGCAACAATATCCTTGTGGGCGGTGACTATAATGCGAAGTTGTGTTACTTTGGGTTCTCGTGCGTACGTAGCCAGTCGGTGGGGCTGAGTGCCAAGTCGCAGACGGAGACGATTCGTTGGAAGGCGCCGGAGTGTCTAATGTCCTCGAACGAGGACCGGAATCCACAGTTCAATCCGCGTTTCGCTTCGGACGTTTACTCGCTGGGTATGTCTATCATCGAGGCCTTCTTGGGTGAGGCGCCGTACGGAATCATGGACGATGACGAGATCATGTTGGTGCTGTTCGAGGAGAAGCCGTATCCGTGCCCAGGAGATATGAAAGACGACGAGAGGGCTCTTGTGGAGAGCCTGGTTCACCTGAACTGGAAGGAGCGCATCTCGCTGCCCGATGCGATTGACAAGTTAAAAATGTTTGCAGATCGAGAGGAAGAGGAACGAGCAGTAGAAGCAGAGGCACGTGAGTGTTCGGCATGCGAGGCCAGCATGGCCATCGAGTTTGCTTTCTGCGGGAGGTGCGGTACATCCATGACTAAGGCAGTCGAGCAAAATGAAGCAGTAACAGCAGCGCAGGAGAAGAATACTTGTCCGAGGTGCGAGGGGAATGTCCTCTCGACGGATCGCTTCTGTCGCCACTGGGGATATTGCTTGGGTTCTGACCCAGCATTTGACTGACTAGAGTTGTCCTGAAGCTAGCGACTAACCTGCTGACGCAGAGCACGCTTCCGCAAGTGGGACACATTCGTCTGACGTTAACGAATGTTACTCGCAATAAGTCCGCCATGAAATGACTTCTTCAGCTGCAACGTGCATGGGGGAAAATGACAATCAAAGATATACCATATCAGTTAACAAATGCGTAAAATTCATTGATCAAATGGTTCGTACAGGTTATACATTTTTTATCTATGCAAGTAATGGATATTTTGCATTCAGCGTGGGGGCGTTTGCAGGTTGTCGCAGTGAAGAATTCAAGTGTAGGAGCGATCTTTTACGTTGTTGTAAAATTGTCGGTGTTGCCATGCATGCCATGCTCTGACCCCACCTGTAGCTGTGCGTACTGCAGGTACGCCGCCAGATTGATCACTTGCTGCTGGAGACGATCGCGATCCCGGCGGAGCTCGTTGCATTCCCGCTTTAAGCTCTTAATAGCTGACACAGTTTCGTGCAAAATCACTTTCTTGCGAACGCGATTAGTGAAGCCCAGCAAGTCAACCAGCACTTCCAGCTGCAATCAACACAATTTTAGTTTAGTAATCCTTAAATGAACGCATCCGTATTCAACGCACCTTGCCGTTAACTTCGTGGCGCCGCATCTTCTCACGCGACTTCTTCCTGAACCCTCGGTCTTCTTCATATGGTTTGTTAATGACACTGTTATCAGTTGTGCTGCTGCTGCACTCACACGAGACATCCAATGCTAGTGAGCAATTCGGCTTCTACAACAAATATAGCGGCGCGTACGATGTCGAGGATCCGGTGAAGGAGAGGTCATCGTCGTCCTCGCTGCTCCAACTGCTCTGACTTTGCAGAATCGGTATCGCGGGAGTTACTGGCTTAATAGCAACAGCACGTCGAGTCAACAGTTCAGCTGATCTTTTCGGTTCGCTCAGCTTTAAGTCGGCGAGTTCCATAGCATCCATGAGCGTCACAGGCGGGGCCAATCCAGCCCGGTATGGAGTCCCAGTGTTCTCCAGAGCAGGGTCAAAGCCTAGTTCGTCGGAACCGTCCAGCATCTCAGAGTAGGTGGACATTGGAGGTGAAGTTACTCGTTCCGTAGATTCTTCACCATACCCATCAGCAGCTCCACTGGCAGATATTTGGACATTTGTTGCCTGGTCGAAACGTGCTTGCTGCTGTAGCTCGTCTGTGCGAATCTGGTTGCAATTGTAACGATTCAGCTCCTCCATCCTGCTTTTTGAAGTACATCCAATACAAATTATCAAGTTAGTTCTCTTGTTTATTTCTTATTCAATATCGCCAGTCGAAGATCGTGAAAAAAAAAAGCTTTTTACTGTGGATATCCTCGAAAATCAAAGCCCGTGCGTTGGAAAATTGATCGGAAGAGTGCCTTCCTTTGGCCCCCACAGCGACACCGCCACACGTCTGTTGGAGAGAGCAACGCGATGAGCTGGACGCACGGGCTGCTTGTTGGTTTGGTGGCTGAAAGCGCGACTGTAGCGTTGTCGAAAGGCCCAAAAGATTTGTCGTAATAGAATTTGTAGGAAGACCCTAAAATCAGTTCCAAAAACTAATTCTGAAAACGTATTTTGCGTAATTACTTGCAGTTATCCAAGGCGTGTTTCGTGGTGCTGGTCAACAGAAAGCTGCCGCCACTGCCAACGGAGTGGCATACTACATTTTTGACGTACCTCTCGGTGCACTGTGGGCACTTCCGTGCAATCTCGGCATCAAAGGACTATGGTTTGGCGTCAGCGTTGGGAATGTTCTAGCCGTGGATGTGAAGTCCGTTCTGAAGATTTTCTACTGGAGCTGGGAAAAACTAGCAGGTGATGCTCGTGCTCGGACTAATTTGTAGTTCAGTTGATTGCAGAGCTCCGAAAAATAACTACTAGAAGTACTCCGCATCCATCGTACCATTACTGCATACTAGTTAAACTCACAATTGCTAGGAACGCATCACCTAAACAGTCACTTGACTCTTTTTACTGCTAACGTGAAGTGGCTGCTATTTTCGCGCGCAAAAATCTCGACAGCTTTTTGTTCGTTGTAGCATTCAAGGCCTCCTCTTTGATCAGGACAAACGGCGACTGCTCTGAAACCTTTGTTTCGACCATTCGCCTTAGGAGGCGAGTGGACACTGCTGCAAGCCTCGCGAGAGCATGTCCCTCCTAGTACGACGCAACGCCCATCTTCAAAGTCATGCTCGCGGTCGTTATAAACCATCCGAAGCATTTCTTGACTGTAGGGATTTTTCCAGTACTCGTGTTCTGACGGAACGCGGTGCTCGAATCGATTAGGCTTGACTGGTTTTCGATGCAATTCCAAGTTTCATAGGCGAACCGTATTATCATCCGAGCAAGTCACAAATGTTCCAGTCGGTATAGTGTCTGCGGATACTCCTCCAGAGGAGCCACTATTGCTGTAAACTAGCTTTCCCTTTGCATTGACACCTCGTACGAAGCCAGCGACCTTCAGGTCTCGGATTCCTCCGCTATGATACAAAAATGAACGTTCAAGCGTAACAGCATCCGGATCAGTCATGTCATAGATGAAAATGCTTCGGTCGGAGTAGAACAATCACGTGCGAGCCTGTAATACGGGTGGCTATCACGGCTGGATATCGAAAGGGCTCGGCTGGGTACAAGATATTCGCGGACGCTAGGGAAACTTTTGACGGCTCATTCGCAGCACCAAAAGCTGGAGGAAAAGGCAATGTTGCGCGGTACTCGAGTGTCGAAGGGTTGAACAGCCTCACAACTCCGCTCGACCCACCAACTGCCACGTACGACTCTGTAACGGAGATAGCATTCCCGCAATTCGACTCCAACGACACCAATCGTTCCATGATCCCCGAAGCTCCAAAGCAGCATAGCGTTCCATCTAAAGTAACAGCAAAGGTCTTCAACTCACAAGTCCCATATCCGCACCCCACACCTGTAAATGTTGCCGAGGTTTTCGCATTCACTACAGCATCTCGGTACTGCAGCTCAGGAAGCTCATTCACCTGAAGTCCAGTCACTAGAAACGATCCCTTGTCATCCAGAAACCAGTACTGCAATAACGAAATAATAAAATAAATGAATGCATATTCAAAATATCATCTCATCTCTCCTCTTCAAACTCACCTTGAAATGTTTCTCTCCAACTGTAACGAAGAAATTCCCAGCTTGGCAGAAGTCTGCGGCTAGAATTTTATCCTGCACCATAGCGCAGCCCACCGCAGCAACCTCAAGGCATCGTGTCGTCTCCTTTCGCTTAAGCTTCAGCTCCCACGCATACTGATGCTGGTCATGTACAAGTCCTGCCGAGAGCAAGAAGCGTCCGTCCTGACTGAAGGCCATACACGCCACTCCATACTGATGCCGCTGCAACTCGGCACACAGCGTGCCGTCCGTGCCGTCCCAAATGGTAATAGCCGGCAAATATCCTTTCTCTCCAATGACGAGGAACTGGCCATTGGGCGAGAAGCACAGACACGCTACGCTCTTGTCCACGCGGTAGTACCGCACCTGTTTATTGCGTCTCAAGTTGTAGATCACGACGATGCAGCCTGCAGCGTACGCCAGCTCGCCCGAGACCGGGTTCACCGCCACCATCGCATTGCTCAGAGCTGTAAGCCCCAGCACACGCTCCAGAATCACGGTAGCTCCCCATCCGTTCCCTTCAACAATACCTGTTCTAATAGATAGAATCATAAACTAGAGGGATATGTATTGAACATCACTTCGGGCTGTGTACACAATCTTGTGTCATCTACACAGGTGGAAGAGAACGGCCTTTTTATACCTTGATAGACGACAACGGTGGAAAAGTGGTCCATCCAAGAATATAGGTGAGTCACAATGTATGACCCACAACTCCCGGCCACAATGATGATGCAGAGGCCAGCAAGTTCAACACGCCAGATACAGATTCCGCAATACGGTCCGTAATTTACGGACCGGTACGTGACAGTCATTCGTGTGCATGTTGGTTACCTGTTCCGCCAGTAAACCTACTGTTCGCAAGTATGAGGAGTACACCCGAGTTATCGTCGACTAGTTCAAGACTGATTGCAGTCTCCATTCATTATTCCACAATTTTCCTCGTACACAACGATCCCCTTCCCAACTCAAGCTTCCTTAGCACCACCATGCCGTCCATGTCGTTTCGATCCACGGTCACCGTAACGCACATCAGCACTGCCACTGCGATTCTGACCATTGACGATGTCAACTTCTTGCTGGACCCTGCTCTCGACAAGAGAGGTGACTTCGAAATGGGAGAAAATATTATTCTTACGCGGACGGAAGACCCTGCGCTGGGGCTCGAAGATCTCCCGTTATCGACGCTGTCCTTCTGAGTCACGAAGACCACGTCGACAACCTTGACCCATCGGGTCGGACTCTTCTGAATGGCCGACACATCCTCACGACTCTCGATGGCGTCAAGAATCTCGCCCCACGTCCGGGTGTGCGTGGTCTTGCTCCTTGGCAGTCGACGACTCTATCGTTGAATGGCAAACAGTTCACGATCACGGGGACACCGACGCAGCATCTTCCAGGCGGAGAGTGCATTGGCTTTGTGATCGAGACGCGATCCTTTGGCACGAACGATGAAGACGGGCTCCCGAACGTGGTGTACGTGTCGGGCGACACAGTGTACATCCCGGAGCTAGCAAGTGAGTTGCCGAAGAGGTACCATATTGTGGTTGCCCTCATGAACCTCGGCAAGGGTGTTGCGCCATTGCCTACTGGACCTTTCCAGATCACCATGGGAGGTGCGCAGGCGGCGAAGTTGACGCGAGACATCTGCACGGAGAAAATGGTCCCGCTCCACTTTGAGTCGTGGAAGCACTTCACTCAGCTTGGCCATGAAGCGCGCAAGGAGCTGGATGCGGATCCGGTTGTGAAGGATAAGGTGATGTGGGTTGCCCCGGGAAAGAAGACGCCTATTATTTAGGTGTTGGGGGCGTAAGGCCTTTCGCCACGGAAAATAGGGTTGTGCGTAGGATGGAATAGCTTGAATCCAATTCTTCAAAAGCTGTTCGGTATGCCCTGAAAAATAACGAACACGAAAGCAGAACACGTTGCTGTCAGTTAAAAGTCAATTCAACACAAAAGAGTGCTTCATCGTTCGCGCAGCCTTGCGTCGCAGCATCGATGCATTGGCCACAATTCCTTAAAAATAAATGAATGTTGCTTGAATGAAAAACTTAATCCCGTAAAAACACCCAATGGAAGCACCCACCACTCCACAACCCACGGCTCACACCGCTTTGCGGTGTGTACGCTGCTCACTTGACTATGCAATACAGAACTGTTTTATCCTCTACACCTTCGCCTTCGCCAACATCACTCGATGGAAAAAGGCTGTGGATCTAATCACGTGGTGGGGTGCTACTTAGGGATGCAGACGACCCCATTAGAGGGCATTCCGTGCTCCGGACAGCAGTGTTAAAGAATAAAGCCCATATGCTCAAGTTTTTGGTGTTGTCGCATCGTTTCAGTGCAGAACGATCGGTGTAAATTGGTGGAGATGCCCTAGAATTGACGTTTCTACGAGAATGTTGAGCCCTGAAGTTGTGCTTGGGGACCACCCGTCCTATGGCTCCTTACCGGACGCGATCGATCGATGGAAAGTCGAGTTAAGTTGGCGACACTACTTCGTTTTCGTTTTCGCACTGAGGTATATTGAATTCATTTAACTGCAGCTAACGATTTCTAATGTCCATTCCAGCAGATGCCTCTAGACCATCTTGCTGGTTTTACGCCCCAGACGCTCGTGCAAAAACTCAATAGGTACCACTAGTTGGGGTAATCCAAAAGGAGCAAATGACGGCGATCCGAATGGCGCAGGAATTGATAGCAAGGGCGATAGCTAAACTTAAGACCACTACGCTTCTCTCAACGGTGGAGCTCGACTTGTTTGGAACTCAAAAGAATATCCAAGCCAGCCGGGTAAATCCCAATACTTGACAGGGGTTCAAGGAAATTGCGTTAACAACATGGACACCAATAGCGAAAGAGTTGAAAAAAGCAGTCGAAGATATGATCAAGTCACAGCCACATGTACACGACGGTCTTGACAGAGGTCGAGTCACGATCTTAAACAACGTTCAAACCCAAATTTCCCAGAACAGAAGCCAAAGTTCAGCAACACAGAATCGGTTTTCGATAAGGCAAAGCCTCCAGCGATACCAGGACGCTATAGTTTAACGAAACATGAATAGAGGACCTCTTCAAAATGAAATGACACAGTAGCCTCTCACCTCCAGCGCCATCGTCTTTGAGAGAAAACGTTTATGTCAATTCTACCATCACGACAAAGCTAAGTGCCATAGTAAAGCTTTTGTTCATTCCATGGTGTGTGCTTTAACTACGTCGGATGACTCTTACACGCACGCGTGGACAGTGGGGTCGACCGTAGGCTCAGGAGTGGTGGGTGCTGTGGTAGGTGCCGTGGTGGGCTCTAAAGTAGCCGATGATGCCGAGCCGGCCGAAGCAGAAGCAGTAGAACTCGTCGAGCCTGGAGCCACGTACGGCAACAGTGTGATCGGCTTGTCGCCAGAGCACACGGAGAACGTAGACGTTGCCGTGGCGTTAGCACAGTCAATCTGCGTCGTGGGACCTTCGCTGCCGATGTCCGCGGGCTTTTGGTAGCAAGTGCGGATAACCGAAAGCTGGTTCTCGCCGTCCACAGCCGAGCAGAATACCATCACCTGGTGATCGTACAACGCCTGGATCTCCGCCAACGTCGTCTGAGGAGTATCGAGTGCCGCCCACGCGTTGATCTGCTCCGTCGCAGCGCTCAGGCGGTCCGCCGTTTTCATAGTCGCCTTAAAGTACGTGACAGCAGCAGCCTCGAGATCGGCGCCCTGAGCCGCGTAGCACAGTCCGTGCTTCTGGAACTCGTGGTCGTAGATCTCGCACAACGTGTCGTACGTCGATTTTTGGGAGGCGTCGATCCACTTCTCGCCCATTTCGGCCAGCAGTGTCGCCTGGTTCTCCGAGAACTTGGCAGCATCGTACGGATCGTTCTCCACCGTGTCGCTCGGGTTGCAGCAGCTCACGTAGCCGTCATCGTAATTGGGCCACAAGCCGTGGATCGTGAGCTTGCTAACCGCACGGTCTGCTACACAGGTCGTGCCGTTCGGGTACGGGTTCACGTTCTGGTGCGAGATGGTGCCGTCCACACCGACAAGCAGGTCGCGACAGAACTGCGGTACGAAGAGCTGCTCCAGCACGAGGTAGTCGAAGTCACCGGGCACCTTTTGCTTGGCCAGACAAGTGGGGTCCTTGGTCAGGCACGTGGCGCTCGGAGCCGAGCAGATATCAACGCATTGACCCGAAGACACGGAGTCGTTCAGCCAGCCACCGGTGTAGTCAACGGCCAGTGTCTGCGTGGAAAGCGCCGACGAGACAGCAAGTAGCAGAGCGACAGAGTACATGCTTGGATACTGTACCAGGAATGGTGAGGATTTGCTGTGGACGGATCTGAGCAAATTGGCAAGTGACGACGCCGGAGTGAGAACTCCTTTGAATGTCCGAACGAAGGCCCCTCGCCAACGAAAGTGGCGTGTGTAGAGAGCACGCGGGACGTGCAAAAGCACTTCAGAGCGCAGAGTCTCTGCTACAATCCTTTGCCTCGTGGTGAGCGCGACTGGCGTGACGTGACAAGCAAGTGTTGAAGTGGCAAATTAGTAACGGAGACCGTGACAGGAAAGTATCCGGTTCAAAAGACTGCTCAAAATTGATACCACTGACATGGCTACACCACGTCTTCATTAAAACTATGTTTGTTCCACCTGTATAATCGGATAGAAGAGTCAGAATCGGTCGGCACCGAGTGCACCTCATCTGGTGTTCGAGCCTGCGCTTACTCGCTGTCGACGAACGACCTCGGCACTGCTCCTTCACAACGCACGATCCCCCGAGAAGTGCCCCCCGTGAAGCCCCGGCTTCAAGCCCAAAGTATCGAGCTGGCAGAACGAGATACTAAATAAGGGTTAACGTTATCTGTGCCTCTGAGTATGGATTGCAACATTTGAATCTGAATTTGTTCCAGGACAAGTCCACGTCAGGCACACTACACACGTGAAGGCAGTGTCCGGAGTGAAGAACTTTCCGCAGTTCGCACAGTCGGCGATAACCTATCGACACGATGTTGTTTAGGACGCAGCTTGTGAACACTTGCAAATGACGGACGTCTGAACATATCCGAGTAGTAGCTTGCAATCGTAAGGTCCACCTTCAATATGCAAGTTGTTGCACACAGTCGATCGTGTTTCTTGCAGTGACAGTCGACATTGAAGAATGCAAGTATAGCAAGGTACAGAAAAACTGTGGGCAAAGTTAGCGAAAGAGACTCATGACTTCATGATTTCGAGGCGTCGTATAACTACCACGAGTAGCACTGCCGCCTTCACATCTGAAGATCTTCGTACTACTAGTATAACGCTTGAGAACTGCGAACTCCCGGGTCCTTAGATCTCATCTCCGAATTTTGGGGATCATGTTAATTCTGTAAGAGATTCACGACTGTCTATCGAATATTTTTGAAGACGATGTATATATATAAAGTGCAACGACTAGAATGGCTGATCTTTCACCTGCTCAGTCTTCTTTAACACGACACAAATCTCCACACACATGACGCAAAAAACCCGCGTCGTCTTGCGTCGACTTCGAAAGCTCACGGCGACATTCCAAGCAGAGCTTCGTGGTCATTACTCCGTTGGGCGTATGTACAATTTTTTGCACTTCAGCCAAACGGCATCGCCCCTCTGGGCGATTGTTGTCTGTGTCGTCTCGCCATTTCCGTGTATTTTGGTGTTGACTTTGATCGACTGTGCCCCGATGGCACCACCAGCGAAGGGTTCAAGAGCGAATTACTTGTTTTGGTGTCGCGATATTTTGACAATTGCGCTCATGACGCGTGTCATCCTCGAACAATTCCGTATCAGCATACCAGAATTGCGTATGAGCACGTTTCAACTCGTAATCATGCCTACGATTTCTAGTGGAGGGGCAGTTGCCTTTATGATCGCCATGTCAAGCGTTATTGGCTTCCCACTTCCTTTCGCACTTGTGGTTGGAATCTCGGTGTGGTTCATCGTGCTCGTTGCGTGTTTCGTGGTATTCTTTGGTCGGATATTGAAGCAAGACCGAGAGTTACTCAAAGATTTACTCAGGTCTATTGTAGTATTGATCTGTCAGGTGCTGCTCACGTTCGTTTATCCAACTTATCTCTATGGATTTGTTAGCGTGAAGCCATCGAATCAGAAATTCTACGTAATGCTGCTTCCAGTCTTCAAGATAATTGCCAAAAATTGGATCGGCTACTGCCTGGGCGATAAATTCGACTTAACTCCCCAGATAATGATCTTCAATGTGGATGTCTTCAACGCGCTGTATGTTTCCAGCTCGATGCAAAACTCTCAGTCGTTGACGACAATGTTCCAGATGGTGGCATTAGATGCACTTCTCGGGTGGGTATCGATAACTGACATTCGCGACTTAATGAAGCCCATTGTCTCTCTAAAGCACAAGATTCCAGCCGGCCACCCACTAAAATCTGCCAGCTTTCTCGAGATTGCTATACAGCTAATAGAGAATGATCCTCAGGCCAAGGAGCACCTAGTCCTGCACCGGCGTGGCTCGGTCTTAAATTATGTGCGACGTCTTAGTAGTGTCCGCACCATTTCGGTAGGAGGTCCTCTCCCAACTGAAGAAATGTCTACAAGCCGACGCATACACCCTGTAGACTCGACAACTTGCTCAATCCCTACAGCAGAATCACCAGACAGAAAGCCTTCACTGGAGCATATTTCCACGAAACCGTCTCTGGACGGAATTTTTTCGGCAAAGGAAAGTCAGAAGTTCATTCGCTACAGTGCAAGGGTGCTTTATACTACCGAATTTGTCATCTTGGTGGAGTACACGGAAGTCATCGTGCCGTTCATCTACAGTACGTTGTGTCTCGCTTAACTCAGGTGTTTTGCACTGACCTTGAACTTTTCTGTAGGTATGTACACGACCACAATGTTCTATTTGCCAAACCACGATTATTACCCCCAGATCCAGTCGTTCGATGCCGCTCGTCTGGCAGATAAACTCGGACGCCTTGTTGCGTATGGATTCATCGAACTGTTGTCACTGCTAGTGATTGGATACTTTATTCAACGCATGCTCCGAATCTCGATGCTGCAAATTCTCGTGTTTGTTCTTGACCCAAGTTGGCGGATGGTGCAATCGAATCTGTTTTTATGGATATGCTACACTATTCAAAACTCGCTCGAGCACAATGGTACGTCAAAAAGAGAGCTACATGTACTAAGAAGAGCTATGTGCTAACATTTTGTGAATGTTTTTAAGGGGCCGATTTCAGTTTTAAGTTTTCGTGGTTGAAAAGCTCTACATCCCACTGACATACACCACAGCCCAGCAATAACAACCCGAACGTGAGTGATTTCGCTGTTGTGACTGAAACATGCAAGAAGTATCTGCCCAATATTGTAAAACAAAGATCCTATATCAGAGGAACGGTACAAACAAAGTGCACTGGCATCGTATAAACGAATGCACCGATATTTACCGCAACGCAAGTTCACGCGTGATATTCAGGGGGAGGGTACACATTCATTGACGTATCACACTGGCGTCCATTTACGTGAAATGATTTAACCAGCGCACGCTTAGTTCGGTGGGAGCTTAAAATTGAGAGCTTCCTCGTACAATTTCTTGAACGCCGGAACGAACGACGAGGGCACTAGTCGCAAACACAATGTGGAATGTCTGAAAGCTTCGTTGCGCCGGCTACAGCTCGCCTACGTCGACACCCTGTTCTGCCACCGCTTCGACGCCTTCACGCCGTGCGAAGAGACTGTGCATCCATAAACTTCGTCATCAACGAGGGCCAACCCTTTACTGGGGAACCAGCGAGAGGCTGGCGTCCGATATCCGTCAAGCGTGCGAGATCGCCGATCGACTCGGATTGGTCTGCCCGATCGTCGAGCAAGCATAGTACAATATCTTCGAGTGGAGCGAATACGTGGATCTGTACAAGAAGTACAAGTTGGGTTTCGCGACGTGGTTGACGCTGGCCTACAGGGTATTGAAGGGCAAGTACAGTGGCGGCAAGCCTAAAGGCTCTCGCTACACGACGGACATGTTCGCTACGGGGCCACTTGCGGAAGGATTCGGCGAGAAAGTCGCAATGGCGGACAAGTTGATTCCGGCACTTTGCTCGCACAGATGTCCATCGCCTAGACCGTGGCAAACGAAAACGTGTCGACGGTGCTGCTGGGAGCGAGCGAGTCGTCTCAGTTGGAAGAAAACTTGAAGGCGTTGGGGGTCGTGAGCAAGAGTACACCAAATGTGAAGGCAAGGATAAATGAGGTGGCCATGTCCGTACCGACGGACCCCCAACTGGATGATTCCGCGCATGCTCGAGCCTGCCACTTGTAGGCAATTCTGGGTTGGGGCCAATGATTCATCTACAAGTTCATAGATTTGGTGCTAGCTTTAACTTCGCAACCTATCACCTCAACCGCCTCGTAATTGAACATTCCACTTAACCTGAGCAGAAAACTCTTGAGAAATTGACGTCGATGCTGTACACGTTTGATCAAGACAAGCGAAGACTAGTCCGCACGATTGAATGCATTGCGTGGGTCACAATATACAGCGCGACTGCCAAGCACTTCTGGTGGGGCTCTCGTATCACGCCACAGATTGTGTGCACCACACGATCTATTTTTGAGTTAGCAGAAACTTCTCGAACAGGTGATCAAACGTTGGAAAGAATACAGCGCGCACGGATAGCTAAGCAAGTGATCTTGTTTTTCACGTTGCTTTTTAACCTAGCTATTTCACTAAGAAAATGTGATATGATATCGAGTGCGTCGAAAAATTGGAGAACGGTAGTGCTATAACGCTGACGTCAGTAAAACAAGCAGCATCCGAAGCGCTTCGTAGCTTAGCGTTAGGCTCTGGAAGGTAAGATCTACTACTGCGAAAGTATAGAAAACGTGCAGCGGTTGAACAACCGGAGCTATTTCCATTGAACGTGAAGCCAGTACTGTAACTGGCTATGAACCGTCGCATTCGAAGGGACCCATTTCTAGATTTACCTGCTAAAGGTTGCTTCTCGGTGCTCGATCTTCTGACATGCACAGGCCCACGCAGGAAGAGAGCTCTGTGGCCCGTTATGATGACGAAGTGAGGGTGCGTGAGGAATTCTTGCGGGCTCGTGACAAGCGGGCCAAAACCGAAGTCTTTGATGACAGAAGTGCTGAGGAGAAACGACCAGCTGTCGAACCTGCAACTGTAATGCCGATGCCTGAATCGGAGAGGTCCAAGCCTCGCAAGCGTCCGAATTACCTCCAACACAGCGATCGATGCCACATTATCAGGCGCGTTGATCGAGGAGAGAAACAAGCCAAGCTAGCTCGGGAATTCGGAGTCACCCGTGCTGCGGTGTGCCAAATGTACAAGAAGCGAGATGAGATTCTATCGCGTGGAGAGTTCGACGAGGGGGATACGGAACATGAAATTGCTGAGCATGAACTTGGCGCACCACTCAGGGCTGCAACCCAGAGCCACGACGCGGGTCTCTCAACTGAAATGTTGGAGATCAATAGCAAAAATCGGGCCCAACCTGTTGCAGTTCGATCGAAGACTGTGCCGTTATTGTTGAAGGTTTTACAAGATCCGAGGTCGAGCTCTGCTGCTTTCGAACGAGCCGCAAGACGATTGAGCTTGTACGTATCTAGTCCAGACCGGTTCCATTAATTGCGTTCTAATGTCTGAGTGCGTGTTCAGCATCCTCATTGAAGAAGTCTTTGCAAACTATGACGGGCAAGTTGCGGGCCACACGAAAGACAGAGCTTTCTGTGGGGTTTCCCTGGGCGCTGAAAGTGCTTCTTTTGAGACTGCACTCTGTCAGATTGACACCAAAGCGCAAACAGGTATGGAATACCGGCAAACCTTAGTAGGCGACGCACGAATTTTATTATGTCCTTCTAACACAGCCATACATTAGGTCAAATTCATGTGAAACCGGAGCAGGTTGGCTGGAAATTGCAGTATTTGGACGTACCGGATAATATTGCTGGTGTAGAAGTTCTGCTGTTCTCCACCTCGGGAAGTGGCGGGGCTGAGTGCAAGGCCATCGAGGTAACTTTCACATACTAACGGTCGCACCAACTTGTCCACTAAATATTGCACTCGGTATAAATGACCAGGCACTCAGGAGCATTGGGGTAAGAGACGAAAGGATTTCCCTGGTTATGGTGGTTTGTACCTCTCGTGGCTACGAGGAAATCTCGACGCGATACCCAAGTACGTAGTGACGGTGAGGTCAGTCGTTAATTGGCTTCTAACGTAGACTCGTCTTGCTTGCACCAGGCGTTAAGATTATCACGGCCGTGATCGACGACAGGCTTCGTCTACCAGGCTTCGTTCGTGGTTGAAGCTGAGGGAATCGTAGCGTATCCACTGAACGAAAATGTCACTATTGGGCTGTGATACCGCTACAGATAAACTAACCAAGCATCCTACTCATTACAAGACCTTCATTTAAGCGTCGCGTTTTAATGCGGAACCGAATTGACTCAAGTGGTGAGCTCGTTCTCAGCAAGGTAATCTATCTGTTTGCTGCAAAGTTGTCTTCGTAACAAATTGTTGCCGCGTACAACGAATTGACCGTCAACTCGACACCAGTAAACACTGATCGAACATACCGTAGAAAGATGTGGCTACGTGGCTATGCCGAGCACTCAACTTCAAGGTGCTTCAATGCCCTACTATCATCAAAATCTCTCCAAGGGATTCCAAGGTATGTGATGCACGATGCAACATGTGCTCGATGGAAAAGAAGAGAGAGAAAAAAAAAGTTGATTATCTGACTTTGCACTACTCGTTTCGCTAGCTACTGTTTGTTATTAGTAACACATTTTGAAAATGGTGGTCAAGCTGCGAGGCATAGTGAAGTCAACATTAGGAATCGAGGAGGGCCAGCTCGGCCACAGGGTTTGTCTTAGTTTGTTTTGTGAAGTGGAGCAGACTCAGCAGGAAGTCGTAGCAAAGGATGAGGAGGAAGGAACTTGAGTTGATTAACCAGCTAGCGAATTTCTCGTCTGGGTAGGTCTAGTTTGATGCGGATTTATCTACTCGACACTGCACTTGCGGAAATCAACTACACTGGCAGGATCCAATTGCACTCACGCTATTCAACTACACTCGCGGAATCCAAATGCTGTGGTCCCGGTCTGGGAGAACGTCTCGCGGAGGATCAAAACCCAATTGCTGGGTCAGCATCTTCCCCTATGAAGCACGTTGGCCTTTAGAAGTTTAACTCGTGGTCCACGCTCATTTCCCAATTGGAGCTCGTGGCCATGAGACTCTCCGCACTCAAACGGCGCGTTCTCAGCGCTCTGGGGGAAATGCGGTCCCTCATTTTCATTGAGCTCGAAGATGATCGTGCCTGTCTGCGAGTCCGAGGGTGGCTGGGTTGTGTCCGCGAGCGAGTCATCATCCGTGTGTTTCGTTGCCTCCGTGTGCCCGACGCCATAACAACCATCCCGACTCTACAGGCCAGCATTGAATCACTCCGCGCTTTCGTCAACGACGAAGAAGAGCAACTTCTAGCTGTTCGAGCTCTGCGGCTTCTGGAGAGACAAGACAGGGGGCAGCTCGTACAGGAAGAGTCAACTCGACAGCAAGTGCGAGGGCTGCTAGAGGAGCGCGAGCCGACCTTCGATTGGGTTGAGTTCACCGAGATCATGTCGAACCTACTGCTGCATGCGATACTGCACTCTTTCGATGCGATGCAGCCACTAGTACAACGACTACCACTCCAGCAGCAGCAGACGCTCGGCATGGCTTTCGACCACAGATACCTAGACGTTCTACAGCGGACGCAGCAGAGGCCCATTGACGAGGCGGTGCTTCAGCGTGTGCAGCCGAATCAATCGTGGTTCTCAATCGCAGAGTGGACAAACCCGCGCCCGGTCGACAACGAGTTGGACGATGTCCGCCAGCGTTTTGGGGGTGATGGCTGGGGAGTCGACCAACAAGCCCAACAGGCTAACATCGATGCTTTTCGCTCACGCCATCAACGTGCAGCACGAGAACGCGAGCTCAGAATCGAGATCAAAAGTGTGACAACGGAACTGAAGCAGCAGAGGCTGACGCGCGCCCGAAAGAGCTCACTCCAACGAGAGCTGACCCGACTCTCAAACGAAAAGAGAATGCTGGAATCCGAGGACGCGCTGCTGTTGCACCGTACCCGACGCTACCGGTTGAAGCCATCCCCAGAACAAGCTGTCCAACTTGAAAAGATCATGCACGCGTGTCGGTACACGTACAACAAGTGCGTCGAGTATCGCCGCAAAGTGGGCACGGCAAACAGGAACGTCCTGGAGAAACTGTTCGTCACACATCAAGATGAGGGAAATGATCTGGCGTATCCTGAAGGCATGGGGCCGTCACCGGAGTGGGTAGTCGGCACACCTGCCAGTATGCGGCAGGTTGTGGTTCATAGGTTCGTGTCGGCAGTGTCGGCGGCCCACACGAATCTCTCTCACAGCAACATCACCCACTTCAACATGACGTTCAAAGGGCGGAAACAGCACAACTACTTCACGATCGACTCGAAAGCCCAGGATACCTATCTGAATGCACAGGTTCACCGACCCAATACGCACCACCTTGGTCCGGCGCCGTACCCGGATGACGGGAGAAAACCGAGGAAGCTGACGCAGTTCCTAACTATCACGTCCGTGCCCAACATCCCTATCATTGCGGAGGAGGGCACGACGGTCGAGGGCGAAGTTGTGATTTTGTACAAGCACGGCTATTGGTACGCAGATTCCCTACGTGGTCGAGCCCCAGTTATCAAAGGACAAAGATCGCTGTAATGCATGTGACCCAGGCCTCAAGGCATTCCTGACGTGCATGGACCTGCAAGGCAACATTTTACACATTGGGCGGGCCAACTGGGTCAAACTGGACCAACTGAAGCAGCGCCAGAGCGCAGCACAGCGTGGTATGAGCGCGTTTGCCAACGTGAAGAAGGTGCGGAGGCACACTGGTGAGGACTGGAAACGCTACGTAGCAGCACGTCGAGAGTTTTTCTGTGCGTCCGCCAAGCTTGAGAACTATATCAAGGACCTGCACTTTCAAGCTGCGGCATACCTGTGCAAGAACTCGGATGTGATCCTACTGCCTAAGTTCGACTTCAAGTCGATGCTGCTACGGAGCGCGCCATGGACGCACCAGTTCAACTCCCACATGCAGACGCTCGCCCACTTTCAGTTCCGCCAGCGACTACTGGCCAAGTGCGCTGTCCTCGGCAAGACCCTGGTGCTGTGCTCGGAGATGTATACGAGCCGCACTTGTGGTCGCTGCAACCGACTGCATCTCTCTCTCCGCAACCAAGATACGTTCGTGTGCCCGCACTGTGGCGTCGTCGCAAACAGGGACGAAAACGCTGACTTTAACATCATGCGCTTTGTATGCGCTGGGTCGTTGAGCGTCTTTCAGGTCAACGGCGAGCAGCAGCAGTAGCGTAGCTAGTGCACATCTCGGGTTACAGCGAGAACCGGCCCCGTCGACGAGAAGCGACAGGCTTGGCGGGGTGAAGACTGTAACACCTGCGCACTCGTTTATCTTAGACACGAGAAGTGCTTTCACGCGCCAAGTATCGTCCAAGGACCTGATTCATCGGCATTCAAGCATTTGTTTTCACCAGAAGATCTCCAGACCGCCCGTATTGCTTTAAGCACTTTTTTTCATTTACTTGTTCGGTTCGGATCGCTGCACACATGGAAGTGAAGCATTCCAATGGAATTGAAGAGGGGCCCGGAGCAGTGTCGCGAATACCCGGGGTTGTTTCCAAAGAGGAAAGTTTATTAACGATGAAAAGCAAACCAAACAAAGTAGACGACCTGGACTGACTTCTCTCCTACGCTCCTTGTGTTGTTGTCCAGATCCGGCCTTCATGCAGTTGTGGACGCGTGCCTGCGCCCATTCGTGGTTCGTGCCGCGTGCACCGAGCTCAATAGATCGTCACGCTGAGACTCCATCGTAGATCATAGGTTCCGTGGCGCGTGCCTTGCAGTTCATCGCTTCACCCGGACGTGTGAGGAACTGGTGCTGCACCACAGCCCAAGCTTGACCCTGAGCCCCGCAATCCTGGTGACAAGCAGCCACTGAAGCTCCGGTTGCTCCGCAACATCGCCCAGCTTTACCCGTTGGTGTACTAAAACGAAGCCTCGGAAGTCGCCCAACTATCTCCAACATGGCGATCGATGAAGCATCATTTAGCGTGTTGCCGGTGGAGAAGCACAGACAGTTTTAGCTCGGAGTTTGGCGTCACACGAGCAGCTGCCAGATCTACAAAAGCCGCGAAGAAATCCTCTCATACATAATGAGGCAACGGAGGCTAGACCACCTCATACTGTCGTGTCAAAAGCGATGGGTTTCGTTCCGAACCCGAATCGGGGTCCCCACAAACGGCTAGAAGTGACGGCGGACTACGACAACAATATCGTGATGCTGCAGCTCAAGTATCTGGACGTTCCAGGCAATATCATTGACGTCGAGGTTCTGCTTTTTTCGACGTCTGCCAACGGCGGGGTAGAATGCAAGACTGTCGAGGTTTGGATTTTTCTTCCGAGCCTCTGTGAGGATATTTTGCACCTTACAAAGTTGGATTGTTTGACGAGGCACTGAAAAGAATCGGAGTCTTGGAGACCAAGATTTGTTTGGTTGTTATTGTTTGCTCGTTTCGTAGTTATAAGGAAACCTGCCGTCGATTTCCACGTGCGTATTCTATACAATAGCAACAGGATGTTGCATTTGTGTCTGGCTTAAACCGAATCTGCATCATTCGTTAACAAGAGCGACGACCATTTGCGCTGCTATTGACGTTGAATAGATATATTAGCTGTACTACCCCGGAATGAGGACTATCCAATCCATCCATGAAGGCGATCCACAAACGGATCTGCACAGTCGTTTACGAGCAAGAGGGGCTACAAATATCCTCATGGTGCAGATGCGTAGATATTCCCCATTCAATCTTTTTACAAATAACAACGAGATCTTCTGCCGTTGTTTGAGCATGGTACACGTTAAATCAAAATCTTCGATTTCCGTCAAGTCAGACAGAGCCGCTCCGGCTTCAACTTGACCATTACCGTGTTTTCAGTACTGCTTAGCGTCAGTTAGATTACCTCCTCAACAGGTCGAAAGCCGTTCTGCACGACCTTGTGGATATACGACCACTTTTGGCAGTTGTGGCAAGTTACGGCTATGGGAGGCTCAAACCACCCGTGTGTGCAGAACTACCTTACTTCGGAGGGCTTGGCGACTTCTGAACGCGAAATTTTAAACCCGTCGTGCGAACACGTGGATTACTTCGAGATTGGCTGGCTTTGCTAGCCCGTCACGCCAATACTAAGCTTGGGAGACTCATTGAGCTCTCTCACCTACCAACATTTTTTGCTTATGGCATCTTATTTAACAAACAACTCTGCAGATCAGAGTGATCTAGTATTATTTTAATATTGTTTCTACTTTAAGGCAGCACTCATCATGATCGTGTCAAGCGAAATCCGCTCAGTCGCGTCGACTTTCAGCATTTGCGAGATAAGGTCTATAATAGCTGGCGACAAGTTGGTGTCGCAGTTCCACGACTTAAACACGTCCTTCACTCCACACTGCTCGAACGCGACAAACGCCTTGTATTGCCTTGAAGCGATGGGGATTAGCGGGGATCCCGTGAGCAAGATGAACCAAATGATCCCAAGAGACCAAACATCCGCCTTGACGGGATCATACTCCTCCCCGGCAACCACCTCCGGCGCCATGTAGTAGTCTTTACTCACGCGGTCGATGCACCGTGCATTGACATCCACTGATAGCCCGAAGTCCGAGATTTTGCATTGTTCATTGTGCATCAGCACGTTCTCGAGTGACAGGTCTCGATGAGCGATACCCAAATGACGGTGAAGGTAATCCACCCCAGCAAAGATCTGCGTCATGATTTCAATGGACCGTCGTTCGTTCATGGTGCTCTCGCTAGCGGCTTGAGAGTAGAGGTCTCCAGCACATAATTCACCAACCAGGTAGATGCACCCATGTTCCTCGAAGTGGAAGTAGGAGCGAACGACGTTTTGGTGACCTCCAGTGGTTGAGAGTAGTTCGGCCACACGGCATTCTTGCAACGGGTCATCCAGGATTCGACCAGCTCCAAATCGTTTTCGGACGTCGTTGGCATAGGCCATTGACACACTTTTCACGGCGACGACGTCGTGTTGAAGATGTTGCTGCGTTGACCGGAGAAGTTCGCGCTCGGTGACTTCGCCGTAAAGTGCGTCGCCTATTTTCCGTCGGAATCGAAGTTGGGAAGTTGACATGGTGCTTAGCAGGCAGATTTGATTGTGGTTCGAGCGTCTCGCTAGGCTGCACACGAGCAACGGCAGTGCAGCAGTGCATTTCTTTGTCGTCAAAGATTTTAACGGTTTCAGATACCTGTAACACTCGAAAAAGTTCAGCGGTGCCAAAGCAATTGGACGACTTCGGCCTAGCGTAGCGCTGTAGGTCAACTGATTCTACCAAGTTTTGTGCTCTTGTCGCATGAGTTTCTTTGCGTTTGCAAGGCCTACGACGACCATTGAGACGAATCGTCCAGACAAATTGTAGTATCTGCCACTATTTGCCGGCCTTAAGGGATTGAATACTAAGAACGTTTCATATACGGTGTCGGATAGCCTACAAATTATATCCGCGCAGCAAGAATGTGGTCATTGAGCACCTCGACGACACTTTCGATTTACCTGAGTACTATCCGGTCAATTGAACTGTAAAGTGATTGCAAAAGTTCCACACGACCACAGTTACTTTGTTGAGCCTTCGTTCCGGAAAGCGATACTGCATATTCACTTCGATCTAAGAGCTTCTGACGCTCTTGCACGCACTCCTTGTGAACGTGCCGAAGTTAGGAGCGAGGAGGTCACGATGGCAGTGTAAGCTTCGTTCCGACAGTTTACTACCGAATTCGTCGATAAGCTGGACCCCCGTGGTACATTGCCAAAGGGGTCCAGCTTATCGACGAAAGCACGAACAGTCGCGTAGGTGAATAATCCAAAGATCTCGCGATGGTAAAGGCGACGCATACCGTCCGGAAGAAGCTACTTGTCGTGCTGGAGGCTACTGCTGAAGGAGCAACTATAAAGGGAACTGCTCGACGATATGAACTTCTACCTGGCCAAGTACGGAGATGGATCAAAAACCGAGATGAGCTAGAGATTGCTGTCCAGTCAAATCCACGCGCGCGGTCGCTGAACATGGGACGCCCTCGCGACGATCCTCAGCTTGAAGAAGAGCTGGCTCGTTGGGTAATGGACAGGAGGAAGGAGGAAATAGCAGTTTCGACAAACCAAGTAATTGCTAAAGCCATCGCTAGCATTACAAGTAGCTTGACAGCTGCAGTCTTACCATGACTTGAGCCTCGAAGTTCGGATTGAACAGGCTCCCTCTCGAAGGCAACATGATTGGACAAAATTGAATGGGGGTCCAGCTCATCGACGACGTCTCTTCAAATTTGGCTCATCACTTTATACTGAAAAACGGAGTGGGGGTCCAGCTTATCGACGAATTCGGTAGAGTGATAACTAAAAAACATCGACTTGCGTAGTTCGAGTAAGAAACGATACTTCGAGTGTTGTTGTCCTGTGGGCAAGCTCCGCGAGCGAACGAAGAACGAGTGTAACTAATGTGGAAGTATCTAAAACTGCCTGCGCGCTATTCAAGTGACGATATCACATTTCTGCGTTTATACAACTCATGTTACGTTTTTGCAGCACAACAACACCGACTGGGCAACTCATGGACACTAGCACAACAACTTAAAACGACCACCAAGGCTGAGGATGTATGATAATTCATGGTATTAGAAGGAGATCCTTAGACTATTCTCCTCACCTCACTTCCTTGCTCAAAGCAACTGCCTCGGCAGCATTCGTTCTCGTCTCGCCAACTCGTCTTTATTTTGCTCCACCTGCCAATGGCCGGCGCTGGTTATCATCGACGACTGGTGCGCATGGATCGCCGCTGCGGGGCTGTGCAGTACATTCATCAACGCAGCTACGAGATTCACGCGCGATTCGAATGAAAACACTTGCCCTTGTTGGTCGAAATTCAGTACGAGCTCCACCGGAAGAGTACCCGTGCTACCGACAAGATTGTGTATGATCTCGCTCTCCTCTGCGTTATTTAGCGACTTCTCGAAAAGCGCAGGATACAATACTTTGACTGTGTCGTCCGTGAAGGTCAAATCCATCTCTGCGTTAGCGTGTACAGTCACTGCACACTGCGGATCATCGTCACTTTCCACGACCCGCATAGATTGCAGCTTGATCTCCAGCCCTTGGTGTAATGTTGTATACTTCTCCCATTGATCCAGAAATGCTAGAATGCCTTGGAAATCTCGACAAAAAATATCTGATCGGAAGACACTGGCCATGAAGCAGTTGATAATGGCACAATGTTCTGTATCTGTCGAGTCGTACCCATGCTTGAATTGCTGGTAATACTCTCTGGTGAGGTCCAGTGCCACGGCCGAATAGTTGGTACGCCAAAGCACTGTAGCCGAGTCCCGTAGCATTGCTGAACGCTCTAAAGATGCAATGTCTGCCTGAAGAGCTCGAATAGAGAGGTCAAGCTGCTGCTCGTGACCTGTTTGCTGTTGTCGGGTTCTGGAAACCTGGCGACGCCTCGATGCACAATTTCGGGTTTGGCGACGACGGTGTAAAGTGTTAGAGCTGATAACTGACAAACGCTGGCGATGCAGCGTCATGGATCGGGCAAACCGACGAACAAGTTGGCGGGTAGTGTCGCTTTCGTGTGGCTCTCCTTCTTCTGGGGCTGGCAAAGGCCCACGTAGCAACGGGAGCATCGTGTATGGTTCGTGACCTTGAGCTGCAAATAATGGAATGAACCCCACGCTCAAACGTCTCTGCTATCCATAGCACCCCGACAGAAGGCGTCCACTAGATCAATTCGCCTTTTGCGGTCAACATTGTTAAAGTTAGAGTCGCAGTTGAAGCCGCTGAGGCAGCAGCGTCAGCACCAGCAGTGGAGTTACGGGAGACGGCGTCTGCGACGTTGTCAGGTGTGACGAAAGTGTACTTGGCTGTGGTGGCCAGCAGCCTCACTATCAGAACAGTCAAACCTCCTGCCTTCATGGATTCGTTCGCTATCGACCCCAGCATCGCCGAGCCCCTGCCAGAACTTGCGGCCGCGTGGAGACCGCCTGATGAAGTCGACATCGAGCAGCGCGCCGCCGCGAACCATCGTCGCACCCTTCTTCGAGGAGCCAACAGCGTCCTAGTGTTCTCAACCGTGACGTACCCACTGAGGCACATTTGTCCGAATCCTGACATCCGGGACGCGCTCGAACAACGTGCTGTGGCTCTGCAGCAGATCCGCATAGAGGCAATGTTCGTCATGAACTTCCACTGCTGCCGGCTGCTCGAGCACCATCGGCGTAGCCACCCGAACTACCCTGTAGTACCGGCAAGATCTCGCACGATGGAGACAGCCCTGCAGCTGGACCAAGCTACATTCTACCGGTGCTGCACTGCTGTCTTTGGTGACGAACAGATACCCGCGCCAAAACCCTCGGCTAACGCTGCACTAGAGGAGTCCATCAACGTCTACAAGGCTTCGCGATCGAGGGTCATGTCGTATATACCACCTACGCTTTCCTGTTTCGGCTCCGCTATCAAAGAACTGGCGAATGACATGCTCGTCGCGGCGCAGCAACACATTCGAACGAACTTCGAGGCACGACTCATCAACTTCATTAGCCTGCAGCTTGCGTATCCGCGGGGAGCAGCTGAGGCCATGGTCGCTCGACTAAAGCCAAGCCCTGAAGACCTCACGGACGTCGAGACGCAATGGCTTGAGTGGCTAGAACTGCCTCCTACAGCTGCGAACATCGCTAGCCACGAAGTGCTATTTCTCGGCAAGCTGTACGACATGCTGAAGGTAATGGGAGAAATGCACGACCAAGATGAGATCCCGAAAGGGTGCCGATTGTTTACGTTGCTGCCGCAGCCCACCTCCTGTGTGCCGGCGTTCTTCCCGGTCACGACAGAGGTGCTCTACCAAGTCGCAAAACAAGTTTTGGCAACTGCGGGCAAGAATGTTTTTGGTCTCTACAAGTCCACGAACTCTCGTGGCCATCGGACGTATGCCACGACTGCGGAGTTCCAAGAAGTGCGCGAGCGAATGTGGACCTCTGTTTTCAACCTCGGATCCTGCGTCAACCATACTGCGGATCCCCGGATTGGCTTTCCCAGGCGCAACTTCGAGTATCACATCTCCACGAATGGCTACAGTGCTGCTGTGCTGACGTCAATTCCTGCTCCTCTTGAACGACCTGCTCTTTCTCCGAAGTATATACCACATACGCTGATCAGGATCGACCCAGGTCTACGGATGATGCTGACGGCATACAGCCGTCCTATGCTGGAGTTTGTCTGCAACCCACCGGAAGAGCCATGCTCCATGCCCGGTTGGTGCAGTACCTGTCCAGGCCACGTTGGCGGTAGACGTCATGGCAAGAAGCGCAGCAGGAACCGCCGTCGTCGCCACCGACGCAAGAGACGCAAGAGACGCAGCAGAGAGCAGTGTGACGTGGAGGGGTGGTGCGAGATCTGCCAACGGCACCACCCAAAGCACCGTCCGCGGAAACACGGCGTCAGGCGCCGATCTCATTTCCTGCCTGACAATTCTCACGTCCTACAAGTCACGTCCCGAGAGTACCGACACATGAGTCGTGTCGAGCACCATGCATTCTGGTTCGAAAACCTGAAGAAGAGGTATCCGCGTTATGGTGCGTTTGTGAAGGACATGCCTTCGTTCAAGACTTCGTCGTCGGCGTCCCTGCTCTCTCGCTACGAGCACATGTGGAAGAATATCAGCGCCATGTTGGAGTTCTGCGCTCTCAAAGGGTTTCGAAAGTGGAGATTCACGGTGTCGCGATTCAAACGCAAGGCCGTGGCGAAACTCGCCAAGCGTGTCGTCCCGACAGTGGACCGTGACGTGTGTGTGGCTCTCGGAAAATGGAGCAGCCAGACTCACCTCGCGGGCCGCATGCACGTCCCGCTCAAGAGGTTCGCACTTGAACTCTCTCGCCGTGCAACCCTCATCATGGTCGACGAATTCCGCACCAGCTATCTTTGCTCCGAGTGCTCACGTCCGATGGTGGACGTGCCATTCGAGATCTACGGTACGACGAAAACCAAGAGATCGAGGAACGTGCGTGTCTGCGGAAATATAGGTTGCAGAGCAAACTACTGGGAGCGTGATATCAATGCGGCGAAGAACTTGTGGCAGCTTGGGCTCCTCCGAGTCACCCACCGGCCTCGAACTCCGCAGTTTTGCAGAGGGTATCGAATCGACTAAGGCGACTTCATTCAACCAACGTGGGAACGGGACCCTGAGAAGGACCTCAAACGAAAGCCCACTCGGTAAACGGGCTGCTGGGGAGTGCAAGGCTTAGTGCCTTCATTCATAGGTAGCCCAGTCCGAGCGTAAAGATCTCTCGAGATCATTCTTAGTGTATATACCATAGAGTAAAATGACTTGCGACGGTGAGACTGTCTGCGCTTCTATGGTGATGAAGCGCGTTTTATTTGGATAACTGGCTTGCTTGGCTGACCATTTTTGAAACTGCACTTGACAAGCCGAGGACGATAAATCCTGTTTCACCCACAGTCTGCGACAGAATAAACACAATAGTAAAGCAGTTCTCTTCTTTTTTACTGCTACCTGACCCGCAGACCCACGCTTTCTGTTTTTCTGTGGTTTAAGCGTTAACCCTCGATCCTAGCAAATACCAACGATCTTCATTATAAGATCCAATTTTCGAGATAACATTAACTGCTTTCAGCATTACCAGTATAGAATCAAAACAGACTGCGTCCTCGAGGTGTCTTCAGAATAGTCTGTTAACACCAAAAGGACCAAATGCACACCACTCGTCCAATTCCTTCGACTACAATACCAACTACCTTTCAAGATGTGGTTGGCGCAAGATCGTACCACGAGCTCAATCGACCAAGTGGCAGTGACAAACGCAATCGGGCGCTCTTTATTGCAGGATTAATCGCGGTGTTGGCGACAGCGACGCATCTGGTCAACACCCTCCCCAGCAATGCAAGCGACAGCAAAAGTATCTTCTCGGTGCTGGAAATCGACGGATCAGCAGGCGGCCCTGCGACTTCAAACCCGGCCAGTGCGTCGCCGGTAAACGCCGTCAACAGCATGGGCTGCCCCGAGAGTCAATAGTGCGGTACCAAGCGGAACTACCATTCCGGTCGTTCTCATTCACAAAAGGCACTAGGTACCCTTGCGTAGCGTTACATTTCAGTAAACCCTGGATGCCTACTGGTGCTTCAATTGTGCTTCGTGCTGTGGAAGGCTTCGACACTTTGGATCGAACACTTAACCTCTCTACGACTTACACAAGTGATCAACATCTACCAAAATGTTTCAGCGTTTCTCATTCTCGCGAAAGAGTTCCGGATCGCGTTATATCGTGGTGAAAGCGGACAACGGAATCAAGTGCGGTAGTGGATTCGTACCACCACATTATCCAGGACGACAACAATCCTATTTCCGCGACTCGAAAGTCCATATGCGCCGCTGACAACGCGAGAGAAGCGATTTGCTACTATACTGATCCAGCTACTCGAACGTCGTATTTGGCTGCTCGATCTCTCGCGAGTCTATTGAATCCGAAACGGGAAATGAAGCAGCCGGTTGCACAGGATGGCTACTACGTAACCAGGGACGCATTATGACCAATACAATTGTGTGGCGACGGATGCAGAAGCAAGCGCCACCACCGTGGAATTCATGGCAGAAGCTGATGTGCGCAGCGATACGTTTTCGTGTGCGTCATGTCATGGGGAGCGTGTTCCGGAAATGCTGTTGCAATGGGTGTCGAGCTCGTACGTGCAAGTATCTAGGGAGCGTGTGGATCGAACCGTGACTGCTGGGGTGGGGACATCGCTGTGGATGGCACCAGAGATTATGACAGGTGACAGGTACGATGAAAAAGCAGATATCTTTCATTCGGTGTAGTGCTATCGGAGCTAGCATCGCATTTGTTACCATATGCAAATACTAGCCGAGGTCGTCAGTCGTCGGAGTTGGCTGTATTGCAGCTGGCAACTCAGGGAAAGCTGCAAATTGAGTTTTCGAAGGTCTGCGAGCCGTTGTTAGTGGAGTTGGGAATGGCTTGTGTAGCGACAGAACCAGCATCCTGCCCAACCGCTGTTCAAGCATTGTACAAACTTCAGAGAGCACTCGTTGATCAAGGGGCTCCGTTGTAATACGTGATAGCTTAATCAAGCAGCAAACGATTCAGGATTCAGGATATGAAGCAACTTCTAGCATTCTTGAATGCAACTTGTAAGCTCGACTTCATTAGTGACTTCTACGCCTCTCTTCTGCACTTACAAATTTGAGCTGTACTCGGCGGAGCGAACGCCGTGGTCTTCTTCGCCCAAGAACGGATAGTCCGTGTATCCTGCCGACGCTGGCAGGTCCGGCTGCACGTAAAACGTCTTCGAGTCAAACTTGTTGAGTTCCGCACCAATCCTCAGGCGTTCCACTAGATCTGGATTCGAGATGAAGTTTCGACCGAACGCCACAAGATCAGTGGCTCCTTCCTCGACGGTCTTCACCGCATCCGATCGGTCAAACCCCGCTGCTGTGATCATCACACCATTGTAGACCCCACGGAAGTGACGCCCCACACCTTCTCTTGGCACATCGACACCCTCCGCATGACGACCACGTCGTTCAATGACATGCAGGTATGCCAGGTCGTAGTCATTGAGCTTTCGCACAACGTAGCCATAGGTCTCACGAGGAGTCGAGTCCTTGCAGCCGAACGTGTCTCCAAATGGGGACAGTCGAATACCCACATGACTCGACGGCACTACGGACAGAACTGCTTCCACCACCTCGAAGATGATCCGTGCACGGTTTTCAATGCTACCTCCGTACACATCTGTGCGCTTGTTGATTCCATCACAGAGGAATTCCTCGAGCAAGTATCCGTTACCAGCGTGAATCTCTACACCGTCAAACCCAGCAGCGATAGCGTTCTCCGCAGCGAGTTTGTAGTCCTGCACAATGCCGGGGATTTCTCCGAGCTCTAAAGCTCGGGGAGTCACGTACTCCTTGCGACCTTCACGAGTCACAGCGTGACTCTTTACATCTTCCATGCTGGTGGCACTGGAGGACACTGGCAGTTGTCCATCGGGTTGGTTGAGAGGGTGACCCACTCGTCCCGTGTGCCACAACTGGGAGAAGAACTTGCCTCCTTTGGCGTGGACAGCAGTAGTCACAGTTTTCCAGCCGTCAACTTGGTCCTGACGGAAGAGACCAGGGGCCCCAAAGTATCCGCGAGCGGTGGGGCTGATGTTCGTGGCCTCGGTGATGAGCAGTCCGCCGTCTGTGGCGCGTTGCTCGTAGTACAGCTTGACTAGATCGGTTGGCACTCCCGAGTCGCCGGAGCGAACGCGCGTGAGAGGGGCCATGACCACGCGGTGCTTGAGTTCGACGGGGTCTATCTTGCCGCCGAGCGTGACACCGGAGAAGAGCTTGGCCATGGTTCTTGGAAGGTAGTGTCGTGGAGAGCAGATTGCAGAATGAGCCTGGTCGAATGCAGATCTTGACTGATGGTGAAGTGAAGTGTCCTGACGAAGGTTGCGTTCACAAGTGTCACGGTACACCTCTTAGCATAGAGGCGCACTGTACCGACCTCCTCTGAAAGCTGGTGATCTAGTCTTGAAGGCCCTTGAGAAACTGTTATTGTAGAGTAAACTATGCTATGGTGTGCACCTGTGTAGTTTCTCCACGGCCAACCATCCTAACGCTGATACAGCAGTGCTGCTAGCACAGCTCCAGCTCCAATCTAATTGTTTTCGTCTTTAGACGACTTCTCTTCCTATCTCTCTTCAGTCCCCGTTCCCGCTAACCTTGCCATAGGTTATGAGCCCAAGCCAAGCCTCAAGCGACGACTTCCCACGCCTCATCGGTGCCGAGAACTTCGACGTGTGGAAGACCTGCGTATGCGCAGCACTCGATGGCAAGCACCTACTCGGCTACGTGAAACAGCTAGACTACGATGGCGTGTCCGAAGAGGAAAGCGACGAGAGCGCCAACGATATGTCCGACGTCGACGACGAACCCACGTCCAAGTCCAAGTCCCCCAAGAGCGCTGAAGTCGACTCCGACGCCGTGGACTATGAGGAGAGCGACGACGACGGACTCAAGCCGCCGTCTGACCCTGATGAAGACTCGGGAGACAGCTCGGATACCTCGATCAAGCACAAGGACCTTCCAGCAGTTCGCCCATTCAACCGCAGTGAAGCGCGCCAGGAACGCAAGCGTGCCAAGAAAGAGAAGCCACAGCCTCTTAGCCTGCGTGAACGCCGTCGACAAGAAGCCAAGACCAAGGCGCTCTTGGTGAAGACGATGGACAACACGCACGTCTGTAATGGGGCGCTGTTTACAACAGTCCCCAAAACACGGCACGCACGCTTGTGCGACTGAGAAAGCGTTCCCGACTTGGAGGGACAAGGAGCGACTCCCGACTTGGAGGGAGGAACGCGACTTGAGTACTTGAGGGAAAGTTTGCAACTGAATTGAAATGAGTTTATGGTTCCTGAATCCTATGAGTAAAACCACTAGGGGCCCTTGAGGTTAAATGTAATTTAACCTACACATGTAGTATAAAACCTTGGGTTGAATCAGGTTGAACTTGAAGATTCTCCTTCGAAGAATCTTCCTGCCGCGTGGCGTCTTGTGATTGGCCACAAGAACTCAAGTGACACGCCGGCCTTGTTACCAAATAATGTCCCAGGTGAGGAACCATCATCATGCGCAAAGAAGTGCAGAGAACACTTGGCGTAATCACTGATTGTGCTATGGGTGGGTGTGAGCAAACATTTGACCATGTTTACGCCACCTTTATCTCCATGACAGCAGAGTGTGAACCACACCAATCTGTGATCGCATAACCAATGTAATAGGCCAGAGAACCCCATTACACAAACTGTTCGCTTGTTGCGATTCAATAGATGCGCGACTTTCCCATCGGTGGTCACTTTGCGAGGCATTGGCTTCGGCGGCAGCACACCATGCTGGCTAAGAGACTGGTTCAACGTAGATGTAGCAGCATCCAAATGCACTTCTAGCAAGCGTTGACGGACTAGCACTGAAACAGGGCGAGACGCGCTCTGTTTCTTTAGCATACACTAGTATGCGCTTTTGAGGAAGCGTAAGTTACTTAGACTTTGTATGCAAGTGGAAATACACGTCCCCGTGTATTTCTAAGCAAAAGACCGAAACTTTAACTTGAAATAGAAAACTGAATTGAATGGAAGCCCGCCGCGTGGTGGGCCCTCAGCAAACCTATCCAAATGACTTATGCATCTACGGAGGTGAAGCCATGGTTGGCTCTCACGCTCCGGCCCTTACGTATGCGTTTGATTGGTGGAAATGTGCCCCTTTCCACCAATAGCAGTGCGCTTAGCGCCCGCCAATGTTTGTGCCATTGGCGGCTCGAAATGATTGTTGACTGTGTATGTGACGCACACACAGAAGGCTTGCCGTATACTTGTCCGTGTATAGTCCGGCTATACACGTATATCTGGTGTACCCAATTACACCAGCCTGTGTAACCCTGTTACAAGCACAGTCTTGTTAAAGCGATGTTGCTGAACCAAAGTAAAACCGTTGGAAGTTGTTGAACTTGGCGAAATATTTACACCAAAGGCGGAAGATCTCGTCGACGTGGGTCGATCAAGTGGCACACAGGCCGGTGAGCTCACCGACATGAGTCGGCAGAGCGCTGCGGACGTGGACGGGCTCGGTCGACTCATGTCGACCGAGCGGCCCAAGGTTGGGAGGGCTCAATGGCACGAACCTATTGAGCTGCCCATTGATCTGAATAGTGGCGTCGACTGCTTCTAACGACTGCGGCGATGCTTTAGCTCGGAGTAAGCGCTTCTCTTGCGACCGATCTTTCTCTCCGGGTGTGGCCAGATCGACTGCCACTTCCTGGCACCTTCATTCGAAATCTGTTGCGACACCTCCGTAATTTTTGGTGACGAATTCACGCACAATGTCCGGTGACGTGGCTGGATTAAAGTGGCACAAGTTCTTGATGACACAGTTGCCATTCTCACCGCGGCACCCTTGCGCAGAGAGGAATCGCACGCAAATCTCTTTCTTGCCTTGCTTGGGCAAAGCTTGTCGGACTTCAGCAGGGATATTTGTTCTCTTCTTCGAATCATGACCCCGTTCTCCTCGAGGTTGGTTGCTCTGTCGGTTAGAAGTAGCACAGGCTGCCTTGGACGCTGCGATAACATCTTGCCGGAGAATCAGTTGGTGAACGCGAATGAAAGACTCGTGTGAGGCACTGAATTGATCCTTGATTTGGCCGAGTCCCAACCAGTTTTCTTCACTGATGAAAACACGAAACAGCTCGAGTAGATCGTCCACCCATGCCGCCAACTCTACGAGAGCTTCAGGGCTTGTTGGTAGGTCGGTAACACGCAATTCACCTAAAACCCTGGACGCTGCCATGAGGGTATCGTGGACGACCGGCTTGTAGAGCTGTTGGGCCACAGCACATAAGACGTCGACGGCGCCACTTATCTCTGCGAAATCGGCTGGGGTTGTCGTTGCAGGTAAGGTCTTCTTCTTCGAAAAATTGCTCATGACATTACTTCGTACGCGAACTCGCTTTTCTTGCTCCGTCACACGGACAAAATGTAGAATGGACAAGCCTCGAGTACCAATGTCCCATCCAAACAACGCGCGTAGAACAGCCGGATGTGGGAAGAATCCAAACTTTCTCCAATAGATCTGAACAAATTCCACAAAGCGCTGGGCTGTCATTTGCGCGTACGTAACGTTAATAAGAGCCAAGTTGATTGTCGACTGCATTCGAGTGGGCTCAAATTGTTGGGTATCTGTGGCTTGATCGTCTCGTATTCCTGCTACTTCAACTGAACGGGCACTCCGCTGTAAAGAAACCAGTTGATCTACATCACGCTCCAGCAGTGACGTTTCCGCAAATATGCTAGCCGCAGGCGTTCTGTGTGCCGCGGCCGCAGGCTCAGTAGCTTCCAACCCCCTACGTTTCGTTGCTGACTGCCGACGTGACCCGATGGGTGGTGCTCTTGCTGGTGGACCAGCTTCCTCGTCCTCTGAGTCGCTCAGCCCGTCGCTGAGGTCCACTTCAGTGTCGCGTAAAGTTTGAGGTAGATTGTTCTGCGTCTGAGCGGCTGCTGTATCAAAAATACCATCGCCGAAACTGGTGCCCTTTGGGTGTTCCCGGCCACCCTCTTTGTAGAAGACGAAATCGAGAACATGTCGAACGTGCATTTCTGTCATCTCAAAACTGGACATGTCAAGAAGTGGCACAGGCTTGGACTCATCGATCGCATTTCCTCCCACCGCCGCTAGAATCGCCTTCGAGTCACGGGTTGCGGTTTGATTGATACCATTGCACGTGTTGTAAACTTGTGAATGTTTCTTCTTCGCTTCCGAGGCCATGACGAGGCTCGTACTCTTCCCCGCGCACGGCTGTAGGGCATACACTTCGACCGCGACGGCTCGCGTGAATTCCGGAGAATAAAGAACGGCGACTTCACTCCCATTAAAGTTCACGTCGAGCTATCCCTGGTGTTGGTTGGAATTCTACTTGTACCCAACAACTGCGCCGTAATCCCACACGCGTGCGCCACCGGGCCGGACCCTCGATGTGTAGATGGCACTACCCACAAAGATGCCGACGCCATCCGAAGCCTCCTCATCGGCTACCGCACGAGAGCTCAGCTCGTCTTGCGTCAGCTCAATCGCCTGCACTTGCTCCTCCGCCCAGCGCCCACTTGGTACTAACTTCACCTTGATCTTGCCCCCGCGGGTTGCTGGGCCTTCTGCCTTGCCGTGGGCAAAACCGGCCAGGTCGAAGGAACCCGGGCGAATATAAAAAATAGCTTGGTGCCATGAATGCTTGAAGGGACGTCCGAGAAGGCGGGCCTTGGAGGTTTTAGCTGCGGAGAGGAGATTTGAAAGTAAGCTGAGCACGCTGCGTGCTCCTCGACCTCCTACCTGTCCTATCTATAGTACACTTACGACATCGGGAAACTACGCCTTCCTTGGCAACCACACCATGTTTAGCATGTTACCGTTGCCTCGGCAACCTCCAATTTCTGAACCGGTCCGATTTACAGCATACTCAAGCGGCAGTTGAAGCTATTTCTTACTACGTGTGGAGCTTGGTGGGTCATGACGTGATCGTGCTCGGAATTGTGACTGTTATCGTATCGGTTCGAGCAACTGGAGCAATACTATCGGTACGGAGGAAATTCGGGTCATTCGTGCTTTTCACGGCGTCATGCTGCTTTTATGCAACACTCGGGGTGCGGTCAAAAATGATTCTTCTTACCGGGTATGTATGGGAGGACGGCGAACTGTGCTACACTGTGGAAACGCTCAAGTCTTTCGGGATTTTAAGAACGGTGGAAGAAGACGGCGGCCATTTTTTTGCCATGAACAAGCTGCACTGGGCTTCTATTCCACGACACGATCTGATTGTGATAGGAGAGATTCGTGGGCACTGGGTGGCACCTTGCATCGAAAGGTCATGTCAGGAACCGTGGGTGTCTTTCGGAAGACACTAGGAGGAACATTTGAGAATAGTTGAATTGTTGTGTAATTTGCTGATCATGAAATGTTTCTCTGTCAGGAATCACCGTGTATTAATCGAGAAGGTTGGTTGTAGTTCCAGAAGACCAGTCTGGTTAATGGACTCGCTCAGAGTTGGAGCTCCCGACAAAGCAACGAAACGATCGCAGGTACCGCGTAGGTTGGACCTGTCATTGGTTGAAGGCAACACGCCATGGCTGGTCAGCTCAAAACCTTTTCGCCGGCGCGTGCCTTTAACGGATCAAGCAAACGCTACGTCTCAAATTGAGACTCCAAGGCACTCAGATTTGCCCAGTTTCGGATACGCGCGAGACTAACCGCCAATTTAACCGCGCTCGTGTGGTCCGTTCACAGCATGACGATCCTCAACGGCTATTACCTCAGCATGGAGGTCTACGGCATGCAGCTCTGAAAGATGAAAACAGCAATGTATCACGAGACCCGCCTCAGTCGAGTCATTCATCGATCTCCTCCCAATCTCTCAAGTCAAACGATTGTTTCCACCTTGACTGTTTGTCATGAAGACACCGGCTGGCGATACGATGCCTTCGCCCGAACCGCAGTCGGTGTTTTCCAACATCAAGACTCCTACCGACCACGATCAGGACAAATTCTTCATTCCTCGACAGACCTTGGGATCCTCCCAATTGGCTCACCGCATGACTCCCCTTGGAAATCTCGCCCAGGTCGTCATCGTCGCCTCGATCTTCCTTTACGCATACGGGCAGCTCTTCCAATTTTCCAACGCGTATACCAATAAAGTGAGCGTGACGATCGGTTCGTGGTACGGCGTTCCTGCCGTCAAGACCAAGGGCCCTTCAGTTGGTCACTCGGAGATGGTGCGCCCCACGTTTTTCTTCTTCTTCTGCTTCCTCCCGATGGCAGTGTCGATTCTTCTGCTCGAATTCCTTCGTCACTTCAACATACGCCGCATCACGTCACGCTACGTTTGGAGCTTCACCCGATTCTTCCGTCTCAAGCTGAGCGTTCTGGGACGTGTGACACCAATTAGCATCGGTGAGCTGCTGTTCGTGGTATTTCTCGTTGGCGGAAACATCTACGTGTTCCAGAGCTACTACCGAGCAAGGGTGGTGCGCATCAAGCAGGGGAACCCGGACTTGGACTTCGCCACGTACCTGGAGATGGTCGCTCTCACCTTTGGTTACGTCTGCATTTACAACCTGGCCTTCTTGTTCCTACCCGCGACTAGAAATTGCGTCTGGATGGAATTCCTCAATATTTCGTACGCGAACGGCATCAAGTATCACCGCTGGATCGGCGTCATTACGATAGTGGCGGGGGTGTTGCATTGTACGTGCTTCTACTGGGCTTGGATCAAGGAAGGAACTTGGGTGGAGGAAGCTTTACCGTGCTTCAGGAACTGTGCAGTCGGTGACGATGGCCACGACCGATGGATGAACACTTTCGGTACAATTGCTCTGCTGTGTTTCCTGGCGATCGGCTTCACTTCGATCCCGTGGGTGCGCCGCAAGATGTACAACACGTTCTACTCGGTGCATCACCTGTTCATTCTCGGGACGGTATTCGTCGTGCTCCACTGGAACAATAATCTCGCATGGTTGTTCCCGTCGGTCATGCTGTATACGTTTTGTCGCGTGCTCTCGAGCTCCAACAACTTCACTCCAGTAATCGTTCGGGAATTCACGACGCTGTCGAACGATGTGGTTAAAGCAGTGGTGGCACGTTCTTCAACCATCGCTGGCGACTTCAAAGTTGGTCAATTCGTGTACCTGAATGTCCCTGCGGTTTCGAAGCTGCAGTGGCACGCGTTCACTATCAGTTCGTCTCCTCGCACTAGCCCAGATACGCTCACAATTCTATTGAAGTCGCTAGGGGACTGGACATCGGAGCTCGTCGAGTACTCGGACGACTGTAAAGCAAACAACGTGTTGCCCATAGTGTACATGGATGGCTTCTATGGTGCGTCGCTTGAAACGTACGACGAATACCCAACGGTGTGCCTCGTAGGCGCTGGCATCGGTGTCACTCCGCTCATAGCGATCTTAGAGGATATCGTCGCGAAGCTTCGTCACGGCGCGACAATCGACCAGAAAGTATTTTTCATCTTCACGTTCCGAGAGCTATCGCTACTAGAGGAGATCCACCCCCTCCTCACGCAGATCAAGGAATTAGACCCCCCAAGAGCAGTATTTCAGTCTACATTTCAGCCTTACACGTTCGCCGAACGCCGACCAGCTTGACCGAACTATCGATCACAGTCGCCTAGAAGGTAAACACAACGCGACAGCAACCGGCTATGACACCACAGCCACGCCCAGAATCCCGCAACCGTTCGCCCAGCCACTGACTCGTTATCGCGTGAGCAAGGCCGTCGCGTACACTATGGCGTTCTTCTTGACGTTCATCATCTGGATTGCAGTCAAATATGGCACCAAGGTGCAGGCTAACAACGATAATTTGTGGCCGCTGCAGAATTTCGTCGAGATCACGCTAGTGATTCTGGGCGTAATGTTGACGGCATTTGCTTTCACGTTTGCCGAAGCGAAAAAGTGCGAGGAGACTGTCGACGCGTTGGGGCAAGTGACAACTCCTGGTGGTGTGCAGTCAAGCGCTGGTGATGTGCACACGTTCCGTGACCTCATCTCGGAATACGATGTGGACGTCGGCCACCGTCCCAATATGAATGAGCTAATGCGCAAGGTGTACGACGACCACAAGCAGTTCATGGCCACACATCCGGGGGTGGGCACGAGCGGAGACCCGACCATTGGAGTATTTGTGTCTGGACCGGAAGCTTTGAAGCGGTCGACGGAGAATGCCATCTCGACTCTTGGCGCTCACCACTTTGACGTACACGAAGAAGAGTTCGATCTATGATTGAGGATTTTCAAGCGTCCGAAAAACGCAAAAACTTTCTTTTTAAAAGGGCACTTGCATCCCTATCTTGTTGGGATTCTCCTAACGTAGTTGCCTCTGGATGTCCGTAGCTATCCGAATAGCATCACGGCCTCCGTCCTAAGATGTTCTACACGAACCTATGTGTTTTTGGGCCTATTACGCTAGCGCAGAGCTAACGGGACTCCCCGATGTAGGAACACCGGTTGAAACGCCCAAGTTGGTCAAGATGGTCCGAGTGGGCAGACGTAGTCCCAGGAAGTTCCCCAGTATCTTTAACAACGATAACCACAATCGGAGGCGGTCACTTCACTCGTGACAACTGTTCACCGCGTCGTGTTCCAGTACTTGCGTGATGGTCAATCTCTTCTTCGGATCGGTCTCCAGCATACCCGATAAAAGGTTTAGCACGCTTGCTGGCAACGACGCTGCCAATCCCCACGAGCGAAGAACAGGCACAACTCCTGCCTGTTGGAACGAGCGAAACGATTTGGTCGACATGCACGCCAGCGACACCAACGGCGAGCCTGTAAGCAAAATGAAAACTACGATGCCGAGTGCCCACACGTCCGTGGGCTTCGGGTCGTACGTTTCTCCTGCTAGAATTTCGGGTGCCATGTAGTATTGCTTGCCCACAGGACGACCGCCAGCACTCCGCGCTTGGGTAGCGAGACCGAAGTCTCCTAGTTTGCACCTTCCGCGGTGCAGCATGATATTCTCGAGAGAAACGTCACGGTGGGCTATTCCGTTCTCGTGCAAGAACGCCAGCCCCGCCGCCACCTGCGACAACACGTTCATAACATTCGTACACGCCATCGTTCGCTTTCCGCGTCGACTTATATAGTCGTGCAAGTCGCCGTCAACACAGTGCTCCGTCACGAGGTACAGCGTTTGCTTCTTCACGAACGAGTCGATGTACTTCACAAGGTTCGGGTGACCACCAGCAGCGCGAACCAGGTCGCCTATTCCTTTTTCGACGATGGGGTTGTCGAGGATATGGCCGTCGGAAGGGTGAGTCTGCATGAAATTCGTCATTCGCTCAAGAGAGACTTGTTTGATCACGACAGTTGAAACGGAGGCCGGTGTTGGTGGTACGTCGATCCCGAATCGCATATCTTCGCAGACGAGAACAAGCCGTAGTGTGTGGCTGAGTTCTCGTACGACTCGGTACCGGTCTTGGATGACTACTGGCATTCTGACGCGTGCAGTTGTTATCTTGAAAGCGAATGCGAAATGGCCGTGTAGAAATCCAAGCCACTCACTCAGTGAGCACTCATCATGCGTTCAATGAAAGCGATGCGTTGAGCGTTTTCCGAAGCTATATACCGCGTTTTGTTTTGTAACACGGCGAGCAGTCTGATGGTTCCGTTCGAGGCAAACCGAGCTGATCGCTTTAACAAAATACAGCCGTGCACCCCGTATTCGGCACCTTGGTATGCATGCAATGTGTAAGGTTAATAATGTTTCTACACCATCTATTACAATGACTAAGTCAGTACGAATCGTATTGGAAAGGGTATACGGTAGTATGAGTGTCGAACCGAAATACGGGAGCATGACTGTACTAGGAGAGTGCCCAAGGTATTCCTGAAGGCGTGTTCATCAGCATCGTCCCAGGTTGCGCACACCCGTGTTCGTATTTTATTTCATTTACTTCTCCTGTCCTGGCGATGAATGTATTTCGACTATAAAAGTACAGTCAATGGGACGGCAAGACGTCTTAACCTTTGAGCTTGCACTTGTAGTTGCTGCTGTTGAAAATACAGTGTGTGGCCAGCTACAAGAAGAATCGTATTCAAGGCAACTAACTACTTTGCGTGGTACTAGTGCATGTAAACTTTGACGATCACAACCGTCCCATGATCCAACGGGCTAACGGAAAACGCGTGCGGTTTTTTTCATTCATTTAGCGGAAAGTTTCCATTTAGTGTCATTTTGACTGGTTTTAATTTTTTATTGGCTCGTTTCCATTTCATCTCCAGCTCGAGAAATACAACCCCAGTTGTATTTGGCCGATTATGTTCTGGTATTTTCGAGACACAGTAGAGAAATTGAATTTAGTGCTGCAAGGAATAAAAGGAATCTCTATAGAATGCAATAGAGCTGCAGAGAATTGGAGCTAGCCACCATAAACGGAAAATAGCCAGTAAGTGCATGGAAAAAAAGGTTTTCCGACGAAAACGTTAACTACCTAAAAGCCGGCCAAAGCAGTATACAACAGTATACTGCGTCGGGGTTCTACACCAAGCTTGAACCAAAAACTAACTCGATGATTCAGCCCTCTGCGCTCTATGGATTCTCTGCACTTACTACTTACCGACTCGAGAACGGCATGCTCCGGCAGCGAATTTTGCAGGCGGCGTATTGGATTAGCTTGGGTAAAAAATCACGCCAGTTTTACAAAGACCGACGATATTTGATGCCAAAAAGATTGGTTTTCGCTTCGTTACCTTTCTGTAGATAATATCTGGAGTCAGACCTGACTTTTCGAGGGGCCTGAGCACAGACACCAATGTCAAAAATAAATTGGTTGCGGCCGCCTGGATCAGCACCACGGTGATGATTTGTGGTGCTGATCCAGGTGGTCGCAACCAATACATCGCTGGCTTTGGGATATATCTCCGTAAAGGATGAAAGCAGAAAGATCCTATCGAGTACAGGTACCTGATCTGATCTTCCGTGGCGATGGCATGAGGATTCTCATGGATCCTGTTTGTGCGGACTTGCTGAAAACTGATGTTACCATATGGGCAGTTCGAAATTGACCCCCTCGAGAGTATCTTCACCTGCTGCTGTCATCTCGGTTCGGTAGAAAATACTCACTGCTACTAGACTTGGCAGACGCCTTGGCCGCTATCAATGCGGATCGAGAGGAAAGTCGCCGGCAGAAGAGCAGATGAAGGCATTTGATGCTGTTCGTGCAAAGGGTGCCGTGAAATGGGGTGGGGACATCCCTTTGCTACAGCCGTCGGCTCGCCTCGGCCGAGTGAGTGCACGAAGCACTACGTTAGAAGCTTTCGTGGCGCGCAAATAAAACTGCCTACCGGAGGCGAAGCTACCGTTCTCCCCAGGTGCACCAAGGCGACAATGGTGGTCGCTACTAGCACGACGCGTAGTGCTAACCTGATATTGCGTACAAAGGCAAAGCAAAGGCAAAGGGGTTCTCGTATCCGCATTGCCCTGCCGTTCTTGGAGTTTGTGCTAACTACAGCTTACATGTTGAAGTGCATTAGGCATAATCTACCATCATTCCTGCCTAGCACCACAAAACACACCGCTGTTTGATTATGCGAAGCGCGTCATGCGAATACAACTGCCACATCCCCACCACCAACAGCTCTCAGCCGCCGAAGTACGTCGGCGGTCTCAAAATGATGCTGGCCACTTCCCGATTGACCTCCTGAGCCATGCAGCGCTTCGCCAAGTTTGTCTCCTCTCGCATTGCGACAGCCAGCAGCGTCTCTACCTCTCGCCGCCTTCTTCGACCGCAGTCCACTGGCCGATGCGTGGTCTTCTTCAGCAGTTCCAGCAAGGACGCGCCGCAGATGGGCAAGCGACTGACGCCCGAGGAGATCGCTGAACGTCGCGCCAAACGAGCGGAGCGAAAAGCAGCCAACGGTGACACATCTTCAAAGGAAGAGAAGACCGATGCCATGTTCATCGAGGGCTCGGTGCGACCTTACGAGCGTCATTACGTCATCGTGGAGCCTCAAAACACAGACCCCAACTCTTGGCCGGCCAAGCTGGAGCGAACGCCGGAGCACATTCTGAGCTCGTACATGGGCGCGCTAGTGAAAATCTACGGCGGTGATATTGTAAAGGTCAAGAAGAGCCCGTTGCTCGTGACAGCTGCGATCCCGTACACGGGAATGTGCAGTGGCGGACTGCGGGAGGACAGCGAGAAGCCGACGGAGAGTCTCGAAGAAGGCGCGCACGATATTCTCGTGTTCCCGGACTTCGTGCGTGTTCACAACGTCGTTCCGTCACAAAGTAAGTGCTATACGTGGTTGGTTGATAAACGTTGGGTTGACGTTTTGTGTGATGAATTTGGTTCCAGTTTCGACGTTGGTGAGCAAGTCCTTGGGGAAAGACCTCGACTTGCCGGCGTTGCTGGAGCAAGAGTACGTGAAATGAACCTGCACTGCGCTCAAGTATGGCAATCTAATGCGTGTGATGTTTATGCATTTGAATACACAGAAGCCTGCAGTACACCCGGATGGAACATGCTTACCACATGATGGTGTGCGGTCATGCTGCGAGGTACGCTGCAACTTTTCCCCTGACGTTAGCGCGGTGTCTAACATTGAGAATTATGCCGTTTTGATCACAGAGATGAACGTTGTGGTTGCAAGGGCCCGCAGCTGCTGCAGTGGCTGAAGGATTCGGCACCTGATGCCAACAAACCGTTGAATCTGTGGACATCAAGCCACTACGGCGGCCACCGCTACGCCGCGGCCTGCATAGTGTACCCGAGTGGCGATTGGTTTGGCCTTCTGAACGATGAAGACAAGGCCAAGGGCATGCTCGACGCTGTGAACGACGAGGACCCGTTGCGAGTATACGAACTTTGGCGCGGCCGCATGGGCCTCACCGCCCCAGAAATGCTTCTAGCAGTCAAGGAACGAGTAGAAGGCTCTGAAGCTGTCGCTCAGAATGCCTAAGTTAGATGCTCGCAGGCGACTCCACAAGTTTTGTTGCGGCATTTTCCAGCAGTAATGTCGCTACAGTATAGTAACTTGAATCCTTCCGCCTGCGTACAACTCGCAAACATGTGTAGCCTTACGAACGGCAGTGATGTGACCAATAGGACAAAAAATCACAGGGATATTGAGGCACGGCACAACGGTATAAACTAGAATGTGCATTGCAAGAATCTTTGTTGTTGTGATTCAAAACTTGTGAAGATACACATCCGGATGTCCTTTGATACCAACATTTCTTGTTGTGGTTTTCGAGTTTGGTATTATGTGAACATGCATGCAGAAGGCTTATGCATTCTGTGTCAATCCAAGCGAACCATATCGTCGCCAAACGGTCATTAGCTTGGCTTGTGACAGCGTTGCAGAAAGCTCTCAGCGATACACGTCGGACCAAATGAGCTCTGGGCCAGAAGAGCACATGACTTACCACGTCCTCGACTTGAGGTGTTGTGCAATCCAGCAAGAGAGAATCAGCTGACCAAGCAAATGGCAGTTGGTGGCGCTGTGCCTTGGCAGCAAAGCGATCAAGACCTGGTTGAAGTGGTAGCTTTGCATGTCTATGTATTTTTCAAGCGCGATGCACCGAGAAGGTCATGTTGCTTCGTCCCGCTCCGCTCAATGCCGGACAAGGACGCGAGGCTGCAGCACATGTACATGTTGCAGCGGCGTCAAGGTATCTTTGCGGTAGAAGATCTTACGAGCAGCAACAGTTGTGACAAGCTTACAGCAGGTCCGGAACATTATCCGGCAAATGTTCAGAAGCTCTCTTGGAATTTGTATGGCATTATCCGGCGAACATTATCACTTTCGTGTGGACACCAACGCAGTTGCTGGTGTTGAGCCACTGCAACGGAGCTGCATGCTCTGCAGCACCAGCCACCAAAAGTCTTGACAAGCGTTTCAAGAGGCAGCGAGCATCCGCACCAAAAAGCAAGTGTTCTGTTGCGAACATGGCGAGCAACGAGCGAAGAGCGTCGATTGCTTCACCCATCAGCCCAGTGTTGAAACCGTCCTCCTTTTCCTGCACAGCATCGACGACTGCGCAATAATTCAGCGTGCGGGACGCAGCGCATCTTGCTGCCCCACAGAGCTCCAGAGGCTCTGCCATCTGGACGAACTGGAGCCCGACCCCCGCGCCCCACAACGGGAGCTGCCCGCAAGCAGCAGGTCGCCGGCCTCAACCTCAGCTCGACTAGCCTCGAGTGCTTTCATCATGTCACCGCGAGGCCTCCGTACCTCTGCATACAATTTCGCAGACAAATCCCCGCGCTCTGTTCAGCCAGTGTACACTGCTCCTTGTTACTACGACTTTGGCGCACAGTTTGCTTTGTGCCAGGGATATTAGGTATCACAGGTGAAGTAGATACAGATTAGGGTCCCACTGTCATGATTTGAAGCAGGTTTATTCAGTGCAACATGCGTTGAAAGTGGTGTGGAAGAGACGGTGGTGTTACGACACTCGAGGACGGAAATCAAAGGGGAAGGACCTCGGTCACTTGCCTCCAGTATACTCTCTCCAGCGAGATAGAAGAACAGCGCCATCTTACAACCACACGGCAAAGCCTGCGAGACCAAAGCGCAAAGCTCAAGGCGCCAAGCCTGCCAAGTCATTTGCGGATTTCTCGCAGCCAGCAGCAGCGACCGTCACTCCTGGTCTTAACAGCACCCACTCTCTCACTTCTCTCTCGTACGGAGGGACGTATCCGCAGCCCCACCTCCAGCCACTCCAACAGCAGCAGCATGGCGGCCACCTTCGTGCCCACGCCAAGTCTCTCCGCCGGCGAGCCGAGCCCCAGCAGCAGCAGCGGCGGCGGCGAGGCGCGCGCGGCGCCAATCACCGCGGCCTCCCGCTTCGCGCAGCGCCGTCTTCGCGTCGTGACGGAGCCCAAGCACAGCAACAAGATGCACCGCACCAGAACCCTGTCAGAGCTCATCCTGCTGTCCCCACGCAGCAGCCCGCGCATCACGCCGAGACACAAGCGCTTCGACATGGACATCGAGGTGTCGAGCTTCTTCGCGGAGGGCGAGGGCCTCGTGGACCTCATGGCCAGCAACAGCAGCAGCAGGATCCTGCGACGACAGAGCGAACGCCACTCGACGGGCTTCTCGGCCATTGAGGAGGAGTCTTCCCCCTCCAGAAACAGATTCTTCCCCGACACCACACAGGACAACCAGCACGAAGAGATGGACGTGGACGAGGAGCAGCCAGAGCCAGAAGCCGAAGTGGAACCCGAGGCCGAGCCCCAGCGCAGCGTGGGGGAAGTCGTGGACATGCTGTTCGAGATTCACTCGGCGCTCAAGAGCAGACATTTGGGACAGAGAACGGCGGCGTCGGCGTTAGCTGCTAGTAACTTGGTCAGCACGTTGGCGTATCCGGCGCCCGAGCCGATCCCGAGAGATGAGCAGATGGAGGCGCTCGAGAACACACGGAAGATGCTCGAGTGTGCAATCTGCCAGGAAGTGTTCACCAACGCGACGGAGGCCACGTGCTGCGGACAGATTTTCTGCAAGGAATGCATTGAGCGGTGGGTGAGCGAACGGGGAAGCTGCCCCATGTGCAGAGAAGCCATCGGCTTCTCGCTCCTTGCGGCCTCCAGACATGCACAGAGAATGGCGAACGAGATGAAGGTGAACTGCCCCTACTGCTCCGAGACGATGAAGAAGGCCGGACTGGCGGACCATGTTAGTGCGTGTGACCAGGCACCGGTGGAGCCGCCTCCGCCGGCTGATGTGGCGCTGCGTCAGCTGCTGATTCGAACGGCAAGACTGAACAGCACGTTCTTGGCAAGATTCCTGATGGCGCCGTCGCCTCCGCAGTCCCTCATGATGCAGTGCTACATCCGCACTCGCGGTGGAGGCAACTACGAGCTGTACACGCAGGACACAGACACGCTGTTGTGCACAGCGGTGCGTCGTCGCCAGTACGACATGTCGGTGAGTTTCGTCATTTCTCTGGCTACAAACCTGGACACATCGTCGAACCAGGCAGATGAGGATGGCGCATACCCGATGAACGCGTTAGTGCCAGTGGCCCGATTAGACAAGAACTACATGGGATCGCAGTACACGATGTTCGACACGACAGGCGAGGCTCCGGTCGAGCTTGGTGCGGTTCAGTACGCTGCGACGTTTGGCAAGTCCCCTCGTCAGATGCGGGTTGCGCTGCCTCTTGTTGCACCGGTGCCGGATGTTGACAGCGCAGAGGATGGTGCTCCATCGTGGGCCGTGCAGCCGTGGAGAGCGGAGACCAAGGAGGACACAATCCTTTCGCAGGTGGAGAACCCAGACACTGCTCGCGCATTGCACCTGATCAACAAGCCGCCTGTTTGGATTGAGTCGCTCGAGGCTTACTGCTTGGACTTCGGTGGTCGTGTTGCCGCAGCATCCGTCAAGAACTTCCTGCTCTCACACCCGGACGACATGGACAAGACGTTGATGCTGTTCGGCCGCACACAAGACCGTCAGGTGTACTCGATGGACTACGCCCACCCGTTCACACCAGTTCAGGCCTTTGCAATCGCGCTCAGCAGCATGGACTCGCACCTCGTGACCTTCGATTAGACGGGAGTTGATTGTGGAGTCGGTGCGCGCAGGCATGCGGCGAGGCGAAGCGTGTATTACGTCTCTCTGCGTGGAAATTCGGCGATCGACTGCTGTTCTCGCGTGCCACCGACTTGTTGAGCAAACATCTCTGTAACTAGCCCCAACCTGTAGATCCACACTACGCCACCTTATCGTAGCAAGTTCCATTTTGGCTTTACGTGTAAAATAATAGCAATCGTGCTGCTTTTGTTTTCTAGATGGTCTTCTTGATTGCTTGCTTGAAGTCTTGTATCAGCTGCAACGGAGCGATCACGGGCAAAAGTCACCATCTTTGCCGAGTTGATTCACTGGACCCACTTCAACGTGGTGATTAATCCTCATCAACACCGAAGGTCAAGCACGTCTTTTTCCGAATACTACGTAGTTGCTGCAAAATGCAGCAGAAGTTCCGCAGCAGTACCGGCAGCTCCATTGTGGGGGTCGAGTTGTCGAGTTGAAGTGTTTTCACCGACATCACGATCTCGCTGGATGGCTTTCCATCCAGTGAAAAGTGTCTGCTTCCAATCGTCCGTCGATTGTAAACACGTTGCAGCCACTCGCTCTCTCCCCATTTGCAGACTTGCTTCGGGTAGCTCAAGTGCCCGGTAAACGACGCCAATTCCTCTTCTCTTTCGGTACTTAGCAGCTTCTTGTTCTTTTATTTATCTTGGGTCTCTTCGTGTTGGGGTTGTGTGCACTGACATTCAATCAGCGAGGGGTGCCGAGTGCCAGCCATGGACTAGTTCCTTGCGTTGGTCGGCTGAGATCTAAACCCTTAGAACCTGATCCGGTTCATACCGGCGGAGGGACTGCTGCTTTTCTTGTTGTTGACCATGCTTTGTGTCTTCGTGTCGTCCTGCCTTCTACCGACCAACAACATAATCCATCAGGTAAGAAGTCTACAGTTTGCGCCGTAGAATTCATCGTAAAGCTAGTACAGTGTATCTAATCTCTAATCTTTTACAACAATAGCTGAAGCCCTCCCAAGATGCTCGCCAGCGGAGTCACCTACGGTGTGATGGCCGCTACACTCATTGCCGTCGCTGCCTACGCGATCATTGTGAGTCGACACATGGACGTCAATTCGGTCAAGAGCTTTGTCAGGTACGACAAGTTATTTTACCAAGCCCTCAAAGTAAGGATCCAGTTTACTTAGTTGCTTTGTTTTGCTCAGCGCGAAAAACTCGACGACGACGCTGCGTCTGGCGTGGTGCTTTTTCTCGGCTGGTATTGGCGCTGGAACGCTTTTCTCGTACCCCCAGATTGGCGTGGACGCAGGATCGTGGGGTGTTATCGGCTACGCGCTCTCGGGTGTCATCGGCATGATCGTGCTGGCCCTCGTGGGTCCGTACACACGTTCTGCATTGGGTGAGAACGTCACCATGACGGACGTGGTCTCGCACCGCTTCGGCTACATCATGCAAGTGTACGTCGGCTTCATCTCGATGTTCTACCAGTTCATCTGCCTCGCGTCCGAGTACACGTGCATCGCTCAGCTCACGACGATGATGTCTCCAAACGCGCACCCGATGGTGACGATCCTCATCGTGGCTTTTCTCACGAACCTCTACCTCATCATTGGCGGTCTGCGCGCTAGTTTGGCGACAGACGTGTGGCAGGGCATCGGAGTCGTCGCACTGGTTGCTATCGTGTGTATTGCCATGTTCTTCCACGTATCCATTCCGGACGGCGCGTGGTCAGAGACTAATGTGGCTGCGTTCACGACTGCGGGATTCGAGACTCTTGTGACACTGGTCATCGCTGTCACTGCTTCGAACCTCTTCTTCACAGGTTTCTGGCAGCGCGTGTATGCCGCCTACGACGACAACACGCTTCGCAAGGCTGCGTATATCGCTGCAGGCATCATTGCACTCTTCACCGTAGCGCTTGCAATGGCTGGTATGGTGTCGTACCTTGCGTACCCGGATGGAGTTCTGTTCTTCGCTGTCCTGATTGACATGGGTCGCGGCTGGCAAGTGCTCATCGTCGTGGTTATCGCTATGCTTTCGAGTGGAGTGTCCGACTCGATCCAGATGGGGCTGGCGGCCGAGCTCACAACTTGCTTTCCCAAACTCTCGTTGATGCACGCGCGTGTCATTTGCGGTGAGAACATTGCAATTTTTCTTACAGCTTGGTACGAGTATTTATCTTACTACCTTTTTGATTGTTGTAGTTCTGCTCAACGCTCCGGCCATTGCGATCGGCTACCAGCAGTACGACATCCTGACGCTCTATCTGATCGCCGACTTGTTGTGTACCGCAGCTGTTGGCCCAATGCTGCTCGGCACGTGGAAGCGCGCGACTCGCGCTGGTGCTCTAGCTGGCAGCGCTGCTGGTTTGCTCACCATCTTCATCTGCGGTGTGATCGCGCAGGGCAAATTCGTTGGCGGCTTCAACTGGTTCATCCTGCCCGAAGGTCTCTACTCGCAGAACAGCATGATCACTTTCATCGTGACTCTCATCATCCCTCCCGTCGTGACTGTGGCTGTGTCGTTGATGACCCCCAAGACCAACGACTTGGCCAATGACGCCAGCTACCTGCTCGAACACTCGCCCGTCCAGGGACACACCAAACTGTAAAGCGAGTTTGCTGACTCAAACAACTTCGTTTGGTGCGCAATACACGCTGTTATCACGTTGAAGCAAACGTATCTTTTTAGTCGTTTCAACTTCAGTTTCTGAAATTATATCGACTCGCGTCTTTTCAAGACAGTCTGTGTTGTTCTTATAGAGAGACCCCCTTCTTATACAGAGATCACTACGATTCTCAAGAATTTCGTCTAATGGGCTAATGGCGCGACTCGCCGCCTCGATATCCTGGGGAGTTTCCCCCATGAACCGCCCCCTCCGTGCAGGGGCGCCATGCGACTCGCCTGCCCATGAGGAAGAGAAGATTCCCCTATGTTCTGTGGCCTCCGTTCTCGCTCACTTTTTATTTTGCGACCGTTTGCACCTTCGTGGAGTCCACCTACTTGGAAGACTAGTCCGGCCATGCGCGTCCTCGCATCGCTGGGTGCTTGTTTTCTAGCGGCAGCAACAGCCAATCGAGTCTCTCTAGATCGCGCACCCGTAGCTCAAGACTACACCACCAAAGACTCGACCTCGACGGTCTTCCACTATGACCCCAATGCCAACGAGACGGCCACTGCCATGTCACTATTGGAGACCAGTGTCCTGTCAGCCTACGGCGACTATGGCTATGGCTACGAGGACGACGATAACGATAACGACGCCGATGACGATGACAGCAGTTCGCCCTCCACCCCTCAATGTGCTGCCGGACCAGTGGACGTGCTGATTTTGGTTTCGTCCTGCTTCACCCCAGCCGAGATAACGAAGATGCTGAATCCAATTGACACGGCAATGACCGATGGCACTATGACCTTCTACCACAACGACCAGAAGATTGCAGTGCGTCCGTCGTTCGGCATCTACTACTACGACTGCCAGACGACACTCAACATGCCGCATTTCCCCAACGTCCCGCAGATCTACTACCCAACACACCGCAACTTGTTTGTTGCCATCAGTAAGGGCACGGAGAGCTCCTTTTCCAAGGTTTTCACGTGGACGGGCGTCAAAATGGCCTACACACTGCAGATCCGGACCTGTACCAACTTGAGATGTGCGGTCGGGAGGAACGACCTGGTGGTTTCCAGTCCTGCTGTGGTGAGCGGCTCGATCACTAAGATTCGAGATGTCATGTTCTGCCCGACGGCGACGAACCCACCGACGCTGTATTCGGACGCACCAAACAAGCGCCAATGTGCATGTGGATGTCCCGCTCCATTGAGTATCAACCACGGCGTGTGCAAGTGCCCAGGCGACCAAAATTTGGTGAATAATGCGTGCAAATGTCCAGCTTCCGGCCAGAGTCTTGTCAACGACGTTTGTACATGTCCGGGTGATCTAGTGCCAAGAAATGGATTGTGCCAGTGTCCGGTGGAGCAAGTTCGCAATGGAAACAGCAACCAGTGCAAATGTCCAGGTCAACTTCAACGCCAGTCGGACGGCACGTGCAAACCAGCACCCACGACACCTCCAACAACCGCGGTTCCAACACAGCCACCAGCGCAAGTGACAACGCAGCCACCCACACAGCCACCAGTGCAAGTGACAACCCAACCGCCCACGGAAGTAACTCCAACTGAGGGACCAACGCAAGGAACTCCGACGGACGGACCAACAGAAGGACCAACGCAAGGAACTCCGACGGAAGGACCGACGGAAGGACCAACCCAGGGAACTCCGACGGACGGACCGACGGAAGGACCAACGCAAGGAACTCCGACGGACGGACCAACCCAGGGAACTCCGACGGAAGGACCGACGGAAGGACCAACCCAGGGAACTCCGACGGACGGACCGACGGAAGGACCAACGCAAGGAACTCCGACGGACGGACCAACCCAGGGAACTCCGACGGAAGGACCGACGGAAGGACCAACGCAAGGAACTCCGACGGACGGACCAACCCAGGGAACTCCGACGGAAGGACCGACGGAAGGACCAACCCAGGGAACTCCGACGGACGGACCGACGGAAGGACCAACCCAGGGAACTCCGACGGAAGGACCGACGGAAGGACCAGCGCAAGGAACTCCGACGGAAGGACCGACGGAAGGACCAACCCAGGGAACTCCGACGGACGGACCGACGGAAGGACCAACCCAGGGAACTCCGACGGACGGACCGACGGAAGGACCAACGCAAGGAACTCCGACGGAAGGACCAACCCAGGGAACTCCGACGGAAGGACCGACGGAAGGACCAACCCAGGGAACTCCGACGGAAGGACCGACGGAAGGACCAACCCAGGGAACTCCGACGGACGGACCGACGGAAGGACCAACCCAGGGAACTCCGACGGAAGGACCGACGGAAGGACCGACGGAAGGACCAACCCAGGGAACTCCGACGGACGGACCGACGGAAGGACCAACGGAAGGACCAACCCAGGGAACTCCGACGGACGGACCGACGGAAGGACCAACGCAAGGAACTCCGACGGAAGGACCGACGGAAGGACCAACGCAAGGAACTCCGACGGAAGGACCAACCCAGGGAACTCCGACGGACGGACCAACGGAAGGACCAACGCAAGGAACTCCGACGCAAGGAACTCCGACGGAAGGACCAACCCAGGGAACTCCGACGGACGGACCGACGGAAGGACCAACCCAGGGACCTGATCACCCGGTCGAGATGAATCGTCCTGCGGATTGTGTTGGGGGACGCGTCCAACAACCTGATGGATCCTGCGTTTGCCCGCCGGATCAAGAAGTTGGAGTTGACAACGTTTGCGTCGAAAAGTGCTTCTGGAAGCCTGGAAATGCAGCATACAAGTGCGCGTGGTCAAATCAAGCGAAAACATCGCTTACGCTTAATGGAGATTGTGGTGTCGAAGCACCCGTCGCCAGCGACGTGTACGTGGATGACATGCGTACCAATGAATACGACTCAAATTTGAGACTTCAAGATCCATTGATCGAGTTGGGGTCGACACCTCGAGGGACAAGTACCAGATCGACCCACCAGACGACTTGGCGCAACTACGAGACAACCCCAAGTTTACTTGAAGACAGCGTCACGTTCGATGCGTTCGGTGTGTACGATCTCTCTATGGTCGCGACAAACTACCGCAAACGCGCCGCATGCTACAGCTGCATTGCCATTGTCGACGACTTCCAGCCCACTGCCGTTGAGCCGTGCAAATCCGCTGGCTCAGTATCCGCCGACTACTCGTCGGACAATCTTGGGACCACGATCAATGCCGAAGCTGCTTTCAAAAGTTTCTATGCTGACAACAATGTGGTAGATAATGGCGAGGTTGACGTATCTACCGGGGCCAACGTACGTGACGACATCAAATCGGCGCAAGTGAAAGACTTCTTCGCAACTGGTTACAGCGATGCGAACTTTGACACGGACTGCTTCAGTTCAAACTTTGTGACGGACTTGCTGTCAAAAATGACGAGCGAACTCGATCCGAATGAGCCGCTCGAATGCAAGCGGTGCTGTCAGAAGAGTACGACTCTGCGAGGGACTTACAAGGGCCATAGTTGTTCGTCCGCTGCTGGTACCCCCAAATATTTCCCTGTGAGAGCCGAGGATCAGTGCTCATTCGATCGCTGCATCAGCATGAAATCTCCAGATCTCGCCGACGCGTTTTCTTCTATCACGGATGCGGCCAACTCGAAATCTCAAAAGATTCTGAACGGCTTGCAAGAAACTGTCACATTGGACAGCTCCACGATCCACCGCAGCATTCCATGCACAACATTCAACACCGACGATGCCTCGTGCAGATTCTCTGCGAAGCTAGGTGACTTGTTCACCCATTCAGCATCTTGGCAGGCGGGGCTAGACATCCCTAGCACGTACTCAACGGACGACTACGTTCACTGGTTTTACTACGTGGGTGTCGGATCGGTCAATGTGTGGAACGGCAATGACGATGTCGTGTTCACCGAGAAATCCACCGATGTTGTGGTACGGGCATACACTCACTGCGGTTTAGTGAAGGAGTTCACGTACAGAGTGGTGTTGCACCCTCACAGCAACCACGACGCCTGCGTTGAATTCGACTCCAAGTGGTTATTCACGTCCCCTCCGGCAACATACACAGTCACCCCTGCCAGCCCCAGCGACAAACCCGCTGTATGTGCTTACCCGGGCAGCGACTTCGCCGCATTGGAATTCATTTACAACATTGACGACGTGTTAACGCACGGTGCTGACTCCGTTCAGGGAAGCTACACCAACGTCCAGTGCTATGTCACTGTGGCTCCAGACCACCAGATCCACGATGTAGCGGAGATGCAGATTCCACTGAGTTCCTGGAGCCCTGGATCGAAAATTGTGGTCGATGAACAGTTTGCAGTGGAGCTTGTGCATGATCCCACTACAGTCGAAAATACCGACGTGCAAGTCCGATGCGACTTCACTTTCCAGCACTATGACGAGACGACCACAGCCACTGAGTCCTGTCTCCACAAGTTCTCCATCACCTCATGTGATGTCCCAACGTTGGAGCCGCGTGGCGAGGAAGTGTGCACTCAAGGAAAATGCGCTGATCCCGTGGGTGCACCTGGTCCATTCGAGGCATGCAACGGTGCAGTGTTTACTCTTGCTAGTGGCTCGACGACGCTCAAACCCGTGTCGAATACGTGCTGTGACCAGTGCAGTTCTCAGCTCGACTGTGTCGAACTACCTGAGTCGTCAGAGATCAAGCGTTGTGAGCCGGCAATGCAGATTAGCCTGGTTACTTTGGCTGCCAAGCAACTTGGAGACGTTAACTCCTCGATGACAGCAGTGTTTGGCGCAACCGCGATGGTGGCGATTATTGCGATAGTGGCCATCAAGCGTCGTACTGCAGCTGCAAACCGCCTGAGGGCCTACGATGATGCGTATCACCCCTTACTTGAGTAAGCAACGACAGTGGTCGACGAAATTGTGGGGATCCCTGGTTGCCTTCTCTATAATGCTTTGCTTTTATCGTGGGCCTACAAGTAAAATATCACTGCTGTTCTACAACATAGAATGTGGCTACGTCAACAGCATCACTTGTTGGTTTATTACCGCAAAAAGAAATTCGTAAGGATCAATGGACCACCAAACCAAAGCTTGCTTCGGCGTTTATCCTGAAAGCTGTCATGGTCTTTCTTGAGTTGAATGGAACATTCATCGTTTCTTAGCAGTAGAAGAAACCACCGAAAGGACGACCGAACACGCAGCCGCCGGGACGACCAAATCTGTTCCACCAGCCAAGTGGATAGCGCCATCCGTAGCGAAAGCCACCACCGTACGGGAAGCGAAAGCGGTGGCGGAAGAATCGACCACGACCTCCGAAGAATTGCTCCGTATTCGTGCCCGTTGCCGTGCCGTGTCCGGTAATGGGTTCTTCGCCACCGACGAGCGCCACTCCAGTTGGTAGATCCTCCAACCCGCTGGGGGTCGCATCACCAGCGTGCGCGTAACTCATAACGGCGATCACCAACACCAGCAGCATCGCGAAGATCGAACGCTTCATCATGGCTTTCAACGGACTTGGTTTTTCCCTCCTTCGATTGGGTGCACAGAGGCTTGAGTGCTGGAGCGCAAAACAAGGAATGAATTGCCGTCGAGATCACGGAGTAAGCTGTGTCCAGCATGCAAGTCTTTTTCCTGAAACCCCCTCGGAATTCGTACTCGTTGAAAGATTGATATAAAAAAAGTGGGCAAAGTCCGAGAAATGCCTTGCGAGGTTCTTGCAAAAAGATAATGTCGAAATCCTAGAAAGACTCATTTGCTTTTGCCCTAGAAAAAATCGTGAAACCCGCTTCAATTCAAGTTCGCACAAGTGGAAGAAAGATGCAGGCAGATATCGTTAATCGACATACCGTATGCAAGCCAATTATTCACGATTCATGAAAACGACGAAATTACATGAGAAATAATTTGGGGTGTAGCTGCCGAATATACCCTACTTACTCTGCAGCAGCAATGGCAAACATGGGGTTGGCGAGCACTTGGCTCAACGAGATGCGTTCACTTGGCTGGGCCTGCAACATCTTCTCCAACAGCGACACCGTGTTTCTCGAAATGCGCCTGGAGTGGCCCCAGATTTCGATGACGGCACCAATGCCGTGTCGGACCACACATCCGAATGCCTTCTCGGAGGGTGAAGCTAACGACACCAATGGCGATCCCGTGAGCATCATGAACCACATTATGCCCAGCGACCAAATGTCCGCTAGAGCAGGATTGTACATCTCACCGGCGACGATTTCCGGTGCCATGTAAAACTCCTTCCCCACCCACCCGCTAGCACACGTGACGCGAGAATCCGTGGAGAGCCCAAAGTTGGTGATTTTGCACACACCACCTCTCATCAGCACGTTCTCCAAAGACAAATCTCGATGAGCAACACCGATGGTCTCATGCAAGAAGAAAACGCCCTCCAGAATCTGCTGCATTATTAGCAGCACTTCGTTCTCTTCTAATAGCAACGACGCGTTGATGCGTGCTTCCACGATTGAGTGCAGGTCTCCATCAGCACAGAGTTCGTTCACGAGGTATAGTCTGCGATCGTGGACAAACTGGAAGTGATGCTGCACCACGTTGCGATGTCCCCCGCTAGATATCAAGAGGGCGGCCACGTGCTGTTCTTGCATTGGGCTGTCGATCTCTCGAGTTAGCGCTGCACTCCGAGCTTTTGCTGCGTGAGACAGCGATATGCACTTGACCGCAATCGGTTCGTTGTGCCCCAGCATCTCGCATTCCAGGACTTCGCCGTATTGTGAAGTGTTTATAAGACGACGAACGTTGAGAACTGGCGGAGAAGCATCCATTGTAGTTGACGAAAGTCGGACTTGAGCGGGTAACGGCGAATGGAATTGTGGAGCGAGGGCAGGATGGTCAGCAGGGACAGGATGGATGATCAGCATGCCAAAGACGACTCCCCCCAACGGCTCTGGCGATCAACAACATTCTCGAATTGTAAATACCAGGACGGGACAGCTCCTCCAAATTGGAGTTTAGCCCATGGCTCGATATGCAAAGTTTGCGCGCTTCATTTGGCGCGGTATTCGCTTGACGCGCAGGTAATATCTAAGTAGATATCACAAGGTTGCAATACGGCTTTGGTGGTGGACATTTAAGAGACGTGGTGTGTTGCGTTACAGAGCCACTCCCTTGTTCTGGCCAACGGAAGGCAAAACCCTCGAGGACGCGTCGAGTTCTTGGGCCTTCGGGGGAAGCTTATGCTCTAATCGGATGGTTTCGTCATCGCCAAGCTGAAAAATGTCGAGTCATTCATTCTCAACGCACGAGTTAAATCTGTCCTACTGGCACAAGCGGCTCTCTTGCGGAGATTTCAAAGTGGATATTCGTAGCGACGATATCCACGTTGGTGCATCCTTCAGGACGGTGGCGGCACCACACAACCCGCAAGTGTTCCCATTTGCTGCTGCTTTATCCATCGCGTTTGTCGTGCAACCTTCGATCCGAGCTGCCCAAGCTTCTTTTCGGTTTCGGTGGAGCCATTGCACAGTGCAACCGACCCATATGAGCTGCCCAGTCCACCGCTGATCGTGGTACGTGCATCTCTCTTCCGTTTCCTGGAACTCGGGTGGAAGAAACCCCCCAGTTAGCAGGAGTGGGTTTTACTATAAAGCCCACCACCCATTTTCTTTTCGTTTGATGTTTCGTAGACTGTTCGGTGTCGCGTTCAAAGTAAATGTAGAAGTGAGTTCGTTCATCGCACTTTTGAACGAACCAGAAATGCACGCCTTCGATTGGCCCTCTTCGGTCGAGGACGATTCGGTTAATGATACTGGTCGCAGCACTTGCTGGGCTTGATTCCTGCAACGAGCTGAACCTGTAGCAACCGCTACAACATAGACGTTTTCACTTCGTCGTGAGCTACCATGTGCGGGTCGTCGCCCCATGAAGAAGAGAAGACTGACAAGACTATGGCCGTAGGTGCCGGTATAGGTGCCGCAGTGGGGACTGCTGCTACAGTTGCGGTGGTTCCCGTCGTTCAGGCCGTTGGCTTCACGGCCGGTGGAATTGCTGCAGGGTCTACTGCTGCTGGGATGATGTCAACTGCTGCAGTCGCCGGGGGTGGCGCCATTGCTCAGGGTAGTTCTGTCGCCGTTCTCCAAAGTATCGGCGCTACTGGAGCAGTGCCACTGGGTATTGCTGCGGCTACAGTTGCTGTTCATGCTACGGTGGGTCTGGGGATCGCCGCGATTGTCAAAACGTGCCGTAGTTTTCAGCACGAGTACCAAAGTGCGTACAAGCCACGCGACCACACCGACCGCGGCAAGTCCTGGCTGGTTGCTACGGAAGAAGGGTGGGGCAATGTCCGCGTGTGCCGCTACGAAAAAGAAGAAGACGCCCGCAACGCTTTCAAAAATATTTGGTGCAGCCGAATCCTTTACAACCCTGAAGGGTGTGAGATCGAGTGCGCAGGATGGAATGACATGGCCCATAAGACAATTCGACGCGTTATGGCGGAGAACTACCTTACTGGGTAACCAGATTCGAGGTAGAACTGTGTCTCCTGAGGCGACCTGAAGAGCAAAGCACGAACGTAAAGTTGGTTTACTAGATGGTAACTCAAGTAAACAACTCGGAACGTCTGTAATCCTTTGTTAACAAGTTTGAGCGATCACCATGGCGTGCTAGAACCATAGTAAAGCAGATCCAGAAATTTACCGTACTGCGGTCTTTGCGAAATGGTGACCATAGAGATATCCCAGGGAGTGGCTGTAGCTTCAGCCACTGGTAGTCCAGTATCCGACCCACCAGTGGTCCCTCCTGTAACTTCTAAAGCAGGAATCAGCCACAACGGGGGCATCAAATTGCCGTATGTGGTAGTCAGGGTGCCGCGAATCTTCGTGCTGATTGTGGTAGCTCCAGATTTGGGGTCGACAACCTGAACTACTACTTGATCTACACTGAGATCCTTCTGGTTAAGCTCTGACTCAATCCAATCGTACAGAGCGGTCGCATAGTCGGATACTTGCGGATCGGGTACATACGACAAGATTTCCGTATCCAACGACATATTCCACGCTGTATCAGCGTATGTGAGTACGGACAAACCCACCGATGCATCATCAATCATCAGACTTGTTGGGATGTGAACTCCACTTAAAGGCGAACCGACGTCAGCATATTCCAAGTCGCACGTGGCCGTGGTTGTCGTCGCAAAGCACGCCAACTCGGTTGCGAACGTATCCCAGCTACCTCGAGTGTGGAACGGAACCTCCGAGAACGAACCAAACGATTGTAGCAATGCGGATATACTTAAAGCAACACGTGCGCTGCCATCTTCAGCCTCTGGTTGCGTACTTACAGCCATGGCGTAGTCGTGTAATGAACTGACCAGCGGATCTTGAGAAGACGTTGCACAGATATCATCTTTTTGGCAAGCTGTAATATAGTCTTGACATTGTAGCTCGCATGGATCCGTTGATGTTATGGATCTCGTTGCGGAAGTTGGTGTCGGAGCTGGTGTAGTCGAAGAAATAGTGCTGCCAAGTCCGTAGACTAACATCTTTAGCATTTTACTGTACTGTGGCGTTTGACCAGTGGACGAGACGATCAGACTAGGGAAAATTACTTCCGCTTGAGCCATATTTCCTCCATCTCCGTCGTCTATTGTCCCCCCTGCAGTGTAAAAGTCAGGCTGCATTGTCGGATTTACCATCAGATACTGGTAAAGCTCGTCGTCGTAACTCCCAAAAATGCTAATATTTAGTACGGCGGATTGTGTCTCATCATCGACCACGCGATCATGAACTTGTATCACAAGCTCAGGCGAGATTTGGGGGCCTTGTGCTTCGAGCCATTCTTGAAATTGCAGAGAGGAATCTTCAATTGACGCTGAGACTGTGTCTGTGGGTACGAACGGATATACGTTCCTTTGGGTAATAATGTTCCACTTAGTGGTCGAGTACGTACGCAACTTCACGTCAAACGATGAACGAACAACTGCCAAGTCCGTTGGCACGTGATAATTCGTATCGCCCACGTAGACATCGTTATATTCCATGTCACAGAAGCCGCAAGAGAGACAATAGAACTCCCCCGCAACCAAATTCCAAGCGACCGAGGAAGTGTTATGTGGCGGCATAGTTGCTAGCATGAGGAATGGATACAGGTCAATATTGAATGATGCCGTGCCGTTGTCGAAAATACTTGTTGGCCACGGTGTCAGCTTAGCTAGCATTGGAGCCAGCACAGATGTGAACGACAAGCAGTCTCTGTTTGCTTGGCATCGTGCTAGCGTCGGCGAGCATTTTCGACATGGATCCGTCGACGGTATTTGGTGTGCTGACGATGAAAGCGTTGATGACGAAGTCGGTGCTGCACCGAGGCCAATGTTGAGTAAATCCAGGAGCTTTTGATATTGAGGGGATTGCCCGACCGACCACAGTTTAATATCCCACAATGTGTAACTTGCGCCAGCATTCTCAACGACTCCTGCATTCGTACTCCCCACCACTTGAAAAATGGGGATTAGGGATGGAGATAGCATTGTATAGCGCTGACTCACGCTATCGTAGCCACCGTAAAATTTCACGTCAAAAGTAGCAGCTCCTGCTGGTGTTGTTGAACTTCCATCCCAATCTACGACGCTCACAACAATATCAAAATCGTAACGGCCTAGTTCGCTAAGCCAATGTTGAAATGACGGTATAGCTAGCTGCAGAGAGGTGGTGACATCGGATGGAGGGGTGTAGTTGTAGGCAACATTACCTATGGTGACCTGCCATTCGGTATCCGCAAAAGTCCACACTTGATAGATGACAGCGATGTTCTGCACGCTTAAAAATGAAGGCTGGTAGCTGCTAGTGGTGCTGTCTTCATACCCCGTCTCGCATAACTGTAGCGAAAGACAACTGAGTTCTCTTGAAAACGCGTGCCATGCTTCTTGACTATCAACTAGAATTGATGGAAGTGTTTGTAAAGTGCTGGCCAGGTCAATATCTCGACGTGACGAATCATTCGAGTTTGGTTGTGCAGCCATCGTAGCTAGAGGAAGATACGAATTGAGCTGCGTTCTGGAAAATTCCCTACAGCCCGGGTTATCCTGGCATCTTACCAAAGCTGATCGGCATTGGTAACACGTATCTGACGTAGGCAAACTTGAAAGTCGGGAGGTACTGTTGCTCGGTCCAGAACTGGGGGTTGCCGGCGATGGTATATCTGTAGTTGTTGGCTTGGTGAATATCTTGAAACTATCCCGAGGTACCACCCGGAGTTGAAAGGAACCCCCTTCCATCACAACCTGCTTGATAGCGTTTTCATTCACAGAATCGGCATTCGGCACTGTATCCAAAGTAAATGAGCTGGATAGGAATACGTCTTGGTAAATAATCTCCAGGGCCCACTCTGATCCGGCATTGTTTTTGCTTGAGCTCGCCGCCCCAATTATTCCAGTCGAATTGAGTGCAGCATTAACCAGTTGTTCGATTTGACTCTCTGAATTAGTAGCGTAAATTGGATCGGTAGTGCCGATTAGGATCCCATTTACTGAGTACGTGATCATGATACTCACAGTATCAATCGATGCACTGGGTGAAATCCGAAGTAGCTGAATATAAGACGAGGTTTCTAGCACAACCATTTGCGTGTCTTCTACCAGTGATATCGGCCCGAAAGGACATCTTGTGGAAGAAAAACATGCTAGACTGGAGCTATCAGCAAGTGTGTCTGTGTTCGAAGAAATAGTGTCCATACATCCCGAGATCTCAATATTTACGAGTGTTTGGCCACTACTTCCCGCCATCAAAGCCTGGTATCGGGATTGTGGTAGCGCTTGTTGAATGCATTGGCCAAAGCTGCTGACTGCAGCGTTGTAATTGCACGATTTGCTTTCGACTGCGTCAGCGGGGCACCCAAATAACTGCGAGCTGCACGAAACGCAGTCTTTAGCCAATTCCCACGAGTAATTGTCTGACGTTGACTGGAGGCGATTCTCGAGCTGGTCAATAAATACGTCCAAAGCTGGGTGAGACGATGATGCTGAGAATTTTATAGCCGCCTGTGGTGGTGAACTTTGAAGCATGGTCAATTCTCCAGCAGTGGCTTGAAACGAAAGAGTGCTAAATAGAATAGCATCTGTGTACTCCAGCGATAATTGCATCGTACTTGTATCTGTTCCGTCGGATTCAAACGTAATTGAGACGCTGGCAGCGTTCGAAAGTACAAATGATCCCACGAACATCCCCAGGTACGAAGCGGAGGCAGTGTACGAAAATATTTCTGGCTTGGTCACGCTCGGGCGGATATCCTGTTTTATAATCGAAAGATCCACGTTATCGGTCCCGGTGGCTGACGGGGTCACTGAGAACGTCTGTGAGCCGTTAGTTATCAGAAAATAGGTTGCCAATGCATCTCCTGTGCTGCTTCCCTGCGCTGTGCCGAGGGGGCAACTGAATTGCGCAAGACAAAAGATTGCGCGTCGGAGAGGAGCCCACGTAGAAAGCGGGATGTCAGCGACGCAAAACCCCAAAGGTTCGAGAAAATCAAACCTGTTGTTTCCACCAGCCATAATACTTTCTTCGCCATTCACACGACCTGTTTCATTTCCAAAACCATCAAACCACGATTCCAAATTGCGGCGTGCTCCGCTAATTCCAGCATCTCCAGCTTCCATACTGCCGCTGGAACTCGCGTTGACCTCTAAAGCTTTCAGTTGTGTTATCAAGCACGGCAACACAACCGTCTGACAGGGCTCAAGATCTTGACAAGCATCTAAAAACTCATCACAGTCATCACACGAAGTCGCAGTCGAACTCGAGTCATCCATACCAGTTGCAGCCATCGTAACCAAGGGATACGCGTCCAACGGCGTTACCTCTTGCTTCTCAATATTTATCGAAATCGACAACTGAACTTGAATCGTGTTGGTGCCAACCTGACTTGTCTTGTGCGTCACTAGTTGATTCCCATAAACTCCGTACGATTCGATCGAACTTGTAGTGGTGTGTGGATCCACCAATTCAACTCTTACGACCACAAAGGACTGGTCTCGAGCTGAAAGTCTCTGGCTGCGTTGCCGAAGCCTCAGCATCAAGTCGATTACAGGTCCCGTCACCGTAGCGTTAGACTGGAACCACCATGCTGTGTCTTGGTCACCCCCGGGTATCAAAGGTAGGATGTTATTTGGATCCTCAGTATCGAAAGTAGTAGACGTCAAAGCATAGTTTGAGTCGTATTGGTGCAGGAAGAAAGGGTCGGTCGTGAACTCCGACGAGATTTTCAATTGGAGACACAAACGAGCGTAACTGCAGCCAACCGAGTCTGTAGATGACGCAACGAACTCGTACGCAGTGGGGGAGGGAGAGTTTAAACCGCCGAATTGCACGTGACGACTTGTGGAAGAAGTCGCCGGGTAAATCATGCCCCCAATATCAGGCGCCACCATACGCACTGAGTCCACTGCGTCACTCATCCACGGCAACATCATGAGCACAAGGCCCACGACAGACATCATGATGACCCGAGAAATCTTTAGAGTTATGAACAGTCGTCGTGTATGAAATCTTTCTGGAAAGGTGTATTGCACTCAACAAACTTGCTGCGAGGATCGAACTCCGAGATGCCAGCTTCATTGCAGCAGACGGCAACGGTATTCTCCGTTCACTAGCGATGCTGGAGCCTTCCCCGGTTCTCTTGTTCGAGGTGACAGGCCGACCGAGTGGAGGAATTCTCTCTTGAGGTTCTCAAGTTCTGGTCGATCAACTTGTGGTTCCCAAGATTTTGTTCCGTACGTCGACGAGGGCGTGTCAGCTCGCTTCTGAAGTTTGGGAGCAACTCGCGACAGGTGGGCTGTAGCGATCCGCAGAAAAGCAGCGTGTTGTGTGTACATCGCGGAGGTGTTTCGCCGCCGCCGCGCCGAGTTTAGATCGTGTCGCTCGACCACACAATGTACCGGTTCCTGGGATCAGTTGAAGCTTGTTTCGCAACGGCCCGCGGCACGGGATTGTCGCGCTGTTACAGCCGAGAGCGTGTTCTGGTATGAGACGCCCGAATGCCAGCGCGCACACAGCAGCAGCATCGGGCGCTGGGCAAATCGCGCCCGTGAAAAATACCCAGCACTCTTGGGCGCAGATAAGACGCGACGACGACGGCGTAGCCTACAGAAATTTTGCGCGCACGCACTTGAACGATAAAACCGTTTGAAGCGCTTCTTCTATCGCGCCCGCTCACCGGGCCTACAATCTTCTTGCAGCGGCGCGCGTTCAATCGTTTGTCATCTCGTTCATTTCGGCTTTCGCCTCCAACCTCCCCCACCCCACAACCATGCAGCTCGTGCACGACCGATATCGCGTCACGCGCGCGCTCAACACGACATTGTTCGGGTGTGTTGTCGCCTGCGAGGACACGTGCGGCAAACGGGAACTCGACCCGAAGTCCGCTCTCATGTCCCCCACCGTCATCAAACAAGTCTCCCTTGAACGGATGGCAAGCGTCATGCGCGACTACCCGTCGGACGGGCACATCCCGGACAACCCGTTCCTCGAGAAAGAGATCGGTGACGTCGTCCGCGCCGCCGGGGGCCACCCGAACCTCGTGCAGTACAAGGACTCGTTCGTCGAAGAGCAGATACTCTACCTCGTAATGGAGCACTGCGCCGACGGCGACCTGTACGACTACCTCAGCAGGAGAAAACAGCGCAACATGTCGTGCTCGAACGCGCTCAATGTCCTATCCCAAGTCGTGGCGGGCTTGGCGTTCCTGCACAAGCACGACATCGCCCACCGCGACCTCTCTCTCGAAAACATCATGCTGCACCGCGGCAGGTGTAAAATCGGCGACTACGGCCTTGCCACTCGTGCCCACAGCGCCGGTGGGCGCCAAGTGGGCAAGAAGTACTACATGGCGCCCGAGATCGTCGCGGGGGAGACGTACGACCCCAAGGCGGCGGACATTTGGTCGCTCGGTATCGTCTTCTTCATTATGCTCACTGGCTCTCCGCTCGTGTCGCTCGCTTCAATGTCTGTCAAGTCCTTTCGCACTCTGGAGCAAGCCGGCATCAAGACGGTTCTACAGGCCTGGGGCGTAGCGCCCGCCATGTCGGACAGCGCTGTGGAGCTCTTGTCGGGCATGCTACAGATTGATCCTAAGAAGCGACTGACGGTTGCTCAGGTGCTCGAGCATGAAGCCCTGAATCCCTCGCAGGGCGAATGCACCAAGTCTGTGTAAGTTCCTGTCACTGTTTTGCCCAGTGAAGTGACCAGCAACCTGCGCGTTAGGTATTAGCGTTGGTTCCAATGTAGTCGTTTGAACCTTGTACCATAAGCCATCAGAAGTACACTACTACCAAACAACTTCACGTACACTTGCCTCGTGTCTTGTGTGCAAAGCGGCAAGCTAGCTGCCAACTGGCTTTGTTCCCCCGACGAAGCATACGATCTTTGTCCAAGGGGCCGGTAGTTTCGAGGCTTCCGATCGCCTGACGGACGGTTTGATCCATGCCATTCCTCGATTTCTCCGCCGCCAGCGAGCAAACTCACTCCAAAACGCAAGCATCAACCGCAATGTGCCGCTATATAGAACGCTCGCCAGTTTTGCCCATTCCGTCGACTACGACACTAGCGGAGTCCCAACTCCTACTGTCGACGGTTCCGAGCTACTCGGTGATGGCCACGATTTCAGCGCTGCCCACGCTAGTGACACGACGGATGGGTCTTGAATTCGTACTCAGCGCTGAAGGCGTTCGGTTTACGGACGTGGATTTCGCGAGCGAGGTGAAAGGACGAGTTGCCCAGCTCATGAGCATTGCCGCAGACTCCGATGCGTGGAGCAACAACTCCCGATTGGCGAGGAAGGCGCTCAAGTTCAGAAATATCGTAAAGCACGTACAGCCGAGCGACACAGCCATCATCGTGCGATAAGATATATAGCCCCACGACACACGAATAGATAGACCTCCGGGGCGTTTGGCTACTTTGTCGGGGCGGCCTAGCAACACGTTTTGTGTAATAGACAGTTTAGATCTTGACTGTTCCATTGCCGAGAGTTTGTTCTACAAGAAGGCGATGTCTAGTGCAACCTGTTTGGTATGGTATATTGACTAAGAATGATCTCGGAGAGATCTTTACGTTCGGACTGGGCTACCTATGAATGAAGGCACTACATCTTTCACTCCCCAGCAGCCCGTTTACCGAGTGGGCTTTCGTTTGAGGTCCTTCTCAGGGTCCCGTTCCCACGTTGGTTGAATTCAGTCGACTTAGTCGATTCGATATCCTCTGCAGAACTGCGGAGTTCGAGGCCGGTGGGTGACTCGGAGGAGCCCAAGCTGCCACAAGTTCTTCGCCGCATTGATATCACGCTCCCAGTAGTTTGCTCTGCAACCTATATTTCCGCAGACACGCACGTTCCTCGATCTCTTGGTTTTCGTCGTACCGTAGATCTTGAACGGCACGTCCACCATCGGACGTGAGCACTCGGAGCAAAGATAACTGGTACGGAATTCGTCGACCATGACGAGGGTTGCGCGGCGAGAGAGTTCAAGCGCGAACCGCTTGAGCGGGGCGTGCATGTGGCCCGCGAGATGCGTCTGGCTGCTCCATTTTCCGAGAGCCACACACACGTCACGGTCCACGGTCGGGACGACACGCTTGGCGAGTTTCGCCACGGCCTTGCGTTTGAATCGCGACACCGTGAATCTCCACTTGCGAAACCCTTTGAGAGCGCAGAACTCCAACATGGCACTGACATTCTTCCAGATGTGCTCGTAGCGAGAGAGCAGGGACGCCGACGACGAAGTCTTGAACGAAGGCATGTCCTTCAAAAACGCACCGTAGAGCGGATACCTCTTCTTCAGGTTTTCGAACCAGAATGCATGGTGCTCGACACGACTCATGTGTCGGTACTCTCGGGAACGTGACTTGTAGGACGTGAGAATTGTCACGCAAAAAGTGAGTCCGGCGCCTGACACCGTGTTTCCGCGGACGGTGCTTTGGGTGGTGCCGTTGGCAGATCTCGCACCACCCCTCCACGTCACACTGCTCTCTGCTGCGTCTCTTGCGTCTCTTGCGTCGGTGGCGACGACGGCGGTTCCTGCTGCGCTTCTTGCCATGGCGTCTGCCGTCAACGTGGCCTGGACAGGTACTGCACCAACCGGGCATGGAGCATGGCTCTTCCGGTGCGTTGCAGACAAACTCCAGCATAGGACGGCTGTATGCCGTCAGCATCATCCGTAGACCTGGGTCAATCCCGATCAATGTATGTGGCGTATACTTCGGAGAAAGAGCAGGTCGTTCAAGAGGAGCAGGAATTGACGTCAGCACAGCAGCACTGTAGCCATTCGTGGAGATGTGATACTCGAAGTTGCGCCTGGGAAAGCCAATCCGGGGATCCGCAGTATGGTTGACGCAGGATCCGAGGTTGAAAACAGAGGTCCACATCCTCTCGCGCACTTCTTGGAACTCCGTAGGCGTGGCATACGTCCGTAGTCCACGAGAGTTCGTGGACTTGTAAAGACCGAAGACATCCTTGCCCGTAGTTGCCAAAACTTGTTTTGCGACTTGGTAGAGCACCTCTGTCGTGACCGGGAAGAACGATGGCACACAGGAGGTGGGCTGCGGCAGCAACGTAAAGAGCCGGCACCCTTTCGGGATCTCGTCTTGGTCGTGCATTTCTTCCATTACCTTCAGCATGTCGTACAGCTTTTGAAGAAATAGCACTTCGTGGCTAGCGATGTTCGCAGCTGTAGGAGGCAGCTCTAGCCACTCGAGCCATTGCTTCTCGACGTCCGTGGGGTCTTCAGGACTTGACTTTAGTCGAGCGACCATGGCCTCAGCTGCTCCCCGCGGATACGCAAGCTGCAGGCTGATGAAGTTGATGAGTCGTGCCTCGAAGTTCGTTCGAATGTGTTGCTGCGCCGCGACGAGCATGTCATTCGCCAGTTCTTTGATAGCGGAGCTTGAATACAATAGCGTAGGTGGTATATACGACATGACCCTTGATCGTGAAGCCTTGTAGACGTTGATGGACTCCTCTAGTGCAGCACCGGTAGAACGTAGCTTGGTCCAGCTGTAGGGCTGTCTCCATCGTGCGAGATCTTGCCTGTACTACAGGGTAGTTCGGGTGGCTACGCCGATGGTGCTCGAACAGGCGGCAGCAGTGAAAGTTCATGACGAGCATTGCCTCCACTCGGATCTGCTGCAGAGCCACAGCACGTTGTTCGAGCGCGTCCCGGATGTCAGGATTCGGGCAAATGTGCCTCAGTGGGTACGTCACGGTTGAGAACACTAGGACGCTGTTGGCTCCTCGAAGAAGGGTGCGACGATGGTTCGCGGCGGCGCGCTGCTCGATGTCGACTTCATCAGGCGACCTCCACGCGACCGCGAGTTCTGGCAGGGGTTCGACGATGCCGGGGTCGATATGTCAATATTGGAAGGCGTCCACTGACATGAGAGAAAAGTTTTCGGCAGCATATGAAACTTTCCGTCGTAGTAGTGAGCTGTGCCAATCCACCCTTGGTCCGGTGTAGGCCATGCTGCAGCAACTCTCGCAGTACAGCCACTACCTAATCCAGCCCGCTCTAGTAGAGACTCAATAGTAGTTTCCAATAGGTCTTTGGTGATGTTGCCAGCGGCAACTCCTTTTTCCTCAATCAGAGAGCTCTTCCCATCCAAAAGAACCGGTGGCAAATTGTCGATAGATTTCTGAACTCCTTGAAGTTGCTTGTAAAGCTCGACATGCGGAGGAATCCCGGTGGACTTCATCCACGGTGAATCCCCCGTTACCAAGGCAGCTTGAAGGTCGCTCATCATTGCTGCATTGCGGAACAGGGAGGCAGATAGCAATGGATGTGACGCAGACAAGGTGTCTCGTAAGTAAACTGAATGCTCGACCAACGTAGCAACACATAGCTTCAGAATGTCCCCAAGACTGCTTATTGTGTGCAATGATGGATACATTTGGCGGACACAGGCACAAAGCACCGGATGCTGGTTGCCTGCAAAATGTGGAGGCAGCATCGAAAATTCTGGACGGTTCAACGGTAGGCCGGCCACGGCCCGGCCGAGATACTGGTCTCCGGCTGATTCATACCGAATGTAGCGGTCTTGGACACCGCCAAGCGACCACCCCACTCTAAGACACACGCTAGCAATCGATGGACCACCGGTAGATCCGCTGCATGCAAACGTAGCGACACCTTTGCGAATCGAATGTGTGCCGTAATGTGTTTGGTGCTTGAGGTCACTTATCAATTGTCGAAGAATGCTTCCGAACCGTGATTTCTGCTCAGATCCAGGGAAAATTGGCCCAGGTGGCTGAGTAGGTCGACATGCCAGGTGAAGAGCTAGCGCTGTGATCCAACAGGTTTCTGGACTTAGCGGGTTAGCATACACGTGTCGAGGATCTTTCGGTCCTTTGGCTTCTTGATTCGTCTTGGACTTGTACATCACGCACCCAATGCTGTCATCGTGGCTGCTAAGGTGCTCCGTGCATAGTGTCTGCACCGACTCAGATCGACACATCAAATTCCATTGCGTCGTAAGAAAAAGATGCGCAAAGCCGCCATCTTGGCGAGTCAAAGTCGCTCTACATAACTCATGATACAACGAGAATGGCAGTGGATCTTTGCCAGATTCCCTGGGCGAGCCTGACTGGAACTTACATGCTTCCATGCGCTTCAAACCCGAAAAGAAAGTGCCCAACCGTTTTTCGTAAGCTGTAGGCAGTGGTATCTCGTTCCTGCGATATAAATCTTTCATTGCGCTTCGATAACCACTTGAGGTACCGACACTGACAGACTTCCGCTTCTCCAGCAAAAACTCTTCAAAATCGACGGCCGTGAACTTATCCAAGTTAATTTGCCCTTTAGCATCAAAGTACTCTGCAGCATCTTCCTGCTTTTGCACCTCAGTCCATCGTGATATCACTCGCAAGGTACCACGATACGCATGCATCCCTAACATCTTGCGCGGTGACCACTCGGAGGAGCTAAGAGCCTTTTCAAGAGAAATAAAGAAAGTGGAGGACTTGGGTTTTCAAGTGGAGTCGCCCAAAATCCAACCGTGCTCGACAAACTTGTCCAATGTTGCACCCATATGCGTGGGAACTCGGGGCGAGCTAAGGGGCCTCAAACACTAGCTTTCCGGTTCCCTGACCTTCGAAGCAGAATCTCCTGGCCGAATAAAAGATTGCCTTCGTCAGCAGTCATCGCGGCAGTGCTCATCAGAACCATTGAAAGCCCAACACGTCTGTAGCAAGCCTTGCTTAATTTTAGAACGAAATCTGGGGACGTTTGCTTCCGACGTAACGCTGAGGGCTCTCGAATTTACTTCGAGCGTCAGCTCTTTTGTGAAGTCATCTTCCATTTTCATAAGCTACACGCCACGATAGTTTTGTTGCTCAACTGTGCGTAGCGGTGCCGATCGCACCACGTTTCCAGCCACGTCCAAGATTCCTTGAGCCTACAAGTGTACCGTTCTGCTGCTTATTGCACTGTCAATTTTCGGTAACATCTCGCGAGGAAAAAATGAAGTTTGCAATACGAAAGCTATATTTTTGTGGCTCGATTTTGGCGCTCAAGGTTGGTTAGTGCTCCGAGCACTCTTGGCAAGTTGTTTTTCAAGGGCAGGTGCATATTTGGCACAATACATGTTGAACTGTGCACAATACATCTTGTGCTGTGCAAGCCACCCACCATTGAACCCAGGAGCAGGACATGTAGTTAGATTCGCCCCTGCAAACCTTGTCTACGAAGGGCTATAAATTTGAGAGTTCATCTGGGTGCTCGCGCCCGGCTTTGCGGCTAAAGTCTTCAGGTGCCATGCCAAAGCGGGTGGACAGAACATTTTTTTTTAGCAAAGGTTGGAGTGCTGGTCATTTGGCGCTTGCTTGCTTTCGGCTAGCCGTTGATCGCCAAGTGGCTCTAAACCACGAGCCACTAAACCACCGTCATCAGGATCGTCTGCATCTCGGCGCCAGATCATTTTCGTCTACCGCATCAGCCACTCAGCACGAATTTGTGCATTTTTTGCAAGAAAGTTGAAATTTGGGATACGATTGTACCGTGTTGGTTCGGTAAAATACTGGATACTGTACTTGAACCCCAAGAAGATAACTAGTTGGCGAAATGCTTTGCTGAAGGAATCGTTCATGCATGCACCTGGCATGCGATCACAGGCCGCGACAGATAGAAAAAAAAATTGCTTAGTCGAGTACCTTACTTCAAAAGGGGGCGTCAAAGTGGCGCCAACCGCTCTTATCTTGAAGACGTACTCTCCACTCACCACTGATGGCCGTACCAACGCCAATTTGGGGGCTGGTTTCCCCACATTCTTATTGTGCAACGTCCCGCCCGCTTGGACCAAAATTGGATGGGCCTCTTGTCTTTGAAGCAGCTCATTCGTAAAGTTCCATCGTCCCCCCTCACACAGCCGTTCACAATGTGCCGCAGCATCGCCGCACTGAGCCCACCGGATATTCTGTTCCAACATCCGTCTGCAACACCTACGGACTTCGTGTTTCCTGCGACGTTGACACTCGCGACATTGCCGCTTCAGCCCAAACATTTCCCCTGCGAGACTGTCCTCTTGAACAAACCAACCACCCTTGAGCCACTACCGAAGCGCAGCACTGGCCTGAAGTTTGAAGCAAGTGCCGACGGTGTTACCTTCAAGGATGCAGCTTTCGTTCGGGAGATCAACGACAGAGTTACTGAACTCATTTGCACCGCCGCTCTACCTGGAGTGTCAAGTGCCAATGCTCGACTAGCACAAAAGGCGCTAAAATACCGGAAGATCGACGTGGTGGTCGTCCTCAGTACTGCCGCTGCTGCAGCCAACACCGGTGAAAGAATTCCTGGCTAGCAGGCACTCCATTCGTAGCAGTACTTGCAAATCTTGCGTGTGGGGAGACTGGATAACATCAATATTTTTTACAAGATGCTATTGTTCCAGTTACGTCACCGCCAAGTTGTTTCTCGCGAGTCATGAAGTCGTCACACTATTGCTCCAGATAACAAGTCAATGAGATTACGTACCATTCTCGTCTGTGGCAAGACTTGTCAAGTCACACCCCACTAACAACCATTGAGTTTGCATCGATAGTCGTTTTGATATCATTTCCTTGAGTAAACTCCGTAAATTGAGAACCATGGGTGCCAATCAGATACGGCTTGCACGCGTTCCGAGGGGGTCCACAACTCCATCCAGGGCGTTTGTGCTGCCTCAATCATCTCACGCGCAACCGATCCGTGCTCCCAGTTCACGTCCACTTCCATTAACGCGTTGCTGGTCGATAGTCTCAAGGTGAAAACACTGCGGAAGCCTATCTTCACATAATCCTGCGTTCGTCCCTGAAGCGGCCACCAGAAAAACTCGAGGCGAACGGGGATGTTTCCATAGGCGTTTTCAGCTGGCGCTCGTCTGCTGCCGCACGCGTAAGGCTTTCTGCTGCTAACGCTCATGATATTTTGCTCGTACGCGACGTAGTCAACGCTACCGACCGTTAGGCTTGTCATCCCGTTAGGCACTACAGACGCTACATGCACGCGACCATCGCAAATCAGCTTTACTCCCCCAGGTATTATCGATGGCTCTGCATGAAGCTGCACACGGTATTATACGTTAGTACCTTTTGGCGGAACGGCCCCAAGCAGACTTACAACGCACATGGAAGGTGTGAAGAGGGTCTCCGACGGCCTCAAACCTCAAGTGCAGTAGTTGTGATAAGGCAAAGCACGACGTCCACATCGACGGCAACATGTTTGATGGGATCCCTTCCCATGCAGACCCAGTTCCCTGGCCTGGGCTAATCACTGACAGTCTACCAGGACGAATGAGCCAATCTGCAGTCCATCGGCTTGGTTGAGTGCGTATCTTCTGCTCAACACTCCCTCGAGGTGGGTCTTCGTTTCTCTGGCATATTCACATCAACAGAATTAGGAACTCTGTACTGTTGATTTCGTTCGCGAACATGGAGGGACTCACCAGATATCCTTCCTGCGCTTGAGCAACGAAGCACCGCCATCCCAATAGGTTACAGCGCAGAGAGTCATTGCAGCCATCGCTGTCATCGACCACTACGCCTGGTCGTTGGAGAACAGCCCTCAGCCCCGAACGTAGATCTTTAAAGTTTGGGTCACTGTACACAACACCCAGAATGGCATCACTTAATCCGCGCACATTGCGGACCTCGGAATCAGACGCACGAGGAGACTCCAAAAAGGCCTCCAGTGCGTCCCAGCAGCGTCCAACACATTCTAAGTAGAGTGGGCAAAGATTAACGTTGCTATCACCAGAACCACTCGTGTATAACAACAATGGGTAGCACGCAGCCAACCAGCTCCGCATCAAACCAAAGTTCTCGGGCGAGAACATCCAGACGCAAACTTCTCCCAGTACTAGGAGCAGCTCCTCTCGTTTCCGGATTGCCATGTTAGGATAATCATCTCCAGACGCTGCTCCTGTGACTTCAGCCGCACCCTGACACGCTACTGTTTGCAACAGTGTAGCAAGATGCGCAGCTCCACCGCTATGCCTCCAGTGCTGGTCAATTGCTACCATTAAAACGATTTCCAGATTCTTGGAATCGCATATCGTGATGTGAGAAGCGATGAAGTGGATAGTAGCTAGGTCGGTGAGCTGCTGGAGCTCGCGCGGGTGGTTCTGAAGTTGGAGGTGGTATTTGAACGGCGGATTGTCATTTGCGATCTGATCGACGCGCCTAAAGAAGTCTGTTGTGATCGGCTTTGCTACAGCGGGAGTAGCAGCTTTAGTTTCGTATGGCCACGCCTCTGTGCGACGTCGTAAAAGTCGTGGCTGAGGAACTGCGTCATCGTAGTTGGTGTCTCGCCATTGTTGGTTCTCGTATGAATATCTCGTACGATCAAATACGATCCGCGACTGGACTTGGTTCGGCGGCGATGACGGCAAGTATGAAGCAATTTGTGGTGTAACCAGTCGGAATCGAACGCCTTCTAGCTCCTGGGAATGTCTGTACTGAGCGCACAGTTCTCGTTCATTAATGATTGAGTCTTCTTCCTCCTCCATTTGAGAATGAGTGACTGGCAAGGCGATGCCATCCGAACAATCATTTGCCTCGTGGAGAGGTTGGTGTCGATTGTACTCGTAAAATTCCCGGGAGATTTGGTGCTGGAAATGCTGCAGCTTCACTTCGACTGACTGGTTCGTGAGTGGTAACGTTGCTACAGCGGTCTCAGGACCAAACATTTGGGCGCTCAAAGGAGCTCGACGATACGAAACTACGGTGAATGGAGGCGACGTTACGACACAAAGCAAACGCAGCGAGCTAGTTTCTTGCCCTTGGGCTTCATCGGCTTGGTAGAACGCGTAGGCTCTCAGCACGTGTTGCGTAGAGCGATGAACCTTGTTGGCACCGCTTCCCCAGTTATAGTACCACTTCGTGAAAGTCTGTCCCTTAAGCACGAATGTGGTTGAGTCGGGGGAATCGCTATTTGCTGTCGTCCGGTGGAGGCCATGCAACGACTGTGAATGCTGCGATCCACCTACCGTGGTTTGGCGAACGCCCTCAACCCAGGTACCTTCAGGGTTTGCTTCACTTTGGGAAATACTGCGAAGGTAGCGCAGATTGAACGAAGTAACAGGCTCGCTTTCGTTCACAGTTTCAAAATGCGCGAAGACGTGCACTTTGCCGAAGTCGAATGATCCGAAGACGCCTGACTGAAGGTCGAAACGTAAAACAACTTCAAGGGAGGATCCACAGTAGCTTCTGTCTTCGTGGCTCGGGCAGCAATGAGGGAAGCACCTGTATGTACAACAACGAGAGGACGAGTCGAGGGTAAGCAGATGTCAACCATCGGGCAAGTTAGTGAGGACAAACCGCAAGATCTGTCGTCGCAGTCAAATAAACGTCAGAACGCATGTACCGATGAATAAAGGCCTCTGTACACTAACCTTTGTGCCGCGGTTCCGATTGCTCCTGCCCCAGGAATCGATGAAATGTCAGCACAGAAACAATAACTAGGGGGTGGCGGGTTGGACGCACCTTTTGTATTCCGTCCTAAAGAGCCGTGCATGCGGACAGGCCGCACGCATAAAGACACCGGAGCTCGCAGGAAGCACGTTCGTCATGTTTCACGTGACCAGGGGTCCCAGGGGGATTGCCTCTTTTTGAGCGACCCCTCAAACACTGAACACTGAAGGCATGGTGCTGGATAGTAGTATTTCCAGATGCCGAAAGGCCTGCCGTCGCGAAGAGCTATGTGGGGCTCGTTTTCGTCGTTGGCGCGAGTGGAGGCAAAGTGCTGTTCAGAGTAGCGATGGCGCCAAGTTCGCTAACATTTTTTCTACAGGCTGGCTGGGTTGTAGTCCTTTACCCAACGAATGGCGTGTATACTGCGATTTTACAACGTCCTTTGCCAACTAGAATGGAGTGGTAGGAGGAAGTCACGGGTCTACTAACCCGTATAGAGTGAGAATCGATTTGCGTGGTGTGCTCCAATCCACCGCTGTAATAGCTGCGATCCTGTCACCCTTTACCTGCTCCCTCAATATGAGGGAACATCAACACTCGAGCCGCAGTTGTAAGAAGCACGAGTAGCTTATCTGGCCTCCGATAGCGAAACGCGCCATCATCGAGAGCGCAGGATTTCCTGACGTCCTCTAGGCGGATTCCGCTCCTATGCGATGGAATGTTCACCAATATTAAAATACTTAAATCATACTGTCCCGCGTTGGGAGGAACGCGGACGTGTAGCGAGCTATTTCAGCTGCTCGAGAGCTTCATCTTGCTGGTGAAACACCAGGTTCCGTTTACTGTCCGGGCTCGGACTTGCAGTATCCTCGACCTCTTCTACGTCCGTCGGGCGAGATATCTTCGTAGTAGCCCTCATCGTCACTGCAGCCGGACGCGAAAGACGCCGACGAGTCGCGCGTGCTCTGATCCGAGCTGCTACTGGACATTGCCATCAACATTTCGGGTAGCTTGATGTTCTCGCCCATGATAAAGGTGGTAAACTCGTGACAGACGTTGTTCACAAGCACATTGCAGCCCTGGTTGCCTCTGTTGACTAGTGACGCCTGAAGCGTGCACAGCAACCTAGTGAGCGCTTGTCGACGCGTCTCCACCGTCCTGGACGAGCTGATGGGGAGCAAATTGGGCTTGGGGAAGTGGTTCTTGATGACTGCGTAGAGCCACTTGCACTCGGCGGGACACACGTGTCCGCGTTGCAGTCTCCGCATGAGCTGTTTGCGGAAGCGACGGTAGGCGTCAAACGGCCGGCTGACAGTCCAGACGAGCCCTGCGTCCTGGTTGTACGGCGGCGAGTAGCTGGCCTGCACTTGGTACTGCACTTTGGAGCCTCTGCCGCTGGCGTTGGCGATGGTGACGATGCGCAGAGTGAGCTGGAGGTGTTCGAGCCACGCGGTGGCGTCGGGCAGCTCCACGGACGCCGCGCGCTTGCGGTAGTAGCCCGAGAAGTTGATGATGGGGGTGCTACACGTTGATGCGATGGCCATTGTTGACTGAGTTTTTAGGAGTCGATCCGACCTTGAGGAGGCAAAAGCGACAATGCGGTCGGTCAAGCGGTCGGGCAGCTGGTTCCGCTGGGTTGATGGCTTGCGACTGGGATCAACAGGTCCGACCGATTCACCCTGAACCTGAGAGTTTGGGGTATCTTGCTGTTTGTATGGAGGTCGGGCTGCACACATTGGGTGGTACTGTGTACCGACTTTATGCTGTCAGTGCTTACTGAAAAGAAGTGATTTGACGCAGGTAAAACCCACGCGTCGTTCCGTCCAGTCTCGACTTTTCAAAGCCCACGTGGGTCTCAAAATAGTGGGTGTTGGACCAAGACAACCTTGAAGTGGACAGCCAATCAGAGCCGAGTAGGTGAATTTTGTGCGGTCCTGGGCCGTTGAGTGTTGTTGAAGGCAGAATGCTGCAGAAGTCCTGGAGCGATTTCGACCGAAGGCGAGGTTAGACTTACTTGTTTTCTCAGGACGCAGTTGTGGTCGGCCACCACGGCTGATTCGGGTCGGTCGGCAGCTCTATCTAACGTATAGTACAAGAGCAAGAGCACCAGTCGATGAGGGTGTGGTGATGGCGGCGACATGAACTCAGACTAGTATCAACTCAATTCTGACTCACAATGGGCGTCGGACGCGATGTTGTTATCGAGCCTCATTCTGCATACTCGTGGCACGCTCCACCTCGGCGAGATTGTGTTGCTCGAGGAGGTGATTTTCTACAAGTAGGAGGCCGAGAACGAGCACGAGTTCTCCAAGAGCAGCTTGCGTTCTACACGGCCCGCCTCGACCGAGGGTGCGACGAATTATATCAAGACGAAGTTGGCCGGTTTTCTCATTGAGAAGCAGCTAATTCCTGTCGGGTGCAGAGGGCGCCCACTCGGTGCCATTATTGGCGATGCTACAGTATCGTGTCAACTGCTGGCGATAGATGCAGCAGTGTCAAAGAATACGATCGACAAAGGGAGCAGTCTTAACCACGGCGACGCTATCTGGCGCTCTTTTCATGAATCCGTATCGATATTTGACTGGTAACTGTATTATTTCATTGGATGGCCAAAGTGGAGCGATGGCATGTAAGGCACTATCAGCCCAAATACTCTAGGTATGCTGCGAGTCACGCGCATTTATTATGTAAATAATAAGTCAATGAAGATATAGAGTAATTTTACTATCTGTCAAACATGGGCTTTGCTCATGCTTGAACTTTTTTCAAGTAGCGCGCGAAACCCATATAAACGACAATGACTGCAAATCGCGAGCGTAGGTTTAGAATTGGCGCTTGTTAATGCGCATAGCGCCTTTTGTAGGGTCTTTCGCTCACGTGCCCTCACTTTGCCCTCAAAAAGTGCCGTGAGCACAATCTCGCCGAGGTGGAGCGTGCCACGAGTATGCAGAATGAGGCTCGATAACAACATCGCGTCCGACGCCCATTGTGAGTCAGAATTGAGTTGATACTAGTCTGAGTTCATGTCGCCGCCATCACCACACCCTCATCGACTGGTGCTCTTGCTCTTGTACTATACGTTAGATAGAGCTGCCGACCGACCCGAATCAGCCGTGGTGGCCGACCACAACTGCGTCCTGAGAAAACAAGTAAGTCTAACCTCGCCTTCGGTCGAAATCGCTCCAGGACTTCTGCAGCATTCTGCCTTCAACAACACTCAACGGCCCAGGACCGCACAAAATTCACCTACTCGGCTCTGATTGGCTGTCCACTTCAAGGTTGTCTTGGTCCAACACCCACTATTTTGAGACCCACGTGGGCTTTGAAAAGTCGAGACTGGACGGAACGACGCGTGGGTTTTACCTGCGTCAAATCACTTCTTTTCAGTAAGCACTGACAGCATAAAGTCGGTACACAGTACCACCCAATGTGTGCAGCCCGACCTCCATACAAACAGCAAGATACCCCAAACTCTCAGGTTCAGGGTGAATCGGTCGGACCTGTTGATCCCAGTCGCAAGCCATCAACCCAGCGGAACCAGCTGCCCGACCGCTTGACCGACCGCATTGTCGCTTTTGCCTCCTCAAGGTCGGATCGACTCCTAAAAACTCAGTCAACAATGGCCATCGCATCAACGTGTAGCACCCCCATCATCAACTTCTCGGGCTACTACCGCAAGCGCGCGGCGTCCGTGGAGCTGCCCGACGCCACCGCGTGGCTCGAACACCTCCAGCTCACTCTGCGCATCGTCACCATCGCCAACGCCAGCGGCAGAGGCTCCAAAGTGCAGTACCAAGTGCAGGCCAGCTACTCGCCGCCGTACAACCAGGACGCAGGGCTCGTCTGGACTGTCAGCCGGCCGTTTGACGCCTACCGTCGCTTCCTAGACCACGCCTCTCTGCTCACTGGAGCGTTGTCAAGAGTCCTGGTTTGGTGTCAGTTTAACAACCTTAGCAGATCGGACGTCTGATCCCATCGGCATCCCTGATCCTGCAGCATGAGTATGCAATTCGCCACGAGATCTGCCATTGCCTTAGTATGAGATTCCGGTTTGACGTCGACAACGACATGCACCAACCGGCAGTTCACTCCCCCTCAAACGAGTTGGAGATGGGTACCATAGTTCTTAGCGGCTTCTGCTCGATGGTATCGCTACGAAGATTTACAGTGTTACGTTTTTGGCTTTGACGACGCCGTTATATCGGAGCCCTGGCACGACGTCAAGTACTTGGCCTTTACCCAGCAGTCGCTAGGTGATACCAAATGTAATGTCACGATTGACGAGAAGCGCGAGGGTCTTCGGCGTTGACAACGAGCTTATGAGAAGCGCTACCGTGGCCACAAGAGAGAGAGAGAGAGTACGTCTACGCCGCCTTTCAGATGTCGGCTCAAGACCGCAGAGCTGACTGCCATTTCGGCACTTGATAGGCGAGTCTCGCGGTGCATCGACAGACATGACTGCACCTGGAGTTCAAGCTGAATGTCGCTCGAGTTCTCGTGGAGACAATTCCTGGAGATATTGTTGCCCAGCTCAGTTGTGTTGTGGATGAAGGTGCAACCGGTGTTGATCTCATCGCTGTAGTGTCCAAAGTGTCGACGTAAAGAAATTGACTCCATGTACCAAGCGAGAAGGAGATATTGCGAGAACTTCCTGGGTGCAGATAACTGCTGGCCGCTTCGTTGAATATCAATCCTGGATGTTTCAAGCGGAGCTCCATAAGTGAAGGTGCAGATCCGAGAGTGTCTTGGAGAACTATCATTTTATGCCCGGTACACTCGCACCAGTTCATTGTCATATCTTCCACGAGTTCAAGGAGCGAGATCTTAGATTCATGTTGCTTATCTTGCTCGTCCTCATATATTATACTGCGGCTATCCATAAGTGACCGATGCTGTCAGCACTCGTGACCTACACATATCTCTTTCACGAGCAGCTGACGAGCGATGCGTGCCGTGACAACCAAGGAGGTACATGTAGACTGTGGACCCATCGACGGACGACAGCTCATATGCCGGATCAGTACCACATGCGCTGACCATCTCTACTGACACTTTTTGAGTGCATTCAAGCCCTGAAGATCTTCGGGCGACCACTTGCCTATAGCCAACACTCACCCAATGCTTACCCATTTACATCATAACGCAGGGGTCGTGCGGTGATTTATTTCGGACGAGACAAGCTTCACTTGAAGATATGCACGCTAGATACCTTGGGGATCTGACAGTCTTCTCGCGCCCCTCTTGCTCATTTTGCAATTTGCCATCGACCTGCCACCTCGATCTTCACCGCCTACCAAGAGATATTCCTGGTCATGGATATTGTGACCACTGGTCTCGACATCCTCTGCGCAATCGCGAAGCTGCGGACCACGATACGACGTCAGCGCCACGAAAACAACAAGGCCTATGTGCGTCTGATGGTGATCCACACGGTGGTGTTTGAGTCGGCACACCTCCTTGAAGGGAACACAATACTACAGCGCACCAAGGCCATCGGCCAATTCATTGGCGCAGCAAACAAATTCCTCGAGTACCTGACAAAATGGAGCCGAATGCATCGTCTCCATCGACTTTTCAAGTCCGCCATCATGGAGGAAGAGCGGCTTGCAGTCGTCGCAGAAATCCATCAACTCGTCGAGACCATCAACTTCGCGACGTCAATGTCGGTCTTGCAGATGGAGAAATCAATGGAGAATTTGCTGGCAACACGCAAAAGTTGCAAACTTCCGCATGATCAAATGCAAGCTGAAATGGCCAAGCAACGGGACGTCGTGGTGGCCAGGAGGATTGCAGAGAGGGAGAGTACTCGTCTTCTTGAGCCAAGATCCACGTTTGTCGAAGTGCCGGCACCGACCAACTCTACCATTCTTGAGGTGGTTCACGTAGCTCCACTAGTGGTGCAACCTGTTGGAGTAGAACAACCAGTGGAGGTTGTTAATGAGCCTCTAACTATGCAAGCTCAAGTTGCATCGACGGTTGAGGAGAATCCTATTGAAGTGGGACAGACTCCCGATAGTCTCAGGGTGAAGAGTGTGGCAAAGACTGTTGAGGAGCCGGTGGTGCAGTCAAACCAGGCTATTGAGGAGGAACAAGAGGAACTTGTGGAGCCAAACGTTGTGAAGGAACAGGGAGTACCAGTTGAATTCAAGCCGACCCATTTGGACACCGTGGTGGAGGACGTTCAACTCGACGAACCGGGTGAGCTGACCCAAAGCGATGCTGACATCTTGCCAGAGGAGAAGGACAATCACGACGTCGATGAGGAAGCAAAGCACGACACCGAAGACGGCGATGGCGAAGTCAGCGTCGACGAGAAAGAGGACGCAATTCAGGGTGTGACTCTCGCGCAACAAATTTCTGCTTTAGATGATCTACCGATTCCGCTACTCATCGAACTGCTGAGCTTTAACAAAACAACCGAGATGGAGAAGGAGCAGGCCCTGTTGGCCCTCGTTCACCGTTGTGTAACTCATGCTGTCCGTATCGAAGTGGGTGGAAACGACGGGATTTCAGCACTAGCGCGCTTGGTGCAAGAGAGCGAAAACTTTTTCACCCAGCTATACGCTCTACACTGTTTGAGCTGGTTCACGTTCGAGTATTCCCAGATGCCCGAATCTGAGTTCGCTACGCTGCGGAATTTTGTTCGAGAAACAACAGAAGATGAAATTGTGGCGCTGCTGAACGAACTGCAGCACAGCAGTGGACTGGAGAAAGAATTTGCACTGATCCGAAGCTCGTGCATGGCAACTCGTGGGGACAGAGACAAACTACGTAGGTCTGGAATTCTGTCAGAAGTTGTGAGATCGCTGGCGGGTGGTACGGAAAACGATAAGTTGTGGGCAGCAGAGGTGCTGGCAACTGTCAGCGGCGATGATGGGAGCTGTGCGATCATCACACGTGAGGGAGCTATTCCAATGTTGGTTGCGCTGCTTCAATACGGAACCGATCTGCAAAAGCATGTGGCTACCCGCGTGCTTGGTAACCTGGCCGCACGGAATGCAGATATCCGGAATAAAATTGGACAGGAAGGAGGAATTCCGCTCATGGTAGCGTCACTGCGTACTAGTGGAGATGTGCAAAATCCGTGGGCTGAGTACGCGCTCGCGATGATCTCGCTGAACAATGAGACGAACAGCGTTGCGATCGCTAAGGAGGGTGCAATCAAACCACTTGTCGTACTGCTTCGAATGGGGACACCAATTCAGCAGGAATGGTCAGCATACACACTGGGAAACCTTGCTTCCGTCAATAACTCGTATCGTGATGCTATCAAGTCGGAAGGCGCCATTTCACCCCTTCTTAATCTGTTGCTTGATGGAACTGATATGCAGAAGCTGCGGGCCGAGTACGCGCTGGGTAGACTTGTTTGTCGTAACGAAAAGCTGGATGGGCCTATCCGACCACTTGTTGAGCTATTGAGAACGGGTCCCGAGTCGGAGAAACAGGCTGTGGCCAACATGGTCGGCAAACTTGCTGAGAGTGACGATGTACATCGGGATGCTTTTGGGAGCAAAGGCGCTATTGAACCGCTGGTAGATCTCTTGAGAACAGGGACCGACGGACAGAAGCAATCTGCAGCCTTCGCACTTGGTTGCTTGGCCAACAACAATGAAGCGAATGCAACGGCAATTGCGAACCAAGAAGGAGCTTCAAGACTACTTCAGCTACTTTCAGTTACAGGAACCGAGGGACAAAAGGCAGAAGCCACACGTGCACGGGAACATATTGCCGCGGCAAGCACCAAGCTTCTGCCGGACATCACACCGATCGTGGGCTACGTCACTACTCAAACCCCAATTGTGGCTTCAGCTGCTCGGAGCACGTTTGAAAACGTGTATGGTGGTGTAATTCCATTCTTCCAGAGGTTCGCGAAGACGGACGATGGCGCTCGAAGCAAGTCGGAGCCTGCAACCCCGAGATCAGGATTCATGCCTGAAGCTGCGTGAAAAACCAATGTTTAGTGTTCAACTACTTGTATGATCTCGCCAACCAACTCTGCCTGATGCGGTGAATACATAATACAATTCGTAATACTTCATGGTCAGAGGGTCTTTTATCACAAGTAAAAACATAATAGCGCAAAAAAAAATCGCAAGCAGACGACACCTCCTCCTCTGGCCATCTCGGACTGACTTGCCGAGTCAGACTCATACAGGTCTCGCCACAGAGCTGATCCACTTGTCACAAGGCTTGCGCTCTATGGCGGTGCTCCATTGCGAATGATTGGCCTCGTATTCGGCTTTTCCGCATCCCTCGCGCCATCTTGGAGGTCCGCGGCCAATCAAGGCACTTTCGCCCCATGCTTGTGTCAACTCAGCACTCGGGATTTACTCGTGAGCGTCACCAGGGCGCACACGGACCCTTTTGGTACAGTTTTACTTGGGGACACTTCCGGGAGGGCGCTGTTTCCGGGACGGTTCTTGCAGCTGCTACATGACCAGCGTATTTGGATCGGATCCCGTGGCGACAGCTCATTTGTGCCCACCGTTGCTCGCACGATCCGAGTGCAACGACCATCAACGCTCCACATACATCACCACCATTACATGTAGTTGTTCTCGACACGATCCAGTCCAATACCTTTGGTCATCAAAATGCTGATGGATCCCACTTCGACACGATCGGCATTCAAGAGCAGCAAGCCAAGTCCCCACTGCGTAAATGTAACTCGTTGGAAAACCTCGGGTCTGGGGGTGCCCAAGAACACTCCGACTGGTGATTTATTTCGGACGGGACGGGTCTATCCGACCGCTTCAAGCGTTCACGGCCACCGAGACCTCAAGTCGATCCTCAGGTTTTCTTGCGCCCCTCTTGCTCATTTTGCAATTTGCCATCGACCTGCCACCTCGATCTTCACCGCCTACCAAGAGATATTCCTGGTCATGGATATTGTGACCACTGGTCTCGACATCCTCTGCGCAATCGCGAAGCTGCGGACCACGATACGACGTCAGCGCCACGAAAACAACAAGGCCTATGTGCGTCTGATGGTGATCCACACGGTGGTGTTTGAGTCGGCACACCTCCTTGAAGGGAACACAATACTACAGCGCACCAAGGCCATCGGCCAATTCATTGGCGCAGCAAACAAATTCCTCGAGTACCTGACAAAATGGAGCCGAATGCATCGTCTCCATCGACTTTTCAAGTTCGCCATCATGGAGGAAGAGCGGCTTGCAGTCGTCGCAGAAATCCATCAACTCGTCGAGACCATCAACCTCGCGACGTCAATGTCGGTCTTGCAGATGGAGAAATCAATGGAGAATTTGCTGGCAACACGCAAAAGTTGCAAACTTCTGCATGATCAAATGCAAGCTGAAATGGCCAAGCAACGGGACGTCGTGGTGGCCAGGAGGATTGCAGAGAGGGAGAGTACTCGTCTTCTTGAGCCAAGATCCACGTTTGTCGAAGTGCCGGCACCGACCAACTCTACCATTCTTGAGGTGGTTCACGTAGCTCCACTAGTGGTGCAACCTGTTGGAGTAGAACAACCAGTGGAGGTTGTTAATGAGCCTCTAACTATGCAAGCTCAAGTTGCATCGACGGTTGAGGAGAATCCTATTGAAGTGGGACAGACTCCCGATAGTCTCAGGGTGAAGAGTGTGGCAAAGACTGTTGAGGAGCCGGTGGTGCAGTCAAACCAGGCTATTGAGGAGGAACAAGAGGAACTTGTGGAGCCAAACGTTGTGAAGGAACAGGGAGTACCAGTTGAATTCAAGCCGACCCATTTGGACACCGTGGTGGAGGACGTTCAACTCGACGAACCGGGTGAGCTGACCCAAAGCGATGCTGACATCTTGCCAGAGGAGAAGGACAATCACGACGTCGATGAGGAAGCAAAGCACGACACCGAAGACGGCGATGGCGAAGTCAGCGTCGACGAGAAAGAGGACGCAATTCAGGGTGTGACTCTCGCGCAACAAATTTCTGCTTTAGATGATCTACCGATTCCGCTACTCATCGAACTGCTGAGCTTTAACAAAACAACCGAGATGGAGAAGGAGCAGGCCCTGTTGGCCCTCGTTCACCGTTGTGTAACTCATGCTGTCCGTATCGAAGTGGGTGGAAACGACGGGATTTCAGCACTAGCGCGCTTGGTGCAAGAGAGCGAAAACTTTTTCACCCAGCTATACGCTCTACACTGTTTGAGCTGGTTCACGTTCGAGTATTCCCAGATGCCCGAATCTGAGTTCGCTACGCTGCGGAATTTTGTTCGAGAAACAACAGAAGATGAAATTGTGGCGCTGCTGAACGAACTGCAGCACAGCAGTGGACTGGAGAAAGAATTTGCACTGATCCGAAGCTCGTGCATGGCAACTCGTGGGGACAGAGACAAACTACGTAGGTCTGGAATTCTGTCAGAAGTTGTGAGATCGCTGGCGGGTGGTACGGAAAACGATAAGTTGTGGGCAGCAGAGACGTTGGCAACGCTCACCACAAACAGTAACAAGAGCGTCCTGGCAATTACCCGCGACAAGGGCATTCGACTGCTGGTTGCGCTGCTACGATCCGGAACCGATCTGCAAAAGAACGTGGCTACCCACGCGCTCGGCAACTTGTCCGCTTTCAATGCAGATATCCGGAGTAAAATCGAACGGGAAGGAGGAATTCCGCTCATGGTAGCGTCACTGCGTACTAGTGGAGATGTGCAAAATCCGTGGGCTGAGTACGCGCTCGCGATGATCTCGCTGAACAATGAGACGAACAGCGTTGCGATCGCTAAGGAGGGTGCAATCAAACCACTTGTCGTACTGCTTCGAATGGGGACACCAATTCAGCAGGAATGGTCAGCATACACACTGGGAAACCTTGCTTCCGTCAATAACTCGTATCGTGATGCTATCAAGTCGGAAGGCGCCATTTCACCCCTTCTTAATCTGTTGCTTGATGGAACTGATATGCAGAAGCTGCGGGCAGAGTATGCGCTAGGGCGGCTCGTATCTGGAAACCAAGATCTTGGTCGAGCACTCGTCGAGTTTCTGAAAACGGGTTCCAACTCAGAAAAGCAGGACGTGACCAACATGATAGGAAAACTTGCCGAGAGTGACGACGTCCGTCGAGATGATTTTGGGAGCAAAGGTGCTATTGAACCTTTGGTAAACCTCCTACAAACCGGTACAGATGAACAGAAGCAATCCGCCGCATACGCACTGAGATGCCTCGCCAACAACAACCCCAGGAATGCATCGCAGATGGTGGAAGAAAAAGCGACGAGACTGCTTAAAGCGCTCGTGGAGTCTGGAACCGAGAGGCAAAAGGCAGAAGCCACCCGTGCACTGGAACGTATTGCCGCGGCAAGCACCAGGTTTCTGCCGGACATCACACCGATCGTGGGCTACGTCACTACTCAAACCCCAATTGTGGCTTATGCTGCTCGGAGCACGTTTGACAACGTTCGTGGCGGTGTTGTTCCGCTATTCCAAAGGTTCGTCGGTCAAAACAGCTCGCAACACGCTACTCCGAAATCACAGATCATCCCCAGCGAAGTTCCTGAAGCAGCGTAAGTCGATGTTGAGTGATGCACTGCTTGTTGTCTCTTTGCTCGTTGTAATCATTTATGTCATGCATCAGCCATATCAAGCAGTGAAAATAATACATGTGAAATGGATCGGTAGTTATTTGTCTTGATGAAGCTACTCTCATGTGCAGCATTAGCTGGAACAGATTTCATCCGCAGTTTCGTGGCATAATCCTCTGTCGATGCCCACGGGCGTAGGTAATGCCGAAAATTGGAACGGGCTGACACCGATGGTACTCGAGATCTGCAACTTGTAGGCACCATACGAACCGCGAGTGCGGCACGTGTAGAGCTCGGGAGGGTAATCTGCCTTGGTTTTTCCAGCGAGAGCGTCCTCTTCTGATGCTCCTGTAGGTGCAATGGCTAGAATGTACGAGCCTTTCTTGAGGAATGTGGCTTTGTACGGATCTCGGTAACTCACAGAACCGTCGTCGATACCTTCATCGACCTGAGAGTCGTCGACCGTGAAAATGGGTGTTGGGTCATCACTAGGAAACAAGAAAATCATCGAATCCAAGTACGCAGCAAGACAGTCCCCGTTCAGATCGTAGTAGGTGTCGTTGTCAGCAATTTCGACTGACGTCACATCGAACGAGACGTCGGCATCGCTAGTAAGCGTGAACGCTACAGTGTCGATGCTAACGTAACCTGTCGCGTAAACAATAGCTCCGTCAAACGTAAGGCGGGGAGTAAGTGGCAATACGGCTTCTGGAGCAGGTGGCGTGTAGTCTGGGAACTTCTCTATGTTGGCGGTGGCATTCGATCCATCGTCGAGACCATCGAACTCAGCCACGTCGATGTCGTTCGCCATCAAGTCGGAAACAATTCTCATGGCGGGGACACCAGTGTTTGCACACATTTCGCCGCAATGGTGTAGTGCCACGACCCCATGATCCGCGTGCGAAAGCACCGGAGACCCCGACGATCCACTTTGCGTGTCACCGCTGTACGAGTATCCTATGCCACCGCAAGAGCTGGCATGGAGACTGAGCAACGCCACATTGCTCGTATAGTCGTCAACAAGTGCGATGCGCTTGCCATGGTACAACGGGTGCTGAGGAATGTAAAGCTGCTCGCCGACTACACCCGGTCGATTTTTCATGCGCAAGTAGCCGTATTTCTGAGCTAACTCTGCTCCGTCCGACGGCAACTTGATCAACGCGTAGTCCAGTCCTTCATCGGCGTGGATAAGCTCAACACTCACAGCCACGGTATCACCTGGGCAAGCGCCCCACGAAGTGCACGAAACACTGTCGCTGCATATGTCAGCTTCCGCCATGAATTCGACGGTGGTGGCGCTCGCTTCCGCATCGGTAGCGACACAATGGTAATTGGTCATGATGTGTCCCTGGTTACCTAGTAGCCAACCCGTGCAGCCCGCATACGCTTTCGGACCCTTTGGAATGCGAAGTCTCGCAACAGATCGAGCTGCCAAAAATGTTGTACGTGTAGTTGGATCAGCGTAATAGCAAATCGCCTCTTTCGTATTGTCTGCGGCGCAGATCGATTCATCAGTCGCAGAAATTGGATTGCTGTCGTCCATGAGAACGTAGTGGTACGAACTCACCACGAAGCCGAAGCACTTGGTTTCGTCGTCGGTGATGTCGAAGGTGTCAGTGTCCTGATCGGCCATTGTGGTATTGATGCTGCCTTCATCACGATAAAACTCGATACGGAACTCCTTCGCGAGGACTGGAGGCGCTGAGATGTTTTTGTAGACTCGACCGCTCTTATAATTCGCCGTGAGATTGAGCGTACGATCTGGGGAGTCGAAGCCTTCCACTGCTCGGAGTACGACTGAAGCACCACGAGGCATCCAAAGTTTGCTGAGGTGCAGCGCCACATAGGCGTAACCAGTACCTTTGGTGAGTGTGAAGGACCGAAATGGCACGTTGCTACCGGGTACTGCGCTATCGAAAGCGGTTTGGAATTCGGGGCAGCCCATGCCGATGTTCAGGAGGTTTACATGCGCCGAACCGGTCGATTTCGAGATCTTGGGACCACTTGGTTCATCGCCGTCGTGCGTAAGTCCAATGTCGTCGGATCTGTTTTTGCTGCGGCCAGTGCTTACGAGATACACCGTCGTCACCAGCAGCACGACCAAGCCTGCTATGACCAGCGCACGATGGCGTTGCTTTCCGTCACTCGTCCAGTTGAGCTTGTGGTACTTTGCAGCACCCACCACATTGTGCATTATTCAAGTGTTCCTAGGCTTGTCCGGTCAATCCGCGTGGTGGAGTGTTGCCATGTGAGCTTCAACTCTACCACATGGAAGCCCCGAATATAGGATTACCAGCGCGAGGACGGCAGCTATTTTCGAGTCGATTTTTTTGGCCGTCGCCAGCTGTCAAAATAATAATAATAATAATACTGACGTATTCTTTATATAATAATACGTGGTGCGACGCGAGCTTTCAGGATGTCGACGCCGACGCCGCGCCCGCACCAGCGTCTGGGCGATGCCGCCTGGAGCAAGATGCCCAAAGTGGTGCGTTCTACCTTTTCCTGCCCTGCCCTACCCTGCCCCTCCTCTCCTCACGTCTCTCTCGCGTGTTCTACCTTCCAGAATGGGGAGCTCTTCGCTCTGACCTACGGCTCGCTCGTCACACAGCTCATCAAAGACTTCGAAGACCTCAAAGTCGTCAACCAGCAGCTGGACAAAATGTAGAACAGGAGTGCACATATGGTAGTACGTACTACGTGCAACACTAACTGGGTGTTGGCACACGTGTCTGTATACAGGGGCTACAACATCGGCGTGCGACTAGTGGACGAGTTCCTGGCCAAGTCGGGCGTGAGCAGCTGCCAGGACTTCAAGGAGACGGCCGAGGTGGTGGCCAAAGTGGCCTTCAAGATGTTCCTGGGCATCAATGTGGAGGCCTCTCAGTGGAACGCTGAAGGGAACGCCTGCAGTCTACTGATCTACGACAACCCGCTCACAGGTAGTACGCGTGCCACCTGTTCTACCTACTGCTAAAGGGCAGAACAAGGCTGTGCTGATGATATACGTTGCTGTGTAGAGTTTGTGGAGCTGCCGCCGAGTGCGTACGGCGTCTTGTGGTACTCGAACGTGCTGTGTGGCGTGCTGAGGGGCGCGTTGGAGATGGTGCAGATGCGGGTCGAGGCGCAGTTTGTCAAGGATGTGCTGCAGGGAGACGAAGTGTCGGAAATCAGGTTGGTGCTGTTATTGGCGCGGATGTGATCGTTGTTGTACTGACCTTCGTTTTTATGACAACAGGCTGGAGCTGAAGGGGATGATCGAAGAAGCCATGGGGGACGAGTACAAGGAGGACTAGTGAGCAACCACCGATTTGATGTAAGCTGCTTGCATGTATGGCATTATATTCTTGTCCTGGGGACGAAGTTTTGTGGAGAATCTTCTGTGATTAAATCTCGATCGACCCCGTGGGGTTCACTTGCAACGGCGGAGGCCGAAGAATACTCACAGCACAATCTACAGACGGATAATGTGCATCAAGCCAACTTGTTCGGAGCAGGATAGTGTTGCGGTCGTGAAACTCGCGTTGCTCACTCACTGAGACCACCAGCTTCGGTAACCATAGAGCTCTTTTCGCCGACTTTGACCACCAGCTTCCACGATCACTTGGCACATCTCAATGCTACAGCTTCAACAAATGGCGAAAACCTTACTTGCGTATGGCATGGTTTCTTCCCCTGTCTGAGTCCTCTGGCAAGACACGATCGTTCCCATCCTTTGGACGCCGAGGGTGGCCTGTGACCGGTTGTCCTGTGACTGGCGAAGAATGGAGTCGCTGAGTGAGGGCCTGAGCCTGGGGTCGAGCTTCCGGTTGGCGAGTGAGCGTCAATGCGTTGGTATTGGCACTCACATAGCTGGCAATGCGTTGTAGTTGTGTAACTCGTGCTTGCTGTTGAAAAATATTGACCTCATTATACTGCCGAGTTGGCGGCACTAGACTCGAGTCCTCTGGCAAAACTCGCTCGCTTCCGTGCTCCTCCGGGTCCTCCTTTGGAGGTTTCGCATCGAGCCATTCAGGTGTCAGTAGAGCGCAATCGCCCTCCACTTCCAGGTCAAACTCTTGCTTGAAAACGCCAACTGCAAAAGAAGCAAAAGAAAACCAAAAGTTAGCGCATAGAATCATGCTCAAGTACCGAACACGCACCATCGTCTTCGCTGTAGAGATATACAATATTTTCGAAATCGAAGTCGGCCGCTTTCAGGCTTGCATTCGCAGACCCCACGCTCACAGCAACGTCATCGACGATTATCACGTTCTGGTGCTGATCACGACTGGCTTGCTTCTGGTAGTAAACCGGGATGCCTGCTTTCATCAGCTCTTCGATGCGTGGCCGAGAGTACTTGGAGAGAAGCATCTCCTGGTCCGCCAGTACGATCACCTTTCTGCCCTTCCTTAACATCTCCATTAGAGCACCTGTAACGCTAGGATGTGCAAGACTAGACATGGTTGCTAATACACTATACAGAGCTAGACGAATGTGGCGCAGCAGCTTCTTGAGGAAGTTAGGATCGCGAGAAAACGTGATGTCAGTTGAACGTAGGGTAGCGATCTTCTTGAGGATTCGAGCGAAGGTCCCCCATTTGATGTCCAGGAGCTTTGCACACGATCTGTTGCTGAGAGTCCCAACACCTCCCTTGGCACGTTGTTCTGCTGCATAGTGCGCCTTGAGCTCCTCGATCCGACAGGCCACCAGGCGAGGGTCATGCTTGGGGTCGGTCAGCCGCCCGACATCCCCCCACGGGAGCCCCTGCACAAAATGATTGTATATTTTGCGTATCGTTCGATCATGTAATCCGGTCTCGCTTGCGATCTCCGCAAAGTGCGGCGCGGCAGCAACGCGTACTGAGCGCAAAAGCTTGCGGATGATTTTCTTCCGCTGTTCGCTCGACATGGGGTGCTGGGTGCCTCTTTTTTATTATTATTATTGGTCGTCGTCGTCTATAGTTGTCCGTGTGCGAACACAGGTGGTTCCAGGTAGATACCTACGTGGTGGATTGACTGACCTTGCGCCTTGTTCATCGTCATCGCAGACGCTGGCACTACCGGGAACTGCTTGCGTCGCAGGGTAAACGGAAATTCTTTATCCTCGTCATCGCTCAGAAACACGATACGCGGGATAAACACGCGTTGTCCACGTCGAGGGCCAGACATTATAGTCGCGTCAATGCATTTCTCTCGCAAAGATACCACTCGCAGACGCGTTCCGTTGCACAAACCTTCGTCGCTATTTAGATTCCGAATCATAATGATAGGAGTGCCAACTTTGAGAACCATCTTGTGAGGGGGCATTCCTGAGAAATTGAGTGAGTTCAAAACCTCAGTCTCGAATAGGTTCTGATCTCCGCGACCGCCGAGGCTGTCGTTGGAGAGATATTCTCGTGTCTCTCCAGACAATCGCTCAGCTACCATTTCGTTGATCCGACGAACACTTGCATTGGTTGGCGCCAAAATCGCACGATCCACAAGTACTGATCTGGCAAGTCAGGATCACCTACCCCGGGGTAAATCGCATCAATCAGTGCGTTGACATTGCGAGTGCGCTGATCATCTTCAGGCTCGTCCGATTCGCGTTCACCTTCAGGATCCAATGGTGGAAGCAAATTGAAATTCGGAGCTTCGTACTCTGAATCCTCATCGGAGGAATCTTGATTAGAAGTCGAGGCGCCACTGGAGACTGGAGTAACGCACATTATCTGCGGGATACAGATGTCGTTGTCGTCAATATCGCGATTCACCGGATAACGACCCTCTCCAATTTGAAGTAAGAACTCCGAAAATTCGGCTAACTCCGCAGCATCATCTGGATCAAGCGCCGTTTTCACACGCATATTCTCTATCAAACGCGCCTGGCGGAGGTGCTGCCGTAAGGGAGACGCTTTAAAACACAACTTAAGCTTTTCAGCCCTAATAACATCCTTTAAAACCAGTAGGATTTGACGATGGTCACCACTGAAAACCATATCCTTCCCCTCAATCGGCTCGACTTCATTGTTCATGAAGTCGCGAAAAGTTCGGTCGACTGCTTCAAAACACGCCCGATGCATCATCGGAGCTTCATCCCAAATAATCAAACTGGCGTTACGAATCAATTCCGGTTTCTGGCTCTGCCATGGAAGGGTACACGTCGAAAACTCCGTGGGTTTCAGCGGGATACGGAACGTCGAATGTGCTGTGTGACCGCCTGCCAATAGAGTAGCTGCAATTCCACTTGATGCAACAGCTATAGCCACCTTGCGCTGCAGGCGGACATGAGCCAGGGTTTGCTCCAGCAAGAATGCCTTCCCAGTTCCGCCGGGTCCGTCCACGAAGAATAGCTTTTCTCCTCCCACCGGGTTATTCGCAGCTTCGATCACTTGGTCGAAAATCTCTCTCTGGTTCTCGTTCGGTTGGTCCTCTTGCGCCGCAATATGCTGCAGTTCGTTCTGGGGATACGCGTCTATCTCTTGCTGAACAATGTCGGCAGACGTCGCGCCTTCGTCTTCTACTTCCGAGGATACGTCGCTGTAGGTTTCCAGTCCAGGAAGGTCATGCGTCTCCACCGTTTTCGCATTTGAAGTCAGATATTGTGCCAAGTGCTTCAACGTTTTGTACTCTGCCATCCGCAGGCGCACCGTATCCTCGCGCGTTATGTTGTGAAGATTGTCGCAGTTTTCAATGCCACGAACAAAGTCTTCCGACATATCCTTCTTGAAGTTGTTCCACAGATTCGCAGCGCGACCAGGCATAGCATACACCAGCATAATTTCAAAAAGCTGCCGCAGCTCGTACGGCGTCTTGAACGACGCCGCCTCTGTCGTACAATCCGCGCACTCTCCGTCGTCCTCTAAATATCCAGCTGCCAGCGCAGCTTCCTTGAATGTTGGGTATTCTATGCCATTCACCAGCCGGAGATCCACAAATGGTTTCGGCGATCGGCGATTACAGAGGAGAAGGCGTAGGTGAAACCGTTCCGGGTCTTGAGGAGACACATGAACGATGCGGCCCAAAGACGCCACGTACTTCTTGTAGGGCACCCAAGCCCTTCGATCCATATCCCATCTGTATTTCTTGGGGACATCCTTGTATAGCAGATCAGCCGTCTCAACTGGGTTCCTCTTGCAGAGTCTAAAAAAGCCCATGAGCATAGATCGATCGCCGCGACGCACCAAGTTATGAAGCTGAGGCGTCGTAGCATGCTCACGATACGTGACCAGGCTCATGCTCTCCAAATGGATCGGAACGCTAACCACAGCGTGTGTCGATGCTTGCGTGGGATGCCTAAACAGGCGCATACATGCCTCAACAGGAGAAATGTAGCGTCCCAGCAAGTACTGCAAGATCCCGTTGGCCTCGATGTCCTCGCCGTCAATTGTGATCGTGATCATGTCCGATCCTTTGTAGACGTATTTGTAAATGTACTTTATCGCCTTGTTAGTCGAGCACACTTCACGGTTGATGTGGCAGTTGTACTTCTGGGAAAGAAACGCATTGTGCGGGACGACCCGCTGGTTAATCGTTGCGTTGTCCCAAACTATGCCTTCGTGGCAAATTATTCCATCGGGGCGGCGGCGACGCTTGTACGAGGGGTATTTGTCGGGAGCCGTGACAGTTTCTTCCGATAGCGGCTTGGGAAACTTTTTCGAGCACCTGCCGTTCTTCATACAGGGCCAATTTAGATGTTGCCGTCCGCAGGGGCCATGAAGCATACTGGACATCACTGTCTCATAGAGCTCGGGGTGTGTCTCTTTATTCGGAAGCTCCGCAGACACGAAGCGGTCGACATCTTCTGCAGTTGTTGGCGCGTCCTCTGGTCTCAAAATCAAAAGGATATGGGCGTGAGGAAGGCCACACGTTTGATATTCGTCCACTTGAATCTGCGCGTCTTGAATCCCCAAGATTCCTTCGTCGAGAACCTTATTGAGCGCCTGGAGCTTCTGAACAAACACGCGCGCCACCAAGTCAGGTCGATCCGATGCTTTCTCGTGCGGCTTCAAGTTTTCCTTGATTTCGGGCCAGCTGGGGTTGTAGGCCATGGTGATGGAGAGGTTAGAAGCACCTGTTTCTCGTACAATAGCCATAGCATCCAAGAAGCGCTGGTACATGTAGCGAGGGCCTCTAGTAAACTTAGGAGGGATAATTACCCGGCGCCCAAGGTTGGCGGCTTCTGGATCGGTCGCGTCAGGTGCTGCTTCATCCGGTTGACGGGTATTGGGCCGAGATGTGCCCTGTGCCACTATTGCATCAGCCTCCAACCGATGAACATCAACAGATTTGCTCCGTAACGCGTCTGTGAGGCCCTGAAGTGTCTCCAGTCGATACTCGAGCTGGTTCTTCTCAATGAAGCGTAGTCGCTCTTGTTCCGCCTTGGCCCACTGGTCGACGCAGTACTGCTGTGTTAAACGACCTCCCCGAAGAATCGGAGAATCACTTGCTGTCCTGTCATATAGCAGATATGCCTCGAACTCCCGTAGCGACATTGCCAGTGGCTCTCCCTTGGAATTCACAGGGTTCCCTACGTATGGAATGTCGTACGTCCAACCCCGCTCCCCGTATTGAAAGAGGAGAGGGTACTGAAGCGGATCGTAGCTGTCATTGGTCTCGAAGATGCGCATGAACCCTCCTTGACGCGGTCGTAGAAGAATATCCCGAGGTCGAGCAGCGTTATCGTCAATGACAATCGCGGCCACCTTGGACGCGGTCGGGGTGTTGCGAGTGCCTGGGTTCGCGTTCCTATTCACATGTAGACGAAGGCGAAGGTCCTCGTCAGGCGCGACCAACTGCTAAAGCCGCAACGCTGGGTCATCATCAAGAATATCCTCTCCTGCTGCTCGACGGCGCTCCCGCTCCTCCCGAACCTCCACATACTCATACCGAGTACGCTCTATCAACATTTGTCGAGCTTGTAAGAACTGTTGAACGTACGGATTGTGGTCAACCATCACCTCGTCAATTGTTTCCAGTATCGAGCGGTCTTGCCCATCTGTCATCTGCATCCGGCTCCTCACTCGCGCATCCATGTCCGGGTCGTTCACCTACACCTGGGCAAACATGGATCGTCCATTGGGGGGAGGTAACAAAGAACCCAAGCGATGGCGAACAGACCCCTGTACGCGGAAGTTGTACACGCCATTCCCGGCGACGCTGTCATCCATGTCGTGTAGGATTCACGATAAAATTCTCACGTGTCGGGTGAGTTCCCACCGACAACGCACGCTAACTCGCAAAGGTTAGCGACTGTTGGATCGAACCTGAAGACCAGGAACGATCCCTTACACCGGGTCGGTTGCAAGCGCTTCTGTGCACTGCGGTCGCAATAGGTTAACCCTTTATTTAACTCCTCTAGCCACGAGCTTAGGCTAGGAAGCAGTAAACCCTGCAGTCCCTCAGACGGAAGGGTACCGGCGTGTTAGGCCTTATACAGGGGCGCCGAGGTATAACCTCGGCAGGAAGTCTAGAACACGTAAGAACCCTTCGGTTCTCACGAATACACACAGAGCAACACTCTAAGGTCGCTCCCACACACACTCGGCCACGCTTCACTCTTGGCCTAATTATAGACAAACCCTCGGTGATGCACCTTTGCTCAATCTACGGGCATCCACCCTACCTGAGCGTGTCCTGCGCTACGATAAACTAACTACACTTACCGGAGACGGGCTTGACCCTTGTTGGCTTGGGGGGGAAGACTGCTGTTTTACTTCTGCTTATTTGTGGCTCTGAGAGCCTCTGTAGGTCTTCCTATACCTACTCCTATATTCCTATACAAATATCAAGTGTGAACAGATCTCGGTGGGAGACTCTAGAGTCTCAAATAGGTACGACCGAGATTTCGACAACACGGTGATGTGTGGCACATAATCCTATCCTAACCTAATTCAATACCTCGGTCGGGTTATATTAGTACGACCGAGGGTGTCACTCGTTCCTCTCTGTCACTCCACCGCGGTAAATGTATTCCACCAATCACAGCCGCGCCTTTCACTGAAAGCGTCCACGACGGTTGCCCCTTCAACAGAGGCCGTGATCCGGGTCAAAAACCCAACATCACAGTCGCCTCAATCTTCCGTTGCCATACGACCCTGCGCTTCGTGGACTCAGGTTCAACAACCTTTTCCGGATGGCAAACTACCGTGTACGCACAGTAGGCATTTCTCAAATTCACACGACCTTCTCGGGCGAAATGGATGCGCCGCTCCAACTGGAGTAGGATCGCGGGTTCGCTACGCCTGTGTAGCTAGCTGTTCATGCATCAATAATGCATAGCAACGCATAGTTGATCTGTGTTCATGGCCTTCTGTTTCTTTGTCAACATGCAGATCGAGCAATCTCCCTCTGTCTTCAGTGGCGATTGAGCTGCCGATGATGACGACGCTGGTGGTGGTAAAGCCACACTGAACATGTAGTCAAGTGAACGAAGAAGGAATCGCATGTGAGTTTCCATGTGCAGTTGTTTGACTTGTTCATTTAGAAACTTCGTGCTACGTAAAACGCGACTATGATATGAATACGAAACCCTCAATTCGTTGTGCATGTCCTGCATCAGCCCCTTGTAGCTTAGGACTTCTTGGTGATCGCTTGGAGCAACAGCATCAGCTCCTGCGCGCGAGCTCGACCTTCCTTACGGTCGCAACGAGCACGCTCCTCCATCTCAAGCTTGTCTTGGCGGCGGCGTTCTTCGGCCTCGGCCTTGTCTGCAAGCAGACGTGCCTCTCTGGCCACGATGTCATCACGGCGAATTTGTTCTTGTTCGGCACGACGTGCCTCCGCCTTCCGCTCGTTTTCTTCGCGTAGAAGAAGAATGGTCTCCATGATGCTCCCACCCATGTTGCTAGCAGCATTTTCGAGGCCGTTCATCTTGGCCCTGAGCGCAGTGGTGGCCTTTACAGCCCGAATTCTCTTGGCCTTCGCGTAGCTGGCCTCGAGTGTCTCCTAGTCCTCTTCAAGAGCTCTTTTAGCGCCGACAGTATCGCGGAAGACCGACAAATTGCCTCCTCCCAAACGATTCGAGAAGTTCTGGTACTTGGGCTTCTTGTTTTCGTCGCGCTTTCCAGACGGGCGACCTTGGGGCGTTGGATGTTCCGTCGGGAACAAAGTGGTGTTTGCCACGGTGTTGGTGACAGTCTTGCGTGGCTTTAGCGGCTCTGCGGTACCAGCCGACCGCGTAGTTTGGGACGCATGCAGTGGTGCCGGACGCGGTGTTTGTGCAAGGGCTTCGAGGCCGTCGCTGACCAGGGGAGATGCAAGCAGCTCCTGAAACTGGCCCCGGTTCGACGATGAAGCAGGCGGCTCGCCCGCAACCGACTCGTCGGTACCAAGCGGCTCATCAAGCCCGGAGTCAGTGGTCTCAATGCCAATGCGCAAGCCCTCTCCGTCGCCGTCTTCGTAGAAGCTGTCGTCAGGGTCCACGTCGAACGAGAAGTCTGGCTCCACGATACGCACGTCGCGGTCAGCTTCATCGTCCATCTCAATCACGTTGGCCTTGTCGTCGATAGCCTACTTGATCTCCTTCGCCTTCTTGATGTGAGGGGGCGTGTTCGGCATCCCCGTAGGTTTGCGCGTGCTGTAAAGCACTTTGAACTTGCGGCGCAAGCTTTCGAAGTCACGCTCGGGCGTACCACGAGCTCGGGAAGTGTTGTACGTCACCGCCAGACGCTCCCATTCGTCTCTGCACAGCGGTAGTGACTGCTCGACGAGGTGCAGGAGGCGGTCGGTGTCGGCCATGGTGTAGTTAGTGGTTCCAGAGTTCTTGCCCACCTGTAGACCATCACACAACGACAACATCAGTTAGACAGCGGTGAAGGCATATGTGATGGAGATTGCGTCTTCATACTGGACGGAGTTTTGGGGCAGGATGTGGAAGGCGAGTTCGGAGTGGATGCTTGCTCGCTGTGTGGCAAAAGCCAAAGTGAGAGAATCTCGCGCCGTGCAGCGACAGCAAGTTGTTCGAGGACAAGCTTCCGCCACCACCAATTTGAAGAGGATCTTGAAAGGTTGTAGCTGTGCAGCAACTTCAACGTAGAGCGCGCGAAATCTGCGCGCGCAAAATGGCAGCTACAACGCGCAAGTCAAAAACTTCGAAGGGGACTTCATCACGGCGCCAAAACCCATTGCTTTCACGTTGAACGCGACGCCCACGTTGAGGTTTAGCTAGATACGCTGCATTCAACATCAATGAAGCCACGAATTTCAGTCACTTTTATTGCATCATTCAACCATGTATGCTTCCCAACAAGCCTCGTACGTACATAGTGACCAAACGCATCGTCATGCCCTTGCCCTTCTCATGGATCTTCTTCACCTTCGATAGCGCGGTGGCCGCACCCTTCAAGCTGGCACCGGCAGACAAATCAGAGGTCGTCGCCGTAGTCCACGGTGATCCCATCGCCACGATGAATTTCTTGTGTCGTTGCCACGACCACGGTGGTGCGACGGCCGTTGGCAACCTCGATGAACTTCGCCACAAGCTGGCATGAGTGATTGACAAACCTCATCATGCCACCCATACATTCAGCGTTGATAGCAGCACAAACTGGGTATGCAGGTTTTTCGGGACGTTGCTTCATCACAAGACGGTAGCCACCATTGCGTGGCCGTCCAGCACGAGAGACACTGACGTGCTCCATCTCGCCCAGATACTGCCCCAACACCACACCAGAGTCGATGTGTTCGGCAGCAACAACGCCGAGCGACCGTGTGCGTATGTTCCGCCCCAAGAATACCTTGTTCGATTCGAGCAGACCGTTGCCGCATAGTCCTCGGTACGGGCAACAGTTGATGTTGCAGTACAAATGCATCAGCGCGTTGCGGCAGGAATCCACGCGGCAAGGAGACGAACACCCACACGAACCGAAATGAGGTACTGCAAGGAAGGCCGTCGCCAGGGGGTTGAACTGCTCACGCAGGTGAGCCACGCCAAATAGCCACCTCGCAGGCACGAACACATCGCCTAGCCGAGATATCTCTAGTCGAGGTCGAGGCACTTCATCCGCAATGGTGCGCAATCACGCGATTGAGTTGGAAACGGATCGATTCGCACGCTGAGGCACAGAGCTCTGACGAAGGTAAGACGCAGCCGCGTTACGACGCGTTTGACGCCCTTCTCGGAGAGAGCGACGCGTCTGGGTTGTCTTCGGACGCACCAGTGGTCTTGGTGGTGTCTCCAGAAGCACAGGAGACGAAGACGTGGAGGTGGCAGATTGACGGGTGGTCAGTGAAGGCGACACTGGAGCAGTCGTCGTCTCCGGAGTTGGAGGCGGGTTGGTTGCGAGCTTGGACCGACGCTTGGACCGCTCTGGCGAAAGCCAAGGGGGTGTTGCTGTACCAGTATCGCTGAAGTCGTCGTCAGCGCGCTGTGGGGCCGTCAAGATGTTTGGTGGCAGGTTTTCGTCGCTACTGCTGGACGAGTCGTGGATGCAGCGGCGTTTCCAGTAGATCGCGGAGTGCTGGAGACGCACCATCGCTCCTGTGTGTGCAGATCCCGTAAGTTAACAGTCCATGACACCCGCATTCATCCACTCCCAACACACTGTTGGGCTGGGCTTGTCTTGATGTTTGCAGGCTGGCTTGATGTCTTCACGCGCAGATTTAAAAGGGAACGACGTTTCGAGCTGTCGGAAGATATAATGCAGGCGATCAGCATGCAGAGTGATGATCAAATTAAACTATACAAAAACCAAGACAAACGTTTATGATGGCTACACGGCATATAACTAGGGCTAGGACATCTTATCGAGACGGAATCTGCGCCTTGCGAAATTTACGTCGGGCATATGACCTGCCTTATCTGCTGCAGATAAGGCGACGTCTTAATGCATATTTGGCAGGCGTCCAGTGCATCATGCTAAGCCACTCAAACGTGCGTGGGCTACCACGAAATGTGACGCATTTTACAATGACTTGCTTCTTTCTCGACTTGGGTGACACCGACATCTCCTTATATTTGTGGGGAATAGCAGAGGGTTGGTCTCCATACTGCTTCGAGTTGGAAATACTATGAAAGGTGCCGCTGCTACCTTCAACACTTCATTTCATCCTGAACAAATTTCGGAACTATTGAGTCCTCGGGTTCCACCACGCTGACGATGCTGCCTCTGGAAGCTGGGATGTCCTGTATAGCATCAATCATCCCAGTAGATGATCCAGAGACGAAAAGGAATTTGTGAAGGCGCGGTAGATCATCTCGCGGATGTGCATGTAAGGCGGCCGACTGATCAACAGGGCGCCGTTTCACTACTACCAAGTCCCATTTTGCACTCGTATCCTTCAAGCGACGCAACCACCTTCTTGAGTTCACCTCACGTGGTAGTTTGTTCCACCATGGCGTCCCCGTCAAGTGCCAGAGTTCCTGTGGGTAGCAGCACGAGGCAAGTTCACGGTAGTAAGCGAGATGCCACGGGTCGGTCTCGGATGATCGGTGCATCGTCCGTGTCGAATTCCAGTCGCCGCGTGAATGGGAGCGTCGCCAATGTGCACGGAGGAGGAGGCGGTCACGGTTCGGGCCACTCGACTCGTGTGTATATGGATGGGGTGGACGTCACTCCACAGTCGCTACTAGTGAGTCGCATCATATCCACGGCTCTGAGTGATGCACGAGGCAAAGGCAAAGGGGGTAAAGGGAATCGCTCGAGAAACACCCACACAGTGGGGGCGTCCGTTGCGGGGGCATCGATGGCAGGGGCCAGTATGCTCTTCAGCAATGCGTCGTCATCTTCAGCCGGTTCGGACAGTGAAAGTTCTTCGTCGGTTGTAGGGATTGGAAGTGGTAACACGGGAGTGAAAGCGCCTCGAAAAGAGGTTAAACCAAGTGTTGGAGACCATGCAACGGCCAATGCAGCTCCTCCGTCTTCAAACCAAGAAGAACTGGATGAAAACGCTAAAGCTTCGACTGTTATCGGACCAAGCGAAGCAGACGACAATGAAGACGGAAAAGATGAAGGTGATCCACTAGCTCCAATTGGAGGTATGCAGGATGTTCCGGTGCATGTTGGTGGCAGAAAATCCGTGACGGGGTCGATCGGAGTAACTTCTGGCCAAAGACGTCGACCTGTTACAGTGAAGTTGGGGGAGACTGCGACAGAGTTGCTGTTTGAGTTGAGAAGTGTTTGCGTGGCGCTGGATGCGTCAAACCATAATGCTGTCATTGCTAGGAACAAGCGCTATCAAGCTACTTGTGCGCAGAAGAAAGGGAGTGACAAGTACGTTGAGGGACGAACGCAGACACTCCAGCTAGCGCAGAAAGCGAAGGAGGTCATGACTGCTCCACCTGCTACGCGTGATGCTGCTTGTGTAGCGACAGATTGGGATATCTACGACTGTGGGAAGCTCGAAGATGAACGCAATATTGAGGCTGACGAGGTTGGAGTTGGTGGAACAGTCCCAAATGGTGGAGCTCAGACACAACCTACTGGACTGGCAAGCGAAGGTCAGTCGAAAGAAGCTGGGGAAGGAACCCCAGCAGCAGCAGTGGCAGCCACGTCATCGACAGGGACGGAAGGAACTGGTGGTGGAGGAGTTGGTGATGTTCAGCTCAAACAACAAGTGGAAGAGATCGTCGGAGCTACTTTAGCGTCCCCTGGTTGCGTGCTGGACGTGGATGGCGATATTGTCGAGGATCTACGAACAAGGCAGCACCACGCTTCGAAACCAAACCGTAAGACTCGAGACAGACATGGTCAGAGCAATTACAGCCAGAAGTCTCGAATGTTTGACAGTCAACGGTCGACTGCGGTGATACCAGCTCCAGTGTCAGGAAATTCCAATGCGTCTGTAATTCCAGGCGAGCAAAGTGGTGGTAACGTTTCCGCTGGAGTCTCGCAAGACTTCGGAGGTCTAGGTGAAGGCACAAGTTCTGGTAGTGCAGCGACCAATTCACAAGTTGGTATGAGCATTGCCAACGCATCGCGTGCTGCAGGTGGAAGTGGAGACCAAAAGTCCAACAATGTGTACGCTCGAGCCAACACCAACGTGGATATTGGGGAAATTATCGCTCGTCAACGCACTGCACACGTCTTGGGGTCATCATCTTTGATGCTCATGGCTAATATCGTTGAACGCGCTGTTCAGCAGAACATATATCACGAACAACATGTAAGGTATCGAGACTTTCCGATGCTCGTGATCGCGGAAACCGCTCCAGAACGACCGAGTGTAGTCGTACCAATGCTAGGTATGGGCTTCCCCACTACTGTCGGTGCTGGACATTCAAACTCCTTTTCAACCAGCTCTAAAAGCTCGGAAGAACTGGAGGAGCTTTGGGCTTTTCGATGTGAGCTCACACAAGACCGCACAGTATCGTGTCTCGCCTGGAACACAGCGAACGAAGATTTATTAGCAGTCTCTTACGCGCGCAAGGATCAAGTGAACCAAACGGACGTGCCAGGGGCTCAATCACCTGTTCCTGCGGCTGGTGGTTTCAGTGGTGGTCAAGTATCCGGTGTAACCACAAGTCCTGCATCTCGACCTGGACAAAATACACAATCCGCCGCAGCTGCAGCAGCAGCTACTGGAGGTGCAGCGGCTGGAGCTGGGACTACAGGCACTGAAAATGATGGATTGGTGCTCTTCTGGTCGCTAACGAATCCTGAATTCCCAGAGCGAATTTACCATTTACCCGTAGGCGTGACGTCCATTGACTTCAGCACTGCACATCCGTATCTCCTTGCTGTTGGTTTTGCCGATGGTGTTGTGGCCATCTACGACACTCGGAAAGACGATTCACTTTCTTCAACTTCGACTCCATCACATTCTGCTACGCCGTTAGGTGTGACAGGAACCCCACCAACGAAGCACATTCCGGTACCTATCGCGACAAGCTCAGGTATGAGTGGGAAGCATCTTGACGCAGTGTGGCAAGTCCGATGGGTGGCTCATGGAGGAAGTGAAAGCGTTGTTAGTGTTTCTGCTGACGGTCGTGTTGTGGAATGGAGCCTCAAGAAGGGATTGAGCTACAGCGATCTCATGACTCTCAAGCGAGCACCGAATCCGTTGCTGGGAGGTGCGGGCACTGCTGCAACAGGAACCAACGGAGTCGGTGGAGGGACCGATGGGGTTATTTCACGACAGGCTAGTGGCCGGAGTCTCGCATTTGCAAACCAGGGTGATCCGTCCGTTTACTTTGTCGGAACTGAAGACGGACTCATTCACAAGTGCTCGGTATCGTACAACGAGCAGTATCTGCAAACTTACACGGGCCACACTGGCCCTGTATACCAGTTGCTCGTTTCTCCATTTTGTAGCGACCTGTTTCTCTCGTGTTCTGGCGACTGGAGTCTCAAATTATGGCAACAAGCAGACCCTCACGGTGATGCAACGCTCACTTTCCACTCGGTAGATCTAGCACAAGCTGTTCTTGGAGCTTCTTGGAGCCCGGGTGATGCTGGAGTATTCGCCGCAGTAGCTGAAGACGGTCGTATCGAGCTCTGGGACCTTGTTCAGTCCACATTAGATCCAATCGTGCGGCACTTCCCAAAGAAATACATCTCCGTCGCAGTCTCTGTGCCGAAAACGACTGAGGTCGATGGCTTGGACTCCAGTTCGAGGGACTTGACACCAAAAGCTGAAGCTGATGGCGAAGATACGTTTCGAGACGTCAACCAAGTTCCTATCCCAGCCACAACTTTGGTCGAAGTGCCCCTGGAATGCACTACAGTGGCGTTTGCACCAAAAGCTCCGGTACTTGTTGTGGGAGACTCGACAGGAGATGTGACGGTGTATCGAGTCCCTGCTCAAGTGTCAAACAGTTCAACCGGATCTGGGGAAACACCTGATGAAGTTTCATTCTTCGAGGAGCAGGCAGCACGGTTGTTACGTGCTATTCATCCGAACAAGCACGAGTAGTAGGCCAGGAACTTCAACAATGAGATGTAGCCATTTCGCTAGTTGTGCCGGCGGTTGCATGCGTTCTTGTAGTCCCTGTCTTGCCCTCGATGCCGTGAAACAGATAGTGGATCCCATGGCAGACGAATGGATACTGTCACTTGGATCGGTCCGCGTTCAGTTTGCGTCCGGATTTCAGCTCCATGCGTTGAAACTTTTCTTGAAGTGTCGAGGCTTGACAATGGCGACGGTCGACAACACAGCTAGAAGACATGGAAAGGTATTTGCTCGCATTGAACTTATTAAAATTGGTCAAACACGTCGAAGGCGGCTCGGTCCTCACCGTACAGAATGACAGAGTCGTCAATGGGCGAGTCCGGGTACTCGTCAAAGTGCGTGTGGTCGCCGGGCCCTCCCACCGGCGGCAAATACGGAGGTGTATCGGAGCGTGCAAGCACTGCATCCCAGTCCACCTTGGCGAAATATTTATGTTTCTTCACGTCTTCCGATCCGCCTCGTAAGCAGCCTACAAAATAGCAAAAAAAAATAACAATCGTCAGCATCTTGTCATGAAACCAACCCTCTATCCTGCTAAATATGACGCAACACACACGTACCGAGTCGTTTGGTGCGGTCTTGTGACAGAAGTTTCTTGATGAGATCTTTGGCCTTGGAGTCTATGTGCTTGGGGAAGTCCACCTTCCCGTCCAGGATCTTCTGGTAAATGCCGAACGGGTTCTCGTCGTAAAACGGCGGGTAACCTGCCAGCATCTCGTAGATCAACACTCCCAACGCCCACCAGTCCACCGACTTGCCGTGTCCTTTGCTCTGAATAATCTCGGGTGCGAGGTATTCCGGAGTGCCACACAACGTCCACGTCTTGTCCTCGACGATCTTGGCGAAGCCGAAGTCCGTGATCTTGAGATATCCCTCTGACGTGATCAAAAGGTTCTCGGGCTTTAAGTCTCGATAGATAATGTGTTGTGCATGGAGATAGGCCAACGCCATGACCAACTGCGACGCATAGTAGCAGGCCACATGGTCCGGGAAGCGTCCTTGACGTCGTAAGTACGAAAACAACTCTCCCCCCTGCACATACTCCAGCACCAAGTAAAGCCTCCGGTCGTCCTGGAAATGGCCCAGATAGTTGACGATGAACGGGTACTGGATCTTGCTCAAGATCTCCACTTCACATTCGATGTGGTGCAGTTGCTGCAGACGCAGGATCTCGCTCTTTTTCAGGATCTTGAGGGCGTGGAACGACCCAACCCCCTTGAGTTGCACCAGCCGCACCCGTCCAAAGGTGCCCGTGCCCAGCGTCGCCAGCAGCTCAAAGTCGTTCAACGTGTACGTCCGACGCACTCGCGCAGCCTCCACGGGGGCGGCGGGGGAGATGGCGTCCACTGGGGCCTCCTGCTACGGACAATGTTTGTTATTAATACCAATATATCACCATAAGGGGATGACAAAGTTATTGATACCTTGTCGTCTACCGCTGCACCGGTTGTGGTTTTCTTGCGGAACATGGTAGGTAGGTGGATTCGAGGATGGGGTGGGGTCCCTATTCTTTATGGCGACTTGGTAGTTTCTCTCTTCCCGGGCGGTTATTTGGACGCTGGCGGGCGAGAGCGCAAGTGGAGCGGGGCGAAAAAGCAGCTCGGGCCTGGCACTGAGGAGCTGAGCGGAGCTCTCCGACGCTTCGGCGGCCCTCGCTCGATCCTTTTCTGGGATTTCAACGTCAGCGGAAATCATGGGCCCAACTTTTGGCCAATGAGGGGAGCCGGGCGGAAAAATAGAGACGCGAGTGGCGGGCGAAGAGGCGCGGAACGCGACAGAACAAGGAGCAATTGTAAGAAACCTTGCGGCGCTGGGTAGCTCCTGCACAGCACGCTGTTTTCAACCCGCTCCCGACCTGCAGTATCAAGCAGTAGCGGCAGTGAAAAAAAAAAAACATGTACACCAGGAAAGCACTAGCCGACCCACAAAAGAAGAATCAAGTGAAAGTCGCCCTCGATCAGACAGCATAGACGCGTTCTGACAGACAACAATGCTGTGTCATCTCCGTCTCGGAAAGATGAAAGCGAGTGTCTTCACCCTCGAGCTGTCCATCTGGTCGTCACGATAGCATGAGAGCTTGACACACGCTCGATGTCGTCTCACACTTTGCTACATATATCGGTAATCGCGCAGTTTCTCGAACGCATACACTTCGGTGCAAAAGAACGGTCTCCGAAAGCGCGACGATCGCCGGTGGAAGGACACTTTGAAAGGCGATCTTGAAAAAGGCAACTCAGTCTCTCGACCTTGATCGATCTCTTGCCGGCCTACACATTTGTGCCAGGTCCAATGGGATATCATGGTCTACGCGCTGTATTGCGCTGTTTTGGGCCAGAGTCTGGCGGCGCTTGTTACTCATGGCGTCGCAGTAACCAAGTCGAGCCGCAGCGTCGAAACGCTGGCTCTGGCCGCCGCGTCTCACGTGACGTGCAACAGCAACCAAAGCAGATGCGACAACGACAAGCCTGAGTTCGCGTGATTTTGTTGGAGATCTACGTTGTCGGTCGCATGCGAGCGATGCACTTGAAGCGGATGGAGCTCTGCTTCAATATGAAGGGGCAAACTGGAGACGGTTGGACGCGGGCCACTGGAGGAAATCCAGAAAGCCGATATGTGCGCGCAAATGTGCGATAGGAACCACTCGTCTCCTCGACATGAGTTCTTGCGTTCGTGCCAAGCGGATACAGTCTTGAGCCAGGTTGTAGAACAGCTGATTCAGCCGAAGATCGCCAAGTGAGCTCAAACTCATAAATCACCAATGCTAGGACTAGCAAGATATTAACACACAGCGTAGTGGTCCATGATAATACATGTAGTTCGTACAATACACAGGTCGGATGCTGATCAGTTGACAGTGTCTACAATTGCCTCGTTCATTTGCAGCTGCGTGGGCCATTTCGCTGTGAGATGGCTGTAACGCCACGATCAGAGCTCTTTGTAACGACGGAGAGAACACAGCCAAGTGACCAACAAGTTCAACACATGAAGGATGGCGGGCGCCTCCATAATTATTGCTTCATACGCGGCTACAGAGGAATGCACTGCTGGAACAGGCTATCGATACTAGGTATTCCATAGCTACTCGCGCTAGCCACGCTTGTCGGGCTGTACGTGACCGGATCCCACGGCTCCACTTTTTCCAGCGGCTCGATTGCATCTAGCAGTGTGATGACGCTGTCGTCTAGCTGCAACTCGACGGGCTGGTGGTGCGCGTCGGTCAATTCTGTCTCGTGGTTTGTCGCGTGGTTGACAGTTTGGATCTTTGGCGGAGTGGTGCTCGACGATTCGTTCGCACGTGTTTCATACTTGCCCTTCACAGCCTGAACGTTGGTGTCCAGGTCACTCGTAGGACTTGCCGCCTCTTTTGTTCTCCTCCTTCGCGCGATCTTTTCACGGTATTTCTGTGCGTGTGTCATGGTTTGGCGTGTCGTTCTAGTCCCGATAAAATCAGCGATGGTTTTCCATGGGCCGGAAGGGTATTTCTCGAGAGCCTCCATGAACAATTCGTGCTCCTCGGGGGTCCAGGGCGTACCCGCTCGCTTTGTAGGAACCAAGTGGTCTTGGTTTGGTGCGAGACGAATCAGCCGCTTGTCACTCCGGAAATACTGACTCTTGACGCGAGCTGTGATAGCCATGACGAAAGTGCTTCTGGGGTGGACCAAATTAATGGAGTCTCTCGCGTGGATACCAAATACAAGAATGAGTTGCCTCGTTCGAGCTCCGCGAGTGTAGCGCCCAGTTGGGACAAGCGTCTTGGACCACTTGTCCACGACAAATCTTGGTCGCTCTAACCATACGGAACTATCAAAATCTCTCCACTGCAACACGAGTCAAAAGGAGCGGCGCACAAACTCTCGGATAATCGGATGAACGCACCTGCTTTTCCACTTTGCTTGATCACGCTACGCACTAATTCCCATGTTAAGCGCCAGTAATCACACTAGAAAACTTCAATTGTACAGAACTCCTTCTCAATAAGCGCACCTCCCCCTTTCAATATCCCATCATGAGCATGAATACAAACTGGCCAACCATTGAAATGCACTGAGTTTTGTGAACAAAACCCAGGAAGTCACCATCATCGCGCATATGAGACCGCTTTTAACTAAAGTATCACGCCTTCAACCCACCGACGACATCTGCATTACTTAACTAACTATCAGTATATTCGCTCCACCCTCCCAATCTCACCCCGAAGCCACATCGGTAAACCCACCGCGCTTACTGGGAGGGAGTTCTGTACCAAGATTTTTTCAGTTTGATTTTTCGGGATCTCTGTTCTCTTGATCGTCATCAATCAGCTCGAGCTACCTGCTGGGAGATGATCAGTAGCATTGAAACTACATGTACTATGCCATCCAAATTGGTTCATGAAGGGAAACGCGTTAGCTGCTGGCTGGAAAGTAGTCTTTTGGCTAGTGATTACACGACTGTAGCCTACAAGAATCATTGACACGCAAGTAGGACGAGCGATGGCCACAACTAATAATTGTCAATTATACGTAGCTCCGGAGGCATGTGCAAGTGAAAATCCAAGCTAAACGATTTATTCGCTGATTTACTGGACAACCATCAATTGGCAGCTGATCCGGGCAGAGTGAACGAGCTGCAGTGATTACCAGCCTAAAGTAGCAATATAGATCCGTCCCAACTGCAAAGTTTCCCCGCCAATACCCCGCGTTTCCTGAGAGTGATACGTCAGTGATGTCGTCTCTAGTTTTCTCGGTCGTCGGCACTGCGTTCTTGGCTTTCGTCTTGGATTGACCCCTAGATTTCCATGACGCTCACTATCGTCTTTATCTGCTTTTTTGCCGACCTCTTGGTGCTACGCTTGTAACGAGTTGCTTGTAGCACGTATTTCAATTGCCCAGTTCACTTTGTCGCCAAACGATACAACTCGGCATGTAAGAATGGAAGCTCTTTCGCTCTCCTCCCGCAATGTTGCTTGCGTATATGAACTTTCTTGGGGGCTGGGACTGGGGCCTCGCTCGCGGAACTACCGTTCGGTTGGTTGAGCATCAGAACTTGCTCCGATGCCGTCGCCGAATTCATGAGTACTAAGTGGATAACACTGCTCTCAGGAATGCCTTTCATAATACTCTGGACCACACCCGCTGTAAGGGTTTCGTGGCAAACTTTGCATTCAACTGTCACCTTGTTGTCCATAAAGTTCACGGTTGACCTTGTCCGATCTTTGTTATTGATCCGCTTCAGCATTCCTATATTCAACCCGTACGAACGATAAATTCCGGAATGACCTCGTTAGGCTGAGCTAGGAATGGCACCGAGAGAGAAGATACAATATCTTCCACAGTTTTAGTGAATTGCACGCGATTTACAGGAGAGGAGTGCATTCCAAGCTCATAGAGCAACGAGGAGAAAAACTCAGGAAACGTCATGCCAGCAAACCCATTGCGGTGGCTCGCTGCCACGATTACACCGGCCGCCATCGCTTCCAGACTCGTACCATCGTTAGTGCGCCGATCCATCCTTCGATGCAGTACTGTGGGATTCGTTGATGTTGCATTCTCCATTTCAGATAGTGCCTGGTAAAACGGTATCGCTGTCGAAATCCCGTTTCTCAATGGTGCAAAGTTTTTGCCATCTGTTAAGCAGAGATGTAATAGTGGATCGTGCCAGAAAGTCGGGAAGGCACTATGGCACTTCCACGGGTCCATTCCGTTCATCCGGTTGTGCGGAGATGCTTTCCACCTCTGTGTAGTTCATGCCTGACACATCCCTTTTCACACAACGTTTAAACGCAAGCGAGCGCCTCGAAAATGCGTGGTGTACATCGTCTCGAATTCGGAAAGGAGCGTAGAACACCACCTTATTGCTCTCCATCAAATTGAAGGCCATCTGCGTCTTCCCTGCGCCCAGCGCGTTCGCCAAGACGGTGAAAGGGGTAGTGGCACTAGATCCTACTTTCCTGACATCTCGAACTAGCTTATTCATTTCATCCACTTCACCCGTTCGCGTTAACATACTAGCGACTTCCTAATATGGTTCAGTGAACCGTCAGTACTCTTCGTCTTCAGCGACGACAAACTCGGTGCACGGCTCTACCAGCACATGAACTTTATCATTTTTCAACGAACCGTAGAAGCTGAAGATTTTGTCTAGTTTTCTTCAGGGCGCATTTTATTCTTGAGCGCAGACCATGCGAAGAAGCTCTCAGCCCTGCCGATGACTTCGAACAACTATTTGGTTCCAGCACACCAGACAATCACGTGCTCGTAAAGATAAACAAGAATTCTACACGAGAGGAAAAGAACGTCGAGCTCAAATGTTTAATTCTGGAGAAGGAGAACGATACACTGATCTCCGTGACAATGGATGAGAAGCGCACCACTTACGATTTGAAGTTTGAAATTAAGTACCGCTACCCCGACGAGTTTACAGGGAAGACTGCAGCTGCAATCACTCATTTTCTTGCAAGGAGCGACACTGTGGGTTGGCTTTCGTGTTCTTCGCCTACTTTCAACGCGTTGGCGAGTCGAGATAACTTCGTCGATTGTCAGCTGGTCGCCATTCATCAGCGCAATTGTTTCAGGTGTTTCGTTGGTGATCCAACACCCATTTGGCAGCTTGGCAAGAAACACCTCCACACTGGATTTACCAATTTCTGCGAAGGTTGAGTAATCCCAGAGCATGATCAGCGCCTTGACTATTGTCACAGTTGCACCACGAGGCACAGTCACCGACGACAGGCGCGAGTGAGAGCCGAGAAGCAAGCGCCAACCCTTCATTTCGAAAGTAATAAACGTGAAAGGATGGTATCTAAGAACTCCGATCGCTATATTCCAGTTGAGTGATGGAATTGCTTTAAGGTTTTGCTAAAATGTGAATTTACCCAAAACAATCGGATGTGTATTTCGCTTCAACTACAGACGGCGTCAGGTGTTGTCTTCCAGGCACTGATCGGCTAATCTATGAGTAGTAGTTGTTGCAAGCCAAGTTGAGAAGCCTATAAAGCGGTAATCGACTACTTCTTCAACTACAGACAACTACGGATAAACCCGACAACGCAAAAGCCGGCAGCAAGAGTTGTACATTTTACAGTGGGGATCAGCTTTGGCCAATCAGCGCTCTCCCGTAAACTTGGTTTTTGTAAATCATACGCTTTATGGTATATTTTATGATTTTATGTGTGTTTTATGCGTGTGGTCGTGTACTTTATGCGTGCATTTCTGCCAATCCCAATATATAAATCCGAACTTTGTGGTTCATTTACTACGTCGTTGTCTGTAGCAAGTTGGAAAGGTGATCCCCATTCTACTACAAGAACGCCTTTGATCGACATCTACTACGAAAAACTGAGATCACAACTTCTCTTGACTATTGCATTGTTAGCTTTGTTTTGCATTATTGCTGCAGCTCCAAATAATATAAAGGCACTTGCGGCCAGTCACTCACAGCCAAAAGAACCATCTTGGCCTCCTCGAGTCTACAGTCCACCCGAGGAAGACGTGCGCCATCACACGCCACGTACTCTATGTACACTCACTAACGACCATGGGCAATGCCTCACACTTCTGTGCTCGTATCGCTGCGATGGGATTCCACAGGCCCTGCATCAACGCGACTTGTGGTCTCCTCTTGGGTGGGTAAACGCGACGAGGAGCGGCTTCGATCACTGCCACCAGTGCGACGGATATCTGCAGAAAAGGCTGATGACGACCGAGTCATGCGGCTCAGGCCTGATGCACCACTAGCAGTGCTGCCGAAGGACGACAAATTGGCAATCGACCAAGCACTCAAAGAGGTGTCGCGCGTGTTACGCGAGGGTTGACGTTCCGTGTCGGAAGCTAGAACGGAGCTCCATGAACCACTGATCGCACTGCCACTCGTCATCGAGGATCCCGCTGAGTACAATGCCGACACCCGCACGTTTCCTGCGTCCAAGTCGCCACTGAAGCTCTGCACCGATGGTACTCGACTGCGCAGGCTGATTTTCGCCAATGAGTCGCAATGGTTGACCGCCATCATATTACCACGGAGTGACGGCACCTCGTCTGCACTTTCACCACTCGTGGACGACGCACCGTCGAACTGGTTCGGAGGCACTGCAACCATGAGAGCTGTGCCATTGTAGCCGCTCTCCATGAACGAGTCATCCTGCATGAAAGTCGGTGAAAGTCGAGTAACCGATCGGATGTCCATGCCGTACGGAAGCGGACTCTCGCCATCGTCGTCGCTGTACTTCTTCCGGCCGATGGCCACGAAAAGCACCAGAACGCCCATAATACCAGCGAGGACACCGACAATTGCAACGATCGACCCTGTCCCTAAACTGTAGTAAGTGGCGGAGCTTGTGTTCACGTCGGACACGCCGCCAGGGTTGATCAGAGCACCCAGGGCACCACTGCTATCTCCACTGTTCCCGCTGCTGCTGGTACTAAATTTCGTGCTCGGCCCACCCCTGCTGCTAGTCGCACTCCCACCTGCACTGCAGTCTCTGCTGCTGCTGTGTGACTCCATCTTTTTCTTGTCTTTCTTCTGTTTGCCTCCACGAGATGACTCCGAGCTTTCCATGCCGTGCAAATTCGACCCGTCCACGCTGACATCTGCACTCGAACTCGCGTGAACTTGACCAGGACTAATTCCTTCACCGGGATTCTCCTCGCTCCCGCTCGCTGAAGAGATCGTTACCGTATCATTAACGCCACTGGAATTGGACGACACTGGTCCATCATTTGACGCTGTTGCACCTGTAGAGGGGGTACCTGGAGCTGTATCTGTGTTACCTGTTTCCGCCGCGGGGGCGCTTGTCGTCGCTATCGGCACAACTGTGCTCTCATCTGGATTAATGATCACTGCATCTGTAGAAGTCGACCCTGTTGTTGCCGGCGCATCCGTCTCGTCGTCAATAACGCCGCTATCTGATACCGAGCTACTCTGCGTGGTAGGCATCGGCGTGTCTGCTGCTGTCGGAGCCTGTGCTGTTGTAGGTGCTGTGGTAGGTAAAATCGTCACAGGAATCTCCGTTGCTACAGGAACCGGCGCCGCTGGGGCATCCGTCGCTACTGATACAGGTACCGACGTCAACACCGGAGCCGTTGTCTGCGTCGGTGTATATCCCGTCACGGGGGCCTGTGTCTCAGCTGCAATCTTCGGTGTCTGCGTCGTAGGCGTTGGCGTTGGCGCTACCGTCGGCGCCACTTCCGTCCCGCTGTTCGCCGTCGACTCTGCTCCTGTTTCTGCCTGTGTAGATGGTCGATACCCTGAATTCGGTGCTGCAGTGGGCGCTCTCGTAGGTGGTCTCTTCGTCATCGACACTGCATGTGCCACTCCACTCCTCCTCACTGTCGGTGTAGGCGTCGGCGTCTGCGTCGTCGGCGCTCTCGTCGTCACGGAATCTGCAATCGTCGGCGTCGCATCTTCTTCACTGAAACTCTCCTCCCCTCCCCCTGCATTATTACTTGGTGTTGCTGTTGTTGTTGCTGTATTTTTCTCCGCCACTTCATCAACTGTCGACGCGCCTCCGATCGTGACCGAGATGGCCGTCGACGGACTGGTGGTCATTGGCTCGTCGTCCTCGCTCGTCCTCGTGACGCCCCCCAAGACCGTGGACGCTAAAGCTGATACAATTGTGTTGGCTGTGCTCACCGCCTCATTGGCCACTTCGCTCGCGGCGCCTGCTACGACGTTGTGCGCCTCGTCGAACGTGATGAGGCGGCGCGACTCGAGCGCTGCGCAATGCGCCGCCGCAGCCGCCAATGCGCCGAGCGCCAGCACCGCGCGTCGTCTTCTGCGCGCCATGGCAGCCCAGCGCCGCGGCGTCGCTGCGTCTGCTATTGCGGGAGGGCGGGCCGTGTCTTCGCCTACTGCGAGTCTTGGTGGGGTTCGCCGATACTGAGAGAGCGATACGATGGCGAGGTGCAGAGGTGTCGTAACTGTGCCTATTGGACTGACTACCTACGCAACAAAGTGCGGATATGATATGCCACAGGTGTTTTTTAACGTGTGTGTGCTTTGCACATCGTGATATTGATTCGACGGGGGATGTGGTTGTGGAGGGAGCATTTTGTAGAGTATGTTTGGGTGGGGCAGATGGGGCTGTCGTTTGCTGCCGGCGCCACGATTTGATACCGGCCCCGTCTCTGAGGAAGCGTAATGGCCGCCGCACAACAGGCAAAGCTTTCGATGGGGCTGTAGAACTGCAGCACCGCATCGCCTTTGCATGACAAGACATGGATGTGGCTACAACTTGAGGTGGGGGCAGCAATTTCGACAAAAAGGTACATTGAAAGTCGGTGAGACCGTGACGGTCTTTCATCAAGGACATCGGAGCAAACCTTATGCAGGAAGCACGTTGTTTATCCTTACGCTACGCAACCTGCTGCTGTATTTATTTATTTTTTTGTTAGCTTTTTTCGTCTGCAGAAATGATCTGCTTGGTGCTGTATCTTCAATGAGAACCCGTTACGTGGATTAATCGGCTCTACATGCAGCTCAACTGCCGTCATGATGTCTTTTGACCCCGGTTGAATCCCGTTGGTTTTGTTTGCTGGTCAATTGGAGAAATGACTCTGACTCAGCGCGTTGAAGCAAGCATTTTTGCCACCAAACATGGCAAAAACGTCCAGAAGGTATGCGAGCGATACCTACGCGACGATCTGAGCTGTTGTTTGCCGTTTTGCTCACTTTGCAGTGCAACTAATATGACGCTTCTGGGTGAGGCGCCACGGAATGGAGTTTTCCTGCTCCCGTCGATGAAGACGGTGTTATTGCAGATGACTGCACTGGAGTTTTCGACTAAGAGAGAGGAAGACCCAACCGAAGTGTTTGTGGACGTGATAATACTGGAAACGGTGGCTGAGTTCGTAAAGAGGCAAGATTTGGGCGTTTATGCCAGACTCTAGGCGCTGCTGCTGAATAATGATCGACGCTTTGCATTTTTTTTGCTAATGAGCACCACCCGGCTTGCTTTGTGGAGAAAAGGACGATGTTGCCGAGAGGCTATCAAGTTGAAGAGAACAAGGAATCACCAAGAGAAAGTGAAGTGAAGCGCAATGAGAGGGCGGTGGCTGGAGCTTGGAAATGGTACAGTGAACACTTGGCGGTGCTACAGAGGGATAATGTGCGCGTGTTGTTCATAGCTAATGATGAGGAAGATTTGGAGCAAGCAGAGAGATATGGAGTAACTGGAGGTACGACGATTGCTGAATTTTTGAAACCAATGCTCGACAATTTTCCAAGCTTGCAGGGAACATTGCAACTTACCGAAGAGAAGGGATTGGTGCCGGAAGGCGTTAGCTGTGCGTCTCGTGGAAAGAACGTTTTTTATGTCGAGTGCTTGCCGATGTCGGAGCTTCTTACTGGAGTCAAGAACAAGCGATTTTTCAAGGGCGTAATTCAGTGCAACCGCGGTCACTGGCTGGAGTCCCACGTGATAATTCAAGGTGTCAATGGCGGGGAGATCTCTGTGTTGGTTCAAGGGTTTGAGCACATGAATCGTGCTATCGACGGTGATGTGGTTGTGATCGAGCTACTACCAAAAGCTCAATGGAATCATCCTGTGAATTTAAATGCTGGAGAGACCGGTGACGACCACGAGGGTGATGGCGTGCAAGAATCACCAATAGCGACAGAGATTACACTTCCATTGAAACAACGAGATGTTGTTATGCAGACGGCAAAGCCTGCAGGACGCGTAGTGGGGATCATTCAACGGAAATGGCGCAAATATTGTGGATCTCTCGAGTCTTTGCATGGTGGTTCGATAGGTGGCAGCTGTCTTGTGTTACTTGTTGATCGCAAAGTACCGAAAATTAAGATCAAGACGCGCCAGCAGCAACTTCTAATGGATAAACGCGTACTGGTGGAAATTGATTCGTGGCCGGCAGACAGCAAGTTCCCGTTGGGTCGCTATGTTCGAACGCTTGGCGTAATTTGGCGACAAGGAGGCGGAAACTTACGTGTTGCTTCTCGAGAACAATGTTCCGTGTGACCCGTTCAGTGATGATGTTTGGCGTTGTGTACCGCGTGAAGACTGGAGAATCACTGCTGCCAACTCGAACGGAAGACGTGACTTGCGACACCTGCTCATTCTGAGAATCCATCCGCCTAACTATATTAATTTTGATGACGCACTACACGTACAGCTACTGCCTAACGGAAATCTGCAGGTTGGCGTTCATATTGCGGATGTGACCCATTTCGTGACTCCCAGTAGTGCTCTCGACAAAGCCGCAGCTGACCGTGGAATTTCGACTTGCCTTGTGGATCAACGATTGGATGTGTTCCCTGATGACCTGGTGGCACATTTCTGTTCTCTTACGTCTACGGAGGACCATTTTGCATTCAGTGTGCTGTGGGAGCTGTCACTGGAAGGCGACGAAGTGCAGATAATTGATGTGGACTTCTGTAAGAGTATCATCAGCTCTATCGCGTCAATTACTTATAAGCAAGCTAACACGTTTTTGGACTCCCGTGACTCTGGTGGTGTGCTTGGTGGAGATGTTGGTCCAAGAACAAGACGCGACAATGAAAGTGAGAAGGCATTCCAAGGGCGACAATTTCTAGGGTCTACGATGAAAACATTGAGGCTAATCGCTAGTCGACTGCGAATCCAACGCATAAAAGCAGGATCCCTCATGCTGGACGTGCGTGACGTGTTGGGTTCAGCGTCGCAGACCTCCGTGAATGTTGATGCTAAAGCAATTGTGGAGGCGTTCATGGTGTTGGCCGACATAACCGTGGCGAAGAAGATTGTTCGCCATTTTCAAGACTTTTCACTGTTGCGGCGGAACCCACCTCCTTCCACGGAAATACTCAATCTCCTGCGCAGTGATGCTAGGAATATCGGCGTGGAGCTGCAGGTGGATACGTCAAAGCATCTGCAGGAGTCGTTAAATGCTGGACTGGCCCAAGAAAACGACCGAAAAAGGAGTCGAACAAATTCAGGTCTCAGCAAGCACTTGCGCGAGTTGGTCGCGCAGTGCATGATGCCAGCAAGTTGCGTCTGCTCGGGCGATGGATCTCTTTCTGGGTTCTACCACTACGGGCTCCCAGCACCACTTTACACACACTTCACGTCGCCGATGCGGAGGTATGCAGATGTGATCGTGCACCGTTTGTTAGCTGCGGCCATTGGTGCGACTCCTCTTCTGTTGTAGCTGAAGCTACAACACGCAGTCGTTGCAGGGGTTTTGTCCCAGCAGCAACCGCATGTGGTTTTGCAACTGATGTCAACGAGAAATTTCACATCTGCAGCAAGGTAGGAGCAGTTGTAAAACTCATGACCTGCTAGAGGAACACATGGAGAGAACTAGATGAGGTAGTTCATTCTAACCAAGAGCTCAATACATTCACTTCTGCATTTTCGCCGAGCGACAATCATCATCTTCCAAGTAATCTGGACAAGAAGTACGTTCACGACATGTGCGAAAGACTTAATCGGCGTTGTCGTGCAGCCCACCAAGCTGGGCGAGACTCCTTGACGTTGCACAAGGTGCTTCATTTCCAGCAATTTCCAACAGCAACCGATGCAATCGTTACCGAAGTCGCGAGCAACGGTGTTCGAGTGATGCTGCTGACTTTTGGTTTTGAAGGTATGGTCTATCTATGCGAGAAAGATCAGCAAGACAAGCTCCACTTCGACCCCGCAACATACTCACTAACGTTGCTTGACATGGAGAACCGCAAGCTTCGGATGTTTGATCACGTGCGGGTAAAAGTTTTCGTGGAGAGATCGTCCTCGAATCGTCAGGTACTGAAGATGGATCTACTGGAGAAGGACGACAGATTTCGAGAGAGCTCGGCACAGAAGAAAGCTGCAGCGTTGTTACGCACTATTATCGGGCGACAAGTGGCTGCATAGCTTATTCTCCACTTCGACATCACAGGAAGTTGCGTGATTCATGTTATCAATGTCAATGGAAAGTGTTGACAGGCAATCTGTGGTTCTGGTAACATATATTTTTTTTCAGAACCTGCTTTCAAAATGGGATGTGCGTTTGCAACCGCTGAAAACGGCCTTTGTACTTTGTAGGGACTGGCACATACCATCGTCGAAGAGCAGTACTGTTGTCCACATTCGGTTGCTTTTCTTCGCATTCCATGGCGCCAACCTCGAAATCCACCGACAAGAAAAAATCCAAGAAGAGCAGTCGATCAGCCAAGGAGGCGACGTCACGCAACAAGGACAGGGAACGGAAGAGCAAAGATAAAGAGCGCAAGTCCTCATCAAGGAAGGAGAAACCTGCTGCAACACCTGTACCCACTCCTGCTCCAGAAGTTATACCAACGATCAATGCATCACCACCGCCAGTGGTTCATGACCCAGACGCCATTCAATTGTTTCGTCGCTATGACCGGAACCGCTCGGGTGTCCTCACGCGACTCGATTTCTTGCAGCTCTTGAAGGACTACGCTGATTCATCGAGTAGCGGGTGGGGTGCATTCATCTCGAGGCCACCGCTTTCTCTCACCGACACGAGCGGCATCCCATTAGGATATCAACGTGCCGACAGGAACTCGGAATTTGAGGCTGGACAGCTTTTTGAGCGGTACGACAAAGACCACACAGGAGCTCTCACGCTGGACGCGTTCCACGTCTTCTTCGCCGACTTCAAACCACAGCTACGCGCGTTCGTGGAGGAGAGTAATTATCGAGCACTTGCTCCTCCGGTGGTGACGGTAGCCTCTACACCATCGCAACCTGTTCAAGAAGAACTTGTTCCAGCGACTACAACAACAGCTCAAGATGCTGCTACTGGTGGAGATGGTGATACGCTTCCAAGTCCCAAATCGATTCGAGTGAAATATCGAGCTGCGTTGTGGAAGCTGCGGAAGATCTGCAAGAACGAGTTATTCGACCAACGAGAGCACCTGGTGCAGAAGATGAAAGCTGTACGGGAGGATATAACGAGTCGACAGCGCAATAGTGGCAGTAGAACTTGTTGGACGGACTCGAAGCAAAGGCAACGACCGGCAACCTTCCCTGACTATGATGAAGATGAAGCCTACGCCGAGAAACGGAGAGGTACTAGTCTGGAGAAAGATGAAACCACGCGATATGAAGCTATGGAGGGTGATTTGGACCGACTGGACGAGCTCATACGATACGTGCGGCGTTATCTCAACAAAGGTTAGTCTCGTTTTCATGGAGGATCAATGCATTGGTTTACTAACCTTTTTTTTTTGCTTTCGTGTACCAGGAAACGATGTGTCACTCCAGGACATGCAAAACTTTATCGAGCAAGCTGACGGGATCGAAGATGAGGCGCAATGTCTTGCCATGAAAGACTATGGAGAAACTCCGCAATTCACTAAGGCTCAAATGGAGATCTTGGAGAAGGAAAAAGAAAATGAACCTCCCTCCGCTCCTTTTCCCCCAACAGCTACCTCCGCTCCAGTCGTGCCACCCTCTTTGCCATCTTCACACCACCAAAAGAAAACCGAACTGGAAAGTCTTTTGCGTGTGAAAGATCAAATGATTTACCAGTTGCTACAGGAACGAACCGCAATGCGCAAGGAACGTGCGTCTATCGAGGCCAATCTGAAGAAACTGAGCGATGTCAGTACTCGTGAAATGAAGAAGTGGGCCCGGCTCACAGACGACATGCAAGCCGAAATTGAGGACTTACGCTCCCAATTGCGTTCTCAAGCAATACATGATGTGAGAAGGCAGTGATCTACGGTAGAGACTAAGAAAACAATAAACCATTATGCGCATCGGTTTACTGAACAGCAAGTGCTTTGGCTGAGATCCTCAGCCATACATCGGAAAATACGTTTGAAGGCCATGGATGGAGTGGGTACACGAGTGTTTATCTTGACCAAGTGCATGCTATTCCAAAGAACGTGTGCTGGTAGCAGCAATTATGGTTCAGTGGAATTGTGATTGCTGCTATCTACGCGTAGACGCCAAAACACACTGGTAAAACGTCGGTGCGCTTTCTACTCTGATTCAATGGCGTTGACACAAGGTTAAAAGTGATCTGACCCTTAATTGTCGCCAGAGGATTCAGTAGCTTGGCGGCACATCGGACATGTGCTCTTGAATCGCAGCCACTGGATGATGCAGTCGTCGTGAAAAGGATGCCCACACCGAAGCTGCACCATCACCAGGTCTCCTTTCTCATCATTTTGACCAGTGTTAGTTTCTTCTTCTTGATCCTCGCAAGGTAAAGCGACTTGAGTTAAGCCGGCATTCGTTGCTTCCCACCTCCACGGAATCTCGAGAAAGCGTTTGATATCCACGAGGAGGGTGTGGGGATCCATGATACCATCGCTTAGCAAATACGTCGACCCGCCCAGCAAAACCTCCAGGTCTGCGTATGCTGTCAACAGTGTCAACAAGAAGTCGGCCAGTTTGTTGCAGCGTTCGTGAATAATTGCTTGGGTATCCTTTCGGGCGTGTTTGCGGGGGAAATCAGGCCCTGCTACATGTTCCAGCATCCTCGTTACCGGCTCAAACAGATCGTGATATTGCAACAACCAACTGGTAGGCCACCCACACTGGATGACTTGAGACAACTTGAGATAGAATTCATGGCACTGAGAGTAGCGTTTCCGGAGTACCCAATCCAGGGATCGATCTGAGCTCTGGAAATTGAACGCGTACTGTGTATAAGGAGCCGTCGTGCTACCGGACTTCTCTGTAGCTGTTGCGGTGACAGTCATTTTCGCCACTTCCGACCGCCGTGCGCGCAACAGCTGCATCTGTGGAGTTTGGTCGCTTGGTGCAGACTGATCAAAGCAGATACAGCATTCCGCCGCATCGTGATCTGTGATTTCAACATTTTTCAACATGGAAATTGAGCGTGCCAAGCGTACTTCCAACTCCTTTTGTTCACGTGGGACCTCCAGAAACATTTCCAGGTCAACCAGCAGTGGGCCCAGATCCACACCTTCGTTGGCGCAGCTCGCAAGCAGTACATCCAGATTTGTGTATGCCGCTAACAGCGTGAGCACAAAGTCCCCCAGGTGTCGACGTCGTTCCTGGATGATGTCGTTCGTGTCTAACCCCACGTATTTTTTTGGGAATCCATTACCTGATGCTTGTTGTAGCATGTGGAGCAATGGACGAAACAATTCTTGTTCTTTCAGGCAGTCGGAATCCCATGTTCTCTCTTGCCGTAACTTGACGTGGAATGCATAGCACTGGGAGTAGCGTTTCCGTAGTTTCCACTCGTTGGTGTTTGGTTGTGCGGTATCGTCCATACTCTTCAACTTGAATATGTATTGCGTGTACGGCGGAAAGGTCTTGTGCGCATCTTGAATGATGCTGGAAGTCGCGATGATGGCCACCTTAGACACGTCTGAGCGTCTCGCCTTCAGCAATCGATGCACCGTCGCCTCGTGGCGATGGCGAACTGACGAGTTTGACGAATTCATTTGCTCTGCACTTAGTCAACCGAAAAGTGATGAACCGTGCGAGTGACACACATATTTGTCAGGCACCCAAGAACCCACTCCTACTTGTGCTTTGGGTCCACATGAATTTCGGTGGTCAATTGCGGTTTTCTGTAGCTCCAGTCATATCCATCAGATTTGTATACGAAACGCCGTCATTTACGATGGCTGCCGCCTTGGCATTTTCGACTTTAGGATCCATGGTCGGTTGGTCATGTGGTTCCTCATCCCATCGCGTTTGGAAGGGGTGCACCATTTCGACACCAGGGGATGGCGGCGCAGACACTTCCTTTCGTGGAATTTCTTCACGAGACGTGGCTAAACCTAGCAACTTTTTGAGCTGTTTACGGGCACCAGCCCGTCCATGCAGCACGAGGTCTCGTGCTTCCAATGCGTCGATTCGCTGCAACTGAGCCAGCAACTCCATAATAAATTTGTAGATATGGGAATATGGCAGATCCGCGTTAATTCGCTCTGCGTTGGCCACAATGTCGTCCGTATCCAAAGCAGGCACAGCAACGGGAGGCCCTTCTGGAAGTTTTTCTCCCCTCTGGAAATTGTGACCCAATGAGTCGAGCATGGCGCGATCGGGGGCAACAGTGTTAGGGCTCGTCCAAGCTACCTTATTGCGCTCGCGATATTCTGGAAAGTCTTGCAGTAAGCATTCATACGGTTGGTGATCCAGTCGATAGAGTTCGGTGAGGGAAAGCGCCACGCATGTTTCAAGACGAGAGACGCCGTAAAGCAACGCCAACTCGCCAAAAAATTCACCACGCTCTCGAATCGACTCGCCGGAATCAAGTTTCACCAAAACTCGACCTTGCGCGATGAAGTACATGCTGCGATCCACGTCCCCTTTCATGGCTACCTCTTCGCCTTCGGAACAAACCACATAATGCAGACACACCAACAATCCACGTAAAAAATGTTCGTCCAACGAATGGAAAGCGGTGACTCGTGCAGCGAACCCACGAAGTGTAGCCAACACCACGTCTTCGAGCAAAGTATGAGAGACATGAGCCACAGCAGCAAATTCCTTCTCGCCTTTGCGACGACGCCACACTCGCGCGTAGTAAGATTTAATTTGTCGCTTGAGCTTCTTCGGTACTTCATTCTGCACTAAATAGTGCTGCAGCTCACCCAAACTCTGCTCGAATGCTGCTTCGCGACGTGCACGGGCATTCAACAATTCACCCTGCGCACCGACCAATGCCCCGTAAATGTAGATGCTCCACAACGAGATGGCAATCTCCGCCACCAGCTCCAATGGATTCATGGATAAAATGTCCCCATAGAAGAGCGTTGAGATGCATTCCATCGAGAACAATAGAGATCGTAGATATTTGCGCGTCGTCGAAACGCTCTCGAGATAAAAAGTTGAGGTACTTTCACTAAGCATCCGCGCGGTTTCTTCAGCGTCCGAGGAGCTGCTATCCGCGATAAACGTCAGCATGCCAGAAGTTGATAGCCACGAGGTTCCATAGTGGTAGAAACTATGTTCGCTGGTAATAAACCAAATGCAAGCCAGGAGGTGGCCCATCGTGAGGTACGACGCTAGTCCTTTCAGGAAATACAGGAAAGCCTCATTTGCTGGGATCTTGCGATCATAGATCATGAACTGGAAAAGCTGTTCTGACAGCGGTTCGATTCGCTGTATCAACAGCAAGCGATTTATTCGGAGCAGCCACCGCGTTGTCCACCAAGAAGCTCTAACTGCAACCTCGTTAGGGGGGACATAGGATAACGGCAGCCGCACCTCACCCGCGAATAGCAGCAGTTCTAGTGGTAACATGGCCAAAATGTCAGCGCGAAGGGCTGGATTGGACGCGAGGATTCGCCTAAAACCACCCTGGTGCGTGCTGCCCAGACTGGCACCTACGCTGTGAAGTGATAACGAAGCATATCGGATTTTGTACCCCACGTCGAATACGCATAGCATGTCCAAGAAAATCTCAAGGCCAGACCAACCCCGCAACGCAGCAGCAGGAAGTTCGTTGAGGTCGGTTGCAAAACACAGCTTGAAAGGGGTGATGAGCAAGTGATACATCGCTATCACAAGCATGACGATATCCCAAATTCTGCCCAGCTCTTTGATTCGTTTGATGAATTCTCTTGACCGGGGGTCGATGGTCTCAACATGGTCACTTGCTAGCTGAAACTTGCCAACCAAAGAAGGACGCTGGCCGTTGCTAGACCGACGAGCCATCTCCATCAGCTGCACAGTTCCACGCAACGAAGGACTCATCGGTCTCACTGCATCGCTGGCACGTTTTGGCGTCAGACCGAGGTTCGTTACAGTCCGCTGCAGCGTGAGTTTTCGCGTACTTTGACTGGCATTTTTCCAACGGCGGTATTGGTAGTACAATTGGAGCTGCGTCGCGTATTGCGGGCGCTGGCAACGCTGAATGATGTCGAAGTCAAGCTTGGCTCGGCTTGAGTATCTATCGGGCATTCTCAGGATTTTGTTTCCCTCCTTGTTCAGGTCTTCAAAAAATTTGGTCCCAAAAAGTGGTAGTGACCGACTACGGACCAATTTCAATCGCTTAGTCGCCGTAGGTGATGGTCTAGGCATCTGCTGGGCCCCATTCTGCATCGCAACTGAGAATCTCCGTCTAGGAACCTTTTCGCCTAAACCAATGCTTTGCGCAACCATCGATATTCTGGTTGCACTACCGGGCCCTAAATTTGACCGGCGTCCAGCTGTCCCGATACTTCGACTTCGGTTACCAGATTCATCGTAGTGGAATGATTGACGTCTGGCAATGCGTGAGCGATAAATATTGGTATTTGGTCGATGGTCGCCGTTGACACTCGGCGCTATGGTCACAAGCGAGGAGGCTGTTTCTGGTGGAATGAGTTCGTCCATCAACGTTTGGACGGTGTGTTGTACTGCAGCCAAGATTTTGTAGTTTGCCCAGCTTTCGGTCTCCAATCGGCGCACAGTTCCAGTTACCAAACTGTCGCGCACCAGGTGGTTGAGTGGATTTAGGTCAACCATGAACTGGAGGATGTAAATATCTGCTTTGGTGTTGCGGACAGGATAAACAGGAGAAGCAGATCCGTCACCCACCACACTGCGATGGATCTCACTTGGGCTGCCCCGATTTCTGCCTCGTGAGACGCTGCGGCGTTTGCTGTGGGTCGAAACAGTCGAGGATACCCGCCGCCGCACATGCAGAGCTGACAATGCTTGGCGAAATTGACTGACGAGCTGATCGGACTTCATCAGAAGATATTGGGTCTTCTTCTCCAGCAGCTGAACCTCCGAGAACACGGTCATTTGGGTGCTCGCTCTCTTTGATAGCAGGGGTATGACAGACGGCGAACCCGACAATCTTGATTTTGCTCCAACTGCAGCTTTAGAACTTGAACCAGCTTTTTGTATCTGACGAGTGGCAAGAAGTTCTTTGGCTTTCTTCGCAGTGCGCACGCTAGCTCTCTGATAACGGTGCAATCGACCGCGAACCCAATCGAGAATGGAGTGTAGCGCATGCTTCTGCACCTGCGAATCGGACACGTCTCCGTCGGTCGTCCACAGCTCCCGCCAGTCGTGTTTAGTGACATAAAGCACTTCGCACGGAGTTATCGCCTGAACCGTTGCTAGCCTTCGTTGTTCAGATAGAAAGAAGGCGATTTCACCGAACAATGCTCCTTCCATGATCATCGCTACGCTAGTCACTGACCTGGACCAGATGACAGCTGCCATCCCTTTGCGCAGTGTGCACAATCGATTTCCATGGGTTCCTTCCACCAAAATACTATCACCAGGGATAAAAAGCTCTGACTGGAAACGCAGCGCCAGGTTATTGGTTTGGGACGGCGTGAGGAAGCGGCTGATGGGAAATACCGCGATGGAGCGCCCATAAATCTCCAGCATAAGCTTCAGCCGAAGGTTGGCCGAGAGATCGTGGACTGTACTGTGCAGATCAAGTCCCTCCGTGTGCTCAAATTGCAGACGAAAGAAGAACCCAACACGATCTCGCAACGTAGTGGGGAGATTGTTCTCCTTCGCAAAGCTCTCAAAGCTTGCAATTCGACTCTTATATTGCTTAGATTCCTTACCAAGCTCCAAGATCAGCTCTGAAATTTCACCCACGATGTGACCAATAATGAAAGTGCATCCTAGACACGTTATGCTCGTCCAAAGTGTGGCTGGGGCGTCACGGGGAACACTTTCGCTCGAACCGACAAGCAATAGCGTTGTAATTGCCCAATAGAACGACTTGGCGTAAAGTATTACCACGGAATGATTATACTCGTGAATAAGGTGGTCATGAGCTATCCAGCACAACTCAACATGTTTGCATTCATGCTCAGATAGCAAAAAGAACACACAGCCGACAAAGTGCGCCACCAGCACAAGGATAACGAGCAGTTTAGCAGGACTCAGATATGCTGACACATTGTGTGACGCGAAGTGCTGCTGGATTTGAACGATGACGTCATCCAAATACACCACGAGATCGACACATCGAACGAGCCGCGGCAGTCGACACAGGCTGGCGATCACCGATTCAGCAGGGACCGGAGCATATAGTGGCAATGACGACACAAGATCCCACTTGAATGTCGAGCTGTGAAGGTAGTGTACATCGCGTTCTTGTCGATCCAGGAGGTTTTCAAAGCCAACCTCATGGCATCCAAAATAGTAAATGCGCAAGTAGATGTCGAATGCGAAGCAAAAGTCGCAAGCCACGTCTGCAATCCACACGACAGTGCTGGTGCCAGTAGGAAAATGAAGGTTTGAGTGAAAGCAGAACCGAAATATGACGAAGACGGCGTTGTAAATATTCCAGCACGTGATAATTGCATTCCAGATGCTCGTGAATGTGGTCCGTGTTGCGTCCGCATCTCGTACCACAACCTTTCCATTTTTCCCGCTCCTGCTGCCCGCAGTAGTACCTGTAACATCGTGTTGGTAAAAGAGTGTAGTTGTCTGCATCATGTGCGGCTGGAGCTTGAGTCGCTCGAGGTTTCTTACCACGCGGTGGATTCTCTTCTGTTGCTCGAACCACAATGTCAGCGCTTCCTCTTTCATATCGCTAAGATCACTCGCGAACTTGCGCTGAATAACGTCAAATTGGTCACGACTCATGACAGATGCATTCACGAGTGCAGCAGCTGTGAGTGTAGCAGTATACGGCTTTCGCAGTAGAAATTCGCTGACACCGTAGCAGTCACCTTCATGCAGCGCGCGTATCGGCACCTTTCGTATGTGGGAAAACACGTTGACTTTGCTTCCACGAAGAAAAACAAAGAATTCGCGGCAAATGTCACCTTCAAGACAGATAGTTTCGCCGTGCTGAAAGCTGCGGTGTCGGAATTTGCCAGTGATTTCATGAAGAAACTCCACACTAGCCGAATCGAAGAGGCGGACACTTTTTACGGCGTCGGAATGTAGCAGAGAGGATATCTGGTAGCAGAGCTGGTCCGGCAAGTGTGATAGCAACTGAGATTCATAGGCATGTTTGTGTTCCACAAACTGGTGATGGTAGAATCGTCGGATCTCTGCACTTAGTTTTTCTGATATGTCCATGCGTTCCAATAAACTGTTGAGCGTGTTAAGCTTATCAATATGATGATGTCGCGGCGCCATCGCATTCGAAATGGTGCTGGACATAGCTCCTACAACACCGAAGTTGATGATACCGCCCACAAATATCCAAAATGCCGCAAAGTAGCTCTCAGCGGTCGAGTACGCAACGATATCGCCATAACCCACACCCGTAAGTGTTACAATAGCCCAATATACGGAACGGAGGTAGGCAAAAGAGGCCTTGTACATAGAAGACGGGTCTTGTAGTGGGAACACTGCTCCAACGTGTGCGTAACAGTCAAATTTAACCCACGAGCAATTCTGGAAATGCGTGGCATGCTGAAGACAATCGTCGCGGGAGAATTCTGACATTTCTTCTGGACTTGCGTCTCCTGATGTTGTCCCTCGGGAAACCCAGGCCATCTCAAACCACACACAACCAACGATGTGGAGCATCAGAGAAACACCCAACAGTAAATAAAGCACGATGTAGCTTTTCGAACTTATACCGTGGTAATCGCAAATTGTCCGGAGCAAGCTGGGAATCTCACGCACCCGGAGCAAGCGAAACAACCGCAGCAGCGACAACCGACCTCTAACCGGATCGATCGGCAACGAATCGAGTACAACTCCAACAGGCAGCCATGCCAAAAGGTCAAGATAAAACCCGCTGTCTCGATATGCAGCAAAAATCATGTTCGGTTGTACGACCTCCAGCATCACACTCTGATCCAAGTAAGCAAAGAACCGAGACCGAAGAATTATGTCAGCAGCGAAGAATGTCTCTGCCATCAACGTCAATGCATACCGCATACCAAACTCAGGCTCTTCGACGAACATGTTTTGGTCATCCGTCATGGCGATAAATACAGAAAAGTAAGGAACCTCAAACGCCACGTAGACAATCGCAAACATGCGCGCTGTATCCCAATACGCACGAAAAATCGAGCCTAGCAATCGCCAGCTTATGCCACGCCTCGTTTCACCGGAATGATCCTTAGCAGCGACGTTACGTGAACTCGCACCGCCGTCTTCACGGCCACCGCGCAACCCCAGCAGCTTCTTGGTCTTTCGTAGCTGCGTCGAGTATTTGTCCAGCGTTTCAATCATTTCAGCTCGTACGTCGGGTTCGCTACCTCGGTGAAAATGAGTTAAAGCTTCATCAAATTTCCCTTTCGCGAGAACGTAAAGCTCACAAAAAGTCTTGGCGACGGCCTTCTCGTCGTATTTTTCGGGAAAAAGCAGGCAGCTATCGGCAAAAAAATCTCCAGTCTGGCATTCCTTAGCATTCGATCCGTTAAACGCTGAGAGCACCACTGTACCGCGAATAACAAAAAACATCTGAGCGTTAAACTTGGGCTCTGTGATTTGATCAGCTGGAGAATATACGCGGCGCGCCAGTGCGAGCGCAAGCAGGTTAATGAACTCGACGCTTTCTTTCATCAGGAAGCACACTTGCTTCACGCGACTTGCCTTGAGAGTAGCAATAACCTTTGTCTGCAAATGTTTGGGCATGAGATGCAGAGCCTCCTCGCTGTCAAGGCTGTGGTGCGTGCTCCATGAATACGAAAAGTAAGCGATAACCTGACGCCGCACTGATCGAGTGATATTTTTTGAGCGCATGTACTCACGAGCGTTGTCCATGTGCGTCGCGAATGCAGCAAATCGCGCATTCCGAAAGCGAAAAATAAAGAGAAACGTCGCCAAAAGTGATGTTCCGAACAGCGCCCCCATCAGAATCACAGCCACTACATAAATGGTCTCAGCATCCGAAACTGGAGTCACGTCGTCGTAACCGAGCAAGACCAGCGTCCGTGCCGCCCAATACAGCGTACGAGCGTATTTTCGAGATACCGTCGCCCCAGAAAGTCGGTCTCGGATGACCCAACTAGTCTCCACACTCTCATCGCACTCTTCAAGAGATACGCCGCACTGTGCATGTGCAATCAGCATATACCCACACGCCACGTAATGGCACAGTCCTGCACACAGCAGAATATTCTGTACCAAACTGTCGATACCCGTCGACGAAAGATGTTGAACCCAGACACGGTCCGAATAAATATTAGCGATTCGCTCGAAACATTGCCGCACTCGGTATATCCTCCCAATCTTGGTAATCCTCGCCACATGCAGCGCATTATACGCCCCCGTCGACAACGGTATCACCTCCATCGGGAAGAGTCCAATAACCTCCAGCACAAAATGGACATTTCTCACCATTACAAAACTTTGTTGCGAGGTCGGATCCCCTCCAGGTATGGTCGACGATGGCTCAATAGACGCCAACGTCCACTTGGCTTTTCCCCTCTGTATTCCAGCGACCGACGTCCTACGGATCAAAATTTTGGGCGCTTTGAGGCGATTCGCGTCCCGTGTCAATTTCTTGCCCAGTTCGAAGCTCACGGAGGCCGAGAGCTGCGAGAACGCGTCCTTCCAGACCCTGTAAAAGCCAATAAACTCGAGTAGCCCAACGACGTCCGCCATAACGTCCAAAATTGTAAACATGCTGAGCTCTTGCGTCCATCGATGGACGCTCTCCCTCTCCTTGTGCTGGAACGGATTGTAGTAGAACGCGATGCGGAATGGCACCGAGAGGGAAATGTAGAGCACAGCGTAGAAGCTGGTGAGAACGCTGACGGTCTGTCGCGTCGTCCACGGTAGTTTCTTGTAGAACTTGACAATGGGGCGAGACACGCGCCGGTAGAACCGACGATAGGCTCGGGAGAGGATTTTACTACTGGACCGTGGTGCGCCTGAGCTGCTGGTGGTGGTAGAACGCTTGAGGGCGTGGTGGTGGAATGCGTTCTCTAGTGCTTGCTCTTCTGGTAGAACGCTCCCTGCGTCATTGGCATCGTCAGTAGCCGCGTACACTTTGGGGCGATGCGGCATCGTGAGCACACGCCGTCAATCCATGAAGTGGCAATCGAGATGGTGACAATAACGTCCGTCAAACGGCGGGTACAAGGGGCAGAATAGCCGCATAGACGCACACACGTAGTGGTGGTTACGACAGGCAGAGCTATTTATTCCCAGCCGTCACCAGCAGCGACTTGGAAAGTGCGGTCTCATGTGCGCCACACCAACTTTCTTCCCAGCTAAAGTTGCGCGTTCTTCGCGCAACTTCCGCTCTCTTCTGACACACACTCCCCCTCATATACTCAGTTCCTGCCCGTCATGGACTCGTCCAAGCGCGTGACGGACGCCAAGGCGCCTCGCAAGGAGCCCCCGTCGGCCGAGATGAAGCGCCTGGCCAAGTTCTTCGCGCCCGACCGTCCTCCTCGCAAGCGTCTGCGTACTTTACTGGACTTCCTCAAGCACCCGCCAGGCTCCGAGGGCTCTTCCGGAGGCGGCAACATCGCTGTGGCCGTGCAGTCGCTCTTATCGGGCTCTAACAAGGACACGAACTCTAACGCAAACGCTAACGTCGGGCCGGAGCACGCCGCCGCTGTGGCGGATTTCTGGGCGGACGCCAACAACTCGACGCTCGTGTTTGGGGTCGTGAATGATTGCGTCACGGAGCTCGAGACGCTCTACGCGCCCCACGAGACCGCCTTCCGTAAACAGCGTCGCAAACCTCTGGAAGCGGAGGACTGGAGCGAGGTTTTTGAAGGACTTGAGGTGTTATTGCGCAACAACGCCCCCAGATTACGCGAGGGCTGGAACAATAATGGACTCACGATGCTCTTCGCCAAGCTGCTCAAGAGAGACAACCACGCCATGATCAAGAAGTACGCGTTCCGGTGCTTGGCGCTGTATACGGACGCCACGAGGAATTTACAGCAGCTGTCGGCTATGCCGGCGACGAGTACGTCGAGTTTCCAGGCGTCGAGAGCCGGTAGTATTCGCCTGATGAGCGACGGAGTGGAGATTGATATTGATGAAGATGAGGACGACGATGGGAGAGGCACGGCCATGCTTTCTCATGCCATGCCGAACAGGAAAAACATGCATTTGGAGCTGTTGAGGGAGAGTGTGGACTTCTCGCCGTATGGAGGAGGCAGTATTATGCTGCCCGATAAGTTTCTGAACGAAGGAGTGCATGTGGAAGGATGGATGAGGCCGACGCCCACGCAGGCGGAGGAACCCGTGGATATGTTGAAGTTTTTGATGGACTTGAGCTTGGAGAGGGAAGATGCTGCACATTCGAAAGCGACGCCCTTGTCGGCGACGAAGTCGAGCGGGAATAGTGAAAGGTTCATCTTCTGGGCGGAGCTGATTATGAAGTTTTACATGCCGCTGCTGTACCCGAAAGTGTGTTTGAAGGTGAAGTTGAAGGAGGAAGGAGACACGTTGGGATTTTTCCATCACTGCCCAGGCAGTTTCCAACGCGTTGTTGCACGATGGGTTTACAAATTAAGGTCGAAGGACGATTTTATGGAGGTGCTGTGGTCACGACGCGAATTTTCGGAGGTGGTCATGGAAACCATCCGCCAGAGATTCGCGTACCGTGATACGGAGCTCGTGGTGGATGCTATTAAGTTCTATTCCGGTGTTTGTACGGGCGCACAGTATGTGCCATCGGGAATGAAGGCGCAGATGAACGAGGCTTCTCGTGCCATGATCTCACACGTCTCCCAGCTTTTTCACCCATCCGTGCAGCTTGACGATTCGAAGATCTTGCTGCACTGTATCGAACTACTGGAGCTTGTTTCGCAGCGGCGGCTTGATGACTACACGTCCACGTATCTGCGGAAATTTGTGCTATCCACGATCGATAACTGTATCATGCTACGCGAGCCTGCAAATCGCCCCGTGCTCACTGCAATGCTATCGATTGTTTTACATGTTTGGATGCACTCAGCAGTAGTCATTAAGGCGACAGGCGCACAAGTGTGGATGGAGTTAACCATCGCTATCCGGCGGTGGTTGGTCAATCCAGCGGATGCCAAGGTTATCGGTGTCGAAATAATTAACTGCTGGAAACGTGAACTTCGGTTCACAAGCTGTTTACTCATGTATGTCATGGACAAGGGGTACTCTTATCTAAAAGTCACTCCGGAAGGAGCAATGCTGCTGCCCCAGGACGGAAAGGATGAAAAGACACCAAGCGGGAAAACGTTGAAAGAATTGAAGCAGGGATACCTCCAGTCGTCAGCCAACTTTCTTATGATGACGGTGGTCGATGTATCTGACGCAACGCTTCTGCTGGATCGTGTATTGCACCTCATTCCTCCTCCGACGGTATCGGCTTTAACGCCATCGATGCACCTGAGTTTAACGGAAGGTATGTTGCAGCTTGTGGAACTCTGGATCGAGTCAGCTATTGGGGCACAGCGCAGTCAGCCTTCGGAACTGCAGCAAATTAGTCCGTCAACGGTTCTGGCATTGTTTGGCGAGTGGTTCTTGCCTGCTTGTGAACTGGATGCTACAGATTTCCAGAACTCACGCTGCATTGCAATCGTAGCACTGTGCAAACTCTGCTCGGTGCGCTGTATTAACGCAATCACCCGCAGTCATCTTACGATCGTCGCCCGTGTTCTTTTCAAGGGAATTACTTCTCCATCTGGGGTGGTTGTTTCTACGGTGCTGCAGAAGTCCTCGGTGTTGTTTTCTATGAACCTTGAAGGACTCAACATCCTCGTGCCCGCCTATTTGTACGCGGTTGATGAAATCATTATCGGTAATATCTGGAGTCGGGCTGAAAAGTCGAAGGTAAAGTCCTCGGAGTGGAACAATGAGCTGAATGCAGCACTTGACGTGGTTTTCGCCATCTTGGAATTGCCCAAGAGATTTCCCGACCAGGATTTCGTACGGTGGAAACAAAAGATCCACGGTGTTTGCGGCCTTGACGAGATTTCATTGATGCAGGATATCATTGACGAGATCCCGGAGACATTGGACGACTTCCATGTGATTGTTGGCCGCATTCTTGTTCGTATCGCTCAGCTTCCGTTTACAGATGTCGTCGACATTAAAAAGCGCGCTCTGTGGGGGCTCTACTGTCTCGTCGTTATGAATTTGAAATCGGACAGGACCGGAGAGCATGTGGTAGACCCCATTCACTTGTCGGAATGGGTTGTTCATCTTGTGGATGTGTGCCAAAATGTGGATTTCTCCATCTCTATGGCTGCGCTTACTATTCTGCAGGATCTGTCGGACTACCACGAGGAGATTAACGAGTTTGAGCCATCGTTGGTGGCACGAATTGTTATGACGCTGGCTGTGTTCGCACAACAGCAGGTGGAAGAGGCGTCTATTGAAGTCCAGGCCGCGATGGAGCGCATGGGCGCTGCAGATACGTCAAGTGATAACTTGTCGGCTACGAAGTCTGCTTCTTTCACTGGATCGAGCCTTACGGGTGGGACACAACTTTCAGCTTCTGGAGCGCGCCGTGGAAGTGACAATCCTAGGGCAAGCCGAGTGGATAGCTCTGCGGAAGCTACCGACGCGTTCAGTAAGCTGAAAAGCAAGCTCAAACCAGGGGCTCAGAACACCCCTGCTTCTGCTCCTTCTCCTTCGACCAGCAGTTCGGCAAATGCGCCGTCAACTTCGCTGGCGCAACAACAAGAGATACCAGCTCTCCGCCTGATCGTTCAGAAAACCAGTGCGATATTCGAGTGTTTGCGGTTTTGGATCATGCACCGAACAGAGGTGCTTCAAGATGCGGACGTGAAGAAATTGATTTTCAGTGCGATCGAAGCAGCTTTGGTGGGTACGCTGCCAGACGGTGAGTGGCAGCGCGAGGTGGAACGTGCGCGTACTCTTGAAAGGCGCATGTCGATGCCTCTGTTGTTTTTAGGATTGCAGATGCGCGCGTCACTGGACAATGAACCAGGTCATGCATGGTTGAAATGCTTTGAAGAAACTGCAGTGGCTGCCGAGGGGTTATTGATGCACTTGCTCCACCATATCAACGGCTTCCCGTCGCCTGCTGGTGTGGATCAAATGGTGTCCGACTGTTCCGAGCTGACCGAATTGGATGCTGCTCGTGATAATGGAGATACGGAGTCTCCGCCTGCCGCTTTGAGTTTTGTCTTCATGGACTCGATCGTGTTTAGTGTGGTTGGTAGTCTGGATTCGCCGTGTGCGCGGTTCATTGTACGAGATATGACTGGACTGTTCACGTGGGAGATTACACCAGCCATTATGACCCGAGGTGGACATTCACTGACGAGTTGGGTCGGAGGGCGTCCAGTGGCTGGTAGTAGCGCGAACGGCGAGAATGCACCTGTGGAGAGAGAGCTGACGCTCGAGACAGACATGTTGAGTACGAGTTCGTTGACACTGCACCGGCCCACTGGCGCTGTGCAGGTGGAATTCAAGCACACTGATGAAGTTGGCGGGGTATGCAAAACGTGTGGTGGAGAGAAACCTCGAACCAAGCCTGTTGCATCGGATGCGAAGAATGGTCGCAGCCCTGGCATCAAGCTTGAGGCTCGCCAGGTTTCTTGGGAACACGAGCAAGACATCCTCTCCAACAATGTGTGTCCAATCAAGAGCAGTTATGTTTTCCATGAAGACGGTAGTGCATCTGCAGGCAACAAAGAGAACGACCCGAAGAAGAAGGATAAGTCGCGGTCATCAGAGGTTGAAAAGATGCCAGGAAGTGGGAATAAAGACGACCGCCAAGAGCGCCTCGAGCGCACCGCCAAGCAGCACGAAGAGCGCAATAATAACACGGGACCAGCACAACCCACGCCAGAGCCTCAAAAGGTGGTTTGTCACTGTCCGCCGCAAACCGAGTCCAAGTTCAAGCGTCGGACGACAACTACAATCTGCGGCCTCTTTGATATGTCGATCAACGAGCCTAATGTGGGAAGCTTGGACGATGAACGTTGTCTGCTGGATCTGATATTGGACAGCATTCCAATGGTGTTCCGCGATTGCGGAGGCGACACGACCGACAAGACGCTCTTGGGTGGACGCTACGCGATGATGCGGTATAATCTGATGGACTTGTCACCGTCTACAAATCCTCTTCTCATGGACTCGGCTGAAGCGCCTGGCTTCTCGTTCTTGCAGCGGCTCATTCACGATGAAGAGTGTTACTCGCAGCTGAAAAACTTCTTGACAAAGGACGAGAATGCGGATGGCAAAGAGCTGGTGGAGTTTTGTGATGCAGTGAAGAAATACGAGCGTTCGTCTGTGCCAACAGACCGCCTCGGCCAGGCTAGTGTCATCTACTGGGAGTTCCTGACGGTCGAGGGGGGAAAGAAACTCGTCTTTCCTAACGCCGTCGTATCCGACGTTCAGACCCAAATTCACAAGGCCCAAGCAGCCCTCCGAGCAGCAGCATCGGTAACTGCGGGAGACTCGTCGGAACCCTCGTTCTACCTTCCTGGGTCGCTGTTTCAGCATGCCATGGCATTTGTCGAATACGAAGGATTTGACAAGTCGGGTTTGCTAGACAAGTATGTGGCAGCGCTGGACCAACCTGCTCCTTCAGCGACAGGAGGCTCCAATGGTAAAAGCAGCTCGAGCACGCCATCGATTCCGCCCCAACTCGCTCTGTTCGACTCGTTCTCGATTATGGAAGTGAATGCGCGGGTGTCGCACCAGGCGCTCCAGAAGCGCAATTCCGATGAGCAGCTAGTGCGCATGACGAAGCCTGGAGTATCAACTGCGGAGCGTTTGATGGAAGCACCAAATAGTACTCTGAAGGACAGCCGCGTGAGCGCACTCGACATTTGCCGACTTTTCTTGTCCCAAGCAGGACTATTGCCATCCCCCGATGGAGACTCGAATAACAAGTCGACACTCAAGCTGCTTGAGCATGGAACGAAGCTAGAGCGGTCGCTGAAGCATTTGGACAAGAGCCCGACGCGGGAAACGATGAAGATTGGCGTGATTTACGTTGGCAAGAAGCAGCACTCTCAACAGGAAATCCTTCATAACGAGAAGGGAAGCCGCGTCTACGAACAGTTCCTATCGCAGCTTGGCTGGAAGGTAGACATGCAGACCCACCGTGGCTTTGTGGGTGGCCTGGACACAAACCCAAAAAGTCTTTCGAACGGGAAAACAACGCTCTATTACGCGAGCTCTCACAGTGAAGTGATGTATCACGTAGTGACAATGATGCCAACAAAGCCATCCGACCCGCAGCAGATTGACAAGAAGCGGCATGTGGGGAATGACTACGTGCATATCGTCTGGAGCGATAACGCGACTCAGAACTACGATCCGTCCACCATCACGAGCCACTTCAACGACGTGCAGATTGTGATCTACCCTCTGCGCAAGGCGCAGCGCGGCTTATTCTTGATCAAGATCCACACGAAGGACAAGGTGCCTCCTTTCGGACCGCTGCAGTCAGGTATGGTGATCCACCAGTCCGACCTTGCTCGACTCGTGCGCCAGACGGCCATGAACGCGAACCGGGTGTGTCGGTCTCAGGTAAGAAGATCTTTTATGGTTGCTGTTTCCTCGTGTGACCGACGATGCTAATGTGTTGTGTTGCATTGTAGACGATGCTGTATGTGCGGCCATACCCGACGCGAAAAAAGCTGGTGGACGAAATTGTCGAGCGATACGCCGTCGAGTACAAGGAGAGCCAACTTCTAACAATGCTGTTTGGGAGCTCCGCATCGGTGCCAACTCCGCCAGCTGGAGCCGAATAGAGACAGCAGGGCTCGTAGATGTTAAAAGTTTATGGATACCAGTCTTACTTACTCCGTTCAATGTTCGTATCAAACGAAAACACCTGCTGCTTTCAGCCAAAAACCAAATTGATTCATGTCTTTAATGTCGTGACCTCATTCAATAGCCGCCAGCTACGAGATACCGACCAAGATCGCCAGCTTGGCGCGAACGTGCACTGCCAGATCGAAACGTAAAATTCATTCACCAACTTTAGGTTCATGTTGCTCTGTTGTCGTCGCCAATCTAAGCTTCCCCAATGTGCCTACCAGCATCCAGACCACTCGGGTACGGTGGCGGAAGGAAATGCGCCTCTGCAAGCTTTTCCAGACGACGTCGCAATGCGTGGCAACCAAGTGCCGTCTCAGCCAAAGACGTCATACGCATGATAGCGACTTCCAAATTCTTTGTACTTGCATCCGCGTCACGAACCAGCGTACAAAAGTTGGCAAGACAAACAGTGCTGAGGCTCCTGTCCATCTGACAGTGCATCTTCTCGATACCATCCCAGAGAGAGCAATACAGATAATACAGCATCCCGGCTTGATTCACAACAGATTGGCTATCATCTTTCAGTTGTAACAGCAATTCACGCGCTGCCGATATGGTTTCAGGCACAGACTCCAGGACTACTTGCGTCTCGGCAAGGATTCCAGTGTCGTCATTGCATGGCGGTCTTGCCATCCTCGCCAACTCGTCAACAACCGTCGAGATCTTGAGCCGCTTCTCCGCTTCAAAAACGCACATCCGTTCAACCAATTTCCACTGATCGTCGTTGCAGAGCTCAGGGCGAGGTGGCAATTTACCCTTCTTCACGTAACATTTGACCACCCTATTCTCCAGCATACACCACGGCAGGCAAGGTTTCGTCTTGTCCTCACCCGCCTCCACAATTCGCAGTGCTTCCACGATGCACATATCCAATGAATAGATATCCGATGGAAACGTTGGTCGCGCATTCTCATCAATGAAGCATTCTGGCGCCACCCAGTGCGATGCGCCAGAGATTCGCGACTCGCCATCGTCGCTTTCGATTGAGCTGAGACCGAAGTCCGTCACTTTCGCTTTCTTGTCACTCCCAATCACGATGTTACTGCCCTTGAGGTCGCCATGCACTACGCCGCGCGCGTGGAGGTACTGGACACCTAACGCGGCCTCATGCAACTTCGCCCAAAGTTGATCGGGGTGCTTTCTCAGATAGCTGGTTAGCGTCCCATTTCTCGCGTACTCATACACGAAGAACGGTCTGCCGACATGACAGGCGCCGAAGAGTCGAACGACATGGGGATGACTAAACCCAAACCAAATGTCGACTTCGCGTCGGAACATCGTCAACATCTCTTCCCTTTTAGGGGCGTTCGTTGCTGGAACCAGCGGTCGAGCCAACGAGTAACTAGACGTTGACATTGAATTGTCGTTGCCTCCTCCTGACCCAAGTAGTTGCTTTACTACCACCTCGGAATCCAGCCACGTGGCTCGAAACACACTTCCAAAGCCACCAGAACCCAGAGGACTGCTTTTGTCGAAAACCAATTCGTACCATGGGATGAACCATTTTGGTGTCAGCTCGGACAAATCATCGATGGACAGCTTATTTGCAATTTCATCGTACGCCTTCTTCAGAATTGCGAGTTGGCCAGGTGTGTACTTGTCCGGATAACCTATCTCCGTTTGTAAGGAGGCGAGGAAGACCGATCGCTCTTCTTGCGACTTCAATTCTTCTAGTACAAGGTAAGTCTAAGACTTAGACGTTTCGGAGACGAAAATCTCGATCTGCTTGTTGCGTAATTTCTCCCATCTAGCTTCGCGCTCTTTTGCTACATCCGTCGGCTCGCCCAATGCTGTCCAAAGCGACTGAAGGAGACGACGGAAAGCAATAAGACTGGAACCGGTGGCGCGCGTTGATGATAGCTGCAAAATCCGAGCTTGATCAGTCGTCATTGTGATCAAGTGGCTAAAGTTACGGAGAAGCGAGTGAACCTGAGTAAGCACGCTCGATGGAAGCATCGAGTGCTGTGCCCTTTCGTAGACCTTCTTCAGCTCATTGAATGCTTGACGGTATAAGTTGTTGGCACACCTTGCCATGTGTTCCTGCACATTCACCCACCGATCGTTGATATTACCTAGTCGGTAGTCGTCAAACGTGTCTGTGGGTTCACGCTCAGGTTGAGAAGAGCTCACGCTCCCTTTGCTAGCCAAACGCTCCATCTCTTGCTGTACCGAAGAGAGACTTGCTCGTTTTCCAGGATTCCGACAGCACATGCGCCAGATTAATTGGCGAGCATCGCCAGGGGGGCATAAGGGCGCCCAAGCACGTGTCCATTCCCACACCTCCGGCGTCCACTTCTCCTTATCATTCCTTACAACATCGATATTAGTTTCATGATGCCACGGCATTTTCCCACCCGTCACAACTTCCAGCATGCACATACCCAAAGAATATATATCTGACGCAGGAGACGAAGGATCTCCTCTAAAAATCTCTGGGGATAGCCAGCGCATCGACCGTGCTCTCGATGATAAAGTCAACGTGTGTTTCGAGTTACAGCACCCGAAATTGGCCAGTTTCGCCAACCCATCACTGCCAATCAAGATATTACTGCATCGAAGGTCGCCGTGGACAATTCCCCTCTCGTGGAGGTATTGGAGACCTAACGCAGCTTGGCGCAAGAACAACCACATCCTCTCTTTAGGATATCGTGCAGACACGATGTAGTCGAGCAGTGACCCGTTGCTGGCGTACTCGCACACGAAGAACTGCAAAGGCAACGGCTTCATCTTGCACACACCGTACAGCTTGATGACGTTGGGGTGACGGAGTTGATGCCATACACGCACTTCATTATCGAACATCGCGTTCGATGACACTCCCGGAAGGAAAAACTCCACGGTGGCATCAGCACCAAGCCATTTAGCTCGATATTCACCTCCAATGCTACTCGAATCCACGAAGGTCATGAGCTCAATTTCAAACCCCGAAATGAACACATCGGCGCTACCATCGATTCGGAAGTCAGTGGACTCTCCATTGTTTGTTGACGTGTTGTGAGGTTCTGGTTGCCGGGCCACTACAAATGGGGTTAGACAGCGCTGGATGTCTTGATGACCGTGATCAGTAGCAAATTTGATTGCAGTGTATCCATCGTTGTTGGGAGCATTCACATTGGCTCCACATTCTTCAGCAAGAAACCGGACAATGTCAATGTGTCCTCCTTTTGCGGCTTCCATCAGAGCAGAGTCTCCATTTTCATCAGCTATATCAACGTCTGCACCGCATTCTTTGGCAAGATAACGCACCATGTCGAGGTCTCCCTTTGCAGCAGCCCGTGCGAGTGCTGTTTTTCCGAATCTATCTCGGACGTTCACATCAGCGCCACGTTCCCCAGCAAGGTACCTGACGATATCAAAATGACCTCTTTCAGCAGCACACACGAGCGCTGGTTGGCCATCTTGGTCACCAACATTAACGTCTGCATTGCATTCTTCAGTAAGGTAACGCACCATGTCGAGGTGTCCCTTTGCAACAGCCCGTGCGAGTGCTGTTTTTCCGAATCTGTCTCGGACGTTCACATTAGCACCACGTTCCCCAGCAAGGTACCTGACGATATCAAAATGACCTCTTTCAGCAGCACACACGAGCGCTGGTTGGCCATCTTGGTCACCAACATTAACATCTGCATTGCATTCTTCAGTAAGGTAACGCACCATGTCGAGGTGTCCCTTTGCAGCAGCCCGTGCGAGTGCTGTTTTTCCGAATCTATCTCGGACGTTCACATCAGCGCCACGTTCCCCAGCAAGGTACCTGACGATATCAAAATGACCTCTTTCAGCAGCACACACGAGCACTGGTTGGCGATCTTGGTCACCAACATTAACATCTGCATTGCATTCTTCAGTAAGGTAACGCACCATGTCGAGGTGTCCCTTTGCAACAGCCCGTGCGAGTGCTGTTTTTCCGAATCTGTCTCGGACGTTCACATTAGCACCACGTTCCCCAGCAAGGTACCTGACGATATCAAAATGACCTCTTTCAGCAGCACACACGAGCGCTGGTTGGCCATCTTGGTCACCAACATTAACATCTGCATTGCATTCTTCAGTAAGGTAACGCACCATGTCGAGGTGTCCCTTTGCAACAGCCCGTGCGAGTGCTGTTTTTCCGAATCTGTCTCGGACGTTCACATTAGCACCACGTTCCCCAGCAAGGTACCTGACGATATCAAAATGACCTCTTTCAGCAGCACACACGAGCGCTGGTTGGCCATCTTGGTCACCAACATTAACGTCTGCATTGCATTCTTCAGTAAGGTAACGCACCATGTCGAGGTGTCCCTTTGCAGCAGCCCGTGCGAGTGCTGTTTTTCCGAATCTGTCTCGGACGTTCACATTAGCACCACGTTCCCCAGCAAGGTACCTGACGATATCAAAATGACCTCTTTCAGCAGCACACACGAGCGCTGGTTGGCCATCTTGGTCACCAACATTAACATCTGCATTGCATTCTTCAGTAAGGTAACGCACCATGTCGAGGTGTCCCTTTGCAGCAGCCCGTGCGAGTGCTGTTTTTCCGAATCTATCTCGGACGTTCACATCAGCGCCACGTTCCCCAGCAAGGTACCTGACGATATCAAAATGACCTCTTTCAGCAGCACACACGAGCGCTGGTTGGCCATCTTGGTCACCAACATTAACATCTGCATTGCATTCTTCAGTAAGGTAACGCACCATGTCGAGGTGTCCCTTTGCAACAGCCCGTGCGAGTGCTGTTTTTCCGAATCTGTCTCGGACGTTCACATTAGCACCACGTTCCCCAGCAAGGTACCTGACGATATCAAAATGACCTCTTTCAGCAGCACACACGAGCGCTGGTTGGCCATCTTGGTCACCAACATTAACATCTGCATTGCATTCTTCAGTAAGGTAACGCACCATGTCGAGGTGTCCCTTTGCAACAGCCCGTGCGAGTGCTGTTTTTCCGAATCTGTCTCGGACGTTCACATTAGCACCACGTTCCCCAGCAAGGTACCTGACGATATCAAAATGACCTCTTTCAGCAGCACACACGAGCGCTGGTTGGCCATCTTGGTCACCAACATTAACATCTGCATTGCATTCTTCAGTAAGGTAACGCACCATGTCGAGGTGTCCCTTTGCAGCAGCCCGTGCGAGTGCTGTTTTTCCGAATCTGTCTCGGACGTTCACATTAGCACCACGTTCCCCAGCAAGGTACCTGACGATATCAAAATGACCTCTTTCAGCAGCACACACGAGCACTGGTTGGCCATCTTGGTCACCAACATTAACGTCTGCATTGCATTCTTCAGTAAGGTAACGCACCATGTCGAGGTGTCCCTTTGCAGCAGCCCGTGCGAGTGCTGTTTTTCCGAATCTATCTCGGACGTTCACATCAGCGCCACGTTCCCCAGCAAGGTACCTGACGATATCAAAATGACCTCTTTCAGCAGCACACACGAGCACTGGTTGGCCATCTTGGTCACCAACATTAACATCTGCATTGCATTCTTCAGTAAGGTAACGCACCATGTCGAGGTGTCCCTTTGCAACAGCCCGTGCGAGTGCTGTTTTTCCGAATCTGTCTCGGACGTTCACATTAGCACCACGTTCCCCAGCAAGGTACCTGACGATATCAAAATGACCTCTTTCAGCAGCACACACGAGCGCTGGTTGGCCATCTTGGTCACCAACATTAACATCTGCATTGCATTCTTCAGTAAGGTAACGCACCATGTCGAGGTGTCCCTTTGCAACAGCCCGTGCGAGTGCTGTTTTTCCGAATCTGTCTCGGACGTTCACATTAGCACCACGTTCCCCAGCAAGGTACCTGACGATATCAAAATGACCTCTTTCAGCAGCACACACGAGCGCTGGTTGGCCATCTTGGTCACCAACATTAACATCTGCATTGCATTCTTCAGTAAGGTAACGCACCATGTCGAGGTGTCCCTTTGCAGCAGCCCGTGCGAGTGCTGTTTTTCCGAATCTGTCTCGGACGTTCACATTAGCACCACGTTCCCCAGCAAGGTACCTGACGATATCAAAATGACCTCTTTCAGCAGCACACACGAGCACTGGTTGGCCATCTTGGTCACCAACATTAACGTCTGCATTGCATTCTTCAGTAAGGTAACGCACCATGTCGAGGTGTCCCTTTGCAACAGCCCGTGCGAGTGCTGTTTTTCCGAATCTGTCTCGGACGTTCACATTAGCACCACGTTCCCCAGCAAGGTACCTGACGATATCAAAATGACCTCTTTCAGCAGCACACACGAGCACTGGTTGGCCATCTTGGTCACCAACATTAACGTCTGCATTGCATTCTTCAGTAAGGTAACGCGCTATGTCGAGGTGTCCCTTTGCAACAGCCCGTGCGAGTGCTGTTTTTCCGAATCTGTCTCGGACGTTCACATTAGCACCACGTTCCCCAGCAAGGTACCTGACGATATCAAAATGACCTCTTTCAGCAGCACACACGAGCGCTGGTTGGCCATCTTGGTCACCAACATTAACATCTGCATTGCATTCTTCAGTAAGGTAACGCACCATGTCGAGGTGTCCCTTTGCAACAGCCCGTGCGAGTGCTGTTTTTCCGAATCTGTCTCGGACGTTCACATTAGCACCACGTTCCCCAGCAAGGTACCTGACGATATCAAAATGACCTCTTTCAGCAGCACACACGAGCGCTGGTTGGCCATCTTGGTCACCAACATTAACATCTGCATTGCATTCTTCAGTAAGGTAACGCACCATGTCGAGGTGTCCCTTTGCAACAGCCCGTGCGAGTGCTGTTTTTCCGAATCTGTCTCGGACGTTCACATTAGCACCACGTTCCCCAGCAAGGTACCTGACGATATCAAAATGACCTCTTTCAGCAGCACACACGAGCGCTGGTTGGCCATCTTGGTCACCAACATTAACATCTGCATTGCATTCTTCAGTAAGGTAACGCACCATGTCGAGGTGTCCCTTTGCAGCAGCCCGTGCGAGTGCTGTTTTTCCGAATCTGTCTCGGACGTTCACATTAGCACCACGTTCCCCAGCAAGGTACCTGACGATATCAAAATGACCTCTTTCAGCAGCACACACGAGCGCTGGTTGGCCATCTTGGTCACCAACATTAACATCTGCATTGCATTCTTCAGTAAGGTAACGCACCATGTCGAGGTGTCCCTTTGCAACAGCCCGTGCGAGTGCTGTTTTTCCGAATCTGTCTCGGACGTTCACATTAGCACCACGTTCCCCAGCAAGGTACCTGACGATATCAAAATGACCTCTTTCAGCAGCACACACGAGCGCTGGTTGGCCATCTTGGTCACCAACATTAACATCTGCATTGCATTCTTCAGTAAGGTAACGCACCATGTCGAGGTGTCCCTTTGCAGCAGCCCGTGCGAGTGCTGTTTTTCCGAATCTGTCTCGGACGTTCACATTAGCACCACGTTCCCCAGCAAGGTACCTGACGATATCAAAATGACCTCTTTCAGCAGCACACACGAGCGCTGGTTGGCCATCTTGGTCACCAACATTAACATCTGCATTGCATTCTTCAGTAAGGTAACGCACCATGTCGAGGTGTCCCTTTGCAACAGCCCGTGCGAGTGCTGTTTTTCCGAATCTGTCTCGGACGTTCACATTAGCACCACGTTCCCCAGCAAGGTACCTGACGATATCAAAATGACCTCTTTCAGCAGCACACACGAGCGCTGGTTGGCCATCTTGGTCACCAACATTAACATCTGCATTGCATTCTTCAGTAAGGTAACGCACCATGTCGAGGTGTCCCTTTGCAGCAGCCCGTGCGAGTGCTGTTTTTCCGAATCTATCTCGGACGTTCACATCAGCGCCACGTTCCCCAGCAAGGTACCTGACGATATCAAAATGACCTCTTTCAGCAGCACACACGAGCACTGGTTGGCCATCTTGGTCACCAACATTAACATCTGCATTGCATTCTTCAGTAAGGTAACGCACCATGTCGAGGTGTCCCTTTGCAACAGCCCGTGCGAGTGCTGTTTTTCCGAATCTGTCTCGGACGTTCACATTAGCACCACGTTCCCCAGCAAGGTACCTGACGATATCAAAATGACCTCTTTCAGCAGCACACACGAGCGCTGGTTGGCCATCTTGGTCACCAACATTAACATCTGCATTGCATTCTTCAGTAAGGTAACGCACCATGTCGAGGTGTCCCTTTGCAGCAGCCCGTGCGAGTGCTGTTTTTCCGAATCTGTCTCGGACGTTCACATTAGCACCACGTTCCCCAGCAAGGTACCTGACGATATCAAAATGACCTCTTTCAGCAGCACACACGAGCGCTGGTTGGCCATCTTGGTCACCAACATTAACATCTGCATTGCATTCTTCAGTAAGGTAACGCACCATGTCGAGGTGTCCCTTTGCAACAGCCCGTGCGAGTGCTGTTTTTCCGAATCTATCTCGGACGTTCACATCAGCGCCACGTTCCCCAGCAAGGTACCTGACGATATCAAAATGACCTCTTTCAGCAGCACACACGAGCACTGGTTGGCCATCTTGGTCACCAACATTAACGTCTGCATTGCATTCTTCAGTAAGGTAACGCACCATGTCGAGGTGTCCCTTTGCAGCAGCCCGTGCGAGTGCTGTTTTTCCGAATCTATCTCGGACGTTCACATCAGCGCCACGTTCCCCAGCAAGGTACCTGACGATATCAAAATGACCTCTTTCAGCAGCACACACGAGCACTGGTTGGCCATCTTGGTCACCAACATTAACATCTGCATTGCATTCTTCAGTAAGGTAACGCACCATGTCGAGGTGTCCCTTTGCAACAGCCCGTGCGAGTGCTGTTTTTCCGAATCTGTCTCGGACGTTCACATTAGCACCACGTTCCCCAGCAAGGTACCTGACGATATCAAAATGACCTCTTTCAGCAGCACACACGAGCGCTGGTTGGCCATCTTGGTCACCAACATTAACATCTGCATTGCATTCTTCAGTAAGGTAACGCACCATGTCGAGGTGTCCCTTTGCAACAGCCCGTGCGAGTGCTGTTTTTCCGAATCTGTCTCGGACGTTCACATTAGCACCACGTTCCCCAGCAAGGTACCTGACGATATCAAAATGACCTCTTTCAGCAGCACACACGAGCGCTGGTTGGCCATCTTGGTCACCAACATTAACATCTGCATTGCATTCTTCAGTAAGGTAACGCACCATGTCGAGGTGTCCCTTTGCAGCAGCCCGTGCGAGTGCTGTTTTTCCGAATCTGTCTCGGACGTTCACATTAGCACCACGTTCCCCAGCAAGGTACCTGACGATATCAAAATGACCTCTTTCAGCAGCACACACGAGCACTGGTTGGCCATCTTGGTCACCAACATTAACGTCTGCATTGCATTCTTCAGTAAGGTAACGCGCTATGTCGAGGTGTCCCTTTGCAACAGCCCGTGCGAGTGCTGTTTTTCCGAATCTGTCTCGGACGTTCACATTAGCACCACGTTCCCCAGCAAGGTACCTGACGATATCAAAATGACCTCTTTCAGCAGCACACACGAGCACTGGTTGGCCATCTTGGTCACCAACATTAACGTCTGCATTGCATTCTTCAGTAAGGTAACGCGCTATGTCGAGGTGTCCCTTTGCAACAGCCCGTGCGAGTGCTGTTTTTCCGAATCTGTCTCGGACGTTCACATTAGCACCACGTTCCCCAGCAAGGTACCTGACGATATCAAAATGACCTCTTTCAGCAGCACACACGAGCGCTGGTTGGCCATCTTGGTCACCAACATTAACATCTGCATTGCATTCTTCAGTAAGGTAACGCACCATGTCGAGGTGTCCCTTTGCAACAGCCCGTGCGAGTGCTGTTTTTCCGAATCTGTCTCGGACGTTCACATTAGCACCACGTTCCCCAGCAAGGTACCTGACGATATCAAAATGACCTCTTTCAGCAGCACACACGAGCGCTGGTTGGCCATCTTGGTCACCAACATTAACATCTGCATTGCATTCTTCAGTAAGGTAACGCACCATGTCGAGGTGTCCCTTTGCAGCAGCCCGTGCGAGTGCTGTTTTTCCGAATCTGTCTCGGACGTTCACATTAGCACCACGTTCCCCAGCAAGGTACCTGACGATATCAAAATGACCTCTTTCAGCAGCACACACGAGCACTGGTTGGCCATCTTGGTCACCAACATTAACGTCTGCATTGCATTCTTCAGTAAGGTAACGCGCTATGTCGAGGTGTCCCTTTGCAACAGCCCGTGCGAGTGCTGTTTTTCCGAATCTGTCTCGGACGTTCACATTAGCACCACGTTCCCCAGCAAGGTACCTGACGATATCAAAATGACCTCTTTCAGCAGCACACACGAGCACTGGTTGGCCATCTTGGTCACCAACATTAACGTCTGCATTGCATTCTTCAGTAAGGTAACGCGCTATGTCGAGGTGTCCCTTTGCAACAGCCCGTGCGAGTGCTGTTTTTCCGAATCTGTCTCGGACGTTCACATTAGCACCACGTTCCCCAGCAAGGTACCTGACGATATCAAAATGACCTCTTTCAGCAGCACACACGAGCGCTGGTTGGCCATCTTGGTCACCAACATTAACATCTGCATTGCATTCTTCAGTAAGGTAACGCACCATGTCGAGGTGTCCCTTTGCAGCAGCCCGTGCGAGTGCTGTTTTTCCGAATCTGTCTCGGACGTTCACATTAGCACCACGTTCCCCAGCAAGGTACCTGACGATATCAAAATGACCTCTTTCAGCAGCACACACGAGCGCTGGTTGGCCATCTTGGTCACCAACATTAACATCTGCATTGCATTCTTCAGTAAGGTAACGCACCATGTCGAGGTGTCCCTTTGCAACAGCCCGTGCGAGTGCTGTTTTTCCGAATCTGTCTCGGACGTTCACATTAGCACCACGTTCCCCAGCAAGGTACCTGACGATATCAAAATGACCTCTTTCAGCAGCACACACGAGCGCTGGTTGGCCATCTTGGTCACCAACATTAACATCTGCATTGCATTCTTCAGTAAGGTAACGCGCCATGTCGAGGTGTCCCTTTGCAGCAGCCCGTGCGAGTGCTGTTTTTCCGTATCTACCTCGGACGTTCACATCAGCGCCACGTTCCCCAGCAAGGTACCTGACGATATCAAAATGACCTCTTTCAGCAGCACACACGAGCGCTGGTTGGCCATCTTGGTCACCAACATTAACATCTGCATTGCATTCTTCAGTAAGGTAACGCGCCATGTCGAGGTGTCCCTTTGCAGCAGCCCGTGCGAGTGCTGTTTTTCCGTATCTGTCTCGGACGTTCACATTAGCACCACGTTCCCCAGCAAGGTACCTGACGATATCAAAATGACCTCTTTCAGCAGCACACACGAGCGCTGGTTGGCCATCTTGGTCACCAACATTAACATCTGCATTGCATTCTTCAGTAAGGTAACGCGCCATGTCGAGGTGTCCCTTTGCAGCAGCCCGTGCGAGTGCTGTTTTTCCGTATCTATCTCGGACGTTCACATCAGCGCCACGTTCCCCAGCAAGGTACCTGACGATATCAAAATGACCTCTTTCAGCAGCACACACGAGCGCTGGTTGGCCATCTTGGTCACCAACATTAACATCTGCATTGCATTCTTCAGTAAGGTAACGCACCATGTCGAGGTGTCCCTTTGCAACAGCCCGTGCGAGTGCTGTTTTTCCGTATCTACCTCGGACGTTCACATTAGCACCACGTTCCCCAGCAAGGTACCTGACGATATCAAAATGACCTCTTTCAGCAGCACACACGAGCGCTGGTTGGCCATCTTGGTCACCAACATTAACATCTGCATTGCATTCTTCAGTAAGGTAACGCGCCATGTCGAGGTGTCCCTTTGCAGCAGCCCGTGCGAGTGCTGTTTTTCCGTATCTACCTCGGACGTTCACATCAGCGCCACGTTCCCCAGCAAGGTACCTGACGATATCAAAATGACCTCTTTCAGCAGCACACACGAGCGCTGGTTGGCCATCTTGGTCACCAACATTAACATCTGCATTGCATTCTTCAGTAAGGTAACGCACCATGTCGAGGTGTCCCTTTGCAACAGCCCGTGCGAGTGCTGTTTTTCCGAATCTATCTCGGACGTTCACATTAACGTCTGCATTGCATTCTTCAGTAAGGTAACGCACCATGTCGAGGTGTCCCTTTGCAACAGCCCGTGCGAGTGCTGTTTTTCCGTATCTACCTCGGACGTTCACATCAGCGCCACGTTCCCCAGCAAGGTACCTGACGATATCAAAATGACCTTCTTCAGCAGCACACACGAGCACTGGTTGGCCATCTTGGTCACCAACATTAACATCTGCATTGCATTCTTCAGTAAGGTAACGCACCATGTCGAGGTGTCCCTTTGCAGCAGCCCGTGCGAGTGCTGTTTTTCCGTATCTATCTCGGACGTTCACATCAGCGCCACGTTCCCCAGCAAGGTACCTGACGATATCAAAATGACCTCTTTCAGCAGCACACACGAGCGCTGGTTGGCCATCTTGGTCACCAACATTAACATCTGCATTGCATTCTTCAGTAAGGTAACGCACCATGTCGAGGTGTCCCTTTGCAACAGCCCGTGCGAGTGCTGTTTTTCCGAATCTGTCTCGGACGTTCACATTAGCACCACGTTCCCCAGCAAGGTACCTGACGATATCAAAATGACCTCTTTCAGCAGCACACACGAGCGCTGGTTGGCCATCTTGGTCACCAACATTAACATCTGCATTGCATTCTTCAGTAAGGTAACGCGCCATGTCGAGGTGTCCCTTTGCAGCAGCCCGTGCGAGTGCTGTTTTTCCGTATCTATCTCGGACGTTCACATCAGCGCCACGTTCCCCAGCAAGGTACCTGACGATATCAAAATGACCTCTTTCAGCAGCACACACGAGCGCTGGTTGGCCATCTTGGTCACCAACATTAACATCTGCATTGCATTCTTCAGTAAGGTAACGCGCCATGTCGAGGTGTCCCTTTGCAACAGCCCGTGCGAGTGCTGTTTTTCCGTATCTACCTCGGACGTTCACATCAGCGCCACGTTCCCCAGCAAGGTACCTGACGATATCAAAATGACCTCTTTCAGCAGCACACACGAGCGCTGGTTGGCCATCTTGGTCACCAACATTAACATCTGCATTGCATTCTTCAGTAAGGTAACGCGCCATGTCGAGGTGTCCCTTTGCAGCAGCCCGTGCGAGTGCTGTTTTTCCGTATCTATCTCGGACGTTCACATCAGCGCCACGTTCCCCAGCAAGGTACCTGACGATATCAAAATGACCTCTTTCAGCAGCACACACGAGCGCTGGTTGGCCATCTTGGTCACCAACATTAACATCTGCATTGCATTCTTCAGTAAGGTAACGCGCCATGTCGAGGTGTCCCTTTGCAACAGCCCGTGCGAGTGCTGTTTTTCCGTATCTACCTCGGACGTTCACATCAGCGCCACGTTCCCCAGCAAGGTACCTGACGATATCAAAATGACCTCTTTCAGCAGCACACACGAGCGCTGGTTGGCCATCTTGGTCACCAACATTAACATCTGCATTGCATTCTTCAGTAAGGTAACGCGCCATGTCGAGGTGTCCCTTTGCAACAGCCCGTGCGAGTGCTGTTTTTCCGTATCTACCTCGGACGTTCACATCAGCGCCACGTTCCCCAGCAAGGTACCTGACGATATCAAAATGACCTCTTTCAGCAGCACACACGAGCACTGGTTGGCCATCTTGGTCACCAACATTAACATCTGCATTGCATTCTTCAGTAAGGTAACGCGCTATGTCGAGGTGTCCCTTTGCAACAGCCCGTGCGAGTGCTGTTTTTCCGTATCTATCTCGGACGTTCACATCAGCGCCACGTTCCCCAGCAAGGTACCTGACGATATCAAAATGACCTCTTTCAGCAGCACACACGAGCGCTGGTTGGCCATCTTGGTCACCAACATTAACATCTGCATTGCATTCTTCAGTAAGGTAACGCACCATGTCGAGGTGTCCCTTTGCAACAGCCCGTGCGAGTGCTGTTTTTCCGAATCTATCTCGGACGTTCACATTAACGTCTGCATTGCATTCTTCAGTAAGGTAACGCACCATGTCGAGGTGTCCCTTTGCAACAGCCCGTGCGAGTGCTGTTTTTCCGTATCTACCTCGGACGTTCACATCAGCGCCACGTTCCCCAGCAAGGTACCTGACGATATCAAAATGACCTCTTTCAGCAGCACACACGAGCACTGGTTGGCCATCTTGGTCACCAACATTAACATCTGCATTGCATTCTTCAGTAAGGTAACGCACCATGTCGAGGTGTCCCTTTGCAACAGCCCGTGCGAGTGCTGTTTTTCCGAATCTGTCTCGGACGTTCACATTAGCACCACGTTCCCCAGCAAGGTACCTGACGATATCAAAATGACCTCTTTCAGCAGCACACACGAGCGCTGGTTGGCCATCTTGGTCACCAACATTAACATCTGCATTGCATTCTTCAGTAAGGTAACGCACCATGTCGAGGTGTCCCTTTGCAGCAGCCCGTGCGAGTGCTGTTTTTCCGTATCTGTCTCGGACGTTCACATTAGCACCACGTTCCCCAGCAAGGTACCTGACGATATCAAAATGACCTCTTTCAGCAGCACACACGAGCACTGGTTGGCCATCTTGGTCACCAACATTAACATCTGCATTGCATTCTTCAGTAAGGTAACGCACCATGTCGAGGTGTCCCTTTGCAGCAGCCCGTGCGAGTGCTGTTTTTCCGAATCTATCTCGGACGTTCACATCAGCGCCACGTTCCCCAGCAAGGTACCTGACGATATCAAAATGACCTCTTTCAGCAGCACACACGAGCGCTGGTTGGCCATCTTGGTCACCAACATTAACATCTGCATTGCATTCTTCAGTAAGGTAACGCGCCATGTCGAGGTGTCCCTTTGCAGCAGCCCGTGCGAGTGCTGTTTTTCCGAATCTGTCTCGGACGTTCACATTAGCACCACGTTCCCCAGCAAGGTACCTGACGATATCAAAATGACCTCTTTCAGCAGCACACACGAGCGCTGGTTGGCCATCTTGGTCACCAACATTAACATCTGCATTGCATTCTTCAGTAAGGTAACGCGCCATGTCGAGGTGTCCCTTTGCAGCAGCCCGTGCGAGTGCTGTTTTTCCGAATCTATCTCGGACGTTCACATCAGCGCCACGTTCCCCAGCAAGGTACCTGACGATATCAAAATGACCTCTTTCAGCAGCACACACGAGCGCTGGTTGGCCATCTTGGTCACCAACATTAACATCTGCATTGCATTCTTCAGTAAGGTAACGCACCATGTCGAGGTGTCCCTTTGCAGCAGCCCGTGCGAGTGCTGTTTTTCCGAATCTGTCTCGGACGTTCACATTAGCACCACGTTCCCCAGCAAGGTACCTGACGATATCAAAATGACCTCTTTCAGCAGCACACACGAGCACTGGTTGGCCATCTTGGTCACCAACATTAACATCTGCATTGCATTCTTCAGTAAGGTAACGCACCATGTCGAGGTGTCCCTTTGCAACAGCCCGTGCGAGTGCTGTTTTTCCGAATCTGTCTCGGACGTTCACATTAGCACCACGTTCCCCAGCAAGGTACCTGACGATATCAAAATGACCTCTTTCAGCAGCACACACGAGCGCTGGTTGGCCATCTTGGTCACCAACATTAACATCTGCATTGCATTCTTCAGTAAGGTAACGCGCCATGTCGAGGTGTCCCTTTGCAGCAGCCCGTGCGAGTGCTGTTTTTCCGAATCTATCTCGGACGTTCACATCAGCGCCACGTTCCCCAGCAAGGTACCTGACGATATCAAAATGACCTCTTTCAGCAGCACACACGAGCGCTGGTTGGCCATCTTGGTCACCAACATTAACATCTGCATTGCATTCTTCAGTAAGGTAACGCGCCATGTCGAGGTGTCCCTTTGCAGCAGCCCGTGCGAGTGCTGTTTTTCCGAATCTGTCTCGGACGTTCACATTAGCACCACGTTCCCCAGCAAGGTACCTGACGATATCAAAATGACCTCTTTCAGCAGCACACACGAGCGCTGGTTGGCCATCTTGGTCACCAACATTAACATCTGCATTGCATTCTTCAGTAAGGTAACGCGCCATGTCGAGGTGTCCCTTTGCAACAGCCCGTGCGAGTGCTGTTTTTCCGAATCTGTCTCGGACGTTCACATTAGCGCCACGTTCCCCAGCAAGGTACCTGACGATATCAAAATGACCTCTTTCAGCAGCACACACGAGCGCTGGTTGGCCATCTTGGTCACCAACATTAACATCTGCATTGCATTCTTCAGTAAGGTAACGCGCCATGTCGAGGTGTCCCTTTGCAGCAGCCCGTGCGAGTGCTGTTTTTCCGAATCTATCTCGGACGTTCACATCAGCGCCACGTTCCCCAGCAAGGTACCTGACGATATCAAAATGACCTCTTTCAGCAGCACACACGAGCGCTGGTTGGCCATCTTGGTCACCAACATTAACATCTGCATTGCATTCTTCAGTAAGGTAACGCGCCATGTCGAGGTGTCCCTTTGCAGCAGCCCGTGCGAGTGCTGTTTTTCCGAATCTATCTCGGACGTTCACATCAGCGCCACGTTCCCCAGCAAGGTACCTGACGATATCAAAATGACCTCTTTCAGCAGCACACACGAGCGCTGGTTGGCCATCTTGGTCACCAACATTAACATCTGCATTGCATTCTTCAGTAAGGTAACGCGCCATGTCGAGGTGTCCCTTTGCAGCAGCCCGTGCGAGTGCTGTTTTTCCGAATCTGTCTCGGACGTTCACATTAGCACCACGTTCCCCAGCAAGGTACCTGACGATATCAAAATGACCTCTTTCAGCAGCACACACGAGCGCTGGTTGGCCATCTTGGTCACCAACATTAACATCTGCATTGCATTCTTCAGTAAGGTAACGCGCCATGTCGAGGTGTCCCTTTGCAGCAGCCCGTGCGAGTGCTGTTTTTCCGAATCTATCTCGGACGTTCACATCAGCGCCACGTTCCCCAGCAAGGTACCTGACGATATCAAAATGACCTCTTTCAGCAGCACACACGAGCGCTGGTTGGCCATCTTGGTCACCAACATTAACATCTGCATTGCATTCTTCAGTAAGGTAACGCGCCATGTCGAGGTGTCCCTTTGCAACAGCCCGTGCGAGTGCTGTTTTTCCGTATCTACCTCGGACGTTCACATCAGCGCCACGTTCCCCAGCAAGGTACCTGACGATATCAAAATGACCTCTTTCAGCAGCACACACGAGCGCTGGTTGGCCATCTTGGTCACCAACATTAACATCTGCATTGCATTCTTCAGTAAGGTAACGCGCCATGTCGAGGTGTCCCTTTGCAGCAGCCCGTGCGAGTGCTGTTTTTCCGTATCTATCTCGGACGTTCACATCAGCGCCACGTTCCCCAGCAAGGTACCTGACGATATCAAAATGACCTCTTTCAGCAGCACACACGAGCGCTGGTTGGCCATCTTGGTCACCAACATTAACATCTGCATTGCATTCTTCAGTAAGGTAACGCGCCATGTCGAGGTGTCCCTTTGCAACAGCCCGTGCGAGTGCTGTTTTTCCGTATCTACCTCGGACGTTCACATCAGCGCCACGTTCCCCAGCAAGGTACCTGACGATATCAAAATGACCTCTTTCAGCAGCACACACGAGCGCTGGTTGGCCATCTTGGTCACCAACATTAACATCTGCATTGCATTCTTCAGTAAGGTAACGCGCCATGTCGAGGTGTCCCTTTGCAGCAGCCCGTGCGAGTGCTGTTTTTCCGTATCTATCTCGGACGTTCACATCAGCGCCACGTTCCCCAGCAAGGTACCTGACGATATCAAAATGACCTCTTTCAGCAGCACACACGAGCGCTGGTTGGCCATCTTGGTCACCAACATTAACATCTGCATTGCATTCTTCAGTAAGGTAACGCGCCATGTCGAGGTGTCCCTTTGCAGCAGCCCGTGCGAGTGCTGTTTTTCCGTATCTATCTCGGACGTTCACATCAGCGCCACGTTCCCCAGCAAGGTACCTGACGATATCAAAATGACCTCTTTCAGCAGCACACACGAGCGCTGGTTGGCCATCTTGGTCACCAACATTAACATCTGCATTGCATTCTTCAGTAAGGTAACGCGCCATGTCGAGGTGTCCCTTTGCAACAGCCCGTGCGAGTGCTGTTTTTCCGTATCTACCTCGGACGTTCACATCAGCGCCACGTTCCCCAGCAAGGTACCTGACGATATCAAAATGACCTCTTTCAGCAGCACACACGAGCGCTGGTTGGCCATCTTGGTCACCAACATTAACATCTGCATTGCATTCTTCAGTAAGGTAACGCGCCATGTCGAGGTGTCCCTTTGCAGCAGCCCGTGCGAGTGCTGTTTTTCCGTATCTATCTCGGACGTTCACATCAGCGCCACGTTCCCCAGCAAGGTACCTGACGATATCAAAATGACCTCTTTCAGCAGCACACACGAGCGCTGGTTGGCCATCTTGGTCACCAACATTAACATCTGCATTGCATTCTTCAGTAAGGTAACGCGCCATGTCGAGGTGTCCCTTTGCAGCAGCCCGTGCGAGTGCTGTTTTTCCGTATCTATCTCGGACGTTCACATCAGCGCCACGTTCCCCAGCAAGGTACCTGACGATATCAAAATGACCTCTTTCAGCAGCACACACGAGCGCTGGTTGGCCATCTTGGTCACCAACATTAACATCTGCATTGCATTCTTCAGTAAGGTAACGCGCCATGTCGAGGTGTCCCTTTGCAACAGCCCGTGCGAGTGCTGTTTTTCCGAATCTGTCTCGGACGTTCACATTAGCACCACGTTCCCCAGCAAGGTACCTGACGATATCAAAATGACCTCTTTCAGCAGCACACACGAGCGCTGGTTGGCCATCTTGGTCACCAACATTAACATCTGCATTGCATTCTTCAGTAAGGTAACGCGCCATGTCGAGGTGTCCCTTTGCAGCAGCCCGTGCGAGTGCTGTTTTTCCGTATCTATCTCGGACGTTCACATCAGCGCCACGTTCCCCAGCAAGGTACCTGACGATATCAAAATGACCTCTTTCAGCAGCACACACGAGCGCTGGTTGGCCATCTTGGTCACCAACATTAACATCTGCATTGCATTCTTCAGTAAGGTAACGCGCCATGTCGAGGTGTCCCTTTGCAACAGCCCGTGCGAGTGCTGTTTTTCCGAATCTGTCTCGGACGTTCACATTAGCACCACGTTCCCCAGCAAGGTACCTGACGATATCAAAATGACCTCTTTCAGCAGCACACACGAGCGCTGGTTGGCCATCTTGGTCACCAACATTAACATCTGCATTGCATTCTTCAGTAAGGTAACGCGCCATGTCGAGGTGTCCCTTTGCAACAGCCCGTGCGAGTGCTGTTTTTCCGTATCTATCTCGGACGTTCACATCAGCGCCACGTTCCCCAGCAAGGTACCTGACGATATCAAAATGACCTCTTTCAGCAGCACACACGAGCGCTGGTTGGCCATCTTGGTCACCAACATTAACATCTGCATTGCATTCTTCAGTAAGGTAACGCGCCATGTCGAGGTGTCCCTTTGCAACAGCCCGTGCGAGTGCTGTTTTTCCGTATCTATCTCGGACGTTCACATCAGCGCCACGTTCCCCAGCAAGGTACCTGACGATATCAAAATGACCTCTTTCAGCAGCACACACGAGCGCTGGTTGGCCATCTTGGTCACCAACATTAACATCTGCATTGCATTCTTCAGTAAGGTAACGCGCCATGTCGAGGTGTCCCTTTGCAGCAGCCCGTGCGAGTGCTGTTTTTCCGTATCTATCTCGGACGTTCACATCAGCGCCACGTTCCCCAGCAAGGTACCTGACGATATCAAAATGACCTCTTTCAGCAGCACACACGAGCGCTGGTTGGCCATCTTGGTCACCAACATTAACATCTGCATTGCATTCTTCAGTAAGGTAACGCGCCATGTCGAGGTGTCCCTTTGCAGCAGCCCGTGCGAGTGCTGTTTTTCCGAATCTGTCTCGGACGTTCACATTAGCACCACGTTCCCCAGCAAGGTACCTGACGATATCAAAATGACCTCTTTCAGCAGCACACACGAGCGCTGGTTGGCCATCTTGGTCACCAACATTAACATCTGCATTGCATTCTTCAGTAAGGTAACGCGCCATGTCGAGGTGTCCCTTTGCAGCAGCCCGTGCGAGTGCTGTTTTTCCGAATCTATCTCGGACGTTCACATTAGCACCACGTTCCCCAGCAAGGTACCTGACGATATCAAAATGACCTCTTTCAGCAGCACACACGAGCGCTGGTTGGCCATCTTGGTCACCAACATTAACATCTGCATTGCATTCTTCAGTAAGGTAACGCGCCATGTCGAGGTGTCCCTTTGCAGCAGCCCGTGCGAGTGCTGTTTTTCCGTATCTATCTCGGACGTTCACATCAGCGCCACGTTCCCCAGCAAGGTACCTGACGATATCAAAATGACCTCTTTCAGCAGCACACACGAGCGCTGGTTGGCCATCTTGGTCACCAACATTAACATCTGCATTGCATTCTTCAGTAAGGTAACGCGCCATGTCGAGGTGTCCCTTTGCAACAGCCCGTGCGAGTGCTGTTTTTCCGAATCTGTCTCGGACGTTCACATTAGCACCACGTTCCCCAGCAAGGTACCTGACGATATCAAAATGACCTCTTTCAGCAGCACACACGAGCGCTGGTTGGCCATCTTGGTCACCAACATTAACATCTGCATTGCATTCTTCAGTAAGGTAACGCGCCATGTCGAGGTGTCCCTTTGCAGCAGCCCGTGCGAGTGCTGTTTTTCCGTATCTATCTCGGACGTTCACATCAGCGCCACGTTCCCCAGCAAGGTACCTGACGATATCAAAATGACCTCTTTCAGCAGCACACACGAGCGCTGGTTGGCCATCTTGGTCACCAACATTAACATCTGCATTGCATTCTTCAGTAAGGTAACGCGCCATGTCGAGGTGTCCCTTTGCAGCAGCCCGTGCGAGTGCTGTTTTTCCGTATCTATCTCGGACGTTCACATCAGCGCCACGTTCCCCAGCAAGGTACCTGACGATATCAAAATGACCTCTTTCAGCAGCACACACGAGCGCTGGTTGGCCATCTTGGTCACCAACATTAACATCTGCATTGCATTCTTCAGTAAGGTAACGCGCCATGTCGAGGTGTCCCTTTGCAACAGCCCGTGCGAGTGCTGTTTTTCCGAATCTGTCTCGGACGTTCACATTAGCACCACGTTCCCCAGCAAGGTACCTGACGATATCAAAATGACCTCTTTCAGCAGCACACACGAGCGCTGGTTGGCCATCTTGGTCACCAACATTAACATCTGCATTGCATTCTTCAGTAAGGTAACGCGCCATGTCGAGGTGTCCCTTTGCAGCAGCCCGTGCGAGTGCTGTTTTTCCGTATCTATCTCGGACGTTCACATCAGCGCCACGTTCCCCAGCAAGGTACCTGACGATATCAAAATGACCTCTTTCAGCAGCACACACGAGCGCTGGTTGGCCATCTTGGTCACCAACATTAACATCTGCATTGCATTCTTCAGTAAGGTAACGCGCCATGTCGAGGTGTCCCTTTGCAACAGCCCGTGCGAGTGCTGTTTTTCCGAATCTGTCTCGGACGTTCACATTAGCACCACGTTCCCCAGCAAGGTACCTGACGATATCAAAATGACCTCTTTCAGCAGCACACACGAGCGCTGGTTGGCCATCTTGGTCACCAACATTAACATCTGCATTGCATTCTTCAGTAAGGTAACGCGCCATGTCGAGGTGTCCCTTTGCAGCAGCCCGTGCGAGTGCTGTTTTTCCGTATCTATCTCGGACGTTCACATCAGCGCCACGTTCCCCAGCAAGGTACCTGACGATATCAAAATGACCTCTTTCAGCAGCACACACGAGCGCTGGTTGGCCATCTTGGTCACCAACATTAACATCTGCATTGCATTCTTCAGTAAGGTAACGCGCCATGTCGAGGTGTCCCTTTGCAGCAGCCCGTGCGAGTGCTGTTTTTCCGTATCTATCTCGGACGTTCACATTAGCACCACGTTCCCCAGCAAGGTACCTGACGATATCAAAATGACCTCTTTCAGCAGCACACACGAGCGCTGGTTGGCCATCTTGGTCACCAACATTAACATCTGCATTGCATTCTTCAGTAAGGTAACGCGCCATGTCGAGGTGTCCCTTTGCAGCAGCCCGTGCGAGTGCTGTTTTTCCGAATCTATCTCGGACGTTCACATCAGCGCCACGTTCCCCAGCAAGGTACCTGACGATATCAAAATGACCTCTTTCAGCAGCACACACGAGCGCTGGTTGGCCATCTTGGTCACCAACATTAACATCTGCATTGCATTCTTCAGTAAGGTAACGCGCCATGTCGAGGTGTCCCTTTGCAACAGCCCGTGCGAGTGCTGTTTTTCCGTATCTATCTCGGACGTTCACATCAGCGCCACGTTCCCCAGCAAGGTACCTGACGATATCAAAATGACCTCTTTCAGCAGCACACACGAGCGCTGGTTGGCCATCTTGGTCACCAACATTAACATCTGCATTGCATTCTTCAGTAAGGTAACGCGCCATGTCGAGGTGTCCCTTTGCAGCAGCCCGTGCGAGTGCTGTTTTTCCGTATCTATCTCGGACGTTCACATCAGCGCCACGTTCCCCAGCAAGGTACCTGACGATATCAAAATGACCTCTTTCAGCAGCACACACGAGCGCTGGTTGGCCATCTTGGTCACCAACATTAACATCTGCATTGCATTCTTCAGTAAGGTAACGCGCCATGTCGAGGTGTCCCTTTGCAACAGCCCGTGCGAGTGCTGTTTTTCCGAATCTGTCTCGGACGTTCACATTAGCACCACGTTCCCCAGCAAGGTACCTGACGATATCAAAATGACCTCTTTCAGCAGCACACACGAGCGCTGGTTGGCCATCTTGGTCACCAACATTAACATCTGCATTGCATTCTTCAGTAAGGTAACGCGCCATGTCGAGGTGTCCCTTTGCAGCAGCCCGTGCGAGTGCTGTTTTTCCGTATCTATCTCGGACGTTCACATCAGCGCCACGTTCCCCAGCAAGGTACCTGACGATATCAAAATGACCTCTTTCAGCAGCACACACGAGCGCTGGTTGGCCATCTTGGTCACCAACATTAACATCTGCATTGCATTCTTCAGTAAGGTAACGCGCCATGTCGAGGTGTCCCTTTGCAGCAGCCCGTGCGAGTGCTGTTTTTCCGTATCTATCTCGGACGTTCACATCAGCGCCACGTTCCCCAGCAAGGTACCTGACGATATCAAAATGACCTCTTTCAGCAGCACACACGAGCGCTGGTTGGCCATCTTGGTCACCAACATTAACATCTGCATTGCATTCTTCAGTAAGGTAACGCACCATGTCGAGGTGTCCCTTTGCAACAGCCCGTGCGAGTGCTGTTTTTCCGTATCTATCTCGGACGTTCACATCAGCGCCACGTTCCCCAGCAAGGTACCTGACGATATCAAAATGACCTCTTTCAGCAGCACACACGAGCGCTGGTTGGCCATCTTGGTCACCAACATTAACATCTGCATTGCATTCTTCAGTAAGGTAACGCGCCATGTCGAGGTGTCCCTTTGCAACAGCCCGTGCGAGTGCTGTTTTTCCGAATCTGTCTCGGACGTTCACATTAGCACCACGTTCCCCAGCAAGGTACCTGACGATATCAAAATGACCTCTTTCAGCAGCACACACGAGCGCTGGTTGGCCATCTTGGTCACCAACATTAACATCTGCATTGCATTCTTCAGTAAGGTAACGCGCCATGTCGAGGTGTCCCTTTGCAGCAGCCCGTGCGAGTGCTGTTTTTCCGTATCTATCTCGGACGTTCACATCAGCGCCACGTTCCCCAGCAAGGTACCTGACGATATCAAAATGACCTCTTTCAGCAGCACACACGAGCGCTGGTTGGCCATCTTGGTCACCAACATTAACATCTGCATTGCATTCTTCAGTAAGGTAACGCGCCATGTCGAGGTGTCCCTTTGCAGCAGCCCGTGCGAGTGCTGTTTTTCCGTATCTATCTCGGACGTTCACATCAGCGCCACGTTCCCCAGCAAGGTACCTGACGATATCAAAATGACCTCTTTCAGCAGCACACACGAGCGCTGGTTGGCCATCTTGGTCACCAACATTAACATCTGCATTGCATTCTTCAGTAAGGTAACGCACCATGTCGAGGTGTCCCTTTGCAACAGCCCGTGCGAGTGCTGTTTTTCCGTATCTATCTCGGACGTTCACATCAGCGCCACGTTCCCCAGCAAGGTACCTGACGATATCAAAATGACCTCTTTCAGCAGCACACACGAGCGCTGGTTGGCCATCTTGGTCACCAACATTAACATCTGCATTGCATTCTTCAGTAAGGTAACGCGCCATGTCGAGGTGTCCCTTTGCAACAGCCCGTGCGAGTGCTGTTTTTCCGAATCTGTCTCGGACGTTCACATTAGCACCACGTTCCCCAGCAAGGTACCTGACGATATCAAAATGACCTCTTTCAGCAGCACACACGAGCGCTGGTTGGCCATCTTGGTCACCAACATTAACATCTGCATTGCATTCTTCAGTAAGGTAACGCGCCATGTCGAGGTGTCCCTTTGCAGCAGCCCGTGCGAGTGCTGTTTTTCCGTATCTATCTCGGACGTTCACATCAGCGCCACGTTCCCCAGCAAGGTACCTGACGATATCAAAATGACCTCTTTCAGCAGCACACACGAGCGCTGGTTGGCCATCTTGGTCACCAACATTAACATCTGCATTGCATTCTTCAGTAAGGTAACGCGCCATGTCGAGGTGTCCCTTTGCAGCAGCCCGTGCGAGTGCTGTTTTTCCGTATCTATCTCGGACGTTCACATCAGCGCCACGTTCCCCAGCAAGGTACCTGACGATATCAAAATGACCTCTTTCAGCAGCACACACGAGCGCTGGTTGGCCATCTTGGTCACCAACATTAACATCTGCATTGCATTCTTCAGTAAGGTAACGCACCATGTCGAGGTGTCCCTTTGCAACAGCCCGTGCGAGTGCTGTTTTTCCGTATCTACCTCGGACGTTCACATCAGCGCCACGTTCCCCAGCAAGGTACCTGACGATATCAAAATGACCTCTTTCAGCAGCACACACGAGCGCTGGTTGGCCATCTTGGTCACCAACATTAACATCTGCATTGCATTCTTCAGTAAGGTAACGCGCCATGTCGAGGTGTCCCTTTGCAACAGCCCGTGCGAGTGCTGTTTTTCCGTATCTATCTCGGACGTTCACATCAGCGCCACGTTCCCCAGCAAGGTACCTGACGATATCAAAATGACCTCTTTCAGCAGCACACACGAGCGCTGGTTGGCCATCTTGGTCACCAACATTAACATCTGCATTGCATTCTTCAGTAAGGTAACGCGCCATGTCGAGGTGTCCCTTTGCAACAGCCCGTGCGAGTGCTGTTTTTCCGTATCTATCTCGGACGTTCACATCAGCGCCACGTTCCCCAGCAAGGTACCTGACGATATCAAAATGACCTCTTTCAGCAGCACACACGAGCGCTGGTTGGCCATCTTGGTCACCAACATTAACATCTGCATTGCATTCTTCAGTAAGGTAACGCGCCATGTCGAGGTGTCCCTTTGCAGCAGCCCGTGCGAGTGCTGTTTTTCCGTATCTATCTCGGACGTTCACATCAGCGCCACGTTCCCCAGCAAGGTACCTGACGATATCAAAATGACCTCTTTCAGCAGCACACACGAGCGCTGGTTGGCCATCTTGGTCACCAACATTAACATCTGCATTGCATTCTTCAGTAAGGTAACGCGCCATGTCGAGGTGTCCCTTTGCAACAGCCCGTGCGAGTGCTGTTTTTCCGAATCTGTCTCGGACGTTCACATTAGCACCACGTTCCCCAGCAAGGTACCTGACGATATCAAAATGACCTCTTTCAGCAGCACACACGAGCGCTGGTTGGCCATCTTGGTCACCAACATTAACATCTGCATTGCATTCTTCAGTAAGGTAACGCGCCATGTCGAGGTGTCCCTTTGCAACAGCCCGTGCGAGTGCTGTTTTTCCGTATCTATCTCGGACGTTCACATCAGCGCCACGTTCCCCAGCAAGGTACCTGACGATATCAAAATGACCTCTTTCAGCAGCACACACGAGCGCTGGTTGGCCATCTTGGTCACCAACATTAACATCTGCATTGCATTCTTCAGTAAGGTAACGCACCATGTCGAGGTGTCCCTTTGCAACAGCCCGTGCGAGTGCTGTTTTTCCGTATCTGTCTCGGACGTTCACATTAGCACCACGTTCCCCAGCAAGGTACCTGACGATATCAAAATGACCTCTTTCAGCAGCACACACGAGCGCTGGTTGGCCATCTTGGTCACCAACATTAACATCTGCATTGCATTCTTCAGTAAGGTAACGCGCCATGTCGAGGTGTCCCTTTGCAGCAGCCCGTGCGAGTGCTGTTTTTCCGTATCTATCTCGGACGTTCACATCAGCGCCACGTTCCCCAGCAAGGTACCTGACGATATCAAAATGACCTCTTTCAGCAGCACACACGAGCGCTGGTTGGCCATCTTGGTCACCAACATTAACATCTGCATTGCATTCTTCAGTAAGGTAACGCACCATGTCGAGGTGTCCCTTTGCAACAGCCCGTGCGAGTGCTGTTTTTCCGTATCTGTCTCGGACGTTCACATTAGCACCACGTTCCCCAGCAAGGTACCTGACGATATCAAAATGACCTCTTTCAGCAGCACACACGAGCGCTGGTTGGCCATCTTGGTCACCAACATTAACATCTGCATTGCATTCTTCAGTAAGGTAACGCGCCATGTCGAGGTGTCCCTTTGCAGCAGCCCGTGCGAGTGCTGTTTTTCCGTATCTACCTCGGACGTTCACATCAGCGCCACGTTCCCCAGCAAGGTACCTGACGATATCAAAATGACCTCTTTCAGCAGCACACACGAGCACTGGTTGGCCATCTTGGTCACCAACATTAACATCTGCATTGCATTCTTCAGTAAGGTAACGCACCATGTCGAGGTGTCCCTTTGCAGCAGCCCGTGCGAGTGCTGTTTTTCCGTATCTATCTCGGACGTTCACATCAGCGCCACGTTCCCCAGCAAGGTACCTGACGATATCAAAATGACCTCTTTCAGCAGCACACACGAGCGCTGGTTGGCCATCTTGGTCACCAACATTAACATCTGCATTGCATTCTTCAGTAAGGTAACGCACCATGTCGAGGTGTCCCTTTGCAACAGCCCGTGCGAGTGCTGTTTTTCCGAATCTATCTCGGACGTTCACATTAACGTCTGCATTGCATTCTTCAGTAAGGTAACGCACCATGTCGAGGTGTCCCTTTGCAACAGCCCGTGCGAGTGCTGTTTTTCCGTATCTATCTCGGACGTTCACATCAGCGCCACGTTCCCCAGCAAGGTACCTGACGATATCAAAATGACCTCTTTCAGCAGCACACACGAGCGCTGGTTGGCCATCTTGGTCACCAACATTAACATCTGCATTGCATTCTTCAGTAAGGTAACGCACCATGTCGAGGTGTCCCTTTGCAACAGCCCGTGCGAGTGCTGTTTTTCCGTATCTATCTCGGACGTTCACATCAGCGCCACGTTCCCCAGCAAGGTACCTGACGATATCAAAATGACCTCTTTCAGCAGCACACACGAGCGCTGGTTGGCCATCTTGGTCACCAACATTAACATCTGCATTGCATTCTTCAGTAAGGTAACGCACCATGTCGAGGTGTCCCTTTGCAACAGCCCGTGCGAGTGCTGTTTTTCCGTATCTATCTCGGACGTTCACATCAGCGCCACGTTCCCCAGCAAGGTACCTGACGATATCAAAATGACCTCTTTCAGCAGCACACACGAGCGCTGGTTGGCCATCTTGGTCACCAACATTAACATCTGCATTGCATTCTTCAGTAAGGTAACGCACCATGTCGAGGTGTCCCTTTGCAACAGCCCGTGCGAGTGCTGTTTTTCCGTATCTATCTCGGACGTTCACATCAGCGCCACGTTCCCCAGCAAGGTACCTGACGATATCAAAATGACCTCTTTCAGCAGCACACACGAGCGCTGGTTGGCCATCTTGGTCACCAACATTAACATCTGCATTGCATTCTTCAGTAAGGTAACGCACCATGTCGAGGTGTCCCTTTGCAACAGCCCGTGCGAGTGCTGTTTTTCCGTATCTGTCTCGGACGTTCACATTAGCACCACGTTCCCCAGCAAGGTACCTGACGATATCAAAATGACCTCTTTCAGCAGCACACACGAGCGCTGGTTGGCCATCTTGGTCACCAACATTAACATCTGCATTGCATTCTTCAGTAAGGTAACGCACCATGTCGAGGTGTCCCTTTGCAACAGCCCGTGCGAGTGCTGTTTTTCCGTATCTATCTCGGACGTTCACATCAGCGCCACGTTCCCCAGCAAGGTACCTGACGATATCAAAATGACCTCTTTCAGCAGCACACACGAGCGCTGGTTGGCCATCTTGGTCACCAACATTAACATCTGCATTGCATTCTTCAGTAAGGTAACGCACCATGTCGAGGTGTCCCTTTGCAACAGCCCGTGCGAGTGCTGTTTTTCCGTATCTATCTCGGACGTTCACATCAGCGCCACGTTCCCCAGCAAGGTACCTGACGATATCAAAATGACCTCTTTCAGCAGCACACACGAGCGCTGGTTGGCCATCTTGGTCACCAACATTAACATCTGCATTGCATTCTTCAGTAAGGTAACGCACCATGTCGAGGTGTCCCTTTGCAACAGCCCGTGCGAGTGCTGTTTTTCCGTATCTATCTCGGACGTTCACATCAGCGCCACGTTCCCCAGCAAGGTACCTGACGATATCAAAATGACCTCTTTCAGCAGCACACACGAGCGCTGGTTGGCCATCTTGGTCACCAACATTAACATCTGCATTGCATTCTTCAGTAAGGTAACGCACCATGTCGAGGTGTCCCTTTGCAACAGCCCGTGCGAGTGCTGTTTTTCCGTATCTATCTCGGACGTTCACATCAGCGCCACGTTCCCCAGCAAGGTACCTGACGATATCAAAATGACCTCTTTCAGCAGCACACACGAGCGCTGGTTGGCCATCTTGGTCACCAACATTAACATCTGCATTGCATTCTTCAGTAAGGTAACGCACCATGTCGAGGTGTCCCTTTGCAACAGCCCGTGCGAGTGCTGTTTTTCCGTATCTGTCTCGGACGTTCACATTAGCACCACGTTCCCCAGCAAGGTACCTGACGATATCAAAATGACCTCTTTCAGCAGCACACACGAGCGCTGGTTGGCCATCTTGGTCACCAACATTAACATCTGCATTGCATTCTTCAGTAAGGTAACGCACCATGTCGAGGTGTCCCTTTGCAACAGCCCGTGCGAGTGCTGTTTTTCCGTATCTATCTCGGACGTTCACATCAGCGCCACGTTCCCCAGCAAGGTACCTGACGATATCAAAATGACCTCTTTCAGCAGCACACACGAGCGCTGGTTGGCCATCTTGGTCACCAACATTAACATCTGCATTGCATTCTTCAGTAAGGTAACGCACCATGTCGAGGTGTCCCTTTGCAACAGCCCGTGCGAGTGCTGTTTTTCCGTATCTATCTCGGACGTTCACATCAGCGCCACGTTCCCCAGCAAGGTACCTGACGATATCAAAATGACCTCTTTCAGCAGCACACACGAGCGCTGGTTGGCCATCTTGGTCACCAACATTAACATCTGCATTGCATTCTTCAGTAAGGTAACGCACCATGTCGAGGTGTCCCTTTGCAACAGCCCGTGCGAGTGCTGTTTTTCCGAATCTATCTCGGACGTTCACATTAACGTCTGCATTGCATTCTTCAGTAAGGTAACGCACCATGTCGAGGTGTCCCTTTGCAACAGCCCGTGCGAGTGCTGTTTTTCCGTATCTATCTCGGACGTTCACATCAGCGCCACGTTCCCCAGCAAGGTACCTGACGATATCAAAATGACCTCTTTCAGCAGCACACACGAGCGCTGGTTGGCCATCTTGGTCACCAACATTAACATCTGCATTGCATTCTTCAGTAAGGTAACGCACCATGTCGAGGTGTCCCTTTGCAACAGCCCGTGCGAGTGCTGTTTTTCCGTATCTGTCTCGGACGTTCACATTAGCACCACGTTCCCCAGCAAGGTACCTGACGATATCAAAATGACCTCTTTCAGCAGCACACACGAGCGCTGGTTGGCCATCTTGGTCACCAACATTAACATCTGCATTGCATTCTTCAGTAAGGTAACGCACCATGTCGAGGTGTCCCTTTGCAACAGCCCGTGCGAGTGCTGTTTTTCCGTATCTGTCTCGGACGTTCACATTAGCACCACGTTCCCCAGCAAGGTACCTGACGATATCAAAATGACCTCTTTCAGCAGCACACACGAGCGCTGGTTGGCCATCTTGGTCACCAACATTAACATCTGCATTGCATTCTTCAGTAAGGTAACGCGCCATGTCGAGGTGTCCCTTTGCAGCAGCCCGTGCGAGTGCTGTTTTTCCGTATCTATCTCGGACGTTCACATCAGCGCCACGTTCCCCAGCAAGGTACCTGACGATATCAAAATGACCTCTTTCAGCAGCACACACGAGCGCTGGTTGGCCATCTTGGTCACCAACATTAACATCTGCATTGCATTCTTCAGTAAGGTAACGCACCATGTCGAGGTGTCCCTTTGCAACAGCCCGTGCGAGTGCTGTTTTTCCGAATCTGTCTCGGACGTTCACATTAGCGCCACGTTCCCCAGCAAGGTACCTGACGATATCAAAATGACCTCTTTCAGCAGCACACACGAGCGCTGGTTGGCCATCTTGGTCACCAACATTAACATCTGCATTGCATTCTTCAGTAAGGTAACGCACCATGTCGAGGTGTCCCTTTGCAACAGCCCGTGCGAGTGCTGTTTTTCCGTATCTATCTCGGACGTTCACATCAGCGCCACGTTCCCCAGCAAGGTACCTGACGATATCAAAATGACCTCTTTCAGCAGCACACACGAGCGCTGGTTGGCCATCTTGGTCACCAACATTAACATCTGCATTGCATTCTTCAGTAAGGTAACGCACCATGTCGAGGTGTCCCTTTGCAACAGCCCGTGCGAGTGCTGTTTTTCCGAATCTGTCTCGGACGTTCACATTAGCGCCACGTTCCCCAGCAAGGTACCTGACGATATCAAAATGACCTCTTTCAGCAGCACACACGAGCGCTGGTTGGCCATCTTGGTCACCAACATTAACATCTGCATTGCATTCTTCAGTAAGGTAACGCGCCATGTCGAGGTGTCCCTTTGCAGCAGCCCGTGCGAGTGCTGTTTTTCCGTATCTACCTCGGACGTTCACATCAGCGCCACGTTCCCCAGCAAGGTACCTGACGATATCAAAATGACCTCTTTCAGCAGCACACACGAGCACTGGTTGGCCATCTTGGTCACCAACATTAACATCTGCATTGCATTCTTCAGTAAGGTAACGCACCATGTCGAGGTGTCCCTTTGCAACAGCCCGTGCGAGTGCTGTTTTTCCGAATCTGTCTCGGACGTTCACATTAGCGCCACGTTCCCCAGCAAGGTACCTGACGATATCAAAATGACCTCTTTCAGCAGCACACACGAGCGCTGGTTGGCCATCTTGGTCACCAACATTAACATCTGCATTGCATTCTTCAGTAAGGTAACGCACCATGTCGAGGTGTCCCTTTGCAACAGCCCGTGCGAGTGCTGTTTTTCCGAATCTGTCTCGGACGTTCACATTAGCGCCACGTTCCCCAGCAAGGTACCTGACGATATCAAAATGACCTCTTTCAGCAGCACACACGAGCGCTGGTTGGCCATCTTGGTCACCAACATTAACATCTGCATTGCATTCTTCAGTAAGGTAACGCACCATGTCGAGGTGTCCCTTTGCAACAGCCCGTGCGAGTGCTGTTTTTCCGTATCTATCTCGGACGTTCACATCAGCGCCACGTTCCCCAGCAAGGTACCTGACGATATCAAAATGACCTCTTTCAGCAGCACACACGAGCGCTGGTTGGCCATCTTGGTCACCAACATTAACATCTGCATTGCATTCTTCAGTAAGGTAACGCACCATGTCGAGGTGTCCCTTTGCAACAGCCCGTGCGAGTGCTGTTTTTCCGAATCTGTCTCGGACGTTCACATTAGCGCCACGTTCCCCAGCAAGGTACCTGACGATATCAAAATGACCTCTTTCAGCAGCACACACGAGCGCTGGTTGGCCATCTTGGTCACCAACATTAACATCTGCATTGCATTCTTCAGTAAGGTAACGCGCCATGTCGAGGTGTCCCTTTGCAGCAGCCCGTGCGAGTGCTGTTTTTCCGTATCTATCTCGGACGTTCACATCAGCGCCACGTTCCCCAGCAAGGTACCTGACGATATCAAAATGACCTCTTTCAGCAGCACACACGAGCACTGGTTGGCCATCTTGGTCACCAACATTAACATCTGCATTGCATTCTTCAGTAAGGTAACGCACCATGTCGAGGTGTCCCTTTGCAACAGCCCGTGCGAGTGCTGTTTTTCCGAATCTGTCTCGGACGTTCACATTAGCGCCACGTTCCCCAGCAAGGTACCTGACGATATCAAAATGACCTCTTTCAGCAGCACACACGAGCGCTGGTTGGCCATCTTGGTCACCAACATTAACATCTGCATTGCATTCTTCAGTAAGGTAACGCACCATGTCGAGGTGTCCCTTTGCAACAGCCCGTGCGAGTGCTGTTTTTCCGTATCTATCTCGGACGTTCACATCAGCGCCACGTTCCCCAGCAAGGTACCTGACGATATCAAAATGACCTCTTTCAGCAGCACACACGAGCGCTGGTTGGCCATCTTGGTCACCAACATTAACATCTGCATTGCATTCTTCAGTAAGGTAACGCACCATGTCGAGGTGTCCCTTTGCAACAGCCCGTGCGAGTGCTGTTTTTCCGAATCTGTCTCGGACGTTCACATTAGCACCACGTTCCCCAGCAAGGTACCTGACGATATCAAAATGACCTCTTTCAGCAGCACACACGAGCGCTGGTTGGCCATCTTGGTCACCAACATTAACATCTGCATTGCATTCTTCAGTAAGGTAACGCGCCATGTCGAGGTGTCCCTTTGCAGCAGCCCGTGCGAGTGCTGTTTTTCCGAATCTGTCTCGGACGTTCACATCAGCGCCACGTTCCCCAGCAAGGTACCTGACGATATCAAAATGACCTCTTTCAGCAGCACACACGAGCGCTGGTTGGCCATCTTGGTCACCAACATTAACATCTGCATTGCATTCTTCAGTAAGGTAACGCGCCATGTCGAGGTGTCCCTTTGCAGCAGCCCGTGCGAGTGCTGTTTTTCCGTATCTATCTCGGACGTTCACATCAGCGCCACGTTCCCCAGCAAGGTACCTGACGATATCAAAATGACCTCTTTCAGCAGCACACACGAGCGCTGGTTGGCCATCTTGGTCACCAACATTAACATCTGCATTGCATTCTTCAGTAAGGTAACGCGCCATGTCGAGGTGTCCCTTTGCAACAGCCCGTGCGAGTGCTGTTTTTCCGTATCTATCTCGGACGTTCACATCAGCGCCACGTTCCCCAGCAAGGTACCTGACGATATCAAAATGACCTCTTTCAGCAGCACACACGAGCGCTGGTTGGCCATCTTGGTCACCAACATTAACATCTGCATTGCATTCTTCAGTAAGGTAACGCGCCATGTCGAGGTGTCCCTTTGCAGCAGCCCGTGCGAGTGCTGTTTTTCCGTATCTATCTCGGACGTTCACATCAGCGCCACGTTCCCCAGCAAGGTACCTGACGATATCAAAATGACCTCTTTCAGCAGCACACACGAGCGCTGGTTGGCCATCTTGGTCACCAACATTAACATCTGCATTGCATTCTTCAGTAAGGTAACGCGCCATGTCGAGGTGTCCCTTTGCAACAGCCCGTGCGAGTGCTGTTTTTCCGAATCTACCTCGGACGTTCACATCAGCGCCACGTTCCCCAGCAAGGTACCTGACGATATCAAAATGACCTCTTTCAGCAGCACACACGAGCGCTGGTTGGCCATCTTGGTCACCAACATTAACATCTGCATTGCATTCTTCAGTAAGGTAACGCGCCATGTCGAGGTGTCCCTTTGCAACAGCCCGTGCGAGTGCTGTTTTTCCGTATCTATCTCGGACGTTCACATCAGCGCCACGTTCCCCAGCAAGGTACCTGACGATATCAAAATGACCTCTTTCAGCAGCACACACGAGCGCTGGTTGGCCATCTTGGTCACCAACATTAACATCTGCATTGCATTCTTCAGTAAGGTAACGCGCCATGTCGAGGTGTCCCTTTGCAACAGCCCGTGCGAGTGCTGTTTTTCCGTATCTGTCTCGGACGTTCACATTAGCGCCACGTTCCCCAGCAAGGTACCTGACGATATCAAAATGACCTCTTTCAGCAGCACACACGAGCGCTGGTTGGCCATCTTGGTCACCAACATTAACATCTGCATTGCATTCTTCAGTAAGGTAACGCACCATGTCGAGGTGTCCCTTTGCAACAGCCCGTGCGAGTGCTGTTTTTCCGTATCTATCTCGGACGTTCACATCAGCGCCACGTTCCCCAGCAAGGTACCTGACGATATCAAAATGACCTCTTTCAGCAGCACACACGAGCGCTGGTTGGCCATCTTGGTCACCAACATTAACATCTGCATTGCATTCTTCAGTAAGGTAACGCACCATGTCGAGGTGTCCCTTTGCAACAGCCCGTGCGAGTGCTGTTTTTCCGAATCTGTCTCGGACGTTCACATTAGCGCCACGTTCCCCAGCAAGGTACCTGACGATATCAAAATGACCTCTTTCAGCAGCACACACGAGCGCTGGTTGGCCATCTTGGTCACCAACATTAACATCTGCATTGCATTCTTCAGTAAGGTAACGCGCCATGTCGAGGTGTCCCTTTGCAGCAGCCCGTGCGAGTGCTGTTTTTCCGTATCTACCTCGGACGTTCACATCAGCGCCACGTTCCCCAGCAAGGTACCTGACGATATCAAAATGACCTCTTTCAGCAGCACACACGAGCACTGGTTGGCCATCTTGGTCACCAACATTAACATCTGCATTGCATTCTTCAGTAAGGTAACGCACCATGTCGAGGTGTCCCTTTGCAACAGCCCGTGCGAGTGCTGTTTTTCCGAATCTGTCTCGGACGTTCACATTAGCGCCACGTTCCCCAGCAAGGTACCTGACGATATCAAAATGACCTCTTTCAGCAGCACACACGAGCGCTGGTTGGCCATCTTGGTCACCAACATTAACATCTGCATTGCATTCTTCAGTAAGGTAACGCACCATGTCGAGGTGTCCCTTTGCAACAGCCCGTGCGAGTGCTGTTTTTCCGTATCTGTCTCGGACGTTCACATTAGCACCACGTTCCCCAGCAAGGTACCTGACGATATCAAAATGACCTCTTTCAGCAGCACACACGAGCGCTGGTTGGCCATCTTGGTCACCAACATTAACATCTGCATTGCATTCTTCAGTAAGGTAACGCGCCATGTCGAGGTGTCCCTTTGCAGCAGCCCGTGCGAGTGCTGTTTTTCCGTATCTATCTCGGACGTTCACATCAGCGCCACGTTCCCCAGCAAGGTACCTGACGATATCAAAATGACCTCTTTCAGCAGCACACACGAGCGCTGGTTGGCCATCTTGGTCACCAACATTAACATCTGCATTGCATTCTTCAGTAAGGTAACGCACCATGTCGAGGTGTCCCTTTGCAACAGCCCGTGCGAGTGCTGTTTTTCCGAATCTGTCTCGGACGTTCACATTAGCGCCACGTTCCCCAGCAAGGTACCTGACGATATCAAAATGACCTCTTTCAGCAGCACACACGAGCGCTGGTTGGCCATCTTGGTCACCAACATTAACATCTGCATTGCATTCTTCAGTAAGGTAACGCACCATGTCGAGGTGTCCCTTTGCAACAGCCCGTGCGAGTGCTGTTTTTCCGTATCTATCTCGGACGTTCACATCAGCGCCACGTTCCCCAGCAAGGTACCTGACGATATCAAAATGACCTCTTTCAGCAGCACACACGAGCGCTGGTTGGCCATCTTGGTCACCAACATTAACATCTGCATTGCATTCTTCAGTAAGGTAACGCACCATGTCGAGGTGTCCCTTTGCAACAGCCCGTGCGAGTGCTGTTTTTCCGAATCTGTCTCGGACGTTCACATTAGCGCCACGTTCCCCAGCAAGGTACCTGACGATATCAAAATGACCTCTTTCAGCAGCACACACGAGCGCTGGTTGGCCATCTTGGTCACCAACATTAACATCTGCATTGCATTCTTCAGTAAGGTAACGCGCCATGTCGAGGTGTCCCTTTGCAGCAGCCCGTGCGAGTGCTGTTTTTCCGTATCTACCTCGGACGTTCACATCAGCGCCACGTTCCCCAGCAAGGTACCTGACGATATCAAAATGACCTCTTTCAGCAGCACACACGAGCGCTGGTTGGCCATCTTGGTCACCAACATTAACATCTGCATTGCATTCTTCAGTAAGGTAACGCACCATGTCGAGGTGTCCCTTTGCAACAGCCCGTGCGAGTGCTGTTTTTCCGAATCTGTCTCGGACGTTCACATTAGCGCCACGTTCCCCAGCAAGGTACCTGACGATATCAAAATGACCTCTTTCAGCAGCACACACGAGCGCTGGTTGGCCATCTTGGTCACCAACATTAACATCTGCATTGCATTCTTCAGTAAGGTAACGCACCATGTCGAGGTGTCCCTTTGCAACAGCCCGTGCGAGTGCTGTTTTTCCGTATCTATCTCGGACGTTCACATCAGCGCCACGTTCCCCAGCAAGGTACCTGACGATATCAAAATGACCTCTTTCAGCAGCACACACGAGCGCTGGTTGGCCATCTTGGTCACCAACATTAACATCTGCATTGCATTCTTCAGTAAGGTAACGCACCATGTCGAGGTGTCCCTTTGCAACAGCCCGTGCGAGTGCTGTTTTTCCGAATCTGTCTCGGACGTTCACATTAGCACCACGTTCCCCAGCAAGGTACCTGACGATATCAAAATGACCTCTTTCAGCAGCACACACGAGCGCTGGTTGGCCATCTTGGTCACCAACATTAACATCTGCATTGCATTCTTCAGTAAGGTAACGCGCCATGTCGAGGTGTCCCTTTGCAGCAGCCCGTGCGAGTGCTGTTTTTCCGTATCTATCTCGGACGTTCACATCAGCGCCACGTTCCCCAGCAAGGTACCTGACGATATCAAAATGACCTCTTTCAGCAGCACACACGAGCGCTGGTTGGCCATCTTGGTCACCAACATTAACATCTGCATTGCATTCTTCAGTAAGGTAACGCGCCATGTCGAGGTGTCCCTTTGCAGCAGCCCGTGCGAGTGCTGTTTTTCCGTATCTATCTCGGACGTTCACATCAGCGCCACGTTCCCCAGCAAGGTACCTGACGATATCAAAATGACCTCTTTCAGCAGCACACACGAGCGCTGGTTGGCCATCTTGGTCACCAACATTAACATCTGCATTGCATTCTTCAGTAAGGTAACGCGCCATGTCGAGGTGTCCCTTTGCAACAGCCCGTGCGAGTGCTGTTTTTCCGTATCTACCTCGGACGTTCACATCAGCGCCACGTTCCCCAGCAAGGTACCTGACGATATCAAAATGACCTCTTTCAGCAGCACACACGAGCACTGGTTGGCCATCTTGGTCACCAACATTAACATCTGCATTGCATTCTTCAGTAAGGTAACGCGCCATGTCGAGGTGTCCCTTTGCAACAGCCCGTGCGAGTGCTGTTTTTCCGTATCTATCTCGGACGTTCACATCAGCGCCACGTTCCCCAGCAAGGTACCTGACGATATCAAAATGACCTCTTTCAGCAGCACACACGAGCGCTGGTTGGCCATCTTGGTCACCAACATTAACATCTGCATTGCATTCTTCAGTAAGGTAACGCACCATGTCGAGGTGTCCCTTTGCAACAGCCCGTGCGAGTGCTGTTTTTCCGAATCTATCTCGGACGTTCACATTAACGTCTGCATTGCATTCTTCAGTAAGGTAACGCACCATGTCGAGGTGTCCCTTTGCAACAGCCCGTGCGAGTGCTGTTTTTCCGTATCTACCTCGGACGTTCACATTAGCACCACGTTCCCCAGCAAGGTACCTGACGATATCAAAATGACCTCTTTCAGCAGCACACACGAGCACTGGTTGGCCATCTTGGTCACCAACATTAACATCTGCATTGCATTCTTCAGTAAGGTAACGCACCATGTCGAGGTGTCCCTTTGCAACAGCCCGTGCGAGTGCTGTTTTTCCGAATCTGTCTCGGACGTTCACATTAGCACCACGTTCCCCAGCAAGGTACCTGACGATATCAAAATGACCTCTTTCAGCAGCACACACGAGCGCTGGTTGGCCATCTTGGTCACCAACATTAACATCTGCATTGCATTCTTCAGTAAGGTAACGCACCATGTCGAGGTGTCCCTTTGCAGCAGCCCGTGCGAGTGCTGTTTTTCCGAATCTGTCTCGGACGTTCACATTAGCACCACGTTCCCCAGCAAGGTACCTGACGATATCAAAATGACCTCTTTCAGCAGCACACACGAGCGCTGGTTGGCCATCTTGGTCACCAACATTAACATCTGCATTGCATTCTTCAGTAAGGTAACGCACCATGTCGAGGTGTCCCTTTGCAACAGCCCGTGCGAGTGCTGTTTTTCCGAATCTGTCTCGGACGTTCACATTAGCGCCACGTTCCCCAGCAAGGTACCTGACGATATCAAAATGACCTCTTTCAGCAGCACACACGAGCGCTGGTTGGCCATCTTGGTCACCAACATTAACATCTGCATTGCATTCTTCAGTAAGGTAACGCACCATGTCGAGGTGTCCCTTTGCAACAGCCCGTGCGAGTGCTGTTTTTCCGTATCTATCTCGGACGTTCACATCAGCGCCACGTTCCCCAGCAAGGTACCTGACGATATCAAAATGACCTCTTTCAGCAGCACACACGAGCGCTGGTTGGCCATCTTGGTCACCAACATTAACATCTGCATTGCATTCTTCAGTAAGGTAACGCACCATGTCGAGGTGTCCCTTTGCAGCAGCCCGTGCGAGTGCTGTTTTTCCGAATCTGTCTCGGACGTTCACATTAGCACCACGTTCCCCAGCAAGGTACCTGACGATATCAAAATGACCTCTTTCAGCAGCACACACGAGCGCTGGTTGGCCATCTTGGTCACCAACATTAACATCTGCATTGCATTCTTCAGTAAGGTAACGCACCATGTCGAGGTGTCCCTTTGCAACAGCCCGTGCGAGTGCTGTTTTTCCGAATCTGTCTCGGACGTTCACATTAGCGCCACGTTCCCCAGCAAGGTACCTGACGATATCAAAATGACCTCTTTCAGCAGCACACACGAGCGCTGGTTGGCCATCTTGGTCACCAACATTAACATCTGCATTGCATTCTTCAGTAAGGTAACGCACCATGTCGAGGTGTCCCTTTGCAGCAGCCCGTGCGAGTGCTGTTTTTCCGAATCTGTCTCGGACGTTCACATTAGCACCACGTTCCCCAGCAAGGTACCTGACGATATCAAAATGACCTCTTTCAGCAGCACACACGAGCACTGGTTGGCCATCTTGGTCACCAACATTAACATCTGCATTGCATTCTTCAGTAAGGTAACGCACCATGTCGAGGTGTCCCTTTGCAACAGCCCGTGCGAGTGCTGTTTTTCCGAATCTGTCTCGGACGTTCACATTAGCGCCACGTTCCCCAGCAAGGTACCTGACGATATCAAAATGACCTCTTTCAGCAGCACACACGAGCGCTGGTTGGCCATCTTGGTCACCAACATTAACATCTGCATTGCATTCTTCAGTAAGGTAACGCACCATGTCGAGGTGTCCCTTTGCAACAGCCCGTGCGAGTGCTGTTTTTCCGTATCTATCTCGGACGTTCACATCAGCGCCACGTTCCCCAGCAAGGTACCTGACGATATCAAAATGACCTCTTTCAGCAGCACACACGAGCGCTGGTTGGCCATCTTGGTCACCAACATTAACATCTGCATTGCATTCTTCAGTAAGGTAACGCACCATGTCGAGGTGTCCCTTTGCAGCAGCCCGTGCGAGTGCTGTTTTTCCGAATCTGTCTCGGACGTTCACATTAGCACCACGTTCCCCAGCAAGGTACCTGACGATATCAAAATGACCTCTTTCAGCAGCACACACGAGCGCTGGTTGGCCATCTTGGTCACCAACATTAACATCTGCATTGCATTCTTCAGTAAGGTAACGCACCATGTCGAGGTGTCCCTTTGCAACAGCCCGTGCGAGTGCTGTTTTTCCGAATCTGTCTCGGACGTTCACATTAGCGCCACGTTCCCCAGCAAGGTACCTGACGATATCAAAATGACCTCTTTCAGCAGCACACACGAGCGCTGGTTGGCCATCTTGGTCACCAACATTAACATCTGCATTGCATTCTTCAGTAAGGTAACGCACCATGTCGAGGTGTCCCTTTGCAACAGCCCGTGCGAGTGCTGTTTTTCCGAATCTGTCTCGGACGTTCACATTAGCACCACGTTCCCCAGCAAGGTACCTGACGATATCAAAATGACCTCTTTCAGCAGCACACACGAGCGCTGGTTGGCCATCTTGGTCACCAACATTAACATCTGCATTGCATTCTTCAGTAAGGTAACGCACCATGTCGAGGTGTCCCTTTGCAACAGCCCGTGCGAGTGCTGTTTTTCCGAATCTGTCTCGGACGTTCACATTAGCACCACGTTCCCCAGCAAGGTACCTGACGATATCAAAATGACCTCTTTCAGCAGCACACACGAGCGCTGGTTGGCCATCTTGGTCACCAACATTAACATCTGCATTGCATTCTTCAGTAAGGTAACGCGCCATGTCGAGGTGTCCCTTTGCAGCAGCCCGTGCGAGTGCTGTTTTTCCGTATCTATCTCGGACGTTCACATCAGCGCCACGTTCCCCAGCAAGGTACCTGACGATATCAAAATGACCTCTTTCAGCAGCACACACGAGCGCTGGTTGGCCATCTTGGTCACCAACATTAACATCTGCATTGCATTCTTCAGTAAGGTAACGCGCCATGTCGAGGTGTCCCTTTGCAACAGCCCGTGCGAGTGCTGTTTTTCCGTATCTACCTCGGACGTTCACATCAGCGCCACGTTCCCCAGCAAGGTACCTGACGATATCAAAATGACCTCTTTCAGCAGCACACACGAGCGCTGGTTGGCCATCTTGGTCACCAACATTAACATCTGCATTGCATTCTTCAGTAAGGTAACGCGCCATGTCGAGGTGTCCCTTTGCAACAGCCCGTGCGAGTGCTGTTTTTCCGTATCTACCTCGGACGTTCACATCAGCGCCACGTTCCCCAGCAAGGTACCTGACGATATCAAAATGACCTCTTTCAGCAGCACACACGAGCGCTGGTTGGCCATCTTGGTCACCAACATTAACATCTGCATTGCATTCTTCAGTAAGGTAACGCACCATGTCGAGGTGTCCCTTTGCAACAGCCCGTGCGAGTGCTGTTTTTCCGAATCTGTCTCGGACGTTCACATTAGCACCACGTTCCCCAGCAAGGTACCTGACGATATCAAAATGACCTCTTTCAGCAGCACACACGAGCGCTGGTTGGCCATCTTGGTCACCAACATTAACATCTGCATTGCATTCTTCAGTAAGGTAACGCACCATGTCGAGGTGTCCCTTTGCAGCAGCCCGTGCGAGTGCTGTTTTTCCGAATCTGTCTCGGACGTTCACATTAGCACCACGTTCCCCAGCAAGGTACCTGACGATATCAAAATGACCTCTTTCAGCAGCACACACGAGCGCTGGTTGGCCATCTTGGTCACCAACATTAACATCTGCATTGCATTCTTCAGTAAGGTAACGCACCATGTCGAGGTGTCCCTTTGCAACAGCCCGTGCGAGTGCTGTTTTTCCGTATCTATCTCGGACGTTCACATCAGCGCCACGTTCCCCAGCAAGGTACCTGACGATATCAAAATGACCTCTTTCAGCAGCACACACGAGCGCTGGTTGGCCATCTTGGTCACCAACATTAACATCTGCATTGCATTCTTCAGTAAGGTAACGCACCATGTCGAGGTGTCCCTTTGCAGCAGCCCGTGCGAGTGCTGTTTTTCCGAATCTGTCTCGGACGTTCACATTAGCACCACGTTCCCCAGCAAGGTACCTGACGATATCAAAATGACCTCTTTCAGCAGCACACACGAGCGCTGGTTGGCCATCTTGGTCACCAACATTAACATCTGCATTGCATTCTTCAGTAAGGTAACGCACCATGTCGAGGTGTCCCTTTGCAACAGCCCGTGCGAGTGCTGTTTTTCCGAATCTGTCTCGGACGTTCACATTAGCGCCACGTTCCCCAGCAAGGTACCTGACGATATCAAAATGACCTCTTTCAGCAGCACACACGAGCGCTGGTTGGCCATCTTGGTCACCAACATTAACATCTGCATTGCATTCTTCAGTAAGGTAACGCACCATGTCGAGGTGTCCCTTTGCAACAGCCCGTGCGAGTGCTGTTTTTCCGTATCTATCTCGGACGTTCACATCAGCGCCACGTTCCCCAGCAAGGTACCTGACGATATCAAAATGACCTCTTTCAGCAGCACACACGAGCGCTGGTTGGCCATCTTGGTCACCAACATTAACATCTGCATTGCATTCTTCAGTAAGGTAACGCACCATGTCGAGGTGTCCCTTTGCAACAGCCCGTGCGAGTGCTGTTTTTCCGAATCTGTCTCGGACGTTCACATTAGCACCACGTTCCCCAGCAAGGTACCTGACGATATCAAAATGACCTCTTTCAGCAGCACACACGAGCGCTGGTTGGCCATCTTGGTCACCAACATTAACATCTGCATTGCATTCTTCAGTAAGGTAACGCACCATGTCGAGGTGTCCCTTTGCAACAGCCCGTGCGAGTGCTGTTTTTCCGTATCTATCTCGGACGTTCACATCAGCGCCACGTTCCCCAGCAAGGTACCTGACGATATCAAAATGACCTCTTTCAGCAGCACACACGAGCGCTGGTTGGCCATCTTGGTCACCAACATTAACATCTGCATTGCATTCTTCAGTAAGGTAACGCACCATGTCGAGGTGTCCCTTTGCAACAGCCCGTGCGAGTGCTGTTTTTCCGTATCTATCTCGGACGTTCACATCAGCGCCACGTTCCCCAGCAAGGTACCTGACGATATCAAAATGACCTCTTTCAGCAGCACACACGAGCGCTGGTTGGCCATCTTGGTCACCAACATTAACATCTGCATTGCATTCTTCAGTAAGGTAACGCACCATGTCGAGGTGTCCCTTTGCAACAGCCCGTGCGAGTGCTGTTTTTCCGAATCTGTCTCGGACGTTCACATTAGCACCACGTTCCCCAGCAAGGTACCTGACGATATCAAAATGACCTCTTTCAGCAGCACACACGAGCGCTGGTTGGCCATCTTGGTCACCAACATTAACATCTGCATTGCATTCTTCAGTAAGGTAACGCGCCATGTCGAGGTGTCCCTTTGCAACAGCCCGTGCGAGTGCTGTTTTTCCGTATCTATCTCGGACGTTCACATCAGCGCCACGTTCCCCAGCAAGGTACCTGACGATATCAAAATGACCTCTTTCAGCAGCACACACGAGCACTGGTTGGCCATCTTGGTCACCAACATTAACATCTGCATTGCATTCTTCAGTAAGGTAACGCGCCATGTCGAGGTGTCCCTTTGCAACAGCCCGTGCGAGTGCTGTTTTTCCGTATCTACCTCGGACGTTCACATCAGCGCCACGTTCCCCAGCAAGGTACCTGACGATATCAAAATGACCTCTTTCAGCAGCACACACGAGCGCTGGTTGGCCATCTTGGTCACCAACATTAACATCTGCATTGCATTCTTCAGTAAGGTAACGCACCATGTCGAGGTGTCCCTTTGCAACAGCCCGTGCGAGTGCTGTTTTTCCGTATCTATCTCGGACGTTCACATCAGCGCCACGTTCCCCAGCAAGGTACCTGACGATATCAAAATGACCTCTTTCAGCAGCACACACGAGCGCTGGTTGGCCATCTTGGTCACCAACATTAACATCTGCATTGCATTCTTCAGTAAGGTAACGCGCCATGTCGAGGTGTCCCTTTGCAACAGCCCGTGCGAGTGCTGTTTTTCCGTATCTATCTCGGACGTTCACATCAGCGCCACGTTCCCCAGCAAGGTACCTGACGATATCAAAATGACCTCTTTCAGCAGCACACACGAGCGCTGGTTGGCCATCTTGGTCACCAACATTAACATCTGCATTGCATTCTTCAGTAAGGTAACGCGCCATGTCGAGGTGTCCCTTTGCAACAGCCCGTGCGAGTGCTGTTTTTCCGTATCTATCTCGGACGTTCACATCAGCGCCACGTTCCCCAGCAAGGTACCTGACGATATCAAAATGACCTCTTTCAGCAGCACACACGAGCGCTGGTTGGCCATCTTGGTCACCAACATTAACATCTGCATTGCATTCTTCAGTAAGGTAACGCACCATGTCGAGGTGTCCCTTTGCAACAGCCCGTGCGAGTGCTGTTTTTCCGAATCTGTCTCGGACGTTCACATTAGCACCACGTTCCCCAGCAAGGTACCTGACGATATCAAAATGACCTCTTTCAGCAGCACACACGAGCGCTGGTTGGCCATCTTGGTCACCAACATTAACATCTGCATTGCATTCTTCAGTAAGGTAACGCACCATGTCGAGGTGTCCCTTTGCAACAGCCCGTGCGAGTGCTGTTTTTCCGAATCTGTCTCGGACGTTCACATTAGCACCACGTTCCCCAGCAAGGTACCTGACGATATCAAAATGACCTCTTTCAGCAGCACACACGAGCACTGGTTGGCCATCTTGGTCACCAACATTAACATCTGCATTGCATTCTTCAGTAAGGTAACGCACCATGTCGAGGTGTCCCTTTGCAACAGCCCGTGCGAGTGCTGTTTTTCCGAATCTGTCTCGGACGTTCACATTAGCACCACGTTCCCCAGCAAGGTACCTGACGATATCAAAATGACCTCTTTCAGCAGCACACACGAGCGCTGGTTGGCCATCTTGGTCACCAACATTAACATCTGCATTGCATTCTTCAGTAAGGTAACGCACCATGTCGAGGTGTCCCTTTGCAACAGCCCGTGCGAGTGCTGTTTTTCCGAATCTATCTCGGACGTTCACATCAGCACCACGTTCCCCAGCAAGGTACCTGACGATATCAAAATGACCTCTTTCAGCAGCACACACGAGCGCTGGTTGGCCATCTTGGTCACCAACATTAACATCTGCATTGCATTCTTCAGTAAGGTAACGCACCATGTCGAGGTGTCCCTTTGCAACAGCCCGTGCGAGTGCTGTTTTTCCGAATCTGTCTCGGACGTTCACATTAGCACCACGTTCCCCAGCAAGGTACCTGACGATATCAAAATGACCTCTTTCAGCAGCACACACGAGCGCTGGTTGGCCATCTTGGTCACCAACATTAACATCTGCATTGCATTCTTCAGTAAGGTAACGCACCATGTCGAGGTGTCCCTTTGCAGCAGCCCGTGCGAGTGCTGTTTTTCCGAATCTGTCTCGGACGTTCACATTAGCACCACGTTCCCCAGCAAGGTACCTGACGATATCAAAATGACCTCTTTCAGCAGCACACACGAGCGCTGGTTGGCCATCTTGGTCACCAACATTAACATCTGCATTGCATTCTTCAGTAAGGTAACGCACCATGTCGAGGTGTCCCTTTGCAGCAGCCCGTGCGAGTGCTGTTTTTCCGAATCTGTCTCGGACGTTCACATCAGCACCACGTTCCCCAGCAAGGTACCTGACGATATCAAAATGACCTCTTTCAGCAGCACACACGAGCGCTGGTTGGCCATCTTGGTCACCAACATTAACATCTGCATTGCATTCTTCAGTAAGGTAACGCGCCATGTCGAGGTGTCCCTTTGCAACAGCCCGTGCGAGTGCTGTTTTTCCGTATCTATCTCGGACGTTCACATCAGCGCCACGTTCCCCAGCAAGGTACCTGACGATATCAAAATGACCTCTTTCAGCAGCACACACGAGCGCTGGTTGGCCATCTTGGTCACCAACATTAACATCTGCATTGCATTCTTCAGTAAGGTAACGCGCCATGTCGAGGTGTCCCTTTGCAGCAGCCCGTGCGAGTGCTGTTTTTCCGAATCTGTCTCGGACGTTCACATCAGCGCCACGTTCCCCAGCAAGGTACCTGACGATATCAAAATGACCTCTTTCAGCAGCACACACGAGCGCTGGTTGGCCATCTTGGTCACCAACATTAACATCTGCATTGCATTCTTCAGTAAGGTAACGCACCATGTCGAGGTGTCCCTTTGCAGCAGCCCGTGCGAGTGCTGTTTTTCCGAATCTGTCTCGGACGTTCACATTAGCACCACGTTCCCCAGCAAGGTACCTGACGATATCAAAATGACCTCTTTCAGCAGCACACACGAGCGCTGGTTGGCCATCTTGGTCACCAACATTAACATCTGCATTGCATTCTTCAGTAAGGTAACGCACCATGTCGAGGTGTCCCTTTGCAACAGCCCGTGCGAGTGCTGTTTTTCCGAATCTATCTCGGACGTTCACATTAGCACCACGTTCCCCAGCAAGGTACCTGACGATATCAAAATGACCTCTTTCAGCAGCACACACGAGCGCTGGTTGGCCATCTTGGTCACCAACATTAACATCTGCATTGCATTCTTCAGTAAGGTAACGCACCATGTCGAGGTGTCCCTTTGCAACAGCCCGTGCGAGTGCTGTTTTTCCGAATCTATCTCGGACGTTCACATTAGCGCCACGTTCCCCAGCAAGGTACCTGACGATATCAAAATGACCTCTTTCAGCAGCACACACGAGCGCTGGTTGGCCATCTTGGTCACCAACATTAACATCTGCATTGCATTCTTCAGTAAGGTAACGCACCATGTCGAGGTGTCCCTTTGCAACAGCCCGTGCGAGTGCTGTTTTTCCGAATCTGTCTCGGACGTTCACATCAGCACCACGTTCCCCAGCAAGGTACCTGACGATATCAAAATGACCTCTTTCAGCAGCACACACGAGCGCTGGTTGGCCATCTTGGTCACCAACATTAACATCTGCATTGCATTCTTCAGTAAGGTAACGCACCATGTCGAGGTGTCCCTTTGCAGCAGCCCGTGCGAGTGCTGTTTTTCCGAATCTATCTCGGACGTTCACATTAGCACCACGTTCCCCAGCAAGGTACCTGACGATATCAAAATGACCTCTTTCAGCAGCACACACGAGCGCTGGTTGGCCATCTTGGTCACCAACATTAACATCTGCATTGCATTCTTCAGTAAGGTAACGCACCATGTCGAGGTGTCCCTTTGCAACAGCCCGTGCGAGTGCTGTTTTTCCGAATCTATCTCGGACGTTCACATTAGCACCACGTTCCCCAGCAAGGTACCTGACGATATCAAAATGACCTCTTTCAGCAGCACACACGAGCACTGGTTGGCCATCTTGGTCACCAACATTAACATCTGCATTGCATTCTTCAGTAAGGTAACGCACCATGTCGAGGTGTCCCTTTGCAACAGCCCGTGCGAGTGCTGTTTTTCCGAATCTGTCTCGGACGTTCACATTAGCACCACGTTCCCCAGCAAGGTACCTGACGATATCAAAATGACCTCTTTCAGCAGCACACACGAGCGCTGGTTGGCCATCTTGGTCACCAACATTAACATCTGCATTGCATTCTTCAGTAAGGTAACGCACCATGTCGAGGTGTCCCTTTGCAACAGCCCGTGCGAGTGCTGTTTTTCCGTATCTGTCTCGGACGTTCACATTAGCACCACGTTCCCCAGCAAGGTACCTGACGATATCAAAATGACCTCTTTCAGCAGCACACACGAGCGCTGGTTGGCCATCTTGGTCACCAACATTAACATCTGCATTGCATTCTTCAGTAAGGTAACGCACCATGTCGAGGTGTCCCTTTGCAACAGCCCGTGCGAGTGCTGTTTTTCCGTATCTGTCTCGGACGTTCACATCAGCGCCACGTTCCCCAGCAAGGTACCTGACGATATCAAAATGACCTCTTTCAGCAGCACACACGAGCGCTGGTTGGCCATCTTGGTCACCAACATTAACATCTGCATTGCATTCTTCAGTAAGGTAACGCACCATGTCGAGGTGTCCCTTTGCAACAGCCCGTGCGAGTGCTGTTTTTCCGTATCTGTCTCGGACGTTCACATTAGCACCACGTTCCCCAGCAAGGTACCTGACGATATCAAAATGACCTCTTTCAGCAGCACACACGAGCGCTGGTTGGCCATCTTGGTCACCAACATTAACATCTGCATTGCATTCTTCAGTAAGGTAACGCACCATGTCGAGGTGTCCCTTTGCAACAGCCCGTGCGAGTGCTGTTTTTCCGTATCTGTCTCGGACGTTCACATCAGCGCCACGTTCCCCAGCAAGGTACCTGACGATATCAAAATGACCTCTTTCAGCAGCACACACGAGCGCTGGTTGGCCATCTTGGTCACCAACATTAACATCTGCATTGCATTCTTCAGTAAGGTAACGCACCATGTCGAGGTGTCCCTTTGCAACAGCCCGTGCGAGTGCTGTTTTTCCGAATCTGTCTCGGACGTTCACATTAGCACCACGTTCCCCAGCAAGGTACCTGACGATATCAAAATGACCTCTTTCAGCAGCACACACGAGCGCTGGTTGGCCATCTTGGTCACCAACATTAACATCTGCATTGCATTCTTCAGTAAGGTAACGCACCATGTCGAGGTGTCCCTTTGCAACAGCCCGTGCGAGTGCTGTTTTTCCGTATCTGTCTCGGACGTTCACATTAGCACCACGTTCCCCAGCAAGGTACCTGACGATATCAAAATGACCTCTTTCAGCAGCACACACGAGCGCTGGTTGGCCATCTTGGTCACCAACATTAACATCTGCATTGCATTCTTCAGTAAGGTAACGCACCATGTCGAGGTGTCCCTTTGCAACAGCCCGTGCGAGTGCTGTTTTTCCGTATCTGTCTCGGACGTTCACATCAGCGCCACGTTCCCCAGCAAGGTACCTGACGATATCAAAATGACCTCTTTCAGCAGCACACACGAGCGCTGGTTGGCCATCTTGGTCACCAACATTAACATCTGCATTGCATTCTTCAGTAAGGTAACGCACCATGTCGAGGTGTCCCTTTGCAACAGCCCGTGCGAGTGCTGTTTTTCCGTATCTATCTCGGACGTTCACATCAGCGCCACGTTCCCCAGCAAGGTACCTGACGATATCAAAATGACCTCTTTCAGCAGCACACACGAGCGCTGGTTGGCCATCTTGGTCACCAACATTAACATCTGCATTGCATTCTTCAGTAAGGTAACGCACCATGTCGAGGTGTCCCTTTGCAACAGCCCGTGCGAGTGCTGTTTTTCCGTATCTGTCTCGGACGTTCACATCAGCGCCACGTTCCCCAGCAAGGTACCTGACGATATCAAAATGACCTCTTTCAGCAGCACACACGAGCGCTGGTTGGCCATCTTGGTCACCAACATTAACATCTGCATTGCATTCTTCAGTAAGGTAACGCGCCATGTCGAGGTGTCCCTTTGCAGCAGCCCGTGCGAGTGCTGTTTTTCCGTATCTGTCTCGGACGTTCACATCAGCGCCACGTTCCCCAGCAAGGTACCTGACGATATCAAAATGACCTCTTTCAGCAGCACACACGAGCGCTGGTTGGCCATCTTGGTCACCAACATTAACATCTGCATTGCATTCTTCAGTAAGGTAACGCACCATGTCGAGGTGTCCCTTTGCAACAGCCCGTGCGAGTGCTGTTTTTCCGTATCTGTCTCGGACGTTCACATTAGCACCACGTTCCCCAGCAAGGTACCTGACGATATCAAAATGACCTCTTTCAGCAGCACACACGAGCGCTGGTTGGCCATCTTGGTCACCAACATTAACATCTGCATTGCATTCTTCAGTAAGGTAACGCGCCATGTCGAGGTGTCCCTTTGCAACAGCCCGTGCGAGTGCTGTTTTTCCGTATCTACCTCGGACGTTCACATCAGCGCCACGTTCCCCAGCAAGGTACCTGACGATATCAAAATGACCTCTTTCAGCAGCACACACGAGCACTGGTTGGCCATCTTGGTCACCAACATTAACATCTGCATTGCATTCTTCAGTAAGGTAACGCACCATGTCGAGGTGTCCCTTTGCAGCAGCCCGTGCGAGTGCTGTTTTTCCGTATCTATCTCGGACGTTCACATCAGCGCCACGTTCCCCAGCAAGGTACCTGACGATATCAAAATGACCTCTTTCAGCAGCACACACGAGCGCTGGTTGGCCATCTTGGTCACCAACATTAACATCTGCATTGCATTCTTCAGTAAGGTAACGCACCATGTCGAGGTGTCCCTTTGCAACAGCCCGTGCGAGTGCTGTTTTTCCGAATCTATCTCGGACGTTCACATTAACGTCTGCATTGCATTCTTCAGTAAGGTAACGCACCATGTCGAGGTGTCCCTTTGCAACAGCCCGTGCGAGTGCTGTTTTTCCGTATCTATCTCGGACGTTCACATCAGCGCCACGTTCCCCAGCAAGGTACCTGACGATATCAAAATGACCTCTTTCAGCAGCACACACGAGCGCTGGTTGGCCATCTTGGTCACCAACATTAACATCTGCATTGCATTCTTCAGTAAGGTAACGCACCATGTCGAGGTGTCCCTTTGCAACAGCCCGTGCGAGTGCTGTTTTTCCGTATCTGTCTCGGACGTTCACATTAGCACCACGTTCCCCAGCAAGGTACCTGACGATATCAAAATGACCTCTTTCAGCAGCACACACGAGCGCTGGTTGGCCATCTTGGTCACCAACATTAACATCTGCATTGCATTCTTCAGTAAGGTAACGCACCATGTCGAGGTGTCCCTTTGCAACAGCCCGTGCGAGTGCTGTTTTTCCGTATCTGTCTCGGACGTTCACATCAGCGCCACGTTCCCCAGCAAGGTACCTGACGATATCAAAATGACCTCTTTCAGCAGCACACACGAGCGCTGGTTGGCCATCTTGGTCACCAACATTAACATCTGCATTGCATTCTTCAGTAAGGTAACGCACCATGTCGAGGTGTCCCTTTGCAACAGCCCGTGCGAGTGCTGTTTTTCCGTATCTATCTCGGACGTTCACATCAGCGCCACGTTCCCCAGCAAGGTACCTGACGATATCAAAATGACCTCTTTCAGCAGCACACACGAGCGCTGGTTGGCCATCTTGGTCACCAACATTAACATCTGCATTGCATTCTTCAGTAAGGTAACGCACCATGTCGAGGTGTCCCTTTGCAACAGCCCGTGCGAGTGCTGTTTTTCCGTATCTGTCTCGGACGTTCACATTAGCACCACGTTCCCCAGCAAGGTACCTGACGATATCAAAATGACCTCTTTCAGCAGCACACACGAGCGCTGGTTGGCCATCTTGGTCACCAACATTAACATCTGCATTGCATTCTTCAGTAAGGTAACGCACCATGTCGAGGTGTCCCTTTGCAACAGCCCGTGCGAGTGCTGTTTTTCCGTATCTATCTCGGACGTTCACATCAGCGCCACGTTCCCCAGCAAGGTACCTGACGATATCAAAATGACCTCTTTCAGCAGCACACACGAGCGCTGGTTGGCCATCTTGGTCACCAACATTAACATCTGCATTGCATTCTTCAGTAAGGTAACGCACCATGTCGAGGTGTCCCTTTGCAACAGCCCGTGCGAGTGCTGTTTTTCCGTATCTGTCTCGGACGTTCACATTAGCACCACGTTCCCCAGCAAGGTACCTGACGATATCAAAATGACCTCTTTCAGCAGCACACACGAGCGCTGGTTGGCCATCTTGGTCACCAACATTAACATCTGCATTGCATTCTTCAGTAAGGTAACGCACCATGTCGAGGTGTCCCTTTGCAACAGCCCGTGCGAGTGCTGTTTTTCCGTATCTATCTCGGACGTTCACATCAGCGCCACGTTCCCCAGCAAGGTACCTGACGATATCAAAATGACCTCTTTCAGCAGCACACACGAGCGCTGGTTGGCCATCTTGGTCACCAACATTAACATCTGCATTGCATTCTTCAGTAAGGTAACGCACCATGTCGAGGTGTCCCTTTGCAACAGCCCGTGCGAGTGCTGTTTTTCCGTATCTATCTCGGACGTTCACATCAGCGCCACGTTCCCCAGCAAGGTACCTGACGATATCAAAATGACCTCTTTCAGCAGCACACACGAGCGCTGGTTGGCCATCTTGGTCACCAACATTAACATCTGCATTGCATTCTTCAGTAAGGTAACGCACCATGTCGAGGTGTCCCTTTGCAACAGCCCGTGCGAGTGCTGTTTTTCCGTATCTATCTCGGACGTTCACATCAGCGCCACGTTCCCCAGCAAGGTACCTGACGATATCAAAATGACCTCTTTCAGCAGCACACACGAGCGCTGGTTGGCCATCTTGGTCACCAACATTAACATCTGCATTGCATTCTTCAGTAAGGTAACGCACCATGTCGAGGTGTCCCTTTGCAACAGCCCGTGCGAGTGCTGTTTTTCCGTATCTATCTCGGACGTTCACATCAGCGCCACGTTCCCCAGCAAGGTACCTGACGATATCAAAATGACCTCTTTCAGCAGCACACACGAGCGCTGGTTGGCCATCTTGGTCACCAACATTAACATCTGCATTGCATTCTTCAGTAAGGTAACGCACCATGTCGAGGTGTCCCTTTGCAACAGCCCGTGCGAGTGCTGTTTTTCCGTATCTATCTCGGACGTTCACATCAGCGCCACGTTCCCCAGCAAGGTACCTGACGATATCAAAATGACCTCTTTCAGCAGCACACACGAGCGCTGGTTGGCCATCTTGGTCACCAACATTAACATCTGCATTGCATTCTTCAGTAAGGTAACGCACCATGTCGAGGTGTCCCTTTGCAACAGCCCGTGCGAGTGCTGTTTTTCCGAATCTATCTCGGACGTTCACATTAACGTCTGCATTGCATTCTTCAGTAAGGTAACGCACCATGTCGAGGTGTCCCTTTGCAACAGCCCGTGCGAGTGCTGTTTTTCCGTATCTATCTCGGACGTTCACATCAGCGCCACGTTCCCCAGCAAGGTACCTGACGATATCAAAATGACCTCTTTCAGCAGCACACACGAGCGCTGGTTGGCCATCTTGGTCACCAACATTAACATCTGCATTGCATTCTTCAGTAAGGTAACGCACCATGTCGAGGTGTCCCTTTGCAACAGCCCGTGCGAGTGCTGTTTTTCCGTATCTGTCTCGGACGTTCACATTAGCACCACGTTCCCCAGCAAGGTACCTGACGATATCAAAATGACCTCTTTCAGCAGCACACACGAGCGCTGGTTGGCCATCTTGGTCACCAACATTAACATCTGCATTGCATTCTTCAGTAAGGTAACGCACCATGTCGAGGTGTCCCTTTGCAACAGCCCGTGCGAGTGCTGTTTTTCCGTATCTGTCTCGGACGTTCACATTAGCACCACGTTCCCCAGCAAGGTACCTGACGATATCAAAATGACCTCTTTCAGCAGCACACACGAGCGCTGGTTGGCCATCTTGGTCACCAACATTAACATCTGCATTGCATTCTTCAGTAAGGTAACGCGCCATGTCGAGGTGTCCCTTTGCAACAGCCCGTGCGAGTGCTGTTTTTCCGTATCTATCTCGGACGTTCACATCAGCGCCACGTTCCCCAGCAAGGTACCTGACGATATCAAAATGACCTCTTTCAGCAGCACACACGAGCACTGGTTGGCCATCTTGGTCACCAACATTAACATCTGCATTGCATTCTTCAGTAAGGTAACGCACCATGTCGAGGTGTCCCTTTGCAACAGCCCGTGCGAGTGCTGTTTTTCCGAATCTGTCTCGGACGTTCACATTAGCGCCACGTTCCCCAGCAAGGTACCTGACGATATCAAAATGACCTCTTTCAGCAGCACACACGAGCGCTGGTTGGCCATCTTGGTCACCAACATTAACATCTGCATTGCATTCTTCAGTAAGGTAACGCACCATGTCGAGGTGTCCCTTTGCAACAGCCCGTGCGAGTGCTGTTTTTCCGTATCTATCTCGGACGTTCACATCAGCGCCACGTTCCCCAGCAAGGTACCTGACGATATCAAAATGACCTCTTTCAGCAGCACACACGAGCGCTGGTTGGCCATCTTGGTCACCAACATTAACATCTGCATTGCATTCTTCAGTAAGGTAACGCACCATGTCGAGGTGTCCCTTTGCAACAGCCCGTGCGAGTGCTGTTTTTCCGAATCTGTCTCGGACGTTCACATTAGCGCCACGTTCCCCAGCAAGGTACCTGACGATATCAAAATGACCTCTTTCAGCAGCACACACGAGCGCTGGTTGGCCATCTTGGTCACCAACATTAACATCTGCATTGCATTCTTCAGTAAGGTAACGCGCCATGTCGAGGTGTCCCTTTGCAACAGCCCGTGCGAGTGCTGTTTTTCCGTATCTACCTCGGACGTTCACATCAGCGCCACGTTCCCCAGCAAGGTACCTGACGATATCAAAATGACCTCTTTCAGCAGCACACACGAGCGCTGGTTGGCCATCTTGGTCACCAACATTAACATCTGCATTGCATTCTTCAGTAAGGTAACGCACCATGTCGAGGTGTCCCTTTGCAACAGCCCGTGCGAGTGCTGTTTTTCCGAATCTATCTCGGACGTTCACATCAGCGCCACGTTCCCCAGCAAGGTACCTGACGATATCAAAATGACCTCTTTCAGCAGCACACACGAGCGCTGGTTGGCCATCTTGGTCACCAACATTAACATCTGCATTGCATTCTTCAGTAAGGTAACGCACCATGTCGAGGTGTCCCTTTGCAACAGCCCGTGCGAGTGCTGTTTTTCCGAATCTGTCTCGGACGTTCACATTAGCGCCACGTTCCCCAGCAAGGTACCTGACGATATCAAAATGACCTCTTTCAGCAGCACACACGAGCGCTGGTTGGCCATCTTGGTCACCAACATTAACATCTGCATTGCATTCTTCAGTAAGGTAACGCGCCATGTCGAGGTGTCCCTTTGCAGCAGCCCGTGCGAGTGCTGTTTTTCCGTATCTATCTCGGACGTTCACATCAGCGCCACGTTCCCCAGCAAGGTACCTGACGATATCAAAATGACCTCTTTCAGCAGCACACACGAGCACTGGTTGGCCATCTTGGTCACCAACATTAACATCTGCATTGCATTCTTCAGTAAGGTAACGCACCATGTCGAGGTGTCCCTTTGCAACAGCCCGTGCGAGTGCTGTTTTTCCGAATCTGTCTCGGACGTTCACATTAGCGCCACGTTCCCCAGCAAGGTACCTGACGATATCAAAATGACCTCTTTCAGCAGCACACACGAGCGCTGGTTGGCCATCTTGGTCACCAACATTAACATCTGCATTGCATTCTTCAGTAAGGTAACGCACCATGTCGAGGTGTCCCTTTGCAACAGCCCGTGCGAGTGCTGTTTTTCCGTATCTATCTCGGACGTTCACATCAGCGCCACGTTCCCCAGCAAGGTACCTGACGATATCAAAATGACCTCTTTCAGCAGCACACACGAGCGCTGGTTGGCCATCTTGGTCACCAACATTAACATCTGCATTGCATTCTTCAGTAAGGTAACGCACCATGTCGAGGTGTCCCTTTGCAACAGCCCGTGCGAGTGCTGTTTTTCCGAATCTGTCTCGGACGTTCACATCAGCACCACGTTCCCCAGCAAGGTACCTGACGATATCAAAATGACCTCTTTCAGCAGCACACACGAGCGCTGGTTGGCCATCTTGGTCACCAACATTAACATCTGCATTGCATTCTTCAGTAAGGTAACGCGCCATGTCGAGGTGTCCCTTTGCAGCAGCCCGTGCGAGTGCTGTTTTTCCGTATCTATCTCGGACGTTCACATCAGCGCCACGTTCCCCAGCAAGGTACCTGACGATATCAAAATGACCTCTTTCAGCAGCACACACGAGCGCTGGTTGGCCATCTTGGTCACCAACATTAACATCTGCATTGCATTCTTCAGTAAGGTAACGCGCCATGTCGAGGTGTCCCTTTGCAACAGCCCGTGCGAGTGCTGTTTTTCCGTATCTATCTCGGACGTTCACATCAGCGCCACGTTCCCCAGCAAGGTACCTGACGATATCAAAATGACCTCTTTCAGCAGCACACACGAGCGCTGGTTGGCCATCTTGGTCACCAACATTAACATCTGCATTGCATTCTTCAGTAAGGTAACGCGCCATGTCGAGGTGTCCCTTTGCAACAGCCCGTGCGAGTGCTGTTTTTCCGTATCTATCTCGGACGTTCACATCAGCGCCACGTTCCCCAGCAAGGTACCTGACGATATCAAAATGACCTCTTTCAGCAGCACACACGAGCACTGGTTGGCCATCTTGGTCACCAACATTAACATCTGCATTGCATTCTTCAGTAAGGTAACGCGCCATGTCGAGGTGTCCCTTTGCAACAGCCCGTGCGAGTGCTGTTTTTCCGTATCTATCTCGGACGTTCACATCAGCGCCACGTTCCCCAGCAAGGTACCTGACGATATCAAAATGACCTCTTTCAGCAGCACACACGAGCGCTGGTTGGCCATCTTGGTCACCAACATTAACATCTGCATTGCATTCTTCAGTAAGGTAACGCACCATGTCGAGGTGTCCCTTTGCAACAGCCCGTGCGAGTGCTGTTTTTCCGAATCTATCTCGGACGTTCACATTAACGTCTGCATTGCATTCTTCAGTAAGGTAACGCACCATGTCGAGGTGTCCCTTTGCAACAGCCCGTGCGAGTGCTGTTTTTCCGTATCTGTCTCGGACGTTCACATCAGCACCACGTTCCCCAGCAAGGTACCTGACGATATCAAAATGACCTCTTTCAGCAGCACACACGAGCGCTGGTTGGCCATCTTGGTCACCAACATTAACATCTGCATTGCATTCTTCAGTAAGGTAACGCGCCATGTCGAGGTGTCCCTTTGCAACAGCCCGTGCGAGTGCTGTTTTTCCGTATCTATCTCGGACGTTCACATCAGCGCCACGTTCCCCAGCAAGGTACCTGACGATATCAAAATGACCTCTTTCAGCAGCACACACGAGCGCTGGTTGGCCATCTTGGTCACCAACATTAACATCTGCATTGCATTCTTCAGTAAGGTAACGCACCATGTCGAGGTGTCCCTTTGCAACAGCCCGTGCGAGTGCTGTTTTTCCGAATCTGTCTCGGACGTTCACATTAGCGCCACGTTCCCCAGCAAGGTACCTGACGATATCAAAATGACCTCTTTCAGCAGCACACACGAGCGCTGGTTGGCCATCTTGGTCACCAACATTAACATCTGCATTGCATTCTTCAGTAAGGTAACGCACCATGTCGAGGTGTCCCTTTGCAACAGCCCGTGCGAGTGCTGTTTTTCCGTATCTATCTCGGACGTTCACATCAGCGCCACGTTCCCCAGCAAGGTACCTGACGATATCAAAATGACCTCTTTCAGCAGCACACACGAGCGCTGGTTGGCCATCTTGGTCACCAACATTAACATCTGCATTGCATTCTTCAGTAAGGTAACGCACCATGTCGAGGTGTCCCTTTGCAACAGCCCGTGCGAGTGCTGTTTTTCCGAATCTGTCTCGGACGTTCACATTAGCGCCACGTTCCCCAGCAAGGTACCTGACGATATCAAAATGACCTCTTTCAGCAGCACACACGAGCGCTGGTTGGCCATCTTGGTCACCAACATTAACATCTGCATTGCATTCTTCAGTAAGGTAACGCACCATGTCGAGGTGTCCCTTTGCAGCAGCCCGTGCGAGTGCTGTTTTTCCGTATCTATCTCGGACGTTCACATCAGCGCCACGTTCCCCAGCAAGGTACCTGACGATATCAAAATGACCTCTTTCAGCAGCACACACGAGCGCTGGTTGGCCATCTTGGTCACCAACATTAACATCTGCATTGCATTCTTCAGTAAGGTAACGCACCATGTCGAGGTGTCCCTTTGCAACAGCCCGTGCGAGTGCTGTTTTTCCGAATCTGTCTCGGACGTTCACATTAGCGCCACGTTCCCCAGCAAGGTACCTGACGATATCAAAATGACCTCTTTCAGCAGCACACACGAGCGCTGGTTGGCCATCTTGGTCACCAACATTAACATCTGCATTGCATTCTTCAGTAAGGTAACGCACCATGTCGAGGTGTCCCTTTGCAACAGCCCGTGCGAGTGCTGTTTTTCCGTATCTATCTCGGACGTTCACATCAGCGCCACGTTCCCCAGCAAGGTACCTGACGATATCAAAATGACCTCTTTCAGCAGCACACACGAGCGCTGGTTGGCCATCTTGGTCACCAACATTAACATCTGCATTGCATTCTTCAGTAAGGTAACGCACCATGTCGAGGTGTCCCTTTGCAACAGCCCGTGCGAGTGCTGTTTTTCCGAATCTGTCTCGGACGTTCACATTAGCACCACGTTCCCCAGCAAGGTACCTGACGATATCAAAATGACCTCTTTCAGCAGCACACACGAGCGCTGGTTGGCCATCTTGGTCACCAACATTAACATCTGCATTGCATTCTTCAGTAAGGTAACGCACCATGTCGAGGTGTCCCTTTGCAACAGCCCGTGCGAGTGCTGTTTTTCCGTATCTATCTCGGACGTTCACATCAGCGCCACGTTCCCCAGCAAGGTACCTGACGATATCAAAATGACCTCTTTCAGCAGCACACACGAGCGCTGGTTGGCCATCTTGGTCACCAACATTAACATCTGCATTGCATTCTTCAGTAAGGTAACGCACCATGTCGAGGTGTCCCTTTGCAACAGCCCGTGCGAGTGCTGTTTTTCCGAATCTGTCTCGGACGTTCACATCAGCACCACGTTCCCCAGCAAGGTACCTGACGATATCAAAATGACCTCTTTCAGCAGCACACACGAGCGCTGGTTGGCCATCTTGGTCACCAACATTAACATCTGCATTGCATTCTTCAGTAAGGTAACGCACCATGTCGAGGTGTCCCTTTGCAACAGCCCGTGCGAGTGCTGTTTTTCCGAATCTGTCTCGGACGTTCACATCAGCACCACGTTCCCCAGCAAGGTACCTGACGATATCAAAATGACCTCTTTCAGCAGCACACACGAGCGCTGGTTGGCCATCTTGGTCACCAACATTAACATCTGCATTGCATTCTTCAGTAAGGTAACGCGCCATGTCGAGGTGTCCCTTTGCAACAGCCCGTGCGAGTGCTGTTTTTCCGTATCTATCTCGGACGTTCACATCAGCGCCACGTTCCCCAGCAAGGTACCTGACGATATCAAAATGACCTCTTTCAGCAGCACACACGAGCGCTGGTTGGCCATCTTGGTCACCAACATTAACATCTGCATTGCATTCTTCAGTAAGGTAACGCGCCATGTCGAGGTGTCCCAACAGCCCGTGCGAGTGCTGTTTTTCCGTATCTGTCTCGGACACACAGCGCCACGTTCCCCAGCAAGGTACCTGACGATATCAAAATGACCTCTTTCAGCAGCACACACGAGCGCTGGTTGGCCATCTTGGTCACCAACATTAACATCTGCATTGCATTCTTCAGTAAGGTAACGCGCCATGTCGAGGTGTCCCTTTGCAACAGCCCGTGCGAGTGCTGTTTTTCCGTATCTATCTCGGACGTTCACATCAGCGCCACGTTCCCCAGCAAGGTACCTGACGATATCAAAATGACCTCTTTCAGCAGCACACACGAGCGCTGGTTGGCCATCTTGGTCACCAACATTAACATCTGCATTGCATTCTTCAGTAAGGTAACGCGCCATGTCGAGGTGTCCCTTTGCAACAGCCCGTGCGAGTGCTGTTTTTCCGTATCTATCTCGGACGTTCACATCAGCGCCACGTTCCCCAGCAAGGTACCTGACGATATCAAAATGACCTCTTTCAGCAGCACACACGAGCGCTGGTTGGCCATCTTGGTCACCAACATTAACATCTGCATTGCATTCTTCAGTAAGGTAACGCACCATGTCGAGGTGTCCCTTTGCAACAGCCCGTGCGAGTGCTGTTTTTCCGTATCTATCTCGGACGTTCACATCAGCACCACGTTCCCCAGCAAGGTACCTGACGATATCAAAATGACCTCTTTCAGCAGCACACACGAGCGCTGGTTGGCCATCTTGGTCACCAACATTAACATCTGCATTGCATTCTTCAGTAAGGTAACGCACCATGTCGAGGTGTCCCTTTGCAACAGCCCGTGCGAGTGCTGTTTTTCCGTATCTATCTCGGACGTTCACATCAGCGCCACGTTCCCCAGCAAGGTACCTGACGATATCAAAATGACCTCTTTCAGCAGCACACACGAGCGCTGGTTGGCCATCTTGGTCACCAACATTAACATCTGCATTGCATTCTTCAGTAAGGTAACGCACCATGTCGAGGTGTCCCTTTGCAACAGCCCGTGCGAGTGCTGTTTTTCCGAATCTGTCTCGGACGTTCACATCAGCACCACGTTCCCCAGCAAGGTACCTGACGATATCAAAATGACCTCTTTCAGCAGCACACACGAGCGCTGGTTGGCCATCTTGGTCACCAACATTAACATCTGCATTGCATTCTTCAGTAAGGTAACGCACCATGTCGAGGTGTCCCTTTGCAACAGCCCGTGCGAGTGCTGTTTTTCCGTCTGTCTCGGACGTTCACGACCATCCTATCTACGAGCGCTGGTTGGCCATCTTGGTCACCAACATTAACATCTGCATTGCATTCTTCAGTAAGGTAACGCACCATGTCGAGGTGTCCCTTTGCAACAGCCCGTGCGAGTGCTGTTTTTCCGAATCTGTCTCGGACGTTCACATCAGCGCCACGTTCCCCAGCAAGGTACCTGACGATATCAAAATGACCTCTTTCAGCAGCACACACGAGCGCTGGTTGGCCATCTTGGTCACCAACATTAACATCTGCATTGCATTCTTCAGTAAGGTAACGCACCATGTCGAGGTGTCCCTTTGCAACAGCCCGTGCGAGTGCTGTTTTTCCGAATCTGTCTCGGACGTTCACATTAGCACCACGTTCCCCAGCAAGGTACCTGACGATATCAAAATGACCTCTTTCAGCAGCACACACGAGCGCTGGTTGGCCATCTTGGTCACCAACATTAACATCTGCATTGCATTCTTCAGTAAGGTAACGCACCATGTCGAGGTGTCCCTTTGCAACAGCCCGTGCGAGTGCTGTTTTTCCGAATCTGTCTCGGACGTTCACATTAGCACCACGTTCCCCAGCAAGGTACCTGACGATATCAAAATGACCTCTTTCAGCAGCACACACGAGCGCTGGTTGGCCATCTTGGTCACCAACATTAACATCTGCATTGCATTCTTCAGTAAGGTAACGCGCCATGTCGAGGTGTCCCTTTGCAACAGCCCGTGCGAGTGCTGTTTTTCCGAATCTATCTCGGACGTTCACATCAGCGCCACGTTCCCCAGCAAGGTACCTGACGATATCAAAATGACCTCTTTCAGCAGCACACACGAGCGCTGGTTGGCCATCTTGGTCACCAACATTAACATCTGCATTGCATTCTTCAGTAAGGTAACGCACCATGTCGAGGTGTCCCTTTGCAACAGCCCGTGCGAGTGCTGTTTTTCCGAATCTGTCTCGGACGTTCACATCAGCACCACGTTCCCCAGCAAGGTACCTGACGATATCAAAATGACCTCTTTCAGCAGCACACACGAGCGCTGGTTGGCCATCTTGGTCACCAACATTAACATCTGCATTGCATTCTTCAGTAAGGTAACGCACCATGTCGAGGTGTCCCTTTGCAACAGCCCGTGCGAGTGCTGTTTTTCCGAATCTGTCTCGGACGTTCACATCAGCGCCACGTTCCCCAGCAAGGTACCTGACGATATCAAAATGACCTCTTTCAGCAGCACACACGAGCGCTGGTTGGCCATCTTGGTCACCAACATTAACATCTGCATTGCATTCTTCAGTAAGGTAACGCACCATGTCGAGGTGTCCCTTTGCAACAGCCCGTGCGAGTGCTGTTTTTCCGAATCTGTCTCGGACGTTCACATTAGCGCCACGTTCCCCAGCAAGGTACCTGACGATATCAAAATGACCTCTTTCAGCAGCACACACGAGCGCTGGTTGGCCATCTTGGTCACCAACATTAACATCTGCATTGCATTCTTCAGTAAGGTAACGCACCATGTCGAGGTGTCCCTTTGCAACAGCCCGTGCGAGTGCTGTTTTTCCGAATCTGTCTCGGACGTTCACATCAGCGCCACGTTCCCCAGCAAGGTACCTGACGATATCAAAATGACCTCTTTCAGCAGCACACACGAGCGCTGGTTGGCCATCTTGGTCACCAACATTAACATCTGCATTGCATTCTTCAGTAAGGTAACGCACCATGTCGAGGTGTCCCTTTGCAACAGCCCGTGCGAGTGCTGTTTTTCCGAATCTATCTCGGACGTTCACATCAGCGCCACGTTCCCCAGCAAGGTACCTGACGATATCAAAATGACCTCTTTCAGCAGCACACACGAGCGCTGGTTGGCCATCTTGGTCACCAACATTAACATCTGCATTGCATTCTTCAGTAAGGTAACGCACCATGTCGAGGTGTCCCTTTGCAACAGCCCGTGCGAGTGCTGTTTTTCCGTATCTGTCTCGGACGTTCACATCAGCGCCACGTTCCCCAGCAAGGTACCTGACGATATCAAAATGACCTCTTTCAGCAGCACACACGAGCGCTGGTTGGCCATCTTGGTCACCAACATTAACATCTGCATTGCATTCTTCAGTAAGGTAACGCGCCATGTCGAGGTGTCCCTTTGCAACAGCCCGTGCGAGTGCTGTTTTTCCGTATCTATCTCGGACGTTCACATCAGCGCCACGTTCCCCAGCAAGGTACCTGACGATATCAAAATGACCTCTTTCAGCAGCACACACGAGCGCTGGTTGGCCATCTTGGTCACCAACATTAACATCTGCATTGCATTCTTCAGTAAGGTAACGCACCATGTCGAGGTGTCCCTTTGCAACAGCCCGTGCGAGTGCTGTTTTTCCGAATCTGTCTCGGACGTTCACATCAGCGCCACGTTCCCCAGCAAGGTACCTGACGATATCAAAATGACCTCTTTCAGCAGCACACACGAGCGCTGGTTGGCCATCTTGGTCACCAACATTAACATCTGCATTGCATTCTTCAGTAAGGTAACGCGCCATGTCGAGGTGTCCCTTTGCAACAGCCCGTGCGAGTGCTGTTTTTCCGTATCTATCTCGGACGTTCACATCAGCGCCACGTTCCCCAGCAAGGTACCTGACGATATCAAAATGACCTCTTTCAGCAGCACACACGAGCGCTGGTTGGCCATCTTGGTCACCAACATTAACATCTGCATTGCATTCTTCAGTAAGGTAACGCGCCATGTCGAGGTGTCCCTTTGCAACAGCCCGTGCGAGTGCTGTTTTTCCGTATCTATCTCGGACGTTCACATCAGCGCCACGTTCCCCAGCAAGGTACCTGACGATATCAAAATGACCTCTTTCAGCAGCACACACGAGCGCTGGTTGGCCATCTTGGTCACCAACATTAACATCTGCATTGCATTCTTCAGTAAGGTAACGCACCATGTCGAGGTGTCCCTTTGCAACAGCCCGTGCGAGTGCTGTTTTTCCGTATCTATCTCGGACGTTCACATCAGCGCCACGTTCCCCAGCAAGGTACCTGACGATATCAAAATGACCTCTTTCAGCAGCACACACGAGCGCTGGTTGGCCATCTTGGTCACCAACATTAACATCTGCATTGCATTCTTCAGTAAGGTAACGCGCCATGTCGAGGTGTCCCTTTGCAACAGCCCGTGCGAGTGCTGTTTTTCCGTATCTGTCTCGGACGTTCACATCAGCGCCACGTTCCCCAGCAAGGTACCTGACGATATCAAAATGACCTCTTTCAGCAGCACACACGAGCGCTGGTTGGCCATCTTGGTCACCAACATTAACATCTGCATTGCATTCTTCAGTAAGGTAACGCGCCATGTCGAGGTGTCCCTTTGCAACAGCCCGTGCGAGTGCTGTTTTTCCGTATCTATCTCGGACGTTCACATCAGCGCCACGTTCCCCAGCAAGGTACCTGACGATATCAAAATGACCTCTTTCAGCAGCACACACGAGCGCTGGTTGGCCATCTTGGTCACCAACATTAACATCTGCATTGCATTCTTCAGTAAGGTAACGCACCATGTCGAGGTGTCCCTTTGCAACAGCCCGTGCGAGTGCTGTTTTTCCGTATCTGTCTCGGACGTTCACATCAGCGCCACGTTCCCCAGCAAGGTACCTGACGATATCAAAATGACCTCTTTCAGCAGCACACACGAGCGCTGGTTGGCCATCTTGGTCACCAACATTAACATCTGCATTGCATTCTTCAGTAAGGTAACGCACCATGTCGAGGTGTCCCTTTGCAACAGCCCGTGCGAGTGCTGTTTTTCCGTATCTGTCTCGGACGTTCACATCAGCGCCACGTTCCCCAGCAAGGTACCTGACGATATCAAAATGACCTCTTTCAGCAGCACACACGAGCGCTGGTTGGCCATCTTGGTCACCAACATTAACATCTGCATTGCATTCTTCAGTAAGGTAACGCACCATGTCGAGGTGTCCCTTTGCAACAGCCCGTGCGAGTGCTGTTTTTCCGAATCTGTCTCGGACGTTCACATCAGCGCCACGTTCCCCAGCAAGGTACCTGACGATATCAAAATGACCTCTTTCAGCAGCACACACGAGCGCTGGTTGGCCATCTTGGTCACCAACATTAACATCTGCATTGCATTCTTCAGTAAGGTAACGCACCATGTCGAGGTGTCCCTTTGCAACAGCCCGTGCGAGTGCTGTTTTTCCGAATCTGTCTCGGACGTTCACATCAGCGCCACGTTCCCCAGCAAGGTACCTGACGATATCAAAATGACCTCTTTCAGCAGCACACACGAGCGCTGGTTGGCCATCTTGGTCACCAACATTAACATCTGCATTGCATTCTTCAGTAAGGTAACGCACCATGTCGAGGTGTCCCTTTGCAACAGCCCGTGCGAGTGCTGTTTTTCCGAATCTGTCTCGGACGTTCACATCAGCGCCACGTTCCCCAGCAAGGTACCTGACGATATCAAAATGACCTCTTTCAGCAGCACACACGAGCGCTGGTTGGCCATCTTGGTCACCAACATTAACATCTGCATTGCATTCTTCAGTAAGGTAACGCGCCATGTCGAGGTGTCCCTTTGCAACAGCCCGTGCGAGTGCTGTTTTTCCGTATCTATCTCGGACGTTCACATCAGCGCCACGTTCCCCAGCAAGGTACCTGACGATATCAAAATGACCTCTTTCAGCAGCACACACGAGCGCTGGTTGGCCATCTTGGTCACCAACATTAACATCTGCATTGCATTCTTCAGTAAGGTAACGCACCATGTCGAGGTGTCCCTTTGCAACAGCCCGTGCGAGTGCTGTTTTTCCGAATCTGTCTCGGACGTTCACATCAGCGCCACGTTCCCCAGCAAGGTACCTGACGATATCAAAATGACCTCTTTCAGCAGCACACACGAGCGCTGGTTGGCCATCTTGGTCACCAACATTAACATCTGCATTGCATTCTTCAGTAAGGTAACGCACCATGTCGAGGTGTCCCTTTGCAACAGCCCGTGCGAGTGCTGTTTTTCCGATCTGTCTCGGACGTTCACATCAGCACCACGTTCCCCAGCAAGGTACCTGACGATATCAAAATGACCTCTTTCAGCAGCACACACGAGCGCTGGTTGGCCATCTTGGTCACCAACATTAACATCTGCATTGCATTCTTCAGTAAGGTAACGCACCATGTCGAGGTGTCCCTTTGCAACAGCCCGTGCGAGTGCTGTTTTTCCGAATCTATCTCGGACGTTCACATCAGCACCACGTTCCCCAGCAAGGTACCTGACGATATCAAAATGACCTCTTTCAGCAGCACACACGAGCGCTGGTTGGCCATCTTGGTCACCAACATTAACATCTGCATTGCATTCTTCAGTAAGGTAACGCGCCATGTCGAGGTGTCCCTTTGCAGCAGCCCGTGCGAGTGCTGTTTTTCCGTATCTATCTCGGACGTTCACATCAGCGCCACGTTCCCCAGCAAGGTACCTGACGATATCAAAATGACCTCTTTCAGCAGCACACACGAGCGCTGGTTGGCCATCTTGGTCACCAACATTAACATCTGCATTGCATTCTTCAGTAAGGTAACGCACCATGTCGAGGTGTCCCTTTGCAACAGCCCGTGCGAGTGCTGTTTTTCCGAATCTGTCTCGGACGTTCACATCAGCGCCACGTTCCCCAGCAAGGTACCTGACGATATCAAAATGACCTCTTTCAGCAGCACACACGAGCGCTGGTTGGCCATCTTGGTCACCAACATTAACATCTGCATTGCATTCTTCAGTAAGGTAACGCACCATGTCGAGGTGTCCCTTTGCAACAGCCCGTGCGAGTGCTGTTTTTCCGATCTATCTCGGACGTTCACATCAGCGCCACGTTCCCCAGCAAGGTACCTGACGATATCAAAATGACCTCTTTCAGCAGCACACACGAGCGCTGGTTGGCCATCTTGGTCACCAACATTAACATCTGCATTGCATTCTTCAGTAAGGTAACGCGCCATGTCGAGGTGTCCCTTTGCAACAGCCCGTGCGAGTGCTGTTTTTCCGAATCTGTCTCGGACGTTCACATCAGCGCCACGTTCCCCAGCAAGGTACCTGACGATATCAAAATGACCTCTTTCAGCAGCACACACGAGCGCTGGTTGGCCATCTTGGTCACCAACATTAACATCTGCATTGCATTCTTCAGTAAGGTAACGCACCATGTCGAGGTGTCCCTTTGCAACAGCCCGTGCGAGTGCTGTTTTTCCGAATCTGTCTCGGACGTTCACATCAGCGCCACGTTCCCCAGCAAGGTACCTGACGATATCAAAATGACCTCTTTCAGCAGCACACACGAGCGCTGGTTGGCCATCTTGGTCACCAACATTAACATCTGCATTGCATTCTTCAGTAAGGTAACGCACCATGTCGAGGTGTCCCTTTGCAACAGCCCGTGCGAGTGCTGTTTTTCCGAATCTATCTCGGACGTTCACATCAGCGCCACGTTCCCCAGCAAGGTACCTGACGATATCAAAATGACCTCTTTCAGCAGCACACACGAGCGCTGGTTGGCCATCTTGGTCACCAACATTAACATCTGCATTGCATTCTTCAGTAAGGTAACGCACCATGTCGAGGTGTCCCTTTGCAACAGCCCGTGCGAGTGCTGTTTTTCCGAATCTGTCTCGGACGTTCACATCAGCACCACGTTCCCCAGCAAGGTACCTGACGATATCAAAATGACCTCTTTCAGCAGCACACACGAGCGCTGGTTGGCCATCTTGGTCACCAACATTAACATCTGCATTGCATTCTTCAGTAAGGTAACGCACCATGTCGAGGTGTCCCTTTGCAACAGCCCGTGCGAGTGCTGTTTTTCCGAATCTGTCTCGGACGTTCACATTAGCACCACGTTCCCCAGCAAGGTACCTGACGATATCAAAATGACCTCTTTCAGCAGCACACACGAGCGCTGGTTGGCCATCTTGGTCACCAACATTAACATCTGCATTGCATTCTTCAGTAAGGTAACGCACCATGTCGAGGTGTCCCTTTGCAACAGCCCGTGCGAGTGCTGTTTTTCCGAATCTGTCTCGGACGTTCACATTAGCACCACGTTCCCCAGCAAGGTACCTGACGATATCAAAATGACCTCTTTCAGCAGCACACACGAGCGCTGGTTGGCCATCTTGGTCACCAACATTAACATCTGCATTGCATTCTTCAGTAAGGTAACGCACCATGTCGAGGTGTCCCTTTGCAACAGCCCGTGCGAGTGCTGTTTTTCCGAATCTATCTCGGACGTTCACATTAACATCTGCATTGCATTCTTCAGTAAGGTAACGCACCATGTCGAGGTGTCCCTTTGCAACAGCCCGTGCGAGTGCTGTTTTTCCGAATCTGTCTCGGACGTTCACATTAGCACCACGTTCCCCAGCAAGGTACCTGACGATATCAAAATGACCTCTTTCAGCAGCACACACGAGCGCTGGTTGGCCATCTTGGTCACCAACATTAACATCTGCATTGCATTCTTCAGTAAGGTAACGCGCCATGTCGAGGTGTCCCTTTGCAACAGCCCGTGCGAGTGCTGTTTTTCCGAATCTATCTCGGACGTTCACATCAGCGCCACGTTCCCCAGCAAGGTACCTGACGATATCAAAATGACCTCTTTCAGCAGCACACACGAGCGCTGGTTGGCCATCTTGGTCACCAACATTAACATCTGCATTGCATTCTTCAGTAAGGTAACGCACCATGTCGAGGTGTCCCTTTGCAACAGCCCGTGCGAGTGCTGTTTTTCCGAATCTGTCTCGGACGTTCACATTAGCACCACGTTCCCCAGCAAGGTACCTGACGATATCAAAATGACCTCTTTCAGCAGCACACACGAGCGCTGGTTGGCCATCTTGGTCACCAACATTAACATCTGCATTGCATTCTTCAGTAAGGTAACGCGCCATGTCGAGGTGTCCCTTTGCAACAGCCCGTGCGAGTGCTGTTTTTCCGTATCTATCTCGGACGTTCACATCAGCGCCACGTTCCCCAGCAAGGTACCTGACGATATCAAAATGACCTCTTTCAGCAGCACACACGAGCGCTGGTTGGCCATCTTGGTCACCAACATTAACATCTGCATTGCATTCTTCAGTAAGGTAACGCACCATGTCGAGGTGTCCCTTTGCAACAGCCCGTGCGAGTGCTGTTTTTCCGAATCTATCTCGGACGTTCACATTAACGTCTGCATTGCATTCTTCAGTAAGGTAACGCACCATGTCGAGGTGTCCCTTTGCAACAGCCCGTGCGAGTGCTGTTTTTCCGAATCTGTCTCGGACGTTCACATCAGCACCACGTTCCCCAGCAAGGTACCTGACGATATCAAAATGACCTCTTTCAGCAGCACACACGAGCGCTGGTTGGCCATCTTGGTCACCAACATTAACATCTGCATTGCATTCTTCAGTAAGGTAACGCGCCATGTCGAGGTGTCCCTTTGCAACAGCCCGTGCGAGTGCTGTTTTTCCGAATCTATCTCGGACGTTCACATCAGCGCCACGTTCCCCAGCAAGGTACCTGACGATATCAAAATGACCTCTTTCAGCAGCACACACGAGCGCTGGTTGGCCATCTTGGTCACCAACATTAACATCTGCATTGCATTCTTCAGTAAGGTAACGCGCCATGTCGAGGTGTCCCTTTGCAACAGCCCGTGCGAGTGCTGTTTTTCCGAATCTGTCTCGGACGTTCACATTAGCACCACGTTCCCCAGCAAGGTACCTGACGATATCAAAATGACCTCTTTCAGCAGCACACACGAGCGCTGGTTGGCCATCTTGGTCACCAACATTAACATCTGCATTGCATTCTTCAGTAAGGTAACGCGCCATGTCGAGGTGTCCCTTTGCAACAGCCCGTGCGAGTGCTGTTTTTCCGTATCTATCTCGGACGTTCACATCAGCGCCACGTTCCCCAGCAAGGTACCTGACGATATCAAAATGACCTCTTTCAGCAGCACACACGAGCGCTGGTTGGCCATCTTGGTCACCAACATTAACATCTGCATTGCATTCTTCAGTAAGGTAACGCGCCATGTCGAGGTGTCCCTTTGCAACAGCCCGTGCGAGTGCTGTTTTTCCGTATCTATCTCGGACGTTCACATCAGCGCCACGTTCCCCAGCAAGGTACCTGACGATATCAAAATGACCTCTTTCAGCAGCACACACGAGCGCTGGTTGGCCATCTTGGTCACCAACATTAACATCTGCATTGCATTCTTCAGTAAGGTAACGCGCCATGTCGAGGTGTCCCTTTGCAACAGCCCGTGCGAGTGCTGTTTTTCCGTATCTATCTCGGACGTTCACATCAGCGCCACGTTCCCCAGCAAGGTACCTGACGATATCAAAATGACCTCTTTCAGCAGCACACACGAGCGCTGGTTGGCCATCTTGGTCACCAACATTAACATCTGCATTGCATTCTTCAGTAAGGTAACGCGCCCATGTCGAGGTGTCCCTTTGCAGCAGCCCGTGCGAGTGCTGTTTTTCCGTATCTATCTCGGACGTTCACATCAGCGCCACGTTCCCCAGCAAGGTACCTGACGATATCAAAATGACCTCTTTCAGCAGCACACACGAGCGCTGGTTGGCCATCTTGGTCACCAACATTAACATCTGCATTGCATTCTTCAGTAAGGTAACGCGCCATGTCGAGGTGTCCCTTTGCAACAGCCCGTGCGAGTGCTGTTTTTCCGAATCTGTCTCGGACGTTCACATTAGCACCACGTTCCCCAGCAAGGTACCTGACGATATCAAAATGACCTCTTTCAGCAGCACACACGAGCGCTGGTTGGCCATCTTGGTCACCAACATTAACATCTGCATTGCATTCTTCAGTAAGGTAACGCGCCATGTCGAGGTGTCCCTTTGCAACAGCCCGTGCGAGTGCTGTTTTTCCGAATCTATCTCGGACGTTCACATCAGCGCCACGTTCCCCAGCAAGGTACCTGACGATATCAAAATGACCTCTTTCAGCAGCACACACGAGCGCTGGTTGGCCATCTTGGTCACCAACATTAACATCTGCATTGCATTCTTCAGTAAGGTAACGCGCCATGTCGAGGTGTCCCTTTGCAACAGCCCGTGCGAGTGCTGTTTTTCCGAATCTGTCTCGGACGTTCACATCAGCACCACGTTCCCCAGCAAGGTACCTGACGATATCAAAATGACCTCTTTCAGCAGCACACACGAGCGCTGGTTGGCCATCTTGGTCACCAACATTAACATCTGCATTGCATTCTTCAGTAAGGTAACGCGCCATGTCGAGGTGTCCCTTTGCAGCAGCCCGTGCGAGTGCTGTTTTTCCGTATCTATCTCGGACGTTCACATCAGCGCCACGTTCCCCAGCAAGGTACCTGACGATATCAAAATGACCTCTTTCAGCAGCACACACGAGCGCTGGTTGGCCATCTTGGTCACCAACATTAACATCTGCATTGCATTCTTCAGTAAGGTAACGCGCCATGTCGAGGTGTCCCTTTGCAACAGCCCGTGCGAGTGCTGTTTTTCCGTATCTATCTCGGACGTTCACATCAGCGCCACGTTCCCCAGCAAGGTACCTGACGATATCAAAATGACCTCTTTCAGCAGCACACACGAGCGCTGGTTGGCCATCTTGGTCACCAACATTAACATCTGCATTGCATTCTTCAGTAAGGTAACGCGCCATGTCGAGGTGTCCCTTTGCAACAGCCCGTGCGAGTGCTGTTTTTCCGTATCTATCTCGGACGTTCACATCAGCGCCACGTTCCCCAGCAAGGTACCTGACGATATCAAAATGACCTCTTTCAGCAGCACACACGAGCGCTGGTTGGCCATCTTGGTCACCAACATTAACATCTGCATTGCATTCTTCAGTAAGGTAACGCGCCATGTCGAGGTGTCCCTTTGCAACAGCCCGTGCGAGTGCTGTTTTTCCGTATCTATCTCGGACGTTCACATCAGCGCCACGTTCCCCAGCAAGGTACCTGACGATATCAAAATGACCTCTTTCAGCAGCACACACGAGCGCTGGTTGGCCATCTTGGTCACCAACATTAACATCTGCATTGCATTCTTCAGTAAGGTAACGCGCCATGTCGAGGTGTCCCTTTGCAACAGCCCGTGCGAGTGCTGTTTTTCCGAATCTGTCTCGGACGTTCACATTAGCACCACGTTCCCCAGCAAGGTACCTGACGATATCAAAATGACCTCTTTCAGCAGCACACACGAGCGCTGGTTGGCCATCTTGGTCACCAACATTAACATCTGCATTGCATTCTTCAGTAAGGTAACGCGCCATGTCGAGGTGTCCCTTTGCAACAGCCCGTGCGAGTGCTGTTTTTCCGTATCTATCTCGGACGTTCACATCAGCGCCACGTTCCCCAGCAAGGTACCTGACGATATCAAAATGACCTCTTTCAGCAGCACACACGAGCGCTGGTTGGCCATCTTGGTCACCAACATTAACATCTGCATTGCATTCTTCAGTAAGGTAACGCGCCATGTCGAGGTGTCCCTTTGCAGCAGCCCGTGCGAGTGCTGTTTTTCCGTATCTATCTCGGACGTTCACATCAGCGCCACGTTCCCCAGCAAGGTACCTGACGATATCAAAATGACCTCTTTCAGCAGCACACACGAGCGCTGGTTGGCCATCTTGGTCACCAACATTAACATCTGCATTGCATTCTTCAGTAAGGTAACGCGCCATGTCGAGGTGTCCCTTTGCAACAGCCCGTGCGAGTGCTGTTTTTCCGTATCTATCTCGGACGTTCACATCAGCGCCACGTTCCCCAGCAAGGTACCTGACGATATCAAAATGACCTCTTTCAGCAGCACACACGAGCGCTGGTTGGCCATCTTGGTCACCAACATTAACATCTGCATTGCATTCTTCAGTAAGGTAACGCGCCATGTCGAGGTGTCCCTTTGCAGCAGCCCGTGCGAGTGCTGTTTTTCCGTATCTATCTCGGACGTTCACATCAGCGCCACGTTCCCCAGCAAGGTACCTGACGATATCAAAATGACCTCTTTCAGCAGCACACACGAGCGCTGGTTGGCCATCTTGGTCACCAACATTAACATCTGCATTGCATTCTTCAGTAAGGTAACGCGCCATGTCGAGGTGTCCCTTTGCAACAGCCCGTGCGAGTGCTGTTTTTCCGAATCTGTCTCGGACGTTCACATTAGCACCACGTTCCCCAGCAAGGTACCTGACGATATCAAAATGACCTCTTTCAGCAGCACACACGAGCGCTGGTTGGCCATCTTGGTCACCAACATTAACATCTGCATTGCATTCTTCAGTAAGGTAACGCGCCATGTCGAGGTGTCCCTTTGCAGCAGCCCGTGCGAGTGCTGTTTTTCCGAATCTGTCTCGGACGTTCACATCAGCGCCACGTTCCCCAGCAAGGTACCTGACGATATCAAAATGACCTCTTTCAGCAGCACACACGAGCGCTGGTTGGCCATCTTGGTCACCAACATTAACATCTGCATTGCATTCTTCAGTAAGGTAACGCACCATGTCGAGGTGTCCCTTTGCAACAGCCCGTGCGAGTGCTGTTTTTCCGAATCTGTCTCGGACGTTCACATCAGCGCCACGTTCCCCAGCAAGGTACCTGACGATATCAAAATGACCTCTTTCAGCAGCACACACGAGCGCTGGTTGGCCATCTTGGTCACCAACATTAACATCTGCATTGCATTCTTCAGTAAGGTAACGCGCCATGTCGAGGTGTCCCTTTGCAACAGCCCGTGCGAGTGCTGTTTTTCCGTATCTATCTCGGACGTTCACATCAGCGCCACGTTCCCCAGCAAGGTACCTGACGATATCAAAATGACCTCTTTCAGCAGCACACACGAGCGCTGGTTGGCCATCTTGGTCACCAACATTAACATCTGCATTGCATTCTTCAGTAAGGTAACGCGCCATGTCGAGGTGTCCCTTTGCAACAGCCCGTGCGAGTGCTGTTTTTCCGAATCTGTCTCGGACGTTCACATCAGCGCCACGTTCCCCAGCAAGGTACCTGACGATATCAAAATGACCTCTTTCAGCAGCACACACGAGCGCTGGTTGGCCATCTTGGTCACCAACATTAACATCTGCATTGCATTCTTCAGTAAGGTAACGCACCATGTCGAGGTGTCCCTTTGCAACAGCCCGTGCGAGTGCTGTTTTTCCGAATCTATCTCGGACGTTCACATTAACGTCTGCATTGCATTCTTCAGTAAGGTAACGCACCATGTCGAGGTGTCCCTTTGCAACAGCCCGTGCGAGTGCTGTTTTTCCGTATCTACTCGGACGTTCACATCAGCGCCACGTTCCCCAGCAAGGTACCTGACGATATCAAAATGACCTCTTTCAGCAGCACACACGAGCACTGGTTGGCCATCTTGGTCACCAACATTAACATCTGCATTGCATTCTTCAGTAAGGTAACGCGCCATGTCGAGGTGTCCCTTTGCAGCAGCCCGTGCGAGTGCTGTTTTTCCGTATCTACCTCGGACGTTCACATCAGCGCCACGTTCCCCAGCAAGGTACCTGACGATATCAAAATGACCTCTTTCAGCAGCACACACGAGCGCTGGTTGGCCATCTTGGTCACCAACATTAACATCTGCATTGCATTCTTCAGTAAGGTAACGCGCCATGTCGAGGTGTCCCTTTGCAACAGCCCGTGCGAGTGCTGTTTTTCCGTATCTACCTCGGACGTTCACATCAGCGCCACGTTCCCCAGCAAGGTACCTGACGATATCAAAATGACCTCTTTCAGCAGCACACACGAGCGCTGGTTGGCCATCTTGGTCACCAACATTAACATCTGCATTGCATTCTTCAGTAAGGTAACGCGCCATGTCGAGGTGTCCCTTTGCAACAGCCCGTGCGAGTGCTGTTTTTCCGAATCTGTCTCGGACGTTCACATCAGCGCCACGTTCCCCAGCAAGGTACCTGACGATATCAAAATGACCTCTTTCAGCAGCACACACGAGCACTGGTTGGCCATCTTGGTCACCAACATTAACATCTGCATTGCATTCTTCAGTAAGGTAACGCACCATGTCGAGGTGTCCCTTTGCAACAGCCCGTGCGAGTGCTGTTTTTCCGAATCTATCTCGGACGTTCACATTAACGTCTGCATTGCATTCTTCAGTAAGGTAACGCACCATGTCGAGGTGTCCCTTTGCAACAGCCCGTGCGAGTGCTGTTTTTCCGTATCTACCTCGGACGTTCACATCAGCGCCACGTTCCCCAGCAAGGTACCTGACGATATCAAAATGACCTCTTTCAGCAGCACACACGAGCACTGGTTGGCCATCTTGGTCACCAACATTAACATCTGCATTGCATTCTTCAGTAAGGTAACGCGCCATGTCGAGGTGTCCCTTTGCAGCAGCCCGTGCGAGTGCTGTTTTTCCGTATCTATCTCGGACGTTCACATCAGCGCCACGTTCCCCAGCAAGGTACCTGACGATATCAAAATGACCTCTTTCAGCAGCACACACGAGCGCTGGTTGGCCATCTTGGTCACCAACATTAACATCTGCATTGCATTCTTCAGTAAGGTAACGCACCATGTCGAGGTGTCCCTTTGCAACAGCCCGTGCGAGTGCTGTTTTTCCGTATCTATCTCGGACGTTCACATCAGCGCCACGTTCCCCAGCAAGGTACCTGACGATATCAAAATGACCTCTTTCAGCAGCACACACGAGCGCTGGTTGGCCATCTTGGTCACCAACATTAACATCTGCATTGCATTCTTCAGTAAGGTAACGCGCCATGTCGAGGTGTCCCTTTGCAACAGCCCGTGCGAGTGCTGTTTTTCCGTATCTATCTCGGACGTTCACATCAGCGCCACGTTCCCCAGCAAGGTACCTGACGATATCAAAATGACCTCTTTCAGCAGCACACACGAGCGCTGGTTGGCCATCTTGGTCACCAACATTAACATCTGCATTGCATTCTTCAGTAAGGTAACGCACCATGTCGAGGTGTCCCTTTGCAACAGCCCGTGCGAGTGCTGTTTTTCCGAATCTATCTCGGACGTTCACATTAACGTCTGCATTGCATTCTTCAGCAAGGTAACGCACCATGTCGAGGTGTCCCTTTGCAACAGCCCGTGCGAGTGCTGTTTTTCCGTATCTACCTCGGACGTTCACATCAGCGCCACGTTCCCCAGCAAGGTACCTGACGATATCAAAATGACCTCTTTCAGCAGCACACACGAGCGCTGGTTGGCCATCTTGGTCACCAACATTAACATCTGCATTGCATTCTTCAGTAAGGTAACGCACCATATCGAGGTGTCCCTTTGCAACAGCCCGTGCGTGCTGTTTTTCCATCTTCTCGGACGTTCACATTAACATCTGCATTGCATTCTTCAGTAAGGTAACGCACCATGTCGAGGTGTCCCTTTGCAACAGCCCGTGCGAGTGCTGTTTTTCCGTATCTATCTCGGACGTTCACATCAGCGCCACGTTCCCCAGCAAGGTACCTGACGATATCAAAATGACCTCTTTCAGCAGCACACACGAGCACTGGTTGGCCATCTTGGTCACCAACATTAACATCTGCATTGCATTCTTCAGTAAGGTAACGCACCATGTCGAGGTGTCCCTTTGCAACAGCCCGTGCGAGTGCTGTTTTTCCGTATCTATCTCGGACGTTCACATCAGCGCCACGTTCCCCAGCAAGGTACCTGACGATATCAAAATGACCTCTTTCAGCAGCACACACGAGCGCTGGTTGGCCATCTTGGTCACCAACATTAACATCTGCATTGCATTCTTCAGTAAGGTAACGCACCATGTCGAGGTGTCCCTTTGCAACAGCCCGTGCGAGTGCTGTTTTTCCGAATCTATCTCGGACGTTCACATTAACGTCTGCATTGCATTCTTCAGTAAGGTAACGCACCATGTCGAGGTGTCCCTTTGCAGCAGCCCGTGCGAGTGCTGTTTTTCCGTATCTATCTCGGACGTTCACATCAGCGCCACGTTCCCAGCAAGGTACCTGACGATATCAAAATGACCTCTTTCAGCAGCACACACGAGCGCTGGTTGGCCATCTTGGTCACCAACATTAACATCTGCATTGCATTCTTCAGTAAGGTAACGCACCATGTCGAGGTGTCCCTTTGCAAGCGTGACGAGGCAGCACGAATCTGTTTCCCCAGCAAGGTACCTGACGATATCAAAATGACCTCTTTCAGCAGCACACACGAGCGCTGTTGGCCATCTTGGTCACCAACATTAACATCTGCATTGCATTCTTCAGTAAGGTAACGCACCATGTCGAGGTGTCCCTTTGCAACAGCCCGTGCGAGTGCTGTTTTTCCGAATCTATCTCGGACGTTCACATCAGCGCCACGTTCCCCAGCAAGGTACCTGACGATATCAAAATGACCTCTTTCAGCAGCACACACGAGCGCTGGTTGGCCATCTTGGTCACCAACATTAACATCTGCATTGCATTCTTCAGTAAGGTAACGCACCATGTCGAGGTGTCCCTTTGCAACAGCCCGTGCGAGTGCTGTTTTTCCGAATCTGTCTCGGACGTTCACATTAGCACCACGTTCCCCAGCAAGGTACCTGACGATATCAAAATGACCTCTTTCAGCAGCACACACGAGCGCTGGTTGGCCATCTTGGTCACCAACATTAACATCTGCATTGCATTCTTCAGTAAGGTAACGCACCATGTCGAGGTGTCCCTTTGCAACAGCCCGTGCGAGTGCTGTTTTTCCGTATCTGTCTCGGACGTTCACATTAGCACCACGTTCCCCAGCAAGGTACCTGACGATATCAAAATGACCTCTTTCAGCAGCACACACGAGCGCTGGTTGGCCATCTTGGTCACCAACATTAACATCTGCATTGCATTCTTCAGTAAGGTAACGCGCCATGTCGAGGTGTCCCTTTGCAACAGCCCGTGCGAGTGCTGTTTTTCCGTATCTATCTCGGACGTTCACATCAGCGCCACGTTCCCCAGCAAGGTACCTGACGATATCAAAATGACCTCTTTCAGCAGCACACACGAGCACTGGTTGGCCATCTTGGTCACCAACATTAACATCTGCATTGCATTCTTCAGTAAGGTAACGCACCATGTCGAGGTGTCCCTTTGCAACAGCCCGTGCGAGTGCTGTTTTTCCGTATCTATCTCGGACGTTCACATTAGCGCCACGTTCCCCAGCAAGGTACCTGACGATATCAAAATGACCTCTTTCAGCAGCACACACGAGCGCTGGTTGGCCATCTTGGTCACCAACATTAACATCTGCATTGCATTCTTCAGTAAGGTAACGCACCATGTCGAGGTGTCCCTTTGCAACAGCCCGTGCGAGTGCTGTTTTTCCGTATCTATCTCGGACGTTCACATCAGCGCCACGTTCCCCAGCAAGGTACCTGACGATATCAAAATGACCTCTTTCAGCAGCACACACGAGCGCTGGTTGGCCATCTTGGTCACCAACATTAACATCTGCATTGCATTCTTCAGTAAGGTAACGCACCATGTCGAGGTGTCCCTTTGCAACAGCCCGTGCGAGTGCTGTTTTTCCGAATCTGTCTCGGACGTTCACATTAGCACCACGTTCCCCAGCAAGGTACCTGACGATATCAAAATGACCTCTTTCAGCAGCACACACGAGCGCTGGTTGGCCATCTTGGTCACCAACATTAACATCTGCATTGCATTCTTCAGTAAGGTAACGCACCATGTCGAGGTGTCCCTTTGCAACAGCCCGTGCGAGTGCTGTTTTTCCGAATCTGTCTCGGACGTTCACATTAGCACCACGTTCCCCAGCAAGGTACCTGACGATATCAAAATGACCTCTTTCAGCAGCACACACGAGCGCTGGTTGGCCATCTTGGTCACCAACATTAACATCTGCATTGCATTCTTCAGTAAGGTAACGCGCCATGTCGAGGTGTCCCTTTGCAACAGCCCGTGCGAGTGCTGTTTTTCCGAATCTATCTCGGACGTTCACATCAGCGCCACGTTCCCCAGCAAGGTACCTGACGATATCAAAATGACCTCTTTCAGCAGCACACACGAGCGCTGGTTGGCCATCTTGGTCACCAACATTAACATCTGCATTGCATTCTTCAGTAAGGTAACGCACCATGTCGAGGTGTCCCTTTGCAGCAGCCCGTGCGAGTGCTGTTTTTCCGAATCTGTCTCGGACGTTCACATTAGCACCACGTTCCCCAGCAAGGTACCTGACGATATCAAAATGACCTCTTTCAGCAGCACACACGAGCGCTGGTTGGCCATCTTGGTCACCAACATTAACATCTGCATTGCATTCTTCAGTAAGGTAACGCGCCATGTCGAGGTGTCCCTTTGCAACAGCCCGTGCGAGTGCTGTTTTTCCGTATCTACCTCGGACGTTCACATCAGCGCCACGTTCCCCAGCAAGGTACCTGACGATATCAAAATGACCTCTTTCAGCAGCACACACGAGCGCTGGTTGGCCATCTTGGTCACCAACATTAACATCTGCATTGCATTCTTCAGTAAGGTAACGCGCCATGTCGAGGTGTCCCTTTGCAACAGCCCGTGCGAGTGCTGTTTTTCCGTATCTATCTCGGACGTTCACATCAGCGCCACGTTCCCCAGCAAGGTACCTGACGATATCAAAATGACCTCTTTCAGCAGCACACACGAGCACTGGTTGGCCATCTTGGTCACCAACATTAACATCTGCATTGCATTCTTCAGTAAGGTAACGCGCCATGTCGAGGTGTCCCTTTGCAACAGCCCGTGCGAGTGCTGTTTTTCCGAATCTATCTCGGACGTTCACATCAGCGCCACGTTCCCCAGCAAGGTACCTGACGATATCAAAATGACCTCTTTCAGCAGCACACACGAGCGCTGGTTGGCCATCTTGGTCACCAACATTAACATCTGCATTGCATTCTTCAGTAAGGTAACGCACCATGTCGAGGTGTCCCTTTGCAACAGCCCGTGCGAGTGCTGTTTTTCCGAATCTATCTCGGACGTTCACATTAACGTCTGCATTGCATTCTTCAGTAAGGTAACGCACCATGTCGAGGTGTCCCTTTGCAACAGCCCGTGCGAGTGCTGTTTTTCCGTATCTACTCGGACGTTCACATCAGCGCCACGTTCCCCAGCAAGGTACCTGACGATATCAAAATGACCTCTTTCAGCAGCACACACGAGCGCTGGTTGGCCATCTTGGTCACCAACATTAACATCTGCATTGCATTCTTCAGTAAGGTAACGCACCATGTCGAGGTGTCCCTTTGCAACAGCCCGTGCGAGTGCTGTTTTTCCGAATCTGTCTCGGACGTTCACATTAGCACCACGTTCCCCAGCAAGGTACCTGACGATATCAAAATGACCTCTTTCAGCAGCACACACGAGCGCTGGTTGGCCATCTTGGTCACCAACATTAACATCTGCATTGCATTCTTCAGTAAGGTAACGCACCATGTCGAGGTGTCCCTTTGCAGCAGCCCGTGCGAGTGCTGTTTTTCCGAATCTGTCTCGGACGTTCACATTAGCACCACGTTCCCCAGCAAGGTACCTGACGATATCAAAATGACCTCTTTCAGCAGCACACACGAGCGCTGGTTGGCCATCTTGGTCACCAACATTAACATCTGCATTGCATTCTTCAGTAAGGTAACGCACCATGTCGAGGTGTCCCTTTGCAGCAGCCCGTGCGAGTGCTGTTTTTCCGAATCTATCTCGGACGTTCACATCAGCGCCACGTTCCCCAGCAAGGTACCTGACGATATCAAAATGACCTCTTTCAGCAGCACACACGAGCGCTGGTTGGCCATCTTGGTCACCAACATTAACATCTGCATTGCATTCTTCAGTAAGGTAACGCGCCATGTCGAGGTGTCCCTTTGCAGCAGCCCGTGCGAGTGCTGTTTTTCCGAATCTGTCTCGGACGTTCACATTAGCACCACGTTCCCCAGCAAGGTACCTGACGATATCAAAATGACCTCTTTCAGCAGCACACACGAGCGCTGGTTGGCCATCTTGGTCACCAACATTAACATCTGCATTGCATTCTTCAGTAAGGTAACGCGCCATGTCGAGGTGTCCCTTTGCAGCAGCCCGTGCGAGTGCTGTTTTTCCGAATCTATCTCGGACGTTCACATCAGCGCCACGTTCCCCAGCAAGGTACCTGACGATATCAAAATGACCTCTTTCAGCAGCACACACGAGCGCTGGTTGGCCATCTTGGTCACCAACATTAACATCTGCATTGCATTCTTCAGTAAGGTAACGCACCATGTCGAGGTGTCCCTTTGCAGCAGCCCGTGCGAGTGCTGTTTTTCCGAATCTGTCTCGGACGTTCACATTAGCACCACGTTCCCCAGCAAGGTACCTGACGATATCAAAATGACCTCTTTCAGCAGCACACACGAGCGCTGGTTGGCCATCTTGGTCACCAACATTAACATCTGCATTGCATTCTTCAGTAAGGTAACGCACCATGTCGAGGTGTCCCTTTGCAACAGCCCGTGCGAGTGCTGTTTTTCCGAATCTGTCTCGGACGTTCACATTAGCACCACGTTCCCCAGCAAGGTACCTGACGATATCAAAATGACCTCTTTCAGCAGCACACACGAGCGCTGGTTGGCCATCTTGGTCACCAACATTAACATCTGCATTGCATTCTTCAGTAAGGTAACGCACCATGTCGAGGTGTCCCTTTGCAACAGCCCGTGCGAGTGCTGTTTTTCCGTATCTATCTCGGACGTTCACATCAGCGCCACGTTCCCCAGCAAGGTACCTGACGATATCAAAATGACCTCTTTCAGCAGCACACACGAGCGCTGGTTGGCCATCTTGGTCACCAACATTAACATCTGCATTGCATTCTTCAGTAAGGTAACGCGCCATGTCGAGGTGTCCCTTTGCAACAGCCCGTGCGAGTGCTGTTTTTCCGTATCTATCTCGGACGTTCACATCAGCGCCACGTTCCCCAGCAAGGTACCTGACGATATCAAAATGACCTCTTTCAGCAGCACACACGAGCGCTGGTTGGCCATCTTGGTCACCAACATTAACATCTGCATTGCATTCTTCAGTAAGGTAACGCGCCATGTCGAGGTGTCCCTTTGCAACAGCCCGTGCGAGTGCTGTTTTTCCGTATCTATCTCGGACGTTCACATCAGCGCCACGTTCCCCAGCAAGGTACCTGACGATATCAAAATGACCTCTTTCAGCAGCACACACGAGCGCTGGTTGGCCATCTTGGTCACCAACATTAACATCTGCATTGCATTCTTCAGTAAGGTAACGCGCCATGTCGAGGTGTCCCTTTGCAACAGCCCGTGCGAGTGCTGTTTTTCCGAATCTATCTCGGACGTTCACATCAGCGCCACGTTCCCCAGCAAGGTACCTGACGATATCAAAATGACCTCTTTCAGCAGCACACACGAGCGCTGGTTGGCCATCTTGGTCACCAACATTAACATCTGCATTGCATTCTTCAGTAAGGTAACGCGCCATGTCGAGGTGTCCCTTTGCAGCAGCCCGTGCGAGTGCTGTTTTTCCGAATCTGTCTCGGACGTTCACATTAGCACCACGTTCCCCAGCAAGGTACCTGACGATATCAAAATGACCTCTTTCAGCAGCACACACGAGCGCTGGTTGGCCATCTTGGTCACCAACATTAACATCTGCATTGCATTCTTCAGTAAGGTAACGCGCCATGTCGAGGTGTCCCTTTGCAACAGCCCGTGCGAGTGCTGTTTTTCCGTATCTATCTCGGACGTTCACATCAGCGCCACGTTCCCCAGCAAGGTACCTGACGATATCAAAATGACCTCTTTCAGCAGCACACACGAGCGCTGGTTGGCCATCTTGGTCACCAACATTAACATCTGCATTGCATTCTTCAGTAAGGTAACGCGCCATGTCGAGGTGTCCCTTTGCAGCAGCCCGTGCGAGTGCTGTTTTTCCGTATCTATCTCGGACGTTCACATCAGCGCCACGTTCCCCAGCAAGGTACCTGACGATATCAAAATGACCTCTTTCAGCAGCACACACGAGCGCTGGTTGGCCATCTTGGTCACCAACATTAACATCTGCATTGCATTCTTCAGTAAGGTAACGCGCCATGTCGAGGTGTCCCTTTGCAACAGCCCGTGCGAGTGCTGTTTTTCCGAATCTGTCTCGGACGTTCACATTAGCACCACGTTCCCCAGCAAGGTACCTGACGATATCAAAATGACCTCTTTCAGCAGCACACACGAGCGCTGGTTGGCCATCTTGGTCACCAACATTAACATCTGCATTGCATTCTTCAGTAAGGTAACGCGCCATGTCGAGGTGTCCCTTTGCAACAGCCCGTGCGAGTGCTGTTTTTCCGTATCTATCTCGGACGTTCACATCAGCGCCACGTTCCCCAGCAAGGTACCTGACGATATCAAAATGACCTCTTTCAGCAGCACACACGAGCGCTGGTTGGCCATCTTGGTCACCAACATTAACATCTGCATTGCATTCTTCAGTAAGGTAACGCGCCATGTCGAGGTGTCCCTTTGCAACAGCCCGTGCGAGTGCTGTTTTTCCGAATCTGTCTCGGACGTTCACATTAGCACCACGTTCCCCAGCAAGGTACCTGACGATATCAAAATGACCTCTTTCAGCAGCACACACGAGCGCTGGTTGGCCATCTTGGTCACCAACATTAACATCTGCATTGCATTCTTCAGTAAGGTAACGCGCCATGTCGAGGTGTCCCTTTGCAACAGCCCGTGCGAGTGCTGTTTTTCCGAATCTGTCTCGGACGTTCACATTAGCACCACGTTCCCCAGCAAGGTACCTGACGATATCAAAATGACCTCTTTCAGCAGCACACACGAGCGCTGGTTGGCCATCTTGGTCACCAACATTAACATCTGCATTGCATTCTTCAGTAAGGTAACGCGCCATGTCGAGGTGTCCCTTTGCAACAGCCCGTGCGAGTGCTGTTTTTCCGTATCTATCTCGGACGTTCACATCAGCGCCACGTTCCCCAGCAAGGTACCTGACGATATCAAAATGACCTCTTTCAGCAGCACACACGAGCGCTGGTTGGCCATCTTGGTCACCAACATTAACATCTGCATTGCATTCTTCAGTAAGGTAACGCGCCATGTCGAGGTGTCCCTTTGCAACAGCCCGTGCGAGTGCTGTTTTTCCGAATCTGTCTCGGACGTTCACATTAGCACCACGTTCCCCAGCAAGGTACCTGACGATATCAAAATGACCTCTTTCAGCAGCACACACGAGCGCTGGTTGGCCATCTTGGTCACCAACATTAACATCTGCATTGCATTCTTCAGTAAGGTAACGCGCCATGTCGAGGTGTCCCTTTGCAGCAGCCCGTGCGAGTGCTGTTTTTCCGTATCTATCTCGGACGTTCACATCAGCGCCACGTTCCCCAGCAAGGTACCTGACGATATCAAAATGACCTCTTTCAGCAGCACACACGAGCGCTGGTTGGCCATCTTGGTCACCAACATTAACATCTGCATTGCATTCTTCAGTAAGGTAACGCGCCATGTCGAGGTGTCCCTTTGCAACAGCCCGTGCGAGTGCTGTTTTTCCGTATCTATCTCGGACGTTCACATCAGCGCCACGTTCCCCAGCAAGGTACCTGACGATATCAAAATGACCTCTTTCAGCAGCACACACGAGCGCTGGTTGGCCATCTTGGTCACCAACATTAACATCTGCATTGCATTCTTCAGTAAGGTAACGCGCCATGTCGAGGTGTCCCTTTGCAACAGCCCGTGCGAGTGCTGTTTTTCCGAATCTGTCTCGGACGTTCACATTAGCACCACGTTCCCCAGCAAGGTACCTGACGATATCAAAATGACCTCTTTCAGCAGCACACACGAGCGCTGGTTGGCCATCTTGGTCACCAACATTAACATCTGCATTGCATTCTTCAGTAAGGTAACGCGCCATGTCGAGGTGTCCCTTTGCAGCAGCCCGTGCGAGTGCTGTTTTTCCGTATCTATCTCGGACGTTCACATCAGCGCCACGTTCCCCAGCAAGGTACCTGACGATATCAAAATGACCTCTTTCAGCAGCACACACGAGCGCTGGTTGGCCATCTTGGTCACCAACATTAACATCTGCATTGCATTCTTCAGTAAGGTAACGCGCCATGTCGAGGTGTCCCTTTGCAGCAGCCCGTGCGAGTGCTGTTTTTCCGTATCTATCTCGGACGTTCACATCAGCGCCACGTTCCCCAGCAAGGTACCTGACGATATCAAAATGACCTCTTTCAGCAGCACACACGAGCGCTGGTTGGCCATCTTGGTCACCAACATTAACATCTGCATTGCATTCTTCAGTAAGGTAACGCGCCATGTCGAGGTGTCCCTTTGCAACAGCCCGTGCGAGTGCTGTTTTTCCGTATCTATCTCGGACGTTCACATCAGCGCCACGTTCCCCAGCAAGGTACCTGACGATATCAAAATGACCTCTTTCAGCAGCACACACGAGCGCTGGTTGGCCATCTTGGTCACCAACATTAACATCTGCATTGCATTCTTCAGTAAGGTAACGCGCCATGTCGAGGTGTCCCTTTGCAGCAGCCCGTGCGAGTGCTGTTTTTCCGTATCTATCTCGGACGTTCACATCAGCGCCACGTTCCCCAGCAAGGTACCTGACGATATCAAAATGACCTCTTTCAGCAGCACACACGAGCGCTGGTTGGCCATCTTGGTCACCAACATTAACATCTGCATTGCATTCTTCAGTAAGGTAACGCGCCATGTCGAGGTGTCCCTTTGCAGCAGCCCGTGCGAGTGCTGTTTTTCCGTATCTATCTCGGACGTTCACATCAGCGCCACGTTCCCCAGCAAGGTACCTGACGATATCAAAATGACCTCTTTCAGCAGCACACACGAGCGCTGGTTGGCCATCTTGGTCACCAACATTAACATCTGCATTGCATTCTTCAGTAAGGTAACGCGCCATGTCGAGGTGTCCCTTTGCAACAGCCCGTGCGAGTGCTGTTTTTCCGAATCTGTCTCGGACGTTCACATTAGCACCACGTTCCCCAGCAAGGTACCTGACGATATCAAAATGACCTCTTTCAGCAGCACACACGAGCGCTGGTTGGCCATCTTGGTCACCAACATTAACATCTGCATTGCATTCTTCAGTAAGGTAACGCGCCATGTCGAGGTGTCCCTTTGCAACAGCCCGTGCGAGTGCTGTTTTTCCGTATCTATCTCGGACGTTCACATCAGCGCCACGTTCCCCAGCAAGGTACCTGACGATATCAAAATGACCTCTTTCAGCAGCACACACGAGCGCTGGTTGGCCATCTTGGTCACCAACATTAACATCTGCATTGCATTCTTCAGTAAGGTAACGCGCCATGTCGAGGTGTCCCTTTGCAACAGCCCGTGCGAGTGCTGTTTTTCCGAATCTGTCTCGGACGTTCACATTAGCACCACGTTCCCCAGCAAGGTACCTGACGATATCAAAATGACCTCTTTCAGCAGCACACACGAGCGCTGGTTGGCCATCTTGGTCACCAACATTAACATCTGCATTGCATTCTTCAGTAAGGTAACGCGCCATGTCGAGGTGTCCCTTTGCAACAGCCCGTGCGAGTGCTGTTTTTCCGTATCTATCTCGGACGTTCACATCAGCGCCACGTTCCCCAGCAAGGTACCTGACGATATCAAAATGACCTCTTTCAGCAGCACACACGAGCGCTGGTTGGCCATCTTGGTCACCAACATTAACATCTGCATTGCATTCTTCAGTAAGGTAACGCGCCATGTCGAGGTGTCCCTTTGCAGCAGCCCGTGCGAGTGCTGTTTTTCCGTATCTATCTCGGACGTTCACATCAGCGCCACGTTCCCCAGCAAGGTACCTGACGATATCAAAATGACCTCTTTCAGCAGCACACACGAGCGCTGGTTGGCCATCTTGGTCACCAACATTAACATCTGCATTGCATTCTTCAGTAAGGTAACGCGCCATGTCGAGGTGTCCCTTTGCAACAGCCCGTGCGAGTGCTGTTTTTCCGAATCTGTCTCGGACGTTCACATTAGCACCACGTTCCCCAGCAAGGTACCTGACGATATCAAAATGACCTCTTTCAGCAGCACACACGAGCGCTGGTTGGCCATCTTGGTCACCAACATTAACATCTGCATTGCATTCTTCAGTAAGGTAACGCGCCATGTCGAGGTGTCCCTTTGCAGCAGCCCGTGCGAGTGCTGTTTTTCCGTATCTATCTCGGACGTTCACATCAGCGCCACGTTCCCCAGCAAGGTACCTGACGATATCAAAATGACCTCTTTCAGCAGCACACACGAGCGCTGGTTGGCCATCTTGGTCACCAACATTAACATCTGCATTGCATTCTTCAGTAAGGTAACGCGCCATGTCGAGGTGTCCCTTTGCAACAGCCCGTGCGAGTGCTGTTTTTCCGAATCTGTCTCGGACGTTCACATTAGCACCACGTTCCCCAGCAAGGTACCTGACGATATCAAAATGACCTCTTTCAGCAGCACACACGAGCGCTGGTTGGCCATCTTGGTCACCAACATTAACATCTGCATTGCATTCTTCAGTAAGGTAACGCGCCATGTCGAGGTGTCCCTTTGCAACAGCCCGTGCGAGTGCTGTTTTTCCGAATCTGTCTCGGACGTTCACATCAGCGCCACGTTCCCCAGCAAGGTACCTGACGATATCAAAATGACCTCTTTCAGCAGCACACACGAGCGCTGGTTGGCCATCTTGGTCACCAACATTAACATCTGCATTGCATTCTTCAGTAAGGTAACGCGCCATGTCGAGGTGTCCCTTTGCAACAGCCCGTGCGAGTGCTGTTTTTCCGAATCTGTCTCGGACGTTCACATTAGCACCACGTTCCCCAGCAAGGTACCTGACGATATCAAAATGACCTCTTTCAGCAGCACACACGAGCGCTGGTTGGCCATCTTGGTCACCAACATTAACATCTGCATTGCATTCTTCAGTAAGGTAACGCGCCATGTCGAGGTGTCCCTTTGCAGCAGCCCGTGCGAGTGCTGTTTTTCCGTATCTATCTCGGACGTTCACATCAGCGCCACGTTCCCCAGCAAGGTACCTGACGATATCAAAATGACCTCTTTCAGCAGCACACACGAGCGCTGGTTGGCCATCTTGGTCACCAACATTAACATCTGCATTGCATTCTTCAGTAAGGTAACGCGCCATGTCGAGGTGTCCCTTTGCAACAGCCCGTGCGAGTGCTGTTTTTCCGTATCTATCTCGGACGTTCACATCAGCGCCACGTTCCCCAGCAAGGTACCTGACGATATCAAAATGACCTCTTTCAGCAGCACACACGAGCGCTGGTTGGCCATCTTGGTCACCAACATTAACATCTGCATTGCATTCTTCAGTAAGGTAACGCGCCATGTCGAGGTGTCCCTTTGCAGCAGCCCGTGCGAGTGCTGTTTTTCCGTATCTATCTCGGACGTTCACATCAGCGCCACGTTCCCCAGCAAGGTACCTGACGATATCAAAATGACCTCTTTCAGCAGCACACACGAGCGCTGGTTGGCCATCTTGGTCACCAACATTAACATCTGCATTGCATTCTTCAGTAAGGTAACGCGCCATGTCGAGGTGTCCCTTTGCAACAGCCCGTGCGAGTGCTGTTTTTCCGTATCTACCTCGGACGTTCACATCAGCGCCACGTTCCCCAGCAAGGTACCTGACGATATCAAAATGACCTCTTTCAGCAGCACACACGAGCGCTGGTTGGCCATCTTGGTCACCAACATTAACATCTGCATTGCATTCTTCAGTAAGGTAACGCGCCATGTCGAGGTGTCCCTTTGCAGCAGCCCGTGCGAGTGCTGTTTTTCCGTATCTATCTCGGACGTTCACATCAGCGCCACGTTCCCCAGCAAGGTACCTGACGATATCAAAATGACCTCTTTCAGCAGCACACACGAGCGCTGGTTGGCCATCTTGGTCACCAACATTAACATCTGCATTGCATTCTTCAGTAAGGTAACGCGCCATGTCGAGGTGTCCCTTTGCAGCAGCCCGTGCGAGTGCTGTTTTTCCGTATCTATCTCGGACGTTCACATCAGCGCCACGTTCCCCAGCAAGGTACCTGACGATATCAAAATGACCTCTTTCAGCAGCACACACGAGCGCTGGTTGGCCATCTTGGTCACCAACATTAACATCTGCATTGCATTCTTCAGTAAGGTAACGCACCATGTCGAGGTGTCCCTTTGCAACAGCCCGTGCGAGTGCTGTTTTTCCGTATCTACCTCGGACGTTCACATCAGCGCCACGTTCCCCAGCAAGGTACCTGACGATATCAAAATGACCTCTTTCAGCAGCACACACGAGCGCTGGTTGGCCATCTTGGTCACCAACATTAACATCTGCATTGCATTCTTCAGTAAGGTAACGCGCCATGTCGAGGTGTCCCTTTGCAACAGCCCGTGCGAGTGCTGTTTTTCCGTATCTATCTCGGACGTTCACATCAGCGCCACGTTCCCCAGCAAGGTACCTGACGATATCAAAATGACCTCTTTCAGCAGCACACACGAGCGCTGGTTGGCCATCTTGGTCACCAACATTAACATCTGCATTGCATTCTTCAGTAAGGTAACGCACCATGTCGAGGTGTCCCTTTGCAGCAGCCCGTGCGAGTGCTGTTTTTCCGTATCTATCTCGGACGTTCACATCAGCGCCACGTTCCCCAGCAAGGTACCTGACGATATCAAAATGACCTCTTTCAGCAGCACACACGAGCACTGGTTGGCCATCTTGGTCACCAACATTAACATCTGCATTGCATTCTTCAGTAAGGTAACGCACCATGTCGAGGTGTCCCTTTGCAGCAGCCCGTGCGAGTGCTGTTTTTCCGTATCTATCTCGGACGTTCACATCAGCGCCACGTTCCCCAGCAAGGTACCTGACGATATCAAAATGACCTCTTTCAGCAGCACACACGAGCGCTGGTTGGCCATCTTGGTCACCAACATTAACATCTGCATTGCATTCTTCAGTAAGGTAACGCACCATGTCGAGGTGTCCCTTTGCAACAGCCCGTGCGAGTGCTGTTTTTCCGAATCTATCTCGGACGTTCACATTAACGTCTGCATTGCATTCTTCAGTAAGGTAACGCACCATGTCGAGGTGTCCCTTTGCAACAGCCCGTGCGAGTGCTGTTTTTCCGTATCTACCTCGGACGTTCACATCAGCGCCACGTTCCCCAGCAAGGTACCTGACGATATCAAAATGACCTCTTTCAGCAGCACACACGAGCACTGGTTGGCCATCTTGGTCACCAACATTAACATCTGCATTGCATTCTTCAGTAAGGTAACGCACCATGTCGAGGTGTCCCTTTGCAACAGCCCGTGCGAGTGCTGTTTTTCCGTATCTATCTCGGACGTTCACATCAGCGCCACGTTCCCCAGCAAGGTACCTGACGATATCAAAATGACCTCTTTCAGCAGCACACACGAGCGCTGGTTGGCCATCTTGGTCACCAACATTAACATCTGCATTGCATTCTTCAGTAAGGTAACGCACCATGTCGAGGTGTCCCTTTGCAACAGCCCGTGCGAGTGCTGTTTTTCCGAATCTATCTCGGACGTTCACATTAACGTCTGCATTGCATTCTTCAGTAAGGTAACGCACCATGTCGAGGTGTCCCTTTGCAACAGCCCGTGCGAGTGCTGTTTTTCCGTATCTATCTCGGACGTTCACATCAGCGCCACGTTCCCCAGCAAGGTACCTGACGATATCAAAATGACCTCTTTCAGCAGCACACACGAGCGCTGGTTGGCCATCTTGGTCACCAACATTAACATCTGCATTGCATTCTTCAGTAAGGTAACGCACCATGTCGAGGTGTCCCTTTGCAACAGCCCGTGCGAGTGCTGTTTTTCCGTATCTGTCTCGGACGTTCACATTAGCACCACGTTCCCCAGCAAGGTACCTGACGATATCAAAATGACCTCTTTCAGCAGCACACACGAGCGCTGGTTGGCCATCTTGGTCACCAACATTAACATCTGCATTGCATTCTTCAGTAAGGTAACGCGCCATGTCGAGGTGTCCCTTTGCAGCAGCCCGTGCGAGTGCTGTTTTTCCGTATCTATCTCGGACGTTCACATCAGCGCCACGTTCCCCAGCAAGGTACCTGACGATATCAAAATGACCTCTTTCAGCAGCACACACGAGCGCTGGTTGGCCATCTTGGTCACCAACATTAACATCTGCATTGCATTCTTCAGTAAGGTAACGCGCCATGTCGAGGTGTCCCTTTGCAGCAGCCCGTGCGAGTGCTGTTTTTCCGTATCTATCTCGGACGTTCACATCAGCGCCACGTTCCCCAGCAAGGTACCTGACGATATCAAAATGACCTCTTTCAGCAGCACACACGAGCGCTGGTTGGCCATCTTGGTCACCAACATTAACATCTGCATTGCATTCTTCAGTAAGGTAACGCGCCATGTCGAGGTGTCCCTTTGCAACAGCCCGTGCGAGTGCTGTTTTTCCGTATCTATCTCGGACGTTCACATTAACGTCTGCATTGCATTCTTCAGTAAGGTAACGCACCATGTCGAGGTGTCCCTTTGCAGCAGCCCGTGCGAGTGCTGTTTTTCCGTATCTACTCGGACGTTCACATCAGCGCCACGTTCCCCAGCAAGGTACCTGACGATATCAAAATGACCTCTTTCAGCAGCACACACGAGCGCTGGTTGGCCATCTTGGTCACCAACATTAACATCTGCATTGCATTCTTCAGTAAGGTAACGCGCCATGTCGAGGTGTCCCTTTGCAGCAGCCCGTGCGAGTGCTGTTTTTCCGTATCTACTCGGACGTTCACATCAGCGCCACGTTCCCCAGCAAGGTACCTGACGATATCAAAATGACCTCTTTCAGCAGCACACACGAGCGCTGGTTGGCCATCTTGGTCACCAACATTAACATCTGCATTGCATTCTTCAGTAAGGTAACGCGCCATGTCGAGGTGTCCCTTTGCAACAGCCCGTGCGAGTGCTGTTTTTCCGAATCTGTCTCGGACGTTCACATTAGCACCACGTTCCCCAGCAAGGTACCTGACGATATCAAAATGACCTCTTTCAGCAGCACACACGAGCGCTGGTTGGCCATCTTGGTCACCAACATTAACATCTGCATTGCATTCTTCAGTAAGGTAACGCACCATGTCGAGGTGTCCCTTTGCAACAGCCCGTGCGAGTGCTGTTTTTCCGTATCTGTCTCGGACGTTCACATTAGCACCACGTTCCCCAGCAAGGTACCTGACGATATCAAAATGACCTCTTTCAGCAGCACACACGAGCGCTGGTTGGCCATCTTGGTCACCAACATTAACATCTGCATTGCATTCTTCAGTAAGGTAACGCGCCATGTCGAGGTGTCCCTTTGCAACAGCCCGTGCGAGTGCTGTTTTTCCGTATCTATCTCGGACGTTCACATCAGCGCCACGTTCCCCAGCAAGGTACCTGACGATATCAAAATGACCTCTTCAGCAGCACACACGAGCGCTGGTTGGCCATCTTGGTCACCAACATTAACATCTGCATTGCATTCTTCAGTAAGGTAACGCACCATGTCGAGGTGTCCCTTTGCAGCAGCCCGTGCGAGTGCTGTTTTTCCGTATCTATCTCGGACGTTCACATCAGCGCCACGTTCCCCAGCAAGGTACCTGACGATATCAAAATGACCTCTTTCAGCAGCACACACGAGCGCTGGTTGGCCATCTTGGTCACCAACATTAACATCTGCATTGCATTCTTCAGTAAGGTAACGCACCATGTCGAGGTGTCCCTTTGCAACAGCCCGTGCGAGTGCTGTTTTTCCGAATCTATCTCGGACGTTCACATTAACGTCTGCATTGCATTCTTCAGTAAGGTAACGCACCATGTCGAGGTGTCCCTTTGCAACAGCCCGTGCGAGTGCTGTTTTTCCGTATCTACCTCGGACGTTCACATCAGCGCCACGTTCCCCAGCAAGGTACCTGACGATATCAAAATGACCTCTTTCAGCAGCACACACGAGCGCTGGTTGGCCATCTTGGTCACCAACATTAACATCTGCATTGCATTCTTCAGTAAGGTAACGCACCATGTCGAGGTGTCCCTTTGCAACAGCCCGTGCGAGTGCTGTTTTTCCGTATCTACTCGGACGTTCACATCAGCGCCACGTTCCCCAGCAAGGTACCTGACGATATCAAAATGACCTCTTTCAGCAGCACACACGAGCGCTGGTTGGCCATCTTGGTCACCAACATTAACATCTGCATTGCATTCTTCAGTAAGGTAACGCACCATGTCGAGGTGTCCCTTTGCAACAGCCCGTGCGAGTGCTGTTTTTCCGAATCTATCTCGGACGTTCACATTAACGTCTGCATTGCATTCTTCAGTAAGGTAACGCACCATGTCGAGGTGTCCCTTTGCAACAGCCCGTGCGAGTGCTGTTTTTCCGAATCTATCTCGGACGTTCACATCAGCGCCACGTTCCCAGCAAGGTACCTGACGATATCAAAATGACCTCTTTCAGCAGCACACACGAGCGCTGGTTGGCCATCTTGGTCACCAACATTAACATCTGCATTGCATTCTTCAGTAAGGTAACGCACCATGTCGAGGTGTCCCTTTGCAACAGCCCGTGCGAGTGCTGTTTTTCCGAATCTATCTCGGACGTTCACATTAACGTCTGCATTGCATTCTTCAGTAAGGTAACGCACCATGTCGAGGTGTCCCTTTGCAACAGCCCGTGCGAGTGCTGTTTTTCCGTATCTACTCGGACGTTCACATCAGCGCCACGTTCCCCAGCAAGGTACCTGACGATATCAAAATGACCTCTTTCAGCAGCACACACGAGCGCTGGTTGGCCATCTTGGTCACCAACATTAACATCTGCATTGCATTCTTCAGTAAGGTAACGCACCATGTCGAGGTGTCCCTTTGCAACAGCCCGTGCGAGTGCTGTTTTTCCGAATCTATCTCGGACGTTCACATTAACGTCTGCATTGCATTCTTCAGTAAGGTAACGCACCATGTCGAGGTGTCCCTTTGCAACAGCCCGTGCGAGTGCTGTTTTTCCGAATCTATCTCGGACGTTCACATCAGCGCCACGTTCCCCAGCAAGGTACCTGACGATATCAAAATGACCTCTTTCAGCAGCACACACGAGCGCTGGTTGGCCATCTTGGTCACCAACATTAACATCTGCATTGCATTCTTCAGTAAGGTAACGCACCATGTCGAGGTGTCCCTTTGCAACAGCCCGTGCGAGTGCTGTTTTTCCGATCTATCTCGGACGTTCACATTAACGTCTGCATTGCATTCTTCAGTAAGGTAACGCACCATGTCGAGGTGTCCCTTTGCAACAGCCCGTGCGAGTGCTGTTTTTCCGTATCTACCTCGGACGTTCACATCAGCGCCACGTTCCCCAGCAAGGTACCTGACGATATCAAAATGACCTCTTTCAGCAGCACACACGAGCACTGGTTGGCCATCTTGGTCACCAACATTAACATCTGCATTGCATTCTTCAGTAAGGTAACGCACCATGTCGAGGTGTCCCTTTGCAGCAGCCCGTGCGAGTGCTGTTTTTCCGTATCTATCTCGGACGTTCACATCAGCGCCACGTTCCCCAGCAAGGTACCTGACGATATCAAAATGACCTCTTTCAGCAGCACACACGAGCGCTGGTTGGCCATCTTGGTCACCAACATTAACATCTGCATTGCATTCTTCAGTAAGGTAACGCACCATGTCGAGGTGTCCCTTTGCAACAGCCCGTGCGAGTGCTGTTTTTCCGAATCTATCTCGGACGTTCACATTAACGTCTGCATTGCATTCTTCAGTAAGGTAACGCACCATGTCGAAATGTCCCTTTGCAGCAGCCCGTGCGAGTGCTGTTTTTCCGTATCTATCTCGGACGTTCACATCAGCGCCACGTTCCCCAGCAAGGTACCTGACGATATCAAAATGACCTCTTTCAGCAGCACACACGAGCGCTGGTTGGCCATCTTGGTCACCAACATTAACATCTGCATTGCATTCTTCAGTAAGGTAACGCACCATGTCGAGGTGTCCCTTTGCAACAGCCCGTGCGAGTGCTGTTTTTCCGAATCTATCTCGGACGTTCACATTAACATCTGCATTGCATTCTTCAGTAAGGTAACGCACCATGTCGAGGTGTCCCTTTGCAACAGCCCGTGCGAGTGCTGTTTTTCCGTATCTATCTCGGACGTTCACATCAGCGCCACGTTCCCCAGCAAGGTACCTGACGATATCAAAATGACCTCTTTCAGCAGCACACACGAGCGCTGGTTGGCCATCTTGGTCACCAACATTAACATCTGCATTGCATTCTTCAGTAAGGTAACGCACCATGTCGAGGTGTCCCTTTGCAACAGCCCGTGCGAGTGCTGTTTTTCCGTATCTGTCTCGGACGTTCACATTAGCGCCACGTTCCCCAGCAAGGTACCTGACGATATCAAAATGACCTCTTTCAGCAGCACACACGAGCGCTGGTTGGCCATCTTGGTCACCAACATTAACATCTGCATTGCATTCTTCAGTAAGGTAACGCACCATGTCGAGGTGTCCCTTTGCAACAGCCCGTGCGAGTGCTGTTTTTCCGTATCTGTCTCGGACGTTCACATTAGCACCACGTTCCCCAGCAAGGTACCTGACGATATCAAAATGACCTCTTTCAGCAGCACACACGAGCGCTGGTTGGCCATCTTGGTCACCAACATTAACATCTGCATTGCATTCTTCAGTAAGGTAACGCGCCATGTCGAGGTGTCCCTTTGCAGCAGCCCGTGCGAGTGCTGTTTTTCCGTATCTACCTCGGACGTTCACATCAGCGCCACGTTCCCCAGCAAGGTACCTGACGATATCAAAATGACCTCTTTCAGCAGCACACACGAGCACTGGTTGGCCATCTTGGTCACCAACATTAACATCTGCATTGCATTCTTCAGTAAGGTAACGCACCATGTCGAGGTGTCCCTTTGCAACAGCCCGTGCGAGTGCTGTTTTTCCGAATCTGTCTCGGACGTTCACATTAGCGCCACGTTCCCCAGCAAGGTACCTGACGATATCAAAATGACCTCTTTCAGCAGCACACACGAGCGCTGGTTGGCCATCTTGGTCACCAACATTAACATCTGCATTGCATTCTTCAGTAAGGTAACGCACCATGTCGAGGTGTCCCTTTGCAACAGCCCGTGCGAGTGCTGTTTTTCCGTATCTATCTCGGACGTTCACATCAGCGCCACGTTCCCCAGCAAGGTACCTGACGATATCAAAATGACCTCTTTCAGCAGCACACACGAGCGCTGGTTGGCCATCTTGGTCACCAACATTAACATCTGCATTGCATTCTTCAGTAAGGTAACGCGCCATGTCGAGGTGTCCCTTTGCAGCAGCCCGTGCGAGTGCTGTTTTTCCGTATCTACCTCGGACGTTCACATCAGCGCCACGTTCCCCAGCAAGGTACCTGACGATATCAAAATGACCTCTTTCAGCAGCACACACGAGCGCTGGTTGGCCATCTTGGTCACCAACATTAACATCTGCATTGCATTCTTCAGTAAGGTAACGCACCATGTCGAGGTGTCCCTTTGCAACAGCCCGTGCGAGTGCTGTTTTTCCGAATCTGTCTCGGACGTTCACATTAGCGCCACGTTCCCCAGCAAGGTACCTGACGATATCAAAATGACCTCTTTCAGCAGCACACACGAGCACTGGTTGGCCATCTTGGTCACCAACATTAACATCTGCATTGCATTCTTCAGTAAGGTAACGCACCATGTCGAGGTGTCCCTTTGCAACAGCCCGTGCGAGTGCTGTTTTTCCGAATCTGTCTCGGACGTTCACATTAGCGCCACGTTCCCCAGCAAGGTACCTGACGATATCAAAATGACCTCTTTCAGCAGCACACACGAGCGCTGGTTGGCCATCTTGGTCACCAACATTAACATCTGCATTGCATTCTTCAGTAAGGTAACGCGCCATGTCGAGGTGTCCCTTTGCAGCAGCCCGTGCGAGTGCTGTTTTTCCGTATCTACCTCGGACGTTCACATCAGCGCCACGTTCCCCAGCAAGGTACCTGACGATATCAAAATGACCTCTTTCAGCAGCACACACGAGCACTGGTTGGCCATCTTGGTCACCAACATTAACATCTGCATTGCATTCTTCAGTAAGGTAACGCACCATGTCGAGGTGTCCCTTTGCAACAGCCCGTGCGAGTGCTGTTTTTCCGAATCTGTCTCGGACGTTCACATTAGCGCCACGTTCCCCAGCAAGGTACCTGACGATATCAAAATGACCTCTTTCAGCAGCACACACGAGCGCTGGTTGGCCATCTTGGTCACCAACATTAACATCTGCATTGCATTCTTCAGTAAGGTAACGCACCATGTCGAGGTGTCCCTTTGCAACAGCCCGTGCGAGTGCTGTTTTTCCGTATCTATCTCGGACGTTCACATCAGCGCCACGTTCCCCAGCAAGGTACCTGACGATATCAAAATGACCTCTTTCAGCAGCACACACGAGCACTGGTTGGCCATCTTGGTCACCAACATTAACATCTGCATTGCATTCTTCAGTAAGGTAACGCACCATGTCGAGGTGTCCCTTTGCAACAGCCCGTGCGAGTGCTGTTTTTCCGAATCTGTCTCGGACGTTCACATTAGCACCACGTTCCCCAGCAAGGTACCTGACGATATCAAAATGACCTCTTTCAGCAGCACACACGAGCGCTGGTTGGCCATCTTGGTCACCAACATTAACATCTGCATTGCATTCTTCAGTAAGGTAACGCGCCATGTCGAGGTGTCCCTTTGCAGCAGCCCGTGCGAGTGCTGTTTTTCCGTATCTATCTCGGACGTTCACATCAGCGCCACGTTCCCCAGCAAGGTACCTGACGATATCAAAATGACCTCTTTCAGCAGCACACACGAGCGCTGGTTGGCCATCTTGGTCACCAACATTAACATCTGCATTGCATTCTTCAGTAAGGTAACGCGCCATGTCGAGGTGTCCCTTTGCAGCAGCCCGTGCGAGTGCTGTTTTTCCGTATCTATCTCGGACGTTCACATCAGCGCCACGTTCCCCAGCAAGGTACCTGACGATATCAAAATGACCTCTTTCAGCAGCACACACGAGCGCTGGTTGGCCATCTTGGTCACCAACATTAACATCTGCATTGCATTCTTCAGTAAGGTAACGCGCCATGTCGAGGTGTCCCTTTGCAGCAGCCCGTGCGAGTGCTGTTTTTCCGTATCTATCTCGGACGTTCACATCAGCGCCACGTTCCCCAGCAAGGTACCTGACGATATCAAAATGACCTCTTTCAGCAGCACACACGAGCGCTGGTTGGCCATCTTGGTCACCAACATTAACATCTGCATTGCATTCTTCAGTAAGGTAACGCGCCATGTCGAGGTGTCCCTTTGCAGCAGCCCGTGCGAGTGCTGTTTTTCCGTATCTATCTCGGACGTTCACATCAGCGCCACGTTCCCCAGCAAGGTACCTGACGATATCAAAATGACCTCTTTCAGCAGCACACACGAGCGCTGGTTGGCCATCTTGGTCACCAACATTAACATCTGCATTGCATTCTTCAGTAAGGTAACGCGCCATGTCGAGGTGTCCCTTTGCAACAGCCCGTGCGAGTGCTGTTTTTCCGTATCTACCTCGGACGTTCACATCAGCGCCACGTTCCCCAGCAAGGTACCTGACGATATCAAAATGACCTCTTTCAGCAGCACACACGAGCACTGGTTGGCCATCTTGGTCACCAACATTAACATCTGCATTGCATTCTTCAGTAAGGTAACGCGCCATGTCGAGGTGTCCCTTTGCAACAGCCCGTGCGAGTGCTGTTTTTCCGAATCTGTCTCGGACGTTCACATTAGCACCACGTTCCCCAGCAAGGTACCTGACGATATCAAAATGACCTCTTTCAGCAGCACACACGAGCACTGGTTGGCCATCTTGGTCACCAACATTAACATCTGCATTGCATTCTTCAGTAAGGTAACGCACCATGTCGAGGTGTCCCTTTGCAACAGCCCGTGCGAGTGCTGTTTTTCCGAATCTGTCTCGGACGTTCACATTAGCACCACGTTCCCCAGCAAGGTACCTGACGATATCAAAATGACCTCTTTCAGCAGCACACACGAGCACTGGTTGGCCATCTTGGTCACCAACATTAACATCTGCATTGCATTCTTCAGTAAGGTAACGCACCATGTCGAGGTGTCCCTTTGCAACAGCCCGTGCGAGTGCTGTTTTTCCGTATCTATCTCGGACGTTCACATTAGCACCACGTTCCCCAGCAAGGTACCTGACGATATCAAAATGACCTCTTTCAGCAGCACACACGAGCGCTGGTTGGCCATCTTGGTCACCAACATTAACATCTGCATTGCATTCTTCAGTAAGGTAACGCACCATGTCGAGGTGTCCCTTTGCAACAGCCCGTGCGAGTGCTGTTTTTCCGAATCTATCTCGGACGTTCACATTAACGTCTGCATTGCATTCTTCAGTAAGGTAACGCACCATGTCGAGGTGTCCCTTTGCAACAGCCCGTGCGAGTGCTGTTTTTCCGTATCTACCTCGGACGTTCACATTAGCACCACGTTCCCCAGCAAGGTACCTGACGATATCAAAATGACCTCTTTCAGCAGCACACACGAGCGCTGGTTGGCCATCTTGGTCACCAACATTAACATCTGCATTGCATTCTTCAGTAAGGTAACGCACCATGTCGAGGTGTCCCTTTGCAACAGCCCGTGCGAGTGCTGTTTTTCCGAATCTATCTCGGACGTTCACATTAACGTCTGCATTGCATTCTTCAGTAAGGTAACGCGCCATGTCGAGGTGTCCCTTTGCAACAGCCCGTGCGAGTGCTGTTTTTCCGAATCTGTCTCGGACGTTCACATTAGCACCACGTTCCCCAGCAAGGTACCTGACGATATCAAAATGACCTCTTTCAGCAGCACACACGAGCACTGGTTGGCCATCTTGGTCACCAACATTAACATCTGCATTGCATTCTTCAGTAAGGTAACGCACCATGTCGAGGTGTCCCTTTGCAACAGCCCGTGCGAGTGCTGTTTTTCCGAATCTGTCTCGGACGTTCACATTAGCGCCACGTTCCCCAGCAAGGTACCTGACGATATCAAAATGACCTCTTTCAGCAGCACACACGAGCGCTGGTTGGCCATCTTGGTCACCAACATTAACATCTGCATTGCATTCTTCAGTAAGGTAACGCGCCATGTCGAGGTGTCCCTTTGCAACAGCCCGTGCGAGTGCTGTTTTTCCGAATCTGTCTCGGACGTTCACATCAGCGCCACGTTCCCCAGCAAGGTACCTGACGATATCAAAATGACCTCTTTCAGCAGCACACACGAGCGCTGGTTGGCCATCTTGGTCACCAACATTAACATCTGCATTGCATTCTTCAGTAAGGTAACGCGCCATGTCGAGGTGTCCCTTTGCAACAGCCCGTGCGAGTGCTGTTTTTCCGAATCTATCTCGGACGTTCACATTAACATCTGCATTGCATTCTTCAGTAAGGTAACGCACCATGTCGAGGTGTCCCTTTGCAACAGCCCGTGCGAGTGCTGTTTTTCCGAATCTGTCTCGGACGTTCACATTAGCACCACGTTCCCCAGCAAGGTACCTGACGATATCAAAATGACCTCTTTCAGCAGCACACACGAGCACTGGTTGGCCATCTTGGTCACCAACATTAACATCTGCATTGCATTCTTCAGTAAGGTAACGCACCATGTCGAGGTGTCCCTTTGCAACAGCCCGTGCGAGTGCTGTTTTTCCGAATCTGTCTCGGACGTTCACATTAGCGCCACGTTCCCCAGCAAGGTACCTGACGATATCAAAATGACCTCTTTCAGCAGCACACACGAGCGCTGGTTGGCCATCTTGGTCACCAACATTAACATCTGCATTGCATTCTTCAGTAAGGTAACGCACCATGTCGAGGTGTCCCTTTGCAACAGCCCGTGCGAGTGCTGTTTTTCCGAATCTATCTCGGACGTTCACATTAACGTCTGCATTGCATTCTTCAGTAAGGTAACGCACCATGTCGAGGTGTCCCTTTGCAACAGCCCGTGCGAGTGCTGTTTTTCCGTATCTACCTCGGACGTTCACATTAGCACCACGTTCCCCAGCAAGGTACCTGACGATATCAAAATGACCTCTTTCAGCAGCACACACGAGCACTGGTTGGCCATCTTGGTCACCAACATTAACATCTGCATTGCATTCTTCAGTAAGGTAACGCACCATGTCGAGGTGTCCCTTTGCAACAGCCCGTGCGAGTGCTGTTTTTCCGAATCTGTCTCGGACGTTCACATTAGCACCACGTTCCCCAGCAAGGTACCTGACGATATCAAAATGACCTCTTTCAGCAGCACACACGAGCGCTGGTTGGCCATCTTGGTCACCAACATTAACATCTGCATTGCATTCTTCAGTAAGGTAACGCACCATGTCGAGGTGTCCCTTTGCAACAGCCCGTGCGAGTGCTGTTTTTCCGAATCTGTCTCGGACGTTCACATTAGCGCCACGTTCCCCAGCAAGGTACCTGACGATATCAAAATGACCTCTTTCAGCAGCACACACGAGCGCTGGTTGGCCATCTTGGTCACCAACATTAACATCTGCATTGCATTCTTCAGTAAGGTAACGCACCATGTCGAGGTGTCCCTTTGCAACAGCCCGTGCGAGTGCTGTTTTTCCGTATCTATCTCGGACGTTCACATCAGCGCCACGTTCCCCAGCAAGGTACCTGACGATATCAAAATGACCTCTTTCAGCAGCACACACGAGCGCTGGTTGGCCATCTTGGTCACCAACATTAACATCTGCATTGCATTCTTCAGTAAGGTAACGCACCATGTCGAGGTGTCCCTTTGCAACAGCCCGTGCGAGTGCTGTTTTTCCGAATCTGTCTCGGACGTTCACATTAGCACCACGTTCCCCAGCAAGGTACCTGACGATATCAAAATGACCTCTTTCAGCAGCACACACGAGCGCTGGTTGGCCATCTTGGTCACCAACATTAACATCTGCATTGCATTCTTCAGTAAGGTAACGCACCATGTCGAGGTGTCCCTTTGCAACAGCCCGTGCGAGTGCTGTTTTTCCGAATCTGTCTCGGACGTTCACATTAGCGCCACGTTCCCCAGCAAGGTACCTGACGATATCAAAATGACCTCTTTCAGCAGCACACACGAGCGCTGGTTGGCCATCTTGGTCACCAACATTAACATCTGCATTGCATTCTTCAGTAAGGTAACGCACCATGTCGAGGTGTCCCTTTGCAACAGCCCGTGCGAGTGCTGTTTTTCCGTATCTATCTCGGACGTTCACATCAGCGCCACGTTCCCCAGCAAGGTACCTGACGATATCAAAATGACCTCTTTCAGCAGCACACACGAGCGCTGGTTGGCCATCTTGGTCACCAACATTAACATCTGCATTGCATTCTTCAGTAAGGTAACGCACCATGTCGAGGTGTCCCTTTGCAGCAGCCCGTGCGAGTGCTGTTTTTCCGAATCTGTCTCGGACGTTCACATTAGCACCACGTTCCCCAGCAAGGTACCTGACGATATCAAAATGACCTCTTTCAGCAGCACACACGAGCGCTGGTTGGCCATCTTGGTCACCAACATTAACATCTGCATTGCATTCTTCAGTAAGGTAACGCACCATGTCGAGGTGTCCCTTTGCAACAGCCCGTGCGAGTGCTGTTTTTCCGTATCTACTCGGACGTTCACATCAGCGCCACGTTCCCCAGCAAGGTACCTGACGATATCAAAATGACCTCTTTCAGCAGCACACACGAGCGCTGGTTGGCCATCTTGGTCACCAACATTAACATCTGCATTGCATTCTTCAGTAAGGTAACGCGCCATGTCGAGGTGTCCCTTTGCAACAGCCCGTGCGAGTGCTGTTTTTCCGTATCTATCTCGGACGTTCACATCAGCGCCACGTTCCCCAGCAAGGTACCTGACGATATCAAAATGACCTCTTTCAGCAGCACACACGAGCACTGGTTGGCCATCTTGGTCACCAACATTAACATCTGCATTGCATTCTTCAGTAAGGTAACGCACCATGTCGAGGTGTCCCTTTGCAACAGCCCGTGCGAGTGCTGTTTTTCCGAATCTGTCTCGGACGTTCACATTAGCACCACGTTCCCCAGCAAGGTACCTGACGATATCAAAATGACCTCTTTCAGCAGCACACACGAGCGCTGGTTGGCCATCTTGGTCACCAACATTAACATCTGCATTGCATTCTTCAGTAAGGTAACGCACCATGTCGAGGTGTCCCTTTGCAGCAGCCCGTGCGAGTGCTGTTTTTCCGAATCTGTCTCGGACGTTCACATCAGCACCACGTTCCCCAGCAAGGTACCTGACGATATCAAAATGACCTCTTTCAGCAGCACACACGAGCACTGGTTGGCCATCTTGGTCACCAACATTAACATCTGCATTGCATTCTTCAGTAAGGTAACGCGCCATGTCGAGGTGTCCCTTTGCAACAGCCCGTGCGAGTGCTGTTTTTCCGTATCTACTCGGACGTTCACATCAGCGCCACGTTCCCCAGCAAGGTACCTGACGATATCAAAATGACCTCTTTCAGCAGCACACACGAGCACTGGTTGGCCATCTTGGTCACCAACATTAACATCTGCATTGCATTCTTCAGTAAGGTAACGCGCCATGTCGAGGTGTCCCTTTGCAACAGCCCGTGCGAGTGCTGTTTTTCCGTATCTATCTCGGACGTTCACATCAGCGCCACGTTCCCCAGCAAGGTACCTGACGATATCAAAATGACCTCTTTCAGCAGCACACACGAGCACTGGTTGGCCATCTTGGTCACCAACATTAACATCTGCATTGCATTCTTCAGTAAGGTAACGCACCATGTCGAGGTGTCCCTTTGCAACAGCCCGTGCGAGTGCTGTTTTTCCGAATCTGTCTCGGACGTTCACATTAGCACCACGTTCCCCAGCAAGGTACCTGACGATATCAAAATGACCTCTTTCAGCAGCACACACGAGCGCTGGTTGGCCATCTTGGTCACCAACATTAACATCTGCATTGCATTCTTCAGTAAGGTAACGCACCATGTCGAGGTGTCCCTTTGCAGCAGCCCGTGCGAGTGCTGTTTTTCCGAATCTGTCTCGGACGTTCACATTAGCACCACGTTCCCCAGCAAGGTACCTGACGATATCAAAATGACCTCTTTCAGCAGCACACACGAGCGCTGGTTGGCCATCTTGGTCACCAACATTAACATCTGCATTGCATTCTTCAGTAAGGTAACGCGCCATGTCGAGGTGTCCCTTTGCAACAGCCCGTGCGAGTGCTGTTTTTCCGAATCTGTCTCGGACGTTCACATTAGCACCACGTTCCCCAGCAAGGTACCTGACGATATCAAAATGACCTCTTTCAGCAGCACACACGAGCACTGGTTGGCCATCTTGGTCACCAACATTAACATCTGCATTGCATTCTTCAGTAAGGTAACGCACCATGTCGAGGTGTCCCTTTGCAACAGCCCGTGCGAGTGCTGTTTTTCCGAATCTGTCTCGGACGTTCACATTAGCACCACGTTCCCCAGCAAGGTACCTGACGATATCAAAATGACCTCTTTCAGCAGCACACACGAGCGCTGGTTGGCCATCTTGGTCACCAACATTAACATCTGCATTGCATTCTTCAGTAAGGTAACGCACCATGTCGAGGTGTCCCTTTGCAGCAGCCCGTGCGAGTGCTGTTTTTCCGAATCTATCTCGGACGTTCACATCAGCACCACGTTCCCCAGCAAGGTACCTGACGATATCAAAATGACCTCTTTCAGCAGCACACACGAGCACTGGTTGGCCATCTTGGTCACCAACATTAACATCTGCATTGCATTCTTCAGTAAGGTAACGCACCATGTCGAGGTGTCCCTTTGCAGCAGCCCGTGCGAGTGCTGTTTTTCCGAATCTGTCTCGGACGTTCACATTAGCACCACGTTCCCCAGCAAGGTACCTGACGATATCAAAATGACCTCTTTCAGCAGCACACACGAGCGCTGGTTGGCCATCTTGGTCACCAACATTAACATCTGCATTGCATTCTTCAGTAAGGTAACGCGCCATGTCGAGGTGTCCCTTTGCAACAGCCCGTGCGAGTGCTGTTTTTCCGAATCTGTCTCGGACGTTCACATTAGCACCACGTTCCCCAGCAAGGTACCTGACGATATCAAAATGACCTCTTTCAGCAGCACACACGAGCACTGGTTGGCCATCTTGGTCACCAACATTAACATCTGCATTGCATTCTTCAGTAAGGTAACGCACCATGTCGAGGTGTCCCTTTGCAACAGCCCGTGCGAGTGCTGTTTTTCCGAATCTGTCTCGGACGTTCACATTAGCACCACGTTCCCCAGCAAGGTACCTGACGATATCAAAATGACCTCTTTCAGCAGCACACACGAGCGCTGGTTGGCCATCTTGGTCACCAACATTAACATCTGCATTGCATTCTTCAGTAAGGTAACGCACCATGTCGAGGTGTCCCTTTGCAGCAGCCCGTGCGAGTGCTGTTTTTCCGAATCTATCTCGGACGTTCACATCAGCACCACGTTCCCCAGCAAGGTACCTGACGATATCAAAATGACCTCTTTCAGCAGCACACACGAGCACTGGTTGGCCATCTTGGTCACCAACATTAACATCTGCATTGCATTCTTCAGTAAGGTAACGCACCATGTCGAGGTGTCCCTTTGCAGCAGCCCGTGCGAGTGCTGTTTTTCCGAATCTGTCTCGGACGTTCACATTAGCACCACGTTCCCCAGCAAGGTACCTGACGATATCAAAATGACCTCTTTCAGCAGCACACACGAGCGCTGGTTGGCCATCTTGGTCACCAACATTAACATCTGCATTGCATTCTTCAGTAAGGTAACGCACCATGTCGAGGTGTCCCTTTGCAACAGCCCGTGCGAGTGCTGTTTTTCCGAATCTGTCTCGGACGTTCACATTAGCACCACGTTCCCCAGCAAGGTACCTGACGATATCAAAATGACCTCTTTCAGCAGCACACACGAGCACTGGTTGGCCATCTTGGTCACCAACATTAACATCTGCATTGCATTCTTCAGTAAGGTAACGCACCATGTCGAGGTGTCCCTTTGCAACAGCCCGTGCGAGTGCTGTTTTTCCGAATCTGTCTCGGACGTTCACATTAGCACCACGTTCCCCAGCAAGGTACCTGACGATATCAAAATGACCTCTTTCAGCAGCACACACGAGCACTGGTTGGCCATCTTGGTCACCAACATTAACATCTGCATTGCATTCTTCAGTAAGGTAACGCACCATGTCGAGGTGTCCCTTTGCAACAGCCCGTGCGAGTGCTGTTTTTCCGAATCTGTCTCGGACGTTCACATTAGCGCCACGTTCCCCAGCAAGGTACCTGACGATATCAAAATGACCTCTTTCAGCAGCACACACGAGCGCTGGTTGGCCATCTTGGTCACCAACATTAACATCTGCATTGCATTCTTCAGTAAGGTAACGCACCATGTCGAGGTGTCCCTTTGCAACAGCCCGTGCGAGTGCTGTTTTTCCGAATCTGTCTCGGACGTTCACATTAGCACCACGTTCCCCAGCAAGGTACCTGACGATATCAAAATGACCTCTTTCAGCAGCACACACGAGCACTGGTTGGCCATCTTGGTCACCAACATTAACATCTGCATTGCATTCTTCAGTAAGGTAACGCACCATGTCGAGGTGTCCCTTTGCAACAGCCCGTGCGAGTGCTGTTTTTCCGAATCTGTCTCGGACGTTCACATTAGCACCACGTTCCCCAGCAAGGTACCTGACGATATCAAAATGACCTCTTTCAGCAGCACACACGAGCGCTGGTTGGCCATCTTGGTCACCAACATTAACATCTGCATTGCATTCTTCAGTAAGGTAACGCACCATGTCGAGGTGTCCCTTTGCAGCAGCCCGTGCGAGTGCTGTTTTTCCGAATCTATCTCGGACGTTCACATCAGCACCACGTTCCCCAGCAAGGTACCTGACGATATCAAAATGACCTCTTTCAGCAGCACACACGAGCACTGGTTGGCCATCTTGGTCACCAACATTAACATCTGCATTGCATTCTTCAGTAAGGTAACGCACCATGTCGAGGTGTCCCTTTGCAACAGCCCGTGCGAGTGCTGTTTTTCCGAATCTGTCTCGGACGTTCACATTAGCACCACGTTCCCCAGCAAGGTACCTGACGATATCAAAATGACCTCTTTCAGCAGCACACACGAGCGCTGGTTGGCCATCTTGGTCACCAACATTAACATCTGCATTGCATTCTTCAGTAAGGTAACGCACCATGTCGAGGTGTCCCTTTGCAGCAGCCCGTGCGAGTGCTGTTTTTCCGAATCTGTCTCGGACGTTCACATTAGCACCACGTTCCCCAGCAAGGTACCTGACGATATCAAAATGACCTCTTTCAGCAGCACACACGAGCACTGGTTGGCCATCTTGGTCACCAACATTAACATCTGCATTGCATTCTTCAGTAAGGTAACGCACCATGTCGAGGTGTCCCTTTGCAACAGCCCGTGCGAGTGCTGTTTTTCCGAATCTGTCTCGGACGTTCACATTAGCACCACGTTCCCCAGCAAGGTACCTGACGATATCAAAATGACCTCTTTCAGCAGCACACACGAGCGCTGGTTGGCCATCTTGGTCACCAACATTAACATCTGCATTGCATTCTTCAGTAAGGTAACGCACCATGTCGAGGTGTCCCTTTGCAGCAGCCCGTGCGAGTGCTGTTTTTCCGAATCTATCTCGGACGTTCACATCAGCACCACGTTCCCCAGCAAGGTACCTGACGATATCAAAATGACCTCTTTCAGCAGCACACACGAGCACTGGTTGGCCATCTTGGTCACCAACATTAACATCTGCATTGCATTCTTCAGTAAGGTAACGCACCATGTCGAGGTGTCCCTTTGCAGCAGCCCGTGCGAGTGCTGTTTTTCCGAATCTGTCTCGGACGTTCACATTAGCACCACGTTCCCCAGCAAGGTACCTGACGATATCAAAATGACCTCTTTCAGCAGCACACACGAGCGCTGGTTGGCCATCTTGGTCACCAACATTAACATCTGCATTGCATTCTTCAGTAAGGTAACGCACCATGTCGAGGTGTCCCTTTGCAGCAGCCCGTGCGAGTGCTGTTTTTCCGAATCTGTCTCGGACGTTCACATTAGCACCACGTTCCCCAGCAAGGTACCTGACGATATCAAAATGACCTCTTTCAGCAGCACACACGAGCACTGGTTGGCCATCTTGGTCACCAACATTAACATCTGCATTGCATTCTTCAGTAAGGTAACGCACCATGTCGAGGTGTCCCTTTGCAGCAGCCCGTGCGAGTGCTGTTTTTCCGAATCTGTCTCGGACGTTCACATCAGCACCACGTTCCCCAGCAAGGTACCTGACGATATCAAAATGACCTCTTTCAGCAGCACACACGAGCGCTGGTTGGCCATCTTGGTCACCAACATTAACATCTGCATTGCATTCTTCAGTAAGGTAACGCGCCATGTCGAGGTGTCCCTTTGCAGCAGCCCGTGCGAGTGCTGTTTTTCCGTATCTATCTCGGACGTTCACATCAGCGCCACGTTCCCCAGCAAGGTACCTGACGATATCAAAATGACCTCTTTCAGCAGCACACACGAGCACTGGTTGGCCATCTTGGTCACCAACATTAACATCTGCATTGCATTCTTCAGTAAGGTAACGCACCATGTCGAGGTGTCCCTTTGCAGCAGCCCGTGCGAGTGCTGTTTTTCCGAATCTGTCTCGGACGTTCACATCAGCACCACGTTCCCCAGCAAGGTACCTGACGATATCAAAATGACCTCTTTCAGCAGCACACACGAGCGCTGGTTGGCCATCTTGGTCACCAACATTAACATCTGCATTGCATTCTTCAGTAAGGTAACGCACCATGTCGAGGTGTCCCTTTGCAGCAGCCCGTGCGAGTGCTGTTTTTCCGAATCTATCTCGGACGTTCACATTAGCACCACGTTCCCCAGCAAGGTACCTGACGATATCAAAATGACCTCTTTCAGCAGCACACACGAGCACTGGTTGGCCATCTTGGTCACCAACATTAACATCTGCATTGCATTCTTCAGTAAGGTAACGCACCATGTCGAGGTGTCCCTTTGCAGCAGCCCGTGCGAGTGCTGTTTTTCCGAATCTGTCTCGGACGTTCACATTAGCACCACGTTCCCCAGCAAGGTACCTGACGATATCAAAATGACCTCTTTCAGCAGCACACACGAGCGCTGGTTGGCCATCTTGGTCACCAACATTAACATCTGCATTGCATTCTTCAGTAAGGTAACGCACCATGTCGAGGTGTCCCTTTGCAGCAGCCCGTGCGAGTGCTGTTTTTCCGAATCTGTCTCGGACGTTCACATTAGCACCACGTTCCCCAGCAAGGTACCTGACGATATCAAAATGACCTCTTTCAGCAGCACACACGAGCACTGGTTGGCCATCTTGGTCACCAACATTAACATCTGCATTGCATTCTTCAGTAAGGTAACGCACCATGTCGAGGTGTCCCTTTGCAGCAGCCCGTGCGAGTGCTGTTTTTCCGAATCTGTCTCGGACGTTCACATCAGCACCACGTTCCCCAGCAAGGTACCTGACGATATCAAAATGACCTCTTTCAGCAGCACACACGAGCGCTGGTTGGCCATCTTGGTCACCAACATTAACATCTGCATTGCATTCTTCAGTAAGGTAACGCGCCATGTCGAGGTGTCCCTTTGCAGCAGCCCGTGCGAGTGCTGTTTTTCCGTATCTATCTCGGACGTTCACATCAGCGCCACGTTCCCCAGCAAGGTACCTGACGATATCAAAATGACCTCTTTCAGCAGCACACACGAGCACTGGTTGGCCATCTTGGTCACCAACATTAACATCTGCATTGCATTCTTCAGTAAGGTAACGCACCATGTCGAGGTGTCCCTTTGCAACAGCCCGTGCGAGTGCTGTTTTTCCGAATCTGTCTCGGACGTTCACATCAGCACCACGTTCCCCAGCAAGGTACCTGACGATATCAAAATGACCTCTTTCAGCAGCACACACGAGCGCTGGTTGGCCATCTTGGTCACCAACATTAACATCTGCATTGCATTCTTCAGTAAGGTAACGCACCATGTCGAGGTGTCCCTTTGCAGCAGCCCGTGCGAGTGCTGTTTTTCCGAATCTGTCTCGGACGTTCACATTAGCACCACGTTCCCCAGCAAGGTACCTGACGATATCAAAATGACCTCTTTCAGCAGCACACACGAGCGCTGGTTGGCCATCTTGGTCACCAACATTAACATCTGCATTGCATTCTTCAGTAAGGTAACGCACCATGTCGAGGTGTCCCTTTGCAGCAGCCCGTGCGAGTGCTGTTTTTCCGAATCTATCTCGGACGTTCACATTAGCACCACGTTCCCCAGCAAGGTACCTGACGATATCAAAATGACCTCTTTCAGCAGCACACACGAGCACTGGTTGGCCATCTTGGTCACCAACATTAACATCTGCATTGCATTCTTCAGTAAGGTAACGCGCCATGTCGAGGTGTCCCTTTGCAACAGCCCGTGCGAGTGCTGTTTTTCCGAATCTGTCTCGGACGTTCACATCAGCACCACGTTCCCCAGCAAGGTACCTGACGATATCAAAATGACCTCTTTCAGCAGCACACACGAGCACTGGTTGGCCATCTTGGTCACCAACATTAACATCTGCATTGCATTCTTCAGTAAGGTAACGCACCATGTCGAGGTGTCCCTTTGCAACAGCCCGTGCGAGTGCTGTTTTTCCGAATCTGTCTCGGACGTTCACATTAGCACCACGTTCCCCAGCAAGGTACCTGACGATATCAAAATGACCTCTTTCAGCAGCACACACGAGCGCTGGTTGGCCATCTTGGTCACCAACATTAACATCTGCATTGCATTCTTCAGTAAGGTAACGCACCATGTCGAGGTGTCCCTTTGCAACAGCCCGTGCGAGTGCTGTTTTTCCGTATCTGTCTCGGACGTTCACATTAGCACCACGTTCCCCAGCAAGGTACCTGACGATATCAAAATGACCTCTTTCAGCAGCACACACGAGCGCTGGTTGGCCATCTTGGTCACCAACATTAACATCTGCATTGCATTCTTCAGTAAGGTAACGCACCATGTCGAGGTGTCCCTTTGCAACAGCCCGTGCGAGTGCTGTTTTTCCGTATCTGTCTCGGACGTTCACATCAGCGCCACGTTCCCCAGCAAGGTACCTGACGATATCAAAATGACCTCTTTCAGCAGCACACACGAGCGCTGGTTGGCCATCTTGGTCACCAACATTAACATCTGCATTGCATTCTTCAGTAAGGTAACGCACCATGTCGAGGTGTCCCTTTGCAACAGCCCGTGCGAGTGCTGTTTTTCCGTATCTATCTCGGACGTTCACATCAGCGCCACGTTCCCCAGCAAGGTACCTGACGATATCAAAATGACCTCTTTCAGCAGCACACACGAGCGCTGGTTGGCCATCTTGGTCACCAACATTAACATCTGCATTGCATTCTTCAGTAAGGTAACGCACCATGTCGAGGTGTCCCTTTGCAGCAGCCCGTGCGAGTGCTGTTTTTCCGTATCTACCTCGGACGTTCACATCAGCGCCACGTTCCCCAGCAAGGTACCTGACGATATCAAAATGACCTCTTTCAGCAGCACACACGAGCACTGGTTGGCCATCTTGGTCACCAACATTAACATCTGCATTGCATTCTTCAGTAAGGTAACGCACCATGTCGAGGTGTCCCTTTGCAACAGCCCGTGCGAGTGCTGTTTTTCCGAATCTGTCTCGGACGTTCACATCAGCACCACGTTCCCCAGCAAGGTACCTGACGATATCAAAATGACCTCTTTCAGCAGCACACACGAGCGCTGGTTGGCCATCTTGGTCACCAACATTAACATCTGCATTGCATTCTTCAGTAAGGTAACGCACCATGTCGAGGTGTCCCTTTGCAACAGCCCGTGCGAGTGCTGTTTTTCCGAATCTGTCTCGGACGTTCACATTAGCACCACGTTCCCCAGCAAGGTACCTGACGATATCAAAATGACCTCTTTCAGCAGCACACACGAGCACTGGTTGGCCATCTTGGTCACCAACATTAACATCTGCATTGCATTCTTCAGTAAGGTAACGCACCATGTCGAGGTGTCCCTTTGCAGCAGCCCGTGCGAGTGCTGTTTTTCCGAATCTGTCTCGGACGTTCACATCAGCACCACGTTCCCCAGCAAGGTACCTGACGATATCAAAATGACCTCTTTCAGCAGCACACACGAGCACTGGTTGGCCATCTTGGTCACCAACATTAACATCTGCATTGCATTCTTCAGTAAGGTAACGCACCATGTCGAGGTGTCCCTTTGCAACAGCCCGTGCGAGTGCTGTTTTTCCGTATCTACCTCGGACGTTCACATCAGCGCCACGTTCCCCAGCAAGGTACCTGACGATATCAAAATGACCTCTTTCAGCAGCACACACGAGCGCTGGTTGGCCATCTTGGTCACCAACATTAACATCTGCATTGCATTCTTCAGTAAGGTAACGCACCATGTCGAGGTGTCCCTTTGCAACAGCCCGTGCGAGTGCTGTTTTTCCGAATCTGTCTCGGACGTTCACATCAGCACCACGTTCCCCAGCAAGGTACCTGACGATATCAAAATGACCTCTTTCAGCAGCACACACGAGCACTGGTTGGCCATCTTGGTCACCAACATTAACATCTGCATTGCATTCTTCAGTAAGGTAACGCACCATGTCGAGGTGTCCCTTTGCAACAGCCCGTGCGAGTGCTGTTTTTCCGAATCTGTCTCGGACGTTCACATCAGCACCACGTTCCCCAGCAAGGTACCTGACGATATCAAAATGACCTCTTTCAGCAGCACACACGAGCACTGGTTGGCCATCTTGGTCACCAACATTAACATCTGCATTGCATTCTTCAGTAAGGTAACGCGCCATGTCGAGGTGTCCCTTTGCAACAGCCCGTGCGAGTGCTGTTTTTCCGTATCTATCTCGGACGTTCACATCAGCGCCACGTTCCCCAGCAAGGTACCTGACGATATCAAAATGACCTCTTTCAGCAGCACACACGAGCGCTGGTTGGCCATCTTGGTCACCAACATTAACATCTGCATTGCATTCTTCAGTAAGGTAACGCACCATGTCGAGGTGTCCCTTTGCAGCAGCCCGTGCGAGTGCTGTTTTTCCGTATCTACCTCGGACGTTCACATCAGCGCCACGTTCCCCAGCAAGGTACCTGACGATATCAAAATGACCTCTTTCAGCAGCACACACGAGCGCTGGTTGGCCATCTTGGTCACCAACATTAACATCTGCATTGCATTCTTCAGTAAGGTAACGCACCATGTCGAGGTGTCCCTTTGCAACAGCCCGTGCGAGTGCTGTTTTTCCGAATCTGTCTCGGACGTTCACATTAGCACCACGTTCCCCAGCAAGGTACCTGACGATATCAAAATGACCTCTTTCAGCAGCACACACGAGCGCTGGTTGGCCATCTTGGTCACCAACATTAACATCTGCATTGCATTCTTCAGTAAGGTAACGCACCATGTCGAGGTGTCCCTTTGCAACAGCCCGTGCGAGTGCTGTTTTTCCGTATCTGTCTCGGACGTTCACATTAGCACCACGTTCCCCAGCAAGGTACCTGACGATATCAAAATGACCTCTTTCAGCAGCACACACGAGCGCTGGTTGGCCATCTTGGTCACCAACATTAACATCTGCATTGCATTCTTCAGTAAGGTAACGCACCATGTCGAGGTGTCCCTTTGCAACAGCCCGTGCGAGTGCTGTTTTTCCGTATCTGTCTCGGACGTTCACATCAGCGCCACGTTCCCCAGCAAGGTACCTGACGATATCAAAATGACCTCTTTCAGCAGCACACACGAGCGCTGGTTGGCCATCTTGGTCACCAACATTAACATCTGCATTGCATTCTTCAGTAAGGTAACGCACCATGTCGAGGTGTCCCTTTGCAACAGCCCGTGCGAGTGCTGTTTTTCCGTATCTATCTCGGACGTTCACATCAGCGCCACGTTCCCCAGCAAGGTACCTGACGATATCAAAATGACCTCTTTCAGCAGCACACACGAGCGCTGGTTGGCCATCTTGGTCACCAACATTAACATCTGCATTGCATTCTTCAGTAAGGTAACGCACCATGTCGAGGTGTCCCTTTGCAACAGCCCGTGCGAGTGCTGTTTTTCCGTATCTATCTCGGACGTTCACATCAGCGCCACGTTCCCCAGCAAGGTACCTGACGATATCAAAATGACCTCTTTCAGCAGCACACACGAGCGCTGGTTGGCCATCTTGGTCACCAACATTAACATCTGCATTGCATTCTTCAGTAAGGTAACGCACCATGTCGAGGTGTCCCTTTGCAACAGCCCGTGCGAGTGCTGTTTTTCCGTATCTATCTCGGACGTTCACATCAGCGCCACGTTCCCCAGCAAGGTACCTGACGATATCAAAATGACCTCTTTCAGCAGCACACACGAGCGCTGGTTGGCCATCTTGGTCACCAACATTAACATCTGCATTGCATTCTTCAGTAAGGTAACGCACCATGTCGAGGTGTCCCTTTGCAACAGCCCGTGCGAGTGCTGTTTTTCCGAATCTGTCTCGGACGTTCACATCAGCACCACGTTCCCCAGCAAGGTACCTGACGATATCAAAATGACCTCTTTCAGCAGCACACACGAGCACTGGTTGGCCATCTTGGTCACCAACATTAACATCTGCATTGCATTCTTCAGTAAGGTAACGCGCCATGTCGAGGTGTCCCTTTGCAACAGCCCGTGCGAGTGCTGTTTTTCCGTATCTGTCTCGGACGTTCACATTAGCACCACGTTCCCCAGCAAGGTACCTGACGATATCAAAATGACCTCTTTCAGCAGCACACACGAGCACTGGTTGGCCATCTTGGTCACCAACATTAACATCTGCATTGCATTCTTCAGTAAGGTAACGCGCCATGTCGAGGTGTCCCTTTGCAACAGCCCGTGCGAGTGCTGTTTTTCCGTATCTAACTCGGACGTTCACATCAGCACCACGTTCCCCAGCAAGGTACCTGACGATATCAAAATGACCTCTTTCAGCAGCACACACGAGCGCTGGTTGGCCATCTTGGTCACCAACATTAACATCTGCATTGCATTCTTCAGTAAGGTAACGCACCATGTCGAGGTGTCCCTTTGCAACAGCCCGTGCGAGTGCTGTTTTTCCGAATCTGTCTCGGACGTTCACATTAGCACCACGTTCCCCAGCAAGGTACCTGACGATATCAAAATGACCTCTTTCAGCAGCACACACGAGCGCTGGTTGGCCATCTTGGTCACCAACATTAACATCTGCATTGCATTCTTCAGTAAGGTAACGCGCCATGTCGAGGTGTCCCTTTGCAACAGCCCGTGCGAGTGCTGTTTTTCCGAATCTGTCTCGGACGTTCACATTAGCACCACGTTCCCCAGCAAGGTACCTGACGATATCAAAATGACCTCTTTCAGCAGCACACACGAGCACTGGTTGGCCATCTTGGTCACCAACATTAACATCTGCATTGCATTCTTCAGTAAGGTAACGCACCATGTCGAGGTGTCCCTTTGCAACAGCCCGTGCGAGTGCTGTTTTTCCGAATCTGTCTCGGACGTTCACATTAGCACCACGTTCCCCAGCAAGGTACCTGACGATATCAAAATGACCTCTTTCAGCAGCACACACGAGCGCTGGTTGGCCATCTTGGTCACCAACATTAACATCTGCATTGCATTCTTCAGTAAGGTAACGCGCCATGTCGAGGTGTCCCTTTGCAACAGCCCGTGCGAGTGCTGTTTTTCCGAATCTGTCTCGGACGTTCACATTAGCACCACGTTCCCCAGCAAGGTACCTGACGATATCAAAATGACCTCTTTCAGCAGCACACACGAGCACTGGTTGGCCATCTTGGTCACCAACATTAACATCTGCATTGCATTCTTCAGTAAGGTAACGCGCCATGTCGAGGTGTCCCTTTGCAACAGCCCGTGCGAGTGCTGTTTTTCCGTATCTATCTCGGACGTTCACATTAGCACCACGTTCCCCAGCAAGGTACCTGACGATATCAAAATGACCTCTTTCAGCAGCACACACGAGCACTGGTTGGCCATCTTGGTCACCAACATTAACATCTGCATTGCATTCTTCAGTAAGGTAACGCGCCATGTCGAGGTGTCCCTTTGCAACAGCCCGTGCGAGTGCTGTTTTTCCGTATCTATCTCGGACGTTCACATTAGCACCACGTTCCCCAGCAAGGTACCTGACGATATCAAAATGACCTCTTTCAGCAGCACACACGAGCGCTGGTTGGCCATCTTGGTCACCAACATTAACATCTGCATTGCATTCTTCAGTAAGGTAACGCACCATGTCGAGGTGTCCCTTTGCAACAGCCCGTGCGAGTGCTGTTTTTCCGAATCTGTCTCGGACGTTCACATTAGCACCACGTTCCCCAGCAAGGTACCTGACGATATCAAAATGACCTCTTTCAGCAGCACACACGAGCGCTGGTTGGCCATCTTGGTCACCAACATTAACATCTGCATTGCATTCTTCAGTAAGGTAACGCGCCATGTCGAGGTGTCCCTTTGCAACAGCCCGTGCGAGTGCTGTTTTTCCGAATCTGTCTCGGACGTTCACATTAGCACCACGTTCCCCAGCAAGGTACCTGACGATATCAAAATGACCTCTTTCAGCAGCACACACGAGCACTGGTTGGCCATCTTGGTCACCAACATTAACATCTGCATTGCATTCTTCAGTAAGGTAACGCGCCATGTCGAGGTGTCCCTTTGCAACAGCCCGTGCGAGTGCTGTTTTTCCGTATCTATCTCGGACGTTCACATTAGCACCACGTTCCCCAGCAAGGTACCTGACGATATCAAAATGACCTCTTTCAGCAGCACACACGAGCACTGGTTGGCCATCTTGGTCACCAACATTAACATCTGCATTGCATTCTTCAGTAAGGTAACGCGCCATGTCGAGGTGTCCCTTTGCAACAGCCCGTGCGAGTGCTGTTTTTCCGTATCTATCTCGGACGTTCACATTAGCACCACGTTCCCCAGCAAGGTACCTGACGATATCAAAATGACCTCTTTCAGCAGCACACACGAGCGCTGGTTGGCCATCTTGGTCACCAACATTAACATCTGCATTGCATTCTTCAGTAAGGTAACGCGCCATGTCGAGGTGTCCCTTTGCAACAGCCCGTGCGAGTGCTGTTTTTCCGAATCTGTCTCGGACGTTCACATTAGCACCACGTTCCCCAGCAAGGTACCTGACGATATCAAAATGACCTCTTTCAGCAGCACACACGAGCACTGGTTGGCCATCTTGGTCACCAACATTAACATCTGCATTGCATTCTTCAGTAAGGTAACGCGCCATGTCGAGGTGTCCCTTTGCAACAGCCCGTGCGAGTGCTGTTTTTCCGAATCTGTCTCGGACGTTCACATCAGCACCACGTTCCCCAGCAAGGTACCTGACGATATCAAAATGACCTCTTTCAGCAGCACACACGAGCGCTGGTTGGCCATCTTGGTCACCAACATTAACATCTGCATTGCATTCTTCAGTAAGGTAACGCGCCATGTCGAGGTGTCCCTTTGCAGCAGCCCGTGCGAGTGCTGTTTTTCCGAATCTATCTCGGACGTTCACATCAGCGCCACGTTCCCCAGCAAGGTACCTGACGATATCAAAATGACCTCTTTCAGCAGCACACACGAGCACTGGTTGGCCATCTTGGTCACCAACATTAACATCTGCATTGCATTCTTCAGTAAGGTAACGCACCATGTCGAGGTGTCCCTTTGCAACAGCCCGTGCGAGTGCTGTTTTTCCGTATCTATCTCGGACGTTCACATCAGCGCCACGTTCCCCAGCAAGGTACCTGACGATATCAAAATGACCTCTTTCAGCAGCACACACGAGCGCTGGTTGGCCATCTTGGTCACCAACATTAACATCTGCATTGCATTCTTCAGTAAGGTAACGCACCATGTCGAGGTGTCCCTTTGCAACAGCCCGTGCGAGTGCTGTTTTTCCGAATCTGTCTCGGACGTTCACATTAGCACCACGTTCCCCAGCAAGGTACCTGACGATATCAAAATGACCTCTTTCAGCAGCACACACGAGCACTGGTTGGCCATCTTGGTCACCAACATTAACATCTGCATTGCATTCTTCAGTAAGGTAACGCACCATGTCGAGGTGTCCCTTTGCAACAGCCCGTGCGAGTGCTGTTTTTCCGAATCTGTCTCGGACGTTCACATTAGCACCACGTTCCCCAGCAAGGTACCTGACGATATCAAAATGACCTCTTTCAGCAGCACACACGAGCACTGGTTGGCCATCTTGGTCACCAACATTAACATCTGCATTGCATTCTTCAGTAAGGTAACGCGCCATGTCGAGGTGTCCCTTTGCAACAGCCCGTGCGAGTGCTGTTTTTCCGTATCTACCTCGGACGTTCACATCAGCGCCACGTTCCCCAGCAAGGTACCTGACGATATCAAAATGACCTCTTTCAGCAGCACACACGAGCGCTGGTTGGCCATCTTGGTCACCAACATTAACATCTGCATTGCATTCTTCAGTAAGGTAACGCGCCATGTCGAGGTGTCCCTTTGCAACAGCCCGTGCGAGTGCTGTTTTTCCGAATCTGTCTCGGACGTTCACATTAGCACCACGTTCCCCAGCAAGGTACCTGACGATATCAAAATGACCTCTTTCAGCAGCACACACGAGCGCTGGTTGGCCATCTTGGTCACCAACATTAACATCTGCATTGCATTCTTCAGTAAGGTAACGCACCATGTCGAGGTGTCCCTTTGCAGCAGCCCGTGCGAGTGCTGTTTTTCCGTATCTATCTCGGACGTTCACATTAGCACCACGTTCCCCAGCAAGGTACCTGACGATATCAAAATGACCTCTTTCAGCAGCACACACGAGCACTGGTTGGCCATCTTGGTCACCAACATTAACATCTGCATTGCATTCTTCAGTAAGGTAACGCGCCATGTCGAGGTGTCCCTTTGCAACAGCCCGTGCGAGTGCTGTTTTTCCGAATCTGTCTCGGACGTTCACATTAGCACCACGTTCCCCAGCAAGGTACCTGACGATATCAAAATGACCTCTTTCAGCAGCACACACGAGCGCTGGTTGGCCATCTTGGTCACCAACATTAACATCTGCATTGCATTCTTCAGTAAGGTAACGCACCATGTCGAGGTGTCCCTTTGCAGCAGCCCGTGCGAGTGCTGTTTTTCCGAATCTGTCTCGGACGTTCACATCAGCACCACGTTCCCCAGCAAGGTACCTGACGATATCAAAATGACCTCTTTCAGCAGCACACACGAGCACTGGTTGGCCATCTTGGTCACCAACATTAACATCTGCATTGCATTCTTCAGTAAGGTAACGCACCATGTCGAGGTGTCCCTTTGCAGCAGCCCGTGCGAGTGCTGTTTTTCCGTATCTACCTCGGACGTTCACATCAGCGCCACGTTCCCCAGCAAGGTACCTGACGATATCAAAATGACCTCTTTCAGCAGCACACACGAGCGCTGGTTGGCCATCTTGGTCACCAACATTAACATCTGCATTGCATTCTTCAGTAAGGTAACGCGCCATGTCGAGGTGTCCCTTTGCAACAGCCCGTGCGAGTGCTGTTTTTCCGAATCTGTCTCGGACGTTCACATTAGCACCACGTTCCCCAGCAAGGTACCTGACGATATCAAAATGACCTCTTTCAGCAGCACACACGAGCGCTGGTTGGCCATCTTGGTCACCAACATTAACATCTGCATTGCATTCTTCAGTAAGGTAACGCACCATGTCGAGGTGTCCCTTTGCAGCAGCCCGTGCGAGTGCTGTTTTTCCGAATCTGTCTCGGACGTTCACATTAGCACCACGTTCCCCAGCAAGGTACCTGACGATATCAAAATGACCTCTTTCAGCAGCACACACGAGCACTGGTTGGCCATCTTGGTCACCAACATTAACATCTGCATTGCATTCTTCAGTAAGGTAACGCACCATGTCGAGGTGTCCCTTTGCAACAGCCCGTGCGAGTGCTGTTTTTCCGAATCTGTCTCGGACGTTCACATCAGCACCACGTTCCCCAGCAAGGTACCTGACGATATCAAAATGACCTCTTTCAGCAGCACACACGAGCACTGGTTGGCCATCTTGGTCACCAACATTAACATCTGCATTGCATTCTTCAGTAAGGTAACGCACCATGTCGAGGTGTCCCTTTGCAGCAGCCCGTGCGAGTGCTGTTTTTCCGTATCTACTCGGACGTTCACATCAGCGCCACGTTCCCCAGCAAGGTACCTGACGATATCAAAATGACCTCTTTCAGCAGCACACACGAGCGCTGGTTGGCCATCTTGGTCACCAACATTAACATCTGCATTGCATTCTTCAGTAAGGTAACGCACCATGTCGAGGTGTCCCTTTGCAGCAGCCCGTGCGAGTGCTGTTTTTCCGAATCTGTCTCGGACGTTCACATCAGCACCACGTTCCCCAGCAAGGTACCTGACGATATCAAAATGACCTCTTTCAGCAGCACACACGAGCACTGGTTGGCCATCTTGGTCACCAACATTAACATCTGCATTGCATTCTTCAGTAAGGTAACGCGCCATGTCGAGGTGTCCCTTTGCAACAGCCCGTGCGAGTGCTGTTTTTCCGTATCTATCTCGGACGTTCACATCAGCACCACGTTCCCCAGCAAGGTACCTGACGATATCAAAATGACCTCTTTCAGCAGCACACACGAGCACTGGTTGGCCATCTTGGTCACCAACATTAACATCTGCATTGCATTCTTCAGTAAGGTAACGCGCCATGTCGAGGTGTCCCTTTGCAACAGCCCGTGCGAGTGCTGTTTTTCCGTATCTATCTCGGACGTTCACATCAGCGCCACGTTCCCCAGCAAGGTACCTGACGATATCAAAATGACCTCTTTCAGCAGCACACACGAGCGCTGGTTGGCCATCTTGGTCACCAACATTAACATCTGCATTGCATTCTTCAGTAAGGTAACGCACCATGTCGAGGTGTCCCTTTGCAGCAGCCCGTGCGAGTGCTGTTTTTCCGTATCTACCTCGGACGTTCACATCAGCGCCACGTTCCCCAGCAAGGTACCTGACGATATCAAAATGACCTCTTTCAGCAGCACACACGAGCACTGGTTGGCCATCTTGGTCACCAACATTAACATCTGCATTGCATTCTTCAGTAAGGTAACGCACCATGTCGAGGTGTCCCTTTGCAACAGCCCGTGCGAGTGCTGTTTTTCCGAATCTGTCTCGGACGTTCACATTAGCACCACGTTCCCCAGCAAGGTACCTGACGATATCAAAATGACCTCTTTCAGCAGCACACACGAGCGCTGGTTGGCCATCTTGGTCACCAACATTAACATCTGCATTGCATTCTTCAGTAAGGTAACGCACCATGTCGAGGTGTCCCTTTGCAACAGCCCGTGCGAGTGCTGTTTTTCCGAATCTGTCTCGGACGTTCACATTAGCACCACGTTCCCCAGCAAGGTACCTGACGATATCAAAATGACCTCTTTCAGCAGCACACACGAGCGCTGGTTGGCCATCTTGGTCACCAACATTAACATCTGCATTGCATTCTTCAGTAAGGTAACGCGCCATGTCGAGGTGTCCCTTTGCAACAGCCCGTGCGAGTGCTGTTTTTCCGAATCTGTCTCGGACGTTCACATTAGCACCACGTTCCCCAGCAAGGTACCTGACGATATCAAAATGACCTCTTTCAGCAGCACACACGAGCACTGGTTGGCCATCTTGGTCACCAACATTAACATCTGCATTGCATTCTTCAGTAAGGTAACGCGCCATGTCGAGGTGTCCCTTTGCAACAGCCCGTGCGAGTGCTGTTTTTCCGTATCTACCTCGGACGTTCACATCAGCGCCACGTTCCCCAGCAAGGTACCTGACGATATCAAAATGACCTCTTTCAGCAGCACACACGAGCGCTGGTTGGCCATCTTGGTCACCAACATTAACATCTGCATTGCATTCTTCAGTAAGGTAACGCACCATGTCGAGGTGTCCCTTTGCAACAGCCCGTGCGAGTGCTGTTTTTCCGAATCTGTCTCGGACGTTCACATTAGCACCACGTTCCCCAGCAAGGTACCTGACGATATCAAAATGACCTCTTTCAGCAGCACACACGAGCGCTGGTTGGCCATCTTGGTCACCAACATTAACATCTGCATTGCATTCTTCAGTAAGGTAACGCGCCATGTCGAGGTGTCCCTTTGCAACAGCCCGTGCGAGTGCTGTTTTTCCGTATCTACCTCGGACGTTCACATCAGCGCCACGTTCCCCAGCAAGGTACCTGACGATATCAAAATGACCTCTTTCAGCAGCACACACGAGCGCTGGTTGGCCATCTTGGTCACCAACATTAACATCTGCATTGCATTCTTCAGTAAGGTAACGCACCATGTCGAGGTGTCCCTTTGCAACAGCCCGTGCGAGTGCTGTTTTTCCGAATCTGTCTCGGACGTTCACATTAGCACCACGTTCCCCAGCAAGGTACCTGACGATATCAAAATGACCTCTTTCAGCAGCACACACGAGCGCTGGTTGGCCATCTTGGTCACCAACATTAACATCTGCATTGCATTCTTCAGTAAGGTAACGCGCCATGTCGAGGTGTCCCTTTGCAACAGCCCGTGCGAGTGCTGTTTTTCCGTATCTACCTCGGACGTTCACATCAGCGCCACGTTCCCCAGCAAGGTACCTGACGATATCAAAATGACCTCTTTCAGCAGCACACACGAGCGCTGGTTGGCCATCTTGGTCACCAACATTAACATCTGCATTGCATTCTTCAGTAAGGTAACGCACCATGTCGAGGTGTCCCTTTGCAACAGCCCGTGCGAGTGCTGTTTTTCCGAATCTGTCTCGGACGTTCACATTAGCACCACGTTCCCCAGCAAGGTACCTGACGATATCAAAATGACCTCTTTCAGCAGCACACACGAGCGCTGGTTGGCCATCTTGGTCACCAACATTAACATCTGCATTGCATTCTTCAGTAAGGTAACGCGCCATGTCGAGGTGTCCCTTTGCAACAGCCCGTGCGAGTGCTGTTTTTCCGTATCTACCTCGGACGTTCACATCAGCGCCACGTTCCCCAGCAAGGTACCTGACGATATCAAAATGACCTCTTTCAGCAGCACACACGAGCGCTGGTTGGCCATCTTGGTCACCAACATTAACATCTGCATTGCATTCTTCAGTAAGGTAACGCACCATGTCGAGGTGTCCCTTTGCAACAGCCCGTGCGAGTGCTGTTTTTCCGAATCTGTCTCGGACGTTCACATTAGCACCACGTTCCCCAGCAAGGTACCTGACGATATCAAAATGACCTCTTTCAGCAGCACACACGAGCACTGGTTGGCCATCTTGGTCACCAACATTAACATCTGCATTGCATTCTTCAGTAAGGTAACGCACCATGTCGAGGTGTCCCTTTGCAACAGCCCGTGCGAGTGCTGTTTTTCCGAATCTGTCTCGGACGTTCACATTAACGTCTGCATTGCATTCTTCAGTAAGGTAACGCACCATGTCGAGGTGTCCCTTTGCAGCAGCCCGTGCGAGTGCTGTTTTTCCGTATCTGTCTCGGACGTTCACATCAGCACCACGTTCCCCAGCAAGGTACCTGACGATATCAAAATGACCTCTTTCAGCAGCACACACGAGCACTGGTTGGCCATCTTGGTCACCAACATTAACATCTGCATTGCATTCTTCAGTAAGGTAACGCGCCATGTCGAGGTGTCCCTTTGCAACAGCCCGTGCGAGTGCTGTTTTTCCGAATCTGTCTCGGACGTTCACATTAGCACCACGTTCCCCAGCAAGGTACCTGACGATATCAAAATGACCTCTTTCAGCAGCACACACGAGCACTGGTTGGCCATCTTGGTCACCAACATTAACATCTGCATTGCATTCTTCAGTAAGGTAACGCGCCATGTCGAGGTGTCCCTTTGCAACAGCCCGTGCGAGTGCTGTTTTTCCGAATCTGTCTCGGACGTTCACATTAGCACCACGTTCCCCAGCAAGGTACCTGACGATATCAAAATGACCTCTTTCAGCAGCACACACGAGCACTGGTTGGCCATCTTGGTCACCAACATTAACATCTGCATTGCATTCTTCAGTAAGGTAACGCACCATGTCGAGGTGTCCCTTTGCAACAGCCCGTGCGAGTGCTGTTTTTCCGTATCTATCTCGGACGTTCACATTAACGTCTGCATTGCATTCTTCAGTAAGGTAACGCACCATGTCGAGGTGTCCCTTTGCAGCAGCCCGTGCGAGTGCTGTTTTTCCGTATCTGTCTCGGACGTTCACATTAGCACCACGTTCCCCAGCAAGGTACCTGACGATATCAAAATGACCTTCTTCAGCAGCACACACGAGCACTGGTTGGCCATCTTGGTCACCAACATTAACATCTGCATTGCATTCTTCAGTAAGGTAACGCACCATGTCGAGGTGTCCCTTTGCAACAGCCCGTGCGAGTGCTGTTTTTCCGAATCTGTCTCGGACGTTCACATTAGCACCACGTTCCCCAGCAAGGTACCTGACGATATCAAAATGACCTCTTTCAGCAGCACACACGAGCACTGGTTGGCCATCTTGGTCACCAACATTAACATCTGCATTGCATTCTTCAGTAAGGTAACGCGCCATGTCGAGGTGTCCCTTTGCAACAGCCCGTGCGAGTGCTGTTTTTCCGAATCTGTCTCGGACGTTCACATTAGCACCACGTTCCCCAGCAAGGTACCTGACGATATCAAAATGACCTCTTTCAGCAGCACACACGAGCACTGGTTGGCCATCTTGGTCACCAACATTAACATCTGCATTGCATTCTTCAGTAAGGTAACGCGCCATGTCGAGGTGTCCCTTTGCAACAGCCCGTGCGAGTGCTGTTTTTCCGTATCTATCTCGGACGTTCACATCAGCGCCACGTTCCCCAGCAAGGTACCTGACGATATCAAAATGACCTCTTTCAGCAGCACACACGAGCGCTGGTTGGCCATCTTGGTCACCAACATTAACATCTGCATTGCATTCTTCAGTAAGGTAACGCACCATGTCGAGGTGTCCCTTTGCAACAGCCCGTGCGAGTGCTGTTTTTCCGAATCTGTCTCGGACGTTCACATTAGCACCACGTTCCCCAGCAAGGTACCTGACGATATCAAAATGACCTCTTCAGCAGCACACACGAGCACTGGTTGGCCATCTTGGTCACCAACATTAACATCTGCATTGCATTCTTCAGTAAGGTAACGCACCATGTCGAGGTGTCCCTTTGCAACAGCCCGTGCGAGTGCTGTTTTTCCGAATCTGTCTCGGACGTTCACATTAGCACCACGTTCCCCAGCAAGGTACCTGACGATATCAAAATGACCTCTTTCAGCAGCACACACGAGCACTGGTTGGCCATCTTGGTCACCAACATTAACATCTGCATTGCATTCTTCAGTAAGGTAACGCGCCATGTCGAGGTGTCCCTTTGCAACAGCCCGTGCGAGTGCTGTTTTTCCGTATCTAACTCGGACGTTCACATTAGCACCACGTTCCCCAGCAAGGTACCTGACGATATCAAAATGACCTCTTTCAGCAGCACACACGAGCGCTGGTTGGCCATCTTGGTCACCAACATTAACATCTGCATTGCATTCTTCAGTAAGGTAACGCACCATGTCGAGGTGTCCCTTTGCAACAGCCCGTGCGAGTGCTGTTTTTCCGAATCTGTCTCGGACGTTCACATTAGCACCACGTTCCCCAGCAAGGTACCTGACGATATCAAAATGACCTCTTTCAGCAGCACACACGAGCGCTGGTTGGCCATCTTGGTCACCAACATTAACATCTGCATTGCATTCTTCAGTAAGGTAACGCGCCATGTCGAGGTGTCCCTTTGCAACAGCCCGTGCGAGTGCTGTTTTTCCGAATCTGTCTCGGACGTTCACATTAGCACCACGTTCCCCAGCAAGGTACCTGACGATATCAAAATGACCTCTTTCAGCAGCACACACGAGCACTGGTTGGCCATCTTGGTCACCAACATTAACATCTGCATTGCATTCTTCAGTAAGGTAACGCGCCATGTCGAGGTGTCCCTTTGCAACAGCCCGTGCGAGTGCTGTTTTTCCGTATCTAACTCGGACGTTCACATTAGCACCACGTTCCCCAGCAAGGTACCTGACGATATCAAAATGACCTCTTTCAGCAGCACACACGAGCACTGGTTGGCCATCTTGGTCACCAACATTAACATCTGCATTGCATTCTTCAGTAAGGTAACGCGCCATGTCGAGGTGTCCCTTTGCAACAGCCCGTGCGAGTGCTGTTTTTCCGTATCTAACTCGGACGTTCACATTAGCACCACGTTCCCCAGCAAGGTACCTGACGATATCAAAATGACCTCTTTCAGCAGCACACACGAGCGCTGGTTGGCCATCTTGGTCACCAACATTAACATCTGCATTGCATTCTTCAGTAAGGTAACGCACCATGTCGAGGTGTCCCTTTGCAACAGCCCGTGCGAGTGCTGTTTTTCCGAATCTGTCTCGGACGTTCACATTAGCACCACGTTCCCCAGCAAGGTACCTGACGATATCAAAATGACCTCTTTCAGCAGCACACACGAGCGCTGGTTGGCCATCTTGGTCACCAACATTAACATCTGCATTGCATTCTTCAGTAAGGTAACGCGCCATGTCGAGGTGTCCCTTTGCAACAGCCCGTGCGAGTGCTGTTTTTCCGTATCTACTCGGACGTTCACATCAGCGCCACGTTCCCCAGCAAGGTACCTGACGATATCAAAATGACCTCTTTCAGCAGCACACACGAGCGCTGGTTGGCCATCTTGGTCACCAACATTAACATCTGCATTGCATTCTTCAGTAAGGTAACGCACCATGTCGAGGTGTCCCTTTGCAACAGCCCGTGCGAGTGCTGTTTTTCCGAATCTGTCTCGGACGTTCACATTAGCACCACGTTCCCCAGCAAGGTACCTGACGATATCAAAATGACCTCTTTCAGCAGCACACACGAGCGCTGGTTGGCCATCTTGGTCACCAACATTAACATCTGCATTGCATTCTTCAGTAAGGTAACGCGCCATGTCGAGGTGTCCCTTTGCAACAGCCCGTGCGAGTGCTGTTTTTCCGAATCTGTCTCGGACGTTCACATTAGCACCACGTTCCCCAGCAAGGTACCTGACGATATCAAAATGACCTCTTCAGCAGCACACACGAGCACTGGTTGGCCATCTTGGTCACCAACATTAACATCTGCATTGCATTCTTCAGTAAGGTAACGCGCCATGTCGAGGTGTCCCTTTGCAACAGCCCGTGCGAGTGCTGTTTTTCCGTATCTACCTCGGACGTTCACATCAGCGCCACGTTCCCCAGCAAGGTACCTGACGATATCAAAATGACCTCTTTCAGCAGCACACACGAGCGCTGGTTGGCCATCTTGGTCACCAACATTAACATCTGCATTGCATTCTTCAGTAAGGTAACGCACCATGTCGAGGTGTCCCTTTGCAACAGCCCGTGCGAGTGCTGTTTTTCCGAATCTGTCTCGGACGTTCACATTAGCACCACGTTCCCCAGCAAGGTACCTGACGATATCAAAATGACCTCTTTCAGCAGCACACACGAGCACTGGTTGGCCATCTTGGTCACCAACATTAACATCTGCATTGCATTCTTCAGTAAGGTAACGCGCCATGTCGAGGTGTCCCTTTGCAACAGCCCGTGCGAGTGCTGTTTTTCCGTATCTAACTCGGACGTTCACATTAGCACCACGTTCCCCAGCAAGGTACCTGACGATATCAAAATGACCTCTTTCAGCAGCACACACGAGCACTGGTTGGCCATCTTGGTCACCAACATTAACATCTGCATTGCATTCTTCAGTAAGGTAACGCGCCATGTCGAGGTGTCCCTTTGCAACAGCCCGTGCGAGTGCTGTTTTTCCGTATCTATCTCGGACGTTCACATCAGCGCCACGTTCCCCAGCAAGGTACCTGACGATATCAAAATGACCTCTTTCAGCAGCACACACGAGCGCTGGTTGGCCATCTTGGTCACCAACATTAACATCTGCATTGCATTCTTCAGTAAGGTAACGCACCATGTCGAGGTGTCCCTTTGCAACAGCCCGTGCGAGTGCTGTTTTTCCGTATCTACCTCGGACGTTCACATCAGCGCCACGTTCCCCAGCAAGGTACCTGACGATATCAAAATGACCTCTTTCAGCAGCACACACGAGCACTGGTTGGCCATCTTGGTCACCAACATTAACATCTGCATTGCATTCTTCAGTAAGGTAACGCGCCATGTCGAGGTGTCCCTTTGCAACAGCCCGTGCGAGTGCTGTTTTTCCGAATCTGTCTCGGACGTTCACATCAGCGCCACGTTCCCCAGCAAGGTACCTGACGATATCAAAATGACCTCTTTCAGCAGCACACACGAGCACTGGTTGGCCATCTTGGTCACCAACATTAACATCTGCATTGCATTCTTCAGTAAGGTAACGCACCATGTCGAGGTGTCCCTTTGCAACAGCCCGTGCGAGTGCTGTTTTTCCGAATCTGTCTCGGACGTTCACATTAGCACCACGTTCCCCAGCAAGGTACCTGACGATATCAAAATGACCTCTTTCAGCAGCACACACGAGCACTGGTTGGCCATCTTGGTCACCAACATTAACATCTGCATTGCATTCTTCAGTAAGGTAACGCGCCATGTCGAGGTGTCCCTTTGCAACAGCCCGTGCGAGTGCTGTTTTTCCGAATCTGTCTCGGACGTTCACATCAGCGCCACGTTCCCCAGCAAGGTACCTGACGATATCAAAATGACCTCTTTCAGCAGCACACACGAGCACTGGTTGGCCATCTTGGTCACCAACATTAACATCTGCATTGCATTCTTCAGTAAGGTAACGCGCCATGTCGAGGTGTCCCTTTGCAACAGCCCGTGCGAGTGCTGTTTTTCCGAATCTGTCTCGGACGTTCACATCAGCGCCACGTTCCCCAGCAAGGTACCTGACGATATCAAAATGACCTCTTTCAGCAGCACACACGAGCACTGGTTGGCCATCTTGGTCACCAACATTAACATCTGCATTGCATTCTTCAGTAAGGTAACGCACCATGTCGAGGTGTCCCTTTGCAACAGCCCGTGCGAGTGCTGTTTTTCCGAATCTGTCTCGGACGTTCACATTAGCACCACGTTCCCCAGCAAGGTACCTGACGATATCAAAATGACCTCTTTCAGCAGCACACACGAGCACTGGTTGGCCATCTTGGTCACCAACATTAACATCTGCATTGCATTCTTCAGTAAGGTAACGCGCCATGTCGAGGTGTCCCTTTGCAACAGCCCGTGCGAGTGCTGTTTTTCCGTATCTAACTCGGACGTTCACATTAGCACCACGTTCCCCAGCAAGGTACCTGACGATATCAAAATGACCTCTTTCAGCAGCACACACGAGCACTGGTTGGCCATCTTGGTCACCAACATTAACATCTGCATTGCATTCTTCAGTAAGGTAACGCGCCATGTCGAGGTGTCCCTTTGCAACAGCCCGTGCGAGTGCTGTTTTTCCGTATCTATCTCGGACGTTCACATCAGCGCCACGTTCCCCAGCAAGGTACCTGACGATATCAAAATGACCTCTTTCAGCAGCACACACGAGCGCTGGTTGGCCATCTTGGTCACCAACATTAACATCTGCATTGCATTCTTCAGTAAGGTAACGCACCATGTCGAGGTGTCCCTTTGCAACAGCCCGTGCGAGTGCTGTTTTTCCGTATCTACCTCGGACGTTCACATCAGCGCCACGTTCCCCAGCAAGGTACCTGACGATATCAAAATGACCTCTTTCAGCAGCACACACGAGCACTGGTTGGCCATCTTGGTCACCAACATTAACATCTGCATTGCATTCTTCAGTAAGGTAACGCGCCATGTCGAGGTGTCCCTTTGCAACAGCCCGTGCGAGTGCTGTTTTTCCGAATCTATCTCGGACGTTCACATCAGCGCCACGTTCCCCAGCAAGGTACCTGACGATATCAAAATGACCTCTTTCAGCAGCACACACGAGCGCTGGTTGGCCATCTTGGTCACCAACATTAACATCTGCATTGCATTCTTCAGTAAGGTAACGCACCATGTCGAGGTGTCCCTTTGCAACAGCCCGTGCGAGTGCTGTTTTTCCGTATCTACCTCGGACGTTCACATCAGCGCCACGTTCCCCAGCAAGGTACCTGACGATATCAAAATGACCTCTTTCAGCAGCACACACGAGCACTGGTTGGCCATCTTGGTCACCAACATTAACATCTGCATTGCATTCTTCAGTAAGGTAACGCGCCATGTCGAGGTGTCCCTTTGCAACAGCCCGTGCGAGTGCTGTTTTTCCGAATCTATCTCGGACGTTCACATCAGCGCCACGTTCCCCAGCAAGGTACCTGACGATATCAAAATGACCTCTTTCAGCAGCACACACGAGCACTGGTTGGCCATCTTGGTCACCAACATTAACATCTGCATTGCATTCTTCAGTAAGGTAACGCGCCATGTCGAGGTGTCCCTTTGCAACAGCCCGTGCGAGTGCTGTTTTTCCGAATCTGTCTCGGACGTTCACATCAGCGCCACGTTCCCCAGCAAGGTACCTGACGATATCAAAATGACCTCTTTCAGCAGCACACACGAGCACTGGTTGGCCATCTTGGTCACCAACATTAACATCTGCATTGCATTCTTCAGTAAGGTAACGCACCATGTCGAGGTGTCCCTTTGCAACAGCCCGTGCGAGTGCTGTTTTTCCGAATCTGTCTCGGACGTTCACATCAGCACCACGTTCCCCAGCAAGGTACCTGACGATATCAAAATGACCTCTTCAGCAGCACACACGAGCACTGGTTGGCCATCTTGGTCACCAACATTAACATCTGCATTGCATTCTTCAGTAAGGTAACGCACCATGTCGAGGTGTCCCTTTGCAACAGCCCGTGCGAGTGCTGTTTTTCCGAATCTATCTCGGACGTTCACATTAACGTCTGCATTGCATTCTTCAGTAAGGTAACGCACCATGTCGAGGTGTCCCTTTGCAACAGCCCGTGCGAGTGCTGTTTTTCCGAATCTGTCTCGGACGTTCACATTAGCACCACGTTCCCCAGCAAGGTACCTGACGATATCAAAATGACCTCTTTCAGCAGCACACACGAGCACTGGTTGGCCATCTTGGTCACCAACATTAACATCTGCATTGCATTCTTCAGTAAGGTAACGCGCCATGTCGAGGTGTCCCTTTGCAACAGCCCGTGCGAGTGCTGTTTTTCCGAATCTGTCTCGGACGTTCACATCAGCGCCACGTTCCCCAGCAAGGTACCTGACGATATCAAAATGACCTCTTTCAGCAGCACACACGAGCACTGGTTGGCCATCTTGGTCACCAACATTAACATCTGCATTGCATTCTTCAGTAAGGTAACGCACCATGTCGAGGTGTCCCTTTGCAACAGCCCGTGCGAGTGCTGTTTTTCCGAATCTGTCTCGGACGTTCACATTAGCACCACGTTCCCCAGCAAGGTACCTGACGATATCAAAATGACCTCTTTCAGCAGCACACACGAGCACTGGTTGGCCATCTTGGTCACCAACATTAACATCTGCATTGCATTCTTCAGTAAGGTAACGCGCCATGTCGAGGTGTCCCTTTGCAACAGCCCGTGCGAGTGCTGTTTTTCCGAATCTGTCTCGGACGTTCACATCAGCGCCACGTTCCCCAGCAAGGTACCTGACGATATCAAAATGACCTCTTCAGCAGCACACACGAGCACTGGTTGGCCATCTTGGTCACCAACATTAACATCTGCATTGCATTCTTCAGTAAGGTAACGCGCCATGTCGAGGTGTCCCTTTGCAACAGCCCGTGCGAGTGCTGTTTTTCCGAATCTGTCTCGGACGTTCACATCAGCGCCACGTTCCCCAGCAAGGTACCTGACGATATCAAAATGACCTCTTCAGCAGCACACACGAGCACTGGTTGGCCATCTTGGTCACCAACATTAACATCTGCATTGCATTCTTCAGTAAGGTAACGCACCATGTCGAGGTGTCCCTTTGCAACAGCCCGTGCGAGTGCTGTTTTTCCGAATCTGTCTCGGACGTTCACATTAGCACCACGTTCCCCAGCAAGGTACCTGACGATATCAAAATGACCTCTTTCAGCAGCACACACGAGCACTGGTTGGCCATCTTGGTCACCAACATTAACATCTGCATTGCATTCTTCAGTAAGGTAACGCGCCATGTCGAGGTGTCCCTTTGCAACAGCCCGTGCGAGTGCTGTTTTTCCGTATCTAACTCGGACGTTCACATTAGCACCACGTTCCCCAGCAAGGTACCTGACGATATCAAAATGACCTCTTTCAGCAGCACACACGAGCGCTGGTTGGCCATCTTGGTCACCAACATTAACATCTGCATTGCATTCTTCAGTAAGGTAACGCACCATGTCGAGGTGTCCCTTTGCAGCAGCCCGTGCGAGTGCTGTTTTTCCGAATCTATCTCGGACGTTCACATCAGCACCACGTTCCCCAGCAAGGTACCTGACGATATCAAAATGACCTCTTTCAGCAGCACACACGAGCACTGGTTGGCCATCTTGGTCACCAACATTAACATCTGCATTGCATTCTTCAGTAAGGTAACGCACCATGTCGAGGTGTCCCTTTGCAGCAGCCCGTGCGAGTGCTGTTTTTCCGAATCTGTCTCGGACGTTCACATTAGCACCACGTTCCCCAGCAAGGTACCTGACGATATCAAAATGACCTCTTTCAGCAGCACACACGAGCGCTGGTTGGCCATCTTGGTCACCAACATTAACATCTGCATTGCATTCTTCAGTAAGGTAACGCACCATGTCGAGGTGTCCCTTTGCAGCAGCCCGTGCGAGTGCTGTTTTTCCGAATCTGTCTCGGACGTTCACATTAGCACCACGTTCCCCAGCAAGGTACCTGACGATATCAAAATGACCTCTTTCAGCAGCACACACGAGCACTGGTTGGCCATCTTGGTCACCAACATTAACATCTGCATTGCATTCTTCAGTAAGGTAACGCGCCATGTCGAGGTGTCCCTTTGCAACAGCCCGTGCGAGTGCTGTTTTTCCGAATCTGTCTCGGACGTTCACATCAGCGCCACGTTCCCCAGCAAGGTACCTGACGATATCAAAATGACCTCTTCAGCAGCACACACGAGCACTGGTTGGCCATCTTGGTCACCAACATTAACATCTGCATTGCATTCTTCAGTAAGGTAACGCACCATGTCGAGGTGTCCCTTTGCAACAGCCCGTGCGAGTGCTGTTTTTCCGAATCTGTCTCGGACGTTCACATTAGCACCACGTTCCCCAGCAAGGTACCTGACGATATCAAAATGACCTCTTTCAGCAGCACACACGAGCACTGGTTGGCCATCTTGGTCACCAACATTAACATCTGCATTGCATTCTTCAGTAAGGTAACGCGCCATGTCGAGGTGTCCCTTTGCAACAGCCCGTGCGAGTGCTGTTTTTCCGTATCTAACTCGGACGTTCACATTAGCACCACGTTCCCCAGCAAGGTACCTGACGATATCAAAATGACCTCTTTCAGCAGCACACACGAGCACTGGTTGGCCATCTTGGTCACCAACATTAACATCTGCATTGCATTCTTCAGTAAGGTAACGCGCCATGTCGAGGTGTCCCTTTGCAACAGCCCGTGCGAGTGCTGTTTTTCCGTATCTAACTCGGACGTTCACATTAGCACCACGTTCCCCAGCAAGGTACCTGACGATATCAAAATGACCTCTTTCAGCAGCACACACGAGCACTGGTTGGCCATCTTGGTCACCAACATTAACATCTGCATTGCATTCTTCAGTAAGGTAACGCGCCATGTCGAGGTGTCCCTTTGCAACAGCCCGTGCGAGTGCTGTTTTTCCGAATCTGTCTCGGACGTTCACATCAGCGCCACGTTCCCCAGCAAGGTACCTGACGATATCAAAATGACCTCTTTCAGCAGCACACACGAGCACTGGTTGGCCATCTTGGTCACCAACATTAACATCTGCATTGCATTCTTCAGTAAGGTAACGCGCCATGTCGAGGTGTCCCTTTGCAACAGCCCGTGCGAGTGCTGTTTTTCCGAATCTGTCTCGGACGTTCACATCAGCGCCACGTTCCCCAGCAAGGTACCTGACGATATCAAAATGACCTCTTCAGCAGCACACACGAGCACTGGTTGGCCATCTTGGTCACCAACATTAACATCTGCATTGCATTCTTCAGTAAGGTAACGCACCATGTCGAGGTGTCCCTTTGCAACAGCCCGTGCGAGTGCTGTTTTTCCGAATCTGTCTCGGACGTTCACATTAGCACCACGTTCCCCAGCAAGGTACCTGACGATATCAAAATGACCTCTTTCAGCAGCACACACGAGCACTGGTTGGCCATCTTGGTCACCAACATTAACATCTGCATTGCATTCTTCAGTAAGGTAACGCGCCATGTCGAGGTGTCCCTTTGCAACAGCCCGTGCGAGTGCTGTTTTTCCGAATCTGTCTCGGACGTTCACATCAGCGCCACGTTCCCCAGCAAGGTACCTGACGATATCAAAATGACCTTCTTCAGCAGCACACACGAGCACTGGTTGGCCATCTTGGTCACCAACATTAACATCTGCATTGCATTCTTCAGTAAGGTAACGCACCATGTCGAGGTGTCCCTTTGCAACAGCCCGTGCGAGTGCTGTTTTTCCGAATCTGTCTCGGACGTTCACATTAGCACCACGTTCCCCAGCAAGGTACCTGACGATATCAAAATGACCTCTTTCAGCAGCACACACGAGCACTGGTTGGCCATCTTGGTCACCAACATTAACATCTGCATTGCATTCTTCAGTAAGGTAACGCGCCATGTCGAGGTGTCCCTTTGCAACAGCCCGTGCGAGTGCTGTTTTTCCGTATCTAACTCGGACGTTCACATTAGCACCACGTTCCCCAGCAAGGTACCTGACGATATCAAAATGACCTCTTTCAGCAGCACACACGAGCGCTGGTTGGCCATCTTGGTCACCAACATTAACATCTGCATTGCATTCTTCAGTAAGGTAACGCGCCATGTCGAGGTGTCCCTTTGCAACAGCCCGTGCGAGTGCTGTTTTTCCGTATCTACCTCGGACGTTCACATCAGCGCCACGTTCCCCAGCAAGGTACCTGACGATATCAAAATGACCTCTTTCAGCAGCACACACGAGCACTGGTTGGCCATCTTGGTCACCAACATTAACATCTGCATTGCATTCTTCAGTAAGGTAACGCGCCATGTCGAGGTGTCCCTTTGCAACAGCCCGTGCGAGTGCTGTTTTTCCGTATCTACCTCGGACGTTCACATCAGCGCCACGTTCCCCAGCAAGGTACCTGACGATATCAAAATGACCTCTTTCAGCAGCACACACGAGCACTGGTTGGCCATCTTGGTCACCAACATTAACATCTGCATTGCATTCTTCAGTAAGGTAACGCACCATGTCGAGGTGTCCCTTTGCAACAGCCCGTGCGAGTGCTGTTTTTCCGAATCTGTCTCGGACGTTCACATTAGCACCACGTTCCCCAGCAAGGTACCTGACGATATCAAAATGACCTCTTTCAGCAGCACACACGAGCGCTGGTTGGCCATCTTGGTCACCAACATTAACATCTGCATTGCATTCTTCAGTAAGGTAACGCACCATGTCGAGGTGTCCCTTTGCAGCAGCCCGTGCGAGTGCTGTTTTTCCGAATCTGTCTCGGACGTTCACATTAGCACCACGTTCCCCAGCAAGGTACCTGACGATATCAAAATGACCTCTTTCAGCAGCACACACGAGCACTGGTTGGCCATCTTGGTCACCAACATTAACATCTGCATTGCATTCTTCAGTAAGGTAACGCACCATGTCGAGGTGTCCCTTTGCAACAGCCCGTGCGAGTGCTGTTTTTCCGAATCTGTCTCGGACGTTCACATTAGCACCACGTTCCCCAGCAAGGTACCTGACGATATCAAAATGACCTCTTTCAGCAGCACACACGAGCGCTGGTTGGCCATCTTGGTCACCAACATTAACATCTGCATTGCATTCTTCAGTAAGGTAACGCACCATGTCGAGGTGTCCCTTTGCAGCAGCCCGTGCGAGTGCTGTTTTTCCGAATCTATCTCGGACGTTCACATCAGCACCACGTTCCCCAGCAAGGTACCTGACGATATCAAAATGACCTCTTTCAGCAGCACACACGAGCACTGGTTGGCCATCTTGGTCACCAACATTAACATCTGCATTGCATTCTTCAGTAAGGTAACGCACCATGTCGAGGTGTCCCTTTGCAGCAGCCCGTGCGAGTGCTGTTTTTCCGAATCTGTCTCGGACGTTCACATTAGCACCACGTTCCCCAGCAAGGTACCTGACGATATCAAAATGACCTCTTTCAGCAGCACACACGAGCGCTGGTTGGCCATCTTGGTCACCAACATTAACATCTGCATTGCATTCTTCAGTAAGGTAACGCACCATGTCGAGGTGTCCCTTTGCAGCAGCCCGTGCGAGTGCTGTTTTTCCGAATCTGTCTCGGACGTTCACATTAGCACCACGTTCCCCAGCAAGGTACCTGACGATATCAAAATGACCTCTTTCAGCAGCACACACGAGCACTGGTTGGCCATCTTGGTCACCAACATTAACATCTGCATTGCATTCTTCAGTAAGGTAACGCACCATGTCGAGGTGTCCCTTTGCAGCAGCCCGTGCGAGTGCTGTTTTTCCGTATCTGTCTCGGACGTTCACATCAGCACCACGTTCCCCAGCAAGGTACCTGACGATATCAAAATGACCTCTTTCAGCAGCACACACGAGCACTGGTTGGCCATCTTGGTCACCAACATTAACATCTGCATTGCATTCTTCAGTAAGGTAACGCGCCATGTCGAGGTGTCCCTTTGCAGCAGCCCGTGCGAGTGCTGTTTTTCCGTATCTACCTCGGACGTTCACATCAGCGCCACGTTCCCCAGCAAGGTACCTGACGATATCAAAATGACCTCTTTCAGCAGCACACACGAGCACTGGTTGGCCATCTTGGTCACCAACATTAACATCTGCATTGCATTCTTCAGTAAGGTAACGCACCATGTCGAGGTGTCCCTTTGCAACAGCCCGTGCGAGTGCTGTTTTTCCGAATCTGTCTCGGACGTTCACATCAGCGCCACGTTCCCCAGCAAGGTACCTGACGATATCAAAATGACCTCTTTCAGCAGCACACACGAGCGCTGGTTGGCCATCTTGGTCACCAACATTAACATCTGCATTGCATTCTTCAGTAAGGTAACGCGCCATGTCGAGGTGTCCCTTTGCAACAGCCCGTGCGAGTGCTGTTTTTCCGTATCTACCTCGGACGTTCACATCAGCGCCACGTTCCCCAGCAAGGTACCTGACGATATCAAAATGACCTCTTTCAGCAGCACACACGAGCACTGGTTGGCCATCTTGGTCACCAACATTAACATCTGCATTGCATTCTTCAGTAAGGTAACGCGCTATGTCGAGGTGTCCCTTTGCAACAGCCCGTGCGAGTGCTGTTTTTCCGTATCTACCTCGGACGTTCACATCAGCGCCACGTTCCCCAGCAAGGTACCTGACGATATCAAAATGACCTCTTTCAGCAGCACACACGAGCACTGGTTGGCCATCTTGGTCACCAACATTAACATCTGCATTGCATTCTTCAGTAAGGTAACGCGCTATGTCGAGGTGTCCCTTTGCAACAGCCCGTGCGAGTGCTGTTTTTCCGTATCTACCTCGGACGTTCACATCAGCGCCACGTTCCCCAGCAAGGTACCTGACGATATCAAAATGACCTCTTTCAGCAGCACACACGAGCACTGGTTGGCCATCTTGGTCACCAACATTAACATCTGCATTGCATTCTTCAGTAAGGTAACGCGCCATGTCGAGGTGTCCCTTTGCAACAGCCCGTGCGAGTGCTGTTTTTCCGTATCTACCTCGGACGTTCACATCAGCGCCACGTTCCCCAGCAAGGTACCTGACGATATCAAAATGACCTCTTTCAGCAGCACACACGAGCACTGGTTGGCCATCTTGGTCACCAACATTAACATCTGCATTGCATTCTTCAGTAAGGTAACGCACCATGTCGAGGTGTCCCTTTGCAACAGCCCGTGCGAGTGCTGTTTTTCCGAATCTGTCTCGGACGTTCACATTAGCACCACGTTCCCCAGCAAGGTACCTGACGATATCAAAATGACCTCTTTCAGCAGCACACACGAGCACTGGTTGGCCATCTTGGTCACCAACATTAACATCTGCATTGCATTCTTCAGTAAGGTAACGCACCATGTCGAGGTGTCCCTTTGCAACAGCCCGTGCGAGTGCTGTTTTTCCGAATCTGTCTCGGACGTTCACATTAGCACCACGTTCCCCAGCAAGGTACCTGACGATATCAAAATGACCTCTTTCAGCAGCACACACGAGCGCTGGTTGGCCATCTTGGTCACCAACATTAACATCTGCATTGCATTCTTCAGTAAGGTAACGCACCATGTCGAGGTGTCCCTTTGCAGCAGCCCGTGCGAGTGCTGTTTTTCCGAATCTATCTCGGACGTTCACATCAGCACCACGTTCCCCAGCAAGGTACCTGACGATATCAAAATGACCTTCTTCAGCAGCACACACGAGCACTGGTTGGCGATCTTGGTCACCAACATTAACATCTGCATTGCATTCTTCAGTAAGGTAACGCACCATGTCGAGGTGTCCCTTTGCAGCAGCCCGTGCGAGTGCTGTTTTTCCGAATCTGTCTCGGACGTTCACATTAGCACCACGTTCCCCAGCAAGGTACCTGACGATATCAAAATGACCTCTTTCAGCAGCACACACGAGCGCTGGTTGGCCATCTTGGTCACCAACATTAACATCTGCATTGCATTCTTCAGTAAGGTAACGCACCATGTCGAGGTGTCCCTTTGCAGCAGCCCGTGCGAGTGCTGTTTTTCCGAATCTGTCTCGGACGTTCACATTAGCACCACGTTCCCCAGCAAGGTACCTGACGATATCAAAATGACCTCTTTCAGCAGCACACACGAGCACTGGTTGGCCATCTTGGTCACCAACATTAACGTCTGCATTGCATTCTTCAGTAAGGTAACGCACCATGTCGAGGTGTCCCTTTGCAACAGCCCGTGCGAGTGCTGTTTTTCCGAATCTGTCTCGGACGTTCACATTAGCACCACGTTCCCCAGCAAGGTACCTGACGATATCAAAATGACCTCTTTCAGCAGCACACACGAGCGCTGGTTGGCCATCTTGGTCACCAACATTAACATCTGCATTGCATTCTTCAGTAAGGTAACGCACCATGTCGAGGTGTCCCTTTGCAGCAGCCCGTGCGAGTGCTGTTTTTCCGAATCTATCTCGGACGTTCACATCAGCACCACGTTCCCCAGCAAGGTACCTGACGATATCAAAATGACCTCTTCAGCAGCACACACGAGCACTGGTTGGCGATCTTGGTCACCAACATTAACATCTGCATTGCATTCTTCAGTAAGGTAACGCACCATGTCGAGGTGTCCCTTTGCAGCAGCCCGTGCGAGTGCTGTTTTTCCGAATCTGTCTCGGACGTTCACATTAGCACCACGTTCCCCAGCAAGGTACCTGACGATATCAAAATGACCTTCTTCAGCAGCACACACGAGCACTGGTTGGCCATCTTGGTCACCAACATTAACATCTGCATTGCATTCTTCAGTAAGGTAACGCACCATGTCGAGGTGTCCCTTTGCAGCAGCCCGTGCGAGTGCTGTTTTTCCGAATCTGTCTCGGACGTTCACATTAGCACCACGTTCCCCAGCAAGGTACCTGACGATATCAAAATGACCTCTTTCAGCAGCACACACGAGCGCTGGTTGGCCATCTTGGTCACCAACATTAACATCTGCATTGCATTCTTCAGTAAGGTAACGCGCCATGTCGAGGTGTCCCTTTGCAGCAGCCCGTGCGAGTGCTGTTTTTCCGAATCTGTCTCGGACGTTCACATTAGCACCACGTTCCCCAGCAAGGTACCTGACGATATCAAAATGACCTCTTTCAGCAGCACACACGAGCACTGGTTGGCGATCTTGGTCACCAACATTAACATCTGCATTGCATTCTTCAGTAAGGTAACGCACCATGTCGAGGTGTCCCTTTGCAGCAGCCCGTGCGAGTGCTGTTTTTCCGTATCTGTCTCGGACGTTCACATCAGCACCACGTTCCCCAGCAAGGTACCTGACGATATCAAAATGACCTCTTTCAGCAGCACACACGAGCACTGGTTGGCGATCTTGGTCACCAACATTAACATCTGCATTGCATTCTTCAGTAAGGTAACGCACCATGTCGAGGTGTCCCTTTGCAGCAGCCCGTGCGAGTGCTGTTTTTCCGAATCTGTCTCGGACGTTCACATTAGCACCACGTTCCCCAGCAAGGTACCTGACGATATCAAAATGACCTCTTTCAGCAGCACACACGAGCGCTGGTTGGCCATCTTGGTCACCAACATTAACGTCTGCATTGCATTCTTCAGTAAGGTAACGCACCATGTCGAGGTGTCCCTTTGCAGCAGCCCGTGCGAGTGCTGTTTTTCCGAATCTGTCTCGGACGTTCACATTAGCACCACGTTCCCCAGCAAGGTACCTGACGATATCAAAATGACCTCTTTCAGCAGCACACACGAGCACTGGTTGGCGATCTTGGTCACCAACATTAACATCTGCATTGCATTCTTCAGTAAGGTAACGCACCATGTCGAGGTGTCCCTTTGCAGCAGCCCGTGCGAGTGCTGTTTTTCCGTATCTATCTCGGACGTTCACATCAGCGCCACGTTCCCCAGCAAGGTACCTGACGATATCAAAATGACCTCTTTCAGCAGCACACACGAGCGCTGGTTGGCCATCTTGGTCACCAACATTAACGTCTGCATTGCATTCTTCAGTAAGGTAACGCGCTATGTCGAGGTGTCCCTTTGCAACAGCCCGTGCGAGTGCTGTTTTTCCGTATCTACCTCGGACGTTCACATCAGCGCCACGTTCCCCAGCAAGGTACCTGACGATATCAAAATGACCTCTTTCAGCAGCACACACGAGCACTGGTTGGCCATCTTGGTCACCAACATTAACGTCTGCATTGCATTCTTCAGTAAGGTAACGCGCTATGTCGAGGTGTCCCTTTGCAACAGCCCGTGCGAGTGCTGTTTTTCCGTATCTACCTCGGACGTTCACATCAGCGCCACGTTCCCCAGCAAGGTACCTGACGATATCAAAATGACCTCTTTCAGCAGCACACACGAGCACTGGTTGGCCATCTTGGTCACCAACATTAACATCTGCATTGCATTCTTCAGTAAGGTAACGCACCATGTCGAGGTGTCCCTTTGCAGCAGCCCGTGCGAGTGCTGTTTTTCCGTATCTATCTCGGACGTTCACATCAGCGCCACGTTCCCCAGCAAGGTACCTGACGATATCAAAATGACCTCTTTCAGCAGCACACACGAGCGCTGGTTGGCCATCTTGGTCACCAACATTAACGTCTGCATTGCATTCTTCAGTAAGGTAACGCGCTATGTCGAGGTGTCCCTTTGCAACAGCCCGTGCGAGTGCTGTTTTTCCGTATCTACCTCGGACGTTCACATCAGCGCCACGTTCCCCAGCAAGGTACCTGACGATATCAAAATGACCTCTTTCAGCAGCACACACGAGCACTGGTTGGCCATCTTGGTCACCAACATTAACGTCTGCATTGCATTCTTCAGTAAGGTAACGCGCTATGTCGAGGTGTCCCTTTGCAACAGCCCGTGCGAGTGCTGTTTTTCCGTATCTACCTCGGACGTTCACATCAGCGCCACGTTCCCCAGCAAGGTACCTGACGATATCAAAATGACCTCTTTCAGCAGCACACACGAGCACTGGTTGGCCATCTTGGTCACCAACATTAACATCTGCATTGCATTCTTCAGTAAGGTAACGCACCATGTCGAGGTGTCCCTTTGCAACAGCCCGTGCGAGTGCTGTTTTTCCGAATCTGTCTCGGACGTTCACATTAGCACCACGTTCCCCAGCAAGGTACCTGACGATATCAAAATGACCTCTTTCAGCAGCACACACGAGCGCTGGTTGGCCATCTTGGTCACCAACATTAACATCTGCATTGCATTCTTCAGTAAGGTAACGCACCATGTCGAGGTGTCCCTTTGCAGCAGCCCGTGCGAGTGCTGTTTTTCCGAATCTGTCTCGGACGTTCACATTAGCACCACGTTCCCCAGCAAGGTACCTGACGATATCAAAATGACCTCTTTCAGCAGCACACACGAGCACTGGTTGGCCATCTTGGTCACCAACATTAACGTCTGCATTGCATTCTTCAGTAAGGTAACGCACCATGTCGAGGTGTCCCTTTGCAACAGCCCGTGCGAGTGCTGTTTTTCCGAATCTGTCTCGGACGTTCACATTAGCACCACGTTCCCCAGCAAGGTACCTGACGATATCAAAATGACCTTCTTCAGCAGCACACACGAGCACTGGTTGGCCATCTTGGTCACCAACATTAACATCTGCATTGCATTCTTCAGTAAGGTAACGCACCATGTCGAGGTGTCCCTTTGCAACAGCCCGTGCGAGTGCTGTTTTTCCGAATCTGTCTCGGACGTTCACATTAGCACCACGTTCCCCAGCAAGGTACCTGACGATATCAAAATGACCTCTTTCAGCAGCACACACGAGCACTGGTTGGCCATCTTGGTCACCAACATTAACATCTGCATTGCATTCTTCAGTAAGGTAACGCGCCATGTCGAGGTGTCCCTTTGCAACAGCCCGTGCGAGTGCTGTTTTTCCGAATCTGTCTCGGACGTTCACATCAGCGCCACGTTCCCCAGCAAGGTACCTGACGATATCAAAATGACCTTCTTCAGCAGCACACACGAGCACTGGTTGGCCATCTTGGTCACCAACATTAACATCTGCATTGCATTCTTCAGTAAGGTAACGCACCATGTCGAGGTGTCCCTTTGCAACAGCCCGTGCGAGTGCTGTTTTTCCGAATCTATCTCGGACGTTCACATTAACGTCTGCATTGCATTCTTCAGTAAGGTAACGCACCATGTCGAGGTGTCCCTTTGCAACAGCCCGTGCGAGTGCTGTTTTTCCGAATCTGTCTCGGACGTTCACATTAGCACCACGTTCCCCAGCAAGGTACCTGACGATATCAAAATGACCTCTTTCAGCAGCACACACGAGCACTGGTTGGCCATCTTGGTCACCAACATTAACATCTGCATTGCATTCTTCAGTAAGGTAACGCGCCATGTCGAGGTGTCCCTTTGCAACAGCCCGTGCGAGTGCTGTTTTTCCGAATCTGTCTCGGACGTTCACATCAGCGCCACGTTCCCCAGCAAGGTACCTGACGATATCAAAATGACCTTCTTCAGCAGCACACACGAGCACTGGTTGGCCATCTTGGTCACCAACATTAACATCTGCATTGCATTCTTCAGTAAGGTAACGCACCATGTCGAGGTGTCCCTTTGCAACAGCCCGTGCGAGTGCTGTTTTTCCGAATCTGTCTCGGACGTTCACATTAGCACCACGTTCCCCAGCAAGGTACCTGACGATATCAAAATGACCTCTTTCAGCAGCACACACGAGCACTGGTTGGCCATCTTGGTCACCAACATTAACATCTGCATTGCATTCTTCAGTAAGGTAACGCGCCATGTCGAGGTGTCCCTTTGCAACAGCCCGTGCGAGTGCTGTTTTTCCGAATCTGTCTCGGACGTTCACATCAGCGCCACGTTCCCCAGCAAGGTACCTGACGATATCAAAATGACCTTCTTCAGCAGCACACACGAGCACTGGTTGGCCATCTTGGTCACCAACATTAACATCTGCATTGCATTCTTCAGTAAGGTAACGCGCCATGTCGAGGTGTCCCTTTGCAACAGCCCGTGCGAGTGCTGTTTTTCCGAATCTGTCTCGGACGTTCACATCAGCGCCACGTTCCCCAGCAAGGTACCTGACGATATCAAAATGACCTTCTTCAGCAGCACACACGAGCACTGGTTGGCCATCTTGGTCACCAACATTAACATCTGCATTGCATTCTTCAGTAAGGTAACGCACCATGTCGAGGTGTCCCTTTGCAACAGCCCGTGCGAGTGCTGTTTTTCCGAATCTGTCTCGGACGTTCACATTAGCACCACGTTCCCCAGCAAGGTACCTGACGATATCAAAATGACCTCTTTCAGCAGCACACACGAGCACTGGTTGGCCATCTTGGTCACCAACATTAACATCTGCATTGCATTCTTCAGTAAGGTAACGCGCCATGTCGAGGTGTCCCTTTGCAACAGCCCGTGCGAGTGCTGTTTTTCCGTATCTAACTCGGACGTTCACATTAGCACCACGTTCCCCAGCAAGGTACCTGACGATATCAAAATGACCTCTTTCAGCAGCACACACGAGCGCTGGTTGGCCATCTTGGTCACCAACATTAACATCTGCATTGCATTCTTCAGTAAGGTAACGCACCATGTCGAGGTGTCCCTTTGCAACAGCCCGTGCGAGTGCTGTTTTTCCGTATCTACCTCGGACGTTCACATCAGCGCCACGTTCCCCAGCAAGGTACCTGACGATATCAAAATGACCTTCTTCAGCAGCACACACGAGCACTGGTTGGCCATCTTGGTCACCAACATTAACATCTGCATTGCATTCTTCAGTAAGGTAACGCACCATGTCGAGGTGTCCCTTTGCAACAGCCCGTGCGAGTGCTGTTTTTCCGAATCTGTCTCGGACGTTCACATCAGCGCCACGTTCCCCAGCAAGGTACCTGACGATATCAAAATGACCTTCTTCAGCAGCACACACGAGCACTGGTTGGCCATCTTGGTCACCAACATTAACATCTGCATTGCATTCTTCAGTAAGGTAACGCGCCATGTCGAGGTGTCCCTTTGCAACAGCCCGTGCGAGTGCTGTTTTTCCGAATCTGTCTCGGACGTTCACATTAGCACCACGTTCCCCAGCAAGGTACCTGACGATATCAAAATGACCTCTTTCAGCAGCACACACGAGCACTGGTTGGCCATCTTGGTCACCAACATTAACATCTGCATTGCATTCTTCAGTAAGGTAACGCGCCATGTCGAGGTGTCCCTTTGCAACAGCCCGTGCGAGTGCTGTTTTTCCGAATCTGTCTCGGACGTTCACATCAGCACCACGTTCCCCAGCAAGGTACCTGACGATATCAAAATGACCTCTTTCAGCAGCACACACGAGCACTGGTTGGCCATCTTGGTCACCAACATTAACATCTGCATTGCATTCTTCAGTAAGGTAACGCACCATGTCGAGGTGTCCCTTTGCAGCAGCCCGTGCGAGTGCTGTTTTTCCGTATCTACCTCGGACGTTCACATCAGCGCCACGTTCCCCAGCAAGGTACCTGACGATATCAAAATGACCTTCTTCAGCAGCACACACGAGCACTGGTTGGCCATCTTGGTCACCAACATTAACATCTGCATTGCATTCTTCAGTAAGGTAACGCACCATGTCGAGGTGTCCCTTTGCAACAGCCCGTGCGAGTGCTGTTTTTCCGAATCTGTCTCGGACGTTCACATTAGCACCACGTTCCCCAGCAAGGTACCTGACGATATCAAAATGACCTTCTTCAGCAGCACACACGAGCACTGGTTGGCCATCTTGGTCACCAACATTAACATCTGCATTGCATTCTTCAGTAAGGTAACGCGCCATGTCGAGGTGTCCCTTTGCAACAGCCCGTGCGAGTGCTGTTTTTCCGTATCTAACTCGGACGTTCACATTAGCACCACGTTCCCCAGCAAGGTACCTGACGATATCAAAATGACCTCTTTCAGCAGCACACACGAGCACTGGTTGGCCATCTTGGTCACCAACATTAACATCTGCATTGCATTCTTCAGTAAGGTAACGCGCCATGTCGAGGTGTCCCTTTGCAACAGCCCGTGCGAGTGCTGTTTTTCCGTATCTATCTCGGACGTTCACATCAGCGCCACGTTCCCCAGCAAGGTACCTGACGATATCAAAATGACCTCTTTCAGCAGCACACACGAGCGCTGGTTGGCCATCTTGGTCACCAACATTAACATCTGCATTGCATTCTTCAGTAAGGTAACGCACCATGTCGAGGTGTCCCTTTGCAACAGCCCGTGCGAGTGCTGTTTTTCCGTATCTACCTCGGACGTTCACATCAGCGCCACGTTCCCCAGCAAGGTACCTGACGATATCAAAATGACCTTCTTCAGCAGCACACACGAGCACTGGTTGGCCATCTTGGTCACCAACATTAACATCTGCATTGCATTCTTCAGTAAGGTAACGCACCATGTCGAGGTGTCCCTTTGCAACAGCCCGTGCGAGTGCTGTTTTTCCGAATCTGTCTCGGACGTTCACATTAGCACCACGTTCCCCAGCAAGGTACCTGACGATATCAAAATGACCTTCTTCAGCAGCACACACGAGCACTGGTTGGCCATCTTGGTCACCAACATTAACATCTGCATTGCATTCTTCAGTAAGGTAACGCGCCATGTCGAGGTGTCCCTTTGCAACAGCCCGTGCGAGTGCTGTTTTTCCGTATCTAACTCGGACGTTCACATTAGCACCACGTTCCCCAGCAAGGTACCTGACGATATCAAAATGACCTCTTTCAGCAGCACACACGAGCACTGGTTGGCGATCTTGGTCACCAACATTAACATCTGCATTGCATTCTTCAGTAAGGTAACGCACCATGTCGAGGTGTCCCTTTGCAACAGCCCGTGCGAGTGCTGTTTTTCCGAATCTGTCTCGGACGTTCACATTAGCACCACGTTCCCCAGCAAGGTACCTGACGATATCAAAATGACCTTCTTCAGCAGCACACACGAGCGCTGGTTGGCCATCTTGGTCACCAACATTAACATCTGCATTGCATTCTTCAGTAAGGTAACGCACCATGTCGAGGTGTCCCTTTGCAACAGCCCGTGCGAGTGCTGTTTTTCCGAATCTGTCTCGGACGTTCACATTAGCACCACGTTCCCCAGCAAGGTACCTGACGATATCAAAATGACCTTCTTCAGCAGCACACACGAGCACTGGTTGGCCATCTTGGTCACCAACATTAACATCTGCATTGCATTCTTCAGTAAGGTAACGCACCATGTCGAGGTGTCCCTTTGCAACAGCCCGTGCGAGTGCTGTTTTTCCGAATCTGTCTCGGACGTTCACATTAGCACCACGTTCCCCAGCAAGGTACCTGACGATATCAAAATGACCTCTTTCAGCAGCACACACGAGCACTGGTTGGCCATCTTGGTCACCAACATTAACATCTGCATTGCATTCTTCAGTAAGGTAACGCGCCATGTCGAGGTGTCCCTTTGCAACAGCCCGTGCGAGTGCTGTTTTTCCGTATCTAACTCGGACGTTCACATTAGCACCACGTTCCCCAGCAAGGTACCTGACGATATCAAAATGACCTCTTTCAGCAGCACACACGAGCACTGGTTGGCCATCTTGGTCACCAACATTAACATCTGCATTGCATTCTTCAGTAAGGTAACGCACCATGTCGAGGTGTCCCTTTGCAACAGCCCGTGCGAGTGCTGTTTTTCCGAATCTGTCTCGGACGTTCACATTAGCACCACGTTCCCCAGCAAGGTACCTGACGATATCAAAATGACCTTCTTCAGCAGCACACACGAGCACTGGTTGGCCATCTTGGTCACCAACATTAACATCTGCATTGCATTCTTCAGTAAGGTAACGCACCATGTCGAGGTGTCCCTTTGCAACAGCCCGTGCGAGTGCTGTTTTTCCGAATCTGTCTCGGACGTTCACATTAGCACCACGTTCCCCAGCAAGGTACCTGACGATATCAAAATGACCTCTTTCAGCAGCACACACGAGCACTGGTTGGCCATCTTGGTCACCAACATTAACATCTGCATTGCATTCTTCAGTAAGGTAACGCGCCATGTCGAGGTGTCCCTTTGCAGCAGCCCGTGCGAGTGCTGTTTTTCCGAATCTATCTCGGACGTTCACATTAACGTCCGCGTTGCATTCTTGAGTAAGGTAACGCACCATGTCGAGGTGTCCCTTTGCAACAGCCCGTGCGAGTGCTGTTTTTCCGAATCTATCTCGGACGTTCACATTAACGTCCGCGTTGCATTCTTGAGTAAGGTAACGCACCATGTCGAGGTGTCCCTTTGCAACAGCCCGTGCGAGTGCTGTTTTTCCGAATCTGTCTCGGACGTTCACATCAGCGCCACGTTCCCCAGCAAGGTACCTGACGATATCAAAATGACCTTCTTCAGCAGCACACACGAGCACTGGTTGGCCATCTTGGTCACCAACATTAACATCTGCATTGCATTCTTCAGTAAGGTAACGCGCCATGTCGAGGTGTCCCTTTGCAACAGCCCGTGCGAGTGCTGTTTTTCCGAATCTGTCTCGGACGTTCACATTAGCACCACGTTCCCCAGCAAGGTACCTGACGATATCAAAATGACCTTCTTCAGCAGCACACACGAGCACTGGTTGGCGATCTCGACCACCAACATTAACATCTGCATTGCATTCTTCAGTAAGGTAACGCGCCATGTCGAGGTGTCCCTTTGCAACAGCCCGTGCGAGTGCTGTTTTTCCGAATCTATCTCGGACGTTCACATTAACGTCCGCGTTGCATTCTTGAGTAAGGTAACGCACCATGTCGAGGTGTCCCTTTGCAACAGCCCGTGCGAGTGCTGTTTTTCCGAATCTATCTCGGACGTTCACATTAACGTCCGCGTTGCATTCTTGAGTAAGGTAACGCACCACGTCGAGGTCTCCATTTGCAACAGCCCGTGCAAGTGCTGTTTTTCCGAATCTGTCTCGGACGTTCACATCAGCGCCACGTTCCCCAGCAAGGTACCTGACGATATCAACATGTCCATTTTCAGCGGCCCTCATCAATACACTCCGGTCCTCTTCATCGGTAGAATTCACATCAACTCCAGTAGCCATCAACTCGCGTACGAGCTGTAGATCCCCCTGTTCTGCAGCTTCGAACAGCCGTTTACTTTCTTCCATTTGTCCCCTTTCACGTGCGTTCTTGTGGGCTCAACTCGGACTGACTGGGGCTCTCAACTCTCCAGAGACTAAGCTCAGCCAGTTGACACCCTGTGCCTCGTGTAGCGGGTAGTGCAAGTGACCCCAGCGACGAACTGGCGCAAAGGATCCCGCCCCCCACAACAATCCCTTGCTACCTTTCGCCAAATCCAGGTCTTGTCGGTCAAAGATCGTGAAGATACCATACGGTTGCCGCAACAGGAACAGCGCACGTAAACGTACGCTATGGTCCTGCTGCGCGTATTCGACGCGGGGGATAAAAGCCGCTGTGCTGCGCGGCCACTCCCCAGTGTCGGCGCCAGTCTAGGCTGCACACACCAAGGTGACTTTAGGCGAATCCTCGCATCCAATCCGGCCCTTCACGCTGCCATTTTGGGCATGTTACCACTGGAACTGCTGCTGGCTGCCAGTATCCTATTCAAAGGCAATGAACGGATGCCTTGCCCCCGTTCACAAATCTTGAGAGTGATTGAGCACAGCGGTTCGATTCGCTGTATGGTACCAACCTCTCCGAGAGCGTTAAGGTGGGGAGTGGTGTGGTGGGTGTTGCGAGGCACCTGAACGTACTTGCCTTTGTGAGTCACAAGTTGTGACCTTGTGGACTTGGGCGAACCCCTCAGCCTTGAATGACCCTATCTTCAGGTCTTGAACGCGAGAAGTCTTGGTCGCTTGCCACAAACCCTTTATCCTTTTATCTCGAGAGCGTTTCGATGGCGCGCAAGTATCTACGATCTCTATTGTTCTCGATGGAATGCATCTCAACGCTCTTCTATGGGGACATTTTATCCATGAATCCATTGGAGCTGGTGGCGGAGATTGCCATCTCGTTGTGGAGCATCTACATTTACGGGGCATTGGTCGGTGCGCAGGGTGAATTGTTGAATGCCCGTGCACGTCGCGAAGCAGCATTCGAGCAGAGTTTGGGTGAGCTGCAGCACTATTTAGTGCAGAATGAAGTATCGAAGAAGCTCAAGCGGCAAATTAAATCTTACTGCGCGCGAGTGTGGCGTCGTCGCAAAGGCGAGAAGGAACTTGCTGCTGTGGCTCATGTCTCTCATACTTTGCTCGAAGACGTGGTGTTGGCTACACTTCGTGGGTTCGCTGCACGAGTCACCGCTTTCCATTCGTTGGACGAACACTTTTTACGTGGATTGTTGGTGTGTCTGCATTATGTGGTTTGTTCCGAAGGCGAAGAGGTAGCCATGAAAGGGGACGTGGATCGCAGCATGTACTTCATCGCGCAAGGTCGAGTTTTGGTGAAACTTGATTCCGGTGAGTCGATTCGAGAGCGTGGTGAATTTTTGGCGAGTTGGCACATGCTCAATGTGCCGCCAATCTATTGAGCTTCCTCACAAAGAGTTCGACTTGTTGACACAAATCGACGTTAATCATAATGGCCGATTGGTGTCAAAACCGTATATAGCAGCAATCATCCACAACAACTCCACTGAAACCATAATTGCTGACACCTTGGAATATCCTCCAGCACTTGGTAAAGATAATCACTCATGCCTTAGGTTCCCACCACTGACGGCCAAAGCACTTTGCGCTCACAGCATCAATCCGAAGAAGTAGAGAAACCGTAATTATCCATACCCAGACGTCACTCGTCCCGTCAAAATCCCTGCAATGCGGTCCCGGGCACAAGGGCCCCACCAACCTTCGCCAGTTTACAAAGGATCGGTGCGAGGCCACGCATCCGAATTCTCGGCCACAAACTCGCGAAACGACCGTGGTTTACGTCGCAGCAGAAAACTATTGTTCACTTCTTGCTGCGCACCAGCTTCCAATGCTCGAATCACCGCGAGCTCCTCGTCAATCGCGTCACCAGGGACGCCATGCACCCATCGCGAAGGCTGTACCGCCCACAACGGGAAGTAGGAATAGTTGACCTTCTCTCCAATCCCCTTCGACAACAGCTTAGTGACATCCTCAAACGTCAACGCCTCAGGTCCCGTGACCGTAACCACCCCTCCACCCTCTTCATTACTCTTCTCCTTCACCAACAAAGCACTCAAACTCTCCGCAACATCCAACGGATGCACAAACGCGACGCGTTCTCACTTCACGCTCATGGACAGAGTCCTCCCACGCACCGTCGTACAACCGACGTTTACGTTATCGCGGAGCCACTTAACCACCTCGATATGGCCATTGATTGCAGCACCATCCATAGCAGCAGATGTACATCCCTCCGAGCGTTCTTTGTGGAGCCATTTCACCACTTCCAGATGCCCGCCTGTTGCTGCAGCATCCATAGCGTGAGCAGAGCAGCCCTCTTTTCTGTTTTCATGCAACCACTGCACGACGTTCAGAAATCCATTTCTAGCGACTTTGTCCATTGCTGCTTTCGTACATTTCGGACCCGCTCGCTTTCTTGGTTGGCTTCTTTTGCGCTTTTTGTTACTTGGAGCAAGTGAAAGCTCGGGCTGATGCAAAAATTGAAGAACACGAAGATGCCCGTTGCAAGAGGCTGCATGCATCGCAGCATACCGATTCTTCTTGACGTTCGGTCGCGAATCAAACAAGTCTGCCGCCGAGTCATTACCATACTCTGAATACAGCCACTGGACGACTTCAAGACGCCTATTCTTTGCAGCCGCAGCCATGGTTCGCGCTGACATTGCCACAGCTTCCTTTGACGAGTCGAGCTGGCGGGCCAACGTTTCGAGCTGATCGGCAGAAACTAAGGAGTCCCGTGTCGTATTCGACGGATCTATGGTTCTCTCGCGCAGGAACTTGGCAACTTCGAGATGTCCGTGTGTAGCAGCAACGTGGATAGCGAGCCTAGCCTCGTCAATTGGAGCTATTAGGTCTAGACGTCGGGAGTAGCTGACACGATTAAGTAGCCAACGCACGACATGAAGATGACCGCCACCAGCGGCTCTCACCACTAATCCCACCACATCATTGAGAGCTTGATTTTCGTCTAACCACTGCAAGACGACAAGATTTCCCCCAGCTGCAACTTCGAGGGGAAGGTTGCAGAAAGGAACTCTCCACGCGGCACCTTCCGATCGAAACCACCCAGCTATGTGAAGGTCTCCAACGCGCTCTGCACTTTCCATTGCTTCGTCCATGTGGTACCATTCGTGAGGATAATGGTGATTCAGCCACCAGATGACGTGACTCTGACGGTTTTGAGCTGCTCTTGCCATTGTGTAGCCTCCCCATTTCATCCGACGCTGTGGCCGCCTCAAATCCTGTACTCCAGGCCCCGAAAAGGCAGAATCGTTGTCTTGGAAAAACTGCAAAACATCCTTCATATGCTCTTCAGGGACGTCCCCCAGAGCGTTATCCACGTCCACGATGTAGTCCTCGAAATGGCCCACGAGCCATGTACAAAGTTTTAAGTTGTAACGATACACCGCCTCGTTCATGGCTGCGGAGGAAATACCGATAATGGCGGCCATTCCGTCAGTCGTCACTACTACCGGAACCGCCAGCCACTTCCATACTTTCTTCTTTGAGTAGTGGATACTGCGATGGAATGGAGGCAAAGGCTTCTCATTCTTCATTTTGCGTCCTGCAGCACAAGCCATGGCATGGTGGACTCGTTAGGTGGCCGGGCGCTTGGCGGAGCTGTGGCTGCCTCACGAGTTGTTACTGCCAGTGCTTGACGTGGCGGGGTTGACACGACTCCATGGTCGACCCGATCAACAGCCTCGGACACTCAGCCGGTTCTCCAGTCGCAAGCTGTTGGCGTGGTCTCACTACAAGTTCAGACTAATGCTCCGTGAGAAGATGCACCTCTGCCAGCCAAGCTTCGTTACGAGAACTCTGAGCATGGCCCCTCTGCGCGCTGAGGGCACGTCAGTACTTGTACGTGAAGCTTTGTCGTTTGCTGCTTTCGCAAATTTCATTGGAATACGTAAATACTTGATTTCCACTAAATCAAATATTTCGGCTATACAAACGTAAACATGCTGATTTTCTTCAACTCTAATACTTCAGTGGCCATCAACTGTCGACCATGTTCCGCTCCATTTCCCGCCCCACGCAGCGCCTCCTGCAGACCAAGACGCGTGCTCCTGTGTCACAGTCACTCTCCTCTCACTCTTTCAACTCCAAGTCTTCCAATAACGACAACAACTCCGCCCTCCCAGCTGCTCTCCGAACGTTCAAGGAGCTGCACGGTCACTTGAACATTCCCGCCTCCTTCGTCGTCCCCTCCAACGACGACAATTGGCCCACACATACGTGGGGACTTCATCTCGGCGACAAAGCCGCCGAATTGCGTGAAAGGTCTCGCAAAAATGAATTCCCAGCTGACGACTCGGACTGGGAGAAGATCGTTCTACCGGCTCTAGAGCAATTCTTCGAGTTGAATTCCCACACGGATATTCCGGAGGATTTTGTTGTCCCTGAGGGAGGTGAGACGTGGCCCGAGGCCTCATGGGGCCTGAAGTTGGGAGAAAAGATGGCGACAATCCGCCAGTCGATGAATGAAAAGAAGGAAAAGTTTGAGAAGGCGCCGATTACCGACAAGCAACCGCTAAAAGACGAGCGCACTTGGACGGACAAAGTTATGCCATCTCTGATGGTGTTCAGACACGAGTTTGGCCATTGCAAAGCCCCCCAGCACTTCGTGGTGCCGGCGGAGAGTCCGTGGCCCCCGATGGCGTGGGGGCTGGGTCTCGGAAGAATTGTTGGTGAAGTTCGGGCTGGAAAGCGTTATGTGGAGCAAGCTACTCGTGACAAGGGGATGTTGGGATTGCTGGGATTCAAATTGGGCGGTAAGGAGTAGGAGGAAGCAACTACGGACACGGACATGGGTGTCGTTGAGCTTGTGATAAGAGAGATGATGAATCTGCAAGATCTCACTCCTCGAGCCTTCATATAGCGAACATCAATTGGCTTCGAATGTATACACCGTGGAGCAAGACCATGGAGACAGACACCAACAGCTCGCTCTACTTCGTACCGTGCCACACATGGAATGTTCTCCACTGTGACGTCGCCTAATGCGCCAACCAGAATCGCCAGTTCGGGGAGGATTGCTGCCACTACGCAACTACCGGGCCAGGGTTACGTTCCAGGCAAGATCACCAACATTTGGTCCTTGCAAAGTATGGGAAGACACCGAAGAAGATTGAGAAGATCGTGATGGGCATTTTCTATGGTGGTGGTGGCGTACCAATTGACATGCAGTCCAGCTTGCCAGAAATTGATTGTAGGAAATGCCAGAAATTGATTTATGGAGCCTAATGTCCGTAGAAAATATGCAATCGGTCAATTGCTTGCTGCACGAATCACTCAAGAAGTTAGGAATGTGGACTATCTGTGACTCCAATCAGGCGTCCGATCAGCTTCGTCCAAGCTGTTTCTCCGCTCACCAAATGTATGCTGCATTCTCTTGTATTTTCAGCAAGAACGCCACCAATCTCGTCGAAACCATTTCGCTCAGCCATGAATAGTGTACAGAGTTTGCTGCACGTAGGGCTTTTAGGTGCAAGCACCCTCACCATGTCGACATTGTTTGACGTGGCAGCGGCGAGCAATGCTAGCCCAATGCAGTGTGCAGAACAAGCGTATGAGTTCTTCAAATCGACCTCAACGAGATCTTCAGCATCAAAGCACGAAGAACTTGGTTCGTATGCTTCCATCAACATCTCCACTAGCTTGGTCAGCTTCTTATGGCTTCCCACTATTGCTGCTATCACAAACCCGATCTGCTCTCGACCACATCGTGCGATCAGCAGCTTTACCACATTCATGTGGCCATTCTCTGCTGCAGCTACCAATGCCCATACAGCTACCTTGATCTCCACCCCAGTAGATCCATATTCAGAGTGAAATTGTCGTTGGGCAAAGTAGGTAGAACTGCCCTCTCCATGCACTGCTTTCAAATACAATGTCATTGCGAAATCTTCGAGCTTGAAGTCTTGGAGCCGTCCCGTTATTTGGAAGATATACTCAATTACGCCCGCATGACCATTAGCCGCAGCATTGCGTAAAGCATCGTTCGCATCAACTATATCACGCGGGTCCAACAGCCTCATCGCATCCACGTGTCCATTTGTTGCTGCTTCTAGAAAAGCTGCCCCCACCATTATTTCGTCATCACATGTAGTACGCAAAAAGGTGACAGTCTCCACATGACCATTTGCCGCTGCGCGTTTGAGAGCTTCGTGATAGTCACATTGCTTCTGCTTCTTGTTGCACAGTAATTTCACAACGGCGAGGTGTCCGTTTGCTGCTGCTCCATTCAATGCCTCCTCCGAGCAACCTTCGCTTCGCTTCGAAAGTAACCACTGCACGATATCCAAGTGTCCATTTGTAGCACTGCCATCCATGGCGCCTACTGTCCAAGGTCGAGTCGCTCCGTGGAGTCGAACTACGCGTTGGAACCGATTGTACACTGCACTGTCGATGGTTTCAGGAACCAGAAACTCGTTGACTTGATGATAAATGTGCGGAAGCTCCTTCAGCTCGACGGGGAGCGCGACAGCAACGCATAGCAGTAGAGTCGTCATCTTCAGCGAAAAATAACAATGAGAGTGCCTCGATCCAATTCTCAGGGACAGGGACTTTGCTTCTTTCTGAGAATGTCTTCACGACAGAAAAAAATAACTAAAATAAACATGAGTGAGGGTCTCTAACGCACGATTTTGAGGCAAGTCGTACTCACCTTATCATTTAAATAAAATACGGGACGTCATTTTCTGGATAGTTTTTTACGGGATCCGTAGTGACTCTTCATGCATATTGTCGGTCCAAATCTCCATGACGGGCCACGCAAGAGCTCGAAAATTGCCACGGGACAGTAGCAGTGTGAACGGCAGCTTCTATGGCTACATTGGCGAGTTGCGCAATGCATTCGATCCTCACTCCCTCCTGCTCAAGATCTGGCACCAAATTCTGTTTGGTTGTCTCCTCTACGAATTGTTCCTGCTTCCTTTCGCCGTCACATTCGCAGCTGAAAACGCTCTACCTTCATCAACAACAGCATTTCGAACGTTCTACGCTGCCGAAATCCTCTTCTGTGGAGACTTCTACGTGAAACTAAACACCGGATTCTACGAGGCTGGCAACATCCACCGAGACAAACGCAAAGCACGAGCCAAGTACCTTAAGTCCTTCAGCTTCTTGATGGATGTAGTATCTGTTCTACCTTTTTCAATCATTCTACCTTTAGCCAATGTCACTATTTCCAACCAGGGAATATTTTGGCCAGGGTGGTTGGAATTCCACAAATTTCTGAGATTATGGAGGATGCCCAGCTATTTGTCGAATCTAGACGATGTCTACGCCAAATACTTTCGAGCACTGAAATTGTTCAAAGTGTTGATGACGATAGCCTTCGTGGCTCACGTGGTTTCGTGTGGACGCTTTACGTTCGGTTGGAGGGAGGCATTTGCCCTCAATTCAGACACTTCATTTTCTCCGTCGACACTTGAAAGTGAACCATTAGGCTCCCAATATGCCCGAGCTTTGTTTTGGAGCGTGGGTCTTCTTACTGGAGCTTTTGAAGGTGCGATGCCACGATGCAACACAGATTTCTTGTTTAAATTGGCAGTGGTGCTGCTGGGTTTTGTGCTGTTTATCTACGCTTGTTCTACGTTGTTTATGCTGTCCAAGTCGGAGAGCAACCAGACTGTGTTGGCACAGGCGCGGATTAACCAACTACGCCACTTGCTTACCTTCCATCATGTACCAGAATCGCTGCAGGTGCAGGCTGTTGAATACTTGAAGCGCCATTACACGGACGCTGAGTCGAATGATCGAGAGGTAGTTAAGTTGTTGTGTCCGTCGATTACGAAGGATATCCAGGTGGCACTGTTGAAAGATATGGTCGGTCGAATCCCATTATTTCGACGTTGCAACCAGCGGTTCATTGTAGCTATTACAAGTTTGCTGGAGATGGCGAGCTACCCCGCTCATGTTACATTGTTTGAGGCGGGTGACAAAGGCGACTACATGTATGTGGTGAATTCAGGGGTGCTGCATATTTTGGTAAATGGAGTCAAGGTGCGAGAACTTCGACAAGGAAGTTTTTTCGGCGAAATGTCATTATTCTCAAAGCGACCTCGCTCTGCTGCAGTTGTAACGACGTCTTACTGCACGCTGTATCGTCTCTCAAGGTTCCACACGGAGCGGGTACTAGAAGGTTATCCAGACTACGCCACAGAAATCGCATTGACGATCGACGAGATGCTCAACGAACGGGAAGCCAATAAATCAGCAGGAAGTCACAGCGGCGGCGAGGAATTCATGCTGACGACGTTGTATCAATTATCATCGAAGCCGCCTGTGAAACGGAAGCGACCATCGCTGCGAGACCGTGCAAAGAATGTAAAGCGACCATCGCTATCACGCAGCAAGTCAACAAAGACTTTGTCGGTATCAAGGCACTCAGAATATGACGGAGGAAATGTGTCGATGAACGAAAAGCGCGCCATAGATTTCACTCCTGCGCCGATTGTTTGTCCGCCCAAGGTAGCAGACACGAAGCCTGCCAACGTCGGGAAATTGGTACGCAGTCAGTCAGCATACGCTCGTCGAGTGTCGTCTGGAACAGATTGGTTGGCGCAACGTTCCCCAAGTTTGAAAACCTCGACAGCTTCCCGTCCTGATACGATGCAAGGGTATTATGATAACCTGTCACGACGCCGTGGGTCTCACCAATTAGCCGCTGACGCGTTATCCAGCATTGCAGCTCGGGTACTAATGCGTCGGGTGATCGATCATACGTCCAAGTGGCGGAAACGTTGGCTGATTGCGCTCCAAATCCACTTGGCCGTGAACTGGTTTATCGTGCCACTACTTCTTGCATTTTCAGCTCTGGATTGTCCGAGGTCTAATCATGGCGTGTTGGCTGTGTATTGCATCTTGGATATTCTGCTGGCAGTCGACATCTACATGAATTTTCATTTGACGTACACAGTGAACCGCAAGAAAATTGTGGATCCCTCGCTCATGGCGAAACATTATTTTTGCAGGTCGTTCGTTGCAGATTTGCTGTGCATGCTTCCCTATGAACTATTGATCCCGGTGAGTGCTTCACCACTGCTAGAAGTTCACCCAGCTTTGCTGCGATTGCCACGGCTACTTCGAGCTTGGCATGTTCGGGGGCACTTGAGGGAGTGGGAAAACTCGTTTCGACTCAGCAGCATCGGCTGGTTTGCGATGGCTGGTATCGCGTATTTGTTGCTGTTGCACCTTATAACCTGCCTCTACTTCAGTCTCACGTACTTGGAAGGTTTTGGTGAAGATGAAAATTCATGGTTGCCTTCCAGCGCATTGTTAGTAAGGAAATATGTAAATGCAAGTGATGGGGTAGAGCATTTTGCTAGAGAGACAAGCAACGGGTCCTTCACTGAAGCCCAAGTGCATAATATTATCGAGGTACAGTACGCTCGTTCGCTTTACTTCGGGGCGACAATGCTTACAACTTTGGGCAAAACTCTCGAGCCAACCTCTGTCGTGCAGTGTTCAGTCACACTGCTGTTGATGTTGTGTGGCTTTCTCGCCATGGCGGTGATGATAGATAGTTTCCAGAAACGTGTCACTGCCTCAGCATTCGAGCAGAAGGAGTTCCTAGTTACACGCACGCGCGTCCAAAAATTTATCAACTCCCGAACTGCACCGGCTGGAGTTCATCAGCGAGCCAAGTCGTTTCTAGAATTTTGGTGGTCATCGCACCGTGGAGCTGTTGCCGGTGAATTATTGAACGAGCTACCGGAGGCTATCAAGCGACCGGTTGTGCGGAGTATGTGTCAGCCGGCGCTACGAACATTATCGCTTCTTGCGGGAGTTCGACCTTGTTTAGATGCGCTGGAACAAGTGTTTATCGACAACATCCGCTTCATTCTGTATGGACAGGGAGAGATTATATACCGACAAGGAGACTACGCCAGCGGCCTCTTCTTTCTGTTGGAAGGTGAACTCATTATCACTGCTAACGGCGGCGCACCCCGCACACTCGTCCAAGGAGGATTTATTGGAACGGCAGCTCTGAATCTTAGTGAAACATCGGTTAGTTACGAGGAACGTGTGACTGCAGCAAGTGGATGCATCCTGATCTTTGTGTCTCGAGACCACCTGAATGGGATGCACAAAGTGTTCCCCACGGTTTCCATGGCTCTCCGAGCTCTCGAAAAACGACTTGAAGGTGCCAAGTTGGCTAGGGCTCAGCAAGATTTTAGTGGGCGTGAGAGATCCTTTAGCGGAGGACTGAGACCGATGCCTGATGTGCAAAAGCTAACATATGAGATGAAAGTGCTGCGATACCTGGATCTTGACGAGATTACCTTCGACCCCGACGCCGTTACCACTGAACTTTGGGATTTGTGGATATTTTGCTTGACAATCGCGTCATATTTGAAGGTGGTGAAGGAAATAACTGCTGGAGTCGACGATAATTTCGTTGTGCGTTCGGAGATTGTCGCTGTATTTTTTGAGTTTTTCTTCGCGCTGGACATTTATTTCCAGTCGCGTCTTGGGTACTACGAGTACGGCAACAAGATCATGGACATTGTTTCGATTCGTAAAAGTTTCTGTGGCTCTCGCTTATGTTGGTGCGCCGTGCTCGCCCTCATTCCTCTGTATTCGGTGAATTGGATGCTGGGATCTTCGCACCGTCATGAAATGCTAAGTGTGAACAAGCTCCTGCGTCTCGTCCGAGCGGCGAAGACATTTGGAAAATATGAGAGCAAACACCTGAACTGGACGTTGCAATTGCGGCTACTAAAGTTGGTGCTGGTGTCCATTATACCCGCACATCTCTTCGGTTGCATTTGGTTAGATTTTAAAGATTCCTCCACATTTCAAGGTGCCGATGCATGGTTACCGTCGCCATCACTGAAAGCGGCAAATGCAAGTGTGCAACATTCAGCTTTACTCTTTTGGGCGTTTGGTTTGATTTCGGACTCTAGCGCTGGAGAAATGCCCAAAACGGTGGCACAGTGCTGCTTCACAGTGGTTGTCCTTCTAACTGGCGCTTTTCTCTTCGCTTTTGTGATTGGAAATATTTCCGATGTCGTGGAACTCGTCGATGCGAACACGCGTGAGTTCAATGGCAAACTCAGCTCAGTTCGGCTACTGTTAGCACATTTCCACCTACCGGTTTCGATCGAAGAGCAGCTCAAAACGTATTTCTTCTTTCAAAGGTACCACACGATCACTCAAGAGTACATGCTGGAACGTTGCCTGCCACCGTCACTTTTAACGGAAATTCGTCTCATTCATCTCCAGCCCATGATCGCGAAAGTTGGATTTCTTGCTGGGATGGAAGGGTCTGTGACGAGGATGCTCGTCTCACAGTTTGTTCAAGCTCTTACAGTGAAGGACCAATACGTATTTCGTCTAGGCGAGGAAGGAAGCGACATGTTTTTCGTTTTATTTGGAATCATCGAGGTGCTTGTGCCGATAGAGACGCTGCATCGACGCCAATCACACGATGCGAAACTAGACGCTCTTGGTTCCCCGTCTCGATCTTCGTTCCACACGGTCTTCCCCACATTGGATCCGTCCAAGATGCACTCCAGAAGCCAAATGAGGAAGGTGAACGAACTCACGTCAGGTAGCTACTTCGGCGAAGTGGCGTTGTTTACGAGTAAACCTCGAACTGCTCATGCTCGTTGCAAGACATCTTGTGTGCTGTATCGCTTATCTCGACGTTCTTTGGAACTTGTGTTCGAGCGGTATCCAGACTGGAAGCGAAAAGTGCTCAAGATCGTTAATATTCAACAGGAGCAGCAACTTCTGCGTAATTTGTACGTGGAGGAGCAGATGGATATCACCTCAAACAAGCCGAAGAGCATGGTGAAGCATGTTGATATTCTTGGTGACGCCACCAGGACCAACAGCTCGACAGGTAGCTTCACGGAGAAACCTTCGGCACCGGCCCAGCAGCGAGAAGTTCGCGGCTCGACCTCCCGACCACGCTTGTCCTCGATAAAAGCATCTGGGTCATTCTTCTCGTCGTACAAAGCTCAGCGCTCAGCGTCAGTAGCAGCAGAAGAATCAACCGTCAGTTTATTGAGTGAACGCAAGCAGACGGTCCTCTGGGTAGACATGCTGCTGCAATGCACCGATGCACAAAGCGCCTTCCACATTCAATGGTTGACGGTCATCGCAGTTGCTACCATCTATATGGCACTTGTAATACCGTATCGCAATGCGTTCGATGTTCTGGAGCGTTTAAGCCCGTTGCCAATCACTGCACGAGCACTGGAGCTCACGTGCGAGGTCTTGTTCGGATGGGATATTTGGGTCAACTGGAACCTGAAAGACGGGTTGGAGGCCATGGAGCTGTACGAGAAGAAACAACGCGATGCATACCAGAAAGAGCGACTGTGGATCGACGTGATCGCAGCAATCCCGGTTGATCACTTCCTTTCGGACTTCTACCAGTCTCCGCTGTTGAATTTGAATCGATGCTTGAAGCTATTCAATTTCCCGCACTACATGCGAGAGATCAACCGCCGCAGCGTCGCGTACGAGAAGAATCGGCTTTGCACATTGTGGGTCTTACTATTTGTCCTCATACAGTGGTGTGCATGTGCCTACTTTTCCCTTGCGTCGACCACAAATGCAGCACTCGGCGACAGTTGGGATCAATGGTCCCCACCCCGCAGCATAATTGACATTTCCTGGACAAACCCGCCGTTCGACTTATTGATGCTGCGTTTCCTGCGTGGAATATTTTTCGCAGCCACTGTGTTCATAAAAAAAGGCAAAGTATTCGAGCCGACAAACTACGCCGGCTATTCATTCACGCTCTTCGTGGACTTTGTTGGTTTGGTGACGATGGCTTTCATGATCGGGGAGATGGCCAACCTGTACGTGTCGTACATCAGCAATGAAGTGGAGTTCCGGAAGAACCATATCGCGGTGGATTTATACTTGGAACGTTGGCACATTACTGGAAAGTTACGAGCTCGATCACACGCCTTCCTGTCTTCTTTGTGGAGTTCACACCGTGGTGTAAGCTACCAGGCAATCTTTGATGAAATCCCGCAAGTGATCCGAACCGAGTCTATTATGCATATCGCCAAATTGCCTCTACGTGTATTTATCAACAATGTCTTCCGTCCATTCGCTACCGCTCACCCTCATGATCAGAATGTTGAGGCAATCACACGTGCTATCGCCCAACACCTCAAATACGAGGGGTATCCGCGAGATGAATGTGTGCTGGTGGAAGGTAGCGTCTCGAAGGAGATGTACTTTGTTGTCAAAGGCTATTTAATCTCTACCACAAACGCGATTCAGCCGAAAAGCTCTCCGGGCCAGCCGGATCAACACTACAGGAAGGGAGATTTCTTTGGTGAACATGGATTGCTGGGATATTCTGTGGGAGTGTCGACCGTTAAAACCGTGTCCGCTTGCGACTTGTTATCTTTAAGTTCCGAGAACTTGCTCGATGTAATTCTTTCTCGTCCTCTGTTCCAGACAGCACTGAGTATTGCTGTTGAGGGGTATCGTGAACTGTCCAAGCATACGCGGTTTAACCAACCAACCTCCGAGCAAGAGAACGCGAGACAGGCTGAGCAAAATTGGGGTGCTGTGTTGTTTCGACGCCTTAGCGCGCGGAAGAAGAAGTGGCTTGAGGAAGCGCTTTCATTCAATGCTACAGACTCCGATGAAGTATTTAACGAACCGTGGACGGTCTCGTGCTTAAAACCAGGTCAGGAAGTGGGGCTTGTCAATATTTTTACGCCTGAAGCGTGCATCAAAGTGTTCGAGAAGCTGCTTCGACTCATAGCTACTCGTGGTTTGTTGGACACGAAGAGTTTGCATCAGTCGACAGCGCAGTTCCGGGACACGTTGCCGGTTATGACGGCGGATCTGTCTACACACCGCACCGCTAGCATGTTGGCGACCGAAAAATCCCAGAGCAGTAAAAAGCTTTCGTATATTCAGTAGAACCAAGTGTACGAGCTGGACGAATATGAACAACGACAAGCTAAGTAAATGCAGCGAACTAAATCATCCCGGAGCCGCTGGCAATATTCGCCGTAGATAGCAGCGGTCATTCACTACTTGCAGATCCCTTCGGGATCGACGCTATTCTACATGTCTGCGCTCAATCCGATGTCTCTGTATAAGTGGAAGAAAATCATGAAGACTCTGAGTGGAAGCGGAAAGTGCTGGCGAGACAAGTACCATGTAACTATCTCGCACGACTAGTCTTAAAGGCTAAGGTGGCAATCACAAAACAACCTACAGCATCAAAATTGAAGATCAAGCTGGAGAAACACTTCGCTGCCAAGCAACCCCACTCACTGATATTCTACTGTGCAGGTATTGGCGAGCGGTCTTGTCCACCATGAATGTATGCAGCAAGTATAAGAAGTGCATCATAACGGGCAACGACTAGAATATTGGGGGCAAAAGTATTGCACTTGCCTGTTGTTTGTAGACCGTCAAACAGCACCGAAAACTTACTTTAAGTGGGTTGACCCGAGGATACCACAGCTGTCCCGGCTGAACTTGCACTGTCTGGAGAACTATGCATCGTCCAAATTATCAACCGCGCCGTTCCAAAACTCCCCGAGGAGATTAAAAACTGCGAAAATCTCTAAAACCGAAGCACTGCTGGAATGACTGTCGGAGTTCTCCCACCTCGAACGTCTGTAAGCAGTTGTGTGGGTTCAACTGATATACGCCGCTCATAAATTATGTGGAATGCTCTCTCCACGCGTCTAGCGACTTTTTCTAACATGATATTTTGTGAGTGCGTCCCGCAGTTTGCGTATGGCTAGATTTTGGCGACAACACCGTAATCTGTTTCAAAACTACTCCGCAGCAAAATCTGTATCTGACTGATCTGGAAGTAACAAAGCTAGCAACCAGATTTTGAAGCATGCGGTAGAATATGGGCGGCAGCTATCGCAGTATCGGATAACAGTGTCAAATTATATCGAATGTGACCTGGAGACGCAAGGCAAACGATCGGACAGCGAAAGATGAAACCGTGTGTCTGGCTCAGCTACCCCAGAGGCTGGATCAGCGGATGCTTGAGCTCAGCAATGTATCTTCATTCTCCAAAATCCTCGCCAAGTCACAACCAACTCACCCTTCGCCGCTCAGCGCAATTCTCGACACCCTGATGCCCCAACGACCACCAAGTATATCGACGTCCAAGTGGATGACACCCCATGGGGTGGCTCACTTCGTCAAGAACTCGGATCTGTGGACTCGTCCGTGGATCGGTTGGGCCTTCGTCTACAGCTTTGTGCTGTTGGTCTTCTTCCTCTACCGCCGAATTTCATTGACGGCGCTGGTTACGATGTACGCCACCATCAAGGACATGACGCCAGGTTTCGTGCTCGGAGCTCTGACGCTCGGTTTCGTGGAGGATTTCGTGTGTGCGACGTACTTTGCGTGTCTTCTGTGGGGGTTTGACGTCGTCAAGCTCGAGATCAGCAAACAAGTGGGGTATAATGAACAACTGCGCGTTGTCAAGGCCATCTCGACGTTCTTGGTGTCGTGGCTGCTCTACGTTGCTATGATGATTCCGTTCTGGGCGGATTTACTGCTGGTCCGGTTGAGGGGCATGCGCTTCACGTTCGGGCTGGTTGAATTGGCAATCACCGAGAAGGACATGATCAGCGCAGTCCCGATATCAAGTGAGGAATTGCACAATGGGTTCGTGCATGCCATGACTCTGATGACACTGGCAACGCTTTTTGCGAGTATGCGGACGTGGGCTCCATGGACGGATCTGACGCTCTGGAACCCAGCATATTTGCTGTCTTGTCAAACGCCAAGTCGCGCCAAAAGTGGTGCTGCTATCCAGTACTCGGTCGTACAAGCTGACGATCCTGCTCAATTTTCAGAGTCGGAGGGGTCGGAGGTGCTGGACGACGGCGTGGTCACCCCCAAAAAGCGTCGGAACTCATACTGCAAACAAGCGATTGCAGTATCCCTTGCACTCGTGGTTATCCCTGTTGTCGCGGTGGTCATGAGTTGGACGATGTCACCCCTCGTTGCATACTCGGCACTGAATACTTCCCTGAACGAGCTATTCGGACGTGCTTTCCAGCCAACACTCCCGGATATGAGTTTCAGCTTGCCATGGCCCGAGAAATTTATTCACAAGGCAACCGAGGAGTACACTCTATTCGGTAGTAACTCCCTGTATCGTCGAACCACAGGCTTTCACGGAGATCTCGCCTTCGACGTGGAAGTCAACCCAGCCGATCCACCCAATGTGCTGTTGATTGCGATCGAGTCGTTCCGATTTCATGATTCTCGCTACCTCGTCGGAGATGAGGACCCATCCGACCTTTTCAAGGGCACGAACATCACAATCACCCCCAACTTCGACAAGTGGGCGAAACGTGGCATTGCACTCCCCAATTTTTGGTCGAGTTGGAGTACGAGTCGCTCGCTGGAGAGTCTTCTTTTTGCACAGATTCCGTTCGACAGCGCGACACAATCAGGGATAACTGGGGGCAGGAACGAAACCAAACTTTCTGGTTTACCACAGCTTTTCACTGGAAAAGGGTACGAGACGTTCTTCACCAGTGGGTGTACGACACTTTACGATGCTTGGGATATTTTTCTTCCGGCTCACGGCTTTGATACAGTGTTGGAACGCGCCGAAATGAAGAAGTTGGCCGAAAGCGACTTGGGGATCAAGCATGATGAATGGGATGCCCCAGAGTATCGTGGTCTCGGTTGGGGCGTACACGACGACTTGAGCTTTCAACTTCTCGGGGATCTGATGATAAACAAGACGAAGGAGCAGAGGGATCGTGTAGCCAACAAGAAACCCAAGAAGCCGCTCTTTCTCACACACTACACCATCTCCAGTCATGCCGACTTCACGCATCGTCCGAGATGGTACAATGAATCCGTGAAACCAATTTTCTCGGCGCTGTATGAGGGGCTGAACTATGCCGAGCACATCAAGGACTACCTGGAAGTACGGTACTTCACCGACATGGAGTTAGGGAAATTCATGGACCGCATGGCAAAGGAGGGTATTCTCAACGACTCGATCGTTGTTATCGTAGGTGACCACGGACAGGCGCCGGAGTATTGGATTCGCCCCGACGAACGAGATGTATCTTGCACGCGTGTGGGTGGCACAATTATCGCCGAAGGACGGCTGGGTGACTCGGTTGGACTCGTCATTGACGATGCTGCGGAACAGTACGATATCCTCAATACGCTTGCAGATATCACGGGTGTGCCAGCGGGAGGGTTCATCCAAGACGGTGTCGGTCGCTCACTCAAACGCAAGGTAAATTTTGGTGAGAGGGTTGTGTTCAGCAACAACCCGACGCGAAAGATGTCCATTGTGCGCGGCCACCAACGGCTTCGATACGATCGTGTCACGGACTCGGTGTTACTTCACGATGCCAACAGAGATCACGACATGGCTGTCGATCTGTTTCCAGGGCTTTCAGCCAAGGAACGAACGGAATGGCTGCACTGGCGTGAAGATGGGCGTCGCCTCAACGAGTACTACACGAAGCGCTGGGACAATGAATGCTTACTAACACCAGATTGCACGGATACAGGTAGCACGTAAGAGCCCAAGCGTAGGCTTGATCTTTCTAATGCTACGGGTGTACATCGTTCAATCCAAAGCTTATATGTGTTTACTCCATTCGCGCAACGGCAAGAGTGTTTTGGTGGAGAAGAAGACTGGCAAGAATGAAGACAAGCAAGGCAGGAAGAGCTTCCTCAGCGTGGTGGGGCTTTTGGAGCGACAAAATCAAAGCCTTTCAGATTTTTCTCGAAAAACGTACTCAACAGCGCGAACAAGCTGCGAAGAGGAAAGAAGTTCTGGCGGAAACAGCAGAAGACCGCGCTTTACGCGAGAAGTTGGTTCGATCGAGTAAGTTGCGTGTCTGCAGCAATCGACGCTCAAAGAGCACGTTTACTACGTCGTTTGACTAGATGGAATTGTATTCCATATTACGAGTAAACAACTATTTTTTATAGATATATTCTATCCCTCTCAATTAGAATGCACCTCGATTTTTAGAAAATGATCATCTTTTTGCTAAAAAAATGATTTTTTTTTAAGACCTACTCTAGGCGAGAGGGAAAACCGACTATGTATTCTAATTGAGAGATAAAACGACCCAAAAACAGTATTCCATCAAAGAGGGCGATGGAATTGGTGGTCGGCAGACTTTCCGGGTGCAATCCCATACATTTTCCTGTTGTTGTCCGGAAGTCTGCCGACCACCAATTCCATCGCCCTCTTTGATGGAATACTGTTTTTGGGTCGTTTTATCTCTCAATTAGAATACATAGTCGGTTTTCCCTCTCGCCTAGAGTAGGTCTTAAAAAAAAATCATTTTTTTAGCAAAAAGATGATCATTTTCTAAAAATCGAGGTGCATTCTAATTGAGAGGGATAGAATATATCTATAAAAAATAGTTGTTTACTCGTAATATGGAATACAATTCCATCTAGTCAAACGACGTAGTAAACGTGCTCTTTGAGCGTCGATTGCTGCAGACACGCAACTTACTCGATCGAACCAACTTCTCGCGTAAAGCGCGGTCTTCTGCTGTTTCCGCCAGAACTTCTTTCCTCTTCGCAGCTTGTTCGCGCTGTTGAGTACGTTTTTCGAGAAAAATCTGAAAGGCTTTGATTTTGTCGCTCCAAAAGCCCCACCACGCTGAGGAAGCTCTTCCTGCCTTGCTTGTCTTCATTCTTGCCAGTCTTCTTCTCCACCAAAACACTCTTGCCGTTGCGCGAATGGAGTAAACACATATAAGCTTTGGATTGAACGATGTACACCCGTAGCATTAGAAAGATCAAGCCTACGCTTGGGCTCTTACGTGCTACCTGTATCCGTGCAATCTGGTGTTAGTAAGCATTCATTGTCCCAGCGCTTCGTGTAGTACTCGTTGAGGCGACGCCCATCTTCACGCCAGTGCAGCCATTCCGTTCGTTCCTTGGCTGAAAGCCCTGGAAACAGATCGACAGCCATGTCGTGATCTCTGTTGGCATCGTGAAGTAACACCGAGTCCGTGACACGATCGTATCGAAGCCGTTGGTGGCCGCGCACAATGGACATCTTTCGCGTCGGGTTGTTGCTGAACACAACCCTCTCACCAAAATTTACCTTGCGTTTGAGTGAGCGACCGACACCGTCTTGGATGAACCCTCCCGCTGGCACACCCGTGATATCTGCAAGCGTATTGAGGATATCGTACTGTTCCGCAGCATCGTCAATGACGAGTCCAACCGAGTCACCCAGCCGTCCTTCGGCGATAATTGTGCCACCCACACGCGTGCAAGATACATCTCGTTCGTCGGGGCGAATCCAATACTCCGGCGCCTGTCCGTGGTCACCTACGATAACAACGATCGAGTCGTTGAGAATACCCTCCTTTGCCATGCGGTCCATGAATTTCCCTAACTCCATGTCGGTGAAGTACCGTACTTCCAGGTAGTCCTTGATGTGCTCGGCATAGTTCAGCCCCTCATACAGCGCCGAGAAAATTGGTTTCACGGATTCATTGTACCATCTCGGACGATGCGTGAAGTCGGCATGACTGGAGATGGTGTAGTGTGTGAGAAAGAGCGGCTTCTTGGGTTTCTTGTTGGCTACACGATCCCTCTGCTCCTTCGTCTTGTTTATCATCAGATCCCCGAGAAGTTGAAAGCTCAAGTCGTCGTGTACGCCCCAACCGAGACCACGATACTCTGGGGCATCCCATTCATCATGCTTGATCCCCAAGTCGCTTTCGGCCAACTTCTTCATTTCGGCGCGTTCCAACACTGTATCAAAGCCGTGAGCCGGAAGAAAAATATCCCAAGCATCGTAAAGTGTCGTACACCCACTGGTGAAGAACGTCTCGTACCCTTTTCCAGTGAAAAGCTGTGGTAAACCAGAAAGTTTGGTTTCGTTCCTGCCCCCAGTTATCCCTGATTGTGTCGCGCTGTCGAACGGAATCTGTGCAAAAAGAAGACTCTCCAGCGAGCGACTCGTACTCCAACTCGACCAAAAATTGGGGAGTGCAATGCCACGTTTCGCCCACTTGTCGAAGTTGGGGGTGATTGTGATGTTCGTGCCCTTGAAAAGGTCGGATGGGTCCTCATCTCCGACGAGGTAGCGAGAATCATGAAATCGGAACGACTCGATCGCAATCAACAGCACATTGGGTGGATCGGCTGGGTTGACTTCCACGTCGAAGGCGAGATCTCCGTGAAAGCCTGTGGTTCGACGATACAGGGAGTTACTACCGAATAGAGTGTACTCCTCGGTTGCCTTGTGAATAAATTTCTCGGGCCATGGCAAGCTGAAACTCATATCCGGGAGTGTTGGCTGGAAAGCACGTCCGAATAGCTCGTTCAGGGAAGTATTCAGTGCCGAGTATGCAACGAGGGGTGACATCGTCCAACTCATGACCACCGCGACAACAGGGATAACCACGAGTGCAAGGGATACTGCAATCGCTTGTTTGCAGTATGAGTTCCGACGCTTTTTGGGGGTGACCACGCCGTCGTCCAGCACCTCCGACCCCTCCGACTCTGAAAATTGAGCAGGATCGTCAGCTTGTACGACCGAGTACTGGATAGCAGCACCACTTTTGGCGCGACTTGGCGTTTGACAAGACAGCAAATATGCTGGGTTCCAGAGCGTCAGATCCGTCCATGGAGCCCACGTCCGCATACTCGCAAAAAGCGTTGCCAGTGTCATCAGAGTCATGGCATGCACGAACCCATTGTGCAATTCCTCACTTGATATCGGGACTGCGCTGATCATGTCCTTCTCGGTGATTGCCAATTCAACCAGCCCGAACGTGAAGCGCATGCCCCTCAACCGGACCAGCAGTAAATCCGCCCAGAACGGAATCATCATAGCAACGTAGAGCAGCCACGACACCAAGAACGTCGAGATGGCCTTGACAACGCGCAGTTGTTCATTATACCCCACTTGTTTGCTGATCTCGAGCTTGACGACGTCAAACCCCCACAGAAGACACGCAAAGTACGTCGCACACACGAAATCCTCCACGAAACCGAGCGTCAGAGCTCCGAGCACGAAACCTGGCGTCATGTCCTTGATGGTGGCGTACATCGTAACCAGCGCCGTCAATGAAATTCGGCGGTAGAGGAAGAAGACCAACAGCACAAAGCTGTAGACGAAGGCCCAACCGATCCACGGACGAGTCCACAGATCCGAGTTCTTGACGAAGTGAGCCACCCCATGGGGTGTCATCCACTTGGACGTCGATATACTTGGTGGTCGTTGGGGCATCAGGGTGTCGAGAATTGCGCTGAGCGGCGAAGGGTGAGTTGGTTGTGACTTGGCGAGGATTTTGGAGAATGAAGATACATTGCTGAGCTCAAGCATCCGCTGATCCAGCCTCTGGGGTAGCTGAGCCAGACACACGGTTTCATCTTTCGCTGTCCGATCGTTTGCCTTGCGTCTCCAGGTCACATTCGATATAATTTGACACTGTTATCCGATACTGCGATAGCTGCCGCCCATATTCTACCGCATGCTTCGAATTCCGGTGTTACTTCTGGATAGGCGTCTTGAAACCAATCGAACGATTATTGGCGGTGTTGTCACCAAAATTCACCCATACGCGAACTTGAAGCTAAAGTCAACACCTGCGAGATACACACACAGAAAAAAACTATGTTAGTAGAAGTCGCAAGAAACGTGGATGATAAAGCTTCTGATACCATAGTGAACCAGTGTCAGTTGCAAGATAAACGGAGTCCATACAAATAGATGACCTTGCAGAGTGTTAGCCTGCGTTTCCAGTACAAATGCTAACTGGTACAACGGCGAAAATCCAACTTTCTTCCTTAGCACGACGAGAAGCCCCGTAAATGAGAAGAATTCAACCGCTGAAAATGCTACAATGCTCGCCAATGTTGCTTTGAGTTTGTGGACTGTCATCCCTGCTGTGTGTGGGTAGTATTTTGCAACTGGTAGATGGAAAAGCACAGCCAGATACAGTGCGTACAGAAACGGCAGCATGAATTCGATGTATTCGGCCATCAGGACGTACTCGGAATGAAAAAGCGTCTGAAGCGCGTCGTAGACTGAATGATGCGTCGGTTTGGTCGGGTCAGATTTTTTCACAAACCAGCCTTCCGAGGATTTTGACGACAACAAGCCCTGAAGTTTTCGACTCATTTTCCGGTCGAGTGTGTTTGGATGAACTACCTTGGAATTTGAGCGTGCGGGAACAACTTGGCCAGGTTTTCTTAGAACAGACTGCACTGGTTGAAGCGGCTGTTCGGGTCCTTGAATTGTTAGCTTTTGTCCTGGTATGATCGTGGCCGACTCAACATCGGATAAATCATCTGTAGGATTTCCTGCTTTGTGCAAATTTGCCATAAAAGCTCTGCTTTCTTCCGACAACGACAGAGGGAAGGGAGATAATAGGCGAATTTTCCCGGTGGAAGCCTTTGGAGTTTGAAAAAGCGTTTTAACCATACTGGGTACGTCATATAGGTAGTACGAAAGCTCTGGTCCACCTGAATTCGGAACAACAGCATGGGTTTGCTGGAAAATACTGCGAAGGGCAAGTATAACGTGAAAGTTGTCTGAGGCTACGATAAGTAGAGTCGTTACTGTTGATGTTGCTGATTGCATGCAAATCGCAACGTAGAATACATTGAAAACATCCACGGAAAATACCACAACAGGGCCGACATATTCGTGGAGACTATGAGCTGCGTTCGCGATCATTTGTTTGGTGACAAACTTAATAACAGGCATCACCATCACAAAAGCGGTTTGCTCAGCCCCACTAAGTCGGTTAAATGTGGCACTGAAAAGCGGGTAGGCAACTGCTACAACTCCTTGTGTAGCAACAATCTGTAGCTGGGACTTGATCTGCTGGCGCAGAGCCGTGGACTGTATCAGCACTCGTGGTCCAATTTCTAAGACCGTGCCAGACGAGAAAATTATCACGTACGGCCCAACCAGAAGCACGTAGCCAAACGGAATCGGGAATCGCCACAACGAGGCCACAACAATTGACACTCCCACGTAAACGATAGACGCCCCAACTGCAATTCTGAATGCTCCACGATTCGAGATTGTTTGCGCTACGATGACTTCTTTGATTTGAGCTACAAGACCCAACGAGATAGCGAAAGTCGAGAGCAACAGTCTGACATACATGGCGTAATTTGCTTGCCAACCTTCTGATGGGGGTTTCAATGGGATTAAATCAATTGCCAGTGTCACGAACAAGGCAGGTATCGGAGTCAGGAAGCACACAGCGATAACTCGCGCAAAAGATGTGCGCTGGCAGTAATCTCGAAAGGCTAGCAGACGTTCGACGGAATATTCGCTACGATGGCCAATTTGACTATGATTCCACGCGTTACGTGTTCGACGTTTTACTTTCGAGACGATAGACAACTTTCTAGTGTTCAGCTTCTGGTGAGCTGTCGAAGGCTGGACCCTGACGAGGTTCACCATAATGTTAGTTGTGAGCACGAAAGGGGAATCGTAAGACAAAAGTCTTCATTTGTCACGTTGAATCGGGCGTTTTGCTGCTTTATTTGCGGGAGGTGGTCTCCGTCATCTGTCGCACTTAGGATAGCACAGTAAAAGCGTGCCTAGTTTACACCTTGTTGGACTCACAAACGGTGGTCGACAGATTGGGCATAGTTGCTTTTCGTTTGCAGAGCGAAGCGATCGGAATAGTGTTTTTGAGCAAGCGAAAGGCATGGAAGCTTCTAGCATACTACAGTGTAAATGGCAGGATGTCTAACCAAAACGAATCACACTGATCCCCCCATGCCTGTATTTTGGATGTAAATTTTCCGCAGAGAACACAGAATGGAAAACCACCAATATCGATTAGTCAATGTCTTCAAGAAAACTTTCTCCACATTTATCGGAGCTCGCTATTACCTTTACACCAGTTCTGTTTCTTGAGCTGCCCACACTATGGTTTCTATTGACGCATCCATGGGTCTATTATCATGAGGCAACCGCTTCCTCCATGGAAATTGCTTGCTTCTTCTTGAACGCTCCATGGTAGACTTCTTAGTGCGGATACCTCGGTGGTTACCCAGATCAGAACGCACTCCATGTCCAAGTAACCAATCCACCAGCGCCGCATACCTCTCAATTGAGTGAGGACTCTTGCCGTTCCTCGGGTTTAACTTAATTCTGCTTGGCGGCCACAATTGGAACTCGCTCCGTGCGAAACTCCCGACGCACCACACACGCTCCGACCAAAGCCCGTTAATGGAATCTACATCATGAAGGTTTACGTGGCCGGCGGACCGACGCCACTCACCAACACTAGCACTACTGCTGGGCCCCCGACAATACTGGATCACTCCTCGACGCCAGGTTTCAGACCGAAACCGAGCCTGAACCAGCCGCGACGCCGAAGATGGAGTGGTGGATATCGCCGTGCCTTCGACCACGTCGGCCAAGTATACAAGAAACTATCCTGGAGGACCCGCCACACTATTCGGTTGAGCATCAGTCTCTGTGCTGTGCTCTACCTTTTCTTGACGATACCATTCCGAATCGCGTTTTATTACGACCCTTTTCATAAGACGCACCACGCACACCACCGCTGGACGAAAGAGCTCAGCGTCTTTGTCGCGGTGGACGCGGTCGCAGATCTCATCGGGCTGTACGAGTTTTTTAGATTCTACCAACTGCAGAAAAATGTTTTCGGGTCGAGAATTACCAGCTTCGACATACGCAAGGCTGGTTCTCATACCGATAGTTTGACCCAACCTATGAAAATGTTGATGCGCGATTCGTCGATTAACGAACTGCATAATGGAAAGACCAAGTGGACGCTGGCTTCCATTGAACGAGCTACATCTCTGCATGGGAACGCAGCGGATGACCCAGTGTCGAACCAGAACTTGGTGAGAGCGAGGAGGATAGAGTTAGTGCTGGAGGTTGTGGCATTATTGCCAACAGAAGTAATACCTTACGCGTCAGGATGCTATAACGCGCTGCATTTGGTGCGGATTACAAAAATCTGCCGATTGTACAGACTACGACGCTGCCTGAGAAGACTTGTCAAAATCTACTCGGATCAACCATGGGTGCAACATCTTTCCTCAACGGGTATCGACAGTCTAGTGCGGAACATTGGTCTTTGCGCTGGATTGTGTCATTATGGGGCCTGTGGCTACATGTTGATCGCTCATGCGCAGTGTGGCGTCTCCCTTGAATCTTGTAATGAAAATGTGGAAACGAGCTGGGTCGTCCGTGACCGTCTTTTTGGTGCGTCTACAGCAAGAAAATACGTGCGCACGCTGTATTGGGCGTCAAGAACGTTGGTGTTGCTAGGGTATGACGATGTGACTCCCGTATCTGATGCGGAGACGGTGTATGCAGTGGTAGTTGCACTCATGGGAGCACTTTTTGGGTCGTCGCTGCTGGCTACGTTTCTCTTTATTTTTCGTTTCCGGAATGCTCGTTATGCAGCCTTCTCGACGCACGTGGACAACGCTCGCGAGTACATGCGCTCACAAAATATCCCACGCGCGGTGCGACGACAAGTTATCACTTATTTCAGCTACTCATGGAACACGCACCACAGTCTCGACAGCGAAGAAGCTCTGCATCTCATGCCTAAACACCTTCAAGCGAAGGTGGTTTCCACCTTAAAAGCGAGTCGGCTTAAACAGGTGTGCTTTCTTGTGAAAGAGAGCGTTGAGTTTATCAACCTTCTCGCTGCTGCATTCACTCGACGAGTGTATTCTCCGGCTGATCAGATTATCGAGCCCAAGTTGAATGCTGATATGTTCTTCGTTATTCGCGGCAGGGTGGTGCTGTCGGCTTTCAATGGATCAAACCCTAAAGAATGCCAAACTGGGGACTTTTTCGCTGAAATGTGCCTTCTCACCCCGGAATTGTTCGAGGAGAAGGCCGTGGCCATGACTTTCTGCGAGCTTGACGTGTTGGCAAGAGGGAAATTCGACGAAGCGATGGCCGTCTTTTATCGGGGAGATGAACCGAACGTGCGAGCTCGAATGGTGGAAATTCTTGATAAACACACAATTCAATTACGGAAAACTAAAAAGCTACTTGGGACTCATGGGAAGGCTGAAAGTGGCAGTAGGAATTCGCACGGTCGGAGCTCGGACAATCTTACGATCGACGGCTCGAAATCGCACGGAACTGGGCACAGAATCAGCTGGAGGTTACCTGGATCTGTTTTTCGCGTTTATTGGGATGCCGTACGATTGCTGGCTATCATTTACGTCGCATTTGAGGTTCCGTATTTCTCCGTTTTTGTTTCGATGGTAGAAGAACAGCGCTTGTTTGATGAGCAGCCTGAATTCGGTGTAAGATACTCAGTGACGTTGCTCGTCGAAGTATTTTTCGGGATAGATCTCATCTTGCGCTCTCGCTATTTTGCTCACTTGGACTCCATGGTGATGCTAACCATCGAGGATCCTGACCTTATCTTCGCGGCTTATAAAGCTACTGGATTCTACTTCGATTTAGCAGCGTGGTTACCAGTTGGCATTGTGTTGGAGTCGTTGGCTACTACCTCAGGGCAAACTTATTCCTGGGTCTTTCGCTTATTTCGACTTTTGAGACTGCGCGAGGCTCCAGCATTATTGTGGAGTATTTGTGACTACTATAGCGTGAGCTCGAAAGCGCATCTCGTCATCTCGTTGGTGCTTGGCGTCGCTCTCATGCTTCACGTTGTTGGTTGTGTATGGTTCGAAATGGCCTGGATATCCCAAGTGACGGCTGCGACGTATACAGATAAAACTGTGTTGTGGGAATTATCCCGCCCAGAATGCCTCCAACATGCTTCGAGTTTCGGTAACTGCTCGTGGGTAACATATGACTGCTATGCCAATATTGGAGTAACTTTTCCATCGGAAAACCCGGACACGATGTACCACGCATCATTTGCGTACATGCGGTCAGTTTACTGGGCAATCGTGACACTGACGGGAGTAGGCTACGGCGACATCGTAGCGTATTCCACCGCTGAGAGCTTATTCGCTGCGTTCTGGATATTTCTTGGTGGGATTGTTAATTTTGGTGTCGTGGGAGCAATGTCTAGTACGATTTCGAATGCCATGGCTCCGCACCACCATCACATAGAGAAACTCAACACACTGAACACCATTTTAGAGAGGCTGGACATCTCCGAGAAGCTCAGCGCAGAGATTCGTCGATTTTACCACCACAAATATACAGGACGCAAACAGGCCTATGAGTCTCAATTACTGGCCCATTTACCTGATCAGCTTTGCTACGAGATCTCGTCCTTGATGCATTCAGAAGCTGTAAAAAGCGTGCCACTTTTCGACTCAGCCAGCATCGAATTTCTCAAAGAGGTAACGGGGAAATTCCGCCACCGGATCTACCAGAACGGCGATACAATCTGCCTTGAGGGCGATGTTTGCCGTGAATTTTTGGTGCTTCTGCATGGCAGCAAGGTCAACGTGTTTTTCCGCTCCCGGAAGGTACCAATTCGCGCACTTCACGAAGGCGACTGCTATGGGGTTATGGCATTTCTGTTGAGGCGTCAATACCCCGCTACATTAACAGCAGCATCGATCGTGCATGCTTCCGTCATGACACGCGAGCAGTTCGACATCATTCAACGCAAGTTCGAAGACGACCTACGTGACATGAGAGAGGAAGCGCTCGTACACTGGGCTGAACAGCAAAAGGATATGCGTCGTGTTGTGCGAAACTTGGAAAAACTAAAGCTCCAGCCTCATTTGATGTCGACAACTACGTTGTTCTACCAAGGCGATGCAGCAATTTCAACCACATCCGGTGCTAGCGGCTCGAAGGAAAGCAAAAGAGTGATGCGTGACGAATATGCAACGCGAGATGCTCTCATAAATCTTTGGAATGCGCTGGTGACGTGCTGGAACGTGTACAACACCATCTTTGTCATCGTCCGTATCTGTTTCAACTCGCATATGCACTTTTCCAATGGTGCAAACATCGCAATTTGGTTCGCAGATCTGTGCTGCGATTGCTTTTTCGCAATCGACATTTACCTTCGGGTCTACTTCTTCGGGATCCCCGACGCGAGCATCGAAAACCTATTGACGCGAAAAGAAAAAGACATGCAGTATTACCGCAGTTCTACATTTAAGTGGGATCTAGTCGCGTCCTTGCCGCTCTACACTCCGTACGCGAGCGGATCATTGATTCCGAGTTTGTGTCGGCTGCCACGCCTAGTTCGTTCAGTGGACCTTTGGAAGTATCTAGACGACGTCATCGTGCAAATTCAGCAGAACTTCGCATCTCACAATGTGTCGGCGTACTTAAGTCCTCTCAAATTGATGATCATATTGGTTCTTGTGGCACACTACGTGGGCTGCATTTTCGTTTTGATTTCGGAGCGCGAATGTAAGCACGTGGAAAAGTGTTGGATGGCGCATGACCATTTACTGGACGAGTATCACCATTCGGTCGTGATGCTTTACGCGAAGTCATTCTACTGGGCTATCACAACGCTGCTACTTGTGGGATCGAGTGAAAGCGTTCCCCGCGATACGGCTGGAACCATCTGGACAAGCTTCACGTGTATGTGTTGCACGTTCATTATCGGTCACATTGTGGGCGAGATTTCGGAGCTTATCCTCGAGCTGGGTAAAGAAACAAAGCAGTATAAGAGTCGTATCGCGAGCTTCGATGGCTTTGCAAAACAGCACGACTTACCCGGTAGACTACGAAATCGAGTCGGATTCTTCTTTCGCGAGCAATTTGAGCAAACAAAAGGTCTCGACCTCCACCACACAGTACACGATCTGTCCGCGAATCTCCGTCTAAAGCTTATGCTAGAAGTCTATGGTCACTCCATCTCGTTATTGCCTATCAGTCGCTTCCTCACGTCGGCACAAATCAATAATTTGGCATTGCGACTCAAGGCGGAGTTTTTCATTCCAGGCGATACCATCCTAGTGGAAGGAACTTTTGGCAATCGGCTGTGCACACTCCGACGTGGATTAGCAGCAGCGTTCTGGACTAGGTCGGTGACAAACGTGGCGGTTCTCATGGAAGGTTCCCTATTTGGAGAGATTGGATTCTTCTTGTCCGGCCAACGAAGACTCGCAACAGTGCAGGCGACAACAGCCTGTGAGGTATTGTATGTTACTAGACACGACTGGCACGAGTTGTGGACGTCGAACGGTGACCTGTCCGATACTCAGATCCAGAAGCACGCACAGCACGCTATCTTCGATTGGGTCAACTGCCGCCTGCATCGTTATCTGCGAGCGAGCTTGCGTGCTGCTAGCAAAGCCAAGCGTCTACTTGCATCTCGCCGTACACTTCACAGTATGGCCACAGTAGCTACAGGAACCGTTAGGGCAAAAGCCCGATTATCTGCCGTGCTGTTGAACCACAGAGAAAATAGCAACTCAACAATCCAGACGCACCCGCGTCGTTCTCAACTTCGACACGTATCCTCCACAACGAGTATTGACCCGGCGCAGTACTCCATTACGCCCGAAATGCATCTTTTGGAGAGGAAAACGAAATACATCCAGGCCAAGTCAGACAAGTGCGCTCAGAGGTTTCATGCGACGATTGCAGCGCTACAACCGCATCGACGATCGTCTTCCATTATGTCGGGGCGAATTCGCAGTAGTATGTCGCACAACTGGAGTATAGGGAATTCGAGTGGGGTATCTGGAGTTTACCGCAGCATGATTGGCGACCCAGTCGCACCGATGCCTCATGGTAGCAGCAATAACACGGCGTTGGACATTCGCACGCTTCAGTTCATCGTCGACACTAGTCCGGTTAACAGACACGTGCGCGATATTTTGTCTGATAACCACATACGTAGTATCGAAAGCGAATGTTGGACCCGGTTTAAGTTCCTGGCTGCGGCACAGCACACGGTCTGTCGTCTTCTTCAAGACCTCGCCCCCACGGAGACAAGCTTCATGCACACGCCGCCAGGTTCCACCGAACAACATCCGCAAGTGAAAATCCAACCAGCAAGGAACAATTTCCATCGGGCACGGTCGTTTAAGTATGACGAACATGCAGGCCGCAAGCAAGATGTACAGCGTTTGGTGGTGGAAGCTTCAAAGGCTGCTAAAAGGAGAAAAACTGGCCCAGATCCAACGAGTATGTGGAAATCGATAGCACTAGCTGCTGCTCCAAGACTTAGTATCCTATTTGCAAACGAAAATGGCGGCGCGCCATGTAGTCGACAGTCCTCCATTCTCTCGCCAAACGCTCAACGACAAGATCAGTGTAAGAACCCGACAGGGTATTCGGAACAAACCGGTAGATTTGGGCGTATAATACGCTGCCGATCGCTGCCACTTTTTGATCGCGAGTTCTTTGACCGACTACGTCGAGAAGATGATACCCATACCCGCAAAACCCATAACACGCACGCGGGTATTGACTTCGAGATACTGCAGCGCTGCCAGCGTCCGCAGTATTCCGTACAACTGCGATTGTTTCATAAGTATCGGGCATGGAAGGATCACCGGCACGCGGCAGTTCAACCTGAGTGGCAGAAATCGAGACCCTCAATGTCCAGTATTCATGATTCTGCGGCGCGTACTCCGTCGACGAGGGAGACAGCACACAACCACAAGAATGCAAAGTTAGGTGCGATAGCGTCGCGCCTGCAACTTCCCAGCCAGCGATCTACTCGAGCTGTCACGACGGAACACAGAGCAAAAGAATTCGTGAAATTGGTCCAGAAACTAGGAAAGCTGTGGGACCTCGCCATGCTATTGATTGCAGTCTACCATTTGTTGGTCACGCCCTTCAAGGTGTGTTTCTCGGATGATCTGGCCGAGCTATCTGACAGTGCACTTCGTGGGTGGTCTACGTTTGAGATTTTCTTGGACATGCTGTGTATGCTCGATGTGGGCTACAAGCTTTGGCACAGCTCAATGGTTCAACAAGGTGGCGTCACCGCTCTGGCTAGCTTTCGAAAACCCAGTATCCGCCACGCACTGGCATCGAACCCAGCTTTACGCACGGACATCTTTGCAATCTTTCCACTCGAACTACTGCTCTTCGCCAGTGATGTGCGAGTGCAGCTAGCCTATGATCCCGATATTCTAGAGGCTGAGCGTGCTTCCTGGTGGGAAACTCGATGGATTCTGCGGATGAACCGTGCTCTTCTTGCAAGTCGCATCGAGCCCCTGTCCGAGCAGCTCTTTCAGTTTTTAATTTACGATCTGAAGGTGCGAGCCAACGAGGCTATCCTCTACTTTCTCAGAGGGCTGTCTTCTTACCTTACGATGGGACATCTCCTGGCCTGTATTTGGTTTATCACTAGCGACATAGGTTTTCACCACTATGGGACCTCGTGGCTCTCAACGTCAGGTATGCTTACATTCATTCCAAAAGGGCCGTCGCAAGCTGTCGAAGAGTCTGAGCGAAGGCTGAGTGAGGCCGTCACAACATTTTCTCTCGAGTCTGTGTCGCTTTTCCGGAAGTACCTGCGTTCGCTGCTCTTTTCAGTTGAATGCATCTCGACGTTATTTTATGGCGACATCCTCTCAATGAATCCGTTAGAGCTGGTCGCAGAAATTGCCATTACATTATGGAGTATCTACATCTACGGCGCGCTTGTTGGGGCCCAAGGCGAATTGTTGGATGTGCGTGCAAAGCGGGAGGCTGCTTTCGAGCAAACGTTAGGAGAACTCCAGCATTACTTGGTACAGAATGAGGTGCCCAAGGGGATCAAGCGACAAATTAAGGCGTACTACGTGCGGCTCTGGGCGCGTCGGAAGGGGGAGGCTGAGTTCGCTGCTGTGGCGCATGTCTCGCGATCACTGTACGAGGATGTAGTATTGGCAACCCTGCATAATTTTGCAGTGCAAGTGAAGGTGTTCCAAACTCTCGACGATCAGTTCCTGCGTGCATTACTCGTATGCTTGCGCTATGTTGTATGCTCTGAAAACGAGGAGGTTTTCGTAATTGGAGACATGGATCGGAGTATGTACTTCATCGCTCAAGGCCGTGTGGTAGTGAAGATGGGGTCGAGTGAGTCTACTCGCGAACGAGGCGAGTTTTTCGGCGAGCTTGCATTACTGTACGGTATTCCGCGGTTGGAAACGTGTGTAGCTGCCACCGTGGCAGAGCTGTATCGCTTGGACCATGAACCCTATGATCATATTTTGCTCGAGTTCCCTGAGTATCGAGCTCGCAACAAGCTGGCGTGGACGACTTTCACTACTGGTTCGAATCGAGACCGTTTTCTAGTGGAGGAGGCGTTGAAGTGTTTTCGACAGATTAGACGGAGTAGTTTACAGGGCCCAACGAACGAAATACCGACACTTCTGAACATGGAGGCTATCGCGGCCAACGCTGAGCGCATTGATGCACAACTTCCTAACTCGTACATTTACCGTTCGGCCATGGGGTTGCTGTCGAGACTAAATAGAGTGGACCCATTTGAAGCCAAGGACCTGTACCTCAAAAGCCGAGAAGGGGCTCGAAGACAGCTCAAGGCAGCTTTGGGGATCGCTACCGCTCGGCGCGATGCTGATGATGCTGTACGTAGTTTTCATAGTTCACCACCGTCATCACGGGAAACAAGTTTGCACGAGCACCACAGTGAGAGTGTGGAACACATGGAAGCGGTTGTAGCGGACCTCTCAAGGTCCGCTACAGAACCACAAATGACCGAGGTGATCAAACTAGAGAAAACTTCAAGTATGCTTCACCTGCGTCGAGAAAGTTCACGCAAAATAGCCACTTAGCAGAGAAGTCCTCTATTGCGGTTTGATGCCTTAATGTAATGTACTACCCACTTTCTCCAATGCAGGCTTCCGAGTCTTGTCAAACATTTGAAGGAACACAGAGATTGGTACGGAGCCTTTGGCCACCAGAGCCGATTTGTTCATATCAGGGAGCTCGGATTTTCCCTCTGTGTCGCCGTTAGGCACAGTCGTATTTCGCATCAAATGTTTCCGTGCACCTTCCCGACATTTGAGGATCAGGTCTTTCGCCTCCAAAGGATGCAGCGTCTGCATATTCGCTAACATTTTCATGGTTGACTTCAGGACGAACGAGAACTGCAATCGCGAGTCAATGTTCTCCGCTGTGGTGGCCGTCAATTTGGTGATGCTGGGTCTGTACGCGAGCGTTTTGTGCAGATGTGGGGGGACACGAGACATAGCTCCCTCAGTATCAGCAGAAGTAGTCCATGCCACCTTAATGCGAGTACGATACTCTGGGAATTCAAGTAGCAGCCGTTCATATGGCTCGTGGTCGAGCCGATACAACTCCGTCACACTGAGTGCAACGCACGTCTCAAGACGAGAAATGCCGTACAGCAATGTCAGCTCTCCGAAATATTCGCCCCGCTCTCGAACCAGCTCCGACATGTCAGTTTTGACCAGAATGCGACCCTGGGCAATGAAGTACATGCTCCTGTCGACATCGCCTTTCATCACGACCTCCTCGCTCACATCACAAACAACATACTGCAAGCAGACGAGCAGCGCACGCAAGAAATGCTCTTCTAGTCCTGCGAAAACCTTCACTTGCGCAGCGAAATGGCAAAGTGTTGTTGACACCACGTCTTCGTACAGCACGCGCGACACACATTTCACCGCTGAGAAATCACTCTCTCCGCGACCCCGAAGCCACAGGCGTGCGTAGTAAGTTTTGATCTGGCGTTTCAGTGCCTTAGGAACGCCATTCTGCACCACATAATGGTGTAGCTCGCCTAGCTTTTGCTCAAACGTGGCCTCGCGTTTTGCCTGTGCATCGAGCAGTTCAGCTTGCGCACCGACAAGTGCTCCATAAATGTAAATACTCCAGAACGTCAGTGCGATCTCAGCGACTAGCTCCAACGTGTTCATAGAGAGGATGTCACCGTAGAAAAGCGTGGAGATGCACTCCATCGAGAAAAGTAGGGACCGGAGATACTTTCGCGAGAGGGGCACGGTTTCCAAAGAAAATGCGCCAGTGTTCTGACTCAGCATCCGCGCAGGGTGCTCCACGGTGGTGGTCTCGTCGGGAATGTACGTTAGCATGCCGGACGTTGAGAGCCATGACGTCCCATATAGGTGGAAACCCGTCTCGCTGGTGACAAACCAAATGCAGCCCAGGAGATGACCCGTTGCAAGGTAAGCCGACAATCCGCGCATGAAATAAAGCTTCTCCTCGTTCACAGACGCTTTACGCTCGTGCACTACGTACTGGAAAAGTTGTTCTGATAGTGGCTCGATCCGGCGAATGAGAAAGATACGATTCATCCGCAGCAGCCAGCGCGAAACCCACCAAGTCGCATCAACAGGTAACCTCGTTGAATCTTGAAAAATTGGCACGCGCACGGTTGGCGCAAAAAGGAGGAGCTCCAGAGGGAGCATTGCGAAAATATACGCTCGCAGCTCTGCGTTTGTTGTCAATGCGCTCCAAAGACCATTTTTTGACAAGCCTGAACCTGAGAACCTATCCTGTTGCATCAGGGAAGCATGGCGCAATTGATATAACACGTCTACTAGACACAGCATGTCTAAGAACACTTCAAGCGTTGACCATCCATGCAATGACTCCGGAGACAGTTCAATGAGCGCGGGCGAAAAGCTGATCTTAAAGGGAGTGACTATCAGATGATAGACGGCCACCATGAGCAAGATTAGGTCCCACACTTTGCCAAGCTCCTTGACACGCTGGATGAATACTTTGGACTGGAGATCAGTTGTGGCGGAAAACAGTGCTCGCTGGCTTGGAAGGTGCAATCTTGATCCCATGGCTGCAACGCGAGGGTGGTTAGTGCGGCAAAAGTTCGGCAATTGCACGTCTCTAGTAAGAGAAAATCTCGTTTTGTTGCGAGCGGAGAGTTTTGGTGCAGGAATTGTTGGCCTTCCAGGCACAACGGCAACCTGAGAGCTGTTTTTCCATTGTCGATAACGGTGGTACCAATGCAATTGAGTAGCATACTGAGGGCGCTGGCACCGCTGTAGTATTTCGAAATCGATACCAGGTGATTTTCCTTTCGATAGCACCAGCTTACGCTGCGAGTTCCCGAAAAAATCATTTTGTATCGCTGGGAGAGAATGAGACCTCAGAAACGTAGCAGCTGGCGCTGCTTTAGATAATGACATTGCACATTGCTGGGATCGCTCGTTTGGCATTGCCACGGATACTCTCCGTCTTTGCTGCAGAATAGTTTTACGCCCAGGCATCACCACAGAGCGCTGCGCATTTGATAAGCCACCCCTTTTCATCGAGTCTGGTGCCGCAATGTCGAAAGCTTCCACACTCTTTTTCCGGTGAGCACTCGCATTCAGCAATGTTTGAAAACGTCGTTGTCGTCCTGGTAGGGCCTTAATGTTCGGACGGCGAACAACCAAACTAGATTCTGGAGGAAGGAGGATGTTAAGCATTTTGTTAACGACGTGCTGCGTCTCCGACAATAGTCCGAAGCGTACCCAGCATTCTTCTTCCGTGGAACGGATGCCTGCTGGTCCCAGACTACTGGACACGAGCTTGTTAAGTGGATTGAGGTCCACCATAAATTGGAGTAAGCGGATATCCGCCACATCATCGCCTGTAGTCTTATTAATCACAATGGATGCATCGGCATTCCCGCTCTGCCACTTGTTACCATTGGACAGGGTACGTCCCCTGCTCGGCGTACCACTTCTCAGTGAGGTCCGCAAGGAACTCCGCACGGCATCGAATATTGACGATCTTCGAGCTTGAAGTGACGCGATAGCGGGGCCAAACTTTTCAGAGCACGCATCGCTCTTCATCAGGAGATATTCCGCTTTTTTCTCGAGAAGCTGCACCTCGGGGGATACGAATAACCGGCATACTTCAGCTTGCGATAGTCTCCGTGTCTGGACGGCAGCTCGCAGAGCCCCGCTCTTGGCTTTGTTAGCAGTGGGAACCTGCATTCCGCCATTACTGTCAGACGAGAGCAGACATTTTGCTCGACGAGCTATCCGAAGATTAGCGTGCTGATAGCGTTGAAGTCGACTACTGACCCAGCCAAGAATGGCATGCAGTGCGTGCTTCTGAATGTGACAGTCTGACGCATTGCCCGGGGTCATCCATAACTCTTGCCAACAAATTTTGGAAACCGATAACACTTCACAAAAAGTGGTCGCACGTACAGTCGCTAGTCGCTGCTGGTTTGGGAGGAAGAACGCTATCTCACCAAAGAACGCACCCTCCATGAGTAGCGCCACAGCGGCGACGGCTTTTGTCCAGTAGGCAGCTGCCATTCCTTTGCGCAGAGTATACAAATGGTTTCCATATGTACCTTCAACGATGATGTTATCGCCAGGGATGAACAGCTCGGACTTTAATCGCAGAGCAAGATTGTTTATCTGTGCTGCTGTCAAGAACCGACAGATAGGCAGATTCGCGACGGAGTATCCATAAATCTCAAGCGTGAGCTTCAACCGAAGGTTGGCAGATAAATCATGAACGGTGGCGAACAAATCTCTCCCCTTCGCGTGTTCAAATTGCACTCTGAAAAAGTACGTAACACGTTTGCGCAATGCCGGTGGCAGGTCGTGATTCTTGGCAAAACTCTCAAAATTGGCAATGCGGCTTTTGTACAGTTTGGCCTCTTTCCCAAGCTCGAGGATAAGCTCCGAAATCTCGCCCACAATGTGACCGATAACGAACGTGCAACACATACACGTGAAACTCGCCCAGAGCGTCCCAGCCATACCACGAGGAACGCTTTCACTCGATCCCACAAGTAGCAGCGTTGTGATAGCCCAGTAGAATGACTTCGCGTAAAGCATCACGACCGAATGGTGATACTCGTTCAGTAAATGATCCTCTGCCATCCAGCACCTTTCCACATGGTCACATTCGCGCTCCGAAATCCAAAAGAAAATGCAGCCCACGTAGTGTGCCACAAGAACCAATATGATCATCAATTTGAGAGGACTTAAGTACGCCGACACATTGTGAGACGCGAAGTGCTGCTGAATCAGTACGATTCCATGGTCGAGATTTTTCCAAAGACCCACACAGCGAATAAGACGTGGTAGGCGGAACATACTCGCAACCAAGGACTTGCTGGCAAACGGTGTGTAGATCGGTAAGAATGCAATCATATCCCACATGAACGTTGCGCTTCGAAAGTACTGCTTATCAATCTCTTTTCGGATTATCAAATTGTCGACGCCAACCTCAGGGCACCCGAAGTAGTAAAGTCGAATGTAAATGTCAACCGCAAAACATGCATCGCAGCATAGATCCGCAATCCACACTGCGATGAGGATGTCGTTGGAGAAATTGATGCGTGAGTGAAAACACACACGAAAAATAATGAAAAATGCGTTGTATACGTTCCAGCTCGTGATAAGAGCGTTCCATGCGGATGCCAGTGTGTTTCGCATTGATTTCATGCTGAGTATGTTTTTGCCTTTGGAAGCGAGGACATTATCACGTTGATAGAAAAGGGTCGGCGTGTGCATCGAATGAGGTTGCAACTTGAGTTTCTCAAGGTTGGCAACTATTCGACCAAGCCGACTATGGTCTTCTCTCCACAGCACCTCTGCCTCCGTTTTCATATCACCGACGTCCATAGAAAACTTGCGCTGGATAACATCAAACTGTTCCCGTGTCATGACAGAAGCATGAACAAGGGAAGCGGCAGTGAGCGTTGCGGGATGTGGCCTCCTCAGCAAAAACTCGTTCACGCCGTAACAATCTCCACTGCAGAGTGCGCGTATCGGCACCTTACGTAACCGGTAAAACACGTTGACCTTACTGCCATGAAGAAAAACAAAAAACTCACGACAAATATCTCCCTCGAGGCAGATTGGCTCGCCGTTGTGATAGCTCCGGTGGCGAAACTTGCCGGTCACTTCTTTGAGAAACTCAATGGTCGCTGAGTCAAAGAGGGGGATGCTTTTCACGGCTTCAGAATGCAGCAATGACGAAATCTTGTAGCACAGTTGATCCGGCAAATGCGACAATAATTGTGATTCGTACGCTTGTTTTCGGACAGTGAACTGGATGTGGTAGAAGCGACGAATTTCACCGCTTAGCTTTTCCGAAATCTGCATACGTTCTAGGACGGCATTTAGTGTGTTGATCTTCTCCATGTAGTGGTGGTGTGGCGCCATTGCATTCGAAATGGTACTCGACATTGCTCCCACAACACCAAAATTGATAATGCCTCCGAGAAAAACCCAGAATGCGGCAAAGTAACTCTCCGCTGTCGAATAAGCGACGATGTCACCATATCCCACGCCTGTCAACGTTACAATTGCCCAGTACAAAGAGCGAAGATACGCGAACGAAGGCTGATACATTGAATTTGAGTTCTCTGCTGGAAAGGTTTCACCGATATTCGAGTAGCAGTCGAATATCACCCATGAGCAATTATGAAACTGAGTAGCTTGTTGAAGACATTCGGAGCGGGTCATAGTGGACATACCCACGATATCCCCAAGAAGAAAATCACTATCTTGACCAACCACTGTCATTTGGAACCATGCACAACCAACTAGGTGCAGTGTAAGAGTAACTCCTAGCACTAAAGAGACAACAGTGCGCACTTTGGAGCTGAAACCATAGAAATCAGCAAGATTCTTGAGTAAACTTGGGACCAAACGCAAGCGTAGCATTCGAAGCAGACGGCAGATAGCGGAATATCCTCGGATAGAACTGGCGGGTAGTGCATCTAGAACAATACCCACAGGCAACCACGCCAATAAATCACAATAAAACCCGTTGGCTTTGTAATACTCGAAAATAAGGTGGGGCTGAACAACATTCAGCATCACGTTAGGATCCAAGTATGATAAATAACGCGTGCGGAGAACGAGATCTACTCCAAATAACCCCTCCACTAGTAATGTCACAACGTAGCGCAGGCTTATATCGAGTTGGACTGCAAAAATATGGCTTCCATCGCCCATCAAGATGAAGACACCATAATAGGGGACCTCAAACGCAACATAAACGATTGCTATCAAACGCACCGTATCCCATATCACGCTGAATTATGAGCCAGGAAGTCGCCAGTCCATGTTGCGTCGGGTTTCAGGCTTATTATTTTCTTCGATCGCAAGGTTGTATGTACTTCCACCTATTGCACTTTTCCGGCTAGTGTTGTCATGGGCCCCTTGTAGACCTAACAGCTTCTTCATTTTTTGAAGTTGCATCACGTATTTATCGAGAATATCAGCCATTCGGAAACGCACGTCGGCCTCATTCCCTCGGTAAAACTCCGAAATGGCCTCGTCAAATTTGGATTTCGCCAACACGTACAGTTCACAAAACGTTTTAGCGACAGCCTTCTGGTCGTACTGTTCTGGATATAGGAGGCAGCTATCTGCAAAGAAATCCCCGGCCCCATAGTCTTTTACATTCGTGCCGTTGAATGCTGAAAGCACCACCTTTCCTCTAATCACGAAAAAGGTCTCAGCATTAATTTTTGGCTCGATGATCAAATCACTAGGAGAATACACTCGTCGTACGAGAGCGAGCGCCAGCATATTGGTAAACTCGACACTTTCCTTTGCGAGAAAGCATACCTGTTTAACTCGGCTGGCCTTGAGGGTCGACACCACTTTGGACTGGAGGTGCGTCGGCATAAAGTGAAGAGCCTCCTCGCTGTCGAGGCTGCGGTGCGCACTCCACGAGTAGCTGTAGTACGCACTCACCTGGTGCCGTAATGGTCGTGGGATGTTCTGAGAGCGCATGTACTCTCGGGCATTATCCACATGCGTCGCAAATGCAGCGTATCTGGCGTTGCGAAGGCGAAACAAAAACAAAAAATTAGCCAGCATTGACGTCCCAAACAGAGCTCCCATGAGCGTCACCACCACCGCATAAAGCGTCTCCGCACTCGAAACAGGTGTCACATCATTGTATCCCAGCAGAACCAGTGTCCGCGCCGCCCAATACAACGCACGTGCGTACTTCCGTGGCACCGACGCTCCAAAAAGACGATCTCGAACGACCCAACTCGTCTCCTCCTCTCCACGACAAGCTTCCAAGTCCACTCCACACTGTGCATGTGCAAGTATCATATATCCACACGCCGTCCAATGGCACAGTCCTGCACAGAGTCCAATTTTCCTCACCAGTGTATCCACTCCCGTCGACGACAAGTGCTGAGCCCACGTTCGATCGGAATATATGGTCATAATCCGCACAAAACAATTCCGTAACCTGTACAGTCGACACAACTTCGTAATTCGCACCAAATGAAGCGCGTTGAACGCATTTAGTGCAACTGGAATTATCTCCACCGGTGCCACAGCGACAACTTCCAACACCAACTCTCTCATCTGCTTCTTGCTCGAGGAATGAACCGTTTCCGTCACCTTCTGTATCGCGGTGGACGATAAAATGGTCGAAATTGTCCACTTGATTTTGCCTTGTGGACGTTGTGCCACGAACGAACTGGAGCGACGCGGCCCATTCTTAGATGCTTTTGCCTGGCTGCCGAGTCGTACACTGGAGTCATTACCAGCTTCTGACTGGGACGAAAACTGGAATGCCCTCCACCGACGGAAGAAAGTGAGGAACTGCACAAGACCCACAAGGTCGACGACAATGTCGGTGAAGACGAAGACATTGAGTTCCTGTGTCCATTGGCTGGTGGAGATGTTTGGGTTATAGTAAAAAGCCACACGGAGCGGCACTGATATGAAGATGTAGAGCGTTGAGCAGAGGTGAACAGTCACGAGGAGAGTTTGGCGCGTGGCCCAGGACGAATGACGGTAGTAGGATTCCTGAAAGTGACGCAGCAGAGCGTGCACTCGACTGGAAGTCACTGCGATGGACGAAAGCGACGGACCTCTGTTCACTAGCAGCACTTGGCCTGGGCCCTCCATGGCGCGCGGGGCGACTTTGCTAGGAGCCATGAGTCTGCGTATTGCTTAACGTCGGTTATCTCGGTGGCCATCAAGAGCTGGAAATAGAGCGGTGGCAAGTGGTAGTTAGTTGAACGTCCGGACGTGGGGGACCTCCCTGGCGTGTGGACAGATCATCGTCTTCATTGTAGTTGTCAATAGCCTGTGTGATGGCCATCCGTTCATCGTGCGTGGTGTGAGGCTGGCGGAGCCGCTCGGTCGTCGTTGCGTAGTCGTTCCCTCCTTCGTGTGGGCCTCCTGGTCAGCAAGAAGTAGGGGTTGACGCGCTCCGTTGCCATGGCGCTTATGACGGCGCCACCTTGGCCCAAGATTCTTGGGCGCCTAAAACGGAGCTACAGCCAAGTAAATCGCGGCGGCTTCCTGGCCTAAATCGTTGGTGACGGAGGTGACCAAGCGCGACGAAGCACACAGCATCGAGGGCAGATTTCCATGTGATGAATATGAGTGAGCTGTGGTTGTGATTGAGAGCGATCACTAAGACTAACGCACGATGAATAATGATGCCCAGGTACGGGAGGTCTGCACGAGTCACCGAGTCGTTGCTGAGCTACTCCAAGTTTTCATTGCGGCCGCTGGGGTCGTCGTCGTCGAGGGGCCAGCACAGTTAATACCAACAGCGGCACTCTGCCAACTGGCAATGGTAGCGAAGATATTCAGCGTCAGTGACAGGCGCCAGACCCAAGCGCGAGACGCCCTAACAGTCGGGACTAGTTACTGCTGCTGGAGGGCTGGAACGGTCGGAATTCGAGCCGCGTGCTAGAGCGACCCAGGCTCAGACCGCATCGCGCTACAACAATCCTTTACTATTACTGCGGAATCGAGTTGGAGATAATGCGAACTTGCGTCGGACCTCTTCCACGAGGCAGTCACAGTCAGGCCAGAACCGAGCTCCGTGATGAATATTTGTCCAAGACACTGGTGAATCTGAAGCAAAACACCATCAATTGCAATTGCAATACCACATCTCATGTGGATCACATTGATGTTAGACTCCTTTATCCCGACCTTTGTCCCGTGACAAGTCCCTACCCAGCTTCTTGCGAGACCCCGCTCTGCACTTCAAGATCAAGTCTTTGGTTTCATCAGGATGCATCGTGTGCAATTGCGACAACATCTCCATCATCGACTTGTACACGAATGTGTGTGGCACCCCATTCTCGATTTTCTGGGTAGTGGCGGCATCCAAACTTTTGACGCTCGCTCTGTTCGCAAGTATCGGGGCCATCTTCATGATGGTAGATGTTGGATCCGGTCGGTTCGTTGAGATCGGCCGTGGAGTTGAGTGATTCGGTGCCATGGGGGTAGTCCATGCCAGTTTGAGGCATCGACGATGCCCTGGGAAGTTCTGCAAAAGTTGCTCATATGGTTCGTGGTCTAGCCTGTACAGTTCAGTCACACAGAGCGCGGTGCATGTTTCCAATCGTGAAATCCCATATAGCAGAGCGAACTCTCCGAAGAAGTCGCCCCGTTCATGGATCGCCTCGTTGGATTCCAATCGGACCAAGACCCGACCTTGTGCGATGAAGTACATGCTATGATCCATGTCGCCTTCTGAGACTACCTCTTCACCCTCCGAGCACACCACGTACTCCAAACACACCAGTAGACCACGCAGAAAAATCTCGTCTAGATCTCCAAACGCCCGAACGTGGACTACGAAATCACGTTGGGCAGCAAGTACAACGTCTTCATAAAGTGCACGAGAGACGCTCTCCACGGACGCAAACTCGGATTTTCCCTGATGTCGTCGCCATATTCGAGCGCAATAGGCTTTCACCTGGCGTCGTAGCCCTTTCGGGACATCGTTGAGCTCGAGAAAGTGCTGCAACTGCGCGAGGTCCTGCTCGAAGGCAGCTTCGTGACGGGCATGTGAGTCGATCTGTTCTCCCTGAGCACCGACGAGAGCACCGTAGATATAGATGGACCCGAACGTGATTCCGATCTCCACCAGCAGCTCCAGCGGGTTCATCGAGATGATGTCACCATAAAAGAGAGTTGAGATGCACTCCAGCGAGAACAGCAGCGATCGGAGATATTGACGAGCGAGAGAGATACTCTCCAGCGAGAAACTCGTGACAGTCTCCTGAAGCGCTCAATGAGGTGAGGCCATGGGGGTCGTTAGGGATGCATACCCTAGCATGCCCGGTGTCGATAGCCACGAAACTCCATAGTACCACAACCCGATCATACTCGTCAAAAACCAAATGTAGGCTAAGAAATGACCCACTGCGAGATACGATGCCAACGCACGCAAGAAATACAGCGATTCCTCATCCACCGAAAGCTTGAGATCGTGGATTGTGACCTGGAACAACTGCTCGGAGAGAAGGGGAATACGTCGAATCAGTAGGATGCGGTTGACACGTAGATACCAACGCGTCGTCCACCACGAAGCGCTCGCGACCTGTACACTTTGCTGAAGGTGGACAATCGGTACACGTAGATCAGTGATAATAAGTAGGAGCTCAAACGGCAGCATCGCTATGATATCGCTACGAAGTCCTGCGTCAGAGAAAAAGGCTTGCCAAAACATCGGGATCGATGTCTTCGTCCGGGTGGTGGGTGCAAAGCGGTAAAGTCGGTAGATGAGGTCGACGAAGCAGAGAGCATCCAAGACACACTCGAGACTCGACCAACTCTTCAGTACAACTTCGGTCAGCCCAACGATTTCGTGCGAAAAACACATCTTGAAGGGAATTGTGAGCAGGTGATACAACGACGTAAGCAGCATAGCAAGGTCCCAAATATTCTCTGCTTGCTTCACGCGCTTGATAAACATCTTCGACTGCACTTGCTGCTGGTGTGTACCCGTATGAAGCGGTGTACCTGCACCAGGTAAATCTTCACTCAGCGGGGCTATTTGCTTTTTCTGCTGGCCATTTCGTAATCCACGCAAGAACCCCAATTCAGAAAACGTGCTGTTTTCCCAACTCATTCTCCAACTGCGATAACGATGATACCAGTATAACTGAGTCGCGTATTGTAGACGCCGACAGCGTTGCAGGATCTCGAAGTCAACGCCAGATCCCTCCTTGCGTTTATCATCAGCGAGGAGATAGTAACTTTTGCACTGGCTCATCTCAGAGAAGAACTTGCTGCCAAATAGAGGAAGTGATCGGCTTCGGGTCAGCTTTCCCATGGCTGAGACGCTTGCTGATGCCAAATTGTGCTGGTCTTTCATATGAGGAAGGACAACAGGAAAACTGCGTCGACGCACAGGGGCAAGCTTTACACTGGGTCGTGCTCGGTGTGCTGTGCCGCTAAGAACCATAGCTACCGATGTAATAGTCCGACGCCTGCTTACAGATGCTGTCATTTGCGTGATTGCTGCGCTCCACTTTCGTTTGGCACGCTCGTCAAAGCGAAATGGCCGTAACTGCTTGGGTTTCTTCGTAGGCACGGGGATTTTCATTGTACGTGTGGGAACTTCAGTTGGTTCTGAGGGAGTAAAGTCGCGGAGCAATTTGCCTACAACATGCTGTAGAACAGCAAAGAGCTTGAAACGTGCCCAGCCCTCTACTTCCAATTCACGAATGTTGTCCACTCCTAAGCTCTCGTTCAAGTACTCGTTGATGGGGTTGAAGTCCATAATGTATTGACACTGGCGCAGGTCATCGGTTATTGAACTGTTTCTCCTTGGACGAGAGGTGCGCCGCCTCGATGAATCCCTGTCCGATAGCTCTTGCACACATGCTCTACCTTTTGCGAGGATGTGCTCCGCCTTCTTTTCCAGGAGTTGTACGGCAGGAGAAACAAACACCCCGCAGGTTTCCATCTTTGAGAGTTTGCGTGGTAGGGTAGGAGCCCATATCTTAGACCACTCCGAGGAGGTTGAGGATTTCCTTCTAGCGATCGGCCTGATGGAAGCCTTGATACTTGGTCGGCGCGCCGCAGCTGCACGTTTAGCTCGACTGGCAGTCCTAAGGCAACCGTGCTGGTAGCGTTGAAGGCGGGAGTTGACCCAACGGAGAATGGCATTCTGGGCGTGTTTTCGCGCATTATTCTCTGACGCATCATCGCTGGAAACCCACAGCTCTTGCCAGTCTTGTTTCGTAATATACAACACCTCGCACGATGCGGTAGCACGAATCGTTGCAAGGCGCCTTTGGTTTGGGAGGAAGAAGGCAACCTCACCGAAAAAAGCGCCCTCCAGCAGCACAGCAACACAAGCGACCGGCTTCGTCCAGTACGTAGCAGCCATTCCTTTTCGTAGAGTACACAGACGACTTCCAAATGTCCCCTCGACGAGAATATTGTCGCCCGGGATAAAGAGTTCGGACCGCAATCTTAAGGCGAGATTGTTGATCTGCGTTGCGGTAAGAAAGCTGCAAATGGGCAGCTGGTCAACAGCACGGCCATACATCTCGAGCATGAGCTTGAGCCGAAGGTTGGCTGATAAATCATGCAAAGTCTTGCACATGTCAACACCTTTTGTCTGCTCAAAATCCACACGAAAGAAGAATGCAACACGCTCACGCAACACCGCAGGCAACTCGTGCTTATCAGCAAAACACTCGAAGCTCGCGATACGACTTTTGTACTGCTTTTTCTCCTTCCCAAGTTCTAGAATGAGCTCCGATATTTCGCCCACGATGTGTCCGATCACAAAGGTGCAGCACAAGCAGGTAAATCCTGTCCAGAGTGTGCCTGCCGCGCCTCGAGGAACAATTTCACGTGACCCCACGAGCAAAAGCGTCGTAATGGCCTAATAGAAGATTTTTGCGTAGAGAATTGCGACTGAGTCGTGGAATACCTGCACCACTGGGTCATGATCTATCCAGCACTGTTGCAATTGTTCACATTCGTATTCCGAGATCAGGAAGAAGATGCATCCAACGTAGTGCGGCACGAGTACGAACACAATCAACAATTTGATGGGGCTTAGGTAGGCGTATACATTGTGCGATACAAAGTGTAGTTGGATCTGCACGATAGCATCGTCGAGGTATGACCACAGATCAATACAGCGAACGAGTCGAGGTAGACGACACAACCCGGTGATCAAAGACCCGCTGGAGAATGGGACGTACACTGGTACGGACGCGACCAAATTCCATTTGAATGTCGCACTGCATAAATATTGTTGGTCGATCTCTGTTCTCTCCATCATTTCGACACCGGCTTCACCGTTACCGAAGTTGTAGAGTCGGAGGTAGATATCGACTACGAAACAAGCGTCACAGCAGAGATCCAGTACCCACACTGCAATATTGCTGCTGCTGGAGAAATGGAGGTGTGGGTGGAAACAGATACGAAAGATAACGAACGTGGCGTTGTATACATTCCAAAATGCAATTAAAGCGTTCCAAGCTGCAGTTGGCAGTCCTTCGGAGATAGCGAACCGCTTTTTCCTTGCTCCATATTTTGTTGTTGAGGCTGTAGCGATGTCACGTTGGTAGAAGAGACTTGGCGTTTGAAGCACATGCGGCTGGAACTTTATCTTCATGAGGTTGATCATAACACGCTCCATCCGAGCTTTCTCTTCGGCTAAAAGCATTTTCGCCTCTTCTTTAATGTCTCGCAAATCTCCCGCAAACTTGAGTTGAAATCCGTCGTCGAACTGTTCGCGGGTCATTACGGATGCCTGCACGGGAGAAGCAGCCACCAACGTGACAGGATACGCCCGCTTGAGCAAGAACTCGTTTACACCGTAACTTTCACCACCGTGGAGTGCCCGAATCGGCACTTGTCGTGATCGAAAAAAATGTTGACTTTGCTTCCTTCTGAAAGCACAAAAAATTCGCGGCTAATATCGCCCTCCAGACAGATTGCCTCCCCGTTCTGGTAGCTTCGGTGGCAAAATTTGCCTGTGATCTCTCTGATAAACTCGATACTAGCCGATTCAAAAAGTGCCACACTTCGTACTGCTTTTGAGTGCAGTAGCGACGAGATTTGGTAACACAGTTGGTCCGGCAAGTGGGAAAGCAGTCCTGACTCGTACGTTTGCTTATGACCCACGAACTGTTGGTGGTAAAAGCGCCGGATTTCAGTACTTAACCGATTCGAGAGATTCACTCGCTCCATGATACTGTTCACGGTATTCAGTTTCTCGACGCGATGATGGTGGGTTGCCGTTTCGTTCGAAATGATACAAGACGTGGCCCCCACCACGGCGAAGTTGATAATACCGCCAACGAAGATCCACACAGCGGTAAAATAAGTCTCTGCTGTCGAAAATGCAACAATGTCTCCGTATCCCACAGCTGTCAGTGTCACCATTGCCCAGTATACAGAGCGTAGATAGGCAAAGTAGGTTTGATACATGGAGTTAGGGTCTTCCTGTGGAAAGTTCACACCAAGTTGGGCGTAACAGTCGAATTTTACCCACGAACAGTTTTGAAAGTGTGTGGCTTGTCGTAGACATTCGGATCTGGTCAACTCCGCTATGGCAGCGGAGGCATCCTCACGACTCGATGCGTGGTCTGATGGGGTCAGCGCCATTTCAAACCATACACAGCCGATAATATGAAGCATTAGAGTAACGCCCAGTACAAGTGAAACTACAAGTTGAAGCTTGGAGATCGCATTGTAGATGTCGGTAAGGTCCTGCAGTAGCGCAGGTACCAAGCGTAACCGTAGTAAGCGGAGCAAACGAAAAAGTGATGAGTAAATCTGGAACGAATCGTTCGATAGCGAATCCAACACAACGCCGACAGGAATCCAAGCGAGCAAATCAAGAAGAAAGCCGTTGGTCTTGTACGCAGCAAATATGAGATCAGGTCGGATGACGCCCAGCATTACACTGGGATCTAGGAATACAAAATATCGTGAACGCAAGAAAAGGTCGATTCCGAAGAAAGCTTCAACTGAAGTCGTCACCACATAGCGTAGATCAATTTGGGGGTCTACGACGAACATGTGTCGGCCTTCTGTCATGGAGATGAATACGGCGAAGTAAGGCACTTCGAACGCAGTGTAAACGATGGCAGCCAGTCGCACCGTATCCCACAACGTACGAAATGATGACCCGGCGAGTCGCCAATTTATGCTGTACCGTAACTCGCGAGTGTTCGCTCCACTTGAATTAAGATTGAGCACGTTTCTTACAGTTGCTGTTCTTCCTATAGAGCCTCTTCCCAGTGAAGTCCTTCCAACTGAGGTCTTACTCCTAGCAAGGGAAGTTTTGCCTACAGAAAAGCCTCCACTCATAATTTCAAACCCCTCTTGTAGTCCCAGAATCTTCTTCGTTTTACGAAGCTGCAACGAATACGTTCCATACATCTTGGCCATTTTGAAGCGCACACTTTTTTCAAATTCGTGATAAAACTCCGATAAAGTTTCATCAAACTTGGCCTTGGTGAGCACGTACAACTCGCAAAACGTCTTGGCAATCGCTTTTTGCAAGTATACGTCGGGGAAAAGCAGGCACATCTCCGCGAAAATATCCCCCGCCTTGCATTCGTGCGGCTTCAAGCCGTTGAAAGTAGACAGTAACACCTGGCCTTGAATAACGAAAAACATCTGAGCGTTGATCTTCGGCTCAGTGATCTGGTCTCCAGGTGAATATACCCGACGTACGAGAGCACCTGCCAGTTCATTGATAAATTCCATGCTCTCCTTCATCAAAAAGCACACCTGGGCTATTCGGTTCGCCCGAAGAGTAGCAATGACTTTCGACTGCAAGTGGAGTGGCAAAAGCTGTAAAGCCTCTTCGTTGTCGAGACTGCGATGCGTACTCCACGAATAGTTAAAATACGCTGTCACTTGTTGTCGTACGGACCGCGGAATATTTTGCAAACGCATGTACTCTCGCGCGTTATCCACGTGTGTTGAGTAAGCGGCATATCTCGCGTTACGGAATCGAAACAGGAAGAGGAAGTTGGCGAGCAGCGATGAGCCAAACAAAGCGCCCAATATTATCACGATCAACACAACCAACGTCTCAGCATTTGATACTGGAGTTACGTCGTCATAGCCAAGCAGTACGAGTGTTGGCGACGCCCAGTATAGTGTACGGCCGTATTTCCGAGCCACTGACGCACCAAGAAGGCGGTCGCGGACAACCCAACTCGTCTCCACAGTTTCGTCACAGGCTTCCAGGTTGATACCACACTGTGTGTGCGATCAGCATATATCCACAAGATACCCAGTGAATCAAACCAAAGCAATAGCCTATGGTGCATACGAGGCTGTCGATACCTGCAGACGAAAGGTTTTGGACCCAGGATTTATCGGAATAAATGTTTCTAAGGCGTGCGAGGCAGCGTTGTAGTCTATTAAGCCGGCACAGCTTGGTAACGCGCACCTAATGCAGCACGTTAAATGTCCCCAGGGCAATTGGTATTACGCCTATGGGCACCAGCGCCACGATTTCCAACAGTAACTCCACGTTGCGCGAGAATAGGTACTGTTGCTGTGAATTGTTGTGGCTTGTATCGTGACTAGGGATTGATGAAAGCGGTGGAATCGATTCAATCGTCCAATTCAGTCGCCCAAGCTGGAAGGTGGCAGAAGATTGGCGCCGGACCATTAATCTCGTACCCACCGCGCGGTCCGTGTCGCTGGTTCGTCCTTTGGTAGACCGTAAACTCGTCAACGTTGTGAGCTCGAACAACACGTCCTTCAAGTCCTGATAGGACGCCATAAATTCCATCAAACCGATCATATCAGCGACGATATCGAGTAATGTGAATATGCTGAGCTCGTTGGTCCATCGACGAGTTTCGTTGAGATCGCGACTCGGGTAGGGATCATAGGAAAACGCGACTCGGAACGGCACTGAGAAGAAAATGTAGAACATCATGTAGAGTTGAATACTCACGCGGATGGTTTTCCTCGTTTTCCTCGTTTTCCTCGTTTTCCACGGCAGTCGTTTGTAGGAGCGGACAATGGGTCCAACGACACAGTAATAACAGTGCTGACAGGCCACGAGCGCTCGTTTAAGAACATTTCTTGGTGCTGTACGTTGGATACCATCGGGTAATGGACCGCTCATGGCAATTCCGACACCAAAGGGCGAATTTACGCCGACCGAACTCCTCCTTGGGCCGCTGGTCGGGTGGATCTTGCTGCTGGTCATGATAGCAATGGTCAAATGGTCTCCGATACGAAATGGACAATTTGCGACAGCAACACGTTAAGAGCGGGGTTTCACGTTTGTTGGGCCTGGTCCGTATCGAGCCAAATCGAGAGCAACAAGTAGTCTTTTGTCGTCCTTGTGCAAAACCTATAAGACCAAGAGAGGCGACCTTAACAATCTGGCGTCAATGCAACGAGCCATTCGAGCTCCTCGCAGCGTCAACAGCTGAAGCCAAAGTGCCTTCCACGGTGCAACACGCCGTACGGGTGGTACCAGACCGCCCAAGCATAACGGACTTTGTATGGTCCCGCTTAAGTACGACGTTGGTTTCGCTCGCGTCTCCCCAATCCTTCAGCCAGAATCGAATTCCGCACTCTTGCAGCAAGTTTCCTATACCTTACGGCGAGTCGACAATGGCGCAGTACGGCAAGGCCACCTACTGGGACGAGCGCTACACCAAGTACGTCTGCTCGCTCTTTATCTCGCGCTTCGAACCACGCAACTCTCGTCTCCGCGGCTGCAATATTGACAAAGATATATCACTAAACGAAACCTACATTTTTTTTATTTTTTGACATTTTTTTTTAATTAACAGAGACTCGGAGCAATTCGACTGGTACCAGCGCTACGGCGGACTGAAGGAGCTGCTGAACCAGTATGTCAAAAAGACGGACGGCATCCTCATGGCCGGCGCCGGCAACTCGCGGCTGTCGGAGGAGATGGTGAACGACGGCTACCAGAAGCTCATGAACGTGGACGTGTCGGAGATCGTCGTCAAGCAGATGGCGGCCAAGTACGAGGACCGCGTCGAGTCGCTGCAGTGGCAGAAGATGAACATGTGCTCGCTGGACTTTGCCGACGAGACGTACGACGCCGTGGTGGACAAGGGCACGATGGACTCGATCTTGTGCGGCGAAGGCTCCACGGCCAACGTGGGCAAGATGTGCCAGGAGATCCACCGCGTGCTCAAGCCCAACGGCGTCTACTTCATCGTGTCGTACGGCGTGCCGGACAACCGGCTGAGCTACTTGGAGAACAAGGAGCTGCAGTGGAAGGTGACGGTGCACACGGTGCCCAAGCCCACGGTGAGCGCCGTGCAGGTCTCGGAAGCTGACGCCAATGCCGTGCACTACATCTACGTCTGCCAGAAGGGCGTCAAGCCCGAGTAGAGCGAACCGAGAGATCTCTGGACCAGCTTGGCTTCATAATATACCGCGAGTCTCTCCACGTACGAGAGAACTTTGCTTTATTAAAGGTGGTGGGTTTTGACAGTGTGGTTGGTATTGTGGCAAGCAGGAGGACAGGGTGGAAGATCTTTCCTGCCAACTTGCGTAGACTATTATCATCTTCACGTTTATTCTGATGGAACAAGCTGCTTCTTTGAAGTTATCATGAGGCAATTACTACAATTTGGCAAGCATTTGGGCATCTTCCGCAAGACCACCCCAGCTCCAGAACCGTATCATGAGCACCGAGAGCGTGATCAAGGCGAGGATGTCCCCAAATCCGGTGCCAAACCAAAGTCCTTCCACACCAAGACCACACTGGAAGGCTAGGAATGCGCCAAAAGGAGTACCCAGCGCATAGTACGCCAGCGCGTTGGTGATGGCGGCGGATTTTTGTTTACCCGCGCCGCGAAATATACCCTGGGTGACGCAATTCAAACCGTCCACCAGCGTTAGCGGAGACCAGATTGCCATCACCCGAGACGCGAGGTCTGCACTTTCACCAGCATCGAGAAAGAGACGAGGAATGTCGTCACTTAAACATTAGAGCAGAGTCGCAAACATGAACGCCAGGACGAAAGTGATCCTGAGCACAACACTACAAGCGAGCTTTGCCGTTTTGGGTCGATCAGCTCCAAGACAATTGCCAACCCGGATATTGGCAGCTACGGACAGTCCTGCAAATGCCGTGTACACCAGCAAATTAACGTTCACAAGAACCGAATGGGCTGCAACAGCCACCGCACTGTCGGGGAGCAGTCCGGAAAGGATCGAGAGCAATTCTAATCCCCACATTTCCATGGCCAACATCAGCATCCCAGGGACTCCGAGGCGCAAGAATACACTGACGTAGCTGATAGCAATTTTGAAATCCCATGGGCGCAGCCACCACTGCGTCAGATGCTGAGGTCGCCACAAGAAGTATGGCACGAGAAGTGCTGGTAGAGTCAAATTTCCCACACTTCTACCAATAGCGATACCGTCGAAACCAAACGAAGTGCAATACGCTAGACCATAGCCAACAGCGACATTGACGACGTTGCCGATAGCTGCGATAATGACAAGAGGCGTCAAAATGTTCTGGGCTTGTAAAACTTTTCGCGTGAGTTCGTACAGGAAGAGGAACGGTATTCCCGGAAGCATGTACCACGAGAATCTGCCAACCAAATGTGCGACTTCTGCATCTTGACCCAACCATTTCAGCAGTTCTTCAGTGTGTAGATTTACAGCGACCACAAGCAGGAGCACCACACTGAGGACAAAGATACCAGTTTGAAAGTACACGCCAATTTTATCGAAGCTCTTGGCTCCATAGGCCTGAGAGCAAAGTGTGTCGAGTGCTGACGCAAGACCCAGACCAACAGCGCTAGCAGTGATATTTAGCAGCTGTATTAGCCAGAAAATACCATTAGATTATCACTTAAGCTTAGCGATTAACTCAATGTTTCGTACCATAATCGAATAGGTAGCGGCGTTGACAAATTCTGGCGCAGCAGGCGAATCCATATTGCCGGCGAGGACGATCGATACAAACCCCGGAAGAAATTCCAAGAACGTCGTCACCATCTAGAGCCAGGTTGTGAGTTTAGTTCGAAAAGAACGTATCATCACGAATAATTATTTTACGCACCACAGGGCCAACGAGTTTGAGCAAGATTTTGACTTCCTCCGTTGTTCGAGGCTTCGGTTCACTGCCACGTTCAATTTCACACAGGGGCGATGAAATGTTCACGAACACTTCGTCGCAGATTTTCTCGTCGAGTTCGGGTTGCTGGGCCATAGTTTTGTTGGAGTCGATGTTTTCTCTGAGAGCAAATGAGGTAATGATCTTCAAACCCTCAAGCCGAGTCTTTGCCTTCGTCCAAAATGTTACACCATTGCGTTGAAGGTGAAACTCCAATGAGTAAGTGGCAACCAACTTCTTACTCGAATGTCGAGTCCTCGATAGGTTGTGCAATGTTTTGATGTCCGTACTTGCGTTGGTAATCAGAGAGACTGTAACAAGCCATAGCTCGTTCGTCGTCGGGATTAAAAGAAGTAACTGCGTACACTGGTCATTTCAGGTTATACACATAGCGTAAGTAAGGTCTATGTTAGTTCCTCATACCCTTGCGATGGATTGTAACTACTACCTATGTCAGCCATTGCGCCATCATAACGGGTAGTGTATTCATCCGTTGTTGTCTCCTTGGCAACTGTCAGTTATCTCCATGCACTCATCGGTTAAGAAGGTACTGAAACATTTCAAAATTTCTGTATCAGCAGGCAGGTAATTGACCATCGAGTAGTTTGTCCTCAAGTAAATGAAGGGACATTGAGTAACCACTAAGTTGCTCCGTCTTGGCCGCCTAAAATACTTTCTTCGGTCAACTACCAACGATGCCATCCACATTATGAAAGTTTATAGGACTTGAAGCTCAACTTGCCAGTCAAAGACATCCTATTTTCAATGCATGATTCATTGATAGCCAAGCCCAAAACACACAAAAAAAAAAGTCGCTGAACTCGGTGTATCCATGAAACAATTGCTGCAGTTGATTACTTCAGGACCTGTATACGCGGTCTCCTCAGTGTTAGCCACATATCAATGGCGACGATCTTGATCGAGCGGCGCAAACAAACATTGCCGGGCTAGCATAGACTCAAACGAGTCGCCCTCTGGTCAGGAGACGGATCTGACGAACCTGTGACGGAAAAAAAGCTGAACGAGTCGGGGTCGGGCTTCATTTTCACAACGGGTGTTGCTTTTCGGACTGTCGAGAAACAAGCTTTTGTGACCCTAACGGTAGCGGGTTGCCCTGGCCTGACAGCTCCTTCCCGTTTTCAGGTTTCTGGGAGTCTACTGGATAAAACCAGTATGATTATTTAGTTTATGATGAAGAGTTTAGTGAGCTAACAAAAGTGTTGGGAAGAAGCAAGCAAATGGAAAATGAACGGAGCAAGCAGGAGACCACCACAGAAACACAAGAAAAACAAATCGAAGATGTCGGTATTTGAAGAGGCAGAAACTATCCGCACTTCTGAGAGATCGGAAGATAAGCGATGAGATTGCTTGGTCCCATCTTCAAGAAAAGTGGGTTGTCGGAGATGGGGAACTGTACGTCGTGGATCTGTTGAAAACCCACTGTACTGCAAGGTGAGATGGAGGCAATGCTCTCTTTCTCTCAGAGCGAGTCTCTCCTTCTTGTTGTTGTAATTTTAAGCTCCCACCACCTTCGCGCGCGCTATTCTTTTCTCCCAAAGATTGTGGCCATTGGGGTGATATCAGTTCATTCATTTTAAAACAGGAATTATCAGATTGACCGCTACAACTGCTGCGGCGAAAACAAAACAGAAACTGCACGCACCAAACCCGCCCTCAAGTTACGAAGACATTGTTATCAAAATATCACGACCAGCTTGCTTGACGAGTTTATGTCGTACCATACTGACTGTATGGTTCCGTCCGCGGTGGATTCCACGAGGAGTCATTTCCGAATCGACCTCCCCAGTCTCAAGTAAAACTACGATGCGCCGAAGCTACATCCTGATCCTGGTTGGTGCCATCTTCGCTGCATGCGTCAAGGGATCCGTTACTGTTGAGGACACTGACTCGCTTGTCGACGAGGAAATCGACTCAGTGGATTCAGTTAATCTTCGCCGGAGCCTCAGGAGCAGCATTCGTAGTAGTACAGACACAGAGGATGAAGAACGACTCAAAACGTGGGTCAAAAACCTGGTGGCGGGAAGTGGGCAGCAGAAATCCGACGTTACCAAAATTGTGAAGGAGACTCCTGCTCTTGCCAAGACGCTGGACAAGAATCCTTCCCTCGTCAGTGCTATCGAGAAGAATCCTCAGTTGGGCAATTCATTCAAGAAAATACAGAACGACGAGGGGCTTCTCAAAAGTATCGAGAGTTTGGGGACGAACAATAAACTCAAGACTGCTCTGAGCAAGAAACCAAACGGACTCAGCGAACAAAATGTGAAACAACTTGGCGAGGTTGTGGTTAAATCTGCTGGCAAACGGGAGATCGATGAAGGCGTTTTATTCGCGTGTGGCCTGATGAGTTGTTAGTACTCAGTGGAATATTTACACTCGCTATCTTCTCACCTTCATCACTACAGTGGAAGTGGGAGTCGGGAACAGTAGCAGAACCCAGCAAGAGAACTCCCAAAAAACCTGCACCAGCCTGAACGAAGTGTTTGCCTCTTCTTCAATCCTAATCGATCCGCTCCAAATATCTGCGTTAGTTCTCCTATCAACATTTTTTCGCGGATACATCAAAGTTGATAAAAGCGAACCTTACGCCGCCAAACTTCCTATGTCAAAACTTTATTTCGGACTGAAAATGTCCATTACATGTATCAATTTTCACTCGTTGAACTGAATGTTTCATAATGATGATGATGATGATGAGATATACTTGCTAACTGAACTCTTAGAGCCGAATAGTTGAGTGCTTCAAACCTCGCAAAGGTGCATAATTTTTAAAATCCCTACAAAACGTATTTACCGGTTTGCCATTGACTCTAAACTCAATCCAATTCCTATTGCACTTGAAGTACATGTCATTAACGTGGAAAGTAGTGACAAAATGCTGCCACACATCGAGTGCAACAGCATGTTATCGAGAAGAAGCATGCTGAATTTAAATAGTGCCACGAAGTGATTAAGAACGTCAGAGTGGAGATATTGAGCGTCACATCCTGAAGAATGGCGAATACTGGACGATCGAGACCGCGGTGCGTACTCCAATTAGTTCCTTGCAGTGCTTAAAGCAGTTCCAAATCATAGTCAATGGAGAATGTCTCTTGTGTCTCACAACGGAGATATTAGTAGCACACAAACTTTTTTTCGAGCTTACTTTCTAGGCTATGCTACCATTTCTGGTTCCACTACAAAACAAAATACTCCATCTACGAGGCAATAACGAGTGTAAATATTCCACTGAGTACTAACAACTCATCAGGCCACACGCGAATAAAACGCCTTCATCGATCTCCCGTTTGCCAGCAGATTTAACCACAACCTCGCCAAGTTGTTTCACATTTTGTTCGCTGAGTCCGTTTGGTTTCTTGCTCAGAGCAGTCTTGAGTTTATTGTTCGTCCCCAAACTCTCGATACTTTTGAGAAGCCCCTCGTCGTTCTGTATTTTCTTGAATGAATTGCCCAACTGAGGATTCTTCTCGATAGCACTGACGAGGGAAGGATTCTTGTCCAGCGTCTTGGCAAGAGCAGGAGTCTCCTTCACAATTTTGGTAACGTCGGATTTCTGCTGCCCACTTCCCGCCACCAGGTTTTTGACCCACGTTTTGAGTCGTTCTTCATCCTCTGTGTCTGTACTACTACGAATGCTGCTCCTGAGGCTCCGGCGAAGATTAACTGAATCCACTGAGTCGATTTCCTCGTCGACAAGCGAGTCAGTGTCCTCAACAGTAACGGATCCCTTGACGCATGCAGCGAAGATGGCACCAACCAGGATCAGGATGTAGCTTCGGCGCATCGTAGTTTTACTTGAGACTGGGGAGGTCGATTCGGAAATGACTTCTGGTGGATGACGAGCAGAACGACATGAACTCTTCACGCAAACTTGTAGTGCGCGTAATACGAGTTGTATTATTTGTGAAGTAAATCGCCACAAGTGCTCTCAAATCGTGGTCGTGCTTTTGGGTGACAATGGCATTTCGACACCTGTGGCTGCGAACATGCTTCTGTGAATACTACATGTAGTGCATGGTGGTTATTCGCTGTTGGTAGGAGGAATTGCTTCGAGCTGAGATGCAACTGGTATTAACAGCGATTCGAGCATGAAGACCTTGGCAGCGTATAATGGCTAGTGAAGGACCTGTATTCATGAAGATTTTTACCTAGTATCCCATGCTACGCATCGCAATTTGGACGTGGGATCGCAGTATTCGTGGGTATAATGTAGAACACGGATTTCTTAGCACTCTGCGAGCTTCAGCCCAGATACAGACAACGACGATGAAAGACGCCCGTCACTGAAAAACATCTTCTATATAAAATCCAGCCAGCAAGTCCCGACATGGAAATCCGCCCAGCTATATGATTGGTAGAAAAATTGGAAACAAATCTGATGATATGCACAAAAATATTACAGATGCAGTTGTTTTTTACAATTCAACTATGGGATTTTTAGGAAGCGCTTCCCCGAAACTTTTAATGATCGTGGTGCTTGACATCTCGTCCCAGGCCCTGATCGTCCGCGCAATCGTTGCACGCCGCTTCTCCTCTGTAGACTGCCGCTTCACACTGGAGGTTTCTGTGCCTTCGTTCGCCGCCTCGTTTGCACCGGTTGCGTCGTCCACGTCCTGTAATGGGGCGCTGTTTACAACAGTCCCCAAAACACGGCACGCACGCTTGTGCGGTTGAGGAAGCGTTCCCGACTTGGAGGGAGGAAGGTGACTTGAGTACTTGAGGGAAAGTTTGCAACTGAATTGAAATGAGCTTATGGTTCCTGTGATGAGGTGGCTCCAAATTTCTGAGACCCCACTCATCTGACCGAAAGGTTGTCAACCAGGAAGGAGCCGAGTGAGATGTGGGCTAGGAGCAGCTGCTTGGAGCTACTGTGTCCGGAAGTGGGGCTGGCTCTCGGATTGTACAGACGTCGTGGTTGTTGTACGTGTTGCCGAGTGTCTTGTGGTGGCAGCATGGAGCCGAGCATCGAGTCCTGACGCCCAGAGTCCCGATGTTGCAGTTGTGCCCAGAAGTGTTGAGGGATGCGAGAGGTGTTCGAGGAAGTGGTGGTTGTGTTCCGACATCCCAGAGTCTGCTCTCGGAGTCCCAGTGTGCGTTCCCGGTGTGAGTTCCCAGATCCCAAGATGATGACTTGGAGTAGCGGTTGATGCAGTGGATTCCAGGACGGTGTGTGTGATTCTGGATCGTGTACTCGGATCCCGGACTTTGGTTTGGGATCCCAAGTTTGGTGCTGTTCCCGAATGTGGTGTTACGGATTCCGGCGTGGACTATCGGATCCCAGTTATGAATCTCGAATGTCAGCATGGTATCAGGTGTCCAGTCTGCCAAAGGGTGGTACTGACTGAAGTGGAGTGGTACATCTCAGGTGGCGACCCCCTGTCTGGCCAGGATGGTGGCTGGTCGACGGACCAATGAGGTCCCGAATTCGTGTCGACAGCGGTGACTCCAGGTTGAGTTTAGAATTTCGGCCAATGCTTGGATGCCGTGAGGTTGAAGTCTCCTGGCTTAGATTTAGTTCAAGCATGCCTATGTCTTCTCTGACTTCAAAGTGTAGCTATTTGTGGCGGAGCCAGCGCTCTATCTTTGTAGGTCTCCGTTTTCATGTGATTTATATTAAACAAAGTTCAATTTGCCCCGAAGGACGCAAGTGAGTTGGTCAGATCGCATTTGTGTGCAGGCCATACTGAGATCAAGTGTGTGGAAGGACAAGGAGAATATCCAAGTAAATTCAACTCCAATTAACCAAGTTATTTACGATTCTGCTGTTGTGGCTACTGTTGTGGCTTTGTTGTTTCATATTCCCACTCCACGTGTGCTGGTCTTCGGTCGGTGCCGTGGAGTGCTTCATATTTTCGGGAAGAGGTGACTTCTCTGAGGTTTGGCAGAGTTTTCGCTACTGGACGACTTTGGGTCTGGAGTGGAGACTGGTTTCCGTGTTCCGGAATTGTTTCTGTGTGGGTTATTTCGCCTGAATCAAGGCGTGGTGCGTGGGTGGTCCCAGAGTGAAGTGCAAGTGCTCTGGATTCGGACCGGCTCAATCCGAGCCATAGCTTCTGGCACCTCCTGGATCTGAGGTGCGAGTGGAGGATCCTGTACGCGGCTCTCAGTCTGAGCCGCAAGTGGAAGTGTAGTGACTGGGGTGAGTCGAAGCCGGACCCGCCGAGGAAAGAAGAGGCTGTTAAGACCCGGGTCCAGGGTCTAAAAAGAAGAAAACAGAGAGTGTGTGTGAACGTGACGTGTTGCATTTGGATAAGCTCGGGGCATTTGAGCTCGGATATATCACTTGTGGACTGGGACCTACTTAGCGAGAGCCAAGTTCTGCTTTGGTAGTGTTCTGTGTTGGAGATTTCTTGTCTTGGTGATTTCGAGGATCGAGGGCAGCTTGGTGTGGCCGACGCAAGTCTGGGCCCAAAGCGTAGCCTTTAGTTCAAGAACCACTTTTTCAAGGGGATATACAAGAGGAGGACCCACACGCCGACTGGGAACAGTCTTTGGTGTTCCTGTGAAACAGGGCGAGACGAGCTCTGTTTCTTTAGCATACACTAGTATGCGCTTTTGAGGAAGCGTAAGTTACTTAGACTTTGTATGCAAGTAGAAAACTGAATTGAATGGAAGCCCGCCGCGTGGCGGGCCCTTAGCAAACCTATCTAAATGACTTATGTATCTACGGAGGTGAAGCCATGGTTGGCTCTCACGCTCCGGCCCTTATGTATGCGTTTGATTGGTGGAAATGTGCCCCTTTCCACCAATAGCAGTGCGCTTAGCGCCCGCCAATGTTTGTGCCATTGGCGGCTCGAAATGATTGTTGACTGTGTATGTGACGCACACACAGAAGGCTTGCCGTATACTTGTCCGTGTATAGTCCGGCTATACACGTATATCTGGTGTACCCAATTACACCAGCCTGTGTAACCCTGTTACATCCTGGGGTCGACTCTGTTTGACTTTCCCGTGGATTTGGTCACCGCCTCACCACAGAAGGGTGTGCTCACGAATGTGTGACACATCCCCAAGTTGTCGCGCAACCTGTTCTCCGTCGGCAGATTCACCAAGGACGTCGGGCCTGTGACGTTCGAGAGCGACGGGTGCTTCACGGGGGACGAAGGGTGTCAAGTGGAAGCTCGGCGCTCGCGAAGGCAAAGGGCTGTTCAAGCTGAGCATGACACCGGTGATGCCTGACGAGGCCAATGCGGCAAGCTCGAAAGATCGCAAAGGGGACACCACGTCGTACCTTTGGCACCTTCGACTTGGTCACATTGGCCATGGCGGTCTAGACGCCATCGTCAAGAAGGGCTACGGCTTTGGCATCGACATGACGTCGGTGAAGCAGTGGGAGCTGTGCGACGGATGCTCACTCGGCAAGCAAACGCGAGTGAGCTACATGAAGTCGTCTCCAAACCGTGCAAAGCAAGTGCTAGAAGTGGTTCACAGCGATGTGTGCGGCCCCATGCAGACGTCTACTTTTGGTGGCAAGCGCTACTTCGTCACGTTCATCGACGACAAGTCGCACTTCTGTGTGGTGCACTTGATGCGGAACAAGTCGGAGGTGGCTGCCAAGTTCGCTGAGTTCGTTGCGTTGGCTGAAACGCAGACCGGCAAGCGTGTGAAAACGCTCCGGAGCGACAACGGTGGCGAGTACACTTCGCGTGAAATGGCCAAGTTCTGTGCGGACCGTGGTATCGTGCAGAAGTTCACGCCGCAGTACACGCCGCAGCTGGACGGCGTGGCGGAACGGATGAACCGGACGTTGGTGGAGTGTGCGCGCTGCATGTTGGAGCATGCCGGGTTGTCGAAGGGTTACTGGGGTGAAGCGGTGGTGACAGCCACGTTCCTCCGGAACCGGTGTCCGACACTCGCCATTAGCCACGACAAGTCGCCGCACCAAGTATGGACGGGAAAGAAGCCACTACTGGCGAATCTCAAGGTGTAATGGGGCGCTGTTTACAACAGTCTCCAAAACACGGCACGCACGCTTGTGCGACTGAGAAAGCGTTCCCGACTTGGAGGGAGGAAGGCGACTTGAGTACTCGGGGGAAAGTTCGCAACTGAATTGAAATGAGCTTATGGTTCCTGAATCCTACGAATAAAACCACTAGGGGCCCTTGAGGTTAAATGTAATTTAACCTACACATGCAGTATAAAACCTTGGGTTGAATCAGGTTGAACTTGAAGATTCTCCTTCGAAGAATCTTCCTGCCGCGTGGCGTCTTGTGATTGGCCACAAGAACTCAAGTGACACGCCGGCCTTGTTACCAAATAATGTCCCAGGTGAGGAACCATCATCATGCACAAAGAAGTGCAGAGAACACTTGGCGCAATCACTGATTATGCCGTTGGTGGATGTGAGCAAACATTTGACCATGTTTACGCCACCTTTACCTCCATGACAGCAGTGTGTGAACCACACCAATCTGTGATCGCATAACCAATGTAATAGGCCAGAGGGGCCCATTACACGTCCTTGGCGCATTGCATGCACCTGTCGTCGCCGTACGCCTCGTCGCAGGTGCAGCCTGGGACGCAGGTGCACTCCTCCAAAAGCACGCAAATCTCCTTGTCGCACGCAAAAACTTCCTCCACTCCTTCTTCCTCCTTCTCTTCGTCTTCTTCTTTTCTTTCTTCTTCTTCTTGATCCTCAGGCAATGTGATCTCCGAGATCCACTTTGCTGTAATTTTTTTTGAGGGGACCTATTACCCCGACGTCTAATGGCTGACAGACAGACGTACTATTAGCTGGCAGCTGACAGACCAAAGCTGATGTCGTTTCAGAAACGGCATCAATGCCTTCGTTAGATACATGTGAGTCAAAATTATCTAGCAATAAAACTAATGATGCATCAATTTCAAATTTCAACAGCTCACGCACGTATATCGCCCAAACACGGGCGTCCATCCAACCGTGCTCCTGCACAGCATAGACATGCCCCGGGGGATATGTTCTTAGCTCGTCCTTCTCAATCGGACCGCCTGGCATGGCACGGATAATAAAAAGAATTGGAAGTTTTTTTCCAAAAAAATAATTAGTAAAAATAAAAAAGAAGCAAAAAGAAAAAAAGGTTTTACCGTCGGCTCGAGCTGTGATAACAGCAGTCATACGACCAGAATGCTTCTGCACGCGCTTGACTTTCGCAGAGCCCTTCCTTCCTTTTTCAGCCCAAATTTTGAATGGGGGTATATCAAAATAGATAGCCGTCTCGTCGACGTTGTAGATAGCACTCAGTGGGAACGACTTGTAGTCACTCCAAAAATGCAAGACGAATTGCCAGTGCGTGTCGTACAAGTCTTCCGCTTTCTTTTTCGTGCACTGTGGCTTCTGGACAGTGAAATTATAACTTAACATATTTTATTTGCGTTAAAAAAACAGCATAGAAAATAAAACATAAAACATCATACTTACCGCGCTGCAAATCGCTGACAGAGCCTCATCAACGCATTCAGCCCTTTCTCCAGAGTTGCCTTTTCAGCTAGGTAACTTTTTAGCCAGCGACGCTGGTACTCCTTCATGTACTGTATCATGAGACCTGTACACAAGTACTAATAAAAAAAATAAGCATCCTGTAATTGTGCAGAGTAAAAGTTTGTTTTACCTCTTCTTCCCGACGCACGTCCTTCATGAATGTCACGAGCTCATGGGCAAAGGGCAATTTGCTCTTTGCGCCTTGCCCTTTCAGAGTTTTGCTGGTTTGAGGGCCGTCGGACTCCTCGATGCTTGCATTGGCCTCGATCCAATCCCGCAGCGTGCGACGCGGGATTTTTAGCAGCTCCGCAGCGCCTCTTGACCCCATCACTTCGGCAGTCTCGATAGCTTTGCGCTTGGTTCGCATGGTGTACGAGCGTTGTCCGGGCGCCATTGTATTAGAAAAGAAGAATACCGATAAGTACAGGCAGTCGGTAAAAATTGCTTAACGCCTAGCATCCAGTCAAAAAATAAGACGATGCTATTGGATAAAATGTTATACTTGGTTTTTTAAACTTCAGCCTAAACTGGGCGGGTTTTTGTGGTATGGCGTCTTTCATTGTCGCTGTCTGTACTAATTGACTGACCGAGGCTGAAAAAGTGCAAGCCAAAAACTCGATGGGTACACCGAAGGAGCCAGTGGTCTGATTTCAGGCCATCTGATTGGCTAGTCGAATCATAGTCCCATCGCCTGTCGCTCCCGACTGCATCCATCCACGTATACAAACATCAAGCTTGACGTTGAACCGCCAAATCGGTAGCAGCACCCGTCGAATCATGAACCCAGACGTTGGCGGGTCGCGGTCCTCAATAACCGACGACAGCACACTTCCTCTCCTTTCGGTCGCTCCTTACTACGCGACGCTCGGCTGCTTCACCTAGAGCGCTGCGCACCTCATTCAACGCGTCTCCGTCTCCTCTATCTGCTCGTACCCTCCTTGTCTTTCACCGCCCCTTGCAGCCCAAGATCCTAGCGTTTTAGGCCATGGCATCTTCGGGCGGCGTGCGTGTCAACATCGCCGAGGCGCGTGGCATCCTGGCGGCCGACAGCGGCGGCACCAGCGACCCGTACGTGACCATGACGCTGCTGGACTCGAAGGGCGTGGCGCTCGCTGCAGGCGGCAGCTTCAAGACCAAAGTGATCAAGAAAACGGTCGCTCCGCAATGGAACGAGACGTTCGTGGTGGGAGACAAACTGGATCTGCGTGTAGCCACCACGCTGCGTCTCCTACTTAGGGACTCGGACGGAGCCTTCTACAGTGACGACATCTTGGGGGTCGTGGACATCCCCGTGTCCTTGCTGTTAGGACTTACAGAGCCTTTGGACAATTGGTTCCAGCTCACGAAACACCAAAAGATGAAGAAAGACTCGCAGGGAGAACTGCGAGTGGTGCTGGAACACCTTGCACCGGAAGAGTCGATGGCGGGCAGAGGCACGGGGGTTAACATTGACCCCGGGTTAGAGACGAAAGCTGCAGCTCCTCCAGTGAGCACGCAACCGCCAAATTTGCTTTATGTGACGCTCAAATCGGGCAAAGATCTATTGGGCATGGATAATAACGGGACGACCAGTGACCCTATTGTGTTCTTTACGTTCAATGGGCAGAAACATGAGTCCACCAAGAAGGAGAAGACGCTGCGTCCGCAGTGGAACGAGAAGTTCGGGTTTTTTGCGCCGGATGTGAAGAGCAATTTGACTTTGTTGGTGGAGGATTATGATATTACCATTAATGACTTCATGGGCAAGGCAGAAGTCCCGCTGAAGGATTTGAAGCCGGGTATTGAGAAGAATGTGGCGGTGGAACTTGGAGGCAAGAAGGGGAAAAAGGATAAATTGCAACGTGGCGTGATTCTGCTCACGTTATTGTGGACGTATGACGCGAATGCACGTGATATTGCGGCTAAGAAAAAGAAATCCACGTTTTTGCCGACGTTCGGGGTGCCGGATAAAGATTACGACTCGAATGAGGACGAGGGTGTGGAGATTGACGACAGTGCGTCGAAGAAAAAGTCTGATGAAGAGCTTAAGAAGGAACGAGAGGAAAAGGCCGAGAAACAGGCGGCACTGATGACCGAATTGAGCAGCTTTGAGATCAAATCGGGAGACTACAATGTGCAGGTGCACATCATTGAAGCGCGCGATTTGGTGCCGAAGGATTCTACTGGTACGTCGGACCCGGTTGTGTATGTTGAAATATTTGGAGAGAAGCAGCAGACTGCTGTCAAGAAACAGGTGCTTAGTTGTTTTTGGGACGACCTATTGATCTTTCCGTTCCGTAACTTGGATAAGGCTGAAGTCGAAATGGGATACGTCCGTTTGAGTGTGATGGACGCCAACACGCTCCAACGCGCTGAGCTCATCGGTGGAGCGCAGTTTGACGTCTCCTACATTTACTCCCAGGCGAACCACCAACTGGCTAATGTCTGGATTGGTCTTACCGACATAACGAACACGACAAACCAAGGCATCCAAGGATACTTGCGAGCATCGATCTCGGTTATTGGACCAGGTGATAAACTCATTCCGCCCCCGTCTCCATTCGGAGAAGGCGCTAGCACTGATATGAACAATGTCATCATGCCGCCCAGTGTCACACAAGAAGTTCACTTCCTAGGTGCAACCATTCACGTCGCTGAGCACCTGCCACCCATGGATGTTGCTGTCGTCGGTAGGGGAGGCTTAGATGCCTACGTTAAGGGATCTATCGCTGGTGGGGATGCAATTCGCACGCGTGTGCGCACCAAGAAAGGTCGGCGTGACGAGCTTTGTCCGAGCTTCAACGAAGAGCTTATGCTTGTTATTCGTGAACCATCAATGGCTGATTCGATCCAGCTGGCTGTCTTCGATTGGGACCAAGTGGGATCCGACGAATTGGTGGGCTATGTCTACCAAAGCGTGAAGCTTGTGAAGGCAATGGGTGGTAGGATCTCACCCTTCTGGGCCAATATCTACGGCGCACCGTTGCGCCTGAAGAATGTGGGGATTGGCGATTCCATGAAAAAACAGATGAATACGTACCCCGACATCGCCAGCACCTACCGTGGTCGTCTTCTCATGAGCATGCGCATCTTGAAAAATGAGGACAATGAATTTGATGAGACGAACCAGAAGCGCAACACCAAGCGTATCCCGCGAGACCTGTATCCTCGAGAACGCATCTATCGCATGCGAGCCCACTTCGTTTGGGGTAGCCAAATCCCGTCCTTCCTGAGCTCCAAGCGCCCCGGTCAGAAGTCAAAGATGCAGGTGGTGATGTCGTGTGGTCTAAATGAAATCGCGTCGTCTCGCAACCGTAATGTGAACGGTGTGGTGGAGTGGAACAATATGGAGGAGAGTGAGAAGATGTTGCTCCCAGAAGATCTTTCCCAGGTGCCGGATATTTTCTTGTATCTGTGCAAAGGAGAAGGGGATACACGCAAGGCGGTATGTTTCAGACGCTTTACTGCAAAGGAACTCCTTGAGAACCATGGTGGGTTCAACACCCAGGTAGAGTGGATTTCCATGAAGGAAGACCAAGCCATTGATGCATTGGAAAGCGAAACTTTCCCGGGTAATGTGTTGGTTCGCATGGGCTTTGGAACAGAAGAAATGGCGATGGAGACAATGTGGGATCGGGCAGACTTGGACACGGTCAACAAGCGTATCCCGTACCAGCTTCGCGTTCACATTTACCAAGGTCGTCGTCTTCCCCCTGCTGACTCGAACGGATTATTAGATCCGTTCCTTGTTATCCGATGCATGGGGGAGAAGGAGAAGATGACTTCCAAAAAGAAGAAGACGCGAGATCCATTATGGTACGAAACAATTTACTTCGACGTGAACCTGCCAGAACTTAAATATGCCCCTCAGGTCATGCTGCGTGTCATGGATTACGACGACTTTGACACCAATGATTTCGTTGGGTTGACTGCGCTTAACCTTTCGGAGGCACATATCCGAACGTCGGAGCAGTTGTCTAGCGGCCACCTGGCAGCTTTGCCAGACCCCAAGTGGCACTCAATCATGTTCCAGGAGCCAGGCGATTGCGAAGGAGAAATTCTTGCTTCGTTGGAGTTAATTCGTAAGCAATTTCCTGACGAAAAGGTTCCTCGCGCGATTCCTATTTTGCCGAGGAACCGTAAAGCTTTTCTCGAGATCACGGTGTTGGGGCTTCGCAACATGGAGCCGTATCAGTTCTTGCCCATTCAACTGCCATTTATCGAGTTCGTGCTCGGTGGAAAGGATCACGCCGCTCAGGAAATGATTACTGAAAAGTCCAAGCGACCGTCTGGAAGCAACCCGAATTTCTTGCAGCGCATCGTGAAGGAGGTCGAACTGCCTGAAAATGCGCATTTTGCTCCTCGGTTAAATATCATCGTGAAGGACACGCGCCTCGGAGGCTTCCAGACGCCTATTGTCGGTTCTGCCTCCATTGAAATGAGCACGAAGATCCCATGGTCGAAGCACTACATGCCTCCTCAGAACGATACGTTGGCCGAAATTGAGCTCGAATCCGCCGATGAGTGGGCAGACGATGCACCTCTATTGGGAAAAGTATCAAAGAGAAACGTCATGGAACCGGCTGAGTCAGTCGATAACGGAGCTGGTGTCTTTGGAGCGTTGAAGAGCATGGGTGTGGACTTCGATCCCAATGGGAACTTTGAGGAGGCCTCATCCCGCCGGTCAACTTTAGCGGGCGAAGAAGAGGATCCAGATTCAAAGAAGTACCTCAAACACCGCGAGATGCTTGATGACACTTTGGAGTCGGAGCTTAAAACGACCCCCTTCGAGAAGTATGGCCTGCACATTGGTAAGAAAAAGAAGAAATCGTCTCTGCTCGCGGCGATAAATCCATTCGCGAAGAAGTCGCGAGGTGTTGCTGACGATGTCGGCATTTACAAGATGGCTGGCTACTTCAAGGGTTTGATCCGCGTTATCGAACGCGAGGACGAGAAGCCGTTGTTCGATATGGAAACGCTGCTTCAGACGCTGCCGTACGAAATTCGTGTATACGTGCTGGATGGAGTTGGTTTCGCACCGATGGATATTGGCCTGAATGGCCGCCCAGGCAAGTCGGATCCCTACTTGCGCTTGACGCTTGGTGACAAGAAGCTTAGCGATCGCAAGAACTACATTGAAGACACTACCGATCCTGATTTCTACAAGATGTTCATGCTCAACGCGAAGCTCCCGGGTGCAAGCATCCTGACAATCGAGGCCATGGACCATGACCTGATCGGAGGTGACGACTTGATTGGCAAGACCACTATTGATCTCGAGGATCGATTGTTTGATAAGCGCTGGCAGGCGATGGGGAAAATGTACGAGACGTCCAGTCGACTGCGTTTGAAGCCACTTGAGACCCGGACGCTTAATATCCCCACGTCGCGCGCTCCAATGGGCACGGTCAAGTTGTGGATCGACATTCTGAGCCCAGCTCAAGCTCACGACTACCCTCCAATTGACATTTCGCTGCCTCCTCCAGTGGATATGGAGCTCCGTGTAGTTATATGGAAAGCCCGCAATGTGCCATCGTTTGATACATTGGAAGACATGAACGATCTGTTCTTCCGCTGCTGGATGGAAGGGTTGGATTACCAGGAAACGGACATCCATTGGCGTGCCAAGAAGGGCAAGGGATCGTTCAACTGGCGCATGAAGTTCCCTATTACTCTTGGCCACAAGCAACTCAACACCAAGATCCCGTACTTCCACATCCAGGGCTGGGACAAGGACGTGTTGTCCGCGAACGATGCAATTGGAGACCACACGATTGATCTTGGGCCTTTCTTCCGCCAGGCTTACAAGCTCAAGTCGAATGTCCAAGTCTATGAGGACGACGAGGATACCCGAAAGAAGAAAAACAAGGCTTCGTCAGACGATGATGCTGCAGTGAAGAAGATCAGAGAGGCTACAGGCCTTTGGGATGATGGTGACCCGCCTGATTCGAAGTGGTTGAAGTTGGAGAGCCTGGATCACAAGACCAACACACGCAACTTCATGGGCGAGGTGTGCGTTTCGCTTGAATTGGTTCCTGCTGAGAATGCGAAGAAGAACCCTGTCGGCCAGGGTCGATCAGCGCCGAACAATTCGCCGTACTTGCCTCCTCCTGCTGGACGGCTCTCGTTCTCGCTCAATCCGTTCAAGGTGCTCAATGACCTGTTGGGACCTTCTATCTGCAACCGGCTCACTTGCTGCTTCTGCTGCATCCTGTTCATGGTGCTCGTGTACTTCTTGGCGCCGTTCATCAACGTGGCGATTATTACGCTGAAGGGGTAAGCGCGACGAGCGTCGGCGGTTCGTTGCGTGTGAAATCCTGCTTGCATATTGGTTATCGTGTAGCGACGACCTCTTAGTACTTATGGGAATGCGCGTTTGCCACCTTGCTGTTGCTGTTCTTGTTGTTGCTGTTCTCGTCCGTTGACTTCTATAGTTAGATGCTTTAGAGAAGTCGTTGGATTCTTCTTGTGCGCTAACTTGTAGCCGAGTAGGTTTCCTGGATCAAGTGATCATGCCTCGCCGAGGAAATAATCGAGTCGGGGTAGTGGTGGTGGATTCGTCGGTACCCACGCATAAGGGCGAGGATGAGCCGCACGCCAATGATTCCATTGTTGACGATGGATCCAGGGAAATGAAGACATGTGCGTCGGCCCCGACGTTGGATGCAGCCAAGGCACAGCGACAAAAGGAACTTTTGCGACAGAAGAAAGCGGAGCGACGTGCCCACGCGAAACAGCGGACAGAAGAGAAACATCGACGCCATGAGGAGAAGAAACAAAAGCGTGAGTTGCAGCAAATGCTTGAACAAGACGTACCAGCAGTGGGACCAGTGAAAATTATCACTCCAAAGCTTGAGACGCTGGCTTCGACGCAATCTCTGGTTGGTGATAGTGGTGACAAAGTGCTCGACTCGAATAAACCCGGCATATCTGAAGAAGTATACCACGATTTGACTGGAGAACAATCGTTCCAGACGACTCACAACAACGGACCCCTGCCTGAAAGCTTGCGGATGCCAAATGGAGAAACTGTATCGGAGCCTACACCGAGACAACAGTTCGATGAGAGATATCCGTCCACTGAGATTATACCGAAGAAGTTGAAAACCGCTCCTCAACCTGTCAAGAGCGCCAATGATGCCGCTTACACTATCCAGAAGGCGCTGAAAAAGAAGTTCAAGGAATGCAAAACGATGTTTCGGCAATCCCCCCGAGTCTTTGCAGAGGAAATCGTGGTACCATCACCGGCTGAGGATGCGACGACGCCTGCAAATTGCGATGGAAATGTGTCTGCGGCGGAATCACCCGAAGCAACTACCCTGACGAATGACATTGGGCCTGTCGAAAGCGTTGAACCAGCACCGCCAATGGCAGAATATCTCATCAGACCCGAGCCAATAGTACCTCCGTTGGCACTACCACAACTAAAGCCCAGTGCATCACCACCAAAACCTTCAAGCACGCCATCTTCGCGATCATGCTCGTCATCCTGTTCGTGCTCTGACTCAGGATCGTGTTCATCGTACTCCTGCTCGTGTTCAGCAAGCTCTTGTTCATCATCGGCATCTGAAGCAGACAAAATTTCTCGCCGACGTAGGCGAGCAAGGCACACGACTCGTACAGCGCGATCCCATCTTCGGAAAAGTACCCACCGTACCGCGCGCTCTTCTCGTAGATACACCCACAGCAGCAGCGGACCCTCGTATTCGCTTCTGCCTGTATTAAAACCAGAGCAGGAGAAACAGTATGATGAGCTACATCACTTCATGGCGACAAAGATCCAAGCATTGGTTCGTGGCTGTCGAGGGAGGGTAAGAGCTCAGCAACGACAATGTGAACTGGATCAAGAGCTAAAAGACGAAGCTTTTCACGAGCTCCAGCAAGAAGCCTGTCTGAGGATCCAGAGCAGAACGCGTGGTGTGCTAGTGCGAAAGAAGATGCCGATTTCGGACAAGGAGAGACGACGACGGAGACGGAATCGATCTCAGCATCATGATAAGCAAGCTACGCCCCCAGTATCGCCGAACGGTGTTGCAGATGTTGTACAAGGGATTTATGACGACCCGGACGATGTCGGTGAGTGGCCCCAAGAAATCGACTTGGAACAGTCAGATGATTGGCAAGAACTAAGTCAACCAGCCACGCCGTTCGGAGATACTGTTACGCAGAGGAGTTTTCTTTCGCATGGGCGACTTCGAGTGTTTTGTGGTACGTGGAATATGCACGCGAAGAAGCCAATAGACGACTTACAACTCTGGATCCGGCCGAACAAGTACCATATCGTGGCTGTAGGCAGTGAAGAGTGCGTCAACTCGATTGCGAAGAGCGTCGTGTTCACGTCCAAGAAATCGTGGGAAGACCAGCTGAAAGGTGCTCTGGGAGACGCGTACGTCCTCGTGGCAGCGCATGCCCTCACTGCCATTCACAATGTCGTCTTCGTACACACAAGTCTCTTACCCTTACTAGGCAACATACAGTCAGATGCAGTCGCCACAGGTCTCGGGAACCAACTCGGCAACAAAGGAGGTGTCGGAATCGCGTTCACTGTTGGGACGACAAGCTTCGCATTTGTTAACAGCCACTTCGATGCGCATCAACGCAACGTCTCGAAGCGGAACGGCAACTTTCATCGGATTAATCACGAGCTGAAACTTTCGCCTACTGGATCTGCACAAGCACCAACGACCTCAGTGGCTGTGGCACCTATCCCAAGCAGCCCAAACAGAGACAGTCTGCAAGGACTCGGTCGGACCTCTGCGAACCGCTTTTCGATGCCGACTGTAACAGTGGGGGGAGCCACCGCCGGTTCCAAGCGCACTGTGAGCGAGCTCTTCGATCGCGTGTTTTGGTATGGTGATCTCAACTATCGAATTAACGGCACAAGGCGAATGGTTGACACGCTGTTGCTTCGTAACCAATTCGAAGTTTTGTATGCGAACGACCAGCTGCAACGCGAAATGAAAGCTGGAAACGTGTTCGATCACTTCCGAGAAGGCCAACCGAACTTCCGACCGACGTACAAATTCGACAAACGTAGTGATGTCTACGACTCGTCTGCTAAGCAGCGTATTCCGTCCTGGACGGATCGGGTGCTGTACCTCTCGAACTACAAGGCAAACGACATTGAGTTGCTAACCTATCGGAGTCAAACGAACTTTCGGACGTCGGATCACCGCCCCGTGTGCGCCGTTTTCCAAGTCAACTTCTCTACAGCGGGGGCGGTGGGATCACCGCGATCACCCCGTAGCGGCCAAGATGGTGATCAGCCTCCGGTCAGCCAAGCTTGCACGGTGCAGTAGACTGAACATGATTTAGCGAAATAACAAATCCGCAAAACGACACAACTGGGGTGAAGTAATTGCTACCTACTTGATATTTTCCGCGACTTGGCTGCCACAATTCTTTTTCCAACTTGTGTACTTAGTTGCATCGTGAGTCTCAAACGTGGGTGGACGTCCCCCTTCGCAAAGGCACATACACCATCAACATTGGGGATCTGGTGCAAGTCTGGTCAAACGACAAGTTCATGGCGCCATTGCACCGCGTGTTGGCGAGCAACAAGGCGAGTCGATTCTCGGTTCCGTTCTTTTACCTCCCGGCCTACAGTGTGCAGGTGGAACCCATAGTGGTGAAGGAAAGTGAAGTGGCTAACTACCGTTCTTTCAGTTGGCGTCAGTTCTTGTTGGGGCGAGTTCAAGGCAACTACGCCGACAATGGCAAGGAGAACCAGATTGGGGATTTCAAGATCCATGGCCCAATTGACGTTGCCAACTCGTAGTAAGGCGCTCAAATGTTTCGAATGCTTCTAACTGTGCGCTTATGGCAAGGGTACAACTTCAACGTGAATAGCCAATCATAACGCCCCATTACAACTTCAACTGGCGCAGCCAACCACAATGCTTTCTGAACTAGTGTCAAAAATCTCACGAAGGTCTCATCTCGTTGATCGCGTACATGTATCATTCCTAAATTCGCCAAGATGGACGTGCGTCAAGTGCCAGTCGTCGACATCGGGGCCCTCATGGCGCTCACCACCGATGCTGAGGTAGACTCAGCACTCCGCGACGGAGAAGATGCCGATCTCCGCAAGATCGTCGACGAAGTGCACGCTGCTGCGAGTGAGTGGGGGTTCTTCTACATCGCGGACCATGGATTATCGGAGCAAGAGGTGGGCGAGCTCCAGTCCGTCGTGCGATCTTTCTTCCGCCTACCAGCTGAGATCAAGCGCACCATTCGACGTAGCGCCTCAAACAATCGAGGCTACGTTGAAGGGGAACTAACCAAGAACAAGACGGACTGGAAAGAGTGCTTCGACTTTGCTGGATCAGGGGAAGACGGACCAGCGACCGGCAACCTCGAAAGGTTGGGACAGGATCAAAACCAGTGGGTCGATGAGGAAACTCTGCCTGGATTCCGCAGTGAAATGAGGAGCTACTACAGCAAGATGGAGTTTATCTCCCGTCGTCTACTGAAGGTGTTCGCAGTGGCGCTGGGTGAAGAGCCTGCGTTCTTCGACCAGTTCTTTTGCTCGAATGCATCGAGTACGATGAGGCTGAACCATTATCCAGTGTCGCTTGAACCGGAGAAGACCATGGGCGTCTACCACCACACTGACTCTGGCTCAGTACCTCAGTGTGGATCTCGCGCAGATGGCGGAATATCTTACAATATTTCGGTTACGATGTTGGCAAAGCGAAATTTGCAAGGATCGTAACCGAAATATTGCATTTAAGTTGTAGCTCTCTGAAATTCACAGTAAAATGCGAATTTCAGGCTTTATTTTTTGCAAAAATGTGAAGCCATTTTGCAAATTTCAGGCAGACTTTTCATAACACAACAATCGTCAATTTATCTCACTTTTCTATCGAGATAAAATCAATACAAATTCGAGCTCTTCTAGATGCCGACGTTCCTGCTGCCCGTGACTCGACGCTCGCTGAACTTCGCGTCCTCATTACTCCACTCCACCTCTTCTCTCTCTTCTCCTCATTCATCCCCTGTCCAATTCCTCATCTCTTCCAGATCCAGGGACCTCGAGCGTTCTCTTCGTCTCGACTTCCCCACTCTCTTGGCCTCCCACGAACACGAATCCGTCCCGGACTGGTCGGACCCAAAAGACCTCAAAGAAGCCTTGGGTGCTTGTGACGGAGCCATTTTAGCCGCCAGTGGCTGTGGAGACGACGTTATCAATTTGCCCAGTGATCCTACGGACGAGTGGCTTCAGTGCGAGCAGAACGTGGCAGCTCTCGTGTTCAAAGACCACCAGGTTGTCAAGTTATCGTGGACGGAAGGATTTGTGGACAAACATTCTCCTTCTGCTGTGGGGAGAGCCAATTGGAACTTGGAAGAGGAGTTGAAGCGAAAAATTGGAAATGGAGATGGGAAATGGGCTCATAACCTTAAAGTCCTGCGAGCACCCACGGGGATGGACGCGTTTCTACGTGGTCGATTGCTCGCCTTGGTGTGTGGGAGGACTCTTTCCATGAGTGTGAAGCGAGGACGCATCGTGTTTGTGCATCCGTTGGATGTTGCGGAGAGTTTGAGTGCTTTGTTGGTGAAGGAGAAGAGTAATGAAGAGGGTGGAGGGGTGGTTACGGTCACGGGACCTGAGGCGTTGACGTTTGAGGATGTCACTAAGCTGTTGTCGAAGGGGATTGGAGAGAAGGTCAACTATTCCTACTTCCCGTTGTGGGCGGTACAGCCTTCGCGATGGGTGCATGGCGTCCCTGGTGACGCGATTGACGAGGAGCTCGCGGTGATTCGAGCATTGGAAGCTGGTGCGCAGCAAGAAGTGAACAATAGTTTTCTGCTGCGATGTAAACCACGGTCGTTTCGCGAGTTTGTGGCCGAGAATTCGGATGCGTGGCCTCGCACCGATCCTTTGTAAACTGGCGAAGGTTGGTGGGGCCCTTGTGCCCGGGACCGCATTGCAGGGATTTTGACGGGACGAGTGACGTCTGGGTATGGATAATTACGGTTTCTCTACTTCTTCGGATTGATGCTGTGAGCGCAAAGTGCTTTGGCCGTCAGTGGTGGGAACCTAAGGCATGAGTGATTATCTTTACCAAGTGCTGGGGGATATTCCAAGGTGTCAGCAATTATGGTTTCAGTGGAGTTGTTGTGGGTGATTGCTGCTATATACGGTTTTGACACCAATCGGCCATTATGATTAACGTCGATTTGTGTCAACAAGTCAAACTCTTTGTGAGGAAGCTCAATAGATTGGCGGCACATTGAGCATGTGCCAACTCGCCAAAAATTGCCACGCTTTTGAATCGACTCACCGGAATCAAGTTTCACCAAAACTCGACCTTGCGCGATGAAGTACATGCTGCGATCCACGTCCCCTTTCATGGCTACCTCTTCGCCTTCGGAACAAACCACATAATGCAGACACACCAACAATCCACGTAAAAAGTGTTCGTCCAACGAATGGAAAGCGGTGACTCGTGCAGCGTACCCACGAAGTGTAGCCAACACCACGTCTTCGAGCAAAGTATGAGAGACATGAGCCACAGCAGCAAACTCCTTCTCGCCTTTGCGACGACGCCACACTCGCGCGTAGTAAGATTTAATTTGTCGCTTGAGCTTCTTCGGTACTTCATTCTGCACTAAATAGTGCTGCAGCTCACCCAAACTCTGCTCGAATGCTGCTTCGCGACGTGCACGGGCATTCAACAATTCACCCTGCGCACCGACCAATGCCCCGTAAGTGTAGATGCTCCACAACGAGATGGCAATCTCCGCCACCAGCTCCAATGTATTCATGGATAAAATGTCCCCATAGAAGAGCGTTGAGATGCATTCCATCGAGAACAATAGAGATCGTAGATACTTGCGCGCCATCGAAACGCTCTCGAGATAAAAGGATAAAGGGTTTGTGGCAAGCGACCAAGACTTCTCGCGTTCAAGACCTGAAGATAGGGTCATTCAAGGCTGAGGGGTTCGCCCAAGTCCACAAGGTCACAACTTGTGACTCACAAGGGCAAGTACGTTCAGGTGCCTCGCAACACCCACCACACCACTCCCCACCTTAACGCTCTCGGAGAGGTTGGTACCATACAGCGAATCGAACCGCTGTGCTCAATCACTCTCAAGATTTGTGAACGGGGGCAAGGCATCCGTTCATTGCCTTTGAATAGGATACTGGCAGCCAGCAGCAGTTCCAGTGGTAACATGCCCAAAATGGCAGCGTGAAGGGCCGGATTGGATGCGAGGATTCGCCTAAAGTCACCTTGGTGTGTGCAGCCTAGACTGGCGCCGACACTGGGGAGTGGCCGCGCAGCACAGCGGCTTTTATCCCCCGCGTCGAATACGCGCAGCAGGACCATAGCGTACGTTTACGTGCGCTGTTCCTGTTGCGGCAACCGTATGGTATCTTCACGATCTTTGACCGACAAGACCTGGATTTGGCGAAAGGTAGCAAGGGATTGTTGTGGGGGGCGGGATCCTTTGCGCCAGTTCGTCGCTGGGGTCACTTGCACTACCCGCTACACGAGGCACAGGGTGTCAACTGGCTGAGCTTAGTCTCTGGAGAGTTGAGAGCCCCAGTCAGTCCGAGTTGAGCCCACAAGAACGCACGTGAAAGGGGACAAATGGAAGAAAGTAAACGGCTGTTCGAAGCTGCAGAACAGGGGGATCTACAGCTCGTACGCGAGTTGATGGCTACTGGAGTTGATGTGAATTCTACCGATGAAGAGGACCGGAGTGTATTGATGAGGGCCGCTGAAAATGGACATGTTGATATCGTCAGGTACCTTGCTGGGGAACGTGGCGCTGATGTGAACGTCCGAGACAGATTCGGAAAAACAGCACTTGCACGGGCTGTTGCAAATGGAGACCTCGACATAGCGCGTTACCTTACTCAAGAATGCAATGCAGATGTTAATGTTGGTGACCAAGATGGCCAACCAGTGCTCGTGTGTGCTGCTGCAAGAGGTCATTTTGATATCGTCAGGTACCTTGCTGGGGAACGTGGCGCTAATGTGAACGTCCGAGATAGATTCGGAAAAACAGCACTTGCACGGGCTGTTGCAAAGGGAGACCTCGACATGGTGCGTTACCTTACTGAAGAATGCAATGCAGATGTTAATGTTGGTGACCAAGATGGCCAACCAGTGCTCGTGTGTGCTGCTGCAAGAGGTCATTTTGATATCGTCAGGTACCTTGCTGGGGAACGTGGCGCTAATGTGAACGTCCGAGATAGATTCGGAAAAACAGCACTTGCACGGGCTGTTGCAAAGGGACACCTCGACATAGCGCGTTACCTTACTCAAGAATGCAATGCAGACGTTAATGTGAACGTCCGAGATAGATTCGGAAAAACAGCACTCGCACGGGCTGTTGCAAAGGGAGACCTCGACATGGCGCGTTACCTTACTGAAGAATGCAACGCAGACGTTAATGTGAACGTCCGAGATAGATACGGAGAAACAGCATTCGCACGGGCTGTTGCAAAGGGAGACCTCGACATGGTGCGTTACCTTACTGAAGAATGCAATGCAGACGTTAATGTTGGTGACCAAGATGGCCAACCAGTGCTCGTGTGTGCTGCTGCAAGAGGTCATTTTGATATCGTCAGGTACCTTGCTGGGGAACGTGGCGCTAATGTGAACGTCCGAGATAGATTCGGAAAAACAGCACTTGCACGGGCTGTTGCAAAGGGAGACCTCGACATGGTGCGTTACCTTACTGAAGAATGCAATGCAGATGTTAATGTTGGTGACCAAGATGGCCAACCAGTGCTCGTGTGTGCTGCTGCAAGAGGTCATTTTGATATCGTCAGGTACCTTGCTGGGGAACGTGGCGCTAATGTGAACGTCCGAGATAGATTCGGAAAAACAGCACTTGCACGGGCTGTTGCAAAGGGACACCTCGACATAGCGCGTTACCTTACTCAAGAATGCAACGCAGACGTTAATGTGAACGTCCGAGATAGATACGGAGAAACAGCATTCGCACGGGCTGTTGCAAAGGGAGACCTCGACATGGTGCGTTACCTTACTGAAGAATGCAATGCAGATGTTAATGTTGGTGACCAAGATGGCCAACCAGTGCTCGTGTGTGCTGCTGCAAGAGGTCATTTTGATATCGTCAGGTACCTTGCTGGGGAACGTGGCGCTAATGTGAACGTCCGAGATAGATTCGGAAAAACAGCACTTGCACGGGCTGTTGCAAAGGGACACCTCGACATAGCGCGTTACCTTACTCAAGAATGCAATGCAGACGTTAATGTGAACGTCCGAGATAGATTCGGAAAAACAGCACTCGCACGGGCTGTTGCAAAGGGAGACCTCGACATGGCGCGTTACCTTACTGAAGAATGCAACGCAGACGTTAATGTGAACGTCCGAGATAGATACGGAGAAACAGCATTCGCACGGGCTGTTGCAAAGGGAGACCTCGACATGGTGCGTTACCTTACTGAAGAATGCAATGCAGACGTTAATGTTGGTGACCAAGATGGCCAACCAGTGCTCGTGTGTGCTGCTGCAAGAGGTCATTTTGATATCGTCAGGTACCTTGCTGGGGAACGTGGCGCTAATGTGAACGTCCGAGATAGATTCGGAAAAACAGCACTTGCACGGGCTGTTGCAAAGGGACACCTCGACATAGCGCGTTACCTTACTCAAGAATGCAACGCAGACGTTAATGTGAACGTCCGAGATAGATACGGAGAAACAGCATTCGCACGGGCTGTTGCAAAGGGAGACCTCGACATGGTGCGTTACCTTACTGAAGAATGCAATGCAGATGTTAATGTTGGTGACCAAGATGGCCAACCAGTGCTCGTGTGTGCTGCTGCAAGAGGTCATTTTGATATCGTCAGGTACCTTGCTGGGGAACGTGGCGCTAATGTGAACGTCCGAGATAGATTCGGAAAAACAGCACTTGCACGGGCTGTTGCAAAGGGACACCTCGACATAGCGCGTTACCTTACTCAAGAATGCAATGCAGACGTTAATGTGAACGTCCGAGATAGATTCGGAAAAACAGCACTCGCACGGGCTGTTGCAAAGGGAGACCTCGACATGGCGCGTTACCTTACTGAAGAATGCAACGCAGACGTTAATGTGAACGTCCGAGATAGATACGGAGAAACAGCATTCGCACGGGCTGTTGCAAAGGGAGACCTCGACATGGTGCGTTACCTTACTGAAGAATGCAATGCAGACGTTAATGTTGGTGACCAAGATGGCCAACCAGTGCTCGTGTGTGCTGCTGCAAGAGGTCATTTTGATATCGTCAGGTACCTTGCTGGGGAACGTGGCGCTAATGTGAACGTCCGAGATAGATTCGGAAAAACAGCACTTGCACGGGCTGTTGCAAAGGGACACCTCGACATAGCGCGTTACCTTACTCAAGAATGCAACGCAGACGTTAATGTGAACGTCCGAGATAGATACGGAGAAACAGCATTCGCACGGGCTGTTGCAAAGGGAGACCTCGACATGGTGCGTTACCTTACTGAAGAATGCAATGCAGACGTTAATGTTGGTGACCAAGATGGCCAACCAGTGCTCGTGTGTGCTGCTGAAGAAGGTCATTTTGATGTCGTCCAGTATCTCGCTGGGGAACGTGGCGCTAATGTGGACGTCCGAGATAGATTCGGAAAAACAGCACTCGCACGGGCTGTTTCAAATGGAGACCTCGACATGGTGCGTTATCTTGCCAAAGAATGCAGTGCAGACGTTGATATAGCTGATGAAAATGGAGACTCTGCTCTGATGGAAGCCGCAAAAGGAGGACACATTGACATTGTCCGGTTTCTTGCTGAAGAATGTGGAGTCAATGTGAATGCTCCCAACAACGATGGATACACTGCAATCAAATTTGCTACTGATCACGGTCATCAAGACATCCAGCGCTGTCTAACCCCATTTGTAGTGGCCCGGCAACCAGAACCTCACAACACGTCAACAAACAATGGAGAGTCCACTGACTTCCGAATCGATGGTAGCGCCGATGTGTTCATTTCGGGGTTTGAAATTGAGCTCATGACCTTCGTGGATTCGAGTAGCATTGGAGGTGAATATCGAGCTAAATGGCTTGGTGCTGATGCCACCGTGGAGTTTTTCCTTCCGGGAGTGTCATCGAACGCGATGTTCGATAATGAAGTGCGTGTATGGCATCAACTCCGTCACCCCAACGTCATCAAGCTGTACGGTGTGTGCAAGATGAAGCCGTTGCCTTTGCAGTTCTTCGTGTGCGAGTACGCCAGCAACGGGTCACTGCTCGACTACATCGTGTCTGCACGATATCCTAAAGAGAGGATGTGGTTGTTCTTGCGCCAAGCTGCGTTAGGTCTCCAATACCTCCACGAGAGGGGAATTGTCCACGGCGACCTTCGATGCAGTAATATCTTGATTGGCAGTGATGGGTTGGCGAAACTGGCCAATTTCGGGTGCTGTAACTCGAAACACACGTTGACTTTATCATCGAGAGCACGGTCGATGCGCTGGCTATCCCCAGAGATTTTTAGAGGAGATCCTTCGTCTCCTGCGTCAGATATATATTCTTTGGGTATGTGCATGCTGGAAGTTGTGACGGGTGGGAAAATGCCGTGGCATCATGAAACTAATATCGATGTTGTAAGGAATGATAAGGAGAAGTGGACGCCGGAGGTGTGGGAATGGACACGTGCTTGGGCGCCCTTATGCCCCCCTGGCGATGCTCGCCAATTAATCTGGCGCATGTGCTGTCGGAATCCTGGAAAACGAGCAAGTCTCTCTTCGGTACAGCAAGAGATGGAGCGTTTGGCTAGCAAAGGGAGCGTGAGCTCTTCTCAACCTGAGCGTGAACCCACAGACACGTTTGACGACTACCGACTAGGTAATATCAACGATCGGTGGGTTAATGTGCAGACGGATATGGCAAGGTGTGGAAACGATTTATACCGTCAAGCATTCAATGAGCTCAAGCGGGTTCACGAAAGGGTACAGCTCTTGAAGGTTCCATCGAGCGTGCTTGCTCAGGTTCACTCGCTTCTCCGTGACTTTAGTCACTTAATCACAATGACGACTGAACAAGCTCGTGTTTTGCAGTTATCATCAACACGTGCCACCGGTTCCAGTCTTGTTTCCTTCCGTCACCGCCTTCAGTCGCTTTGGACAGCATTGGGCGAATCAACGGATGCAGCAAAAGAGCGTGAAGCTAGATGGGAGGAACTACGCAACGAGCAGATCGAGATTTTTGTCTCCGAAACGTCCGACTCTTACCTTGTACTAGAAGAATTGAAGTCGCAAGAAGAGCGATCGGTCTTCCTCGCCTCCTTACAAACGGAGATAGGTTATCCAGACAAGTACACACCTGGCCAACTCGCAATTCTGAAGAAGGCGTACGATGAAATTGCAAATAAGCTGTCCATCGATGATTTGTCCGAGCTGACACCAAAATGGTTCATCCCATGGTACGAATTGGTTTTCGACAAAAGCAGTCCTCTGGGTTCTGGTGGCTTTGGAAGTGTGTTTCGAGCCACGTGGCTGGATTCCGAGGTGGTAGTAAAGCAACTACTTGGGTCAGGAGGAGGCAACGACAATTCAATGTCAACGTCTAGTTACTCGTTGGCTCGACCGCTGGTTCCAGCAACGAACGCCCCTAAAAGGGAAGAGATGTTGACGATGTTCCGACGCGAAGTCGACATTTGGTTTGGGTTTAGTCATCCCCATGTCGTTCGACTCTTCGGCGCCTGTCATGTCGGCAGACCGTTCTTCGTGTATGAGTACGCGAGAAATGGGACGCTAACCAGCTATCTGAGAAAGCACCCCGATCAACTTTGGGCGAAGTTGCATGAGGCCGCGTTAGGTGTCCAGTACCTCCACGCGCGCGGCGTAGTGCATGGCGACCTCAAGGGCAGTAACATCGTGATTGGGAGTGACAAGAAAGCGAAAGTGACGGACTTCGGTCTCAGCTCAATCGAAAGCGACGATGGCGAGTCGCGAATCTCTGGCGCATCGCACTGGGTGGCGCCAGAATGCTTCATTGATGAGAATGCGCGACCAACGTTTCCATCGGATATCTATTCATTGGATATGTGCATCGTGGAAGCACTGCGAATTGTGGAGGCGGGTGAGGACAAGACGAAACCTTGCCTGCCGTGGTGTATGCTGGAGAATAGGGTGGTCAAATGTTACGTGAAGAAGGGTAAATTGCCACCTCGCCCTGAGCTCTGCAACGACGATCAGTGGAAATTGGTTGAACGGATGTGCGTTTTTGAAGCGGAGAAGCGGCTCAAGATCTCGACGGTTGTTGACGAGTTGGCGAGGATGGCAAGACCGCCATGCAATGACGACACTGGAATCCTTGCCGAGACGCAAGTAGTCCTGGAGTCTGTGCCTGAAACCATATCGGCAGCGCGTGAATTGCTGTTACAACTGAAAGATGATAGCCAATCTGTTGTGAATCAAGCCGGGATGCTGTATTATCTGTATTGCTCTCTCTGGGATGGTATCGAGAAGATGCACTGTCAGATGGACAGGAGCCTCAGCACTGTTTGTCTTGCCAACTTTTGTACGCTGGTTCGTGACGCGGATGCAAGTACAAAGAATTTGGAAGTCGCTATCATGCGTATGACGTCTTTGGCTGAGACGGCACTTGGTTGCCACGCATTGCGACGTCGTCTGGAAAAGCTTGCAGAGGCGCATTTCCTTCCGCCACCGTACCCGAGTGGTCTGGATGCTGGTAGGCACATTGGGGAAGCTTAGATTGGCGACGACAACAGAGCAACATGAACCTAAAGTTGGTGAATGAATTTTACGTTTCGATCTGGCAGTGCACGTTCGCGCCAAGCTGGCGATCTTGGTCGGTATCTCGTAGCTGGCGGCTATTGAATGAGGTCACGACATTAAAGACATGAATCAATTTGGTTTTTGGCTGAAAGCAGCAGGTGTTTTCGTTTGATACGAACATTGAACGGAGTAAGTAAGACTGGTATCCATAAACTTTTAACATCTACGAGCCCTGCTGTCTCTATTCGGCTCCAGCTGGCGGAGTTGGCACCGATGCGGAGCTCCCAAACAGCATTGTTAGAAGTTGGCTCTCCTTGTACTCGACGGCGTATCGCTCGACAATTTCGTCCACCAGCTTTTTTCGCGTCGGGTATGGCCGCACATACAGCATCGTCTACAATGCAACACAACACATTAGCATCGTCGGTCACACGAGGAAACAGCAACCATAAAAGATCTTCTTACCTGAGACCGACACACCCGGTTCGCGTTCATGGCCGTCTGGCGCACGAGTGGAGCAATAAGTCGAGTATATACTATCAAGACTAGCGACTTCCCAGAGTTTGATGGGCTTAGCGACCCACGAGGACTGACAGGGACATTTCCACTGCTAGATGATCGCCCGAGTGCAACACCGGGAGGTGCATGGCCACTTTTCTCCAGAATATCCTGTGCGTACTTCTGTTCGCTTGATTTGATTTTCCACTTGATGAATAGCTGCCTCGCTAATAGACTGTCAAGGTGAGAGGACAAACACACACTTACTCGACCGCATCGTGGGGTGCTCTCCTTGGTAAAAAGAAGAAAAAACAATAACAAGGATGCCGCTCAAATATCCTCCGGCCACACCGAACCAGTTCGCTATGCCTCGCCCTTATTTGTGCAAGTTACTACGCTTCTGCTAGTTAGAATTCCCATTGCACTAAATCGCGGCTGATGCTTCATTATCTCTAGCAACTTCATACGTTCCTCGCTCCACAATTCACCGTTTCACATTCTCGCGATCATTCTTCAATTCGCCGTCAAGACCTCAAAAGACCCCTCTAGAAGGACTTGACCGCAATCATGTCGGCGTCGTTCCCTGCCGGCAAGTACGTCCGCTACAAACGAGCCACTGCTATCTTTCTCGAGTGGCTGTTGCGAGCCAGAGGAGGAGGGAGATACGCAGGAACACGCGTGAAGTTGGAGGCACTGGGCGAAGTAGTGAAGGAAGTCGCTGCTGCCCCTTCGACCCTCACCCCGAAACTGCTACAAGACCTTCCGAAGGCTCTGGCTGCCTGCCAATGTGCCATCACGTTGCGGGAACATGTGGCCGCCTTCTTTGGGGACGAGGACGACGGTCACGTCCACTTTCTGGAACTACTGAAGGGCTGGCACGCGACATTGATGAGGAGGCTAACATTACCACTACTACCAAGGCGGAAAATACTATCAGGTTCGAAAACTACTACGAGGTGCTGCTGGTTGACGACGACTATTTCCCTGATCACGTGGTGGAGCCGAGTGCTCCGAAATCGGTCAAAGTGGATAGAGAAAGGTTGTTCGAAGAGGCTTTTGCTGACGAGTTGAAGATGGAGATGATCTACTTCTTTGTGGAGCTGGACGAGCTGATGGAAGGGGGTTGCAAAGTCTACGCGGAGGTGAAGAGGGAGCAACGCTCGTTGGTGGAGGCCACAGTGGTGTCTAAATTGGCTATTGACGCTGCAACGTCACTGACAGCAAAGATTCAATTGAAGTATCCTTCACTCACAACGGCCGAACCAATGTTCAATATTGTGCGGCACATTGCACCGGAAAGTTTCAGACTTTGGATGGTGGCAATTCACCAAAAGTATTTCGCTGACCTCACAGCGTTTGTCACCCATGGGGATGGAGTACCTCCGTACATCTCGGGCATGTTCTTAGCCGAATTTGTGTCTGTGGGAAGCACATTGAACTCGTTTGCAAAGGCTATTCCTGCTAATCCCGACATGGGGCTGACCGTGAAAGAAGGAGCATTCGGAGAAGTCTACGGGGAATACAGAACGCCGCACTACGCTCTCCTCCCGAGCCCTAACAACATTAATCCTCTCCTGACGCAGCAGTTGGTATTATTGTACAACTCACTCCGCGATTTGAGGGTCGCTGGATATACGCCATCGAGACCGATGGAAGCGTTCCTGATCCTGCTGGACAAGTTCTTCACAACGCATGTCGCCACAGTCCCGGTGGTGTTTGCTTGCCTCTCTTGGACGAAATCGGTGGGTACTCTCCAAGGAGAAGAACTTGGTCTCGGTCGGAATATCAGTCTAACGCTCAAACACTCGGAGGAGTTGAAAAGAAATGTTGACAGCACCAAGGCGAAAGGCTCAGTGCTTGAACTCGCCAATGTTTTACTAACGCGGTGCAATCAGAAGATTATGCAGGATAGACAATCCCATCATTTAGCGCGCGCGAACCCGCTGTACGCTGGCCAAACTCTGCTGGATCATCATTTGGAGTATGTGCATATGGCAAGTGCCATCCTAGTGTCGACGGGGCGGCTTCGAGCAATTGGCCATCTCTACAATGCGCTCGTGAAAGAAGGTTATCTGGAGCACATCCCATTTTTCGACGACATTTTGGAAATCTACGACGAAATGATCTTTGTCCCGTCGCGAGAGGCTGCGAAGCGTGGTGCGTATCATCGTGTGTACCTATTGAGTGGCCATTTGAGAGCAACCTCTCTCGATGCGGAGTATCGTGGCGTTGGTCTGCCTTCAGGGAAGTGTGGGTATATAAAACGCAAGAAACTGATTCTTAGCGGTGTGTCCAAGATATATCGCTTAGTGATGGAGGATGATACATCCTTCTTCCAAGGTGGATCATGGATGGGCATGTTGGACGAAGCGACCGACATTTGTTCTGATGAAATGTTTGGTTCACGGGTTCTGTCACGTGACCTGCTCAAGCTCAACGATGATCTCATGGACTTGTTGAATGATCTGTGCGACGAATTGGACCAACGTGATTGCTTCGACTAAATAGTTGCGTGTCCGAGACCCGGACAATCGCGCGAGCAGCGGGTGACTGGTGCTGTGGAAGAATCGGTGTTGAAGTTCATGATGCCGTTCTTCGACGCACTTCAACCAGATGGGACAATTGACATGAGGGAAATACCTGGTGAATATCCTGCTAATGTTGCGATGAATGTTGCGCTAGTGAAGAGTTTGTGTGCGAAGACGGCTACCGTGATTAAAGCGAGATTTGCGCCACCATTGGTCTGTGAACAGAAGTATTTCGCATTTTCGCCACGACCAGATTTTGTTCGCCAGGAACTTGGGACAGCAAAAGTTTCGGGAGAGCCTTACAGTAAAGGCCGAAAGGAGGAGTTCGAACTCCTGATGGCGCTAATGAAAGAAACCGCAGGCCCGCTTCCAGAAGGTTCACGAGAGTACATCAAAGAGGCGATTAAGGAGGATTCTGGACTTCTGGGCGAGGTTGCGCTATGTGATGATGGTCTCTGCACTCTGTTCCATCAGGTAGCCGCGGGGCCTTCCCACGACACTGACCTTGTCGAGTGGATGATCCAAATGGGAGCTCTGGTGCTTCAGCCGATGTTGTACTGTCGGAAGAAACCGAAGCAAAAGGATCTCCCACTCCCTCGGAAACAATTACCGAATACTATGGCTCTGCACAGCGCAGCGATCGCGGGTTATGACGATATCGTTCGGATTATACTTCACACGGACTACATGGTCGACGTGAACACGCCAACATTTCACACCAAAGAAACGCTTGCTCATTTGGCGGCCGAACACGGCCATCATGACATGTTCAAGGTTCTTGAGGCGTTCGATGCGGATTTTAATGTTCGTGACAGCAACGGTAAGCGTGCTTGTGATGTCGCAACGGATCGGAGATGGTTACACGAGATTGTTGCACTGACCGGAGGATCTTTTGGAGACACACTTGCTGACGTTAGCAGACGACTGCGTAAGCAGGGCGCTCCTTCCACCACTAGAGGGGGCAAAGCCGTACCTATCCAGCGCGAGAAAGAACCCCAACACCCAGGTAAACCTACCATTGCACAGGGTGTTTCGAAGAAAAAGACGACGAAGAATAAAAGCAACAAGAAGGTCAAGAAGGGGAAAAGGAACAGTCCAGGCGAGCTAGGCGATGCTAAGAAAGAATCGATTATCGCTGCTGCGTCCACTACGAATATGGATGTCCACGCTGCGCAAGCATCACTGTTCTTGAAACGCCTGCTGCTGAAAATTGGCTCCGATATTGACCAGAGCGCAGATCCCAAGGCTGTACCGCACCTGGAAACCTTACTTGGAAAAATGGCGACGGAATTGTTTTCTCGGCTGAGGGACCCTAACATTGATGCTAGTGAGAAGGCCGACGACGTGCATCACGCTTGTGAACTCATTGAGGAATTGAAGGGGCTTGTTGTCTCGTTTTCAAAAGTTAGCGACGGCACGAGCGCAAATCATCGTTTTCGAGTAATTATGTTTGGCCAAGCGTCACAGATCCTCCACATGATGCAAAAGTTTCATCGAGTCGACCATGTTGCAATCACACACCCGGCACTATCTCCTGTTCAGAAGCTCTGTGACACGAATACAGCCTTCGCCAAGCTTGTGCTGAGTACGGTAGCAATGGGGGTCTCAGTTGACAAAAAACACAGGCTCGCGAACTTCTGGATTTGCTGGAGAAGCGTCTCTTAAAAATGTCTTTCGACAAGCGCCAGTCCTTGAGATATCGTGACTTGGTACAGAAGTATTCCACGGCTCGTGATGCCATGGGTTTCGGTCAGACATCGAGTTCCAAAACGTTTCGTGCTTTGGAATGGTATATAACTGATCCTATGGTATATTCACTAAGAATGATCTCGAGAGATCTTTACGTTCGGACTGGGCTACCGACGAATGAAGGCACTAAGCCTTGCACTCCCCAGCAGCCCGTTTACCGAGTGGGCTTTCGTTTGAGGTCCTTCTCAGGGTCTCGTTCCCACGTTGGTTTGAATTAGTCGTCTTAGCCGATTCGGTATCCTCTGCAAAACTGCGGAGTTCGAGGCCGGTTGGTGACTTGGAGAAGTCCTAGCTGCCACAAGTTTTTTGCCGCATTGATGTCACGCTCCCAGTAGTTCGCTCTGTACTCTATATTTCTGCAGACACGCACGCTCCTCGACCTCTTGGTTTTCGTCGTACCGGGGATCTTGAATGGCGTGTTCACCATCGGTCCCGAGCACTCGGAGCAAAGATAACTAGTGCGGAATTCGTCGACCATGATGAGGGTTGCGCGGCGAGAGAGTTCAAGCGCGAACCGCTTGAGCGAGACGTGCATATGGCCCGCGAGGTGAGTCTGGCTGCTCCATTTTCCGAGAGCCACACACACGTCACGGTCCACGGTCGGGACGACACGCTTGGCCAGTTTCGCCACGGCCTTGCGTTTGAATCGCGACACCGTGAATCTCCACTTTCGAAACCCTTTGAGAGCGCAGAACTCCAACATGGCGTTGACGTTCTTCCAGATGTGCTCGTAACGAGAGAGCAGGGACATCGACGACGAAGTCTTGAACGAAGGCATGTCCTTCGAAAACGCACCATAGCGCGGATACCTCTTCTTCAGGTTTTCGAACCAGAATGCATGGTGCTCGACACGACTCATGTGTCGGTACTCTCGGGACGTGACTTGTAGGACGTGAGAATTGTCACGCAGGAAATGAGTCCGGCGCCTGACGCCGTGTTTCCTCGGACGGTGCTTTGGGTGGTGCCTGTGACAGATCTCGCACCACCCCTCCACATCGCACTGCTCTCTGCTGCGTCTCTTGCGTCGGTGGCGACGACTGCGGTTCCTGCTGCGCTTCTTGCCATGGCGTCCGCCGCCAACGTGGCCTGGACAGGTACTGCACCAACCGGTCATGGAGCATGGCTCTTCCGGTGGGTTGCAGACAAACTCCAGCATAGGACGGCTGTATGCCGTCAGCATCATCCGTAGACCTGGGTCAATCCCGATCAATGTAGTTGGTATATACTTCGGAGAAAGAGCAGGTCGTTCAAGAGGAGCAGGAATCGACGTCAGCACAGCAGCACTGTATCCATTTGTGGAGATCTGATACTCGAAGTTGCGCCTTGGAACGCCAATTCGGGGATCCGCAGTATGGCTGACGCAGTCTCCGATGTTAAAGACAGAGGTCCACATTCGCTCGCGCACTTCTTGGAACTCCTCACGCGTGGCATACGTCCGTTGTCCACGGGCGTTCGTGGACTTGTAGAGACCAAAAACATCCTTGCCCGTAGTTGCCAAAATTTGCCTTGCGACTTGGTAGAGCACCTCTGTCGTGACCGGGAAGAACGATGGCACACAGGAGGTGGGCTGGGGCAGCAACGTAAAGAGCCGGCACCCTTTCGGGATCTCATCTTGGCCGTGCATTGGCTCCATCTCCTTCAGCATGTCGTACAGCTTGCCAAGAAATAGCACCTCATGGCTAGCGATGTTCGCAGCTGTAGGAGGCAGTTCTAGCCACTCAAGCCATTGCTTCTCGACGTCCGTGAGGTCTTCAGGACTTGACTTTAGTCGAGCGACCATGGCCTCAGCTGCTCCCCGCGGATACGCAAGCTGCAGGCTAATGAATTTGACGAGTCGTGCCTCGAAGTTCGTTCGAACGTGTTGCTGCGCCGCAACGAGCATGTCATTCGCCAGTTCTTGGATAGCGGAGCCGAAACAGGAAAGCGTAGGTGGTATATACGACATGACCCTCGATCGCGAAGCCTTGTAGACGTTGATGGACTCCTCTAGTGCAGCGTTAGCCGAGGGTTTTGGCGCGGGTATCTGTTCGTCACCAAAGACAGCAGTGCAGCACCGGTAGAATGTAGCTTGGTCCAGCTGCAGGGCTGTCTCCATCGTGCGAGATCTTGCCGGTACTACAGGGTAGTTCGGGTGGCTACGCCGATGGTGCTCGAGCAGCCGGCAGCAGTGGAAGTTCATGACGAACATTGCCTCTATGCGGATCTGCTGCAGAGCCACAGCACGTTGTTCGAGCGCGTCCCGGATGTCAGGATTCGGACAAATGTGCCTCAGTGGGTACGTCACGGTTGAGAACGATAGGGCGCTGTTGGCTCCTTGAAGAAGGGTGCGACGATGGTTCGCGGCGGCGCGTTGCGCAATGTCGACTTCATCAGGCGGTCTCCACGCGGCCGCAAGTTCTGGCAGGGGCTCGGCGATGCTGGGGTCGATAGCGAACGAATCCATGGAGGAAGGATATAAGTTTTCTTAACTATCTGGATGTCGGGGTGGCATGTCCATTTTGGAAGGCGTCCATTAGTCCGAGAGGTCAGACGTGGTCCCGGGAAGTTCCCCAGTATCTGTAACGACGCCAATGGAGACGGACAGGTCGTCGTCGTGGACGCGGACCAACACGGCCAGCACGTTGCCAGCGACGGAGAGGGAGTCTTCCGGAGGCAGCCCACAAGAAGACGCGAGGGTCGAGTTCATCCGTCGCCACGTGGTGCGCACATTCCCCAGCGTCAAAAGCGACGCACTGAGTCGCAAGTTCGCGACGGACGCTGTGGCCTCAAGACTCTTCGACTTTTTACACCTTCCCGACGCTCGGTTGTTGCTGTTCACAGATCATGGAGACGAGTCCAATGGCGTCGTGGACGTGTATGCAAAACCACCGGCTAATCTCTTCGCAGCAAAGAGCAACAGTAGCAATAGTAATAACAAGAAGAAGAATCACTCGCCGCCCGTGACGGTTTTGTATCTGATCAAGACGGTGAAGGCGCCGATGAGCGCCACCAAGTTCCATGAGGAAATCATGTCGGGGACGCTGGAGAAGAACGCGCTGGAGTCGCTGGCGCTGGTGCTGCACGACGTCTTCGTGCCGCTAATTGGTAACCCACGTAACCAGCAGCTGTGGCCTGAGATGGTCACGACGTCCATTATCAACAACATCCACGGCTTTTTCTCTAGCTTACAGATCACTCTCGGACAGACAAAAGGTGCTACGTGTCTGCCACTGCCCTGGGATCAAGTTGTGATGGAGAGTGCTGCCAAGCCACAGACAGGAGATTCGGCCTCCAACTCGCACTCGAAGGATTTTAATTCTATCAGTGGACTGGGGAAGGACCAAGTGCACAGCTTGGAGGGGTGCTTAATTACTTGGACGAAACAGATCAAAAATATCCTAAAACAAGATCCTGAAGCGCTGCTGAATCAACGAGATCATGGGCACCAAGGTCCTATGGAAGAACTGCATTTCTGGGCTGCTAAAGCTAAGAACCTCAACTCGATTTTCGCGCAACTGCAATCTGACAGTATTCGCAAGGTGTTGCAGTATCTGGACGCGTCCAAGAGCACGTACAATGTGCCGTTTGCCAAGCTGTGCAAAGAAGTCTTCCTCGCCAGAGCGGAGGCGAACGATAACAAGCATTATCTGTGGCTTCTAGTCAAGTGGTTTGAGCAGCTAGCGAATGCACAAACCTTACCGGAGATTCGTGGCATTTTTCGTCCGATCTGTCACTCAATCTTGTTGATCTGGAAGTCCAGTCGGTTCTACAACACCCCGGCACGACTTGTAGTGTTGATCCGGCAGATCTGCAACGAGATTATCAGGAAGGCGATGATGCACTTGAATGGAGAGAAGTTGTTCGAGTTGATCGACCAGGGCGAGCTAGAACAGGCGAACAGTATGTTGCAAGTGTCGCTACAAGTGTGTGCCCACTTCAAAAGCGTTTATTTTGACTACAAGGCGAAATCCGTGACAGAAGTCCCGGGCAATCCGTGGCGAATCCAGAATAACGCACTGTTCATCCGACTGGATGCTTTTCTCGAAAGGTGCCACGATGTTCTGGAGCTAACGCAAACCATTTATCAGTTCCAGAAGCTTGCCCAGATGGAGATCGGAGGTACGAAGGGAAAAACGCTCACGACAAGCGTACATCAAATTTACGCCGACTTTCAGGAAACGCTTGCTCAGATGAAGAATGTTCAGTATGACTTGATGGACCTGGATGCAAAACACTTCGAAGACGATTTCTATGCTTTTCGTTCGAAGAACAAGGAGCTAGAGCGTCGGCTAGCATCCGTGATCAACCAGGCTTTTGACGATGCCAAGACAATTGTGGGGCGGTTCAAGTGCTTGGATTGTTTTGAAGACCTGCTTGATCGCCAGATCATAAAAAATGAACTGGAGCGGAAACACACCTCACTGATTGCGTCGTATGCGAGCGACCTTCATGTGGTGCAGCAGATATTCATCGAGAATAGAGACCGTCCGCCGATTTCTCCAAATCTTCCACCGTTTGCTGGCGCAGTCACATGGTGCCGTGGACTTGGCGAACGTATTCGATTCCCCATGGAAAAGCTCAAGCAGATTTCTCCGAGGATTGTACTTGAGCGAGAGGACTCGAAAGAAGCCATGAAGCTGTACACGAACGTAGTAGCGATGCTACAGGAGTATGAAGTCCAAAACGTCAAACAATGGGGAATTTCGATTGAAACTTCTTCAAAGGCCAAACTCAAGCTTCCGTTGATCCGACGTGAGGCTGTTCCTGGATCTAGCAGCATCGACCCCCCTGCGATTAAGACACAGCAGCAACAACAAGCGGGTGCGTCTCAGCCGAGTGCTGGCCTGCTCGTCGTGAATTTCGATGCTGCTCTGGTTCAGTTGCTACGCGAAGTAAAATATTTCCTGTTGCTTGGTTTGGATATTCCTGAAGATGCACTGGAGATATACAAGCGTGCAGAAGTATTCCGTCGACAGACGGGAAATCTGGAGCTTATCGTGGATATGTACAATACTATTCATTCGACCCTGCTGCCAGTCGAGAAGCCACTTGTTAAGGGATACCTTGAACGCATGGATCAGGTGCTGAACAAAGGTATTAAAGCTTTAAACTGGAAGTCCCATGGCATTGATGTGTTCTTGAAGGAGTCGATGACAGTGGTGAACGAGGCGAATGCCTTGTTGAGTCAAATGAAGACCCACCAAAACCGGGTCGCCGAACTGTTGGATATCTGGAGTGCACCGCCGTTATTGTTCGAGCGGAAGAGCAAGGCATTGTCCGTTGACGAATTTGAAGAGCTCCAAAAGACTCTGTGCCAACAAAAGTATCACGTGATCAAAGAGGGAGGCAATGAGATTCATCGGCTGCTTAAGGATACGTTAAAGCACCTGCGCGTGGCCCAAGGTAGCCCCGACTGGAGAGCTTATGTTGACTATGTCAGTGGAATCGTCGAGGATGGCCTTGCTCGAGTAATTATCCAGTCGCTTGGGCAGTTACGAGAGCAACTAGACCCAAAACGCATAGAAAGCGAGGACATTCCAGCTTTACTTGAAGTCGAACTGGATCTGTATGGCAAGGACATCGTGTATTTCCCGTCTATTCAGAGCACTTCGGCCAAAACCGGGTTAGAAGATCTTATTATGCGTCGCATGGAAGCGATTCTTCATAGCTCTACTGTCTTCAAACGATTAGACAGCTCTGAGGGCTCCTACCTGAAGGAAATGCGTGAGAACGTGCAAGTCCAATTGCTTATTGCAGATGTCTGGTCATTCCTCGACCAGAATCAGAAAGCGTGCGCCGCATTCCGTCATGCTCTCACGAAGTACGAGTATCTGTGGACAACAGATTTGCCGCAAATGTTCCACGAGTTTCTTTCGACGGCATGGTCTCCTTATCAATACACGGATGAACAGGGCTCCCGTGGCAAAATCGTGTATGCCGACAGTTTGCCTAGTGCGGCATCCCCGATACTGAAAGCTGTCGCTGAAAATGAGAAGGGTGGCACTAAATCGGCCATTTCTGCTGGCTCCGCAATGGCGACGCTTCCCCCAATGCCCGCACAACTTCTCAACCTGGAGCGCTTTCAAGAAAAGATCAGCTTCTTTCTCGGCTTACAGAATGAAATCTCTGAGTCGAAGCATGTGAGAGACGTAGGATTTGTGCGTGTGAACTCCCTACCGATCAAGCAGGCATTGTCGACTTGGGTGACGAAGTGGGTATACCTGTTCACTCAGTATTTGCACGACCGAGTCGTCAACCAACTAGTGTGGGTGGACAACTTCATGCAGAAAGTAAACGCTGGGCTAGACGTCGAGATTGACAGTGCTAACATGGAAAAAGAGAAGCCATCGCTGATGCAGTGTATGCTGCACATTCGTGACGTTCGGTGCCTGATGCGCGAAGACTTGCTGGTGAATTTCGCGCCGCTCAAGGATTTTGTGGCACTACTAAAACTGAATGGCATTGCGCTGGACATGTCATACGTTGGTAAAGAGAATGTCCTGGCTTTTCTTGAGCAAGCGCCAATCCGTTGGGAAAATATGGTGAACAAGACGTTCAAGAAAAAGGAGGTGATCCAACCACTCCAGAATCAAATGATGGAATCAATTCGACAGGAAGTTGCAGACTTCAATAGACGTCTTGCCTCGATGAAAGAAGAATTCAAGGTTGTCGCGCCGCTGCAAGCTCCCTTCGATAGTCGCTCGATCGCAGACGTGTATGAGCAACTGGATGGCTATAACGCAAAACTGTCCCAGGTAGAGCAGGAAGCCGCGAGACTCATAGAGCTTGAGGACATCTTTGAGCTGGCATCCAGCAAATACGATGTGCTGACGACGCTACGTACCAATTTTATTACGCTCAAGCATATCTGGGACTTTGTTGCCCTGCTGGATTCGATTTACGTGAACAAGTGGCAGCCTTTGCTGTGGAGTGACCTCGACGCTGACGAGCTTATGGAAGAAATCGATGAGCTTGAGAGGCATCGACGTTCTTTGTTTTCATCGGCTCGCGGCGTGAAAGAATGGTTGATATACGACTACCTCGAGCAGAAATTGCACCAAATGACAGTTATTTTGCCTCTCGTCAAGCACCTGCATGCTCCATCCATGCGTGATCGACATTGGAAGAACTTGATGGTGCTTGCTCGGAAGCATTTCGATCTGTCTGGAGCTGGGGGGCTACATGCTTCAGCTATGGGAACAGTCAGCGGAAATTCTGGAGGTGCTGGCACACACAGCGGCGGCAAAAGCTCGCTGCGGTTCGAAGAGGTTCTTAAATTGGAGCTGTTCCGCTTCGTCAACGAAGTGAACGAGCTTGTGGAAATGGCAGCCAGGGAATTTAAGATCGAGCAGCAGTTGCAGTCCATTGAAACGACGTGGAACGGATTCCAGCTTGAGTTTGTTCCATATCAAACGGCAGGAAGCAATGCTTTACCCGGTGGTGGCGCTACCGTGTCTGCTGATGATAACGATGATCGTTCCCATACAACGTCAAGCACTGGCACCTTGGCAGCAGGTGAGGAAATGGAGGGTGACATTATGATCCTGAAAATGCCAAATGTCATCATAGAGTGTCTCGAAGAGCACCAGCTACAGCTACAAACGATGGCAGCCACCGGGAAGTTTGTTGCATACTTCAAAGACAAGGTGTTTGAATGGCAGTTGCGGTTGGGTAATGTTGACACGATCCTGAAGTTGTGGGTCACGTTGCAGCGGCAATGGTGCAGCTTGGAGTCCATTTTCCTCAGTCCTGCGGGCGACATCCAGCGACAGCTGCCATCGGAACACCAGCGCTTTGAGCATGTTGACCAAGAAATGAAAGAGCTGTTTGTAGACGCGAGGATGTCGCCATCAGTCCTGGTTGCGTGCTGTCAACGCGAAGGGCGCGAGGTTGTGCTTCGGGACTTGCAGGTTGAACTGGAAGTCTGTCAGAAGGCTCTCAACCAATATTTAGACGGCAAGAAGGACATTTTCCCGCGCTTCTACTTTGTTTCCAACGCTTCGCTGCTCGAAATTCTTTCAAATGGTAATTATCCGCCTCGGATCCAGCCGCACTTCGGAAATTGCTTTGATGGTATCCAGTCGTTTGAGTTTGCCAGTACCCACTCTAATCTAGATTCTGGAAACATCTCAGGAAGAAAGATGTCTTCAACTACGTCACCAACCACGCTAGAAGAGCGGTTCTTGGCAATGAGTATGGTTTCCAAAGAAGGAGAAGAAGTGCAGTTTACGGATTCGCTGCAGATTCATGGCACAGTTGAAAATTGGTTCAATGACCTCGTAGTCGTCATGCAGAATACACTGCGCCAGAAGATATTCGATGCTGTTGAGGGTAGCGCTATGTGGGGTGTGGAATGCGCTCGTCACACGTGGGTGTTTGATTATCCGGCGCAAGTTGCTCTGCTCGGAAGTCAAATCGTTTGGACAGAGGAGGTTGAAACTGCACTAGAGGAGTTCGAGAACGGCACTGAAGATGCCATCAAGAAATACTATGATTTATCAACAGTGCGACTGGAAGAATTGATCAAGCTTGTGCAGGGTCAACTTGGAGAGCTGAACCGCCAGAAAATTATCACACTTATTACTGTCGATGTTCATGCGCGTGACGTAGTGCAGTCGCTGATCACGAAGAAAGTCTCGAGCTCGCTGGATTTCCAGTGGCAATCGCAGCTTCGCTACTACACGACACCGGTATCGACGAGTGCAGGCCAAAAGAAGGAAGTTCACATTAAGATCTGCGACTTCCGCTCATTTTACAGCTACGAGTACATTGGGAATTGCGGTCGCCTGGTGATCACCCCGCTGACAGACCGTTGCTATGTGACCCTTACGACTGCGTTGCGACTGTGTCTTGGCGGAGCTCCAGCGGGACCAGCAGGCACAGGAAAAACAGAGACAACGAAAGATCTTGCTCGTGGAATGGGGCTTCAGTGCTACGTCTTCAATTGCAGTGACCAAATGAACTACCTCACCATGGCAAACATTTTCAGGGGGCTTGCTCAAACTGGGGCGTGGGGGTGCTTTGACGAGTTCAATCGTATCTCGGTCGAAGTGCTATCTGTGGTAGCAACCCAGGTGAAGACTGTGCTCGATGCGACGACTCTATTAGTTGCGTCAACAAACCGCGGACCATCAACTGGCGGTGGTGACGTTGGTTCATCTGGAGGAGAAGGAAGCTCTCAGCAGCCTATAGCAATGCCGAGAACCGGCAATTGCGAGTTCTTCGGCAAAACTATTGCGTTAGTACCGACTGTCGGCTTCTTCATCACAATGAACCCTGGATATGCAGGTCGCGCAGAACTACCTGAAAACTTGAAGGCATTGTTCCGCTCGTGTGCAATGATCAAACCTGACTTGCAGCCAATTTGTGAAAATATGCTGATGGCGGAAGGCTTCCTGAAAGCACGCGTACTATCCGTTAAATTTGTGACGCTGTACGATCTCAGTAGCGAGCTGCTGTCAAAACAGAAACATTATGATTGGGGGCTGCGCTCCGTGAAGTCAGTGCTACTTGTCGCCGGAAGTCTGCGTCGTGCACACTCTACCTTGTCCGAAGAGACCGTGCTGATGCAAGTGCTTCGAGACTTCAATACACCGCGGATTCTCCCACCAGACTACCCTGTGTTTATGGGTTTGCTTAAGGACCTTTTCCCGAAACAAGAGCTTCCACACCTCAAGAACGATGCTTTACAGAAAAAGTGTGCTCGAGTGTGCGCACAGAAAAAGCTTCAACCAGAAGACGGCTTTCTGAAAAAGATGATCGAGTTTGAAGACGTTCTCAAGGTGCGACACAGCGTCATGCTGATCGGGCCAGCTGGATGCGGTAAGAGCACCATTTGGAATACACTTGCTGCTTGCCACAACGCTGATGATGAAGGGAATGCCTTGGCGAAACAGTTGACCGTCTTTGAGAGTGTAAATCCTAAGGCCGTCACGGCTGATGAACTCTACGGATACATGACACTTGACAATGATTGGAAAGACGGTGTCTTATCGTCTATCATGCGGAACATGTCCAAGAACGCGACACCATTCACTGAATCGCAGACATATAAATGGGTTGTCCTAGATGGTGATATTGACGCGGTGTGGATCGAAAGTATGAATACTGTCATGGACGACAATAAGGTTCTCACACTTGTGTCAAACGAGCGTATTCCGTTGACAAAGTCGATGAGACTGGTGTTTGAAATTTCGTCCCTAGTGAATGCAACGCCAGCTACTGTGTCACGAGCTGGTATCATTTACGTAGACGAGGGACACATAGGCTGGTACCCTGTAGTTGAATCCTGGCTACAGCAGCGTGAAAGTAGTGCTGAGGCAGGCATCCTTCCTGGCCTCTTCAAGAAGTATGGGGATGGCATGCTGATGGCGCTGGATGAGACTAAAGCGGAGACTATCGTTCCCATTGTATCCGTCGCAATGGTGGAAATGCTATGCCGGTTGCTAGACGGGTTACTGAGCACGGTTGGTGAACATGAGAAAACCCCAGAAGTGCTGGAGAACGCGTTCATCTATTGTGGACTGTGGGCGTTCGGAGGTGCATTGGCAAGTGATAAGGGAGCAGATGATCGGATGACATTCTCGACGCACTTTAAGACCGTTGCTAAGTATAAGTTTTCTTCTGCTACGACAAATTCTGGGTCTGCGGCTACAGGTGGAAGTGATGCAAATAGTGCGGCGATGTTGGCGAGTGGGAACGCGAATCTGTTTGATTTCTACTATGATGTAACGCGGAACGAGTTAGTTTACTGGGGTGATAAAGTGCCTACGTTTATGCCCATGGGAGACGTCCCATTCCACGCTCTAGCAGTTCCCACAATGGAGTCTACGCGTGTGCATTCGGTTATCGACTTACTCTTGCGAAGAAGGAACCCGGCAATACTTGTTGGCCCCAGCGGGTCAGGCAAGTCGTCACTGATACACGAACACATGAAAGGATTGGAAGACGACGTCACCTTTGCGTACGTGAGCATGCATCACTACATGGATGCACGAGAGCTGCAAGCTCGTCTGGAACAGTATCTTGAGAAAAGGTCGGGTAAGGTGTATGGACCCCTTTACAACCGCAAGCTCATTTACTTCCTTGACGATCTCAACATGCCGTTCGTCGAAGAATATGGCACGCAGACAGCACTTGCCTTGTTGAGGCAGTACATGGACTACAACTCATGGTACGACCGGCATGACCTCTCTTCGAAGAAAATCATCCAGGATGTTCAGTTTCTAGCTTCCATGAACCATAAGGCGGGCTCGTTCACGGTTAACCCTCGACTGCACCGCCATTTTTCAACATTGTGTGTCAGCATGCCGTCCAAGCAAGACCTGACGACCATTTATTCTGCTCTCCTGAATCAACACGTGGCGAATTTTGCTGACAAGATCAAGAAACTCGCGCCATCTATTATCACAGCAACCATTGATCTGTACGCGGAGGTACGCGCGAACTTCCTACCAACCACGACTAAATTTCACTACGTGTTCAGCATGCGCGAGTTGAGCTCGTTATTCCAAGGAATCTTCATGGCACGGCCTGAAGCGTATCTCAACAATTCGCTGCAGTTTTGTCGACTGTGGATTCACGAGTGCTTTCGTGTTTTTAGTGATCGCATGAGTTCTCCTGGTGAGATCCAGCGCTTTGCTGACATGGCTGTGGAGCAGACGAAAAAGAACTTTGAAGAGGACCAAGGAGAGATTTTCGCCGTTCCACTCATTTGTGTGAACTTTTTGAGTGCCTCATCGTCGGGATCCATGTCTATGGAAAGCGAGTACGGAAGCAATACTCTTAGTTACGCACCAATAGCCGAGAAGAGTCAGCTCACAGCATGTCTGGAGCGTAAACTCACTGAGTACAACGAGACTCATCCTGTAATGAGCCTTGTGCTTTTTGACCAGGCGCTGGAACACGTGACTCGAATCGTTCGCATCCTTGCGAACCCTCGTGGAAACGCACTGCTAATTGGCGTAGGTGGCTCAGGAAAACAGTCGCTGTCACGTTTAGCTGCATTTATCAGCGGGTACACGCTGGTGTCATTGACCACTAGCGCTTCGCCATCGTACGGAATGAACGAGCTCAAAGAAGACCTGAAGGACATCTACCGCAAAGCTGGTATCCGACCTGCAAAACCAATCGTGCTGCTACTGACGGACTCCCAAATAGCGGACAATCGCTTCCTTGTGCCGCTGTCGGATGCATTAACGTCTGGCTACATCGCAGACCTCTTCTCTAGCGAAGAGATGGAGTCCATGACTGGAACTTTACGAATGGAAGCAAAATCACGCGGCATCCCCGACACAAAAGAGCAACTGCAAGAGTTCTTTTACGAGCGTGTGCGGAGTAATCTCCACCTCATCTTGGCGTTTTCTCCGGTTGGGGGAGATCTACGTATTCACTGCAGGAATTTCCCGTCGCTCATTAGCTGCTGCACAATGGATTGGTTCCATCCATGGCCTAAAGAAGCATTGGTGGATGTGTCGCTGAACTTTCTTAAGGAGGTGGAGCTGTCCACGCGTGCGATTCAGGAAAATGTTTGTCATCATATGGCAGAGATGCACATCTCGGTAACTACGGCTTGCACGATGTATGCCAAGAGCTATGGACGACACAACTACGTCACACCAACATCTTTCTTGGAGCTCATTCGTTTCTACCGGACGCTCTTAGAAGCGAAGCGATCATCACAAACGCTCAAGATTAAACGTCTTGAAGTGGGTCTAGCTACTCTCAAGAAGACGTCGCTCGATGTTGCAGGGCTCCAAGACGAACTAAAATTGACGATGAAAAAAGTGGAAGAGCGGAAGAAAGCCACGGACCTGTTACTGGAGCAGATGGGTAAGCAGCGAGGAGATGCCGAGGTGAAACAGCGCCGCGCCGACGAGGAGCGTGCCAAGGCAGCTCAGGCCGCCGAAATCGCATCGCAAATTGAAGCCCAGGCTTCCGTTGAGCTCGCCATTGCCAAGCCTGCTCTTGATGCGGCTCAGCAAGCCGTGAATTGCCTGAATAAAGCATCACTGACAGAGCTGAAGTCGATGGGCAAGCCTCCTGCTGGCGTGGAGAAGGTGACAGCAGCAGTTCTCATGATGGTGAAGAAAGAGACCAAGAATTTCAGCTGGGACAACGCAAAGAAAATGATGGCCAAGGTGGATGTCTTCAAGCAGTCACTTGAGCAATATGACAAAGAAAACATTCCTCTGGACGTTGTAGCACGCGTGGAGCCGCTCATCCAGGAAGACCCGAATTTCAACTACGAAAAGATGAAGAGCAAGTCTGTGGCTGCTGCTAACTTGTGCGTGTGGGTCGTCAACATCATCTCGTTCCACCAGGTTTTCGTACGTGTCAAACCACTGATGGACACTCTCGAAAAGGCTCGTCAGACAAAGGCAGAAGCAGATAGCGAGCTGGCTACAGTGCAGAAGATGGTGGCAGAAGTCGAAGCCCAACTGAATGCGCTGCAAGCCTCGTTCCGGGAAGCTACGAATGAGAAAGCTAAAGTTGAAGCCGAGGCGCAAGCGTGCCAAGAGCGACTGTCGCTAGCTGAGCGACTGGTGAACGGTCTGGCGTCGGAAAATGAGCGATGGAGCCATGAAATCGATGTGTTGCGGGCGGGTGAGAGCGCGCTCATCGGTGACTCACTGCTTGCGGCAGGGTTCGTCAGCTACATTGGTGCGTTTAACGCAAGCTTTCGCGCTCAGCTGTGGAGAAACACTTGGCTACCTGATATCGTGACTCGAGAAATCCCGATTACACTTGGAATCCCGGATCTTGGAGGTAGCGACTCAACTGGGGCTGGTGCCGCAGGAAATGAAGAGATCACCAATACTGAAACCTCGCTAGAAACTTCGTCGACGTCAGCATCGTCGCCAAGCAGTGAAAATATGGGCGTCGACCCGCTTGATGTACTCAGCGACAGCAGCGATGTGGCGCAATGGATGAATGAAGGACTGCCTGGTGATCGTATTTCAATTGAAAACGGGTGTATCATTACGTCGTGCCAGCGCTGGCCTCTCCTCGTGGACCCACAGCTGCAAGGCATAATTTGGTTACGCGCACGCGATTTTCGACACAAGAAACCTGAAGGTGCTGAAAGCCAGGAGGAGAAAGAGTCGGTAGGTCAGTCACTGGTTATACTACAACCGGCGCAAAAGAACTGGACGACGACATTGAAGATGGCGATTACCAGCGGACAGAGCGTCATTTTGGAAAACCTGGGCGAGTCAATTGACGCATCCTTGGAGCCAGTCATCATGCGGCAGCTCTACAAGAAAGGGCGCAATTGGTTTCTGCAGTTCGCGGCTGAGGAAGTTGAGGTGGACCCTCGCTTCCGCTTATTCTTGCACACAAAATTGCCAAATCCACACTATCGACCTGAAATCTTGGCATACTGTACGCTTATCGACTTTAGTGTTACCGAGAAGGGACTCGAGGATCAACTTCTCGCGAATGTTGTGAACCTGGAACAACCTGACTTGGAAACGCAGAAGCGTCAACTTCAACAGGAGTTCAATGGCTATCAGATCCAACTACTGCAACTTGAAAACGATTTGTTAGAGCGTTTGTCGAATGCTCCGGATGACATCTTGTCTGACGTTCCGCTCATTGAAGGGCTGGAGAAGACGAAGCTAACAGCTATTGACGTGGGCATCGCATTGCGGAAAGGCAAAGAAACGGAACGTGAAATCAACATTGCTCGCGAAGTATACCGGCCTGTTGCCAACGAGGCAAGCATGATGTACTTCTTGATGAGCCAACTCTGCAAGGTGAACCACATGTACCGTTATTCGCTCGAGTCGTACATGACGTTTTTCTTTGTGGCATTAGATGGTGTGCCTTCACCAGCTACTGGTAGTGCTGATGGCACTCACACAGGGGCTCACGATCGGGTAGGTGTATTGAAAGAGGCGCTACGCTGGACAATCTTCTCGATGGTAACAAGAGGGCTTTTCGAAGAGCATAAACTGCTGTTCCTCACTCAACTGATATTCCTGTTGCTTCGTCGTGGAGTTATCGGAGCGAACAGTGGCTATGAACCACAATTTGCACGTTTCTTGCTGCAAGGATCTAAAGTGGTGGGGCCGGAGAATACCATTTCGTGGCTCAGTGAGTCCCAGTGGCAATCGCTGCAGGCACTGATCTTGTTGACTCCATTTGAGCGGTTCGTTTCAGACCTTGAGGAATCTGAGCCACGTTTCCGGGAATGGTACAACTCAACGAGTCCTGAGGTGGAAAAGCTGCCACTAGATTGGCGTGAGCTGGACAAGTCAGCGCCATTCTTGAAGCTTCTGACTGTGAAGTGTCTGCGCCCAGATCGACTGACCCAAGCGGTCAGCAATTTCATCGTGCAAACGCTCCCCAACGGCAGCCATTTTCTAAATTGTGACAGCCAACTCAACAGCTTTGCCATCCTGCAGAGTGCATTCAGAGAGAGCTCCCCATGGACTCCAATGTACTTCATCTTGTCCCCAGGTTCTGATGTAGTAGCCGATGTGGACAAGTTGGCCGTGCAGGACCAGGAGCGCATCAAAGGTGTCGACTACCACAACATCGCGTTGGGTCAAGGTCAAGAACAGGTTGCTATGAAAACACTGCAGATGTCAGTGGAGAACGGCCACTGGGTCATCCTCAACAACGTTCATTTAATGCCTAAGTGGATGTTGGAACTGGACAAGTGGCTGGAGCAGCTGGCGAAGGCCAGCAAGACTGCTTCCTACGCCACACTTCGCAGCAATCTGTCTAGCGGAAGTAAAGATATCGTTCGTATGGGGACGAGTCGATCCTTGTCGCTATTGCCTCCCGCAGGAGCAGCTACCGCGGGTGGTGGTGGCATCGAGACGTTGCATCCAAACTTCCGCTTGTTCATCACTAGTGATCCGTCGACGAACATTCCCATTGGCGTCTTGGAGAGATCGATCAAACTGACGAACGAGCCGCCCACTGGACTTCGCGCAAATGTCAAACGCGCATTCTGCTGCTTCCCCAAGAATGCCGTAGATGAGCTCGAGCCTCGTACACGCTGCATCTTGTTTGCGCTATGCTACTTCCACTCGCTCATGCTGGAACGTAAGAAATTCGGGCCACAGGGATTCAACATGCTGTACCCGTTCGCAGCCAGCGACTTGTTAGCGAGCAGTACGGTGCTACGAAACTACATGGACAACGCCCCCGCTCGCGTACCGTGGCCGGATCTGCGGTATTTGTTTGGCGAGATCATGTACGGCGGCCATATCGTGAATGAACTGGATCGACTCGTGGCTACGACGTATCTGCAGTATTTCTTGCGCGATGAGCTCCTAGAAGAGTTATCGATGCTTCCGTTCGGTGACGATGCGAGTGGAGGAAGTGGTGGTGGTGGAAGCGGACAAGACGGTGGAAGTGGTGGAAGTGGGGGTGTCGATGGCGGAGATGGCCCGAGCGGAGGTGGCCAACAACGTCGTGAGTTCTTGGCTCCCAAGCTTTCGGCAGGCTTTGATCGCATTCTAGAGCACGTCCACGCATCGCTGCTGAACGAAAGCCCCACTGCATTCGGTTTACACCCGAACGCTGAAGTCGCATTCCGCACTGAGAACGGCCAGGTCCTGCTGCAGTCGATGCTACTGCTCACAACAAAGGAAGAAGATGTGCACGAGAACGATAGCGACGATGAAGAAGAACGAGCTGGCGGCTCAAGTGCTAAAGAGTCGGCGGATGCGGTTCAGTTGGCAGCCGAGGGAGTGCTACAGGATGTTCTTGAGAACTACCGTGACTTCCGCTTCGACCTCCAGGAGCTCTTCTTTAAAGGTTCTTCCGACTCAGGTTCGCGCGACGGGGCTTCGAGACGGAGCAATGGTGGAAGGTTGTTCTCTTCAGTGGCGGCGCCGGACGGTGAAGATATGGACCCGTTCCAAACGGTGTTGCTTCAAGAGTGCCAGCGCATGAACCACCTTCTCGATACTATGACAGAATCGTTGTCGGAACTGGAGCTGGCGTTCCGTGGTGATGTCCCTCTTACTGAGACTATGGAGAAACTTCAAACGTTTCTCTACTACGAGCGTGTGCCTGACAACTGGTTGGCCGCAGCTTGTCCGTCACGTCGATCATTGGCACCGTGGCTGGCCAATTTGCAGCAACGCATTGCACAGCTGCAGGAGTGGATTGGATCGGCTCCCGAGCTGCCGTTGGTGCTTTGGCTACCTGGACTCTTCAACCCGCAGGCTTTCCTCACTGCTGTACTCCAAACTGCAGCTCGTAAACACAATGTGGAACTAGACTCGCTACGCATTACGGCCGATGTGACGAAACGTACTATTGACACAGTGGATGCTCCAGCGCGTGACGGCCAATTCATTCACGGTTTGTATCTCGAAGGTGCTCGCTGGGACTTTGGCAACAGTGTGCTTGAGTCAAGTTTGCCTCGGGAAATGTACGTGTCCATGCCAGTGCTTACATGTCGGGCCATCGTCAACACTGCGAGCAAGGACTCGTCCAGTGGTTCAGGCGGAGGTGGCGGTGGCAAATCAGGAGCAGCAGCCACGAGCGGCAACGTGTTTGAGTGTCCTGTGTACCGGACGCAGCAGAGAGGACCGACGCTGATTTTCATGTCACCACTCAGGACGAAGGTCCCGCCGGCCAAGTGGGTGCTTGCAGGCGTGGCAATGCTCATGGAAGTTGTGTGATACAGGATCGTGTAGTTTGTACAGTAGTAAACCAGGTGCACCTTTATGTCTATACATCTCCTAACGTAGTTGCCTCTATAAGTCCGTGGCTACCCGAATAGCATCACGGCCTCCGTCCTAAGCTGTTCTACACGAACCTACGGTTGTTGGGCCTATGACGCTAGCGCAGAGCTAGCAGGACTCCCCGATGTAGGAACACCGGTGAAATGGTCGCGCAGTACGGACGCACCCACGTTCTTGTGGAAGATGTTCCGTGCTGCGTTAGCATCTCGATCTTGGATCAGGTCGCAGTGCTTGCACCTGTAGATCTTCTTGCTGCCGAGCTTCTTGTCGATGCGGCCACACCCCGAGCAGGTCTTGGACGTGTACTCCTCGTGCACTTCCACCATTCGACCACTCGTTCGCTGCATCTTGTACTCCAGCATCTTCTTGAACTTGAAGTGCGACAGCGTCATCATGGCGCGGACAGTCGGGCGACGCAGCTTCCGCTTCCGTCCCCGAAGCACGAGTTCTTCAGCTGGAGCAAGAAGGCTTTCAGGCGTGATGTCCAAACAATCTTCTCGGACATATCGAGCGGCCATCTGCTGGGTCTTGAACGTTGGCAGCAGCATCTCGTGGTAGTTCAGCGACAGCCACTTTGAGATCTTCTGGTGCATATTGTGCACCATGCGTGTCACCTTGCCTAGAATTGGTCGGATCTGCTGACGCAGGCGCTGACGTCGCCGCTTGTTCCGCAGCAGTTCAGTGATGACGACGCATTCTGCCGCCGCCATTTTCTTGGACACCTTGGGCTTTGTATGGCACGGATGTCGACACTTGCTCTCCTCGTTCTTCGCCGCCTCACGCCCCTCACTCGTCCGTTTGCACGCACAGCCCTTCCCCCGACACGGCGGCTCTACGATCTTCTGCTCGAGCAGCGCCAGCTCGCGTCGCAGAGCGTCCGCAGTCTTGAGTCGCGTGAGTATCTTCTCGTCGGGGTCCGCGATGCTGAATACTCGACCTCTGGGGTCGTAGAATGTGATGAAGCAGCGCACGCCTGGATCAATAGCACCCGTGCGAGTGCTCAGCGTAGGCGCAAAGTCCTTCCAGGTAGGCACGCACAAGTAGAAGCCCCCCTCACGGGTACGCACTAGACGCAGCATTGTGGTGACCTCAGGCAGAGGCTCGGACAGCTCGATCCATTGCTTGCTCATGAACGTCTTGTGGAAGCGAACTGATTTGCGATCCTTGGACACGAAGAGCCCGCGGCCGCGGCCTGTCCGCAGCGCCATTGCGTCGGACCGCGCAAATACACTCTTAAACCCGATGACCGGGAACGTCGTCTTCTTGCCCTTCTCCTTCAGAGCGACAAACAGAGCGGCGGACGAGACGACAGCATCCTGGAAGTCGTCAAAGGCTCCAACGAAAACCTCCGAATTGCACTGAAGATGCGAGGCCAGCTTCTTCTTGTTTCGGAAGTGTTGTCGAACGCCTTCCTTCGTCGACATCGGACGGTACTGCTGCACCAGCGCCTTGGGCTTGATGCATCCTTGAGCCAGACGTGTAGCACATTCTTCCTTGGAGACGGCGACAAGCTTGTTGTAGGCAGCACGACGATTTGCAAACATTTGGTTCAGCTTTGTCTTTTGCTCCGTTGACGGCTTCATCGCCACCTTCGTGCAGCTCGTGACGGGAGGGAGCTCCACAGGTGTATCCACTTCGTTCAGCAAGCGGGTTTTCTTCTTGCGCGGCTTGGGTGGTTCAACCACGAAGTCTGTGATCTTTGGGTCCCAGTCTGGTTGGTCGGTATCCACGCAGTGGGTTACACTGAACCAGGAGTCCTGGAGAGGCTTGAAGACCGTCGGCACGGTAGTACTGTCCCGAACGTCGTCAGAAGCCTAGAGGCCGTCGGCGACTTCCTGATGGAACTACACGTCAGGACCTTCGAGGACGCGTCCGTCTTGCGCGACTCGCTGCTTCTTGTTCTTCTTGCTGTCTCCGCCGATACCCTTGCGCTTCTCGAGTGCAGACGACTTCTTGGTCTTCTTTTTTGCAGCAGACTTCTTCTTTTTGCCCCGCCCCTTGCGAGGCGAAGCCTGCGTCATGACCGCTGACAGTCGCCTGAGTAGGAGACTGCAACTTGTGGAATGAGAGCAATGCATGAGCAGCTCCCACGAGCCTCGTAGAGCAACTGATGCTCACCGTTGGCCACCGACTTGATGCCAATCCTGTAATGCGGTACGCTTTCGTGAGGAAGTACTATAAGCTGGACATCTTCTGTTACGTAGCCAGGTAGATGACACCGCACCAGGAAGCAACTCAACACTTGTTACTCCTGCTTACACCTCCTTTGCTACAACTTCCTGCTGAGTCTGCTCCAGCAGGAAGATCATTCGAAGGGTGCTTCCTTTGCTGCGGAAGCAGGCCGCCATCAACTACGCCGACGTCGGCCGACACTGCAAGCCTCCGCGTGGCGTTAAGACCGTCAAGAAGTTCGTTGAGAGGTATAAGCGCGGGGAGGCCTGGGCCGATGAGGCGTTGCAATGGGGCAAGGCACGCAATCCTGCCCATGAACCCATTCGCGTACTCCGCCGAGTCCAAGACCTGCGTGCTACGAATCCAAAGATCAGCGACCACGGTTGCGCGCTCGCGCTCAACATTGCTGCGGCCACATTCGCCGACATTGTAAAGAAGATCCGGGACATTCCTTCTTCTCAGCTTGTGTTCTCTTCGGGGAACCCCAACTTCGCTCCGATGTATCTGATGCAGTTGAAGATTCCTACGGATACGCTCAGAGCAACTTTCTTCTCCCTCACGCACATGGGAGTGACGGGATCGCTGGTGGAGCTTGCTAAGGCGAACGTTAAAGTCACCGTGCTGTTGGACCGACAGCAAGTGCTTTCACCATTTGAGCTCCCTCGAGTTAAAGAGCTGTTAGAGGCGGATATCGATGTCTTCGTTCAAAAGTCCACGAAGACGCAGCATCAATAGGTACTATGCACAAATTGAAGATCATGTATGCAACGCTAACAAAAACTGTGGTGCTCTGTTAGATGGTCATTGCCGCCGATGTGCATCCTTCCGACCGATTGTCATGTAGCCATTGTACAATTTCAAGGAAACCACGACTTACAGCGCCGTCCATTGCCGGGGAGGTGCGCCCAACGTAGCTGTTCCTGTGCAGCCACTCCGCCACTCCCAGCCTACCGTATCTCACTGCTCCATCCATCGCCTCGGTAGTAAAACTAGCATCGCAGTTCGCATGCATCCACTTCAAGCGATCCACCGACAGCTTCGACTGCCTTCACTGAGGTAGTATGCGCAACCATAGAACAAACTCTGGAGGAATGTGTCCATTCATACTTCAAACGGTTGGTGACACAGCAAAATTGCGGTGCTGCTTTGTAGTATTCGTGCACAGTTCGTCCGATCACCCTATGAGACCTCGTTGTCCCTTCACATCCTCCCGGTGCCATGAGTAGATGATCGAGTTGCTCAGAAATATACAAAACACACATCCATTACCAATATCTTCCCCGGTTCTATTGCCAAAACAACTAAGACAAGCTCGATAGGCAACAGCACGACGCCATTATTCAGCCAATACCGTTCATTCATATGACGAGGTACCTCCGTTCACCTTCGTGGTTCTCACGAACAACATTTTCCCACCTTCCAAACTCCCCCACCTAATAGTAGCCTCCTTCAACTTACGCCGCAGAAGTGTCCCGAATAATGCCAGCTGCTGAGAACACACACTCGCCAATGCGAACTGCGGGTGTGCGCGGTTGTGAAGTGCGGTCCGAGAAGTGAACGCTGGCATGCTCAGCCGCTTTAGCAACCAGGCCGCGCATTCTCCCCACATCATCTTTGTTGGTACCGCCGTATACGACGTGCTTCGTGCGATCGCTGAAACACGCCACACCAACCAGTGAAGTACCAGCATCAATATCAACCTCGAGTTGCTCAAATTGCTGTGCCGCCGCGGTCACGAGGTCAAAGTAAAACGGTTGTCCATCCACTCCATCCAAAGACGTCTGAAGTTGGTAGCTATCCACAGCGGGCCGCACATCCAGATCGTTGAGAAAACTTATATTGATCCAGACCATTTTTTCGTCTGCCGACACATCGCCCTCTAATTGTGCAACTTCATAACATTATGCTTGGTGTTTGTAGAGTCCGACTCTTTTCTAGCAACTAAGGCAGACCTTTGACAAATTTAGAGATGCATGATAAGTCGATTTGATGTCAATTTTGGAAGGCGTCCACTAGATCAATTCGCCTTCTGCGGTCAACACTGTGAAAGTTTAGAGTAGCAGTTGAAGCCGCTGAGGCAGCAGCGTCAGCACCAGCAGCGGAGTCACGGGAGACGGCGTCTGCGACGTTGTCAGGTGTGACGAAAGTGTACTTGGCTGTGGTGGCCAGCAGCCTCACTATCAGAACAGTCAAGCCTCCTGCCTTCATGGATTCGTTCGCTATCGACCCCGGTATCGTCGAGCCCCTGCCAGAACTCGCGGTCGCGTGGAGACCGCCTGATGAAGTCGACATCGAGCAGCGCGCCGCCGCGAACCATCGTCGCACCCTTCTTCAAGGAGCCAACAGCGCCCTAGTGTTCTCAACCGTGACGTACCCACTGAGGCACATTTGTCCGAATCCTGACATCCGGGACGCGCTCGAACAACGTGCTGTGGCTTTGCAGCAGATCCGCATAGAGGCAATGTTCGTCATGAACTTCCACTGCTGCCGCCTGTTCGAGCACCACCAGCGCAGCTACCCGAACTACCCAGTAGTGCCGGCAAGATCTCGCACGATGGAGACAGCCCTGCAGCTGGACCAAGCTACGTTCTACCGGTGCTGCACTGCTGTCTTTGGTGACGAACAGATGCGAGCGCCAAAACCCTCGGCTAACGCTGCACTAGAGGAGTCCATCAACAAGTACAAGGCTTCGCGATCGAGGGTCATGTCGTATATACCACCTACGCTTTCCTGTTTCGGCTCCGCTATCCAAGAACTGGCGACTGACATGCTCGTTGCGGCGCAGCAACACGTTCGAACGAACTTCGAGGCGCGGCTTGTCAAATTCATTAGCCTGCAGCTTGCGTATCCGCGGGGAGCAGCTGAGGCCATGGTCGCTTGACTAAAGTCAAGTCCTGAAGACCCCACGGACGTCGAGAAGCAATGGCTCGAGTGGCTAGAGCTGCCTCCTACAGCTGCGAACATCGCTAGCCATGAGGTGCTATTTCTTGGCAAGCTGTACGACATGCTGAAGGAGATGGAGCCAATGCACGGCCAAGATGAGATCCCGAAAGGGTGCCGGCTCTTTACGTTGCTGCCCCAGCCCACCTCCTGTGTGCCATCGTTCTTCCCGGTCACGACAGAGGTGCTCTACCAAGTCGCAAGGCAAATTTTGGCAACTACGGGCAAGGATGTTTTTTAGCTTTACAAGTCCACGAACTCTCGTGGACTACGGACGTATGCTACGTCTGCGGAGTTCCAAGAAGTGCGCGAGTGAATGTGGACCTCTGTTTTCAACCTCGGAGACTGCGTCAGCCATACTGCGGATCCCCGAATTGGCGTTCCAAGGCGCAACTTCGAGTATCAGATCTCCACGAATGGCTACAGTGCTGCTGTGCTGACGTCAATTCCTGCTCCTCTTGAACGACCTGCTCTTTCTCCGAAGTATACGCCACATACATTGATCGGGATTGACCCAGGTCTACGGATGATGCTGACGGCATACAGCCGTCCTATGCTGGGCTTTGTCTGCAACCCACCGGAAGAGCCATGCTGCATGCCCGGTTGGTGCAGTACCTGTCCAGGCCACGTTGGCGGCGGACGCCATGGCAAGAAGCGCAGCAGGAACCGCAGTCGTCGCCACCGACGCAAGAGACGCAGCAGAGAGCAGTGCGATGTGGAGGGGTGGTGCGAGATCTGTCACAGGCACCACCCAAAGCACCGTCCGAGGAAACACGGCGTCAGGCGCCGGACTCACTTCCTGCACGACAATTCTCACGTCCTACAAGTCACGTCCCGAGAGTACCGACACATGAGTCGTGTCGAGCACCATGCATTCTGGTTCGAAAACCTGAAGAAGAGGTATCCGCGCTATGGTGCGTTTGTGAAGGACATGCCTTCGTTCAAGACTTCGTCGGCGGCGTCTCTGCTCTCGCTACGAGCACATGTGGAAGAACATCAGCGCCATGTTGGAGTTCTGCGCACTGAAAGGGTTTCGCAAGTGGAGATTCACGGTGTCGCGATTCAAACGCAAGGCCGTGGCGAAACTCGCCAAGCGTGTCGTCCCGACCGTGGACCGTGACGTGTGTGTGGCTCTCGGAAAATGGAGCAGCCAGACGCATCTCGCGGGCCACATGCACGTCCCGCTCAAGCGGTTCGCGCTTGAACTCTCTCGCCGCGCAACCCTCATTATGGTCGACGAGTTTCGTACCAGCTATCTTTGCTCCGAGTGCTCACGTCCGATGGTGGACGTGCCGTTCAAGATCTACGGTACGACGAAAACCAAGAGGTCGAGGAGCGTGCGTGTCTGCAGAAATATAGAGTACAGAGCGAACTACTGGGAGCGTGACATCAATGCGGCAAAAAACTTGTGGCAGCTAGGACTTCTCCAAGTCACCAACCGGCCTCGAACTCCGCAGTTTTGCAGAGGATACCGAATCGGCTAAGACGACTAATTCAAACCAACGTGGGAACGAGACCCTGAGAAGGACCTCAAACGAAAGCTCATTCGGTAAACGGGCTGCTGGGGAGTGCAAGGCTTAGTGCCTACATTCATAGGTAGCCCAGTCCGAACGTAAAGATCTCTCGAGATCATTCTTGGTGAATATACCATTGGCGGCGTCCTAAATAGCGGATGAAAGATCGCAGCGCCCGGTTGAACCGACGGAGTAAATAATGACAACAAGACGCATGCATACTATTCACAGAGGAAGAGGTAGCTATCTCTACGACATGGACGTCGCCACGGAGGACTCTGGAAGACCCATGTACTGTCTTCATGCGTGTTGTGTTCTGCGGAATGCGGAATGGGATAAGTGGGTTATAGAAGTGGATGATTGTACATAACCCCGTCTTATAGCGGGGTGAATCGAGCGCGAGTAAATAAAACCCAGTTTGAATTTTATTGGCCTGCAGCGCTTGACCTCCCGCTCCATTAGCTCCTCGATCTTCTACAGGACTTAAGGAACAGACAGACAAGCATGGCCAAGGCGGTGTGTACTCTTTACGGCGACGACGCGACGGTGTACGGGTCGCTGGCGATCACGCAGGCGCACGAGGACGCCAAGAGCGTGATCACGGGCGAGCTCAAGGGGCTGACGGCCGGCAAGCACGCGCTGCACGTGAACGTGTTCGGAGACGTGTCGCAGCCCGCGGGCGCGGCGCTGGGCGGTGTGTTCAACCCGTTCGGCAAGAACCACGGCGCGCCGGAGGACGAGGAGCGTCGGGTGGGATCTCTGGGCAACGTGGAGGTGGCCGAGGACGGCAGCGCCAAGGTGCACGTGGAGGATAAGCTGGTGAAGCTCATCGGGCCGCACTCGATCATCGGCCGCAGCATTGTGGTGCACGACGGAGAGGACGACCTGGGCAAGGGCGGCCACGAACTGTCGCTGCAGAACGGCAACGCGGGCGCCATCAAGGCGTATGGCGTCGTGGGCATCTCCAGCTAAACGACCTCTGACAGGCTGAGAGACGGACGTGTTCAGGTTATTAAATAGGTAACACGTGTGGGGCGCTGCGGCCTTTTCTGCCTCATAGAGACGACGGTGTTTTTTGTGGTGGACAGGAAGGCGGAGGGGGATACAGGGAGTGTTTAAGCTATTGCTTCTTCTTCTCTTCGTTCGAGTCTAATGCATTCGTACTCAAGTTAGTGGACTAAAACATGCAGGAGCTCTACGCTCGGTTCGTTTCCCCTGCTGTTCAGGCCGTGATGCTGCTGCGTTTGCCTTCGTAGATCTTCTTGGACTTTTTCTCGGGGACAGGGGATGGAGGTGAGCTCTCGGACGCGTTGGACTGGTTGTCGCCCTTGCGGCTCTTGCTCTTCTTCTTTTTGTTCTTGCGCTGGAGCGCCTCGACAACGAGCTCGAGTTTGCGGAAATCGTGCGCCTTCTGGTTCGCTTCCAGTTTGGTGCGCGCCAACTCCTCCTCCATGTCCTGGAAACGTTGGCCGCGCTCGCTCTCCTGGTAGTTGTGGACGTCCGTCAGTCGCTGCTCCAGTCGCTGTTTCTCTCGTGTGAGCTCCTTCATCTGCATGAGCAGTCGAGTCGCCTCCTGTGTCGCTTCCTGCAGCTGCTCCTTGTTCTCGTCTTTGAGTCTGGCCACCTCGTCCACGGGGACGAAGTCTTTCAGATCCATGACCACGGGGGGCGGCGCTCGTCTCGCGGCCTCCTCCGCCTCGGCTTGAGCTTCTTCATGAGCCTGACGTCTTGCGTCGATCAACTGCTGCTCCATCCTCGGCACTTCACCCAACAGCAGCGCCTGGAACCGCTCAGCGTACGTCAGCCTGGTCGCAGTAGACACACTGCTGTGATAGTCGTTATTGTTGTTGTTGTCAGCCTCCAGAGCCAAGATGCCCGTCTGCTGGTCGTCGTCAACGGCGTGTGGCTGCTGCTTCGCCAGCATCAAGATGCTCACCACGGCATCAATGACGCGCTTGCCCATGGCGTCGTCCACCTGCCGCACGAAGGGGTGGCCGAGTCTCATGTACTGGTTGAACAGGATCTGCACCAGCGCCACGAGCCCCGAGCGCGAGGCCAGACTCTCCGTCACATTGGCCAAGTAGCGCGTCACGCGGGATGCGTGCTTGACGCTCACGTAGGACTGCACGAGCTGCTGGCTGGCGTAGGCCGCGAAGGTCTGCAGCAGATGCAGCTCCAGGTCCGATTGGTTGGCGGTGAGTGTCGAGTCTTGCGGTTCGTCGTCGGTCTTCACCACCACGAGAGCTGTGGCGGCGCCGCGGGAGGACGGAGGTGGCGGCACTTCGTCCGTCGGCAGCATCATCATGGCAATGGATGCAGACAACAGCGGGCGGTAGTGAGAGAGCTGTCGCGGAGGACACTGGACACTGGGGGGATGAGGAGCTCCTCTCGGCAACGCAAAGTCAGATGCCGTCGTTGCGCCTCTTCCGGTGGATTAGGCGACATCTCGAGGTGAAAGGGTGCGTCGGAGGCTGTCATGGGATCAGATATTGGTGGTCGACACATGGCTACATGGCTCAGATGTGCCTCGTCACATGAAACCACGTTGCACCGCGCACTGAAAGCACTGAACGCGCTCGCCAAATCGAGACCAAATTCATCGCGTGCCAAGACCACCATCGCAGTCAGTTAGCTAGCAACTTCTCATGCCCATCGAAATAGTCAAGTGACTGGCGCTGGAAGCGAGCTGCGTTTCCGGCGTTGTCCGAGCGAGAGACCCCATTGACTTCATTCCACAACGCACCAAGCTCTGCACAAGACTCCAATCGCCACCACCGCTGCCATGTTCAAGTCGTTTCTACTCGCGATCAGCCTGGCGGCGGCTACCACTTCTTCGACCAGCGCCGTCAACTGCCCGGAAGGTGAGAACCAGATGAGCGTCGAGGGCGTCGACGGCATCTTCTGCGTCGCCGGTAACATTTGTCTTGCCACCTATAGCAATGGCACCTGCCCTCCTGTCCAGCCAGGCCTCCCCTACGGGTCATACTGCGGCATCGTGCATTCCGGTGTCTACGGGTGCAAGACCTACACTAGTCCCCAGACGGAGGTGCCATCGACTACCGAGCCTGCTACCACCGAGCCTGCTACCACCGAGCCTGCTACCACCGAGCCCGCGACGAGCATCCCTGTGCCGGCCACCCCTTACACGGATTGCACGACGGAGGGCACCACGGTGAGCGTACAAGGGCTTAAGGGAGCGTACTGCGTCGACTTCCCGGTCTGCGTACAGCAAGTGTCCACAGGCAACTGCCCCGCTCCTCAGGCCGGGCTGCAGTTCGGCTCGTTCTGCGACCTGCTCGCGACTGGGGCCTACGGCTGTCGGCCGTACACGGCCGACAACGTGCCCACCAATGCGACATACGCTGCTCCTTTGGACTGCACGAACAACCCCGCGGGCGACACGCCTGTCAGCATTGTTACCGCAAAGCAGGACTTCTGCGCCCCGGAGCCAGTGTGCTCGGGCACCATCTACGGCAACTGTCCTCAGATCCAGGATGGGCTGGTACAGAACTCGGAGTGCATGGTCGTCGAGACGGGCGTCTATGGTTGCGTGTTCATGGCGAGCACTTAGTTCGACAAGGTTGTGGAGCTTTCAAATGTGGGACCTAGGATCAAAACGAGGCAAACCACAACAACAACTATCATTTCAAAGAACACCATGCCGTTCATATTTGTTCCTTTCCTCCACCACCAGCGTTGTTTTTCAGCTATGGGCGATTTTGGAAAGTGAGCTCTCAACCTTTTCATTATTGATCGCCGCCAAGCTACAGGCTACCGTAGTACGCAAAAAAAATAAATCACGGCTACGAGATGTCACTTCAACTGCTGCGGCTAGTTCTTGGACCTTGACACCATCTTCACCGTTTGTTGCCGACGCTAGTCTCTTCATAACTGTTTTCCTTTGCTCTCGACTTGTCGTATATGCATTCTCAGGTGACCCGGCCACCATCACCACAATGCGCCACTGTTCTGCAGCCATGCCATCGTCAGAGTTAGTGCAGCAAGCCGCACTTGCACTTGCCACCCGGGCTGCCACATTTAACGCATTCGCCAGATGTCCCCTGCGTGACGCCGCTACTGGTCGGGCCGGCTTGCTGCTTGCTCATGTGCGCGCTTGACGGGGTAGTCTGCTGCTTGCTTGCGCTCGACGAACCGGTGTGCTGCTTGGTCACGTGCTCACTTGACGACCCAGATTGCTGCTTCATTGTTTGCTGGCTTGACGGCATCTTCATTCCAGCCGACTCCTTGTTGCTACAGGCAGCGCAGTTGCAGCCACGGCAAGAACACTTGTCCGGAGAGCATCCGCATCCGCGGCACAGGTCGCGCTTTTTACAACACGAACGACACTTGCAGTCGATGCACGAACAATTTCCAGCCGACGACTTGCAGCTCGTGCACTCTCCGCGGTTATCACAGCACGTTTTACACTTGCAGTCCTTGCATGAACACTGTTCAGCGGACGATCCACAGCTCGCGCACGTCCCAGCCACCGCTCCCGCACTTTTGCTCCGACTCGCGCAACGAATGCAATGGCAATGGTCCGACTTTTTAGCCGCACACCGCTTCAAATGCGCCATCTCTAGAGCTGACTGCGCCCACGACACGCCATGGTTGCATTTTTGGCCCTCAATAGCACCGCAGCTTTCCTTCATCGACGCACATGATTGGGCTTGGCTCTCGCTCTCGCAGGACAACACCCCAAAAATCACAGGCGTATCCGACGTCACGTTCAGTTTCATAATGCCGTTCGCCACAGCCTGACTCATCGTATCGCACATGTGCGTCGACCGATTCACGATGCAGCCAATGCAGACCACAGCGTCCGGGCGGTGACTCGGATCCTTGCAGTGAATCGCGCGCGCAGCCGCAAATGGCAACTCGAACACACCCGCCACCTCCATTAGGTGCAGATTGTGCTCCGCCACGCCCCTGTTCAGCAGTTCTTCCGTGCACTCATCCGCGAGGGAGTGGACTACCTTCCCATACCAACGCGCCGCGATGATCACAACTCGCAGGCCCTTGCCATCGAGTTTGCTCGATTGGGCGCTCTTGCCTTCATGTTGGCCGTGGGTGTCGCCTTCACCGTGGTGCTCGGGGTGGTGTCCGCGCGGCGCACCCTCGGGGTGTTCTCCCGTCATTGCTTGCTTCACCTTCTCCGCCGTCTTCTCGATACCAGGAGCCATCTCGTTGACTAATAAGCCGCAAAACCAGCAATGACCCCAGCAATGACCCCAGCTTCATTGTGCGACGAGGCAAGAAGAAAGGCTCTTCGCACACTGAGAAGGTGATGACAAGGATGAAGAACACCGCAGATCGATTGTCGCATCATCTAGATACCTGCACACGCTAGCTAGCACTTCACCTTCTTTTCGACATATTTTCTCTTCCGTGCTGCTGCATTTTTGCCTCGCAGAAGCACCCGTTGGAGGTTCCAAGAGATTGAAAACCTTCGCCGCTGCACATTACCATTACACCGTACCTCTTCTCATGTTGCTGAAAAAGAAAGCAGCACGCTTTCTTCTCTATCGTCTCACCATTTACAACCGTCGTATACGCTATCATTCCGTAGACAGGAACTTGACACCGTCCTCCTCGCACGTTTCTCCTGCAATCACCGCGGCCTGTTGCACGTTCATCAGCACCCACCAGCTCAACCACATCCATCAGACAGCGACCGCACCTTCCCTTCCGTTTCCAGCACACTCAGCGCCTCCCGCAGCAGCCAGGGCTCCATCCCATGAATATCTGTCACCCAAAGCTCTCAGTTCGTCATCAAGATCACGATTATCTCTCACTCAGTAGAACACTCACTCGTTCCCAGTGTCTCCTCGCCTGCGTACAGCTCGTAGACCGTGAATACGTTGCCCAGCATCCCGTGCTCTTTTGCCTGTAATGATTGCACCATATAACAACACATAAGCAATAAAAATGCATGCAATCCTTTCACTACATTTCACCAAAATCTCCGTACAAAGTCGTAGATCTCCACGGCCCACTCGGCGGGCTTCTTCCACATGATGCGGCAGCGCGTCTTGGTGTCGTCCTCCCACTGGCCGTGGCCGCAGCGGATCAGATGCTCCACCACCGCCAGACGTCCGTCCTGCGCCATGTTGCGGGAGATTTTCACATTCTCAAAGAGCGTCGAGGCGAAAGGCTGGAAGAGCGGCAGGTCGTGCGCGCGGTGGTACTCCAGGATCAGCTGCTGCCACAGCACGAGCTGCTTCTCCCGCGTCGCGCGCACGGGCTGCAGCGTGAAGAACGGAGGGAAGTCGTAGTACTCGGGATACGAGAACTTGTCCATTATTATTTTTTTCGTTCCCAGAATTCTTATCCTGAAAAACTGAAGTCAAAAATTGGCAAAATGATTTGAAAATGGCCACGTTTGGGGGAAACGTTACTGCATTCATTACGACTTGCTAATGGCCCCGTCCTGAGCAATGAGAGTTTGTTCGAGGACGAAAGCTGTGTTTTCTATCGTCTCTAGTACCAGCAAAAGCGATGGGAAGATGTCCATGGTGTTCTCCATGCGGACGATCTGTTTAGTTGCTGGGTCCCACTCGAAGCAGAGGCGGCAGGGTAAAACCAAGCGCTGGCCCACCAACTTCGATCTCAGAATCGCCTTCTTGTCTTCATGTGCTTCGTTTCGTCGACCATTCTCGCCTGCGAGTAGATGCGGGAAAACGAACTGCAGTGTCGAGTCCGAGATGGTTACGTTGATTGAAGCGGTGGCCGAGATGAAGTCTTCGGAGATTTTTGTCATGTCTTCCAATTGGAACTGCAGGTCATCAAAGTAGGTCGTATACTGCGTCCATTGCTTTATAAGAACATCCACACCGCGCTGTTCTCCGAGCACGACGTTGTCTGCCATTGACGATCGTAGAAAGACTACTTGTTGCTCGGCTTCTGACTTTTGGAGCCATGCTTCAGGGCCCGAGAGTATCTGATCCGACTGCCGTACGCCATTACGAAAGAGGTGAAAATACTCGACCACGGCATACCACGCGCTTGGCTTGACATTGGAAATCAGACGGCTGTGCTGCATTTCCAGCATCGGGATCTCCTGTCGGAGCTGCTCCACTGACACCTCGAGCATCTTCGCGTTCTCAGACTGCTTCTTCCGGTACCGAGCTTGGTTAGTGCGGCATTGCTCCCGACGTCTAGGGTTTTTGAGACGAATGCGTTTGCGTTTGGGCTTTGGGGCACCTGGAGCGCTGCTTTGTATTGTTTTTACTGAAGGCACCGTCCTGGATGGTGGCAGTGGCTCCTTCAGAGCTGAACCCGCAGACGGAATCGAAGCCGCCGCCGCACTCTTTGGTCGCACTGTGGGGCTTGCACTCTTCGTCGTGCATGCGTCGACGTTATTCATTCTCCGAGTCAGCGAGGCCTCCTTCAGATAATCGAGTGGGGTCTTTTGAGGGGCTACGGGGGCAGTATTTGGTGCGAGCGGAGAGCTGGATAGAGTAGCTGCATGGGCTCCCGTCATTGACGGCAGCAGGCTTGCTTGAAGTGGTGGGAGCTTTATATGTTGAGTAGCTCCCGGATCATAAAACACACCGCTGCCTCCGACGGACGCTCGCGGCAGCACATGCCCGATCACATCGGAGGTGAGGACGTGCGAAGGCTCGAAGCGCGCGAAGATGCTCGAGACGCGGTCCATCGGAACGGATTGGGAGGTTGCTGTCGGAATCTGAACTGGACCAACACCGCAACAGGTTATACCCGCAAGCGCTGTGGTGATCCCCTCGGAGAGGGAGAATTGTGACTGAGTGGCGGAGACCCTTGCGTGCGAATCGGGGAGTAAACGCTTTCCAGTTGAGATCACTCTCCCATGTGGTAATTGTTGAATGCCCTGCACCACACAATGGGGCTGTACAACTGTTTAATCCGATACCCTCTCGACGACGGTGCCACCGCGTTGAACTCTTTATACAGCGAGCAAGTACACCCAGGCTGTTTGTTTCGATGCGAGCTGGTGCTGGATTTGCTACAGCTGTCGCATGTCGCGCGATGCCGTCGATCCACCTCGAGGCGATGAACGGCGTCCGATTCTGTTCACCCTATGGCGAGTGCTTGCTTCTTGCCAGGTTATCGCTGTCATAGTCACGCTTAGTGCGTTTGCTTGCTAGCTTGTTAGCTCGCTTGGCCATCCTGAGCCAACGACCCCATGTAGCCCACCGACTCGCTAGACTGACACGTGAAATACTAGCTCAGTCCCTTTCGGCAACGAAATGACCACGAATTGGCAAGGCGCGATGGGAGATCGCTGCTCGACCGTTGTCACGTTCTTGATTACTATTGACCGGTGGCAGATCCACATGCGTCTATCCGGCAGGCCCACATGCGTCTACCCTATACGTCGCTCTCAGTGGACGATCAATTGGTTACAGCTACGCATGGCATTTCCGCGGTGGAGATCGCTCCTGCTTCGTGCCTAGACAAACGCGTAACCAGTGCCTTTGCTGGAAGGGCTAAGTTCAGGTTCACTCGACGACCAAGTTTTGGGTGTGTATTGTTCTTTCGTAGACACCAGTGTCCTACACGCCGATGGCACAGTCTGGCGAGATCAGAGCCCTCTCCAGCACATACGCAGTGTCTTCTAGTGGCCCCAATACCTGTTGAAAGGCTGGCAGGAAATCTATCGTGTCCAGCCGCACGACTCGCTTGCTCTGCCCGTACCACTCGAAGCAGAGGCGACACGGGAGACAAAGTCGCTGACCCAACAATCTTGACTTCAGCACGGCATTTTCCTCATCCAAGTATGGCAGAACGTGCTCAAACGTTGACTCTGAAATGGTCACGTCAAGAGCTGCCGTCGCCATGGTGAGTTCTGCCGACGCCCTCGTCATGTTCTTCAGCCGAAAGTGAAGATCGTCGAAATATGTCGAGTATCGTCGCCACTGTTCCGCCAGTGCTTCCACTCCTTGCAACATTCCCAAACAGACGTTATCCGCCATGGATGATTGCAGGAACCGGAGCTGGCGCTGGGCCTCGGAGTTCCGGAACCATGACTGTGAATCGGAGGGCATTTCGCCTGACAACAGGCTTCCGTGACGAAAATGGTGAAAATACCCGACCACCACGTGCAACGCATGCAGCCTTGAGTTGGAAACGAGCAGACTGTGCTGCCTCTCGAGAAACGGAACTTCTTCGCGGAGCTGCTCCACGGCAGCCTCGAGATTCTGTGCGTACTCGATCTGTTTCTTACGGTAGCGGGCTTGGTTTGTACGACATTGTTCACGGCGTCGCGGAGTTTTGAGACGGATTCGTTTGCGTTTGGGCATTGCCAACGCTCGGCATGAGGGCGTCGGGACAACGGCAACTGGGGGCATGCTGTTAGCGACACTCCACTGGGACTGGGGACGGGATCGCGAATGCTGACGTGGTGTTAGTTGCTCGCACAGTGGCGTTTGTACAGGTCGATGCCCCTACATCGTTCATTCTTCGTGATAGTGAAGTTTCGGCCAGACAATCGAAAGGTACCGGTAGCTGCAACGTGGCATGTACAACTGGGGCCACGTGCGATGATTTCGCTGGGGTTAGAAGCCTGCTTGACGACGGAATCAGCGCCACTGCTGGTGTCATGTTTGAAAACACGGCGCCTCCACCAACAGATGTTCACCAGCCATTGCCTCCGTCCACCGGGGCAAGCTACAATCTGGCGCAGGTGGGGTTCGAAAGTTTCGAGTCGAATAGAGACGGTCAGTCACCACCGAGTTATTCCCGATCACGCACGTGGGAGCTAACTCGTAGAGGACCGGTATTTTATCATGGAGATTGTAACGATTTGGTCCTCCTCTCGGCTCATATCATGTGAGATAACCAGGGACTCGCGAAGAGCAGCTTTCGAAGAACAGCTCCATCGAGTGAGAGAGTCTTAAGTCTGAGACTCAGTCCTCGATGGAGCGATGGAACCTGAGAGCACCACCACCAGCCAGCCTTACTAACCTGCTTCTGCAGAGTAGCTGGAAGACTAAGAACCCTCAGGCAATATGATTACGGTACGTTGTCCCGTAATGCTTCTGTGCAGGTCAGCTCACGCAAGCATTGCTATCGGATCAGCTACGGATGGTGATCATGCACTGCGCCTACAATACGTCCGAGCCAACCGCAGTAGGTCACGCAGGACTGCATGGTCAATCACTTATCAAGCAGTATCGCTGGACGATTCAATGCCAAGCACATCTCCACTAGACAACAAAAGGAGAGAGTGGTCGCTTGCTAAACGGACAGGCGTCAAGAGCAGTGCCGACGAAACCAGCGCAAGGTCAATTCGCGTTGACCACTCAAGCGCGAGTTGTCGAGCTACGACGCCAAGTTCAAAGCTCCGGGAGGCAGCGAACAGCTTTGGCACGGGGATTCCCACTACGATCATGGCAGCGGAGTACTTTCATCTTTTCCGGAATGACCACAAACTCCCTATGCTCCTTCCAGAGTTTGTTGGCAGTACGGAGCTTCACCATCGTTACGGGTCAAATGTCCAACTCGTCCAACTTTCTCTAGGTAACTGTGGCGCCAGAGGACGAAAGCGTTCAACCAAGCATTGACACTTGAGCTTCAACAGCGTACCCATTTACTAGTTTTGGTTCAAATATATTTGCCCAAAACCCATATTATGTGTACAGTACTCAATTCCATGACGTCCCGAAGTCGTCATGCCGTGCTATCTCTAACGACTCGCTTCTGCCTTCCTCATGAAGGCATGGCGACACTCGACTACCTCAGCAGGTACATCAGCGTAATGCCCTACGTCTCGTGTACAAAACGCACAAGTTTTCACCTCCAACCTCCCTCTCTCTAACCTCATTAAAATTTATTTTCAAAAAATGATCTCCCAGCGGGTCTGCGGTCGTGTTGCGCGGCGTCCAGAGCCCCTCGTTAGCTGTAGTTACGTGCCAACACGTGGCATGTCCGTGGCTGTTCCCCCGCTACTTCACCGCTACGTGGGACTGGCTGCAGTTCGTGAACGAGGACTTTGTACGCCACTCGCTGCAGCTTTTGGCTGTAAATGGCGACAATTCCAAGCCGGAGGTGCTGCTGGAGCTGCCACTAGCTGCTCAGGTGCATACCCACGACAGCAGGGACTTAGCACTGCTGACGCTGGCGGATTCCGCCGCTATTAAGAGCTGGGAACAGGCTGAAAAAGAGTTCAACGTGCAGTCGCTGACGCTGACGGAGACCCCGTGCGAACTGGCCGACAGTGTCATCTTCTCCGGCCACAGACAAATAGTCAGTGATCAGGAAGAGCAGGAAGAAGGTTTCCAGCTGCCCAAGGCGGTGGCGGGACACTTTGTGGGACGCAGTTCGGGCGGACAGGAGTTCGCGTGGAGTCAGGAGCTGCTGGAGGAAGGAATGTGCGGAGGCGCGGTGGTGGATGCGGCGACGGACGAGTGTGTGGGCATTGTGGAGGGTATTGTACCGACGATTGTAGAGGGAGACGACGAGCCGCCGAAAAGTGATCGAGAAGCACATGCGGCCTGGCAGATGCGTCAGGCTCTTGCGGGTCATGTGGCGTTCGTCCCGTCGAGCGACGTCAAGAAGTTCATTGAGGAACCGAGTGACTTGTTGCTGACGGGGATGGAGCTGCCACCGCACATGTGAGTTTGGTGGCGAGGTTTGTTCATGCACTAGATTAGAAGATAAGCATGGCTGAACTACAAGTTTGAGCTGATGACAAGTATGCAGGCGCGTTCGAGTGGAAGTTAAAAAGGTGTCTGTGTTGACTGACGATAATGCCTATGTGACTGCTCTCTTGTTGGCGAAGGCAGAGCAGGCGACAGCGAGTGCCTGGATTGGAGCGAGAGGGGCTGCGTAGTCCAGCGTGAAGCGAGTCTTGGACACTTTGCCAAAACGCAACCCAGTGATTTCCTCCTCCTCGCCATGTTCATTCGTCTCAGTGCCAACTAGCAGGAAGTTCTTCTTTGAAGCAACTTTCACGCGACCCTGGAAGTTCAACGTCCAGGCGCCGAGCTCCTCGTTCCACGAAGGCTGCTTCGTCTCGAAGACCAGCAAGTCTTTCTCGTACTCTTCTTGCTCCACAGCGCCATACGAAATTTGCCCCATGGAAGCGGTGCGTTCACCTTTCAGTCGAGCTTGCTTTACACGCATGGAGCGTGCGTTGCCTTCAGCGTCGTCGTCGTCTAACCAGCTGAGAGCTCCATCCGCTGCCATTTCCAAGTGCAGATCCAGGCCATCCAGTGTGAAGCTCCTAAGCCGCTCAGCGATCGACATACTGCGGGATTGCTGCTGGCGGTTGAATCGGTCAGAGAGACTGGCACTGCGGCCGTGGCGTGTTCGGTGCGTGTTGAAAATGGCGCCATCAGTACCCATTCCTGAACGGATGCTCGTGGACTTACCAGATCTAGGACTAACTAGTTCATCTTCATCCTGTATATCGTTAACAGGTTTGGAAACCACGCATCTGAGCGAATTGGGGACGCGGCCGAGCACGTTGGCGGTGTAGATGAGGAATGCAAGTTCGTTATCGTACTGCTGCTGGGTGGAAGCGGTGTGATGGTCATATAATGTGAATTCGGTACCAAGGAAGCTGGGCTCCAGACGGCCGAGATATACTGCTGAATCCTCGCTCTGGGGGAGCTCACGCATCGTTCGTAGATGGGAATCCCGCATCGTGTGGAAAATAAATGGCCCCGAGCCATCACTTGCACAGGATGCAGCTAGCAAGAACTCGCCTGTTTCTTCGCGGTGGAAATTCAAGGCAGTGACAAATTCACCTCGCAGTCGTTCAATGCAACCGAGAACTAACTCGTGTGGGTTGGCACCTTCAGCGACCGGTGGAGGCCGGTAGAATCGTTGTTTGTGCTGATCAATGAAGGCTCGTGCCTGTACGACATCCTTGTCGCTCGCGTAAATACTTAAGTCTCCGGCAGCTTCAAGGGATTTAAAGTGGAGAGTGTGGCGAGATTTACCAGCAAGACGAAGTGCCTCCAGTGTTTTCTGAAAGTCCATCTCCAGACACGATTCGCCATTAATTGCAGTGAGGACGTCTCCAACACGAATCATCCCGCAGCGTTTGGCAGGTCCTTCGTCACCAGCCCCGTTAATCGCTCGGAACCCTTTCACCACTGCTTGGCGTCCGTACCAGTCTGTCTCAAGATCTAGCCCAACAGGACCGTGGTCAAAAGTGACGTCGTAGGAATCGTAGTTTCTCTTCGGTACTGGATTGATACCGGCATTTGGTGTCCCAATTCGCGGCGATAAGGTTCCCAGAGAGATTAGTCGGTCTAGCAACGTGGCTGCGAAGCCTTTGCTCTCTCCGCTCCTAGTGCTCGGGAATGCCCGACCGGTTGAGGCAGCGTGTGTGGGGGTATTGTTTCGGAGCATCATCGACGGCGAGCTCACTTTCCAAGTTGGATCGGAACGGTTATTGTCAAGACGGGATCGATCACTACCAAGAATCGGTTCGAAGTTGTTGGTGTCGTCATCATCGTCACTGTCAGCCCCGTTGCGTTGATCTGGGCGCTGTGATGGGGTCTTAGACGTACTTTTAGCTTTGGGTTGCGTCACTTTGCTTCCGCGCGGAGTAAACGTGACGAATTCGCCCCATTCTTCAGCTGAATGATCAACTGCGACCACCTTTAGTGAAGTAGCAGCTACAGCTGACGCTGTTGCTCCTTCAGCATTATCGAGATAGCTGCATGCCGTTGGTGTCAATAACGAGTTCCCAAGCCACGGGTCTGCAGCACGCGCAAGATTTAGAGCAGACAATGGGTCCAGCTCGCTCGCCGCTCTTGGAGAAAGGGGCCTCGTGTTTGCAGATCGACTCGGTGAAGAGGGTTGCTTTTTCTCCTGCTTGCCACTAGCTTTGGCACCAGTCTTGGATGGTGAATCAGGAGTTGACTCGAGCTTGGATGACATCGCTTCCCCAGCTTCTTTGTGATATTGCTGGAACGTGTCTAGCGTGAAGAACGACATGACAGAGCGGTCTCCAGTGCTGCAAGGCTACGCTAAGCAAATCTGGCGTGGAGTGGACGAGTGAGCTCGTGCATGCTTATCGTGGCAGCAGTTTCTTCACTCCATCTTCATCCCGCCCAAAATGCTCGTCTATTTGCAGGAAGAAACCTCCCAGGCGATCATGAATGCGCAGACCAAAATTAACGCCAATGTCATTCAAGTCGAATGCACTATGGCTACTGCGGGTGGAAGTTGAGTGAAAGCTTTGGGAGAGTATTGATGGAACAGGAGCAACATTGAGTTTCGAGCTGGAGTACTCGGTCGGCGCGGCGGATGTGAGTCTTTTGGACAATGCAGAACTTCATGGCGGTGGACACCTACTAGCGACCACGAACACAGCCACCTTTCTCGTTAAATACGACGAGAGGTGCTCATGTCAAGAACCACAAGGTCCTAGTCTACTGCCCCAGGAATCGAGCTCGGATACAACTTCATCTAAAAGATCCAAGTACAGCGAAAACTTGAAGTGACCACTACAAGGAATGTACCTGGAAGTGGCCGACGATGCACAGCAAGTTGCTGCATGAACGCAAAACTGATGGCAGCGTCGAGGTCCGACGAGAACTAGCCTTTTCAGTGGGCCCCAAGAAATGGGCATGGACTTTGCTTAAATGCTTTTGAGGCGCCGCAACCGGTCACCCGTCCGTACCACACGCCACTTCAACGTCAGGATACCACCATCATGGTGACCATCGATTTGGCCTTGGACATTTATCATGGCGATGCTCGTGTTGCACTCAATGATTTCCTTATACGCATTGGCGCCATGAACCAGTCTCCATTGCAGTCGATATGCCATATTATGGCATTCATGCCAAGCCAGCACCAAGTGGTGTTCCACTCCACTCCAAGACACTTCATACAAGCCACTCTTCAAACCGTGAAGCCATCGGAATGGTATCCGACGGTGGGTCTGCCCATCATGCAACTTCCACATCCAGTCAGTCCTCACTTCCGGATTCGCCTGCTACCGCTCAAGTGTCCGTCCATTGATCAGCACAATGCAGTCGCCGAAAGACACCCCATCACTGTTGGATCACACTTCTTCGACTTTACACGAACATGTCGCTTCTCGTCTGGAACGGGCTTTAGGGCGATCTCTCCCCAGTATGGAGATCCGCTTCAACCACTTGAGCGTCACAGCCGACGTGCCGGTGATTGAGGAGACGAGCGGCCTCCCCACACTCTGGAACACCATCCGACTAGCAGTCGCTGGATTGGGACGCAGGACGCGGGTCGTCCGCAAAGAAATCCTGCAGGACGTGACCGGCAGCTTCAAGCCAGGAACCATGACACTTGTGCTCGGTCAGCCCGGCTCCGGCAAATCTGCACTAATGAAAGTGCTCAGTGGTCGATTCCCACTGACTAAAAACGTGACAATCAGTGGAGACGTCACGTACAACGGTCAGAGACAGGAACAGGTCAAAGACCAATTGCCGCAATTCGTGGCGTACGTCACGCAACGGGACGAACATTTTGCTGTTTTGACAGTGCGCGAAACGCTGCATTTCGCCCACAAATTCTGCGGTGGGGAGTGGGGTCGACGGGGTCGTGAACTCCTAATTGAAGGTACTGAAGAGGAGAACGCAGAAGCTCTGGAAACAGCGCGAGAACTTTTTGAAATTTATCCGGACATTGTGATCCGACAGTTGGGTCTACAGGATTGTCAGGATACCATTGTAGGAAACGCACTTATGAGAGGCATCTCCGGTGGAGAGAAGAAGCGCGTCACGACGGGGGAGATGGAGTTCGGACTGAAGTACGTGACGCTCATGGACGAGATCAGCACGGGCCTTGATAGTGCCGCCACTTTTGATATTATCAGCACCCAACGCAGTGCATCACGTCACTTTAAGAAGACAGTGGTGATTGATCTGTTGCAACCGGCACCAGAGGTTGTGGCACTGTTCGACGACATTTTGATCTTAAATGCAGGTGAGGTCATGTACCACGGCCCTATGGAACACGTCGCGCCGTATTTTGCTGGTTTGGGCTTCGAGTGTCCTGCCGGACGCGACGTGGCGGATTTTCTTATGGACCTGGGCACGAAACAGCAGGATCAGTACCAAGTGGAGAGGTCTGGAGGCAACTATGTGCATCCGAGAGAGCCTAGTGAGTTTGCGCGTGCCTTTCGAGAGTCAAATATCTACCAGGATACGCTGAGGGATTTACAAGAGCCGCTGCAGTCGATGTTGGTAGAGAATGTGGACGGTCATATGAACCCCATGCCTGAATTCCATCAATCGTTCTGGCAGAACACCAGGACGCTGCTGCATCGCCAGATACTTATCACGATGCGAAATAAGCCGTACATTTTCGGTCGTGGACTCATGATTACCGTGATGGGGCTGCTTTATGCCACGTCGTACTACCAGTTCGACCCGAAGCAAATCCAAGTTGTCATCGGCATTATGTTTGCCGCGTCGTTGTTTCTTTCACTTGGCCAAGCGTCCCAGCTTCCTACGTTCATTTTAGCGCGTGACATCTTCTACAAGCAACGTGGTGCGAACTTCTTTCGGACGTCTTCGTACGTGTTAGCCAACTCGGTTAGCCAGCTACCGCTTTGCATTGCCGAGACTCTCATTTTTGGCACACTTGTGTACTGGATGTGTGGCTTTGTATCCCACGTCACCGAGTTCTTCCTCTTTCTGCTAGTTCTTTTCCTGACTAATGTGAGTCTGGGATCATTCTACTTCGCGCTCACTGCAGCATCCAAGGATATCAACATTTCTACGCCGATTTCGATGGCTGCTACGCTCGTCTTCATCCTTTTCGCTGGCTTTATCATCACGGAAAGCCAGATCCCTAGCTATTTCATCTGGCTGTACTATTTGACGCCCGTGTCGTGGACGATGAGGGCGCTGGCTATCATCGAGTATCGGTCTGCGAAGTTGGATATGTGTGAGTATGGAGGCATCGACTACTGCACTGAGTTTGGACTTCGAATGGGCGAGTACTACCTCCAGCTCTTCGCCTTCAAAACGGAGAGGGTCTGGATCGTGTACTATGTGATCTACATGTTGACATTTTACGTGTGTTGTATGACACTGGGATACCTCTCGCTCGAGTATTTACGCTATGAAGCGCCAGAAAATGTGGCGGTATCTGATGACCCACCTGAAGAAGAGGTACTGAAGGAAGTGGCAACTGAAGCGAGATTTGAGTCCACATATGCTCTTGCGACTACACCCAAAGCTTTGCCCAAATCCGGTGAAGACACAATCCTGGACGTTGTCCCCGTGCCAACGGCTTTCACTCCCGTGACACTAGCTTTCCGAGATCTGCATTATTTTGTGCCAAAGTCGTCGAACCCAAAGGAGTCGATAGAGCTTCTCAAGGGAGTTAGCGGATATGCTCTTCCTGGGAAGATGACGGCGTTGATGGGCGCATCCGGGGCAGGAAAAACAACGCTGATGGACGTCATCGCCAACCGCAAAACTGGAGGTTCAATTTCGGGTCAGATCTTGTTGAACGGGTACGAAGCAAACGATTTGGCTATTCGACGATGTACTGGGTACTGTGAACAAATGGATATGCACTCGGAGACGTCAACATTCCGTGAGGCCCTGACATTTAGCGCATTCCTGCGGCAGGATAGTGACGTACCGGATAGCGCCAAGTTTGATTCCGTGAAGGAATGTCTGACGCTGCTGGATATGTGGGATATTGCGGGTCAAATCATTCGTGGTAGCTCAACAGAGCAAATGAAGCGCCTAACAATCGGTGTCGAGTTAGCAGCGCAGTCCAGCGTTTTGTTCCTGGATGAACCGACCAGTGGTCTTGACGCGCGTTCGGCCAAACTCATCATGGACGGAGTACGAAAAGTGGCTGACTCTGGGCGAACGATTGTTTGCACGATTCATCAACCGTCAATGGAGGTATTTTACCTGTTTGACAGCCTCCTTCTGCTCAAACGTGGTGGTGAAACTGTGTTCTTCGGTGATTTGGGGCCAAACTGCCAACGGCTTGTTGACTACTTCGAAGAACTGCCAGGTCTAGCCCCGCTGCCGCCAAAATATAACCCCGCGACATGGATGCTCGAGTGTATTGGCGCAGGTGTGTTAAACGATGTACCTACAGATTTGGATTTCGTAGCGACGTTCAACGCTAGTGGCCATCGAAGTCAACTGGATGATATGTTGAACCGTGAGGATGTCGGGGTCCCATCAGCTGCTGTCCCAGAAATGGTATTCGCGAAGAAGCGAGCGGCCTCGTCGCTCACTCAGTTCAGATTCCTCACCAAACGCTTCTTCGATATGTACTGGCGGTCCCCAACTTACAATCTCACACGAGTGGGTATGGCAGTGTTCTTAGCATTGATCTTTGGCGTGACATTCCGAGAAGCAGACTATAAATCTTACCAAGGACTCAATTCGGGGATGGGAATGATCTTCATGGCGACGCTGTTCAATGGCATGATCTCGTTCCAGTGTGTGCTGTCCGTGTCATCGGCCGATCGACCCGCTTTTTATCGCGAGCGTGCAACGCAGACGTACAACGCATTTTGGTACTTTGTCGGCTCGTCGATCGTGGAGATCCCTTACGTATGGGGAGGAGGACTAATCTTCTCCGCCATCTTTTTTCCAATGGTGCAGTTCACTGGATTCGGGGTTTTCTTACTCTACTGGGTGAACACTTCGTTCCTCATTCTCATGCTCACGTACATGGGGCAGATGTTTGTGTACGCACTGCCGAGCGAAGAGGTGGCCGCGATCATTGGGGTGTTAGTCAACTCGATTTTCTTCCTCTTCATGGTTTTCAGTCCTCCAGCGACCCTCATCCCGTCGGGCTACCACTGGCTTTACACTATCACGCCGATGCGATTTTCACTTGCGATACTTGGGGCTCTGGTGTTTGCAGACTGTCCTGAAGAACCAGTATACGACGAAACTACGAAGACTTGGAGTGGTGTGCGCTCGGAACTGGGTTGTCAGCCGCTGGAGAATGCGCCTGTGGAAACGGGTGCTGTCACGGTGAAGCAGTTCACTGAGGATGTTTTCGGCATGAAGCACAGTGAGATCTGGACCAACTTCGCCGTAGTGCTGGGCTGCATCGTGTTACTTCGTGTTCTTGCTCTACTTGCGCTTCGATTCATTAACAGTCAGAAACGCTAGCAACATCATACGACGTTATGATCCGCGTCGGAATGGTGCGATCAATCAACGAGAATCAACTGCGGCATATAAAAAAATGTGTACAACATGCAACAACTGCAACCGATCGATCTGGTGAAGAGCCTGTTGTAAGGCACCCATCGTCATTTGGAAGAAGAAGGTTCCCTTCGAGCTCGGAGAGACTAGCACTGCGGCCGTGTCGAGATCGGTGCGTGTTGAAAATGGCTCCATCAGTACTCATTATTCCTGCTGCCGGTGGATGGGCTTACAAGAACTGATCGGACTCACTAGGTCGTCTTCATTCTGTACGTCTTCAACAGATTTGAATACCACGCGTACTCAGCTGTTTCTACCTGTCGTGCGGGGAAAGCAAGAACTTTGTAGCCATGCTACCGATTGTCGTACCATCGTGGACGGCGAGCTCACTGTCCAAGTTGAACCAGTACGGACATTATCGAAGCGGGTCGACTACTCTGCAGCATCGGTTACGAGTTGTTGGTATCGTCGTCATCATCACTTTCAACAGCGTTGATTGATCTGAACACTGTTACGACGGGGTCTTGGAAGGGATTCTTACTTCGAATTGTTCGACGAATTCTCCCCATTCTTCGGTTGGATGGTCTATCGTGACCATCTTAAGTGAAGTTGCTGCCTCTATCGAGATAGCTGGATGCCATAATGAGTTCCCAAGTTACGGTTCTGTAGAATGCGCAAGGTTTAGAGTAGACACTGGTTCGAGTTCGCTCGAGAGTGTTTGCGGATCGACTGGGTGCTAAATGGTCGACCAAGTGCGTGAAAAGGGGAGACGTCACGTACAGCGATCTGCACGAACAAGTCAAGGAACGATTGTGATTTCATCAATCACTTTACAGTGTCAACAGTTGTGTCCACGTCTGATACCGTATTGATAGGCACACTACATGGGAAAGTTGACATCCTCAATTCTCCACCCTCAGAACAATGGTTACAATCCGTCTATCACTAGGAGCATATCGCACATTCTTGAGCCCAGTATTCAACGTGAAGCACGATGGCCAAGCCCGAAGTCCTACACCGCGTATCGTTAGCGCTCACACCACGACTGGGCGGGCTTCCGCACACAATTGAGCTGGTGAACGATTACCTTCTACCCACAACCATTGATGCCGCTGAGTACTACGACCTGCGGGGTCTTGTAAGCACTTACGAGACGTCATGAATTCTTACATTTCGGGCTATGGATGGTGCCGCTGCCAGAGGACGAGTGGATATAATGGAACGACTGTATGGTCGATGTGGAGGATTCAGTACCGACGCGCTGTGCAGCTATGGCCAACGGCCACACTGCCGTGATCGAATGGTTGGTCGAGCACCACACTGATGGGCCATATATGATGATAACTACGAGAAACGGGGTGCTAGTCAATACTGGTGGATACTTTCGTGACCGATTCAGCGCACTTCACCTCAAAGAAACTTCGGAGTTAGCGGCAGCGCGAAATCACCAATGCACGGCGGTAATGTCACTTCACCATATTTATTTCTCTACCAGCGAGGCTTTGCGTATAGCCATCGTGAATGATCACACCCAGATTGTAGAGATTTTACTTTGGAACCGTCCTGCAACTACGGATGCCACGATGGCGCTCGAGATGGCTGTAATCTATCACCGCATCCCATCATTCGGATACTTTTACGTCGAGACAATCCGTTCGATTCGATTGCTATCTTCCGGGCTGCCGTAGCATCAGGACGAGTCGATGTCATCGAAGCACTACTTCTTAAAGGCAACTCAGAAAATATCAGCGAAGCACTGACGATGGCAATAACCTGCGGAAACACCTCCATTGTGAGGGTTTTGTTGGAGAGAGGAGAATCGGACGATCCTGAGTTTTGCCTAACGAGGGCAGCGTTGTTGGGGAATCCTGGGGCGATGAAGCAGTTGCTCAGTCGTTGGCAAGTTCAGTTACATTGATGTGTATGGCTTTTGAATGATCTGCAACCCCAACATCTATAGCATTCGCGATTAAGCTCGAGAATTCATCATGTACTTCCGGAAACAATAGCTTTGAATTTGTATGCGAGGTCGGCCTTTGTGATGCGTTTTTTGTTTTTGTTTCTACAATGCCTGAGTTGCATACCTTCATCATACGTAGCAGGACCTTTCTAGATGACATAGGAATAAGTCGATTGGGGGCCCATTGGGGGGGGGGGGTAAGTACTCCCATTGATCGATGTCAAACTCCACTCACGCAGAGACAACCCACAACGAAATCTAGACTGAAGAAGATGGTGAAGGAGCAAATTGCTTGACCAGTTCTCTGGATTTTAGATTGAGTTGTGTGTATCTCGGCACTCTGGTTTATCTTGGCGCAACTCTGGAATGCACTACGTATTATTCCTAATCAACGCCTTATTATTGGTACTCAAAATTCAGATACGTTCCCAGATCCGAAAAAAAACAAAATGGACTTCACCGGCGCCGCTCGCGAGTGGCATTTGCTGCTGCGTGATGTCCCCGAAGCCTTCGTCGCTCGTCACTTCGACTCGGCCATGCAATTGGCCGTCGCTCTCCACTGCCAGAACGACTTGGACGCCCAACGCGCAGTCGCCAGCGTCGCCAGCGCCGAGCACCGGGACTTCGTGGCTCTCTCGCTGATCCTACGTCGTCTAGTAGAAATGGCCATACGAGAGCACATGACGTTTCTATTGCCTGCAACGGAGAAAAACAAGACTGCAACGTCAGCAGCTCTCAAGTCGGAGCTTTTGAAGCAGCAGAAGATGGTGCAGAGTCTCCCTGAGGCTTTTCGAGAGAAATTCCGACAGCTGCTGGAGACCCATTGGGGGACGTTAACGCAGGCTGCAGAGGACACTACAGTCTCATTGCCAAGAGTGCAGCAACTGCACTGGAAGGTAACAGCAGCAGCAGAAGACAAAGAAGAACGTCCACAGACGGTGGCTCTGCGACTGCAGACGACGGACGGACGGACACGAAAGATCCAGGTCCCCATTCGACAGTTCCATCAGCTGCGTCATAGCGTGGCGACGGTGCTGCAGGAGATGAACGAGGTGGAGGCGCATCCGATGATGAGGCTTGCGTACATGGAGCAGAGCAGGCGGACGGAGGGTGAGGAATCAGTGCTTTGAGAGAGAAGAAAAAAATTGAGTAAGGAGAGATTGGGTGAGTGTATTTGACACACACGCACCAGGTTCTAGCTAGCGAGTGACTAGTTCTTCATCTTCTTCTTGCTGTTGGAGAAGCACTCGCCCCACAGACACACAGTCTTGCCGCGCATGATCTGCGAGAAGGCTTCGAACGTGTAGGACTGACGATCACGGGCCTCCTCCTCCGTGATCTTCTTGTCCGCGACCTGCGCCTGCACTGCCGCCTTGAGCATGTCGGACGGAGTAGCTGCGATGTACTCCTGGAACGGATACTTGGCGTCCTCCACCGCCAGCACGCGCTTCTCGGACGGGATCTGGTACGTCTCCAACAGGAAGTGCAGCAGTCGCTCCAACTGTTCCTGAGTCATCTCCCTCGTCTTTTGCGTCTCCTCCTTCTCCTCTTCGTTTTTCTTCAGCGCTTCACCTGCCGGCGCTTTCGTGGCCAAATTGAAGAGAATCCGCAGTCGTTCGTCCACTGCACCCTTGACAGCCATGGAGAAGGCCACCATCTGCGCGTCTACGTCGCTCTTGCGGTCTGCGTCCGTCTCGAGACTCAGCAGAATTCTCTCCAGATGATACGCCTTGCTCACCCCCGTCGGGCACGCCTGGGCCAGCTTGAAGCCCAGATATTGGTCAAAGTGCTGCATCGAAGCTTTTCCCGACGGGAACGCCCGCGCCACGCCATCTCTCACGTCCTCGAACGTCTCGGGCCTGTATGCAGTACGTGTACACAGGATTAGCACGTGCTCATCCTATATTTTACAGGATAACGGTTTAATAAACACGTACGTGATGTTGTTACTGCTGCGGAGCTCCCAGGCCTCGTAGGGCGAGATGACGGCCGCCTCTGCGATGGGGTTCTGCAGCGCCTCGAAGTTCTTCTTGCCCAGCGAGCCTCTGTAGATGTAGAAGCCGATGCCCAGCAGGATTCCGCCCAGAGTCACGCCGGGATTGCGACTGAACCAGCCGGGCTTGTACTTGGGCGGCTCTTCTCCGCTGCCGTTGGCTCCAGAGGACGAATCCGAGCCTGCGGAATCGCTAGAGGAAGGAGAAGACGCAGAGGAAGCAGATGCCGCAGCCGCCGAGTGCTGTAGACGACGCAAGTGGCCGCCAGACACGCGCACACGACGCTGCAGGTGGAGCATCTTGACACACGATGTGAGCTGCTAGCCGATTGTGTGGATTACAAGAAGTTGGTGTGGCAGACTTTAACATAAATGTGACAGAATAAAAAGGTTGCCCTGTTATGGCAAGTTCAACCTGGAGAGCGTAACCCTGCATCCCTTATCTTGGAGGAGGCCGCATACGGTGCTTATCCTGCATTAAACCTGCGCTTCCAGCAGATCTTCGTCGGTGGCTGCGGTGCGGCCGAGTTCGTTCCAGTTGTCCACGTACTCGTCGTAGTCGAGAGCGGAGGCCCATTGGAACATGTCTTCCGCCTCGGCTTCCCAGTTTTCGTCCTCAAAGTCGACGTCGAAGAGCACGCGCGGTTGTCTGTCTACTTGGTCGCTCCCGTCGTCGTCTTCTTCTTCTTCTTCGCCTTGTGCTGCATGTTCAGGCCGATCCGTTGCTGTAAGGAGCCCTTGCGTGTAGAGTTTCTGCATCCACAGCCGCTTCTTGTGGCGACGAGCGCGTTCGCGGTCCTGCTGCCGCACGACCTTCGAGTAGTGGAAGCCGCGGACGGCGCGACGTCCGCCGGTGGCTTGCGCGATGGGGTCGGCGTTGGCTTCGGCCAGCACTTTGGCGGTCACGGGGCGCCACCCGTTGTTCTCCAGCCGCCGATACCAGAGCCGAGTGTCCTCTGCCTGCTGCCGCGCGCGGTAGTACGAGTTGCCCACGCGGATGAACGTAGTATGCACCGACTGGCCGGGGCGGCGCTTCTTGTGCGAGTGACACACTGGGCCAGTTTGACGAGCCACCATGTAGTTCTTCGGGCTGAACGCACCCAGATCGCACACCGGTTTGCGCGTGAAGATCTTGTAGTAGATGGTGGGAGGGAATGCCAGTCCTCCGAGACGGAAGCGAACCTGCGCGCCCATGGACGCGTCCAGCAACGACGCCTCCGACGGGTTGATAGAGCGCAACATTTTTGCGGGGTCTCCAGTACTGCGGAACGTGAGGAGGTCTCGGTAGTACCGGAAAATGCGTCGATGTGTGTAGCTCTTCCAGGCAGTTTGGACGCAGAGCGCAGCGCGATTGGCAGGTGTCATCGTCAAGTTAGAGTTGCGGGCTTGTCGCTGGTACAGCTTGTGTTGGTAGTACGCCTTCCACGCGTATTGGAGTTGTAGCGCTGCGATGTGGTAAAGAGGATAGCGCTCGAGTGTTGCGCGCCAGCGTAGACGCTGCATCCGGAACCAAGCCTGCAGCTTCGTGGCGACAAATGTACGAAAGCCGCGCTCGTCGGAAAAACTCCCTCCGCTAGCGACGAACTGCTGCATCGGGCTGCGAATACGACCAACTTTGGTTCCTTGATGTGGGCGTTTGGTTGCTGGTGGGTTTGCTACTTGGTACTTTCGGCAAAGCATACCACGCACACGCTTCTGGATGAGGACAACGGAGAGATTTTGAGCTGCCATCGGGTACTCCCACGGCCTCAAAATGACCTCCTGCAAGCTCAACGAGCTTGTTAGACAAATACGAAGAGTGATTCGACTATCATCATAGGAACGTACCCGCTTCTCAGCTCTGGACTTCCGCATAAACAGCGACTCCCACGGAAGTCCACGACGAATGGTTTTCGTTCTCCGGGTCTTCGGCTCATGGCGCGCCCGAAATTTGCTGAAAGAGCACCAAAAACTGTTTGAGCATGAACCCGCCTACACAGCTCCACCTATTCAAGCGCACCTTTGGTATCGCCCGTGCTCGAAGCCAAGAATTCTCAGCTGCTGCAAGATGTCCGCTGTTTCTCGCATCGTGTAGTTTGCTTCAAGCTGCGATTGAGCACTGCACAAAGGCAGAGGCTCGCGACGTTTTTTATAGCAGGAAATCTCTTTGTTAAAGATAGTGGGGAACTTCCCGGGACCACGCCTGCCCACTCGACTTATAATGCATCTAGTGTTCAATTCGCATTTTGCAGTCAATATCCCTCCTGCCTCCATGGATTCGTTCGCTATCGACCCCGGCATCGTCGAGCCCCTGCCAGAACGCGCGGTCGCGTGGAGACCGCCTGATCAAGTCGACATCGAGCAACGCGCAGCCGCGAACCACCGTCGCACCCGTCTTCGCGGAACCAACAGCGCCCTAGTGTTCTCAACCGTGACGTACCCACTGAGGCACATTTGTCCGAACCATGACATCCGGGACGCGCTCGAACAACGTGCAGTGGCTCTGCAGTAGATTCGCGTGGAGGCAATGATGGTAATGAACTTCCACTGCTGTCGGCTGTTCGAGCACCATCGGCGTAGCCACCCGAACTACCCTGTAGTACCGGCAAGATCTCGCACGATGGAGACAACCCTACAGCTGGACCAAGCTACGTTCTACCGGTGTTGCACTGCTGTCTTTGGTGACGAACAGATGCGCGCGCCAAGGGTTTCGACTAACGCTGCACTAGAGGAGTCCATCAACGTCTACAAGGCTTCGCGATCGAGGGTCATGTCGTATATACCACCTACGCTATTCTATTCAAGCTCCGCTATCAAAGAACTGGCGAATGACATGCTCGTTGCGGCGAGGCAACACATTCGAACGAACTTCGAGGCGCGGCTTGTCAACTTCATTAGCCTGCAGCTTGCGTATCCGCGGGGAGCAGCTGAGGCCATGGTCGCTCGACTAAAGTCAAGTCCTGAAGACCTCACGGACGACGAGAAGCAATGCCTTGAGTGGCTAGAACTGCCTCCTACAGATGCGAACATCGCTAGCCACGAAGTGCTATTTCTCGGCAAGCTGTACGACATGCTGAAGGAGATGGAAGAAATGCACGACCAAGATGAGATCCCGAAATGGTGCCGATTATTTACGTTGCTGCCGCAGCCCACCTCCTGTGTGCCGTCGTTCTTCCCGGTCACGACAGGGGTGCTCTACCAAGTCGCAAAACAAGTTTTGGCGACGACGGGCAAGGATGTCTTTGGTCTCTACAAGTCCACGAACTCTCGTGGACATCGGACGTATGCCACGCCTACGGAGTTCCAAGAAGTGCGCGAGCGAATGTGGACCTCTGTCTTTAACATCGGAGACTGCGTCAGCCATACTGCGGATCCCCGAATTGGCGTTCCAAGGCGCAACTTCGAGTATCAGATCTCCACAAATGGATACAGTGCTGCTGTGCTGACGTCAATTCCTGCTCCTCTTGAACGACCTGCTCTTTCTCCGAAGTATACGCCACATACATTGATCGGGATTGACCCAGGTCTACGGATGATGCTGACGGCATACAGCCGTCCTATGCTGGGCTTTGTCTGCAACCCACCGGAAGAGCCATGCTGCATGCCCGGTTGGTGCAGTACCTGTCCAGGCCACGTTGGCGGTAGACGCCATGGCAAGAAGCGCAGCAGGAACCGCCGTCGCCGCCACCGACGAAAGATACGCAAGATACGCAAGAGACGCAGCAGAGCACAGTGCGATGTGGAGGGGTGGTGCGAGATCTGTCACAGGCACCACCCAAAGCACCGTCCGCGGAAACACGGTGTCAGGCGCCGGACTCATTTCCTGCGTGACAATTCTCACGTCCTACAAGTCACGTTCCCGACAGTACCGACACATGAGTTGTGTCGAGCACCATGCATTCTGGTTCGAAAACCTGAAGAAGAGGTATCTGCTCTATGGTGCGTTTGTGAAGGACATGCCTTCGTTCAAGACTTCATCGTCGATGTCCCTGCTCTCTCGCTACGAGCACATGTGGAAGAATATCAGCGCCATGTTGGAGTTCTGCGCTCTCAAAGGGTTTCGAAAGTGGAGATTCACGGTGTCGCGATTCAAACGCAAGGCCATCGCAAAACTCGCCAAGCGTGTCGTCCCGACCGTGACGTGTGTGTGGCTCTCGGAAAATGGAGCAGCCAGACTCATCTCGCGGGCCATATGCACGTCCCGCTCAAGCGGTTCGCGCTAGAACTCCCTCGCCGCGCAACCCTCATCATGGTCGACGAGTTTCGTACCAGCTATCTTTGCTCCGAGTGCTCGGGACCGATGGTGAACACGCCGTTCAAAATCCCCGGTACGAGAGAAACCAAGAGGTCGAGGAATGTGCGTGTCTGCAGAAATATAGAGTGCAGAGCGAACTACTGGGAGCGTGACATCAATGCGGCAAAAAACTTGTGGCAGCTTGGGCTCCTCCAAGTCACCAACCGGCCTCGAACTCCGCAGTTCTGCAGAGGGCACCGAATCAACTAAGGCGACTTCATTCAACCAACGTGGGAACGGGACCCTGAGAAGGACCTCAAACGAAAGCCCACTCGGTAAACGGGCTGCTGGGGAGTGCAAGGCTTAGTACCTACATTCATAGGTAGCCCAGTCCGAACGTAAAGATCTCTCGAGATTATTCTTAGTGAATATACCACCTGAAACTCCTGGATGAACGAACTAGAAGGCGTGGTGGCGCTGGCTGCTGCTCTCGTCGAGGTGCGAACACTTGATGCCGACCCTCGGATACAATTCGCTGCCGTTTACCAAGCTTTAGAGGACGTGGAGCGGCTGATCTTCCACCACAAGGAGCAATTCGGTGTGGACTCGGTGCACTTCCAGCAAGGATGCGAAGAGTTTCTGCTGCTGAGCAACACACTCGCGATGAAAGCTCTACAGCAGTCGTCTCCAGAGGATAGCCCCACTTCGGAGCAGTGTGGCGACCTGCTTCTGCGAGCAGAGCAGCACACTCGACACACAGGCTACCTGCGTAGTCTTCCTGAATCCCAGCACATGAGTCGTCGACGAGCGTTCCGCCTCATCACACTCAACAACCTCGCCTGCCACGCTAAACACACGGGCAAACCCCTTGCTGCCGTCGGATTTCTCGAGAGAGCGTTGAAGCTCCAGCTTAAGGCTCAAGCGGATGGCTCCATTCCAGCGTCCGAGATCGCGCTCACTCGACTGAATTTGTGTGCGGTGCTCTCACAACTACAGCGTCATACTGCAGCTGCTACTCATGCCACGGCAGCAGTGGCACAACTTTCGGGTGCTGGAGATGCAAACAACCTTCCCGCTGAGGTCGCTCAGCTGCTGCTCGTAGCTCACTACAACCTCGCAGTCGAACTTGAACACCTCCGCGACCACGAAGCATCACGACGGCAGTACGAAGCTGTGGTGGCCATAGCTGAGCGCTACAAACTCCAGGACGACCTCATCCAAAGCGTGAGAGCAATCGTAGCCCAAAAGCCTGCGAGAAGCAGGCCCGGTAGTAGACAACTTACACCGCGAACTCTAACACCTCGTCAGCGTAGAAAAAAATCATTGTCTCCGAAGACACTACGACAGACTCGAGCATGAAGACGCTACGTCCGTCAATAAGATTTACATTGCCAAGCCTGTGTTGCTTGGTCTTGCCTATTTTTGATGAATTCACGCGTGTGCGATGGTGATCGCAGAGTTCGTTCAGCACAGAATTGTAGGCCGACCATGGGTTTGAGAGATGCCGATGAGTTTGAGAGGCCTGGTGTTCCAGCTCTCCAATCCATTGACAATAACGCTGCAACGTTCGACGAGGTGCATGCCTCAAGGATTCACGCCGTGGCGAAAGCAGCAGTTGATGCAGTTGTCCAAGAAGCTGTCGGAGAATTGACTCGAGCAGTTGCAGGCGCTACGCAGTGGTTAACTGACACCGTACGCGAAGAGATATTTTCCCAGGCTGTGGTTGATGCAGAGCACCCCGACAAGAACCCGATTGAGGAAGATGTAGAGCAACACCATCCTTCACCTTTGAAGCCTCTTAACTCAGGCAGAACTTTGGAGTTTTTGAACCATTCTCCGAACGCTATCATTCATGCCCTAGCTAAGGCGACAGTCGTTGCAGCTGTCCGTGAAGCAGTGAAAGACTTGACACGAACTATAGTTGGTACGACGCAGCGGCTGCCTGGCGCCGCGCTTGACGAGTTGAATTCTCAGGGTGTGTTTACTCCTGATTGTAACCAGACTGAGGAAAAAGAGGAGCAAGACCATGCTCCTCTTGTGGATTCACCCAAGCAAAACAGTACCTTGCAGATTGAAGAACACTTGCAGTCCATGCGTCAGCATCCGAAATCTGCCGCTCACGCTATTGCCGAGGCGACAGTCGATGCAGTTCTTCGGGAAACAGTAAAAGACTTGGCACAAACTATAGTCGGCACAACGCAATGGTTAGCTGATGCAGTACGCGCTGAATCAGTATCTCAGGCTGTGACCACTGCTGAGTCACTGGATGATAACCATACCGAGGAGGAAGTAAGTGAAAATCGTGCGGAACCACCCGATGAAACCTTGCAGATTGAAGAAAATTTGTCGCCTTTGAGTCAGTCTCCGAGTGCTGTCATCCACGCTGTTGCGAAAGCGACAGCCATTGCAGTCACAAACGAAGCGGTGATGGATATCGTACAAGCAATCGAGAAGGCTTCCGAGTGGATCTCGCAAGCTGTAACCAACGAGCTGGTCTCCGAATCTGTGCATTCAGACGATGGGGTTGTACAGCAGGATGACACCGAGGGGGTCGCTCAAGATGTTCCCAGTGAGTCGGCCCCCCATGACGCTGCGGATACCATCCTATCTAGCGAAGCTTCGATTTCGTCCGAGGAGCAGCAAGAGCCTACTAGTACTCCAGAAATTACTGCAGTTCACGGCGTTTCTCGACTCCCGGTGCAAAATAATGAGCTTTTGGTCAGCGCTGTCGCTGAACTTGCGAAGGAGATTACCGAGGTGGTAGTTAGTATGGCTCTGCAAAATGTGACACGAGCAATTGGCGGTGCAGGTGACTGGCTCACCCAAGCTGCTTGTGGTGAACTGCTTGCAGAAGCTCTGGTACATGCTGCACCAGAAGATAAAGTTATCATCGATGATCCTGAAAACAATTCCACGGACTGCGAAGAACCACAACAAACTTTTCCTTTGGCCGAAGAGACCCATTCACCAGTTCAAGTACCGGCACTACGGCTTCCCAGTGCAGCAAGCGGAACACCAGCCGAATGTCGTGAGTTCGCTGTGCCTTTCATCAATGATGTTGTTTCATCGGCTCTCTTTAGAGCAACTCCAGCAAGTCCGCATGAACCCGAGGAACCCCAGGAGACCCAAGAACCTCAGGACTACGAGAACGACGAATACGAAGACTACACGCCCATTAACACCCCCACAGCGGAAGACACACCGCTACCGTCAACACGACCACCAGAGCAGGTCCCAAAAGTAACCCAATCACCACCACCGTCAACTCGATCACCAGAACAGGAGGATACTCAAGTAGCTCCACCCGTAATCCAATCTGGGCGAGCGACTCCACCCGACACGAAGCCTACTACAAGGTGAGGATGCCCCGGCTTGTTTTTGCTTTTGGTTCGTAACCTAACTCCTCTTGTCATGACAGACGGAAGAGCCCGATAACGAGTAGGCGTGGTCTAGGAACGCCAACACTCAAGGAAACCTCGCCGTCCTCAGCTCCTCCAGAGGTGCCTCCAGCTCCCATCGTCGCTGAAGCCCCAACAGATTTATCCGAACCAGAACCACCGACGTCGACCCTGCCGCCCTTGGTCCTCCCTGAAGTAAAACTAACCGGCAGGGCAAAGACCCACCCGCATAAGACACCACGAAAAACTCCGCGACAGTCTTCATTCAACACCTCCTCCAGCATCGAGGCCCCAAAGAATGAGAGTCCACGAGCAGCTACAACTACCAGTTGCAGACTCAACAAGAACACTCCGCGAGCGTCCAACTCAGCAGACCTCGAGTTGACACCGCTATCCTCGGCACGAGCAGCAGCAAAGATCTATGCCCAGCAGCCTTCGTCGCCTCGGCATCACAGCCATCACCACCACAAACCCAAAAAGCTGCGTGACTCATCGTCTCAGACATCGCCGCCACCGTCTCCGCCTCTAACCAATCTTCCTCGTCCATCTTCACTTGTTGTTCACGATGACAGCAACGGCAATGAACCTCCAAAGACCCAAGCCTCACACTCAAAACATTCACCTCGTGATCCATCATCACCGGAAAATGGCGCCGACAAAAAGGCAGATCGAGGAAACAACACCTTACTCGCTCCTCTCTCGAAGACCCCGGCTGCACCTCCTTCCCACGATTCCAACACGAACAAGTTGGCCAGTCCGACACGAGTGCACAAACACAGCCGCAAAGGTAGTGTCGAAGGACCACCCCCAAATAAGCGATCCGGGTATTGCCAACGATGTGTCTTCGAAGGCCGGTCCTGCAAGATAAACGACTGCCTCAAGCACCAGGTGCTAAAATGACACACGAACACAGCTAGCTGTATCAAATCAATTAGATAATACGAAAGTTAATCCAAGAAAGAGTAGACGTACATCGACACGACCACTACCTCAGAACCGTGCGACCAGTTCATGTCACCCGTTGCTCTCGTTCTTCTACGAGCCTACTGCAACTCGAACAGTCCCTCGACCTCGAGTTCACGAATACGTGCAAGGTTGTCCTCGAGCACGTCACGGTCCTTGTGCGTAAGCATAATGCTGCCCGGCGTAGTGAACATGTCCACAGTCTGGCGAACGTTGTCCCCTGGGCCGACGAAGATTTCCTTTTTAAGGAAGGCTGGCATTTTCTCGATCTCCGCAATGCCTGGTGTGCTCTTCAAGACGCCATTCTTGTACGACACTAGCATGGCCTCGCAGCCGTATGCAAGAAGTCTCCTGGGTCGGTCGGGGAGGTTGGCAAATACCTCAGCCTCCAAAATGCTATCGACGGATGCGGCCACTTGGTTGTAGCCCACACAAGTGTTCGCAATGGGCACCCAAGCACCTTCACCACCGTGGCAGCGGGAACCAACTTCGATTAGCACTGGTGATCCGCGGCAGAACTTGACTTCTCCGTGCGCGGGTCCATTGCGAATTCCCAACGCGTCTGTACATTTAGAAACAATAAGCACACGGGTGTTAGCACAGGTATCTACCAGTTGTGTCCACAACATTCCGATACGCACCGAGAACTTGGTACTGATAGTCGATCATCTCCTTGACAATACCCTCCGCAGGCACCAGTGACAGTCCGAAGTACACGAACGCAGCATCGTTCACGCGGCGCTTGTCGTACTTCCAAATGGCGGTCACCTTGTGCTCGCCATTGCGGCTAACAGTATCTACAACGTACTCATCGCCCTCCAGGTACTCCTGCAACAGCACGGCGTCGTTTTGAAGCCCAAGGCCGTTGATCTTACCTAGGATACCATCAAATGTGCGCTTCGCTTCCTCGATTGACAAGCACAGCACCACATCTTCGGTGCCTGCGCTTTCAAGCGGTTTGAGAACCACCTCAAAGGGCTCTGGCTTCAGATCCTGCGTAATGAAGGCCTCTGCTTCAGCCCACGTCTTCGCCTTCACCTGCTTGACAGCGCGAACACCTGCCGAACGCAGTGTTTCACCCATCAGATACTTGTCACGTCGTGCATTCGAGTGTTCCATCAGGTTGCCTTCTAGCCCAAGTGCATCCATGAGAGAATCCGATAACTTGACACCGAGTTCTGCTCCAGCGAACACTGCACACACTCCAGTCTTGACCTTGGCGCCTTGTTTTTTCTTGTTCTGTTTGTCTGCAACTTGTTTCGCCGCCTTCCGAATAGCGCTCACAGTCTGGGCCAAGTTACCTTCGAACGCGACGGTGGCCGCAAATTCCAGCGTGAGTCCTTCGGGCACCAGGCTGGCAACACTCTCGATGTTCTCCAGACGGTCGCTGTACACGCAAATGCAGTCGTAGCCTCTAACCATAAGCTCGTGTGCCAGCACAGCACCCGTCGAGAAGGGGTCCACGACCACCACAGTGCCGCGAGATCCTACCTTCTTCGCGTCGGCTTCCTCTTCAGGCTCCAGCGCGTACAGACCCTTGTGTTCCAACTCGCGGATGCGAGCGTAGTCGCGGTTCAGCTGCTCCTCGTCTTCATGCACCATAATGACACTGCCAGGCGTCGAGAACATGTCCACCGTGGTCTTCAACTCCTCTCCAGCATGGGTAAACCATACCGTGGACACTGCAGACGCTAAGTTCTCCAACTCCTCCTGACCCGGGTAGCCCGCAAGCTTTCCTGTCTCATACGACACCAACATCGCTTCACAACCATGAGACTTGAGCTCCTTGGGGCGGTCAGGCAGACGCTCAAACGCGTCAGCATCTAGATACGAATCCAGCGCAGTGTCCACGTGGTTGTATCCAAGACAAGGCGTCACAATGGGCAGGTACGATCCAGATCCTCCGTGGCAACGTGAGCCGATCTCCACAAGACACGGCTCGCCTCTCACCACTTTCACCTCCGCATGCGCCGGGCCATGGACAATCTCCAGAGCGTCCACCACCTTGAGAACGTAGTCAGCCACCTTAGCCAAGACTGAGCCATCAGGCGCAGCACGCAGCAACACGCCGTAGTACACGAACGGCGCGTTGTTCACCGCGCGCTTGTCGTACTCCCACAGAGCCACGACCTTGGTCACGCCATTGCGGCTGACCGTATCCACAACATACTCGGTGCCATCCAGATACTCCTGGACGAGCGTCGCTTGGTTCTCGAGTCCTAGTCCGTTGATCTTGCCCTGGATGTTGCCAAAAGCCGTGCGCACCTCCTCCATCGAGCGACAGAGCATAACATCATCACTTCCAGCGCTCTCCACCGGCTTGACAATCACCTTGAACTCTCCGCCTTTGAGCATGGGCACGAGCTCCTTCTTGACGAACGTCTCGACCTGCGACCACTTGGTGGCCTGCACCTGGGCCACAGCACGAAGCCCGGCCGCGCGCACCTTCTCGCCCATCAGATATTTGTTGCGGCGCGCGGCCGAGCCGCTGGTGCCGTTGGTCGTGAGGCTGAAGTGCTCCGACAGTTTGTCGGCCAGCAGCACGCCCGTCTCGGCGCCGGCGAAGATGCCGACGACGTCCACGTTCTTGACGCGCCGCAGCGCGGCCGCCGTGTCCTCGAGCGCCTTCTGCTCGTCCTTGCGCTCCTCCTCTCCGTCGTGGTAGATAATAGCCAGGAACTTGGCGGCCAGGTCTTTCGGCACGTGCGCGATGCGCTCCTGCGTCACCTCGAGCGTGTCCGAGTACACGCAGATGCACAGGTAGCCGCGCGCCAGGACCTTCTCGGCCATGGTCATGCCCGTCGAGTACGGGTCCACGACCACGACGGCCTCCTGGCGCTCCCTGTCGCCCTCGGCGATGCGGAACAAGTTGCGGTCGGCGCCGGCACTGACGCGCCGCTCGCGCGCGTTGAAGAAGCGGCGGTGCATCACGTCGGACGCCGTCAGGAGCTGCTTCTGCGAGCGCAGGCGAGGGTCGTACGTGGCCGCGCGCTGCAGCGGACGGAAGCCCGACATGGCGCCGAGCCCTAGCGTCACGCGGTCGGCGCGCGCCTCGGCGCCTGCGCGCAAGTGCACGCGCTCATCGAAGGTGACGGCGCGCTGGTCGGCGGATAAGACGCGGAACGACGGCAGCTTCTGCGGCGTCTCCTCGGGCTCCCCCTCGTTGGCTTTGGGCTTGGAGACGGCGGCCGGCGCTGGCGGAGACGCAGTGGCTTCTTTGGCGGCGGCGTTCCCCATGGCGATGAATCGGAGGCTGCTGGCTTGGAGCTGTGTCTTGCTTGGCCAGCGGAATTGCTACTGACGCGACGGGTCCCGGACGATCTTCTGGAAGAAAGGGCCACGCACGCACTTGCGTGCCATTGGGTGCGCGGGCGGTTTTATAGAAGCCATGGAAGGCAGGCTGCCAACCAGTCATGCCGACCAGTCCGTTGATGGAGGGGTCAGTGCCTGTCAGCGGAATTGTCCTACATGCACATGATGAAGCCTTCTTGTCCAAGCTGCATGGCGTGCGCTTCAAGTTAAACGAGCTGCAACTTGAACCGGTTCTGCATGGAGTATCTTGTGCCGAGCGGATTTGATGGCCAAGGAAGAAGGAACCTCTCGGGCGGGTTGCTAAGCTACATCTTCTTAGGATGAAGAGGATGAAGCAGGGAGACTCCGTTGCTGTTCACGCAGCTACAACACATCATGCCGACGATGTAGCGTCGCCACGGATGTAGAGGACACGTTGCAGTTGTCAGGCCTCGAGGTCTGGGCAGATCGATCGATCGATCGATGGCTGTCCTCGAGGGGTGTAGCAACGCGAATGGTGCGGGGCTCGCTCCGCATCGAGAGCGACAGCAAGCTCCATGCTATCTCTCAAAGCTATCCCAGTGCTGTGCGAGGCAATTTTCTGATCCGCGCGTAGTGTACGAACGCACCCGGAAGCTGCTGCTGGCACCTTCACTCCCGAATTTGCCGCCATGGCCACGCACCTGGCGCACCGCTTGCCGTGGTCGACACTGGGGGACGTCTATGCGTCCGTGGTGATCGAGAACGGCCGCTATCGCTACGAGAAGAGCGAGGCGCACAAGAAGCAGGTGGCGCATTTCGCTCGCTGTCTGGCGGACGCGCTCATGGAGTTCGCGGCGACGGACAAGCGGCCGGCGGTGGACGAAGACGGCAACTCGCTGGACCCGACGACGTGGGGCATCGACGCCTTCGGTGGTTTAGGATACACGGGCTATTACATGAGTCTGCTGGAGGGATACGTGGAGCTGAACCTGCTGCTGCTGGACGCGGACAAGTTCCTGCCCATTCTTCAGCGAGGAAGGGACTCGACGCCGTATTTCATCGACCTGCTCTGCGGCTTTAACGACGGACACCATCCCGAGTGGATGGCGAGACGACTGCGACCGATCACGAAGGACGAGAACGCTTTCGAGATGAAGCCGGTGACGGCCGAGGTGCTGCAGACCATTCGCGACCATTGTGCACTGCTCTTCCGCTGCCTCTACAGCATCAGTGGCGAGAACAAGGCGCTGGATCCGGAGCTGGTTGAAAGCTGCATCAGCCTGTTCTGATTGAAGAAGAGGAGGAGGAGACGAGTTGTTGTACACATTGACAATGCTGCTTTGCTATTTTGTTGGTTATGCGTTTGCTTTTTCCATCAAGCGCTCTTCCCCTAGGAATACAAGAACGTACGCAGGTGGCACGCGGTGCAGCTCACTGGGCCTCCGGCTCGCAGAGGCGTCACTTACTCACTCGGACTAATAAATATCAAGAGGGGGGCTTCTTCGTGTCTCTCTTCTGTGGACGTGGTCTTCATCTCACGCACACACTCACTCACGGCCACTCAGGACGCGCAGTGTCTTCTTGGTCGTCTCGTACGTCGAGAACATGACGGCGGCGTACGGCACAATGCGTGCCAAGTTGGGGAACGTGCCGCGATACAGAGCCAACGGCCCCTCGTCGCGGATGACCTTTTTAAAGCAATCCACCATGCCGCGGTAGTACAGCGTCGACGGACTGCCCCCTTCAGCCGACAACGGCCCCACAGTGGACACGTTCAAGTGCACTTGCTGCGACTGCAGGCGCTTCTTCACCGTATCGAACGGATACGCCACCGTCTGGGCGATGGCTCCAGCGACACTGCCGCACACAAAGTAGTCGAGGCCGTCCATCTCCGTCTTGCCTTCGGGCCAGCGGTAGGCCGGCCACTGGTGGCGAATAGCTGTCAACTTCATGTACTCGTAGCATCCAAACTGCACGCCTTCGAACGGGATGGCGCCCACGACGCCAGACCATCCTCCTCGGTAGAGGCCGCGCAGTCCTTCGCGCTCCAAGATGAGACGGACGCCTTGCAGCACGCCGCGGATCTCGCTGTTGGCAGCGGCGGGGGCGGTCGTCTGCGAGATCATTCGAGTGCGCACCACCTCCAGCGGGTACGTGCCCATAGTGGCGATGAGTCCGGCGGTGGCGCCGCACAGCGCGCGTTGCCAGTTGCTGAGCTCTCGCCCCTCCCTGGCGGCGAAGCGCGCTTGCAGTGAGTCGTACAGGTAGAACTTGAGGCCTGCGTAGGGCCCGAGACGGCAGCAGCCGGCGCTGTTCCCACGCCAGAAGGCGCGCACGCCGTCCAGCGCGTACAGCTCACGCACGGTGCGCGCGATGGCGGAGGACGCCGACGGTTGCGAGGCGATTGCACGGGCAGCCATGAGCGTGGACGGCGCAGTCGTTGAGGCTGAGGTAGCGGCGGTCGTGGCCACGGCGGTGGTCGACGAGGGGCCGTTCACTTGGATCACGATCTTGAGCACGTCCAGAGGCGATGTGCACGAGCGCGTGACGCAGCCGGACACGACGCCCGCGACGACGGACTCGAGGCCCGTGTTGCGCGGAGCGGACGCGTGGTGGTTGGTGGCGCAGTGTTTGGGTCTCCCCATGAAGCGGTGTAGGTTCCTGGACTGGAGGCAGTCGTCTTTGCCGCGGCTCTCTCGGCGGCTCGCTTGAGTAGCTCGTGGCAAAAGTCAAAGTGAGGAATCGGAACCGCGCGCACAAAAGCGGCCTTTTGCGCCCGAGTTGACCGTTTTCTGTGCAGACCCCATGATAAACGGAGAGGCGACGTGGCGGCTCAAACCCGGATTGCGAGCTGCTGCCCAGAATAGTGACCACCACGTCGTCCCTCCCACGTCAGAGGCACACTGTAATGGGAAACTCACAAGCCGTTTTGGGCCGTTTTTTGGGTTGTTTTTTGGGCTTTTCCCCCAAAATAGCGGGTTTTGGGCCGTTGGAAAGTTGGGTTTTTGTACTAAAAAGTGGGTGCTTATATAAAATTTCCCCCAAAAAACCCGTGGGTTTTAGAAAAAAGCTCCAACAAAACCCAACTTTGTGATAGAAGTCCCAGCTTTTATCAGTACCGTACCTCACAAAAGAAATGCTTAACAGATAGAATGCCATAGCAAGAAATCAGAGCATTTGGTTTCATTTGGAAGCTATATCTTAACACGATGGAAGCAGTTTCGATTGATCGGCTGACATAAGACACCAAGCTCTACATTCCTAATTTTAGAAGTTCAGCACAGCAACAAGGAGTTCATTCTGCGTTTCTCAATACCGCCATGAAGAAGTTTCTCCTACAAGACGCTTCTAATGCCGGTTGGGTAAAAGCGCAAGAAACACACACGAAGATGAACACCATAAATGCGCAAATCCGTCTCCAAGCATATCCAGAATTGGCAAGAAAATCCCGGGCCAGCATTGATGTTAAAGCAGCAGAAGAGAGAATTAAGAAGCAAAAAGTATGCAGACTTTGCCACGACATCGTTTTATCAACAGTCGAGACAGTATCTGCTCATTTGTCGCCTGAACATGACGTATCGATGAGCGGTACGGCAACCAACCAACGCTACAACACCATGACCTGGAAAGAACGGTCTGTAGTCATTTTTTTTTTTTACTATCTTCACCCTTCGCTTGGCAACATGGACGCAGAAGTTACGTGCCGGGTTTTTGGAGTTCGACACGCTACGTTCAGAAAATGGGTGACCAAACATTTGTATTACCCGAAGTGGATACCATTTGTCGAGAACATGACGCTGAAGACCATTATTCCGTTCATTCCAGCTGAGTTTCGAGGCCTGTTCGATATTTCAGAGCTCGGTCAGGAGTCGGAGGTGTCGATTCCCATCCAATTCAGAACACCCACAACTAAACGCTTCCTCACGGCGACATCCCATCCGCAGATATCTCGCCAGAAGGCTGTTAAGATTGCCGAAAAGAGCGAGGGTGTGAAGTATTTAACTGCGTCGATCAAAACTGTCACCCATGGACGGTCTCTCAAGTATTCTACCGAGACGCTGTTTTTATTGGATGAAGTCAAAAATTCTTGGGAATCTGGCAATCCAATCTCTCGGAACGAAATCTATTTGCGACTCATACAACAGTTTGTCAAACTGGAGGAATTGAAAGTCCCAAGTCAATTTTGCTCTACCATGAAACTTAATGACGGAGGGATATCACCTGCCCTTGCTCAGTGGGTTCGCAGGCGTCTGGAGGGTGCCAATTGGAGCATTCGCAAGGAGGGTGTATCTCAAAAGGTTCCGACAGATTGGGTCGCGATCGCGCTTGAGGCGTCTAACAAGATTCGAGCGAAGTTGAAGGCGTGCGCGGTGCTCATAAATGATGATGAGGTGTTCATCATTTTTTTTTCCCAGAGACACTGAATTTGTGGTCCCTACTGGCACAAAGCGCGTTGGCTCAAACGTGTCTTCAGATGCTAAAAAGGGTGTACGGTAATGGTATCCGCAGAAATGTACTCCTCGATGATCCTCCCTCCCTTCATCGTGATGACAGCTACTCACAACGGTACCCTTGCACGTCGGTTCACCTCGTGGCGGGATGACGGAGGTGATACCAGCGTCCACTTTCAACCTTCGCATTGGATGGACACTCCCACGGCAAAAAAATTTGTCGACTTTGTGGTGAAGCGAGTTTTGAGGAATACGAGTGATGGGAACGGATGCAGACTCAGATGCCACAAGTTCGGATTAATGACATGGGATCAGATCTGAACCGACCTGATCCTGGATCCCAGATCCCAGATGCACAGATGGCGAACTGGCTTGATCTAGCGTATACACGACGGATCCAGAGAGATTTGGCGGGAAGCAGCCGTGTGAAGGTAAAAGAGGCGTGTAGCCAAGTTTATTGGGCGGTTGTAAGGCTAGGATGCAGTATGGGATAGGCTTAACAGTAAATCAGAACCGAATTTGCCTTGTAACTCACAAGTGTCTTCAGGAAACGCGAGGAAACGGGAACTACATTGGCCCTACAACGTGTAACAAGACAGGAGTAATAGATCTAGTGTTGGTTTGGGTAACTGGATAATATATTGGCCAGATCCTACCTTATAGTGAAGTACCCTCAAGCGCAGACCCTAGATCCGACGGAGTTTATTGCTTGGCCCGACGATCTCTCGGCTTCTCAACAACCCAAAATCTCGTCGTAGGAGACGGCAAGCAACGCAAAGGTAACCCCCGCAGAGACTACAACACCCGTAAGGCATCTTACACCCCAGATCCAAGATCGAGCATTCTCTCTGGATTTGGATCCACCACTTGGACGCAGAGTGAAGATTTTCCACGCTGCTCCACCCTACTCCCGCGTCTCGCCAAGACGTTCAAGTTCACGCGTCGAGCTACTTCGAGTTACCAGAAGAGCAGATCCCACCCACCGACGGGTACACAAGGTGGCAAGTTTAGCAGATCACTGATCATAGGAGTACCTCTCCTTTAGTCGGTGTCTGGGCAAGAGTTGGGAAGTAGGATTGACTTTAACCAGGTTTTTGGCAAATCCTGCTACACCACAACACCCTGTTTTCAACACAGTCTTGTGAGGGAAGTTCCACAGTCCAGAAACGTACCAAAGCTCCATGGCAGCTCATACCCCTCTTTCCATAGTGCTCCGATGTTTTCTCACGAAAATATACCGGCTCCGCTTTCATTTTGAAATCGATGACTACTAGAGCTTCTGTTGCTTTGGTTCCAACGCAACGAGACTTCAATTCACCAAAAAGTACATGCAATGCCCGTTGTTGGTTGAGTACGCGGAGACAGTGACCTAGAACGAGTTCCAGCTTTGCATGACAATCGGCCACTACTCCCAACGTGTTTTCATCAGCGCTGCCTTCCTCGAGAAGGTGTTTGATGTGCGTAATAAGATTATGGAGTGCTTTACAGCAGGTGTAGGTAGCTGGTAGCGAACTTGTGCGCATACCAGCTCTACCAGGACGCAACAGACCAACTTTAATCAGATGACGAGCGCAAGGCGTGTCGTTTTCAACAGCAACATCTTCGTTCGTAAAACCCGATCAATCGCCTGTTAAAACGTCCATCCCGGTCTTTAAAAACGATCCGTGACTGTCCGTCCGTCCGCGCCACCTTGCAGCAAAATTTTCGTTGGTTAAAAATCGGTTTTCACATAAGTACGATGTCCGACTCTTTTGAACGCGTCATTTCGGAAAGCGCGCGGGCGGCGGAAGGACGCGAAGGCGAACAGTTAACGGCGGCGACAAGGACCGCGTGGCTTCATGCATGTATGTATTAATTAATATTACGTTCTTTTCGACTACGTTTTGCTCGGCCACCCCTCTAGCTCTTCGGAGCCCGACGCTGAGGCGCCCATGTTCGCCCGCCAGCGGCATGGGAAGTCTCATACCCAACCGGTTAGTGAGGCAGATCCATGTGGCGATAAAAGCCGGCATGGCCAGGCTGCCTGCCTCACCCCGGAGAGTGGTCGTGTATGGAACCGGCATGGAATTGGGTACATCCTAAAGTAGAGTTCATCTCTACTTGGGTAAATCCCCGGTTCTGTGTTTCTGTGTTCGCGGCAGAGCGTGTGCGGGCAGCCACGAGGCACGGGCAAGCGCCTGGGCCGAGCCGCTGGGGGCAGTGACTTGAGGGCTTATGAGTTACCTTTTGCTTTGGACGGTTTGGGAGCTCTTCTTCGGTTCGCTGGGGTCAAACTGGAAACCATACTGCGCCGGCAATTGGAACCGCTTACCGCACGCCCGCCCAACAACAAAACAAACACAACGGAGGGCGGCGAGTAGCTGTGCTATACAATAGACTGCTTGCCTACTGCGATTCGCACTGCAGTGGAGACTAGTCAGCTATATGCTACTTTGCCTACGTATTCGTGATTTTAGGGCCGAATGCTAGTTCCTACGATCCTTCAATGTCTACGATGCCACGTAGACGTTCCGACAAACCCAAAATACCCAACTACCGACCCATTACCCCTTCACAACCAAAACGGTTAATTGCCTGAGCTGAAGAAGCTCGGTGGCATTAAGCGGACACTCAACCATGGTCTCCAAAGGAAGTGACCAGTAATATAAGAAAAAAAATGTGGTGAGTTGTCGCTTCAGCACAAAAAGGACTCACTGCCGTCTTTCCAAAGGTATTGAGAGGCAGCGCCGCACATGGTGGGTCGTGCTTAAAGGAGGTAACAGCGGACGTGAGGGACAAGAAAAGAAATTTAAAAAATAAGTCGGTTCGAATGCTTGGTTAATGAGGCGTTTTACTGTCGTGAAGGTTGCCGTCTGGCTTTGAAGTTATGAATGGTGTAGTGCAAGTGGTTGCAGTAGGTCGGTATCTGCGATGGTGTGGGTTGTGATGGCGTGGCGGTCACGTTGTCGTACGGCTTCTTGCCAAACTCTTCAAGACGGCAGAGAGACGACTGAGCGACGTGGATACATCCAAGCGCAGTTGACTAACCTTAGATTAGCGTAGTAATAATAGTAGTAGTGTAGGATAGGATTTTCCCGGTGTTTTACTGACTTAGAACTATGTACTTTGTATCCGCAGGCACAATGGCAAGGAAACGAAAGTACTCGACGGTCGCCGAAGTGAATGGTGCGTTTGCTGCTCCAAGTGGCGGTGAAGACCCTGCGGCAAAGAAGAGAAGACAGAAGAGTTTAAAGGCTGCGCTTCGTCGGCTTGAACAGCATCAAGCACGGGATGCAGCGGCGCGTGAGGCTGTAACTGTTTTACCAACTGTGACGATGGCGTTGGAATCTGTTGTGATTGGGGATGCGCCAAAGACTACTTCTTCCGAACCGCTGACGACAACTGGGATTAATACCGACGCGGCAGAATTACAGCCCCCTTCGGTTCCCCAGCGGCAACAAGCAGCGGAACCACAAGCAATTACCGTTACCACTTTCGAAATGGGTACTGCGCCTGCCGCAACTGCAGAAAACAGTGGGGTAGCTGACACCGGGACGCGGCGAAGATCTTCTGGAAGGCGGTCGAGGGCCGACATGACACCGTCATAGTTAGACCGGGTGCGCGCTGCCGACAGAGAAAGAAAGCAACGCCGTCGAGCTGACCGTACGTTATCTCATGTTGTACGCGACCGAGACGTGGACGCAGCGCGCGCGCGGGCTCGCTGGTTCGGCCTTTCAGAGGAGCAACAACTACAAGTGCGTGAAGTTGATGCTGCAGGCACAACCGGTCGCCGCGCTGCTATGACGGAACAAGAATCCCAGGCTGCGAGAGCGCAGGATGCAGCTGCACAAAGAACACGACGGGAAGCTATGACGGATGAAGAACGCCAGGTAGTGAGGGTTCGTGAAGCAGAACGGCAGCAATTACGATGGGAGGCGTTGACCGAAGAAGAGACTCAGGATGAAATGGCTAGGAATACCGACCGGCAGCGATCACAAAGGGACGCTATGGCAGAGGAAGATCGTCTGGCTGCAAGGGTTCGCGATGCAGAACGGCATCAACCACGAAAAGAAGCTTTGACTGAGGAAGAGAGTCAGGCTGAACGGGTTCGGAACGCAGAACGGCAGCAGTCGCGAAGGGAAGCTTTGACCGAGGAAAAGCGTCAGTCAGTGAGGGTTCACGATGCAGAGCGGCAGCAATCAAGGCGAGAGGGTATGACCGAAGAGGATAGTCAAGCAGAGAGTGATCGGAACGTAGAACGGCAGCAAGCGCGAAGAGGAGCTATGACTGAAGAAGAACGACAGGCTATACAGGATCGTGACGCAGCGGCTCATTGAGCTCGACGAGAAGCCATGAGCGACGACCAGCGTGAACAACACAACGAGGCTGAGTGCCTTCACCGCAGGTTCCGTCAGCACAAGGTAGGTTTCGCGTACTACGAAGACTTCGACCCAGCGACCGTTCCAGGTGGACACCACTACTTTACACGGTTTATTGACGAGAACCGAGATATCGAGAGGGTTTGCCAGTATTGCAACGTCTGGAAATTCCCAGAAGAGACGACAGGTTGCTGTTGTCGTAATGGTTTGGTCCATGCCCCGCCGGCCCGCGAGGCTCCACTCCAACTCCGACGACTCTTCGATAACCGGACATTCATGCGCTCTATCCGTGTGTACAACAACGCCTTCGCGTTTACATCGATGGGCGCTTCCCCATCACGCCCGCTTCAAGTGGATGACAGCGTCGCCGGGAATGGCGTGTACAACTTCCGCGTACAGGGGTCTGTTTGCCATCGCTTGGGTTCTTAGTTACCTCCCCCCAATGGACGATCCATGTTTACCCAGGTGTATGCGAACGACCCGGACATGGATGCGCGAGTGAGGAGCCGGATGCAGATGACAGGTGGGCTGGACCGCTCGATACTGGAAGCGATTGACGAGGTGATGGTTGACCACAATCCGTACGTTCAACAGTTCTAACAAGCTCGACAAATGTTGATAGAGCGTACTCGGTATGAGTATGTGGAGGTTCGGGAGGAGCGGGAGCGCCGTCGAGCAGCAGGAGAGGATATTCCTGAAGATGACCCAGCGTTGCGGCTGCAGCAGTTGGTCGCGCCTGACGAGGACCTTCGCCTTCGTCTACATGTGAATAGGAACGCGAACCCAGGCACTCGCAACACCCCGACTGCGTCCGAGGTGGCCGCGATTGTCATTGACGATAACGCTGCTCGACCTCGGGATATTCTTCTACGACCGCGTCAAGGAGGGTTCATGCGCATCTTCGAGACCAATGACAGCTACGATCCGCTTCAGTACCCTCTCCTCTTTCCATACGGGGAGCGGGGTTGGACGTACGACATCCCATACGTAGGGAACCCTGTGAATTCCAAGGGGGAGCCACTGACAATGTCGCTACGGGAGTTTGAGGCATATCTGCTATTTGACAGGACAGCAAGTGATTCTCTGATTCTTCGGGGAGGTCGTCTAACACAGCAGTACTGCGTCGACCAGTGGGCCAAGGCGGAACAAGAGCGACTACGCTTCATTGAGAAGAACCAGCTCGAGTATCGACTGGAGACACTTCAGGGCCTCATAGACGCGTTACGGAGCGAATCTGTTGATGTTCATCGGTTGGAGGCTGATGCAATTGTGGCACAGGGTACATCTCGGCCCAATACCCGTCAACCGGATGGAGCAGTACCTGACGCGACCGATCCAGAAGCTGCCAACCTTGGGCGCCAGGTAATTATCCCTCCTAAGTTTACTGGAGGCCCTCGCTACATGTACCAGCGCTTCTTGGATGCTATGGCTATTGTACGAGAAACAGGTGCTCCTAACCTCTCCATCACCATTACCTGCAACCCCAACTGGCCCGAAATCAAGGAAAACTCGAAGCCGCACGAGAAGGCGTCGGATCGACCTGATTTGGTGGCGCGCGTGTTTGTCCAGAAGCTCAAGGCGCTCAATAAGGATCTCGACGAAGGAATCTTGGGGATTCAAGCCGCGCGGGCTCAAGTGGTCGAATACCGAAAGCGTGGCCTTCCTCACGCCCATATCCTTTTGATCTTGAGATCAGAGGACGCGCCAACAACTGGAGAAGATGTCGACCGCTTCGTGTCTGCGGAGCTTCCGAATAAAGAGACGCACCCCGAGCTCTATGAGACAGTGATGTCCAGTATGCTTCATGGCTCCTGCGGACGGCAACATCCAAATTGCCCCTGTATGAAGAACGGCAAGTGCTCGAAAAAGTTTCCCAAGCCGCTATCGGAAGAAACTGTCATGGCTCCCGACAAGCACCCATCGCACAAGCGTCGCCGCCGCCCCGATGGAATACTTTGCCACAAAGGCAAAGTTTGGGACAACGCAACGATTAACCAGTGGATCGTCCCGTACAATGCGTTTCTTTCCCAGAAGTACAACTGCCACATCATCCGTGAAGTGTGCTCGACTAACAAGGCGGTAAAGTACATTTACAAATTCGTCTACAAAGGATCGGACATGATCACGATCACAATTGACGGCGAGGACATCGAGGCCATCGAGATCTTGCAGTACTTGCTGGGACGCTACATTTCTCCTGTTGAGGCATGTATGCGCCTGTTTAGGCATCCCACGCAAGCATCAACACACGCTGTGGTTAGCGTTCCGATCCATTTGGAGGGCATGAGCCTGGTCGCGTATCGTGAGCATGCTACGACGCCTTAGCTTCATAACTTGGTGCGTCGCGGCGATCGATCTATGCTCATGGGCTTTTTTAGACTCTGCGAGAGGAACCCAGTTGAGACTGCTGATCTGCTATACAAGGATGTCTCCAAGAAATACAGATGAGATAAGGACCGAAGGGCTTGGGTGCCCTACAAGAAGTATGTGGCGTCTTTGGGCCGCATCGTTCATGTGTCTCCTCAAGACCCGGAACGGTTTCACCTACGCCTTCTCCTCTGTAATCGCCGATCGCCGAAATCATTTGTGGATCTCCGGCTGGTGAATGGCAGAGAATGCCCAACATTCAAGGAAGCTGCGCTGGCAGCTGGATATTTAGAGGACGACGGAGAGTACGCGGATTGTGCGACAGAGGCGGCGTCGTTCAAGATGCCGTACAAGCTGCGGCAGCTTGTTGGAATTATGCTGGTATATGCTATGCCTGGTCGCGCTGCGGATCTGTGGAACAACTTCAAGAAGGATATGTCGGAAGGCTTTGTTCGTGGCATTGAAAACAGCGACAATCTTCACAACATAACGCGCGAGGATACGGTGCGCCTGCGGATGGCAGAGTACAAAACGTTGAAGCACTTGGCACAATATCTGACTTCAAATGCGAAAACGGTGGAGACGCATGACCTTCCTGGACTGGAAACCTACAGCGACGTATCCTCGGAAGTAAAGACGAAGGCGCGACGTCTGTCGGCATTGTTCAGCAAGAGATAGACGCGTATCCCCAGAATGAACTGCAGCATGTTGCGGCGCAAGAGGACCAACTGAACGAGAACCAGAGAGAGATTTTCGACAAAGTGATTGAAACCGTGAATAACCCCGTGGGAGGAGAAAAACTATTCTTCGTGGGCGAACCCGGCGGAACTGGGAAGTCATTCTTGCTGGAGCAAATCCTGGCTCATGTCCGCCTGCAGCGCAAGGTGGCTATAGCTGTTGCATCAAGTGGAATTGCAGCTACTCTATTGGCAGGCGGTCACACAGCACATTCGACATTCCGTATCCCGCTGAAACCCACGGAGTTTTCGACGTGTACCCTTCCATGGCAGAGCCAGAAACCGGAATTGATTCGTAACGCCAGTTTGATTATCTGGGATGAAGCTCCGATGATGCATCGGGCGTGCTTCGAGGCTGTGGATAGGTCATTCCGAGATATCATGAAGAACGAGCAGAAGCCTTTCGGAGGGAAGGCTATGGTGTTCAGCGGGGACCACCGTCAAATTTTGCCTGTGTTGAAGGATGCTACACGAGCAGAAACATTGAAGGCCTGCTTTAGGTCCTCGCCACTTGGGGGACATTTGCGTCAAGTGCGTCTTACGGAGAATATGCGTGTTCGGACTGCCCCCGACCCGGCCAGCGCAGCTGAGTTGGCTGAGTTCTCTGATTTCTTGCTCCAGATAGGCGAAGGGCGGTATCCGGTCAACTCGGAGGTTAGTGAAAACGATATCTGTCTCCCTCGCGATATGTGTGCATCTCCCGAAACCCGGCGCCCTGCACCGGCGGGTGATGCGGGAACCGACGATGACGAAGGCATGGAAGAGGCCCCTAGCTTCGGACTTCTCCCTCCCATCGAGGATATGCACAGAGACGACTTGGATGAAGTCGACGATGATCGCCGGAAACGCAACGTCAACGCGCTGATTGATGCGGTTTACCCTGGAGTTGCGGGTGATAATTTGCCAGACGAGTATTTCATGGAGAGGGCAATCCTGGCGCCTACCAACGCAAGCGTCGGACGTATCAACGATATGGTTTCGGAGCGTCTATCAGGGGAGACAAAAGAGTATCTGTCGGTTGACAGTCTCGAGGGAGCTGCTGACGCGAATATGTTCGAGCAGGAGTTCCTGAACTCACTCAACTTCTCTGGAATTCCACCGCGCCGAACTGTTTTGAAGGTTGGGACGCCAATCATTATGATCCGAAACCTGGACAGCGACGCAGGATTGTGCAATGGAACACGACTTCGAGTGGTGTCTCTGCGTGAGCGAAGCATTGAGGCAAGTATCATGACGGGTCCATTCAGGGGCAAGAGGGTCTTCATCCCACGTATTATCTTCTACTCTGAAGACGACGACAAGGAGTTCCCGTTCAAGCTACGACGTAAGCAGTTTCCAGTTGTATCAGCCTTCGCCATGACGATCAACAAGGCGCAAGGACAGTCGATCCACCACGTGGGGGTCTACCTCGACACACCCGTGTTTGCCCACGGCCAGTTGTATGTGGCGCTCTCTAGGGTGACTTCAAGGAAAGCCATCAAGATTGCGGTAGACCCGGAAGCTATTGCCGAGGATGGAAGAGTGCATACGAAAAATATTGTTTACCGAGAGATTTTCCAAGAGCGGCGTTGGTAGTTAGTTGGAAATACATGTAGTGTTCAACAATGAAATTCCCACTGTGGCCAACCATGCCGACAGCGTGCGCCACGAGCGCTAGTTACGTTTCTATACTTGACTGTAATTTATTTAAATTCCCCCTCGTAGCCTCTCTATTTTCCTCCTGTTTTCTTCTCCGCATTTTCCGCACACTCAAACGCCGCCTGGGAGCTCTGTAGCCGCCGCTCTTGCTCACCGTGTAGCCGTCGCTGCGCTGCCCTGTACGCTTCGAGCCGCCCCTGACCTTGTTCCTCTCCATCTCCTTTACCCCCCCCGCGCAACTCCAACTGCTTAACTCTCTCTAGGAGCCTCGCAATCATGAGCACCGTCGACGCCCCGCTCTCCCCGCTCTCGGACGACGAATATCACTACAGCGACGTGGAGGAGGAGGACGACGAGTACCAATACTCGGACGAGGAGGACGACGTGTCATCCGTGCAAGCTGACGCCACCCCGAACCTCGGCGGTAAGAAGCAGCACGCGGCGCATTCCCTCTCGCCCTTGGGCAGCGGCTCGGCCGCCAAGAAGAAGCGGCTGAGTCCGAGCGGACTGGGCCACGCCGGCAGCCACAAGCAGCAGGAGTATCACGTCATCGACGAGGAGGAGCTGCTGCAGGAGCAACGCGCGCTCGTGAACGAGATCGCGCAGGTGCTGGAGATCTCGGCCTCCGAGGCCTCGGTGCTCTTGCGGTACTTTGGCTGGAACAAGGAGAAGCTGTTTGAAGGATATTATGCAGACCCCGTGAAGACCAAACACGAGGCGGGCGTCGAGTTTGCAGACAAATTGGCGCCAGTGATCCCAGTAGGAACCAAGGTAGACAAAAAAAAAGAGAGGATAGAGATGAGAGGGGGGGGGGGAGAGGAACTGACTGTTGCTATTGTTTTTTTCTGTTAGGTTGACTGCAACATTTGCTGTGACGAGTACCCGGCCAATGAGATCTTTGGCATGGGTTGTGGACACTTGTACTGTCTGAACTGCTGGAAGCCGTATCTGTCGCTGAAGATCCAAGAAGGGCCGATCTGCGTGACCACGACGTGTCCGGCGCACGGCTGCAAGGAGGTCGTGAGTGACGTGATTTTCAAGAAGATTGTCAGTTCGGAGGACTACCGCAAGTACGCGCGCTACTTGCTGCGATCGTTCGTGGACATCAACAAGGGAGTCAAGTGGTGTCCGTCGCCAGGCTGTAGCAAGGCTATTACTAGTGCTGGCGGACTGTCTTCGGTCACGTGCACGTGCGGATGCGTGTTCTGCCTCCGTTGCGGTGAGGAGGCCCACTCGCCTGTTACGTGCGAACAACTCTCGGCCTGGCAAGAGAAGTGCAAAAATGAATCGGAGACGGCCAACTGGATCCTGGCCAACACGAAGAAGTGCCCCAAGTGCTCCGTCCGCATTGAAAAGAACCAAGGTTGCAACCACATGACGTGCCGAAGCTGCAACTACGAGTTCTGCTGGATTTGTATGGAAGGGTGGGACAAGCACGGATCGGGTACGGGCGGCTACTACAAGTGCAACCGCTATGATGCAGATGCAGAGACAGCCGACACGGACGCGGCGCGAGCGAAGGCGGAACTTGACAGATACCTTCACTACTACCAGCGTTTTGCGAACCACTCGGAAGCTGGTAAGTTTGCGCAGCGGATGCGTGAAGGCACAGAGAATCGCATGATCGAGCTGCAGGCCAGCCACGGGGATTCGTCATGGATCGACGTACAGTTCCTGAACGCAGCTACAGAGCAGCTGATTGAGTGCCGACGAGTTCTCAAGTACACGTACGTCTTTGGTTACTACCTGCCACCCGGAAAGGAAAAAAACCTGTTCGAGTATCTGCAGGAGAACCTGGAGAAGAATGCGGAGCACCTGACCGGACTCTCAGAGATGCCGCTAGACAAAATGAACCGCTCGGAAATCATTAACTACACGCGCGTGACAGAGACCTTCCTGCGCAACCTGCTCACGGGCGTCGAGGATGGTTTGACGTCTAATGCGCCATTGATGTAGGCTCCGTCCGTGTGGCCAAGACTGCAATGCTTAGCTTGCTAGCTGCCCCGGTATGCGCGTACGCAATTGATTTTCTGTCTCGGTTTTATTTGCTCAGATATTAGGTAGGCTGAGCGCTGTTTGTTGCCCAGGAGAAGAGGGCCAGGACGCAGATACGTCAGCAAGTCTTTAACCCCCGGAACTGGTGGTGCTTCCCTGCAACGAGCAGCGCTATGGAATGGATGAAATAAATGAAGTATGGAGGATGCCTGGTGTTTGCATACTTATATCTTAGAGAAAATCGTCGTAATGAACTGCAGCTACAGGCCGGATACGTGATCACCAAAGACGAAGGAACCTATCTCGCTGGCTAGATCAATCATCATCATCACCACGGAGTGTCCTAGCCGCTGATCGAATTGCCTTCCGTGCCACAGGCTCTTTGATGCCCACGAAATTTAAGTCTTCCAACTCAATGCCAGTCTGCAGTAACGATACACTATAGTGGTGAGCACCAAGAACAGCTACGATGGCTCTAAGAAACCAAGAACGCACCTCGCGAATAAAATCGAGTGAATCGAAGCCCTTCGCCTTGAGCATGGGCGTGTATCTCTGGAACCCAATCTGCTTGAGCCAAAGGTAGACTTCATCAGCGCGGTCCTCCTCCGTCTCTGGCAACTCGGGTGGCTCTTCAAACGTAGCCGTAGCGCTACTCCTACGTCTTATCTTGCGCGGAGCTGTGGCGTCCGATTTTGCCTTCGGTCGTCGCTCCTGCGGCTTCGGTGTCTCCTTGGGCGGTACCTGCGGCATTTTCTTCGACTTGTTGCGACTGGGACGGCTAGCATTACTGCTACTCGCACTTGTCCCTGGAGTACTATTGTTTGGCAGGTCGTGCTCACGCGCATATACCTCGTTTGCATAGTCGATACCCTGGTTGATGAGTTCCATCCACAGCTCAAGGTCCCGCTTTGACACCGCCTGGAGCTCGCGTTTGATCTTCCAGTTGCTATCGATTACGTTGAACCGCAGTTCCGGCATCTCCATCGTTTTCCAGATCCGACACTCGCGCAGTGATAAAGATGATATGGGCGGTAGCTTGCACCGCCACTCCGCATTCTGCTGCTGATGTTGTTTCCAACGCGGGGGGACGTCTGTGTAATGGAGTTGGTCGTGGTCTACGATGAACCACCTCTCGACCCAAGAGCGCTTTCCGCGGCGGCCACGCTTGAGAATCACCCCTTCATGGTAAGGCGCTGGCGAAGCGGGGTGGGCCACAACGTCGCTGTCGACGCTCTCCTCGTCCAAAAACGGATCGTCGACGACTTGCGAGCGCACATCGCGTTCCTCTTCGTCCGAATCCATGCCCATTGTGTTATGCCGGCCATTTGCCTGCAAATTGTAGCTGTTGTCTTCCTCCTCTTCTTCCTCTTCATCGTCGTCTTCTTCTTCTCCATCGTCGTCATCGTCATCATCATCATCATCATCTTCCTCATCGTTCTCTCCGTAGTAAGCGTCATCGTCATCCTCAATTTGAGGTTCACGCTCGCCAGGTGTGAACGGAACGAGCTCCACAGCGTCGCTGTACGTGTTGTTAGTATGCTTCAGCACATTTTCAAGCGTCTGCACAATAGTCTTGATGTTGGGGCGCTCACTGGGCTCAAATGAAACGCACTTTTCTGCGAGAGTCGCGAGTGCCGGCGGACACGAAGCTGGAAGGGCGTCACGGAACTCGGGCAGGAGCACTTGGAACTTGTACTGCGGAAGACGCATCACGAATCCATCGGAGTTGGCCACACGACAGCACAGTATTTCCATAAGCACGACGCCGAAGCTGAAGATGTCCACGCTGTGATCGTAGTCTTCGTCCAGGAACATCTCCGGTGCCATGTATGCATCCGTACCGCAGTACGATTTCCGGCGCTGCTTGCTCGCATCCGATTCGGCTGCTCCGTGTGCAGTAGCTGTGACGGGCTTGATCTCAACTGCAAAGCCAAAGTCGCAGAGCTTGGCACGGTGGTGATCGTCCAGCAGAATGTTGGACGACTTGATGTCTCGGTGCACAATGTGTCTCTGCTGCAGGAACTCGATGCCCTCGGCGGCGTCCAGCGCAATGCGCACCATGCGATGCCAGCCAATATGGGGCTTCTTCTCACTGCGAATAGCTTTGAGCAGTAGATCCACATCGCCATTGTTCAAGTACTCGCTGAGGATCCAGACTTGTTTGGATCGGGCATTGTCCGCTGCTCCTGCGAACTGCAGCAGTCTCGGGTGGCGCAGCAGCCTCAGCACCTGCACTTCCCTCAGCACAAAAGCCGGGATGTTGCCTTCTACATCTTTCGGCTGGCACTTGACAGCGACGTGTTGACCTCGGTAATCGCCGGCGTAGACCACCGAGAAGGCTCCTTTGCCGATCTCTCGGCCGATCTTGACGGCGGCGGGCTCGACTCCGAAGAGCATCTTGGCATCGACTCCCTCCTGTTCTGGCCACTCTGGCTGGTGCTTCTCCGGCTGTTCCTGTTGCTGTTCTTGTTCCTCTTCTTGTTGCTCTTGCTGATGGTGTACGTGCTTCATGTGCTTCGGCTGGCCTTGTACTGGTGCTGAGGGCTGAGGCTGCTGCTTGGCCTCCAGCTGCGACGTGAAGGCAGCGAGCGGCGACTTGTGCGGCAGCGGCCGGCGCTGGGCGTACTCTCCGGCGAGCAGCACTTGGCTCTGGTTCCCCAGCATGTTGTTGTTGTTGCTGCTGCGCTGTTGGTCGTGGTGGTGGTCGCTCAACGGGAGGGCTCGCCGGCGGTCTGGCGTCTCATTCACGCAGAACGTTGCGGCCAGGCAGCGGCTCAGCATGGCGCGATGGTCCTCTTTTAGCTCCAGCGTGTCTGCGTAACGGCCCGCCAAATCCGGACTGCAGGTCTCTGCCAGCGCCTCTCCTCGCCGTGGCCGCTTTCACTAATTCGCCGCACGTTCTCGCAGCTGCCGAAACGAATACCATGATTTTACACCACACATAGTGAAAACAAGACACACAAACCTCGCATACCACATAGCGACCTGCAATATTGTACAGGAAGCAGGCGAAAAGGCACATGGCTACATGCACACGAACCCACAAAGCTACGCCGAGACGTGAGCGACGTCGACGCCACCACCCAGCGGCGAGGTGGCCTTCTGCAATGCATTACCGTCGCTGCAAGAACGAGAGCTATCGAGCCAAAGCAACCGCGGGAACATGGGCAGCTGAATGTCCACGCAGCATAAACGCCGTCGGAAGGTATCCAATCCTGATATTTTTTGGTGGTCACGAGGTGCGCGTTATCGGAGACTGTCCACCCTTCCTAGATAGATGCGCACCTCACAAGTGCTGTTGTCACTGCAACGTGAACTGAGACCGCACCCACTGCATTGCCATGCGGACGATTCCTCCATGCGGGCGCTGGACGTTGCCGTCTCTCCCTGTCGGAGCTTCCCTTCCCCCCGCGCCCTGTTTCCACGCCTTGCTTCAACACGCATGTTATTGTTGATGATGCTCTTACCCGAGTCAGAGATACCGGTGCCGGCGAAGCAAGCCTCTATAATGTGAAGTATTTTTTTCTTACCCTCTAGGACTATCAAGCTAGCTTCGGTTTGCGACCAGTACGTGCAGTGCGGGCATGTACTCGGCGATGATGGCGGACACGTTGAAGGTCACGTGGTTGAGCATTTGCAGGTTGGCCTCTGTCATGACCCGGAACTCGTCGAAGCTGATGAAGCCGTCCTTGTCCAGGTCCACGTCCTCCATTGTCTTGGCCACGATTGTGGCGAGGCAGTCGGAGGGGATGTTGATGCCGTTCTCTTGAATACACGCCTCTAGCATACTCAGCAGCTCTTGGGTCGACAGCTTCCCATCGCGATCGAAGTCGAGGATGTCGAACGAGACTGAACAAGATCAACAACTATTGTCAGGTTTTTCGAGTTCACACAAACACACACAGGTGAATCGACAACGCGCACATTTGATCTTCTCAGCCGTGCCACCTTTCGACGATAGCACGGACACGCTCTGCAGGAACTCGTCGAAGCTGATGAAGTTGTCGTCGTTGGTGTCGAAGAGCTGAAAGATGCGGTCCACATACAGCGATTCCTTGACAGTGAAGCCTAGCGCCGTCTGGAACTCGCTGCGGTCGATCAGTCCATCGTCCCGCTTGGTAGAACTGATGAGGTCGAAGTGTACGTTGAGTGCTACCACCTCGTCCGGCGTGAAGTTGGAGTTGCTCGCAAATTCGGCCACTTGGTCGGTGCTCAGCTTGCAGGTTAGCGGCGTTCCATCTGACGTCGATACTGCAGCAGAGCCCAGGCTTTCCCTGACAGTCGAAGCTGCTGCCCCCATTGCCACCAAAATATAGTGAACTCAAGGGCAAGTTGCAGTCCGTTTTCGGCTCGGCTCGCGTCGTTTCATGATCACGAGCATCTGTTCTATGTGCCGCACACCCAATCGTTCTAAACCGGCGTCTAAATCGGAGGAATTAGGCCCAGAATTAAATGTCTTGGAAATTGTATGGCAGCCGTTGCTAGCCACACGCCCAGCAGCATCCTATTGACGGCCCCGAAGACACCATGATGGCCATGCGCGTGCTGACCAAGCGCCTGCCTGTGCGGCGTCTGCAGACCTCGGCGCTGCGTGCGCTGTCCACGGAGGTCCCTCCCGCCGTTGCCGCCGACGCCACCGCCGCCCAGGAGGCTGCAGAGACCGTGGAGATCTCGGAGGAAGAGCTGGGAAACCTCGCCGGAGTGCCCATCGCGCAGGCCACGGAGGCCCACCGCCTCAAGTTCTTCGCGTTCGCCAAGGAGAAGCAGGACGCGCTCTTCCCGGAAGGCGTCGGCCGCCGCATGGACGACACGTTCGACCTCGTGGGCCACCGCCACATTATGTTGCGCGACAATACGCTGCAGATCATCTCGGCCATGAAGGGTGCGTCACGTCAGACGCACTGCATTGCCTTGGTTGTTGTTGAGAGACTAATCTTGTTGTTTTTATTGTTGTTTTGCAGACTGGGAGACGGCCAAGAACGACTCGAATGGCGCCTACCTGATCGACGGCGACCGCGGCACCGGAAAGACTTTTGCGCTGCACCAGATCGTGCAATTTGCACGTGAGAGCAACTGGGTGGTGCTATACGTCCCCAACCCGCGCTCGTGGTGCCACGAAGCTCCGTACGTGATGCAGTCGCCCTACCAGGAGGGCAAGTTCGACATTGACATGTACGGCGTGGACCTGCTCCAGAAGTTCCTGCACTGCCACGGAGAGCAGCTGCGATCCATCCCGCTGCGCGGCAAGTACGCGGACCGATACTACCCGACGGACGAGTACGAGTCCAAGCCCAAGAACGCGGCGGACTACAAGGACGCCGCGCTCACCCTGCGTGACGTGGTTGTCGGCGGCATTCGCGAGGAGGAGCTCGCGTGCCAGGCGGTGTGCGACCTGAAGGAGGAGCTGGTGCAGACCACGGAGTTCCCCGTGCTGATCGCCATCGACGACTACAACACGTGGTTCCAGCCTACGGTTTTCGGCTACGAGGGCAAGGACGTGGAGGCCGATGACATTTCGGTGATCGCTGCGTTGAAGGACATTGGCGCCAAGGGCTATGACGAGTCGCGCAAGCTCAAGAACGGTCTATTCATCGCTGCCGTGACCGAGAACTTCCCCAAGAAGGTGCACTTCAAGCAGCAGGTGGACTACCGCAAGATCCGCTCCACCATGCGCACATACACGCCTGAGGAGCTCGCCACCGTCGTCTCGTACTACAACCAAGTCAGCTTCCTGCACGGTGCGTTCAACTCATTGTCATTGTTATCGTCTCTGTGCTGGTATCTAATAACTTTGTTTGCTACTTTTTCAGACAAGCCCACGGACTCGCAGCTGGCGTACTTCCGACTGATGACCAAATCGCTCCCGCTCCACGTGTTCGACCGCGCGTCGTTCTCTTAGATTATGGTAGAGTCCTATCTTAGCAGCAGTACCATGACATGGAGGCAAACAATGCAGGCAGACAATGTTAGACAAAACTTACACACATGTTGGATTCTATTACATCGCGGTTCCACGCGACATACAAGGATTTCCAGAAACAACAGGATAGAGACAAAAGAAGAGCTCTGCAAGGACAAGGACATCTTTTTGATCAGGATACCGTCCAAATACATCTTCGCCAACGAAGACGAGATGAGGACGTCCATCAAGCGGAAGTGGCGAAGTGGCGTCGCCAATCTACGCACGAATCGAAACGTATTCGACTGCAGTAACTGGACTACACCGAGCGAGATCATTTATTTTTCGTCATTGGACTCGTAGCGGATGCCCCAACTTGGTTACGTGAAGCCAACGAAGTTATGGAACACGATATCGCCGCCGGCAAACACGACAAGGATAGCTGGAACTTCGATCTGGACGCCGTTGCAGGCAAACCTCGTAAGCGCAAGGAGATGTCGTATCGCGACCAGTTCACCGATGGAGAGTTTGTTAAAATGTGCGAGGACGGCATTGACGACGAAGAAATGAAGTCGGCGTCGAAGAGTCCCGAGGAATCCAACCACGGCAAACGAAAGCGCGATGAGGACGAAGATTTCGTGGATGCTACTGCCGTTGCCGAAGATGAGGAGTTTGGCAACGATAACGATGCGTCGAGACGTGAACGCAGGATGCCATGTTACTACTACCGCAAAGTCTACGACGCCGCCATCAAACTTAAGGACCCTAGCGGGCGTCTACGTTCAGATCTGTACATGGAGAAGCCCTCCGCGATGGACTACCCTGACTACTACACGATCGTGAAGGAACCGATGAGTATTACTATGCCTCGCACGGAGCAATTCGAGGGCGATTTCAACCTCATGGTGGGCAACGCGCAGTTGTACAACCATCCCGAATCGCTGGTGGTGTTCAACGCGTTGGAGATCGATAAGTGCGTCAAGACCAAGATGAAGCCTCTGCACTTGAAAACGATGGAACAGGTCGTGGCAGCTTACGAGAAGGCCGAAAAGGACTACAAGCGGCGCTCCAAGAGTCGTAAGGACAAGAAGAAACTCCGTCACTAAGTGAGGATGTTCACATCAATTGCATTTCACCAGGTCAGTCAGTAAGCGTACCGTACAAAATCTATCGGTTTCCACTTCACCTTCATCTTCTTCCATTACGTAAAGTAGCCGGCATCAATCGCATCCGAGCTCGTGCCCTTGCTGTCCAGCACCCCAATGTTCCTCGAGGACGGCGCCTCCTTGAACGTCTTGTAAGTCCGCTAAAAGTAGCAATAACAACCACACTCGTAAAAAAAAAAACTTCCAACTCAGCACAAAGCCGACAAGATTGATATGCACGTACGTCCAGGTGATCATCAACCGCCATCACTGCCGCTAGATTGCCAAACCGGTGACAATAGTTGGGTGCGCTCCAGACCGTCGAGAACGTTTCCCTAAACAGCACTTGATACCCCTCCATGCACAACTGATGTGCTCTGGCCATGTGCGCCAGTTTGTTCGTGTGCAGGAACTTCTCCACCACATCTTCTCCGAAAATGTAGCCCGCTCCTCTGGGCGACATGTGGAAGCCCAGCGTCTTGGCGTCTGGGTCGGACCACACAATGTCGGCGAAGATGCCGTCCGGAGGGATCTCCTGGAACCGGTCGAGCATCCTCAATTGGTCCAGGTGATGCAGCGCCGGACTCAAGCCGCCGTGCAGACACAAGAGCCGGTCGTCCACGAGCGCCCCCAGCGGCAGGAAGTCGAAGAGCTCCATGAAGGCCTTGTACACGCGCGCGTCCCCGTCGTATTTCTTCATGCACTCGATCTGGAAGCCGTACACCTGCGTCGTCTGGCGGGACTCGTGGTTGCCACGCAGCAGCGTCACGCGGTCCGGGTAGCTGGCCTTGAGCACGCACAGAGTGGAGATGGTCTCGACGCTCATGGCACCGCGGTCCACGAAGTCCCCTAGGAAGATGTAGCTCGTGTCGGGCGCCTGGCCGGCCAGCTTGAATAGCTCCAGGAGGTCGTGGAACTGGCCGTGGATGTCCCCGCACACAGCCACGGGGGACGCCACACGCACCACGTTGTCGTCCTCGACTAGCAGGTCTTTTACGCGCTCGCATAGAGCTAGCACGGCGTTCGCTTCCAGGTGCTCGCCGCGCTGCAGCCGCTCCAAGTGCCGCCCGTAGTGCGTCGCCATGGCGATCCCAGAATTCTTATCTTGAAAACGAAATGCAGGAAAAAAAATATTGGAACATGGCTACATTTTGGGAACAATCCGTCGACACGATAGCTGCCACTCGGGCGCGGATAACAAGACGAGATGCCTTGCAATGTGAGGTTCGAAGAACTTTCGGAAATGAAGCTCATGGCAGCACCTTACAATCACTCTAATCCGAAAGAGAGACGATGTTTCGTGGATATACTACCGAACGTAAAAGTGAAGAAGCTTCACGAATGCTATAGATGTTGGGGGTTGCACATCATTCAAAAGCCATACACATCAATGTAACTGAACTTGCCAACGACTGAGCAACTGCTTCATCGCCCCAGGATTCCCCAACAACGCTGCCCTCGTTAGGCAAAACTCAGGATCGTCCGATTCCCCTCTCTCCAACAAAACCCTCACAATGGAGGTGTTTCCGCAGGTTATTGCCATCGTCAGTGCTTCGCTGATATTTTCTGAGTTGCCTTTAAGAAGTAGTGCTTCGATGACATCGACTCGTCCTGATGCTACGGCAGCCCGGAAGATAGCAATCGAATCGAACGGATTGTCTCGACGTAAAAGTATCCGAATGATGGGATGCGGTGATAGATTACAGCCATCTCGAGCGCCATCGTGGCATCCGTAGTTGCAGGACGGTTCCAAAGTAAAATCTCTACAATCTGGGTGTGATCATTCACGATGGCTATACGCAAAGCCTCGCTGGTAGAGAAATAAATATGGTGAAGTGACATTACCGCCGTGCATTGGTGATTTCGCGCTGCCGCTAACTCCGAAGTTTCTTTGAGGTGAAGTGCGCTGAATCGGTCACGAAAGTATCCACCAGTATTGACTAGCACCCCGTTTCTCGTAGTTATCATCATATATGGCCCATCAGTGTGGTGCTCGACCAACCATTCGATCACGGCAGTGTGGCCGTTGGCCATAGCTGCACAGCGCGTCGGTACTGAATCCTCCACATCGACCATACAGTCGTTCCATTATATCCACTCGTCCTCTGGCAGCGGCACCATCCATAGCCCGAAATGTAAGAATTCATGACGTCTCGTAAGTGCTTACAAGACCCCGCAGGTCGTAGTACTCAGCGGCATCAATGGTTGTGGATAGAAGGTAATCGTTCACCAGCTCAATTGTGTGCGGAGGCCCGCCCAGTCGTGGTGTGAGCGCTAACGATACGCGGTGTAGGACTTCGGGCTTGGCCATCGTGCTTCACGTTGAATACTGGGCTCAAGAATGTGCGATATGCTGCTGACAGACTATTGGTCTCTGATAGACGGATTGAAACCAGACAGGTGGAGAATTGAGGATGCCTTCGGTTCCCTTAGTGTCCATCACTAGATGATAACCAGACAATGGCAACAAATCGAGTTATCTTTGCGATGCTGCAGGAACAGTTGATCAATTCCATTGTTATGCCGAGATAAACACCATTCTTCAAGCTGCAACGCTGCTGTGTCGCGTGGATCTCCCCAAATCGAGAGTCTCAAGTTGAGAAGCTTTCGGGAACGCTTTCTCCCAAAATACGGGTAACACCAAAGTTGTCGTTTTAGCTTTTTCATTTCTGCGTGTTTCGCAACGCTATTGTTGCTCGAGTCGTACTTGAATTGCAGCAAAGTGCTGCTGCGGGTAGTTGTGTCCTTCATTACTTTCCAATTTACCAACACCAGCACACGTCCCAACCCAAACTCCTTTAACTGAAGGCCATGTTCAAGTCTCTGGCCTTTGCGTTCACTCTCGGTGCCGTCGCGGTCTCCTTCGCAGCGGCCACCTGCGCCGATGCCGAACAGGAAATCAGCGTCCAAGGCGTCGACGGATACTTCTGTGTGAATGGCGACAGCTGCGCAGGCTCCAACTCCCTGGGATCCTGTCCAGATGCACAGGTCGGTCTGGAGTTCGGCTCGTACTGCGATCTGCTTGAGACCGGCGCCTACGGCTGTAAACCATACTCCAACTGGGATTTGCCGGCGAGCGCCGAATACGATGCACCGCTTGACTGCACGGGCAACATCGCGGGCGACTTTCCCGTCAGCGTTGAGGACAGCGACGGCACGTTCTGCTCGGCAGGCCCCGTTTGTTCAGGAACCATTGCAGGCAACTGCCCCGGTGTTCAGGTTGGACTACCTACCGGTTCCACCTGTGTTGTTATCGAGACGGGCGTCTACGGATGTGTGATCTCGACTGCGGATTAAGAGAGGCAGGCCGAGTCCATCTACTAGATGGACTGAAAAGTGCTAATAACTTTGCTAACGCCAGGTATAATCGATCACTAAGACGCTTTTTACCCCTAATGCTACAAGTTTTTTTATTCAATTGCTTGTTTCTGCGCGAAATGAGAGTACATTCTCCACGTCGTCTTTTTGCGCAACGAGAACGCTTACTTACATCGGTGGGACTTCGAGTGGGTGAAGCAAAGATGCCAAGTGTATAAATCACCTCCATTTATATTAATCGAGCTGAGTGACAGTCACTCATGACCCTCAGACGATCAGTGGCGGGGCTTTTGTACGGGAACAGCAGGTCGAATTGCTACAGCGGTGGTACAACATTCTGGCATATCGTCTCGATTTTATGGAGCTCGTAAACCCATCAAATCTAATCTCGTTTCCCAAAAATCATTGCAAAGCACAGCAATGCCTCAGAATACTTCAACCGTGATATCGGATTCAATAGTATTGTAAGCCTAGTCAGCCGGTCTAATCGGAGGTATCTATCGGCTCGACTGCACTCTGAAAAAAATAAGATGATAGCCGCCATCAGCAGACCTCAAGTCCAATACCGACCAACTTCCGTTACACAAGATGATGAGCGAGAGTGCTGTAAAGAACAATCCAGTTCGTAATCGACGATGACGTATGGCCTGGGGCCCTTACCTGGGATAGATCCCCGGATTGGAGGCTTTGAGACACATGGAAGTGACCATTCTTGTCTTGAGCCTTGAGGCAGTAACCCCTTTTGAAGAAGCTTGGCCACTGGCTTGCGGGGGAGACAGATAGCTTAGTTATGCCGTGACTAAATCGTGATTGCTCTATCATTCCTGGTCTTTGCTGGAGGTGCGCTGATCAGCCCATTTCACGAAACGTTGAGTTGTGTCACTACCAGGAACTACACCCCCTCTCACGTCGATGGATAGCGGCGTCCTCTTCCCACCAAACCGCCAGCGACTGAGCGATGGTATCGTTCATCAGGTCGTCCAGCGCAACAGACCACAGTCTCTCGACCTCTTTGCTGTTGCGGAAAGTGGTAGCAGCTCCATGCACCAGGTTGACGACACGAGACACCTTCTCATCAACGAGGCCGAAACGAAGCGAGTTGCTGCTGAGATCGAGCTACGTCGACAGCGCAACAGGATGCACCAAGCGAAGCACAAGATGAAGCAGAAGAAAAAAGTGCTCGACCTCGAGATCGGCATTCGTCAGCTTCGAAACGAAGTTCAGCAGCTCAAATTGCAGAAGGAGGTCATCTCTGCTGGAGTCGCGACAAACACAACAGCCTGGAGCGTCGCGGCCGAGTACTTTCGACTCTTTCGGAACGGATTTAAGGGCCCCGTAGCCACCGTGCAGCCGTCCGCCTCGGAATCCGCTATGATATCACTTCCGCCAAGTGAGTCTTTCGTGCAACGTGATTTCTTTATCGCTTCGATGACGGAAGATGTGGTAGGGGATACCGGATTTGGAGTGGAGAATCTGCTTGAAGGGTGGAGACAACTATCGTTGTACCACGACAATATGATGATCGAGTTGGTTCAACTCGATATCGGTCCTGACGAAGACATTATTGCCACGGTCCGAAGCGCTACAACCATGAGCGAGAAGGTACTGCGGCATGGATTTCCACACCTGTTAGAGAATGGAGAATGGACCCCTCTGGGGGCTAGGTTACTTGGGCGACGCATCGTGATGCAGGGAGCTGTCAGCTTTGTGTGGGATGAAGAGAAGGGTCGCGTTTGTAGCTTGCAGTACTCTGTCGACATGCTGACCCCGATGTTGCAGCTGCTTGGTAACTTGGAGGATGTAGCTCGCGTATTTGACCGTGCCCAGGTTTCACCTGAAAGCAGGTTGGTACACGTATCGAGTTAACCATAGTCATCTGTAGAAATGACAAGTACCATTTTGCATTTGTAGGATATCCTTTCATGCAGTACAGCTATCGCAAAACAGCGCAATTGCCCCGCCTGCTTTGCAGCGGTTTGATACTTAAAACTTATAGAAGGAGTCGATGTTGTGCGATAACAGCATTTTCATGGGCTGTGTTTAAAAACTCTGTCCTGACAAATAATTGATCACCCGATTATAGTTAATTGATTCAGGCACAGTGTTAGCACTTGCTAGGACTACCTCGTTACAGTCAAAACACCATGATTCAGCTCTTCTGGGTGTGGCACAGAATAGCCTTATGATCATCAAGTTTATCAAAGCATCGGGCAGTTGCTTTTTCGAACGCACATCATGTCGTTACGTCGCTGCTCCGCATCATTCACACTGTGTTCCATGCAACGTGGCGTTTGCGCAATGATATCTACTCCCACGAAACCCAAGCGGGGTCACCAAGATCTCCAAGCATCGTCAATTCCTTCACCCGACATTGCCAGTTTTTATATCGCCACGCGATGGAACTAGGTGTTGACGGCGAGGCAGCAGTCAATACTCTTGAACGACTCGGATTTGAAGTTCCCGCCCCATTGAATCTTCCTCCACCAGAACGTCGAATGTGGATCCCACGCCCATGTGTTACTAGTAACAAACAGTAGCTAGCGAAACGAGTAGTGCAAAGTCAGTTAATCAACTTTCTCTCTCTCTCTCACGTACAGCGCAGAATCGGTTCGTGTTCATCATAACCAAGTACATTGACATTACTCACTCCAACTCAATGTGAGTAGATATTGTTGCGATCAGTGGTAGGAATGATAACAGGAGCTTTAAAGCGCAGTTACCACCTTGTTACTCCGTTAGCTTCCTATCTACCAGAGAAATCGGAGACTGACCCTACGTAGTAACTTTGCGCAGAAACAGCGGGGAAACCTCAAAAAGTTGGTGACGCCCGGGCTCAACCGGAACTCGAACCGAAAAGTAAGCAAGACCCGTCGTTTTCTGCTTGCAACTGTATGACTCTTTAGCTAGGACTGCAAATGGAAACAAACGCTACGCTGGCAAGCCACTCATCTTCTCTACCATGCGCACTGCTTACTCGTCGGCCGCCTTGGTCGTCTCCAGTTCCTTGAACATGGCGATGGCCTCCTCAAGGGTCTTGGTGCCCGTCACCTTGTTGTCGCGCGTACGGATATTGACGGAGCGCGACTCCTTCTCCTGTGCACCCACCACGAGGATGAAGTTGTAGTGGGCCATCTGGCCTTCGCGGATCTTCTTGTTCAGCGTCTTGCCCGTGTCATCAATATCCACGTCGAAACCAGCGCGGAACATGGCGTCCTTGACCTCGTAACCGTAGTCCACGAAGGCAGCGCCCACCGTGACAATGAGCAGCTGGCGCGGGGACAACCAGAACGGGAACTTGCCGGCGTAGTGCTCCACCAACACGGCAACAAATCGCTCCAGCGAGCCGTAGATGGCGCGGTGGATAATCACCGGGCGCTTAAAGTTGTCAGCATCGTCCGTGCGGTACTTCAGGTTAAAACGGATAGGCAGCTGGAAGTCGAGCTGCACCGTGGCGCACTGGTGCTGACGCTTCAGGGCATCCGTGATCATGATGTCAATCTTGGGGCCGTAGAAAGCGCCATCACCGGGGTTGACCACCCACTTGCCAGCGCCCACGAACTCGTCCAGAGCCTCAGCAAGCTGCGTCTCGGCACGGTCCCACTGCTCCATGTCGCCCATAGCCTTCTCGGGACGCGTTGACAGTTCCAGGTTGAACTCGATGCCGAAGACGTCGTACACGTACTTCATGAATTCCAGGAAGTCCAGCACCTCCTTCTTGATCTGGTCGTCGCGGCAGAAAATGTGGGCATCGTCCTGCTGGAAGCGACGCACGCGCGTCAGACCCGTCAGAGCACCACTCAGCTCGTTACGGTGCAGCACACCGCAGTCAGCGAAACGGAGAGGCAGCTCACGGTACGAGCGCTGACGGAAGTCGAACAGAAGCGACGCGGCCGGGCAGTTCATGGGCTTCAGCGCGTATTCCTGTCCCTCCACGTCGAACACGAACATGTTGTCCTTGTAGTGCTTAGCGTGGCCCGAGATGTTCCAGAGCTCCATGTTGAAAATGTTGGGCGTGATGACCTCCGAGTAGCCGCGTTCGCGGTACTGCTCCCGAATGAACTTGAGCAACTTAAAGTAAATGGCCGAGCCGTGCGGCAGCCAGAAACCGCTGCCAGGACTGAGCGTGTGGAAGAAGAAGAGTTCCTCGCTCACGCCGAGACGACGGTGATCGCGCTTGGCGGCCTCAGCCTGGAAGTGCTTCCACTCCTTCATCTTGTTCTTGTCCGGGAACGAGATACCGTAGACACGCTGCAGCGTGTCGTTGCCGGTCTTGCCCAGCCAGTACGAGCTCGACGAGCGCGTGACCGCGAGCGCCTTGATCTTGCCCGTGTGGGGCACGTGAGGGCCGCGGCACAAGTCAATGAGCGGGCCGCAGCGGTAGGCCGTCGTCTTGCCTCCGTCCGGGATCTTGGTGGAGATGATCTGCGTCTTGAAGACGTTGTCAGCGAACATCTCGAGCGCTTCTTCCTTGGTGAGCACGATGCGCTCGAACTTCTGCTTGTCCTTGACGACCTTCTGACAGGCCTTTTCAATGACGCTGAGGTCGCTCTCCGGGACCGTCTCGGTGCCCATGTACGAGTCGTAGTAGAAGCCGCCTTCCACGGGCGGGCCGATGGTCAGGTGCGCGCCCTTGAGCGTCTCGAGACTCTCGCCCAGGATGTGGGCGCTCGAGTGCCAGAAGACCATGCGGCCCTCATTGTCGTCGAACTTGAGCAGCTCCAGGCGGCAGTCGCCAATGAGCGGCCGGAAGACGTCCCAGAGCTCGGCCGAGTCGGCCACGGCGCCGCAGCACGCGTCTCCATTAGCCTTGTCGCTGGCCTCGTTTCCGTCCACGTCGGCCGCCGTGACGCTGAACGGGTCCTCGGGATGGCCGCGGTACGTGACGCGGGCCACGACGACCTGGTCGGCCAGGCCCTGCGAGATCTCGAGGGCCACGTCCAGTGGCGTCGTCGTCCAGGCCAGGCCCTCCTTCACGGCGCCGTCGGGCAGCGTGATCTTGATGGGCGTCTGCTTGGCGGCCAGCGCCTCCAGCTGCTGCTTCTGCTCGGCCATGATGCGGTCGTACACGGCCACGCGCGCCGCCACGAAGGGAGGGTTGGGCGTCAGCGTGAACGCGCCGCCGATCTTGGCCTCGCTGGCCGCGCCCGTGACCTTCGGGCCGCTCTCCTTGGTCAACCGCGTCTGCACGCGCGCGGGCTCGCTGCTCATAGTGCCGATCTCTTCTGTGGGGGAGGCCGCGAAAGGGAAAATGGGGATGACTGGATGATGGATCGCAGCATATCTCTCCAAAAAGGACCTTTTCTTATTTAATGGGCCGCGTTTTAGGTGAATTCAAGCGTTGCAACACGAGTTGGCACCATTCTCGAAACCCAAAATGGACACAAAGACGCGAGTTAGCACCATAGATGGACACGAACAATGAGGCACATGCTGCCAGGAGAAGTTTCCCATGTTGTTTCACGCACTCTATCATTCAGTCAGATGGAATCCAGAGCAGAGCCCAGCACAGCACACGACAGTGACGGTCAATCGGAATGTTGCTGGAGGGGTAGATGGGACCAGGTCGGGCCACCCGTCCAGGTTGCGATTGTTGAGGGGTCTGGTCTTCATGAATCCAACCGAGTCGCATCACAGCGAAGCGAGCGCGAGTTGGGCCTTGAGCTGACGGACCTTCTCCTTCAGCTGGAGGTTCTCGCTGCGCACGCCCTCGAGCTCCGAGTGCGCGGCGCGTAGCTCCCCGTCGAGGTCTTTCTGGAGCGACTGGAACGACGCCAGCGTGTCGAACATCTTTTCACGCCGGATCTCCAGCTCAATGACACGCTCGCGTAGCTGGTTCTTGTCCATGGCCTCCGTGATGATCCGCGTGAAGATGCTGAAGATGTCCGACTCATCTATAAGAACAAGTATCACAAGGTTAGCATATGTACACCACTGTCGGAGAAATCTCGTCAAGGCTCACCGTTGGCGTAGTCGTTGTCGACGATGTTGACAAGGAAGTACGTGTCGTAGATGTGCTGGATGACTTCGCGTTCGCGCGAGCCCTCTGCGTAGGCCGTCGCCCATTGCGTCTGCCACAGCTCGAAAGCCTCGTCCTTCCAAGCGGCGAACGAGTCCGAGTCCACGACGGTAGGCTGCACGATTTCAGTGCCTGGGAAGACGCCCCATGTGACGGCAGTGACGCTGTGCAGCGGCGTGTTGCGGTGCTCGTCGCCCTGGCGGTTGAGGGCGTGGAACGACAACTGCGGATAATCACGACGCATAACCTTCACGAGATGCGCCATCTTCTCGGGGGCCACGAAGAACTCCACGTACGCCTTCTGGAACACGACACCATCGTTGCCTCCCCAGCCGACGGACGGGTCGCTTGAGGGAGCACCATTCACACGCGGTTGGCTGTTGATCGTCAGGAAGCCGTTGGAGTTGAGCCACTGCAGGTTTTCACGAATGGCAGCGCTCTCGAGCGACAGAGCCTGCTCGCACCACGGCAGTTGCTTCACGTGGCCGTCAATAAAGCGGACGAACACGTTCCACACATCTTCTTCGGTCTGCGGAGTGCCCCATAGTTCAGCACGCTGGAGCTTCGGTCGCTTGAAGGCCAGATAGTATTCCGACAGTTCACCATAGGCCGGACTCGTACGGTCTCCCCATCGTCCGTTGGGGAACTCGTCCCACGCAGCAGTACGCGCAATGTAGCTGGCTTGACGGTTTGACCAGAAAATGGGGCGCACCTGCTCTCCGTCGACGGTAGAGCGCTGCAGCGTGGACTGCCACGGCAGCTCACGCTGGTTGCGCGCAGGCAGCAGTTGCAGACCTTCGAGCACCTGCGTCACAGTCGTAGCCAAGTTCATCGTGTAAAAATGCAGCGAGTTCACGCCTGCAGCTTGGAGCCGCTGGCACGTTTCCACCGCCAACTGGGTACCATAGCGACGCACCGCTGCATCGTCGTTCTTAATAGCGCCCAGAGCCGTCAGCACTGTATCCGGCACGCGAGTCTTGCACCAGCTCGTAAACTTACAGAAGGAACTATAGTTCTGAATGGGCAGGTATCCAGGCAATATGGGGATGGTAATCCCTGCGTCCTTGCAGTCCGCGATCCACTGGATCATATTATCCACGTCGAAGAAGAACTGGGTGATAATAAAGTCCGCGCCCGCGTCCTGTTTGGCCTTGAGTCGCTGCAGATCCAGCGCGCGCGCCTCATTGGACGGCGGCAGGTCCGGGTGGTTCCACGACTCGGTGTGCACCTCCGCGTAGCCTGCACAGGCGATGCAGAAGTAGTCTCCGTGCTCCTTTCGGATGAGCTTGATGAGGTCCACGGCGTTGCTCAGGCCGCCCTCCACAGGCGCCCAGCGCTCGGCGCCAATGGGCGGGTCGCCTCGCAGCGCCAGGATGTTGCGGATGCCGGCGGCGCGCGCGTTTTTGAGGATGCGCTTGAGCTCGTCCGTGGGTAAATGGCACGTGAGATGCAGCAGGACGTCCAGCTGGAACTCGTTCTGGATGTGGGCACCGATGCGCAGCCAGAGCTGCTCGTCCTTGAAGGCGGAGCGCCACGTGAGCGTCACGAACGTCGGCTGTAGTGCCAAGCCCATCTCCTCCACGCGCGTGAGCAGGTTGAACACGCCCGCGTTCGTCTTGGCCGGGAAGAACTCGAAGGACACGGTGGGTCGCGCGCTCGCGTCGTCCTCGCGCGCCGCGTACGCGCTGCGGATCGACTCGATGATCTTGCCCATGGTCCCTGAAGGAGGAGGAGGAGCGGTTTGGCGAATGTGTCAACCAAACGATGCCAGCCATTCCCGCCGCCCTGATTTGAATTAGTGTGTGGCGCACACCATCTCAAGTTGAAGTGGCAGACGCAGCCAGGAGACTCACGAGACCTTGCGGCCGAAAAAGCAGCACACTGTTATACCTACTCTGGCCGTAACTAGGAGTTTGGGGCCGCCCACGTCAATGATGGCAGCGCTCATACCCTGTGGCAACAATTGCAGCGCCACCACGCGCAATTATTCCACATGCAGTCGCTGCCACAGCTCCACCTAAAGCCTCAACTCAAGACCCCGACAATTTAATCAAGATCCTCGAATTAAAGCTTGTTGGCCCGTTGGAGTAACTAGAAAAGGACATTACCGAACTGATCGTGGAGCAGCATTTGCAGCGAATCTACACAAAAGTTAGCAGCGTGTGAGTATTGTATCCCTGTCCTAAGCAAAGTTAGCCGAATAGAACGTACCAGAGAGATCGTAGACTGACGAGATCTTGCTATCGAAAAAACAGTACATTTCGCGACTCGATGTCTCGGATTTCTTGGCAAGTATCCATCCACCATGGCGAGTGCGAACGCAGATCTCGCGGTTGCCAACGCTTGAAGATTTGTGGAGTTCTGCGTGGAGTTCATTAGCCAGCGCCAGCGTAGATGCTGGGAAATAGTGTGACAGCAATTTGACAGGTATCGGGAATAAGTCCTCCTCCTTGCTTTTCAGAAGCCGAGGCACATGCTGCATCCGGAATGCAAGGTTGACGCGGTTGATGTACAGGAACGGAGGAAGTGGATGAAGATTCGGGACGCTACAGCAACGTACGAAGCAATTGTCAGGCGCGGTGAGCATTCATCGTAAAAAAAATATGGCATACGTACTTCTTTTCGAGGGCGAATGTGGCGTTGTAGCGCGTGAAGATGAGCTGTGCCAGGTTTTGGAACCTCTGCTGACCCTCGAGATAGTCTTCCAAACGCTCGAGCATGGCCGTCTTAAACCCCTGTGGAGCTGTACCCGCTGAATCAATTCTCGCTTGGTTGAGACGTAGCAAGATGAACATTGTGAGATCAGCTTCATGCCACACCACTACTCGGTGCCTTGGTGTTGCGTTCGCGGCATCGAGAGGGAAGATGAGAGGACTCCACACCGCTTCAGTGTCACCCGACGCTCTTTCAGACAGATTTTCTCGATTCGCACGGAGTAACTTTGAGAAGCGGCCATTTTTCAGCAATAACCCAGCGTTACGAAACGAGATGGATCTGGCGCGTACCTTCAGCGCACTCTTCGAGGTAGCAGGGCCCGCTCCGTTGCTTCGTGGTCCAAATTGAGACGCTGCTGCGGGAGATTTCGAAGGTGAATGGAATGGTGATGATTCCGCACCAAGACCGGAACGTGGGGTCGAGGAAGGAGTCAACACATTGTCACCTCCAGATGAAATCGGCGCCCCAGAGAGAAATGTTGACAGCGAAACTGGTTGCTGTTTGTGCAACGAGCGAGCCGCCCTCCGTACATGAGGAGGTCCATCTATTGATTGTTCGACGGAGTCACATTCGGCGTATGAAAGCTTACTTGACCAGACAGGAAGAAACGTATCCTCGTAGGCGTTGGGCATCCACAGCTCAGGGTCAGGCGTATGCATTGAAGTCGGCTGAGGATATGGCTCGTCAAGATTTTCGTCTCCATCACCTCGGAGTATTGTCATCCCACGCTCTTCACGAAGCCGGAGGAATTTATAAAGCAGGTGCATCGTAACGGTCTCCATTGAACTCCACAAAAGATTACCCTTGAAAAACAGTGCTGAGCTCTCCACTTTCTCTGCACTTGAATTTGAGACTTTCAGTTCGGTGTGGAAGCCGTTTACAAAAGTTTGCGACGCTAGAAATGTGGGTTGGTCCATTGGAAAATAGCCAAGACCCTGCAGTTCCGAAAAACCATTCGTTCCACGAGCATCTAAAGCCCTCAGAAGCGTCGGAAAAAAGTCTGCACATTTTTGCTGGAGTATCGGGGCTGGAGATTGTCCCACCAGTGCCTCCAGCTCTGCCTCTATTGTCAGTTTGTCTTCCTGACGTTGCGCCATTACATCATCTGCACGTTTTTCATCTTCGCCATCGTCATCATGTGCCTGGTTATGAGCGAGCGAATCAATCTCAAGCCGAATCTTTCGCAGCCGTTTTCTCGTTGCACCGATAGCCAGCAAGAGATCCATTCCATCAGTGAACTCAGTCGGCTGAGGTGTACTCTCTTCCTTTCTGTCATCAACTTCTTCAACGGAAGGTAAGACCCGTAAATTACTATATAAGGCCACCACAATCAAATTTGTCAGCAACCCTCTACGAAGTCGACATTATCAGTACGTAAGCTGTCCCATTCACCTGTCGATGCTCCCGTGGAACAGTCGGAACATGCCGTACATTTCTCGCAGTAGAGCGTCGTATCCTGGCTTGTGATCTTTCTGCTTATAACCACCACCACAACAATAATGACATGAGCACACAATGCTTAGGATAATAAAGTATCTCTCAAACACAATGTCCTACAATTTCAACTGTCGGGTGCACCCCCTACAGCAGCAGCATAGCATACATCAACGTGTCACCACCAACTTCAACAAGAATCTGCCAGATGCTCCTCATACCAGTGCCATGAAGATCTGCGGCTCCACCTCCAGGATAAAGAACCTGCGTCTGGAGAGAGTCACACTCGCCCACTCGGGTGTCCACTCAGCGGTCGATTTGGACTCCGTCGCATCTATTGGCGTGTCTTGATCTCTGCTGCTGCTGCGTCGAAGCATCCGAACGAACGCCAGCAACCCCTGCACTAAGTGCAACCCCTGCAGCAGTGTGTCGCCATCCTCGCAGTCTTGCTGAGAGTACAACACGCGCGCACAGAGCTCATCTGGCGTTGCTTGCTCGTCGTCCGATCCTAGTGCCTCGTGCCAAAGCAGCAGCATTTCGTTCGGCAAAATTGACATAATTAAAATAAGGGATAATTCCAAAAGGTGACTCAAATCCAAAAATCTCTTCAAAAGGTGACTCAAATTGTTTTAAACACTTTTACACGACAAATTATGGTAAAATACGATTAAGTTACGGTTACTGCGTTATGATGACTAACAAAGGGACGGGTACTGTACCGGCACTGTTCCAATTGGATTACACATTGAAGTGATGGTGTGCATATCCCAGGAGCGACCCGAAATCGCTCGAGTCCCAGCATGCACCTTGGCGGAGTGGTGTAGGCGCCTAGAAACCTTTGTGTTTCAGGTGCTGTGGGTTCAAATCCCACAGCAGTAGTAAGCGGTACTTGTCAGTTGCTTGAGGTAATTGTCGTGTATGAGTACTTAGACGGATCAGAGACATAATTAAGGGCCTGGTGCAGCCCGCTCCACCTTCGGGTGCGTCTCATGTGATCAGACTGGGTGATCTTGGTTGGATAACGTGCCACCAATCAGGGTTATCCGATAGTCGTTCGTCTCAAGCTGGATGAGATTAGTCTCTGGGTACACACGATCTCGGTTGGCGCGCTGACACATTAGAGCTTACAAGAGTAGAAGAACAAAGGAGAGATGAACAAACGAAAGTTCACTTTTATGCATTCAAGAAACTACATGGTCCACACTCCCCTTCTTTGTGTAATGATCACAAAACTGCTCTGCATGTGGCACGGTTGTGTCCATCAGACTTACCGCACTTACCGCACTTGTACACTTTGCGTGTCCGTCCTGTCTCCCCGCGAGACCAGATCCTGCGCTTTCTTGGTCGGCCCGCCTGCTGCTGATACAAAGCCGGCAGTAGCTCATCATCATGGTCCAAAATCGTTTCTTCTGGTATCTCGATTGGGATGACTCCTCGAGAGTAGTGGCTGACCTTGTAATAATCCGCCATCATGTTGAAGATCGCGTCGGAGCCACTCCCGCGTTGACTCATGGCGATGATATGGCGACACACTACACCGTGCTGTACCCAGAGAACGCAAGAGCACATTGGACCGTCTGCACGAAGCTCGACACGACGTTGCTTCAGCGGTACGTTGATGCGCAGCACAAACGCGACAGAGTCGGAGCTTTGGTTGACACAGTAGCTCGTCGCGTCTTGGATTTCATGCTGTAACTTGCGCTCTGCCCGGGGTGTCAACAATCGCTCTTCGGTACGCCAACGCTCGGCTGACTTTGCCCTTGCATGCACTTCGCCCATCATGATGATTGCATACGCCTTGAAGTACTCGTACAGCAACATGAGACGAGGCTTCAACTTCAAGCTGCGCGCTTGTTCGCTCTCGACAAAGTTGGTCGTGCACCATCCGTATAGACGTGTGGACTGGTAGTGTGAGTAGAGCGCCCATTTTGCTGCCGGAATCTTCCTCAGGTACTCTGCTGCACTTGGATTCACTCCAGCAAGGCTGTTGAAGTTGAAGTTGAAGTCAACTTCGGTCAAAGCTGCGTTGGCAGCCCACACGAACTTCTCTTGTGACACGGGCAATCGCACAGCTTTGTCGCTTCGCATATTTCCTGCGTATACACGGTGTCAATGCCATATCAAAGTCGAAAGAGAAAGGCCGACATACCAATGATGTGACGAACGCAGAACATGTTGAAGATCCCCAACTCCGAAGAAGCTGAGACGATCCCCCTGTGTCGATCAGTAAACACCGGAACGGTCGTCAACGGGAAGCCGCGGGTCAAGATGCGGTCGAAAAACCAGAAGTAATTGTCGTGGTCTTCAATAGGAGCCGGGGCAATCGCAGCAACTCGATTGTTGAGATTGCCGTCGCGGCCGACCATGACGATCTGGACGCCGTTGTACTTCCGGTGCTTCATGTGTGCTGCGTCAACGCCGTACAGGTTCTGTCCAGCCGAGAACCAAGCAGGGTTCAGAATGACAATCGCACGCCGAAAGTGACCAGTACCATCACGCTCCAACTCGGTAAAAGTGCCGGGGTTGAGCTGCTGAAACTTAGACAAGAAACTGGGCAGCATTGTGATCGTCATCGGGTCTTCTGAGAAGAGGTCGGCATGGATCGTCTGCTTCGAACGATACATCATGCTTTCGCTGCATGATATTCCGGCTTGGTGACGGAGCTGCGTCACCAAGGAGTGAGCTGACGCGCTGATATTCTCTGCGACAGCAGCACGGACCACCGGATGTGAAGCAACTTGAGCATGAGTTGGATGAGCGGTGCCGGTGCAGTTCCGATGTTTGAGATCGGCAACTGTAACGTGCCAGTCGCCTGGTCCTACTTTGCTTCGAAAACGTGACAATTTGACCGTCCATCCACAGGCCGGAGCGCTGGTGCACACGAGACACCTGAATGTTCCGCCCTTCTTGTCCACCCTGGCTTGCTTGCCCTGCAGGAAGGCAGCTCTCTTGATGGCCGCGACCGCTTCCTTCCCATTTCTCCATCGCTCGCGCTTAAGCTCAACAGCGCTTGGAGGCTCTTCCATGCTCTGCTCAGATCTGGCTCAAAGACGAACTCACAGAAGCAGGGATTTGAACGGGTTGAATCTGTCTTCAGAGCAATGCCCTATGCGTTAGAGATGACTGCTTTCTTGACAAGGCTTGGAGGGTTATACTGTTGGTTTGGGTGGTGGATTTGTGAATGGACACCCTCGTCGACCACGCATACTATTCCTATGCAGCCTCTTCCGCGATGCAGTCTCTACCAATGAGTTGCGGTAAGTGACGCACCTACGGTCCTGGATTCACTTCAATGTGTAATCCAATTGGTACAGTGCCGGTACAGTACCCGTCCCTTTGTTAGTCATCATAACGCAGTAACCGTAACTTAATCGTATTTTACCATAATTTGTCGTGTAAAAGTGTTTAAAACAATTTGAGTCACCTTTTGGAATTATCCCTAAATTTTAAATTAAACGTCAATAAAACATGACCTAGTGAAGCTCAAAGCAAGCGTCGTGCCAATGTGGAGAACTTTGTGGTTGTTTGTCCAAAGACGGCGAAAGAGGTTGGTTTTTCCCCGAAGGAAAAACTTTCATAAGGAGATACGGCACAACGTCATCATTGTCGTGGAGCTGCGCGTTGATGCTCATCGTGGACGGACGATAAACAAATTAAATTGTGACAACACTTTATCGCCCCAGGATTTGCCCTGAGAGAGGTTACCTGTTCATTCTGCACGAATAAGAAGTTTTGCGACCCATCTAAGGTTTTCTTTAATGTCATCTGGGCTAAGCTCCTCGTCCTCAATCGCCTCTTCGACTGCGTCGCCCTCGGGTGGGAAAAGGTCTGCTGCACTTTTAAAATTCCGTGAGTGGACTTCGAACTATGCAACGAGAGCTACGAGAGGAATTGGGCCGGAACCAAAGACACAAAGCAACAGGTATCCTTGCTTGAGTTCTTTGGATGTCCTGGGAACGGTTTGTCTGTACCTGGATTGCGGCCACACCGAGGTCTGCCAGGAAGATTTGCGCGTCGCAACACACTTCGCAAGCTGTAGGATAGGATGGCAAGTCAGTTTAGAATTTACTTAGAACGAGACCCTTCATGCCGCACCCTCGGCTGGAGTCACTTCACCGCTCAATAGACCTGCTTGCCGCCCCCACGCTGACATCTTGATCGCAACCTCGGTGCGGTTACGTTTAGCCAAGTTGTTTTGCTGCTTGGGTAGTCAATTTTTGATTCCAACACGTGTGCTTCTACGCTGCGTTAAACCACCTAGTTCACAACCAGCACCAATACAACGTGTGTTCTACTGGTGCTAGCCTTGGGCTGACGCGCGGTTCTCAAAAAACAACCTGCAGTTTGAAAACCCGAACAGAGTCTTACGTCTTCTTGACGTAATTTCCTTCTGTTAATTTCCCATAAACATTGCGCAACAATGTTGATGCGGCATTGGATTTTGGTAGCTTATGATTTACGCGCCACGCTTCAACATAACCAAAAATCTGGCGCACTTCAACGCTTGAGAGTTGGGGATCCGCGACACGTTACAGCTGGAGGGAGGGCAAGACAGCGTTAAGACGCCGTCAACCTGAAGCTTGGTTTGCCTACTGGCATGGATAGTCTAGTCCAGCATGGAGACGTGCAGGTAGTGCTCGCCTGCATTGCAGAATCAGGCAGGTTTTAAACGATTAACGATGGCGCAGCATTCTAGCTACTCCGGTGCTTATTGACCACTCCATTGCCAGCAACTCATCCTTGTTGACGAGTCGTCCGTACCGCCTAATGGGCCCACGACATGTTACAGTTGGAAAAAGAGCCGCGTCACCTTGACTTATGGTTATCCGGCCGAGATTTGCAATTATTCATTGTGGCTATGCGGGAGCAGTGCAACACAATTCACCGTTGCTACACCATCATACGAAGCATTGCAACACCAAGCAGCACGCTGCATGTATCCAGGGATGGAAATGAAGCACCAGCATAGCGGTGGACACAAACGATTCCCTTCAGTAGCTGGTTCTTTGCTTTTTTCCTCAACGGAGTTCGCACCCCGTTCAAGTTCCACCACGCTCCCGTGTCATTCTACAATTTGCCTCACCTCGACAACATCCACGGGCCCATTGACAGCAGGATGCGCACTGCAGTTGCGCTCGCGTCACTGGGGTTCTGCTTTACGCACCACGCTGCCGCTGACCTCGGCAACTCCACAATCATCAACACCACCTACGGTCAACTCCAAGGCATCGAAGACACGAATGTCGCTGGCGTCACCGTGTTCAAGGGTATTCCGTTCGCCGCTTCCACCGCTGGAGAAGCTCGCTGGACTGCACCACAGCCACCTGCTTCGTGGGACGGTGTGAAGGTAGCTGACACTTTCGGTTTGGTATGCCCACAATCTGGGGAAAGCACCGATGCCATGAGTGAAGACTGCCTCAACCTGAACGTGTGGACGTCGGCAGACTCAGTGAACGACGCGCTCCCAGTGTACGTGTGGATTTATGGCGGCCGCTTCATCGGTGGTGCTGGATCTCTTCCACTCTACGATGGTGCTGGTTTGGCGGCAAAGGGGCTTGTCGTGGTCACGCTCAACTACCGCATGGGCGCGCTGGGCTTCCTAGCTACGTCCGAATTGCAGAGCGAATCCCCTCACAACTCCACCGGCAACTACGGACTTCTGGACCAGATCCAGGCACTGAAGTGGGTACAGGGCAACATCGCTGCTTTCGGTGGGGACCCAACCAAAGTCACGATCGGTGGGCAGTCGGCTGGATCCTCGTCGGTCTACCACCTCGTCGACTCCCCCTTGGCGACTGGGCTTTTCCGCGGTGCAATCGCTGAGAGCGGAATCCGATTCCCTTATGACCCCTTGATCTGGGCGTTAGCCACATCGTATCGCACGCTGGAACATGCCCTTGACGGTGGTACTACGTATATGGCCGACCACAACGTCTCCACAGCCGCTGAGCTCCGCAATCTCAGCCTCGACTCAATCTTGATAGGAAACGATGACAACGACTACTACGGGACCACATCGGATGCTGACGTCGGCACTGTGCCACCTCTCTTCCGTCCCGCGTTGGACGGCTACGTGAAGCCTCAGTCGTACTGGGAAGCGCTGCAGACTGGTCCTGCCAACGACGTTACTCTCATGACCGGAAACAATGCCGATGAAAGTGGTGCTGCCACTACCACGAATGTGACTGTCGCCGAATACGTCGCCGCCGCCACGACGAAGTATGGCAACTTGGTGGACGAGTATTTGGCCCTGTACCCGGCGAGCACCGACGACGAAGCTGACAATATGACTAACAATGCTGCTCGGGACATCTCGCGCGTCGGTAGCTGGCTGTTTGGAAACTACTGGGCTCAGACGGCATCGAGTCCGTTCTACACGTACTATTGGAGCCACGCTCCTCCTGGACAGACCGCCGGTGCCTATCACATGTCGGAGATCAACTACTGCTTCGACAACTTGTACGACACGGACTCGCCTTGGGAAGCCGACGATTTCGCCATCGCTGAGACCATGTCTTCGTACTGGGCCAATTTCGTCAAGAATCTCAACCCGAATGGCGGCAACTTGACGTACTGGCCGGCGTCGGTTGTTACTAGCAACACAACGATGCATCTCGACGTCACACAAGAGGTCATGAAGATCGCCGACGCGGACAAAATCGAGTTCATCAAGAAATACTTTGCCACGCAGACGCCCTACTAAACGCGACAGTCACTTTCCTGTTGACTGCAGTAGTTGGAATTCATTAGCTGCCTGGTAACAGTGAATCATTGCCTTCATATCACTCTCCATTCTTCCATCACTGCTCCTCGCGCAACCTTCGCTTGTGTAAAAAATCACTAGTTCAAAACTGCGACCACTCGTTATCCCTGTGGCCCCTGCTCCAGCTAGGCCGTCTTCGTTTTGCGTTTGGGCATGGGTAGCAGCACACTCGTCTGTGCCTTGTACTCTTGGTAGGCTTTAGTCTTTCCCCAGCGTTCTTCCGCCTGCTTCTCCAACAATGGCACCCCCGACACGCACAGCAGCAAGAACGCCACAAACACGGGGCTGACAGCAGCCCAGCATTTCAGCGCTGTAGTCGGTAGCGTGTGCACGCTCACACAAAAGACGCCACTCCAGATCATGATCTCTCCGCAATAGTTCGGGTGGCGGCTGTAGTACCAAAGTCCGCTCTGGATGAACTGTCCCTTCTTGCTCTCGACGCGACGGAACTGCGTCTTCTGGTAGTCGGCCGTCACTTCCAGTGCATAGCCGACGACCCAGAGAACGACCCCAACGACGTCCAGTGACGACACTGGCAGGTCTTCACCCTGTGTGAGTGTCAGCAGCACTGGTAGTACAGTAAGCAGCACCCAGAGACCTTGGATGCTCCAGACACCCAAGAACCGCAACGGGTTCACGCGAATGTCCTTGAAGCGTTTGTCCTCGCCCCCGCACTCGTTGATGCGCAGGAACAAGAAAGATCCCAAACGGACACACCAGAGCCACACAAGTGCAGTGAGTAGAGTGTCACGCCAAGAGGAGGAGGAGACGTTGGTAGTGTAGGCCAGCAGAGACACCAACGCGTAGGTGGCGGAGCCCGTGACGTCGAAGAAGCGCTCGTCCTGGTGCGGGACGGCGTACAATGCTGAGAGCCCTTGGACGCACATACACACAGCTGCGTAGAGCTGCAGGTCCGTGTAATGCCCCACCAGCGCAGCCAGCGAGAGAGCGATCACCAGCCCTGCTACGTTGCGCAGGAACCCCATGGTCGCACATACACTTGGTAGTCAAAGCAGAAAAGTGTTGGCAATCATTTCACACCGCGACGCTTGATTTTTGTATACAACAACTTCAACTAAAATGTCAATTTTCCAACAATTTTATAAAACTCAGTTTTACAAAATTGTGCGCCGACAATCGCGCTAATTGACATGGTAAATTCACTAAGAATGATCTCGAGAGATCGTTACGTTCGGGCTGGGCTACCGACGAATGAAGGCACTACATCTTTCACTCCCCAGCAGCCCGTTTACCGAGTGGGCTTTCGTTTGAGGTCCTTCTCAGGGTCCCGTTCCCACGTTGGTTGAATTCAGTCGCCTTAGTCGATTCGGTATCCTCTGCAGAACTGCGGAGTTCGAGGCCGGTTGGTGACTTGGAGGAGTCCTAGCTGCCACAAGTTTTTTGCCGCGTTGATGTCACGCTCCCAGTAGTTCGCTCTGCACTCTATATTTCTGCAGACACGCACATTCCTCGACCTCTTGGTTTCTCTCGTCCCGTAGATCTTGAATGGCGTATCCACCATCGGACGTGAGCACTCGGAGCAAAGATAGCTGGTACGAAACTCGTCGACCATGACGAGGGTTGCGCGGCGAGAGAGTTCAAGTGCGAACCGCTTGAGCGGGACGTGCATATGGCCCGCGAGACGAGTCTGGCTGCTCCATTTTCCGAGAGCCACACACACGTCACGGTCCACGTTCGGGACGACACGCTTGGCGAGTTTTGCGACGGCCTTGCGTTTGAATCGCGACACCGTGAATCTCCACCTTCGAAACCCTTTGAGAGCGCAGAACTCCAACATGGCGCTGATATTCTTCCACATGTGCTCGTAGCGAGAGAGCAGGGACGCCGACGACGAAATCTTGAACGAAGGCATGTCCTTCACAAACGCACCATATCGCGGATACCTCTTCTTCAGGTTTTCGAACCAGAATGCTTGGTGCTCGACACGACTCATGTGTCGGTACTCTCGGGACGTGACTTGTAGGACGTGAGAATTGCCGTGCAGGAAGTGAGTCCGGCGCCTGACGCCGTGTTTCCTCGGACGGTGCTTTGGGTGGTGCCTGTGACAGATCTCGCACCACCCCTCCACATCGCACTGTGCTCTGCTGCGTATCTTGCGTATCTTTCGTCGGTGGCGGCGACGGCGGTTCCTGCTGCGCTTCTTGCCATGGCGTCTGCCGCCAACGTGGCCTGGACAGGTACTGCACCAACCGGGCATGCAGCATGGCTCTTCCGGTGGGTTGCAGACAAAGCCCAGCATAGGACGGCTGTATGCCGTCAGCATCATCCGTAGACCTGGGTCAATCCCGATCAATGTATGTGGTATATACTTCGGAGAAAGAGCAGGTCGTTCAAGAGGAGCAGGAATCGACGTCAGCACAGCAGCACTGTAGCCATTGGTGGAGATCTGATACTCGAAGTTGCGCCTTGGAACGCCAATCCGTTGATCTGCTGTGTGGCTAACGCAGTCTCCGAGGTTGAAAACAGAGGTCCACACTCGCTCGCGTGCTTCTTAGAACTCCTCACGCGTGGCATACGTCCGTTGTCCACGGGCGTTCGTGGACTTGTAGAGACCAAAAACATCCTTGCCCGTAGTTGCCAAAATTTGCCTTGCGACTTGGTAGAGCACCTCTGTCGTGACTGGGAAGAACAATGGCACACAGGAGGTGGGCTGCGGCAGCAACGTAAAGAGCCGGCACCCTTTCGGGATCTCGTCTTGGTCGTGCATTTGCTCCATTACCTTCAGCATGTCGTAAAGCTTGCCGAGAAATAGCACTTCGTGGCTAGCGATGTTCGCAGCTGTAGGAGGCAGTTCTAGCCACTCAAGGCATTGCTTCTCGACGTCCGTGAGGTCTTCAGGACTTGACTTTAGTCGAGCGACCATGGCCTCAGCTGCTCCCCGCGGATACGCAAGCTGCAGGCTAATGAATTTGACAAGCCGCGCCTCGAAGTTCGTACGAACATGTTGCCTCGCCGCGACGAGCATGTCATTCGCCAGTTCTTTGATAGCGGAGCTTGAATAGGAAAGCGTAGGTGGTATATACGACATGACCCTCGATCGCGAAGCCTTGTAGACGTTGATGGACTCCTCTAGTGCAGCGTTAGTCGAAACCCTTGGCGCGCGCATCTGTTCGTCACCAAAGACAGCAGTGCAACACCGGTAGAACGTAGCTTGGTCCAGCTGTAGGGCTGTCTCCATCGTGCGAGATCTTGCCGGTACTACAGGGTAGTTCGGGTAGCTACGCCGATGGTGCTCGAACAGGCGACAGCAGTGAAAGTTCATGACGAACATTGCCTCTATGCGGATCTGCTGCAAAGCCACAGCACGTTGTTCGAGCGCGTCCCGGATGTCAGGATTCGGACAAATGTGCCTCAGTGGGTACGTCACCGTGGAGAACATTAGGACGCTGTTGGCTCCTCGAAGAAGGGTGCGACGATGGTTCGCGGCGGCGCGTTGATCGATGTCGACTTGATCAGGCGGTCTCCACGCGACCGCGAGTTCTGGCAGGAACTCGACGATGCTGGGGTCGGTAGCGACCGAATCCATAAAGACAGGAGGCTTGACTGTTCTGATAGTGAGGCTGCTGGCCACCACAGCCAAGTGCACTTTCGTCACACCTGACAACGTCGCAGACGCCGTCTCCCGTGACTCCGCTGCTGGTGCTGACGCTGCTGCCTCAGCGGCTTCAACTGCGACTCTAAACTTCAACAATGTTGATCGCAGAAGACGAATTGATCTAGTGGACGCCTTCTGTCGGGGTGGTATGCCCATTTTGGAAGGCGTCCATTGGTCAAAATCATTCCAAAGGCAGCGTCAGGAAGTGGTCAAGCTGGGCAAGCTGGTTAGACGTGGTCCCGGGAAGCTCCCCAGCATCTTTAACGAACCGGAGTGACATGGACGACTCGGTGCTGCTCGAGTCGGCGGCGTCTGCGAGCTCCAGCTTCGACGCCTTCGCGTGGGTGGAGGAGGCGCTATCGGAGCGGTCAGGCGACGCGTCGTATCTCGCTCCCCTCGTGCCTCAACTCGCTCTGCGCTCTCAGTCCTTGGCGCAAACGCTGCACGCGTCACTGCAGCACGTGTCGCTCTCCGCTCCCACGCTGCAGACGCGCCTCCAGACGCTGCAACAAGCCGCCACCCCATTGGCCAGACGTCTGGACGCTGTGCACGAAGCTTGCGCCTCTGGATCCGCCTCCGTCTCCTCCTCCTCCTCTTCCGCTTCGGGCCAGGATCTGCGTCAATTGGTGACGCTGCACGAGGCCAAACGCCGTCTCCAGAGCTGCTCGCAGGCGCTCGTGGAGGCGGCCAGATGGGGACGCAATGTCCGTGCGTGTTTCGCAGCTGTGGAGGACCCGACGCTGCTGTCTCAAGCGCTGAAAGGCGACGGATCCGACGCCGACGACGCGCACAACTTGGCCGACCGGGTGCGGGAGATGCAGCTGAGTCTGGACGTACTGAAAGAGCTTCCAGGTGCCTGGGACCGCAAACAGACGATGGAGCGCCTCTGCGTGCAGATTGAGGCGGCGGTGCAGCCCCGACTCGCTACGAAACTGAGAGAGGACGATCTGGGACATATCACGCCACTGCGGTGGGCTCTAGATGTGCTCGGCAGTGTGGACAGAGCGCACTTGGTGAGGGAGGAATTCTGTCGAGCAAGACCCGCACATGTCCATCGTGTGTGGTACGCTTACAGTCCAGATGAGAGGCAGGAGGACGAGGAGGAGAGCATCTTTGCCAATTGGTTGGACAATTTCTTCTACGCTGATATGCTGCGGATGCTGCAGCGAGAAAGCCGCAATGCACGGGAGCTATTTGGTACCGAGATGCTGGTAGATGTGCTGCTTCCATTGCTCCATAATACGTTGGAGCCACTGACCAAGTCGTTTCGAGACCGACTGGTGCATAACGGACCTTCAGGATCGGACTTTCGGCTTGATAAGTTACTGCGTTGCTTCCATGCGACGCGAGGATTTGCTGGCCAACTTGTGCAGCTTTTCAGAACGCTGGAGAATGAACTTGATCTGAGTCTTGCTGGAGAGGATGACGCAGATGCAAGCGCTGAAGGGATCCTGCGCGTTGTCTTCGAACCGTATCGACTGTACTTTACGGAATACACGCGCTTCACTAGCGACGCACTGACGGATGCACTGCTGCGTCTTGTGCCTGCTTTCAATATGAAAAGCAACGAAGAGATCGCTGGGGAAGAATACGAAGAAGGAGACCGAGATTCAGTGGATACTGCACCACTTGAGGATTTCTGTCTGCGTCTTGAGGAAGCATCTGAGGCTGCCTGGGTGATTGTGGATGAGAGTTTGCAACAGTGCTACGAGTTTACGGGAGGTGCTGCGTTCCCTGAAGCTGTCGAAGCCATTGGCACTGCTGTCCAGCAGTTTACGTTGGCTTTGAGCGCGACGATGCCCGTTATCCGCAAGTACTGCAAAGCTGAACCTAGTGTTGAAGGTGTTGCTAGTGGATCCCTGGTTGCTTCGCCTGACTGGAGTCAATTTCACGCATCCTTAGCCCTTTTGAAGGCCTGCGGGACTCTAGAAAGGCAACTTTGTGCTGTCGATGGCCGAGTTCGCGTTCGCATGCGCGAGCAACTGGCTCAGTTTTTTGGTGAGACGCCAGGCTCTTCGTCGCCGCGAAGCCGCCGCAAGAAAAGCAACGATGGCACAAACATCACACTAGCCGACCTCGTGGATCCGACAAAACTTGTAGCAGCCGTGTCCAAGGCTTGGCTTCATGATGAAGACCCAATCCGACAATCACAATTTCATCAGTTCGAGATGGAATTGCTGGAGCATTCAGTAGGAGCAACGGGGTTTGATAGTCGTTACCCAACAGCTTCGGTACGTGCTCGTCTTGTGCTTCTCAACGCTCTCGGCTGTTGTAACTTACCATGCATTTGTGAATTCTGCATAGTTGCTGGACGAAGCCCAACGTGCTGTTCGTTCATGGACGAAAGAGGCCCAACTTCTCACGTACGACACTGTGTTCTTGCTTATCGCGCGCGTGCTTGGCACACTTCCCACTAATGAGGTAAGATGCACCCGTGCTACCTTCTCGACTTTACGAAAATTAATGACGTTTTCTTCACTTGTAGAATTGGCGTAAGATGCCTGACGCAGCTTTGGGAGATCTACCAACGTTCAGCATGCTGCCTCAAGACTACATTACCATGGTAGCTGACCTCCTGCTGTCACTTCTCCCACAGCTCGAGCCTTTTGCAGATAGCAGCAGTCTGGAAAATGCCTTTGTAGCCTCGCGTGGTGCGCAGGAAGTGTGTGTGCAGGGTGAGTGGACTCGCCTGGGCCAAATTCTACACCTTTCACCACCTGAGCTCGTGACGTGCCAACGGATTTTTGGCTCGGATGGCAAGGTGTCCGAACCAGCACCAACAGCGACAGAATTCGTGGACTTGTGGACTGCCACCGTTGCTAGCGGCACTCTAGCGGCGTTCTTGCGCGCTGTCTGCTCCATTCCGATGCTGTCGGAAATGGGAGCGCAGCAGTTAGCCGCCGATTTGGGCTACTTCCACAACGTGTTGAGCGCCGTGGGTGGTGAGGGCAATTTCATTGTTGATGACCTGCGGTGTGCGCTGGAGATGGACCTGCAAGCGCATATCCAGCATGTTGAAGAGCTGCGTGCAGACCACGATAACCCGGTGAAGCAAGCGTTGGCCAAAATCAGCGACTGTGTAGCTGCCATGCGCCAACGTGCACTGGAAGCTCCGCGTCGATTGTCTACAGCCAGTGGTGGTTCCGTAGCAACAACTACGCAGGTCAGAAGTCTATAATGAGTTGATCAGCATGATGCAGAAAAATAGCTGTGTGTTCCTAGTTTTCACTTTGTTGTTGCACTTTCCTTCTTGACGCGTTGGGTTTTTGTGTTTGGCGTCGGTGAGCAACAGCGATGGCATCGATCTACTTCTACTACAACGAGCTGCTTCAGCAGAGTGCAAACCAAGCGGTCATGAGCGGCAGGAATGGATTTATCGCTGGCGACGACCAGCAGCAGCAGCAAGCAACGATTGCGAAGAGGAGTCAAGCCACTACGAAAGCCAAGATGAGAAAGAACCAAGGCGACGATGGAACTTCGAAAGCGCCGTTCAGGATGCACGCAGACACCGAAGCCACGCTGGCAGCTCTTCAACCACGTATGAGTCGGCTTGCGTACTTGCCAGCGGCTGGAGCGACTAACCTGGACGCACTAGCGCGATCTCTTGGACCAAAGCTGTAGCAACTCCGCCAGACAGCGACGACTGCGTTAGTCAGAAGCTGCGTCTTTGCTCGTGAGTAGGAGGCACAGAGTTAACAAAACAATCGCTCCATCATCCTGTTTCATCCGGTTGTGCAGACATAATGTAATGAGCGCCGATCACGACCTGTCGTTGCTGGATCCGCTACTCATCGACTTGAACGAGAAGAACCGTCGTTGGCGCAACAGCACCTGCCACATCTTGTCCAGGGACGTTTGACGAGTCATATTTGTCTTTCCGTCAGCGGGTACGGCATTCCGGGCGGTACTTATCCCGGGGTCTGCCACGACATCCTCGTTATCGCTGTTCATGTTGTTGCCTCCCATCTCGAGGCTAGCGAGTCGCATGAAGCAATCAGCACTGGGGCGTTCCTGCTGGGCTTCTTCATCATCTAACAGGAGCGGATTGCCGTGCGTAGACAAAAAGGACGGGCGAGCCTCCTCTTCTTCCGCTTCGACCTCTAGAGTATCCCGTCTCAGCACCAGACTACTGCGAGGTCCGTCAAGACTTGTGATCGTACTATTTCCACTCAGAGGCGCCTCATTCTGGTTCTCCGCAACATTCGAGACCGAAGTCGTCGATACTGGCGGGCGATACTCCCCAGCCGCCACTTCTTGGGCATATCGCGCAGCAAACAAATCGTGCTGCATCAATATATCTGCACTCCAGCTGACAGCAGGCGCCACGCCTCCATTCAACCACGGGTGCGCCGCCACCTCGTCCATACTCATAGCAGCATCCAGGTTCTTCTCCAGCAGTCTCCGCAGCAGATCCTTCGCCGCGCGACTCAGCAACGCGCCGTTCTCCGGGAACGTCAGTTTGCTCCTCAACACACACCGCTCAATGTCCTGTATTCCGCCCTGACTACTGAACGGGAAGCATCCGCACAACATCAAGTAAAGCGTCACACCCAGAGCCCAGACATCGATCTGTTGAGCCTCTCTCCAATTGGTGATAAGGCGTCCTCCTTCCTCCTCTTCTTTCATCGTCTTCTTCCGTCTCAATAGAAACGGCGGCAAGAACCGAATGTGGTGCGTGTCGTCCCATAGAAATCCCCTCGTACGGGGACGACAACGCAGCGTCAACGACCTCCACGGAGCTGCACGTCCGAAAGCCGCGAGCAAGACGCGCGCGTCCGGCTCGTCGTCGCTGAATAGCAGATGTTCCGGCCTCACCTCGGCATGGACGACGCCCCGTGTGTGAAGAAACTGAAGGCCACTGGCCGCCTGCTGCAGCACGCGACTGGCGTCTCGTTCCGAGCGCAAATTGGGCAGCACTGGGCCGCCTCTGGCGAGCTCGAAGGCCAATTCCACGCGCTCGCCCACCGCCTTGACCTCGTACAGCTGCAGCAGATTCTGGTGCTCTCGGGCCAATTGCAGCACGCGAACTTCTTGGCGCAGACGACGGCGCGTGGCGCGTTGACGCAGCAGACGCCGATCGAGCACTTTGAGTGCGACAAGCTCCTGTGTCACGCGGTGGCGGGCGCTATAGAGCCCCGGACGAGGCGCCGGTTGAGGAGGAAGGAGGGAAGACGCAGTGGAAGGAGATAAGACACGCAGATCCATCCAGTCGCTGGCAAGAGCCACGTCCGACAAGCGACACGAGCACCCAGCGCACGGACCGAACCACCACATTTTGATTTGTTTTGTTGATTATGGCATGGTAAATTCACTAAGAATGATCTCGAGAGATCGTTACGTTCGGGCTGGGCTACCGACGAATGAAGGCACTACATCTTTCACTCCCCAGCAGCCCGTTTACCGAGTGGGCTTTCGTTTGAGGTCCTTCTCAGGGTCCCGTTCCCACGTTGGTTTGAATGAAGTCGCCTCAGTTGATTTGATACCCTCTGCAGAACTGCGGAGTTCGAGGCCGGTGGGTGACTTGGAGGAGTCCTAGCTGCCACAAGTTTTTTGCCGCATTGATGTCACGCTCCCAGTAGTTCGCTCTGCACTCTATATTTCTGCAGACACGCACATTCCTCGACCTCTTGGTTTCTCTCGTCCCGTAGATCTTGAATGGCGTGCCCACCATCGGACGTGAGCACTCAGAGCAAAGATAACTGGTACGAAACTCGTCGACCATGATGAGGGTTGCGCGGCGAGAGAGCTCAAGTGCGAACCGCTTGAGCGGGACGTGCATATGGCCCGCGAGATGAGTCTGGCTGCTCCATTTTCCGAGAGCCACACACACGTCACGGTCCACGTTCGGGACGACACGCTTGGCGAGTTTTGCGACGGCCTTGCGTTTGAATCGCGACACCGTGAATCTCCACCTTCGAAACCCTTTGAGAGCGCAGAACTCCAACATGGCGTTGACGTTCTTCCACATGTGCTCGTAACGAGAGAGCAGGGACGCCGACGACGAAATCTTGAACGAAGGCATGTCCTTCACAAACGCACCATATCGCGGATACCTCTTCTTCAGGTTTTCGAACCAGAATGCTTGGTGCTCGACACGACTCATGTGTCGGTACTCTCGGGACGTGACTTGTAGAACGTGAGCATTGTCGCGCAGGAAGTGAGTCCGGCGCCTGACACCGTGTTTCCTCGGACGGTGCTTTGGGTGGTGCCTGTGACAGATCTCGCACCACCCCTCCACATCGCACTGCGCTCTGCTGCGTCTCTTGCATCTCTTGCGTCGGTGGCGACGACGGTGGTTCCTGCTGCGCTTCTTGCCATGGCGTCTGCCGCCAGCGTGGCCTGGACAGGTACTGCACCAACCGGGCATGGAGCATGGCTCTTCCGGTGGGTTGCAGACAAAGCCCAGCATAGGACGGCTGTATGCCGTCAGCATCATCCGTAGACCTGGGTCAATCCCGATCAATGTATGTGGTATATACTTCGGAGAAAGAGCAGGTCGTTCAAGAGGAGCAGGAATCGACGTCAGCACAGCAGCACTGTAGCCATTGGTGGAGATCTGATACTCGAAGTTGCGCCTTGGAACGCCAATCCGTTGATCTGCTGTGTGGCTAACGCAGTCTCCGAGGTTGAAAACAGAGGTCCACACTCGCTCGCGTGCTTCTTAGAACTCCTCACGCGTGGCATACGTCCGTTGTCCACGGGCGTTCGTGGACTTGTAGAGACCAAAAACATCCTTGCCCGTAGTTGCCAAAATTTGCCTTGCGACTTGGTAGAGCACCTCTGTCGTGACTGGGAAGAACGATGGCACACAGGAGGTGGGCTGCGGCAGCAACGTAAAGAGCCGGCACCCTTTCGGGATCTCGTCTTGGTCGTGCATTTGCTCCATTACCTTCAGCATGTCGTAAAGCTTGCCGAGAAATAGCACTTCGTGGCTAGCGATGTTCGCAGCTGTAGGAGGCAGTTCTAGCCACTCAAGGCATTGCTTCTCGTCGTCCGTGAGGTCTTCAGGACTTGACTTTAGTCGAGCGACCATGGCCTCAGCTGCTCCCCGCGGATACGCAAGCTGCAGGCTAATGAATTTGACAAGCCGCGCCTCGAAGTTCGTACGAACATGTTGCCTCGCCGCGACGAGCATGTCATTCGCCAGTTCTTTGATAGCGGAGCTTGAATAGGAAAGCGTAGGTGGTATATACGACATGACCCTCGATCGCGAAGCCTTGTAGACGTTGATGGACTCCTCTAGTGCAGCGTTAGTCGAAACCCTTGGCGCGCGCATCTGTTCGTCACCAAAGACAGCAGTGCAACACCGGTAGAACGTAGCTTGGTCCAGCTGTAGGGCTGTCTCCATCGTGCGAGATCTTGCCGGTACTACAGGGTAGTTCGGGTAGCTACGCCGATGGTGCTCGAACAGGCGACAGCAGTGAAAGTTCATGACGAACATTGCCTCTATGCGGATCTGCTGCAAAGCCACAGCACGTTGTTCGAGCGCGTCCCGGATGTCAGGATTCGGACAAATGTGCCTCAGTGGGTACGTCACCGTGGAGAACATTAGGACGCTGTTGGCTCCTCGAAGAAGGGTGCGACGATGGTTCGCGGCGGCACGCTGCTCGATGTCGACTTGATCAGGCGGTCTCCACGCGACCGCGAGTTCTGGCAGGGGCTCGACGATGCCGGGGTCGATAGCGAACGAATCCATGGAGGCAGGAGGGATATTGACTGCAAAATGCGAATTGAACACTAGATGCATTATAAGTCGAGAGGTCAAACCTGGTCCGAGAGGTCAGACGTGGTCCCAGGAAGTTCCCCAGTATCTCTAACAAACGAGTGATATGGAATAGTTTCAAGCCGGTCAAAAAGCCTTATGAAAGTAATAGGCCCAGTACATGCAGGGGTAGTGGGAGCTGTAGACTCTGCTACTACGCTCGGCCGGATGAGGTTCTCACTCGTCGTGACTTTCTTCGTCTCCGCCATCGATGTTGCGTTCGTAGCTGTGACTCTCATCGTTTTGGGCATTGTCGTGGCTGCCCTCCACTTCGTCTTCGGAATCGTGGCTGCCACCGACTTGCTCAATGGAATTGTCATCGTGACTGTCGTCGGTCTCTGCTGAGGTTTCCTCAACCGTCTCAGTGCCGTAGTTGTCTTCGAATTGTTCATGATCGTGGCTGTCCTCGATGCCTTCATCGGTGTACTCGTCGTGACTGTTCTCCATCTCCTCATCGGTGTATTGGTCTCCAGTCTCAAGGTAGTCGTCGTGGCTCTCTGCATCGGTGCAGTCATCTTCTTGCCCAGCTCCAGTGCTGCCGTAGGCGTCGTGGCTATCATCATCTACCACAACGGCGTACTCTTCGCCAGTAGTGTACTCGTCGTGGCTGTGATCAGCCGAATAGTAGCCATCGTGGCTCGCCTCGGTCTCTTCGATAACATACTCGTCATGGTTGTCATCGACCTGCCCAGTAGCCGAGGCTGAGCTGCACCCCTCTTGAGAGATGAAGGGATCATGACTATCTTCTGCGTCTTCGGTGGAGATGTAGTCCTGAGTAGTGTCAACCTGGTGATAGGCGTCATGACTATCGGTAGTCTCTTGAGTGCCGTCGTGGTCGTGGCTGTCTCCCGCCTCGTCCTCAGAGGAGCCCGCAGCGTAGTTGTTAGGAATGCTTGGTTCAATGCCAGTCGTGATTGCATCCCCATTCGGGTTGCTCTGGGCCCAGTACGAACCCTGACTGTTGCCGGTTGCTTCTTGGTGCCCGTTCGACTTGTCAGAGTACGCTGCAGTGTTACTTGAGGCACCTTTGGCTGGCAAGGTGAAAGTCGGGCAAGGCGTGTCGGCCTCGGCTTGATTCGGTAGCGGAAGTGACGGGCAGGGGGTTTCTCCACCAGGGAAGACGCACCCCCATGTCGTGTCCGTGACAATGGCGCACTGGGCATCAATTGGAGCAACACATCCAGAGTTGGTGTACGATGGTAGGCCTGGGACGCAAGCTGCAGTCGCAACATCCCCCTTCAGCGGACAGGCTGTGCCAGCGGGGACGACGCCTGAGCCAGAGCAAATGGGCCCTCGACTTGCATCGATGGAGTACGTGGCATCGTGCTGCACCGATACGTCAGTGGCCGAAGCGATTCCAGCAAGAACGGCTGCGAGGATCGCGATCGTGGGCTTCAGTACCATCATCATGATAGTTAGTAGGTCAGCTGCGGAGCGCTTCAGGTCGGCGAGTACTCGCGGTGAGTTGGAAAATTGGAGAATGAACATGATGAAAGCCCTGGCCGAATCAGGATGGCTCAGCCCTTCGGAATTCCGCCAGTAAGTACACCGGGTGGAGTCTCGTTTCAGGTGAAATAGTGGCAACTGGCACGCGCTCGAACACCACGATATCTGGACGCAAGTTGAAGAGTTCTGTGTTACTCTTGACTATACGCAAATGTGTACACACGTACAAGTTCAGGAAGTTCAGCTCAGAAATGATAAATGAGACCTCCACAACACCGATCATTGGAACTTGAGGCTGTTTTCTAAGTGCATCAAAAAGTACCTTTGTCCATGGCGATTCCGATATTGGATGTTCCCGATCCCATTCTTGCATTTGTTACTTGCTGTGGGTATGCCTATTCTTTTCACAGGACTGTTTCGCTTTATTGCAGGAAGAAGCGTCTTCCGCCAGATCACTTCGCAGACAATGCCACTCCGGCAGCTTTGGAAAAATGTTTGTGGTGCAGGCTTTGAGCGTCGTTGTCTATCCGGCGTACCAAATGCTCTTCTACGCAGCAAGCAATGCGCCGTTTGAGCTGCCTGTGATTTTGATGCTTTCGGTGGTTAAACTCGTCATGAAAAATCTGTTGGCGTTCACAATGCTGCACATGGAAGACATCGTTCCCGAGGAAGTGATATTTAATGTTGATTTTTCCATACCGTTTATCTCGCCACCTGCATGCAAGGTGCTTCATCGGTAACGACAATACTAGCAATTATGGCGATTGATGTTGCGGATACATTCATTGAATTACGCGAGCTACACCAACGGACATGCAACATTTTGTCTCGATTTTCTCGTTTAAACGATACTCACGACGGTCTACTGGCATCAGTTCGGTCGCGAGTACACCAAGCAACAAGGCAAAAGCTACAAACCCCGATCTATGGAGACATTCAAGTGTCGTCGTGCGTTTCTCATCGCGTGTCCGTCGAAGCGAAATCTCTACTCGAAGATTTGCAAGCGTCACCCAGCAACGAGTCGATGATCCGCTTGGCGAGCACTGTATCGAGTAAGAAGGTCGGCTCGTTCGCGATAACTCGTACAGTCTCCAGGGCTATTCCATGCAGATGTAGTCTGAGAGGCAGCACTCCAGTTCAACCAATTAACACTGTCCACGTTAACACTCGACTGTCGTTACAGCAGCAAAGTAGCTTCTACCATTGGATTCAACAAAACTTTAACGATAATGCTTTTTGCGGGTCATATACGCCTGCATATGAACCGAAAAAAAAACTACCACTTTAACTCCTTGAACTTCTCTTTACGCCCGAGTGCCTCACTCCGACGGAGTATCTGGAAACTATTATTCCGATCATGTACGGCTGTGGAATCCTGGTAATGGTCAACCTCCCCAGCGCACGGTATCATTCCGAAATGCAAGGAACCACATTCGAGAACGTTTGGAATGCTATCGTTCGTGGCACTAGCAGTCATCATGAGACGCAACTGTGGCATCCGAGCGATGTACCAGTTAGCATTCGTGCTGGAGACGCAGATGCCTCTCGTTCAAGCGAAATTTGTGCTCTGGGTGATAATGATGCTGGCGTTTCGAGTCGCTCACTTTGGTACGGTCAAGACACTTGCAGCATTGTTGCTTTGACTAACATCAATGGGATAAATTGTCGTTGTGATCTCTTCCAGGCGTAAGCTTTACGCTCATAGAGTAAGCAAATTCGAGAATCTGGACACCCACCGGGCCATTTCAAAAGGCAAACGTCGTAAAAACAACAGAAGTCGGGTGACATTGTGGTAGTAGTAAATGAATGCGATCGTGTTGCTTTGTTGGAGTTTAAGATTTTAGAAGACAAGGTGGCAACTGATAAGCACTAACAAGATCACGAAATTATAAAATACTGAATGATATTAAGTAACAAGAAGCGGGTTACTCGATCGAGAATCCCAAGCCGCAACGTGAATTCAATCCTTCCTGGGGCACAAGACAATTTCTTCAACTTATCGCTGCGTGCACGACGATCGGTGCAACATCCGTGCTTGGCCACGACCCAATTATTGTACTCGACTGACGACACCTAGAAAATCGTCGTAGCTCGAATGTCGTCGATTCGTGGCAAACACTCTCCACAAAAGACGCCAAGGTATTTCTGCGTCATCAAAGAGCTACGTATCCTAGTCACTGGGTTTGTCCACGAACTTCTCTTTGTTCCTCAGTAGCACCGCGTGGTCTTTGCAGACCATCAAATTGTCCATACATACATTGCCGTTCTTGGTGCAATGGCCCACTCGACACAGCCCCACAACCCGTCCGCTCTTATTAACCCGTGTTCGACGAGGAAGCGGTTCTCCAGCAGCAATGTGAGACTCTAGCACCAAGACCGGCATCAAATGCCGATGGCAATAATATACTCCACCATGAGGAGACTCGCCTAGTTTCTTACAAAACGGGAATCCGCAGTAGGAAATTGCCAAAGGTGGAAGAGGAGGATTTGGCTGTTGTTGCTGCTGAGGTTGTGAAGGTGGTTGAACTACTTGATACCCCTGCACATGTACAATTGGGGCACCATATCCGTGTTTGGCCACCAGTTCATTGTAGTATTGCACATGTCGCTCGTCCAGAAACTTGCGCAGGAAAATCTCGTTGTATCTGAGGGGGATCTGAATGACCTCATCTCCATGGCACTTGGCCGCCATGATTTGGTTCCGCAGGTCGTCAATCACCGGCAAATGTTCATCACAGAATACGCCGTGGTATTTGTGAGTGACGTTGCTGGCCGTGCAATTGACGAAGTTGCAGACTTGGGTTCTGCTGGATATCTCCCCTTTGTTTTTATCTACCCCGTAGTCTGCAGCTTTGACTCGATCAATGTATCGCTCTTTCTCCTGTAGCAGAATGGCATGAGCCTGACATACCAGAATGTCGCCATGAGGATAAAGCCCCTCCCGTTGACAAGGCCCCACTTGGCACAGACGCACACTCTGTTTCTTTGTGTGGCGGTAGCGAACAGGCTGCGGTTTCCCTTCTTTATGAGCGTCCAACAGCAACACGGACGTCAAGTGGTGACGACAGAAGAACTCGTCGTTGTGGACGCTCACGCCCAGTTTCTTACAGCCGCGCAAGGCGCATGTACCTTGTGGAGTTGGGGCTGGGGGAGGCGGAGGAGGCGGGGAGGGAGTTGTGGAGGGTCGAGAGAGCTGCTCGAAGTGGGCAACGCACAGTAGACGCCGATTGAACTCGAGCTCCCCTGGCAGCGGACAGTTGAAGAGAACGCACGGAGGCAAAGGAGCCGCCTCCATGGCTAGCGATGCTTTTCTTCGAAAGCAACCAAATTTGTTGCTGTTTTTCATACAAACTTCAAGTCATCCATTCGAGTGTCTTCATTTTCATAATAGTGAAGAGATGTGCATGGCTTATGAAGATACACCCATTCTTTTCATAAAGGATTTTTTTTTCTAGTAGTAGTAGGAAGCAAAAGTGCCCACGCTCGGAAGAGTGCCAAACTGCTGCGGCTTCCGTAGGATGCAAGTACTTCTCGAACCACAGCTTGAAAATAGCTGTGGCTACGACCAACTATTCCTGTCAGCTCGTTCATCTAAAATATCTGCTCATTGGAGCACTTCCTCCCTCCTCGACGCGTAAGACGTCCGCATCAGTCGCTATGGACAAGCGCACGATGTCAAGAGGCAAGCTCGGAATGGGCAACCGTACGAAGGCAGTTAGTCTCTTGTTACGTGTACGTGACCAAATACTGTTGTTCCGATCTGCAAATGTGCTCTTCTAACGTTTTGATTTTCTTTAGGAGGAGGTGAAGAGCGACAAGCGACAAGCTGTGGCAGACGCTTTGACAGCAAAATTGGCGGCCAAATATGCCAAACATGACCCGGCATTCGCCTCCTCGATCGCCACAATGGCCAATCGCTTGCTGCTGCACTCGCAGAAGCGGGTCATGGAGGCGGATATCGTAGCGCTCGAAGCGGTGGTGAAGAAGATGAGTGCAGAACGTCAAAAGCTGAAGCAGACAGGGGAACATAACGACTACAGAGGGAGCAGCACTGCTCGAGCAGGAGCTAGTGGAGATGTGACCAGAGTCGTCGCATATAATGAACTTGGAACCAAGACACCGCAGGCGACCATGGAGGTTTTCAAGAGTCAGGACGAGTGGGTTCTACTTAATGCTCTCAGTCTTGTGGAGTTTGAGAGTGACCAGGAGAAGGAGAAGGTGAAAATGCTGGAGAAGAAGAAGATGCAGAAAGCCTGGCTGGATGCTCAACAACGGGAGAAGGCCAAGAATCGCGACAGTGAGAAGATGGTAAAATACGAAGCTTTCCAGTACCAGCAGCAAGATTTGAGCAAATGGCGAGAGCAGGAGGACACCAAGCAGCAACGGCAACACGAGAACATTATGAAAGTGCGTCAAGAGCGGGACGAGCAGTTGAGGCAGCAGAAAATGGCCCTTGAACGACGTGAAGCACAACGCAAACAGGACGAAGCTGCAGAGGTGGAACGGGTGCAAACCGAACTCAAGCGTCTCGAGACGGATGCACGACAACGTCGTGAAACTGAACATGCTCGGATGAAGAAGCTACAGGCGGAAAACACATTTGTTCAGCAGCACAAGAGTCGCGTAAAGCTGTTGGAGCACCAGGAAGATGTAGAGCTGATGGAAGCGTATGCCCGTAGACTTGCTAAAGAGGATGAAGATCGCATGCGCCGATTGCAGACCACCTTGCAACACCGTGACCACAAAATAGGCATCGCTGAAAGTTTGCAGGCGCAAATACGACAGAAGGCGCTAGAGGACGAGCGCCGAGCCGAGGAGTACCAGAAGAAGAAGGAGTCGGCTGAAATTCTACAGCAGCTGGAAAAGCAAGATGCGCGGCGTAAAGAGGCACTTGAACGGCAGAAGTATCTGCTAGTGCAGCGCTCCGAGAAAAAACAGCGTGAGCGCCAAGAAGTCGAAGATGATCTCACGTTTGCGCGCCAGTATCACGAGGAAGCTCGAGTTGCTATTGAGGCTCAACAACGCCAGGCTCGAGGAGTGCGTCAGCGGAACAAGAGCTTCCAGGAAAAGCTGATCGTGCAAATGGATGAGCAGCGGCAGGGGCAGCCCATGTCACCATTGCACATGCCTCGGGTGCCCATGAACGACCGCGAGAAACACTTGAATGCCAAACTACTGCAGAAGCTCGAGGTCTCTGAAGTGGGCCAAAAGGTGCTGGAGAAACTTAGCCCGACTAAGGAATCGCCCGTGATTGCGACCAGCTTCTATTGATTAAGGTTGATGGTGCTTTGAAAACGTGGTGAAGCGAACATGAATAAATTTATGCTGGAAACAAATTTGTCCGGGTTTGTTCGTCAAGTTGTCTAAGGCCTTTCCTGGCACCAATTGATACGGAGACTTCCAACAACGTGCATGTAGGTTAGACTTGCTTCGACTTCAGCACGCAAAGTACCGAAGGACCAATACTTACTGGCTGCTACGTTTAATCAACACAGCCTCCATCGAGTCCCCATTATGGTGGCTCTGCATGAACGTTCTTCGGTCAAGTACTCTAATAGCGCGGCGGCGATATCTTGCCTCTTCCTACATTCGCACGCATCTTGGTTTCAGCGCAAATCTTAGTTGAGATCCCGGCATTAGGTGCTCTGAGTCACGGCAGTGCTCTCTGAGAGCACGCCTGGCGAAGGAGGCAATCATATTTTGACGCCACTCGCCGCTGGAAACCGCCATATCTACATGACATGGGTGCGATCTGAGCACCGCTGCCTAGGACATCTTGCTCGTACGATTCGTATGAGTGCTTATTTTCTCGGTTCTGCGGGGCTTGCCATCTACACGCATGTATGTATGTATCTCCTATGGCAGCGGATGATGGCGCAAGGCGCGAGCGATTTTCTGTACGTAGAGATTCAAGACAAGCAGAAGTGGCAACACGCTCAGACACAGCAGCAGACTTTAGTGCATTTTCACCGATCCGATACTCCACAGCGCTATGAATGAAGCGACGACTGTCATAGTGTTGCTGTTGCCAATGAAAGCAACAATTGCCACAATGCATCATCTCGCTTGAGCTCGGCACGCGGGCGCAGCACGGAAAAATGCCACCAATGCTTTGCTGAGACTGCCGTAAGCATGTTGAAGCGACAGTGATGATTAATAACAGCGGGAAGGTCTGATCGTTGTGCTGTGTTACAGTCTTCACCCCGCCAAGCCTGTCGCTTCTCGTCGACGGGGCCTGTTCTCGCTGAGGCCCCGTCGACGAGAAGCGACAGGCTTGGCGGGGTGAAGACTGTAACACAAACGATAGCAGCATTGACCAATCTGGAAAATGGCGGTTCTTTTTCGAGTGAGGCGGTCTATCGTGAAACATAATCTTTCCCGAATGAGTGCGTCTCCTAGGGATGAAGCAGACCAATTGCCGCGATTCTCGATCTCTCTCGGGCCCACTTACAAGACTATACAAGGATATATGGTACGAGGACGCCAACATCTTCGAAATGTCTGCCTGGTATATTTCCTTCGACACCGCCACTCCATTCCGCAATGGCGGCATAGCATTCTAGCAACATTCATAAACGCGCAGGTTTATCATGGACCGTGGCAATTCATTCGAGCGTGACCCCACAGCTGCTCGACGGTCCCGTGGGGCACGTGCATGGCCGTTTCGGGGTGCCACTTGCGTAAGGTATTGAAGACGGTCCCACGCCAACCTTCCCTTGGCCGCTCGCTCGTGCCATTCTCCATTTGCCTCGGTGGCGGTCAAGCTTCCTCCTCGCTTTGTCCAAGTTCGTCGCTATCATGAGCTCCGGGGTGCAAAGCCCAAAGTTTGCACAAGACTTGAGGGAACTCGTGACCTGCATCTCGCTGGTTGCAGCAGTTGGTTACATCACGGACCTGCAGTTCTACGCGGGCGTCTGCGTGGTGATCCAGTGGCTCTCGGCGCTCTACGGCATCCCCAACAAGACCGAGAGGTATTTCGACCTCACGGGCTCCACCACCTACGCGACGGTCTCCATGCTCGCCTACGTGTACAGCGGCTCGGACTCGTGGCGTGCTGCTCTTCTGACGACGTTCGTGTGGCTCTGGTGTATCCGTCTCGGTTCGCTGCTGTACTCGCGCATCTGCGAGTGCGGCAGTGACAAGCGCTTCGCCGGGATCATCACGGACCCGCTGTGCTTCTTGACGGCCTGGAACATCCAGGGCCTTTGGGTCTTCTTCACGCTGCAGTCTGTGCTGCTCAGTGTCACCCACGGAAGTCACGACCCAGAGGTCAAGCTGCTCGACATCATTGGCACCACCATGTGGGTTGTCGGGTACGTCATTGAGGTGACAGCGGACTACCAGAAGACACAGTTCCGCGTCGACAAGCGCAACGAGGGGCAGTTCATCCGCACTGGTCTCTGGAGCTACAGCCGCCACCCGAACTACTTTGGCGAGATCATGATGTGGATCGGCGTCTTCCTGGTGGCGGTGCACACGCTGCCGAGCGTTGCGTTGCAGTGCGGCGCAGCCGTGAGTCCGACATTCATGACGTTGATCATCCTCTTCCGGTCGGGCGTTCCGTTGCTCGAGGACGCGGCGGACGCGCGCTGGGGCAAGTTGAAGGCCTACCAAGACTACAAGGCGCAGACGAGTGTGCTGGTGCCCATGCCGAAGCGCAAGCTGCCGGAGCCCATGAGGGCCAAGTTTGCGTAGATGGCGCAAGTGTATCCCATTATGTACTTGCAGCCCCCAGCCAGATTATAGTGTGAATTGGCCATCTTGTGTAATACATCGTTCTTTTCTCGTTAGCGTCGTCGTAGTTGTGCTTGGTATATTCGCTAAGAATGATCTCGAGAGATCGTTACGTTCGGGCTGGGCTACCGACGAATGAAGGCACTACATCTTTCACTCCCCAGCAGCCCGTTTACCGAGTGGGCTTTCGTTTGAGGTCCTTCTCAGGGTCCCGTTCCCACGTTGGTTGAATTCAGTCGCCTTAGTCGATTCGGTATCCTCTGCAGAACTGCGGAGTTCGAGGCCGGTTGGTGACTTGGAGGAGTCCTAGCTGCCACAAGTTTTTTGCCGCGTTGATGTCACGCTCCCAGTAGTTCGCTCTGCACTCTATATTTCTGCAGACACGCACATTCCTCGACCTCTTGGTTTCTCTCGTCCCGTAGATCTTGAATGGCGTATCCACCATCGGACGTGAGCACTCGGAGCAAAGATAGCTGGTACGAAACTCGTCGACCATGACGAGGGTTGCGCGGCGAGAGAGTTCAAGTGCGAACCGCTTGAGCGGGACGTGCATATGGCCCGCGAGACGAGTCTGGCTGCTCCATTTTCCGAGAGCCACACACACGTCACGGTCCACGTTCGGGACGACACGCTTGGCGAGTTTTGCGACGGCCTTGCGTTTGAATCGCGACACCGTGAATCTCCACCTTCGAAACCCTTTGAGAGCGCAGAACTCCAACATGGCGTTGACGTTCTTCCACATGTGCTCGTAACGAGAGAGCAGGGACGCCGACGACGAAATCTTGAACGAAGGCATGTCCTTCACAAACGCACCATATCGCGGATACCTCTTCTTCAGGTTTTCGAACCAGAATGCTTGGTGCTCGACACGACTCATGTGTCGGTACTCTCGGGACGTGACTTGTAGAACGTGAGCATTGTCGCGCAGGAAGTGAGTCCGGCGCCTGACACCGTGTTTCCTCGGACGGTGCTTTGGGTGGTGCCTGTGACAGATCTCGCACCACCCCTCCACATCGCACTGCGCTCTGCTGCGTCTCTTGCATCTCTTGCGTCGGTGGCGACGACGGTGGTTCCTGCTGCGCTTCTTGCCATGGCGTCTGCCGCCAGCGTGGCCTGGACAGGTACTGCACCAACCGGGCATGGAGCATGGCTCTTCCGGTGGGTTGCAGACAAAGCCCAGCATAGGACGGCTGTATGCCGTCAGCATCATCCGTAGACCTGGGTCAATCCCGATCAATGTATGTGGTATATACTTCGGAGAAAGAGCAGGTCGTTCAAGAGGAGCAGGAATCGACGTCAGCACAGCAGCACTGTAGCCATTGGTGGAGATCTGATACTCGAAGTTGCGCCTTGGAACGCCAATCCGTTGATCTGCTGTGTGGCTAACGCAGTCTCCGAGGTTGAAAACAGAGGTCCACACTCGCTCGCGTGCTTCTTAGAACTCCTCACGCGTGGCATACGTCCGTTGTCCACGGGCGTTCGTGGACTTGTAGAGACCAAAAACATCCTTGCCCGTAGTTGCCAAAATTTGCCTTGCGACTTGGTAGAGCACCTCTGTCGTGACTGGGAAGAACGATGGCACACAGGAGGTGGGCTGCGGCAGCAACGTAAAGAGCCGGCACCCTTTCGGGATCTCGTCTTGGTCGTGCATTTGCTCCATTACCTTCAGCATGTCGTAAAGCTTGCCGAGAAATAGCACTTCGTGGCTAGCGATGTTCGCAGCTGTAGGAGGCAGTTCTAGCCACTCAAGGCATTGCTTCTCGTCGTCCGTGAGGTCTTCAGGACTTGACTTTAGTCGAGCGACCATGGCCTCAGCTGCTCCCCGCGGATACGCAAGCTGCAGGCTAATGAATTTGACAAGCCGCGCCTCGAAGTTCGTACGAACATGTTGCCTCGCCGCGACGAGCATGTCATTCGCCAGTTCTTTGATAGCGGAGCTTGAATAGGAAAGCGTAGGTGGTATATACGACATGACCCTCGATCGCGAAGCCTTGTAGACGTTGATGGACTCCTCTAGTGCAGCGTTAGTCGAAACCCTTGGCGCGCGCATCTGTTCGTCACCAAAGACAGCAGTGCAACACCGGTAGAACGTAGCTTGGTCCAGCTGTAGGGCTGTCTCCATCGTGCGAGATCTTGCCGGTACTACAGGGTAGTTCGGGTAGCTACGCCGATGGTGCTCGAACAGGCGACAGCAGTGAAAGTTCATGACGAACATTGCCTCTATGCGGATCTGCTGCAAAGCCACAGCACGTTGTTCGAGCGCGTCCCGGATGTCAGGATTCGGACAAATGTGCCTCAGTGGGTACGTCACCGTGGAGAACATTAGGACGCTGTTGGCTCCTCGAAGAAGGGTGCGACGATGGTTCGCGGCGGCGCGTTGGTTGCGCATTGGACAGGTCGCCTACATTGATGGACTTGATAAATTCGTCGACGGGCACCCAGGATCCATGAACTTCGCCTCACCGTTAACTGGACGAACACCAAGACTGCTGTGTCGCTGCTCTGGGCTGCTCTGCGGAGACGGGGGGCATGGAACGCTCTCCGCTCTGCTTCGTTGCTGGCGGTTTAACCGCATTATGCAGCCAAACCTGCCTTTGGAGCGTCGATTCCAGACGTATCTTGAATAGGCGTTAGCCCATTTTATGGTAATTTTGGGGGTGACCAATGAGTGAGCATTATAATGAACTGGAGCGATTCCCGCTGCCTTTTGAATCCTAACTCTATTCCAGAAAGGGTATTTCTAGAATCTGAAAGGGGGTACCCCCCCCCCCCCCCTCTTTCAGATCTGGTCGCTCAGATGCTTTCCTACTCTGCCTTCGCATGGATATTCTAACGTCTAGGATTCCTAGACTAGGAATCGAAAGCCAGCGTGAATCACTCCAATGTTGCCATTTGCTCCTCTATTTGACTTATTCGTTGACACTGTTGCGCTGCCGGCACGAAGTAAGTTTGCCGCGCTCCTGTTGCTGGGGTATCTCAATGGATATGTGCACTGTAGTAGAGACCAACGTGATTTATCGTCGTTGGACCCAAAATCGCCTCCATCTCAGGTGCGCAGCAACCTAGTAGTTTACCGTTGCCATGATTGAAATCACTTTCGAGCTAGGGGCTGGTGGTACTGAAGTACTTGCTTCTACAACCATTCTTTGGCCCTAACGTCCTACTTACTAGTGCTACGCATTGGTACACGTAAATTATCGTGCACGCCCTTGATCCGATGTGGAATCCAGGTCTGATGGAAGTCTACAAGATGGTTTTGTGCAGAAAATACCCCGATACGGCTGCTGCCCGGCTAATCGACGCACGTCGATCTATTGCCGTGATTGGTCCTAGCTGTCGCCAGTCACGTTGAAGCATTGCACTACGCAGCGGGGCGCCGCCCCGCCCTCAGCGCACGTAATCTACCGCCGGTCAAGGTATTTATCACTGCTGTGCATGGACACCGCCATACGCAGCTCCGGTCCATCCAAAGGCGCAAGCGTCCGATGCCATCCTGGTGTGTGGATGGTGATCCAAGGCCAGAGCCATTTCGGTAGTCAACTTTAAGGTGCTCGGCCTTGCCGTGTCTCTGTCCTGCCATACAAATGCGTATACAAGCCGTCGGTTAGGTTTAGGTGTAGGTGCGAGGAGGAGTGCTGGTCATTTTTGGGGATCTGGCCGCAGCCAAAAGGTGGTCATTTGCCAATCTGCGCCATAGGCAGCAGAGCTCCTCGCTGTCTCCGTGCCCGGCAACATGAGCGACGCCCTGTACGCGTCCGTGAAGCAGGACGACCTCGAGTGCAACGACGCCACGGCCAGCCGCGTCTTCTCGCGCGGACCGGACTACGACGAGCGCCGCGCCCTCGTCAAGAAGTTCGTGCTGGCCTCGCTCGTCGTGCTGCCCTACCTCGTGCTCATCGCGCTCTTCGCGGGCGTGGGGAGCCCCAACAGCAGCAGCAGCTACACGCCGACCATCCCCGTCTCGGAGCTGGCCAATCAGACGCAAGTGGACGCGGTGTGCGCCGACCAGCGGCTGCAGAAGCTCGACATGCAGCGCAACGTCTACTACGACTCGTCGCTGCTCTCGCGTCCGCAGCGATATGCCGCTCTGCAGCAGAAAGGAGCCACGCTTTGGTTCACGGGCCTCTCTGGCAGTGGCAAGAGCACGGTGGGGCGTGCGCTGGAGAAGGAATTGCTGCGACGCCGCGTGCACACGTACCGCCTGGACGGAGACAACGTTCGCATTGGATTGAACCGCGACTTGGGCTTCTCCGAGACTGACAGAGCGGAGAGTGTGCGGCGTGTGGGCGAGATGTCCGCGCTGTTTTCGGAGGCCGGAGTGATCACGCTCGTGGCGCTCGTGTCGCCGTTTAGGGCGCGTCGTGATGAAGTGCGCGAACTGCACAAGAAGATGGACATTCCGTTCTATGAGGTCTTTGTGGACGTGCCGGTGTCGGTGGCTGCGGATCGCGATGTGAAGGGACTGTACAAGCGTGCGATCAAGGGAGAGATCAAGGACTTTACAGGAATCTCGTCGCCTTATGAAGAGCCGCTGAACCCGGAGATCCACCTCAATGCATCGAGTCAATCGCTCGATGACGAGGTGAAGATGATCTTGGACAAGTTGGAGGCGGAAGGACTGCTTACAGGTGTGGAGGAGCCGCCTACTGGATACCCTGGTGTCGCTGTGGCTGATGGCGGCAACGCTGTGGCTACGTTCCCGACGCTGTTCCCTGACCAACCGCGCTCTTCACGTCCGGACAACTTCGACAAGCTGCCGCGCGTGCTTCTGCGTGACGAAGATGTGCACTGGCTGCAGGTGATTGGTGAGGGCTGGGCTGCCCCTCTGCGCGGCTTCATGCGCGAAGGTGTCTACCTGCAGTCGCTGCACTTCAGCAGCGTGCTGTACGACACGGACAACCTCACGGATCACCACCTGGCCCTCCACAAGCCTACCAACTTCTCGGAATACTCGAACGAATTCGTGTCCAAGGGCCAGCGCGTGAACATGCCCGTGCCTATTGTACTCCCGATCAATGACGCCGCGAAGGCCCGTATTGGTGAGTTCAAGCAAGTTGTGTTGGTTAGCCCGTCCGGCGAAGAGCTGGCAGTGCTGAACGACCCTGAAGTGTTCGACCACCGCAAGGAGGAACGTATCACGCGCACGTTCGGCGCCATGGACAAAGGACACCCTTACATTGCTGAAATCCTGAAATCGGGCGAGTATCTTTTGGGTGGTGAGATTGAGCTGCTGTCTCGCGTCAAGTACAACGATGACCTGGACCAGTACCGCTTGACCCCAACGGAGCTGCGTAAACGCTTCGAGGAAATGGGCGCTGATGTGGTCCTCGCCTTCCAGACGAGGAATCCGACGCATGCTGGCCATGCGTACCTTATGAACAATGCCCGTGAGCAGCTCATTGCACAGGGATACAAGAACCCGGTGTTGTGGCTGTCGCCTCTTGGTGGATGGACGAAGGAGGACGATGTCCCTCTTGATGTGCGTGTGCGTCAGCACGAGGCGATTCTGCGCGATGGTATGTTGGACAAGGAGAGCACTGTGCTCGCTATTTGGCCGTCTCCGATGATCTACGCCGGCCCCCGCGAAGTGCAATGGCATGCGAAGAGCCGCAAGAACGCTGGTGCTAGCTTCTTCGTTGTGGGACGCGACCCTGCTGGCATCAAGCGTTCTGAGGGCGACAAGGACGATATTTACGCCGGCGACCACGGCCGCTTCGTGCTGCACATGGCTCCTGGCATGGAGGACTTCAACATCCTGTCGTTCTCGAAGGTTTTCTACGACGTTCAGGACCATAAGATGAAGCCGATGGACAGCAGTCGCAAGCAGGACTTCCTTTCGATCTCTGGTTCGCGCATGCGCAAGATGGCACGTGAAGGTCTGCAGAAGTGCGAGGGCGACAAGATCCCTGCTGGATGGGAAGACAAGCCGACGTGCGTTCCGCAGGGTTTCATGGTTAAGTCTGGCTGGGACATTATGATTGACTACTACCAGAACATCAACAGCCCGCGCTGGATCCCGTTTGCCACGCAGTTCTCGAAGCCTGTTGTGGACACTACGCGTGCGTTCTCGTCGGAGGGCACGTTCGGACGCACCGACTACAAGCTCCACTTCAAGAACGAGAAGGGTGAAAAGATTTCTCCGTGGCACGACATTCCGCTCCACCCGGCGGAGTCGAAAGACAACAGCTCGTACAACTTTATTGTCGAGATCCCCAAGGGCATCGCGCACAAGATGGAGGTGAACAAGGAGGACCGGTACAACCCTATCATGCAGGACACGACGCACAACGGCACTCGTGGCCGCGACTATCTGTACGGTGTACCTTTCTTCAACTACGGTTTGTTGCCGCAAACATGGGAAGACCCGAGCGTGAAGGACCAGAGTGGCAACGGCGGTGACAACGACCCGCTGGATGTCATTGAAATCGGCGCGAAGCAGTTGGCCATGGGCTCGGTAAACCCGGTCAAGATCCTGGGCAGTCTGGAGCTCGTTGACCAGGGCGAGGTGGATCACAAAATCCTGGTCATTTCCCTCGCCGATGAGGATGCAGGCAAGATCAATAACGTGGACGACTTGCAGCGTGTGAAGCCGGGCGTGCTGGACGCTCTGGTGGATTGGCTCAAGAAGTATAAGATTCCCGAAGGCAAGTCTGAAAACGTGTTCTCGCAGGAGAAGCCGACGTCTGCGGAGGCGGCCATCCAGATCGTAGCGGAGACGCACGAGCGGTGGCAGAAGCTCAAGGCAGGAGAAATTAGTGTCAAGGATGAGTTCTGGCTCAACTAGGTCTGTCAGCAAGTCATTGCTCGCGAACGTAGCTCAGCCGCTTGAATGAATAAACGCTCTGTTTGAATAGGTTCGTGGTGGTGGTGCGTGCGTGCAGGTTTGTCCGCAGGATTGGAGCTTGGGTCGGATCACCAAGGTGGGGGGTGCTCACATCCCTTCGACCGTTTATGGCCATTCACTCTTGTTTTGACATGGCGCAGGTGTACCGACGATGCCATGGCTCTGTGGTGGCTGCGCTGCGTTCGTCTCGCTCGTCGGTTGAGGTGTTGGTAGATCGGCAGCAGCCTCTTCTTAGCCGCCTGTACGGCTGGATCATCAACCGCAAGCGTCAAAGGGAGTCGAGTCACGCGCAACGCATCGCTCCACCTCACATTCCCGTGCTGAGCGTGGGCAACGTCACCTTCGGAGCTACGGGCAAGACGCCGTTCGTGCAGTTTCTGGTTGACTACGCGCTGAAGCATGCGAGAGAAGACCAGGTTCCGTTGCTACTGAGCCGTGGGTATGGCGACGATGAGTGGCGGATGCTGGCCAAGCAGTTCCCTGCTTGTCAGTTGGCATTAGGAGGCGATCGCGTGGCAGTTGGGGCTGATAAAGTGAAGGAGCTAGGAGGCCAAGCAGCTCCGTTGAGCTGCGTGGTGTTGGATGACGGATTGCAGCAGTGGAGACTGGTGAAGGACCTGGAGATCGTAATGGTGGACGCGTTGCATCCACTGGGCAATGGACTGCTGCTACCGTGCGGAAGCCTGCGAGAAATGCCACGGGAAGCTTTGTCTCGCGCGGATGTGGTGGTTTTGCACCATGCAGACTTGCTGAAGGATGAAGAGTTGAAAGCGCTGATGAAACACTTGCGGGCTTTGACGGACTCGCAGCGGAATCCGATTGTTGCGACGTCTCGAATGAAGGTGGTGGGGTTGATTCCTGCTGATAAACTGCTCCCGAGTGGCAACAACAGTGAAGTTTCCATGGAGAAGGAAGGCTCGGATGGTTGCTCCGTTCTTGTGGTATGTGGTGTCGGCAATCCCGAGTCCGTCAAGAAAGTGGTGGAAAAATTGGATCACTGGTCTCGGGTGAAGATGATAGCGTTTCCCGACCATCACGCTTTCACAGAAGGCGATGTTCAAGATATTTTAGAGTGTGCAGGTGATCTGGAGCGCAATGGAAGCGTCGTAGTGGTGACTACAGAGAAGGATTTCGCTCGATCTCCCGTTGCCATGGAAGCCCTTGCTGAAAACGTGGATCTGCAGGTGCTTCAGTGCGAGTTGGAGATGATGCACAACAACAAGTTAGTCAAGCAGCGCCTCGATTCGTGCTTGGGAAGAAAACGCACTGGAGTGATGTAGGATACTCCTGTGCCAAGTGGAAGAAGTTCGGGTGTCGTCGTGAAGCGGAGGATTATCTGCAACATCATGCAGAACCCCATTATCTAGCAACAGCTTCTCAACCGCACGGTCGCGCTCTGAACCAATTGGACTACCTCATGGGCGTAGGAAACCCTCAAGACCTTAGCACCATCCAATACTACGCGTTGCACTTGGGCAAATTCTCAGGCATATGCTCGTCCATTGACACCGTCCAAGAACTTCGTCGGAAGGACAATCAGACGCGCCGGGATTACGGACGGATCCTGGACGTGGGTCGCCTATCGACGGGGTAGATCCGCGTACGTCGTCCCGGACCCAATGCAGCCGGATTCTCTTGTGGCCTTCTGTGACGGAAGTGCTATTAACAACGGACAGTACGATTGCCACGCGGCATTCGCGTACATTTCCCCGCACAACCGGTCGTGGGACGTCGTGCGGGATGTCAAGGGGCCCTACGCCACTAGCGACCGTGCAGAGTATCTGGCTGCATTGGAGGCTATCAAGAGAGCCAACATCGAAGACCCGACGCAGGAGAAGACGCTGATTATTGACTAGGACAGTGAGCTACTGGTCAATTCGATGACCAAGTGGGTGATCGACTGGATGTATGACGGGTGGCTCACCTCCAGTGGCGTACCGGTCAAGAATCGAGACTTGCTGCAGTTGCTGTTGGAGGCTCGAGGCAACGACCGCGCAGTCAAGTTTGGACATGTACCGGCTCACACTGGCGGACAAGACTGGAAATCATACTGGAATGATGAAGCGGACCAAGCGTCTAGAAATGCTGCGCGTGCTGCGGCGCAACACGCACCGCCGCCGCCCTCGCGTCCCCAGGTCTGTATGATGCCAGCGCTGGCAGCATTTGGAGGTGAACCAAACATTCGAACGTACCGTGATCTCTACAAGGGAAATGATGGTGGTGCCATGACGGGAGAAGACGCTACTGCGGCACCGTGATCGTGAGACTTTTTCTGGGGTGTTCTAGTTGCGTTGGGAGCTCGAAGTTGACGATGAGAGTGCAGAGTGTTGCGTGAATATTGAATTTACATTTGCAGGTTGTTATCTGATGCTGGCTGTCCTCCTCCACAAAAGATTGTGCAGTTCTTGCTGTGAGCGACGTGGCGAACTTTTGAGTTGTTTCACACTACAACAGTAAATGAAGAACAAGCGATAACGATGAGGACGATATGACGAAGACGAAGGCTGCATAAATTGTCTAAAGCATGGGGTTAGAAATCGAGTGGGTCACTACTTCCGGAAGCGTTCGATGAACTGCTTCCACAACCAACGCTGGCGTTATTGCTGCTGCTACGAGACCCTTCAGGTGGCAAATGGAACTTCTCAATCTTCATCTTCCGACGTTCACGCTTGACACCAAACCGTGTATTACTCGGCGCGTGGCAAGCCAAAGCATGAACTCGCGGCAATTTACGCAGCGTCAGAGATCCTTGAAACTCTTGCAGTTCGTCTGGCAACATATCCCTCGTACCAGCGAACGAATCGAGTGTCAACACTGAATCACTCACATGTCGAAGCTCGTTGATAAACGCAGCAGGGAAGGCGCTCAACATGTCACTACCCAGCACAGCAAGAGCCACCACCCCCTTCGACTTCTTCAGCAACCCCATTAAACGTCTGAAGAACGCAAACAACGCCGTCATGTGCGTCGCATCAGCCCCTCCAAACAACGGCGAGCCCAACCCCACCATCCCAACACGCAGCACTTGATCATCTCCATCCTGCTTCTGCTGCTGCACCAATTGTTCAATAGTCAAGTACAGCCGCTCGTACACCTCAGCAACAGCAGTAGCAGTCCACGCCATTGGATCGATGGCAATGGGCTCATTAGCCTCCACCATCTCCCGATGCATCGTCTTGGACAGGTCGTAACTGTGGCAGAACCGTTGCTTTTGCTTGGTCTTTTGCTGGTCGTACTTGCCGTACTGCCAGGCGATGGTGAGCTCCTTGGTCTCCATCTCTTTGGCGTCTGTGAGCTGCTGCTTGACTTGACGTTGGGCGAGACTCAGCTCCAGAGGCAGTTGCTGATGCACAAACTCTGCTGCATCGGGAGCTACAATTGCCACGCGCTGTTTTCCGTCGGCGACGCCCTCCGCAGTGAAGTAGCGCAGTAGATCGATTGACAGGGAGTCGGAGGATGCAGCGTTTGAGGCGGAGGAGGTGGAGGCAGTCTCGACGAGGTTCAGGGTGTGGAGCAGCAACCCGCCACCGAGAGCTGCGTCGAGCTCGCTTAGACCGGAAGATACGAGGGTTTGCCCATTGAGGAAAGGCTTGGTGCCGCTGCGCAGCGACGAGGAGGACGCAGGAGTCTTGCGTCGGAAGCTCATCATCACCAATTGCCCTTTTTGAGTTGGTGTCACCTCAAATAAAATTTTATTGGAGGTGAAAAAACAACTAATTGAGTGCTCTGTACCTCCCCATTTGAGCGTCGTGCTGGAGCATTATTGACAGCGGGTCAACAATAACAGCAAAGGAAGACAAGTTGGCTTCACGATTCAAACGATTGAGTGGACGTTTCCTCTTCGAATTGCTGCCTGTTGTTTGTATAACATTGGTTGCCCCCGATTGAAGGCAGGCATGCCGAAAATTCGATATATATCTATTGCATCTAGAGTCGTGAAATACGTATTGGTTTGCACGGAATAAAGAACATGGATAAATAACTCAAGACATAGTGTTGACGCAGTAAATTACTGCAACCATGCTACCGTCGTGACCATCTACAGGCACTACTCTACGGTCGCCACGTTCCAGTACGAAGAGTTGATCTTGAGGAACAAGATTATCTCCAACATCATGAGCGAGAGGCGATGGTGCTCGTGGTGCAAAACGGCTCGCACAACGCTGAACAGCCTCTCGACCATGTTGGATGTGGGCGGGATCGCCTCCAACAACTCGTACACGGCAGGCTTGGCATCTACCTTGCGCCGTTTGAGCGTACGCGCAGCAAACCCTTCCTTATCCGCCAACGGCTGATCAGACGCTGTGACGGGGGTCACACAGCACCTTGCACAGAGGAAGCGTGCAGGAGCATACAAACTCCTAGTGAACGGCAGTTCACTGGTCCCTGGCCTAAGGGGACGAGTTACCAAGACTAAGGTAGAATTAAGACTGAACATATTTATAGGATGATCATAATTTGGCCTGCAATACAAACTACAAATATCCTATAGTGAAACCTATATAAAATCTGAGCAGCCCCATTGGTTGGCTCTCAGAGCAAGCGGTACTGTGTACCCACTTATGTCCGTGATGCGTCAGTAGTGTTTGACACACCACCCAGAATAGTTGAACCCATGTCACTATTCGGTGTAGCCCCGCTACAGACGCCCCTGCAGCAGCGCGCTCTCGCTTGAAGGGCTCCAGCGCAGCAGAGCCACCTGGTCGTCCAGCACCTTGACGACAGCCTGCTCGAATACAGGGGAGTGCACAATTTCAGCACTTGTGTCTATATACATGAAAATCAATAAATGAACAATACAAGTCAATAGATTTTGTCGAAAACATAATGCAGCAAAGTTTCTTACCGATGTACCTTGCGAATGAAGGATGAGTGTCGAGCAGTGCATCAAAAAGGACACGAGCGTCAACCAGCGTGAGACCTTCGCCTTGCAGATGCTTCGACACAGACTCGACGTCACGGAGGCTCGCCAGCAGCTCTTCGAGCTTGCGGTGAGCCGCACGCGACAGGAGGAAGTCCGAAAGATCGTCGTCATCAGCCGAAATAAATTCCCTGAGCCGAAAATAGAGCTTCAGCATCGAAAATGTTGACGGCCAGCGCGTGTCCTGTCTGAGGACAGCAGCCAATGGGGTCTTCGCACTATTTTTGGATAGTATCCAAAACCAAAGCAGGATTTAGCATCAATACAAAAGCCTCAATAAAATAGAATTCATAGATCTTACCGTAACTTGGCCGCTTGTTTTAAAGTGCGCAACTTACGCATGAGCTGTTACACTTCTTCTAGAACGCTCTCGTACGGCTCCAGATAGTCGCGCACCGCCAGGTTCAATCGGTGACTTGCGCAGCCAACAAGCGGCACGCCAAGCAGATTAGCAAGCCGCTTGTTGACTCGGCAGTTGTCACCTATCAGGAAAAGGCAGCCGGAGATGGCCTTACCAAAAAATGGTAGGAATCGCTAGATCGCGGCCAGATGGCCATCGTCGTTCAGCTGGTCGTCAGGCTCGTCCCTCACGGGAGCCAGTGACAAAAGTGGGTACTGCGGCCCCGCTTCCGATTCGAAGCAGCCATAGACCGCCAGATAATACTCAGTTTTGTGCGTCCATCCGTAGAGGACGAGACCAAAACGCTCGGGCATGTCGTCGTCGATGGTCTTTTCCACAGCTTTCGTCATCCTCTCCATGATGGCCGTCAGTGTCTCTACGGAGATGGGATTTAGCTTCGTGTATCTACGTACCAGATCTCAAATTAATTCTCCCATAATCTAGCAAGATAAAAATAATATTACTTGCTGGCGTGTTTCCTTGGACTCGCAAAAGGAAAGCAGAAGATTGCCCGTGACAACCCCATCGCAGCCATGCGTAGCGGTTCGAGGATTTTTGGGTAACCCACGGCAGCAGCGTCCCCGTCGCCGCAACGGGGGCGTCGCGCATGTCGCTCTCGTAATTCGGGTGGGCCGACCGAACGTGCGACACTAAGTTGCTGAAGCCCGTCTTGGGCGTGTGCTTGCGAATCTTAGCACAGGTCTTGCAGGAGTAGTAGCTGGTTGATTCTCCCTCCTCATCCAGGCAGGGCTTGAAGTAAAAGCTGGCAATCTGTCTGGGGAAGAAAGTAGGCCGCGTTGGGGCGGCAGCGCAGCGCGCAGACGGAAGGCGGTGCGAAGCATGATGACGAAAGACTTGTGCGGCGTCGAGAGCGAGATTCGTAGTGAGCTCAAGTCCTGCGCCAATGAGCGCAGAGTAGCGCCCAAGACGACACTTCCAAATTCGACTTAGATTTACTATGCACTGAAAAGAAGCTGTTTTCGGGAATAAACTTCTTTTCGGACAATTTTGCTCCGAAAATAAGAATGCTTTCAATCACTTGCTTTTTGTATGCCGTGCCCAAAATCTAGGATGCATTGTTTGAAACAAGGACGTGAGCCGAAAATAAAATGTTGGTACCGAAAATATATATATTCGGGCATATTTATTTTTCGGGAAGCCTGCCGACATCTCGTGAATGTATTAATTCAGATAATGTATCTCTCCTGAATCACCATTGCGCGGACCATATCTATCGCTGTTCAAAAGGTTCAAACATCAGCGGTAGCCAACTTTGGCAGCAACAAGAACGCAATTTTTATGCAAACTCGTAGGCGTTCTTGATTTTAGCCAATAGCGCACTAGTCAATTTGAACACCCCGTAGTTTGGTGTCGGGATTCGCCAGTGGCGTGGCGCGCACTCGTGCCGGCGGTCACGGCAACTTCTGGGTTTGACCGCTGTTAACTGGGAGTCAGTAGTGTGACACGCACGGGACACGCATTCGGTCCTTCAGAAGAGTTGGCGTGCGCACACTAGAGAACCGCTGAAACCACACGCACTTATCGGTGGCGAGATCCGAACTTAGCCGGCGGGATCCGAACCTAAGACGAGATCCGAACCTAGCAGAAAGACCGGGCAACGAGGAGTCGCCGGTAGTTTGAGCTCTTGCTCACAACGGTCACATTTATATTTGATATTTGTATAGGCGATAGGAATATCGTAGGATGAGATTTTAATGCCCTCTGGGCGAACAAACAGAACAGATTTTCCCACCAAGTGCAATACCGGCCTCTGGTAAGTCCGAGAAGGTGTCTGGCAGCTTAGGGCGTGAGATGTCTGTCGGTGAACATCTAGTGTAGTAGCTTGTGTTCATCCATCGGTCAGGCCAAGAGATAGGCGTGTGTGGTTTGATTGAGGTATAGTTAGCGGTACTGAGCTATCGTCTGCATTGGGGAGAGCGAGACAGCAACTCCTATAATGTCTTACCGTCCGGGGCTTGACTCCGGCACCCTCTTTTCGTGCTGAAAAGTCCTTGGACCCTTCCTTCTGAGGGCCGACGAGGTTTGAAGTGTAGTGAAGAAGCGTGCTGACTCTGCTCGTAGTCAGTGGCGCTTGGATTATTTGGTTGGCCTACCGACAACTCACAGCAACACAGGGTCAAGATCAGCCCGGTGTAAGGGATTAGATCTGGGTCTTCAGATTCTATTCCCACTTCTCGTTAAGTCTTCGCGGACGAGACGAGTGTTGTGGGTGAAGGAGTGTGACAGAAGCAAAAAAACTGCCGTGTTCCGACACGACAGTAGTACACACGCATCAGCAACTGCGATGTTTTTTTTAGTACAGTACACTAGGCGCAGGCATTTTGACGCGAAATCCTGCCAGCGATGCCGTGAACAAGTAAACGGAAGCGTGCTCTACGGATCCTTCAACGGTGCGTTCGATCCCGCAGGAGTGGTGCCTCTAGCAGGTACTTGTTTGACGACTGCGACAACTTCGAAGACGATATCGACGAGCAAATTGAATTACAGTTCGAGGATGTGTCTTGGTCGCGATATTCGTTTCGCAACAAAACGTACCGCAAGCGAAGCGACAAGTGGAAAGCGTACTTGGATGACCACGGTGAGCTCAATGACGAAGATTTTTTGGGGCACTTTAGCGTTAGTAGAAGCGCATTTTCCGCTCTGCTTAAACTCATTCGCGATGACACAATGTTCCAGTCTTCTGGCCTTCGTGGATTTCGTGGTGGTGCCGAGCTGCATTTGCTTATTCTGTTGAAGTATTTGGGCGGGTTTGGAAACGAGAGCACGTCTCCTAAGCTCACACACATTTTTGGAGTTGGCAAAGGATCTATCAAGAATTACGTTGAGCGCGCTTGTCAGGCGATTCTGAAGCTGAAGTCTTATACCATTATTTGGCCCAATATTGATGAACGGGAGTTGATCGCCGCTCGAATCCAGGGGAAGTTTAACTTCGTTAATTGTGTTGGCCTGGTGGACGGGACTTTGTTGCCTTTCGAGTTTAAGCCGCGTAGAAATGGAGAGGGCTATTTTTCTAGAAAAGGTGGATATTCGCTTAATGCGCTCATCATTTACGATGATGTTGTTCGTATTCGAGAAGCAGTTGTGGGTTGGCCCGGAAGTGTCCATGACAATCGAGTCTGGACCACAAGTCGTATTTGCAGAGCGCCAGAGGCTGTTTTTGATCATAAGCAATATTTGTTGGGAGACTCTGCGTTTCAGCCCTCGAGTGTCATGATTCCTGCGTTCAAGAAGCCACCGAAGAGTGACATGGACCCACATCGAAAGTACTTCAACACTCAGTTAGCGAAGGCACGCATCAAGACCGAGCATTGTATCAGGCTGGTGAAAACTCGATTTCAATACCGTCGTGGTATTCGACTGAAGCTTTCCGGGAAGAAGAGTATGAAGCGATTACTACGACTGATCACCTGTGCTTTCATCCTGCACAACCTGTTGATATTTGAACCAATACCAAAGAAGTGGAAAAAAGCTGTCAAATTGAACGGAAATGGATTAGATGTAGATGACGAGCTCAACCAACCTAACGGCCGAAATGCACAAGGGGATGAACGACGCACGCAGTTATTCCACTACCTCCTCGAGGTTCGTAATAAGCAGTGGCAGAAGTAGGTCGATTTCATGCAGAGGGACGCCTTCTTCACGGAGTTTATGACGCTCCCGCAGCAAGTTTATCTTACGATTGATCTCACACGACTCAGCTTGAGCTCGGTAGTGCATTGCACGAGCGGTTGATTCAGCCACACGTGCTTCGATCTCAGTGGCAGCTGCCGCCGCCTTCTCGCGTTCCAACTACAAGGTCTGCACTTGGAAATCTCGATCTTGGGCAATCTGCCTTTTCTTCAATTCCGCCAACGGATACGAAGCACTCAGTTCGTCTATGGTGGCTTTGTTTTTTTTTGTAGATTGCCCAATTGAACGAGGGTTGCTTGAGGCGCGCTTTTTGTTGTTGGTTGCCTGCTTCTTGTTTGATCCGCTTGTGTAATGAGGCGCTGTTTACAACAGTCCCCAAAACACGGCACGCACGCTTGTGCGGTTGAGGAAGCGTTCCCGACTTGGAGGGAGGAAGGCGACTTGAGTACTTGGGGGAAAGTTTGCAACTGAATTGAAATGAGCTTATGGTTCCTGAATCCTACGAATAAAACCACTAGGGGCCCTTGAGGTTAAATGTAATTTAACCTACACATGTAGTATAAAACGTTGGGTTGAATCAGGTTGAACTTGAAGATTCTCCTTCGAAGAATCTTCCTGCCGCGTGGCGTCTTGTGATTGGCCACAAGAACTCAGGTGACACGCCGGCCTTGTTACCAAATAATGTCCCAGGTGAGGAACCATCATCATGCACAAAGAAGTGCAGAGAACACTTGGCGTAATCACTGATTGTGCCATGGGTGGATGTGAGCAAACATTTGACCATGTTTACGCCACCTTTACCTCCATGACAGCAGTGTGTGAACCACACCAATCTGTGATCGCATAACCAATGTAATAGGCCAGAGGGGCCCATTACAGCTTGCACCTGTCGTAGGCGTAGCTGCAGAAGTAGAAGGTGAACCCAGAGCCGTGACTCCAGTAGTTACCTTCGTGGTAGCTGTACTCACAGCATCTTCAGTCAGGGATTTGTTGGGTCGTATAATTTGAAAGTCGTCGCCATTGCAAACATCGACACAATCAGCACCACTGGGCCCCGACTCGTCCGACGCAGAGCTGCTATCATCGCTGCTCTCTTCACTCGACTCAAGGTTGTCCGTATTTAACATCAAAGGAGTGGTGCTCGCGCGATCATTCAAGATGTCGAAGAGCTCATAGTAGTATGGACAGCGAGACAGAATAGCATCACGAAGACTCTTCTCGTTCTCAACACCTTGGCCCGTAGCTCCAAGCCAATCTGCAGCTGCCTTGAAGGACTGTTCGAGGCTCAGGATTTTCGACTGCACATCTTTAGCCGTTCGAGCAGTTGTAACACCAGACGCCTCGATAAAACGTACAATTTCACCTGCAATTGTCCCCTTCGTGGCGCCAGTTCGAGCATCTCCACCTCGGTAACGACTATAGTTTGTTCCCGTGGTGAGCCAATCAGTTAAGCAGCTCACTGAGTTGATGCTTGGTGTGGGTCCATCGTGGTGCCACGGCACGCGCTTCTTGGTGGTGGCGGGGGGATCTTCAGCCACTCGTAGCGCCTTCATCACCGCATTGAAACAACACTTTCCGCACACAGTAACGATAATATTCTCGCTATCTCCAAACGTCGACAAGAGATCAGCAAAACGGGCTCGATGAATCTTGTTCTCACAATTCATGCCATTGGTGCAGCGCAACAACTCAACCTTCTCTGGATTATCCTTCAACACCTTCTTACACTGCTTCCACTTGCAGAGTGACGTCATGACAGCAAGCGAAGAAGTCACAGTCAGGCTGATGTCGTCGATGTCAAATGTGAAATGAAGAAAGTAACATAGCAACACCTACCAGCCAATCGTTAGTATGTGTGCGAGTTTTGCTCCACCAATTGCAGTCACACTGTTTCGAGTTGCGTTTGATGCGAGAAGACGCCATGTTGCGCAAAGTTCACACTCAGTAGACGCGTTTAGCATCTACGGCGTTGCTCAAGCTCGCGATTCCGTTGTAGCGCGAGTTCGTCCGTGTTCCGCTCACCAAAAGGAAAAATAATAGGCAAACCGCGATGAAAAAATTGTCGAGCTGCTGCGCGATAAAAACTGCACTTCTGCGCCGAATTCGTTGCAGAAGCGACATTTTTTTCGCCCAATCAAATACGAGGATTTTGTTGCGAAAACAAAAAAGTTATTGCTGCTGTCAAAGTTGGCTTCCACTATTAGGGGTACCCAATCCTGGCAGCAGCAACTATATTTTGTCTGCGATGCATTTTCGATTTAAAGAGTTTTGTCCAATGAGGTGGTGTCGAAATTGTCTCCCCCTAATTGCTCACCCGCAGCAAGTTCTTACTTTTCTTTTTTATCGATACTGGATGATACTGACATTTGGAGCGAAGTTGACGTAACCTTTCGAGGGGCAAACAAATGACAAGCAAATCTTGCCGCCACCAATGCCGCGCTCAAGTGCGCGCCAGCGAGAACTGCGGCGTCTACAGACCTTGATGAACCATCGCTCTCAAGCTGCCAACTCCCGGTTTCTTGTGGACCAGATCGACTGTTTCGAGGAGGATATAGACGAGCTACTGGCTGCACACTATCAGGCAATGGCAAGCTCGCGGTACCTTGCACGTGCTCCGTCTTACCGGAAGCGCGCCGACCGGTGGAAACCCTTTCTCTATGACTCATCCTACATGAACGACCGTGAGTTCCTCGAGCACTTCCGCGTATCACACGACGCGTTTGCACGCCTTGTCGACCTCATCCGAGATGATCCCATGTTCGCGCACGAGACCCACCGGACATACCGTGGCGGGCCAGAGCTACACATGTTGGTTCTACTCAAGTACCCCGGCAGTTGCGGAAATGACAACACATCTTCCAAGCTTGCGCTGTTGTTTGGTCTCGGGAAAGGAAGTATCGATAACTACGTTCGCTGTGCAACCGCATTGATATTGAAGTTGGAGGCCTCCACAATTACTTGGCCAGACCACGATGAGCGCCAGGATATCGCACAGGGAGTTCACGTAAAATACGGCTTCGTCAACTGCGTGGGGATGACGGATGGAACATTGATTCCGCTCGAGTTCAAGCCGATATCAAATGGCGAGGACTATTACACTAGGAAGGGAGGCTACGCGCTTGACGCGCTCGTCACCTGCGATGACGTTGCGAGGATCCGTGATATCGTTGTGGGCTGGCTGGGTCCAACTCATGACAACCGTGTTTGGACGAACGGCCGTCTGAACCAGGAGACTGAAAAGTTCTTCTGTAAGAACAAGTATGTTCTGGGCGATTCGGCGTTCTAGGCGTCGCCAATAATGATTCCGGCATTCGAGAAGCCATCGCATGCTGAGCTGGACGCCCACAAGTCGTACTTCAACACCAAGCTCGCAAAGGCACGCATCAAAACGGAGCACTGTATTGGCCTTCTCAAGGCGAGATTCCAGTTTCTAAAGCGGGCGCTTATTCTCATCAAATCCAAGCACGACATGAAGCGGCTACTGCGACTCATTATATACACAGGGGTCCTCCACAACCTTTTGATCGCTGAGCCGATCCCGCCGGCGTGGGAGGACGAGATGACTGCCACTGTTCTGGACGGTGACGACGAGCTGAATTCACCACTACCAAGCAACGCATCCGGAGAATTACGGCGCAACCAGCTCTTTTGCTTCATGCTAGAAACGCGGGGCTAGGGGAAGTAGTAAATCAATATCGTCAGGTGAGATACCTTCGCCGAGTAACTTCTTACGCTCGCTGAGGAGAATCACTCGACGCTCCAGAGCACACTTTTCCGCTTCCTCACGAAGCTTGACAGCTCGAGCTTCGGTTTCTTCCTTCCTCGCTACAGCTTCTTGGGCTTCATCAGCAGCTCGAGATAGTCGTAGGAGGAGCTTCTCTCGCTGAAGCTTGCATTGCTTGTGCTGATACTGCAGCTTCACGGTCTGGTACTCCTTTTTTTGAGCAAGTTGTGTAGCTTTCAAATCGGCCACGCTCTTATCCAGCCCACCGCAACCTGAATAATCTGTTTTCGATCGCCGACGAGACTCTGCTATCGATTTAGGAACGCTGACGGGGCGCTTCCTGCTGCTGTCATTACTTCTAGCTGGTGCCGAGATTTTGGCTCTGCTGTCCGTGACGCTCAACAAGTCACTGTTCTCGCACTCACTTGAACGAATTGCAGTAATCTGATCAATCGTGTTTTGCTGTGTCGAGTCGTTCCCGCTCACTGTGATGGCGGAAGTGTCCGTGTCCTCAACATCCGACTCGTCACCTGCAATTTCTGCTTCGCTAGGTATGATACCATCGCTGTCAAGCACGGCCGTGTTTATCATCAGTGGCTGGACAGATGGTCGCTCATGCATGACGGGGTGCAGCTCGTAATATTCCGAGCATCGTGACAGAATCCCCTTACTTAAATCCTCCTCATCAGTGACCCCTGAGCCCGTGCTGGCTAACCAATCAGCCGCTGCGCGGTACGTGTGCTCGAGCGAGCTGATTTTCGTCAGGATATTCTTGTGTGTACGGACAGTTGTGACACCACACTTGGCGATGAAATGTACAGCTTCACCCGCTAGACTGGTCTTGGTCTCGCCATGCTGACCACTACCACCACGATACCGCAAGTAGTTGTCATTTGATGTCAGCCAGTCAATAAGACAACTCATTGAGCTCGCGCTTGGTGTTGGCCCGTCGTCATGCCAGGCCACGCGTTTCTTCGTCAATGCAGGTTCGACCGCCGCCTCTTTCGTCCGCTTGATTAGCGCGTTGCAGCACCTCTTGCCACAGATCGGCTTGTCGACAACGCCAGTACGGCCAATAGATTCGAGCAAGCTGGTCAAACATGCGTGATGAATAGTCTTTGTGCATCCACTTGTTGAGCACTCGGACACAATTGGATTGTCTTTTTGAACTGACGATAGCTACAGCTGACCACAGGAGCTGGTGCAGCGGACGCAATATCGTCAAGTTCCGAACGTGTAGTGCCTTGGTCTTGCTGTTCCATGTTGTCGTAACCAGCCTGACTCAACTGCTGGACGTTCGTGCAATCCGAAGCCTCACACTGTTTGTTGTGTACGCTAGCAGATACCGGCATCTTGACGATTACGATGGCGTGTTCTAGCTCAAGTCGCAATACGGAAGTGTGAGCGTGGTAGATTAGCAGTTGACCCGATCGACGAGGTCAGCTGGAACGCGAGCCTGAGGGAGGATCACAACGACGGCGCGGGTCAGATGTACATTCAGTTGGGCGGCACGGGCACAACACACGTGTAGAATTGCGTCACGGACCTGACGCTCCAGTGGTTGGGCGGTGGTTCGCGGTAAGCGAGAGATATGGGGGCGCGAGCTTGGCCTACGAGTTCAGCCGTGAGTCACGAGGAAAGATATAGGGTCGTGAAGAAAAAATCTGCTGCTGCTGTCCTCCGTCCTGCTTGTTTTTTCGCTGCAGCTTGCTTAATTTGTGATAGCCAATCAGATTGCCGGAAATAATTCTGTTGCTGCTGCGTGAAAAAAAATATGTGTCCTGCTGTCAGGATCGGGTACCCCTATTCTACCGAGTGTTGAAATTGTGCGAGACCACGAATAGCTCAGGGTAATCATTGCCATAAATGACTCGTAGTGATCCCCAACATTGCTGTCTCGTGACGTGGTAATGATGAATTCGACTCTAGCCTCCTATGGCTGGAAGATGCTTTACGCCTGGAAGCGATTGCAAGTCAGCTACTACGGCGGCAAGTACTCCATCCACCGGGTTCTGGCGCTAGAAACGTACACTAGCACCAAGTCACTGCGTCATGCTCTTCTCGTGTGTTTCATCACTCCACTACCGATGGTTACTCTCGTATTCGCTCAGGAACTCGTACCATTGCAAGACCCGAGCGAGGGATGGAGTGCGAACTACGGATTTTGGGTCCGAACTTCGATCCTCGTGTTCGTTGGGATCCCCACACTGACAGTTCAGGCGTCGTATTTCATCGATGGAGTCCATATCCCCGCTATTCGTTTAATTCTGCTGTCCCTCTTCTCTTCGGTCGCTGTTATCGTTGGTTCCATGGTCATTTGTTCCCATATACCCTTCCCAGTCCCGTTCTTCCTGATAACAATGTTCCCTGTGCTCAGTGTGGTGCTAATCGTCTCGTTTCGAGTTTTCATTGGCAAACGAATTATTCGCCAAATCCTGGCTTGTCGAGGGCAGTTAACCAGATACTTGCACTTTGTGAATGCCAAATGTCTGCTGATCTTCGTGTATCCAGCCTACGAAGCATTATTTCACGCTACACACGGCACGCATTACCAGATCCTCGTAATACTTCTCTTACCAGTGATGAAGATCACATTGAAGAATATCATGCGACGACGCACAACTCACATGGAAGACATGACACCCGAAGCGGTCATATTCACCGTTGACTGGTTTAATTCCATCTACATGGCCACCTGCATGCAGAGCGCGTCGTCCCTCGCGACCGTCACTGTGATCACTGTCGTTGATCTCTCGTTAACAATAATTATGCTGTATGGGCTACACCATCGGACCGCTGCGGCTCTTTCCACACTTCGAGACGCTATCGAAACCGACCCAAAAAGTGACAACTTGCTAAATTGTATCTGTTTACTTTGTCGGAATCCAGAACATTTCAAGAAGCAGGAACGAGGTGGCGTACAAGTACACTCTCGTCTTCCGTACAAGTTGTCTGTGGCAGATGAAACGCTGATGACCCAGCTGGACAAAATTCCGAGAGTAAGAGTCTCTAAATCGAATCCAATCCAGGATATATCCGCGTCTTCGATATCCTCCGGTCACAGAACACTTTCTGACCTATTCCGAATTCAGGCATACTATCTTCAAGGCCGGAATGGCACGATTTATCCTTTAATCCCTGACGCGGTCAGCGCGACTCCGTCCGCGTGGGGGAAAGAATTCCGACCTATAGAAAACCCGGCTATACTGTCCTGGCCAAAACGTTCCCTACTGCTTCGAGATTCACTGGAGACGCTGTTTACGATGGAGTGCCTTGTCATTGCCTCCTATCTGGAGGCCGTGATTCCCTTATTTTACGCCAGCTACGCTCTAGTTGTCGTTCACCTCCCGAATGCTCGCTATCACACTGAAATGGTAGGCATTACGATCGCAAATGTTGGTGCGACTGTCCTCCCCGTATTCGTGTTTGGGTTACTGCAAATTGTGTCGATTGTACTACTGGCAATGCTGATCACGCGGAACTGCAGGATGCAAGCACTTTACCAGCTCGCGTTCGTATTGGAGACGCAGATGCCACCAATTCAAGGCAAACTCATGTTTTGGATGCTGGTCACACTATGTTTTCGGCTCCGACATTTCGGTACGTCTGATCGTATCCATGCGTTGGCCATCGCTGTAATCGGTTGTCACTTTATTTGTTGTTGCTTCAGGTGTCGACTTCACCTTCCAATTCGCTAGGGGGTGACGATGATTCTTTTTCTCAACTCTCCCCAATGGAGGAGAGTGGTATTGGTCAACAGGAGAGCAGAAAAAATGGGATACTACCGTCTTCATGAATAGAACAAGGTTTACCCTTTTCTTGGCGGACATTTAGTTGACTCACACGAATCGTTTACCAATGCGCACAGCAATATTTGCTTGGGCGTTGGCATTTTTGCGTTCCTGGCAGCGACTGCAAGTCTCCTACTACGGTGGCAAATACTCCGTCCAAAGGGTACTAGCTTTGGAGGCATACACCAAGAGCTCCTCGGTGCCGCGCGTAATTTTCGTGTGCATTGGAACACTACTTCCGATGCTCGCATTCGTATTTGCTCAGGAGTTGGTCCCTCTTCAGGATCCAAAAGACGGGTGGCGTGCAAACTATGGATTTTGGATTCGTGCTACAGTGATGGTGTATGTGGGAGCCCACGCGTTAACTGTACAAGCTACATACCTTATCGACGGCATCAGTATCTCCGTTTGGCGTCAAATTCTGCTGTCGATTTGCGCTTCAATCGGTGCTGCTGCTTGTTCAGTGGTGGTCGCTTCTAAACTGATCTTTCCAATCCCCTTTTACGTGTTGACAATGACCCCAGTCTTCTGTCTGACGCACCTTATCTCATTTCGAGCTGTCGTAGGTGCGCATGTTTTTCAGCAAATTTTGGCACATCGAGACCAATTGATCGACTACATGAACTTTGTTTCTCCTCAATTTATGGTGGCGTTCGTCTATCCAGCGTACGAAGCATTGTTTCGCTTTGCTGAAGGATCTCAACATCAGCTTTTGGTTATCTTGTTGCTGCCAGTGCTTAAAATTATCGTCAAGCACATCATGCTGAGGTGTAGCAAACACATGGAAGATATGACGCCAGAAGCTGTCATCTTCACAGTGGATTTCTTCAATGCGCTCTACATCGCAACGTGTATGCAGAGCGCCACATCGTTCTTGACGGTGAGTTTCATGACCGTCACCGATTTATTGCAAACCATCTTCATGCTGTATGGGCTACACCGTCGAACCGCCAAGAGTCAAGCAAAACTTCGTCCGATAGTTTCTACAGTTTCCGATGACTACAACTTGTTAGAAACACTCGCTTTGTTGTACCGAAATCCAGACAAATTCAAACTGTTACCCCGGACGGGAGTTCGCGTACGCTCATGTCTTCCTCACAGTTTATCAGCATCGGATAAAGATTTTCTCGACTCGCTGGTGCAGCATGAGGCGAGCTTTCAGATCCTCCGCCCGATCAATATTTCTAGAGATCCACTCTTTCGGACTGCAACAAACGCACTGCCCGTTGAGAACGTCTCGCGACTGCGTTGGATCATTTCATTGTCTTGTCGATCTCGTACCAGCACAATTTATCCTTTTGTTCCCAACTCTACCAAGACAACAACAGAGTCATCGAGAGAAGAAAGCCGACCGATTGAATATCCTAATGTCGTGCGAGTAAGTCGAGCTACAGTGTTGCGAGAAGCCCTTGAGACGCTATTCACGACTGAATGTCTGGTACTCACAGCCTACTTAGAGGCTGTCATCCCTCTATTCTACACATTTTATGTGTTGGTGATGGTACATCTTCCGAGTGCCAACTACCACACGGAATTGGCAGGCATTACCCCCGCAAACGTTGGCAACACCGTTCTCCCCGTGTTTGTGTTCGGACTGCTACAAGTTGCGTCGTTTTTGCTGTTGGGAAGAATGATCAAGCGTAATTGCGGCATGTCCGCACTCAACCAGCTTGCATTCGTGCTCGAAACACAGATGCCACTGGTCCAAGGAAAACTCATGTTTTGGGCGGGGTTGACGTTGTGCTTCCGCGTCGTGCATTTTGGTACGTTTGCAACGACATTCTACGCACACCTGGAATGCATTACGGCGCTAATGGATGGTTGTTGGCTGCAGGCGTCGACTTTACGTTTAAACGTTAAGGCAACTGTATTGTCGTTTGCTGCTGTCTTCAACGTGCTGTATTGTGCAATCGATCGCTGTGTCTGCTTCGATTGCTGCAAGAGCTAACCACTTTTTTCTCTAGGACAGAGATGTACTCGTTGAGCCCACGTACTTGTCGCTCCAAAGCCTTCTTCTCCTCCGACTGTTGACGAATGTAGGACAAGTATCTTTTCAAATGCGCCTGCTGCGTTCGTACTGTTTGCTGGAAACTCTGCGCCATCAAGCGTTTACGATCAACGAGCTGCTCAAAGCGTGCTTGCAACTTTGTGATGATCTGCTCGAAGCGCTGCAGCTGGAGATCCTTCCCCTTCAGTTGAGCATGCAGCGAAGTCAAAGGGAGTCTACGGAGTTGACTATTATGACGTTTCGTGGCTGGTCGACAGTCATCTAGTGCTTTATCGGCAGCGTCAATGGCGTCACTATCCGTAGCATTCTCACCCACTGGACTATCAATACGAAGGGCGCCATCGTCTCCGTCGTGTTGATTGTCGAAGAAATCCAGTGCCGTGGGTCGCATTCGACCATCGGCTGTTGCATCCCGCTGCTTTCTTCGGAGTGCCTCGATCTCGTTCGCTTGCTGCACAATGATCATCTGCAAACGGTTAATCTGTAGACGTCCATTTTCTCGTTCTCTCTCGTCGACTGCTGGTTTTTCGCTGCAGTCATCATCAATATCGCGTCCACCCGAACGACTGAATTCACGCTTCAACGGCTCGTTCAGCCTCACCATTTCTTGCATTTGCTGGAACATCGCGACGCACTGGTCATGGTCTTGCCGCGCTCTTTGCTCGCTTGCCTCTCGTAGCTGGATTAATTCCCGCCGAAGAGCAGCACACGCTGAACACTGACACAAAAGCACACAAGTGAGTCCTTTACTGCGACAAAAGAACAGCAGGACCTAAAAACCTTCTACCTCGTGATTCATCAAGTGCCAGTCAACACCCAGTTGTTGCACTTGTGCACATGAAGCGACACAAGATCCGTTACAATGCGTCACACATGGCTACACATTTCGACATGGCTACATTTCTTATTCATCAGCTGTTTTATCCGTCGCCAGCCCTCTACGCCGTTATTGCTGCCCATCAGGCATATTGTCGCGCTCGTCTCCGTGCCTCCAAGCCTCCTCGCTCCCCCGTTCATTGCTCGTCTTCTTCCCCATATCTTTCTCCATCTACCGGTGCCTTCACCGCTTCTCTCCGTGCTCTGTAGCCATCTTACCCTCCTGTCGAAGTAGCTGTACCGATATATTGGTACAATAATGCGCAGTACCATGATGCGACGGCGTGAGAGCAACCTGACGCTGGACGAGGAGGACGACGTGGCTGTAGAGATCGAGCGCATCGAGCAGCCCTGGATGTCCATTGAGCTCTTCGAGACGCTGTGGAACAACGCCACACAGCACGTGAGTTCCAGCTGCACCTTCACCAAGTACAAGAGAGCTCCAAGGGCCAATATGGCTACACAGGACAAGCTGAACATGGCTACACAAGACCAGGCCGACACCTTCCAGCAGCAATTCCTGAGGACACTGGGGAACGATCTCGTCGTCTTCCCGCACAAGTCAGGACAGAGTAAAAACCCGTTTGTGGTGCTCGCCTATGCAAGTGTCGCGGACAATTACGGGCTCAAGACGGTGGTGCTGGTTCGGATGGAGCAGCTGCATGACTCGGAGCAGATTGGGATCACAGTCAAGAACACGGACCCGGTGCATCGGACGCGGATGGCTGCGTTTTTGAGTATTTTGCAGCAACGGATCCAACCGGTGAATGCACCGAAGAGACCCCATCCGAGGAGTGCGGACACGAGCAAATTGTTTTTGGAGGAGAGCGATCCTGAAGGGGCTACGGACTCGGACACGTCGTCGGTGGCTCCCTCGACGCCGCCAATTCGGACACCACCGGCGTCTGCTTCAGCTTCTCTAGAGACGCCACCGAGACGGGCAACCTCTGCACCGGTGGCAAGGCCGCTGGCTATCCCACGACCTGTTGAACGAAGTCGGTCACATACCATTCGATACCGTACGGACCGTGATATCTCGTTTGAAGGGTATTTGAGCAAGAAAAGCGACTTGCTGATGAGTTGGAAGGCGACGTACTGCGTACTGGAGGAGGACACGCTGGCATTTTATGAGACTCGAGAAGACTTCATCTCGAATACAAAACTGATTGGGCGCATTCAGCTCCAGAATGTCGAGGATGAAGACATGGGAAAACCGAATGGATTTCGTGTAATCGCAGAGGGCAACCATATCAACCACTTGAGCTCAAGAACTGCATTTGAGAAGGAACAGTGGAAACGAGCGATCAGCGTACGTAAAATTTGTGATTCCATCTTGTGAAGGTGTGACTAACTGTTTTGGTGATACTCACTTTGTGTTAGATCGCCATTTCGAAGGCGCCTGAGGTGACACGTCCGTACGTTGCATTTGCATCGCAGCCATTGGAGCCCCATAAATTTTATCGCCTTCTTGGTGCACTAGTGCGCCAAGAATTTGACGACTTCCCGCTGCTATTCCGGAGTATGCATCCGGACATTGTAGTGACGTCCAACTTCCCCCCAATTGTTCCGTTTTGGGGACAATACCGCCGGTATGACGGCGTTCTGTTGTTTATCTCGACTCTTTTGGACACGGTCACTGTGGATAATTTCTCGCTCCTCGAGGTAATCGAGTTGGTGCGTGGGGACGCAGACTGCATTGATGATACTGGATCTCAGCAGGACGCTCTCACTTCTTCCCCGATAACAGCGGATTCTTACGTTTTGTCCCCCAAAGCGGTTGAGGGACCAAAGTCGACTCCTCAGAGTGCGTCAACACCATCGTCGCAATGGACAAGAAGGCTTGTAGTTACGGGAAAGGAGACGTACAATTTGCTTAGTACGGACAACCGCCGGGTAACGCAGCTTTTTGTGCACGAACTATGGCTAGATCACAAGGACCGGTTGGTGCGCTGGCATTTAAATGGCGACGCTGTTGCACTCTCTGTTGCGTTTGATGACGCTCCGCGCGGAGAAAATATTCGACTTGTGTTGCCTGGTGAAGCTTCTGCTATCTCTCACTCGATCCCCCCGGGGACGTTTTACGTGCAGATTTTACAAGCTCAGCAACTTCACGTGGGTGAAGGTGGAAATGACCATGCGCCGAAGGGAAACGCCCAGCATTCATCCACCGCATCTGGCTCCAAGAAGGGGTTTCCGGTATATGCGCGGTGTATTCTTGAAGAAGGAACTCACATGGAACAAACTTTGCGTGGACTAGATGTGAAAGAAGGCGAACATGCGCCGGACGAGCTTTCCAATTCATCTCTGAATGGATCCAATAAAGAACATCGCCGTCCTTCCAAGGGAACTCGGTTTTTCAGAGGATTGAGACGTGCTGCAGGAATATCAGGAGAGCGAGCCGTGGCGAAGTTTGGTGACCCAAGCGGGTGTGTTACCGGCATCTGCAAGTGTATGCCGGCGATGACCCCAGATGGCCATCATAAAATTGGCACACTCAATCCAAACTGGTCCAGCAATCTTCGATTAGAGTTTCCGGGGTGTGCTCGTGGCTTCACATACACGCTCAAGGTGGAAGTATTCCAGAGTCGCTTCATGCTGCCGGATGAGCTGTTGGGTGTATGCAAAATCAATGTTACGCCACATTTATCACTGGTAAATGGATCAGCTGATGCCAAAGCCAACGGAGCCCTTCCTCGTTGGCACAATTTATGCGATCAGTACAATGACTGCAAGGAATCATGGGCACCACCAACAGTCTTCCGAGGTCGGATCCAGCTTGGCATCATTTTTGCGCCTTCTGTTACGTCTGCGGAGAATTTCCCCCAAACTCAGGGGATGCGGCGAATGGCAAGTGATGGAAGGTTGGTGGAAGGAAGACGAGGGTCCGCAGATGAAACGTTGATGCAGAGCTTGTCCAGCTACAATCTCCGCGAATTGATTCGGTCTGATAAACGAGCATCCACTGGAGCATTTGATATTCCGACAGGTGGGGGAGGGCGATATGTTTCTCGTCAAATTCGAAGCAGAACGCAATCTTCTGGAAAAAGTGGAAATGGTATCGTGAACACTGTAACCGAGAAGGCAGACAGTGAAGAAAACCGTGAGCTCGCGCGACTAGCCCGCGATAACCACACTTTTTCGGGGAAAACGACAACATTCGATGTCCCCAAAAAGTACCAATTGATTAAGGTGGTAGGTGCTGGAACGTACGGCGAAGTGGTCGCTGCAAGTGACATTGAGTCAGGAACAACAGTTGCTATCAAGAAAGTCACGAACGCTTTTCAAGACTTGCCTGATACGAAGCGAATCCTCCGCGAGCTGTGTTTGCTTCGACAGTTGAGCCACCCAAATTTGATCCAGCTGTATGATGCTCCACGGCCAGAGCGCCTATCTTATTTGGAGGATATTTACCTCGTGACGGACCTAATGGAGACGGATCTGCATCGCGTAATTCATTCCACGCAAACACTGACAGACGAGCACGTGGCACACTTCATGCGCCAAATCCTGCGTGCGTTGGCGTATTTGCACTCGGCGAATGTCCTTCACCGAGATTTGAAGCCGTCGAATATCTTGGTCACCAGTACGTGCGAAGCGAAGATTTGCGACTTGGGTCTAGCACGATATGTGGACTATTCAAAAGCGAAAAAGTTGACGGGTGCTGGAGATGAGTTTGTGGAGCTGACTGAATACGTGGTGACTCGGTGGTATCGAGCCCCCGAAATCCTCTTGGACGGTTGCCGATACGACAAACCCTCCGACTTGTGGTCTGCTGGCTGCATATTGGGCGAGCTGCTGGGCCGCAAACCACTGTTCCCAGGGTCTAGTACCACCAACCAGCTGAACAAGATCTTTAACGTGCTGGGAACTCCCGACATTTCTTACATCTCCAAGATTCACAAAGATGCCGCGCAGAAGTGGGTCCATCGCCAGCGACGACGCTCGAAAATCCCGTTTGAAGAACTTTACCCGAATGCGAATCAACAGGCGCTGGGCTTGCTAGAGAAACTGCTCTTGTATGATCCGAAGCAGCGTGTCACCGCTGTAGAAGCTCTTCAGCATCCATATCTGCGTGAGGCGTTTCGGTCAGTTGTGAGCGACAACATTGGAGGTGATGAATCGTTCTTTTACGACGAAACCGAGCAGGAGGAGGACCAGTTTGCGGGGAAGATTGATGATTCAAATGAGAACGTGGACGAGACGAAGGAAGCAATGCAGAAGGCAGTGTTTGAACAGGTCTGCCACTTCCACCCTGAGGCACGCGAGTACGAGGAGTGGTTACAGAAGCACGACGAGAAGTTCTGTGTTGATCCGAAAACGGGCAAACTGGTACCTCTCAAGAAATGATGCCAGACGTGAAGTCACGGCGCTCGAAAATATATAAGACCTGCAGTGGTTCAGAAAACAAGTTATCGTCTACAAATCCGGGATCGTACGGGTAGATTGTGCATGGAAGTTGTCATTCTCACATGGTCGGTTTTGGTGTGACCAGAGGCAGATCTGTGGTTATCTAGACCAAGTTGACGACAAGTTCTTTGCCAATATATAGGATCATGTCCGAGTGACGATTTGTTGACTTGGAATAGACGATACACAGAGGCGAGTTGCAAGCAAAACTTGCTACATGTGTTCAGCTTCAGATTCCATCGCCGAGGGTGTTGTTGCACGAAGCAGGCGGATGGCGTCTTCCACAGAAATGCTTGGATTTCCACTCAGCAAGCGCCTCGGCAAGTTCGTTGTCGACAGGATGTCTTTTACGCGGCCCTTAGCGTTGACGATCGAAAAGTTCACCTTGCGTACTGCCAATTTTCCTGTGTACCCGACAGCACCTGGATCGTAATGGCGTCCTAGTCGTTCATGTGGTACGCATCCAGTACAACGCCACGAGTTGTGACTCCCTGTTTGAAGAGCTGAGCCATCTCGCGTTCGACAGCGAGAACAACGCGCTCGCAGTTGGCAAAGTACAATGAACTCTTCACGCGAACAACAGCGATGCCGTCCAGGTGATGCGCGTTCGGAAACAGGCTCCGATCAACAAGGCTGCCATTCTCGAGTTCGCCCAGGATGACCACGGGTGAGCGTTTGGTCTTGATCATAAGTGCCAGTACGGAGCAGACGATAGACACGGTGAGACCCTAGAGCACGCCCAGTCCGAGAGTGAGCAAGAAAGAAGCATCCCAAACGAAGAATTCGTCGCGCTTGACGCGATAGAGCCATTTGGCCTCTTTGAACTCGACGAGTGTGTATCCTGCGACGATGATGATGGATGCACGCGTGGCTCGAAGCAAATAGTAGAGCGTACCAGTGAGCGTGTAGAGCGCGAGGATGACAATGAGCGTGGTGACGATGGAGGCGAACTACGTGTGTGCATTCTGCATGTTGACGGCTGTGCGATACATTCCTCCTGTTGGTGGCATGACCTGGAAGAATCCGCAGACGATGCTGGAGATGCCGATGCCCGTAAACTCCTGCGACGAGTGATGCGGTAAGAGGGTTGAGGAGGATAGTTCCGAAACGGCCGCCATCAATGAGTCCGTCGTCGAACCCGTACCACGGCGCAACGGGTGCTGGGAATCCTCCAGGCACAGCGCCAGTTAGTTTGAGAGCCTTGGGTCTGAGGATGTATCCTACGATGCCTCTGAAGATGCATACAACGAGCGGACCGAGGTCGCAAAGTGTGCGTGCGAAGAAAATGGCGGTCAAAGCTGGTCTGGATTTCGGAGGCTCGGCTGCACTAGCGTGGTGGCGTGTGGTTTGAAGTTGATGTTTCTCTCTCCCCATGTTCAAGAACTGTTCATCAGTTAGTGAGAACTCGTGACTGGTACCGTAGGTGCGTTGACCGTGCCCACTTCAGGTGTTAGTACGTCGCTCGAGGGGTTCGTTCCAGCTGCATACTTCTCCGATGAATCTTGCTCGAAAAGTTGGGACAATACGGACGACGGGAAGTAGCGTTTCTTGGTCGACTTGACGGCAATGAGGTAGGCAATCGAGATGAGACCAACTGCCAAGGCGTTCTTGTTGGCGTGTTCGATGCACTTGAAGTTCTGGTAAAGTGTCTGCACGGAGTAATCCTGTGAGTCGAACTTGACGCCGAGTACGTTCTGGAACTGGGATATCATGATGAGCAGTCCGCCGGCGGAGATAAATGGACAGTGCTACCGTCCAGGTGTCGACTTTAGGTTTTGTCCATGTATCGATCCAGTTATCGTCCATGTCTGTAATTTATGTTGTTAATATTATACCGTTTACCTGTCGGATGGAATACCTTCCCAACTGCGTGGCGATTGCCTGCGGTGCTCATTGCAAGGCTTGGCGTTCGCCGGAGATTTTAACGATCACATGTAACCGATATCAACAACTACAGCAAGACGAGCACAAATATGATCCAGTGCGCATGCCGTTATCATTGACATGAGCAAGTATTGAATATCGTAACTCTGTTCATTAAATGTAAAGCATCGAAGCTACTAAAGTGATAGTGTGTACTCCCAACCTTGGGCGTCATTGCGATGACGCCCATAGAGCATGTAGTACATCAGACAGAATCGATGGACTAACAGCGCATTACCGGTGGTTGTTAGTGAGGTAGATGGGCGCACAAACCACATGAACTTCAGACAGACGAAAAATCCACAGCTAAAGCTGTCGAATTGTACGAGAGTACAACACTCGTCGATGTGGAATCCGGCTTCCAACTCCTTCACTAAATCTTGCGAAATTTCCTTAAGTGCGTGTTTGTATCCAACGCAATTCATCGAGCCATACAACCAAATCTTTGTTGTCGTAGCGTCCACGATAATTCCACACCAGTGCATATTTCCAAAGTTAACCGGGATCAACAGCGTCGTTCTGCTGTTGATTAACTTCTTCGCCTTCCGTTTGATGTGAACATCCATGGAATTTCTCTTCGAGCGTCTTGCAGAGGGTGGGCGGTTGCGGTCCCTACCAGGAAAACACTGGGGTATGATTGATGAATCCGATAGCAAAAGGCCGACATAAACGCGCCATCAGCCAGATTTGGTGGCATGACTCTATACAGAGTTTTGGCCCGACAAAAATTGCCAAATGATGCAATGTTTTCTTCGGGAAACATCTTGGCTATCCCATTCGAAACTTCGTTCACTAAGTCTTGCATTGAAGCTGCTGCAGCACATTTGACATCGCGCTGGAGCCATTTACAAAAGTCGAGGCCCTCTTGGCAGTCAGATCTCAAAGTTGCAAGCATCATCATAGTTGAGAGTGCAGAAGCAGATGTAGTTGATTGGATGCAAATTGCAAAGTGAGATTTATTCAACGCCATGTAGCTAGCAGTCTTCGAGCCTAGAGCTCACGTCCAAGAGCTTCTTGGACTCGGAGTTCAACGATGCTCACGCCATACCTCTAGGGCCATCAATTCGTGGAGCGAGTGGATGAGGTGCCTCCAGTGATGTCGCTAGTAGCAGAGTGACATGTGCCACTTGTCTCGACAACTGTGAAATCCAACTACCATTGTTTCGTTAACCTGTCGTTTAGGTCGCTTTCCTGTTCCACGATTCTTCACGGACCACCCATGCGTACAAATATATGTCCTTTTATAAACCACCCATTCTGATGGTACATGCATGACGTCTTTTCCTTGCTTAGCTGCCTTGGTTAACGCAAGTCGCTTATTGCGGAGATCACAACTTACGGTCTCATATATTGAGATAACTTGGTGATACCTTGCTTTGTACTCCTTTAGATGTGGTACCCAAGCTTCCCATGAGCTGTGTGTCGTCCGAGGAGGGGCACAGACACTTATGTGACTGTGGCTTTTGCACCACCTAAACTTTCATCCGCTGAAGACCCGCTAGCATGTTCATGTTGCTACAAGTAAGAACAGAATAAATTAGTAACTTTCTCGTGGTTTTTCTCTCCGTGTTGCCACCTCCACGTTTGTAGGGCCCTCTCGTGTAGAAGTCAAGTCGACAAGCGTTAAAACGGAGAGTTTATCTGAACTGGGCAGCGTGTTCACCTCTGCCGTGTCTGAACCGTGGGCCTCTGCATCATCCTCGCCGCCTTCGCAGGCTTTCGTAGACATCATTTAGCTAGCGCTGCGTCTACACTTGCTTGGGCTTCAAGCGATGCTACTTGCACCGCCGTTGATTCCGCTTTCCCGCTGGCACGAAGCCCTCCCATAAATACTCGTCGTGCTGCGCTGTTCCAGAAAGAAAAGGAAACCAATGGTGGTAGTGAATAACTGGACAATACATGGATTGGTACCGCCACCTGGACGATACATGGATTCGTATCGATACCTGAGCGATACTTGGAATGTTATTGTTATTGATACCTGGACACTACATGAGCCATGACCACCAGCTTTTACCTGGTCGACCGACACCTGGATCAATCGGGTACGTGGACAAACATTGGACTTGCAACGGACTTGCAAGATAAATTACAGACATGGACGATAACTGGATCGAAACATGGACAAAACCTAAAGTCGATACCTAGACGGTAGTACTGTCGGAGATAAATCCTCCCATGACAGGCCTGGAGAAGAAGTCGGCGACCTGGCTGAGATTAAGAATGCGCACGAGGAGCAGGATGGTTGCGCTGAGGAAAACGATCATGACACAAGTGGCGATGCGCTCCTTTTCGTCTTCCATTGGTTCGAGGATGGATCCGGTTAGCAGCGCGACTTCCGATCCACTGGCAACGGAGAGCACGGTACTGGATCCGAAGAGCGCGTAGATGAGCGGGGCAGTGGCAGCCGTGTAGAGTCTGTGATGCGCTGGCACGTGCATAATGGTGGAGGGCGAGACTTCTTGCAGGATGAGCATCATGGCGACCGTGACGCCAGCCACGAGGTCGAATTTGAGGTCTTCTCGGACTTTGTAGTTGAGCAGCCATTTGGATGGGGGTGTAGTGCTGGGCGAGTTCGAAGGGTGTCTTTTTGGGTGCCAAGAATCGTGGATTGGAAGGTTGTTGGCTCGATCCGGTGAAGGAGCGGATCCATTCCATTGTTGGTGTGATTGGAGCTTGTGCTGATGGCCGCAAAAGTTAATATGGAGGTGGAAGTGATCTCGTCGCAAGCCACCTAAACGTTAGTGTGGGAAGTCTTCATCGTAAAACCCACACTGCCCAAGTTTGGTTGAGTACGCGATATTCCTTGATGACTATCGTGCGGTAATGGTGATTTTTTTGCAGCACCTACGAAACGAATTCTGTGGTCGTTCTCCAGTTGGTGCATCGTATTCGCACAACGCGATAGGAATTAACGGTGCTGGAGCTGCTACAAGCTGTTATTGCCCTTTGTGTCGGCACATGCAGGCAGCTGTGGTTTCCTCGCGTCAATCCTCGTTGCTTCAGCCACTAGGATTGCCTTATAACAATCCAAATCTCGTTTGTAGAATGCTTCAGCCCATACACTACAATTTTGTACTTTTGTATTTGCCACCCTGCTTCAGTGATGTTTGACAGCAAGATGATCAGACCCCAGGCAACTTAGGGAACTTCCTTTATTTATAAGCAATGCAATATAATACACACATCCTTAGGCTTCGATGCCGAGACGCTTGAGCACCTCCTCCATCGTGTCGTTCTTCTTGATGTTGCTGGCGTTCTCACAGATCTTGACGTACGCGTTGAACAGCTCACTACCGACCTTCTCGTCCACTTTGTGCGCCAGCGAGTAGTTGAACGAGTTGACAGTAGAGAGCCAAATCGTGGACGACGTCGCCACGAACGGGATAGCGCAGAAGGCGAACATGTCCTCGACCTCCAGCACACCGTTGGACGCCAAAATGTGCTTCTTCTTGTACAGGTAGCGGCCGAGGTTGGAGATGGTGGCGTCACCCGTGCACGAGCTCGGGATCTTGAAATCGCCGAGCAACTCGCCCACCTTGGGTTTGATGAGCTTCCGGTCCATCAGGAAGCACGGCATGGCCATGTCCAGGAGCTTGTCGCCCTGCTCTGCCATCTGCTTCTTGGACGTGCGTGCGAGGTCCCAGAACTTCTCCGTCTTCATGTTCACACCCTCGGTGGCGAGCCACTGCAGCGGGGTGTTGGTCACGTACAGACCCACCTGACGCTCCACGGCAGGCTCGGGTACGCGTTGGCGCATGTTGTAGCAAATGTCCGACACGAACCGGAACGGGCCGTCGGTCTCCTCAATGCCACGCAGCTTGTGGTCCACCTTGCTGGCGTGGTAGAACGCGAGCACCAACATCGGAATCAACGCACCACCTAGTGTGACCCCCTCCTCTTTACACTTGCGCAGGGTGTCACGCATGTTGGTCGGGTTACCCGCTTGGCTCAATAACGTGGTGCTGTTCTGGATAAACGGGAGTCCGAAGTCCTTCTGGTCCTCACGGGGGGTCAGCACGGGCTTGAACACCTTCATGAAGTCGACGAAAGCCGATCCACCCACGAACGTCAGGATGGTCTTGGCCAGCGGCTTGAGCCACCACGGACTCGTGAACCACATGTCATAGAGCGACGGACGCAACGGGTGCTCGTACACGGGTTTGGCCGCCTCGATCGAGAGCAGCGCCACATCTTCCAGAGTGTCGTTCACGAAGATCTGGCCCGAGTCGCCGTCTGACATGACGTGGTCCGAGAAGAGGAAGAACCGTGCCTTGCTCTCGGCCTTGTTCACCCACACGGTGAGGTAAAACATGAACTGCGTGAAGCGGTCGTACGGGATGTGGGTCTCCGTCTGCACGAACTGGTTCCAGTTCTTCCAGGCGGCAACGTCTTCATCCGAGGTAGAAATTTCACGAACACGCAGCAACTTCTTGGAGGCGACGTCGTCCAGCGAGATCTGCGGCTGGACCTCGCCCGTGAACTCCTCGTCCTTGACGATGAGCGTGCGCAGTCGCGGGTGTCGGTTGAACGTGCGCATGACCGCCGTCGGCAGGAACCGCAGCAGTTGGTCCATGTCGCCGCTGATGGCGATGGCGTGGCAGCACTTGACCGACACATCGGGTTCGGCAATACCGAAGCGCTCGATGGCACGGAGCGGGAAGCGGCGCTTGTCGCCTACATTTGTGTTTGAGGTGCAGCTCATGGCGTCGAGTCTTCAGGTGTAGTAGGGCTCTTGCTCCGAATGCGGCGGATTCAGAAGTGATGGTTGCTGAGGAGAAGCACTGCTTGCTTCAAGCCGTGACGTCCAGCTGGGCAGGACCTAAGCGGCTTTGGCAAAGCCTCGACAATGCCTCCATCCAACATTGCAGTTGCACTGCATTATGCGGGGCCTGCCAGGCAACGGCAGCATTCCCGTGGTGGTGCTGCAGGGATTGGGTCGTGCACTGGGATTGTGTGGACTCAGATACGTGGAGGTCCATGGCCTTGTGCCCCCGCCGTATCTTCTGCCGGTGCACGTGTTGTTCGTCACAAGGTGCAAAGTCTCTTGAAGCGATGGTTGACTCGATTCGGGGATAGGCGCCTGTAAACGAGCCGAGGCGATCAGATCCGCAGCCATCGGCTGACGAAGATGAAGATACAAGATACATGTGTGTACTTTTGACACCATTTTGCGAGGTGTTCGCAACAAGAAGTTCGACCGATGCAAATGAAGCAAGTTGCTTGCAGAGCATTGCTTGCAGCGCGAATCGTAGAGGCTAGCACAACGTGCACCGAGCGTGGGAAGCGTTGTCAATTTGTGTAGCCAAGTGTCACAAGGACCTTGCAAAGACGAAGCTGCAATAATGGTCAAGAACGCTGTTGTTGAGGATTCAAAGTGCAGGCGTCCTCAAGTCTTCTCTCGAGTCTTCAAGAGCCTCGTCGACATGTACACTTTGGTCGGCATCGAATAATACAATACTGTTATTGGCAAAAGGAGGGCATTTGATGCCCGAGCTTTTGAGATTGGGTTGGAGCTACCCAACGAAAGATCCCACGTTGAACAGGGCCACGCAGAGGTCCAGCATTGAACTGGTCCGGTTCTGCTGTGTGATCGCGGCTTGTTTTCGGACAGAGTTGAGCCGGTCGTGGCACGACCGCGGTCATCGTCGTTGTTGAAAACGCTAATTGGCAGTGTACGTGCACATCGGATAGAAGTTTTCCAGACGATTGACCCTGCTTCATTGCCGAGAGCTGGTCGGTTCTGTTGTAAGCTAAAGTTATCGTAGCTCGTCACAAGCACGTCTTCGCGAGAGTCACAAAAGTGAAGGTCCCACGACTTGGTTGGCATCCAAAGTTTGGAGTCAGGGACGCTCCCGTGCTGTCTTGGCAAAACACTTTGTTATACGATAGTGAAATCCAGGTCTTTAAAAACGATCCGTGACTGTCCGTCCGTCCGCGCCACTTTGTAGCAAAATTTTCATTGGTTAAAAATCGGTTTTCACATAAGTACGATGTCCGACTCTTTTGAACGCGTCATTTCGGAAAGCGCGCGGGCGGCGGAAGGACACGAAGGCGAACAGTTAACGGCGGCGACAAGGACTGCGTGGCTTCATGCATGTATGTATTAATTAATATTACGTTCTTTTCGACTACGTTTTGCTCGGCCACCCCCTCTAGCTCTTCGGAGCCCGACGCTGAGGCGCCCATGTTCGCCCGCCAGCTGCATGGGAAGTCTCATAACCAATCCGGGGTAAGGACGACGTAGGAATCGGTACCAACACTATCGTCTCAAAATATGTTTACTGTTCGCCTGATGAGTTATCTGCCTCGCTCTCCCATTTAGCGAAGCTACCCGCTGCCAGGACGCGAATATCTTGCAACTCGAACGACCTGCATAAGGCAGTCGTTCTGTATTGAGGATAACGCACAATAATACTGCCATCACTACTGAAGTACGTTAAAACGTAATAACCAAGTGCTTTGTCCGAAGTATACCATGCCTGTTAGTCGATTCAATGCGTTTCCTCGCATGATCATGGGCACCTGATATCAGGTTGTGCGTAGCCGTTTGCACACACTCCCATCCAAACATCATGTCTTTCCAGGTACCACACTTCGTGGGGGAGGGGGGATAAATGCATCGTGTTTAGCCCGGTTTGGGTGTGGAGTAGCGGGTTTGTCGCTCGAGCGCTAATTCTGAAATGAGCACTGCTATCACTGCTACCCTACTAGCCTACCATTCTGTCTGTCTGTCCGTTGCGTTGAGTTCGTTTGAACTTCGTTGCCTTCATGCGGTCCGGAAAAGATCTTTCTCCTCGGCTCCGTCTACCTTCAGCATTCGTGCGCCTGCCCGAAACCTACCACGGCCAATCATAAGCAAACTCATCCAGGGTGATACATTGCTTCGTCACAGAAGATCGCTTTGATATGAGCAAATCGACAAGAAATATTTTGAGTGAACAGTGTCCAACGTATAATCGCCTGACAGTCCGTCTCTGAATATATTCAGGATAATGCATGGTGTGAAGACTTTGTCTGATAAGGTCTTCGCGAATATACATTATGCCACGTTGTCATTGAGGGGATAGTCAACTACAGGCATGGCCTCAGCTGTCCAGACAGCTGAGGCCATGACTGTAGTTGAACTGGGATTTCACCGGGAGCGCAACCATATTCATCAAGCGCGATACAAGCGAAAGCAGAACAAGTCGGTGGCGGGCCTCGAGGGGCACTGTTCAGCAACTGTACCAAGGGATCCAAGAATTGCAGCAAGTTCAACGGCTTAAGCGCGTGAACACCTCTCATTGGGAGATTGTGGCAGAATACTTTCGCCTTTTTCGTCACGGGGACAACGTGTTGAAGCCGCTGCACGATCTCCACGGATCTTCCTGCCGACAACATGAAGTAGCCCGTCACTTTTGCTGGCGAAGGCACGATGAAGGTCTCTACCCACGTGAAACACCACCACAAGAAGAAGATGAATTCATAATAACACTTCGAAATATGCAGCACCCCATGCGGTTGCTCACACACCTGGAGCTGTTACGGAGCTCAACTCGCCTAGTTACTGCCACCTTCTCCTGCCAACATTTGGTCGAGCTACGCCAGAATCATACGACTCATGACAGGAACACGAGCTTGCGCTGATTGCAGACAGCTACGCATTCTTCTCTGCGCACAGCAAAAAAGAAGCCCTGTAGGCTGCAGTGCAGCGATGTAAAGTGCAGTCGTCATGGAAACCTGTGTCGCGTTACAGACACACGCACGCTGAAGGCAAATCCAAAACGACTATCAGATTAGCCCCACGGACTGCATTCAGGAGTCTAACGGGCTCTGTCGTCTTCACGGAGGTTGATCCATCTATGAATCGACTACGTTGTGTGGTTGGATGTGGATACCAGGAAGGTGTCGCTCTAGACGCCATCGATCGATGGCGTCTACATTCCCTTCGTATTTGTGTGCATGTACGATAACTTTTTTCTTGCGCATTCGCTGTCCGAGACTTGTGTTCATCTAATCTAATCGATTCAATCAAGTGGCACACCGAAAACATGTTTACCGTACTCAGGGAATCGTCAATTCCAGTTGGACCTTCCAGCATTATCCTGAAGAAGAAATTAGTCGATTAACTGTTTAACAGGGAGTGCCTGTAAGAAGAGGGCGCGATTGGGTGACATTTGCAAAATCGCAAATTGCGGAAATTGTCATATCGCCTTGATATTTTGACAGCATCCAATTAATGGGGACGCAGTGCTCTGTGTTGATCGGTATCTCGTGAGTGTGGACGATCAAATCACTTCCATAGTGAAGCCGTTCGAAGTCATGTTCAGAGAGATTTCACACTTTTAGAGAGTTAGAGTTGCACCTCGGAGCAGTTCATAAAGTGGCCAACTGCTAATCGTATCCCTCGCAACTCCCTCCACCGCATATTTCAAAATTCAAAATGGGGGGAGAACTTGCTCGACGCCTTGTCGATTCGGGGGAGCTAGCGCTTCCGGAACTTGTGTGCTCCTGCAAGAGGAAGCGGTGCCCAGTGTTGGGTTGTGGAAAATGTTCTCGTTGTGGTCGCGATTGCGATGGTGTTTCAATCGCCATGAAGCGAGCTCGAACGCGCGGGAGACCTCGCCGTACTAACCGTGTGGAACATGCGGAAGATCGAGATTGTGTGGTGGCGGATACAGAAGGATCATGCTTACTAACAGAAGTGCCAATAATGAAAGGGTTGACATCACCTGGGAGTGCTATAGCAGAGATGCCAATTTTGAATGCGGTGACAGGAGCGTCGGTAATGAGCACCCCGGTCTTGACGACGGAAGCAGTGGCGGTAGAAGACGACGGAGAACTAACACCGTCCCCTGTTCATCATGGTGTGGGTCCAGGTGCTGCTGCGGGCTGGCGTATGGCACACCAAGAAGGAATGTACCTGAGTCCGGCTATCTTCACGCCGACTCCACAGCGCGCTATGGTACCTGATATTCTGGCGGTGATGAGATTTTTTCAGTGCGAAGAAGCTCAAATCGAATACATGCGGAAGAAAATGCCCCCTAAATCAAAGAGACAATTAGGCTCGTTTTGGACTTCGGATCCCCGTTTAGACCCCAGAAGCCAGCACCCATGCCAGTGTAATTCAGACACAGATCAACTTCAGCGAACTGTGACGTTGCGGTTGGTTCGGCTTCTTTTGAATCGTATTGTGGAGGCAATATGTGGAGCGGAAGCGGCACCAGCGTTTTTGGCGTTGTTCAATTCTTGGCTCAACCCAACCCAGCCATCATCCAAGCTCGAGATGTCTACGCCGGCTAGAATATTCGTAGCAACAAGAAAAGGATCCATTGAACGCCGCTGTATTCGAGCATTGTTGTGCGACTCCTTTCCTCTTGCAGCATTGAAAGTCGCCAGCGATCAAATCAGTGGTTTTTCATTTGGAAAGAACAGCTACACTGCGGGGCGAAAAGATCTCGAGGTGCTTCTGGAAGAGGGGACACTTGACAAGAAAAAGTGGACACGTACCAAATACGACCGACATGTACTCGATCGAGCTATTCGCAACATTCTGTCCATGGAAAATGTTGCTTTTCTGTCTTGGGGTACGAAGACAATCAAGTTGGACGGCCAGTATCATTCGGTTCCTTCAATTCAACGCAGAAAGCCAACCAGTGTCATGTTTGATCAGTATTGTGCCCACAACGGAGTTAGCGACAGAGTGTCTCGGCGCACATTCTATCGCCTAGCTGGAGTACTAACTCACGGTGAAATGCAGGCACGCCGCGCTGTTGACTACGTCACTGGCTTCCTCGTTCACGACAATTTTGCTGTGTTGGAGCGTATTATACGCGAGCTACTTCCTGATGTATCACACGTGATTCTACCTAAGTTGTCGATACTACAGGAGTGGCTTAAGTATGGTAGTGGATTTGATATTGATGATGAACATGAGTCCGATTGCTCGCGATGCCCCCGGCATCAAGTGGTGTTTGGTCTCGCATTGCCAAAAAACGACTCAACAGAAGCCCGCCCGGTGTGCTGTGGACCCTGTTTAGCCATGCGTGCACTTCTTGACGATATTGAAGATCGGATGAAAGTGTCTGGAGTCGACGATAGTACCCTCGCTGTGTTGCAGGATTCATACGCAAAAATGGAACTCTTCCTGGGCCACCGAATCCGAGTTCGAAATCAGCAACGAGCTCTACATGCTGCAGCTGATGCAATGAAGTCAACGTGCAATACCGAAAAGTTTTCAGATGAAGCCGTACTAATTCTAGACTTCAAAATGAAACTTGAGCCATTGTATTATCGCGAGAAGACGGTGGATCACTACGGCAAGCGGGGAATGTCGTGGCATGGTGCATTGCTGCGGTACTGGACATTTGATGAAGACCTTGGAGAGGCCGAGGAAACTAAGCTGTATTTTGATCAGATTTGCAACACGGACAACAAACAAGATAAGGAAGCTGTAATTGCACTAGTGGAAGCACTGCTACTGTCTCTACGACGCGAAGTCCCTCAAATCACGCGGCTTACCGTTCGGTCTGACAATGCATCGAGCTATCAGAACCCATTCGTAGGCTTGATGCTACCTCTTATCGGTGCCGCTCACGGATTTGCTATTACTCGGTATGTGCACTCGGACACACAAGACGGGAAATCCATGCTCGATGCTCATTTTGCAACGGCAGCAAGAAAGGTCAAAACTTGGGTTCGACAGGGCAACAATTGCGTTACACCATCGCAAGTTGTCATGGCACTGACAGCCGATGGTGGCCTACCAAATTGCGTAGCAGAACTGGTTGAGTACGATCGATCAATGGGAGCGGAGCTTTACAAACAAGTGAAGTCGATGGAAAGGTCTTTGGCCAAATGTATTGATCGGGCAAACGACATATTTTATGATTTTCCTTCGACGTCAATATCAGCAACGGCTTCCTCACCAGATAATCTATTTGATGTTCACGCGTGCCCTTCATTCCAAATGCGAGTGTTCAGTTACTCTAACATCGGCGAGGGAATCGATATTAGTGTTGGTCCGAGTAATTCCACGTGCACCCTTAGAACGGAATTATCTTCTCCAAACAACAGTGAGAATGGGTACGCTCCCGTGTTTGCTACTCGAAGTGCACAGCTGGGACAAAATTGCAATACTGGTAATGAAGCGCCTGTTGAGCAGTCCATTACACCGGAGCCCATCACAGAATCAGCTGATGACATCCAACGCCGATTGTGCTTTGATAGCGACAATGAGGAAGGTTACTGTCACGAAGCTGTTGAAGATGAGACTACCTCAGAGCTTGACATTGGCGATATCGCAGGTTTGAGCGATGATAGCGCTGACAGCGAAGATGAAGAAGATGATGTCAGTACACATGACCAGGAAATCATTCTTCCCCATGATATCGCCGGTTTTGTGACAGGAATTCGGATTACCACAAAGGCCCAAATTCGGCGGCGTGCGCGAAAGCGTTGTCGACTGGTTGTGCCGTCGTCGAGCGAAACCGGTAATGCTGACGTGTTCGAAAAGGATGTCGAAGCCTATGCAAAACGAAGTATCCTGGAACTGAAAATTAGTGGAGACTTCGGTACTATTATTGAGCGAGCGGGACTTGCAGCAAAAATGCTCACAATTGCTGACGGTTGCAGCACATCAAGACCTACTATGCATTCTTTAGTAATTGGCTGGGCACAGCGGCCGAAGCGCGGTGCAATGTACGGCGCAAAATATGTGGCGCTTTATGAAAACGAGATTGAAGAGATGTTTCGTAGAGGTGAAAAGCAGCAAACTCAAAAACTTGGGCCAGCACGGATGTTGGATGCTCTGATTGCAATGTATCCTCACAGATACAATCTACCAGGTGAAAACGAAATTCGTGACTTGATCACACGGCTGATGAGTAGACGACGACGTATTGCACCACCACCAGATTTCGATTCAATGCCTAATGTGTCAGATCCGTTGCCTATTGCTCCTGTAAAACGATGGCGTCGAATGGAACCGAAATATGCTTGCTTCTTGGCAGATGTCGTAGCTGAGAACCCTCTAGTCAAACCAATGAGGGCGCTGACCATGCTCTATGAGCATTTACCCGGATGTCAATCCAATACCGACAAGAAACAAATTCTAAACAAAGTTTCTGCGCTCAAGAGGAAGTCAAAACTGGCAGCGAGCTTATCGGCATCGGTGGAAATATCGACTAACCAGTCGTCGTGAAAAAAATTCCCCACAACTACCGGTGTTACCCAGCTACGTTCTTATCTTGCGATAGTGTCCCGCACATTGGTGTTCTCGAGAAAACCTTTTTTGCTCTGAATTGTAACATTTGCGCCAGTTCAGGAGTGATACGACCCGCAGACTCCACCGGTTCCAAACCCAGCTCGGGGCTCACATGACGCTTGAGCCCTGCACCTTGAAGATAGCAGCTCACATTCTTCTGCCCACACCCTTCCCGATGTCTCCCAACCCAAGAATGCCCACCATCGCAGTATGACAGCTGTGAAATTCCAGACAGTGTCGATGCATCCGAGAAGCTGATCGAAGATGACACGTACGCAGCGGGTGCGATACCAAAGGCCACGAACGGCAATGTCGTTGTTGATTTACCTGTTGGTGGTTGTGAAAAGAATTCTCTACCCACGACGGTGGTCTTCCAGGACCCACACTACTGGGTACCGGACCCTCAGAATCTGAAGCATATACTTGAGTTACTCAAGAGTATCAACGGAAACGCAGTGCCAGGGTCAATCACGGCATATGTGGGATCGACTGGTGCCGTTAAGATGACGCTGATGGATGTGATCACTGGCCGCAAGACTGATGGCAAGATCGACAACAAAGTTTTGCTAAACGGCCATTCGTCGATGCACAGGTTACTGTGAGCAAATGGGTGTCCACTCGGAGGCTGCCACCATTCGTGAAGCGTTAACATTCAGTTCATTTTTGCGCCACGATGTGTATATTTCGGATGCGGAGAAGTACAATTCGGTGAAATGAATGCATTGAAGTGCTTGGCATGGAGGACATTGCGGACCCAAATTATCCGCGCTAGTTCGGTAGAGCAGATGAAGCGGTTGACGATTGGAGTGGAGTTTGCAGCTCAACCGAGTGTGACTTTCCTTGATAAGCCTACGAGCGCTCTGGATGCGCGCGCTAACAAAATTATCATGGATGGCATTTGCAAGGCGGCTGATTCGGATCGCACAATAATTTGCACAATTCACCAACCTTCCGTCGAAGTGTGTTGCTTGTTTGACAGTCTACTGTCGCTCCAGCGTCGTGGTCAGACAGAGCTTTCCGGAGATTTGCTGAAGTATGGACTGCCGACACTACTCATGCGTATACTCCTCTCTCTTCTGGAAGTGTTTAGCTTCCAACGGCATATGTTCCAGCATCGCCCTATATTCGACGACATATTCTTCCATGATATGCATCAGAAACGCCTCAATGTGAATTTTGGGTACTGGTCATTGAGCAGCGCGTATTCGCCGTGAGGTAGTCGGTTCTAGTATAGCTCCACGCCGCGTTAGTGAATTGAGTTGTGCTGATCTTATACGTTGTGTTTGTCAGCTATTCCCAATTACTTTTTTCTGAACCTTCGAACTGCGCCTTCCCCCGAGTTTACCACCCGGGTCCCCGAATTGCTGAGCAACGCGAATCGTCGACGTTCATTGTCAGCAAACCAACACTTTCTGCTCCTGGATGCGGTTCGGACTGCTGCAGCTTTGCTTCTACTATTCATTACTAACAGGCGGGATCTGGTAGTCCGTGTCCCACTATTGGAGGTTTTTCAAAAAATTTGAAACATCTTTTCGAGCGCGTTGAAGTAACACACCTGGAGACGTCTTCTTGATGAACTCGAACGACGATAACTATAACGCTTCCTGTAATGTGAACACCACATCATTAGGTTTGAGATATCAAGCTTTCTTATGGTACCAATTTCAGGGTCACCTTGCGAAGACCGCATTTTTTCATTTTGCCCAATGTCACCTTTTTTGGCCTTTTTCGCCCCCTTCTTACAGGCATCGCCTGTTAAAGGACTCCTCGTTTTGCTAGCTGAATACTTCGGATTAGTCAAAACTTGAAATCGCCGCTTGAGGTTATGTTCGGGGGATCCATATTCGTCGTTCTGGTAGTATTAGTTCTGTTGGTGCATCGAATCCAAGTCGTCGAATAACTTCAACTACACTGTCGCCTTCAATTCCAATTTCCACTGAGTGGTGGAATATAAACTGACAGTCCTTGTGAAAGGAGCTCACTACCATTCCAGCATTATCCTAAGATGCGAGTCATATTTTTTTTCGTTCCAGATAGCCTGACACCAAGTGCGACGGAATCGTCACTACCAGCCGACAACATCCGTGGGGGCAGCTCTCAGTAAGAATATACCTAGAACCAATGTGCCATCCGCTATCGCCATACCAAAATGACTACAATATGCGTACTCTCGGATGCGCTGTACCACAAACTCTCAGTTCGGGAAACTAAAGCCAATCTTACATGCATTTCGGGTGCCTATCGAGCAACCCCCACCTTTCTCATTTCGTCGAGACCACAGTCATTCTCAAAATCACCTCCAACCACTAACGTCAACAAGCAGTAGCAGCGACACCATGAAAGTCTATGGCATGCCAGCTCTAATACTACTCGTCACGGCAGCCGCGACAGCACCTCGCGTTGATGCCTACTTCTCCGCCACCCCCTGGCTCCACTCAAGCCGTCACCGCAGCCTCGGACCACACCAAGTACATCAAACAGTGGACACTCAAGCAGAACACCAAAGCCGACGCCATTGATGATATCGACCTCAGCCTTGCTGGAACGGTCTTCGTGAGCCAAGTCGATGGACTTCCCGCCGGGGTGCTTGGCTACGTGAACGTCACTGGCGACTCACAGACGGTCGTCGACGGTGTCGCGGTGCGCAATGATAACGCCAAACGCAACAACCACAAGCACGGCGTGCTGAATGTCACAGCCGCCGCCAACGCTCAGGACGGCTACTTGCTGACCGAGGTCTTCTTGTCGGCGAAAGGCCTCGTGTCCGGCGTGGAGACGCAGCGATCGGCTCAGGTGGTCATCGAGCAGGGCGTCCTCTCGACGGCTGGCAAGGCCTCCGATCTCAGCATCGAGTCGAGAGGCTCCAGCGCTGTGTATGTGTCGGACGAAAGTGCTGAGATGAGCCTGCTCGACCTGGACTTGGAGGCGTGGGAAAGCGCCAGCATCCAGCTGCAGGTGGCCAGCATTTCAACGAGCACGGATGTCATGCTGGAGGCGCGCGACTCTGCGAGCATCTCGGTGCAGGTGTCGTCGGTCAAGGCGGGTGTAGACATCACGCTGGAGACACAGAGCTCTGGCACGATCTGCACTACGGCGAAGGAGGTCACCGCCGGCGTTGACTACGACGGCGAGGCGGCCAGCGGTATCTCGATGCCCAACGCGTCCAACAAGCACGGCACCAAGGGAGCGCTCGCCTGTGACGCAGCTAATGTTCCTGAGCGTAAACCGTCGTCCATCGGAGGAGCAGTGTCGTCCACCACCGGGACGGTAGGAACGGTTGATAGCACGTCTTCGACGGAAACGAACGATAGCAACAACGAGAACAATTCGACTGACACCGTATCGGACTCGTCAGCATGCTTGCGTACAATTGAGTTTGGAGCTACGGCGGTGGTTAGTTTGATGACGATGGCGCTGCTGTAGTTGGGTCGCTACATTTGTTTGTTCCTACTAGTGTATAGAACTAGTACAGGTGATCCGGCATCATAAAACTCACCGCGTAACACCAGCAAATTTGTTAAGAGTAAAATGTATAACAAATAGTATTTCAGTTGTTTCTTCTGTTGCTACAGAGCTGAGCTCGCAGCTCACTGGAACACACCTCGCACAGCTCCCTGCTCTTCTTCTTGCTGGCTTGCGAATGAGTTGAAAATTTGCTCGAGTGTTGTCTGCGAAACGCTGTACTCGCGAATGTGCATCTTGGTTTTGATGTCTTCGACCAGCGCGAACATCCTCGATAGCTTCACATCGCCGTGACCGCTTCGCACCTTGAAGCGGCAGAAGTCATTCTGCCTCTCCAACACAACAATGCTGTTGGCACCAAAGGCTTGCTGGAGGTACTCGTTCAGAGCGTCAAAACGCGTCTCCTCCACGCACCACGCGCAGAATGCCTCCGCGCGAGCAAACCCGTCGCGTTCCATAGCAGCTGCAAGACTATAACCCGTCGGGTGCGACGCCTTCACACGCTTTGCCAACTCGACGTTGCCAAATGCGCGGCACTTATCTTCCACATCTGCCGGCGTGACAAAGGCGTTGCCGTCACCGCACACCTTCTGAAGCAGACCATCGAGCTCATCTGCCGACACGGCCTCAAACTTGGTGTCGAACACGAGACCATCGCCGAATCGAGACTTGAGATGTTGAACGCTTCCGTAGCAACGAAGACGTCCGCCCACCATGATGCCTACTCGTGAACACAGTGCTTCACACTCCTCCATACTATGCGTCGTCAAAACGATCGTGGATTCCTTGCCTCGGGTGGAGATATCGGCGATGACGTCCCACATGAAGCGTCGAGACACCGGGTCCATGCCGGTGGATGGCTCATCCAAGAAAATAATGGGCGGGCTGCCGATCAATGCGATGGCCACAGACAACTTGCGCTTATTGCCACCGCTGAGGCTGCCTGCCAACTTGTGTTCAAAGTCTGCGAGGTTGAGCTGTTGAATTTTCTCGGTCACGACGATATCCATGTCGACTCGTGACACGCCCTTGATCGCCGCGAACAGCTCCAAATGCTCGCGCACAGTCATCTGCTCGAACAAGGCATCAAACTGCGGGCAGTAGCCAATTTGGCGGCGCACTTCGATCTGCTGCGTCAAGATGTCGAAGCCTCCGAGTGTGGCGGTTCCACAAGTCGGTGTGACATCACCCGTGAGCATTTTCATCGTGGTGGTCTTACCAGCACCGTTGATTCCGAGGAAACCGAAGCACTCGCCACGCTGCAAGCCAAAGGAGAGGTCCCGAACTGCCACCTTCCCACCCGGATACACTTTCCGCAGCCCCGCAATCTTCACTGCATCATCGTTGGCTTCACCGTTAACAACTCGCTGGGCCTCCCTCGCAACATCTTCGTCGATATCAAATTTTCCGTCTTCGATGCCTTGAGCACTTGCGCTCTTGCGTCCGAAACCTGGAAATTTCACATCGTAGTCGATCGCCAACACCACAGCCGAAAAGAGGAACGTCGTGATCACGAGGAAGATCAACTCAGCGCCCACTAGATCAGTGCTGAATGGACTCTTCTTTTTTGTTGTGCCGTCCTGTAGCGCATCGAGTTCGTTCAAAACCAGTGACAGCAAACCGTTCCCCAGGTCGAAAAGCGGCGACAGTCTCCAGATGTACTTGAGCACCGAATTCACACTCTTGGTCGAATCAATGACGTCGAGGATATATGAGACGATCATTAGCACCACGCCAAGCAAGAAGTTGAGTTTCATCGTGAAAGTTTGCGATGCCGCGTGTTCCTTGAACAGGAACGACAAGCAGTAGGTGAACGGGCAAATCGCGATTCCGAAGAGAATGAACAGCACAATCACCGCTGGAAACGTCTCGGACGTGCAGCTCGTGCATTCGGAATTTCCAGTCAGAGCTGAAATGTCAAAGGCCTTGATCAGGATGATACCAGCGACGCATGGTACGATGTACATTATGAGGTCCCATAGGTAGTTTGCGAGCCAAAACGCTGTCAGCGAAACTCCAGATACTAGCTGCTGGTGCTTCGAGTTGTGATTCGCCTCCTTCTCCCTCACCAGATACACCACAACAGGTAGCGAGAAGTACGAGAACGAGATGCAGACGAAGACGCAGGCACTGAATGCCAAGAATGAGCCGAAAAGTGCCTTCGCCGCCGCCGTCAATGGCAGCGGGTGGTTGTTCACCGTGAGATCCACGCTCGACGAAGCCGAATCACTTGTGTTGGCAGCAAAGAATCGGTAAATCGCCTGGTCCATCAACGCCTTGAAAATCACAGGCGCATGTGTCGCTGTCGTGTTGGTGAACGAATTGTAGCCGAAGATCTGCTCGTTGCTATCGCCGTACACCAAAAACGCTCCGTATTGGTCATCCACCACGTTGGTGTTGTTGTCGCCGTAGCCCCTGTTGTACAGCTCTTGACCCATTCGAAGCCCGTATCCAGTAGCATCGGTCGGGTTGATTTCCGGGTCGGAGTATGTCACGTCGAAGACTGTCGGCGAGCTTGAGTCGTACGCTGGAGAAGCAATCGACAGTTCTTGAGCGTCCCCACCAGTGAAGTGCGACTCCAAGACTGTACTGCACCACGCATCTCCGGCCTGGCAGTAGTATGAAGTTGGAGTGGAGTTGTCGGAGCTGTACGCATTCGTGTTCAGGACCAGGTTTGGATCGTCGGATGTGGTGCTGCTGCTCTTCAGAATGAGTAACCCTGCCAGCAGGAGCATGATCGGGTAGAACGTCGTGTAGATGACCATCTTCTTCTCGCGCTTGGCATGGTTGAAACGCTTGAGAAACAGAGCCCGCAAGTGCGTGAAGAATAGACCGCTTGTCTGCAGCACCACTCCAGAATCAGCCTCAGGGCGCACTCGGTGGCCCAGGGTGTGCTGGTGGTTCTCATCGTCGGCCTCCGCCACTTTGATGAACACTTCCTCCAACGTCGTCGCCGAAATACCGTAAGAAAGCAACCCAAGCTTGTCCATCTTGTTGTCCATTTCAGTGAACATGGGAGCAAACATCGGCGAGCTTTTTTGAGGGAGCTGGAAGGCGATTTCGCTGCCGACGTTGCTAAGCAGCTCAGCGGACGGGACGTGCGATTTAATCAAGTTGGTAATAGCCTTGTCGTCGCACTTGGCATCGTCCTTCACCAGAGTCAAGTTGTAGCCTGCACCGTATTGATTCTTCAAGAACAGCGATGACCCACAGCAGCGCAATTCGCCTTCCGCCATGATGGCAATACGGTCTCCCAAGATATCGGCCTCGTCCATGAAGTGAGTTGTAAGAACCATAACGCGGTCATTACGGTTGTTGAGCAGAATCTCCCAGGTGCTGCGACGGCTGTAAGGATCCATTCCGGAGGTCGGCTCATCCAAGAACACCAGGGAGCTGTCACCAAGTAAAGAAATCGCCACCGAGAGCTTGCGCTTCATACCACCCGACAACTCCTTCGACAAAACATGACGTTTCTCAGTCAAACCCACCTGACCGATCTGTGAGTCCACTAGATCCTGCAGCTCATTGTTCCGGTACCCTTTAACCCTCCCGAACACCATGAGGTGCTCCTCCACTGTCAAGTCCTCGAAGAGTACGTCGTGCTGGAAGCAAATGCCAAGCGACTCGCGAATTTCCTCCATATCTTGATTCAGCGACAGACCGCGGTACGTAGCGTCACCGCTTGTTGGTGCGGCCATGCCTGTGAGCATCGAAATCAGCGTTGATTTGCCGGCACCGTTGTGACCAAGTAGACACGTGATTTGATCTCTGTACATGACCAAATCCAGACCCTTTACTGCCACCTTGGTGCCGCCAGGAACCTCAAAACTCTTACGTAGTCGCTGCACAGACAACGCTTCACCTCGCCGCTCTTGTTCGCGAAGGTCAGCACTCACGCGCTCAATATGAGGGTTCAAATCCACCGTAACGTTGTCCAGAAGTGAATCAGTAGGAGTCTCAGCCGTGTTGGGAGGCGCCGATTTCTTGCGTCCACGCCAATACGATGGCGAAAACGGGAAATACCACTTGAGCGACGTACCGTACTGCTTCGGGATGACCCGTTCGAAGTACAAACCCAACAGTGTGTACAGCACGCAGTCCAATAAGAACATTTGCAGAGCTGTACCAAGACGGAAGTTGACGTTGAGTGTGTCTAGGTTGCCGAAGTTTGCACCGATACCCGACGTCTCGAAGTCAGCAATAGTAGACAGTCCAAACGAAAGTGCAACGGGTGGCAAAATGCACGCCTGGGTAATGTCGTTCTCGGGCGAGTTGTCGGTGAACGCTTGTGCCACAAAGTACATGAGGAAAAACACGATCATGCCAATGAATGAGCCCGTCCGAGCATTGCTGAAGAGGGTGCTGATGAAGAATCCGTAGCAGAGTATGCTGAGTCCGAACAAGAAGAAGAAGAGGAAGATGACGATCACCGAACTGTTCGCAAAGAGGCCAACAAGGCCCATGAGAGCTTCGAGCACAGCACCAAAGAACAGGATGATGATGTACGTGATGTACCAAGTGGCGACAATCACACGCTCCTTCACTCCCAAAATCTTCATGTACTCACGAAGACGCAGCTCCTTCTCTTGGATGAAAACCACTAGAATTCTCGAGGTCGTGTACAGATACGACATGATGAAGATAATAGCGAACACTCCCGAGATGTCATCGAAGAACGGCGAACTCGTGAACTTTTCAATGGGGAACGGTGCGACCGAGGCTCCGAGATATGGCTGTGGAGCCTGACGCAGCGGCGTCAACAGAGCCTCCTTTGTCGTCGTTGACAACAGCGAAAACGTATCCGAAATCGAGGCATTGGAGGCGCCAGTAGCAGTCGCGTACTGGGCGAATGCAGTTTTCAGCATAGCGTCATTCTCCAGCGACTTCATCAGACGTTCGTCCAGTTCATCCGACGCTGTTGCAGTAGCTTGCGCTTGCTGGCATTGACCCGTAGTCGTCTTCGTCTTGTCGTCCCATTCGGGCATACAAGTCACGAAGCGAGTGACGAGCGTCTGCAGCGTCATAAAACCCGTCAACGCATAGCGAGTATAGTAATCCGTCGTGATGGACTTCTGCGACGGATACAGTGCCGCTGCATTGCCGTTCGTGGGAGGAATCAGTCCAAGTGCACCGCTGCTGCTCTCCGTCGAGTTGAGTCGCAGTGTATACTCAATCGAAGCAAAAGATCCGATGTCGCTATCGGTCGGGTACTTGTCGAACACGATTCCTCCGTAGATCTTGGGATTGTCCATACTAGACCCATACTGTTTACCCTTGACATACTCCTCCAATGCTTCTTCAGTGTCGTAGAAGGCCACACTTTCACTCAAACTCGCGAATTGCAGCGACGTCGAGTCGTTGCTCAATTCCACACGAGGATACCACAACTCCATCGTCTGCATGAAATACTCTCGTGTGAAGGCGTTGTCGGGCACCACTGCGATCTTGTAAGGCACCACACGACCGTCACATTCCGAAGGTACACTGGACGATGACGAAGCGTTGGTGTCCACAAATCCAGACATGGCTACACCTGAAGTGCAGGTTTCGTAGTCACTTGCGGACAGTTCCTTGAGTCTCACTCCGTCCACCACAGACTGGCGAGCCATGTACCACAGCAACCCCGTGACGGAGGTTTCCACCTGCGTCCATTTGGGCAGCTCCGTATCGGGCAACGCAGAGAGCGAAAAGCCCGTTGGGTCGTACAAGTTGAAGCTGGTGCCGGTGGTGGAGCTACCACCCGGTGGGTTGGTGCTGTCACTCCAGCCTGAAGGAACGTCCACGTCGTCCACCAGGTGCTTGAGCGCACCGAGCAACAGCACGAAAAGACAGGGAAGTGCGATCTCGAAGATTGTGGCACGGAGGTGACGACGCTTGAGTGTGTAGTTCTTCCAGAGCAGAGTGCGCATGTGGGCCACCATGGTGCGGTTGGCCGCCAATGCAGTGGATGACTCGCCCTCGGTCTTCATCTTGGGGGTGGATAAGCCGGATGTGTACGGGGGCGGAATGGTTGCTTCTGTTGAATTTGGTGCTGAGTTGTGGGTCTTGGTTGGTGACTTGGGTCGAGCTGGTAAAATGAGGAATGAGCGGTGGAGGGTGGAACACACGGCAAGGATGACACCGAAGGGCAGCGCAACAATCATAACCGGTTCTCAGTACTTTTTGGCGATCTTGGTGGTCGCGAATGGCTTCGTATCATGTCAGCGAGGCGGGCAAATCGGCGTCGGTGTATCTGGTGCCAGATTTTCACTTCGTTTCGCGTGTAGAAATCGTGTTTCGACAGGCACGATCAATTGGTGCCGCGCCTGGATATTTGCCCGTGGTCAAACCGCAGCCATTATAGTACATGTACTGTATGAAGTTCTTCACGAGGAGATCACCATGGCGATAGGCTGCTGAGTAAAATCCAATGCGCTGACCTCCTTGACATCGCCGACGCGAAATCTGGGGAATCTGCAGCGATGAATTCGGTCGGGAGGAGCGGTATATTCACTAAGAATGATCTCGGAGAGATCTTTACGTTCGGACTGGGCTACCGACGAATGAAGGCACTACATCTTTCACTCCCCAGCAGCCCGTTTACCGAGTGGGCTTTCGTTTGAGGTCCTTCTCAGGGTCCCGTTCCCACGTTGGTTGAATTCAGTCGACTTAGTCGATTCGGTATCCTCAGCAAAACTGCGGAGTTCGAGGCCGGTGGGTGACTTGGAGGAGCCCAAGCTGCCACAAGTTTTTCGCGGCGTTGATGTCACGCTCCCAGTAGTTCGCTCTGCAAACTACGTTTCTGCAGACACGCACGTTCCTCGACCTCTTGGTTTCTCTCGTCCCGTAGATCTTGAATGGCGTGTCCACCATCGGTCCCGAGCACTCGGAGCAAAGATAGCTGGTACGAAACTCGTCGACCATGACGAGGGTTGCGCGGCGAGAGAGTTCAAGTGCGAACCGCTTGAGCGGGACGTGCATATGGCCCGCGAGATGGGTCTGGCTGCTCCACTTTCCGAGAGCCACACACGTCACGGTCCACAGTCGGGACGACACGCTTGGCGAGTTTTGCGACGGCCTTGCGTTTGAATCGCGACACCGTGAATCTCCACTTTCGAAACCCTTTGAGAGAGCAGAACTCCAACATGGCGCTGATATTCCTCCACATGTGCTCGTAGCGAGAGAGCAGGGACATCGACGACGAAGCCTTGAACGACGGCATGCCCTTCAAAAACGCACCGTAGAGCGGATACCTCTTCTTCAGGTTTTCAAACCAGAATGCTTGGTGCTCGACACGACTCATGTGTCGGTACTCTCGGGACGTGACTTGTAGGACGTGAGCATTGTCGCGCAAAAAGTGAGTCCGGCGCCTGACACCGTGTTTCCTCGGACGGTGCTTTGGGTGGTGCCTGTGACAGATCTCGCACCACCCCTCCACGTCACACTGCGCTCTGCTGCGTCTCTTGCGTCGGTGGCGACGACGGCGGTTCCTGCTGCGCTTCTTGCCATGGCGTCTGCCGCCAACGTGGCCTGGACAGGTACTGCACCAACCGGGCATGGAGCATGGCTCTTCCGGTGCGTTGCAGACAAACTCCAGCATAGGACGGCTGTATGCCGTCAACAGCATCCGTAGACCTGGGTCAATCCCGATCAATGTATGTGGTATATACTTCGGAGAAAGAGCAGGTCGTTCAAGAGGAGCAGGAATTGACGTCAGCACAGCAGCACTGTAGCCATTTGTGGAGATCTGATACTCAAAGCTGCGCCTTGGAACGCCAATTCGTTGATCCGCAGTATGGCTGACGCAGTCTCCGAGGTTGAACACCGTGGTCCACATTCGCTCGCGCACTTCTTAGAACTCCTCACGCGTGGCATACGTCCGTTGTCCACGGGCGTTCGTGGACTTGTAGAGACCAAAAACATCCTTGCCCGTAGTTGCCAAAATTTGCCTTGCGACTTGGTAGAGCACCTCTGTCGTGACTGGGAAGAACGATGGCACACAGGAGGTGGGCTGCGTCAGCAACGTAAAGAGCCGGCACCCTTTCGGGATCTCGTCTTGGTCGTGCATTTGCTCCATTACCTTCAGCATGTCGTAAAGCTTGCCGAGAAATAGCACTTCGTGGCTAGCGATGTTCGCAGCTGTAGGAGGCAGTTCTAGCCACTCAAGGCATTGCTTCTCGTCGTCCGTGAGGTCTTCAGGACTTGACTTTAGTCGAGCGACCATGGCCTCAGCTGCTCCCCGCGGATACGCAAGCTGCAGGCTAATGAATTTGACGAGTCGTGCCTCGAAGTTCGTTCGAACGTGTTGCTGCGCCGCAACGAGCATGTCAGTCGCCAGTTCTTGGATAGCGGAGCCGAAACAGGAAAGCGTAGGTGGTATATACGACATGACCCTCGATCGCGAAGCCTTGTACTTGTTGATGGACTCCTCTAGTGCAGCGTTAGTCGAAACCCTTGGCGCGCGCATCTGTTCGTCACCAAAGACAGCAGTGCAGCACCGGTAGAACGTAGCTTGGTCCAGCTGCAGGGCATTCTCCATCGTGCGAGATCTTGCCGGCACTACTGGGTAGTTCGGGTAGCTGCGCTGGTGGTGCTCGAACAGGCGGCAGCAGTGGAAGTTCATGACGAACATTGCCTCTATGCGGATCTGCTGCAGGGCCACAGCACGTTGTTCGAGCGCGTCCCGGATGTCAGGATTCGGACAAATGTGCCTCAGTGGGTACGTCACGGTTGAGAACACTAGGGCGCTGTTGGCTCCTTGAAGAAGGGTGCGACGATGGTTCGCGGCGGCGCGCTGCTCGATGTCGACTTCATCAGGCGGTCTCCACGCGACCGCGAGTTCTGGCAGGGGCTCGACGATGCCGGGGTCGATAGCGAACGAATCCATGAAGACAGGAGGCTTGACTGTTCTGATAGTGAGGCTGCTGGCCACCACAGCCAAGTACACTTTCGTCACACCTGACAACGTCGCAGACGCCGTCTCCCGTGACTCCGCTGCTGGTGCTGACGCTGCTGCCTCAGCGGCTTCAACTGCTACTCTAAACTTTCACAGTGTTGACCGCAGAAGGCGAATTGATCTAGTGGACGCCTTCCAAAATTGACATCAAATCGACTTATCATGCATCTCTAAATTTGTCAAAGGTCTGTCTTAGTTGCTAGAAAAGAGTCGGACTCTACAAACACCAAGCATAATGTTATGAAGTTGCACAATTAGAGGGCGATGTGTCGGCAGACGAAAAAATGGTCTGGATCAATATAAGTTTTCTCAACGATCTGGATGTGCGGCCCGCTGTGGATAGCTACCAACTTCAGACGTCTTTGGATGGAGTGGATGGACAACCGTTTTACTTTGACCTCGTGACCGCGGCGGCACAGCAATTTGAGCAACTCGAGGTTGATATTGATGCTGGTACTTCACTGGTTGGTGTGGCGTGTTTCAGCGATCGCACGAAGCACGTCGTATACGGCGGTACCAACAAAGATGATGTGGGGAGAATGCGCGGCCTGGTTGCTAAAGCGGCTGAGCATGCCAGCGTTCACTTCTCGGACCGCACTTCACAACCGCGCACACCCGCAGTTCGCATTGGCGAGTGTGTGTTCTCAGCAGCTGGCATTATTCGGGACACTTCTGCGGCGTAAGTTGAAGGAGGCTACTATTAGGTGGGGGAGTTTGGAAGGTGGGAAAATGTTGTTCGTGAGAACCACGAAGGTGAACGGAGGTACCTCGTCATATGAATGAACGGTATTGGCTGAATAATGGCGTCGTGCTGTTGCCTATCGAGCTTGTCTTAGTTGTTTTGGCAATAGAACCGGGGAAGATATTGGTAATGGATGTGTGTTTTGTATATTTCTGAGCAACTCGATCATCTACTCATGGCACCGGGAGGATGTGAAGGGACAACGAGGTCTCATAGGGTGATCGGACGAACTGTGCACGAATACTACAAAGCAGCACCGCAATTTTGCTGTGTCACCAACCGTTTGAAGTATGAATGGACACATTCCTCCAGAGTTTGTTCTATGGTTGCGCATACTACCTCAGTGAAGGCAGTCGAAGCTGTCGGTGGATCGCTTGAAGTGGATGCATGCGAACTGCGATGCTAGTTTTACTACCGAGGCGATGGATGGAGCAGTGAGATACGGTAGGCTGGGAGTGGCGGAGTGGCTGCACAGGAACAGCTACGTTGGGCGCACCTCCCCGGCAATGGACGGCGCTGTAAGTCGTGGTTTCCTTGAAATTGTACAATGGCTACATGACAATCGGTCGGAAGGATGCACATCGGCGGCAATGACCATCTAACAGAGCACCACAGTTTTTGTTAGCGTTGCATGCATGATCTTCAATTTGTGCATAGTACCTATTGATGCTGCGTCTCCGTGGACTTTTGAACGAAGACATCGATATCCGCCTCTAACAGCTCTTTAACTCGAGGGAGCTCAAATGGTGAAAGCACTTGCTGTCGGTCCAACAGCACGGTGACTTTAACGTTCGCCTTAGCAAGCTCCACCAGCGATCCCGTCACTCCCATGTGCGTGAGGGAGAAGAAAGTTGCTCGGAGCGTATCTGTAGGAAGCTTCAACTGCATCAGAAACATCGGAGCGAAGTTGGGGTTCCCCGAAGAGAACACAAGCTGGGAAGAAGGAATGTCCCGGATCTTCTTTACAATGTCGGCGAATGTGGCCGCAGCAATGCTGAGCGCGCGCGCGTATCTGCGGTCGCTGATCTTTGGATCCGCTGCACGCAGGTCTTGAACTCGGCGGAGTACGCGAATGGGTTCATGGGCAGGATTGCGTGCCTTGCCCCACTGCAAGGCCTCATCGGCCCAGGCCTCGCCGAGCTTATACCTCTCAACGATCTTCTTGACGGTCTTAACGCCACGCGGAGGCTTGCAGTGTCGGCCGACGTCGGCGTAGTTGATGGCGGCCTGCTTCCGCAGCAAAGGAAGCACCCTTCGAATGATCTTCCTGCTGGAGCAGACTCAGCAGGAAGTTGTAGCAAAGGAGGTGTAAGCAGGAGTAACAAGTGTTGAGTTGCTTCCTGGTGCGGTGTCATCTACCTGGCTACGTAACAGAAGATGTCCAGCTTATAGTACTTCCTCACGAAAGCGTACCGCATTACAGGATTGGCATCAAGTCGGTGGCCAACGGTGAGCATCAGTTGCTCTACGAGGCTCGTGGGAGCTGCTCATGCATTGCTCTCATTCCACAAGTTGCAGTCTCCTACCCAGGCGACTGTCAGCGGTCGTGGCGCAGGCTTCGCCTCGCAAAGGGCGGGGCAAGTCGCGCCAAGAGCATCCAACTAAAAAAAGAAGGACAAGAGATCACATGCAGGCAAGAAGCGTAAGAGCATCGGAGACAGCACGACGAGCAAGAAGCAGCGGCTTGCCCACAACGGACGCGTCCTCGAAGGCCCAGATGTGTGGTTCCATCAGGAAGTCGCCGACGGCCTCTGGGCTCCTGACGACCTTCGGGACAGCGCAGCGGTGCCTGCGATCTTCAAGCCTCTCCAGGACTCGTGATTCCGAGTGACGCACTGCGTGGACACCGACCAACCAGACTGGGACCCCAAGATCACAGACTTCGTGGTTGAGCCGCCCAAGCCGTGTAAGAAGAAAACCCGCTCGCTGAAAGAAGTGAAGGCCCCTGTGGAGCTCCCTCCCGTCACGAGCTGCACGAAGGTGGCGATGAAGCCGTCAACGGAGCAAAAGGCGAAGCTGAACCAAATGTTCGCGACTCGCCGTGCTGTGTACAACAAGCTTGTCACCGCCTCCAAGGACGAGCGAGCTACTCGTTTAGCTCAAGGACGCATCAAGCCCAAGGCGCTGGCGCAGCAGTACCGTCCGATGTCGACGAAGAAAAGCGTTCGACAACACTTCCGAAACAAGAAGAAGCGTGCAAAGCATCTTCAGTGCAATTCGGAGGTTTTCGGTGGAGCCTTTGACGACTTCCAGGATGCTGTCGTCTCGTCCGCCGCGCTGTTTGCCGCTCTGAAGGAGAAGGGCAAGAAGACGACGTTCCCGGACATCGGGTTTAAGAGTGTATTTGCGCGCTCAGACGCAATGACGCTGCGGACAGACCGCGGGTTCTTCGTGTCCAAGGATCGCAAATCAGTGGCGTTCCACAAGACGTTCATGGGCAAGCAATGGATCGAGCTGTCCGAGCCTCTGCCTGAGGTCACCACAATGGTGCGGCTAGTGCGCACCCGTGACAAGGGCTTCTACTTGTGCGTGCCAACCTGGAAGGACTTTGCGCCTACGCTGAGCACTCGCACGGGTGCTATTGATCCCGGCGTGCGCTGCTTCATCACATTCTACGACCCCAGAGGTCGAGTATTCAGCATCGCGGACCCCGACGAGAAGATACTCACGCGACTCAAGACTGCGGACGCTCTGCGACGCGAGCTGGCGCTGCTAGAGCAGAAGATCGTAGAGCCGTCGTGTCGAGGGAAGGCCTGTGCGTGCAAACGAACGAGTGAGGGGCGTGAGGCGGCGAAGAACGAGGACAGCAAGTGTCGACATCCGTGCCATACAAAGCCCAAGGTGTCCAAGAAAATGGCGGCGGCAGAATGCGTCGTCATCACTGAACTGCTGCGGAACAAGCGGCGACGTCAGCGCCTGCGTCAGCAGATCCGACCAATTCTAGGCAAGGTGACACGCATGGTGCACAATATGCACCAGAAGATCTCAAAGTGGCTGTCGCTGAACTACCACGAGATGCTGCTGCCAACGTTCAAGACCCAGCAGATGGCCGCTCGATATGTCCGAGAAGATTGTTTGGACATCACGCCTGAAAGCCTTCTTGCTCCAGCTGAAGAACTCGTGCTTCGGGGACGGAAGCGGAAGCTGCGTCGCCCGACTGTCCGCGCCATGATGACGCTGTCGCACTTCAAGTTCAAGAAGATGCTGGAATACAAGATGCAGCGAACAAGTGGTCGAATGGTGGAAGTGCACGAGGAGTACACGTCCAAGACCTGCTCGGGGTGTGGCCGCATCGACAAGAAGCTCGGCAGCAACAAGGTCTACAGGTGCAAGCACTGCCACCTGGTCCAAGATCGAGATGCTAACGCAGCACGGAACATCTTCCACAAGAACGTGGGTGTGTCCGTACTGCGCGACCATTTCACCGGTGTTCCTACATCGGGGAGTCCTGCTAGCTCTACGCTAGCGTAATAGGCCCAACGAACAGCTTAGGACGGAATTCACCAAGAGGAGCATATCTCCACTTGAGACAGCATCACCTCCTCTTTCTAGCACACGCAGTCTCCGGCGCAAGTTTAAACCTCCAGCAACACCTTCACGTCAGCAGTCGGTGTCATCACGGGTCATGGGAAAGCGTGGCAGGACCAAGAGAATGAAGCCGTAGCGCGTGCGTGGCTCGGCATCAGCGAGGACAGAGTTGTCGGCACAGACCAAGATGCCCCTACGATGTGGTGCAGAATACACGAACGCTTTGTTGAAGCTGTACCTGGATCAAGCCGTTCGATGGGAGCTTTGGAAAACCGCTGGGGCATGCTACCACGTGAGATTAGCAGGTTTACAGGCATTTACGGTCGTCTATCCGGCGTACCCAGAAGTGGCCGGTCAGAAGACGACATCATGAAAGCAGCGCTGACTTCGTACGAAACTGAAGCTGGACCCCCCTTCAAAAATGTAGGATGTCGGCGTATTATGCATGTTGCTCCCAAGTTCAACTCTCGGCACACGTACAACCAGAATGCGGGCCGCGGCGACAAGCCCAAGCAGGTGGACGACAGAGAGACCCCGGGGGAGTTAAGAAAGCAAAATTGGAGCGGTAAAGCGACCTGATCTGTCGCAAGGAGGTTCTGTATGCCAAGCAACTGGTTATAGCTGCGAAGGAACGCAATCAAATGCTGCACGACCACAACGGGATATTACTCTTTACACAGCCAACTACTGAAGGCATGGAGGCTACCGAGTTTCAAGCGCTCGTGCGTCGCAAGTATCTGAAGAGAGCGCGAGAAGAGAGAGATCGTGAAGACGACGAAGAAACAAAGGAAGTCGACTCAGTTGACGTTCAAGCTGTTGTGGCTCCGTCAGCCATCGTCTAGTCTGACATCTACACCACCGTGTACATACTGCTGCATCTAGGAACGATGTCTTCATGTACCACTTTACTTCAACCACTTTACTTCAACTTGTACATGTTTGTGTATTATATACCTTTTTTGACCCAAAGATGTTCTACTAGGTCATTTCGTAGTGATGCATGATATTGTCTGCTGCTAACTTGCCTTGGGTTGCTAATCATGTCGAAGATAGGATGTACAGCTCCCTCCAATTCAATCCTTCGGGTCATTTTATCGAGGCAATCCGAGTCTTCTTTGAAGTCAAGTCGCATGTTGTGCAAAATTGCACAAGCTCTTGTCGATATCCGTCGAACGGAGTGGCTGTATTACAATTCCAAAACGTTTTTTGTGGATGCCGAATGCTCTTGCAACGTCCTTGCGAACGAACGACTGCATATAATTGTAGTGCTCCTCCTTTAGGTTGCTAGCTGTACCAAGTGGTTTAGCAAGGATGCCATATTCCGGATAAATTCCATCAGCTAACACGTAGCCTGTTCTTCGTTCTACCCCATTGAGCTTGTACAGAACTCGGTGTACTTTGAGTGAAAAACCGCATTAGCGCAGAACGGTCTAGAACGTTGATACCACTGCATGGAGTACCAACGAAAAAAAGCCAAAATCTGTTTTCTGGCCCTGCCACTGCCTCGATAAGAACGGTGGGCTTCTTCTCTTTACCTTTGTATTGACGAGCGTATGCATGTGGACAACCATGCCACACCAAGTGCGTACAATCAAGGCTACCTATTAGACAATGAGTCCCCGGTTTTCATCACTCGCAAACAAGCACGCAATAGCTGTTCAGGGGTTGCTCCAGGAAGGCCAGTGGCATCAATCTTCTGGCTGAGCAATCCTCGTGACACCAAATCCGACAAAAGCCTCCTAAGCAGCTTAAGTGGAAGGAGAAATCGCTTCTTGGATATTTTATGAGTAAAGATTGGTGTTGGTCCAATGTAGTCCCGAACTAAGTTGCGATGGCCAGAAGCTACATCACGGTCGATGCGTCGGCGTTTTGCTCTGTCTCCCTTGCGCGCGGATTCGACGTCATGGTGACTTAACAGTCGATGCGCTGCATCAAGGTCGTCGTCCGCCATGAAGGCTTCGGCAGACCAGCTGAGATCCTCCATCGTGTTGCTTGTTGAAGAAGAAGAAGAAGAAGAAATTAGTTGATTAACAGTTAGTGGACTTCTCGTTTGCTAGCTAAGTGTTGCTTGGTGAAGATGTTCGAGGCGAGAGCTCGACAGCGCCGATAAATTGGCCGGCCTTCTAATGTGCTGCCTGATGCTCCTGGCGATCAGTTATATTTAGTCACCGATAAAACTGCCCTTAGATGGCGATGCAGCCTTGCTGCACCTGAAATGGTCGTAAGGAATGTCGTGCACCCCTTAAGCACGATCGCCTCCGTCCCCAGCAACAGCAATACCAACTCGCCAACGACAATTGCTGGACACACTGCACGGACACTGCGGAAGGTGCTGGGGAACTCGCTGCTGAGTGTGGCAATTTCCTGGTTGTTCGCCTTTTGCTGCAGCGTCGGCGACGTGTTTTCCGGCCTCTCACCGTACCAACAGTCATACGAGGCTTTCCTCGTTGCCAAGATGCTGTGGTTCCATTGCTTCTTTTGCCTCGCAACGGTGGCGATTTTCGTGTCCTTATTGCGGACGGAGCAGCTCACAGACGAGTTCAAAACGCGCTCTCCATTATGTCACTGGGTGAGGAGATTGACGTGGCTGGTGTTGCCCTACTGCGTTATCATTGCGTTCGCAGTAGTTGGGGGATGCATAGCACTATCCCGTCTACTGGAAACACACAACAGATCCAAGGTCACTCTTTACTTCGCTCATATCTGCTTCTACGCGTTCGTTGGCTGTACAGAAGTCCAAGCTCGTCACCTTTTTCGGACGGAAACTGTACGTGGTCAAGCTCGAACGCTGCAACAACTAAAAAGAAGCGAACGGTGTGAGACGGGCAACCCAAGTCGGAGACCGCCGCCAGCTCGGCGGAGATGGCGCTTTCTTCGAGTATTACTTCAAGATCTACCATTGATAGCGTCCGCGCTGTTTGCGACGGCGTATGTGCACATCGTGAGTTCCATCATGGTCACAACTCGATTGTATTTGACGCTGTTTGCAGTAAGCAGCATCGGTGTCAAGATGCTGCTGCAGGAACTTGCCAAATATTTTTTATCCAAGAAATCGCGAACCCCAAATATGCGGACGATGGCCATTCTAGTGTCTGCTCCCACAATTCTGGTGGATACGCAACTCCGCACGGTATTGTTGTGCGAAGACAATGTGTCTATGACGATGGTTGGTTCACTGTTGCTTGGGGTGGCTGAAATTTGCATCCGCTCCGCCAAGACGGCGTACGTCAAGTGGATCGAGCGTCGAATCCTTGCGCGAGGACCAATGACTCCATCGGTGAGTTTAGCAGAGGCCACCTGGGCGACAAAGACCTCTCAAGTTCATGTACGTCGCCCCAGTACAACTTCGTCCTTGCGTATGGTCGACCCAATCCAAGATCGCGTCCATCGACTGCGCTCGTTACATGCCGCTGAAATTTACTCCGATATGCACGCGGAGTACATCGCCATGGGCTGTTCGTACGGGATTCTCTTCTTCTTCGGCTCACACCCGAAGTACGAGCTCGCTGGATATGAAAACAAAATCAGCCGCACCTACGCCAGCTCCCACTGGACCAACGCGAGTATCACGGGGTTTCAACTCGCCATCAAAATGCTTGTGGACTCGGTGGCAAGTGCACTCGAGATCCATCGAGGCATCGACTTCGAGCAGCTCAACCGGGACGATTCTTTCCTCGCTGTATTCGTGGTCGCAGTCTCGCTCGTCAACGTTCACATCTCGTGCGGTATCTATCTCAGTTCCTAAACCTTGTACAAACCGGTGTTCTTTCTGCGCCTGTCCTTCTGAAATTAGCACTTGCAACACGAGTACTGGACGCTTCCCAAAGAAACCAGCCTCAACGGATCTGGTGCGAAACGCTTGCGCCGCATTTCGACTTCTTCTCCCTGGAACGCAAAGCAATCCGCAGCAATGGCGTTCTTGTCGGCGACCGGCGTCGAACCACTTCGACCGACAACGTATCAAGTCTCGATACCTCTCCAGCTTTATCGTCGACAAACGAAGGGCTCCAAGAAGACCAAGCCAATGTCAAGCAGTGAGCGTGGTGTTAAGTTCCGACGACGACAGCAGGAGCGTGAGGTGACTCTTGTGGCGGACACAATGACGCTGCAGAGGGAAGTTGCGCGACTCATGGCCTTGCGTGACGTATACAAAGGAAGATCGCTGCTCGCATCCAATGCAGGTAACGCGGCGCCTATGAAGTTTATACTGGAATACTTCAAGCAGTTTCGCATCGGACTTCGCGTACCTGGCGCTCCGGCGACTGTTTTGTCTTCGGAGACGCAGAGGAATTTCCTGAATTCATGGATTGAGCCGCAAACCAAGTTTGGAGATAAACCTGCGGTCGACACGATTCTGGGAGTCTGGGAGAACTACTCCCGACTTCACACATCGGTTAACTTGGTGTTGGAATCTGCTGAAGTGGTCACCACTGATGCAAGTTCGAGCGTGGTCGTGCATGGCATCTTGAAACTGCGGTATTCCCGACGCACCATTCAAAACGTTTTCCCAAATGCGATTGCTGAGGAAGAACTCGTCCAAAAGTTGATCGGTAGACAACTGGATGTACGCTACAGAGCTGAGATGCACTTTAGTGAGCGCTCCAAATTGGAGGGCTACGAGATCGCACCGGACTTCGTTGGTGCTTTAATGGAGATTCTGAGCAATCTGAGCGATTGTGAGAAGATCCTTGGCCGAGCGCTGATCAAGGGGCATGTGCTCGGTGAGAAGCAGGAATCCGAGGTTGATGGCGTACGTATTTCTAACGTCGACGCAAAGATCGAGTCAGGGGTCAATGAATCGCCGAAATTCTCACATGCGATGGATCTAGCTTATATTTTGTCGTGACGGAGCAATGACGACCAAGTATCGGCTGAGATACCACCTTCAAGCACCTCATCGACCCTGGGTGGGTGTTTTAGGATAACTTTACTCGCTCAACAGAAGAAAATGATATGGGGAAAAAATTCTTGTAAGTCAGTGAGAGGTGTCATGATTTAGCAATTTGCTGGAGTACACCTGCTAGTACAAGCCCATATTTTTCAGTACGTTTAGCATCGTATCGTCGGGTCCGATTTTGCTAGCGTTCTCGCAGATTGTAACGCAGTCCTGGAAAGGCTCTTTGCCGACTTCGTCGTCGCACTTTACCCACAGCGGCAAAATTGTTCCAACGAACGACACAACAGCAAAAGTGTCGACTTGGAATGCCCTCGCGGCCAAAATATGTTTGGTTTGCAGAGCTACCGACCGATGTTGGAACTGGTAGCGTTCCCCGTAACGGAGTTAGTAGCACGATGGCTTCAGGAACGGTCCCAATATTTAAGTTTCCACTGATACGATATGCGTGAGCGCTCTTGATGGAGACATCATCGACTGAGACGTGGCAAGTCTTTAGATGCCTCGCAGGGTAACTCAAGGGTTTGCATTCTGCGATTTTGTACGGAGTACATGCAATAGGGATTCCCTACAATTAATACATGAGCTGTTTCCCATCTTGTTGTAGCGTGGGCTTGGATAAATGGAGTCCTGAAGAAAGTGCCTTCGTTGGCAGTGTCCGCCGCGATAGGATTCCTAGATCGCCGACTTGAGCGAGCCATTGCGATGGAATCGTTTAGAGCAGCAGCAAAGTATCTTACGTGAGATGTAAAGACTCTTTACATCAACCCTTTACCAAAGAGAAGAAACGAAGAGTAAAAGGGTGAGGTTGTATTGTCGGTACGGTTGTGCTAATGATGACTACACAAACGAAATTGCTCGGAGGTGCGGGTGGGCATCTTGCTATGCTCGAAAGTGAAGCCAACCCGGCTGCAGGATTTCCACCCTGTGGCATCATAAGCATCAGCACTGGATATGGGAGCACCTTGCTGTGCACATCAAGTGCGTGCGGGTAGCGATAGAGGCTCGCCATTATGTGAGGTGACTCGCTTTCAATTCCACCGGTTAAGCGCCACGGACAAGGCACTCCTGGCTTCCTGTTGTGGAAGCTCTTTTGCCGACAATTTCACTCCTCGCCCTGTTGACGTAAAGGAGTTTACGGTCAGGCGGGGCGGTACGGCGTAGAACTCTCGCAAGGCGACGGAATGTGTAGTTGGTGCAGTGATCCTTGAGACGCACGGGATGCGCGAGAAGCACGCTCCTTGTCGATTTTGCTCTTCACCATTTCATCGCCGTTGGTAGCAGTACCCGGCGTCGCGATCCGAATTTGGTCAACCGAGTCCCAGCCGAAATCGTGGTTCAGCATGTCCAGCGACTGCGAGTCAAGATTGCGAGCTACAAGGGTCTTACCAGCATCACGGTAACGCATCGCAGCTTCGCGCAGTGCAGCAGCAGCGGAGAAATCGGCGAATACGCAGTCTTGCATGTCCAAGATGACGACGTTCGGATCGTGGAGGACGTCGAAGAACTTGCGGAAGGAAGCCACGGACGAAAAGAGGAGCTGGCCCTTCACGTAGTAAATTTTGGCCTCTTCGTGATTCGTGAGCAGCTCGTGGTCAGCCGCACGGTCATGAGCATTGACAACAGGAACCACCTCCATTCCCGTGCGGAAGGTGAGCTGGTGACCACTCTGCCAGCCATTAACCAGGCATTGCCAAATAACACCAACGATGACTGCAATCGCCAGGTTCATTGCGGCAGCGAGAGCAGTCACAAGAATAATCGCGATCGAGTCCGTGATTTTGACACGGAAAATGAGCTTCAGCGATGGCCAGTAGAACGTGTGAATGACGATCACGAAGAGGATGCCAGTCAGACACGCCACCGGTACGCGTTCAATCACCGAGCTGGCGAAAAACACGACCAGAAAGGTGCACAGACCGCCCATGAATGACGATAGACGATAGAGCGCGCCGTTCAAGATGTTGCCATTGGACTGCGCGATCATAGAGCAACCTCCCATACCCGAGAAAAATCCACACAGCATGTTGCCGATACCCTGAGCGATGCACTCCTTGCGCGTGGCAGTCTGCGAGAGCTGTTCCTTCTTGAGGTCAACAACCGACTGTAGCGTCATGAGCGACTCGAAAAGTCCAACAGCCATGATACTTGCAGCCGTCGAGAGCACAACACCCCAGTCCTGAACATCGCCGAACTTCGGGACAGCAAACGTCGGCAGACCACCATTAAGCGGCGACGTATCTCCGATAGTGCGCACATCATAGCCCAACAGCGGACGATTAATGCCGAACTCGAATCCAACACCAACCAGCGCCGCCACTAACGTCGGCGGGATCAAATGTCCAATAAACGGCGTCCGGGGGAAGTAGTGCATAATAGCCATCGTCACCAACACCAATGCAATCGTGACCCACGTCGTAGGTGAGGACACGCTCATCCACTTCAAATCACCAGCAATCTCGCACTCGCCGAACTGCATCGTGTCACTCTTACACACCTCGATAGTGGTCTTCTGGGAGATGAACATCATCAAGGCCAAGCCGTTCAGGAACCCGATGTGTGCGGTCCTGGGGATCATAGAAAACAGCTTCGAGAGCCCCAACAGTCCGAACAAAAGCTCCAATAGACCTGCAATGGTCACAGCCACAAACAAATGCTGCAATCTTTCCTCATACGTCAAGTAAGCCAGCGATCCCGTGCCACTGGTGATAGCAGGCATGACCATCGCCACAGCTCCAGCTGCACCAGCAACTGTAGCTGGTACGCCGCCGAACAGACTGACAGCGATACCAAGGAAGCCTGTGGCGTACAGACCATTGAGCGGGTCCAGATTGGCCGCGTAGCTAAAGGCCACAGTCTCTGGGATCATGAGCAGCATCGCAGCCACTCCACAGAGCATTTCACGCTGGAAGACCAGCAGGTTCTGCCAATAGAAACGAGTGGAGTCTTTGATGTTATTGCGGAGCTTGTGCGACATTTCGGTGGTCGACACTTGAGGAGTTCGGGCGTGGTGACGCACGGTGCGCACTAGACGACGGAGGCCGTGGCCAACACTCTCGTCCCATTGCTGACGTAGCGGGTGCTTGGCGTCGTCGGCCTCGAGAGCCGTGTATTGGCATGGCTTGGAGGTGGCATTGGTAGGGGTGTGGGTGGGAGGGAAGTAGATGGAGCTGGAGCCGCTGAGGCGAGAAGGCAAGCCGTGCTCGACGTCGTGAGGCTCGTTAGCCATGGTTCACACACACGCAATGCACGCAGCAGCAAGAGTGAACGTGCGTGCTACGAGCTCGATTGGAGACTGGCGATGCGTGCAACGCCTAAAAAACGGTCGTGTTAAAAAAAAGACTCCGTGTCCGAAGAATTGTCTCTCTTTGAAAGACAGAATGAGGCGATTGTGGGACTGTTGGAAGCGGACACGGACGGCCATAGATGCGGCGGATTCACTTCAACCACACGAACCGCCGGAACCACTCGTTACGTCGCGTTGTTTGCTTCAGAAAGCGACTGCGCCCTTGGAGCAATGGACATTGAAGAGGGCAGTGGAGCAATGACTGGAGAACGCGATAATGTGCGCAAGGTTTCGACTCGATGGTATCGATGCTGGCTGCCATGGCGTTGGGGGCGCTGTGGTATTATTAATAATGGGTGGCGTGGATCTGTTTGACGCGACTCATCACAGGAGTACCATTCCGTCTCTTCATGCCGACAGATTCCTACATTCCTGCGCTGTAGCCAGGTTATTGCTGAAGCAACTGCAACAACTTGCCATCGATCCATGGTAGTAGAAATGTGCTTTGTCCGGTGCGTTGTTTCCCACAAGGAAGAAATTGTTGGAGGTGCGACAACGGGTGTGGAGTGGGGAACATGAAGAGGATCACGAGCCCTTGTCAGTTTTGCATGGCTGCAAATGCCTCACGGTTTATCAGATAAAGAGCAGTGCTCGGGATATAGCATAGCATATCCGCACCGAAAAAGGTAGAAGTGCTGGTTGAAGGTGTAACCTGTCTCTGCGGTGCTCCAATTTACACTGCATTCCTGAGAAACTGAAAACTGTTCGCAAGATGTGTTCTTCAAAGTTATAAATGTACTCGATATCTACGAACTGCGACGCGGTATCGTGTAAAGTAGATGAAAGTAGACACAGGCTAAAATGGAGAACAGGATAGAATTCAGTGTTATCGTAGCTACATCTACAAGCAAATGTACCGTGATTCCCGTCGCCCACTGACCAAGAATCTACCAACACCAGCAAGCCTACGCTATCGCGACATCCGATCCATCGGAGGAACTTCCGTCTTGCAGGGGACATGGCAGGAATCGCTTCGTGATCTCCCTCCACAATGGAATGCCGATGACGCGTGTGCCAGCTGCGATATCTTGCATGACGGAGAAGCAGCGCGTGTGGCCCTTGATACCAAAGTTCGTGCGGAACAGATCCGAATAGTCTTCAACGGGACCGATGCACTCGCTGTGGTGCACGCAATCAATCATCTCCATCTGTTCGTTTGCAGCCCAATCCTGGTAGCCGACAATCTGCGCACTCTCAAACAGTGCAATGTGCCAGAGTCGCACCGAGTCGTCCTCGTCCGTGCCGTCGGATATTGTCGGAAGTAGCGGGTCCTTCTTCTTCTTCGCGTCCGTTGCTTGCTGCTCATCTGCAAGGAGAGAAGTAGCGGCACTGAGTGTGTTGGAGTTGTTGCAGTTCTGGTACATATTGGCCAGTCCACCGCTGATGTTGTAGGTGTAGCTGTAATTGCCCAGATCCTTGGCGTCCACATAGTCGCCGTACCTGTACGGCAGGTCTTTGAAGAACGGGTACAGGATGTTGTTCGGGTCCTGCCAAACGTTCACGTATGTCTTGCCGTCGTTAGCCAGCGCGCGGATCGTGATATTGTCGGATCCGCTGAAGTTGCCACCTCCAGATCGAGCACAAGACGTCCAAAAGCGAGGATCGCTGCTCTTGGCTGCAGCAGACAGAAAAATGGTTTCATCTACGTTCTGACACTTGAGGTAGATGGTCTGGAGCAAGTCGACGAGCGCGTGGTGCGAGTAGAAGACGGGATCGACCGGGGCCTGGAAGTACACCATGACCCCACCCATCGCGTTGTGAACAGCATCTACATCACCAACAACTTAGTACCACAGCAAACCGAACAAAATGAAAACAGTTTACGTACTGTGGACGCCCCTTTCAACAGCAGAAGTGAAGCTTCCGGAATCGCTGAACGTGAACACTTGCTGGTAAATGGAGCCGAAGGACGCTTCGGTGGGGTACGTGGTGGCACTCAGATACCTACTCCGAGTGCGCAGGATGCAGTGTGCGCAGCCTGTGTTATTGCCGCAAAAGTGGTAGGGGAGGCCTTGGTTCACGCAGATTGTCTTGGTCGAGTAGGCGATGTTGGTGCCGTAGACCGACAAGGACTTGCTCAGTCCGTTGGTGGTCCCGCCAAAGTCCGCGACGATGGGCGAGCACCCCTCGATGCTGGCACAGTTGCTGCTGGCTTGATTTGCAGACCCTGAGAGATGGTCCCAGAACGGTAGCGTGATGCATTGGTAGCTTGGGCTGAGACTACGCAGCATGTTTTCGTAGCCCAAAAGCAGCATCCGGTGCCAGTAGATGAAGACGCACGTCTGATGCGCCTCCAGTCCGGTGACCTGCTCTGTGTGAATCTGCACGAACTTTTGGTGGAAACCCTTGTCCATTGCGACTCCGACGGCCTCGATGTACAGCGCCTTCTCTGCGTCGGAGAAAGCATCCCAGGACTTGCGGATTCGAGGTTGAGTGCAGGAAGTTCCGGTTTGTTGACCATAGGCAACGGAGGTGGTAAACTGCAGCAATGTGACCACCAGCCACAGCGAGAAAGCCTTCGACGTCCACGACATGCTTGGCTGGAAGCGGCTCAAATTGCACAATGACTAGCGGAGTGGGTGGACTCATTTGATGGGCATCAATCGAGAACCGCTCGATCAAGATCGCGACGGTTCCCAAAGATCGCAGAAAAAAGATTTCCACGACGAAAGGATGTTCATGTTGTGCTTGAACCGACGAGAATGCTATCCTGATGCTGCTGTAGTTGCATGGTGCTCTTCACTGTTCAGGATGAGCTGTTTGACAAGAAGAGCGGTAGTTTTCACCAAATTCACCGATTATTTTGTCCTACCTATTTACCACAAAACCAATTACCTAGCCAAATGTAGTTGCACGTCGACGACGAAGTCGCCGAGCATTAAGCACCTTCGAGCAATGATTTCTTGTGCCGGTCCTAAAACTTTGCAAATGCTTATCATACCAAGCACTGCGACGACCTAGAATGAGAACACCTGGCTGCCAATGACCCTCTGCCACCACAGGACTGAAAACTGAAATGCGGTCTCTCTAGCTCACTTCGCCCTCTTCCTTGCCAGAAACACAACTTTGTATCATGCGCTGGAATCCGTTTGCTGCTCCGCCGCCACCGCCTGAGAATGCGTCGCTACTTGGCCGCATGCAGGAATTGGCGAATCGGGAGCTCGTGACGACTAGGGCGTTGCTGTCCGATTTCCAGGAGTTCATCCAGCAGGGGAATATGCTCAACATGGCTGTGGGTCTCATTCTCGGCTCGTCCTTCTCAGCTATCCTCAACTCGTTAGTAGTGGACATTCTGTCGCCAATCATCAGCCTCTTCAGTGGTACGTTGTTTAGGGCCTTTTGGGGTTTTCGACTACGTACTCACTTGTTGTTGCGACTGCGTAGCTCGAGGGATCGCGAACCACTACTGGCCCGTACGATGTCCGTCAACGACACCTGAATGCTCGAGAGACTCGTGGCAAACCTGGAAAGAAGGTACGACGAAATGTTGAAGTTGTTCTTGACGAGGTTGCTGACCCTTGGCATTATTTGTAGCTCGGGACGCTGGTGCTGTGACCGTAAACTACGGGTTGTTCATTGAAAACATCATGAACTTCATCATCAACGCCCTCTTCCTCTTCTTTGCCGTGAAGAAAGGTAGCGTCGGAAAATTTGTGCTGGTGTTGGAATGATTCAAAAGTCTGACCGTCGTATTTGTCCCCTACCAGCACTCGAATTCGTCTTCAAACTCAAGGTCGGTGTGAAGAAGCAGTGTCCCTACTGCAAAGAGTTCGTGAAAGGTGCCGCAACGAGGTGCAAAGACTGCGGCTCCGATATCAGCAACCCTCCAAGCTCTAGCTGATGTGAGCCATACACAACGTTACCACACTTTTACTCGAACGTCCACTTCGTACATGTAACATGAATCACTACATTATTCGTCGAGATTGTTAGGCACTTGCGCTACAGTATTTACAATTTACACCTTGTTCTGCACCGTCGACAGTCGAGACATTGAGGATGGAGACGTGTTGCCCGAGATCGGTAGGTCGCGCAGCAGTCGCACTGCTTCCTCGACCGAAATGCTAGGGTCGTTCGCTAGAATGCGCTTGATGATGTTGGTGGAGGCCACGATGTCGTGCAGTCGGCTCTTGGCATTTGCGATGGCGAAGCTGATCTTGCGCACCGCCAGCTTTTCCTGCATATCCGACAACACTTGAATCGTCGTGGCGTCCAGGTCGTTCATGTTGCACATGTCCAACACCACCCCCCGCGTCGTGATACCGTGCGCTTTCAACCGGGCCATTTCGCGTTCAGCAACGAGAGCCACCCGCTCGCAGTTGGCAAAGTACAGCGAACTAGCGACGCGAATGACGATGACATCACCCAGATCATGCGCCTCACTGAAGTGCTCGCGGTCGACAAATCGGCCGTTGTCCAGTTCACCGAGGATAACAACGGGTGACGTCTTGGTCTTCCACATCAATGCAAGCACAGAGCAAACAATGGACGCGATAAGACCGTCCAGCACACCGAGACCCAGTGTGAGGATGAACGACGCCGTCCACACCACGAACTCGTCGCGCTTGACACGATACAGCCACTTGGCTTCTTTGAACTCAACCAGAGAATACCCAGCGACAATAATGATGGAGGCAAGCGTAGCGCTCGGGAGATAGTACATGGCACTTGTCAACGTGTACAACGCGAGGATGACGATCAGCGTCGTGATGATCGAAGAAAGCTGCGTGTGAGCGTTCAGCAGGTTCACGGCTGTACGGGACATACCGCCCGTGGGGGGCATGGCCTGGAAGAAACCGCATACAACACTAGCAATGCCAAGACCTGTGAGTTCCTGGTCGCAGTTGATATCTTCACCACGTTGAATGGCCAGACGTTTGGCCATAGCGATACTCGACAGGAACACGACGACAACGACAGTCAGCGAATTGTACAGAATCGTTCCAAACCGGTCACCAGAAATGAGACCCTCGTCGAATCCGTACCAAGGCACCTTGGGGTCCGGGAATCCACCTGGAATCGCGCCCGTGAGTTTCAACCGCGACTTGCCCAGTACATATCCAACGATGCCACCGACAATACAGACGACCAAAGGACCAAGGTCGCAAATTGTCCGAACGATGAAAATCGCGAGGAGTTTGCCCTTTGACTGCCTCGGAGCTTCATCTGCCAGGTTTTTCTCATCAACTTCACTCAGAGGCGTGTAGTCTGCGCGACGTTGACGTGCAGACTCCATGCTCACATACTGTTGGTCCGTCAGTGAAAAACCATGGCTGTGAGAGACCTCGGCGCTGTTATTCACCACAGGCGTGACGATTTGTTCGCCCTCTTCAACCTTTACCTCATCCTTGCCAGGCTTGTCCGTCTCAAATAGCTGCATCAGCACTGGCGACGGGAAGAATTTCTTCTTGAAAATCTTGACACCAAACAAGTAGGCAATCGAGATGGCAGCTACTGCAAATGCAGTCAAGTTGGTGCTGCCGATGTGCTTGAAGATCTGGTACACTGTCTGCGGCGGGTAGTCCTGTGATGGGAACTTGATGCCCAAAGCGTTGGAAAACTGCGATAGCATGATCAGGATCCCACCGGCCGACACAAAGCCGCCCATAACTGGCCGCGAGAAGAAGTCGGCGAGCTGACTCAAGTTTAGGATCCGAACAATGAGCAGGATGCAGCCACTCAAGAAGGCCATCATGATGCCCGTGGCCACTCGTTCCTCCTGGCTATCAATGTCTTCCAGAATGGTTCCGACTAGCAGTGACACCTCGGAACCGCTGGACACCGACAGCACCGTGCTGGAACCGAAAATGGCGTACACCAATGGAGCAGTGGCGGCCGTGTACAGGCCGTGGTGGGCCGGTACGTTCATGATCGTGGACAGCGAGACTTCTTGCGGAATGAGCATCATGGCGACGGTGATGCCAGCGACAATGTCGAACTTGAGGTCCTTGGATATGTTGTAGTGCGGTAGCCACCGGAAGATCGGCGCGTAGTGCTGCAGCTGCTGAGTCCATGTCTTCTTGGGTAGCGCGAACCGTTCACTCTCGTGATGGCCCGTTAATCGACCAACCCACGGCGCCATATTGAGTTTGGAGCTTCGATGTGTGCTGCACAGTGCAAATTGAAGAATGATCACTTCGGATCGAGGTGGTCGCTCTCAGCTGATGGCATCTTGGTTCAGAAGCGAGCATCCGACTAAAGGGATGTGACACGCGCAGCTAGCTTTTGAGAGGGAGCACCGAGCCATGCGCGCCAATGGACGTGGCGAGCGCAGTCGAGGTGGCGGCGTGGAATGTTCAGGAGGTCAACCGACTCGGACGCGTTGGTCAGGGTTGACGGTCAACTTGACCGAGTCAAGACTGAGCTGCTTCAAGAGCTGCTCCATTGCAGTCTGTAATGCCTAGCAGCCTTGCAGACTGCAGACAAGCATTCAAAGCGGGGCGGTATCTGTGCTCGCGATTTCTGGTGCCCGATCTAAAGTCTCGAGTGTCGATATTGCTGCAGTATGGACACCCCAAAGACAGTTTGTGAAGAGGTGTTAGCACTCCAGCCGCCACACGCCAACCACCTCCTTTCCATGCCGTAGAAACGAAAATGAGGGCCAAGACTCTCCACGCAATAATTGTTGTCGGTGTCCTCCAGAGATCCGTGCATGCAGAGCTTAGAGCTTAGCCAGGAAACAACACTTGCCGTGCAAGCCGCCTGTTACATGTACTTCATCACGACTCAGCAGATACGTGAGCCAGATGGACGGTCTCAGCAATACAACGTCGGAATGCAGCAACATGTGTCGATGGAGCTGCGTGCTGTCATTGGCGTGACCTGCACCAATGCGGTCGGCAGTACACGGCACGTCAAAGCTCATGCCGGTGTAGTATAGTGATTGCGCAAGGTCTCGTCCGTCTACCGTCATTTTGCACCAAGCACCAAAGCCAGTCGAAGAGGAACACTCGTCGTTGACTCGCCACATTTTCAGCCTTCGACTAACCTCACCCGCTGCATGCGTTTCGAGTGGTGACGATGATCGGCCCGCACTGCCTCATCAAGAACGAGTAAGTTTGCGCTCTCGTATCATGGGAAGCCATGTCATGTTGAAGTTGTTCAAATCTTGGTGATCGAGTTCACCTTGGTCATTGATGGACAGCCAGATTTCGTACAATTCATTATTTAAAGGCACTTCACCAGTTCTACGACCTTCACGTCGGCACGTTTCCCTTTACACCGCTCACCTAGAGGCTGTGCACCCTAGAGGAGCGCGTCAGTGCCTGATTTTCGTCAGGCGGCATTTCTTCCTCGCGGATGGCAGTGATGGCTTCTGTAAAGCCTATGCGAGCGTCATTGTGCACGATACCTACGAGGAACTCCGAGGTCTGGAGCAGATTCTGCAGTCGATCTCGCGCGTTCACGATAGCCAGCATAATTCCTTGCAAACGAAGTTCGGCCTTCAAATGTTTCATCATTTGAATGGTCGTAGTATCCCAGTCCATGATGGAACCGGCGTCGATAACTACACCACGAACAATCACGCCCTCTGTTTCATGACGTTTGCGAATCTCGCGCTCCACCACGCGCTCAATGTACTCGCAATTGGCAAAATACAAAGCACCCTCCACACGAATCGCCACCACGTCTGGCAACGGGCGTCCAGTGTCCGGGTACAAGTCCAATTCCACAATTCGATTCTCGCCAGTCTCCTCGTCCGTCACCTCGCCCAGCATCGATACAGTAGGGCGACGGGTCTTGTAGATCACGGCAATCAGGGAGCAAAAAATGGAGGACAAGAGGCCCGGTAGCACACCCAGCAAACACGATAGCACAAATGACGCCAGCCACACGTAGAACTCGTCCGGCTTCACACGATACAACCACTTTGCTTCCTTCATCTCGATGAGGGAATAGCCAGCAACGATAATGATTGACGCTAGACTGGCTTTCGGCAGATACGCCAGTGCTGACGTAGCCGTGTACAGCACGAGCACCACGACAAGCACGGTAATGACACTCGCGAGCTGGGTTCGAGCATTCTGCATATTCACGGCCGTACGCGAGAGACCACCGGTGGAGGGCATTCCCTGGAAAAAGCCACCAACAAGGTTGGAAAACCCCAGTGCGATGAGCTCCTGATTTGGCCTGATCCGGTACCCCTCCTTGATCGCCAAACGCTTAGCCATAGCAATGCTGCACATGTACGAGATGATAGCGATCGACAGCGTATCAATGAATAGATGGTAGAGACGATCCGCCTCGATGATGTTCTCGCTCAATCCATACCATGGTCTCTTTGGCGCCGGATAGCCACCGGGGACGTCTCCAGCCAAAGCCAAGGATCCCTCTGGAGCCAGATAGCCCACAATTCCACCCAGCAAACACGCCATAAACGCGCCAAGATCGCAGACTAACCGAAGCGCGATCAGCACAGCCATTTTCGAGCGCAATAATCGGATAGACGTCGACGACGCAGCCAGCATTCGTCCAGTTAGGGCAGTAGACGAGTCCGCCGATTCTGACCCAGTCTCGGAGTGCGCCGGTGATGCAAGCTGCTTCACACGCCGCTTCATTTCAGCCTCAGCTTTGGCCTCGGCATCATTGTCATCATCGTCGTCACCATCACGGTTACGTCGAGGTCGCTCCACTTTGGGCTGCGTAGGATTTATCCTGGGCAAAGTCCGCGTACTAGATCCGGTCTCATCTGAGCTGGAACGCTGCATTCCAGTACCATCGGGGCGAACTCCAAAATCTAGAGGTCTTTCGATCGTAATGTAATCTTCATCAGAAAGCGAAAACCCAACACCTTCATCGTCCATGCGTCCATTGCGGGTGCTGCGGGTGATTGCAGCCAGGTCACGCTGACGACTCGAACGTGCCAGATCCAGATCATTCAAGCCAAGATCTCGACTGTTACGCGACCCAGAGCCCCACGGAGACGACAAAACATAGTCTCGGCGTCGGAGAGAGCCCGTGGTGAACACTGCCGGCAAATCGGCCCACCTCGATCCACGCGGCGAGACCGTCACGTCCTCAGCATCCAACTCCGCTTCATCATTATTACCACGTCTCGGCTGTCGTTTCTTGGGTTTGGGCACATCTCCGAGCTCAATATCTCCTCCATAACTCTCACGATCATCCTTGGTATCCTGGCCGTCCTCCGTATCATCCTCACTCATGTCACTCTGTTCCCCACTAGCTGAACTCATACTCATCGACAGTTGATTCAACGCTCGTGACGTCTCGATCGCAAATTGGTCTTCAAACTCTTCCTCCACACTTGCCAACTCCCTCACCACCTTCCGTTTCAACTCGTGCATCCCCACCAACACCAAGATCGAGAACGTCCCCAGTGCAAAACTCAGTCCGTTAAGTTGCGGGAATTGTTCAAACAAGTCCAGCACCGTGAGCACAGGAAGATCTCTGCTTTTCACTTCAAGTCCCAACCAACTCGCCACTTGTGACAGCATAATGAGCACTCCTCCAGCCGAGATAAAGCCGCCCATCACCGGTCTCGAGAAGAAGTCCGCAATGACGCCAAGCCTGAACACACCCATAAACAGCAGCACCACTCCACTCAAAAAGCTCAAAAGAATGCCCGTCGCAATCCTCTCCTCCTCACTCTCCACCTTCTTAATGGCCGACCCCACAAGCAGACTAACCTCTGCCCCATTGGCTACTGACAGCACCCGGGACGTGCCGAATAGAGGGTAGATCATAGGCACCACAGCTGCCGTGTAGAGGCCGTAGATGGGAGGCACCCCCATAATGGCACTGAGAGACACTTCTTGGGGCACGATCATGAGCCCCACGGTGATGCCCGACACCAGGTCGAACTGGAAGTCCTCTCGGATGTCGTACGAAGGCAGCCACTCCAGGATAGGCACGTGCTGCTTGAGGAAGAAGAGCAGTTTGTGGCGGTTGAGTTCGTGTCGAGCTTCATACGCGCGCGTCCACAGCGAAGAGAGCAAGGCCGTGAGACAGCTGAAAGACAGCTCGTTGGCGTCACGAGACGCTGGAGAAGAAGACGGAGGAGGAGGCGCCATAGTGCAGCGGAGGCGGCTAAGCGTACGCCGCGTCACCAAGAAGTGCGTGCCCCCAAGCCTCAAAGAAGACGACTGACGTCTGTCAGAACAGATGCTAGCTTACAGAAGCACGTGATCAGATAGTGATGCACCTCTTACAGGAATGGGCACATGCAAAGACCGTGTTAAATCATGGTAATTCCCTCTATAGATGAATAATATGCGGTAGTATAGGTATGGAATAGGCGATCACCACGCTGTTCCGACGCCAAAGTACCAACTTCAGTCCAAGCATGCCGGACGTGAGCGTTAAGAAGGAGAAGGTGCAGCCCAATGCGGCGCAAGGCGACGGAGCAGTCGCCAATGGAGAGGGAGGAGGCGCGCAAGAGGTGAAAAGAAGAACTGCAGCAGACGTTGTTATTCGATGTAGCCATGATGCTAACAATTAATGCTCGTTTGGTCTTGTAGCTCTCTGCTGCGTACCATGCGGCAGTCCCCGACGACGAGAAGGACCGAAGCAACCAGCTGCTGATGCACGCGTGCAACTGCGACGACGCGCAGTGTCGAGACCCCGACTTCCGGGTGCTTTGCTCCCACATGAAGAGGTTCCTGCAAGCGGCTTGTTGGGCGTCGCACAGCGAGAGGTGGCGCTCGTATCCTATCGCTACGGCGGTCATTGAGCTGTTCACGTACCACGCGCTGCACTGCCACGCGCTGCAGTGCAATGTGCCAATGTGCCGTCAGCTGAGAGGCCAAGTGCTGCTGTAATCTAATGCTTTGAGGGGGCTTTGTTTTGACTGGGGTTACGCGAACGTAACACGAGTTGCTTATTGCTGCAAAAGGACCCATATACGCAGTGATTGATCCTCTGCAGGAAGCAACGTCCAAGACATTTCGCACTAACAGCATCAAAGGCGTGAGACCAGAGCTTGCGTCGGTTCCGTTGATGAAAACGGGTATTCTATTCACATGGACTTGCATCATGTTGCTTCACAAAGTTCTGTCCACAACCTGCTGGAGGATATGCACAGCTCCCACCGCGGTGATTGATTTTTGCTGTCATGGTGATCCCGTTTCCAAGGAACGTGTTTTCGTGGGCGGCAAACGTCGAAGACGAGGACATCGATCAATACCTCGCTTAAATGCTCGCCGGTGACCGTGATACGTGGACAAAATGAAAACACTAGGGTGTTGTTGTATTTGGTTAGGGTCGCTCCTATCCAAGCTGTGTCAAGACTCGAAATTCCTGTCGGCTAAAACGTTTTCCTCTGGGTCTGGCTTACAAAAGTGCTGATTTTGGAATTATCATGGGCTTCTTTCCCTGCAATCGAGCTGTATGGTATATTCACTAAGAATGACCTCGAGAGATCTTTACGTTCGGACTGGGCTACCGACGAATGAAGGCACTACATCTTTCACTCCCCAGCAGCCCGTTTACCGAGTGGGCTTTCGTTTGAGGTCCTTCTCAGGGTCCCGTTCCCACGTTGGTTGAATTCAGTCGCCTTAGTCGATTCGGTATCCTCTGCAGAACTGCGGAGTTCGAGGCCGGTTGGTGACTTGGAGGAGTCCTAGCTGCCACAAGTTTTTTGCCGCGTTGATGTCACGCTCCCAGTAGTTCGCTCTGCACTCTATATTTCTGCAGACACGCACATTCCTCGACCTCTTGGTTTCTCTCGTCCCGTAGATCTTGAATGGCGTGCCCACCATCGGACGTGAGCACTCAGAGCAAAGATAACTGGTACGAAACTCGTCGACCATGATGAGGGTTGCGCGGCGAGAGAGTTCAAGTGCGAACCGCTTGAGCGGGACGTGCATATGGCCCGCGAGATGGGTCTGGCTGCTCCACTTTCCGAGAGCCACACACGTCACGGTCCACAGTCGGGACGACACGCTTGGCGAGTTTTGCGACGGCCTTGCGTTTGAATCGCGACACCGTGAATCTCCACTTTCGAAACCCTTTGAGAGAGCAGAACTCCAACATGGCGCTGATATTCCTCCACATGTGCTCGTAGCGAGAGAGCAGGGACATCGACGACGAAGCCTTGAACGACGGCATGCCCTTCAAAAACGCACCGTAGAGCGGATACCTCTTCTTCAGGTTTTCAAACCAGAATGCTTGGTGCTCGACACGACTCATGTGTCGGTACTCTCGGGACGTGACTTGTAGGACGTGAGCATTGTCGCGCAAAAAGTGAGTCCGGCGCCTGACACCGTGTTTCCTCGGACGGTGCTTTGGGTGGTGCCTGTGACAGATCTCGCACCACCCCTCCACGTCACACTGCGCTCTGCTGCGTCTCTTGCGTCGGTGGCGACGACGGCGGTTCCTGCTGCGCTTCTTGCCATGGCGTCTGCCGCCAACGTGGCCTGGACAGGTACTGCACCAACCGGGCATGGAGCATGGCTCTTCCGGTGCGTTGCAGACAAACTCCAGCATAGGACGGCTGTATGCCGTCAACAGCATCCGTAGACCTGGGTCAATCCCGATCAATGTATGTGGTATATACTTCGGAGAAAGAGCAGGTCGTTCAAGAGGAGCAGGAATTGACGTCAGCACAGCAGCACTGTAGCCATTTGTGGAGATCTGATACTCAAAGCTGCGCCTTGGAACGCCAATTCGTTGATCCGCAGTATGGCTGACGCAGTCTCCGAGGTTGAACACCGTGGTCCACATTCGCTCGCGCACTTCTTAGAACTCCTCACGCGTGGCATACGTCCGTTGTCCACGGGCGTTCGTGGACTTGTAGAGACCAAAAACATCCTTGCCCGTAGTTGCCAAAATTTGCCTTGCGACTTGGTAGAGCACCTCTGTCGTGACTGGGAAGAACGATGGCACACAGGAGGTGGGCTGCGTCAGCAACGTAAAGAGCCGGCACCCTTTCGGGATCTCGTCTTGGTCGTGCATTTGCTCCATTACCTTCAGCATGTCGTAAAGCTTGCCGAGAAATAGCACTTCGTGGCTAGCGATGTTCGCAGCTGTAGGAGGCAGTTCTAGCCACTCAAGGCATTGCTTCTCGTCGTCCGTGAGGTCTTCAGGACTTGACTTTAGTCGAGCGACCATGGCCTCAGCTGCTCCCCGCGGATACGCAAGCTGCAGGCTAATGAATTTGACGAGTCGTGCCTCGAAGTTCGTTCGAACGTGTTGCTGCGCCGCAACGAGCATGTCAGTCGCCAGTTCTTGGATAGCGGAGCCGAAACAGGAAAGCGTAGGTGGTATATACGACATGACCCTCGATCGCGAAGCCTTGTACTTGTTGATGGACTCCTCTAGTGCAGCGTTAGTCGAAACCCTTGGCGCGCGCATCTGTTCGTCACCAAAGACAGCAGTGCAGCACCGGTAGAACGTAGCTTGGTCCAGCTGCAGGGCATTCTCCATCGTGCGAGATCTTGCCGGCACTACTGGGTAGTTCGGGTAGCTGCGCTGGTGGTGCTCGAACAGGCGGCAGCAGTGGAAGTTCATGACGAACATTGCCTCTATGCGGATCTGCTGCAGGGCCACAGCACGTTGTTCGAGCGCGTCCCGGATGTCAGGATTCGGACAAATGTGCCTCAGTGGGTACGTCACGGTTGAGAACACTAGGGCGCTGTTGGCTCCTTGAAGAAGGGTGCGACGATGGTTCGCGGCGGCGCGCTGCTCGATGTCGACTTCATCAGGCGGTCTCCACGCGACCGCGAGTTCTGGCAGGGGCTCGACGATGCCGGGGTCGATAGCGAACGAATCCATGAAGACAGGAGGCTTGACTGTTCTGATAGTGAGGCTGCTGGCCACCACAGCCAAGTACACTTTCGTCACACCTGACAACGTCGCAGACGCCGTCTCCCGTGACTCCGCTGCTGGTGCTGACGCTGCTGCCTCAGCGGCTTCAACTGCTACTCTAAACTTTCACAGTGTTGACCGCAGAAGGCGAATTGATCTAGTGGACGCCTTCCAAAATTGACATCAAATCGACTTATCATGCATCTCTAAATTTGTCAAAGGTCTGCCTTAGTTGCTAGAAAAGAGTCGGACTCTACAAACACCAAGCATAATGTTATGAAGTTGCACAATTAGAGGGCGATGTGTCGGCAGACGAAAAAATGGTCTGGATCAATATCATCACTTATCTGACCGTACTTAAGGCGGTCTATTACAAAACTTAGGTAAAACAGTGCAAATCTTCCGACCGCATATCAAGTATAGTCATTTCAAGTCAAATGGGATATCCCGGCCCTCTGATTGGTCGGAACCTGGGGATGGAGGTTACAGCGAGCGCAGCGAGCCAGTCTGTGGTTTGTAGCCCGTGTGCGTAGCACGCGGATGCAAACCCAGGACCCAGCATGTAGGCGAGAGCGTAGCGAGCCGCCCCCCGGAGGGATACTTTAGGGGCTGGGGGACAGTTTAAAGGCGACACCCCCTCGATTAGCCGTAGGGTTGGGGGTCTGAAGGTCGGATAAACCGAGCTGTATGGATCCAACTAAAGTCTGCGTCAGCTAACTGTTCACATACAAAATTCCATAAAAAAATCGAAAATTTGAATTTCCCGCCAAAATAAAATGTAATGGGGCGCTGTTTACAACAGTCCCCAAAACACGGCACGCACGCTTGTGCGGTTGAGGAAGCGTTCCCGACTCGGAGGGAAGTCCTGACTAGGAGGGAAGTCCTGACTAGGAGGGACAAAGAGACAACTCCCGACTTGGAGGGAGGAAGGCGACTTGAGTACTTGAGGGAAAGTTTGCAACTGAATTGAAATGAGCTTATGGTTCCTGAATCCTATGAATAAAACCACTAGGGGCCCTTGAGGTTAAATGTAATTTAACCTACACATGTAGTATAAAACCTTGAGTTGAATCAGGTTAAACTTGAAGATTCTCCTTCGAAGAATCTTCCTGCCACGTGGCGTCTTGTGATTGGCCACAAGAACTCGAGTGACGCGCCGGCCTTGTTACCTGACCGTTTCCCAGGTGAGGAACCATCATCATGCACAAAGAAGTGCAGAGAACACTTGGCGTAATCACTGATTGTGCCATGGGTGGATGTGAGCAAACATTTGACCGTGTTTACGCCACCTTTACCTCCATGACAGCAGTGTGTGAACCACACCAATCTGTGATCGCATAACCAATGTAATAGGCCAGAGGGGCTCATTACATAAAACGAATACGAAATCTACATCACTTCCTTGTTCTGCTCCACCTAAAAACTTGGCCAAAGTCCCAGCAGTCGAATAGTTATGGCTCCTCGTCAGAGCTATCCAGATCTACCGGAGTTTCGTCTGCGGCGGCCATGTAGATATCTTCAACTGAGATGCAGTGCCTAACATATTTCGTCCATTTTTCGCTGTCCATCTCATCGATTGCCTTGCTTGCTAGCCTCTCCACCTCATTCAGAGAAAAGTCGACGTTGTGCCGACATATATAGCCCTTGACGTATGCCCAAACCATCTCAATCGGATTCAACTCGAGGTGAGCCACGGGCAAAAGCAGCACCTCACAATCAAACTTTTTCGCTAGAGTAGCAGCCAGAAATATGGGCTTGGGCTTGTTGGCCTTGCATAAGGCAGCCAACTCGACACGCGTCAATGCCATGAATTCGTCAGCGGTCGCCTTCCCCTCCCATTGTATATCATGTTGAACAAGCCAATTGGCAAACTCCAGTTTACGATAGGTACTCTTGGCGGGTTTGGTCTCATCAGTCAGCATTGTGTGGTACGTTGCTCGATCCAACACGAGCACAGAGCGTGGTGGAACGGCCGGGAGCACCTTCTTGTCAAGCCAATCCAAAAAGACAGTCGAGTTCATTTCAGAGTGATAGTCATAATCCTTCAGCGACTTTCCCCCCGAAAAATAAGCTTGGCTCCCTCCACATAGCCACTCTCTCCACCGATATGACATATTAGCAATCGTTCTCCCTTGCTTGAGGGAGTCTTGAGCCCGCCTTTGCCGTCCTCGTCCGGCCAGACTCTCGCAGGAGTCATATTCTTGTTTGCCCATGTCTCGTCCTGATAAAAAATAGCTTGTCCTTCCGCGCGATACGCACGCACATTTTTTATGTATGCAACTCCCTGGACTGCAATGGAGACTTCCTCTTTGAGATCTTGATAGTGCGATCGGCGATCGCCGTACGTGTACCTCATCTTCTCCACCAAAAATCGGTGGAGCGTGGATCTACTCCAAACCCAAGCTGTACTCCGAGTTCTGACCGGCTCGGTCAGCTTCCTTAGTAATGTGTCGAGCGTCACACGCTCCTTCGTCGCATACATGCTCGCAATAGTCTCTCGAACAATCCCCACGAAAGTATCAGGAACTGTCATCTCGCGTTCGCGCTCGCCTTCATCGTTAAATGACTCGTCCTTCTCCAAACGCTGTCGAATACCAATAACAGTCCGCGCGGTAACGTCAAAGCAATCTGCTGTACGCTCCACTGGCTGCTGTACGAGGCAGCGCTGCTTGCCAGCCTTCTCCATCTCAAAGTACTTGCGGCATTGCTCCATTGCTACGGCGGTGTCGCGCGTGATCAAGTTGACAGGGCGCTTCTTCTTCTTGGCCCCGGACCCGCTCATTCTTGCTGTGTTTTTCTCCCTTTTGTATCTTTGGCTCTCAGGCGAGGGAGAGACCTCAAAATACCTTAAATTGCAGCTTTTTGTTTCTATTTTTCAATAATGATTCGTCGTGGTTCTGAGACGTTGCGTATTTTGTCCAATCATAAACTGAAAAATTTACTCGCTTTTGAATAAAACGAGGTGAACAGTTATCTGAGCTGGACTTTAGTTCCTGAAAAGTAAGCCTTGCCAATCGCGTGAAAATACCCATTGTATTTCAAGCACCAAAGCCAGGAAAAAGATACTGCACGAGACGAGTGCGCAATGGATGGACGCGCTTCCACTGCACTGAGTGTGACAGGCAAGCGGTGGCAGCGGAAGAACCCCCTGAAGTTTTGCTGCACCACCCTCCGACCAAAAGTGCCAATCCCGATGACGTTGAGGAAGTGGATCGGCCCCAGACATGCCCGATACCCACGTTAACACCGCAGTTCCATTGGAATCTCAACAACTCGGCACTCAATACGTTGACTCGTAGTCAGATTGAGAAGCTACACGCGCTGTTCAAATTCTATGATTCATCAACGGTTGGCGATGCTCTTCCATCGATCAATTGCGCTCGACTTCAGGAGATTTTTCGTGATGCACAGTTGCTAAGCGATGAAATTACCAACTCAGTGATGCCAAGCGAGAAGCGACTTCAGGTCGAAGCTGTCGAGAGAATATTTGCACAAGCAGTTATGGGCAAAATGCGCGTGTATCTCGATGAAGATGACCAGCCAGCACTCACGTTCCCGCTCTTTTGTGGTGCTTTAATGAACTGCGCGATGCTGTTGGCTCCGTTGGCGCGGCCAACAACCGCTCTGGAGCAGATTCTTCCTATGCTACTGGAGATAGATGTTCCAGCATCAAAAGGCTTGCTTGGTCACTCTATTCGTAATGATTGGGCACCAGAGGAGTCTCAAGTTCTGCAACCACAGACAGAGGACGCCCAAGAAGACTTTCGAAAACAGCCAGCTATCCAGCAGGTGATTGCAGATTGTACACGTGACAAACTTCTCGAAAAGTTCAAGCAAGACAAGCGGAAGGAGCTGTATGAAATTCCTGACCGCCTCGTGGAAAGCTTTTATCCCGATACACTCGAACTCATTTTGAACAAGTTCCGCATGTTCGACGTTAACGATTGTGGCATGGTTCCGCGACAAGAGATCTTCGCTCTACTTTCTTGCTTTGGTACACACCAAGACCTTCCTGATCCGTATGCGATCCTCGCAAAACTGCCTGCACTTAATAGTCTCACAGTTCAGCGACCAGGAAACAATGGTGGTGTTAGCGGTGACGAATTAACGCTGGTGCAGCTATTGCAACTCATCGAAATGGCTCGAGAGGAGAAACGGCATTCAGCTGCATCAAACCTCGCTGCTATAAAGATCCGAGTGGATCGAGTAGCAGTGTCAGTGAGGGGCACCATTGCGGCAGTGGCGTCCAACCAAGAATCAACAGCGGACAATAACGGGAACAATGATCGTACAGTGAATTCACGAAAATCTCTTGGGAACAATACAGGTGGCAACAACGGACGTGGAAGGAGGAATGGCGTAGTCGCCATCCCGGTAAAGCCCCGTAGATCAATGTTATCTAGCAAACCAGAGGCAAACGCTTCAAGCAAGTCACTGTTAGGCACAAAACACCAGAGCGGCCACAAGGCGCATCCAGTAAACCACTCCTCCGTTCCAAACAGGAGAAAAACGGTAGCGCGTGGGAGGAAGGCGACAATCTCAAGTGACCAAAATGGCCCTCAAGACAACACAAACCTGGAATCGGCACGGGAATCACACCACTCCGGCACAACAGCTCGCAGTAACGCTGGTAGAGATTCCGCAATCATGGTCCTCAACAGTGACAACATGATGCAACCGAGTAACAACCAGGCTTCGGCAGACAGTGATAACGAAGGTGTACAACTGCAATACGTGCCGGGTGTTATCAGTGTTCAAGTGAATGGACCGTCAAGTGCAAAGCGCACGACGCTAATCCGGACCTTCTTGCTGCTCGGTGGAGAGCACGACGGCGCCATCTACTGCACGCTTTCTCTTGTATGTGCGACGAGGAAAATTGAGGAGAGTGAGGGCATCTTCTACTCGACAGCCTCCAACGAAACCACACGAACGACACCCGTATTGCCCACGCAGCACACTCTTACCAACGCATTGCTCATGCTGAAAAAATGTGTGGTAGCAAAGCTTGAGCAAGGCTTCGAGTTGCATCCTGCTGATCAACTTGGCATTGTGGATAAACTACTCCACAACCAAAGGGACCGCCAACCACACTTCGGTAGCCCCGTCCTCAAAACATCACGAAACCTCAAAATTACTGCAGTGGTGAATTCACCGTCGCCAGGTCCTCCGACCCGCTTTATCCGCTCCGCAGCATCGGATCGACGACCACGACGTCAAAAATTTCTACCACCCCACTCCAAACCAAGCCACAGGCGACTGGAACTACCAACCAACTACCAACAACTCTTTGCAACGTGGGGTTTATCCCAACATGGAAATTACTCGTGGATCCACGACCTCAATGCAGCATCTCCCCTCAAACCGGCAATGTCAACGTCAGCATCCATTCGCAGTGGGTTATTGAGCCCTCTTCATGTGCCATTATGCAGACATGGTAGCTAATCGCCGGAAAACAGCAAGTCTGCGCCAAAATGCATGCAATGAACAATACAGTGCACTATTATTTTGTCCTCCTCCATTATTTGGATATTTACCTTTTTTGTGCACTGCTCATAATTCTAAATTCTAAATGACCGCATCAACGCCGCGCTCGCGTTTCAACTGGGAGGAGGCTGTGCAGGAGGACCGCGACCTGCAGCGCATCGAGACGTTCGTGCAGCTCACAGTATCCAAGCTTCCTGGGCAGCCGCCTCCACGCGCAGATGCCGGTCGCGGCGGCTCCCGCTATCAACCAGTTCCAGCAGCTCAGCCACCTGTCAAATCCGAGCAAGGTATTATATTTCTAAATCCTTTTTGTGTGTGGCAATAATGCCTTTTTCTAAATTCTTTTTTTGTGACACTCAATTAACGACCTATTTGTTTTAGTCCAACCGTCAGCAGGTGCTAATCCCACAATGGTGACGAGCAATGGCAACGGCAACAGCAATGGCAACGGCGGCACCACAAGTAACAGTGTCAGTAGCAACGGCTCAGGCGGATCTACGCCGCAATTTATTGACATTCGGGACTATCAGACCGAGTCGTCGAGTGAAGTTGACACGCGGGAAGTTAACCCCATGGACGAACTGAGCGACTTTGAGTCGGAGACGTCGCAGCGGGAACAGCAGCAGAAACAAGGAGCTCCAGAGGTTCAGCAGCCAGTGGAACAGGTTCGAGAAAGAGAAGAAACAGCGGAACAGGAGCAGGATCATGGGATGGATGTGGAGATGGAGGACCAAGACGAGGACGAAGCTCTGGAAGATGCGGAAGAGCAGCAGACGGCGTGTGAAATCTGCAAAAGCTCCGAGAGAGAGAACGAGATTTTGCTGTGTGATGACTGCGATGCAGAATACCATATTTATTGTCTTAATCCACCTCTACCGAAGGTGCCCGAAACCACGTGGTACTGCCCCACTTGCAGAGTCAAGTATCCTGCTTGGGTGGGAACTGCTGATGCAGTGAACGTGAAGGAGGAACAGGCGCGGACGACGAGTGCGAGCGTAGGCACTGGGGAAAATGCTATGCCACAACCTGTGACGGACAAGAATGCAGTGGCCACGAATGCGGCTACGGTGGGAGAAAATGGGAGGGACCCAGCAAGCAGCAATGCACCGACGAGTGATGGACAGGATGGAAACGACCCCACATCGATTTCTGTACGTGGTGATGGCGGTGTATTGTGCTGCAGCATGTTAACGCTGTTATTGATTGTTATATAAACAGATTGGTCAAGCGCTGGAGAGCAACCCGGAGAAGAGCAACTTGTTGCTAATCCACGCGTGTAACTGCGACGAAGTCAAGTGCACGGACCCGGAGTTCCACGTGTTCTGCCCGCACATGAAGCGGTTCCTGCGCAGTGTGTGCTGGGCGTCGCACAGCGACAAGTGGCGCTCGTACCAGCTCGCTCGGATCACGGCCGAGTTGTTCGCCTACCACGCCATGAACTGTCAGAAGGAAGAGTGCAATGTGCCGCTCTGCGTCAAGATCCGCGAGGAAGAAATTGTCTAAGGTTGCAGCCTACAAGCACCAGTACGTATCAATCAGGACGAGGGATTTTTAATGAAGCGTGTGTACGTCCACTAGTGGCTTAGTTACCGTGCCTAGATGAGAAACGGAGGGGACTTAGACGACCTACATGCGAGGATTTGGGCTGGGAGCGGATCGGCGAGAATAGTCGTAGCGGCGACGCGGCATTGACATCGTGAATCCAGGCGTCATTCGGAGCCACGTCCCACAGTGCAAAGAGCTCCCTGTAGTTGTTTGGGAGATCTACTTGACGCTGGTGCACTGGTTTTGAATATGGTGACGCTATCTTTCTTCGCAGTGGCGAGGCACCAGCACTACACACCGGCTCTGATGTTGCTGCCGATAGCGCAGAAGTTTGCATCAAGCCAGGCGACGAAGATGAAGCGGACAAACTGTTTGCCACTGAATTCAGGACGATGGGCTGCTGTTCTCGCGATTCACGAAATGGTGTTGGAAGCGCCTTCAATCTCAAGTTGATATTGGCAGTCGCCGTATCCCGCAGTGGGCTGAGTGTCGGGCTCCGTGCGATATTGTAACGTGGCTGCTTGTTCGTTTGCTCTTGCAGCAAGTTTTCTACAGCTTCGAGTTGATTCGCGGGGCGCAACTCGAAACCTTGCACCTGTTTGGATTGCACGCACTTCTTCAGCATGAATAATGCGTTCATAAGGCTATGTTGTGTGGGTGGCACGGGCGAAGTCCGCGTGGTCTCACAGGGTGCGTTCGAGTAGTAAACTCCCTCACTTTCTGTTATTTGCTTCGTGGTGAGCGAAAGCGAAATCGTGCAGCAGATGGCGCCGTCATGATCACCACCGAGCAGCAAAAAAATCTGGAGCATTTTTTGGTTACTAGAAGTTGACGGCTCATGAACCTGGCCTGTGCTGGCATTCGACAGGATTTGTGGTTGCGTTTCATTATTTAGATTTGCGAACTCGCGGTGAATAGTTGGTGATCCCTGACGTGTGCACTCATGGTTAGTGCCACCACTGCGCGAGGAAAGAGAGTCAAGTACTTCAACAACTGCGTGCTCATCATCGGAGTTGCTGTTATTGCTGAAGATGGTTGTGCCCGACCGATGAGTATAATTTCCTGGGCTTGAAGACTGCATGGAGTCCCTATGACGAGCAGCTTGTTTGGAGTTGAGTTTAGAAGTTGGTTTCCGATGCAACTCAGCCTTCTTTTTGCCTGAGACCGAGGCGTGGTGAGTGAGAACCGCTTTCGAGCCGATACGGTGCTTACTGTTGAGCAGCGAGTGGGTGGAGTTAGCAGCGACGGGGCCTTTGGACACCATGGACTTGCGAGACTTTTTTCCGCGGTCCTTGGAGCCATGTCGGCGAGACGTAGAATTGTGAGAACTCGCGGCGTGATCTGTATTGTTGCTGTCGTCCATGTCGACTTCCTGAAGGGAGCTCATGGGTTCTGTCTTCTCATCAAGTGCTGCGGAAGGTTTTGGATCTACTCTCGTGGAATTGACTTTCATCGCTCCAAACTGTGAACGGATGGAGTACTGTTTTGACTGTCGAGTGGCCTCGATCGTTTGGAGCAAGTCTGCCAACGTCATGTCACCTGCATTACTAACTCCTCTACTGCCCTGTGTTTTAGAGTTGGAAGCAGACAGTGTTGTAAGAACTGCGTACGGGTCAGGCAGATCTGCGTGTCGACCCAAGCTAGACAGCAGCGGGAACATTTCTTGTCGGGGCAGCGTGCCGCGATCAAACACGTCGAACATGCGGAACTTGTTCGAAATGAGCGCAAGTGTATCTGGGTGAAAACTCGCCACTAGTCTATCGGGGATCTGATAGTGTCGTGCGAGTTTCTCTTGTTTAACCTCTTCAAGGTCTTTGTCACGCGTACAGTCTGCGATTACTTGCTGGAAAGGTGGAAGCTCTCGAAAGTCGCGCTGGCTGTCAGTCTGCTGATTAAGACCATGTGACTGTCCTGGTATCCACAGCGAGATCGAGCCATCGGTGGGGAGGTGGCTGAGCAAGCCTTTCGTACCTGTTACGTGATGTCCATTCATAGTGGGTCCTTCCAGCAGAATGGGGAGAATTTGACGTAAAGCAGCTTCGGGATGCGCCATTGGAGTTAACAGCATCGCGCAGTTCATGAGTGCACCACAAAAGAGCGGAAACGTGAGAGCTGGCTGCTCGTCTGCATCAAGGTACACACGCATTTTGCCCATAATGGCCTGTGCGAAGATTCTCTCGACGGCGTCAACCTGCAGTCGATTGTTAGTTGAGGAGTTGGTGATGTTTTCGCTGAGTAATCGAGCATCACGAAGGATTTCCACTAGCCGAGGACAATTGATCGAAGGCAGATCATCTCCAATCGTGGACGAATCGTAGAACTGGAAAAGCCCGTAAATCTGCTGGATCTGGTCGTCAGACAACGTTTTGAGTGCCGAGTTGTTGAGATTCCAGTGGAATTGCGGCGTCAGCGTGGGAGCTGGACACGTTTGGGGTCGCTCCGCCAATTCAGGGACATCATGGACACTTTTCCTTGGAGGTTGACGTAATGAAGCTCCAGAGGTTGCGGACACCCACTTTTTGCTTTGTGGAGCGGGGGCAGTGGACACGCGGGGATCCATGGCCGCAGCGATGATGTTAACGATGATACCTAGTCATTCGCAGACTTGTTCCTGTGCTTTCGAAGCCATTCTTGGATGTTATTTTTGTGAGCTGTTGAATGGGTTAACTGGAAGTTGAGTGGCAACCTCCGATCCTAGGTTGGGTTGCCAGCGCTGCCTGCTGCGGGTTCAGCGGCGCGCAAAGCAACTGTTCTTGCGCGTCGGTGTCGCTCGAGCCGAACACCCGTCAAGAAGGATTCTAGCAAAATGAAGGCACGCAAACAGTGGCAAAAGCGAGCAGGATGAACTCCTCGACAACTTGCAGCCACTCGTTTCGTCCTACTCGCATGGCTACTGTTCCGTTACGATAAGTTGTTTAGACACGTTGGGATGAGTTATGTCCATATAGGATACGAGCAGCCTCGCCAGTGGTGCCGCCATCACTCGCCATTATTCATTCTTCCTTCGTTGACCGAAGTGTTCGAGTCCTTTTCAAGAAGCACTGCAACAAATGGGGGTTTTCTCGCCCGACACCATTACGGACTTCGTGAGACGCGGGGATCTCGAGGGTGTTAAACGCCGTCTGGAGTTGGGTGACAATGTGAACGAATGCCGCAGTTTTCAGCGCACCCCTCTGCTCGAAGCAGCACTGTACAACCATTGCGCCATCATAGAGTTGCTCTTGGACCACGGAGCCGATATGGAACTGATCGACTCGTGCGACTTCACCGCCCTCCACAAGGCAATCGAGAGGAGGAGTGTGGAAGCGGCTCTGTTGCTGACTCGGCGTGGCGCGGATGCGAACAAAGTAGGATACCGTGACCAAACTCCACTCCAAACCGCAGTCTTACGGGATCTGTTCGATGTCACAGCCGAGCTATTGCGGCAAGGAGCTGACCCGACGATACGCAATAACGGTAACTATAGAGCACGGGACTTTGTTCAGAGGGGTCTGAATCACGACAAATTTATCAAGCTGCTAGATGCATACACAGATTTGAAGTCGGCCATCGGAGCAATGAATGAAGATGCAATTACGGTCTGGCTCAGAAAAGCGCTAACGGGTATCCCTACTTCCACCATATCGGGCATTGAGGCTGCGATTGTGTTAATGCGCACGGATGCCATGTGTGCAATTCTTCAGGCGACACTAGCGAGGGGAGATTTTGACGATATGGTTCAAAAGCACAAGTCAATGGAGAATGGAATCAGGGACGCCAGTGATGCAGATTGGCACAAGTCACTTGTTGTAGCTGGTGATGACTACAAGATGAAGTGGCTCGAGAAGGTGATTCTATCCCAAGATTTTGGGCAGCTACTAACGTTTATCGAGAGCGTTGCGAGTCCTGACTGGATGCAGAGCGTCCTCTTTAACAACGGTTGGACACCGTTGCATTATGCGGCTTCTCTGGGCAACTCCGCCTTTGTTCAGTACTTGTTGGTCGAATGCGGCTTGAATCCCCTCGCGTTGAGTTCTGACAATAAAACGGCGCGTGACCTTGCAGTGGAGGCTGGCAGTAGCAATGGTTTGAGCTGGATGCTGCAACGACACATGAAGAAAAGGACGTTCTCGGACCACTCCGCGTTGTTATTATTGTGCTGGAAAGAGGTAACGGTGGATGGGCTGCAGCAATTGCTGGGGCAGCTGACCAGCGTTTACAACCTCCGCATCATCTTCAGCCTGGGCTGTCAGGCGTTAACACCCGATGAGATGCACGGGATTCTTACTGAAGTCTTTGACGAAGTGATCCGGGAGAAACTCGTTTTTGACGACCATGCTGCCCTATTTTCAAGATGGGATTGAAGGAGTGTAGGCGCGAAAAGTTCATTTCCGATGCGGAGAAGATGGAGTGGTGTCTGAAAACCACAAAAGGGAACGTGGAGAACTCGGACTGGGTGCGAGAGATCAAACACTCGCTTCAAGAGCTTGAGTGCAGGGCCACAGTCGCCGAGAGAAACGTCGAGTTACTCAGTTCCCAGTTTGGTGCTCTGCGAGATGCGCTTATTGAGCGCGAGAAGTGTGAGATCAATCGACGCCGACGCCGGCGTTACATCTCGTTGCTTTCAGCAGCGTTGATCATGTGCGGTGGAGGGGTCATAAAGGAGGTTTTCGAGTCTGCGTTCAATCTGTGGAACCCAGAGAAGCTTTTGTCTGCGTTGAGTGCCGACCGCATGGCTGGTTTTCTCGCTGACGAAACTACCACGCTCATCTTTAAGGACGGAGTTCAAGCTATCCTGCAGGATGCAGCAGTTGATCCAGTGGAATTCGCGGTTGTGCTGAGAGATGCTATCCATTTGGAACGAGCAGAGCCAGTGACACTGGAGACTCCAATGCTACCTCCTTCTGACCCAGAACCCGTTAATCCGTTGTTTCCACCTAAAAATGTGAACACCTTCAGAGCCGCCGTTCATTCTGTGATGCAGCGCGACACCCCAAATGATGAAGACACACCGGATCACCCTTCTGCAAGGAGTTCGTCCTCAGAGGTTATTGTTTCATCAGCATCTTCGACTACTTCGACCATTGACTCCCAGATGTCGGAAGCGGAAATGGAAGCGCATCCCTATCACTACGCCGTGCGGTTCAGTGGGGGAGATTTCGACCAATTTCAGGAGTTGGCGCAGTACATCAAGCAGGACGACGGAGACATCAACGAGACGCTTACAATGCACGTTCGCCTCGTAGCACCTGATGGAAAGCTTAATGAGCGGGAGACGATGGAGGCTTCGGCTTTGACATATGCGTCTTACCTGGGTTATACGGAGATTGTGAAGTGATTCTTGGAACGAGAAAATGTGGTGAAAACTGAGAAAAGCTTTCTGACAGTCAAACGATCTCGGAACAGCTTAAAGAACGTCAATGAGGTGTGTATACCCACCTGCAGCGCGTGAATGCAGTTGCGATTCCTGCATAATGATCTATAGGGATCGATTACTACCTCGTATGGGAATAATTATCAGTAGTTTTACGGTTGTTTCTATTACGGGTGGCACTACAAATGTCCGCCTTGTTTTTTTCTCAAAATATATTTTTCAAATGAAATCGCAGGCGGAGCGAGATGTATGCACTCGTTTGCGTATGATGGGCAACACTCTTCATCAGATAGCTCAAGCGCTAGCGGTTTGTATACGCACTGTACAGCGATGGTTGAAGGGTGTTTCCACAGCAGACCGACCGCTCAATCGCGACCAGCGACGAAAGCTGACAAGCGACCAAGAGCGCATTGTTGTCGACTTCTTCTTCTTGCAGAAGAACACAAGTCGTTTGCGCGACGGAGTTGAGTTTGTCGATGATACCTTCAATATTCGTGTTTCTGTGAGAACACTGGGCAGGGTTCTATGCCGACATCGCCTCTGTCGTGTAGGATTCACGATAAAATTCTCACGTGTCGGGTGAGTTCCCACCAACAACACACGCTAACCCGCAAAGGTTAGCGACTGTTGGATCAGACCCGAAGACCAGGAACGATCCCTTACACCGGGTCGGTTGCAAGCGCTTCTGTGCACTGCGATCGTATAGGTTAACCCTTTATTTAACTCCTCTAGCCACGAACTTAGGCTAGGAAGCAGTAAACCCTGCAGTCCCTCAGAAGGAAGGGTACCGGCGTGTTAGCCCTTATACAGGGGCACCGAGGTATAACCTCGGCAGGAAGTCTAGAACACGCAAGAACCCTCGGTCCTCACGAATACACACAGAGCGACACTCTAAAGTCGCTCCCACACACACTCGGGCACGCTTCACTCTTGGCCTAATTATAGACGAACCCTCGGTGATGCACCTTAGCTCAATCTACAGGCATCCACCCTACCTGAGCGTGTCCTGCACTACAATAAGCTAACTACACTTACCGGAGACGGACTTGGCCCTTGTTGGCTTGGGGGGAAGACTGCTTATTTATTTCTGCTTATTTGTGGCTCTGAGAGCCTTTGTAGGTCCTCCTATAACTACTCCTATATTCCTATACAAATATCAAGTGTGAACAGATCTCGGTGGGAGATTCTAGAGTCTCACATAGGTACGACCGAGATTACAACAACACGGTGATGTGTGGCACATAATCCTATCCTAGCCTAATTCAATACCTCGGTCGGGTTATATTAGTTCGACCGAGGGTGTCACTAATTCCTCTCTGTCAATCGGCTGCGGTAAATGAGATCCGCCAATCACAGCCGAGCCTTTCACTGAAAGCGCTCACGACGGTTGGCCCTGTAACAGAGGCTGTGATCCGGGTCAAAAACCCAACACCACACCTTCTTGGTAGTATAGAAAATAGTGACTTCTGATTGGTTGATTCACTTCAAGTAGAAGTGGATTATCGTGCGCCATACAATTCTGTGTATAGCTCGCAAAGATGTGGGGACGATGCATGTCCTTGGGGACATCGTGTCTACATCACTAGATATGAATGCATGTACTTGTGAATGGTGCTCATGCTTGAACGGCGACGAGCATGTCGTCGTCGTCATTGCTTCTTGCGTCGAGCTCGGCATGCTCGTTGCCATCGTCACCCTTACACTTGCTGTGTTTGATCTTCTTTTCAGTTGTTGAGAAATGGACACAATGGACACAATGGACACAATGGACACAATGGACAGTCTATCTACACTGGTAAACAGAATGAAGAAGATGCTGGTTGCCATGGTAGAGTCTACCGACCCGACAATGTGAATGACTGTCACACATGAGTACACGAATTTTTCTTGGGAATTCTGAGTCTCTATCGGCGACGACTGCAGAGGTATATGTAGACATAGACACCGCCCAGCGAGCCCGTGTCGGCCTCGTACAGTGTCGCTGTGCGCAACGCGATACGACCCAGGGAAGAGAATAGAGAAGAATAGTAGATATCACCTGGTAAATCCTTTCCTTATGGTAGGCATGCTATCGGTTTTGTGAAACGGTATTCATACGGGAAAATGTGGTTGATTCGTTTTGAGCCGTGATACCTAGGACCTCGGAGCACAACAATGCGTCACGAGGATGGAGGATGGGCGATGTAAAATCTCGGCGCAATTCTCCGGTGCAAACTTTGAGGAAATCCTATAAACACCAATAGATTCGACGTCTATCACTACATATCGTTCACAAACACCTTTCTGAAAACAGGACGGAGAGCCGTCCGCAATCATTCTCCCATCCGCGGATAAACGATGTCTATCTATTTTCAGAGAGATGTATACTGTGTGGCTGGCCCTCATTCGGAACCTTGCCACCTCACTCACGATGCGACGGTGCTGGCGGCCGCCTTGGACGACGGAGACGGCGCGCGGATGGACCTGTGGAGGACTACGCGAAGGCTACGGCACGAGGGAGGACCTGCTTGACGGCGGTGTGGGTTTTGGCGACGGCAGTAGAAGGCGCAACGGCCTGTACAAGGTGGCGGCTATCGTGTGTACTAGCGTGATGATTGGTGGCGGTGGACGTGTACAATGCGGCCACTGCTGCATAGAAGTCCACTGGGCGGCGACTGCTGCGTGGACGAGCTCGTGAAGGCTCTGCGTCAATCGTGTACTGTGCTGGCTACGGATGCGTCGTCGCGCAGCGCGATACTGGTGTCTGCGTGGACCAGCAGAAGGGAGAACGACGGCGTCCGCGTTGAGCTGGATGAAGGTAGTGACAATCGTGTGATGCTGGAGACAGCGTACAGAGTCCCATGGACCCCGACGAGTGGTGGAGCTGGTGCAGTGCCTCACGCGGCCAGCCTGTTCAAGGCAGAACTTGACCATGCAGCCCTGGAAGCAGTTGATGATGTGGAAGAAAGGTAACGTGCGAATTAAAGACGATGGTAATATTTAGCTAACACTGTATTGTTTATTCAACTCTTAACCATATATCTCCTAATGACTTGCGAAGCTCTACATGGTTGAAAGGGCAAGACCATTTAGACGGGGTCGCCCCGCCTGTTGGCTACGCTGGTGCGCACGCTTGCGTTTGCTCGCGCCGCGGTAGACAAGCATTTCTCCTCCAGACATGTCCACACCCCCGACAGCCCCCAAAGCATACAGAAGATGAACAGAGCAATCATTTTTGAAGCATGCGCTGCACGGACACGTAGGCTTTCCAACCCGTGCTAGGCATCATCAACAGCTCCATTCTCGCCGTCTCCACGCCAAGTTGGACAGACACAGGCAAGTCTTCGCGCGACCTCTTTTCATGTACGTCGAATACACGAAGCCCTTGAAGTCCAACCACGTTGACGATGTTACGCGTTTCCTCCTCTGTTGTTGTGTTTCCAAGCAGGAATGCGACCGAGTTGCGTTCCGGTCGGCACTCGCGCAGCAATCCAGCGTGCACCATAGCGTCAGTACGCCTGATCAAGCGGTCATCGAACGCAGGAGCAGTTAGAATGGGTAGCGCGCGAACACTTTCGCTTCGGAGCAGGATGTACAGTTGATCCAACAGGGCGCCAACCTTCAATTTCCGCCTCAATGTAACATCACGTTTGATCGACGCATTATACGTCTCGCACGGATTGTTCGTGGCGGCAAAGCCGGTGGGCGGGTGGTAGCACTGCCACCGCCACGTCCTTCCATTCAACCAGACAGCTTTAAAGTAGGCAGCAAATTGATTTCGTTGAGACCATTTGCCCCACTCTTCCTGCACTTCAGCGAGGCGCTCCAGAAATTGATTTTCACTGCGCGAAAACTGCAATTCGTGAACATGGCGGAGGACCCTTGCGGTGACTTGGTCGTCTAGAGCTCGAGTCCTTTCGTAAACTTTCTTGACGACATGAAAATAACATATCAAGATGCAGAACGACTCGTCATGACTACCGAAAACTTCATGAAGCGCGTTCCATTGCGCCGCATCAGCATCTGCCATTGCCCACTTCACGCGTAACGAATTCCCAGTCACTTCAGTGAACACGCGCGCCAGTAGCGACAGCACCTCCGTGTACTGAGGTTGTTTTTGCTGGGATACTATAAAAAAAGCGAGGGGGTGGAAGCGTCGCGATTGGTCGGAGATGCCGACGACGAAAACGGGATAGCCAGCTTGAGTCAATTTGTAGGTTGCATCTAGATGCAGAACAAAGGAGCTCGGGTCGCGGTCAGCCTGGCGTAGAAGCTTCTTGGTGTTCAAGCCCACGACAAAAGGGCTGGCATCGCTGCCGTTCCCGAACGTCGGCCGTTTTTCTCTGTCTATTTCCCACGTGAAGGTGAAAGGCGCCGCCTCTTCCTCGCGGCCCGTAAAACCACCATCACGACCTTTTAAGAGAACAGCACTCAACAGGTCATTCCCACCAAGTTGCTTCGCAACGTAGTGATGCACGAAGCGCTGAACCACCGACAGGGGCGGCGCCGTCGACTCATCGAGATTAAAGCGCTGGAGGAGGGAGCGCCAGATTCTTGCTGGGCGCAGGCCTTGCTTCGCCCAGTCACGCGCCGCATCCTTCATTGGCAGCGTCGGCTGGGGAGTGGTGTGTGAGCGCATGGGCGTCACATGGGCGTTGATTTCGTCCACGCTGACCACGTCCAGCATCTTGCATGCTCGAACGCGTCCGCGCCATGGGCAAGGGAGAGCGGGGGAGATGGACGCGCATGCTGCACATTTACAGCGCAAAACCTGCGTACGCATAGCGTGCGGCGTTGCGTCGCTACAAATACAGCATCGGCCAACGTCGCTCTTGGCCACGGTGAACTTTTTGAGCGTCTCGAGAAGCATGTCGGTGTCAGCGCGCGGTAGGCTGCTGGACAAGTTGTTCCAGGGAAGACAGCTAGGCATGACGGGGGGTTGCTTGAGGTAGTGCGGAGGGAGGGGTATGATCTAAGGTGTAGATTCGATAGTGGCAAGTTTCTTGGTGCTATTGTGGAATTGGATTGGATGAAAATAGGCTAACTGGCGTTCTGTTACTGGATGAAATTCTGCTGAGGTGCGGTATTCGCACTTTGTAGTGTCACCTGAAAATTGGTGGTTGGTGTGGGCCTTTTGCAGTGGCAATGCTTACGTTGGCGTGCTGGTAGCAGAATTTGTAGTGCTGGTGAACTGTTTCAATGCTCGTGGTATATTTTGTCGTGGAGCGGACAGGTCCTCGCAAACTTCCAGCTCCGCGACGAAATTTCGCCATCAGTGTTTTAACATGTTGAGATAGTACAGTACGTGGGGTCTTGACGTGTACCCTCTCAGCATTTCACGTTGAGCATGCCACCACCTGCGCCTGAGAAGAACACCTTATCGTGCTCAATCATACGCTGAATTTACGAGATGGATCGAGCATAAGCTTTGAGTAGTTGATTATGGGATGGCAAGCGCTCAGTTGTAAGTTACAACTTGTAACCTCAGAAGGCACGTGTAGAGAGAGAAATATATCGGACTCAATTATTAATCGAGAATCTGCAAGCATCCTTGATGGTGAAGCCTTAGTGAACCAATGGCAATCCACGAATCGCGCTGTGCATGTGCCGTAAAGATCATTAGCGATCGTCCTCCAAGATGGGGAACTGGACATTGCACACGCGAATATCGGCTCAGGAATCACCACTTCACATGTCAATCATTTAAACTTTTGCGTAAGGAAACACCAGCGCAAGTGACTATCATTGCTACGAGATGCCAAGTCTTCTGGATTTTGCAGTGGCTTTCGCAGCGGTCACAATCACTGTCTTGGCGGCAGCAGATACTTCGACAACGAATTGGCCAGCGCTGCGATTCCACTTCACACTCAAACGCAGCTCCATGAACATATTCGATCAATCGGACTTTTCAATGACAGCCAATCCCGTTGTGTCTGACGACGGTGCAGGAGTGGTCTACAACACCTACGCAACTTTCACGGCAGACTCGACAACCTACAATTACGCATTCGTCGACGGCGCCGAATTCGTCGCAAAAAAATATGTGGACAAGACCTCAGCCCCGGTGGTCACATGTCTTGGGTCGGAATCCAGAAAACTGCCGCCGATAAACTCAACTGTGACTGCACTCAATGAAGCCACTGCTGTGTTGGGAAGTAACAGCAGATTTACTCAGTGCTCGACGGGAAACCTGTATTCGGTTTTGATCAATGGCATCAACTTCTCCGTATGCACATTAGGTTTGTCAGGGATGAAATTGTACGGGGCCGACATGAATATCGCAGTGGAGTATCTGAATCACAAAGTGGAAATTTTGTAACCTGCAGTGGACGTCGATACGCTACGTGGATGCAAAACGCCGGCAGGTTACAGCTCTGTGACTGCCATTGGGAAGTCGCTGCTTACTGGTAGTTCCTCTTATTTCGACAAGACGAGGAAGTTAAAAGCCGAATTCGATTTTACGTTTTGGTCAGACGATGACGATGACGATGCATCTCAGCACTCATCTAATCATTCCAGCGAAGTCGATCCCGAAAATCGTTTTTGCTCGTGTAAATCGACTCTGCGTTCGTGTATCTTCATCCACGGCATGGGTATCGATAAGGAGGAACCCGAAAATATCGATTCATTTGATTATTACCGGGGGAAACTTAACCAACCACGCGCCGTGCTGCTCATCTATTAGAAGCAGGAGGCATCAATGTTGTGATGGTAGTCATACGCGCACAAAGTAGCGCGGTCAAAGTCCCTGTCGCACACGGTGAAAATGGTGGTCAAGCTGTGAGGCATGGTGAAGTCAACATTAGGAATCGAGGAGGGCCAGCTCGGCCGCAGGGTTTTGTCGTTAGTTGATTGTGGAACAGACTCAGCAGGAAGTCGTAGCAAAGGAGGTGTAAGCAGGAGTAACAAGTGTTGAGTTGCTTCCTGGTGCTGTGTCATCTACCTGGCTACGTCGAAGAAGATGTCCAGCTTATAGTACTTCCTCACGAAAGCGTACCGCATTACAGGATTGGCATCGAGTCGTTGGCCCAAGCACTTTTAGACTCACGGGCAAGGCTTCTTTCCAGAAGAATAAACAAATTTCGAGAGTGCGTGCCAACGGTGAGCATCAGTTGCTCTACGAGGCTCTTCGCCGAGCTCGAGCCTGCGCTCTGGTTCGCTCTCATTCCACAAGTTGCAGTCTCCTACTCAAGCGACTGTCAGAGACCATGACGCAGGCTTCGCCTCGCAAAGGGCGGCGCAAGAAGAACCAAGACACCGACAACCTGGACACCTGGGATTTCGTCGCTGACTCGCAAGAGTATTCAATTGACTTCGACATCGACGGTGGAGGCGAGGAGAGCTCGATAACTCAAGGTTTATCCGCGATGGCTGTGACCGATGCTTCTAAACGAAAGAAGACGCGAACAGAGAAGGTCACGTAGAAGAACAGGTAGAACCGGACAAAGAAGATCGCCTCGAAGAGCAAGAAAACGCAGACGAAGACAGGCAAACCGCAACGAAAGAAGCCCACTGGTACGATCAAGGAGATTGAGTTCAAGAAGGGGAAAACCCACAGCAGTGCCACCTGTCGTCTTGAGACGATCTGTTCGGACTCTCTTCTCTGCGACTAGATCAGGCGCAGCGCTCATGCGATGAAGCAGATTCAGTTGGAGGCGTAGCATCTTGTCAACCTTCACACGCTGCGGTGCCTCGAAAACGGACTTCCTCTACCTGATTACAGCGACAGAACTTTCTTTGGTCATTGCTGCTCGGGAGTTGCTACCACCAACAAAACGTACCTCATCGCGGAGAAGAACCCCGATCTGTGGGGATCCATCAAGACCTACCAATCAAACCAAGAACATGCTAGCCTGAGTGAGATTGCTAATCTGATGGGCTACAGTAGTCTCAAAGCTGAACTTTGTGAGAAAATGATTGTGAACGCCGGCGTGATGATTCGCGAACATTTTCGGACACGCTTGAGGCTTTACGTGAAAATTACGTTTGGAGGTCTCGGCGACCCCATAACGAAGAAACAGCAGGAGGAGAAGGCAGACCTTGTGAAAATTATCATGCGTGCTTGCCACAGCGTTGATGAGACTGACGTGCCAGAAGCGCTGCAGATGCGAAATATGCTTACGCCTGATGATACTGAATGGAGCGAGTAATGGATTCCGTGGCCAAATCACATCAAAGAAAACGGGATGGCGTTCTACGTTCACTTGCTGTGGAAATTTCAAGTCGTAGTCGAGAAGCGAATGGAGGCTGTTCCAAATGAGAAGGGAGTGCGAGCGTTTTCACTCTTCCCTGTGTCTACTGTCTAATCAAGAGCTCATATCAAGATCAACGGAACAACTCTTGCTGGGTTTTACACGCGCATTCAACAGCGCGTTCCTGAATATCACTGGGATCTCCCGGATGTCAGCTTGTCTGTAAAATCGTTCCAGAATAATCGATGGACGGTAATGCGTCACGCGTTCGACATCGCTCAATTTGAAACCAGGCTTCCAGAATGTCCGTTGGGCAAGATTGAGTTTTCTCAATTATCTGTCGAAGATAAATATGAACACGCCAGGCACCTCTTCACCAATGAAGCCACGACTGACGGCTATAGCGCAACCGTCTTGATGTATCGACGAATGACAGAGGAAGAGAAGGCCGAAAAGAAGTCTGACGAGAAATCAACCGAGGATCCAGTCGTTCCGCCTGGTTACATTCCGAATGTCGTGATTGGACTCGATCCTGGCATGCGAGCTATTTGCACTGCGGTGCGTGAAGACTTTCGATCAGAAGATCAACAGAGTCGACGCCGGCGAAGAAGAAATAAACGCCAACCGAGACGTCGACATCGAAAATGTGGGTCAGCAAAGAAAAAGAAGAAGAAGAAAATAAACTATCCTCGCTGGATACGAAGACCCAAAGCGCCCCGTCATCGCAACGGCCGAGACATTGTCAGCGTTACCACACGCGAGTATCGCCACTTAGCAGGGTTCAACCGCTGTCGAACATGGAACGAAGGTCAGAAGAAACGCTATCCGGAATACAAACAAGTGATCTCAAACATGCCCTCGTTCAAGACAGCGAGTTACGAGAACTACTTGGAACGATTGAAGTACTTCTGGCGTCACATTCGATTCCTGATGCAGTTTTGCGTGGATCGGCCTTTTCTCAAGTGGAGATTCTTTCGGAAGCGCATGACACGCGTTGCTGTTGACGAGATTGCACGACGCATCGTTCCGACTGCGAGCAGACAGACGTGCGTGGCGTATGGAACCTGGAGTAGGCGCAAAGGCATCAAGGGTCACGCGCCAAGTCCGGTGAAGGGGTTAAAGGAGGCGCTGCGGAAGCGCGTAAAGGTGGTCTCCATGGACGACTTCAGGACGAGCAAGCTCTGCTCGCAGTACCATCAGCCGCTTTCGTCAGTTCGCTACACTGTGAATACAAGGCTCCCAAAGAAGAAGAAACGCAAAGGCATGGTGCTGGCGCGCAACCGAGCAGAGATCGAGTTGGAGGAGAAGAAGTGTTACACAGTGCTGCGCTGTGACCACAAGGACTGCGATGCTCGATGCTGGGATCGAGACGTGAACGCGGCCATCAACATGCTCGAACTGCTCAAGAGTGAGATACTGGGTCAAGGACGCGTGGAAGCATTCAGAAGGACGTAGATAACGAAAAAAACGTGGAGACAAGAAAGTCTCCCACCCAAGATTCAGACTTGGATATTGCAGGATAGGACATGGACATTTTCAGTGACCCCTGAAAAACTAAAACTGCATCAAACCAAACACACCGTATCAATGCTGAAATGTCTTTGATTTTTGCAAAGATTGATACAAAAGTCCGAACCAGATAAGAGAAGTCGGTTTCCTTTCATAATTTCTTTCGCGGCAAAGATGGTCAAGCGCTCCTACTGTGGTGGGGAGTTCAAGGCGCGGCTTGAAGAACCACAAGAATGCCTGCAAGAAAAAACCGCGCACATACAAGTTCTGCGTGGTCAACGCCCATGTGTTCGAGTACATCCCCAGCTTTCTCAACAATCAGTCGCAAACAAAGCCACAGTTGGTCACTGGGAACAAGTATCCGAACTGCGAGCCTAATCTGAGCGTTTACTGCTGCTCATGCGAAAACGACAACCCAGCCAAGAAGCGGGGACTTTGTCTGCGCTGCATGAAATGGCACGGCTGGTGGTACTCATCATACATTTCGAGAACGGAGGCAAAAATTGTACAGCCTGAGGGACTTTAGGGGCATTCGGGGTTATCACGGCAGATATCAGCTGTATCAGCAAAAGGATGTGGATCAGCGCATGATCGAGCAATATGGATCGAAGATAGTGAGGCTATGATGGATTACCATAAAGAAGAAAACGGAGGCAACACGGCGTGCGAATCGAGAAGCAAAGCGACGTCGAATTTGAGCGAGTGATGGTTGTTTAGGAAGAGAGATTGAGGAAGTCAAGACTACAGAGTGCTTTTGAGATTAAAATGGGGGGGGGGGGGGGGGGGGGGGGGGGGTTGCGATAAATTGCGTTCACAATCGCCCTCTTCGTCACTGTCTGATTCGTTGCTCTCTACGTCACTCTCTGGTTCAGCTCGTAATTCGGGATAGCTTTCAAGGATCCAGGCGTGGATTTCTGGTGTGCCGCGGTTTCACGTCAGTATCTCTGTTTGCGCTGTGGGCGTCAGATTGCACTGGGAGACGAGAAACAAGAAGCCGTCGGAATACCCAGTCTCTGTAGTAGCATCGAGCGCGGAAGCAGAACAACTTTTCTGTCGGTGCTGTTGAAGCCACTGCGCAACACTTAAGTAGCGATCGTCAATAGCTTTGTCCATTGCAGCCGTCGTACATCCCTCTGATCGGTTCCGGTGTAGCCATTGTACGATAGTTAAATCTCCGCGAGCAGCTGCCCCATCCATCGCCTTAGTCGTGCATCCCTCCGATCGATTCAAATACAACCACTTCACAATGTCTAGATGTCTGTTTACTGCCGCTCCATCCATACTAAAACACCTCCGACCAGAGGACCTCTCCGACCTGTACCATAAATTAGGTACATCTATGTATGATACAGTAAAATTGTGTGTAACTGGTGTATTTGTGTTTAGGGGTGCTTAGGGGAACGAAATTTTGATGGTAATGAAAGAGAGGCTGTTTCAGCCTAGTTTATAGGTGGCAGGAAATGGCCTGAAACGGCCTGTGGGCTGAGAAAAACGCCTTTTTCTATATACATGCAAACTAAACTCGAGAGCCATGTGCTCTCGAGCAGATAAATGCAACAATGAGCCCCCAATTTTTGGGTAGTCCGGATAAGTGAACTAACTATCCGGAAAACAGCCAAGACCACTCGTTGTAGCACATCCCTATTGGCTAAGACGCAACCTGAAACAGGGCGAGACGCGCTCTGTTTCTTTAGCATACATTAGTATGCGCTTTTGAGGAAGCGTAAGTTACTTAGACTTTGTATGCAAGTAGAAATACACGTCCCCGTGTATTTCTAAGCAAAAGACCGAAACTTTAACTTGAAAATAGAAAACTGAATTGAATGGAAGCCCGCCGCGTGGCGGGCCCTTAGCAAACCTATCTGAATGACTTATGTATCTACGGAGGTGAAGCCATGGTTGGCTCTCACGCTCCGGCCCTTATGTATGCGTTTGGTTGGTGGAAATGTGCCCCTTTCCACCAATAGCAGTGCGCTTAGCGCCCGCCAATGTTTGTGCCATTGGCGGCTCGAAATGATTGTTGACTGTGTATGTGACGCACACACAGAAGGCTTGCCGTATACTTGTCCGTGTATAGTTCGGCTATACACGTATATCTGGTGTACCCAATTACACCAGCCTGTGTAACCCTGTTACACAACCAATACAATCGTGACATTTTTCAGTGTTTAGACACTCAGCCAGGCAGTGGCTGCCAACGCCACACATACACACTAGCCATCTCCGACAGCGCGGCCACCTTCCACCTCGACCCCCCCCCCCCCCCCCCCCCCCCCCCCCCATATCCGACGACGAAGTTCAGTGGGAGAGCGCAGGGCATTGCCCTGAGGTTGCTGGTTCGACTCCAGCCGTCGCCATCAAGTTGTTGGTGGATAGTGGTTTCGATACCCGCTGGTCGACTGCCTTTTAAGCTTCCAACGAGCGAGACGGTAAATGGACTTTGCAATTTGCATTCTAAACATGTGTATGTCTTGTTTGGTGTCTACGATGACTTGGCAGGCACAGGTTCGAGGGGATCTTGGCGATCTGGGTCGCTGATGGCAGCGGACTGGCTAAGCCGGAGGTACTTGGCCACCAAGTCGTTCAGAGAGCCGCTAGCGTATAGCTCCTGCAGGTGCTTGCGGACGGCGGTGGAACCACGCGATTTGATCGCGCGATCGCCGAGGAATGCCAGCACAGCAGCCTCCGCCTTCTTCCCAACCTCGAGGACCCGGTCACGATAGTCGGCTGCGCTTGGGTCGAGCTTCAGGTCGTCAGCGACGAAGAGCTTCATGAGGGCGACGAGTTGCTTGGCGTTGGACCTCTCTCGCTTTGGCGCATCGACAAACCAGCGCGGCTCCTGTACGTACCACGCGAACCACGTTGTGTGAAGGTGAGTCACTGATCCTCGTCGGCGCTTGGGCTTCTCTTGTTCTTGACTTGGGTCTTGCTGACGTTTCCTGCTCCTGTTTTGTGGTGTGGTTTCGTCTATCTTAGATTCTAGGTTATCCAAGCGCTCGCCTTGGCGCTTGATGTGCTCCATTAACTGGTCAATCACACTGCGTTGATGGTCGATGATCTTGTGCTCGTTGCTTGTGTCATTGGTGGGTGTGGCAGCTTCCTCTTTGTTTGGCTTGTGCTTCTTGGTTTTACGGGCAGCAAGATGCGACGACCACGCCAGCAACTCAGCGACGGATACCCCAGCTTATGCAGCAGCCGCCTCCAAACGTCGGACACCCAGCCCATCCGCTTGAAGCTTCTTCATGAAGGGGTAGTGCACGATGAGGTAAGCTGTGAGGACATCGATCACCTGTTGACTGAGGTTGTACTTCGAGCTTTCCATTTTAAAGCAGGTTGCAAACAGGAAGCGCTGAACACCGGCGATCTTCTCCTGCGTCTCGGCATCGAAGGGCTTCAGATCCAGTGCCTTCACCTCGGTTTGTGTGTCATATCCGCTGAGTGCCTTGCTAACCTTGTGATCTTCCCGACTTGTATTGAATATGTAGTTGAAGCCCTTGTTGGTGGTACTCATGTTCCAGGCACCTCGGTCGAAGATCCAGCGTTGCGTCAGGCCATCACAGCCGTTCACATGCTGCGCGCCGCCACGACGGAACGAGTGCGACGTCAAGGCATCTGCAACTCCTGCGGCGCTGGCTACACGGTCAAGTAGGCGGTTCACGTGGGCGTAGTGTCCACGGGTGCTCGGGCAGCAGCGGCAGGCGTTGCGACGCCTTCAAGAGAGACGAACTCGTCCGGGTGGCTGAGGACTTCCAGTAGCGGCGACAGGGACTTGGGGCAAGTTGTCGATCAAGACGGCGGACGGGGCGGACTGAGTGATGAGCGCCACAGCGATCGCGTGCAGCGGACACGGGGCGAAGTCGGAGTCGGGGAAGAGTGAAAGGCCCTGCTCTTCAGACGTCTTCATCCGGATGAAGCGCACGAAGGACACCTCTGTTGCGTCGACGGACAGGTTTTGCTTCCGGACCAGGGATAGATCGGATGCTCTTCCGAACAGGTACCACAGCAAGCATAGTAAAGCCGCATCTTGATAGTCACTAGAGCAACATGCATTCCTATACAAATACATCATCATCTTTTTTAAATCACTCTTAGAGCAGGGTGGTGCTTTGTTGGCTACTTTTCCATCTCTTTTCATGCAAAAGCTGTCGAGTGTCTTCCCCATGCTTAGCAACTTTGCCTCGACAATGTGTCGCTGCACAGGGAAGAGCTCAAACAACCACATCTTACTCTGTCTAAAGTATTGCATAGCTGTATTCCGGGCAAGAGGTTTACCCTTCTTGCCCTCGTTAAAAGCTAGATACATAACGAGCTTATCTAATACAGACACAAAACACTTACCTGTAGCGTCGTCTTCTACGCATTGCTTGACATAGTCAAACTCTACATGTTCGCTTTTCAAAAACGTTTTAAACGCGCTGATGGCCGTATCCTTGGCACGTTTGGTGTTGCCGGGCTTGAGCTCGTCTAAGCCCATGCTGGTCGGATTGGTCGGATAGGATGCAAATATGCAAGTGATATGTGTTGTATAATGAGTTTGAATGGCGATATACATATGTTGCATGTCCATCCGACCGGATACGCCAGAATCGCTGGTGTAGAGGACCTACCTAATCTCCTGTTGTTTGATTGGTAAAAAATATTTTATAGGGTACATATGATTGGCTAATTATTAATAAATTTACGTGATTGGTCAATATTACCAATACAAAACATAAGTATGGTCGGATAAGTCGTCATATTCATCCATATTACGCCGGTTTGTTAAAGATACTGGGGAGCTTCCCGGGACCACGTCTGACCACTCGGACCATCTTGACCACTTCCTGACGCTGTCCCCGGAATTATTTAGACCGTGACATACCCACTGAGGCACATTTGTCCGAACCATGACATCCGGGACGCGCTCGAACAACGTGCAGTGGCTCTGCAGCAGATCCGAGTGGAGGCAATGTTCGTCATGAACTTCCACTGCTGCCGCCTGTTCGAGCACCACCAGCGCAGCTACCCGAACTACCCTGTAGTGCCGGCAAGATCTCGCACGATGGAGAATGCCCTGCAGCTGGACCAAGCTACGTTCTACCGGTGCTGCACTGCTGTCTTTGGTGACGAACAGATGCGCGCGCCAAGGGTTTCGACTAACGCTGCACTAGAGGAGTCCATCAACAAGTACAAGGCTTCGCGATCAAGGGTCATGTCGTACATACCGCCTACGCCATTCTATTCGAGCTCCGCTATCAAAGAACTGGCGAATGACATGGTCGTTGCGGCGCAGCAACACATTCGAACGAACTTCGAGGCGCGGCTTGTCAAATTCATTAGCCTGCAGCTTGCGTATCCGCGGGGAGCAGCTGAGGCCATGGTCGCTCGACTAAAGTCAAGTCCTGAAGACCTCACGGACGTCGAGAAGCAATGGCTTGAGTGGCTAGAACTGCCTCCTACAGCTGCGAACATCGCTAGCCATGAGGTGCTATTTCTTGGCAAGCTGTACGACATGCTGAAGGAGATGGAGCCAATGCACGGCCAAGATGAGATCCCGAAAGGGTGCCGGCTCTTTACGTTGCTGCCCCAGCCCACCTCCTGTGTGCCGGCGTTCTTCCCGGTCACGACAGAGGTGCTCTACCAAGTCGCAAAACAAGTTTTGGCAACTGCGGGCAAGAATGTTTTTGGTCTCTACAAGTCCACGAACTCTCGTGGCCATCGGACGTATGCCACGACTGCGGAGTTCCAAGAAGTGCGCGAGCGAATGTGGACCACGGTGTTCAACCTCGGAGACTGCGTCAGCCATACTGCGGATCAACGAATTGGCGTTCCAAGGCGCAGCTTTGAGTATCAGATCTCCACCAATGGCTACAGTGCTGCTGTGCTGACGTCAATTCCTGCTCCTCTTGAACGACCTGCTCTTTCTCCGAAGTATATACCACATACATTGATCGGGATTGACCCAGGTCTACGGATGCTGTTGACGGCATACAGCCGTCCTATGCTGGAGTTTGTCTGCAACGCACCGGAAGAGCCATGCTCCATGCCCGGTTGGTGCAGTACCTGTCCAGGCCACGTTGGCGGCAGACGCCATGGCAAGAAGCGCAGCAGGAACCGCCGTCGTCGCCACCGACGCAAGAGACGCAGCAGAACACAGAGCGATGTGGAGGGGTGGTGCGAGATCTGTCACAGGCACCACCCAAAGCACCGTCCGAGGAAACACGGTGTCAGGCGCCGGACTCACTTTTTGCGCGACAATGCTCACGTCCTACAAGTCACGTCCCGAGAGTACCGACACATGAGTCGTGTCGAGCACCAAGCATTCTGGTTCGAAAACCTGAAGAAGAGGTATCCGCTCTACGGTGCGTTTTTGAAGGGCATGCCGTCGTTCAAGGCTTCGTCGTCGGCGTCCCTGCTCTCTCGCTACGAGCACATGTGGAGGAATATCAGCGCCATGTTGGAGTTCTGCTCTCTCAAAGGGTTTCGAAAGTGGAGATTCACGGTGTCGCGATTCAAACGCAAGGCCGTCGCAAAACTCGCCAAGCGTGTCGTCCCGACTGTGGACCGTGACGTGTGTGGCTCTCGGAAAGTGGAGCAGCCAGACCCATCTCGCGGGCCATATGCACGTCCCGCTCAAGCGGTTCGCACTTGAACTCTCTCGCCGCGCAACCCTCGTCATGGTCGACGAGTTTCGTACCAGTTATCTTTGCTCTGAGTGCTCACGCCCGATGGTGGACACGCCATTCAAGATCTACGGGACGAGAGAAACCAAGAGGTCGAGGAATGTGCGTGTCTGCAGAAACGTAGCTTGTAGAGCGAACTACTGGGAGCGTGACATCAACGCCGCGAAAAACTTGTGGCAGCTTGGGCTCCTCCAAGTCACCCACCGGCCTCGAACTCCGCAGTTTTGCTGAGGATACCGAATCGACTAAGTCGACTGAATTCAACCAACGTGGGAACGGGACCCTGAGAAGGACCTCAAACGAAAGCCCACTCGGTAAACGGGCTGCTGGGGAGTGAAAGATGTAGTGCCTTCATTCGTCGGTAGCCCAGTCCGAACGTAAAGATCTCTCGAGGTCATTCTTAGTGAATATACCATAGGATCAGTTATATGCCATTCCAAAGCACGAAACGTTTTGGAACTCGATGTCTGACCGAAACCCATGGCATCACGAGCCGTGGAATACTTCTGTACCAAGTCACGATATCTCAAGGACTGGCGCTTGTCGAAAGACATTTTTAAGAGACGCTTCTCCAGCAAATCCAGAAGTTCGCGAGCCTGTGTTTTTTGTCAACTGAGACCCCCATTGCTACCGTACTCAGCACAAGCTTGGCGAAGGCTGTATTCGTGTCACAGAGCTTCTGAACAGGAGATAGTGCCGGGTGTGTGATTGCAACATGGTCGACTCGATGAAACTTTTGCATCATGTGGAGGATCTGTGACGCTTGGCCAAACATAATTACTCGAAAACGATGATTTGCGCTCGTGCCGTCGCTAACTTTTGAAAACGAGACAACAAGCCCCTTCAATTCCTCAATGAGTTCACAAGCGTGGTGCACGTCGTCGGCCTTCTCACTAGCATCAATGTTAGGGTCCCTCAGCCGAGAAAACAATTCCGTCGCCATTTTTCCAAGTAAGGTTTCCAGGTGCGGTACAGCCTTGGGATCTGCGCTCTGGTCAATATCGGAGCCAATTTTCAGCAGCAGGCGTTTCAAGAACAGTGATGCTTGCGCAGCGTGGACATCCATATTCGTAGTGGATGCAGCAGCGATAATCGATTCTTTCTTAGCATCGCCTAGCTCGCCTGGACTGTTCCTTTTCCCCTTCTTGACCTTCTTGTTGCTTTTATTCTTCGTCGTCTTTTTCTTCGAAACACCCTGTGCAATGGTAGGTTTACCTGGGTGTTGGGGTTCTTTCTCGCGCTGGATAGGTACGGCTTTGCCCCCTCTAGTGGTGGAAGGAGCGCCCTGCTTACGCAGTCGTCTGCTAACGTCAGCAAGTGTGTCTCCAAAAGATCCTCCGGTCAGTGCAACAATCTCGTGTAACCATCTCCGATCCGTTGCGACATCACAAGCACGCTTACCGTTGCTGTCACGAACATTAAAATCCGCATCGAACGCCTCAAGAACCTTGAACACGTCATGATGGCCGTGTTCGGCCGCCAAATGAGCAAGCGTTTCTTTGGTGTGAAATGTTGGCGTGTTCACGTCGACCATGTAGTCCGTGTGAAGTATAATCCGAACGATATCGTCATAACCCGCGATCGCTGCGCTGTGCAGAGCCATAGTATTCGGTAATTGTTTCCGAGGGAGTGGGAGATCCTTTTGCTTCGATTTCTTCCGACAGTACAACATCGGCTGAAGCACCAGAGCTCCCATTTGGATCATCCACTCGACAAGGTCAGTGTCGTGGGAAGGCCCTGCGGCTACCTGATGGAACAGAGTGCAGAGACCATCATCACATAGCGCAACCTCGCCCAGAAGTCCAGGATCCTCCTTGATCGCCTCTTTGATGTACTCTCGTGAACCTTCTGGAAGCGGGCCTGCGGTTTCTTTCATTAGCGCCATCAGGAGTTCGAACTCCTCCTTTCGACCTTTACTGTAAGGCTCTCCCGAAACTTTTGCTGTCCCAAGTTCCTGGCGAACAAAATCTGGTCGTGGCGAAAATGCGAAATACTTCTGTTCACAGACCAATGGTGGCGCAAATCTCGCTTTAATCACGGTAGCCGTCTTCGCACACAAACTCTTCACTAGCGCAACATTCATCGCAACATTAGCAGGATATTCACCAGGTATTTCCCTCATGTCAATTGTCCCATCTGGTTGAAGTGCGTCGAAGAACGGCATCATGAACTTCAACACCGATTCTTCCACAGCACCAGTCACCCGCTGCTCGCGCGATTGTCCGGGTCTCGGACACGCAACTATTTAGTCGAAGCAATCACGTTGGTCCAATTCGTCGCACAGATCATTCAACAAGTCCATGAGATCATCGTTGAGCTTGAGCAGGTCACGTGACAGAACCCGTGAACCAAACATTTCATCAGAACAAATGTCGGTCGCTTCGTCCAACATGCCCATCCATGATCCACCTTGGAAGAAGGATGTATCATCCTCCATCACTAAGCGATATATCTTGGACACACCGCTAAGAATCAGTTTCTTGCGTTTTATATACCCACACTTCCCTGAAGGCAGACCAACGCCACGATACTCCGCATCGAGAGAGGTTGCTCTCAAATGGCCACTCAATAGGTACACACGATGATACGCACCACGCTTCGCAGCCTCTCGCGACGGGACAAAGATCATTTCGTCGTAGATTTCCAAAATGTCGTCGAAAAATGGGATGTGCTCCAGATAACCTTCTTTCACGAGCGCATTGTAGAGATGGCCAATTGCTCGAAGCCGCCCCGTCGACACTAGGATGGCACTTGCCATATGCACATACTCCAAATGATGATCCAGCAGAGTTTGGCCAGCGTACAGCGGGTTCGCGCGCGCTAAATGATGGGATTGTCTATCCTGCATAATCTTCTGATTGCACCGCGTTAGTAAAACATTGGCGAGTTCAAGCACTGAGCCTTTCGCCTTGGTGCTGTCAACATTTCTTTTCAACTCCTCCGAGTGTTTGAGCGTTAGACTGATATTCCGACCGAGACCAAGTTCTTCTCCTTGGAGAGTACCCACCGATTTCGTCCAAGAGAGGCAAGCAAACACCACCGGGACTGTGGCGACATGCGTTGTGAAGAACTTGTCCAGCAGGATCAGGAACGCTTCCATCGGTCTCGATGGCGTATATCCAGCGACCCTCAAATCGCGGAGTGAGTTGTACAATAATACCAACTGCTGCGTCAGGAGAGGATTAATGTTGTTAGGGCTCGGGAGGAGAGCGTAGTGCGGCGTTCTGTATTCCCCGTAGACTTCTCCGAATGCTCCTTCTTTCACGGTCAGCCCCATGTCGGGATTAGCAGGAATAGCCTTTGCAAACGAGTTCAATGTGCTTCCCACAGACACAAATTCGGCTAAGAACATGCCCGAGATGTACGGAGGTACTCCATCCCCATGGGTGACAAACGCTGTGAGGTCAGCGAAATACTTTTGGTGAATTGCCACCATCCAAAGTCTGAAACTTTCCGGTGCAATGTGCCGCACAATATTGAACATTGGTTCGGCCGTTGTGAGTGAAGGATACTTCAATTGAATCTTTGCTGTCAGTGACGTTGCAGCGTCAATAGCCAATTTAGACACCACTGTGGCCTCCACCAACGAGCGTTGCTCCCTCTTCACCTCCGCGTAGACTTTGCAACCCCCTTCCATCAGCTCGTCCAGCTCCACAAAGAAGTAGATCATCTCCATCTTCAACTCGTCAGCAAAAGCCTCTTCGAACAACCTTTCTCTATCCACTTTGACCGATTTCGGAGCACTCGGCTCCACCACGTGATCAGGGAAATAGTCGTCGTCAACCAGCAGCACCTCGTAGTAGTTTTCGAACCTGATAGTATTTTCCGCCTTGGTAGTAGTGGTAATGTTAGCCTCCTCATCAATGTCGCGTGCCAGCCCTTCAGTAGTTCCAGAAAGTCGACGTGACCGTCGTCCTCGTCCCCAAAGAAGGCGGCCACATGTTCCCGCAACGTGATGGCACATTGGCAGGCAGCCAGAGCCTTCGGAAGGTCTTGTAGCAGTTTCGGGGTGAGGGTCGAAGGGGCAGCAGCGACTTCCTTCACTACTTCGCCCAGTGCCTCCAACTTCACGCGTGTTCCTGCGTATCTCCCTCCTCCTCTGGCTCGCAACAGCCACTCGAGAAAGATAGCAGTGGCTCGTTTGTAGCGGACGTACTTGCCGGCAGGGAACGACGCCGACATGATTGCGGTCAAGTCCTTCTAGAGGGGTCTTTTGAGGTCTTGACGGCGAATTGAAGAATGATCGCGAGAATGTGAAACGGTGAATTGTGGAGCGAGGAACGTATGAAGTTGCTAGAGATAATGAAGCATCAGCCGCGATTTAGTGCAATGGGAATTCTAACTAGCAGAAGCGTAGTAACTTGCACAAATAAGGGCGAGGCATAGCGAACTGGTTCGGTGTGGCCGGAGGATATTTGAGCGGCATCCTTGTTATTGTTTTTTCTTCTTTTTACCAAGGAGAGCACCCCACGATGCGGTCGAGTAAGTGTGTGTTTGTCCTCTCACCTTGGCAGTCTATTAGCGAGGCAGCTATTCATCAAGTGGAAAATCAAATCAAGCGAACAGAAGTACGCACAGGATATTCTGGAGAAAAGTGGCCATGCACCTCCCGGTGTTGCACTCGGGCGATCATCTAGCAGTGGAAATGTCCCTGTCAGTCCTCGTGGGTCGCTAAGCCCATCAAACTCTGGGAAGTCGCTAGTCTTGATAGTATATACTCGACTTATTGCTCCACTCGTGCGCCAGACGGCCATGAACGCGAACCGGGTGTGTCGGTCTCAGGTAAGAAGATCTTTTATGGTTGCTGTTTCCTCGTGTGACCGACGATGCTAATGTGTTGTGTTGCATTGTAGACGATGCTGTATGTGCGGCCATACCCGACGCGAAAAAAAAGCTGGTGGACGAAATTGTCGAGCGATACGCCGTCGAGTACAAGGAGAGCCAACTTCTAACAATGCTGTTTGGGAGCTCCGCATCGGTGCCAACTCCGCCAGCTGGAGCCGAATAGAGACAGCAGGGCTCGTAGATGTTAAAAGTTTATGGATACCAGTCTTACTTACTCCGTTCAATGTTCGTATCAAACGAAAACACCTGCTGCTTTCAGCCAAAAACCAAATTGATTCATGTCTTTAATGTCGTGACCTCATTCAATAGCCGCCAGCTACGAGATACCGACTAAGATCGCCAACTTGGCGCGAACGTGCACTGCCAGATCGAAACGTAAAATTCATTCACCAACTTTAGGTTCATGTTGCTCTGTTGTCGTCGCCAATCTAAGCTTCCCCAATGTGCCTACCAGCATCCAGACCACTCGGGTACGGTGGCGGAAGGAAATGCGCCTCTGCAAGCTTTTCCAGACGACGTCGCAATGCGTGGCAACCAAGTGCCGTCTCAGCCAAAGACGTCATACGCATGGTAGCGACTTCCAAATTCTTTGTACTTGCATCCGCGTCACGAACCAGCGTACAAAAGTTGGCAAGACAAACAGTGCTGAGGCTCCTGTCCATCTGACAGTGCATCTTCTCGATACCATCCCAGAGAGAGCAATACAGATAATACAGCGTCCCGGCTTGATTCACAACAGATTGGCTATCATCTTTCAGTTGTAACAGCAATTCACGCGCTGCCGATATGGTTTCAGGCACAGACTCCAGGACTACTTGTGTCTCGGCAAGGATTCCAGTGTCGTCATTGCATGGCGGTCTTGCCATCCTCGCCAACTCGTCAACAACCGTCGAGATCTTGAGCCGCTTCTCCGCTTCAAAAACGCACATCCGTTCAACCAATTTCCACTGATCGTCGTTGCAGAGCTCAGGGCGAGGTGGCAATTTACCCTTCTTCACGTAACATTTGACCACCCTATTCTCCAGCATACACCACGGCAGGCAAGGTTTCGTCTTGTCCTCACCCGCCTCCACAATTCGCAGTGCTTCCACGATGCACATACCCAATGAATAGATATCCGATGGAAACGTTGGTCGCGCATTCTCATCAATGAAGCGTTCTGGCGCCACCCAGTGCGATGCGCCAGAGATTCGCGACTCGCCATCGTCACTTTCGATTGAGCTGAGACCGAAGTCCGTCACTTTCGCTTTCTTGTCACCCCCAATCACGATGTTATTGCCCTTGAGGTCGCCATGCACTACGCCGCGCGCGTGGAGGTACTGGACACCTAACGCGGCCTCATGCAACTTCGCCCAAAGTTGATCGGGGTGCTTTCTCAGATAGCTGGTTAGCGTCCCATTTCTCGCGTACTCACACACGAAGAACGGTCTGCCGACATGACAGGCGCCGAAGAGTCGAACGACATGGGGATGACTAAACCCAAACCAAATGTCGACTTCGCGTCGGAACATCGTCAACATCTCTTCCCTTTTAGAGGCGTTCGTTGCTGGAACCAGCGGTCGAGCCAACGAGTAACTAGACGTTGACATTGAATTGTCGTTGCCTCCTCCTGACCCAAGTAGTTGCTTTACTACCACCTCGGAATCCAGCCACGTGGCTCGAAACACACTTCCAAAGCCACCAGAACCCAGAGGACTGCTTTTGTCGAAAACCAATTCGTACCATGGGATGAACCATTTTGGTGTCAGCTCGGACAAATCATCGATGGACAGCTTATTTGCAATTTCATCGTACGCCTTCTTCAGAATTGCGAGTTGGCCAGGTGTGTACTTGTCCGGATAACCTATCTCCGTTTGTAAGGAGGCGAGGAAGACCGATCGCTCTTCTTGCGACTTCAATTCTTCTAGTACAAGGTAAGAGTCGGACGCTTCGGAGACAAAAATCTCGATCTGCTCGTTGCGTAGTTCCTCCCATCTAGCTTCACGCTCTTTTGCTGCATCCGTTGATTCGCCCAATGCTGTCCAAAGCGACTGAAGGCGGTGACGGAAGGAAACAAGACTGGAACCCGTGGCACGTGTTGATGATAACTGCAAAACACGAGCTTGTTCAGTCGTCATTGTGATTAAGTGACTAAAGTCACGGAGAAGCGAGTGAACCTGAGCAAGCACGCTCGATGGAACCTTCAAGAGCTGTACCCTTTCGTGAACCCGCTTGAGCTCATTGAATGCTTGACGGTATAAATCGTTTCCACACCTTGCCATATCCGCCTGCACATTAACCCACCGATCGTTGATATTACCTAGTCGGTAGTCGTCAAACGTGTCTGTGGGTTCACGCTCAGGTTGAGAAGAGCTCACGCTCCCTTTGCTAGCCAAACGCTCCATCTCTTGCTGTACCGAAGAGAGACTTGCTCGTTTTCCAGGATTCCGACAGCACATGCGCCAGATTAATTGGCGAGCATTGCCAGGGGGGCATGAGGGCGCCCAAACATGTGTCCACTCCCCCATCCCCGGCTCCCACTTCTCCTTAGCATTTCTTACAACATCGATATTAGTTTCATGATGCCACGGCATTTTCCCACCCGTCACAACTTCCAGCATGCACATACCCAAAGAATATATATCTGACGCAGGAGACGAAGGATCTCCTCTAAAAATCTCTGGGGATAGCCAGCGCATCGACCGTGCTCTCGATGATAAAGTCAACGTGTGTTTCGAGTTACAGCACCCGAAATTGGCCAGTTTCGCCAACCCATCACTGCCAATCAAGATATTACTGCATCGAAGGTCGCCGTGGACAATTCCCCTCTCGTGGAGGTATTGGAGACCTAACGCAGCTTGGCGCAAGAACAACCACATCCTCTCTTTAGGACATCGTGCAGACATAATGTAGTCGAGCAGTGACCCGTTGCTGGCGTACTCGCACACGAAGAACTGCAAAGGCAGCGGATTCATCTTGCACACACCATATAACTTGATGACGTTGGGGTGACGGAGTTGATGCCATACACGCACTTCATTATCGAACATCGCGTTCGATGACACTCCCGGAAGGAAAAACTCCACGGTAGCATCAGCACCAAGCCATTTAGCTCGATATTCACCTCCAATGCTACTCGAATCCACGAAGGTCATGAGCTCAATTTCAGACCCCGAAATGAACACATCGGCGCCACCATCGATTCGGAAGTCAGTAGACTCTCCATTGTTTGTTGACGTGTTGTGAGGTTCTGGTTGCCGGGCCACTACAAATGGGGTTAGATAGCGCTGGATGTCTTGATGGCCGTAATCAGTAGCAAACTTGATTGCAGTGTATCCCTTTTTGTCGAGAGCATTCACATTGGCACTACATTCTTCAGCAAGAAACTGGACAATGTCAATGTGTCCTCCTTTTGCGGCTTCCATCAGAGCAGAGTCTCCATTTTCATCAGCTATATCAACGTCTGCATTGCATTCTTCAGTAAGGTAACGCACCATGTCGAGGTGTCCCTTTGCAGCAGCCCGTGCGAGTGCTGTTTTTCCGTATCCATCTCGGACGTTCACATCAGCGCCGCATTCCCCAGCAAGGTACCTGACGATATCAACATGACCTCCTTCAGCAGCACACCCGAGCGCTGATTCGCCATTTCGACCACTATATGACGGCCAACTGGCCTTGAGAAAGCAAATTGAATTCTGACTGAAAAATGAAATGCGGCTAGCAACTACTCCCTACGCTTCCGTCCGTCGAGCACGCTTGCTTGGCTCCTTGGCACGTTGAAGTAGTGTCGTTTCCACTGAAAATGCAATGTGTTGAAGATGCAATTAGACTGCTGTTGGCATCTTCGACACTGGTGCCAGTGCTGGCACTCACTTAGGAATCCACAAATGTTCAAACCAAATCAGCAAAGGTTCTGAGAGATTCCTTGTGCCATCACCCGGTGCAGCTGGATCCGTTTGATGACCACCACCACACTGCCCGTCAAAAGGCTGTCCAGGTACACCGACCGCCACCCCGTGTAAGTGGTGCTAGTGGTCCGACGGAGCAGCACACAGGACCCGCAGCTCCATGTCGTCCTGCTGCGCCGCATACTCGCGCACTTTGACAGGAATGTCGGCGAGCATGGAGGAGAGCGGCTCCCAGGAGTCTTCAATAGACTCAAGTCCGGTCCAGGAAATGAGCAGCTCGAATTCATGCGTCGTGGTGTTATAGCGATGTTCACGGATACTGTCAACACCAAGCTGAATCCCTTGAGTAGCAATGTGATCGACGAGCTCTTCAGTAACTTCGTGATCTGGGCAGAAAATGTGGATCAAATTGGCATGATCCGTGTAGATGCGATATCCTAGACGCCTCTGGAGCAAATAGTCAAGCTCGGACGCTGCAAACACCACAGGAAAAGCTTCTTTCTCGACTACCGACCACTGCAACTGGGGCCCCTTGAACGATCCACCCTTGCAAACTAGTAACTGGTGATTATGCTCGTGCACAGGTACACCTTCTTTCCAGTTTTGAACCTGAGTCACCACAATTGCCCAACCTCGGTCCGATGCATCAGTACTGAGGCAAACAATAGCGTCATCATCTGGAAATGTCAGCTTAGCTGAACTGGCCAACTTATTCAGAAACACCTTGTATGCATCAACCTCGGCAGGATTCCACGTGACATCCACTGTGGCAGCATGGCGTTTGCGCCTGCTATGACCTTGCAACACTGCATCAAACTTCTCCTGCAGAGGGGCAACAACCCTTCCATAATCGACAACTGAGTCGCGGACCCAGTTCGCGGCACAGAGAAAATGTTGCAGTTCTGCAGCATTTTGAGGCAATGGGAGCTTCACCAGCGATTCAAGCCGGGCAGGATCATGAGTGACTCCTTGTCCATCGATGATTTTTCCACACCAATTGACAGCTTCCTGATAGATGACGCTCTTCTTCAAATTGAGCTTTAGTATTAGCTCTCTCAGGCGCGCAAAAAACTTCTCCAGCACTTTCAAATACTCTTCGTGCGACGATGCAAAAAGGATAACATCGTCAACGTAAACTAGTAAATGCTCGTTGATTAAGTCAGCGAATGCCTCCTGCATTGTAGCTTGAAAGTGAAATGCTGAGTCAACGGCTCCTTGAGGCACACGGGTGGGAGTGAATACTCCTTCATCCGTTTGAAAGCTGAAAGCTTCACGACTGTCTTCATGGAGAGGGAGCTGCCAAAAGCCCCGAAACATATCGAACTTCCCGATGGCTTTAGCTCCCTTTACACGACTGGAAACAACGGCAAGGTTCGGCACGCTTGCTGCAATAGGGACGGTCATACGATTGAGAAGACGATAGTCCCATGTGATACGAAAATCATCAGTTCCTGCCTTCGGGACAGGAACCATAGCACTGGCCCAGTGACTAGCGTTATTCGGATAGACGTAGCCACAGGCAATTAGCTCCTTGGTGTAGTTGCGCATGTGGGCACTGGCAAGGGGCGCATAGCGACGAGGTTTACACCGCACGGGCTGACTGTCCTTCTTCAACACCAGACGAAATGGATCAACTCGAGCAGGTTCGTCAACTCCCAAGCGAATGCGCCACAAATCTCGGTAATCAGCAACAACACGTCTGAGAGAAGGCATAAGCGACTGGGAGAAGCCATTTTCATCGGCCTCATGAAGAATTTGGTCGATGAGTGAGCTGACTTCGACATCATCATCACGACCAACCTCGGGATCCTTATCAAGATTGTCACCATCATCGTTCCGGACTCCATCAAAGTTCCCAGCGGCGAGTTGCTCCATCTGCCGGTTAACATTGATGCCGAGTGAGATCAAAGCGGGGTTGCCTAGTAAAAAATCTTCCTCTTCCTCATCGACAATGACACAATCCACATTCCTCATGCGGACGGTACCTGCCACAGTACCAAGCATGATGTCCACCTGGTGTAACGGGACTCAGTCCGAACCTGCTCTCGCAAAGCGAAGAGCTGGTTGACCTGATCCCGAACACCCGAACAGAGGAAGCTGTTCGCAGCACGATCTCGCAGGAGTGCGAGCCGGTGCTGGAGCCCGAAGCGAACGGAACTCGCACGGAGGCGAGCCGGATGCTTGGGCTGGTCTCGGGTCTTGAAGAGCAAGCGGACTCACTAAGTAGTGAGCCGATGCTCGGGTCTTGAGAAGGCGACTTGGGCAGTTGTAGGTGAAATTGCAACTGAATTGAAATGAGCTTATGGTTCCTGAATCCTATGAATAAAACCACTAGGGGCCCTTGAGGTTAAATGTAATTTAACCTACACATGTAGTTTAAAACCTTGGGTTGAATCAGGCTGAACTTGAAGATTCTCCTTCGAAGAATCTTCCTGCCGCGTGGCGTCTTGTGATTGGTCACAAGAACTCAGGTGATGCGCCGGTCTTGTTACCTGACCGTTTCCCAGGGAAGGAACCATCATCATGCACAAAGAAGTGCAGAGAACACTTAGCGTAATCACTGATTGCGCCAAAGGTGAATGCGAGCAAATATGTACCCATATTTGCGCCACCTTCACCTCCATGACGGAAGTGTGTGTGCCACACCAATCTGTAATCACATTGTCCATATAATAGACCAGAGGGCCTATTACAAATAGTTCATGTGGATATCGGTTATTTAACAGATATCATAACAGATAACTGTTACCACAATGAACCCAGAAGGTGGTGTGTCCCACACAACCACTTCATGTAATGGGATGACCAGACCCATTACACCTGGCAACCGCGATGACATGCTAAGTGATCTCCACCAAGACGCTCCAGATACACTGGCCGGGCCAATTGCGAAACAGCCACCTGTGACCCGCACTCTTGTAGTTCCTGCACGGCCGCTGCTGACAGGACATTCACATCCGATCCAGAATCCGCCCTGTACGGAAGCTCAATTAACTCATTGATGATCACGAGTTGATGCCCCGGAATCTCACCAGTTCGTGCAGCCTTCGACTTCGCCACCTTCGCGTCCTTCATCCGCTGGTAGCACTCCTGTTTCTGCTCCTCGGTAGCGGTGGGGAAAAAACGAACTGTGTGTGGTCCTTTGCAGAAGAAACAGCCATCACGAGGGGGAGGACGTGGCGTGGCCCCCGTTGCCGCACCTATCGCAGCATTCCCATCGGCTTTTGCAGCCACCGTTTTTGGTCCTGTTGACTTGGTGTCGGGCTTCTTACTGTCAGATCGCGCTGGTGTTTTGCTGTTTTCAGACTTGGTGAGCTGCTTGCGTTCAACCTTTAACTCCTGCTGCATCGTGTGACAACGTTGTTGTGCCTTGGCCCTTTCCAGGATGAGGTTGTGCAGCGCGATGTCATCGGTCTTCGCCTCACGGTTCTGAAGTGCCACCAAGCGCTTAATCTCTGACTTGAGCATTGCCGGAGCTAAATTCTCGATAATCAGCTTGCATCGACTCTTCATGCGGTCACGGTATCCTGCGTGAGCCTCATCGCCTGCGCCTAGCATCGAGGCAAAGCCATGCTCTTCTACAATACGATCGAAGTCGACAAAATAATTAACCACCCGGGCTTCCACATCTTCCTCGGCGAGGTCCATCTTCAAGTGGGCCTTGAAAAACTCAACGATGTCTGGAATGTGCCCATTCATAACTTCGCCAACACGCTCGTTGACCTTGTCCATTATCTGCTTGTCGGTAATGGTATCGACCTTCTGCCGAAACTCATAGCGAGCAAGATAGTCGAGTAGCTTCGTCTCAGTTGTAGCGCAGACGCTCCGCAAGACGGAATCCACAGATTCCTGCGTGACGCGACAGCGTTCTTCCATAGACTTCTCATAGCGACGACGTTCTCGTAGCCACTTCACCAACGATTCTTGGTCCCATGACGCGAGCTTCGGTGCTTTGATGAGCTCGTACACGGGCTGGGGGACCGTCATCTCGACGTCCCCATCAGCGTCGACGTTGAAACTCGGCATCCTTGACCTCTTGCCTGGGCCACTTGTGGAGCGGTTCTTCCTTCGGTTGTCTTGGTCAGCTAACAAACACTTGGCCTCGAGCCAAAGTTAACTTTATGACGGCCAACTGGTCTTGAGAAAGCAAATTGAATTCTGACTGAAAAATGAAATGCGGCTAGCAACTACTCCCTACGCTTCCGTCCGTCGAGCACGCTTGCTTGGCTCCTTGGCACGTTGAAGTAGTGTCGTTTCCACTGAAAATGCAATGTGTTGAAGATGCAATTAGACTGCTGTTGGCATCTTCGACACTGGTGCCAGTGCTGGCACTCACTTAGGAATCCACAAATGTTCAAACCGAATCAGCAAAGGTTCTGAGAGATTCCTTGTGCCATCACCCGGTGCAGCTGGATCCGTTTGATGACCACCACCACACACTAACATTAACGTCTGCATTGCATTCTTCAGTAAGGTAACGCACCACGTCGAGGTGTCCATTTGCAGCAGCCCGTGCGAGTGCTGTTTTTCCGGATCCATCTCGGACGTTCACATCAGCGCCGCATTCCCCAGCAAGGTACCTGACGATATCAACATGTCCATTTTCAGCGGCCCTCATCAAAACACTCCGGTCCTCTTCATCGGTAGAATTCACATCGCCTCCAGGAGCCATCAACTCGCGTACGAGCTGTAGATCCCCCTGTTCTGCAGCTTCGAACAGCCGTTTACTTTCTTCCATTTGTCCCCTTTCACGTGCGTTCTTGTGGGCTCAACTCGGACTGACTGGGGCTCTCAACTCTCTCCAGAGACTAAGCTCAGCCAGTTGACACCCTGTGCCTCGTGTAGCGGGTAGTGCAAGTGATCCCAGCGACGAACTGGCGCAAAGGACCCCGCCCCCCACAGCAATCTCTTGCTACCTTTCGCCAAATCCAGGTCTTGTCGGTCAAAGATCGTGAAGATACCATACGGTTGCCGCAACAGTAACAGCGCACGTAAACGTACGCTATGGTCCTGCTGCGCGTATTCGACGCGGGGGATAAAAGCCGCTGTGCTGCGCGGCCACTCCCCAGTGTCGGCGCCAGTCTAGGCTGCACACACCAAGGTGACTTTAGGCGAATCCTCGCGTCCAATCCGGCCCTTCACGCTGCCATTTTGGGCATGTTACCACTGGAACTGCTGCTGGCTGCCAGTATCCTATTCAAAGGCAATGAACGGATGCCTTGCCCCCGTTCACAAATCTCGAGAGTGATTGAGCACAGCGGTTCGATTCGCTGTATGGTACCAACCTCTCCGAGAGCGTTAAGGTGGGGAGTGGTGTGGTGGGTGTTGCGAGGCACCTGAACGTACTTGCCCTTGTGAGTCACAAGTTGTGACCTTGTGGACTTGGGCGAACCCCTCAGCCTTGAATGACCCTATCTTCAGGTCTTGAACGCGAGAAGTCTTGGTCGCTTGCCACAAACCCTTTATCCTTTTATCTCGAGAGCGTTTCGATGGCGTGCAAGTATCTACGATCTCTATTGTTCTCGATGGAATGCATCTCAACGCTTTTTTATGGGGACATTTTATCCATGAATCCATTGGAGCTGGTGGCGGAGATTGCCATCTCGTTGTGGAGCATCTACATTTACGGGGCATTGGTCGGTGCGCAGGGTGAATTGTTGAATGCCCGTGCACGTCGCGAAGCAGCATTCGAGCAGAGTTTGGGTGAGCTGCAGCACTATTCAGTGCAGAATGAAGTACCAAAGAAGCTCAAGCGACAAATTAAATCTTACTACGCGCGAGTGTGGCGTCGTCGCAAAGGCGAGAAGGAGTTTGCTGCTGTGGCTCATGTCTCTCATACTTTGCTCGAAGACGTGGTGTTGGCTACACTTCGTGGGTTCGCTGCACGAGTCACCGCTTTCCATTCGTTGGACGAACATTTTTTACGTGGATTGTTGGTGTGTCTGCATTATGTGGTTTGTTCCGAAGGCGAAGAGGTAGCCATGAAAGGGGACGTGGATCGCAGCATGTACTTCATCGCGCAAGGTCGAGTTTTGGTGAAACTTGATTCCGGCGAGTCGATTCAAAAGCGTGGCAATTTTTGGCGAGTTGGCACATGCTCAATGTGCCGCCAATCTATTGAGCTTCCTCACAAAGAGTTTGACTTGTTGACACAAATCGACGTTAATCATAATGGCCGATTGGTGTCAAAACCGTATATAGCAGCAATCATCCACAACAACTCCACTGAAACCATAATTGCTGACACCTTGGAATATCCCCCAGCACTTGGTAAAGATAATCACTCATGCCTTAGGTTCCCACCACTGACGGCCAAAGCACTTTGCGCTCACAGCATCAATCCGAAGAAGTAGAGAAACCGTAATTATCCATACCCAGACGTCACTCGTCCCGTCAAAATCCCTGCAATGCGGTCCCGGGCACAAGGGCCCCACCAACCTTCGCCAGTTTACAAAGGATCGGTGCGAGGCCACGCATCCGAATTCTCGGCCACAAACTCGCGAAACGACCGTGGTTTACGTCGCAGCAGAAAACTATTGTTCACTTCTTGCTGCGCACCAGCTTCCAATGCTCGAATCACCGCGAGCTCCTCTTCAATCGCGTCACCAGGGACGCCATGCACCCATCGCGAAGGCTGTACCGCCCACAACGGGAAGTAGGAATAGTTGACCTTCTCTCCAATCCCCTTCGACAACAGCTTAGTGACATCCTCAAACGTCAACGCCTCAGGTCCCGTGACCGTAACCATCCCTCCACCCTCTTCATTACTCTTCTCCTTCACCAACAATGCACTCAAACTCTCCGCAACATCCAACGGATGCACAAACACGATGCGTCCTCGCTTCACACTCATGGAAAGAGTCCTCCCACACACCAAGGCGAGCAATCGACCACGTAGAAACGCGTCCATCCCCGTGGGTGCTCACAGGACTTTAAGGTTATGAGCCCATTTCCCATCTCCATTTCCAATTTTTCGCTTCAACTCCTCTTCCAAGTTCCAATTGGCTCTCCCCACAGCAGAAGGAGAATGTTTGTCCACAAATCCTTCCGTCCACGATAACTTGACAACCTGGTGGTCTTTGGACACGAGAGCTGCCACGTTCTGCTCGCACTGAAGCCACTCGTCCGTAGGATCACTGGGCAAATTGATAACGTCGTCTCCACAGCCACTGGCGGCTAAAATGGCTCCGTCACAAGCACCCAAGGCTTCTTTGAGGTCTTTTGGGTCCGACCAGTCCGGGACGGATTCGTGTTCGTGGGAGGCCAAGAGAGTGGGGAAGTCGAGACGAAGAGAACGCTCGAGGTCCCTGGATCTGGAAGAGATGAGGAATTGGACAGGGGATGAATGAGGAGAAGAGAGAGAAGAGGTGGAGTGGAGTAATGAGGACGCGAAGTTCAGCGAGCGTCGAGTCACGGGCAGCAGGAACGTCGGCATCTAGAAGAGCTCGAATTTGTATTGATTTTATCTCGATAGAAAAGTGAGATAAATTGACGATTGTTGTGTTATGAAAAGTCTGCCTGAAATTTGCAAAATGGCTTCACATTTTTGCAAAAAATAAAGCCTGAAATTCGCATTTTACTGTGAATTTCAGAGAGCTACAACTTAAATGCAATATTTCGGTTACGATCCTTGCAAATTTCGCTTTGCCAACATCGTAACCGAAATATTGTAAGATATTCCGCCATCTGCGCGAGATCCACACTGAGGTACTGAGCCAGAGTCAGTGTGGTGGTAGACGCCCATGGTCTTCTCCGGTTCAAGCGACACTGGATAATGGTTCAGCCTCATCGTACTCGATGCATTCGAGCAAAAGAACTGGTCGAAGAACGCAGGCTCTTCACCCAGCGCCACTGCGAACACCTTCAGTAGACGACGGGAGATAAACTCCATCTTGCTGTAGTAGCTCCTCATTTCACTGCGGAATCCAGGCAGAGTTTCCTCATCGACCCACTGGTTTTGATCCTGTCCCAACCTTTCGAGGTTGCCGGTCGCTGGTCCGTCTTCCCCTGATCCAGCAAAGTCGAAGCACTCTTTCCAGTCCGTCTTGTTCTTGGTTAGTTCCCCTTCAACGTAGCCTCGATTGTTTGAGGCGCTACGTCGAATGGTGCGCTTGATCTCAGCTGGTAGGCGGAAGAAAGATCGCACGACGGACTGGAGCTCGCCCACCTCTTGCTCCGATAATCCATGGTCCGCGATGTAGAAGAACCCCCACTCACTCGCAGCAGCGTGCACTTCGTCGACGATCTTGCGGAGATCGGCATCTTCTCCGTCGCGGAGTGCTGAGTCTACCTCAGCATCGGTGGTGAGCGCCATGAGGGCCCCGATGTCGACGACTGGCACTTGACGCACGTCCATCTTGGCGAATTTAGGAATGATACATGTACGCGATCAACGAGATGAGACCTTCGTGAGATTTTTGACACTAGTTCAGAAAGCATTGTGGTTGGCTGCGCCAGTTGAAGTTGTAATGGGGCGTTATGATTGGCTATTCACGTTGAAGTTGTACCCTTGCCATAAGCGCACAGTTAGAAGCATTCGAAACATTTGAGCGCCTTACTACGAGTTGGCAACGTCAATTGGGCCATGGATCTTGAAATCCCCAATCTGGTTCTCCTTGCCATTGTCGGCGTAGTTGCCTTGAACTCGCCCCAACAAGAACTGACGCCAACTGAAAGAACGGTAGTTAGCCACTTCACCTTCCTTCACCACTATGGGTTCCACCTGCACACTGTAGGCCGGGAGGTAAAAGAACGGAACCGAGAATCGACTCGCCTTGTTGCTCGCCAACACGCGGTGCAATGGCGCCATGAACTTGTCGTTTGACCAGACTTGCACCAGATCCCCAATGTTGATGGTGTATGTGCCTTTGCGAAGGGGGACGTCCACCCACGTTTGAGACTCACGATGCAGCGCCTGAAGTGAAGCCACCTCGTCATCTTGTAGCAGAATGGTCAGCGCCCCAGAGTCTGTGTGATGGTACACACCCATCGTCTTCTCCGGCTCGGGGGATACGGGGTAATGGTTCAGCCTCATGACACTGGAGTTGATGCCATGGAAGAACTGGTCGAAGAACGCAGGCTCTTCAACCAACGCAACAGCAAAGACTTTCAACAGACGATGAGAAATGTACTCCAGCTTGTTGTAGTACATCTGCATCTCGTTGCGAAAACCCGGCAGGATCTCTTCATCAAGCCATTGGTTCTGTTCTTCTCCTAGTCGATCGTTCTTGTTGGAAGGTGGGGCGTCTTCATGAGCACCAGCGAAATCGAAGCACTCCTTCCAGTCCGTCTTGTTCTTGGTCAGCTCTCCTTCGACGTACCCCCTGGCATTAGCAGCAGAGCGGGAGATACTGCGTTTGGTCTCCAGTGATAGACGGAAGAAAGGGCGCGTAATCTCTTGGAGCTCTTCCACGTCTTGTTGGGGAAGTCCATGGTTGGTGATGTAGAAGAATCCCCACTCGCTGGCAGCATTAAACCGGTGGAGGAAGCTTAAGCACGGTGATTTTTTGTTGTGAAGACAGGCAAATTGGCGCAAAGATGCACATTGTAAGCTGTAGTAAGCTGCAATGATGATTTCTTTTTAGTTTAACAAACATGAATAAAGGAGCTCTTCAAAATGAAATGATGTTGCTTCGGCTCAAAAATTGTAAAAAGAGAAGCTGAAGTGGACTGTTGCGCTGCAGGCAGTGGATAAAACTGTACCATTCCTCTCAACGCGAGGGCCCCCCTGGTGGCTTAGTGGTCCGTAGACCACTAAGCCACGCACTTAGCATGCGTTCGAGGAAGGACTAGATTTGATTAACTAATCAGCGAATTTCTCGTCTGGGTAGGTCTAGTTTGATACGGGTTTATCTACTCGAAACTGCACTTGCGGAAATCAGCTACACTGGTAGGATCCAATTGCACTCGCGCAATTGAACTACACTCGCGGAATCCAAATGGTGTGGTCCCGTTCTGGGAGAACGTCTCGCAGAGCTCGTGGCCATGAGACTCTCCGCACTCAAGCGGCGCGTTCTCACCGCACTGGGTGAAGTCCGGTCCCTCATTTTCATTGTGCTCGAAGATGATCGTGCCTGTTTGCGACTCCGAGGGTGGCTGGGTCGTGTCCGCGAGCGAGTCATCATCCGTGTGCTCCGTTGCCTCAGTGTGCCCGACGCCATAGCAACCATTCCAACTCTACAAGACAGCATTGAAACACTCCGCGTATTCGTCAACGACGAAGAAGAGCAGTTTCTAGTCGTTCGAGCTCTGCGGCTTCTGGAGAGACAAGACCGTGGGCAACATGTCCAGGATGAACCTACTGGATGGCGAGTGCGAGGGCTGCTAGAGGAGCGCGAGCCGACCTTCGATTAGGTTGTATTCACCGACATCATGTCGATCCTACTACTGCATGCGATACTGCACTCTTTCGACGCGATGCAGCCGCTATTACAACACCTACCACTCTAGCAGCAGCAGACGCTCGGCATGGCTTTCGACCACAGATACCTAGACGTTCTACAGCGGACGCAGCAGAGGCCCATTGACGAGGCGGTGCTTCAGCGTGTGCAGCCGAATCAATCGTGGTTCTCAATCTTAGAGTGGACAAACTCGCTACCGATCGACAACGACTTGGGCGACCTTCGACACCGCTTTGGACATGAGATCTGGGGAGTCCACCAACAAGCCCAACAGGCTAAGATTGATGCTTTCCGCTCACGCCATCAACGTGCAGCACGAGAACACGATCTCAGACTCGAGATCAAAAGTGTTACAATGGACCTGAAGCAGCAGAGGCTGACGCGCACCCGAAAGAGCTCACTCCAACAAGAGCTGACCCGATTCTCAAACGAAAAGAGAATGCTGGAATCCGAGGACGCCCTTTTGATACGCCGTACCCGACGCTACCGGTTGAAGCCATCCCCAGAACAAGCTGCCAAGCTTAAAAAGATCATGCACGCGTGTCGGTACACGTACAACAAGTGCGTCGAGTATCACCGAAAAGTGGGTACATCAAACAAGAGTGTCCTGGAGAAACTGTTCGTCACGCGCCAGGCGACGGAGAACGATCTGCCGTATCCTGAAGGCATGGGGCCGTCACCGGAGTGGGTGGTCAGCACACCTGCAAGTATGCGGCAGGTCGTGGTTCATAGGTTCGTGTCGGCAGTGTCGGCGGCCCACACGAATCTCTCTCACAGCAACATCACCCACTTCAACATGAGGTTCAAAGGGCGGAAACAGCACAGCTACTTCACAATCGGCTCGAAAGCCCAGGATACCTATCTGAATGCACAAAGTCACCGACCCAATACGCACCACCTTGGTTCGGCGCCGTACCCGGATGGCGGCAGAAAACCAAGGAAGCTGACGCAGTTCCTAACTATCACGTCCGTGCCCAACATCCCTATCATTGCGGAGGAGGGCACGACGGTCGAGGGCGAAGTGGTTATCCTGTACAGACATGGTTACTGGTGCGCAGAGATCCCATACATAGCAGAGCCCAAGTTGTCTAATGACAAAGGTTGTTGTAATGCATGTGATTCGGGCCTCAAGGCATTCCTGACGTGCATGGACCTACACGGCAACATTTCACACATCGGGCGGGCCAACTGGGGTAAACTGGATCAACTGAAGCAGCGCTAGAGCGCAGCACAGCGCGGTATGAGCGCGTTTGCCAACGTGAAGAAGGTGCTGAGGCACACTGGCGAGGACTGGAAACGCTACGTAGCAGCACGTCGAGAGTTTTTCTGTGCGTCCGCCAAGCTTGAGAACTGCATCAAGGATCTACACTTCCAAGCTGCGGCATATCTGTGCACGAACTCGGGCGTGATCTTGCTGCCTAAGTTCGACTCCAAGTCGATGCTGCTACGGAGCGCGCCGTGGACGCACAAGTTCAACTCCCACATGCAAACATTCACCCACTTTCAGTTCCGCCAGCGACTACTGGCCAAGTGCGCTGTCCTCGGCAAGACCCTGGTGCTGTGCTCGGAGATGTATACGAGCCGCACTTGTGGTCGCTGCAACCGACTGCATCTCTCTCTCCACAACCAAGATATGTTCGCGTGCCCGCACTGTGGCTTCGTGGCAAACAGGGACGAAAACGCTGCCTTCAACATCATGCGCTTTGCATGCGCTGGGTCGTTGAGCGTCTTTCAGGTCAACGGCGAGCAGCAGCAGTAGTGTAGATAGTTTACATCTCGGGTTACAGCGAGAACAGGCTCCGTCGACGAGAAGCGACAGGCTTGACGGGGTGAAGACTGTAACACTGTCACTGTATTCAAGGTGTTCCCTTGGAAGTACAATAGTTTTGGCACAAGATTCGTCACAGAAACATAGATTATACGCTTGTCGCTGCTTAGCAAAGCACAGGATCGATGGAGATGAAGTTGTGGACATTCTCCATCGTCTGGGTTTTGATGTACCCACAGCTCTGACATTGCCTCCTCCTGAACGAAGAATTTGGATTCCTCGCCTATAGTCATATCGTGATTTCAACCTTTGAATCCCAAGATTTTAGCTAGCAAGACGAGAAGCCCACTAACTGTTAATCAACTTATTTCTTCTTCTACTGTCGCCACTACTCGAGCGCCTCCACGCCAGTGCGTTTGGTCAAAACAACGCCATCTGTCATGGAAAACAACAAGAAAGCGAGTTGATGCTTGGTCTCTGCGTTCTCGACGGACTCGGGCGTTTTGCTGGGTGGGTAGATCTCTTCCCCCTCCATGGTCAACGGCAGCGCCACTGGAACACCAAAACGAAAGTTGTGGAAGTACTCAACCACTACGTTCCAGAGGCTTTGTTGGTCTCCGTGAAGTAGACGGTTGCGCTGCAACTCCAGTACGGGGATATCGGCGCGCAGCTTCTGCACGGCTTCTTCGAGAGACTTGGAGTGGTTAAGTTGCTTCTGGCGGTATCTCGCCTGGTTAGCACGACACTGCTCGCGTCGTCGCTGCGTTTTATGTCGGACGCGTTTGGGTGTTTGCTGGAGTTGGTCAGTGTCCCGCAATTTCTCGCTCGCGCAATCCGCTACCATTGTGAGGTGTGATGTCGTGTTAGGCTCAGCAATTGACAACGAAGTTGGCGTGGACGGGAGTGCGGCGGAGGTGGATGACAGTTCGAGCTTAGGGGGCTTGGCCAAGTGTGTGTCGACGTGCGAGAATGTGCGCTTGAGTCCACGCCTGGCTTCGCCGAAAACTGGTCGCACGATCTCGGAACTCAGCTTCGGCAGGGTGAGCTTGGATTGCTGCGACCCGAAGACGTTGGCAGGGAGACGTGGCTGAATAGTTTGCATCGGTGTCGGCGGGTATGCTGTGGTGCACTGAGAGTTAGACGACGGATCGAAGAATGAGCGACACGTGCGGTGATCGTTTGCGACGGTATAACCAAACCCCATCGTTCCTTGGCCCTACATCAGCACTTGGTTACGCGTCCAAAGGGACCTCCATGCTACAGAAATCATTTGAGGAGAGCCGAAGTGATGTTTGTTCGAACTGATGCCCCTGGAGCCGAGTAAGCGCTCCTATTTGATTTGATGCGTGTAGGGCTGCTGGCCAACGTTGACCCAGAGCAGCAACAGGTGATCATAGTCGTATCCCTAGAGCCCCAAATGTTCCGGGGCTTTTATTTACCAGGGTAACTCATGGAGCAGTAGAAAGCACCACAACTGATTCATCTGGACCTCTTGCACCTAGGTGTCTGCTTGATAACTCGCCCCGCATTTGCGATCTCTTGAATGCAAATCTGTAGTAAACGCATTTAATTGTTAACCGATGAGCGTCTATTTCTTTCGGCTGCACTATTGGAGCATGCATGTGGTAAGTACAAACCTAGCTGCGCAAACACTTCACATAAGAACGTGCTATCGACGGCAAAGCTCAAGATTGATGGCTCATAGTAACCAAGAACGCTACAGGCTCCATAGCTTGTTGATGCTTCTAGATGTTTGTATGCATCGCACTCGATTTATTCGGTTCAATTTTTCCCAGTTAATAACTGGCACGCGTAAGTGAACCATCAACGTTTTGCCTTAGCGTACGGCGCAATGCAACCCGGCTCGACCAGCCGTAAAATCCACGTCATGGTTGCTGCGCAAATATCGGGTGTGCGTCAGGATTTCGTCAGTTTGGCATTGTCTCTGTGCGACTCGAGCAAGCGAAAACAACGAGCTGCGCAGGAGAGCTGGGGTGCCGCTCCTAGCGACATCAGTAATGTCAGAACTAAAATTTGGTCACGCTGCAGCCTTGAGTTCCAGCAGGTATTGCCAGCGTGCAAATCAGCGGTGAGTGGAGCAGCGTTTACAATAACTCGACGTCGACAAAGGGGGAACCACCAATGAGTAAGATGCCTCTGAAGGGAGGGAGCAATCCAGTCTCACTAGAAGTAAACGCTCCAATCCAGACTACAAGTCTCATGCACAATTGGTGGTGTTCAAGTAACTTCGGAAAACTCGGAATCAAATAGCCAACTCGCCTTCGTCCGTACTTTCACGGCTGACGACATCGTTCTTGGAGTACGTAACGCAGTCGATACATTTATCGAGCAATGGCAGCTGTACTCGTTGGGTTTCGAGGACCTGCGAACGAGCGCTTTGTTCATGGGTGCATGAGCGACGATGCAGGCGAAAGTGTCCAAGACTACGCTTGAGAGAGTGTCTCCATGTTTAGAGAGCGAATTGTTGCGATCAATGCTTTTGGGTCAGTATCTTTCGCTACCGTGCTTGCTTTCTTTCGAGTGGAGCGCTGTGACCTGCCGCATGACGTGCTTGGAAACGACGGTGAACTTCATGACGCCGTTGCTGGAAGTGCTTGGTAACCTGGAGGATGTGACATCGGCGCTTAAATACGCGCAGATCATGCGCGGCACTATTGGCGCTTTCACCTCTTAGTTTAGTAGAGAGTAGCGAGCGGGTATTGTAGCAGTAAGGTGGTGCAATGTTTTCTATTGTAAAACATTGGCCATCTTTGCGTACATAACGTGGGGTCGAGATGTTCACGAGCGAAAGTCCCGTCAACCAAACAGGCGATAGTAATCGTTTGGCTTTGGCAGCAATTCTACAGTGCGGTACAGTACATAATCGGCTTGGCTCTCACGAGCACGTAATCCATGACCTGCTCCGAGTGACTCGAGGGTGAGTCGCTGGTTGTCATTCCAGAATTTACCCCACCATAACCCAAGCTACTTTCCAGCAAGGTCATCCATCCCCAATGACAACGAGTTCACTTTACCCACCCAACAGCCAGACGCTCAGTGATGGGGTGATCGGGAATGTGGTGCAGCGTGCTGGGTCTCTTCGTCGCAGCGTTCACCCCGAGACGGACTTTAATGCACGGACAACTACTGCGAATTCTGACTGCTATCATCCCATGACGGCCGAAGAGAAGTTGTCGGGACGCAAACGCCTTCAGGATGCTGCATCAGCTGCACCCCAATTACCATCTAAGAAAATTCGCACAGACACACCTTTTACGAGCCAACCCAAATGCAACCAGTTGATCAAGGATGTCGTGATGGAAAGAGAACTTCGACTAGAGCGCTGCCGAGTGAATCAGATTCGACACAGACAGAAGCAGCAACGGCACCTGACGGATCTCGAGGCTCAGGTCGAGCAGCTTCGAGAAGAGACTCAAAAATTGGAGAAACAGCGACAAGTGACCTCCTTCGGCATCCCGACAAAGGAGACTGTGTGGAACATCGCAGCCGAGTACTTCCGCCTCTTTCGTCACGGCTACATCGCGCCTGTGAAGCTCGAAGAAGCATCGTCAACGAACGATTCAGCGCCTTCGAAACACCCGCACGTGCAGCTCGAGTTCCTACAAGTTACGATGGCGATCAACGTAACAGACGGCGTTGTCTGCGGCGTTGACGCGCTGCTGAAAAACTGGCGACTGTTTTCGCTCTACCACGACGATGTTCACCTCCAACTCGAGCGTCTGGAGAAGGAGCAAGAAGACTCTGTCATCGCCACTGTGAAGTGGGGTATCACCATAACTGAAAAGACGCTGCGAACGGTGTACCCGCACTTGCTGTTCGGCGAGTGGTCTTCGCTCGCAGAACGCCTGCTGAACCAACGAATTGCCATGGATGGCTCGATTCGTTTTGGTTGGGATCATTCGAGCGGCCGCGTTATGAGTTTGGAAGGGAAGATGGATATGCTCACGCCGATGCTCCGTCTTCAGGGAAATCTTCAAGACGTCGCACGTGTCTTCGACGGTGCTCTGATCTCCCTCGATGGAACACTACGTCGCTGAAAAGACAGGTTGCTGTACCGCTTGAAGGTTCATACACTTAGACAGCTTGGTAGGTAAGGAGATACGCTACATACATGCATTCATATTTTTGCGTGCTTCATCTCGTGACGGTGCTGGGCATTTCGCCGATCAAATTGTCTGGTGTCAGGAGGGCTTCCTCGAGAACGTAGCTAACATCCTGGAGATTGCCCAGCACCTTCAGCAACGGTGTAAGTAGATCCATCATGAAATCGAGCCTGGTAATGCGGCCCGCCGCATCATCCCAGGAGAAGCGAAGTGAGCATCGGCAAGCAAGTCGCTGTCCTAGAAGACGAGCGCATAGCGGCGAATCCATATCGTCATTTCCAGTATGGTCGAGTAGATGCGGGAACACGTTTCTTAGCGTCGCCTTTGTGATAGTAAGACTCAAATTGGCGGACGCCGACATCGCGTTGAGTGGCTTTTGCTCCAACCGATTCAGCTGCAAGTGGAGATTACCAAAGCTGGAAGAGTAGTGCTGCCACTGGTGGATGAGTGCGTCAACCCCGCAGTGTCCTCCAAATGCCACGTCAGAGGTCATTACCGCCCTTAAGAAATACTCTTGGTCGTGGAGGCCGCTCGTTGATGGCACTCCACTGGACTCCGGCCCACACATCATCGGCATGGGCAATCCATAGCGAAAAAGACGGAAGTACTCGACCACGACGTTCCACCCGTTGCTCCTGGTCTGCATCCCGTAACACAGCGTGTGTCGTTCCTTCGTCAGTTGTTGAATCTCCTCTTGGAGATCGCGGACATTTTCTTCCAGCTCTCGAACATACCCTCGCTGTCTGTCTCGATACCGCGCCTGGTTATTCTTGCACTGCTCTCGTCGCCTCTCGGTCTTGGGGCGGATGCGTTTCTTATGCTTGGGCTTCGGTTTTGTAGGGCTGAGCGTCGATGGAGCAGCATCTGCACTGGAAGGTGATGTGGTGGTTCTGAAATCCGCGATGAGTTTGGTGAGAGGTACAAGAGCGGACAAGAGCTCGGATTGGGTGTCCACGGGTTCTGGGGCGTCGCGTTTTCGCGTGGAGAGTGGGGCGAGTTGTCGGGGTGAGTTGCTTTCTTGCTGTCCGTGCTGAGGAAGGAGCAGACGGGGGAATGGCAATGTGCGCTGACGCCGTCCATTGCCTAGACCTCCGAAGCTCTGATTAGATTGATGCGTAGCCATTCTCAGTACTGGGTGACGATAGCGAAGTTGGTGAGTGGGCCTGACTGGGGAAATGTGAAGTGAAGGACAACAGAGCAACAGGTTATCCAAAAGAGTCCTGTATCGCCATACAGCATCTGATGCTGGACTACCGTCAGGCATAATCGCGTAATCGTGGAGTGCAAATGTTGCTTCCCCCAAAAGGTAGAGCGGTGCAATCTATGCCTGTCCGGCTAAACAAATGTTATACAGTATCCTTAGAGGGCTTTGCAAACCGGCTTGTTTGGACCAGATGTCAAGTGGAGAACTGTATGGCTTATTGCACTCCAATACAGGCATTGACGCCCATTTGGCGTGAGCATAGGTGCTCACACAGACCAAACATTACCCCCCTCCTTCCACCCACTGCCACCGGATTCTATCGCCTCAACTTGGTAGCACGCACCACGTACACCCGAAATTCCAGCCGTATTGATGCAACGCAATGATTTACGTGTTTGCGTAGCCAAATTACGCCTGCGCTATAGCTCAGCATGACTCATTATTTGTTTGTTTTCCAAATTGGTCTGCTGCGAGAAAACGTTAAAATCACAGGTAAGAATCTGACCAACACAGTAACTCGGGAAACACAATATGCATCAACAGTACTAGTGGGAGGCCTTTCCGCTGTCAGATAACCAGGACTCATCAACCTACACTTCGCAGATCGCACTTGGTACTAGGTTGCACGAATGTGACGCAAAAAGATTCAATAAGTGGTACCCATACCTTCATCTCCCCGTTCTCAGCAGACACAAGCAGACCTCAGCACCCCCAGAACTCACCACGTCACCATGCCAGGGCTTAGCGCATCTGAACTCTCACCTGAAGCTCTCCACCCGGGAGATGTAGTCGAGTATTACTCTCGCCAATTTGTTTGCGGCGACAAAAGAGGCCACAAGTTTGCTGTAATCCTACGCATTAGCAACGCACCAGGCGAGGACTTGCCGGTTTCTCTTTGACACTGGAGACACTTTGCCTCTAACAAACTTCATGCGGCGAAGGATTGATAGGTTTGGTAACCATTTGGCTCTCGGCGACGTCAAGTGGCGCATGCTGCGCTCATACACCCTCGTTCCAGGCACCTACGATGCTCCAACTCGGGCCAGCACCCTTTGTGAGGCTCTTGCGGTCGCCGTTCGGGGTGCAATGGAGACTGCATTTGCCCAGCAGCAGTCTGTTCGTGAAGAGAGTGGGTGTAGTAACCTGAAACAGTCAGAGTCGAGCAGCGAGATATCGCAGCCATGTGTGTCGGCAGAAATGGCTTCGCACTCGCCCAGCGCAGCAGACTCATCGCAGCAAGACCAGCTCAACCGTTACGACGCTTTATCAATGTCAGATCTGGCTTCTACACACGACGAGATGTTGCCAACCGCACCGCAAGTGTCGCCACACATCTTGGTGGACTTGGATTCGGCTGGCTCCGAGAATGAGACGGGTAGTGCGAGTAACAAACCTGCGTCGGTAGCTATCATAAGTGGGGATGAAGCGAACGATGTCGCCGCAAATGTGATTACACGTGTAGATCGAGACAAGTACAAGCAGCAGCAGCGCAGCCTAGAGGTTGCGCCAATTGAAGACCATGGTGAAGCAAGTTCTCCAACTGACCTGGAATTGTTAGTTGCTGACGACTACATCACGACGGTTCCCACGCGCTGGATGCGCAGCAAAATCAGACATCAGACCAAGCAGAGGCCCGGTAAGTGGCACGTGAGCCGCTCCAGAAAACGCCGTCACCAAGCGTTGTGTGGGATTATGCGTAGTGGTAAGCAAATTTATCATGCACGAACTTTGAAAGCTCGGAAGGTGAAGCAGCTACTGCGATTGCCAGGGGTAAATACCCGATTGCGATCATTGCGGGCACGGCGGCCAGTGTACACCGAAGCTGCCGTGGACGAGCGCTTCACATTGGTTGAAGTTGTGTGGCCTGAGGAAGTCCGACGTGTTAATGAGTGCGAGGTTCCTAACAGGCTGTCTTTTGCCGACATTGGAGAGTATGACATTTGCAGTTGCATTTGCGATTGCTTCGTGGATAGCTGCGATAATGTAGCTACAGCCGTGTACTGCACCCCCCATTGCTGCAGACTTGGGGCGGTTTGCAGCAACGCACCGCGATCTACTACTACGCTCAAGCTCTTTGACACGGAACGTGTAGGGCTTGGAGTCTACACTACTACGGATTTGGACGTCGGCGATATTGTGGGAGAGTACACAGGCAAACTTTGTGAATACGAGGCTCTCGTAGACGGTCAACCGAGGCAAGCTGTCAAGATGAACAGCGGGTACACTATACTGTACAACACCAAGTCTACCAGCGGCAAGTACGTATACGTGGAAGCACTAAACTGTGGCTCGATCACACGATTTATTAGCCATGCCTGCGACCCGAACGCTGCATTCGTTGGAATGCGCAACCGCTCCAGCGTCAAAGTGCTGATAAAAATGATCAAGGACGTTAAGGCTGGTGATGAGATTACAGTACACTACGGTGATGAAATGTGGATTAACTGTGCCTGTGATGACTGCTGGACACCGGGGGAAGACGATGAGGACGAGGAAGGAGACGAGGAGGGCGTGTTGTGATCAATTGATCCGAACCCTCTGGTAGATCGCGTAGAATCAGCTCATTGTATGCGACTACATTCGTTGAAAATGTGTAAGGTGTTTTGGATTAAGTGCTGGACAAAGTTTTCATTACCCAGTCCTGGGAACTTCCATGTCACTCCAAGCTTAATGCGGGGCCAATCGAGCGCGCGCGGCCACCTTGATTGTTGTCTCCACCACACGCGTGCTTACGTTTCGTGCGACAGACAAGAATGTTTCGCCCTCTGCTGTCTACGTAGTCTGCCATTCGCAAAGCGTAAAGTAGATGAATGCAGACACCGAAAACGTAGAAGTAGTTGCAGCCACACCAAGGTTGTCCTTGCACCTCCATGCGAGCATAATGTTCTCCCATTTGAGCGGACACTGCGATACCGACTTCGCTGCGATTGTTAGGGGCCAGCGAAACACACTTAGCTAAGCGTGAAAGGATGCAAACACTTGACGAGCGCCCAATACATTCATTGCCCAGTAGATCACCGTTCGACACACCGAGCAGGTTTGCTCGCGTCAGATCCGTCACGCGGCGCACGAGCGTCGCTGCCGGCACCACTTCGTAACGGAAGGGTCGCGTCTTCGACGACTGGTCTTCGCAGCATGCACTAAGTTCACGCAGGAGTGCACCCATCTTCAGTCGCCGACGAAGTGTGTAGTGGCGCTTCAGGAGCGCATTAAATGTCTCGGCAGGATTGTTTGTGGTAGCGAAACCACTTTGTGTTAGGTACGCCTGCCATGTACAGAATCGCCCGAAGAGCCAGTGTCCGCTCATGTACCGAGCAAACTCAAATAAGAACGGATTTGACATCCAGGACGACAAAATTTGATCCTACGCCTCCAAAAACTCGCTTTCGCTACGGCAAAAGTGCAGATCGTACACTTCACCCACAATTGCAGCTGCTACACGCGAGGGAAATCCTTTAATCTTCTTGTGGACTTTTCCATGACATGAAAAAAAACACATTAGAAATTGGAAGTTTGGGTTTCCACCAAACACAGATTGTAGCGCGTTGTATTGGGCTTGATCGCCGTCGGCCATGGCAAAATGAATGAAAAGCTCCTTTTGTGTGATCCAGTAGTACAACCGACGGAGCGACATGAGCACAGCCTCAAAAATGGGCTGGGTCTCTTGTGACACCACAAACAAGGCCACCAAGTGAAATCCACGGGAGCGGTCGGACAACCCAACAACAACCACGGGGTAGCCGACGAAGTTCATCTTGTAGGTGGCATCAATGTGAAAAATAAAGCTGTCTGGGGGGGGGGGCACCATCGTCAGAATCAGAGCTTTTGTAGTCAGACCTATGATAAATGGGCGCTCATTCGACCCATTTCCAACCACAGGCTTTCCATCGAGGTCTAATTCCCAACCAAACGTAAACGGTTGAGGCATCGGTTCACTTCCAGTAAATGCCCTCGCGTGGATCCAGTTTCTCAGGTCATCTACGCGGTCGTGGTTTTCCAATTTCGTGCGAGAATAGTGGTTTACAAAGTTCTGGATGGCTTTAAGTGGAGGCAGGGTTTCCAGGGGGACTTCAAACTTGCGCGCAAGCGCATGGTAGATGCGCATAGGGCGGAGCTGGCTCTTCGCGAACTCCCTGCAGAAGGTCTTCTGTGTCTTCGTTAACTTCTTTTGCTTTGGGGATGACGCCGTGGACATGTGCTCACCAAACTCGTAGACAGAGACAACGCTCGTTTGCAGGCATGTTAGCGTTTTGCCCCTCCAGGCGCAAGTTAACCCGCTTACACTATCACACACATCTGAGGAGTACTGTAGTAGTCTGTAGCGCATCTTGTGGGGCTCGTCGCCAGGGCAAATGCTGCAAGCCATCGTGTTGCTCTTGGAAACTTCAAAAGTCTTCAGAAGTGCCAGAATTGCGTCTGCATCCTCCGCAGTGGCTGTCAGAGCTGTCACCTGCCTGGGGATGCGCTTCGGCATGAGCGTTTTCGTGTTTGTTGGCTAGTATCCCCCTGTAGCAACCAGTAATGTTTGGTACACTGTACCACACAATATACAAAATGCGATATGTGCTACTTTTTCGCTGTGATTGGTCATATTAAACCTAACCAGATCCAGTTTGTGTGTTAGGTGCGAACCGAATATAAATTCAAAGTCGCTGCGTCGTTTTGTGCTCGTCAGCGCCGTTGTTGTGGTGACCCACTTTTAGTGTGCTGCAGCAGATTTGCTGTGCAACCACTGTACTGTTGGGTGTTGGTAAGGCGTTCTCGTCTGCTCCTGGCAGTAACATCTGATCGCTCTTGGACGATTAGGCAGGAGATCACTAGTTTCTCGTAGCGCTTGTCAATTCGCTCCACAGTGCTCAAGACCTCCGACAGCTCAGTCATTTCAAATTCAGCTATGCGCCTGACGTTGTGGATTCTGCTTGTGACTTTGGTCGTCCTCCTTTCCAGCGCTGATGCAATTCCGACTACCACCACTGGAGTAACGCGATCGAAGTTGGCACCGTTGGATTCTACCAACCACGCAACCAACGGCAAACGTCTTTTGAGAAGCAACCCCAACAAGAGCAATGCGCTAGGCGACAACACATCGCTGAAACAACCTGCAGTTGACGAAGAGAGAGGAATCTCCACGAGTTTCGCCCGCCTAAAGAGTATGATGGCTACCAAGTTGGGCGACTTTTGGGGCAGGATCTTGAATCGCATCTATATGTGGATGTACAACAAGCAAATTAAACCCGAGGACATCGATCCCATGAAGCACCCGCTTCTTTTCGAATTGTACACTGCCTGGTACAACGTTAAAGTTACGCTGCCGAAGTAGCTGGTTCAGAGCAAGGTAAACAATAGCTGGGGGATTCAGATTGAGATCAAACACGTTTTGTGATTTTTCAATCAAGTCATCGATACACCTACCACATCATTCGTGCAACGTAAACGTTCAGCATTACTTGTTATTTCCTCGTCGTCATTAGTGGGTTGGTAACCAAAGGATTGCTGGTCGAGCTGGAATTCGAGGTGTCACAACCTCCACCTTGCATCGCCTGCGCCCCTGGGTAGCTGCAAGACTCCCGTCGCGAGGTGTTTCCCAATTGCTGTAACCCCACCCGAGTATTTGAAGCAATTTCAAAAGACGTTTCCCGAGATCGTGATGGAAGTGGACGCTGTATGTAGACGATATTACGATGAAGACGGTCTGCTGGTCGCTTCACAGGCGAGTTCCTTAAGTCCCCGTTCTGTGGAACTCGAATTACAGACTTTTGTTTGGGCTCAAAGCAACGGGGCTTGCCGTGGCAGACGGATTGGTGCTTCGAGATCCGGTCTTGCGAGAAAGCTCGCTCACAAGTTTTGCATCGCACACGCCCGTCTGCTTCAGGGAGATTTATATCCACCGGTGCACATTGAGCTAGCTTACCATGATACTTGGCACCATTGTTAGGGTATCCTAATGCATTGACGATATTTGGCAAGGGTTTTCCTGTGCACACAGTGACGTGTGAGTGATAGTCACCAGCGCTGCACAATGGAAACCACAGCTTCAGCCAATTAGTTATCAGGTGGGTATTACAGGTAGGATGACAACGCACTTACCGAACACAAGACTTGCACTCCTCACAAGGAATCAAAATACAAGCATTGCGCTGAAAACAGGTCTTCTGGTGAATTGGCAACGATGCCGCGAAAAACCGACCGTGACAGGCGAGGCACCCAATTGATACAGGGGGGGCAGCGAGCTTTCTCGTTTCCCCAGTGGACGGCAACACCCTCATGACAGCAAGGCCCCAGCAAACAGCAAAACGAGCAATAAGTCGTCACCCTCGCAGTATTTTTAGGAGCCTGTACGGATAAGCAAAAGTACAAACAAACTCGTTTCAGGCACGTTAGATTGTGTGTTTGCTCTAGCACAGCTCACCTGCCAGGTTACTCATTCGATCCCGTTAATCGGAGTCAGAGGAGTCACTGCTGTCACTGGAGTCGGAATCCGAGTCAGAGTCCGAAGAGCTTCCGCTGCTACTGCTGTCACTGGAGTCAGAGTCCGAGTCCGAGTCACTGCTGCTGTCGCTACTATCAGCAGCAGCCTTTGCCTGCTCCATGATCATCTTCGGTGCGTTCTTCAGATACTCACGCAAGTCCGTCGTAAGCCCACCGAGGCCGATAGACGTGAAGAAATTAATAGCGAAGCGAGTGTTGCGCGGGTTGTCCTTTGGGAAAAGACCTGCGAACGTAGCCTGCATGATCTCGTCCAGAAAGCGCTCCTTCAGTGTCTTCATGCCGAGGTGCTCCGAAAGCTCCTGACACAGAATCTTGATGAAAATACGGCTAGACGACGTGGTCTCCTCCTCGTTCAGATGGATGTACTCGAACACAGTCCATGGCAGTGCGTCTGTGAAAAGCAGGTGAGCGAAAAGCTTGGCCACATTGCGAAGCTTGTTGGTCTCAAGACGGTGAATCAACGAGTACTGCTCGGCAAAGCACTCGTCGAAAGCGTCCTGGTATTCGCGCTTGATCAAACAGAACCGCTCACTGAGCAGTCCGTAGTAGCGCAGGTACGTTCGCTCCTGACTGCAACATTCAATGAGCATTGAGCAGATCTCCTTCTCTTGTCCGGGGCGAATGTTGAGTTTCATCAGCTTGTGCGCACACTCCTCATGCGTGATACTGGACATAATCGTCAGGTAGATCGTACGGCGTAGATTCACAAGGTCCTGCTCCGTGTAATCCTGAATTGCCATGTTATTATCGACCGCCATTGGTTGCTCGGACTCGTCCTCATCGTTGCCTTCCTCTTCATCTTCACTTCCACTGGACGAATCTGAGTCCGAATCCGATTCTCCCAAGATCTCTTTCTTGATAGCTGCCCACATCTGTTCATTCTTCTCATAGTCTGGATCAAAGCGGAAAACATCCAACTTGTCCTCACAGTCAATCTTCTCCTCCAGCGTCGTCTCGTGCGTAATCTGATCCCCAGACTCTACAAGATCCAATTGTTCATGCACCGCTGGATAATCCGCGAATCCGCCTTTACGGATAGCAAACAGCCCTTCAATCGTGTACTGCACACGTTTGTCAATCTCTCCTTCATGCAAAATACCTCGAAAGCGTTCAAAGATCGCGCGTACACCCTCGGGGCACAGTTCCGCTAAAATCTGTCCACATTCCTTGGTAAAATTCACCGCAACCTCCACCGAGTCGTCCGTTGGATTAGCCAACAGCAGTGTCAACACTTCAAGTGCCAACAACTCGTGCACAACCTGCTGATTCACCAGATGCGCTATGAAGCGCACAAGGGCAATAGCCACCACTTTATCTCCTCTCTTAAAGGCTCGACGGAAGCGAAACACCACTCTTTTGACCAGCAGCTCCCCAGTCTCGGGCATTTTGGTGTTGAGAACAGCCACGAGAGCCGCGTAGATGTGCGTGAAGCCCGGAGACGCCAGCTGCGCCTTCATAATTGCTCGGGCCAGCAACCCCCGCGCACGAACTAAATTCTCCTGGAAAAGCTCGGGAAGAATGTGGCTCAGATTGGCCACATTGACCTTGTTAATGAGTCCGTTAAGACTTTTACGGAGGGCGTCCCACGTGCGGCGCTGCGTCTCCTCGGCGGACGGTCCTTGTTGGTCCTTCTCCTGTTGCGCACGCAACTGCGCCAGTTTAAACGGGGGGATGTACACGCCGCCAGTGCGTCCACTGCTGCGTGCGTCCGCTAGAAGGGTCCTTTTGCGAGGAGGTTTCGTGTCCTCCTTCAACTTGCGGGGTGGTGTGACGTCGGCGACGTCAGCATTCTTATTCTTCTGGAGACGTGGAGGGGTGACGTCGGCTGCGTCATCTTTTGGACGACGAGGAGGCGTGGCGTCGCGGCGTGGAGGCGTCTGGGCATCATCTTCTTGTTCGCGACGCGACTTCTTGCGGGGAGGAGGAGATGGAGACGCGCTGCGGCTACTGGCAGAACGAGAAAGGGAGCGGGAGGAGGATGTGGAAGGACTGCGCGCGCGTCGGCGGCGTCTGGAGCGGGACCGATAGCGAGAGCGAGAGCGCGACGGACTGCGAGCCATGGGTCTCGTGGGTCTGGTTGAGTGGAAAGCGTTTTGACAATTGAAGTGTTATTTTCCCATTTTTTATTTTGTATTGAAATTCAATAAATTAGTAGATACGATTGCAATAATGACTAAAGACGTATGTTTCATTGTCAAAAAGGAGATGTTATTGTCAAACTCCCGGGTTTTTTATAACAAAGTGGCTACAACCCGTAAATTCAATAACACACATGGGTTGTATTGATAAAACGCATGAAAGACCCGAAAACCCAGTGGGCTTTTCGTACTTTCAAGTGGATTATCTCAAAAAGACCGACCCACGCAAAAAATGTTTTTTTTCGATTGGCAAGCGCTCTATTTCGTGCTATTCCGACAAGCCGCTTCAATCATTCTTCTCTTTCAAGAGAACCTTTCTTCTTCTCCTCTTCTCCTCTTCTCGACGCTTTCTTCCATTTTCTTTTCATTCTTCCATCGTCGCAATGGACCATCAGTCACAGCAGCAGCAGCAGCGTCTGGTCCGTCATCTGCAGCGTTCATCAAGCGCGACAAGATCCACAGCAACTGGAAGCGCAGCGTCTGCGCCAAGAAGCCCAGCAGCAACGGCGACAGCAACTGCTGGAGGACCATCGACATAAAAGGCTTGCACGCGTTCGACATGCAAACTGGGGACCCTGTTAAGGATCGGGATCGAGTCGCACAGGAAGGCCGCGATAACAATACAGTAGCAAGAGAGTTTACCATGTTATTAATGCTAGGTCATCTGCGACTTACCCTGGGGATAGTTTAATGCCGCACTAATAGCGTTCAAAATGGCGCGTTGCTGTTGGACTGGATAGCACACGCACTGAAGCCGACCCCGTGCCGTACCGTACACGTCGATGGCGTCCGACAGTCTGGTTGTGGCGAAATGCTGCACCTGAGTAGAACAGCCCACGCAATCGCCCACTGAGTTGTTGAACAACTTGTTCCCGGTCAAGGTACTGGTTTCTTACTCATACCGGTAATTGAGCTTTCATATCGGCTGTTGGCCGAATGGTGACCGAATGTTTGACTCAAGTTACGCTTATGCCTTACGTTCACGTTGGGGGCTGTCCATCCCTCATTATTCGGTATTCCAAGTACGAGGCGTTAGACACCCGTCCATGTTTCCCCCCTCAACTCTGACTGCCCGAATCGGACAAATGCTTCAACTGCAGTCCCATCCGGTCGTCACACCCCGAGCGAGGTGGAGCGCACCAGTGACAGTGCAAAATTCGTCAACCAGTCCAGCTGACGCAATCACGAGTTTCCTGTGTGCCAGGCGAGTTTACAGTACAAGGCATCAGCGCGACGGAGGGAATGGTAACCATTATGGTTGATCGCAGTTGCACCGCTCTACCTTTTGGGGGAAGCAACATTTGCACTCCACGATTACGCGATTATGCCTGACGGTAGTCCAGCATCAGATGCTGTATGGCGATACAGGACTCTTTTGGATAACCTGTTGCTCTGTTGTCCTTCACTTCACATTTCCCCAGTCAGGCCCACTCACCAACTTCGCTATCGTCACCCAGTACTGAGAATGGCTACGCATCAATCTAATCAGAGCTTCGGAGGTCTAGGCAATGGACGGCGTCAGCGCACATTGCCATTCCCCCGTCTGCTCCTTCCTCAGCACGGACAGCAAGAAAGCAACTCACCCCGACAACTCGCCCCACTCTCCACGCGAAAACGCGACGCCCCAGAACCCGTGGACACCCAATCCGAGCTCTTGTCCGCTCTTGTACCTCTCACCAAACTCATCGCGGATTTCAGAACCACCACATCACCTTCCAGTGCAGATGCTGCTCCATCGACGCTCAGCCCTACAAAACCGAAGCCCAAGCATAAGAAACGCATCCGCCCCAAGACCGAGAGGCGACGAGAGCAGTGCAAGAATAACCAGGCGCGGTATCGAGACAGACAGCGAGGGTATGTTCGAGAGCTGGAAGAAAATGTCCGCGATCTCCAAGAGGAGATTCAACAACTGACGAAGGAACGACACACGCTGTGTTACGGGATGCAGACCAGGAGCAACGGGTGGAACGTCGTGGTCGAGTACTTCCGTCTTTTTCGCTATGGATTGCCCATGCCGATGATGTGTGGGCCGGAGTCCAGTGGAGTGCCATCAACGAGCGGCCTCCACGACCAAGAGTATTTCTTAAGGGCGGTAATGACCTCTGACGTGGCATTTGGAGGACACTGCGGGGTTGACGCACTCATCCACCAGTGGCAGCACTACTCTTCCAGCTTTGGTAATCTCCACTTGCAGCTGAATCGGTTGGAGCAAAAGCCACTCAACGCGATGTCGGCGTCCGCCAATTTGAGTCTTACTATCACAAAGGCGACGCTAAGAAACGTGTTCCCGCATCTACTCGACCATACTGGAAATGACGATATGGATTCGCCGCTATGCGCTCGTCTTCTAGGACAGCGACTTGCTTGCCGATGCTCACTTCGCTTCTCCTGGGATGATGCGGCGGGCCGCATTACCAGGCTCGATTTCATGATGGATCTACTTACACCGTTGCTGAAGGTGCTGGGCAATCTCCAGGATGTTAGCTACGTTCTCGAGGAAGCCCTCCTGACACCAGACAATTTGATCGGCGAAATGCCCAGCACCGTCACGAGATGAAGCACGCAAAAATATGAATGCATGTATGTAGCGTATCTCCTTACCTACCAAGCTGTCTAAGTGTATGAACCTTCAAGCGGTACAGCAACCTGTCTTTTCAGCGACGTAGTGTTCCATCGAGGGAGATCAGAGCACCGTCGAAGACACGTGCGACGTCTTGAAGATTTCCCTGAAGACGGAGCATCGGCGTGAGCATATCCATCTTCCCTTCCAAACTCATAACGCGGCCGCTCGAATGATCCCAACCAAAACGAATCGAGCCATCCATGGCAATTCGTTGGTTCAGCAGGCGTTCTGCGAGCGAAGACCACTCGCCGAACAGCAAGTGCGGGTACACCGTTCGCAGCGTCTTTTCAGTTATGGTGATACCCCACTTCACAGTGGCGATGACAGAGTCTTCTTGCTCCTTCTCCAGACGCTCGAGTTGGAGGTGAACATCGTCGTGGTAGAGCGAAAACAGTCGCCAGTTTTTCAGCAGCGCGTCAACGCCGCAGACAACGCCGTCTGTTACGTTGATCGCCATCGTAACTTGTAGGAACTCGAGCTGCACGTGCGGGTGTTTCGAAGGCGCTGAATCGTTCGTTGACGATGCTTCTTCGAGCTTCACAGGCGCGATGTAGCCGTGACGAAAGAGGCGGAAGTACTCGGCTGCGATGTTCCACACAGTCTCCTTTGTCGGGATGCCGAAGGAGGTCACTTGTCGCTGTTTCTCCAATTTTTGAGTCTCTTCTCGAAGCTGCTCGACCTGAGCCTCGAGATCCGTCAGGTGCCGTTGCTGCTTCTGTCTGTGTCGAATCTGATTCACTCGGCAGCGCTCTAGTCGAAGTTCTCTTTCCATCACGACATCCTTGATCAACTGGTTGCATTTGGGTTGGCTCGTAAAAGGTGTGTCTGTGCGAATTTTCTTAGATGGTAATTGGGGTGCAGCTGATGCAGCATCCTGAAGGCGTTTGCGTCCCGACAACTTCTCTTCGGCCGTCATGGGATGATAGCAGTCAGAATTCGCAGTAGTTGTCCGTGCATTAAAGTCCGTCTCGGGGTGAACGCTGCGACGAAGAGACCCAGCACGCTGCACCACATTCCCGATCACCCCATCACTGAGCGTCTGGCTGTTGGGTGGGTAAAGTGAACTCGTTGTCATTGGGGATGGATGACCTTGCTGGAAAGTAGCTTGGGTTATGGTGGGGTAAATTCTGGAATGACAACCAGCGACTCACCCTCGAGTCACTCGGAGCAGGTCATGGATTACGTGCTCGTGAGAGCCAAGCCGATTATGTACTGTACCGCACTGTAGAATTGCTGCCAAAGCCAAACGATTACTATCGCCTGTTTGGTTGACGGGACTTTCGCTCGTGAACATCTCGACCCCACGTTATGTACGCAAAGATGGCCAATGTTTTACAATAGAAAACATTGCACCACCTTACTGCTACAATACCCGCTCGCTACTCTCTACTAAACTAAGAGGTGAAAGCGCCAATAGTGCCGCGCATGATCTGCGCGTATTTAAGCGCCGATGTCACATCCTCCAGGTTACCAAGCACTTCCAGCAACGGCGTCATGAAGTTCACCGTCGTTTCCAAGCACGTCATGCGGCAGGTCACAGCGCTCCACTCGAAAGAAAGCAAGCACGGTAGCGAAAGATACTGACCCAAAAGCATTGATCGCAACAATTCGCTCTCTAAACATGGAGACACTCTCTCAAGCGTAGTCTTGGACACTTTCGCCTGCATCGTCGCTCATGCACCCATGAACAAAGCGCTCGTTCGCAGGTCCTCGAAACCCAACGAGTACAGCTGCCATTGCTCGATAAATGTATCGACTGCGTTACGTACTCCAAGAACGATGTCGTCAGCCGTGAAAGTACGGACGAAGGCGAGTTGGCTATTTGATTCCGAGTTTTCCGAAGTTACTTGAACACCACCAATTGTGCATGAGACTTGTAGTCTGGATTGGAGCGTTTACTTCTAGTGAGACTGGATTGCTCCCTCCCTTCAGAGGCATCTTACTCATTGGTGGTTCCCCCTTTGTCGACGTCGAGTTATTGTAAACGCTGCTCCACTCACCGCTGATTTGCACGCTGGCAATACCTGCTGGAACTCAAGGCTGCAGCGTGACCAAATTTTAGTTCTGACATTACTGATGTCGCTAGGAGCGGCACCCCAGCTCTCCTGCGCAGCTCGTTGTTTTCGCTTGCTCGAGTCGCACAGAGACAATGCCAAACTGACGAAATCCTGACGCACACCCGATATTTGCGCAGCAACCATGACGTGGATTTTACGGCTGGTCGAGCCGGGTTGCATTGCGCCGTACGCTAAGGCAAAACGTTGATGGTTCACTTACGCGTGCCAGTTATTAACTGGGAAAAATTGAACCGAATAAATCGAGTGCGATGCATACAAACATCTAGAAGCATCAACAAGCTATGGAGCCTGTAGCGTTCTTGGTTACTATGAGCCATCAATCTTGAGCTTTGCCGTCGATAGCACGTTCTTATGTGAAGTGTTTGCGCAGCTAGGTTTGTACTTACCACATGCATGCTCCAATAGTGCAGCCGAAAGAAATAGACGCTCATCGGTTAACAATTAAATGCGTTTACTACAGATTTGCATTCAAGAGATCGCAAATGCGGGGCGAGTTATCAAGCAGACACCTAGGTGCAAGAGGTCCAGATGAATCAGTTGTGGTGCTTTCTACTGCTCCATGAGTTACCCTGGTAAATAAAAGCCCCGGAACATTTGGGGCTCTAGGGATACGACTATGATCACCTGTTGCTGCTCTGGGTCAACGTTGGCCAGCAGCCCTACACGCATCAAATCAAATAGGAGCGCTTACTCGGCTCCAGGGGCATCAGTTCGAACAAACATCACTTCGGCTCTCCTCAAATGATTTCTGTAGCATGGAGGTCCCTTTGGACGCGTAACCAAGTGCTGATGTAGGGCCAAGGAACGATGGGGTTTGGTTATACCGTCGCAAACGATCACCGCACGTGTCGCTCATTCTTCGATCCGTCGTCTAACTCTCAGTGCACCACAGCATACCCGCCGACACCGATGCAAACTATTCAGCCACGTCTCCCTGCCAACGTCTTCGGGTCGCAGCAATCCAAGCTCACCCTGCCGAAGCTGAGTTCCGAGATCGTGCGACCAGTTTTCGGCGAAGCCAGGCGTGGACTCAAGCGCACATTCTCGCACGTCGACACACACTTGGCCAAGCCCCCTAAGCTCGAACTGTCATCCACCTCCGCCGCACTCCCGTCCACGCCAACTTCGTTGTCAATTGCTGAGCCTAACACGACATCACACCTCACAATGGTAGCGGATTGCGCGAGCGAGAAATTGCGGGACACTGACCAACTCCAGCAAACACCCAAACGCGTCCGACATAAAACGCAGCGACGACGCGAGCAGTGTCGTGCTAACCAGGCGAGATACCGCCAGAAGCAACTTAACCACTCCAAGTCTCTCGAAGAAGCCGTGCAGAAGCTGCGCGCCGATATCCCCGTACTGGAGTTGCAGCGCAACCGTCTACTTCACGGAGACCAACAAAGCCTCTGGAACGTAGTGGTTGAGTACTTCCACAACTTTCGTTTTGGTGTTCCAGTGGCGCTGCCGTTGACCATGGAGGGGGAAGAGATCTACCCACCCAGCAAAACGCCCGAGTCCGTCGAGAACGCAGAGACCAAGCATCAACTCGCTTTCTTGTGGTCCTCCATGACAGACGACGTCATTTTGGGCAAACGCACTGGCGTGAAGGCCCTCATGGAGCAGTGGCGACTGTATTCGTCGAGTTTCCAGAACTTGTACCTTCAGCTAGACCGCGTGGAGCGGACGAGCGACCAGTTCGTGAGTGTGTCAGCGATGTTAAAGGCGACGGTGTCGAAGACTACGCTCGAGAAGGTATTCCCACATTTGAACGACGAGGCTCTGCAGACTGCTCTCTTGGACCAGAGTCTTCAGATCCCCTGCTCGATGTGGTTTGAGTGGGATGCAGCGACCAGCCGAGTGTCGCGTCTGGAGACGACCATGAACTTCATGACGTCGCTGGTGAAGGTTCTTGGCAATCTGGTAGACGTTGCCACGGTGCTGGAGCAAGCGTTGATCACACAAGACGGTGTTGTTGGTATTCATGACGCTTAGGTTTTATTATAACTTAAAAGCACCCGCTTCAGACGGAGAGTGCATTCGTGGTGGAGTCTTGTTGAACACTGGTGAGTCTGTGCGTCACGATGACGTGGCTGACAAAGGCATGTCATGGCGCTACGTTGACTTCGAAGAATTGATCACCTAGCTTTGCGTAAATCTTGCCGCGGTGGTCTACAGCACGGTACTTGTGCACACTCGTCGCCTTCTCTTACCTGTCGGTATGGTTGATAATGGTCATCAAGAAGGTTGCTGTTGTTGATACAGCGAGCTCACGCACGGCGCTCCTGTTACGTAGGGCAGCCTCCTGTCGACAATTGTACAATTGGCCTTGAAATGGATGGTCCAACGAAAAGCACCAGCAAGTGGTTGCTGGCGGCAACCAGAAGGTTCAGGACAATCCTGCAAAGCTTCTCGGAGCAGCAACAGCTGCAGGAACCATCAATATCGTGCGTGATCCCAAGTACAAAGGAGATCCGATTGTTGATGCGGATTTTGTTGTGCATGCTCTCTGCCTTCCTTGAACGCTAGCAGGACTGCAAACACTGCAAAGTAGGCCCTGCGAGCACACGGGTTAGAGTGCAGTTGTTTGACTGCAAGAGGAAACGGCAGCGTGAGATCCGCGATAAGTTTGCTGGTGTTTACGACGTCGCCTTGCAGTACCAGAGTCTAACCAACACGTTGTTTATACACGTACACGTACAATGTACATGGCAGGTTTCTGCTTCGACAATCTTGAAGGATTTGCATATTGCGGTCAGCGCGGATGGTCCTGCGATTGAGACAAATCCCTGTCCAGAAAAAAAACAAAACTCGAGCCCACTTGCAGCCTTGTCTATGGAGTGAAGGAGTGCTGCTGTTGCGCTTGCATTGCCGCTTCAGTTTTTCAGTGACCGCTTCGTTCCCTGGGCTCCGTGAAAAGACAATGTCGTCCACCAGAACCCGCACACGACCATACTCGTTCACGTCAAATCAGCTAAGAGCGCAACAATGTGTGGGGTAATCAACACTGACTTGCCCTGTACCGCACCAACGTGTAAACAGTGAGGCCCTCCCAGGTCGCGTACAAAGCGGTCGAGAGCCTTTTCTATTGAAAATATCCCTATCGGCGTATTCGGGGTACAGTTATCCCAGATCACGCAGCCTTCCCCTCTCCTCACTCTTCATTTGTCGCCTCGCCACAGAAGCCCAACAACTAGCCCCACACCAGAACACTCGGTATCTATTACCAGCCTTGGACTCAGTCAGTTGTCGTTGGTTCGTGCAAGCTGCCACTACACCCCCCGACAGCTACAAACCTCAACGAATCATGTACACCCGACCGACGATGTTAAGCTCCGAGATCGTCCGGCCTGTTTTCCAGCGAGATGCACGCCGACGAGAAGCGATCGACGGCGACAACAACTGCAGCGATGTCCCAAAGGCCTTAATGTTAGGGATCGAGCGCTTCTCCTCATTGGATAGTTCGCGTGGGGTCTCCATGACGAAGTCTACGCTGCCACCCAAAGTCACTGCATTCATCTCTCCGTCGCACCCGTCTTCATCTTCCACGTCAAGGAGATTTCAACCTACAGAGCCGTACGTAGCATCTCGCTACGCTGTTGACGGCGATGACACTCTCACTATAGCGAGTGCCTGGGCAAGCCGACAAGCTGAACATTTCGAGGGGAAACAAGCCCAATTCAAGCGCAAACGCGTTCGACTCCAGACTGAGCGACGTCGTGAGCAGTGCCGCGCTAACCAGGCACGGTATCGCCAGAAACAACTTGTCCACGTCAAGACGCTCGAAGATACCGTCCAGAAGCTTCGCGCTGACATACCGGTACTTGAATTGCAGTGCAACCGCCTACTCTACGGTGGTCAACAGAACGTCTGGAATGTAGTGGTGGAGTATTTCCACGTCTTCCGCTTCGGTGTTCCAGTGTCTTTAGCAGTCGCGGAGGATGACGTCGTTAACCAGGCCGAGCAAAACGAGAGCGTAGAGATCCGACATCAACTTGCGTTGCTGCGCTCCTCGATGGCGAAAGATGTCATTCTGGGGGAGCGTAGTGGAGTAATGGCTCTTATGGAACAGTGGCGGCAGTATTCGTCTAGCTTCCAGAGTCTGTACTTTCAACTGGATCGTATCGAGCGCACTAATGACACGTTCGTCAGTGCGACCGCGACACTGAACGTGACGGCGTCAGCGACAACGCTGCAGTGCATCTTTCCGCACCTGTTGCGTGATGAAATTAGTGATGAGGATGACGCTGAATCGCAAAAGGAACGTGTACGGTCGAAGCTGCTTGGACGACGTCTTCAGATTCCGTGCTCGCTCTGTTTTGAGTGGGACGCTGAAAGATGCTGCGTGGCGCGGTTGGAGATGACTATCAACATTATGACGCCGCTGATGAAGGCACTCAGAAACCTGAGGGATGTGGCTTTTGCGCTGGAGCACGCTCTGATCACGCGCGACGGCGTTGTAGGTGTTCGAACCGACAAGAGTTAGACGTTCTTCTTGTGCTAGGCTTAAAAAAAACGCGAGACACGATTCTCTTTGAGAGCAACTTTAGTTTTACTACCGGTAGCCATGTACAACATGTAGCGTGGCATTCAAGCCCCTTTTGAACAGGCGAAGTGATGAAGAGAGGCAGGGTTCATGGCTTAAGAGCAAATACGTCACCACTTGGAGCTTTAGCCGTTGGGCAAAGTAGGTCATCAGCAATGGGGAGTCATTATCTAGGTAAAATGTCCACGCGCTCGTGAACTCGTGGACGACAATGTGTATCACGATAGCTTGACGAGAGCTTGTGTCACACCGGCACGGATGAATACAGCAACTCTAGTACATCACAACCGCCCGACTGTCCCGAGGCGCGCAGGCCCGCAAGAGTGTTGACAATAATTATTTCCAAGCTATTTCGTTCAAACCGAGATGCCCCTCCGGTTATGGGGCGTTTACAGGATACAATGAAGCAGCGAAACAGCACGGGGATTTGACACAAGATCCATCATTTAGGTAGTGTCCATAGTTTCGCTCTAAGCTTATCGCTAGCTGTGAGCATTGCGGCACCATTGACAAGTGCATCGCATCGGCTCGGTAGTTGTGCTACGAACTGCACTTGATCGACGCGTGGGATGGCGCAGTAGGAATCACAGTCGTCACCAGGGAATTTGATGCGATCCTGTACCATCATACCAACGTGGGCTTACCGCATTTCCTGTCCACCATTAGTGGTAGTCAAACTGTTGCTCCTTTGGAAAGTACAAACAGCAATTGTTTTCCACGCCACATGGAGACTGCGAAACGACATTCACTTTCGGCAGACAGAGGCGCAAATACCAAATGTTCCGAACATGCAAATGTCCTTCAAGATGCACTACCAATTCATTTACCAACATGCAACGGACCTCCACTGTGATCGGTCAACGATTGAGATGCTGACCCAGCAATTGGGTTTTGATCCTCCGCGAGACGTTCTCCCAGAACGGGACCATACCATTTGGATTCCGCGAGTGTAGTTGAATAGCGTGAGTGCAATTGGACCCTACCAGTGTAGTTGATTTCCGCAAGTGCAGTGTCGAGTAGATAAATCCGCATCAAACTAGACCTACCCAGACGAGAAATTCGCCAACCAGTTAATCAAATCGAGTTCCTTCTTTCCTCCTTTGCTACGACTTCCTGCTGAGTCTGCTCCAGCAGGGAGATCATTCGAAAGGTGCTTCCTTTGCTGCGGAAGCAGGCCGCCATCAACTACACCGACGTCGGCCGACGCTGCAAGCCTCCGCGTGACGGCAAGACCGCCAAGAAGATCGTTGAGAGGTATAAGCTCGGCGAGGCCTGGGCCGATGAGGCCTTGCAGTGGGGCAAGGCACGCAATCCTGCCCATGAACCCATTCGCGTACTCCGCCGAGTTCAAGACCTGCGTGCAGCGGATCCAAAGATCAGCGACCGCAGATACGCGCGCGCGCTCAGCATTGCTGCGGCCACATTCGCCGACATTGTAAAGAAGATCCGGGACATTCCTTCTTCCCAGCTTGTGTTCTCTTCGGGGAACCCCAACTTCGCTCCGATGTATCTGATGCAGTTGAAGATTCCTACGGATACGCTCAGAGCAACTTTCTTCTCCCTCACGCACATGGGAGTGACGGGATCGCTGGTGGCACTTGCTAAGACGAACGTTAAAGTCACCGTACTGATGGATCGACAGCAAGTGCTTTCACCATTTGAGCTACCTCGCGTTAAAGAGCTGTTAGAGGCGGATATCGATGTCTTCGTGCAAAAGTCCACGAAGACGCAGCATCAAAAGGTACTATGCATAAATTGAAGTTCATGTATGCAGCGCTAACAAAATATGTGATGCTCTGTTAGATGGTCATTGTCGACGATGTCATGTGCTCGACGGGGTCGGCCAACCCGTCGATGAAGGGCTTACATGATTCGTACGAGAGCCTCACGTACCATGTCATGGCGAGTGAAAGTCAGTAAACCAATGTGAATACGGCTAGCCACTTCGTTCTAACACATCTTTTGGTGCAGTTGATAAGGCTACGGTAGACTTTCTCGAGCAAATGGAGAACGACTGTGAACAGGTCACGCTCGTCTGGCTCGCCGAGCAAGAGTGCAAACGAACAGCCTCAAAAAAAGGTAGCACTCGCGAGTGCAAGCGAGGGCATGACTGAAGTGGAGCGTGCTGCTCTCCATTCGTTTATGAGCGAGGAAGGCACTGAATTCTACGATACCGATCGCGCCGAGAAGAAGAGGGCCAGATAGACAAAGACGTCCGCAAAGGCATACATTAAGCACAAGAGTGAGCACGTCCGCGTCCTGTGCTGGAAGGCGTTGGATCCATCGGAGACAATGGTTTGCTGCAAGTCGTGCAGGAGGAAAAAAAGCGTGAAGAGGTTGATGAATGTACAAGAACACAAGTGCTGCCGATGCGGCAAAACCAGGGAGCTCAGCAACCGTATCCGCTGCAACGCCTGTCTGGTCAAGTCGCGCGCGCGATCAAGGGTAGCATACAAGGCCCGCGAGCCGGGACGTGCGCCAAGTGCGGGAAGAAAGATGTCTGTGAACCGAAGCAGTAGCCCGTACACGAGCCACAGCACACAATTGACGGCACCAGCGACGATCATCGAGAGTGGCAAAAGCTCCGTGTTGCGTTCTTGGATCACCCTCTTGACCATTTGTTGGGCTCGTAGATGTAGTACACTGCCAGGTAGAACAGGGACAAAGCGACCCCCACAATGTTGGTGGCCATCGTGGCCACCAACATGCAGTTTTGCCGGCGAAAGTTTGCAAGTCCGTCATCGAACACTAGCACTGGAATGTCATCGACCCCGTGGGGTTCACTTGCAACGGCGAAGGCCGAAGAATACTCACAGCACAATCTACAGACGGATAATGTGCATCAAGCCAACTTGCTCGGAGCAGGATAGTGTTGCGGTCGTCAAACTCGCGTTGCTCACTCACTGAGACCACCAGCTTCGGTAACCATAGAGCTCTTTTCGCCGACTTTGACCACCAGCTTCCACGCTCACTTGGCACACCTCAATGCTGCAGCTTCAACAAATGGCGAAAACCTTACTTGCGTATGACATGGTTTCTTCCCCTGTCTGAGTCCTCTGGCAGGACATGATCGTTCCCATCCTTTGGGCGCCGAAGGTGGCCTGTGACCGGTTGTCCTGTGACTGGCAAAGAATTGAGTCGCTGAGTGAGGACATCAGACTGGGGTCGAGCTGCCGGTTGGCGAGGGAGTGTCAATGCGTTGTAGTTGTGTAACTCGTGCTTGCTCTTGAAAACATTGACCTGATTATACTGCCGAGTCTACGGCACTAGACTCGAGTCCTCTGGCAAAACTCGCTCGCTTCCGTACTCCTCCGGGTCCTCCTTTGGAGGATGTGCATCGAGCCGTTCAGGTGTCAGCAAAGCGCTATCGCCCTCCAGTTCCAGGTCAAACTCTTGCTTGAAGACGCCAACTGCAAAAGAAACAAAAGAAAAATGAAGACAGATATGGTAGACCTCTCCGAACTTGTTAGATGGTTCATTCACAAATGCTTGGAATTGCAAGCGCACTTTGTCTGGTTTCCTCCTCGTTCCAGCAGCAAAGTCAGCCATCGGCACATTCTGGAGGGGAGCATAAATGTGCTCCTAGTCTTCCGAGTGAAGCTGAAGTGATTCGTTGCCGTACTGCTCGATCCATCGAGACAGGGTTTGCCCTGTCAACGACCTGTATTCCGGAAATCTCCAAAATCGTCGTAAGGTGGCCGCCTTGGTGGCTCCAGTCTCTCAATACCAGCTAACAACTTGTTTTTTCTGTGCTGCAGTATAGCTGTGGGGTTTTGGAACGCCTGCAGTGTCGGATGAACGATTGCCTAATCGTTCGTCTACCCAGTGGTGCAGTGTTGGGTAGGAAAGACGGGCAAACTCTGGTTGGCGTCGGAAATGGGTTAATGTCCTACTTCGCGATCTGCCGTTCGCAAAGTGCCAAGCAACAACCTGATCTCTTTGGCCTTTGCTGTACCGAGCTGTTCTCTCTGCGTTTTGCGGGCTGCTAGAGCTTTCGAGTGTCGAAGCATCATTTACGTCAGATCCAGCATCGGCAGAGTTCGGGTTTTCTTGGGAGAACGACGATAACAGGTCTTCGAGCGAAATGTCGTCACTTTCAGCTGAAAAAAACGCGTCGAGAGGAATTTTGTCTTCGTCGCCTACATCGTCTTGCGTGTCAAAACTGATAACGACGGCGTTCTCAATTGGCCTCTCGCCTTGAACGAGATGGCCTGATGCAATATCTGCCTGAAACAAGTCGTACTCTTTCTTCCAGTCAAGATAGTTTTTAGACGAGCTAGAGTGCTCTCTGTTTCGAGCCCGAACGCCCGTATCCGGGTTGCCATAGGCCGCCATAGTCAGATTGTGGCTTCCAGAAATGACGGTTGTATCTGCTAAGACTTGCTTGGTATGCACCATCGCAGTATCTCTAGGCTCGTAAGTACTAAGACCAGCCCGAATCAGCATGCTGAAAACGGGAGCTGCAACTCGCGTCCGCGCTGATCCATGCTGGATGCGTGCATGGTCCAAATGGTCAAAACAATGCAAATTGAAAGCAAGCAAGTGTAGTTGTACAAACCCAAAGATTGGCAAACAAACAAACAGATCCTCTTGAGATGCAGAAAGCGCTCTTCTTCTTGCTCGACACTAAGTGCTGGTCACGACCGAATGAGAAACAGGCGCCACTGTTCTGACAAGATGGCCAGCTTGGCAAGCTGCCCAAAAGGTTGCCTCGAGTTTCTTGGCTCGTTCTCGGTTGGTCGTTGGCGTGCAGCCAGCGGCGACGCAGCTAGTCATGCATGCCCCCAGCGCAACGTTGCAGTCGATGATAGCGAACGGAGTGCCAACACCTGCGGTCACTGTGCCAAACGTCGCTCCGGCGGAAGTGTAACACGCCACAGCGAGGGCATTGCAGCCCGTTTGGCAAATGCCATACGCGAGGGGTCCAGCATTGACTTCGGGTGCACTGGCGAGTCCCAGCACCAGGAACGCGGCTGTCAACGTCTTGAACGTCTTGAACATCTTGTAGCGCTGCGGGTTTTTATCTGCGGGCGGCCGAATGAGTTATGATCAACATTGTAGAGTAGAGAAGCTTTGGATACGTTGTTGCGATAGCACTCGTTTTGCATCAAGTCACCTGGTCACCCATGGACATTAGCGCCAGTAACACCACCGATGCAGATCTACCTGCCGCTTTCACTTCGTTAGACAGGGCCAATTTCAATCTCCAGTGGCTCTCTCGTCGCCGCGGCGTTGACCAAGTTTGCATCCATTGCTGGGGGTGAGGCGGTTGAACCGAGGTGGTGCACCTGGGCACGTAGAGCTCTCCACACGATCAGTTTGCTGTGATGCCAGTTGGCACTTATTCTGCCCGTGAACACCCCGAGGAACCTCGTCGTTTGACAAGGGGTCCACGAAAGTAACGTAGGAGTCGCAAAGCACACGTACGTAAGACGCACGACGTCCCAGTGTATCTAAGACGCGGCCCGGACAACGTAGACTACCTTCATTTTTTGAGCTGCACAGACCGTGATGTCTTCCTATTCGACTTTGAGCACTTTCTTGATAGTCTTGAAGACGTCTTCGCGTCCTGAATCCAGTTCACTTAGGCAAGAGTGCTTTAGCCATCGTTGAGGCCTCGTACATGTACTTCCTGAACGACAATTAACTGTCGCTGGTCCTACGATCTTTGTGCCTACTGATCAAGAGTGTGGCGCGCTCGCTGGTGTCTGAACAAGTCGGGATTCCGAGCTGTTTTGTAGGTGCAACCATCCACTCCGCACACAAACCGTTTGATGCCCCTGCACAAACGACAAGCATACACATAGCAAAACGTTTAGTTTCAGATGCCAAACGTACTACAGGTCACTTACTCATGCGAACGTTCATGGCCTCGTCGGTCTGATGAGCGAGCAAAACGTTTACCGCAGCCGCCATATTCGCACTTGTAGGGCTTCTCACCCGTGTGAACTCGAGTGTGTGTTTTCCAGTCGGCTTTACGCAAGAAGCCTTTGTCGCACGTCTCGCAGCACCACTTCTTGTCACCGCCATGAATTAAAGAATGCCGATTGAGATTCCCTTTCTGTGTGAACCTCTTACCGCAGTCTGGAAAGAAGCACATGTACACCTTCGGTGAGTTCTGTCGTGGCGGCTTCTGGCTCGCTGTCCCGGGCGATAGTGGCATCACTGCAGTTGGCGACATCACACTATTGGAGTGCTGCAACTCGGTGAAGGTGGCATCCCCGCTTAGGAATAGCTCCAAGTCCGCATCGGGCTTCGAAACACGGGGAGATGCTGAGTCAGCGTGCGTTGTAGGACGTCTCACACTCTGTCTGTCGTCCGTGCTCGTTGAGAAACCCTTCGTAGCAGACTCTACCTTCGTAACTAATTTGCCAGCCTTGCAAGCAGCTTCAAATGCGTCGATGTCCTTGACGGCTTGTGCACGGTCGGTGGTAATTGTGCAGCTCTCGGTGTTCTTGGGCTTTAGAAAGGCTTTCCTTATCCCCTCTTTACCCAACGCCGCCACAGTGATGTTGAATGAGCCATCGACGATAATACGGCCATCGCAAATCCACTGTTTAGTGTGCTGCATGGCAGCGTCCAGCGGGGTGTAGATCTCCATGTTGTTCACCAGTAAATACTCATAAATATCGTGACAGTCTTTGTTCCACATCGTTTTCTTATCCGCGATGATCACAACGATGACTCCGCGGTTCTTCGCCGCCACCACACGTTCTGCCACAGCTCGGTGCGAGAAATAAAATGATGAGATGTACATTGAAGTGTGCGTGTTGTCGATTAACCCGAACAGTAGTTCGAGCAAAGTGCCATCTCGCCCCCATGTACCTTTAACGGGTACGTCGCGTACCATCAGTTCCAGCAGTAGGCCATCGTGGTAGCGCCCATAGTTGCGTAGGCTCATCCCTAGTATCTTGGCGATTTCTGTTCGGCTGTACGAGATTACACTGCTGCTGTTTCTTCCAGCAGTATGCTGTTGCGCTGGCCTTCTTGCTGCTGCTGCTTGAAACTTGTACGCAAATCCAGCAACAGATAAAGGCGGGGGCCCTCGTGTCTTCTTTGGCTGGCCGCGACGATCAAAGCGGGCCTGGACAAGGCGAGTCGTGCACCCGAGAATCCGCGCCACCTCGCTCCTGTCGAACCGCGACAGTCCACCACCTCCATCCTGCTGCAGCGCCGCGCTGCTGCCGATGTCCTACAGACACAGCAGCACAAGCCTCGGAAAATCTCTCGGTAGACAATATTTTTCGTATGCACTCTTCCATCCTCGTCAATAGCTTCCGGGTCTACCGCAATCTTGATGGCTTTCCTTGAAGTCACTCTAGAGAGCGCCACATACAACTGACCGTGGGCAAACACGGGTGTTTCGAGGTAGACCCCCACGTGGTGGATCGACTGTCCTTGCGCCTTGTTGATCGTCATGGCGAAGGCTGGTACAACTGGAAACTGCTTACGTCGTAGCTTGAACGGGAACTCCTTGTCGTCGTCTTCAGAGTAGAAGATAGTACGTGGGATGAAGACCCTCTTGCCCTTGAATGGGCCCGTCATGATACTTGCCTCAATGCTTCGCTCACGCAGAGACACCACTCGAAGCCGTGTTCCATTGCACAATCCTGCGTCGCTGTCCAGGTTTCGGATCATACTGATTGGCGTCCCACATTGTAGCGGGGCTACACCGAATAGTGACATGGGTTCAACTATTCTGGGTGGTGTGTCAAACACTACTGCACATCACGGACACAAATGGGTACACAGTACCCACTTGCTCTGAGAGCCAACCAATGGGGCTGCTCAGGTTTTATATAGGTTTCACTATAGGATATTTGTAGTTTGTATTGCAGGCCAAATTATGACAATCCTATAAATATAAGCAGTCTTAATTCTACCTTAGTCTTGGTAACTCGCCCCCTTAGGCCAGGGACCAGTGAACTGCCGTTCACTAGGAGTTTGTATACTCCTGCACACTTCCTCTGTGCACGGTGCTGTGTGACCCCGTCACAGACACGCAGGCTGCTGCACGACAGCCGCAACGACCTCATATAAGCGACGAAGGTGACAGGAACGTAAACGCTTCGATCAATGATTGCACTCGTACCTCCGCGACGTCTCAGCGGATGCCACGGGTAGCGAGTACAGACCGAAGGTAACACTTTGCACGACTTGCCCAGTTCTTGGTCAGCGATGATGAAGCCGCTTCAAGCACGCCGGAAGCCTTGGGTCACAATAACGTCAGCGGCGGACAAATATCTACAGTACGAACAGCAAAAGACATCATCAACAAGATTTCGTCACCTGAGTCGACATTTCGAGCAGCTTCAGATTGGCTAGAGGGAACTGGTGCTGGCGTCACGAATGAAGAGGACATACATCAAGCCGTTGTCGAGATTTTCCCGGAGTATTATCTACTCATCGACACTATGTCTAACCGTGCTAGTACTCTGGCTCAGTTACTAAACACAGATCCGAAGGCACGTGCAGAGGGCACTGAAGATGAAGGGGATAGTACTGGCGATTCTTCGGACGAGATGACGAGCGCAAGCACGGCAACTCCTGCATCAGACGAGTACCAAAAATGGCCAGCGTCGGTCCCGATCTCAATTGCACGAACTCACCCAAAAAATCCCCGCAAAGATGATCTTGCGTCGCAGCCTGCATTTTCGAAGATCGAGGGGGCTCAACTTGCTCAGCAGCGAGAGTTGCAACTGATGGAACGGGAAGTCCGCATCAAAGAATTTTTTATCGAAGGAAAGAGACATTGATTCCCGTGAAAGACAGCTAGAAAATGAAGAACGTGTCGCTGCTGCACGCATTGACGAAGCCAACGCCCAGGCAATTAAGTTACGTGCGGAAGCTGAACACTGGGACCAACAGCGCAAAGTAACGCTTCGTCAGGAGCGGAAAAAACTTCTCGATGAAGGTGTCTCCCAAGTCGAGATTGATCTCGTGCTGCCACCACTTGCGAACTTCTAGCAAATACGCTAGTAGCTGATTGCGACTTTCATCATCTTTGGCGTCATCCGGAACAGGTGCGTTCAGTTCGTCGTCGTCGTCCAGTTGACCTGTCATTAATCGGTCGAGTTCACGTTGCCATTTTGGAGGAATAGGCTCCGCGATGAGGAGATTGTGCAAAATGCACGCGCAGGTTACGTATCGTATCAACCATCTCATGTGTTTCCTCTTCTTGCTGAGTATCACGCGAATTTCACGTAAGTATTGGAAACGCATCTTTATCAACCCAATGCAGTGTTCGCTTTTGGTGCGGGCTTTTGCAAGTTTGGTGTTGAAATGCTTCTTGTCTGGATGCATCTGCGCCTTGGGAGGGTTCTTGAGCGCCGGTGTCATGTTTGCCGACGCTTGAAAAGCAGAATCGCCCAGCACGTATTCACTGTGTTTGAAGTGATCTCGTGCTCTTAACACTAGCGGACTATTCATCCACACACGATTGTCGTGGACAGAGACCAGCCATCCAACAACAATATCCCGTACTCTTGCAATGTCGTCACGGGTTATTAGAGCATTAACGGAGTACGAAGCTTTACGACTGTAGTAGTCCTCGCCATGGTCGCGCGGTTTCGATGCGAGTGGAAACAAAGTCCCACCTGTAACTCCGACACAGTTGACAAAGCCATATTTATCGTTCATTCGATATGCAATCATCACGCGCTCCTCAGCGTCTGTCCAGGTCACCGTGGATGCTTCAAGTTTCATCACAGCTGTCGACGCTCGGTAGAGATACTTGCGCACCGACCCACTTGCTATACCGAGAAATCCACCCAGCTTCGACCCAGAATTATCGTTCCCATAGGTCCCCAAATACTTCAGAAGTACCAGCAAGTGAAGTTCTGCTCCGCCACGAAACGGCTTGCTACCTGAAGATAGGAAAATGGCATCTTCTTGTACCAGATTGACCAATCTGAAAAACATATCACGTCGAAGTCGAAAGTACTCCTGGAACTCAGTGTCATTGAGCTCCTCGTGATCATAAAGCAGGACCCTCCAGCAATCTCCTCGGTGTCAATCTTTCACAGGGCGGTTCACGCAGCGTTCAGCCTCGACTGCTTTATACTCCATCATCCACAACTGGTCAATGTCGTCTTCTGAAGAGTCATGCTCGCTTAGTAGGTCGCGGTTTGTCGCTGCAGTACTCCGTTTTGCGATAATTCGACGAAGATCCCGCAGCTCTCTTCCTCTTGCAGACAGTCGTGGCATCTTAACGCGCGAATGGGTGGGTGTTCAAGCGTGTAGTGAGTGAGTGAGGGCTGAAACTGCGATAAGAAGATGAAAACAAACTGCAAACTTGATTTGGGGCTGTCAAATAATCGTGTTCTAATTGGTCAGGATATTTCTTCAGTCCGCTCACGAAGAAAAAAAATCCATTTTGCTGCCCAATTGACTACCCCTGATAGGGGTACCCAATCCTGTCAACAGCAACTATATTTTGTCTGCGATGCATTTTCGATTTAATGAGTTTTGTCCAATGAGGTGGTGTCGAAATTGTCTTCCCCTAATTGCTCACCCGCAGCAAGTTCTTACTTTTTTATCGATACTGGATGATACTGACATTTGGAGCGAAGTTGACGTAACCATTCGAGGGGCAAACAAATGACAAGCAAATCTTGCCGCCACCAATGCCGCGCTCAAGTGCGCGTCAGCGAGAACTGCGGCGTCTACAGACCTTGATGAACCATCGCTCTCAAGCTGCCAACTCCCGATTTCTTCTGGACCAGATCGACTGTTTCGAGGAGGATATAGACGAGCTACTGGCTGCACACTATCAGGCAATGGCAAGCTCGCGGTACCTTGCACGTGCTCCGTCTTACCGGAAGCGCGCCGACCGGTGGAAACCCTTTCTCTATGACTCATCCTACATGAACGACCGTGAGTTCCTCGAGCACTTCCGCGTATCACACGACGCGTTTGCACGCCTTGTCGACCTCATCCGAGATGATCCCATGTTCGCGCACGAGACCCACCGGACATACCGTGGCGGGCCAGAGCTACACATGTTGGTTCTACTCAAGTACCCCGGCAGTTGCGGAAATGACAACACATCTTCCAAGCTTGCGCTGTTGTTTGGTCTCGGGAAAGGAAGTATCGATAACTACGTTCGCTGTGCAACCGCATTGATATTGAAGTTGGAGGCCTCCACAATTACTTGGCCAGACCACGATGAGCGCCAGGATATCGCACAGGGAGTTCACGTAAAATACGGCTTCGTCAACTGCGTGGGGATGACGGATGGAACATTGATTCCGCTCGAGTTCAAGCCGATATCAAATGGCGAGGACTATTACACTAGGAAGGGAGGCTACGCGCTTGACGCGCTCGTCACCTGCGATGACGTTGCGAGGATCCGTGATATCGTTGTGGGCTGGCTGGGTCCAACTCATGACAACCGTGTTTGGACGAACGGCCGTCTGAACCAGGAGACTGAAAAGTTCTTCTGTAAGAACAAGTATGTTCTGGGCGATTCGGCGTTCTAGGCGTCGCCAATAATGATTCCGGCATTCGAGAAGCCATCGCATGCTGAGCTGGACGCCCACAAGTCGTACTTCAACACCAAGCTCGCAAAGGCACGCATCAAAACGGAGCACTGTATTGGCCTTCTCAAGGCGAGATTCCAGTTTCTAAAGCGGGCGCTTATTCTCATCAAATCCAAGCACGACATGAAGCGGCTACTGCGACTCATTATATGCGCAGGGGTCCTCCACAACCTTTTGACTGCTGAGCCGATCCCGCCGGCGTGGGAGGACGAGATGACTGCCACTGTTCTGGACGGTGACGACGAGCTGAATTCACCACTACCAAGCAACGCATCCGGAGAATTACGGCGCAACCAGCTCTTTTGCTTCATGCTAGAAACGCGGGGCTAGGGGAAGTAGTAAATCAATATCGTCAGGTGAGATACCTTCGCCGAGTAACTTCTTACGCTCGCTGAGGAGAATCACTCGACGCTCCAGAGCACACTTTTCCGCTTCCTCACGAAGCTTGACAGCTCGAGCTTCGGCTTCTTCCTTCCTCGCTACAGCTTCTTGGGCTTCATCAGCAGCACGAGATAGTCGTAGGAGGAGCTTCTCTCGCTGAAGCTTGCATTGCTCGTGCTGATACTGCAGCTTCATGGTCTGGTACTCCTTCTCTTGAGCAACTTGTGTAGCTTTCAAATCGGCCACGTTCTTATCCAGCCCACCGCAACCTGAATAATTTGTTTTCGATCGCCGCCGAGACTTTGCTATCGATTTAGGAACGCTGACGGGGCGCTTCCTGCTGCTGTCATTACTTCTAGCTGGTGCCGAGATTTTCGCTCTGCTGTCCGTGACGCTCAACGAGTCACTGTTCTCGCACTCACTTGAACGAATTACAGTAACCTGACCAATCGTGTTTTTGCTGTGTCGAGTCGTTCCCGCTCACTGTGACGGCGGAAGTGTCCGTGTCCTCAACATCCGACTCATCACCAGCAATTTTTGCTTCGCTAGGTATGATGCCATCGCTGTCAAGCACGGCCGTGTTTATCATCAGTGGCCGGACAGATGGTCGCTCATGCATGGGGTGCAGCTCGTAATATTCCGGACATCGTGACAGAATCCCCTTACTTAAATCCTCCTCATCAGTGACCCCTGAGCCCGTGCTGGCTAACCAATCAGCCGCTGCGCGGTACGTGTGCTCGAGCGAGCTGATTTTCGTCAGGATATCCTTGTGTGTACGGACAGTTGTGACACCACACTTGGCGATGAAATGTACAGCTTCACCCGCTAGACTGGTCTTGGTCTCGCCATGCTGACCACTACCACCACGATACCGCAAGTAGTTGTCATTTGATGTCAGCCAGTCAATAAGACAACTCATTGAGCTCGCGCTTGGTGTTGGCCCGTCGTCATGCCAGGCCACGCGTTTCTTCGTCAATGCAGGTTCGACCGCCGCCTCTTTCGTCCGCTTGATTAGCGCGTTGCAGCACCTCTTGCCACAGATCGGCTTGTCGACAACGCCAGTACGGCCAATAGATTCGAGCAAGCTGGTCAAACATGCGTGATGAATAGTCTTTGTGCATCCACTTGTTGAGCACTCGGACACAATTGGATTGTCTTTTTGAACTGACGATAGCTACAGCTGACCACAGGAGCTGGTGCAGCGGACGCAATATCGTCAAGTTCCGAACGTGTAGTGCCTTGGTCTTGCTGTTCCATGTTGTCGTAACCAGCCTGACTCAACTGCTGGACGTTCGTGCAATCCGAAGCCTCACACTGTTTGTTGTGTACGCTAGCAGATACCGGCATCTTGACGATTACGATGGCGTGTTCTAGCTCAAGTCGCAATACGGAAGTATGAGCGTGGTAGATTAGCAGTTGACCCGATCGACGAGGTCAGCTGGAACGCGAGCCTGATGGAGGATCACAACGACGGCGCGGGTCAGATGTACATTCAGTTGGGCGGCACGGGCACAACACACGTGTAGAATTGCGTCACGGACCTGACGCTCCAGTGGTTGGGCGGTGGTTCGCGGTAAGCGAGAGATATGGGGGCGCGAGCTTGGCCTACGAGTTCAGCCGTGAGTCACGAGGAAAGATATAGGGTCGTGAAGAAAAAATCTGCTGCTGCTGTCCTCCGTCCTGCTTGTTTTTTCGCTGCAGCTTACTTAATTTGTGATAGCCAATCAGATTGCCGGAAATAATTCTGTTGCTGCCGCGTGAAAAAATGTGTCCTGCTGTCAGGATTGACTACCACTATTGTAGAGGTTTACATGATCTTTCTTCTTCGCGTCTGCAGGGGTTGCTGCAATACAAAAGGCTAGGCTTTAGAATCTGACGGCCACGTGTGAAAAAGTAAGAGGCGAAATCGTCGCGAGTTGAGTACAGGTGCCGGAGACGAATAAGGGCCAAACCGTATGAGAAGTGCCGCGTACAGCAATACAGGCAGAAACTTCTCCGGGGCCTTCATCTCACGGCTGAGAAACAATTGCAAGTTACTACATTCAGGTTGACGGGGCACCACTCCTGTTTGTTGCTCGAGTTTTCCCTATCTACGTTGTGGCCGCACCATAACGACAGAAGATGCCTTTCGCTGGTGTGCATGACAGCCGCCATCGGAGATGATGTTGCTGGGCACGGAGAGGAAACCTTCAGCACCGCGAACACCGGGACGACTGCCCATTCGTATGGTCCATCCTTGAAATGAGGTGGACGCATCACCTTTCATTACGATCAGCTGCATTACTTTGTCATTTTGATTTTGATGCAGATCTCTCTTCAATAAACAGGAAGAAGAAGAGAAGAAGAAAAAGAAAAAGCAAATTGATTAACCAATACAGGAAGCTCGACATGCTCGCGTAGTATAAGCTCCATCAACCACGAATCGAGGCACTCACCTTGCATCCGTCTGCCCTCGGAAGTTAACTCCGTTGTCCGATTTCCTGACGGTATTGGCGTGGAGCAAAGGGGAACTGAATTCACAGGAACAGCTTTCTGACAGACAACGGCACGCAGGCTCCAGTGCTCAATTTGCGGCACGGTGCGACAACGATGTCCCAGAACCGGAAACCATTCCTTCCTGCCCTGCAGCAAAGCCCTGAGCAGGAACCTCCCGTGCCGTGCGGACGTTGTAGACGAGGGAGATCATTGGTACGGTCGTACAAGAAGCACCTTCTCACAGATTCGTGTCGTTGAGTGCTTTGGGAAACGAGTTTTGGCATTTGGCATCGCTGGCACCCTGCCGGATAAACAGCAGGCTGTATATGTACGGATTCCGAGCTACGGACGTTCGAGTTACCTTGCAGGTACATGTATACATTGTACTTGCACCGGCACTGTCGGATTATTTTATCAGCGAAGCTAATTGACGTAGCTGTCGATGCGGTGCAGCAGCGTTACCTAGCAGTTGGTGCCTCTCGGCATGTGGTTGTCACTCCGTATTTTTGCATAGACCCCGAGTTCCTTCCGACGTTGCCTGCACCAGAAGACGACAGAGGGTAAGGCGTCGAGCGATGTCCTAGCGCCATCGTGGCGTCGGCATCGTATGATGTGCGAAATCCTCACGCAATACCAAGGCACCTTCGTATCGTGCGGTGCCCCATAGGTTCATGTTCGCATCACCTGTGCAGGACAACGAGGTGATTAAAGATGGTAAGAACACGAACCCAACGTGACTTCAAAAGCACGCACCTCTACGGAGCCTCGGTGCTCTACGTTGTTCAATTCAGGACGAGTTGACCAGCAATTTGTAAGCACTACCGTCCGATCGCCAAGTTTTGCGCGTTCAGCGACTCGAAAGATGCGGTCCAAGCAGAGAAAGTCTCACCTTGGACGCCGATGTCTTAGCACAGACGAACGAAGAAAAAAAGAATACATGTACACATGCACATACTCGAAATGATCCGGAGATTTGAGAGTTTCAAAAAGTTGTTGGTTGCTGTTGGCGTTGGCGGTCAACTCGATCACGGTCAGCATCTGGGGGCGATGGTCTATCGATGTAAGAGACAGCCGACCGCTTCCAGCTGATGGTATTGCCTCGATCCGCGACCGAGTCACACGGCGCTTTTAGGTTCAACTCCATCGTGGCTCTGTTGCCTGACTCACGCGATTTGATGTGCGATAAATTCACCGCGCAGAACAGCGCGCACCGAGCACAAACTTGTGGCGACAAGCCCGAGCTCAAATCGCTGGAGGCTTTGGCTTGTTTACGCCTGACGAGATCGAGCCCAATGCGTCCAATAAAGCAAGAACTAGCGTAAGCCGCAGGTGCCAGCTGGGCCAGCGCCGCGGGGCTGTCTGAACTAGCTTTTGATAACGTAGCATCTCCTCCCCCCTTCACGCACTCTCACAACCAAACTTTCTCTCCTCGGTAGATACCAAAAGAAGAACGATGATGGTCAGCCACCGCAGGAACTTCGACCGTGCCCCCGCGCCGTTCAGCAACGATGTGATCGGAAATGTCCTTGCTCGGGCGGTAAACAACACGATCCGTCAGACTAGCCCCAACGTTGTCTCACAGCAACAGCAGAATCTTTACCACCACCACCTCCATCACACGCCCCCGTCCACGGTGATGCTACCCCCTTTGAGGAAGCTGTCACCATTGGCCACGACGAATACCCCCCAACCGGCCGAAAGCTTTCAACTGAGACCTCTACCAAGTAAACTTCACGACGCCACCCCAACACCCCCTGTTCGGAGTTTTGCGTTCCGTCCTAGTGGTCAAGTAGGTGATGCGTGCCCGCAGTCTTTTGTCGCTGCGGACTCACCTGCACGATCCGTTTCGGCCGCCGTCGCCACTCTATCAATCAGCCACCCACTGAATTCGACGCCCAAACAGAAGAGGAAGCGTAGGACGAGTGTCAAGTCGGAAGCTTGTCGCGAGCAGTGTCGAACCAACCAAGCACGGTATCGTCAAAAGCAACGCGAGTACGTGTCAAAGCTCGAGTCGACCGTATCACAACTGCGTGAAGAAATCCCCATGCTGGAGGTGCAGCGAAGGCGTCTTCGCTACGATGCGCACCAACGCGCGTGGGACGTCGTGGTCGAATACTTCCAGCTTTTTCAACACGGAGTTGGCGACGCTTTCGAGCAAGGGCCTGCGAGTTCAAGCGACGTCCTTCGGACATCTGAAGCTCAGCAACAGTTGATGTTTCTACGTTCTACGATGGCATCCGACGTCGAATTCGGCAGTGTGAGTGGCGTTGAGGTGTTGATGGAGCACTGGAGACGACTAACGGAGTACCATGATAACCTCAACTTTCAACTGACTCACCTGGAGAAGGTGTCCGAGAGTATCGTCACCGCGACGGCTATACTAAGCGTGACTATCACGAAAACTACGCTGGAGTGTGTTTTCCCCCACCTCATGGGGTCCGAGAACGTGGAGGACTTGTCGTTGGCAGTGCAGCTACTTGATCACAAACTAGACTACCCGTGTTCAGTGCTTTTTGTGTGGGATGAAGAAACCAGCCTCGTTGTGCGAGTGGAGACCGACATCGACATGGTGACACCTCTGCTAGGACTTCTAGGCAATGTCAAGGACGCCTCTCGAGTGGCTAAGGGTGCGGCCATGACCCCCAGAAACTATATTGACGAGACAGAGCGCCGAGCAGCATGATCAAGCACAAAGCGAGCGTATCCGTAGCAGACGGTAGGAAGAACTAGGTATTGGAAGCATCAAAGTACACATGCTGCGCTTGATCATCTCACTAGCACCATCTGGGCATGCATCAATCTTTATCTGGGCCAGGTCATGCTTCTACTGCAGATTGCAACGCTACTGTCGCCAGGAATTATACCAACGTCGCAGCCGCTTATCTCCCGTCAACATCTATCCGGGTAGTGCATATCCGCACAACTTGAGCTGGCGTCAGAGAGAAGATGCCGCATGCCTCCAAAATGGTTGTGAGCTGCTCGAAACCATCTGCAGCTGCAACAGACTCATCATCAAGCGCCTTATACACTTCCCGTAGTCGTGGTGCAGGCATCTCCAGTAGGTGGCACACCTCGCGCGTAAGACGGAAGTAGGACCGAGGTAGCGTCTTCGACGACCCTGCCGCGAATATGGCTACAACGGCCTTGATATCCACAACAAATTGACGTTCCCCAGCGCCGCTCAGATGAGAGCCGTCCTCCGTTGGTGCGGGGTTGTAGAACGCATCAAAAAGAGCGCGATCAAGTGCTGATGCTAGAGGTTTCCAAAGAGCGGGCCAGCATTCGGGCAACAGCATCTTGCGCGCACAAGCCAGGACACTACTGACGACCGTGTAGGTGCACGCCAACTCAGGGGAGACACCATGCACGATGTGCAGATGGTCGTTGTCTGCATCGTCATCGCGCCGCTCCATCCAGAATGGGCTACAGAATAGGTACACAGCACACAAGAGCACATGAGTCAGACTTGTTAGTAGTAGTTGGTAGCAACACGAAAACCTTGAATGGCACCTTCTTCTTACCTTAAGCGGTATGACTCCACATCACGTTCCGCTGTGCGCACCAACGTATTCTTGATACCTTCAAGCAGCGTCGTAGCGAGTGACTTGAGCTCCGAAATCTGCCGCTCGAATATCGTGTGCGAGAAGAGAAGTGTCTCAGGATCGTCTTGCGCTTCCTCCCCGTTGTTGCTCCGATTGTTGTTGTTGTTGTTGTTGTTTTTGTCGTTGTCGTTCGCAGGAGTAGCAGCCGGAGGAGCGATATCCACTGATGGGATTTGAGAACCTTGGTCGTCATCCTGGCTGTCAGTTTCTGCACGTCGAAAAAGGTTCTTCATCGTCTTCGATCCGACCGAATATGCTGCGGACAGCGCAGCTGTGGGCCCGATCATGGCACCTGGACCAGCCAGTGCTTGTCGAACCGCCGTCGCTTCTTCAGTGGCCAGTACAGCAGCCGAGGCACGTGTAAGTACCTGCTTCGAGTAGGCCATGTGCATCCGGAGCACTTGAGCCCGTGTCGTCTCCGATCGCGCCACCTTCCTTGATAGCTCCAGAAAGACGCTGCTCTGCTCCCAAGCCGCCAACGCATGTGCTACATGCTGCAGCGCATTAACCACCACGAGCAACTCCCCCCAAACGCGTTGAACTTTTGCGTCAGTTGTCTTCTTTGTCAGGGTGTTACTCAATCGGCGTCCACGATCGTCGCATAGTTGTCCAAATCGCCGTAGTAGCGGCAAATGCACCTGCATGACGTACAGGTACCGGTGTTCTTCCGTTTCCATGAGCGTAAACCGCTGAGAGAGGAAATCAAGTAGAGCCACAAAGCGCAGTGCTGCCGGAGGGACAAATTCTTGATCATTCTCCAGTTTGGAGTCTCCTTGGCGACTACACACATCGTCTTCCAGCTGCCAAATCGCCTCAACTTTATCGCGAGAAGCACCCAAATTAAACTTGTTGCTCGATAGCCCAGCCTCGAGGGTGGATGATAGCACACTGAGCGCGTAGGTGACATCAGCGCTAGTCCAGGCGAATAAAACGTCGGTGTTCGATGTGAAAACGTCAATACACCGCGGGTAAGCGCGGCGGTCAGCGCTTGCCCAGGAACCGTAGTCAATATCATCGTCTATGGTCCGTTCGAAGAGCAGTACTTCATCCAGTGTATGGCACAACAGTGGCGGGTGCTGCACATGACAAGACATATCAACGGTCAACCAAAATATCGAGTGAAGTCTCACAGTCACAAACTCACCGCTAGAAGTGTTGGGAGGTCCTGTGTAAGTTTACGACAAACCGCCTTGACAAGTCCACGTAACAGGAGAATCTGCGCGTCCCAACAGTGAACTTCTTCGCGGCGGCGATGCAGTTCAGGTGTAAGTGCATGAGCCAGGAATCGCGTGTGCGCATTCGTTTGCTCCTGCACATGGCTCAAATACCACTCCGGTTTAGCCAGTCTGTTTGTCGTGCTTTCTGCTCTTTCAAAATGGTAACGAAAACGCAGTAGTAACGGATCCAAAACACAGTCAATCGCCCACAGATCCGTCGTCGCCGACTGTGACTGTGACTGCGACTGGGACTGCTGACTCAGCTGCAACGTCAACAGGTACGCGAACGCCTTGGACACCTCCGTCAGCTCCTTCTCCTACAAATTATAGTCAATATCACAACCTGTTAAGTCCCCACCCTTGCCATCAGTAAAAACTGGTTAAATAATTCTCCACCTTTTCAACCAGTTCCTGCTGAGTTGTCAAAGGTTCCGGCCAATTAATCTTCTCCAGTACCGATTGCAGCTTCTTCACAGCAAATTGACGTAAATCCACCGACAATTCTTCGACCCGACGAGCTGCTTCTCTCTGTCAACATATTAACAATAAGAAAATATCCGTTAGTTCTCTCTTATTTCCATCCCCAAAAAATGACCTTAAAAACTCACTCGGACGACTGAAAATTCTTCTGGAAGAGCCGCACTAAAAGTTGCCAAATTCTGAAACGCTTCTAGAGCGTCTGGCGTGGCTTGCGCCGCCTGATTCTTGGCCTCTTGGCTCAGTTTCTCCACTTGCACTGCCGCTTCCAGGTATTTGGCTCGAGCTTGGAGTGTCTGCAGCTTGGAGAGGCCGGGCCGAACGATGCTCTCTAACTGTTGGAAGTGCTGCTCTGCAACTGTGAGTTGAGGTCGAAGTGACTTGAGTTCAGTATGCACCGCTACAACGTCGTTGTGCTCTTCAACTGTAGTATTGCTGGGGCCGCTTATGGAGGCCTCGTTTAGCGCAGTGGCCAACTCCGTGAGCTCCTCCTGAGTGTGCAAGCGCAGAGCTGCGAGCGCCGAAGAGACTGCAGCCCAGTCCACGTCCTGGATTTCCTGATCAGAGGCGTCTGTGGGCACAGAGGCCAGCAGCGTCGAGCTGAGCGACGACAGCATTAGCTCGGATTTGGTGAGTGACGTGTAATATTAGAGTAAATACTTTAGGAATATACGAGTCTAAATGCTAGATGCGTTAGGAATATATGTTCTAAATATGGTCTGTATATTTTACAGTGTATTGATTCCTACCCAGAGCACTTGCTCTGGGGGAGATCACAGGTCGTATGGAGACAACTTGTAGAATTAATGTCCTAAAAGTTGCATCCCACCCCGCGGAGGGTTCCTCTGCAAACACAAGCAAAGCAGATTCGTCAATCTATTCGAAAGGCACGATCAAAATGACTCAGGAACCGCGCGAAATTCTCCATTCAGCAGGTACTCGACAAAATGGACGCCGCTGGGCGAGAGAGCGGATGGGCCCGTGCTGCGCAAGTACAACAATCAAAGGATATTTGGCAAAACGACGGGGTGCTAACGGATTTTCAAAGATGGACAATTTATCGGATATGTACTAGAACATTGAATCTGTACCATGCTGGTTGGCCAACGCACCGAAATTGCTCGTACAGCAAATGTTCGACCAGAGTTGAGACGATAGAGCACATAGTGTGGGGCTGCGCACGGGCCAAACAAGTGTGGATGGAGTGGCTTCCTCATTGGCTTGGGCATTATCTTCACAGGGATGAATTAACAGCTCTCATGCAGCACCTTGCATCCAGAGAAGCCCCACCCCTTTCTCCGAATTTCATCGAAGAAGCGTCGAAAAGTATTCCACAGTGGGTAGAAGAACACAATGAAGCGATGCAGATCATCTGTCTAATTTGGACAACGAGTACTCAGTGTACGCTCTGGTTAATCCGAATCAAGGAAATCTTCGAAGCGGAGAAACAATCCGTACAGAGAGCCAAACATGTACTCTGGAAATCTGCTGAGTTCCAAACACAGGCGGTGATACGAGGCATGGTATCTCAACCAGCAACACGTCATCTTGGCTTCATGGTGGCTCAATGCTATGCTGTTTTTGTAGCAATGCAGCCATCCGATCGACCGTTAGTGTTGCACAGCTGGACTCTCATTTTTCACTCGAAGAAGCGAGCTGAAGGCAGGAAAGGAGCGTGGATTCTTTTGGGAAACGCTCTTCAAAAGGTATCAGTAGTTGGAGTAATCCAAAAGGAGCAAATGACGGAGATCCGAATGGCACAGGAATTGATAGCAGGGGCGATAGCTGAACGTAAGACCACTACGCCTCTCTCAACGGTGAAGCTCGACCTGTTTGGAACTCAAAAGAATATCCAAGCCAGCCGAGTAAATCCCAAAACTCGACAGGGGTTCAAGGAAATTGCGTTAACAACATGGACACCGATAGCGAAAGAGTTGAAAAAAGCAGTCGAAGATATGGTCAAGTCACAGCCACATGTAAACGACGGTCTTGGCCGAGGTGGAGTCACGATCTTAAACAAAGTTCAAACCGAAATTTCCAAGAACAGAAGCCAAAGTTCAGCAACACAGAATCGATTTTCGATAAGGCAAAGCCTCCAGCGATACCAGGACTCTATAGTTTAACAAACATGAATAGAGGACCTCTTCAAAACTGAAACAGAATTTATGTCCTAAGTGTTCGGTGTGATAATTGTTCTGTCTTCTAGATACTCAACATAGAGAGGATAACTGGGAAGGTCAGCAAGAGGTCATGGAGTTCTCCAAAGACGAAGTGCTGTACGGCGACAGCAGTGCCCTCCAGGTACGTATTGGCCACGCAAGACATTGACTGGCTACTGTAAGTCCACTATCCAACGATATGCACTGCAGTGGCGACACAGCTGGCAAGGCTCTAGTGAGTCGACATAGCGTTGAACAGCAACGCATTCCCCCTCCTAGAGTTGACTTCTTGAACGTAAGTAAATGGATTCAGAAACTAGTTCGCAGTGCGTAAGAACTGTGTATAGTATCGATTATGTTTTGTAACGCTGATGGTACCACGAGTCACTAAAGTGAAACTCAGTGACACATCTTGGATTTTGTAAATACCGGTATCATAACACACATGACACATAACATTATGTACGCATACACAAGAACTAGAGGAGAGAGCAAAGACTGCTTAACGCCGCTCACCGACTGGTTTCTCATCGCATACATACCCGCGCTGACATACAAAATTCAAGACAAAAGCCAAGGCAAGCCAAAACATACAAAAACCAAGATGAAAAGGCAGCCACATACAAACTTCAACATATATTTAGCTTGAAGCTTGTTTTCGCCATGAACCAAGAAGCTACATGGCCTAAGGAGCGCGCGCAGCGCGCCCTGGACGCCGCCACGATGGACACCGATCGCACCGGTACGTGGGGGGCCGGATGCAGCAGCAGACGATGGCGACGGCCATTGAGCTGTGTGCGGTGTCAGTGCTAGCGTGGGATGGGCGTGGTCCACTCGCGGGCAAGTGAGCCATTACAGTACGCCCAAAAGTCACGTCATGGCTCACCTCGCCAGCAGAGCTCCTTGCGGCGGTAGCCCAACCACCCTCATTTGAAGATTTATCTCGGAAGCAGCAGAGCGCTGTCCGAGCGGGACAGGAGCTAGCTGCGTGCGGCTACAGGTGGGTGCCGTGCTTGCTGGTGTTCTATTAGCGGTGGCGGCCATACTGACGGTTGATTGTGTGCCTGTTCTGCAGCAGCGGCGGTGGCATCGGTAGCAGCAGCGCCGACGTGTAATGGGGCGCTGTTTACAACAGTCCCCAAAACACGGCACGCACGCTTGTGCGGTTGAGGAAGCGTTCCCGACTTGGAGGGAGGAGGCGACTCCCGACTTGGAGGGAGGAGGCGACTCCCGACTTGGAGGGAGGAAGGCGACTTGAGTACTTGAGGGAAAGTTTGCAACTGAATTGAAATGAGCTTATGGTTCCTGAATCCTATGAATAAAACCACAAGGGGCCCTTGAGGTTCAATGTAATTTAACCTACACATGTAGTATAAAACCTTGGGTTGAATCAGGTTGAACTTGAAGATTCTCCTTCGAAGAATCTTCCTGCCGCGTGGCGTCTTGTGATTGGCCACAAGAACTCAGGTGACACGCCGGCCTTGTTACCAAATAATGTCCCAGGTGAGGAACCATCATCATGCACAAAGAAGTGCAGAGAACACTTGGCGTAATCACTGATTGTGCCATGGGTGGATGTGAGCAAACATTTGAGCATGTTTACGCCACCTTTACCTTCATGACAGCAGTGTGTGAACCACACCAATCTGTGATCGCATAATCAATGTAATAGGCCAGAGGGGCCCATTACAATAAATTGTCTGCACGAACGTATCGTGTCAGACAACCCGTATCGCCTTGGCTCAAGGCACTGAATACCACCGTTCCAGGCCCAAGAACCACTCGAGTACAGCCACAAGCAAGAAAACATGAAGAACAAGACCCACAAGACCCACCGAGACTCAAGATACGAACGTGTATTGACTCCCAGGTGTTCAAGAACACCCAGCAATGTGTCGTGATGATGGTTGAAGACAAATGAAGCATGAAACCGACGGCCCAGACTCCTAGAAGTCTGAAACTGACCCCCAAAAGTCTGAAACCGGCCCCGTTCCAGAGATATATGGCCTCGTTTCAGAGATTCCAAGCCTTGGTTCAGAGATTAGCGACTGCTGTGAACACTACCAAGCTACCGAGACTCAAGAGCAGCAAGCCAAGACATCCTACGACTGTGTACAGCGTGTACGACCAAGAACTGTGCGGCCAAGAGTCCAGTTTCAGAGCAGAAGAGACGGACCAAGCACGTGGAGGTCCTGTCAAAGACAAACGAAGTGTGCACCCTATACAAAGACCAAGTGAACTCCCCCAAAGGTATAAAGAACACAAGATAATTACCCAGAAGATATTGAGAGATTCAGAAAGAAGATAGCCGAAGTAGAGAGTAACAAACAGAGTTAGTTTTACTGAGTTGAGCACAAGTCGAATTCGTTCGGTGGCCTGCTAGGACAAGGGCGCGGATGTAAGGACGCCGCGTACTTCCTCCCAAGCTTCAAGTCCAAGTTGCCTGTGGGGATCGTACGCGACGGCGTTTCAGAGTTGATCCACGGCATTCTATATCCTAGTTGGGCCCACTGAGTGAAGGTAAGAGTGGGGTTCCCATGTCATGTTAACGATTCTGCTTGGAGGGTTTAGCAGTCCCCTTTAAGTGTATTAGTAGACTGCGTTTCAGAGATTCGAGAGTATTGTATCCCTCTTAGAGGGTGGTGCGCGTGAGAAGAAGAGTGCGTTTCAGACTGACCAGTGTCTGGAGCGTATACTCAGTGGACTGGTGATAGACCCACCGCTCAAGGGTCTTAAAGAATAAGTAGCGGCTGTTTATTTGCATATATTACTCTGTATTTTGGCTATCTTACAAGGGAGTGTGTTCTGGGGCTTTGTTTCTGGCCCAAAAGGGTGCGTTTCAGACAGTAAACGACACGCCCGACACGCTCAAGGCCTACATTAACCACCAACTCGGCAGGTTGTCAGGTTGCCACCAAGATCAAACCAAAGAGGATACACAAGGGCCACACGCCAACTCTGGAACGTTCACGTTTCAGAGTTTCTGACCCCAGTTCCGGAGAGTTTATTAACTCTCTGGATCCCCTGGGCTACCGCACTATACACTTGCGGCGAAAAAGGTTCACCGACCTCGCCACATTACTGCTGGTGCCGTCGCTTACGGCGCAGACGTTCATGCTCGCTATCTTTGCATTCGAGTAGTCCGCCTTCTATACGCTACAGTTCGCGTACATCCGTAAGTTCCTTTTGAGTTGTTCTCTCTGGCTCGTCTTGCTTAGTTTTGCTAATTTGTTGCGGGTATTTGTCGTGTTTGGTAGTTCTGGCGTTCCCAGCTGAAGTGTACGGCTCCGTACAAGCCTTCTTGGTCGCATGCGCTTTCCTGATGGGCCTTCTTAACTACGCCTTCACGCCGTGGGTGCAGAATGGGCTCGATGGTGACTACCTGGTGGTGCTACTCATTATGGCGGCGCCAGTCCTCGCCTTGTATTTCTTCATGGGACTCATTCGCAACGATCAGATCGCTTCCGGCGATAATAAAGAGGGTATCACTGGGAATGAGGAGCTCGAGCACGGCAAACCCTCGATCAACTAACTAACTAGCCTCTCAATACCAGGTAAGGAGGTGCTTCGAAGTATTTGTCAATTTATCCATTCATTGGTGTTGATTTAGCATGAGCGGCTTCGAAGGGCAAGTCCGATAATCTTTCGGTCTACGTACGAACACGGTCAGGAGACTAAGAAATTCAGGATCCGCTAAATCAGCTTTGGTGAGTACAACAGGCAAATTACGAGGAGGGGTAAGTTGCAGCAAGCAAGCGAGTTGGCATGACCCGCGGTGTCTACCTTTTGCTAGTATGAACGCATCGTCAAAGCTCTTGACACAAGTGCATGAACGTTCCCGGTAAATTTAGGTGGTAAATCGGTATTTGTGCGTCTCCTTTTGGTCGGTCGTTTCGACAAGGCACACGTAGCTGGTTTGTCGGCATTGTGTGTCTCCATTTCGACTGGGATGGCACCAAGAACTCTCTGATCTCTGCTCGATCGATGTTTTGGGCGATGTCTGGACTTGATGTCGCACCTTCCTCTCCACCAACGGAGGAGACGAAGGCCGTCGAAGCGGAGGAGAACGGCGATCTCAAGAACTATGAGCCGGAGAAGACGGGGTCAGGACCTGCCAAGCCCTTCAACCGACTAATGACGACGTCCGCAGTAGCGGCGGCACTTGCAGAGGTACAAGTAGCTGAAGCACAGGTTGAGCGGCCCAAGAGGAGGAGGATTGACCGATGCCACTCCGCTGGCCTAAAGCCGCTTGTTGAAGTGGATGAGCATGGCCCTTCGTCTGGTTACCGCACGAGCGCACCGACCATCGATCCTGTTACGACTCCAATACCAACAGGGAGTGAGTCGCCTCGTAGTCATCTGAAGCGAGCCACCAGTGCACATCTTGCGGGGTTTCGTGAGCGGCTTAAAGCTGGTGCGAATGCTACAACTGCATCAGCAAATAAACGGACGCCAAGTATCGCAACGACGCCAACTTTCAAGCGAATACCAAGCTCCAGGGCGACACCAACGTTTCGGTCAGTGGCTAAAGCTGTGGCTGCTAGCACGACGATAACATCAGACCCAGCTACTACGACTGAGAAAGGCCGTAACTACGAGCAAATGATGGCACGCTTTCGACTGCGACGACTTGAATCGGCAGACTCCAATAGCGGTAGTAACCATGATGCCAGGGTTCTTACCCGACACAACAGCGCGTACATGCCTCTGGTAGATTCAGAGATAAGTCAACGACGTGTGGACGACCTGATACGTTCACGTAGTGAAGGCGAAACCATGGACAACACTATTGGTTGTGAAGGCGAGGTCTCATCGCAGTCGCGGATAAATTCAAGACCAGAGGAGAGCCCTCGCCATCCAGGTGCTCCCTCTTTCCATTCAGACAAAGAAAGCGCAGAACCTCCTGCTACGGCGTCGATAACTCCGGTTGGTCACCTTGAACCGGGGAATGGTGCCTTGGCAGGATCCATGCTGTCCATTCCTTCGGTCATTAAGAAGCCTCAACCTTCAATTCCTGATCATGAACAAACTCGTGTTTCTCAGCAAGGAGGAAAGCACGAGCTAGGTCATACCCAGCAACGTTCAACAACGAGAAAAGACTCGGAGCCTGTTGTGGTACTGGATCAAAACAATTTTCGCAAGTTTTCCTCGCAAGTTGGAAGTCGGCCACGCCTGCTTCCTCGAATCAAGAAGCGAACTCGATCCTTACTCGCAAAATTACGGGCGCCTCTGTCGCCGTTATCCAGGACTGCGCGTGTTCGAAGCTTCTGTTTGGTGCTTGCATTCTGCGTGCACACGCTTTGCTACCCATACGAAGAAGCTTTTCACGCAGGCGAACGCGCATGGTTCATTTCCGTGGATGCTGTGACTGAAATGATATTCTTCACGGATTTCTTGCTCGTCTTCAACACGAGCTATGTAAATAAACGAGGAGTGCTCGTGGTCTCGAGAAGACATATCGCGTGGAACTTTTTCACTGGGGCATTTGTGTTCCATCTTCTGGCCACGCTTCCGTTTGTGACGGCCTCGGTCGCGATATGTGGTGGTGTTGAAAATGCCATGCGTCTGGAACATCAATACAACGCATTCGAACGGTTCTCCCACACTTTAGCCGACATCGTGGTGCGGTCATACCGCATCGTACACATCTTGGGGTTACTGAGCGAGGTTGGACAGGTTCGTGTCGCGCGAACCGACAAATCTGTATTGGGCTGGCTGCTGTATTCGCGTTACTCCCATTTACTACGGATTGTTTGGATTGTGGGGGCCATCATGCTTATTGCTCATTGTGTGGCATGCTGCTGGAGACTACTCCTTATCGATTCGGCCAACGAAAGTATAGCAGGAACCTGTGGAGCGCCCATTGACCCCAGTGTCGAATTAGATGTGTACGCTGCGTGCTTCTACGTCGCGATGCAGTTATTACTAGGCCAAAGCATCTCAACGAATACGGCCAGGGAAAACATATTTGCATCCTGTGTGAATCTGCTGGGATCGATTGCCCTGGCCGTGATTTTCGGTGAAGTAGCAATGCTAGTAGCCAACTTCAATGCAAACTCCACAGCCTACCAGCGCAAAATGGAGTCGGTGTTCGCAGTAATGACCAAGATGCAGCTACCTGCCCCGCTTAGGGAACGGATACACCAATACTATGCTCACCTGTGGCGTGAATACGAGGCTCTATATGATGCTCCGTTGGAGCGGTTTGCGAAGGAGCTTTCACACAACCTCACGCTGGAGGTTGTACTTTTCAAATACATGGAGTTGGCCATGCACGTACCGTTCTGGGAGAATTGTTCACCCGATTTCCAGAAGATGCTTGTGTTGAGCCTTGACACCCGCGTATATCTCCCCGATGATTTTATTGTACGTCGTGGTGAAGTAGGAGACGAGTTCTACATGATCAATCGAGGTATGTGCGAGTTGGTGGGGAGCACGGATACTCAGGAGCACGCGACAGATCCTCTAGCTCGACGGCGTTCGCAGCTAAATACTGCTGATACCTCGAAATTGTACACTTCGTCTCATGATGGAACCGTTTACCTGAGTCGCGACGACGCTTTTCACCCCCACGGACAAGGAGCATCTCGATATGCGCACGTGGCTCCGGAAGGTGTCGCCCGAAAGAATGATTCAGTGAAAACTTTGACGCGTGGTCAGGCGCTCGGTGAGATGGCGTTGCTGATGAACTATCAACGCACGGCCAACGTCCGCGCGATGACGTACGTCGAGATGTGTGTGCTCAGTCGCACCGCATTCCAAGCAGTCTTAACGAGGTATCCGGCCGACCGAAAGCAAGTCATCTCACAGATTTTGATCACCTCCCTCGAAAACAACGAGCGATTCGGCATCCCCTGTCCGCTTACTGCAATGGTTCGTTCCGTGTTCGCTGACGAGGCGGACGGCGAAAAACTCATCACACCTCGTCGGGCAGCCAAGCTTGTTGCGTATGCTATCAACCCGGACGCCGAGGACGACTCGATAAAGTTTGCGCTAAGTGCAAAGCTGAAGGAGCAGCTCATAGGCATCCGAGATCAGGAGTTTATACATACTCAAGGAGAAACCCCGAGACGAAAGAGCTCCATCACCGTTGGTTCTGCTAGTGCTAGTACTTCGCTGACAACCTCACCAACTGCGACAACGAATCGAAAGCGCGACGACCGCAATGAAAACGGGTGTGGTTGTCATTGCAATGGAAACCCCGACAATGCCAACAATCGTTTGGCGAAACCGGACCCCGAGATGGAGGCTCACGTTTTGAATCTCGAAAGCGTTCAAGCTCAAACCTTCGCTTTGCTTCAAGAGCTTCAACGTGGAGCCCAAGATACGCTCGGCCCTCCTTAGCAAAATTCTCAATTGACCAACACCGCTGTCGTAGACCAGAATCCGGCCTCCACAGCCAGCACCAAGCCTGCCATTACTATCCAGCAACGACGTCTGAAATTCACGAGCGCTCGATCGACTTCGGCCCCGAATTTCGCGGATCTGGACGTGGCGGTGGTTCTCACGGCCGACATCAAGCGAAACCAGTCGGCTAAGACCCACACGAAGCCAAGCCAGGAGGGTAAACCAAAACCTGCAGCCTCACCTCCGAAGCCGATTCGACGAGCGATGACAGCGCGATGGCTCAAAACCTCCGAGAACACTCGACCGTTGCGACAGCAGAATTCGTTGGCACCTTTGGCCCGACCAAGACGTGTTGGTAGCAGCTCGCAGGGTTTTATTCAGCGCGTGACAAACCAGTTGGCAAGTTTTACAGCATCCAACTCGATAGCAGTACAAGACTCACCCACGAGATACGCCGATCAATTGTTCGGAACGGTGCAGCAGAATTTGGAGACTGCACCAAGCGTGAACGACACGTCCTTTAGAGAAGACAGCAACATGTCCGAAGCGCGATAACAATACTACTATCGAGTCCTGGCGCCTAGGCGTTGTAGGCGTATTGCGGTCTTCGTTCACTCGCATAAATACCTAACTTTTTATTACTTTGTGTGCACTTAACTACACTGCAAAAACCCGATTGGAGACACGGTAGGAAGGAAGAAGACAGCACTTTCACGACCTGAACCTGCGTAGTGCTGGGTGACGTGCCACTTGGTCCGCACTCAGTCTGTGCTGCGGTTCCACTTGCAGCATACACGACAGCAGATTGATAGCAGGTCTCGACACCAGTTTCTTCAAGCCCCAAAGCTCCAGAATCTTGGCCACGCCGTACTTGTTTAGCACCCTCAGCGTCGGGGGGCAGCGGTCTTCATCCGCGAACAACGGACTGCCCGTCAACAGGATGAACAACAGCACACCCAGCGACCAGACGTCGGCCTTCTTGGGGTCGTACACAGCCTCCTCTGCCATCTCCGGAGCCATGTAATAGTACTTGCCCACCACATCGGTCGACAGTTTGTTGGCGTCTGCGCTCAGTCCAAAGTCGCAGATCTTCACCTGTCCGTCCTTCAGCAGCACGTTCTCCAGGGACAAGTCTCTATGGGCCACTCCATGTGAATGGAGGAAGGCTAGCCCTTTCGCTAGTTGCGCGAAGAGTGAGAGCGCCTCGTTCTCCCCCACGCGGCGGTTGGGCTTGCTCGTCACGTAGTCGTAGAGGTCTCCGCCAGCGCAGAACTCCATGGCGATGAAGACGCTGTCGCCCGACGAGAAGAAGCCCTCGCGCACGTACTCGACCACGTGTTCGCGGCCGGGCGCGCGTGCGGTGAGCGGGTCCTCGAGCAGCTGCACGACGATGCGCTCGCTCAGAGGGTTCTCCTTGACCGTCTTCTGACCATCACTCTGCTGCTGCAAGAGCGGGATGCTCACGCGCTTGAGCACCACGAGCTTCTTGCCCAGCGCCTCGTCCTGGTACAGCGCCGTCTCTCCGTACAGCGTGGACGACAGCTTCTTGCACAGCGTGTAGCGGGATAGCACGTCGTCCTTGTCACTGGACGAGGAGGAGGAAGGGGAGGGGGGCACGGCGGGCGTTACGACGGCGAGTGGGGCGTGGATCATCTTGTGGGGTGGGAGACGGAGGCGACTAGCGCGTGAGATGCTGGCGGTGGGCGCAGTCTCCTCCCTTGCAGAGCGCGGCGGCTCGCGGAACTTTGCGTGAGTCGTACGAGGTAAATTCGGAACTGAGAGAGAGACTCAGAGGAGGCGCCGAGCTTTTAGCGGGACGTCTGGTCGAAAGCGTGCCGGCGGGACGCATGGCAGGATATTAGCTGCTGGAGGGGGACCGGAGCACGAATTCCGTAGCAGTTACGGACCGGGTACGAATTCGGAAAGAGAGGTAGCGACGTGGGGTCCGAGAGGCGTTACCCATCAGCTCCGTCGCATAAAACTTGGGCCAGGGAGCCAATTTATTGCAGTTTGATCGTCAAGTCCTCGCGAGACGAGCGCTGTCTGTTTGGAGCCGCCTGGAAAGCCCCGAGCTCTAGGTTGCCTCGGCTGAGCTGGGGCTATAAGAGGCTCTCAAGTGATGTAGAGCTGCATCCAGGTTTTGCAAGGCCTCCGCCCAGCAAAAATGAACCCTGAGCGACAAGTGGTGATCAAAGCTCTTGAATGCCACTGCGCTGGATAGTTTGGTGTATGTTGTTGGATAAGCTCCCCCTCGCCAATGGCAAGTGGCCACTATTGCCGGTGTTGCTCAGTATTGCTGGCTTGCGTCGCGGGCGATGATCCCCTTGAGGTTCTGACGCAGCATGGACGTGCATCAACCGTCGCAACCCGCTCAAGTTGAAGTGGTAAGTTGCCTTTTTGCTGGTCAACGCCCCTTGACGATGGCGATGCTTCCCTCGGTGCGGCTTCAACGCAATTGCATGTGTATCATCACGTTGATGGCAGCAGTATGCTGCAGACTCTATACGGGGCGTCCTGAGGATGATCCTTCGGTAGAACGCGGCTGCGGCGGTACATCGCGGGATCATGGCGTCGAGCTTTGGTCGCTGCTGCGATCTTGTTGCCTGCGGCTCTGGACCATTCGTGCGAGCTGAACGCAGCTCCAAATTCAACTGCACAAGCGTATCGGAGCCCAAGCTCCTGCAAGTCTGACGAGAACGCTGGCCGCGCTCTGCCCGAGGCACGTCGCAGCGGGCAGCACGCGAGTTTCCAGCCGGTTGAACTGCCGGCCTCGTCGCGTGTAGCGCGCCACAAGCACGTGAAAGTCATTAACGGAGCTCAAATTCAAGCGGCAGGGCGTTTCCGGCGTGAGGTAGTGCACGCGGAGGAGAGGCTGCGTCGCGTCTGAATCGCGTTCGCTACATACGTGCTGAAGGATGAACACCAGAGCGCCCACAATACTTGGGGTGGATAGAAACGTTCGCCATTGCTGATACCAACTTTCCACTGGTGTGGAGGTAAAGTGAGACGCGAACATGATCACTAGGGTGAGTTATTCAAGCACCGGCGACGACTATACGGATGCTGTACAACCTGTTCTACAGTGCGCGGCATTTAGGTTGCAATGGGTCTCACACGTTCAGCCGTTGTGAGAGATGCTGGTAAATGTTGAGATGTAGTCTTCGATCCTCGTCCAACCAGCAACTCTTTCCACCTCGAAGGTAGAGCTCGTCGACTAATACTTCGGTGCAATCGACTCAAGACACCTCGCCATTCGCTTCCGTTGATCAGGCGCGCACGCAGGTCGTCCTTGCGAATCCAGCGACTTTCACGTCCAGACCCTTCCGACGTCTGTCTAGGGCTCTTAACCTCCATCCTCCCAACAAGTGTACTCCATCGCACAAGCTGATTCTCGGCACTCAGCAATAGCGGGTGCAAGTTTTCGTCCTCGTCGAGATATCGCAGCACGAAACTCGCCAGATCCAGCGGGATCACAGTGTTCAGGCTATCCCCAGCAGTGCAAGCTTCCAACACAGCGACAAGGTGTATCAGTGCTTTACGACGACTGCGGGTGCGCCTTAGACGACGAACTGAAGCGGCTTCCAGGTCGAATGCGTGAATATCCGTGCGAACGGGACTATCGTGAGGCTGCTTGGACAAGACATTCCACGTCGCACGACGAACAAAGTGCAGGTCGCTGCTCAGTGCCTTCCATTCCGCTTCTGCTCGGTTCCGAGCTGCTGTACATTTGTTGTGCGCAAAAAACTCGCGAGATGTTCCAAACGGCTCGGAGCACCATTCACAAGTGTACGGCGGTGTGTTCGCCTTGTTATCGATGCGACGGAACCATACACGCAAGAAACCAGTGAGCACTCGAGCGAAGTCGTCTTCAAGTTGTCGTTGTGCCAGTTCTCGTCGAAGCCTTCGCATGGGCCAGAACCGAGCAACACAGTACTCCTCTGGGTACACGGCGACACTCCACCACATTGTAGCTGCTCGCCGCGACAACTTTGGAAGAACGAGTTGCATTGTTTTGCGGGCTCGAGCACACCACGGGCAGCATCCGGCAGGCTCGATAAATGTTGGAGTGTCCGAGACAACGAAAGAATCCGCAAGAAATTCAAGATCTGTCGCCGACACCTTCAGCACCTTTGAACTTGGTGGCAAGTGTTTGTTCCTCCCAACGACCATTTGGCAAAGAGCTCGCTTCTGCAAACCTCGAAACGAGCGGTCAGGTAATACTCTAGCTACAGCCTCAACTTTGTCGGATAGCGGGAGATCATCCCAAAGCCTTTTGTTGTAACGAAGTCGTCGGAAGCGTAACCAGGGTTTATCCGCTTGACAACACACCAATTCACGCCCTCGCTTTGTGGTTGCAAGGAACTCTCGGAAGTGAACTCTGACCAGGGCCAATTTGGCAGCAACGAACTCGTCCTCTCGACAGCGTCGTGCGCGCTCCACTTCACTGGCATGAGCCAGTAAGGTTGCTAACTGATCTTGAGCGCAACGACGACGCCATAAACTTTGTATAAGCGTGATACACCTCCGTCGTCTCCGCCACAGGAGCACGAATTTCCCAACTACCCGTATCCGCGTCTTCACTTGGCGGCGACGAGCTTGTCGTGCCAGTAGTAGTCGACAGACTCGACGGAAGCTAACAAGGAACTTATTCTCCTCGAACAAGCGGAAGCAGCGCTGGATCCGCACTGCACTACGCACCAGCTTAATGTGAATCTGCCACGGTCTATAGCGACGTTGAATCACAGTTGCTAGTTTGTGCGCGTACTGCACCGAGTTCAATGCTCGTCTTCGAGCGTCCCACCACCGCCATTGTCGCTGCAGGAGAATCAGCCGGTTGACGCGTCGGCGATGGTGTGCGCGATAGCAAATCTGCAACTTGGTAGCGCACCTGTGTGCCAGCTCCGAGTAGTTGAACCCCACTCCATTAGAAGCGCTTGCAGCGTCCAGGTGGGCCTGGGACGTCGAGAGAGCTTGGCGAATACCCGCTTCGAGAGTTTCCAGCGCGTCTGCAACAGCTCCATCGGCGACCTGACGGTTTGTCAAACCAAACACTTTTTGAGCTTGAACCGACAACCGATGCTCGGACGTGGTAGCTTCGGGGGCTTCCTCTGGTGGCAATTGTTCATCGTTGTCTTCAGCCGTAGCAACTTCTGGTACGTTCAAGAGCTGTTTGTTGCCATCGCCTGACAGTGGTGGTTTTGGTGGAGAATCACCAGGAGATGAAGACCGCGGTGACTGGAAAGCCAGTGCTCGAGTCGGTACCGCACCGCCAAAGGCCGATTCACTTGTCATCTCTGCTGCGAGCATCGATCGCACCGGATCGTCCCAAAGTCTCACTCCCGTTTCAACGGGGCCTCGACATTGCATCACCGATTCAATTCGAGCTTCCACTTCAACGGAGTAAGATGGCGCTGCGTCGATGGGATCGTCAGCGGGGTCTGTATCGGGGTTTGCGTTGAGCCATTCTGCGAGACGTTCCTGCTTTTGAACGAGTTCGCGCTCTTCACGACTCGGTGGCCGCTTTTTCTTCTTCCTGGTCGGACTGCGTACCGGGGTCTTCACTCTACTAGGACTTGGACTTCTTGTCAATGGTGACTCACTTGTTTCTGGTCTTGAACGAGGTACTGGCCTGCTAACTGGTTGTTGTGCTAACGCATCGTGAATATCTTGGTGATCAAGATCAAGCTGATCTCCGTTCGTGCCATCGAGGCGTAACAGCCCCTCCTTTAGCTTCAAGATACTTTTCGCCGCGCGCTGTGCTGGTGATCCAGGCGATGGTGCAGGTGATTTGGGGCGGTGGAGCGACTGACGATACGGCGATTTGTGCTTGCTGAGGTCGTGCACGCTGCTCTGCAGCTTCTTTGTGGGTATTGTGGGGATCTCGTTCTTCAGACCGAACTTTAAGCTGGGATTATGACGAGTATCCGCTTCGATCGGCGTCGGCTTTCGAGGAGGATTGGGATTCCTGGCGTCCAAAGTGACGAGCCAGTGGCACTCGTCGAGTAAATCGACAGCAGGCAAAGAGGGCCATCGCAGTTGACGCAGCGGCAGCGTCGAGGAAGACGGGGATGTCTCCATGAACAGAGCAGATAACGACCCAAGTACTTATGAAACACGCGAAAGCATTGGAGATGAGGACCAAAGTGCTCTTGTCAAACCGGAGTCGTCTAAAAGCGGCGATCGCCCAAGCAAGCAGAGCCAGCGTTTTGTTATGATAAGCTTATGCTGAAGGCTGTCGCCGCAGCGGCAAATATAGACGTGGCTCGGTGACCTGGTTGACGGATGGGAACTCCATCGCAGTGACTACGAGGGGCATAGCCTCGAGTCTGTTGCACTCAACGCCACAATGTAAAGCTGGATAAGGCACTCGCCGCGGCGTTGTGAGGTCTGACAGCCTAGAAAACCTAGAAAATGGCTCGCCACATGCATGATCATTACGATTTGGTCACTGCTTGCCACCTGTCCTGACGCTCTGTGTCGCCGGATGGTCGTTGTCGCCAACTTGCAGAGATGCCTTTGGATGGGGAGGTGGGTCGACGTCGAACTCATTTAGCTTCGATTGCCATTCTAACTTCCCGCTGTTCGTACGGAGAACACCGAGCAACTATCGAAATGGAACTGTTTGCCGGGTTTAACGCCGAGGAGCTCGCGATGATGCAGGAGTTGCTAAGACTGCTGCTAGAAGACGACGATGTGCTCACGCCTCAACCGACACCGCGAACGAGTGCTCGTTTGGACAACCAGGCAGCCGGAATGGTGGCGAATGACTTTGGCGACTATCCGTTTGGGGTGGGTGTCCCGAACGGCATGGCGTGGAGTGCACCACCGGCTATGATGGCCCCCACCCCCCAGTACGCCATGAATGGATCGAGAATTCGAACGAGGAGCAACTTTACCAGTGACGACGAACCGATGCTCAAGCGCGGTCGCGTGGACGGCACATCGACAATGAGAACGCCTGTGAACCGCATCCCGTTCCCTGAAGTCGCGCGCATGGCCCACCCGTACTATTAGGCGAAAGCTTCGTGAGCTTCACCACCGGAATGCTGCGGAACGAACGCACATACCGAGCTCAGATGCCGCGTATTTAATTACGATGAATGCAGTCGTGAAGACTATTACTCTGTGCTTACGATGCAGAAGAATGAGGTAATCTTGCGACTGTTTTATATGGTCAGGTAAAGGATGTGGACATGACTGCGAGTCCAGCACGATCAGCAACGAAGAAAAAGTTTTCGTTCGTCCGCTACTGTCGTCTCACGTCCAGCAAGACGGTCGCATGCTGGTACGCAGAAGAAATAGAGCTCCTGGACACCAAGTCAATGATACATGGCATTGGCGCGAGGTGGCAAGGTCTGAGAAGAAGAGATGGCCTCGAAATCATAAAATATCGGTATGTGCCATCTTCTCGCAGGTCTTCACGTGACATTCGGCAATTCCGATGTAAGGGCTTCACGGGCTCAATGCTACACTATTACAAGACGACGTGAATGTCTAGCATGCACAGCCACATCTGGACAGCAGCAACCTGCAACACTTGCCGCACGTCTTGGTGACTTGCCTCATGCTGACTCACTTGAGTCATGAATCGTGGATGACGTGCATTGCTCGTGGAATGACGAGCGGCTTCCCCTCAACGGAACATCAAGCTATCCTTACCGCTCACGGACCGTGTAACGCGTTGCTGACAGGCTGAGACTTTGTAGCGCCATGCATCACGCCTGTCCTGCGTTGCTGGTCAACCCAAATTCAGCCCCACAACTTCATTCACCGCTACTTGCCAAACGTCCGGCTTAGACGTCGAGCGACTGCAAACTCCAAGCACTATACCATGACCCCTCCTCCTCTCTACGTGCGTCGACAGCTCAGCTCTGCTTTGTACGGCGAAGTGCTCGAGTGCTATCTACCCGATCACGAAGACCCCGTGGCAGTCAAGTGCATCTCGCTCACGAAAGCAGCCGAAGCTCGAAGAATAGTCGGTGATAGTCGCGAAATCGACAACCCGATGCAAGAGCAGCGTGTGGCAGCACTGCTCATGGCTAATGGAGGTCACCGCAATGTGGTGCAGCCCCACTTTACCTTCATTCACAACCGGAACTTGTGCATCGTCAATGAACTCTGCAGTGGTGGAGACTTGCACTCCCTCTTAGCAGCACGACGCAATGCATCAACATTCTTGGAGGAGCAGGAGGTGCTGTCGCTAGTCCACCAAGTGAGCAAGGGCGTCTACTATCTCCACAACTCACTGGGTGTAGCTCACCGGGACTTGTCCCTCGAGAACGTCTTGCTGAGTCGTGGTGTCTGCAAAATTACGGACTTCGGTCTCTCTACTGATGCTCGAACCACATGCGAAGGTGGTCGAGTAGGCAAAGAGTTTTACATGGCACCGGAGGTTGTAGCCGGCGAGCGATACGACCCCGCCCTGGCTGACGTGTGGTCGCTGGGCATAATGTGGTTCATCCTGTTGACGGGTTCCCCTTTAGTGTCGCTGGCGTCACCAACCGAGAAGGCGTTCGGAGCTGTGGAACGACATGGTGTGCGGGCTGTCCTCGAAGTATGGGGCTATGCGGGCCGCATCTCGAGAAATACCATCTCGGTGCTGGAGAAGACGTTGCAAATTGACCCAAGTCGACGCATTACGCTGGACCAAGTGCTGGCCGACCCGGTGTTTTCTACAGTGGAGCGGTGAATACTTTCCCATCAATGTACAACAGTAGCGAAGACGTAGTAGTCGTTCTCCCCCTTTATTTGAGATCAATTGACTCTGTGGACTAGTTCACATGTACGGTCACCGCTTCTGTCTCGCGTGGCCTGGAATTTAAACTTAAACAAGTTCCCGCTTGATCAATCTGGCGATGGTGCTGAGCTGCACGTTGCTCGTGCCACCGTAGATGGTGCCGACCTTGCAGTCTCTGTAGAACTTTTCGGCCATCAATTGCTTCGAGAAGCCTACTCCTCCCAGTAGTTCAATGCATTTCGAAGATGTCCGTTCAGCCACGCGTGACGCGTGCAGTTTGGCCATACACGACGCCTTCACAAACTCGTGTCCCGAGTCTTTGAGGCGGGCGGCGTTGTACACGAGCAGTCGGGCGCTCTGCAGCTCCACCGCCAGTTCCGCATACTGGTGCTGCATGGCCTGGAAGTCGCCGATAGCGCGGCCGAACTGTTTCCGCTCGAAGAGGTAGGGCATCGCATGACGGTACGCGCCTTCGGCGATGCCGAGCTGCTGTGCTGCAATGCCAATGCGGCCTTCATTCAACTGGCCGATGGCAATGGCGTAGCCCTGTCCAACGTCGCCCAGCACCTTTTCACGCGGGATCTTCACGTCCTCGAGGATGACGGAGCAGGTGGACGACGCGTTAAGACCGAGTTTCTTCTCCGGGGGACCGAAGGACAGACCCGGAGTGCCGCGTTCCACGATGAAGCACGTGATGCCCTTGTAACCCAAGGACGGATCCACATTGGCCATGACCAGGAACACGTCAGCATGGGCCACATTGGAGATCCACATCTTCTCTCCATTCAAAGTGTAGTAGCTGCCGTCCGCAGACACGTCAGCGCGCGTCTTGAGCGAGAAGGCGTCGCTGCCTGCGTCTGCCTCCGTCAGACAGAAGCTGCCCACTGTGTCTGTGCACAGCCGCGGAAGATACTCCTGACGCTGTTTCTCCGTGGCGTAGCGCAGGAAAACGTTGCTCACTACGGTGTTTTGAAGGTCGCACAGCAGCCCCACGCTGGCGTCCACGCGCGAGAGTTCCTCAATCGTCAAGATGAGACTCATGAAGTTGGCGCCCACGCCTCCGTACTCCATGGGGATCTCCACCGACAGCAGTCCGTTGTCGAACAGGCCCTTAATGACCTCGGGCGTCATCTCGCCCGCCTCGTCCATGCTGCGGACGCTCGGCTCGATCACGTCGGCCGCGAAACGAGCCACCGAGTCCTTGAACATTTCCTCTTCTTCGGTCAGGATGGTCAGCGGCAGCGGCGCCGCATCCCCACTGCTGGAGGAGCTGGCGCTGGGCGCGCTGCTGCCCCAGCGACGAGCTGCCGCCGATCGGGCCACTCGACGTCGCGTTTGGGTCAAGATGTTGCTCAGCATGGGGAGAGGGCGTTCGATGTGCGCTCAAGGCAGCAAATTCAAGAGTGAGGACGTTGAAGTGCGTTGGTCTGGTTAAACGAGCGTGGGGACGTGCTTGGGAGACCTGTGATTGGCCGATTCAACTTCAACTTGGACTGCATCGAATCTGCCCGTATTGATGCACTGCAGCTCTGCACAGCATTGGGACTTGCCTCGTGGCATCGGAAGTCTGCCCGTATCATACATAGGCTCCAGGTTTTCGATGATCTCATGTTGCCAGACTGCACCAGCTGTGGTTCACAACGAGCCTAGCGAAATGGTCGAATGCTATCGGATACGCTCTACAATGGAGTCTACATGTTCACGTGTTGGTCCTGCGTGGCCTGGGCAAGTTAAATCAACAGCAATTCGTAGCACTCGAGTGGTTCCGTGCCTACCGCCACCAAGTCATGAGAGCCCTATTTCAAGCTACTCGCTATTTCCAGGCTTCGGTGTTCTGAGCTGGTCTTCGCTGTCATCTTCTCGTGGCTTCATCAATCAAAAAGCAACTCGGGCGTAGCCCGCAGTAGGTGGTGACGTGGTCTTTGAGGCCACAGCGTGGGCTATGGGCGTATGCCTCAGCAAGTGTCCGAATCGGGGCAACACCGTCTGTGATGTCGTCCCCAAAGGTTCACCAACCACGGCTTCAGTTCCACCGTCACCGTCAGAAGTTGCCATTTCGTCGGGTCAGCCGAAGAATTTGGTAGCGCCGCACCCCGTTATCCACCGTGCGGATACCATAACCCACACTCAGACAACCTTGGAGCCCGCTCCTAGAAGAAAACTCGATCGAGCGCAGTCTATCGCGGCGATACCTACGAGTACAAATGCAAGCGAGGAGGAGAGTCGTCTTTCGTGGAGAACTCAATCGAGACACGGATCTATCAAACCGCCATTGCGCCAAATCGGCAGTGAAAACCAATTGGAGTCCGAGCCGCTGGGTCGACGACGAATGTCACGAAAGAAGAAGGCGGTGACCATCGGCCTCGACGTTTTGCTTCGAGAAGAGCGTGCAAGGGTCGGGTATTTTAAATATCTGCGTGTTGCTGCCCACGTGGAAAAGCTAAGCGGTGGAGACGACGACAACGAGGCAGCGACGCTGGGCCAAGTGGATGTTATGGGAAATGAAGACAGAAAACTGTTAAGTAGCAAGCGAGCTGGCGCCAAAACTGTGGATTACCGAGAGGATTGTGCTCTTTTCTGGATGGAAATCAGCGACCTGCTCAAGATTCCGAGTTCAACGGCAGCTGGCGGTGTTTCTTCCTTCCAAATAGGACTCATGGACGATCTCTTTGATGTTTATATTGCCAAAGGTGCAGCACGCTTGCTGCCCATGGTGTCGCCATCGGAACGCGAGTCTTTAGCTCAATATCTTGCGGACAGGAATGCCGAGAAAGCGCTACTCATGTTCAAAATGCTGCTGCTCGATGTGCTCGACGTTGTCACTGCAAATTTCGACGAGTATGTAAGAGAACCAGGTCCGTTGGGCTATTCCCACGTCACCAAGAGTGTATCCATGCGAAATGTTCTGGCACAACTTGCCAAGCGAGTCGCGGGCGGTGGCTCTACTGGTGATCGACGAGCCCACTTGCACCATATTCTATCCACACCAGCACTTTGTCGGATGTTTCGGGAGTTCCTCGAAGCTCGGAATTCGGTGGAGAATCTCCTCTTCATCATCGACGCATTGGGGTTTGAAGACCTAGCCAACACTTTAAAGCACGCAGGTTCGACTTCGTTTCTCGTGGCACCTGAAAAGCACGAGGCGTCGACAGCAACTACTGTAGCTTCGACTGCAGCCCCGAGCGAGGCAGACCTACTTGAACTCCCTTCATTGGAATCACACCAAGACTATTGCGTACGACAAGCACACAAAATCTTCAACAAGTACGTTCGCTACGGATCCAAAGCTGAAGTTTGTCTCGGTACGGCAGTGAAGGATCGACTACTGCAACGTCTCACTGAGTATCCGCTCGGATCGGATATCTTCAGTGACGCGGTGCTGCTCTGCAGTGCTGAACTAGTGCAGTCACATCTGGAGCCGTTCTACCGTACGGTGGCGTATTTGTCATACCAAACCGAGGCACAGACGAAGAAAAAGTTCCTGAAGCAGAGTATTGGCAAACAGAACCGTCTCATTGAAACTAAGACCAACGTAGAGCACCAAGGTCCTACTGTTGATGCAGCTTCCGCAGCACTACATACAGCAATATCTGCCCCTGTCGCGGGAAATATTGGTGGAATCGTTGGGGGCAGTAATAAGCAAGGACCGATTGGACTTGCTCAAATTCTGGATGGTGTTGGCGTGCACGCCTTCCGAACCTTCTTACAAAACCAAGGCGTGGAGAATACATTATTTTTCTATAGAGAGGTGTGTGAGTTCCAGCGTTTACCACACAGTCAGCGGCAGTACATTCAGATGCGAGCGCGACGGATCTTCGACAAGTACGTTCGGCGAGGAGCGCGATTGGAGCTGGATCTACCGGTGGAGACTCGACGAGATATTCTCTGGAAGCTAGCAGCCCCAACGGAAGCCACATTTTCAGATGCACAGCGTCTCGTACTCCGACAATGGGAAACACGGGATTTACCCAAGTTCCGTAAAAGTCCTCTGTATCAAGAGATGCTAGACCAAATTTCTGCGTCGCCTGCCGCACCACCTCCTGCCATTTCACACGATGGAGAAGAGCAGACGACTATCAACGCTAGCAGCGCCGGATTCATCGACGTATCAAGGCTGTCTCTCCGTGAGTTCTTGGAGCTGGAACTACTACGCAAATACTTCCGGCGGTTCCTCGAGCGCGAACAGTGTGCGAATGAGTTGTACTTTTACTTTGAGATCGCCACATTTCAGCAGTTCCCAACGTCCGACTACCTCGCTCGTCAAGCCAGGAAATTATTCAACCGGTTCTGCGACCCGCAGTCGCGTGAGTTCGTGGCCTTCTCTTCAGCAGCAATCCAGACAGACCTGCAGAGCAGCTTAGCCAGCCCCAGTCCTGCCATGTTCAATAAGGCCCAGGAGCAGATTTTCAATTTCTTCGCCACCACTCTATTCCCCAAGTTCCAGCAGAGTGAGATCTACCGGGGCATCCGTATTACCCCTCAGCACTTGCGGGTAGCGCGACTGGCAGCGATAGGTGCAATCTCTGAAAAGAAGGTCACTGGCACCAAGAACCCCACTCGAGGCTCAGCTCAGACTGCCGAGCCTGGTCGTCGCGTGACTACGGGCATGATGCCAAACGGAGAAAAGGAGGAGCGACCTGACGACGCGATAACTGAGTCTGATGTGACGGTGACGATGATCCTCGAGGATCCGGAGACGCGTGCACTGTTCCTGTTCTTCTCCGAAGAAATGTACGTTCGTTTAGCTGTCAAGACGATCGTAGAGGAACTTTTGCTAACGGTGTTTTTCTTGTTGATGCTGACAGCTTTTGCACCGAGAGCATCTACTTCTGGATGGACTGCAACGAGTTCAAGGACATTCCTCACCGCAGTTACCTCAAGTTACGGGCGCAGAAGATCTACCGCAAGTACATTTGCGGACGAGCAAAGCTGCAAGTAAACCTGGACAGCGGTCTCATCCGAGTCATCGAGAGCAACCTGGACAACCCAACACGCACACTATTCGTGCCAGCCCAAAAGTCCATCACGAAGATGCTCGAGCGTGACACACTGCCCAAGTTCCGCCGCTCCAAACACTTCCAGCCATGCTACGAGCTGCTCCTCGCCACCAAATGAGTTGAAGTTGACCATCACTCCTTCCATTTCTGTATGTACCACCCACCAAACATTACGTAGTACATATGTGACGATCACCCTCCTCTAAGTACGATTATACTTACCCAAATCACAAGCCACACAAGCCAAATCGACCGTTACGAGAGAGACTGACTGATAAGCATGGCCTTGGTCCGACGACTCGCGCGCTCCTCCCGCTCTGTGCAGACATGGCAGCTTCCCGTGGCCTCCAGCTCCCGTCGCGACAGCAAGAGCAGTGACGCGTGTCTCCAGTCGCAGTCGCTGGCCGTGCGCGCCTTCCACGCGTCTCCGCAGCGCGAGAACTCGCTCCTGATCGGCGGTTTGGGCGTGGCGGGCGCTGCTCTGGGCGCCAAGTACGTGATTCAGGTGTGGGAGGCCTACAAGAACCGGCCCAAGAGCGAGAAGGCCAAGTCCTGGAAGTACCGCAACTTCTACGACGGCCCCTTCGAGGAGAAGATGACGCGGCGCGAGGCGGCGCTCATTCTGGGCGTGCGTGAGAGCGCGTCGGAGGAGCGAATCCGCAACGCGCACCGCAAGCTGCTGATCCTCAACCACCCGGACACTGGAGGCTCGACGTTCCTGGCGACGAAGATCAACCAGGCCAAGGAGATGCTGCTCGGCGGCGGCAAGTAGGCGGGTAATAGACACAGAGAGAGATAAACGCTGAATCCTTTTTTTTGTTTAAGGTAACAGAGTTCTTTTTGGTGGATTTTTAGATGGTGTCAGGGAGTGGAGCTACAGGTGCTGAAGTGGAAGGAGATATGAGGGGTGGTGCTGACGTTGTTGATGCTGTTGTTGAAGATTTTGATGGACTCGAGCGGAGAGAAGCTGTTTGGAGGTGGAGACGTGTTAATGTTGGTGCGTTCTTGAAGCTGAAGGTGATCTTCGTCTTCATCTGCTCGACTAGAGAGGCAAAGCTGCGTTCGAACTCGGTTTGCAGTGGAGAAACTTCGAGGAGAGAAATGGTTGATGAGATCTCGGGTGGTGAAAACGTTGGAGACGACTCGATGGTGGAGGAGAGAGGTTCGACAGGTAGAGGTGGCAGGAAGTTGTCGTTTGGAGCGTCCGGTTTGGTGAGGTCGAAGTGGTGAGGGTAGAGTTCGGGCTGGATCGGAGCTGGAGGAGGTGGAGACAACGGGTGTGAAGATTGGTGCTGACTGATGCCAGGTCGGTTCGAGCGACGGTAGGCTTCTCGACTGATTACCAGACACTGCCAACAGAGCTGCGCGAATTCGACAAGCAGGTTAGCGAGCTCGTGTCGACTCCGAAGACTATCATGGCTGCTCATGACGCGACCTTCAGCGTTAACCAGTGGCGCATCTTGCGCAGCAAGGAACGAATCGAGCACTTCAGGGATGCCTCCGTGTACATGCGTGTCCACACTACCTTTCAGCACCAGTGTTAGAGTCTTCAAGTCGGTCTTGCGGACGTTCTCCTTGTCGATTTCAGCTCGAAGCAAAACGCAGCGTTTTTGGATATCGTCCATGGAGTTCTCAATGGGGCTGCGGATTTCTTCGTGACGCAGTCGAACACGCTGCCTATTCAGTCGACACGGGAACGCTCGACCCACGGACAAGAATGTGATACGCTTCATCTGTTCGGACGTCTTGCCGTACGATGACGAGCTGCCAAGCGTGAAAGGGACCGCAAACTTGAAAGCTACTCGCCAATTGTGTCCTCGAGGTTCAGCGGTCCTCAATCGCGACACATCTTGGGGAATTGCCTCCTCCACCGTGGTGACTCGCAGAAAAATGACGTTGGGGTTCGTATCACCTCCGGTCAGCGGCTTGGGCTCCGGAATGACATCTACGCGCTCACACTGGGGGTATTTGGTGCGAAGCATCGTCTTCATCTCGCTTACGAACTCGCCGAGTGATATGAATTTACTCCGTTTGTAGATGAACTCGTCCTGGGCGATCAAAACTGGCACACATCCACCGGCGTATCGCATTCGGTAGAACGAAAACGTCGAGTTACCATGTTGAGCTCCGCCACTTTCTTGTCTCTCGGCGAGCCGGCCGACCAACGCGTCAATGCATCGGAGCATTTCCTGGTATTCATTGAATCGACGTTGCTGCTTGAGGCACACCAGCAATAATTCACATATTGACAGCTCCTTCTCGATCCAGTCCGCTTTCTCTGCGTAGCTACGAGCAACGAAAAGCTCGCGCACAACCCACTGCTGTACTCGACCAAGATGTGAGCGATCTGACGAATTGATTCCAAGATCTGCCCGCTGTACGCACTCAATCGCAGCCACTTTGCAGCAAACAGCCTCGGCGAATCGGTCGCGACGCACGTGAAGACGCAGCAACGCATTCAGCCAGACAAGCTTTTCCCCAAGAAGCCAATGTGGTGAAATGTCTTCTACGACGCGGTCGATGCCTTCTTCGATCTCTTCAAAATCATGTGCTTCATCCGGGTTTTCGAACGCCCCTCGCCAGCGCTCATATGTGTGCACTTTCGTGGTGAGGTCATTGAGCAGCTCGATGAACTGGACGTGAAAGCTGAACGGGAGTGATAAGGTATTATCTCGTGACGCGGTTGCGAACGTCCGCATTTCATCCAGCAAGTCTCTCAGAGATATTGTCGAGACACTCAAGGGTATGGCTCTTTGGCTGGGCGTCGGGAAAAATATCGAGGTCAATACCTTCAGGATTGGTGCCTTCACTAGAAGAAAACTCCCGGTTTGTTCATAGCACACGGCTAGAAGCTGGCTCAGCAGCATGGCTGCATGCCGCCGCACTTGAAGCCTCTTAGCGGTAGCTGCGATCGATATAATGAGATCGATCCGATACTGGTCATGAACAAGTGGAAGTCCTGGAATTCGGACCGCAAACAGAGCCGCAGAGAAGCGCCATACAAACGCCTGCAAGTACCGCAACAAATTAGCCACAAAACACGATTTTGTGGCATCCCCAGCTCCTTCATCGTGGATATCCATGGACTGTTCCTCCTCGGTGGTGACATTTTCCAGTTCGCCAGCCAAACCGCCAATTCTGCTCGTTTGGTGCAGTAGTTGAAACAACAGTTCTGTAAGATATCCTAGAAGAACGAGAGCCTGGTCCGTGGAGACAGCTTCCACCAACGAGTTTTTACTACATTCCACTTTGCCGAGACGTGGTGTGCGGGTCACTTCGACCAATCGAGTGACAACTTCGTATTGGTCTACCGCGGTCTGAATGACTCTCAGTGCTGTAATTGCTACCGCTTGTTGCAGACCACCGATTTCTTCATGATATTCCCCGTTAGCAACTCCTTCTTGGATATGACCAGAAGAGGTTGATGCAGCTTTGCCGTCTGGCCCACTACCGGGGGCACTTCGTCGTTGCTGCAAGTTCGCATATTGCTTGCTCCAGTTCCGTGGAAGAGACCTGTTGTGCGGCGTACCCCCGTTCGTTGCAGTCTGGGCTGCATCACTGGGATTGCTAGCGTTGTCAATAGCATTACTTTTAGACGATAATATGGGCGGCGATTCCAATCCACCTCCAGCTCGGCGATGAAAGCTTCCGCGGCGCGCTAACCGATGCTCTAATAGAGACAACCCAGTTTCTTGGTCGGATGAGCTCAGGTCAGGAGAGAGAAGTTGGCGCCAAAATTTCTCCTTGATCATAGTTGAGGGCTCCGCGACAAGGAAAACCTCGATCATGCGTTGTATCAGAGCTAGACTGGCGTGCACCCTGGTTTCATCGTATTGCGGGTTCTCGGCCACACTACCCGTTGCAACGCCATCATTCAAAATGTCTTCACTGTTGATGATAAATGCGTCATCGGTACCCGGTTTTCTGGGTGATACCTGGTCAGTAATGGTAAATGAATGTCAAGGTAAATGAATGTCAATGGGGCGGTGGTAAGCACTCATCATGGAATGCAAATGGAGCCTACCTTACGAACTACGCGATGGTAGAAAGTAAGTGCATCGGTACAACCCAATCGCCCTCGTTGATCTTCTCTGGAGCCCTCATCATCAGGTCGAAAGAAAGACACCAGTCGAGAGCTTGACACGCTGCAAAGGAGATGGCCTACGCAGGCCAGCATCTCTTTCTGTAAATCAGCTGCCCCGGAGTTGCCTAGGACATTACTATTCATTGTGTTGGTTAGGAGTTTTCCTGGCGTCGTGAAGTAGGCAAGGCTCGAAAACAACGGGAAGTACAGAAGAGCGATCCTTTCTTGATGTTCGACGCTTTGGAACCAAGGATTGTATACCTGCGCCGCGAACATCCGCCGCAGTAATCGTACCGCATCGACTCGAATTTTGTGCTCCTTTTGAGTCTCCACAATGAGCAAAAGTTTTTCGAAGACTGCTTTGGCAAGCCAAGCTCGAGTTTTCGCTGGATTTTGGTCTCCCGATGGCATCGCTCCATTTACTGTGGCAAAGAACTCAAAATCCACCAGAATATGGAGGAATGGGAACCAAATATGGCGAAGACTGTTAGCATCTCCTTGCACGTCGACCCACTTTACGTATCGATCGATAACGCCAGCAGGAAATGCGTTCGTCACCACTAGAAACACACCACGACAGAAATACGCTACGCTGCGGTTCACTTCCTTTTGGAGCAAAAGACCATTCGACGTATCGCCCGCACATGCTACCAACTGAGTCAGTACCCGTTCAAGCATCACCTCGTCATTTTTGGGAAGCACCATCGGCAACGAGTTGACACCGCCATCATCATTCCGTTGGTTCAGCAGATTCATCGCCATGGATTTCAAAATGAGCTGCAGAAGCACATTCGAGAAGGTCAGGGACATTCGTTTCGAGTCGGCATTTTCTTCAAATGAAGCCTTGTTGTTAAGCACATTCAGCCAAGTTTCGAGCAGTGTGCCAAATACAGACCTGCGCTCACCCGTAGGTGATGCTGTCGACGAAGATTGGGGATCATCAATTGAATTCTCGTCGAATACGAAGTAGACGAAATCGTGGAGAATTCGGTTCATCTCGTGAATCTTCGGTGACTCTCGCGGGTTCCAACTGGCCTTCTCCATGACGGCTAGTAGCGTGCGGAACGCAGACCACCGAACAATTGAAGTTCCATATCGTAGGTATCCCAGTACAAATCTGGCGATCATAAAGAAAAAGTAGCGTACATTTGGCGCACCACTTTGACCGAGGCTGGTAAGTCTGCTGATAATTGTGTCTTCGTTGTTAGCAGATTCCTGTATCTGGTTAGAGTGGAACGGACTCAGGAACTCTGCAACAGCATTATCCTGGCTGTGTATCGAAGACACAACGCGAGTGCGACAGCTGAAAATGGTTTTGTTGTTGTCGACGACTCCATTCCGTGCAGTATTGACGTATCCAGGGGAGAGCGAAATCCCGCCTCCAGTCGCTGAGGGCTTTGAAGATACTGGCGCTGGCGTCACATTGATAGTGTACTTGATGTCTTGCATTATGGTGCCATCTTTCCCCAAAATCGGTAAGGCTGCGTACCCAACAAGTTCTTGCTGAGGTTGATTGGCCTGTAGTTTCTTGCAGTGGACGTGATAGAATGTAAACAGGAGGTGGTGCCTGGTTGTCAGGCACTCGGGAAGACAAATCTTGATTTCACTTTCGAACTGCGGGTTCTTCTGATGATATCCCACGAGAGTATACGCCGAACGCCCGACCTGGTTATTTGGTAGATAAATCGCGTGGAGAATAGCATCACTCGTTTCTTCAACTCCACGAACAGCTTCGACTTCTCGTTGCAATAGCTGCACTCGAACAGTAAGGTTTCGGTACTGACACTTGTCAATCTGAAGCGGATACACGTACAACGTGTTAACGTACGAGATAGCCACTGGCCCTGACACTGCGACACCAAACGTAGAAACTAATGTCGGAGGGCAGAATGGGTGCACTTCTCGGCACCGAATTCTGTTGTCTTCCTTTTGCTCCGAGATTCCTTGCTGCTTGGCACTATCGCTCTCCAGTTTCCCTGAAGTTTCGACACTCTGCTCGGAGAATGGGTCATCGATATTTAATCTTGGTGGTGAGTCCGTCGTAACCATAAATTTTGCATCTGCTAGTTCCTCCGCCGAAATATCATCGACATCGAACTCACACAACGCAGGGATGATCTTCTCCCTGGATGCAGAAAAGTAAGAGAAGCAGTTCTACCAAAACAAAGGAAGAAGCAGAACACGTACTTTAGAGTGCCGCGGATAGTGTCCGACATCAAAGACAATCGCTGCTCCTCTGACATACAAGCTCGCTGTCTGAAGAGAGTCATAGGCCGTTTCGAACCTTTCGTGAGGGACATCATTCCCCACGCTAGCGGTTGCAAAAATCTGCCCAAACGCATACTACAATCGGCAGCCTTCTCAACCAACTTTTGCTGCTCATTTGGTGAAGCAAATTTGTCAGGGGTGCAGTACGGCGCAGTGGCAACGTCACCATCTCCGACCAACACCTTGGACACCTTGAGAACCAGGTACAAATTCTGCATCTGCAGCGTTGGAAGCACATAAAATAATGCTGCTGGAGGGATGGCACAGTCCGTCTTGTCCAGCGTTGGGCCCGGTATCCGGAAACAGAACTCCTCTGTTACTCTGCAGCCGAGGGACATGTCGTACACCAGCAACCGGCACACAAGAGGCTCAATCTGCAAACAACCGATGGACAGTGAGTTTTACAGTCAACATCACTACAAAACTCCAAGCCATACCGTGCCAAGAACAAACCGAATACGTGGTGTAACGAGAAACGCGAGTGCATCTGGAACTGCCACGCGCGGCTCCAGAAGCGTAGAAGTGCGCATTTCAGACGCAAATGTCGGCTCACCTGCAGCATAATGCGGCTCGTAACTCTTGAGCAACGAACTTTCTCCTTTAGTTTCTTCAATTGAAGCCGGTGGAAGTGGGAGACGCAGTGCGCGCCACGGTCTTGAAAATTCTTGCAACAACGGGGCGTCTTCGGGCGACGGGGGCGGCAGGGGCTGCTGCATGCGTCGTCTCCATTGCCGTCTCGCGACTTGTTCCAACACTAACGTCCCCTTTGGAATCCCAAAGCCCGACGCAGTGTTCTCCGTCCACTTGTCACCGTCTTCCTCCATCTCATCCAGTTGTCCACCAAGCGACGCAATTGGATCTGACTACCACTTCAACTTGAACAATTGACTACCACGAGATCATTTCATCTAAGTACGATTTGTTTCCATCCACGCAATACTGCATTGTGTCATGGCAGCTAAAGCGGGGAACGCGAGTGTCTTGGGCGGCAACTCGAGCGGCGAGTTCATCTCCGTCGCTGGTCTTCGTGTGGACGGTCGTCGCAGCGAAGAAGTGCGTCGCATCCGCACGCGCTTCGGCCTCTTCTCGCGCGTGGACGGGTCGTCGTACTACGAACAGGGCAACACCAAGGTGGTGGCGGTCGTCTACGGCCCCCGTGAGCTGCGCACAGCCGCTGCAGGCTCCGTGAACAGCAACGCAGCAGCCGCAGTCGGCACCGGGTCGGGCAACGCAGCGAGCAACACGCAGCCGCGCGCGTCTGTGAACTGCGAGTTCACTCAAGCAGCCTTTGCCACGTCGGAGCGCAAGCCGCAGCGCGCTGGAGACCGCAAGAAACTCGAGATGTCGCTGGCCGTCAAGCAGATCTTCGAGGCCTGCATCCAGACGCAGCTGTACCCGCGCTCGCAGATCGATATCTTTGTGCAGGTGCTGCACGCTGATGGCGGAGAGCTGCCGGCCAGCATCAACGCTATTACGCTGGCGCTGATTGATGCGGGCATTGCACTCAATGACTTCGTGGTGGCCTCGTCCGCTGGATACTTGCAGCAAACCATGCTCTGTGGTAAGATGTAGAGTAGTATTTTAGTGGTACTATTGAGTGGGTGGAGGGGGATTGCTAACTGCTGTTGTTGTTATTGCTGCTATTGTGTAGATTTGAACTACGCGGAGGAGGTGGCGCGCGCACCACAGATGGTGATTGCGTTGAACCCGCGCACGCAGAAGCTGAATTTGCTGCAGATGGAGTGCAAACTGCCGCTGGAGCTGTTCGAGAGCCTCATGGAGGTGGCCACTGAGGGCTGCAACCAGATCTACGACCTGCTGCAGAACGCTGTGCGTGAAAATACGTGGAAGCGACTACGTCTGCGTGGCTCAGCAGCTGCGTAAGATACTTTAGGCAAGCGTACCAATCAGCTTACGTTTTGAGTGGTAGAATTCTACCTTTTGGGGTAGAGCCCACTTTTTTAGGCGGGTCATTTGAATTTATGCTCAAGTTTTTATGCTCAAGTGCAACCAGTGTTTCACTATAGAAATTCAATTTCAGCCAATCACAATCGCTCGCGGCAAGTGGAAGTTTGAATTTGTTGTCGCGCCAACGCGGGCGCGAGATCAGTTCCCCAACTCCCTTGTGACCTGCAGGCCATGGACCTGCGCTCCGCTCCCACGCATCGAGGAGCGCTCCCAGCAGTCTCATCTGAAGCGCAAGAGAACGAGGAGCCCGTTCATGTCAAAATCGTCTCCAAGTCGCTCGTTTCGGCGTCAAAACCGCCCGTCAAAGCTCAAGACGCGAAATTTTCCAACAGCAATGATACATCCGGCCGGAAGCTCCGCCGCGCTCTCCACAGCATCGATAGCAACCGACCGAGACCAGCAGTGAATGCTCCCAAGCGTACGCTACCGAGTGAGCCCCTCCGCAGCGCCCAGGATCCCGTAGAAGCCAAGAAAATGACACGTCTTCACGGACAGGAGGGGACCTCAATTCAAGTCGCCACAGGGACAAATAAGCCCGTACAAGGGCTTCTAACAGGACAGAAACGTCCTTCAACCATGACGCACAATGAGGCGGAGATTCCAGCAGCTTCTAGCGGCCAATCGGAAGCTCAAGAGAGCGAGAACTTGGCCTGGATGGACATGATGCTGGCCTTGCTGGAGAAACGCTACGGCTCCAAGTCCACGCTGCCAGTGTGTCTCACAGACCTGGAGGCGGCCGACATGTTCCAATTGCCTCAGCACAAGAAGAGGAAGATGGAAGATGCCGATGTGTCAGCAGCAGCAGCTCAGTCTGGGAGTAGCCTGGACGCCAATAGAATTCAACCCACTGCTAGTAGTGCAGTCAGTAAACTGCCAGCAGATAGGAGCTCGACGAACTCGCAGCAGATCACAGCGCGGTTGGTCCCCGAGCACGAACAGTCAAAAGAAAACAAGCGACAGCGTCTGCTGCTGCGTCACGCGCAGCAGATCCAAGCCTCGAGTATGTCGTCGTCCACAAGCTGCGGGTGCAAGACCGGCTGCCTCAAGATGTACTGCATGTGCTTCAGCTCTCGAGGCTTTTGCCATGCCGGATGCACCTGCGACGACTGCAAGAATGGACGCAACCATCAAACCGAACGCGTGGAGGCCATCCAGAATTATTTAGCCAACGACCCACGTGCCTTCTCCTTCGCGTCGCTACCCCAAACTGCGAGCACCTCGGGCTTCCTTCACCTCCTGCCGCAGGTACGATGTGATAACATCATCTTCACGGTGATGCGACGGATATCTGATGCGTTTTCACTTGTCTGGTATATCTACAGAAATCTAGCGCGGTCGTGATGCGCGGGTGCCGCTGCAAGAAGTCCAAGTGTTTGAAGAAGTACTGCGAGTGTTTCCAGAACGGCATCGCCTGCACGTCGCACTGCCGCTGCATGGACTGCTCCAACCACAGCAACTCGACGGCTGCACCCCAGCACCCCCACCTACACAAGAGCAGTGCTGCTCAAAGCCAACGTGTCCAGTCTGGAGGAACTTCCAGTATCTCCCCAACTGCCTCATCGAAGCCGTTCCACCCCGTCCAGATCACGGTGACTAAACAGCCTCGTCGGAACCACGTAGGCAAGACGCTGCGCCTCAATCTGTAACATGCTGCCAAACCAAGTTACAGGTGACAATAGACCCTCTTTCGACAAGCATGCATACTTTATTCAAGTCAAATAAGTCATTTTTGAAGACTGGACGAAAATGCAGCGCTATTCCAGAGCCTCTAATAAATCTCCCGACAGCTCTACGGACAGCAGCCAGTCCTCAGAGCCCAACGCAGTGAAGAAGCGCAAGCCCACGTATCTCGTCCGCAAGGTGCGTCGCTTGCGTAGACATCCGCAATGGATCAAATTGTTACTATAATACTGTAATGTGAATGTTCATCCCTGCAGGAAGAGGAGAAAGCTCTGCGGGATGAAATATCGCACTTAGAGACTCAAGTTTCTGCGTTGGCGACCCAAAGGATGACTGCAAGTGAAGCTGCAGCAGCTTCAGTGCGACGCGTCGAGACGGAGTCAAAGGTGGCCCGTGACAACATCAAAAACCAACAATTGGGGGTCGCTGCAGCTCAGTCGTTAATGATGGAGTGCTCCAGGACGCAACACACACATCCGTTGTGGACACGGATCTGCCTCAAGAAAAACTGGAATGAGCGACGAGCGACGCTTTTGTCGATTCGAGACGAGAAGCTGCAGACTGCGTACAACTACAACATGGCACGCTGTCCCCGACTGACGGACAGCAAAGACAGAGAAGCGAACGCCACGTTTGAGACCGACGACGGCGACATTTGCTACGTTGGGAACTCTGTGATCCATTTCCCAGACGTCGAGTCGCTGCAGCAGGTGTTCGAGGCGCTTTGCTTCTATTTGAACAACATGGAGATCAGCATCTCGGAAAGACTGGGCCATGTCACTGTGCGAGAAGATTACGACGTGATTGAAGGATCCGCGTACAATTCGCGCATCATTTCGAGCGATGACAATGGCATCACGACGGAATTGAACGGCGTGGTCTTCACGCAGTTGTTTGGTGAAGATGACCCCAGGTTCGGTGGTGAGCCGTGTGCTATAGTGGCGTCGGATTGTGTCGATGAGGACGAGTTGTACCCGTACAACGGAGCAGAGCGTGTTCGCAAAGATATCTCGGGTGGAATAGTGTTGACAGTGAGCAGACAGCAAAGTGGACCTACGAACGATGCGGGGATTACGGTTATAATGCGGCGGACGGGTATGCTCAAGCTGCATTGTCCGGAATTCTCGTTGTCGCGGTATGCACAGCAAGAATGGGAAGATGGGATCGCAGACTGGGGCAATGTGATGATCAAGACGATGCGTGAAGTGTTGTACGCTAGAACGTGAACACGCATCAGCGACTTGGAATGGCTTCGCCCTCCAATAGCTCAAGCATACTTCTAAACTCGTGGACACTTCAGCAGGTGCATCGTAGACGCTTCCTGCTCTGGTTGATGCTTGAAGAGACTCAAGACTGAAGACAACCACACCGAATCCTACTATTTGTTTCGCTGTCGCTACGTGGGCTATTATCGAGAACACATCTGATAGAAGGCTAGGTACTTAGTAACTTACAGGTAAGTCATCGATGGGCTTGTACGCAATATCACTCGGGGCGAGTTTGACAAATCTCTCACTAACACGTCACCGGTTGGGAATGATTAGCTGCTGATCAAATTTAGGCCAACTGGTTTGCGGACAGGAATTCATTCCAAGACTTTCAGCGATCACCTCAGCACCAGCATGCCGCACCCCAACCACGCGGACACCCCGCCTCCTTCAGACGACTTAACTGACAGCGGCAAGTCATCCGATCACGTCGCGATTAAGAAGCGCAAGCCGACGTACCTCATCCGCAAGGTGCGCAGCATTATCTTCCGCAGTCGATTCTATGGCTGGCGTTCCTCCCACTAAAATACTTCTTGATTTGTATTTCATCAATGCCTACAGGAGCAGGGGAAGGTCTTGAGAGATGAAATTCTGCAACTGGAAGCTCAAGTTGTTGTACTCAAGACTAAGGGAATGCCTGCGGGCTCTGCGGCTGCTGCTGATCCAAAATTGCAACATTCCAAAGCTCAGTCAAAGGTGCTGAACAGTGCCGTCAAGCAGCAACAATTGGACATTGCAGCAGCTCAGTCGCTCATGACCGAGTGCATGGTGAGGAACCTAGAAGTCTTCTGTCCTTCAGCTGGAGGTCATTGCTAACTGCTATATTTTTTATTTGCTCTACAGAGGACCCAGTACTCGAATCCGTTGTGCACGCGCATCTGTCTAAAGAAGGACTGGGGTGAACGAAGATCTACATTGCTGGCCATTAGGGAGGAGAAGCTGCGGAACGCGTACGAGTATGTAATGACGCGCAGCAGACAGTCTCGCGAGCAGGACTCGCACGAGTTATTCGAGACGGACAACGGCGATGTTTGTTCATTGGGGAGCACTGTGGTTCACTTTCTAGGGGTGCAATCGCTTCGCCAAGTGTTCGAGGCGCTGTGGTTCTATCTCAACAACATGGAGATCAGCATTTCAGAGCAGGTGGGCCATATTACTGTCCGAGAAGACTACAACATGATCGAAGGCTCAGCGTACAATGCACGCATCACGTCGAGCGACAGCAATGGGATTACGACAGAGTCGAACACTATCGTGTTCGCTCAGCTCTTCGAAGAGGGAGATCCCAGGTATGGTGGAGTGCCGTGTGGCATTGTGGCTTCAGATTGCGTCGACGAGGACGAGCTGTATCCGTACAATGGATCAGATCGTGTTCGCAAAGACATTTCTGGCGGAGTCGTGCTGACAGCTAGCAGACACAAGAATGACGTTGATGTGACGATGCGGCGTACAGGCTTCCTGAAGTTGCATCGCTCAAAATTTCCAATTACTCCATGCGCGCAACAAGAACTGGAAGCTGGAATTGGGGACTGGGGTAAAGTGATGATCAAGGCGATGCGCGAGGCTTTGTATGCAAGACCGTAACTTGGGAGTCAGAATTGCGGGGCAACAATTTTGGTGACGAGCCCGTGAAGATTTGGTAGCTGGCACACCCTACGCAAACATGCTGGCGTTGCTCATACGGTATCCGCTCGCATTGTCGTGACCGCATGGAGGTGAGCCCGGCATCGCAACGAGCCGTCAACGCATCAGATGCGGCGACGACCTCTCTGTGGAAAGTCATGAGCCTCATGTGGACGAGCGCGCGGCTGGTGGATTTCTCCAGACGCACTGCAGCAAGGCCATGCCTGAGGTGGACAAGTTGGTTCGTCATGGATCAGCGAATCCGTTTAGTAATGATCGTCCGAGGACGCAATCAGCATTGTGCTCATTCAGTTCCAGAAATGAAACACATGTGGCAAACGACCAGCGAAGCACCAGAACTCCTACATGTACGACGACTCGAACACCTTGAGGACGCTTCAAGACGTCCGGTTAGCTTATCGTGGCAGTGCTTCTCTCTCCAGCATTCCTCGTGGACAGACTGCTGCAATGCGGTGCCTGCATTTGATTCAGATTTGCTTTCAACATGGATTCAACTCAACTCGCGCGACACAACAATTTCTCGAAGCCAGCTTTTCCGGCGTTCGGTGCATGATAAGTTACAGATTCTGCGCATCAGTAGCTGCGAGCATCGAGTTGCAGCTCAACTTGAGGCTCAACTTGTTAAACACGCAATATCTGGTTGTCCCAACGTATATTTTCCAGAGTAGAAAGCCCGGAACATCTTCAAGACCAGCAAGCAAGCACACCGAAGACGCCTATGAATGCCTTGAAATTGAACTTTATTAGCCTCGACACATAACATACTTTCTCCTTTTTACTTCTTACTTGCAATTTGGCGGCGCGCTCTTATCAATTGCTCACGCGCCGCACTGTTAAAATTCTTCACCCCTCTAGATGCTTCATCTCCGTCATAACTTTCTCCTTTCACTGTCAAACTGCAATGAGACTGCGCTCTGTGTGAGCTGCAGCCAACATCGCAGGATGTTCCAATACTTCTCTCATGCTGCCAAGTCGCTTGGTCGGATCTACTGTGAGCATTTTCGCGAGTAGGTCCAACGTCGCGGCCGAGAAGAGGCGGTCCATCCCCCACAACTTAAGAACACCTCGACATCCGACGGTCTTGACCAATTCGAAACCACGACATTCGGGAAACGGCAAACGCAGCAATGGTGACCCCGTCAACAAGACGAAAAACACTGCTCCCAAGGACCACACGTCGGCACGAACAGCGTCGTACCACGTCCCGCTCACGGCCTCGGGTGCTGTGTAGTGCAGGTTGCCGGCCAATCGGTCCTTCGAGAGTTCTGCTGCGCGGGTCGTGCTAGCCCCGAAATTGCAGATCTTGACGTCCCCCGTCCTGCTGATCAGAATGTTTTCCGGACACAAGTCTCGGTGCGCGATACCGTTCGAGTGCAGGTAGCGTAGTCCTCGCGCGAGTTGCAATACCCAACAGCGTGCTTCCTGCTGTGAAACTCGTTGCGTCGGTTGTGGCCCCAATGCCCCCCTGCTGATGAGTTGTGACAGGAGGTCCCCACCGGGGCAGTACTCCATGATGAGGCGGAAAGACTCGCTCTCGACGCTAGTAGCGTAATACCGAATGATGTGTCGTCTTCCGTCCAACACGGTGCGACTCGCACTACTTGTGTTCCTGTTCAAGGCGGCGTTGTTATCCGTCTCACGCTCCAGTGCCAATAGTCTTTGCACCGTACGCCATTCCTGCCACGTGCGGAGACCGCCCCCGCCATTGCGGCCCGAGTCCAACGTGAGCGCGCGTACTTTGACCGCCACGGTGAGTGAACCGGGAGCCGGCTTGTCGATGCCCACGGCGTCGGGCGGCACCTCCATGGAACCCACATAGACTTGTCGCGTCAGACGTCGCGTGAGCTCCACGCGCGTCGAAGCTGACCCGGACGACGTGCGTGTGCGGTCCGAGATGGACGACTCGGATGATCGCTGCTGCAGAGTAGACCGCGCGGCCATGAGACCTGGTCGGACGGTGGTGATTGCCTCTTTAGTGGTGAAATGCTGCTGCACGACGTCGCCGTCGTCGTCGTCCTCGTCGGGAGACGTGTCGCTCTCGAGCTCAGTTCTCAAGTGAAGAGACCACTGCCGCCGCTGCGAGGCGCGATGCCCGCTTACGATCCCACGGCCGCCGCTCCTCCGTGATAAGGTGAATGGATTGGGGCTCAATGGCAGGCAGCGCTCACTCCATCGGCCCCCGTTGGTCATTTTCTCACCTGCTGCGCCGCGCATGGCGCTTCTGCTCGATCGGGCTCAAGCGAGAGAGCAAGAGGTTGACGGCCTCGTTTCTGAAGGCTGGCAGACAACCACCGCGTCTGCTATCGAGGAAGCAGCTTCAAGACTGCCTCCAGGAGCTCGCAGAGGTGGGCTCCCGAAATATTGGCCAGCACCATCACTGGTTGGCAATGGCAAGAGGGCTTGCTGCTCCGTAACGTCCAGGAACGCGCACTAAAAATTTAACTCGTTCATGAACACCAGCATAGCATTGCTTTGACGTCTAGTGGAGGCATTATGCACTGGTCAGGGCCTCCATACACTTTTGGTGGATCTGCTGCGTCTTATTCGCCTCGTCTGACGTAACGACCGGTCGTTTAGGACGTGACTCGGCATAAGCCTGTCCTCGCGCATCCCATGCAGTATCGTAGGATGTATACTTTTCCTGGTTTGGCAGAACCTACGTTATTTCACAACTGAATTGTAACTGAATCACAACGGTATTTTTCACAAGTGCGCGTACCACAGGACGGGCTCCAGTTGCATTGAGGTTTTACCCCTCGTTCTCACTTCCCCATGTCAGAGGCAGAGCGTTTCAATGGACAATTGCCATCGCCGTCAAGTGAATAAATGTTGTGTTTGCGGTCATTGGGCATGGCTTTTGCAGTGCGCAGCCATCCACTCGTCGGCCATCCGTCTATGCCATTGAAGCGCTCGCCTTTTTTCGAGTTGCAGTAGCTGCTGCGTGTTGTCCTTTTTGGCTCGAAGCGCTTGGCTTCACGCCGAGGCTCGGCAGAAGTCGCGCATTGTACGTCGTCATCAACCGAGGTGTCGGCGACGAGAAGCTTGACGCCGGTCAGTGTGGGATGCGATTTTGAGACAACTTCGCGTCGCCTTGAAGCATGGCGGTTGGGTAGAGGCGCCGAGCGTTCATGCATGTTCATGTCACGACGCTCGCTTTGTAGGCGGTGGTGATAACGAGGGCGGTGGCAACTGGCAACGACTGGCTGTGCTCGGTGTGGAATTTCAGGTCCTGGTCCAACTTTCGTCAAACCAAATCGTCTCGGAGCAAAGGACAGACGAGGACGAACCTTGCGAATCCTCCTTGAAACACTTTAATCGAGACGGAGTCTGCACCAACGCTCACTTGAAGGCAACTCGAGATCCGATCCATGACGAGCATTTGAGCACGAGCATCATTTTTGCGATCTTTTGTGTTTCTAAAGATCTTTTGACGACCCTAAACTTACGAGTACGGTACAGTACTGTACTTACCTGTAGCACCAATCTCTTACCGTCGACCTCACCGAGGTGAACATCTTTTCGGGGGTGTTGCCTCCGTCTTCGGATGCTGCAGAAGTAAGTTTTAGCTTACCAACTGAACGACATCCGAGTGACTGCGCGGTAGTTTTGAGCACGTACCGCGGCGAAAGCAGACAAGTCAATGCGAACGGTGCAAAACATTCGATCAAAGTTCGAACGTACATGTACTGCAGTGTTAGGCATCGCTTACTCGAACCAACTATGAAATCCCAACTAAAAAATAACTTTTGGTGATCTTGTTGGTCATGCTGATCTTTTGCGAATTAATTCGTACATGTAGCCACCGCCGCGGTGACCTCTTTCACCTGACTCAACGATGAGTGCTGCCGCCGTTGCGACACGGGTTGACATCGTGGTGGTGGAAATTCTGGGTCTTCCGATCCCGTTCCTCGCCGCGTTGGGTGATCGATTTGTATGGTCGGACGAGGCAAAACCAAGTGCCGCCCAGGATGGTGTGTTCAATTTTCGCAGACTTCACTCACGCTCGCTGCTCAACCCGTCTTACCGCCTTCTTTCTCGTCGTTCCCGACGTCATCCACCAGGAGGGGTCTTCGCACTCAACTTAGAGAGAGAGAGAGAGAGAGAGAGAAGGAAGTCTAAATAGCCTTTGTTAATAGCCTCCTGGTAAGCAGTTTATCACTTGAGCACTGCCGGTTCTTTCTGTCGGAGCATGGTGCTGGCGGTGGGGGCGGGTCGACGTCGATGAGTGATTCGACCTTCGTTTCCACGAAACAGTCCAGGCTGAGTTTCAGGTGCAGCTCTTGTATCCGAGTTGACGGCTTCCTGCGTCCCCCCCGCGCCACAACTCTGGCAGATGAATTCTTGCTGCTTCGGTGCAGGCCTTGCTTGCCTTTGTGCACCACTTGGTTACGTGTTTGGCAAAAAAGTGTATATCCAACACTGCATGCTGCCCACCAGTTTCACTCGAAAGCAGCCTCATACTCCTGATCCTCATATAATGTCTCCATTGACGCAGGCGCTTACTGGTTGCTACCGCTGATTGTGACGCCGATAGATCTTCGCACGCAACGTTGCAGAAGAATCGATTCGCCGTAAGAAGAAGAAAAGGCGTACAATTGTCTTATTTATCAAGCACTCGAAGAAAAGCGAACGTTTGCTGACAACCCACCCGTGCGCCATCACTTCTTAGCGATGTGGTCCAGTATCAGCTCCAATTTCCTCTCGAGTGCTGTCATGCGCTCCGAAAGTTGTTGCACTTCATTATTTGCGAAACTCTCCCAAGGCCCGTTTCCTCCTTGGTCCAAGGGTAACGAAAGCTCCACCAAATCCCCACCTCCACCGCGGTTTGCCTTCTTGCGTTGTTTCTTCGACAACTTCGGTTCTTCGTTCTTGTCCTCGCCACCGTCAATTAGCGGTAGTAGGCCATGCAACAAGTAGTCGATGGTCTTTCGCGATTCCTCGTCACTCACTTGGGCACCGGAAAACAGACTTTGTAATTTCAACGACGTGAGTTTCAGTGGTGGAGCTGTCAGGTCCCTTTTGCTCTCTGAGGCGTTTAAAGCATCAAACACCACTTCCAGCACGTCCGGCCGGATTTTACCACGGAAAATGATCTGTCGTCGAGAGAGTTCCCGACTATCGAGCTCATCGGCTCGAAGATGCTTGTTTTTCTGGAAACATCCGTAGGTGGGGAGATCGTGAAACCACAACAGCACGTCGTAGATGGCAATGTAAACAATCCGCCCCATGGATGTGATGGTCTTGTCGTTGAACGCTTCTTCAGCGACTTCATCGTACGTATCGAGAACGATCGCGAGCATCATGTTGAGCAGAATGAGGTTCGAGACGATGAGGTAGGTCCAATAGTAGATGATCGACACTGGCACGATGAGGCTTTGGATGGCCGAGTAGTCGAAGTTGCCGAAGAGGATGTTGATGCAGGACTCGAGAGACGCCTTGATGGTATGGAATTCTTTTGCTCGGTCGCCGAAGATGAAGTGGCCGGACAAGGAGAAAGTCACGACGACAATCGTGAATACGACCAGGAACGATCCGAACTTGTGGAGCGAGCTGGAGATGGTGTGAGACAGCACATTTAGTCGAGGGTGGAAGCGGAAGGTGTCGAGGATGCGAATGCCCAGGAACAGTATTGTCACTGTCGCGATGAGCCGCAAGGCTGTCGTCAAATGGCCGATACGCTTGAGCGACGACACAATGCCAGAAAGGTTATCCGCTGCTGTTTCATCAGCCGTCCAGTCGACGTTAGTTGCCGAGAAAGCTTGAATGTTCGTCCGGAAGCTCGACTCTCGGGTGATATTGACAATCACCCCCCACACCACGTAGAAAGCCACGACCAGGACCGTCGTCGCGTAGTCAACAAACAACCAGAAGCTTTTCAAGTGCATCAACAGCCCCCGTCGGTGCTTCCAGAGTCTCGTCAACTGGTTCCCCAGTACTAAGACAAAGCACACGAACAGCAGACTGTCGACTACATACGGCCGAGCCTCTCTGTACGCAGAGGAGACGGCACCAATTGATTCGGACGAAAGATCAATGAACCCTCCCTCCTGGAAGTTCAGCGTCAATGTCGTGACCCCGTAGGTATTTATCTCACCATTGTACGTCACGACCGTGATCTCGAGCTTCTCGGTCGATTCATCGAGCCACGTCCCGGATTCTTGCAGTGCCTTGATGTAGTCCACAGCGTCGGTCTTGTTGAGGGTGACACTCAGCAACGTCGTGTTCTCCATCTTGACTTCGTCATTATAGCAATTTGGATAAATCGAGTGCAGGAACTTTTGGTTGTCACAAGACTCGGCCACGCCACTGATTACCGTAAACTGCACCGCTCCCAGCACTTGGTTGTGGAGTGCAATGCGTCCCCATTGATCACTCGGGAGGTCGTTGCTGTTGTAGTCTTGCGTCACGAAGATATTTGGCGCTAGCGTTTTTTCCAGCCAATCGAACACGTCGCTCATCTGTCCGATATTGTAGAAGAGCATCGGAGACGCATCCGACACGGTGGTGGATCCCGAGGTGGCAAGCGTTGTCGACAGCGCATTGTTTTGCTTGAAAAGGTAGGATGTCGGGATGTGGGAGATTAGCGCGAAGATGTAGGCGATGAAGTAGAGCAGGGGCAATGGGACTCGAAGTACCGCACGGGCGAGTTGCCGATCATGTCGAAGTGCCTTCAGTGCGTCGCTGGCTGAGAGAGATTTCTCCATTTCGGGGGATTCCAGCATTGGGGACGGCGACTGAATTCCGTGAAACCCATCTTCGAGGTACTGCAACTTCACAGGCGATGTTGCCATATTTGAATCTGACCAGGATGCGGCGAGAAGAAGAATGGTTTGAGAGACTTGACTGGTGCCTGGCACTTCGGTAGAGGGGCATCACACCTGTTCATTTGGCTGTCACTCCATACAGGCACACATGAGCTCTATCTTCTGCGGATGTTGGAGCATATGTTGTCTACAACTACATTGCATTTCTGAAGTTCATGCACTTGCAAGCATAATATTTTTTTTCATGGAAGTTCCATGAAAAAAAATCTATCAAAAACTAAATTACGGACTGAAGATCGTTCACGTACAGTTGGGATGCCCTAGAGATTCTCACATGTCAAGCCATCACACCATTGTTTCTCAAATATTTATCAATACAATGCACTTCATAACATATTAAATTAGTTTGTGGGTGAGCTTGTTGCTAACTCAACTTCTCGCCATGGTGCACCCACTTGAATCGAAATGAAAAGTCGACACCTGCAGAACACATAGCAACAAATAAAATTTATCAGTCGAAGCATTGTTCCAAACCTGATAGCAAGCTCACCATAATGCTCAAGCATGAAGCCCACTACGAACAAAAGCCAAGTGGCGATTTTGCCTTGTACCAGCCGGGCATGCGTCTCGAGAACAAACGCAACTTGGTACAGCGTGGAGACACCAAATCGAGCGGCGACAAAAAGGTGTAACCCAAACAAAAACACGGTTTGGAGCCCGATAAAGACTGCGATGACGGTGAATCGCTGAGCGAGCTCCTCTGGTATATCCAAATCGCGTCCGTCCAAGTAAAATACGCGGTTCGGCATCTCGTTCATGATCATCATGTACGCCATGTATATCATGGGCGTGATGCACTGCGCGTACGCAATGAGACCAAGATATTCGTTGTTAAATAGCAGCTGAAGCGTCTGGTTCACTGCCACCGTGTTTTGCTTCCGGGTTTCCTTCAATATGTCGTTGATCACGGGGTTTTCGGGCATGAGCAGCGATTGGAGTTTCAAAGAGGTCGTTAACTTTGATGAGACTGCCGCAAGCTCGGCCAGTCTTCGCGAAGACCCTAAGTGGTTGATCAATCTGCGCTTAGATCCGTACTGTGCTGAAATTGTGGGTTCCATGGACGGATTCATTAGCGCTGACACCGTCCGAGATGACCCCGACCCAATTTGAGCCGACGCTCGTCGCGAAGATCCAGATCCCATTTGGGTCGAGATTAGCCGTACTGAGCCTCCTTGGCCGGATACTCTCCGAGAAAAAGATTCCACTTGGATCCTCCTCGTTGACCCTGCTTGAATGGATACTCTTCTCGAGTACGACTCGACTTGAGTGGATGAAGGCGGTGTATTTGGATTTGTTTGGTTCGATGTCCTTCGTGAAGGTGATGAAGAAGAAGAGAGATCAGCCACTCCATTCAGTGTAGCATCGTGTTCAAAGCTGTCGGTGTCGGATTCCTCTTCAATATCTGTGTTGGTCTTTTGACTCAGACGATCACGACTATCCATGCGAATACCGAGGGAATTACCCAAACGAGAGCCAATTTGAACACTTAATCGTTTACCTGCCTCTGGTATCAACCTCGCTGCCTTTCTCAGTCTCTGTATGATCTGCAAGGGTCGTTTTGACGCCGCTGAAAAGTATTCCGCATTTAAGTCTGGCCCACTCATGGCCGCGGACGAATACCGAGATTTTCGCTCTGTCATCGATCGAAGTTTGGTCAGTCTTCGTCCATCATGGTACACACAGCGTGCTGCAAGCGCTGCGAGGAGAGTTTTGTTAGCCTCAGAAACATTGTGTTCAGCACAAGAAAGTAGACAAATCTGACGCAACTCTGCTGGATCAAGTTGGCCAGGCAGCTGAAGTAGTCGCAACGTGGCTTGGAAAAGTGTTCCGAGAGAATCTTCGTGATCTTCGCCCGGGACATCGGTACCGTAAGATTTACAGCTTAATTTCTGCTGTCGGTGCCGTTTCTCCTGATCCGCTCGATTTGCGAGTGCAACGCGAGATCTTCGGTTCATCCCGTGGAGAGCGAGCACCATATCAATCACATTTAGTGTTACCACAATCATCACCATTTTCAGAGAATTGGTGCTGCGCATACAGAGCGCAGAATAAAGCGTGTTGAAGACGTCGACTGTAAACACGATCACCTCTGGTAAACGATCTTCCAGGTGTGCCCCACACGTAGCCAGAATGTTTTTCATGGCGATATTCACGAAAGTCAAGAGCGCCATCAAGCATGGCTTGACGCTTTGTGGTGCAACCATGAACAAAGCCTGGTAGGCAGGATAAATCGTCCCAAGTGAGCCTTGAGATGCAATAAGCATAAAGTAGCGTTTCACGCGAAAATCGGCGTCTGGTACGCCTTGCAGCGCCTCCCGCCCCAACACGATTCTAGTCATGGATATGCCAACGGCAAGTATCACTGGCGACTGCACCATATTCATGAAAGGAACCGGGAAGACCCAATATTTAGCTAAAGCCACGTTGAACGCAGTGGTCACAAGCGCGCTGCATAATGTAATGCCTAAAATCCTGAGGGTTGTCAATGAGAGTTCGGAAATCCATGCCTTCGCTTGCATCAGTCCACTTAGAAATGTAAACACCAGCACGATAGCATGCCGAATCCAGAAAATGTAGTTTGCAACTAACCCTTCGGCTGCAGGTCGTAAAGGGAGATAGCCAGCCAAACATACCAGTAATAACGGAGATAGCGGCGTCAAGATACACACTGCTGCAACACGAAAAGGTGATGCCTTTTGTCCATACTCTTCCAGTGCCAACATCCTTTCAACCGAGTATTGTCCACAGTGGCTCACTTGAAGTCGTTCCCAAAGATTGTAGAGCGGACCCAGAGAACTCCCGAAAGTGTTCATGGTGCCGACGACGATGTGACTTTGCTGGCGTTCGTGTGGTGGGCGGGATTTGGAAGAGGCATCATGAGGTTGAATAGATAGCGTCAGCGGGACCACCACGCTCTTCTTCCGGGGCATCTTGTGACGGGCAAATTTTGCCCGTCACTTTACAAATAAATCACACAACAAACAATATTTCTCGTCAGCTCAGCTCGTACACTCAAAGTTATTGTTTCGTCGAGAACGGACCTGCCCGAAGAAATTCTTCGCCTTGCCCTCGTCCGACTGCTGCAGACACAGATGGCGTCACGGATCTGCTATGTTGTTCGATTACCTTCTGCGGCGGTCCGCCAGCGCCTCTGCAATAGACGACGTGAGCGAAACGTAGATGCTGTTGTAGAGCAGTGGAGATCCACTTGGCCTGCGACCAGTTTTGCTTGATCCTCACAAAAAGGTTGCTCAGCGACTCGGCCGATTCCGCTTTTTTTAGCTGCTCAACGACGCTGGCAGCTTCAACTTGGGCACCGAAGGTTTTCTTTTCTCCAGAATTGCTTTTGAACGAGATTGCCGAGTCTTCATTCTACATCTTTCTTCTAGCAAATGTCATATCGAAGCTGCTCCTGCGTTGAACTTAGCTTGTGGGCTGCGGACCTCATATGGCTCTCGCTTTGCTCGTGCCATGCCGCTCTTGATCGCTCTCGCTCATTCTTAAAAAGTCCTCCTGCTACGCAGCGCACCTCCGACCCCCTCTCCGAAGCTCAAGAAGATGCTGGGACTCTACCCGCCGTCCGCGTTCGACGCCTACAAGAAGGAAAAGACCCACTTCTCAGCCCCTTGTTGTGGAGCTAATTCGCGGAAGATTATCTTTTTTTTGCAGCGTGCATCTACATGTGGATACGCTGTTGTGAGCAGACCCACGCGCCTGCGAATCGTGCGATTGATTTCCTCTGCTGGTGACAAGCAAAACGTCGCCTCCCCGCAAGAAGCAACGGCAGCCCACCATTGCGCCAACGACTGAAGCTGAGCGCATGAAGATCATCCGAAAGGTTCTTCCTCTGCTGCGGAAGCAGGCCACCATCAACTACGCCGACGTCGGCCGACACTGCAAGCCTCCGCGTGACGTTAAGACCGTCAAGAACATCGTTGAGAGGTATAAGCGCGGGGAGGCCTGGGCCGATGAGGCGTTGCAATGGGGAAAGGCACGCAATCCTTCCCATGAACCCATTCGCGTACACCGCCGAGTTCAAGACCTGCGTGCAGCGGATCCAAAGATCAGCGACCGCGGTTGCGCTCGCGCACTCAACATCGTCGAGACCACATTTGCCGACATTGCAAAGCAACTTTCTTCTCCCTCAAGCACATGGGAGTGACGGGATCGCTGGTGGAGCTTGCTAAGACGAACGTTAAAGTCACCGTGCTGTTGGACCGACAGCAGATGATGTCTCCATTTGAGCTATCTCGCGTTAAAGAGCTGTTAGAGGCGGATATCGATGTCTTCGTGCAAAAGTCCACGAAGACGCAGCATCAATAGGTACTATGCACAAATTGAAGATCATGTATGCAACGCTAACAAAAACTGTGGTGCTCTGTTAGATGGTCATTGTCGACGATGTGATGTGCTCGACGGGGTCGGCCAACCCGTCGATGAAGGGCTTACATGATTCGTACGAGAACCTCACGCACCATTTCATGGCGAGTGAAAGTCAGTAAACCAATGTGAATACGGTTAGCCACTTCGTTCTAACACTCTTTTGGTGCAGTTGATAAGGCTACGGTAAACTTTCTCAAGCAAATGAAGAACGACTGTGAACGGGTCACGCTCGTGTGGCTGGATGAGCAAGAGCGCAAACTGACAGCTTCAAAAAGGTAGCACTTGCGAGTGCAAGCGAGGGCATGACTGAAGAGGAGCGTGCTGCTCTCAATTCGTTTATGAGCGAGGAAGGCACTGAATTCTACACAACGGATCACGTCGAGAAGAAGAGGGCCAGAAAGACAAAGACGGATACACAGGCATACTTTAAACACAAAGGTGAGCACGTCTGCGTCAAGTGCAGAAACAAATCCTGCGTTGAACGGTTTGTAGGCGACTACAGTGCTTACAGTAATTACTGTAAGCACTGTAGCTATTCGCGGCGAGATCTGGAATTATTTCCGCTTTAACATGGTGTACTTTGGTGCTAAGATAGACTCAATGTGGACCGAAATCATCCGCCCTACTCGTGTACTACCGTGGTAGTGTGTTTCACCCAGGCAAATTGGAAGGTGAAGTCGGCTCCATAGTGTATGAGAGTCGACTGCACCGCAAACATCAGCCAGATGAGCAGTCTACCTTGGAGAAAAAGAAATTGGGATTCCAGCACAAATGCGACCTGGTAGATTGTCGATACTCCGAACCGTCTGGATGCAAACACTTGAAGACTTACGAATGCAGTGAACTGAAGAGCAGCTAAAGCCGCGATGACTGTCATGCGATCGTCGAATTCGTTTGAATCTCCAAAATATCGGTAGTGCGTTGGGTAGTACAAATGGTTGGGCATCCTCTGCAGTACCGGCATATACAAAAGATAGATAACCGGAATGAAACACTGCTCGTACGCTATGAGTCCGAGATACTCATTGTTGAACAGCAGCTGTAATGTTTGTTTGACGGCTCGGGTGTTTTGCCTTCGCCTCGCATCCAACACACCACCGATAACGGGGTTACTGATACGTACAACAGGAAGTAACTTGGACGAGGCTTCGAGACCCTCAGGAGTGAAACGAGCATTGCCAGATGACAGGGATATTCGCTGACGTTTGATTGATGAATCGAGCCGTAGTGAGCTCGAGAAAAGTAGACTCGAGGATTTCCGCGGCTGTAGAGGCAGATTGGGAAGTATATCGATGTTCGATCCATAGGAATCTGTGACTCTGGCCATTATATCGTGATTTTCGTGACGAAAGGATCGCAAACTCCTAAAACGACCACGAGGTTTCAGTTTAAAGCGCGAGCTCGCCACGGGGACAATCAATGCGGCTTGCAGTCTTCGAAACAATTTCGACCGCGGTGGAGGAGGCACCACGAAAATTGACGAGCTCAGTTTGCGTCCTTCGGTCGCCGATGATGCGTATTGGGCTTTCATCTGCCTTATCGTTACAGTTTTCGAAGGCCGACGATCGTTGTTGTAGATTGATCGGGACCCTAACGATGCCAACAAAGCACTATTCGCTTCAGATATTCGATGCTGAATACCAGACAGTAAGCGAATATCATGCAATTCGGATGGGTCGAGTTGGCCTGGTACCTGTAGCAGCTTTACTGTCGCAATTACCAGACTACTTAGACTCTCAGTGTCATAAGAAGCCAGCAGCAATGACTGAGCGCGTTCCATTAGCAATTGTTGGAATGGCGAGCCATGGAAAGCCCGACAGGCTCTTGCCACACGAGATCGTCGATTCATACCATGCAAGGTCATCACGACGACGAACGCGTTGAGTGTTATCGTCACCGCAACCATCTTCATAGAATTTGCGCTGTGCATACACAGAACCGAATAAATAGTACCGAAGACGTCGCATGTGAACACGATCACCGCCGGTAAACTGTCTTCGAGTTGGGACCCCCAGGCCGTTTGGAGATTTTTCAGCGCAAGGTTTAATACCGGCATCGAGGCCATAACGAGTAGCTGCAAACCTCCATCCACGGCTAGGAAAATCGCTTGGTACGCTGGATAAATACCCAGCAGTGCCGCGTGGACAGAGGTTAATAGTAAAAATCTTCGACCACGAAAATTTCCGTTTGCTATTCCCCGCATAGGATGCGGCCCTAACGCAATACGACTCGCCACTGCCCAGATAGTAAACATCAACGGAGCACCAGCTACTATGAGAAACGGGATAGGAAAGACCCAAAGCTGAGCGATGAGAATATTCAGCGACGTATACATGACCGCACTACCAATTGCCACCACAACCACCTGTCTCATCGTCAATGCCATCTCTGGGATCCACACTTTTGCTTGGCTCATTGCACAGACAATGAGAATCGTCCCTATCATCGTGTGGCGGATCCAGAAAACATAGTTGGCGAGAGCACCTTTCTCTACTGGTTGCAGCGGCATACACTCGATCAAAATGACCACAACTAGGGGGCCTAAAGGAAACAAGAAGCATACCGCAAGTACATGGAAGAGTGACACGCGTTGGCAGTACTCATCCAGCGCTAACATGCGCTCGACTGAATATTGACCGCAGTGGCTAACTTGTAGTCGCTCCCAAAAATCGTAAACAGGTGAAAGGGAATACCCAAACACGCGGATCTGTGTCGTCTTCGATCCACTGAACTGTTTCGACATTGTCGTCGTGGTTTTCACGTTTTCTTGGTTTGAGTTTCGATCACTACTAGATAATACGTGGTCTGCATCCGGTATATCTCGAAGGTGAGATGAGAAAGCAGATACTTGATTGGCGTTAGGTCGAACGGTGTGTACGGCATCATTCGGGCCAAGAGGAGCTGTGGTAGCGTTAATATTGGTAGTAGACATCCAGGGGACAACCGAACACCGGCGTCGAGGCAACAATGATCCACGAAATATCCCGTTGCTTTGCCGTGGACCAGACGCAGTAACTTCATGAATTCTTCGCTTAACTTCACGCGAAGGGGCTTGATCAGCATCGTGGGGAGCTTGGGGCTTGACGCAGGTCCAAACGTTCCTCATTCCCCGTCGTGATCGTCGTAATCGCTAGGAAGCGACACAACTTCGAAGTCTGGATGTTGTCCAGAAAAAAATATTCGCCGAGAATAGTTGACCTTAGACTGAGTTCCTCATCACTGGACAGCTCATTGTAATTGCGTCCAACTCATTAGTTCGTTTTTTATTGATATCCAGCACCTTGCGTTCACACTAGGCAAATCAATTTCATTACTGCACGGAACGAAGTCGTTGCTGCTGTTATTTACACGAGCTATCGTAGCAACTCGTCTTGCTTCTACTAAGTTATTCCTTTGTGGAGCCACTCGAAGCGAAATGTAAAATCGACTCCTGCAAACACGTAATGCAAGCATTAGTCCCAGTTTCTGCTGTATAATATTCGATTCGAAGAAGCAAAAAGGAGTTCTTACCGTAGTGTACAAGTGTCGACTGCACCGCAAAAATGAACCACATCAAAACCCTCCCTTGCAACAACATGAAACGTGACTCCAACACGAACGCGACCTGATAAATTGTAGACACACCGAAGCGCCTCACCACGAACACCTGCAACACCAGCAGCAGTAGTATCTGCAGCAGTGCTAAAACCCCAATCACCATCATCCGTTCGTCGAATTTGTTGCCCTCCCCAAAATATCGGTAGTGCGACGGGTAGTACACGTGGTTAGGCAGCGCCTGAAGAACTGGCATGTACAGCAGATACAGCACGGGGATGATGCACTGCGTATACGCTATGAGTCCGAGATATTCGTTGTTGAAGAGCAGCTGGAGCGTCTGCTTGACGGCTCTGGTGTTTTGTTTTCGAGTTACCTCCAAGATGTTACCAAGGACAGGGTTGTTCTTGCAGACAAGCGGAAGTAACTTGTCCGAAGTCTCTTGCCACAGCGCAGGGATACTCCTTCGAATGGACTTTAGGCGAATTACGTCGCTAAGCCGTGACTTTGATGAACTGTTGAGTAACTGGGATCTCCGCGGAGTAGGTGACTCCGCAATGGAGACTGCAGTTGATGCGTGGGATGAAAGTGACGACGATTGTCTCGTGAACTTCTCCGTCTCTGATGATGCATCCGAGTCTGCACTATGATTGGTACTTTCAGGATTTCGTAGCGGAGACCTTGTCCGCGTGCTTATACGCAGACTCAACCACCTACTAGTCGGAATTACCAACACGGCAGCTCGAAGTCGACGAGCCAGCTTCGATCGGGGGAGGGGAGTTGGTGCTGGGAAGTGGATGGTGCTAAGACGACGGCCTTCCATAACTGCGGAAGAGTATTGCTCCTTGATCTGAGTTACGGGAGCGGCTTCGGTTGTCCGTCGACTGTTGTTATAGACACGCCGGGCTGCCAGCATATCAAGCAATGCTGAATTTGAGTCGGTTAATTTCTGCGGCATACCGGAGAGCAGTCGAATTGCTCGTAGTTCAGTCGAATCTAGTTGTCCCGGTGCCTCTAACAATCTGAGTGTCATGTTTACCAATGTACTTAGCAAGGCAGGACTCCCACCTGCAGTGATAAAGGAATCTAACACAGATTGTCTTCTGCGGAGTTTTTGCTGCTGGCGTTCCATGAGTTGGAACGATCGACAAGCCCTTGCAACTCGAGATCGGCGATTCATTCCATGCAGTGACAGCATCAACACCAATGAATTCAACACTAACGTAATAGCGACCATCTTCATCGAGTTGGCACTGTGCATACAAAGCACCGAATAGATAGCGCTGAAGACGTCAACGCTGAAAATTACCGCTTCTGGTAAATTATCCTCGAGATGGGAACCCAATGCTGTCTGGAGGTTCTTCAAAGCGAGATTGATAGCTGGGAGGAGAGCGATCATTCCAAACTGAAGTAATCTATCTACGGCAAGGAATCCCGCTTGATACGCTGGATAAAGTACAAACAACGAGGCGTGGAGGCTAGTTATCAACAAAAATTGACGTCCTTGGAACTCACCGTCGAGCACTTCTTTTAACGGGTGAGGACCTAATACCAGTCGACTTGCGATTGCCCAGATACCTATCAGCAATGGCGCACCCGTCACTACGAAAAAGGGGACAGGAAAAACCCACAGATCCGCAATGAGGATACTCGCCGCTGTGTACACTGACGCGCTGCCGATTGCTACTACCAAAACCTGTTTCATCGTCATCGACATCTCCGGGACCCAAGCTTTCGCTTGCACCATAGCACACATCACCAATACAATCCCCATGATAGTGTGGCGAATCCAGAAAACATAATTCGCGAGTGGACCGTTCTCCACCGGCTTCAAGGGCATGCATTCCGTGACCAAGATAACCAATAAAGGTCCCAACGGGAAAAGCAAACATACCGCTAATACCCGACCGATAGACGCGCGTTGGCAATATTCATCAAGTGCAAGCATCCGTTCGACCGAGTACTGTCCGCAGTGACTGACTTGGAATCGTTCCCAGAAATCGTAAAGCGGGGCGAGAGAATAACCGAGCAACTTTGTAGCTGTCATGAGACGACTTGGCTGTCGCTCGGGCATCGAGACAACAAACGTACCTCGTTTTTTCGGAATTTTGTTGATAACATTTGGGGCTGTTGGACCAGCATCACGCGACGTAGTTTTCTCTGGGGAACCCTCGGTCGCTCCTGGGAGGTTTGGGAAATCGATTGGCATCTCATGGAAATTTTCCATCGAGGTGTTTCGAGGGGAAGGAGATTTGGATTTCGACCGTCGTGGTTGAATTTGTAACACGTAGGTGCTGCGACGAGGAATACTCCGCGAGTCTGATCGAGATACGTCCTTGGACGTAGGCTGATCCTTGTTGGACCTGTTACTGTCTTGTCGTAGCATAGCAAGACTGTCCAGCATTTTCTCCAACGACGGTCCTCGAATCATCTGGGAAAAACTTTTCGTTCGTCGGCAACGGCTGCTACTGGAATCCGATCGAGACGGTGAAAGTTTTTCTTCTTCTTGGTGTTGCGCTTGATTATCTTCGCTCGGGGGTTCAGTGTTAGTAGTACCCACTGACGGAAATGGCAGCGCGCGACCCCTGATGTTTTGTAAAACGCTGCTACCTCGCTTCGGGGGAGCTACCAATTGTGGTGCCACCATAACACCTCGGATACTCTTTCTGGGTCCATTTCCACTGGTAGTCGAAGATGAGCTCATCGCCTCGAAGGGGGCAAAATTGTCACTGAGCTGTCTTGGAAACGAGCTTAGTCCGCCCGGTTTCCTCATCCACGACCAGAAATAGGGAGGAGGGCTTAGTACAGCTCAGCCGGTGTGTGAGACGGAGGACAGTCGTTTCAAGCGCCACAACGACCGTCATCGCCATCATCGTGGGGCTCAAAAAGGTGTTGGGCGCGAATTGAGAAGAGATCCATGCCGGTGGCTACCGGAATTCCTCAGTGAAAGCTCGGAGATACACCAACGCAAGTTCTTTCCGATCGATTGCAACGGAATCACTTTGATGAAAGCAGCAGCATATTAGTCGCCATCCTGATGACAAACAACACACAGTCGACCGAAGCCAGCCCAAAAACGCGCACCCCACGACACGCTTAACGACGACGATGACGCTCAAGATGAGGAACGCGAATGGAGCTTAGTTTTTTGGACGACGTCATGCACCCGTTGCCTAAACAGTTTAGAGAATGAAGAACGAGTCGGAATATCTGAAGACCATTTTCAAGTCCTGGAAGACAGATATGGGGTCTGATCAAAGTAGTACATACCATTTTGACTTTATCTGTGGACCCAGTCGAACCGGAAAGAGAAATCATCACCTACAACGAGACCATTGATAAATGTTAGAGACTACTTCTCGAGATTTTCCGAGCTCAGCGATGAGAACGTACCGTAGTGCACGAGGGTGGATTGTACAGCAAAAATGAACCAGACGAGTAGTCTCCCTTCTACGAGCCTGAAATGCGTTTCGAGCACGAACGCAATTTGGTAGATGGTCGAAACAGCAAAACGTGCCGCGACGAAAACGTGTAGCAGACCAAGTGCGATAAATTGCAGCAATGCTAAAACGGCGATCATGATGATACGGTCCTGGAACTGATCAACTTCCTCCATCAAAACGAAATGGGTCGGGTAATATACACGGTTGGGGAGAGTCTGGAGAATGGGCATGTATAGCACATATAGCATCGGAATAACACACTGGATGTACGCGATCAGTCCGAGATACTCGTTGTTGAACAGCAGTTGAAGCGACTGCTTTACCGCTCGAGTGTTTTTCCTTCGAGTCTCCACCAGAACGCCATTGATTATTGGACGCTCTGTCATGACAAGCGGGCGAAGTTTGATTGATGTATCGATAGCAAGTCCACCCATAGCTGACGCCGTTGCAGGAGTCAACTTTGACGTCCGTTCGGGAATCCAACGTGAAGACGACTTTACGGCTTTTGTAAGCTGAGGAACGGAAGGTAGTCGAGGAAAACTGTCGGCACTTGATCCAGTATCCGTGACTTTACTATTCGATTTGTCCCGAGTACTGCTGCGGAAGCTCGGGAAATTCCCCAGTTTGGTACCCACTTCGCTTCCCAGTCTCCTACTTGCTGACGGAAGTGCACGAATTGCCGCTCGTAGTCGCTGCACTAAACGTGAAGGTGGTAGAGAAGGCGTTGGAAAATGGGAAGTGCTGAGTGCACGACCTTCAATTGCCACTGATGCATACCGTGACTTCATTTGGGCTATCGAAATCGCTTGTGAGATCCTGCGGTCGTTGTGGTACACAGATCGTGCGGCTAAAGACTGCAACAATGCTGAATTGGCAGCTGAGAGTTTGTGCTGCATGCCGGAGAGTAGCCGAATCTCCCCTAACTCGGCTGGATCCAGTTGACCCGGTGCGCGTAGTAGCTCTAACGTCGTAACCACCAATGTACTCAAAAGCTCGGGACTGCCTCCAATCGATAAAAAAGATTGTGTTCGCTGTTCCTGGCGTTGCCGTATTTGCATCAAATGAAAAATTCGTGATTCCCTCGCAACTCGAGATCGGCGGTTCATACCATGGAGAGAAAGCACCGTCACGAAGGCGTCAAGTGTCACGGTGACTGTCACCATTTTGAAGGAGTTGGTCCCTCGCATGCAGATCACAGAATACAACGCGCTGAAACAGTCGACTGTTAGAACGACCATTTCCGGGAGATTGTCTTCGAGATGAGATCCACAGGCCACCAATGAGTTCTTCAGCGCCAAGTTGATAACCGGTAGGAGAGAGACTACCAGTAGCTGTAAAAATCCGTCCACCGTGATGAAGACAGCTTGGTACGCAGGATAAATGAGCAGCAGGGACATCTGCACTGCGATAATCTGCAAAAAGCGTCGTCGTCGAAAATCCGAGTCCTGGACACCTTGCACCATATTTGATCGAAGAATCATTCGACTCATAATTGCCCAAATGAATAGCAACAGAGGAGATCCTAACACAGAAAGGAATGGAATCGGAAACACCCAAAACTCGGCCACAAGAAGCTCCATGCCCATATTCATGACAGCAGTGCCCAATGCGATGATCAACGCTTGTCTGATTGGCAACGGAAGTTCGGGGATCCAAGATGTTGCCTGTAGTTCTGCACACATGACTGTGATCGTCAGTGTCAAGGCGTGCCGAGCCCAGAAAACGTAGTTGGCGCTCGCTCCGTCCTCCGTGGGTTTTAACGGGATCAATTCAATTAGGATAACCACCACCAAAGGGATCAACGGTGTAAAGAAACACACAGCCAGCACCCGACTGAACGACGTGCGTTGGCAGTACTGATCCAGCGCCAACATTCTTTCGACTGAGTATTGTCCACAGTGGCTCACTTGCAGTTGTTCCCAGAGATCGTAAAGCGGGGCTAAGGAATATCCAAACATCGAGATCGATTTCTCCAAGTGACTTGGTTGTCTTGAGGGTAGCGGAATTGGTACAGCAGAAGCTTGGTGTTTCCCTGATCGTCCTGCCCGTTTATCGTCGTCGTAATTATCGACATTATTATGCAATGCCAGACTTCCACGAGTAAAGAGCGAATGACGAAGCGCTCCGCTCATATCTAACACATGAGGGACGATGACCGCCGAATTGCGCAGGAAACTACTGCGACTACCCCGTGCATCCGAAAGCCGCGGAGCTACTGTGCCAACTCGAATGTTCCGGAAGACACTGGCATGTCGTCGAGGTCCATCCTGAGCTTGTGTCGATTGTGGAACAACGCTGACAGTCCGAGTGCCATCCATTGCTTCACAATAGCCAATGGGTAAAAGAGTTCTAGGCAGACCTATCCGATCCAGAATAAACTCTCTCCTTATAACTAGGAACTCGGCATTGTTATGTTGATATCATACACCTTGGGGAACTACCCCGCAATAAATCATGAACACTGGACTCGACTACTGTACCCTCTTGGCATCATCGCCTTGGCTAGCAGCATTGCCGGGTGGTGCAGCACCTCGTCCATACTCTGCAACCGGTCCTCGGGGTCAAACTCCAGCATCTTAGACAGCAAATCCAGCGTCGCGGCGGAGAACTGCATGTCCATCTTCCAGGACCGCAGCACCCCACAACAACCCAAGCTCTTGACCGTCTGGAAGTCCGTACTCAACGGCGACGCGAACTCGAGCAGCGGCGCACCAGTGAGCAGCATGAAGAGCAGAATGCCGAGCGACCAGACGTCGGCCACCACGGGGTCGTAGCTGCTCTCGGCCACGACCTCGGGCGCCACGTACTGCTTCTTGCCCACGCAGTCGCTGGCCCTCGCGTCCGCTCGCGTGCTGAGTCCAAAGTCGCCGAGCTTGTAGACGCCGTCACTGGACACGAAGACGTTCTCAAGCGAGATGTCTCGGTGCGCGAGGTTGCACTTGTCGTGCAGGAACTGGAGGCCTCTGGCCAGCTGCAGCACGATGCGCAGTGCGCTGCGCTGGTCCATTCGACTCTGGGGCTGCGTGGCCACGAGGTCGGCCAGCAGGTCTCCACGTGCGCAGTGCTCCATGACCACGAAGACGAGCGAGCGCTGCACGAACGTGTCGAAGACGTGCACGACGTTCGGGTGGCGCTGGGCGACGCTGCGCAGCTGGCGCGCGGCCTGCCACTCCTTCCACGGCCCCTGCAGCCGGCCCGAGTTGCCGTCTCGCTGCAACTGGCCGGCGCACTTGACCACCACCGCCTTTGGTCTGGTGGAGACGGTGGTGTCGGCGGTCGAGGGGCGGGAGATGTGGCCTAAGTAGATTTGCGGTGCCAGCCGAGAGCTCACTTTGATGTGGCGCTGAGCTCTGGGGGTGGTGGTGGGGGTGTTATTGCGGGTGCTATTGGTTCGGTTGGCGTAGACTAGCGTGGCCGTCATGTTCGTTCGCTCGGCGGCGGGAGCTTGAGTTGCTGCTGGTGCTGATGGCGAATGGCAAAGTGCTGGCGGGCGGATGCGCACGAACGAACACGGCTTGAAGTACGTGGAGGAAATGGCGTAGACGAGCCTGATTATTTGCCACGTCGCATGCTGCCACCGAATCACAAGAGGGCACGTCGCCGGGTGTGTGCACCACATCACGGACGCCAGAGCAAGCGAGCAAGCCGCAGCAGATTCATGTCATGTGCCGCTGTGTTTGCCATCCAAGCAGGCAGGTCCCTGCGCGCTGCAGTTGCAGTGGGTGGATTGGGGCTCGCTCACGGCTGCCATTGGAGACGGCCGAGCTCGTGTCGATGCGTGGGCAAAAAATCCCTCGGGTGACTCATGTCGTGACGCGCCGCGACGAGGCAACTTCAACTTGACCACCTTGTTTTCTGGCCGTCGATGGCCGACGCTGCGCGTGCTGCCTCGCTGAGAGCAATAGAGGGATTGCTACGTCGGATGCCGTCGATGCTTCGTGATGGCGAGGTGGTGCCGACGCTGTTGCTGCTTGATGGATTTTCAAGTGTTTCGCGTCGGCGATCGTCGTTGAAATACTTCACCACAACAAGTAGCACACGTGGACACCTTTCGGGTTACTACGTGTACGCATTTGTGCTATTGTACATTTATGTATTTCTCGCTGGTAGCCTGCTGCTGTACGGCTGCTATTTGCCTAGCCGATAGATGATCGCTTTGTTGCAGTTGTTCCGGTGGTCGCGCCTGTTCCTGATTGGTCGATATATTCTGTCAGTTCACGAGGACCAGACGATGTCTCGGTTGCTGGCGGAGGCGCTGCGCTCGCGTGTATCAACCCGATGGACGACCCGCTTACCCGAACAATGTTCTGCGCACTCGTGTCGCCTCTTCGCCAACGCTTCGTCACCACCACCGAACTCGAAACGACGTGTGGCTTTGGTACGTTGCAGAATCCGTAATGGCTAGCATACCTTTTGTTGGTTTAGCTAATCTTACCCATATTGCGACCGCTACCAGAACGTCGAGGAGCTCACTCCACACGGCGACGGAGTTGGCACATATGACTCTGGTAATGGAACAGAGATTCGAGTGGTGGTACCATTTGCAGCTCCCGGTGACAGACTGCAAGTTGAGATTTGGGAACGAGACGTCCAATCGAGAGAGAAATACGCGGCCGAGCAATCTCAAAGCACGTGGCCGATCTTCGGACAGCAAACGGAAGTGTTGGAGTCCAGTAACGATCGAGTTCAACCTCGGTGCAGCAAGTATTTTGGCGTGTGTGGTGGCTGCAAACTGCAGCATGTGAGCTACTCGCAGCAGCTGCGAGAAAAACACCGTTGGATTCAGGACCTTTTCGCGGGACGGCAACACTCTCCAGACATGGACATTCGCAAAATTTTAGGTGTTGAAACTACTGAAGGGGACGGTGCTGGCGTGTACCAATACCGCAACAAGATGGAGTTTACCTGTAGCACGGGACGTTGGTTGTTGGATGAGGACAAGCCAACAGATGATGAAAGCGGCGTGGCAGATCCGTCTCGATACCCGTTCACTGTGGGGATGTTTCCTGTCGCGTCGGTTAGTGCTCGACGATCCAAGGAAATTCATGGCAAGAGCAAAGCACGTCGACGACGAGCGGCTGTTTGGAGCCCTCGCATTCTGTCGCTCAATGAATGTCTGCTGCAGACTTCAGCGTGTAATCGACTTTTGCAGCAGCTTGTCACTCGCTGCGAGGACGCAGGTCTACCTGCGTATGACTTCAATACGCACGAAGGGTTCCTGAAACAGATTGTGCTGCGACGTGGGGTGAATGGAGAAGGGCAAACGGAGATCATGTTGGGACTCGTGACGACGACGTTCGACGGTGAACAGAGTGAGCTACTGAAGGACATCGTGCAGGACCTTGTACAGGAACACGAAAAGAACCTACTTGCTGATACTGATGATGCACCGCGACTCGTGTCGGTTGTTGAGCGTCTGGACAGTGAAGCTCAACGCCACCGACGCAGGAAGGGCGATGTATCTGCTGGTATCACCAAGAGTGTCAACACGGAACGCGTTCTGTATGGCAGCTCTCATCTGGAAGACACAATTTTGAACCATCGCTTCAAGATCTCATTTGATTCATTCTTCCAGCCAAACTCTGTCCAGGCCAGTGTTTTGTACCGTGAAATTCAGCGCATGATGGCAACATTGCCTGAGAAACCTGTCGTGTGGGACCTATTTTGTGGTGTGGGTAGCATCGGCATTTGCATGGGTCAACACGCGAAGAAAGTGGTGGGGTTCGAGCTTGTGGAGGCTGCAGTGGAGCGCGCGAAAATCAATGCCCTCCTAAACAACTACTCATCTGATCACATGAAGTTTTTCAGCGTCGATCTGGCTAAGAATTGGCAGGAGGAGGAACTATTGGAGAAAATTTCTGCGAGTTCGACTGGGGTTTCAATGTCTGCTGATCTCCCGGATATGGTCATTGTGGATCCGCCTCGTGCTGGTCTCCACAAGAAGCTCATCAGGATGCTGCGTCGAATGGCACCACGCTATATCTGCTACGTGTCGTGCAATCCTAACTCGCAAGTGCCCGATCTCGAAGCGTTCTGTGCTAAGGCAAAGCCTGAAGTAGGGGAAATCGGAACGTATCAAGTGCGGCACCTTCAGCCTGTGGATATGCTTCCGCATACTCCTCACATAGAGACAGTCGCGTGGCTAGAGCGTTGCGATTAGCCAAGCTGAATGCGAGGAAATGGTCGCCGCTATCAATAGGCGCGATGTAATAAGGTCGAGGATGAACACAGCGAACGAGTTCATCGTATCGCGCCTCGTATGGAGCTTGACCAACACAGCGACTTCATGTCGACAAGCAAAATTCGTGACTTGAATGAAGCCGTTGCAAAGCCTTCAGGGTCTGGTGAGCTGCTGTGTGATAAAAACTGTGCAATACTATAGTGCGTTCCTAAACCAGGGGAGGTGAGTGAACTGATTCATGGCGTTGTTAACAGCGTGGACAGCAGAAGCAGACACCCCTGAGCTGCTATGGCATGTTACTGAAGTGACTCGAGTCTCATCCTTCCATACTGACGAAGCTACTAGCCCCACGCAGCGGCGGAGTTTATTGGGAACGCAGGACTCCAGGAGAGCCATCATCCGGAGAGTCTCTGTTGGCCATGGCGAGTTTGAAGTTGCGGGGCTCATTGACTTGAAGGATAAGTCTCGCAGCTGTAGTCTGCAATAGAAGATGCAAGCAGCAGTTTGCTTGACAGTGGTAGATACAATAGACGTTGCATTGTTGCTGCGAAAGCTGACACTCATCGCCAATAGCAGGTTCCGGTGCGAATTATGCGCAAACACTTGAAAATCCATCAAGCAGCAACAGCGTCGGCACCACCTCGCCATCACGAAGCATCGACGGCATCCGACGTAGCAATCCCTCTATTGCTCTCAGCGAGGCAGCACGCGCAGCGTCGGCCATCGACGGCCAGAAAACAAGGTGGTCAAGTTGAAGTTGCCTCGTCGCGGCGCGTCACGACATGAGTCACCCGAGGGATTTTTTGCCCACGCATCGACACGAGCTCGGCCGTCTCCAATGGCAGCCGTGAGCGAGCCCCAATCCACCCACTGCAACTGCAGCGCGCAGGGACCTGCCTGCTTGGATGGCAAACACAGCGGCACATGACATGAATCTGCTGCGGCTTGCTCGCTTGCTCTGGCGTCCGTGATGTGGTGCACACACCCGGCGACGTGCCCTCTTGTGATTCGGTGGCAGCATGCGACGTGGCAAATAATCAGGCTCGTCTACGCCATTTCCTCCACGTACTTCAAGCCGTGTTCGTTCGTGCGCATCCGCCCGCCAGCACTTTGCCATTCGCCATCAGCACCAGCAGCAACTCAAGCTCCCGCCGCCGAGCGAACGAACATGACGGCCACGCTAGTCTACGCCAACCGAACCAATAGCACCCGCAATAACACCCCCACCACCACCCCCAGAGCTCAGCGCCACATCAAAGTGAGCTCTCGGCTGGCACCGCAAATCTACTTAGGCCACATCTCCCGCCCCTCGACCGCCGACACCACCGTCTCCACCAGACCAAAGGCGGTGGTGGTCAAGTGCGCCGGCCAGTTGCAGCGAGACGGCAACTCGGGCCGGCTGCAGGGGCCGTGGAAGGAGTGGCAGGCCGCGCGCCAGCTGCGCAGCGTCGCCCAGCGCCACCCGAACGTCGTGCACGTCTTCGACACGTTCGTGCAGCGCTCGCTCGTCTTCGTGGTCATGGAGCACTGCGCACGTGGAGACCTGCTGGCCGACCTCGTGGCCACGCAGCCCCAGAGTCGAATGGACCAGCGCAGCGCACTGCGCATCGTGCTGCAGCTGGCCAGAGGCCTCCAGTTCCTGCACGACAAGTGCAACCTCGCGCACCGAGACATCTCGCTTGAGAACGTCTTCGTGTCCAGTGACGGCGTCTACAAGCTCGGCGACTTTGGACTCAGCACGCGAGCGGACGCGAGGGCCAGCGACTGCGTGGGCAAGAAGCAGTACGTGGCGCCCGAGGTCGTGGCCGAGAGCAGCTACGACCCCGTGGTGGCCGACGTCTGGTCGCTCGGCATTCTGCTCTTCATGCTGCTCACTGGTGCGCCGCTGCTCGAGTTCGCGTCGCCGTTGAGTACGGACTTCCAGACGGTCAAGAGCTTGGGTTGTTGTGGGGTGCTGCGGTCCTGGAAGATGGACATGCAGTTCTCCGCCGCGACGCTGGATTTGCTGTCTAAGATGCTGGAGTTTGACCCCGAGGACCGGTTGCAGAGTATGGACGAGGTGCTGCACCACCCGGCAATGCTGCTCGCCGCACGTGAGGGCGATCAACGATGAAGAAACTTTCGAATGCCAAAGTATTAGCTGGTGGCGTGTGGGGTGCCTACAGTTTGACCTCCAAAGAGATATGATATCCAAGCCATCTCAAGTGCGCGAGCTACTGTCTCCAACTTGTCAAACAACTTCAGCACCACGATGTTTCAAAACGCAAGCTGTGCCGCGCTCTCGTGTTGGAAACGCGGTCGTGACCGACTGTAAATGCGCTTTCTCCTGCGACCAGTTCCAATGGCCCAAGATGGACATTGATGTCATTGTGGTAAGCTGAAAAGAGTCTCTCCAGTTGCTTTCAAGCAGAGTCTTTGACCCATCTGTTCGACGCACCTGACACCACAAAACCCAGGAAATTGAGCTCGTGAAAGCCCGTTCCTCCCATGGATTATCGCTTACGCATCGAGCGCATCGTTGTCTAGAAGTTCCCTATGTGCAAGCATCCCGTCAACAAGTGTCGATCATGCCAACTTGCTTCTTCAAAGACATCAGCGAAGCCTAATGAATCTGACAATGAACCAGAGTACTGGTAGTATAATGCAAAGTATGTTTTGCCATTTAGCTGCTAGCCCGTCTTCGTAACAATTCTACCTTCCGGAGTCATCAAAGCCTTGTCAAACACTACAGCCACGTCTTCCAGACTACCTAGCAGCTCCAACACGGGCGTCAAGGTGTCAAACTTGGACTCCACTCGCGTCATGCGGCCAGTCGAGGCATTCCAGTCGAAGCGCACTGATCCTCGCATCACAAGTCGTTGATTCAGCAGTTTGGCAGCCAGCGGCGAACGCTTTCCTGCGTCGACCAAGTGGGGGTACAGGTGACGCAGCGTATTCTCTGTGATCGTGACGTTGGTCGTAGCGATGGCAAGGATCGAATCTTCACCAACCTGCCGGAGGTGTTTGAGCTGCAGATGCAAATCTTTGTGGTAGAGTGAAAGCAGCTTCCAGTTCTCCAGCAGCGCCTCGGTACCACACACGTTGCCGTTGGTCACGTCTAGAGCCATATTCGCTTGAAGATAGTCAAGCTGAGCCTGCTTTGCAGCGGTCGATTCCGTTTGAGGTGAAATCAATGGCGTCATGAATCCGTAGCTGAACAATCGAAAGTACTCGGTGGCCACAACCCACACGCTCTCGTTTGTCGGCGAGCATCGGATAATGTTTTGGCGTCGGGCGTTGAGTTCTTGGATTCCTTCCTGCACCTGGTTGATGTGTTTGTCGAGTTCATCCTCGTGTTGGCGTTGTCGCATCCGATACCGTGCTTGGTTGATCCGACAACGCTCACGACGAGTAGCAGAGACCTTCATCTTCTTTCCTGCGCTTGGAGGGGTCAGCTGAGCTTCCTCAGTAGTGACGCCCGTGTGTCTTGTGGCCAATTCTGCGAATGATGCCAGATCAGGTAAACGCTTGTGGCCGATCAAACCCCGAGTCGGTGACTTGTTCATCGTCGAAGAGGAGTCGATTTGACGCATTGTGTACTGTCGTGACGTGGTGTAAGGACCCACTTCTCTATTGTCGTTGCCATCGCTCCGACCGAATCGTCCATGGAGTGACCCGACACGTTGAACGACGCCACCAATAACGTTGTCACTGAGCGAGTGCGTGTTGGGCAGATAGAGGAAACTACTTGCCATGGTCAAGACGATTCCCTATTACCATCCGAAGAAGAGACCGACAGTATCGCCTCTGTTAGTGAAGACGAATACGCCGACAGTTGCAGCGCAGATGACTATGGCGACTTGCTGGGCGGTGAAGATGAAGTCCTGGACAACACAGCGGGGCAACGCGTGCCGATCCGAATGAAACCAGACGCAGCTCGACGCATCCTAGAAAACAAAGAATTCTCTTTCGTCACTGTCAAAATGGCATACGGCGCATTCGTCACCGAGGAAGGGAGGATGCTGTTAGGGCTCGAGAATGTCCTAGCTGACATTAACAAAGATGTATTGGAGTGCTACAAACTGTTGAACCTGCACGTTGTGCGACTCTGTAGAGAGGGTATGGAGATTCAACCATTCGGTAGGAACTACGTCCGGCAGTTCCTCTCGGCTGTAATGACTGCGGGCCCTGGATCTCGCGAACCTCCTCTTGACCAGACGATTCTCGACTCACTGGAACTCTACCGCTCCTATCGCCACTCCAGTGCTCTACGCGCAAGCCGCGCGGGTACCAAGTTCGGCTTTCAAAACAATGTCGTAACCGAGATTCTAACAACGATTCATAACTCTGTTCAGAAGACATTTCTTCGACGATTCAACAAATTTGTGCAGGTCGATTTGGGAGTGGATGGTAGGACGGCTTGGAGGTTAGTCAATCGAATCATTGCTCTGGAACCAAGTAGGACACCCCTGGCGCAACTAACAGACAGCGAGATGATGCCTTTGTCGAGACATGGCGCGGGGAAATTCCCCGCAAGCCCAATGGCCAGCTCAACTACGCTCCACATTTGCTGGTCCCGCTTACGTACCGCTTTTTAGTAAGAATTGAGGAGCACAATGAAGCGGTTAGACGTCGTGCAGAGCGCGCTCGCGGGGCGGGAACAGCAGACGAAGAGGTGAAGCGAATCCTACAAGAAGTCACCAAGCCGTTCACTATCATGCCGACCAAGAAAGGTTTCAGCACGAGCCACGTGAAAATTGACTCGATCGAACTTCGGGAACTCATGAAGCGTAGCGGCCTTCGACCTCCTAACTATAATCAGTGGAGCGAAGTGAAGCACCTCTTCTGGGAAAATTTTTTTCCGAGTTGACAAGGTCGAAACAGTGAGCCGTAAGTTTGCGAACGAAATCTCCACGGACGGAAAATCTATCAGCGTACGGATTCGTAAGCCCAAGAATGAAGTCGCCACCAATCCTAAGGAGATGGGCACTGCGGACTACGACGATAGATGGGGACTGGATCCTGGAAGGACCAACTTGTTTGTCGCTACTAACCAGCTCGGGAAGACCATCTCATGTTCTGGGAAAGAGTTCCGTGAAGACGCGCATTACATCAAGAGTGAGCAAAAGATCAACAGGTGGACGGCTGACCGTCCCGACATTCAGGCAGTGTGTAATGCGATGCCAACAAAGAAGACTGCATCTCTCGATCGCCTCGGTGAGCATATCAACTTCAAGACGCAGCACATGGATCTGCTACTGACTTTCCATCGGCAGAAGCCGTTTCGACGACTTCGACTCCGCATATATATATTCAAGAAGAAGAAGATGCAAGAACTTTGCCGAAAACTAGTTCGACCTGGCAGGGTAGTCGTGATCGGCTTTGGCGACTTTGCAAATCTCGACCCGAACAGCATCATCCGAGGCCATCCTCTAGTTCCTGTGAAAGCGTTTGCTCACGAGCTTGCAAAGACAAGGGGCTGCAACGTCATCTCAATTGATGAATACCGGACGTCTCAAAGTCACTACGAGTGTTCTAGACGCCTGTCGAAACAGTACCCGTATTGCCGTCGACACAATACTCCAGTTGGCGTCTCCACATTCCCTGTGTACAGTGTGCTCCATCGCTGAAACAATGGTTGCTCTGGCATTACTGTACACAGGGATGTGAATGCCTCCAAAAACATGCTTCGACTTCTCAACTGCGAACTTGATGGCCAGTCTCGCCCCGCTGCATACGCGCGATAACTGGAGATGTGTCGAGAACCATGTTCAAGTGTGTCTATGTGCCTCGATCGTGAAGTGAGATGTAGCATGGAGGTAGCTCGTAAACGTGGGCATTAACCAGGACTATGGGGCCTTACTGTAGTTCAGCTTTGTTCGAATGATTCACGCATTTTGTAATGGTCGCGTTTGCGAGCATGAAGCATGTGCACCGGCATGCGTTGTGTGCTCGCGATCCGAGCACGAACAGTATGGAGAACTTATTCTCCCCTCGATACATGCTTTTACAGGAAATTCGAAGTACTATCGCCTAAAAGAGAACCAGAAGCTACGTCGCCGATCCTCCTTCTCTTTCTTGGAGTCGAGCGGAAAGACACTTCGCACACCAACCAACACTCTCTGTTGTGATGTTCTTCAAAGTAGACCGCCGTTCGCCGCACAACCCTGCGAGAGCAATGTCCATGAGGACAGATAAGCTTAGGTAAGTCACTCATGCGGGCGGCGTGTCATGAAACGTGCGCTTGCACGTTATCGCTGTTGATAGTGCGCACTAATAGGGAAAAGCGTAGCGCTGTGCACGCGATCTCGGTTGACATCCCATGCTCAGCACGTATTCGCGGATGACCGAACCAAATTACTCGGACGCAGACGGATGGATGACCGCACCACATTACTTGGACACGGACACCATGGCATTCATTTCTAAATTTCCACTGAAGAGCACGAGCCTCAATCGACGATGGCAAGCAGTTTTGTACACCTTCGCAACGATTACCATGCCACTAGTGGATCAGTCCACCATGACCGCTTTGAGCACAGCACTCAAGTGTTCAGGGCGCTCACTTCCGCTACGAACTTTGGTAACCCAGAGCAACCGCAGCCCAACAGGTTTATCAGGCACAGCTGTCTGCCCCCTCTTGAGTCAATCGCGAGCACGGCTACCGAACATATTTCACTGCAGTCGACACCTGAACTTGCATCAACCCGTAACACGCGCGTATCGGCTTCTTGACGCGAGCGATGCCGGATAAAACAAGCGAGGTACAGGAAGCGACAATGCAAACACGCAGACGATTTGGACGAGAGCATTCGACAGCTAAAAGAAGACATTCATAACCTCGAGACGAGGCGCCAGACCATTTTACGGCGCGCTCCGACGCACGATAGCGTGTGGGTCGTGGCGACCGAGTACGTCCATTTGTTCCGGCACGGTTACATGGCACCTATGGCTGCGCCAAAGCCGTCACCATTCGGCTCGGCAAGCAGCAAGTTTCCTATGAGTCGGTTGCAGTCGCACACCCAGCTGGATTTCCTGCGGTCATGCACGTCACCGGACGTTGGCGATGGCCCCTTGAGTAGGGTGGAGGGTCTGCTCGACAATTGGAGGCTACTCTCTCAGCACTTTGGAGACGTCCACATGCAGCTGAAACGATTGGGGCAGGACGGTAGCAGCGGCTCGTTGTTGGCGAAGACCGTCACTAGACTCACCATCACCGAAAACACCCTGCGTCACGTGTACCCCCACTTGACGTCGAGCAATGGCGAAGCGTTCTCACCACTAGCGTCGATACTGATGAACCAGCGTCTAGTCATGCGTGGGTCGGTGCGCTTCGACTGGGATGCAAGTAGCGGGCGTGTTGTGAGACTGGAATCCAAGATTGATATGCTGCCGGCAATGTTGAAAGCACTGGGTAGCTTGGAGGATGTCGCTCGAATGTTTGAGAAGGCTCTGATGACCCTGGAGGGGAAATTCATCGTGAAAAACGAATCGCGATAATATATGTCCTGCACATCCATGATAAGTGTACTGCTTGGCGCCGTGTCCTTCTTCACATTTCTACGATATCTCATTGTTGTTGTCTTTCGATCGCTTCAACAGCACGAGATGGTTGGCCTCACATTCACCAACCCAGATACATTTTCTCCTGACCCAGACCAGGGTATTCGGCACACTTCACGCGCGGCATGATTACAGCAAAGGCAATCATTGGTCGCGAACTTGTACGCTACTGATTGTCGTCGGGGATCGCATAACTTCGGCCAACAGATCCAGAGGCTTTGCAACAGGGTTCTGGGTTCGTGTCAACAGAGATAAAGTGAAGGGCAGCGGCCGGTTTCGCTCCATAACGTGACGCTTTCGACTACGTTCTAGATGCAGTACAGTACATGTACTTCGTAGCCTCGTGAAGCGTGAATCCCTCCATCGCAACGTTTGGCGTCTGCAGCATCGGCTTACGCGGGCATCCTGTAATTGTTTGCTTGTAGGTCGCTGTCGGTAGGTGCGCGTGTGCATGTGCATCAAAGGAACTCCTTTCAAAAGCGCCTACCAATTTTTAGTTAGGCAGATCCAGCCAGCTGCTTAACTTGAGGCGACTGACCTGCACTGCCGTGAAACGTGAACTCACGTTATCTCTGCTGCCATCGCTGCCGTTGCGTTCCTTTCCGGATAGTTCGGGCTTGAGCCACAGATTCAACTGAGCATTTCCGCACGCTATCGGTGTTGACGGTGGTTCTCGTCGGCACGTAATCGCTGATGACCTGCCGACAAACAACCACTAGAGACTGACCTTTAGCGCCCACATCCTCTAGTGGGGCTGAATCGGACCAGTTCTCAATTTGCTTCTCAAAGCTCAAGCCAGATCCGAGCATGTCGAGTAGTTTCTTGTCTCCACCGAACAGCTCCGCACTGAGCGACCGCATCATCGGTGGCGTTGTCGAACGCGTTGGGCCTCTCCGCAATCGTCTTGGACTCACAGACGAGAGTGACAATCGGGAGGCGGCACGCTACACAAAACCGAGAGAGGCGTTTTCGTACCTTGATGTGGAATCATACTCACCCGGTGTGATGAACAAGTTGCCACCAAGGACCAACGTTGGTCACAAACAACCACCAAGCCTCGACTCTCTCGCAAGTACAGCGACAACTCACGGGACACCTGCATACCCTGTGGAACCGGAGGAGTTGGGTGTTGCTACAGGTCGAAAGCCGCGGGTGTCTGCTTCTCGACGCGAAAGGTGTAGGATTAATCAAGCGAGATACAGGAAAAGACAACGCAAGTATGCGGAGAACCTGGATGAAGGTATTCGCACGCTCCAACTAGAAATCCAAGACCTCGAGACGAAGCGACAGAACATCTTACGCTGTGCCCCGACGAACGAGAGCGTATGGGTCGTGGCGACCGAGTACTTTAGGTTGTTTCGCTACGGATACATGACGCCCGTGATGGAACCAGAGACGTCATCGACTACTACTGACGGCCAACCTATCCGTCGTCCACAGCAGGCCCACGCCCAACTCGACTTTTTGAGGGCGACCATGGCACCAGATGTGACTGACGGTGTCGTGTGTGGCGCTGAGACGCTGCTCGAGAACTGGAAGCTGGTTTCGCTGTGCTGCGGCGACGTCCATGTCCAGCTCAAGCGACTGGAGCAAGGTGCGGCCGATTCTTTGCTCGCTTTAACTGCAACCAGTGTCACCATTACGGAAACCACCTTGCGCCAAGTATTCCCGCACCTGGTGGTCACGCGTGATTCAGAAGAAGGCGCTGAGTCGGAGCGGTCTCCACTCGCTGCCAAGCTGCTGGACGAGCGACTAACCGTGCGCGGATCTGTGCGCTTCGACTGGGACCCGTCAACAGGACGTGTTACTAGACATGAGTCCAAGGCGGACCTACTGACAACCATGCTGCAGTTGCTGGGTAGTCTGGAGGACGTGGCCACTGTGTTCGATAAGGCGCTGGTCACACCTGAAGGCAAGTTCATCAAGTAAAAACTCCTCTTCTAGTAAATAACCACGACATTAATGAGAGAACCCGTACCAACAACGAACCGAACGATCAAGCGTACATGTACAGCGGTGCGAGGCTACGTTCAGCGAGAACTGTGGGGAGTGTGTTGTCTTCACGTCATCATTGTTCGCGATATTGACCAGCACGACACTGGTGTTGATTCCTGATAGCTCGGTACGGCATCGCTGATGACCGGGCACTAACACATCCTAACCATCCCGTAAAGCGTCTGCAATCAACCTACTGTAGCCCAGTCGTGTGTGGATGCAACCGAATGTGGCTCGCAACCTCAACATCCGTGACTAAACCGCCGTTCTATCCAGCGTTCATGGCCATCCTTTCCGCACCTAAAGCACATGCACATGGCAGGCCTCCGCATACATGTACCACAGACGATGGAGGTATTAGTACAAACACACGTTGCCGCATGTCATGAAGCGTCCGCTGCACGTTATACCTGTTGACGGGGTGGTTTTCCCGCCTCTTGTCCTGGGTAGGGCTGGCTCCATACAACGCCCTAGACGGCTGCACATCCGAGCCGAACTCTATGCACGCGCTCCTTGTTGACGGAACGCATTCCGCACGTAATAGCTGATGACAGCAAAAAATTACTAGTTCCGATCTGGCAGGTGCTGAGTTAGACGTGAGTCTTCACTTCCGAACTTTCCAGCTTCAGTCCACAGTCTCTCCGCTGTCGACTATGACCAGCAACGCGCTCTTCCCACCCAACAGGTTTTCACTCAGCGATGCCGTTATTTGGGGCGTCGTACAACGTGTCGCCCCCCTGCACGTCGATGACAACAGCTTCGTCGGCCACAAACGTCTGCTACCCCCTCTTCGACCCGCTGCGTCGATAGAATACACGGTCGACGTCACAGAGTTCTCACCCAAGACAAAAGGGGAGCGCCAACTGAAGGTCTCCGCTAGTCGACGGGAACGGTGTCGAGTCAACCAGGCCCGATACCGGGAACGCCAACGTCAACACACCGACATTCTGAACAAGAACTTGCAACAATTGAAGGGTGAGATTGAGGAGCTGGAGACCAAACGACAGAACATCATTCGTTGCGCCCCCACCGACCAAAGTGTGTGGGTCGTGGCGACCGAGTACTTCCGACACTTTCGTTACGGGTACATGGCACCGTTGCTAGCTCCAGATTCGCCCACCCCCACCCTCACAAAGCCACAACGACAGCATGCACAACTTGACTTCCTCAAGGCAGACATGAGTGCAGATGTGACCGACGGGTTGTTGTGTGGAGCGGAAGCGATCCTCGAGAACTGGAAAAAATATTCGATGCACCACGGTGACTTTCAGGTCCAAGCTAAAAAGTTGGAACTAGTCGCACCCAACTCACTTCTTGCGACGACAAGAGTAAGTCTCACAATTACGAAAAACACGCTGCGCCACTTGTACCCGCACTTGGTGAAGGAGGAGGGATTCCCACTATTGGCGGCGAGACTACTGAACCAAAGAATTGTTATGAATGGCTCTGTTCGCTTCGACTGGGACGAAATCAGCGGACGGGTAGCACATCTCGAGTCCAAGGTGGACATGCTGACCCCAATACTACAGCTAGTAGGGACGTTGGAGAACGTGGCGAGTGTGTTCGACAAGGCCTTGATCTCCCCCGACGGTAGATTACTACTATAAGCATGAGGATATCTGATCAATGAAAAACACCGCTGTAAGCATTGTCTTTACTTCTCTGCTCGTGGGTCGTCAGGAGAAGATGTATGTCATTTTGTTGTTATGTTTCGAGGGTGGAATAGTTGTTATGGTGTTTTCAGTTGCGTTGGTCGTCATGTTGATCTACAGTGATCAAGAAAAAAAAGGTAGCACAGCTTACCGAGGAAACTACGACAATCAAGGCACGTGGTCCTAGCGACATGCGAACCTCGTGTTAGAGCATCTAAAGTTCAGTCTTGAGCGAATCCACGGAGTGTATTTCGTACTGCTTCAATTGCGCTTCGATCTGCGGCAAGTGAGCGAACTCGGTCTGCAGTTCTTGAATTTGCTGCGTTTGACGACGGGTTTCCTCCTGTATGACACGGGTCGGTCGGTGAGTCCTGCCAATATTTTTTCTGGCGGTGGTCATACCTTTTCGAGTCTGCTACGTTGAAGTGAGGCTGTTCGTAATTGTTCGACGCAACTCCTCGAACTCGGTGTTGAAAATCTTCATCCGACGAGCAATTGGCACCTCACGGAGTTTGACGGAGCATTTTTAGTGTCGATGGTGGTGAACCTGGCTGGTTGTGCTTTTTCGTCCTCTAATAGGTCTGTCCTCGCTTGCTGTTGCTTGGTGTCGAGCAGGAGAATTGGATCCAGCTTCGGAAGCAGCAGCATTCAAAACATTTTGAACGTTTGGCTGCACCAGCTGATCAGCTAAAGTGACGTCGAAACGAGTAGGTGCCGAGGACATGGCAGAAATGAATGACCCCCGCAAGAAAACTACCGTTTGGACAAGGTCGTAGAGCGTGCAGACTAATCCTGCGACTGGCGCACGAAACTTTGCTTCTCCCCCATTGTCTCACGTTTTAGCGCGACGAAGTAACTAGTGAACTATGCTATGTGAAACTTGAGACATTACTCGCTAGTGTTTGAAAATGGAGAGGCGAGATCGCTCTTCCATTGCGTTGATCTATATGGCAACACCACGGCACTTGTCAGCAACTCGAAAGACTCAAAATCGCATCTTCCCTTACCCAGTCGAGCTCCTCCTTTGCTACGGTCTGAAGCTTTGTCGAGAGATCATTCACTTCCTGTTGATGTGCGAACAGTTCCGCCTCAAGTGACCCCACCGATCGTTGTTCATACTGTTTCAGTTCCGCTTCGACTTGTAGCAGTCGGTGTAGCTCAGCGCGGAGCTCATGGATCTGCAGCTTCTGTCGATTCTGCTCGTGCTGCGCGCACACAAGTTTTAGTTTGTTTTTTGTCCTGGATAATCTAGGCATCTTGCACACCAAACCTTCTCATGCTTGTCGTAACTGAGTGATGCCGTTTGTGCTTGCAGTCTGTGGCAAAGCTCGTCGAATTCAGCGGCATTTAGTACGTGCACGTGTTGCCCGCTCGACAGGCTTTCAGAGTAATTGTCCGAGTTTGTGGCTGGTGGCAAAATGTCTTGTGCTTCAACTCCACTTTCGATCGTAGTCGCGTTTGACCTGCAAGGTTCAAAGTGCAGAATATTCACAGATTCAGATGATGCCAAGATGATCTAGAGAAGACCGGAAAGCGACCATTTAGGGACTTTGCAAACCGGGGCGACATACATTGATCGTGAGGTCTGCTGTGCCATGTCCTGTTCTTCATCTACTTTCTGCTTATTATTCTGCTCCTGAATGTTTCGATGCTGATCGGAATGAGAAGAAGGTGAAACGGGGAGTCTTTGTTCTCCAACTTCGCCGTCGATTTCTCCCTGACTGAAGCCACTCGTAGAGAGGTCACTTAGACTGGAGCTGGTATTGTGGTTGATGCTGCGTTGGGTCGGTGAAACTGGGCTGTTTTCAGTTTGGTCAGATACACTTGCCGTCAGCAGCTCTCGGATCTCCGGCATCACCAATAGGTCGTCCACAGAAATGACGTTCGGAGACGGTGGTGGCGAGGGCATGATAGGAAAAGCTCTGTTCAAGAGGGAGGAAACGAAGAAGTGAGAACGGCGTAGGCATGTACCGTTCTTCACTTCTACATGAAGGGTTTCTGTCCGCTTGGGACTGCTAGATGCTCGTTCAGTGCTCAGTGTGTCACTGGTTTCACATGACGAATAAGTGAGAGGGGCTTCTCGAATTATTCATCACCTGGAGCATACCAATTGTCAACAATTCCGCCGTCGCAGAAATTCCACGACTTTATTATTCGTTTCAGTGTGCATACTCCTCGTTTGGTGTATTGTTTTACCAATATTTCAGTAGTTTGGCAAGCTCGGGTACAGAAGTTTTTCACTTGTGGAGATGGGTGTTCAGCAAGCTGATCTGGGGCATTGCAATGGTGAACATCAGTCAATGAGTATAAGTCAACCACCAAACAATCCCTCAAAACAAATACCGCACCCAGTCGAGTTCCTCCTGGACAGCATCCTTGACCTTTTCTGAGAGACCCGTCACTTCATCTTGATGAGTTTTGAGCTCTTCCTGCAGGGACTCGATCGAGCGTTGCTGGTAGTGTTTCATCTGCGCTTCAATTTCCTGTAAACGCACCAGCTCTGCTTGAAGCTCCTGAATATGCATTTTTGCTGTCGAGATTCCTCCTCCAATGCCCAACAATGTGATCGTGTTAGAAATTAAATCCTCACAACTCACTTTACGTGCTTCTCTTACTTTCTTGCGCTTCCGATAGCGACGCGATGCTGTTTGCATCCGGAGTTTGCGACGAAGTTCGTCAAACTCGGCCGAGTTCATAACATCGATCCGTTGTCCACTTGGTAAAACTTTGGAGGACATGTCGGAGTATGAAGCTCTTGCTTTCTTGTGAGGCACAGACAACTCCCCCGATTTTTGTGCGACTATTGCGCTACCCACTTCTCCACAGTCCTTCATCTCGTCATTCGGGTCATGGCTGTCACGGCCTCCTGAGCTGTGGGTCAGTCCGGTGCGCCCCAATTTATTACTGTTGTCAGTGGTTGTGGTGGTGCTGGACGTCGTCGAAGAGGTCATCGTCTCTGAACTGGGGCTGTCCGAAACCAGTAGCTCCAGAACCTCCTCCACCATCGCTCGGTCACTCATATTGGGACCAAAAAGGTGAGCATGTTGACGCCACGACATGCTGCTTGATCAATAAGCACTGACAGGAGATCTGATTGGGACATTTGAGAAAGCGAAATTATTTATGCTCTGGGAACGGGAGTTTAGAACTCCCAAGACCGTTCAAAGTTTTGCCTTTGCCTCGAGTCGGGCCTCGTCATTGGATTCCGGCCGTGTAATCTCGCAGTCTCCCGATCTCCTAACGTAGTTGCCTCTAGAAGTCCGTGGCTACCCGAATCGCATCACGGCATCCGTCCTAAGCTGTTCTACATGTTGTTGGGCCTATTACGCCAGCGCAGAGCTAGCAGGACTCCCCGATGTAGGAACACCGGGCGAAATGGTCGCGCAGTACAGACGCACCCACGTTCTTGTGGAAGATGTTCCGTGCTGCGTTAGCATCTCGATCTTGAACCAGGTGGCAGTGCTTGCACCTGTAGACCTTGTTGGCGCCGAGCTTCTTGTCGATGCGGCCACACCCCGAGCAGGTCTTGGACGTGTACTCCTCATGCACCTCCACCATTCGGCCGCTCGTTCGCTGCATCTTGTACTCCAGCATCTTCTTGAACTTGTAGTGCGACAGCGTCATCATGGCGCGGACAGTCGGGCGACGCAGCTTCCGCTTCCGTCCCCGAAGTACAAGTTCTTCTGCTGGAGCGAGAAGGCTCTCAGGCGTGATGTCCAGACGCTCTTCTCGAACATATCGAGCGGCCATCTGCTGGGTCTCGAACGTTGGCAGCAGCACCTCGTGGTAGTTCAGCGACAGCCACTTGGAGACCTTCTGGTGCATATCGTGCACCATGCGCGTCACCTTGCCTAGAATTGGTCGGATCTGCTGACGCAGGCGCTGACGCCGCCGCTTGTTTCCCTGCAGTTCAGTGATGACGACGCATTCTGCAGCCGCCATTTTCTTTGCCTCCTTGGTCTTTGTATGGCACGGATGTCGACACTTGCTGTCCTTGTTCTTCGCCGCCTCACGCCCCTCACTCGTCCGTTTGCACGCACAGTCCTTCCCCCGACACGGCGGCTCTACGATCTTCTGCTCTAGCAGCGCCAGCTTGCGTCGCAGAGCGTCCGCAATCTTGAGTCGCGTGAGTATCTTCTCGTCGGGGTCCGCGATGCTGAATACTCGGCCGCTGGGATCGTAGAATGTGATGAAGCAGCGCACACCGGGGTCAATAGCACCCGTGCGAGTGCTCAGCGTTGACACAAAGTTCTTGCAGGTTGGCACGCACAAGTAGAAGCCCTTGTCACGGGTGCGCACTAGCCGCACCATTGTGGTGACCTCAGGCAGAGGCTCGGACAGCTCGATCCATTGCTTGCCCATGAACTTCTCGTGGAAGCGAACTGATTTGCGGTCCTTGGACACGAAGAACCCGCGGTCTGTCCGCAGCGCCATTGCGTCTGAGCGTGCAAATACACTCTTAAACCCGATGACCGGGAACGTTGTCTTCTTGCCCTTCTCCTTCAGAGCGTCGAACAGCGCGGCGGACGAGACGACAGCATCCTGGAAGTCGTCAAAGGCTCCAACGAAAACGTCCGAATTGCACTGAAGATGCTTTGCAAGCTTCTTTTTGTTTCGGAAGTGTTGTCGAACGCCTTCCTTCGTCGACATCGGACGGTACTGCTGCGCCAGCGCCTTGGGCTTGATGCATCCTTGAGCCAGATGTGTAGCACATTCTTCCTTGGAGACGGCGACAAGCTTGTTGAAGACAGCACGGCGAGTCGCGAACATTTGGTTCAGCTTCACCTTTTGCTCCGTTGACGGCTTCATCGCCACCTTCGTGCAGCTCGTGACGGGAGGGAGCTCCACAGGGGCCTTCACTTCTTTCAGCGAGCGGGTTTTCTTCTTACACGGCTTGGGCGGCTCAACCACGAAGTCTGTGATCTTGGGGTCCCAGTCTGGTTGGTCGGTGTCCACGCAGTGCGTCACTCGGAATCACGAGTCCTGGAGAGGCTTGAAGATCGCAGGCACCGCTGCGCTGTCCCGAAGGTCGTCAGGAGCCCAGAGGCCGTCGGCGACTTCCTGATGGAACCACACATCTGGGCCTTCGAGGACGCGTCCGTTGTGGGCAAGCCGCTGCTTCTTGCTCGTCGTGCTGTCTCCGATGCTCTTACGCTTCTTGCCTGCATGTGATCTCTTGTCCTTCTTTTTTTAGTTGGATGCTCTTGGCGCGACTTGCCCCGCCCTTTGCGAGGCGAAGCCTGCGCCACGACCGCTGACAGTCGCCTGGGTAGGAGACTGCAACTTGTGGAATGAGAGCAATGCATGAGCAGCTCCCACGAGCCTCGTAGAGCAACTGATGCTCACCGTTGGCCACCGACTTGATGCCAATCCTGTAATGCGGTACGCTTTCGTGAGGAAGTACTATAAGCTGGACATCTTCTGTTACGTAGCCAGGTAGATGACACCGCACCAGGAAGCAACTCAACACTTGTTACTCCTGCTTACACCTCCTTTGCTACAACTTCCTGCTGAGTCTGCTCCAGCAGGAAGATCATTCGAAGGGTGCTTCCTTTGCTGCGGAAGCAGGCCGCCATCAACTACGCCGACGTCGGCCGACACTGCAAGCCTCCGCGTGGCGTTAAGACCGTCAAGAAGATCGTTGAGAGGTATAAGCTCGGCGAGGCCTGGGCCGATGAGGCCTTGCAGTGGGGCAAGGCACGCAATCCTGCCCATGAACCCATTCGCGTACTCCGCCGAGTTCAAGACCTGCGTGCAGCGGATCCAAAGATCAGCGACCGCAGATACGCGCGCGCGCTCAGCATTGCTGCGGCCACATTCGCCGACATTGTAAAGAAGATCCGGGACATTCCTTCTTCCCAGCTTGTGTTCTCTTCGGGGAACCCCAACTTCGCTCCGATGTTTCTGATGCAGTTGAAGCTTCCTACAGATACGCTCCGAGCAACTTTCTTCTCCCTCACGCACATGGGAGTGACGGGATCGCTGGTGGAGCTTGCTAAGGCGAACGTTAAAGTCACCGTGCTGTTGGACCGACAGCAGGTGATGTCTCCATTTGAGCTCCCTCGCGTTAAAGAGCTGTTAGAGGCGGATATCGATGTCTTCGTTCAAAAGTCCACGGAGACGCAGCATCAATAGGTACTATGCACAAATTGAAGATCATGCATGCAACGCTAACAAAAACTGTGGTGCTCTGTTAGATGGTCATTGCCGCCGATGTGCATCCTTCCGACCGATTGTCATGTAGCCATTGTACAATTTCAAGGAAACCACGACTTACAGCGCCGTCCATTGCCGGGGAGGTGCGCCCAACGTAGCTGTTCCTGTGCAGCCACTCCGCCACTCCCAGCCTACCGTATCTCACTGCTCCATCCATCGCCTCGGTAGTAAAACTAGCATCGCAGTTCGCATGCATCCACTTCAAGCGATCCACCGACAGCTTCGACTGCCTTCACTGAGGTAGTATGCGCAACCATAGAACAAACTCTGGAGGAATGTGTCCATTCATACTTCAAACGGTTGGTGACACAGCAAAATTGCGGTGCTGCTTTGTAGTATTCGTGCACAGTTCGTCCGATCACCCTATGAGACCTCGTTGTCCCTTCACATCCTCCCGGTGCCATGAGTAGATGATCGAGTTGCTCAGAAATATACAAAACACACATCCATTACCAATATCTTCCCCGGTTCTATTGCCAAAACAACTAAGACAAGCTCGATAGGCAACAGCACGACGCCATTATTCAGCCAATACCGTTCATTCATATGACGAGGTACCTCCGTTCACCTTCGTGGTTCTCACGAACAACATTTTCCCACCTTCCAAACTCCCCCACCTAATAGTAGCCTCCTTCAACTTACGCCGCAGAAGTGTCCCGAATAATGCCAGCTGCTGAGAACACACACTCGCCAATGCGAACTGCGGGTGTGCGCGGTTGTGAAGTGCGGTCCGAGAAGTGAACGCTGGCATGCTCAGCCGCTTTAGCAACCAGGCCGCGCATTCTCCCCACATCATCTTTGTTGGTACCGCCGTATACGACGTGCTTCGTGCGATCGCTGAAACACGCCACACCAACCAGTGAAGTACCAGCATCAATATCAACCTCGAGTTGCTCAAATTGCTGTGCCGCCGCGGTCACGAGGTCAAAGTAAAACGGTTGTCCATCCACTCCATCCAAAGACGTCTGAAGTTGGTAGCTATCCACAGCGGGCCGCACATCCAGATCGTTGAGAAAACTTATATTGATCCAGACCATTTTTTCGTCTGCCGACACATCGCCCTCTAATTGTGCAACTTCATAACATTATGCTTGGTGTTTGTAGAGTCCGACTCTTTTCTAGCAACTAAGACAGACCTTTGACAAATTTAGAGATGCATGATAAGTCGATTTGATGTCAATTTTGGAAGGCGTCCACTAGATCAATTCGCCTTCTGCGGTCAACACTGTGAAAGTTTAGAGTAGCAGTTGAAGCCGCTGAGGCAGCAGCGTCAGCACCAGCAGCGGAGTCACGGGAGACGGCGTCTGCGACGTTGTCAGGTGTGACGAAAGTGTACTTGGCTGTGGTGGCCAGCAGCCTCACTATCAGAACAGTCAAGCCTCCTGTCTTCATGGATTCGTTCGCTATCGACCCCGGCATCGTCGAGCCCCTGCCAGAACTCGCGGTCGCGTGGAGACCGCCTGATGAAGTCGACATCGAGCAGCGCGCCGCCGCGAACCATCGTCGCACCCTTCTTCAAGGAGCCAACAGCGCCCTAGTGTTCTCAACCGTGACGTACCCACTGAGGCACATTTGTCCGAATCCTGACATCCGGGACGCGCTCGAACAACGTGCTGTGGCTCTGCAGCAGATCCGCATAGAGGCAATGTTCGTCATGAACTTCCACTGCTGCCGCCTGTTCGAGCACCACCAGCGCAGCTACCCGAACTACCCAGTAGTGCCGGCAAGATCTCGCACGATGGAGAATGCCCTGCAGCTGGACCAAGCTACGTTCTACCGGTGCTGCACTGCTGTCTTTGGTGATGAACAGATGCGCGCGCCAAAACCCTCGGCTAACGCTACACTAGAGGAGTCCATCAACGTCTACAAGGCTTCACGATCGAGAGTCATGTCGTATATACCACCTACGCTCTTCTATTCAAGCTCCGCTATCAAAGAACTGGCGAATGACATGCTCGTTGCGGCGCAGCAACACGTTCGAACGAACTTTGAGGCGCGGCTTGTCAAATTCATTAGCCTGCAGCTTGCGTATCCGCGGGGAACAGCTGAGGCCATGGTCGCTCGACTAAAGTCAAGTCCTGAAGACCTCACGGACGTCGAGAAGCAATGGCTTGAGTGGCTAGAACTGCCTCCTACAGCTGCGAACATCGCTAGCCATGAGGTGCTATTTCTCGGCAAGCTGTACGACATGCTGAAGGAGATGGAGCCAATGCACGACCAAGACGAGATCCCGAAAGGATGCCGATTGTTTACGTTGCTGCCGCAGCCCACCTCCTGTGTGCCACCGTTCTTCCCGGTCACTACAGAGGTGCTCTACCAAGTCGCAAAACAAGTTTTGGCAACGACGGGTAAGGATTTCTTTGGGCTTTACAAGTCCACGAACTCTCGTGGCCATCGGACGTATGCCACGCGTGAGGAGTTCCAAGAAGCACGCGAGCGAATGTGGACCTCTGTTTTCAACCTCGGAGACTGCGTTAGCCACACAGCAGATCAACGGATTGGAGTTCCCAGGCGCAGCTTCGAGTACCAGATCTCCACGAATGGGTACAGTGCTGCTGTGCTGACGTCAATTCCTGCTCCTGTTGAACGACCTGCTCTTTCTCCGAAGTATATACCACATACATTGATCGGGATTGACCCAGGTCTACGGATGATGCTGACGGCATACAGCCGTCCTATGCTGGGCTTTGTCTGCAACCCACCGGAAGAGCCATGCTGCATGCCCGGTTGGTGCAGTACCTGTCCAGGCCACGCTGGCGGCAGACGCCATGGCAAGAAGCGCAGCAGGAACCGCCGTCGTCACCACCGACGCAAGAGACGCAGCAGAGCACAGTGCGATGTGGAGGGGTGGTGCGAGATCTGCCACAGGAACCACCCAAGGCACCGTCCGAGGAAACACGGGGTCAGGCGCCGGACTCACTTTTTGCACGACAATGCTCACGTCCTACAAGGCACGTCCCGAGAGTACCGACACATGAGTCGTGTCGAGCACCAAGCATTCTGGCATGAAAACCTGAAGAAGAGGTATCCGCGCTATGGTGCGTTTTTGAAGGACATGCCTTCGTTCAAGACTTCACCGTCCGTGTCTCTGCTCTCTCGCTACGAGCACATGTGGAGGAATACCAACGCCATGTTGGAGTTCTGCGCTCTCAAAGGGTTTCGCAAGTGGCGATTTAAACTGTCGCGATTCAAACGCAAGGCCGTCGCAAAACTCGCCAAGCGTGTCGTCCCGACCGTGGACCGTGACGTGTGTGTGGCTCTCGGAAAGTGGAGCAGCCAGACCCATCTCGCGGGCCATATGCACGTCCCGCTCAAGCGGTTCGCACTTGAACTCTCTCGCCGCGCAACCCTCGTCATGGTCGACGAGTTTCGTACCAGTTATCTTTGCTCTGAGTGCTCACGTCCGATGGAGGACATGCCATTCAAGATCTACGGGACGACGAAATCCAAGAGGTCGAGGAATGTGCGTGTCTGCAGAAACGTAGCTTGCAGAGCGAACTACTGGGAGCGCGATATCAACGCCGCGAAAAACATGTGGCAGCTAGGACTACTCCAAGTCACCCACCGGCCTCGAACTCCGCAGTTTTGCTGAGGACACCGAATCGACTAAGCCGACTGAAATTCAAACCAACGTGGGAACGGGACCCTGAGAAGGACCTCAAACGAAAGCCCACTCGGTAAACGGGCTGCTGGGGAGTGCAAGGCTTAGTGCCTTCATTCATAGGTAGCCCAGTCCGAACGTAAAGATCTCTCGAGATCATTCTTAGTGAATATACCTTCCTCATAAGTAAACCGAGTAAAAACTGACATGACAAATGAGCTGGATCACTCCGATAGAAGTTGTACTGTTGTTTGATTTATCAGTCTCCCGATCGGGTTCTACATGCACTTCATGCCATGAATCATGTCATGAATGTCAAGTGCAGCCAAGTGTGCTGCCGCGATTTTCCCATCACTGCGAGCTCAACGTCCCTGGCTGTTGAGTCGCTTCGCCGCCGTTGATTTCAGACGAAGTAGTGCGCTCCAAAGCTTCGAGAAGGTCTGCGTACGGCTCTGCCACCACGAAGTTGCCTGCTTCATTTCCATGGTGTGCCAGCGCCAACGTCCCAGCTATCCTGTCCGCCGAGTTTTCGAGTACCGCTGCGTGCCTGGATTTGGCACGTAGAAGTAGCCGCCCTCCGCGAAGTCGATGAGATTGTAAAGTCCTGGCACACCGTCTCGCTTTTCTTTGGGCATCCGTGAATGTACTTCCTCCTCCGACAAACACTGGCTACGAAACAACTGAATCCGAAAGTAGTGACCACCTTGACGAATTTGCCGCGAGTTGCTGGCTGCAGCAAGGCCAAAATATTTTAAAAGGCGCAACTATCTGTGAATTATGGCACGAGGTCTTGGGCAAGCACTGTGGGCGTCAGCTTGCTTGGTGAGATCAGGATGAGGTTATCCAAGTCACTCTCTCAATTCATACACCCAAAAATCGATATCACAGTCGTGCCACAATGGTCGCAACGCTCCGGAATCTCCGATGCGGTTGGTTGTGCTGGCTGCTTTTCGTTTTTGGTACTGGCACCGAAGACTTTTCATCGTCATAACAGCGACAGCAGTCATATGACCTCCATCCCAGCCACCAAAGGTATCAAGCTATCTGTCGACAACTTCTGCGGCGATCGAGCAGAGATTCCACTCACAGATCGGCACCAGTTTCAACTCCCATCCACTCGCTCACATTAGCAGCCATGCCGGTGCAGACCTTACCATCAAAGTTTCGACCGCCAGCAAAGCAGGTTGTGTTCTTAGCCTGGAACAGCGCGCAGTCGAGTTCTCGGGCTTCTGGAATCTCCCCCACCAACATTGAGTTTCTCTTAACAATGGAACGTCTTCATATCGATGTGGAGAATGTAAAGGTAGCTGAAAGTACCATGCTCAGGCCGTGCACCAACCTTCGTCAGGATTCAGCCACCTTAAAACACGTCGGCGTCCCAGTGTCAAAGATGTGGGCGTCATCGTAAATTTTACTAGCTTGCTGCATCGAGTCCACCGAAAACGTAGATAAGGTACCAATCGCTACAGCAGAGTGACCGCTTCTAGGGGGTAGAATCCCGTCTCCTAACGTAGTTGCCTCTGTAGTGGTTCGTAGCAAAAAAAAGTCAAACGGAAGAGGTGCGTTTTGTACTACAAATTGAAAGCGCACAATGAGAAACTGGGTTGTGTTCTTGTTCATTGCAAAGTTACTCTTCTAGAAATCTACATGCTCACTCTCTCTCTCTCTTCTTTCATCAAGGACACTTAAAACGGGTAAGCTTTCTCGAGCGTCTCCATGAACACGCCATCTTTAAACGGCACCTTGACGTTCCAGTCCGTGTTGTTCAGAGTAACTCGAGCGGCATCCGAGAGCTGGTCCCACTGAATTTGGTACTCGACCTCACCAGCATTCTCCGTGTACTTCAGCGCCGTCTTGCCACTAAGAGCGTTGTAGTAGTATTGGACCTTCAAGGCGTTGCCGTAAAAGTATTGTTGCTGGGGAGGAACTTCCTTGGCCCAGCCATCACGAGCAGTAATGGACGTTCCCAGAATGGTCGCGTTGTCGGCAGAGGGCTTGTCAAGCCACACGACGACACATTCGAACGCGTGTCGGTGGCCGAATCCCAGTGTAGTTTCGCCCTTGGGGAAGTACCAACAGTACAGAATGGCCCACTTGTCCTTCACCCACGCCGAGCGAGAGTAGATCTGAGACCCCAATGGGGATCCCGTGCACTCGCCGTCTTGCGGACCACTCCAGTTGAGACCGCCGCTAATGGAACCGTCGCTCTGAACGACAGCGTACGGGTGGCATCCTTCCTCAATCTTGATCATCGGCCTGTACTTGACCGCAGCCTTTTGGGCGTCGGTGGTGGGCACCGGCTGCGAGAACGGATGAACGTCGCCGTGCGGGATGACGGTGGGATCAGCGTGGACAGCACCAAGAGCTGCGATGGTAGCGATGAAGATAGCGCGGAAGTTCATGTTTAGCGGACTGGAGGTGGTGATGAAGTACGCTGGAGACGGAAGGTTGAAAAGTGAGAGACGAGGTGGCTGGAGGAATCATTGACATCAACAACTTGACACGGTAGATGGCATCCCGTTGATCGCTTCGAGCCGGAGTAGGAGCTCCCGAACAGTTTGGATCTGATCGAGATTTGCTAGCAAAGCCCGTGGATAGTCTGATGTCTGTACTTTTCTAAAATCGCTTTCAATGAGCTGGGCGTTGAAGCACCATTCTGCTGTGGGAAATCCGCCATCGAATACATATACCGACACTAGTACTGTACGAGTCTTCTGACCCAGCTTGGCTTTACATTCCGCGTGTTCGAGTACTAGCGATGCATTTGCAATCTGAAGTCTGGACTGACAGACCACTAGTAATACTAGTATTACCTCTTGGTTCTCCCGTGTATACCACTGTGGTACACAGACAGCGGAAGTGACCTCATTTTGCCTGTGTATTCGGCGTTGCTTTATGAGATACGGTTAACGAGTTTGCTGTTAGTCTACCACGACCGGGTACATGTTCCATACGATTCAAGGTACTCACCTAGCACGCCTCAATATCTGTGAGTTTTAAAGCGCTCGTGGCATGCAGCAGGGATACAGGCACTGTATCCTCCAGGTGGCAACTCCAGTGCACGAAACAATGTGAACAGATTGCTCAGGCGCCAGATGATAGGTAACTTTTGGATTGGCTGTTCAAGTATCCTTTCGCGCGCTTCCGTCTCACCGCAAATGGGAGAAAAAATTGAAGCGGTAACCATATTCGGTACGTGCGTGTGACGGTGTGCAATGCGTGTCAGTACGGCTCTCACCCGAAGCACTGAGGGCAAGAGAGGTATGCTCTGCCTCATAATATGACAGAGTGCGCATGAACGAGTACGACTCGCCAGCTCGACAGGAGCAAAATGATACCAGCATCACTATGCTTGAGAAAGTATATCCACGACTTAGTGAAAGTTTCCTGAATTGAAAGAACATCTCTTTGAAAGTCTAGCTTTAGGTATGCTTGCCTGCGAAGACGAGCTCAAATGCAGGTTCAGCGTCGAGTTTCCGCCTGTTCCACACACGATATACTTTAATTCAAATCTGTCTAGCGATCGAGGACTTTTTGTTGGGCGACGTGAGAAGTTCTCAGTGAGAACAAACCTTGATACAGGCAAGGATAACATACGTATTTTCACCAGTTGACACTGTATTACTTCGGTCCGGAATCGGATTCTCCCAGGAAATCGTAAGCGCTGGACGCCGACGATAACGCGACGGTCTAGTTGGCCAAAACTTCTGCTAGGAAACTGCACCACACTGATGACGTGTACGTTGAGTGACGGACGATCGCAGAAGACTGAGGCGGTTTAGGCAGTGCAAACCACTTGTATGACGATCTAATTTCTGTCAAGACGGTGGGGTTTCAGCGAAAAAGAGAAATAGACCTTCTTGGCGCCGAGTTTCTTGTCGATGCGGCCACAGCCTGAGCACGTCTTGGACGTGTACTCCTCATGCACCTCCACCATTCGGCCGCTCGTTCGCTGCATCTTGTACTCCAGCATCTTCTTGAACTTGTAGTGCGACAGCGTCATCATGGCGCGGACAGTCGGGCGACGCAGCTTCCGCTTCCGTCCCCGAAGTACAAGTTCTTCTGCTGGAGCGAGAAGGCTCTCAGGCGTGATGTCCAGACGCTCTTCTCGAACATATCGAGCGGCCATCTGCTGGGTCTCGAACGTTGGCAGCAGCACCTCGTGGTAGTTCAGCGACAGCCACTTGGAGACCTTCTGGTGCATATCGTGCACCATGCGCGTCACCTTGCCTAGAATTGGTCGGATCTGCTGACGCAGGCGCTGACGCCGCCGCTTGTTTCCCTGCAGTTCAGTGATGACGACGCATTCTGCAGCCGCCATTTTCTTTGCCTCCTTGGTCTTTGTATGGCACGGATGTCGACACTTGCTGTCCTTGTTCTTCGCCGCCTCACGCCCCTCACTCGTCCGTTTGCACGCACAGTCCTTCCCCCGACACGGCGGCTCTACGATCTTCTGCTCGAGCAGCGCCAGCTCGCGCCGCAGAGCGTCCGCAATCTTGAGTCGCGTGAGTATCTTCTCGTCGGGGTCCGCGATGCTGAATACTCGGCCGCTGGGATCGTATAAAGTGATGAAGCATCGGACACCGGGGTCAATAGCACCCGTGCGAGTGCTCAGCGTTGACACAAAGTTCTTGCAGGTTGGCACGCACAAGTAGAAGCCCTTGTCACGGGTGCGCACTAGCCGCACCATTGTGGTGACCTCAGGCAGAGGCTCGGACAGCTCGATCCATTGCTTGCCCATGAACTTCTCGTGGAAGCGAACTGATTTGCGGTCCTTGGACACGAAGAACCCGCGGTCTGTCCGCAGCGCCATTGCGTCTGAGCGTGCAAATACACTCTTAAACCCGATGACCGGGAACGTTGTCTTCTTGCCCTTCTCCTTCAGAGCGTCGAACAGCGCGGCGGACGAGACGACAGCATCCTGGAAGTCGTCAAAGGCTCCAACGAAAACGTCCGAATTGCACTGAAGATGCTTTGCAAGCTTCTTTTTGTTTCGGAAGTGTTGTCGAACGCCTTCCTTCGTCGACATCGGACGGTACTGCTGCGCCAGCGCCTTGGGCTTGATGCATCCTTGAGCCAGATGTGTAGCACATTCTTCCTTGGAGACGGCGACAAGCTTGTTGAAGACAGCACGGCGAGTCGCGAACATTTGGTTCAGCTTCACCTTTTGCTCCGTTGACGGCTTCATCGCCACCTTCGTGCAGCTCGTGACGGGAGGGAGCTCCACAGGGGCCTTCACTTCTTTCAGCGAGCGGGTTTTCTTCTTACACGGCTTGGGCGGCTCAACCACGAAGTCTGTGATCTTGGGGTCCCAGTCTGGTTGGTCGGTGTCCACGCAGTGCGTCACTCGGAATCACGAGTCCTGAAGAGGCTTGAAGATCGCAGGCACCGCTGCGCTGTCCCGAATGTTGTCCGGAGCCCAGAGGCCGTCGGCGACTTCCTGATGGAACCACACATCTGGGCCTTCGAGGACGCGTCCGTTGTGGGCAAGCCGCTGCTTCTTGCTCGTCGTGCTGTCTCCGATGCTCTTACGCTTCTTGCCTGCATGTGATCTCTTGTCCTTCTTTTTTTAGTTGGATGCTCTTGGCGCGACTTGCCCCGCCCTTTGCGAGGCGAAGCCTGCGCCACGACCGCTGACAGTCGCCTGGGTAGGAGACTGCAACTTGTGGAATGAGAGCAATGCATGAGCAGCTCCCACGAGCCTCGTAGAGCAACTGATGCTCACCGTTGGCCACCGACTCGATGCCAATCCTGTAATGCGGTACGCTTTCGTGAGGAAGTACTATAAGCTGGACATCTTCTGTTACGTAGCCAGGTAGATGACTCCACCACCAGGTTTCGGTTCACAGGCATCTTTCTTCCCGCACTTGAAACATGTCCCCGGCTCGCGGGCCTTGTATGCTGCTCGAGACCGTGCGCGCGACTTGGCCAGACATGCATTGCAGCGGGTACGGTTGCTGAGCTCCCTGATTTTGCCGTACTCCCAGCACTTGTGTTCTTGAATATCCATCAACCTCTTCACGCTTTTTTTCCTCCTGCACGACTTGCAGCAAACCTTTTTCTCCGATGGATCTAACGACTTCCAGCACTTGACGCAGACGTGCTCACCTTTGTGTTTAAAGTATGCCTGTGTATCCGTCTTTGTCTTTCTGGCCCTCTTCTTCTCGACGTGATCCGTTGTGTAGAATTCAGTGCCTTCCTCGCTCATAAACGAATTGAGAGCAGCACGCTCCTCTTCAGTCATGCCCTCGCTTGCACTCGCAAGTGCTACCTTTTTGAAGCTGTCAGTTTGCGCTCTTGCTCATCCAGCCACACGAGCGTGACCCGTTCACAGTCGTTCTTCATTTGCTTGAGAAAGTTTACCGTAGCCTTATCAACTGCACCAAAAGAGTGTTAGAACGAAGTGGCTAACCGTATTCACATTGGTTTACTGACTTTCACTCGCCATGAAATGGTGCGTGAGGTTCTCGTACGAATCATGTAAGCCCTTCATCGACGGGTTGGCCGACCCCGTCGAGCACATCACATCGTCGACAATGACCATCTAACAGAGCACCACAGTTTTTGTTAGCGTTGCATGCATGATCTTCAATTTGTGCATAGTACCTATTGATGCTGCGTCTTCGTGGACTTTTGCACGAAGACATCGATATCCGCCTCTAACAGCTCTTTAACGCGAGGTAGCTCAAATGGTGAAAGCACTTGCTGTCGGTCCAACAGCACGGTGACTTTAACGTTCGTCTTAGCAAGCTCCACCAGCGATCCCGTCACTCCCATGTGCGTGAGGGAGAAGAAAGTTGCTTTGCAATGTCGGCAAATGTGGTCTCGACGATGTTGAGTGCGCGAGCGCAACCGCGGTCGCTGATCTTTGGATCCGCTGCACGCAGGTCTTGAACTCGGCGGTGTACGCGAATGGGTTCATGGGAAGGATTGCGTGCCTTTCCCCATTGCAACGCCTCATCGGCCCAGGCCTCCCCGCGCTTATACCTCTCAACGATGTTCTTGACGGTCTTAACGTCACGCGGAGGCTTGCAGTGTCGGCCGACGTCGGCGTAGTTGATGGTGGCCTGCTTCCGCAGCAGAGGAAGAACCTTTCGGATGATCTTCATGCGCTCAGCTTCAGTCGTTGGCGCAATGGTGGGCTGCCGTTGCTTCTTGCGGGGAGGCGACGTTTTGCTTGTCACCAGCAGAGGAAATCAATCGCACGATTCGCAGGCGTGTGGGTCTGCTCACAACAGCGTATCCACATGTAGATGCACGCTGCAAATAAAAATATATTCATTTGCGAAATCTTCTTTGGAGAGAACTCACGCAAGACGATCATGGCGACGCCGTTCGAGAATCCCAGCAAGATTGCCAACAACGTCAAGAGTGGCAAGTGGACGTAAGTGATAATGAAAAACAAAAGGATTTTGCGGCTGTGGGTTAATGTGGTCTGTATTGATTAGGACCCCTTTGCTCGTTGCTACTGGAGTGGGTGCTCGCCGTCAAGACCTAGTTCCATCGCGTGGCGATATAAAAACTGGCTATGTCGGGTGAAGGAATTGACGATGCTTGGAGATCTTGGTGACTCCGCTTGGGTTTCGTGGAAGTAGATATCATTGCGCAAACGCCACGTTGCATGGAACACAATAGCAGTGTGTATTTGCAACAGCAGAATTAACGTCTTGTGATGTTGTCTCCAGTTTGCCCTGATATCGCGTACACTGGGGAAGACTAGTAGTTTTCATTCAAGCTGTGTTGCAAAAGCTTGTTGCCATAGTACCCACAGTTCTCGCCACATCTCCGACAGAGCCGGACATGAAAAAAAGCAATGCTCTACTGTTTCAACGACCTCACACGATTGTCGGACACACTGCTGCACAGTAGAGTTAATTCCCTTTAGAAAATAGAGACGCGAGCCCACAATAAGGTCTCCGAAAAATAACCGGAGCATGACGTCATGAACGACTGGCAGCAAGCATCTCCGTAGCCATAGTAGACTTGATAACGTCTGATGGATGAGCTTTGGTCTGCACCCGAGTTTCCGCATTGGATGATTCTCAATCCTTGCCTCTGGCTAGAGAAGCGTATTCCATTCTTGTATACGTAGGAAGGAAGGAACTTGATTTGATTAACTAGTTAGCGAATTTCTCGTCTGGGTAGGTCTAGTTTGATACGGATTTATCTAATCGACACTGTACTTGCGGACCACGAAGCTACGCACTTGGCATGCGTTCGAGGCATTCCAAAATCCAGTATCCCATTCAACCACATCAGCATCACATCAAAAACCATCAGAATTCAATAGCCAAGCCAGTGAGTAGTGACCAGGAAGAACCAGTTAATCAACTCAATATTCTTCCTCATAAGTAAACCGAGTAAAAACTGACTTGACAAATGAGCTGGATCACTCCAATAGAAGTTGTACTGTTGTTTGATTTATCAGTCTACGATCTGCTCTATTGCAGCCACTCATTCTAGCGTAATCTAGAGTAACCCTAACCAACAAGTTAACAGCATGACTGAACATAGATTGTGATCGTGGTGTAAACCTCCCGGCCACGGGATGGCCGCTATCGGAGTCGTGGGCCTTTACTCTGTCCCATATTAAAATATGATACATGCACATGCATGCATCAAACTCGTTTTTCGACTGCTGGCATCCTTAGCATGCTTGGGTTCCGCCAAGGCGACTTCGATATAACTCAGTATCTTGCCTACTGCTGCTCTTCACCAAGGCTTCGGCTCGATCAATGGACGCCTTGCAAAATTGACATACCACCCCGACATCCAGATATTTAAGAAAACTTATATTGATCCAGACCATTTTTTCGTCTGCCGACACATCGCCCTCTAATTGTGCAACTTCATAACATTATGCTTGGTGTTTGTAAAGCCCGACTCTTTTCTAGCAACAAAGGCAGACCTTTGACAAATTATAGCGACCGCTACGCAGTTTATATTTAGAGACAAATTTAGAGATGCAGTATAAGTCGATCGTATGTCCATTTTGGAAGGCGAGCGACTTTTGCCGACATAGGTATTATGCAAGCATAAAAAGCATACATGGATCCAGGCGCCAATATTTTTCACTGTGGTCATGAGGTACTCTAGAAATTGACACACGCCCTTGACAGAGTTAAAAGGGGTAAGCGCCCTTCAGCTTTTCCATGAACACGCCATCTTTCATTGGCATCTTGACGCGAGCCACATTGAACGGGGATTCGTCCCAGTCGTAGTTGCTCAGCGAATCGCGAGCAGCATCCGAGAGCTGGTCCCACTGAATGAGGTCTTGGAACTCACCAGCACTTTCCGTGTATTTGACAGCCGTTTGCCCCCCGGTACTGTAGTCGTAGTACGCGACCTTCAAGCTGTCGCCACTGAAGTATTTCGCCTCAGGAGGAGCTTTGTGGTCCCAGCCAACAGCAGCAGACAAGGACGTTCCCCAAACGGTCGAGTTCACAGACGGCTTGTCAAGCCAGACGACAGCGTACTCCCAGCCGTTGCGGTGGCCAGGCAAAAGTGGAGGTCGGCCCATCGGGAAGTACCAAACGTACATGATGGCCCACTTATCCTTCACCGACGCCGAGCGAGAGTAGATTTGAGAACCCAACGTTGAACCCTTGCACTCTCCCGAATCCTGCGGGCCATTCCATTTGAGCCCACCGCTAACGGCACCGTCTTTCTGAACGGCAGCGTATGGGTGGCATCCTTGGTCAATCTTGAGTTGGGGCTTGTACTTGACCGCAGCCTTTTGCGCGTCGGTGGTGGGCACCGGCTGTGGGAACGGTTGAACTTTGTCGTACGAGACGACGTTAGGGAGTGCTGCATCGACTGTAGCGAGTGCTGCGACGGCAGCGATGAAGATTGCGCGGAAGTTCATGTTCGGTTCACTGGAGTTGGCGATGAAGTGCGCTGAAGGCGGTAGGTTGCGAAGTGAGCTTGTGCTATTTTGCCCTCATTGATCACTTCAACGCGTAGTTCGAGCCGGAACGAACAGCTTACTCTTAGACCTGATCCAGATTTGCTGGCAAAGCCCATGCAAGCCAAACGCACGGCTACAATAACGTGTTTAGTGCTGGCATGTCTGAACCAGACCAATCTCTCATAGTACTTGACCTCGTTTTGAGTCACTGGACGGCTTGCAAAATTGACATACCACCCCGACATCCAGATATTTAAGAAAACTTATATTGATCCAGACCATTTTTTCGTCTGCCGACACATCGCCCTCTAATTGTGCAACTTCATAACGTTATGCTTGGTGTTTGTAAAGCCCGACTCTTTTCTAGCAACAAAGGCAGACCTTTGACAAATTATAGCGACCGCTACGCAGTTTATATTTAGAGACAAATTTAGAGATGCAGTATAAGTCGATCGTATGTCCATTTTGGAAGGCCCCGTCAAATTCATAGTGGACAGAAGAACACTCAGTATGACAAGCTTTTAGTGTACCGGGATTTTGGTAAGATTGTCGCGCGGTCGCCTCTCAGTCTTCCCTGCTTTTGTTCATCTCGTCCACACTATCGGTGGCAAAATAATTGGTTGTTATTTGGCTGTGTGTTTTTGATGTCCGGTGCAACCGATGCGTGCAAGATGCACGAAGAAGCAGCGTGATCTTTGACTGCGAGCTCGTTGCAAGTGTTCTGAGACTGCAGATGGCGTAGTTACTTTGTATTTCTTTGACTCAAAGTTTGAGCACCATGCGGCAGTCCGTCTGTCTTTCTGACAGGAAGAAGGAACTTGATTTGATAAGGATTTCTCGCTGAGTTTGAACTAAGGAGTGGCACTTTTAGAGCTTCGGGCTCCTGTTTCCGATATACAGGCAAACACCTACATAGAATCACCTTTCTGCTCTCAAAGGGGGAAAAGTGCGGGGAAACACCCACTCGACAGTGAGTCGACGACCAAAACATTCCAGCGTACAGTACTGCATTGTGCTGTTGTACTGCATTGTGCGACACAAATTGTATCCTGGCCGTAAACATTCTGTTGTCGATCGAGTAGCCGTCACTTCTTGTCAATTGGACACATTACGAAAATCGAGGCATGTGACTAAACAGGATGCTAGTTTTTTAGGCTCGGGTAGCATTACCTTCGAATGATTGCGAGCTTCTGCCGATACGCCATGTTGTTGTATCATCATTGCGCCGCGGACAAGTTACAACACAGCATATCCCAATACGTTTTAGACCCTTGTTCTGGAGAATATCTTCAGGAAAATATCGGCGGGTTCGAGTTTTCAGCTAACTGTAAGCTAGAATGAAGATAGAATTGATCGGGTGGAGGTGACACGATTGATTCAGCTTCTGCAAGAAAGCTATGAATGCAATACGAAGAATGAGTTTGCCCGTTCTCCGGTGTGTCGATACCATTTTAACACACGTCGTAGAAACATTGTCCACAGTCGTGCCAGTTAGGTGACGCATAGACCAATTTACCGAAGAGAATCATCGTTTTAACATTAAGACAAAGAGAAGATAGTCGATGGCTGATGCAAACTACCGCGCGCCCCTGTTTGCCACTGTTCTCATTATTTTGTTTGAGTGGGGACATCCAAACCACTATTAGGTTCACCCTAGTAAAGCATTGTAGGTTTGTGTCAACCTATACCTCTTTCCATCCTCCTCCTGAACGTAATATAGGAGTCTTCGACACGCTTTACCGAGGCAATCTTAGATTTGTCAAAATGGTGACGGGGAACATTGATCCTACTGAGCGAATATCTTGTTGACGAGTGTGCCTCAGAGTTGTAAAAACGGCGAGAAGAAACTCTGGTAAATTCACGCTGTGAGTCGTTCTCATTGACAAGATTCACTTTGCATGAATTGCTTAAACTATAGACACGAGATGTTCACATATTAGGAAGTTTATTAACTTCTTGTTGTTGTTGTTGTTGTTCAACTCCCTTTATCTATGGACTTAGAAGGGGTAAGCGCCCTTGAGTTTTTCCATGAACACGCCATCCTTCATCGGCATCTTGACGCGAGCCACATTGAACGGGGATTCGTCCCAGTCGTAGTTGCTCAGCGAATCGCGAGCAGCATCCGAGAGCTGGTCCCACTGAATGAGGTCTTGGAACTCACCAGCACTTTCCGTGTATTTGACAGCCGTTTGCCCCCCGGTACTGTAGTCGTAGTACGCGACCTTCAAGCTGTCGCCACTGAAGTATTTCGCCTCAGGAGGAGCTTTGTGGTCCCAGCCAACAGCAGCAGACAAGGACGTTCCCCAAACGGTCGAGTTCACAGACGGCTTGTCAAGCCAGACGACAGCGTACTCCCAGCCGTTGCGGTGGCCAGGCAAAAGTGGAGGTCGGCCCATCGGGAAGTACCAAACGTACATGATGGCCCACTTATCCTTCACCGACGCCGAGCGAGAGTAGATTTGAGAACCCAACGTTGAACCCTTGCACTCTCCCGAATCCTGCGGGCCATTCCATTTGAGCCCACCGCTAACGGCACCGTCTTTCTGAACGGCAGCGTATGGGTGGCATCCTTGGTCAATCTTGAGTTGGGGCTTGTACTTGACCGCAGCCTTTTGCGCGTCGGTGGTGGGCACCGGCTGTGGGAACGGTTGAACTTTGTCGTACGAGACGACGTTAGGGAGTGCTGCATCGACTGTAGCGAGTGCTGCGACGGCAGCGATGAAGATTGCGCGGAAGTTCATGTTCGGTTCACTGGAGTTGGCGATGAAGTGCGCTGAAGGCGGTAGGTTGCGAAGTGAGCTTGTGCTATTTTGCCCTCATTGATCACTTCAACGCGTAGTTCGAGCCGGAACGAACAGCTTACTCTTAGACCTGATCCAGATTTGCTGGCAAAGCCCATGCAAGCCAAACGCACGGCTACAATAACGTGTTTAGTGCTGGCATGTCTGAACCAGACCAATCTCTCATAGTACTTGACCTCGTTTTGAGTCACTGGACGGCTTGCAAAATTGACATACCACCCCGACATCCAGATATTTAAGAAAACTTATATTGATCCAGACCATTTTTTCGTCTGCCGACACATCGCCCTCTAATTGTGCAACTTCATAACGTTATGCTTGGTGTTTGTAAAGCCCGACTCTTTTCTAGCAACAAAGGCAGACCTTTGACAAATTATAGCGACCGCTACGCAGTTTATATTTAGAGACAAATTTAGAGATGCAGTATAAGTCGATCGTATGTCCATTTTGGAAGGCCCCGTCAAATTCATAGTGGACAGAAGAACACTCAGTATGACAAGCTTTTAGTGTACCGGGATTTTGGTAAGATTGTCGCGCGGTCGCCTCTCAGTCTTCCCTGCTTTTGTTCATCTCGTCCACACTATCGGTGGCAAAATAATTGGTTGTTATTTGGCTGTGTGTTTTTGATGTCCGGTGCAACCGATGCGTGCAAGATGCACGAAGAAGCAGCGTGATCTTTGACTGCGAGCTCGTTGCAAGTGTTCTGAGACTGCAGATGGCGTAGTTACTTTGTATTTCTTTGACTCAAAGTTTGAGCACCATGCGGCAGTCCGTCTGTCTTTCTGACAGGAAGAAGGAACTTGATTTGATAAGGATTTCTCGCTGAGTTTGAACTACACTCCTGGTCAAAATAAACCGGCCACCCATACTTTTGTTCGTAACTCGGCCGCTACTACGAATTACGCGCTCCGCTTTAGATATAGTGTTTCTATTGTGTAGATTATCTAGCTGTTTGTGCTAACAACCTAAGTTTTGCAGTTTGCGGGGTAGCTCCTATACAAAAATTCCAATAGTCCAACTGGCCCAAACTTCCGACCACTTGAGAGCATAGTGAAACCAAGATAATATGTGATGGTGGCGTTTTGCTCGCTTGGTGTCCAACCACGGGCTTTGGTGACCTGCAGCCGCTGCGAAGACAACGACAAACTCATGCGCATTTCAATTTTACTTTTAGCATTAAGTATACACGCCAGCGTGGCTCAGTGACGAAGAAAGAGGACGAATTCGAGGACTTCGCGAGGGAGGGCTATCAATTCGGGCCATTTGAAGGAAAGTCAAGCGATCACGTGACGCTGTTGAGCGCGCACTTGCTGCGCCTAGTCAGAACCGCCGCTGCCCAGGCCGGGAACCCGTTGTCTCCGAGCGGCTGGCGCGGCTGCTGCTGCGTAAAGCAGCCAGTGGTGACTACTCCGCCGCCCAGCTGAAGGTTGAGTGCAAGTGCACGTGCAGCACACGCACCATTCTGCCCTCCTTTCTGGCGTAGACTGGTTAGTCTACACCAAAATGGAGAATGCCTTGCCTCTCACCGCAGCGCATAAAGCGCACCGCCTGGCATGGGCCAAGCTCATGGTTGTTCAGCTTTCAGAAGAGTGGAGGCGAATAATTTTTTCGGATGAAAAGAAGTTTTATCTGGATGGGCCTGATGGCCTCCAGAGGTATTGGCATGATGTTCGGCGGCCTCCAAGGACGACGGTGAGAAGGCAGAACGGAGGCGGATCTGTAATGGTTTGGGGCGCTTTTAGCGCCAAGGGCAAGTCGAGACTCGCTGTGCTTGAAGGGCGGCAAGCTTCGGCACAATATATCTACACTGTGTCGGAATTTCTGCTACCCTACGCTCACCAAAACTACGGGGTAGACTTTGTCTACCAACAAGATAATGCATCTATCCATACATCAGTGGAAACTATGGAGTTTTTCGAGGAGCAGGGGGTCCGTGTGCTCGACTGGCCCGCTCGGTCTCCAGACCTCAACCCCATAGAGAATCTATGGGCGTTGTTGGCTCGTAAAGTGTATCCAAACGGTCGGCAATATGCGAACACTGCTGAGCCAACTGCTGCTATCTTAGGCGCCTGGGACACTTTTGAGAAAGCTACGCTAGTCGCGTTGATAGAGTCAATGCCGCGACGTTGCATTGAAGTGATCAAGAAGAAAGGTGCTAAGACCCATTACTAGTACAATCATTTCAAATCATTTATCTTGGTTTCACTATGCTCTCAAGTGGTCGGAAGTTTGGGCCAGTTGGACTATTGGAATTTTTGTATAGGAGCTACCCCGCAAACTGCAAAACTTAGGTTGTTAGCACAAACAGCTAGATAATCTACACAATAGAAACACTATATCTAAAGCGGAGCGCGTAATTCGTAGTAGCGGCCGAGTTACGAACAAAAGTATGGGTGGCCGGTTTATTTTGACCAGGAGTGTAAGGAGTGGCACTTTTAGAGCTTCGGGCTCCTGTTTCCGATATACAGGCAAACACCTACATAGAATCACCTTTCTGCTCTCAAAGGGGGAAAAGTGCGGGGAAACACCCACTCGACAGTGAGTCGACGACCAAAACATTCCAGCGTACAGTACTGCATTGTGCTGTTGTACTGCATTGTGCGACACAAATTGTATCCTGGCCGTAAACATTCTGTTGTCGATCGAGTAGCCGTCACTTCTTGTCAATTGGACACATTACGAAAATCGAGGCATGTGACTAAACAGGATGCTAGTTTTTTAGGCTCGGGTAGCATTACCTTCGAATGATTGCGAGCTTCTGCCGATACGCCATGTTGTTGTATCATCATTGCGCCGCGGACAAGTTACAACACAGCATATCCCAATACGTTTTAGACCCTTGTTCTGGAGAATATCTTCAGGAAAATATCGGCGGGTTCGAGTTTTCAGCTAACTGTAAGCTAGAATGAAGATAGAATTGATCGGGTGGAGGTGACACGATTGATTCAGCTTCTGCAAGAAAGCTATGAATGCAATACGAAGAATGAGTTTGCCCGTTCTCCGGTGTGTCGATACCATTTTAACACACGTCGTAGAAACATTGTCCACAGTCGTGCCAGTTAGGTGACGCATAGACCAATTTACCGAAGAGAATCATCGTTTTAACATTAAGACAAAGAGAAGATAGTCGATGGCTGATGCAAACTACCGCGCGCCCCTGTTTGCCACTGTTCTCATTATTTTGTTTGAGTGGGGACATCCAAACCACTATTAGGTTCACCCTAGTAAAGCATTGTAGGTTTGTGTCAACCTATACCTCTTTCCATCCTCCTCCTGAACGTAATATAGGAGTCTTCGACACGCTTTACCGAGGCAATCTTAGATTTGTCAAAATGGTGACGGGGAACATTGATCCTACTGAGCGAATATCTTGTTGACGAGTGTGCCTCAGAGTTGTAAAAACGGCGAGAAGAAACTCTGGTAAATTCACGCTGTGAGTCGTTCTCATTGACAAGATTCACTTTGCATGAATTGCTTAAACTATAGACACGAGATGTTCACATATTAGGAAGTTTATTAACTTCTTGTTGTTGTTGTTGTTGTTCAACTCCCTTTATCTATGGACTTAGAAGGGGTAAGCGCCCTTGAGTTTTTCCATGAACACGCCATCCTTCATCGGCATCTTGACGCGAGCGACATTGAACGGAGTTCCGTCCCAATCCGTATTGTTCAACGAATCCCGGGCGGCTTCCGAGAGCTGGTCCCATTGAATCAGGCTCTGGAACCCGCCAGCATTCTCCGTGTACTTCACTGCCGTGTTGCCCCATATGTGGTTGTAGTAGTACGCGACCTTCAAGCTGTTGTCGTCGAAATACTTTTCCGGAGGAGGAGCTTGATGATCCCAACCAACAGCAGCAGACAGAGAGACACCCAGAACGGTTGAATTGTCCGCGTTGAGCTGGTCAAGCCACACGACGGCGTACTCCCACCCATTGCGGTGTCCGAATAAGCGGAGCTCGAGAGGCAGCGACAGTGGGGCTCGCCCCTTCGGGAAGTACCAAACGTACATGATAGCCCACACGCCCCTCACCCGCGTAGAACGAGAGTAGATTTGAGAGCCCAATGACGAACCCTTGCACTCGCCATTTTGCGGGCCGCTCCATTTGAGACCGCCGCCAATTGAGCCGTCCTTCTGAACGGCAGCGTACCGTTGGCATCCATCTTCGATTTTCAGTTGGGGCTTGTACTTGACAGCAGCCTTTTGGGCATCGGTGACAGGTGCCGGCTGTGGGAACGGCTGAACCTTATCGTGCGGGAGGACGATGGGTTTAGCACGGACTACAACAAGAGCTGCAATGGCAGCGATGAAGACTGCGCGGAAATTCATGTTCGGTGGACTGGAATCGACGACTGGAGGCGGAAGATTGTGAAGTGAGCTAAGGGGTGGCTGGCGAAATTGTAGCCGTCAAGCACCATGGCGTGGTAGATGGTATCGCGTTATTCGATTCGGTTCGGAGCAAAACCTCGCGAGCAGTTTATACCTGATCGAGATTTGCTACGGCTGGAGGCCCATTTCGTCTATAACGCGTGTAGTGACTGCACTCCTGAACTTGGTAAGACAGGACGGCTCGGAATATTTTTTAGACTACAATTCTGCTACGGCACAGATCTGCTGGCTCCGTAAGTCAATTGGCAATTCTTACGAACCATTGCAGCTGTCGAAGACGTACAAGACATTCGACTGAGTTGAGTATTTTCATACACATGTATTGCAAAGTCCTATGCAAGAATGATGCTACCAGATGCACTGTTATGACTCATCTGGTAGCTTTGTCACATCCACAGATCCGTTCGCCCCCTGGTTTCTCGTTTGTGCCTGGCGTCGAAACTACATGACGGCGTCACTGGTTGTATCCGATGTACCCGGTAGTTTTACGAGATACGACGAGGTTTCTTCAGTACAGTGCAAGATACCCACTCATCCAGATCGCTTCGAAATGTAATGACATAACCCCCATACAGCAGAGATACAGATACATGTGCAGATACACCGTCTTCCAGACCACCAGAGTCTGGAGCCCAGACTGCGACCCAGTATGTCCACGATCTTTGATTGCGATCTCTCCGACAAGTTTTTGAACCAGCAGGTGGTGGTGTGTTCCTGGTACATTATCATTGAAGCTGAACGAGTCTTCGCGCTCTCCGCAGGTAATACCTCGACTCTCAACTTATGAAATGGACTACATGTACAGCACGGTCGTTGTCTTCAACACGTCGCTCTAAAACATTGGTAACTTTATCTCAACTCAATCAAATCCTTGGCATCGGCTACAGATATTTTCCCATTCGGAGTGCATATCAACTAGTGAAAATCTGGTTTTCACGCCCGTGGTAATACGACGAAGCTTCGCTTTCCGCTCTGTTCTAGTAGTTCGAGAGGAGGTATTGCTCTTTGGGAAAAACTTTTTTTACTGTTACTTGGTCTTGGCATCAAGAACCCACACTCTCCGATATACCAGTGTTGGCACCCAACCGCACAAATTTTTTTTATTGCATTGTGCAAAATCGGTGGCTAGCATTTTTCGCAATTGACTCAAAACGAGGTCAAGTACTATGAGAGATTGGTCTGGTTCAGACATGCCAGCACTAAACACGTTATTGTAGCCGTGCGTTTGGCTTGCATGGGCTTTGCCAGCAAATCTGGATCAGGTCTAAGAGTAAGCTGTTCGTTCCGGCTCGAACTACGCGTTGAAGTGATCAATGAGGGCAAAATAGCACAAGCTCACTTCGCAACCTACCGCCTTCAGCGCACTTCATCGCCAACTCCAGTGAACCGAACATGAACTTCCGCGCAATCTTCATCGCTGCCGTCGCAGCACTCGCTACAGTCGATGCAGCACTCCCTAACGTCGTCTCGTACGACAAAGTTCAACCGTTCCCACAGCCGGTGCCCACCACCGACGCGCAAAAGGCTGCGGTCAAGTACAAGCCCCAACTCAAGATTGACCAAGGATGCCACCCATACGCTGCCGTTCAGAAAGACGGTGCCGTTAGCGGTGGGCTCAAATGGAATGGCCCGCAGGATTCGGGAGAGTGCAAGGGTTCAACGTTGGGTTCTCAAATCTACTCTCGCTCGGCGTCGGTGAAGGATAAGTGGGCCATCATGTACGTTTGGTACTTCCCGATGGGCCGACCTCCACTTTTGCCTGGCCACCGCAACGGCTGGGAGTACGCTGTCGTCTGGCTTGACAAGCCGTCTGTGAACTCGACCGTTTGGGGAACGTCCTTGTCTGCTGCTGTTGGCTGGGACCACAAAGCTCCTCCTGAGGCGAAATACTTCAGTGGCGACAGCTTGAAGGTCGCGTACTACGACTACAGTACCGGGGGGCAAACGGCTGTCAAATACACGGAAAGTGCTGGTGAGTTCCAAGACCTCATTCAGTGGGACCAGCTCTCGGATGCTGCTCGCGATTCGCTGAGCAACTACGACTGGGACGAATCCCCGTTCAATGTGGCTCGCGTCAAGATGCCAATGAAAGATGGCGTGTTCATGGAAAAGCTGAAGGGCGCTTACCCCTTTTAACTCTGTCAAGGGCGTGTGTCAATTTCTAGAGTACCTCATGACCACAGTGAAAAATATTGGCGCCTGGATCCATGTATGCTTTTTATGCTTGCATAATACCTATGTCGGCAAAAGTCGCTCGCCTTCCAAAATGGACATACGATCGACTTATACTGCATCTCTAAATTTGTCTCTAAATATAAACTGCGTAGCGGTCGCTATAATTTGTCAAAGGTCTGCCTTTGTTGCTAGAAAAGAGTCGGGCTTTACAAACACCAAGCATAATGTTATGAAGTTGCACAATTAGAGGGCGATGTGTCGGCAGACGAAAAAATGGTCTGGATCAATATAAGTTTTCTTAAATATCTGGATGTCGGGGTGGTATGTCAATTTTGCAAGGCGTCCATTGATCGAGCCGAAGCCTTGGTGAAGAGCAGCAGTAGGCAAGATACTGAGTTATATCGAAGTCGCCTTGGCGGAACCCAAGCATGCTAAGGATGCCAGCAGTCGAAAAACGAGTTTGATGCATGCATGTGCATGTATCATATTTTAATATGGGACAGAGTAAAGGCCCACGACTCCGATAGCGGCCATCCCGTGGCCGGGAGGTTTACACCACGATCACAATCTATGTTCAGTCATGCTGTTAACTTGTTGGTTAGGGTTACTCTAGATTACGCTAGAATGAGTGGCTGCAATAGAGCAGATCGTAGACTGATAAATCAAACAACAGTACAACTTCTATTGGAGTGATCCAGCTCATTTGTCAAGTCAGTTTTTACTCGGTTTACTTATGAGGAAGAATATTGAGTTGATTAACTGGTTCTTCCTGGTCACTACTCACTGGCTTGGCTATTGAATTCTGATGGTTTTTGATGTGATGCTGATGTGGTTGAATGGGATACTGGATTTTGGAATGCCTCGAACGCATGCCAAGTGCGTAGCTTCGTGGTCCGCAAGTACAGTGTCGATTAGATAAATCCGTATCAAACTAGACCTACCCAGACGAGAAATTCGCTAACTAGTTAATCAAATCAAGTTCCTTCCTTCCTACGTATACAAGAATGGAATACGCTTCTCTAGCCAGAGGCAAGGATTGAGAATCATCCAATGCGGAAACTCGGGTGCAGACCAAAGCTCATCCATCAGACGTTATCAAGTCTACTATGGCTACGGAGATGCTTGCTGCCAGTCGTTCATGACGTCATGCTCCGGTTATTTTTCGGAGACCTTATTGTGGGCTCGCGTCTCTATTTTCTAAAGGGAATTAACTCTACTGTGCAGCAGTGTGTCCGACAATCGTGTGAGGTCGTTGAAACAGTAGAGCATTGCTTTTTTTCATGTCCGGCTCTGTCGGAGATGTGGCGAGAACTGTGGGTACTATGGCAACAAGCTTTTGCAACACAGCTTGAATGAAAACTACTAGTCTTCCCCAGTGTACGCGATATCAGGGCAAACTGGAGACAACATCACAAGACGTTAATTCTGCTGTTGCAAATACACACTGCTATTGTGTTCCATGCAACGTGGCGTTTGCGCAATGATATCTACTTCCACGAAACCCAAGCGGAGTCACCAAGATCTCCAAGCATCGTCAATTCCTTCACCCGACATAGCCAGTTTTTATATCGCCACGCGATGGAACTAGGTCTTGACGGCGAGCACCCACTCCAGTAGCAACGAGCAAAGGGGTCCTAATCAATACAGACCACATTAACCCACAGCCGCAAAATCCTTTTGTTTTTCATTATCACTTAAGTCCACTTGCCACTCTTGACGTTGTTGGCAATCTTGCTGGGATTCTCGAACGGCGTCGCCATGATCGTCTTGCGTGAGTTCTCTCCAAAGAAGATTTCGCAAATGAATATATTTTTATTTGCAGCGTGCATCTACATGTGGATACGCTGTTGTGAGCAGACCCACGCGCCTGCGAATCGTGCGATTGATTTCCTCTGCTGGTAATTTGCTGGTGATTTACCCACCTTTGGCATCGACCGAAGGCTTTTTTTCATATATAAGAGAAACAAGTTTCTTCATCCTTCATTTTTCCATCTAAACACAATGAAGCGCAGCTCCACGGCACCGGTGACGAGCAAAACGTCGCCTCCCCACAAGAAGCGCAGCTGTTTGCCGCCATCGGATTCGACCACGACGCGCGATTTTAAACCTTCAGAAGCGGTGGACGTGAACGCGGACGACAGCAGCTTGGTCATGGTGGCCCAGGACACTGATGTCGGCGACTTGGACGCGGTGGTCCCGGACATGACTCACAAAGGCTTAACCACGTTGGCCACCATCAATCGTGTTTCAGGCAGCTTGCTGGCTGATATTTCGGTCGTGGCTCCAGTGGAGGCACCGCAGCCTGCACAAGCCGACAGCAATCGAGAGGTCACCGCGCAAGATGTTAGGGATGCATGCGTATCGCCCAAAACCCAGCGTGCGTATCGTGGTACCTTGCGAGTGATATCACGATGGACTGAGGTGCAAACGCAGGAAGATGCTGCAGAGTACTTTGACGCTAAAGGGCAAATTAACTTGGATAAGTTCACGGCCGTCGATTTTGAAGAGTTTTCGCTGGAGAAGCGGAAGTCTGTCAGTGTTGGTACCTCAAGTGGATATCGAAGTGCAATGAAAGATTTATATCGCAGGAACGAGATACCACTGCCTACAGCTTACGAAAAACGGTTGGGCACTTTCTTTTCGGGTTTGAAGCGCATGGAAGCATGCAAGTTCCAGTCAGGCTCGCCCAGGGAATCTGGCAAAGATCCACTGCCATTCTCGTTGTATCATGAGTTATGTAGAGCGACTTTGACCCGCCAAGATGGCGGCTTTGCGCATCTTTTTCTTACGACGCAATGGAATTTGATGTGTCGATCTGAGTCGGTGCAGACACTATGCACGGAGCACCTTAGCAGCCTCGATGACAGCATTGGGTGCGTGATGTACAAGTCCAAGACGAACCAAGAAGCCAAAGGACCGAAAGATCCTCGACACGTGTATGCTAACCCGCTAAGTCCAGAAACCTGTTGGATCACAGTGCTAGCTCTTCACCTGGCATGTCGACCTACTCGGCCACCTGGACCAATTTTCCCTGGATCTGAGCAGAAATCACGGTTCGGAAGCATTCTTCGACAATTGATAAGTGACCTCAAGCACCAAACACATTACGGCACACATTCGATTCGCAAAGGTGTCGCTACGTTTGCATGCAGCGGATCTACCGGTGGTCCATCGATTGCTAGCGTGTGTCTTAGAGTGGGGTGGTCACTTGGCGGTGTCCAAGACCGCTACATTCGGTATGAATCAGCCGGAGACCAGTATCTCGGCCGGGTCGTGGCCGGCCTACCGTTGGACCGTCCAGAATTTTCGATGCTGCCTCCACATTTTGCAGACAACCAGCATCCGGTGCTTTGTGCCTGCGTCCGCCAAATGTATCCATCATTCCACACAATAAGCAGTCTTGGCGACATTCTGAAGCTATGTGTTGCTACGTTGGTCAAGCATTCAGTTTACTTACGGGACGCCTTGCCTGCGTCACATCCATTGCTATCTGCCTCCCTGTTCCGCAATGCAGCAATGATGAGCGACCTTCAAGCTGCCTTGGTAACGGGGGATTCACCGTGGATGAAGTCCACCGGGATTCCTCCGCATGTCGAGCTTTACAAGCAACTTCAAGGAGTTCAGAAATCTATCGACAATTTGCCACCGGTTCTTTTGGATGGGATGAGCTCTCTGATTGAGGAAAAAGGAGTTGCCGCTGGCAACATCACCAAAGACCTGTTGGAAACTACTATTGAGTCTTTACTAGAGCGGGCTGGATTAGGTAGTGGCTGTACTGCGAGAGTTGCTGCAGCATCGCCTACACCGGACCAAGGGTGGATTGGCACAGCTCACTACTACGACGGAAAGTTTCATATGCTGCCGAAAACTTTTCTCTCATGTCAGTGGACGCCTTCCAATATTGACATACCACCCCGACATCCAGATAGTTAAGAAAACGTATATCCTTCCTCCATGGATTCGTTCGCTATCGACCCCAGCATCGTCGAGCCCCTGCCAGAACTCGCGGTCGCGTGGAGACCGCCTGATGAAGTCGACATCGAGCAGCGCGCCGCCGCGAACCATCGTCGCACCCTTCTTCAAGGAGCCAACAGCGCCCTAGTGTTCTCAACCGTGACGTACCCACTGAGGCACATTTGTCCGAATCCTGACATCCGGGACGCGCTCGAACAACGTGCTGTGGCTCTGCAGCAGATCCGCATAGAGGCAATGTTCGTCATGAACTTTCACTGCTGCCGCCTGTTCGAGCACCATCGGCGTAGCTACCCGAACTACCCAGTAGTACCGGCAAGATCTCGCACGATGGAGACAGCCCTGCAGCTGGACCAAGCTACGTTCTACCGGTGCTGCACTGCTGTCTTTGGTGGTGAACAGATGCCCGCGCCAAAACCCTTGGCTAACGCTGCACTAGAGGAGTCCATCAACAAGTACAAAACTACGCGATCGAGGGTCATGTCGTATATACCACCTACGCTCCTCTATTCAAGCTCCGCTATCAAAGAACTGGCGAATGACATGCTCGTTGCGGCGCAGCAACACGTTCGAACAAAACTCGAGGCACGGCTTGTCAACTTCATTCGCCTGCAGCTTGCGTATCCGCGGGGAGCCGCTGAGGCCATGGTCGCTCGACTAAAGTCAAGTCCTGAAGACCTCACGGACGTCGAGAAGCAATGGCTTGCGTGGCTAGAACTGCCTCCTACAGCTGCGAACATCGCTAGCCACGAAGCGCTATTTCTCGGCAAGCTGTACGACATGCTGAAGGTAATGGAGCCAATGCACGACCAAGACGAGATCCCGAAAGGATGCCGATTGTTTACGTTGCTGCCGCAGCCCACCTCCTGTGTGCCACCGTTCTTCCCGGTCACTACAGAGGTGCTCTACCAAGTCGCAAAACAAGTTTTGGCAACGACGGGTAAGGATTTCTTTGGGCTTTACAAGTCCACGAACTCTCGTGGCCATCGGACGTATGCCACGCGTGAGGAGTTCCAAGAAGCACGCGAGCGAATGTGGACCTCTGTTTTCAACCTCGGAGACTGCGTTAGCCACACAGCAGATCAACGGATTGGAGTTCCCAGGCGCAGCTTCGAGTACCAGATCTCCACGAATGGGTACAGTGCTGCTGTGCTGACGTCAATTCCTGCTCCTGTTGAACGACCTGCTCTTTCTCCGAAGTATATACCACATACATTGATCGGGATTGACCCAGGTCTACGGATGATGCTGACGGCATACAGCCGTCCTATGCTGGGCTTTGTCTGCAACCCACCGGAAGAGCCATGCTGCATGCCCGGTTGGTGCAGTACCTGTCCAGGCCACGCTGGCGGCAGACGCCATGGCAAGAAGCGCAGCAGGAACCGCCGTCGTCACCACCGACGCAAGAGACGCAGCAGAGCACAGTGCGATGTGGAGGGGTGGTGCGAGATCTGCCACAGGAACCACCCAAGGCACCGTCCGAGGAAACACGGGGTCAGGCGCCGGACTCACTTTTTGCACGACAATGCTCACGTCCTACAAGGCACGTCCCGAGAGTACCGACACATGAGTCGTGTCGAGCACCAAGCATTCTGGCATGAAAACCTGAAGAAGAGGTATCCGCGCTATGGTGCGTTTTTGAAGGACATGCCTTCGTTCAAGACTTCACCGTCCGTGTCTCTGCTCTCTCGCTACGAGCACATGTGGAGGAATACCAACGCCATGTTGGAGTTCTGCGCTCTCAAAGGGTTTCGCAAGTGGCGATTTAAACTGTCGCGATTCAAACGCAAGGCCGTCGCAAAACTCGCCAAGCGTGTCGTCCCGACCGTGGACCGTGACGTGTGTGTGGCTCTCGGAAAGTGGAGCAGCCAGACCCATCTCGCGGGCCATATGCACGTCCCGCTCAAGCGGTTCGCACTTGAACTCTCTCGCCGCGCAACCCTCGTCATGGTCGACGAGTTTCGTACCAGTTATCTTTGCTCTGAGTGCTCACGTCCGATGGAGGACATGCCATTCAAGATCTACGGGACGACGAAATCCAAGAGGTCGAGGAATGTGCGTGTCTGCAGAAACGTAGCTTGCAGAGCGAACTACTGGGAGCGCGATATCAACGCCGCGAAAAACATGTGGCAGCTAGGACTACTCCAAGTCACCCACCGGCCTCGAACTCCGCAGTTTTGCTGAGGACACCGAATCGACTAAGCCGACTGAAATTCAAACCAACGTGGGAACGGGACCCTGAGAAGGACCTCAAACGAAAGCCCACTCGGTAAACGGGCTGCTGGGGAGTGCAAGGCTTAGTGCCTTCATTCATAGGTAGCCCAGTCCGAACGTAAAGATCTCTCGAGATCATTCTTAGTGAATATAACCAATCACTACAACGATCTTGATTGACGCAACGGTCTCTTCCGATCATTCGACATTTCTCCGTGAGACCACCAGAACACAGTCCAAGTCTAAACAACAATGGAGAAGGTTGCGCGCGTTCTAGCTCACGTACGTGCTTTCCACTTTGCTCTCCATACGCAGAAGCCCTCTACGAATGCGACGCACTCCGGGGCGTCGTCAACCGCTTAGAAATGGCGACAATACTCTAAAAAGTAGGATATCTCATTTGTGTATCATAATTCTTTTTGTATTGTACTGTAGACTCTGCCTGCGTTGGTGGTGATCCTCATCGGCTACTGGATGGGAAATGGACTGACAGCCTACGCAGCAAAAGACGGGGTGGTGACTGCTAGAAACACTTCTGGATTCTCGTGGAGTTACAGGGACGGACGTGTGTTCAATTGGCACCCGCTGCTCATGAGCTTCGGTTTTGTCTTTTGTTCCATTCAAGCGGCGCTGGCCTACATTTCATTGCCATTTAGTCATGCAGTTAACAAGGTGAGAAGAAGAGAAAGGAGAAAAGGTAGATTTATTGTGGGGTGAGAGTTTTACATTATTGTTTTGTTTTGTTTTGTGTTTTCCTAGCGCATTCACTTGTCCCTCCATGCGTTGGGCTTCTTGAGTGCAGTTGTTGGAACTGTAGCTGTCTTCCGCTTCCACAATGAGCACGGGATCACGAACCTCTACAGTCTTCACAGTTGGTTGGGACTCGGAGTCTTGATCCTTTTCGCGGCGCATGTATAACAGATAACCTTCTATTGACATTTGAATGAGGAGGTTGCTAACGATATGCTATGTTGTTGTGATCATCAGTGGCTGGGTAGTTTTGTTGTGTTCTTCTACCCTGGTGTGGAGAAGAGTACTCGAGCCACGATCGCTCCGTATCACATTGGCGTCGGTCTGTCGATTGTCGGACTGGTCGTTGCGACAGTCGAGGCTGGTATCCTAGAGAAACTCGCGTTCAACGGCAGCTGTAACGTGAGTGGGGAGCTAAATGGCGAGACTGTGAAGGGGTACATGGCTCCGGATTGCGTGCTGGGGAATGTGATTGGTGTGCTCGTGGCGCTGACATTGGTCACGCTGGTCGTCACGATCTGGCACGCGAAAAACAAAGAAACGGGGAAACCGGTGGGTGATGAGTCAACTCCATTGCTGTTGGGCAGCTCGGGCGATGAGAAAACTGAGATCTCTGTTTGAAATGACGTCGAGGCCGAAACGCAGGGAAAGTAATCGGAATTCTACATCAGCGTAGTGCATCGAATATTATTAACCCAAACTTGAGAGAATCTTACAGGGCCACTGACCTTCACTTCTATCCACCACACCGCTCCCGGGTTCGCGCCTAAGGCGTGTCGACGCGTGGTTGCTACGTAACTCTAGATGCAGGTAGTCTTTGATCCCCATATCATGCTCTTCATCTGCTCATCCATTTCGTCGACGCGCAAACGACCGAAAATCGAACAGTCCAAGAACCACACGGCATTGAGGTGGATGTGAGGCTCGATCTCGGGATGGATCCACGTGTCCCGACTGCCCCGATACATTTGGCATCGATCTGGTAAACCTCGTGAGGTTTGTTGGCCGGTTCGTGGAACGGGTTTAGCAGCATGACAACAAAAGCTACGCTTACTAACAAATGAACAGCATCAGCCAAGCTGAACTTCACACCACGCATTAGCAAAATAAAACGTTATCTCAATGACAGGAGGTGTACTGGGGAATGGTGCATTATTACTATGCATTTACGAGCGAGTTTACACTTCGCAGTAGCTGCGGGAGCACCAAGCGAAGTTCTTGTCTACTGCTCGAGTCGGACGCCTCTTCTTCCTCCTCTGATTCATTTGGTTCACCCACCTCTTTCTCATTGTGGTTGCCAATCGTCCCTAGTACTTCTTCAACAGTTTTAAGCAGATTCATCGCGTCGGACGTAAAATTGCCACCGATTTTGCTAGATGACTCAGCATCCTTGGCCAACAGTAGGTTGTAGAGCGCTTTGCTAGCGATCAGCGTCATTTCTAGGTCGTCCGACGCAGAACACTCGACAATCCCAGCCAGCAGACTGCGAACGTCTACGGTATCATTGGCGACAGCAGGTCGAACCGATAGCAAAGCTCGACGTGTGCTGGGATCCAGAGCAGCATTCATCAAAACACCACAAACCGTGTACACGACCTCGCGGTTACTATGGTCTAGCAGCACGACAAGACACTCGAGCACTTTGAGCTCTTCCATATACCCCAGCACATCTTTGAACCGTGACAAGTTCCCGAAAGCTCTAGCGGCTTCAACGACGGCTTCTTCGTTCCGGTCCAAGAGTATAAGTGAGAGAAGTTGGGTGATAGAAACTCGGTTGCTCTCGATGAAGCAGTAGTCTGCTGATTTTCCCTTAGCGTCGCCGGTTGTTGCACTACTATAATACGACACGTTGGTGATACAGCTCACTGTATTCAGCATGAGTTCTTCGTCTCCCGCACGTTGGGCAACTTCCAGAATATCAAGCAGCGGTGTTAGTTCCTCATTCCCATTCAGCTGTGCACCCACGTCTGCGTTAATCGCTAGGTTCGCAATCACTCGAACGAGTTTGATCAGGACTTCCATCGATTGTTCTCCCTCCGAAGCGCGACGACGTTCTTCTTTTTCGTCGCTATCATGGTTCTCAGCATTGGTACGCGCATCTGTGTATCGAGCAGCGTAGAATTGCAAAACTTCCAGTATTACCGAAATACCAGAGAGATTCGTCGCAATGAGCTGTCGGTTCTGGTCATTGCCAGCACACAAATTCCCCAGTACGAAGAACACGCGGATGAAGAGCAAGTCCTGAAATCGCATGTCCGACGATCGCTGCTGGTCTATGAGCGAGAGCCATGAGTTCTGGCGGTGATCAATGAGAGTTATGAGATTTTGTACGCTCGAGGGTCGCTGATTGATCTGTGCTCGCGGTAACTCGTGCAACGTGAGTTTACTCAATATACGAGAGATGTTCACCATCAGCTCTTGGTGCACTATAAACGCTGGGATCATCCCGCATAAACGCAGAGGGATATGAGCTTCGAGGAATTGTTTGTGGTTGCTTTTTGAGACCGACAAATTGCGCAAAATGCCGGTGGTTTGGATCAGGAACTGCGAGATCTCCTTGTTTTTTACTGGATCTTCAGCACGCCACAACATCGTCTCGCTGAGAATTGCAATTGCGCGGTTGGTGGCCAAAATGCGAGCCATCTTGTCCTCGGCGTTAGAGATATTTTTCAGAGTTCCTGCTGCGTAAATCAGCGTCTTCATGGGGATATGTTGGTGCTCTGTTGAAATAGCAATGGCGTTGTCGTTGTCCTTCGAGTGCTTGTCGTCCCATTGCCCAGAGGCTTGGTCGCTGGTCTCAGCAATGGCGTGGAGAATGGCCTCCACGTAGCGCACGTTGCAGAAGCAGTCATCATTGGCGCTGTCCTTGCTGAGCACAAACAGTGTCTTACCCAGTTTAATGATCTGGCCATTGGCCTTATCGCGGTCGTCGCTGGTACCATCGTACAGAGCCAAAAGTGAAGGCGTCAACTCCAGTACACTAGCCGCATTGGTAGTCCAGCGTTCAAGCACCACGTTGGAAAGTTTGTCGAAAAGCTGAACTCGAATCTTCGAGGCTGCAGCGTCCTCCAGGTCTCCCTTAGTTTGATTTTTACTACCAGTTTGCAGGAACGAGCTCAAGTTCACGAAAGTGTCCACCAGCTCACGCAGTCGCTCCACGCCCCCAATAAAATGTGGAGAATCTAATTGATCAAGTAACTCGTCGATGCTGTGCTCAACGGTAGTGTACGACTGCAGCAGTTCGTCCTGGAAAATGATATAAAAGCACGTTCGATCAGGCAAACAAGTAAATAAATACCAGCACAAGACGGACAAGTCCTTACATTCGATGGGAGACTCAGAGAGGCCTCCGGGTCAAACTGCGTGTCTGTCGTCGCTTGACCGTCAATGGTGTCATCTTCTGCCGCAGACAACTCATCGTTGGACTCGTCGTCAGATAGAATTGGAGCGTGCACCAACTTGAGGCTTCCAGTCGATGAAGCTGCTGCCATTGTTTTCCTTTCATTAGGTTGCGTTGTTGCAGGAGGAGGTCGAGCCTTAAGTGCGCTTGGTCTTGGTGGGAGTTTCGTCGGCGCTGGCACTAACGGTGTCCGCTTTTTATTTATTTCCTTCAGCTCCGCCACCGTGTACGACGAACTTGGACGAGATCCTGGACGATAGTCGTCTCCATGGAACAGTGGGCGAGATGAAGATTGCGGCGTAAACGGACGCGAGGGGTTCTTGAGCGACGCTCGAGCCTGTAAAGGATGAAATCAGACTTGTGAGATTACAGGCACCACTCGTATTGGTACTTTTGATCTTACCTGGGATAAAACGTGGGAGATTCCTCCCCGAGCGATGCACGCGTCCATCGTTGTAAGTTGCTGAACGTTGCCTTCCTCCTTCGAGTCGAGTCGAGTCGAGTTTGTACGGCAGATAGATGTAGCCATGTTGAGCTCGTGTCGTTTCATGCGCATAAAAATAGTGCCATTTGCTTGTCACGCTTGAGCTCGTGGCCAGTGAAGGCGTGTGCATTCCTTCCTCGGTGTGATCTGTGCTGCGCTCAACAATCCAGCAGCAGCAGCAGCACCACCACCACCGGTACGCTGGTCTCGTCGTTCGTTGATTTGTTGAGATGAGCATCGGCTACCCAAGTTCAAGCAGCGCTGCTTCCCCCGCATTTGTCAAGTCTTCGCATACAAACGTCAGCATATTGTCCCCCGTGTTTGTCAATTCGTTACATTGCGTTTTTCATCTTTTTTTTTTGTGCGCAGTTCCGATCCATCCGCCGTGGCCATGGCGGCGATCTCGTCCGACACGCGCAAGCAGCAGCGACAGCGGCGGCAGCTCGCGTACGCTCTGCAGGCGCTCAAGCTGTACAACCCGGACTTCGCCCTGACGCCCGAGGTGCTGGCCATCATGCGCGCCTTCTTCGCCGACTTGCGGCCGGACGAGCGCGGGACCATCACTCGCGGCGTGCTGGCGGACGAGATCGCGCGCCTGGACCCGAGCGCGGACACCCGGCGGCGCCTGCTACGCGACATGAAGCAGCGGGAGGAGCGGATGGACTTTGGCGCCTTCTGCGAGTGGGTCATGCGCTGGAAGGCCCAGAATCCGCAGTCAGTGCAGAACGTGTACACGTCGTGGGCGACGCAGATCGCGGCCTTGGACTTCGGCATGGCGGAAGGGGACAGCCTATTTCTAGACTTGAAACCGGAGGACGAGCCGCCCAATGAGATGCTCGCGATGGAGATTATCCAATTGCTGCAGACTCGGCAGCGCACAAGAAGTGCGCAGAGGTTGCACGAAGGCGACGAGGCGTACGTGGGGATCTTAGCTGAAGAAGGCTTTGCGGTTGATTCTGTCCAGTATGAGGACTACGAGGCGTCCATTGCAGGGTACGGGATCCACCCGGAAGATACGTTCAAGATTAACTTGGAGGAGGACAAAAAGAAGCAAAAACAGCAGGACCATGCTGAAGCTGCTGATGCGGCGGAAAAGAAAGGGTCCATTTTGACCGTCTCCAAGTCATTTATTGCTGGAGGCATGGCCGGGATTGTCGCCAAGTCGACGTTGGCCCCGCTGGATCGGGTGAAGATTCTCTTTCAAGTGAACGACCAGCACAGGTTCAGCTTCCGCAATGCCGCCAAGATGGCTAAGACTATTTACGTGAATGATGGATTCCACGCGCTGTTTCGAGGCAACATGCTCAACATCTTGAGGGTGATCCCTTATGCAGGGCTGCAGCATTCGGGGTTCGACTTTTTCAGGCATAAATTCCATGCGTACAATTTTCGGAAGGCGGAGAGAGAAGGAAGTGAAGAGATGCCCAAGCTGAGCAACGTGCAGCTGGTCACGGCCGGATCGCTCGCAGGAGGACTGTCGCTCGTGGTGGCATACCCGTTGGATATCGTACGGGCGAGATACATGGTGCAGATGGGGAAACAGCGTTACACCAGTATCTACGAAGCTGTCGTGACGATGTACAAAGTGGACGGAATACGGTCGTTTTCACGCGGTCTGGTGCCGTCGTTGCTGGGCACGTTGCCGTATACTGGTATTGGGTTCTCGCTCAACGAGCGATTCAAAATTTGGGTACGTGAACGAGTAGGCTTTATTTTCAGCTTATTTCTAACTATTCGAATGTGTATCCGCAGACTCTCGAATTTCAGCGTCGGCGATTGGAGCGGAAGTACGGGAAAAGCGCACCCGAGCCTAGCCTGAATCCGTTGACCAAGTTTGTGTGTTCGTATTTTGCGGCATGTATTGCACAAACAAGTACGTGTGCTTTGTTGGACAGCAATTGGACACTTGAACGAGTATCTTACGATTGTTTTTTGTTGTTGTTAGGCACATATCCTATGGATACCATTCGGAGGCGTATCCAGACCGACGGCTATGTTTCAGGTTCCCAAGTGAAAAAGCAGTATACTGGTGTAGTTGCCACTGCGCGGATTATTCTGGCGCGAGAAGGTTTGAGGGGTCTGTTCAAGGGTGTGTCAGTAAACTGGATGCGAGTAAGTAACAGCATTCGTTTGTATTGATCGGGTGTGTCCTTTGCTAACTTTTGGTTGCCTTGCGTGTGTGCGCGCGCAGAGCCCTGTATCTACCGGCATCAGTTTAACGACATACGATATTCTCAAAGAGGTGTTGGGCGTAGAAAAGATAGAATAATACATCGCCCGGTACCTTCGCACATTCAGCTTGTTGCTGTTCTCTCCGCTGAATTTCCTACGATAGCATACAAAGTCCAAGATATCGCCTACGTTTCGACGCCATTTGTAGGTAGCCATACGCGCTCAAAGTAGTGCGGCCAAAGTCCCAGTCGCACATGGTGAACATGGCGGTCAAGCTGTGAGGCATCGTGAAGTCAACATTAGGAATCGAGGAGGGCCAGCTCGGCCACAGGGGTTTTGTCTTTAGTTGATTGTGAAGTGGAGCAGACTCAGCAGGAAGTCGTAGCAAAGGAGGTGGAAGCAGGAGTAGCAAGTGTTGAGTGGCTTCCTGGTGCGGTGTCATCTACCTGGCTACGCAGAAGAAGATGTCTAGCTTCTAGTACTTCATCACGAAAGCGTACCGCATTACAGGATTGCCATCGAGTCGTTGGCCCAAGTACTTTTCGACTCACGGGCAAGGCTTCTTCCCAAAAGAATTTCGAGAGTTTTCCGCAACGGAAAACTAGGTTGTACTACAAGACTCGTGGGAGCTGCTCATGGCTTGTTCTCATTCCACAACATACTGTCTCCTACTCACTTGACTTCCCGCGACCATGGCGCCGGCTTCGCCTCGCAAGGGGCGCGGCAAGGCGGCTGGGAAGGCAAAGCCAGCGTCCAAGAAGAAGCGCGCGAGGACGTCTGGAGGCAAGAAACGCAAGGGCATCGGCGGAGAAAGCAAGAAGAACAAGAAGCAGCGAGTCGCGCAAGACGGACGCGTCCTCGAAGGTCCTGACGTGTGGTTCCATCAGGAAGTCGCCGACGGCCTCTGGGCTCCTGACGACGTTCGGGACAGCACTGCGACACCAGTAATCTTCAAGCCTCTCCAGGACTCGTGGTTCCGTGTGACGCACTGCGTGGACACCGACCAACCAGACTGGGACCCCAAGATCACAGACTTCGTGGTTGAGCCGCCCAAGCCGTGTAAGAAGAAAACCCGCTCGCTGAAAGAAGTGAAGGCCCCTGTGGAGCTCCCTCCCGTCACGAGCTGCACGAAGGTGGCGATGAAGCCGTCAACGGAGCAAAAGGTGAAGCTGAACCAAATGTTCGCGACTCGCCGTGCTGTCTTCAACAAGCTTGTCGCCGTCTCCAAGGAAGAATGTGCTACACATCTGGCTCAAGGATGCATCAAGCCCAAGGCGCTGGCGCAGCAGTACCGTCCGATGTCGACGAAGGAAGGCGTTCGACAACACTTCCGAAACAAAAAGAAGCTTGCAAAGCATCTTCAGTGCAATTCGGACGTTTTCGTTGGAGCCTTTGACGACTTCCAGGATGCTGTCGTCTCGTCCGCCGCGCTGTTCGACGCTCTGAAGGAGAAGGGCAAGAAGACAACGTTCCCGGTCATCGGGTTTAAGAGTGTATTTGCACGCTCAGACGCAATGGCGCTGCGGACAGACCGCGGGTTCTTCGTGTCCAAGGACCGCAAATCAGTTCGCTTCCACGAGAAGTTCATGGGCAAGCAATGGATCGAGCTGTCCGAGCCTCTGCCTGAGGTCACCACAATGGTGCGGCTAGTGCGCACCCGTGACAAGGGCTTCTACTTGTGCGTGCCAACCTGCAAGAACTTTGTGTCAACGCTGAGCACTCGCACGGGTGCTATTGACCCCGGTGTCCGATGCTTCATCACTTTATACGATCCCAGCGGCCGAGTATTCAGCATCGCGGACCCCGACGAGAAGATACTCACGCGACTCAAGATTGCGGACGCTCTGCGGCGCGAGCTGGCGCTGCTCGAGCAGAAGATCGTAGAGCCGCCGTGTCGGGGGAAGGACTGTGCGTGCAAACGGACGAGTGAGGGGCGTGAGGCGGCGAAGAACAAGGACAGCAAGTGTCGACATCCGTGCCATACAAAGACCAAGGAGGCAAAGAAAATGGCGGCTGCAGAATGCGTCGTCATCACTGAACTGCAGGGAAACAAGCGGCGGCGTCAGCGCCTGCGTCAGCAGATCCGACCAATTCTAGGCAAGGTGACGCGCATGGTGCACGATATGCACCAGAAGGTCTCCAAGTGGCTGTCGCTGAACTACCACGAGGTGCTGCTGCCAACGTTCGAGACCCAGCAGATGGCCGCTCGATATGTTCGAGAAGAGCGTCTGGACATCACGCCTGAGAGCCTTCTCGCTCCAGCAGAAGAACTTGTACTTCGGGGACGGAAGCGGAAGCTGCGTCGCCCGACTGTCCGCGCCATGATGACGCTGTCGCACTACAAGTTCAAGAAGATGCTGGAGTACAAGATGCAGCGAACGAGCGGCCGAATGGTGGAGGTGCATGAGGAGTACACGTCCAAGACGTGCTCAGGCTGTGGCCGCATCGACAAGAAACTCGGCGCCAAGAAGGTCTACAGGTGCAAGCACTGCCACCTGGTTCAAGATCGAGATGCTAACGCAGCACGGAACATCTTCCACAAGAACGTGGGTGCGTCCGTACTGCGCGACCATTTCACCGGTGTTCCTGCATCGGGGAGTCCTGCTAGCTCTACGCTAGCGTAATAGGCCCAACGAACAGCTTAGGACGGAGGCCGTGATGCTATTCGGGTAGCCACGGACTTCTAGAGGCAACTACGTTAGGAGAGTATCTGTCATTGTTGCTGATTGATTTGAGTGCGTGGCGACGAATATGTTTTCATTCATTTGCTTGTTTTCATTACTAAAACGCATTCTCCTCAAAGTCCTATCAAGTTTACTGGCACCTGCAAGCTTGCACACAGGGGGGGCAGCTTTCATGACGCCGTTTGTCCGCCAATATCGGAGCGCACGCCTTCATCACTTGACAGGAGAAAAGGTACGGAGAACTTGTCGACGCGAACATTGGTGCGATAGCAATCGCCTTCCACTTTTGCACGATAATTGTGACGACGGGGCGAGTGTGACCCCGGTTGGCTCTGAGTTAATGGAAGGTCTCCATTTATTTGTCCTGAAGCGTCGATGTTGGCTGATTGCAGTATACAAGCTACGTCCTGAAGGTTCCCAAGCACCTTGTACAGCCCAGTCACAAAATCAAACGCGGGCTCGTAGCAACTCACTTTACCTTGTTCGTCCAAATGAAAGAAAGCTGTCATGGGCAAGTGCAGCGTCGAATCCAGCAAAAGTTTATCGCGTAAACGCGCTTCGGCAAGGCACCGAGGAAAAACTGCCGCCAAACTCAGGTGCGTCAATCCGGTTACAAGTATCGCGTTTACATACCCCACAGTAGCGTCACACCCCAGCATATCCACGTGAAAATTGCTGCGTTCAAATTTCGGTGACGCGCCATCGAAATAGTACCCAAAACGCATCCACTGCTCAAGGATGCTGTCCCGCCCAACAAAGTCGCCATTGTGCACGTCACGACGCATCGCCGACTCGAGGAATTTTGACTGTCGGGCTTGCACACCAGATTCAAAAGACTGCAAGCACTCGCGCATAATGGTCACTACATCGTCCATCTCCATCACATTTAGTCGGCTTGCCAAAGGATCCAGTGTGTTGAAATGAGCGTCTTCGTCACAAGTTTGGGCTTTCATGAACGTTACAAACTGCTGGTCCACATCCATGCGAAGATACTTCACGGTGGTCTCGAGACGATCTACATATCGACGCTGCTTCGCGTGGAAGCGCTGCTGTCGATCATAGGAGGAGCCTTTAGCAGCTGGCACCTGTCGCTTGGTCGTCTCCACAGAGCCTTGTTCATCATCATTGTCGTCGGTATCAAGGTGTATTTCACGGAAACAAACTCCCGTTGAATTGCTTCCTCGAACCATTGTTGTCGCTGCGGAAAATCTGACTGTGAGTGTCTCGTTTCTTTGGTCTGCGATGGCTGGTCTCGTAGCTTGCTTCGTCGCAGGTGCCGTACCTCCCGATTGTCAAGACTCGAATCCGACAAAAAATGTTAAATGCGACCGCTCTCCCGTCTGCTCCACGCATATGGGACTGGGGCCGGCAGTTGATGGGAGGGATCGAGTTGATGGGAGGGATCGAGTTGGGACCAGGGACGCGCTATTGACGAACTCCTACCACATTCTTGCTGCGTCTACCTTCGTCTATATTTCCCCATAGTCAGCTACAACGCATCCATGCAGTGGCCGCATCATAAGCTTTCGTCTCAGCTAGAGAGTACGCACTTCAACATGAGCAGATGTGTATAGACGAAGTTCGTAATGCAAGTCCTGTGGCTCGAACGTGGATGGAAGTACGATATACCACCCCGGCGAATATCGTCGTGCAGCTTTGGCCACCACGCCGCTAGGAGCGCCGCTGACGTACATACCCTGCGCTGATGTGGCGCCCGCAAAGGCTAGTTTTGGGTTCGTGGAAAGTAGCAAGTTGCTTTCTGAAGTACTCTCGAAAACTGAGACATTGATAGATGGAGCCACGGTGGTAACTTCAGCCGGTGATTCGCCCGGTGATCCGTCTGTTTCTGGATCCAGCACCAACAACCGCGCCAACATATCGCACTCTTGTGTCACGTGCACCAAATACTTCGGGTTGAAAGTATAGCAGCCATAGTTCGAGCATCCAGCCGCAGAACCAGTCTGTAGATCCCACTTGCCACGCAAACGCGTGAGCTCCATACCGTGACCTTCAGGGGGTAGTTGACGGAAAGCAATGCTCGCACCAGAAGGAGGGTCACTTACGACTCGCAATGTGAACTTGCCTATAACACCTTGCTCGTAGGTAGAGGGGATCAGCACGATGTCCTGTAAACGTGAAGTGAGTGTAGCGGGATCCACCTCGATAAAGCAAAATCCTGGTCGGTACTCTCCCGAGCTGAGTATTTTGAGAGGTTCCTTGCCCTCCGTAGCTTCTGCCGTGTGCAATTCACAGACTCGCTCACGTATGTGCAACGCAGCACGCAAGTTGATCGGGAAGCTAGCATCCTTTGCATCCTTTGAAGAGAATGCTTCTGTTTCGAGAAACAGGAAAAGTGAGCGGCACTGCTTCTGTAACTGCAAGTGAATCTGTGGATTGTTCATGAATGTCGAGTAGAATGGACGACCGCCAGCGCAGGCGGTATCCCAGGCACCAGGAATCACAAGAGAAGTCGGAGGTGTCGTCACCAACTGTGGGATGGGCTCACAGGTAAACGGCCGTGTGGAAAAGATGGACAGTGTGTAGTCGAGAGCCGCGAACTTCTCGTACTGTGAGGCCACAAGCGTAAATGATGGTTCGGTGTCGTCCGCCAGGTCCAAATCCAAACTCACGAGCGTGTGTGGGTTGTTGCTGTACGTACCACGTGATACGGCGCAATGATTGTAGAAAACACGTTTCCCCGGCGCGCCACGATATACGTGTAGCGTGAGGAATTGCTGATTTGAGTAATCTGTGTCGCGTTCAATTGTACTCACATGCCTCGAAAGCAAAACCCATACGGTACACGATCCAGCTGCAGTAAGTCCTCCTTCTTTGGACATTGAGGTTTTGCAGAACGTAAGAGAGTACTGCGGATTGAATCCCAGTGTAAGCGAATCATTGACTGGGCCTAACTCTACGGGCCAATGTTCATGGTACACTCCTTTGAATGGGAAGAGCTCAGGGTTCCAGTTCATGTACATGCTTTCGAAGTACTTCTTCACTGACTCGAAGTCGATCCAAAACAAACCATCGTCTTTCTGTCCATCCAATTCTTCAGCTTCGGTCTCCTCAGTTGAGTAAAACTGACGTTGGTAGGCACGCAACTCATCACCGATGGCATTATCCCATCGCGTTTTGTCGTGTCGTGAGTATGGACCCTTCCAGCCCAGTTTTCGCCACGGATTTTTCACTTGAAGCAGCCGCGTCTTCTTGCGATCGCCAGAAGATTCTGAGCCTTGTTCCTGTGAGATGACAAGCTCGTACACATTTAGTACAGCATACACGTGCATCGGCACAAGACCGATTGTTTTTGCCTCCTGCTTCGTGATATCTCCCGTGGACATTGTGATGATACAGTCTCCATAGTGGAACGCGCTCTTGAGCTGTTCCCAAAGTCGTTCTTCCTTGCTTGGCGCGTCGATGAGCTCAGTAATTGGAACGCGCTCTGGAATCCACCCTGTTAGCGCAAACAAGTCGATGCCAGAGTTGCCTCCAGGAAAGTCGTAGCCTCCGTTCAACTTCAAATAGGCCTTTTCAATGAGACTCACCCAAAGCTCGTTCTTGCGCGTGGTGCAGCTTGACAGCAGCTGTCCAGAAGCAGCACTAACTGGCAGCAAGTCATCAATAACCACCTTGCGGGGTACGCCGTTCGCCCACAACTTCACCACGTATTTCCCAAACGGATTGTACACAGGCTGTTTCGTCCTCGGGTCTGCCGGAAAAATAATGTTCGTGATCAACCTTTTCTGAAACCTCTGCTCATAGGCTGCAGCAATACACAACGAGGCCACGAACGAGCAGTCCGTCACAATATCTTGCTTCACCACCAATGGGTTCACTGCTCCTTGTGCGATCATCACGGGCGCTTGGCCACACTTCAGAGCATAATCACTCGGTCTCATCCACGCCGCCTCCTTCTTCTTCTGCTTGGCCGACAACGGCACATGTCCATCTGGGTCTTCAAAAGGTTCCGGCAAACTAAACTTCTCCTGATTATCCAGATCATCCAACCACGGCACAAATAAATGCCCATTGATCTGGGAAGATCTCCGCAGCACATCCAGCTCCTGGAAAGTGTAGGCGGCCCCCGGTTTCTCCTCTTTCCCCACCTCTGATACTGATACTGGTATGATTCCAGGCGTAGCAGCCGACACATACGTCGGTGTCACCTGCTTCGTCGTCTTCTGCAGCACCACAGGAGGCTCAGGCCACTGCAGCGCCGCTACATCCACCTCTCTATCTTCCTCTTTTTTATTCTGATTCTGATTCTTGAGCTTGGACACGTAGTCGATCACGTACTCGAGCTGCTCTTTGACTGCCGTCTTGGCCGCCGTTTCGTTCGGCGGCAGCGCATTCAGCGCCTCCATGTAGCTCTCGGCCGCTGCAATGTACCTCTCTATTACAATATCGCCTACGTCGGATTCTTGTTCGGATTCCCTGGCCAACGTGTGCAGCTCCATGGCCTTGGCCAGCAGAAAGTCGCTCGACTGCTGCAGCGTCACCACGCGCGTCTGGAGCTCTGCGATGGTGGGCTGCAGACGCGCCCGCTGCGCCGCCGACTCGACGACTGCCAGGCGCTTCAGGATCTTCAGCGCCTGCTGGAACAGAGGAACGGCCTGCGCGGCCTGGCCCGCGCGCTCGAAGCGCTGCGCGCGCTCGGTCGCCTCCAGCGCCTCGGCGTACTGGCGCTCCGCCATATTGTTGGCGACTTGTCGTGAAACCGCAAAGGTTGCAGGATGGCTACATCCTGGATGCACATACAAAAAACAAGTGCCGCTTCCCATACAAAAAAATAGTGACGAGAACTATGTCAACACATTTGCCTTTGTGGCTAGAAATGATCGCGCCGTTTGTGCACTTTTTCTATTGAAAGTGTCGCAATCATTTCGAGTCACACAAATGGGTTGACATAGTTCTCGTCATACAAATACATTTATTCACCCTAAATCTCGTCCTACAGATTTAGGGAGCAAAAAAAAACGCTGTTGTTTTCCCAAATTCGTGCGGCCCACAAGCGTGCCATTTCCAGCAGGCGATCGATCGATTCATCATGAGCGGCAAGGAAGCGTGGAAGCCTTTCGTTCGGTTCGAGTACCAGAAGCTGCTGCCAGCGGAGCTGCGTAACAAGGTGCGTCTGCATCTGTGTGCCACTCCCCCGTTCGTACTACGTAGGTAGGTCGCTGTGGTCCTAAACACCATTTTGTTCTTGTTTGTCCGACCGATGCGCAGCTTCGCCAGATGCTGGTGTTCACGGAAGCCACGGGCACCAAGCAGGTGAACCAGTCCCCTGCCTTGTCCCAGGGATACCGCTACCCGTCGCCTGACAAGCAGGCGGAGGGCGTGTTCGTGCCGTCCAGCGACTCCAAGGACAGCGTCTACAACATCCAATACTACACGCGCGACATCCGCCGCTTCCCGTACCCGACGGAGGTGGGCGTGCACCCGTCCATCCCCGTGGAGAAGCGCGCCGAGATCCCGGCGGACGCCAAGCGCGGCTCGCCCGGCAACAAGAACCCGGCGGTGCTGCGCTACGACCCCACGGGCACGCGCTCGGCCATGTCCACGACCCACGAGGCCCGCGACAAGCTCATCCTGCAGCACGCCGCTACGCACAACGTGCGCTTCGAGTGGGAGGGCGACGCCGAGAAGGACATCCTCGAGGACCTGGACGCCAAGAGCCTGCCGCCCACGCCCGGCCGTCCGTTCCCGCACTGGAACTTCCCCGCGCAGAGCCGCGTCATGCGCTGGTAGTTTGGCAGGCAGTGCGGTGGTAAACTAGCGACCATGTTGGCTGCAAGACGTAATGAGCCAAAGAGGACGACGAACGACAGCAAGCGACGATGATGATAAGATGCCCATTAACGCGCTCAACGTGAAATTTGAAGCAAAAATTGTGTTTAGTACAATATTTTCCAGAAGTTTTTTTCCTGAAGAAGCCGAAGAAGCCAAGTCTGAAGCCATGCAGTTCACCGTGATGCCGGAACTGCCGACGCTGCCTGCGCCCGAGGTCGTGGCCAAGACGGATCAGTCGCTCACGTTGCGCGTGCAGCAGCCGCCAGCAGCGGACGGAGACGCGCAATACAAGCTGCAAGCGGTCGGTTTCTCTCCATGCAGCCATTTTTTTCTTTCTCTTTTTCTTATTCATGATTTGTTTCTTCTCCATTGCAGAGCCACAGTGAACACGGCTACGTCTACTACTCATGGAGCGACTCAGTGCTCTTCACTGGCAAAATGTTCCCCGTCAAGGGCCTCAACCCCAATACGGTAGCGTCTCCATCAACAAAACCATATTTTATTATATTTTTTTATTGATCTTAATTTTATTAATTTTCTACACAGACATACGTGTTCCGCGTGCGCGTGGTGGATGAAGCGAAGCGCCAATGTGGAGACTGGTCGCTGTTGACTCCTTACGTACGCACGTTCACGGAGGAGGAGGATGCCAAGCGCTCGGGGACCGTGTTCGAGCACGCGCTCAAGCTGGAACGAGAGCAGAAAACACTTCTGCAAGGACAGATCTCCAAGCTCACAGGTATGCTCGACGAGCACAAGACGGCGCGGGAGAACGACAACAAGGTGCAGCAGCACGAGGACATGCTGGCCAGTCGCCGCGTCATCGACACGAGGCTCGTAAAGCTGCAGCAGGAATTCAGTGCTCAAGCGATGGCGCTGCAGACGGTCAAGAGCCAACGCGCGGCAGATGAACAGATGATCACCGAGCTGCTTAACGAGCAGGAAACGCTGCGTGCAGCCCAGAATAAGCAACAGGGACAGGTGCAGTACGAGCTGGAGATGCAGACGCTGCGTGACCAGCTGAAGAAGAACGAGGAGGCGCTACGTAAGCACCAGGAACAGGTGAATGCCAGTCACGAGCAGATCTCGACGTACGAGTCGTCGCTGGAGGAAAAGAAAAGCGAGATCGCTGAGAAGGAGGCGGAAGTGGAGAGGATCATGGCAGACTGCAACCGCATGGTGCAGGAACAAGCAGATTTGGCTCACGTCAAGCAGCTGGAAGTTGAAGATGCGCTGCTGGAGGCCAAGACGTCGCTAGAGCAACAGCTGGATATCAACACGTACTTGCGAGAAGAGGTATCACGTCTCCGCGAGGAGAACCACCACCTCAAGAACCAAATCGAGGAAGTGGACTCGGAAGTAGTTCCCAAACTGGTGCGACTGGAGGACGAAAACGAGCAGCTTCGAGCGCAGCTCAACCGACGGTAGAGTGCTGGAAGATCGATGGCACACTGCACAGCAACAGCATCATTCTCTGCTAAGCCGTGCGTATTGACGCTGGAGATATTGGCTTGAATGATAGGCTACGACTATGGCCTTGTGCTTGAGTCTGCCGTCTACTGGGGCCTCGTAGTCGCCGAGCTCCTTGGTCTACCTCACTTCACTTATGTATACTCGCCGTCCTCGTGCGGCTGACTAGCTTATTGATTGAACCTTCCAAACGCTTTTCCTCCTTGTGTAGTTGTTCTCTTTATTATTGCCCTAGAATCCATCGTCCTCATCGTCATCGTCGAAACCGCCGAGTGTGAAAGCGTCAGCAGCACCTAGCGGGGGAAGCCTCGACGGGGGTGAGCTGGCCGATAGAGCTGGCGATGGGCCGAACATGGAGCGCGACGGCAGTGTCCGCTTTACTGGGGTACGATCATCGTCTCCAAAACCTTCGCCATCGTAGGACGAGCTGACCGACATGTTGCAGGACCTGCTCAGACTACCCATGTAGCTGTCAGCGCGATAGGAGGCGTTCGACAAACCTATTGGGTTCGGCGCGCTTCCGGCCATGCTTACGTCTTCATCTCTCAAGTCTTCTTCCTCTTCACTGTCATCATCATCTTCTTCAGCATCCTCCTGCATCTTGTGAATGGCTGTCTTGACGGACTCTAGCAGCTCACAGTTCTCACTCGAGGTCGGGTCCGCATGCTTCCAGTACAAATATGACGGGCCGATATAGCGAAACGAACGCCGTAGCAGATATGGGTCGAACGGAAAGAAAGTCTCGAGGGGCTGGCGTTGGCCAAGGAGTGCAGATGCAGAAGCTGATCCTGCTGTGGGCTTCTTGGAGTGCTCCATGGATTTGGTGGGTTTGCTGATGAACGCCGAGACTGTACCAATAGCTTGGTCCACGCGCTCAAGACACTCTTCTGAGACCAAGTCGAACGCCTCGACTAAATTCAAGAACTCTGTAGACACCGTTTGTTGGCAATACGCCAGTGGGCAGTAGCCGCCGCTCGTAACAAGTAGCCGCTCCCAGCCGAGACTGCGCAAGAACTCGTACCCTGCTCCGTCGTCACTGGTGGCGATCTCCAATCCGCGGAAACATATCATGTAGCACACAGTCTGCAGTGACGAAATGTAGATGTTCTCTTGGAAGCTACGCTTCCCGGTGAGCTTCGTTTTCTCGGCCTCCTCCAGCAGTCGCTCTTCTCTTTCAGCAGTACTTTCGCCGTCCCGCTCTTGTTGTTCCTGGTGTGCTGCATCATAAATATCCATCTGGTCATGCAGCCACTTGAGCAGGTGATACAGAGCCTTCTGAAGGTAGGCTACCGGAATGTACTTGGCGCGAGCAAGGAAACTGGCCAAGTAGGCACCACAGCTTTGGCGTGTGGTTGGTGGTGTCTGAGGATCCAACGACGTGGCAAGCAGCTGTGAAATGAACACGTCCTGGAACTGTGGGTCTATGCGGCACACGTAAAACAGCAAGAACTGCGGGTACTTGGACCGGTGAGTGTTCAGGATGGAGTGCTCGAACACTTTGAGCAGGTACTTGAAGATCAACGCTGCCTGACGCACATCCACCTCCTTCTCTCCATTGCTGTTCTCGACAGAAACCTCCGCCTTAGAAGGCATTGAGGATGCAGCGGACTGCTCAATGTGCTCAAACATGACAAGCATCATCTGGTCGAGTTTGTCTGCCATCTCGTCCACTTGGCGCGAGGCGTCATCAGGCGGCAACATGTCATCGTCCAGGAAGTCGTCCATGGTGAAAACGTCCTCTTCACTCTCGTCCAACTTGATCTCCACATCGATCGCCACAAGTTGGTCGATCACGAGTCCCAGCACTCGTTCACGCAATCCACCCACATATCCTGTCACACGCAGTACATTGCGCAAATAAGCCACTTGAGTGGGTGCATCCAGTCTCTTATGCGGGAAATGTTCACACAAAATAGGGAACAGAACGTTAGCTGCAGTAGGCACCAGTGCCAGCACCCGCTCCAGCGTGCGGTGCGCGGCTTCAAACCTCATCTGGATACGTTCATCCAGACTCGGGCCCTTAGTTTCTTGCACTGGCTCAGCCACAGGCGCTGACACTGCATTGGCACCAGCCCCAAAAGAACCTCCAATAGTAATTCCACTTTTCTTGGGCTGTTCCTCCTCCTTCTTCTGTTCAGCCTCTGCAAGAGCTCGGAGGTCAGGTGGCAATTCTTTAGTCTGAGGGCGGCGCATATTACGCACTAGCATGTGCAGCGTAGGCACAACGTACACAGTGTTGGAGGACACCAAGTGCACGATGAAGTTCGTGTAGTCCTCCACCTCCAGCGGGTCGCCACTGGCCAGCAGATCGAGCTTGAACAGAACGTCCAGCAGTGCACGATATGCTCTCGGCTCTCGCGCCATTGTGGAGATGCAACGCGGCAGCGCGCGGAAGATTTTGCGACGAGCAGCCACTGGAGCAGGGACGAGCGTCAGTTGCTGGATCAGATACTGGTAGCTCTTGGCATTTCCTTTGATGAGCAGGTCCAACGCGTTCTCGATGAAGTGGTGCATACTGGCCACCTCCTCCTCACTCGGAAACGCCGCCACGGGCAGCGCCGAAGGCAGCGACGACGCGCTTCCAGCCATTTTCGGAGCTAATGGTGGGTTCTGTTTGGAAGACTTCGTACTTTAATGGGATGTAGCCATCTGCACCAATTTGCACTCCCTATTGGGAGTGCAAATTGGCCGACACTGGATGGACTCCAGAAAAAAGAACTCTACGGAATGTAGCGCCATAGCGCGCATCGTGCACATGATCTATGAGGATGACGAGGACGAAATAATCGAGGAATTAACCAGCGTGGCCCTCGCTATGGCCGCAGAAGGAGAGTATATACGCAAGTCTCGTCGGTGCGGCAGAAGTGCTCTTACCAGAGCAGATCTACCGCCCAATCTGCGATCTGGAACATCATGGGAATGCATCTATGCCGGTGGACATGACGCTGCCTTTATCACCACAACTGGATTTGACGTTGCTAGCTTCCACTTCCTGCTTAGGCTGTTTTCGAATGTGTGGGATCGTGTGCCAGTTCCCCGGCTTGATATTGACATGGATGGCGTCAGCCGGTCATCACGGCGTTCCCTTTCGCCTGCTGGAGCGCTAGGCTTGGTACTCCATTTTCTGAATTCTACAATGGCTGAGAAGTCTCATCAAGAAACTTTTGCAGTGACGCCAACTGTTTGCAGTCGCTACATTAACTTCGGTTTAAAGATTCTTCTGGAGACTCTCAAACTAACGCGGGAAGAAGGCATTTCGTGGCCAAGAAGTCACGAGCAGCTCCAGTATTATGTCGACATTATTGCTGACCGCCACCCAGCGCTTTCTGGGGCATTCTGTTTCGTGGATGGAGTGAAGATCCCTGTCGCTGAATCTCTTGGTGAAGATACTCAAAATGCTCAGTACAATGGGTGGACGTGTTCGCATTACTGTCCATCCGCTTTCGCTTTTGCTCCAGATGGATCGATTGTTTGTGCACTGGTGAACGCCCCTGGTAGCTGGCACGACACGGCCGTAGCTCAAGACCTCTACGACAAGCTGCTCAACAGGACACCACAAGGTTTCTTTGCCATCGCCGACTCTGCGTTCCCACGGTCCCGCAGAAGAATCGCAAGTCGCATCCAAACGCCATTGTGTCAGGGGCATCAACCAGTATTCCACTTCAACATGATGGGGAAGTCGGATGGGAGAACAGACGGCAATAGAGTATATGGCTGGGACTAGCGGTTAACCCTGAGAAGCCGAGAAGAAACGAGTGAAATGGGTGTTTAACCCGAACACGAGGAGAACGGGAACACAGGTGAGTTTCCGCTAAGTTCTAGAACACTTCTTCAACTCGTTCGAAAGGAAAAGCAGCGTAAAAGATAATACAGTTCATTCTTGGATTTACCATCTAAGCATCACTCCAACCAACAACAGTCTACGTGACTTACTACAACGCAGCCGACCTTCCACGACCGAGTAACATCGCGAGAGATCCTGCTTTGAAACCCTCCAGTCGAGCGGCGCCAACGACCAAGTCCTCTGCAAGTGCTACCATATCACGTCTTACTCGTGACACATTGAAAAAAAAATCTCGACAATCGCGAATTCTTCGCGATAAAGGACGGTTTGATGAACTCGAGGAACTGTTTATGAGGAATCGAGAGCTGGAATCAGCTCGTCAAGCCGCTGAGTGGGGAATGCGTTCTCTCCAAGGATCATTTGCAAGACTTAAGATGCCGCTTCCTGCCGATGATTGTGAATACCGTGCTATCGTTATCGAAACCTGTGCCAGATTACATCAAGTACGCACGCGTCTGATAGGAGTCAATCAAATCAAGACTGTATATGAGAAGGCATGGTTGGATGGAGGGAGGACGCTCTACGAAGAATTCGAAACCATGATATTCCGAGATATTCAAGGTTCAGATCGAGTCAAACGCTACTACGACGCACTTACGAATGCAATGGAGCATTAACCTGCCTTTGCCAATTTCCGCGGACGCTGCGATGCTGTCATCGCAGGTTAAATTAGAATGAGTGGTACGTGGCGGACTCTTGGCTGAGTCCAAATTGAACTGGTTGTGGTTGCCGTTGACGGCGAGAGTCATGTAGATCACGGTGCTCAGCACGCTGAAGATCACCATACAGTCGACGGTTGTCGTTGTCCAAGCGGCGGTTCTCGTGGTCCAGGTGTCGGTTTTCATTTTCGAGGTACGCAATACGCTCGTTTGCAACGAAGGTTCTCTTCGCTTTTGGATATCTGGCTGCTCAACTGCTGCTTTTCTTCACGTAGGTCGGATATGTTGAAGATGATGTCCGACTGCGCTGGATCTCCGGGGTGTCGCGTTTCCGGATTCATGGTGTGGGCCATGGAGTGTGTTTACGGTGCAGCATACGTTGTGCCTTGCATTTGTACGTGTGTGGTGAGAGTTAATCGGATGGCGCCCAGTAGGTCTAGTGGTTAGTGGTGCCTGATCAGATCCCTCTGATTGTGGGTTCGAGTCCGCCAGGCCACAAACTTTAGCAGTCTGTTTTTGCATATGGAAACCGTAGAGTCTACAGCAGATGAGGGTTTTATGGATAGCTAGGCAACAGCAAGTTCGTATGGCAGGCTAGAGAGAAAGAAAGAGAGAGAGCGTCTTAACTACTCAATCACACATTACTTTTGGTTTTGCAATCTCGGCCCAAAGCCTTCTTCATTACTTCACCGCCCGCACCAACACCTTTTAGGTTATGAGTTCCAAGTACGACAACGACTCCAAGTTCAAGGTGGAGCCTTTCGACGGATCCAACTACGCGCTGTGGAGCTACAAGATGAAGATGTACCTGATGTCGAAGGGATTGTGGGAGGCGGTCTCCGGCGGCGACGGCGTGACAGCGACAAAGGAACAGCAAGCGCACGCGGCGATCGTGCTGAACCTGAAGGACTCGCAGCTGATGCACGTGATCACCGCGGAGACAGCGAAGGATGCATGGGAGAAACTGGAGAGCTTCCATCGCACGCAAGACATGGCGAATCGGCTGTGGCTCAAGGAGAAGTTCGCGTCGTTCAAGTACACGGCGTCCTCGATCAAGGAGCACGTGACTGAACTGGAGAAGCTCATTATGCTGATGAAGACAGCGAACTGTGGGCCAAGTGAGGAAGACGTCTGCGCGACGATGCTGCGGAGTCTACCTTCGAGCTACGAGAGCTTGGTGCAAGCGTTTCGCATGTCGGTGACAACTTTCAACTTGTCGGACCTCGTGAGCAAGTTGATCGCAGAGGATGTGCGTCAGAAGGACTCGGCGCACATTGAGGAAACGACTGCGCTTCTTGCCGGCAAGGGCAATGGGAAGCAACAGCAGAAGAAGAAGAACCAGCGCGGTGGACGCAAGAAGGGACCCACAGGCGCGTGTTTCAACTGTGGCAAGAAGGGCCACTACGCGAGGGACTGCACTTCGGGTGCAAACTCGGGGGGACTGGTTCAAGACCAGTCGAATGTTGCTTTCAACGCAACTGAAGGATTCGCGACGCAGAGCTGGGTGATGGACAGCGGAGCTTCAGCACACATGTGCAAGACGCGCGACGCGTTCGGCGAGTACACGGCGATGAAGAGCGCGCGCAGTGTTTCGAGTGCGAAGAATAGCGCGGACTTGAAGATTCTCGGCTACGGGACCGTGGTTTTGCGCGTGTGGACGGGAAGCTCATGGATCAATGCTCGTCTAGAGAACACCCTCCACGTTCAAGACCTCAACAAGAACCTGTTTTCACTGACGGCTGCGACGGCGCGTGGGATGACAGTGGTGATGGACAGCAACAAGTGCGTGGTGAAGCGTGGGAATCAAGTTGTGGCTACTGGAACAAAACAAGGCAAGTTGATGTACCTCAACACGGATGGGAGTGACGAGTGCCACGCGGTTGAGAACGACATCGAGCTCTGGCACAGACGGCTAGGGCACGCATCGTTTGGCACGCTGAACACCATGGTGAAGAGCGGGTGGATCAGCGGCGCGCAGATGCAACCTGATGCTGTGTGTGGCGTGTGTGCTACGGCCAAGCAAGTTCGCCAAACTTTCAACTCGACCAAGGAGGAGATGGAAGTCAGGGAGAGCGCGCGTGTCGACACTACAGTGTGCTCAGACGTATTGGGACCCATCACTCCGGCGTCCAAGTCTGGGTACAAGTACATTGTGACCTTCATCATGATGAAGAGCCGCTACGTGGTGATTTACCCGCTCCGCGAGAAGAGCGATGTGTGTGACGCGTTTGCGAGGTTTCTCAAGGAGGCTCAAGTGAGTGCGGGTATGACGGTCAAGGTGCTTCGGAGCGACAACGGCGGCGAGTATCGAAGTGCGGAAATGATGGCGCTGTGCGATGACAAGTCGATCAAGCAAGAGTTCACGGTGCCGTACAACCCTCAGCAGAACGGCATGGCTGAGCGGATGAATCGGACTTTGGTCGAAATGACACGCTGCATGCTGAAGGAGAGCGGCTTGGACAAGTCCTACTGGTGCGAGGCGATCATGACGGCGGCCGACATTCGGAACGTGTTGCCTAACACTTCGAACCAGCACTCAAGTCCGTTTGAAGTCGTGTTCAAACGGAAGCCGCGTTTGGACCACATGCGAGTGTTTGGGTCGGTATGCTACGCTCACGTGGCGAAGGAGAAGCGCAAAAAGCTGGACGACTCTGGTGTGAAGTGCTACTTTCTCGGCTACGCGAAGCAGCAGAAGGCATATCGGCTTCTCAACGCGCAGGATGGATCGATTGTAATTTCACGAAGCGTGACGTTTGCGGAGTTTCCGGTGGTCCAGGGATCGAGGAACGTCGGCGACAAAAATGTGACCGATGTCACTGCGACTGATGATATCACGGTGACAGATGTCATCGACAATGTTGAAGTTGAAGTTGAAGATGCTGCGGAAGAACCAAGTGTTGATGAGGGCTTCCGCACACCACCAACAGGACCACGCCAGGAACCCGCGCAGGATGAACACGGCGGGCCGACGCACTCAGTGCCAACTCGCGGATCCAATACACCAGGAAGAGACGGTGAAGAAGAGTGAATGGTGCGCCCGGCACGCAAGAGAAGAGGTGTGGTGCGATACGAGCAAGAGTTCCCGAACAATCGACGTGGGCAATTCAACTTGGACGACTTCGAAGGCGATTACGACTCCCTCTACTGTCTGCACGCTGAGGGCGACGACGGCGAGCGCGCGGCGACGTACGACGAAGTCATGCGCAGCAAGTTCAAGGAGGAATGGCTACATGCGATGGAGAGCGAGATGAAGTCATTGGAAGACCACCGCACGTGGACTTTGGTGGACATGCCGCCCGGAAACAAGGCTATCGGGTGCAAATGGGTGTTCCGCATCAAGCGTGACCCCAGCGGGAGTATCGTGAAGTTCAAGGCGCGACTGGTGGCTAAGGGGTTCACGCAGCGTCCAGGGATCGACTACACAGAGACGTACGCTCCAGTTGCACGGAAGGAGTCTATCAACTCAGTAATCGCAACTGCAGCGGAGGAGGACATGGAAGCTGAGAACGTGGGTGTGGACACCGCTTTCCTTTACGGTGATGTGGAGGAAGTGATCTACATGGATCAACCGGACGGCTTCGAGGACCAAGCCAACCCGACGAAGAAATGTTTGCTCGGACAGGCACTCTACGGGACAAAGCAAGCGGCGCGCCAGTGGAACAACAAGTTGAATCGACACTTGGAAGGTCAAGGCTTTATCCGCTCGACAGCAGATCCGTGTGTCTACGTTCGTCGGTCGGGGGACAAGTACAGCATTGTCGTCATCTACGTGGACGACCTCATGATTTTCAGCAGGACGAAGGCTGAAATTGCGGAGATCAAGGGGGAATTGAAGAGCGAGTTCAACATCAAGGAGTTGGGCGACTTGAAGTATTGCCTCGGCATCGAGATCCACCGCAAGCGCGAAGACAAGATCATCCTAATGAACCAGCGGGCCTACATCAAGCGACTTGCGGAGAAGTTCGGCGTGGAGAATTGCAAGGATTTACACACACCAGCGGACAGCAACTCGAAGCTCGTCAAGCCATCGGAGAGCGAAGCGTTTGTGCCGAAGTTCCCGTACCGCGAACTGGTGGGGGCTTTGATGTACGTGGCGACGTGTACGCGCCCCGACATCGCGCACGCAGTGGGTGAAGTGGCCAAGTTTTGCGAACGCTACAACAAGTCTCACTGGATGGCTGCGAAGAGAATCCTGAAGTATTTGAAGTCAACACAAGATTTGGGCATCGTGTTCAACGGCGGTACCAAGGGAGAGCTTGTGGGCTATGCAGACGCAAACTGGGCAGGCGATTTGGACACCCGACGTTCGACCACCGGTTATGTCTTTTTCCTGAACGGCAGCGCGATCTCATGGAAATCGAAGCGGCAACCGACTGTGGCGACGTCAAGCACGGAAGCAGAGTACATGGCGTTGTACAATGCGACTCAAGAAGTTGTGTGGCTACGACTATTGCTGAAGGACATCGGCCACGACATCGACGGCGCTACAACTATCCACCAGGACAACCAAGGGTGCATCGCGCTGGCCAAGAACCCGGTGTACCACTCGCGCACGAAGCACATCGACATCAAGTTTCACTTCCTGCGCGAGAAGGTTGAGCGTGGGGTGATTCAACTCGAGTACAAGCCCACCGACGAGATGGTTGCTGACGGCTTGACGAAGGCGCTGGCGCGTGACAAGCACTGCAAGTTCATCACGGGACTTCACATGCAGGCCTGAAATGTCAGCGAGCGTGGACATCAAGGGAGAGTGTTGAAGATGATGTCCGACTGCGCTGGATCTCCGGGGTGTCGCGTTTCCGGATTCATGGTGTGGGCCATGGAGTGTGTTTACGGTGCAGCATACGTTGTGCCTTGCATTTGTACGTGTGTGGTGAGAGTTAATCGGATGGCGCCCAGTAGGTCTAGTGGTTAGTGGTGCCTGATCAGATCCCTCTGATTGTGGGTTCGAGTCCGCCAGGCCACAAACTTTAGCAGTCTGTTTTTGCATATGGAAACCGTAGAGTCTACAGCAGATGAGGGTTTTATGGATAGCTAGGCAACAGCAAGTTCGTATGGCAGGCTAGAGAGAAAGAAAGAGAGAGAGCGTCTTAACTACTCAATCACACATTACTTTTGGTTTTGCAATCTTGGCCCAAAGCCTTCTTCACTACTTCACCGCCCGCGCCAACACCTATTAGCAAGAAGTGGCGCTAGCGCGCTTGTTAGAGGCTGCAGCGCGTGGTTGTAAGCGGCAGCAAAAGGATATGTCAGCTGTGGGATTTGAACCCACGCGTTCGAAAACATTACGACCTGAACGTAACCCCTTAGACCACTCGGGCAAACTGACGGGTTAACCTAACACAAACCCACACAGCACAAAAACGCACATTCCAACCACACAAAACAACAACACACACCCGTCTACTCATACACGCACGCAACGCTCCCCGCGCGCCCACTCAGCAAGCTACCAAACTCACCAGGGCCGCCACAGTGCTCCAAACGGCTCTATCAAGGTACGCAGCTGCCTCGCTCGCTCCAGCTTGCGGCGGCCCATCCAGCCCGCTACAGGCTTTGCTACCGCCTGCCTCGCCGCAGAGACTGATCGAAGGATCTGTTGGCCAACTTTGGGGGCCTCAATGGACGAAACCACTCCTCGGCCAAATGTGCCACGCGCTCAAGACGAAGATCGAGTCCCAGCCCGACCGGACTTTATAGCTCGGGTGCGACGGATTCCCGCACAGCGCACACGCACAAGCAATCCACGAAACGAACACAGCTATCGATCGTGGTCGTACAAGCCGCCAGCGATGAAGCCACGGTGAGGCCGAGCTACGGCAGCAATACCGTCCATTGTGTGTCGAGACTGTTTATCGAGCCACAAATCGTCGGTTGCAATAGCAGCAATACCACCTCGGGTCATCAAGGAGCCTAGGCAGCGGCAAGAAGTGGCGCTAGCGCGCTTGTTAGAGGCTGCAGCGCGTGGTTGTAAGCGGCAGCAAAAGGATATGTCAGCTGTGGGATTTGAACCCACGCGTTCGAAAACATTACGACCTGAACGTAACCCCTTAGACCACTCGGGCAAACTGACGGGTTAACCTAACACAAACCCACACAGCACAAAAACGCACATTCCAACCACACAAAACAACAACACACACCCGTCTACTCATACACGCACGCAACGCTCCCCGCGCGCCCACTCAGCAAGCTACCAAACTCACCAGGGCCGCCACAGTGCTCCAAACGGCTCTATCAAGGTACGCAGCTGCCTCGCTCGCTCCAGCTTGCGGCGGCCCATCCAGCCCGCTACAGGCTTTGCTACCGCCTGCCTCGCCGCAGAGACTGATCGAAGGATCTGTTGGCCAACTTTGGGGGCCTCAATGGACGAAACCACTCCTCGGCCAAATGTGCCACGCGCTCAAGACGAAGATCGAGTCCCAGCCCGACCGGACTTTATAGCTCGGGTGCGACGGATTCCCGCACAGCGCACACGCACAAGCAATCCACGAAACGAACACAGCTATCGATCGTGGTCGTACAAGCCGCCAGCGATGAAGCCACGGTGAGGCCGAGCTACGGCAGCAATACCGTCCATTGTGTGTCGAGACTGTTTATCGAGCCACAAATCGTCGGTTGCAATAGCAGCAATACCACCTCGGGTCATCAAGGAGCCTAGGCAGCGGCAAGAAGTGGCGCTAGCGCGCTTGTTAGAGGCTGCAGCGCGTGGTTGTAAGCGGCAGCAAAAGGATATGTCAGCTGTGGGATTTGAACCCACGCGTTCGAAAACATTACGACCTGAACGTAACCCCTTAGACCACTCGGGCAAACTGACGGGTTAACCTAACACAAACCCACACAGCACAAAAACGCACATTCCAACCACACAAAACAACAACACACACCCGTCTACTCATACACGCACGCAACGCTCCCCGCGCGCCCACTCAGCAAGCTACCAAACTCACCAGGGCCGCCACAGTGCTCCAAACGGCTCTATCAAGGTACGCAGCTGCCTCGCTCGCTCCAGCTTGCGGCGGCCCATCCAGCCCGCTACAGGCTTTGCTACCGCCTGCCTCGCCGCAGAGACTGATCGAAGGATCTGTTGGCCAACTTTGGGGGCCTCAATGGACGAAACCACTCCTCGGCCAAATGTGCCACGCGCTCAAGACGAAGATCGAGTCCCAGCCCGACCGGACTTTATAGCTCGGGTGCGACGGATTCCCGCACAGCGCACACGCACAAGCAATCCACGAAACGAACACAGCTATCGATCGTGGTCGTACAAGCCGCCAGCGATGAAGCCACGGTGAGGCCGAGCTACGGCAGCAATACCGTCCATTGTGTGTCGAGACTGTTTATCGAGCCACAAATCGTCGGTTGCAATAGCAGCAATACCACCTCGGGTCATCAAGGAGCCTAGGCAGCGGCAAGAAGTGGCGCTAGCGCGCTTGTTAGAGGCTGCAGCGCGTGGTTGTAAGCGGCAGCAAAAGGATATGTCAGCTGTGGGATTTGAACCCACGCGTTCGAAAACATTACGACCTGAACGTAACCCCTTAGACCACTCGGGCAAACTGACGGGTTAACCTAACACAAACCCACACAGCACAAAAACGCACATTCCAACCACACAAAACAACAACACACACCCGTCTACTCATACACGCACGCAACGCTCCCCGCGCGCCCACTCAGCAAGCTACCAAACTCACCAGGGCCGCCACAGTGCTCCAAACGGCTCTATCAAGGTACGCAGCTGCCTCGCTCGCTCCAGCTTGCGGCGGCCCATCCAGCCCGCTACAGGCTTTGCTACCGCCTGCCTCGCCGCAGAGACTGATCGAAGGATCTGTTGGCCAACTTTGGGGGCCTCAATGGACGAAACCACTCCTCGGCCAAATGTGCCACGCGCTCAAGACGAAGATCGAGTCCCAGCCCGACCGGACTTTATAGCTCGGGTGCGACGGATTCCCGCACAGCGCACACGCACAAGCAATCCACGAAACGAACACAGCTATCGATCGTGGTCGTACAAGCCGCCAGCGATGAAGCCACGGTGAGGCCGAGCTACGGCAGCAATACCGTCCATTGTGTGTCGAGACTGTTTATCAAGCCACAAATCGTCGGTTGCAATAGCAGCAATACCACCTCGGGTCATCAAGGAGCCTAGGCAGCGGCAAGAAGTGGCGCTAGCGCGCTTGTTAGAGGCTGCAGCGCGTGGTTGTAAGCGGCAGCAAAAGGATATGTCAGCTGTGGGATTTGAACCCACGCGTTCGAAAACATTACGACCTGAACGTAACCCCTTAGACCACTCGGGCAAACTGACGGGTTAACCTAACACAAACCCACACAGCACAAAAACGCACATTCCAACCACACAAAACAACAACACACACCCGTCTACTCATACACGCACGCAACGCTCCCCGCGCGCCCACTCAGCAAGCTACCAAACTCACCAGGGCCGCCACAGTGCTCCAAACGGCTCTATCAAGGTACGCAGCTGCCTCGCTCGCTCCAGCTTGCGGCGGCCCATCCAGCCCGCTACAGGCTTTGCTACCGCCTGCCTCGCCGCAGAGACTGATCGAAGGATCTGTTGGCCAACTTTGGGGGCCTCAATGGACGAAACCACTCCTCGGCCAAATGTGCCACGCGCTCAAGACGAAGATCGAGTCCCAGCCCGACCGGACTTTATAGCTCGGGTGCGACGGATTCCCGCACAGCGCACACGCACAAGCAATCCACGAAACGAACACAGCTATCGATCGTGGTCGTACAAGCCGCCAGCGATGAAGCCACGGTGAGGCCGAGCTACGGCAGCAATACCGTCCATTGTGTGTCGAGACTGTTTATCAAGCCACAAATCGTCGGTTGCAATAGCAGCAATACCACCTCGGGTCATCAAGGAGCCTAGGCAGCGGCAAGAAGTGGCGCTAGCGCGCTTGTTAGAGGCTGCAGCGCGTGGTTGTAAGCGGCAGCAAAAGGATATGTCAGCTGTGGGATTTGAACCCACGCGTTCGAAAACATTACGACCTGAACGTAACCCCTTAGACCACTCGGGCAAACTGACGGGTTAACCTAACACAAACCCACACAGCACAAAAACGCACATTCCAACCACACAAAACAACAACACACACCCGTCTACTCATACACGCACGCAACGCTCCCCGCGCGCCCACTCAGCAAGCTACCAAACTCACCAGGGCCGCCACAGTGCTCCAAACGGCTCTATCAAGGTACGCAGCTGCCTCGCTCGCTCCAGCTTGCGGCGGCCCATCCAGCCCGCTACAGGCTTTGCTACCGCCTGCCTCGCCGCAGAGACTGATCGAAGGATCTGTTGGCCAACTTTGGGGGCCTCAATGGACGAAACCACTCCTCGGCCAAATGTGCCACGCGCTCAAGACGAAGATCGAGTCCCAGCCCGACCGGACTTTATAGCTCGGGTGCGACGGATTCCCGCACAGCGCACACGCACAAGCAATCCACGAAACGAACACAGCTATCGATCGTGGTCGTACAAGCCGCCAGCGATGAAGCCACGGTGAGGCCGAGCTACGGCAGCAATACCGTCCATTGTGTGTCGAGACTGTTTATCAAGCCACAAATCGTCGGTTGCAATAGCAGCAATACCACCTCGGGTCATCAAGGAGCCTAGGCAGCGGCAAGAAGTGGCGCTAGCGCGCTTGTTAGAGGCTGCAGCGCGTGGTTGTAAGCGGCAGCAAAAGGATATGTCAGCTGTGGGATTTGAACCCACGCGTTCGAAAACATTACGACCTGAACGTAACCCCTTAGACCACTCGGGCAAACTGACGGGTTAACCTAACACAAACCCACACAGCACAAAAACGCACATTCCAACCACACAAAACAACAACACACACCCGTCTACTCATACACGCACGCAACGCTCCCCGCGCGCCCACTCAGCAAGCTACCAAACTCACCAGGGCCGCCACAGTGCTCCAAACGGCTCTATCAAGGTACGCAGCTGCCTCGCTCGCTCCAGCTTGCGGCGGCCCATCCAGCCCGCTACAGGCTTTGCTACCGCCTGCCTCGCCGCAGAGACTGATCGAAGGATCTGTTGGCCAACTTTGGGGGCCTCAATGGACGAAACCACTCCTCGGCCAAATGTGCCACGCGCTCAAGACGAAGATCGAGTCCCAGCCCGACCGGACTTTATAGCTCGGGTGCGACGGATTCCCGCACAGCGCACACGCACAAGCAATCCACGAAACGAACACAGCTATCGATCGTGGTCGTACAAGCCGCCAGCGATGAAGCCACGGTGAGGCCGAGCTACGGCAGCAATACCGTCCATTGTGTGTCGAGACTGTTTATCGAGCCACAAATCGTCGGTTGCAATAGCAGCAATACCACCTCGGGTCATCAAGGAGCCTAGGCAGCGGCAAGAAGTGGCGCTAGCGCGCTTGTTAGAGGCTGCAGCGCGTGGTTGTAAGCGGCAGCAAAAGGATATGTCAGCTGTGGGATTTGAACCCACGCGTTCGAAAACATTACGACCTGAACGTAACCCCTTAGACCACTCGGGCAAACTGACGGGTTAACCTAACACAAACCCACACAGCACAAAAACGCACATTCCAACCACACAAAACAACAACACACACCCGTCTACTCATACACGCACGCAACGCTCCCCGCGCGCCCACTCAGCAAGCTACCAAACTCACCAGGGCCGCCACAGTGCTCCAAACGGCTCTATCAAGGTACGCAGCTGCCTCGCTCGCTCCAGCTTGCGGCGGCCCATCCAGCCCGCTACAGGCTTTGCTACCGCCTGCCTCGCCGCAGAGACTGATCGAAGGATCTGTTGGCCAACTTTGGGGGCCTCAATGGACGAAACCACTCCTCGGCCAAATGTGCCACGCGCTCAAGACGAAGATCGAGTCCCAGCCCGACCGGACTTTATAGCTCGGGTGCGACGGATTCCCGCACAGCGCACACGCACAAGCAATCCACGAAACGAACACAGCTATCGATCGTGGTCGTACAAGCCGCCAGCGATGAAGCCACGGTGAGGCCGAGCTACGGCAGCAATACCGTCCATTGTGTGTCGAGACTGTTTATCGAGCCACAAATCGTCGGTTGCAATAGCAGCAATACCACCTCGGGTCATCAAGGAGCCTAGGCAGCGGCAAGAAGTGGCGCTAGCGCGCTTGTTAGAGGCTGCAGCGCGTGGTTGTAAGCGGCAGCAAAAGGATATGTCAGCTGTGGGATTTGAACCCACGCGTTCGAAAACATTACGACCTGAACGTAACCCCTTAGACCACTCGGGCAAACTGACGGGTTAACCTAACACAAACCCACACAGCACAAAAACGCACATTCCAACCACACAAAACAACAACACACACCCGTCTACTCATACACGCACGCAACGCTCCCCGCGCGCCCACTCAGCAAGCTACCAAACTCACCAGGGCCGCCACAGTGCTCCAAACGGCTCTATCAAGGTACGCAGCTGCCTCGCTCGCTCCAGCTTGCGGCGGCCCATCCAGCCCGCTACAGGCTTTGCTACCGCCTGCCTCGCCGCAGAGACTGATCGAAGGATCTGTTGGCCAACTTTGGGGGCCTCAATGGACGAAACCACTCCTCGGCCAAATGTGCCACGCGCTCAAGACGAAGATCGAGTCCCAGCCCGACCGGACTTTATAGCTCGGGTGCGACGGATTCCCGCACAGCGCACACGCACAAGCAATCCACGAAACGAACACAGCTATCGATCGTGGTCGTACAAGCCGCCAGCGATGAAGCCACGGTGAGGCCGAGCTACGGCAGCAATACCGTCCATTGTGTGTCGAGACTGTTTATCAAGCCACAAATCGTCGGTTGCAATAGCAGCAATACCACCTCGGGTCATCAAGGAGCCTAGGCAGCGGCAAGAAGTGGCGCTAGCGCGCTTGTTAGAGGCTGCAGCGCGTGGTTGTAAGCGGCAGCAAAAGGATATGTCAGCTGTGGGATTTGAACCCACGCGTTCGAAAACATTACGACCTGAACGTAACCCCTTAGACCACTCGGGCAAACTGACGGGTTAACCTAACACAAACCCACACAGCACAAAAACGCACATTCCAACCACACAAAACAACAACACACACCCGTCTACTCATACACGCACGCAACGCTCCCCGCGCGCCCACTCAGCAAGCTACCAAACTCACCAGGGCCGCCACAGTGCTCCAAACGGCTCTATCAAGGTACGCAGCTGCCTCGCTCGCTCCAGCTTGCGGCGGCCCATCCAGCCCGCTACAGGCTTTGCTACCGCCTGCCTCGCCGCAGAGACTGATCGAAGGATCTGTTGGCCAACTTTGGGGGCCTCAATGGACGAAACCACTCCTCGGCCAAATGTGCCACGCGCTCAAGACGAAGATCGAGTCCCAGCCCGACCGGACTTTATAGCTCGGGTGCGACGGATTCCCGCACAGCGCACACGCACAAGCAATCCACGAAACGAACACAGCTATCGATCGTGGTCGTACAAGCCGCCAGCGATGAAGCCACGGTGAGGCCGAGCTACGGCAGCAATACCGTCCATTGTGTGTCGAGACTGTTTATCAAGCCACAAATCGTCGGTTGCAATAGCAGCAATACCACCTCGGGTCATCAAGGAGCCTAGGCAGCGGCAAGAAGTGGCGCTAGCGCGCTTGTTAGAGGCTGCAGCGCGTGGTTGTAAGCGGCAGCAAAAGGATATGTCAGCTGTGGGATTTGAACCCACGCGTTCGAAAACATTACGACCTGAACGTAACCCCTTAGACCACTCGGGCAAACTGACGGGTTAACCTAACACAAACCCACACAGCACAAAAACGCACATTCCAACCACACAAAACAACAACACACACCCGTCTACTCATACACGCACGCAACGCTCCCCGCGCGCCCACTCAGCAAGCTACCAAACTCACCAGGGCCGCCACAGTGCTCCAAACGGCTCTATCAAGGTACGCAGCTGCCTCGCTCGCTCCAGCTTGCGGCGGCCCATCCAGCCCGCTACAGGCTTTGCTACCGCCTGCCTCGCCGCAGAGACTGATCGAAGGATCTGTTGGCCAACTTTGGGGGCCTCAATGGACGAAACCACTCCTCGGCCAAATGTGCCACGCGCTCAAGACGAAGATCGAGTCCCAGCCCGACCGGACTTTATAGCTCGGGTGCGACGGATTCCCGCACAGCGCACACGCACAAGCAATCCACGAAACGAACACAGCTATCGATCGTGGTCGTACAAGCCGCCAGCGATGAAGCCACGGTGAGGCCGAGCTACGGCAGCAATACCGTCCATTGTGTGTCGAGACTGTTTATCGAGCCACAAATCGTCGGTTGCAATAGCAGCAATACCACCTCGGGTCATCAAGGAGCCTAGGCAGCGGCAAGAAGTGGCGCTAGCGCGCTTGTTAGAGGCTGCAGCGCGTGGTTGTAAGCGGCAGCAAAAGGATATGTCAGCTGTGGGATTTGAACCCACGCGTTCGAAAACATTACGACCTGAACGTAACCCCTTAGACCACTCGGGCAAACTGACGGGTTAACCTAACACAAACCCACACAGCACAAAAACGCACATTCCAACCACACAAAACAACAACACACACCCGTCTACTCATACACGCACGCAACGCTCCCCGCGCGCCCACTCAGCAAGCTACCAAACTCACCAGGGCCGCCACAGTGCTCCAAACGGCTCTATCAAGGTACGCAGCTGCCTCGCTCGCTCCAGCTTGCGGCGGCCCATCCAGCCCGCTACAGGCTTTGCTACCGCCTGCCTCGCCGCAGAGACTGATCGAAGGATCTGTTGGCCAACTTTGGGGGCCTCAATGGACGAAACCACTCCTCGGCCAAATGTGCCACGCGCTCAAGACGAAGATCGAGTCCCAGCCCGACCGGACTTTATAGCTCGGGTGCGACGGATTCCCGCACAGCGCACACGCACAAGCAATCCACGAAACGAACACAGCTATCGATCGTGGTCGTACAAGCCGCCAGCGATGAAGCCACGGTGAGGCCGAGCTACGGCAGCAATACCGTCCATTGTGTGTCGAGACTGTTTATCGAGCCACAAATCGTCGGTTGCAATAGCAGCAATACCACCTCGGGTCATCAAGGAGCCTAGGCAGCGGCAAGAAGTGGCGCTAGCGCGCTTGTTAGAGGCTGCAGCGCGTGGTTGTAAGCGGCAGCAAAAGGATATGTCAGCTGTGGGATTTGAACCCACGCGTTCGAAAACATTACGACCTGAACGTAACCCCTTAGACCACTCGGGCAAACTGACGGGTTAACCTAACACAAACCCACACAGCACAAAAACGCACATTCCAACCACACAAAACAACAACACACACCCGTCTACTCATACACGCACGCAACGCTCCCCGCGCGCCCACTCAGCAAGCTACCAAACTCACCAGGGCCGCCACAGTGCTCCAAACGGCTCTATCAAGGTACGCAGCTGCCTCGCTCGCTCCAGCTTGCGGCGGCCCATCCAGCCCGCTACAGGCTTTGCTACCGCCTGCCTCGCCGCAGAGACTGATCGAAGGATCTGTTGGCCAACTTTGGGGGCCTCAATGGACGAAACCACTCCTCGGCCAAATGTGCCACGCGCTCAAGACGAAGATCGAGTCCCAGCCCGACCGGACTTTATAGCTCGGGTGCGACGGATTCCCGCACAGCGCACACGCACAAGCAATCCACGAAACGAACACAGCTATCGATCGTGGTCGTACAAGCCGCCAGCGATGAAGCCACGGTGAGGCCGAGCTACGGCAGCAATACCGTCCATTGTGTGTCGAGACTGTTTATCAAGCCACAAATCGTCGGTTGCAATAGCAGCAATACCACCTCGGGTCATCAAGGAGCCTAGGCAGCGGCAAGAAGTGGCGCTAGCGCGCTTGTTAGAGGCTGCAGCGCGTGGTTGTAAGCGGCAGCAAAAGGATATGTCAGCTGTGGGATTTGAACCCACGCGTTCGAAAACATTACGACCTGAACGTAACCCCTTAGACCACTCGGGCAAACTGACGGGTTAACCTAACACAAACCCACACAGCACAAAAACGCACATTCCAACCACACAAAACAACAACACACACCCGTCTACTCATACACGCACGCAACGCTCCCCGCGCGCCCACTCAGCAAGCTACCAAACTCACCAGGGCCGCCACAGTGCTCCAAACGGCTCTATCAAGGTACGCAGCTGCCTCGCTCGCTCCAGCTTGCGGCGGCCCATCCAGCCCGCTACAGGCTTTGCTACCGCCTGCCTCGCCGCAGAGACTGATCGAAGGATCTGTTGGCCAACTTTGGGGGCCTCAATGGACGAAACCACTCCTCGGCCAAATGTGCCACGCGCTCAAGACGAAGATCGAGTCCCAGCCCGACCGGACTTTATAGCTCGGGTGCGACGGATTCCCGCACAGCGCACACGCACAAGCAATCCACGAAACGAACACAGCTATCGATCGTGGTCGTACAAGCCGCCAGCGATGAAGCCACGGTGAGGCCGAGCTACGGCAGCAATACCGTCCATTGTGTGTCGAGACTGTTTATCAAGCCACAAATCGTCGGTTGCAATAGCAGCAATACCACCTCGGGTCATCAAGGAGCCTAGGCAGCGGCAAGAAGTGGCGCTAGCGCGCTTGTTAGAGGCTGCAGCGCGTGGTTGTAAGCGGCAGCAAAAGGATATGTCAGCTGTGGGATTTGAACCCACGCGTTCGAAAACATTACGACCTGAACGTAACCCCTTAGACCACTCGGGCAAACTGACGGGTTAACCTAACACAAACCCACACAGCACAAAAACGCACATTCCAACCACACAAAACAACAACACACACCCGTCTACTCATACACGCACGCAACGCTCCCCGCGCGCCCACTCAGCAAGCTACCAAACTCACCAGGGCCGCCACAGTGCTCCAAACGGCTCTATCAAGGTACGCAGCTGCCTCGCTCGCTCCAGCTTGCGGCGGCCCATCCAGCCCGCTACAGGCTTTGCTACCGCCTGCCTCGCCGCAGAGACTGATCGAAGGATCTGTTGGCCAACTTTGGGGGCCTCAATGGACGAAACCACTCCTCGGCCAAATGTGCCACGCGCTCAAGACGAAGATCGAGTCCCAGCCCGACCGGACTTTATAGCTCGGGTGCGACGGATTCCCGCACAGCGCACACGCACAAGCAATCCACGAAACGAACACAGCTATCGATCGTGGTCGTACAAGCCGCCAGCGATGAAGCCACGGTGAGGCCGAGCTACGGCAGCAATACCGTCCATTGTGTGTCGAGACTGTTTATCGAGCCACAAATCGTCGGTTGCAATAGCAGCAATACCACCTCGGGTCATCAAGGAGCCTAGGCAGCGGCAAGAAGTGGCGCTAGCGCGCTTGTTAGAGGCTGCAGCGCGTGGTTGTAAGCGGCAGCAAAAGGATATGTCAGCTGTGGGATTTGAACCCACGCGTTCGAAAACATTACGACCTGAACGTAACCCCTTAGACCACTCGGGCAAACTGACGGGTTAACCTAACACAAACCCACACAGCACAAAAACGCACATTCCAACCACACAAAACAACAACACACACCCGTCTACTCATACACGCACGCAACGCTCCCCGCGCGCCCACTCAGCAAGCTACCAAACTCACCAGGGCCGCCACAGTGCTCCAAACGGCTCTATCAAGGTACGCAGCTGCCTCGCTCGCTCCAGCTTGCGGCGGCCCATCCAGCCCGCTACAGGCTTTGCTACCGCCTGCCTCGCCGCAGAGACTGATCGAAGGATCTGTTGGCCAACTTTGGGGGCCTCAATGGACGAAACCACTCCTCGGCCAAATGTGCCACGCGCTCAAGACGAAGATCGAGTCCCAGCCCGACCGGACTTTATAGCTCGGGTGCGACGGATTCCCGCACAGCGCACACGCACAAGCAATCCACGAAACGAACACAGCTATCGATCGTGGTCGTACAAGCCGCCAGCGATGAAGCCACGGTGAGGCCGAGCTACGGCAGCAATACCGTCCATTGTGTGTCGAGACTGTTTATCAAGCCACAAATCGTCGGTTGCAATAGCAGCAATACCACCTCGGGTCATCAAGGAGCCTAGGCAGCGGCAAGAAGTGGCGCTAGCGCGCTTGTTAGAGGCTGCAGCGCGTGGTTGTAAGCGGCAGCAAAAGGATATGTCAGCTGTGGGATTTGAACCCACGCGTTCGAAAACATTACGACCTGAACGTAACCCCTTAGACCACTCGGGCAAACTGACGGGTTAACCTAACACAAACCCACACAGCACAAAAACGCACATTCCAACCACACAAAACAACAACACACACCCGTCTACTCATACACGCACGCAACGCTCCCCGCGCGCCCACTCAGCAAGCTACCAAACTCACCAGGGCCGCCACAGTGCTCCAAACGGCTCTATCAAGGTACGCAGCTGCCTCGCTCGCTCCAGCTTGCGGCGGCCCATCCAGCCCGCTACAGGCTTTGCTACCGCCTGCCTCGCCGCAGAGACTGATCGAAGGATCTGTTGGCCAACTTTGGGGGCCTCAATGGACGAAACCACTCCTCGGCCAAATGTGCCACGCGCTCAAGACGAAGATCGAGTCCCAGCCCGACCGGACTTTATAGCTCGGGTGCGACGGATTCCCGCACAGCGCACACGCACAAGCAATCCACGAAACGAACACAGCTATCGATCGTGGTCGTACAAGCCGCCAGCGATGAAGCCACGGTGAGGCCGAGCTACGGCAGCAATACCGTCCATTGTGTGTCGAGACTGTTTATCAAGCCACAAATCGTCGGTTGCAATAGCAGCAATACCACCTCGGGTCATCAAGGAGCCTAGGCAGCGGCAAGAAGTGGCGCTAGCGCGCTTGTTAGAGGCTGCAGCGCGTGGTTGTAAGCGGCAGCAAAAGGATATGTCAGCTGTGGGATTTGAACCCACGCGTTCGAAAACATTACGACCTGAACGTAACCCCTTAGACCACTCGGGCAAACTGACGGGTTAACCTAACACAAACCCACACAGCACAAAAACGCACATTCCAACCACACAAAACAACAACACACACCCGTCTACTCATACACGCACGCAACGCTCCCCGCGCGCCCACTCAGCAAGCTACCAAACTCACCAGGGCCGCCACAGTGCTCCAAACGGCTCTATCAAGGTACGCAGCTGCCTCGCTCGCTCCAGCTTGCGGCGGCCCATCCAGCCCGCTACAGGCTTTGCTACCGCCTGCCTCGCCGCAGAGACTGATCGAAGGATCTGTTGGCCAACTTTGGGGGCCTCAATGGACGAAACCACTCCTCGGCCAAATGTGCCACGCGCTCAAGACGAAGATCGAGTCCCAGCCCGACCGGACTTTATAGCTCGGGTGCGACGGATTCCCGCACAGCGCACACGCACAAGCAATCCACGAAACGAACACAGCTATCGATCGTGGTCGTACAAGCCGCCAGCGATGAAGCCACGGTGAGGCCGAGCTACGGCAGCAATACCGTCCATTGTGTGTCGAGACTGTTTATCAAGCCACAAATCGTCGGTTGCAATAGCAGCAATACCACCTCGGGTCATCAAGGAGCCTAGGCAGCGGCAAGAAGTGGCGCTAGCGCGCTTGTTAGAGGCTGCAGCGCGTGGTTGTAAGCGGCAGCAAAAGGATATGTCAGCTGTGGGATTTGAACCCACGCGTTCGAAAACATTACGACCTGAACGTAACCCCTTAGACCACTCGGGCAAACTGACGGGTTAACCTAACACAAACCCACACAGCACAAAAACGCACATTCCAACCACACAAAACAACAACACACACCCGTCTACTCATACACGCACGCAACGCTCCCCGCGCGCCCACTCAGCAAGCTACCAAACTCACCAGGGCCGCCACAGTGCTCCAAACGGCTCTATCAAGGTACGCAGCTGCCTCGCTCGCTCCAGCTTGCGGCGGCCCATCCAGCCCGCTACAGGCTTTGCTACCGCCTGCCTCGCCGCAGAGACTGATCGAAGGATCTGTTGGCCAACTTTGGGGGCCTCAATGGACGAAACCACTCCTCGGCCAAATGTGCCACGCGCTCAAGACGAAGATCGAGTCCCAGCCCGACCGGACTTTATAGCTCGGGTGCGACGGATTCCCGCACAGCGCACACGCACAAGCAATCCACGAAACGAACACAGCTATCGATCGTGGTCGTACAAGCCGCCAGCGATGAAGCCACGGTGAGGCCGAGCTACGGCAGCAATACCGTCCATTGTGTGTCGAGACTGTTTATCAAGCCACAAATCGTCGGTTGCAATAGCAGCAATACCACCTCGGGTCATCAAGGAGCCTAGGCAGCGGCAAGAAGTGGCGCTAGCGCGCTTGTTAGAGGCTGCAGCGCGTGGTTGTAAGCGGCAGCAAAAGGATATGTCAGCTGTGGGATTTGAACCCACGCGTTCGAAAACATTACGACCTGAACGTAACCCCTTAGACCACTCGGGCAAACTGACGGGTTAACCTAACACAAACCCACACAGCACAAAAACGCACATTCCAACCACACAAAACAACAACACACACCCGTCTACTCATACACGCACGCAACGCTCCCCGCGCGCCCACTCAGCAAGCTACCAAACTCACCAGGGCCGCCACAGTGCTCCAAACGGCTCTATCAAGGTACGCAGCTGCCTCGCTCGCTCCAGCTTGCGGCGGCCCATCCAGCCCGCTACAGGCTTTGCTACCGCCTGCCTCGCCGCAGAGACTGATCGAAGGATCTGTTGGCCAACTTTGGGGGCCTCAATGGACGAAACCACTCCTCGGCCAAATGTGCCACGCGCTCAAGACGAAGATCGAGTCCCAGCCCGACCGGACTTTATAGCTCGGGTGCGACGGATTCCCGCACAGCGCACACGCACAAGCAATCCACGAAACGAACACAGCTATCGATCGTGGTCGTACAAGCCGCCAGCGATGAAGCCACGGTGAGGCCGAGCTACGGCAGCAATACCGTCCATTGTGTGTCGAGACTGTTTATCGAGCCACAAATCGTCGGTTGCAATAGCAGCAATACCACCTCGGGTCATCAAGGAGCCTAGGCAGCGGCAAGAAGTGGCGCTAGCGCGCTTGTTAGAGGCTGCAGCGCGTGGTTGTAAGCGGCAGCAAAAGGATATGTCAGCTGTGGGATTTGAACCCACGCGTTCGAAAACATTACGACCTGAACGTAACCCCTTAGACCACTCGGGCAAACTGACGGGTTAACCTAACACAAACCCACACAGCACAAAAACGCACATTCCAACCACACAAAACAACAACACACACCCGTCTACTCATACACGCACGCAACGCTCCCCGCGCGCCCACTCAGCAAGCTACCAAACTCACCAGGGCCGCCACAGTGCTCCAAACGGCTCTATCAAGGTACGCAGCTGCCTCGCTCGCTCCAGCTTGCGGCGGCCCATCCAGCCCGCTACAGGCTTTGCTACCGCCTGCCTCGCCGCAGAGACTGATCGAAGGATCTGTTGGCCAACTTTGGGGGCCTCAATGGACGAAACCACTCCTCGGCCAAATGTGCCACGCGCTCAAGACGAAGATCGAGTCCCAGCCCGACCGGACTTTATAGCTCGGGTGCGACGGATTCCCGCACAGCGCACACGCACAAGCAATCCACGAAACGAACACAGCTATCGATCGTGGTCGTACAAGCCGCCAGCGATGAAGCCACGGTGAGGCCGAGCTACGGCAGCAATACCGTCCATTGTGTGTCGAGACTGTTTATCGAGCCACAAATCGTCGGTTGCAATAGCAGCAATACCACCTCGGGTCATCAAGGAGCCTAGGCAGCGGCAAGAAGTGGCGCTAGCGCGCTTGTTAGAGGCTGCAGCGCGTGGTTGTAAGCGGCAGCAAAAGGATATGTCAGCTGTGGGATTTGAACCCACGCGTTCGAAAACATTACGACCTGAACGTAACCCCTTAGACCACTCGGGCAAACTGACGGGTTAACCTAACACAAACCCACACAGCACAAAAACGCACATTCCAACCACACAAAACAACAACACACACCCGTCTACTCATACACGCACGCAACGCTCCCCGCGCGCCCACTCAGCAAGCTACCAAACTCACCAGGGCCGCCACAGTGCTCCAAACGGCTCTATCAAGGTACGCAGCTGCCTCGCTCGCTCCAGCTTGCGGCGGCCCATCCAGCCCGCTACAGGCTTTGCTACCGCCTGCCTCGCCGCAGAGACTGATCGAAGGATCTGTTGGCCAACTTTGGGGGCCTCAATGGACGAAACCACTCCTCGGCCAAATGTGCCACGCGCTCAAGACGAAGATCGAGTCCCAGCCCGACCGGACTTTATAGCTCGGGTGCGACGGATTCCCGCACAGCGCACACGCACAAGCAATCCACGAAACGAACACAGCTATCGATCGTGGTCGTACAAGCCGCCAGCGATGAAGCCACGGTGAGGCCGAGCTACGGCAGCAATACCGTCCATTGTGTGTCGAGACTGTTTATCGAGCCACAAATCGTCGGTTGCAATAGCAGCAATACCACCTCGGGTCATCAAGGAGCCTAGGCAGCGGCAAGAAGTGGCGCTAGCGCGCTTGTTAGAGGCTGCAGCGCGTGGTTGTAAGCGGCAGCAAAAGGATATGTCAGCTGTGGGATTTGAACCCACGCGTTCGAAAACATTACGACCTGAACGTAACCCCTTAGACCACTCGGGCAAACTGACGGGTTAACCTAACACAAACCCACACAGCACAAAAACGCACATTCCAACCACACAAAACAACAACACACACCCGTCTACTCATACACGCACGCAACGCTCCCCGCGCGCCCACTCAGCAAGCTACCAAACTCACCAGGGCCGCCACAGTGCTCCAAACGGCTCTATCAAGGTACGCAGCTGCCTCGCTCGCTCCAGCTTGCGGCGGCCCATCCAGCCCGCTACAGGCTTTGCTACCGCCTGCCTCGCCGCAGAGACTGATCGAAGGATCTGTTGGCCAACTTTGGGGGCCTCAATGGACGAAACCACTCCTCGGCCAAATGTGCCACGCGCTCAAGACGAAGATCGAGTCCCAGCCCGACCGGACTTTATAGCTCGGGTGCGACGGATTCCCGCACAGCGCACACGCACAAGCAATCCACGAAACGAACACAGCTATCGATCGTGGTCGTACAAGCCGCCAGCGATGAAGCCACGGTGAGGCCGAGCTACGGCAGCAATACCGTCCATTGTGTGTCGAGACTGTTTATCAAGCCACAAATCGTCGGTTGCAATAGCAGCAATACCACCTCGGGTCATCAAGGAGCCTAGGCAGCGGCAAGAAGTGGCGCTAGCGCGCTTGTTAGAGGCTGCAGCGCGTGGTTGTAAGCGGCAGCAAAAGGATATGTCAGCTGTGGGATTTGAACCCACGCGTTCGAAAACATTACGACCTGAACGTAACCCCTTAGACCACTCGGGCAAACTGACGGGTTAACCTAACACAAACCCACACAGCACAAAAACGCACATTCCAACCACACAAAACAACAACACACACCCGTCTACTCATACACGCACGCAACGCTCCCCGCGCGCCCACTCAGCAAGCTACCAAACTCACCAGGGCCGCCACAGTGCTCCAAACGGCTCTATCAAGGTACGCAGCTGCCTCGCTCGCTCCAGCTTGCGGCGGCCCATCCAGCCCGCTACAGGCTTTGCTACCGCCTGCCTCGCCGCAGAGACTGATCGAAGGATCTGTTGGCCAACTTTGGGGGCCTCAATGGACGAAACCACTCCTCGGCCAAATGTGCCACGCGCTCAAGACGAAGATCGAGTCCCAGCCCGACCGGACTTTATAGCTCGGGTGCGACGGATTCCCGCACAGCGCACACGCACAAGCAATCCACGAAACGAACACAGCTATCGATCGTGGTCGTACAAGCCGCCAGCGATGAAGCCACGGTGAGGCCGAGCTACGGCAGCAATACCGTCCATTGTGTGTCGAGACTGTTTATCGAGCCACAAATCGTCGGTTGCAATAGCAGCAATACCACCTCGGGTCATCAAGGAGCCTAGGCAGCGGCAAGAAGTGGCGCTAGCGCGCTTGTTAGAGGCTGCAGCGCGTGGTTGTAAGCGGCAGCAAAAGGATATGTCAGCTGTGGGATTTGAACCCACGCGTTCGAAAACATTACGACCTGAACGTAACCCCTTAGACCACTCGGGCAAACTGACGGGTTAACCTAACACAAACCCACACAGCACAAAAACGCACATTCCAACCACACAAAACAACAACACACACCCGTCTACTCATACACGCACGCAACGCTCCCCGCGCGCCCACTCAGCAAGCTACCAAACTCACCAGGGCCGCCACAGTGCTCCAAACGGCTCTATCAAGGTACGCAGCTGCCTCGCTCGCTCCAGCTTGCGGCGGCCCATCCAGCCCGCTACAGGCTTTGCTACCGCCTGCCTCGCCGCAGAGACTGATCGAAGGATCTGTTGGCCAACTTTGGGGGCCTCAATGGACGAAACCACTCCTCGGCCAAATGTGCCACGCGCTCAAGACGAAGATCGAGTCCCAGCCCGACCGGACTTTATAGCTCGGGTGCGACGGATTCCCGCACAGCGCACACGCACAAGCAATCCACGAAACGAACACAGCTATCGATCGTGGTCGTACAAGCCGCCAGCGATGAAGCCACGGTGAGGCCGAGCTACGGCAGCAATACCGTCCATTGTGTGTCGAGACTGTTTATCGAGCCACAAATCGTCGGTTGCAATAGCAGCAATACCACCTCGGGTCATCAAGGAGCCTAGGCAGCGGCAAGAAGTGGCGCTAGCGCGCTTGTTAGAGGCTGCAGCGCGTGGTTGTAAGCGGCAGCAAAAGGATATGTCAGCTGTGGGATTTGAACCCACGCGTTCGAAAACATTACGACCTGAACGTAACCCCTTAGACCACTCGGGCAAACTGACGGGTTAACCTAACACAAACCCACACAGCACAAAAACGCACATTCCAACCACACAAAACAACAACACACACCCGTCTACTCATACACGCACGCAACGCTCCCCGCGCGCCCACTCAGCAAGCTACCAAACTCACCAGGGCCGCCACAGTGCTCCAAACGGCTCTATCAAGGTACGCAGCTGCCTCGCTCGCTCCAGCTTGCGGCGGCCCATCCAGCCCGCTACAGGCTTTGCTACCGCCTGCCTCGCCGCAGAGACTGATCGAAGGATCTGTTGGCCAACTTTGGGGGCCTCAATGGACGAAACCACTCCTCGGCCAAATGTGCCACGCGCTCAAGACGAAGATCGAGTCCCAGCCCGACCGGACTTTATAGCTCGGGTGCGACGGATTCCCGCACAGCGCACACGCACAAGCAATCCACGAAACGAACACAGCTATCGATCGTGGTCGTACAAGCCGCCAGCGATGAAGCCACGGTGAGGCCGAGCTACGGCAGCAATACCGTCCATTGTGTGTCGAGACTGTTTATCGAGCCACAAATCGTCGGTTGCAATAGCAGCAATACCACCTCGGGTCATCAAGGAGCCTAGGCAGCGGCAAGAAGTGGCGCTAGCGCGCTTGTTAGAGGCTGCAGCGCGTGGTTGTAAGCGGCAGCAAAAGGATATGTCAGCTGTGGGATTTGAACCCACGCGTTCGAAAACATTACGACCTGAACGTAACCCCTTAGACCACTCGGGCAAACTGACGGGTTAACCTAACACAAACCCACACAGCACAAAAACGCACATTCCAACCACACAAAACAACAACACACACCCGTCTACTCATACACGCACGCAACGCTCCCCGCGCGCCCACTCAGCAAGCTACCAAACTCACCAGGGCCGCCACAGTGCTCCAAACGGCTCTATCAAGGTACGCAGCTGCCTCGCTCGCTCCAGCTTGCGGCGGCCCATCCAGCCCGCTACAGGCTTTGCTACCGCCTGCCTCGCCGCAGAGACTGATCGAAGGATCTGTTGGCCAACTTTGGGGGCCTCAATGGACGAAACCACTCCTCGGCCAAATGTGCCACGCGCTCAAGACGAAGATCGAGTCCCAGCCCGACCGGACTTTATAGCTCGGGTGCGACGGATTCCCGCACAGCGCACACGCACAAGCAATCCACGAAACGAACACAGCTATCGATCGTGGTCGTACAAGCCGCCAGCGATGAAGCCACGGTGAGGCCGAGCTACGGCAGCAATACCGTCCATTGTGTGTCGAGACTGTTTATCGAGCCACAAATCGTCGGTTGCAATAGCAGCAATACCACCTCGGGTCATCAAGGAGCCTAGGCAGCGGCAAGAAGTGGCGCTAGCGCGCTTGTTAGAGGCTGCAGCGCGTGGTTGTAAGCGGCAGCAAAAGGATATGTCAGCTGTGGGATTTGAACCCACGCGTTCGAAAACATTACGACCTGAACGTAACCCCTTAGACCACTCGGGCAAACTGACGGGTTAACCTAACACAAACCCACACAGCACAAAAACGCACATTCCAACCACACAAAACAACAACACACACCCGTCTACTCATACACGCACGCAACGCTCCCCGCGCGCCCACTCAGCAAGCTACCAAACTCACCAGGGCCGCCACAGTGCTCCAAACGGCTCTATCAAGGTACGCAGCTGCCTCGCTCGCTCCAGCTTGCGGCGGCCCATCCAGCCCGCTACAGGCTTTGCTACCGCCTGCCTCGCCGCAGAGACTGATCGAAGGATCTGTTGGCCAACTTTGGGGGCCTCAATGGACGAAACCACTCCTCGGCCAAATGTGCCACGCGCTCAAGACGAAGATCGAGTCCCAGCCCGACCGGACTTTATAGCTCGGGTGCGACGGATTCCCGCACAGCGCACACGCACAAGCAATCCACGAAACGAACACAGCTATCGATCGTGGTCGTACAAGCCGCCAGCGATGAAGCCACGGTGAGGCCGAGCTACGGCAGCAATACCGTCCATTGTGTGTCGAGACTGTTTATCGAGCCACAAATCGTCGGTTGCAATAGCAGCAATACCACCTCGGGTCATCAAGGAGCCTAGGCAGCGGCAAGAAGTGGCGCTAGCGCGCTTGTTAGAGGCTGCAGCGCGTGGTTGTAAGCGGCAGCAAAAGGATATGTCAGCTGTGGGATTTGAACCCACGCGTTCGAAAACATTACGACCTGAACGTAACCCCTTAGACCACTCGGGCAAACTGACGGGTTAACCTAACACAAACCCACACAGCACAAAAACGCACATTCCAACCACACAAAACAACAACACACACCCGTCTACTCATACACGCACGCAACGCTCCCCGCGCGCCCACTCAGCAAGCTACCAAACTCACCAGGGCCGCCACAGTGCTCCAAACGGCTCTATCAAGGTACGCAGCTGCCTCGCTCGCTCCAGCTTGCGGCGGCCCATCCAGCCCGCTACAGGCTTTGCTACCGCCTGCCTCGCCGCAGAGACTGATCGAAGGATCTGTTGGCCAACTTTGGGGGCCTCAATGGACGAAACCACTCCTCGGCCAAATGTGCCACGCGCTCAAGACGAAGATCGAGTCCCAGCCCGACCGGACTTTATAGCTCGGGTGCGACGGATTCCCGCACAGCGCACACGCACAAGCAATCCACGAAACGAACACAGCTATCGATCGTGGTCGTACAAGCCGCCAGCGATGAAGCCACGGTGAGGCCGAGCTACGGCAGCAATACCGTCCATTGTGTGTCGAGACTGTTTATCAAGCCACAAATCGTCGGTTGCAATAGCAGCAATACCACCTCGGGTCATCAAGGAGCCTAGGCAGCGGCAAGAAGTGGCGCTAGCGCGCTTGTTAGAGGCTGCAGCGCGTGGTTGTAAGCGGCAGCAAAAGGATATGTCAGCTGTGGGATTTGAACCCACGCGTTCGAAAACATTACGACCTGAACGTAACCCCTTAGACCACTCGGGCAAACTGACGGGTTAACCTAACACAAACCCACACAGCACAAAAACGCACATTCCAACCACACAAAACAACAACACACACCCGTCTACTCATACACGCACGCAACGCTCCCCGCGCGCCCACTCAGCAAGCTACCAAACTCACCAGGGCCGCCACAGTGCTCCAAACGGCTCTATCAAGGTACGCAGCTGCCTCGCTCGCTCCAGCTTGCGGCGGCCCATCCAGCCCGCTACAGGCTTTGCTACCGCCTGCCTCGCCGCAGAGACTGATCGAAGGATCTGTTGGCCAACTTTGGGGGCCTCAATGGACGAAACCACTCCTCGGCCAAATGTGCCACGCGCTCAAGACGAAGATCGAGTCCCAGCCCGACCGGACTTTATAGCTCGGGTGCGACGGATTCCCGCACAGCGCACACGCACAAGCAATCCACGAAACGAACACAGCTATCGATCGTGGTCGTACAAGCCGCCAGCGATGAAGCCACGGTGAGGCCGAGCTACGGCAGCAATACCGTCCATTGTGTGTCGAGACTGTTTATCGAGCCACAAATCGTCGGTTGCAATAGCAGCAATACCACCTCGGGTCATCAAGGAGCCTAGGCAGCGGCAAGAAGTGGCGCTAGCGCGCTTGTTAGAGGCTGCAGCGCGTGGTTGTAAGCGGCAGCAAAAGGATATGTCAGCTGTGGGATTTGAACCCACGCGTTCGAAAACATTACGACCTGAACGTAACCCCTTAGACCACTCGGGCAAACTGACGGGTTAACCTAACACAAACCCACACAGCACAAAAACGCACATTCCAACCACACAAAACAACAACACACACCCGTCTACTCATACACGCACGCAACGCTCCCCGCGCGCCCACTCAGCAAGCTACCAAACTCACCAGGGCCGCCACAGTGCTCCAAACGGCTCTATCAAGGTACGCAGCTGCCTCGCTCGCTCCAGCTTGCGGCGGCCCATCCAGCCCGCTACAGGCTTTGCTACCGCCTGCCTCGCCGCAGAGACTGATCGAAGGATCTGTTGGCCAACTTTGGGGGCCTCAATGGACGAAACCACTCCTCGGCCAAATGTGCCACGCGCTCAAGACGAAGATCGAGTCCCAGCCCGACCGGACTTTATAGCTCGGGTGCGACGGATTCCCGCACAGCGCACACGCACAAGCAATCCACGAAACGAACACAGCTATCGATCGTGGTCGTACAAGCCGCCAGCGATGAAGCCACGGTGAGGCCGAGCTACGGCAGCAATACCGTCCATTGTGTGTCGAGACTGTTTATCGAGCCACAAATCGTCGGTTGCAATAGCAGCAATACCACCTCGGGTCATCAAGGAGCCTAGGCAGCGGCAAGAAGTGGCGCTAGCGCGCTTGTTAGAGGCTGCAGCGCGTGGTTGTAAGCGGCAGCAAAAGGATATGTCAGCTGTGGGATTTGAACCCACGCGTTCGAAAACATTACGACCTGAACGTAACCCCTTAGACCACTCGGGCAAACTGACGGGTTAACCTAACACAAACCCACACAGCACAAAAACGCACATTCCAACCACACAAAACAACAACACACACCCGTCTACTCATACACGCACGCAACGCTCCCCGCGCGCCCACTCAGCAAGCTACCAAACTCACCAGGGCCGCCACAGTGCTCCAAACGGCTCTATCAAGGTACGCAGCTGCCTCGCTCGCTCCAGCTTGCGGCGGCCCATCCAGCCCGCTACAGGCTTTGCTACCGCCTGCCTCGCCGCAGAGACTGATCGAAGGATCTGTTGGCCAACTTTGGGGGCCTCAATGGACGAAACCACTCCTCGGCCAAATGTGCCACGCGCTCAAGACGAAGATCGAGTCCCAGCCCGACCGGACTTTATAGCTCGGGTGCGACGGATTCCCGCACAGCGCACACGCACAAGCAATCCACGAAACGAACACAGCTATCGATCGTGGTCGTACAAGCCGCCAGCGATGAAGCCACGGTGAGGCCGAGCTACGGCAGCAATACCGTCCATTGTGTGTCGAGACTGTTTATCAAGCCACAAATCGTCGGTTGCAATAGCAGCAATACCACCTCGGGTCATCAAGGAGCCTAGGCAGCGGCAAGAAGTGGCGCTAGCGCGCTTGTTAGAGGCTGCAGCGCGTGGTTGTAAGCGGCAGCAAAAGGATATGTCAGCTGTGGGATTTGAACCCACGCGTTCGAAAACATTACGACCTGAACGTAACCCCTTAGACCACTCGGGCAAACTGACGGGTTAACCTAACACAAACCCACACAGCACAAAAACGCACATTCCAACCACACAAAACAACAACACACACCCGTCTACTCATACACGCACGCAACGCTCCCCGCGCGCCCACTCAGCAAGCTACCAAACTCACCAGGGCCGCCACAGTGCTCCAAACGGCTCTATCAAGGTACGCAGCTGCCTCGCTCGCTCCAGCTTGCGGCGGCCCATCCAGCCCGCTACAGGCTTTGCTACCGCCTGCCTCGCCGCAGAGACTGATCGAAGGATCTGTTGGCCAACTTTGGGGGCCTCAATGGACGAAACCACTCCTCGGCCAAATGTGCCACGCGCTCAAGACGAAGATCGAGTCCCAGCCCGACCGGACTTTATAGCTCGGGTGCGACGGATTCCCGCACAGCGCACACGCACAAGCAATCCACGAAACGAACACAGCTATCGATCGTGGTCGTACAAGCCGCCAGCGATGAAGCCACGGTGAGGCCGAGCTACGGCAGCAATACCGTCCATTGTGTGTCGAGACTGTTTATCAAGCCACAAATCGTCGGTTGCAATAGCAGCAATACCACCTCGGGTCATCAAGGAGCCTAGGCAGCGGCAAGAAGTGGCGCTAGCGCGCTTGTTAGAGGCTGCAGCGCGTGGTTGTAAGCGGCAGCAAAAGGATATGTCAGCTGTGGGATTTGAACCCACGCGTTCGAAAACATTACGACCTGAACGTAACCCCTTAGACCACTCGGGCAAACTGACGGGTTAACCTAACACAAACCCACACAGCACAAAAACGCACATTCCAACCACACAAAACAACAACACACACCCGTCTACTCATACACGCACGCAACGCTCCCCGCGCGCCCACTCAGCAAGCTACCAAACTCACCAGGGCCGCCACAGTGCTCCAAACGGCTCTATCAAGGTACGCAGCTGCCTCGCTCGCTCCAGCTTGCGGCGGCCCATCCAGCCCGCTACAGGCTTTGCTACCGCCTGCCTCGCCGCAGAGACTGATCGAAGGATCTGTTGGCCAACTTTGGGGGCCTCAATGGACGAAACCACTCCTCGGCCAAATGTGCCACGCGCTCAAGACGAAGATCGAGTCCCAGCCCGACCGGACTTTATAGCTCGGGTGCGACGGATTCCCGCACAGCGCACACGCACAAGCAATCCACGAAACGAACACAGCTATCGATCGTGGTCGTACAAGCCGCCAGCGATGAAGCCACGGTGAGGCCGAGCTACGGCAGCAATACCGTCCATTGTGTGTCGAGACTGTTTATCGAGCCACAAATCGTCGGTTGCAATAGCAGCAATACCACCTCGGGTCATCAAGGAGCCTAGGCAGCGGCAAGAAGTGGCGCTAGCGCGCTTGTTAGAGGCTGCAGCGCGTGGTTGTAAGCGGCAGCAAAAGGATATGTCAGCTGTGGGATTTGAACCCACGCGTTCGAAAACATTACGACCTGAACGTAACCCCTTAGACCACTCGGGCAAACTGACGGGTTAACCTAACACAAACCCACACAGCACAAAAACGCACATTCCAACCACACAAAACAACAACACACACCCGTCTACTCATACACGCACGCAACGCTCCCCGCGCGCCCACTCAGCAAGCTACCAAACTCACCAGGGCCGCCACAGTGCTCCAAACGGCTCTATCAAGGTACGCAGCTGCCTCGCTCGCTCCAGCTTGCGGCGGCCCATCCAGCCCGCTACAGGCTTTGCTACCGCCTGCCTCGCCGCAGAGACTGATCGAAGGATCTGTTGGCCAACTTTGGGGGCCTCAATGGACGAAACCACTCCTCGGCCAAATGTGCCACGCGCTCAAGACGAAGATCGAGTCCCAGCCCGACCGGACTTTATAGCTCGGGTGCGACGGATTCCCGCACAGCGCACACGCACAAGCAATCCACGAAACGAACACAGCTATCGATCGTGGTCGTACAAGCCGCCAGCGATGAAGCCACGGTGAGGCCGAGCTACGGCAGCAATACCGTCCATTGTGTGTCGAGACTGTTTATCAAGCCACAAATCGTCGGTTGCAATAGCAGCAATACCACCTCGGGTCATCAAGGAGCCTAGGCAGCGGCAAGAAGTGGCGCTAGCGCGCTTGTTAGAGGCTGCAGCGCGTGGTTGTAAGCGGCAGCAAAAGGATATGTCAGCTGTGGGATTTGAACCCACGCGTTCGAAAACATTACGACCTGAACGTAACCCCTTAGACCACTCGGGCAAACTGACGGGTTAACCTAACACAAACCCACACAGCACAAAAACGCACATTCCAACCACACAAAACAACAACACACACCCGTCTACTCATACACGCACGCAACGCTCCCCGCGCGCCCACTCAGCAAGCTACCAAACTCACCAGGGCCGCCACAGTGCTCCAAACGGCTCTATCAAGGTACGCAGCTGCCTCGCTCGCTCCAGCTTGCGGCGGCCCATCCAGCCCGCTACAGGCTTTGCTACCGCCTGCCTCGCCGCAGAGACTGATCGAAGGATCTGTTGGCCAACTTTGGGGGCCTCAATGGACGAAACCACTCCTCGGCCAAATGTGCCACGCGCTCAAGACGAAGATCGAGTCCCAGCCCGACCGGACTTTATAGCTCGGGTGCGACGGATTCCCGCACAGCGCACACGCACAAGCAATCCACGAAACGAACACAGCTATCGATCGTGGTCGTACAAGCCGCCAGCGATGAAGCCACGGTGAGGCCGAGCTACGGCAGCAATACCGTCCATTGTGTGTCGAGACTGTTTATCAAGCCACAAATCGTCGGTTGCAATAGCAGCAATACCACCTCGGGTCATCAAGGAGCCTAGGCAGCGGCAAGAAGTGGCGCTAGCGCGCTTGTTAGAGGCTGCAGCGCGTGGTTGTAAGCGGCAGCAAAAGGATATGTCAGCTGTGGGATTTGAACCCACGCGTTCGAAAACATTACGACCTGAACGTAACCCCTTAGACCACTCGGGCAAACTGACGGGTTAACCTAACACAAACCCACACAGCACAAAAACGCACATTCCAACCACACAAAACAACAACACACACCCGTCTACTCATACACGCACGCAACGCTCCCCGCGCGCCCACTCAGCAAGCTACCAAACTCACCAGGGCCGCCACAGTGCTCCAAACGGCTCTATCAAGGTACGCAGCTGCCTCGCTCGCTCCAGCTTGCGGCGGCCCATCCAGCCCGCTACAGGCTTTGCTACCGCCTGCCTCGCCGCAGAGACTGATCGAAGGATCTGTTGGCCAACTTTGGGGGCCTCAATGGACGAAACCACTCCTCGGCCAAATGTGCCACGCGCTCAAGACGAAGATCGAGTCCCAGCCCGACCGGACTTTATAGCTCGGGTGCGACGGATTCCCGCACAGCGCACACGCACAAGCAATCCACGAAACGAACACAGCTATCGATCGTGGTCGTACAAGCCGCCAGCGATGAAGCCACGGTGAGGCCGAGCTACGGCAGCAATACCGTCCATTGTGTGTCGAGACTGTTTATCAAGCCACAAATCGTCGGTTGCAATAGCAGCAATACCACCTCGGGTCATCAAGGAGCCTAGGCAGCGGCAAGAAGTGGCGCTAGCGCGCTTGTTAGAGGCTGCAGCGCGTGGTTGTAAGCGGCAGCAAAAGGATATGTCAGCTGTGGGATTTGAACCCACGCGTTCGAAAACATTACGACCTGAACGTAACCCCTTAGACCACTCGGGCAAACTGACGGGTTAACCTAACACAAACCCACACAGCACAAAAACGCACATTCCAACCACACAAAACAACAACACACACCCGTCTACTCATACACGCACGCAACGCTCCCCGCGCGCCCACTCAGCAAGCTACCAAACTCACCAGGGCCGCCACAGTGCTCCAAACGGCTCTATCAAGGTACGCAGCTGCCTCGCTCGCTCCAGCTTGCGGCGGCCCATCCAGCCCGCTACAGGCTTTGCTACCGCCTGCCTCGCCGCAGAGACTGATCGAAGGATCTGTTGGCCAACTTTGGGGGCCTCAATGGACGAAACCACTCCTCGGCCAAATGTGCCACGCGCTCAAGACGAAGATCGAGTCCCAGCCCGACCGGACTTTATAGCTCGGGTGCGACGGATTCCCGCACAGCGCACACGCACAAGCAATCCACGAAACGAACACAGCTATCGATCGTGGTCGTACAAGCCGCCAGCGATGAAGCCACGGTGAGGCCGAGCTACGGCAGCAATACCGTCCATTGTGTGTCGAGACTGTTTATCAAGCCACAAATCGTCGGTTGCAATAGCAGCAATACCACCTCGGGTCATCAAGGAGCCTAGGCAGCGGCAAGAAGTGGCGCTAGCGCGCTTGTTAGAGGCTGCAGCGCGTGGTTGTAAGCGGCAGCAAAAGGATATGTCAGCTGTGGGATTTGAACCCACGCGTTCGAAAACATTACGACCTGAACGTAACCCCTTAGACCACTCGGGCAAACTGACGGGTTAACCTAACACAAACCCACACAGCACAAAAACGCACATTCCAACCACACAAAACAACAACACACACCCGTCTACTCATACACGCACGCAACGCTCCCCGCGCGCCCACTCAGCAAGCTACCAAACTCACCAGGGCCGCCACAGTGCTCCAAACGGCTCTATCAAGGTACGCAGCTGCCTCGCTCGCTCCAGCTTGCGGCGGCCCATCCAGCCCGCTACAGGCTTTGCTACCGCCTGCCTCGCCGCAGAGACTGATCGAAGGATCTGTTGGCCAACTTTGGGGGCCTCAATGGACGAAACCACTCCTCGGCCAAATGTGCCACGCGCTCAAGACGAAGATCGAGTCCCAGCCCGACCGGACTTTATAGCTCGGGTGCGACGGATTCCCGCACAGCGCACACGCACAAGCAATCCACGAAACGAACACAGCTATCGATCGTGGTCGTACAAGCCGCCAGCGATGAAGCCACGGTGAGGCCGAGCTACGGCAGCAATACCGTCCATTGTGTGTCGAGACTGTTTATCGAGCCACAAATCGTCGGTTGCAATAGCAGCAATACCACCTCGGGTCATCAAGGAGCCTAGGCAGCGGCAAGAAGTGGCGCTAGCGCGCTTGTTAGAGGCTGCAGCGCGTGGTTGTAAGCGGCAGCAAAAGGATATGTCAGCTGTGGGATTTGAACCCACGCGTTCGAAAACATTACGACCTGAACGTAACCCCTTAGACCACTCGGGCAAACTGACGGGTTAACCTAACACAAACCCACACAGCACAAAAACGCACATTCCAACCACACAAAACAACAACACACACCCGTCTACTCATACACGCACGCAACGCTCCCCGCGCGCCCACTCAGCAAGCTACCAAACTCACCAGGGCCGCCACAGTGCTCCAAACGGCTCTATCAAGGTACGCAGCTGCCTCGCTCGCTCCAGCTTGCGGCGGCCCATCCAGCCCGCTACAGGCTTTGCTACCGCCTGCCTCGCCGCAGAGACTGATCGAAGGATCTGTTGGCCAACTTTGGGGGCCTCAATGGACGAAACCACTCCTCGGCCAAATGTGCCACGCGCTCAAGACGAAGATCGAGTCCCAGCCCGACCGGACTTTATAGCTCGGGTGCGACGGATTCCCGCACAGCGCACACGCACAAGCAATCCACGAAACGAACACAGCTATCGATCGTGGTCGTACAAGCCGCCAGCGATGAAGCCACGGTGAGGCCGAGCTACGGCAGCAATACCGTCCATTGTGTGTCGAGACTGTTTATCAAGCCACAAATCGTCGGTTGCAATAGCAGCAATACCACCTCGGGTCATCAAGGAGCCTAGGCAGCGGCAAGAAGTGGCGCTAGCGCGCTTGTTAGAGGCTGCAGCGCGTGGTTGTAAGCGGCAGCAAAAGGATATGTCAGCTGTGGGATTTGAACCCACGCGTTCGAAAACATTACGACCTGAACGTAACCCCTTAGACCACTCGGGCAAACTGACGGGTTAACCTAACACAAACCCACACAGCACAAAAACGCACATTCCAACCACACAAAACAACAACACACACCCGTCTACTCATACACGCACGCAACGCTCCCCGCGCGCCCACTCAGCAAGCTACCAAACTCACCAGGGCCGCCACAGTGCTCCAAACGGCTCTATCAAGGTACGCAGCTGCCTCGCTCGCTCCAGCTTGCGGCGGCCCATCCAGCCCGCTACAGGCTTTGCTACCGCCTGCCTCGCCGCAGAGACTGATCGAAGGATCTGTTGGCCAACTTTGGGGGCCTCAATGGACGAAACCACTCCTCGGCCAAATGTGCCACGCGCTCAAGACGAAGATCGAGTCCCAGCCCGACCGGACTTTATAGCTCGGGTGCGACGGATTCCCGCACAGCGCACACGCACAAGCAATCCACGAAACGAACACAGCTATCGATCGTGGTCGTACAAGCCGCCAGCGATGAAGCCACGGTGAGGCCGAGCTACGGCAGCAATACCGTCCATTGTGTGTCGAGACTGTTTATCGAGCCACAAATCGTCGGTTGCAATAGCAGCAATACCACCTCGGGTCATCAAGGAGCCTAGGCAGCGGCAAGAAGTGGCGCTAGCGCGCTTGTTAGAGGCTGCAGCGCGTGGTTGTAAGCGGCAGCAAAAGGATATGTCAGCTGTGGGATTTGAACCCACGCGTTCGAAAACATTACGACCTGAACGTAACCCCTTAGACCACTCGGGCAAACTGACGGGTTAACCTAACACAAACCCACACAGCACAAAAACGCACATTCCAACCACACAAAACAACAACACACACCCGTCTACTCATACACGCACGCAACGCTCCCCGCGCGCCCACTCAGCAAGCTACCAAACTCACCAGGGCCGCCACAGTGCTCCAAACGGCTCTATCAAGGTACGCAGCTGCCTCGCTCGCTCCAGCTTGCGGCGGCCCATCCAGCCCGCTACAGGCTTTGCTACCGCCTGCCTCGCCGCAGAGACTGATCGAAGGATCTGTTGGCCAACTTTGGGGGCCTCAATGGACGAAACCACTCCTCGGCCAAATGTGCCACGCGCTCAAGACGAAGATCGAGTCCCAGCCCGACCGGACTTTATAGCTCGGGTGCGACGGATTCCCGCACAGCGCACACGCACAAGCAATCCACGAAACGAACACAGCTATCGATCGTGGTCGTACAAGCCGCCAGCGATGAAGCCACGGTGAGGCCGAGCTACGGCAGCAATACCGTCCATTGTGTGTCGAGACTGTTTATCAAGCCACAAATCGTCGGTTGCAATAGCAGCAATACCACCTCGGGTCATCAAGGAGCCTAGGCAGCGGCAAGAAGTGGCGCTAGCGCGCTTGTTAGAGGCTGCAGCGCGTGGTTGTAAGCGGCAGCAAAAGGATATGTCAGCTGTGGGATTTGAACCCACGCGTTCGAAAACATTACGACCTGAACGTAACCCCTTAGACCACTCGGGCAAACTGACGGGTTAACCTAACACAAACCCACACAGCACAAAAACGCACATTCCAACCACACAAAACAACAACACACACCCGTCTACTCATACACGCACGCAACGCTCCCCGCGCGCCCACTCAGCAAGCTACCAAACTCACCAGGGCCGCCACAGTGCTCCAAACGGCTCTATCAAGGTACGCAGCTGCCTCGCTCGCTCCAGCTTGCGGCGGCCCATCCAGCCCGCTACAGGCTTTGCTACCGCCTGCCTCGCCGCAGAGACTGATCGAAGGATCTGTTGGCCAACTTTGGGGGCCTCAATGGACGAAACCACTCCTCGGCCAAATGTGCCACGCGCTCAAGACGAAGATCGAGTCCCAGCCCGACCGGACTTTATAGCTCGGGTGCGACGGATTCCCGCACAGCGCACACGCACAAGCAATCCACGAAACGAACACAGCTATCGATCGTGGTCGTACAAGCCGCCAGCGATGAAGCCACGGTGAGGCCGAGCTACGGCAGCAATACCGTCCATTGTGTGTCGAGACTGTTTATCAAGCCACAAATCGTCGGTTGCAATAGCAGCAATACCACCTCGGGTCATCAAGGAGCCTAGGCAGCGGCAAGAAGTGGCGCTAGCGCGCTTGTTAGAGGCTGCAGCGCGTGGTTGTAAGCGGCAGCAAAAGGATATGTCAGCTGTGGGATTTGAACCCACGCGTTCGAAAACATTACGACCTGAACGTAACCCCTTAGACCACTCGGGCAAACTGACGGGTTAACCTAACACAAACCCACACAGCACAAAAACGCACATTCCAACCACACAAAACAACAACACACACCCGTCTACTCATACACGCACGCAACGCTCCCCGCGCGCCCACTCAGCAAGCTACCAAACTCACCAGGGCCGCCACAGTGCTCCAAACGGCTCTATCAAGGTACGCAGCTGCCTCGCTCGCTCCAGCTTGCGGCGGCCCATCCAGCCCGCTACAGGCTTTGCTACCGCCTGCCTCGCCGCAGAGACTGATCGAAGGATCTGTTGGCCAACTTTGGGGGCCTCAATGGACGAAACCACTCCTCGGCCAAATGTGCCACGCGCTCAAGACGAAGATCGAGTCCCAGCCCGACCGGACTTTATAGCTCGGGTGCGACGGATTCCCGCACAGCGCACACGCACAAGCAATCCACGAAACGAACACAGCTATCGATCGTGGTCGTACAAGCCGCCAGCGATGAAGCCACGGTGAGGCCGAGCTACGGCAGCAATACCGTCCATTGTGTGTCGAGACTGTTTATCAAGCCACAAATCGTCGGTTGCAATAGCAGCAATACCACCTCGGGTCATCAAGGAGCCTAGGCAGCGGCAAGAAGTGGCGCTAGCGCGCTTGTTAGAGGCTGCAGCGCGTGGTTGTAAGCGGCAGCAAAAGGATATGTCAGCTGTGGGATTTGAACCCACGCGTTCGAAAACATTACGACCTGAACGTAACCCCTTAGACCACTCGGGCAAACTGACGGGTTAACCTAACACAAACCCACACAGCACAAAAACGCACATTCCAACCACACAAAACAACAACACACACCCGTCTACTCATACACGCACGCAACGCTCCCCGCGCGCCCACTCAGCAAGCTACCAAACTCACCAGGGCCGCCACAGTGCTCCAAACGGCTCTATCAAGGTACGCAGCTGCCTCGCTCGCTCCAGCTTGCGGCGGCCCATCCAGCCCGCTACAGGCTTTGCTACCGCCTGCCTCGCCGCAGAGACTGATCGAAGGATCTGTTGGCCAACTTTGGGGGCCTCAATGGACGAAACCACTCCTCGGCCAAATGTGCCACGCGCTCAAGACGAAGATCGAGTCCCAGCCCGACCGGACTTTATAGTGTCGTATAATGGTCTTCTCGTAAGCCATCCAGACTGGAAGGGGGGAAGTTTGCATTATGTCACGTGCCAGTTGGATCCACCTCGGCTAGGTATGACTCCACCTAAGTACGAATTCGGCTAAACGCGACTATGGCGTGCGAAGTTACTTAGATTCGCACGGATTTAAAAGTTTGCTCGAACTTAACGAACCTACCGGGCTCGTATGGGGATTAGTCGTAATTTCCAATGCAAAGTCGCACGGATTCCAGACTGTGGCTCGCCGGATGCAAGTTTGCGAGGATACGCGGTGTAGGTTCGCCGGTAAAGGTTCGCCACGAACCTTGGACAGAGGTTCGCCAGTGGAGGTTCCCCACGAACCTTAGAGTGAGGTTCGCCGCGATCCACGACGAAGGTTCGTGACGATCCACGACATGGGTCGTGTGGTTGTGGGATAGAACGAATGGACAAGAGGCTTCGATACAAACTAAGCATGCAGTAGGGATAGAGCAGTTCAGTTCATAATTTGCGCTGAAACAGATAATTCAAGTAACACTGTTTCAGTTCCACAACTAGCCAAGTTCGCTGTCACGCACAGAGGACCACCGCCTGTATAAGAATTGACCCGGATCGTACCGATAACCGCGATACCGGGCGCTGTGGTACAGGGTCCCACGAGCTCACCAACCACAAGTGTCGAGAGGACGGCACTCTAAAGCGAGTCATGTCGACGCGGAGCAAGTTATAGGACCGAGCAGTTCGACGGAGGAGAGGCACGAACCCACAAGAGAGAGCGTTTGGTACGCGAGAGTGGACGTGTGAAGAAGACTACGGACGTGTTGCGGCAAACGACAGGGCCCTACGCGATCCAAGACAAGAAGAACGAGACAACCAGCGGCGTGAGAAGCCCATCCCCGCGCTGCTACGAACCAAGACCTCAAGACCAAGAGAATCAAGGTATATTCCTGCCTACCGCGCTACCGCTTCGGAATTACGTTAGTACAAGTTCCGGGGAATTGCGACGTCAACTGAAGGAGGGGGCGTCGTCTTGTGCTCTGGAAACCTGTTGGAGATCGACGATCGTGACTACGACCGCGGATTTCTGGCATGCACTCCACCACAAGCTGACCGTAGATTTCGTTGGATGTATTAAATGCTGCTGCGACTGACTCCCAGAAGTGTCTCCCACCTTCGTCTAATTCCTTCCGAGTGAGTTGATTTCCAGACGATATGAATCTGTCAAAAAAAATCGTCGGAGAATAGCGTATTTATCAGGCGAAAGATGCAATGGCGGGTCCGACGAGCATCTTCCGACGCTGACGATCGTTTTGTGTAACAGGGTTACACAGGCTGGTGTAATTGGGTACACCAGATATACGTGTATAACCGGACTATACACGGACAAGTATACGGCAAGCCTTCTGTGTGTGCGTCACATACACAGTCAACAATCATTTCGAGCCGCCAATGGCATAAACATTGGCGGGCGCTAAGCGCACTGCTATTGGTGGAAAGGGGCACATTTCCACCAATCAAACGCATACATAAGGGCCGGAGCGTGAGAGCCAACCATGGCTTCACCTCCGTAGATACATAAGTCATTTAGATAGGTTTGCTAAGGGCCCGCCACGCGGCGGGCTTCCATTCAATTCAGTTTTCTACTTTCAAGTTAAAGTTTCGGTCTTTTGCTTAGAAATACACGGGGACGTGTATTTCTACTTGCATACAAAGTCTAAGTAACTTACGCTTCCTCAAAAGCGCATACTAGTGTATGCTAAAGAAACAGAGCGCGTCTCGCCCTGTTTCATTTTGCCCTTTTTCTGAGCCTCTGATTTTCCAAAAGCAGCGCCACACCACCCTTGGACTGGTCGTATGCGTTGAAAATGGAGACCCGATCTTCTTTCTTAGTGTTCTTCGCAACCAACAACTTTCGAGCAGTACACTCAAGTTTTAGCTGGTCGACTGTCCATTCACTGTAGCCATCGGATGTGGGAGGCAATACAGCACGCTTACTATCTGGTTTCTGTCTTGCGGTCCACTTGGTGGTTGGTACTGGTGTACTATTATCCCGGCCACCAAACCTTGGACGGACTTTAGTCCCAAGTTTAGGGTACACGCGGTTACAAAACCTATAACGATTACACCTATATAAGGGGTAAAAACGCGTGGCGATTCCGTTTTTGCGGTCTATTTAGTCTGATTTGAACTCCTTTCCCTTCATTCTGGCTTGTGAAAAAGACATCTATTTCTTGCATTATTGTTTGCAATTGCAAGCGAGTCACGTGCTTAATTTCAGCTACTCGATTGATTTAAACAGGATAACAGCCGAAGATGTACGGGCCGAATGTATAAATTACCATAAATTACCGTCAAGCTTTCGTATGACGCTGATGTTAGAAAGATGGTGAATGAGTTAAAAAAACTTGTAAATGGAATATCTATGCGGGTAAAATACAGCCAACGAACCACTCACTCGCTGTCACTACCTTCATTGACATTGTCGTTGTCGTCATTACCCTCGTCCTCGTCCGACACTAGATCCACTTCATCTGCAATCTTCATGTACTTCTTTTCGAATTCTTGTGCGTGCTTGTACGCGTCCGTCCACGTATCCGAGGTAAGAGCAGCAAACCCATCATCAATTTTCTTTCGGAGCTCTGGCATCGTGGCGGCTGGATCATCAGCAATTTTGTTCTTAATGTTTGCCCAAATCAGCTCTATTGGCTGTAACTCAGGGTGATATGGTGGTGTGTAGTACAGCAAATGGTTGTACGATGTAGCGATTTCAATCGCTCGGTAGATTGCTTTCGGTTTGTTAGACCGAACCAACATCATGAGTTTTGCTTTTGTGAAGCCATCATCGTACCAAATTTCTACGCAACACCACCAATATGGTTTTCAGTATCAATCAAATCGTAATTGTTGTTTTTCCTCAAGCCACACTTGAATGTCGTTTTTTAGTGTGAGAGAATTTGGTGCTGGGTTGGTCTGGCGCTTATGATAACTCGCTCCATCCATGTGAATGTTGCAGGAGCCATACTTTGACGCCAGCACAGCACTCAGACTCTCAAACCACTTCTCAAATTGTTCAGTGTTGAAGTTTCCGTGGTAATCGTCATCGTGCTTGCGCTTGAGGTTGGACCGCCAAACTTCACGTGGTTCTTCTATCAATGAATCTACAATTCCATTTTTTTCTCGTCTAATAATCCCTGCGCCTACAATGCAAAACCTTTTTAACAAATGCTAGATAATATGTAATGGGCCCTCCCATTACATAAGTAGGTAGATATCTTTCAGTTATTACATAAGTAGGCACGGTGCCTCACAGTTAGTGTGTGACACAGTCATTAGCGGATTGGTTGAAATGGGTATTCATTTCAGCCAATCAGACATTGACATGTATATGAGTGGTTCACATGAGGCCTAGGGCTACCGCCCTGGCTCTAAATAAAAACAGAGTTAAATTTGCTTCGGACTTAACACTTGGCTTTACTATTGTGGGCTTCCTCTACACTACGTGTAAGCTAGTAACGGTATATACCTGGCCCGTTACATAATAAACAAAATATTAGCAGACGGAAAGAAATATAAAAGTAACAGCCCTAACAAAATACCTGGGACCTCGACCGCTCTTCGTATATCTCACTTTATCCTCGTCTACCCAGGATAGCTGGGCGACGTGGTTCAAGTTGCAATATGTTTCATCTAGAAACACTTCAGGCCGCACAGGAAATTCTTTCCTATTCAGGTTAGCCAATTTTGTTTTTACGTACTGATTTCTGAAGGCAACATTGGCAGTAGATTCTGCTAAAATCTTCCTTGGCTTTCCCTTGATGAATCTCATCCCCATCCGTCGCAAAATTCGGCGTAATGACCGTACCGAGACAACGATGTTGTGATCTTCTTTCAAACGTTTTACCAACTTTGGAGCTGCAACCGGCTTACCATTCTTATTCATAGCAGCAACTAGGTCTCGAACGAGAGGATGCAAGGTCTCGCCGTGTTTTCGCGGTCGGCCTGATGTTTTTTGTCCTGTCATCTGGAATATATCAAAAATTCGATTAGCAAAATGTTAAATATCAATTATAACTGATATACGTGTAGGTGCAACCCACTGAGGTGAACGTCGGGTCGCGATTCTTCTGCCAGTGCGCCCAAAGTGCCGAAATCGTGCCCGCCGCGAGGCTTAAACAGTCGTACACATGATTCCGTACTTCTCCTTTCCACAGCTGCGGCTGAGCGGCTTTCTTCGCGCGAAAATATTCGTAGGTCTTCACCACTAACCACTTTTCAGCAGCCGATAATTTCTTACCGGCCGGCATTTCTCAAGTGTCGAACTGAAGACGAAGACAGTGTGCTACAAGAAGTATATATAGACACAGAGCTTTCTAATGTGAGTGTCCATGCTTAATTTGAGCTACTAGTTGTCGAGAATGGAGCTTTTAAAATTGGACGTCATAAATTCCCATTTTCCGTCCAAGCCTTTTTGGCCGGGATAGCAGAGGCGTTAATGGGCTCTATCTCGCTCTTTCGGTGCTCCAGGGGCAAGCACTCAGCAAGATCGAAACACCCACTAGAATGTCACCCAAATATAGCGGTTAATCGTAGAAGCGGATCATGATTTTGTCAAGAACCAACATGGGATCACGACCCATGGTCCTTGTTAAGAACTGTTCTTATAGTAAAAGTTTCCTTTTTAACACTGGATATCTGAGTTGATGAGACGAAAAAAGGGGAGTTTTCGGGACGCGCCAAAATCTAAAATATCTAAACCTTCTAGAGAGTCTTACAGTTTCATACTACGAAAACACGACGATAATCTAAATATAATGGAGGTAGTATCATGTCATAAGTGCAGGTGGTTGTCGAGATATAGCTCGCATCCAGGCCGCATCGTCCTGACCTGTGTCTGTTACGTAGCCAGGTAGATGAGACAGCACCAGGAAGCAACTCAACACTTCTTGCTCCTGCTTACACCTCCTTTGCTACGACTTCCTGCTGAGTCTGCTCCACTTCACAATACAAACCAAGACAAACTCTGTGGTCGAGCTGGTCCTCCTCGATTCCTAATGTTGACTTCACTATGCCTCACAGCTTGACCATCATTTTCACCATGTGCGACTGGGACTTTGGCTGCACTACTTTGTGCTCGTATGACTTCCATCACAACAGTGTCATTCCAAAACGCCACGACAGATCCGTGGTGACCCCACTCGCACCGACTTCAACATACCTGAACGGCATAAATGGCTGTTTTTGCTGGATCATTGCTCTGCTGTAAGAACCCGCCACCCGCTGAACAAGCCATCGTTTGCATGAACAGGGCTCGTACTTGAATACATGAAGGAACGAGAACAAAAGGAGTGCAACAGTTCATACTATAACAGCAAACAAAAACTGCTTTTGACCTGCAAACTCGCGTTTTGAAACCCTCGATACTTCGGTTCGAGGTGATCTATTAGAGGTTTTTAGCAGTTGTTTCGGATGTTCGGTTTTCGATTGAATTGTCGATCCACCAGACAAGATCACAGGACTGCGTTTAGCATGTAAGGTGTGTTTCGGTTCTGATCATATGCTAACGACCTAAAGACAGGTCCACCCGGCAGCACAATTTAGCTCACTTCGCATCTAGCAGGACCAAGACAAACGACACGCACCGTTCCATCATGGCGTTCAGGTTCACGGAGGGAGAAGACTGAGAGATGATGCGCGAACTCATCCAGCTGAAGCCGTATGCAGCTAAGCGAAGAGCGACACTAGAAGTTTGGGATAACGTCGCCACTGCGTTGTCTTCTGCGTTGAAACAACATGTGAAGGTCAAACAGATTCGAGACCGTTTGAACCTACTCAAAGCCCGGTTGAAAGCCACCGATCAGAAGGCAGTTTTGGCAAGCGGCGTGGAAGAATCTCTCGATGATATTAATGTTCAAAGCCACTACAACAATGTCGAGGGCATGGTTCACGAGTACGTACAACTGGAGCGGTTGCATCGCGAAAATCTAGCCAAGAAAAAGCTCGACAAAGAGAGGAAGGAAGAGGACCTGGCCCAATGCGCAGCAGATATTGTCTCTGAGAGTCTCCGCCGCCGTGTAGATCGCACAAGCGATAGGTCCGACGTTGAATCAAGTGATGAGAGCGACAACGATAGTGTGTCTTCAGCAGCGGAAAGCGCTTCATCCGCCAATTCGGTCAGATCTGGCGCATCAACGCAGCGGCCACCGAAGCGGACCAACGCTTTTCTCACTGAAGTGAAGAGGCAGGAGAAGCGCTACAAAGAACAAATGGAGTTAAAAGAGAGGGGCTAGAGCAAAACCAAAAGCAATTCGAAGAACGACTTGCATTTGAGAAGCAACAGACCGAGGATCGACTCCGTTTTGAAGATCTAGTGCAAACAAGCAACAGGGAGATGATATTAGAGTGTGCCAAGATTTTCGGCGCTGCATTATCCAAGAAGTGATGCACTAGTGAACGGACTGCAGATATTCGCTGATGTCGGGAGGAGACACTCCAAAATAGTCGCTAGCAGTATTCCCACCTCTAATACACGTGATGCAATTGGTAAACAAGACACCTACCCGATACATTTGACCGACCGGTTGAGTTCCTGCCCGTAAATTCGATTTTATATCCAGTGCCTTCCAATAGTTAACGATCTGAGCGTAAGATCATTCCACGGATACTCGTATTTTGCTCATGGCGGCGTTAATGTGCTTCTGATCTTGCGTTAAGTTAGCAAGGCACCCTCAAATGGACTGATGATGACATTATCGCGACCATACGCGCAGTCTCCGAAAATGCGGTAGTGATAAAAGCGAGAGTCATTCCGAATCGTGCCAGCGATCTTGGACTCACGATACAACTTAATATCGTGATTTCTACCTGGATACGGTCCGAAGAGATGTGAAATTAATCCATCAGGCGTCACGAGAGTTTAGAACTTCAACGTGTGCTTTCTTTTGTGGCCATTATACACGGACTGCTGACTTAATAGTTTGTTTCGTTTGTGATGGCGTCTGCGGGGAGTGGGCCGGCACACGCCGCGTACTGTTCCGTCGATGAAGCACCATATATTTGTATATGGACTTCCAGCATCAACCACCGCCTGTGCATATTCTTCCAAATGGCTAGCTGCAATTTCATGGTTGATCATGAGCAGGCGTGCAAACTTTGCATCGAGAACGCACACGAGATGCAGAAAAATATTTGACAAGCCACTAGCCGAACGCCCGAAAAATGTTTCAACATCCTCCCATCGTACGGGTACTTCCAACTTGTACAACACCACGCAAAGAGCCTCCATAGCTGTAGACACCGTCCGCTCACGAGTGACAACATCGGTGGTACTCATGAGCTCCACAAGAGTGCACAATTCCGACTTATCAAACCTGAAGCGCTTTTTGCATGCCTGGTCGGATAGAGCATTAAAGTTGAATGGGACACGAATTCGAAGTGGCGGAGGGGGGGGGGTTGCTTGCAAACGCAGCGAAGATGGTGGCCGCTTCGAGAAACTGACCGGCTTGTTGTGCATGGTGAAATCGCTGCAACAAATAGGCGTACTTGTAGTGACGAGGAACACCACGCGATACGGACCGAATGTACCAAGCCACTTGACTGGATAGTAAAGCTGTTTCCTCGGTGCTTCTGGCGGGATGCATGTCAGTGCTCGATTTGATACTGTTCTCTTCAGTCGGGCAGGCGAATTCGAGTGTGATGGCACGCACAGCTCATTATCAGCCTTGTTTACCTGTGTTTTTAGTGACGGTATAGCGACCGTAACTTGCAGCAACCATACCGCAACTAGCTGCAGTTGTCTTCGGTTCCATCTGAAGTTTCCGGTTGGAAGATCATGTGCATGGTGGGTTTGAACAGATGTTACATCCGAAATGATGTAGTTTTTGGTTCTGCTAAAGACCTCTATTGCCACCACAAGGGGTCTCCTTCGTCTTAAAATCTCGTAATGATGGCCTGAAAGCGTCTTCTAGCTTTGTGCAGGTCGATTTCGATTTTTCGGTCCCTCTAGAGCACCCCGAATTCCTGTCTCCTTGAGTCAGAAATCCAGTGTTGAAGTTTTAGTTCCCTATTTGATTTGGTCAACTTTAAACGCGATTATCTCGATAGCTCTAAATGGCAATTTTGTTTGCCGTGGTCTCAAAATATTCTGTGATCAGATTCTCTGGTTCTACCGAACGCAATTATGGAGGACGTGGGCCTTGACCGCAAGCTGGTGATCATCGGCCCCACGGACGTGGGCAAGACGTCCATCACGATGCGCTACTGCCACGGCAGCTTCTCCACGCCCACGTCGGCCACCATCGGGGCCTCGTTCCTGCAGAAGCGCGTGATCGTCGGAGACGACGCTGGCGCTCGGAGGAAACTGACGCTGCAGATCTGGGACACGGCCGGCCAGGAGCGCTTCCGCTCCATGGCGCCCATGTACTACCGCAACGCCAAGGCGGCCATCCTGGTCTTTGACCTGCAGAACGAGGCCAGCTTCGAGAAGATCAAGGAGTGGCTGCAAGGTGCGAGCGACTCACGGACGGACGGACTCTACTCAAGCGTGACGTACTAACTAACTACCGCTTTGTTCTTGCTGACTGTAATTAGACCTGCAGCATCATGTGGGCGACGATATAGTGTTAGCGGTGGTGGGCAATAAGAGTGATGTGCCGTCCAATTTCGACTTTTCCAAGGCCCAGCAGTTCGCAGACGAGATCGGCGCATTGGTGTTCCGCACGAGCGCCAAGACGGGCGAAGGCGTGCAGTCGCTGTTTGAGAGTCTCGCGGTGCAGCTGCTCAAGAAACACGACCAGGAGCAGCGGACACGAGGCGGATCCAGAACAGGCAGTGCGGCAGGTGCGGGCCCGTATGGCTACGGAAGCCAAAGTCCCGTTATTCTAGGTCCAGCCAACGCCTCAGGAAACAAGTCGTCGAAGGGCGGCTGCTGTTAGTTCGTCTACGGATCAGCGCATAGAATGACAGGCAACGGAGAAGGAACAATAAAGGAGAGAGAAAGAGAGAGAGAGAAAGAGAAAGAGAGAGAGAGAGAAAGCAGAGAGCAGAGAAGGAGAAGGCATCGTGCCGTCTGTCGAGAGACAGAATGCTCGGCGGTTGACGCCATGGATGCTAGCTAAGAATGTTTTTATTCACAGGAACAAGTCGTAATTCGACTGCGTTGCATGTGTATTCTCTTCTAGCATAACTCGTTGACGTTAAGCGACAGTGAGCTTTGGAATCAAAGCAAATAAAGTGAACACCAAGATCAATAGCGCTACATGTAACTAACACCAACCGGGACGCAGATGACGATCACGAGCCCTTTCATTTCTGTTGTAAGTTCTTCATTTAGTCGTCGGCTTCCGTGCAAGCTCCACCGCTCACCGCGAACAGGAGCGCAAACCCGTTGCTACAGACACGTGGGGGAAAGCCGATTACCTCCCACTAATAGCTACGCGCCACCTTCACTCGTGACCTCTTCTTGCCGTCGGAAGTTTGACTTACTGCTGCTGGCTCGAGTTGGCGAGCAATGTGTTGATCTTGTCGATCTTGGTGGCGAGCGACAGGTCAATGAAGTAGTTGCCGATCTGCACCTTGAGACCGCCCAGGATCTCCGGGTCCACGACGGTCTCCAGCAGCAGCTTCTCGTTCTTCTCCACGCGAGCGCCGAGAGCCTTCTTGACCTGGTCCAGCTGGGCCTTGGTCAGCGGGTCAGCCGACGTGACCTTGGCCTGCACCTCGCCACGGTAGGCGCCCATGAGCTTCTTGTAGGCGGAGATGACACCCACGGCGTCCGGCAGACGGCCGTTGTCAGCGAGCACCTCGAAGAGACCAGCGACGGGCTTGGAGAACTTGGCCTTCTCCATCACCTTGGCGATGTCCTCCTTCTTGGAGGCACGGGCAATCGTGGGGTCGTGCAGGAACGAGGCGAAGTTGGGCTCCTTGGCGATGGTCTCCTCGATGCTCAGGAGCTCCTTCTCCACGGACTCGAGCTGGTTCTGCTTGGCGGCCACACTGTACAGGGCGTTGGCGTAACGAGCGTGCAGGCCGAAGAGCTGCAGCTTGGGCTGCGTCATCTGGCCGAAGCCGCCGATCTCCTCCACCTCCTTCGTGGACGCGGCCTTCGCCATGCCACGCGTCAGCGTGGGGGCCACCGCGGCCTTGCGCACCGAGTTCTTGATCGTCGAGGACAGCATGCTGCGTCAATACCAACGCCAATAAGAGCAATCAATTAGTATGGGATCAATCGAAGTTGTAGCGGCAGGTTTCGAGCTCTTCCGCAATGCTCTTCGAGCGCTGCATCTCACGTCCTCGAGAGCGAGCAACACGGAGGAAAACTGCTCTTTGGCGGAGGCTGCTTCGCTGGGCGGGGCTGGGCTCATGCTGCTTATCTGCTCATTCATACACGCGCAACTCACCTTCCGTTCCAGCTAAAGTCGCGAGTGGTCTTTGAGCTGCGAGGCCCCCTCGACGTGCGGCTCCAAGCCAGTTACTTTCGATTTACTTTGAGCATACTTAAGGGTTACATAAAATTAAAGTTGGGCAAAAATGTTAAACTACCAAGGTTGAAGCAACATGGACGTACAAATGGCTTGGAGCAAAGGTGAAGAAAGTAAGAAACGTGGGCGGGTTGTCTTGGATGAGCTCTCACAGCCAACTCTACCCAGTTGTGACACGTTACCCACTGCCGCCAAGACAAAAGGATTTTGCTCTTGCTGCCAACTATCGACGATTCCGTGCTTGCCAGCCCTCGCATGACTCCTTGTCCGTGGTGGCCAATTTTCCGTTGGAGCGTTAGTGTCCTCGTTGCTGTCTTGCACCATTCACAACAATCCAAGCTCTTGCCGAGACGATGCCGTAACTGCGACTGTCTTCTATGCTGGCTACCTCTCGCAAAAGTTACCATCTCAACGTTATTGTACCAGCGCGAGACACCGCCCATTCATGTACGCTTCGACAGCGTTTACCGCCAGACTAGGGAACTTCCAGAAAGATAGATATTCCACACGACTCAGTCACAACGCCCTCCTCACGAGCCGACGGCGTCGCCAATACTGCTGTTTCATCCCCCCACGACAACCAAAGAGCCGCAGACTACAATCAATCTCGCAGCTCAAACATGCAACGAGAACCACATGTAGTCAATGACTACAACTGACTGGTACCGGTAGTCATATCCTCTTTCGCAGTTTCAGTCGCATCGCCACCGTTTGTTCCTGGCTCTGCTGCGGCAAATGCAGATCAGCGACGCAATGATTCAACTTGACGTCCTGCGGCTTGACGCGCGTCTGCAGACTCCAATCGTCCAAGAACCGATTGAACGCCGTGACCTGCCCCGTCAGGTCCAGCGACTCGTGCGTGAACGTCTTCTCTCGGCTTCCCCCACTCCCGTCGCGCAGCTCCAACTTCATGGCCTCATCGAACAATGTAAACAACCGATCTCCATCCACCTCCAACTCGCCCTCTCCTCGCTCCTTCTCCAGCTCCTGCAGGGCGTCGGCCAGTGCGCGCCCCAACAGCGTCTGCCGGTATCCGTCCATTAGCAAAATAATATTGTTCAAAATGTAGCCATGACATAAAATCGACCAATCAGCGACCATCTCCCGTTCGAGCAGCGACCTCCAAGCATATTATCGTCGGACGATGGCGCTGCGGGACGAGCACGACTTCCTGAGCGAGAACGAGCGCCAATTCCTGGCCAGTTGTCTGCGCCATCCGCCGCATGTGCGCGCCGATGGTCGCGAGCTGCTGCAGCAGCGCAAGATCCGCGTGCAGTTCCGTCGCAGCGAGAGCGAGAGCCAAGCCGAAGTGCAGCTGGGTCGCACTCGGTACGTTCAGCCTACCTAGACGCAATAGCCAATGCACTATTCTAACATTTAATCTATTGCGTATTTTTGCTCTGCTCTGCTGTGCAGTGTGATTGGCAACGTGCATGGAGAGATCGTGCCGCCATTTCCGGACCGACCGACTGAAGGCTTCCTGCATTTTGCGGTGGAGCTGTCGCCCATGGCGTCGCCGAGTTTTGAAGCCTCAGCAGGTCGTGGTGCAGCCTCTTCAGTTGCAGCTGCAGAGCTGGCACGTCTTGTGGAGCGTGGTGTGCGTGAAAGTCGCGCGTTGGACACGGAAGCGTTGGCTGTGGTAGCGGGCGAGAAAGTCTGGGCGATCACGTGTCATGTGCACGTGGTGGACCACGGCGGGAACCTCGTAGACGCGGCCTCGCTGGTGGCCATCGCAGCTCTCATGCACTATCGACGACCGGAAGTAGCAGTGAAGGAGGGCACGAGCGGCAATGGAGGCGTCACCGTCTACAGCGTGGATGAGCACGCTGCAGTTCCACTTAGTCTTCACCACATCCCAATCTCCATTTCGTTCTGCTTCCTCCAACCTGCTGCTAACATGCACGGATCCAGCGGAAACGACGACGATGTTAAAGCCGACGAAGATGGTGAACCCGTGATTTTCATGGACCCGACGGATCGCGAGGAGCGCATTACGGATGCGCGCATGAGCTTTACGTTTAACTCGTTCCGTGAACTCTGTGCTGTGCACAAAATTGGTGGAGCTGCTATTTCTCCGGCTACTGTGCTTAGGTGCGCGAACGTGGCAGCAGCACGTGCGGTTGAGCTGACGACATTCCTGAAGGAGGAGGAAGAGAAAGCAGACAAGGAGGCTGTGCAGCGCCGCCGCGCTTTACTCCGTGGCCGCGCATTTGCCGATGTTTCATCGACACTCGACGAAGCAACCGCAAAGAGTACCGTGGAAAAGGTTGACTTGGGTGCGATGACAGACTTCTCGACGCTGCATGCACCAATTGCACTGCGCGATGATCCTTCAAAGGAGGAGACCGATCAGCAAGTGACATCCATGGCGGAACTGCTGGAATCACTCGAGACTGCTGCTGACCTCGCAGAGGAGGAGCCAAAGTCAGGTGCAGCGGGACTTGCGATGACCGACGCGGCTCGAGATGAATTCAGGCAATTGGCGAACAGCGACACGGTGCGCGATTTGATCCACGGTAGTAAGAATGAGCAGTCGAAGCCCGCCCAACCCGCAAAGAAGAAGCCAGTGGTGGACAGTGATAGCGACAGCGAAGAAGAGGGAGGCGTTGTTCAGAGCGAGTTTGGAGCGGTATCAAAACCGATTGAACCCGTTAAGTCAAAGCCGAGCACGAAGCCTGTGAAGAAGACGACGGCCAAGAAGGGAAGGAAGAAAAAGGTGGTGTCGAGCTCAGATGAAGACGAAGACATGGATTTGAGCGCTGCCATCAAACGCAAGTAATTTTGCAGATAAACTAATAGGACAGCGGGTCGTTTCACACACACATCGTTTCCTGTTTGAAGCGACGCCAATGCTGGGTATACGGTGGATCGACACGGCAAGTTTCCTGGAATGCAGAAGCGCGTCAAAGTGTGCATCCGAGTGCGGCCAACCACCAGCAAAGATGACGCTAGCAACCAACTTGACCATGCTGGTACCAGTGACGCAGTAGTGGTCGATGAACAGCAGCAGGTGGGTGTGTCTGTGTTCATGGATCCGTTTGCTCTTATCACAAGCGTACCATGACCATTGTTTCTTACTGTCGTAGACCATCAGCGTGGTCACAAACTCGGCCTCTGGTGGTGGCACGAGCTTCCGCTTTGACCAAGTTCTCTCTCCACAGATTGACCAAGCTGGTGTCTTTCGGTTGGTGGCGTCCGACGTGGTGGATGGAGCCTTGAGCGGCTACAATGGCTGTATTCTAGCGTATGGCCAAACGGGAGCCGGTAAGACGTTCACGATGTCGGGCGGAGGCCCACGTCGCCGCTTCGAAGACCGCGGACTTATTGCACGAGCCATTTCGCACGTATTCCAGCGCACTCAAAAAGACGCTGACCACTCCTACGCGCTGCGCATGTCGTATCTCGAAATTTACAACGACCGCCTCATCGATCTACTAGCCGCAGACATCAGCTCTGGAACTGGTACCGACTTGGCAATCCAGGAGAATGCGCGCGGACAAACTTTCGTGCGGGGCCTCACAAAAGCTCTCGTGTCTAGCGAGGAACAGGCACTGGATCTGGTGTTCCAGGGTGACACGAGCCGTGCTGTTGCCGAGCATGCGCTCAATGCTGCATCCACACGTTCTCATTGTATCTTCACGCTGTACTTGGAGCGGAAGCGGAGCGCCATGTCTTCTCAGTTGATCGAAGAAGATAGCCCTGGGGACGAAGCCGGAGTTCCCCAGAACGAAGACGATGTTGTGTACAGCAAACTGCACTTAGTAGACCTAGCGGGATCAGAGCGCATGAAGAAGACTCTGACTGAGGTGGGGTCAACACGGGCCAACGAGGCGTGCTTTATCAATCGCTCGCTGACTTTCCTGGAGCAGGTTGTGCTTGCTCTAGGGAGCAAAACACGAGCGCACGTACCATTCCGGCAAACGCCTCTGACCAACTTGCTCAAGGATTCTCTGGGTGGTAACTGCCGCACACTGTTGGTAGCATGTGTGTGGCCAGCACCAACACACGCTGACCAAAGTCTAGCCACACTACGCTTCGCAGGAAGGATGCGCCGTGTCAAAACTCAAGCGGTTGTTAACATTGCAGCGTCCAGCGCTGGGTCTGCAGGATCGAAGCTGGCTAACGAGGAGCGGGCTGCATATCGTGACGAGATTCGGAGACTGCGGGAGGAAATTGCGCTGTATGATGTGATTGCTGGGCGGACACGGGCTCACCACGAAAGCAAGGAGGGCTCCACCCAACCGGAGAACTTGCGACGGCAGCAGGTCATTGCGTTCTTGGCAAATGGTGCGCTGGTCCCTCCAGTGCAGAGTTTTGGACAAGTGCAACGACTACTATACACCTTCCGTTCGGTTTATCTCGAGCAGAGTTCTTTGACCGAGCCAGTGTCGAACCAGGCGAGGAAATCTGGGAGCAAGATGGTGACGCAGATCCGATCCCTCCGAGGTCACACGCTGCCTGACCTCAGTCCGTCCTCTGCTCCTGTTAGCAGCAGCAGCAACAACAATTCCGCTGCTGATACTTCCGCATCAAAGCTACCACCACTCTTCAGAGATAACCAACGAGATCAACAAGAGCCGCAACAGCGCGTAGCACCAGTGTCACTCCCTGTACTGAGGCCTAGAGAGAACGACAAGGATCTTTTCGAGCGATTCAAGTCCGTGGGAGGCGCCAATCCCGGTGCAGAGGCTCTGCGTGACCTGGAACAGGCTAAGCTGAACTTGCGCGAGGCAAAGGCCCAGTGCGCTGCGCTGGTACTAGCTGTGAACAGCGTGAAACTGTACGTGGCGTGTGATTGGGCAGCAACTTCAACTAGATATGGCTACATTTTTGATTGGTGCTGACTCACTAATGTGGTCACCACGCAGGGAGATTGACACTCACACGCTGCAGCTGCAAGAACTGCGAGAACACGGGATGCCCGACCAGTTAAAGGAGGGGCACGAGATCGAGCGCCAGAGCGTGCCGCTGTTGCAGCTCCAGGACGCGAAGAAAAGATACCGTGCCGCGTTCGAGCAGCTCCAGGAAAAGAAGGCGGAGGTGGGCTATCTGAGCAAGATCAAGGCGCAAATGCTGCAGCAGGTGGCGCTCCAGTTCCAGGCCTGGAAAGATCGGCAGGAAGAAGGTCCCGAAGCGGTGGCTGGCGAGTGGCCAGGCTGAGACTGCTTTGTTAAGGGGATGGATACAAGTCCGCCGACTGAAGATCGGATGCAATTGAATGCGTCTACACGAAAGTCGGAGTGTGTCTGAAGTAGCCGGACCATTTGGTGCTTGGCGTGACTTGCCTGTCAAGAGGCAACACGCAGTCAGATGGCGTTGGTACGTGCAGCTTGCACCTTGCGTCGGCGGCGACATGCTGTGACGCGTTCGGGGGGCAGCATTTAAGGACGAAGTCTGCAGCCAATGGATCGATAGCAGCGCCGAAACTGACGAGCTCCGCTGACGGGCACAGTGGCAATGCAGTGCTGGGTGAAGGCTTCACTTTCACTGAAGCTGGCCGCGGCCTGAACGGCAAAGCGATCGATTGCTAAGGTTGTCTTGCAGTTCAAGGCGGTAACAACACGCACAGAATCGACGTTGGGCTTGTCGACGCCTGGCAATGAAAATGCGCACAGACGTGTGAAATGTGCGACGCGCCAATCGCGACTTAACACCGATTTTTTTTTTTACGACTTCCGAGGACATCCAAACACCGCTCGAGCTTCCGGGACATCAAAATTGGACGCACACATCGGCGACCACCGGCATGTTTTTGAAGCGCACCTAACAATCGAGTGGTGCCCAGTTTGGCGCTGCGTCAGAGCCACGCGCCGTCGCCTACAAGAGCACCGACGAAACGCCGTGGTTTCGACGCCAGCGCGCCAAGTTCAAGGTAGGAAGGCTGCACAGCATTGCCAAGGCAACGCCAAGGTGGCTGCAAAGAAATACGATGGGACATGGAATTCATAGCACGAACGCTCGATTTCATCGTTTTGTCTGTACTAGACTATATCGAGCTTCTCTCCTCAACTTACAGCACTAAAAAACACACTTGTTTCACATGCTGTCGATAGCTCAGCTGCGTCCACGAGCGCCACCACGCTGCTCGACGTTAGATAGCTCCGTTCGCTTCGAGTTGGCAAGCTGGGCAAGGAGAGTTTCCTTGGACTCCTTCACTGCGCAACAACAAAAAGGTTAGACATCTGTACAAACCCAGTCGCGCAAAACGTACCCAGTTGTCCGAACATGTAAAACAGGCCCTCGTCGTTGTCTTCCTGGCCTGCCTTGGTGTAGTTCATCGTTCCTGCTGTCGCGAACAGACCGTCACAGATCAACAGTTCCCGGTGATTCCGCTTTGATTTCTTGCGCAGGTGGTAGACATCAATGCCATTCTCGATAAGCTAACGAACAGCGGCAGTGCCGCTTTTATTCTCCCTGGTCCATTTAAGGTCAATGATGACCTTGATTTCCACGTCAGGGAACTTCTTACGCTTGCCAATCAGCTTTTGCGTGTAGCAGATGCTTGAAAGAGCAAAGATGGTCAACCAGATGGGCTCCGTGGCCGCGTCAGCGTCTTCGAGAGCCATCTTGTCGAAGTCAGCGTCCGTGACGGAAGCTGGAACTTGTCCACGCTGGACATCGCCGCCCACCGCCGCCGTACCTTTCGAGACAGTTTAAGGGTTAAACCGCGGCAATCCCATTTCAAGGCTGGAATTCAGGGGCCAAAAGTGTTGAAGCCCGCCTCCAGCCACTTGATAGCAGGGGCGCGCGCCTTTGCAGCGCTCGCATCCGCCGTTGAATTCGGCGGTGGTCACGAATGCGCGTCGGAGGCGATTTGCTGCTGCGCGTTAAATGCCCGCGGCGTCTTTGCATGCTCTCCAAGCAGCGCCGAAACGCAAGTCTGAAGCATATAGAAACGGCCGCTACTTGGGGTTGGGAAAGGTTGTACTTGGTCTCGCTATGGTTTAACGGAGTAGCTGTGCATATCTTTGAAGCCGCGCGCGCGACACAGCACCAGCAACAGCAATGCGCGTGGCCCTGCCCACGCGACCGGGTGTGTGCCTCAGCTCATTTCCAAATTGAACGGCTTTCGATCACTACCACCTCGTGTGCATTAAACACCACCACCCATCCACTCACCATGGCCATGACGGTGCTACCCAGTTTCCAGACCTTCTTGCAAAACTCGGCCACGCCGCAGCCGCCATCGCCGCTGCTGAGCGGCGACCAGCAGAGCCCCAGCTACTCGCCTTACGGCTGGCACCAGGCCAGCACCATGCAACTGCCTTACTGCAACGACAACTTCAGCTACCACCACCGCTACTCGCCCGTGTCCAGCCCCAGCAGCAGCTCCGAAACAGAGGACGAGGACATGGCGTCGACTCGCCGTACAGGATGCAAGCGCCCGCTCACGAGCGTCGGTCTCAACGCCGCGCCGTTGTCACCGTCGACCGCCTGCGGCACGGCCGGCAAGCGCGTCAAGAAGAAATACCTCAAGGAGCGCGAACGCTGCGAGATCGTGCGTCGCGTGCGCGCGGGTGAGAAGCAGGCTCACCTAGCCAAGGAATTCGGCGTCTCGCGCGCCGCCGTGTGCTACCTGCTCAAGCACCAGATAGAGATCATGCGCCGCTCGTCGCAGCGCCTCTGATTAGTGAGAGCAACCGCTTGTCCGGCGGCAGGGATTATTATTATTTTATTGGTAGCCAGGAGCATCAATACATTTTTGTGTCATCGATCGTCTTCTTCTAGCGCCATTGCACTTCACGTAAGCTTAGAGCAGCCACCGCCGACCATTTTCACGTCGATTCGATGATGCCTGCGCGTGTGGCTTCGTTTAACGTGCTGGGTGGGGCGGAAAGACACGCTGTGAATGCGACCGCCCGTGTCTTTGTCGCTGCAATTCCCGACGGCACTGTCGACTCGACAAGGGCATGACCCAACAAGCTGCTGTTGTCGACAGCGTCAGCACCACGTCGCCCTGCCAGTCGAAGCTAAACGCGCATGCTTGGCTTCGAGGCAGGCTCCTTGCGGCCCATCGACATACTTTGCCACGCGCAGCGCAAGCTAGAGGGGGAGCGTACCGCAGCGATTGGCGGGACGCACGCGCAGCCAACTGACTCCGCTTCGTGGCACGAAGTTCGTGCATAGCACTGATTGCCAAGCAGCAGCCATACAGGTGGGGCCCTCCCCAACGCTGAGCGAGTTGTGCGCACCAAGCGGCATTCGTGCTCGATAACTTTGCAGTGTACATGTAATTCCAAGCGGAATGAGTTTTGCCTCGTCACAGACAGTTGAACTTCAACGCGGTAAAGAGACCGCGCTATTTAACTCCGCGTATCAATGCGGCACCGCCACATCAATTGAACACCACTGGCGCTGATCGTGTGAGGTCGATCATCGACGGCCAAAGCATTTTCTATCGCTGTTGGTGGGTGCTTGGCGAAGTACAGCTCGAGCAATCGATCTGCTCGTCGCCAATAGTCCGCGAATCACGAACTTCTATCAACAGCAGCGTGGAAGTGCGTAGTGTCCACCACGGTTTTTTTAACAACACCCTGTCAAAACAATGAACGACATGGTGTTCATAGTTTTTGACAGGGTAGTTTGAAAACTCATGGAAGGAGGATTTACCGCACCGATCTAACAACGAGCGTCGGAGAAAGAGGCTGCGGTGGGCTGTTGCTTTGTGAGCAGAGGAAAACTCGGTATCCTCGCCTCGCAGCTACTCGAAGGATAGAGGGCACCCAGTACATAGAGACCAAGCCACGATTGATGATTCGATATCGGTGTGGAACGGAGGGCATCGCATCTCCTCGTTCAGCTTCGCCACAATGCACTCGTCGTGGAACTGGTGGCCGAACGCATCGCCGTCCAGACTCGAGTTGCACAGCGTGCACACGCCCGCGTCCTCCACCTCGTCCTCCACCTCGTCCTCCACCTCGTCCGCCAGCTCGTCGCCCTCGTCCGACGTCACCGACAGGGACGAGCACACGCTGTCGCGCAAGCTACCGAGGTTGAAGCTGTTGCTGCTGCTACTGTTGACCCCACATAGTCCGTTGAGCGGGTGGTGCTTGTCGCTCACGTCGCCCAGCACAAAGTCCGCCACCAGCTGCGTCACGCTGCCGCTCACGATGGAGCGCGTCTTGCGCGCACGGCGGGGAGAGCTGTTTGGGTAGTGTGGTGACGGGGAACGCGAGATAGGTTCGGGCGTTTTCACGCCAATGATAGTCTGGGTATGGAGTGGGGACGATAGCTAAGGCGGTGGTGAGCAGACATCTCTTTAGAGGCGTCTTGGCGTAGTGGCGCTTTATAGTTTGTAGTTTTGTAGGCAGCTCGAGTGAAGTTGCCTGCTGAGGGACTCATTGGTATATCGCTGTTCACGCAAATTGAGGGGATGGCTGTGTCGTCGTCGACGAAAAACTGCAAGCAGCAATCGCTGTTGCACCGGGTTGATGCCGTGTGTGCGTGGGACGACCAAGAGCATTGGAGTAATCGGTCCGTAAACCCCGGTGGTGGCCCTCAGCTCTGGTGTAAGTCGGCGAAGCATCCACGTCCTGTGACGGTGTCGCGGGTGTCGGGAAGATTTTCGCTTGAAGACTCGAGGCATCTTCAACCAGCAGGAGACTGCAGCTGCAGCCATTGCTGTAAAGCGGGAGTCTCCAATGGAGAGTCTCCGCTGCATGCCCGAGAAGTCTTCAGTGAAGACTTCTCTTCAGGCAGCCGAGGCCGAGCGAGCAAATCGCAGCCGTCGCTGTCGTGGCGTCGAGCGGATACACTGCCGCCGATATAGGTGGCCTTACCGCTGCCGTCATCGGAGATCCTGTCGGTCGCTTGGCTGCTGCTGTGCGTCGCAGAGGAAAATCCCGTCGCCAAAAGCTGTGGAGCTGCGGGTTTTAAGGAGACTCTATTGAAGCAGTTAAAGCTGTGGAAGCTGCGATGGCCCCTGGGTCGTTCGTAGCCAGCAAAGCGGCCATGCCGTGATGGAAGTTTGCTGAATCACTGGACGAAAGGCGAATGCGGAGGCGCCTTCGATTGGTGCAAATGGCGCTAGAATGATGGTCGCGAGGTGCTTACGCCGGGTACAGTGGATCACGACAGCGGTCGGACAAGCAATCCCTGTGGGAAGTTATAGCCTCACTTCATAAAGGTTATCAGGATACCGAGATATCCTGGAGCAGCCAGAATTCGCTCATTATCGTGGAAGTAGCATCTCATTTGACGGAGGTATCAGGAATCAAGGGTGGTCCCGAAAATAGTCCTCGCATTGCACAGGGCGACTTGATAGATTACGGAGCACCCGTGTCCCGAGCGGCGCATGGAAGAGCCATATTACGCGCTGGGCAGTCTCTTTTCCGCTGGACGGATGCGATTGCGCCGCGACGTGGCCAACCTTCGCGGTCTACCGCCCCGTGCCGATCTCCATGCATTTCCCAATTAACCCGTTAGTGACCGCATTGACAGCAGCGGCAACAACACCGAACGCGCAGACATGCTGACGGCCCACCACCAAATGTATCACCAGCATCGCCACTCGAGCACGAGCTCGTCCGCCAGCCGCAAACGCCCCGCGCCGACCCCGCTGTCCCCATCGGCGGCACTGCTTGAGCAGCTCTCGCTCCGCGTCTCCGCCGTGCGCCTCAGCAAGCGCGACGTGCGCTACGAGCTCCACGCGGAGCACGCCGCCTCGCAGACCCGCTGGCGCAAGACGCGCTCCTTCGACGAGTACAAAACATTCCAGATGCAGCTGCTGGCGGCGCTGCGCCTCGGCCACTTCTGCCAGGCCGAGTGTCCGTGGCTCTACACGTTCGTCAAGAGCTACTTCCCCGGCTCCGGCACGCTCTTCGGACTGGGTGGCCACAGCGACTGCGCCGTGGAGAAGCGCCGCGACGCGCTGGAGCACGTGCTGACGTCGCTGCAGAGGTTCGTGGCGAACCGACAGAACGCGGCGGCCTGCTCCATCGTGAGCGGCAGCGTGACGCAGCTGGTGGCGGACTTTGTGCTGGGCGACGTGAGCGACAAGCACCACCCGCTCAACGGACTATGTGGGGTCAACAGTAGCAGCAGCAACAGCTTCAACCTCGGTAGCTTGCGCGACAGCGTGTGCTCGTCCCTGTCGGTGACGTCGGACGAGGGCGACGAGCTGGCCGACGAGGCGGAGGACGCGGGCGTGTGCACGCTGTGCAGCTCGAGTCTGGACGGCGAGGCGTTCGGTGCTTCGACATCAAAGGCGGACAGCTTCCACAGCTCATCGAGCAGCCGCAGCAGCGTGCTGAGCTACTCGACGGCGCTGTCGTGCGGCCACCAGTTCCACGACGAGTGCATTGTGGCGAAGCTGAACGAGGAGATGCGATGTCCCACGTGTCACGCAGAGGTCGACGCGTTTTAAAGCGCGCTCGTCCTAGTTATTTATTCATTCATGCTCGACGCATGCCGAACTATGTCTATACTCAATGAAATCCCATTCGATTCGATTGAAAACTTGTTGGATTGTTTGTGAGGTATTACAACTATTGTAAACGCCTTTCACCTGCTTAACACGTGAAGGGCACATGAAGGATTCATTGTGATGAGGAAAATTGATCAAGCTACAGACAACGGCGGCGATGACGCCATACCACAAAACCCGCCCACTTTATTAACTTTGTCAAGGTGTCAAGAAACTCGCGATGGGGGTTACTCGTTATTACTAGCGTTAGTTGGTCAGATCCCGTTAATCCCCACAAACAATCCAACAAGTTTTCAATCGAATCGAATGGGATTTCATTGAGTATAGACATAGTTCGGCATGCGTCGAGCATGAATGAATAAATAACTAGGACGAGCGCGCTTTAAAACGCGTCGACCTCTGCGTGACACGTGGGACATCGCATCTCCTCGTTCAGCTTCGCCACAATGCACTCGTCGTGGAACTGGTGGCCGCACGACAGCGCCGTCGAGTAGCTCAGCACGCTGCTGCGGCTGCTCGATGAGCTGTGGAAGCTGTCCGCCTTTGATGTCGAAGCACCGAACGCCTCGCCGTCCAGACTCGAGCTGCACAGCGTGCACACGCCCGCGTCCTCCGCCTCGTCGGCCAGCTCGTCGCCCTCGTCCGACGTCACCGACAGGGACGAGCACACGCTGTCGCGCAAGCTACCGAGGTTGAAGCTGTTGCTGCTGCTACTGTTGACCCCACATAGTCCGTTGAGCGGGTGGTGCTTGTCGCTCACGTCGCCCAGCACAAAGTCCGCCACCAGCTGCGTCACGCTGCCGCTCACGATGGAGCAGGCCGCCGCGTTCTGTCGGTTCGCCACGAACCTCTGCAGCGACGTCAGCACGTGCTCCAGCGCGTCGCGGCGCTTCTCCACGGCGCAGTCGCTGTGGCCACCCAGTCCGAAGAGCGTGCCGGAGCCGGGGAAGTAGCTCTTGACGAACGTGTAGAGCCACGGACACTCGGCCTGGCAGAAGTGGCCGAGGCGCAGCGCCGCCAGCAGCTGCATCTGGAATGTTTTGTACTCGTCGAAGGAGCGCGTCTTGCGCCAGCGGGTCTGCGAGGCGGCGTGCTCCGCGTGGAGCTCGTAGCGCACGTCGCGCTTGCTGAGGCGCACGGCGGAGACGCGGAGCGAGAGCTGCTCAAGCAGTGCCGCCGATGGGGACAGCGGGGTCGGCGCGGGGCGTTTGCGGCTGGCGGACGAGCTCGTGCTCGAGTGGCGATGCTGGTGATACATTTGGTGGTGGGCCGTCAGCATGTCTGCGCGTTCGGTGTTGTTGCCGCTGCTGTCAATGCGGTCACTAACGGGTTAATTGGGAAATGCATGGAGATCGGCACGGGGCGGTAGACCGCGAAGGTTGGCCACGTCGCGGCGCAATCGCATCCGTCCAGCGGAAAAGAGACTGCCCAGCGCGTAATATGGCTCTTCCATGCGCCGCTCGGGACACGGGTGCTCCGTAATCTATCAAGTCGCCCTGTGCAATGCGAGGACTATTTTCGGGACCACCCTTGATTCCTGATACCTCCGTCAAATGAGATGCTACTTCCACGATAATGAGCGAATTCTGGCTGCTCCAGGATATCTCGGTATCCTGATAACCTTTATGAAGTGAGGCTATAACTTCCCACAGGGATTGCTTGTCCGACCGCTGTCGTGATCCACTGTACCCGGCGTAAGCACCTCGCGACCATCATTCTAGCGCCATTTGCACCAATCGAAGGCGCCTCCGCATTCGCCTTTCGTCCAGTGATTCAGCAAACTTCCATCACGGCATGGCCGCTTTGCTGGCTACGAACGACCCAGGGGCCATCGCAGCTTCCACAGCTTTAACTGCTTCAATAGAGTCTCCTTAAAACCCGCAGCTCCACAGCTTTTGGCGACGGGATTTTCCTCTGCGACGCACAGCAGCAGCCAAGCGACCGACAGGATCTCCGATGACGGCAGCGGTAAGGCCACCTATATCGGCGGCAGTGTATCCGCTCGACGCCACGACAGCGACGGCTGCGATTTGCTCGCTCGGCCTCGGCTGCCTGAAGAGAAGTCTTCACTGAAGACTTCTCGGGCATGCAGCGGAGACTCTCCATTGGAGACTCCCGCTTTACAGCAATGGCTGCAGCTGCAGTCTCCTGCTGGTTGAAGATGCCTCGAGTCTTCAAGCGAAAATCTTCCCGACACCCGCGACACCGTCACAGGACGTGGATGCTTCGCCGACTTACACCAGAGCTGAGGGCCACCACCGGGGTTTACGGACCGATTACTCCAATGCTCTTGGTCGTCCCACGCACACACGGCATCAACCCGGTGCAACAGCGATTGCTGCTTGCAGTTTTTCGTCGACGACGACACAGCCATCCCCTCAATTTGCGTGAACAGCGATATACCAATGAGTCCCTCAGCAGGCAACTTCACTCGAGCTGCCTACAAAACTACAAACTATAAAGCGCCACTACGCCAAGACGCCTCTAAAGAGATGTCTGCTCACCACCGCCTTAGCTATCGTCCCCACTCCATATCCAGACTGTCGTCAACGGGAAAAAAAAATGCACCGCACAGACCCCGCTCTCCACATATTTTACGATCTCGTTATATGGAACAGGACCAAGGTATCCAACAAGCTCTGCTAAGATGGCCTGAGCGAGTTGTGGCTTAATTACGCTTGCATGAAGGACTTTATGCAGTTTTTGCGAACTTTGGTGCACTTTCGGTGCATGTACGAAACACTACTAGTGTCAACTTTTTAATGCTCATGCTCAAATACTGACTGCAATCGAAGATTGTCTTCTTCCATCAACTACGAATCACGCCATTGACGTGATCCACGATAGCCCCACAGTTTTCGTTGTGTATGCTACAATTTGATTGTTTGTTCAGCACGAGTTGGTACACGATTCGACTAACTGTAAACGAAGGAATTGTCAGACAATCATTTTTACATAGAATGAGGGCGAGCACGAAGCAAACATTTATTCGCTCTGATAATACATGAACATTGCTCGCACCAGGCAGCGCGATTAACTCAGTGCTAGCGCTGGGACTACCAGCAGGCACCACACGTATCCAGATATTTACATCCTCAGATGTTTCTGTTGCTGTTGCTACGTGGTTGACCCCGTCGTAAACGGAATGCACTCTTTGTACACCTACCACGAGTACGAATTCTTGAGCAAACGGACACCCAGCCAGTACCAATGAAACACGCAACCACCATTCTTCTCGCAGGATGAGTAGTCGATGGTGTAGTCCTTCCCGAGGATTGACTCGTGGCAATTGCCGCTCTCCAGCACACGCGTTTCATCCAACCAGACCTCACACGGACCGTCGTGCGTGTAGCCCGTTGAGTGTATAACACCTCTCGCTGGAATTGGCTGCAGTGTTCCCTTGGGGTCGGTCCATCCGCAAAAGTAGTCAGAACCTTCAGTCACCGTAAACTTGGCTCTCTGTCCATGAAGCCACACAGGGTCTTGTAGCCGTTCTCACGGCGCCATGCGTTGAAGTCTTTCTGAGTCGCGAAGCCTTGGTTTTCAATGAAGGCAAGCGGATTGTACTTGGTTTCTTTGCTGTTCGTTGTCCACTGTGGTTCCGGTTGCAACACAATTTGGTGGGCGTCGGCGGTGGGGCCCAGTAGAACCGCGCTAGACAATCTTGCAACCACGGCGAGTGTTGACACTAGAGAAGGAACCATTGGGAAGTCGGGAGGTCGATTGCCTGTTGGACGGCGAAAATTGAAGTGGCATCGAAGCTTGAACAATTTTGATACCAGCGCGACAACTGACTGGTGGGCACTCGGCACAAACGCTCAAACTGTTCATTCGGTGCATCTTTTTCACGAACACCGGATGCGAAGTTGCTCTCTCTCACAGGTTTCGTGCCAGAAAAAATTGATTCGATCTCTTTCGACTTGCGGATGGTTTATGCAATTTGAAGATTTCGGCAGAATATGGGTGTGTGAGCACATCGAGGTACCCATAGTTTTCCCCCCATAGAAGAAGCATTGTGTGTTGGCTCCGGTCTATCGACTTCCAACTTTGCCTCGCTACCGGTACTGTAGAATTATTTTGCTTGCAGTGTTGAGGATTTACTTATCAATGTGGAACCATGTTGCTTGCAGAAAACGTTACCACATTGTGTCGGAGACTGCAGCTGTTCCTTGAACAGTGTTCAAGAACTACGCAGTTATTGAGAACCAAAAAAATACTACATGTACTGGTGCATGTATGTGCAGTACCTTACCATGAAAGCTCAGTCACAGCATACAAATCCAGCCAAGTTTTGCTTCAAAGAATAAAGACAAAACCACTTGAGAAATCTGTAGTGTTGAGGCAAAGTTTATTTAGGTAACTTACAAAACAAGAATCTGTACATACCCAAAAAGCAATGTTTTCCCCAAGTGCAGGGTGCCTGGTACCGATGAACACTTTTTTTGACCACGGGTCTCATGCACCCATGAGTTTCACGACGCCAATGTTGGGATGGATGCTCGAGGGTAGAGAGGAGCCACAATACGAAAGCAAAAGCCACAGCACTCTGAGTGCCGGTAAAGGTGAGGAGCAACAAGACTTGGTGGACAAAAGAGGGTGTAGCAGTTGTTACCACTAACGTGAGTATTAATTCAAAACTCCGCGTCGGTCTTGACGTCGATTTTAGCTCCAGTGCGAGCGGTGGTCCTTGTCGTTGGCCGCCTTTCCCCACGCGATGGTCCCGAACAGCAGAATCATCGCTGGAACGAGCACAGGGCTATTCTCCTTAATCTTGCGCAGCGTCTTGTGCGGGAGCGTGGCGATGAGGCTGCGCGCTGGGTGAACCTCGTAAGGCGAGAGGTGGCGCGTCACACGGTCCGTCTGGTAGGCAGTTTTGCGCCACCAATTCATCATTTCCGGACCGGGCGACATATTGACGGGATGAAAACGCTATGGAGTAGATTGGGATCTGTGCAATAATTGAACTCTGTTGACGTTTACAAAGTGATGAGCACTCGATTGCGCCGCCGAACACCGGAACAATCGGCTGCTAATTGGCTAATTTGCTGCTAATCGCGAGCCTTCTCAGCGACTTCAACTTCTAGCGTCGTTGTGCCAGAAGTGCAACAGTGCCAGAAGTTGAAGCACAGTATCGTGAACCTGTGCTACCTTATAGTGAAAGGTCGCCAATTTGAGCGAACTGTGTAATCTGATGTCCAATGCACAGAATGGTTGATATGACAGTCTAAAGCACTGTCATATACTAGCTTCTAGCGAGCAGCAAGCCCCCCTTGCTGCTCCTCGAACTCTTTTCAATGTCGCTCTTCTTTTAGTTCGGCTCCTTCTCTATCTACTCTTCTATCTTGCTTCGGTCCTATCGTCTTCGCGCTATCCTCCACTGTCCTGGTTCCTCTGCAAGACCCCCAGCTCCAACATTCCCCAACAATGTGCTGCACAACATGGTGACTCAGCGGGACAATTCATTTTAGATGAGGAGCAACTCCAAAGGTGACTCTGGAACATTCACTGCGGAGTACCTCTAGGTCATGCCTGATGATAGAAAACTCAAGCATTTTAATATCTTCCACACTCTGCCTCCCCCAATCCATTGTATGATCTATCGTTTCGGAAGCCAGGTACAGTAATAACGTTCACTGAAGGGCCTTTGGTGATCGAGCAATCGAGCTCATCTTTATCGTGACTTGAAGGGATGACGGGGGAGCACTGTAATTACAGCAGACCTTCTGTAAATTGTAGGTACACTGCCTACGGTAATTAGTCCGACTGAGACTATTTTATGTGTAAGGGATTTTGACTTCGTTACACTAAATAGTCTAAGTTAGACTATTTAGTGTACTGAGACTATTTATAAATCCAAAAATAGTCTTGGTGTCAATGGATGCTGGCGGACTCGAACCCTCAACACGACACTCAGAGCTCAACTGCACAAACGGCTGAGCCATATTGCATCTAACATTTTGACTTCATCAAACCAAAATCTATGGTTAACATTTACGTCTTCTTGCCCACTATTTCTGAATTTGCCTTCACAGGCTCTCCATCGAAGTGCACACGGTGTTTCTGAATGATATCTTGTAGATGAGGGTAAAGCTGAGTAACAGACCACGTACCATCAATACCAAGCGACAACCCGCACCGAATCATCGTCTTACGCGCGTAAGACATCCCATTTTTGTCTTTTTGGAGGTTGACAGCTTCGACAGCGTCGGCAGCAAGTTGAAGGAAGAACTTTTTCCCTGGGTTTTGAAGTTTTCCGGACCACGAGCCGTCCTTCCTGATCTTGTTTTGCCAATACTCGTTCTTTATCAATTCCATCTTCTTCTCGTTCCACTTGACTTTCCAGGCATCCTTTATCTTTGAAATTACAAAAGAGTCCGCTGGCTGGCATAGATCCGTAGCGTTGGGGGGAAAAAACTTGAGGTCGAATTTGATAGCATTAAGCTCAACGCGACACTCGTCCGCCGCGAGATGACCTGAGCAGTTGTCGAGGTAAATGGTTTTCGTACACCCTCGGGGGTCTGCACGTATCGCTCGTCTCTCTTTTAGATATTCTCGGAACAGCTTTTGCGTCATCCACTCTTTCTTGATCGAGCGATAGCATACACCAGGAGTTTGATCTGGAACTCCGTGAATAGGATAGTTCCCCTCAGAGCTCATAAAAATCATCATTGGGGAGTGAATCCGCGCGCTTGGTCCTCCTGACAGCCGAACCACCATGGTCATTCCTTCGCCGCCCGACACCACATCAGCATACTTGACAACAGTGTCCCCGGAAAATCCGAGCGTCTTGCCGTTATCGAAATCCACAAACAAAGTGAGTTTCATCGATGTTCTCGATGGCGTTTTCGTTGAGCGATCCGTCTGCAAAACCACGCTGCAATTTGCCGAGGTGAAATGCCACCTCTCTCTCAATGTGCAAAATTTTTGCCTCGCTGAGCTGCTTTTTACCAGTTTGAGTTCTGAGTACAATCTGATACGCTTCCATGAAGGATTGAATCCACCACGGCGTGACCTTGTCAATAATCAGCGTACCTTTAGAGTCGACGCTTCTGGAATTGTAGGGTACAGTGCTTTCTCTGATGATGGCTTTAGCAAGCTGCAGTAACAGCGCGGGCTCAAACTTCACGCCAAGTTTGCGAAGTCGGTCAAACTCGTCTAACAACAGAGGATATAGCCAATCTACCCAAGCACTTCTGGGCCTCCCGCGGCCCCCAAGTGCTTTAGTGCTCACGCAACGTCTTCCACCCCGCCGACGTGCTGAAACAGCAACTGCACCGCGCTCAGCTCCCAAAATGCGCTGCCGTTTCTTCCACCAATCCAAAGCCTTAGCCAAGTTGGCGCCTCGTGTAGCAGAGTTGAAGATCGTAGAAAATGTGTGAACAGCTTGAGCGAGCATGCCTTCACTCCCGTCGGCTGCCTCATGCTTCTCCATCCAGCGGACAACCTTTCGGCGATGGGCGAGGCTGCTCACATTCTGTGTGTGCCGGGCAAAAGGTCGTGGCCCTGGTGACGGTTGTGAATCTTCGAGCTGAAGACTGGAGTCGCTATCACATTGCTCGACGTAGACCTCCAACGCGGTGGCGTCAGTCGCTTCGGTGGTTACCGGTACAGTCTCTCCAGCTTGGTCACATTTTGGACAGATGATAGGCTGTGTGAAGCCTTCGTTTTCAGTTGGACGCCTGCAGAAGACGTGCATGTTGCATGAGCAACTAGGACACTGGTGAACAGAACCAACAGGCTCGCCACATCCTCCACATGGCGAAGTAGACTTGGTAGTTGGCATCGGCGGTTTGCCAAAGCGAAAGTGGCAGCGTCAAAGCAAAAAAAACTCGCGGGCTTCCAGCACGCAGCATCCAACTTAGCCCTTCACCCCTACCACAGAAGCGGAGGTACCATCAGACACGCCATGTGGCAGTAAAATTGTGGTTCTATATGTGCTTGCAGTTGGTCGGCACTTCGAGAACCATATACAGCAAAACAATTGCTTTGGGGGAAAATCTGTAATGGGTGACTCGAACCCAGTCATGTTGATCAACAAAGTGCACCTTACCCGGACGGCTCAGGTGAGACTAATTTTGAACTTGAAGCGGTCAGACTAATTTTTAATGTTAAAAATATGCTTGAACCAGAAATAGTCTAATAGACTATTTACGAACATAGACTATTTTCGAACATAGACTAATTACCGTAGGCAGTGTACAAGAATCGTCAGTGACGGAGACGAATCGTCGCCTCCGCAGCTTGGATAGACGAGTGCCATCTGTCCTTGTAGCATGCAATGCAAACCCGCATGTTTGGACTTGTTTCCTGCCTGCCACGTAATGCCTGGCACAGCGCATTACAGTGTGCATGGATCATCTCAGCGCTCTACGGACTCGATGCTGTGTACAGCGCTGAGCGTGTCATGGTCACTACCTGTCATGATTATGGCGACCAGAGTAAACCTATCTGGTCACATAATCGTGAAATCCTACTACAGACGGTAGGCGCCACGAAACTAGAATATGAAACGAATGCCACGCCACAGCAATACATGTACATGTAATACACCGCGATTTTCTCGAAAGGCTAACGTTAGAGTCTCGCAATCAGCGTTGACATAGCGTCAACTGCAAGCAAGTGCAATGTTACCAGTACATGTGGACGTTGCTCCATCGCCGCGATGCCTCCGCCCCCCTCTACGGAACCGGGCTAGGATCGGCATTCCCAATCTTAAAGCACCAGAGGAATGGGGGGCGGGTGGTCGGTCGAGATGTGGGCCAACGCCCCAGGATACAGAGCATTATCCATGACGCGAAGTGGCGGTGCTCGCACCGTCTTGTCTCCGCATCGGCGGAGATAACCTGCTGGTTTCGTTGAACACCCGCTGAGCGCCAAGGGGAGTAAGTAAAACGGGTGTGCTAAGCTCTATCATCGAGACTTTAATCTTGCTCGCTCACTTCCCAATTCGCAAGTCCCAGTCCAAGGCGCTCGATTTGCTCTTCACCTCCACAATAATCCACGTCCCCATGAAGATCTCAAGAACCACCGTCGGACTCGCTGTTGTTGCACTTTCATCGATTGGGGCTCCTACTTTGGCACAACAGCCAGGAACCAACACCCCCGAGAAGCACCCTTCACTTCCGTCGCAAGTCTGTACTAAGGTTACCGACGTGTTGGCCCAGGTGGATCAGGTCGACTCGAAGGTCGTCAAGTGTGTGACCGAGAAATCGTCAGTCGTGATCGATGCCAATTGGCGCGCGATGAACGCTGTCGGGACGGAGGACAGTTGCAACGCGGATGGAAAGTGGAACAGCACGACGTGTTCGAGCCCGAAAGAATGTGCCAAAATTTGTGGACTAGAAGGCGCCGACTACAAGGGTAAGCACGCCATCACGACAACCGGCAAGACGCTGAACATGAAACTCGAGACGCCTGGGGGTGTAGGCACCCGCGTGTACATGCTGGACGCGTCGGGCAAGAAGTACAAGCAATTCCAGTTGCTGAACCAGGAGTTCACGTTCGACGTCGACATGTCTTCGCTGCCCTGCGGTTCCAACGGTGCGCTGTATTTCTCGAAGATGGATGCTGACGGTGGCACCGCCCGCTTCCCGGCCAACAAGGCTGGTGCTGCTTACGGCACGGGTTACTGCGATGCCCAGTGCCAGAAGGATGTCAAATTCATCAATGGTGAGGCCAACCTCAACAACACTTACGGCGCCTGCTGCACGGAGATGGACATTTGGGAGGCCAACAGCATGGCCACGGCATACACGACCCACCCGTGTTCGACCGACGGCCAGGAGAGGTGCATCGCCGACGAGGACTGTGGTGCTACTGACGAAACCCGATACAAGGGTTGGTGCGATAAGCCAGGCTGCGACTTCAATCCGTTCCGCATGGGCAACAAGAAGTTCTACGGTCGGGGCAAGAAGTACGACATTGACACGACTCGCCCGTTCTCGATCATTACGCAGTTCGTTACGGACGACAATACCGAGACGGGTGAGTTGGTGGAGATCCGCCGACTGTACAAGCAGGACGACCGCGTGGTGGCCAACCCGGCGAGTACGTGGCCGGCGCTGAAAGGTACCGACTCCATCACCGACGCCATGTGCAACGCGTCCAAGGCATACTTCGATGACCACCCGTACGTGATGGGCGGGCTCAAGCAACTCGGCAAGCAAATGGAGGGCGGTATGACGCTGGCTATGAGTATTTGGGTGGACTACGGGTCGAACATGACGTGGCTGGACAGCTACTCTACCGGAAGTGACCCGAAAGTTCCTGGTGTTTTGCGCGGAGACTGCCCGAATCCTGGTGGCGATCCGGAGAGCGTTTTTGCTGAGAGTCCTGACGCGACGGTGAAGTTCATGAACATTCGTTCAGGCGATTTCGGTTCAACGTACTAGGATGAGTGCGGACGTTCCTAGTATCTAGACTTTTTTGAGTCGATTGTACTGCTGCGATAGCTCTGAAGTACTGATCGTTTGACGGTATGTGAGTAATAATTGCCTTGTGCTTCAAGATGTTGTTATGGTTTGATCGCTCTTCGTAATCTCGGCCAAGCTGATACAGTAAAAGTAAGCTGGAATCACTGACAATTCAAGAGAAGTACTACGTATGTATTGTACTCGCCACATGAGATCGTACACGCTACAGGTGGGTTTTGTATGACAGGCCATTGGTTTCTCAAAATAGATTGGATTGATTTAAAAAGGCCACCAAAGTAAAGAGGGGATTCGTGGCTTTACAGCAAGGGTTCGATCATTGGGTGAGAAGAAAAAATGGAGGAGATTCCGCGCGTCAAGCACGAGCTGTCCGCTGCCGAGAAGATGATGGTGGTGCGGTGTCATCACTACTTCAAGCGCGAAAAAGATGAAGGCCGCGCCGAATCCCAGCGAAAGATGCGGTAACGGGTAGCTGAGTGCTTGGGGGTTGCTGAGAGCACGGTAGCTCGCATAGTAGGCCACTGGAACGCACAACACGACCCCGGTTACATCTCTGAACCGCATCCCCGCGGTCGGCCACCCCTGTCATATCCAGCGAACCTGGTGACCACCATACGAGCGATTGTGAACGAACGAAACCGCAAAGTGCTGCCTACTACTGTGAACATCATTGCCGACAAGGTTAAGAAGCGATTGGGCGAGGAGTACCCGAGCAAGACGATCAACAGAGTGATGGAACGCAACAAGTTACGGTTTGGGCGTGGAAAACTGAGCCACTACTCGGCAGATGATGTTGGAATAGTCGCGTTTCGCAACCAGTACCTACGGAAACGACTAGAGAACCATGGTCGCAAGAGAAATCCGCGCACCCCAGAGATTTACCTTGACGAGAGCTACTGCAATTTAAATCACGTCGTGCGGAGAGGCTGGATTGACACACAGCACGATGGTGGAGTACACTATGAACGTGGAGGAGTTGGGCCAAGGCTATGCATCGTTGGCGCAGGGATTGTGCGCGCAGAACGTGATGTCTTGAGAGGGGAATGGATTCCAGGCTGCTTTGTGTGTTGGGATTCGAAGAAGAGGGCGCGCAACAGCGAGGACTATCACGGAAATTTTGATCACCAACTATTCGAGAGATGGTTCAGTATGATGTGCGAGACGGCAGCACAAAACTATGGGGCCTGTCATATCTATATGGATAGTGAACGTTACCACAAGCGTCACCTAAATCCCCCGCCTACAGCAGCCTGGAAGAAGATGGAGATTGCAAAATGGCTGACTGATCACTGCATTCCCTTCGAATCTGCATGGAGAAAGGCAGAGCTCATCTGTAACAGGGTTACACAGGCTGGTGTAATTGGGTACACCAGATATACGTGTATAGCCGAACTATACACGGACAAGTATACGGCAAGCCTTCTGTGTGTGCGCGTCACATACACAGTCAACAATCATTTCGAGCCGCCAATGGCACAAACATTGGCGGGCGCTAAGCGCACTGCTATTGGTGGAAAGGGGCACATTTCCACCAATCAAACGCATACATAAGGGCCGGAGCGTGAGAGCCAACCATGGATTCACCTTCGTAGATACATAAGTCATTTAGATAGGTTTGCTAAGGGCCCGCCACGCGGCGGGCTTCCATTCAATTCAGTTTTCTATTTTCAAGTTAAAGTTTCGGTCTTTTTGCTTAGAAATACACGGGGACGTGTATTTCTACTTGCATACAAAGCCTACGTAACTTACGCTTCCTCAAAAGCGCATACTAGTGTATGCTAAAGAAACAGAGCGCGTCTCGCCCTGTTTCACCTGGTAGCACTTTGTAGTCCGTCCAACGCCTACAGAGTTAGCCAAATGGATGCATTTGGCTATGGAGACGAAAACCCTTCGTCAGGCGGTGCCCTGCCTGACGGAGCTCCAAGCGCGGGTCCTCCCTGCATCACGAGGGAGGACTGCCCCCACCTGAGCGATCAGCAGTGGGAGGCACTGCTACGACTCTCGCGAGTCGTAGGTGAGTCCACCGTGGCAGCGATGCTACGGTCGCTGCCACCAAGCGAGCACCATGTAGTCGTGGTCGACTACATGGACAAGGAACGCCAACAGAAGGAGGCGTCAGCCCCTTCTCGCGTTGAGTCACTGAAGGTGTCAGTGACTCCGTTCTCGGGTGGCCAGAACGAGCCTCTTCTACGATGGCTCGTAGAACTGGAGACAGCAATTGCTGCTCGACGGATCCGGGATCCGTCGCTCCAAGTTGCGTACGCCATGTCGTGTCTGACTGGACGAGCCAGACACTGGGCGTACGGAAGACGTCTTACGGACAGTACGTGCTGGAGCACGTACGAAGACTTCAAGCGCGAGCTCAAGCTAGCGTTTGAGCCGCCTGAATCCGAGTTCAGGTCGAGGGCGGAGTTCCTCGACCTGCGTCAAGGCAAGCGCGACGTGTTGGCTTACGCCCAACACGCGAGGTACTTGGTGTCGAGTATCGTCAATCATCCGATTGACGAGGCGACACAAGTAGTCACCTTCATGAAGGGACTGAAGGATGGGCCTGTGAAGACCTATCTCTTCCGAGAGTACCCGAGTACTCTCGAGCAAGCCATTCGGCTTGCGTCGCAGGAAGAGTTTAGCCTGCACCAGGCTAAGCTCCACGCGGACACGCCAGGGGCGCCACGTCCGCGTGCAAGACCCATGGGCGGTCCAGAGCCCATGGACCTATCCAGTGCGTCTGCTGGCAGGCAGCAGACGGAGCCGCGCAGAGGCGCGGGACGGTGTTTCCGGTGTGGAAACACCGGCCACTTCGCACGTGAGTGTGTAGCAGGCCCGGGGCCTGCTGCTCGCGATACGTCGTATCGTGCCACACGTGGCACGTCGTATCGCGCCAACGGGGATCGTTGGCGCGGACGACCAAAAAACGCTGGAAGCCAGTAGGGGCGGGGCGCCCTACTGGTGTAGTCACACATGCCGATGTCGGGCATGTGACGGCTACAGCCCCTTGTGGTGCCGGACACCACAGCAAGCGTCAGGATGATCAAGCAGGGCTGATCATCCTGGAAGTCGCGGTGCATGGGAGAACCATGCACGCGCTAGTCGATTCGGGTGCATCGAACAACTTTGTTCGACTGCAAAGCCTGAGGGCTATGAACGCCGAGGAGAAGACGACTCCTCGAAGTGAGTTGGTGGTGCGCCTGGCGACAGGAGCAACCGTGAAAACGCGCAAGCGAACTGTATCAGTTCGCTTTGGCTGTGAAGGCCGGGCCTTCACTGAGGACTTTATCGTCCTGGATCTAGACGATAAGTTCGACATGATACTGGGCATGCCGTGGCTCAAACGCCATGCCCCAGTGATAGACTGGAAGTCCCAGTCTATAGTCTCTTACGGCTTCGAGGACGCATGCGTCCTCGATTCGGCAGATAGCGCGACAGAGAGCGATGGCCCTGACAGCGCTGCGAGTGCGTCGCGCAGTAAACGCGACGTGAGCGAGGTCACCCTCGCTCAGCCAAGCCAAGACTGCGCGTCGACCGTAAAGGCCGACGCGCTCAAGACGAGGACGGAAGACGACCGGGACGCTTCCTCGCCTGTGCCCGGGGCACAGGCAAATCGACGAAAGGTGGGTGCACTCCGGGAGCGCACCCTCTCCCAAACCGGGTTTGGAAGAAACGCCTCGCAGGCCGGGCCTGCGAGAGCCAATATCAAGAAGAACCCTTTCCGGACGGGGTCCGGAAAGGCAAGAATACAGAAGAACCCGTCTCGGGCCGGGCCCGAGGCGAAGCACCAAGAGAAGACGCCTCCTCAAACCGGGTTTGAGGAGTCAAGGATCAAGGCATCTCGACGGGCCGGGCCCGTCGAAGAAAAAGATATGGGTCGAAACCAGGCCGGGCCTGGCACCCATCATCGCGGCAAGGGTCGCGATGTGAGGAGTGAAGCTGACTCCTCACTTTTGAATCGGGCCGGGCCCCGACGGGAAGAGATCGCCTCCCCGTCGCAAGAGCGCGATACGCCTAAGGGTGTAGCTGACGTGGTTGCGTCACCCGCAAAGGGTGACGTCACGTACGAGAGAGTGAATGCGTTAACGCAAACACTCTCGGGCGTCAAGTGTCAGCTCCTGACACTTGAGGGTCCTCCGAGCACTGCCTCGGAGTTGACAGCGCTGGAAGTGCAGAGCTGGAAGGGCTTTGCACGGGATCTACGCGCCGGGCGCGTAGAGCAAGTATGCATCCTCACCGCGCGTGAGGATACCGAGATCACAGTGGAGCTCGAGGACCTGCGGCAGGTCCTCGTCAAGCATCCTGAGGGCGACACTGCCCTCAGCGCCAAGACCAAGAAGGACCGCTTTGCCGAGCAAAGCTGGGACTCGCTCAAGGCGAGTCCCTATTACGATGTGCTCAGGGAATACGCGGACGTATTCCCTGATGAGGTTCCCGCGGAGCTTCCGCGGGACAAGGGCATTCAGCACGAGATTGATCTCGTGCCGGGGACGAAGTACTGCGTCACACGACAGTGGCCACTGCCGCGTGAGCAGGTCCAAGCCATCGACGAGTTCTTCGAAGCTCGTCGGCGCGCGGGGCAAGTGCGGGAAAGCAAGTCCCCGCACAGTGCTCCGACGTTCTGCGTCAAGAAGGCGCAGGGCGGATGGCGCATTGTCCACGCGTTCAACAAGTTGAACGAGGCAACGATACCGGCGCAGACGCCGATACCGCGAAAAGATGTGATCATCGATTCGATGAGCAAGAGCACCGTGTTCAGTGCTCTTGACTTAAGAGATGGTTTCTACCAAATCTTAATGCGTGAGGAGGACATCCCCTTCACAGCTGTAAGCACGCCAAGCGGCATGCTTTGGGAGTGGATGGTGATGCCACAGGGGCTGAAGAACGCCCCTGCGACGTTCAACAGGTGCGTCACACACCTGTTGCGATCGATTCGCGACTTCGCGCCGACGTACTTCGACGACGTGTTCGCCCACAGCCAGGCTGTGGGCGGGAAGACCGCCACAGAGATGCACAGGGAGCATCTCCGTCGTCTGCTCGCGCTGATGCGTGAGCACAAGCTATATGCAAACTTGAAGAAGTGCATATTTGGTGCATCCGAGATTCCGGTTCTCGGATGTCTTGTCGGCAAAGACGGAGTCCGCCCCGATCCTGAGAAGGTCAGGGTCGTCAACGAGTGGCCTGCGCCCTCGAACGCCAAGGAACTGAGGCAGTTCCTTGGGCTGGCCACGTACTTGTGCAAGTACGTGCACGATTACGCTGGGCGCATTCGCCCACTGTCACGTCTCCTGAAGAAGGACACGGAGTGGCAGTGGTCTGCTGAGTGTCAGCAGGCTTTCGATTCAGTCAAGCAGGGCTTGACTGAGGCGCCGGTCTTGGCCATCGCTGACCAAGACCGCCCGTTCCACGTGGTGTGCGATGCATCCGATTATGCTATCGGATGCGCGCTGATGCAGCACGATCACGACGGTCGTGATCGTGTAATCTGCTATCACTCGCGTCAGCTTAAGCAAGCTGAGCGCAACTATCCAGTGCATGACAAGGAGCTCCTTGCCATGAAGTACGCACTGGCGAAGTTCCGTGTCTATCTCCTCGGAGATAAACCGTTCGTGGTCTATACGGACCACGCATCGTTGCGGACGGCTGTGAAGTCGCCGCACCTCTCTCAAAGAATGGCACGGTGGCTGTCATTCTTCGCGGAATACAACTTCCAGGTTGAGTACAAACCTGGAAGACTCAACGTGGTGGCCGACGCGCTCTCGCGTCGACCGGATTACAACTACAAGGTAGTTGATGTCAACGCCATTGGCGTTGAGCGAAGCAGTGTGCCCACGTCATCGCTGCTCGATGACGTGCGTAAGGCGTATGCGCTTGACGACGACGTCAAGCGCCTGCTGGATTATGTGAAGGAGCCGACCGACGCCGGGCGTCGAGCGCTGCCTCCACATCTGCGTTCGAATGTGCACCGATACAGCGCACACGATGGGCTGCTGCTTTATAGCACAGCTGACGACGATGCTGCACGCATCGTCGTCCCAAACGATTATGACCTGCGGTTGCGGGTCATCTACGAGTATCACGATGCCCCATGGGCGGGGCATCCGGGCCGAGAGAAGACGTACCTGCTTCTCTCGCGTGACTTCTACTGGCCGCGCCAGTACAAGTGGGTGCGCAAGTACGTTCGTGCTTGCGAAGCGTGCCAACGTGTGAAGCCGACATTGGCTTCACAAGCACCGCTGCAATCTCTGCCAATCCCGGCAGAGTGTTGGGAGTCCATTAGTATGGACTTCATCTTCGGGTTGCCGCCCGACGCCAAGCGTCGGACTGGCATAGCGGTCTTTGTCGACCGCTTCAGCAAGATGGTGCATCTTGCTGCGGTGCCAGCACAGGTCACATCCAAACAGACGGCTCGTCTGTTTGTTGATCTTATCTTCCGATCTCACGGGATGCCCCGCGAGATCGTATCGGACCGTGACCCTCGGTTCACGGCCGCTTTCTGGAAGGAGGTCTTCGCCCTCCTTGGCACGCGACTGTCGATGTCGACAGCCGATCATCCTCAGACCGATGGTCAGACCGAGCGCGTGAACCGCGTGCTCGGTGACATCCTCAAGAGTTACGCCCACTCGTTCACCGAGTGGAGCGACTGTTTGCCGATGGCGGAGTTCGCCATCAACAACTCGGTGCATGCCTCTACGGGGCATACACCGTTCTTCGTGAATGCCATGCGGCATCCACGTGTCCCTGCCACCCTCGGCGGGGTGACAGCTCCCTTGAGTGGGGGAGGAAATGCGAGTGAAGCGCACTCACATGAAAATGCCGCAGCAAAAGCTGCAGCCAACGAGGATTCGTTGGCCGCTGTGACGCGAGCTGACGCAGCGCGTCAGCGAATGGAGAACATCACGTCCGCACCGGGTGCGGGCGTCGCAGATGACACCGCCTCCGTGCCGGACACGGACGCGCCAAGGCAAGACCAAGACCGCCTCGCTCTGGGAGCGAAGCGACAAGCCAAGGATCGTCCCACGTCTGCCTCAAGAGCAGACGTGACGGACACCGGGAGATCCCAAGTGACGAAGGCTGTGACGTCGCCGGGCGACGTCACTTCGATGACGAACAAGGCCACGTCCGCAGCACCTGCGGACGTTCAAGACGAAAGACACCTCGTGCATGGCACGAGGTCAAGCGATGTCACATTGGTCGAGACGACCAATGTCGATGCAAGGGACTTCGTCCAAAGCAGACAAGCCGTCATGCGGTTTGTCCGTGATGCTATTGCATCTTCTGTCGATCGACAGAAGATGAACGCGGACAAGAAGTCAAGGAACAACATTAGTGAGTTCAAAAGGAATTCATTAGTTTTACTGTCTACGCAAAACCTGCCTAGACATGCAGTCTCGGACTTTGGAGCGAGCTTGCTCGCTCCACGCTTCATCGGCCCCTTCCGTGTCTTGCACCGCCAAGGCACAGCATACACGCTGGACATACCGTCCAGCATGCGACTGCACCCAACGTTCTACGTTGGGCGGCTGAAGGCGTATCATGAGCATGATACGCCTGCGAGCTCGTTGGAAACGAGCACGCCGGAGCCTGACGGCCCACCTAGTGGTCGTCATCAGAAGACCCCTTCGCAGCGGACCGCGAAGGGCGCATCCCGACGCTCTCCACGAGCTTCGCGAACTTCTTCTCGAGCTCAGCAGCTCGAGAAAGAGCATCGGCAGCGGTGCTCCGAGCACTCTCCACTTGCGAGGAGAGGTTCGAGATCAGCTGACCCTGGTCAGCGATCGTCTTCCACGCGGCCTCGCGGAAGGCCGCGTGATCCGCCTCAAGGCGACCAACAATCGGATCAGCCGAGCGTGGCTGATCCGGGGTGCGACGTCTTCCCCCCACCGCCTGCGCCCTTGCGGGCTGCAGACGGCTCAATTCGCTGGATTGTCGAGCGAATTGTAGCTCACCAGGAGCCACGCGCCGACCAAGGTCAGCGTCGTTTTCGATGTCGTTGGAGAGGATGGCCTCCCCAACACGACTCCTGGGAGCCGCGGAACGTCCTTGTGATGGACGTTCCGGAAATGGTGATGGCGTACGAACAGCGCCACCACCTACGGCCGAGTCGGGGGTAACCCTCGACTCAGTGATCCACTTCCCAGAGACGTCGTCAAACCACAAGGTTTGACTGGGCGGTGGAAAGGTGACACGCGCGTCGGGGAACACCCTCTCGCGCCACTTGGTCACCTTCTCGGGTACACGGATGCGCGTGTACCCCATGACATCACTCTCGGATAGTCTGTCCGCATCCTGCGGACAGACTGGACAATGCTCCCTGCGCGGAACCGCGCAGGGGATGCCCGCATCTGCACACATGTTGTGCAGATGCACCACGCGACCTGTGCTATTATGCTCATAATAGCGAGTGCGGTGCCGTTCAAGACGGTACCGATACAAGTCGGGGTTCGCGTTCCAGTTCGACACGAACTGGTTCCAGCCCTGTGCCAGAGCATGAGTCTCAGAGACCTTGCTCTGAGGACCACGGCGCGCGTTCTTGTAGTAACGCGACGCCAGGTATAGCGACGCGAAGTAATCGCGTCGCTCAGCAGTGTCAGCTCCGAGATGGAGCTGGCCCGCGATCTTATCGTCGATGATCGGACGATCATCGAAGAGAGAGACGGGCTCGGCAGCAGCCCCCTCGTCGCTGTAGCGCAGCTTCTGGATCGCCGTGGATGTCAACATCCACGGCGTCGGATCGGACGCGCGAGCAGCACGACGCCCCGCCGGCAAATCTGCCGGCGTTGAAGAACCACTTGCGGCGGAGGTAGCCTCCGCCGAGCTTGACACGTCCGAGCGCGCGCGCTTCGGGCGCGCGACTTCACCTTCTTCCAGCGCGACGTCGCGCTGGCGGCGAGAGCCCGATACGGGGCTCTCTGAAGCAGCATGCTGGCCCTCAGCGGGCGCGGCAACCTTCAACTCTGACGAGGAGTCTTCCAACTCCTCGTCGTCTTCGATCCCCTCGCTGCCGTAGTCGACAGCGAGCTCTGGGTCTAGATGTGAATCATCTAGATCCACATCCATCGCCTCGGGCCTTAGAGATTCGCCTGGCACAGCCTTCGCAGGCTGTGCCTCACTCGTAGCACCGGATCCAGGGGATCCGGTGAGCGCTGCCTTCGCAGGCGGCATATCGCTTGAAGACGCAGCCTTCACAGGCTGCGTCACACTTGACTCGCTTGCTGCTGGATCCCCAGCAGCATCAGGCTTCGCAGCAGCCCGCTCGGCCTGCTTGATCGCGAGCTGTGAGCGATAATCGCTCACAGACAACTTGGTGACCGGTGGGAAGTCCCCACCGGCGGCGGCGGAGCTTGCGGGGCTTGTGGGGGCCTTGGGACTTGACGCGCTCATTGTGGAATGGGCGCGGAGTGTTTTCTCGAGACGCGAGAAAACAGGGAGTGACCACAGATTGATGTGTGGTCACCGTTACCTCTCAGACGCGATATTCGTGTTTAAAGAGGGGGGTAGTGTAACAGGGTTACACAGGCTGGTGTAATTGGGTACACCAGATATACGTGTATAGCCGAACTATACACGGACAAGTATACGGCAAGCCTTCTGTGTGTGCGCGTCACATACACAGTCAACAATCATTTCGAGCCGCCAATGGCACAAACATTGGCGGGCGCTAAGCGCACTGCTATTGGTGGAAAGGGGCACATTTCCACCAATCAAACGCATACATAAGGGCCGGAGCGTGAGAGCCAACCATGGATTCACCTTCGTAGATACATAAGTCATTTAGATAGGTTTGCTAAGGGCCCGCCACGCGGCGGGCTTCCATTCAATTCAGTTTTCTATTTTCAAGTTAAAGTTTCGGTCTTTTTGCTTAGAAATACACGGGGACGTGTATTTCTACTTGCATACAAAGCCTACGTAACTTACGCTTCCTCAAAAGCGCATACTAGTGTATGCTAAAGAAACAGAGCGCGTCTCGCCCTGTTTCATCATCGTACTTGCTCGCCAGCACAAAGAGCCACCACGGTATGCAAGCGTTGAGATTGCACGAAGGCTCGGCCACAACGTGTTCTTCACTCCACCATACCACCCTGAACTTCAACCCATCGAACTGATTTGGGGAGTGCTGAAGAACAAGATCGCGTACAGCCCTGCAACGTTAATGAACATTCTGAAAGAGAAGGTAATTGAAACTCACAGCGAAGTCGTCTCCAATATCTGGATCGGGGCATGGAGAGCAGTACGAGAGCAAGAGAAGCAATACCGGGAGCTGGAAGACGATATCGTGTTGCCTTCCAATGGAGAGATGGAATGATCAAGCCACAGCGAGTACAGTGATTCAGCAGACACTTGAACAATGTATACCCAATTATTTCTAAATTATTTTCATAATTAGGCGTCGTCTCGTGGATCACTGAATCGGTACATCATTTTCAAAATCTTGTCACACGACAAATACTGATTACTTGCGCGGTTAACTTGATCAGGCAGCTTCTAAAATGACTCTATTTTGATGAAATAGCAAAAGAGCATGACGGTTAAAGGCATTTAATCCCATGTGGCGAATACAATAGTATGTATTAAGACAATACTCGGTTGTTCAGAGGTCCTCTAAAGCGTAAATCATCTATTTATGCTTTAGAAACTATAGAGTCCTGGTATCGCTGGAGGCTTTGCCTTATCGACTGGCGATTCTGAGCTAGGGGGTTGCTGTTGTCTGTAATAATCTAATCGTGTAAGCGGTTCCAAATTTCTGGTGGTACATTGCTGCGCGTGAGGACCGAGTTTATAACCTTGCCCAGATGTCTTGACTTGATGACAGCTACATGTACCATTGCCTTGTGCTCTGACAGTACTCGATTTCCAACCTGTAGAAATAATACCTTCAAACCGGTGTCGAATATGTACCTAACGTTAGGATACACGTCAGGAGGAACACGAACTCCTGGCTAGAATTTTTAAAATTTTTAGATGACGGTAAGTTCTCAGAGAGCCTGAAATAGTTGCTCAACCACGATTCATGGTTTTTCGTAAGACAAAACTTACGGTTTGGCAGGGCGAGTACGACAGTTTGTCTTACTTTTTGCAATCAATGTGCTGTGCTGACCACGATATTTACTATACACATTGTTGTTTCAGGCTAGAAAAAAAAATTGTGTGCAAAACGTACGACACGATGTCATACTGCAAATGCAGCACTGCCATTGGGTGAAAATTACGTGCTGCCACCCCTCCATCATAACCAACTTCCACCTAACAACACGCTGCGTGAAGAAGTGCGTGAATCACTTCTTCTCTCCACGTCGCCTCTCTTAAGTGGTGCAAGTCCCCCCAAGCAACGAGCAAAACCCTCCTACTGGCTACAGGTATTCCACATCAAGTTGTGATCTTTGGTCTGCAAGAGGAAATTCAAGCAACGGTACACCCTCTTCCTGAGTCATTGGCTTCGCGTTTTGTAAAACTTCTCGAAGAGACAGGGATCTGTGGGCTTGGCATTACGCAGTAGTAGCTAGAGGACATGATGCATAGAGTGCTGGAAGACCGAGGGTCTCGCTCGGATGCTGCTCGACGGCAATGTACTTCTACAAGAACAACTATCCTTATGGCGCAGCGACGGCAAGCTGCATGCTCTCCCAGAAAATTGTGAATTCCGTATCACGGACGTGCTATATGCTTGGCACCTTCGGTGGTTCGGTAGCGAATCCGACGGACAGTCACCCTACAAAGTCCGTGCGCACACATGATCTGTCGACACGATAAAACGACAAACGTATTCAGAGTGGCGCATCATGATGCAGCATATTTCGTCTACGATCGAGAGAGAAACAGGCACGTTACCTTCACCTACAATGACACAGCAGCAGGCTGCAGCGCTATGCATCACTAGTGTGAACAGTGTTCCCCTCGGCCCTTCAAAGCGCTCACGACGGGCTACTCAGTCGAAGGCCACGACGATGCTTTGTCTAGTCCGCCAAGTTGAGCACAGAAACAACGTCAATGCACGCACATTTGAGTACAGGCCCTGGAAGACAAGGAAACAAAATTAATTCTGCTCACCTTTCAGGAATAAACAGCTCTGTAGATATGGAAGTCTCCTTTGCTTTGTCGGCCAACTGTCTTACGAAGGTTCAACACAAGTGAATGTCATTCCCAGTGCGTTATGATATCAGACGAATGGACAGGCTCCACCCCAATACTGTACAACTTCGGAGTTGTCACGGTAATCCCCTTCGCATAGAGGTACACTGTACCGGCCCTCTCTGAGAGCTGATGATCAGGTAATGAAGGCCCTTGATAAGCTGTTATTGTAGAGTTAACTATGATATAGTGTGTACCAGCGTAGTTTCTCCAAAGCCAACCATCCTAACTTTGCTGCAGCAGTGCTGCTGGCACGGCACAAGCTCCAATCTATCTTACTTCGTCTTTTGACGCCTTCCTAAACAAACTCTTCTTTCTCTTCGCCCTCCTACACTACCGCTAACCTCCTCATAGGAGTCAACAATAATTCCTGTCCGCGCACCAGTCCGTAAAATAAATAAAATGCACTATTCCACGACGGGGCCCAGTTAATATATACATTCTTTGCTTGACACCAAAAGTTCATCTCTTGAACACGTCAAGCATGACCATTTTTGCATTATCGCAGTACAATCGACTCAAAAAAGTCTAGATACTAGGAACGTCCGCACTCATCCTAGTACGTTGAACCGAAATCGCCTGAACGAATGTTCATGAACTTCACCGTCGCGTCAGGACTCTCAGCAAAAACGCTCTCCGGATCGCCACCAGGATTCGGGCAGTCTCCGCGCAAAACACCAGGAACTTTCGGGTCACTTCCGGTAGAGTAGCTGTCCAGCCACGTCATGTTCGACCCGTAGTCCACCCAAATACTCATAGCCAGCGTCATACCGCCCTCCATTTGCTTGCCGAGTTGCTTGAGCCCGCCCATCACGTACGGGTGGTCATCGAAGTATGCCTTGGACGCGTTGCACATGGCGTCGGTGATGGAGTCGGTACCTTTCAGCGCCGGCCACGTACTCGCCGGGTTGGCCACCACGCGGTCGTCCTGCTTGTACAGTCGGCGGATCTCCACCAACTCACCCGTCTCGGTATTGTCGTCCGTAACGAACTGCGTAATGATCGAGAACGGGCGAGTCGTGTCAATGTCGTACTTCTTGCCCCGACCGTAGAACTTCTTGTTGCCCATGCGGAACGGATTGAAGTCGCAGCCTGGCTTATCGCACCAACCCTTGTATCGGGTTTCGTCAGTAGCACCACAGTCCTCGTCGGCGATGCACCTCTCCTGGCCGTCGGTCGAACACGGGTGGGTCGTGTATGCCGTGGCCATGCTGTTGGCCTCCCAAATGTCCATCTCCGTGCAGCAGGCGCCGTAAGTGTTGTTGAGGTTGGCCTCACCATTGATGAATTTGACATCCTTCTGGCACTGGGCATCGCAGTAACCCGTGCCGTAAGCAGCACCAGCCTTGTTGGCCGGGAAGCGGGCGGTGCCACCGTCAGCATCCATCTTCGAGAAATACAGCGCACCGTTGGAACCGCAGGGCAGCGAAGACATGTCGACGTCGAACGTGAACTCCTGGTTCAGCAACTGGAATTGCTTGTACTTCTTGCCCGACGCGTCCAGCATGTACACGCGGGTGCCTACACCCCCAGGCGTCTCGAGTTTCATGTTCAGCGTCTTGCCGGTTGTCGTGATGGCGTGCTTACCCTTGTAGTCGGCGCCTTCTAGTCCACAAATTTTGGCACATTCTTTCGGGCTCGAACACGTCGTGCTGTTCCACTTTCCATCCGCGTTGCAACTGTCCTCCGTCCCGACAGCGTTCATCGCGCGCCAATTGGCATCGATCACGACTGACGATTCCTCGGTCTCACACTTGACGAGCTTGGACTCCACTTGTCCAACCTGGGCCAGTACATCTGTGACCTTAGTACAGACTTGGGACGGCAGTGAGGGGTGTATTTCAGGGACGTTCTCGCCTGCCTGCTGAGCCAGGGAGGACCCCTCAAATGAAGAGATAGCGACGACAGCGAATCCAATGGTGGTTGAAAGCTTCATGGTCGCCAGAGAGATTGGTTTCTATCACTTGTACTGAAAGACGCAAAATGGAAAGTGAGCAAGAGTTGGTTTGTTTGCTTTCACGGGATCCTAAGGCATGTCGATACGGCTAGCGGGCTATCTTCGCCGCCTTCATGCGTAGGATTAAACGGTGCTTTGCTGTTGCGCAGGTCATCACATATTTTGCCGCTATGAGGTCAACCCAGCCCAATCCTTCATGAAATCCGTAGAGAGCGAGGCATGGACAGCCTACTGTAGCATACTTAGTAATTTATTGCCAACGTTGCTTACGGACAACCAACGGGAAATTGTGCTCGTGCTTTGAATACAAAAGCTTCAATTACCCGACGAACATACAGTGTACTTCCGACAGCGACTACTGGCCAAGTGCGCTGTCCTCGGCAAGACCCTGGTGCTGTGCTCGGAGATGTATACGAGCCGCACTTGTGGTCGCTGCAACCGACTGCATCTCTCTCTCCACAACCAAGATATGTTCGCGTGCCCGCACTGTGGCTTCGTGGCAAACAGGGACGAAAACGCGGCCTTCAACATCATGCGCTTTGTATGCGCTGGGTCGTTGGGGGTCTTTCAGGTCAACGGCGAGCAGCAGCAGTAGTGTAGTCTAGTTAGCATCTCGGGTTACAGCGAGAACAGGCCCCGTCGACGAGAAGCGACAGGCTTGGCGGGGTGAAGACTGTAACAAGATCATATCCTTGACGGACGGACGGGAAGGTTGCTCGAGTCATTGTGTTTAGATTCCTCGGCACAGCGGCGAACAATGCGTCGATCGCAAGATGCATCTCACGATCAACGCATGTAGTATTGTTTGCGTTGCTTCTGACAATCCGCTTGCTCGCGCTCTTTAGTAAAAAACTTCGAACGAACTGAGATTGCCTGGATAGGAGAAGTTTCGTAAACAGTCTGGAACTGGAAGCGCGGCGATCAGCTCATGGATGAACTTATTATAATACATATTTGCCAAATCACTAATCCTATCCTGCTAGCATGACGAGGCCACATGGCGGATGAATACATAAGATGCTATCTCACTCTTGAATTCACGCGCTCGAGCAGAAGTCTTTCGCCAGGAAGCCACCAGACCCAACGAAATCGATGCAGCTCTCGAAAACCACCATCGGACTTATCGCCGTCGCAGCTTCTGTGTGTGGTACCCCTTCCTTAGCGCAACAACCTGGAACCAACGTGCCTGAGGTGCACCCTCCCTTGCTTTCGAAACTCTGCACAAAGGCGCCAGACTCGAAGGTCTCTAAATGCGTGACCGAAAATTCGTTCGTGGTGGTCGACGTCAACAGGCGCAACATTACCGAAGTGGGGACTACCAATAGTTGCTACAAGGATAATGTGTGGAACGCAACGACTTGCTCGACCCAGGAAGAGTGCGGCAAAATTTGCGGAATTGAAGGCGTCGACTACGCAGGCACGCATCGAATCACCACAAGCGGAAGTGATCTCAGGTTGCAGCTACAAACTCCTGGTGGCGTCGGTAAGCGTGTGTACCTGCTAGATGCGTCCGAGAAGAAGTACAAGCAGTTCCAGTTGCTGAACCAGGAGTTCACATTTGACGTCGACATGTCTTCACTCCCCTGTGGTTCCAACGGTGCCCTCTATTTTTCCAAAATGGACGCTGACGGCGGTATTTCACGCTTCCCGACCAACACTGCTGGTGCTGCCTATGGTACGGGTTACTGCGATGCCCAATGCCAACACGGACTCCGATTTATCAATGGTGAGGCGAACTTCAACAATTCGTACGGCTCTTGCTGTACTGAGATGGACATTTGGGAATCGAACAGCATGGCGACGGCGTATACGACCCACCCATGTTCTACCGACGGTCAGCAACGTTGTCTAGCTGCGGAAGATTGCGGGTCTAGCTGCGGAAGATTGCGGGTCTACCGATGAAACCCATTTTTCGGGGTGGTGCGATATGGACGGATGCGACTTCAATCCGTTCCGGATGGGCAACAAGAAGTTCTACGGTCGGGGAAAAGACTTCGAGATCGATTCGACTCGCCCGTTCTCGATCATCACGCAGTTCGTTACGGACGACAATACCGATACTGGTGAGCTGGTGGAGATCCGCCGACTGTACAAGCAGGACGACCGCGTGGTGGCCAACCCGGCGAGTACGTGGCCGGCGCTGAAAGGTACCGACTCCATCACCGACGCCATGTGCAACGCGTCCAAGGCATACTTCGATGACCACCCGTACGTGATGGGCGGGCTCAAGCAACTCGGCAAGCAAATGGAGGGCGGTATGACGCTGGCTATGAGTATTTGGGTGGACTACGGGTCGAACATGACGTGGCTGGACAGCTACTCTACCGGAAGTGACCCGAAAGTTCCTGGTGTTTTGCGCGGAGACTGCCCGAATCCTGGTGGCGATCCGGAGAGCGTTTTTGCTGAGAGTCCTGACGCGGCGGTGAAGTTCATGAACATTCGTTCAGGCGATTTCGGTTCAACGTACTAGGATGAGTGCGGACGTTCCTAGTATCTAGACTTTTTTGAGTCGATTGTACTGCTGCGATAGCTCTGAAGTACTGGTCGTTTGACGGTATGTGAGTAATAATTGCCTTGTTATGACGACCAACTGGTCTTGAGAAAGCAAATTGAATTCTGACTGAAAAATGAAATGCGGCTAGCAACTACTCCCTACGCTTCCGTCCGTCGAGCACGCTTGCTTGGCTCCTTGGCACGTTGAAGTAGTGTCGTTTCCACTGAAAATGCAATGTGTTGAAGATGCAATTAGACTGCTGTTGGCATCTTCGACACTGGTGCCAGTGCTGGCACTCACTTAGGAATCCACAAATGTTCAAACCGAATCAGCAAAGGTTCTGAGAGATTCCTTGTGCCATCACCCGGTGCAGCTGGATCCGTTTGATGACCACCACCACACCGCCCGTCAAAACGCTGTCCAGGTGCACCGACCGCCACCCCGTGTAGGTGGTGCTAGTGGTCCGACGGAGCAGCACACAGGACCCGCGGCTCCATGTCGTCCTGCTGCGCCGCATACTCGCGCACTTTGACAAGAATGTCGGCGAGCATGGAGGAGAGCGGCTCCCAGGAGTCTTCAATAGACTCAAGTCCGGTCCAGGAAATGAGCAGCTCGAATTCATGCGTCGTGATGTTATAGCGATGTTCACGGATACTGTTAACACCAAGCTGAATCCCTTGAGCAGCAATGTGATCGACGAGCTCTTCAGTAACTTCGAGACTGGGGTCATGGTAGTATTTCAAACGCGAACCGTGCACTTCATGTACGGCGTTCGTCAGCAGATGACGAACGATGAACGAGTGGGACCTCGCTTCCATAACTTGAAATGGACCAACCCACCGCACTAAAAGCTTGCCACTGACGAGGCGAGAGTCGACACGAGACCACAGAACAAAATCGCCGGTAGAAAAATTGCACAGTACGCCTCTCTTGTGAACTTGCTGGTAAAGACGGCGACGTTCTTTGCGATCAACCACCTCTATGTGCATCTCCTGTAGACTGCGACGAAGCTTTTGCAGAAATTCGTCGACACAGCTGAGATCGACCTCCACGAGCGGTGAGCTGCGATCTGGGAAGAAACAAGTGTCAAGTGGCGTAGTCGCAGGGAGGCCAGTAAAGAGCTCCAACGGAGTCTTGTGACCTAGGGATGCCACCGGAGACTGGTTCAAGTTAGCTTGTATGATAGGAAGTAGGTATTCCCAGCTGCGAGTATCCAAACGCAGCTCAAGTAACAATGCACGAGCAACTTGGAGGATGTCCCGGTTCAGTCTCTCGACGGTGCCGTTTACCCAAGGCGAGTAGACTGGCGTAAAACTTTGCACACCACGCAGCCGGACTGCAAGGTCAGCCATCAGAACACTTTTAAAGTGGCTTCCTTGGTCTGAGACCCACTTGGGTGGGAGACCGAAGCGTTTATACCAGTCCAAAACGGCAACCACAGCAACGTCACTTGTTGGGGAATCACACGCGATGAGTTCGCAATAATGTGTCAACTCGTCTTTGAGAACTAAGGGGTACTCCGCATCCTCATAGCTATCGCCCATGGAGAGGTAATCCATGTGAAGCACCTCGTTTCGCTCCGTGGACGTATCCGTGTCAGACCATGGACGCTGAATGAGCTTGCCGCCTTTAATATGTTTACATAAGAGGCATTTGTTGAGAAATCTCGACACAACTTCAGCAAGATGATCGATCTCGAAACGCTGCTCCAACTGCGCGATCATGACTTGCTGGCCGCGATGCGCTTGGATGCCACAATGAGATATCAGCAGCACTCGCGTTAATAGATCCTTTGCTTGTCGGGGAATCCACAACTTGTGGTTCACGAAAATTAAGCCATCACTTTCATCAAAATCTCCGGTCAATGATCCCCGAAAACGAGTCTGAGCTTCTTGAACGGCTTGGTTTGAAGGCCATTCGAACGAGTCATCCTGGAATGGACGCAACAGACTTGCCGGTGGTTGACTTCGAGTTCGCACAGCCTTAACCTTGGTGACCACAGCAATATCTTCGCGCACTGGCCAACGAGAGATGATGTCAGCCCAGTGATTCTTCTCCCCTTGCAAGTGCTCAATGGTGTAGCGAGTGCCAGATAATTTTAACGCCCATCGCTGCAATTTACCACGCACATGCTTTTTGACTTCGTGATCTCGGCAGAAAATGTGGATCAAATTGGCATGATCCGTGTAGATGCGATATCCTAGACGCCTCTGGAGCAAATAGTCAAGCTCGGACGCTGCAAACACCACAGGAAAAGCTTCTTTCTCGACTACCGACCACTGCAACTGGGGCCCCTTGAACGATCCACCCTTGCAAACTAGTAACTGGTGATTCTGCTCGTGCACAGGTACACCTTCTTTCCAGTTTTGAACCTGAGTCACCACACTTGCCCAACCTCGGTCCGATGCATCAGTACTGAGGCAAACAATAGCGTCATCATCTGGAAATGCCAGCTTAGCTGAACTGGCCAACTTATTCAGAAACACCTTGTATGCATCAACCTCGGCAGGATTCCACGTGACATCCACTGTGGCAGCATGGCGTTTGCGCCTGCTATGACCTTGCAACACTGCATCAAACTTCTCCTGCAGAGGGGCAACAACCCTTCCATAATCGACAACTGAGTCGCGGACCCAGTTCGCGGCACAGAGAAAATGTTGCAGTTCTGCAGCATTTTGAGGCAATGGGAGCTTCACCAGCGATTCAAGCCGGGCAGGATCATGAGTGACTCCTTGTCCATCGATGATTTTTCCACACCAATTGACAGCTTCCTGATAGATGACGCTCTTCTTCAAATTGAGCTTTAGTATTAGCTCTCTCAGGCGCGCAAAAAACTTCTCCAGCACTTTCAAATACTCTTCGTGCGACGATGCAAAAAGGATAACATCGTCAACGTAAACTAGTAAATGCTCGTTGATTAAGTCAGCGAATGCCTCCTGCATTGTAGCTTGAAAGTGAAATGCTGAGTCAACGGCTCCTTGAGGCACACGGGTGGGAGTGAATACTCCTTCATCCGTTTGAAAGCTGAAAGCTTCACGACTGTCTTCATGGAGAGGGAGCTGCCAAAAGCCCCGAAACATATCGAACTTCCCGATGGCTTTAGCTCCCTTTACACGACTGGAAACAACGGCAAGGTTCGGCACGCTTGCTGCAATAGGGACGGTCATACGATTGAGAAGACGATAGTCCCATGTGATACGAAAATCATCAGTTCCTGCCTTCGGGACAGGAACCACAGCACTGGCCCAGTGACTAGCGTTATTCGGATAGACGTAGCCACAGGCAATTAGCTCCTTGGTGTAGTTGCGCATGTGGGCACTGGAAAGGGGCGCATAGCGACGAGGTTTACACCGCACGGGCTGACTGTCCTTCTTCAACACCAGACGAAATGGATCAACTCGAGCAGGTTCGTCAACTCCCAAGCGAATGCGCCACAAATCTCGGTAATCAGCAACAACACGTCTGAGAGAAGGCATAAGCGACTGGGAGAAGCCATTTTCATCGGCCTCATGAAGAATTTGGTCGATGAGTGAGCTGACTTCGACATCATCATCACGACCAACCTCGGGATCCTTATCCAGATTGTCACCATCATCGTTCCGGACTCCATCAAAGTTCCCAGCGGCGAGTTGCTCCATCTGCCGGTTAACATTGATGCCGAGCGAGATCAAAGCGGGGTTGCCTAGTGAAAATTCTTCCTCCTCATCATCGACAATGACACAATCCACATTCCTCATGCGGACGGTACCTGCCACAGTACCAAGCATGACGTCTACCTGGCAACCGCGATGACATGCTAAGTGATCTCCACCAAGACGCTCCAGATACACTGGCCGGGCCAATTGCGAAACAGCCACCTGTGACCCGCACTCTTGTAGTTCCTGCACGGCCGCTGCTGACAGGACATTCACATCCGATCCAGAATCCGCCCTGTACGGAAGCTCAATTAACTCATTGATGATCACGAGTTGATGCCCCGGAATCTCACCAGTTCGTGCAGCCTTCGACTTCGCCACCTTCGCGTCCTTCATCCGCTGGTAGCACTCCTGTTTCTGCTCCTCGGTAGCGGTGGGGCAAAAACGAACTGTGTGTGGTCCTTTGCAGAAGAAACAGCCATCACGAGGGGGAGGACGTGGCGTGGCCCCCGTTGCCGCACCTATCGCAGCATTCCCATCGGCTTTTGCAGCCACCGTTTTTGGTCCTGTTGACTTGGTGTCGGGCTTCTTACTGTCAGATCGCGCTGATGTTTTGCTGTTTTCAGACTTGGTGAGCTTTTTGCGTTCAACCTTTAACTCCTGCTGCATCGTGTGATAGCGTTGTTGTGCCTTGGCCCTTTCCAGGATGAGGTTGTGCAGCGCGATGTCATCGGTCTTCGCCTCACGGTTCTGAAGTGCCACCAAGCGCTTAATCTCTGACTTGAGCATTGCCGGAGCTAAATTCTCGATAATCAGCTTGCATCGACTCTTCATGCGGTCACGGTATCCTGCGTGAGCCTCATCGCCTGCGCCTAGCATCGAGGCAAAGCCATGCTCTTCTACAATACGACCGAAGTCGACAAAATACTTAACCACCCGGGCTTCCACATCTTCCTCGGCGAGGTCCATCTTCAAGTGGGCCTTGAAAAACTCAACGATGTCTGGAATGTGCCCATTCATAACTTCGCCAACACGCTCGTTGACCTTGTCCATTATCTGCTTGTCGGTAATGGTATCGACCTTCTGCCGAAACTCATAGCGAGCAAGATAGTCGAGTAGCTTCGTCTCAGTTGTAGCGCAGACACTCCGCAAGACGGAATCCACAGATTCCTGCGTGACGCGACAGCGTTCTGCCATAGACTTCTCATAGCGACGACGTTCTCGTAGCCACTTCACCAACGATTCTTGGTCCCATGACGCGAGCTTCGGTGCTTTGATGAGCTCGTACATGGGCTGGGGGACCGTCATCTCGACGTCCCCATCAGCGTCGACGTTGAAACTCGGCATCCTTGACCTCTTGCCTGGGCCACTTGTGGAGCGGTTCTTCCGTCGGTTGTCTTGGTCAGCTGACAAACACTTGGCCTCGAGCCAAAGTTAACTTTATGACGGCCAACTGGTCTTGAGAAAGCAAATTGAATTCTGACTGAAAAATGAAATGCGGCTAGCAACTACTCCCTACGCTTCCGTCCGTCGAGCACGCTTGCTTGGCTCCTTGGCACGTTGAAGTAGTGTCGTTTCCACTGAAAATGCAATGTGTTGAAGATGCAATTAGACTGCTGTTGGCATCTTCGACACTGGTGCCAGTGCTGGCACTCACTTAGGAATCCACAAAGGTTCAGACCGACTCGGCAAAGGTTCTGAGAGATTCCTTGTGCCACCACCCGGTGCAGCTGGATCCGTTTGATGACCACCACCACACTTGTGCTTCAAGATGTTGTTATGGTTTGATCGGTCTTTGTAGTGTCTGCAAAAGAAGACACGACTGGGGGAGTCGGCGGTGCTCCCTGGAAGTATTGGCCGAAGTGTATTGCTTGGTAAAAGCAAAAGTAAGTCTCTGCTACTGCTGGGCTATGTGGCACCGAAGGTGCACGGGTGCGTTCAGTCCTTTTGGTTGGACGCCGTGAGCGTCGACATCATTATCGTTATGATCTTACTGTGTCATCAGTTGTGTCGATACACGTAGCTTTCGTAGACAGCATTGTCGTTATGCAAATCGACTTGTCGACAGCATTGTCGATACGCGGCTGTAGCCATGCAGCTGTACTGCAACATGCTCAAACTGCTGCAGCAAGCTGGGGCTGGCTGGGTACTGATCCACTACACAAATCAATACCACTTGTTACAGTTTTCACCCCGCCAAGCCTGTCGCTTCTCGTCGACGGGGCCTGTTCTCGCTGTAACCCGAGATGTAAGCTAGCTACCCTACTGCTGCTGCTCGCCGTTGGCCTGAAAGACGCTCAACGACCCAGCGCACACAAACCGCATGATGTTAAAGGCAGCGTTTTCGTCCCTGTTTGCCACGAAGTCACAGTGCGGGCACGCGAACATATCTTGGTTGTGGAGAGAGAGATGCAGTCGGTTGCAGCGACCACAGGTGCGGCTCGTATACATCTCCGAGCACAGCACCAGGGTCTTGCCGAGGACAGGGCACTTGGCCAGTAGTCGCTGGCGGAACTGAAAGTGGGCGAGTATCTGCATGTGGGAGTTGAACTTGTGCGTCCACGGGGCACTCGTCAGCAGCATCGACTTGGAGTCGGACTTAGGCAGCAGGATCATGTCCGAGTTCTTGCACAGGTATGCCGCAGCTTGGAAGTGCAGGTCCTTGATATAGTTCTCAAGCTTGGCAGACGCACAGAAAAACTCTCGACGTGCTGCTACGTATCGTTTCCAGTCCTCACCAGTGTGCTTCCGCACCTTCTTCACGTTGGCAAACGCGCTCATACCGCGCTGTGCTGCGCTCTGGCGCTGCTTCAGTTGGTCCAGTTGGTCCAGTTTACCCCAGTTGGCCCGCCCGATGTGTGAAATGTTGCCGTGTAGGTCCATGCAGGTGAGGAATGCCTTGAGGCCTGGGTCACATGCCGTGTAGCGATCTTTGTCCTTTGATAACTGGGGCTCGACCACGTAGGGAATCTGCGCGTACCAATAGCCGTGCTTGTACAGGATAACCACTTCGCCCTCGACCGTCGTGCCCTCCTCCGCAATGATAGGGATGTTGGGCACGGACGCGATAGTTAGGAACTGCGTCAGCTTCCTTGGTTTTCTGCCGCCATCCGGGTACGGTGCCGGACCAAGGTGGTGCGTACTGGGTCGGTGAATTTGTGCATTCAGATAGGTGACCTGGGCTTTCGAGCCGATTGTGAAGTAGTTGTGCTGTTTCCGCCCTTTGAACCTCATGTTGAAGTGGGTGATGTTGCCGTGAGAGAGATTCATGTGGGCCACCGACACTGCCGACACGAACCTATGAACCACGTTCTGCCGCATACTGGCAGGTGTGCCGACCACCCACTCCCGTGACGGCCCCATGCCTTCTGGATACGCCAGATTATTGCCCTCATCTTGCCGTGTGACGAACAGCTTCTCCAGGACTCTCTTGTTTGCCGTGCCCTCTTTGCGGCGATACTCGACGCACTTGTTGTACGTGTACCGACACGCGTGCATGATCTTTTTAAGTTGGGCAGCTTGTTCTGGGGATGGCTTCAACCGGTAGCGTCGGGTACGGCGCATCAAAAGGGCGTCCTCGGACTCCAGCATTCTCTTTTCGTTTGAGAGTCGGGTCAGCTCTCGTTGGAGTGAGCTCTTTCGGGCGCGCGTCAGCCTCTGCTGCTTCAGTTCCGTTGTCACACATTTGATCTCGAGTCTGAGCTCGCGTTCTCGTGCTGCACGTTGATGGCGTGAGCGGAAAGCATCGATCTTAGCCTGTTGGGCTTGTTGGTCGACTCCCCAGCTAGTGACCCTCAAAACGCTGGCGGACGTCGACCAAGCCATTGTCGATCGGGCGCGAGTTTGTCCACTCTTCGATTGAGAACCACGATTGATTCGGCTGCGCACGCTGAAGCACCGCCTCGTCAATGGGCCTCTGTTGCGTCCGCTGTAGAACGTCTAGGTATCTGTTGTCGAAATCCATGCCGAGTGCCTGCTGCTGATGGAGTGGTAGTCGTTGTAGTAGTGACTGCATCATGTCGAAAGAATGCAGTATCGCATGTAGCAGCAAGTTCGACATGATGTCGGTGAACTCAACCCAATCGAAGGTCGGCTCGCGCTCCTCTAGCAGCCCTCGCACTCGCCATCCAGTAGGTTCGTCCTGAACATGTTGCCCTCGGTCTTGACGCTCGAAACGCTGCAGAGCTCGAACGGCTAGGAACTGCTCTTCTTCGTCGTTGACGAATGCGCGGAGTGATTTAATGCTGGCCTGTAGAGTTGGAATGGTTGCTATGGCGTCGAACACACTGAGACAACGGAGCACACAAACGATGACTCGCTCACGGACACGACCCAGCCACCCTCGGACTCGTAGACAGGCACGATCATCTTCGAGCACAATGAAAACGAGGGAACGCACTTCCCCCAGTGCGGTGAGAACGCGCCGCTTGAGTGCGGAGAGTCTCATGGCCACGAGCTCCGCGAGACGTTCTCCCAGAATGGGACCATAACATTTGGATTCCGCGAGTGTAGTTGAATAGCGTGAGTGCAATTGGATCCTACCAGTGTAGTTGATTTCCGCAAGTGCAGTGTCGATTAGATAAATCCGCATCAAACTAGACCTACCCAGACGAGAAATTCGCTAACTAGTTAATCAAATCAAGTTCCTTCTTTCCTCCTTTGCTACGACTTCCTGCTGAGTCTGCTCCACTTCACACGATCACCTTTCTGCCCTTCCTAAACATCTCCATTAGAGCATCTGAAACACTAGGATGTGTCAGACTATACATGGTTACTAGTACACTATACAGAGCTAGACGAATGTGGCGCAGCAGCTTCTTGAGGAAGTTAGGATCGCGAGAAAACGTGATGTCACTTGAGCGTAGGGCAGCGATCTTCTTGAGGATTCGAGAGAAGGTCCCCCATTTGATGTCCAGGAGCTTTGCACACGATCTGTTGCTGAGAGTCCCAACACCTCCCTTGGCACGTTGTTCTGCTGCATAGCGCTCGTCGATCGTTAAGGTGTGTGTGCGAGTATTTGGCTTCTGCATGGAGTTTGGTATCTGCATTGGCAAGTACTATCCGACCAAGTGTGGAACACCTACCCAACGACCTCAGCATCTGCTGTTGCTGAGGTGGCGCGATGGCCGATAAACAACATGAATTGAGGGCTGCTCTTAAGAAGTTGCTAGAGTACGTGTTGCGGTGCTTGTTTCCATCCAACCGACACATGGATACGAATAGGATATAGAGAGGTGGTAACGACCCTGTTCAGCCGGCAATTCAGTGTGATGTCAGCCTCAATCTTGAAATTATAAGGGTAGACCTTCGTAGCCACGGTGGATAGAGGAGAAATGTCGATGTAGCACCTTATTATAGGAGAAAGCTTGGAATCTTGAATAGCAACATCGTGCCTTGCTGATGCTATAGTGTCCGTAAACGCAGAAGCGTAGACAATCCTCCCCTACGTTTGACGACAATATATAATCATTTGGCTCAAACAGGAAACCTTCTTGGAGACCAGCTTGCTTGAGATATCAAGAAAAACAGCGTCCACTGATCCTGACAGCATAAATTCCTCAAAAACCCAGGGTAACCATGATGTACTGGCAGTATACGTTTTGATGCCCCGAAATCGAGAAGGAACATTCTATAGAATGAATGACTCGATGGGTTAGTTGAGAAATGGCCGCCTGATAGCTCCATAATGTACTCGCTCAGTATTGCGTCCTTTGTTCTTAATAGCGTCAAACTCAGTCGACTGATGTCGGCCCGATTGTGATCGACGGCTGGCAATTGCATCTTGCAGTTATTAGTATAATACCGAGCAGGAACTTCAACCAAGTTCCTCCTGTGCAATGGCAAGGACATGCTTACCTTTTACAGTACTTGGAGACGAAGCTGGCGCAGAAAATATCAATACAGTAATGTACACTAACTACGACTGCGTGATAGTCACTCTGTTGTATAAAGAAGCAGCGTCGCGTGTGGGCTGTCATTCCGGAGGAATACTGAGTTTTTTTTTGCCTGCGGTTACTGTGCCCAATGTGAGCCTACGAGAGTCATTCTAACCGAACAACAATATGGCGCGGTACGTGTATTCTTACAAGATGGCCATGGCTCGCATAAAAATGTACGTACATTCGTGCATGCACGCACAGTGCAACGCCAGGATTTCCCGTGACGCTAAAGACAGACCACCACGAACGAACGAACAAACGAAAAGTACATTCAATTTCATCTGGGAACTGACTGATAGTGAGCAAATATTTAGGTACAGCACTGTAGAAGAAAAAAATGCAAGACAGTGAAGACAACTTAAAAGAGTTAGGCAACACGGCATGTGCCAAATCAGTTTTGTGCGAATCCTTGTTCTCGTTGTTACTACGCATGATGCACGAGCTTATTATTAACAGGCTGTGCCTGTAAACAGGGGAAGAAAATGGGTAAAAAAGGTGGAAAGTGAAGAATCGTCTATATCCGGTATTCTTAGTGAGCAAGCATATTTGGTGTCATTTGATAGCTTAATATTTCAAACCTACTGCTGTGGTCTTTGCATGTGGCCCCGAGCACTCTATCTCTTGGTATCTCCCCCGCCGCAACACGCCTCCCCTGCGCGCTTGCTGATTTTTTGGAAAAATTTGAAATCCATGGTAAGATTGTTGACAAGGATGGGCAAGCGAATACAAACAAAATTGGAGGTCGCTAGTTCATTATCTAAATATCTGAAATCGCTTCAAACAGCCACACATTCGGGCAGAAGCTTTCAGCGGGGTTCACCGCTACACCAATCTAGGATATGCTGTAGAGACTTCACTATACTGCTTAAAAAATTTAAATGGTGGCGCTGTTAACGCACCATTGCATTTATGTAATTCCCGGATGTAGCATTATTCTGGGTTCCACCCGATTGTTACCCCTTCTTACAGGCACAGCCTGTTAATAGTGACTTCATTATTGTCGAAACACTTCGTGTAAAATCCGACTAAAATACATATGCTTATCTGTTCGGATGGGATCGTGGGTTCAGATAGGGAAGCACAATTGATCCGCCAGATTTGGTGATAGTGCAGACGATCCTCTCGTTCGTGATAACTCTGGGAAGACACATTTTATCGCTCTCGAGAGGTATCATTACTGGGTTTGTACGGGGGTACACGTCTCCGAAGTAGCTATCTGCTCGACTACCATGGGTGCGAATACGAGCTACCAGAAGCGGAGGAGAAGGTTACGGACGCGTTGGTCGCACCTACCAGCTTGATATTGGGGGATCTGTTGAACCATCTGAGGAGAGCGCCATCAAGATCGTACGGACGAAGACTTCTGCAGCATGGTGTTGCTCGCGGCCACCAACGCGATCGTTGCCAATCTACTTGGACGATAGAGGTGATTTTGACTAGATCACTAGAACCAAACTAATAAGAGGTTATCGCATATGAGGGTATAGTCAACCAGAGGTTCGGCTTGCAATGTCAAAACACTTCGTCGGAGCCGGTGCAACTCACTACTTCAATGCAACACGTAAGAGCAGGAAGCAGAAAACGACCAGATCAAATTTGTAGAGGTGACACCCCATTTTTATCTATTTAATTGTATCAACACCTACGGCAAATCCGTAGTCACCCTTTTACGCTGAGGAAAGGCAAGATCTGCTACCAACTCAAAGGAAGGGAACTTGTGTCGAACGGAGCCGTGGTGTACGGTATTATAATTTAGCGCACACTTCAAATCTCTAGCACCAGAATGCGGCTTGGGGTGCGTGCCTAGTGGTGCAATTTTTTGCTATTCGCGCCTGGCCCTCTGGTGGAGGGCCTCCACCAGTCGAATCTGATCTTCAGTTCCCAATTTGCCTGCTTGCGCTCAAGTCATCAATTCCAGCTTCATCTACGCTAATCTCAACAATGCGTCTTTCCTGCGTCCTGTCGGTGGTCGCGGTGGCCCTCCTCGCTACTGCCAACGCGTCGTCCATGGAAACTAACGCTGAAAAGCCATCGCTGCGATCCCCCCACACGGTTGGAGAGGACGACGCTCAAGAAGAGGAACGTGGATTTAACTTAAATTTTCTGGACGACGTCTTCTACTCGCTGCCTGAACAGTTTCAGAGAATGAAAACCCAACCAGAATATCTGAAGACAATTTTCACGAACTGGAAGTCGGGCTCGAAGAATGTCAAAGAGGCTATCGCCTACATGGAGTCACAGAAATTGAAGCAAAGCGATATTGACTACTTCAGCGATTTGTACGCCGCGTTTATCAATCCCCGCTAGGTGCTAAACAATGAATAGGTACCGTTTTGGCTGCGTCTTGGTTTGAATAATAATTCTATTGAGTATAGAGGACCTCTTCAAAATGAGGAAGCACCGAAAAATAATAATTCTATTGCACTTCATTTGGATATCATGGTAGGTAGACTAATCGAGCCTTTGTCATCAGCATAACAATACTTGAGGCCACTATCCTACCGAATTCGTCGATAAGCTGGACCCCCCATTCAATTTTGTCCAAGCATGTTGCTTTCGAGAGGGAGCCTGTTCAATCCGAACTTCGAGGCTCAAGTCATGGTAAGACTGCAGCTGTCAAGCTACTTGTAATGCTAGCGATGGCTTTAGCAATTACTTGGTTTGTCGAAACTGCTATTTCCTTCTTCCTCCTGTCCATTACCCAACGAGCCAGCTCTTCTTCAAGCTGAGGATCGTCGCGAGGGCGTCCCATGTTCAGCGACCGCGCGCGTGGATTTGACTGGACAGCAATCTCTAGCTCATCTCGGTTTTTGATCCATCTCCGTACTTGGCCAGGTAGAAGTCCACAACGTCGAGCAGTTCCCTTTATAGTTGCTCCTTCAGCAGTAGCCTCCAGCACGACAAGTAGCTTCTCCCGGACGGTATGCGTCGCCTTTACCATCGCGCGCTTCAGTGTGTCTTCCGGTTTGGTCCATGGCGTGCGGCTAGTATCGCGAGATCTTTGGATTATTCACCTACGCGACTGTTCGTGCTTTCGTCGATAAGCTGGACCCCTTTGGCAATGTACCACGGGGGTCCAGCTTATCGACGAATTCGGTAGACAAGTGTCTTTGCTGCATGGTGCAATGTTAGAAACGGTCACTACACTTGTTTCTCAAAAGGGAATTTTTTTACATAGAATGAGAACGCCTCTTAGTCGCTTCTTCCACTGGCATTTAGGCAAGCAGCGCACGGTCGTGAGCCGCATCATAGTCGACGAAGGGTCCATCCGCAATAATGTGCGGGGCCTTGTTCACCATGCCAATCTTCAGGTGCTCCCAGTCCACAGTGCTCTTGAGTCCCGGAATTTGGTACAGTTCACGGAGGTAGTTTTCAACATTGGGGAAGTCCGTCAAGTGCTTCTTGTCCGCCTTGGCCTGGTACACATCCACCCTAATCAGAGTATGGAAGAGACGCACATCCGCTTCCGTCACGCCCTTGCCCACCAAGTATCTCTTCTGGGTCAGAGTCTCACCCAGCTTGGCCAGCGCCTCAAAGGCCTTTGTTTCCGCCTCCGCCGCGTCCTCCGGCGTCTTGGCGAACATCCTCTTGAACGAAGCCATGCTCACTTCCGCCACGATGCCGTCATTAGCAGCGTCGATCTCGGACCGCAGCTCCTCTGGGTACAAGTGCACGTTGGAAGGGACCAACTGCCGGAAGCCCGAGTCTAAGGTACGCAGGATGCCCGCGGACTCCTCCGACACGATCGTTTTCTTCTTCTTGTCCCACAGAACAGGCACCGAGAACGTGCGAGGCGCAGGGTCCACCTTCTCGTACAGGTCGCGCACGAATGTCACGTGGTTCACAGAGTCCGGCACGCAGCCGTCCGTGGGGTACGTTTTGCCGTTGGCGCCCGTCATGGTGGGAGACGTCGAGGGGTCCACGAAGACCCAGCCCTTGTGCTCGTCGCTGGCGTCGTCGGGCTTGGTCTTCTGGAAAATGGGGTGCGCCACCGACAGGCCGATGACGTCCTCGAGGCCCAAAAGGTTGCGGGCCGACAGCGCGCGGCAGGCGAACGGACACGAGTACGTCACGTACAGGTGATAGCGGTCCTTCTCAGCCGGGAACTGGGCGTCGGCGTTGGGTTCGACCTGGAAGTCGTACGGGGCTGGTTTGGCCATGCTGGAGAGAGAGGAGAGAGATAGCGAAGGAGAAATGGGCTGTGCGCTTGGAGGCGAAACGGGGAATGAGTCTGGAGCTCCGCAGTATGTTGGCAAGTGCGTGAGTGCAACTACCGGTATGATGCTATGATAGCGGTCAGATGTGTGATGCGTAATACCCGGAATCAGATAATGCAATCACCTATCATAAAGCATGTTGAACTTATTGAAACGCATGTGTTCATTGGCCAATGAAAACCTAATAAATTGCAGAATGATGATCAACTTCAACTATTTTACGACTGTTTTCGACCACTGATACTTCGCGGCCATTTATTGATGTATTGGCAGGATGCCTATCGATCCTGTGGTGTTCATGAATAGGGAGGGTGAGACCCTCAGTAAGAGGAACAGTAAGGAGCCTGATCGAAGATCCATATCCCTCACAATCCCAGCCGACGATTCAATATCGTGCACTCCCGCTGAGAAGGGTCGTTACTACCTCTACGTGGCCTATTCGTGCTCGTTTGCCAGCCGCGCTCTGGTCTCTCGTAACCTCAATGGACTCCACGACATCATCGGCCTGTCGGTGGCGCACCCTGTTCCTCAGAAGACCAAGCCGGACGACGAGACCGACTCGCACTCTGGATGAGCCTTCCCGGACCCTGCAACGACCCCCACGGCCATTGGTAAAAACGACAAAGAGTTCTCCACTGTTGACTGCATTCCTGACACTGTGAATGGCGCCAAGTTTGCTCGTGACCTGTATGAGCAGGTGGACCCCAGGCCTCATACGTTCTCCATGACGATCTTGTGGGACAAGAAGACGCAGAACATCGTGTCGGAGGAGGAGTGCACGGCAAGCATAGGGGCCCGAGTTGGTCACGTAGAGATGGTATCGACCTTTATCGGCAGAACTGGTCTTCAGCGCTAGGCTCGATCTTGAAGCTATACGATGCTAGCTGCGTCGACATGGATATTGGGAAGTGGAGGACGTTGTGGTTTGGAGGACAATTGGAAAATGAGATTCTGTTGGGCTTGGTTCGGCAGAATGGTACTGTGGTAGCCTTCATCTTCGCGACTTTCTTCTCCTCAATCACTGCCGCGGCGTTTGCTGGCTGTAACATTTCCGCGCCCCGGCAGCTATTGGAATGCACCATCGATAGCTATAGTAGTTCGCCAGCAAGCTTCTGCTAAAAGGGTTAGAGCGCTAACCCGCACATGGTGAAGCCAAAAATCGTGAGATTGGTGAAGTGCCTGCATAATCTGTGCCTTCATAATCTCCAACGATGACGCACGGAAACGATAACAGGGACATTACTCAAACTGCATCGCGACAACGTTTTTCAATTCGTTTAAGCTCCCAGTCCTTTTGTCGGATCGATAATGCTGTGGATTTCTTGCCTTCTTACCGTCAGGTTTCCGTTTATGGGACACTGGTGCATCATCTCGAACTAGATACGGTGTCAACTTGTAGTTCGACCATCACTCCAAAAAGAGTGATTGTCCAACAAGCGATGCTTCCGAATACAGTAATGCACCTCCTATTCGGCACCGTCGTACTTATGCAATGTACAAGGTAAATGCTTGTTTTCTACACTCTCTTTACAATGTCCAAGTCAGTACGGATCGTATTGGAAAGGGTATAAGATACTACGGGTGCCGAATTGGAGTGTGTGACTGTACGCTACTCCCATCGGCCACTGTATGTTTGACATGATCTTCGCTATCTTCAAAGTTCATTCCCCGTTTCGCCTCCAAGCGCACAGCCCATTTCTCCTTCGCTATCTCTCTCCTCTCTCTCCAGCATGGCCAAACCAGCCCCGTACGACTTCCAGGTCGAACCCAACGCCGACGCCCAGTTCCCGGCTGAGAAGGACCGCTATCACCTGTACGTGACGTACTCGTGTCCGTTCGCCTGCCGCGCGCTGTCGGCCCGCAACCTTTTGGGCCTCGAGGACGTCATCGGCCTGTCGGTGGCGCACCCCATTTTCCAGAAGACCAAGCCCGACGACGCCAGCGACGAGCACAAGGGCTGGGTCTTCGTGGACCCCTCGACGTCTCCCACCATGACGGGCGCCAACGGCAAAACGTACCCCACGGACGGCTGCGTGCCGGACTCTGTGAACCACGTGACATTCGTGCGCGACCTGTACGAGAAGGTGGACCCTGCGCCTCGCACGTTCTCGGTGCCTGTTCTGTGGGACAAGAAGAAGAAAACGATCGTGTCGGAGGAGTCCGCGGGCATCCTGCGTACCTTAGACTCGGGCTTCCGGCAGTTGGTCCCTTCCAACGTGCACTTGTACCCAGAGGAGCTGCGGTCCGAGATCGACGCTGCTAATGACGGCATCGTGGCGGAAGTGAGCATGGCTTCGTTCAAGAGGATGTTCGCCAAGACGCCGGAGGACGCGGCGGAGGCGGAAACAAAGGCCTTTGAGGCGCTGGCCAAGCTGGGTGAGACTCTGACCCAGAAGAGATACTTGGTGGGCAAGGGCGTGACGGAAGCGGATGTGCGTCTCTTCCATACTCTGATTAGGGTGGATGTGTACCAGGCCAAGGCGGACAAGAAGCACTTGACGGACTTCCCGAACGTTGTGGGGGTGAGTAAATTTGGCGACGTTGGAGATTATTTGCTACGACTCATACTGACGTGTGAATTATTGTTGTGTGTTTGCAGTACCTTCGCGACTTGTACCAGATCCCGGAACTTAAGAGAACTGTGTACTGGGCCCACCTAAAGATCGGGGTGGAAAACAAACACCCTGACGCTGTTGCGGAAGGGCCGTTCGTGGATTACGACGCAGCTCACGACCGTGCTCAGCTCGCCTAAGTGCTCCGTTATCGTGGACCCAAAGCGCCCTACTACTAGTCTGCTGTGCCTTCTTCTATATGCACGATTGAATTATGAATGGAAGTTCTGACCTCGTTTAGATGTGCTACTACGTTCATTCTCTGATTAACGCCTAGTACTATACTGTTTAAGAACGACAAGGATCTGCTTGATCCTCTTCAGAGTGGTTCAACTTGCGAGAAGCTTTTAGTATTTCTCGTGTCGAACGAAGTAGCGTACCGACATCGATCTTGATAGCGCTGGCATGTGTCCATCGTTTTTCTTGTGCAAAGCAGCAATTAATTGCAAGCAGGGAGTCAAAGGATATCAACGGCTCACAAAGTTCATAACATAATTACGGCAGACTATGGGATTCGCCTCCACTAGCTTAATGCTACACGCTCGAGTACTCTGTCTACAAATCGTTGGTTACAGGTTGGTGGCAAGTTGGGCAGCTCATAACGATGTTGAGCTGCGAAATCAAGCACTCGTCGTGGAAGCGGTGACCGTATCGCAGCCGTGTCGTATAATAGTATCTGCCGCCAGCAGCCTCAACAGCCTCATTACACAAAGAACACGTCTTGACTTCCGTTGGCGCAGCCGTACTATCGTCTTCTGACACTGTCGTGGTGCGCGTGTCCATGAATGACAAGGATGACGTCCGACTACAACTGGACCGGAAACTCATCGTCATGGGATCGTCCCCCTCGTCCGACGTCGACGTTAGCGAACGCACGGAGCCTCTGGCGCGATGTTGCTGACCTGCGAACGCCCACTGTTTGATAGGGAACTGGTGCGTGTTGCCGCCGCAGACAAAGTCCAGCAGTGCATTGGCCATTGGCTCCGTCAGCACGCGACACGAATGACTAGCTCGACTCAGCAGCGAGCTTTGCAGCGTCTTGATGTAGACTGTGAGCGCCTCGCAGCGCTTCTGGACGAGGCGGTCCGACGTTGCTGAGCGGAAGAAGCGTGGCTTGGGGAAGTAGCTGGTCACGAAGCTGTAGAGCCAAGGACACGGCGCGTCGCAGCAGTGACCCACGCTCAGCGCACGTGCCAGGCGACGCTGGAACGTGCGGCAGGCGTCGAAGGAGTAGACGGCGACCCAGCACTGCCCCGAGGGCAGGTGCTCCGCCGACAGAACGTAGCGCACGTTCCGCTTGACTTTCTGCGCCGCGAAGCTGAAGGAGAGCTGTTCTAGCCAGGAAACGGACAGCGGTACGTAGGCGCGGTGGCCCATTGCATCGGAGGTGATCATCGTCTGTCAGGAGAGGAAGCGGAAGTGGGCGGTAGCGAGCGCGACGAGAGGCTTCCTCTGCATCGGGGAAGAGCGAAAATGAGATCGGGCGTGGAGCAAGTCGGTGGTTGACTTGGGTTTTGTATGCCTTAGAGTGTCCGCAGCGGTAAAGCTATTTCTAAGTTATATTTGGCAAGTGAACCACATGTTTTTTATAGCTTTAGCACTGGCATCAATCAACTCTTCTAGCGGTGTAGCTATTTTACAAACACTTGTGATCGGACAATAATGGATGCAATCACAGGAGCCGAGTGGGTGGACGCTTTTCTTCAGGAAGCCGATGAAGAAGATGCTGTTTTCATGGCCGCTATAGAAGCAAAACCACGGGGTGTTGAGCTGCCATCAAGGCCTGGGGGGTCAAGACCAGGCCGTGCACCAAATAAAAACCGGGATGACGCTGGAAGACATCTCAGGCTTTTGAATCAATACTTTGGCCCGGAACCCATCTACAATGCTCGTGATTTCAGGACTCGTTTTCGGATGACTCAACGTTTGTTTCTTCACGTTTTGCAAGGAGTTGTGGAGACGGATCCGTACTTCGCCCAACGACGCGATGCTACTGGTAAATGGGGAATCTCGAGTCTTTTCAAAGTAACCGCAGCACTTCGGCAGCTTGCTTATTCGACTGCAGCAGATGCAATGGATGAAAATCTAGAACTATCGGAGCCCACAGCATTAGAAAGCTTGAAACGATTTTGTCAGGCGATTATTGCTCGTTTTGGAGGAGAGTTCCTTCGGCCGCCTACAGATTCGGAGATGCAAGCGATCCTTGAACAAAATGCGCGTCGTGGTTTTGTTGGTATGATAGGCTCAATCGATTGTATGCATTGGCAATGGCGGAACTGTCCAACAGCGGTGGCAGGGCAGCATAAAGGGAAAGAGAAAAAGCCGACTAAAGTTCTTGAAGCAGTCGCAGACTACAATTTACGAATTTGGCACTGCTACTTTGGTTCCCCTGGATCACTTAATGACATCAACATACTAGACCAGTCGCATTTGTTTGATGACTTCCTACAAGGTAAAGCTCCCCGTGTCGAGTATACTATCAACGGTGAGATCTTATTAGATGGATACAATATAACTTCGTGACTTACATCGTGCATGTGATTAATGTGTAGGGAGCAAATACTACACACCTTATTTGTTGGCGGACGGGATATACCCTGAGTGGGCTGTATTTGTGAAATCCATTGAGCGACCAGAAGGAAAAAAACAAAAGTATTATTCGTGTCGACAGGAGGCGTGTCGTAAAGATGTCGAGCGTTGTTTTGGGGTTTTACAAGCACGATGGCGTATCCTTGAAACACCGTGTAGGTTGTGACGCGCAGATGCGATGAGTACTGTTATGCACGCTTGTATCATTTTACACAACGTGATCGTGGTTGACGAACTCGATGACCCTAACTTATCAAACGACTACCTCTTTAATGAAGAAGCGCAGCCAGGAGGACTTCCTGATATTCAAGTGGTTCGTCCGTCTACTTCACCACGTCCAGCTAATGTGGTGGATCTCATTGCAAATTCACATGTGCTGCATAGCAAACGCCAGCACTTTCGTTTGAGAGACGACCTCATGGATCACTTGTGGAAGTTGCACGGCGCAAATGATTAAGAGTACCTTTCATTCTACTATGATATAAAATAAATTACGAAAACATTTCCGTCATTGCTGTATTCAGTGTTACCGTGAGACCTCTAGTTTCACCGACAAGTAAACTCTTGATTAAAGCGACAGAATAATGTCGGCATCACGTGGCAGTGCCGCAACACTAATTTCGTCTCCTCCAGCGGTGGTATACGTACCGCCTGTTGAATTCGCAACTTCCGCCAGTGCTGCCTCCTTGCGCAGACGGGCGAGTACGATCTTTCGCTTCAGCGCAATGTACTCTTTTGTTTCTTCGTCGCCTTCATTAGGCTGCATACTGAAAAGGTTGTGCTCAACCTGTTCTTGAGCGACACGATTGCGAAGCTCAGCGTTCTTGGCCACACGCTCAGTTGCCTGAACTTGACGAGCGTACAGAGCAAGATTAGAGCGCTCCATTTTGGACTTTTGTCGACCTACAGGACGTTCCTGACGGGGTATATCTGTGGAGATTGCTTCCTGCGTTTGGCTTGACGACGTATTAACAGATTCTCCAGTGTCAGAACTTGGTGCGCGTGTGCGCTTGTTCGGAGACTTCTTGGCTTGAATATCCGCACGCCAGGCACCCCATTCGTCTGATTCCCGAAGAATCTTCCAGCAGTGCATGAACTTAAACCTCCCATTTCTACCATCAGACTCAAACAATTCGACGGCTTCGTGCTCAATGTCAGCAATAGAGCGTCCTCTTAGCTCCAACGCTGACACTTTCGCATGGCAAGCAACAAACTTGGACACAGCAGCCGAAATTATCTGAAACCTTGATGAGAGTGATCCTGCTTTGCGTTCAGCTACAAACTTGTTTTGCTCTCTGATAGTCTCGTCGAAGACTTCCTTCACTCGACCATAGAACTCGTCGCCACTTTGGTTAGTACCTGTCCCTCCATCACAACTAACCTCGAGCCACGCCTCGCACAAGATCTTGTCTTCTGCCGACCGGTAGTTTGCTCCACGAATGCTCATCTTTCGCAATGGACAAGAATGACTTATATCGGAATGCTATATTCAATGCCAAATATAGCTGCAACTATAGCTGCCGGACCCAAATGCTATTTTTTACCGAGCAGTTGGCTTTACCGCTGGCGCCACATGAAGCTAAACTGCTGTCAAATTTGACTTTTGATTAGCGTTTGGCGCCACCGCTGCGGACACTCTTAGAAGTGTAGCTTTTTGCTGGAAAGGTGATGGGCGTGATCGACGGAACGGCCCTGCGTAATCGAACCATTTAACGATCCGTATAGGAGGGATATGTAATCGTACAGTGTTTATGCATACATTGTGAAAAAAGATAGATCTACTTTGAAAGGGATATGAGTTCTGCAAACTGCAACGTCCCGTCTGTGCGTTCTTTCGAGCAAGCAGTGCGTCAACAAGTGCCTCGTCGAGTTAAGTACGAGTAGAGTGTGTCACACTAAATTCAGCTTATCACACCTTCTCAATCTACCCGTCCAGGATAAGTGAGCTCAATGCTGCCAAGATGGTCCATCGCAGCCATTGAATCCTAGCGATTGGTAACGGTGTGCTTATTTTAAAAATTTGCTGTGCATTATAGCAAGCCTCCATCTTCGTGCACCTCCTGCGTGTAGGCGCGACTACTGCAATAAAAATTGTGCAAATCGGTGCGGCACGGCGGATTGGCGCTCGCGCAAGTACACTTTTCGGCTTGCTTTCTCACCGACCCCGTACGTCAGCGATTATGAAGACAACCGTGCCGCAACGAAGCGAGAATCGTTGCAGGTTTGACACAAATAGCGCCATCAAAAGAGCGCAAACAAGACTCAAAGTCCACCATCGGATCACCATTCCTTTCTTGCGGTTGGAAATACTCCCCAACCGTTGGAAAGTCTTGTTTCCCCTTTTGGGTGGATGGAGCACATCCGCTCAAGCGCAAGGTTGATGCAGCGCGTCATCAGCTGATGCGACATCGGTCTCCGATTGGCTCCATTCACTTTCGTTCATTGGTTCAAAATCGCCCGAATTTTCACTCGTAATCAACATGCAAATGATGGTCGCTGCTCTCTCTCTCTCCACCGCTTCATTACCGAATTTGCGAGCTCGCGTGATAAGCATGCACATGACCCCAGTGAAGGCCGGCAGCCTAAAGCGCGCTAAGCCATTGGCTCTGCCTGCCAGTGTGGCGTGGATGGAGCACCTCTCCATGGACATGACCACCACCGCCAACAAGAAGCCAAGCCTCGTCAAGCGCAACAACACACTCTACCAACTGCACCTCAGCTACACACCTGGAAAGAACCAGCAAACCAAGTCCTGGACAATTTCGCGCACCTTCGACGAGTACAGAGCACTACAGCGACGTCTGGTGAAGGCCATGAAGCCCGGACACAAGTGCAACGCCGAGTGCAAGTGGCTGATCAATGTGGTGAAGAACCACTTCCCCAAGGCCTCGCTCTTCTGCAAGAACTGCCCCAGCACCGTTGAGAGCCGACGACTGGCGCTGCTGCGACTGATGGCGACTGTCAAGGCTTCGCTTATTAACCACGGCAACCTTGGATGTGCCATCCTGAGAGACCAAGTTAGCCAGGAGTTCACCTCTTTCCTACTGGGCGATTGCAAGGACGAAGAAGTGCAGAGGTTGAAGCACACGGCGTCCGCTTCGGCGACGTCCACAGCTTCGACGCAGTCTACGGCTTCATCAACGGATGAAGTTGTTGCAGAGGACGTACTGACATCGTCCATGGTGTCGTTCACCTCGGACGAGGAGAACCTGGTGCTGGACTTTGAGTTCGACGACGACTTCGCCGACTTTGCCTGCGGATTGTGCGGACTCAGTCTCGATTCTGTGGAGGACGCTATGTGCACGTCACCGTATTGCACGACGACCACGCTCGAGTGTGGCCACCAGTTCCACGACATGTGCGTTCTGCAGACATTTGACGAGGAAATCAAGTGCCCGCTGTGCCAGTAGATGGTAGCTAGGTAACTATGAACAATGTAAAACAGCAGATGTGCAAGCGAAGTTGAGTTTCTTGGGTTGAAGGCGAGCATTGCACTCGAGTGGAATACTTTGCGAGGTTGATGTTGATTGGAGTGGAGGTCTCGAAGGTGTTGACGCCCACGTCATCGTCTTCGTTCCCAGCCGGGACTGTGCAGGTGCAAGCTGAGGTAGGGTATATTCACTAAGAATGACCTCGAGAGATCTTTACGTTCGGACTGAGCTACCTATGAATGAAGGCACTACAGCTTTCACTCCCCAGCAGCCCGTTTACCGAGTGGGCTTTCGTTTGAGGTCCTTCTCAGGGTCCCATTCCCACGTTGGTTTGAATTTCAGTCGCCTTAGTCGATTCGGTATCCTCTGCAAAACTGCGGAGTTCGAGGCTGGTTGGTGACTTGGAAGAGTCCTAGCTGCCACAAGGTTTTCGCCGCATTGACATCATGCTCCCAGTAGTTCGCTCTGCAAACTACGTTTCTGCAGACACGCACATTCCTCGATCTCTTGATTTCTGTCGTACCGGGGATCTTGAATGGCGTGTCCACCATCGGGCGTGAGCACTCAGAGCAAAGATAGCTGGTACGAAACTCGTCGACCATGACGAGGGTTGCACGGCGAGAGAGTTCAAGTGCGAACCGCTTGAGCGGGACGTGCATATGGCCCGCGAGATGAGTCTGGCTGCTCCATTTTCCGAGCGCCACACACACGTCACGGTCCACGGTCGGGACGACACGCTTGGCGAGTTTCGCCACGGCCTTGCGTTTGAGTCGCGACAGTGTAAATCTCCACTTGCAAAACCCTTTCAGAGCGCAGAACTCCAACATGGCGTTGACGTTCTTCCACATGTGCTCGTAGCGAGAGAGCAGAGACGCCGACGACGAAGTCTTGAACGAAGGCATGTCCTTCACAAACGCACCATAGCGCGGATACCTGTTCTTCAGGTTTTCGAACCAAAATGCATGGTGCTCGACACGACTCATGCGTCGGTACTCTCGGGACGTGACTTGTTGGACGTGAGAATTGTCGTGCAAAAAGTGAGTCCGGCGCCTGACACCGTGTTTCCGCGGACGGTGTCTTGGGTGGTGCCTGTGACAGATCTCGCACCACCCCTCCATATTGCAGTGTGCTATGCTGCGTCTCTTGCGTCGGTGGCGACGACGGCGGTTCCTGCTGCGCTTCTTGCCATGGCGTCTACCGCCAACGTGGCCTGGACAGGTACTGCACCAACCGGGCATGGAGCATGGCTCTTCCGGTGGGTTGCAGACAAACTCCAGCATAGGACGGCTGTATGCCGTCAGCATCATCCGTAGACCTGGGTCGATTCCGATCAATGTAGTTGGTATATACTTCGGAGAAAGAGCAGGTCGTTCAAGAGGAGCAGGAATTGACGTCAGCACAGCAGCACTGTAGCCATTCGTGGAGATGTGATACTCGAAGTTGCGCCTTGGAACGCCAATTCGGGGATCCGCAGTATGGCTGACGCAGTCTCCGAGGTTAAAGACAGAGGTCCACATCCTCTCGCGCGCTTCTTGGAACTCCGTAGTCGTAGCATACGTCCGATGGCCACGAGAGTTCGTGGACTTGTAGAGACCAAAGACATCCTTGCCCGTAGTTGCCAAAACTTGTTTTGCGACTTGGTAGAGCACCTCTGTCATGGCCGGGAAGAACAATGACACACAGGAGGTGGGCTGCGGCAGCAACGTAAACAATCGGCACCCTTTCGGGATCTCGTCTTGGTCGTGCATTTGCTCCATTACCTTCAGCATGTCGTACAGCTTGCCGAGAAATAGCACCTCATGGCTAGCGATGTTCGCATCTGTAGGACGCAGTTCTAGCCACGCAAGCCATTGCTTCTCGACGTCCGTGAGGTCTTCAGGACTTGACTGTAGTCGAGCGACCATGGCCTCAGCTGCTCCCTCCGGATACGCAAGCTGCAGGCTAATGAAGTTGACGAGTCGTGCCTCGAAGTTCGTTCGAACGTGTTGCTGCGCTGCAACGAGCATGTCATTCGCCAGTTCTTTGATAGCGGAGCTTGAATCGAATAGCGTGGGTGGTATATACGACATGACCCTCGATCGCGAAGCCTTGTAGACGTTGATGGACTCCTCTAGTGCAGCGTTAGCCGAGGGTTTTGGAGCGGGTCTCTGTTCGTCGCCAAAGACAGCAGTGCAGCACCGGTAGAACGTAGCTTGGTCCAGCTGCAGGGCTGTCTCCATCGTGCGAGATCTTGCCGGTACTACAGGGTAGTTCGGGTGGCTACGCCGATGGTGCTCGAACAGCCGGCAGCAGTGGAAGTTCACGACGAACATTGCCTCTATGCGGATCTGCTGCAGAGCCACAGCAAGTTGTTCGAGCGCGTCCCGGATGTCAGGATTCGGACAAATGTGCCTCAGTGGGTTTGTCACGGTTGAGAACATTAGGGCGCTGTTGGCTCCTCGAAGAAGGGTGCGACGATGGTTCGCGGCGGCCCGTTGCTCGATGTCGACTTCATCAGGCGACCTCCACGCGACCGCGAGTTCTGGCAGGGGCTCGACGATGCCGTGGTCGATAGTGAACGAATCCATGGAGGAAGGAGGGATATTGACCGTAGAAGGCGAATTGAACAATGACAGATCTCCCTGCGCTTCAAAGTGAAAAGCGGCAAGACACCCACTCCGTGTAGGCGAACCCCCTCTGTTTGATCCGCAACTTCAACATTCCTGTAGACGAATCTGTGTAGTGATGCCACGGCGTGCTGCATCGCAAGCAACCATATCGCATGCAACGAATGCGACTACAAGCTGGTCGCCTTCGGCGCTGGGAGCCAAATGTACGCGAAGCAGTTTGCTCCGCCTACTACGGCTCCCGGCTCGAAAAAGGCCAAGCGGCTGAAAGTCCTCGCCGCTGCTGTCCTCGCGGCAACCGCCGTCGTCGCCACCGACGCAAGAGACGCAGCATAGCACACTGCAATATGGAGGGGTGGTGCGAGATCTGTCACAGGCACCACCCAAGACACCGTCCGCGGAAACACGGTGTCAGGCGCCGGACTCACTTTTTGCACGACAATTCTCACGTCCAACAAGTCACGTCCCGAGAGTACCGACGCATGAGTCGTGTCGAGCACCATGCATTTTGGTTCGAAAACCTGAAGAACAGGTATCCGCGCTATGGTGCGTTTGTGAAGGACATGCCTTCGTTCAAGACTTCGTCGTCGGCGTCTCTGCTCTCTCGCTACGAGCACATGTGGAAGAACGTCAACGCCATGTTGGAGTTCTGCGCTCTGAAAGGGTTTTGCAAGTGGAGATTTACACTGTCGCGACTCAAACGCAAGGCCGTGGCGAAACTCGCCAAGCGTGTCGTCCCGACCGTGGACCGTGACGTGTGTGTGGCGCTCGGAAAATGGAGCAGCCAGACTCATCTCGCGGGCCATATGCACGTCCCGCTCAAGCGGTTCGCACTTGAACTCTCTCGCCGTGCAACCCTCGTCATGGTCGACGAGTTTCGTACCAGTTATCTTTGCTCTGAGTGCTCACGTCCGATGGAGGACATGCCATTCAAGATCTACGGGACGACGAAATCCAAGAGGTCGAGGAATGTGCGTGTCTGCAGAAACGTAGCTTGCAGAGCGAACTACTGGGAGCGCGATATCAACGCCGCGAAAAACATGTGGCAGCTAGGACTACTCCAAGTCACCAACCAGCCTCGAACTCCGCAGTTTTGCAGAGGATACCGAATCGACTAAGGCGACTGAAATTCAAACCAACGTGGGAATGGGACCCTGAGAAGGACCTCAAACGAAAACCCACTCGGTAAACGGGCTGCTGGGGAGTGAAAGCTGTAGTGCCTTCATTCATAGGTAGCTCAGTCCGAACGTAAAGATCTCTCGAGGTCATTCTTAGTGAATACACCACAGGCACAGGCTCCAAAGTGCAGTACGAGCTGCATGCAAGCTACGCCGCGCCATGTTGCCAAGACACGCAGCTCGTCTGGACTGTAAGTCGATCCTTCGACGCCTATCGCCGCTTTCGCAAACTTCTAATGCGCAGACTTCAGCCAGCTCACACGTGCTCCGCTGAGTGCAAGTGGCTCTATAACGTGGTGAAGAACCACTTCCCCAAGCCCAAACTACTGGCCGCCAACTCGCCGTGCACTGCGGAGGCAAGGAGACAAGCGCTCATTCGCGTGCTTTGGACGTTGCAGGCGTCGCTGGTCAACAGAAGCAATCAAGGCTGCAGTGTGCTCGTACAGGGTGTTTGTAGAGACTTCGCCACATTCATTTTGGGTGAGAACGTCAAGTAGCCCGACGTGACACTGGCGCTCAGCGGCTGCAGCTCGGACCAGAGCACGCGGGGCTCGTCCGCGTCCTTCGTGTCCAATTGCAGCGATGGCGAGGAGTACTGCGAGGATATGCCGCCTTTCGACGACGTGTTCGGCTGCAGAAGCGGGCGGGGCTACTGCAAGTCCGAGTCGGGGCAGTGAAGAGCTGCCGCAACTCGTACTGTAAGTTGGAGTGTCTGGTACACAAACGCTCGCCACGTGTGCTTCGTCAACGGTGGTGCAGATGGAGGCGTCTGTATTGGAACCACTACCATCTGCAACAGATCGAGCGCAGCAAACCTTATGGTGCCAGCACCGCCGCTACAAGATCACCACGACGGCATGCGCTGGTAAACGTCGGTGGCACCGACTTGGTGCTACGGCTTCTTCTGCAAACCTGCTTTACCTGTCGGTGGACGATCCACGCGCCGCATTGGTGGACCTCTCGTCGGGAACGGCAGACGCGCGGCTCAGTTCTTTCCTGGCTTCTTCGCGCGCGCTACTGGACATGTCATCCGCTAGGCAAACTTCTGAAAGTTTGCCAACGTTTGAAAGCGCGTTCTTGGCCAGCGCGTAGACCAACGGTGGAGACCGATGGTCTTGTTCTCTCAAATTCAAACGATTCACTCGATGCTCCGTCCTCGGCCTCCATCGTCGCCTATATCGCAACCTTCATGAGACTTAAGAGCCTACTGCGCACGCCCATCGCTGAGCCCGAAATGGTCGTGTGGCTACGAGACCTCACGCTCGATATGAACACCAGCCACAAACCCCATCAGAACGTCCGCTACGAGCTCGTGGTACGCCGCGGACATTCAAATGCGCTCTCGATCGAAGCTTCGTCGTGGACCCAGAGTCGCCCATTCAGTGAGTACAGCACACTACGGAAGAACTTGCTGCGCGAACTGCAGCCTGGACATAGTTGCTCTGCCGAGTGCAAGTGGCTGTACACCGTCGTGAAGCAGCATTTCCCCAAGACGCAGACGATTTTCTCTCCATGCCAGTTCAAGACCGAGCGACGGCGAAGAGCGCTGCTTCGAACGCTGACCACTATTCAAGCAACTTTGGTTACTCACGGTAACCACGGCTGCGGCGTGCTCATGGGAGGCGTGCTCGACACCTTCTCAACGTTCTTGGTTGGTGAGCGACCTTCTATTTCTCGAACCTCGCTCATGCTGCCAGCATCCTTACTACCCGGGCTGCCTAGCAATTTAGGAAGAAGACTCGTGTTGGGGTTCTCTCGGTCCGAACACAAGAGAGCTGTACTTAGTCTGTAGTGTTCAATAAGCCCTGGCGAGCGAACGAAGTGAACTGGGCAATCAAAGCAATACCATGTACAATGTACAAAGTTGTTCGAGAAGGTTGGAGATGATTGTCAAAGTATGCAACTCCAATGTACGTACGCTTATCTACGGGAGTATGATGGTGTTGTCCCATGTTAGTTTGCACCTGCTGAAGTACTTAAGTCGTGTGGTTAAGTTAGGCTGGTTGGTGGAGACTTGTCTCCCCTCCTGCGCTTCAGGACTTCAAGTCCTCACTCTTGGTTTCTTCAGCTCCAATACACAAGCACCTTCCGGACCTTCCTCCTCCAGATCAACCTCTCTTTCTTATTTGCTATACATGTCTTCATGCTACCTTCCGCTGTCCTAATCCTCTGAATCCACGTCCTTCAGCAACGATCGTACAGTTTGCGCTAACCCACAATTCCAACAACCTGCGTGACGAGTACTGGATAGCGGCATGAATTGTATATTGTACCCATCGAGAGTAGCAGTGAGTTCCTAGCCGTGATCCAGCGTCGAGTATTCAGGATGTGCATTGCCGTGATCCGATCCGATCTAGTTGACGCGCACATACATTCGCTTCAACCTGTGTGCCAGTTGTACATTTCTATAATCCATTTGCGAGGCTTGTCTGTCTTACCTTGGAGTCTGCTTCTGAGGCAGGACGAGTAAAAGGGTGCGCTGTGCATTGGCTTTGAGGCTCAGCAGAACAGGATGCAGCTTCATCGCTCGTGCCTTCGCATCCTTGGCAGAGCAATTGTTGGCAGAGCGAATTTGAATTTTACAGAAAGAGCTAGCGTGGATGCCAGCCTTTCCATGGCTTACCGCCGCAATGGCCCAAGTTGACGAGTCCCGTCGACTGCAGTTTGCCTCCGATACGCGTGCCCGCTCACAGTGAGCGAGCCCGCGTTGAACTTGGCGGAAGCGTGCTGAAGAAGCACTTGGTGGATTTGCGGACTATCCAGGGACTGAAGTTCTCGTCGGGGCGTCAACACGCGGTGCGCTGCTCCCATTCCACCGAGAAAATTACAGAGCAGCTTACGACTCGGGCGATGTGATGGTACGGAGCAACCACAATCACTCCACGGCACCAACCACCGGTTGTCTGCTTGTCCAGTTGGTGTGCGCCAGCAGTTAAATCGCCTGCCAGAGCCGCGCCTCGCCTCAACTCGACGCCATTTCAGAACTCGCCTATTCGCGCGATGACCTCTCCGACCACAATGACAGCGCCACCAGCACCGGCTAGACCGGTGTACAACTCGTTCGCTTCGCGGAAACGGTCGTCTCCGGCCGTCAAGCCTCTGCCGGAAGAGGTGGCGTGGCTCAAGGACATCAAGCTCGAAATGACCACGACCAACTCGATCCGCACCTCCGTTCTGTACAACCTGCGCGTTGTCTACCAGCCCAGCAACAACGCAGCAGCCGCCACGTCCTGGGACGTCAAGCGCACTTTCGACCAGTACAAGTGGTTCCAGAAGCGTCTTCTGCAGCACCTCCAGCCCAAACACAGTTGCAAGGCCGAGTGCCGGTGGCTGCACAGCACCGTGAAGAAGCACTTCCCTAAGTCCACACTGCTCGGTTCTCACTACCCCCCGCTCGTCGAGCTGCGACGTAAAGCGCTGCTGCAGCTGCTAACGACGGTGCAGGCGTCTGTCCTCAACCACGGTAACCGAAACTGTAACGTGATGATGGAGGCCGTGAGCATGGAGCTCGCCTCCTTCATCGCGGGGGACGAAAACGAGCACTCCGAGGGCGTGGCGCTACCCGTGACACCCACGACAGCCTCGGAGCTGGAAACGCCCGCTAGCTCGCTGCCGTCCATGACATCCTCCGTTTCATCCGATGGCGAGGACGACACCATCAACTACGACGAGAACGCGTTCACCGGCTGGAGCTTGCCCATCCAGGAGCACCTTAGTCTAGACCGTACTTTGAGCTCGCCAGTATAACCCCCAACGAAATGCATCTAGTATTTAAGCTGCTGCAAAAGCGTTGTCAACAGAAACGTATCCTCATTCTTTTCATCGTGCTGGAATTTGTGCAAGGTATCTGGTGTTTGACACCGCGATATCCGTCCATGACGTGGGGATGCAGCGGCGATTGCAAGCCGCGCAACGCGCTAAAGACAAGCTTCCAGCGCTTCCTTCCCAAGAATCGGACGCGTGGTATGCATGCAGTGCAAGAGGTTGCAGTCGTTTCCTCGACTCCTGGATGCCGGTGTCCAGATGGACGGGTGCTAGCTTCACGTGGTGCTGCTGGCGGCTGGATTTTCAACATCGAGTGAGGAGGACAGCCAACCTCTTGTCTAGCCGCGCCGTCTCATGACCTACAACAACCGCGCGAAGTTCAAACTTGAAGAGATCGAAGCCATCGATGTTTGCTCGAACTAACGCAAAGGTAGGAACACGACGAGCGGTCGACGCTACGACGGATACGGCAACAAGATGGGACCGAATCTCGGCGGCTGGAGCGGAGACCGAAGCCCGTCGTCGAAGTCGAATAGCTTGGAGCCACGTCAGCACCACGAGCCGGCGTTGGTTCTTGTGGCGCCAACAGTGCAAGTCCGGGGCTCCGTCTCTCGCTCCGACAAGTCGTCCACTCGTGCAGCTACAGAACGGCCCCAAAAACGGCCATGTTGACGCAGTCAGATGGCTGGACGTTGTTGCAGCAACAAGCGCAGTCAGATGGGGTTTTGCGCTGGGGTGTGTGGAGTCCTGCAGCAAATGGCTGGACGGTAGCATGGAGAAGATTGCAAGGATGCAGCCAATGTCTTACGGAGACCGCGCGGCCTTCCCTATTTTTTGGCAAGAAGAAATCTTTTAGCTGCGGTCGTTACGCCATATTGTCCAATCGCATGTCGCCGTTTCTGCACCCCACGCACCCACTGTCATTCGACGACTTTGCTGGCGGAACAAGAACCGACAAGAATCAGCGGCGGCAGGCGGACCAGCCAGCAAGAAAGCAGAAACGCGCGGAAGGATCGCGCCCACAGGGAGCAGGATCGCTTTAGACAGACACAGGACATTACCATGGTCGGCACCATGATCGAAAACTCGACCTGCAGCACCGCCAGCACCGCCAGCACCTGCAGCAATACCAGCACCAGTACCACGAGTAGCTCCAACACATGCGCCGGGTCGGCCCCGCGCTCCGCCGCCAGCCTCAAGCGCGCGGGTCCCGTGGCCGTCCCCGAAGAGGTGGCATGGCTGGACCACGTCACGCTCGAACTCACAACCACCACGATCGGCGGCAAGCCCCACTACCAACTGACGATCAAGTACGCGCCCACGCAACAGAAGCTCGAGGCACCCGCCACGTGGACCGTCAGCCGCACCTTCGACGAGTACAGGACTTTCCAGAAGAAACTGATGCGCCGCATGCAGCACGGCCACTCGTGCAGCGCCGAGTGCAAGTGGCTCTACAAGGTGGTCAAGCACTACTTCCCCCAGAAGTCGCTCTTCTGCAACAGCTGCCCCAAAGTGGTGGCGGCCAGACGGCAGACGCTCTTCAAGTGCTTCACGACGGTGCAGGCCTCGCTGGTCAACAGAGGCAACCACAGCTGCCGCGTGCTCGTGCACGACGTGGCGGCGGAGTTTAACCGCTTCGTGGCCAAAAATCTGGCGGCGATGGCCAGCGACTCGCCGGCGTCCGAGTTTAGCGCAGTTACTCGTGACTCATTGGACTCATTTGATAGTGAGGAGGAAGAGAGTGACGAGGAAGAAGGAGAGGAGGAGGAGAGTGATTGTGACGCCTGCCACAGTCGACATGTCATCTGCCGCACACACAGCAACGTCAAGGCGTAAGAGGAAGTGTACACTAAATAGTAGCGTCAATAGCAGGAGAAATCAAGTATCGAGCAGAGACTTTAGGTAAGTATAACTTCAAGAACAAGCAGTTAATGGTATCAATCGTGTGTGTGTGTAGCTATAGGCGAGTCATCCTGTCAGTCGCAGATCGTGAAGCTTACGTCGGTCGGATATTTGTGTACCTATATGTACCCATCTATCTTTTCTTTGGCGAATGTGTATCTTGTGTCGCTTCGTGCAGGTAAGGACACGTCACTTTGCATTCTTCCAGCAATTTTAGTCATGGTCGCATCTCGTCGTGTTCGCAAGCGCTCCATCTCAACTTGTCCGGTACTTCCGACGTACGTGGGGCTATTGGAGCCTCTGCAAGTGACGCTGCAGTCTGATCACGACAAAAAACGCACGCTCTTCATCCTGCAAGTCCAGCGTCGCAACCACAATTCCTCCACTTATAAAGACACAGAGTGGAGCGTATCTTGTCCCTTTGAAGATTTCGAGGTGCTGCACAAGCGGCTGACACTAGCGTTGCAGCACGGTCATTTTTGCAACGCTGGCTGTCCGTGGCTCTTTTCGTTCCTCTCGAGTGAGTTCCCCAAAAAGCACCTTTTCCAGTGCCAGTCGAGCCCGAAAACAGTCGAAGCCAGGAGAGATAAACTGCTGGACGTGCTCACGCCTACACTCGCGTTCTTACTCGACAGGAAAAACCACGCGTGCAACATCGCAGCTATTGATGTGGCCAAGCTCTTTGCAGAATTTTTGTATGGTGAAGACGCCGTCGCTCAAGCCATTGTCGAGTCCTACTCCGAAGCTGAGACCGCGACGTCTTCGAACAACAGCAGGAGTCTTGCGGTTTTGTGCAGTGACGACGAAGATACTGCCAGTCAGGAAGCTGATAACAGCGGAGGAAGGACTGGTCTGCCGATATGCGCCGTGTGCAACGCCCTATTACTCTGTGAAGTGGAGAACAGCCAGCGACTCGGCTCCCGTGCCAGTCCTGTCAATAATTCCCGTGGACGTCGCCGGTCTTCCATCTACGCGACGACGTTGCAGTGCGGCCACCAGTTCCACGACGAGTGCATCGTTCCTGTGCTGAACGAAACGCTGCGCTGCCCCACTTGCAACCACCTCGAGATCCAGTGACAGTGGGAAGATGACGACGCCTTCAACCTAAAGACGAAGTGAACCCGGGGGTAAACATACACCTGTTGTTGCCTGGATTCTCGAGCGCTAATCGCGCGGTACAGTCTGATTACACCAAGCACCAAGCTCCATGATCACGTCGTACGTGCAAATCGCACGCTATACTTTCACTCACATAATACCGGATTGCTACAAGCTGGACGTCGCGATTGACCGCATAATCCACTGAACCAGCACCGCCACACAGCCTTTCATTGCCCATTTTGCCACGCAGCAACTACATCACCCCCAACGATACCATTCACGATGCTGTCTCCATTATCATCCTCCCGAACCATGTCTTCCGGTTCCAGTATGTCGCTCTCCTCTCGTCGTCGTCGTCGTCGTGCAACCATTGCGGGACCACCTGGCACACCTGTATTGAGCCCAGTCGCCTCTCCGACGTCGTTGCGTCCTCCAACCATCGCGTACCTGGATCAGTTCGAGGTGAGCGTCACGGCCACGAAAGTTAAGATCAGCCACGGCAAGGATGTCCGCTACGACTTGGTGGTAACTCCCACGAGCGACAGCAGTCAACAGTGGACAGTGAGTCACTCGTTCAAAGAGCTGCAGGAATTCCACCACAACCTGCTCAATGCAATGCAACTCGGCCACACCTGTCACGCCGCGTGCCCGTACCTCTATTCGAGTCTCAAGGGGAGGTTCCCTAAGGAATGTTATCTGTACTCGACCAGCTCGTACGTCATGGGCAAGCGCAGCCATGCTATTGAAGAGTGTTTCACATCGTTATTGGAAGCGCTTCGCAAGCGTGAAAATCACGGCTCGTGTAGTATTCTGCCTGGTGCAGTGGCTCAAGAGTTCATCGTGTTCTTGAACGAGAACCTGCCGATCGACCACGAGTTCCGATGGGAGAACTTCGTGACCTTCTCCAAAACACCCAGTAGCAGCTCGTTGACGGTGTACAGCTCGGATGGCAGTGGTCGCCTCTCTCGATGCTGGCAGTCCAGTAGCGACAACAGCCTTGAATCGTTCCGCTCCGTCGGCAGCAACAACAGTATGCTCGACAATTGCGGGTTGTGCACTGGTGACGATGGAATTCAGGGGTGCTTGACTACGTTGAGTTGCGGCCATCGATTCCACGATGAGTGTGTCGTCACTAAACTCAACGAGTCACTTGCATGCCCCACTTGCGGCCACAAGCTCTGAGCCGAGGTCATTGCCGGTAGTTCCATGTTTTGCAACCACAATCAAGTCGTCTTTATCAATCAACGCCTTCCTGTCCAACGCTTCTGGTCTTATTATTGAGTCGTCAGTACACATCAACCGCGGTTGCCCACGGATGTCCCACCGGGAGGCAGTGGGCATCGGCTCCACGTGCCTACAATCCGCTGCATCTGGTGCGTTAGACTCGTCGCCACGAGGTCAATCAAAGCGCTTCCTAATTTGAGAAATCACAGCATAAGACCGTCGCCTTGACCGTTTGCGATGCCGTCGACCTCAAGTGGAGTATGACCAGCACTCCTCTCTTCATTTCGACTTTTGCTGGGTCGAGACCTGGTCTCGAGAACTACAGCCCAAATGAGCTCGAAGCGTCTTCGCAATAAACGCTCGCTCCCTACGGGACCAATGCCGCCTCAAGTGGCGTGGCTCGACGGTATTTCAATGAATGTGACGCCTCTCAATTGCAGACCACGAACTTCCTATCGCCGAGTCGACTACTTGCTCACTATCACAAGTCAGCCGCGGGACTCGACGGAATCCTCGATGTGGCATTTGGTGCGCAGTTTCGACGACTTCCGGTTCTTCCGCAAACGGTTGGTGGCGGCGTTGAAGCGTGGCCACTTCTGCCAGGCCGAGTGTCCGTGGCTGTACACGTTCCTCAAGAGTTACTACCCAAAGTCGCAATTGGTGGGAAGCTCACTGTCGCGAGTGGTGGACCGAAGGCGTAAAACGTTGACACGCAGTTTGGCTACGATCCGAAGCTTCTTGTTGAACAAAACCAATCATGCGTGTCCGTTGGTGACTCAAGGAGTGGGGCTGGAGTTGCTCGAGTTCGTCGTGGGAGGATCTCAACAACCGGAGCAAGACCGACACGGTGAAGCCCCGGAGTGGCTGCGACAGCTGCTGCAGAGGTGGCAGGACGGTGAACTTGAGCTGTTGGAAGGATCGACGAGCTCTGATGACACGGTGAACGAGGATCTTGGCCAGGATAAAGACATCTGCCCGTTGTGTGAGAACCCCTTGGTGGGGAATCTTCAGAATGAGCGCAAAGAAAACGTCGATGGCGATCGATGGTCTCAAATGGCTGCAGCCGAACCATTCTCCACGTTGACTTGTGGCCACCACTTCCACGACGAATGTTTGATCGGCAAACTCAATGAAGCCTTGCAATGCCCCACCTGCGGCCACCCAGGAATCATGGTGAGTCAAACGCCTACAATGACGAGGACATTTTAAACAGTCTATGATGACTGAACTAACTCCACAACGATGGATCTAACCCGAAAGCTACTAAGCTAATGCATGTAAAAGCACCGATCCCGAGCAGTGCAGATATCGTTCCAACAATTTTGCTGAGAACAACCTCAGCGCCGTAGTTGAAGCCCCGTGCTTACTTGTTTCGTTAAAATACAAGTACACGTCCCCATTTTTGGTGGCCCAGCGCCAAGATACTTTTTCGGCGGGACTATCCTCAATAGGGTGTGTTGCACCGGCACAGCCTCGCACTTTGCTTGGATGTGCTCAATATGGTGAACTGCAACGAGGAAGAGGATGTCATTGCCTGCGTGGACGTGTCACCAAAGCATTTCTGTAACGTAAGTTCGTGACGTCCGGAGACGCCAAGTGGACGCTGCCGCTGAAACATGTCATCTCAACCAGCTGAACAGTAGATCGGTACACGGTGGAATCAAAGGAGCTCCAGCAGTAGAAAGCACATGCCTTTGCTATCGATGACCTGTGCGGCTGCGAAAAATACCATACAGCCGTTCGTATGCAAATTTATGCGGTGGCTTGCCACATGCTCAAGAGTGAGGAAACTTGGTTGCATCGCCACGTTGTGTTTAGCGCAAGGGAAATCCGATCGATATTGGCTTGCGATGGTGGCGATGTGGTCAGCGAAGAAGTCCAAAGCTCGGGCACTAGGATTCATCGAGTCCCATACATCAAACGGCGACCACATCGCCTTGATCATTCCAACCTATAAAGTCTCTTTTTGGTGTGAATAAACTGCGTTAGTAATGTCTCTCTGGTCGATTGAAAGAGTCGCAAATATTCATTCTATTTTCCACCGACATAGTCAAGACCAGTATTCTTAGTTCAGAACGAGACTTCAGCTTCTGGACAGAGTTCTTCCGACCTCCGACTAAAAAAGCCGGACCCCATCCACTCGATATTTTTTGAGTTGGGTCAATGGCTGCTACACCTCTTACAGCTGGCTCGTCCATCCAACTGGCGCAGCAAATTCTGCTTCTTCACTCTGCAATTCGCTGCGTTCGTGCTCATTTGCTTCCGTGACGGGGTTTATCTCCATGGAGACGCAGTCGCTGCAACGGCATCCCAAGTGCTCGGCACTCTACGCCAGTCGTCTCCAACGAGACTCGCAAGCTTCGAAACCGACGGAGGACAATTCGCTGGCTCCAAGTGTCGCCTACTTGTCCAACGTGACGGTCGAAGTCACCACCAAGACGTTGAGTCGAGACGCGTCAACTTTCGCGCTGACGGTGCACGACACCAAGTCCAGTTCAACATGGCGTCACTTGCGTTCTTATTCCGAGTGCAGGGCGTTCCAGAGTCGCGTGCTCAAAACTTTGAGTCGCGGTCACTTGTGCTTCGCAGAATGTCCGTGGCTCTACGCGTATGTGCAACGCGCTCTTCCGGCGGAGCGAACGGGGCACCACTTGTTCCGAATGGCGGGACATGGACCCAAGCCGCGGGTCGTGGAGAACCAACGTCTAGCTCTTGCAAGACTCTTCGCAACATTGCAACGTGTCCTGCTAAACCCACTCAACCAGAAATGCACAGTGTTGATGCAACAAGTCGCGCCTGAAGTGATCGCGTTCATCACGAACCGCACCGATGTTGACGCTACAGAGCCGCTCAACTCGCCCACGTGCGACAGACCATTGGCCAAGACGTTCTCGGAGTCGTTCATGTTCGAGATCGACGAGGATCCGACCAAGAAGTCGGATGACGTTGCCACATTCGGTCAGATCAGTACCACGACCACTGCAAGTCTTGACGATCTCGATGAAGAAGTGCCTGTAGAAGAAGAAGTCGCCACATTGGCGAAAATTGTGGCTGGCCAACGTGTGTGTTGTGCCATGTGTGCGTTGCACAAAACTCGGTCGGATGAGCAGGTGTTCGCGGGTTGGAGGGCTGAGACCATGAGCAGTCGGTTTATGAGACTGCGAGCTGGTGCTGGAGCCGAACGCACTTCGATCGTGGCAAAGCGACAACTGCCAGTGCAATCGGAGCCTCAAGAGAAGGGTGTGTGGGAATCCCCCACATATTCGCAATGCGTGACGTCCCCATTGGAACCATTGGTAGTTCTTGGGGATTGTTCATCGGGAGACGCTGTAATGGTCGCTACGGAGCACGACGGAACCCCAACTGAGCCTTTTCCTGGGTCTCCGGGAACTCCTCGTCCTCTTCGAGAATCGATTGCGTCGTCATCGAGGACCTCGTCAGTGTGTCAAATCGATCTCGAGATGTTGGACACTTGGAATTTGTATGGATCAACTCCGTCGCCAAAGACTCCGAAGGTGGAGCGTCAAACGGCGCCACAACTGAAGACGTCGCCAGGCTCGGGAGGGCTCGAGAATATTCGTCGGATGCCGCGTCGCTCCCTCGTCGTGCTCAACTCACTGCGCAGCAAGTTCACGACGCGGAAAAACTGCACCGCTGGAATCGTTATTTAAGACAGGAAGCGACACTGGAAGATGGTCGTACGAATGCTAATGAATTTATCAACACAAAGTCACTACCACACGTCACAAGTTTCTAGTTTGTATCAGAAATACGTCGCTCGCAAATTCTGCAGCGGTTCATCGTCCTTCACTTGCCTTTTTGGCGCAAACTTGGTTATGTCTGCATCCTCGTTGCACGAAACTTTATTTACCAACCAAGCACGATGCAATAATCCATCTCAACTCGCATGTTCGTCATTGATCATGCTGGATGTTGCAACGAGTCTCACTCGTTTAGCTGCTGCTAAAGGGGTCTATCGTTGCAAGTTCATTGCAAAATGCAAGCTTCAGCGACGACAGTATGGACTCCCCATGAAGTAAGTTGATTTTCGAGCGTTTTGGTGGGTCACGATGATACCCCGCTGACCGATTTTGTAGGACAACTTGCTCCGTAGTGCTGTACGTCGTCACGGGGCGCGTCGATGGGATCTCGTTGCTGCGGTTGTTCCCAACCGATGTGAAGACGAGTGTTCTTCTCGTTAGGATGAGCTTCAAAATCGTTGGACACCTTTAGTTCGACAGCCATGGACGTCAAATGAAGATGAACATTTGACCTCGTTGGTACGTGGTCAAGGGGCGAGTCAGTGGACGATGGTGGCTTCTTTTCTGCCAGGACGGACAGCTAAACAGTGCCGTGAACGGTGGTGCAACCAATTGGACCCTTCGATCAAGCTAGGAGCGTGGTCGGATGACGAAGATGAGCTACTGGTGAAGATGCAGAAGAAGTTGGGAAATGCGTGGTCACGGATAGCAGCTAGTTTTCCCGGCCGTACCGATAATGCTGTGAAGAATCGATGGCACTCGGCAAAAATTCGCCATCGGAAGCGCGCACCTGGTCGAGAAGGGAATGCTCAAGCTACCGCAACACCATCTTCGCGCTTTGGACCACCGGTACATTCACTAAGAATGACCTCGAGAGATCTTTACGTTCGGACTGAGCTACCTATGAATGAAGGCACTACAGCTTTCACTCCCCAGCAGCCCGTTTACCGAGTGGGCTTTCGTTTGAGGTCCTTCTCAGGGTCCCATTCCCACGTTGGTTTGAATTTCAGTCGCCTTAGTCGATTCGGTATCCTCTGCAAAACTGCGGAGTTCGAGGCTGGTTGGTGACTTGGAAGAGTCCTAGCTGCCACAAGGTTTTCGCCGCATTGACATCATGCTCCCAGTAGTTCGCTCTGCAAACTACGTTTCTGCAGACACGCACATTCCTCGATCTCTTGATTTCTGTCGTACCGGGGATCTTGAATGGCGTGTCCACCATCGGGCGTGAGCACTCAGAGCAAAGATAGCTGGTACGAAACTCGTCGACCATGACGAGGGTTGCACGGCGAGAGAGTTCAAGTGCGAACCGCTTGAGCGGGACGTGCATATGGCCCGCGAGATGAGTCTGGCTGCTCCATTTTCCGAGCGCCACACACACGTCACGGTCCACGGTCGGGACGACACGCTTGGCGAGTTTCGCCACGGCCTTGCGTTTGAGTCGCGACAGTGTAAATCTCCACTTGCAAAACCCTTTCAGAGCGCAGAACTCCAACATGGCGTTGACGTTCTTCCACATGTGCTCGTAGCGAGAGAGCAGAGACGCCGACGACGAAGTCTTGAACGAAGGCATGTCCTTCACAAACGCACCATAGCGCGGATACCTGTTCTTCAGGTTTTCGAACCAAAATGCATGGTGCTCGACACGACTCATGCGTCGGTACTCTCGGGACGTGACTTGTTGGACGTGAGAATTGTCGTGCAAAAAGTGAGTCCGGCGCCTGACACCGTGTTTCCGCGGACGGTGTCTTGGGTGGTGCCTGTGACAGATCTCGCACCACCCCTCCATATTGCAGTGTGCTATGCTGCGTCTCTTGCGTCGGTGGCGACGACGGCGGTTCCTGCTGCGCTTCTTGCCATGGCGTCTACCGCCAACGTGGCCTGGACAGGTACTGCACCAACCGGGCATGGAGCATGGCTCTTCCGGTGGGTTGCAGACAAACTCCAGCATAGGACGGCTGTATGCCGTCAGCATCATCCGTAGACCTGGGTCGATTCCGATCAATGTAGTTGGTATATACTTCGGAGAAAGAGCAGGTCGTTCAAGAGGAGCAGGAATTGACGTCAGCACAGCAGCACTGTAGCCATTCGTGGAGATGTGATACTCGAAGTTGCGCCTTGGAACGCCAATTCGGGGATCCGCAGTATGGCTGACGCAGTCTCCGAGGTTAAAGACAGAGGTCCACATCCTCTCGCGCGCTTCTTGGAACTCCGTAGTCGTAGCATACGTCCGATGGCCACGAGAGTTCGTGGACTTGTAGAGACCAAAGACATCCTTGCCCGTAGTTGCCAAAACTTGTTTTGCGACTTGGTAGAGCACCTCTGTCATGGCCGGGAAGAACAATGACACACAGGAGGTGGGCTGCGGCAGCAACGTAAACAATCGGCACCCTTTCGGGATCTCGTCTTGGTCGTGCATTTGCTCCATTACCTTCAGCATGTCGTACAGCTTGCCGAGAAATAGCACCTCATGGCTAGCGATGTTCGCATCTGTAGGACGCAGTTCTAGCCACGCAAGCCATTGCTTCTCGACGTCCGTGAGGTCTTCAGGACTTGACTTTAGTCGAGCGACCATGGCTTCAGCTGCTCCCCGCGGATACGCAAGCTGCAGGCTAATGAAGTTGACAAGCCGCGCCTCGAAGTTCGTTCGAACGTGTTGCTGCGCTGCAACGAGCATGTCATTCGCCAGTTCTTTGATAGCGGAGCTTGAATCGAATAGCGTGGGTGGTATATACGACATGACCCTCGATCGCGAAGCCTTGTAGACGTTGATGGACTCCTCTAGTGCAGCGTTAGCCGAGGGTTTTGGAGCGGGTCTCTGTTCGTCGCCAAAGACAGCAGTGCAGCACCGGTAGAACGTAGCTTGGTCCAGCTGCAGGGCTGTCTCCATCGTGCGAGATCTTGCCGGCACTACTGGGTAGTTCGGGTGGCTACGCCGACGGTGCTCGAACAGGCGACAGCAGTGGAAGTTCATGACGAACATTGCCTCCACTCGGATCTGCTACAGAGCCACAGCACGTTCTTCGAGCGCGTCCCGGATGTCATGATTCGGACAAATGTGCCTCAGTGGGTTTGTCACGGTTGAGAACATTAGGGCGCTGTTGGCTCCTCGAAGAAGGGTGCGACGATGGTTCGCGGCGGCCCGTTGCTCGATGTCGACTTCATCAGGCGACCTCCACGCGACCGCGAGTTCTGGCAGGGGCTCGACGATGCCGTGGTCGATAGTGAACGAATCCATGGAGGAAGGAGGGATGTTGACCGCAGAAGGCGTCCCCAATATATTGGGGGGGGGGAATTTGGAAGCTAGGTTTCTTGAATCCCGAATACGCTAGCGAAAGATTTATGCATTCTGCTGTCCTGGACTTCGTACAGACCTTACATTTGTTACATTCCTTCTGGAGTGGCGTCCGGCAGAACTAGGTCCTTCGCTGTTTCCTGCAGTATGACGACTGCCACCTACAAGGCTTGCGGAGTGCATCGTGTGTCGTCGTGCGGCCGCCACCTTCTTGATATTAAACTTTGTCACATGAGCAACCAACATCACTCGGTTTTCTTGCTGTGAAAAAGTCTGGCGCGTCCTCGCGTAGGCAAAGTAAAACAGCGTCAACAACGCAACTACTGCCAGAAAAGCAAAACTTTCGGCGCCTCCATTCCCTTGGAAGGCGACAATTCCAACTATGCTGAGCATCCACACGGTCATAGAGTACAAAGCTCCCCACGACCCGAATGGGCTTTGAAACTCGGAGCTCTTGATGTTGCGGTAGTTGTGTTTTAGCGAGATGTACCCGATACACTGCCCTGTGTACGACATGAAGCCGGCGAGCATGCAAATGTTGAAAAGGTTTTGCCCCACGGCCGGTACCCAGTAGACAACGAGACACAGTGCATAACTTACACCCGTTCCTGCAATTAGAGCAGCGTAAGGGGTTTCTTCGCCAGTCGTAGTTTTGGCGAGGAATACCGGCAAAAGTTTGGATGTCGCCATCGCTAGGATAAGTTTCCCGTAACACCACATGAAGCCGAAGGCCGTCGCGTAGGTTGCGGGTAACGACAGAATAGTTGCGGTATGTCGTCCAATGTCCAAGAGTAGCATGAAACCATTGTCGAATGGAACAAGTTCGGACGGCAACAATGCGACTCCGGGCGGAAGCGAGACTGTGATAAAGAAGATGAAGGTTCCAGTCACAAACAAAGTCAATACGCAACCAACTTGTGCAATGGGGACGATATGTTTGGCGTGTTCGATCTGGTCACTGGTCATGGGAAGAGCTTCAACGCCGACAAAGAGCCAAGCAGCTAACGGAAGGGCTTTCATGAAACCCGAAAATCCGTTCACGAATTTTAAATCGCGATCATCCGCGTATTTGGCGAAGCTGACAAAAGGCAGCGAGCCGAAGCAGTAGAGCGCGACAATCAAGATCGAAACAACTCCAAGTATGAGATTCAAACTCCAGAATGCTCGACCGCCTTTGATATGGAACACCAAAGCGCTCAAGTAGAAAAAGCCCCATAATAACGGGCGATATGATTCCGCTTCTGGTGCAGTGTTGACGACGAGGTCAACGAATGCGATGGTCGAAGTTGATACGTACGCGATATACTCGAGAGCTTCGCAACATCCGATCATGAACGCGGGATAAAACCCCAACGTACAACGCGCTAGACCGTAAGACCCACCCGCGAAAGGTAGCGCGCCTGTGATTTCAGCCGTACAGCAACACAACGCAATATACGCGGTGCCAATCAGAAGGTAAGCGATGAAGAAGCTGTAGAGGCCAGCAGCAAGGCCAACATTCCAACAGAAATACTGTCCGCCAATGACGATCGTAATACCGAGCATGAAGATGTCCCATTTTCCAGGTTTGTACTTTGCTGCGGCGTTTTCGACTGCTGGCCCGACAACACCAGTAGTTCGTGTTGGTGTTTGTTTCGACGGAGTTGTCGGCTGCACTCGCACGGATTGGATCGAATACGACGTCGGAGCAACAGAAAACTTGATGGTCATTCTGTTGACAGGGACTTTGCTTTCTGGCGAGTGCTCGGCGCCAGCCTCAGAACCGCGTTAAGAATAACCACAAGATCTCAGCTGACCCGCACATCGTCATGAGATGAAGTGCTGCTCTTTCAGGAGTGTATAGTTAGGCAATGATCAAACCAAAATACATGACCTCTTTCGCACCATGAGATGAAGTGCTGCTCGATTTGGGCATTGACTTGCACGATTGATCTCAGAGGCTGCTTGAAAGCCGTTGCAGCACTTCCTATAGGGCGGTCACACCTGGGAGCGTTGTTGACTCCTACAAGGTGGTGGCTCATGGAGCCTGTGGACACTCGAAGAATGGAGCACAACCATCCAGGACGAGCTAGTAGCCCCTTGCCCGGAGAGTTGGCGATAATGTATGAAATTGGAGAAATGCTCTCCTCTCTATGACATGCACCAACTACACTCTTAATTCCTCGACTCCATGTACTTCTTCTGAACCTCGAACGCCACGAGGGTGATGCCGAACAACGGAGCTTGCACCATCATACGAGGACCCACGCCTTTCATCAGCGCTCTGGGACCATTGGTAGCCACGACCTTCTTGACACAGTCCACCATGCCAGTGTACGGCGACCCCTTCATCTGCAGTCGCGTCTTGATCACATCCGCCGGAGTGCAAATGGCTGCAGCTCCAGCTCCTGCCACAGCACCCGCCGCCACAATGGACAGCACCGAGTTCTCGCCCGTGGTCTTGTCTGCCCACGCATCGCGTAGTGTAGCGTAGGCCGGGAAGAAGAGGACAGCGTACGGCACGTCGCGCATGAAGCAGACGTCCGCACCCTTGTACACACCACGAATACCCAAACTCTGCGCAATCTCCAACGCCGTCTGTCGTTCAGCCACTGGCAACGATGTCTGCATCTGCAATCGGATCTTGACGATTTCAACCTGGAAAAAAAGAAACACCAAAGTCTCCGTTAGTGACAGATATCCATGAAATCCAAAAGACTGTCGAAAGTTCTACATACCGGGTTGGTGATGATGGATTGAGCGCAGCCAGCGCCTGCGCCAGCAATTGCTTGTCTGGCCATCGACAAATTTCCGTCAGTATCGGCGAGTTGTTCTCGGAGCTGCTCGTTGACTGCGAGTTTGATGGCCTTTTCAGGCAGCACCCCCATGAGTGTAGGAGGCAGACCGCGGTACAACCCGCGCAGGCCGTCGGTGGCCACAATGTGTCGGAAGCACTGCACAGGCCCCGAGAACATCATGCGTCCTCCGGTGCGAGTCTGTCCCTGCAATTGGGTCTTGACGATGTCCATGGGGAAAGTGGCGACCATGCCGACAGCGCCGGCCATTCCGCCCACCGCGAGCTTCAGATGCAACGGAATTGCAGTCGGCGTCTGCAGCGTCTTGGGCGCGTTGGAGGCGTTGGCGGCTCCCAGCGAGCGCTTGAGCTGCGGAATTTGACGCAGAGTGGCGGACGACGTCATGCTGGACGAGACGCAAAGCTGGACTGGACACGAAGCTGCTTGACCGGAAAAACAGGAATGAGGTGGCTCAAAGCCAATTGCCGCAATGAGAGAGAGCTGATCGAGGTGCTGGGAGGCACGCGATGATCACCAGAACGACGCTGCACATGGAGCAAGAAGCCTTCAACTGTTGGGCACGAGATAGCCAGCCGTTTCGGGCTGCTTGGGGTGCTCAGAGTGACGTCGCCTCGTGACGTCGTCCATTTGATGAGGCTATAAATGGAATTAAATGAGGAGTTGCACAGGTTTTTCAGGCTATTTAGAGTAAATTTAACGGTTAGAAATGTATTTTTGCTTCGGTTTTACTGTGACAGACCCGATGGGGGACAGCCGTTGGGGACACTTTTGCTCGGCCGTTTGCACTGTGCGTATTTTGACTGGGGAAACGCACAGTTTGGCGGGAGCTAGGCATATCCTCGAGGCACGATCGCCTTCTGCCGTGTTTGCTTTGGGGACCCCTTTTCCGATCGCAGCCAGAAATCCCGATGACTGGCTGGCCGAAGTTCCGCTGCGTTTGCGCATGTGGTCGAATCGACTTCAGTAGTGTCTTAAAATGCGTTTCCTTGTTTCCAGTTTCGCCGCCTTATCGGTAGGCGCTGAACCTACAGCGAGCTAGCGTGCTATTTCGACTGCTAGCTCGCGTTTAGATAAATCTCCAAACGAGCTTCTTGCAGCCAACCGAAAGGAAAGTTCTCGTGGCCTCTCAAAATTCTGCTTGGGATTACCGTGGCTGCTCATGCGCTTAACGCTGCTTTGAAGAATCGTTTTGTGGGCCAGAGACAGACCCAAGTTGAAGCGGTTGGCAACTTCAGTTTTTAACACAGTTTTGCATGGAAACGCGGTGTCAAACGAAACACTTGGATTTTGTATGAGGGTAGTTTTGCAAATATTTCGTTAATCAATCTGTGGACGAACTACTCAGCGCTCGATTTAAGTTCTCTCCAACCTAATGCTGTCTGTGAGAATGGGCATCGAATTGCTCGTTGAAGCAGTAGTAGAATTGTGGTATCTATCGCACAATATTGAACACACTCTCACTTGTCAAATACGCGTCAGCGGTTCCTCTTCCAGCTTGGCCGCTGGTATGACGACTGCGTCTTGACGGTCGTCTTGCAAGAAGTCCATGTCGAATGTTTTAACACTGAGGGAGCTGAAGACGTTCGACTTGGAAAAATGAATCGCTCAGAGGGATTCCATCGCAGGTTGTTGCCCTGCATCCTTCGCTTCCAACAAGTTCGGATGCGATGGTACCGCTGAGCAAGGATATCCACAAAGGATAACCACGATTTGAGTAACCAACTCCGTTCATTGTTGGTTGTAAATATGTTTCTCTCACTCCGTTCTAGCTGCACTGATTGTCTAGTCAGATTGCATCCTCGTCCATACGGGGCTGGATCGCAGTGGATGTCGGAGGCGTTCGAGGTCGAGGCGAAATGAGCGTATCGTCCTGCACCACGTGCCTCTCCATGAACTCGATGAACCGGTCGCCATAGAATTCTGGCTCCACCGCCGAGATCTGCTTGCGATTGTGACGAAGGCCCTTGAAGAAGGTCTCAGCGATCTTGCGCGTGTTGTACTGCTGCAGGATGTCGATGATGCCCAAGAAATAGACAAATCCGTTCTTGCGGCCGTGACGATCCCGACCGTAGATGCCGCCCTCGTCCTTGCAGAAGACCGACTCCGAGTACTCTGCATACGCCGCCGTGTCCAGCAGTCGTGGAGACAATGGTGGCATGGCGGACCCTCTGGGTGTCGATGGCAACGAGCCCGTCGAGCTGCGGTTGGCTGGCGACGAGAAATCTCCGAACGCAGAGCCAAAGCTGCGACTAAAACTGCCGTCACTACTCGACTCCGAGTCATTGTCCGAATCCAACTCTAGGTCCATGCAGCGTTCACTCCATGTCGGAGTGATCGGGGGAGAAAGCGCAAGTCGCGTTTGGATAGTACGGATAGCATTAGGAGCCGGGGGCGCCTGCAGCTGGATGCTTTCTTCCGGCAAAGATGATGAACGAGCTGGACGAGTCTGGGGGGCGTCCATGTTCAGGTCGGAATCGGATCCTGCAGGTGACGAGGGCAACGACTTGGTGGCGCCACTGCTTTGGGGCTGCGACGTCACGCTCTCGGAGCTGTCACTCGTCGGCGTGCCCGTGTACAGATCGTTCTGCAGCTCGCAGCCCGAGTCGTGCACGCCGATGAGCAAACTGTAGTCCATGATCTTCATACTTTTGAGGAACTCCACGTCTTTCCGAAGCTGAACAAGGAAAATAGCACGTCGAGCAACGCCCATCTGCAAGTGGAAGCCCTTGTCCAGCAGGTCGTTGTCTTTGAGGACGCCAGCACTGCCTCGCTCATGCTCCTTTGGAGATGCATGCCGACCGATGCGCGAACCTTTCAGGTCGAATCGAGCGTGGATATCTAACGGTGTATCGAAAACGCTGGCCATGATCACAAAGTGCATCTTCCGTCGCAGGTGGTGCATCTTGACTCGGTGCATGCCGTAGAAGCGCGTGATCAACGTGTCCGGGTTCTCCATGACAAACTTGTAGTAGTGCGGCAGGATCCGACGAAGGAACTTGGACTCGTCCTTGGTCTGCGTCTTGATCATGAATCGTCCGTCGTGTGAGTAGAAGAAAAACTGACCCGACTTGGAGTTGGACATGAACTCGATGAAGTTGAAGTCTCCACTGAGGGTGAGCATGTAGTCTGCCAGATCAATGCCAAAGCGACGACGAACTTGGCGGAAGACGTCTGGCGAATAGTCTTTGAATTTAAACGGGTGCTGAAGCTGCGAGTTGGCAGGGAAGATTTTGTTGTCCACAAGCATGAAATCGTCCATTGTCAGGCGCTGCTTGAAGGGCTTCTGCAGTCCAGAGGATTCTCGGATGCCGCACATCATGCCGTAAGTGAGCGCGTACTGTTCGTGCTGGAGGTTGATCACATTGCCTGCAGGGGGCTTGAAGCTGCGTTCGACATATCGTGTGTTGCCGGGCTTCGTCTTCCCGATCCGCATTCGTTTTTCTAGAATCGACAGATTCGCTTTGGTGTTAGCTCGCTCCAATACCTTGGACGCCGGCGAAGCTGACTCATCCTCTGGTGTGTTTAAACTGTCGGCTGTGTTAATATCCAGCGCTGTGGAGGTGACAACAGAAGTAGAGCTCGAAGTGATCATAGTGCTGCTGGTTCCCATTGCGTCGCTCTCAATGAAGGTCGAAGACGCTGGGCGGCTGCTGTGTGAAGAGGGAGATCTGGGGCTTTGTCGATCGGGGGACGGTTGGTCCATCTTGACTGCATGTAGCTCTGGAGAAACATCCTTCACGTTGCCCACGAAGTCGCGCTCGGCTGGGATGACAACTTCCATTGGACTAGTCTGCTGGCTCAGACTAAAATCACCGCGCAGGGCAGATTCCTGAATGAAGACGTCCTAAGCTCCGGGAGCGAGAGCGGTCATCTGATGGCTAAGCACAAACCCTCGGTCGAGGACGAGGCTGAAGCCAGCACCTCCATCAACGGTAGTCACCGGCACGACTTGAACATCCATTTTCAGCGCGAGCACTCGCTATTTGCAGCAACCACGACCGTCGACTGATCACCTCCAATCTTCTTTGGCCCATCAACGCGATATTTTCAGCGGCGACAAGATGAGTTTTTCTTGGTCCGACTGAGGCTCAGAACGCGCGCGACGAATCCAGCTCAACGCTACGAACGCACGGTTGCGTGCTACCAGGCCTTGAGCGGGTCTTGAGTCACAATGCGAGAGACAGATCCGATGTTCACATCGCCACGACCTCAGGGGTGGACTGGCGACTCCAAGCACCAAAAGTTGGACGGTCCGCATCCAGAACCACGACGACGCAACGTGCAATGAGCATGACGCTCAGCTGGTGTGAAAAGTGGCGGGGGTCATTTTTTGTCGGGTGTTTTTTTTTACATGTACTCGAGCATCCTGGTGCCTGCATCTACGGTTATGCCCAGCCTGCGTTGACTAGCGAAGAGCTGTGCTGTGCACTGGACAGCTTAGACGGTGGCCTGGCCGCCGCGCTGCTCGATCAGCAGCTTCCAGAACTCGTGGGTCTCAGCCACCGTAGCCTCGGCGAAGTCGCGGCCCATGCACTTGTCCTCGTAGCCGTACTTGTTCACCTGGGGCAGCTTGTAGTCGCGGAGCCAGTCGTGGATGGCCGTGATGCAGCCAGGCATGTGGGCCTCGATGTCTGCCACGTCGTTGATGAGCGGGGCGTAGTGGTCCTCCACGTTGATGCAGATGACCTTCCAGTCCGTCTCGTTGTCGTCAATCAGGGCGAGCACACCCAGGATCTTGACTTGCACGATGGAGCCCGTGCGCCACTGCTTGGTGCCGATCTCCACGACGTCAATGGGGTCATTGTCACCGACGCAGCCCGTGCCTTCCGTCACGTGAGACGGGTCCTCCCACGTCTGCGGCATGGCGCCGTAGTTGAACATCATCTCTCCCCAGCCGTACTCACGCAGCTTACCGTTCTTAGTGTCCTGCTTGATGGGGTTGAAGGGCTCACCCGTAGCGATCTCCATTTTCTTACGAGTCCACTTGGGGATCTCGCAGATGAAGTTGACTGTGCCGTCCGGGTTGTACAGCGGGATGTCGTGCCAGGGCGAGATCTGCTGACGTTCGCCGTTAGGTCCCGTGTGGTAGAAGTTGACACGGAACTCGAAGCTCGGGAAGGCTCCCACAGCCTCCGTCTCAATGTTGCCCACTTCCGGGTTGGCAATACGAGCCTTGAGGAATTTGAACTTGGCCTGGTAGCGACGCATGGCCTCCGTCTGGTTGTCGGCGGTGTGGTCGTCGTTCCACCACTTCATGAACGAGTTAAAGTCAATTTTGCCCGTGGTAGACTTGCTGTGGATGAACTGAGTAGCTTCGCGAGCGTCCTCGTTGGAGATAGGTTCGCCCAGTTTGGCGTGGAGGTCCATGAGATCGTCTTCACTGATGAATCCGTTGCTCTGCACATCGAACAGGTTGAAGATGGCGCGCATCCGCTCCATCTCCCTCGGCTCAATGTTCACCTCCGTACCGTCGTCCAGCACACTGCCGCGACGCGTCCGGGCGGCGCTGATCTCAGTGCCATAGCGCTTCTCGGCCTGCTCGTACGAAGCGAGCTCGGCCTTGAGCGTCGTCACTTCACTTCGGAGGTCCTCCAGCTCCGTCGCCATGGACAGGACGTCCGGATCCTCCTCACGCCACGAGTCGCTGCGTTTCGAGCGGAAGCTCGCGCCCTTGGGGGACGAGGAAGGGGACGAAGCCACGGGGCGAGTGTACTCCACCTTCTCTCCGTCCTTCTTGTCGGGCGCATTGTCGATGGAGTTTTGCATGACTTCGAGCCATTTGAGCTGGTCCTCGGGCGTCTCCGTGTACACGCGGAAGCAGTTGTCCGACGGCGTGTAGAACTGGAAGCCGTTGGGCTTGCCGTCCCACGCGTGCACGGAGCTGAAGGGGATCTTGCCGCGGATGGCGCGCTTCTCAAAGTCCTCGAGGGACAGGAAGTACACGATCTGCAGCTCGTCCTTGTAGATGACGCAGTAGCGCTTCTTCCAGAGCAGCGAGTTGCGCTCCGGCTTCTTGTACAGGACGCCGGCGATCAACACCTCGCGGTTGTCCACCGCATGAGCCTTGGACTGTTTGAGGAAGTTGGCGAACGACGCGATGGTGGACGCCATAGCTGCTGGAAGGAGGCTGGTGTGACGGGAGGCGAGTGCACGGGGGCCAGCAAATCGGGGAATGAAGGAGAGATCCAATGGAGACCATACATGGCCACGTATGAGAGGATTTTAGCATGTGTATGCCACACAAGCGCAGCGGCTATGTATGAATCACAGGAAATATTGGACCAATCACGAGAGGAGTTAATCTCTATGCAGTCCTTGGAACAATTGGGAAAGCGGTGCAGATTTACTTTCTTACCCTGTTATTATTTTACGGTAAAATATCTTCATCGACTTGTGAGGTCGTGGATTCTGCTGCCATCGTGAATGAATAATGTAATGATGAGGTTGGTTTGCTGCGGGGTTGAGGTGGCCGGACGTTCCCGGTCTGAAAAAAAGCAATGGAGCGACGTCGCCACGATTCAATCGGACACCAACGCGGATAAAGACACGACGACCGGAATCTCCAGCGAAATGGCCATGTGACTGACTCACGGACGGGCGAAATGAGGTCGATAGAACTGGTGTATGAGATTCGAGCTTGGCCATGAGAAATTGCGTCAGTGCGCAGGGCAAAACGGTTCCGATACCCCCGTGGTGGTGCAGGCCGATTCTTTTGAGATGGTCCTTTGCTTGACACGCAAGTTGCTGTGATTCAGGCGCGTCATGACGAACCCCATCCCCGCTGAAGCGGGACAAGTACGTCAGCAGCGCAGAGACCGTGCGAGTTAACCGATACCTTGGAATCCAAGTTGGATCAGTGCGAAATCCACCCGAGCAAGCAAGCGTCCTGGTAGAGTTCTGAATTTGGGCTGTCGCTCCAACAGCTATCCTGCTGAAAACACCGAGACAAGCTGGAAGACATTGGCATCCACGACAGGTCTGAGCGGAGATGAATGGTGAGAGCGTGGTTTGACCAGTTGAATCCTGCTGTGGTGCGCGGCGTTGTCACTTGTTGGTCAACGTGTGTCAAGGCGCAGGTCGAGCCAACGAGAACAAAAAATCTATTACGCGCATGGGGATCGTAGCCCAGTCGACTTCGTTACCTGCGTTTCTGGCGATGCATTTGAGCAAGAGCTATCTGTTGGATACTCCAGTGATATGTGTTGGTCGGCAGCACAGGACTGTTCATCATGAATTCTCGAGTTCATTCAACAAAGGGTTCGCGACTCGACGTTTGCATCGCGCCCTACACGTGTCTATTGTTATCATCCTGACAGCGATCTACTTAAGTAATTACTGTGGATGCTAACTCAAAATGGACTCAGTCCATGGTTGCGCCTGGGAGACAGCAGGGATTCCACCTGCGACGGAGTTTGTCAGGTTGTCTGGGCCGAGTTGTTGTGGGGTTTTGCCACCAATCGATGATGTGAGACGCCAGGATGCGATGACGTGCAAGGCAATCTTGGTCGCTCTGATCAATAATATCAAGCACCAAAGTCCTCACAATAGTCGCCACAGAATGCATGTGAAGGCCCATCTTCGTGCTTCTCATTCTCAAGTTTTGCGAAGGTGTCGGCAAATCTGTAACAATACGTCGGGCCAACGGCAAACGGTAGTATTATTTGTCGATGTCAACGTTTTGTATTTGGTCATCTGCGTGCAAACGGCGATTCCCCTGTCATGATGACGACAATCGTGATCTCATCAGACGTTTTCTTCGATATACCTGAATTCTGCTCGGTTTACATCCAGACAACGTCGTTAATCCATATTCAGCATCGGCTCCAGCGCTGTAAGAAGAAAAAACAACGATGTGCATGGCTTACTGGCGTTAATTCGTGATACTTTCCAAGGTGGATGCGGGCTGGACGAGGTCTCGATGACAATTCGCATTGAGCACCGTTTTCTCTCCTTTGTATCGCCTTCCAACTGCCACGTATTACCCGAATACACCATCGTTGACACCAGCGAAGTTCGCGAGTATGCAAATGAACGTCATGAATTACGTCGCTCGTCGCAGTAAGTATCGTGCTCCAACAAAGAATTTGTTCCAACTATTCCAAGTTTCTTTTGTTGGGGATTTGAAAAGTGATTCATTTAAGGCAGCGTTAGAGTGGATATTGTCATAGACTGGTTCCACCCATTCTATCAACCTACTGTTCTTTGTCTACCAAGACTCTCAATCACCTCAACCCGAACGGGTTTGAGCTGGATGTCTCAACATCTTTCGTGTTCGAGATGGTACTCAAACAAGAATAGATGTGCAAATTGTCGTCGACAATACAATCGCGTCTCCTATTTTCCATCACGGGGAGTTCTTCTGCGGCCCAGAACGTTAGGAAGATGATGTTGAAGACTAAGGTTCGTCCGATTGAGCTCGAAAGCCCGCGACTCCTCCTTGTCATATGTGATTTTATAGGCCGCTTTTTCCGAGCCGCTAGGGACTATTGGAACCACCTCCAAGTTGGCCATCGAGAACGATATTCTGTTCAGCGCCTGCTCTCGTTTCGAGACTATTGCGGTCGTACATCCTCGACTCGGGTCTTTTTTATTTGTTCCGTGTCATTGGTACCAGCTTTTGTGATGGCCATCTTGATTGAGTGTATTCCTCTCAAGCCGCCGGACGAGGGTTGGAAAGCCAACTACGCGTTCTGGGTCCGGTTGTACGTGTCGTCCCTGCCAATAGCGTTCGGTGCAGTGTTCCAAGTCAAAGAAGTGATTGAGCCAGAAGCCATCTCAAAAGTAGGCATCGCTGTCACGGGCGTCGGCTCCTGCACTTGCTACGTAGCGTTGACGATCGCTGTGGCTGCATTATGGAAGTTTCCAATTCCGTTCGGCTACGTGTTGACTGTGGCCCCTTTCGTATTTTTTTATATGGTTTTCTTCGTGTTGAGTGTTGGGCCAAGAGTGCTGGCGAAGTCGCCGACATTGCGACATCAAATCGTCTCTCAGATGACGGTGATCGCTGCTCAAGGCGTTTTAGCCGTAGCATACCCCACTTTCAGCGCCATATTCAACCAACTTTCCGGCTACCAACAAACAGTTTTCTTTTTTGTGCTGCCTCTCATTAAATTTTCAGTGAAACAAGTGATCGCGAAGGCATCTGCCCATCTACAAGAATATGTCGGACTCATTGTCGTTTTCTCGGTGGATGTATGCAACGTCTTGTACATTGTGGTGTGCATGCAAACCGCGACATCCCCAGTGACGACGACTTTGGTGATCACCTCGGACGCATTCTTTGTGCTGCTGGCGTTGCGCTCGATCTACTACCAGTTGGATGCAAGTCAAGGACTGCGGAATCTGCAGTCAATGAATTCGACGAAGAGTTACTATCTTCAAGACTTGCTGGAGCTGATACGAGGTGTATTCCAAGATGCAGCAAAAGACAGCCCAACATCGGTGCTACCCCGTATCCATTCTCCCGTTCCACTGCCGATATCGACTGAAAGCAGGTGCTACATCAACGACCTGGTCCCCATTAAAAGGAGCGCCAGAGACAGTGATTTTGCCAAATGGTTATCAATGGTTGCAAAAGAGTCGGCAAGAGCAAAACCCACACTCAGCCATAACCAAACTGATATTGAGCGGGCTGTTTTGAACGAGGCTCTTAGCGTAGTAGCTCACCACCGAGGTGTACTAGAGGCCAAGTTAGCCGGAGAACTGAGCACTGGTCCAAAATTGCCGCTCGAAGTATCAAGTAGAACCTTTTCAAAATCCCTGCGGCTAAGTACTCGGCGCATTTCCGTCTCTCCAACAAGCCAAAGTACCCCTGTACAGGACGCTCAAGATGCTTTACAGGCCCTCTTTCATTCCGAATACGTCATCATGGCTGAGTACATTGAGTGCGTCATCCCCGTGCTATACTCTGTGTACCTCACTTTCCTGTTCCACCTTCCGACTGCGGCGTACTACCCGCATACTCGGTCGTTAACGCACGGGTCTTTTGTAAGAGCACAAACCAACCTCCTCCTGTACTCATTAGTCGAGTTCACATCGTTCGCTTCCGTGACGGTGCTGCTGAAGCGGAAGTTTGGGTTTTCACCTTTGTACCAGCTTGCATTTGTGCTGGAAACACAAACGGCCACACTCCAAGGGCATCTCTTCCTGTGGATTTCAGTCATTTTGCAGATGACACTTGTGCATAACGGTAAGTTGTGGCTTGATATCCTCGGCGATGCAGTCCTAACACTAACGTTTTATGGTTTGCTCATGGTAGGTGTTGATTTGGAGACTCCTTTCAAAAACCTATTTGCGATGAGTAGCTGAACCTCGAGAAATATCGTGGAGACTTTGTCGAGCCTGGCTGCGAGGCCACCGTTAACCGTGCAGTACAGTGGATTATTCGTTGCTTTGCCGTGAACACCTCGATTCTGTGATTAAGGATGTTTCTGTGTAAGGTACTGCCTGAACGACCAGCTCTATTGACACCTTATTAGGGTATAAGGGTTTATGAGCGTCAGCAAGGTTACGGTTAAGCTCGACATCAAACTCGGTGAAAGACCAGTAAAATTGTCGGGTTTCATCAGCGACTTGCAAAGTCTTGGTATCACAGTCAGATTGGGCACAGAAGTCAGTACTCGGTCAAGCGCATGCTGGCCTTCCGAGATTACTACCAACGCACATCGCCAACCCGAGTAATTGTAGTTTGCTTACTAACTCCAATTCCTGCTTTGTTGGTGGCATACCTGATCGATTGCATCCCATTAAAGCCTCCATCCAACACGTAGCGAGCAAATTCTGCGTGTTCTTTTGTATCTTTACGGTTCTGGTTGAGGGACCTTGTTTACTCAAGAGGTTACGAGTGTTGCCCCATCAGATCAAAACTCAGATATCGATTGGTGCTACTCAAGGGCTCGTCGCTGCAGCGTACCCGGTTTATAGTTTTGTCTTCAACAACCTTTCAGGGTTTACACATGCCGCGTTCGCTCTTGTCATACCTGTAATCAAGTACATACGTTACCAAGCAGCTCATCGCGAACGCGGCCACAAGTGTGCAGGAATGCGTCAGCCCGGTTGTGGTTTTCTCTGTGGATGTTTTCAACGTTTTCTACGTTTTGATCTGCGTGATGTCATCGAAATCTGTGATCATGATGCTGCTTATGGTCGCTGCTGATAGTGTCCACACTCTTCCTGCTCTCCAAACAATTTCCCATCTCGCTAGTGTCGTTAAAAAGCGCAGAGGCCACGAAATTGCAAAGAATCCAGAAATTAACTACCTTCGAGATGTACCTGATTTGGTCAAGACAGTTTTCAGCGACCCAGCGAAGTCAAGAACTCGAATCCGTTTATTTGCTCCTTTCCCATTGTTTATTTCAAACGAGAGCGTGGTCTTCACGAACGAAGTAGCGAGAAGCAGACGAGAGACACACATTTACTCTTCCTCAAGACTCCATATATCGACGTGCTCAAGACTCAAATCAATTCTTACGCTTCAACGAGACGGGAAAAATGCGGCTGCTGGTCCTCGAGTATCAAACCCAAACGTTCTTGTATCAAGGCATTACCAAATTGTTCCTGCTAGTCCAACTTTGAAGCTCCACGATAACGCGCGTTACCGTGGTAAACACGATTCTCGAACGGGATCTCTGTCCAAGAAAGTTATTTCCTTGATGCACGCTAATACGGCGATCACGTCCGATACTGCTCTTAAAGCAGCTATGGCCCACTGTGGAACGGAAGAGGCTACTTAGGACGCGCATCGTGCGCTTTACCATGCAGAATACCTTTTGATGAATGAATATGTGGAGTGCGTACTGCCAATGTTGTACGCAGTGTACCTCGTTTTACTGTTTCAACTTCCAGTTGCGCGTTACTTGCTACCCCCACACAGCATCCCTGACTCCAGAAAAACTAGGTTCAATTGTGGTTGACATTGCCATCATGACCACAGTAGAAGTTTTGTCGTACATTTTTGCTACTTCTCCTGTTGAGGGGCAAATTTGGGATATCACCGTTGCACCAGCTCGCGTTCGTGCTGGAAACCCAGGTTTGCACATTGCAGGGTCATCTTTTCGTGTGGGCTATCTACATTCTTTACCTTACCTTAGTGCACTATGGTAAGCCTCCTTCGTTTTTCTGCCAGTCAATTTCATTTCATTTACAGCCTTCAACGCTTTCCAATGATTCATCGGCGATGAAGTCTAAAGCAGATTATATTGACTACTGCAGTACGTGGACGCACTGTTCCTTTTTACGGCGCCCATCATCAGGGTTTCCGAAGCGAAGGAAGAAGATTGGCTTCTCGGTTTGGAATCTGCGTAGGGTTGTTGAATAATACAATAGTTATCTCCACTTCAATCATTCTTCCGGTGATGAACGTTTAGGAGGAAGTTAAAACATGTAGCTTTAATGCTTAGAGCAACGCCCCCTCGTTGACGACGCGAGACGCTGTAGATATCCGGAAACCAATGCTTGTTCGCATCCCTGGTGCCAATCCGCCATCATCAATGTTTTCAAAACAAATTACTTAGCACCACACGATTCGTGCAGTGCTTGCCGATCATTAGTCACATAAAGATTGCATCCCCACTGAAATTCATCAGTCATTTTGCTTTTTACCGTTTAGCTAGTTGTACAGTGGTTTCCCAGTCATAGCCAAAATTTATTCAGTATGTGGTATTCGCTTACGATCCTGCTCGTTGCAGCGACTGCCTGTGTTACCACTGGTAACTCACTATCAACAACTACGAACTCTGAGCAGACCGTGATCTCTAGGAAGACAGCGCTTCTTCGCGGTGATAACGGCGGCCGACTTCTGTGAACAGACAAGGATTTCGATGAAGAAGAGAGGGGCAACATTATCACCATGTTCGACGACCTGATCAACCCCAAGACGGCGGAACAATTGCGTGCAAGGGCCGTTAAGGCCGAGAACGACCGGTTTTACAAGGATTTACTGAATAACGAAATCTTCCGAGGCAAACGGTTAGAAGATTGGGCTAAGCACGGATTCGGCGATGCAAATGTGATCGAATTTATGATGGGTCATGGCAGAAGTGCAAAGGAGATTCAAGATGTTCTCGAAAAGTACCAGACGTACCGCACCACCGGCGTGCTTTCGTAAGTGTTTTTGGCGTCATTGTCTGGGAATAGTCTCCAAACCTGTCTGATAAATATCAAATGTAGAACGCCCCCAACTTGTCTGCAACCCAAATTTGATCTTCACCGACTTCACTCACTTGAAGCTGTTATAGCATGAAGAGTCGAATTGGGGTCGAACCGAACGTATTACCTCAGCAGCCACCACAACAGAGAAGAAAATGGTCCGTTTGCTCGACACTTCGACACAAGGCAGTCACCTCCTGGCATCGAAGCCAAACTGGGCACCGAAGTCACTACTCAGTCGAGCGTTTGCTCGCATTTCGAGACTACTATGAGCGCACGTCATTTGTACGAGTTTGTGCTGTGTGTTTCCTGACACCGATCCCAGCGCTCTTGATGGCTTTGGCTGTTGATTGTATTCCGTTGGCACCTCCGTCGAAAGGCTGGCAGGGTAACTACATGCTCTGGATTCGATTGCTGGTCGCCATATTTCTCGTCTCAGTAGGGTTGGTCCTACAAGCACAAGAAGTCATCGTCGCGCGAACTATTTCAAGCATTGATATGATTAAGATCGCATGTGTTTCGTCGATTTCGTACGTATTGGTGTCGATAGCAGTGTCAATAGCCTGGAGATTCCCGGTTCCTTTTGGTTACGTTCTGATGGTTCCACCTTACGTGATGATTTTTTGGATTTTCACACTCTTGAACATTGGGCCGCGCGTTTTGCAGCAGTCGCCGCTGCTGCGTCAACAAATCAAATCGCAACTCATGATCATTATCACTCAAGGACTCCTTGCAGTGACGTACCCAATCTTTAGCGCCGTCTTCAACCACCTCTCTGGAGCACACCAAGCTGCGTTTATCTTCGTTATGCCTATTATCAAGTTTGCCACCAAGCAAATGGTTGCTACTGCAGCTGACAAATTGCATGAATACGTCGGCCAGATTGTCGTGTTTTCCGTGGATGTTTTTAACGTGTACTACGTCGCCATTTGCATGCAAGCAGCGGGTTCGACATTCACCACTGTTGTTATCGCTGCATCGGACAGTTTTCACTTGGTATTAGCTGTTCGAGACATTTTCCATGACTCAAACACTTCTCGAGAAAACAAACAATCGCTCGAAACGCCTGGTTTCGAGCAGACACATTTACTAAAGGACCTGTCGGGTCTAGTCAGAACTGTTTTTCAGAAAATTGATCCCATCCAAGCGCGAAGTTGTCGCGTTCGAGTACGAGCGCCGTTCCCACTACCGCTTTGCGATGACAGTAAGGCGTTGTTAGACGAGTGTTTGAAGGCAGTTCAGATTGTGGCTATTCCTTCTGCGAATAACAAATCCACATGTAATTCAAAGCTTCTTAGCCAAGTGGGTCAAGAAAGGTTGCAAGTATCAGCTCCATTGTTTGATCTAACGAGCTTTCTGATCGGCCCTGCTCACCGACTTACCAGATCTCGGACGAGGATTTTCGATACAGCCGCGCTAACATGGCAGCCGACGCAGAAAAATTTGATCCAAGTTCCCTTTGCTAACGAGATATCCGAGGCCCGTGAACAGAACTCAAATGCAACAGCTTTTCAAGAGGTCTTACAGACACTATTTCACTCTGAATACGTTCTCATGGCGGAATACATGGAGTTCATGCTGCCAATGCTGTATGCGCTGTATCTCGCTGCAATGTATCAGTTGCCGGTAGCGGCTTACTATCCTCACACGGCAAACATGTCACCAGAGAAGCTCAAGACAACCGTTGGGAGCATTCTGGTGTTTTCGGTGATCGAGTTTGTCGGATTTGTGGGTCTTCTCGTTGTCTTAAAGCGAAAGTTCGATTTTTTGCCGATGTATCAGCTGGCGTTTGTGCTGGAAATGCAGTGGCGCAGCATTCACGGCCACCTCATCGTGTGGAATTTCTACATCTTGCATCTGACACTGGTGCATTGCGGTATGTAAGCAATTGTCACAATATCGTGCATGTAGTATGCGCTGTAGCCTAACCATCTTTGTGTATTGCTTCGCTGCAGGCGTTGACTTCAACGCTCCATTCCACTGATAATACTCTAACTTCCTTTACTACCATGAGTAATCCACCAACACAGTTCAAGACCGGCAACACTCATGCAGAATCAACAATTTTGTCCGAATTCTGGTAAAAACCTACGATGGTATCGCGGCCTCTTGGCATCGAATTCAAATTGGACATCGAGAGCACTACTCTGTCGAGCGGGTGCTTGCTTCTCGTGACTATTGTGAACGCACACCTCTTACTCGAGCCATTGCTGTCTGTATCTCGACTCCTGTACCTGCTGCTACTGTGACGATATGGATCGAGTGTATCCCGTTGAAAGACCCAAAAGAAGGTTGGAAAGCGAACTGGACCATGGGGGTTCGTGTTTTGGTAACCTCGTTTTTTGTTGGTGGAGAAATTGTACTCCTCGCTAGAACTATCGTAGAAGAAGGAAAAATATCGATGTCTCGAGCGCTTGGTATCACGATTGCATCTGCTTTATTTTACACTGCGCTTGGTGTGTTACTCGCTGCTACATGGAAATTCCCGATCCCGTTTGGTTTGGTAATAATGGTTTGTCCGTTTGTTTCCTTCATCCTGAATCTCATATTGTTGAGTATCGACCGCGACGAACTGAAGAAAAACAAGAACCTCCAGAAACAACTGATTGGTCACATCACTGCAACCGCTGCACAGTCGCTGCTAGTTGTTGCGTATCCAACTTTTAACGCGGTTTTCTTACAACTTTCAGGTGTGCATCAAGCAATTTCGATGTTCGCACTACCCGTGATCAAATTCATCACCAAACAAGTTATTGCTCGCGTTGCGACTCACCTCGAGGACTATGTCGGTGTTATGGTTGTGTTTAGCGTTGATGTGTTCAACGTTTTGTACGTTGCAATCTGCATGCAAACAGCTCGCTCACCGCTTACGACTGTGTTGATTATGTCATCCGATATCCTTCATATCGTGCTAGCCCTTCGCAATATTTATCATCATACGAATTGCGACCAAGGGCAAAATGATCCTGGAGTAGACTCCAAAAACTACATCGACAGCGTTCTGGCAAATTTGAAGAAGTTTAACCCAAGGACGAATCCATATGCCGGATCCATTCGACTTTGGACACCGTACAAACTACCACTTTCCGATTCCAGCAAAAAAATTCTCCGAGCTCTAGCAAGTAAATGGAATCCTCCACTCGCAGCGCTAGTCACGCAAGGAACATTTACAAATGAGAGTCCTGTACCATATTCAAAGCTCGGGCCGTCAACTCAACTCATCCAACCGATACGAGAGCGAGATGTTCAGACGACTTCAAAAGAATTCTGGAACACTACAACCAAACCTGCCACTGAGATAGGCGGCCGTCAAGTTGCGCCAGTATCCTTCGTCGATGGTATAGTTCCTCAAGTGAAGACTGAGGCTCGATCTCGATGTACTGAACGAAATTTCAACGCACCCACGATATCCAGCTCGCAACCATCTACTCGCAGAACTGTTGATGGAAAGCTATCTCGCCGAAACAACAAGATGAGCTTGAAGGAAGGACTACAGGTACTCTTTTATTGTGAGTACGTCATCTTGACAGAGTATATCGAGTGCATGCTCCCATTGGTCTACGCGGGGTACCTTGCTGTGCTTTATTATCTACCAACAGCGCGATACTACCCTTTCACGAGGTCCCTAACGACTGCAAAGCTGACATCGACTCTCGTTCAGCTTATTACCTACGGCTCTCTCGAATACTTGTCTTTCGTTGGGATGCACGTCTTACTCAAGAAACGACTGGGCTACTCTCCAGTGTACCAATTGGCATTTGTACTGGAAACTCACGCAGTGAAGAAGCGCAGCCAGCTCGAGGCGTCTAGCTCCTTTTTGTCGATCGACTCGAATGCTTTCGCCATCGTCCTCAGCTTCCTCAGCAACCAGGCGATTGTCGAGCTGCAGTCCGTCACTGGCGCGCGCTACCCAGGCAGCGATGCGTTGGTCAGCTCAATTTGCTGCCAGTGCGAGAACGACGAGCTGGTCGTCGCCAACGGTCTGTGCTTGGCCTGCAACCGAGCCAAGGACGAGAACTTTCGACGCTGCCTAAGGATTTCGTTCGCTACTTCGTGTAATCCACACTCAAGAACGCGAAGCCGTAAATGCATCAAACCATTCGATACACGCTTCTTGTTGTAGCCCGAGATGCTGCTATCCTGGCTCCAAAAAAACTCGCTAGAGCTCACGTCGAGCTGCTCTCTGCGTGACTGGTAAAGTTTCCTCAAAGCCTGCAAAAACGATGAACACGATAAAGCACAACAGTGACTTGGCTAACTGCTTCTTCAAGTATGGCACTACTTACTCTATTGCGGCCTTGTTCTGCCGCTTGTTGTTATGATTCTTCTTTTTCTTGGCTTTCTTCTGCTGCTGCTGTGGCTTTTGCTGCTTTGGCGAAAGACTTTTTTCCACTGCCAGCTGCGTCTTTGTATCCCCCTCATCCTCGACAGGCGGATCAACCTTCTCTTCCTCCTTCTCCTTCTCTTCCTGTTCTCTCTTCGCCCTCTTGACGTCTCTCTCCTGCTGCTTCTCCTGACCCTCTCTCTTTCGTCTCTGTTTCCTAGCAGCTTTCGCCGCCTCTTTCCACTCCAGAAACTTCTTCGTTCTCGTCGTCTTCGTCGCCTCCTCCAGCCACGTCTGCTCCGCCTGCCAGTCCGTCACCAAAACCTTCTGCAACAAAGCCGCACTCAGCACGTTCATCTCCAGAAATCCCTTGCAGCCATTGGCCGCCACTTGTTTCCTCCCCAACACGTCGATGAATTTGTCCACGCACAAATCCCCTCGACTGTTGGTGTCGATGGGCCGCGTTTTGTAGAATTCCAGCAGCTGGTCGTTCTGCGATGCAGAGGTTGACACGAACAGAAGCTGCACGTCGGAGCCCATGGAGATGACGCGCCCGTTCACGATCTGCAGCTCGGCTAGCCACTGGCGCAGTGTCTTGATGTATGTGGCCCGGTCTCGGAAGTGGTCGATGCGCACCAGCAGCAGCTCCACGCCATTGTCGCCATCGTCGACGGAGGAGTCGCCCATTTTGTGAGAGCCAACGGACGCGGAGGATTAACAATTAGTGTAAAAACCACCCGGAATGTCTAATCCAACAGTAAATCCGTCAAGATTGAAGCTTATTTAGAGTTCAAACCCTTATTTAGATTAACTTATCTCTTTATTAGATTAATCGAATCTATTTAATGCTCGGATTTACCAAGACGATTAGCAAGCAAAACCGGATACTCACTCAGACTCTCAATCGATTTGTTAGTAAATAAGGCCAAATGCCGACTTGCAAGTCGGCATTCCGAGCTTATTGGCTTATAAAATTGTAGCGAGTGAACACACTACGAATCCCATCAGCAACGCTAAGTGATGCGATGTGTTGATACCAAGGCGTCATAGGTTATATGGAACATATAGCAACTAATACAAGCGTCAAACAGCACGTAGTTCACAAATGCTGGCCTATATAGGCCTTTAGGCATCTACCGTAAAAATCGGCCTCAGTGCGACAAACGGGTTGAGTGCAACATCAATCATTTTAAAGGTGACACCCCCCCCCATTTTATTAACGTTATTTAAAAAAAAGAAAGAATAAATAAAAAAAAATGCAATTATAAATCTATTCAACGTTACTTTCGTCCTCGTCAACAATGGCCATCTCCGGTAATGGACGCAGGTACGTCCCAAATACACCATTCATATCGCGGGGGCCGATTGGAATGAGTTTTGCTTTGCGAAATCCTTTCACGATAGTCTTTGCTTTGACGAGATCCCATGCTTTTGCTACCAAAAAAGACAGCATCACACGCCTTTCGTGAGCGTTTGCCGGGAACGGGTGATCGATGTGATACTTTACGTACAGGTCCCTGTAATTGTAGAGTAAATTAGAACTACACCAAAAAATATGAAGCCATTTGGGAAGAACGTACTGAATCTTTTTCTTGAACGATGCCATGACACTCACATTCATGGGTTGGCTCAGGCCAGTTGCTCCTGGTGGAATGTACTGGACTTGAGTTGCACAGTCGTCCTCGAGAAGCTGCCGAATGCTTGCCATCTTGTGCACCTTAAGGCTGTCGAGTAGAAGCATCCGACAGCTTCTCACATTTGGACGCCATATCTGTAATATCATACAAAAGGATTAGAATACAAAATATAAAATAAAGCAGCAATTAATTCACAAACCTTTGCAATCCATTCTGTCATAATAGCATGATCGCACCATGCCTTTGCTTGGACCGTGTGTTCTACAGCGGAACTGCCAAATGACGGTGCCGTCACTGCGTCGGCGACGCGGCAGCCAGGTACCCCAGCAAACACGACAAATGGTGGGAGCTTCTGCCCCGCCGCAGATGCACACAAAAAGACGCTACAACGTCCACTATTCTCGGACGACCCTTGTATAACGTCCACATTTGTCGTACCCCGAAAGTCGATAGTCAATTTTCCAGGATTGTCTACAAACAGAGCTGTTTGGTCCATATTGAAGAGGCAATCGTACTTGGCCTCGTAGGACGTATGGAATGATAAAATTCCATCCATTTCAACTGAAACATTTACTGAATTAGCAAACGAATCAGCAACATCCTAAAAATAAGACCAATACAAACGACTTAGAACAAGAATTGAAACATCATAAACGTAAATCGGACTCGCCTGCATCTCGCTCCTTGTTTTGTTACCTTTGTGTGTGATGCGCCGCACGACCAGCCGATTCCGCTTGAGGAATCGAGCTGTCCGGGAGCGCAAATCAGTGTACTGACGGGCTCGAACGAAGCCTGGGTCAAACTTAGCCATCATCAGGATGAGGCACTTCGTTGTAAGGCACAACTTGCGGTTCTTCCGCATTTCTGTAACGTAGTCTAGAAGTCTGCAAAATTACGACAGGTTTATACCATCACTACGATATATATGATAAGTTCTAAATCTGAACGTACTTCTTTTCTAAATCTGGATAACGCACACGAAGCGCGTCTCGAGTGCTCTGTCGCACATAGTACTTGCTGCCTGCATTCTTAGCAGCAGCAAGAGCAACAGCATTCTTTCGCCAACGATAGACATACGTGCGGTGTACGCCAAAGCGTGCCGCGACCTCGACAACTGGAGCTGTCTTTGAAGCCTCAACACCCTAGCATAATTTAATACATAATAACAGAAATATCATTAGAAATCCTGTCAAGTTGCGTGTTCAGCTAGAAGCGTACCTTTAGTTTGGTCTTGTTATTGGCTTTAGGTCGCTTCTTCATGGCAGCTCTAAATGCGTCGGTGAAGGAGAGTTTAGGAATGTGAACTGGCAGCAGGACCAACCGTGTAGGACGGAGGTCGCCAAGACCTACAATGAATAAAACCTTGCAAGGTTTTTTTTTTACTTGGTTTTGACCAAAAATCGTTGTCGCACTGAGGCCGATTTTTACGGTAATGCAGCACTGTCATGCGCCTCTTAATTAGATACCCGGCTAATTCAAACAGGAATGCATGCTCCAATTTGATAGCTGAAATTGATTTGTTGTTGATTTAAAACGCTCTTTTATGGATTCGCAAATCCGTTTAAGATAAATTGATCAGCTAATAAGGTGTGGACATTCCAACCGGTTTTCACAATACACAATCCCCTCCTTAGTAATCCCTTCGTGCGGAATACCCGCTACTAGGAATAGAAAAGCGGTTCCCGAAGTCCCGTTGTATACAAGCCTAAGTATATATTCCCTCTCACCCCTTGATCGTCATATGGAATATATATTCACCAAAAATCCTTAATAAGGGGTGCTTAACTATGGAAAAAGCCACTTTTGTAAAGGGCGACCAAAGTACTCCAGCAAGGATAGCTGTTGCTTGCGTCCTTGTTTCCGGCCCAACTCCTCTCGTAGCTCTCGCTGCATGGTTCGAAGTCCGCTCACAGATCGATCCGACACACCTGTCGAATCAGCTCAAATAAGGAGTTTTGCGATCCATCTGAGGTGTTCCTTAATGTCTTCGGGGTTAAGCTCTGTGTTCTGGCAGCAACCAGATGATGCCCCCAGATGATGGGCATCTGGAGGTTATATTCGTGTCATCAGTGATGATTCACCAGCAGCGACGTGCTGCCAGAGGTGAGATCTCACACCTGAGATCAGAGGCGCCTAGGAGACACTCGGGGGGCGCTGCGCAAGCTCCCTCTAGTCTTAGCAGCTTCTCAGATGCATATTTCCTCTCATTCAATTCGAATCACTTTGCAATCTACCCTCTTGGCCACAAGCCCCCGGTCGCGAACGCCGGGGCACAGAACACTCTGCGAATTCAATTGCCTCTTCGACTGCGGTATCCTCGGTTGTGTCCATCGACTCTTCAGTGTCTGTGTCGCAATCATCTCCGACCCCGCAGAAGCCTTCGTCGGTGGGCTCGTCGATCTCGTTCTCCTCATGTGGGTTAAAAAGCTCAGCCACTGACATTGGGTTTGATGTCTGTAGGCGCGACATCAGTGACATAAGCTCGTCGGTTACTGGGTCGTCACCTTCTGGTTCGTCAAATTCGCACGTGTAGTAGTCGAGGAGACCTGTGTGCCTCCACGAGTTGACAAATATCGACGAAGGCATCGAGTTCCAACACTCAATACTTCACACTACTGCCTGGCGAACGTCCACCGTGTCCAACTTGGCTCGCTATGTCAAATAATGTATCACCAAAATGGTACAATGATATGTACCATCCTATGGTACAATGGTATGTACCAGCCTATGGTACAATGATATGTACCAGCCTATGATACATATCCCCGCGACAGGAATACCCTCAGCTAGGAATAAAAAGTTGGTTCCCGAGGCTATGAATAAGGAGGGGATTGTCTGTAGATGTGTTACAGTCTTCACCCCGCCAAGCCTGTCGCTTCTCGTCGACGGGGCCTGTTCTCGCTGTAACCCGAGATGCTAACTAGACTACACTACTGCTGCTGCTCGCCGTTGACCTGAAAGACGCTCATCGACTGACCCAGCGCACACAAACCGCATGATGTTAAAGGCAGCGTTTTCGTCCCTGTTTGCCACGAAGTCACAGTGCGGGCACGCGAACATATCTTGGTTGTGGAGAGAGAGATGCAGTCGGTTGCAGCGACCACAGGTGCGGCTCGTGTACATCTCCGAGCACAGCACCAGGGTCTTGCCGAGGACAGCGCACTTGGCCAGTAGTCGCTGGCGGAACTGGAAGTGGGCGAGTGTCTGCATGTGGGAGTTGAACTTGTGCGTCCACGGGGCACTCGTCAGCAGCATTGGCTTGGACTCGAACGTCGGCAGCAAGATCACGTCCGAGTTGTTGCACAGATATGCCGCAGCTTGGAAGTGCAGGTCCTTGATATAGTTCTCAAGCTTGGCTGACGCACAGAAAAACTCTCGACGTGCTGCTACGTATCGTTTCTAGTCCTCACCAGTGTGCTTCCGCACCTTCTTCACGTTGGCAAACGCGCTCGTACCACGCTGTGCTGCGCTCTGGCGCTGCTTCAGTTGGTCCAGTTTGGCCCAGTTGGCCCGCCCAATGTGTGAAATGTTGCCGTGTAGGTCCATGCAGGTGAGGAATGCCTTGAGGCCCGGGTCACCCGCATTACAACAACCTTTGTCATCAGACAACTGGGGCTCGACCACGTAGGGAATCTGCGCGTACCAATAGCCGTGCTTGTACAAAATCACAACTTCGCCCTCGACCGTCGTGCCCTCCTCCGCAATGATAGGGATGTTGGGCACGGACGCGATAGTTAGGGACTGCGTCAGCTTCCTCGGTTTTCTCCCGTCATTCGGGTACGGCGCCGGACCAAGGTGGTGCGTCTTCGGTCGGTGAATTTGTGCATTCAGATAGGTATCCTGGGCTTTGGAGCCGAATGTGAAGTAGTTGTGCTGTTTGCGCCCTTTGAACCTCATGTTGAAGTGGGTGATGTTGCTGTGAGAGAGATTCGTGTGGGCCGCCGACACAGATGACACGAATCTATGAACCACGTTCTGCCGCATACTGGCAGGTGTGCCGACCACCCACTCCGGTGACGGCCCCATGCCATCAGGATACGCCAGATCCCTGCCCTCCTCTTCCTGTGTGACGAACAGTTTCTCCAGGACGTTCCTGTTTGCCGTGCCCTCTTTGCGGCGATACTCGACGCACTTGTTGTACGTGTACCGACACGCGTGTATGATCTTTTTAAGCTTGGCAGCTTGTTCTGGGGATGGCTTCAACCGGTAGCGTCGGGTGCGGCGCATCAAAAGGGCGTCCTCGGACTCCAGCATTCTCCTTTCGTTCGAGAGTTGGGTCAGCTCTCGTCGGAGTGAGCTCTTTCGGGCGCGCGTCAACTTTTGTTGCTTCAGTTCCGTTGTAACACGTTTGATCTCGAGTCTGAGCTCGCGTTCTCGTGCTGCACGTTGATGGCGTGAGCGGAAAGCATCGATCTTAACCTGTTGGGCTTGTTGGTCGACTCCCCAGCTATCACCCCCAAAACGCTGGCGGACGTCGACCAAGTCATTGTCGATCGGTCGCGGGTTTGTCCACTCTGCGATTGAGAACCACGATTGATTCGGCTGCGCACGCTGAAGCGCCACCTCGTCAATGGGCCTCTGCTGCATCCGCTGTAGAACGCCTAGGTATCTGTTGTCGAAAGCCATGCCGAGTGTCTGCTGCTACTGGCGTGGTAGTCGTTGTACTAGTGGCTGCATCGCATCGAAAGAGTGCAGTATAGCATGCAGCAGTAGGTTCGACATGATGTCGGTGAACTCAACCCAATCGAAGGTCGGCTCGCGTGCCCCCATCAGCCCTCGCACTTGCTGTCGAGTTGATTCTTCCTGAGCGTGCTGCCCTCGGTCTTGTCTCTCCAGAAGTCGCAGAGCTCAAACGGCTAGAAGCTGCTCTTCTTCGTCGTTGACGAATACGCGGAGTGTTTCAATGCTGTCTTGTAGAGTTGGAATGGTTGCTATGGCGTCGAACACACTGAGGCGACGGAGCACACGGATGATGACTCGCTCGCGGACACGACCCAGCCACCCTCGGACTCGCAGACAGGCACGATCATCTTCGAGCACAATGAAAATGAGGGAACGCACCTCCCCCAGTGCGGTGAGAACGCGCCGCTTGAGTGCGGAGAGTCTCATGGCCACGAGCTCCGCGAGACGTTCTTCCAGAATGGGACCATAACATTTGGATTCCGCGAGTGTAGTTGAATAGCGTGAGTGCAATTGGATCCTACCAGTGTAGTTGATTTCCGCAAGTGCAGTGTCGAGTAGATAAATCCGCATCAAACTAGACCCACCCAGACGAGAAATTCGCCAACCAGTTAATCAAATCAAGTTCCTTCCTTTTGCTTCTTCTTCATGCTGCACGAAAGCAACACAAACAACGAAGAGCCGAGTCACTTCGGAATGTCTTCATCTTCTTCTCGACCGAAGGCGTCACCAAATTTGAAGATAGCCCCTACAACCTCGCCATCTCGGCAGTTAAATGGGTATAGACCCAGCTCGACCTCGTACTTCGGAAGCCGTTTCTGCCGTGCAGCTCATATAATAGAAGCAGGAGCCATCAATGTTGTGATGGAAGTCATACGCGCACAAAGCAGTGCGGCCAAAGTCCCAGTGTAACGGGCTAACTGCAGCCCGTTATCAGCTTACACTAGTGCGAGGAAGTAGGCAAATTAAACTCTGAGGTTGACTGTTGGTGTGGTCTCCTGTCGAGACCGCCGTATCCACTCAAGCTACACTGGATGTTGATTGGCCATCGCGTTGGCGCGATAGCGACTGTGTGACATAGGCCCGTCGCAGTCCCGCTGACCTTGAGTAACACTTCTTTTTCACTGCCTGTTCCTCTTTCTCCTCTTTATCGTCTTGGCCTGGCCTCGCCTTCTTTTAGCTCGTCGTCGACTCGTCACTTTACGCTGGCATCCAGTCGTCCTCCCTGTCCTTTCGAAGCGCACTACATCCTTCCGTTTTCTGTTCTACCTCTCTTTACCTGGTACTACTCTGATATTCGCTCTGTTTTGCTCCGCTCTGTTTTGCTCCGCTCTGTTTTGCTCCGCTCTGTTTTGCTCTATTAGTTTATTTTTACCATCAGCTTTGCCTCCCCCAGATCTACAGTCGTTGGTTCAGTCCAGCATTAGGACTCTGGCCAGAGTGCCAGAGTTTCCAGTCTATCGTTCGACTTACTTACCCAAGTAAATAGCGACACAGCCCAGTGCATGTAGCGTACATGCGTGCTAGTTAGTGACCATTGAACTGCTGCCTTGATGCTTGACGCACTTCGCAGTTCAAGCGTACATGTTGATGCTAGCGTGCGTCCTAACGAGGCGCAACGTTCGTGGGGTTGTCGATTGAAGGAGGCCGTTGGTATCCAATGACGCAGAGTGGCGAGCAACTGGAAAGCGTCGGCGTATACCGCAGCACGTGTGCGTGGCAAGTGGGCGCGATCAATGCGTTGGAGGCGCGAAACTGTCTTGGTGTCGATCTGGTGGGCTGATGGTCCGGTGCAAGGTGAATTTCTTTGATGAATCGTTGTAGGTCGTCGTAGAGGGCGAGAACGAGTACGAGTAGGTTGGGAATGCCTGGAGTGGGTGATCAGGATCGGTGTGCGTGAAGCAAGGTTGGTATTGAGGTAGAACGGTTGAGTTGTTGTCCTGGGGATGTAGCTCAAATGGTAGAGCGCTCGCTTAGCATGCGAGAGGTACAGGGATCGATACCCTGCTTCTCCACTGTGATCATGTTACTGTGATAAAATCAGTTGGCATCAGCACTTTCCCAAATGTGCACTTCGCGGTTCCTCTGCGAGTCCCGCTGACCTTGAGTAACACTTCTTTTTCACTGCCTGTTCCTCTTTCTCCTCTTTATCGTCTTGGCCTGGCCTCGCCTTCTTTTAGCTCGTCGTCGACTCGTCACTTTACGCTGGCATCCAGTCGTCCTCCCTGTCCTTTCGAAGCGCACTACATCCTTCCGTTTTCTGTTCTACCTCTCTTTACCTGGTACTACTCTGATATTCGCTCTGTTTTGCTCCGCTCTGTTTTGCTCCGCTCTGTTTTGCTCTATTAGTTTATTTTTACCATCAGCTTTGCCTCCCCCAGATCTACAGTCGTTGGTTCAGTCCAGCATTAGGACTCTGGCCAGAGTGCCAGAGTTTCCAGTCTATCGTTCGACTTACTTACCCAAGTAAATAGCGACACAGCCCAGTGCATGTAGCGTACATGCGTGCTAGTTAGTGACCATTGAACTGCTGCCTTGATGCTTGACGCACTTCGCAGTTCAAGCGTACATGTTGATGCTAGCGTGCGTCCTAACGAGGCGCAACGTTCGTGGGGTTGTCGATTGAAGGAGGCCGTTGGTATCCAATGACGCAGAGTGGCGAGCAACTGGAAAGCGTCGGCGTATACCGCAGCACGTGTGCGTGGCAAGTGGGCGCGATCAATGCGTTGGAGGCGCGAAACTGTCTTGGTGTCGATCTGGTGGGCTGATGGTCCGGTGCAAGGTGAATTTCTTTGATGAATCGTTGTAGGTCGTCGTAGAGGGCGAGAACGAGTACGAGTAGGTTGGGAATGCCTGGAGTGGGTGATCAGGATCGGTGTGCGTGAAGCAAGGTTGGTATTGAGGTAGAACGGTTGAGTTGTTGTCCTGGGGATGTAGCTCAAATGGTAGAGCGCTCGCTTAGCATGCGAGAGGTACAGGGATCGATACCCTGCTTCTCCACTGTGATCATGTTACTGTGATAAAATCAGTTGGCATCAGCACTTTCCCAAATGTGCACTTCGCGGTTCCTCTGCGAGTCCCGCTGACCTTGAGTAACACTTCTTTTTCACTGCCTGTTCCTCTTTCTCCTCTTTATCGTCTTGGCCTGGCCTCGCCTTCTTTTAGCTCGTCGTCGACTCGTCACTTTACGCTGGCATCCAGTCGTCCTCCCTGTCCTTTCGAAGCGCACTACATCCTTCCGTTTTCTGTTCTACCTCTCTTTACCTGGTACTACTCTGATATTCGCTCTGTTTTGCTCCGCTCTGTTTTGCTCCGCTCTGTTTTGCTCTATTAGTTTATTTTTACCATCAGCTTTGCCTCCCCCAGATCTACAGTCGTTGGTTCAGTCCAGCATTAGGACTCTGGCCAGAGTGCCAGAGTTTCCAGTCTATCGTTCGACTTACTTACCCAAGTAAATAGCGACACAGCCCAGTGCATGTAGCGTACATGCGTGCTAGTTAGTGACCATTGAACTGCTGCCTTGATGCTTGACGCACTTCGCAGTTCAAGCGTACATGTTGATGCTAGCGTGCGTCCTAACGAGGCGCAACGTTCGTGGGGTTGTCGATTGAAGGAGGCCGTTGGTATCCAATGACGCAGAGTGGCGAGCAACTGGAAAGCGTCGGCGTATACCGCAGCACGTGTGCGTGGCAAGTGGGCGCGATCAATGCGTTGGAGGCGCGAAACTGTCTTGGTGTCGATCTGGTGGGCTGATGGTCCGGTGCAAGGTGAATTTCTTTGATGAATCGTTGTAGGTCGTCGTAGAGGGCGAGAACGAGTACGAGTAGGTTGGGAATGCCTGGAGTGGGTGATCAGGATCGGTGTGCGTGAAGCAAGGTTGGTATTGAGGTAGAACGGTTGAGTTGTTGTCCTGGGGATGTAGCTCAAATGGTAGAGCGCTCGCTTAGCATGCGAGAGGTACAGGGATCGATACCCTGCTTCTCCACTGTGATCATGTTACTGTGATAAAATCAGTTGGCATCAGCACTTTCCCAAATGTGCACTTCGCGGTTCCTCTGCGAGTCCCGCTGACCTTGAGTAACACTTCTTTTTCACTGCCTGTTCCTCTTTCTCCTCTTTATCGTCTTGGCCTGGCCTCGCCTTCTTTTAGCTCGTCGTCGACTCGTCACTTTACGCTGGCATCCAGTCGTCCTCCCTGTCCTTTCGAAGCGCACTACATCCTTCCGTTTTCTGTTCTACCTCTCTTTACCTGGTACTACTCTGATATTCGCTCTGTTTTGCTCCGCTCTGTTTTGCTCCGCTCTGTTTTGCTCCGCTCTGTTTTGCTCTATTAGTTTATTTTTACCATCAGCTTTGCCTCCCCCAGATCTACAGTCGTTGGTTCAGTCCAGCATTAGGACTCTGGCCAGAGTGCCAGAGTTTCCAGTCTATCGTTCGACTTACTTACCCAAGTAAATAGCGACACAGCCCAGTGCATGTAGCGTACATGCGTGCTAGTTAGTGACCATTGAACTGCTGCCTTGATGCTTGACGCACTTCGCAGTTCAAGCGTACATGTTGATGCTAGCGTGCGTCCTAACGAGGCGCAACGTTCGTGGGGTTGTCGATTGAAGGAGGCCGTTGGTATCCAATGACGCAGAGTGGCGAGCAACTGGAAAGCGTCGGCGTATACCGCAGCACGTGTGCGTGGCAAGTGGGCGCGATCAATGCGTTGGAGGCGCGAAACTGTCTTGGTGTCGATCTGGTGGGCTGATGGTCCGGTGCAAGGTGAATTTCTTTGATGAATCGTTGTAGGTCGTCGTAGAGGGCGAGAACGAGTACGAGTAGGTTGGGAATGCCTGGAGTGGGTGATCAGGATCGGTGTGCGTGAAGCAAGGTTGGTATTGAGGTAGAACGGTTGAGTTGTTGTCCTGGGGATGTAGCTCAAATGGTAGAGCGCTCGCTTAGCATGCGAGAGGTACAGGGATCGATACCCTGCTTCTCCACTGTGATCATGTTACTGTGATAAAATCAGTTGGCATCAGCACTTTCCCAAATGTGCACTTCGCGGTTCCTCTGCGAGTCCCGCTGACCTTGAGTAACACTTCTTTTTCACTGCCTGTTCCTCTTTCTCCTCTTTATCGTCTTGGCCTGGCCTCGCCTTCTTTTAGCTCGTCGTCGACTCGTCACTTTACGCTGGCATCCAGTCGTCCTCCCTGTCCTTTCGAAGCGCACTACATCCTTCCGTTTTCTGTTCTACCTCTCTTTACCTGGTACTACTCTGATATTCGCTCTGTTTTGCTCCGCTCTGTTTTGCTCCGCTCTGTTTTGCTCCGCTCTGTTTTGCTCTATTAGTTTATTTTTACCATCAGCTTTGCCTCCCCCAGATCTACAGTCGTTGGTTCAGTCCAGCATTAGGACTCTGGCCAGAGTGCCAGAGTTTCCAGTCTATCGTTCGACTTACTTACCCAAGTAAATAGCGACACAGCCCAGTGCATGTAGCGTACATGCGTGCTAGTTAGTGACCATTGAACTGCTGCCTTGATGCTTGACGCACTTCGCAGTTCAAGCGTACATGTTGATGCTAGCGTGCGTCCTAACGAGGCGCAACGTTCGTGGGGTTGTCGATTGAAGGAGGCCGTTGGTATCCAATGACGCAGAGTGGCGAGCAACTGGAAAGCGTCGGCGTATACCGCAGCACGTGTGCGTGGCAAGTGGGCGCGATCAATGCGTTGGAGGCGCGAAACTGTCTTGGTGTCGATCTGGTGGGCTGATGGTCCGGTGCAAGGTGAATTTCTTTGATGAATCGTTGTAGGTCGTCGTAGAGGGCGAGAACGAGTACGAGTAGGTTGGGAATGCCTGGAGTGGGTGATCAGGATCGGTGTGCGTGAAGCAAGGTTGGTATTGAGGTAGAACGGTTGAGTTGTTGTCCTGGGGATGTAGCTCAAATGGTAGAGCGCTCGCTTAGCATGCGAGAGGTACAGGGATCGATACCCTGCTTCTCCACTGTGATCATGTTACTGTGATAAAATCAGTTGGCATCAGCACTTTCCCAAATGTGCACTTCGCGGTTCCTCTGCGAGTCCCGCTGACCTTGAGTAACACTTCTTTTTCACTGCCTGTTCCTCTTTCTCCTCTTTATCGTCTTGGCCTGGCCTCGCCTTCTTTTAGCTCGTCGTCGACTCGTCACTTTACGCTGGCATCCAGTCGTCCTCCCTGTCCTTTCGAAGCGCACTACATCCTTCCGTTTTCTGTTCTACCTCTCTTTACCTGGTACTACTCTGATATTCGCTCTGTTTTGCTCCGCTCTGTTTTGCTCCGCTCTGTTTTGCTCCGCTCTGTTTTGCTCTATTAGTTTATTTTTACCATCAGCTTTGCCTCCCCCAGATCTACAGTCGTTGGTTCAGTCCAGCATTAGGACTCTGGCCAGAGTGCCAGAGTTTCCAGTCTATCGTTCGACTTACTTACCCAAGTAAATAGCGACACAGCCCAGTGCATGTAGCGTACATGCGTGCTAGTTAGTGACCATTGAACTGCTGCCTTGATGCTTGACGCACTTCGCAGTTCAAGCGTACATGTTGATGCTAGCGTGCGTCCTAACGAGGCGCAACGTTCGTGGGGTTGTCGATTGAAGGAGGCCGTTGGTATCCAATGACGCAGAGTGGCGAGCAACTGGAAAGCGTCGGCGTATACCGCAGCACGTGTGCGTGGCAAGTGGGCGCGATCAATGCGTTGGAGGCGCGAAACTGTCTTGGTGTCGATCTGGTGGGCTGATGGTCCGGTGCAAGGTGAATTTCTTTGATGAATCGTTGTAGGTCGTCGTAGAGGGCGAGAACGAGTACGAGTAGGTTGGGAATGCCTGGAGTGGGTGATCAGGATCGGTGTGCGTGAAGCAAGGTTGGTATTGAGGTAGAACGGTTGAGTTGTTGTCCTGGGGATGTAGCTCAAATGGTAGAGCGCTCGCTTAGCATGCGAGAGGTACAGGGATCGATACCCTGCTTCTCCACTGTGATCATGTTACTGTGATAAAATCAGTTGGCATCAGCACTTTCCCAAATGTGCACTTCGCGGTTCCTCTGCGAGTCCCGCTGACCTTGAGTAACACTTCTTTTTCACTGCCTGTTCCTCTTTCTCCTCTTTATCGTCTTGGCCTGGCCTCGCCTTCTTTTAGCTCGTCGTCGACTCGTCACTTTACGCTGGCATCCAGTCGTCCTCCCTGTCCTTTCGAAGCGCACTACATCCTTCCGTTTTCTGTTCTACCTCTCTTTACCTGGTACTACTCTGATATTCGCTCTGTTTTGCTCCGCTCTGTTTTGCTCCGCTCTGTTTTGCTCTATTAGTTTATTTTTACCATCAGCTTTGCCTCCCCCAGATCTACAGTCGTTGGTTCAGTCCAGCATTAGGACTCTGGCCAGAGTGCCAGAGTTTCCAGTCTATCGTTCGACTTACTTACCCAAGTAAATAGCGACACAGCCCAGTGCATGTAGCGTACATGCGTGCTAGTTAGTGACCATTGAACTGCTGCCTTGATGCTTGACGCACTTCGCAGTTCAAGCGTACATGTTGATGCTAGCGTGCGTCCTAACGAGGCGCAACGTTCGTGGGGTTGTCGATTGAAGGAGGCCGTTGGTATCCAATGACGCAGAGTGGCGAGCAACTGGAAAGCGTCGGCGTATACCGCAGCACGTGTGCGTGGCAAGTGGGCGCGATCAATGCGTTGGAGGCGCGAAACTGTCTTGGTGTCGATCTGGTGGGCTGATGGTCCGGTGCAAGGTGAATTTCTTTGATGAATCGTTGTAGGTCGTCGTAGAGGGCGAGAACGAGTACGAGTAGGTTGGGAATGCCTGGAGTGGGTGATCAGGATCGGTGTGCGTGAAGCAAGGTTGGTATTGAGGTAGAACGGTTGAGTTGTTGTCCTGGGGATGTAGCTCAAATGGTAGAGCGCTCGCTTAGCATGCGAGAGGTACAGGGATCGATACCCTGCTTCTCCACTGTGATCATGTTACTGTGATAAAATCAGTTGGCATCAGCACTTTCCCAAATGTGCACTTCGCGGTTCCTCTGCGAGTCCCGCTGACCTTGAGTAACACTTCTTTTTCACTGCCTGTTCCTCTTTCTCCTCTTTATCGTCTTGGCCTGGCCTCGCCTTCTTTTAGCTCGTCGTCGACTCGTCACTTTACGCTGGCATCCAGTCGTCCTCCCTGTCCTTTCGAAGCGCACTACATCCTTCCGTTTTCTGTTCTACCTCTCTTTACCTGGTACTACTCTGATATTCGCTCTGTTTTGCTCCGCTCTGTTTTGCTCCGCTCTGTTTTGCTCTATTAGTTTATTTTTACCATCAGCTTTGCCTCCCCCAGATCTACAGTCGTTGGTTCAGTCCAGCATTAGGACTCTGGCCAGAGTGCCAGAGTTTCCAGTCTATCGTTCGACTTACTTACCCAAGTAAATAGCGACACAGCCCAGTGCATGTAGCGTACATGCGTGCTAGTTAGTGACCATTGAACTGCTGCCTTGATGCTTGACGCACTTCGCAGTTCAAGCGTACATGTTGATGCTAGCGTGCGTCCTAACGAGGCGCAACGTTCGTGGGGTTGTCGATTGAAGGAGGCCGTTGGTATCCAATGACGCAGAGTGGCGAGCAACTGGAAAGCGTCGGCGTATACCGCAGCACGTGTGCGTGGCAAGTGGGCGCGATCAATGCGTTGGAGGCGCGAAACTGTCTTGGTGTCGATCTGGTGGGCTGATGGTCCGGTGCAAGGTGAATTTCTTTGATGAATCGTTGTAGGTCGTCGTAGAGGGCGAGAACGAGTACGAGTAGGTTGGGAATGCCTGGAGTGGGTGATCAGGATCGGTGTGCGTGAAGCAAGGTTGGTATTGAGGTAGAACGGTTGAGTTGTTGTCCTGGGGATGTAGCTCAAATGGTAGAGCGCTCGCTTAGCATGCGAGAGGTACAGGGATCGATACCCTGCTTCTCCACTGTGATCATGTTACTGTGATAAAATCAGTTGGCATCAGCACTTTCCCAAATGTGCACTTCGCGGTTCCTCTGCGAGTCCCGCTGACCTTGAGTAACACTTCTTTTTCACTGCCTGTTCCTCTTTCTCCTCTTTATCGTCTTGGCCTGGCCTCGCCTTCTTTTAGCTCGTCGTCGACTCGTCACTTTACGCTGGCATCCAGTCGTCCTCCCTGTCCTTTCGAAGCGCACTACATCCTTCCGTTTTCTGTTCTACCTCTCTTTACCTGGTACTACTCTGATATTCGCTCTGTTTTGCTCCGCTCTGTTTTGCTCCGCTCTGTTTTGCTCTATTAGTTTATTTTTACCATCAGCTTTGCCTCCCCCAGATCTACAGTCGTTGGTTCAGTCCAGCATTAGGACTCTGGCCAGAGTGCCAGAGTTTCCAGTCTATCGTTCGACTTACTTACCCAAGTAAATAGCGACACAGCCCAGTGCATGTAGCGTACATGCGTGCTAGTTAGTGACCATTGAACTGCTGCCTTGATGCTTGACGCACTTCGCAGTTCAAGCGTACATGTTGATGCTAGCGTGCGTCCTAACGAGGCGCAACGTTCGTGGGGTTGTCGATTGAAGGAGGCCGTTGGTATCCAATGACGCAGAGTGGCGAGCAACTGGAAAGCGTCGGCGTATACCGCAGCACGTGTGCGTGGCAAGTGGGCGCGATCAATGCGTTGGAGGCGCGAAACTGTCTTGGTGTCGATCTGGTGGGCTGATGGTCCGGTGCAAGGTGAATTTCTTTGATGAATCGTTGTAGGTCGTCGTAGAGGGCGAGAACGAGTACGAGTAGGTTGGGAATGCCTGGAGTGGGTGATCAGGATCGGTGTGCGTGAAGCAAGGTTGGTATTGAGGTAGAACGGTTGAGTTGTTGTCCTGGGGATGTAGCTCAAATGGTAGAGCGCTCGCTTAGCATGCGAGAGGTACAGGGATCGATACCCTGCTTCTCCACTGTGATCATGTTACTGTGATAAAATCAGTTGGCATCAGCACTTTCCCAAATGTGCACTTCGCGGTTCCTCTGCGAGTCCCGCTGACCTTGAGTAACACTTCTTTTTCACTGCCTGTTCCTCTTTCTCCTCTTTATCGTCTTGGCCTGGCCTCGCCTTCTTTTAGCTCGTCGTCGACTCGTCACTTTACGCTGGCATCCAGTCGTCCTCCCTGTCCTTTCGAAGCGCACTACATCCTTCCGTTTTCTGTTCTACCTCTCTTTACCTGGTACTACTCTGATATTCGCTCTGTTTTGCTCCGCTCTGTTTTGCTCCGCTCTGTTTTGCTCTATTAGTTTATTTTTACCATCAGCTTTGCCTCCCCCAGATCTACAGTCGTTGGTTCAGTCCAGCATTAGGACTCTGGCCAGAGTGCCAGAGTTTCCAGTCTATCGTTCGACTTACTTACCCAAGTAAATAGCGACACAGCCCAGTGCATGTAGCGTACATGCGTGCTAGTTAGTGACCATTGAACTGCTGCCTTGATGCTTGACGCACTTCGCAGTTCAAGCGTACATGTTGATGCTAGCGTGCGTCCTAACGAGGCGCAACGTTCGTGGGGTTGTCGATTGAAGGAGGCCGTTGGTATCCAATGACGCAGAGTGGCGAGCAACTGGAAAGCGTCGGCGTATACCGCAGCACGTGTGCGTGGCAAGTGGGCGCGATCAATGCGTTGGAGGCGCGAAACTGTCTTGGTGTCGATCTGGTGGGCTGATGGTCCGGTGCAAGGTGAATTTCTTTGATGAATCGTTGTAGGTCGTCGTAGAGGGCGAGAACGAGTACGAGTAGGTTGGGAATGCCTGGAGTGGGTGATCAGGATCGGTGTGCGTGAAGCAAGGTTGGTATTGAGGTAGAACGGTTGAGTTGTTGTCCTGGGGATGTAGCTCAAATGGTAGAGCGCTCGCTTAGCATGCGAGAGGTACAGGGATCGATACCCTGCTTCTCCACTGTGATCATGTTACTGTGATAAAATCAGTTGGCATCAGCACTTTCCCAAATGTGCACTTCGCGGTTCCTCTGCGAGTCCCGCTGACCTTGAGTAACACTTCTTTTTCACTGCCTGTTCCTCTTTCTCCTCTTTATCGTCTTGGCCTGGCCTCGCCTTCTTTTAGCTCGTCGTCGACTCGTCACTTTACGCTGGCATCCAGTCGTCCTCCCTGTCCTTTCGAAGCGCACTACATCCTTCCGTTTTCTGTTCTACCTCTCTTTACCTGGTACTACTCTGATATTCGCTCTGTTTTGCTCCGCTCTGTTTTGCTCCGCTCTGTTTTGCTCCGCTCTGTTTTGCTCTATTAGTTTATTTTTACCATCAGCTTTGCCTCCCCCAGATCTACAGTCGTTGGTTCAGTCCAGCATTAGGACTCTGGCCAGAGTGCCAGAGTTTCCAGTCTATCGTTCGACTTACTTACCCAAGTAAATAGCGACACAGCCCAGTGCATGTAGCGTACATGCGTGCTAGTTAGTGACCATTGAACTGCTGCCTTGATGCTTGACGCACTTCGCAGTTCAAGCGTACATGTTGATGCTAGCGTGCGTCCTAACGAGGCGCAACGTTCGTGGGGTTGTCGATTGAAGGAGGCCGTTGGTATCCAATGACGCAGAGTGGCGAGCAACTGGAAAGCGTCGGCGTATACCGCAGCACGTGTGCGTGGCAAGTGGGCGCGATCAATGCGTTGGAGGCGCGAAACTGTCTTGGTGTCGATCTGGTGGGCTGATGGTCCGGTGCAAGGTGAATTTCTTTGATGAATCGTTGTAGGTCGTCGTAGAGGGCGAGAACGAGTACGAGTAGGTTGGGAATGCCTGGAGTGGGTGATCAGGATCGGTGTGCGTGAAGCAAGGTTGGTATTGAGGTAGAACGGTTGAGTTGTTGTCCTGGGGATGTAGCTCAAATGGTAGAGCGCTCGCTTAGCATGCGAGAGGTACAGGGATCGATACCCTGCTTCTCCACTGTGATCATGTTACTGTGATAAAATCAGTTGGCATCAGCACTTTCCCAAATGTGCACTTCGCGGTTCCTCTGCGAGTCCCGCTGACCTTGAGTAACACTTCTTTTTCACTGCCTGTTCCTCTTTCTCCTCTTTATCGTCTTGGCCTGGCCTCGCCTTCTTTTAGCTCGTCGTCGACTCGTCACTTTACGCTGGCATCCAGTCGTCCTCCCTGTCCTTTCGAAGCGCACTACATCCTTCCGTTTTCTGTTCTACCTCTCTTTACCTGGTACTACTCTGATATTCGCTCTGTTTTGCTCCGCTCTGTTTTGCTCCGCTCTGTTTTGCTCCGCTCTGTTTTGCTCTATTAGTTTATTTTTACCATCAGCTTTGCCTCCCCCAGATCTACAGTCGTTGGTTCAGTCCAGCATTAGGACTCTGGCCAGAGTGCCAGAGTTTCCAGTCTATCGTTCGACTTACTTACCCAAGTAAATAGCGACACAGCCCAGTGCATGTAGCGTACATGCGTGCTAGTTAGTGACCATTGAACTGCTGCCTTGATGCTTGACGCACTTCGCAGTTCAAGCGTACATGTTGATGCTAGCGTGCGTCCTAACGAGGCGCAACGTTCGTGGGGTTGTCGATTGAAGGAGGCCGTTGGTATCCAATGACGCAGAGTGGCGAGCAACTGGAAAGCGTCGGCGTATACCGCAGCACGTGTGCGTGGCAAGTGGGCGCGATCAATGCGTTGGAGGCGCGAAACTGTCTTGGTGTCGATCTGGTGGGCTGATGGTCCGGTGCAAGGTGAATTTCTTTGATGAATCGTTGTAGGTCGTCGTAGAGGGCGAGAACGAGTACGAGTAGGTTGGGAATGCCTGGAGTGGGTGATCAGGATCGGTGTGCGTGAAGCAAGGTTGGTATTGAGGTAGAACGGTTGAGTTGTTGTCCTGGGGATGTAGCTCAAATGGTAGAGCGCTCGCTTAGCATGCGAGAGGTACAGGGATCGATACCCTGCTTCTCCACTGTGATCATGTTACTGTGATAAAATCAGTTGGCATCAGCACTTTCCCAAATGTGCACTTCGCGGTTCCTCTGCGAGTCCCGCTGACCTTGAGTAACACTTCTTTTTCACTGCCTGTTCCTCTTTCTCCTCTTTATCGTCTTGGCCTGGCCTCGCCTTCTTTTAGCTCGTCGTCGACTCGTCACTTTACGCTGGCATCCAGTCGTCCTCCCTGTCCTTTCGAAGCGCACTACATCCTTCCGTTTTCTGTTCTACCTCTCTTTACCTGGTACTACTCTGATATTCGCTCTGTTTTGCTCCGCTCTGTTTTGCTCCGCTCTGTTTTGCTCTATTAGTTTATTTTTACCATCAGCTTTGCCTCCCCCAGATCTACAGTCGTTGGTTCAGTCCAGCATTAGGACTCTGGCCAGAGTGCCAGAGTTTCCAGTCTATCGTTCGACTTACTTACCCAAGTAAATAGCGACACAGCCCAGTGCATGTAGCGTACATGCGTGCTAGTTAGTGACCATTGAACTGCTGCCTTGATGCTTGACGCACTTCGCAGTTCAAGCGTACATGTTGATGCTAGCGTGCGTCCTAACGAGGCGCAACGTTCGTGGGGTTGTCGATTGAAGGAGGCCGTTGGTATCCAATGACGCAGAGTGGCGAGCAACTGGAAAGCGTCGGCGTATACCGCAGCACGTGTGCGTGGCAAGTGGGCGCGATCAATGCGTTGGAGGCGCGAAACTGTCTTGGTGTCGATCTGGTGGGCTGATGGTCCGGTGCAAGGTGAATTTCTTTGATGAATCGTTGTAGGTCGTCGTAGAGGGCGAGAACGAGTACGAGTAGGTTGGGAATGCCTGGAGTGGGTGATCAGGATCGGTGTGCGTGAAGCAAGGTTGGTATTGAGGTAGAACGGTTGAGTTGTTGTCCTGGGGATGTAGCTCAAATGGTAGAGCGCTCGCTTAGCATGCGAGAGGTACAGGGATCGATACCCTGCTTCTCCACTGTGATCATGTTACTGTGATAAAATCAGTTGGCATCAGCACTTTCCCAAATGTGCACTTCGCGGTTCCTCTGCGAGTCCCGCTGACCTTGAGTAACACTTCTTTTTCACTGCCTGTTCCTCTTTCTCCTCTTTATCGTCTTGGCCTGGCCTCGCCTTCTTTTAGCTCGTCGTCGACTCGTCACTTTACGCTGGCATCCAGTCGTCCTCCCTGTCCTTTCGAAGCGCACTACATCCTTCCGTTTTCTGTTCTACCTCTCTTTACCTGGTACTACTCTGATATTCGCTCTGTTTTGCTCCGCTCTGTTTTGCTCCGCTCTGTTTTGCTCTATTAGTTTATTTTTACCATCAGCTTTGCCTCCCCCAGATCTACAGTCGTTGGTTCAGTCCAGCATTAGGACTCTGGCCAGAGTGCCAGAGTTTCCAGTCTATCGTTCGACTTACTTACCCAAGTAAATAGCGACACAGCCCAGTGCATGTAGCGTACATGCGTGCTAGTTAGTGACCATTGAACTGCTGCCTTGATGCTTGACGCACTTCGCAGTTCAAGCGTACATGTTGATGCTAGCGTGCGTCCTAACGAGGCGCAACGTTCGTGGGGTTGTCGATTGAAGGAGGCCGTTGGTATCCAATGACGCAGAGTGGCGAGCAACTGGAAAGCGTCGGCGTATACCGCAGCACGTGTGCGTGGCAAGTGGGCGCGATCAATGCGTTGGAGGCGCGAAACTGTCTTGGTGTCGATCTGGTGGGCTGATGGTCCGGTGCAAGGTGAATTTCTTTGATGAATCGTTGTAGGTCGTCGTAGAGGGCGAGAACGAGTACGAGTAGGTTGGGAATGCCTGGAGTGGGTGATCAGGATCGGTGTGCGTGAAGCAAGGTTGGTATTGAGGTAGAACGGTTGAGTTGTTGTCCTGGGGATGTAGCTCAAATGGTAGAGCGCTCGCTTAGCATGCGAGAGGTACAGGGATCGATACCCTGCTTCTCCACTGTGATCATGTTACTGTGATAAAATCAGTTGGCATCAGCACTTTCCCAAATGTGCACTTCGCGGTTCCTCTGCGAGTCCCGCTGACCTTGAGTAACACTTCTTTTTCACTGCCTGTTCCTCTTTCTCCTCTTTATCGTCTTGGCCTGGCCTCGCCTTCTTTTAGCTCGTCGTCGACTCGTCACTTTACGCTGGCATCCAGTCGTCCTCCCTGTCCTTTCGAAGCGCACTACATCCTTCCGTTTTCTGTTCTACCTCTCTTTACCTGGTACTACTCTGATATTCGCTCTGTTTTGCTCCGCTCTGTTTTGCTCCGCTCTGTTTTGCTCTATTAGTTTATTTTTACCATCAGCTTTGCCTCCCCCAGATCTACAGTCGTTGGTTCAGTCCAGCATTAGGACTCTGGCCAGAGTGCCAGAGTTTCCAGTCTATCGTTCGACTTACTTACCCAAGTAAATAGCGACACAGCCCAGTGCATGTAGCGTACATGCGTGCTAGTTAGTGACCATTGAACTGCTGCCTTGATGCTTGACGCACTTCGCAGTTCAAGCGTACATGTTGATGCTAGCGTGCGTCCTAACGAGGCGCAACGTTCGTGGGGTTGTCGATTGAAGGAGGCCGTTGGTATCCAATGACGCAGAGTGGCGAGCAACTGGAAAGCGTCGGCGTATACCGCAGCACGTGTGCGTGGCAAGTGGGCGCGATCAATGCGTTGGAGGCGCGAAACTGTCTTGGTGTCGATCTGGTGGGCTGATGGTCCGGTGCAAGGTGAATTTCTTTGATGAATCGTTGTAGGTCGTCGTAGAGGGCGAGAACGAGTACGAGTAGGTTGGGAATGCCTGGAGTGGGTGATCAGGATCGGTGTGCGTGAAGCAAGGTTGGTATTGAGGTAGAACGGTTGAGTTGTTGTCCTGGGGATGTAGCTCAAATGGTAGAGCGCTCGCTTAGCATGCGAGAGGTACAGGGATCGATACCCTGCTTCTCCACTGTGATCATGTTACTGTGATAAAATCAGTTGGCATCAGCACTTTCCCAAATGTGCACTTCGCGGTTCCTCTGCGAGTCCCGCTGACCTTGAGTAACACTTCTTTTTCACTGCCTGTTCCTCTTTCTCCTCTTTATCGTCTTGGCCTGGCCTCGCCTTCTTTTAGCTCGTCGTCGACTCGTCACTTTACGCTGGCATCCAGTCGTCCTCCCTGTCCTTTCGAAGCGCACTACATCCTTCCGTTTTCTGTTCTACCTCTCTTTACCTGGTACTACTCTGATATTCGCTCTGTTTTGCTCCGCTCTGTTTTGCTCCGCTCTGTTTTGCTCTATTAGTTTATTTTTACCATCAGCTTTGCCTCCCCCAGATCTACAGTCGTTGGTTCAGTCCAGCATTAGGACTCTGGCCAGAGTGCCAGAGTTTCCAGTCTATCGTTCGACTTACTTACCCAAGTAAATAGCGACACAGCCCAGTGCATGTAGCGTACATGCGTGCTAGTTAGTGACCATTGAACTGCTGCCTTGATGCTTGACGCACTTCGCAGTTCAAGCGTACATGTTGATGCTAGCGTGCGTCCTAACGAGGCGCAACGTTCGTGGGGTTGTCGATTGAAGGAGGCCGTTGGTATCCAATGACGCAGAGTGGCGAGCAACTGGAAAGCGTCGGCGTATACCGCAGCACGTGTGCGTGGCAAGTGGGCGCGATCAATGCGTTGGAGGCGCGAAACTGTCTTGGTGTCGATCTGGTGGGCTGATGGTCCGGTGCAAGGTGAATTTCTTTGATGAATCGTTGTAGGTCGTCGTAGAGGGCGAGAACGAGTACGAGTAGGTTGGGAATGCCTGGAGTGGGTGATCAGGATCGGTGTGCGTGAAGCAAGGTTGGTATTGAGGTAGAACGGTTGAGTTGTTGTCCTGGGGATGTAGCTCAAATGGTAGAGCGCTCGCTTAGCATGCGAGAGGTACAGGGATCGATACCCTGCTTCTCCACTGTGATCATGTTACTGTGATAAAATCAGTTGGCATCAGCACTTTCCCAAATGTGCACTTCGCGGTTCCTCTGCGAGTCCCGCTGACCTTGAGTAACACTTCTTTTTCACTGCCTGTTCCTCTTTCTCCTCTTTATCGTCTTGGCCTGGCCTCGCCTTCTTTTAGCTCGTCGTCGACTCGTCACTTTACGCTGGCATCCAGTCGTCCTCCCTGTCCTTTCGAAGCGCACTACATCCTTCCGTTTTCTGTTCTACCTCTCTTTACCTGGTACTACTCTGATATTCGCTCTGTTTTGCTCCGCTCTGTTTTGCTCCGCTCTGTTTTGCTCTATTAGTTTATTTTTACCATCAGCTTTGCCTCCCCCAGATCTACAGTCGTTGGTTCAGTCCAGCATTAGGACTCTGGCCAGAGTGCCAGAGTTTCCAGTCTATCGTTCGACTTACTTACCCAAGTAAATAGCGACACAGCCCAGTGCATGTAGCGTACATGCGTGCTAGTTAGTGACCATTGAACTGCTGCCTTGATGCTTGACGCACTTCGCAGTTCAAGCGTACATGTTGATGCTAGCGTGCGTCCTAACGAGGCGCAACGTTCGTGGGGTTGTCGATTGAAGGAGGCCGTTGGTATCCAATGACGCAGAGTGGCGAGCAACTGGAAAGCGTCGGCGTATACCGCAGCACGTGTGCGTGGCAAGTGGGCGCGATCAATGCGTTGGAGGCGCGAAACTGTCTTGGTGTCGATCTGGTGGGCTGATGGTCCGGTGCAAGGTGAATTTCTTTGATGAATCGTTGTAGGTCGTCGTAGAGGGCGAGAACGAGTACGAGTAGGTTGGGAATGCCTGGAGTGGGTGATCAGGATCGGTGTGCGTGAAGCAAGGTTGGTATTGAGGTAGAACGGTTGAGTTGTTGTCCTGGGGATGTAGCTCAAATGGTAGAGCGCTCGCTTAGCATGCGAGAGGTACAGGGATCGATACCCTGCTTCTCCACTGTGATCATGTTACTGTGATAAAATCAGTTGGCATCAGCACTTTCCCAAATGTGCACTTCGCGGTTCCTCTGCGAGTCCCGCTGACCTTGAGTAACACTTCTTTTTCACTGCCTGTTCCTCTTTCTCCTCTTTATCGTCTTGGCCTGGCCTCGCCTTCTTTTAGCTCGTCGTCGACTCGTCACTTTACGCTGGCATCCAGTCGTCCTCCCTGTCCTTTCGAAGCGCACTACATCCTTCCGTTTTCTGTTCTACCTCTCTTTACCTGGTACTACTCTGATATTCGCTCTGTTTTGCTCCGCTCTGTTTTGCTCCGCTCTGTTTTGCTCTATTAGTTTATTTTTACCATCAGCTTTGCCTCCCCCAGATCTACAGTCGTTGGTTCAGTCCAGCATTAGGACTCTGGCCAGAGTGCCAGAGTTTCCAGTCTATCGTTCGACTTACTTACCCAAGTAAATAGCGACACAGCCCAGTGCATGTAGCGTACATGCGTGCTAGTTAGTGACCATTGAACTGCTGCCTTGATGCTTGACGCACTTCGCAGTTCAAGCGTACATGTTGATGCTAGCGTGCGTCCTAACGAGGCGCAACGTTCGTGGGGTTGTCGATTGAAGGAGGCCGTTGGTATCCAATGACGCAGAGTGGCGAGCAACTGGAAAGCGTCGGCGTATACCGCAGCACGTGTGCGTGGCAAGTGGGCGCGATCAATGCGTTGGAGGCGCGAAACTGTCTTGGTGTCGATCTGGTGGGCTGATGGTCCGGTGCAAGGTGAATTTCTTTGATGAATCGTTGTAGGTCGTCGTAGAGGGCGAGAACGAGTACGAGTAGGTTGGGAATGCCTGGAGTGGGTGATCAGGATCGGTGTGCGTGAAGCAAGGTTGGTATTGAGGTAGAACGGTTGAGTTGTTGTCCTGGGGATGTAGCTCAAATGGTAGAGCGCTCGCTTAGCATGCGAGAGGTACAGGGATCGATACCCTGCTTCTCCACTGTGATCATGTTACTGTGATAAAATCAGTTGGCATCAGCACTTTCCCAAATGTGCACTTCGCGGTTCCTCTGCGAGTCCCGCTGACCTTGAGTAACACTTCTTTTTCACTGCCTGTTCCTCTTTCTCCTCTTTATCGTCTTGGCCTGGCCTCGCCTTCTTTTAGCTCGTCGTCGACTCGTCACTTTACGCTGGCATCCAGTCGTCCTCCCTGTCCTTTCGAAGCGCACTACATCCTTCCGTTTTCTGTTCTACCTCTCTTTACCTGGTACTACTCTGATATTCGCTCTGTTTTGCTCCGCTCTGTTTTGCTCCGCTCTGTTTTGCTCTATTAGTTTATTTTTACCATCAGCTTTGCCTCCCCCAGATCTACAGTCGTTGGTTCAGTCCAGCATTAGGACTCTGGCCAGAGTGCCAGAGTTTCCAGTCTATCGTTCGACTTACTTACCCAAGTAAATAGCGACACAGCCCAGTGCATGTAGCGTACACGCGTGCTAGTTAGTGACCATTGAACTGCTGCCTTGATGCTTGACGCACTTCGCAGTTCAAGCGTACATGTTGATGCTAGCGTGCGTCCTAACGAGGCGCAACGTTCGTGGGGTTGTCGATTGAAGGAGGCCGTTGGTATCCAATGACGCAGAGTGGCGAGCAACTGGAAAGCGTCGGCGTATACCGCAGCACGTGTGCGTGGCAAGTGGGCGCGATCAATGCGTTGGAGGCGCGAAACTGTCTTGGTGTCGATCTGGTGGGCTGATGGTCCGGTGCAAGGTGAATTTCTTTGATGAATCGTTGTAGGTCGTCGTAGAGGGCGAGAACGAGTACGAGTAGGTTGGGAATGCCTGGAGTGGGTGATCAGGATCGGTGTGCGTGAAGCAAGGTTGGTATTGAGGTAGAACGGTTGAGTTGTTGTCCTGGGGATGTAGCTCAAATGGTAGAGCGCTCGCTTAGCATGCGAGAGGTACAGGGATCGATACCCTGCTTCTCCACTGTGATCATGTTACTGTGATAAAATCAGTTGGCATCAGCACTTTCCCAAATGTGCACTTCGCGGTTCCTCTGCGAGTCCCGCTGACCTTGAGTAACACTTCTTTTTCACTGCCTGTTCCTCTTTCTCCTCTTTATCGTCTTGGCCTGGCCTCGCCTTCTTTTAGCTCGTCGTCGACTCGTCACTTTACGCTGGCATCCAGTCGTCCTCCCTGTCCTTTCGAAGCGCACTACATCCTTCCGTTTTCTGTTCTACCTCTCTTTACCTGGTACTACTCTGATATTCGCTCTGTTTTGCTCCGCTCTGTTTTGCTCCGCTCTGTTTTGCTCTATTAGTTTATTTTTACCATCAGCTTTGCCTCCCCCAGATCTACAGTCGTTGGTTCAGTCCAGCATTAGGACTCTGGCCAGAGTGCCAGAGTTTCCAGTCTATCGTTCGACTTACTTACCCAAGTAAATAGCGACACAGCCCAGTGCATGTAGCGTACACGCGTGCTAGTTAGTGACCATTGAACTGCTGCCTTGATGCTTGACGCACTTCGCAGTTCAAGCGTACATGTTGATGCTAGCGTGCGTCCTAACGAGGCGCAACGTTCGTGGGGTTGTCGATTGAAGGAGGCCGTTGGTATCCAATGACGCAGAGTGGCGAGCAACTGGAAAGCGTCGGCGTATACCGCAGCACGTGTGCGTGGCAAGTGGGCGCGATCAATGCGTTGGAGGCGCGAAACTGTCTTGGTGTCGATCTGGTGGGCTGATGGTCCGGTGCAAGGTGAATTTCTTTGATGAATCGTTGTAGGTCGTCGTAGAGGGCGAGAACGAGTACGAGTAGGTTGGGAATGCCTGGAGTGGGTGATCAGGATCGGTGTGCGTGAAGCAAGGTTGGTATTGAGGTAGAACGGTTGAGTTGTTGTCCTGGGGATGTAGCTCAAATGGTAGAGCGCTCGCTTAGCATGCGAGAGGTACAGGGATCGATACCCTGCTTCTCCACTGTGATCATGTTACTGTGATAAAATCAGTTGGCATCAGCACTTTCCCAAATGTGCACTTCGCGGTTCCTCTGCGAGTCCCGCTGACCTTGAGTAACACTTCTTTTTCACTGCCTGTTCCTCTTTCTCCTCTTTATCGTCTTGGCCTGGCCTCGCCTTCTTTTAGCTCGTCGTCGACTCGTCACTTTACGCTGGCATCCAGTCGTCCTCCCTGTCCTTTCGAAGCGCACTACATCCTTCCGTTTTCTGTTCTACCTCTCTTTACCTGGTACTACTCTGATATTCGCTCTGTTTTGCTCCGCTCTGTTTTGCTCCGCTCTGTTTTGCTCCGCTCTGTTTTGCTCTATTAGTTTATTTTTACCATCAGCTTTGCCTCCCCCAGATCTACAGTCGTTGGTTCAGTCCAGCATTAGGACTCTGGCCAGAGTGCCAGAGTTTCCAGTCTATCGTTCGACTTACTTACCCAAGTAAATAGCGACACAGCCCAGTGCATGTAGCGTACATGCGTGCTAGTTAGTGACCATTGAACTGCTGCCTTGATGCTTGACGCACTTCGCAGTTCAAGCGTACATGTTGATGCTAGCGTGCGTCCTAACGAGGCGCAACGTTCGTGGGGTTGTCGATTGAAGGAGGCCGTTGGTATCCAATGACGCAGAGTGGCGAGCAACTGGAAAGCGTCGGCGTATACCGCAGCACGTGTGCGTGGCAAGTGGGCGCGATCAATGCGTTGGAGGCGCGAAACTGTCTTGGTGTCGATCTGGTGGGCTGATGGTCCGGTGCAAGGTGAATTTCTTTGATGAATCGTTGTAGGTCGTCGTAGAGGGCGAGAACGAGTACGAGTAGGTTGGGAATGCCTGGAGTGGGTGATCAGGATCGGTGTGCGTGAAGCAAGGTTGGTATTGAGGTAGAACGGTTGAGTTGTTGTCCTGGGGATGTAGCTCAAATGGTAGAGCGCTCGCTTAGCATGCGAGAGGTACAGGGATCGATACCCTGCTTCTCCACTGTGATCATGTTACTGTGATAAAATCAGTTGGCATCAGCACTTTCCCAAATGTGCACTTCGCGGTTCCTCTGCGAGTCCCGCTGACCTTGAGTAACACTTCTTTTTCACTGCCTGTTCCTCTTTCTCCTCTTTATCGTCTTGGCCTGGCCTCGCCTTCTTTTAGCTCGTCGTCGACTCGTCACTTTACGCTGGCATCCAGTCGTCCTCCCTGTCCTTTCGAAGCGCACTACATCCTTCCGTTTTCTGTTCTACCTCTCTTTACCTGGTACTACTCTGATATTCGCTCTGTTTTGCTCCGCTCTGTTTTGCTCCGCTCTGTTTTGCTCCGCTCTGTTTTGCTCTATTAGTTTATTTTTACCATCAGCTTTGCCTCCCCCAGATCTACAGTCGTTGGTTCAGTCCAGCATTAGGACTCTGGCCAGAGTGCCAGAGTTTCCAGTCTATCGTTCGACTTACTTACCCAAGTAAATAGCGACACAGCCCAGTGCATGTAGCGTACATGCGTGCTAGTTAGTGACCATTGAACTGCTGCCTTGATGCTTGACGCACTTCGCAGTTCAAGCGTACATGTTGATGCTAGCGTGCGTCCTAACGAGGCGCAACGTTCGTGGGGTTGTCGATTGAAGGAGGCCGTTGGTATCCAATGACGCAGAGTGGCGAGCAACTGGAAAGCGTCGGCGTATACCGCAGCACGTGTGCGTGGCAAGTGGGCGCGATCAATGCGTTGGAGGCGCGAAACTGTCTTGGTGTCGATCTGGTGGGCTGATGGTCCGGTGCAAGGTGAATTTCTTTGATGAATCGTTGTAGGTCGTCGTAGAGGGCGAGAACGAGTACGAGTAGGTTGGGAATGCCTGGAGTGGGTGATCAGGATCGGTGTGCGTGAAGCAAGGTTGGTATTGAGGTAGAACGGTTGAGTTGTTGTCCTGGGGATGTAGCTCAAATGGTAGAGCGCTCGCTTAGCATGCGAGAGGTACAGGGATCGATACCCTGCTTCTCCACTGTGATCATGTTACTGTGATAAAATCAGTTGGCATCAGCACTTTCCCAAATGTGCACTTCGCGGTTCCTCTGCGAGTCCCGCTGACCTTGAGTAACACTTCTTTTTCACTGCCTGTTCCTCTTTCTCCTCTTTATCGTCTTGGCCTGGCCTCGCCTTCTTTTAGCTCGTCGTCGACTCGTCACTTTACGCTGGCATCCAGTCGTCCTCCCTGTCCTTTCGAAGCGCACTACATCCTTCCGTTTTCTGTTCTACCTCTCTTTACCTGGTACTACTCTGATATTCGCTCTGTTTTGCTCCGCTCTGTTTTGCTCCGCTCTGTTTTGCTCCGCTCTGTTTTGCTCTATTAGTTTATTTTTACCATCAGCTTTGCCTCCCCCAGATCTACAGTCGTTGGTTCAGTCCAGCATTAGGACTCTGGCCAGAGTGCCAGAGTTTCCAGTCTATCGTTCGACTTACTTACCCAAGTAAATAGCGACACAGCCCAGTGCATGTAGCGTACACGCGTGCTAGTTAGTGACCATTGAACTGCTGCCTTGATGCTTGACGCACTTCGCAGTTCAAGCGTACATGTTGATGCTAGCGTGCGTCCTAACGAGGCGCAACGTTCGTGGGGTTGTCGATTGAAGGAGGCCGTTGGTATCCAATGACGCAGAGTGGCGAGCAACTGGAAAGCGTCGGCGTATACCGCAGCACGTGTGCGTGGCAAGTGGGCGCGATCAATGCGTTGGAGGCGCGAAACTGTCTTGGTGTCGATCTGGTGGGCTGATGGTCCGGTGCAAGGTGAATTTCTTTGATGAATCGTTGTAGGTCGTCGTAGAGGGCGAGAACGAGTACGAGTAGGTTGGGAATGCCTGGAGTGGGTGATCAGGATCGGTGTGCGTGAAGCAAGGTTGGTATTGAGGTAGAACGGTTGAGTTGTTGTCCTGGGGATGTAGCTCAAATGGTAGAGCGCTCGCTTAGCATGCGAGAGGTACAGGGATCGATACCCTGCTTCTCCACTGTGATCATGTTACTGTGATAAAATCAGTTGGCATCAGCACTTTCCCAAATGTGCACTTCGCGGTTCCTCTGCGAGTCCCGCTGACCTTGAGTAACACTTCTTTTTCACTGCCTGTTCCTCTTTCTCCTCTTTATCGTCTTGGCCTGGCCTCGCCTTCTTTTAGCTCGTCGTCGACTCGTCACTTTACGCTGGCATCCAGTCGTCCTCCCTGTCCTTTCGAAGCGCACTACATCCTTCCGTTTTCTGTTCTACCTCTCTTTACCTGGTACTACTCTGATATTCGCTCTGTTTTGCTCCGCTCTGTTTTGCTCCGCTCTGTTTTGCTCCGCTCTGTTTTGCTCTATTAGTTTATTTTTACCATCAGCTTTGCCTCCCCCAGATCTACAGTCGTTGGTTCAGTCCAGCATTAGGACTCTGGCCAGAGTGCCAGAGTTTCCAGTCTATCGTTCGACTTACTTACCCAAGTAAATAGCGACACAGCCCAGTGCATGTAGCGTACATGCGTGCTAGTTAGTGACCATTGAACTGCTGCCTTGATGCTTGACGCACTTCGCAGTTCAAGCGTACATGTTGATGCTAGCGTGCGTCCTAACGAGGCGCAACGTTCGTGGGGTTGTCGATTGAAGGAGGCCGTTGGTATCCAATGACGCAGAGTGGCGAGCAACTGGAAAGCGTCGGCGTATACCGCAGCACGTGTGCGTGGCAAGTGGGCGCGATCAATGCGTTGGAGGCGCGAAACTGTCTTGGTGTCGATCTGGTGGGCTGATGGTCCGGTGCAAGGTGAATTTCTTTGATGAATCGTTGTAGGTCGTCGTAGAGGGCGAGAACGAGTACGAGTAGGTTGGGAATGCCTGGAGTGGGTGATCAGGATCGGTGTGCGTGAAGCAAGGTTGGTATTGAGGTAGAACGGTTGAGTTGTTGTCCTGGGGATGTAGCTCAAATGGTAGAGCGCTCGCTTAGCATGCGAGAGGTACAGGGATCGATACCCTGCTTCTCCACTGTGATCATGTTACTGTGATAAAATCAGTTGGCATCAGCACTTTCCCAAATGTGCACTTCGCGGTTCCTCTGCGAGTCCCGCTGACCTTGAGTAACACTTCTTTTTCACTGCCTGTTCCTCTTTCTCCTCTTTATCGTCTTGGCCTGGCCTCGCCTTCTTTTAGCTCGTCGTCGACTCGTCACTTTACGCTGGCATCCAGTCGTCCTCCCTGTCCTTTCGAAGCGCACTACATCCTTCCGTTTTCTGTTCTACCTCTCTTTACCTGGTACTACTCTGATATTCGCTCTGTTTTGCTCCGCTCTGTTTTGCTCCGCTCTGTTTTGCTCCGCTCTGTTTTGCTCTATTAGTTTATTTTTACCATCAGCTTTGCCTCCCCCAGATCTACAGTCGTTGGTTCAGTCCAGCATTAGGACTCTGGCCAGAGTGCCAGAGTTTCCAGTCTATCGTTCGACTTACTTACCCAAGTAAATAGCGACACAGCCCAGTGCATGTAGCGTACATGCGTGCTAGTTAGTGACCATTGAACTGCTGCCTTGATGCTTGACGCACTTCGCAGTTCAAGCGTACATGTTGATGCTAGCGTGCGTCCTAACGAGGCGCAACGTTCGTGGGGTTGTCGATTGAAGGAGGCCGTTGGTATCCAATGACGCAGAGTGGCGAGCAACTGGAAAGCGTCGGCGTATACCGCAGCACGTGTGCGTGGCAAGTGGGCGCGATCAATGCGTTGGAGGCGCGAAACTGTCTTGGTGTCGATCTGGTGGGCTGATGGTCCGGTGCAAGGTGAATTTCTTTGATGAATCGTTGTAGGTCGTCGTAGAGGGCGAGAACGAGTACGAGTAGGTTGGGAATGCCTGGAGTGGGTGATCAGGATCGGTGTGCGTGAAGCAAGGTTGGTATTGAGGTAGAACGGTTGAGTTGTTGTCCTGGGGATGTAGCTCAAATGGTAGAGCGCTCGCTTAGCATGCGAGAGGTACAGGGATCGATACCCTGCTTCTCCACTGTGATCATGTTACTGTGATAAAATCAGTTGGCATCAGCACTTTCCCAAATGTGCACTTCGCGGTTCCTCTGCGAGTCCCGCTGACCTTGAGTAACACTTCTTTTTCACTGCCTGTTCCTCTTTCTCCTCTTTATCGTCTTGGCCTGGCCTCGCCTTCTTTTAGCTCGTCGTCGACTCGTCACTTTACGCTGGCATCCAGTCGTCCTCCCTGTCCTTTCGAAGCGCACTACATCCTTCCGTTTTCTGTTCTACCTCTCTTTACCTGGTACTACTCTGATATTCGCTCTGTTTTGCTCCGCTCTGTTTTGCTCCGCTCTGTTTTGCTCCGCTCTGTTTTGCTCTATTAGTTTATTTTTACCATCAGCTTTGCCTCCCCCAGATCTACAGTCGTTGGTTCAGTCCAGCATTAGGACTCTGGCCAGAGTGCCAGAGTTTCCAGTCTATCGTTCGACTTACTTACCCAAGTAAATAGCGACACAGCCCAGTGCATGTAGCGTACATGCGTGCTAGTTAGTGACCATTGAACTGCTGCCTTGATGCTTGACGCACTTCGCAGTTCAAGCGTACATGTTGATGCTAGCGTGCGTCCTAACGAGGCGCAACGTTCGTGGGGTTGTCGATTGAAGGAGGCCGTTGGTATCCAATGACGCAGAGTGGCGAGCAACTGGAAAGCGTCGGCGTATACCGCAGCACGTGTGCGTGGCAAGTGGGCGCGATCAATGCGTTGGAGGCGCGAAACTGTCTTGGTGTCGATCTGGTGGGCTGATGGTCCGGTGCAAGGTGAATTTCTTTGATGAATCGTTGTAGGTCGTCGTAGAGGGCGAGAACGAGTACGAGTAGGTTGGGAATGCCTGGAGTGGGTGATCAGGATCGGTGTGCGTGAAGCAAGGTTGGTATTGAGGTAGAACGGTTGAGTTGTTGTCCTGGGGATGTAGCTCAAATGGTAGAGCGCTCGCTTAGCATGCGAGAGGTACAGGGATCGATACCCTGCTTCTCCACTGTGATCATGTTACTGTGATAAAATCAGTTGGCATCAGCACTTTCCCAAATGTGCACTTCGCGGTTCCTCTGCGAGTCCCGCTGACCTTGAGTAACACTTCTTTTTCACTGCCTGTTCCTCTTTCTCCTCTTTATCGTCTTGGCCTGGCCTCGCCTTCTTTTAGCTCGTCGTCGACTCGTCACTTTACGCTGGCATCCAGTCGTCCTCCCTGTCCTTTCGAAGCGCACTACATCCTTCCGTTTTCTGTTCTACCTCTCTTTACCTGGTACTACTCTGATATTCGCTCTGTTTTGCTCCGCTCTGTTTTGCTCCGCTCTGTTTTGCTCTATTAGTTTATTTTTACCATCAGCTTTGCCTCCCCCAGATCTACAGTCGTTGGTTCAGTCCAGCATTAGGACTCTGGCCAGAGTGCCAGAGTTTCCAGTCTATCGTTCGACTTACTTACCCAAGTAAATAGCGACACAGCCCAGTGCATGTAGCGTACATGCGTGCTAGTTAGTGACCATTGAACTGCTGCCTTGATGCTTGACGCACTTCGCAGTTCAAGCGTACATGTTGATGCTAGCGTGCGTCCTAACGAGGCGCAACGTTCGTGGGGTTGTCGATTGAAGGAGGCCGTTGGTATCCAATGACGCAGAGTGGCGAGCAACTGGAAAGCGTCGGCGTATACCGCAGCACGTGTGCGTGGCAAGTGGGCGCGATCAATGCGTTGGAGGCGCGAAACTGTCTTGGTGTCGATCTGGTGGGCTGATGGTCCGGTGCAAGGTGAATTTCTTTGATGAATCGTTGTAGGTCGTCGTAGAGGGCGAGAACGAGTACGAGTAGGTTGGGAATGCCTGGAGTGGGTGATCAGGATCGGTGTGCGTGAAGCAAGGTTGGTATTGAGGTAGAACGGTTGAGTTGTTGTCCTGGGGATGTAGCTCAAATGGTAGAGCGCTCGCTTAGCATGCGAGAGGTACAGGGATCGATACCCTGCTTCTCCACTGTGATCATGTTACTGTGATAAAATCAGTTGGCATCAGCACTTTCCCAAATGTGCACTTCGCGGTTCCTCTGCGAGTCCCGCTGACCTTGAGTAACACTTCTTTTTCACTGCCTGTTCCTCTTTCTCCTCTTTATCGTCTTGGCCTGGCCTCGCCTTCTTTTAGCTCGTCGTCGACTCGTCACTTTACGCTGGCATCCAGTCGTCCTCCCTGTCCTTTCGAAGCGCACTACATCCTTCCGTTTTCTGTTCTACCTCTCTTTACCTGGTACTACTCTGATATTCGCTCTGTTTTGCTCCGCTCTGTTTTGCTCCGCTCTGTTTTGCTCCGCTCTGTTTTGCTCTATTAGTTTATTTTTACCATCAGCTTTGCCTCCCCCAGATCTACAGTCGTTGGTTCAGTCCAGCATTAGGACTCTGGCCAGAGTGCCAGAGTTTCCAGTCTATCGTTCGACTTACTTACCCAAGTAAATAGCGACACAGCCCAGTGCATGTAGCGTACATGCGTGCTAGTTAGTGACCATTGAACTGCTGCCTTGATGCTTGACGCACTTCGCAGTTCAAGCGTACATGTTGATGCTAGCGTGCGTCCTAACGAGGCGCAACGTTCGTGGGGTTGTCGATTGAAGGAGGCCGTTGGTATCCAATGACGCAGAGTGGCGAGCAACTGGAAAGCGTCGGCGTATACCGCAGCACGTGTGCGTGGCAAGTGGGCGCGATCAATGCGTTGGAGGCGCGAAACTGTCTTGGTGTCGATCTGGTGGGCTGATGGTCCGGTGCAAGGTGAATTTCTTTGATGAATCGTTGTAGGTCGTCGTAGAGGGCGAGAACGAGTACGAGTAGGTTGGGAATGCCTGGAGTGGGTGATCAGGATCGGTGTGCGTGAAGCAAGGTTGGTATTGAGGTAGAACGGTTGAGTTGTTGTCCTGGGGATGTAGCTCAAATGGTAGAGCGCTCGCTTAGCATGCGAGAGGTACAGGGATCGATACCCTGCTTCTCCACTGTGATCATGTTACTGTGATAAAATCAGTTGGCATCAGCACTTTCCCAAATGTGCACTTCGCGGTTCCTCTGCGAGTCCCGCTGACCTTGAGTAACACTTCTTTTTCACTGCCTGTTCCTCTTTCTCCTCTTTATCGTCTTGGCCTGGCCTCGCCTTCTTTTAGCTCGTCGTCGACTCGTCACTTTACGCTGGCATCCAGTCGTCCTCCCTGTCCTTTCGAAGCGCACTACATCCTTCCGTTTTCTGTTCTACCTCTCTTTACCTGGTACTACTCTGATATTCGCTCTGTTTTGCTCCGCTCTGTTTTACTCCGCTCTGTTTTGCTCTATTAGTTTATTTTTACCATCAGCTTTGCCTCCCCCAGATCTACAGTCGTTGGTTCAGTCCAGCATTAGGACTCTGGCCAGAGTGCCAGAGTTTCCAGTCTATCGTTCGACTTACTTACCCAAGTAAATAGCGACACAGCCCAGTGCATGTAGCGTACATGCGTGCTAGTTAGTGACCATTGAACTGCTGCCTTGATGCTTGACGCACTTCGCAGTTCAAGCGTACATGTTGATGCTAGCGTGCGTCCTAACGAGGCGCAACGTTCGTGGGGTTGTCGATTGAAGGAGGCCGTTGGTATCCAATGACGCAGAGTGGCGAGCAACTGGAAAGCGTCGGCGTATACCGCAGCACGTGTGCGTGGCAAGTGGGCGCGATCAATGCGTTGGAGGCGCGAAACTGTCTTGGTGTCGATCTGGTGGGCTGATGGTCCGGTGCAAGGTGAATTTCTTTGATGAATCGTTGTAGGTCGTCGTAGAGGGCGAGAACGAGTACGAGTAGGTTGGGAATGCCTGGAGTGGGTGATCAGGATCGGTGTGCGTGAAGCAAGGTTGGTATTGAGGTAGAACGGTTGAGTTGTTGTCCTGGGGATGTAGCTCAAATGGTAGAGCGCTCGCTTAGCATGCGAGAGGTACAGGGATCGATACCCTGCTTCTCCACTGTGATCATGTTACTGTGATAAAATCAGTTGGCATCAGCACTTTCCCAAATGTGCACTTCGCGGTTCCTCTGCGAGTCCCGCTGACCTTGAGTAACACTTCTTTTTCACTGCCTGTTCCTCTTTCTCCTCTTTATCGTCTTGGCCTGGCCTCGCCTTCTTTTAGCTCGTCGTCGACTCGTCACTTTACGCTGGCATCCAGTCGTCCTCCCTGTCCTTTCGAAGCGCACTACATCCTTCCGTTTTCTGTTCTACCTCTCTTTACCTGGTACTACTCTGATATTCGCTCTGTTTTGCTCCGCTCTGTTTTACTCCGCTCTGTTTTGCTCTATTAGTTTATTTTTACCATCAGCTTTGCCTCCCCCAGATCTACAGTCGTTGGTTCAGTCCAGCATTAGGACTCTGGCCAGAGTGCCAGAGTTTCCAGTCTATCGTTCGACTTACTTACCCAAGTAAATAGCGACACAGCCCAGTGCATGTAGCGTACATGCGTGCTAGTTAGTGACCATTGAACTGCTGCCTTGATGCTTGACGCACTTCGCAGTTCAAGCGTACATGTTGATGCTAGCGTGCGTCCTAACGAGGCGCAACGTTCGTGGGGTTGTCGATTGAAGGAGGCCGTTGGTATCCAATGACGCAGAGTGGCGAGCAACTGGAAAGCGTCGGCGTATACCGCAGCACGTGTGCGTGGCAAGTGGGCGCGATCAATGCGTTGGAGGCGCGAAACTGTCTTGGTGTCGATCTGGTGGGCTGATGGTCCGGTGCAAGGTGAATTTCTTTGATGAATCGTTGTAGGTCGTCGTAGAGGGCGAGAACGAGTACGAGTAGGTTGGGAATGCCTGGAGTGGGTGATCAGGATCGGTGTGCGTGAAGCAAGGTTGGTATTGAGGTAGAACGGTTGAGTTGTTGTCCTGGGGATGTAGCTCAAATGGTAGAGCGCTCGCTTAGCATGCGAGAGGTACAGGGATCGATACCCTGCTTCTCCACTGTGATCATGTTACTGTGATAAAATCAGTTGGCATCAGCACTTTCCCAAATGTGCACTTCGCGGTTCCTCTGCGAGTCCCGCTGACCTTGAGTAACACTTCTTTTTCACTGCCTGTTCCTCTTTCTCCTCTTTATCGTCTTGGCCTGGCCTCGCCTTCTTTTAGCTCGTCGTCGACTCGTCACTTTACGCTGGCATCCAGTCGTCCTCCCTGTCCTTTCGAAGCGCACTACATCCTTCCGTTTTCTGTTCTACCTCTCTTTACCTGGTACTACTCTGATATTCGCTCTGTTTTGCTCCGCTCTGTTTTGCTCCGCTCTGTTTTGCTCTATTAGTTTATTTTTACCATCAGCTTTGCCTCCCCCAGATCTACAGTCGTTGGTTCAGTCCAGCATTAGGACTCTGGCCAGAGTGCCAGAGTTTCCAGTCTATCGTTCGACTTACTTACCCAAGTAAATAGCGACACAGCCCAGTGCATGTAGCGTACATGCGTGCTAGTTAGTGACCATTGAACTGCTGCCTTGATGCTTGACGCACTTCGCAGTTCAAGCGTACATGTTGATGCTAGCGTGCGTCCTAACGAGGCGCAACGTTCGTGGGGTTGTCGATTGAAGGAGGCCGTTGGTATCCAATGACGCAGAGTGGCGAGCAACTGGAAAGCGTCGGCGTATACCGCAGCACGTGTGCGTGGCAAGTGGGCGCGATCAATGCGTTGGAGGCGCGAAACTGTCTTGGTGTCGATCTGGTGGGCTGATGGTCCGGTGCAAGGTGAATTTCTTTGATGAATCGTTGTAGGTCGTCGTAGAGGGCGAGAACGAGTACGAGTAGGTTGGGAATGCCTGGAGTGGGTGATCAGGATCGGTGTGCGTGAAGCAAGGTTGGTATTGAGGTAGAACGGTTGAGTTGTTGTCCTGGGGATGTAGCTCAAATGGTAGAGCGCTCGCTTAGCATGCGAGAGGTACAGGGATCGATACCCTGCTTCTCCACTGTGATCATGTTACTGTGATAAAATCAGTTGGCATCAGCACTTTCCCAAATGTGCACTTCGCGGTTCCTCTGCGAGTCCCGCTGACCTTGAGTAACACTTCTTTTTCACTGCCTGTTCCTCTTTCTCCTCTTTATCGTCTTGGCCTGGCCTCGCCTTCTTTTAGCTCGTCGTCGACTCGTCACTTTACGCTGGCATCCAGTCGTCCTCCCTGTCCTTTCGAAGCGCACTACATCCTTCCGTTTTCTGTTCTACCTCTCTTTACCTGGTACTACTCTGATATTCGCTCTGTTTTGCTCCGCTCTGTTTTGCTCCGCTCTGTTTTGCTCTATTAGTTTATTTTTACCATCAGCTTTGCCTCCCCCAGATCTACAGTCGTTGGTTCAGTCCAGCATTAGGACTCTGGCCAGAGTGCCAGAGTTTCCAGTCTATCGTTCGACTTACTTACCCAAGTAAATAGCGACACAGCCCAGTGCATGTAGCGTACACGCGTGCTAGTTAGTGACCATTGAACTGCTGCCTTGATGCTTGACGCACTTCGCAGTTCAAGCGTACATGTTGATGCTAGCGTGCGTCCTAACGAGGCGCAACGTTCGTGGGGTTGTCGATTGAAGGAGGCCGTTGGTATCCAATGACGCAGAGTGGCGAGCAACTGGAAAGCGTCGGCGTATACCGCAGCACGTGTGCGTGGCAAGTGGGCGCGATCAATGCGTTGGAGGCGCGAAACTGTCTTGGTGTCGATCTGGTGGGCTGATGGTCCGGTGCAAGGTGAATTTCTTTGATGAATCGTTGTAGGTCGTCGTAGAGGGCGAGAACGAGTACGAGTAGGTTGGGAATGCCTGGAGTGGGTGATCAGGATCGGTGTGCGTGAAGCAAGGTTGGTATTGAGGTAGAACGGTTGAGTTGTTGTCCTGGGGATGTAGCTCAAATGGTAGAGCGCTCGCTTAGCATGCGAGAGGTACAGGGATCGATACCCTGCTTCTCCACTGTGATCATGTTACTGTGATAAAATCAGTTGGCATCAGCACTTTCCCAAATGTGCACTTCGCGGTTCCTCTGCGAGTCCCGCTGACCTTGAGTAACACTTCTTTTTCACTGCCTGTTCCTCTTTCTCCTCTTTATCGTCTTGGCCTGGCCTCGCCTTCTTTTAGCTCGTCGTCGACTCGTCACTTTACGCTGGCATCCAGTCGTCCTCCCTGTCCTTTCGAAGCGCACTACATCCTTCCGTTTTCTGTTCTACCTCTCTTTACCTGGTACTACTCTGATATTCGCTCTGTTTTGCTCCGCTCTGTTTTGCTCCGCTCTGTTTTGCTCCGCTCTGTTTTGCTCTATTAGTTTATTTTTACCATCAGCTTTGCCTCCCCCAGATCTACAGTCGTTGGTTCAGTCCAGCATTAGGACTCTGGCCAGAGTGCCAGAGTTTCCAGTCTATCGTTCGACTTACTTACCCAAGTAAATAGCGACACAGCCCAGTGCATGTAGCGTACATGCGTGCTAGTTAGTGACCATTGAACTGCTGCCTTGATGCTTGACGCACTTCGCAGTTCAAGCGTACATGTTGATGCTAGCGTGCGTCCTAACGAGGCGCAACGTTCGTGGGGTTGTCGATTGAAGGAGGCCGTTGGTATCCAATGACGCAGAGTGGCGAGCAACTGGAAAGCGTCGGCGTATACCGCAGCACGTGTGCGTGGCAAGTGGGCGCGATCAATGCGTTGGAGGCGCGAAACTGTCTTGGTGTCGATCTGGTGGGCTGATGGTCCGGTGCAAGGTGAATTTCTTTGATGAATCGTTGTAGGTCGTCGTAGAGGGCGAGAACGAGTACGAGTAGGTTGGGAATGCCTGGAGTGGGTGATCAGGATCGGTGTGCGTGAAGCAAGGTTGGTATTGAGGTAGAACGGTTGAGTTGTTGTCCTGGGGATGTAGCTCAAATGGTAGAGCGCTCGCTTAGCATGCGAGAGGTACAGGGATCGATACCCTGCTTCTCCACTGTGATCATGTTACTGTGATAAAATCAGTTGGCATCAGCACTTTCCCAAATGTGCACTTCGCGGTTCCTCTGCGAGTCCCGCTGACCTTGAGTAACACTTCTTTTTCACTGCCTGTTCCTCTTTCTCCTCTTTATCGTCTTGGCCTGGCCTCGCCTTCTTTTAGCTCGTCGTCGACTCGTCACTTTACGCTGGCATCCAGTCGTCCTCCCTGTCCTTTCGAAGCGCACTACATCCTTCCGTTTTCTGTTCTACCTCTCTTTACCTGGTACTACTCTGATATTCGCTCTGTTTTGCTCCGCTCTGTTTTGCTCCGCTCTGTTTTGCTCTATTAGTTTATTTTTACCATCAGCTTTGCCTCCCCCAGATCTACAGTCGTTGGTTCAGTCCAGCATTAGGACTCTGGCCAGAGTGCCAGAGTTTCCAGTCTATCGTTCGACTTACTTACCCAAGTAAATAGCGACACAGCCCAGTGCATGTAGCGTACACGCGTGCTAGTTAGTGACCATTGAACTGCTGCCTTGATGCTTGACGCACTTCGCAGTTCAAGCGTACATGTTGATGCTAGCGTGCGTCCTAACGAGGCGCAACGTTCGTGGGGTTGTCGATTGAAGGAGGCCGTTGGTATCCAATGACGCAGAGTGGCGAGCAACTGGAAAGCGTCGGCGTATACCGCAGCACGTGTGCGTGGCAAGTGGGCGCGATCAATGCGTTGGAGGCGCGAAACTGTCTTGGTGTCGATCTGGTGGGCTGATGGTCCGGTGCAAGGTGAATTTCTTTGATGAATCGTTGTAGGTCGTCGTAGAGGGCGAGAACGAGTACGAGTAGGTTGGGAATGCCTGGAGTGGGTGATCAGGATCGGTGTGCGTGAAGCAAGGTTGGTATTGAGGTAGAACGGTTGAGTTGTTGTCCTGGGGATGTAGCTCAAATGGTAGAGCGCTCGCTTAGCATGCGAGAGGTACAGGGATCGATACCCTGCTTCTCCACTGTGATCATGTTACTGTGATAAAATCAGTTGGCATCAGCACTTTCCCAAATGTGCACTTCGCGGTTCCTCTGCGAGTCCCGCTGACCTTGAGTAACACTTCTTTTTCACTGCCTGTTCCTCTTTCTCCTCTTTATCGTCTTGGCCTGGCCTCGCCTTCTTTTAGCTCGTCGTCGACTCGTCACTTTACGCTGGCATCCAGTCGTCCTCCCTGTCCTTTCGAAGCGCACTACATCCTTCCGTTTTCTGTTCTACCTCTCTTTACCTGGTACTACTCTGATATTCGCTCTGTTTTGCTCCGCTCTGTTTTGCTCCGCTCTGTTTTGCTCTATTAGTTTATTTTTACCATCAGCTTTGCCTCCCCCAGATCTACAGTCGTTGGTTCAGTCCAGCATTAGGACTCTGGCCAGAGTGCCAGAGTTTCCAGTCTATCGTTCGACTTACTTACCCAAGTAAATAGCGACACAGCCCAGTGCATGTAGCGTACATGCGTGCTAGTTAGTGACCATTGAACTGCTGCCTTGATGCTTGACGCACTTCGCAGTTCAAGCGTACATGTTGATGCTAGCGTGCGTCCTAACGAGGCGCAACGTTCGTGGGGTTGTCGATTGAAGGAGGCCGTTGGTATCCAATGACGCAGAGTGGCGAGCAACTGGAAAGCGTCGGCGTATACCGCAGCACGTGTGCGTGGCAAGTGGGCGCGATCAATGCGTTGGAGGCGCGAAACTGTCTTGGTGTCGATCTGGTGGGCTGATGGTCCGGTGCAAGGTGAATTTCTTTGATGAATCGTTGTAGGTCGTCGTAGAGGGCGAGAACGAGTACGAGTAGGTTGGGAATGCCTGGAGTGGGTGATCAGGATCGGTGTGCGTGAAGCAAGGTTGGTATTGAGGTAGAACGGTTGAGTTGTTGTCCTGGGGATGTAGCTCAAATGGTAGAGCGCTCGCTTAGCATGCGAGAGGTACAGGGATCGATACCCTGCTTCTCCACTGTGATCATGTTACTGTGATAAAATCAGTTGGCATCAGCACTTTCCCAAATGTGCACTTCGCGGTTCCTCTGCGAGTCCCGCTGACCTTGAGTAACACTTCTTTTTCACTGCCTGTTCCTCTTTCTCCTCTTTATCGTCTTGGCCTGGCCTCGCCTTCTTTTAGCTCGTCGTCGACTCGTCACTTTACGCTGGCATCCAGTCGTCCTCCCTGTCCTTTCGAAGCGCACTACATCCTTCCGTTTTCTGTTCTACCTCTCTTTACCTGGTACTACTCTGATATTCGCTCTGTTTTGCTCCGCTCTGTTTTGCTCCGCTCTGTTTTGCTCTATTAGTTTATTTTTACCATCAGCTTTGCCTCCCCCAGATCTACAGTCGTTGGTTCAGTCCAGCATTAGGACTCTGGCCAGAGTGCCAGAGTTTCCAGTCTATCGTTCGACTTACTTACCCAAGTAAATAGCGACACAGCCCAGTGCATGTAGCGTACATGCGTGCTAGTTAGTGACCATTGAACTGCTGCCTTGATGCTTGACGCACTTCGCAGTTCAAGCGTACATGTTGATGCTAGCGTGCGTCCTAACGAGGCGCAACGTTCGTGGGGTTGTCGATTGAAGGAGGCCGTTGGTATCCAATGACGCAGAGTGGCGAGCAACTGGAAAGCGTCGGCGTATACCGCAGCACGTGTGCGTGGCAAGTGGGCGCGATCAATGCGTTGGAGGCGCGAAACTGTCTTGGTGTCGATCTGGTGGGCTGATGGTCCGGTGCAAGGTGAATTTCTTTGATGAATCGTTGTAGGTCGTCGTAGAGGGCGAGAACGAGTACGAGTAGGTTGGGAATGCCTGGAGTGGGTGATCAGGATCGGTGTGCGTGAAGCAAGGTTGGTATTGAGGTAGAACGGTTGAGTTGTTGTCCTGGGGATGTAGCTCAAATGGTAGAGCGCTCGCTTAGCATGCGAGAGGTACAGGGATCGATACCCTGCTTCTCCACTGTGATCATGTTACTGTGATAAAATCAGTTGGCATCAGCACTTTCCCAAATGTGCACTTCGCGGTTCCTCTGCGAGTCCCGCTGACCTTGAGTAACACTTCTTTTTCACTGCCTGTTCCTCTTTCTCCTCTTTATCGTCTTGGCCTGGCCTCGCCTTCTTTTAGCTCGTCGTCGACTCGTCACTTTACGCTGGCATCCAGTCGTCCTCCCTGTCCTTTCGAAGCGCACTACATCCTTCCGTTTTCTGTTCTACCTCTCTTTACCTGGTACTACTCTGATATTCGCTCTGTTTTGCTCCGCTCTGTTTTGCTCCGCTCTGTTTTGCTCTATTAGTTTATTTTTACCATCAGCTTTGCCTCCCCCAGATCTACAGTCGTTGGTTCAGTCCAGCATTAGGACTCTGGCCAGAGTGCCAGAGTTTCCAGTCTATCGTTCGACTTACTTACCCAAGTAAATAGCGACACAGCCCAGTGCATGTAGCGTACATGCGTGCTAGTTAGTGACCATTGAACTGCTGCCTTGATGCTTGACGCACTTCGCAGTTCAAGCGTACATGTTGATGCTAGCGTGCGTCCTAACGAGGCGCAACGTTCGTGGGGTTGTCGATTGAAGGAGGCCGTTGGTATCCAATGACGCAGAGTGGCGAGCAACTGGAAAGCGTCGGCGTATACCGCAGCACGTGTGCGTGGCAAGTGGGCGCGATCAATGCGTTGGAGGCGCGAAACTGTCTTGGTGTCGATCTGGTGGGCTGATGGTCCGGTGCAAGGTGAATTTCTTTGATGAATCGTTGTAGGTCGTCGTAGAGGGCGAGAACGAGTACGAGTAGGTTGGGAATGCCTGGAGTGGGTGATCAGGATCGGTGTGCGTGAAGCAAGGTTGGTATTGAGGTAGAACGGTTGAGTTGTTGTCCTGGGGATGTAGCTCAAATGGTAGAGCGCTCGCTTAGCATGCGAGAGGTACAGGGATCGATACCCTGCTTCTCCACTGTGATCATGTTACTGTGATAAAATCAGTTGGCATCAGCACTTTCCCAAATGTGCACTTCGCGGTTCCTCTGCGAGTCCCGCTGACCTTGAGTAACACTTCTTTTTCACTGCCTGTTCCTCTTTCTCCTCTTTATCGTCTTGGCCTGGCCTCGCCTTCTTTTAGCTCGTCGTCGACTCGTCACTTTACGCTGGCATCCAGTCGTCCTCCCTGTCCTTTCGAAGCGCACTACATCCTTCCGTTTTCTGTTCTACCTCTCTTTACCTGGTACTACTCTGATATTCGCTCTGTTTTGCTCCGCTCTGTTTTGCTCCGCTCTGTTTTGCTCTATTAGTTTATTTTTACCATCAGCTTTGCCTCCCCCAGATCTACAGTCGTTGGTTCAGTCCAGCATTAGGACTCTGGCCAGAGTGCCAGAGTTTCCAGTCTATCGTTCGACTTACTTACCCAAGTAAATAGCGACACAGCCCAGTGCATGTAGCGTACACGCGTGCTAGTTAGTGACCATTGAACTGCTGCCTTGATGCTTGACGCACTTCGCAGTTCAAGCGTACATGTTGATGCTAGCGTGCGTCCTAACGAGGCGCAACGTTCGTGGGGTTGTCGATTGAAGGAGGCCGTTGGTATCCAATGACGCAGAGTGGCGAGCAACTGGAAAGCGTCGGCGTATACCGCAGCACGTGTGCGTGGCAAGTGGGCGCGATCAATGCGTTGGAGGCGCGAAACTGTCTTGGTGTCGATCTGGTGGGCTGATGGTCCGGTGCAAGGTGAATTTCTTTGATGAATCGTTGTAGGTCGTCGTAGAGGGCGAGAACGAGTACGAGTAGGTTGGGAATGCCTGGAGTGGGTGATCAGGATCGGTGTGCGTGAAGCAAGGTTGGTATTGAGGTAGAACGGTTGAGTTGTTGTCCTGGGGATGTAGCTCAAATGGTAGAGCGCTCGCTTAGCATGCGAGAGGTACAGGGATCGATACCCTGCTTCTCCACTGTGATCATGTTACTGTGATAAAATCAGTTGGCATCAGCACTTTCCCAAATGTGCACTTCGCGGTTCCTCTGCGAGTCCCGCTGACCTTGAGTAACACTTCTTTTTCACTGCCTGTTCCTCTTTCTCCTCTTTATCGTCTTGGCCTGGCCTCGCCTTCTTTTAGCTCGTCGTCGACTCGTCACTTTACGCTGGCATCCAGTCGTCCTCCCTGTCCTTTCGAAGCGCACTACATCCTTCCGTTTTCTGTTCTACCTCTCTTTACCTGGTACTACTCTGATATTCGCTCTGTTTTGCTCCGCTCTGTTTTGCTCCGCTCTGTTTTGCTCTATTAGTTTATTTTTACCATCAGCTTTGCCTCCCCCAGATCTACAGTCGTTGGTTCAGTCCAGCATTAGGACTCTGGCCAGAGTGCCAGAGTTTCCAGTCTATCGTTCGACTTACTTACCCAAGTAAATAGCGACACAGCCCAGTGCATGTAGCGTACATGCGTGCTAGTTAGTGACCATTGAACTGCTGCCTTGATGCTTGACGCACTTCGCAGTTCAAGCGTACATGTTGATGCTAGCGTGCGTCCTAACGAGGCGCAACGTTCGTGGGGTTGTCGATTGAAGGAGGCCGTTGGTATCCAATGACGCAGAGTGGCGAGCAACTGGAAAGCGTCGGCGTATACCGCAGCACGTGTGCGTGGCAAGTGGGCGCGATCAATGCGTTGGAGGCGCGAAACTGTCTTGGTGTCGATCTGGTGGGCTGATGGTCCGGTGCAAGGTGAATTTCTTTGATGAATCGTTGTAGGTCGTCGTAGAGGGCGAGAACGAGTACGAGTAGGTTGGGAATGCCTGGAGTGGGTGATCAGGATCGGTGTGCGTGAAGCAAGGTTGGTATTGAGGTAGAACGGTTGAGTTGTTGTCCTGGGGATGTAGCTCAAATGGTAGAGCGCTCGCTTAGCATGCGAGAGGTACAGGGATCGATACCCTGCTTCTCCACTGTGATCATGTTACTGTGATAAAATCAGTTGGCATCAGCACTTTCCCAAATGTGCACTTCGCGGTTCCTCTGCGAGTCCCGCTGACCTTGAGTAACACTTCTTTTTCACTGCCTGTTCCTCTTTCTCCTCTTTATCGTCTTGGCCTGGCCTCGCCTTCTTTTAGCTCGTCGTCGACTCGTCACTTTACGCTGGCATCCAGTCGTCCTCCCTGTCCTTTCGAAGCGCACTACATCCTTCCGTTTTCTGTTCTACCTCTCTTTACCTGGTACTACTCTGATATTCGCTCTGTTTTGCTCCGCTCTGTTTTGCTCCGCTCTGTTTTGCTCTATTAGTTTATTTTTACCATCAGCTTTGCCTCCCCCAGATCTACAGTCGTTGGTTCAGTCCAGCATTAGGACTCTGGCCAGAGTGCCAGAGTTTCCAGTCTATCGTTCGACTTACTTACCCAAGTAAATAGCGACACAGCCCAGTGCATGTAGCGTACATGCGTGCTAGTTAGTGACCATTGAACTGCTGCCTTGATGCTTGACGCACTTCGCAGTTCAAGCGTACATGTTGATGCTAGCGTGCGTCCTAACGAGGCGCAACGTTCGTGGGGTTGTCGATTGAAGGAGGCCGTTGGTATCCAATGACGCAGAGTGGCGAGCAACTGGAAAGCGTCGGCGTATACCGCAGCACGTGTGCGTGGCAAGTGGGCGCGATCAATGCGTTGGAGGCGCGAAACTGTCTTGGTGTCGATCTGGTGGGCTGATGGTCCGGTGCAAGGTGAATTTCTTTGATGAATCGTTGTAGGTCGTCGTAGAGGGCGAGAACGAGTACGAGTAGGTTGGGAATGCCTGGAGTGGGTGATCAGGATCGGTGTGCGTGAAGCAAGGTTGGTATTGAGGTAGAACGGTTGAGTTGTTGTCCTGGGGATGTAGCTCAAATGGTAGAGCGCTCGCTTAGCATGCGAGAGGTACAGGGATCGATACCCTGCTTCTCCACTGTGATCATGTTACTGTGATAAAATCAGTTGGCATCAGCACTTTCCCAAATGTGCACTTCGCGGTTCCTCTGCGAGTCCCGCTGACCTTGAGTAACACTTCTTTTTCACTGCCTGTTCCTCTTTCTCCTCTTTATCGTCTTGGCCTGGCCTCGCCTTCTTTTAGCTCGTCGTCGACTCGTCACTTTACGCTGGCATCCAGTCGTCCTCCCTGTCCTTTCGAAGCGCACTACATCCTTCCGTTTTCTGTTCTACCTCTCTTTACCTGGTACTACTCTGATATTCGCTCTGTTTTGCTCCGCTCTGTTTTGCTCCGCTCTGTTTTGCTCTATTAGTTTATTTTTACCATCAGCTTTGCCTCCCCCAGATCTACAGTCGTTGGTTCAGTCCAGCATTAGGACTCTGGCCAGAGTGCCAGAGTTTCCAGTCTATCGTTCGACTTACTTACCCAAGTAAATAGCGACACAGCCCAGTGCATGTAGCGTACATGCGTGCTAGTTAGTGACCATTGAACTGCTGCCTTGATGCTTGACGCACTTCGCAGTTCAAGCGTACATGTTGATGCTAGCGTGCGTCCTAACGAGGCGCAACGTTCGTGGGGTTGTCGATTGAAGGAGGCCGTTGGTATCCAATGACGCAGAGTGGCGAGCAACTGGAAAGCGTCGGCGTATACCGCAGCACGTGTGCGTGGCAAGTGGGCGCGATCAATGCGTTGGAGGCGCGAAACTGTCTTGGTGTCGATCTGGTGGGCTGATGGTCCGGTGCAAGGTGAATTTCTTTGATGAATCGTTGTAGGTCGTCGTAGAGGGCGAGAACGAGTACGAGTAGGTTGTGAAACAGGGCGAGACGCGCTCTGTTTCTTTAGCATACACTAGTATGCGCTTTTGAGGAAGCGTAAGTTACGTAGGCTTTGTATGCAAGTAGAAATACACGTCCCCGTGTATTTCTAAGCAAAAAGACCGAAACTTTAACTTGAAAATAGAAAACTGAATTGAATGGAAGCCCGCCGCGTGGCGGGCCCTTAGCAAACCTATCTAAATGACTTATGTATCTACGAAGGTGAATCCATGGTTGGCTCTCACGCTCCGGCCCTTATGTATGCGTTTGATTGGTGGAAATGTGCCCCTTTCCACCAATAGCAGTGCGCTTAGCGCCCGCCAATGTTTGTGCCATTGGCGGCTCGAAATGATTGTTGACTGTGTATGTGACGCGCACACACAGAAGGCTTGCCGTATACTTGTCCGTGTATAGTTCGGCTATACACGTATATCTGGTGTACCCAATTACACCAGCCTGTGTAACCCTGTTACACTACCCCCCTCTTTAAACACGAATATCGCGTCTGAGAGGTAACGGTGACCACACATCAATCTGTGGTCACTCCCTGTTTTCTCGCGTCTCGAGAAAACACTCCGCGCCCATTCCACAATGAGCGCGTCAAGTCCCAAGGCCCCCACAAGCCCCGCAAGCTCCGCCGCCGCCGGTGGGGACTTCCCACCGGTCACCAAGTTGTCTGTGAGCGATTATTGCTCACAGCTCGCGATCAAGCAGGCCGAGCGGGCTGCTGCGAAGCCTGATGCTGCTGGGGATCCAGCAGCAAGCGAGTCAAGTGTGACGCAGCCTGTGAAGGCTGCGTCTTCAAGCGATATGCCGCCTGCGAAGGCAGCGCTCACCGGATCCCCTGGATCCGGTGCTACGAGTGAGGCACAGCCTGCGAAGGCTGTGCCAGGCGAATCTCTAAGGCCCGAGGCGATGGATGTGGATCTAGATGATTCACATCTAGACCCAGAGCTCGCTGTCGACTACGGCAGCGAGGGGATCGAAGACGACGAGGAGTTGGAAGACTCCTCGTCAGAGTTGAAGGTTGCCGCGCCCGCTGAGGGCCAGCATGCTGCTTCAGAGAGCCCCGTATCGGGCTCTCGCCGCCAGCGCGACGTCGCGCTGGAAGAAGGTGAAGTCGCGCGCCCGAAGCGCGCGCGCTCGGACGTGTCAAGCTCGGCGGAGGCTACCTCCGCCGCAAGTGGTTCTTCAACGCCGGCAGATTTGCCGGCGGGGCGTCGTGCTGCTCGCGCGTCCGATCCGACGCCGTGGATGTTGACATCCACGGCGATCCAGAAGCTGCGCTACAGCGACGAGGGGGCTGCTGCCGAGCCCGTCTCTCTCTTCGATGATCGTCCGATCATCGACGATAAGATCGCGGGCCAGCTCCATCTCGGAGCTGACACTGCTGAGCGACGCGATTACTTCGCGTCGCTATACCTGGCGTCGCGTTACTACAAGAACGCGCGCCGTGGTCCTCAGAGCAAGGTCTCTGAGACTCATGCTCTGGCACAGGGCTGGAACCAGTTCGTGTCGAACTGGAACGCGAACCCCGACTTGTATCGGTACCGTCTTGAACGGCACCGCACTCGCTATTATGAGCATAATAGCACAGGTCGCGTGGTGCATCTGCACAACATGTGTGCAGATGCGGGCATCCCCTGCGCGGTTCCGCGCAGGGAGCATTGTCCAGTCTGTCCGCAGGATGCGGACAGACTATCCGAGAGTGATGTCATGGGGTACACGCGCATCCGTGTACCCGAGAAGGTGACCAAGTGGCGCGAGAGGGTGTTCCCCGACGCGCGTGTCACCTTTCCACCGCCCAGTCAAACCTTGTGGTTTGACGACGTCTCTGGGAAGTGGATCACTGAGTCGAGGGTTACCCCCGACTCGGCCGTAGGTGGTGGCGCTGTTCGTACGCCATCACCATTTCCGGAACGTCCATCACAAGGACGTTCCGCGGCTCCCAGGAGTCGTGTTGGGGAGGCCATCCTCTCCAACGACATCGAAAACGACGCTGACCTTGGTCGGCGCGTGGCTCCTGGTGAGCTACAATTCGCTCGACAATCCAGCGAATTGAGCCGTCTGCAGCCCGCAAGGGCGCAGGCGGTGGGGGGAAGACGTCGCACCCCGGATCAGCCACGCTCGGCTGATCCGATTGTTGGTCGCCTTGAGGCGGATCACGCGGCCTTCCGCGAGGCCGCGTGGAAGACGATCGCTGACCAGGGTCAGCTGATCTCGAACCTCTCCTCGCAAGTGGAGAGTGCTCGGAGCACCGCTGCCGATGCTCTTTCTCGAGCTGCTGAGCTCGAGAAGAAGTTCGCGAAGCTCGTGGAGAGCGTCGGGATGCGCCCTTCGCGGTCCGCTGCGAAGGGGTCTTCTGATGACGACCACTAGGTGGGCCGTCAGGCTCCGGCGTGCTCGTTTCCAACGAGCTCGCAGGCGTATCATGCTCATGATACGCCTTCAGCCGCCCAACGTAGAACGTTGGGTGCAGTCGCATGCTGGACGGTATGTCCAGCGTGTATGCTGTGCCTTGGCGGTGCAAGACACGGAAGGGGCCGATGAAGCGTGGAGCGAGCTTGCTCGCTCCAAAGTCCGAGACTGCATGTCTAGGCAGGTTTTGCGTAGACAGTAAAACTAATGAATTCCTTTTGAACTCACTAATGTTGTTCCTTGACTTCTTGTCCGCGTTCATCTTCTGTCGATCGACAGAAGATGCAATAGCATCACGGACAAACCGCATGACGGCTTGTCTGCTTTGGACGAAGTCCCTTGCATCGACATTGGTCGTCTCGACCAATGTGACATCGCTTGACCTCGTGCCATGCACGAGGTGTCTTTCGTCTTGAACGTCCGCAGGTGCTGCGGACGTGGCCTTGTTCGTCATCGAAGTGACGTCGCCCGGCGACGTCACAGCCTTCGTCACTTGGGATCTCCCGGTGTCCGTCACGTCTGCTCTTGAGGCAGACGTGGGACGATCCTTGGCTTGTCGCTTCGCTCCCAGAGCGAGGCGGTCTTGGTCTTGCCTTGGCGCGTCCGTGTCCGGCACGGAGGCGGTGTCATCTGCGACGCCCGCACCCGGTGCGGACGTGATGTTCTCCATTCGCTGACGCGCTGCGTCAGCTCGCGTCACAGCGGCCAACGAATCCTCGTTGGCTGCAGCTTTTGCTGCGGCATTTTCATGTGAGTGCGCTTCACTCGCATTTCCTCCCCCACTCAAGGGAGCTGTCACCCCGCCGAGGGTGGCAGGGACACGTGGATGCCGCATGGCATTCACGAAGAACGGTGTATGCCCCGTAGAGGCATGCACCGAGTTGTTGATGGCGAACTCCGCCATCGGCAAACAGTCGCTCCACTCGGTGAACGAGTGGGCGTAACTCTTGAGGATGTCACCGAGCACGCGGTTCACGCGCTCGGTCTGACCATCGGTCTGAGGATGATCGGCTGTCGACATCGACAGTCGCGTGCCAAGGAGGGCGAAGACCTCCTTCCAGAAAGCGGCCGTGAACCGAGGGTCACGGTCCGATACGATCTCGCGGGGCATCCCGTGAGATCGGAAGATAAGATCAACAAACAGACGAGCCGTCTGTTTGGATGTGACCTGTGCTGGCACCGCAGCAAGATGCACCATCTTGCTGAAGCGGTCGACAAAGACCGCTATGCCAGTCCGACGCTTGGCGTCGGGCGGCAACCCGAAGATGAAGTCCATACTAATGGACTCCCAACACTCTGCCGGGATTGGCAGAGATTGCAGCGGTGCTTGTGAAGCCAATGTCGGCTTCACACGTTGGCACGCTTCGCAAGCACGAACGTACTTGCGCACCCACTTGTACTGGCGCGGCCAGTAGAAGTCACGCGAGAGAAGCAGGTACGTCTTCTCTCGGCCCGGATGCCCCGCCCATGGGGCATCGTGATACTCGTAGATGACCCGCAACCGCAGGTCATAATCGTTTGGGACGACGATGCGTGCAGCATCGTCGTCAGCTGTGCTATAAAGCAGCAGCCCATCGTGTGCGCTGTATCGGTGCACATTCGAACGCAGATGTGGAGGCAGCGCTCGACGCCCGGCGTCGGTCGGCTCCTTCACATAATCCAGCAGGCGCTTGACGTCGTCGTCAAGCGCATACGCCTTACGCACGTCATCGAGCAGCGATGACGTGGGCACACTGCTTCGCTCAACGCCAATGGCGTTGACATCAACTACCTTGTAGTTGTAATCCGGTCGACGCGAGAGCGCGTCGGCCACCACGTTGAGTCTTCCAGGTTTGTACTCAACCTGGAAGTTGTATTCCGCGAAGAATGACAGCCACCGTGCCATTCTTTGAGAGAGGTGCGGCGACTTCACAGCCGTCCGCAACGATGCGTGGTCCGTATAGACCACGAACGGTTTATCTCCGAGGAGATAGACACGGAACTTCGCCAGTGCGTACTTCATGGCAAGGAGCTCCTTGTCATGCACTGGATAGTTGCGCTCAGCTTGCTTAAGCTGACGCGAGTGATAGCAGATTACACGATCACGACCGTCGTGATCGTGCTGCATCAGCGCGCATCCGATAGCATAATCGGATGCATCGCACACCACGTGGAACGGGCGGTCTTGGTCAGCGATGGCCAAGACCGGCGCCTCAGTCAAGCCCTGCTTGACTGAATCGAAAGCCTGCTGACACTCAGCAGACCACTGCCACTCCGTGTCCTTCTTCAGGAGACGTGACAGTGGGCGAATGCGCCCAGCGTAATCGTGCACGTACTTGCACAAGTACGTGGCCAGCCCAAGGAACTGCCTCAGTTCCTTGGCGTTCGAGGGCGCAGGCCACTCGTTGACGACCCTGACCTTCTCAGGATCGGGGCGGACTCCGTCTTTGCCGACAAGACATCCGAGAACCGGAATCTCGGATGCACCAAATATGCACTTCTTCAAGTTTGCATATAGCTTGTGCTCACGCATCAGCGCGAGCAGACGACGGAGATGCTCCCTGTGCATCTCTGTGGCGGTCTTCCCGCCCACAGCCTGGCTGTGGGCGAACACGTCGTCGAAGTACGTCGGCGCGAAGTCGCGAATCGATCGCAACAGGTGTGTGACGCACCTGTTGAACGTCGCAGGGGCGTTCTTCAGCCCCTGTGGCATCACCATCCACTCCCAAAGCATGCCGCTTGGCGTGCTTACAGCTGTGAAGGGGATGTCCTCCTCACGCATTAAGATTTGGTAGAAACCATCTCTTAAGTCAAGAGCACTGAACACGGTGCTCTTGCTCATCGAATCGATGATCACATCTTTTCGCGGTATCGGCGTCTGCGCCGGTATCGTTGCCTCGTTCAACTTGTTGAACGCGTGGACAATGCGCCATCCGCCCTGCGCCTTCTTGACGCAGAACGTCGGAGCACTGTGCGGGGACTTGCTTTCCCGCACTTGCCCCGCGCGCCGACGAGCTTCGAAGAACTCGTCGATGGCTTGGACCTGCTCACGCGGCAGTGGCCACTGTCGTGTGACGCAGTACTTCGTCCCCGGCACGAGATCAATCTCGTGCTGAATGCCCTTGTCCCGCGGAAGCTCCGCGGGAACCTCATCAGGGAATACGTCCGCGTATTCCCTGAGCACATCGTAATAGGGACTCGCCTTGAGCGAGTCCCAGCTTTGCTCGGCAAAGCGGTCCTTCTTGGTCTTGGCGCTGAGGGCAGTGTCGCCCTCAGGATGCTTGACGAGGACCTGCCGCAGGTCCTCGAGCTCCACTGTGATCTCGGTATCCTCACGCGCGGTGAGGATGCATACTTGCTCTACGCGCCCGGCGCGTAGATCCCGTGCAAAGCCCTTCCAGCTCTGCACTTCCAGCGCTGTCAACTCCGAGGCAGTGCTCGGAGGACCCTCAAGTGTCAGGAGCTGACACTTGACGCCCGAGAGTGTTTGCGTTAACGCATTCACTCTCTCGTACGTGACGTCACCCTTTGCGGGTGACGCAACCACGTCAGCTACACCCTTAGGCGTATCGCGCTCTTGCGACGGGGAGGCGATCTCTTCCCGTCGGGGCCCGGCCCGATTCAAAAGTGAGGAGTCAGCTTCACTCCTCACATCGCGACCCTTGCCGCGATGATGGGTGCCAGGCCCGGCCTGGTTTCGACCCATATCTTTTTCTTCGACGGGCCCGGCCCGTCGAGATGCCTTGATCCTTGACTCCTCAAACCCGGTTTGAGGAGGCGTCTTCTCTTGGTGCTTCGCCTCGGGCCCGGCCCGAGACGGGTTCTTCTGTATTCTTGCCTTTCCGGACCCCGTCCGGAAAGGGTTCTTCTTGATATTGGCTCTCGCAGGCCCGGCCTGCGAGGCGTTTCTTCCAAACCCGGTTTGGGAGAGGGTGCGCTCCCGGAGTGCACCCACCTTTCGTCGATTTGCCTGTGCCCCGGGCACAGGCGAGGAAGCGTCCCGGTCGTCTTCCGTCCTCGTCTTGAGCGCGTCGGCCTTTACGGTCGACGCGCAGTCTTGGCTTGGCTGAGCGAGGGTGACCTCGCTCACGTCGCGTTTACTGCGCGACGCACTCGCAGCGCTGTCAGGGCCATCGCTCTCTGTCGCGCTATCTGCCGAATCGAGGACGCATGCGTCCTCGAAGCCGTAAGAGACTATAGACTGGGACTTCCAGTCTATCACTGGGGCATGGCGTTTGAGCCACGGCATGCCCAGTATCATGTCGAACTTATCGTCTAGATCCAGGACGATAAAGTCCTCAGTGAAGGCCCGGCCTTCACAGCCAAAGCGAACTGATACAGTTCGCTTGCGCGTTTTCACGGTTGCTCCTGTCGCCAGGCGCACCACCAACTCACTTCGAGGAGTCGTCTTCTCCTCGGCGTTCATAGCCCTCAGGCTTTGCAGTCGAACAAAGTTGTTCGATGCACCCGAATCGACTAGCGCGTGCATGGTTCTCCCATGCACCGCGACTTCCAGGATGATCAGCCCTGCTTGATCATCCTGACGCTTGCTGTGGTGTCCGGCACCACAAGGGGCTGTAGCCGTCACATGCCCGACATCGGCATGTGTGACTACACCAGTAGGGCGCCCCGCCCCTACTGGCTTCCAGCGTTTTTTGGTCGTCCGCGCCAACGATCCCCGTTGGCGCGATACGACGTGCCACGTGTGGCACGATACGACGTATCGCGAGCAGCAGGCCCCGGGCCTGCTACACACTCACGTGCGAAGTGGCCGGTGTTTCCACACCGGAAACACCGTCCCGCGCCTCTGCGCGGCTCCGTCTGCTGCCTGCCAGCAGACGCACTGGATAGGTCCATGGGCTCTGGACCGCCCATGGGTCTTGCACGCGGACGTGGCGCCCCTGGCGTGTCCGCGTGGAGCTTAGCCTGGTGCAGGCTAAACTCTTCCTGCGACGCAAGCCGAATGGCTTGCTCGAGAGTACTCGGGTACTCTCGGAAGAGATAGGTCTTCACAGGCCCATCCTTCAGTCCCTTCATGAAGGTGACTACTTGTGTCGCCTCGTCAATCGGATGATTGACGATACTCGACACCAAGTACCTCGCGTGTTGGGCGTAAGCCAACACGTCGCGCTTGCCTTGACGCAGGTCGAGGAACTCCGCCCTCGACCTGAACTCGGATTCAGGCGGCTCAAACGCTAGCTTGAGCTCGCGCTTGAAGTCTTCGTACGTGCTCCAGCACGTACTGTCCGTAAGACGTCTTCCGTACGCCCAGTGTCTGGCTCGTCCAGTCAGACACGACATGGCGTACGCAACTTGGAGCGACGGATCCCGGATCCGTCGAGCAGCAATTGCTGTCTCCAGTTCTACGAGCCATCGTAGAAGAGGCTCGTTCTGGCCACCCGAGAACGGAGTCACTGACACCTTCAGTGACTCAACGCGAGAAGGGGCTGACGCCTCCTTCTGTTGGCGTTCCTTGTCCATGTAGTCGACCACGACTACATGGTGCTCGCTTGGTGGCAGCGACCGTAGCATCGCTGCCACGGTGGACTCACCTACGACTCGCGAGAGTCGTAGCAGTGCCTCCCACTGCTGATCGCTCAGGTGGGGGCAGTCCTCCCTCGTGATGCAGGGAGGACCCGCGCTTGGAGCTCCGTCAGGCAGGGCACCGCCTGACGAAGGGTTTTCGTCTCCATAGCCAAATGCATCCATTTGGCTAACTCTGTAGGCGTTGGACGGACTACAAAGTGCTACCAGGTGAAACAGGGCGAGACGCGCTCTGTTTCTTTAGCATACACTAGTATGCGCTTTTGAGGAAGCGTAAGTTACGTAGGCTTTGTATGCAAGTAGAAATACACGTCCCCGTGTATTTCTAAGCAAAAAGACCGAAACTTTAACTTGAAAATAGAAAACTGAATTGAATGGAAGCCCGCCGCGTGGCGGGCCCTTAGCAAACCTATCTAAATGACTTATGTATCTACGAAGGTGAATCCATGGTTGGCTCTCACGCTCCGGCCCTTATGTATGCGTTTGATTGGTGGAAATGTGCCCCTTTCCACCAATAGCAGTGCGCTTAGCGCCCGCCAATGTTTGTGCCATTGGCGGCTCGAAATGATTGTTGACTGTGTATGTGACGCGCACACACAGAAGGCTTGCCGTATACTTGTCCGTGTATAGTTCGGCTATACACGTATATCTGGTGTACCCAATTACACCAGCCTGTGTAACCCTGCTACAGGTTGGGAATGCCTGGAGTGGGTGATCAGGATCGGTGTGCGTGAAGCAAGGTTGGTATTGAGGTAGAACGGTTGAGTTGTTGTCCTGGGGATGTAGCTCAAATGGTAGAGCGCTCGCTTAGCATGCGAGAGGTACAGGGATCGATACCCTGCTTCTCCACTGTGATCATGTTACTGTGATAAAATCAGTTGGCATCAGCACTTTCCCAAATGTGCACTTCGCGGTTCCTCTGCGAGTCCCGCTGACCTTGAGTAACACTTCTTTTTCACTGCCTGTTCCTCTTTCTCCTCTTTATCGTCTTGGCCTGGCCTCGCCTTCTTTTAGCTCGTCGTCGACTCGTCACTTTACGCTGGCATCCAGTCGTCCTCCCTGTCCTTTCGAAGCGCACTACATCCTTCCGTTTTCTGTTCTACCTCTCTTTACCTGGTACTACTCTGATATTCGCTCTGTTTTGCTCCGCTCTGTTTTGCTCCGCTCTGTTTTGCTCTATTAGTTTATTTTTACCATCAGCTTTGCCTCCCCCAGATCTACAGTCGTTGGTTCAGTCCAGCATTAGGACTCTGGCCAGAGTGCCAGAGTTTCCAGTCTATCGTTCGACTTACTTACCCAAGTAAATAGCGACACAGCCCAGTGCATGTAGCGTACACGCGTGCTAGTTAGTGACCATTGAACTGCTGCCTTGATGCTTGACGCACTTCGCAGTTCAAGCGTACATGTTGATGCTAGCGTGCGTCCTAACGAGGCGCAACGTTCGTGGGGTTGTCGATTGAAGGAGGCCGTTGGTATCCAATGACGCAGAGTGGCGAGCAACTGGAAAGCGTCGGCGTATACCGCAGCACGTGTGCGTGGCAAGTGGGCGCGATCAATGCGTTGGAGGCGCGAAACTGTCTTGGTGGCGATCTGGTGGGCTGATGGTCCGGTGCAAGGTGAATTTCTTTGATGAATCGTTGTAGGTCGTCGTAGAGGGCGAGAACGAGTACGAGTAGGTTGGGAATGCCTGGAGTGGGTGATCAGGATCGGTGTGCGTGAAGCAAGGTTGGTATTGAGGTAGAACGGTTGAGTTGTTGTCCTGGGGATGTAGCTCAAATGGTAGAGCGCTCGCTTAGCATGCGAGAGGTACAGGGATCGATACCCTGCTTCTCCACTGTGATCATGTTACTGTGATAAAATCAGTTGGCATCAGCACTTTCCCAAATGTGCACTTCGCGGTTCCTCTGCGAGTCCCGCTGACCTTGAGTAACACTTCTTTTTCACTGCCTGTTCCTCTTTCTCCTCTTTATCGTCTTGGCCTGGCCTCGCCTTCTTTTAGCTCGTCGTCGACTCGTCACTTTACGCTGGCATCCAGTCGTCCTCCCTGTCCTTTCGAAGCGCACTACATCCTTCCGTTTTCTGTTCTACCTCTCTTTACCTGGTACTACTCTGATATTCGCTCTGTTTTGCTCCGCTCTGTTTTGCTCCGCTCTGTTTTGCTCCGCTCTGTTTTGCTCTATTAGTTTATTTTTACCATCAGCTTTGCCTCCCCCAGATCTACAGTCGTTGGTTCAGTCCAGCATTAGGACTCTGGCCAGAGTGCCAGAGTTTCCAGTCTATCGTTCGACTTACTTACCCAAGTAAATAGCGACACAGCCCAGTGCATGTAGCGTACACGCGTGCTAGTTAGTGACCATTGAACTGCTGCCTTGATGCTTGACGCACTTCGCAGTTCAAGCGTACATGTTGATGCTAGCGTGCGTCCTAACGAGGCGCAACGTTCGTGGGGTTGTCGATTGAAGGAGGCCGTTGGTATCCAATGACGCAGAGTGGCGAGCAACTGGAAAGCGTCGGCGTATACCGCAGCACGTGTGCGTGGCAAGTGGGCGCGATCAATGCGTTGGAGGCGCGAAACTGTCTTGGTGGCGATCTGGTGGGCTGATGGTCCGGTGCAAGGTGAATTTCTTTGATGAATCGTTGTAGGTCGTCGTAGAGGGCGAGAACGAGTACGAGTAGGTTGGGAATGCCTGGAGTGGGTGATCAGGATCGGTGTGCGTGAAGCAAGGTTGGTATTGAGGTAGAACGGTTGAGTTGTTGTCCTGGGGATGTAGCTCAAATGGTAGAGCGCTCGCTTAGCATGCGAGAGGTACAGGGATCGATACCCTGCTTCTCCACTGTGATCATGTTACTGTGATAAAATCAGTTGGCATCAGCACTTTCCCAAATGTGCACTTCGCGGTTCCTCTGCGAGTCCCGCTGACCTTGAGTAACACTTCTTTTTCACTGCCTGTTCCTCTTTCTCCTCTTTATCGTCTTGGCCTGGCCTCGCCTTCTTTTAGCTCGTCGTCGACTCGTCACTTTACGCTGGCATCCAGTCGTCCTCCCTGTCCTTTCGAAGCGCACTACATCCTTCCGTTTTCTGTTCTACCTCTCTTTACCTGGTACTACTCTGATATTCGCTCTGTTTTGCTCTATTTGTTTGTTTTTGATGCTAGTGTGTGTTTGGGTAGATGTATTATGTTAATAGCATGACTGTCATGCCTTTACCAACAGATAGCAGCAAGTTTTCCTTGGTTTCGCCGTTTTGAGCCAATTAGAATTTCTGCTGGATTTGGTTCGTCGAGATCAAATTTCACTAGTAATTCTTGAGAGTACATCCATATTATAACTTTACAGGGAGGGGTGGCAGGCGCCATACACAATCAACCAAAAACCATCAATTTGATCCCAATTCTCAGTTACGTAGTCTCAGGCACAGCTACAGCTCCATTTTGGAGTTGGGGAGCCAAACACAATGTCCTCCGCGCACACAGCGACAACAGTGCATTCCATACATACTTCTTATCATCTGTTTCTCTTTGGGCGAACAGCCGACGTTGCTGCCACACCACCTTTACCTAACGGACATATTGCGGAAAAGTGTGCCACATTAGTTGTACCTGATTCTGCCAACAGCTTTCGGAGATCGTAAAATGCGGGACAAACCATCGAGGACGCGACATGGATAGCCGCTGTACATGACGTTGAACAGGGAACTCGAAGCCTGCGAGATGCAGCAGTGCATTATGGAACTGCGACGACATCGCTCCATCGACGAGTCAAGGGGCTCGTCTCCGTTACGGAAGCTAAACGTGGACCCACTAGCTATGTAACAGAGCAAGACGAGAAAACAATTGTCGCTGAAACTAAACTTCACGTGCATCGAACCGGCGAGCCACTACATCTTGCCGATCTAGGGCAACTAGTACAACAACTCGCCCTGAAACGAACTGACAACCAAGTGCCTGACGAATTTCCGAATCAAAAATGGCTTCGGCGGTTTGTCCAAAGAAATCCAACAATAACTTCATTTATCACGCATTCTCGGAAATTGAGAGCCGACATTCCACCACTTTCTGGCTAGTACGCACGGAGACCACATGATAAATGCATTAGGCTAACCTCCTTGGTGTGTAAACGTATTTCACGGCCACATGATCGTACATTGCTTGAAATCGCTGGGGACATCGCAATCTACGCAGCCATCACGGCCGAGTCCACGAGACGGCCGGGCCACATACAGGTCCCGCAACGTTCGACACGGACGCTGACTGCGTCGACTACAGCAACGATGGGTGCGTGACCAGTGCGCCCGCGCTCGCCGTAGTGACCGCACCCTGTGGTTGAACTTATTGCTCACGTGCTTTGTTTGGTGGTGTTTGTGATTGGGTCTGTGTTGGTGTTTGTGTTTGTGTCGGTGTTGGTGTACGTGGCGGACAGCACGGCGGACATTGGATGTAAATGTAACATGGTGTAGCGAGTGTGACCAAGATCACTATGCACTAACCAAGCAGATGGTAACGTGGATTGCCTTTGCTGTGTTTGCATGGAATGCGGCGGCAGCAATTGTCATAAAAGACTTCACAATGAACGGCCAGGGTTGGGATGGTATGAAGGTTGCCGGTAAAAGAACAAGCTCGAGAGCAGAAGTGTCAGGGCGGCAAACAAGGGCGAGCAGTCATAGTAGAAACCAAGGGTACTATTGCATTATTGGCATCACGCTGTTGCCTTTCAGCTGCATACTAACACGTCTTTCTCTTGTGTGGGTTTACAGTAGTCGCCTTCCACTTGAAAGCGTTTCAGCTCGTCATACAAACACCACCATTGGCGAGGTAATGCCAAGAATTAGCTGCAAGGGCCATGCCGCACGTTGTCCGAAAAAGGACTGCTTGAAGTGCAGTAAATGTGGCTGCGAACACGATGGAAGAGCAATCGCGGTGAAAACTAATGGTCGTCGAGGGCGACCAACCGTTCGAAAAAAGCTAAATTTCCTGGTGCCCAATGACGACAGTGTTGGTTTAGTACATACCGTTCAAAGTGGTGCAGCTGATGAATGTTCACATGGTGAAGGTGACGTGTCTGTCTATGATGAAGACTGTGGTTTACTCTCAAATGGCACTCATAATGAAGTTGAACTGGTGGAAAATAACAATACGGTTGGTCACGAATGCGGGAGTTCGATTGAATCACCGAGTGATACAATCGGCATTGGCAGCATCGATCCTCGCGAGATTATTTTGAGTGATAGTTGTGTTGGATCTCAACAGTACACATCAATGACCCAAAACAGAGTTCGGAAAACGACTGCGTCTGGTTATTTTGCTAATTTGTTGAGCCCACCACCTCTCACTCCGACTCCGACTAAGCGTGTTGTACCTTCGTGGCAAAGAACAATGATGTTTTTCGGAGAAAGTGAAGACGATGTAAATTACGTCGCGAAAAAATGCCTCGCCTGTCGTCACGATCAACGATACCTTTGTGGTCTACAGAAACTATCCTGACACCCGAGCAAACAAAACGACGAAAGGTGATCATGAATTTGTATATGCGAATGTTGACATGCATTGCGGAGTCATTCTGTGGACCTGGGGCTGCGGAATCATCGATTCTAATGTTTGCGAAATGGATAGCACCATTCAAGGGTGTACGCGCGGATAGCTCCGAGACACTACTGATTTCATCGGCGCGGGCAATGGTCTTAACGAAGAAAAACTCTGTAGAGAGGCGCGCAATCCGAGCAGTACTGTGTGCTTCAGTTTCGCACCAACGGCTTACGTGTATTACTACCCAAGTGCCTTGTTTTAATATAAGCCGTCCGACGTACGCTCGAGCCCTTGACGAATACGAGTACCTCCTCTGCAAGGGGAACATGACAAAAGAACCATGGTCTCGAGCCAAAATAAAAAATGAATGCGCGGACACAGCAATCCAATTTATTCTTGCAGAAGACAATGCTGCATTTCTGTCATGGGGATCCAAACGCATTAAAGTGGATGGTGTGAAATACGAGGTTCCGTCCATATTACGAAAGAAAAGCGTGTCACTGATGTTTGACCAGTACAAAGCCACTCGCCAATCCAATTCATCATTGAAGCGGTCTACATTTTACAAGCTCTGTTCTGTGTTGACGCACGGGACTGCTCAATCCCGTAGACTCGTCGACTACGTCACTGGGATTTTAGTGAATGACACGATTGGCATGATTAATCGCGTTATTGCTGCTTTTCTTCCTGAAATGGCGGCGAACTTCACAAGAGATTTGCAAGTATTGAAAGCGTGGCTGAAATATGGCAACTTTAGCGACATCGATGTATCGCACCAGGACGATGCGTACGTGTCCGTCCAAGCTTGTCCTCTCCACCTGGCAGAATTTGGATTAGCGTCGCCTTTGCCTGATAACCTCAAGTAAAACGTGTGTTGCAGTGCGTGCACAAGTTTGAAGAGAATAATGGATGGGATTTTTGAACAATGGAAATCTGCTCACGCATCAGAGGAAGCGCTATCAGTAGTGACGGATTGCTACGAAAAATTTGATTTGTTTATGGGGCATCATCTTCGAGTGGTAAATCAACAGCAGGCACTTCATGAACTCTTTCAAACAATGAAAGCACGATGCATTGAAGGTACGGGCTCAAACGAAATTCTCCTGGTTATAGATCTCAAAATGAAAGTTGAGCCTTTGTACTTCCGTGAAAAAACCACAGACTATTATGGAAAGCGTGGTATGACGTGGCATGGAGCGATGGCTCGCTTTTGGAGCCTAGAGTCCAATGACAAGAACGATGGATTGGTGGCAGTGGAAAATAAAGTATACTTTGACCACATTTTTGCTGGTGACAACAAGCAGGATCGTGAAGCCGTCATTGCGTATATGGAGGCCATTATACTGTCCATCAAACGGGATCTCCCTAATTCTACCAACATTACTGTGCAAAGTGACAATGCTACGAGTTATCAAAATGTATTTGTCGCCCTTGTGATTCCTGTGTTGGCGAGTGCATATAGCGTAAATATTTGCCGGTTCATACACACGGAAACCCAAGATGGAAAATCCATGCTTGATGCCCATTTTGCCCAAGGAATGAGGAAAGTAAAGGCTTGAGTTCAACAGGGGCACGATTGCTACACACCACATCAACTTGTTGCTGCTTTAGGCGCTGATGGAGGGCTATTCAATTCGATAGCTGAACTAGTGAAGTACAAACGGGAAGCTACCGCAGATCTACATTGAAACAGGGCGAGCAGCGCTCTGTTCCAGGCATACACCGTGTGCGCTTAGAAATGAGGAAGCGTAGAAGTACTTAGAGTTTGTATGCAATGAATAGAAATACGCGGCGTCGCGTATTTCTAAAGCAATACAAAAGACTCGTGAACTTTAACTGAAAATAGAAAACTGAATTGATTGGCAGCCCTGCTGCCTTGGCAAACCCTACTGTAGAATATCTATAGCGTAGTGAGTGCCGACGGGTGGCCCTCACGCGTCCGCGTGACGTGCAAGCACGTGGTTGGTCAAAAAGATGCGTCTTTATAGCCAATTATCGTGCGCTAAGCGCCCGCCAGAGTCTGCTCGCTTTGGTGGCCCGAAATGATTATAAACCTTGTGTGTGTGCCACACACAAGGGGTTTGCATCCATTATACGTATAATGATGTGCACCACACTAATTTGTGTGACCCTGTTACAGCAAATCCCACTCGTGCTGGGTGTCACACGCTTGCGCCAAGATTGCATCCACTGAATACCCTAGGCGTTCCATCACCGGCCGCGAAAGGACTAACGTGTGCTTGTTCTGTTCTTGCTCAAAAACCCAGGCAGGTGTGTTGCGAAGCAATAATGGGCCTGCGGTCGTCCGGATTTGAACAGTGTCAAAGAAAACACGGCTGGTAACTTCGAAGAGATTCCCGTCAAAAGTCGACAGCTTCTGGGGAGGGCAGGTATCTTCTCTCAACGTGACACCCCGACTAACTAGCGCATTTACCAGACCGCGGCTTGCTACATTAACGTCAGCCCCCGAGTCCAAAAGCACATTGTCCAGGTCGAGCACGCTTTCCACGCGGGCCATGCATCCACTGCCAGGCTCCAGAGGAACGTCCCGGAGGTGTAACGCCTTGATTTGATGGGCGGGTGGCTGTGGCGCAGAACGGGGTGGTGTTGCCGCCGTCTTCTTTTCTCGCCACTCTCGCAGGAGCGTTTCAGCTTCACCAGCTGCGATGAGAGGACAATCTTTCACGCGATGTTCTTCACTACCGCACTTCAAACACGTGCGCTTGCGGCGCGGAGTGCGGCCTTCGTTACCAGATCCTCGACGAGCTTCGCTACCCTGCCTTCCCGACGTCGGCTCAGTCTTCTTGGGTGGAGATTTACCTGTGGACGGCGCACGCTGGTTAACCCGTGGCTCCCACCTGACGAACTCCTTGCAGCTAGTGCGGAGCCATTGGATAAAGGCAACCACGTTCTTGGTGAGCGGTTTATTGGACTCGCGTGTCATCTCACTCTTAACCGTGCGTCGAAATTGCTCTGGCGCCAGAGCATCGACGAGATAAGCGACAATCTTCTTAGGTTCCTTGTCGATCATCCACTCCATGTTCTCCTTCTCGAGAACCTGATACAATTCGTGCGACAGCTTCGAGACGCGCGAGTCTGCATCAGCCAACTGAGTGTCCATGCACAGCTGGTTGGCTACGACAGCCTTGACCTTGTCGAAGTCGAGCTCACCCTCGATGCGTCCTTCCCAGAAATAGTCAATCCAATCTGCTTCCGTAATCTCTTCAAGAGGCTTGCAGATATCGAACATAGCAATGAGGCGGCGACGTTCGTCTTCGACACATGCTCCCACGGGCATTCGGAAGGGGCGGAAGAACGCTGTCTCGAGTGCAGAAAGTTGGCGACAGTAGGCCTCATACTTCTTCATGAAACGTTGCTTGTCTTGAGCTGTGGACCCGCGGAAAATCGGTGTAGACGGCAGGGTGGGCATTGTCTGCACGCGCTTGTTCGGCGGCAGCTCTTCGGGTTTCTTTTCACCACCACCTTTGTCATCGCCGCTTACATCCTCCATATCGACATCCCTGTCGTCGCCATACTCTCGACGCGGCAAAGCGAAAGGCCCACCGACAGTATACGCGCTACGAGGTCCCGAGCGCCGAGGGGTACCCTCTTGCGCGGCCAGCCCCACATCCGTTGTCGGAGCTGCTGCCACCGCAGAAAGCGGCTCAGCCTCGCTTCCGGTACCCGGTGGGGGTTCCGTGGTCGGGGCCTGGGCTTGTGGCGGCCGCGAGCCTTCCTGGTCAGGAATAGTAAAGCCTGCCATCCTCACGCCCAGGTTTCGGGCAGCGGCTCACGCAATCGTGGGGGGGGGGTCGGCTTGCACAGCGGAGGGTCGTTTGCAATCAGTACACAGTACTAAAGCTAGCTTTGTTCTGTGCCCCGGCGTTCGCGACCGGGGGCTTGTGGCCAAGAGGGTAGATTGCAAAGTGATTTGAATTGAATGAGAGGAAATATGCATCTGAGAAGCTGCTAAGACTAGAGGGAGCTTGCGCAGCGCCCCCCGAGTGTCTCCTAGGCGCCTCTGATCTCAGGTGTGAGATCTCACCTCTGGCAGCACGTCGCTGCTGGTGAATCATCACTGATGACACGAATATAACCTCCAGATGCCCATCATCTGGGGGCATCATCTGGTTGCTGCCAGAACACCATTCAAGAACCATGCGCGAGTTCCAACCGGTGTTGGTTCTGCTGTTCACGCTTGCATTGGCAATCGCCAGCCACCAGGGTGGTTGCGCCCATGCTGAAGTGTAGTACAACGCGTCCGCCAACCATTCATACCTCGCAACTTCGGGTTACTTCGTCTCCAATGTTGCCGACAGCGGGGCAACTCTGAAACTCCAGCTCACACGTAACACGACTATCACCAATGCCACGTATGACCAAGACATCGATGATCTCGTGGTTGAAGTGATCAAGAGTTCCAACGACGTAGTGCGCGTCAAGATCGCTGACTCTGCTGGCGAACGTTGGCAGGTGCCATCGAGCTTGTACTCGAAAGGGTTACTCGGCAAAAATCCTTCCACTGAAAGCGTGTCTTGGTCGACCGAGTCAACTACGGCCTTCACGTACACCACGAGCCCATTTACAATCCAAGTGACGCGCAAGTCGGACGGATATGTTCTCTTCGACTCGTCGGCATTGTCACTGGTTGTCAAGGACAAGTATCTGCAAGTCGCGACAACTGTGAGAGACGACATCAGCGTATACGGCTTTGGCGAATCCACACATACTAATATGCGCGTCAGCCCCGGCGATAAACGCACCCTGTGGGCTCGAGATCAAGGATCCGCAGTCGCCAATGTGAACCTGTACGGTTCGCATCCGTTTTTCATGGGCATCAACGGTGACGGCAAGGCGCACGGCGTTTTCTTGCTCAACAGCAATGGTATGGACATGACCCTCGAAGACGACAAGGTTGTGTACCAAACAATCGGTGGTATCCTCGATTTTCACATCGTTGCGGGTCCTTCTCCAGCGGATGTTACTTCGCAGTTCACCGCTTTGGTCGGCCGACCGAAGCTGATGCCGTACTGGTCGTATGGCTTTCATCAGTGTCGCTACGGATACAATTCGAGTGCCTCTCTTCGTGAGGTAGTTAGGCAGTACAAGGCTCATGACATCCCGCTAGATGTCATGTGGGCCGACATCGACTACATGAACGACTACGCTAACTTCACACTAGACCCAGTACACTTCCCCGAGACAGACATGACGAATCTGCTCTCAGAGATCCACGCTGCAGGTCAGAAGTTTGTGCCAATTATTGACCCTGGTATCCCCGACAACAGCGACTTGAACGCATACACTCGTGGTCTGGAGCTGGACATCTTCATGAAGAACAGCGACGGCAAGCCCTATCTTGGCCAAGTTTGGCCGGGTCCTACATATTTTCCGGATTTCCTTCATCCCAGCGCTGAAAGCTACTGGAGCGAGCAGCTCTCGCAGATGCACGAGCTGATGGAGTACGATGGCATCTGGATCGACATGAATGAGCTCTCCAACTTCTGCAACGGTCTCAATTGCTCGCGCTCGGACAATGTGACGTGCCCAAACTCCAGCGAGCAGACTACGTGTTGCCTTGTTTGCACCAACAATGAGAACGAGTGGAACTACCCTCCTTTTGCGATCAACAATGACGGAGACCAGACATCAATTTACTACAAGACTGCATCGACGAGTGCGCAACAATATGGAGGCGTGCGGCAGTACGACTCGCACAATCTGTACGGGTTCACCGAGGCTATCATCACCAACGCGGCGTTGGAGTCAGTCTTCAACAAGCGCTCGTTCGTGCTCTCTCGCTCCACTTTTCGGGTTCTGGAGGTCATACGGCGCACTGGACTGGTGATAATGCGGCAACTTGGAATGACATCCAGTGGTCTATCCCAACGATCTTGAATTTCGGCGTCTACGGTATCCCCATGGTTGGTGCCGACATCTGTGGTTTTGCTGATAACACGACCGAGGAACTTTGTGCTCGCTGGACTGCATTGGGTTCCTTCTACCCATTCGCCCGTAACCACAATGTCAAGGGCGCGAACTCGCAGGAGACGTACTTGTGGGAATCGGTTGCCGAGATCGGACGCAAGTTCATCGGTATGCGGTACTGCCTGTTGCCGTACCTGTATACGCTCGGGTACGAAGCGCATTCGTCCGGTATCCCCATCGCTCGAGCCATGTTTTTCGAGTTCCCTGCCGACATCAATGCTCGTGACTCACCGTACCTCAACAACCAATTTATGCTCGGTAGCTCACTGCTCGTCGTCCCAGTGCTGACCAAGGGGGCTACCGACGTCACTGGGTATGTTCCTTCGGGCGTGTGGTATGATCTTTTTGACTACACCAAGATCGAATCGACTGGCGCCGAGGTTGCTTGGAATGTCAGCTTGTACGACATGCCTGTGCTTGTTCGTGGTGGCTCGGTGTTGCCGATGCATCAGCCTGCACTTACGAGCACTGCAGCTCGCAATACATCATACAACTTGTTGGTGGCACTATCTGCCAATGGCTCTGCGAGTGGCCAGCTGTACCAGGACGACATTGATGCCATTAATGGCGACGAGAGGTCGTCTATAGTCGAGTTTACCGTCTCTGGCGGTGTCATTAGCGGCAGGGTGACGCAGAACAACTACAACGGGAGCGATTTCACGGATACTATCGCGGGCGTGACCGTGCTGGGTGTTTCCACCAAGCCGTCACAAGTGGTTGCCAGCTCGACCGGCACTGGACTGAACTTCTCGTACAATTCGACTTCTGAAACACTGTCGATCGACGTCACCAACGCCAGTCTCATCGCCACGCAGGATTTCACGGTCGAGTGGCAGTAACTTTGATGCCCCTCCCGGTGGCAGTGCATTTTGGCTCAGCACTGCAGCATACTTGACACTCTAGCTTTAAGTTGAAGTTTGAATACAAAATGACGGTATCCAAATCTGTAGATCTCGAAGATTTGTACAAGTCGCGCATAAGTTATGGACGACGAGAATGTTCAGGCGTTGGCGGCGCTGCAGGTGTCTGGGAGTTTGTCCGAACACGTGCATCTGCGTGGAGTGTCCACGTGTCCGCACTGTCACCAAGGATTCGGCAGCGCCTCGTTGCCCATCCACGTCCGTCGATGTCGAGCGCTGTTACCACAGAAGGAGGAGGAGGTTGCTGAAGAACAGAAATCGATGGAGCCAATTAAAAGGAAGCAAGTGCGGTCGCTAGTGGATCTGTACGTCCATCGGCACCCCAATATAATAATTACATGCTGGTGACACTTTCGAACTGTATCGGCAGATGCCTCCGGTTCGTGACGAAACACTTCGAGTCCGTCTGCATGGACAAGATCGTGGCATTCCCCGAGGCGGAAGGTCACAACAATATTGCAAGTATTGCCCATGTGCAGGTATTGACGTTGCATTGTGTTCGCCTTGCAGCGGCTCTCATCGCGTCCATGCCTAGCAGCTTGGTGCATCGCATGGTGATCAACCTTGTCGAAGACAGCAAACGGGTACCTCCTGCAACAGACTGCGATAGTTGACAATGTTCATAGGACTTCTGCTGACGTTGGCTCGCGTTGCCATTCCATTGAGGACAGATCAAGGCGAAAAATCGGGAGCTTCGCGCGACAGTCGATAATCTGGAGAGTGTGTTGCAGGGAGTTCGTCGTGTCGTGGCGCAGCTCGAGTCTGCGCGGGACTGGGCGGCTATCAGTCGCGCAAGAATGGCAGAGCAGCAGCAGGTTGCAGAGAGGCTGCAACGCAAGGTTGACGCTACGAGAACGGCGTTGGCGGCGGCCGAAGCGGAGAGTCAGCAGCATCGAACGAAAGCTGAAAGTACTGACAAGAAGCTGCTTCGGTTGGAAGCCAAGGTACGTTCAAACTACTCGCACATCTAGCATCAATGCTGGTGAATAGCATAGGAACTTACTATTATGCTACACGCGAAAATGGCCGTGGCAGATCAACATGTTAAGCGCTGAGAAATTGGCTTTGAAGAAGAGTTTGATGGAATCACAGCGGCGCGAGATGGAGGCGACACGGCAACTAGCGTCGGCGAAGAAGGCATCGACGATCACCAACACGTCGACCTCCCGACGAGGCTTCAATCGTGCAAGAGAGCACACAAAGCTAACACCTCGTCAAAATGTACCAGGATTGACCCGGCCAAACTTGCTGCAGGGTACTGACACTATACCCGCGCTCAGAAATAAAAAGGATCCGGTAATTTATCGCAATCGACCCCGTTCGGATGGATCAAAAATTCCCTACCCGGCTTCGGTGAGGATGAAATATCAGGCTTGAAGCCACGTTTCACGTGTCCTCCTTCTTAAGAACAACAAAAGTTGGATTGTTGAAACTATAAAGATACAGTCCGTCCTGCATCACGCTTTCTTCTTTCTCATTGCCTGCCTACTCCGTTTTCTTCCCTTCATCTTTCTTGTCCTTGTTGAGCTCGGCCAAACGAGTCTGCTGGCTAATGGGCTTTGCAGGCTTGTTGAGCGGTTCAACTGGGGCTGCAGGGGCCTCCAGCTCCACGTTGGTGACGTCAATTGCAGCACCGGCGCCATTTTCACCCTCTGGCTCACGACCTAGGATTGAAGCCGGACGGAATGCCTCCATCATTGCTGGCTGCTGGTAGACACCATCCAGGAAGTCAAACGAGTCATCCTTGCGCTCTTCGTCGATATCACAGCACTGGTCCAGCGGCAAATTTTCAGTAGCACGCTGTAGATGGGATAGATCCACAGCGTACCAATGGAAGATAAGCGTAATGAAAGGCAGCAACGTTGTGAGCACAATTGGGCCATATCCGGCCGACTTCAACGACAGCAGTCCAATGAGAGTGCACTGGCCAATGACGAGCGCACCGATCACGAACGAGTAAAGAGGTGGCCAGAAAACCCCCATGGAGTTGGTCGTCGCCCAACGCGAGCTGTTGACGAAGTAGAAGCAGCGTTTGTACGAGAGCTCCGACACCACGAAGAACATCGCACCAAAGTACCCCACCAGTGGCGCGATGGGAGCAAAAACCACGACGAACAAAAATACGAGATATTGCTGAGCCAGATTCATCGGAGCATCCAAGTCGGTCTCGTAGTTGACGGGGCACAGCCCCATCCAGTCTCGTGGCAGAGGTAGCTTCGCATGCATTGGGGCCAGGAGGTGATAAGCAGCGGATTTTGCCACCGATGATACACGCAGCAGGAACAGCGACATATCCACACAAAATTGCGTGATGATAAAGGTGATGAACATCATGGACTGGTTCGCGATCGTGTTGCCCAAGAAGAAGAAAAGCATTCGCGGCTGATCCAAGAACACCATAAACTCGGTGATGATAGAGCCCGCGAGCGCTGACACGAAAAACATTTGGAAGGCTTGGAAAAAGCACAGCTTGGTGAAACGACTGGCTTCAACCTCCGAGATGGACAAGTGGCCCTCCTGGGTGGATAGCAGCTTGAAAATCACATTTGCCAAGCCGTTCATTGCCGAATAGACGAGTGGAGCCGTCTGCTGCAACGCAATTAAGACCCATGGGTTCTTCTCCATAAAGCCACCAAGCCAGGGGAACAAATGCCGAAGCTCGTCGACACTAGCCATGGAAGCGACAAAAGCTGTCGGCACCGTCCAGAAGCATCCGATCAAGAGAGATACTCCCATGGAGATAAGTTTCCACTTCGCTTTGAGCTTGTGCGGCAGACCAAAGTTTTTCCACTGCACGTCGCGGATGTTGGGCGCAGGGAGAACGACCATACGACGCGGATTCTCCACCTGCAGCAATTGCTGCGCAGCTTGTGCAGATCGGATGCTGCGGAAGCTGACAAAAGCACAGCTACGCATCACGTTCGGACGTTGGGGCACAGGTACATTGACGTGAAGCAATGGTAGAGTCTCTTCACCCCAGCGGTGGCCATCCATGGAGCTCTTGGTCCGACGTAGTTTCTCTGCCAGCTCACTTAAACCCGAAAATCCTTGTGGCGCAGTATTCGTCGAGCCGTACTGCTTGTTGCTAGTGACCTCCTGAGCCTTTTCTGCTGACTGACGCTGCAAAATCTCATCCCGAACGCGGACTATCTCAGCCTCTAGCTTCTCCATTTCCTCGGTATAATAATCAACAGCGTCAACCTCTTTCCCACCGCCACAAAGTCCGAAGAACCTACGACCAACCAACTCTTTCGGTCGCTTGATGACATCATGGTCGCCAGCCTTCGCCTTCGCTTCCGTCAGCTTGACATTCGCAGCATATAATTGATACACGAGATCCTGCCGCTTGTCGAGCAATTCTTCTAGCTCCGCACACTCGACGCCAATGTAAACTGAGTGCACTGCGTCAGGAAACAGGAAGTCCAGATACGCCTGCAGCGTCTGCGGCCGCCGCTGCGACTGCGGCAAGTCCGAGATCACAACACTGTACTGCTGCGGGTGTTTGCGCATGAGGAACTCATGCCTGCGTTTGCGGTAGACCGTGTACTCGTTCAGCAGCAGTCGCATGATGTAGACGCTGATCACGTAGGCAACGAGCACCGTAAACCACAGTCGCCAGTCGTCTTTGCCCACGTTGGCGATCGTGAGTCTGTCCACGACGTCCAGCTTCACTTTGCCGTCCGAGGACAAAATGTTGGACGTGTTATTGCTGTCAGTAGAGGAGGAGGAGACGTTCACCTGTTCGTCTAGCATGAGCATCATCATGGACGTGACCGCAGTTACACTAGCATTATCTCCTGCTCCTATTGGCAGCAACTGCTTGAGATGATGACGTTGCTTCTCCTGCTCCTGAGCTTCGAACACCGCCGCCGTGAAGAAATACATTGGGAACAGCGCCAACGAGCACAAAACGCACATCAGCGCCACTTTGCGCCCCATCTTCATGAAGCGCAGCAGCACCCAGGCGTCCAGACCGCACTTCTCGGCCACGTCGGCCTCGTCGATGCGCCACAGGAACGGCACCCAGCCCAGGAACGTGCGCTGCTTGGACTCCGGGAAGTCTCCGTGGTTCTCGGGCGAATACACGTGCGGCACGCGAGGCCGCAGCGTCTCGTACACGAGGATGAGCACCAGGAAGAGCGGGAAGTACACGGCCACGCTCGTCAGCAGCACGTTGGCCGCCGCTTGGGTCGTCACCTGCGCCGTCGTGACGTGCATCCCCATGACAGACTTGAGCAGCACTCGGCGATTTCGCGAATGGCCACTGAGATTTTTTGATAAGCATGGGCACGGTATAGTCAAATCAAGTGAAGTAAAAAAAATGATACGCCAAAGTTTGCGATCGTAAATCAGCCGCACCATAAACAAACTGCCCAAAGTTTGGTGGCAAGCTTCCTAAGGAAAAACTAGACCGGCGAGCTTGATGCTGCAAAGTCTCCCGATAGTTCGGCTTTCTTGTCGCTTGTCTGGCGTGGGAAAACGAGCACGAGCATGACTTGCACGAAACACAGCAACCCACTGATGGCATTTGGCACCAGCACGTAATAGGCCGTCTGCATGATGCCGTACTCACTCCAGAGCACTCCGTTGAGAAGACCGGCGAAGGCCATGGGCGCCGCGATGATCTCCGAGTTTTTAGTTTTGATGACATCGCCCATGAGCATGAGCGGCGAGCCGAACATGATAACGGCCATAATGTCTGCAAAGATGCCGAGTACCTTGGCGATATCGTCGTCGTCCTGGTTGCTTAGGAAGCGGTAGAGGATGAGAGCGACGATGAGCATCACGACTGCCCCGAACGAGGCGATGTAGCGACTGCGGTGCCTCTTCTAATGAAGAATGTGGACGCCCGAGAAGATGGCGCCAAACATGGCTCCGAGACAGTTGACGGCACCCACGGGGAAGAAGAACCCGTCCGCCCAAGAGTAGACAACCCAGCCCATGGACTGCCCGAACATGGCTGTGAGAGGGTAGAAGTTCACGCCGAACGTGCTTCTCTTCTTGTGCACGGCGTACATGCCAGATACCATGCTGAAGAAGATGTACGCCGTGGCGATAGTCGCGAGAACGTTGACCGTGGTTTCAGCGGCGTCCGATACCATGGCGATTGAAATACGGAGGCCGTGGTTGTGAGGCACTTGGTTTACAGAATGCAAATGTGGAAGTGCGGCTCGAGTTCTAACAGATCGCGCGGTGTTCGTTAAGGCGCTCTGTAGCTCAGGGGGGGCAACTGAACCAAAACGCGAACTCCAAAAGGTACGGTTGAGCTGCTCTGCAACGAGAAATCGATCGAGAAGAAAGTGGTCTGAAAAGCTGCCACGATTGTGGGACAGTCTCAGAGGGTGAGGTTGTACAGGACTTTTGTATCGAAATCAGCAGATGTGATCATCTTCAACTCTAGATCCGAGCGCTCGAAGACGCTAGTAGCCCCTCCGCGCTTCTCTGGTTGCTGAATAGGCTGCTGTTCGTTTGGAAAATGTTGCGCTGTGATACCCTTGACATTGGTTTGGACAGCATCGATGCGATTTGCTTCCTTGGCCTCAGCTGAAGCAGCAGCACGTTGCTGTTTTTGGGCGATCCTCTTGGCTTCTTTAGCCTCGGCTTTTGCAATGCGTTTAATTTCCTTCTCTGCAGCACCAGCAATTTGTTTAGCCTCTTTAGCCTCAGCTTTTGCAATTCGTTTGGCCTCTTTAGCCTCGGATTTTGCAATTCGGCTGGCTTCCTTGGCTTCTGCTTTTGCTACTGCAACCGCAGCTCGTTTCGCAGCAGCGGCGACCTTGTCTCGTGCTTTCATCTCATCAGCCACAAGCTTGGCTACTTTTTTGTCTTGTTTTTCCTTGGCCTTGGCTACTTTGGCTTGTGTTTTTGCCTCCTTCTCCCGTGCCTTTGCGGTCTTTTCAGCTTTCTTCCGTACGTGGTACTCGTAACTCTCATCGTTAGTCATCAGGCACGCTCCGCTCACAATCTGCGCGTCAATGTCGCGCTTTTGCTTCTTATGCATTATCCGCTCTTCCATTAGCCAGTGGTTTATGGAGTCTACTCGCACTCGATCGAGGTCATCCCCCGAACGCACTATCTTTCTGGCGGTTCTGTCAGATATCATGACGGTTGGTTTAAGAAGGATGGAGTTCTTCTTGCGCTTGGTGGGTTTGTTCCCCACCAACTCCGCCATCATGTTTTCGCGACTGAGGGGGTAAATGCCTGCCCTCTCGAATCCGTCGACGTAATGAGCACGTGTTAAAGTGCTTCGAAATGCTTTTGCAGCGACCACCACGATGTTTGTTTCATCAACCATGATACTCGTCGATTTCTGGTACGCTGCAATTTCAAGATCGAGAGCGCGTTTGAAGTGGTTGAACACACAGATATCCGACGGCTGCAAGAAGTGTGATGTATGTGCAGGTAGGGCGAATAGTAGAATGCCGTTGGCTCGGGCACAAACCAACGTGCGGACCGAGAAATGGGCTTTGAATCCATCCATGATCAATAGTACAGGGCGCTCAGGAGGAATTACTGTCACAAACCACTCAACGTACTGTATGAAGAGAGAAGTCACAAGGAACGAGCTGGCACTTGACGCGTACTTGGAGTTTGGGTAGCCACCCACTGTATGCTTTCTGTTGTAGCTCTTCCCGGGGAAAATGATAAAGGGCGGGAGCACGTCGCCGTCCGCACTGCCGCAAACTAAAGCGCTCACGTTAACTCGACTGTCAGAGTTCTGTACATTGGCTCGTTTCCCATTTGTTGCCAAGCCTTTTGGCTCCCGACCGGATCCCCGGCCGCACATACCAGTCTCGTCTAGATTCCAGATCCACGAAGGAGGGAGGTCGCGACAAGAATCGATAACCTGCTCGAGATTGTTGAAGTAGAAATCCACATTCTCCTCGGTCGATGCTTTAGCTCTACACACATCCAGGTTTTGAGCACTGTGTCTGCCGAAATGAACGTGATGCCGACGGATAAAGCCGTTGACCCAGCTAGTTGAGAGAAACGTGGCAGGTATAATGCGCGTGTATGGACTTTGCTCTACGACGTGTCGAATAAGCATCCCCAGCTCGACTCGCGTGAAACAGAGTCCTCTGTTCGTGCGTGCATCAACAGCGTCAATAACGCCTTGAATATCTCCTTCGGTCAGGGTAGGGAGTGGACCAGGTTTAGCGTTCGGATATCTTTTCATTTCTGCGGTATACCACGCAAGGCTCCACAAGCGCGCACAAATCACTATTTGGGAATTTTTTTCAATGTATTAGCCAAACATGTACTACAAACGACGTCCGCACGCGGCCTACACCTCATTGTCCAAGGACAGCTTCTCAGAGAGCTCTGTCTTTTTGTCTCCCGATCGGCTACGTGGGAAAACGATCACCAAGATCACCTGGACTAGACACAGTAGACCGCTGATGGCGTTCGGAACGAGCACGTAGTAGTCCGTCTGCATGATGCCGTACGTCGTCCAGAGTGCTCCATTGACAAAGCCGGAGACTGCCATCGGAGCCGCGATGATCTCTGAGTTCTTGGTTTTGATGACATCACCCATGAGCATGAGCGGCGCACCGAACATAATTACCGCCATAACGTCGGCGAAGTACCCCAACACTTTGGCGATCTTGTCGTCATCTTGCGTGCCCAGGAAACGGTAGAGCAACAGAGCCACGATGAGAGCGAACACGCCGCAAAAGAAGATCGAGTAGCGTGCGCGATGCTCCTTCTCGTGCAGGATGAATATACCCGAGAAAATCACGCCTAGAACAGCACCCAGGCAGTTGACGGCGCCGACCGGGAAGAACGCGTGTTCTGCCAGCGAGTAGATCACCCAGCCCATGGATTGCCCGAACATCATAGCGAGTGGATAGAAATTGACATTTGTCGTACTCCGTTTCTTGTGCACAGCGTACATGCCCGGGATCATGCTCAGGAAAATGCATGCTGTCGCGATGGTCGCTAAGACATTGATCGTAGTTTCGGCGGCATCAGAAACCATCTTGGAGTGCAGGATAGTGCGAGCGCGAGGGCAAAGGCGGATTCAGGAATGTGGTGGCCCCGCGTGAGCCGGCTTTGTCGAACAACGTCGTGTCATGCACTGATGTGTGGTTTGAAGATGGAAGGCGGGCGTACGATGCCTCGGCCTTCAACCAATTTCAGATGAGTACGAAGGCGTGCTAGGTGGTTGCATCGTGAGCGGTACGTGCAGTATAATACTGTTTCTCTTAGTGCAAATGAGTTAAAGCTGGATAACCTGACGAAGGGCAAGCCAGAGGACATGAACTATTCGACTCTTGGAGGCACCGCAACAACCAGGATTGTTCGAGCGAATAGATCGCTCTAGGTCAATAGTTACTGCGAGCTCCTTCTGGAAGTCCCAGGCTGGAACAGCAAACGAGGCCACAGCAAATTGGCTGATAGTTGCCGAACAGAATGCACGGCGCGTTGAAGTGGCGGGATTTGTCTGGATGCTGGTAGGCTCACCAAACTAAGATTGCGTGGTGGCAATACACACAAGAGGTTTACCAGGTAAACCTCTTGTGTGTGGTAAATTACCACACAGGTGATGGGATGCCGGACTTGTACCGCACCAGGATTCTGATTCTTTACCAGTAGCGAACAATGTTGTACTCTCGATGAGAATCTCAGCAAATTGCTTATGCACACCTGGCAACTAGCGGTGCTTGTGCGTTCACAGCGTGCATCAGGCCGCTCACTACGTCACCATTTGCACGCGCTGACCTCAGCGTGTGTGTTCATCTTCAACCACGCGCAAATCGGTGTACCCTCGGCACCTTTCCACTTCAACATCTTTCATGGTGCTCTCGACAATGATCCTCCTCATTCTCGGGTTTTCCACCAACTACCAAGACCCTCAAGAGCCCAAGCCTCTCCAAGCCAAAATGTCCTCCATCGCTGGAACTCGCGTCGCCCTCGTCGGTGCTGGTGCTGTCAACTTCGGTGGCGCCGAAGGACCCTGGGACCACGCGTCGCGCCTGGAAAAACTCGGAGCCGTCATCGTGGCTGTTGTCGATCCACTCGTCGTCAAAGCCAAAGAAAAGGTTGATGCTCGCCGTGCCAACAAGGAATTCGCCCACGTCTGGGCCAACACGGAGGTCTTCGCCGATCTCCAGGAGATGCTGGACATCGTCAAGCCCACGGCCGTCTTCATCGGTGTGCCTCCCTCGTTCCACGGCTGCTACAAGTATCCGCTGGAGCTGCAGATCTTGCGTGCTGGCGCTCACCTGTTCCTGGAGAAGCCGTTGTCCAATGCACCTGTGGACGAGGTGACCAAGTACGCGGCCGAGGTGGAGGCACTACGCAAGGAGAAAAAGCTGGTTGTGTCCGTGGGCTACATGTTCCGCTACTCTCTGTTCGGCGAGAAGATCAAGGAACTGCTCAAGGGCAAGAAGCCTGTGTGCCTCATGGCGCGCTACAACTGCACGTACGCCAACATCCCTAGTCCGTTCTGGTGGAACTCCGAGCACTGCGGTGGCCCCATTGTCGAGCAAGCCACGCACTTCGCCGACATCTCGCGCTACCTCGTGGGTGAGGTGGACATGGACACGGTGTACAGCCGCAGTGTGAAGGCCAGCCTTACGCCAGGCGACATTGGTTACCTGGAGAAGGTGCCTGTGGATGAGAAGACCGTCCCTGCCGAGAACCGTGTGCCGCGTGCTCACGTGGCCAACTGGTTCTTCAAGAGTGGCGCCCTCGGCAATCTGGTGCACGGTGCGCTGCTCCAGGGCGAAGCGTACGACGCGTCACTGGAAATCATGGCTGACGGTCTGCGTATCGGCGTTGTGAAGCCGTACTCGGAGACACCGACGCTGAAGGTGTTGCAGGGCGACAGTGACGAAGAGCTGACGTTCGAGTTCCCTGGTGACGACATGTACCTGACGGAGGACCGTGAGTTTTTGAAGGCGGTTCACGGCGAGGGTGAAGATATCCGCTGCCAGTACCAGGACGCTGTGAACACGTACGCGTTGACGTGCAAGATCCGCGATGTGGCTCTCGCTAATTAAGTTGGTGGCACGGAGTAAGGAGAGCTTTGATGGTGGTAATGAGTTCATTGATCAATGCGAAGGTATCCGTTAATGTGTGAGCGCAGCGTGTGTACGTCCTATCGACTTGCAGTTAGCAGTAGAATTCGAAGACAAATGATCGTGTTAAAAAGATGTCTTCGCCGCTGTTACGCGTCCTCCGTAAATCATTGTCCAGCAAGTTGTGACGACGAGGCCAACCGTAGTCCTCAGCCCTTCAACAGTGCTGAGTCAGCATGCTAACACGCCACAACACCAACGTTTTGATGTCCATCCTCCCAGGATAATTCAAAGTGCAACAATCGTGTTAAATAGTTGTCGGCGCCGTGCATTGTTGACCGCTGCGACGCGTTCTTCGTAAATCATTGTCGAGCAAGTTGCAACGAGGTCATTCGCACTCAGCACGCTAACACGCCTTAACCTCTTGCTACCTTGAAACATATTCCTACAAAAGCACTATGCCTATCTCCAGCGGCCAGACTCAGGGGCACGGTTAGAATCACGAGACGATCCCTCACGGTCGCCAGCGCGCGGCGGGCGGTACGAGCCTTCACGCTGCGAGCGGCCGAAGAAGCGGTCGTCACCGTCACGGTCTCCTCCACGACGGAACGAGCTCTCTCCATCACCACGACGGAACGAGCTCTCTCCATCGCCACGACGGAACGAGCTCTCTCCATCGCCACGACGGAACGAGCTCTCTCCATCGCCACGACGGAAAGACGAGTCGCGGTTGCCCCAGCGTGAGCCGCTCTCCTCGCGGTCGCCACCGAAACCACGGCGCAAACCACCCTCACGTTCGCCACCGAAAGCGCGGCGCAGACCGCCACCCTCGCGACCATCACGATCGCCAAAGCTCTCGCGAGCCGGGGCAGGTCCGCGACGCTCCCAGCGGCCCTCGGGAGCAACAGTCTGCGCACGGCTGGACAGACCGCCACGGTTGACGTGAGTCCACTCGCCATCATCCTTGTCGTCGCCGCGACGGTCGTCGTCACGGCTGCGGTACGAGTCGCGGAAGCCACTAGACAGACCACGAGCTCCAGCGCTGCCGAAGCGACCCTGGCTGCGCTGCTCGACGCGCTTCTCCTCCTCCTCGCGCTGGATCCTCTCCTCGCGCTGGATCCTCTCCTCATGCTCCTTCTCTTCGGCGATGCGACGCTCCTCAGCCTCTTCCTCTTCTTGGCGACGGAGCTCCTCCTCCACCTCCAGCTGGCGTTGACGCTCGCGTTCAGCCTCCTCCTCGCGACGGATACGCTCCTTCTCCTCTTCCTCCTCACGCAGACGCTGCTGCTCGTCCTCGTAACGCTCCTTGGCGTGGGCCACGCGGGCGCTCAGACGTTCCAGCATAGCCTTCTTCTTCTGCTCCTCGGAAGCCTTCTTGTACTGTTCTATACGACGAGCCTTGTGAGCCTCGATGAACTCGGCACTGACCTGAATAGCCGGAGCCAGGCGAGTCTTCTCCTTCAGGCCGTGCTCGTGCTCCTCCTTGGCAAGCTTCAGCTTGGAAGCCGACTCCTGCTCGTAACGCTTCAGGGCCTCCGCCTTGGACTCCGCGACCTGGCGCTGCAGAATAGGCTGCTCCTCCTCGCGGGTAGCACGCACAATGTAGTCCAGACGACGGGCGTTCTCACGCAGCTTCTGCTGGGCAAGCTCCTTGGCCTTGCGAGCCTTCTCCTTAGCCTCGTTCAGCACCTTATCCTTGTCGATGGTGGCCAGGTCCAGGTCGCTCACGTCCGTGTGGCCCAGCTTGTCCAGCATTTGGCGGGTCTCCTTAAGCTTGATCTCATCCTGAATCTTCTGCTTCTTCTCGGCCTCGCGACGGCGAGCTTCCTGGGCCAGGCGCTCCTTCTCGATCTCCGCGCGGCGCTGCGCGAACTCCTGGCGCTTCTTCTCCAGTGACTGCAGCTTCTCCTGTTGCAGCTTCTCAAGCTCTTCCTTCTTGCGTTCAATCACCTCACGGCGAGCCAGCATCTCAGAGCGCTGCTCCTGCAGACGGGCGCGGGTAGCCGCAAAGAGCTTCTTCTTCTGCTCGTCGCGAGCAGCGATGGAGGCCGTAGCAGCAGCAGGCACCTTGCTCATGGCACGGGACAGACGCTCACCCAGAAGAGTGAGCTGAGCAGCATTCGCCTCCAGATCCACTGCGTCAGTGAAGCGAATGCACTGTTCCACATGGTCGATACGGATCTTGGTGCGAGTCTGGGCAGAAGACACGGCGTCAGCCGACGACGTCTCGGCATTGTTGCTGCCGTGCTGCGTAACATTGCGGCGGTACATGCTAGAGAGGCTCGGAGCGCTGGCATGCGCAACAGTGCTCAGACTGCGGGAGCGCGCAATGAGCGTCTCAATCTCCTCGTACGACACATCAAGGCCAACGAAGATTGAACGCAGGTGGGCGATCGTCACACTAGCGTACACGCGCGTAAGCTGGAAGAGCACGCGACGCACCACCAGACGCTCCACGCCATCGACGTAGGCCTTAGCGAGCGGGTCCGCACGGATCGTCGTCAAGAACGGCTCCAGCTGCTTCACAATTTGCAGCGGGTCCACCTTTTGCAGCTCCACACGCTGGAGGATCTCACTGGCAGCAGTCGAGGCCTTGGGGAGCAGACCAGCAGCCTCCAAGAAGGTTCACGCTGGAAGATCTCACTGCAGCAGCAGTCGCGACCTGGCCCGACATTGTCACCAAGGGGACGCAGAGCAGCAGCAGCCTCGATGTCCTCCTCCGACACCAGAAGGTTCAGCAGCGCAAGTCGCAGACCGGCCACACGCAGCGAGTACCACTTGTACAGCGCGTAGGCGTGGAATGATTCTTGGACACCTGGAAGATCTGCGCGAGAGTACACCAGCAGATCCACGCGCGGGGTCTGCTCCACCAAGTTCATGATGTTGTTGATGTCATCAATGGTACGGAACGCCTCCGAGAAGAGTTCCAGGTCCGTCGCAACCTGCAGCTGACGAGCGCACTTCCAGCTTTCTTTCAGCGAATCCATCCCAGCTGCATCTGTCTCGTCGACAGAGCACTCTGATTGCGCATGATCTCGCACACACGACGGACTCGGCTGGTACTCGAGCAGACGAAGGCCTGCAGCGCCGTGGATTTGTACAGTCGAGCTTCGAGTTGCAGGATGTCCAGCACCGTGACGTCTCCCACATGAAGCGCAGCCAGGGCACGACACCTCTCGGTCCGTGCGGTCGTTCGAGCCTTCGAACGTGGTGGTGGAAGCACGTCGGGGTCTGCCATTTTAGCAGCCAGCAGGTTCAGCTCGTTGCTCTCCTTCCTCGCTCCGACAAAGTGCTTGATGATGGTCTCGAGGACGGGGGTTGTGCTGGATGCTCGGTTCAGGCCGCCTTGGCCACGCGGCCCATCTGCAGCTCGAAGATGTCCAGGTACAGCGTCATGAGCACGTGCGGTTCTTCTTGGCGATGAGCGCGTCGTGCAGGATCTCCAGCGCCGAGCGGTGCGCTTCAGCACGCCCGCGTACCAGCAGCTTGTTCTCGGGCTTGTGGAAGAAGTGCGACATGCCTGTCGGACTAGGGGGAGCTGGAAGAGGAAGAGAGGAGGTTAGTGAAGGGTGTTAAACGGGAGGCAGGTGATACTCTTGAGCGGACTCTTTTTGACTGACTGGCGGGGGGAAGATGGATATTGTGTGGTGTACATGATGGAATCGCGGAATCAGGATGTTGAAGTGGCTTGGTAACTCGTGGTCGACGTTCTTCTCGGTTGCTGAAATGAACGCGATGAGAGACGAAATTCGGGCTCAGCGAGATGAAGTCTCACCACTGGCATGCCAAGTTCGAGGAAATCAGGAGCCTGTTCTCCATTCACGCCAGAGTGGCGACGAGATCAGCTTCAGCCACGTGTTGCACGTGCAGGTGACCACTTTTCATTCCGTCACTTGGTTGTCAATGCGTCCAGCTCAGGTGCCAAATGGCGCGGAATCTCCACTACCCGATCCTCGAACGACTCAAATCCAAGTTCTCCTTCATCGAGTCTGGTCCTCGGATGCTTCTCCAAGTGGCTCTCGCAACATTTTGCTGACAATGACTCGAGCGCCGAACTACCGCGGTACAGCACGAAAAACTTTTTCGGATGCAGCCAGTTGATTCAACCTTTTGATACCCAGCACCTTATTCAGCCGCAGAAGGAAGGTGTTGGCGGACAAGGCTGTCACGTGGAGCTTGTGTTTTTCTGCTGCGTCGTGGCTGAAAAGCCAACCCCCCGCAGACCTGGGAGACCACCGAAGTTTTCCAGAGTCGTCGTGAGTTGAAGCTGTTTGTGTTGGCGACAGACCTCAAAAGGAGAGCAACAGAGGGGAGAAGGAAAATAGTGCGTCGCAAGACTGACATTCGAGAGTCGAGTCGAGGATACTCCGTAAATTATAACTAGACAATGTAAGCCAAAACAATTATCCGAGTGTTCAGGCTTCGCAGCGCTCTCCACGTGGTAGGAACTTCAAATGAAGCATTAACGCTACATCGAAACACTCGAAGAGTGCCCGATGTCGTCTCGGACACAGCGCATAGTGCGGTTTTCGATGCCATCAGCCCCTTGGAATCGAACGTCGAATTCGTCGCACGTATCCGGAAAGAAGGCATGGATAATCGATCATCGTACGGACACTGTACACCTCCTTTTCCAATGAGTGGTTTCGCGGACTCATGGTGCCAATGCCTAGAAGCTTTCGGTAGATCCACTCGTTCGAGCGATGAGAGCCTCTTCCTCCAGGAGATTTGACAGTTCGTATCCATATTTGACTGGATTTCTCTAGTCTGCACAGCCTCTGCAAGAACAGTTCCGAAATATTGCGCCTTCCCCGAGATTACAGCTCTGAAATACCACCTCACACGGAGACAAACGATTCCTCGCCAGAGCGTGGCCAATCGCTTTTGGATTCATAAACTGAAGTGATGCGGCTAACAGTTCGAGCGGGTCATCAGCATTTGCAACTTGGGTAATCTCACGGACAGGTACAGACTCTAAGCACACTCGTCGCATCATCTCAGACGAAAACTCCAAAGTGCCAGAACCTTTGACGACGATCCCCATTTGCAGCAACTTATTTACCTCGAGGTTGCATTCTGGGCCAAACGGACCTTTCTCATTCCAGAGCAACAAGGTAAGCAGCTTCCAATCTTGCTCACCCATACGTTGTAAATCTCTCTGTATGCGCCTATAAATCCAATTGTGCGTGCCGAGATAATCAGAGAAGTCCTGGATCTTGAACCAGCTCTCCCATTCATGGCGCTCTTGGCTACATTTCTCAGAATCAATTGTGAAACGGATTAAAGAGCCAAACACACCTGGAGCACCCGAGGAATAGTCCATGATAGCTCGGCGCGTTGAATCCGTGAAGTCAGGCAATCCCTCAATAAGCTTGAAAAAGCTGTTCATTTGATCATTGGAAAAGCGCTGGACCTTGAACAGATTGCACAAATTGAAAGGGCTCACTCTCTTGCTTCCATTGTATTTCAGGTGCAAATTCACCAGGTCGTGACTTCCAATTCCGAGAAATCCGAGGAAAAAAGGAGAAGTCTGCCAGTTATGAAGGCAATCCATGAAATTAGTGGTCAACGGTTTGTTGGCAAACATCTTATCCATTTCATTAATCGCCAGCCACAGACGCGTCCCGTCATTCTTTCCACGTTGCGACATCATCCTGAGACGATTTGGTTTCTTCACCGACATGGTAGCTTAGTGCAAGCCAAAAGGCTTCTTCAGTTTCAACATCTTCGGGTCCCAACGAGCGAAATATGGCCATGGTAGATTTGTCTTGAGCAATGGAATCCCAAAGTCGATGTCCAATGGTTGTTTTCCCAAACTGGCGAGGCCCATACAGGAGACACAACGGCCTTCCGATGCCCGACGAAGAGAACGAAGCTTGTAGGGTTGTGAACACCTCGATCGTTTCCATTGGTACTGAGCAAAACTCGGTGGGGACGGGTCCTTGGTAAGTCACGTCTTTCTGCGTCAGCTTCACTCGCTTATGGGGTGGTGCACTGTCGCTTGAATTGAAGCGCCGAGGCATTTTCACCAGCACCTTGATTCCTTCGTCCGCTTCAAAATTCTTGCCAAAATATTTGGCGTTGGTAAGCCACAGTGAGGGGTCCATCCGCGCAAAGCCTTTAGGATTTCCAGCCTTATCAAGAACCACAGCGTCTGCGCCTTCCGCATCTAACCATTGACATTGGCCATTGACCTCTTTTCTTGCCAGGAAGAGCTGCAGGTCGCACAACTCGACATTCTTCAAAAATTGCTTCCTTCTCCTTCTTGATCGCCTTCTTCAAGTCGTCCACCCATTTGCTTTTGTCGGTGTCGATTTTGATACGGAACACGCTGTCCGTCACGCCAATAATGACACAGAAGATCTCCAACATCCTTCTTTCCCCCACGCGGCAACTTTTCAAGTGAGAAAAGCTGGACTAGACTCCAACTTACCAAATCAATGATGCGGTTCGATCTGACCATGACTAGATCCAAACCTGTCCACCCACAAGATTGGAACTGGCTTGGACGCTCCAACCGTTTAGTTACTGTGGTGCGGGTTTTTCTGGTCTCTGTATTCGTTCGTCATCGGTGCGCTCGTCATTGGTCGATGATAACCGTGCAGGGTCACAATGGCGTTCGCGGATCCAAGATCTCGAGAGCACCGAGTACGTTTGTCGCCGTGGTTGAGTTGCATATTAGTCTGCGTGCGATGCGATTTCATTGGTCCTTCAAAGGCGATCCTACCAAGCAACATGCTTTTCATGTATCGAATTTAGGAGAAATGAACATTACCGTTATTGCAGGTGGCACAGTCACAGTGCTGCGTACGGTATACCACTGCAACAACACCCAATTAGTGGTCTCGCCAATCTTCCCAATCCACGTTCAGACTCCGTAGAGGTACCAGCTCCTTCCGAATCCTGCGAAAAGACATGGACAACACGTTTAGGTTAGTTAGGCATGCATCGATGTTTGCTCTCTAGTGCCACGTACGGATTCCACACGAGTTCATTCTCGTTGTCAGTCTTGGTTTCCTTTTCCTGTGGCCGATCCTTGAACTCCTTCGACAATGACTGCAGCTCCGAGGCGGAGTTGGAGTTCATATCAGCCTCCAAATTCATTGCGTGCATAGCGCTCTCCGCAATTGCCTCCTGGTGCAAGCGGGCAATCTCCTCGTGCTTTTGACGCTGAATCTCCTCGCGCTGCTTCCGGCGCTCCAAACTCACGAATCGTGCGCGCGACCACTACAGTGCACCATTAGGTACACGTCTTTAATATCAGTTTATTGCAAGATCAACTTACCTCTTCGGGGAACTTGTTCTGGTGATCCGTCAAATCCATCAGCCCCAAGTCGATCTCATCACATTGCTGCAATGGGATACCGAAAAAACAAAAAAAAACATCAGTACGCTGGGAATTACAGTAGTATGCACTCAAAATCCAACCATTACCTCGAGTTTCTGCTCAATCTTCGTCGCTGCTTCTTCCTGCGAATATCCACCAAACAACAGCAAACAAAACTACTTAATTTCCTGCAGAAATATCCATACCCTTGTCCAGCGCCACTACCTCGTAGTCGATCATATTGGCAATCGCATCCGTCAGCTGCGTCTTCAAATTCGCCACTTCGCGAATGAATTTCTATCCACAACAACATCAACACGTCGTCATTCTTCACCCCAACCATCCCCAAAGCAACCTTTTCCTCCCACTTACATTGCGCACTTTCACCAGCCGCAGACAATCCTCCGCTCTCTGTTTAATGTGCGAGGACGCCGTGGCTCTATCTGCCACAAGATCCTCCGCCTTCTGGTATCTCGAGACACTGTCCTGCATGAGCATCTGGTGTCTCTCTCTGATCTGTTGGTCCAAGAACTTAACCGCCGTCTTATGGTGGTCAATTTTCTTGAGCACGTCCAGCACGGGGTTGACCGAGTGGGAGTTGAGAACATGATGCAGCTCCGCGCCGTTGTCCTGAATGTCCGGCAGCTGCTCCATATCTGCGTCATCTCCGTTTGTCTGCCCCATTTTAGCGTCTAAATCACCGTCTGCAGCTTCTAAAAAACTGGGCAGGTCTTCTCCCGTGCAGCGCCACATCTTGAGCACCTGAGCGTCCATGAAAATCTTCTTTTCGTGCCACAATTCCAACAGTCTCGTCACGTTCTGACGGTCCATCGGCGAGTTGCACACGAGCGCCACCGCCTCCTCCAGGTGCTGGCGGAATAGCTCCACGAACAGCTGCGTCTTGCTGGCCTCCGAGTCCCCGAACAAAGTCTTCTGGAGCACGTGGTTGGCCACGTACAGGAACGCAACGCGCTCCGACTGGAAGTCGCTGGCTCGCAGCGCCTGCATCCAGCTCTCCACCATCTCACGGGCCTGGGACGCGTCGCCTGAGCGCTGCACTCGCATCATACCATCACTCACGGCCTCCACGCGCTCCTGCGTCTCGTCCAGCTCGCGTAGATCGGCCTCGAACTCGTCCATCTCTTTTTGGAATAATAATAATAATAATAAAAACTCTCCGTAAAAAGGAGTTATTGGTAAAAAACGATCGGTCAAATTAGCTGCCGCCTCTGAGCTTTCAGCCATGAAATCGAAGCTGAAAGACCAACTGCGGCAGCTAAAAAGAAAAACACGATGGAACAAGCAACACCAGAGAACCAAGGGGAGGTCGTCGTTCCTAGTGCTGCTGCTTCCAGGGAGGTTGAAGCCTCAGTCAAGCCGAAACGTTCTCGACGCACGCGATGGAACAACGATGGTCCAACCGACGAGGTCAGCTCGCTTAGTGTCCTCCTTGACTGGCTCACGACTGAAGGGAATTATGCTCGTTGGCGTGGAGGTGACGGCCATTCGGGAGAAACCAAGGTAGCCCTCGCTTCTCAGATAGCGACGTTAATCGAGTCCCAGGGCGTAACAACAGGCCGCAAGGCGAAGGACATCGTCAACAAGGTCGGACAGCTCGAGCAGAGCTTTCGTGAAGCAGTTGACTTCCTCTCGAACACAGGTGCAGGCATTACAGACGAGGTGTCACTTCGCGCGGCTATCGAGAAGCGCTGCCCTCATTATGAGGTGCTGAAGGGTGTCTTTGGAGATCGACCATCAATCAGGCCACTCCTGACGAGTGATAGTATGTCGCTGCTGGGAGGCGACGACGGAGACACTCAGGAGCATGGAACAGATGAGTGTGTGGATCTGGATGATCCTGTCGAGACCGTGGAACCTCCTGCAAAGCGGCAGAGAACAAACTGTCAAACACGAGAGAGGCCACGATCCATTCGTGCTAGAAGTCCAAGTGCAGCAAGCACCGTGTCAGACTGGAGCGACCTGAATTGTGCTCTTTCTCACGCAAAATAAAAGGACCGAGAGATTAAAACACGCATGCATACAGAACAACTCGAGTGGGAGCGACAACGTTTCGCTCAAACAGCGAAACTAGAAGAACGGAAGATGAACTGTGCCGAGCAGGAGACGCAATACCGGGTCATGCTGCTCCAAGCACAGGCAAAGCGGGAACAGGCGATGGCGCTACACGAAGAGGAGCTTACGAAACGAGAGAAGTTGCAGACAACAGCGGAGCTCGCTAGAAGCAGAAACCGACTGCACAAAGAAGGTGTTCCGGCGCATGAAATTGACCTGCTGTTCCCATCAGAGTAATGCTTAAAAGCGGCCATCGAGCTCAACTAGATAGTGCAAAAGCTGCTCGCGCCTTTCAGTTCCCTCTACGCCCTCTAGCACAGACCCTTTTCCCTCTGTTATTCCCATGCAAAGTCGTGCTTCTGCCTCGCACTCTGCTAGAACTCCATCTTGTAGGTCGGGTGGCAATGGGTCGGCAATTAGCAGGTTGTGCACCACTAGTACAGCTTTATAGAGGGCGATGATGCGCCCAAGGTCGGCAGCAGTCTTGATGAGAATCCGCACACCTTTGAAGTGCTGAAACCTTGCCTTCAGAAGCCCAATACTATGCTCGCTCTGGATCCGTATTCTAGCAAGTTTTGTGTTGAAGTATTCTGCCTCGCGAGAGAGAATCCCTCCTGGCAGCTTTTTAAACGACTGGACCATGTGCTGCGACGGCCGGAAGGCCGAGTCTCCTAACAGATACTCCGCCGGCGCAAAATATTCCGATGCCGACAAGAAAATGGCCGACTTTACCCACACGCGATTATCGAGCGTTGAACCTGGCCAACCGATTAAGGTGTACGTCACTTTCGCCTGATCATCACAGCAGATCAAACAATTCAAGGCGTATCCTGAAACAGGGCGAGCAGCGCTCTGTTCCAGGCATACACCGTATGCGCTTTAGAAATGAGGAAGCGTAGAAGTACTTAGAGTTTGTATGCAATGAATAGAAATACGCGGCGTCGCGTATTTCTAAAGCAATACAAAAGACTCGTGAACTTTAACTGAAAATAGAAAACTGAATTGATTGGCAGCCCTGCTGCCTTAACAATCCCTACTGTAGAATATCTATAGCGTAGTGAGTGCCGACGGGTGGCCCTCACGCGTCCGCGCGACGTGCAAGCACGTGGTTGGTCGGAAAGCTGCGTCTTTCTAGCCAATTATCGTGCGCTAAGCGCCCGCCAAAGTCTGCTCGCTTTGGCGGCTCGAAATGATTACAAACCTTGTGTGTGTGCCACACACAAGGGGTTTGCATCCATTATGTGTATAGTCGTATCCGACTATACGTATAGTGGTGTGCACCACACTGATTTGTGTGACCCTGTTACATATCCACCCTTGCGAGTAAAGTAGTCTTTCCCATTTCTTGCCGGTCGGAACGCCAAAGGAAGCAGCGTTCCGTCAATCATCCCGACGCAGTTTGGGAAGTCATAGCCTTACTTGACCCGTTCTGCAATCGCTGCCCTCTCACTGGGGTCTGGCCACGCCACTATAGTCTCGTACAGCTCGAGGAGGGCCGCGGTCACCCGGTTGATATTGTTGAAGCAGACCCCGCTGCTTACGCCGAACAAGGTCCCTAAGTTCTCCACGCATGAATCAGATCCGAGTGTACCAACGTATTTGAGAAAGACTAAAAGCTGTTGATGCGGCGGTGCCATTTTTCGCTTTCCGGGTATGCTAGGGAACACGGCGTTGGGAGCAACCAACTGAAGGAGCTTGTAAAATGATGCACGACTCATGCGAAAGCAGTGAAGGAACTCCCGATCGCAACATGCGTGCGTATACCACCAGAAGCGATCCTCACGGGGTCGGTATGGTCGAGCACAACAGTAGCGGCTGCTTTGCAGGTACTGATGCTGCAGAGAAAGTGCGCTGTCTGTATCGTTGTCTTCATCTTCATCTTCGTCATCGTTGCCGTAGAACGCACGCAAGAAGCGCAGCATAAGACGGTGATTCAGGAGCTTCGCGCTGCTTCTGATCACCAGAGCCCTCTTGGACTCGCGCGGCATCGCGTTTTAGCTGCTACCGGTCTGACATGGGGTCTCAATTTAACCGGCGTGTTATTGGGTGAAAATCGGACGCGGAGAAATTAGCTGCTGCCAAAATTGAGAACCCCTAATGTTCGTTATCTGCTTGTAGTCGCATCGGTTGCATGCGACATGGTTGCTTGCGATGCAGCACGCCGTGGCGTCACTACACATATTCGTCTTCAGGAATGTTGAAGGTGCGGATCAAACAGAGGGGGTTCGCCTACACGGAGTGGGTGTCTTGCCGCTTTTCACTTTGAAGCGCATGGAGATCTGTCATTGTTCAATTCGCCTTCTACGGTCAACATCCCTCCTTCCTCCATGGATTCGTTCACTATCGACCACGGCATCGTCGAGCCCCTGCCAGAACTCGCGGTCGCGTGGAGGTCGCCTGATGAAGTCGACATCGAGCAACGGGCCGCCGCGAACCATCGTCGCACCCTTCTTCGAGGAGCCAACAGCGCCCTAATGTTCTCAACCGTGACAAACCCACTGAGGCACATTTGTCCGAATCATGACATCCGGGACGCGCTCGAAGAACGTGCTGTGGCTCTGTAGCAGATCCGCATAGAGGCAATGTTCGTCATGAACTTCCACTGCTGCCGGCTGTTCGAACACCATCGGCGCAGCTACACTAACTACCCTGTAGTACCGGCAAGATCTCGCACGATGGAGACAGCCCTGCAGCTGGACCAAGCTACGTTCTACCGGTGCTGCACTGCTGTCTTTGGTGACGAACAGAGGCCCGCGCCAAAACCCTCGGCTAACGCTGCACTAGAGGAGTCCATCAACGTCTACAAAACTACGCGATCGAGGGTCATGTCGTACATACCACCCACGCTATTCGATTCAAGCTCCGCTATCAAAGAGCTGGCGAATGACATGGTCGTTGCGGCGAGGCAACATGTCCAAACGAACTTCGAGGCACGACTCGTCAACTTCATTAGCCTGCAGCTTGCGTATCGGCGGGGAGCAGCTGAGGCCATGGTCGCTCGACTACAGTCAAGTCCTGAAGACCTCACGGACGTCGAGAAGCAATGGCTTGAGTGGCTAGAACTGCCTCCTACAGCTGCGAACATCGCTAGCCACGAAGTGCTATTTCTCGGCAAGCTGTACGACATGCTGAAGGAGATGGAAGAAATGCACGACCAAGACGAGATCCCGAAAGGGTGCCGATTGTTTACGTTGCTGCCGCAGCCCACCTCCTGTGTGCCGGCGTTCTTCCCGGTCACGACAGAGGTGCTCTACCAAGTTGCAAAACAAATTTTGGCGACGACGGGCAAGGGTGTCTTCGGCCTCTACAAGTCCACAAACTCTCGTGGACAACGGACGTATGCCACGCCTACGGAGTTCCAAGAAGTATGCGAGAGGATGTGGACCTCTGTTTTCAACCTCGGAGACTGCGTTAGCCACACAGCAGATCAACGGATTGGAGTTCCCAGGCGCAGCTTCGAGTACCAGATCTCCACGAATGGGTACAGTGCTGCTGTGCTGACGTCGATTCCTGCTCCTCTTGAACGACCTGCTCTTTCTCCGAAGTATATACCACATACGCTGATCGGGATCGACCCAGGTCTACGGATGCTGTTGACGGCATACAGCCGTCCTATGCTAGACTTTGTCTGCAACCCACCGGAAGAGCCATGCTCCATGCCCGGTTGGTGCAGTACCTGTCCAGGCCACGTTGGCGGTAGACGCCATGGCAAGAAGCGCAGCAGGAACCGCCGTCGTCGCCACCGACGCAAGAGACGCAGCAGAGAGCAGTGTGACGTGGAGGGGTGGTGCGAGATCTGTCACAGGCACCACCCAAAGCACCGTCCGCGGAAACACGGCGTCAGGCGCCGGACTCACTTCCTGCACGACAACGCTCACGTCCTACAAGTCACGTCCCGAGAGTACCGACACATGAGTCGTGTCGAGCACCATGCATTTTGGTTCGAAAACCTGAAGAACAGGTATCCGCGCTATGGTGCGTTTGTGAAGGACATGCCATCGTTCAAGACTTCGTCGTCGGCGTCCCTGCTCTCTCGCTACGAGCACATGTGGAGGAACATCAACGCCATGTTGGAGTTCTGCGCTCTCAAAGGGTTTCGAAAGTGGAGATTCACGGTGTCGAGATTCAAACGCAAGGCCGTGGCGAAACTCGCCAAGCGTGTCGTCCCGACCGTGGACCGTGACGTGTGTGTGGCTCTCGGAAAATGGAGCAGCCAGACCCATCTCGCGGGCCACATGCACGTTCCGCTCAAGCGGTTCGCACTTGAACTCTCTCGCCGCGCAACCCTCGTCATGGTCGACGAGTTTCGTACCAGCTATCTTTGCTCCGAGTGCTCACGCCCGATGGTGGACATGCCATTCAAGATCTACGGGACGACGAAAACCAAGAGGTCGAGGAATGTGCGGGTCTGCAGAAACGTAGTTTGCAGAGCGAACTACTGGGAGCGCGATATCAACGCGGCAAAAAACTTGTGGCAGCTAGGACTCCTCCAAGTCACCCACCGGCCTCGAACTCCGCAGTTCTGCAGAGGGTATCGAATCGACTAAGGCGACTTAATTCAAACCAACGTGGAAACGGGACCCTGAGAAGGACCTCAAACGAAAGCCCACTCGGTAAACGGGCTGCTGGGGAGTGCAAGGCTTAGTGCCTTCATTCATAGGTAGCCCAGTCCGAACGTAAAGATCTCTCGAGATCATTCTTAGTGAATGTACCATACGAAGGGAAGTACACTTGGATGTCGATCATCGAGTCAATATATGGTACGTCATAAACACTCTCACTAGCTCGTACATTGAAGCTCTAAAATGCAACGGCGTGCTTGCCGAGCGAGTTGCGTTCCTCGCTCACGCGTTGGGCTGTCACTACAGGTACGGTGCCTGCCGGTCGAGGATGACCGCATTCACGACAGAAAGCAGCAATGGAGTCTCCGAACGGCATCCGGCACTTGACACACGAAGTCATGGGCATCTGAGCCAATGCGCCTTTGGGTGCCACCGTCGATCGTGAATGTGCAGAACTAGCAGACGCCCCCGACATCGCGAAAGGTGACGGCTGGCCGATGGACAACGAAACTCCAGATCGTGAAATGGACGACCGCGAGAAGCCTCGGTGTTGTGATCCCTGGGATTTCTTCGAGTACAGCGACGTCGGTGTCGGTTTGGGCGTCAAGGCCGCTGACGGATCCGAATACAATGTCGTAGGTGTCGGTGCCGCCTTTGCTTTCGACTTGGATTTCTTGCCGTAGAGCGCTGAGGGTGTCGGTGCTGGAGTCGTGTTCTTGGTCTTGCAGTACAACATTCCGCGCTCAGCGGGGCTCGGGGCTCCATAGTTCGGATTTCCTGTTCGCGAGACGGCTGAAGCCGAGTAGAGCGACCCCGACGGCCGACCATAAGGAGACGGCCGAGCGTACGTCGGAGACGGGTTCGCGTACAGAGGAGTACTCACGCGACTGCTTTTATTGCCCATGGTGTCTGTGCTGCGTAACGTGATGCGGCTGATTGATCGTTCTTTTCAAAGTGGGGTCACTTTATGGCCAGCGCGGCCGAAGTTGGAACGATAGCCGCACGATCTCCGTTCATGAAGGAAGAACCGCCCAAGTGCGACAACGTCGGTGCCATCCAGACGGCTGGGACAAGATCGCATTGACCTGCGCTCACTGAAAACCTAGGGCGAATATCTGGCGTTTGTATGGAGGCGACCTTCCCCATGTGTTTGGCCATCAAAAATGTGGCCAGATGGACGACAGGTCTCAAATATTCGGGATCTACGGCACCGCTGCCGGGGTTTCCAATTGCAAGGCTTTCCATGTCAAGATGCCCATTTTACCTTGTAACACCACGACGGCGGAACATCGAGACCACAAGCGCCCGTGTTTCTTCGTTGGAAAATACTCGACAACTGCTGTCAGTCTCATCCTTGTTTTTCATCTTTTGAGAAGGGTTGTCCACGATCTCGCATCTACTCACCACCGAAATGCCAGGCGAACGAAGGACTTCACGAGCTTGCTCATGATTGCAGACGAAGACTACCCTGAACTATCCGTCGGTTGCGAATCTAACTCGACGAATGACTCGAATATTTAGGCTGTTGTAAATCTCTGGCTACGGCAGAGGTAGTAATACATGTAGTAGAAGCTCATTCACGACAGGAATGATTCAAATTATAGTTTCTGTCAGCAGCACTACGCACACGAACAATGATTTCTCGTATGAGTTCCTGAAAATTTTACGCGTAATAAAGCTTGCTTAGTACATTGGAAACCCTCTATATTGGCAATTGACGGTACGACCAACTTCAACGTCCGTTTTTAGCAATAGAGGTTACGAGTGCAGAAAAGAAGATCTCGGAAGGCGCTATGGCTCGACCACCAAGAGATGAAGCACGTGAAGGCGCTGGTCGTCCATCCTTCGAGTCGGACGACGTCGACTCGCAACTTGAAGACGCCCCAAAGTCATTTCCAGACAGTGACGAAGACAGTGACGAAGACGGTGACGAAGGCGATGACGACGATGAGGAATCGGAGCTCGAACATGCCGCTAGAGCTGGCATTCGACTCTTAGAAGAAAACGCGCAACTTCAAGACGAGTTGCAGCAATTGCAGGAACAATGTGCACAGGTTGAAAGTGAAAAAGAAGAGTTACTCCGACTTGTAGCTGAAAAGAACGAGAGGGAGACGCGATTGTCAGAGCATCTGAGCCAATGTATCAGAGAGAATCGGGGAGTCTTATCGGAGCTCAACCAGGCCAAGGAACAGATCGAAGAGTTGAAGGAGCAACTGGAAGCTCAAACGCAAACTCAGGTGAGCCGGCGTTCGCCTAGTAAACGGCGAGGCAAACGCTCGTCTCCACGTCTCAAACTACAGCTACATCTAGATCCCTCGGTAGGTTCAACAACTCCTATTGCCACTGCTGCAATTGCAGATGAACCTTCATCCTCTGGGGAACCTTCACCCACGCACAGTGGCGGCAGTCCAGGCAGAGTGTTCATGCCAATTGTGAGGAGGAACTCGATGCCTCCAGTACTCGAAAGTACCACCGACGTCGAGACGAAGTTTGAAGAAGCCCACCGGCGCAATAGTATCCTAGGGAGGGAACTTGCGAGCGCTCAAAAGCAAATTGGAGAACTCAAGCCGCTCCAGCTTCAACTTCGAGAAGCCGAACTCGAGGTGCAGCTACTACGTGCGCAGGTTGAGGATCAAGCGCGAGACATTGCGTCTTCCAGTGAGGAGCGGGAAGAAGAGCGCCAACTGATCGAAAGCTTGCGCCACACTATCGAGATCTACCAGACACTCGATGACCCGTGCGCTGCCAAACTTGACGAGACGCGATCGGCGAGCAAAAAGGTAGACGATGATATTCCAGTCTCCCCACGAAGTTCACCTCGCCGAATGGCAGACAGGAATCGCAGACGAGTTGAAGCTTTTGTCGCGCCGTCGACTCATCATGCTCTTTCACATGACAATTCGTATCCTGCGCTGGAAGAACGCCTCAACCTCCGCGATGAAAATGATCGCCTGCTCGCCGAGTTAGACCATCTCGGACAACAAGTGTTGAATCTCAAATTACTGGAAGGGATCTCAAGGACGGTCCGTTCACCAACAAAACCTCCACAGGGTGGAACAACCTTTGCAAACCTTTTCAAGAGTGCTCCGGTGGAAAATCAAAATCAAACCGAGTCAGCAGCTGGTACTGTGGGTCCTGTGGGCTATGGAACTAGCTCGCGAATGAGATTTCTGGAGCAACAAACCTCCGTTCTGCAAGACTTGCTTCGACGATTTCGATTGCAGTGGAAATATGAATGTGCCACACGACGTGCTGCCGAGAGCGACAAGGCTGATCTGTTTCAGCGAATGGAGAAAATGCAGAGTCTTCTGAGCCGTCAATGTCCTTCTTGCGAAAAGGAGCGCGAGGACTTACTATCGGATGGCGACGACACCTCGTGGGAAAACTCAGCGGCAGTGTACGAAACCTTGTTAGATCACACTACGCACTGCCAAACCAAAGAGGAACAAGCTGAGGCCGATCATATCTGTTTCTGCATTCTGCGACGCCTAGTTGACAGCTGGACGACTGACAAGGCGAAGCGAATGCGCCTGCACGACTGGCTCACGAACGCTATTCGCGGTACAGGAAAGCGTCGGCCACTTTACCTATATGAGCTCTCAGGTGAAATTGCATCAGGCTTTCAAATCTTGCTAGTGCCCATTCTGCGCGAGAAGTTTGGGGTGCAGGTTCAAGTGGAAAAGCGACTACGGAATGTGATCGTGACCGACCTGAAGATGGAGGTCACAGGAGCTGATGCAGCAAAGGCCAAAGCTTGTTTACAACGTATCAACCGCTCGTTACTCTGGCTTATCGACGTGGAATCAGCGCTTATCGAAGACCAAGAGTGGGTAGAAGAATTTGCACGCAGAAAAGCTGCCAAAATGTGCGCTAACATTTAGTTGGAGCAATGCTCATCTTTCACAGCAACCAACAACAGGTCTTGTTCATCTGAATGTTTCTTCGTCCTCTTGGTTATCTTCCTCGGTGAAAGCTGCCGTAGACGTCCGTTCGTCAGACTACAGCGTCATACAAATGCTGGTCTTCAGTCAAATACAATTCAGGTGATATCAGAGCTGTTTCTTCGCTGTAGTCATTGACCAGCATTCGGTAGTCTGCGCGAATGAGAACTCTCTCGTTCATAGCTGGCTGCCGATAAACGCTATCAAGGAAGAAAACCTTTTGCGACGTTGGATCACGCAGTCCCCGTTCAGTATCCAGGCGTACACATTCCGTCAACGGCAGGTACTTCGCCACAGGTGGATACATTGAGAGCACGTGGTAGTTGAACAGCAACACAATGAAGATGAGCACAATGATGAATATCGGGGGCACCTTTGCCTTCTTGAGCGAAAGAATTCCAATGAGTGTCAGCTGGGCAACAACGAGAGCGATGATGCAAAACTTGAACATGCGTGGCCAGTAAGCTCCGAGACCAAAGCACATTGGCTGGTAGACGCAGAGAACCTGCCGACGATAGACAATTTCAGCCATGAAGAAGAAGAACCACGTAAAATAGCAAACCAAAGGCGCGATGGGTGCGAACGTCAGAGTGACCAACAATGCCAGGAAGCAGTCGGCCAGGGGATTCGTCGGATCAAATGGATCTGTCTGCGCGATATCACGCAGACCAAGCCACGACGAATTGCGCTCACGTCGCGTGTGCTTAGGTGCCAAAAGTGCAAAAAGCGTGGAGAGTACAATCGGAACCACACGCAACAACTCCATTACCAATCCTAAACCGGTTTGCACGATCACATACGAGATGAAAAATGTCGATTGCTGAGGCATGCTCCGACCAAGCATGGCCACCAGCTTCTTAGGCTGGTCCAGGATTTCCTTCAAACTGTCCAAGATAGTGCCAACGAGCACTGTCACGAAGAAGATCTGCACCAGCTGAAAGTACGCCAATTTGGTGAATAAAGCCGCCCGAACCTCGGTATTGGATGGGTGACCTTCGCGCCCCGAAAGGAACTTGAACACAATCGGTGCCAAAGCGCTCAATCCGGTAAGGGCGAGCGGTGCGATTTGCTTAAAGATATCTTGAAGAATCGGATATTCGTCAAGCACTTTGTTCATAAACGGTAGGGCGCGTCGAAGCGACTCAACCGTAGCCAACGAGGCCACGAAAGCAGTCGGAATTGTCCAGAACAGCACAATAGCAGCCGATATCATGGCCGACACCAGCATACCGAAGGACCGAGTGCGGGAATGGAGTCCAATGTTGTCCCAATTAATGTCGTCCGCATGCGGCGCCGGTACAACACCCAAACAGGCAGGATCCTTTGACTGCAGCGTCTGCTGTGCTACCTGCGCTGACATGAGTGAGGTGAACGAAATAAAGGCTGCGCGCCGCATTACTCGAATAGGGCGCTGCTTACGAACCATGTCGCGCTCTTCCTGATTCATTTCTCGCTCGCGGCGTCGTGTTTTTCTCTCGTCAATATCCTCTTCGTCATCTCCTCCAAAGCTGCTTCGCAATTGCTCAACTCGTCCTCGACGATCTAATAGCGGGGCCTTTTTCGGATCTCCGTCTCGCTTCACCTTCTTCATTATCTTCTTCCACCCTCCTTCAGACCCAGGCAAGTCCCGTTCATCATCGTCAAAATCGCCCATTTCACGCTCCTGCTCCTCCACTTGCATAGCCAACTGCGTCTGAGCGTCGTCAATACTTTGAATCTCCCTCATAACCTCTTCATTTAACGCCGCCAATTGATCCTGATAATGATCAATACTGTCCACCATTTCGCCTCGGCTTCCAGTTTTACACATGAGCATCCCCATCCACGATCTCCCCTCTCGATGACGCGGTCTTTTACGCAAGCGTTCGCACTTCGCCAGTGCATGTTCCAGCACATCGCGCGCTTGTTTACGTCGATCCACCAACGTCTCCAACGAAGCACATTCCAGTGCCACATACACATTTCGGATCGACGATGGGAAAATCTTGGCCATGTATTTCTCCAGCGTCTGACGAGTTCTCAAATGCAGCGGCAGATCGTTCACCAGAACCGAGTACTGCGGTGCCTCCATTTTTCCCAACACTTCATGACGACAACGCACGTACAATTTGTACTCTTTGACCAACAACCGCATCGCGTATGTCGTTATGACGAACGATACAACTGTTGGAGCCCACAGTCGGTTGCTCTGTTCTGGTAAATTACTCATCGAAATCCGAGTCAACGGGTCAATTGTTGTTCGGTTGGTAGTTAATGGGGCCTCAGCCGTTGCATACAGCGGGAAGAGAAATGCCGAGCAGAATACAGCTAATAGTGCCAACCTTTGACCAAGTCTCAAGAACCGAAGAAACGTCAACGTATCCAATCCACAATTTCCCAAAATTTCGTCATCCGAAACTCGGAAACCCGCAGAAATCCATCGGAAGAGGCCATCGCGACGACCAGTTAAGGAAGATACCTTGAAAACGTCTTCTTCTTCTTGATAGCGACTGTCGTAAGCACGACGGAAGCGTCTGCGAAGACACTCGAATAGTATCAGACCCACTGCCAAAAGTGGTAAGTAGATGGACACACTGGTCTTGACGGTGCCGCTCGGGTTGGCTTCTGCGACGGCGGCATCTTGCTGCGTCGTCATGGTGAAGAAAGATTTGGGATGCGGCAGTTGAAGAAAATACAACTCAGAAGTATTCGCCTGAAAATGATTTGTGCTAACTAATTTGAAACTTTACGGTACCTCTGGGATCGCGAAAAATGGGATACATGGTAGCGAGAACATGGTACACGTACATGTACCGATCGGCTAGTTTGCGACCGATAACTATCTTAGCTATCTTTCGGTGGACCAACGCTTAGTGAGGATGGCGATCAGAGTCCGACTACTAAAATGCACGCGGATGAAATTGCTGGTCCGGTTTCGAACCTACAGCGGCGCGTTTCTCGAGCCGTCTCCGGACAATGGGGTCACCAGGATGGCGCGGTGTAGTTGTCGTGGCATGAGTCATGACTCATGACGCACGACCTCGAGGAAGGAGTCATACTGTGTGGATACTCCAGTAGCACGGGTCATACGTGACGTTCACAACAGATATATTTTCCAGCAACGAATCTGGTGGAATCGAGTGTACTGCACACCACTCACCGCACCTTGCCAAGCTCCAGCGTCGCTGCCACGCGAGGATTCAAGAGGCAGCACACAATTGAGCGCGGAGGCACTTGATGAGAGACTAGGCTCACTGGATCCCTCGGTGTTCTCGCTCTCTTGGTGACACCGGTTTTCGTGCGACTAGAGAAGACGAGCCGTCTGCAATATACAGCGCTCGCAGCCGCACCGCGAGTCGCAGCTTCGTCAAGAATTCGTTCACTGCAAGGTGGGCAAATTGCGCTGTGCTGCGCATGCAATTGGGACGATTTTTTTTCAATGCCAATCTTGCCATTCAAATCTTGGAACCAAAGCGCTGGATGGCGCTCAGTGCTGCTTTTTACATGCAAAGCGCCCTTGCATGCTCTGTAAAACAGCGCTTCGATTGATTGACAACGCGTCAAACCTCATAAAGGGGACTGCATGAACCTGGTTTGATACGACATCGTTCTCACTGTTGTTTCATGAAACTTTGCAAAACTTCGGTTGTCGTCACTCGTCGACATCGCCTGAGTGTGCGAGCTCCGACATTTCCGGTTCCAGCTGCACCAGAGGAAAGCTGAGCTTCACCGAGAGACGGAGCCGGGCACGTGCCTCGATCCAATCGCGCCGCGTAGCGCGCGTGCCCTTCAACGGTACAGTTTTTAATCAGCAGGAACGGACAGCAAAAACAGTGCACTCAGCACAACCACGGGATCATTCAGTCTGGGCCACCGGTACCGTGGGGCGATCTACAGTCGCGTGAAGCGCATGAACTTCGTGTCGAAACCTCACCATGGTCTCGAGTAGCTCCCGTTGACGCTACCAATATCTACTTAAGTATGCGCCAACGCTACAGTGCCATTGCCGCGACTAGCACAATGACGCCTGTTGACCGAATTGTACGGAGTTTGGCGCAGACCAAATCTCAGGATCCTCGTGGTATCTTGAAAAACCGGACCGCATAACTACAACTTGGTCTGTCACACTTTTGACTGTGAATTCCTCTCTGCGGAGATTAGAGCGTTAATCTGCACGGTTGCACGGTTCGGATGCAGCGTGCGCAAGATCACCATCTTGTTTGGGCTCTCGGTCGACAACTTGTCGGCTCCAATGCCAGCAGGTCCAGTCAAATGCGTAACCTTTGGGGTCAATCTGGAGCTGCACCCACGCAGTAGATCCGTTCATTGTCTCCAACTCATTCCTCAATCTTCTGAGTACGATGGAAGCTCCTGAGCAACTCAAGAAAAGCTCCTACGCGGAAGTCAAGTCGCCGCATGTCGAGGCCGGTCTGTCCATCGGCCAGCACGAGAATGGTGCTCTGCGTGCTGCTCGCGGCTCCGTGTCGGTGTACTCGTGGGAGAACTTCGGCATGGCGGCGCACTCGGCTGGTGTCGGAATCGTGAACAGTACCATCAGTGGCGTCGTCTACGCCGTGCTCAACAACTACCTCCACATGTCTGCGACTCTTGTGGCGACGGCCGTTGCCCTCATCCAGTTCCCTCGCAGTCTCCGTGTGTTCACTGGTATGTTGACGGACACTGTCCCGATCTTCGGCTACCGCCGTCGTCCGTACATCGTTATCGGATGGGGGATGACCTTCATCTCGTGCTTCCTCATGGCCGTTCTTCCTCTTGGCGATCCATACTACGGTGACCAGTCTATTGCCGACTTGGATGTCAGCACATTAACCGCCGAGCAGCTTGCGACGATCGACACAGACGCTCCCAACCGCGGTATCAAGATGATCGTCCTCATGATGATTGCCAACTTTGGCACGGTCCTTGCCTACAGTGGTTTCAATGGCACCATGATTGAGATCTCGCAACAGGAGCCATCCCATATCCGTGGTACTGCTATGGGTGACTGCGATGTTGTCTTCTACTGGTTCTCCATCGTCTCGGCTTTCTTCACTGGACTTGGTCTCAACAGCGAGGACTACGGTGGCACCTTCTCGTGGTCAATTGGCTTCAACGCGATCATGGGCGTTTGCGCCGGTATGTCGCTCATCGTGTTGCCGTTCTGCTGGTTCTGCATCCAAGAGGAGCGAGTCACGTCCGGTCCGTCCAAGTCGGTGTACACGTTCCTGTACGAGCTGCTGCAGCGCAAGACCATCTACCGGTACATCGCCTTCCGCTTCTTCTACAACGTGCTCGCCATGATTTCCGTTACTTCGTCGACCGCCATCCAGAGTACGTGGGCTGGTGTTGAGCCCATCAACAACGGTATCGCAACGATGCTGGCTGCGTTCCTGACCATGCTCGGAACGTACTTGATCAAGAAGTACGGTCTTGCCTGGAACTGGCGCTACATCATTATCTTCGCCCAGATCCTCGTCGTGTGCCTTGACATCATCCCCACCATGTTCACGATCTGGGATGTGGTCCGCAGCCAGTGGTTCTGGCTTGGTGTTCCGTTGCTCGAGAAGATCCCGTACGCTGCGACCGACTTTGTTGGCGCGCTGTTCATGCTCGAGGTTGACAGTGAGGACTTCGAGGCCACTCTGTTCGGTCTGGCTGTGACTTCGCAGCGTGTTGGTATCCCATTCGCCACGGTGCTCACCAAGACGGTGGATGGCTACTTCGACATTGAGCGCCAGTACATCCAGCAAGACGACCACCACGTGCGCTCGCAGGTCACGTACGCTTACGTGATTGCCTACACCGTCAACCTGTGTGCGATCGCATTCGTTGTTCTTCTCCCGCGCCAGAAGGACGAACTCCACCGGATGCAGCGTGACAACGCCAAGAACAAGATTGCGGGTATCGTGACGATTGCTGTCCTCATCTTCGCCCTCGCCTGGTCGTTGATGACCAACATCTTGAGTCTGTTCGACTCGACGAGCTGTCTGCGCATTGCTGGTGGATCGGGATGCTAGGTGCTAAACGGAAAACAGCGTTGACCACGGGTTAGTGCATTAGATATTGTGCAGTGCGTGTATGGCACGAATAAAACTTACAACTTTTGCTATCTTCTTCAATGCTCTCCATTCCGTAGAGCTGGGCCTGTAATAACAGCGAACATTTGGAGGTAGGCAACTTGTCAATGCCGGGCAAGCATGGGTGAATTCAAAACAATTAGCTGGTACCTACCTACACGCCCAGCAGCTAATGATACTCCTGGTCTCGGATGGTGTCTAGGCTCTTCACTTCAAGCCTTGAATCCCGTGCTCTCGATTACTTCGGCGCGTTCGCAAGCGTCTGGTAGGCGTTCCAGCATTCAAAGTGAACCTTGCCGATGCCGCTGGCCAGCTCGTAGAAGCGACCGTCAAACCGTCCGGGGATCTGCAAAATTGGCTGCGCGCAGTGCACACACTTGGGCGCCACCGACTGCTGGTACTGCTCCCAGCACTCAAAGTGCACCAGACGTTCGCCCTCAATCTTGTAGAAGCGACCATCAAATCTGCCAGCGATCTTGATCACAGGTTCACTGCAGTGCACGCAGCGCTGGGCAGTGGCCATCTGGTACGCCTCCATGCACTCGCCATGACACTTCCCTCCATTAACCTGGTAGTACTTGCCGTCAAACCTGCCTGGGATAGCTGCAATAGCGTGACCACAATGGACACACTTCTCGGACGTGCGGATTTGGTACGCATCAATGCACTCGGCGTGCACGCTGGAGCCGTCAGGGAGGGTGAACATGCGGCCGGAGAATCTACCTTCCACAACTTCAATGCGTTGGTGGCAGTCCACGCACACCGGAGTGTTACGCTCACGGTAAGCATCGACACAAGCACCCTGGCACACACGATCCACCTTCCTTTGTCCGTCCTGCTCGTGCGTGAAAGTGCGGAACGTACCCGAGAGAGCCTTCTGGCAAATACAGCACACGGGCAGAGACCCCGTATCCGATACAGGCAGCACAGCCGTCGGCTTCGACGTGAACATCGTCATCGAGAAGCCCAGTTGATACGGCAAATGGCCGTCGTACGTCGCTGGGATGATCACGAATGGTTTACCACCTTCAGCCGGCATCAATGGGATCTCCAAAATACAACTGCGGTTTGAAATGAAGGTGCCCGTAGCCACCACGTCCTGCGAAAGATCAATTTTGCGCTGTTGGCGCTCGCCGTTCTTCACGACAACCGGCGCAATGTATGAAGTATACTCCGTCTCCATCTTCATTCGGCGCGATGGTTGCTCAAGATGAACGATGAGGTTGCAGCCGTTCGTGGCTGGAGAGAACAACTGCACCTGGGGATTCAGGTGCATGGCATCGCGACCACCACTCGTGATGCCGTTCCACTCGCCTGACACAATGTGGACGCTTAGGCTTGGCGTCACTGGGTTGCCAATGCCGTCCGGAAGGGAGCGGAAGTTATACAGGTTGCGGGATTCGATGACAGTCGTGAAAAAGCAGTAAAATGCGCTGAAGTCCATCCAGTAGGTGTGGTCTTCGCGGAACTGGAACCCACATTCCACCTTCTGCATACGCGAGAAGGTGTGCCATTTAGGGTCTTCATTGGACCAAGATCCCTTCCATTTCTCCGGGTGCTGGTGCGTTCCAATACCCCAACTGTTGCGCAACTGCACCAACCGAGTGGGTTCACCCTGGTAGTCCAGTTCAACCAGCTTCATAATGCCGTAGGCATCAGTCTTGCGCAGCCCCGTAGGGAGTTCGGCTGCCATGTCTTCGTTACTGCAACCCACGAGGGAGCCCGACTGGAGGGCGTTGCCGATCGTTTGCCACGCGGCTTCTTCGTTCGGGCATTTCTCCTGTAACTTATAACGTGCAGGCACGCCACCGTATAGGTCTTGCAAACAATAGCCCTCTTGCCCACCAACGATCGCCTCGTATCCACCGTGGAGCTTCGCATACGCCTTCTCAACCAGCAGCGACCAGATCTCAAACTTGTCGTTGCTGCCCGTGAAAGATCCAAACACAGGCTTGCCGTACTGGCTGCACGGAATGTAATCGTCAACGACAACCACACGGCTGCGATTGTTACGCCAGAAGCGTACAGCATACACACCCTCTTCATTGTACTGCTGCTCTTTCGGGAATGCGGTACCAACCTCCACCCGATCCGGCCGCACTAAGTCGTCGCTCAGCTCAGGGAAGACTTGTGACAGCGCAAGATGGGATGTAGATAAAATCGAAAGTGCACCAAACACGTACGCATCCGCCAGCCTTCCAACACGCATATCACCGGGGCCAATGCCCACACCCGAAATTCGACTCGCGGCTTTGGACTCGCGCGAGCGATCAAACAAGCACGTACCCTGGGCATGGAAGCACACGGGTACCAGAACCGAAACACGCGACATGACTCCGGACTCAGATCCATCTACACGGTAGCCCGATCCTTCTCCAACGCTGGCGAATGCGAGTGGCTTGTAGTGTTCGAGCAAGCTCTTCTCCCACATGAGCTCGAACCGCTGCAGCCCGTCCTGCACGAACTCACTCATGTGCACAATCATATTCTTCGTAAGCAGCATTAGGTGGTCGCGCTTGCGTTTCGTGACGCCCGTGGTCACTGCGTCCTTGGCGATCTTCAAAAACTGCGCATCAACAGGCGTCGGGTTCTGACGGATCACCTCCAGAATGCTCTCGGCCTCGGCAGGGTTCTTGATGGACATACTGCACACCAGCTTTTTGTCGTTGTCCAGCATGGTGATCTCCACGTAAGCCGTCTCATTGAAGAAATCCGTCACACGCTTCCACTTCCAAATGTATTCCTGCAGGTGCGGGTACTTGGGGTTGGTAGCATCACGGAAGATCGAGGTCGCATCGGGCGGGAACTGCGGGTCCGTGAACTTCGATCCAGCCTGTCGGTTCTTGCGCAGGATCTGGAGCCACTCACCGTTGTCGGGCAGCGTGCGCTGGTTGTAATAGCGTTCTTCCACCGGATCCGCACGTTCGTTCTGCACGACCGTGATCGTGTCGTTCACCTTGGTCACATTGTAGCCTTCGCTGCGTTCCTGGGGTTCCGTCCGGTTACGTTCCACCGCGTTGGAGATCTGCATCCTCGTACTTAGCGAGTCCATGTTCCGAGCGCGAACAACCTGTCGAATGTGCACGCCGACGCCCTTTCCATCAGGTTCTTCTCGTTCGCCTTCCGGCTTGGCACTAACCGACAAATTCGCCAGCAACGTGCTGACGCTGCTCCCCGACGGGGCTGCAGCCTCCAGATTCACAGAAGCCGGCGGCTCAACAGGAGCTGCAGGCGTCTGCGGCGGCGCATACGGATCGTACGCAGGAGGCAACGCAGCCGCCACTGGCGCTGCGGGGGTTGGCGCCGCAGCGTGCGGCGGGTTGTAGCTCACACTGACAGAAGGTGCTGCAAAGCTCGCGCCCCCTCCGTACCCTGCAGACTGCGTCATAGCAGCTGGAGTTGGAGCTGCGTACGACGTGGACGCCGCGCCGAAGAGGTCTCCCCCGTCGTCATTTGACGCTGTAGCTGGGGCTGGGCTTGGTGCTGGTGCTGATACTGCTACTGATGCTGCAGGACGGTGAGCCCCACATTCTCCACAGAATAAAGCCGTTGAATCCCCAAAAGGCACTCCACATTGCGCGCACTTGGCGGTGGACGGAGCTGATGACGTCGGCGCGCTGTAACTTGGTGCGGGGGCTGAGTACGACGAGGTCGAAGGCGTCACCGAACTGTAACTGGGCGTGGACGAGAAGGAGCTGGATCCTGTGGCAGCAGTCGACGAATAGGGCGATGGGGAGCTGAAGCTGGAGGAAACAGGCGCTGGGGATGGCGCTGGAGCTGGCGCTGGGGCTGGAGGGGGGGACGGAGCGGGGACATCTTCGCGTGGTGCGCCGCACTCGGCGCAGAAGCGCGCGCTCGCGATCTCGTCGGGCTCCCAGCGGTGGCCGCACTCCCCACAGAACATGGCGACGTCTTAGTCGAACAAGCGCAAATCGGCAAATGACGCGTGAAGGAGGGGGGAGATCTTGATCTGAGTATGGGGGATTGTGACAACCCAAACTTCAAAGTGACGATCGGAAAAAAAGACCGATCTGGATGACGCCTTCAACCTGGCTAAGGAGACCGTGAAGCTCAACACACAGCTTCCGTGCAAAAATGACATTGCCATGCACATCGTGGCTTTCTCGCTAAACATTGTTGCTGCGTTCATGTCGGACGACGGAGAAGTGGGGTACAAATCTTGCGTGGCGTACTGATCGCGTTTGTCTCCGTGCTGTGGACATAATCCCTCACTTATCGATGGTGCAAATGACATCCCGTTTGAGCGAGACCTTGGTCGAAGGCGTAAAGCAAGTCATCCTCATCTTGCCGTTCAATGCGATCAACACATTTTGGCGTGGTCTGTCAAAACCTGCGTGACAATAACCAAATCATCCACAGCATCGGATATGACAAGGAACCGATAGGCTTCGGAGCGTACACTTGCGCTTGGTCTCTATATTAATTCCATGGCAGCGCACTTCTGTCTGTGATCGTGCTCTTATTCGGCGAGTACATTCCAGCAAACCTAAATGGTGAACACATGAAGTACATGTACTTTGCGATTGCTGCCCGACTCGCGTAAGTACGCAAGTTGTACGGGGGTTTCTTCACTGGAAAGGAAGACAAGCGTAAGATGTTCATTGTGGCAGTTCTTGAAGCAGTTTGTCTTTTGCTTGGTGATGTCAAGATCCTCGTCGAAGAGGAGGTGAAAGGGAAGAATGTACACGCGCACGGTCAATTTGAGCATGTGCTCAAGCGTGGCACGAAGCGGATACCAATCGTCGAAGCAAAAAGCGATAACTTTGAGCAAGGAATGGCTCAGACTGTTGCTGGTCTGGAAGCGTTGGCTGATGTTGAAGGACTAGAGCGGCCGCTTGGTATTGTTACCAACTATCTCAGCTGAGTCTTCATTAGTGATGACGACAAATCGATTCAAAGAGTTGACCAGTCGCTCAACGCGTCGATGCCTTCATTTGAGTCACTGAAAGTAATTCTCGGTATGATTTATGGGATGCTCGCGAACAACACTGAAAGCGTCGAACCATGATTTGTTAATATACTAAGATGGCGTGCCAAGCTAACAAGGAACGTATCAAAGCAGCGCAGAAGCGCTACCAAGCGCACACGTTTGTCGTATCAAAAGAGTAGATTTGTGTCCGAAAGACCAATGATCAAATAATGATGTCAAAATTCTATATTTCCAAAATTCGCCCAAACTCTTCAGTTCTTCAAACAGCGCTACTATCAGAGCGCTGGCAATGGGCATCGTCTCGATACAAGCTCCTTAGCTCCTAAAGATCATTGTTCTTGAACCTTAGCTCTCAAATTGTCCTACGGGTAGGATTCCTGTCCTACCGGTGGGACGGACTTTGTCGAGGTGTAATTGTTAGTGGGTCTTTCTTTTGGGCGCTTCGATTGGTTCATCTGTGAAAATAGTGCGAGAGTTGACTTCCGCATTTTGAACCGAGGAAAAGGGAGGAGCGATGGCGAAGCCGCTAATTCCAGGAGATCGCGTTGAGGGGAAGTCGAAGAAGATGCTGGGAAGACGAGGAGTTGTGCATGCAGTCATCAAAGTGGGTCTCATGCGTTCGTACACTGTTCATTGGGATGTTGGAACATCGGAAACCATCTCGGCTCGCTCAATATACCGTGAAACGGAGGCATCTTTGCGGGTGCGACCTATTCTCCCTCAAGTAACAAGTGGTGAGGTAGGTTTAGATGCCGCTGACTTATCAGACAGTGGATCGGACATGAGCATCAGCAGCAGATCATCCGACGAAGGGAATGTGAGCGCAGCGACCAGAGCACTTGGTACCGGTGACGGGATACCGCGGCCTGCCGGTACTGAAGTGACGGACGATGGAAGTGTGTACGCTCATGCACGAAAATGGATACACTGCGATGCCGTTTACATTAACCCAGCAACGTTTGGGCCAAATCGGGAGGCAGCTCTCCATTGGCCACCGCATCTACAACTGGGTGAGCATTCATTCGCCTCATACTTCTACCTCATGTACCCCATGGACTCATTGCAAACAACTATCGTGGAGACAAATAAATTGCCGTCGGAGCGGCATCATGGAGTTATCGGGTAAGGCGAATTGTTTCGTTGGATTGGAATCAGATTGGCTATGACACTAGAACCTCGTCGAGGCCCGATAACAGTCTTTTGGGAGTCCTCTGTACCTGACGGTTGTGTTGGAACTGCAGCAAACTACGGCAAGCTCTATGGAATGACGTGCCGTAGATTTCAGAATATTCAAAGTGCTCTTCTCTTTTCCCCAAGCCAAGCGCCATCTGAAGACCCGTGGTACGCTGTTAGACCACTTGTCGATTCGTTTAATAAACAGAGGAAACGGTGCATCTCTCCCGGAGCTGTACTATGTGTGGATGAATGTATGAGCTCGTGGCAAGGCAGAGAGGAGAAATATACCCATGACGGAATCCCTCGTCTTACGAAGATTCAGCGGAAGCCAGAGGGCGTGGGCGCAGAGCTAAAGTCTATCGCTGACACAGGAATTTTGCTAGGACTCGAGATCATGGAAGGCGCGCAACGACAATGCCAAAAAGCTTACAATGCAGAGTTTGGTGAAGGTACAGTAGTTGTTCTACGCCTTTCGCAACCTTTCGCAGGCAGTGGACACACAATCGTGGCAGACAGTGCGTTTTCTTCTGTAAAAACACTAGTTCAGTTGAATTCGCTGCTGGGACTATATTTCATGGGCATGGTGAAGACTGCAACGAAGGAGTATCCTCATCAACATATTACCAATTGGTCTAGTACTGCTCGCCTTCGCGGCAGTTATGTTGTTATGAAGAGCAACTGCATCAACGGAACGAAAATGTGTGCACTCTGCTGGAACGATCGAAAACCGAAGATAATCACATCCAATCGAGGGACCACACTACCGGGTTCCGATAGCGTACGCGTGCGCCATCGGCGCGTAGTTGAAGACGGTGAAATTCGCACATAGCGCCACAAGAAAAGGATACCGCGTCCATACATGGTAGAACTCTTCTTTGAGTATTTTTCGACAATTGATGTGCACGATCATTATCGACAGGGGTCACTGGATATTAATCGCGAGTGGCTTACACATTCGTGGTCTCACAGAATATTCGGAACGGTACTGGGGATGGTTGTTGTAGACTCCTACCTTGCTTATCGATTTAAAAAGAGGAGCGATGGCATTATGGCATGCTCAGCAGTTGCGTTCGGAGAGTTCGCTTCTCGTTTGGAGCACCAATTGATTTTCAACGACTACTTGACGGATCGAGCGAGGCGAGATAGTACCGCTGAGGGCGACTTGGATAACGCCAGCCTTCCCGTTCACACGCTCCTGGCATTAGGCGATCGTCCAAAATATCTGAAGTTGAAGAACACAGCTCAGCGAGCACAACGACGCTGCAACATATGCAAGAAGAAGGCCTCATTTTACTGTTCTGCCTGCTCAGATTGCGAACCTGATCAATATTTTGCATTGTGTGGATCGATGACCGGCCGAACGTGCTACCAGCAACACTTAGCAGCTTCACAAGACAGTTTGTAAAGCAAGGATTAACAATATCACTTGAAGTTTGTATGTAACAATCACTCTTTAAGCTGTCCTACCGGTAGGATTTTCAGCTGTCCCACCGGTGGGCTTTTCTTTAGGCGAGCTAAGGTTAATGGTTGAGAACGACTCTACACCAAAGTACGGTTCTGTCGTACATTTCAGCACTTCTGTGGTACACTTCTGTTTTTAGCCAAATACAGAAGTGTCGACACTACTGCACATTGAACCATCGTTGCGCTACACGGTTGTTGGCAGCGCAACGGCAACTTTTGATAAAAAGTGATAAATATTACATCCACCCACCAGACATAGATGTGGGGAGCTAGCTATTTCCCAATCTTCTCCGGCCCTCTGGCAAAAATAAGATATACTCGATCTGGCGTCTCTTCCACGGGGCTACACTCAGGAGCATGTCTAGCAGCGGTGGTGCATTGGGGAAACGCAAACGTAAGCGTCGTCCTGATGAAGAGGACGATCCAGAAGATGAGGAGGAAGACGCTTTTGGTGCGGGCTTCGTCCAAGAAAACGATGACGACCACAACTTGGGCTCAGATGTCGGTGACTACGTGTGTGACGACGACGATTCAGACTCTGAGGATCTGGAGGATTTCGCCACCATACCGCAGCAGTCCGCGCCTAACCGAGCGCGAGCGAGGAGGTTAGACGTAGCGCAGCGCATTCGAGACAGAGCGAGCACAACCTTCAGCACGGTCAAGATGTCATTGGGCGCCTTCTTAATAGAAGACGGGAAGACGCTGCTCGAATTTGAACATGTACTTGTGGACATGAACAAAGGAGTGATGGAGTGTTACGACTTGCTCAGCCTACACGTACTGCGGCTTTGTCGTGAGCGAAGGGCAATTCATTCGTTCGACAGGAACTACGTGCGTAAGTTCTTGTCGGCGGTGATGATTGACGCACACGAACCCCCTCTTGATCAAGAAATTCTCGACTCGCTAGAGCTGTACAACGTCTGTCGCCATCTCAACGCAGCAAGGGCTAGCCGTGTCAATATTTCAATGGGGTGGCAAAATTGCGCCGTCAGTGAGATAATGACGGCAATCCAGAATGATTTGCGGAGGAACTTCCTTCGAAGGTTCAATAGGTTTGTGCGTGTTTCATTGGGAGTGAGCGGAAGCACAGCCTATCGCCTGGTGTCTCGTATTACAGCCTCAGAGGAGTTCCAGCGTTCACCACCTGGATCGCCAACCAGACAGCGTGATGACAACTTCGTGTTCGAGTGGCGTGGAGAAATGCCACGGAGAAACAACAATCAACTCGACTACTCTACACATTTGCTAGTGCCAATGACTTATCGCTTTCTACACGCTATCGAAGAGCACAATGCACATGTCGGGCGGCTCGCGCAACGAACTCGCCTAGAGAATGCAGACCCCCCATGCTGTGATTCAAATCTTGCAGGGGACTGTGAAATCTTTCACGGTCCTGCCGACCAAAAAAGGATTCGGCGTCAGCCACATGAAGATGGATTCGACGGGATTACGCGAGCTCATGCTGCGATGTGGCCTCAATCCACCCGGTATCCATCAACGGAACCGAGTGAGGGGTCAATTCTGGCAAAGGTTCTTTTGCATCGATAAGGTGGAGACGGAAAACCGCAAGTTCGCTAACGAGATCGGTACGGACGGCTCCGCAGTTAGTATACGAGTGCGAAAACCCGAGTACGAGGCTATCACGCAACCCAAAGCACCGGCCATGGCGATGTTCGACGCCCGCTGGGGGCTCGATCCTGGACGTTGTAACCTCTTCGTTGCTACCAACCAAAATGGCGATACTGTATCATGCACTGCAGCAGAGTTCTGTGAGGATGCGCGCTACACTAAGAGCTGCCAGAAAATAAGACGATGGACGAAAGATCGGGACGACATTCGGGCTGCGCAGCAAGCGATTCCGACTATGAAGACAGCCTCGGTGGACGGGTTTCGGCGCTACATCAACATCAAGACTGCACATATGGACCTCCTAATGACTTTTCAGCGGCGAAAGCCGTTTCGACGCCATCGCCTACGTCGATACATCTACAAGAAGAGAAAACTACAAAAGCTGTGTCGAACGTTGGTTCTGCCTGGGCAGCGAGTTGCCGTAGGATTCGGTGATTGCTCAAACTACGACCCTACCGGCATCATCAAAGGACACCCGAACGTTCCTGCGAAGGAGTTTGAGCGCGAGCTGGCGGAAACTAGGGGCTGAACAGTCGTCTCCATCGACGAATTTCTGGCGAGCAAGATCCACTACGAGTGCCAACAACGACTGTCAAGACAATTCCCTTGCTGCCGCCACCGCCGCAACGCTCCTGTTGGCGTCTCCACATTCCCTGTGTACAGTGTGCTCCATTGCCGAAACAATGGTTGCTCTGGCATTACTGTACACAGGGACGTGAATGCCTCCAAAAACATGCTTCGACTTCTCAACTGCGAACTTTATGGTCAGCCTCGCCCCGCTGCATACGCGCGATAACTTGGAGGAGATGTGTCGAGATCCATACTCAAGTGCCTCTATGTGCCTCGATCGAAAGTGAAAGGTAGCATGGAGGTAGCTCGTAAACTCGAGCATTGATCAGGACTATGGGACCTTACTGTAGTTCAGCTTTAGGCGAGCTAAGGTCAAAACTTCACGCCGAGCCTGCGTCGTCAGCAAAACTTCATTGGGCCTTTTCCGCATTTATCGGTTTCCGCAATTTTCACCAATCCATGCCCTTCTTACTCAATTGGTCAGCCAATAAAATGGCTTGAAAATGGATCCCCCCCCTGTCATTTTTCACAACTCATCCAAGCCAAGAAAGACACGATGGCTGACGGCTACGACCCGCAGAAGTCTCGCGTGGCGGAGGACACGCTGGCCGATTTCCTGCGCGCGCCTCTCACGGGCGACCTGACGGAGGTTCCTGGCATCGGCCCCGCGGCGGTGACGAAGCTCGGCAACTCGGAAGACGGGGAGGAAGCCATCAACAACACGTTCCAACTCATTGGCAAGTTCCTCATGCTCAAGGTGCGTCCCGACAGAATTTGACCAATGAGAGGGGAGGAGGAGACGATGTTAATCGTGCTGGTAATTGTGAACAGGACAATTCGGACGACAGCGACGACGGAATGATCGACTGCGCGGCCCACTGCGACGCCTTCTGGTTCTGGCTCAAGGCCAAGGGCATCACGGCCTTCAGAAGGTCAGAACGAGTGCTAACTCTAGTACTAAAGTGCAGAGACTGACTTAACTGTGTGTATTTGTAGTGGTATTGTGATGGCCATTGCCGAGAAGGTGAACACGATGCTGCCTGGTATTTATGACGCAGCGGAGTTTCAGTGATTCAGCAGCAACGTGAAGACAGAATAAGTAGAAATGGCGGGCTAGCTAAGGACGACGGCTGCGTCACATGGAAGTTTCCACAGTAGGAGAAAGATGCAGTTGTGCATCAAACAGTTTAAGAACAAAGTGAATGGAGAGGAAGATTGAGTCGTCTTGAGGTGGTTGATGTTCCTCAGACTATTCAGTGGCTTAACAAACAGTTGAAACAACATGCACTGCAGATAGATATGTCCGTGGGAGGACATGAAATAATAGAGATTTACGCTGGCTTAGCGTCGAGGAGCGGCGGTGTTGGACAGCTGCGGTGGAGCAGCAGCAGCAGCAATCCCACCATCCAGGGACGACACTTTGGCCAGCCAGCGGATGAGGATCTGCGCCATAAATTGCGGCAGTTGACGACGTCGCAGGAACTGCCACACGCGCAGCCCGATAAACACGACGAGTGCTGCACGAAACGTGCGGTTCCGCACCCATCCGCGCACAATGAGGAACACCTGCCGCACACGAGCCTCCACCGCCAGCAGCACTGAATTTTCAGCGCGTGCAACCAGCTCCTGCTGACGCGCAGTCACCCGTTGCAGCTCTGTCGAATGTTGCACCACATCATCTTCCAAGTTCTTGACCAGGGACACCAAACTGTTACGGATCTGCTCCACCTGCTCCAGTTGCTGATTAAACATCGATCGGTTGTCGCGTGTGAAGTGCAGCAGATGAGCTTCCAGCTCATCTCGTTTCTTGGCCTCGTCCTCCACACGGTCCTGGAGCTCTCCCAGCTCATCATAAATTCTCGGCAGACGTTCAAACATGCTCGTAGACCTCCTCACACGCCCCCCAGGGGTCGTAGATCCAGCATCAGACGACAACCGTCCAGTAGGGACGTCGCTCGCATTGGTTCTGGGGTCCCCAGAGCTCCCCAAGTTGGCACTGCGACGCCAATCGTCCACCAAATTGTCCAGAGCCGTCGTATATCGCTTCATGGCCTCCTGTCGCGTCATGCTTCCTAGATTCCTCCACTTTTCCCACTTGGACAGCTCCAGTTTGCTGAGTCCCGTAGGCGGCGCAGTAGTCGGACAGGGCCCCGCTGTGGCCTGCTGGTAATAGGCGTAAAAGTCCTTCTTAGGCGACGAGTTCTCCTGCGTCAAAATCCGATGCGGACCCTGGTAACTCTCGACGAACAGAACTGCCCCCGCAAAGTCCGTCTCCAGCTGCGCGCAGGAATCGCACGTCGAGTGCGAATGCGCCGTGGACGACGTAGCGGAAGAGGACAAAGAGCGCAGGTCGGCGGTCTCCACGTCCTCTGCGTCCTCCACCTCGAGTGATGGCGCAGTGGACAGCAGGCGCGTACGTGCCGCCTGCACGCCCGAGGCCTGCGAGACCACGGAGCTGAAGAGAGACGGCGTTGCTAGCGACGGCATCACGCCAAGTGAGCCCAGAACGATTTGGAATGTCGACGTTGACAAGTTAATACATCGCCTAAAAGTGAGCTAATAATTGGCTAATTTGTGCTACATGTAGTGCTTTTTGGGCCATTTTTAGAGGTTGAATAGGGGCTAACAGAATTTGAACTTGTAAACTGTATGCAGTTAGTCTTTAATAAAGGTCAGACCACATCTACTGGTTGAAGCCACTTGGCAATCTCCCCATCAGCAATGGTGTCGACGTCGACGGCTGTGGCGGTTGTGGTGCTGCTGTCCAGCGCGCTGCTGATGCTTGGAGACCGCGTGGACCTCCCTCCGCTTGCGGCGCTGAAGCAGCAGTGGGCGGCCAGCAGCGGCTACGATCTGGCGGATCTGTCGGCTCCTGTGCTCTACGGGAAGCCTCTGCAGGCGCTGGCCTACATCTCCCGCCTCCCGGTCTTCGGCCGCATCCTGTGCAATCAGTTGGCCAAGGACAATAAGATCCTGGAGGTCCGAAAATTTGCTGCGTCCATTCCGGACTTGCCGCTGTATTATCCGTACTTGGAGCCCACGGAGAGTGACTTTGGGAAAGGAGAAGAGGAGTTGTCGCTTGAAGATTTCAGCAAGAAAGGAGCGAGGGTGAAGGGAACGGGCGCGTTTTTCAAGCACTGGAGCATTGCCGACTACACATCGCGCTACGCTTCGGGGGAAGTGACTCCTGTGCAAGTGGCGAAGGCTCTGCTGACTGCTGTCGAGAAGAATCAACAGAGCGAGTTCCCGTTGAATTTGTTCGTGGAGAAGCACGACGAGGAGATTCTGGCGCAGGCCAAGGCGTCAGCTGAACGTTATGCGCGCGGAAAGCCATTGGGTGTGTTGGATGGAGTGCCAGTGGCGATCAAGGATGAAGTGCACATCAAGGGCCACCGCATGTTCACGGGCACAAGTTTCTTAGGATATGAAGAGGACGTGGCAAAGGAAGATGATCCCCCAGTTGCAAGGCTTCGCGCAGCAGGAGCTATCGTCCTTGGAACTACCAACATGCACGAAATTGGAGCGGGCGTCACGGGCTACAATATGCACTACGGCACGGTACGCAACCCGTACAACCCGAAATGTTACACTGGTGGGTCTTCCAGTGGCTCTGCGGCAGCGGTCGCGTCTGGTCTGGTGCCACTAGCACTTGGACTAGATGGAGGAGGCTCCATCCGGATTCCTTCTGCGCTCTGCGGTGTCGTCGGTATTAAGCCGACGTTCCAGCGTATCCCTGCTGCGGCAGCAGACTGTCCGTCTGTGGCTCACGTTGGCCCGATCGCAGGTTCCGTTCGTGACGCTGCTATCGGCTATGCTGTCATGAGTGGCGGCGATGAGGCCATCTTCCCTCGTGGTAAGACTCAGCCTCCTGTGGACTTGCATTCGTTCGAGGACACAGCTTCGCTCAAGGGTGTTCGCATCGGCTACTTCAGCGACTACACGAACCACTCGTCACCGGAAATCGCCGAGGCAGTCACCAAGACACTCAAATCTCTCGAGGCCCGTGGAGCTGAACTAGTGGAGACGCCACTGCACCATTTGACAGCCATTCACGTCGCACACAGCGTCACTATCTCGTCCGAATTCGCCCAGAACCTTGATAAGTACTACGAGCGCCTTGGCGAGATGTCTCCGGAAGTGCAGCTCGTCCTGACGTTCGGCCGAAGCTTCACTGCGATGGACTTCCTCGCAGCTCAGCGTGTTCGTGCGTTTGCACTGCGTCAGTTCCAGGAGAATGTGCTGAGCAAAGTGGACGCGTTCGTGACGCCCTCGGCCGGCATCACAGCTCCTGAAATTCCGCCAGTAGCGTTCGAAGTCGGTGAACTCAACGCACAGCAGCTCGGAGACATCTTCCGCTTCAGCGTGTACGGCAACCTCATCGGCGTCCCGGGTGTGGCTGTCCCTATCGGCTACGACTCTCGTGGATTGCCCATGTCCATCCAGTTCCAGAGCGCCCATTGGCAGGAGAACACCATGCTGCGTCTCGCCCACGCCACCGAAGATCTGTACACCAAGACGCAGAAGAAGCCGCAGATTTACTTCTCCATCCTCGATGACGCCAAACAGGCCAACAACTAACTTGTCGAGTGAGTGCACGGCAACTTCAACAAAATTTCACGATTTCGTCTTGCCGCCAGAGTCTATTGCAACATTTAACATTTTTCCAATTGCCCAATCAAATCGAACAACAGCTGGGCTATTGTTATTTTGTTTGCAATCATCGATAATGGAGTCCGCGCCACCACCTGCGGCGGATGAGACGTCTGTGCTCATTATGGGGCATCGCGTAGCCTTCCCCGCTGGCAAGAACCCGTTCCCAGCTCAGCTGGCTGTCATGAGCAGCACTTTGGCGGCGCTGGAGCGTAAACAACACGCATTGGTGGAGTCCCCCACAGGTTCCGGTAAAACGTTGGCACTTTTGAGCTCCTGCATCGCGTTCCAACGTGATTACATGGAAGAAGCACTGACAACTTATCGCCAGCAACAAACTCAATGACGACAACAAATGCAAAAACGGATGAGGGCCCAACAGGAACTGTAACAGCAGCAGCAGCAGCAACAACAACAACAGGCTCAGAATTTGAGTCAATTTAGTCAATTCAGTCAATTCGATCAAGCTTCAGGTTGGGATGACGACGCCTTTGGCCTGTTGCAACGCAGTGCCAAGAGGTTTAAACGAGAAGGTGGCTCTGCTCCAGTTGTTAGTAGTACAGATATCCGCCAGGAGACTCAGGAACAGGAACAATTGACGAAGCAAGAGACACAAGGAGTTTTGGGCCAGGAAACTCAACAAGTGAAGCAAGAGATTAAAACTGAGGCGGAGGCTGCTTTTGGACCGAATGACTTGCAGAACGACCAGCCGCCGGTGCCTCCCAAGATGTTCTTTTGTTCACGGACACATTCGCAGTTGGCACAGGCGGTGAAGGAGCTCAAAGGTTGTCCGGAGTCGTACATGAGGATGACACCAGGCTCGACCAAGCTGCAGTCGTGTGTTTTAGCCGCAAGACGGATGTTGTGTGTGAACAAGGAGGTGAATAATGAGCCGCTATTCGTGAATGAAAAATGTCAGGAGCTGCGGATGCAGAAAGAACGACGGCGGATGGCAAACGATGAAGAGGAAGAAGGGGGATGCCCGTATAACCAAACGAGTTTCTATAGTCTGCGTGTCCAGACGCCGCAAGTTTGGGACATCGAAGATATCACGGCAGCGGCCTCCAACTGTATGGAATGTGCGTACTTCTTCTCCAAGAATGCGCTTGAAACAGCACATATTGTTTTCTGTCCGTACAACTATGTGCTGGATCCGTCAATTCGCAGGGCTGTCGGGATTAAGTTGCAGAACTCTATTGTGGTGCTGGACGAAGCTCACAACGTTGAAGACACATGTCGCAACGGCGCCAGTCTCGAGATGACTGATAAGATGCTGGCCAGTGCGATCAAGTCTTTTGACGACGTTATCTGGCAGGAGAATGGTGTAAGCCGCCAGCCACCAGGCTACGATGCAGTCCGTCGCATGCTGAGTTGCGTCGAAACGTGGTTCGCAAAGAATGAGGAACTTGTGAGAGATCCAGACGACATTGATGACGACGATTGTCACGTACTATGGAGCACTGAGGATGCATTGCAAGTGCTGCGCGACTGCAAGCTTACGGAAGTGTCCGGTGCCGGCATCGAGGAAATCGTACAACATGAGCATATGAAGTTATCGTCTCCAGGCACGAAGGTTATGCTGGGTAGTCGGGCCTTGACTACTGTCGCGAGGATAATTTCAGTTGCGACCTACATGTTCAGTGACAATTGCAAGAATGCAGACGACTTCAAGTTGTTAATTACCAAGAAGATGAGGACGGATGACAAGGGCGAAGAAGTGATTGATACGAAGCTGTGTATCTGGTGTCTGAGCGCGGCAGTGGTATTCTCGGACGTTGCGCGCAACTCACACAGCGTGATCCTTGCCTCCGGAACACTGAGCCCGATGGACTCATTTGCAGGCGAGCTTGGCGTGGATTTCCCCATCCGTCTAGAAGCAAACCACGTGGTGAATATGCGAAACCAAGTATTTATTGGCGCTCTCATCCATGGACCGGGTGGCGTTGACTTGTTATCAACTTACAAGAACCAGCAGAATTTCCAGTATCAAGATGCGATGGGTCTATTGTTACTGCAATATGCGCAAGAGATCCCCGGTGGGATTCTCATGTTCTTCCCGTCATATGCACTGATGGGCATATTGGTGACGCGCTGGAAGCAGACAGGTGTCTGGGCGCGACTTGAGAAGCACAAAAAATGTTCAGTGAGCCGCGCCAGGGTGGGAAGGAGTTTGATGCGCTGCTTGACAAGTACAAAAATATTATCGCGGAATATACAGCTGCACGCAGTACTCCAAGTGGATGGATTCGCAGCACTGACGAACCGAACAAGACGGGTGCGATTTTCCTTGCTGTGTATCGTGGGAAAGTCAGTGAAGGTATTGACTTCTCCGATGATAACGCTCGAGCAGTGCTTGCTGTTGGGATCCCGTTCCCAAATTTCAAGGATCTTCAAGTGTCGCTAAAGCGCGAGTACCAAGACAACAAATCTCGTGTTAATAGAAAACTGGTAAATGGTTCCTGGTGGTATAAACTGCAGGCGTTACGAGCTCTGAACCAAGTGCTGGGTCGATGCATTCGACACCGCCGCGATTACGGTGCTCATTTTGATCGACTCTCGACATCGCGGGAACTCGTACGGAAATTCGCACTCGAAGTGGATGAGGCCCCACGCGCAGGAATTCGCGTCGTCCGAAGATTGCGGCCGTCTCTTTGCTGAGTTTTTCCAAAGGAACCAAGCGGAGATGCCGGTGCTGACGCCTGCGCCTGCGCCAGAACCTGAACCTGCTCCTGTACCATCAGCACAGACACCTACATCACTTGGGCCGATAGTGCTTGAGTACGAGGAGGAGATTTCGATCAAAGCAGAACCTCAAACCGTTCCTTGAGTGACGCGTTTATTAATCAGGTGCAGCAGCAGCGAAGGAGAATTACAATGGATTATTATAAATTTGATTTGGATGAAGTGGATGAAAGGAGAAGCCTACGGTGCATCGCATGACGCTGATGGGTTGAACAGGAACTTGTGCACAGCCAGCGGGATAAGCGTGTGTCCGGAGCAGCAGCCTCGGGTTTCGTCGGACGTAGACTTGATAGTCGATGCCAACAGGTTTCGCAGGAATGGGGTGAGTTTACGTGCGACTCGTTCGTTGCTGGCGAGTCTCATCATAAGCCCGTCCGGGTTCTCGCCAAACACATACCAGTTCAGTATCGCCGAGCAGAGGTCGCAGCGTTCACCGCGGTGAACCGAGTCCACGATCTCGTGCAGTTCAGTGGCAATGTCTTTGAACTCGAACAATTCACGTTGGATTCGGGATTCTGTTGGTGTTGTCGAAAGACCCGAGCAGGTATTGGAAGACGAAGCCATGGACACCTCAACGGTAAGGCGGGTATTGCTGCCTTTGCCGGAACTTGAGACTCGAATTGAGTCGATTTTCTTGAGCTCCAGTAACGCGTTTCGTCGAGTCGAGACCGTTGCAGGTTCGGAGTCGGCAGGTACCAGGACCTCGAGCTTAGCACCCCAGCGGTCGGACAGATTCGGCAGCATTGTCGACGATGGTCACGTAGTGTGAAATGCGGTGCAAGTTGGAAAGTGAAGTCAAGAAGAGACTTCGGGCGTGGCCATCGCAGCCGTAGAGACCACTCATAAGCCTCACCTCCTGCAAGTGGATTGCGCTCACCTTTGGCTTGATGTACATGGTACAGCACCGTACGAAAAAGTCATCCTATCTGGCAAAAGGTCTAATCGTGCGGATAATCCCTTGCGCTTTACCACCAATGACGATTCGGGAATGGCCAAGTTTCATTGGGCACAGGCTGTGCCGCACAACAGCGCGAGGACAGCAGTGCTGCCGCAATGGAAAGCATGCAACTATAATACACTAGGACTGGCATATGAGGTGGCGTGCTATTTTAACGCAAGGCAACAAGCGCATGTCAATGCATCAAATTGGCTTGCTGGGTTCCATTTTGCAGCAATTACCACGAGCATCTACAGCAACAGCAGCCTCTAGTCTTGATCTATAGCGGCACGCAATCGACACACCCACCCAACGCTGTTAGTCCCAGCTGATAACCACACACGGCCGACGATTATTTCTACTTACGTGCACGCAGCGGGTCCTCAACGTATTGCTTGCGCTTCGTAGTGAACGACTTGGTGAACGACTTGTCTCCCGCCTTGGTGAGTCTATTTTTTGCTAGGCTTCGTAGGGCCTGCATCGCAGCAACCACACAGACAACAGTAAACAAACACGTGAGCCGTGCCCTCCTCCACCTTTTTGCAGCAACCATCTACCTCACGTCTCTTTTTCAAAGGCTTGGTACGGTTGCGCTGCATCACGACGATGGGGATCACGCCCATGGCCAGCACCGCCACGAGCCCGATCCAGTTCATCAGCGAGTCCTCCACGCCGTCACGCGCGAAACGAGCTGCTTCATCGAAGTTCCTACACAACAGAAAGAATTTGTCAAACTGTAAGCACCACACATAAAAGTATCCAATCTGAACCACATCCACGTACTCGAAGCCCTGGTCGTCGGCAATACCATAGACGTCGTACTTCTCACGACGCTCCGGGTCCGACAGCACGCGGTAGGCTGCAGCAGCGCGAACAATAACAATTATTAGCGTCACGTCTCCAATGTATCAAAACGACTGTCGATTCACCGTTGGAGATCTTGACGAATTCCTCTTTCATGGCCTCGCGGATCTCCTCCGTCTGCTTGTCCGGGTGATACTTGAGCGACAGCTTACGGTATCTGCGTCAAGGGAAAACAATAAGAGCTCATTAGCTTTTCATGTGGATGGTGGTAAAAGTTGAATTTTCCGGCTGCTACGCACGCGCGCTTCATCTGGGACGACGTGGCCGAAGACGACACGCCCAGCAACTCGTACAGGTCCTGGCCGAGCGCCGCCGTGGCGCACAGCAGCAGACACAGCGCGCCCAAGAGCACGCGCTTTCCCAGCATTTTTGCTCGTCACAAATGGGAGATACGCGGCACCAGCGCTGATCAGCCAATCATAGATTTTCTTTGCTCGACCAGATTTCTATTGGCAGTTTTTAGTCCGGTTTTTAGTCCGAGTTGACACGGATGACCTCCTCGGGGGTCACTACCAGATCCAACATGCGATCATGAGCTGCTAACGGCACTTGCTCCACGAGCTGCGGCGTCAAACAAAGACCCTGCAAAGGCAACATTTCCATCAGCTAAATGCAATGCACAACATTGCATTGCAATTCCACGTACGATGGTGGTGGGCGGCGCATGTCCGATAGCGTCGTAGTGTTCCGTCAGTCGACGCAGGAACGAGTCTGCAGCAGCAAAACGTCAGCAACCCAAGACACATAGCCTCTGTAACTGCAGCAACGTTCTCACCGTAGTATCCTTTGCCATGGCCCAATCGTCCTCCTCGACGGTCGAAAGCGACGCCAGGCAGCAGCACGAGCTCCAATTCGGCTCCTTGCACGGCGTCGTCACGCGGCGTTCCGTCTTCCAAAAGCAGGGGTGGGTCTGGGATCTGCCACTTGTCCTATAGCACAGTTTGCAGTCCGATCAGAATCACTGACGAGCCTCCTCTACTGACAGCATTCTTATCGAACCTTGGGGAAGCTGCGAATATCCTCCATGGACTGCGCCTGCAGCATCTTTAGGTCGTCCGCTGAGCGACCCATGATCTTGGGCACGAACACCTTCTTATTAGCAGCGAATGCGGCCTCCAGCAGCGTCGGCGTGGCCGCCTCCTTGGGCACCTCCAGATAAACGCTGACTCCTCGAGCTCTAGCGAACTCTGGCAGCGCGCATACCCGCTCCGCCAGCTGGAGACTCTGCTCTGTCACCTCGGCGTCTGGGAGCGCCTTCAACGTGGTTGCGATACTGCGCCGCAGCTCCTTCTTGAGCGCGGCCATGTCCTCGCTACTGCTCGCCAACGTCGAGCTACTGCTCGAAGCCATGCCCAAAAAGTGACAATCCGCGGGACTAAAAATCGACGGCGGACCAAACGGCTACCTAGATTTTACTTGACTTTTGTATGGACCTGAGTCTGAGTCTCTGCCTCGATCCAAAAGGTACAACTTCCCAAAAACCTGCTCTGATATGACTGTCTAACACAATAATCTCCTCCGGTACTACTTCCATTAAATGCCGTTGAACATATACAAACATGCTTCTTTATAGCGATAGCGACCCATGAGGTTTGGCAGATTTCTCGTAATTCTTCCAAGAAGGTTGCAAAGCGCCGGCCTCATAACGCCTTTTAGCTCCGAGCGGACAAGCGCCATGAATCGCCTCGAGAGGGCCTTGTCCTCGAGCTCAGCGCTAGACGACGACGCGCCCTACTCCTGTACGTTTCCATCACTGCAAAATGCCCAATAATTCTCCACTCACAATACTGTTGCAATGCAGCTCGAGGCTCGGAGTGCTTTGACATGGATCTGGACGAGGAGGAGGCACTACGCAAAGCTGCACGCGCGGGCATCCAACTGCTGGAGACGAACCAGGCGCTAAACGAAGAGGTGACGGCGCTGCGTGAGCAGGTGGCGGCCTTGGAGCGTGAACGACCGAAGCTGAAAGCCCATTTGGACGCTCGAGAACAGGAACTGGCTGGGGTGACGAATAGCCGCAAGGATTTACTCATGGAGGCCAGTGCTCTGCACAATGAGCTCAAGGCCAAGTCGGAGTTAGTGACGGATCTATTGGAGAGGGAAGATCTGCTAAAACAGAGGGTGGGGGAGGCTGAAGCGGCCAAGGTATTGGCGGAGAATCAGATCGCAGTGCTGCAGGCGGAACTCGAGCTACTGAGAGCAGAAACGGCCAAAGCGGAGGCTGCAGAGCAGCATTTTGCGGTGATCAACCCTGCGTCGACGTATGATTCGAATCAGGCGAGTGTCTTCACGTACGCGGACTATGAGGAGCTGCAGCAGCGTCTGCATGTCACGTCGGAGGAGAACGAGGCCCATGTACTGGAAGCTAAAAGTCTTCGGAAAGAGGTGGATGCATTACGCCGCAAAGTGAGTAAATTGCCAGAGTGTGTTGCGCATATCGAACGGCTTGAAAAACGGAACGAGAAACTGCAGGGTGCCAATGAGACGCTGCGTGAAGAACGGATGGAAGAACAAGCGGTGCTGGATAGTCTTCGCTCGATGAATCTCGTGTATAAGAAGATTGCCGAGTCTCGCCCGTTTGCAGCAGACTGCACGTGTTCGCAGCAACCGGAGGAGGCGGACCCGCAGTCGATGGGTGTGACGGTGCGAGATGTGCTCATTGAAACCAACATGAAGTTGGAAGGAGATCTGCGAGAGTTACGTGCAGCTATGAATTTGCCGAACATTATTTCGGAGAATGCTGAAGAGGAAGTGTTGGAGCAAGCGCTCAGACGAGTGGGGAGTAACAGCAGCAATGGGTCGGCGGGGTCCAACATAACGAGTAGTAGTGGAGAATCGATGGAGACGGCGAATGAACGGCTAACTCGCAAGTTGCAGCTCATCACAGAGAAGTATAATCTGTCGAAGGAGATGTTACGCCACACGAAGGTGCAATGGTGTGCTGCAGTCGCATCGCAGAAGGCGCTGGAGGAGTGCAACGAGTCTGCCCAAGAAGAGATTTCCCGACTAACCCAGCAGCTGGACTATCACATTGTAGCACTCGCCGACATGGACGTCGATGATAAAGAGAAACAGATTCGAGCTCTTGTGGATGGAGACGAGAGTGGCAAGTGGACAGAGGAGTCTTCGCCGTTCCCAGCTCCACCCGGCGATCTAAACTCGCCCCTGATCAGGTGTTTGCTGGACCATTGGAGTACGGACAAGTCCAAGGTCATGATGCTCACGGACTGGCTACACAACTCAATTCGAGGCACAGGGCGATCTACACCATTGCGACTGCTGAACTTGACGAGTGAGGTTGCTGCAGGCTTCACGCAGCTCTTGGTGCCTATCATGCGTGAACGGCACGGCGTCTCCGTAAGTATTTACCGTCGCGACAGCGTGCACGTATTGTCGGACTTGGTACTGCAGACCAACCACCCCACCGTGACGGTGCAGTCGTATTCCGCAACCGCCTCTAAAGTTACTAAAGTCGAGCGTGACCCGGAAGAATGCAGCGAGCCCGAGCTGGACTCTGCATCGTGCCGAACTCGAGGGAGCTCTGGCGATAGCGTCCTGCTCAAGGGCGAGGCGCAGTTCCTGTACGGGTGAAATGCCGCAGTGCGAGCACACACCAGCTGGCTTTGCGCAAAGTATATGGCCACCCCTGTCTTCCGTGAATCACACCGTGTTCAATTGCAGTTCCATTTTGGAAGGCGCGAGACTGAAGTCCGACCTGCTCGATAGACTTTTCCACGTTATAGCGCTTATAGCGTCTTGAACACGCCAGGTCTTTCCAGTGTATATGATTGCTTGCATCAAACCAAATGCACAACACGACAAAATGTACTTCGACGTTGAAGTTGTCGATGTTGAGGTGGATTGTGAGCAACATGATACCAGCCGAGAGAGAGCATTGCATCGGTTTTCTTGTCGGTCCAGACGCGCCCTCGCTGTCATTTAGAGAAACGCTGGCGTGCAATGGCACTTGCATGAATCACTGATCTCACGAACGCGACCGAGCTGTCTGGCCTCCGGACTGCACCGACAACGTAGCGTCGAGTGATATATCGGCCGCCCACAAATTTAGTCCCTCGAAGCTGCCAGCCGAAGTGTTGGATCCTATCCCTTCTCTCTGCTGGAGCTAGCTAGGTTCACTAGGTTCACGACAGGGGGTTTCGCGGTTGCGATGGCACAGAAGGGATTCATGAGGCTCACTTGAAACACCCAGCCAGAACGCTACGTCGAGCAATAATCTACACGTGGTGGACAGCCGCAACTCGCGACGCTTGGGTGCGCCTCCGCGGCTGGCCTTCCGTCACTCCCGAATTCTTCCTCTCGAGCGCAGAGTCTCTACGTCGACGCCACCGCAACGCGTACACAACAGGTCCCAACATGCTCATGGACAAGGAGTCACCCTTCAGCAGCCGGAGCCGGAGCCCGAGCGGCGACGTGGCGACGTTCGTCTTCCCTGCCAACTTCTTGGAGCCCACGACGCCCGAGACGTTCCTGGAGCTGGACCCCGCCGGGTTCTTCACGCACATCAGCAGTAATAGCAATGGCGCAACCAAAGGAAGTTGCGTCTCCTCGACGTTCGGTCGAACGCCTTCGCCTCGGACGGCGATTGCCATGAACTGCTGGATGGAGCCGTCTCGAGAGCCGTGCACGGACGAGATCCCGTGGTCCGATCTCGTCTTCTGGCTGGGCAACGCGTCGACGGGGGAGGTGGTCTGCTCGTGTGCGCAATGCGCTCGACGAGCGTTGCGAGGATATAATGGGGGCTATCTGAGGCAGCACCGCTACTCGCCCTATCAGCAGCAACAGCAACAGCAACAGCAGCGGCGGGTTTCATCACGAGTGCCAGTGATCAACCTGCCGCGTATCGAGGGCGTCAACTGAAAAGAGAGCCACCGTTTCCTATAGTCCGTGTATAAGTTAAAATACGCTGCGTCCCGCCAGCGCGGGTTTTGAATGACACAACCTGAATCTTATAGCTGCGTTGCTTCACCCATGGTCTCCTTGCTATGCCTGCGCGGCTTGCTAAGAGCGTTGCAAATCGGTTCTGAAAACGCCGCGGAGACTTGGCTGTTGCAGTAGCGCAACAGATCTTTTCGCTTGCTTCAACACGGCGCTGCGCAATGCGGCGACTGCAAGAGGTGACGTGATGAGGGGCTAGGCGAGGGAGCGGCGGCAGAAACGGGCCGCGAGAGCTTCAATTTCCCACTTCGACGTGGACGTCGAAGTTGATTTGAATGGCGGGCGCGCGCCGCGAGAGGCACAGTTCGCGGCGAATCTACAGTACACCAGCGATATATGCGAGCCGACCAGAGACGTTGTTGAAGTGTCGATTTGACAATGGTCTCCGAGCTCTGGCGCTCGGCGGCAGGAAGGATCCGCTGCAAGGCTTGCACAGCTGAACGCGGCCAAATTTTTTTTCAGAAACGTGCTCGGTGATAGCGTGCAAGAGCAGGCTGTTGAAGTCGCTCTCGAACACAGCGCTCTCTGTGCCAATTCTCTCTGCCTTCGTTCGCAGCGGAGACCGTGCTCCCTCGCACGCAAACTGTCGAGTCCCGCTGATGTCGACAATGTCGAAGTGGAAAGCAGACCGCGCTCCCCTTGTGTCGTTGGCGTGGCGGGCACCGATCCCCATCGTGGCGCTGATCGCGACCCGTTTCTAGGTAAGCCCTGCAACTCGGTGCAAAAGCCGACTGTGAAAATGGGTGGAGATCAGGGCGCCGCTTAGGCAGCGCTTGCGTCTGATTGACCAAAAGTACCAAGCGGAGATCTGTCTCAAGCGATCCGCTTCAATGTCACGCAGAACCGGGGCTGAGTCGCATCTTTCTTCAACAATCCACCGCGATGTGCCAGTCGCCCACCACTTCAACGCGCGCGCAGCGGGCAGGAAGATTCGTCGTCGGCATCGGCGCCGGAGATCGCTCTGGAGAGACACCAGTCGCTGTTGCCAGCACTCGCCGGGGGCCAGCGCCCGAAGACACTGACGCTTCTTTTTTGTTGAAGTTGCAAGGAGTCAGAGCCAGGTCCGTTCTGTTTCATCCTTGCCCAATCAGCGTCGCCGATCTTTCACTTCAACAACGTTAATCTTAGACAAGCCCACGCAGCAACATTCCCTCTGTAGAAATCAATACCCCGTAAAACAGTATTTGATGGTTTCCGAAAACAATGCTCTCTGCAACCTCTTACTTCTGGTGAAATTGCTATGGAGCATACCGCTAAGTTTGCGCGTGAGGAGCCGGCCGTCGATTGACGATACCCGCCGCGACGATTGGATGAAAATCGTCCCGTTGACGTATGTGGGGTTGAGGCAACTCGGCTCGGGGGAGAAACACGTAGGACGCGTTGCCAGTTGGTGGTGAGCGGCCTCACTTCGCAATTCGGATCACTCCAGCTAAGAACCTGTTATCATAGTGGTAGTACCTGACAATGGACATGCGCTCCTTAATCCACCAGGGCTCGGCCCCCAGCATCAGCATCGGCATCAGCATCAGCGACAGCGCCGCCTCCAATTCTGCCACCACTACCAGCAGCTTCCCCACGTCCGCAACGCTCCCCGTGCCGTCCTTCGCAGCCAACATTCGGCCGCAGCCGACCATCTTCCAGCGCTCGGCTGCAGCTCCTAGCGCCGCGCCGACGCTGGCGCCTCTTCGCTTCATCATCCCCAGCTCCCGCACCAGCAGCAGCTTCGGAGTGCCGCCCTCCAGCCAGCCCGTGTACAGTCTGAACGAGCCCGAGCGCGAGCCGCAGCCGCAGCACTCGATGCTGTTCCCGCAGGACCGCTACACGATCAAGACAGAGCAGCAGCCGCTGTCCCCGACTAGCGACCAGTTGCTGGACGACCACAAGCTGCCCAAGAAGATGACTCCCAAACGCGCGCGCGCGCCCAAGCTCTCCAATCGCTCCACCAAGAGCAAGGCTCGGCCGGGGCTACGCAAGGGCAAGTGGACGGAGGAAGAGAGTCGATACGCAGCCCAACTGACCAACTACTTCAAGGAGGGGCTGCTGCCGCTCGAGAGAGGCACGATGCTTCGACTGTACCTGTCGCAGAAGCTGAACTGTGAGCCCATGCGGATTACAAAGAAGTTTACAGGTGGCGAGTGCATCGGCAAGCAGGTTTTCCGTCCTTGCAGTCCCACGCCAGAGTCCCGAGTGAGGATCATGCAGGCGCAGCTCGAGCTTGTGACGCTCGAGGCGGCCTTTATCAAGAAACTGAAGGAGAACCGAGAAGAGCCGCCTGTGCCGACGGACGAGTTTGATCCGCGCCCCTCGTCGGGTCATAGGTCGCGGCCTGTGCCGCTCAAGCCTCGGATGTACGACGAGAAGGAGGAAGGAGACGAGGAAGATGCCAACGCAGTGGGTTTGCTCCTGGATTTCTTCTACAAGGCCAACCGGAACGAGAAGAAGAAGGGAGGAAAGGGATCTTCTGCTTCTTCTAAGCCGACCAAGGACGCCGAATCTTCTAGCAAAGACGATAAGAAGGCAGAGGAAGAGGAGGAGGAAGAAGTGGTGGTGGAAGAACAAATCAAGAAGGAGCCCACAGAGACCAGCGCACCGACGACGCCCAGCAATGCAACTACAACCAGTGAGAACGACACGGCGATCAACTCCCCGACGAAGCGCATGCGAGCACTGTCGGTCAGTAGCTTTGTAGAAGATGCAGCGGCCAAGCGGTCTCGGATCGGGTCGTTCTCCACCGTCACGGCCGCATAAAACTGGAGGATGGAGCCTTCCCGGCCGAGAGGGAGAGAGAGAGCTTTAGGAATAGTCTTAGATGCTAGGAAATTTTGTCTAGCTGTGCATGTATCAAGAACACGAGAAACTTATGAACCCGAACGTTGAAGCTTCTTGTCGAGGGAGCCAACACTGCATGTAGCGACAAGTCCAGCGTCGCATGCCTTCAACAAGGCAACGACCAAGCAACGCCAACGAGATACTACATGGACTTGGCCATCTTGTGATCCGCTGCACCATGGAGTGCTTACCACCTCCAGGAAAAGTCGCAGCTGCTGGAAATAATGATACATGTACAGGTCGAGTGCAGTTCTCGTCCACGTGTCGCTCCCACGTTGAAGGCGTCGATCAGCGGGAGGTGCTTGTTGAAGTGCACTGCAACCAGGATGTGTGAAGCTATCCTACCGCACGGATTTGCTGCAAGAATCGTATGCTAACCGGCTCACCGTCACATTTTTCCACGACGTTGCAGATGGCGCCAACCCTACAAATATGCCGTCGCCGACAAAAAATGCCATCGATGATGTGTGAGTAAATTCATAGAAAGCTGTGTACCTGCACCACTGTACAGGAGTTGACAGTCACCTACAGATAAAACGACAACTATCGCGGACACCATAACCAACTTCGGCAATGCAGGGTGAACCAATTCAACACTTACGTTGATCTCGCTAGTCGCCACCTCCTTCATACGTGCATCTGTCTATCTGTTCGGCGTTCTTGAGCTTGACCTCATAACAACACGATCTGTCAGCTCCGCCGTCTACATGACGCTGCAGCGCGAGGCCAGGCCTCCAGCGCCAGACGCAGCTTGCTGTTGTTGCTGGGCAGCGTCGCCCATCTTGACGGCGAACGCGTGAATCTTGCCGTACACGCCGGCAATCACACCAGGACAGCGCGGGTGGTTAACGACCGTAAGAATCGTCGTGTGCAGCGAGTGGAAGGCCTCCTGCAGCTGCGGCGAGATCATGTAGCGCACACGCAGCACTTGCCAGTACAGCACGAGCAGCAAAAAGTTGCGTGCCGGCGTAAGCATCTCCAGGATCAGCGCCACTCCAATAGCCACGTCGATATTAGCCGCCACCTGCGGCATGCGGGTGTACAATTTAGCCCACTTGGCGCGCGTCGCCAACGCAGGGAAGCTCGGGTCACTGATAATCAATGCCGTCAACGGCACCAAAGCCTTGCTAGTCACCAACGTCACCACAGGAGAATTCTCCAGTCCCAACACCTGCAGCAATGACTGCAAGTAGGTGAAGTAGTGCACCATCTCCAACAAGAACACAGGCAGCAAGGCCATGCCATGAGGGGAAGAGACCCAGAACACCAGGCAGAAGAAGAAAACCTGAGCAGCAGGATCCAACAGCAGTCGCTGCGCATAGGCAGCGTTCAGCTTGGGGGTTCCGTGGGTAAAAGCCAAGTAGCTGGCGTGATTGACCAGTGCCAGCTTGAAGAAGTTAGCATAAGCTGCATAACTCGAGAGCAGCATGGGCACCCAGAAATCCACGAAGCAGAGCAGCATGAGACCGCGCAGAGCGAACTGGTACAGCTGGAACATGCTGCGCTTGCTGCCGACCAAGAAGCTCTTCAAATTGGCAGCTGGAGGTGGCGAGGAAGCCGAAGAAGACGCGCCGTAGGACGTGCCTGCTCTTTGGGTGGATAACTTGGCTTCTACGGCTCGTAGACCTTCCAGAAGCCCCGCGTTGGACGCCTCGTGACTCAGCCCGTCTTTGTAGGCTCGGTAGGCGTCGGCGTAGCGGCCCAGAGCGTACAGAGCGGAGCCCCGGCGCGAGTATCCTTTGGGCCAGTTGGGCTTGAGAGCCACGCACTGCTCGGCATCTTTCAGCGCCTCATCCGCCTTGTTGAGCTTCAGTTGCGCGGCCGAGCGGTTGCTGTAGAAGACGTGGGCGTTGGGGGCGTCGGGGGCGATGGCCAAGGCCTCGGAGAAGCAGGACACGGCGTCGGAGTAGAGGCCCGCAGAGAAGGCGCGGTTGCCGCGGTCTTTGGCTTGCTCAGCGGCCATGACGGGGTTCAGGAGTGCAGGTCGCCACGAACAGGCCAAAAGATGCCAATGTGGCAGCAGTACATCAGCTGACACAAAACTGTAAACCAGATTTGGACAGAATGACAGTTCTAGCCAGACTTGTAATCCCAGATTTAGCAGCCTCTAGACGGTAGGCCCTGCGATTTCCGCGTTGCAGCTTTGCTGCTCCGCTCTCTCTAACTCTCTCTTAATAAAACCTACTCACTCTTGATTTTGCATCCTACGTATCAAGCTACAAGTCTCCGGTTCTTCCTTCTTCTATCCTGCCTAGTGTGTCAAGCTATGCCTCGACACGACAGGATCAGAGGCTGGGCACAGCAGGCTCATATCATGGATATTATAACATCGAGTGCCACATTTGGCGTATTGCAATCCTTTACCTGTGCAGGAGACTGTTAATGTACCATCTCAATAAAGTACGAGCCTGTCATATTGACATCATGTGATATATAGCAGTCTTATGATTTGGACACTAATGTAGCCATATCCGTGCTACTCAAGCTGCAAGTACCGACAGATAACAAACTCAATCACAATTCGTTTTACCTTCCTTCGGAACTAGTCTCTACGTTCCTCTTCGTCTCTACGCTCCACCTTGACAGAGACGAACTACGCACGATGTTGAAGCGTTCTTCCAATCTAAAACTGTACTACTTGTACGGAGTGATACCGTCACAAAAGGAAGACCAACAGGTGAGTGAATAAGTTAGTATTCAATGAATACCTTTACGTAACAACGTAGAGTCTAGAGTTTGTTTTTGCGGAATGAGAGCGCCACAAGTGCACTTGCCAACCAATGCTTGTAAGCATTAAAATGCAGAAGAAGGAGTTCCTGGCTCTTGCGTGTGCCCCAAGAGAAATGGCTACACTTTATCTATTTTGTGTGTGCATTTCACACAACTCGCACGTAGGCTCATTTGCGAATCCATGGAGTACGCCAAGAGTGTGCGCAGTGCGCTGCGTCCTCGGACGCTGTTCGCGTCGCTATGTCCCGTGCTCATGACCGTGAGTCTCCTGTACAAGTCCCACAACGTCTCCTTCCTGCAGCTGGACGTGTTGTGTATCCTCGGTTGCGCAGTATTGACGCAGTTGCTGGGAAACCTCAGCGCCGTCTACAGCAATTTCCAACGCACTCTACAGCCCAAACAAACAGGAGAAGGCACTGATGCCAAGATCATTCTCAAGTAAGTATCCATTCTTTCATTCACCTAACCTTATTTTCTTATTTACAGGTATTATTATGTTTTCTTGTTTATTTTTTTTCTTGTAGTTTGCTCTCGCTGACCCAAGTTCGACGATGGTCCTACTTTTTCTACGGCTTTCAGTTGGCTCTATTGGGGCTCGCTCATGTCATTTGTGAAAAAAATATTGAAATTACTGGAGCAATGACAATCCTGGCCACTTTGGCTTTGATTTACTGTCGGCGTGGTGACGAGCCTTTGCCTGTGGTGGGGCTACGCGAAGCTGTGGTGGCGTGGTCGGTGGGGCCTGTGGCTATGACCAGCACAGCTCTTTATATAGTTGGAGAAGTGCCGTGGGCTGTTGTGCTGTACGCGTATCTGGTGATGCTCTTCGCCTGGGCTTTTCTGGTGCTGGAGAGTGCACGGGACGCTCCTTTTGCTCGACGAATGGGGAGGTCGGATACGTCGTTGGCATTGCGATTGGGATTCCAGTGGAGTTTTCAAGGGTTCTTGTTGTTGATGGTGACGTGCTATGGCGTTATGCTGGTGCTGGGCGTCGGGATGGGTCATTTGGGGAACTTTCTGCTGCTGGTGACGATCGTGAAGCTCAAGGACATTAGCGAGGACTTTCGACTCGAGAGACTCAACCACTTGCCAGACCAGCTTGCTAGACTGGCTGCCTTCACGGGAGTTGGCCTCATCATTTCCATTATTGCGGGATTGTCGTGAGCTGATCGAGCAAAATACACTTTAACGTGGCTATTCTACAGCACTTCAAGTGCTGTTCAGCCTACTCCAAATTGAATTGTGACAAACTAAGCTACATTCGTGTTCTCATTTAAGCAATGGCAGCACTAGCGGATTGTGTATGTACAGTGAAGTCGAGGCGATCTATCCAGCCGGACATCCTCCTTCAGGGAATCCACTTACTGGTGAAGAGCTTGCACCTGGGTGTGTACTTTTACGCAGCAAACGGAAAAAAGCTTGCGCCACTGTAAATGGTACGCGAGCCACTGGTGACGACACTGGCGACGATGCGGTAGGTGGAGAAGGTAGCGAGTTGTTCGTCGGTTCATTCTCACTGCTACCGCTAGTTTTCCGCAGCGAGAAGCCACCAAAAACCTTGGACGACGACGTAGGCGGTTGAGGCACCTCGTCATCATCCTGCACAGACGCAGCCACCTCACTAATGCGATTGATGAGCCATGAGTGCCACATTAGGAACGGGACGTCCTTTGCGATAATTTCACGATACCACATATCGATCGTGAGACGACTCGATGAACTGAAGCAGCGTTCGTGCAACTTATTTTCATGGATGATGCTCAGCGCCGTCAGGTGGAAATAATGATGCAGCTTCTTGTGAGTTTCCATCTCCGATTCGGACACCTGCACGCGCGAGCCATCTTCTGCCACAGTTGTCGTCGGGAATGGTGAGTACGGAGTAGCCTCAGCCACTAAGAACGACCGCCTTCGCTTGATTCTAAGCGGGGATGGCATCGTCAGGTCTTCTGCATCTTTTGCATCCTTTGTAGTGTCAACATTCGGCTTATCGGATACAATAATCGTTTGGAGGTCCTTCTCTTCGACGATTTCGTCGTCCTCGTCACTTTCTTCGTCATCGTTGTCAACGAGAGCCTGCGAGAAATAGGACACGTGTTCCAATAGCTCAAGTTCCCGTTGAAGCCGTTTAGATCGTGATTCCGACGACAGCAGCTTTTCACTCAGTTCATTGCTGTGCACCTGTGCATCATCTCTTGCCTCTTCTGCAATCTGGAGTTGCTTCTTTAAAGTCTTCATTTCATTCTCGTGCTTCTGTGCTGATTTGCGCAGTAGATCCTTCTCATTCTTCAACTCATTCATCGAACGCTGAATCGCAGCGCGTTCTTCCTCCATCTTCTTTCTGAATGAAGCGTCGCTCTTAGCAGCCAATTCTTCACACTCGAGCGCCTCCTGCTGTTGCTTCTCTGCCACCTCTTTCCACTGCCTCAATGACGACAACTCTGCATCATTCGAACGCTCAGCAGTTTGCAGCTCTTGCAATTCCGTCTGCAGCTGGGCAATCGTGTCCAAATGATGCGAATATCTCCGTCCACTAGTCGTCGCAGTAGCAGAATCAACAGCTCCAGTGTCTGGCCCTCGACACTCACACCGATCCACAAACTGCTCGAATTCCTCTGCCAGATCCGTCTTCTCCTCCTCCACACGTGCGAATTTGCGCTTCCACTGCGCCGTCTCCTGCTGCGCGTGCTCAGATCGTCGCTGCCACATGTTTCTCTCCACCGAGAGCTCCTCCGTCTCCGTCTCCAATTGAATTTTCAGCGTCGCCACCTGCATCTGCAGCTCCTCATTGGCTTCCAGCAGTCCCAGACCGTACTCCGCAGCCTGCCGCAGCTCCTATCAATAATAAAAAGAAAGAAAACATAAAAGTCAGCAACAGGTAATAACCAATAAGCAGCATTTTCCTCTCTTCTCACTCTCTCACGGCGTTCCAATAGCAGCTTCAGTTTATCCAGTCGGGTCTTGTCATCTACCGGCGACGCAGAGATTAGTCCGTCCTCTCTGCATACAGTATTGAGTAAAATACAGTGGAGTTAGCAGAAATGACAATAAAAAAGGCGGCAGGAGCTGATAACGGCGATAAACTACTGCAAGTCGCACCCGACGTAGAATTCTTCTTCTGCTTCGTCAGGGTGGCGCTTCTCCTGGTTGGGGTGGGCCTCCACGTCCAGCGACGCGTCGGCTGGAGGACGCATGGGGCGGCGTGACTCTGGCTTCTGGGTGTTATTGGGAAGTGTCCAGAAAAAATTGATACGGACTTTTTGACCTTTTTGGGCAGTATTTAGGAACCCATTTGGGGGAAATTTGGGTGGGAAATTGGGCTTTCATATGGAGACTCCATCGAAAAGATGGCAATCTTCCGGCGGAGTGATAGGCAAGAAGCGCGAGTTCACGACGGAAAATCAACACCAAGTGTTTTGGTGGACTGCCCTCTGGCAGCTTTCTCGTTTGAAAAATATGGTTGGCAGACACGTGCTTTGACGGCGATAATCGAATGGAGGGTAGATGGCATGACCCCGAAAAACATGCATGTTGAACGGTAGACAAATCTCTATACGTTCTATACCGGTGCCTGTGTTTTCGCTGCTCGCGTGGTGATTAATTTACTGCTTTTTTTTGTGTTCTACTGGTATCTCTTTTGTAATGTGCGAGCATCATGGAGAAATCAAAGGGTAAGATCAATGCACCGGAAAACTACATACCAACCACAAACACATTTCGCACTGAGATGTGATGCAACTTCAACGTTAGCAAAAGAAGATCACCGCGGACTCGATAGCTAACATTAAGGAAATACTTCAATACGTTGAGGAATCATATGAATAATGCAATCGGACAAAACGAAATGGCCACTGCCGTGCTGGTGATGCTGTTGCCATGGCAACTATCGAAAAACCTTATGCCTAACGATCGGTACACCGAAATATGCAAACATGACAACGATTTCCTTCTCGTATATATACATTGCATGCAACTTCAACTTCAGCCAAACAAACGCACACAACAGCAAAAACTAACGTGGTCTCTATCTACAAGCGATTTCATTAATAAATAAAAGCAGCGCGACTTGCAACGACACCAGCTCCGCAACAGGTCAAACGAACCTCGACACGACACCATCAACACCATGTCGAAGTTTCCAACCGAAGAAAGATGTCCCCATACAAACTTTCATATATCGTCCACCCAGACCACTCATTCTGGCCGTTGACGTCGCCCTCGTCAGATATTTCCCTCCCACAATCTCTAAATATGACTCAAACCCCTCTAAATTTCAAGAATCCAAACCCCTATTCCTCCAAATTCGAATATCAGCCAATCACATCCAACCCGCGACATTCGTAATAAGGAACTTTGATTGAGTCTCATCTCAAGTGCAGGCGCTCGCTCCGACCTCGATCGCCATGGTACGTCCGGCCCAAGCTCTTCTCCCTATCTCCTATCGTCACTTACCCTACTTTTCATTTAAATATTTATTTTATTTTAGTCCTCGAGCGGGGCTGCACAAGCCGTGGAACTGCTGAGCTCCAGCTCCGAGAGCGAAGTGACTGTGGGCGGCGCCACCGTCAAACCCAGGCCCAAGCTCAGCACCAGACGCAGCAAGGCGAAGGAGGAAGCTGACGACCACGCGTCAGACTCGCCCGAAGCTGCACGGCCAGCCAAGCGACGACGTGAAGCGAGCAAGCAGATCCAGGTATTATTATTATTTTTTATTTTACTATAAAGTGGACGGTGTTATTGACGAATAATTTTATTTTTTCTTAAAAATGTTTATGTAATCACTTTCTTTTTTAAAAAAATAGTATTTTGAAGACGAAGGAGAAGGAGAAAAAGAAGATGAAGATGAAGATGAAGAGGAGGAAAAGGATGAAGACGCAACGGAAGATTATGTGGATCAAGTGGAGACCCCGTCGGAAGATGAGAAACTGCCGGAGGAAGATCTCCATCGTCGACGTAGTGGACGCAAACGTAAGCCAGTGCAGACGGTGATCGATCTGTCTGATGACGACTTTATCCTGAGCAGCGACGAGGAGAAGAAACCCAAGCCAAAGCCGAAAAAGAAGGCGGCAGCGAAAGGAAAGCCGAAGGGCAAGCGGAAACGCAAACGCACGTCGTCGGAATCGAGTGAAGAAGCGTCGGAGAATGACAGTGGATATGAAATCGTGGAAACGAGGGTGGCACCGGAGTCGGATGGGTTTATCATTGACAAGATCTTGGCACGCGAGGTGCACACGCTGAAGGAGTGGAAGAAGATCTGCTGGAACAAGAACACGCGCTTCTTGACGCATTGCTCCATTTTCTTGCCACCGGAGGAAAACGAAGACAAGCAGGATGAGAAGAAGGAAGAGGAGCAGAAGGGCGAAAAGTCGACTGCAACCGAGACCGCAGAGTCGGCGACACCCAAGGTTAGCACCGATGACGACGAGGTTGAAGATGCCGGCGAGGAACGCTTTTTGATCAAGTGGAAAACGCTGTCGTACCTTCACACTAGCTGGCAGACGGAAGATGAATTGCTGGAGACCGACAAGAACGCAAAGGGCAAAATCCAGCGATTTCGTGAAAAGCCACTTCGTGCTCTCTACGCTCAGGACGTACAAGGCGATGAGTATTTCAACCCCGAATTTCGAAGCGTCGATCGCATTCTTGAAATTAGGGATCGGCCACTTGATGACTTTGCTCCGGATGATGCTTCAGACGGCAAAAGTAAGTTTCAGTACTTCTTGGTGAAATGGAAGGCCCTTTCGTACGACGAAAACACGTGGGAACGCGAAGACGATGTCGGTGATGACGCTGCTGTGGAGCAATATAATGATCGCATTATCCGGGCTGCAAAGCGCTTCAGGAAAATCGCCCTTGCCAAGCACACACCGCACAGCAAACGCAAAAACTTCAGAGGCTACACGGCGGAGTCTCCGCCGCCATGCAGGAAAGAGCAGACATTCCAGCTGCGAGACTACCAGCTTACGGGCGTAAACTGGATGCTGTTCAACTGGTACCAGAAACGTAACTCGATGCTTGCAGACGAAATGGGTCTCGGTAAAACTGTGCAGACCGTAATGTACATCAACCATCTCGCGGTTGTTGAGCATACACCGCAGCCATTCATCATTGTGGCACCACTTTCTACCTTGGGTCATTGGCAGCGCGAGTTTGATAGCTGGACCAATCTAAATGCCGTCGTGTATCATGGATCAGCCACTGCCCGAGACGTTTTGCAAAACTACGAGTTCTTCCTGTCAGAGGACGAGCTCCTGCGTACGGATGAGCTTTCCGGAAAGAAGACCACTAACGGCAATGGCAAGCGGCCTGCTCTACGACCAAAACGCAACTGCTACCGTTTTGACGTGTTGATCACCACATATGAAATGGCTTCTGCGACGGACCTGTACAAATTGGCTCAGATCGACTGGCAACTGATGGTCGTGGACGAAGCACATCGTCTGAAGAATCGGAATTCGAAGCTGTCAAATATTCTGCACACAAGGTTTACGTACGAAAACATGCTGCTACTGACGGGCACTCCGCTTCAAAACAACGTAGAGGAACTGTGGGTACTCCTCAACTTTCTCGACACCAACAAGTTTGCATCGAAGGAGGACTTTCTCGAAAGCTTTGGAGAGTTGACAGATTCAGCACAAGTTGAGCGTTTGCACTCGGAGCTGAAGCCATACTTGCTTCGTCGTATGAAGGAGGATGTGGAAAAATCGCTTGCACCGAAGGAAGAGACTATTATCGAAGTTGAGCTGACCGTGCTACAGAAGCAGTACTACCGTGCTATTTACGAGAAGAACACCGAGTTTCTTTCAAGAGGCGGCAGGAAGGGAGACACCCCCAGCTTGATGAATGTCCTGATGGAGCTCCGCAAGTGCTGCAACCATCCCTTCCTCGTAAAAGGTGTGGAGGAGCGTGAGGTGAAGCGGCTAGCAAAGCAGCCGTCTGTGCCAAAAGAAGAGATTCAACGTCAAATCAGCGAGAGTCTCGTGGACACGTCAGGCAAACTGGTCTTGCTGGACAAGTTGCTGCCTCGCCTGAAAGAAACTGGTCATCGCGTACTGATTTTCTCACAATTCAAAATTATGCTGGACATCATCCAGGATTATTTGGCGTTGCGCCGATATAATTGCGAGCGCATCGACGGCAATATTACTGGCAACGAGAGACAGTCGGCGATTGATCGGTTTTGTCGGAAAGACAGTAATTCGTTCATCATGCTGCTGAGCACTCGTGCAGGTGGTGTAGGCATCAACCTGACAGCGGCCGACACGGTGATCATCTATGATAGTGATTGGAACCCTCAAAACGACCTAGTACGTAATCTTAGTTCTCCTGTCTGGTAAGTGGATTTGCGCTGATGATATTGTGTGTTTCTGTGTCGCTACAGCAAGCACAAGCACGTTGCCATCGCATTGGTCAGAAGAAAAGTGTGAAGATTTATCGCCTGCTCACATCTAAAACGTACGAGCTGCACATGTTCCACAAGGCATCGCTGAAGCTTGGGCTTGATCAGGCGGTGCTGGGAGGAATTAAAAATGACGACCCTGTTGGAAAGCTCAAAGGTACAGCGAAGAAAAGCAAGCCCAACGATCGCATGTCCAAGGAGGAAATCGAAAACTTGCTCAAACACGGAGCCTACGAGATGTTTAAGGAGCAGGAAAGTGAGGCCGAAGCAGCCAGCAAAAAGTTTGGAGAGGAAAGCATCGACCAAATTCTAAGCCGAAGTACCACGATCGTGCACGATCCGACCCGAGACGCCGATGGAAATGAAAAAAAGAACGTGATGTCATCGTTCTCGAAGGCAACTTTCGTGAGTTCTACCAATCCAGACGAGGAGGTTGATGTTGACGACCCTAATTTCTGGACCAAGGTGATCGGGCTGAAAGGAGTAGAGGAGCAGAAGAAGGAGGAGCCGTCGCCACTGCAAAAGAGGCGCTGTCGTCGAAAGGTGAAATCTTACTTAACTGAGGATGACAAGGCCTTCATGATGGATGACAGTGGAGATGAGTCACTGCCGCGCAAAAAGATGTTCCACGAAATCGGTGCCCTAAAAGACGAAGAGTTTGTGATTTCGGACGACGATGACGATGACGATGATGAAGACTCGAGTGACGTACCGATGGCTAAAGATGATTTGTTAGGCACCACTGCTAATGGAAAACGGAAGCGTGCTAATAAGGCTCCAGTGCTTCCGATTTACTCGCACACAGAGCGAATTGCGGAACTTCTCGGGACCTTTGGATACGGGCGTTGGGATGACATGAAGCGCCATGCACCGATATTACTTGGATATTCGGATAAAGAGCTCAGCAAGTTTGCGCAAGAGTACATTACCAGCTTGATCCGTGTGACGACAGCGATGACCGCTTTTGATCGTATTGGGCTCGATTTGGAACCTACTCAAGTGTTTATCGTTTCGACCATGACTCCTCCACTACAAATGACAAATGCGTCTCCTATTGAGAGATATGCCCATGAGTTGAACAGCGGATGTCGTCGATATCGTTTTCTCCCTGCTATGATGAAAGATATGAAAGTCGCGAATTTGCTTGCTGTCGCGGTTCCGCCCCGGATGTGGATCACTGATTATAAAAGTCGAGCAGCTCGTGCTTGCCGCACCAAGCTGCAGCAGATTGACACGATGTACAAGCTTAGCCAATTTGTGCGAGGAAAATTGGTCCCAGTGTTGCCCCTAGTCGCTTTAATCAAGGATCTACAACTGGTTGGGGACGAAACCGAAGTTCATCAAATGATTGAGTCTGGCACTCTTCCATTGATGAGTGATACGAATTTCGCTGTAAAGGACACAAAGAATGGTATGCCTCCGATCGCTGAAGTGAAACCCAAGGAAGTTGTTTCAGACGATTCGGCGGCCAAGGTTCCTGCTGTAAAAAGTGATGCCAACGAAGACGCAAAATCCCCCGCTGAACAAACATCCTCTCCGACAGGTGTGCAAGCAGTGCCCGCATCTGGTGAGGCGGCAGCGAAAAATGAGGCGGTGACAGAGTCTACAGCCGAGCAATCTACTCCTGAACAGCCTGTGAAGGCTTCGGAGACCGATCCTTCTGAAAGTGTTTCGTCAACGGAGGCTCCAATGGAAACTCCGACTACGACAGAAGCGTCAATTTCCGAGACTCCTTCGGAATCTATTCACGCTGAAGGCGATACTGGCGATAACGATGCTACAGCGTCTAGTGGCGAGAAACCCACCAGTGTGCCTGAACGAACAGGATCACTGAGCGACGAAAATACTAGTACGGAAAAACCCAAGGCTGAGGACAAAAAGGATCCATCCGTGCTGACCGACACTCCTCGCGATACGTCGAACCTCCCACCTCCCGTGGAGCAACAGAAGCAACAGAACCCAGATGATGCACAAGTGCAGGCCGAGCGGAACCAGGCATTGCGGGTTCTTCAAGCGTTACCGCCTGTGATCTCACCAGACGTTGTCGCACCGTGGTGGATTTCGCGCGTGGATGACGTCCTGCTGCTGATGTACGTTTACCGCGATGGATGGCTTAAGGGGCGAACTCTACCGATTCGGATGGTGGAGGCGTCGACTTTGTTTGGAGATCGCGCGAAGCGCTACGCGGTAGCCGAATGGCCGACGTTGGCCAGCCTTAATCGTCGCCTAAAGGTGTTGCTACACTTGTGGACAGCTATTAAGAAAACTAAGCCTGCACCTGCCGCGGCACCGATTGCTACAGCTTTCGCCGCAACCTTTGCGAAGCAGCAGCGCCAACAACGTCAGCATGAGGCGCTTCAACAGCAACTACTACGCCAGCAGGAACGACAGCGCGCTCAACAAGCGCGACACTACTCGAATGCTTCATTTCATGGGTCACGTCACAATCAATTTGCGAAGCTGGTTTTTTCGTATGGTATTCCAGATGTGAGTACATGCCGAGACGAGCGTGAACGCAACGAGAAGTGGCGTTATTTCTTGCAAGATCGCCAGCTAGGCATTGGGCACTTCCCGCTTGAAGAGCTACTAGCAGAAGCTCTGGATTTGGAGCGTGTATGCCGTCAACGCTTGCATAACGACACAGAGGGAATTGGCAGCAGTGAGCCAAGCGAAGAGAATTCCATCTTGGGTGGTAAGCGTGGCTTTTGGTTGCTGACTACGACGCAGTGCCGCCGATTGCTGCACCGTGTGGAGCTATTCCGGCTATTGCGAACGCAAATTCTCGTGTTGCCACCATCGCAACTTGTTGAGTTGGTAAGCCGGGTCGTCCGAGCCCAAGCGGCCTCTACGGACTACCCTGGTTGGTGGAGCTGTCCACGACACGACATCTTGCTGCTTCAAGGTGTCGAATGTTATGGGCTTGACGAACATCTTGCGTCAGTTTGGAAACTGCCGTTGTTCAACTCCGCAAACACAGGAAGCTCCTTTCCGAGTTCGAGCTGGGTGGAAAACTACGTGACAGCTCTCGCTTTCGCATGCCGCAACCTGGTTATCAAGACACGGCCGTATCATCAAAACGATGAATACGTGGATGGAGTGGATGATGGAGTGAGAGAGATTCCCGCGGCTAATAACCGATATCCTCCCCGGCCTGAGCCAAACCAAGAAAATGAGACCAGGCGGCGTATTCGCGATATTCGTGGGATGCGGGAGGAAGACCCTTACTTCGTTCCGACGGTGCGTTTGCGGCAGCTTATTGAGAGCAATGCAGCTCGGGGGAAGGCATCAGAATTGCATCGTTCAGCAGAACAGCGACCCGACAAGTCGAGGAACACCGATGTGGAGAAGTCGGTGTTATCGTCCAAAGAGGAGACAGCGTTGATGCGCGAGGAAGATCCGTATGAGTCAGCGCGCGTGAGAAAACTAAGGGCTCAACAGATTCACGGCTATGAAATCGAAAAGTCTGCGAGTTCGGCAACTGGAACCAGCAGCGAGGAAAAAGAGGAGAAAGAGTTCGTTCCGTCGGATACTAGTGTGATCCACCTTGAGAGCGACGAGGACAACGCTGACGACGATAGCGATGGTGAAGCGAAAGCACAAGGACCGCCCCCGTCTTCACGTGTCAACAGCTCAGTTCGCCGTCCTGCAGCAACTGCAGTTGCCGCTGCAAAGGCCACGAGAGTTAAATCAGCGTCGCGTGAAGACGAGTCAAAGGTCAAAGACTCCACAGATGCTGCTGCTGCCGCAGCTCGGGCTGAACGAAAGCAGTCACAAGCGTGGGACGTTATCGTGATCGACTCCTCTGACGGCTCCGACTCCGATTAGACTTAGCTAGCGAATTCAGTGTGCAGGAGGACGCCTACCTCCCGTGAAGCGTAAGTTGGTTGACCCAATGTTCATTCACTCACTTGTGTCTTGTGTCGAGTAATCCGTAAACCAAAACTCGCTGATGACGATAACCACCACTCAGACAATGCTGTACTGTTTGGTGGATTTATTGGATATCTTCGCTGTATCCCTCAGCAGGCAGCGCTTCAGAAAGTAACGAGCTTATCATCTCGCTCCACAACTTGCCGTCTGCCACGCAAGCAACTTGGACCAAGCCACCAGCCCCTCGTCAAGGCTCAACTATCGCGCCCCAATTGTGCGGCCAAGAATCCTGCACCCGGAGGCTGCGCTGCTCTTCGAGTCGTGCTGACGCCGTCGCAAGTTCAAGATGCTCCTGCGAATGGAGCGAGCGCGCGACCGAATGGTGGAAGTACACGAAGGGTTTGCACGTCCGATACATGCTCGGGATGCGGATGCCTCGACGAGAAGCTCGGTGTCAAGGAGGTGTGCACTCTGCCACCTCATCCAAGACCGAGACGCCAGCTCGGCGTGCCGTGCCGGCGTTTCAACCGGTGTTCCTACATCGGGGAGACGTGCTAGCTCTGCGCTAGCGTAATAGGCCCAACAACCGTAGGTTCGTGTAGAACAGCTTAGGACGGAGTCCGTGATGCTATTCGGGTAGCCACGGACATCTTGAGACAACTACGTTGGGAGTAAACCTGGAAGTATCTCATAAATGGCTTAGTATGATGGCCTGTACCAGCTTGTATGCGTGTATTGAGAAGACGCTGCGTACAGTAGTGTTGCTCATCCCGATGGTTGCGATTCTTATTCAGAAGAATCCTGATAGCTTCAAATCATTTCTGCTTCGGGTCGCATTGACATTGCTTGGTAGAGCCAATGCAGCATCCCTCAAGCGGAACAACGGAGCTTGGTTGCGTCAATCACCGTAGACAATGCCGCTCGTCTCGATGACCATGACGACCATGACGACCATTCCACTTCCATTCTTCAATTTCCAGCCTTGGCAGCTCTTTCACCAAAATGGATTCGTTCATCTTCCACGAAAGCGACAATGACGTACTAATGGAAGAAGCGCTTGTGATCCTCGACAGTATTGACGTTGAGCAGCTTGGGGCTGAAGCTCCAGAATCGACTTCTGCCGTCCAAGAAAATTTGGATGAAAAGGCTGCTGCCGACGATCTCCTCACGGCCGCAATTCAAGCTGTTCATGCCGCGTTCCCACACAATGGGATACATTCATCAATCGCCGAGATTCCACAACAGAACAAGTTCGTCAAACCAGAGCAACACGATAACCAAAACATTACGACAAAAACAGGTGGTCGATCAGAAAGTGACCCACTACATCAGCAGACTGCTGCTAACAACACTGGCAAAACAACGCCAAGTACTCGACGAAGTGAAGGAGGCCGCACGCGAATGCGGGAGCAATTGATTCAACTGCGGTCGGTCGTGCAAAAGATGGAGAACCACCTCGAAACTCTGAGAAGTCCACGCTCTCCTCGCTTCGACGCTCGCGCAGATACCGTTGAAGACGGAGAGGCTGGAGCAAATTTGGCGGGTGATGAAAACAAAAGCAATCGGATGAATGTCTTTGATGAAGCCGCGGACGAGGCATTGGTGTGGCGCAGCATCGCGATGCAACAATTTCGGGCTCGTCGCAAGGCAGAACAGGAAAATGCTGATCTTCGACAGAACTTGGCGGCTCAAATTCACCTATCCAAGCAAATGGAGACCCTTCTTCAAGCGCAACCACCACATTCCGTAAGCACTCTTTACACTGATGAATCGGTTTGCAAGCTCATCAATTATGTGCTTTGCTGTTTTTGTTGTGTTAGAGCTTGTTAAATAGTGAGTGAATCGCATTCGACCTCAAAAGAGAAGAACAAACGATGGAATCAAGAAGGAAAGTAGCGCCTACGTATTTTGGCAGCTTATGTAGAAGTTGTTCACTCCACGAGCTTGAGAGAATTTACACACACACACACTTGTACGGAAAACGTCGTGCGTAATTGTCGTTTTGCATGAATTTTGTGGTTCACTATGCACGACAAATTCCCAACATGAAAAATGGCGGCAATACAAAAGCCAAGTAAAAACCTTGGCATGCAAAAATGCGCTGGAAACCGTAGTGCAGCTTGCACTACGGTAATGGGGCATTACCAAGCGTATTTTCAATCGGCTTTAGGTAGAACGAACGCAGACAATCGTATATTTTATCCTTTAATTTCACAAGCAAGCGTGCGCCACGACAACTGATCCAATCTACGCCCTCTTCCCTTGTCGGACGTGGACATGAAAGGAAGGCGATCTTTTATCTGCTCGAAAAGAAGGCCTGCTGCATCTGTAGAACCGTGCGCTCGGCAGACCTCGTCGTGAGTTAGTAGCTCCTGAATCGATAGCATCACGCGCTTCAGTTCTGATAGCCGGAATTTCTTCAGTCTGGACGACATGTCATGCTTCGTAAGTAGCCTCAATGGTGGTCGTCCAGCGCACCAAAGCTGCCAAACAACTCTAAGCGTTCCCGAAGGCAGCAAAAAATCTTTCGGGACTCGATGAATGCTGCCTTCCCATGTATAAAGTTCACCCTGCATAGTACATGTATTCACTGGAGGTACAGGAGTTTCGGTAGCAGGGGTTGAGGGTCGCTGCCCTTGATGTGACAAATTGGATCGAGCCAATACCGACGCAAATGCGATCTCCAACGCCTCCATGGTCATGACGGACCCGGTAATGTGGCGCTTGAGAGATTCCTCGAATGATGTAGTAAGTTTGTCCCTCATCCTCGCCATTTCGGCCTTGTAACCGGATAGTTCGACCATCAAGCCGACGTGCGGAGGAACTCCATTCGGAGTAATGAAATCGTTCACTTCAAAGTTACAACACTATATGCTGTCGTAACCACTCAAATTGAGGCTCATTTCTGGTATTGAAAAGAGGAGTAGCGAAGAGCAAATGTGTTGGCGGTAAAGTTTGCTGTAAAAACGTTTTGTGGTAGAGTAGCGATGCGAGACCAAACTGGCAAACCATTCGCAAATGTTGCGGCGCGTCAGGAAACACAGAATTGAGCGCACTTTTAATGCGTTGCTGTAGCTCCAATTTTTCATCATCTTGACCACTTTGCGTAGCGAAAAATGGTGGTAATATTGTAAAATTGGGGGAATCGAAAGGAAGACCTGCAACGTAGCGACCGACAACCATATCTCCAGCCGCTTCAAATCTGATATACTTGTCCTGCACTCCTGGAAGAGTCCAGCCGGCTCTAAGACATATAGATGCTGCCGACGGCCCTGACGTCGAGCAGCTACTAACATAAGTTGCTGATCCTTTTCATGTTGAATGCGTGCCGAACGCTCTTGGTGTCAATCCAACTTCATCCAATATATGTTGTATGATGTCTCCATTCAGCACGCTTTTCAACACTTTCAGGAATCTGCTGTATTGGTTTCCTCCATGAAAGAGTTTACCATTGCGTGAAAAACCCAAGACAGCAAAATAAGCAGCAAAACACAACACTGGACAGACTTCTGGCATAATCGGGTTTGCGTATAAATGCCTGGGATCACGAGGGCGACTTCCATCTTGGTCATTTTTCATGTGCGCAAACGTGATAGTCATAGCATCTTCACGCCAAGAAAAATGTCCACAGCGAATTGACTCAGTGTTTTTAGCACGACACATCAAATTCCAACTAGTGAGAAGAAATGCATGACCAAACACTTCTTGCTCCCTGGTTGACTGTAGCATCGCTCTCGCCACCGCTCTGTACATCGAAAAGCTGAAAGGATCCTTCCCCTCGCAAAGACTCTCATTGCTGTCCTGGGCGACTCTGGCAACAGTATGATGGAGGCCCTTAAAAAATCGTCGCATTTGAGAATCGAAGTCACGAGGCCAGGAAGATTCCGTCGTGGTGTACAAGTACACAATCGCAGAACGCACATTGCCGAACGTGGGTTTCCCCGTCACGCCGCGTTGCTCCATAGACGTTAGCTACCGCATACAATCTTGAGTAGTCAGGACTTCCAAGTGCAAGGGGCTTCGTAATGGAGCTGTAAACAACCACTGGGTTATAGTGTCTCCGTTGATGGTTTCAAGTTCACAGAATTCACTTGTGAACAGGGTCTGCCGACGGCTTTCCTCCGTGTTAGCGTACATCCACTCCAAAAAGCGAGCCAACGCTCTCAGATACATGTATTTATTCTTCTCCGCTGTAGTATTCTCTATCTCTTCACCCACGCGCGCATCGAGATCGTCCATCGTTGCAAAGTGACCTTTCAAGACATTTCAAGTGTGCGTGCCAACGGTAAGCATCAGTTGCTCTACGGCTGATGGGTGCAGTTCCTAGTGATCCTCTTCACCGAGCTCGAGCGGCGCGCTCTGGTTCGAACTAATTCCACAACTTGCCGTCTTCTCCTCAAGCGACTTGGACCAAGCCACCAGCTGTCGGTGTCGCCGGCGCCGAGGGCAATACGCCCCTCGTCAAGGCTCAACTATCGCTCTCAAAGTCTGCGGCCAAGAATCCTGCACCCGGAGGCTGCGCTGCTCTTCGAGTCGTGCTGACGCCGCCGCAAGTTCAAGATGCTCCTGCGAATGGAGCGAGCGCGCGACCGAATGGTGGAAGTACACGAAGGGTTTGCACGTCCGATACATGCTCGGGATGCGGATGCCTCGACGAGAAGCTCGGTGTCAAGGAGGTGTGCACTCTGCCACCTCATCCAAGACCGAGACGCCAGCTCGGCGTGCCGTGCCGGCGTTTCAACCGGTGTTCCTACATCGGGGAGACGTGCTAGCTCTGCGCTAGCGTAATAGGCCCAACAACCGTAGGTTCGTGTAGAACAGCTTAGGACGGAGTCCGTGATGCTATTCGGGTAGCCACGGACATCTTGAGACAACTACGTTGGGAGACTTGTAACTTTGAAACAGGGCATTTTACGGAAACTACGGGGGCATTTGTATCATTCGGACTAATTGGTTGACGATATGTTGACAGTTTAAAAAAGTACTCCCTTCTGCAGCACATTGTTGTTTGACAAGGACCAGCCTCACTTCTGCATTTGCCAGCCGTAGTTGAAACCGTGGCTGAGAACACGCCTGTTGCTCGGATCAACCAGGAAATCGCTGCGCTTCATTGGAACCGGATCATGGCGTCACCACAAGGCACGACTATTACTGTCTGCGATGCAACTGCGGCTGAATGGAACGCGTTTGTCGAGAGCGAAGACCAGTTACTGAAGTCAGTCCACATGGAGTGGAATGATGGCAAGATTCTCATCGTCGAGTTCCCGTCACCAGAGCACGCCTCCTACTGCGCGGAGTTCAACAAAAACTTTCTGCACGATGACATCGTCAACGCGCACTTGAAAGGTTACCTGGCATCATTTGTGCGGGCTCCGCAGCCGCGACTCGAGCCTGATGCAAGCTATGGACCCCTAGCAGGCCCTTTGCCTGCTGGGCTACTCAATTATCGGTCTTGGCACACTCTCAAAGTCGAAAGTGGGTTTTCTCGCAAATGGGGATACAGCCCAGGACAACTCGACTGGAAGGCCAACCAATGGGCCACATTTGTGAGTGTCCGCTACGTTCTGTGTATAGCGCTATGGGCGGATTTAGTTCGCGCGGAATACAAGTTATACTCGGTGCAGGGATTGAATGTTGCACTCCCCCCACAAAGCCCAACTGCTGTGGCGGCTCCCAAGACGGTGGTGGTGTTCGACTCTTGTGTTCTCTTGGTCTTGCAGCCAGCGGACGCAGTGCCTCCTGGCTCCCTGACCCACTTACTGTCGACCTGTACCATTTCTCGGTGGCAGCTCGACGCAGTTGGAATCGATTGGCATTCATCCAAAGGATCGCATCCCATCCAAGAGATCACAGTGTGCCAACAGAAGTACAGCAGTTTATCCAGACACTCTAGTTTACCCAGTCCTGTGATTCAAATTGCTATCATTCAGCATCTTTGGTGGTTTGGCTCCAAAACCGTGGCCAAACGGTGAGAAGTTGTATATTCCGCTAAAGATTTTCCATCCAGCGCCTCCCTTTTCTTTTTCATACTTAATCCTTCGGGATTTCCCCATTGATGTTGGTCACTGAACGGTATTTTCACAGCGATGTAGGATACGACAAAGGAAAACGGCGTCATCGATAGAGTGGAAATAACGTAAAACGCTTCTTGGACACTCCCTTACCACTGACGGGAATGATCAACGCAGTCATACCTTACGAATCTGGTCGATTCCATTGCAGTAATACGGCTTTGTTACCGTTTTCAATGTCGGGAGTAAAATATGTGGCGCGAAGTTGAAGAAATCGATGTTCACATCGTAGATGTGCCATCTAACACTTATCGATATTCATTCTAGCCGGTGATGACTCGCACACCCAGTGCTGCAACCTGATGGATGCGCTTGGTGCCAGGCTGCCGGATAAACATCATATTAGGCGGTACACCCAGTTCCTCTGAAAGCCAGTGAACGAGAGCAGTGTCGAAGCTCGAGCCGCACACATGAATGAAGTCAATCTTGATCTTTGGGTACGTTAGATCGAATACGCGCACCATTTCACGCATGTCCTCCACGTTCTGTCGTTCGAACTGTCTGCGCTGCGCATCGGCTTCCGTCACTTCCGCACTGCTGTCGTCGTCTAAATTGGCGTCCTCACTCACGTGTACCACGTGCAAATTGTGTGTCTGCTCATTTTTACGAACGTAGAGAATCGCTTTGTTCAGCACGGGTAGATGGGGTGTCTTGAGGAAGAACACAATCGGAGGGAGGTGAATTTCTTGCAGCACCGCAGTAATCGTACGCCCACCCTTGGCTCCGGTTCGAGATCCGTCTTTCGTTTTGCCCTGAGACTTGGCCGCTTCAATATCTTCAACAGTGCCATCGCTAGATCCACGAGATGGGAAAAGCTGCTGCATGATGTATAGCAGAATACGCAGAATGAAAACACGCTCCAGCATAATAAACATCGTCGAAGCGAAGACCACAAAGTACAACGCAAAATACGTGAAGATAGCCGGATCTCCTAACAAGTTTCCCAGCAATCCAAGTAAAACCATGACCAAACCGAAAATACAGCTCCACCACGGAGCATGAACATCACGCGGGATATCTTCACGCTTCAACTTGAGCAGCATGCAACCAAAAGCGAAAAGAGCCATGACACCCAGGAAAGCGAACGTAAAAACGCCAGCGAGTACTGTAGCATCCGCACGCAGTAAAATGACGAGACTGGCTTGCAACGCGAAAAACAGCAAAATAATATGATGATTCGTGCCGCGCCACTGATTCGTATGCGTAAGGAACGCGGGCAATACACGATCAAATGCCAACCGACGCACAAGGCCCGTAATCCCCACATAACTCGTCAAAACTCCTCCAGCCAAAACCACAAACGCGTCCACGGAGACCCAACTCTCCAGCCAATTTCCAGCCACCACTTTCCCCATTTTCGCCAGCACCACATCCTTGTCGCTATAAATCCCTCCAGGCCCTTCCAGCGGCAACACCGCCAACGACAAAAACGACAGCAACAAATTGTAAAAAGTAGCAAACACCCACATGTTCCGCAGTGTTTTCCGGAAAACGCCAGGTGCTTGCTCCTCGACAAATTGTGCCGAAGTTTCAAACCCCGTGATACCCAACATGGCCGACGAATAGCCGTAAAAGATGCCCGTCAGTAAATTCCCTTTGATAACATCTCCAGCCACATTCACATCGGGGAAATCCGTCTGCAAATTCTTCCAAAAAATATTAGGATGTTGAAGTGCGTAAACCAGTGAAAACCCGCTCAACAACGTCAGAGTTGCAACGTGAGCGATGAAAATCACCAATGCGACCGTTGCACTTTCAGCAATCCCGATAATGGACAATACAGCAAACACAAAGAGCAACGTCACTGTCCCGGGGACGACACTAACGTCCACTTGAGTGTCCAGATATCTCAAGGCGGACGTGCCGGAGACTACCCCGGTCGCCAAGTAGGAAATGATGCCTAAAGTTGCGGCAACAGCAGCTGTCTTCTTGGATGTGGTGTTAAGTAACACGTTATAACTGCCGCCATTTAACGGGATGGCGGTTACAGCTTCTTCGTAGATGGAGCGGAAGAGGTAGAGCACGACAGCCACCAGCATTTGCGCCAACGGCGTGAGTTTGCCCGCTTTGGCGGCCACGATGCCCGACGAGTAGAGGACCGAGGCCAAGATGTCGTTGCCGCAGATGGCGGTGGACGGCCATTCGCCCAAATGATCTTTGGGGGCCTCGAGACGGTCGCGCGTGGCTTGGAGCGAGTGCGGAGGGATGAGGAAGTTGTGGGATTCGCCTTCGGGAGGGTACATCCACTTGGGGAGGGCGTGGCGGCTGCGCTGCAGTTTGAAGTCGCGGATGCGGGGAGAACGACGAGGCGGAGAGGAAGAGGAGGAGGAGGAAGCATCGGGGGCGGGGGACGAGAGCAAAGATTCCCTGAGGTCGTCCATGGTAGAACGAGGAGATTAATGCAGGAAGATCGGATGAAGAGACGCGAAGTGTGACGTACATGAATGTAGCCATTTGAAGGAGATGGCTACATGATGGTGGTCGTAAAGAGTTGGACGTAGAGTTTGTGGTCAATGCAAGATCGAGCGAGCGTTCTGAGTCCACCAGTGCTGGACAATGGAGCTGATGCTTTGAAGGAGAGCAGGAGATGTAGCATCCACGCAACGCTGGAAGCTGTAATGAAGGCTGTCGGTATCTGCCTGTCCGAGCTTCGAGGTGCGAATGCTTTAGATTGGCACTGCCATGCTGCCAAGCTCCATGAGGCAAATCAGACCCCGGCTGGCAACAAAGATCATATGCATGGGCATCAGAGAGCACATTGCAGCAGCGTGTGATCATCGGGAGGGTATCAAGTGGGGCGCCTTCCAAAACCTACATAAAAGTTTTTTGATAAAGCCTTTTATGTAGGTTTTGGAAGGCAGCCATCATTTTTTGGTCACGAGCGTGCGAGATCTTGCTGAGTCAACCTGACGCTCTCCAGCTCGCGTAGCTGGCATGACTTCGCTCAAAGTGCCTGCAGTTGAATGAGCAGTACGTAGATCAACAAGCATGAACTCTGCCAACAACACCAAGGATGGCTGAGGCAGCGCAAGCGTGGCGTTATGCCTCCACCTGCCGATACTCACATTATTTGCTGGCTCTTTTCCAGGAATAGCTCTCGCACCCACACTTTTTCCACTTGCTTTTTGTATGCCTCGCGCCCCTTCTCTGCAGCTATCGCGCCTGCCCACCAAAAGCCATCGGTGCACCAAACCGTAACCATCGCCTGTCGCGGTAAGCCTCGTTCCTTCACACCAGTCCATTCCAGCCCACTTCGCAATATTCGTCCCAAACCGAGAAAGAGGAACCACCAACTCGGGTCGAACCGAACCAAGTAAAGTACCAACGTCATGGCGGACGCAGCGAGTGCGGCTGCGAGTGTAACGGAGAAAGCTCCGACCGAGGACTTGACCCCGTCCGCGACCATCGTCGATGGCATGCGCGTCTACTTCGTGATCGGAGCCATCGGCTGGATGGCCTTCGAATTCGGTCGAGTCAAGCTGCAACGGGCCTACTACTGCCGCGAGGACAAAGCAGAGACGACGAACGCCATCGTCACTCGATGTCACGAGTCGAAAGTTTTTGGATGGCTCAAACTGCTCTTCTTCACCAGTGACGATGAAATTCTGGAACAATGTGGAATGGACACGCTGTTCTTCTTCCGGTTCCTTCGTCTCTGTGAGAAGGTGACGGCGGTGGGCATTTTGTGCTCGGCCGCCAACTTCCCCATCTACTACTACGCCAAGCGGGACTCGCTCGACTCGCTGTACCGAATGACACTGTCTCACTTGGACACGGACGAGATGTGGCGCTTCTGGTTCACTGTCATCACCATGTACTTGGTCTCCATCACCACGTGCTATTTACTGTGGCAGGAGTACCAAGAGTACATCCGCAGACGTCATGAGTTCATGTCGCGCAAGCATACTCAGCAGTACACGGTGGTACTCAATGACCTGCCCCCGAATCTGTGCACGCAGCAGACGCTCCGCAACTATTTGGAACTGTTGTTTCCTAAATCAGTGCTCCATGTGTACGTGGCCGTGGAATGTCGAGACTTGGAGAAGTTGGTGACGGAACGCGTGAAAGTTCGCAATAAGCTCGAACACGTTTTGGCGCAATGCGCCACGACTGGGGAAAGAGTCCTGACGAAGGATAAATTCCTGGGAGGACAAAAAGTCGACGCTGTGGAATTGTACCAAGAACAATTGAAGGAGTTGAATACCGCAGTGGAAAAAGAAGTTCGGTCAATTTTACGCAACCAAGCGGCGGTGGCGAGTCAATTGGTGGAATCCAGCGGCGACGATAATACTCGACCTTTTAACCAGAATTTCGACTCGGCTAGAAGTGTGAATTTCGCCTACAAGGACGAGGAATTGGATGCAGATGCACTGGAATCGAGATACATCAAGGGTCTCAAACGTCAGGACAAGAAGGCTGTTGGAATCATGCGCGCTGCAGGATTTGTGACCTTCCGTAGCTTGAAAGCGGCGCAGTCGTGCACGCAGATTTTGCAAAGCGCTGATCCGACCAAGATGCACGTGGAACCTGCTGCTCACGCCGATGACGTGGTGTGGGAGAACATCGGACTGTCGAAGAACATCAAGGACACGTGGTTCTTGATTTCGATGGCACTTAGTACTGCCATCATCTTGCTTTGGACGGTACCGACGGGTATTGTGGTGTCGTTTGCCAAGGTGTCGACGCTAGAAAAGCAGTGGGGGTGGCTGGCCAAGGTCATTCGCGATTACCCGTGGGTCAAGTCGGTGTTGGAGCAACTGTCGCCGTTGATGTTGTCCGTAATGACGGCTCTGGCTCCGATCATCTTTGGCATCTTGTCGAAGCGTGAAGGCCACGCTTTTGCGTCTCAGGTGGGATCCTCGTTGCTCAACAAGTTGGTGATCTACCAGATCTACGTAACGTTCTTGCTGCCGATTATCGGTGGTACTGTCATTGATGCTGTCATTGGATCGAGCAGCACGAACCTGACGGATGTGAGTGCTATCCTTACTCTCATCAGTGACTCGGTGGCTGTGCAGTCATCCTTCTTCATCACTTATCTGCTGGTCAAGACCGGACTGAACCTGACGTTGGTCCTGTTGCGAGTGATACCGATCATCAAGGCTGCAGTTTATCAAGTATTTGCGCCCAAGTTGACTCCCCGTGAACGCTCATCTGCGTGGTTTGGTCTCAATTCATTGGCTCACCCGGGCGATTTCGAGGCTTCGGACCAGGTTTCCGAGTACTATTTGGTTCTGATGCTCGTGCTGGTGTTCTGCGCCATCGCGCCGATTCTCAACTACTTCGCGATGGCGTATCTGCTGCTGTCGGACTTTGTCTACCGCTGGGCAGTCCTGTGCGTGCATGACCCGTCGGTGCAGACAGCAGGTTCGTATTTCCCGTCGCTGTATCGCTTCATCATAGGCGCGCTCATGTTCTCGCAGATCATCATGGCGTCGGTGCTGGCCACCAAGCAAGTGGCGGTGCAAGCAACGTTATCGATCATCCTGCCGTTCGTTACCCTCGCGTTCCACTTGTTCGTGTCATCGCGCTACCCGAAGATCGCTTTGAACCTTCCGTTAGACCAGGCCGTGATGGTTGACTCACGTCGTTCGCGCCAAATGGCGGACCTAGAACGTGTGCTCGAGGAAATGTACATGCAACCGGCAATGCTGGAGCGTGGCCCGCTGGAGCCGGACTACCAAGGACTGACAAGTGACCCGAACCCGGAGAACCAGCTCGCGTCACCTCCGCCTGTCGAGGTAAGTGCGTTGCGATGGACTTGTCGTCACAGTCAACTGACCATTTTTGCTGCTTTTGTGTGCGTTCGTCCCTTTGCAGAAGGACTCGTTCCGATCACAAGACAAGCAGATCTTCTCGCCGGTATAGATCTACTCATTCCATCATTTTTTGTCGCGTTGCTACCGCTGCTAGCGTGCGGCGCGTTGCGCGATTGTAGTAATACAACATTTCGATGGCTGAACACCTACTTACTTCAATGCGTCCCATGTTTGACAGAATGACGTTGACGGAAATGACCGAGCACCTTACGAGCGCATGGAGAGCGACAAGTACAACCGACGCCACGACTCGCCGGGCGGCCTGGTATGATTTGGCGCCAGCTTTCGACTGACCAGAGTCGCGTAGTAGCGCTGGCTAACACTAGCACCGACCACCTGCCCGCGAATAAACTTATGTGTTACCGACTCGATCGAGCCATGTTTTGTTTACCACCCCAGCGCGGCTGAGCCCTGGTATCACATGAGGTGCGCATCTACCGTATGAACTTGTTCCGAGTTTTGCAGAGTTGACTTCAACTCGCTCTGAACTACTTAAGTAAGCCATTGCTGAATATTATACTATACACCGAGAAGTTCAGTCTGTTGAGATGAAGTTGAATGCTGTTAGTGTAGAGCATTTGTGAGGAGGACGGGCGTATCAGCAGCGACTTGAATTGAAGTGAGAGTCCACCCACAATCTCGCCATGAAAAAAATACAAAAAATTAATGCACTAGTCAGCGCAACGAACTACTCAGCTCCGCGGGTGTGCTAATGGAATAGCTGTCGGAAGTGCTTGCTTGTTGCCTGACCTGCGGCTGCTCCGCTTCCGCGCTGGCTCAGCAAAATATACGTTGTGAGCGTATCCGCTCTGGCTACTGTTTATCCTTTTTCCAACAACCGTTACTAGCTAAAGCTTCTAAAAAACGCTCCTCAGCCAATCAGAGCGTGTAATTTTTAAAGTAGAACCTTTTTATAGAGCCCCGAATAAGAAGAGACCTCAGGATAGTCTACATGCGTGGTAGGGTGCACTTTCCGAATTGCGCTGCATTCCCCACCACCACTTTGCGCTCTGTCGCCTCTTTCCAGCTGCAAAACACTCTATTGTTTGCTCGCGCAACAGTCACCACAGCAAATTGCACACGTCAGCCTGTCCGGCGGACCTCAGCTGGTGGTCACAGGGAGGGCAGAGAGGATCTTACCAGCAGTTGGCGCCCGTCACTACAGTTTGCGTCTTATCGCTCTCCTGTCGGTGGCTGAGCGCTCCGTCGCCTTCGCTGCTAAGAAACGCAGCTCAATGAGCATGAATTCCCCACTGGCGGTCTCCCAGATCTCGCTGTCGCAGTCCAATAGCTCGTCGAGCTATTTGAGCCGCAGTCACGCGAGTCGCAGCAATGGCAGCAGGATGTTCGACGCTGAGTCGCCCACCACCACATCTGCAGCTAAAGATTTCCTGTACCAACGACAAGTTGCAACACCTAATGCAGTGCCACTGCTAGTGAGAATGCAACGACATCGGATACTGTGGACAGCAATATTGGGCGTCGCGGTGATCGTCGTGGTTATGTATTTCTTACAACGAGGTATCGTACTCAAGTCGTATCCAGTTTCAAGCCACGCAGCAATTAGCAGTGGAGATATCGAAGTCTACAACTTTTACGTCGGGTTGTGTACGTCGTTGCTGGTGAAGCCACTATTGGCGTTGATGTCTGCGGTAGCACCTGCCGTGCTTTTGTGCTTTTTGACGCACTTGACGATGCAGGAGAAAACTTCTAGATTGACAAAGTTTGCGTTAGCGTTGCTGGGAAACGTGGTGCTATACTTCTTACTCAATGGATTCACAGCCCTATACGTGAGTCAGGAGACGGCTCGAGTGGATTCAGTTATCGGAGATACCGATTTGGCGGAGTATGATTCTTCGTCGAGCACAATTTCGGATCGACCATCAAGTGAAGATACGATTCTTCGCAGAGCGATGCAGATGGCTGATGCTACGGCGGAGAATGCAGTGGGTCAGTGCAGTCGACCGTCGCCTCGGAGACTTCCAGCGGAGTTAAACTACGGATTTCCCTCTCGCCAATGGCTCAGCGAGATGCTTCCATTTGCTCCAGAAACGACAGATAGCAATACATTGTCGTTATCTCTACGTGATGGTGTTAATACGACTCAAGACGTGACAATGCCCATGGAATTGACTGCTGCACGGAACCTCGTGAGCTACGTGCTGCGTGCAACCGATGATTTTTTTCGAGAGCAGGATGTCGATGCCAACGCCAGTGCATTCGAGTTGTTGAATTTGCCTACAGACTTTGACTCGGCATCTTCCGATGATTCCAGCATGACTCAGGCACTTATGGAGGCTACCAACGCCACAATGAATCTTGCTGTTGAAACCCGTTCGCACTTGACAAACCTGAGCGTTGCTGAGAGCAATGTGGAAATTGTGCGATTTCTCTGGTCAACGGACAGTGGCGACTTGGTATTTGAGGGCGTCACGTTGGAGATCCCCATGGGTGAAGATTTTTTGCGTCGAAAGTTGGAATTAGCCAACGATACTACGCAGTCTGTGGTGTACGGATCTCAAGTACTTGGGGGGCTGTTCGAGATTAATGCCAAGGAAGAATGCGGTCGCACGGCGTGCGTTGTGAGCCCCGTTGGGGCTGCATTGACTACATCTCCGGCTGATGAAGGCAGTCAAGTACGTGCATTGCCTTTTTGCCTTGATAATGAGGGGAATGAAGACTATGAAGCCACTATGAACGTCAACGGTATCGAATGTGAGCATCGCTCCAACAATTCTATGCTGGTACTGAGTTTTGCCAAGCGCATCGTGGGTGATGCCATCAGTTCGTCGCTCACGAACGACTCAACCGGCGAAGCGGAAGTCGTTATGCTGACGAACGCACGGAAAATCTACGAAGTCACTGCCGGTCGATTATCGTGGCAAACTACAGACCTGGCGTCAAAGTTTGATGCCTCCTGTGAATCAACCAATTGTGACGGACTCGCATTCCCACTTTCTGACGATGAACGGCTGGTCATCGTAGGCAGTGACCATGTTCCAGTCGCAAACTTGAGCACGTACACGCCTTCGCTACTATTGTGGACACCGCTTGTGACTTCCAACGTGCAGGAAGTCGACATGGGCGATATCCTCAAAAGCGATTTTGTTTTCCCTAAAAATTTTGATGATACCAGTGGCTGGACTCCCATCGATGGCTCTCGATGTGAACGTGAACGTGGCACCTTCTTAGACCGCGTGCAGAGTTCCCATTTGTATTCAGAGCGATCGCTTCAGCCAGCGTACCAGTCCGCGCTGTTTTGGTTATTTCAACATGGAGTTGTGAAACAGAAGCTGAGTCCGACAACATTGGCGTTCGACGCTAGTGTTAAATTTGTGGATGTGACGCTATCGGTACCCCAACTTTCCGCTATGTTCACGTGTGTGGGTTGCGCTATGTTATTAGTCATGGGCGTGCTGGTATTTTTCGGAGGCAAAAGTCGCGAGGCAGATGTCGAAAGGCATTTCAAGCCGCACCACTTGGCTCGTGTGCTTCTGGATGATGAAGCATTCTCGCACAGGCTGCTCAAGTGCGACCTGCTTAATGTTGGCAACAAATACTTGAACAGCTCCGAACTGCTCGATCAGTTCGAGATCAGCGGACTGGCACTGCGGCATCGCACTCGGCCGTCCGACGTGCTAATTGTGCCTAAAGGCCAGCAGGAATCGACCACAGCCTCCGCTGCATCAAGCCAGGCAGCGCACGTCGTTTAAGTAGCGTATAACTTGTTCATTATAGAACCTATTTACTACTCTCAGGTTGGAACTTTGCTTCTCCGTTGTCGAGCCACAAGTCGGTTGTGCATCTTGTCCAGGATCTTCACCAGTTATCCAACTCTACGTTGGCATCTTTACCGTCACACCAATGATGCCAGCATTGCGGATTGTCGACAGTTTCCAAGCTTGATGGTTATTGCGCGAATGTAAAACGGCGAACGTGGCGCATGTCCAACAATGCTGTAAGAGCAATATTGTGTAAGACGTGCATCACAGTGCGTACAACCAATAAAGCATCACATTATTATATGCATAATACCTAGACTTTAGACCCACAGCTACCCTGCCGGTGCCGCTGTGTTACGCGTACACGATCCTAAACTTCTCGAACGCGTAGAGGAACACGACCATCTCCATTTTGCCAGTCTTTGGATCTTCCCACTCCGGGAACGGTGGAGTTTGATCGTCGATTTCCAAGTCACTCACATCGTCGTCTTCAAGCAGAGCGGAGCTCAGTACTTCTTGGGCAACATCGTCCAGTTCCAGACTTGCAGAGTTGAAGCGTTCGCCATCTCCACTCCGTCTGGCCAATAGCAGACCACACGAGTCCACCGTAACGGATGCGACCGAAAGTTGTTTGCTGACGTCCGCATGCTTCATCGTGAAGGCGTCAAATAGGTTAACGCCCAACTCCACTTCCATGTCGACGTCTTCTTTATCGGGTTCTTCAATGAAAACGTTGTCATCTCTTTCGAGGGCCTGCATCTTATCCGTCTTGGTCACGGGTGTGTCTTGGTCACGAGAGTGTCACTGGTGGTTGCGAATTCAAAAGTGCCGTCAAAAGCCGCCGAGAACCAAATGGACGACCTTCCGTCGAAAAGACCAAGCGCCGGTGAAACACCCGAATATGTGTAGTGGCGGGCCAAGCTACGACGGCGTTCGTGTGGTCTATATTGAAGTCCGGCTGTTCCGTTTGGCCGGCACGTGTGGGCTTGGCAACGCTCGCGATAATGCGTACGAACTCTCCGATACTTGATACCCAAGACTCGCTCCACAGCATGAAAATCAGCGGTAGTCGCGACTCCATTCAAATCGCCTCGCTCGACACGTAATGCGCGCAGCGCTTCCACGACCACTTCTCGTTCCATAAACTCATGTCGTACCCCAGTAATCTCCCCACCTCCACAGACGGTCTCTAGCATCTCATGAAGGTTGCGGAGACCTCATCGAATGACCGCTGCCGATGCATCGGTTGAAGCTTCGGCAACTCCAGCGAGCTCACTCAGCGATTTGTAAGGTAGGACTCGACTTGGAGGGCAGGCCTCGGGCGGCGAGGATGCGGCAGGAGCCGCATCATAACAACGTGGTGCTCCACGTCTTCTCCTTGAACTCCATCGGGATACGACGGCTGTGGTTGTAACCAGTGGGGCAAAATGCTGACGATAACTTTCAGACGCGTTGTTATAGGCCTCCACGACGAAGAATGATGGGCACACGCTTGAATCCGCTAGCGTGGGTAGCAAGATCCATTCGCGGCCGTCAATCCACTGAGGCAGCGTGAAGTTTAGCGCGCGGATGGAGATCGGGTACGATGACAGCGCTAGGTTCTTGCCTTCAGCCTTGTCTGAGCATGGGTTATGTTTGATGTCATCAACGAAATCCCAGTTCTGGTAGCGAGAAGGATAGTGATGCACACTGAGCACGCCAACGGATGTCTTCTCATAAGCTACAGCGATTGGGACAGCCAGGCAGCGCTTTTCGTGCGTCAACTTTCCCCACAGATCCACAGCAGTAGGTAGGATCTCCTGCCACGCACTCACTTCGGCCACAAACGGCGCAATGGCAGCATACTCGCGCCAGTCGTCCAACAGCAGCGCACGAGAGAGGCGCTCCCCTGAATTGGCGAGTGGACAGCTAGGTCCTGGACCGAGACAAAACGAATGAACCGCTGAAATACTTTTTCAACGCCTGTGCGAGTGTCTTCGCCATAGCTGCTCCACCCAAAACTGGCGAAAAACAAGCGAAGTGCCTGCCACTCGAGAGCTGCGCGCCTGCGTGTCCGCGTGTGGTAGACCGGCCCCAGACAAGCAAGCGGCCGAGGATGGCAAAGAAGACACGCTGCATGTCCAGCGGTGCAGCGTACAAATCAAGGTGGTGACAAGTCCATCCAGAGGCGAGCGCCAATTGCAGTGCGCCACAGCTCCACCCTCCGTTCGGGTTTGCTTGCTGGCACTCGTGCTGGGTGTTCGCGCACGCAGGTTGTCGCAGTGCCTTCCAGCCGAGCACCTTCTCTTCGAGTACGGAGAACGGCACCGAGAGCAAAAGCCAGCACCTCATCTCGTAGGACTTGAAGCTGGTGACTGCAGACAGTATCCATCCAGCAAACGCGAGCGCGCGCGGGTCGCGTGCCGCGCACAACAATAGCGGTGCCGACAGGAGGGAGCGCACGCAGAGTGAGTATGTAGAACCAGCGTTGTCAGTTCGTTGTAGTCATGTGTAGGGCATTTCCGCCGGGGAGAGCTGCGAGGTCAATTCGTCGTTTTTTCCTTAATTGTCTGTTTCTGCTCTTCATTCTGTTGCGTATGGCGCGATGCTCATCACACAGAGCAATGGGTCTGTTGGTGAACATGTTGCGACCTTGCGGGTTTGTGCATGTAGCTCTAATGCAAATGCCTCCTTCCAAGCTGCTGCGCGATGGCTCCTGCTCGTTTCTCGATGGCTCCTGAGATTCTTCGCGTGGCTCCTCATCGTGTCTCGGTGACTCCTGTGATTCTTCGCGTGGCTCCAATACTTCGCTTACGACCACGTCTTCCTCTATTGAGTTCAGATCGCAAACACACAGACTCCTCTTCTTCTGCTTGATAACATGGCGCCGCACAAACGGCTCATAGTTGCCGTTCCACAAATTAATAAAAGTTTCCTTGTATTGCCGAACTACAAAACAAACAACCTTGTCAAAGACAAAACAAGAAAACAAAGAGCAAGAAGCTTACCGATACTGCCACTGATAAACCACATATCCTCTGTGTTCCTCTCTATTGCGTTCCTTGAAATACTGGCCGAACCTCCAACCAAAATATCTCCAGCAATCAAGATCTTGCGATGAAAGCGACTTCCGACCACCATCGTCGCCACTCGCACCTCCACTCGGCCCCGCCGTAGCATAGCAACCACCCTGGTGTCCAACATCGTAGCGCACAGCATCACGCGAACGTCCACGCCTCGCTTTTTGGCGGCTACAAACTTCTCAGCTATAGTCAAGTTTGAAAAATCGTACAGCATTGCCCACAGATGGTCACCAGCTCTAGTTTTGTCGATGTACGAACCTAGTTTAGCCTCTGCACCTGCCCGCGTGAGTTCATGAGGAAAAACCAGCTCCTCGAGCCCTATGAATTGCAAGGCAAGCGCTCTTCTTGCAAGCGTTCGCACATCTCGCGCGAACGCTTGCAATTCCCGCGGTGCATCGTCCATGAGGGCAGCAGTGGTCATCTCTCGAGCGAGCGATATTGTGTCTTCAACGAACTGGAGGACAGAGCCGACTCTGTCCTCCAGTTCTGCGTCCAGCGCTGGACAAGATGGCAGGTGCGGCGTTATCGCCGGCGGCAGCTCGGCAAGGCTTGTACCAGGATCTTCCCAACCAAATGGAGAGCTGATAGTTGTGGCCATATGTGCACTATTTGAACCGCTTGGACTGTCCACTTCCTGGTTGTCCTCTTCAGATTGGCGATGGAGAGGGTCTCCATCGCCGAACTCTGGCTCGGGCTCGTCTACATGGCTGCTCGACGGCGAAGGCGACCGTGGACGAGTCGCCAATCGAGGGAAGGTCTCCAGTCTGTTGTCCTTCAAGTACTGTAGGTATAGCTTTTTGAAAGTCCGCTGGCTGTGCCGCTGGAACGGCTCGTGCCGTCGACAGGCGTCGAGGTTAATAGCGCCATTGCGTTTCCTGGAGGCTGGGTCGTGTAGCATGTAGTCTAGGATAGCTACTTTGTCTGCCTCGCTCACGCGAGGCGCCATGGCTTTCCAGCAGGTCGTCAATCTGCCAACGATGCTTGAAGCAGAAGAAGGTTTCTCTTTTGCTGCTGGAATAACCGAGTCACATTACTGTCCATGGCACTACTCTACAAACTGCTGTCGTTGTAGCTGCTATCGACGAAGTTGATCTCCACGAAGGGTGTGAGCGCTGGTTCTTCTTGACTCTCGAGACTGCGCTTCCTCGTAGTAGTGGCTTCCTGTCTGCACTTCTCCCACTCACGGCGGAACTGGTTGCTGTCTAGAATCAACTCCGACTCGGTGTCCAGGCTTGACTGGGGTGGGGGGTACCCTTGAACACCTTTCACAATCCAATCCAGCCGCCGAATCGTTCTCGCTTGTTGTGCTAGTCTCTTTCGCAGGTCTTGGTTTTCTTGCTGAAGGTTCTTGATCTCTGCTCGAAGGTGAGCTATCCAGTAGCATTGTCGAAGATCACGCAGTCGAAGTTCCGATGGCGTGGAGGGATATTCCGCATCCAGGGCTCGAAGCGCCTTGAAGGCAACGATCTTCTCCTGGCTATTGAAAGCGAAAACCTCCTCGTCCTTGTGGAATAGCGCGTCTGCCATGCGTAGTTGATAGTTGAGAAGGAGTTGAATCAGGGACCGCTCTGTCGTGCGCACCAGGTCCTCCGGGAGCAGCAGTATCCATACACCATGGCACGGAGCGTAGTACCCCCCATAGCCGACCTCCTCCACGCGTGCATCGATCGGTGCGGTGGGTCGTAACCTGCTGCAACAAGCTGTACGCTCGCCAGCTCCAGCAACCACCGCTGCGCCACGCCTCCAACCTTCAGCCCCCGCAGACGTCGGCCGTATGGCTATCGCATCGACGATCATCGAGCAACAACATAATTTCGAGCCACAAAGGCAAATGGGTTAGCTGTACTGAGTTGGGCATTTAGATTAACTCGCTGCGCAATGTGCTTGCCTGTATTGCGATTACTGGAGGATCTTCTCGGCGAACGCATGAACCTGCGTGTAGACCTTCGTCTTTTGTTTCCATTCTGCAGGAATGGCATCACCACCTTGCACGGCTGCAGTGACAGCTCCAATGACGATAGCACGGCTACAGTTGTCACCGCCGGCCAACATGTTAGCTCGCAATGCCTCGACGTAGTTACCAGAGGTTAACAGCACAAAAACCGACCCCTGCAACACGCCGGGCAACGAGCACGGCTTGCCGAAGTGCGCAACAGCAGCAGTGGCATCGGGGAAGGTTTTCGCATCCACCGCATCAATTACTTGCTGGAGTGATGTGCGCATGTCAGCACTGACGGCTTCGTTGGCGGTGAGTGCCTTGACAGCGTCCGGCACAGAGACTCCCAGTACCACCTGCTGGATCAAAAGCGCCGTGGCTACCGCCGCGTCCTCCACCTCCACTCCGATCTCGTGCACACGCACAGCTTCGCGGGTTTTCAGCAGCAGCAGCGACGTGTCCTCGAAGTAGCGTGCAACGAGAATGGGCGCCTTGATACCGCCGTGGAGATCTTTACTGGGCGACGCCAAGTCCGGGTATTTCTTGCCAGCGTCGCCCTTGACGACCATTTCCTTGAAGACGCTGTTCAGTCGACCCGAGTAGGATTTGGCGGCGTGGTAGGACGTCACGGCGAACTCCTCCGGGACGAACTCACCGCGCTCGGCCATATCACGCAGCAGGGGCAGGATCTCGTCACCGTAGGGAGACAGCTCCCCACACCCGTACATGTAAAAGGGGCACGACGGTGGCTCGTAAAACTCAGGACCCTCTGCATCGCGTGCTGCCGCGAGCTGCTTCATCTTTTCTCCGTCGTAGATCCAGTGGAGTCCCATGGTGGCAGCGTCGGCCACGAAGCCGCCAGTCACAGCCGCCAGCGCGCGTTGCTTCGTCGTGAGAGACATGGGGGGGGGGGGGCTGGTCTGGAGGCTAGAGGCGTTCAAGACGGCGGGCTGGGAAGTGAGAGGCTGGATCCAGAAGTGGCGACACATAGGCTTCTAAAGCGTGATAGCCAATCATAACGTTCAATTACAACTTCAACTGGCGCAGCCAATCACAGTGCTTTCTGAACCAGTGTCAAAAATCTCACGAAGGCCTCATCTCGTTGATCGCGTACATGTATCATCCCTAAATTCGCCAAGATGGACGTGCGTCAAGTGCCAGTCATCGACATCGGGGTCCTCATGGCGCTCACCACCGATGCCGAGGTAGACTCAGCACTCCGCGACGGAGAAGATGCCAATCTCCGCAAGATCGTCGACGAAGTGCACGCTGCTGCGAGTGAGTGGGGGTTCTTCTACATCGCGGATCTTAGATTATCGAAGCAAGAGGTGGGCGAGTTCCAGTCCGTCGTGCGATCTTTCTTCCGCCTACCAGCTGAGATCAAGCGCACCATTCGACGTAGCGCCTCAAACAATCGAGGCTACATTGAAGGGGAACTAACCAAGAACAAGACGGACTGGAAAGAGTGCTTCGACTTTGCTGGATCAGGGGAAGACGGACCAGCGACCGGCAAGCTCGAGAGGTTGGGACAGGATCAAAACCAGTGGCTTCACGAGACGACGTTGCCCGGTTTTCGCAGTGCCATGAGATCGTACTATGACGAGATGGAGCACGTTGCGCGGCGTCTATTGAAGGTGTTCGCAGTGGCGCTGGGTGAAGAGCCTGCATTCTTCGACCAGTTCTTTTGCTCGAATGCATCGAGTACGATGAGGTTGAACCATTACCCCGTATCCTCCGAGCCGGAGAAGACGATGGGTGTGTACCATCACACAGACTCTGGGGCGCTGACTATCCTGGTGCAAGACGACGAGGTGGCGCCGCTGCAAGTTCTTCATCGCAAATCGCAGACGTGGGTGGACGTCCCTCCTCGCAAGGGAACATACACGATCAATATCGGCGCCATGGTGCAAGTCTGGTCTAACGACCAGTTCGTGGTTCCGCTGCATCGTGTACTGGCAAGCAAAAAAGCGAGTCGATTCTCGGTTCCGTTCTTCTATAGTCCATCGTATAGCGTGCAGGTGGAGCCCATTGTGGTCAAGGAAGGTGAAGTGGCTAACTACCGTCCTATGCTACGTCTGCGCAGTTCCAAGAAGTACGCGAGCGAATGTGGACCACGGTGTTCAATATCGGAGACTGCGTTAGCCACACAGCAGAGCACAGTGCGATATGGAGGGGTGGTGCGAGATCTGTCACAGGCACCACCCAAAGCACCGTCCGCGGAAACACGGCGTCAGGCGCCGGACTCATTTCCTGCACGACAATGCTCACGTCCAACAAGTCACGTCCCGAGAGTACCGACACATGAGTCGTGTCGAGCACCATGCATTCTGGCATGAAAACCTGAAGAAGAGGTATCCGCGCTACGGTGAGTTCGTGAAGGACATGCCTTCGTTCAAGACTTCGTCGTCGGCGTCCCTGCTCTCTCGTTACGAGCACAGGTGGAAGAATGTCAGCGCCATGCTGGAGTTCTGCGCACTGAAAGGGTTTCGCAAGTGGAGATTCACGGTGTCGCGATTCAAACGCAAGGCCGTCGCAAAACTCGCCAAGCGTGTTGTCCCGACCGTGGACCGTGACGTGTGTGTGGCTCTCGGAAAATGGAGCAGCCAGACTCACCTCGCGGGCCATATGCACGTCCCGCTAAAGAGGTTCGCACTTGAACTCTCTCGCCGTGCAACCCTCGTCATGGTCGACGAATTCCGTACCAGTTATCTTTGCTCTGAGTGCTCGCGACCGATGGTGAACACGCCATTCAAGATCCCCGGTACGAGAATAATCAAGAGGTCGAGGAATGTGCGTGTCTGCAGAAATATAGGTTGCAGAGCGAACTACTGGGAGCGTGACATCAACGCCGCGAAAAACATGTGGCAGCTAGGACTCCTCCAAGTCACCAATCAGCCTCGAACTCCGCAGTTTTGCAGAGGGTATCAAATCAACTAAGTCGACTGAATTCAAACCAACGTGGGAACGGGACCCTGAGAAGGACCTCAAACGAAAGCCCACTCGGTAAACGGGCTGCTGGTGAGTGAAAGACGTAGTGCCTTCATTCATAGGTAGCCCAGTCCGAACGTAAAGACCTCTCGAGATCATTCTTCGTGAATATACCGGCACGAGCAACCGACTTCAATTCGATAGACAAACTCGTCATTGTGTAGTCACTTGGTCGTCTTGAGGCAAGATGGAGCCTGGGGTCTTCGCGTGCAGCATAGATCGCGATGTGGACCAACAGCACCCTCGTATTTATATCGTGGCTATCTCACAAAAGTGGTAATGTATTGCACTAGGCAATTTGCCCATCTATCTTTGAGTTGAGCCCAGTGAATGCATGCATAATCGACCTCGACCCCGTAATCTCTACCGAATTCCAGCAGGTCGACGTCCAATTTCGCATTTGAACTCGTTTACCAACACGAGCACCATGGAAATCTGGCAGTGTGAGGACGCCGTGGAAGATATCATGTCATTCATCGAAAGCACCGACGAAATTGTTATCCAGGAAAATCATCCGATGGACTGCTGCCATCTTGACAGCACGTTTTCAAGTTTGGACAGCGAAGACGCAACAAAGATGCCCAAGACAACGCGAAAACGACGGAACAAGCCCGGATACTCGACGGAACTATTACAACGCAAGAAGAGGGAGCTACAGTCACTGCGAGTGTCGATATCATTCTTGGAGCAGTGGCTGGAATGTCTACTGCGTCTTCGTACCAATGCGAAGCCAATTAGCTCCAGAGGATCGCACCATCAAGACAATAAAATTTGGGCGGCGACAGCATTCGCAGAATTTCAAAGAAGATGTCATGCCGAACGCACTAACCACCAGTTGAAAGAACTTCAAGACATTTGCACTGCAACGGGGAAAGCGATGCTCGAAATTCTTCGGGAGAAGTCTGCTTTCAAAGTATGTATACTACGTGATCATACATTTTGTGCGTACTTATTTCTCACTTGACGTACACGTTGATTCGTTTAGGGATTCGATTTTGTCCTGGCACTTCCTGATACGGTGCATAGACTTCCGACCGCTAGTGAGCTAGCAGAAACAACATTGGAGGTTTACCGAAAGTGCGATTCGGTCTTCCCGAAAGATGATTTACCATGTTTTGGGTGCTTCGTTCGACCCCGCGGCAATATGGTCGAAGTCGTCTCGAGAGCTCCTGTCGATTGCACTGTGAAGGACGCCAGCAACTGGATGTGGAAAGCGTTGGAAGTTGGTCTGAATCATCCTGGCAGGAAGGTGCGATCACTTCGATAAAGTTCGGGCGCCTCTGGAATTTAAAGTTTTCTGTTTGTCTCTTGTGTAGATGCACGGACGAGCACCGGATACGATAAGCAGCGGTTTTGATATAGAGCTCTACGGCCCTAGCGGAACGAGAAATGGTAACGGCATCCTGGTTTTGCAAAAGATTGTGGAAGCCGACCGTGTCGTGTACGCTTGGGCCAGTGAGGTACATGTACCTGTAGAAACCATCCGAGCGAAAGCCTACATTTGGATCATCATCTCGAACACTGCTGACCCATTCTACTTGAGCGAGATCAAATTTTACGGGGAGTTCTTCATGAAACCTCGCAACCACATTCTACCGCCGGAGCAAGATGTCAAATACGTTCGCGAAAACATCCTAGAGCCATGGAGCCTGCAGGCGCGGGAATACTCGCTGTTTCTGATGGAATTAGTGGCTGAGAAGGCGGGAACAACGAAAATCTCACCCTGCGGTCGAGAAGTTTAGCTTTCAATACACAACTACATGTACAACTAGATTCACAAGCACTCGTTGCTGGGATGAATATATTTTTCGAGATAGAAGGTTCATTTAATGCGTATGGGTCTCGAGAGGTCTCCAGTTCCACGTGATTCACGTGATCCAAATTGTCCGCCTATGAATGAGCTGTGATAAGGCAGCGATCTGCCATCGCTTAGCTGGGTTCGCTGCCAAATTTTGGCTCATAATCATTTGCTCACCCGTAATCGCATCCGTTGCCGCCGTGAATCACGATTCGTGGTGCAGATTTACACGCTCATTTCATTTCATTTCCACATTGACGCTCGTGTTTATTGAACATGAAATCAATAACGATTGATGACGATATGGAGATGACAGCGGCGATGGCTTTCATCGAGAGCTTTAATGTCGACAAGATAAGGATCGAAAACATTGGGGGGAGCGGTACTGGGAGCGATAACGACAGCGCCAATTCCACCTCCGATAGCGCGTATACGCTACAAGTCTCTCGCATTGACAAAGGTCGACGAAAGCGAAAGTTCAAACCAGGGTACTCTACAGATCTTTTGCATCGGAAGAAGGCCGAGATGAACGATCTACGGAACCAAGTCCCCGTGTTGGAGGAGTGGCTGAAACAACTAAAGAGCCTTCATTCCGGTATGAAACTTAAAGATTGCCAAGGTGGTGGTGATCTGCACGGAAGTTCACAACAAAAGTTATGGGCGACCAAAGCGTTGGTGGAGCTTCAGAGGCGACGTCAAGCTGAGCTGCTCAACTGCAAACTGAAGGACATACAAGCGAAGCAAGTGGAAGTCGGTAACGCAGTCCTAGCAACACTGCAGCAGACATTGGTCATCGACGTGAGTATATCTAACACTTGAATTTACCCATCCATTCGCAACTAACGATGCTTTCTGTGGCGTAGGATACCGAATTCATATCCAGATTTCAAATGAAAACTCTCCAAACGCTACTGCAAAATAACTCTAAGATTGTTGAGAAGCTTCAACAGCAAGCTGTAACGTTGTACGACAACTACACTCCAGGGTTTATGAAGAAGAGTCTGCCATCCTTCGGCTGCCGCATGCAATCCAATGGTACAGCCGTGGAAATCGTCTCAAGAACACCAGTCAATACTTCTGTGGAGACTACCAGCGACACGTTATGGGGCGAACTCAAATGTCCCGACACCTATGTGAGTCTTCTTCCCAGGCCAATACGTGATTTTTTTTCACATCTATCTGCTGTTTAGACCACAGAACGAGGGCCCGATTCAATGCTTCGCAGTTTTGAACTGACGCTCCAGAGTCGACATGGAAACAAAAACGTTCACGGGTTGCAGTGCATGCAGAAATTCGAGCAAGTTGGCCGCATCGACCACGTGTGGGTTTTCGAACTGATTGTATCAGATATGAAAGCTCATTTCCGTGGTCACGCGCGGGCAGTCATTTCCAACTTGTCGGTTGATCCATTGTTGTACGAGTGCGACATCAAATTCTGTGCGCAACTTTTCATGGAATCCCAAGACGAGTTTTCAATTGAAGAACAGGAAATGACGTATGCTCGGGAGGCCATCCTTGATCCTTGGAGTCTCAAGGTGCGAGAATACGTGCAGGGGCTTCATGAAGTGGTCGTGGAGAAAGTGGCTACATATTGTTGATGTCTCGGAATGATAAGCTTCCAAAAAGGCAAGTTGAAGTGACCATCACTCTCGAAATTCCGCAGTCGACTACAATGGAGATGACTAGCAGCGTCATGCGCTTCGCTTTGGCCACGTATTTCATGAATCGTGGCGGCAGTTCTCGCCTTTTTCAAGTATACGACGCGTCTCCATGCGCTTCTCCTTCTTATGAACCCAGTATCACTACCAGTGACGAAGGGGAAGAAGTAGAAGATCGTCAAGAAGTTAGCTTGAATTTCTCGGAAGTTGTGGCCATCCACGTGTCGAATTTGAGGCAGTTGCTGGTGGAGCAACGTTTCCATGACTGGTCCAAGGGGGTCGCTGAGCTTCGACAGTACGTGGCGACCAATGGACTATTGGCGTCACTGGTGGCTGAGCTGGTGAAGCTGATCAAGAGACGAGAACAAGACGCCGTGTGCATCGTACAAGGTAGATAAATATACAAAAAAATGTTCCTTGTTGGGCTAAGAGGTGGCTGACGTTGTGATGGCGTTGCAGTGATTGAACACATGTGCTTTGAGAATGACGGAACGCCGACCGAGATATTTGATCAGGTACGAGTGGCACTCAGTTTTGGTTAGTAAGTGTAAGTTTATGCTGACGTTGGTCTGTAGTTGGCAGAGCTGCTGTTTGAGGCGCTGAGTCATTGCTGTGGGAACAAGGAGGTTGGAGTGGCCGTCTGGATGCTCCGAGCAATTGATGCTGTCACGCACGGACTACGCCAGTTCCAAGAGCAACAACACGGGATGGCAACGCAAAACTTGGAGGGAAGCCTGGAGGAAGCTATCCGAGATTGCCTCAGATGAGCTGTAGGTGTTGCACAGGGGTAAAACAGTACAGCACTTCGTCTTAGGATGCACAGCTCAGACGCTCTGTATTTCTTCTCTCTCCTGCACTTTCATTCATCTACGTCGACGGTCCGGCTTTGACATGTTCGCTTCCTCAAACAGCAAGGTCTTGCACGCGTCGTCTTGGTTCTCTTTTCCCTGTAGACACGACGTCGATCCCCACGCTCCTTCTACTACCGTTGAAGCGAATTGGGGGTACTATACACGAGTCACCCACCGCCTAACTGTTCTTCATGGCATCCTTCACAAAGTTGAACGAGTCGTCCTTCTTCTTCATGAAGCCGAATCCAGAATCGGACGCAAGACCGTCGCTTGGCTCTTGGATAGTCTTGGCAATGTATCCCGTTGGGGTCATCGCAGCTCCGATCACTTGAGAGCCTGGGTTGCCGCCCATGCCTTGCATCTGTTGCATCTGCATCTGCTGCATGTACTGCATTTGCTGCATGTACTGCATCTGTTGCATTTGCTGCATCTGCGCCATTTGCTGCGGTGTGTTGAAGTTCATCATGTTCATGTTCATGTTCATGGGGGCTCCGTATCCCTGGTTCATCGCAGGGGCTGCCGCCACGGGCTCAAGAAGCGGGTCCAGCACCATCGTCTGATTCGCGGACGGTGTCGGAGCGGGGGCCACAGGCGCAGCAGGAGCAGGAGCAGCTGGTTGAGACTGTTCAGGCACTGAAGTCGCACTTGATGTACTGCTTTGAAGCTGCAGCCCGCCAAACATATCGGTCACGTCACTCGCCGTCGCGGAGGGCTGCGAAGTCTCCTGTGCTGACTGTTGAGGTGCTGCGCTCGTCTGCAGTCCCGAGAACAGCGAGCCATTGTCAGCCGCAGGAGGAGCGTCGTCAAACCCTCCTAAAAGATCGGCCTCCGCTGCTGCAGGCTGCTTCCTGTGACTAGAAGCCTTGCTCCTCGGCTTCGACGAACCGTGGCTGGATGTAGATGCCCCCAGTCCAGCTGAAACGCCTAAGTGGTTCAAAACCTTAATGGCACGGTCTCGCACAGCGGCCTTGTCTGACTTCGCACAAGCTTCAATCTCGCTTGAGTTTTCGGCGAAGTACTCTTCAAACTCTTCGCATCCGTCCGTCTTCAGCAAAGCGTCAATCGTTGCCAGTGCCTTCGACACAACCTGTAGGAACACGAAAAATCAATATCAGATCTTATGCACGCACAAAATACCAAAACTTAGGGCAAGTACATGAAACAGTGCCGTACCGTCCACTGGTCATCCGAAAGACAGTCCTCCAGAATCGGACCAACAATCTCAGCGTCCAGCGTAATCGCGCTTTTCAAGAACGCATCCATCTTGTCCTTGGGAGGAATCGCACGCATGCCTCCGGGTGCGCACAGAGCAGTGACTAGGTTTCGTTCGTACGAACCATCCGACTGAGCGCCAGAAGTCTGGCCTGTGAGAACCGGAACCTGTGGGAAAGGTCTCGGTCCCTGGGAAGGCTCACGGCGCTTGTTGTCATCATAGTCATAATCTGAATTGCGGGAATACGAGCGGGAATCACGAGTGCTGCCACTGAAGCTCTGCGTGCGACCTTCAGGGCCATTGTTTTGCTGCACACCGGTCGATCCACCAAGCGAGGGCGGAGCATCTGCATCAGTCCACGCGCCACCAACACGGCCCTTCTTACGGTCGCCATCTAACGACAATTGCACATACGAGGGGCAAAATAAGTTTTCGGTGACTCACCCACATGAAGTAACCATATCAAAACGCACCGTAAGATTTCTCACGCAGCTGCGAGCTAGCCGACTCGCGCGGGTCCGAGCGGTAACCTCCTCCAGTGTATCCAGTCGGGCGGTAGGGCTCCTCCGGGTTGTAAGGCGCCGGCGACGGGCCGTAATTGCCGCTGGTAGGTCCACGGTTGGTAGCAAAGCTCCACCCCTCAGGAGGGTTCGCCGATCCAGGCGGGCCACCACCGAAAGTCGGCTTGTCCGACTTATTGTACTTGGAGGCCACCTTCTCCTTCAGTCCCTTAAAGAATCCCTTCTCATCAGCTAACAACACCAACCCAAATTATATCAGCATTAACAACAAAATCACACGCAAATAAATCTACCCTCACCTCGTGGGTCCTGGTACATCGGGTTTCCAATACCGGAGAACTTCTGGTCATTAAACGGGGGCGGTGCACCACCGTATTGGTTCTGAGGCGGACCACCTCCATAGGGCGGGTTGGCCGCGCCTCCAGGACCTCCATACGATCCCTGCTGCGGATATTCTGGCTGATACTGCTGTTGCTGCTGGCCATACGGCTGCGGGCCGCCATAGCTGCCTTGGTTCGGGTCCGTCGGGTATCCGTACGGAGCTCCTGGAGGCGGCGCCGAGCCATTGTATCCGCCCATCGGCGGGCCGGCCATCGGCGGCGGAGGTAGCGACCCGTCGTTGGCGTTCTTTCCGCCCCAGATCTTGGAGCTCCAGCCAGAGCCTCCTCCTGCATTGTCGTTCGGGTTAACGGCCCCCACTCCCTGGATACGGGCCGACATGCCCATCCCACTGAGTCCAGGAGCATTGTCCGTATCATAAATGGCGTCCAGAACTTCCTTGGCCGACTCTCGAACGCGTCGGTAGTACTCGTCGCCCTTGAGCGGATCCGGTACTCCTCGAAACTCTGCACGCAGTATAAAATAGTATAGTACAATAAGAAATTAATATCGACCGAAAAAAATAATAACAACAACAAATAAGAAAAATGACGTACGCAGACACTCCTTGATGGTGGGGATGTGTTTCTGCATCTCGCGCTTAAAGTCGACGCGGCCCTCGCGACACACGTGCTTGATGACCTGCAGCGCCTTGTACTTGATGGTGTGGTGCTTGTTCTTGACGCGCGAGATGAGGAAGTCCTGCACCTTGGAGCACGTGTCGTAGCTGTGCTGCGTCATGCGCGCGATCTCCCCGTAGAGGTAGCCGGGGGTCGGCGTGTCATCTTTGCTGGTGGCGCGGGTCAGCAGCGCCTTGTCCATCGTCTTTGTGTGTATCTATTTAGGATTAAGAGGAGGAGGAGGAGGAAGCTGTTGCCGTTGCTGTTGGGGCGTGCTGGTCTGGTGTCGGTCTGGCTTGGCGACACGACGTTGTGGGGAATCGCTCTCCCCCTTTCGGAGCCACGTATGCGACTAGGTTTGTAATATGGAAAGTACTGTCGGCAAAGCAATGCATCACTTTTGGATATTTACTAAAAATGCCCAAGCGGATGGAGTTATTTACGGTTATGGACGAACGCGAAAGGATGCAAGCGCACCTCCGAGTTGGAGACGGAGCTCTGTGCTGTTCTGGCACTTGCGAGGTCGATGAGAAGACAGCCACGTCGATGGCGGAGATGGTGTTGTATTGGTGAGTTGTTGGGTATGTATAAGAGAGTCTTGGAGACGGTCTCGACGGAACCTATTTCTAAAAGATACTGAGGCCCACCGAGACGCTCTCGGCATGTGCATTTCTCGTGGCACTGGTGAAATTCAACTGCCTTGTACTACTACTGGCAGCAAGCGTGTGAGGAGTTTGCTACAGGTACAGAAGTGGATTTGGCAGCATTTGGTACATGGAATACGCTTACACGTAGAGTCTTCGGTCATGTATAATACAACCAGCAGTGTCACTGCTTCAGCCTGTGTACTATCTATCAAACGTCTTGTGTTCAATCAAACACAGTTCCAATGGCAGGCGCAAACAGCGAGAGCGTAGCGATAGGAGGAAACCACGACGACACCTGCTTTTAGTCTTTTAGTCTTTTCCGCGCCTGCATCCAACAGCAAACTCCCGGCATCTTGGGCTGGCGATGTCGCCGCACCGTTAAGTACATATAGTAGCTGGGAGCACACAACCTCGCGCGTGCTGGAACTATTGCTGGCAATCGTTACTGTGCCAGCAGCGAGGGCATTTGAAGTGAAACTCTTTGTCCATCTTATCATCTGGCACCCCACGCACATCACGCAGGAGATTCTTGCAGATTCGATGCATGCCGTTTAGCCTACCGACCGACATACCCGGTTTGACTCCTGTCGTGACTCCCGCCGTTCCAATCTCACACTTGCGAATTTCCCCGTTGCGGCTCAAGACTATTTTCGACCTTCATGGCGACTCCGGTGTCTACTACTACTACTACTGCTGCTGCCGCCGCTACTCCGAGCCAAATGGCAGTGACAATTCTCCCAACGACCGACCGAAGCAAACATGAGCGAGAAGTTCAAATGAACGACCTGGAGGAACGACGCGAAATCGATTTCTATGAAAACATGACGTTCATGCAGAAACTCGTGCTGGGGATTCTGGGTGCGGTGGTCATCCTCGAAGGTCTCCACTTGTTCGCGCTCGTCGTCCAGTACATCACCGGCTGGTTCCTTCTTCTTTTGGCTGCTGCTCGACGCATGAAGCTGCTTCGATCACAACACTGATGAACCACGAGTTGCAGAAATTCACCAAACTTTGACAGCAGTTTGCAACCGCAAGAAACTACGATTGATAACTAACGGTAACCAATAAACGTATTTGTATTCTACTGTGGGGATTGAGCACCATCCTTAAGGCATGTTTCCATTCCGAGGAATACAGCCGCCATGCGGCGCGTACTTGAGTAGCGAGGCTACCACAGGCACGTTCCAGCCAGGGCAGAACCTGCATCTTGGTCTTCTTCGTTGACTTCATCCCCGTCTTTAGCGATGGAATTGTAACGATACCCTCCACGGTTAGCGACCCCGTTCATTAATCAGGTAATCCAGCATCGCATGCGATTCGTGGCGCGTGCTTTCGCTTGCGAAGCACTTGCGGTTGCCGCTAAAGAAGAACACCAACGCCCAATGCCGTCTTCAGTAACGACTGCTCCTCCTACCTGGGTAATCCTTCCCACAACTGACCGCAATCACGGTGAAGAAGTCTAATTGAACAACCAGGAGAAACAGCGCGAAATCAACATTTACGAGAAGATATCTACTCGATCTGGGAAGTCTGAGTGCGATGGTCGCCCTCGAAGGCCTCTACTTGTTCGTGCTAACTCGGCGGACAAAGCTGCTTCGATCACAACCATAATGCTGAAGTTTTGAAACCAAGACACCACCTATCACAGTCGAAAGACACCATCGCAACAATTGAGTGTGTAGAAATCGTCTTTAGACATGTTTCCATTTGTTTTATGGTAGCAAAACCTCCACGACAACCTCTGCCAGCAGCAACGCAGAGGGTTTCCGTACTACAGCACCCGAGAAATACAGTCGTCAACCCCCCCGCACGGCGCTTATCGTCGAACCCGAGCGACGTTTACTTGGCGTCGGTCGTTGGTAAATCACTAGGAGAAACGACCCAGTGAAGAAGCCGTGAAGGAAGAACCACCTGCACAGTCGAAGCGCCAAACGCAAAGCCTCAGCAGCCTTGCAGCTAGCTCAATGGTTACGTCGAGGCAGCATCTTGATCTACTCGTAGTCCGAGAGCGGCGGGCAGCTGCAAACGAGGTGGCGGTCTCCGTGCACGTTGTCGACGCGGCCCACGGACGGCCAGTACGTCTTGTTCTTGCCACCCTGGTGCCACGGCGCAGGGAATGCACCCTGCTCGCGCGAGTACTTGCGGTCCCAAGCGGCAGCCGTGACCTGGTCCACCGTGTGCGGCGCGTGCTTGAGCGGGGAGTCTTCCACAGCAATGGCACCCGTGGCGACATCTTCGATTTCACGGCGAATAATGGCCAACGCCTCGCAGAAGCGGTCCATTTCGGCCTTGCTCTCACTCTCCGTGGGCTCAATCATGAGCGTGCCGCCCACAGGCCACGACATGGTGGGGCTGTGGAAGCCAAAGTCCTGCAGACGCTTGGCCACATCCTCCTCCACGATACCAAAGTCCTTGAACGGGCGCATGTCGATGATGAACTCGTGCGCACACGTACCGTTGGCACTGCGGAAGACCACCTCGTAGTGGCTCTCCAGCTTCTTGGCCATGTAGTTGGCGTTCAGGATCGCCGTGGACGTAGCCTGCTTGAGACCATCCTCGCCCAGCATGTTAATGTACATCCAAGGAATCGGCAGAATACCAGCGCTGCCGAAGGGCGATCCGCTGACAGCCGACTTCGTCTTCTTCACCGTGTGCTCGCCCTCGCCACCCGTAGGCATCACCGAGTGCCCGGGCAGGTGCGGGGCCAGGTGGGCAGCCACACCGATGGAACCCACACCAGGACCACCGCCACCGTGCGGGATGCAGAAAGTCTTGTGCAGGTTCAAGTGGCACACGTCAGCACCAATGCCACCAGGGTTGCAGAGAGCCACCTGAGCGTTCATGTTAGCGCCGTCCATGTAGACCTGGGCGCCGTGCGAGTGGACGAGGTCCACCATGTCCTTGATACCAGGCTCGAACATACCGAACGTCGACGGGTACGTGATCATAAAAGCGCTCAGGTTGTCCGAGTGCTCAGCAGCCTTGGCAGCCAGGTCTTCACGGTCCACGTGGCCGTTCTCGTCCGACTTCACCACCACGACCTTCATGCCGGCCATGACAGCACTAGCAGGGTTCGTGCCGTGGGCCGACACCGGGATCAAGCACACGTTGCGGTGGCCCTGACCGATGGAACGCTGGTAGTTGCGGATCGTCAACAGGCCAGCATACTCGCCCTGCGCGCCGCTCTGCGGCTGCGTGGACACAGCGCTGAAGCCCGTGATAACAGCAAGCGAGTGGTTCAGCGACTCAATGAGCTCGCGGTAACCAGCACTCTGATCTTCAGGCACGAACGGGTGCACGTTGGTAAACTCGGGCCATGTGATGGGGGCAAGCTCCGACACAGCGTTCAGCTTCATCGTGCAACTTCCCAGCGAGATCATGGAGCGGTTGAGGGCCAGATCCTTGTCCTCCAGCTGCTTCAGGTAGCGCATGAGCTCCGTCTCCGAGCGGTACTTGTGGAAGATGGGATGCTCCAGGTACGGGGTCGTACGACGCAGTCCTTCCGGGATGCTCTTCTGCTGAATTTCCTGAGCGCGAGCACCGAGGGCCTCGCTCAAATCCTTGGGCAGGACACCCTCCGCGGCGCCGAACGCCAGCAGCAGCTTCTCCAGGTCCTTCAGGTCGACGCTCTCGCCCATGGATACACCCACGCGCTTGTCATCAATGATACGCACGTTCACCCCACGCTTCGTTGCTTCAGCTGCTACATCCGCCGCCGACTTGCCCGACAGCGACACGTCAACCTCCAGCGTGTCGAAGAACGCCTCGTTCACCACCTTACACTTGGTCCCGAACTTCTCCAGACCAGCGGCCAGAGTGGCGGCGTATAGGTTGGCACGGGTAGCAATAGCACTCAGTCCTTCAGGGCCGTGGTAGATAGCATACGCAGCGGCCATGTTGGCCAGCAGAGCCTGCGCCGTACAAATGTTACTAGTAGCCTTGTCACGACGAATGTGCTGCTCACGAGTCTGCATGGCCATGCGCACGGCCGGCTCGCCGCGAGAGTCGACAGACACACCAATGATACGGCCGGGCATCTTGCGATGGTACTTCTTGGTCGTAGCCAAGAAGGCCGCGTGCGGGCCGCCGAACATCATGGGCACACCAAAGCGCTGGGCCGAGCCCAGAGCAATATCGGCTCCCCACTCACCAGGAGGCATGAGCTGCGTGAGACTGAGCGGGTCCGTGGCCACGGCCACCACGAGCTTCGACTTGTGCGCTTCGTTCACGAACTCCCGGTAGTCGTTGACAGCACCGAACGTCGTCGGGTACTGCAGCAGCACGCCGCTGTACCCCTGGTCCTGCAGGTCCAGGTCGGTCTTGGGGTTACCGACCACGAGCTTAATGCCGCCGTTCTCGGCGCGCGTCTGCATCATGCCGATGGTCTGCGGGTGGGCGTCCTGGTCCACGAAGAACTTGGGCCGCTTGCCGTTGAAGGTGCCGTTGGCCAAGGCCATGGCCTCAGCAGCGGCCGTGGCCTCGTCCAGCAGCGACGCGTTGGCGTACTCGAGGCCTGTGAGTTCCAGGATCATGGTCTGGAAGTTGAGCAGCATCTCGAGACGGCCCTGGGACACCTCGGCCTGGTACGGCGTGTAACTCGTGTACCAGCCCGGGTTCTCCAGCATGTTGCGCACGATGGGGGCGGGCGTCAGCGTGTCATTGAAGCCCATGCCGATGAAGGACTTGAGCGTCTGGTTCTTGGCCGCCACCGCCTTCAACTTGGCCAGCGCCTCGCTCTCGCTGAGCGGCGGCGGCAAGTCCAGCGGCTGAGCCAGACGGATCTCCTCGGGCACCGTGGCGGCCACGAGCGCCTCAACGCTGTCGAAGCCCACAGTGGCCAGCATGGCCTTACGGTCCGTCTCGGACGACACGCCCAAGTGGCGGTGCAGGAACGCGTCGGCCGGAGCGTAAAGGGACGCGGCCGACGTGGCCATCGCACGTGCAGCCACGGCCCGGGCCAGGGTCACGCGACGCACGGACAAAACACGCTGGAGCAGCATTTCTACAGAGCAGGCGAGGGGAACCACGGCGCAAATACGCGAGTGAATTGCTACAACAACCAACGGATCCTATCGATGTTGGCATCCCATCAGGTTATCTGGGTATATTTCATAGAGCCCATTTTGAAGTAAAATGGGCAGATTTGACATCCACTTTTCTTTTTTCACTCAACAGGCGGTGTATCAATAATTTGCTGCTATACAGTGCGCGCCAAATCGATAGGACCCTCGATTTGGCGCCACACTTCTGTCTATATCTCAGTCTCTAGGACGAGTTAGACGTCGCTATTTAGATATGTGCTCTCTATTAGCAGTACCAAGGTGTCATTTGTGCTAACAACTTAGGTATTGAAGCCGTTGGCAGGGCTGCCATACAATGTGTCGGTTTCACCACCAACGACAAAATTCAGTACCGGTCCCTTTTTCTGACAAATCATACATCGTTTATGAAACACATACAAACTTCTATATTAAAAGTTAGTACTTAGTGAGACCGCCCTTGGCTTTGATGACAGCAAGGCAACGGCGAGGCATCGAGTCAATGAGCTTGAGCAGGTAGTCTTCCTCTATAGAGATCCATGCGGCCTTGCTCGCAGCCTCCAGTTCGTCGACACTGTTGTACTGGCGGCCATGGGCATACACCCGAGCAGCCATGGCCGACCAGAAGTTCTCGATGGGGTTACAATCGGGTGACCGGGCGGGCCACACCATCTTGGCGACATGCATTTCCTGCAAGAAATGCGTCGTCTCACGTGGAGCGTGAATCGACGCATTGTCTTGCTGGAATACAAAGTCAATACCGTAGTTAGCGTGAGCAAATGGCAATAAATACTCCGATAGAGTAGATACAGTTACCAGAGTTTTGCCGGCCACGTAAAATGGCCAGCTTACTCTTACCCGCAGCGCCAAACGCTCCCCACACCACGACTCTTCCTCCGCCATTCTGACGGCGAACAAATGACTGCGCTGGGTGGCGCATGTCATGCCAGTAGTACTTGAAGCCGTCAGGCTCATCGAGGTTAAACTTCTTTTCATCTGAAAATATAGTATATTCCCATATTCCTACATTTAATGACAACGCATTAGCATTGTTAACTGAATAAAGCAGCAAATATTACAAACTTACCAGGGTTTAGTAAGTGGTCCTCAGCCCAGCTTATGCGGGCGGCCTTGTAGGCGGCTGTTAGAGGAAGCGTGCGGTCCATCTTGGTGTAAACCAGATAGTCAACAGGCTTCAGCAGCCGCTGCACCGTCCGCACCGACGCCTTGACGTCGAACTTGGTCTTGAGCTCGGCGGCGAAGTACTCGCCCGTCGCCGCTGCTCGGACAAGCTGGCGCACCTCCCTCTCGGTTAGTACTGACCACCGCCCTACCCTTGGTTGCTCGTCTGCGCTGTCTGCCTGCTGTCCGCGCTCTGCTTTGATGGCTCTACGCACACACGTGCGAGAGCGGTCTGTCTTCCGTGCGATTTCGCGCAGCGAAACGCCGCCGTCGTGGAACCCGATGACCCACCGGTACTCTTGATTGGAGAGAGCTTTACCTCGGCCCATTAAAAAGTGAGAGGCCCTGAGGGCGAGCGGAAAGCTGCCGCTAGCTTACAGCAGCCAGTGTCCGTCATTAATGTTGTCCTCCTAAGTACTAACTTTTAATATAGAAGTTTGTATGTGTTTCATAAACGATGTATGATTTGTCAGAAAAAGGGACCGGTACTGAATTTTGTCGTTGGTGGTGAAACCGACACATTGTATGGCAGCCCTGCCAACGGCTTCAATACCTAAGTTGTTAGCACAAATGACACCTTGGTACTGCTAATAGAGAGCACATATCTAAATAGCGACGTCTAACTCGTCCTAGAGACTGAGATATAGACAGAAGTGTGGCGCCAAATCGAGGGTCCTATCGATTTGGCGCGCAGTGTATTGGGAGCCCTCTAACTAAAGGACTGCAATCTTTGTTCACGTTGATACGTTCTACATGTGCATTTAGCCTTATTGACGTGACCGAGTCGGTAACACTATTCAAGTTCAACAACAATCAGCACGAGTACACTGATGTTGTTAAAAGGGCGCGGACGTTTTATGCGCTTAGTACCCCTTTGAACCGGCGGCTTCCTATCAATGTGATCATGTCAAGAGTTCGCCTCAAGACTTGTACTTAGTTGTAAAGCAGCAGTGCTGCTGCTGCAGCACTGCTGCTTGAGTTCCTCGGAGGAACTTCCTCCAGCTTCAACGACGCTCGTGGTGGTTCTTATTGCCAAGTGCATCGAATATTCGTGCGGATAAGTGCACCGCCAACATTATAGCGGTGCAAAGATTAATGTGGGGTTGGACTGGAAAAGCAACTCCTTGACGGCCAAGTAGTCGAAGCTGCCAGACTGCAGGTTTGTCACCACACGAGCGACACTTTTGATGAATTTGGGCACTCGCTCGTTGTCGCGCCGACGTCCATCATGCCGGACTTTACCTTCCCAGCCATTTGACCCGCACAGTGTGAGCCACTTAGTCTCTTTGAGTATCAAGGGCTCGTAGTGTTTGCCACCAGCAGCGGGGTCTTCGATGGATGTTAGGAAGGCCGATAACTTTTCGTAACTCTTCTGCGGCTGGAAAAACGACAGACAGCAGACACTGTTAGATGTTTCGACAATTGGTTAGTAGCGACAGTCGAAATGAAGACGACGCACCCGAAACCAGAACACCATGCCAGCTTCTTCCTTCAGCGTCAACATTTCAAGAAAGTCTTGCTCAAAGCACATGTATCTGTAGTCGAAGTGCTGCTTCTGCAGTATATTATGCTTGTCGAACACCCTGCGATCAAGCAATGTCAAGGTAAGGTAGGACTTGGAACGATACACGAAGCGATTGAAGCTTACCATTTCCGTTCGGTGTCGAAGATGAATAGAGCAGGCTCGAGGACATCTCGAGGTACAAGTTGATGCGTGCGCTCCAGCTCGGTAATGGACAAGAACACGGTTCGATTCGGACAGGGAGCTATTGGCCACTTCGCAAGTGACGGCGGGCGCTCGACTGGATGCTCTGCAGCTGCTAGGTAACTTCGCTTTTTCACACGCTGCTGGTGCAATTGTGAAAGCTCCTTTGTGATCACTTGTACTTGCTCGACTTCCTCCTTCCTCGTAGCCTGTTGTAGCCGCCGCATGCGGCTTTCCTTCATCACCAAATTCTGCAATCGTTGCATCTAGACGGAAAGAATCGATCAGTTATTCTTCTCCAGTCCAATTTGCAACCATCACTTGCCCACCAATTGCTCGGGTTGCAAGTGGATCTCGTATGCGTTACGTGCTTTCAGTTCGACCCGCAACTCACTCGTCGACATAGCCCATGGATCGCAGATCTTGCCTAGAGATGCAAAACGCAGATAGATGGTGTCGTTGTTGAGGATATCTACCAAGCAGAGCAACAGTTAGTCAGTACAGTATGATGCCAATAGTGGCAGGAATGTTCATGTCCGACTCACAGTAACCATCCAGGGTCCCCTCGAGCCGAAGGATTCGGCCTTTGAAGGTGTAGAAGTGCTCGCTGAGCGGGAGCTTGGCAAATGGACTTTTAGAAATGGTCCATTGGTTTACGATAAAGCGCTGCAGATCTTCCATTTTGGCGGACGGAAGCACAATTGCAGGGAACTTCTCTTGCTTGAACACTGGTGTCACGCTGACAGGAGCTCCATCGTTGGTGCTACTATTGGTTAAGTCTGGTACGACTTGGCAGGTGGAGACGAACACGGTGAATTTGTCGGGATTGGGCTTCGTATGCTTCTTCGTCTGTGAATTCATAGTAAATGCCCAACTGAAGCACTGAAGCGGCGCCTACAAAGAAGACCAACCTGAATAGTACGTTGATCACCATATTTCTGGATGTTCTGTCATCAATCTAGTATGATACTAGATTGATGACAGAAGCCTAACCTTATCTGACCTGACTGCGACGTATCTTCGCTTCCTAGCTGACCCAAATGGCGCGAATGGCGACAAACACCACAAATGCAAAGACGAAGACGAACACGTCGTCCAGCGACTTGCGGCCTTTCACCAGGAACTCTGTACAATCAAAGAAACCAGCATCATCAATCTCCAATCCTCTCTTCAAAACCCTCGATCACGAATCGTGATTCACGATCAACTTACCTTTCAACACTGGGCGACTCGACAGCGCCAGGTTCGCAATGAACCCGAGGTCTCCTTCCTGCGGACTCTTGACATCCGGCAGATCCAGCGTCTTATGCACCGCCTTGGCGCCCGTGGCCACCAGCAACCTCACCACGAACACACAGAGCACAATGGGCGGGTGCATCACTAGCGACGTGAAGAAGAAGCCTAACTCCGCCACGTCGGGCAGCCATCCCGAGCCAGTATTAACACTGGCCTCCATCGCCTCGTTCTTGAGCTGCTGCGTCAGCAAGTGCTCCAGTTTCTGCCTCGTCTCAGCATCCACTTGTTCGCGCTCAAACTGTTGTCTAATAGAGTCCATGGGGACCCCCTTGGCGATGAGATCCTGGTAGCTCACGAACAACTGGTCGTCAGCAGCCAAACTGGCCGAGATGGACGATAAATCCATGCAAAGAGCAGCGTAAACGGCCGCTGCCGTAATCAGCAGCAGCACCAACTTCTCCTCCAGCGCGTGGAGCTTCAACGCCGTCGAGTGGCGACTAAATGTTGGCTCAACAGCAGTAGAAGGAGAAGGAGAAGCAATAGAGGCAGCTACTGGCAGTTCATTGGGCGTGTTAGGCTCTGTCTCCTCTTCTCTGTTGGCTGGGGTCTCCTCCGTCTTGCTGCTGCCCAGCATTTCCTGCACCATTTTCTCCTTCTGGCGGCGTCGGACAGCTGCGTCTCGACGTCTCTGCGCTGGGTCGACGCGCGTCGGGATCTGCAGCTCCATTGGGGGCTTGGAAGCTTCGTTTGGGTCGCGTCCTAACAGCTCGTCGACTCCTTCATCCAGTTGCTGCTCCAGAGACGCTGACGCCGGCTCGTCGCTTTGGGGCGTTTTGAGAGACGAGATCTGGTCCTTGAGCAGCTGCAGACGACTCTCGCTGCCCTGCAACACGCGCGCGCGCCGAGCTGCACGCTTCTCCGCCGCGGACAGGGAGCGCTTGGGCAATACATCGGACATGCTGGCCAGGATTGAATTGTCTTTGGAAATCGTAAGTCCCCCAGCCGACGAATCAAAATCAACATCCTATTGGCTAAAAGTGCTTGGCGTGTGTAAGAAGGGCAGCTCGCAAAACAAAAGTCGACGGACACAGAGGTGAGTTCAAGTTACATGTAATTCGCGCTGCGTTTGCTTTTGCTAGACCAGTGACGTTTCTGACGTTTGCGTGGCTTGAAGGGAATACTTTGACTGCGTGTGTTATGAGCCTCACGCACTAACCGCAGCACAGTGGCGAGCTTGATCTGGCTTGTTCTACGCTTGCGTTTGCTAGGCTTTAACGTCAGCGTTTCATACCCTCTGTTAAACAGCTCAATCGCGTGTGCTTCATCGCGAACTGCCGGCATTGGTGCGTCCAATTTTGCTTCGATTCCAGTGATAATGTGTCGCATCATCATGGACCACTCTGATAGCGTTGCTTTTTTTTTCGGTGTGCTTAGATCATCCGATGAAATGCCATTGTACGGTGGATATCCACGCCTGCCGTCTCCAAACCACCACAACATCCACGCCGAAAGTGGATCAACGCTAGGGAAAGCAAAATGTTCAGGCAGCAGGTGAAATTTCCCTCCCACGAATAATACTGTCGTTCCGGTGCTGACAACAATGTGCTTGCTGATTCTGCTTCATTCGTTTGGTGCAGCCCCATATTCGTCAAGAGGGACCGGATTTCCTCCCGAAGCAACTCCCTCGTGATATTACCCGCAGCAACACCTTTTCGCTCCAGCACCTGTTCCATTCGCTGTTGTAACATATCGGGCAGAGCATCGATGGACTTCTGTTGCATGTCGAGCTTCCTATAGAGTTCAATGTGTGGCGGGATTCCAGTTGAGCGCATTCCTGTTGACTCATCGTTCACCAGATGAGATCGTAGTGCATTGAGGACTGTTAAGTTGGTAAACACAAATGTAGACAAAAGTGGGTGGCTGCTGGGAAACTTGTTCTGTAGAAATTCGACATGCAGCACTAATGAGGCAACGCAAAGCTCCAAAATTCCACTGAAATTCGATTCTTCAGCCAGCCCCGGAAACATTTTTGCTACCGTAGACTTGATAGTACTGATTGCACTCTCACGAAAGTGTGGCGGTAACGCAGAGAAATTTGAGTTGTTCACAGGAAGACCCGCAACCACGCGTCCCAAAAACTGGTCTCCTGCAGCTTCATAGCGAAAATATCTGTCTTGAACACCACCAATAGACCACCCACAACGAAGACACACACTCTCAATAGAAGGGCCACCAGTACTCCCACTACAGGCAAACGTAGCAACCCCCTTGCGCACGGAGTGAGTGCCAAATGTTTTGGCTGCATCATTTATCTGAAGAAGCGCAGACAACGCTTTTCCAAATCGAATTTTCAGATCGGAACCAGGAAACAACGTATCAGGTTGTAGGCGCGGGTTGAAGGCTAGGTAAATACCCAACGCAGTTATCCAACAGGTGACCAAATTAAATGGGTTCGCGTAGATATGGCGAGGATCACGTGGACCAGAACCTTCCTGATTAGTTTTCGTCTTAAAAAAAATTGCGCCAACACTGTCGTCTTTGGTCACCAAATGCTGTGTTTGAAGATCCTGCACAGACCTTGATCGGCACATTAAATTCCGCTGTGTAGTTAAAAATAAATGAGAAAACCACTGTCATCACGCATGAGGGAGGAATTGCAGAGCTTCTCGTAGAGTGAATAGGTGAGTGGTTGCTTTCCAGAGGTCTTAGGAGTGCTAGACTGATTTTGCGCCGCTTCAAGCCGCTTAATCCCAGAGAATGGCTGCTTCATGTCGTCTCCATACTCAACCGGCAGCGGGATACATTGCAATCTGTAGAGATCCTTAATCGCGCTGCGGTATCCACTCAGTGTCACGGATTTAGCACCTCCTCGCTTGAACACTAAAAGCTTTTCAAAATATTCCGGGGTGAATTCAGCAAGATTAAGACCGCCACTCGCATCAAAAAACCTGGCTGTGTTGGGGTCTTCAAGCGCGAGATGTTGCTTGATCCAGTTCTTGATTCCATTGATGTTGCCAGTGTACTTCTTTCTCGTTTCAGGAGATATACATGCATCGCGTATCGCCTGTACATCGGGCACTGGCAGGCGGATCATTGCCAGCGATCTTCTCTCACTCGTGCTGCGTTCTTTTTCAACTCTGATCTACTTCTCTTGCTACTATATTGACCAATGGGAGTACAACCTTAACGTAGGTGTATGGAACTTATGATTTCTCGGAAGGAATCGATCCGTGTTGGTTCATAGTGGATCTAAGTCAACGTGGCTCACGGGAATTCTTGAATTCGGGAAAACATAAGCCCGAATGCCAACGTTTTGACGGGAAACTTCATATTTAAGTTACGAAAGTTAGAGAATGACTAATGCTAGGTTGTGTTAAAATCTAGACTGAAGTAAATTTAGGCTGATTTAAAAAACTAAAGTTTGCTAGAATTTCGACGTCGAGAATGGACAAAGTTGTTGACGAAGCTCCACGCACGCACACGTGGGCCCTTCCAGCCTCACCTGTTGTCAAAGCACGAACGACTTTCTCCATTAGTCACAAAGTAGCAGAAAGAATAGTAAACGTATTAGCGTTAGGCAAAAATCTTCAGATGGAAGGACAAGACGAGTTGGGACTCGGTTTCGTTGAGCACATTTGTGAATTCTTCGATCCTAGAAGGGTTATCGTCTAATCCGAACCTCGAATATGGAGTGGAGAACTTGACACATGAAGTTGGCCCGCTGTCCATTGTGGTCCGATCAACGTATACTATGATGACTGAGCGATATAGGTAGCCACTGTACCCTTTATCGTCAGCTTATCTTCGTCCGGGTTCCTAGAACCGGGACGAAGATAGCGATTATTCCCTGCAGCTTGTGTACCTCCTATAACTTCGACGAAAGAGTTTGATTGGGTAAAAATAACAAATAAGTGGGGTACGACACTTCAGTCGGCGGAAGGTTCAACGGCGTGGGCAGTCGGTAACGGCGCTGCTAGGCGTGATGACGGCTCGATTCTGATGGAGCTCTCGTTGATGGCGGTGGCTTGGTGTTTGTGGTTGCCAGAACTGGAGCTATACCTGCGATCTCGCCGTCCAAAACAAAAGCATGCCATGCAAGCGACATTTGATGAATTAATACGTGCGAAGCATTCTCAATCGACTCATTTTATTTGCCGCACAGCCGGCACAAGCCCACGCTGGCCTCGCGCCTGTGCATCCCAGGCTGCAGAGAATCGGATGCGAGGTAGCGAACGGAATGCTGTCTGCTGTTGCTCGCTAAGACTGCTCCACGCTTTCACTATACCAGTAAGTTTTCCGGACCTGCGATGCTTGCGTTGTCCTTGTGATGTATCCGCTGCCTTAGTGAATCCGCTCACTAATAATGTCTTGCATTGACTTGCCATGTTCTGCATCGCAGATAACCAGAGCATTCTCTCCGACTGTCGCGATGTAGGAGGAAGAGGTGGTATGTTGTTCAAGTCGGCGACGTAGGCTACGATTTTGACGGCCCGCGAGCAGTCCTTCTGCCCGCGGTTTCCGGGCTGCTTCGGAAGTGATCCCAGGCCTTCAACCACGAACTGAACTAGGAAGTCGGACAACTGCTTTCCTTTCAGAGTCGTTAAGCTCTTCGGCCAAGGCTGACCAACTAGTGGGGGGCGCAGAGGGAGTGTTGTCGCTGCTACCGTTTCCACGGGTGGTTCAGCTGAGGTGCAGGCACTGCACGTTGCACAAACGCGCGACGTCACGTCTGGTTGGTGAGCCAATCAGTCGAGAATTTGTTGCATCATGCCCTTGAGCTCCTCGTTCGAAGTTACAAGCTGCTGATGACCAAGTAGCAACCGTTCAAGAGTATCGGCAAAGGTATGAACTCCAACGAAATGTTCTGCATGCTCATCCGATGTGGGGCTCTCTTTACTTGTGTATGTTGGCGGTGACAGGATATTTTTCATGACGAAGCGTTTGCGTATCGTGCTGCCCCATTCAAGTAGTTCCTCCTGTGTCCGGCGGAGAGGCGGTAACGTGGCGTGTATGCGCTGAAGTTCTTGATGCAAAATGTGCTGTGGCGCTATCTCCATTGTTTTGCGGTAGTACATCAAGAGCGCAGCGGCAAGACAATCGGCAAAACCCTTTGGAGTGATCTTGGCAAGGTGAAGAAGCCGGAGAGATTGGGCAAACTGACTTACTCTAATGAACGTCTGATGTGGTTCCTTTTCAAAACAGGCAAGTGTGGGCGGATGACCAGCATGACGAGTTTCAGTCCAGCCACCAAGCACCTTCGCAACATTCTGATCGCTTACAGTTGTAGGAGATATGTACTCAAGTAGCGTCGCAAAGCCGTCCATAGACCAGAGACCGCGGTACGCCAAGTCGGACAAGTTTACGTTAGCATTAGAGCTGGCGAACGCAGCACCGCCTCGTCGAGCCGAGTGCGACTGGAGATTTCTCGTTAGTGTTGTGTCGTGATCGTACTCATATACAGACTTCAAAACCCTGTTGATATATGCCGCAACGTGTGCGTCAGTGGTGGTAGCTGTTACTTGCGAAAACACTCTTGGAGATGCGTTGTATGGATCAACAACAATCTGAGACGCCAGCGCATGAAAAGGGTCGAGGAACTTGATTTGATTAACTAGTTTGCGAATTTCTCGTCTGGGTAGGTCTAGCTTAGACTACGAATCTATCTAATCTTGCGGAAATCAACTGCACTGATAGGATCCAATTGCACTCGCGCAATTCAACTACACTCGCGGAATTCAAATGTTGTGGTCCCGTTCTGGGAGAACGTCTCGCGGATCTCGTGGCCATGAGACTCTCCGCACTCAAGCGGCGCGTTCTCACCGCACTGGGTGAAGTGCGGTCCCTCATTTTCGTTGTGCTCGAAGATGATCGTGCCTGTCTGCAAGTCCGAGCGTGGCTGGATCGTGTCCGCGAGCGAGTCATCATCCGTGTGCTCCGTTGCCTCAGTGTGCCCGACGCCATAGCAACCATCCCAACTCTACAAGACAGCATTGAATCACTCCGCGTATTCGTCAACGACGAAGAAGAGCAGCTTCTAGCCGTTCGAGCTCTGCGGCTTCTGGAGAGACAAGACAGGGGGCAGCACGTTCAGGACGAACCTACTGGACGGCGAGTGCGAGGGCTGCTAGAGGAGCGCGAGCCGACCTTCGATTGGGTTGTATTCACTGACATCATGTCGAACCTACTACTGCATGCGATACTGCACTCTTTCGACGCGATGCAGCCACTAGTACAACGACTACTACGCCAGCAGCAGCAGACGCTCGGCATGGCTTTCGACCACAGATACCTAGACGTTCTACAGCGGACGCAACAGAGGCCCATTGACGAGGCGGTGCTTCAGCGTGCGCAGCCGAATCAATCGTGGTTCTCAATCGAAGAGTGGACAAACTCGCGCCCGATCGACAATGGCTTGGTCGACGTCCGCCAGCGTTTTGAGGGTCACTAGCTGGGGAGTCGACCAACAAGCCCAACAGGCTAAGATCGATGCTTTCCGCTCACGCCATCAACGTGCAGCACGAGAACGCGAGCTCAGACTCGAGATCAAATGTGTGACAACGGAACTGAAGCAGCAGAGGCTGACGCGCGCCCGAAAGAGCTCACTCCAACGAGAGCTGACCCGACTCTCAAACGAAAAGAGAATGCTGGAGTCCGAGGACGCCCTTTTGATGCGCCGTACCCGACGCTACCGGTTGAAGCCATCCCCAGAACAAGCTGCCCAACATAAAAAGATCATGCACGCGTGTCGGTACACGTACAACAAGTGCGTCGAGTATCACCGCAAAGTGGGCACGGCAAACAAGAGAGTCCTGGAGAAGCTGTTCGTCACACGGCAAGATGAAGGAAATGATCTGGCGTATCCTGAAGGCATGGGGCCGTCACCGGAGTGGGTGGTCAGCACACCTGCAAGTATGCGGCAGGTCGTGGTTCATAGGTTCGTGTCGGCAGTGTCGGCGACCCACACGAATCTCTCTCACAGCAACATCACCCACTTCAACATGAGGTTCAAAGGGCGGAAACAGCACAACTACTTTACCTTCGGCTCGAAAGCCCAGGATACCTATCTGAATGCACAGTTTCACCGACCCAATACGCACCATCCAGGTCCGGCACCGTACCCGAATGACGGCAGAAAACCGAGGAAGCTGACGCAGTTCCTACCCATCACGTCCGTGCCCAACATCCCTATCATTGCGGAGGAAGGCACGACGGTCGAGGGCGAAGTTGTGATTCTGTACAAGCACGGCTATTGGTACGCGCAGATTCCCTACGTGGTCGAGCCCAAGTTGTCTAATGACAAAGGTTGTTGTAATGCATGTGACCCGGGCCTCAAGGCGTTCCTCACCTGCATGGACCTGCAAGGCAACTTTACCCACATCGGCCGGGCCAACTGGGCCAAACTGGACCGACTGAGGAAGCGTCTGAGTGCTGCGCAACGCCGCATGAGCGCGTTTGTCAACGTGAAGAAGGTGCGGAAGCACACTGGTGAGGACTGGAAACGATACGTAGCAGCACGTCGAGAGTTTTTCTGTGCGTCTGCCAAGCTTGAGAACTATATCAAGGACCTGCACTTCCAAGCTGCGGCATACCTGTGCAAGAACTCGGACATGATCCTGCTGCCTAAGTCCGACTCCAAGTCGATGCTGCTGACGAGTGCCCCGTGGACGCACAAGTTCAACTCCCACATGCAGACGCTCGCCCACTTCCAGTTCCGCCAGCGACTACTGGCCAAGTGCGCTGTCCTCGGCAAGACCCTGGTGCTGTGCTCAGAGGTGCATACGAGCCGCACTTGTGGTCGCTGCAACCGACTGCACCTCTCTCTCCGCAATCTGGACGTGTTCGTGTGCCCGCACTGTGGCTTCGTGGCAAACAGGACGAAAACGCGGCTTTCCACATCATGTGGTTTGTATGCGCTGGGTCGTTGAGCGTCTTTCAGGTCAACGGCGAGCAGCATCAGTAGTGTAGTCTAGTTAGTATCTCGGGTTACAGCGAGAACTGGCCCCGTCGACGAGAAGCGACAGGCTTGGCGGGGTGGAGACTGTAACACTGTAAACACCCCTTGGATACAACATTGGTCATCCGCAATCGCCTTTGATGCGTATCCTTTTTGCGCTGAACTGGAGGCGTATGCTAGAAGGATTGAAGATAATACTTGTATTGCACAGCCAAGCAGAAGTAGTAACAAAGCTCTAACTGATATCTACTGCCCTAGTGCAATCTCCATGGACCGCGCTCCTGCTCAAAATGCGATCGGCCGACTGGAGCAAAAAATGTGTCGCTATCCCAAGCGTACGGGACTGACGGGAAAAGTTCTCCACCAGCGTAGTTCGAAGCCGTTCCAAGATCTAAGCACTCGTTTAGCATCCGCAACTCCAGCATTTTGCTGTCGTGACGGTCCGACATTGGTGCGGCCGGAAGAATGATGTCGTGCAGCTCCTCCACTGTGAAATTGAAAGCCTGCTCCGACGAAGCACTGGTGGGTGTCAAGCTGACCCCCTCGCTAGCTTTCAAGAAACCCACCGGATCTGTCACCCATCGCGGGGCGTACTTGGCAGGAGCCGCAGTTGTCGAGATGGCCAAGTTATTGCCTTCCGACCGCATAAAGTCACCATTCTCAATCTTGATCGTCTTTGCGGCAGCGGAAGCCCCAGCATCAGCAGATCGCATCAGCTCTGTGAAAGTTCGTTTGCGTTTGGCAACGGCAGTGGTAGAAGCAGCGTCGACTACCGATCGCACACCGTTGGCAGGTGGACGTCGACTGATGAATTCGGCCAGCTGCTGCGGGTGGCAGCGAACGAGGTGGTGGTGGCTGAAGGTGCAGACACTAGATTGCGTCTTGGTCCATTTGCGGAAGCCAAAGTTGTTAAGTTGGCGCTGGAAGCTCGCGAACTTGCCGTGCTTGAAGTATTTTGGCAACACCGAGATCTCCAGGCGCTTGGTGTCGAAGATCTGGAAGTACGTGCCGTCCTTGGACCACGACAGGATCGACTGATCCTCGAAGTGGAGAATGTCGTACAGACTCCGTAGGAACTTGGGCACTCGCATCGCACGAAGAGAACTCGACTTTGAGGCGGAGGCTATTGCTCCTGGAGTAGTTCGCTCGTGGCTGAGCTGCTGTTGCATGGGAGGAATCCGCATTCGGTGCATCATGACGTAGGGAACGAAGACTCGAGGACGATGAACGGAGCTGCTCGGACGAGATCCAATTGCGAAGTGAGGCATGTACGGGCGCGCGCGCTAGCTTCATGCGCCGTTTTGCTGCTTTTCAGTGAACCACGTCTCGACTGGCTGCTACCACCAGAAGCGCCGACCAACGTGGCCCCATGCACCCACACATACACGCTGGGCGACATTCCCATGTTGCAGTGTTGCTTCGCGCGTGGGGCCAGTGCCGCCGGACCTCTTCTCGCTTGTTCGGGCCTGGCGCATGTCAAACTTTGGGCTGTCGCTCCTGGACACATTCGTCTCGCGCTGGCCAGCAAATCCTCCAGCTGGTCAACTTCAAGACGGCGCACCACGATAGACTTGCAACTGCCTGGACTCGGGCTCGTCATCGCGAGAGGATACGTTTGGCTTTACAACCTCTTCGACTTGAGACTCAGTCGTTACATGGTACACGGTAAACCAGCACTGGTATAGGGGCTTTGCTGCAACTGATCTACACGCACAATGTCGCGATGCTCATTCGCATCGGTAGCTTTACGCGGATCTATACCAAGCAGGAACGGCTGAACCTAGGTCGTTGTCGTGGACAGCGAGCCTGGACTCAGACAGAAAATCCGCAGTCGCCGGCACCCCAAAGGATGCAGCTGATGGTGCCGACACCGAGAGCTATTGGTAACATGCACCGTTCAGACCCGCGGCTATTCAGAAGCACGGCCATGGAGGCAGTGGAGCTGCTTTTGGTGTGGTAGGGCTGGCAAGATCTCACCTATTTGAAATACAGCTCAGCGACCAAGATCGATGGCCAGGCCACGAAGCCACCACTGCGCTGAACCCCATCCGGTAGCTCCTGCATGTCGACGAAAGAGATTCGCGAAAACCATGTATTGCTAGAACATAACTGTCACCGCTAGAACGTACTCTGATCTCAACCAGGGACTTGCCTGCTCCTCTTGACAAGCATAGGGAGCAGGCGCGAACGTTCCCTGCTGCTTTCCCTGCGCGTAACACGCGCGCTCTAAATGATGGCTCTAAATGATATCGAACACCTTCTTGAGCTTGATGACGAGCTGCCAGTCCTCCTTTTGCAGGTCTTCCCGGAAATTCTCCTTCAGCGCGTCGATGCTTTGACGGGTCAAACGCGACACCAGCTTGTTTTTGTGGTCGAAGTGGCGACCGTACATGACGCTGCCCTCGTTGTCTATCCGCACAGCCACGGACGCACCCTTCTTGGCGCGATCCACCTCCTTGTGCTCGCGCTCAATGGAACCCACCTTGCCGACCAAAAAGCCTCCAGCAGACGGTACCACGAGAGGAGTACCGACCTTGAGGATACCCTCCTCAACGTCAACACCAAGAATGATCGGGTCCTTCTTGTTGAACACGCAGTTGGGCAAAATCTTCAACACGCACGGGAACACGGCAACCTCCTCGAATTCCTCACGACGGGCCATACGGAAGTTCTCCATGTACGCCGTGAACTGATCGAACAGGTGATAAATGATGTCAGCCGTGAAAATGCGCACACCGAGCTCCGCAGCCAGCTCAGTAGCGTCGCTGTGCACTTTCACGTCGAACGCCAGAATGGTGGCGAACTCGGGCTGGTGCTCCAGTTGCACTGAGGCACGCATAACGTCCTTCTTGTGCACGGGGCCAATATTGACGCAGGACACTGGGATAGGAGGATCGCACGTACGCAAGAACTCCAGAAGCGCCTCCAATGCACCCAGCGTGGATGCCTGAACCATCACACCGCGGCGGGTAGCCTTCACCGAATCCAAAATGCCCGTTAGATCGGACATGACGGAGTCCTTGAGCTCGTCAACATCGTCGTCGGGTCCAACAACGTAAATTTGCGTACCAGCAACGGCCTTCTCAAGACCCTGCGCGCAAATCTTCACACCCATAGCAGCCTTCATCTTCTGGTGGTGGAGGTACTCGCCCTTAACACGGATTTCCTTCATGGGGTGTGGGGTCAGCAATGAACGGATGGTTGTCACCACAGGCCCGTCCAGCGTACACACTACAATAGTAGCTCCTTCTTCCAGTGTACCATTCACCAAAATTGTATCAATCGTCGTACCGAGACCTTCAATGACCTTCACTTCAAGCACGGTACACTGCAAGATGTCAACGAACGCCAGCGACTTAGCCATACGCTCCTGAGTCAATCGCGTCAGCATCATCAGCAGATCCGGAACACCTTCACCCGAGATAGCGCTGGTAGGAATGAGCGAAACCGTACGGGCCAGATCCTTGTTACGCCAGTACACTTCGGCATTCAGCCCCTGCTCAGCAAATTCCACGATAATAGCCTTCATACGGTCCTCGAACTCGCGGTTAACGTGCTCATTCTGGAGCTTGAGCGCCTCCTGGACGGGCATGTCAGGCAGAGTCTTCCAGCCGTAACAACGATCGATCTTGTTTAGCGCCACAACGAACGGAGCCTTCTTCTGGCGCAGCAGACGCAGTGATTCCAGAGTCTGCGGTTCTAGACCGTGCATAATATCCACCACCAAGATAGCGATATCACACAGCGACGAACCACGCGTACGCAGGTTCGTGAAGGACTCGTGACCGGGCGTATCGATCACAAGCAGACCAGGCAGGCGGTACTCCAGGTTCATAGTCTCAGCAAGACGCGCCGTCTTCTGCTTGATTGCCTCGACAGGGAAGAACGTCGCACCAATCTGCTGGGTAATACCACCAGCTTCGGCATCCTGCACCTTGGTCTTACGGATGTTATCAAGAAGCTTCGTCTTACCTGTATCGACGTGTCCCATGATACAGCAAATGGGCGAACGCAGGTTGTCCAAGGACACATTGGCACGCGCGGCAGCCTCACGCTCGCGACGACGCTCAGCAGCCTCCTTCTTCTTGCGCTCGGCTTCAAGTTTAGCCTTCGAGCGTTGACGCTCCTCTTCAGCTTCCTGACGCATCTGTTCGGCCTGCTCCTCCTGACGCTTCTTGAGTGCAATACCCTGCTGACGCAGGCGCTCCTGCTCCTTCTTCTGCTCCAGCACCAGCAGGTCTTCGTCTCCTTCGCTGTCACTGTCAGCAGCAGCAGCCTCTTCCTTCACTTCCTGCAGCTTATCCTCAAGCGATGCCACGACGTCACTGGTCTCCCAGTCCTCGTCGTCCCAAGCATCGGGAGCTTCCTCCTCCTCTTCTTTTGCATTCGCAGCATCCTCCGCCGCTTCCCAATCATCCGCCTCTTCCTCTTCTTCCTCCTTAACAACAACATTGACCTCCTCCTTCTTGACCTCCTCCTTCTTGTTGTTGTTCTTCTTGTTCTTCTTCTTGTTGTCCGAGTACACCACCTTCTTCTTCTCTGGTGCCGCATCAGGCACAAGACCCGCCTGCTGCATAGCCTCAAGAGCCGCCTGAGCCTTGGCTGCCTTCTGTTTCTGAGCCTTGGTCATGTACGTTCCCTCCTTCTTCTGGCGCTCGATCTTGGCCGCACGCGCCTCCTTCTTCTTGCGCCGGATCTCCTCCTCGCGCTCGATCTCGGCCAGTCGCTTGGCCTCCTCCTCCTGTGCGAGGCGCTCCTGCTCGAGGCGCTCCTGCTCGAGGCGCTCCTGCTCCGCCTTCATGGCCGCCTGCCGCTCCATCAGCGCTTTGGCCGCAGCGGACGTGGGCTTCTTGTCGTCCTCCTTCTTGGCGTCATTGGGTTTCTTCTTGCCCTTTTTCTTCTTCTTCTTGTCGTCCTTCTTGTCGCCTCCAGCGCCCGCGGGGGCCACGCCCAGAGACGCCAAGTACGCGGCGGCGGCGGCGTCCACGTCCGACTTGTCCTGTTCCTGCGGCTTCTCCTGCAGCTGCTGCTGCTCCGGCTTGGCGACGGTGGTTTCAGTGGGCGCGAACTCGTTCAACAGGTCGTCGAGGTCGTCCGACGCGGCGGCCGCGCCTGCGTTCTTCTTGGCGTTCTTCTTCCCCTTTTTCGGCGCCATGCTCACTCACTTCCTCAATAATGGATGTGGAGGGAACTCAATCAATGGCTCACGCGATTCTACCCGAAAAAACGGGAAAAAATAACCGGTAATGTGGGAAATATACACGACGATCGCATAAAATTGGAAACCGACGCAGCTTGAAGTGGACGGCATCGAAATGTAAGCTCTTGTGCTTCATTACACTTGCAATGACGCACTAGCAATGCCTACCACAGAAAGGGGACGATGGCTTTGCGGCCGGCTGGGTATTCTCCTCGGAACTTGTCTTGGTACCACTGGTGGTTACTTAGAGCTCGGGGCACGAGGTTCGTAGCGGTGTACACTGCGAACGATAGTCCTGCTGGCGATTGAGCCATTAGCGTCCAGCCTGTCCACTCGAGCAATTCGCTGAAGTAGTTGGGCGACGACACGTACTCGAAGAGACCGCCGCAGGGGATTTTGTAGCCGCTCTCACCCGGTTTGCGTAGGTTGATCAGCAGTTGATCCGAGTAAATGTTCATGGACAACCCGAACACGAAGAGAACAACTCCGGCGTAGAACGACGGACGCGTGAAAGGGTCGTCGTTGCTGTAGTCACCAAACTGACTCAGGTACCGAGCGTTGATGTACGCATTGATCACGTTGTAGAAATCCCCTGAGAGCACCACGGTTAGTGGCATACGCTTCGCTTTGCTTGTTCGGATCAGGAACGGGTAGATGTAGGAGCGGTACGCGTAGTGGCATCCCCATAGACTCGCTGCGATGATGGGGGTCGTCTCAAAGCAGTGGTCTCCCCACCAGTACACGACTGCAAACCAAATCGCTGAAGGACTCTCCATTATGACCCAGCCGAGCCGAGTATTCACCGTTGGCCCCCACCCTGGCCGAACGTGACGGCCGTAGGGTGCAGTGATGAAAGTCGTCGCGATATATGTCACCACGCCCAGCACGAAGACGCCCTTGACAAGCAAGTTGTGCAGCTCTTCCTCCGTCTCCGGTACGTTCATCGTCTAGTGTATCCGCCGTGGCCCGATTTTGGCAATGAACGCTCTATGCCTCGTCAAAACCAACCACAGTTGTGTGTTGCTGCTGAAGTCCTAGTGCCAGCCTTGTTCTATTCTAAAGCAACGGTATTGATCGCTGCAGTGTACATGTAGTGATAACTTCCACACAACCAGATCTCTCTAGCAATGAAAACATCGATTCGAATACTGGTACACCACACGACCTGCAACCTACGCCAAATCCAGCCTTCATCTGCTGTAAGACGCGATCGATGCGCACTCGTTGGTGTCGGACAAAACGTCGTGAGATGACCTTGGCTGTCCAAAGCCAAAACTGGAGCGCCACGCACACGTCATTCTGGCTCAGGACTCACTGCGTTGGCTTGACCGGGATCCATTTTTCAGGCTCATGGAGATGCTTTATTCAAATAGGGGCACGTGTCGCGAAGAAGTCATTCGTCCACTTGTCTTCTCACGTGTTCGCGGCACTCCTCGCCCGCCACGCGCACCCGTTAAAATGCAAAACAACTATGCATAGTCGCGAGGGCAGAACTTCCTTGCGCTCGATTCGCCTGGAGGCAGCACCCGGTCTCCAGGATGCAGCACGTCATCATCTTTATGCGTCCTTCATGTACGTGTCCATCTCATTGTCCAAGTCCTCCGCGGTCTTGGACGGAGCGGATTCCTTGGAGCGACCACTATAACCCGACAAATGAAATACCCATCCGTTAAGAAAAAATATCCTCACAACAGCAGCATTATTTTGCAACGCACCCCTGGCTGCCTCTGTCATTGCCACGACCGCGGCGTCTGTTGCGACGGCCCTTTTGTTGGTCGTTGTCATCCTTTCCTCTGTTGAACAGATTTCAGACTTTGTCAGCGCCTCTACACTAGCATACCAGAGTTCAGCTTGCATAGCTTACCCGAAAGACACCTTAAACTTGACATCCTTGTCGTCACGCTCAAGCGCAGTGCCGAAAAGTCCGTTGCGAACGTTCTTGTCAGCGTCCAGCGCAATCTGCATCGGCTGGCCATCCAGTGTACGTCCTGTAGAAGATGAAGAGCGTCAAGAGTCGAGGCACATGATAGCCTTACGCGCCTCAAACGACACCTACCATCGTATTGCTTGATGGCCTTGTCAGCATCCGAGCGGCGGGTGAACCACACACGAGCAATGCCCTTGGATCGGCCCGAGCGGTCGTACACGATCTCCGCCTTGGACACGTCGCCCACCGTGCCGAAGAGTTCGCGCACTTCCTCCTCAAGAATGTCGTACTTGAGATTCTTCACCAGGATCTTCGTGCCGGGACTAGCTGCATCTTTGCCGCCGAGACGCGCCAGAATGGAGGATGAACCGCCTAAAAGCCAGGAGAGGACAAGCCTTCGTCAGTGGAGTCTTGATCCCCCTTAGCAATTGCCATCCAGTTCCGCACCTTTCTTGCCGGCCTTGCCAGCCTTCTTGACGACCACCGAGCGTTTCTTTCCGCCGCGGTTGTTCCCGCTGTCGGGCGCGTCGTCCAGGTCAATGTCCATGTCGTCGTCATCATCGCCGCGCTTTGGGACACCAAGGGAGAATCAATGCACGTGTGAAAATTCCGCACCAACGAAAACGTCCGTCCGTCCTCAGAGCTACATGTAGCAGGCGCCATGCTCCCTCAGAGCGATAGGCTAAAAGCTCCGTAAAGCTCAGCTGAGCTGAGCTTTGAGCTGTCCGTCGCACGGGTAGGAAGCGACGGAGAGAGGGGTTGGTTGCCTTGCGTAGCGCAGTAGAGGGAGACGGAGAGAGGAGGAGAGGGAGTGGAAAATAGCCAAATAGACGGCCCTTCAGGTCGTGGCAGCACTTACAGATCGCGAGTAGGGCTGGTTACGGTTGCGGTTGCGTCGACGGCCCCCGCTACGGACGGGACCGGCCGCGTCCTTCTCCTTGTTGGCCTTGGCCGGACGCGAGGCCGGGTTGGAGGCCTTGGTCTTCTTGCGGGCGATCAAGTCGTCCAGACTCATGTCGAGGGAGGCGAGGATAGACGACATCGTGCTGTTGTCTCTTACAACTGCGATGAAAAGAAGAGGGGGGGAACTGCGTGCACAGCAATAGAGTAAAGTTTCAGTCAGTATGGCTAGTACAGACGCAGGGGGAGCGAGGAAGGGAGACGTCATAGGGACGCAACGTACCTGAGCGCTTCTTCGTAGAGTGAGCCACGAATCGGTCGAAAAAATCGAGGGGTCGCTCAAGCAACCTTCGAGCGACATCGGGCACTAAAGTCCGAAAAGCAGAAACCGACGCGATCTAATATAAAGCGGAACACCAGCAGGTGGAGTCAATACGATGAAGACGCTACTAGGAGTTGCTTGCTGTGGTCTGGCGGCTGCGACGTCCGCCGTGTCGGCCTCCACGCTGTTCCCCCACGTGCCGCTCGTCATGTGGTCTCAGCGCCCGTGCGTGTTTGCTCTCTGCTGTACTAGAGTTACTATTTATTATTTATTGAGTCCGTACACTAACAGAGTTTATTATCGTCATGAATTGCAGCATCTTCGCTGGGTCGAATGCCTACCTGAGCTCTGATATGGACGAAGCGGCTGTGGCGTCGGCTATTGAACGCGTGCTGAGTCGCGATGTGACCACCGACAAGGAGGTTCGTTGTTCTGTTGGTTTAGGAAATGGTTTGGCCATTTTTCAACTGATAACGAGCATTTTTTCCTTGCAGGGTGTGCTAAGCACTCAGGTATCTTCGACCTCGCAGGCAGAGCTCATGTGCTTGTTCTTGTTGCCGTCGCTGGCCTCAGAAGACGTTTCCCAGCTCTCTAAAGGAGCGGCTTCGTTCGTGCAGAATGCCGTGCAGAAGTCGGCGTCGTCGGTGGTGGTTCCTCACACTACGCGCACGAAGCCTCTTCTCCCCGAGATGACGAGCGCCAAGCCTCACATCGTGGGCTTCCAGGACTTGGACGTGTTTATTGCGTCCCAAGAAGGAAAAACGCTGTTTTCCAACGGCGAGACAGACATGTTGGTGGTGCAACTGCCCGAGTCGATGCCACTGCCTGACGTCGACGCCGCCATCCAGGCAGCGTCCAACAGCCTCAGCACAGCTACGGACGGCAAGACGGATTTCGCCTTCACTGGCAATGACGCAAACTCCGTGGAGCTGCAGGACCCTCTGTCGCGGCGCCTTGCTGCTGAAGTCAAGAAGACCAAGAAGACCAACTCCTCTGCCGAGGCTGCGCTTTTGTGCGAGACGGGTTATCTCCTTGGATACAACGCTGCGGGCAAAGCTTTCTGCTTCTCGCACTACGTGAGCATCACGCCCGACATCATGGCGGGTCTCCTCTTCGGCCTGCTGTTCGTGTTCCTGGCGTTCGTTGGCCTGAGCGTGCTCCACCAGATCCAGACACCGCAGCGATACCCGTCGCACGGAGCACCGCGTGGCAAGGAGTTCTAAGACGTCGGCTATAAGCTAACAGCATCGCAGTGAGAGGTGAGAGATGCCACAATGAAAGTTTTATATTCCTCTAGTGCCTGGAGTGTTACCGGGCGTTGTCCTGCAGTACTCGGATATGCAGAGAGCAGCCTGTGCACGGCACCACGTCCACGCCATCCTGCAGTTCGTCCTCTGTGATCTCGTACAGGTCCCCGCAGCGACATTGGTGCGAATAAATGACCTCGTCCTCTTCGCCGTCCTCGCCCTGCAGTTGCTCCCGCTTCATGTCGGCCAATGAGACCTCATCCGACACCACCACGGCCTCCTGCTCCCTCTTGCGCACCAGTTCGTCCTGCTGCAGCTTGGCGTCATACGTTCGTCTCCGTTCATCACTGCGCAGCGTCTCGTAAGCCTCTTGCACGCGCAAAAACTGCTTCTCGTTATCTAAATTCACGGCATTTGAGTGCTTGTCTGGGTGGTATCTACGTGCCGCCTGGTGGTACGCGCGGCGGACGTCGTCGGCGCTGCAGCTCGTCTCCAGCCCCAGCACCTCGTAGAACGTCGTCACTCCAGTCATTGCCCTCTGGTTTGGAATGACAGTATTCTTATATAAGGGTCCAATCGCACTTAAACGGATATATACTGTATTATCATCTCAATTAAGAATAGTTTCCAAAAAAAATCCCGGGAATGTAGCCATCTTCGAAAACGCCAGGAGCGCTGCACCAGAAGGAAGAGTGGAGACCGCTCGCATCAAACAGGTCTGCGAAGCCCATTAGAAGATTCGCAGCAGGACTGGGTGACTCTTACCCGACATTGAATGGGTCTCAGAGAACTTTCGTCGGGCCATCAATACAATTCGCACGTTTACAGGGATCCACCGCAACCAGGTACAACTCCAGGCAAAAAGAAGAGGGTCGCACGAGTGTGCTTATCTAGCACCGAGGGCCATTGCACACAGGTTCTGGGCAATTTGGCGGCGTATGGGTGGTACCCTGACTAACATCTCTCGCAGTCAAATCAGCGATAGGATCAAGTATAGCAGCCTTTTGAAGAAGTGGCCCGCCGTGAAAACACTACTGGACGATTTCGCGCAAACATAGCTCTCCCATCGAGACAATGCTAGGTACTGCAACCTGAGACCTGCTGGCATCGCAGAATGTGGGTCCGTGAGCAACTCGAACAGCTCCGAGTGAGGAGTTGCGGGCTGCGTACGGTCAACGTTATCCATCCACCAGCGCTGTCGAACGCAAGTACGCGAGCACTCGTTGCGCACATCGACTTCTCCAAGGCGATGTTTGCGTCGTTGCGACGACAGGTTAAACATAAGATACTCCAGGTGCAGCTTGCGCTCTTGCATCGGGAATTTGACGCTGCGCAGCACCCTCCCGAACTGATCCGCTCGAACCTTCACGCTGACCATGGCGTAACCCGACTTGTACACCTTTGCATTTTCATAGCGGGCGGGGTTACCCGTGACCTTTAACCACAAGCCCGTTTCTGAAAAACTGCAATATGCCACCCGGGATGCGGGTCGTCAATCCAGCGATGGAATACCCGTACACGCACGGTATTTCGAATAAAAATGTCTTGTTGATCCTGCGCTGCCCTCTCTTGACGTGGTCCGTCGCTTTTAAATCCATACCTCGCAGAATCATTACGTTTTTGCCGCACAACTGTTTAATTTCCGGGTCGCAAAGTTTTGTAACGATACTAGTTTGCGAGGGTACCGACGAGGCCCATCAGATAGAAGTCGTCGACGACGACGAAGGCGTGAAGATGGGATCGTACGCGTACACATTTGCACACAGACAGCGCAACCCGCCACTTTGCAATGCTCAGAATTCCTTCGAAAATGACGTCATATGTTTTTTGGCTAATGCGCTGCACTCGATCCTCTCCACATCCAAGATCGTGTTGACCAAGACGAGCCCCAAGATATAAATTGCCACGTCGGCATGACTCCCTTTCAGCTCGATGCCTGGTTCGAGTCCATCGTGATGCTGACGGTGTACCAACGACTGCCTCTCTTCGCTATTTCCCTGACTGTACGGCTGTCAATGTGGCAGTAGTACATCAGTTGACACAAACTGTAAAATATTTTTGTCTCTCTTCTCTAAATCAATCTCACTTTTGGTTTCTCTACTTTGTACGCAAGCACACTCTTCCTCCTTGTCCCTCGCCGGTCTCCTTCTTCCCATCCGCTTCCGGTTCGTCCGATGCCGCGACAACTGCGCCTTTTCGGGCAATCGATTGTTGTGGACCTCGTCACTGTGACGAACTACTGTTACGCGTCGCACCAACATTAATACAGGGCGACTAATCGCTCAATCAACCAGCATATGATACTACGTGAGTTCAACTTCTCCGCCATCGACCTCTCCGTGCCGCCGGTCATTCACAATGCTGCTAGCATCGATCCATACTCTATGGACGCCTATGTAGACTGGACCCACTTGCTTCGCCATCAGTGCTAGGTGGTGTCTATTCCTATTTATTGGCCCTGTTCCCGGACCGCTTTCGACTGCCCCGTGACGAGAATTGGAACCGTCAAGCGTCTGGAACTTACGCCATCAAGTTTGGGACAGTTGGGGAAGCGCTTGACCGGAATGGTATGCAACGTACAATTGACCTAATGGCGCGTCGAGACCATCTACTAGATAAGTACGGTCATGGTGGCGGCTTTGACGACGTACATGGGCAACTAGTGGAGTTCAGGGACACGGGGCGAGGCGGGTATGATGCACCTCGTGCCAAAGGACTGAATCTAGCCGTATTGCATGACCGAGCTTTTGGACGTCGACAACCTTTACGAGGTCGAGCGCGCCGTCCTCAATGAAGCCAATCGACAGTTTAGACATGCGTTCTGGGTGGACGATCTTGGGCAACAACGTGGGGGGACCCTTAGGTGGTTGGCCTACCAACGAGCATGACGTGGCGGACGTGCTCGTGGCCGTGCTGCTGCTTTTTCGTTTGGGTCTTATTTCCGGCATGCATCCCAAGCTCCAGCGACAGTCTGGTTTTGCACACCGCACATGCTCTTCTAAGTCCGATTTGTGGCATCCTAACATCGCTGTTAGGATGATTGTTTACCACGCGAACCGAACGCCACAAGAACCATGCGCGGAACGCAGAACGGCCCTAGCCCCAGTTGAATGAAGGTCCATTCTCAGACACGCAGCGCGGCACTTGACGTCTTCTCGCCGCTGTCTTCTCCTCGTCCTCGCCCTCGTCCAGTTCATTTTTTTCTCTCCGTGTCTCGACGTGTGTGATCCGTCCGCGTCGATAAGCTGGCGCATCTTCTCCTCGTGGCCGATGGAGCTGAAATGGTGCGTTCTTTTCTCTAATTTAGAGCTATGTTGCAGTATCAGAAGAAATTAACCCATTCTTGGTCTCCTTCCTATTGCAGAGCTGCCCAACGAACGGCGGGACTGATCGAGACGCCGTTGGCTCCGTGTCCGCCCCCCACTTACCGTCCTTCTCGCGTCCGCCTCCGTCCTACTCCATCTCGCGCTCGCAGATCGTCTCCAATGGACTCTCCATCTCCAGGAAGCGCAGTCACAGCGGCGAGTCTGTCGCGTCACAGTCGCAGTCTTTGCGGACGCCGCCTCGCGTGGCTTTTGCGACGCCGCTCGTGTCGTTCTTGCCGGCTCCTGCGTCGTCTATCGCCGCCTCGTCGTCCCCAGAATTAACAGCAACAGCAGCGGCGTCTCTCAGATGCCAACTGCCCATTCCGCCGTCAGCCAAGCGTTTACGTCGCGAGCCGCCGAGTCCGACGTCAGTAGGGGAAGTCTCGGATGCCAAGAAACGACCTCCTCCTGCCAAGGCAGCGACGACTCCTGGAGCTGCGCAGATGCAGTCGATACTTCGTGGACTGCAGCACATGGCGAGCTGTAGCCCCATCGGGTGCCACAACCCGCTCTGTGTATCTTCGCGCGCGTTTGTGGAGAAAGTGACAGCTCACCGCAAGAGCATGGAGGGCAAAGCCACGCACGATGCCAACAGGTGCGGCGCGTGTAAACTCTGGGCGGCGATTGTGCGAGCGCACGCGCCTTCGTGCTCAGCAAAAGCAACGTGCCGCGTGCCTGGGTGTTCTCCACAGCCATAGATGCTGTGGAATTTTAGGCAAGAAGCTGCGAGTGAAGCAGGAGAACTGAAGCAAGATACAATGGAAGGCGAGCAGTGGACGCTGATCTTTTTTTTGTCAAAAGCTAATAACAACCCCGTACGCTAACCGGAAGGTGTTGTTGTCGTTGATGCGCAGCCTTGGGCGCTATTGTTGGATGTGAGAGCTTGCTGTCTAAACCGGGGTCCTCCGCTCGCTAGCCCAGAATCCATTTTCAGAAGCATCAGTGACGGCGTGGCCGCAGGCAGTTAATATGGTGCTCAAATTCTGCAGCCCACCGTGGAGTGAGGAGCGTTCTGCTCTGCCTTCGAGCAACCATGATTCGGAGGAGGACCAAGGACAACGATCTCGTGCAGAGCGAGCGTGGAATGACCTCTTGGCGGTCACTATTCGAGCCAAGCAAAGTGAAGATCCTTGTCGATGGGAGAAGGAGTTCAGCGTGTTCTTCGACGATAGCAAGCCTGTCGGTCTTGGATTCCAGCCTGCGTCACAGAGCAACAAGCTCAGTGTCGTTCCTGCCGAAAGCTATGCTTGCGTCGTCCGGGATGTTGGCCCAGTGGGGCTTGCAGCGGACTACAATGCACGCTGCCGTGCAGCAGGCGACTACTCTCGCATCATTGTCGACACACTGCGCGTGCGCATGGTAAATGGGAATGACGTCGCGAATGTAGCGTACGCTGATGTTCTTCAAATGTGAGCATTCTTCTCTTCTGCTCGAACTCCAGGGTATCATTGTACTGATTCGTGGGTGTTTTGTCTTGTTCACTCGTAGGATGCGCGACGCGAAGCCAGCGTTGACTCTGACGCTAGCCGACATCAATTCAGGGCTGGCTGTCTCAGGCCTTGTGGAGCGATCAAAGAGTCTAGGAAATATTGCTTCACCCCGGCAGACTCGACGCAGAAGCAGTCTATCGATGGGGCCAGGGAAGTCTGGCTCACGGCGCTGTAGTCAAGGCAGTTTTGAAATTAAAAGCGACTGCCACCAGCTCCCTGAGTATACGGATTCAGATGCAGAAAGCTCGAACGCATTGGTGAGCAACTTGAAGACAGAGTATCTTGAAGTGAGCCAGCAGCTACGCTCGGTGAGAGAGCAATTGATCGCGTCGCAGCAGGAACGAGATGAAGCGGTGAGAAAAGAGCAAGAAGTGGCAGCGCGTCAACTTGAGACCTTGCTGCAGGAGACCCGCAAAGTGCAGCGAGAACGCGATGACATGGTAGCAGTCAACAAGCTACTTTTGAGACACAAGCGGACGTCCGCGACCACGCAAGCCGAATTGCAATCGGTAAAGCGTGAGCAAGTTCAATTGCAGCAGCACCAAGAGGAGCTGGAGCAGACGTTGAAAGATCTCCAGGCTCAGCTCGCTGAGCAGACAGCGGCCGCTGAGGAAAGTCGGGAACAAGTAAATCATCTTCGACACGAGAAAGAGATGCTGGCACTGCAGTGGCAAGAGCTTCAAGAGGAATACCGAGACACACAGAAGCAAGTGGACGAGTTGCACGATCGGTTAGTTGACGCACAGCGAGCACATCGCGCAGTCGAGGTTGTGCTGGCAGCGCTTCGGACGTCGCATGCAGCCAAGACTCAAAGGCTGCGGGATCTCCAAGCAAAACTTGAGACCGCCAACGCGCGTATTGCTGCAGCAGCTGAAGCAGCACCACTAGCAGAAGAAAAGCGTCCTACCACAGGAATTCCTTTACCAATCCAGCATACACCAGTATTGCTGCCTCAAGGTGGCACAAGTCCAGCAACAACTCGTACACTACAAGCATGGCTGCAGGACACTAGCACAGACTTGAACCAGCACCGAGACGAGTTGCTGTCGGAATTGTTGTGCCACGAACAACAGCTACAACAGTTACAGGAACAAGTTCACGCTTTGGAGCTAGTGAACACTACTAGCAAGCAGCTACTGGCCTCCTTGCACGATGAGTTACGAGAAGCGCAGAACCGCGAGCGTAACATGCGTGGCGAATTTGGTGCTGAACTCGAGGTTGTCCGACAAAACGCAGAGAACGAAGCGCAAGGCGCACAAAACGACTTACAGCTCCAGATTCGCGAACTCGAGCAGCGTTGTGAGGCTGAACGTGCTGAGAAGAATCGACTTCAGGCAGCAGTTAATGAATTGGAGAGCGCTAGTCGTGCACGCGCTGCAGCTCAAGCAAAGGACCAGGAATTCCTTGTGCAGTTCAAGAAGCAGCTTGAAAACGGCATCGTTGTGACCAAGTTCGGGGTGCGGGGCGCTCCTCATCAGCGCATTGTGTATGCGGATGTTCAGTGCCACTGGTTGTCGTGGTGCTCGCCAGCCATCGCCGGCTCGTTGACGCAGCCTAAAGCTGACTCCAAAGTCGACACGTGCGACCTGGTTGAGGTGTTGGCTGGTGCTACGACTGAGACTTTTGCTCGTCAGCGACCTGATGCACCCACTCGCTGTTTCTCGCTCGTGTTTGTGAACCCTTGCCGTACATTGGACCTAGAGGCAGACACCACCGCGCAGTGCCAGCAGTACCTTCGAGGCTTTCGCTTGTTGCACGAGGAAGCTGCACTCAAACGCCGTTAGATATTTAAACCATGAGTAGTTTACAGCAAGCAAAGCAACCTGCATGCATATCGTTTACCCTTTTTCTATTGCTTTTTCTTCCATGCAGCGAGTGCTTTCTGCTATACAGTGATCTCGCTGAGTTATGGTGGGTGGAGGAGGCCTCGCGACACAACCTGACTGACTAGCTAAAAAGGAATGCACTTACTCGCTCAGTCCTTCCTTGATACCGGCGACGACCTGTTGGTACTGCGGGAATTGGGGGATGTCTCCCGAGTACACAAGGCTAGGTGGGTTCTGCATGGCCTCCTTCACAACTCGCTGGATGTCTGCGGCCGTAACCTGGTCGATCTTGGCACACACAGACTCGGGCGTCTCACGCTCGCCGTACGTCAGCAACTGGCGCCCGATATCTTCGTACAGGATCATGCGAGACTCGAGGTTCATGAGCACAGACGACTTGAGCTGGTTCTTGGCGCGCGCCAGCTCAATGGCATCGACGGGTCGGTTGGCAACACTCAGCATCTGGTTGCACAACAGCGCCACGAGGTTGCTGGTGTGCGACGGGATGCAAGCACCATAGATGCCCAGGAGACCAACATCCGCGTGGATGGACGAGAAAGCGAAGGCCGACTCGACCCAGTAGAAGCGGTTCAATACGCTCGTGTACAACCGCGAGTACATGCCCTTGCCAGGACCGCCAGCGGAGAAGCTGTCACCGCCGCCCAACAGCGTGTGCAGCACACAAATGGGCACCAGGTCTTCATCATGCCAGCCACCCGTGGGGAACGCGAGCGCCGCGTACGAAAACTCCGAATCCGGGTTCGGTAGCGGGCACAGTCCTCCCGTGTAGATCACGGGCTCCAACGTCTCCGGACTCGAGGGCGTCGCCATCGGCGTACCAGCAGGAGCCACAGGTACATTGGCAAAAAACTTCTCCGCATACTTCACCAGCCGCGCATGATCCACACCCGAGCCAGCAAGCACCATCTTCTGAGCGACAAAGTGCTCGGCACGGAACTTCTTCACCTTCTCCACCGTGAGAGCGTCAATCTTGTCCAATGGGCATTGCAGCGGTCGTCCCAACGGCGTATCAACACCATAAGCTGCAGCATGGATGAACTCTTGCAGCATCGCGGGCGGGTTCTCCATCAGGTCCTCCGTCTGGATGCGCATAATAGCCTTGATGCCCTCCATCTCTTCCGGCACCAAGTCCACATTGAGGATAGCATCCGCTAGCAGCTCCAGTCCTTTCTCCACATTGTCACGCAGTAGATCAATCGTGTAGATGATCTGCTCGCGGCCACAGGAGGACGTCGTGAGCGCTCCAACGTCCTCGATCTCGTGCACCAGCTGAGCATGCGAGCGAGACGTGGTGCTCTTGAAGCCCAAGTGCTCCAACAGATGACTCACGCCCACGCTCTCGTCGTCCTCGAAGCGGCTGCCGGCGTCGATGAAGATGCCCAGAGTGGCGGCCTGACCGTACGTCTCCTGCGAGATGACACGCAGACCCGAGGGCAGAACGGAGATCTCCGTCTGCGGGGGCTTCAGTTGGCTAGCAGGTTTCAGTGTGGGAAGGCCTGGAAGCTCCTGCTCCAGCGAGAGCTGCGGCTTGGCGTCCTTGGCCACTTCCGGCCGCAAAATGTCCTTCGGGTCCACGCTCTGCGTGGGCGTGTGGGCCTGCGAGAAGGCGCGCGTCTGCGCCAGCGCCTGCAGCGGCGCCGATTGGTTGCCTGACGACTTTACGGCCAATTGCGCCGCACGACGCAGCGTCTGGAGACTGCGCAGCGACACCATCTTCCACTAGGACTGACTAAATGTGGAGGGTAAATGGAGGCTCGCAACCGTGTCCGACATCATACCATCGTTTTGACTATCTGATGGACTGCACCTCGTAAATGCGAAATGGTAGTTTGTACGCACGGTCGTACACATTGTCGTCTCCAGCCATTGTTGCATCATGGCAGGCAAGCGCAAGAAGACGCATTGGGCTGTACGCCGCAAGAACAAGCAGGCGCGTCGCGACGGCCAGCAGGATGGCAACCAACAGAAGCAGGACAAGCCGGACAACCGCGCCGACCGCTCGGACGCCATCCACCCGGGCTCCTACGCCGCTCAGCGCCAGCCTTCAAGCTCCCCAACGGAGGCTGCGTCGCTGCCGACCAAGCGCCGTTACGGCCTGTGGGTGGCCTTCTGCGGCAAGAACTACAGCGGCATGCAGATGAACGAGGGCGTGAAGACCATCGAGGCGGAGCTGGAGCGCGCGCTGTTTGAGGCCGGCGGCATCGCCGAGAGCAACTACGGATTCCTGCAGAAGATCGGTTGGAGCCGCGCCGCCCGCACGGACAAGGGCGTCCACGCTGCGGGCCAATTGCTGACGGCTAAACTTCATGTTGGGGATGATATCCCAGAGTTTTTAGCCAAGGTGAACGTCGCTCTGCCGGACGATATTCGCGTCGTCCAAATGGTGACCGTCACCAAGAACTTCAACGCCAAAATGTCGTGCGACCAACGCACGTACGAGTACCTTGCGCCGACGTTTATCTTTGGTAAACGGGTGTGTGAAACGGAAGAGAAGAGTGAGGAGAAGGAGAAAGAGTGGCCGTCGGATCTGAGAGACTCGGAGGAAGGCTTTGACGACAAGGTGGTGATTGACAGCACGACGCTCGAGGCTCACAAGGCCTTTCGACTGAGTGACGCGACGCTGACGCAGCTGAACGAGACGTTGAAGCAGTATGTGGGCACGCACAACTTCCACAACTTTACGTCCAAGATGGAGCCTACCAACCCGCAGGCTAATCGGTTTATTATCTCCTTTGAGGCTGACCAACCGTTCGTGCAGAATGATATGGAGTGGGTGCGTCTGCGTGTGGTGGGACAGAGTTTCTTGTTGCATCATATTCGTAAGATGATCGGCACGGCTGTGGAGATTGTTTCAGGGGTGACGGACCAGTCGACGATTGAACGCGCCTTTGAGCTGACCAAGATGGACTTGCCTAAGGCGCCTAGCGTTGGACTGTACCTGGCGCAAGCGCACTTTGAGGTGTACAACATGAAGATGGCGGAGTCTATTCAGACATCGCACCCACCGCTCGATTTGAAGGAACCTGCCGTTGCTGCCGCGGTGGAGCAATTTAAGCGTGACTTTGTCTTTGACCATATTATGAAGCACGAAGAACGTACTCGTACGTACGCAAAGTGGCTGCGTACGATGGAGGTGTTGCCATTCGACTACGTTGCAAAGCCCTATTTGGAGTGGAAGAAGGAAAAAGAAGAAGAAGCTGCTCGTACGGACCGGGCTGGCAGACGCGAGTTGGCAAAGGCAGCGCGTGCAGAAGTAGCTGCCCAAACTAACAACACAGTGGGAGCGGCAGCCGCAGAAGTAGTAGCAAAGCCCGAGGCGGCATCTACTGCGAGCTAAACTCTGGGTGGGAATCTGTTTTTTTTTCAATAGACTGCCAGCTAATTCATGTTAGCAATCTGGCTTGCAGACATCGCGTCAATGATACTACATGTAGCTCCGAAGCCATTACCACAATTGGAAAGGGGTCCGTCGAGAGAGCAAAAATCCTAGACATAGATACCAAGATTCCCGACCAGCCGAATAAAGTTTTGATAGATCGCTCGTATGCTCGACTTCTCTTCAAGGCCCCAGCCAAGCTAGTAAGAGGAGTTAAGAATGTACTTCGAAGTACCCACAGAAACCTAATACGTTACTGACTCGGCCCACCATCAAGGATGGCGCCCAGCTTAAACCTCTCGAGAACCTCCATGGGGATTTTGGTTTTATTGTGAGCGTCTTCGTAGCTTGAAAATGGACGATTCGCTTCAATCTCCGCGCGGCGGGCAGGACCTATGCCCGTCACAAGCTCTAGCCTCGAAGCTAGACTCGTGTTAAGACAGGGTGGAGAAACCGTGCTCACAAAGAAAATGCGAGCGGCGAATGGACCATAGTACTCCTCCCAGCATGTGCTGTCGACAACAGCACAGTTTTCAAGCGATGAAACATCGCTTCGTACTTCCCCCATGCAAAAGAGAAGAAAAATGTCGTCGGGGCCAGCCGCTTTTGCTTTTTCCTCGCTGATGCTCTCCAGCGAGAACTCTCCTTCAATACATTTGTGATGAACCTCGTGGAAAAATCCTTGATGCACATCTTCAACATACATGAAAGCATCACCAGAAGGGGACCCGGCTGCGGGCTGATAGATATAGTGTCGTCCAGGATCGTTTCCGCAAGAGCAGACACCACTTTTGAAACCCTCGGTATCTATCCGCATCCTCTTGGTGGATGGTTTGTACGTACGTGGTCGTTCACGCACAATTCGGTTGCAACCACTGCCAAAGAGAGCTCCAAAATGAATTTGCTCCCAGCGCACTTGCTTCTCCTCCGATCATGCGAGATATTTCAGTGCTCGATACTTGCCATTGAAAGATTCCCACGTTTGCCAGGGCTTCACATCTTCTGCTTCTTCCTTTGGTGCATAACTGGGAAATTTGCTCCATGGATATTCACTGGGATTCAACAACAGATACAGCACATAGGGGCACATCAAACGACCCTGTTCCAGCCGAATTAACCCAGTTGAGATCACTCCATCCAGACTTGACTCTCCAAATCGAGAGTTTCCATCAACTTGACGCCGTGCAATGACCGCCAGGAACACTTCTTGGATACTTTTCATCGCAGTTTCAATCGCAGGATATTGAGATTTCAGAGAAGACAATACGTCCGTCATGATAGGCACAAACTCTATTGGTTGGTTTGCCTTTGCCCGTGAAGACAACACTCGATACAATGTTTCCACGGCCCTACCATGGCCGCCCATGTTATCAATCAAGAGTTGTGTCAGCTCGCCACCGTCAAATGATCCAAATACATCTACATTTGCACCATTGGACGAGAAAGAATGGCAGTGGGAACTTTGTATCTCCACTGCGACGATCCTGCCAGAAACTCTGTCACTGGGCTGTAAATTGTTGCTGAACATATATCCATCACCCAACACTTGAAGTCATTGACAACGTTACTTAAAGCTTCCAAAGCCGAGTAAAATTCGGATTTCTTGCTTCCGTTTTCATGCGGAAGTTTTTGCATACTGTCGACGCACAGAATTACGCACATATCTCGTTGAGCAGTACCAGTTAGTGAAGGCTTCCTTCAAAAGGTTCATCATCTCTGGATCCTCAGCCTCTTTTGCAAAAATGTACTCCTTCACGAGCGTAGGGAATTCACCGAGCATTCTAGACTTCCCAGCTCCCGGTCCATCCAGACACACAAACAATGGATGCTTCTTTTTGTTGGTATTTCCTGCTTTCCACGCATTGTAATGTGTTCGAACAGCGTCTGCAACAGAGTTATTATTCAGAGGATTCTGGAAATCCCAGTGCGCTCCCTCCGTCGCAACCAAAGGCTTGGGGGTGCGAGACGAGAATCGAATTTCCCCCGGAACCACCACCAACACGCGGATTTGACCGGTGGATGGCTGCGGCATCTTGTTCTTTTCAAACAACCAGTTCTGCAAAGTCTTCGTGGGCAGTATCTTCTCTCTATCGAGTAACTTCTGAATGCCTGGGAAGATATTTCCTTTCCGCAGCTCCTTCGCAGCATCACATTCGTCCGGTAGCCACGTACCGTTCGTCGTCTTCGCCGGAAAGACCTGCAGGTCGCTCGCTTTGTCTTCGCATCCCAGTCGCCGTGCAATTGCTAGCTTCAATTCATCTACCGTCTGGCTTTCGACCACATTTACTGTGAACGGGGGCCTTCCACCGGTAGTAGGAGCGCAGTTCAACTTCATCATCTTTCCTTGTGGCCGCAGATTCTCGAATGCATGAAATTAATCGCGTGATGGATGGAATACGACGCTGTACTGGTTAAACTTTCAAAAGTGTTGTGCATCATCATCACCGGATTCGTCACGACTGACTAGTGATTTTCACTGGATCGACTTGCAGAACTCTCTAACGGATGTATCAATATGTACTACGTGCTCGAAAACCATCGCCATATTTTTAGTGGACTAACTGCTTGTGCGTGTTTTCCTGTGTGACAGGTAAAGGTTGTGAGTGAAGTGGACCTCACTCAAGGTGGCAGCAGGGGCCCTTGACTCTCTCGATCTCTTTGGTGGTATCCACTGGGGCTGCAGAAATCATCATGCGAGGCTCTCGAGGCTCCATGGAACTATCAGAGACAGCTCTGAAGCTTTCGAAGGTGATTGAACGCGAAGCCAAACGGACTTCGGCACTCAACACCTCAAGTCTATTCAGTGTTCAAAACCCTTTTCCATCGTTCTCGCGGCCGAAGACAAGTAAAACTCTACCAAAGCAACGAAGCAACCGAGTATCATCAGTGACACCGGCACCAGAGGAGAGCTCGGTAAAGTCACCAGAGAAAGGTAGTAGCCTCCAGTTGCCAAGTCCTGGCAAGAAGAATGGATCGAAAAAGGTTATCTTGCGACAAGAGTCGAAAACTGAGGTGGGATCGATGGCCGGAGACGGTGAAGAGCACGAGGGCTATATGCAAGCGGCCTGGTTGTTTTTTGAGGACCCGCAGTCGTCAATTCCGGCGTACTACTACTCACTGGGCATTTATGGTTTTGTTGTCTTATCTACATTTGTATTCGTCGCTGAAACGGAGGCAGTGTTCGACCCTTACATGACCGATCTCACTCGGATGGAAGCAGTTTGTGCCGGGGTCTTCTCTTTCGAACTTGTCAGTCGCTTACTCGTGTGTCCGAGCAAAATCCGTTTCCTCCGTGGTAGGCCTCAAATTCCTGCTGTGGTTGTACGCAGTTGTTCGTACTAACCTGTTTTTTGCTTTGTTCACCTGTTTAGACTACTCGAACTGGGTCGATTTTTCTGCTGTCTTTCCGTACTACCTGGAGTCGCTTTTAGCTGTGGATGGAGCTGGATCCTTTGGTGCCATTAGAATTGTACGACTGACGCGTGTAGCGCGTGTCTTGAAGATGTCTCGCTACTCGTCCGCGATTCAGGTCTTCACACAGGCAATCTCGATCAGCATCAAGCCTCTCACGATGCTAATATTCCTCATGTCGATCGCCATGATTATTTTCTCGTCGGCCATTTACTTTGCCGAGCTTACCAATGACGGTTGTCGTGCTGGTGGTTGGATGGGGAAGTGTGACATTGAGTCCTCGGGGGTTGTGAATACCACCGACGTCGTGTATTCGATCTCTGCAGCGGCAGCCGTTGCATCTGTGTCAGCGTCGGACGCCTGTGTGTGCGTGGATCCGAATCCATACCAAGGCATCGCGACTTCTTTTTGGTGGTGCATCGTGACGATGTCCACTGTGGGCTACGGCGACATGACTCCAGTTACTTGGGACGGAAAGGTTGTCGGATGCGTCACAGTTCTCACGGGCATGCTTGTGCTGGCGCTGCCTATCACGGTCATTGGTACAAACTTTCAAAAAGTCATGAAGTCTGTCATGCACCAAACCATGAAGAGCAACGTCGACTACCTCAAGGGAAAGCGCATGCTTTGTCGCAACGAGATCGAAGCCATTTTGGAGCGCTTTCACGCAGTCACTGAAGGGATCCATCTCGACATTGACGACGTTATCGCCGTGTATGATACGGACAACAGCGGAATGCTCGAGGATGACGAGCTTGCCAAGTTTCGCAACGATCTCGAAATTTTACAGAATCGAGCATTCATGAACCAGTTGGTTGTGCCTGGTGTCGTGCTGCCCCAGCACCGCTCACCAACAATTTCAAGACGTCGGTCAAATTCTGTCGTTCTTCAGTCGCAAACCGAGTTACTACTGCAAAGCAAAGTCTCTCATACCAACAGCAGGAGGTCAAGCTTAACAGAACTAGAGACTATGCCTAACAGGGTCTCTCGTATCAGCAGCCGGAGGAAGTCAAGCTTAACAGGATCCTTTCGGCTGCTAGGCAAAATTATGAAGGATGCCTCGGACTCAAAGCTCACTGATGCTAATGCAACGGCAGTCGTCGATGCTGCACCCGAACAACAAAGTGGGCCTAGTGCTGACACGGCTGGATTGTCGCCTCCCACACAGTCTAGCAGCGCTGCTCATCTAGTGATGCCTGATAACGAGCTACTGCTTCGATTGCTCGACATGCAGGAGAGTTTCCAGGAACGCCTTATCGAAACAGAACAACGGCTCGAGACGAAGCTCAACAACCTTACCAAGATCCTCAGGCGCCTTGAAAGTATGATGGAGGTGGACGAGTGAAAGCGAATTCAGCTATTTATTCAAAACTTTTTTTTATGAGCGAAGCGAGCTTTTCCTACGAACTGCAGCAGCTTTTGCAACTTCTGTGGGGCCCATACTGCCTTTCGGAACAAGCATCTCCATGAAGAGCTCGAACGATTCCGCCCACGTATCCATAGTTTCTCGGGAAGCCCCTCGCAATTCTCGCTTGAGTAGTTGACTCCCACGCCGTAGTCTTACGTCTTCGCTCATGGAGCTGTCGTTTTGACTGGCCATGGCAGACACTTGGTCCTTTTCACCTTCATCTTCGTCTTCACTGTCATCGTCATCTGCATCACTGTCATCTTCGCTGTTGCCACTGCTTTCAATATCCTCCATCTCGTCGTTGCTACGGAACCACTCGGCCACAAACTGAGCAGTGGTCTTCTTCTTGTTCTGACTTGCAGCGAGTTGAGCAGTAGCAAGGATCAGACTAAAATATGGGTGAGACTGCAGCACCTGACGAAGATGGTCTGAGTTCAATACGAACAGGTCGCAAGCGCGGATGGTAGTGACCGTCATGAGACTGACGGAGTGTCCGAGTAGACCACATTCACCGAAATAATCCCCACCTCGGTAGCGGCTAGCGGGGTACATCTCGGAGTTGGATAAACTCTTCGACAAGAGGTAGCCACGGACAACAAAATACATGGCCTTGCACACGCTGCCTTCCACAATGATGCCTTCCCCTCGTGGATATCCTTCAAACCGCAGACACTTAGCAATGGCATAGGTGAGGTTTCCAAGATGGAATGGATCACCGTAGACTTGTTCAGGTATTTCCTTGCTTTCACCATCACCTTCAGCTCCAGCTCCAGCTCCACCTTGGTCACGAAGCAGTGGCCGAAACACGCGGTGAACGAACAAACTGAGGGGTTGCTTTGCAATGGCCATTATACCCTCCGTGCGTACACTAGCAGGGAGGTCTTCAAAGATTAGTTGGTAGTCGACACCTGCATGAGAAGACCACCAAGATGTCAAGAAGTTATCGGCACGACGCTTTAACGCTGTACTGACTTTCCATCTTGCAAGCGAACGTTCGACAATGAGATGGTGCTTACGGAACTGCACCTCGTTGTCGATGTACAGCAAAAACACGTTGGCCATTTCCGCGATCATGAGCGCCATGATAAGCTGGCCGATGAAGGAAATGACCAGAGTAAACGCAAAGTTAAGCTGTGATGCAGGCACAAAGGTCCTGCTTTTTTTCACAAACGCAGTGACTGCAAAGGCTAAACCTCGGAAGAGCCTCAGCATCACTAGACTTGAAGATGGGTCGTCGGAATCAAGGATGACCGATGGCAGCCAGTTTTGCCACTCGGTACCAAAGCCATCGTAGATAGACACTGCGAAGTAGGCGCAGGACGTCCAAAACATGGCCAGGAGATACAACAACCAGAGCGTCTGCGCACGATTCACCTCGAACGACACACTGCGGCGCGTAATTTCATTCCGGTAATACACGAGATTGGCAACTTTCAGGCATCGATTTAGGCGCAACCACTTATTCAACAACAGTTGGTCCCATCCATTCGAGAAGCTTGCCACGAAGTGGTCCAGTGGGAAGGTAGCAGCGAGATCGAGCGCAAGCCGTTCACGTTTGTATCCTACGAGCTGATCTTGTTCGTACAGTTCCATAGCTGCCTGGTTCTTGCGCATATGAAATTGAAACCAAATGTCGAGCCAGAAAACAACTTCGCACAAAGCTTCGAACACTCGAAGACAAACTGGAATTAAATTCCATCGGTCAAGTGAATCGTAGGTAAGGCGATATGGTACCATCACAGCCACGTAGACTGTGCAAATGGATACCAAACGCATCCATTGCAGGTAGAACGCACTTTGGATCTCTGCTCCATGGGCAATCTGGTTCCCAATGGCCTGCAAAGAAATCCATATTGGTGTCATCCAGCGCACCATCGCGACAACTGCACGATGATTTTTCCACTGCTGAATCACCCAAGACTTTAATCGTCGAATGAGTAGCCGGCGAGGTGCGTTCTCCGATAACTGAGACCCTCTTCGGTGGCTAAGAAGTACTTGCTCGATGTTCTCCGCCCTTGCATTGACAAAGTCAATGCGTGATCCTCTATGCTGAAGCCCACGACGACGCCCTCCACCTCCAGTATCAGGAGCCTGAGCTTCATACGCAAGACGCTGAAGTCGTTGCTGCTGCTGCTGGATCTTGACAATACGCAACACCTTTTGCTGCCATTCGGGATACCGCACAAAGACCAACTCGAGCGAATGTCGAGAGAGTTTGTACAATATGCACGACGTGTTGGCTTTCACGAATGCATTTCGTGGTGTGTTTGTGAATAGAGCTGCCTCGCCAAAGTAACTTCCAGCCGTGATCTCATTTACTTTGCGTAGCCCGCTCAAACTCACACGCGTACCCGCAGACGTCGTCGGGAAGGCAACTGAACCACCTGGCGATGAAGGTGTTGTCGGTGTTAGAAACGGAATGTAGATGTCCAGCACACCTGTGTAGATGAAAAACATCTCGCTGCCTTCTTCACCAAAGTGGCAAATAAATTCATCCTTGACGAACAAAACTTGCGTGAACAGCGACACGAGCATACGCGTGACTGAGTCCTCCATACCGACAAGGAACGCCACCTTCACGATCATAGGTTGCAATTGGAACATGCGCATATCTACAACCAATGACGGTGGTAGTACACGCTCCAGCACGTGCTCTTGAGTGATTGAATGAAAACGTTTGAAGAAGAAGTACTTTTTGAACTTCTCTTCAACGCTCGGCGGCAGGTCAAAGTGACGCAAAAGCTGCCGCAAAGAGCTTAGTTTGGCCACAAAGTGCCGATTTTCGGAGTCTTGGAGCTCAATAACATCCGAAATATGGCCCACAACGTACGCAAACAGAAAGAACCCCACCGTCATCGTAAAAACACTGAAGATGCATTCTCCGACAGTCTTGGGTAGTTCACCGGGACTCGAATTCGACATGAGGCCGTAGGACCAGAAGATAGACGCAAGGTACTGAAGACCTCGTGCAGCTGATTCTAATGATTCGTAAGGCCCCCACTCACCAACTCCGAAGGAAGGCGTTGAAGTGTCAGTAGGACCGCTCAACACAATATGTACTCCAGACTTGTGAGCCGCGAAGTCAAACCAGACGCAGCCAAACATGTGCGAGGCAAGAAACGAATAGTACACGAGCTTAAGAAGTCTCAGCTCCATCGTCAGCTTAACGTACTTGGTCTCGAGGGTTTGAAATTGACTAGAACCTTTGAAGTACCTCAGCATTTTGTTGACATTCAAGATCTCCAAGTTTCTCGTTGGAAACATCCAATTCACGATATAAAACGGCACCAGAGCTGCTATATCGATAGCGAATCGCACGGAGCGCACGTAACGACGTTGGATCACTGCAAGGTCCATAATCTTGTTGCCATATTCGTAAAATCCCAGTCGAAAGTGTAAGTAGACATCCAGGACGAAAAGTAGTTCAAACGCAACCATGATCGCATCGGCAAATGTGCGTCCACCCGAGCTGTCATTCGCGCCGAAGCACACATAAAACATCACCAAGGCACCTTGAACTGTTGATGTCAGTAGCATTGTCGCCTCCCACATGCCCACGAATGGCCAGTCCGGGTTCACCGCTACGCCCCGTTGCCACCACTCCAAGTTCTTCGCAAGTAATTGCACTAGTCCGGTCACTTGTTTACGCCGTAGTGCTAACCGCATGGTTGGGTTATTCAAACCGATAGCACCCAGTCCAACCCGTGGTTGCAAAGACCGTAAGTCAGCCGACCGCACTACACGTGTATCATGTAAACGATGCTCCAACTTTTGCAAGCATTCTGGCAGAGTGGGGAAAATATTCTGCATCGCTCGTAGGTGTTCTCGTGAAACATATACCACAATACAACCACTCACAGCCGTCACACGTTCGGTATAGCCAATATTCACCGATGGCATTACAGTAGAACGTCGTTTACTCTCACGCCTATCACGACTGTTTCTCGTCGACTGTAGTGCCGCAGTTCCGAAAAATCCGCCCAGGGGAACGTGTCGAGCCACTCCGCCGTCAAGCACAACCGAGACTTTGCCTTCCAGCAGAAAGAAGAGACCAGAAGCGTAATCACCGCGACGGTAAATTATCTCACCCTGGCCGTAGAGCACAAACTTGAGGTTGTCCAGGAAAATCTCTTCCACCTGTTCCAGTATGGTTGTCACTGAAGGTTCTAGCTCTTCCTCTCTTTTAGGAGTTGTCGAGGTCGTTGCGGTGGTGCAAAGTAGCTCTAATGAATCCATTGCTGGCGTACAAATACTTCGAATGACGTCGCGCTTGATAGCAGCAGGGAGGTCCTCCAGTAACTCATCAATAATTGCACCGCGGTGAGCAGACCACCAGAAATCCAGAAATGAGTTCACTCGTTGATGAATAGGTAGTGGGGCATTTTGTCGCTTGAGAAAACGCTGGAACCTAGCGCGCGCTGCGAAGAACTCTTTTTGCTCAAGAGCCGACGCTGTGAAACCCTTTTGCACGTGGTCGACGACGATAGCAGTGATGAAAAACCCGCTCAGCATGAAAACCAGTGCTGCCCCATATTCCGTGTCGCTTGCAGGTTCAATCGTACGTCCAACGGCTGCCAGGACGTTTGCAGCGTAGTATAATGATCGAAAATATTGCTCAGCTCTCATCTCTTGGACTTTCGTGCTGTCAGCATCGAGGATGATACCAGAAATCGTTTCAAAATGCGTTGCATTTATTCGACGAAGGTACACATCGTCTGACGGAAGCCATTTGTCATCACCAGTGCTGTAGCCATCAAGATATGTTGTGCTGAAATACAAACACGCAACGATATGGTACAGCATGAGAAACAACACTCCGAGTAGCATGAGTTTGTGCTTGCTGTTGAGGCGAAAATAGGCCTCGACTTCCCTAACAAGGCCAGGCAGCCGGTATCCACCGATTAGCTTTGGAATGCGTAACGCAGGGTACGTGAATTTGCTTGGTGAAAAGATCCAATACGGCCACGCGCACCATAGATCGAGAATGAACCTCCCACTTGAGAGGTAGCGCTCAGCACTGCGCTTCGGCTCTACAATCTTTTCGGAGTTCACGGAGAACGACAGGTGCAAACTGCAGTATATGTCGATCCAAAGCACGATGTCGGCAAGAACGTTTAACGTGATGATGTACCAACTTGACCAGAGTTCGTCCAACATCGAAAACGCTAGGAGGAGAGGGATTAGAACCCAATTGTAGCAGATCACACCAGCAACCAGAGCAATCCACGCCATCCGCCAGTTCGTCTCGGCATCTAATCCACGCCTCATCAAAACTCGGTGCCACCACCGCTGACGCGAAGCAGAGGAAGTTGTTGTGAGGTGTGCGAACTGTTCGTAGAAACCCTGGATAGCGTCGGCTGGTTTAACAGTGTTATCGTGAAAAAAGTTATCGCGAAGCACTGTGATCCGGGTTATGTTTGCGAGAAATGATAAGCGTTGGCTAGCCCGTCTCGGTGATGCTGGAGATGGCGTAGATGTGATGACAGGTTGTGCTTGGGTGGTGCATGTAGCAGGGAATATCTTAAGCAGGTGTGACGCACTTTTCGATCGTTTCCGTGCCGACAAGCGGCTGTCACTGTAGAAGGTGTCGCTATGCAAGTGTTGCGATGGTGGTGGCATTGGTGATGAGTGCCTTGGGCTCTTGGCATTTTCAGAATGCACCCGCGAGATTTTCCTTGCTGGTGGCGGACAATAAGCAGGTGGTTGAGGAATAGTTGGCTCCACTGTTTTGTCCTCCTTGAACATCACCACTTCATCAGCCTTCGTCGAATCTGTAGGATCCTCAGACACGCCAACTTTATTTGCAAGAGCGCGCGCCCGCACAAGTCTCTTCAGGTGGACAAGTTGCACCAACGATAGTCCCGTATTCTTCTTGGCCTCCGATTCTTCTTGCGGGATGTTGGATATCTCCTCCACATCAGTGCTGCTGTTTTTCTGAAGCATTTCGTCCACAGTGCGGTTGATCACTTTAGCGTACTGTGGGTAGCCCTCGAGCAGCTTGTCAGCGTGGATGCGCGATAACCGATACAACGTGCAATACGTAGCAGTGATCACAGTTGCAGAGCGTGGCTGTCGAGCAAAGACTGCAACTTCCCCGACAAAATTCCCTTTTCGCAGCTCACGCACTTTCACGCCTCCTACAACTGTATGCAGAACGCCAGTATGCACAATGTACATGGCATCTCCATGATCACCAGCACGAAAGAGAGCAACCCGAGCCGGAAGTGCAACCAGTTCCAGAAGGCGCGCCACAGCTCGAATAAACAGTGAGTCGCATCCAGCAAACACAGGCACCAACGCGACGGTGGCTTCGAGCAGTTCCACTTGAATGTCCACTGAAATGGACGAACAAAGTCTTCGTGCAGCTTCACGTTCATTTGCTTCGGTTTGAGTGTGATAGCGCTGGAGATAGTCGACTGCTTGTGCCTGGAGTTGAGCTGGGACCCGGTGGAATGCCAAAATGTGCTGGAACTGATGTACGCGCGCTTCTGCCAGCTCCGCGTCGCCGCTTTCGCACTTGGAGAGAAGAAAAAAGGTCGCGCACAGTGAAGTGAACAGTGTAAAACCGCATAGTCCAACAGCGATGGTAAATGCGAACTCGGCGTTGTGGCGCGGTAGTTCCCCCTCGAAGCCTCCAGTGAGAAGCCCGAACGCCCAAAAGAGCGACATTAGGTACTGCCTTCTAGTAGTGTGATGCCCTTCATGAGGAGCATGAGGCAGCCAATCGTTTGGTTCATCACCTGTAGAAGGATCGTCATAACCAAAGCTAAAGCGTCCACAAGCCACAAAATGCGTCAATAGCAGTGTGAACCCCAGTACTTTCGTGAGCTTGAGCGCCGCAAAGTGCCTTGCGTAGAGGTCATCAAGATTCGACGTGAGTGCTGGTAGTCGCCACATCCGCACGAGTTTGTGCATTTCCAGCAACGCCATCGACCGTGATCCGGTCGTGTTTTCCGGTAGCACGAGTGATAACGGAACAAGCGCCAATAAATCTGCCAGGAATCCGGGCGATGACAGATACTTCCGTCGCGCTTTACGTGCATCCCGCAGCACGTTGCCATTCTCGTAGTACCCGGTGTTGAGCTGCACGTAGATATCTGCACAAAAAAGAAGTTCACACACGTACACGCCGATGAGTTGAGAGCGCGTGGCCTCGGGATGGAACGCCGCCAGGAACGGGATTGACACGAGCTCCAAGAGGATCGCAGCGAGACGAAGCTGTTGGCACATGCGGATGAAACGCGAGCTCGGGTCGAACGCATTACGGTTCTCTGCCATCAGAAGCTCCGACGAGCCCGCACCTAACCGTTGGCGCAGCAATAACATCTTCATTCGACTCGGCGATCGGGTTACCGACGACCGCCGGCGGCTGCGGCTCGGCACCGACAGAGCCGGCATCACGCGCATGATGAAGTGAGTCCCACCACGCGAAAATACGCAGCCCCGTTACGATGCAGGCCGCGTCCGACGCTCGCTAATGCCTCCGACTCAATATTTATAGGGAACTATCGGTCCATCACGAAACCTACATGTACACACGGTTAATCTCCACAGCAGAACGTACCTTGCTGTCTGCACGGCATCGCGGAAGGGAGCTGGACCGCGTTGAATGGCAAAACGCGATTGCAATTAAGTTAATCCAGTCTCTCGGGTGCACGAGAGCAACTCACACATGTCCTAAAACTCGACCACGTCCGGGAGCTCGGGCAGGTTGGTCAATTTTGCGCTTGGCTTGTCCGCTGACGGCGGCGGCGGCGGCGGTGCAGAGAAAGAGGCGCTTGGGCCTGTCGAGGAGGCAGCAGCGCGCTCTTCTGGGGTCGGGAGCTGCGGGCCGATCATGGGCTCCGCGGCGTCCTGGATGGAAGGTGCCGGCGCCGGGCCAGCAGCCTTACCGAACGACCCCATCGCGCTCAGTTCAGCCATAAACCCCATGTTCGGACGCACGAACGGGGGTTGCGGAGGCATGCCATAGCTGTACGGAGCAGGATACATCGGAGGATAAGCACCAAAGGTGGCCGCCAGACCGTACGCAGGCATACTCTGCGGCGGCGGCGGGTAAGTGGGCACGAACGGCGGCGGAACGAACTGGTACATTGGCATCGCCTGGGCTTGGACTGCTGGAGCTGCGTTAACTGGAGCAGGAGCAGGAGCAACAGCAGCAGGCGCAGAGGCAGGAGCTGCAGCAGGTGTCGCGACAGGTACGGGAGCTGGCGCTTGTTGTATCACGACAGGAGGTGGAGCTACAACTTGTTGTGTCGGGACAGCATTGGTCTGGACGGATGAGGAAGTCGACGTGGTTGCCGGCGTCGGAGCGGGCGCCGGAGCCGCAAGCGGCTGCTGAGCTGGTTCCGGTTCCGCCGGCTTTTCCACGACAACCAGAGCGTTCGAGACCTCAGCTTCAGCTTCAGCGGCAGCAGCGGACTCTGCAGCACGTTCAGCGTCGCGCTCCTCCTTTTTCTGGATGCGCTCGGCAGGCGACGTGTACTTCTCTTTCTTTTTGGACTTCTTCTTGTCCTTCTTTTCCCTGTCCTTTCTTTCCTTCTTCTCCCTGTGCTCGCGCTCACGACGCTCCTCCTCCGCTTGCTTCTGCTCCACCAGTTTACGGAGATCAGCTTCAGCTTGGCGCTGCTTGGCCTTCTCGCGTTTCAGCTTCTCCTTCATCTCGCGACGCTCCTTCTTGTCGCGCGTCTCCTGCTCCTCGCGAGCCTTGGCCTCCTCACGAGCACGCTGTTCTTCACGATGGGCGCGAGCAAGCTCAGCAGCCTCCAGAGCAGTGCGCTCCTCTTCCTCCTTCTCCTTCATCAGACGCTTCTTAGCGCGACGCTCGGCTTTGTATTTCTTCTTCAGCTCGTGCAGCTCTTCGGCCGCCGCGCTCTCCGCTTCAGTCATAGCAGCAGGAGCAGCGACCGATTCCGGCTCCACCTCTTCTTCCTCCAGATCCCCTTCATCGTCGCCGCTAGCGTATCCGCCGTTAACACTGTTGGCATTCTCGCTGCTCACGAAGCTCTTCTTGTGGCTTTTGGAGCTTCGGCGACTACGGCTACTTCGACTGCTGTGTCGCAGATGCATCTCCTCCACCTCGGCAACTTCGCCCACCTCTCCTTCAACCACCAACGACTGATCTTCATCGTGCTGTTCCACTTCACTGTCCTCTGAATGGCGACTGTGGCTACGACTGTGACTGTGACTCTTCTTCGGGTGACGTGCGTCCTTGCGCATATCGGCAAGCCTTGCCGCAGCCATCTCAGCATACAGATCACGGTTCGACTCGAGCTTCTGCGCTCGCCGCTTCATGTTCTTCTCGTTCTCCTTCTGCGCTTCACGAGCAGCAAACTCCTCGTCGATCAACTCAACATCATCGTCGTCGTCGTCTCTCTCCTCTTGTCCTTTCACAACCACCGCACCAAATCTACTCTTGCCTCCTTCTTCAAACAAAAACTTGTCACTCGCCAACGTCTTGCTCTCCCCCCTTGCCTTCAGCAGCTCCTTATCGAAGAGCATCACCGGTTTAGCGTCATTCATGACCTCGTACTTGGAAGACTTGCTCTCCCCATTAGCGTCTCCGTACATGCCCCAGTCAGCGGGTTCGTTCTTGTCCCCGTTCGGCAGCTCCATGGAGCTCGTCGACGCGCCCGACGTGGTCCTGAACAGCCCGTCATGACCAGGAAATTGGCCCTGCCCCTCTGAGTCCGTCGAGTGCTCCGCCGCCGCTTCCTCTTCCTTCTCCATCGACGCGCTCGTGTAGGCTCTCGGTTTGCCGCTGTCCGCCGCAGATTGCACACTCTCTGTGCGCCTTAAGGGCACGAGGCTTCCTACGCTGCCTAACCGCATATCTCTTCCGCCATTAAAGGCCGACTGGACGGCCATGAGCTCCACCCACTTGTCCTTATCGGCTGCACAAGGCGCCACACACTGGAAGAGCTTCTTGTCTCTCGTTTCCATCGTGAAGGCATGTTGATACCGGTGGAAGCCCGTCTTGCCGTCCCAGTCGCTGATGCACTTGAGCTGGTGCACGCTCGTGGGCTTCTCCGGATGGGCGTCGTAGCTCTTGCGGTTCTTGTAGCTGCGCAGCATGACGCACTTGGCGTCATCGCCGTCCATTTCCCACGTGGCCACGCAGTAGCGGTCGTGCATGACGGGCATTTTGGCCGCGCGCTTCTTGAGCATCCCCTCCATGGCTACGGCGATGGCTGCAATGGAGTCGGACGTGAAGCTGCTGGTGACGCTGGCGCTCGCTCTCGCGCCGAACTCCTCGTCGGACGAGTACTGGCTGCGGCTGAGGTTCTGGGCGCGGCGCTGCTGCCGACGCTGCTTGCGGCTGTGCAGAAATCCACGAATGCTGCTGCGGGGTTTGGTCGATGGCTCGGCCATTTCGAAGGAGGCACAGACACGAGCGCGAGGAAGCGGAGGGAGGGTGAACGGATCGACGGAAGCGAGGCACTTACTCGCTTCGTGTCTTTGTGGGCGATTGCGCTTGTTTTCGTGGCTTCGGCATCTGGGCAATTAATTTTCACTTGGGAAATGTATGCGCTTTGAGCCGGAATACACAATCCCTGCAACAGGAATACCCGCCACTAGGAATACGGACCAATTGTGAACATGCACAAGCTGCCAAGGTGCCTCCACAACGAGCAAGGCCACAAGACCGAGAGCTCGTACATTAGTGCCACGCACGAAGCACCTTTCCTAGGCAAGATACCCGCGTGCGATATGAAGGAGCAGCTGAGTTGCCAGGAGCACGCCAGGATGACCGTCAACTTTCTTTCGCTAGGTCGGCGCTGCAAGTAGTCATGCACATACATTGAAGAGCTCTTCTCTTCGAGACTGCACATTCGGCATTTGCTTGCTGCAAACACAAGTAGCCCATGCTGATAGCTATGCAAGCTTGGTCTCAATTCCCATACAGTGCGCGCCAAATCGTTAGGAGTTGGCGCGTACTTTTGCCGACATTTCGGCCTTGTACTGCTAAGTAGGGGTTACTGTTTAGATATGAGCGAATAGCATAGTATTGCATCCCACGAGTTGAACAACTTGACTTCCAGGCAAGGGAGGGTATACAAATTGTCGGTGCATCACCAACGCTCTCGGACGCGAATGCCAGCAAAAGGTTTCAAGCTGAGCGTCGCCAAGGTCGTCCAAAATCTACCAGAGCAAGAGCTCTCTTTAATGTCGTCTCGAATTGAATCGGACACACAGACGCGCATTAGCCCAAACCATTACGTACAAGTACTATCACCTCGCTGCCCGCAAGCACCATAACAACGCGCTAAACCTACGGCTCTCGACGCGAATGCGAGCGAGCGCCACCGCCAAAACGCAAGGTCACTGCACGCATTGCAACTTTCAGTGCAAGGATTGAGCTGCTGTCGACACCCGTTCGAAACAACGTCTTCGATTGAAGTTGCCTCCACCGCTGGAAAGGCTCACCCGGTTCAAGTTGGACTCGATGAATGCTGCAGGTTCCTTTCGAGTGGCACTACAATGGTGCCGCTCACGAGTATGTGCAGACTAATGGATGTTGCCCGGGGTCGGTTTTGGCAAGAGTGCCGGTGCCAACCACGTCGTAGCAAGCTGTACATACACAAGTTGAGCCGCTCTCGAGCAGCACCGGCGCCACTATCGCGACAACGCGATTCAGTCACGAGCACTTTGCTGTCACCTGCACTCTATGACTGACCGAAGGCTATCCACGGCGGTACTTGATCGTCGCGCATGACTCTGGTTGTCGCCAAGTGACGAACGAAAATGGCGACGGAACCGGATGCAGCCGAGTTGACGACCACGTGCATGCACCAACTCGGTGACGAAAGTTGCTAGGAAAATGGTTGCTGGTTTCAATTCGAGGAGCCAACCGCTTCGTTCGCAGTCACCTCGCTCGATGTATTTTGTGGTTCACTAAATAATAGATAAGCGTGTTCGTTCGATGAGCTGCTGCGTTGATGTTAAACCTCATAGAGCCGAACTGTGGGGCGCGGCACGGGCATCGTAGCTGCAAAGTTCACCTTTTCAGCGTTGGCGTTTCTCCTCTTGGACCTTCCAGGATTCGAGTGCACTCGACTGACGCTGAGCATGCAGCGCAAAAGCTCTTCTTGCTCGGCGAGGCACTGGCTAATAGAGCGAGACGATTGAAATCGATTGCTGGGCTCGTCGCGACTCATGCGTCGGCTAGGCTGAGGTCCACTTGAGCTCAGCAACGACTCTCGACCGCTGCGTCGCTTGCTGTACTTCCGTGGGGGTAGCACAACACTGGGGCCTGCCTTTGACTGTCGTCGATATTCGGACATTGGCATCATGTCCGTCGTGTCGATGACCTCGGTCACCTCCTGCGTGTCTGTCGAAGGTTCAGTGTGCTGCTTGCGCGTCGAGTGCCTTCGACTCGTTGATAACCGTCCAGACATCGACAACTTCTTGCGCAGCCTGGACCTAGAGAGCTGAGGCTTCTCGTCGAGCAGGGCTACGTCGTCGTCGATGACGTCCAGTGTGGTCACGAATGACATGTCTTCCAGGTTGTTCTCGACGCGAGAAGTCCAGGACGACTGAGACGACGACAGCGAGCTAGCGAGACGCGACCGACCGGAGGCGTTCATGGGGTCCTCCGAGTCCGTCTCGGACCAGTCAGACTCGGACCATTGTGAAGCTTCATCCCACCACTCTGGCCTTGAAGTACTCTGGTCCATAGTATTACTCACCGCTTTACGTAGCTTGGGACGGTCAATGCTATCAGAGCTGAGTTTCCCAGCACTGCTGACATGCGTGGCCGACGATGCACGTGCCAGACCCGACGCACTCGTTTGTGACACACTGCTTCCTCGTCGAGCTGTAGTCACGCACGCTTTGCAAAAGCGTGTCTTAGCAACCTGGAAAATGCGTGACTTGTTGTCTACGCCATAGTCGCGCGGCACATTGCGGACGATCACGCAGTGGTGGCAGAAGATGTCGCCGCAAAGCCGGCAATGGTACCGTCGGCGAGTGGCCGCATTGAACGGGAGCTGGCAGCTCGTGCACGCCCTGCGTTCGTCGTTGGGCACCCATTTCGTCTTGCACATGATGCCCTGCTTCAGAATGTGCTTCGAGTCGACAAAGAGGGACATGTCGTTGTAGATGCGCATGAACTTGCGGAAGTTCTTGGCACTCACCGACAGCCCTGCAAAATCGTTTTCGCTCATGATGAATAGCTGCGTCGCGTCTGAAGAGGACCCCGCGGGGCGGACGATGGAGACACTGTGCGTCTTGACACGCTTGATTTTCAACGAGCGGTACAGATCGGGGCACTCGTCGATCTCCACTGGTAGCGTCACGCGGACGCCTACATTGCGACCAAGCTCGTCCTTAGTGTAGGTCAAGTATTCCAGGAAGCAGTTGTCGCGTTTGCGGCCGAACGACGACGGCTGCAGACATGTCCACTTGATGCCCATGTACTCGTGCGCCTTACCCGAGCTCTTTGTATGGATGTTCTTGAGCACGACCGCGTCCACCGCGTAGCCGAACATGAACTGGTTCCACTCAAAGAGCTCCTGCGACGTCTCGGCGTAGTAGAAGTCCATGAAATTCCGGTAGTTGCCATGAATTCGCCCGTAGAGACGGAACTCACTGCGCGATAGCCCTTCCGGTGTCTCCTTTCGAATGGCGGTCAACGGACCTTCGTTGCCGACGGGCACCCAAGGATTGCCGTAGATCGGATAGCCTCCTGTCGCCTCATGGTGCTCGTACTCCACCAAAGCGTTCTGGACGATTTGTTCGACCTGCATCTCGTAGCTCAGAATCTGTTCGTCCGTGAGCTTGACTTCCGGAAAGAAGTCATTGGGCAATGGGAACGTCTTGGCGTCATTCCTGTTTGAAGTGAGACCGTGGATAGCGGATACGTTCGTTCGTTAGTGTTAACGGATCCCGTGGCGCTCGTGAGTCAGCGCCTATTTCTAGTCGAATGCACTGGACGTACCGAGATAAGGTGCGGCTCCGCCTCGACAGCATCTCGACGGCAAAACGAGAACTAAACTAATCCTGGTCGATTGCGAAAGACTCGAGATCCCTTCCGAGAGCTGCAGTGCCCCGACACCGAGAGACGGATGCGTGTCGGTCCAGCTGGGGACATTTGCAGCGATGTGCGCTTCAGAAGAGTCGTGATGGTCACTTACAAACTCGAGCGTAGCCGGAACGAAGCGCGCTGGAAAAGATGGGTGTGGTCAAGGTCCTCGTGCCGACTCCAAGCACAAGGCTGGCATCGCCAGTCATTGCCAGCCTTGTCTTCCGCGGATCGGACAGCGCTCCAGGCTGTCGCAGAGCCATTGTTTGCATGGGTTCGTGGCGACCGAAGGTCCCGAGCACGCCAGCTCAGTTCCGAGCTCAGTTTCCAGACTTCATTGGTGTAGGGCTCAGCATTTGGCGAGTCCGTCATGGCGTGGTTGGTGGTGATGGCCAACGTAGCGCTATGCCTTTTCGAGGCCAGTACGAGCCGATTTGTACATACACGTATAGGGAGGCCCGCTCGTGTGGCGCTAACACGAATGCATCACCTGAAGTTTCATGTTCCGGGCTAAACCTTACTAAGCATTCGGTGATACAGTCCAGGGTGGACCGTATTTGTGCCGAAAGTTTGTGGACGAAGCGCAGCGCCGCCACACACCGGCCTTGTCCCCGTAAAAGTTAGATCAGAATGTAAGAAGCAATACACGAGGAGAAAACGATGGAGAGGAGAGAGCAACGCAGCTCGTGGATGAAGCCGCGCTTCAACGCGCATCGCTCAAGTGGTGCGGACGCAGCAAAAATCTGCAACAACTTGTACCATGTAGCTGTCGACGAGGAATTGCACGGGAAGTGTACCGCCGGGCAATCGCGGAAGATGAATCATCTTAGATTGACTGTTGCTCCCTCGGGGCGGTCTCCGATTCGGAGACCGCCGGCGACAAACCCGCCGCTTCCATAAGACGTAATGCACAGCCTGTGCCACAGGATCTTGGCATTGAAGGAGACACGTTGTCAGCTTCTGATGTCGTCGCCGAGCGCCGTGTTTGCCCTCGAGCGAGGTCCAGATAGACTACGTGCGTACATTGATCACTTCCCGCCAGCGCGGTGCCGGAAACTGCTGATGAGTGCCTTCGACAAGAGCTCGAGGCGAGGCGGGTTGAGCACTTCTGCTGCAGCTTTGCGCCACTCTTGCGCTGAGTCGGGTTCAAGCATTGCAGGCAGGCCGCGTCTGCAAGTCCTGCGTGCCTCGGCTGAAAAATGTGTGGCGTGTGCTTTCGCACGCGCCGATGCCCCTGACGCCCCGACGCGTTCATTACGCACACTGACATGGCCACCACCTCCACTACGAAGGTGCTCGACGCCCCACAACTTCATTCCGTATGTCGGACAACACAGCCATTTCAAACGCCACATTTAACATCACCGTGTTGAAGAGCACCACGAAAGAATACCACCATGCGGACATTGACGAAAAGTGGGCATCTGGCCTTCAGTTCGTGATGCTCCCCTGCAGGATGGCAGACGATCGTCTGAGACGATCAATGTGGTGGTTGGCTTCGTCGTCGTGGCCGGCCTTCCACACTCTCTCATCGTCGCGCGGAAATGGCGGAGTGACTGTCCCCCGGCCAAAAATTCCTCGCGTGTCCTTGCAGGCGTAGCAGCCAGAGCCACGATGACACACTAGCCACGGAGGCCGGGCAGTGGTTGATGGAGACCCAGGTCTCTGGACGGAAGCCTGTCACGCACTGCCAAGACGGAGGGAGCGCGGGACTCGCGACTAAGCCGACCCGACGCCGTTCCTTCCGCCCTTGTGTGGCTCGGCATGCAAATCTCGTGCTCGCTGCGGCGGCGGCACGAAACCGGATGTCGGCGCATGCATAAAGCCGCCTTTGGCGCGAAAGGCGCGTGTGAAGGCAAGTCGCAGCGACAGCGACGGCGACAGCATTGCAGCGTTGCAGCATTGCACACGTTGGACGGGCCATCAACAACACAGCACTCCGCACGAGTGTGGGCCGTGATGCACGTCCTGACACACTGCAAAAGGAGCGTTTGGTGTCGAGTCCTCCCGCTTCGTAGTTGGCGGCTCGGCGATGGGAGACAGCGCGACACCGAAGATGAATGCCAACGTCAAGTTCCCACTGCCGGACGGGTACTTCCCGCCGTTGAAGCTCACCCCGGCCGAGATCGAGGTGTACGAGCAGCGCGTCGAGATCATCATGAAGAACGCTTTGGCAGAGTACAACCTGCACGAGGCGATGGGCGCCCGACCGGACTACGGGTCCAGATGGTCGGTCGTAGGCAACGTCGAGCACCTCACTGCTATTCGCGAGGTGGACCCTTCCAGGGCAGTCGAGGCCTCGCGCGTCTTCGGCCGCATCGACGGCGACTACCGCAACTTCATCGACTTCTTCTACTCCGAGACGGCGCAACAGGTCTTCGCGGTGAACCAGTTCATGTACGGGTACGCGGTGGACGGCGCCGTGCTGTGCAACATCCACACGAAAGAGTCGGGCAAACCGCATGAGTACCTGGGCATGAAGTGGGTTTGTCTGCAGCCGTCGACGCTCTCGCGCAAGCGCGATATGTGTTTCCTCGAGTATCTCGTCTACACGAAGGACCTGCAAAGTCGTGACGTCGGCGTTCGCATCACGTTACCTCTGCTTTTGGACGAGTGCCCGCCGCTGCCGGAAAAGATGAAGACACGGCGTATTCACTCGCACACGGTGACGATCGTCCGCCCCACGAACGACAACGCCGACACCACTCAGATCTTCATGACTAGCGAGGTCGACATGTACAAGGGCTCGACCTCGTCCTCGGTCGCTACATTCAAGAAACTCATGACGACTTTGAGCTCCATGGCGTTGTTCGCCGACTCGAAACGCATCTCGATGCACGGCATGCTGGATCGCCGTAGCTGGGCACCGAAGAAGGCGCGCTCCAACTGCTCTGTGTGCAACCGTAAGTTTTCAGCCACGCGACGTCGCCAGCACTGCCGCCTTTGTGGCGAGGTGGCTTGTCGGCGATGCATGACTGTCCGTGACGCCCCAATGCAGGATGACAGCAGCTCTCCTTCGACTCCGCGAACGTTTCAGGTGGTGAAGACGGTATTCTGCAAAGCGTGTATGGGTAAGGTCCGCGGCTCGGATGTCAGAAGCGTTGCAGCGACCGACAGCCAAGACGAAGGAGTCTCGGACGCCGAGTCCACAGGCTGGTTCATGGACAAGTCTGACAGCGACTTTAATCCAGCAATGTCTGGTGTGTCGTCAGTTGCCTCAGTTGCCTCACCGTCACCGGCTAACACAAGCTCTGCACGCTCCGCTCCACCTCAGGATAACGTCGTCGAAATATCTGAAGACGACCTGTGCATTATTGCAGGCAAGAGTCTTCCGCAAGAAAATTTTTCTAGCAGCATCGACTCGGAGGTGCAGTCCGAAACGAAAACGAGCGTGACGTCTTCACAAGACGACGAGATCGAGGTTGAAGTCACAGAGCCTGTTGCTCCTATGATGATTGATCTGCGTCACCTCCGCACAATGGCAGGGGCGGAGCGCGTCGTCCAAGAGGTGGAAGAAGAGGAAATGCGCACGATGCGGGAATCTCTCGCAGCTCTGGACTTCAAGACCGTTCAACTCGTGGACTCGCCTTCTAGCGCAGACAACGGCTCAATCGACGGGTTCTCAAGCAACAGAAGCGGTAAGCTGCCTCCGATGGAGGAGGACGATGACGACGAGGACGACGTGATCGAAATTAGTGACGACGATGTGATCGAGATTATTGACGAGCCGAACCAGATCGTCTCCACTACACGGCAGATCGTGTCGTCCCCGCTGGATGAATCACCGATGGATGTGGCGCTAGCAGAACAAGTTTTATTCGGAACGGGTCGATCAAACGTGTCGCTCGATCAGCGTCTGCAGGAGCAGGAAGTGCTATTGAAGCGTCTGGTGATGGCGGCTAATTCGTCCGCCGGATACCGTCCGCCAGGTGCCCGCGGGCAGCAGTAAATGTTCGAGAATTGCGCGAACTAAAAGAACCAACGATGATCTCTTCGTAGAGCGGTCACGTACATCACACGTAGTGTTAGGACTTTCGAGTGTATTGTCATTTTCCTGGATCAATGTTTCAGTGGACACGTAAGTCGAGAGTTTGCAAATCAACACAACCCCATTAACCCGTTCAGTTCATCCATTTTGTAGCGACACCAGCCATCGTGGAGCTGTCTTGAAGTCGGCGTGAAGCCACGTGCAAATCTTCAACTCGATCCTGCGTGTCGATCGTGAGTTCCGCCCGCGCTTGATCGGTTTGTCAGCGCCAGGGCCATGGAGCGCGGATGACTGGAGTGCTTAAGAAACGACGTTCAATCCGACGTTCTTATCAAGCAGAACGAAGCAGCCTCACTGAGACTCTCAGCTCTCGCTCAGCGACACTTTCATGCTTAATGAGCGCTGAATTCCAATCGTCGAAGAATAATTACTTAGTTGGGGTAAATGCCGTCGACTTCGAGCATGTGCTGCTCATCACGATCCACTTCTGCGTTGATGACAAACTCGATAGGCGATCGCATGCGTGCGCGGCGGCTATCCAGTGCTGCTGCGTCCGCTCCGCAGCAACGACAATCCCGGCGTTGATGCGCTGATGCGATCTTGAACCGATGTCGCCGCTGGACTCTACGAGGTTTGGTCTCAATGCTGGGCTCTTTCACTTTGAGCAGCGATCAGCAATTGCCTCAGAAGATCCTCTTGCTCCGCGATGCACTGGGAAATGGTGCGTCTCGACGCCTTGCCCAAAGTGGCGATGTCTTGGTTGGAAGAGCTGTCCTCGTCGAAGGAGGCGCCAGCGTTGATCTTGCGCATCATTTGAGACGCAGACATCAGGTTGGACATGTCTACGCCGATGGTGCGTCCTGGGTTGCTGTTGCTGCTCCCGTCCACATCGCTGCCGGCATCTACAACATTATCATCACGTTCGCCGGACGAACGAATCGTTTCGAGTAGTTCAGAATCGGATGACGAGCGACGCAAAACCTTCAGGTCCTCCTCGTTTAACGACCCAAAAGAAGTGTGCTCACCGTCGGGCTTTGTCGACGCCCTAGAGTCCGCGAACATGCTTCGAGCATCAGCGGGTTTGTCCTCGATCTTGCCGTGAGCTCCCGGCGCCAGCAACGCCACGTCCAAGTCTCGAACTTTGGCCACACACACCCGACAGAACTTTGTCTGGATTACGGTGAACGTCCTCTCCGTGCTGTCGCCGTCTTCATCGCCGTCCCGGGCGCCACGATAAACCAAACACTGCCGACAGAACACTTCACCGCAAAGCCGACAGTGTTGGCGACGGCGAGTCGTAGTGAAATCGCGCGCACACAAGCGGCACTCCGACCGTGCCTTCTTGTCCACCCAGCACGTCCGCTTCATCACGCCATGCACCGAGATGAGCTTCGAGTCGACCCAGATAGCCATGTCGTTCATCTTGCCCATGAGTCTCTTGAAGTAGAAGCCGGGGACAGCAAAGCCGGCAAAGTTGTTCTGGCTCATGAGAAATAGCTCGGTGGAGCGAGGATCGCCTTCGGTGGCACGTACAATGGACACGATCAGCATCTCCATGCGCTTGGTCTTCATCTTGTCGGGTAACGGTGGGCACTCGGGCAGTGCGAGCGGCATATTCACGCGCACGCCGACATCACGCCCTCTCAAGTCTTTCGTGAATGCCATGTACTCGAGGAAGCAGGTGTCGCGCTTCTTCACGAGGGCGAACGGCTGCAGACACGTCCACTTGATGCCGAGGTACAGATGTGGCTTCCCCGATGAGCTCGTGTGGATGTTTTTCAAGATGGCGGCGTCCACGGCATTGCCATACATGAATTGGTTCCAGGCGAAAAGCTCGCTGGAAGTCTCGGCGTAGAAAAAGTTGAGGAAGTTCTGGTAGTTTCCGCCGATGCGACCGAAGATGCGGCATTGGCACATGGATGCATCGCCGTTCTGTCGGACGGTGGTGAGGTCTCCGACCTTGCCCAGAGTCTTCCAGCCTTTGCCGTAGCTTGGGGCCGGCCCCATCGCTTCGTGCAGATCATAGTCGGCCAGTGCGTTTTTGACGGCGAGCGCCATCTTCTGCTCGAGTTCGAGGACCTGGAGCGCCGATAGCTGGACATCCGGGAAGTAGTCGTCGGGCAACGGGAACGCGCTGGCACGCGCAGCAAGCATGTCGGACCTGGCACATGAAACACCGGATCCGTTATTGACGGCCAAGAAGTGCAAGGAGCAGCAGGAGCTTACGTTTGACTCGTGTTCGTGACGGACGTTGCAGCCATCGCGCCAGTTCCGCAATGTGGCTGTGCTCCCCAGCCTCGCGAGAGTTATTGCCAGGCCTCTTCAAACTAGGCATTGTGTTCCCAACAACAGCTGGGACTCCAAAGTTCAGTCTCTCGCGAGGGCCCTCCTTAGCGACCCCCGTGGTGATGCGAGCGACCAGATGGCCGGCCAAGCGCTTGGATGGCATTATACCAGTGGCTGTCGGCCTTATCTTACAAGAGCGGCTCAACTTCGCTGCCAAGGCGCAATGCAAGCGTGCTCGACGTCTGCATGCCTCATCTACCGGTACATGCTCGCTTCGCCACGCAAAATCTCGGCACTCATCGGCCGTTGACCGTCAACTTGGCGCACGGTCTTCTCCTTGCGATCTCCATCACTTCCGTGATACTTTCGCGTCGTCCACCACACGGGGATGGACACCGACTGCGCGTACATCAAAGTCTCCGTTGGAATGGTCATTTATCCGCCCGCTGTCATCTCCAAGTGGACTTTCGTTGAGCGGATGGTAGGTGCAATGAATTCTGCATTGATGCCTGTTAGATTCTGTGTGTACTCTGCTCATAGCATGCTGAGTGGTTGGTTTACTACTATCACCGCTAGCTTCGCGGTGGATACCCCCGTCTACACTAGACGGAGCGGACTTACAGCTCATAAACGCCGTCGTCGTGGCCGTCGTCGTCTTCGTGAATGCTCCGGGCCTGACCGTCGGGGTTGAAGCCACGGCTGGCGGAGAGAACCTGCTGGAGCAACTCGTTCTGCTCAGCGATGCACTGGTCCAGCGACTTCGACGCCGGGGCGTTTTCGTTCTGGTCGGTGCTGCGCGTGCGTCTTGAGGTTGCGCGTGGCGGCAAAAACGTAGGAGCCACAGGTGTCGACGTGTAGCGAGCACGGGCTGTGTCGGGGAACTCGCTGAAGAAATCGTTGTCTGCAGAGTCCGGCGACTCGGAAACGGAGGCTTGCTGACTTCGCAGTTGCTTCTGGAGCTCGGACTCCGACAGCATGTCCTTGGTGTCGATGACTTCATAGATACTGGTTCGTTCGTCGATCCGGTCGTCCACCCGGTCGGCGTCGATCTCACGCGGAGTTTCCAGAGATTGCACTGCCAAGAAGGAGTTTCTGCCGAGCGAATACTCGGAGCTGAGCGACGAACGCACAGTGGGGGCGCCGCTGTAGTTGCGCGAGACGGTGCTGAAGCGGCTAGACCCGGACTTCCAACTGCACGTGTCGGACTCGGATTCAGACCACCAGGACGCTCGGTTCTCTTCGCAAAACGTTCCGCTGCGGCGAGGTGCGTCGGTTTGCTGGGACGTCGAACTGCGCGGCAATGAAGACGTCGGCGTCGAGCTCTGCAGTTGTGTTGATGATCCCATTGACGACCGACGCGGCACAGACGACGACTTGGACGACACTATGGAGCGGCGAGTGGCCTCCATTTGCTCCTGCAGAGCTTCCGCGTCTTCCTCGCGAGAGCGAGTGACACACACCTTGCAGAATAGCGACTGCGCCACGCGGAATGTCCGCTGGTTGGTCATCGTGATGTAGTTGCTGAAGGCGTTCTTCTCCTGTCTAATGCCAGCGCGTCGAACAAGGCACTTAGAGCAAAACACGTCGCCGCATAGTTGGCAATGACGACGTCTGTGGCCACCACGGAACGGACGAGAGCAGCTAGTACAGCCCTGCTGAATCCCCGTGTTGGGGACCCAAGGCCGGATGGTATCTCCTAAGGCAGCAGGCTCGCCACCAACGCGAGACTGCTCGGCAAACCCTGGCGTGCTGATAGCTGTGGCGATGCGCTTGGCGTCGGCCGAGTACGACACATTCTTCAGCGCCCGCAGCAGCTTCTTGCAGTACTTGGAGGAAGCGGTGAGTCCCTTGTTGTCGCTCTCAGTCAACATGAAGATTTGTGTCGCGTTCGGGTGGTCATCCGAAGCACGCACAACAGTGATAGTGGTGATCTTTTCGCGCTTAGTCTTCAACTCGTGCGGAAGTGGCGGACACTCAGGGATGTCCACGGGTATACGCACGATCACGGCGACGTCGCGGCCCTGGCTGTCTTTCTTGAAAACTACATACTCAAGAAAGCACTCGTCGCGCTTGCGCGTGAGCACTGACGGCTGCATACAGGTCCATTTAATGCCTAGCGTCTCCTGCGTGTTGGACTTGTCCAAGTCCAGATTGCACAGCACGACAGCGTCCACCGCACAGCCGAAGAAGAACTGGTTCCATGCAAAAAGCTGCTCGGACGTCTCGGACGAGAAGAAGTCCACAAACCGACGGAAGTCGACGGTGACGGTTCCAAACGTGCGCGTGATGGTAAGCGGTCCCTGTTTGCGGCGCTCGATCGCCAAGTCTGTGTCTCTAGCGACGTCTTGCCAGCGTCGTTCATCTAGTCCGAAGCCGGCAACGCGTGCTTCGTGGTCGGTGTAGGCTTCCAGTGCCTTCTCGGCTGTATCCTTCGCCTTGGCCTCGTACTCCTGCACTTGGGTCAACGAGAGACTCACCGCCGGGAAATAGTCATCTGGCAGTGGGAACTGGAGCTTGCCAGGTCGGTATCTGCACAAGAAGGACAAAATATCGTTAGCATCGAGGAGTTGCTGTAGTTGTGAGCACCGAATGTCTCCGCAAGGGCAACAGTTGCAGCGACAGTTACAAACTTCAGAAAGCTGACTGCCGGACAAGCAGATGGCTGGATGGCGAGCGACTTACGAGGATGCATTGGAGGTGACGGAAGCCGAGCGCGGCAGGGAGGGCGACGACCTGCGGGGCATGGCGGCGATTGAAGAGTAACGAGGTGGGAATGCAGCTCTGAGCACACCTGGTCGTGTGGTCGTTAGGAGCGCTTAAGCCACTTGGTAAGGCGGACCGACCGACCGCACGACACGACTCAACACGGCTTGCTTGGCAAGTCTGAAAGTGTTGATGGCTCGGCTGCCAGTGAACGGACTCCATCCGATTGCCTGCGATGCTGAGGCACTCACGCCGGCGGTCGTGCGACGAAGAGGTTGATTTTTTCGCGAGGACGACTTGAATATGCCGTTGCGGAGGCGTGACAAAGCAGCTCGCGCACAGCGTTTTGTATGGCAGGCAAGTGAGGAGACATAAATGAGTAGGCGGCGAAGGAGGCCGAGTATGCTATTTGGCGGAGGCAGCGGTGGCATTGTTCGTTCGATCGAAGGATTATGAGCTCCGGATCCGCTCGCGCGTCTCAGATAAATGACTGTGCGAGCCTCGCTGGCTACCCCCATTCACGGAAGCCGGTTCGTTTGTTTGTGTGGATCGCATCGTTTCATGGTTGCAGTCGCCGGCGATCTTCCTGCAGGGCTGCAGGGTTCTTTGTCGCCATTAACGTTGGCGAAGCCACCTGCAAAACGCGGAGGATGCAATGAGCTGAGAAGAACACGCGTTCGTTCAGTGCGCTGCGAGCCGAGCCTGTCCGTAGCAAAGACTGGCTTGGCTGGAAGGATGGACGTTGTGAGCTTTGCCAACGAAGACATTCAAGTTAGGCATCTCTCCTTGAAGGAGTCCTTCGGAGGAGGAGCACCACGTCGGATGTAATCGTGGTGCTTCTGGCTGCGGAGATCGCATCCAATCTTGAACTCAATCTTGAGCACCAAAGTCGATGTGTCGAGTGGGACCAACAAGTTTGACATGACAAAACACATTTCTTCAATTACGCTGCCCTCGTTTATAGTGCTTCTTGCAGACAGGGCTAGCCCTCATAGAGTGTAACATCGGGTCGAGACCGAGTCGATTGAACGCCACCGGAGGCACCGCCACCCCCGATGTTGCCCAAGGTCCCGCTTCCTGGGTTCGCGCTGTTCTGCTGGCGGATTCCGCTGGCCGAGAGCATCATGCGTCGGAGTAGCTCCTCCTGTTCAGCAAGACACTGGTCCAGCGACCGCGGCGAAGTCTTGGAACCAAGCGGGTCCCAATTGCCTGGACTCGTCTTGCCCGAGTCATAGTCGGCAACTTGGTTCGGCTTAATGCCCCGCCGTGACAGCGGCACCATATCAATCGTATCGATTTCCGTCACTTCCTCTTCAATGAACCCGTGGTCGGTCATCCTTGGGTCTGCTAGAATCGTCACAGACTGGTCGTCAATAACATCAAGCTTCGACACGAAAGACAACTTGCCGAGTCCTGAAGTTGTTGACCGCGGCGAGAGCTGAAAGGACTGGGCACCTTCACTGCTTCCCGTCTCTGAAAAGAATGAAATGTGGCCACCTTCGGACTCGGTCTCGGAGATGGTTGAGTTGCGAGAGCCACCGAGGTCCACGTCCACACAATCCACAACGGACAGCTTGCCGCTCGGCGCGGGTACCGGCACCAGCATGTTGTTGCGGGATTCTCGCATCTTTGTCACGCAAAGGACGCAAAATTTCGTCTTGGCGATCTCGAACGTCCTGTTTGAGCTCGCTGCGCTGTCTGGATCGACCTCCTTGGGGGCATCTCGAACGATAGCGCACCGCCGGCAAATGAGGTCTCCGCACAATCTGCAGTGGTGGCGGCGTCGAGTAGGGTTAAACTTGCGCGAGCACACGCTGCAGCTTTTCCTCGACCCCGCCTTGGCCCAATTCTTCCGGGTCAATACGCCTTGCATCAAGATGCGCCGCGAGTCGACGAAGACGGACATGTTCATGAGAATATTCATCATTCGTTTGTAGTAGTTGGCGGTGACCGCCAGTCCGTTGAAGTTGTTGTGCGACAGCATGAAGAACTCGGTGACATTAGGCTCTTGGTCAGCAGGTCGCGAGATCCACACCGTGTTGAGACGCATCCGCTTCGTCTTGAGCTTCTTCGGTAGCTCGGGACATTCAGGGATATCGAGCGGTAGCGTGACACGAACGCCCACGTCACGTCCACGCAGATCTTTCGTATAGATGAGGTACTCCATGTAGCAGTTGTCGCGCTTCTTCACGAGCGGCGACGGGTTCAGACACGTCCACTTGATGCCCATGTACAGACACTTGTTCTTCTTGCTCAAGACCGTGTGGATGTTCTTGAGCACGGCCGCATCAGTAGCGTAACCGAACATGAACTGGTTCCACGCGAAGAGTTCGGCCGATCGTTCGGCGTAGAAGAAGTCAATGAAGTGACGGTAGTCGCCGTTGATGCGGCCGAAGATGCGGGCCTGGCTGGGCGATGGGCCGTTGGGGGTCTCCTTCTTGATCGTCGTGAGACCTTCCACCTTGCCCACGAGGTTCCACGGCGCCCGATAGACGGGGTACGCCCCTTTGGACTCGTGCAGCTCGTATTCAGCCAACGCGTTCTTGACAATCTCCTGCATCTGCGCCTCATAGTTGGCGACCTCCGTGGGTGTGAGGCGGATCTCCGGGAAATAGTCGTCCGGCAGCGGGAAGTGGCCGCCGTTGTCGTGCAGATTGTCCCCAGGATCGCTGCAAAGACAACAGAAACCAATGTTAGTGAGACCGTTGCTACCGACGACGCTACGCCGGACACGACACGAAATCTAGAGTCGCGCGTACCGGCCGGAGGAATTCGATGCCGACGCTGACGCCGACGCCGACGCCGCAGAGTTTTGTCGAGGCATCGTGGCGGCAGGCCGAATGCTAGCTAATGTGGCGGCGTATCCGAGCGAAGCTATTGCTCGCTGCCTTGCCAAGTCGAGAGTGAGGCCCGCTTGGCACAGCAGGCCGCCACATCTCTTGATTCAACCGCGGTCGGAGCCATCGGTGATGGCCCATCACCGCGTCGCCTCTGACTCTTGCAACTATGGGACAAGCGCTGAACAATGCGCTCGGCCATGCCAGCCGACGGTGAGTGCCCTGTCAGCTGGTCGCCCTTGCTTCTCCTCGCGTCCCGATAGATTTGCAAGCACTCGGCGACGCGGCCCAAGGCCTGCGCTTATTTGCGTTGATAACCCTCGCTTTAGCGTCGACACCTTCAACATCCGCTGAGGTAGTGGACTGCCACGGTGGACTCGCAAAGGTGGCATTCATTCGCTCCCACTCGTTGCACTTTGGCGCGATTACCAAATGACATCGCATGGGCGTAGCGCTGGTCGACAGCCCCAAGCGGCGACCGATGTTGGGTGCTGCTGGTGGCCGCGATCTCGAGCAGGTTTACCGCCGAGATTTCGTCTGGAGGATGCCACCTGGCTGCAAGTGGGGGCTCCGAATGGTGCAGCGGGCAAATGCGGATTGGCAATGGACGGAGGCGACATAGTAATCGTCACGTGGCGGAGCGAACCTACATGTACAGCGCATGATGTAAGGCTGCTTCGCTGAGGTAGCACCAATCGAATCCAAGTTGTACGAGATGGCTCCACGCCCCACGCCAACTTTCCAGAAGCGAGCAGAGAGAACGAGCTTCTCTTCTTTGCGAGCCGTGGACGTCACCTTCGGGGGCCAGAGCCGATGGTCTTTGGCATGGACGCGGCTCGAGTTTCTCTCCGTGCCGTCTATGAAGGAGCTGCAGGCAAACACGTCAGGCCGAGCCTTCTCTCTTGGCGATCGAATTGTCCAAAGTGCAAAGCCCGCGCTCACCGTCCGGCTTTGGGCAATCGTGAGTCGCGGAAACTGCGATCGTCGCTCCTTTGGCAGCAGGGAGTCAACAACCGAATGCGGCTTCAACTTGGCTGCTCCAAGCGGCGGTAGACGAGCGGTATCACGCTGCACTCGGAGGTGCATCCTCATAGTTGGCCTCTTCTTGGCAGCAGGAGCAGCTTTTAGATGTGCCCGTGGAAGCGCTTCCCAGTCACCTCAGCACTACGAATCTGATCAGGCCTGGAGCATTTACGACGGTTTTCGGCCTGTGACCCTTTAAGATCCATGACTAGTATGAGCAGTAGTGACGAGTGCGAGTCTTCCGGGTCAGCAACGATGGAGCTCACTGCATCCTTCGATGAGGAGGAACACGAGGACTCAATGAGAGAGCGGCTGCTGCTGCACTGGGTCAACTCGCTGCCACTCACCACGTGTTTGTTGGTCGAGGAACTGCGCGACTTGCGCTTCGGCGACGTGCTGTACGAAATTGTGGAGTGGCTGCAGGTATCGTAAGTGGTGGTGCGATAACTTTTCCTTTGCTGTTCACTCATGTGCATGCTGCTGTTTTGAAGCATAATTTAGCCACTCCACTGGAAGACGAATTATATGGAGATGAAAAGATTGAAAAGCGTCTCCGTCGTGTGGTTCAGTTTGTTGCGATGGAATGCCGAAGTCAAGATAGAGGTGCCATTTACGTTGTGAACGATGCAGATTGTGTGGCTCGAGTGATGGCGGGTCAAAATGACGCCATCTGCGCAGTGCTCACCGTGTTGAGGCGACTGTGCGTTCAGCGCATGTTGGAGCATCAAAATGAACTGGATGCTCTCCGCCGACGCCGTGCACAAGAAACATTGATGGAGCTTTCTCTGAAGCATACACGATCGTCGGAAGGAAAAACCAAAGAGAATGCGGAACCTAGGCAGAAACCCAAACGCGTGCAAGCATCCACGTCACGATCGCAAAATCGAGTGAATTCTACCAAACCAGTCAAGAATGCTAGAATGCCAGATGCCCCTCAACGAGAATCAAAAGTAGTGAGGCAAAGCAGAATCAAGCCGACTACTGCTCGAGCGAAGAGAAGACTCGGCAAACCAGCCTCGAGAACCGCAGCGTGTGCTCCGAGAGCTGTCGACAACAAGAAGATACCAAATCAGGCCAGCATTTTTCACGATGACAATGGACTTCACGTGTTTGGTATGCTTGATCCAACTGTAAAGGGCCAGCGTCGCAGTGAACCTTCAAGCAGAAAAAATATTGATTCTCGGCATAGTGACGATGCTCGTGCAGCGCGCTTTTGCAATTGGGCTCGATATGTTTTGCATGTTGAATTACCCCTCGAACAAATTTTCTACAAACAGTCAGAAGAATGGAAACTGCATTCACCAACGAAAATTCGACGAGTTTTTACGAGTGGCGATCTGTTGTCCCGAATCGCTGCTGCCATCGTTCGGCGCTATGGTAGACAACTTCATCCTGGAACTAAAGATTTGAGTTTCGAGAATGTTGCAATCGCGAGTGACCCGAATACACCAGCATCGAGATGGCACAACTTTGCTGTAGCCCTAGCTGCATTTAAAGGCCTGGGGATTTCACCTGAAGCTCTTGCCTCATTGGAATGTGTGCAACGCAAACGAAAACACGTTCCACCCGAAACGATTTGGTGTGCGTTAGATGAAGTTTTGAATGGGGTTCAGCGACTTGCTGCGTCAAATATGAAAACTTCTGTGGATGCAGCCCCAGAGACTAACCGAGACGGCCGCGATCCGTACACCGTGAAGAATGGCGACGATCAAACTGCCGTCATCTCCAGCCCAAAGCACATCCAGTCACCCCATCGTCGAAAAGTAAAGCCTGTTGTGATGGAAATTACACATACTGGATGTGCTCCGTTGAAGCAGAGCTTGCCTTACATAACAAACGAACAGATGAATGCGGTGGACGAGTGGCTCGTCGGTGTCGGATACGATGTGAAAAAGATGGTTTGAAGTGCCAATTTAACGCTATTCCCAAGTAAGTGATCTCACATATCTCTCAATGCTGCAGGCTTCAGGTCGTGGAGTATTGAATGACCCGATGCGCAACGGCGTTTTACTCTGGTAATGTTAAGCGCCTTATGCTGGAACCGATGTAAAACTTCTGATCTATTGCACTGCCTCCAGCTCACTGCTGGCTCAAGTACTGAAAACTGCGCCATTTTCGTATTTCAAATCCCCTCGAACCTTGGCAGAGATGAGGTAAGTCGAATGAGAGTTCCTTGCTGCAACATTTTTCATCAACGACTTGATACCTCCCCCTGCTTCTTCGCAGGGAAAATATTGCAAAGGCGTTTGAAAGAATGGATGCTTTACCGCACGGGCAGATTCCGCTCTGTTATTTGGCTTCATCTGCCGAGCAAGCTGTTCTCATTGGGGACCGACAGATCAACTACGGAATTTTATGGCATCTATGGCAGGTCAGTCGGGCAAAACTTGCGCTAGTAAAAGCTACTGGTAGAAAGGGTGTTGAATTCGCGCCTCCAGATCTGCATGGAACCCAAAAGGCTGAAGTCGTCGAGCAAAGTGGGGAACAATCAGCTCCTGTGCAGGCTTCTCCATTACTGCTTGATATTCCTGCCGTTGCCTTAGTTGGCCACGGTGAACTTGTGATCAAAGGTGAATTAGAAAAGTCACTCCAGGTTAACCTCCACGACAGCTTTGCCCGCCGTCTTGCATGGAGCGAAAGTGATCCAAAGTACATGGAAGACGACGATGATGTGTTCCCGGTACCGAGCGCACCATTTTCCAGTCCAGTCTACAATGATATCTCAAAAGGGACACACAAGAGCGACATGATGTATGAAAATATGGACGATATCTTGCCGACTTGTCGAGATCGGAGAGGTCCAGCTGGAAGCTTTCAGGAATCGGACGGATTGGCCCCGAAAATTGCGTTGGCGGAGTTGTCAGGTAAGTCTACACCATCAATACCCCGCACAGATTGAAATCTATCACTAACAACCTCACTGGTAGCAGCGTGCGCAGACCCAGTAAAGGTTGCAAAGCAGAGTCCCGATAGTGACGCGGTGGTCCCTTTCGCGGCCAAACCGTCTACAGCTGATGCACAGCATAACGCCACCACGCCATTAGTCGACGAAATTCTAGCATGGCTGAAGCGTTTGGGTATCCACCTCGAAAACGCTTCGGCTTTCCACGTACGGCATCATTTGCTTCACCCAGCGCTCATCATACCACACTCACGCTCCATTTGCTATCTCAATCAAATGCAACCAGGACTCGAATGCTCCATTGACAGAATTCCAGTCCGGCGTGTTGCTGTGCTGTATCGTCGAGAAGGTGGAGTACATGCGCAGTATCCCAGGCATCACACGTCCATCGGGTAATCACCAGCTTAGCAAAGCCAGCGCGCTGCACAACATCACCAAGGCGCTCACCATCCTGCAGCAGAAGAAGGTAAGCCAACATCCTCCACCTCTTTCTACTTCCTTACTAACATCGTGTCCGTCAGACCATGCCTCTCCACCTGCTCCGTCGTGCGAGCGCCATCTACAGTGGCTCTCGCGCCGTGATCCTGCAACTTCTCCTCCAGATCCGTAAAGCATACGGCCATCACCATCCTCCTCCGCGTCGACCTAAACATCACCTCTCCTCAGCAGCATAAACCCCTTCTAAACCCTCTAAAAAACTGCATGTAGTGTATGAAATCCACTCGCTCTCCCCTGTATCTCTTTACTTCTGCCGCTGCTGCTTCCAGCGGTAGACAGCAGGCATGCCGTCCATCGCCCCCTTGACCTTCATCTTGTTTCCCTTGGCCTGCACTTTGCGTTCCAGATCCAGTTTGGCACTCATGTGTCCGAGTTTCTTGGCGCGCGACAGACGGTCCCTCAGTTCCCTGTACACGGCGTCCTTCTCCACCTGCATCTTGTACTTTTGTTTCCGACTGGTGCCCAGGTCCGACAGCTGCGCCGTCTCCAGGTCGCGCTTGCGGATGCGGTTGAAGGCGCGGTCCGCGAGTTCTGGCGCCGTGTCGAAATGTTTGGCGACGTTGAACGTGTCCACCTGCTCCTCGTCGTCCACAAAGACCGTGTGGGTGTTGGTCTTGGGCGCGTTGATGAAGTGCAGGCCGCGGTTGAGCTTCTCGGCCTTGCGCAGGTCCACGGCGCGCTTCATGTGCAGGTAGGCCAGGTCCTGCGTCTTGAGCGAGCGCAGCGCCTGCGTGTCCACCTGCTTCAGGTGGTTGTGCGTGGACACGTGCACGCCGTCCTCCGTCTTGCTGTCGCGCATGCGGTGGTAGAACTCGTCCGGGTTGCGCAGCGCCGCCTTGAGCCGCAGCGTCGTCAGCCGCTTCTGCTTGTCGTTGTAGTCGCGCGCGCGTTTCACATAGTCCTTGTGCTTCTCGAGCAGACCCAGCTTGCGGCGCTCGCGGAGCTGCCCGCGCTCCTTGTGCTCGCGTCGCTTGACGACGTTGCGCAGCGACGACATGGTCCTAACGCTGCTTCTAGTGATGGAATGGCTGGCTAAAATCGAGGGCAAAATCGAGGGGGGTACGATGAGGGTACGGAAAAAGAATGTTACAGAACTAGAAAACAATAAACATTTTTACAGAATTTGACAAGAAAATGCGGCACAGAATTAGAGAGTGACTAAAATGCTACCGGGACGCCGAGCGCATGAGTGCAGTCGTCCCTAGCTCGACCGACATCGTCGACACGTTAGCCTACAGGCGCTGGGATGAGGAGCGCTTGCTCGTACTGTACAATTGTGCTGCTGTCTCCAGTGATGCGCGCCCGTTTTGCTCGCGTGGAAGATCATCAATATGTGAACTGAAGTAGTCCAGCCTGTTCTGCTGGTGGTAAACCATGCTTCGACTCCAATGCTGCTTCGTGATTCGATCGACGTGTTCACGTGCGGGTAGAACTTCACTCACGGGTGTAATAGTAAGTACGGCGATCAAATCGTCTGCTTCGTCGACATCGATGTCGCCGTCATCTTGTTTATGAAGGACCCCAAAGATTGCATCATTGCCGCACTAACGTCATCGAACGAGAGTTTTTTTAACTATGGCCGCCCCAAGACTAAAAACTCGACCACTGCGATACTTCGCAACACCCGCGCGGTGGTTTAACAGAACAGCGCAGCTCAACCTGCTTGTCATTCCTTAATTTGCCCCCAAAGGTGCAAGCTGAACTTTGAGAAATCTTCGACTAAGAATTCGCAGTCATGGAATTCACGAACGGTGGCCCCGGATCAGTGTCTACTACCGAAAGCCACGGCTTCTACGAGTCCGTCGCTGACAAGCTCCAGGTCGCGTTTGGTCGGTCGCAGCCTCAGCTGGAAGTTCGTTTCACGGATCTGACGGTGGCCAGCAACGTGACTACATTGCAGTCGAGAGCGCAGGACCTTGATGGTGCATCTCCAGAACTCCCGACTATTTGGAACACGCTGAAGCATGCGGTTAAACATCTTGTTTCGACGAAGAAGATGGAGCGGCGTGAGATTCTCAGAGGGGTGAGCGGTATTCTGCGACCTGGAACCATGACGTTGGTTCTCGGGCAGCCTGGATCAGGGAAATCGACGCTACTCAAGGCGTTGAGTGGACGACTGGGCGATGGCCTGAGTGTCTCTGGCGAGATAACATACAACGGTGAACTCCAGCACCTCCTTGCCCAGCAGTTGCCTCTGTTGGCAGCGTACGTACCTCAAAACGACGAGCATTTTCCGCTCCTATCGGTGAAGGAGACGTTGTCATTTGCACATGCCTTTGGTGTTGGTGACGACAACGATATCGCTCAGCACGCTACCATGCTACTCGGGCAGGATTCCGCTCAACACAGCAGACAAGCACTCAAGTCGGCTATCGGGATGTTCGAAAACTACCCCGAAGTTATTAAGCAGCAGCTTGGGCTACAGAACTGCTGGGACACGGTTGTTGGGGACAACATGGTGCGTGGTGTGTCGGGTGGAGAGAAAAAGCGTGTGACGATGGGCGAGATGGTGCTCGGCATGCAGCGTGCTGTATTCATGGACGAAATCAGCACTGGACTTGACAGCGCTGCCACTTTCGACATTGTCAGCACGCAGCGTACTATCGCACGAACGCTGGGCAAAACCATGGTCATCTCCTTGTTGCAGCCACCGCCAGACGTGTTTGCACTGTTTGACGACGTCATTCTCTTGAACGAAGGTGAAATACTGTACTACGGACCTCGAGAAAAAATCGTCGAGTACTTTCGCGAGTTGGGCCTCCACTGCCCTCCAAATCGAGACATCGCCGACTTTTTGCTCGACCTCAGCACTCCGCAGCAGTTCGTGTATGAGTCCACAGCAATTGGTGCAACGAAGCCTCCGCGTCTACCAAGTGAGTACGCGGAAATATTTCGCTCTTCCGATATTCACCTGAGCGTTCTGGACCATTTGAACGAAAAGGTGGACCATAGCAGTCTAGACAAGTGGAGCAAGTACGCCAAGGCTATTCCGAAATTCCAGCGATCGGTATGGGCAAACACGCTTACGCTGGTGATGCGACAGCTGATGCTCATCATGCGCGATGCGAATACGCTTCGCAGCCGCATTGTCCTCGTTTTAGTGGTGGCCGTGGTGTGCTCGACTGCATTCATGGACGTGGACCCCACCAACGTGCCGTTGGTGCTCGGAACGATCTTCATGTCAGCAATGTTCCCCCTCTTCGAGCAGACCTCACAGTTGTCGATGTTTGTTGGCATGCGCAATATTTTTTACAAGCAGCGCTCAGCCAACTTCTTCCAGACGTCGGCGTATGTGCTCGCCAATGTCATCAGTCAAGTCCCGGTGGCGCTGCCCGAGATTTTCGTTTATGGAGCTTTCATGTATTGGATCGCTGGATTGGAGGCAGACGTCGGGTGCTTCATTTTGTACGAACTGATCATCTTCCTCACCGTGATGGCGGCCGTCCTCATCTTCTTTTTCGTTGCTGCGATCTCTCCGAACATGTACACCACGAATCCACTGGCGCTGGGCATCCTCCAAGTCGTGTTGGTTTTCGCAGGCTTTGTTGTCACGAGAAGCCAAATCCCTGACTACTTGATCTGGTTGTATTGGCTTGATCCGATGGCGTGGGCTTTTCGGGCACTCGCTGTGAACCAGTACAGGTCTGCAACGTTCGATGTATGCATGTACAAGGATATCAACTACTGCGACCAGTTCGGCAAGACCATGGGCGAGTACTACCTGAGCGTGTACGATATTCCGTCGGAGAAGAAGTGGGTGGTCTTTGGAATTATCTATCTCATTGGATTGAGCCTCCTGTTCATGGTTCTGAGCTACTTTGCACTTGAGTACAAGCGGTACGAAGGCGACTTCAGAGCTATTCGAGTTACATCGTCCGAAGACGATTTAGACAACTATCAACTTGCCACGACCCCCAAGACAGACAACCACGCTACCCCATTCAACTCAGCCGACAGTACTGTATCTATCGAGGTTCGAGAGCACTCACGTGCATTCGTGCCGGTCACGGTGGCGTTCAAGGACTTGTGGTACTCGGTGCCAGATCCGAGCAAGCCGACAGAATCAATCGACTTGCTAAAAGGGATCAGCGGTGTAGCTCGACCAGGGACAATCACTGCACTCATGGGTTCCTCAGGTGCAGGTAAAACGACTCTCATGGACGTCATCGCTGGTCGCAAGAATACTGGGTCTGTCCGAGGCAAAATCTTGCTAAATGGCCACGAAGCTACCGAGCTCGCCATTCGAAGATGCACGGGGTACTGCGAGCAAACGGATATTCACTCCGAAACCGCGACGTTCCGCGAGGCGCTCACATTCAGTGCATTCCTTCGGCAGGACAGTGACGTCCCCGAGAGTGCCAAGATCGCCTCTGTGAACGAAATTGTGAACTTGTTGGGACTTGGAGACATCGCAGATCACATGGTGCGTGGGAGCTCTTTGGAGCAGCTGAAGAGACTGACGATTGGTGTGGAGCTGGCTGCCCAGCCTAGCGTGCTGTTCCTTGACGAACCAACGAGTGGGTTAGACGCTCGGTTTGCGAAGATGATCATGGATGGTATCCGCAAGGTCGCGGACTCTGGACGGACCGTCATCTGCACGATTCACCAGCCGTCGTACGAAGTTTTCAGAGTTTTCGACAACCTGCTTCTGCTCAAGCGAGGTGGCGAGACAGTGTTTTTCGGTGAACTAGGCGAAGATTGTCGGGCGTTAGTTGACTACTTTGAGGCAATTCCTGGCGTGCCACCACTACCTGAAGCGTACAACCCAGCCACGTGGATGCTCGAATGCATCGGCGCTGGGGTGAACAAGTCGTCTCAGGAAAATGCTGTGGATTTTGTCCGGCGATTCAGTGAGAGCACGCTCGCAGTACATTTGGGCGCAGTTTTACAGGAAGAAGGTGTTGGGCGGCCTTCACCTCACATTCCAGCGCTGGCATTCGGTCGAAAGCGAGCGGCGTCTTCAATGGTGCAAATGAAGCTGTTGACCCAACGCTTCTTCAATATGTACTGGCGCACCCCTGCGCACTACATCACGATTCTTGGGGTGGCACTGGGAAGTGTACTAGTATTGGGACTTGTCGGCAGTGGCTTGTCGATGACTTCGTACCAAGGGATCTGTTCAGGACTCGGCATCATTTTCGTCGCGTTCCAGTTCCAAGGCTTTGTGTCTTTTAACAGCGCAATCCCTTTCGCCTTCGACGACCGAGCAGCGTTCTACCGTGAGCGCTCAGCACAAACTTACAGTGCGTTGTGGTATTTTGTTGCTCAAACACTCGTGGAGGTCCCGTATGTCTTCACGAAAGGTCTCATCATCTCGGCGCTTCTCTTCGCCTTCATGGGCTTCACGGGTGTTGCCAAGTTCCTATTGTTCTGGCTGGCGGTATCGCTCTCTGTGCTGATCGACGTATACACTGGACACCTCCTTGCTTTCGCGCTCCCGAACATCGTCATGGCGTCGCTCACCGGCTCCGTTGTGTCCACCATCTTCTTCCTATTCGTCGGTTTCAATCCCCCGGGGAGTTCCATCTCTGCTGGGTACCAGTGGCTCTACACAATCACCCCCCAGCGCTATGCAATGTCGATCCTCTCTACGCTGGTGTATGGCGAATGCTCCACAACGCCCGAGCTAGACGCTGCCACGGGCGTCTACATGAATGTCGGCCCGGAGATTGGGTGCCAGCCACTGGAAGACGCACCCGTGTCGATTGGAAACGTGACGGTGAAAGGGCTGCTGGAAGACGTGTACAACATGCACCATGACGATATTGCACGCGATTTTGGCGCGCTACTCGTGTTCATCATCGTTTTCCGAGTGCTATCTCTGCTGGCGCTGCAGTTCCTCAACTACCAGAAACGGTAGACGGACAACTTCAACGATGCCAATACTAATAGTTTCGTTTCGTTTTCACTGAGGTATCACTTTGATTTCGAGGAATTGCCTGATCTAAGTGAACATCTACTTATTCGCATTTAGATGCACCGCCGCTCGACACGAATAATTGGTGTTGCTATTTCAGATTTTACTAAGTTCGCGAACCTTGTAAATTGAGCCACCAAATATGAACGACTATAAAATAGTCCGATCAGAATAGCTTCAACCTGTCTTACTTTGGAGACGCCTTCAGTATCTCACCCCTTAGTTGACCGATCTATTTATTTGTGCTAGTAGCTTCGGAACTACAACCGAGATCACTCTCCAATTTTCTTCATCTCAAGCGGCCTCTTTCAGCCTGTACTCGGCCAGAACAACCATGTCGACTGACAACCCACCATCGCCTAGCCATCCCTACGGAAGTGTGCCCTTTGCGCTTGACCATGAACATGCCAAGCATGCAGTCAAGATGGAGTGCCCATTTTTCATCAGTATGTCTGGCGCCGACGGTGCATGGAAGCTGACCAAGGCAAATTTTAGCCACAACCACGCGTTGTATGCCGGGTTCACGACTGCCAATGCGCAGAGCGATCGGCAACAGAAGCGGCCACAGCTCTCCGGAACACGACGACGCAAACAGCCGACATGGTGTCGCTAGTCGAGCGAGAGATGCTTCCTGCCCACAATTTCTCGACTTTAACGATGAACGGTGCGGCTATCTCCAAATTCCTGAAAGGAAAAAGCCTAACCGTTCGTCGAATTGTTGTATATCGGACCAAGACTCACCTTGAAGAGCAACTACACAGTGATCGACTGGAGAGCCACCAGAACCTGGAAGCCTACCTTACCATTGTTGCAAACAAGAACCCGGCTCACTAGAGACCTTTCGGAGCGTGTTTGGTTTGTGTTTCGCAGGTTAGGTGCACAGAGAAAATACGAAAAACTGGTCGTTTACTAGTCACCTCTCCCACAACCTACAAACGCTTTGGAAATATCGAGAAGATGGCGTCTATATCCGACATCTTTGTGGGTTGCAGGAACTGCATTGACCTGATACCCCTAACATTCGTTTCTGCGAGAAACATCGTGGTTTAGAGGAATCCTTCCAAGATCGCAAAGATCGCAATGCGAGGGCATACACCTGACCGTTCTGTTCTCCTACGCGTAGGCGCTGTATGCTTGCGTACACTCCCCCCACAACAAGAAGAGAATAAATCTGCTTCTCCTAGTAGCGCCTCGAGCAGCAACTCAGCGGATAGCTGGGAGATGAGCGACCAGCTAGGACAACAAGAGAGGGCATCGACACCCAAGAGTCGATCAGCAGCCGATGTACTGAAAACGTGCGGGATGTTCATGGTGCATGCGAGTTGTTTTAACTCGGAGCAGGTGAATCGGAAATCTTCATCGGCGTTTGCGTCCGGGTATGTGTCTAGGTCGAAGTGAATGTCGGGGATAAGTGGGCGCACAGCGTAGTCTCTGCACAACATCATTGCAATAGCTTCCTCAGCGCAGTCTTGCTCGTTCAGAAGCTGCTTGACCAGCAAAAGGCGTGCGCTACCTGCAGTTCTCACCACCATTATTGCAATCTTTTGTCTCTGACCGTGGTAGTTGATCGCCGTAGGGTGAAGCCTGCGCTAGTTGTTATGGGGAGCATGAAGGGTCGTTCCTACATTTCGAGTGGTCCGAAAGAAAAAAATGCACTTTGCGGTTTATGAGTTGCAGGATACGCTATATCCTGCAACCCACAAACTACAGTCGCTCCGAAAGGTCTCTACTGTGGAGATTTGAGAAATTTTCGGATGGTATTTCGACGTGCCTGTTTCATCCCCACTATCGGCGCTCACGTTGCGCGATCGGAAGACGTCTCTTTGGGTTTGATGGGGCCCATTTGAAGGGATCCATGAATCAATATGGAGTCTTTCTGGTAGCCACAGCAATGGACTACAGCAGATTTATTACGTCATTCGCATTTGGGCTAGTCCCAAAAGAGAACTATGAGCACTAGGTCTGGTTTTTGGATGTTGTGAAGGCGGCAGTTGGAGAAATCGGGAAATCCACCGTCGTGCCGGACCAGCAAAAGGGTCTTCTTTCAGCGGTTCGGGACGCCTTACCAGAAGCTGAGCACAGGTTCTGTCTTCAGCACATAATGAGAAACATCACTTCAGGCGGCACTTCTCTGGCATCTGAGGAACGTGGGATCATTCGCAAGCTCGCTCGGAGTGATTGTGAAAACGATTTCGAACTGTACAGAGCGGAGCTCGCCGCGTTGAATCCCAAATGAGATAAAGTGATTTTTGGAATGCACAGAACTGGGTGTCTGCCCCAGATTTGATGATTTCGTTCTCGGAATGAGTGTAAACCCGAATTTGTTGGTGGGAATTTGATTGGTGGAAACTGTTGATATCTCGGGATGATGCCGGGGAATCTGAAGCTATTCTATTGCTGTGGACATTACGCCCGAATCCGAAGTTGTACTCTATGCGGTAAGCTGAACCCCCTGAAAATGACGAAGCAGACAAGTCTGTATCCCGTCCTGAGAAATACCTCAGGATGCGTGTGATCCTTGTCCCAAAAAACGCCAAAAGAAGGTGAAGGAGGCAAGTATATATTAGCGGAGCTGATCTGGGGTATTTACCAGATACCACCGTTATTTCCCTGTGCTGTCTCCTCGGAGTTCGCTGTCCACTCCAGAATTCTTGAGCGGACCTTCCAGTACCAGAATTCAAGCCCAGACTTCAGATCTTTCCCGGATTCTCCCAGAAGTACCCAGCTTTCCCAGATTCTCCCAGATTTGTCTGAGGATTCCCCAGATCTGGAGCAATTGTCTTCATTTCATTATGTCCCTCAACTTCAAGTTGTACCCATTGAGTCTGGGGATATTCTGGGGGTGATTACGCCACCTTCCATATAGATCAGGGACCAACATTCTGCAGAAGGATCTCGGCGACCAGTCAGGAGGTAGCTAGCCTGCATGTGAACCATAACCAAACAGAGTTCGTTTTGCATTGAAACCCACAAGCGTTCTCCAAGAAGAAACTCAAAGCCGCTAGGGAAGTGATCCACTGCTGTGGGCATGGAAGTGATCTACCCTACTCCATTTCTACCTACGAGGTTGCCTGATCTGCGGACAGGGCCAGCAGGCTATATTTTACGGGAGTAAGCAACAAGTGAGGCTCCTAAGAGTGATTTAGTTCGGTGTTAGGCTGGATAGCCAGCATTTGTGTGAATTGCTTTCTCTTCTTTGAAGAGTGGTGTGCGTCCCCGAGACTGTTCAAGTGTTTTGGATTCGGACAGGTCGACTTGAAGACCGGCTTAGCGATCGAAGCCGAGAGGAAAGAAATGATCGCGTTTTGGCCCAAGCCCTGGGCCTAGAGAAAGAAAGAGGGCAAGAAGCTTTGTGTGTGTATATATAACTCTGTGTGTGTTTGATCGGATTGTTAGGGAGTGTTAGCTGGCGTTGCTTCTGGATACCCGGGGTCGATACTAATCCTCGGTAAAAAGAACTGCAACCAAGAGGATACACAACATGCGCCTGGCCAGCAGCGTGCTCGAGTTGAGCATCCTACGCGTGGACGACCCGGCGTAAGAGTACCGAGCTTTTCCCCCGGGCCCTCATCCAACTTCCCCAGGCTCTGCGCTTAGAAGTGTGATACGTGTTCTAATTCTGAGCCAAAGCGTCGCGCGCCTCGCCACACACCATGTCGGCTGTTTGCGTCGTCGTGTTCCGGAGAGCTGTGGCCGCTTCTGTTGCCGATCGCTCTGCGCATTGGCAGTCGTGAACCCGGCATACAACGCGTGGTTGTGGCTAAAATTTGCCTTGGTCAGCTTCCATGCACCGTCGGCGCCAGACATACTGATGAAAAATGGGCACTCCATCTTGACTGCATGCTTGGCATGTTCATGGTCAAGCGCAAAGGGCACACTTCCGTAGGGATGGCTAGGCGATGGTGGGTTGTCAGTCGACATGGTTGTTCTGGCCGAGTACAGGCTGAAAGAGGCCGCTTGAGATGAAGAAAATTGGAGAGTGATCTCGGTTGTAGTTCCGAAGCTACTAGCACAAATAAATAGATCGGTCAACTAAGGGGTGAGATACTGAAGGCGTCTCCAAAGTAAGACAGGTTGAAGCTATTCTGATCGGACTATTTTATAGTCGTTCATATTTGGTGGCTCAATTTACAAGGTTCGCGAACTTAGTAAAATCTGAAATAGCAACACCAATTATTCGTGTCGAGCGGCGGTGCATCTAAATGCGAATAAGTAGATGTTCACTTAGATCAGGCAATTCCTCGAAATCAAAGTGATACCTCAGTGAAAACGAAACGAAACTATTAGTATTGGCATCGTTGAAGTTGTCCGTCTACCGTTTCTGGTAGTTGAGGAACTGCAGCGCCAGCAGAGATAGCACTCGGAAAACGATGATGAACACGAGTAGCGCGCCAAAATCGCGTGCAATATCGTCATGGTGCATGCTGTACACGTCTTCCAGCAGCCCTTTCACCGTCACGTTTCCAATCGACACGGGTGCGTCTTCCAGTGGCTGGCACCCAATCTCCGGGCCGACATTCATGTAGACGCCCGTGGCAGCGTCTAGCTCGGGCGTTGTGGAGCATTCGCCATACACCAGCGTAGAGAGGATCGACATTGCATAGCGCTGGGGGGTGATTGTGTAGAGCCACTGGTACCCAGCAGAGATGGAACTCCCCGGGGGATTGAAACCGACGAATAGGAAGAAGATGGTGGACACAACGGAGCCGGTGAGCGACGCCATGACGATGTTCGGGAGCGCGAAAGCAAGGAGGTGTCCAGTGTATACGTCGATCAGCACAGAGAGCGATACCGCCAGCCAGAACAATAGGAACTTGGCAACACCCGTGAAGCCCATGAAGGCGAAGAGAAGCGCCGAGATGATGAGACCTTTCGTGAAGACATACGGGACCTCCACGAGTGTTTGAGCAACAAAATACCACAACGCACTGTAAGTTTGTGCTGAGCGCTCACGGTAGAACGCTGCTCGGTCGTCGAAGGCGAAAGGGATTGCGCTGTTAAAAGACACAAAGCCTTGGAACTGGAACGCGACGAAAATGATGCCGAGTCCTGAACAGATCCCTTGGTACGAAGTCATCGACAAGCCACTGCCGACAAGTCCCAATACTAGTACACTTCCCAGTGCCACCCCAAGAATCGTGATGTAGTGCGCAGGGGTGCGCCAGTACATATTGAAGAAGCGTTGGGTCAACAGCTTCATTTGCACCATTGAAGACGCCGCTCGCTTTCGACCGAATGCCAGCGCTGGAATGTGAGGTGAAGGCCGCCCAACACCTTCTTCCTGTAAAACTGCGCCCAAATGTACTGCGAGCGTGCTCTCACTGAATCGCCGGACAAAATCCACAGCATTTTCCTGAGACGACTTGTTCACCCCAGCGCCGATGCATTCGAGCATCCACGTGGCTGGGTTGTACGCTTCAGGTAGTGGTGGCACGCCAGGAATTGCCTCAAAGTAGTCAACTAACGCCCGACAATCTTCGCCTAGTTCACCGAAAAACACTGTCTCGCCACCTCGCTTGAGCAGAAGCAGGTTGTCGAAAACTCTGAAAACTTCGTACGACGGCTGGTGAATCGTGCAGATGACGGTCCGTCCAGAGTCCGCGACCTTGCGGATACCATCCATGATCATCTTCGCAAACCGAGCGTCTAACCCACTCGTTGGTTCGTCAAGGAACAGCACGCTAGGCTGGGCAGCCAGCTCCACACCAATCGTCAGTCTCTTCAGCTGCTCCAAAGAGCTCCCACGCACCATGTGATCTGCGATGTCTCCAAGTCCCAACAAGTTCACAATTTCGTTCACAGAGGCGATCTTGGCACTCTCGGGGACGTCACTGTCCTGCCGAAGGAATGCACTGAATGTGAGCGCCTCGCGGAACGTCGCGGTTTCGGAGTGAATATCCGTTTGCTCGCAGTACCCCGTGCATCTTCGAATGGCGAGCTCGGTAGCTTCGTGGCCATTTAGCAAGATTTTGCCTCGGACAGACCCAGTATTCTTGCGACCAGCGATGACGTCCATGAGAGTCGTTTTACCTGCACCTGAGGAACCCATGAGTGCAGTGATTGTCCCTGGTCGAGCTACACCGCTGATCCCTTTTAGCAAGTCGATTGATTCTGTCGGCTTGCTCGGATCTGGCACCGAGTACCACAAGTCCTTGAACGCCACCGTGACCGGCACGAATGCACGTGAGTGCTCTCGAACCTCGATAGATACAGTACTGTCGGCTGAGTTGAATGGGGTAGCGTGGTTGTCTGTCTTGGGGGTCGTGGCAAGTTGATAGTTGTCTAAATCGTCTTCGGACGATGTAACTCGAATAGCTCTGAAGTCGCCTTCGTACCGCTTGTACTCAAGTGCAAAGTAGCTCAGAACCATGAACAGGAGGCTCAATCCAATGAGATAGATAATTCCAAAGACCACCCACTTCTTCTCCGACGGAATATCGTACACGCTCAGGTAGTACTCGCCCATGGTCTTGCCGAACTGGTCGCAGTAGTTGATATCCTTGTACATGCATACATCGAACGTTGCAGACCTGTACTGGTTCACAGCGAGTGCCCGAAAAGCCCACGCCATCGGATCAAGCCAATACAACCAGATCAAGTAGTCAGGGATTTGGCTTCTCGTGACAACAAAGCCTGCGAAAACCAACACGACTTGGAGGATGCCCAGCGCCAGTGGATTCGTGGTGTACATGTTCGGAGAGATCGCAGCAACGAAAAAGAAGATGAGGACGGCCGCCATCACGGTGAGGAAGATGATCAGTTCGTACAAAATGAAGCACCCGACGTCTGCCTCCAATCCAGCGATCCAATACATGAAAGCTCCATAAACGAAAATCTCGGGCAGCGCCACCGGGACTTGACTGATGACATTGGCGAGCACATACGCCGACGTCTGGAAGAAGTTGGCTGAGCGCTGCTTGTAAAAAATATTGCGCATGCCAACAAACATCGACAACTGTGAGGTCTGCTCGAAGAGGGGGAACATTGCTGACATGAAGATCGTTCCGAGCACCAACGGCACGTTGGTGGGGTCCACGTCCATGAATGCAGTCGAGCACACCACGGCCACCACTAAAACGAGGACAATGCGGCTGCGAAGCGTATTCGCATCGCGCATGATGAGCATCAGCTGTCGCATCACCAGCGTAAGCGTGTTTGCCCATACCGATCGCTGGAATTTCGGAATAGCCTTGGCGTACTTGCTCCACTTGTCTAGACTGCTATGGTCCACCTTTTCGTTCAAATGGTCCAGAACGCTCAGGTGAATATCGGAAGAGCGAAATATTTCCGCGTACTCACTTGGTAGACGCGGAGGCTTCGTTGCACCAATTGCTGTGGACTCATACACGAACTGCTGCGGAGTGCTGAGGTCGAGCAAAAAGTCGGCGATGTCTCGATTTGGAGGGCAGTGGAGGCCCAACTCGCGAAAGTACTCGACGATTTTTTCTCGAGGTCCGTAGTACAGTATTTCACCTTCGTTCAAGAGAATGACGTCGTCAAACAGTGCAAACACGTCTGGCGGTGGCTGCAACAAGGAGATGACCATGGTTTTGCCCAGCGTTCGTGCGATAGTACGCTGCGTGCTGACAATGTCGAAAGTGGCAGCGCTGTCAAGTCCAGTGCTGATTTCGTCCATGAATACAGCACGCTGCATGCCGAGCACCATCTCGCCCATCGTCACACGCTTTTTCTCTCCACCCGACACACCACGCACCATGTTGTCCCCAACAACCGTGTCCCAGCAGTTCTGTAGCCCAAGCTGCTGCTTAATAACTTCGGGGTAGTTTTCGAACATCCCGATAGCCGACTTGAGTGCTTGTCTGCTGTGTTGAGCGGAATCCTGCCCGAGTAGCATGGTAGCGTGCTGAGCGATATCGTTGTCGTCACCAACACCAAAGGCATGTGCAAATGACAACGTCTCCTTCACCGATAGGAGCGGAAAATGCTCGTCGTTTTGAGGTACGTACGCTGCCAACAGAGGCAACTGCTGGGCAAGGAGGTGCTGGAGTTCACCGTTGTATGTTATCTCGCCAGAGACACTCAGGCCATCGCCCAGTCGTCCACTCAACGCCTTGAGTAGCGTCGATTTCCCTGATCCAGGCTGCCCGAGAACCAACGTCATGGTTCCAGGTCGCAGAATACCGCTCACCCCTCTGAGAATCTCACGCCGCTCCATCTTCTTCGTCGAAACAAGATGTTTAACCGCATGCTTCAGCGTGTTCCAAATAGTCGGGAGTTCTGGAGATGCACCATCAAGGTCCTGCGCTCTCGACTGCAATGTAGTCACGTTGCTGGCCACCGTCAGATCCGTGAAACGAACTTCCAGCTGAGGCTGCGACCGACCAAACGCGACCTGGAGCTTGTCAGCGACGGACTCGTAGAAGTCTACGGCCCTCGTTGGGTGGTTGGACTGACGAGATCTCGAGTCTTCACCGGTGAATTCCATGACAGCGAACGTAGATCGAGAAATGAGGGGTGTCAATAAACAAAAAAAAGCACCACGCGTGTGGTATCGCAGTCGTGGAGCTTTTCCCGCCGCGCGATGATGGCGTTAGAGGGGCGGACATCGGTGACACTAAACACCGATGTCGATGAAGCACACGTTTTCATCGCCGAAGCTGCTACTGCAGTCTCAATCGAGTGATAAACCTCCAGCAAAGGGCTACATTATATACAGCAAAAAAAAGTAAATAAAATGTTTTTCAGCAGTTTAGTATTTTCTCAATCATTTTTCAATACGACAGCTAATGACCAAGTCTGGCGCCACGCAGCTCCGCGTCACGGCGTTCGTACGTCGGGGTGCTTGGGAACTGCGACAGGGTCAATGCAGTGGGGCTTCCGTCGCTCTGTTGCTGCTATTCTCCTTAGGGGTGCTCAGTTTGGGGCTGTTGGTATCCCCTCCATCCGAAATTTCAGCAGTAACGTCGAGATTCTCAAACCTCCGGACGAAATTCCAAGGTGACACGAACGCTTTGCGTTGGGGGGCGAGCGACGACGTCGTGATCCTAAAAGGACAAAAGTTGCAACGGAGTTTGCCACTTGAATACCCTAACGGAGCCACCAACAAATTCCAGTGTGACCTGCCGTCGCTTCGGTACCAGTGCGATCTGGACGGAGGAGAGGGATGTAAAGCTTACCCGCAATTGTTCCCGTCTGCTGCGCTGTTCGACAATTGGAAACCTGAAAATACGGCGCAAATACCTCCCGCCATCTTCGACAGTATTTGCCACTTTAACGTCTCCGATTCCGTGAGTGGCTGACATTGTTCAGATTTTTTAGTAGTTGAAAGGGGGAGGTACTGACGGTGTTTTTGTCCTGCAGTATGAATTCCGATTAGCTCAGATGTTTCGGGAGATGGAGGTGCCATTTGTGGCTTATGGTGTTCCAGAGCTCACTGCAGCAACGGAACGATGGACGGACGAGTACTTGACGGAGAAGCTGAATCCGAGAGCGTTGTACAAGGTGCATGTGGCTAATGACAGTCACTTCATGTACTACCTCAAGAGCAAGCAGCTTTCTGGTGAGAAGGACCCGTACGAATCGCGCTGGATGACGTATCCGCAGTTCGTGAAGGCTATAGACGATGTCAAGCCACTTGAGGAGGTTGGTCAGTCTCACGAGTACTATTACTTAATGCTTAAGAAGAACGACTTCGAGAAGCGAGCAGCGTTTGTATACGACGAGCTGCAGTTCCTGAACCCGCTGCTAATCGAGCACGACCTGCGATTCGGCGACCTTTTCGTTCGTGATCCTGCTGTAGCCAAGGATCGTGGTATGCGCTGTCGTCTCGGAATGAGAGGAATTATTGCCGAGGGCCATATTGACGGTGGCCTCAATCATATTTCGATGATTCGTGGAACTAAACGCTACGTGATAGCGCCGCCAAGTGCCTGTAAATGTCAGGGACTCATGACGAAGGGCCAGTCTGCGCGTCACACGTCGTTTAATTGGTCGGACACCAGTGCTCTGTCGGAGGAAGCCCGTCATTGCCCGGCAACCGAGGTGGCGCTCACTGCCGGAGAAGTGTTGTATCTTCCGTCGTACTGGTACCACCACATCGTGTCACTCGACACCAGCATCCAGTGCAACCTGCGTTCGGGCTTCACCATTCGTGACGATACCAAGCAATTTCTCACTAACTGTGGATTCGGTCCGTCTAAGCTGTAGCGGACGAATCAGCATGAAATGGTAAGCAAACTCTTTGAGTTTATGATTGTGGATGTTATTGCGATGTCGTTGATCTTTCAGAACGACTCGAGTACTCTACTGGGTAACATTGAACCTTCCCTCCCTCACAAGTATCATGGAGCTGATCACTGACGCAGGCGCTGAGGACCCACCGTGCCAACGTTTGAGACTGAGAGTGCAAGTGCAAGTGAGAACTTCTCATTTGAGTCGGACGTGCACAAGCCGAACGACTTCTCGAATGGAGTAGTCTTGTACGGCGTGTCGAACATTTGGAAGTAGAACGACTCGGGAAGCGAGCTGCTCCATGCTTGGTAGTCGGAGTAGAACTTCTTCGTGCCGTAGGTGCTGCCGTAATTACCCATGAGCGTGCCATCCGAAGGCCACCCCGTCTCCGTAAGCAGCAGCTTGTCGCCAAAGTTTTTCTGCATGATCGCCCACTGAGCCTTCACGACGTCGATGGCGTTGTCAGGGGTTGTTCCTGGAGTAAAGTAAGGGTGGACATTGACACCAATAACATCGCACGCATCCACGAGATCCGACCACCCAGCGATGCCCGCGTAGTTAATGACCTCGGTGTTTCTCTGCACGGTTCCGACCTTCACCGTGCTGGGGACAATCGCCTTGATGCTCTTGATGCCTTCGATCATTTCGGGCGGCACTTTTGTTTCACCTGCAAGGTTCTCGTTGCCAAAGAAGATGTAGCTGACCTTGCCGGTGATGACGGCACTGAGAGCGGCTTGCAGTTGCGCCTCATAGTTGGGTAGAGGATATGGCACTCCAAGCGCTACGAACATGCCGAATTCACCGATAAGCTGACCCAGGTTTGTGCCGCCGAACTCGGAGATGTATGTGCGGACGGCGGTGAACCCGTGGTTTTTAATGGTGGCCAAGTCCGCTTTGACGCTCTCAGCGTCCATGGTGCCGCTGGCAGAGTGGTTGGGATCGTAGCAAACTCCATTGGCGGCCACCTGAGCCGCGAGCATGGCGATACTGGCGAAAATGGGAGCAAAGAACTTCATGGCGAAGGCGTCGTGGAATCTGGTGTGCGGAGTCGAAGGCAAGTTGGAAAGTGGCCTTCGATCAAAGAGCTCTTTCGGCATCAAGCAAAACTTCGGAGACCGAGTCGAGATCCGAATATTTATTAGGCACGCGGAGAAGTATCCGGTGGCGTGCCATGTAACAGCTCAACTTCAACGAAAGCTCGCCGCCCTTCTCTTCATGGTCACACTTCCAGGACAGGCAGCAACATGGCGGTGGTGGTGCTGGAACAAGCCTCCATGCCCGAAACTCCGGTCGAAACTGATCTATCCCTACTTCAGTCCAGAGCGCGCGAAATTTGAACCAGCTCGACTGCACGATCGCGCATGGTACAGGCGATGGCGCTAGCTCTTTCGACCTTCAGGCCTGGAGCATCAAAGTTTGAGGTGATCTGCACCTGGGTGAGCTGTTAAAAGCAAAGGTATGGATGGCGCTTCGTAGTTATATTATTTTACTTATGGGGTATCCTTTCTTGCATGGCCGTTAACTTGCCGAAGCAGTCATCCCCATTCGGAAGAACCGACTGGCAGCGGCGCTCAATGGCATTGGTGCAACTGAGGTTGGCACGGGCGGGTGGAACTGCTCAATATCTTCGCAGAGCAGATCGATTAGAGCATCCTTGGACAATTGCTCATCAGGTAGATCGAACGAGAAGTCGAACTGTTTTGAGACCACGAGGTCGTTCTCGTCGAAGAACGTAGCTAGATATGGGTGCCGTAATGCAGCGTCCACTGAAATGCGCTTTTCCGGGTTGAAGAGCAACATCCTGCTCAGAAGATCGACCGCCTCTGTACTTACGGCATTCTCAGCGCCACTGCCAGCAAATACGTCTCGCCATTTCTTCGGTTTAGAAATGGCAAGCTTCGTGAGGAAGCGCAGAGCCTTGGTGTTCTTGACAAAACCAATGTCCTCCTGCTTTGGGGTGCCCAGGAACTTGATGATTAGCTTGAGCTGGTGCAAATAGTCGTTTCCAGGGAACAGAGGCTCACGTAGCAGCATTTCTGCGAAAATGCAGCCCACCGCCCATACGTCAATAGCTGCTGTGTACTGCAGACAATTCAACATGATCTCTGGCGCGCGGTACCAGCGCGTGACAACGTATTCAGTCAGTTCACCAGGATTTACCAGATCCTGTTGTTTTCCCGACAAAGCGCCAACTCCTCCACGAGCGAGACCAAAGTCGCAGATCTTGAGGTCACAATTTGCGTTCAATAGAATGTTGCTGGGCTTCATGTCACGGTGAAGCACGCCTGCTGAGTGGATGTGGTGTAGGGCGCAGAGCATCTGATACAAGAAGTACTTGACGTGGTCGTCTGACATCGGTTGCATGGAGTAAATGACCTGGTGCAGGTCAGTCTCCATAAGTTCTGTAATGATATACATATCGTCAAATTGCTTGCGAGACGGAGGAGGTGATAGATCCAGTAGCCGCGTGATGTTCTTGTGGTTGAAGTGGCCAAGCAGCCGAACCTCACGCAAAATGCGCTTTGCATCCACCAGGTCTTCGAAAATATTGGTGATTTTCTTGACTGCTAAGTTTTCGCCGTCGTTGACAACGTCCTTGACTGCAATCACAGCGCCGTACGCTCCGTTTCCAATCGGTTTGACTAGCTGATAGCGAGTATCCAACGTGAAAACCTGTCCATTCGCGTTGAAGGAGTGTGTCTGTTGCCGCATCATCGGGAATAGACCGGAGCTGCTGCTAGCAGCCCCAAACGCGGCACGAGGAAGCCGTCCATGCCCATTTCCTGCTGCTACTGTTGCCCGTGAGCTGGCTTTCGTGTACTCGTCATCCAGCCCCACACTTTGGTAAGCAGAAACGCCTCCTCCTGCCAAAACGGCACTTTTATACGGGGCCACCGAGCTTTGTGTGGTAAGATCCCCTGCGACAGAATCCTCTTCGGAATCATCCTCACCCTGGTTGTCCTCCTGGTTGTTGCTTGCCTTTTCATCCGCTGCGTTATTATCAGTGTCCTGTGAGATCGAAGACTCCCTTGATCGATAATCCGGCGTGCAACAGTACTCGGGGACTATGTGCGATGGACTTGCAATATCAGGACTTGCAATGTCGGGAACTACCCTAGCGGTCGCTTTCATCTCGTACACCATCTCTTCCTCCTCTTTTTCCTCGTCCTCATCCTCAATATCCTTCCTCGCCGCGCGAATTTCTTCAGCTGGTAGGTCAAGGTCGGCATCCCCACTGTTATTGTTGCTGCATTCACTGCTAGTGTAACTAATCGCGCTGCCATTGTGGCTGCGCTCCCTCGTCATCAGCATCGCGCTGCCTCTCCGCCCTTCATCTCCAAACATCGGGACGATCTTTGCCGGTTCCGTCGCTGCATTCCAGCCAGTAGCCGCTTCGCCAAGTCGGTACTGCGTCTCCGCCTGCGTGATCAGCTTCCCAATACACGTACTCAGCATCTGCAGCCACTTAACATGCGTCTTCTCATCTACCGCTGCAAGTCGTAGCAGTTGTGAGCCTCCACCGTCTTCCTCCTCCTCTCGATCTTCAGTATCTCCGAGTTCTGTCCGTTGATCCGCCGACGCCAGCACCAGCTCCAGCGCGTGCTTCACCTGTCGATGGGACCTCAAGTCCGTCACCACGTCGTTCTGCGACAGTGTCACAATGGCCACAAGACGGCCGGGTTTCCTCGTTTCAGGCAAGAACCGGAACTGTCTTAAAGTGAATCTCAACTGGCTGCCCAGCGCCCCCGCGCCGCTCTCCATCGTCTGCTCCAGTATAAAGTAGCAGGGCTTGGACCGCCAATAGCGCTGCCGCATGAGGTGAGTGAGCACCCCTTCAAGCAGCACCTGGGCAGCGTCTGCCTTGGGTGTTTGGGGCTTGTTTTGGCTGTGTTTGTTCCTGTTGAGACTGAGCGATCGCAGCAGCGCGCGCATGGGCGAGTCCACGTGCGTCTTGGTCTCCTCCTCCTCTCCGTATAGTGACCGATCGTCCCGCAGTGCTAGAGGCTGCGGCGTCAGCGGAGACCGCTCTTTGCGTCGGAATAGACGCGCTAGAAGCGTTTGGGAGCGCACTCCACTGCTAGTACTACCGTTGCTGCTGCTGTTGCTGTTGGGGCCTGAAGGAGGGGGCGAGCGCAGACGAGCGGAGAGCGTCGAGGGCGCCGAGGAAGGAGACGGCGCCGAGTGTTGCCGCGTCATGATGGCCAGCGCAGAGAGACGGCGAATGGCACAGCAACTATTCAAGATTTCGATCGAAGAGGCGTGGGGTGAGATGGAGTTTCAGGACGACAGGCTATTTTAGGATTACTCATTTCTGGTGATGGGGACAGCATGTCGACACCAAGCCACCTCACCAAGGACCAAGCGCGCACAGCACAGCGAAAGTATCGACGGCCATCAAGATGGACCACATGCTGGAGACCAACCAAGTCCAGCGCGTCGAAACCTGCCTGAGGTGCGATTGGTGCTGATCACGGGGTCTATCCAACTGAAGGAGCTGTGGGCTCCCGTGATCGACATGCTGATGAAGAAATGGGACGCCAACAAGCAAGGACGGAACCTGACCATCCTCACATTCCACAACCGTGGCGTGGGCGGCAGTGACGCGCCCTTGGGGCGATACACCACCACTTAAATGGCCGATGACGCGGTGGGCCTGCTAGACAATCTCGGATGGGAATCCGCGCACTTTGTCGGCATCAGGTGAGAGTCTCAGAGAACTGTTGTGATATCCGACGATCCCTTATCGGACTCGGGTGGGTTGTGTGCGTTGACTATAGCATGGGAAGCATGATCTCGATCGAGCTCGCTTGCACTTATCCGGAGCGTGTGCAGTCCCTGTCGCTATTGGTGTCCACTCGCGGCCGATACATTCCGGATGTGCGATCAATGGTGCCTTTGCTCGGCGCCATCTTTTCACCCACGCAGACGGGTGTCGTGAAGAACACGGTGTCGTTGAACTACCCGTTGGACTTCCTCGACCGCCCCATGGGCGACCAGGACGTGCGCAGTGTGCTCGAGCGACAACTCCCACTCCACTAATGCCTTCTCGCCCTCAGAGCTAGCCCGCATAGATAAGATCCTCGTGACTTGCCACTTTGGCCCTTCAGCGGGGTCGGGCAAGTATCCTGCCGCCATCAGCACCTCTTTGGTTACTTGTGGCGCGCTTAGCTTCAAGACGCGCAATATTCCTTGCACAGCCGCCTCCACGCAGGTATCCTTGACCTTATTTTTCTCCAGATGCTGGCGCACGGCTTTCGCCGCCGACTCAGGGAATCGCAGTCCTTGTAGTCGGGGGTCGGCGTCAATTAGTCTGTGCGCGAGCACTAGCACGTCCTTCGTTGTCGGCATTTTGCGGGAATTCGGCGGCGGGTCGTCGTCGTCGTCGTCGTCGTCGTCGTCGTCGTCAGGGAGTGGTTGCCGCCGCTGTGTCAGGTGGCGCCTTCTCTTCCTCGTGGTCGGTCTCGATGTCGCTCATGGATGTCGAGTCCAAAACTGAACGGCTCCCAGGTTTTGCCATTCCCAGCATGGAAAGCCACCAACCATAGCGAGCGGCTCCATGGCGACCTGGATAGACGTGCGCGGCGTACGTCCATGAGTGTGCAGACATATTTTGTGGCGATAGCGGATGGTCGGGACGACTGTGTTGCGGTTCCGTGGCAATTAAGAAGCGTCGAGGAAATGAATTGTCTTTGGAAATCGTAAGTCCCCCAGCCGACGAATCAAAATCAACATCCTATTGGCTAAAAGTGCTTGGCGTGTGTAAGAAGGGCAGCTCGCAAAACAAAAGTCGACGGACACAGAGGTGAGTTCAAGTTACATGTAATTCGCGCTGCGTTTGCTTTTGCTAGACCAGTGACGTTTCTGACGTTTGCGTGGCTTGAAGGGAATACTTTGACTGCGTGTGTTATGAGCCTCACGCACTAACCGCAGCACAGTGGCGAGCTTGATCTGGCTTGTTCTACGCTTGCGTTTGCTAGGCTTTAACGTCAGCGTTTCATACCCTCTGTTAAACAGCTCAATCGCGCGTGCTTCATCGCGAACTGCCGGCATTGGTGCGTCCAATTTTGCTTCGATTCCAGTGATAATGTGTCGCATCATCATGGACCACTCTGATAGCGTTGCTTTTTTTTCGGTGTGCTTAGATCATCCGATGAAATGCCATTGTACGGTGGATATCCACGCCTGCCGTCTCCAAACCACCACAACATCCACGCCGAAAGTGGATCAACGCTAGGGAAAACAAAATGTTCAGGCAGCAGGTGAAATTTCCCTCCCACGAATAATACTGTCGTTCCGGTGCTGACAACAATGTGCTTGCTGATTCTGCTTCATTCGTTTGGTGCAGCCCCATATTCGTCAAGAGGGACCGGATTTCCTCCCGAAGCAACTCCCTCGTGATATTACCCGCAGCAACACCTTTTTGCTCCAGCACCTGTTCCATTCGCTGTTGTAACATATCGGGCAGAGCATCGATGGACTTCTGTTGCATGTCGAGCTTCCTATAGAGTTCAATGTGTGGCGGGATTCCAGTTGAGCGCATTCCTGTTGACTCATCGTTCTCCAGATGAGATCGTAGTGCATTGAGAACTGTTAAGTTGGTAAACACAAATGTAGACAAAAGTGGGTGGCTGCTGGGAAACTTGTTCTGTAGAAATTCGACATGCAGCACTAATGAGGCAACGCAAAGCTCCAAAATTCCACTGAAATTCGATTCTTCAGCCAGCCCCGGAAACATTTTTGCTACCGTAGACTTGATAGTACTGATTGCACTCTCACGAAAGTGTGGCGGTAACGCAGAGAAATTTGAGTTGTTCACAGGAAGACCCGCAACCACGCGTCCCAAAAACTGGTCTCCTGCAGCTTCATAGCGAAAATATCTGTCTTGAACACCACCAATAGACCACCCACAACGAAGACACACACTCTCAATAGAAGGGCCACCAGTACTCCCACTACAGGCAAACGTAGCAACCCCCTTGCGCACGGAGTGAGTGCCAAATGTTTTGGCTGCATCATTTATCTGAAGAAGCGCAGACAACGCTTTTCCAAATCGAATTTTCAGATCGGAACCAGGAAACAACGTATCAGGTTGTAGGCGCGGGTTGAAGGCTAGGTAAATACCCAACGCAGTTATCCAACAGGTGACCAAATTAAATGGGTTCGCGTAGATATGGCGAGGATCACGTGGACCAGAACCTTCCTGATTAGTTTTCGTCTTAAAAAAAATTGCGCCAACACTGTCGTCTTTGGTCACCAAATGCTGTGTTTGAAGATCCTGCACAGACCTTGATCGGCACATTAAATTCCGCTGTGTAGTTAAAAATAAATGAGAAAACCACTGTCATCACGCATGAGGGAGGAATTGCAGAGCTTCTCGTAGAGTGAATAGGTGAGTGGTTGCTTTCCAGAGGTCTTAGGAGTGCTAGACTGATTTTGCGCCGCTTCAAGCCGCTTAATCCCAGAGAATGGCTGCTTCATGTCGTCTCCATACTCAACCGGCAGCGGGATACATTGCAATCTGTAGAGATCCTTAATCGCGCTGCGGTATCCACTCAGTGTCACGGATTTAGCACCTCCTCGCTTGAACACTAAAAGCTTTTCAAAATATTCCGGGGTGAATTCAGCAAGATTAAGACCGCCACTCGCATCAAAAAACCTGGCTGTGTTGGGGTCTTCAAGCGCGAGATGTTGCTTGATCCAGTTCTTGATTCCATTGATGTTGCCAGTGTACTTCTTTCTCGTTTCAGGAGATATACATGCATCGCGTATCGCCTGTACATCGGGCACTGGCAGGCGGATCATTGCCAGCGATCTTCTCTCACTCGTGCTGCGTTCTTTTTCAACTCTGATCTACTTCTCTTGCTACTATATTGACCAATGGGAGTACAACCTTAACGTAGGTGTATGGAACTTATGATTTCTCGGAAGGAATCGATCCGTGTTGGTTCATGGTGGATCTAAGTCAACGTGGCTCACGGGAATTCTTGAATTCGGGAAAGCATAAGCCCGAATGCCAACGTTTTGACGGGAAACTTCATATATAAGTTACGAACGTTAGAGAATGAGATTTCCTCGCCGCCTCTTCGAGAGTTAGAAAAGAAATGCTTTTCGGCCTGGCCGTCGTTAGAAATTAGTCCTCAGCAGTCAAAGCGGCCGCACGTGCGCAAGCGCAAAGTATAAGATACGTCTTCCTACCTACTGCAGGAACGGGTAGTCTGTGTATCCACGCTCGTCGCCGAGGTAGAACGTGTCGACGTCAAAGTCGTTCACAGGGCGGTTGAGCTGGAATCGACGCACCAGGTCCGGGTTCGAGATGAAGTGGCGGCCGATGGCGACGGCGTCGGCGGCACCTTCTTCGACGATCTGCACAGCCGACTGTCGGTCGAAGCCCGACGCAGTGATCAGCACGCCCTTGTACGTGTCACGGAACTGCCGCGCTGAGCCCTTTTCGGGCGCGAGTGGGTTGCGCACGTGGTAGCCGCGCGGTTCGATGAGGTGCGCGTACGCCAAGTCGTAGTCGTTGAGCTTGGTCAGCACGTACGTGTACGTGGCGACGGGGTCCGAGTCCTTGTCACCGAAGCTGCCGCCGAACGGGGACAGTCGGATGCCCACCTTGGTCGAGTCCAGACTTTTGAGAATGGCCTCCAGCGCCTCGAACAAGAAGCGCGCACGGTTCTCCACACTGCCGCCGTACTGGTCCGTGCGGTCGTTGATGCCGTCATGCAAGAACTGCTCCAGCAAATAGCCGTTAGCTGCGTGCAGTTCGACGCCGTCGAAGCCCGCAGCGATGGCGTTCTCTGCAGCTTTTCGGTAGTCGGCCACGATGCCAGGGATCTCACTGGTCTCCAGTGTGCGCGGCGGCACCGGCTCCTTACGACCTTCGCGCGTGACGATCTTCTTGCCCGCTCGGATGTTCTCGAGCTTGGAGCTGGACGACACGGGCAAAATACCGCCCGGCTGGTTGAGCGGATGACCGATGCGGCCTGTGTGCCACAGCTGCAGGAACATCTTGCCGCCCTTGTCGTGCACAGCCTGCGTGACGTGGCGCCACGCTTCGACCTGCTCGGAGGCGAAGATGCCTGGAGAGCCCCAAGACCCGCGACCTGTGGGCGAGATGTTGGTGGCTTCGGCGATGATGAGGCCGCCGGGCGTCGCGCGCTGCTGATAGTACTCGACGCCCAGCGGCTTTTGCACACCTTCCTCGCCTGTCCGGAGACGTGTGAGCGGTGCCATCACCACGCGGTGGAGGAGCTGAATGGGCTCCTTCTTCCCGCCGAGGGTCAGAGGCGTGAACAGTTTGGACGTCATGGCGGAGGGTGGTGCGGCGCGAGTAGCGAAAGAGGAAATGAACAGAGCAGCAGATCAAAGCCATCGAGAGCTTGCGTCATCGAATAAGTCGTCTAAACTGCGGAACAGCGAAAGGCCATGCACGGCATCAACGAGGACGAGGTGGTCGAGAAGGTGTCCACAAGTGAACTCCACAGCCACAGTGACTTGGGTCAAGGAGCAATGGCCATTGGATACCGGAGCTTCATTGGGACCACGCTCGTGTTGCACCACTCCACCTCCACCTGAGCTGCGCAGACTGATGCACAGCGCGTCGGCAGTTCCACGTGTCTTCTTCGACCTTCTTCTTGCAATAACCGCCGTCATCACGCAGTAATAATGCTCGTCGTTGCCGTGCTCGAAGGAGGAGAATGCTCCTTGCGATAGCGCTTCATCCACCGTCCTTCAACGTCGCACATGGCCTATCAAGCAACATAGCGTCTGACGCTATGTTGCTCTAGCGCGTAAACATCAGTTGGCGGTTAGGTCTAATCAGAAAAATCTGATCGGTCGTTTCATTGGTCCAATCTTTCGGTCGTCACTGTATACTGGACTCCAGTACCGGAATCGATCGCGGAAATGGGCCAGCGCTTGAGCACGGCTTCGTCGGAGGAGGAGGAGCGGCCTTCTCCAGGCCCTCCAGCCCCCGTGCTCTCCTCGCAGCGCCCCACCATCGAGCAGCCCAAGGCCGCCACCGTCCCGCGAGACGAGCGCGAGAGCTCCACGCCCCTCGTGGACGTCGTGCGCGACACCCTCACGTCCGTCTCAGGCCAAGAACCGTCCGCCCACCAGCAGCAAGTTGCAAGCGATGACGACGACTCGGACGACTCGAGCGGCTTTCCGCGCGTGGATTCGGTCGAGTCCTTCCCGTCCCCTCCGCGCAACGTCAAGACGGACGACGCGCATCCGCTCACACGGCGCCAGTCGATGCCTCGCGGGCCGCCCAAACTGTCGCGGTTCCGTCCCTCGATGGACATCGCCAAGCCCCCACCTACGTCTCCCCAATCAGGGTATCAGTCTAGCTCGGATTCTCGCTCTTTAGACTCCAGCTCCAGTTCTTCAGACGAAGAACTCGTGGGCAGCGGAGAGGAATTAGTGGAGGACTGGCTGGACGAACCGGAAGACGCGGTGCTGTCCCCTCCGTCCAATCCCAAACGCACGCGTCATGCCAGTGCCTGCTCCTCGGTGTCCTCCCATACAGGCAACAGTGTGTCCTTCTCGGCCATGCACAGCAGTGGGGGGAGAAATAGCAACAGCAGCCAACACAGCATGACCGGGTGGGCCTCGTGGCTCAGTTCCCCTGATGACGTAGAGGAAGAAGACGAAGCGGACGACGATTCCGTGGTGTTAACCCAGTTCTTGCAGGATAACATGCCCGTGTACGAGATCATGAGGCAGGTGCAGCTGTTCAGGAACTTGAGTCAGATGCAGCAGGAGCAGGTAGTGAGAGCTCTGAAGCCCGCCAAGTTCTCGGACGGAGAGGTTATTGTGGCGCAGGGCACGCGCGGCTCGAGGTTTTACATGATTGCGAAAGGAGAAGCTGTGGTGACCAAGACTGTTACTATGAGCAGCCATAGTATTACTGGATCGACGCCGTCTAGCGCCGGACAAACGCAAGAACGCATGATCACGCATTTACGAGCTGGACATTATTTCGGCGAGCTGGCGCTGATTTACGATGATCCACGTACGGCTACTGTGCGCGCAGTTGGCGATGTTGAGCTGCTGTACCTGACGCAGGAAGATTTCCAGCATATTGGTCAGGTGCATCTGAGTCTAATGCTGCAGCAGGTGCCATTGCTCGCGAGGTTGAGCGCGAGAGACCAGGATATTGTACTCAAGTGCTTGCGACCTGCGAACTTCAGCGATGGCGAGTTCATTGTCCACCAAGGAGAAGAAGGCGATCGATTTTACATGATCACGCGTGGCGAGGCTATTGTGTCGGAAAAGGCGGTTGGAGAGGACGATAAGCCGTACGAAAAGGAATTGACGCGGCTATACGAGGGGCACGTTTTCGGCGAAATGTCTCTAATTTACAGTGAGCCACGCACGGCCTCAGTACGTGCGGTGGGTCCTGTCAAGTGCCTGTACCTGAGCAAGGAGGACTTTGATAAGTGTCTTTTGTCCGATCATTTCCAGCGCTTTATTCAAGAAGCCTATGTGGAGAAGGCTACGCGTCGTGCTATGCGACTTCGCCTGCAGCAACGTGCAAACAGCGCTGCGACTATAGGTTCGTCTACCCCCCAGGCAGGATCTGGAACTGAAAGTTCGTCTAGCTCCATTTCGGCGCCGCCGCCGGCACCCACTTCACCTGTGAAGGCGACCGAAACCAAAAAGCTTGTCAAGCAGCGTCTTAAGAACGGTCAGGTCGTGGTGAATAAGTATGTGATCAAGGGCGACTTAGGTCGGGGTACTTTCGGCCGCGTCAAACTTTGTGAGAGCCAGGAGGACGGGCAGATGTACGCCGTGAAGATCATGCACAAGACTTTTGTCCAACGCATGGCTGGCAAGGAAGACCAGCTCTACGACGTGCTGCGTCGCGAGGTGGCCATCATGAAGAAACTGAACCACCGCAATGTTGTGAGACTTGTGGAGGTTATCGACGACCCCAACAGCCAGAAGATGTATCTTGTGCAAGAATACGTGCAGCACAGTCTTATGGAGGAAGTCACCCAAGCGCGTCGGCTAAATGAGCCGATTGCTCGTAAGTACATGCGTGACCTCCTCACAGGACTGCAGTACCTGCACTTTCACAAGGTTATCCATCGCGATATTAAACCGGAGAACATTCTTGTCAGCTCGGAGGGTGAGGCTAAGATCGCCGACTTCGGTACGGCGCGTATGATCATGAACGAGACGGAGACGATCTCTGGCGCGAAGGGTACTCCTGCATTCATGGCTCCCGAGATGTTTGATATTGATGCTACGTACCAAGGCCCCGCTGTGGATGTGTGGTCGCTGGGAGCTACGTTGTACATGATGGTCATTGGGCACCCGCCATGGATGGCAGATAACGAGATCGTTTTGGCGGAGCGTGTACAGCGCGTGGAGCTACGGTTCCCAAAGGACGTGGAACGCACGATGGAGCCGCATTTGAAAAATCTGTTGCAACGCATGCTTACGAAGGATCCAGCGTTAAGAATCACTTTGAAGGAATGTTTCACGCACGAGTGGATTACAAAGGAAGGGAGCGACCCGCTTGGATTAATCACACCTGAGAAAAATCTGACAGTATCGATGGATGAAAGCGAACGTGCTATTGAGAACATTCCTGAGCGTATTGACCAGCGGCTGACGGAAAGTTTAGCGCAAGCTCATCAGTTGGTGAAGACTCGGCAGGAAAGTGTGGGCCCTGGTGTCGTTCGTACCAATAGTGGGCGCTACTTCACCGGCACACCCGTGTCAGGAACTCTGGGGTCACGTATTCCATCGTCGGCGTCAACTACATCAACGGTTGGCAGTAGTCCTAGCCGGGCATCAAGTGACGAAGTCTCACGTATTATCTGCGCTTGGCGTCACCACAAGCGCGTGCAACTTATGGATGGCCACAAGGATTTGTCTGAGCGCTCTCGTGAACTGTTGATCGAACAAAAGCGCATGGCGTTCTCGGTAGATCGCGCAAAGGTGACGGAGATCATCTTACCGGCTTCGAAGCCTACTTCTCGTAGCCGCTACCCAAGTGCGTCATCAACAACATCACTCCGGCAAGTGAGGGAACAATCTGTGCTGTCGGCGGCATCATCAGTTTCGTCAATTTCGACACTAGGCGGCGATACCCCTTCGTCTGACTCACCCAGGTCACGCTCGTTCCCGGCTGGGCGAAGCCAATCCGTAGACAACTCGCTGCTGGTGAAGAAACACAGCTTCCAAAGTCGGATGCCTTACAAGGACTCAGGCAATTTGGAAGGATTCGGACGCACGTCGTTCACGTCTGTATCGCAGCTGTCGGAATTGGCAGCAACTCCCGTTGAAGACAGCCTAGAGCGTCATAGCTTCTCATCGTCTAGCGAATCTGGAAGCAACGGACGCTCTAGCAGCAGTCTATCCAACACTAGTAATATGTCGGACGCAGACTTGATGAAGCGGTCGCTTTCGCGCAAGAAGGATTTCCTCATGGTTACATCCGAGGTCTTCCGTGACGAAGGTGGTGACTACCAGACTCGTAAGATTCTCTTCCAGGCACGCGACGACGACTTCTCGGTAGCTTCGCGGGTACCCACTCACTCAAATTCAGGGCGCGAGTTGCTCCCACCTGGCCGAGCTGGATCAACCAATTCGTCAGCATCGAGCCAGAAGCCGAGAAGGTTGGGAAGCGCTGGCAAACTGGGTAGCGCAGGCCGATTAAGTACCGGCAGCAACAGTGCCATGGGCAGTGCAATGGGGAGCGCAATGGGGAGCGCAATGGGGAGCGCAATGGGGAGTGCGATGGGGAGCGCAATGGGGAGTGCGATGGGTAGCGCATTGACGAGAACCAACGCGAGTCGTCGATCATCGAACGGCAGTGCCGGTTCAATCAGCAGTTCGTCACGGTCTGTGACCACGGACGATGGAAACGTGGAGGAATTTGACATGGACGGCATTGACTGTGTGCAAGTAACGGAGATTGACGACGAGGACGACGATGATCTTCTGAATCGTGATAGCATGCGCAGGGGAAGTGGCGCGTCTTCTCGGCATTTCCACCACACCAGTGGCAGTAGTCGCGCAAACAGCAGTCACAACCACAGCCATACGTCTGGTTTGGAAGGGCTGTCCGATGTTGATAGCGACTCGGACGACTCTGATTACTCCGATGTCGAGTGTGATGTCGACGTCGATGAAACATTCAGTGAGCTTATTGCCACGCCGAACCAGCTTGATATCATCAACCAGGATGACGAGGAAATCGCACCTATCGTGATAGCAAGGCGTCCGACATCTTCATCGTTGGATGTGGGCAACAGTGGCAATATTCTTACGCTTGGGTCGCTGGCATCGATGGCTTCGACTTCGTCGGCATTGTCCATGGCAAACCTCGCACCGCTTATGGATATTGTCCAAGTCTACGTTAGCAGCAAGATCCGAGAAAACCTCACGCTTTCTATTCGGTCTGGCTACGCTGAGGCAAAGGGAGCGCGGTCGTACATGGAAGACCGCACTACTGGGCAGACGACTTGTGATCTGTCGCGTTATCCCATTGCTCTTGCAAATTCGTATGCCTCGTTGGCATTTTTTGCGGTGTATGACGGTCATAATGGCACCGATACGGCCGTGAAGCTGCAAAACGAGTTGCATCATCGGTTTTTTTCTGAAGGTGCAGGCTTTGTGGAGTCTCCAATTACCTGCATCTCGTCGGTGTGTGAGGCGATCGACAATGAAATATTGGAGAAGCAAAACCAAAGCGTTCTCCCTAAACGCAAGCGCACCATGGCCGCGGACGAATTACGGCGCTATCTAAGTAAAGAAGCAGGCACGGATCCTAGTCTTGTGGAAGGTGAGTGTTACGAAATTGACGGGGAGGTTGTGTGCGGAGATGAGATGAAAGCTCTGCTACAGCCGATCTCGTTTTCGGGAGCTGCGAGTGTTTTTGCTGTGGTGGCTAAACAGCGCAAGAAACGTCGGCGTACGAACATTGCAGCAGAAACCAAGGAAAGTGAAAGCAGCGAAGAGGCTAATACAGGAGATGAGGAGGAGGAGAATGACGAGGAGGAAGGGGAGGAAGAGGACCAGCCCACTCGAGTTTACGTGGCCAATGTGGGTGATTGCCGTGCTGTTCTGTGCACGGCAGATGCTGTAGCCATTGACTTGACCACGGATCACAAGGCGTCTCTACCGGCTGAGCAAGAGCGTATCGAGGCTTCCGGTGGCTTTGTGCACAACGGTCGGTTGGATGGTATTCTGCAGATCTCGCGTGGCTTCGGCGACCTGGCCCACAAGCAGGACGGTCACTTGGTTGTCACGCCCGATGTTTTTGAGCACCTGGTGAACCCGTGCGACCAGTTCTTGCTGCTCGCGAGTGACGGGCTCTTTGACGTGCTGACGTCGCAGCAGGCAGTCAACTTTGTGCTGCGTAAACTCCAGACCCACGGCGACGTGCAGCTAGCGGCGCAGGAGCTAGTGCTCAAGGCGCAGGCCTACTTCGCTCACGATAACATCAGCGTCGTAATCGTTGCTCTAAACCAGAAGAGCGACGCGTGAAATGGACGCCGGCCTCTTTCGATACCACGTGAGGAAGACCCGAGACCGACGAAGAAGCAAAAAGACTGGGACTGAAACGTGACAAGAGAGACCCAAGAAAATATGAACAGGATAACTCAGAAAGAAAAATGAGTGGAGTAAGTCCGCAGCGCTGAATCCCATCCCCACGACGTTAACATCCAAAAGTCTTCCGATGGGCTTGCGGACTGTTTGACTGTGGTTCGCACTGCGGCTGTGAATTAGTATACGTTTAGCTGTGTTTCTCCATGACGTTTCCATTAGTGTTTTGCAGAGTCCGCCACAGAGATTTCTTCCCAATTTTCTAGCTCATCCCAAGACCTGAGTTCATCTTGCTCCTCCAGCACATACACAGGCGACGGTAGGTCATCGATCGACGAGGTGTGGCTGTTGTCATCTAAATTATGACGAAGGATCCCCCGATCACACTCGTTCTCGTCGTCAGTGGAGTCTGCACATACAGCGTCAAGCTCATCAATAGTCATGAGTGTAGTGGCGTTGTCCGGCCTCGCGTCCATCAGCGTCATCTCGTTCAATAAGAATGGGACCGCTCCACCTCCAAAAGCTCCTGGTGCGTGTCGGAACGGCTCGCGCTCGAGCGTCAAAAACGTTCGCAACTGCACTGCAAAGCCCAATGCCACAAGTGGGCACCGTCGAGTGGACGGACTGGTAGCGAGGGCCAATAGCCCCTGCACGTACTTGAAAAACTGTTCGGCGCGTTGCTGCACGACTTTGGGGCTCTTAGACCCCCAGAGTTTTCTCTTAGGGAAGTATTTGTTGCCGAGTTTGTCCAGTGCTTCCCCCATCGGCGCGCAGTGCACACAGTGGGCATGTTTACTATCCATCGCAGCGCCTGGATGGTTGCGTCGGTCAAACACGCGCGTGAGTTCTTCGCGCAACGACCTGAACCCTGAATATCGTCTCGAGACGAACCACGTCTCCGCTACACCGGAGGTCATGGTATCCTCAAGCACCAAGTCGTACTCGGTGTGGGTGCCAGGTGATATCATGGACGTGTACTGCAGAATGGACGATTCTCTAGGGGTGACTGCGTGTAGCACGAAGCCTCCGAGATGGTTGGCCAAGCTCCGAGGCCGCTTCTTGCTGGACTTAGCGAGCGACGATAACGTAGACGCAGTGGATCTGGTCGACACGCTGGACGTCGAGCGGGGTGGAAGTTTACGACAAGCGTTAGTACTGGAACGGTTGCTGTTATCACTCCGACTGCGGCTGAGCGGGATGTTGGGCGGATATCGCCGCATGGAGTCGAGCATGACACCTGAGCGAACGTGTACGCTGGTGCGTCGCTGGTCGTTGGACTCGCCCTTGTGCAGTCGTGAGTTCGAGTTCTCGGAGGACGACGTGGACGACGACGGCGAGTCCAGGAAGAAGGACATGACCGAGTCCGACACGGGCATCGGCATGGGCGGCAGCGTGCGCCGCCGCGGCTTTTGCTTGGCCTTTGGTTGTGGCGTGGACGTCTCCTCCATTGCCAGCGAATTTGCGGGTGACATGGCCAACGAGGCGAGCGTGACACGAAACACCTGGTGATGTGGAGTCAAGCAGTGGGAGTTGAGCCATCAGCGCATATACGCATAGCAGGTCCTGATGGGGTTCAGCGACCAGCGACAATCGGAGACGCTGATTGTTCGTGACAGGCAGCCCATGCTCTCGCTCTCTACGACTCGTAGACTACGAGCTCTCTCTCTCTCTCTATGATCTCAAGGCAAGCACTGACATCGGCCCGAGCCGCCGGGATATCTATTAAGCAAGGCAAAAATTCGATGGTCCAGCTGTCGGGGAACGGCGGCAAGCGGATCACCGAAGGAGACAAAAGCATCTATCGTCTGCATTGCAGTCGACGACGATGCTGAAGCTTCGTTATAATATCTAGGACGGAAGAAAGAATGCTCTCGGTGGAGCTTTGCGCTGCCGACTTTGCTGCCACCGAGAGCTCACAGCGATGAGATCGGTGGCTCCGTACGGATCGATCAAGTTAACCCCGGGTTCGTGCAGAGACTCCGCTTTCTTCCCGCAAAAAGCTTCACTGCAACTGTCCGCGGTTTTTGCTTGCTTGCGTTGCGTGCACTCCTCTTCGGCGGTCTTCAGCGTACTGCTGAATCAGCAGGCGCTTTGACTTGACTCCTGTTGGATTCGTGTTCGGGAAAGAAGTCGGGCTGAAGATATTGTCGGAGCTTGCAAGCTTCGCACAAGAGACCGGCTTGGCGAATCCGGCTCGTCAATGGCGACGCGAGCTCCACCGAGATGCGGCAGTACCGTGCGTCGAGAGCTTGGATAAATCCGTCGTTGTCTCCGCTATCCACAGTGCCTTAGACTATTGACTGACAAAGACTAATTTCGAAGAATGGCAAAAAAAATTCGCGAGCGGAATCGAACTCTTGTCAGCCACTTGGAATGGCGCCGCACGAACGACTGAGCCAAATTGTTATTAGAGTTGCAAACAATCAAACACTATAAAAACAAACTTAAAAACGTACTCCTACTTTTTGTTGTTGGCCATATCTGCTGGATTTGAGTCCACAGGCTCACCGTCAAAGTGCGCTTGATGCTTCTTGATGATCTCTTGCAGGTGTGGGTACAGTTGCCTGTTGGCACGCTACCAGGAAACTACGCCGACGTGGGGAAGGAGAACCAAATCGGCGACTTCAAGGTCCATGGGGTTATTGACGTCGCTAACGCGTAGGTTATAGCTGAACGTGATCGTTGTGTGAAGGTAATCGATCAAACACGATAATACGGAGCATGATGGGTGTAGCAGAGTTGAATCGCCCTGCGCATTGAAACAACGTCAATAATTTGGGCCGCACGACTCTCTTCACCTCGCCGATCGATCCATTCGGGAATTTGCCTCTCAAGACCAAGACCACCTAACGATGGACGTGCGCAATGTACCAGTTGTTGACATCGAGGCCCTCACGGCATTCTCGACCGAAGCCAAAGTAAACGCTGCGCTACACGATGCCAATGACGACGTCCTCCGTCGCATTGTTGACCAAGTGCGTGCTGCTGCGAGTGAGTGAGGTTTCTTCTACATTACCAACCACGGGCTCCCGCAAGACGAAGTGGACAAGCTACAGGAGACAATGCGTTCATTCTTCCGTCTACCTGCAGAGATCAAACGAACCATCCCGCGCACCACAACCAACGCCCGTGGTTTCGTGGAGGGTGAACGCACCAAGAACAAAACGGACTGGAAGCAGTGTTTCGACTTCTCCGTCGCCAATGAAGATGGGCCGGCGAATGACAACCATGAACGCATGGGAGACGACCATAACCAGTGGCTCGATGAGGAAACTCTGCCTGGATTCCGCAGTGAAATGAGGGGCTACTACAGCAAGATGGAGTTTATCTCCCGTCGTCTGTTGAAGGTGTTCGCTGTGGCGCTGGGTGAAGAGCCTGCATTCTTCGATAAGTTCTTTCAAGATGACAGCTCCAGCTTGATGCGTCTGAACTACTACCCCGTAGCTCCTGAACCCGAGAACACAATGGGCGTCTACCACCACACTGATCCTGGTGCGCTGACCGTTCTGCTCCAAGACGACGAAGTTGCAACATTGCAAGTGTTCCACCGTAAATCCCAGACATGGGTGGACGTCCCCCCTCACAAAGGCACATACACCATCAACATTGGGGATCTGGTGCAAGTCTGGTCAAACGACAAGTTCATGGCGCCATTGCACCGCGTGTTGGCGAGCAACAAGGCGAGTCGATTCTCGGTTCCGTTCTTTTACCTCCCGGCCTACAGTGTGCAGGTTGAACCGATTGTGGTGAAGGAAGGTGAAGTGGCTAACTACCGTCCTATGCTACGTCTGCGCAGTTCCAAGAAGTACGCGAGCGAATGTGGACCATGGTGTTCAACCTCGGAGACTGCGTTAGCCATACTGCGGATCCCCGAATTGGCGTTCCAAGGCGCAACTTCGAGTATTAGATCTCCACAAATGGCTACAGTGCCGCTGTGCTGACGTCAATTCCTGCTCCTCTTGAACGACCTGCTCTTTCTCCGAAGTATACGCCACATACATTGATCGGGATTGACCCAGGACTACGGATGATGCTGACGGCATACAGCCGTCCTATGCTAGACTTTGTCTGCAACGCACCGGAAGAGCCATGCTCCATGCCCGGTTGGTGCAGTACCTGTCCAGGCCACGTTGGCGGTAGACGCCATGGCAAGAAGCGCAACAGGAACCGCCGTCGTCGCCACCGACGCAAGAGACGCAGCAGAGCACAGTGCGATGTGGAGGGGTGGTGCGAGATCTGTCACAGGCACCACCCAAAGCACCGTCCGCGGAAACACGGCGTCAGGCGCCGGACTCACTTCCTGCACGGCAATTCTCACGTCCTACAAGTCACGTCCCGAGAGTACCGACACATGAGTCGTGTCGAGCACCAAGCATTCTGGTTCGAAAACCTGAAGAAGAGGTATCCGCGATATGGTGCGTTTGTGAAGGACATGCCATCGTTCAAGACTTCGTCGTCGGTGTCCCTGCTCTCTCGCTACGAGCACATGTGGAAGAATATCAACGCCATGTTGGAGTTCTGCGCTCTCAAAGGGTTTCGCAAATGGAGATTCACGGTGTCGCGATTCAAACGCAAGGCCGTCGCAAAACTCGCCAAGCGTGTTGTCCCGACCGTGGACCGTGACGTGTGTGTGGCTCTCGGAAAATGGAGCAGCTAGACTCATCTCGCGGGCCATATGCACGTCCCGCTCAAGCGGTTCGCACTTGAACTCTCTCGCCGAGCAACCCTCGTCATGGTCGACGAATTCCGTACCAGCTATCTTTGCTCCGAGTGCTCACGCCCGATGGTGGACGTGCCATTCAAGATCTACGGGACGACGAAAGCCAAGAGGTCGAGGAACGTGCGTGTCTGCAGAAACGTAGCTTGCAGAGCGAACTACTGGGAGCGTGACATCAATGCCGCGAAAAACATGTGGCAGCTTGGGCTCCTCCAAGTCACCAGCCAGCCTCGAACTCCACAGTTCTGCAGAGGACACCGAATCGACTAAGGCGACTTCATTCAACCAACGTGGGAACGGGACCCTGAAAAGGACCTCAAACGAAAGCCCACTCGGTAAACGGGCTGCTGGGGAGTGAAAGATGTAGTGCCTTCATTCATAGGTAACCCAGTCCGAACGTAAAGATCTCTCGAGATCATTCTTAGTGAATATACCAAGGCGCCACCTAGTGGTTATCACAGTCAGGTTAATTGAGATCAACTCAAGCGATGTTTGTCAACCTGTGGCTGGGTAAAGGACTTCACACGCAGTACCCGTTGCAGTCTTCGACACTGTCTTGAGAACTTTCCCAGCTGATGACATTCATGGTTGGTACGACAACCGTCACAGGCATCGTCGTCGCCGTGGTTGTCGTGGTGATTCGTCTGACGCCGGTCGAAGCAACCTGAATGTTCGTCTCAGTTCACGCCTAAAGGTGACAAATACTACGAGGAAGCTAACGCGTATGCTGGCATCGGATTCCCAACTGCAGAGTACGGCGATGGTGTGGCTGGGAACGAGTTGGTTTGATTCTCCTCAGCCCCGAGTCAGAAACCAAGGTAACAGGACTTGGTATGAGTTATCGAGAACGATCCGACAAGATGATGGCGGTGGGTGTCGGTGGGTGGCACCTGAGGTCATGATGAGTGAAAGGTATGACGACAAGGCCGTCTTGTTCTCTTTCGGCGTTGTAATGTCAGAGACCTGCCCAGTGTATTGTACTACTCGCGCGCCAAGGACAACAGCAATTCGGGCCAAAACGATGCCGGCCACAGCCATTCTACAAATTGCGGTGTCCGGACGGAACTGCTGGTACAGGGAAGTTGTGTATAGCTGTAAACCCGAAGGAACGTCCGACTGCAGCTGAAGCACAGTGAAAACTGCAATCTATAAGGCGGCAAGAACTCTAAGGTAGACACCTCAACACGAATTGAAAGCTCGTGCAGTGCCGATCGATGTAAACCCAAGAGTGCTGCGAACTCGGTCCGTTATCGGCGAAGCTGTGCTGAAATTGGTGGAAGATCCGAGGCTGAGCTGGGTACGATTACGAAGAGCTGCAAAGTTTGGAGCCCAGTAAAACAACGCGTGGTAAGTGCATTGCTCACCATTGCAGTGTTCAGTCAGATCTGCCGACAAATTCCAATTTGCGTCGAGCCAGGTGACTCGTCGCGCTCCACCAGCTTCTCCGCCCCGAATAGTGCAGACACTGCGCTTGTTTCCGTTGCTCCTGGCGGTATTCACCTCAGTCGACGCCATCGAGGTCTTTCCGAACCCATCCGGTGACAATTGCGTTGGTACGCCGAGCGTATTGGCCTTCTACCCCTTGAGCGAGGGGTTGGTCGTCGACAATCCAACAGATAGGTGTACGGACGACCCGTGCAGCCAAACCGGGTCTGGCGACGACAAATGGCACACCCAGACGTGCACCGGTTCGCGTACACCAAAGAGGCTTTTGGAGCAAACGTCGAGTACGTCGTCATAGAGAGGTACAGCAACAAGAACTGCACGTCGTTCGAAGAAGCCCGTCCGGATATGGAAAGCTATCCGTCCTCATGATTCTCCATCGCAGTAATGGCTCTGTTGTTGTTACGGTGTACCCCAACGGCGCATGTGGTAGCGAACGTTCGCTGTACTTCGAGCTTGACAAGACAGCACTGTCCACAGGCTCCTGTCAGCAGGATTTCTATCGATTTTACAGCAGCGATGGCAACTCCGCGTATGGTTTTGGTTCGTCGACCAACTGCAGCGGAGACCGTGATAGTTCTAGCCACCTCGGAACTAGTACCGTCATCGAAAGCAGTTCTTCAGGATCACACGACCCACGAAGAACTAGAACTTCGAACGCATCGAGTGTCAGTGTCGGTTCTATCATAGGCATCGCAGTCGCAGTGTTGGCAGTCGTCCTCGTCCTTGCATTGTACGTCCGTCATCATCTCCGAAAGAACAAGAAAGGTGAAGTTGATGAGGATGGCGAGAGCTTCAATGCCTTCGGGTCACCTCAAGCTGGTCACAAGCATGCGTCTGCAACATCGCCTAGCGAGGACGATCAGACTAAACCTCTAAGCCTCGTTGGTCTGTGGGACGACGAAGTCATCGCCACCGCTCGCATTCCTCGCGAGAAAGTCGTGACTCACCGCCCCATTTGTCATGGCGGCGGTGGCGAGGTGCATCTCGGACGATTCAATGAACAACAAGTTGCGGTTAAGATGTTACCACCCGAACTGCGCAAGAGCGTCCAACACGTGAACGCTTTTCTAGCCGAAGCGAAGTTCATGGCGACACTGGACCACCCGCGCATCGTCCAATTCGTGGGCGTAGCATGGGATTCACTCACGGATCTGTGCGTTGTGTCCGAGCTCATGGAAGGGGGTGACCTACGCGCGTTGCTGAGTTCGTACGCAGCGAATAACTACCCGAAAGGCTTTGACCGCTCCAAGGTGACGATCGCTTTGCATACCGCTCACGCTCTCACGTGCCTCCACTCGCTCGAGACGCCAGTGTTGCATCGAGATCTGAAATCCAAGAACGTGATGCTCACGTCCGACCTCGAGGCCAAACTCGCGGACTTTAGTATCTCCCGTGAACGAGTCGATGAGACCATGTCTGCTGCTGTGGGGACATCGCTATGGATGGCACCAGAGGTGATGCTGGGCGAACGCTACGACGACAAAGCCGACATGTTTTCATTTGGTGTTGTCTTGTCCGAATTGGACGTACACACGCTACCGTACGCACACGCAGTGGAGAGTGGAGACCGTATCCCCTCCGAGACGGTCATCTTGCAGAAGATTGCGCTCGGTCAGTTTCGAGTCGAGTTCTCGATGAATTCATTGCAGTCCGTGGTTGACTTGGGCGTGAACTGTGTGTGCTTGGACCCGAAACAGCGACCCACAGCTGCCGAAGCACTCTATCGCTTGCACACCATTCTGAAAGAGCTGTAAGTTGGTTTGGTGTGGGGCTCCAAGTAAGTTTCTACATGTTCCTGTCCGCTGTCTTACAACAAATTATTAACCAGAATGTCATGGACAAGTGTGGACATCTATCCAGACGTGTAGATTTTACATGTACAACCCGTGCGGACCGTAAGGAACGGTACGAGTTTTGGATAGGCCCACCTTTGCGCTAGGATCTCGTGCAACGAGGGACGATGTTGCTCCCTCTTGGATTTCCTGGTCGGTCTTCAAGCGGTGGGCAAGTGAATCATGCGTCCACCTGAATGCTGCGGACTGTCTGCCTCTGCAGGTTGTCTTCCCAGGTCCAGCGGTGGAGTGCGCACGGCTTTGACACGCGGGAGCTACAAGACCGCGTGCTGTGCTCGGCAGAGCTGTCGTTCCACGACTCGATGTGTACCGGAGACTTTGGGTTCGCATTATTCAAACCACTCAATTGCCAAGGTCTCACTACTCAATTTGCTACGCGCTGCATTGACTGAGCCATGCGCGATTCAGTGACTCGAGTGGTTCCCCTCTTAGTGCCGATAGCTTTTGCTGTCATTCACGTGACTGCCATGGACGCCATGAAAATCTTCCAGCGCGGCAACTGTATTGCAGATCCAAATACACTGAGCATGAAGGATTTCGTGAACTGTGAGGACAGCACCTGCAAGCCCGAAAATTTTGGCAAGGACAAGTACAACGTCTCCTTCAAGTGTAACATCTCGGACCGCTTCCAATATGCCGCGCAAAGTTTCAGCAACGACTACGTGGTCATCGAATACTACAACAGCTCGAGCTGCGAGAGAAAAAGTCTCATTGAGACCGATGTATATCCTGCCTTCGGGACCTGTCAGCTCGCTTCCGCTACAGGCAACCAGTCGGTGATAGTTTCCATCTACCCGAATGGCTCGCTCAATGTATCCTTCTTCAAAGGCGACGGCTGTATTGGTGGTATCTTTTCCAACATTACTCTAAGCAATGCCGAGGTCGCGAAAGGAGATTGCGATACGGATTCGCGCAAGGTGTACACCAGCTACAGTCTCAGTGCAAGTTCGGGCAGCTCTAGTTCAACCAGCAACAGTTCTGACAGCTCTGCGGTCTCACAGCATGGATGGAGCGTCTCCAGTGCCAGCACAACTGCCAGCTTCAGTGGGAGTGGCAGCGAAGACACAACTACAACAGATGTATCCTCTGGAAGTTCGGGCGTCAGTGTCGGGGCAGTTGCAGGCATCGTGGTGAGTGTCGTCGTTATCGTGGTGGTGATTGGGCTTTTGTGGTATCGGTGTCGATCCAAGAAATCGAAATCGGATGAAAATGACGTGGACAAGGGCGTTGACGTCTACGCCCGAGTCACGTCGCCTACAACTCGTCGCAAAAGCACCGATTCCGGCATTACGGATTCCTCCGGGCCACTTGGTGTCGGACCAAGAAGTCTCGCGGGACTCTGGGACGACGAAATCATCGCAACAGCTCGCATACCTCGTGAAAAAGTGTTGCTGCAGCAGATGATCAGTCGAGGAGGCTACGGAGAAGTCTACTACGGGGCTTTCATTGGGAAACGTGTTGCTATCAAGACGCTGCTCCCCGAGCTACGCAAAAGTGTCAAGCACGTCAATGATTTCCTGGATGAAGTGAGATTGCTGGCCAGGCTCGACCACCCGCGTATAATCAACTTCGTTGGCATTGCCTGGGACACACTCTTTGACTTGTGTTTTGTCCTGGAGTACATGGAAGGTGGCGATCTTCGAGTTCTACTCGCGTCCTACGAGGCACAAAATCACCCGACGGGCTTTGACCACACCAAGGTCACTATTGCATTCCACGTTGCCCATGCGTTGACGTATTTGCACTCTCTCGACCCGCCAGTTCTTCACCGCGACCTCAAGTCCAAGAACATTCTCCTCAGCTCAGAGTTAGAAGCCAAGGTCACTGACTTTGGTATTTCTCGGGAACGGGTGGATAAGACCATGACTGCAGGCGTTGGTACGTCGCTGTGGATGGCGCCTGAGGTCATGATGGGCGAAAGGTACGACGACAAGGCCGACGTGTTCTCGTTCGGCGTCGTGCTGTCAGAATTGGATCTGCATACTTTACCATACTCTCACGCCAAGGACAATAGCAATTCAGGTCGAAAGATGCCGGATACAGCCATTCTTCAAATGGTGGCGCTGGGCAAGTTGCGAGTTGAATTTTCTTCTGGATCACTGGAATCAATGGTAACGTTGGCCAATTCATGTGTTGCGGTGGACCCGAAGGATCGCCCGACAGCTGCGGAGGTGCTGTACTACCTGCAGACAATTTTGCGGCAAGAGTTATGAGAAGAACCTTTCTTCAACATGAGTAGCAGCGTGAAACAAATTTTGAAGCAAGGCATTATAACATGCGTCTTCGTGATAACTTGTAGGATAAATGAGTTGTCGCGGGCATTCTTCGAGTTTGAGCCAGCGCCAATCGATTTGTTAATTGCTCTTCCAGTATGTTCTCCTTGAAAAATGGAGTCATCAGCTTTGAAACTTCGGTTGCATCACGATGACTAGTGCACTCGCTTTATCGTGGCAAAAAGACTTCAGCTAGTGTGTAGATTGCTGTACGTCTCCAATACACACAATATCAACGCAGGGGCAATGGTTGTCAAAAGTTTTTTTTACTGTAACATTGGGCAGCTGGCTGTAGCGTATCCTTCCGGCGGGGTGCATACTGAGCAGAAGCGAAGCAACGTCGTTCGGACTAACCCGTCCGCATTATTGTTGATAAATATTGAAAGCACTCGCAGCAGCAGCAGCAGGAGGCGATGGATGTCGCGACGTCTTGGCCACGATCAAAAGCGTGCGTAATCTCTCATTCTCCCACCGCCGCCTTACCACGCCGCAAATCTTTACGAGATCTGCTTCGCCCCCAGCGGTCCGTTGGCCGTCTGCTTCTCTCGGATCCGCACCTCGAGCTGCCTGCTGCTGTCCATAATGTCCTCAATGCTCGCGATGCAATTCTTGATTTGCCCGAAATAGTGGCGCTCAGGCGTCGACGCGAAGTCGCTGCCGGTCGAGTCCCTGCCTCCTTCCTTGAGAGCCAACAGGTCCGGATCTCCGGCCGAGCCGAACATCACCCGCTTCATGTTGCGCGAGCTCGACGACGCAGTAGTGACCGGGAGCGTCTCCACCTGATGAAGCACCGGCGTCAGCGGCGCCGACAGCGCGCGGTCCCTCGTCTCAGGTTCATCCGCGGCCGGATTGCTGGACGCCTGCGAGTCCTGTCTCAGGACCATTAACCCCTCTTCCTCCTGGTCCGTTAGTGAATCCTGCGGCTGCTTCTTGAGAACCATATCTTTTTCATCTTCATCTTCTTGCTCTTCATGATCTTCTTCTTCTGTTGTTTCTTCCACTGGTGCTGCAGGGAGGGAATTCGGTCGGTCTAAAGCCTCGGACGTGGGCTCTGTGAAGGTGCAGCTGAGTTGCTTGGAGAGGCGGCTGTTGACCACGCGGTCTTCCTCCTCCTGAGGCGCGTAGTCCCCCACCTGCAGCAGCTTCTGCAGCCTCCCGTGGCTCCTGGGCGTCAACGGACGCGTGCAAACCTGCTGCATGTATTCATTCAGCAGCACTTGTCTGGCCTCGACGGTCTCCGGCTGCAACGAGGCTTTGCGACTCCACCAGATCTTGGGCGGCAGTTTGACGGTGACGCGCGGGGCGTCCTGCGCCAGCTTGAGCTTCTTGGCGAAGTGCGAAAAGTGGCGGAAGCGGATGAGGCGGTGGTAGCACACGCCGTTGAAGTTCACCGACGTGCGGTACACTGTGTAAGCCAGAGGCGAGTCCGGGTGGCGCGTCTGGGAGCCGATCACAGCGACGCGCAGCTGGCCAGCCATGCTTCTGCTGGAGACGGCGGGTCTTCGTGGACTGGGTGGGGAGCGACGTGGGACCCCGAGGCAGCCCAAAAGACGGGAGAAGAATCCGCTCAGCACGATGGACGACGATTAGTACAAAGAGACTAAAAGCTAAAACTGGCCAAAACGGCAACTTGCTCTTGAGCACTCCGGCGCAAAACGCAGAATGAACGGGATGTGGGGGAGGTCTGATGCTTATTATCGGCGATGTTTACCGGAAAACGTCTACGATCGGAAATAAGCGGGAGTTGGGACAATTGGCGAATAGAACGTGCGATCGTAGGTAAATTTCACGAACTTACCGCACAGTTGGAGAGAGAACGTTTGGAGCGTGTCGACGCCCCGCTATGCCGTCCTCTCGACTCGACCGTCGAGAGGACAGCGAGACTGTCTTTGAAGGCAGGCGAGTCGAAACGTTGTGTGCACGTGTCATAGCCCCGTAGTTATGCACTGCAGCTCGGTCTGGAGACCAACTGATCTACACAGTCAGCCACCCACGAAAGACGGAATCGGCTGCGGTTGCGTAATGATGGAAATCCGCGATTTCAAGACGGTGACGAGAAAGGCACAACCTGCTCTATGAGGTCACCATCGTCTGTCCGCCCGCCTCCACTGCGCTGCGACGCTCGATGGCTGGAGGAATCGGCTTTCGATGCCGACGTTCATGGCGCCTGGCTGCAGCCATTGTGTGTGTGGCCAGCGGCGAGTACGGTTCCCGACACTGATGATTAAGTCGTGTGCAGCATCTTCAGTCGCCGACATTTCGCTCATCGTTCTTATCCACGCACGCCACGCTCCATTACCAAATTAATGATCTATTTTGCACCTTATTATTGCGTCAATATCCTAATTTTACACCTCGTTTTACGCACAATATTCCCTAGATTGGAATATACGAGCGGTTTGGCTTGTAAATATTCCCTCTAACCCCTCAATTATAATATGGAACATAAAATCAGCAGCATTTCCTATCCTCGGGGACTTAATTCGGAAAAAGCCACACTTCTGTATACAAAATTGTGTCGTCAACGTTCAAAATATATGTACGATGAGGATCTGTAGCTTTGCGTTGTTAATGCTTATGTACCAGCAAACGCAACGTTATTTAGATAACTAATATAGTGAGTGATACGCGAGAGATTTTCATTTTAGGAGAGTTTTGTAAGCTGCAAATTGTACTCACAATGAATTAATACCGCTGTTTTGGCCACAGGGATACCCTTAGAATAAAAGGTAGGTTCCGATTATCGAATGGATTTTCTGTAAAAGTGAAAATTTGGTGTTATTCTGATTTATATTTTTTTAAATTATTTGTTCGACTTCATTTCATTCCTGATATTCGTGCTCCATTTTTGATCTAAAACAGACACAGTTTTTTGTCGTTTTTTTATTGGTATGTGTAGTTCAACAACGTTCTCAACATGCTAAGGGTTCTTCACGTGGACATTCTCATTTACTTGATGGTTCATAGAAATTCGCTATCGCTATCTTCCTGGATGGTACTTTGCGTCATCTTCTCGCTGGCCAGGAAGCTCAGGTGCTGCAACATGCCAATGTGCTCCTGGTCTGCCTCCCTCCTCGGTTTGGTGTCCAATACAGCCACCGTGCCGAGCGCGTGGCCGTCACGCGAGAAGATGGTGGCACCAGCATAGTAGCGGATCTTGACTGCACCCTTGTCGCCCTTGACCATCGGATTTTCACGGAATCGCTCGTCGTTCTTGGTGTCCAGCACCACCAGCACGCTGGGCTGGCAGATCGTGTGCGCGCAGAACGACAGCTCTCGAGGCAGCGTCGTGTGTGCCATACCGATGTTAGCCACCAGGTGCTGCTCCTCGTCCTCGATGATGCTCACATAGGCGATCGGACACTTCATCGTCTTGGCCGCGACCTCGCAGTACATGTTGAACTTGCCCGACAGACCGAGCTCACGGATGTTGAGTTCGCGCAGGACGCCCAAACGCTCGTCCTCATCAACCGGGTAGGGCGGTTCAGGCCACGGGTTCAGCCACACGCCACTGCTGAGCGTACTGCTGCGGTTCCGATCGGCAGCCGAGCCGTTCGACGTCTTCCGGCTTGAATTGGACGAGACCGCGCTGCCACCGCCTGGACGCAGGAAACCTGTTGACCCGGCCGACGTCGGGCTGTCCAGCGAATGGAACGCCACGCAGGATACACATACACGCATAGACCGGGACTGGATCCGGTGATACAACGAGCAACTGTTGCAGATGACCTCGCCGCAGGCTCTGCAGTGGTGCTTGCGCTTGAACATGTTGAAGCGCTTGTTACAGATATGGCAGCTGAAGCGGTCTTCGTCGTTGACCCACGACGTGTGCTGGATCACATCGAGTCTCGGGAGTGCGACCGCACGAGATGAGCGAGTGTTCCGGAAGGACGACTTGCGCGACGGCATTCGAGACCTCGAGCCTGGTGTCATGTGCCCATTATGGTGGCCGTTGTGCATTTGCGAGGCTCGGAACCCGCCCATCGGAGTGATCGAATCGATAGATTGAGACTTGCGAAGAGAGACGCGATGAGATGCTCGAGGCATCAACTGGCTGCTCTGCTCGTCCACTGTGTTGAGATTGTGCTTGGGGAAGTTGTCTTTGTAGGTAAATACATCGTCCGAGTAGTCCGAGGACACGTCAGAAATTCCAGAGCCTTCAATATCGTTCGAGGCCGACGTCACGGAACGCGGAGACGAGTCTGAAGACGCCGTCGAGCTTTCCGTGTACTGGGTCACGGCCTGCATCTGCTGCTCACGTAGTTTCTTCGCACGGTCCACCTCCATACGCCTGGCACGCAGCCTTCGACGATATCTGAATCGACACTGCAGCATCCGCACAACGGCGATAAAACCCACATACTTTTTGCGCTGCACCACCGTCCGAATGAAGCCCTGAACCTTGCCCGCATTTTTCCTCCGGATCATCATAATTTGGCGGCGACGACGCAACTTCTGCTTCTTCTTGTAGCGGAATCGAACCTGAAAAGTCCGCACAGCATGGAGGTATCGCAAGTACCAGGCGCGAGCACTTACACACAACACCGCATAGAAAATCTTGATCATGTGGCGGCGCAGACGCTGCGAGCGCATATCCTCGAGGAATTCGTACGTTGGCTTCTTCATAAACATCTTCGTAGATCCCATCTGAACGCCCACAGATATGCACTTCATGGCAAACTGGCCCTGGTCCGGTCGTTCACAAGCACCCTGCGGATTAGCGTCGTTCTCCTTCGGAATCACGTCAAGCAGGCCCTTCAACAGTTCCTTGGCCTCACTGCTAATGACTGCCATGCCTTCACCCGTGTCCGTATCAGGCAAACCAAACGAAGTCTCTTGCTTCTTTGCAAGCAATGGGTTTTTTGCCCTCCTCAAGCTGAAGTAGCGAGCGACGAATTCATCGTGCGGTAAACGGATCGGGTACCCTGCCCTGGCCACGCGAACCGCTTCCATCACACCGTTGCAGCGCAGTTGGTTCAATACACGTTCGCGCTCGTAAATGCCTGCCTTGCACAACTCATTCGGCTTGAGGCAGCGCACATAGTGCGGGTTAGTCTGCTGTAGCGTCTCCAACAAGGTCGTCAACTGCTCCTTGAACTGAAGGCCCACACTTGCACCACGGTGCTTGCTGGTTTGAGCACGTTGACGCGGTGAGGACTTCGCACGGTCACGGGAGCCACCAAGGCCCTCACACAGCGTACGAGTAAAGCTGTCTTCCCGCGTGGAATACACTAGCATATCCACAGCCTCTTGGTGGAGAACGTCCTTGTTCTTCTCCAGGAATCCATCTGAAGAGTATTCTACGTGACCTGCGTAGTGTACAATCGTGAAGAGGCCACGTGCGCGCTGAATTCGAGACGCCTCGAAGCGAGAGTGGCTTCCACAGGCGCGGTAAAGCTTGGACGCCAAAGTTGTGTCACTTCCCTTCGGCATGACACACTCCTCGTCGATGAGCGAGAGAATGCCAGTTGGGCGCTGCGAAATTAGGTTCACACAGTCTTGGTTATCGCAGAACTCAATGTACTTCCAGTCGACGCCCTGCGACTCGTACTCACGCTGTTCCGCCTTGAAAACGTAGTCGTTAAACTGCTGCTGCAACGTCTCATTGGCGAAGTTGATGCAAAGCTGCTCGAAGGAATTCTTGGGGAACACCTCAAAACCGAAAATGTCCAGAATCCCGATAAAGTGGAGACCACCCTTAGCTTTCTGGCTGTCGTCCATCTTGAGGAAGTGGTTGATCTTTTTCACCATCCAGTCAAACAACCGCCCATACAACGCCTTCGCGAGAGCGTCGCGGGCATTGTTAGCTTGGGCTGCGGAGAGCTTCATGCTCACAAAGTCAGTACCGGCACGAATCCGACGCACACTCAGCGCACGCTCCAACTTCGTAGCATCCACAGCCATCAGCGTAGCCGCGGCATCGCGCGACCAAATGCAGCTAGGTGCCAAGTCCGACTTGCCGGCTCCAGGTCCCATCGACTGACCTAACCTGTCGCTGTTTTCATCGTGCTCGAAGGACAAATTACCAATGTGCATGAGCGCCGCCAAAATGTCGAAAATACCTGCGCGCTCGGCCTGCGTGAACCCCACAATGTCCATAGCGTCCATGACTCGTCGGAACATGTCCGAGTCCTTAACTCCATCCCGACGCTCGTAGCACTCGCTCTGGTTCAAAAACCGATAGTGGAGGAACTGGCGCGTGGCGTCCGTCACTTCTCCGTGATCTCCAGGCGGCATCAAGTGGCCCTTCGGTGGGTCCAAGAACCAACGCTTCCTCGCCGCGGGTGCCGCGCCGATCGCCATTTCGTAAAAGATGTGATAATTCCGCTCACCTTTAGACTGCGACACAAGCCGCACCTTCTCGAGCAAATAGGTCTGAATACTAGCTCCTGTAAGCCTGCCACCACTAGTGAAGTGCAGTTTGATAAACTTGCCGAACCGACTCGAGTTGTCGTTGCGCAGCGTACGCGCGTTACCAAAACTCTCGAGCAGAATGTTCGTCTGCAAAACTTTAGCAGCAATGCCTCCGACGCTCTTCCCGGCCACGGACGCCGCTAGATTATTAGCTCCAGCTTGGGCGAGATACTCCATCAGGAACTTGGTACTTTCCGTCTTGCCACTTCCACTTTCTCCACTCACAAGGATACTCTGGTCGCTCATAGCTCCATTCAGGCCCAACATCATGGCCTTGTACGCCTCGCCAGCCACTTGGTAGATGTGTGGGGGCATGGGTTCGCTGCCTTTGCTCCGCATGGAGGAATTTCTTGCTTCGAACGACAGCAAATAATTCGCCATCGTGTCTTTGCTGTAGACATTGGGGATCTTCTGGAACGGGTTCACCGCCAACAGAATGGCCCCCGTATTGGTGTAGATCTTCTGCTGCGTGAAGCGCGTCTCGAGCGCCGACAGGATCGTCGTCTCGTCCAGCTCGATGAGCTGGGTCAGGTCGTCCACGTCGAACTGCTGGCCCTGACCTGGAGTCACCACGCGCACGTCGGGCGCGTCCTGATTCACGTCCGCGGGGACTCCGCGTTCCGCCACGCTGCCGTCCTCGAACTTGACGACGATGACGGCGCCCGACGCCTCGATGGGGCTCACGTAGCGGTCGATGACCATTCCGCGGCGCCATTTCTGGGGCGCCAGCTCCACTTCCACCTCCGCGCCCACGTCCATGGCAGCTCGAAGCGGGGATTGGACACTGGGCTGCTGCCTGCCTGTGCGATGCCTGCCTGCCTCTGGATGCGAAGGTGTCGGTCGGGCCGTTATGGGGGAGTCGAGTCGAGTCCCAGCAATGTCACCTCGAGTAATGACCCCGGCCCGTTTTTCCGGCTGGAAGGCTACAACCCCACACCCAAATACGGCGCGACCAGGTTTGAAGCGGCCGTATAGTGAAATGAAGAAGTCGGCCGTTTGTGTTATGCTCGACGGTACCGTGCTGAACTGTCTTTTTTTTCGTCGTCTGTGGTGCTTTGGAGCGCCTGTACAGTATGGGATCGTGGGGTTGGCAAACTTCACCGAGCGATTCTTGCTGCGGAGGAGGTTTCTCTCTCCAGTGCATGCAGCCCACTAATGCAATCCAAGTGTATGTGTTGCACCCGTGTCTAACAGCTAAAGCGCATTAGTTTGTGGGACTCGGAGGACTATAATAGCACGTATGCTAGCCGCTGCTGTTGGTGGCACCGAACGACTCGTGTTGACGAGCGAATGGCGCCAACTGCCTGTCACCTGCGTTGTCTTTCATAGAGGGAAAGACCACACACGCACAAAGACGACGAGGGCTAGTAAGCCTCGGCAGCAACGAGCTTGAAAATTTTCACTCTTCACCATGCTGCTGCTTGCTGCGTCTGGTGTCGGGTCGTCTACCAAAATCCAGACCAAAGCAAGCAACGCCGCTACGTGACGCCGCAGGTTTCTTTGCATGCTGTGCATCGATCGACGGGCGTTCGCGGCGTCTATGATATGGCAGGAAGGCATCCAGTCGTTGGCCCAAGCACTTTTCGACTCGGGCAAGGCTTCTTCCCAGAAGAATTTCGAGAGTTTTCCGCAACGGAAAACTCGGTTGTACTACAAGGCTCGTGGGAGCTGCTCATGGTTCGCTCTCATTCCACAAGTTGCAGTCTCCTACTCAAGCGACCTCGATCGAGCCATGGCACAGATTCGCCTCGCAAGGGGCGGGGCAAGGCGGCTGGAAAGGCAAAGCCAGCGTCCAAGAAGAAGCGCGCGAGGACGTCTGGAGGCAAGAAACGCAAGGGCATCGACGGAGATAGCAAGAAGAATAAGAAGCAGCGAGTCGCGCAAGACGGACGCGTCCTCGAAGGTCCTGACGTGTGGTTCCACCAGGAAGTTGCAGACGACCTCTGGGCTCCTGACGACGTTCGGGACAGCGCAGCGGTGCCTGCGATCTTCAAGCCTCTCCAGGAGTCGTGGTTCCGAGTGACGCACTGCGTGGACACCAACCTTACCGGTTGGCACCCAAAGATCACTGACTTCGTCGTGGAGCCGCCCAAACCACGCAAGAAGAAAGCGCAGAAGCTTAAAGAAGTGAAGGCCCCTGTGATGCTGCCACCTATCACGAGCTGTACGAAGGTGGCGTTGAAGCCGTCATCGGAGCAAAAGACAAAGCTGAACCAAATGTTCGCAACTCGTCGTGCTGTGTACAACAAGCTTGTCGCCGTCTCCAAGGAAGAATGTGCTACGCGTTTGGCTCAAGGATGCATCAAGCCCAAGGCACTGGCGCAGCAGTACCGTCCGATGTCGACGAAGGAAGGCGTTCGACACCACTTCCGAAACAAGAAGAAGCTTGCAAAGCATCTTCAGTGCAATTCGGATGTTTTCGTTGGAGCCTTTGACGACTTCCAGGATGCTGTCGTCTCGAGCACCGCGCTGTTTGACGCTCTGAAGGAGAAGGGCAAGAAGACGACGTTCCCGGTCATCGGGTTTAAGAGTGTATTTGCGCGCTCAGACTCAATGGCGCTGCGGACAGACCGCGGGTTCTTCGTGTCCAAGGATCGCACATCAGTGCACTTCCACAAGTCGTTCATGGGCAAAAAATGGATCGAGCTGTCCGAGCCTCTGCCTGAGGTCACCACAATGGTGCGTCTAGTGCGTACCCGTGAGGGGGGGCTTCTACTTGTGCGTGCCTACCTGCAAGAACTTTGCGCCTACGCTGAGCACTCGAACGGGTGCTATTGATCCAGGCGTGCGCTGCTTCATCACATTCTACGATCCCAGCGGCCGAGTATTCAGCATCGCAGACCCTGACGAAAAGATACTCCAGCGACTCAAGATTGCAGACGCACTACGGCGTGAGCTGGCTCAGCTCGAGAATGATCTTACAGATCCACCATATCGGGGCAAGAAGAAGACGGCGGCAGAATGCGTCGTCATCACTGAACTGCAGCGAAACAAGCGGCGACGTCAGCGCCTGCGTCTGCAGATCCGTCAGATTCTCGCCAAGGTGACGCGCATGGTGCACGACATGCACCAGAAGGTCTCAAAGTGGCTGTCACTGAACTACCACGAGGTGCTGCTGCCAACGTTCGAGACCCAGCAGATGGCCGCTCGATATGTCCGAGAAGAGCGCCTGGACATCACGCCTGAAAGCTTTTTCGCTCCAGCTGAAGAACTCGTGCTTCGGAAACGGAAGCGGAAGCTGCGTCGCCCGACTGTCCGCGCCATGATGACGCTGTCTCACTTCAAGTTCAAGAAGATGCTGGAGTACAAGATGCAGCGAACGAGCGGTCGAATGGTGGAAGTGCACGAGGAGTACACGTCCAAGACCTGCTCAGGCTGTGGCCGCATCGACAAGAAGCTCGGCGCCAAGAAGGTCTACAGGTGCAAGCACTGCCACCTAGTCCAAGATCGAGATGCTAACGCAGCACGGAACATCTTCCACAAGAACGTGGGTGTGTCCGTACTGCGCGACCATTTCACCGGTGTTCCTGCATCGGGGAGTCCTGCTAGCTCTGCGCTGGCGTAATAGGCCCAACAACCGTAGGTTCAGCTTAGGACGGAGACCGTGATGCTATTCGGGTAGCCACGGACAACTAGAGGCAACTATGTTAGGAGAGAAGAGGATCGGGCTCAGCTATCTAAATTCCACACGCTGCTACATTATCCGACGAGCTTCTCTATGCTATTGATGAGTCATGGACACTGTCTTCTTCTCCTTCTTCTTCTTCATCCCGCGGTTCAGAAGCTCTTTCTCGCGCGGTACCAATCGCAACTCTCGCACTGTCGTCAAGAAGCCGAACAGCAGTGAGCCCAACGCTTCGTGTGTCAGCACTCGGACATCGCTGCCACTTCGACAACCTTTCAGTGGGCGCCCGATGCCGTTTGCTCCCCTATCTAAACATGACGAAGTGTTCACGATCACTTGGCCATCTGCTTGTACTACCTTAGTCACCACAACCACCATCGCGTCGTAGTCTACCCGAAATTGTGCCTTGCTGTGATGCCACGACGATAGGCGCACTGGTTAGAACTAAATTTCAGACCGGACCCCAAAGAACTATCCATGACGCTCTACTTACACGACTTGCAACAGCACTTGGACACTGTGTACCTCTGCAGCCGTCATCGGTGCAGGCTGGAGTAAAACGCTGGATAAATAGAGGGCGAACTGCCCGATGGAGTCTACGGGTGGCTCATCTGAATCGGTTGTCCACGCCGTGCTTTTGTTGCGTCGCTCGCGATGATATTTCTGAATGAGGACGAACAGGAACGTCGGGAACGGCCGATGTGTTTTCGCCTCAAACTCTGCTTCTACTGCGCAGCAAAATGGTCCAACCCCAAGACATGGATGCGCGCGCAAGTGCACACACAAGTGAGTAAACTCCCTGCATCATAGCAACAAAAATTTGCAGCAACGAACCTGCGTCGTTAATATCTGCAAGTGTAGGTGGCGTCGTGGCCCCCAACGCGGTCATATCCTTCTGGACGCGGTCGCAGATCTCTAGCATCGCGGTTTTCAGCTGTGCAAACGTCACCACATACTGTCTCGCCAGCCACTGGAAGTGGAACGCCTGCCTTCTCGCTTGGTCTTCGGGGTCCAGCGACTCCATCCCCACCAAACTGTTCCGACGTCGATTGGAGAGGAACTCGAAGTGCGACGGGTCGTCCTCCAGCTTCTTCACCCCAGGAAAGCGATACCTCATCACATCCGTCGGCAGCGTACGAAACGTTTCGTCCACAGCTTCGTATCTCGCCTCCAGACCTTCCGCAACTATCCTCAGTCGATTCACATCCAGCGAACTGAAGCGTGCCCCCTTCCTCGCCCCACACATCATCAAAATCTGTCGTCAAAAGACAACAAAAAAACTATTATCGATGAAAAATAATTCTACCCCAATAAAGAATTGGCCGTACGTCGTTGAGCACATGGAGATAGATCCTCTCGGTGGCGCTGCTGAGGTTCAGCGCCTCGCTCTCCTCTGGCGTGGGCTTGTGGTAGCGCAATCCGTCGATGAAGCGCAGCATCTGCGTCGGAGGCTTCACGTCGTACGCCGTCTCGTCAAAATTCTGGACGTCACCAGCAAAACACAGCGTCAGCAATTGTCCTACTGCGTGTAGTGTCCAAAATGCATCGATACGCAGTGACGCACCTCAAAGATTGGCTTTTTGACAACTTTGCGTAGGGCCACGTCGGGCAGCACGAAGCGGCCGCTGCCGGTGGTGGTCGCGCCCGCCAACTGGAACACGGAGGCCGGGCGCGGCGCCGGGAAGCTCACGTTGATATCGTCGGCCCCGAGCTCCGCCGAGAGCGGCGGCGGCTCGGCGTTCGGGCCGCTCGTGTGCGCCATATACACCCCAAGTGAAGTGAGTGATCTATTCTCCGTCCAGTTTTGAATCAGGCCCTAACCCGCGTCCGCCATCTATCTATCAATAATAGATGTACCTATAAATAGATCGCGGCTCCTGATTGGTGGGCTTTATATGAAGCACCTTCAAGCTTGTATGGGGTCGAGGACGCTCATCGTGGGCGGGGGCGTGACGGGCGCAGCGTTGGCGCGACTGCTGCAGACGGCGGGATACGCGTCGGAGGTGGTGGTATGGGACTGCAACAGCATCTTGGGAGGGAGGGCCATGGCCAGGTGCGACGCTGATTGACAAGGGGTTGGTGGCCGTCTACTGGAGTGGTGACGACGTTTTGGTTCCCTCTCTTGGTGGCAGATCCTTCCCCAAGCAACGGGACGTTCACGTGGACATGGGGGCGCAGTACTGGACGCCGAGGTCGGATAGCAACGACGATTTCCGTCAAAAATTGGTGCAGAGCGGCCGGTTGGTGCCGTTTGCGGAGAACGAGATCGCCCAGGACCCGTTTCGAGGAACTTTTAAGACGCACTTTGTGTGTCCCGATGAGAAGGGTTTCCGAGCCATGGTGGAGCACTTGCTGGAGGGTACGGACGTTGGCTGGCGGTTCTGTACTGTAACGAGCGCTCAGTCTTGTTTTCTACTGCTGTCAGGGACGCAGACGAAACTCTCGACGCATTTTGAGAGTTTCGAGGTGCTGGATGATAACCGCATCCAAGTAACGACCAGCGAGGGTGAGACGGAGATTGTGAACGAGTTGGTGTTGACGTGCCCCATCCCGAATGTGAGATCACTGCCCCGAGATTTCTTTCGTGCCGTCCAAATTCTCGATTGACAACTGAGATGTGGGTGCACTGACCAGGTTCTGGCGATTCTCAAGAAGACCAAGTCGTTCCAGGTCGCACCGGAGGTTGTGCGTGCATTGGAAGATGTCAAGTATTCGCAGCGGTTTGCTGTAGCCTACGTCTTCGACGCAAATGCGGCGGGTGCAGTGCAGCAGCTAGGGTGGACAGCCAAGTACATCTCTGGCGACGAGAGTGATATCATCCGCTTCGTGTGCTGGGACCACCTCAAGAAACAGGCAGGCGATCAGTCCCCACCTACTCTGATTGTGCATACGTCGGTGGCCTTCGGGACCACCGCATTAATGGACGAAACTAGTCGAAACGAGGAGATTCTCGCCACCATCACCAAGTCACTTCGGGAGATTTTGCCGTCGCTTCCCGCTGAGAAGGGTGTGCGTTTGCATCGCTGGCGGTAAGTCTATTGATTGTTTGGTTAGTTGATAAGTTATTAGCTCACGAAGTTCTGTCGCCGTGCAGTATCTCGCAAGTGACTGTGCCGTACCACGACCCGAGCATTTCAGATGGAGAAGGCCCTCTGAGCACCCTCGTACTCAACACCAACCCCCGCATCATCGTGGCCGGCGACAGCTTCCTCGGTTCGGGTTTTGACAATTGCTTCGTATCCGCAAAAGCTGCTGCCAATTTACTGCAAGGCAGCAGCAGTGCACTCTGACCCAATGAAAGTTGCGGCGGTAATGTTCGGTGGGTGCGTCCGCATCCAATGCGGAGGAGCAACACCAACCGTCCGATTTGCCGCTGCAACAAACGCGCGCACACCGCCATGCTCCAGCTGAAGAGCGTGCCGGGGTCATCTCCTGTAGAGCTGGTCGCGCGCTGGTAACAAGATAGGGTGATACATAAACTACCAAAAACCAAGAATCGTTGCCCGATGGTGGTGTTTGCGCGCCGTGTGTTAGTGGAGTAGTCGACAGCATACGTCTGCTACGCCGTTGACTCTGGGGCTGATTTGTCACTTGGCGCTTTATGGCTGATGTTGACAATGAAGTGCGTAACGCGAGCAGTGCAGCAAGTGATTCGAGCTTACTGATAAAGGCTTGAACCTCAAGAGAGCAAATTGAATGACAAAACTGGGGCCAGAGTCTGGTATCGCGGGTGGCGTCCTGGGCAGCTACAACTTGCATTATGAATATGAAGATACACGTGATAATAGTAACTTCGAAATTCGTATTCACGAGAGTTCAAGACGTTTTTTTCGTATATGCATGGTGTTGCAAGTACTTTTGTATGCCTTTTCTCTCTTCTTTCTTTCAGAATGAGTTACGTTATCGAGAACGCCAACACAATAGCCACGATGGCCGTGGGCACACGGATCCATCACGTGAATAGCTGGTACCTCCACCACTCATCAGCCGGATGGACTTGTCGATTGTTCGGATAGAAACTCAGATCCGCGTGTTCCTTGCACAACAAGCCCGTCTTGCCGATCGCATTATTGCGTCGTGACACCGTGTCCACTGCCGCTTTCATAAACGGATTCACCTCGAGAACCGACAAACGGTTCAACATACCTTCTAGGTGCCAATACATTTTTCCAATCACCACCGCATTTTCAAAGTGGCCGGTCGACAGTTCACCGATGAACTTCATGATATCGGTCGAGAGAGACGTGCTAGTAATGTTGGGCGGCAGCCTCGACAGCCAAGTTGGCGTTTCCGGTGCTCCAGGGGCACAGAGGTCGATTGCGTTCGCGCGTTGAACAAAGTTTTCCAGGTTCTCCGGATCCCAATCGATGAAGATCCCACAACAGTTTGGGTCAAGGTAGCCTTCCTACATTAACATTCACACAATTGCAGGACAAGTCAGCTTCTACCTGTAGCGAGTTACACTTCTGAATTACATACCAGTACGTCGTAGCTCATGAATGCTGCTCTCGTTGATCGGTGAAATTAGTTTTTGATTTTTTTTAAGGAAAACTACTCTAGCTGTGGAACGAGACGAATTGTGACAGACACCGACCACTGCGTCAGCGGCAATTTTTTCCAGCTGGAACCTGGACCAGGTCGACAAGTTTGTCCAACAATTGAACACTATCGACCTCGGAGCTCCTGGGCCCCCGAAAGCGCCGTCGTGGTTGTCGACGATGCCGCCCAACATTACCAGCGTCTCGCTCATGACGGATATCGTGCAATTTCTTTCGTATGGGGCGTTGGGAAACTTCGGGGGTGTTGTGGTGCTTGCGAAAAATATGTCGCAGTACAACAAAGTGGTGGCCAACTTGTTCATCGTCGAGGGTCACCCATTCATGCAAGCAGCCATGAAAAACAAGGAACCAGGCCAAGTCATTATGTTGGCACGCACAAGAGCGTTGTACCAAGAATTCACCGAGGGCTTGAAACAATTGCCCAACACTTCTGCGTTGTTCCCCACTCGCCAGCTATTCGCGTGACTGGTTGGCCAACACGCACTTTAGCTAGTAGCTCTGAAGTGCGGGTGGAGTAGTCGAGCATTGGTTTTGCCTTTTTTCAATATCAAGTTGTTTCTCGAGCACTATCGAAGAAGAATTCCGATGACCAACGTGCTTTCCCATGCAACTTCGTTTTGTTTTCCTTTTCCATATAGAGTTGAGATCCTAAGGTTAGATCCTACCTTCGTCGGTTCGGGTTTTGACAATTGCCTCGTATCCGCAAAAGCTGCTGCCAATCTACAGCAAGGCAACAGCTCTGAGCCAGATGGCCCAAAGTGAAGCCATGTCCTCATCGGAATCTATCTCAAATACCGTTGACCTCCTTTCTTATTTGATACCTTGATGAGAAGAGAAGAGAATCCAAGAAGTCCTTCTTCATCAAGTTTTTCTGAACTTTGTGTGCGGTACACAGCGTAAATCAGGGCAATCATTATCCATTTGGCGACCAAGGCTTCCTCGCACAGGCGGCAACAGCTATGGATCTCCCGGAGTTGAAAGGTAAGCTGCGTCTGCTGCTGCAGCTTGTGAATATACTGTAGAGGGTGCTGACGCAGCATTTACCGGACTTTTGCCAGGCTATTTGCGCAAGAAATCGCGCCACGACCGATGGCAGCGGCGCTACTTCGAAGCCACAACGCACTACCTCACATACTACAAGGTGCGACGAGCAACGGGTAGAGCATACTACTACGATTCTAATCACTGTCGCTCTACTGAAATTCCTGTAGAACCGGGAGAGCGAAAAGCTGCTGGCGTGCATCGACTTGTGGCGTACCCAGACCATCGACTTTAACCCAACGGACGGCGACAAACTCGAGTTCTCCATCGCTATCGGCGATCAGTCGTATCTACTCAAGGCTGACAGTCAGGATGACGCTACACGGTGGGTCCAGGGACTGCAGGCTCGACAGCACCGGCCTGAAGGCACGCCCTCCGAGGTCTTCAGTCTGCGCAGCGAGCACATGGACGCGGAGAGCGACGCGTCCAGTGAATATGGTGGCCGACGTCCTAGAAATGCGTCATCGGACACTGGCTCCGTGTCGAGTCGTCGCTCATCCCTGTCGTACGAGGCGCAAAACCCCGTGGTGCCGAACGCCAACGCCATCGCCAGACTGTCGCTGTCGCATGCGGATGCCCCGAATCCAGTGGTCCCCAACGCCAATTTGATCGCTCGCGCGTCGTTTTCGCACGCAGAAGCTGTCAACCCGGTTGTCCCGAGTGCGAGTGCTATTGCTGCTGCCAATACAGGGCCGAAGTACCCAATGGTGAACACCAATCAGCAGGTAACGCGGTCTACGGTTACGACGACTGCCGCTGGGAAGACAGTAGACGAAGGAGAGCCTGCGAGCGGCCAATGTTGTGCGCCGTGCCTGATCATGTAACCTGCGGATGACAAGAGGTGATTGTTGCTCCGATTTCTTCTTTCGACGGCGATGGAGGGTGAGGGACGGCGTTGTGTTGCGTTGATGCGTATCAATCTGCTGCGACTGACGCGCCGTTCATTCCCGCTGAATTGTCTTTTGTAGACCGTACGAACGCCACAGAGTCGATGTCTTCACTGTCCTGGAGACACCATGGCTACCTAATAAATATCCAACACTGCTTTTCCGAAACGTACTTGCACACCAGCGTGTCCTTCGTCCCGACGCAAATTATCCCGACTAAGCACTAAGTGGACGCTCGTCCGCTGTCGAGCACCACTGTACTCGACCGGCTGTCCGCCGTTGAAAAAAGCAGCTTCCCGCGTCCGCCGCCGTCCGCCATCTACAACCCACATCAATTCGGTGTGTTTTTCAAAGTCTCCATCTACAACCCACATAAAACGGCGGGGTTTTCAGCGAATTTAATTCTTATCGTCGCCCACAATTACACCACCAGCAGACCAGCGCAGCCATGGGGAGCTCCGACGGTAGGTTCCCTGCGCTTCAATCCGCTCTACGATGGAGCCCTCCGTGTCCGTACTAACCTCCTGCGTGTTCTCCCGTCCTCCGCGCTGCTCTGCGCCGCGTCTCCGACAGAGGACGAACGCAAGAAGCGCAGCATTAACGAGATGTTCGGCGACGAAGACTCGGACGACTCTGGCGACGAGCAGATCCCTCGCAGTGCGTACCTCCCCCCTCCACACGATAAAGCCCACAAAGATGTCTCTATGTCCGTCGAGTGCTGACCAAAAGTCCCATCTCTCCCTTGTTGACAGCCACGACCACCACCACGGCCGACGCCTCGGGGTATATATTTCCTGCCAACTTTAATTCTTGACAATAGCACTTTTACTGACAAAGTACTATTACTACTTTTTCTTGCAGGTTGTTCGGCTCGGACTCGGAGAGCGACGATGAAGAGGAGAAACCAGTCAAACGCGAAGCATCCCCACCCCCAAAACGTGCCAAAAAGTCCCGCGACGACGACGGTGGGCAAAAACGTCGCGATGGCGGTGATGAATACGATTCCGGGGAGGAAGCAGTGGCCAACAAGGACGACGACGACTTTATTGACGGGGACGACGACCTGGCTGATGTATTGGGAGAATATGCCGAGGATCGCCAGCAGTTCGACGACGAGCGGCCGATGGGGGACGAGCCGGAGCCGACGCAGCAGCAGAAGGACGACTTTTTTGACAGGACGCTCAAGTCCCTCAAGACAGGACGCTCCCGCAGCAAACTCAACTTGTCGCCGCAGGAAATGGAGCAGATTACGCAGGAAGTGCTCTACCGCATGGACAAGGCCTATGCAGATGATCTGGCGAGCATTGCGGAGCGTCGCCCGGCGCTCGAGAAGATCAAGTTCATGGACAGCGCGCTGCATATTCTGCGCAAAATGCAGTTCCAGCCCATGCTGCTGGACTTCGACCTGCTCACGGTATGTTGATTTGTTGAGGTTGGCTATTTGCATAGTAGAACAACTGCGCTGACTCTGGTTGGTTGTGGGAGCAGATTGTGAAGAAATGGATCCAGCCTCTGGAGGATGGCGCATTGCCGAACGTCGGTTTGCGTACCAAGATGCTCGAGATGGTCAGCAAGATGCCAGGTAAGTGTAGTTTGAACGCGTTACCAAGTTTCGGTTGGAGGCGAAAACGTGAGTTTCTAATCTTTGCTACAGTATTCAAGGAGCACTTGAAGCGCAGTGGCCTCGGAAAAGTAGTCATGATGCTGATGAAGCATCCGCAAGAGGTATGTTAAAAGCGATGTGCTGAGTTAAAGGTCTCTCCCAGGAGATTAACGTCTTGGTGGTTGACAGACGCCTGAGAACAAGGAGCTTTGCCGCAGCTTGGTGGAGCGTTGGAGTCGTGCGGTCTTCAACAAGACGCTGGACTTCTCTAAGCTAGCCGAGCTGGAAGCTGAAAAGGCTGAGAATGAGGTGTATCGCCGTCGTGAGCGAGCGTAAGTCTTGCTTTGTGATCTGCTGAATGCCTACGAGAATCTGACCTGTTAATGTGAAACAGGCGTAGGCAGAAGAAGGCGAAAAACCATGCACGTGCAACCGACCGCGGTGGCAATGTGTTTAACGCTCGCACTACCGATCCCGATGTAAAGCCAGACATTTCAGAGCGTGCAGAGTTGCCAGAGCAGCTGCACATTGATTTCTTGCTGCGTCCACAGTCCAAGGTGGACATGAACGCCATGCAGGCCAAGAAAGTGGATCCGGATTCTCGCAAGGCACGGTTGGCCAAGCGAATGCAGGAGATTGCTAGGCCTGGAAGGAAGAGCAAGCGGGCTACGGGCGTCAGCATCGAAGGTAGATAAACCATCTAATCGCCAACGCGCCCATCGACATGGGTGCTGACAGGAACCGAGGCGCTTTTCGATCCTGTAACATGTGTGCCTCTGGGTAGCCATCGATTTCTTGCATTTTGCATACACGCTTGGTTCATCGCTTACATGAGCATTGCCTTTCTCCTATATCGTCGTTGGTACTAACTCGTGTGTTGTCTACAAGCGGGGTATTGCTGGGATTGAGCGAAACTCTCGAAACGACGCAATGGCGGTGGTAAATAGCAACCCTAGAGTTGACGCACCATGGTGAGCAAGCAGAAGCGCGGCGCTGGCGATGAGAGCAATGGCAATAGCGATGGGCACGGAGCAGCACCGAATCAAGACAAAAAGCTCGGGATGGACCAGATACGAAGTCGAATCAAACTAGTGGGCAAAGCAGAACTGGGTGATAGCACAGGAGAAGACGGTGAGGAGGAATCGGACGAAGACGAAGAAAACAACAATGCGCTTCGATTCCCCAATCGCTTTGCCAATCAGTTGGGCGAGCTAGCGGATTCTGAGCGTGTATTCCCTGCACCGACAAGCCACGTTGCTTCACTCAACCGTGAAATGAAGGTGCTGGAAACGCGCTACTTTCGCACACGACTGACTTTGGAGAAAGTGAATGAGAAGGTAAGGAGTTAGATTTGTTGTTGATCCATATTGCCTGTGTCTAGCATATAGCTTGGGCTCATCATGTTTTTACTTATCTGGTGCAGAATGACCTGCTTCGCCGTGAGATGAAGAAGCAGACGAAGCACAGCGCAAAACAGGAGCGTGAGATCTTTAAACTACGTCACTTGGTGCGTTGTCCATTCTTCTTGGCTTGATCTTGGCCTTCAATGCTAATGGTGTGCCATGAACTCTGTACGTTGCTACAGATTGATCGGATCCAGTCCGAGCGCAAGCAGCTTGAACAGCAGGCTATCAACAACCGTGACTACGCCAAGAAGATCGAGCAGCGTTTCTTTATGGGCACCAAGGGACAATCTCTGGCTCAGTGCAACTTGGAGCTGGGTTCTCGCCTACGCTCGTTGAAAGAAACTCTCCAAACGCAAAATGAAGCTATGGAGAAAACCGAACAAGAGCGCGACGAAGCCCGGGACAAGCTTTCCATCGTGCAACGAGCTCTAGAGACACGTCTGGAGTCATTCCAGCTAAACGGATGTCTGCATACAGGTCTTCTGTTCGAGATTTCAAAGCTGCAAGATCACGGTGAAGCTTTAGCTCTGCAACTTGCGCAAGAACGGAAGCAAGCGACCGCGTTGGCGGCACAGCTCAAGAGCTCTCAGAAGCGAGTAGAGGATTCGGAAGATGCACGAACTGTGCGTGAAACCTGGGTGGCGACGCTGGAGAAGGAACGTGCTGCGCTCGATGAGAAACTAGCGAGGCTGTCAGGTGACGTGCAGACCGCTGCGTGCGAAAAGGCTACGCTACTTCGCTATATTCACGAACAAGCTGAAGCCAAGTTCAAACTTGAGGCACGACTAAAGGATGAGCAAGCGCAACGACGGCAGGAACACGAGCGAGCACAGCACGCGTTGCAACTTTGGGAAGAGGAGAAACGGCAGCTTAAAACGAGTGTACAGACAGCCCGACAGGAGTCTGAACGACAGCGAGACGAGGGCGAGCGAATTCAGGTCACGCTACGTGAACAGCAAGAGGTCAATTCAGCCCAGCGAAGTCGAGAGGCAGAAATGAAGCTGGAGTTGGAACGACTGGCAAGTGCTCGCAAGAAATCTGAGGACGACTTCTTGGCAGCGAAGGATGTCTGCAGGGAGCTTCAAACCACCGTAGAGCAGCACGAAGAAAGTGGGTGTCAGCTGCGCTCCGAGATCGATGCACTACAAGCAACTCGTCGTGAGCTACTTGGCCAACTCGAGACGAAGCAGACTGAGGAGCGTGCACTTCGTGAAGCGATGGAGAGTGCCCTACAGGACCTTGCAGCATTGTCGAAGCAGCGCAACGACGCGGCTAAGGCGATGAGTGAGGCTGTGACCATCAGTGCGTCCTCGCTTGAAGAGCAGCAAGCTCTGGAACGCCAAGTGGAGACGCAGCGTACACAGATCGAGAAGCTGAAGAATGCCAAGAGTCTGCTACAGAATGCCATGCTGGAGCAACTCGCTGCCTTGCGCAAGCAATTGCATATAGAGCGACGGCAACGGATCGAGGCTGAGGCTCGACTCAAGCAAGTGAAGCTCCCAGCAATGCCAGCGACGAGTGCGCGCTGTGTTTCTGCAGTACGTCCCGTGGCAGCAGCAGTAGATCGACGCGGAAGCATGGACGCAAGAAGACCACCTGAAGCAGCAGAGTGGGAAGCACCACAACCGTTGCCATCAGCTCCATCGCCGTCGCCTGCCCCACTTCCCCCGTATCTGTCAACAGGTCCGCTGAATCACCGCTCTGAATCCGAGTTGCCACCAGTTTTGCATTCTCCATCGTCATCTTCATCATCTGCTTCTTCATCGTCTGGCGATGAAGACATTTGCAAAGCCCTAGATGATGAATTGAGCCCCGTCAAAGCAGCCCACAACGATTTGGATACTACCACTCCGCTGCCAGACGACGAAGACCAAGCTGAGTCCGAGGCAGAAGCGCACATATCCTTACTGGAACTTGCAGGAGACCTCGAGGGATAGTGAAAAATAATAAATAGCTTTAGACATACTGATAACATCCTCCTACATGGAGCACAAAATGTCGCCGTGGAGATATCCCACGTGCTTTCCTCCCCATGTCAGAGTGACATCGAATGGGATCGGTTCAGCCTCGCTGAGCACCGGCGCTGCGTGCATCATCAAGTCCGACTCCTTCAGACACAACACACCTTGGCCTCCGTGGCCCTTCTCGGCTTCAATGCTGATAGCAATGTGCACACCGCCGTTCACTGCCTTGGTGATGGCTGAGTGCGTCACGCCATTTGACATCGCCTCTCTCCACGACACTGTGCGGAAGTTCGTGTACGCCAACTGCGATTCTTCATCGTCATCCACACGAGCACTGGACTGGAAACCGTTTTGCACCAGGTGAGCGACCTCGTACACCTTCCGCTGGAGAGCGTAGACATCCTCAGACGGCAAAGGGAAGATCGTTGAAATGCTGATGGGTTCCACAGGCACCAGCTCAAGTCGAGAAGCAGCGAGAGCGGAGAGACGGTCGCTAGTCATGGCTAGAGGCTGCGTTCCCGCTGGCCCGGCCGTGAAATCCGAATACTGATTAGGTGTCGTCATCGTCGTCCTCGAGCTCGAGCCGCTACCAGAGCGCAATCGACTCTTTCGTAGCACTCGCCCAACCGCTTGGGCTATTGACGACTTCCTGCGACTCATGGAGATTCGAACACTGTGGTGCGATGACTCCCCACTGCTGGTTGTGCTGTTCGAGTTAATCGCTCCGCGGCTGTTTTGGCTTCGATGACCTGCTGTTGTTCGACTGCTAGACTGGTTCGACCCGTGTCCACGCCAACGGTATCCGGTGGTCTGCGCAACGGAGCCTCGATCATGATCTTCGTAAGTCCAGATGTTAGCATCGAGCTTCACCAACTTGATTTTAAATTCGTGAACGTCCCTCTTATCGCGAAGAGCATGATTGCCCTGGCGTAGGTCTGCGACGGCAGCTTCGTCCATGTTATACGAAAAGAAACGGTCGATCTCCAGCTCGTAAATGCTGCAGACTGGTTTGTGGGTGGACGTCACGATATTCTCGCATGACCAATAGCCCACATTTCTGATCCGTTGTTTTGTGTCACTCAACGAGTGTGCCAAGATGCGATCTTTGTACGCTGGTGGAGAATCTCCAACAAGCATTTCCTCGTCGGCCTCGCAGAAAAGATCTCTGCATGAACGCTCTCCGACCATCGAGAATGTCGCGGCGACACCGATTTTGCGCGGGAATGTTGGCAGAAACCGAATAGGAGGTTCTTCAAACCCAGTGAAGATTTCCTTGGCTTCGATCGATGCTCGTAGTTCGTCATACCGAAGCACTTCCAGCCACTTTCGAGCAGTGTTTTCCGTAACCAGGTCGGACTCCGACAAGAGATCCCGGATTTTCTTACGGTTCCCACGAGCAAGTGGAACGAAATGGCCACTCGACGCCAATCGATCGCTTGAACGCTGTTTGCTGGCCGAAGCCGATAGAGCTTGGCGGCCTTCCGATAAGCGTGATGGTAGTTGATCGTCCAAGAAAGAGGCCCAATTGTTGTGTTTGTTAACCTCCTCAGGTTCTTCAACCCCCTCGTGAATGATAATCGCCAAGCTGTCAGGATCCCGGTCATCCAAAAACGGTGTGTGGAGGACTGGTTGTCGAGATAAATCGGCAGGCGATTTCAACAGTGTAAACGGGACGTCGCTCTCGCAAGAAGTGTACACTTCTTCATAAATACTGTCACCACTTCTTGATGACGAGGCTTCAGCACTGCTCCGAAGACTATCCCATCCGTCGCTGCCTTCCTCCAAAATTGACTGATCGTGTTGAAGATCTGCGTTCTTTTTGCTCGTCTTAGCATCGCGAATAGCCTTGATTTGGGCTTCAATCGCAGTATCGGTCGATCTCTTCAGCGATTCAGCCTTATACGCTTGATCGAGTGATGCGGCCAGCGTAGAATTTGACATATCCACGTCGTAATTCAGATTTCCAGAGAGGATCGTGTGATGGTACAAATTCGGGAAGTCCACAGCTGCGCGGTCCGCGTCCATGCCAAACGAGTGAACGAGGCTGGAGGCAACCGCATGCTTCGCGAACATGTTGTTTTCCGGCCGGTATTGTCGCTGCGAGCTGCTGCTGAGTGAAGTGCCGAGATTGCACGACACAAACGCGATAGACGCATCAAAGTAGCGGATGGGGATGCCCACGACCTCGTTAAACGTCTTTCGCTGTGCCCAGATCCGTCCGTCGGCTGCTTGGAATTTAGCGTTGCCACTGGCGTCGTCGGCATTATTTACAAAAACGATTTGACACACCGACGCCTGCAAACAACACAACAAAAAAGATGTCAGCAATGCACAAGTGCATCAGAGCTTATAGCACTTACATCTTGCACGTGCCCACGCACAGCCGTTCCAGCAATTGATGTGATGGATCGATAGGCTGTGGGGTAGTTCACTTGGAGGAGATATCCCCGAATAACTTGCTCGATAGTCTGCACTTCGACGCAATGCTGGAGTGAGAACACGTACAGATCTTTCCCTGCCGGGATCCAGTCCTCCAGGTTGGTCGGGCACGAAGTCCAGTTCATATCGAACGTGGTAACAAAAATGGAGGCCGTGCCCATGTGATGTCGCTCCTGCTCCCGTAACCGCACCGACTGCCGCAGCAAGTCCTCTGATAGTTTGCTGTTCTTCGTGGACGACCCTCCACTGCTCGCCCACGGTTCTCGAACATGCCGCACCACCCAGATGTGGAACTTGCCGTAAATGACGGCATTGATAAATCCCTGCAGCGGCACAATAGTCGCGTGCAGGAAATCCAGCGTGAAGGACGTTTTGCCTGTAAACGTAGCGTACCCACGATCCACCACCGCCGGCAGCCAGCACAATATAAACCCCGAGATGTAGACCGTGAGATTGTGCACAACAGCGTAGTAGGCATCATTGGCGTCGTCGTTTTCGTATGTCTTGAGTCGTTTCTTCATGTTGATCTTAACCAGCACCAAAAAGACCGTCATAGCAATTCCACCAGCGATGACCCAGAAGTAGAGCACACCAAACATCCACCAGAGCTCCTCGGTCGTATCGTCTTGAACCACAACCCAGCACCAGAGTCCAGCGTCTCCAAATTTGTTGAAAATGAGGCAGATGGACGGGATTCCCAGCGTGAAGAGCATTGTACACACGATGTAATACTTGATCTTCTTCATGAGCATCTGCTGGTCCTCCCCCATACACACCCAGCGGTACAAATTCAGCGCCATGATAAAATTCCACGCAATCGGCGCACCGTCCCCGAACGTAATAACTGGCAGCACGAACGCGTATACACACACACAAATTGGTTAGTATACATGTAAACAACCATCATCTTTTTTTTGCCTCCCGTACTGAAGGCTTGGAGCTTGCAGATGGGCGTGACGGGGTCTCCTGCGTCCTGATCGAATGTCTCGGTGGGTAAAACGCCGAACGCGCGTCCTGTGGCACCGAACAGGTCCTATCAACAAGGTGGGGTATGTGTATACCCTTCTTTTTAGTATACCCTACACAAATAAGAAAGAAAGCAAGGGAGATTGCGTATACATTTCCTCACCAAGTAGGCGATAATGTGGATGAGCTCTTTAGTGACGTCGAGGTGGTGTGCGGACGCCGCGTAGACCGAGAGCGCCTTGGCCTTGAGTCTCCTCGCGTACCAGTAGCGGCCGATGATGTAGAATGCGCCGATGATGGACAAGACGGAGGTCGTGGCCGACGCCACCGTCTGGTAGTGCTGGTGGCGCGCCTCCTCGGGCGACGACGGCGTGCCCATGACGACCTACTAACTGTGCCGTCGAGCGCAAATTGGAAAGTGAGTGACTTGGGGCCGATAAAAAAGACGGAACGCCGCGGGATTGGTAGAAAAGAAAGTGACACACGAAGGTTTGCTGATACCGTCGCGTCGCTGCACATCGATTGAAAACATGCATGTTCCATCATAATAGCGAGTGTGGCCTTGCAGCCGTGGAGCTGAATTCTCGCTTGCTGCTTTGGATGGTTGATAGACCATCGTGACTGGCGTGTGTTTTTTTCTTAGCGTGTTAAATGTCGTTGCTGTTGTAGGAAGCCCTCCTCCAAAGGAGACGTGGACATGTGCCCAAGTGGCATGTTGAAACTGGTGACCGGACCCCGTCTTCGTGCAGGGCTTGCACCAAATCGAGACCCGCATCTTGGTCCGGTGGTGGAGTCTTCTACACTTGGAGCGTTGGCGGCGGCGGCGGCGGCGGTGGCGGTGGCGCTGTTGGCCGTTAGCTCGGCTCAAAGCCTTGGAGTGTCTTTCTTGGTTGAGTCTAAACTTTTGAGACCGAGAGCTGCAGTATGTTCCCAATTGATGAACAGGACTTCGTTTCGTTCCCTCCTTACCACGCGCGTTTCTGCGGCGGACTCGTCAAGCTTAACAGTGCAACATCCAAAATGCCATACAGTTCTCTACTTGAGATCCGGTCCCCGACGGAAAACACACCACCAGCGCTTGTCAAGCAGTACTGCATACAGCGGTGCTGAATCTATTCGGCGAGCTTCCACCGTCTCATTCCACGATCAACCTGGTTATCAACGTTTAACCTAGTTAACTCCATTATCCAATCATGTGCCAGTTAAATCGAGGAGACGCGAGAGCCAAAGCGATGGATACGTTTTTCCAGCATTTTGTGTCATTAGTGATCTCCTCAGGACCGCCATGGACACGACGGACGCGCCGCAGCTCATCGAGCACGTGAACCAGACGGTGAACTTCACTCCCAACGACTCCAAATGGATCCCTGGCTCTGCGCGCTTCGTGGCCATGGGCATCTACCCGAAGGCCACTGGGGCCTTGACCATCTACGGACTCAACCAGGGACAGCTCAAGACACTCGCAGAGCACGAGAAGCCACACGGAATCAAGTGCGGGACGTTTGGTGCATCGGCTCTGGAGGACCGACATTTGGCAACGGGAGACTACGGAGGCGTCATGAGCGTCTGGTAACTAACCCTCGAAAGAAGGAGCGCAAAAGCTCTAGAAATGAGCTCACAATGGTCGCAACTGTGTTTTTTCTGCTGCTATTTATTTGACAGGGATCTGGAGAAGGCAGACGTGCCGGTGTACTCGGCTCAAGCGCACAAGGCCATTGTGAACGCTATTGACGGCTGTGGAGGTCAGAATATCGGCAGTGGGGCCCCAGAGATCGTCACGGGAGGACGTGACGGCTGCATCCGGGTGTGGGACGTTCGCGTGCCCGACCCAGTGGTGACATTGGCACCAAAGGAGCAGGACACGGCGCGAGACTGCTGGACCGTGTGCTTCGGCAATTCGTACAGCGACGTGGAGCGCTGCGTCGTGGGCGGCTATGACAACGGCGACATCAAGATGTTCGACCTGCGCACCAACTCGCTGCGGTGGGAGACCAACTGTCAGAACGGCGTTGTCAATGTGCAGTTCGACCGCAAGGACATTGAGATGAACAAACTGCTGGTGACCACGCTCGAATCCAAGTTCCGCGTCTACGACCTTAGAACGTTCCATCCGGAGCAAGGATTCGCCTGCATGACGGAGAAGGCGCACAAGTCCACGATCTGGCAAGGACGCTTCTTGCCGCAGAACCGAGACCTGTTCACGACTGGAGGAGGCAATGGAGGCTTCAACTTGTACAAATAGTACGTGGTGCTGTTGTTGTGTAGAATGGCTTTGGCTGATCTAACTAACGTTTTCGGTGTGTGTCACTTCGCAGTCATTACCCGCTCTCGAGAACGGCCAAGGACGCCGATGGACGTCTGTATGGTGTTTGCGGTACGGTGGAGCTACTCAATTCGCGAGTGCTTTCTACACAACCGATTGTCAGCATGGACTGGAGGTGAGTAAATATTCGTGGGATCTTACCAGTTGCACTGCTAACCATGAACTGTACTACAATTGTAGCCCGGATCGGGAGGGTCTCTGCACTTTAGCATGCTTGGATCAAACTGTTCGCGTCTACATTGTGACGAAAACGAACAAGTATTAGACACCACCGCCAAGTCTATCCTACTTTTCGATGAAGCATGTATGAGTAGATTGTTTCGGAAAATAAAATGGAGAACGAGCGAGTGGGCTACTCCTAACGTAGTTGCCTCTAGTTGTCCGTGGCTACCCGAATAGCATCACGGCCTCCGTCCTAAGCTGAACCTACGGTTGTTGGGCCTATTACGCCAGCGCAGAGCTAGCAGGACTCCCCGATGCAGGAACATCGGTGAAATGGTCGCGCAGTACGGACACACCCATGTTCTTGTGGAAGATGTTCCGTGCTGCGTTAGCATCTCGATCTTGGACTAGGTGGCAGTGCTTGCACCTGTAGACCTTCTTGGCGCCGAGCTTCTTGTCGATGCGGCCACAGCCTGAGCAGGTCTTGGACGTGTACTCCTCGTGCACTTCCACCATTCGACCGCTCGTTCGCTGCATCTTGTACTCCAGCATCTTCTTGAACTTGAAGTGAGACAGCGTCATCATGGCGCGGACAGTCGGGCGACGCAGCTTCCGCTTCCGTTTCCGAAGCACGAGTTCTTCAGCTGGAGCGAAAAAGCTTTCAGGCGTGATGTCAAGCTTCTCTTCTCGGACATATCGAGCGGCCATCTGCTGGGTCTCGAACGTTGGCAGCAGCACCTCGTGGTAGTTCAGTGACAGCCACTTTGAGACCTTCTGGTGCATGTCGTGCACCATGCGCGTCACCTTGGCTAGAATCTGACGGATCTGCAGACGCAGGCGCTGACGTCGCCGCTTGTTTCGCTGCAGTTCAGTGATGACGACGCATTCTGCCGCCGTCTTCTTCTTGCCCCGATATGGTGGATCTGTAAGATCATTCTCGAGCTGAGCCAGCTCACGCCGTAGTGCGTCTGCAATCTTGAGTCGCTGGAGTATCTTTTCGTCAGGGTCTGCGATGCTGAATACTCGGCCGCTGGGATCGTAGAATGTGATGAAGCAGCGCACGCCTGGATCAATAGCACCCGTTCGAGTGCTCAGCGTAGGCGCAAAGTTCTTGCAGGTAGGCACGCACAAGTAGAAGCCCCCCCTCACGGGTACGCACTAGACGCACCATTGTGGTGACCTCAGGCAGAGGCTCGGACAGCTCGATCCATTTTTTGCCCATGAACGACTTGTGGAAGTGCACTGATGTGCGATCCTTGGACACGAAGAACCCGCGGTCTGTCCGCAGCGCCATTGAGTCTGAGCGCGCAAATACACTCTTAAACCCGATGACCGGGAACGTCGTCTTCTTGCCCTTCTCCTTCAGAGCGTCAAACAGCGCGGTGCTCGAGACGACAGCATCCTGGAAGTCGTCAAAGGCTCCAACGAAAACATCCGAATTGCACTGAAGATGCTTTGCAAGCTTCTTCTTGTTTCGGAAGTGGTGTCGAACGCCTTCCTTCGTCGACATCGGACGGTACTGCTGCGCCAGTGCCTTGGGCTTGATGCATCCTTGAGCCAAACGCGTAGCACATTCTTCCTTGGAGACGGCGACAAGCTTGTTGTACACAGCACGACGAGTTGCGAACATTTGGTTCAGCTTTGTCTTTTGCTCCGATGACGGCTTCAACGCCACCTTCGTACAGCTCGTGATAGGTGGCAGCATCACAGGGGCCTTCACTTCTTTAAGCTTCTGCGCTTTCTTCTTGCGTGGTTTGGGCGGCTCCACGACGAAGTCAGTGATCTTTGGGTGCCAACCGGTAAGGTTGGTGTCCACGCAGTGCGTCACTCGGAACCACGACTCCTGGAGAGGCTTGAAGATCGCAGGCACCGCTGCGCTGTCCCGAACGTCGTCAGGAGCCCAGAGGTCGTCTGCAACTTCCTGGTGGAACCACACGTCAGGACCTTCGAGGACGCGTCCGTCTTGCGCGACTCGCTGCTTCTTATTCTTCTTGCTATCTCCGTCGATGCCCTTGCGTTTCTTGCCTCCAGACGTCCTCGCGCGCTTCTTCTTGGACGCTGGCTTTGCCTTTCCAGCCGCCTTGCCCCGCCCCTTGCGAGGCGAATCTGTGCCATGGCTCGATCGAGGTCGCTTGAGTAGGAGACTGCAACTTGTGGAATGAGAGCGAACCATGAGCAGCTCCCACGAGCCTTGTAGTACAACCGAGTTTTCCGTTGCGGAAAACTCTCGAAATTCTTCTGGGAAGAAGCCTTGCCCGAGTCGAAAAGTGCTTGGGCCAACGACTGGATGCCAATCCTGTAATGCACGCTTTCGTGATGAAGTACTAGAAGCTGGATATCTTCTGCTGCGTAGCCAGGTAGATGACACCGCACCAGGAAGCCACTCAACACTTGCTACTCCTGCTTCCACCTCCTTTGCTACGACTTCCTGCTGAGTCTGCTCCACTTCACAATCAACTAAAGACAAAACCCCTGTGGCCGAGCTGGCCCTCCTCGATTCCTAATGTTGACTTCACGATGCCTCACAGCTTGACCGCCATGTTCACCATGTGCGACTGGGACTTTGGCCGCACTACTTTGAGCGCGTATGACTACCTACGAAAGACAAGACACAGGTATCATCATTGTGCAAGTCAATAGTTGAACGCCATTGGACGCCTTCCAATATTGACATACCACCCCGACATCCAAATAGTTAAGAAAGCGGAGAAAACAGCAAGATTCTGCATATATATATTCTCAAATAAGGAGGCTAGACGGACTCTGCTTTACTCCACGGCCACAAGCCCTGCTGGGTTCACGTTCACATTCGAAGTGAGCGGTTTGAAGCCGAGAGCACGAATTTCCTCCTCGGGGATGCCAAACTCACTCAGCTTCTCTGTGAAGGTGCGTAGTGAGTCGTTATATGCTTTGCTCTCCTTTGCAACACTATACTGCAGGTTGCGGATCTTGGTGTTCTTGGAATCCAACAGAGTGCCCAGAGTCTCCGTCACACGGCGTGCCTGCACAGGATCGAGGTTCGCAGCCAGCAGGATCTCTTGCAATTGTGCACCCTTACGAGCATGCTGATCGTCCATTGAGGCGAGTCGCTGCTCCAAGATGAGGTTCTTGCACTCACCTTTCTTGTGGATGGTCTGGACAGTGTGCTCGAAGGTGTCGTAGAGCGCATTGCGGTCGGATTCCATGGTGCGGTACTTCATCGTGAGGTCTGACTGGCGCTGTTTGAGGTCGTGCACCTGCTGAGCGAGGTAAAGTAGCCGCGCCTTGGCATTTCGCAGCGAGAGTTTGTCCTTCTGTTCGCCCTTGAGTTCGTGTCGGAGATGTTCTACCTCCTGGATCGCAGCAGCCAGGGGTTCGGACAGTCGTTTGTTCTCCTGTGAGACGTCGTGCATCAGCTTCGTGTTAGCTGCTGCTTTCTTCTTCATAGCGGCGATCTCATTCTTGAGCGAGTCGATGAGTCGCAAGTTGTCTTTGGTGATGTCGTTGTAATAGTTCTTGATCTGTGTGAAAGCTTTTTCGTGGTTCTTCATCAAGTCGTTGATGTGCAAATTCTTGCGTTCTTCGATCTCGTGAATATCCACTTTGCGTCGTAGCTCCAGCGACTCCTGCAGGTCCTGAAGACGCTGCTGACAACGACCTTCAAGCGCCGCGTTATTCTTCTCGAATTGTTCACGCAGCTTCATCAAATTCTTCTCGTGCGCTTGTTTCATCTGCTCGATCTCGTCTTCATTGGACAAGTCTCGCTCTTTCAGCTCAAGTTTAAGCGACTGCTTGGTGCTCCGTAATACAGTCTCTCGATGCTCGTGCAGATCCCGCTCCTCGTCCATGTGGCCCGTGCCGTCCGCCTGCACGCGCTTGAGGTTGTTCTTGTGCTCGTAGTCCAAATGTTTGACCTTCTGAACGTACACGCGCACTTCGACTCGGTGGTTATCCTCCATGATCTCCATCTCTCGATCCTTCGACATGATCTGGTTCTCGTGGTCCTGGATTTCCTGCTTGGTGATCTCGTAGAACGACTCGATCATGTCCTACAGCAGGAGTATCAGTCAGTTGAGACCTTCCATGTTGAAGTTGTATCAATGACATACCCGTTCGTGCTGCACGTAGTTGCGATCCACTTGGGCCTTCTCCAGTTGTTGTTTTAGCATCTGGATCACCTCCTTGAGCATCGGCACGTCCATCGTGTCATACTCTACCAAGCAAGACAAATTAGGACAGCACCAAGTACCATCATGACTAGGACGAACCTGAGGGCTCCTCCGGCGGAGGTTCTTCCTCTTTCTTGCCCTTCTTTCCCTTCTTCCCCTTCTTCTTGGGCCCCATAGTTCACTGCAGCTCTACCAAGTGCTAACTAATACCAGATAGGGCAGGACGTTACGCCGGATGAGACGAGGTGACCCTTGATCAGGTGCTTGTCAAGATATCGTCCCTTCACTCGCTCCCATGGGGAATGCAAGGTCGGATACGAGGAGCTTGGCGAGCGTGCACTACATGAGCGTCTCTGGCGACGAAAGCAAGTAAGTGAGTAGTTGCGTTGTGTACTATTGGCGTTTTTAACGATGCTTCTTGTTTGCAGCTCATCGATGTATGAGGAACCGCTGCTGGGCAAGAGGACAGGATACGATAATGCTGCACGGGTCAAGGAGAGGCAATTGCAACAGGAAGAAAAGGACGAAGAGATTGATCTCGGGACGGTGATCCACCAACTCAACAGCTTCTTCGCAGTGGTTTGGCCAGTTTCGCTTTCCATCATCTTTTCCAGTCTTGCAGCCTCGTACATCTCGGATCCTGCCATGAAGCGAGCCATGACGTACGTAGCTTTAAGTTGACAATTGATATTTCTTCTGACTGGTTGGTGCTTGCTCAGGATGTACATGTACTACCAAGATATCGACTCGTCCGAACTGTCGACCGCTGCCAAAACCGAAGAAGCATTTCTCAATGCGCTGCTGGTGATCGTTTTCATCGCCTTCCTCACCTTTGGGATCGTGTTGCTGTACAAGTGCAACGGCATGCAGCTCTTCGCCTGGTACTGCATGTTGTACTCGGCCGCACTGCTTGGTCTCATGGGCTCCAAACTCGTCGTCATCGTGCTGTGCAACAATTTACACTTGGTGGTGGATGGAATCTCTCTTGCAGCTTTCATGTACAACTTCGCGGTGGTCGGTGTGCTCAGTATTTTCTATCAGAAGGGTATCCCTGGCGTGTTTGAGCGAGGTTACCTCATTGCTACGAGTGTCATTGTTGCATGGCAACTCGCACAACTACCCGAGGTAAGGCAAAGAAATTGTGTGGTATCCGCGTCAATCGCTAACCTTTTATTATTGTTACTACGCTTGCAGTGGAGCGTGTGGATGCTTTTGCTTCTTCTCGGCTTCTGGGACCTGTTTGCCGTGTTAACACCAATAGGTCCTCTCCGTTGTCTGGTCGACCTCGTACAGGAGAAGGGTACTCCGATTCCAGGTCTCCTGTTTGAAGCAGATGTGGAAGATTATCATATTGGTGAAAACGCCAAGGTCCAGCTCCAACAAGCTGCCATCGTCAGGACACGAAGATTTGCCACGCGTGACACAGTACCAGAAGACGCCTTCATTCACCGCTTGCTGGCTGTAAAGCAACCTGAAAACGTAATGCAAGCTTGCGGTGCAGTCGCTGCGTCTCAATTCCTGCTCCAAGTCCAAGCTTTTCTGCACGACCAGAACTCGCAGAGTCAGGACCGAAGCGAGGAACTTGCTCGTCGATTCGAACACAACCAACTCCGTTTGTGGCGAAATCTCTACACATTCTACAGTGTCGACTACGTGTCCAAGCAACAGCCATATCCGGGCATCGATGTCGTGTTCCCTACTTCCATGGCCACGTACCCAGCTCAAGGTGGCATCCCGAACCAAAGTTATACTATCAGTGGTGACGATCGCGAGGACAAGTCTATCAAGCTTGGACTTGGCGACTTTATTTTCTACAGCGTTTTGGTCGCTCGAGCGTCTCTGCATGGCTTCGCAGTATTTGCTGCCTGCTTCCTCAGCATCCTCGTCGTAAGTGTTTTGACGTAGTTGTCGACTGTTTTTCACAGTCAGCCTAACCGTTTGTTTTTGTTCCTTTGTTATTGTACTAGGGTCTGGCTATTACGCTCTACCTGCTCGTTCGTTTTGACGCGTTGCCAGCGCTACCGATCTCATTGTTTCTAGGGATCGTCACCTACCTGTTCACAGTCACCACCATCTCACCCCTGCTGGATGCGCTCCAGACCAACAACATCTTCGTCATCTAGATTCTGGTTTCACCGTTTCTCGAGTCGTTTTCTCGTCTGGCAAGAGAGCAGCGTGAACAACGCTTGGTTGCAATAGGCTGCAGTGGGTCTTCCGACGTGCAGCCGCGCGCTACGTTAGTCATACACCACCTCAAGATCGGCGGACTGATCCAGCCCATGCTTGGCTCGGCTAAAAATTTGGTGAAAACGAAGGTAGAACCAGTTGAAAACGCTGCTGCCGCCAAAATTGCCACCAAAACGACAAACTGTGGTGGTGACCTTGCTTGCTTGCTGCATCCCATTGCGGTGGCACTGATTTAACTGCTTCAGTTCTGAGGTTTAAGTTGTTGTCTCAGACACCTTCACAGGTGGTGGGTCGTCCGAGACTAGAGTGTCTTCAGCCCAACCTGCGATCATGCCGCAATCGGAGGATATGTTCATCGGAGGATTCGTCAGCTCGTTTTTCAGTAGCGCAGTCGCAGTGTTCGGCACAGGTTGGCTCTTTGAAACGGACCTCACCAAAGATACTTTTTGTCTGAACTGGCTACAACTTCAACGTGGACGAAAACCGCCAGCGGGACAGCAGGTATACAGCGCGGTTAAAGAAGTTGTCGTCCATTCTTGTCGCGGTGAGAATGGAGAGGGATCGATGCGTGCGATTTGGTTGTGTTGCCTTCGCAGTATGCCGTGATTCATGGCCCATGAAGACGAGGCGAGAGATAAAGGGTGCCGCAGGGAAACAGATTATTCGGGGCACGCGGCGTGGGGTCGTTTCGGCGCCTCTAGAGCCCAAGAAGCTCCGTGCATCGCTGCCTCTTGACGATCTTTGCTGGGCATACAGCCAATGCCAAACGTTGTGCTTGGTGCCTTGTAAATTTCTCCAAATAATTGACTACTCGCACTGGTGTGTTCGAGTAGTTTCGCGACAACCAAACAGTCAAGTCGAGCTTCAGCTTCAGTCTTGACGAGTGCCAAGTGTGAGAAAATCTCAGTTGCTTTTTCGGGGCGTTCTCCTATTATTTCCTTCCGATCAGGGCGTTACTCGAGCATCCTTAGGTTCACGCCAAGAGAGAACAGGGTCCGGGTTCGGTCGGCGCACACCAGCATTCAACCACTCACGCTCAATCGCGGACGAGACCTGCCCACCCCTTCGATCGCAGAAGGGAGTTTACCATGGAGCCACCGGACGCAACGGCAGAGTGGCGCCTTTCGACGTCACCAGTCGTGACTTCCACTGCCAAACTGGAATCAACCGCTCGAGCCTCAGCAGAGAAGTATCCAGGCTCATCGGAGAAGGTCGACGGTCTTCAACGCTCGCTGATGGTGGCAGCGTCGATGCGGCAGATGCAAGAGCCACAAGTCGGTGGAGTTCCTCGTTCCGTGCTGCAACGGTTGCTAGGGAAAATCCCATCGGAGACCGGGCCCAGTACTCCAATCCACAGTCCTCGTCGTCGGTGTTCTGCTGCGTCGGCTGCGATGGCCTCCATGGTTCACAGTCCGCGGGAATTCGCCAACGGGGAGCGAAGTCCTCTCGGGAAACGAGACCCCACCTCCCAAACGGCGCCGTACCAATTCGGGTCCCCCATGGTGCCGACGCCGGAATTCGGTAGTTACGAAAGCACCACCTGCAGCAGTCCGATCCCGATCACCAGCTGCTTCGACCAGCCGATCCCATCCGACGATGAAGAAGACGAAAGCGCGGACGAAGTCGTCAGGCTGCGCCAACAGGTAGCCTTGCTGGTGAAAAGTCTCGAAGACGAGAAGAAGCGACGCGCATCCGAGCAGCAGCTCATGCAAACCGTAAGTCAGCGATAGTCCACCGCTGAAGATGTAGTGGGGTTGGCTCAAAAACTGTTGTTGTTTTGCAGAAAATCATCGAGCTTCAGGGCTTGATCCGTGGAAACGAGCATGACGACCACGACGAGATGGAATCGGGAACCCTCAGGAATACATCATCGTCGGCGGCACGGGAGAACGAGCGGTTGGAGAACAATCAAGTCAGGCGTTGGTCCGCACCGGTGGATGAAGAAGAAGAAGAAGCGGGGGAGTCGGCGTCCTGCGATTGCTCGGGGAAGCAGAAGAGAATGAACGGAGAAACGACTGGCAAGATCCAGCTCACGCGGCTCCGTGCTCGAATGCATGCTATCGTCATCGACACTCAACGTGAGACTCAGTAAGTTCCGTCGTCACTCACAACCACATTTTGTGAAGATGTCATGCAGTCACTTACCTTGTTGCCCTGTACGTTTGCCTTCATGCAGAACTCTTCGATCTCAACTGGAAGGTGCGAAGCGGAACCACAGCAAGCGGGAGAAGCAGCTCACGCTCGAAACTACGATCAAGGTCGCAGCACTTGAGCAGAAGCACGCTGTCGCCACAACTCGGCTCGCACAGCAAGCTGCAAAGAGCGCTGCACAAGTGGAAAAGCTGCAGGCCGAAAAGCAGGAGCTTCTAGCGACTATGCAGGCGCAACAAGAGCGTCTGAAACAACTGGAACTTGCTCTCAGCGGGAAGAAGATCGTGGACGCCTCTCGGTAAACGCAAGTCAAGACACGAGCGCGCGTGATTGAAGAATTCTTATAAGTGGTGTATGTGCAGCCCCGCATGACTGTGATGAAGCAGGAATGCACACGCCTGGGGCCAGGAAGAAACTGCATGGACAGGCAGGCATCAAAATGACACAATAGAATAGAGAGAGGAGAAGCATCAGTTCGCTGCATGTAGACGATCGAAAGTCTACCTGGAGTGGCTGTTCTGCTCTCCGCTCTCTCCTGGTATCCCTACCACACTTCACAGCAAACATCATAGCTGAAGAGGTAAGGATTCCACACTATAGAATAACAACATCAACAGCAGAGCCTTGCCACCTGGATACCCGCCCCAGTCTGACAGCATGCTCCTTCCTCCCTCCAGCACATCCACCCAAACGTATCCAGACCAACCACAAATGGTCGTCACCCCAGAGCCGCTGAACTGGTGGTCGAGGTTCGTGGTATATTACGAAGATGCGTTAAACTTCACCCGAATCTCCTCCTCGCCCAAAAGGCCAGCACTGATCGAGTTGATGTTCCCCGTGAAGACGCGTCGTTCCCATGTGGTCGTGTCGAAGTACAGGAACTGCGGCGCAAGAGAGCTGTTCGCTAATGAAGGCCCCGTGCTTGAGCTCATCGCACTACCAATGGAGCCAATGCTGCCATTGCCAGTTGAACCGGTGGGTGACCCACTGCTTGAACCCCCTACAGATGAACTTCCGTTGCCAGTCAAAAGAGCAGCATCTGCCGGCGATGCGCGCTTTAACCAGGTCTTCAACTCAGCGTGGTACCTCCACTCCCTGCTGTACAACTCCTGAGCAGCATAGGCCTGCAAGACATCCTTGGGCATCGAGTAGAAAATGAAGAACAACGTCTCGAGATGAAATTTGGACAGATGCGTCGTCTTGAGCACCGGCGGCTGGTTGTAATAGCACATTGGCAGCGAGAATTGCGGTTCTTTTGTCAACTGCTCCTCAGACCAAGGGGATGCGAACGTCGGATACAGCGGTCTAGATAACGTTCACAAAATTGACGCTGTTAGCACGCGTAATCCACAAGTCCCTCGTGACTGCTAGTGCACGTACTCTGCTGAATTGAGGTTCAATCCAAGAGATGTCAAATCGCAGCCCATTGCTAGGTTCTTCTTCGAGTCGTTTCCTGGCCGAATGATGGTGTGCAGCATTCCCAGAAGTCCATACTGATTGCTCAGGTCAAACTCGCCGTTGCTAGCTCCCTCAGCAGCAGTCTGTTCATCTTGCCGAGGCGTCCGAAAATGATTGAACGCTTCGGTGCCTAGATTTACGCTGGATCCTGCTCCCACTGCTGCCTGCACCGCGCTGCCAGCACGACTACCTATGGAAGTGCCACCCTTCTGCTGCTCCAACCGTGACGACACCATGCCGTCCGCTGCGGATGAAGTGAAGCTCGAATGTCTCTTCAACTCCGTCGGGGGCCGCAAGGGGCTCTTTTCACTGACAGCTGGTCCAAACGTCGAGAGCGCAGGGAAATCCTCCTTCTGAATGACAAACTCGGACGGCTGCGCCCGCATCCGCTCAGCTGCTGTTCCTTCGAAGCTGGAGTCCAGCGACAATGAGCCCATTCTGTTCATCATAGACAGCAGTTAGTATCTTCCAGCACTCCCCCTAACAGCATCCACAACTCCAACATACCTGGAGCCCAGGGCAGGGAACTCCGACATATCCGGCGCCTTGTTCTCCGTTGGCAGTTGGAACGTCCGTCCTCCTGCATGCACCAAAACAGCATGAGTCTTCACATCCCACCAGAAAAAAACACATACGCACTCTCTTCTCGACAAAATCACTTACCAGAGTTGAGGCGGTGCAGTTCGTGCGTAGGAGGCATCGCAGCTCCCCCCACTTGCATCCGTCCCACCCCAGATCCGCCTAAAAACTACAACAACAGCAAAGAAAGACATGAGCCAACAGCTAAAAAGCCCTCCACCCAACTGCTACTTCCTCACCGAACTGGAACCTCCTCCCTGCATGAGGCCGCTGCTGTAGCTCGAAAAGGAGCCGTGCATCGGCGTCAGATTAGGGTCTGTCAACACACCAATTAGCCCTAATGTCGCCCTAACCGGTTCTCGTCCCCACGAACCTGCTGCATCTGCGTCCATGGCTGCTCCCAGGCCGCCGCCCATCGCGTGGAAGGACGAGAGACTCAAGTGCGGGCCCCCACTGCTGCTGAGGCCGTTGCTGGAGCTGCTGCTGGCCCCTAATCCCTTGGAGGCCGAGAACTCGTCCCGGTGGTAGTAGTACTGGCTGGCGTCAAACTCCTCCTATAAGATGCAGTTAGGGAGCAGTTAGAGAGACCATTAGAGTTCGCGTTAGCGTTAGCGTTCGAGTAAAAAGACCTTGTCCTCGGCCGTCTGGATGTTGTCCTTAAAGTAGGCGAATTTGTCCTTAGACGGGTCGATCATGGCGCGGCACGGACGCGAGACTGGAGACGAGCGCGAAGGCGGCGGAGACGGCTGTCACTTGGAGCGTGGGCCCTCCTCCCTCTACCTGCTGCTGCTGCTTGTGGCGTGGCGGCGTTTCTGCTATCCCCCCGAGTAAAGTGAAGTGGCACTAAAGTGGAGTGCCACTAAAGTGAAGATCAACGTGTAACCAAATGTAACCGGATGGGTACGTTATAACTTGCATTCAGGGCTACAGATGGCTACAGCCAAAACACGAACCCTCCTTGGTATATGGGGTTGACATGGAGAGATGACTCCATGTCAACCCCATATACCAAAGAGGGTTCATCTTGCGGAATTGGCTGTTCGTCGCATATTTGCCGTTTGAGACTTCCAGATCATTTTGCATTTCAGGCCTTGGTCTAAGTAAAACTGGGCTGAGATTTCAAGTAGGGGTTGGTGTAGTTCAATGCTACGTCGTGGTCTGAGTGCACAAGTTCTGAAAACAGTTCCGAGTCTAAAACCTGGTCAAAGCGAGTTCTGAGCTAGTATAAGCCACTGAAGAAGTGCAGCTCAAGCGACTAACTCCCATCACTTCCACTCCTGGTTTTGCTACGTCCTGTCCGGTCTACTCCAGCCTCTCCTCTCTTGCCCCTTCAGCCATGAACCTAAGCGATACTGCTTCTGGTGTACGATTGCCTGCATTCGAAGGTATCGTACGGTTGCCTGCACAACCGTCGCTATTGGATCAAGCCTAGTAGTGCGGTCAGAGGAGGATCTCCCTGCTGGACATTCCACTACCCATACTCCGGTGAGAGGGAAACGAGCTGCTACCACCAAGTCCGGCTCAAACCAAAAAGGAAAAAAGAAGGCAAAGCCGGCAAAGACTTCATCTGTAACAGGGTTACACAGGCTGGTGTAATTGGGTACACCAGATATACGTGTATAGCCGAACTATACACGGACAAGTATACGGCAAGCCTTCTGTGTGTGCGCGTCACATACACAGTCAACAATCATTTCGAGCCGCCAATGGCACAAACATTGGCGGGCGCTAAGCGCACTGCTATTGGTGGAAAGGGGCACATTTCCACCAACCAAACGCATACATAAGGGCCGGAGCGTGAGAGCCAACCATGGCTTCACCTCCGTAGATACATAAGTCATTTAGATAGGTTTGCTAAGGGCCCGCCACGCGGCGGGCTTCCATTCAATTCAGTTTTCTACTTTCAAGTTAAAGTTTCGGTCTTTTTGCTTAGAAATACACGGGGACGTGTATTTCTACTTGCATACAAAGTCTAAGTAACTTACGCTTCCTCAAAAGCGCATACTAGTGTATGCTAAAGAAACAGAGCGCGTCTCGCCCTGTTTCACCTGGTAGCACTTTGTAGTCCGTCCAACGCCTACAGAGTTAGCCAAATGGATGCATTTGGCTATGGAGACGAAAACCCTTCGTCAGGCGGTGCCCTGCCTGACGGAGCTCCAAGCGCGGGTCCTCCCCGCATCACGAGGGAGGACTGCCCCCACCTGAGCGATCAGCAGTGGGAGGCACTGCTACGACTCTCGCGAGTCGTAGGTGAGTCCACCGTGGCAGCGATGCTACGGTCGCTGCCACCAAGCGAGCACCATGTAGTCGTGGTCGACTACATGGACAAGGAACGCCAACAGAAGGAGGCGTCAGCCCCTTCTCGCGTTGAGTCACTGAAGGTGTCAGTGACTCCGTTCTCGGGTGGCCAGAACGAGCCTCTTCTACGATGGCTCGTAGAACTGGAGACAGCAATTTCTGCTCGACGGATCCGGGATCCGTCGCTCCAAGTTGCGTACGCCATGTCGTGTCTGACTGGACGAGCCAGACACTGGGCGTACGGAAGACGTCTTACGGACAGTACGTGCTGGAGCACGTACGAAGACTTCAAGCGCGAGCTCAAGCTAGCGTTTGAGCCGCCTGAATCCGAGTTCAGGTCGAGGGCGGAGTTCCTCGACCTGCGTCAAGGCAAGCGCGACGTGTTGGCTTACGCCAAACACGCGAGGTACTTGGTGTCGAGTATCGTCAATCATCCGATTGACGAGGCGACACAAGTAGTCACCTTCATGAAGGGACTGAAGGATGGGCCTGTGAAGACCTATCTCTTCCGAGAGTACCCGAGTACTCTCGAGCAAGCCATTCGGCTTGCGTCGCAGGAAGAGTTTAGCCTGCACCAGGCTAAGCTCCACGCGGACACGCCAGGGGCGCCACGTCCGCGTGCAAGACCCATGGGCGGTCCAGAGCCCATGGACCTATCGAGTGCGTCTGCTGGCAGGCAGCAGACGGAGCCGCGCAGAGGCGCGGGACGGTGTTTCCGGTGTGGAAACACCGGCCACTTCGCACGTGAGTGTGTAGCAGGCCCGGGGCCTGCTGCTCGCGATACGTCGTATCGTGCCACACGTGGCACGTCGTATCGCGCCAACGGGGATCGTTGGCGCGGACGACCAAAAAACGCTGGAAGCCAGTAGGGGCGGGGCGCCCTACTGGTGTAGTCACACATGCCGATGTCGGGCATGTGACGGCTACAGCCCCTTGTGGTGCCGGACACCACAGCAAGCGTCAGGATGATCAAGCAGGGCTGATCATCCTGGAAGTCGCGGTGCATGGGAGAACCATGCACGCGCTAGTCGATTCGGGTGCATCGAACAACTTTGTTCGACTGCAAAGCCTGAGGGCTATGAACGCCGAGGAGAAGACGACTCCTCGAAGTGAGTTGGTGGTGCGCCTGGCGACAGGAGCAACCGTGAAAACGCGCAAGCGAACTGTATCAGTTCGCTTTGGCTGTGAAGGCCGGGCCTTCACTGAGGACTTTATCGTCCTGGATCTAGACGATAAGTTCGACATGATACTGGGCATGCCGTGGCTCAAACGCCATGCCCCAGTGATAGACTGGAAGTCCCAGTCTATAGTCTCTTACGGCTTCGAGGACGCATGCGTCCTCGATTCGGCAGATAGCGCGACAGAGAGCGATGGCCCTGACAGCGCTGCGAGTGCGTCGCGCAGTAAACGCGACGTGAGCGAGGTCACCCTCGCTCAGCCAAGCCAAGACTGCGCGTCGACCGTAAAGGCCGACGCGCTCAAGACGAGGACGGAAGACGACCGGGGCGCTTCCTCGCCTGTGCCCGGGGCACAGGCAAATCGACGAAAGGTGGGTGCACTCCGGGAGCGCACCCTCTCCCAAACCGGGTTTGGAAGAAACGCCTCGCAGGCCGGGCCTGCGAGAGCCAATATCAAGAAGAACCCTTTCCGGACGGGGTCCGGAAAGGCAAGAATACAGAAGAACCCGTCTCGGGCCGGGCCCGAGGCGAAGCACCAAGAGAAGACGCCTCCTCAAACCGGGTTTGAGGAGTCAAGGATCAAGGCATCTCGACGGGCCGGGCCCGTCGAAGAAAAAGATATGGGTCGAAACCAGGCCGGGCCTGGCACCCATCATCGCGGCAAGGGTCGCGATGTGAGGAGTGAAGCTGACTCCTCACTTTTGAATCGGGCCGGGCCCCGACGGGAAGAGATCGCCTCCCCGTCGCAAGAGCGCGATACGCCTAAGGGTGTAGCTGACGTGGTTGCGTCACCCGCAAGGGGTGACGTCACGTACGAGAGAGTGAATGCGTTAACGCAAACACTCTCGGGCGTCAAGTGTCAGCTCCTGACACTTGAGGGTCCTCCGAGCACTGCCTCGGAGTTGACAGCGCTGGAAGTGCAGAGCTGGAAGGGCTTTGCACGGGATCTACGCGCCGGGCGCGTAGAGCAAGTATGCATCCTCACCGCGCGTGAGGATACCGAGATCACAGTGGAGCTCGAGGACCTGCGGCAGGTCCTCGTCAAGCATCCTGAGGGCGACACTGCCCTCAGCGCCAAGACCAAGAAGGACCGCTTTGCCGAGCAAAGCTGGGACTCGCTCAAGGCGAGTCCCTATTACGATGTGCTCAGGGAATACGCGGACGTATTCCCTGATGAGGTTCCCGCGGAGCTTCCGCGGGACAAGGGCATTCAGCACGAGATTGATCTCGTGCCGGGGACGAAGTACTGCGTCACGCGACAGTGGCCACTGCCGCGTGAGCAGGTCCAAGCCATCGACGAGTTCTTCGAAGCTCGTCGGCGCGCGGGGCAAGTGCGGGAAAGCAAGTCCCCGCACAGTGCTCCGACGTTCTGCGTCAAGAAGGCGCAGGGCGGATGGCGCATTGTCCACGCGTTCAACAAGTTGAACGAGGCAACGATACCGGCGCAGACGCCGATACCGCGAAAAGATGTGATCATCGATTCGATGAGCAAGAGCACCGTGTTCAGTGCTCTTGACTTAAGAGATGGTTTCTACCAAATCTTAATGCGTGAGGAGGACATCCCCTTCACAGCTGTAAGCACGCCAAGCGGCATGCTTTGGGAGTGGCTGGTGATGCCACAGGGGCTGAAGAACGCCCCTGCGACGTTCAACAGGTGCGTCACACACCTGTTGCGATCGATTCGCGACTTCGCGCCGACGTACTTCGACGACGTGTTCGCCCACAGCCAGGCTGTGGGCGGGAAGACCGCCACAGAGATGCACAGGGAGCATCTCCGTCGTCTGCTCGCGCTGATGCGTGAGCACAAGCTATATGCAAACTTGAAGAAGTGCATATTTGGTGCATCCGAGATTCCGGTTCTCGGATGTCTTGTCGGCAAAGACGGAGTCCGCCCCGATCCTGAGAAGGTCAGGGTCGTCAACGAGTGGCCTGCGCCCTCGAACGCCAAGGAACTGAGGCAGTTCCTTGGGCTGGCCACGTACTTGTGCAAGTACGTGCACGATTACGCTGGGCGCATTCGCCCACTGTCACGTCTCCTGAAGAAGGACACGGAGTGGCAGTGGTCTGCTGAGTGTCAGCAGGCTTTCGATTCAGTCAAGCAGGGCTTGACTGAGGCGCCGGTCTTGGCCATCGCTGACCAAGACCGCCCGTTCCACGTGGTGTGCGATGCATCCGATTATGCTATCGGATGCGCGCTGATGCAGCACGATCACGACGGTCGTGATCATGTAATCTGCTATCACTCGCGTCAGCTTAAGCAAGCTGAGCGCAACTATCCAGTGCATGACAAGGAGCTCCTTGCCATGAAGTACGCACTGGCGAAGTTCCGTGTCTATCTCCTCGGAGATAAACCGTTCGTGGTCTATACGGACCACGCATCGTTGCGGACGGCTGTGAAGTCGCCGCACCTCTCTCAAAGAATGGCACGGTGGCTGTCATTCTTCGCGGAATACAACTTCCAGGTTGAGTACAAACCTGGAAGACTCAACGTGGTGGCCGACGCGCTCTCGCGTCGACCGGATTACAACTACAAGGTAGTTGATGTCAACGCCATTGGCGTTGAGCGAAGCAGTGTGCCCACGTCATCGCTGCTCGATGACGTGCGTAAGGCGTATGCGCTTGACGACGACGTCAAGCGCCTGCTGGATTATGTGAAGGAGCCGACCGACGCCGGGCGTCGAGCGCTGCCTCCACATCTGCGTTCGAATGTGCACCGATACAGCGCACACGATGGGCTGCTGCTTTATAGCACAGCTGACGACGATGCTGCACGCATCGTCGTCCCAAACAACTATGACCTGCGGTTGCGGGTCATCTACGAGTATCACGATGCCCCATGGGCGGGGCATCCGGGCCGAGAGAAGACGTACCTGCTTCTCTCGCGTGACTTCTACTGGCCGCGCCAGTACAAGTGGGTGCGCAAGTACGTTCGTGCTTGCGAAGCGTGCCAACGTGTGAAGCCGACATTGGCTTCACAAGCACCGCTGCAATCTCTGCCAATCCCGGCAGAGTGTTGGGAGTCCATTAGTATGGACTTCATCTTCGGGTTGCCGCCCGACGCCAAGCGTCGGACTGGCATAGCGGTCTTTGTCGACCGCTTCAGCAAGATGGTGCATCTTGCTGCGGTGCCAGCACAGGTCACATCCAAACAGACGGCTCGTCTGTTTGTTGATCTTATCTTCCGATCTCACGGGATGCCCCGCGAGATCGTATCGGACCGTGACCCTCGGTTCACGGCCGCTTTCTGGAAGGAGGTCTTCGCCCTCCTTGGCACGCGACTGTCGATGTCGACAGCCGATCATCCTCAGACCGATGGTCAGACCGAGCGCGTGAACCGCGTGCTCGGTGACATCCTCAAGAGTTACGCCCACTCGTTCACCGAGTGGAGCGACTGTTTGCCGATGGCGGAGTTCGCCATCAACAACTCGGTGCATGCCTCTACGGGGCATACACCGTTCTTCGTGAATGCCATGCGGCATCCACGTGTCCCTGCCACCCTCGGCGGGGTGACAGCTCCCTTGAGTGGGGGAGGAAATGCGAGTGAAGCGCACTCACATGAAAATGCCGCAGCAAAAGCTGCAGCCAACGAGGATTCGTTGGCCGCTGTGACGCGAGCTGACGCAGCGCGTCAGCGAATGGAGAACATCACGTCCGCACCGGGTGCGGGCGTCGCAGATGACACCGCCTCCGTGCCGGACACGGACGCGCCAAGGCAAGACCAAGACCGCCTCGCTCTGGGAGCGAAGCGACAAGCCAAGGATCGTCCCACGTCTGCCTCAAGAGCAGACGTGACGGACGATGACGTGTCCGTCTCAGAGACGGACACCGGGAGATCCCAAGTGACGAAGGCTGTGACGTCGCCGGGCGACGTCACTTCGATGACGAACAAGGCCACGTCCGCAGCACCTGCGGACGTTCAAGACGAAAGACACCTCGTGCATGGCACGAGGTCAAGCGATGTCACATTGGTCGAGACGACCAATGTCGATGCAAGGGACTTCGTCCAAAGCAGACAAGCCGTCATGCGGTTTGTCCGTGATGCTATTGCATCTTCTGTCGATCGACAGAAGATGAACGCGGACAAGAAGTCAAGGAACAACATTAGTGAGTTCAAAAGGAATTCATTAGTTTTACTGTCTACGCAAAACCTGCCTAGACATGCAGTCTCGGACTTTGGAGCGAGCAAGCTCGCTCCACGCTTCATCGGCCCCTTCCGTGTCTTGCACCGCCAAGGCACAGCATGCGACTGCACCCAACGTTCTACGTTGGGCGGCTGAAGGCGTATCATGAGCATGATACGCCTGCGAGCTCGTTGGAAACGAGCACGCCGGAGCCTGACGGCCCACCTAGTGGTCGTCATCAGAAGACCCCTTCGCAGCGGACCGCGAAGGGCGCATCCCGACGCTCTCCACGAGCTTCGCGAACTTCTTCTCGAGCTCAGCAGCTCGAGAAAGAGCATCGGCAGCGGTGCTCCGAGCACTCTCCACTTGCGAGGAGAGGTTCGAGATCAGCTGACCCTGGTCAGCGATCGTCTTCCACGCGGCCTCGCGGAAGGCCGCGTGATCCGCCTCAAGGCGACCAACAATCGGATCAGCCGAGCGTGGCTGATCCGGGGTGCGACGTCTTCCCCCCACCGCCTGCGCCCTTGCGGGCTGCAGACGGCTCAATTCGCTGGATTGTCGAGCGAATTGTAGCTCACCAGGAGCCACGCGCCGACCAAGGTCAGCGTCGTTTTCGATGTCGTTGGAGAGGATGGCCTCCCCAACACGACTCCTGGGAGCCGCGGAACGTCCTTGTGATGGACGTTCCGGAAATGGTGATGGCGTACGAACAGCGCCACCACCTACGGCCGAGTCGGGGGTAACCCTCGACTCAGTGATCCACTTCCCAGAGACGTCGTCAAACCACAAGGTTTGACTGGGCGGTGGAAAGGTGACACGCGCGTCGGGGAACACCCTCTCGCGCCACTTGGTCACCTTCTCGGGTACACGGATGCGCGTGTACCCCATGACATCACTCTCGGATAGTCTGTCCGCATCCTGCGGACAGACTGGACAATGCTCCCTGCGCGGAACCGCGCAGGGGATGCCCGCATCTGCACACATGTTGTGCAGATGCACCACGCGACCTGTGCTATTATGCTCATAATAGCGAGTGCGGTGCCGTTCAAGACGGTACCGATACAAGTCGGGGTTCGCGTTCCAGTTCGACACGAACTGGTTCCAGCCCTGTGCCAGAGCATGAGTCTCAGAGACCTTGCTCTGAGGACCACGGCGCGCGTTCTTGTAGTAACGCGACGCCAGGTATAGCGACGCGAAGTAATCGCGTCGCTCAGCAGTGTCAGCTCCGAGATGGAGCTGGCCCGCGATCTTATCGTCGATGATCGGACGATCATCGAAGAGAGAGACGGGCTCGGCAGCAGCCCCCTCGTCGCTGTAGCGCAGCTTCTGGATCGCCGTGGATGTCAACATCCACGGCGTCGGATCGGATGCGCGAGCAGCACGACGCCCCGCCGGCAAATCTGCCGGCGTTGAAGAACCACTTGCGGCGGAGGTAGCCTCCGCCGAGCTTGACACGTCCGAGCGCGCGCGCTTCGGGCGCGCGACTTCACCTTCTTCCAGCGCGACGTCGCGCTGGCGGCGAGAGCCCGATACGGGGCTCTCTGAAGCAGCATGCTGGCCCTCAGCGGGCGCGGCAACCTTCAACTCTGACGAGGAGTCTTCCAACTCCTCGTCGTCTTCGATCCCCTCGCTGCCGTAGTCGACAGCGAGCTCTGGGTCTAGATGTGAATCATCTAGATCCACATCCATCGCCTCGGGCCTTAGAGATTCGCCTGGCACAGCCTTCGCAGGCTGTGCCTCACTCGTAGCACCGGATCCAGGGGATCCGGTGAGCGCTGCCTTCGCAGGCGGCATATCGCTTGAAGACGCAGCCTTCACAGGCTGCGTCACACTTGACTCGCTTGCTGCTGGATCCCCAGCAGCATCAGGCTTCGCAGCAGCCCGCTCGGCCTGCTTGATCGCGAGCTGTGAGCGATAATCGCGAGCTGTGAGCGATAATCGCTCACAGACAACTTGGTGACCGGTGGGAAGTCCCCACCGGCGGCGGCGGAGCTTGCGGGGCTTGTGGGGGCCTTGGGACTTGACGCGCTCATTGTGGAATGGGCGCGGAGTGTTTTCTCGAGACGCGAGAAAACAGGGAGTGACCACAGATTGATGTGTGGTCACCGTTACCTCTCAGACGCGATATTCGTGTTTAAAGAGGGGGGTAGTGTAACAGGGTTACACAGGCTGGTGTAATTGGGTACACCAGATATACGTGTATAGCCGAACTATACACGGACAAGTATACGGCAAGCCTTCTGTGTGTGCGCGTCACATACACAGTCAACAATCATTTCGAGCCGCCAATGGCACAAACATTGGCGGGCGCTAAGCGCACTGCTATTGGTGGAAAGGGGCACATTTCCACCAACCAAACGCATACATAAGGGCCGGAGCGTGAGAGCCAACCATGGCTTCACCTCCGTAGATACATAAGTCATTTAGATAGGTTTGCTAAGGGCCCGCCACGCGGCGGGCTTCCATTCAATTCAGTTTTCTACTTTCAAGTTAAAGTTTCGGTCTTTTGCTTAGAAATACACGGGGACGTGTATTTCTACTTGCATACAAAGTCTAAGTAACTTACGCTTCCTCAAAAGCGCATACTAGTGTATGCTAAAGAAACAGAGCGCGTCTCGCCCTGTTTCATCATCTGCGACGGCGACGGATACTCCAACCGCAAAAAGATTTGTCTGGACGAACGCAATGATCCAGTCCGTGCTTGGCATGAAATTCGTAGACGAGGAAGTCAATATATGCATCGATGCCACCGACACCAATCTTAAGAAGCGTCTGGCGTGGCAGTTCTTCGCTGGACGCCTCTCTGAATCTCTTCAAGTTATTCTGAAGGGAGAACAGGTATCAGGTTTTTATTTACAGTGAGTACATCTTCATTGGTTAAGTTGTTATCAATGTACTAGGTGCTGAACAAGTACAAGAAGCTGAAATGCGAGTCTAGACAGGGAATAGCAGCTCGAAACCAAACGGGTAACGACGGTCGTGAGGAGGACACCGAGCTGTGGGGGGTCCTGAATTGCGCTTTCGCTGGGAGAGCAGGTGTTGGTGGCGCCATTATAGCAGCTGCGGACAACAAATCCACGGACGAAGACTTGTTGTTCTCGTCATCTAAGAACATGCAAAAACCCGCCACGCCAATGGTCGGTCTCGCCGATGCTATGAAAGAAGGTATGACGGCGATAGCAGCGACGGTCGCTACTGAGAGCAGCAAGTGTGGCGCACATGCACTGCATCACGCAGAACACAGCAATTTGGGCCTTGGAAACCATGTCTGCAGCGTTGCAGGGCCGCACGGAGTAGACGGTGCTGTCTGGAGGAGACGGATACGAAGGAGGACTAGGCTGTGTACGTAGTTAGCGACCTCAAACTAGGCTGCGGACGCCTCGGCGTTGAACCAGGCTGACCGAGAGCTCCTGGTGCTTAGCTTGAATGGTGAATGGTAGCGTTGGTCTTGAGTTACGTCGGCAGAGAAAAAGTTGGTATAGACAGCAAAACTCGTTCCCAGTTCAGAACGCCTCCGCGAGGCGTTCTGGGGGCTCGATACAGAACGGCACAAAACCTGGAACTCGTTCCGACTGCGGCTGATAGATTTAGCCAATGAAATTTGGAGTTCGCTGACAACGAGTTTCAGAAATTTTACTTAGACCAGGGCCTCATCACCTAATAGCAATGGCGAAGCGCAGTGCCACAGGCTCGGGTTGACGAGCGCAAATCGTCGTCTCCGCAGGAGGCAGTGGTAGCCAAATGTTGTGCCTACATCTGAGCACAAATGACTCAAGATCATCACAAAGGTGATGCTGCTACTACGCAATGGAACAGTTGTCAACTATGCCGACATGGGACAGCACTGCCAATCTCCGCGTGACAAGAAAACAATTCGTAAAATTGTGGAGAGAGATCTGCGAGGAATTGCGTGCAGCCGCTGGGGCAAAACCACCAAGCCGGCCAACGAGCCCATCCGGGTGAATCGTCGTGCCCAATACCTACGGGCTGCTAATCCAGACAACAGGGATCGTGAGTGCGCGCCTGAGCCAACGGATTTCACGAAATAGTATCCGGTCTTGTATTCCATGAGGCCCTCAATGTTGATCGGATATGCAGAGGGAACTTGTATACGGGTGCGGACTTTTATTTCATGGTCTTTAGAACGAGAGGCTAACATCAAGGCTTGTTCTACGCTACGTTACAAAAGATAAGCATAGACCCGTTCACTCGTTCTGCTCTTTGGTCCCACCCATTGCCAGCACTGTTTGGTAGCCCAGCTCGCTTTACTCATCCACCAACTCCACGTCATCCAATGCATTGGATAACTCCTGCTCGACTTCCAAGTCCGTGTCTTCATCTCTTTTCTCCTCGGACTGTGGTGTCGTGATTCTCTGGCGGCGTGGCGCGCACTTGTGCTAGTGGCGGCAGCAACTTTTGGGTTTGGTCGCCGTTAACTTGGAGTCGTCGGTGTGGCACACACCAGATTTGTGTCCAGCCTCAAGACCGAGTGGTGACGAGCGCTCGCTGGCCTCCGCCTACAAGGACAGAACCGCTGAGAAACCGTTGGTCACTATAAGGAGATGGCGTGCCGTACACTGCAGAAGCCGCTGAAACACACGCACTTATCGGTGACGAGATCCGAACTTACCCGACGAGATCCAAACCTAGTGAAAGATCCAGCCAGCGAGGAGTCGCCGGCGGTTTGGGCTCTCGCTCACAACGGTCACATTTATACTTGATATTTGTATGTACATAGAAATATCGTAGGATGAGATTTTAACGCCCTCTGGGCGAAAGAACAGAACAGATTTTCCCACCAAGTGCGAATACCGGTCTCTGGTAAGTCCAAGAAGGTGTATGGCAGCTTTAGGCGTGAGATGTCTGTCGGTGAACATCCAGTGTAGTAGCTTGTGTTCATCCAATCGGTCAGGCCAAGAGATAGGCGTGTGTGGTTTGATTGAGTTATAGTTGGCGGTACTAAGCTATCGTCTGTATTGGGGAGCGCGAGACAGCGACTGCTATATTGTCTTACCGCTCGGGGCTTGACTCCGTCACCCTCGTTTCGGGCTGAAAAGTCCCTGGACCCTTCCTTCTGAGGGCCGACGAGGTTTGAAGTGTATTGAAGAAACGTGCTGGTCTTGCTCGTGACCAGTGGTGCTTGGACATTTGGTTGGCCTACCGACCAACCCACGACGACACAGGGTCAAGATCAGCCCGGTATAAGGGATCGGATCTGGGTCTTCAGATTCCAATCTCACTTCTCGTTGAGCCTTTGCGGGCAAAGCGAATGTTGTGGGTGGAGGAGTGTGACAGAAACAAAAACTGCCGTGTTCCGACACGACAGGACTCCCACTTGCGCTGAAATCTTCTGCCGTCGACATCGTGTCGCCAAATGAACCACTCCGCTTCTATTGGTAAGAAACCAGCAGCTGCAATCGAGTTGTCAATGACAGCTTGCTCTGTGTCCTTCCACGCTTTGTAGACCTACTGCCCTACAGTTTCAGCACTTGGAGGCTTCGGATTTCCATCGCACGTGTATTCCACACTATCGGAGTTCTTCCACTCGTCAATGTAGGTGTAGAGGTGGTCTTTAAACTGTTTGTAGATTCCAATATCTCCGGCCTGAAAGTATGGGGTCAGCCCACCTGGAATAACACACATCGCAATATCGCACTCCTTGCACTTCGTCTTAACCACTCGCGAAATATGAGCTTTCATTGAATCCCACACAGGGGGCCTTACCCTCCGCTTGGAGGACCCTGGGAAACAATGTATCAATCCAGCTGCACAATAGCTCTGAATCCACCCACGCTTTTGGCTGATAGACGACGTACACTCCCTCAAATTTTCCGATAGCTCGAGAACCTTTCTTGTGTTTCCAGATCACAAGCGGGGGCAGCTTTACGCCAGCAACGGTGACAGTCATGACGGCAGTGACTCTCATTGATGAAAAGCCCGTGGATTCAACTACCACGTGCCAGGCTCCGCGAATCTCCACAGTTTGCTCTCGTGCTTCTTCAAAGTATACTACTGTCTCATCGATGAGAACGGTGTGCCGAAAGTTGAAGGTGCCCTTCAATTCACCGAGGTATTCATGTTAGGAGACGTCCCTCCCTACAAGCTGGTCGTCACTGACAGTACTCAAATTCGTTTGGCGACGAGGCGATAGGTCGTTCCGCCTCATGAACCCACTCACCCAGTTTGGGGAAGCTTCAAATAAACGGGTCGGACCATCCAAAATCTCGCTGTAGAACTGCAGGGCATGAACCGCTATCCATTCACGAGTCACCTTCTACTTTTTGAGACGACGTAGTACAGTGCTTTCGAGAAGGAGACTCTCCAGATTGCCCAACGCGGGCTTGCGACCCCTCCCGAGACGCGCTTTTGCGTAGGCTACGCTGCCCATATCTCCTCGCGCTGGCACCACCAACGACGAGCGGTAGCTGGATCAATACTCCATCCAAGAGAGATGAAGTGTTTAGCTGCTCGAAAAGGTACACCTTCTCTTTCAGGCTTGATCCAGTCTACAACCTCCTTCTTCTTCCACATGCTGATCGAGTTGCGTCATAGCTGGAATTTGAGAGTGAGCTCTGACAACTCTAGTTGAAAGAGGAACGAGAAGCTACATCAGATAAGAGGCGAGGACGAGAGATCTTCGTAGCGCAAATAGTAGTGCGGACTTCTATTTGGTGCACTGCTATTATTTTCAGATGCCGAAAACAAATGTTGACCGATGTTGTATAACCTACAGGAAATGTATTCGGGGAGTTCCGTTAATTCCATTCCTCGACGCCACAGACCACCCCATATATTTGTCCTGAGAACATATGCAGACATTGCCAAAACGATCCACCTCATCCCTGACTCTCAGTTTGTCCTTTTCCAAGACAACCCGGAGTTCGATCGATGCTCTTGGTCCACAGGGGTCTTGCGAGAGATACGCTGTTTGCTACGTTCTACTCGTTGACCCATGGTGATTTTTATAGAGCTGGCAGGAGTACAGGTGATCGTGCTTCTAGACTGCAACCAAGCCATGGTACCGTTTGAGCTGCCCTGTATCCGCAGGCTGATGGATGCAGGTATTTGAAGTTTATGTGCAAAAGTCTAGCAAGGTTCAGCATCAGAAAGCAAGTGAGGTCAAACTTGACGTACCACTTCAAGGCCACCAAAAGTAAGTGAGAGCTCTAAATGTTTGCTTTTTATGTGTCATACTTGGTAAGGCCAAACAAAAGTTTCTCCAACAAAGATATAACGACTGCAACAGAATTACGCATGAATAACTGGGCGAGAAAAAGGAGAAGAGTCAGCGGACCAACAGATCGCCCTCGCAAACGCAAACGCAGAAATGAAGAAAATAGAGCGATTTGCGCTCGACTGCTACCTAAATGAGAAGGGGTCCGAGTTTGTGGCGGCGGAACGCTCGGAGCAGGACAAGGCTTGTCGGCGGGTGCAAGCAAAACGGGTTATTGGAAAAACAGGTCTAGGCGGGTATGCACGCAATGCTGGACGGTATCAGCGGGGTCCGACGTATCGAGTTGCCACGCGTGCCGGAAAAAGGCATCCTTCCGCGAGTTAATGAGCATCAGGATAAAAGTGCAGATGCGGCAAGAAACTCGAGAGTGATGACTTTTCCAGTTGCAATGAGTGCCGCGAGAAGTCAAGTGCGATGCAGAACGCGAGACAGGTGTTGCGCTACAAACCATGAAAGAAGGAAGATGCACACAGTGCTGCAAGAGAGAGTACGACACCAAGCCCGACGACAGCCTATACAAGGCGTGTCCGCAATGCCGAGAGTAACAGTATGCAAGCAAACACAACTTCGAGAAGCGCCATCGATCTCCAGGCATATGCAACAGATGCAAAAAGCGTCCATGCACGGAAAAGCCTGGAGGTGACTCATACAAACAATATCTTCAGAGTCCACGACGCCGCGGCCCACGCCAAGCGACGTCTTTTGGTACATGCAGCGCTTGATGCCAGTGACCCTGAGCGGCGAACTCTACAAACAGTGGCGGTGCCGTGCGTACAGACGCATTGCGAACTTGCTCCATTGGAGCAAGAACCGGCAAGATCACCTATCGTCTGGAAATGCAACAGATGCCGGAAAGTTTGCTCGAAGAAACCTGGCGGTGGCATGTTCAAGAAGTACGACACGTGTCGACCACGCCGTGCTCGACTCGCTCGCCAGCTCGACGAAGGCCACGAGCTGGAGCTGATGAATGTACGGTTGCAAGCGCCCATTCTGAACTTCATCGTCATCGCGTAGTTTTTACAAAACGAATCCAAGTCGATTTTTGTTAAATCGTACATACAACAAACTAGTATAAATAAAAAGACGACTCGCCGTACACGCGATTTTTTCCATAGTGAGAAACGCCATGTACGGTGAAACGACCCAAAAAAAACAATTTGCTCAGGCAAGTTTCAATATTCACACGTATTTTCTACGACAAATTGCATTTGAGGAGCTTGCGCAAAACACTTTATCCTTATGTAATTTGGAAGGTCGTAGCATATATATTCTGCGAATCAACTCAACCGGAAGTTTTCCATGCACAGCGCAGCTTGTCAACTGCGCCAAAGTTGGCACTACCACAGAAACAGTAGCGGAGGCCCACAAGCGCAGTCTTCATGTGGACGACTGTTGAACCCCGGTGTCAAGTTTCCATACCGTCTTCGTAAAAAGAAATGATGGCCTCCAAAGTTAAATGAGTACTCCAGCACCTCTTCCAATCGTAAAGAATTCGCATCTCCACGCGCTGTCGTCCACGGTGGAGCTTTCTTAGTGCCGAGACCAAGGTATGATCAGTCAATGTAAAATCTTTCCAAAACTAAAGGAAAGTTGATCCGTGTACAACACTGAAGCTCCTTGTCTCATTTGTACGAGCTAAACTTATGGCGAAGGTGGTACACTGCGCTATAAACCCTGCCGTTTGCTGTTACTTATGTTTGTTTGTGTAGGATTCGTAATTTCACCAAGCGCTTGGAGATGTTTGCTCAGGTGAACAAAATTTGCATACATAATTGCAAGCCCATGTGATTCAAGAGAAAACAATGCGTGGAATGCCAACACCAACCGAACAGTTGGATCGCCTAACCGAAGTCAGCAACGTTTTGTTACTCAGTTGACCAGATAAATTTACAATTTTTCGCACATAATCTCGATTCTTCAGTTTCACCACATTGAGCCCAGTGTTTCCTGCGGCGACAGCAATGTGCACGGAAGTTGTATGTAGAGGTTTGACTTCGTTAGTAAATACTGTTATTGTCTATGTAGATTTGGATATATTTTGTGCGTACGGTCATTTAAATTATACAATGAGAACTCGTTTGCAGCTGAGATTTAAAAAAATACTTTCTCTGTCCGGAAATATGAGGCCAAGTAACCGGTTAAGTGAAGTTATCAGTTGTATTACTAACAGCGACCCAATTTGTCGAGGCTATAGCATTATCGTAAGCTGTACCGTCGCAATGAAAACAAAGATGAAACAGAAAACAGCCCATGCTCACTCGTCTTCATCATCGCAGACTTGATTTTGAACGGGAATCTGGTAGCTATTATTACCGTCCAGTTCTTGCGGTGCTGTATGTGGCGAGGCGCGCGGTGCTTTGGCTCAGAATTAGAACACGTATCCCAGACTTCTAAACGCAGAGTCTGGGGAAGTTGGCTGGGGCCCGGGGGAAAAGCTCGGGACTCTTACTCCAGGTCGTCCACGTGCAGGATGCTCGACTCGAGCACGCTGCTGGCCAGGCGCACGTTGTGTATCCTCTTGGTTGCGGTTCTTTTTACCGAGGATTAGTATCGACCCCGGGTATCCAGAAGCAACACCAGCTAACACTCCCTAACAATCCGATCAAACACACACAGAGTTATATACACACACACACAAGCCTTCTTGCCCTCTTTCTTTTCTCTAGGCCTAGGGCTCGGGCCAAAACGCGATCACTTCTTTCCTCTCGGCTTCGATCGCTAAGCCGGTCTTCAAGTCGACCTGTCCGAATCCAAAACACTTGAACAGTCTCGGGAACGCACACCACTCTTCAAAGAAGAGAAAGCAATGCTGGCTATCCAGCCTAACACCGTACTAAATCACTCTTAGGAGCCTCACTTGTTGCTTACTTCCGTAAAATATGGCCTACCGGCTGTCGTGACTGAGGTGAAAAGTGTTGGTCGTTGAAGTTAGAGTCGGAGTGTAGGTCGCGTAGGTAGGAGGTGGTCTCGAGTGCGGGGTAGTTGGTGTATTTGATAATGAAAATGTCTGGCCTAAATGTGCATGCCTTCCTGTGCGCTTAGCTCGCACAGGGGCCTCCTTGATGTTTTCTGCATGTTTCTGTTTCTACGTGCCTATGTGTCCTGCTACCCTGCATGTTTCTTTGCTTTTCTTCTTTTCGTTTGCACGTTCGTAATATCTAGCTATATGTATGTAAACTGCGAACGGAGAGCCTTGCAGGCTGCCGTCGCAGCGACATGCTGCCTCTGGCTGCGAGCAAGCAAGCCAGAGCCTATGCGCCCACGCTCTCTGGCTTGCTTGCTAGCAGGCCAAAGGCGGGCATGACACCGGCCCTGTCCGCAGATCAGGCAACCTCGTAGGTAGAAATGGAGTAGGGTAGATCACTTCCAGGCCCACAGCAGTGGATCACTTCCCTAACGGCTTTGAGTTTCTTCTTGGAGAACGCTTGTGGGTTTCAATGCAAAACGAACTCTGTTTGGTTATGGTTCACATGCAAACTAACTACCTCCTGACTGGTCACCGAGATCCTTCTGCAGAATGTTGGTCCCTGATTTATATGGAAGGTGGCGTAATCATCCCCAGAATATCCCCAGACTCAATGGGTACAACTTGAAGTTGAGGGGCATAATGAAATGAAGACAATTGCTCCAGATCTGGGGAATCCTCAGACAAATCTGGGAGAATCTGGGAAAGCTGGGTACTTCTGGGAGAATCCGGGAAAGCTCTGAAGTCTGAGCTTGAATTCTGGTACTGGAAGGTCCGCTCAAGAATTCTGGAGTGGACAGCGAACTCCGAGGAGACAGCATAGGGAAATAACGGTGGTATCTGGTAAATACCCCAGATCAGCTCCGCTAATATATACTTGCCTCCTTCACCTTCTTTTGGCGTTTTTTGGGACAAGGATCACACGCATCCTGAGGTATTTCTCAGGACGGGATACAGACTTGTCTGCTTCGTCATTTTCAGGGGGTTCAGCTTACCGCTTAGAGTACAACTTCAGATTCGAGCGTAATGTCCACAGCAACAGAATAGCTTCAGATTCCCCGGCATCATCCCGAGATATCAACAGTTTCCGCCAATCAAATTCCCACCAACCAAATTCGGGTTTACACTCATTCCAAAAACGAAACCATCAAATCTGGGGTAGATACCCAGTTCTGTAAATTCCAAAAATCACTTTATCTCATGTATGTCTGCAACGATACCAAGTAGCCCAAAAGGTATTGCAGTCTGGGAAATTAGCTGGCTGAGCTGTCAGAGCCATGTCTCAGTCGTCACCAGGCCTCTACAGATATGGGGATTTCACCAAAAGTCCCAAATTTCCCGTATTAGCATTTCAAAATTTTCTGTGTATGAATTGTAACCACTTCGTGCTGATGAGATCTGAAACGACACACTTACCAAACCAACCAGAGTACACAAGCCGCAGCCAACTAGCCTCCACCTTCTTTCCCTGCGCGACTCGCAACATCCGTCATCATGCCACCCAAGACTGTGGCGCTTCTGCCTCCGAAGGGCAAGTCAAAGAAGACAAAAATGAAGTTCCAGCCGAAACATGCAGGTATCTACGGTCTTGTCGTGACTGCGGGTGGTGAAGGGAATGTAGCTTGCTGTTTCTGTATGGCGTTCGGCCGAGAAGCAAAGCCCATTACTGACCCAAAGAAGAAACAGTGAGCTCAAACTTTGGAGGTTAAGATGTTCAAAACTTTTCGCACAGATTTGTATACACAACATCATGAAGGTGAACATCCTCAAAAGTGGGCTGAGTACAAGAAATTAATGACTAAACAGGAACAGGATTCGTTTTTTGCAGCTGTCGCAGTGCCTCACCAAGAGACAATGATTACTCATTATGGAGAAAACGAATTGTGGATGCGTCTGAGTTCGTCAATTGTGGATGTAATTATTGGTCAGCTACTATTTCATCCTGACGATATTGATGGTCTTACGCACAAGCGAGCTCCAAGTCTTTTCGTACCTATAGACGCAGACGATGAAGGTGGATACATTGTCAAGATAAGAAAACCGAAACTGTTCTCTCTGGTGGTAAAGTTTGTGGCGTCGGGGTCTTCTTTTCGACAAACCGCACATCTGACCCAGATAGTTTGAGATGAGACTGGCCTAGTGTGTTATTCTGGCGTAACGGAGCTCACGGTCTCCAACTCCATCCGTGTGGCTTGTGCAACTGGTCTTCAATGTCTTAGCAAGTTGATTTCTGCAGCTACTGGATTTTCAGTCGCGTTAGATTGTGCTACACTGCACGGGATTTCCTATTTAGACGTGCGGTGTCGTTTCGTGTTACGTGGAAAGTTCCATAACTTTCACATGATGGCAGTACCATTGTTTGAAAGACACACTGCTGGCTACCTTTTTGAAATTTTAGAGAGATTTCTTGATGCAATGCTGCCAACGCGGCGAGGTTTAGTCGTTGGTGTGTCTACCGATGGTGAAAATACAATGACAGGGCATATTAAAGGACTTGCCACACGAATTACAGAAGCTGCAGCCGGACAAAAGGTTATTCGAGTTTGGTGCGGTCTGCATCAACTCGATTTAGCGATGAAGCGTTGTTTTGAAGCTGCTTTAGACGAAATGTTTGTATCTGATTTGACGGGTCTCATTGGATATTTGCGACGTCAAAAGAATTGGAGCAAAACAAACCAATCCGAGTGTCCATTTCTGGTGGCTACACGTTGGAAATCAATGTACGCCTGTGCAAATTGGTTGACCAAGAATGTGATTGTAGTCGAAGAACTTTTGGAAAGCAAGCAGCCACTTTGCAGACCGTCAATAAAGTGGTGGATCTTTCTCTTTTCAGTTCGTGCGTTCACGTTGGAATCTGATAAGGTAATAACCGCACTTCAAGATAGAACTACCTTACTTTCGGAGCAGTATGCAGCGCTAAAGAAATGAATCGAATCCTACAAACGCATGACAAATTTGAAAGGACCGATGTCCGAGTCTGCAATCGGGAAATTGGAACGAGGGCAGCACGAAGTTTGTGGTGGGTACATTCTTCGGTACTCAGATGCATTTCTCTTCATCAAAAGACTCGATACTTGGGTGTTGGATAATCTGGTATTGTTGGACCCATCCATTCAACAGGAGCTAACGGTTGCTGTTGCGAAATTATTTGTCGAGGGAGCAAATGTAATTGATAAGGTAACCGCGGGAAGAGATTCAGTCAACTCGCCGTACGATGAGAGACTTTTCGTACTGCCGCACCAACTTTTGTCGGTTGATATTCCTGCATTCGCGGTGCTTCTCGCGAAACACAGACCGCGTCTGGAGCTATCGCTTAACAGCACCGCGATTCATCAAATTTAGCAGGAATTGGTAGCCATGCAACGATGCTGCGAACTTGAGGATGACATTAGCTCTGTAATTCGAGTTTGCACGGATGACATGTCATTTGAAGACGCTTGGTCAGTAGTTGGGTCGCAATTTCCAGTCCTGATGCGGTTTTGCGGAGATTTGGCTACAACATTTCCAAACACTGCAAGTGTTGAAAGTGACTTCTCAGTGATGGGATGGGAGAAAGACATATATCGACGTAGCCTGAGCAACTTTTCGCTAGAGGAAATTCTTCAAACCAAACAGTTCGAGGTGCTTAAAGGTCTTGCTGATTCTATCGGTGACGCCAATGACTAGCAGGTTCATCTATTCCACTGCGTATAGCTCATCCCATATTTTACTTTCTGAAGTTCCCATGAAGTGCTCCAATACGTGAAACACGGGGACTCCCATGTTTGTAGAGGGCTGGTGATCGAGGGCGTAGGCCAGCAAGAATTAATGTATCTTGGTGTGTTTGGATTATGCTTTAGATAGTTACAGCTTTGCAGCCTGCGTTCCGTCTCTGGATTAAAAGCCACCAACATTCCCTGTCGAAACCGTGAAGATGCAGCATGAATGGCTATAACAAGGTGTAAACAGGCCAAAATCGACTTGAAAGCACTACAGTTCTTCTTTCTTCTTAGCCGCTGCAAACTCATACCGCTTGAGCTGTTTTTCGTTCGCGAGTTTTCCTCGATTTGCTGTTCCCCGACTGTGGGTCAGGCCCGCTGCTACTTCTCTTTGCTTTGCCGCCCGCCGTTCACGTCGAATCTTTCCTGCCTGCTTGGACTGTAGATGGCCTTGATGCAACGCAGGATCAGATGCCACCGAAGGCTCCAAACTCAGAATTTGCGATGGCAGTTCGCGTGGTCGACCCCTTGGCATGGTGCTCTACTGCAGAAAGATTTAGATGTGGTTGATTACGGTAAGGTCGTTGTTGTGTACTAGACACGCAGACCGTGGAGCTCGTCGAGTATGGGTAGAGAGCTATCTGTGCTGGTGTGGCTCGACGTGATCAAGTATACTTTCTAAGCGCACCTCTGCCGTCTTGAAAAGTATCACCAATAAAAACAACGGATCGCACTAAAAAATGGCCGAGTTTTTAAGAAAATGTCCTACTTCGACTGGCACTCTTCTCGTGCACGGTTAGTGAGCACTTTCTGTCTTTAAGTAAAACAAGGAATGCACTACTCAACGAATTCGACTGCCTCTTTAGGTCATCTAGCCGACCGGTTCTTATCGCTCAAGTAACACGTTGACGCCACAATGGTTCAAATAGACACAGCTAACACGCATGCCATAAAATGAATGATATGGTAGCTTTGTTTAAGTCTACTAGAATAACTTGACCTTGTGGCGCAATGGATAGCGCATCTGACTTCTAATCAGGGGGTTGTGGGTTCGAGTCCCATCAAGGTCGCTTCTTTTCTTCGTTGTGCTTATGCACTAGTTGCTGGCCGTCGAGTCCCTCTCACCACATTTTTCATTTCATAACTCATTCACGAGCTATTTTGTTAACTATATTGAATGCTAGAAGGGCATATTTCTGCGTCGTTAGCTGGAATGGCTCATTTATGCCCTTTTGCATGGTCACATTCTCGTACTTCCTGAAAAAGGACGGAAATGTTTTGTACCACGTAAGGGTTAACTCAGGTGCGGAAAGGTATCGGTGACATATGTAGGTCCAGTGGAGCTTGTTGGTGTACCGGTGTGCTAGATTAAACTTGTGTTTCACTACAAGCAATGATTTTAGAAGCTAAATGAAAGAGTTGCGAGGAATTAACTCGATTGAACATGACAGCACCAATTGTCCAAACAGTGTGTTGCTATATCTCACTCAAAGTGAACATGTTCTATCAGCTGTTCATTCGTATATGCGCAAAGTCAAGGGCGGAGCAAAAGTTTTGAAGCGATACAATTTCAAATGTTTACTCGCGGCTCATTTTCACTGTCTAGGTAACTACTATGCTATTGGTGTGCGAGTCCGTTAGTCGTATTGCACGAATGTCGTTTTTCCTGTTGAGCGTTGTGCGAATGTCGTTCTTGTTCGACTGAACCAACATTAAACATTCAGCCACACACTGTCGCAGGTAATCAGTTAATTGATTATTTAAGCTAGTATTTTGTATGGTCATAAGTCCTGAGATATTACGATCGTGGCATAATAAAGTTTATACAGTTTAACGAGGGTCATATGCGATCCTCCAAGAACTGGATACTGAACTGGATATAATGCCTAGAGAATATATTAGATCTCGCACCCTTGGGTTGCCAAAAAAGTTGAAAGACACAATAGTTGGAATAATGTACCAACCAAGTGAGAGAGTGTGAGCTCAACTGAGTGTCCTACTTTTTGCACCTTCACTGAGCGCCCCAAAGTGCATACGAGACCGCTATAGCAGCTATATCGCAAAGTTAACTTCGATGGTTAAGGAACAAGACGAACGCGAATTCTCTGAACTGAGGTAATGTGTCTAGAACATATTGAGTGAAACAAAAAACGAGTAAGTAAGTAAGTAAGTAAGTAAGTAAGTAAGTAAGTAAGTAAGTAAGTAAGTAAGTAAGTAAGTAAGTAAGTAAGTAAGTAAGTAAGTAAGTAAGTAAGTAAGTAAGTAAGTAAGTAAGTAAGTAAGTAAGTAAGTAAGTAAGTAAGTAAGTAAGTAAGTAAGTAAGTAAGTGAGTAAGTGAGTAATACACCCTTGATGGACTTTAGAACGTCAGCATCTATGTAACACCGCACACCAGACCGGCATTCTGGTTTTGTTATCGAATACGTTGCTACGTTATTGCTGGACGCCTACCAAATACAACTTAAACTCGATCTAAAAAATTTCTCTAAATTTGTCTCTACCGGATAACCTATGTCAACGCACACAGTGAAAAACGTTGAGTAGAGAGCAGTATTTGCATGTCCCGGCTAAAGAAAAATGAGTAGCTGAAGTGATGGATCGAATATGAAGTCCACATGTTATATATTACTCAAATAAAGCTGTTTCTTTGAAAACGTCGTCGAAATCGTCATCTAAGGTAAGCTCGCCTACTTCACCATTTACCTGGCCTATTTGCAAAGTATCCTCGACGATGTTACCGTAAAAATCTTATCGAAAGCCACCCTTGTAGCAACGGGGTGCCTGTAACATGGGAAGAGCTATCTACAATTGAATTGTGAAGTTGATAGAACTCCTGCGTAGAAAGCTGACGGAAATGCGCTCGTATTTGATGGCGAAGCCTCGAATCCTTTTACTGTTACGGGCCACATCCAAAGTTACATTTGTAGGTAGAGTTACATAATTTGATACAGAAAGTAGGTACAAGCACGCGGGTAGCGCGTGCAGTGTTATCACTCTCTGATTGGCTGAAAAGAGTAAGGATTTCAGCCAATCCAGAGTTGATTTGTAGTTGAGTGGTCAGGGCCACCTGCCCTGGACCTAACACTAAATCAGAGTTGAATTTACACCCAAGCACATACTTGGACTCATTGTTGCGAGCTTCCTCTTATCTATAGTGTACGCCAGTAACGGTAGCTCTAGCCCCGTTACATTTACACGTAGACGGCTAACCCGTGGCATGTTTCTCTGGGTGTGAAATTTACAAGTATATGAGACTGCGTCAAACAAAAAGACGCTTAGCCACCTTTTCATTTTTTCGAGAAAAACGGCCTTAAAGATTGGTCTGCAAAAACGAACTTAACGACCCTTTCCCACAAGAGCCACTTTTCTCTCCGCCCAATTTTTGGGCAAGTGTATCGGACGATTTCACTCATAGATATTACTGGGCCTACAATGAGCAGCGGGAAGCACGCAGACAACTCCTCCTCCCCCAGCAGCACGCTGTGCAGCAGCAGCACTACTGCACCCCCAAGCACGACTCCCAGCACCAGCGACGTTGATTCGACTGCAACCAGCGCTGATATAGTTGACAACGCTCCACCAAGCACGCGTCCACCTACCAACCGTGAACGTAGGCTGCTCGGTTCGTTGCAGAACGAAGAGGATGCGACTGAAGATCTGTCCGAAGACTCAGTGTGGGAGCCATCCGAGTCCAGTGGTGTATCTACTGCTGAGGAAACGCCGTCAAGTGATTAATCCAAGCCAGATGAAGATGAATTGGACGGAAGGATCATTTCGGTTGACAACAATGTTCGAGAAGCAGTTACTAGCCTGATCCAAGGTGATCCATGCGAGGATCGTTGCCTACAAGGAAAAGCTGTCGAACTAGAGAACTTCCTGTGTTCGCTGTCCTACATGAGTCCACAAAAGAACAAGCAAAGCATTTTGGTGGCCCTGACGACTCTCATGAAGACAGACACTGCTGTTCGTCACCGCGGAGCCGGCATCAGGCAAACTTTCCACTACTTCTTACCTCTCATCGGCCGTGTTTGCCGTGACTCGTGGTGTGCTGTCTATGGGGTCTCTACTGCGTTCATTACCCGCTACCACCGCCAAATTCAAGACGGTTGTTTCTCTGTGAAGCTGCATAAGGGCCACATGAACCAAAACGCCACCAAGATTAAGATTCGCTGGCTAGCTAACTGGTTTAAGTCGTTAGCTGCATCAGTAGGCGATGTTGTTCCAGCGCGTGTACGCACACAGAAGACAGTTGACGGAGTGGTAAAGAAGCATTACTCTGCGGAGGACTACACGCTTCTTCCGGCGTCCTTCACGTGGGATCAGCTGTACGGTGAAATGCACAACTACGTTGTTGAGCAGAATTTGGACGCCCGTGAGCCGCAGCCGTCTACGTTTCGCAAGTTACTGCAGAGATGCTGTCCGATGATACGCATCCGGTCTCCTCGAAGCAGCGTCTGTGATGTCTGCTCAATTCTCTACACCCGCATGAAGTCTGGCGTGACTACAGAACTCACGGAAGAGCTTGGTATCCACACGACGGCCGCCAAAGCCATGAGATACGACTTTGGACAGAAGAATCATTGTATTTTGACATGGATGCTAACATCATTTCATTTTACTGGGAACATTTATTGTATAGGACGGAGTACAAGAAAAATTTGGCTGATGCTGCAGAAGATCACGCTGTTATAGTCATGAACCACAGTCAAAATTTGACCCTCTCGAATGTGACGTCTACGCCTTCGCAGTGGTACTTCCTATCGCTTGTCAACGTGTACGTCTTTGGGATTTACTACGCGAACAAGAACATACAGTACAACTACGTGTATGAGGGGTCGGTGGCAGGAAAGGGCACAGACGAAGTGAACTCCATATTATACCACTTCATCCGGCAGATCATCGTTCCTGGAGGCTATACTAAGTTGACTATCTACGCTGACAACTGTGGAGGGCAGAACAAAAACAACTTCGTGCTGAAGATGCTGCTGGATTTGACGCAAATGGGAGAGTTGGAGACTATACAACTAAACTTTTTCGTCAAAGGACACACAAAAAACGCCGTCGACCGTGGGTTCGCCCACATAAGGAAGAAATTTGCGAGAGAAGATGTTTGGACAATGGCCCAGTAAAAGGTGTTGGTGCGGGCGGTGAAGTAGTGAAGAAGGCTTTGGGCCGAGATTGCAAAACCAAAAGTGATGTGATTGAGTAGTTAAGACGCTCTCTCTCTCTCTTTCTCTCTAGCCTGCCATACGAACTTGCTGTTGCCTAGCTATCCATAAAAATCCCATCTGCTGTAGACTCTACGGTTTCCATATGCAAAAACAGACTGCTAAAGTTTGTGGCCTGGCGGACTCAAACCCACAATCAGAGGGATCTGATCAGGCACCACTAACCACTAGACCTACTGGGCGCCATCCGATTAACTCTCACCACACACGTACAAATGCAAGGCACAACGTATGCTGCACCGTAAACACACTCCATGGCCCACACCATGAATCCGGGAACGCGACACCCCGGAAATCCAGCGCCGTCGGACATCATCTTCAACACCCAGATGCTCGAGCTCATCAATGTGGCGTCTGCGAGCTCTGCACTCGTTCACATCGACAAGCAGAACTCTCTGTTAAAACGTTTCCGTGACGCTGTTCGAGAAGCCTACAAGGACTTGAAAAGCATCCAAAACTACCAGATATTTTCGATGGGGACATGCAAGCCGGGTGTGGTGTCTTGCCAAGCTGGCCCCAGCGATGTAGTTGTTGTTCAAGACCTACGTAGATCATTTGACGGCACAAAGACGAACGGCGCGAAGATTCGTGACCTGTACTAGAGTCACCTCGAACCTCTTCAGCCCTCGCCGCCTAACTTTGAGAAGAAACAGCAGATGTACAACAAGGTTAGACCCTACGTTCCTGCTGAGTTCATTGGAGACCAGCTCTACGACGCACCGAACAACGAATAAGAGAGGCAAGCAAACGAAACGAAGCTTGCGCGCCAAGCTCAACGCAAGTCCGCTGCTGCGAAGAGGAAGAACCCTGTGCAGGCGAGTGACGATGAAGAAGAAAACGGAGACGGCAGCAACACCTCCACGAACACGGGGGCTCAGCCGAAGACAGCTACATCGACGAAGAAGCGCACAAAAAATATCCTTAAAGGATCCAAAATGGTGGCAGCAAATCGAATTGATCCTTCCGTGTAGTGACCCAAAATTCAATTTTGGGTCAAAAATGAAAAAAATATACCCCTCGATTTGCTAAAGTCGTGTCAAAAGCGTCAAATTTAAAAGGGAAAGACACCGCATTAGATGCTGTGAGTAGACGCAATCGACGCGGCCGTTAAAACTATACCTAGATCACAAAAAATTACATGAAATTCATTTTTCAAGGAGATATAGTTTTCGGACGAACGTCGTTCGGCGCAGACTGAAGGTATGCAAGACCTGAAGATGTCAGCAGAAAGAGGAGACGCTCAGCTTTCCGTTGGTGTGCTCAAATCGCAAAACGTACTTAGGTTCGTAAGGATCTTTTCGTTTGACGCAGTCTCAATTTGTCCAGGTAACAGCAGTGATACACATCATGCTCGGATGTGGGACATCGTTGGTATCTCGCAGCCTGAGTGCCCACCACCCCACAGCACCGTCGCTAGAGTCAAACAAAATAATTCACGCACGTTGATATTGCATAGATGGCCGTCTTTTTCTCCGTGGATCATGTCGCGTTCGCGATCATGAACTCGAGGCCGAGCACCTCTAGGGTCGTACACCACGGTGACAACTTCGAGTCGTTGATGGGCCGAGGATCAAGGATGGCCACGGCCATCATGGCGAGCCGTACACACATATCGGCAGGTTGAAGGCATTCTAGGGTGTTGGGTTTGATCATAATGTGGTCGTCAACCTATTCATACGGGAACACCGGCGACTGCATTCCTCGAGGCGCAGCATGATAGCCACGACATGCTGATACTCTATTGGGGGAAGTCCCTCTTTCACCGATGTGTCGTTTGTCAATTGTCCGCGTGGGAACGGCAGATTGTGGATTAGCCTCATGTCAATCTTGGGGTCGGCGTCCTACTTCGTTGCTGCGCCGAAGGGGCTGACCTGAACGTCCGACCAGCAATTAAAAACCGCATCATCAAGCACAACATATTGAACAACGTCTTGACCTTGCTGAACACTGCGGATAGTGGCCGTTATGTGGTGGTTGGCCGATTGATTGTTGTCCGTTCGTTGGCAGTATTACAAATCCCGAAGTTTCCACCTTGGAGAGATTCCGTCGGTCGCATTCTGGCAAACAAGATCGCAATGCTTGTACCGTTCACAAGTTTACGGAGCCGCACCGGGCACAGCGCTTTGTTCGGTCGGGATCCTCTGCAGATTGGCTGCGTACCAGTGACACCACTTCAACTAAGCTATGATCATGGTGCAGAACGACGGACGATAACGCGCGCTGTAGCGTAGTGTTTCACAAGCCCCCCTCCTCGGTTGAGTTGGATAGCGGATTAGCAATGCCATGCTGTTTGAAATGCAGGCAGATAGCTCTCGCGCTTATGCTCCTGGTTTTGCAGAGGTGTCCGAGGACGCTGCGGACGTTCTCAGCCGAGACTTCGGTTGTTCGGTGGGTCTGGGAGCTGCGATGTAGGGTTGTCAATGCCCGCGTTGGGCCGCTGGACTGACGGCAGTAGTCCTCCGGACCGACAAGACTGCGGCCCGGTCGGCGAGGTCGGGTGCTTTGGTTTCCTGGGCAGAGACTGTGGCTCCGCCTGTCGTGTTGGGAACGACAAGTTGCCCGGTGAGATCTCTGGTCTCTCGTTGATCCGAACCTGCTCTCTGAGCACCAGTGACTTGTGAGACGCTGGGCGCGCGTGTTTGACTGGCGCGTGAACAAACTTTTCAGTTGTCCCAGACAGCACAACTTGGTGGCGCGAACGAGCGTAAGGCGTTGCTGTATTGTTTTTCCGTCCTGATCTGGTGTGTTCAACTGGAATATTTCCTGTGCACTAGTCACACGCCCTGCAGTCGTCGAGAGCGCTATCGTTCGTAGAGATCGGAGCGGTCGAGTACCTTGTTGGAGTCGTGGATGGCCGGCACGACTCGGACGCCTTCAAGCTTTGTGGTTTGCAGAGGCCTCCGAGACGAGAGGTGCTGTACAGGCGAAGCTTTGGTGGGATCATCGCGGGTGCGAAATGAACTCGGTTTTTGTACAAACACCGCTCTGGGTCTTGCTGATTGAACCCCGCTACAGACAGGTAGTGCAGGCATACCTCCTTGCCGTCTCGTGTAGGGATACTAGCAATAACATCAGCGGGGATCTTGCGCTCGATTGTCGCTGTTGTTGAGTGACTCCGTCTGTCACGTACTTGGGCGAGTGAAACTCGATAAAGCCAGGAACCGTCGAAAGTTGTATTGGCTTGTGATTTATGAAGTAAAATCGAGAATGAGAAAACTAAAAGAGTTCCCTCGGCTAGTGTCGGCATGCGCTGGAGGCGCGTTGAAGTTTACCTTGTAGTTGAACTTGCACTTGTTACTTGCCAAGCTTGAATCCTATCGTCGTGCACGGCTGTTGGTGAGGTGTAGATGGTGCTTGCATTACACCGTCCTTGCTCACTCATGAGCACCGAGCACGCGTTGTCATCTTGTAAGGGAGCCGATACGCTTTCATTGGAGCGGTCGCCGAGACCCGCGGAGAGACTGTGGACGTCAGGGTTGGACATCGAAAACCTCGACGTTGCTGCAAGCCTGCTAGCCGTGTCATGGCGGAGATCGCGTAGTACAGCTCCTCTGTAGCGTTCGAGAGTTGCGTCGATCCACAGCACCAATAGAGGTAGCTCGGCCTCACGTAGTAGCTTCCTGCTTTCCATCGCGAGGACAAACTGGTCAAGAGATTCTGCTACTTGCACAGTCGTCACGTCGCACATGTCGCGACAGTAGTCCTGGAAGGTTAGCGTTGACGAACTCAGGTCGACCCATCTATTTGGAATAGAGGACCGTGGGGTAAAATCCGCCGTGTTGACTGTCCTGGGCGCTAGTGTGCGTAGCTTGTCCAGGAGCCCCAAGCGTTTGAAGTACATGACGGAGAGACCGTGCGTGCTGAATTAGATGTCGTATGTTCTCGACGCTACTCCCGGGTGGACAACATACTTCGCCATCGACAACACATATCCACATAAGCATCTCCTGACTTACCTTTGTGCTGCTCGTTCGTGACCGTCAGATGTATGCGCTCTTGTTCAGGCGTAGGAGCAAAACCACATCGAATCCGCTTGTGAGTCCTTGCGAGCTGGTCCCGAATCGGCGGCTTTGCGCAGAATGACTCGCCAATCTGGTAGCGGCCACTTACAGGAATTTCTCTCTTGCCTTCCACGTAATACACGCGTCGTTGGCACTAGCCATTCCGTGACCACATTTTCACGCTTTTTGAGGCCCGGATTGGGAGCGGCCTCCCCGCTTCTCCTTCCATAATGCTGTTTAGCAGTCGATTGTGACATCTTATCGGGCCTCCCACGTTCACAGACGAACCGACCAGCGCTGTGACCCCATGACGATGGCGATCACGGCGTAAACCTCTCCCACCACCTGCAGTACAGCACAGTCCTTTTCTCCTAGATAGATAGAAATACGGAGACGTTCTCCTTCGTCTGACCGTAGTAGTGGAGATTACCTGACCTCACACAGACGGATTAACGCACCCAGACTCCTAGATGCTCTCCATCCGCTTGACCCGTCAGGTTTTTGAGATGGACTTCGACAGCACGTAGGCACCAGGAGCAGAGTCAGTGACCAATTCTACTCGAACCGACGACCGGATCATCACTGCCACGGCGCCGTAGAAGGGCGTGATGGCCTTCCCTTTCACGTTTTCGGGGAAGGTCAGCAGGTAGTCTCCAGCTGCTAGCGGGGTCGGAGCCATGGTAAATTAAGACTTGTTTTAGGCGTAATCGAAGCAAATTCTAATCTGATCTCCTCGTCTATCTAACACTGCAGGGAGCACTGTCAGTCAACGATCTGGCTGAGCTGTTCTATGCTGGCAAAGTACTTCATATCTTGATACAAAGCGAGCTTTTCAACAACTCCAAATACTTCTCAATTTGCCAACTCCGAGTAACTTGGGAAACCGACGACTTTCGCCCCCACTCCCACCCACCCACCCTTCAACATGACGATGCCAACCACCGCCATACAGCAAGTGGCGCACGAACATGAAGGAGAACTACCGCCCAGTTTCGCTCGGTCACTGAGTGATTCCAGTGGGGCTTCACCCCCGCAGGATGTCAATCAACCCAAGGAAGACAATCACGTGTCAGCTAGGAAGAAAGACCCAAGTCATGACCAGTCGTCCCAACGTAACGGACCCCCAACCACTGGAGTCACCATTGGCGATCTCTTGAGGGGAGGACACGAATTCCGAGAGGACGATAGTGGCCAACATGAAGAGGAACCTGGTAACATTACAGCAGATGAAGACAGTCTGGAGCTAATACGCGAAGCGTACAGCAAAGGAGTGCTGGATCCTGAACAGCTTCTCCGCCTAGCGGAAAACGCGCAACCTTCCCCCGTGAGGGATGCACCATTCAGCGTCAAGGCAACCTTCGGAGGCAGCCTCCAAAATTTGTCACGACCAAAAATTATTGCGAACCTCAAGCTGATTACAGACAACCCCGTTATCTGTGAGGTTCTAGACAACCACGCCGTCGTACATGTCCACAAGCTACCGAGGAACCAGCTGATGTTTCAAGTGAACTCTAAAGATACCAAGAAACAATTGGAGGGGCAAAGTTGCCTCTTCCTAGGAAAAACGTTGGCGTTTGAGAGATGCGACCCTCTCTCAGACAACTACTTCATCGACATCATGGGAATTCACACTCAAACTATTGCCAGGAAAGTGTTCCAAGCGCTGGTGCTCATGGGATGCAAACCAATTTACTACAACGCGACTTTTGTCAGTCGAGAAACGCAAGTGTCATCAGGGATTCTACGTTACTATCTTGCAAACCCGACATGCCCGCAGAATTTGCTGGCCAATGGTTCTGTCTGCCCCCAGTTTCTTTTGGACGGCGTCCTTTACGCAGTTAAGGGGAAGGATGTGCCACCACAGGACTACCACCTTCAACCAAGCAAAATGGCACCAAACTGCCTAGACCTGAGCAAGCTGCCTTTTAGCGACCAACGCCACAGAGCCGCAAACACCGGAAAACAACGTACAAAAACAAGCAAGCAGACAGGAGAGAAACGAGCGAGAGAACGAGACGTTCAACCATCTTCGTCGCCAAGCCAAGCCAAATCAGCCACAGCCATGGAAGGTATCGAAAACATGAACCCAACATTGAATCCTGTTGTGCCTGCCGGCGAAGCCACTGAAAACCCACTCGACCTTTCCATAGACACGAATATGGACTCCGATATGTCAGAACCCGCGACGCCAACCGCCTTCCCAGGCGACACGTTTTCTCACCCGCCAAAACGACTACAGAGCCGTCGTTGCGGGCCACCACCAACTGTGTCATCACAGTCGTGGAACTCGCCGAACTTCTGGAGCCACCTTGACGAGTTGCATCCCGAACTGGAATGCTGGAAACGAGTCCTGACGAAAATGGAGATAGTGGCTACCAACTCGTGGTGGCCAATATCAGCCCCTCCGATCGAAGTACAAGCAGTAACAAATATGCGTACTACCACGAAAAGAAGAAAAGTAAAGTGAAATTGTCGACGAACCCGGTCACGGTCCGAGAACTGATCCCGGCGATGACTGAAAATATTGCCAAAACAAAAAAGAAATTTAGTCACGAAAGAGATACTCTCGAAAGAACATTGGAGACTGAAGATCCAAAGGCGATCTCATGTGAAACCAGTTCGGAGAACATCATGAAATAAATCAACAAAAACCGATTGGCTTTTTCGCTAAAGCTTGCCCGCTGGATGCGTCAGAAGTCCGACATAATCGAAGAACTGGCACGTGTTCACCTATGGTTTCGGTGTGTACACGCTTCCGTTGCCAATGGCAACAAATTCGCCACGAAGTGAAAAAAGATCACGGGGTTTGCTGTGCCAACATCCCGTCCAGCGCTGTTTAAACGCACAGCAGACTTGTTAGTGAACATGAAAGACGAAAACCATTTATACGACACTTCGCTGGCGCTTGCGTTCTTTGAGCTGGTGTTGTTTGCCTCGGCACACGAAATATTCAGTAACGATTACTGGATCCAACTATTAGCAACCACCCACGTTCCTTGGCTCCAGACCTCAGACACGAGACTCTTACACCCGAACGTGTTAATAGCCATTCTCCGTACTGAGTGCGGGGAAACGATCCTCAGTAAACTACTCACTTCAGGCTGGTCACACATGATCTTGGACACGCTCATTCAGCTGAGAGGTGAACAAACCTGGATGGCAGAAGAGTCGGCTATACTGCAAATGCAAGTACATGACGGTCACTTGCACTTAGCAGCGGGTCCATTACACATTGAATGCTAAAGGCTCTCAGTGGGATAATGTATCTGTCTTGACGGTCAATACTAATGGAGTCAAGAAAAACGGGTACAAACTAATCGACAAAACACTATCCAACTATCATGTGTCTTGCCTGCAAGAAACCAAATCTCGCGATGTTCACCACGCAAACAAGTTCCGATTTCTTCTGAAAGCCACTTTCGACTGTAAATGTTTTATAACAGACCACAACTCGCTACAACAAACCACCCAATTTTTAAGAAGTGGTGGAGTCACCACCATAATTCATAACGATTTTCCAGGATTTGAGTCAGCTGAAGAAATGTCAGAATGGACAATTCTAGGGCGATACCTCGTAGTGCGAATACAGGTAAACAACTTGAATCTCTACATCCATAACATATACGCGCCAGTTGATCCACAAGAAAACAGCCAATTCTACGAAACTCTCCTTGCACGAGAAGTGAACAGAGATGGCGTACATTGGGTTATAGGCGACTTGAACGTTACCTTCGATCCGCTACTAGATTCCGTGACTGCATCCACAAGACACAACTGGTCGAGATAAAATGCGCTGGAATGGTTAGCTTGTCTAGGGGTTTCGGACTGCTGGAGGGTACATCACCCTCAACTTCGTGTGTTCACGGGACCACCGCCAAGGAAAAATAGGCTTGATTATTGCTTCATGTCGGATACATTCATGACACGGTACTATGGATCATCACGGTATTTCCAAGTGCCCCACTCAGGAGATCATTTAGCACACAGCGTCACGCTTAATCAATGCCGTCAACCACGAGGTAAAGGATACTGGCGAGTTCCTACAAAAATGCTTGAATGTCCACTCGTTAGAGAAGCAATTCAAAACGAAGCCAAGCTTCTTCTTCCTGATATATTGGCAGCAAACAATCCTGGCCTGGTTTGGGAAGGGTGGAAACGCCGAATAGCAAACCAACTAAAATCCCTGCAAGCGGTGATGTCAATTCAAGAAGATCAAGGGCTCCGTGCAGCTGAAAAATTGTTTGAGCAAAGCATGCAAACATACGTAGAGAACCCATCGCCAAGCACACAAGCAACCTACGAAGAAGCGAAAACGGTATACGCAGAGCGCAAAGAACATATATACCGACTGCAACAAGATTCGACTTTTGACTTCCATGCAAAAAACATGGAAAACTCAAAATCAGCATTTTTCCGCCCACCAACAACAATGCTCCGACCGGTAGTAGCGTCATCAGTGAAATTAGACTGGCGAAATATCTACTGAACCAGCGATAGTACGAAAGCAATTCCGCACACACTGGGGAACAATCTTTGAAGACTCAACTTGCCCTGGCGACGACACGGTAATTGACGAGACACAGAGAGCAGTACTTCTCGATTCAATCGAACGGAAACTCTCGAAAGAAGATGCTGATACTCTTGATAGCCCAATTACATCCGATGAACTGACTGAAGCGATCAAACACATGAAAAGCAACTCTGCTCCTGGGTTGGATGGACTGTCGCCGGCATTCTACCAAATAGCGCCAGAAATCTTTGGATCTATATTACGCAGCGTTTTTCATTATCAGCTAGACCGTAGGATACTATTGCCATCGCAAAGAAAACCATGCGTCACGCTCCTCTTTAAAAAAGGAGATCGGAGTGAACCGGGAAACTATCGACCAATAACGCTAATGCCAGTCGATGTAAAAATTCTCTCGAAAGTATTAGCATACCGTCTCCAAGAGGCCTTACCCTCGCTAATCCATCCCGACCAAAAAGGATTCGTGAAAGGCAGGTCACTACATCACCAAGTACGATTGATGGACGATCTCCAACACCACGCAACTATGATGAACTCTGAAGCGATGGCCCTGTTCCTCGATTTTGAGAAGGCTTACGACAGGGTGGTTTGGGACTATCTCTTCCTAATTCTCGCTGTATTTGGCTTCGGGCCGCGTTTTATCTCGTGGATCCGACTACTGTACACAAAACCTTTAGCGCTGATCCTCCTCAATGGATTTCTACTCCAACCACTAGAGGTAACCCGAGGTGTCAAACAAGGCGACCCGTTATCTTCACTCCTTTTCCTGCTTAGCATTGAACCACTCGGAAACCTAATCCGAAGCCGTGCGGACCTCGTGGTTTCTATAACACGTTCCAAATCGATAACCGGTCTGTATTTCGCGGACGACTCAACCTTAGTGTCGAAACACGTCAACGGCATACGACAACAACTTGAACAGGTATAAATATACTGTCAAGGATCCGGAGCGCGTCTCAATTTAAGGAAATCTGCGCTGATGCCACTTAATCGAAGGCAGACAAGTCCAACTATTCCTGACGTGAAGTGTCTCGGCCCAAGTGACTTGATTAAATATCTTGGTATACCGTTCGGCCAACAGGTATCCAAGGACACCATACTAGAGGAGCTCAACAACAAATTTTACCGAGGATTCGGTATCTGGGGTCGTAGAGCGAGAACGTTGAGAGGACGACTCCTACTGGTACACATTATGATTCTCTTCGTGTTGTGGCATTTTACACCACATACTATAGTCCCGCCGTCTTGTGTCCGACGCTAGCAAAGAATGCTGAATAAGTTTGTGCTCACTCGAAAAAACGACCAAGACTCCAACTTCGTTCAACTTGCCCCGAATGAACTACTGTATCTACCAAGTAAAAAAGGCGGATTGCAGCTCCCACACTTGCAAACCCAGCTAAAAACTCAACGTTTACAACTTCTCCAACAGTTCGTGAATGTGCTTTTGAAATCGAAGGACGAAATGTGGCCACTCTTAGCGAGCTCTTTCTTCGTTGCTTTGACGCCATCCGTACCAGTCAAGCACCCTCTCCACTTTCTTGACATTTCACCAACTAAATTAAAATACCTGTTACACTAGGATGTCTTGCCAGAGTGGTGGCGAGAAACATGGCGAGTCTGGCACTCTGTACAATGGACAGCTAAAGGAGGGGAGACAAGCAACACGGCTGCGCTACTATATGCGCCAATGTGGTTGTCAAAAAACCAACTTTCCACTATATAACGCAAAGAGGCCACAAACGCAATATTGCTTCAATAGCTGAACCACAACGCAGTTTCAGGCTCCAAGTTGCCAATCGGGTCTCGTACGCGTGCATGATGGACATATACGAAGACATTGGCAAAGACCCGCCGCTAGACTCTTTCATCAGGAAAACGCTGGATACAACTAATATCGCGGTCCCCATTCAAACACAGAAACGCTGGCTACGCAGTCTCCACAAAGGAATTATGCAAGTACTAACTCGTTTGGAAGCAGACTTAATCAACCTCGAATCACAACCGGGCCGAAAGCAATTCCTGCCCATCGCAGGCATTAAAGTGGCTGCAAAAACCTTCCTTTTCCCTCACATCCCGAGAATGGCAATCAAATATCTACTGCAGCCGACTCATGCAGATCCCGTTCGTCACCCTATTTGCCAGGATCTCCAAACCACAACACCTGCAGACGTTTCTGCGTTTATGAGGTTGGGACGTCAACTCAGACCACAGTTACTACCAATCTACGACGATCTACAATTGCGTCTCGCGCTGCGAATTCTCCCAGTACGGTCACGCTTTTGGTTTTTAACACATCAAATACCGAACGTACAACAATGTCCACACTCAACATGTGAGGCCATCGAAACAGCACAACACCTCTTCACGAAATGCAGAAAGTCAGCTACACTGTGGTCCGAACTGTGGGAAGACTGGAGTCGTTTCTTCGTGGGCCCACTCACGTGGACTCGTCTTGTACTGCCTCACAAACTAAAAGTTGCGGCTATCTGGAAAAACCAGCACGAAGAAATCATATTGCTATGGAATATCACCCGCTGCATAGCTCTTCATCATCGATGGACAGAGCGCAACCGGTACTGTTTCGAAGATACTGAACCAGAGTCCCTCAGTACTACAATGTCGGCAATCTATAGTACGTTTGGTACACACTACCGTCGAATACTTAGATTCACAGACACCCCACGGCGACGGAGCCTCACTAAGATTCTCGACGCGCTTGCTACGTCAAGGCACTTCGGTGATTTTCGGCAGAGAAACCCCGATGTTTTCAGAATACGACACGTCCAATTACACCTCGCAAACCGATCAGGTGTTGTCTTCCAGACACTGATCGGCTAATTTATGAATAGTAGTTATTGTAAGCCAAGTTGAGAAGCCTATAAAGCGGTAATCGACTACTTCTTCTTCTCAACAACTCCAAATCGTCCATTTGTTCGCTCCAGCAAACTAATGCCATTGCTTATGAGGTAGTTCAACCTAACAACAAATCTGATGTCTGATGGCAATGCTTGCGTTCAAAAGATACATTGCGGTTTACGGTGGTGGTTCTAAGCACCATCGCTGTGCAACTAGAGCTAGCCCCAACAAGACATTTTGATGAATATCGCTTGAACAGTGTACAAAATGTACTCGTTAAACTCCTTTCGAGCGTCGTAAAAAGTTGTTGACAATAACGTGCATTTGGTTTTCCAGGTCTTCACGAACACTTGTGTGCGCCACCCAGCTTTATTCGGGCTTCTATGCAGATGGAACTACGGTGTAGCTTCCTCATACCAAGACTCTTTGTTGGAATCCCATTCGTGGTTTTTAACTGGCTTGGCCTTTTCGTGAATTTCAGCATTGATCCCAGAACGCGCACTTCATTTCTCGATGATCATACTCAAACCTACCCGGTCCTTCACAGACACACAAGACTCCATGAACTCGCACTTGACAGCAATCTTGGCGTGACAAGCTTGCGTCACGTGGTTGCGATACACTAGCGGCGTGCTACCGACTAACTCCGTCATGTCTTTAGCGATGCGCAGATCTAGAAGTTTAGATGAGCGCTTGCCGAGCGATTAGATGAGTTGCGACACAAACTGAATCGCTCATCATTATTGCAACAAAACAAAATGCTTCTGATAATGCATTCAACATGTAAGATACGGGTTATTTTCGCTTTGTGTCCCGGAAATAGCACATTAATTTGGTAATAGTATAAACATGTGATGGAGCGGTTTCAATGTGTTAGCTGGCCAAATTAGAACACGTAATAGGTCGGCATTGAGATTACAGACCCGCAGCGGTCTGTAACCTCTGCAGCAGGAGCTTGAAACACTAGATCAACTGGAAATTATGTTGCCTGTGCGAGCCATCCAGCACAAGGAGGGATGTCATGCGCTTTCGTTCCGCCAGCTCCGACTCACTCACTTTGCAATTTTCCGCCTAACGAGCAAACACAACATCACCAACTCTCGTTGACGCCGTCTCCAACCTCTGCTACTGCCGACTACAAACTCTTCACGCCGCCCAAGCTGAGCGAGGGCCTCGAGCTCAAGAACCGTATCGTATACGGACCCACGACCCGTGCACGCTCCCACCCAGTCTCGCACGTGCCGCTGGAACGCAACATCCAGTACTACGAGCAGCGCTCGAGCGCAGGATTGATTATCACAGAGGGCACAGCCGTGTCGGAGCAGGGCTTCGGCTGGTACGGCGCACCAGCAATGTACACTGACGAGCAGGAGGCCGGCTGGAAGAAGCTCGTAGACCGTGTGCACGCCAAGGGTGCCAAGATCTTCCTGCAGCTCTGGCACATGGGTCGTCAGTCGCACCCATCGTTCCACCCGACCAACGAAGTCGTCTCGGCTTCGCCCACTCAGTACGTTGAAGGCCGCACGCGCAACGCTCACGGTGAACACGTGGGCTTCGAGAAAAACCCGCGCGCTCAAGATTGAGGAGATCCCAGGTGTCGTCGACATGTTCCGTCAGAGTGCTGCGCGTGCCAAGCGTGCGGGTTTCGACGGTGTGGAGCTGTTCGCCAACAACGGCTACCTCATCGGCCAGTTCCTGCAGTCGTCCACGAACCAGCGCAAGGACAAATACGGCGGCTCATTCGAGAACCGGTACCTCTTCCTGCACGAGATCGTGGAGGCGCTCAAGACAGTGCTCCCGGCTGACCGTGTGGCAGTTCGACTGCCGCCTAATGGTGTCTTTGGTGGCATGGGCAGCGACGACAATACCGAGATGTTCACGTACGCTATCGAACGTCTGTCCGAACATGGACTCGCATACCTCGCGATCCTGGACGGCTTTGGCTTCGGAAGGTACGCGAATATGACGCGCCCACTCACGGTCTTCGACGCCAAGAAAGCTTTCAAGGGCTTTGTCATGGCCAACAACAGCTACACGCGCGACACGGCGGAGGGCGTCGTGAGCAGCGGCACCGCCGACCTCGTCAGCTTCGTGCGCCTGTACCTGCCGAACCCGGACCTGGTGGAGCGCTTCCAGAACGACTGGCCGCTGAATCCCGGCATCGACGCCGAGTACTTCTGGGACGCCTCCAAGGGCGACGAGTGCTACCACACTTTCAAGCCGTACCAACCGACGAATGGCAAGGCCAAGTAGCTGTAGCTGCAGAGGTGTAGGTGCACAGTACTTAGCTTTGATTCTAGTCCCTACGATCAATTCAGCTGCCATTCCTATTTCCATCCGTGTGTTGCTCCTTTTGGAACTCTTAGAGAAACGTTTCCCAAAAGAATTCATACTCCTTTCCAGCTTCTGTTTGCCTCTTCGAGGGAAAACTAAGAGTCCAGCTCTGCAACGCTACTGGTCGATCTGATGGCTGCATTGCTAATATCGATAATTATGGTGAACGGCCTAAAATCTCTAGTCGAGAAGCTATACTTCGGATGCACACCAGGTCGAAGAAGTGAGAAAGCATTGAGGTGCAGCAAAAACGACGCAGGTTTATTTCTTTACTCGCCATTGCCTCTGATAAATCTGCAGTCAGGTGTGATACGAGCGTTGGAGAATACGCACGATACATCCTCTACACTACCCAAGAGATTCAGCATTGGGGTTAGCATGTCTGCTTGAGAGTTAATGGTCCCCACTTTATCGGTTGCAGCGTCCCAACCAAAACGTACCGAACCCCGGATGACAAGGTCGGCACCCAGCAATCGGGCAGCAAGAGGTGTCCAGACACCCCCTTTAGCGCCGCCTTGTCCGTCGCTGTTCAAATGGGGGAATGCGCGACGTAAAGTGTTGCTGGTGATAGTAACGCGGGCGATGGTGTTGGCAATTAACGTGTCAGACGTTGGCATCTTCATGGCGGTCATCTCAACTTGGGCATCGTCGAAGTAGAGCGCGAAGAACTTCCAGTTGGCCAGCTGTGCCTCAACACCAAACAGAGAGTTGACCATCACGTCGGGTGCCGTGATACCATGGAGAAAAGTGGATGCTGCAGTTTGCAGCATTCCTGGAGATGAAATGTAGTAGCGGAAGTGACGGAAGTATTCCGCTGCGATGGCCCAGGCCGTCGGTACTGTTGGGACGCGAGAAGGGTCCTTACACTTCACTTCGAGCTCCTCAATCTCATATTGGAGCTTTGTAATGGCAGCTTGGACGTCCTTTTCGACTTTGAGCTGCCTGTTCCTGTAGCGCGCCTGGTTCACGCGGCACCTCTCTCGATGGCGAATCTTCTTCTTCAAGGCTTCTGTGACGATGGCCTGTTGCAGCTCAGCAGTGATGTTGTGCTTCGTCCCTTGGATACTCACAATGATTTCGTTCGCGGTCTGGAGATCCGACGTCAGGTACGACTGGCGCTTGCGGCCGGAGGAAGAGTCCGTCTGCCCGATGAGCTCAACGATTGATAACAACGTGGCCGGGTCCGATGATTTCCCAGGGCGGGTATGATTTTCGGCCGTGTCGAGCGAGCGTTCTGGAAGATTTTTCTCGTACGGTGTATGACGGTACTGTGATCGTTGTTGGTACGCCCTTCGTTCAGTCATTCGGTACTTCTGTCTGACAACATCTACTCGAGCAGCGGTTTTCCAGATGCCACCGATGACGGTGTCGCTTAACGCCAAATGGTTCGGGGGAGCTAGAGCACACGGATCCATTTACTAAAGGCGCGGTCGATGGACTTGGCTGTAGTTTTGCGCAGTCTGCTGGAAATTGAGGAATGGCAGTCGAGAAAACTGGGGAGGCGAGCGCGCGATCTCCACAGATGGTGGATTACGAGGCGAGGTGGTAGCGTAAACTTCTACAATGACATGGATAAGGTGACTCAGTCTTTATCGTGCACGCGCTGTGTTGGCCAGCTGTGGCTGTGTGTGTGTTTCGCCTAGACATGCGACTATAGTTAGCTGAGTCTAGCGCTGTTGTGAACTGCTTGAGCGCGGTACTACGAACTTTATAGGTTGTATGTAGCCAAAGCCTGTCAAGTCGAGAAGCTATACGGTATAGCTACTCGACTTGAGATTTTAGACCCATAATCATCGAAACCCCGTCATCTTCTCGCCCTACGTGTAACGCTATATGTTTTTTTAAATAATAATAAGGAGACGTATGCTGTGTTACTGATCACTCCTGTGATTGAACTTAATATCCATTCTGGGCCTGTATTTGCACCGTGCCCAGTTGAACACTGTTCGAGTGTCATATACATGACCCTCTCAGCCGTGGCCATGCTGCTGCCTTGTTCAAGAATCCGTTCGAGTATCTTCCTGTTCAATGCACTGTGTTCCGGTCTGTTGACACGTTTACTCCCAATGTCCCCCTCCATAAACTCCGCTAGTCACAATTCTACCTTCGTGAGTTGCCATCTACTGCTACATGTATATGTTACATGTGCACAGGTGGTCGAGCCAGGCTTGTGACTAAACCACCAGTTTCTTTGTTTAGGTCCTGTGACTAATCTCGAAGACGTGACATCAAGAAACGAACTGCACACCTGCCGCTGTTGTTGATATACCAGCAGGAGCTGTGCCAAAGTGAAAGCTAGGGTTGATGCGGCGTGCAGACTTGACACCGTGAAGCAACTTCTAAAAAACGGTGGCGTCTTGTCCTGCCGCCACCACCAGTACCAGTTTTTAAGATCTGCTGTCTGTCAGAAAACCTCGAGGCAGTCAAGTGGTGCCATGCATTCTTTGTAGCAATGCAGCCATCAGATCGACCAGTAGCGTTGCAGAGCTGGACTCTTAGTTTTCCCTCGAAGAGGCAAACAGAAGCTGGAAAGGAGTATGAATTCTTTTGGGAAACGTTTCTCTAAGAGTTCCAAAAGGAGCAACACACGGATGGAAATAGGAATGGCAGCTGAATTGATCGTAGGGACTAGAATCAAAGCTAAGTACTGTGCACCTACACCTCTGCAGCTACAGCTACTTGGCCTTGCCATTCGTCGGTTGGTACGGCTTGAAAGTGTGGTAGCACTCGTCGCCCTTGGAGGCGTCCCAGAAGTACTCGGCGTCGATGCCGGGATTCAGCGGCCAGTCGTTCTGGAAGCGCTCCACCAGGTCCGGGTTCGGCAGGTACAGGCGCACGAAGCTGACGAGGTCGGCGGTGCCGCTGCTCACGACGCCCTCCGCCGTGTCGCGCGTGTAGCTGTTGTTGGCCATGACAAAGCCCTTGAAAGCTTTCTTGGCGTCGAAGACCGTGAGTGGGCGCGTCATATTCGCGTACCTTCCGAAGCCAAAGCCGTCCAGGATCGCGAGGTATGCGAGTCCATGTTCGGACAGACGTTCGATAGCGTACGTGAACATCTCGGTATTGTCGTCGCTGCCCATGCCACCAAAGACACCATTAGGCGGCAGTCGAACTGCCACACGGTCAGCCGGGAGCACTGTCTTGAGCGCCTCCACGATCTCGTGCAGGAAGAGGTACCGGTTCTCGAATGAGCCGCCGTATTTGTCCTTGCGCTGGTTCGTGGACGACTGCAGGAACTGGCCGATGAGGTAGCCGTTGTTGGCGAACAGCTCCACACCGTCGAAACCCGCACGCTTGGCACGCGCAGCACTCTGACGGAACATGTCGACGACACCTGGGATCTCCTCAATCTTGAGCGCGCGGGTTTTTCTCGAAGCCCACGTGTTCACCGTGAGCGTTGCGCGTGCGGCCTTCAACGTACTGAGTGGGCGAAGCCGAGACGACTTCGTTGGTCGGGTGGAACGATGGGTGCGACTGACGACCCATGTGCCAGAGCTGCAGGAAGATCTTGGCACCCTTGGCGTGCACACGGTCTACGAGCTTCTTCCAGCCGGCCTCCTGCTCGTCAGTGTACATTGCTGGTGCGCCGTACCAGCCGAAGCCCTGCTCCGACACGGCTGTGCCCTCTGTGATGATCAATCCTGCGCTCGAGCGCTGCTCGTAGTACTGGATGTTGCGTTCCAGCGGCACGTGCGAGACTGGGTGGGAGCGTGCACGGGTCGTGGGTCCGTATACGATACGGTTCTTGAGCTCGAGGCCCTCGCTCAGCTTGGGCGGCGTGAAGAGTTTGTAGTCGGCAGTAGCAGAGGTTGGAGACGGCGTCAACGAGAGTTGGTGATGTTGTGTTTGCTCGTTAGGCGGAAAATTGCAAAGTGAGTGAGTCGGAGCTGGCGGAACGAAAGCGCATGACATCCCTCCTTGTGCTGGATGGCTCGCACAGGCAACATAATTTCCAGTTGATCTAGTGTTTCAAGCTCCTGCTGCAGAGGTTACAGACCGCTGCGGGTCTGTAATCTCAATGCCGACCTATTACGTGTTCTAATTTGGCCAGCTAACACATTGAAACCGCTCCATCACATGTTTATACTATTACCAAATTAATGTGCTATTTCCGGGACACAAAGCGAAAATAACCCGTATCTTACATGTTGAATGCATTATCAGAAGCATTTTGTTTTGTTGCAATAATGATGAGCGATTCAGTTTGTGTCGCAACTCATCTAATCGCTCGGCAAGCGCTCATCTAAACTTCTAGATCTGCGCATCGCTAAAGACATGACGGAGTTAGTCGGTAGCACGCCGCTAGTGTATCGCAACCACGTGACGCAAGCTTGTCACGCCAAGATTGCTGTCAAGTGCGAGTTCATGGAGTCTTGTGTGTCTGTGAAGGACCGGGTAGGTTTGAGTATGATCATCGAGAAATGAAGTGCGCGTTCTGGGATCAATGCTGAAATTCACGAAAAGGCCAAGCCAGTTAAAAACCACGAATGGGATTCCAACAAAGAGTCTTGGTATGAGGAAGCTACACCGTAGTTCCATCTGCATAGAAGCCCGAATAAAGCTGGGTGGCGCACACAAGTGTTCGTGAAGACCTGGAAAACCAAATGCACGTTATTGTCAACAACTTTTTACGACGCTCGAAAGGAGTTTAACGAGTACATTTTGTACACTGTTCAAGCGATATTCATCAAAATGTCTTGTTGGGGCTAGCTCTAGTTGCACAGCGATGGTGCTTAGAACCACCACCGTAAACCGCAATGTATCTTTTGAACGCAAGCATTGCCATCAGACATCAGATTTGTTGTTAGGTTGAACTACCTCATAAGCAATGGCATTAGTTTGCTGGAGCGAACAAAGCCCCAGTTCTTGTCGTTGAACAATTGCTCAAAGGGACTCAGAGAGGTAGGTCTTCAGCGTGGGGAGAGTCTTCACTTCCGACACAATCGCCTCAAGCTTCGGGTACGTCGACAGATCGAACGCGGGCATGTTGGTCTGGATGAGGTACACCACCGCATCGAAGAGGAGGAAATCGGCAAACGACAGCTGGTCACCGAGGAAGAACTTGCCTCGCACAGATTTCTCCAGCATGGGGAAGTACTTGGGCACGCTGTTGGACAGGAAGACTTCAGTATTCTCGCGCCTGGCATCCGCACTCAAGCAAAAGCAGGCGTCGTAGAGGGAGACGTTTAACTCCATGAACGTGTCGGTGATCATGTCGACGAAGAGCGCATCGGCAATGTCAGTGGGGTACAGACCGGCTAGTCTAACAGCGTAGCGTGCAATCGCGATACTCTGGGCGTACACCACGCCGTCGACCTCGAGCACAGGCACCTGACCGAGTGGTAGCGTGGGCTTGAGTGTCAGGAACTTCGCAGATCCTTCGCCGATGTGCTCGTCCACAAAGGGCACGTTGCCGTAATGGAACATGAGGCGGGCGAGTGTGGCGCGAGCAGGTTTGGCCCAGTAGATAAGCTTGAGCTTGGGAGCAGGGGTCATGGTGCTGAAGAGTTGGAAGATGATGCGAACTTGGTGAATTGAAAAGTGACGAGGAATCCAATTCTTCCGCAGCACTGACGTTGGGGGTGGCGTTAGAGAATAGAAGCAGCGTCACCATCCCATCAGCCTGATGATAAATCACGCTATCGCAGATCATTGTTGCCGTCTTATTGCTTGTACAGTGCAATAAGCACCATACACCTAATGACTGTTGAAGCACCAACACGCTACCCCGCAATCCTCCGTACGCATATCTCAGCAGACCCAATAGCGCTAAGGAAAACTATCCCGGGGCACCCATCAGAGGCAATTCATCTTCAAGTCACCTGGCCGATTGCTCGAAGTCTGGCTCACTATCGCCTTCCACGCAAGTACAACATCCTTGCGACCAGAAACCTGTTGTACCTCCACAGCTAGCATCGACAATATCTTCACGCAGCTGACACCTCGAAGAACCGTGGATGCCGAGGTTTATTTGTCGTAATTCAGAGTTCATCCTGAATATTTTAGTCCGATGCATCATCATCCGATACATCGTCATCCAATTCATCCTCAGGATAATGCTGAAGAAGCCATCTGCGTATTTCTGAATCTACCACATATTCCCTTGTTGCTGCTCTGGTGCATCCTTCCTCCAACTTCCTGTGCAAAAATATAAGAGCTTCAAAGTGGCCAGCCTTGGCCGCCTTATCCATAGCTGCAGTCGTACATTTTTCCCGTCCATTTTCTTGAAGCCATAGAATGACACGCCAGTAACCATTTCTAGCTGCCTTGGCAATTGCTGCCGTCGTACAACCCTCAGACCGATGCTGGTGAAGCCACTTCAGAACATCTAGCGCTCCACAAGCCGCCGCACCGTCCGTCGCTGCACTGGAACAGCCTTCTGTTCTATTTTGCTGCAGCCACTGAACAACATGCATGTGCCCTCCGCTGGCAGCTCCATCCATTGCTTTAATGGTACACCCCTCGCTTCTGTACTGATGTAACCACTTCACTACGAGAAGATGGCCACAACTCGCCGCATTGTCAAGTGCATTAGTTGTACACCCTTCGGTGCGGTTGTGACGTAGCCACTGAACAACTTCCAAGTGGTCCATCTGAGCCGCAAAGTCCATTGCGTCAGTCGTACAGCCTTCCGTCCTGTTATTGTGGAGCCAACGCACTACATCTAAGTAACCAAAGCCGGCTGCCGCGTTCATAGCTAAGGTTGTGCACCCAGGCTTGGGCAGGTCTTCTGGCTGAACTAGACATGCTGGTACATGGGGAATCCGACACAAACCGAAAAATTGGCTTCTGTGTTTCCGTCTCGGATCTTGCTTCGTAATATTTGCTGCCATACCCCCAACTTCATGGAGGTAAATTAGTATCTCCAAGTAGCCATTTGCTGCCGCTGCATCGATAGCGCTTGGGGTCTTCTTTTGCTTGTGGTCATAGTACCAGAAAAGGTTGATGGTGGGCTCGATTCTAAACTCGGTGTACAGCCACTGCACCACATCCAGGTAGCCGTTTTGTGTCGCCATAACGATGGTTTCACCCGAAATTCTTGCTGCGTCGATACGATAGCCACCAAAGTCACTCCGCAGAGCTTTATACATCTTTTTCAGCCTCCACCCCTCGCTCAGCCTCTCCGTATCACTCATCGCGATATCAATGCGAGCATAGATGTACTTGGCGATGTCTAAGTGTCCGGCAGTCGCAGCTCCGTGAACAGCAAGGCTGGCTTCCCCACCCAAATTCGTAAGGCAAGTTCGGCGTTTACGTTTCCCACGATTACGGATCGAGTGAGCTTCATAATTGTCGCTGTCATAGCCACTGCTGCTGTCAGTCCTCAAGTCTTCATCATCCCAGTGTCGATCCAGCAATCAGCGAACCACATTCATATGACCCCATTCTCCTGCTGTTATTAGCAATCCAGCGTCATCCATGGTTTTATTCTGTTCGTAAATCCATTGAAGCATTTCAACGTGTCCATTTTCAGCAGCTTGAATGGCGCCTGGATGATACCGGCTAAAGTCCATCCTTTCCGTCAGCCATCGCACCAAAGCCACGTCTCCGCTAGCTACAGCAGCTAGTTTGGTCATGGCATCATTTCTTTCTGCGGTTGGAATATCTTCATACAGCCACATTGCCACCTCCTTGTGCCCAGAATCTATAGCTTTCGCAGCGTCCTCGTCACCCCAAGCAACATAGCATCGCTTTATCTCATCTTTGTAGACTAAATCACCACCTTCTCCGTGGTTGGTTATCACTAGTTTCGCCTCCCACTTCAATACCGTGCTCCTCTTTGTATTCCTCTTCTTGACCACTGTTTTCATCGTCCAAATTGTCGCCATTTTCTCCGTCACTGTCGTCATTATCCGTTCCTTCTTCTTCGTGAAAACCAGCATCATTCTCGAGAAAATATTTTAATATCTCCAATGCCCCCGCAGCCGCAGCCTTTTCTACCACTTTTACCCCCAACATAACACCCAGGAAAACGATCAAACAGCCACCGAGCGATTAGCAGATCTTTGAGTTGCACCGCCTCCAGTAGAGACTTCGTAAACTGAGATTTTCGATAGTAGTCTTCCGTCCTCAATAGACATCGAACGGACCACAAAGTAGCTGTATCTTGCTCCAGATCGGCTCGACTATCCCAAATTCGGTTCAAAAGCGTCAGAGGGAGCTCCAGTGAAGAGTCTAGGAAGATCGATACAGAGTTGACAACGTGCGGGAGTGTGTCAAAGACTGGCTTCCAGCGGAACAACAACGTCACAGCCAGTAGCGGAGTTGGTGGTGGAAACGTCGCCATGTCTTCCTAACCCGTGATGTTGCTTGTAGTCTTGTTTCTCTTGTAGCTGTCAATAGCCCGCCTAGTGGCCTTCCGTTTATCGTGCGTTGCGTGCGGCTGCTCGGCAGGAGCTCCAAAAATAAGCAGCAACATGAAACCTGTAAGTGACCTGGTTAATGGAATACCTCGTTTGTCTTGGTGGTGGTGTTCGTGAAGCAGCGGCAAGCGGCCATTTTGACAGGGTACGGGCGATATTCAACCGGTGGCCGAGAGAAGTTCGCAGAGCTGGAATATTGCTGAAAGCTGCTGGGAATAGTATTGTACGACTGGTCATTGACCGCGATTGGGACGACGAAGATCTTGACCGCGACAGTGACAACGAGTATGACGAGAGTGGGCATCGCCGTGTTTATCAAGACGACGAACGTCCAAAGCACATTACCTCGATTGGCTGTGAGGCGGCTCTTACTCTTACGCTGCACGCTGCAGCCATTAATGGACATGTGGAGGTTGCAAAATTTATTCACACTCGAGTTGATACGCTCGAATGGGTTCTCGGAAGACCTAACATGGAGTAGGCGGCGACTATTACTTGTGCTGTGTTGAGCGGATCAACATGCGAGAACCACGTGAATGCTCTTAAACTTAAATTCATGCTTCGAACGGAAAGACATCGCGCTTTCAGGAGCTGGAACCGATGCAGTGCTGATGCTATTATCACCGTAGCATCTACTTCAAAGTAGCTGACAATTCTCCCCGACAGCCTGACAAAGTTAACTCTTATCAGATTAAATTGGCGATACATACCAACAATGGAAGAAGCATTGAGGTTCAGCAAAAACGACGCAGGTTTATTTCTTTACTCGCCATTGCCTCTGATAAATCTGCAGTCAGGTGTGATACGAGCGTTGGAGAATACGCACGATACATCCTCTACACTACCCAAGAGATTCAGCATTGGGGTTAGCATGTCTGCTTGAGAGTTAATGGTCCCCACTTTATCGGTTGCAGCGTCCCAACCAAAACGTACCGAACCCCGGATGACAAGGTCGGCACCCAGCAATCGGGCAGCAAGAGGTGTCCAGACACCCCCTTTAGCGCCGCCTTGTCCGTCGCTGTTCAAATGGGGGAATGCGCGACGTAAAGTGTTGCTGGTGATAGTAACGCGGGCGATGGTGTTGGCAATTAACGTGTCAGACGTTGGCATCTTCATGGCGGTCATCTCAACTTGGGCATCGTCGAAGTAGAGCGCGAAGAACTTCCAGTTGGCCAGCTGTGCCTCAACACCAAACAGAGAGTTGACCATCACGTCGGGTGCCGTGATACCATGGAGAAAAGTGGATGCTGCAGTTTGCAGCATTCCTGGAGATGAAATGTAGTAGCGGAAGTGACGGAAGTATTCCGCTGCGATGGCCCAGGCCGTCGGTACTGTTGGGACGCGAGAAGGGTCCTTACACTTCACTTCGAGCTCCTCAATCTCATATTGGAGCTTTGTAATGGCAGCTTGGACGTCCTTTTCGACTTTGAGCTGCCTGTTCCTGTAGCGCGCCTGGTTCACGCGGCACCTCTCTCGATGGCGAATCTTCTTCTTCAAGGCTTCTGTGACGATGGCCTGTTGCAGCTCAGCAGTGATGTTGTGCTTCGTCCCTTGGATACTCACAATGATTTCGTTCGCGGTCTGGAGATCCGACGTCAGGTACGACTGGCGCTTGCGGCCGGAGGAAGAGTCCGTCTGCCCGATGAGCTCAACGATTGATAACAACGTGGCCGGGTCCGATGATTTCCCAGGGCGGGTATGATTTTCGGCCGTGTCGAGCGAGCGTTCTGGAAGATTTTTCTCGTACGGTGTATGACGGTACTGTGATCGTTGTTGGTACGCCCTTCGTTCAGTCATTCGGTACTTCTGTCTGACAACATCTACTCGAGCAGCGGTTTTCCAGATGCCACCGATGACGGTGTCGCTTAACGCCAAATGGTTCGGGGGAGCTAGAGCACACGGATCCATTTACTAAAGGCGCGGTCGATGGACTTGGCTGTAGTTTTGCGCAGTCTGCTGGAAATTGAGGAATGGCAGTCGAGAAAACTGGGGAGGCGAGCGCGCGATCTCCACAGATGGTGGATTACGAGGCGAGGTGGTAGCGTAAACTTCTACAATGACATGGATAAGGTGACTCAGTCTTTATCGTGCACGCGCTGTGTTGGCCAGCTGTGGCTGTGTGTGTGTTTCGCCTAGACATGCGACTATAGTTAGCTGAGTCTAGCGCTGTTGTGAACTGCTTGAGCGCACGACTGGCGCGGTACTACAAATTTGCTGCACCGATTTTAATGATAAGAGTTAACTTTGTCAGGCTGTCGGGGAGAATTGTCAGCTACTTTGAAGTAGATGCTACGGTGATAATAGCATCAGCACTGCATCGGTTCCAGCTCCTGAAAGCGCGATGTCTTTCCGTTCGAAGCATGAATTTAAGTTTAAGAGCATTCACGTGGTTCTCGCATGTTGATCCGCTCAACACAGCACAAGTAATAGTCGCCGCCTACTCCATGTTAGGTCTTCCGAGAACCCATTCGAGCGTATCAACTCGAGTGTGAATAAATTTTGCAACCTCCACATGTCCATTAAAATGAAATGGATGGAGATGTCGAGTGTACAACTAAAGTGATGGATTATGCAGCTCAACGTGGGAAGCTCGATATTATCACGTGGCTCCATGAGCATCGAGCGGGAGGATGAACGACCAATGGACTAAGCGGTACAACGTGGTCAATTGAAAATGGTTCGTGGTTGGACACCAATAGAGGTGAAGGCATGCAGAGTTGAAGAAAGTCACCTGAATGTTGTGTTTTGGCTTACAATTTCCTTCCGAACAATTGCACAAGTTCAGCTCTACATCAGACAGCGTACATGAATTGCTTCAACGTATTTCTCATCCTTTTGTATCTGCGTCGTGAGATGCGGAGGAAACAGTTACAACGTTTCTAGTGGCGGAGATACACGCATGGGTCCTTGAACACTACTCACATCTCCGAATTGAACTGGAAGTACTATACCAAGGATTGAAGGAGTGATGCAGTTTGACAACATCGATTGGATTCATTGGGAAAGCCGAAGAAACTTATTTTCCAATCTGACGACAAGAGTTAGGATGTTTAGTCTGCGTCTGACCTAACTCTGTTTCGCGTGACCTGAGGTTGTGTGGCGGCTATTATGATCGCAGTGAAAAGTGGCGTTGATTGTCTTGCTTCGCTTGGATGGAACAGGATCGATCACTATACTGCATTTGAAAGCGGGGAATGCTTTCCTGGCGACGCACCGGAGGTGGAGAAGCTAATGCAAGGGGACCAGAGCGTTTGGTAGCATGTGCAAGGAGTATCTGCGGCTTATCGACAAGGTCCGGAAGCATTTCAGCTCGCTAAGCTGGGGAACGATCCACATCATTGTTACAGTGAGAGATCCTGTGCATGTGAGACGTTTGTTAGTTGGTGGAGTGAACGATATACAGAAGTTTCGGTGGGCATGGACTCAACTGACGATGTACACGATTTACACACCCAACTTTTGTACTTCACGCCTGGTATGCTGTATCTTTTCGTGGCCAAAGGTGAAATTGGAAAATGGCTGTCAGAGTCTGCAGACGTATATGCATTTCGCAATGGACACATTGATGGAATGAAAAGGTGGCTTCGAGTAAAGTTGGATCAATTGAGCCCAGCAGGAGATCTCTTTATATTCTCGGGAGAACCAGAGAACAACACAAAACAAGTTAATCTTTATGGCTTTCAACTTTCTTACTCCTCATTCTCTCTACAGTCTTCCGCTTGCAACTAATTTGCAATCAGGCGTGACGAAAGCCCCTTCAAAAACGCTCGAGGTGTCTTCTAAGTTGCCAATCAGGCACAGAATTGGAGTCAGCATATCTGCTCGAGCCTGAATTGTTTCCAATTGTCCATGAACGCCGTCCCAGTCAAAATGCACAGAACCATGCACAGTCAACCGTTGTCCAAGTAATTTGGTAGCAATTGGTGTCCATTTGCCGCCTTTAGTTCCGCCTACTCCATCGGTGTTGAATTTTGGGAACGCGTAGCGCAGGGTGTCGGAAGTAATGGTTACACACATGACTGTGGCAGCGATCAAGACGTCTGCAAGCGGTGCAGCCAAATTCTTAACTTCCACGTAAACATCACCAAAGTAAATCGAGAACAATCTCCAGTTCCTGAGGACCTCCTCGACATCTGAAGCGCTTCCAAAAAACACGTCAGGTGCCGCCACGTTTCGAAGAAACTCTGTTGTGACATCGTGCAGCATATCTGGCCTTGAAACGTAGTAGTTGAAATGGCGAAAATATTCAGTCGCTACAGTCCAAATTGTCGGCACGTTTGGAATACGCGTGAAGCTCCGATACCGCGCTTCAAGATCTTCAGTTTCATGTTCCAGCTTGGTAATTTCTTCATTCAGCCCCATCTTAATTTTGAGCTGCTTTTTCCTGTAACGTGCTTGGTTATTTCGGCAACGCTCGCGGTGGTGTAGTTTTTTGTAGAGAGCGATCTCCTCGGAAGTCATTTCTCGATTTGGAGATTTTGAGCTTTCTTTTGCTCCCTTGTTTCTGAGCAGGCCCTTCAGGAACTTGGGCGTGTTCGCCCGTGTCTTCGGTGAAATTGTTGCTGGATCTTCAGTTTGAGCACCAGAGCGATTCTTGACCATTCTGCACGACGGCGTCACCTGACGCTGCATCACCCTTCCGATGATGCTCTCACTAAATGACTGGGTGTTAGGAGGGTAGAGAGAGCAGGCAATCATCGATGAGGGGCGATAGTTGAGTTGAAGGATCTGGATCTGGATCAGCAGTGCTGGACTGCTTGTAAATCGAAGAGTGACTGCAGAAATGAAACGGAAGCGAGGGATTTCGCAGCTGTGAGGATAACCACGACATTGAAATGAGATTTGGCGTTTGATCGCTACCAGTAGTTCAGTGGATTATCGGCATCAATGATGATCGTGGATGCAACCCTTCGTTGCGAAATAGACCCTGCTGTTATTCTTCAATTCGTTATACTTACACTTAGTGTAGAGGGTGGGGGAACCAAAAGAAATTTACTCCCCGCCTGCTTGCTGGAAACACTTGTAAAAATTAGATGAGTGTAGTTCATCAGTTCTGGCAGGTGTATTAAGGCAAATCGGGGTCTCCTGTGAGGCTGTCTGCTGAATTGGCCGCCCTCATTAAATGTGAGTAATCTGTTTTACTCCGGAGTATGTTACATCCTTCACGCAATCAAATGAACGTATTTCGCAATTTCTGATTGCATCGGTCTGAAATTTGATTTACTAATACATGGTGGCCGGATAATACTAAGTACAAGTGTTTTGATGGCATTGTGACTGAATCGCTATCATCTGGTAGAAAATCGCTAGGAAACACTACGTGTAGCTAGTTTCTGAAAAAGAAAAGGCTACCTGTCCTTCACCTTTACAGTACCAAATGGAGCAAAGGAGTGTCTCCACGTGCTTAACAAGGCGATCGACTTTATACTGTTGGTGAGCATCGGCTTCTTGATTAACAAGGGGTCCGCGAGTCATGTAAAGGCGAAAGGTCCAGCCAACTAAGCATTCCCTGCGTGGAAACTAAGTGCATCGTTTGCGATACGAGTGTTTCATGTCTAGGTAACCTACGGTTTAGCCAATGCGCCCCAGGCCGCAGCGATAGATTCACTGAAGAATCGAAAAACGCCGAAGTGGTGTCCGCACTATGACTCAGGAAACCCAACGTCACGGTCGTGAGTGGATGAAGGTGGATTTAGGCAGCGCTTTAGCTAATGAATATGGAATCTCGTCTCTTTTTTCACGCGCATTTACGAATATTCAGCGCTAAAAAATGGCGGCTAAATACTTGTGTTACGGTTTATTTATTTTGGCGCGGAAACATGGCTGCATCCGTCCCGCCGCTCTGGCGGTGACGCTGTTGTTCCGCTGTAAGGGCGCTTTCACCGACCTCCCCCACGTTGTCACCGCCGTGTCTCTCTTCCTGGGCTCTTCCGTGGAGTTACCGCTCGACGCAGCGTGCGCCCTCGGGTCCATCAAGTTGCTCGACCGCATCTGGAACAGTAGCCAAGTTTACGCCGAGAAAAAATAATATTACCCCTTTTTCTTGCTGGACGCTGCGGAGATTTATCCATACAGATCCACACTATAGACAATATCAATTGACGGAATCTCTAGTTGTCGCAGTCTCAAGTAAAAAGCTCGAGATGGTCGAATGGCTTTCCGCCAAATTCCAAGGCTACGATGTCAAACCCCAAGTGCTCGGAGAAGCTGCTGAAGCTGGATCCAAACAGATTTTACAGTTTTTCTATGACAACGACAACACGTCATTACAGGAGAATCACGGAGGAAGTCAACGTGTCCGATTTGGACATCGCGTCAAATGGGACAGCAGAATGCTGTGGCTGGCAGTATCGAAGCGACGAGGAGACATTGCTTGGTGGCTGCTACGCCAGCTGCCAGGCGTGGATTATGACGTGAATAAGGCTCTGGAGTATGCAGTGAAGAATGGCGACATTCCAATGTCAGAGTGGTTACTGTCTCGTGGAGCTCAATGGACTGACGATGGCCTAGGACGCACGTTAGCTCTGGAAGCTGCTGGGAAAGGGAATCTTGATGTCTTGCAGTGGTTAGACGAACAAGAACAACTAACTGGGGCCAGGGGACTGGTGCTGATGGCAGCAGAGCGCGGTCGGTTCGATGTTGTGCACTGGCTGGTTAGTCGTGACGCGCCGGACGCAGATAGCGACGACGAGAGCCAAGGAAGCCACGGCCCACTCACTACTCTGGGTGGCGAGGCTAGCCTTTCAATCCACATCGCTGCTGTGAACGGGCATCTGCGCGTTGCGAAGTACCTTCGAGCGCGAGCCAAACTGCCAGCGAACAGTGTGGAGCGTACAATAGAAGCTATTGGGAGTCGGCGTTACCTTCGGACCTTGGCACAAGGCAGGTCGCCTCGATGTGATGGAATGGTTGCTGGACAACGATATGGTGAGCCACTCGTACGAAGCTGTATATGGGGCAGTTGATCTGGGTCGTTGGGACATGATCAACTGGTTGCTCGAGCACAAGCTGGTAGAAGCGGCCCGAGTCATGGAAGTGGCTGCTAGTGGAGGTAATCAGGAGATTGCTGGTGGAATCTACAATCGATACTGGGAACAAATGCAGGCACAGCGATACTATCCTCTGACAGGGCCTTTTGGTTTTCCAGGTGCAGTGACTGAGCCTGTCTGGATTTCAGATCATACCATGATGTGCGCTGTTAGAAGTGGGCACATGTGTGCAGTGCGGTGGTTATTCGAAACCTTTTCGAACGAACCAAAGATCGACCTATTCAAGAGGTCCGGCGGACGAATGATTATCGATGAAGCCGCAAAATATGGGCATTTAGCGGTAGTACAGTATCTCCATGAGATTACGTCGAAGAATCCATGGGGAGAGAGAAAGAGAAAGAGGGGTGAAACGTTGGCAGGCGATGGACCAGGTTGCACGTCTGCTGCGATGGACGACGCTGCCAAATACAATCATCTCGGTGTGATTCAGCGGCTGCATTTCAATCGAAACGAAGGATGTACAAAAAGAGCAATGGACAGTGCTGCGTCTCATGGCCATCTAGACGTGGTAAGGTGGCTGCACGAGAATCGAAATGAAGGGTGCACTGCTAAAGCCTTGGATGCAGCGGCGAAAAATGGACACCTGGAAGTAGTAAAATGGCTCTGCGACCATCAATCGGAAGACTGTACCACGTTTGCTATGGACGGTGCTGCAGCCAACGGCCATCTTGAAATTGTTACGTGGTTGCACGAGAACCGTGTGGAGGGGTGCACAACGAGGGCTATGGATGGCGCGGCTAGCGGTGGCAGGCTTGATGTTATCGTGTGGCTTCACAAATACCGCTCGGAAGGCTGTACTAAAAGTGCAATGGACTTGGCGGCAACAAATGGCTATTTCGAAGTGGTAAAATGGTTGCATCAATATCGAACGGAAGGGTGTACAACCACTGCGATGGATGACGCGGTTACGCACGGAGCACACGACTTTGAGATCGTGTTGTTCTTGCACTCACAACGCAGCGAAGGCTGTTCCGAGCAAGCATTGCACAACACAAATTTTGCTGACCTCAGGAGCACCCATCGCTGGCTGCAAAACCATTATCCCCATCTCAGCCAGAACAGACAGCGAACTTAAAAATGAAAAATGAGTCGTTCTTCACGAAGTTCTACCAATTCACTGTTGTCCATGCCTGGAGTTTGAATCCATGAAGTATTTGAACCCAGACGTACTTTTAGCCAGGTGAAGTCATTCGGCTGGCACAAGAGCGTTGTACCAGATTTTCGCCGAGGGCTTGAAACAGTTGTCCAGCAATTCCGTGTTGCACCCCGCGCTCTAAGACACTTGGTAGCGTTCCAGATAAGGAGACCTCTCAAACGAAGATTTCGACAAATCGGAAACCTTGATGAAAACTGTACGAAAAGGGGATGTTGCAATGGCAGACTGGCTGCTTCAAAGGGGTGCTCGTTATGAGCGGCTGGCTACTTTGAACAATATTGTCCAAGACATTGCCATTCAAGGGCGGCTGGATATTCTTAAAGGAAAGCGGAGATGGTAAACTCGACGACGGTTTGGTGGTCAAAGAGGAATTTGGCAAAGATCCAGACATCAACATCTTCAAATGTGGCAAGGAATGGATGGAGCGGCTGGGTATGGTGCTTAAGATGTTGTGAAATGGCTACACTTCTACCGCGCGGAAGGCTGCACAAAGCGTGCGATCGCAGCAAGTCGGGGCCATTTTAAAGTTTTGAAATGGCTTTCCACCCATCGGGACTGGACAACGAAGGCCTTGACAGTGCTGCACAAGTCCAATATTTCGAGGTATTCCTGTTCTTATACGCGCAACGCTCTGAAGCGTGCACGACGTATACTACGGTGGAGGCTCGTGACGACGACGCATGGAATATTTACGAATGGATTCTTGCTCGTCATCCAGATATTCGCGGTGAACTGGAAGACTAAAAAACATAGTTTTTTATCGGGTGCTTGTACGCATCAAGAATTTAGCTTTCGATCCCGCTATGATCGCCAGCTAGTTGATAAAGTCGTGCCAGTCCGGGAGTTGCCACTTATTGAAGCGATCCAAATCTTCCTTGTCGAACATCCCGTTGATCGCGATGCTGAGCAGCTTCCCAACCTCCTTGTGCCCTTTAGCCGAGAAATGCAGTCCGTCCACAAAGCACGCCTGACGCTCTTTTTCATCCGGGAACGTCGTGTTAAAGTACGTGTGCAAGTCCAGCACATGAACATTCTCGGCCTCAGCGAGCTCAACACAGACGCGGGCATACTTCCCAGCAGCAGCATTGGTGCGATCTCCATGACGCTCCGAGTCGATGATACAGGGCGGCGTGATCAGCAGAATTTTGCCATGTGAAGTCAGTAATGGTTGGATCAGTTGCAGTATCTTGTGCAAATTGGCTCTATAGTCTTCCAAAGGCACATGAACAACTTTATCAGGGCCACCCACGATCGCATCATTGGCCCCCAGAAAAACTGTGACGAAGGACGCGGAATATTGGAATTGCAACTCTTTGGTAAAAATCGGCATTCCATGTTGCAGCACCCACCTATCGCAGTCACGTTATGGTTTAGTCAATAAAACTACGGCAGATTTGACTTTAGAAACGAAATGGTAGATTGTTACTTGGTGTTGTAGCCTGAGAGTCCGCGGTTGAGCATGTCTACAGATCGCACATAGTGGTTCTGGAGGAGCGTGATGAAGCCAAATTTCTTTGGGTCACTCGCCTGCTCGGTGATGGAGTCCCCAATGAAGTAGAAGACTGGGCGGCGGTCGGTGGAGAGGGCGAGGCCCATAGCGTTCTACGATCTTTAGTTCGAGACAAGAATACAGTGGTTTTTTCGGCCTTTCGCGGTGACTACAGAAGGGTTCAATTCGTGGTGACCGGTCATCCAGACGGTGTTTTTACCGTCAAGCTTACCATCGATATATGGTGTTCCTCGAGCTGGTGTCTTGACAGGATGTCTTCGTAGTGCGTGTACAGGTTCTTTTATCGATAAAGAACCTGTCGTCGATACGCAGCGCGGTGGTTCTCGCAGGGTGAAAAGTTTGCTGCGGTCGATGGTCACTTTCCGATTATGGAGCTTCCCCGCAGTACCTCAACCGACCAAGACGTGCTGTCCGCTGGCTTGGGTCCTGTTCCGGAACCACCTCCACTCACGACGACGTCGGAGACAATCGCACTATGTGACGTCGAGATGGTCTCCAGCAGTCCACCAACCTCTTCTATGATTACCCCCAACAAGAGCACAGCTGCAACTTCGGAATCGAGCGCTAGCGCTATTCCTTCTCCAACCTCTGGCAAGAAGAAGGCGACTGCAACTGCAAATGACATGCAGTCGAAGAAGAAAAAGACGACGGACGCGACCTTGGATAAAGAGGAGTCGAGTGCCGGAAGTTCGCCACCACACTCGCCAACTTCTTCCAAGAAGAAGAAGCAGAAGAGAAGCAACAGGAAGAAGAACACGACGGAAGACACCAAGCCTCCGAAGCCCCCCAAGATTTTGACGGCGGAGGAACGCAGAAATCTGGCAACACTCGGCAATACTGGCATGAAGGGAGGCAAGAAACGTTCCATGGAGAACCTCGGCGAAAAGTTCGACGTGCACAAGACCACGGCGAGCAAGTACCGCAATCGCTATCTTGCTGGCGAAAGCCTCAAGGACAACTGTCAACTTTTGGTTCAGTGGGGAGGGCCTGGAGCAAGTCATCGAGTACATCAAGGGAAGTGATAAGTCTGTCTGGGAGGGCATCTTCATCCTGACACACCCCAAGGTGGTGAAAGAGCTGCTCAAGGCTGCGGAACGAGGCGTCGAGGTGAAGATCATGGCCGACCTGGAGTTCGCTCAGACCAAGAGTCTCGACAGCCTTGTCAAGCTAATCGACGCAGGCATCCTGGTGCGCCACTGCACCGACACCTACCACTGGAAGGTGGCGATCTTCGACGAGTCGCTGCTACTGCTGGGGTCGCAGAACTGGTCGCTCTCGGGGCTGTGCGGACCGAACGTGGAGTGCGCCGTCGTGTTCTGCGATCCAATTGGTGCGTTTGTGCGTACGCAGTGGGTAAAGTGTCGACTAACTTGATGAGCTTGTGCTTGTGTGTACCCGCAGTGAGCGATTTCTATCTTAAAATGGAGGAGCAGTTCGCCATGGCACAAATACCAGGTCGAAAAGTGTCCAGCCACTGCACACCTCGCAGTTGACCTTGAAGCGCGACTTCGCCCATCGTCGAGCAGCCTGCTGAGTGGTTCTTGTACAGTTACTTCGCGATATCCTTAGCACCTCGACCTGTAGTCCATCGTGGATACCGTACACCCTTCCGACTGATTATGATGTAGTCACTGAACCACATCAAACTGTCGTTCTTGAGCAGCACCATTCATTGCTGCAACCGTACAACCAGCAGCTCATCAGCGCCGAACCAATTACGCGGTGTAATCGAGCTGTTTAATTTGCGCATTTGTGCTCGAGCGAGTATCGATGGTTTGAGTTGAACACGATGGCGCTATCTCGCAGCATTGTTTTCAAATGTCCGCATTGCAGATTCACTCCACAACGCAGAGGAAGCCGCTGTCATGGGGCTTATAAAAATCTGGTACAGTAGTTAAACGGTTTTGAGTGACCTAAAATTTTGCTCCGGGTTAGAGGTTCCCAACTTAATCGTCAATCCCTTGTGTCGAGCCTTCGTAAGACAATTGTCCGACAAAGCAAAGGAGACTTCCATATCGACAGAGCTGTTTATTCCTGAAAGGTGAGTAGAATTAATTTTGTTTCCTTGTCTTCCGGGGCCTGTACTCAAATGTGCGTGGATTGCCGTTGTTTTTGTGCTCAACTTGGCGGACTAGACGAAGCATCATCGTGACCTTCGACTGAGCAGCTCGTCGTGAGCGCTTTGAAGGGCCGAGGGGAACACTGTTCACACCAGTGATGCATAGCGCTGCAGCCTGCTGCTGTGTCATTGTAGATGAAGGTAACGTGCCTGTTTCTCTCTCGATCGCAGACAAAATATGCTGCATCATGATGCATCACTCTGAATACGTTTGCCATTTTTTCGTGTCGACAGATCATGTGTGCTCACGGACTTTGTAGGGTGGCTGTCCGGCGGATTCGCTGCCGAACCACCGAAGGTGTCAAGTGTATAGTACGTCCGTGCTACAGAATTCAAAGTTTTCTGAGAGAACATGCAGCTTGCCGTCGCTGCGCCAAAAATGAATAGTCGTTCTTGGAGAAGTACATTGCCGCCGAGCAGCATCCGAGCGAGGTCTCGGTTTTCCAGCACTTTACGCATCGTGCCCTCCAGCTGCTGCTGCATAATGCCATTCCCACAGATCCCTGTCTCTTCGATAAGTTTTCCAAAACGCGAAGCCAATGACTCAGGAAGAGCGCATACCGTTGCTTGAATTTTCTCTTGCAGACCAAACATTACAACTTGATGTGGAATACCTGTAGCTAGTAGGAGGCTTTTGCTGGTTGCTTGGGGGGCTTGCACCACTTAAGAGAGGGGACGTGGAGAGAAGAAGTGATTCACTTCTTCTCTCCACGCAGCGTGTTGTTAGGTGGGAGTTGGTTATGATGGAGGGGTGGCAGCACGTAATTTTCACCCAATGGCAGTGCTGCATTTGCAGTATGACATCGTGTCGTACGTCTTGCTAACAAAAAATGTTTCTAGCTTGAAAACGACAGCGCGTATAGTAAATATCGTGGTCAGCACAGCACATTGATTGCAAAAAGTAAGACAAACTGTCGTACTCGCCCTGCCAAATCGTACGTTTTGTCTTACGAAAAAACGTGAATCACGATTCGTGTTCACGATCACATAAGACGACTGAGACTGTGTTTTTTTCACCCCGCTAGCACTATAGACTATAGTCTATATTACTTCTAAACTACTGGCTACTGTACTGGATTACTGGCAATCTCTGGTCACCAAACTCTACTACAGACATAGCTCTCACTTCCGGTATCGTGGTCCGACCCCATCATAAGATTTGCAATAAATTTCGGCAATTTATGTCGTGACTGAGGTGAAGAGTGTTGGTCGTTGAAGTTAGAGTTGGAGTGTAGGTCGCGTAGGTAGGAGTTGGTCTCGAGTGCGGGGTAGTTGGTGTATTTGATAATGAAAATGTCTGGCCTAAATGTGCATGCCTTCCTGTGCGCTTAGCTCGCACAGGGGCCTCCTTGATGTTTTCTGCATGTTTCTGTTTCTACGTGCCTATGTGTCCTGCTACCCTGCATGTTTCTTTGCTTTTCTTCTTTTCGTTTGCACGTTCGTAATATCTAGCTATATGTATGTAAACTGCGAACGGAGAGCATTGCAGGCTGCCGTCGCAGCGACATGCTGCCTCTGGCTGCGAGCAAGCAAGCCAGAGCCTATGCGCCCACGCTCTCTGGCTTGCATGCTAGCAGGCCAAAGGCGGGTATGACAGCTTATCTAGAGGCTCAACTCCGAAGCACGGATTATGATGTCTTCTACATCTACATCTAGCTCATAGCTGGAGGCCTCGTTGCTCCTCTCGTCTACACCATTGAAGACAATGCCTGTATAACGGTAGCAGTTTTCGATTGTAGGCTATAATGGGGCGCTGTTTACAACAGTCCCCAAAACACGGCACGCACGCTTGTGCGGCTGAGGAAGCGTTCCCGACTTGGAGGGAAGTCCCGACTTGGAGGGACAAGGAGCGACTCCCGACTTGGAGGGAGGAAGGCGACTTGAGTACTTGAGGGAAAGTTTGCAACTGAATTGAAATGAGCTTATGGTTCCTGAATCCTATGAATAAAACCACTAGGGGCCCTTGAGATTAAATGTAATTTAACCTACACATGTAGTATAAAACCTTGGGTTGAATCAGGTTGAACTTGAAGATTCTCCTTCGAAGAATCTTCCTGCCGCGTGGCGTCTTGTGATTGGCCACAAGAACTCAAGTGACACGCCGGCCTTGTTACCAAATAATGTCCCAGGTGAGGAACCATCATCATGCACAAAGAAGTGCAGAGAACACTTGGCGTAATCACTGATTGTGCCATGGGTGGATGTGAGCAAACATTTGACCATGTTTACGCCACCTTTACCTCCATGACAGCAGTGTGTGAGCCACACCAATCTGTGATCGCATAACCAATGTAATAGGCCAGAGGGGTCCATTACACCAGCCCACGTCTCCGGCCAATGCGGCCAGCAAGGACACGGAAGGCGGCAGTGCCGACAAGGCCTCACCCGCCCGCAAACAGTCACTTGCTGAGGCACTTCAACGTGCCCGGGCTAACAAAGCCGCAGAGGCCGCCAACGCAGCCGTGGAGGCGAAGCATCTTCCTTCCAAGAAGCGCCGTGCTTCACAGTCACCTCACCAAGACCAGGCGGGTGACAGGAATCCGAGGGCGAGTCCTCTCTTTCCGGATTCCGAGTCTGATGACGAGGAGGGGCTAGTCGATGGGCCCCATGAGATCTCGAACGACCTCGATCATCAGCAAGAGCAAGCCTTGCTTGCTCGGGCGCAGGAACGCCATACACCTGCGCGCTCGGTGCCGACTCCAACGGTCGCGCACCAATTGGACGGGGAACTCACGTACCCCAGGGGCTACTTCCCGCCCGACGAGGGCTCGGGCGCTCAGTTGTTCTTGGAGCGCCTCGAGCCTCCTCGTAAACTCATTGGGGGCCAAACCAAAACCTCCAAGGGCGCTTACGAACGCGCCCTGGTCCAAACCCAGGACCTTTTCAAGACCAACGTGGAGGCGGCCAGGTGTGTGCTCCTCGTGCCACACCGAGTGAACCTCAAGGAGTTCACAAGTCTTCGCAAGAAGCCAGAAGCTTCGGGTGGACTTCATCCCGTGTGGGGCTACCCTTGGGTCCAGCCCGAGCACACGTCCACCCTCTCCGAAGCGGAGACCCTGTTCTGGGGGTGGGTCTCCTTAAAGGGCTACACCGCCCAGGAGATGCAAGCACTCCGTGCGGAGGAGACGCTGTCCGTCATCTTGGACCAGCGTGATCTCCGCATCCAATTCGCACATCTCATCTCAAAGCGACAGCTTCCCTCTGAGATTGCAGGATCCAAACGCAACACTGGATCCAGCGCTCGTGACGAGCGCGGGTACGGGGCATTTGCCTCAGCGCCCGTACCAGGGAACGCGGCCAAGAAGCCACGGACTACTTACGAAGCTGCTGCCGCTTCTGTTCCCAGATCGCGACAGCCTTCGGGCAGTCTGCCTGGAGCCGCCCGTACGGCTCCCACGAGTTCTGCGACTCAGGGTACCCTCTCCATTTCACCCAGAGCTGGCGCTTTCCACGAAGCCGCCGCTCCTGGAGTACCCGCTCCACGTGGTAGTGGAGCTCTCCGTTACGGTCGAGGAGAGCCGGCGGTGGCCTCGCACGACTACTCGTTCGAGCCCCTTGCGCAGGAGGCTCCGAGATCCTCGACGGGTTCTCAAGACCAGCTCGTTGCCCTGCAGCGGGAGCAGAACCGTCTGCTCCAAGAAGAGAACCGTCGTCTCCCGGACCGGGTCTACGCCCTTGAGATTGCGACGGGCGTAGGCCGTGGTGGCCAGGCTGCTGCCGAGTCTGGTCAGCCCAGTCACCTCGTGGTCCTTCAGGATGAAGTGCGCTCACTTCACCGGGAGGTTGGTCGCCTCCATGGTCGTATTGACCGTCGTGCAGCGGTTGATGACCTGAATGCACTGCACCGTACGGTCCAGGCGCTGGCGGACTCCCAGTCCCAAGCGCCACGTCCAGAGCCGCACCCGTATGCGTACTCTCAGCAGCCGTATCCTCACGGCTCTTACTTCTCGTATCAGGGGTCGTCCCACGAACCCTAGGCGTACGCGCGTCGGCAACACCGCCAGCCGGCTTACCCGCCCGCTTACTTCTCTGAGCCGTCTCCTTCCGCGGAGCGCCCTGCGCCGGAGACTGAGCCTCGTTTTGAGGAACTCTCATCTCCTGGTCACCTCGACCTGCAGCCGCTTCCTGCGGCTCAGTCTGGCCTTGCGGGTCGTGGTACCGCTTCAGACGACCCACGTAAAACGTCGGGTGAGTCGTCATTGACTTAGGCAAGTCAATGGTGTAGGCAGCGCCGTGCCTACCCAGGACCGCGAAGGGTCCGATGAAGCGGTGCTTCAGTTTGTTGCTCCCCGTGGAACTAACAGTGTTAAGGGGTAGGTTCCTAGTGTCCAAGAGGACTAAATCACCCACATTAAACACGTTTAAGTTTCCTCGACCATGTTTGTCAGAATACTCCTTTTGCTTATCTTGTGCGTTGGCTATTGCATCTCTGACCCGGCTGATTACATTCAGCCTGTTGTCGACAAAAGCCGACAACTGTTTCCGCAAGGAGGCTGGTCTCATGTCCGAGACCTGGGAGAAAAGGGCTTTCCGAGCCTCTCCCCCACTTACAACTGAAGACACGGTGCCCCCACGCAAAGTGAGCGGCACCAGGGGATGACGTAGACCGTTCAAGTAGAACGGCGTGAACCCCGTTGATGCGTGGACCGCATTGTTGAGTGCGAACTCCACCATCGGCAAGCGGTCCGACCACAACTGCGGTGCTTCTGCACAGACACTACGCAGAGTGTCCTCGAGCACGCGGTTAACGCGCTCGGTCTGACCATCCGTCTGTGGATGATCAGCGGTTGACATATCCAACCTCGTTCCTAACAACCGGAACAGCGTTCGCCAAAACGCAGCGGTAAACCGAGGGTCTCTGTTCGACACAACGGACTCAGGGAGACCATGATAGCGGAATACGCCATCCAGGAACAGCGCTGCAGCCTGTTCCCCTGTGACAGTGTCACGGACCGGAGAAAGGTGCACCATCTTGCTCAGGCGGCACACGAACACCAAAATGCCGGTGTTGCCATGTCTGTCGGCCGGAAGGCCAAAGACAAAGTCGAGACTCATCGACTTCCAGCAGTCCGCTGGGACCGGCAGGCTCTGCAAAGGAGCCGAAGCGTGGCCCGCAGGCTTAACACGCTGACATGCTTCACATGTCTTGACGTACCTGGCCACCCACTTGTACATGTGGGGCCACCAGAACGCCCTGGAGACCGCAGAAAACGTCTTCTCGCGGCCAAGGTGTCCGCTGGACGGCACGTCATGCGCCTCTAGAAGTACATCATACTTCAGATCCTCGTCGTTGGGAACGACAACACGAGCAGGATCCCCGGGTTCCACCCTATAGTGGAGCAGACCCTCTGCCCACTCATAGCGATGTAGTCTCGCCCGCTGTCGAGGCGTCAGCCACTCGACCTTGGCATCCGTGCCAGCGGTTAGGAACCGCACTAAGGGCGCGAGACTCTCGTCGTCCCGATACGCCAAGCGTATCCGATCATATATATCCGTCGTCGCGCGACTAATATTGGCCAACTCGTAGTCGGGCCTGCGTGACAGCGCATCGGCAAGCACGTTCAGCTTGCCAGGCTTGTATTCAACGCGGAAGTTGTATTCCGCGAAGAATGACAGCCACCGGGCCATCCGTTGAGACAAATGCGGTGTGTTGATGGCCGTCCGCAAGGACACGTGGTCCGTGAAGACCACAAAGGGCCTAGTGCCCAGGAGGTGCACTCGGAACTTGACAAGGGCATACTTCATTGCCAGGAGCTCCTTGTCATGGACAGGGTAGTTCCGTTCGGCAGCCTTCAGCTGCCTGGACTGGAACGAGATGACTCGATCTCGTCCCTCTTCGTCCTCCTGCAACAGCGCACAGCCGATTGCATAGTCGGAAGCGTCACAGACGACACTGAACGGCTTCGACTCGTCCGGCAGAGCCAGGACCGGCGCGCGCTGTAGGCTCGCCTTGATGCTGTCGAACGCATCCTGATGGTGGCGCTCCCAGCGCCACTCGACTTCCTTCTTCAGGAGGTCTGACAACGGCCGTGCGAGACCCGCATAGCCAGCACTGTACTTGTGCAGGTAGTTGGCTAATTCAAGCCACTTCCGTAGGTCTTTCTGAGACCGTGGAGTAGGCGAAGCAGCAATGGCCTTGACCTTCTCCGGGTCAGCGCGTACACCGACGCTGCTGACATAGCAGCCGAGGACCTTTATCTCCTCGGCTGCGAAGACGCACTTGTCGATGTTGGCATAGAGCTTGTTCGCTCTCATGACCTCAAACACTCGACGGAGGTGCTCCACATGCACCTCAAGAGCCGTCTTTCCTCCCTCGGCACGGCTATGGACGAAGATATCGTCGAAGTACGTCTGTGTTCTCACCGCGGTGAGCGGGATATCACTCTCTCTCATCAGGATCTGGTAGTATCCGTCCACCAGATCCAGGGCACTGTACAGCGTGCAGCCGGACATGTTGTTCAGCAACACGTCCTTGCGAGGGATCGGCGTCTGTGCCGGTACCGTCGCACTGTTCAGCTTGTTGTAAGCATGAACAAGACGCCACTTTCCGTTCGGCTTCCGAACGCAGAACGTTGGCGTCGAGTGCGGGGACTTCGACTCCCGCACCATGCCTGCCTTCGCCTTCGCGGCGAAGAAGGCATCGATCACGTCGCACTGTTCCCGGGGCAGTGGCCACTGCCGGGTGACACAGTACTTCGTGCCCGGCACGAGATCGATCTCATGCCTGATCCCGCGGTCAGGTGGGAGCTGTGACGGTGGGTCCTTCGACACCACGTCCGCATACTCCTTCACCAAAGGATACAGGGGATCCTTCGGGTTCTTGAGGATCTCAGAACCCACGCGCGACGTACGCTGCTTACGGAACTCCTCCAGGACATCCTCGTCCATTACCGAGGAGGAGTTCAACTCCTCAGGAAAGGTCTCCGGTCTGAGGAGCACCATCTCCGAGATCTCCCCGGCCTTTAACTCGACCAAGAAGTCTTCCATCGCAACTTCTTTGAGGTTCAGCAGCTCTGACACCTCGGGCAGCGTCTGCCTTCACGCGTTTACCGGTCACGCCGTCGAAGACGTGGTAACTCTCCTCGACCGGCGGTGACCCGAGAGCCTTCGTTCCCGGCTCCAAGTCCTTCCGGACTTTGGGTTGGTGTCCCACCAAACCCTGTGTGCGATAATGGCGTTGAGCTTGGTTACCCACGCCTGGTGATGCCTCAATGGCGACACCACGAGTCTTCCCGACTCCCTGCGGAACTATGTTACCCGCCTTACCAGGTGGAACTATGTTATCCACCCTGTGTGGAACTTGGTTACCCACACTGGAGTCGCATGTAGCGACCTCCTCTTCTTCTACGGCCTGACCGGCCTCGTGTGGAACTATGTTACCCACACAGGAAGTGCCCGCAGCACCTTCCTCACCAGTTATGGTCTGAGTGACCTCGCGTGGAACTATGTTACCCACGTCAGAAGCGCCTTCACCGGCCTTCTCAGCAGCTTCAGCTGCACGCGGAACTAAGTTACCTGCCTGTGGACCTAAGTTACCCACCTGGCAAGCGCTATCTTGCGCTGCCACAGTCGAAGCCCATACAGCGCGACGACCTTGAGCGTTGGGGTCTGCTGGCAAGGCAGACCCACACACTCGACAGGAAGTTCCGTCCGTCAACCTAGCCTTCTGCGGCCCACGAGCATCGCTCGAGACGGACTCGGTCTCACGACCTGTTGCAGAGTCCACTGCAACTACTTCCCCGGAGCTGACTATTCCGTCGACAGCTCCCAAAACCTCTTCGGACACTGTCGCGTCTCGGCGGTCCCCACGGACGCCTAGGTTCTTGACAGAGGTGGGAACATGACTCACCAAAGCTCTGTCAGAGACCGCAGGCCGGCTAGCCCCAATGGCTTTGCCGCGCCAATCGATCCAGGGTTCGTGCTTCTCAAGCCACGGCATGCCCAGGATCAAGTCATACTTGTCCATGTCCAGGACAATGAACGGCTCCGTGCTGTCAAAGTCTTCGAACTTGACAGCCAGGTCCATCCGGACCTTAGGTACTTTTACCACCGCACCGTCGGCCAGTCTCACGGCGACTGGCCCGTTGCCTTCGCTCTCACGCGGAGCGTCAGCAAACCGGTCGCGGTTCCTCGCGACCGTCTGGCGACGAGCAAAGTTCTTACTCGCCCCAGAGTCGATCAAGACTCTTAAGGGATGATCGTATCCCCGTACATTCACTTGTACTACAAGCAGCCCGCCGCCGCCCTTCTCCGCTTCGAGGGTACACAGACTCTCAGGGACTAAGCCTCCACGGTGCGCGCTACCCGCACACCCGTCGTGAAGACTTAGGTCTTCCCCAGTAGGGCACCCCGCCCCTACTGGTGTCCTGCGTTCCCCTGACTCATGGGGCGCGGCCTCTGCCATCGACCCTTCGAGCCATGAGATCTGGAAGGAAACTTCCTTTGTCCTCCAGCAGGACAGGCACGTTTCATGTGCCCGAGACGACCGCACCCAAAGCAGCGGATATCGCTCTGCTCGGCCAGCCCCAGATCCATGGGTACTGGCCCACCACTGGCTCCGTTGCCAGGAGTCCCGTGTGCCACACTTCCTGGCACACTGTGGCCTTGCCACGCAGAGGTAGAAGTACGAGCCTGTCTGTGGCTGTACTCCTCCTGGAGAGCGACCTGGATCGCCTCCTCCTTGGTACTGGCCTGCACGCGGAATAACTGCGTGCGAGCCGGGCTTACTCTCAAGCCGTCCATGAACACAGTCACCTTGATGTGTTCAGGTAGGGGGTTCCCCACCAGAGATGCCGCGAGCACACGTATCTCCTGGATGTACTCATGCAGCTCGCGCTTCCCTTGCTTGCAGGCGAGGAAGCGTGAGCGCTGGCGATACTCATAGTTCGCCGGGAGGAAAGCGGCGCGAAGCTGTTCACACAGTTGAGCCCAGGATGTAAAACATCCAGGCGACGTCGCTTCGCGCGTGTACGCCCAGGTCTTAGCACGACGGCCAAGGTTGGACAGTGCAAAAGCGACGCGCAATCGCTCGGTCGAGATGAGAGCCGCGTCCATCGCGAGCTCAACTTCTCGAACCCAGAAGTGAAGGTTTTCCCCTTCCTTCCCTTCATACGGAAATACCTTCAGCCGTAGCGGCTTAGGCCCGGCCGGTTTCGGTTCGGCCACGGGAACCTGAAGGTTTCCCCGAACGTGCTCGATGAGCCCACGTTCGTACATGTCGAACGCATTCACGCGCTCGACCTGCTCGGCCGGCGTAACAGCCGCCAAGCTCCGGAAGGCATCCATTCCAAAGATGCCCGTCATCTTCCGGACCGACTCAAACTGAGCATCGGTCAAGTGAGGGAACTCACTTCGATCCATCTTGGCTCTCCCAGAGACCACAGAGGATTCAGGTAGTCCAATCTACCCGCGTAGGTGTAGGATTGACTACAAGTGCTACCAAGTGTGACGGGAGTCACACAGCACCTTGCACAGAGGAAGTGTGCAGGAGTATACAAACTCCTAGTGAACGGCAGTTCACTGGTCCCTGGCCTAAGGGGACGAGTTACCAAGACTAAGGTAGAATTAAGACTGAATATATTTGTAGGATGATCATAATTTGGCCTGCAACACAAACTACAAATATCCTATCGTGAAACCTATATAAAACCTGAGCAGCCCCCATTGGTTGGCTCTCAGAGCAAGTGGTACTGTGTACCCACTTGTGTCCGTGATGTGTCAGTAGTGTTTGACACACCACCCAGAATAGTTGAACCCATGTCACTATTCGGTGTAGCCCCGCTACAGTCAGCACGCTGGAGCAACCTCTGTACCGTCCGCACCGACGCCTTGACACCGAAGTTAGCCTTGAGCTCGGCAGCGAACTGGTTGCCAGTTGCTGCCGCACGAACAAGCAACCGCACTTCCCTTTCGGTTAGTGCTGGCCGCCGCCCTACTTTTGCTTGATCGTCTCTGCTATCGGTCTGCAGTCCTCTCTCAGCCTTGATCGCCTTCCGCACGCACGTGCGCGAACGGCCGGTCGTCTTCGAAATCTCGTGCAACGAGACGCCACCGTCGTGAAGGCCGATAATCCACCAGTATTCTTGATCACTAAGAGCTTTCCCGCGGCCCATTTGAAAATGAAAGGCCCCGAGCAAGAGAGGAAGCCCGCAGATTGCTTGCAACAACTAGTGTTCTCCATTCATGCGTTCACAGTAAGTACGATATATTTATATAGAAGTTTGTATGGTGTTTCATAAAACGTGTACATTTTGTCAGAAAAAGGGGACGGTTCTATATTTTGTCGTTTGCTTCGGAACAGGTAGTTTGTATGCCAGCCCTCCCAACGGCTTTAAAGTCTGAGTTGTTAACACAAGTAGCACCTTCGCACTACTAATAGAGAGAAAATATCTAAACAGCGGCTTCCGGCTCACAGTACAAGCCGAGGTATTGCCAATTTTATGCCGCCGACAAGGGGTCCTATTGATTTGGCGCGCACTGTATCTCGCTCGTAGTTCCATTTGATTCCGTTCAGATGGAGTTTCGAGTCTCCTTTAGTCATTCGCGCTATGAATCACAGACAAATCTATGCGCAACACCTGGTTATCTCGAGATTGCAGCTCACCATCCCTCGCCAACACACATGTGTGCATTTCGCAATTTCTTTCCAACCACCGCAGTGCTTGGATTCCCAGCCATGCGCCTGCACTACTTCCTGCTCGTGGTTGCCGCCAGCTTCTTGGCGAGCATCGAGGCCTTCTCCCAGGATTTCAACGACGCCAGTGTTCCTACAAAACATTCTTTCGACCCACTTCCGGATAACAAGCTCGTGACACGGTCCTTGAGAATTCACAAGACGACTGACGCGGACACTACTCAAAGCAACGAAGAGAGGGTGGGGGGAGTACCGGTATCGCTACCCCTTCCTCCTGTGACCATGACCTACAAGGGAGTTTTTTACGATGCCAAGGGCACTCAAAAGATGCTGGAATTATGGCACAACATGGACGAAAAGGTGGAGAACGTTGCTACGATGCTGGGAGTGTACCGACTTTCCCAGGAGGCCTCCGCCAAGCACGTCAATAGGGACGCCCTCGCCGCGTACATGCGGATGGCAGTCGAAACCAAGGCTGGGCAAAACTACGCAAAGTTTGGCACTGGTTTTCATAGTAAAGAGAAAACGAAGGAATTGTTGCTTCTGTGGGCTCTGCAAGACCGGTCTTCGGTCTTCGTTAAGGCTATGCTGGATATCTCGAAAATGCCGAGGGACCAGTTGAAGTATCACCGAAACTACAAGGCATTCATGACGTTCTGGCATTGGCGGGAGAAGTTTCGCGAAAAACTGATGATGAAAGCATTAGCGAACACTAAGACTACACGTGCCTGAGGCACACGACTAAGTTGCTCATAGGCGATAGCTTGGTAAGAGAAAGGAGGGAATGAAGACAATGAGCTTTACTTTAGCGTACCATCTGAAAACTGCTAAACTAGGAACCTGTAGTGGATGCCGGGTTTCCAGCTTGGCTCCACCGCAGTTCCAGGTTGGTGCAAGTTTCACCCAGATGTGTCCGCAGTCTCCAGACTGAGGCAATGGGTGAGATCACAGACTGCGTCCGACGCTGGGCAGCTGAGGACTTCGCAGTCACTTGGACTGAATGTCCTACAAAACTACACAAGGAGTTAGTATAGCCAACTGCACATTTCCCTAGAGTGAATGTTGTGCATGTCCACTTACCGTGCTGCCTAGTCGCTCTGGATGAGTGGCTAGCAGACACTGAGCGAGAACGAGCTGGTTAGCACCAGACTCATGGTATCGCTCACTTTACATTTTGCTGAGAAGCAGATACATCAATACATTCGGTTACTACTTCTGTGCGGGTTGGCCCCGCATCGCTGAGTGTTCAAGTTCAAGTTTTCTAGCTTCAACTACCTGGGATACACTACATTCTCCCAAGAACACCCGGTCACTGCCGATGCCAGAACCGATCTCGATGCCGATGCCGGCTTAAATGATGCTTCGACATTCGAAAGCTCTAGCAGCCAGCAAAACGCAGCGAGAACAGCACCGTACAGCAGAGCCCAAAGAGATCGGGTTGTTTCTTGGCACTTTGCGAACGGCAGATCGTTCAGTAGGACGTTGACCCATTTCCGACGCCAACCAGAGTTTGCCCGTCTTTCCTACCCAACACTGCACCAGTGGGTAGATGAACGATTGTCTAATCGTTCAACTGACACTGCAGGCGTTCCGAATCCTCACAACTACACTGAAGCACAGAAAAAACGAGTTGTTAGCTGGTATCGATCGACCGGGGCCACCAAGGCAGACACCATACGACGATTTCGGAGATTTTCGGAATACAAGTCGTTGACAGGGCAAACCCTGTCTCGATGGATCGAGCAGGACGGCAACGAATCACTTCAGCTTCACTCGGAAGACTAGGAGCATATTTGTGCTCCCCTCCGCCATGTGTCGTTGGCTGACGTTGCTGCTGGAACGTGGAGAAAACCAGACAAAGTGCGCTCGCAATACTGGTTCGCGTCACGATGGGCTCGAACTGGCGTCGCAGATGGAGAAAATGTTGCTGGATGCTCAAGAATAAGGGCGGAATATCGTTGGTGTTGTTACGGACGATGCCGGTCAATGTGGGCGTGCTCGTCGAATACTTGCTCTGAGATGACCGAGAGTTGTGCTTTTAAAGTGTTTCGCGCGCGATAGGAATAATCTCGTAAAAAGTGTGCTTCGAATTGACGCATTTCGAGACGTCTTACTCACCCTAGTGTTTCAGGTGCTCTAATGGAGATGTTTAGGAAGGGCAGAAAGGTGATTGTGAAGTGGAGCAGACTCAGCAGGAAGTCGTAGCAAAGGAGGAAGGAAGGAACTTGATTTGATTAACTAGTTAGCGAATTTCTCGTCTGGGTAGGTCTAGTTTGATACGGATTTATCTACTCGACACTGCACTTGCGGAAATCAACTACACTGGTAGGATCCAATTGCACTCGCGCTATTCAACTACACTCGCGGAATCCAAATGTTGTGGTCCCGTTCTGGGAGAACGTCTCGCGGAGCTCGTGGTCATGAGACTCTGGGCACTCAAGCGGCGCGATGACAGCGCACTGGGGGAGGTGCGTTCCCTCATTTTCATTGTGCTCGAAGATGATCGTGCCTGTCTGCGAGTCCGAGGGTGGCTGGGTCGTGTCCGCGAGCGAGTCATCATCCGTGTGCTCCGTCGCCTCAGTGTGCCCGACGCCATAACTACCATTCCAACTCTACAAGACTGCATTGAATCACTCCGCGTATTCGTCAACGACGAAGAAGAGCAGTTTCTAGCCGTTCGAGCTCTGCGACTTCTGGAGAGACAAGACAGGGGGCAGCTCGTACAGGAAGAGTCAACTCGACAGCAAGTGCGAGGGCTGCTAGAGGAGCGTGAGCCGACCTTCGATTGGGTTGTATTCACTGACATCATGTCGAACCTACTACTGCATGCGATACTGCACTCTTTCGACGCGATGCAGCCACTAGTACAACGACTACCACTCCATCAGCAGCAGACGCTCGGCATGGCTTTCGACAACAGATACCTAGACGTTCTACAGCGGATGCAGCAGAGGCCCATTGACGAGGCGGCGCTTCAGCGTGCGCAGCTGAATCAATCGTGGTTCTCAATCTTAGAGTGGACAAACCCGCGCCCGATCGACAATGACTTGGTCGACGTCCGCCAGCGTTTTGGGGGCGATAGCTGGGGAGTCGACCAACAAGCCCAACAGGTTAAGGTCGATGCTTTCCGCTCACGCCATCAACGTGCAGCACGAGAACACGAGCTCAGACTCGAGATCAAACGTGTGACAACGGAGCTGAAGCAGCAGAGGCTGACGCGCGCCCGAAAGAGCTCACTCCAACGAGAGCTGACCCGACTCTCGAACGAAAAGAGAATGTTGGAGTCCGAGGACGCCCTTTTGATGCGTCGAACCCGACGCTACCGGTTGAAGCCATCCCCAGATCAAGCTGCCCAACTTAAAACGATCATGCACGCGTGTCGGTACACTTACAACAAGTGCGTCGAGTATCACCGCAAAGTGGGCACGGCAAACAAGAGAGTCCTGGAGAAACTGTTCGTCACACAGCAAGATGAAGGAAATGATCTGGCGTATCCTGAAGGCATGGGGCCGTCACCGGAGTGGGTGGTCAGCACACCTGCAAGTATGCGGCAAGTCGTGGTTCATAGGTTCGTGTCGGCAGTGTCGGCAGTGTCGGCGGCCCACACGAATCTCTCTCACAGCAACATCACCCACTTCAACATGAGGTTCAAAGGGCGGAAACAGCACAACTACTTCACAATCGGCTCGAAAGCCCAGGTCACCTATCTGAATGCACAAATTCACCGACCCAGTACGCACCACCTTGGTCCGGCACCGTACCCGGATGGCGGCAGAAAACCAAGGAAGCTGACGCAGTTCCTAACTATCGCGTCCGTGCCCAACATCCCTATCATTGCGGAGGAGGGCACGACGGTCGAGGGCGAAGTGGTTATCCTGTACAAGCACGGCTATTGGTACGCGCAGATTCCCTACGTGGTCGAGCCCCAGTTATCAAAGGACAAAGATCGCTACACGGCATGTGACCCAGGCCTCAAGGCATTCCTCACCTGCATGGACCTACACGGCAACATTTCACACATCGGGCGGGCCAACTGGGGTAAACTGGACCAACTGGACCAACTGAAGCAGCGCCAGAGCGCAGCACAGCGCGGTATGAGCGCGTTTGCCAACGTGAAGAAGGTGCGGAAGCACACTGGTGAGGACTGGAAACGATACGTAGCAGCACGCCGAGAATTTTTCTGTGCGTCCGCCAAGCTTGAGAACTATATCAAGGATCTACACTTCCAAGCTGCGGCATACCTGTGCAAGAACTCGGACGTGGTCCTGCTGCCGAAGTTCGACTCCAAGTCGATGATGCGACGGAGCGCGCCATGGACGCTCGCCCACTTTCAGTTCCGCCAACGACGTGCACTGTCCACGGCAAGACCCTGGTGCTGTGCTCGGAGATGTATACGAGCCGCACTTGTGGTCGCTGCAACCGACTGCACCTCTCTCTCCGCAATCTGGACGTGTTCGTATGCCCGCACTGTGGCTTCGTCGCAAACAGGGACGAAAATGCTGCCTTCAACATCATGCGGTTTGTATGCGCTGGGTCGTTGAGCGTCTTTCAGGTCAACGGCGAGAAGCAGCAGTAGGGTAGCTAGCTTACATCTCGGGTTACAGCGAGAACAGGTCCCGTCGACGAGAAGCGACAGGCTTGGCGGGGTGAAGACTGTAACACATGCCCTGGACTGGTAGGAATAGCAGTCTCGCTAAACTCTGCGGTAGCGATAATCCTTGTGCATGAGATTAAGGCCCTTCCGAAGCTAAAAAATAATGACGGGCACTAGCGATTGCCATAAACATTCTGGCGCGTATCGATGCATCTTTCTCCATATGAAGCGCCGGTGAATGGAAGTATTCCGCAGCAGACACGATGACTGCAGCCATGTGTCACCATGGAGGCTCAAGCATATTCGGATTGCATCTTTTTGCTATCGAAATATCACCAAGAAGCACAATTGAACCCCTTCCAACCAAGCACCTTGTACTGTATCTAGCGTGACGTTCGATCTGAGCAGTAACCAGCTGTGGTCCGTAAGACACTTCGATTTCGGCTCTCTAATGGTGACATTGCTTTTAGGTTTGGCTCTTCAGTCAGGGAGAAACGCGTTCAAGCACTCATATGCCGAGGTGGTGTTTCGAAGCCCCACAACTTGAGACCATGAGCGAATAGATCAACAAGAAGCAAGATAAGGTTCGATAGGCGCAAGCAAACGTGTGGAAACGCTATCAATAGTTGTGTCACGTCGTTGCTGCAAGTAAGCTCGAAGTATATGAAAGTATTATAGCAAGCCTCAACGATATACCGATTACGGAAGGATAAATATCACAAAAGATAAGACACGGATGTAAGGTCACCTTGAACCCTTACATCACCAGGATGATACAGGTTTACCATTGCACATGTTACAGTTGTTGCAAGTACCATGTGCTGGCCGTATTCAACAATTCAACTAGTAAAGTCAAAGTGCGTGAACCAAACGCAGTTGTCAATTTACTCTAGAGAGAGTACCCTCGACAGAGTTAGTATGACGAAGGACCGCTTTGCCGTCAATCCGTTTCCCGATGTGCGAGTGTCCGAACTCGAGCGACTGGAACTCATCGATCTCGTCGACATGTACGTGGAAGACTACGTCAAGAAATATGAAGAGTTTGTGGAAGTGGGCAAGCGACAAGTGGACACGCGGCGTTGGGAACACGTCAAGTCCAAGGACAATCTCCACGTCTACACTGAACGTACTCGCAAGGAGCTTAAACGGCGCGGTATCGAGCCTGAAAATTCCCTGAGCGCAACGCAGAGACTAAATGCGGGCTCTGCAGTTAAAGATCTACCTGTGATGCTGAGCGTGGGCACATTCGTCGGTGAGATGGACGACCTAATGTTTGGCGTCGTTAACCCGACACTGGACGAAATGCGTATAAAAGCTTCATACGTTCAAGATATCAGCACTGCTGCAGTGTTGTGCCCAGTGGTAGGACCCAGCAAAGAAGCCCCGTTCCGGTCGTTGGTGATCAAGTGGATGGCCGTCGATGTGCCACTACAGTCCACAAAACTGGTTAAGAGCCGCGATTTCGTGTATATCGAGGCGACCGGCACAGCGTACCTCTCAAATGGCGAACGTGTTGGGTATCACTTGTTGCATTCGATAGATTTCCCACAAACCAAGCCGCTACCCAACAAAATCCGTGCAAATCTGTCGCTCTTCGGCTGCTTCAGCCAGTTAGACAGGAACGTTGTCGATAATTTCGCTTGCGCTACAGTCGACCCTGGTGGTGATATGATGCGCCCCTTGTTGCTTTCTGTCGCGGCCGGAGCTATGCTTTCAGCGACGAACTACGTGTACTGCGGACAGATGAAGAAACTGGCTTGGTTACTACAACGCCACCATTCAGCCTACGACTCGGAGAAAAAGGAACGACAGAGGAAGCAGTGCGTGGTGTGTACGAAGAAGACCGTCAATGCCATTGGAAGCATCGGCAAGAGCACGTGTAAGATCTGCTACGGCTGTGTGTGCCGTTCGTGCAAGATTCGACAATGTATCAGCTTTATCGTGTCCGGAGGTCGACTCATTCAGCGCAAGGTCGTGGTCTGTGCTCGATGCATGACCGAGTCGACTCAGTGGAATGCGCAGGAGGCTGCCAGAGAACAGATCACCGACCTTGAGGCTTGCAAAAGCGGCGAGGCCTCGACCAGCTACGAAGCTTGCACGGTCTCGTGCGAGTTGTCGTTTTTGGAGTCGTCGGCGTCGATACTCGATCAGTAGCGTTGGCGACATGAGCTGTCAAGTGTTGGTGATGTTATGAATGCAGTAGCTGCATATAAGTGTTGTAGCAGGTGTACGATGGAATGCACTGTTCAGTATTATTGGTTCCTTTTTGTCTGGCAATTGAATTGATTGTGGATCAGTGTTCAACACTGTAGTCGTTGTTAGTTAGTCCTTGTTGCAGTGGACCGAGAATCCTTTTCTCTTCCCGGTAGTTCCCAGTGTATTTCACACATCGCTACTGACCATAGCCATCGTTAATGGCATGGAACGTCTAATAAGTTCCTTGATGGTGCCCAGGAGAACACACGACGGAGCTGACGACTGCCTCGCAGTAACAAGCCCGACATCAATTTGGTTCACTGTGACGACATTACCCGCTGCAACTAGCGCGCTAAATGTTCGAACAGAACGCGCTGCGTTTGAATATTCCAGGCATTCAGCTGAACACATTGACATTACAACTTTGCGAGTGCAATGGACACTGACGGTGTCGGACACTTCCATGAAATGGCGGTCGCACTCGCAGTAGGTTGGTCAACCGCCTTGGACGCTATCCAACGCATCCGATTACCGTAAATGCGAGCTGCTAGGCGTGGCAGGCACGCAAAATACATAGCTCGTTCGGATAAGCATTAGAGTAGACTCCGAAAAAAACTTGGACTTGCGCTTGGTGGTCGTCAATGTGAGGTGATTAGCAAAACCCAGACGTGTCAAGTCCGTACGTAGCTAGCTAGGTACACTGCACTCCTTCGTTCTACCTCCGAGAGACCGAGATAACACTTTCGCGGGCACTTGTCGTACACCATGATGAAACTCTCTGGCCCGCAAGCGTCCGCGGTAGCTCCACATCTTCGTGGATCAAGTCATGCCAAATGCCCAGATGGTAATGGACAATGCACGCGTAAACGTATCGACGGCAAAGGATAAGGTCACCCCGGGCAACCTGCCCGTAATACAGGTACAAGCGAGGCAAAGGTGTGATGGCACTTGCTGAAAAATCACGGTTGCAAGTCGAATATCAAAACATATTTGAGAGAATACGCATCCTTCACCACGACGCGAGCAGTGCCGTCATGTTATTATCCCAGATACAGCTGAGTCAGCAACTTTGAGCAGGTGCTTCTTGGTGCTTGTCGACTTGAAGAGCATGAAAGTTGAAGGCGCAAACGAATAAGATGCCCGCAACTATTATGTCCGCGCTTGAACCTCCAGCTGGTTCTCTGCAGTCAAGGCCCGATCTTAGGCATCCAGAGACAATGCACAACGGCACACGAAAACGCCCTCCACTGTTCCTGCCTCGTAGCACTGGACACCAGGGTGTGCATGAATCTCACTTGTGGATTTACCTCAGCAGGAGCACTCAGGGAAAATGCCAAAGGACCGGTTCACCGTCAGTCCGTTCCCGGACATCCACGTGAGCGAGCTCGAACGGCAAGAGCTGCTTCACATCGTCGATATGCACGTGGAAGACTACATCAGCAAATACGTTGACCATGTTCTCGTCGACAAGCGCAAGGTAGACAAGCAACGTTGGGAACACGTCAAGTCCAAGGACAAACTGCACGTGTATGCTGAACGCACTCGAAAGGAGCTTAGTCGACGAGGTATCGAACCCGAGAGTTCTCTTCGTGCAACTCAGCGAGTTCAAGACACTTCAGAAACCAAAGATCTGCCCGTTGTCATGGGTGTCGGAACCCTTGTTGGAGAGCTCGACGACCTCATGTTTGGCGTCGTTAACCCGACACTGGACGAAATGCGGATAAAAGCTTCATACGTTCAGGATATCGACGCTGCTGCAGTGCTGTGTCCCGTGGTAGGCCCCAGCAAAGAAGACCCGTTCCGGTCGCTCGTGATCAAGTGGATGGCGATCGACGTACCCTTACAGTCCACGAAACTGGTCAAAAGCCGCGACTTCGTGTTCATTGAAGCGACCGGCACGACGTATCTCCCGAACGGAGACCGTGTCGGGTATCACTTGCTGCACTCGATCGACTTCCCACAGACCAAACCTCTGCCCAAGAAGATTCGCGGGAATTTGTCGGTTTTCAGTTGCTTCCGCAAGAAGCGTGGCTACATCATCGAGAACTTCGCGTGGGGTATCGTAGATCCGGGAGGTGAAATCATGCGTTCACTCGCAATCTCCGTGGCCGCAGGTACACTGCTTTCTGCGACGAACTACGTGCACTGCGGACAGATGAAGAAGCTATCGTGGATGTTGCAACGACTTCACACTATTGAAAGTCATGGGTCCGCACGACAGAAGAAGCAATGTGTAGTCTGCGATAAAAGAACGAGTTCGGCCATCGGAAGCATCGGCAAAAGTACGTGCAAAATCTGCTGCGGAAGCGTTTGTCATTCGTGCAAAATCCGCCAACGTATCAGCTTCATCGCCCCTGGAGGACAGCTCATTCAACACAAGATCGTCATCTGTGCTGGATGCATGAAAGACGCCACCCGTTGGAATGCGCAGGAGGCTGCGAGAGATGAAGTAGTGCGACAAGAAGTGATCTCAAGCTCTGCGTATTCCTTCATGGACACGTCCGAGTCTTCGCTCGATGAATTCAGTTAGTGAAGAAAAGACTTGATAGAGCAGCACGTACTGGCATGAAGAATATAAATGTTAAGCAGCTCATCTTTCCTCGTACAGCACATGTAGCCATCTGCCACATGGAAGTCGCCACGTTACTGGAATTGTATGCCATAGTAAAACCAAATATCACGATTAATGTTTCGACACAAAATAGTGTTTCACACACTTTCTGCGACGTGTGCCAGAAAAAAGATCTTTCAAGCCGCTGCTGCCGACACCTCGCCTCTGGCGGTTGTGAAGCTAGTGTTCCGTGCCAAGAGCATCTTCGACGCGCTCGTCCTGGACACCGCAACGTCCTTCATCGACTGTGTGGAGATGGAATTGTGCAAGGCCTGCAAATGCAATTCTATTCTGTTGCTAAATCGAATTTGGGAGTTCTCTATTCCAGAAATGTACCCATCTCCTGCTGATTTGGGTCCTGGAAATGGAGGCGAATGGTCCCGTAGGAAATACTTACGAACAGATAAACACTACAAAAGGTACCAATTCCGTCGCGCCATCATCGCCGCTGTCAAGATCAAAGAGGAAAAAGAGGCTTTGGAGATGGTCAAGTGGCTTTTTGCCCATTTTTCTGGCTGTATCGTCCCTTTTGGAGCAGTTCATGCTGCTGTCGGAGGTGGCAAATTGGAGATTTCGAGATTTTTCAAGAAACATGAAATTCCACCGAGAACGGATGGAGGGCGAGCCATGAGGGACGAGGTCGAAGCTCAAGAGGGAAATGTTGTGCGTTGGGGGCGCCACGATATGGCCAAGGCTGCTGCCAAGAGGCAAAATGAGGTGGTCTACTGGTTGTACAAGAATACTCATGCTCCTCGTTGGATGAAAAATATACTTCTAAATGTCGTCTATAATGGAGATGTGGCTTTGCTCGAGTGGCTCTGTGACCACTACCGTTCACGAGGAACGACAAGAGTAAACGATGGAGAAGAAGATGTCGACATGGAGGAGGGGGAGCAGGATGCGACCGAGAACGCACTGTTATCCTGTGCAGGCCGTGTGGAAGACGATGAAATGGTAGCTGGAGAACAGCAAATCGAAGCAAACGCATTCATGGGTTTTTGAGTGGATATGCGTCCGTTCATCCGTCAGAACTTTGAGCAACTTGCGGAAGAAGCTATAGAGAACGGCCGTCTCGCTGAATTAATGAGGGAGAATGTGCGCGAAGTATTCAGAGGTGGTTTTAGACTCCACAACCAAGACATGGAGTATGAAGGAGGAGATGTGAATGGAGAAAATACGAGAAAACTACTCAGAGGCGACTCGTATCAGTTCATGCGGCAAGCCGTATATGGCGGTCGACTTACCATGATGGACTGGCTGCTCGAGAATGATTTTGGTCGCAATGCCTTCTTGGTTGCCAGGCATGTTGTTGATATCGGTCGTCTGGATATGATCGAGTGGCTGATTGAACACAATCTCGTGGAAGCAGGATGGGCGTTGGAGTTGGCTGCTAGATCTTGTCGTCTTGATATAGCTAGACACCTCTATGACCGCTATTGGTCAAACATTCGTGCGCAGCCGTATTACCCGTTAGAAGAGAGCGTGTCACCACATTACCTCAGGGGCAACGAAAACCCGCCGTTTTGGATTCACAACGATACACTCCGGACGGCTGTGAGCTGCGGAAGTGTGGAAATGGTGGAGTGGCTGATCGAAATATTTAGCGCTGTAGTGGACTTTTCCGATTTTGGGCGCTTGCTGATCGATGTTGCTGGGGGGGGGGGGCACCTACCGATGATGCAATACTTACATCAGATGACGACCGGTACGAACGGTGAGGACGCGCAGGTGCGAGGCGGGATATTCCACGGAGCACACCCGATGTGCTCAACAGAAGCGATGGACCAAGCTGCTACCTACAATCACTTTGAAATTGTGCAGTGGTTACACAGCAACAGAACTGAGGGATGTACGACCAAGGCGATGGACGGTGCAGCATCAAACGGGCACCTCGACGTGGTGCAATTTTTGCATGAGCATCGATCGGAAGGCTGTACAACGAAAGCAATGGATGACGCTTCGAGAAATGGGCACCTGGATGTAATAAAGTGGTTGCATCAGAACCGCGCAGAAGGCTGCACTGTAGTAGCCATGAATGGGGCAGCACGCGGAGGCCACCTCGAGGTCGTCAAGTGGTTGCACGAGAATCGGGGCGAAGGTTGTACAGTCAAAGCCATGAACGGAGCAGCCTCCATGGGAGCGTTGAATGTTGTCAAATGGTTACATCACAACCGTTTGGAGGGGAGCACTGATGCAGCAATGCGTGGAGCGGCGGAGCATGGCCATTTGGACGTGGTTCAGTGGTTGTATGAGCACCGAACGGAAGGCTCCACGAGCGCAGCGATGGACATGGCTGCCGGAGGTTGGGGAAGTGCATTCGATGTGGTGCTGTACTTGCATTCGCAGAGTCAAGACGGATGCACGGGAGACGCTTTCCAGTATACACGGAAAATGCACCTCTACGTTGATATCCACGAGCCCGACTCGGACTATCCGAAGGATAACACTCACGACTGGCTAGTGCAGCACTACCCCGCTGTCCCGCGCGAGTAGCCACAGCAGGGGCGGCGATAACGGCGGAGCGCTTCCGCCTAGCGACAGGCGCGTATTTGTGTGCATTTCCCGGACACACCGGAGGAAAATTTACGTGAAAGCTTCAAGGCGTGCTTCAGGTGCCCCCCTCGTAGTGGTGTGGATAACCATGAGCACTTAACCACTCCACATCAACTCGTTCTAAATACTACGAAGAAATCGTGTGCCATGAGATCAATCTTTCTCGCCGTGAAACTGCGAGGGCGGACGAAGCCGCCGTTCCGACACCGTAGTACGATTCATTGTATCAGCACATCGGTCATGAACAACTTGCTTGCGTGAAATTGGAACTGCAAAACAGGGGTTCACGCAAAATATCCGCGTTTTATCTAAAAAAAAATGGACGGATCCAGAATATGGTTTACAACGAAGCGGTAAGGTAACGTGAGGTTTAAGTCAACAAACTGGACGCCATGTGTGCAGGTTGCTGCTAGCCAAGAGGCGAAATTTGCCGGTGCAGTCGCCACCCTCCGCATATTTTAGCGTCTATCCCTGTGCGATCTTTACACTGACCGTGCCGCCATTATACACCCCCTGTATAGTCGTCCCGTCGTTCAAATCGAGGGATCAAAGGATGGGGGTTGATAGGCGGCCTGACCGTGGCGCTGATGCCCGGCATATGGACCGCTCCTTGACTTGAGAAAGCCTCACTTGGCAATTCGCACTCAGGAAACAGGAAGCAAGGTCCGACACAATGCCCCGGGACGGATTCGCACGGAATCCCTACCCGGACCTGAATGTGTCCGACGAAGAGCGAGCACACCTCATCGAACTCGTGAACGGATGCGTGCAGACCCATTTCCAGAAATACGAACAGTATGTCGTCGCAGATAACCACCAGGTGGACGATCGACGCTGGGAGCACGTCAAGTCCAAAGACGACCTCCACGTGTACACGGAACGCTCTCAAAAGGATCAGGCGAAAAAAGGTTTGATGACGACCCAGAAGAGCGAAGCGGAGAAGGATATGGCGGTTATGATGAGTGTCGGGACGTTTGTGGGCGAACTGGATGATCTCATGTTCGGGATCATGAATACAAACCGCGACGCCATGCGCGTAAAGGCCGCGTACGTGGGCGATGTCGACAGTGGCGCGATTTTGTGTTCCGTAGTGGAACCTACCGACAAGGAGCCGTTCCGGTCTTTGACAGTAAAGTGGATGGCGACGGATGCAGCACTGAAAACCAACAAGTGTCGTGACTTTGTGTGCATTGAGGCGACTGGAATCATTACCCTTGAAAATGGAGAACGCATCGGGTACCACGTCCTACACTCGATCGAGTTCCCGCAGACCAAACCGTTTCCGTATCTGATTCGGAGCAATATCTCGTCTGTCAACTTCTTTCGACACATCCACAGCACCATTATCGATAGTTTTGGGTCGTGCATCATTGATCCAGGCGTGAAGGCCAGGCGGCTTCTGTTTATCCCTTCAGCAGCGGGAGCTATGCTTACAGCTACTAACTACGTCCACTGTGGCCAGATGAAGAAACTGGCGTGGATGTTGCAGCGCCAACACGCTGGTTTTAAACTTCGAGAAGACACGCAACAGAAGAAAGAGTGTGTCATGTGTGGGAAAAGCAAGAACATCCCTGGAATTGGCAGGAGCACGTGCAAACTCTGCTTCGGCCAGGTGTGCTACTCGTGCAAAGTTCGAGAACGGATGAATTTCATCGGACAAGACGGTCAGTTGGTCCAACGCAAGATCACGTTTTGCTCCCAGTGTATGAGCAAGGCGATCAACTGTGGGACTGAGGAAGCTGCACGAGATCAAGCTACGGGATACCATGACTCGTACGATAGCGCGTCCACGTTCTCGGAGTCCACATTCTCCGAGACCTCATCGTTTTATCACTAATATATCGATTTGCTTTCAGTATCGAGACAACACGAGTTCAACGAGTTTCTCGTCCAAGGATAACATCAATTGAAGATGATCTTGACTTGAAGCTCGAAAGCCGGAGCGATCCGGACCGCGCAGGTCAACAGGGCAAGATATGTTGACCTATCTTGCCCTGTTACACTGTACATGTAATACATGTAGCCGACAACGTGCGGCACGAAAATTTGTAGGCACCTACTACAGTATATGTGGCAAATGATCTACTGCTCATTTGTTTTATGGAAGTTGTTGAACGTTGAACAGCAGTTCGGGAAATAAGGATTTAACCATTTCGGCGCAACCACAATATGCAGTCTTGCCATACACATATTCACGATTGCAAGAGTCTAGAGCTTTTCGGTACTTACCAGAAGATTTGGATACATTTATTTTCCTCACAGCGCAGTGTTTCCTTCTGTCGTATTCGTATATCCTACTTACGTAAGGAGGTTGTGTAAATGGAGCATTTGTACTGGAGTGAGTTCTTGTAGTACTCTCTGCACCACGCTAGGAAACTTAAGTCCTCGACGCTTTCGTTTGAAGTGCTTGGTACGCTTCTTTTTGTTATTTGAAGGTGTTGGTATTGTAGGAGAAGGTCACGCGAAGACTGTGCGGTGACTTTACACGTACCAACCAGAAGGTAAAATTCAGCGATGTTTTTTTGCAGCATCAAACAACCGCTTTGAACTTCAAATTTTGAACTCTTTCACCACTAGACTGCACGCACGAGGCTGTACACTACTTCAGTCCATCGTGTCCAGAAGGCCAGCCAGCCGCCCGCCAAGTAAAAGGCGGTGGCGCCAGGCCTGAAAACAATAATTGGTGGCTGCTTACAGGTGCTGTACATGCCTTACTTTGATTTGCAGATTTATCAACGCTTCTTCGCTTCTTCGAAGTCATAAATTACACCGCGAAACTTGAATGCAGGCTATGGCAAGGTGCATTAGATCAAAATTGCATTGCTACTGCGTGCTCGTGGATCTATGATACCAAAACCATCGACGAGCGCCGTCAAAGCAAGAACGGAATGAAACGGGCTTGACTAGAGAACCATGACGCTGGATGAGCGGCAAAAACCAAAATGAGAGTTGATTAGCGGTGCGACACTGCCGTTTTCGCGCGATTTCAAGAGCTCACTCTTTCAACACTCTTCAACACTTCTTGGCCCCCCCATACCGCGTATGCCAATGCCTCCAATATAGCTTTGGCCATCCTGATAGATACACGGTGTTTGACATGATCCGGAACGAGCTAAGGAGCGTCACGAACGCGAAAAAATAAAGATGGCCTTACTCTCCGTAAGAAACTTTCGTACTGTCCACCTGCAATGTTACCAATGCCATAAACTTTGCTGCACCTGTTTCAGCTTCAGGGTGCTCAATATAACATTGTACTGTAGTTTAGAGAACAGGGGGCAAGTACAACACGATTGAAGTGTCGAGGTCTTCAGTGTGAGGAAAGAGAAGAAAGCGCAATTAGGCCTTGAAACCGGGGCAAAACTACAGTACTTGAAGTTTGGCACACGGAACATGGAAACAAAACGGACATGCAGTGAACTTACAGACAACATTCTTTAGTGTGGCCTTGGCAGAGAACCCTTTGTGGAAGAACTCGTCGATGGCGTTACAGTAGAGTTTGATTGTTTGCCTTCTGGTGGGTAAATCTTCGTCCGCTGGCACATTCATCTGCTGCATAACTTGCCGCTAAGACATCCCATTCATTCACGCGAACAAGCCAAGTTGAATTCACAATCTGGCATGCACTTCCCGAGCACGTTCATATAAGCATAGTTTACGGCTGTGGGGGCCCCACTAGGGCAACAATGTATGCGTCCTTGAGCAATCAGCCACGCACGTCGGCCGTCAACCTCTTCATCCCATGATGGGAATCGTTGCCACCGCCGGCTCAGCTGTCGATCCAGCACTCGGTCGAGCTGGGCTCAGTTGTCAATTTCCCAGCCAGGAACACGTGGCCAAAGCTAGATCGAAAATGGCCAAGGACAGATTCATCAACGCGAATCCGTATCCGGACGTCCACGTGTCCAAGGAAGAGCGTCAACAACTAGTTGAACTCGTGGACGGGTTTGTTCAAGACTATTTCCAGAAGTACGAGAAGTTCGTCGTCGAAGACAAGTACCAAGTAGATGAGAATCGCTGGCAACATGTCAAGTCCAAAGACAATCTCCACATCTACACCGAGCGGTCTCAGAAAGAATTGGCACGCAAAGGGCTTGTACCGGAGAACGCACCAAGTAATACCGAGCGTCTGAACGAAGATCCAGCTTCTGAAAAGGAGATGCCAGTCATGTTGAGTGTGGGGACGTTCGTGGGCGAGATGGATGACCTCATGTTCGGAGTTGTGAATCCCACGCTGGATGTCATGCGGATCAAAGCCTCGTACGTTCACGACCTCGACAGTGCTGCGGTGTTGTGTTCTGTGGTTGAACCAAGTGAGGAAGCGCCGTTCCAATCGCTGGTAGTAAAGTGGATGACCATCGATTTGCCACTACAGTCCACAAACTTGATCAAAAGTCGAGACTTCGTGTACATTGAAGCAACCGGTATCCTACACTTTGCCAACAGAGACCGCGTGGGTTACCACTTGCTGCACTCCATCGACTTCCCGCAGACTAAACCACTACCGAACAAAATTCGTGGGAATTTGTCAGTTTTCGGCTTCTTCCGACAGATCGAAGAGAATGTGATCGACAACTTTGCGAGTGGAATAGTGGACCCTGGCGGCGACATCATGCGGTTCTTATTGATCCCAACGGCGGCCGAGGCTCTACTCTCAGCGACGAATTACGTGTATTGTGGACAAATGAAGAAGATTTCGTGGATGTTGCAACGTCGACACTCGTCCTTCGTACGTCAGGATCAAGCGCGAAATACCGACAACTGCGTAATGTGCACTAAGGCGACAAATCACGGGAAACTGCGCGGCATTGGAAGAAGCACATGCAGACTGTGCTATGGCTGTGTATGCTTCCCGTGTAAAATTCGCAGACGCATCAGCTTTATCACGCTGGATGGTCAGCTAACACAACGCAAAATCACCTTCTGCGCGAAATGTGTGAGCTTGGCGACGAAATGCAACGCGCAAGACGCTGCTAGGGATCAAGCCACGGGATACGAGGCGTACAAGGCCCTCTCCACATCATCTGAATCGAACACTGTTGAATCCTCGATGTTTGAATAGATAATATGAATTGGATTCTTACCGTAAAATATATTCGGGATACTCCCTCGTCGATTCACAATTTCACTCGAACAGTTCATCAATTCGCGCATCATGTGACTAGTAGCCCGGACACTTCTCGATAATCCAATTGTGGCGAAAGCTGCAGACCACGGGTATCTTGAATGTGTACGATAGTTCGTTGAAAACACCCGACAAGGCAGCGTCCCCGACGTCATAGCAGAGGCTGCCGTTGTTAACGGGCACTTGGGCATTGCAAGATATCTTTGTAAGCATCGAGCAGTAGCTGCTCGATGTCATGGATGATGCCGGCCGCATGAAGGTACTTCGGTTGACATCCATGATGTACGGACATCTTGACGTGATAAAATGTCCATCGATCGGAGGGCGGTTCAACGGATGCCATGGATGGAGCTGCAGTTAATCAAAATTTGGCAAATGCTCTCGATAGTTTGACGACGCGACGCGACCAAGCGGTACTGTAGTATGTGGAATTAATGAACGTGGCTCTGACGATGAATACAGCAATGTTCAAGACACTATCAACAAAGAAACATCTTAATGACACGAGCTCGGAACCCAGCTACGACGCAAGACACTTCGACTTTCTAGCGAGTATTTACGCGTCGAAGTCGTCGTATAGGATGTCGGATCCGGAGAGAGACGCCATCACATTGTAGGCTTGGTATCCGTCCGCTTGGTCTTGTGCTGCTGGCAGTGCATCCATCTGCGTGACTTCGCTGATGCACATGACACAAAAGGTGATTTTGCGGCGCAGTAGCTTCCCGTCCGGTGTGAGGAAGCTAATGTTTTTGGGTCGCTTGCACTTGTGGCATACAGGGTTCATGCAGAGTTTGCAGGTACTCTTACCTAGAGCCGTCACCCTCGGAAGCCCGAAGCTTGTCGGTCCCAGGTTCCGTGCACAAGCTCCACACGATTTGTCGCCAGCGAACACACTGCGAGTGCTGCTTCGGTGTCGTTGCAGTCTCGTTTCAGCCTGTCGGTGTTGCAGTCTCCACGTCAGCTTCTTAGCTTGGCCGCAGACTACGTAGTTAGTAGTGGACAGCAACGCTTTAGCCGAAGCTTCGAGAGCCACAGACCGGAACACTTTTCCACCAGGGTGAACCGTATCAAAGCTGTACGTGTCGATGACGTTGTGGCTAATTTGTCGGTAGAACCCGATGATCTTGTGTCGAGCGCGAATCGTTCCAGGAAGTGGCTGGGTATTGGGGAAGTCGATCGAGTGAAGAAGTTGGTAGCCGACTCGGTCTCCATTGGCGAAGTGCAGGATTCCCGTGGCCTCGAGACACACGAAGTCTCGGTTTTGGATCAGTCCGGTCTGGTTGAGGGGCAAATTGATCTGCGTCCACTTGACAGACACCGAACGGAACGGGTCCTCGGGGGTGGGTACGACGATGTTGGCCAACACAGCTCCGTCACTGTAGTCTTTCACGTACGAGGCCTTGACGCGCATGATCTGCTGCGTCGGGTTCACGGTGCCGAACATGAGGTCGTTCACCTCGCCTTCGAAGGTGCCGACTGACATGATGACCGGCATGTTTTTTTGCCAGCTGTCACTGGACGGCAGAAGGGGGAAGTCGTCGTCAACTTCAGTTTCGCCGCTCCAGCCTTTGCGTTCCACGTAGACGTGCAAGTTCTTGTCGTCGCCTATGGCCTTCCATTGTTCACGCTTCACCTTCCGCTTGTCTTTGACCACGAAATCTTCGTACTTGGGGAACATTTCGAGGATCAACTCGTTCTCGAGTTGTAGCAGCTGCTCTCGGTCGGCCTCCGTGAGCTCGAGATCCGGATACGGATTCGTGGTGAAGCTCGCCTTGCCCATTGGTGCTGGTCGGTTGGTGGGGGCCTGCTCGCTTGGTGGCGATTTCAATTGTGACGAGCAGCAACTAGCAAAGAAGAGGTTTCAGCTCCGAGTAGTTGTCGCTGTGGAGACCGCCAGCACAGCATTGCGCGGGACAGGACCAATGGTGCGCGTACCCTGACGACCGAGTTTCGTCTGCGCCATCTCCGACATCGCTGCTAATCTAGCAGGTGCATAATGTTCGAGGTGGTACATGTACGTGTATGGTGTGTAGAGTGTGCTGTCTGCAACGCGGTGAAGGGATCAGTGAGAAGGACGATGTGGCTTTTTGCCCGAGATCGGCCAACTTCAACAACCGTGCATTTTGGGAGACCGAACTATAAAGGATTTAGAATGTTGTATAATTTGTAACTTCTAAATTATAGGACAGCGGTGCGTTCGCAGCCCGGTAGCAAAGCCAATCAACTCAACATTATCGACGTCGCCTTACGCTATCGCTGTCCGATAGCATGACAACGGTTTTCTTGCAATGTGTTGACTCACCGCCGTCAGGCGGTGAGAAAGTGTTTTTTTTTTACTTAGCCAAGACCAAAAATCTTCCAGGCTGCGGCTGGTTCGATAAAAATTCTGCAACTGTCGTTCACTTGATGAGCAACAACGATCCATTCTGGCGGCACCAATGGTGATGCTCGAAGACAAGCTTTCGATAACAACCAGGTGTATAGAGAGGGTGCGACAGCTTGAATCGCTTTTAAGATATGATTGATGATGAGGTGTGCAGCGACCTCCTTCGCAGTATGTGCGGTACAACAACATTTAGCTCCATTGAGCACCACCCTAGATCTTGGCCATAATTTGCCTTGAGGGCACTTCAGTTTTACAGTTCTTGATGCATCTACGTCTAGAAAGACCAATATTACTTTATCTTTACTGTCGGTCACGCGTGGGTATCGCGGCTACATCGGCGAAGGATTGGACCTGGCTGTAGTAGGTACGTCGGCTACACCAATTTGGTTATAGGATAGCGGCTCAATATCACTTCCATGCCGCTCACAATGTATGGGCGTTAAAAATATGAACTAATACGAATACGTACCTGATCTTAGTCCCTTTATGCAGAGCCATTCAACTCAGTTAACATATCGCTTGATCAACGTGAATAGCTTGCTGTGCACTATGGCTTAGATGCTACAGAAGGTAGCGGTTGGTGTTGGGTTTAACTGCTTGTGTTCTGTGTCGGTAGCATTTGCATGCACGATTGGCCCAGATAACTGTTGGCGATGCTTGAGCAATGATGTTCAGATAAACGGATACGTGGTCTGTGTAGCTCGATAACAGTCGACTTTTAGAAATTGAAACGTGTCTATATGATCATAGAATGGGCTCTTTCTTGTTACAAAGTTCTAAATTGCTCCTTCTTGCACGCTAGTCAAAATGATTGAAGAGTTAACCACATGTAAACAACTTAACAGATGTGTCCTCCGTCGATCTGCCTAGAAGGTGTTGTAGGCGTGGTAGCCGTTCGCTTGGTCGCGCGCTGCGTCCATCGCGCTCATGCGGCTTGCCACAGTAACACACGCGCCACAAAACGTGATCTTGTGCCGCAGTAGCTTTCGGTCGGGCGAGAGGAAGCTGATGGTCTTCACCTCCTTGCACGCGAAGCACAACCCACCCATGCACATCTTGCACTTATCCTTGCCCAAGCACTTCACTCGCCCTGGCTGCAAGTTTTGGTTACAGGTAACACAGACGTCATCATGACGCAACATCGGCACCACTTCGGCCGCACGCAGCGCTGCCTGTTGCCGCTGCAACATCCAAATTAACTTCTTCATCAGTCCACACTCCATGTAGTTGGTAGCCGATAGCAACGCATTTGCACACATTGGTAGCACCACCGACTCCATTAGAGTGCCGCCCGCCTCAACCGAACCAAACCCGAACGTATCGATGACACCCGGGGCGATTTGGCGGAAGAAACCGGTGATATTGTGCTTTGCACGCACAACGTTCTCCAATGGCTGCACCAATGGCGACTCGATCGAGTGCAGCATCAGATACCCCACCCTCTCCCCATTAGCGAAATGTAGGATTCCCGATGCTTCCAGACAGAGAAAGTCGCGGTCCTTAATGACTTTCGTGTAGCTTAGTGGTAGATCAATCCGCAACCACTTGACTGTCACGGAGCGAAACGGGTCGGCAGCGGTAGGTGACACCAAAGTGGCCAATACGGCGCCATCGCTGTAGTCGTGCACGTACGAGGCCTTGACGTGCATGATGTCGTCGGTTGGGTTCACCGTGCCGAACATGAGGTCGTCGAGCTGTCCTTTGAACGTCCCCACGCTGAGGATGATGGGGTTCACGCCGCCGTCGACGCCAGTATCAACGCAGCAGCGCCAGTCGCAACGCATTGCGCTCGAAGCTGTGCGCTTCACGTAGATGTGCAGATCATCCCTGGACTTGACGTGCTTCCAGCGGTTCATGTTGACTTGCGAGTTGCTCATGATGTACTTCTCGTACTTGCGGAAGGTGTCTTCCACCAGGTCGTTCTCCAGCTCGAGCAGCACGCGCTGGTCCTTCAACGTGAGTGGCAGCGGATGGTAAGGGCTCACGTTGAATCGATCTTTGGCCATCGTCCACGCCGCGGCGGTCGTATTGCGTTGTGGTGGACGAGCCGGACCTCTGCTTGCTACACTAACTCAACGGTGTGATGTGTATCAACTGCAAGGTATAGTGATGCGGGTAGGAACACTTAGTATGGAGTATGTCAATATTTGAGCTCCTCTCGGGGACCGGTCGATCGATCAGCTCGATCTCACTGGCGTACCAGTGTTATCAAAGCTCTGTGCTACACTCTTGACGCCCTTTTCATCGTGTTTGACGTAGCACCATGTCCAAATCTCCGACGACTGGTACAGTAATGGCAGCCGCGACGATGAGCCTTGCTTCGTCTGGGATGGGGCTGCTGGTTGATGGCTCGAGAGGGACAGCGACACGATGAGGACCCTTCTCGGTCCGCTGAGAGCGATCTGTAGGGGCTACAGATCTGGTTGCTGGGAGTACATCTCCGTTGCACTGGATACTTCGTCACGCGAGCTGCGAACTCCACGTTTGACACGTACAGCAGCCAAACGCATTGGTCTAAGACCTCCATCTTGGCAGCGAAATTGGACCTTGGAGTTGCTGAATCTACTAACGCGGTCGCCAACTCTGTTTCGTCCGTTGCTGTCCCCCATCGTCCTCTTCGATTCGAACGGGATGCACACTGTGATTCCAGTCAGCACCACGTACTTGAGGTCGTCGATGTAGGGTCATCAAAGTTGATGACCCTAGGCCAGTTGTGATGCGCATTGCGTACACTCTCGTCCGTCAGCTGAAAGTCTGAGGCTGCTGACTGCTTCCATTACGAAGTCCTCGTCGGGTGGCTTCAACGGTTTTGAGCGGCGTCCGCTGCTTACGCGTTGTCACAGTGGAGCATAGAGGCGAAGAGGAAGGTAGAGACTTGTTCCGGAGGAAGGTAAAACGAATTGTGGCTGCGTTGGTCACCTGTCGGCACTTGCAGCTTGCGTCGCAGCCACTCGCTCGGATATGGCTACATTCGTGTCTGGACATAGACTACTGTATAATCGCATGATGTCAATATGCTAGGTTCGTACTTTATGGAGATGGTACATTGACGCGCGATTCTCGATTGGTGAAACGCTCGCGGAGCCAGGCGGAGCTGAAATCTTCACATCGTCAGGAGCTGCGGCAGGTCTCATGAACGGCGTCACAACCCAATCAACTCCAGCTCAACCAACCTACTCGCCATGCTCGAGTGGTTCCTCGGCAGCGACGACCCGCTCAAGAAGCTCGGACTCTTGATGCTCGTCGTCTTCGTCGGAGCTGCGCTCGCCTCGCAAGGTCTGCCATGGCAGACAACAGACAAGAAACTGGAGAAGCAACAACAGCGGGCCACGCCAGGGGCTCAGCGTCCCGCCCGCGTGCCCTTCTTACCGTCAGCGATTCCAGTCGTGGGTCACGCCGTCTTCATGGCCTACCACGCCAACCGGTTCTTGGACTGGGTCACGGACGTCTTCCTGTCGCGCAACGGAGCGCCGTTCACGCTGCGTCTGCCGTTCCAGCGCAATATGATCCTCACCGCCAATCCGGAACACTACGAGCACGTCATGAAGACGCAGTACGACAACTTCCTCAAGGGAGACCACATCTACGAGCTGCTTGTGGACTTGCTGGGCGACAGCATCTTGATCGTCGAAGACGATGAGTGGAAGTTCCATCGTCGAGTGTTCGCCAACCTCTTCAGCTCGCGTGCACTACGAGAGCACATGGCCCCCATCATCCAGAAACACGTTCGTGTTCTGCAGCAAGTGCTCACGGACACCACGAAACCCGTCGACATGTTCACGTACGCGGGTCGGTTCACGCTGGACGCGTTCGGAGAGATCGCGTTCGGCTTCAACATGAGCACACTCACTCAGCAGCACGAACACCCGTTCGAGCGAGCGTTCGTGGACGCGCAGCACATTGTCGCCGCTCGATTGGTCGTGCCCACGTGGTTCTGGAAACTCAAGCGGTGGCTGAACGTGGGCAGCGAGAAGCGTCTGCGCGAGGCCTTAACGACGGTGGATCAGTTCGTCATGGACGTCATCTCCAAGACGATGGAGCAACGCAACAGCGATAACAACAAGCTTACCAAAGGAAGAGACATTGTGTCCCTCATCTTGGCCAATGAGGCGATGGACGGCAAACCCGTGGACCCCATAATGGTTCGTAACATCGTGCTCATGGCCTTGATCGCCGGTCGGGACACTGCGGCCGATTCTCTAGCGTGGTTGTTTCATCTGCTCACGCTCAATCCGCACGTGGAGGAAAAACTACGCAAAGAATTGCTGGACAAACTGCCAAAGCTAGCAACGGACTTTGACTACGTGCCCGACATGCACGAGGTGCAGATGTTGACGTACCTGGAGGCCACGATCTGTGAAGCGTTGCGGTTGTTCTCGCCAGTGGGCTTGGCTCAGAAACTCTGTGTGCAGGACACAGTCTTCCCTGATGGGACGTTCGTACCGAAAGGGTCGAATATTGCACTGGTGTATCACGCTATGGCCCGAATGCCTGGGGTCTGGGGTCCGAACGCTGCCAAGTTCGTGCCCGAACGGTTCATTGACCCTCAGACTGGAGAGATGATCAAGGTTTCATCGGCCAAATTCAGCGCATTCAACACGGGGCCGAGGGTCTGCGTTGGACAAAAACTCGCGATGATGGAGATGAAGATGGTCGTGGCGTGTGTGGTGAGTCGCTTCCACCTGGACGAAGTGCCAGACCAAGATGTGGCCTGCTCGGGAGGACTCACAATTGGCATGAAGAACCCACTCATGATGCACGTGAAGAGGCTCTCGTCACAGAATCAGGATGAAGTTGTTGTTGGGGTGGCTGCGTGAGTGAGCTTCTGCTGCTAGGACATGACACGTTGAGCGTTAGCAGTAGGAATGGGAATGTATGATGGATAATACAATGAATACGATATTTTTCTTCCAGTGCGTACCAGTGTGGTCGCTCGATTCCTGTTCGAGGTTTCTGCATCACAGCATTACCCGGAAATGCCGTGTTGCTTGTTGCTGCTACGTTCAACCTGTTGTAACTTCATCCAGTCCTATCCAGTACTGAAGGTGTTCCATGGCTGTTGAGGGCAGAGTAGCTCGTCACCACCTCCAGCCAAACGCTCTTTTGTTTGTATCTTCAGTCACCAATCCCATGTAATTGAAACACTTGAAGCGAGCCAGCGTACCCCAGTACTCGACAGCGTTCGCAATCAAATAGGAATCTCACCAAAGAATATGAACATCAGTGCCAGACCAGCTCCTGTTGTCGATGCCGAATGGGCCACTCCATACAAAAATCAAGAGAGCGGTCCAGAAAGCATCCACACCGAATTACTATTGGTTTTATTTTGAAAAATAAATTGATCCAAAATTTATTGCAATAGATTCAAACCAATAATTTATTGTTAACATTTAACCGATAGGTAACAGTTATCCATTGATCAGGCCACAGTTGCTTCAATAATGTGTTGGAGCAACTCTGCAACCAACCATTCTCAACACTCTAACAGCCAATGCAGCCAGCAAGAGCATCTGAACCTCTCTCACTTTCAATTCTACCGCAAGACCCCACTCACCCACCTCACACCATCCCCACCAAGCACCAAGATGCTCACTGCCCCCCCGGGCTCCTTGCCCCGACACTTTCACCAACAGGCAGGTGGCGGACTTCTACTTCCGGCCATGCCGCGACCAGTACGACGAGGTAATCCTCCAGTACTTCCGTTGTCGGTGCGGCGCGGTCCGGAAGCGCGCGACAGGCACAGGGTACACCAACCTGATGCAGCACATCAGACGTGAGCACCCAGCGTTCGCTGAGGAAATGCTGGCAGCGACACCCGAGGAGACCGGGTCAGTCGCCCACTATTATCCCGGCCACCAAACCTTGGACGGACTTTAGTCCCAAGTTTAGGGTACACACGGTTACAAAACCTATAACGATTACACCTATATAAGGGGTAAAAACGCGTGGCGACTCCGTTTTGCGGTCTATTTAGTCTGATTTGAACTCCTTTCCCTTCATTCTGGCTCGTGAAAAAGACACCTATTTCTTGCATTATTGTTTGCAATTGCAAGCGAGCCACGTGCTTAATTTCAGCTACTCGATTGTGTGATGAGGTGGCTCCAAATTTCTGAGACCACACTCATCTGACCGAAAGGTTGTCAACCAGGAAGGAGCCGAGTGAGATGTGGGCTAGGAGCAGCTGCTTGGAGCTACTGTGTCCGGAAGTGGAGCTGGCTCCCGGATTGTACAGACGTCGTGGTTGTTGTACGTGTTGTCGAGTGTCTTGTGGTGGCAGCATGAAGCCGAGTATCGAGTCCTGACGCCCAGAGTCCCGATGGTGCAGTTGTGCCCAGAAGTGTTGAGGGATGCGAGAGGTGTCCGAGGAAGCGGTGGTTGTGTTCCGACATCCCATAGTCTGCTCTCGGAGTGCCAGTGTGAGTTCCCAGATCCCGAGATGATGACTTGGAGTAGCGGTTGATGCAGTGGATTCCAGGACGGTATGTGTGATTCTGGATGGTGTGCTCGGATCCCGGAGTTTGGTCTGGGATCCCAAGTTTGGCGCTGTTCCCGGATGTAGTGTCACGGATTCCAGCGTGGAGTATTGGATCTCAGTTATGCATCTCGAATGTCAGCATGGCAGCAGGCGGCCAGTTCGTCGAAGGGTCACACTGACTGGAGTGGAGTGGTACATATCAGGTGTCGCCCCCCCTGCCTGACCAGGATGGTGGCTGGTCGACGGACCAATGAGGTCCCGAATTCGTGTCGACAGCAGTGACTCCAGGTTGAGTGTGGAATTTCGGCCAGTGTTTGGATGCCGTGAGGTTGAGGTCTCCTGGCTTGGATTTAGTTCAAGCATCCCTATGTCTTCTCTGACTTCAAAGTGTAGCTATTAGTGGCGGAGCCGGCGCTCTATCTTTGTAGGTCTCCATTTGCATGTGATTTATATTAAAACAGAGTTCAATTTGCCCCGAAGGACGCAAGTGAGTTGGTCAGATCGCATTTGTGTGCAGGCCATACTGAGATCAAGTGTGTGGAAGGACAAGGAGAATATCCAAGTAAATTCAACTCCAATTAACCAAGTTATTTACGGTTCTGCTGTTCTGGCTACTGTTCTGGCTTTGTTATTTCATATTCCCCACTCCTCGGTTGCTGGGCTTCGGTCGGTGCTGTGGAGTGCTTCATATTTTCGGGAAGAGGTGACTTCTCTGGGGTTTGGCAGAGTTTTCGCTACTGGACGACTTTGGGTCTGGAGTGGAGACTGGTTTCCGTGTTCCGGAATTTTTTCTGTGTGGGTTATTTCGCCTGAATCAAGGCGTGGTGCGCGGTGGTCCCAGAGTGAAGTGCAAGTGCTCTGGATTCGGACCGGCTCAATCCGAGCCATAACTTCTGGCACCTCCTGGATCTGAGGTGCGAGTGGAGGATCCGGTACGCGGCTCTCAGTCTGAGCCGCAAGTGGAAGTGTAGTGACTGGGGTGAGTCGAAGCCGGACTCGCCGAGGAAAGAAGAGGCTGTTAAGACCCGGGTCCAGGGTCTAAAAAGAAGAGGACAGAGAGTGTGTGTGAACGTGTCGTGTTGCATTTGGATAAGCTCGGGGCATTTGAGCTTGGATATATCACTTGTGGACTGGGACCTGCTAAGCGAGAGCCAAGTTCCGCTTTGGTAGTGTTCAGTGTCGGAGATTTCTTGTCTTGGTGATTTCGAGAATCGAGGGCAGCTTGGTGTGGCCGACGCAAGTCTGGGCCCAAAGCGTAGCCTTTAGTTCAAGAACCACTTTTTCAAGGGGATATACAAGAGGAGGACCCACACGCCGACTGGGAACAGTCTTTGGTGTTCCCGGGGTCGACTCTGTTTGGCTTTCCCGTGGGTTTGGTCACCGCCTCGCCACACTGAACCAACGACTGTAGATCTGGGGGAGGCAAAGCTGATGGTAAAAATAAACTAATAGAGCAAAACAGAGCGGAGCAAAACAGAGCGGAGCAAAACAGAGCGAATATCAGAGTAGTACCAGGTAAAGAGAGGTAGAACAGAAAACGGAAGGATGTAGTGCGCTTCGAAAGGACAGGGAGGACGACCGGATGCCAGCGTAAAGTGACGAGTCGACGACGAGCTAAAAGAAGGCGAGGCCAGGCCAAGACGATAAAGAGGAGAAAGAGGAACAGGCAGTGAAAAAGAAGTGTTACTCAAGGTCAGCGGGACTGCGACGGGCCTATGCCACACAGTCGCCATCGCGCCAACGCGATGGCCAATCAACATCCAATGTAGCTTCAGTGGATACGGCGGTCTCGACAGGAGACCACACCAACAGTCAACCTCAGAGTTTAATTTGCCTACTTTCTCGCACTAGTGTAAGCTGATAACGGGCTGCAGCTAGCCCGTTACACTGGGACTTTGGCCGCACTGCTTTGTGTGCGTATGACTCCCATCACAACATTGATGCTTCCTGCTTCTATTATATGAGCTGCACGGCAGAAACGGCTTCCGAAGTACGAGGTCGAGCTGGGTCTGTACCCATTTAACTGCCGAGATGGCGAGGTTGTAGGGGCTCTCTGCAAGCTTGGTGACGCCTTCGGTCGAGAAGAATATGAAGATATTCCGAAGTGACTCGGTTCTTCGTTGTTTGTGCTGTTTTCGTGCAGCAAGAAGAAGAAGCAAAGGGAAGGAACTCGATTTGATTAACTGGTTGGCGTATTTCTCGTCTGGGTAGGTCTAGTTTGATACGGATTTATCTACTCGACACTGCACTTGCGGAAATCAACTACACTGGTAGGATCCAATTGCACTCGCGCTATTCAACTACACTCGCGGAATCCAAATGTTGTGGTCCCGTTCTGGGAGAACGTCTCGCGGAGCTCGTGGTCATGAGACTCTGGGCACTCAAGCGGCGCGATGACAGCGCACTGGGGGAGGTGCGTTCCCTCATTTTCATTGTGCTCGAAGATGATCGTGCCTGTCTGCGAGTCCGAGGGTGGCTGGGTCGTGTCCGCGAGCGAGTCATCATCCGTGTGCTCCGTCGCCTCAGTGTGCCCGACGCCATAACTACCATTCCAACTCTACAAGACTGCATTGAATCACTCCGCGTATTCGTCAACGACGAAGAAGAGCAGTTTCTAGCCGTTCGAGCTCTGCGACTTCTGGAGAGACAAGACAGGGGGCAGCTCGTACAGGAAGAGTCAACTCGACAGCAAGTGCGAGGGCTGCTAGAGGAGCGTGAGCCGACCTTCGATTGGGTTGTATTCACTGACATCATGTCGAACCTACTACTGCATGCGATACTGCACTCTTTCGACGCGATGCAGCCACTAGTACAACGACTACCACTCCATCAGCAGCAGACGCTCGGCATGGCTTTCGACAACAGATACCTAGACGTTCTACAGCGGATGCAGCAGAGGCCCATTGACGAGGCGGCGCTTCAGCGTGCGCAGCTGAATCAATCGTGGTTCTCAATCTTAGAGTGGACAAACCCGCGCCCGATCGACAATGACTTGGTCGACGTCCGCCAGCGTTTTGGGGGCGATAGCTGGGGAGTCGACCAACAAGCCCAACAGGTTAAGGTCGATGCTTTCCGCTCACGCCATCAACGTGCAGCACGAGAACACGAGCTCAGACTCGAGATCAAACGTGTGACAACGGAGCTGAAGCAGCAGAGGCTGACGCGCGCCCGAAAGAGCTCACTCCAACGAGAGCTGACCCGACTCTCGAACGAAAAGAGAATGTTGGAGTCCGAGGACGCCCTTTTGATGCGTCGAACCCGACGCTACCGGTTGAAGCCATCCCCAGATCAAGCTGCCCAACTTAAAACGATCATGCACGCGTGTCGGTACACTTACAACAAGTGCGTCGAGTATCACCGCAAAGTGGGCACGGCAAACAAGAGAGTCCTGGAGAAACTGTTCGTCACACAGCAAGATGAAGGAAATGATCTGGCGTATCCTGAAGGCATGGGGCCGTCACCGGAGTGGGTGGTCAGCACACCTGCAAGTATGCGGCAAGTCGTGGTTCATAGGTTCGTGTCGGCAGTGTCGGCAGTGTCGGCGGCCCACACGAATCTCTCTCACAGCAACATCACCCACTTCAACATGAGGTTCAAAGGGCGGAAACAGCACAACTACTTCACAATCGGCTCGAAAGCCCAGGTCACCTATCTGAATGCACAAATTCACCGACCCAGTACGCACCACCTTGGTCCGGCACCGTACCCGGATGGCGGCAGAAAACCAAGGAAGCTGACGCAGTTCCTAACTATCGCGTCCGTGCCCAACATCCCTATCATTGCGGAGGAGGGCACGACGGTCGAGGGCGAAGTGGTTATCCTGTACAAGCACGGCTATTGGTACGCGCAGATTCCCTACGTGGTCGAGCCCCAGTTATCAAAGGACAAAGATCGCTACACGGCATGTGACCCAGGCCTCAAGGCATTCCTCACCTGCATGGACCTACACGGCAACATTTCACACATCGGGCGGGCCAACTGGGGTAAACTGGACCAACTGGACCAACTGAAGCAGCGCCAGAGCGCAGCACAGCGCGGTATGAGCGCGTTTGCCAACGTGAAGAAGGTGCGGAAGCACACTGGTGAGGACTGGAAACGATACGTAGCAGCACGCCGAGAATTTTTCTGTGCGTCCGCCAAGCTTGAGAACTATATCAAGGATCTACACTTCCAAGCTGCGGCATACCTGTGCAAGAACTCGGACGTGGTCCTGCTGCCGAAGTTCGACTCCAAGTCGATGATGCGACGGAGCGCGCCATGGACGCTCGCCCACTTTCAGTTCCGCCAACGACGTGCACTGTCCACGGCAAGACCCTGGTGCTGTGCTCGGAGATGTATACGAGCCGCACTTGTGGTCGCTGCAACCGACTGCACCTCTCTCTCCGCAATCTGGACGTGTTCGTATGCCCGCACTGTGGCTTCGTCGCAAACAGGGACGAAAATGCTGCCTTCAACATCATGCGGTTTGTATGCGCTGGGTCGTTGAGCGTCTTTCAGGTCAACGGCGAGAAGCAGCAGTAGGGTAGCTAGCTTACATCTCGGGTTACAGCGAGAACAGGCCCCGTCGACGAGAAGCGACAGGCTTGGCGGAGTGAAGACTGTAACACCGACCCACCTTCACGACACCTTCCATTTTCAGCAGAAGATTTCCCTAAAGTGTTGCCATTGTAACCGCGTGGGAGAAGGAAGTTCATCAATATTACCACCATGCGTCTGCTGGAGTGATCATACAAGTTAAAGCTGCAAGTTCTGTGTCTGCCTTGAACACAAACTATCTGTGTTACCCTATTGACTAGTCGTAGAATAGGACGCATCAGTGCTGCTCTCGTCGGAAGACAAGGTGCGAACGAAGCTGGATCGGTTGCTAAGCGATTCCTTGGCCGAGATCCGAACGCGTGCAACGTCGACTGCACTCGTACTGGTCACTTCACTGATGCACGCTGTGCAGAACGTCACCTTGCGTTGAGACAGCAGTAGATCTGGGTCCACGAAGCTCAATTTCCTCGTGATCTTACATGCATGGCACACGAACCCGAAGCACAGCTTGCACGTGCTGTTGCTCTTGCCGAAATCTCCAAGTTTTCGACTACTAACGGGTGCCGAGCACGTGACGCAGATTCTCTGTTTGTTCGGCGTGCCACGCGCTCTCGACTCGGCGTATTTCTTGTCGAGCATGAAGGTGAGCTTGCGCATCTGGCCGCAGTACGCGTACTTCAAAGTGGACAGGAAGACGTTCGCCAGACTCGGTACCACAAGTTTTCGGATCAAACCCGTGTCAACAGGGTCCATCACTCCGGTGGCGTACATTTCCAACGTGTTAGGGCCGGCTTGACGCCACAATCCAATGACCGACATGTTACCTCGAATGCGGTGCGGCAGCTCAGGAGTTTGCGGGAAACTCACCGAGTGCAAAAGGTGATAACCGATGCGTTCATTGTTGGCACTACGGGCGTACCCGGTGCCTTCGAGGTAGACGTAGTCGCGGTTCTTAACCAAATTCGTCGAGCGAAGCGGGATATCAAGCTCCATCCACTTGATTACCAATGACTGGAACGGCTTCTCGGCTGTTGGCAGTACCACGTCATCTAGTACTGCTGCTCCACTGATATCATCAACGTACGAAGCTTTGAGCCGCATCGTCTCGAGATCTTCACTGATGAGTCCGTACATGAGGTCATCCAATTTGCCCTCCATGGTTCCGACACAAAGCAGCATCGGAAGACCTGACCCGGTCGGCTCCACAGCTCCAGTCGCTGGACGACCCGATCGTTCCGAGTAAACTTTGAGCTTCTCGCCTTCCTTGTACAGTTTCCAACGGTTTACATCCACGGTACGCTTCAAAGTGGACGTAAATCTGTTGAAGTATTCGAGGTTGGTGGTGATACATTGGTTGGCCAGTTCTTCGAGCTGCGTGCGGTCAGCCAGAGTAAGTTCCAGCTCCTGGAACGGGTTGACGATAAATCGGCCTTTCATGTTGGTCGAAGTGAAGTAAGTGGTGGATCGAGAGGTAAAACTAAAGTGAGGCTTGGATTGTGTGGAGAGCTGTTGGTGGTGGACATTCCCGAGCTTGACTGATGCAGCTGATACATCGCCATCTGCGCTCACCACGTATGCTCCGGCTGGCGTTCTGCCGCAACCTGTTCACTGAAAATGGACCAAAGACGAGGGTTGGTAATCTCTATGCGGCTTGCTCGAAGCGGACACTTGCGCAGAAACTCTACCAAGTCCTTCCACGCAAGAGGCTATCCTATTGATGGTGCCGACAGCTCGGTCGGTTGACTCACGAACGGATTGTCTATTGTTACGACAGCATGCAGAAGGCTTAGTGAAGAGGTTCACGCCGAACGATTCCCGTAGGAGAATCGAAGGGGAATCCATTTCAGTGCTCGAGTGGACCTCGGCCGAAGGTATTTGTACGCGGTCGTGTCCGCTGTACAATTGTATCCTTCCACTTGACAACAATGTTCGGAGGTGAGCAGCACTTCGACCGTATTACAAGCTGTTACCTACGAGGAACCGTGACCCATTTGCCTGTCTCTCAGAGTCTCCAATCTTCTCGGCTGGAGATGGAGAACCAGCTGGAATGGGTATTCGATCAGGATCACCGACGTGAACACAAGCCATTGGCGAATGAATAGCGTTCTGTAGCGTAGCGAGCGACCCATCTCAATTTTCAGGCTAGCTTCGTGATGTCTGCTGGTGCATGTACATGTAAACTTCATGATGTCGATCCATTACACTGGCAGCTGTACAATCGGTTTGACGGTCAGCTCAACAGAACTCACACGAACATGGAGCGGCTTCCCACTTCAACGTGGGTGAGTCAAAGCTATCAATGTAGAGTGGAGGCAGCGATCTTCTTGGAATTCTGTGGGTTTGCATTCACAGCGAAAGAAAAAAGGATGCTAGGTGATGGCTTCATTGCAACCCAACCACGAAGAATCGATGGTGTAGATAGATTTCAAGGCATACTTCCACTACAGGTCGATTCTGTGGAGTAGGAATATTTATCGTTTACACCACCAACGAGAAACCAAGCTTAGAAATCAAACAACACGGAAATATGTAAGTTGCATTCAACAAACTTCAATAGTTATTCGTTAGACCCAACACCGAACTCTCAAGTAGTTCCACAAATGAGCGAATTCCTGCAAAACTTGGCCAAAAGTACGCGAGTAGTCTTTCACACTGACCACCAGCACTGTTTGGCTGGGTCAACACCTATTTTCCTTCGACTCACGAGACTTCCCTTCTGTCTCATTCAAACTTACCCCACATTAGGGGGAGTCGAACCTTGCTTCTTTGGCCTGTAGAATCAGCAAAATGATGGCTTTAGGATAAACAGTGCCACTCTCGTAGAAAACCTAGGCCTCTGCGCTACTTATGCAAACCTGGACCTTGAGGTCCTTTCGTGGCCGATCATTGGCCTGTATTCCAAATGGGTTGCTCCTTTCAAGCTCAGCCACCTCCCAAAGTGGCTTGTTTCACAAGCGGAATGAGCAAAAGCGAGCTTGGAAACAAGCCCTAAAAAGGAAGGTTCGACTCCCCCCTATTCACAGGACAGCGCAAGATGGGTTTGTAAAACAAAGCGTATAATTCTATTGGGGTTTGGTAGTAGTATTCATCAATGATCATCACGAAACAACGCACGCATCGTATCCACAAAACAAAAAAAACTACAGCCGTTAGCTACCATGCGTCATCACCCGACATATCTGCTGTGTCCGACTGGGACGACGTAGAAAAAGCTTTGTATGCATTGTACCCAGTAGCTTGATCTCTAGCAGCTTCCTTGGCGTCAGTCATTGTAGCTGTACTTACACATTTCGCGCAGAATGCGATTTTCCGTTGCATGAGCTTGCCATCCAACGTGATAAAGCTGATTCGTCTTCGGATCTTGCACGAGTAACACACACAGCCATAGCAGAGTTTGCAGGTACTTTTGCCGAATCCGCGCGTGATCCCAGACTTTGGTTTCTTGCCGCACATGATGCAATTCTCGCTCCGTTGGCTTTGCCGCTCATGCGCTGCGTGTTTCCGCTGTAGCATCCATGACAACTTCTTCATCTGGCCGCAATAAACCAGGTCTTTCGCTGACAGCAGAGCTTCAGTAGCGACTCGGAGAGAAATAAACCGCATAACATCGCCTCCAGGAGCTACAGTGCTCGATCCAAATGCGTCGATGACGTTGTGGTCAATTTGTCGGAAGAAGCCGAAGTACGAAAGGTTCGCGCGGATCACATGCGGTCGAGGTTTTGTCTGCGGGAACTCGATGGAGTGGATTAAGTGGTAGCCGACACGGTCTCCGTTGTTGAAATGGACGATTCCAGATGCCTCAATGTACACGAAGTCGCGGGCTTTGACGATACTTGTGGACTGCAGGGGCGCATCAATAGTCATCCACTTGATAATAAGTGAACGGAACGGTTCTTTCTCGCTCGGTTCAATGATCGGACACAGTACCGAGCCAGCATCGAGGTCGTGCACGTACGAAGCTTTAACTCTCATAACGTCCAGCGTCGGATTCATGACACCGAACATGAGGTCGTTCAGTTCACCTACCAACGTTCCCACTCGCAAAACGACCGGCAAATCCCCCACAGGAGCAACGCCATTGCTGGCGACCAAGTTGCGTGCCTCCTTGCGATCCGAATACACGTGCAGGTTGTCTTTGGTCTTGTAATGTTTCCAGCGTTGCTCGTCTACTTTGCGCTTTTCCACCACGACAAAGTCCTCGTACTCTTGGAAATGAGTCCCCACAAATCCGTTCACGAGGTCGATCAATTGGCTGCGCTCTTCCTCGGACACCTGAAGGTCCGGGTACGGATTGACGGCGAACCGGTCTTTCGCCATTCTTCGAGGACCGTTGTCCTCCCCCCGCCGCGGAATTCGGCGACTGACTCCGTCGTCGAAGAGCTCAAACTGCAACGAATTTATCTTGTGATCGACCAGCTAGGTGCTCTCGTGCGTGCGTGTGTCGGTTTGACGTTTTCCCGTTTCCCTTTTACTTGGTAGGACAACGAGGCCGTCATCCTGTGCCCGGGAAGCGACTGTCAGATCGTGAAACGTAGGCTTCGACCTTGGATATTCATAAACCGAATGTCCAAACGAGTGTACACTGTACATGTAGCGCAATCAAAACTTGCGTTATTGGTTTAACACACCCTCAAAGAGTTTGAGCGAGCACTTGAGAGCGAACAAATGTGGTGCGACTTGTTAAATTCGACACGGCTACTGAAATATGTACTGTAGTGAGGGAATCGATCTTGCCCACTAGTAGATAACACAGTTTACACGTGCATCTCAATGCCCCCACGCAGCTGGACGATCACAAGATGGATAGTTCGTACAAGTTTTCTTCTTCCACCATGATAAATATTGTGACAGCGGAAGCCCGTGCCATGCTCACGTGGGCTTAGCAGGGGTTACTTTACCACATAAACTCTAGAGAACTGCACGTGCTGACCTAAAAAAAATGCCATACCAACACGTCAGCTTTAACCAATTTCGAGCTCTTGACTTCGACACTCCCTGCACTTTTAGGTAAGGTGGACTGGCGAGATGCACAACTTTACTTGTCTGTTGACTATTCTTTTGCTACTCAAAAAACGACGAATTCTCTGTACTCCTAGTGTCTGACTGCGAGGACGTCGAGAAGGCCTTGTACGCATGGTAACCCGTCGCCTGGTCTTTTGCAGCCTCTTTCGCGTCCCATTTGGTCGCTTCACTCACGCATTTCGTGCAGAATGAAATCTTCCTTTGAATAAGTTGGTCATCCAGTGCAATGAAGCTGATACGTTTGCGAACCTTGCACGAGTAGCACACACATCCATAACACAACTTGCACGTACTGGCACCAATGAAGCCTCTGATGCCTGTCGTCACCTTCCTTTCGCACACCACACACCCTTCCCGATGCATTTGACTCTTTCGATCGAACGCGGAGTGTCGATGCTGTAACATCCACGATAACTTCTTCATCTGTCCACAATAGACGTAATTCGTCGCGGAAAGCAGAGCTTCAGCTGCTACTTGAACAGATAAAAAGCGTGCGATCTTCCCTCCTGGAATGACTGTGCCGCTAGCATAAATATCGATGGTGTTTTCCTCAATCTGCCGGAAGAAGCCGAAGACGGACAGATTTCCTCTGATCATGTTCGGGAGTGGCTTGGTCTCTTGGAATTCAATCGAATGCAGCAAATGGTACCCGACACGCTCGCCATTAGTGAAATGCAGAGTTCCCGTTGCTTCAATGTAAACGAAATCTCGACTCTTGACGAGGCTTGTTGACTGCAGCGGCAAATCGATCGTCATCCATTTGATGACCAGCGATCGGAACGGCTCCTCCACACTTGGCTCGACTACTGAGCTCAGTACAGCGGCACTGTCGAGGTCGTGCACGTACGAAGCTTTGATCCGCATGACGTCTAGAGTTGGATTCACAACTCCGAACATGACGTCGTCCACGTCGCCAACGAGTGTCCCTACACTCAGAACTACGGGGATATCACTGGAACTTGTTGTAGGATCCCAAGAGTTGACAGCATTGTTGACTTCTGCACCTCGTTTTTCTTTTCGAGCCCGCTCTGCATACACATGCTGGTTATCTTTGGTCTTGACGTGCTTCCAACGCTGATCATCCACTTGGCTCTTGTTGATTACGACGAAATCCTCGTATTCCTGGAAATGGTTCGTGACAAATCCATCGACGAGCTCAATTAGTTGTTGGCGCTCCTCATCGGACACCTGAAGCTCCGCGTACGGTTTTACAGAGAATCGGTCCTTTGACATGGTGAGGGGCCTACAGTACCGTAAATTCACAAGTGCGGGTGAGGCAACTTCGTCAGTAGGGGGCAGCGGTCACCATCCTCGGAACAAGAGTTGACGTCTTGTATTGTGCGTGCGTGGGATCTGGACAAATAGGATGTTGACAGTCGACTAGACTGTCTACCATACGGTCGCGATTTGATGCTCCGGGCGTTCACGGAACTGAGAACAGGAGCTCACCTATTTCTTCAACCATGCCATTTTCTTCTCTTCCTTCTTGACGTTTGTGCGGTTGGAGGAGGCGCTGTAAGTGCAAGGTCACTGTCAACTGGGAATCGAAAACTGAGAATTCCGCTCTCTATTTTCTACAGGTGTAAACTCGACCAGCTCGATGTCTTACCATCCCGTACACAGTTTAATCTTGTCGAGCGTGGACAGAACCCTCGACAGACAAACCCAGCACGTAATAGTTGAGGAGCTTGAAGGTCCATCGCACTACACTGGTACATGTACTCTCGTGGGCACCTAGTCAATACGTGCAAAATAGTGTTGGCAGCCCGGTAGAATCTACTGGTACTATCATTGCGCGCAATAATGCCACCACAAATTACGGCGCGATATCCGTCTCCTTCCCCCCAAGTGTGAACTGCTTTGTTGTCTGCGTTTAGATAAATTTACTGGCTGATCGGGCTGGAAATGCGTTCTGCTCCCGATTCTCTCAATAGAACGCAAGTTACGGGCTGGTTAGATGGGAAGACAAAAGTTTGATCTCCTAAATCAGCGGAGGGTGACAAATACATTCTTTGATGCTGACCGAGGCTAGTAGGCGACCGAAACTCCACCCCCGCCCCTTGGAAGGTGGAGTTGCCTCATTTTCATGTATCTCAAGTGGTCAGGCTGATTATATCGATGACAACCATTATGATGCTCTTGTAGATTCCCCTGAATTTGGTTACGGAACCTAATACTGGTGCCTTGGGCAAGATCTATCTATTTTACAGCCACTTACGCGGATTAGCTATCACTCCGGTACTCATCACCCGATGCTTCTATCGAGTCTGAATCGGAGAAAGGAGGGTAGCTCTTGAACGTCTCGTGGCTTGCCACTTGGTCTATCGCAACCTTCTTCGCATCGGCTTTCTGTGCCTTGCTAAGGCACTTTGAGCAGAAGGAGATTTTCCGCTGAATAAGCTGGCCGTCCAGAGCAATGAAACTGATCCGCTTACGAACCTTGCACTTGTAGCACACGCTACCGTAGCAAAGCTTGCACGTACTCCGCCCCACAGCCCCAATGGCTCCGCGGGATATTTTTTTCATGCAGATAACGCACTTCCCATTATGCATCTGACTTTGGCGTTTGGCCGCCGAATTCTGGCGCAACAGCATCCACGACAGTTTTTTCATCTGTCCGCAGTGCACGCATTTGGCTATAGTGAACAAAGCCTCCGCCACGCTTGGGATCAAAAGGAAGCGCTTAATCTCACCACCAGGGTCAATTGTGCCACGCGCGAAGACTTCGATCACATTCTCGTCTATTTGGCGAAAAAATCCGCAGATCGAGTAATTTCCCCGGATCACATTGGGTAGCGGCTTAGTCTGTGGGAACTCGATCGAGTGTAGCAAGAAATAGCCAACGCGGTCGCCATTCGCAAAGGTTACAAAACCCGTTGCCTCGATGTACACGAAATCACGGCATTTCACGAGGTTAGTCGCCTGCAGCGGCAAATCGATCGTCATCCACTTTATAACGAGCGAACGGAACGGTTCTTCCTCGCTTGGTTCGACTACCGGGCACAATATCGCAGCACTGTCGAGGTCTTCCACGTACGAATTTGAGACGCGCATGATATCTTGGGTTGGGTTTACAGTTCCGAGCATGAGGTCATCGAGCTCGCCAGCAATCGTTCCTGCGCCCAAAACCACCGGTAAATCCTTCACAGGCACTGTGTTTTCACTTGAGTCCGCTGGGTTCCATGACTCGAAACTCGAAGAAGCAGCAACTGTCTTCTTTTTGGCACGCTCACTGTACACGTGGACATTTTCCTTGGACTTGACATGCTTCCAGCGTTGTTTATCGATGTGACTCTTGTCGGCGATAGCGAACTCCTCGTAGTCCTGGAAATGATCTGCTACGAATCCGTCCACGAGTTCGATTAGCTGGTTACGCTGGACCTCCGTCACCTGCACGTCGGGGTATGGATTGTTGGTGAACCGATCCTTGGCCATTGTGAAAGCAGTGCTCGAGAAATTAAAAATTGTTAAGTGATTCCCCAGTCCAGCTCGGGTAGTCGTCATTACAGACGACGCTCTTCGTTAGATCGCTTGAGTTTTTTCGTGTCGTTGATCAGTGTCAACAAGTGAAGTGTCCAAATACTCGTGTAATTGGATAGTCTGGTTTCCCATGAACTACAGACAATGTTAAAGTATGCAACTCCTATGTACGTACGCTTATCTACGGGAGTATGGTGGTGTTGTCCATGTTAGTTTGCACCTGCTGACGTACTGAAGTAGTGTGGTTAAGTCACACAATTCGGCTGGTTGGTGGAGATTTGTCTCCCCTCCTGCGCTTCGACTCCAAGTCCTCACTCTTGGTTTCTTCAGCTCCAATACACAAGCACCTTCCGGACCTTCCTCCTCCAGATCAACTTCTCTTTCTTATTTGCTATACATGTCTTCATGCTACCTTCCGCTGTCCTAATCCTCTGAATCCACGTCCTTCAACAGACAACGACGGATTTAAACGGCAATGCAAAAACCGGCATTGGATAGCCGCACCCATAGTAAAATGATAGAATGTAGGTGGTCATAAGAACTTGGCGCGGTATCAAGAACTATGGCGAGCCAAAAGGTTCCTCCATTACAAGCCGTAACCCTCGTGTTCCGATCCAAGACGCAGCTCCTGGACCTCCCTCACGTCATCGACGCTGTCTCCCTCTTCCTGGACTCGTCGCTAGATATCCCGCCGCTTCAGGCGTGTAGACTCGGCTCCGTTCGGCTCTTGGATCGAATCTGGGCTAGCAGCGAAGGCTACGTGGACCTTCAAAGTATTCGTAACCTCCAAGAAACTTTCAGTCTTCGCAAGTTCTTGCGCACTGATACACATTACCAGCAATATGTTTTCACTGCCACACTAGAGGACGCCGTGCCCCGCAAAGATTTGGCTCTTGTCAAGTGGTTTTTGGAGAAATTTCAAGGTTTCCAGGTTTCGTCGGAAATTGTGGCTCGAGCGTGTTTGGCAGGGTCAATGGAGATTCTACAGCTTTTGTACGACAATGACACCAATATACTCCAACAAAAGGGTGTTAATAAGGAGGGACATCGAGTGGAATGGGGAGTTTTCACCATGTCGGCTGCTATCCAGAATCGAAGAAGTGACATTGTGTGGTGGTTATATCGACACTTTCCAGAAGCAAACTATGATCTCAGCGCAGCGCTACATTCAGCGGTGAAAAACGGGGAAATTCTGATGGCTGAGTGGTTAGTCACTCGAGGTGCTGTGTGGCCTGATGGTGATTTTGCCTCTAAGATTGCTGCCGAGGGACGCCTCGATGTGCTAAAATGGTTAGACGAGCGAGGACAAGTTGACGGCAGAGTGGGGTTGGTGATGAAAGCAGCGGAAAATGGCCACGATGACGTTGTGCGCTGGTTGGTTGAGCGTATGACTCAGAACACTAGCACCCACCCGCATCCAAATGAAGAGGGGGGGCGTGCAATTCACTTTGCGGCTGCAAACGGTCATCTGCAAATTGCCAAGTATCTTCGAGGAAGATACTCGCAACCATGGATACCGACAGAGGAACAGATTATCGAGTTACGGAGAAGCTTTGAGGAGCTTGGAAACTGGACTGCATATACTAGAATTGCAGGTGTGTGTGGGAAAACTATGGTGATAGCCGCACAAAACGGTCATCTCGACGTTGTTTAATGGCTGTACACGGAGTATGGTGGTAACCTTGGTGAGGATCTTTTTGTGACCGGAGAGACGGAGCGATGGCCATACTGTATCGGCACTGTTGCGATGGATGCCGCTGCACACCACGGCCACCTTGCGGTGGTAAAGTATTTGCACGACTTGCAGACTTCGATCGATGCAAGTGCGAACAAGCGTAAGAGAGATGAACCAAGGAGTAGGTGCCGTCCAAAGTGCACCGTTAACGCGATGAATGGCGCTGCCAAGAATGGCCATCTGCATGTGGTTCAGTGGCTTCATGAAAACCGACGAGAGGGTTGTTCCACCCGTGCGATGAACTCTGCCGCCGCTTGTGGCCACCTAGGCGTACTTGAATGGCTTCATCGTCATCGAGTGGAAGGGTGCACAGTAGGGGCTATGATCCTTGCTGCACAGAATGGTCATCTTGAGGCAGTACAATGGCTACACAACAATACCCGAAGTGGGCTGCACGGCGAGAGCAATGGATAGAGCTGCTGAGAACGGGTATCTTGAAGTGGTGAAATGGTTGCATATACATCGATCTGAGGGATGCACGGCACACGCTATGGACGAAGCAGCAGGGCACGGCGCTTTGAATGTTGTCAAATGGCTGCATGCTAATCGCGCTGAAGGATGTACACCTGAAGCGATGACCAATGCAGCAGCGGGAGGCCACTGTCGAGTGGTACAATGGCTTTTTGAGCACTATTCTGAGGGTTGGATGCCAGCAGCTATGGTTGATGCCGTAAGTTTCAATCACTTTGAGGTGCTTCTATTCCTCCACACACAACTTCAAATGGAGTGCACGGAGGAAGCTGTGTCGTGGTCCTTGGAGAACCACCACTCTGACATTACCTCATGGATCGTTGAGCACTATCCTGAGTTTCGTTCATATCAGCATCACCTCCCTCGTTGCCAGCCATTGCTTGAGGGATAGATTGGTGCGTGTGAATCGAGTTCAGACAGTAACTTCATCATCGCTGGGAGATAGCTTACTTATTCTTTCCTCATTATTCATATATATTTCCTCCTCTATCCATCGAGTGATGACGTTGAATTGTGGGCAAAAGTGTACGTGGAGGTCCTCGTGTATGCCTCGTATCCATCTACTTGATCAGCTGCAGGCTCGAAAGCGTCCAACTTCGTCGCGTCACTGACACATATACCACAGAAGGTGATCTTCCGCTGAATCATCTCCCCACACAACGAAATAAAACTAAGTCTCTGGTGGATCTTGCACGAATAACAGACATCGCCACCGCACAACTTGCACTCCCGCTTGCCAACTGCTCCGATGCCACTGGCAGTACTCGTTTTGCATACGACACATTGCTTCCTCAGCCTTTCCTTCCTCGAAAGCTCAAATTCAGAGCGGCAGCGCTTCAGTAACCACGCCAGCTTCTTCATCTGCCCACAGTACACGTAGCTCGTTGCAGCTAGGAGGCAGTTCGCCACCTTCAATTTCAAGATAAAGCGAATGGCTTCACCACCAGCATCGATTGTTGCATTCGCAAACGAAGCGATAACATTCCGGTCGATCTGTCTGAAGCAGCTGAAAGCCGATAAGTTCCCGCGGATTTTGTTGGGCAACGGCTCGGTCTGGGGAAAGTTGATGGAGTGTAAAAGGTGATAGCCGACGCGTTCGCCGTTTGAGAAGTTTAGGATACCCGTCGCTTCAATAAAGACGAAGTCTCGACTCCTGGCGAGATTTGTTGACTTGAGCGGAACATCGATCGCCATCCACTTGATAACCAGCGAGTGAAATGGGTCTTCCTTGCTTGGTTCCACCACCGAGGATAATACAGCGGCATTACCGAGGTCTTGTACGTACGAGGTCTTGATCCGCATGGACTCCGTCGTTGGATTCAGCGCTCCAAACATGAGGTCTTCTAGCTTGCCGGTCAATGTACCAGCACCAAGAAGCACAGACATGTCTTTGTTTGCGGTCTCAGTAGCGCGCAGTGAGCCCTGCAGCGATGTACCGCTTCGTCGAAAGCCTGCTCGAGTGCGTTCCGCGTACACGTGTAAATTATCTCTGGACTTTACGTGCTGCCAGCGCCGCTCGTCGACTCTGCATTGGTCGTTGACGATGAAGGCGTTGTAGTTTTCTATATAGTTCTCCACGTAGAAATCGACGATGTTGATCAATTCTCGTCGCTCGAAATTAGACACTCGCAAGTCCGGGAATGGATTTGTTTCCTTGACCATTCTCGGTGGCTCGATGCTTGCTTCTCCTGGCAAAAATCTGTGTGTGTGTGGGAAGACGTAGGGTGCCCGTGTCAATGACGGCGTATCCAGAGCTAGCAGTAGGATATTGACCGCCAACAGATGCGAATTCCGCCATTTGTTGCTGCTTTTGTTGGCGCGCAGCACTTGATGATGACGACCGTCAGGATTACGGGTAGTAAAAGCGTATGGCAAGCATCTTGCCTTTACGCACTACTCCGCAGGTCATCTACTGGCATACTTGATGCCCAGTTCCTGCATCCATCGGAGCTCCGTTTTCAAGGAAAACCCCCAATAGCCCTACAGCTTGGTCGGACGTAGAGCCCTCGAAGAAATGGTCGAATAGATCATAACCCGTGACTCGCAGATTCGGTTTAGAAGATTCACAGAATTGAATTTCACACAACGTGAAGCTCCAACTCGACTCTACACCGGTTTTACTTTCTTTATGCGGTAAGAGTAGTTGTTGACGAACGCAAGTCACTGTGCTTTCGCTCGTAAACGTGATCAAAACGTGATCGACAGCTTTCCAGCCTCACTTTCTCGTTTTCCAGCCCCTGTCTACAAGGCTATGGCGACCACTTTCCTCCCAACTCCCAGCCGCAGGATGCTCAGTGACACTTTGGTTGGTAAAGTTTTGCAATGTGTTGCCGGTAGGACGCACAACGAATTCGTGGTCGTCGAGATGAGTTGCCCCGACGCTGGTCAAATACAACAACTTTCTCTACCAAGTGGAGCATCGAGCTTACAACTTTCTGTGGTCGATAAACACGACAATGAAAACAGTCAAGAAGCCCCGCCAACGACAACAGCACGTCACAAAACTCTCAGGAGCAGCAGTGGGTCGAAGGAAATCTGTCTACCGAAAACTCGTGCGAGACGTGGATGCCCGCGATCTACCAATGACACTGAAGACATCAAGAAGCAGCGTCATCGGGAGCGCTGCCGCGTAAATCAAGAGAAATACCGGAATCATCAACGGAAGGTAATCCAGAGCCTGGAAGCCACAGTCCAAAATTTGCACGATGAGATTCGAGCCCTCACTCGCCAGTCTCTCGAGAATCCTCGTGCAACAGCGCCACAGTCGTTCTGGATTATTGGAACTCAATATTTCCAACACTATCAAAACTTCTGCTCAGACCAGACAGCATTTCGTGAGACGACTCGTGACTTTCTGCAAGCCACAATGGCGGTTGATGTGAGATTCGACTCCCTGTCTGGTGTCCAAGCTTTGCTGTGGAACTGGGAATTAGTCTCGCTCTACTTCGACTTCATTCAGATCACATTGACAAGACTAGACACCGATGGCCCAAGCACTCTGGTGGTTACTACAATTATCAGCGTCACAATCACGGAGAACAACTTTCGACATGCGTTTCCGAACTTGACCAGTGAAGGGAACAATACCGTCGACGACAAAGAGCGATCTCAAATTGCTGCAAAGTTGTTGGGTCAGAGGATAGAGATGAGGGGTACAGTGCGTTTCTTCTGGAACAACTCAAATAACCGAGTGGTGCGATTGCACAACCAAGCCGACATGCTGACTCCGCTTCTTCGTCTGCTGGGCACACTTGGAGATGTTTCGCGCATGTTTGATGGTGCCCTCATCTCGCCTGACTGCAAATTAGTCGAAAGATAAACGTATATACTTCATAGAAATATTATCTGTAAACGCTAACATGTTGTTATAACACCACCCACGTTTGATGCGCTTTAAGGATGTCGATGCTTCACCTTCTTCATGGAGTCTGTGGAAACCAACTGCCTTGGCATACCCTTGATAATTTGCCGTTCACCACTGAAGCTACCCACATCCAGCATCCAACCGCCTAAGACCAAGCATGCGTCTTAATTCCATTCTCCTCGCTACTTCGGCCGCCCTCTTCGTCGGCTGCAACGTTGTCTCCGCTGCCACTCGCACGGATCTCTCGACGGCGGCCTCTCTTCAAGCAGTGCAAGCGTCCGACGCTACCTAGCGAAGAGCACGAGATTCCTGCGTAACCACAATATTGAAGAGGTCGGTGGCGATGACGATGGTTCAGAGGAGAGGGGCCTCCAATGGGCCAAGAACTAGAACGATCTCATGCAACAAACTAAATGCACTCACGGCGCTGAACAAAGATTTATCCGCTGGAAGGAAAGCGGATTTATGCCTGTAAACGTGAAGAGCCCGCTTCAGGAAGCTGGTATCAGCGAAGATGGATATGAGTGAGCTCTTTCAAACAGTGTGCATGCGCCATCGTAATCGATCCAATGTAGTCGTACGACATTGGTTGAGCCGTTTGGCCATCATCCGTGGTCTACCTTTCGGATAAGGTTCGATCACGTGGATGTTAGAGGAGCATCCAAATGGTAAAGTGGTGATTGATGCTACATGTACGTGTCATGCGCGTGCTCGACTTCCAACCAAACATGTCTGGTTCGGTGTACGTCGTAGCCTATCAGCACGTGCTACCATGGACAGGTTGAAGCTGTCTTATCATCTTACCTTCTTAGGCAAGCGATAAGACTTGCATCCTTGCAAGTCACGCACTCTTGCACGTCGACCACCTGAAAGTCGTAAGCCTTTTGTGGTCCCGGTACTGCGTGCAGGTGGTTCCAGCCGCATGTGCTTGATTATAGTCAACAACATCTTTCCCCCTGGTTGGATACGATTCTACTGGTCGCCGTTGACTCACTTAGCATCTCCACATCGCTCGTCTCATTCGAGCTTTTGCGGCAGCCAACGCACCCCGCACAACTATGAAGTCTCGAACAACCGACAATCCGTTTCCCGACATTCGGGTCTCAGAAGCAGAACGGCGACAATTGCTCGATCTTGTGGATTTCTACGTTGATGACTACGCCAAGAAGTACGAGAATTTCATCAAGATTGACAAGCGCAGTGTGCACAAACGACGCTGGCAGCACGTCAAGACTAAGGACAACCTCCACGTGTACGCTGAACGTAGTCAAACGCAGCTAAATCGAAGGGGGGCGGCTCTTGAGAAACCACTCAACACTACTCAACGACTGAATGCCGAAACGACTGCGAATGATCTATCGGCGCTACTGGGCGTGGGTACGCTCGCAGGAGAACTTGAAGACCTCATGTTCGGCGTCTTGAATCCGACTCTAGACTCCATGACGGTCAAATCCTCGTACGTGCAAGAATTCGCTAACGCCGCGATGCTGGCTTCAGTTGTGGAAACGAGCAAGCAAGACCCGTTCCGTTCTTTAGTCATCAAGTGGATGTCGATCGACGTCCCGCTCAACTCGACGAATCTTGTCAAAAGCCGAGATTTCGTGTTTATTGAAGCGACCGGCATTCTGAACTTCGCAAACGGTGACCGCATCGGCTATCACTTTTTGCACTCCATTGACTTCCCCCAGACGAAGCCGTTGCCCAACAAAATCCGCGGGAACTTGTCCGTCTTCAGCTGCTTTGCGCAGATAGAGCGGAACTCCATCGACAATTACTCGTGTGCTACTGTGGACCCTGGAGGCGATGTGATTCGGTTTTTCTTGAATGCAAAGGTGGCGAATTTCCTTCTCGCTGCGACGAACTACGTGTATTGCGGGCAGAGGAAGAAGTTGGCGTGGTTGCTGCAGCATCGACGGTCCGCTTTTGGGTATCAAGAGATGAAACGATACCGAAAGCAGTGTGTGGTTTGCAAGAAAAACACCAGCCATGCCATTGGTAGCATTGGCAGAAGCACGTGTCGACTGTGCTGTGGTGACGTGTGCTATTCGTGCAAGATTCACCAGCGACTCAGCTTTATTGCGTGGGGTGGACGACTGATTCAGCGGAAAATTGTTTTCTGCGCAGTTTGTGTGGGCACGGCTACCGAGTTGGATGCGTACGAACCTGCTACAGATCAAGCGACCCGTTATGATGCTTTTACGACCTTGTCCACATTTACTTTTCTGGATACTTCAACATCGTCACTCCATGGGTAGAACTGACGAAACTAATGCGAAGTGGCACCAACACGTAATGAAGTTTCGTTGCTTTTGTGCTGATATACCAAGCTAGATCCGTTCTCAGGTGTGGAGCTTAATTTCGCTGTAGTGGACAATGCAGTCTTTATACTATGTCATTCCGGTCTTCAAAATGCTAAGTGTACCTGAGAGTTAGCCCATCTAACTGAGCAGCGTACGCCGCACCATCAAGACCAGAACTTGCACAGCCCTCGCTACGATGAGAATACAGCCAATATATGCATTAAATGTAGCCATCCCTCAAGAGATCTTCTTGCATTTTGTTGTTGTTAAATCTTTTTTGTTGATCGACACACTACAGCAGACCTGCTACTACTAGTACACCCTTGTTGCTTGGTGATACTCAACTGCAATTTTGCTCAAATTGGCGACACTAAAATGCTGTTCGAAGCCTTGGGTACACATGCTCTCGAAATATGGCGATGCTGCTGCGTTGAAGTCGGCACTTTGAACACGCTGAGCCACATACGATTCGGGGGCATGTTCCGGATCAGTGTTAACGTAGCACCCTTTGCTGCCACGTGTCTACGGTTCTTGAAAGGACAGATGACGGCGACTTGAACTGACACGAAAAAATACTTCGAAGTATCCTGATCCTGTTTTCTGCCATTTGCTGATCTTGTCTTCAGCGATCAGTTGCTCGAAGCACCACGTCCAGTGATGACTGCAAACGCTTTCAGATTTTCATTCTTCCACCAGCATTGCGAATCATAGTGAATGGCAAGACTTGGTCAACTCCACCATCATGTCCAACCTCGACAACTGGGGCGCATACAAGGCGGAGAAGTGGAACGTCGATCCGTCCCGGTGGAAGTTGACCAAACATCCGCATGTACACCATCTTCTGCTGATCATAGGCAACGGGTTGCCGATCATCCTAGCGGTTGGTAGGCCGACTCGACGATCTGATGCACGGCGTCATCAGTCCGTCACTAGAGGCGATGTGGATCAAGGCGTCGTACGGCGAGGATTTCGACGGTACAGCTGTACTTGACACCGTGACCAAGTGGATATCCCGTTCGCTTGCACGAGTCTCGTCAAGAACCGCAACTACGTGTACCTCGAAGACATCGGGCACGTGGGGCCCACAACGCTGAACGACTGGGGTACCATGTTATCTATTCGGTGAACTTCCCTCAGACCCCATGGCCTGCTCAACCGCGTGCGCTGAAACATTTCTGCGCTTGCCTTCTGGCAGCAAACCGGCCCCAACACGCTGGACATGTGCGTCATGGATCCGGGTGGTGACATGATTCGCATTATCATTGTTCCCGCTATGAGCGGTGCCTTAATGTCCAGCGTCAAGTACGGATACTGCGAGCAAATGAAGAAGTTGGCGTGAATGCTCGGACATCGCTACGAGGAATCCAAGCAACACGGGACTCCCAGCAAAAAGAGTATTTGTGTCCCGTGTCCGGCCGCGGTCACGAGCCGCCGCATCGGAGATTTGGCAAGAGCAGCAGTACGTTGTGTGCCACGCGTGCAAGAGCGTTCGAAAGTTGAGCCGTGGGACCCCAGCTTGCTGCCCTCGCAGCAGAAAGTGACTTTTTGCGCCGGATGTATCGGTGAGGTGACATGCATGAGCTCAACCGATCCGGCGAGGACCATGCCGCTGACCAGCAAAAGCCGTCATTGCGAACGTCGAAAAGCTCCATGTCCTCGACACAGGCAGCACGTCGTCCAGCCTTTCATCAAGTCAAATTTTGTACCAGGTTTTCCTGTTGGTATAGCGATATCGCATTCCCTATGTTGCTATGCTGTCTATCTGATCTCCATACACCTCCCAGCTCCCAAATCCTAGCCGCATCTCGCCAACTGTAGCTGCTCGCGATCACGGCAAGGTGTCCAGTGGTCCAAAGGCCGATACGAGCTCTACGTGCCAGTCCCCCCATCTACATCGGCATCCTAAAAATCCATCCAGAGTGCGGCGCAGTGCGGAGAGTGTCAATAGTTCGTGGAGCACATGGCGCAACGCCACTACTGACGACGTCTGACACTGACTGGCCAGTGTCTCCAAAATGAGTCAAGCGCAGCAGAAAACCTTACCGGGTGTCGGTGCACTGCCCCACCACGTACACTACTGCACTAACGCCACCCTCGTCCGACGTCGTCGCCTTTCACTGTTGATCTTTCCACCGAGACACCCCATCGCGTAGATAATGAAGGGGCGATTCGTGATCAACCCGTTTCCGACTGTGCCATTGGCACCTTCGGACCAAATTCAACTCCACGCATTGGCGAGTTCCATCGTCAAGGCGGGGCTGGAACGGTACACGGCGTTCCTCAAGACCGACAACCGCAAAGTGGACTTGATGCGATGGAAGCTCGTCAAGTCCCGCGAAACGGCGAGCGTGTACACGGAGAAACCCCTTCCAGGTATGGACAGTCAGGATCTCCCCTCGCTCTTGTGCGTGGGCACGGCCCCCGGACAGCTCGAAGACATGATGTTCGGTGTCGTGAATCCCACGCTGGAAGTTATGCGCATCAAGGCTTCGTACGTCGGTGACCTGAGCGGTGCGGCGGTACTGGCCACGGTGGAGGAGCCGACGCTGGACGAACCGTTCAAGTCGCTCGTGGTGAAATGGATGGAGCTCGATATTCCGCTGCATACCACGAGTCTCGTCAAGAACCGTGACTATATCTACGCGGAAGCAACCGACATTGTCACGCTGCCCAGTGGCGAGAGGGTGGGGTACCACTTGTTGCATTCCATCAACTTTCCCGAGACGACCGAGCTGCCCGGACGCGTCCGAGGCAATTTGTCGGTCTGCGGCTTCTTCCGACAGATCGCCGAGGACTTGACAGAGATCTATGTGACGGGTATTATGGACCCAGCAGGGGGCCTTGTACGTCGCCTTGTGATCCCGAACATGGCCAACACGCTGCTGGCGACGCTGAAATACGCACATTGCGGTCAGATGAAGAAGCTCGCGTGGATGCTGGAGAAACGCTACAAGGAGTCCCGGTTGCTAGGGAACCCCAACAAGAAGGCGCAGTGCGTGACATGCAGAGCCGCTATTACCGGTCGAAAATTAGGAGACTTTGGCAAGACCGATGCTACGTGCAAGATGTGCTTCAGCTACGTGTGCCACAGCTGCAAGATCCACGAGAAGATCAGCTTCGTTTCGCCAGACTTGTTGTTATCGAGAAGGAAGGTCACGTTTTGTGCACTCTGTCTCGCTGAAGTGAACAAATCGGACGCATCGGAAGCTGCTCGCGCACAGATCTTAGACAATTACCCTTCGAGCGCTCACCACCAATCGTCCGCGACGTCTGAGACGAGCAGTAGTAGTTGAAGATGATGTAGCTAAAGACACCGAAGTGCCAGACCGTAGGATAATACACGCCGTTTTTAATCGCGACCATACGTGTACTGGGTGATGGCGGCAGTGCACAACAGACACGAACTGGTGAGCAAGCGGGTGCAGCTCATTTTCCTGCCGGTCAAGACGCTGACAAAGAGGTCCGCTGGTGTGACAACAGCGTAAACTGCGCTTGCGGTTGTGCTACCTTCCGCTTCCAGCTGGGTATGAGGCTAGTTTAGGCATTGCGAATCTGTCACGAGAGCTTTCAACGCGTAGGAAGAGGTGTCCGTCGCGGGAAAGTATTATAGCAGCGTGGTGGTCCACCATATTCGCTGACAGCAAGCAGCCAAAGGCTGGCTGGATATTTCCATCAGCATTCTTCACTCCAGGAAACGTCTCTTGCTATGAAGTGAGCGGCAAAAGCCTCAAAGATCGCCGATCAATCGACACTACACAACTGGAATTGTTGAAGCTTGACGCTCTCTGTGCATTCCGTCGCAGCAACTTCAGAATGACCCCCGTGCACCTTTCAAGTCGACAGCTTGCGAGCAGGTCAAAGCCAAAGCCACAGCAGCCACGCCTCCCTGTCACGATCACGACTGATAGCTTTCGCGTTGCGTGGGTCCTGACGATCGATCATTTACAGTTCCATCTGCCAAGACCGCCATGTCGACCCACCGAAATGCTCACTATCGACGATGGTCTATCGTCCTTACACTCGGTTCAAGTATGCATTTTTTGTTGGTTTTGATGACGGGCAAAACACCCTGAGCAGCAACCACGATCAACATGGCGCAGGTTATTGCCTTTGCTTTCGCGCTGTGCTCTCCAATGCCGACAACCAATCACCAGCACAGCAAAAGGATCTCGTGAGCAACCCGCACCATTTTGTCTGAGATGACTGACGCAGAGACAGTCGATCTCCGTTGAAGCTGAAGTTCGCTCGCACGGCCCGTGACCAGCGCCAAAGACAAGCTTGGTTCTCCTCACGCTTTACCCAGCATTGCACTGTAACGTAACGAGAGCCGTCCCTCGTCACACGTTTCAGAACTCTCTTCGCGTCGCAGTACCTACCATCGGCATCAAGCGATCGCCAACACGGTCGCCAATCATTTGCCAATTGACCCCCTACTTAGTAAGTAGAACGTTGCAAGATGCGGCACGAGCGATTCACTGCCAGTCCGTTCGACGAGGTGGCGCTCACTATGGCCGACCGGTCTCAGCTGGAAGCATTGGCGCAGACTTTTGTGTCTGACAATCTGCGCCAGTACCTAGCGCACTCGGCCATGGGACTTGACAAGGTGGACGATCGCCGCTGGAAGGTTGTCAAAGCTAAAGAAGCACTGCGCGTCTACACGGAACGATCTCAGCGTGACATGGCACGACGAGCCAGGAAACACTCGAACAACAACAATTCAAACGAAGCCAGTCGCACCAACACAGACGACGAAGGAGAAGAGTACCTCGTCTCTGAACTACCGGTCATGTTCAGTGCTGGCACATTGGTCGGAGACTTGGACGACGTCATGTTCGGTGTCGTGAACCCATCGCTGGAGCTCATGCGGATCAAGTCCTCGTACGTGGACGACGTCAGCAATGCATCTGTATTGGCCACCATAGTGGAACCCACCATGGACGACCCGTTCTGCTCGTTGGTCATCAAGTGGATGGAGACGGATCTCCCTCTCCACAAGGCCGGACTCGTCAAGAACAGAGACTACGTGTTCATGGAGGCCACAGGCATGGTGCAACTCGGTCCGAGAGGAGACCGCATCAGCTACCACCTCATGCACTCGGTGCATTTCCCTCAGACAATCAACCGTCCACACAAAGTACGCGGTCGACTCTCCATGTGCAGCTTCTTCCGACAAACCTGTCCCGATGCGGTAGAGCACTACTCCTCCGGTACGATCGACCCCGGTGGTGCCATCCCGCGCTCGATCCTAGTGCGTTCTACAGCTGCACACATGCTTGCACCACTACGCTACGCCTACTGTGGTCAAATGAAGAAGCTCACGTGGATGTTGCAGCAGAAGAGGGAGGAGCGACGAAATGGAAACGACACCAAGCTCCCGACACCCGAGCATGTGTGCGTCACCTGCCGATCGAAGGCGGGCAGTCTGTTCGGTACCAAGTGCCGCATCTGTCTCGGCGACCTGTGCATGTCGTGCTCCATCAAGAAGCGACTGAGCTTCTTGTCACCGGACAGCACCCTCGTGCGTCACAAGGTGGCGGTGTGCACCTCGTGTATGTTGGAAGGACTCCACGCCAGCGCGTCCAAAGCAGCTCGTGATCAACTGTTTGGGTCATCAACTAGTAATGCGTTCACTGTTACGTGCTCATTATCGGAGACGAGCTCCGATCTCTCGGCGTCTCCGTCGGCGTTGGGCCGAAGTCGCTTCGCCAAATCGACTATAGTATAGGGCAGGACACTAGTGCCATCAACCACGATGGCCGTCGGTTCTTTAGTGCCGACGTTGTATTAGGATTAACGTATCCTCGCGCCTTTGCCACACAGGACGTTGACGACATGCAACCATTTGCTTGACGGTCATGCTGTCCCACAGCAAGAGCCACTTCGCCATCGGCAGGTCAAGTTGATCGACCAAGAAGAAGTTGGGATTTCCCAGATTATGGAAGTGGAAATTGGCTTTCGGACAGGACTTCCGTACAAGGCAACAGCTCCACAACTAGGAAAATATTCATGGATGTATTATTTCTCATCACCCTAGCAGCACGTTGTGGTACAACTTCAGATGCAGCAAAGTTGAATTACACTAATAGTCGGATACCAAGCTGGCCGTGCTGATCCCGTCCGACGACACTGACGACTGCAGACCCGAGTGCATCTGCCCCAGGTGCGCCTTGCCATTGGCCAGCATTTGAGCGCGAGCGACATCCATGGAGCTCATGCTTGTCACCTCGCTAATGCAACCCGTGCAGAACGTCACCTTGCGCTGCGATAGCAACAAGTCCGGATCCACGAAACTCAACTTGCGGACGATCTTGCAGGCGTGGCATACAAACCCGAAACAGAGTTTGCACGTGTGGTTGCTCTTGCCGAAGTCTCCGAGCTTTCGACTCGTGATTGGAGCTGAGCAAGTAACACAGACGTTCTTCTTGTTAGGTGCGCCGTGCAGTTTGGATTCGGCGTACTTCTTGTCGAGCATGAACGCGAGTTTCTTCATCTGGCCGCAGTAGGCGTATTTCAACGTGCAGAAGAAGACGCCGGCCATGTTGGGCACGGCAATCCGCTTGATCATGTCACCTCCCGGATCCATCACGGCCGTACCGAATAGCTCCATCGTGTTGGGGTTGACTTGTCGCCAAAACGCAATCGCCGACATGTTACCACGAATGCGGTTGGGGAGGTCGGGCGTCTTAGGGAAATTGACCGAGTGCATGAGGTGATACGCCAAGCGCTCGCCGTTGCGCCAGCGAATGTAACCCGTGGCGTCGATGTAAACGTAGTCGCGGTTCTTCACGAGACTCGTGGAAGCGAACGGGATGTCGATCTCCATCCACTTGACGATCAGAGCCTGGAAAGGTTCTTCCAGAGACGGCTCGACGATGCTGTCCAGGACAGCAGCTCCACTGAAGTCGTCGACGTATGAAGCCTTGACGCGCATGGCCTCCAGTGTCGGACTGACGAGGCCGTACATTAAGTCGTCGAGCTTGCCTTCCTTGTTGCCAATGCCCCAAATCAACGGCAAACCGTTGCCAGTGATGTTTTCGCCGGACGAGGAGGCACCCGATCGTTCGACGTACATCTTAATGCCTTGGCGTTGCTTGCACAACTTCCAGCGTCTTGGGTCAACTCCTTTTGCTTTCTCGTCCTGGTACTTGGTGTACTTCTCGAGGTTGGACATAATAAGCGAGTTGGCCAAATCCTTGAGCTGCCCGTGATCGTTCTCGGTTAGCGCGAGCTCCGTAAACGGGTTGACAATGAATCGCCCTTTCACCATGGTGGTTGTCTGGAGTTTGCTCTGCTGGTCTGAAGAACGATGCGAATCGAGAACTGGCGGCTCGAGAACGACGACCAAGACCCATCGACTTAACCCCAAGATAAGACGACGGCGTCCTCTCTCGCGAGGAATAAGATAAGAACCCTCACTTCAACATGCTCTCTTGCCCTCATGGTTTGTCCTCAGCTGTCCTCGACCGTTTTGACTTGCACTTGACACTCTTACCGCGGTGTAATCTAGCACAAACTAGTGTATGAAGCACTCCATTACATCTAGATTACACGAACACTCCTACACACGATAAAAACATATCAAAACGGCATTGTCTACCCTTCGTCGAGGGTTGTTTGTTGTGGATTTCACCTATTGAGCACTCGCGTAGGAATATTCTCCGCTGTTGTCGTCTGATGACAGTGCTCGCTCGAGGCTGGAGTGGTTGACCTTGTGGTTCTTGAGCATCATTGCTCGTGCGCAGTCTGCAGAGCTCACGCTAGTGACTGAGCTGATGCACGCTGTACAGAACGTCACCTTACGCTGAGAAAGTAGCAGATCCGGGTCTGCGAAACTCAGTTTCCGAGTGATCTTGCACGCGTGGCACACGAAACCAAAACAAAGCTTGCAAGTGCTGTTGCTTTTACCAAAGTCGCCCAGTCGACGACCAGAGATCGGCGATGAGCACGTCACGCAAACACTCTTCCGGTTTGGCGCGCCATGCTGCTTGGACTCGGCGTATTTCTTTTCCAGCATGAACGAGAGCTTGCGCATCTGACCGCAGTACGCGTACTTCAAACTGGAGAGAAAAACGTTCGCCATGTTGGGCACCACCAGCTTGCGGACGAGACCTGCATCGACCGGATCCATGATACCTGTCGAGTACATTTCTAAAGTGTTGGGGCCGATTTGGCGCCAAAAGCCACAGATCGACAGGTTACCGCGAACTCGGCTCGGTAGTCCGTGAGTCTGTGGGAAGTTGACCGAGTGCAGCAAGTGGTAACCTAGTTTCTCGCCCTTAGCGTTCGTGACGTATCCGGTGCCTTCAAGGTAGACGTAGTCGCGGTTCTTAACGAGACTGGTCGAGTGGAAGGGGATGTCGAGCTCCATCCACTTGATGACCAACGACTGGAACGGGTCTTCAAGCGTTGGCAGCACCACGGCGTCCAATACAGCGGCGCCACTGAAGTCTTCAACGTATGAAGCCTTCATGCGCATAGTTTCAAGATCTTCACTGATAACGCCGTACAGCAGGTCTTCAAGCTTTCCTTCCATGGTGCCGACGCACAAGATCATCGGTAGACCCGACCCGGTCGGCTCGTCACCGGACGCATGTGCGGCTGCTATACCCTGAGGTCGTTCCGAGTACACCTTGAGCTTTTCCTTCTCCTTGAGTAGCTTCCAGTGTTGGGGGTCCACGACTCGCTTGGAGCTGGACATGTACTTGGTGCAGAGCTGGAGATTGGACGAGATGCACTGGTTTGCCAGGTCTTCCAGGGACGTGCGGTCGGCCACAGTGAGATTGAGCTCTTGGAACGGGTTGACGATGAATCGGCCCTTCATCTTTGGAGGGGTAGTGGGGCTGCTGAGCAAGTACAGGAATGAAGAGCGCAACGATAACTGGTGGAGCGACGACGAGGAGAACGTGAGAAGGCCTGATCGAAAGAGCGTTGGTAGTAGCGCTCGGAGCTGGAATCAACCGCTACTATGCAGCGCAGCTGGGGCTGATGGCCCATTGACATCTGTGTGCTTGCGTGAGGAAGCCAATTTCACCAAGTCTCTATCGGGTCATACACTGTTACATGGCGAAACGTGCCCAACAGGGTGCCTCCGATCTCGGCTGGAGATCACCAACTGGTAATGTCGGTCGCCTCCCTCTCCCTGTAGCCTTACAAAACGAGTCAAGCGTAAGTGCGTGGCCCCATCTGGAGTGACTTGAAAGCAGTCATGGCATCACCGCGTCTTGATGTGGTAGAATGCCTGCTGTTCGGATACCTATCCTGACGAGTGCTCTTTGAACCAGAACTCGGAAGAGCTTTTCCTTCTCTTTCAAGCAACATGAACCTCGTTGAGTTTTTTTTAATATAAAACCATCGGACGGTGCCAACGCACATGTAGTTAGCAAAGCCAAGGGGGTCTCAGCTGTTCCTGCCAATGTTTTCGGATATGATCAAGAATACTAGGCAAAGGCTAACGAATTCAACGTCTCAGATGCAAGTATGATACATGCTATTACCTTACCAACCTCCTTACCGCAACCTCCTAACGTGATTCTGACTGACTAGAGTAGGACATCTCTGTGTCGGAGGAGAGTGCTCGGTCTGCACTCGAGTTTGCGTCTTGACTGCGTTTTCTGGCCATCAAATACGCCCGAGCGACGTCAATCGCGCTCATACTCGTCACTTCACTAATGCACGCCGTACAGAATGTCACCTTTCGTTGCGAGAGCAACAAGTCCGGGTCCACGAAGCTCAGCTTGCGGACAATCTTGCACGCGTGGCACACAAACCCAAAGCACAACTTGCATGTGCTGTTGCTCTTGCCAAAATCTCCGATGCGGCGGCTCGTGATCGGTGATGAACACGTGACGCAGACATTCTTCCTGTTCGGCGCTCCGTGCAGCTTTGACTCCTCATAGCGACGTTCGAGCATGAAGGCCAATTTGCGCATCTGACCGCAGTACGCGTATTTCAGACTCGACAGGAACAAACCCGCCATGTTGGGCACCACGAGCCTGCGTACCAGACTCTCACCAACAGGGTCCATGACTCCAGTCGCGTACATTTCCATGGTGTTGGTGCCGATTTGGCGCCAAAACCCGATGATCGACAGGTTACCGCGAACTCGGTTCGGTAGTGCGTGAGTCTGCGGGAAGTTGACCGAGTGCAGCAAGTGGTAACCCAGGCGCTCGCCTTTCGGCGTTGTAACGTAGCCCGTTCCTTCGAGGTAGACGTAGTCTCGGTTTTTGACAAGACTGGTCGATGCGAACGGGATGTCGAGCTCCATCCACTTGATCACGAGCGACTGGAACGGGTCTTCTAGAGTTGGTGATACGACGGAGTCGAGTACTGCTGCTCCGCTGAAGTCGTCGACGTACGAAGCTTTCATGCGCATTGTCTCGAGGTCTTCGCTGATGACGCCGTACATCAAATCGTCAAGTTTGCCCTCCTTCGTACCGACGCACAGGATCATTGGGAGACCTGACCCGGTTGGCTCGGTACCTGAAGCAGTCGCCGCTGCTACACCTTCAGGCCGCTCCGTGTACACCTTGAGCTTCTCTTTCCCCTTCAACGGCTTCCAGTGCTGCGGATCCACGGCTCGCTTGGCATTGACGAACTTCATGCAGAGTTCAAGGTTGGTCGAGATACACTGGTTCGCCAGCTCTACAAGACTGGTACGGTCGGCTGCGGTCAGGTTGAGCTCCTGGAACGGGTTGACGATGAATCGGCCTTTCATCGTGGACGGTGGAGTTGGAGAAGAATGTACTTGTACACAGCAAAGCTGAAGAGTGCTGGATGCTGAGCAAGTGGAGAAATGGCGTAGGAAAGCGTCTCGTTTCGGTGAAAAGGGAGAGGTGGCGACACTGAGACTCTGTACGCATATTGAATTGATGACGGTCAGGTGCCATCTGCGTTCAATACCGAAAATTATTCACGCGCAGCAATTGTATCAGGTAAGACCCGAGCGGCTAGGCTTCGCAGGCTATCCAGACAGAACAGGAAGCCTTCAGCAAGGAAAACTAGATGCATGCGTTGGTTTGCTCTGCCGATACTCTGACCATCACTTACCCCTACACATGCAAATCCCTCTAGGCGATCATGATATGCACTTCAACATGTTGTTGGTATTGGCTTGTGCATTCTCTTATAGAGCTTCACTCCTACTTTATGCGGACGACGAGTGCGAGTTCGAATGTGTTGAGCTGGTGATATCGTTATTCCAGAGCAGAGCATCGTGCTCTGGTACTGCCTCCGTGTCCGAGTCTCGTACAGAATGCGCTGCCACCAGTGACGCGCTCGTCTCTGATGCCGCACGTGCACACCGAACACAGAACGTCATTTTCTCGGACGCCACGCCTGGTTCGTACGACGACATTTTGACCATTTTGTGGACAAGTCGACAACCCGAACACACTCGTGCACAACACACGCAGCAGATCTTGTGGATATCACCAGGCGACGCTGGCTTCACTGTGCGTTTACACACTGCGCACGCTGTGCAGCTCTCCTGAGCCTTCGCCGGGAGCGTCGCGTGCTTGACGAGATACCCCAACTTGTACATCTGAGCACAGTCGAGGTTCTTAGGGATGGACATGACGATCTCCGTGACGGTCGTGACAACCAGAGATTCCGGCGCCTCGCCCATGGCACACACGAATCCTCGAAGAAACACGTCCACCTCTCTCGGAACGCTGTCGGTACAGATAGCAATAGGATAGCTTGGCTCGTACGATGTTGAACTCTGTCAGCTCGCGGACGTCCACCAGGTCGATAGAGTGCTTCAAGTGGTATCCGATCGGCTGTTTCCGTCCGTCGGGCCCTGTGATCGTGGTGAACCCCGTCGTCTCGAGATACACGATGTCGCGCACTCGCATCACCGCGCCGACGAGGAACGGATGGCCCTTTACAGCCCATTTGATGGAGATCTCGTGGAACGGTTGGGACGGTGTGGGCTTCACAATCTGGCCCAGCACAGCCCAGTCGACGTATCCGTCTTCGACGATCGCCGACTTGAGCTGCATGCTGCGACTTGTAGGCGTCCGTAGTCCGAGCATGCAGTCCTCCACGGTACCGTCGAGACTTCCCACTGCCAGCATGAGAGGGACGACCTCATTCCCCCGTTGGGGATCACGTAACCTTGACGCACTCTTCCGTTCCGCTGCTGCCGCCCCGTACTGCTTGTAGAGAGCGAACTTGTCGTGCTGTTTGAGCTTCTTCCACTGGCTCGAGTCGACCTGTCCACCACATGTCGTCAAGAACTCGTGGTAGTAGTCGCGGGTCTCACGCACCACGCTGGTCGCGTAGTCTTCGAGTGCTGCTGCCTCGCCTGGGGGCAACTCCACGGTGGGGAAGATATTGCGAGGCAAAGGGAACTTCATGGAGTGGCTGTGGTTGCTGTCTCCCTCCCTTTTCGTCAACTGATACAGACTGTCGTTGGCTGGCTGCAAGGGCGAAGGCGCGAATGATGAAATGACCGCTTACGTGCTACCGGTACTTGTGTATTGGGGCGAGTAGGCACGGGGCGTGATGGAGGCGTGCTCTTTGCGTATCAGTTCGCCGTCGCTGGGCTTGTCGTGCCGACTTGGCAGCAAGGCCTTTTCTACAGACCAGACAGGCCAAAGCTTTTGAACTCGCCGTCAAGACGAGAGCGATGCAGTCATGGCGTGGTCAATTGCTGAAACACCTCGACTGTCGGTGTCATACGGTCTCTGGTAGTGGCAGTATTGAACGCGGTGCCGGGCTGCTAGGTGGAGCTGGTGAATGCGAGTTGTAGACGCAAGGGTGGATCTTGAAGAGGACCTTGAGCAAATCTCTCGAGTTATCGCCGTTGCTGCCAAAATGCTGCAACGTACCCGGACAGAGCTCAGTGCTAGCAAAACGCGTTAGTGCGTGGAGATTGTGAGGCATCGATGGCGAGCAGCGACTCGAGCGTCGTCGCGATGAAGCCGTTTTCGCTGTGCGATCAAGTCATACTCGCGCGGAAGGTGTCGACGGTAATCAACGGCAAAAGTATCTGTACCAGGCTGGAAGCACCCGCCATTGCCGACACGCTGCTGGAGCCACGACGAGAGCGCTAAATAATGCTGATATCCCAGGCGGAGCGCCATAGCACCATAGTTGCTAAACTGGCAGCCTCGTCCTCGCCTGGTAAGATAGCTTTACGTTGACGCCAAAGGCGCCCTCGGCATGGCATGACGCGTCTCGATATAGCAGCTATGCCAGCGGTAGGAGTGTGGGGCAGTGTTCAAGTTTCCTGCTACCAGCGACTCGAGTCGAGCCCTGCCAGCCACCATCTCTCCAGCCACGACGCCATGACTCAAATCAAGACGGACAACGAACTTTCGCTCGAGCGTTGTGCAGCTACGGAGGAGCAGCGCGAAGCTTCACTGCCCGACGACGAGGTTGCTGGTGTTGTTGGCGACGACAAGGGCGCGGTTGTTCTCCTGACCGAGGAGCTGACACCCGTGCCCGATGTCTCCAGTGCCGTAGTGGATGACGTCGTTCACGTCTTGACGAAGACATCGGACTGGTTTCAGCTGTACGAGGCCGTCGTGATGCTTCGCCGAGTCGTGGTTCATCACGCGGACGTGATCACCACGAAGCACGTCGAGGAGTTTCTTCGGCCTCTTGCCCTGGAGTGCGATAGTCTCCGCTCGACACCGTCAAAGAACGGTCTTTTGGCATGTGCAGAATGCTTCCAGTTCCTACCTCGGTCGGTCTTGGAGCGTCCAGTGCTTGGTGGAGCTCACCCGGAGATGCTGGACGTCCTTCTTCGTCGCTCCGTATGCGAGAAGAAGTTCCTTCGCGACTCAGCCACAGTCGCAGCTGAAAAACTTGCTTCCCGTCTTGCTGGGCTCCCGCTTCTAGTTGCTGCTGCAAAGTACGGCACCAACAAGAACGGCAAGTTGTGCGGCACTGCTGCCAAGATCATCGCGTTGGGTCTGCTACGTATGCAACAAGAGGAGCAAGGTTTGACCCGTAAAGAGTCCTTGAAGGCGGTGTTTCGGGCCCTTGCAGCTTTCCGTGAAAGCAAAGATGCCACTGCGCGCGCTGAAGCGACCGCGAGTTTCCAACGCTTAAGCGAGTTGCTGGGCGCCCAAGAGCTCGAAGTCGGCCTACAAGAAGCATTCCCCGGCGCTGGTCAAGCTGGAGTCATCGCGCGCATTCTCAAAGATGCCACCACGAAGACCAGCGCTACGAAATCACGTCTTAGTCCTCGAACGGGGACGCTAAGGGATCGCGTGCGGCAGGACACCAACGCTCGCACAGGCACAGTGACAATAAAACACGAACGCTAATACGAAGCACTCTAACGCTGTGCATTACATCAGCTTGTCTGTCGTTCTCATCCGTCTAACTTCGTTTAGCTTACTGCACGTCGGCGACGCCAATGAGAATTTCCCGGCCGAGGTCATCCGAGAGCTTGTCGCCGCTGATCACAACGACGCGGTCGCCCTTCGAGAGCCAACCCATCTTCTTGGCGTGGGCGATGGCCTCCGCGGTGGTCGGCACGCGGTCGAGGTCTTCGGGGACGACGGGGTACAGACTGCGGTGGATCTGGAGCTGACGGCCGACCTTGAGGTCCGTCGTGAAGCACATGACCGGCACGGTGGGTTTGTACTTGGCGACCTTGCGAGCCGTGTAACCCGTACGGGTGAGCACGATCAGCAGCTGCGCGTGCATCTCGTTGGCCGTCTTGACAGCGGAAGACACAGCCGATTCGACGTCCGACGTGGGCGGGTCGAACTGGAACTTGGCGCGGTAGTTGGGCTGCAGCAGCAGCTCGTCGGCCTCCTTGATCACCGTGTTCATGGTGCTCACGGACTCGATCGGGTACTTGCCCTGAGCAGACTCGCCACTGAGCATGACGCAGTCAGCACCATCCAGCACAGCGTTACCGACGTCCGAGACCTCGGCACGCGTGGGGCGGGGGTTGTTCTGCATGGATTCGAGCATCTGCGTGGCCACGATGATGGGCTTGCCGACGGCATTGCATCGGTCCACCATCATCTTTTGGTAGGTGAGCACCTTCTGGGCGGGCACTTCGACGCCGAGGTCGCCACGCGCGCACATGATGCCGTCCGAGGCCTCGAGGATCTCGTCGAAGTTCTGGACGCCCTCGAGGTTCTCCACCTTGGAGATGATCTTGGGCGCGATGTAGTTGGGCTGGTGCACCCAGTGCTTCTTGATGCACGAGTCAACGAACTCACGGATCTCGTGCACGTCGCTGGCCTTGCGGATGAACGAGGCGGCGATGAAGTCGATGTCGTGCTCGACGCCCCAGTCCAGGTCGCGCTTGTCCTTGTCGGACAGCGCCGGCAGCTCCACGATGAGGCCGGGCAAGTTGACGCCCTTGCGGTTGCCGATCTGCTCCGTGTTGTTGATCTCGCACGTGATCTCGCCCTTGCCCACGCTCGTGCACGTGAGGCGGATGAGGCCGTCGGACAGCAGCACCGTGTCGCCCACCTTGACGGTCTCCGCCAGCTGCTGGTACGTCACGTAGAACTTGTCGGCCGTGCCCTGGAGCTCGAACTCCGGGTCGGTGGTCAGCACGACGCTCTTGCCCTTCTCGAGCGTGATCTTCTTGCCGTCGAGCATCTTGCCCGTGCGGATCTCGGGGCCCTTGGTGTCGTGCAGCACGGCGCGAAGGTTGAACGTGGCCTTGCCCTCGGCGTGGACGCCGCGACACGCCCGCAAGTTGGTGACGCGCAGCAGTGCCTCGTCGTACTCGGCGTGCGAGAAGTTGATGCGCATGATGCGCAGGCCCTCGTTCGTGAGCTTCTGCAGCATGTCGAACTGCTCCGAGACGGGGCCGATGGTGCCCACGATCTTGGTCATGGAGAACTTGGAGCTGCGCGGGTTCTTGTACAGCTCCGAGGCCGACATCATGCCGCGCGCGTTGCGCGTCGCCGTCTTGGCGGAGCGGAGGGCCAGGCGGCGCAGCATCGTTGGGGAGGACGGGAGGAGTGGGCGCAAAGTCTGCGAGTGACGCAGTGGAGCAGTGGGGTGTTAGTGGAGAGCTGTTGCGAAGCAGGCAGCAGTGCGTGTCTACGGCAGGTGCGGGTGCGATCTGCGCGTAGCGGCGCCTTGATGCCGTTGCCGTACCTGTGGACGAGAGGGCTTCTTGGCGAGTGGTGTGTGGATTGTGTGGCGGAAGTTGCGAAAATCGTCGATTTTTGACTCAAAGTTCAAAAATTTCGAAAAGCATACAAAAAGCAAGTGAGTGAGATTTCGTGAACCCGCAATTCTCCAGTCCATCGAGAGCGCGGCGCTGCGCACTGGCGAGCTCTCGAAAGAAGACAAGCTCCAAGTGAAGCGACGCTACGGCTGCTCCGCGGCCATAGTCAAACAGCGCTTCGACGCGAGGGGCACGCCAACGCCAAAGCGCGGCCCGAAGACGGCGTCTATCATAGAGCTGGCAGATCGCTTTGAGCTGTCAGCTCTCCAGAAACGGGGGAAGGAGGCGGACGTTTGCGACGCCGCCGACATCGCCGCGTTGTGTGAGGAAGTGCGGGTCTTTGCTGTGAATCGTGGACAGATCCTGGCAGAGATCCATCTCCGCCACCATGATAAGCACAAGTCGTATTTCGACCGCACAACTGGATTGAAACAAAAGCTGTTCATGTATGTCGGTGGTGCTCAGTATACTATCTTCTTATCGACGTACAACTTTTCGCTAATGGAGCTTGCCATCCGGCTGGCGCTGGCCAAGGCAAAAGGGGTCCGGGTGGTGATCCTGGCAGACAAAAAGACGATGCGGACTACTCACTGCCACAAGGTCTTTGAGTTCTTGTTGTGGGAGAATTTCGAGGTGTATGTCCCCAAGGACTCTGCCATGGAGCACTCGAAGGTGTGGATCATTGGTGGCCGCATCATCATCGAGGGATCCTTCAACCTCTCTGCTGCAGAGCTGGGCGATGAGGGAGAGCACAAGCCGAGAAACACGGAGTGCTGCACGCCAATGACCAACCGGGAAGAAGCCAAGGAACTCGAGGCAACCTTTTGGGCAGCTTGTCAGAACAGTGGCGCCTGTTTCTCATTCGCTCGTGACCAGTACTTAGTGTAGAGCAAGAAGAAGAGCGCTTTCTACATCTCAAGAGGATCTGTTTGTTTGTTTGTTTGCCAGTCTTTGGGTTTGTGCAACTACACTTGCTTGCTTTCAATTTGCATTGTTTGACCATTTGGACCATGCATGCATCCATCCAGCATGGATCAGCGCGGAATCGAGTTGCTCGCTCGCGTTTTCAATTTGCACCGCCTTTGCTTGGAGACATGGACGGACACGGAGCTTTCCCTGGACGCAGAGCTCACGGACGCGGTACTTGTCCGCTTCACCCTCTCCTCCTCGATCCTGCTCGACAGAGGGCGGGCCTCCTCCGTGAAGCAGAAGATCGAGGAGCTCAAGGTGCACTATGCAGCAGAACAACGTGCCTAGGGAGGTGTTGGGACTCTCAGCAACAGTTCGTGTGCAAAGCTCCTGGACATCAAATGGGGGACCTTCTCTCGAATCCTCAAGAAGATCGCTACCCTACGCTCAAGTGACATCACTTTTTCTCGCGATCCTAACTTCCTCAAGAAGCTGCTGCGCCACATTCGTCTAGCTCTGTGTAGTGTGTTAGTAACCATGTCTAGTCTTACACATCCTAGTGTTTCAGGTGATCTAATGAAGATGTTTAGGAAGGGCGGAAAGGTGATCGCACTGGCGGACCAGAAGATGCTTCTCTCCAAGTGCTCTCGGCCACGCATCGAAGAGCTGATGAAAGCAGGCATCCCGGTTTACGACTAGAAGCGCGTCAGTCGTGAGCAGCACCAGAAGGTGATAATCGTCGATGACGTTGCTGTGAGCGTGGGGTCTGCGAATGCGAGCCTGAAAGCGACCGACTTCGATTTCAAAAATACTGTATATCTCTACAGCGAAGACGATGGTGCGTGTCGGTACTTGAGCATGATTCTATGCGCTAACTTTGTTTTTCTTCTGCTTCTTTTGCAGTTGGCGTCTTCAAGCAAGAGTTTGACCTGGAACTGGAGGGCGATTGCGCTTTGCTGACACCTGAATGACTCGATGCACATCCTCCAAAGGAGGACCCGGAGGAGGACGGAAGCGAGCGAGTTTTGCCAGAGGACTCGAGTCTGGTGCCGTAGACTCGGCACTATAATCAGGTCAATTTTTTTCAACAGCAAGCACGACTTACACAACTACAACGCATTGCCAACCATGTGAGTACCGATACCAACGCATTGACACTCACTCGCCAACCGGCAGCTCGACCCCAGCCTGAGACCAGAACTCAGCGACTCAATTCTTTGCCAGTCACACGACAACCTGTAATGGGGCGCTGTTTACAACAGTCCCCAAAACACGGCACGCACGCTTGTGCGGTTGAGGAAGCGTTCCCGACTTGGAGACGACTCCTGACTTGGAGGGAGGAAGGCGACTTGAGTACTTGAGGGAAAGTTTGCAACTGAATTGAAATGAGCTTATGGTTCCTGAATCCTATGAATAAAACCACTAGGGGCCCTTGAGGTTGAATGTAATTTAACCTACACACGTAGTATGAAACCTTGGGTTGAATCAGGTTGAACTTGAAGATTCTCCTTCGAAGAATCTTCCTGCCACGTGGCGTCTTGTGATTGGCCACAAGAACTCAGGTGACACGCCGGCCTTGTCACCAAATAATGTCCCAGGTGAGGAACCATCATCATGCACAAAGAAGTACAGAGAACAGTTGGCGTAATCACTGATTGTGCCATGGGTGGATGTGAGCAAACATTTGACCATATTTACGCCACCTTTACCTCCATGACAGCAGTGTGTGAACCACACCAATCTGTGATCGCATAACCAATGTAATAGGCCAGAGGGGCCCATTACACAACCGGTCACACGCCACCTTCGGCGTCCAAAGGATGGGAACGATCGTGTCTTGCCAGAGGACTCAGACAGGGGAAGAAACCATGTCATACGCAAGTAAGATTTTCGCCGTTTGTTGAAGCTGCAGCATTGAGGTGTGCCAAGTGAGCGTGGAAGCTGGTGGTCAAAGTCGGAGAAAAGAGCTCTATGGTTACCGAAGCTGGTGGTCTCAGTGAGTGAGCAACGCGAGTTTGACGACCGCAACACTACCCTGCTCCGAACAAGTTGGCTTGATGCACATTATCCGTCTGTAGATTGTGCTGTGAGTATTCTTCGGCCTCCGCCGTTGCAAGTGAACCCCACGGGGTCGATGATATTCCAGTGCTAGTGTTCGATGACGGACTTGCAAACTTTCGCCGGCAAAACTGCATGTTGTAGACAGTCGTGGCCACCAACGTTGTGGGGGTCGCTTTGTCCCTGTTCTACCTGGTAGTGTACTACATCTACGAGACCAACAAATGGTCAAGAGGGCGATCCAAGAGCGCAACACGGAGCTTTTGCCACTCTCGATGATCGTCGCTGGTGCCGTCAATTGTGTGCTGTGGCTCGTGTAAGGGCTAATGCTTCGGTTCACAGATACCGTTCTTCCTGCACTTGGCACACGTCCCCCGGCTCGCTCGCGGACCTTGCATGCTGCTCGAGGCTGCGCAAAGATCTCCTTCATGCTTTGCATGACAACCTCAAACGTGTCCAACGAGCGATCTTTCAACCCGACGGCCGTCGAGATCGGAAGACCCGCTGTCGTGACTGAGGTGAAGATTGTTGGTCGTCGAAGTTAGAGTTGGAGTGTAGGTCGCGTAGGTGGGAGTTGGTCTCGAGTGCGGGGTAGTTGGTGTTTTTGATGATGAAAATGTCTGGCCTAAATGTGCATGCCTTCCTGTGCGCTTAGCTCGCACAGGGGCCTCCTTGATGTTTTCTGCATGTTTCTGTTTCTACGTGCCTATGTGTCCTGCTACCCTGCATGTTTCTTTGCTTTTCTTCTTTTCTTTTGCACGTTCGTAATATCTAGCTATATGTATGTAGACTGCGAACGGAGAGCCTTGCAGGCTGCCGTCGCAGCGACATGCTGCCTCTGGCTGCGAGCAAGCAAGCCAGAGCCTATGCGCCCACGCTCTCTGGCTTGCTTGCTAGCAGGCCAATGGCGGGCATGACATCTCCTCCTGGTTGATTTCGACTTGGCGGCATTGAAACCCTTCTAGGAGTTGACGCCAATGCGAAACATGTTCGATATCTGCTTCGCGTTCCCAGGTCGCCTCATGTTCTGGCGACCCATGCCACTTCACGAGCCATTCTCGTTTGTGACGTCTGATTCGTCGCTTCATCAGCCTCTCAATGATGTAGAGTTCTTCGCCTGTCTCGTCGTCCAGAATAATCGGTACTGCCTTCGGGATCGGGCGGTTCGGAGAATCCGTTGTGTTCGTCAGGTAATGAGACAACAACTCTACGTTGAACGTAGGATTGAGGCGTTGCATCGTGCGTGGAAGTATCAACTTTGCCACGTTGTCGTTCACCATGCGTTCAATCACGAACGGTCCAACCTTCTTAGCCGCTAACTTTGCTTTTCTGAGCTCGATGTTCTTGATCACTGTCTTTAGCGGTAAGTTCTTTGTGTCAAGCAGCACTAAGTCGCCTTGCTTGAAAACAACTTGTCTGCGCTTGCGATCGTAGTACTCTTTCTGTCGCACCTGCGCTTCTTTCGGATTCTTCTGAGCTTGTTCTACGGTCTCTTGCCGTTCCTTGGCAAAATTCTTGGCATACTCAGCGAGAGTCACATCGTCCTCTGAATGTAACAGATCCTTCATCTCCTCTGCCACGATGTTAGACACCTTGCGTCCTGTGTCGACTTCGAATGGAGTCAGCTTTGTTGACGCGTTCATAAGGGTAGAATGTGCACACTCTATTGTTTCGAGATGCTTCACCCAGTCCTCGCCGTGATACGACACCATACACCTCCGCGCATCTTCGAGTACTAAGTTCTGACACTCTGTCTGACCATCGGCTTGCGCTCGATGCGCAGTAGTCATGCCCAGTTTGACACCCATCACTGCCATCAGCGACTTCCAAAAGTCCGAAATGAACTTTGGGTCACGATCGCTAATGATCACCTTTGGTACACCATGGTGCCTGACAACAGCATTGAAGAGCACTTCAGCTGTGTCCTTGGCATCCGCCGTCGCATACGTTGGTGCGTACTTCGCTCGTTTAGACAACTTGTCCACTACAACGAATATCGCATCGTACTCTTCTGACGCTGGTAAACCCGTAATGAAGTCCATCGATACCATTTCCCAACATTCGAGCGGAGCTGGAATCGGTATTAGCAAGTCTTTCTTCTTCTGGCTGCTAGACTTCCACCTTGCACATGTTTCACATGTGCGCACGTATTCTCTGATGTCGCGATCCATTGTTGGCCAATAGTATCATTGCGACGCTTTCAGATACGTTCGTCTACTGCCTGGATGTGCAGACGTGTTGCCATCATGGAATTCTGTGATGACATTCGTTCGAAGTTTCTTCAACTTCGGCACACATAGTCGATGGACGGTTTCACTTTTCTTCTATTTGAAGAACAGAAGACCATTATGCTTCACGAATTTTTCTTTCTCTGTCCCCTTAGACCACTGTTGCTTGAAAGCAGAATCTGACGCGTAGCCTCGTTGAAACGCTTCCTTCGTCTCAGACGCTAAGTGCGGAGTCGCAAAATGGTAGTCGACGCAGTTGACGTGCTGCTGTGCCACACCAATCTGACGGCTCTCCCCCCGTAAGTCGACATCGTTGAGTAACAGGCGAGAATCCGCTGTGGGTAGGTGGCGGATCATCGAAGACTGAACCATTTGATCATACAGCTGCGGCGCGTTCTTCACACATGCGTCATCGCATTCATGTACCGTATAGGTCACATCGGGTAATGGCGGTTCCTTATCCTCTGTCATGCCCGCCATTGGCCTGCTAGCAAGCAAGCCAGAGAGCGTGGGCGCATAGGCTCTGGCTTGCTTGCTCGCAGCCAGAGGCAGCATGTCGCTGCGACGGCAGCCTGCAAGGCTCTCCGTTCGCAGTCTACATACATATAGCTAGATATTACGAACGTGCAAAAGAAAAGAAGAAAAGCAAAGAAACATGCAGGGTAGCAGGACACATAGGCACGTAGAAACAGAAACATGCAGAAAACATCAAGGAGGCCCCTGTGCGAGCTAAGCGCACAGGAAGGCATGCACATTTAGGCCAGACATTTTCATCATCAAAAACACCAACTACCCCGCACTCGAGACCAACTCCCACCTACGCGACCTACACTCCAACTCTAACTTCGACGACCAACACTCTTCACCTCAGGCACGACAACGACGATGAACACGCGGTCTGCGAAGATCGAGACGGCGATATCAGTCGAAACCCCATTGATCTCCTGCACACAGAACGACATCGTAAGCCAACGTACAGTACATACACTCCGTCTGTCTGTACGGGTAGGCACCACCTTTCGGTCCTTCTTGGTAGTCACTCTGGTAGTCGTCGTATTGGCTGTCTACGAGGTTCTGCACACACAACCATGTTAGCCAAATACAGTAGTTATAAAACAGCTTACTTACGATCTCCTCGAAGTCTGCTAGCACCTGGAACGGCTCATGACGCATGCGTTTAGCGTGTTCTTGCCGCATCATGTCGCCGTCCACAAACACCTCGGAATCCTCTTCGAAGTCATCAGCATAAAGACTTGGCATCGAAACGTCTGAACCTGCGTCGGAAACTGGAGGAAGAGTGCTAATGGAATCCAGATGTGTGGTGTCCGAGTCCGTATCGCTTCGTGTACTCGATAACTCGATGCGCCTGTCGAACGGGTGTGCCTCGTTCATCGTGTGAGCGGTAACTCCTTGTCTACCCCCTTGTTGGTTGTCCAAGAGCCACTGCAAGCGCTCGACTTCATGTGCAAGTTCTTGATGGCGGGAATAAATAGAGATGTATGCGGCTTTCCATTCCGCAATGATACGTCTCTGATCAGCGTCGCGTACTCGCAGTACAGCTTCGTCACTAGGGTACTCTGCATCGACATTTCGCATATCTGTGAACATCAGCGGGCGCTGTGACGGGGTGTAAGCGAACGTCTCCTCGTGGCAGTGGAAGCAAGCATCCGTGAACCTCAGCTGGTTCTCGAAGAGGAGTCGGATTAGAAGTCGTTCAGCATAGTGCAGCAGCCCCTCGGGTTCAACGAGGATCCAGACGCCATGACAATCAGATGAATACCGGCCATAGCCTTTAGCACCGCAATGCTGGGCTATTCGGCCACGCAGGTCCTTTGAAAGCCCAATCTTGTAGACGCGGGCATTACGTGGTATCCGTTGTCCATGTGTGTCTACTTGACCTTGATAGGCAGAACCTGGGCCCACGTCGATAATATACAGCCCACTCAACTTCCGGTTGAGGGCTATCCTGAAAATCCAATCGATCGGCGGCTGATTCTTGGGGTAGATCTTCCGAAGCAGCCTCTTCGTGAAATCCTACTCCTCGGTGATGGCCGTGATCAGTGTGTAGCCGGTCAGACGTCCAGGGTGCCACGCTTCACCATGCGGAAAGATATACCATTCGGAGTCGCAGAGTCTTTGATAGTAGCAGTCAAAATGGAACTTCCCCAATAGAGCATTTTGATTGGGGATTTTGAAGCGGCGAGCTTCCCGCGTCAGCGCCCCGACGCAACCCCCCAACTCGTTGATGTTGTTGTAGTGGATGGTCATAGTGTCAGCTTCCTCTAATAAGGAAATCAGGTCTGCTACGAGCCCGGCCTTGTCTGGCCTCCGTTCCTGCACCCGACGCCCCATGAGCGAGAAGCACTTCTTCACGGAGGAGTTCCCGGACCACGACTACCCGCGCACGACCGAGTCGCCCAACCCGCAGATGCCACTGCGACCGGCGTACTCGCCAGAGGATCAAGACCGCATCGTCGTCTTCGAACGCAGCAAGAATGTGCAGCTCGTCGTGTACTCGGCCAACTTCCGCAACAAGAAGCGACGCGAATTGGACCCCAAGTGGCCGCTGGACGTCAATTGGCAGAGCTTCGGCTGGACCGACCACCCCACGAGCAACTCGACCTGGAGGATCGAACGCAAACTGGCATGGGGGTATTCACACAAGGCAGTGGAACCAGAGAAACCCGTTTCGGAGGAAGCAGTCGGAACGAGCTACGCGATGACATTAAACAGGCCTCGTAGTTGTTAGACATTCTTCCTTAGACTTAGTTTAGTGTAGTAGACAAGTTTGAAGATAGAAGGGAGTGCAGTGGCGTAGCATGCATTCGATGTCCACTCCTATGTTTTGGGTACATCAGCGCGAGCCTGCAGTATCACTCCTATCTTGTTCAGTACAATTAACCTCCATCCACATAAGAGCGCCTCGGTTCAACGGGAGTGACGCTTTTCCTGTAGAACGCCTTGAACCCGACCCAGCAAAATTGGGTTTTGACCCTCCGCGAGACGTTCTCCCAGAACGGGACCATACCATTTGGATTCCGCGATGGTAGTTGAATAGCGTGAGTGCAATGGGATCCTACCAGTGTAGTTGATTCCCGCAAGTGCAGTGTCGAGTAGATAAATCCGTATCAAACTAGACCTCCCCAGACGAGAAATTCGCTAACTAGTTAATCAAATCAAGTTCCTTCCTCGAACGCATGCCAAGTGCGTAGCTTAGTGGTCCGTAGACCTCTGGACCACCAGGGGGCCTCTTGTTAAGAGGAATGGTACCGTTTGTTGTGATGGAACGCAACTGAGAACGACGCGTCCCTGAGCAATGGCGTTGTGTGTCTTGATCTCGAGTCCCATACCGTTTGGTAGTCCGCCGTGTAAAACCCGGCTACACGTTGCGTGTTCTCTATGAACGAGAATCCGGGTGCGCTAGCCGCTATCGCAATGCTCAGACACGAGCGGCAGAAGACAACCTTCCGTTGGGTTACCTTGAGGTCCGCCGTCATGAGCTTCGCCTTCATTTCAACCTTACACAAGCTGCAAACACACCCGCAGCAAGCACTGCATGTGCTGTGGCGCTTCAGCATTTCCCCCAGTCGCGAAACCCGCTTCATGCAGATGACGCAGCTGTGGGCTGCAGTGTGGAAAGATGATGTTTCGGGCTCCGTGAATCGTCTAGCAGGCTTCTTGCCCTGCTTCTTCGCTCCGCCGCATCTCTTGAGCGTTGATAGCAACGTGTTGATGAAGCGAGGCATCACTACACGTCGAGTCTGGTCGGTCATGGCATCCATCATCCCCAAAGTGTAGACCGACACCGAGTGGCCTGCTAATTGACGAAAGAAGGAGCACACTGACAACTTGCCTCGAACTCGTCCTGGTAGATCGTGGGCATCCGGGTGGTCGATCGAGTGTAAGAGGTGGTAGCCAACTCGCCCACCGCTGGGTAACCGCAACATGCCAGTAGATTCGACGAACACGTAGTCGTGGTTCTTGACAAGGCCCATCGATTTCAGGCGAACGTCCAGCTCCATCCACTTGACCACAACGGAGCGGCTCTTGTTAGCAGATGATGGTTTCCTGATGATGGAGAGAACTGCAGTACGGCTGAGACCGTCTCCAGCACAAGGGTCGGCGATTCCAGACATAACATCGTCTAGCATGCCGGGGGTGGACCCAACACACAACAATGACTGCAAGGAGTTGTCAGTGGTTGTGTAGGCTTGGTAAGGAAAGGAATCATATCGCTGTTGTCGCTGCACGTAAGCGCTCATTTGGTCCTTGTTCTTGGTGAGTTTCCAGGTTCTTGGGTCTGCCGTGCCATTTTCCACGTCGGAGAAGAGCTGGTATCGATCCAGGTTTGCTTCCAGAATTGATTTCGTGAGGACCTCGAGTTCGGCCGTGTCCAATGGCGTGAGAGACATGGAGTCGAACGGGCTGCAGGAAGATCCTCCTTTCTTTGTTTTCACCTTCATATTTGTACCGGTCCTGTATTGGTAAATACCGCGTTGGTGGTGCGAAGGAAATTCGCAAATGGTTTGATGTCGAAGAGCTGCGCGAATGAATGGACGATGACTTCATAGGGAACAGGGTCCTGAAGCGAGAGCATTGAAAACCATGTGGAGTTCGCCGCTCGCCTTGGTAATGCTCGATGGCAAGTACCCAGCTGATCTTTTAGTGTACGTTTCACTCTTGTGAAGCGCGAAAGGGATAACGCGTTGCTCGGTCATGCGCACCGAAACTCGAGCCCTCCCTACATAGTACACTCTATAAGTTTTTTTGCTCCTCAGCGTCGCTAAAGACGCTAATGAGATTTGAGGTTACAGACACGAGATTGAGGGTTGCCTGGACAGAATCTCGGATGGGTTGTAGAAGTCTATCGCGGGGGCTGCTGCGCCAAATAGGTTTAGTACTGCATAATCTCTTCGGCGCAGCAGATTCTGACTTGGCCACAACGAATAGGCTTTATTAAATATTTGCCGAGCGCTGGCACTTCCCACGAGTGAAATGCACTCATACTTGGAAGAGTGTGTAACCCTGTACTAAGGGCATGCAGTTGACTGCCTTCAACATCAATAGCATTCGCAACACCAGTCAAATCTACAGGAACGAGGTATAATACACGAACGAATCGCTTCGACACCCCGTTCATTTGAGATGTGGCGTAGAGTGGTTGGCACGAATGGACTCGTCACGAATTGCATCAAAGCCCTTCCACCAACAGACGAGAACGACAAGCAAATAAAAAAATATTGGATCAGTTCTCGAACTACTGCCATAGATATGGTTTTTCAATGAATGAACGTTTGATAGAATTCCTAGCTCATGGGATCGAAGTGACAACACTGACTGGCGCAACAACAACAAAAAGATTTGTTCTACACTGTCATCTTCAATCTTCCGCATATTAAAAACTTGTACTTCAGTAGATTTTACCAAGCAGTACTTATTGATACAAAAGCTAGTTTCCGGCGCTATCCACCTCGTTTACTCTTTCCTACCTCATACTGGCAAAATTGGTCGGAGATTCGTTATTCTTCGAGAAGCTCCAGCTTGGTAATCTCGTCTGCCAAACCGAATCATGGACTCGACGAGTGACCTCAGGGACATCACTTGAATCCTCTACGAAGGAGAACTCGGACTCATTCGCCGTCATCACGTCGGTCAGACACGAAAAACAAAAAGCGACTTTCCTGTGTGCCACCTTGGTATCCGGTGTTGGAGGCTTCAATTTCTTGTCGATCTTGCACGCGTTGCAGACGTACCCACAGCAAACTGTACACGTGTTGTGACGACTTGTAAGTTTGGCCAGGCGCCACACGCGCTTAGAGCAAGTGATGCAGTTCTGGTCTGCATTCGGCAGTCTGTTGTCCAGCTCCGAGTAGCGTTTACTCAAAGTTTGTGCGAATTTTTTCACTTTGCCGACGTCATTGTGCGTGAATGTCGACAGCAGCATTTTGACGAAACGAGGCACGACTACTTGTCGAACGCGGTCGCTCATTGGGTCCATCATCGCCATCGAGTAGATCGACACGGATGTCTCGTTAACTTGACGGTAGAAGGAGCACACGGAGAGCTCGGATCGAACTCGTCCTGGCAGGTTGTACGCTTTCGGAACGCCCACAGAGTGCATGATATGGTAGCCTACGCGCTCATCATTCGGCATAAATCTGGTACCAGTGGCTTCGACGTAAACGTAGTCGCGGTTCTTGATGAGACCCATCGACCGTCGACGAGCATCCAACTCCATCCATTTCAGCACGACTGACTTGAATGGATCCCCAGCCGTTGGGATTTTGATCGATTGGAGCACCGCAGCATCGCTAAAGTCGTTCACGCTTGCGTCGTTGACACCTCTAGTCGAATCTAAAGCACCATGCATCATGTCGTCCAGCGCACCGGGGGTGCTTCCGACGCATAGTAGCGACTGTAGCTCGGAATCGTCGCTGCTGTGAATATGGTGGGGGCTCCTCTTCTGTTCCTTGCGACCGCTGTAGACCTGAATGCCGTCCTTCTCCTTGATAAGCTTCCACATGCTTGGCTCCACACTAGAGAAGCGCAAATATCTGTCAAAGTTGGCGTCGAGAATCGTCTTCGCGACACGTTGGAGCTCTCTCTTGTCAGAAGACGACAGCGATATCTGCAGGAACGGACTTCTGAAGGACTCGTTTCCGGTCATGTTCGCTCTGGTGTGAAGGATCAGGGAAATTGGGAACTGAATTCCATTGCGCTGTCGCTATTACAGAGCAGATCTCCATAGTTGTCTATTCGGACCAAAGTGATGTAGTGATGCCGCGTTAGTGACTGGAATTCATGGACGCTCCAACCCACATGCCGCCCATACTTTTTCCGGATACAAGTGGCAAGCATTTGAGCCCATGGAGTCTGTGCCCCTACTACATCTGTGCCAATAGACATGATGTGTAAACTGCCTAGTCCACTTCTGAAGATTTGACAGGGGGCATTATTATCCGTGGACATCCATGAATATTTTACCGATGCAAAAGAATCTGTGTTCAACGATACTTTCGAAGAGCAACCGAATACATGTAAAGAGTGCCGGAATCCCCCACATGGGTATATTTTTGCTGTTCGTAGTGGCAAGTGTATAGTCTGAGCTGATGGGCTGATCTCACGTCGAGCTTGAAAAACTGACCGACAACGTGCTGCTCGTTGCCCAGCCTGGAGACCTAAGCGACCTAACGGAATGACACATTCGACGGAGAAGCCCTGAGGCACTCCTCGGTTTCTTCGTGCTGGACAAATTGGACTCTTCAGCTGTCACCACCTCGTTCAGACAGGATAAGCACAACGTGAACTCCTTTCTCGTCGCATTGAGATTCGAGGTGAGAAAGTTGGGTTTCTTATCGATCTTGCACGAGCTGCAAACGAGCCCCACACAGAGCTTGCATGTGCTCTGTTGACTTGAAAACTTCCCAAACTTCCACACACGCTTGGAGCAAGTCACACAAGTGAAGTATGGCGTCGCCACAGGCAACTTGAAGCTGTTCAACTCCGAGTAGCTTTTCCCGAGTGACTCTTTCAGCTTCTTCATCTTACCCTCTTGCGTCAACTTGAACCGCGACAGCAACATTTGAGCGAAATGGGGAACAATGACCCGTCGAGTCTGCTCGTTCATTGGATTCATCATCCACATGGCGTAGACTGACACCGTGTCATTTTTCTCTTCTCGGAAGAAGAAACACACTGATAGTTTGCCACGAATCCGTCCTGACAACGCGTGAGCTTGCGGGATGTCAATCGAGTGCATGGAGTGGTAACCCACACGTCCACCTTCTGGCAAGTCCTTGACACCCGAGGCTTCGACGTAAACATAGTCTCGATTCTTGATAAAACCCATCGAGCGTCGACGCACATCCAACTCCATCCACTTGATCGACAACGAGTTGAATGGGTCTTTTAGATTTGGCTGTTGAATTGTTGAAAGGGTGGCTCCTCCGTTGATGTCATTCAAGGACGATGTCTTGGTTTCTGTTGGGTTAAAGGTGGGATTGGCGATCCCAGACATCACGGCTTTGAGTGTTCCTGGAGTTGATCCGATGCACAGCATTAACTGCAATTCGGAATCACCTGTCAGATAGCGCTGGGGCGTTGTGTGGCGTCGCTTGTATCGACGCTCTGCATAAATTCGCATTTGGTCTTTGCACTTGACAAGTCTCCACGAACTTGGGTCGACGGCCGCGAATTGTTGATAACGGTTGAAATTTGCAGCGGTGATAGTTTTCGCAACGCCTTGGATCTCGTTGGTATCAGCATGCGAGAGTGAAATTGACCGAAACGGAGTCATGTGGAAGTCTTGCAATTGCGTCTGCTGGTTTGACGGCGTGGACGCAAATTGGCAAGTGACTTGTCAGCTTGGTCTGACAAGCTCTTCACGCTGGTCTGGGTCAAACACATCTTCGTTTTTGCCCATGCGGAGTGAAGGAAGGAGCTTGCGACCACAACACCACCCGATAATGACCGCTCTGGTCCATATGCTTTCATTCGCTCCGATGTAATGCATCGGGCATGCATCTGTGGCTGTACGATGCGCATTGACTTGTCCATTGTGTTGCTAGTTACTAGCAGCTAGTACTGAAGTTTTGGCGATCTTTACTTCCTTGTTGTATTTTCGTTGAGACTGTAGCTCTTGATGTTATTCTCATGTACAGTGTAGTGTCTTGCTTTCGAAGAGGAATGTCTGCATTATACTTGCTTCTACGGATTCCAGAAGTCTCTTGTTCTCAACATTTTTGATATCCGATGTACACTACTTACGCCGCCAGTGGAGGTTGACTACATGACAAACTAGTCTTTGATATTTGCCGCTCAATCCTAGCGCGATAAAACCAAAGACCGTTCGTTATCGCGCGTTGAGCTCCACGGTCTCGTACTCGAATTCATATCTTGAGGTGGTGTATTGAGTTCTGCAGTCTCTGCGTACGAGAGCTCCGACACGTTCTCCTCAATCGCACATGGCGAGCAAAATACGACTTTCCGCTGGGTCAGTTCTAGCTCTGGAGTCATGAAGCTTAGCTCTTTCACGACCTTGCACGAGCTGCAAACGTTCTTCGAGCAGACGTTGCACGTACTATGGTAAATTGCAGTTTTCCCGAGTCGCCACACGCGCTTTGAGCAGGTGACGCACTTGTCATCTCGACCAAGTGACTCACTTTTCCTCCGCCCCGTGTCGACTACCTCCGTCGCCCTTTTAGAATCAACACAAGGCGCACGCTTGAACGTCGACAACAGTGTTTTGACGAAATGCGGCAGAACCACTCGCTGGACTCGGTCATTCATTGGATTCATCATCAGCAGCACGTAAACCGAGACGGAATTTTTGCTTTCTTGACGTAGGAAGGAGCAAACGGAGAGTTGGGCGCGAATACGTCCGGGGAGATGGTGGGCTTGTTTAATATCAACAGAGTGTAAAAGGTGATAACCCACGCGCTCTCCGCTTGGCAAGCGTTTGTAGCCGGTGGATTCGACGTAGACGTAGTCGTGGTTCTTTGCGAGTCCCATCGCCTTTGACATGACGTCCAGCTCGGTCCATTTGACTGCAACGGATCGAACCGGGTCCGCAGTCGTTGGTCGTTTCAGTGTCGAGAGGACTGCAGCTTTGCTCAGGTCGTTCACGCAGGCAGTAGGTGGCGTCACGATCCCCAACATGACGTCGTCGAGTCTACCGGAGGTTGATCCGACGCAGAGTATTGGTTGTAAGTCTGAAGGTTCGGCTGCCGGGCTGGCTTGGAATGGAGTGAATGCCGGCCTGCTTTGACGCTCGAGGTATACCCGCGTGCGGTATGTTGTCTTGACCAGTTTCCATGAACTGGGACTGACTTTGCCTTCATCCACGTCCATGAAGCGTCGATAGCGGTTGACGTTCGCGTCGAGGATGGTCTTCGCTACACGTTGTAACTCATTCGAGTTTGAAGACGAGAGTGTTAGGGACTGGAATGGACTCGTACAAGAGTCTCCGTCCGTCATTTTCTGGTGTCTGTGCGAGTGGATGGAACAAAAATGAATGAGGAAGAGTTTGTTTGTCGTTGTTTGTGTCTTTGTGTTTTCGTGCTAGACGATCTCCAATTGCGTTGTGTCTGGTGGGTGGATAACACCCAACTATTATACATTACATGCACAACGACCTGTCCAAACCGTCTGGTCTTTCGGGGATGCCATCAATTCCCGATCGTATGTATGTACGACAACAACCTCTTGGTTGGCAAATCTGCAATTGGGAACGAGCAGATGCGTCTTCATTCTCAAGGATTGCACGTTCTTATGACTGACTGGCATACTGAACAAGGGGGCAAACGATATCGGACCAGGTCGTGCACAAGTCCCCGCGTGCTGCACGAAAGAAGCTTCTAAAGAGCCACGCACGTCACATGGCCCTGAGAGAGGTTGCAGCATTGCAGGGGCTAGATGGTACCTGCGCGAATAAATGTACTGACGTCGTTGAAGCTGGGCGAAGGCGCTGCTACATGTACATAACGTGCCACGATACACCCCGTATGGTACACGACGACAGTGATCCATCCTTGTGGGGCGACATGGTCCTCGCGCTTCTCTACAAGCAACGCGTGGTGGAAAATATGTTTTCTGTCGACGCTTTTTTGTTTAAGAAATTACACAGCGATGCTCTATCTTGCAGAGAGGTAGGCAACCTTTGTCTGCTCCGCCTGGAGGCAACAACACTGGTCAGACGAGTGCTCTACTTGGCCTTGGTCTGGTTGGCGACGCCGGCAATGCGCGCCTTGATCTCCTCCTGGTTGCCGACGTAGTAGCCCGAGAGCGGGGCGATGGCGTCCTTGTGCGGCACGGGCTTGAAGTTCTCGTCCAGGTCGTACACGAGGGGCACGCCCGTGGGGATGTTGAGGCCCGTGATCGTGTCCTCCGGGATGTTGTCCAGGTGCTTGACGAGCGCACGCAGCGAGTTGCCGTGGGCCGCGATCACGATCTTCTTTCCCTCCTTGATGGATGGGATGATGGTCTGCTCCCAGTACGGCAGCACGCGCTCGCCCGTGGTGGCCAGCGACTCGGCGAAGGGCAGCAGCTCCTTGGGCACGTCAGCGTACTTGGGGTCGTTGCCCGGGTAGTACTCGCTCTCGGCGTCGAGCTCCGGGGGCGGCGTGGCGTAGCTGCGGCGCCAGATCATGACCTTGTCGATGCCGTGCTTGTCCACCGTCTCCTGCTTGTTGAGGCCCGTGAGCGCGCCGTAGTGGCGCTCGTTCAGGCGCCAGGAGCGCGTCACGGGGATCCACATGAGGTCCGTCTCCTCCAGGATGTTCCACAGCGTCTTGATGGCGCGCTTGAGCACGGACGTGTAGGCCAGATCGAACTGGAAGCCCGCCTCCTTGAGCACCTTGCCGGCGTCGTGCGACTCGGTCTCGCCCTTGGCGGACAGCGGCACGTCGTGCCAGCCCGTGAACTTGTTGTCCACGTTCCACTGGCTCTCGCCGTGGCGGATCAGCACGATCTGGTACTTGGCGGCCATGAGTGTGTGTTGGGAGGAAGAGTGTGTGTCACTTTCGGGGAAGCTGGCAACTTGCAAACTGAGCCCATGACGCGGTCAAAAGATCTCTCGTGACACCGCGTATTTTTACCAATCGGGTTTTTATTGTAGTAATTCAGGCATTGACCAATGAGAGAGCGATTTTTATAGGATCGCACGGCTCTGTACTGGTGGCTTGTTTGCTTGCTCGGCTCGTCCATAGTGAGGGCAAGTGAAACGGCGTGTCGCAGCGAGGTGCGTGTTTTTTTCTTACACGGTGCCTCCAAGCAGCATCTCAACGGCGCCCTCTGACGTGGCGGGGTCGGCAATCGATCTATTGACTTGCTTGCACACCGCACTGCAAGTCTTGCAACACAGCGCCACGATGAATGAGCCTCTTGGCGGATGGCGGTGGAAGCCACCAAAGATGCTCCTGGCTTGACTTGCTGGGCAATGATCACGATCAAGAAGAAAGCAGTTGTTGGCAGGCATGGTTGAAAGCTCCTGGTGGCATCGTCCTGCCTCATAACGCCCGTTGTTAAGAGTCCTGGAGAGCAACAACGAAACGGAGATCGGTGGCCAAGCAGCCGGGATGGACATCGTGGAGGCATGGCGAATTCGTGGACGGACTGACTATCAGTGCGACCTCAGTTGAGCAGAAGACGGCTTTGCAGAATGCTGACAGCTTGCCCATCGTCTTCTACGCCAACATGGCCTACTGGAGGTTTGACGTGAAGCGGCAAAAATCGGTAGTGACGGAGCGGTTGTCCAAGGAGAAAGCATGCGAAGATGCTGAAGGTACGGGCGATAGGAGATGAATTATTGTTGCTGAGTGTTACTGCGTATTCGTGTTCATCACAACAAGGAACAGTGCAGTGATCTTTGCAGTCCAAAGTTTGCTTCCATCTGTGTAAGGCTATCGAGCTTCTCTCCATTGCCCGGTGCTCGAAACCAAATAGGCTAGCTACTGCAGATCGATTGGATACCTGGATCACTATGGCGAACCTTCTTCGTCGTGCTTGCTCATCGTGCAGAGCGTGGAAGCGCGAATGTGAAGCGAAACTTGCTCAGATTGAATTCCTGACAGACCGAAGTTCAGAAATGTACATCGTATTTATCGTATTTTAACAAACGCAGGCTGCAATGCAGTTCTAGATCAACTTGCTACTCCTGCAAGTCCTTGCTTTCCTCTCTGTACCTTCGTTTATTGGCTGCAGTAGGAGAGGTCAACGCTGCTGCCCGAGGATAAAGCGGTCTGGACGCTAGAGCTAGCATCTTGCAGACGCTTCCTGGACAGCAAAGAGGCGCGGGCCACGTCAAGAGCGCTCATGCTTGCTACTTCGCTCATGCAGCCCGTGCAGAACGTCACCTTGCGCTGGGAGAGCAACAGGTCGGCGTCCGTAAAGCTCAGCTTACGGACAATCTTGCATGAGCTGCAGACGAATCCGAAGCATAGCTTGCACGTGCTGTTGCTTTTGCCAAAGTCTCCGATACGGCGGCCAGTGATCGGTGCCGAGCACGTCACACACACGCTCTTCTTGTTGGGAGTGCCGTTCGCCTTCGATTCCTCGTAGCGTCGCTCCAGCATGAAACCCAGTTTCCGCATCCGGCCGCAGTATGCGTACCTCAGGCTCGACAGGAACAACGTCGCCATGTTGGGCACCACAAGCTTTCGCACGAGGCCGTCATCGACGGGGTCCATGATGCCCGTGGCGTACAGCTCCATCGAGTTGGGTCCAACTTGACGCCAGAATCCGATGAGGGAAATGTTACCGCGAACACGGTTAGGCAGTCCGTGGGTCTGCGGAAAGTTGACCGAGTGCAGGAAGTGGTAACCAAATCGCTCGCCCGTCGGGCTGGTGACGTAGCCTGTGCCCTCCATGTAGACGTAGTCGCGGTTCTTCACCAGGTTGGTCGAGCTGAAAGGGATGTCAAGCTCCATCCACTTGATCACCAGTGACTGGAACGGGTCCTCGAGCGACGGCAGCACGACGAACTCGAGCACGGCTGCTCCACTGAAATCGTTGACGTACGAGGCCTTGATTCGCATCGTCTCCAGGTCTTCGTTGGTCACACCGTACATGAGGTCGTCCAGTTTGCCTTCCTTCGTACCGACGCAGAGAATCATCGGCAGACCGGAGCCGGTCGGCTCGTCGCCTGCCGCAACCGCAGCGGCCACTCCTTCCGGTCGCTCCGAGTACACCTTGAGGTTCTCCTTGTCCTTGAGCGGCTTCCAATGGTTCAGATCCACCTTGAGCCGGTTGTTCATGTACTTGAGGCACATGGTGAGGTTGGACATGATGACCTGGTTCGCGAGGTCCTGCAGCGACGTGCGGTCCGCCGACGTCAAGTTCAGCTCCTCGAACGGGTTGACGGTGAACCGAGCCTTCATGTTTGAGACCGGAAGCTTAGGCAGGTGGCGAGTGGCGAGCAAATGCACAAGTGAATAGAGTTCAAAGTAGCTGCCCTTCATCCCTTCCTCGACGTCTTTGACGACACGTGATTGGCTACCTGCTTCAACTTGTCTTCGACGACATGTGATTGGATATCAGCTTCAACTTGATCCATCCAATCACGTACCTCCATCCTAGTTTAACGTTTCGTACACAACTAGGATCCGAAAACAATTCCCGCGCTTTTTTTTCATTGCTGTAAAAGTTGCTGCGATGGACTGGGATGCTGGTGCCGTGTCGGCCGTGGGCATGGAGAGCGCGCAGGCGTCGGACGCGCGTGAAGGGGCCAGTCCGGCGGCTCTGCAGCGTCGTTTCCTGGCTTTCGTGCGCGGGTTCCGCGTCGGGCCGCTGTTCTACTACCGCGAGCAGCTTTTGTCCAATGCGCGCCGCAGCCACTGGTACTTGACGGTTAACCTCTCTCACGTGGCGGCCTTCGACCAAGAGCTGCAAGACCTTTTACTCAAGAGCCCGAAAGAGCAGCTGCCTCTTTTGGAGAATGCAGCCAAGGAAATGTTGGCGCAGCTGCTCGTGTCGTCGACGCAAGAGCAAGTCGCAGATTCGTCATCATCGGATTCCGTAGCGGTGCGCGCTTCGAACTTGCCCGACATCCAAGCCATTCTCACGAGTGACCAAGCCCCCGTGGCTCTCCGCCACGTTCACGCGCAAGAGATTAACCGACTAGTGAAAGTGCCTGGCATCGTAATCAGCGCCACGCGAGTGCGCACCAAGTGCGTGGCGGCAACTTTGAGATGTCGCAACTGCGGCCACTCCAAGCGAGTTGCCGTCTCGGGCATGGGTGGAGTGGCAATCCCCCGCGTTTGTGACCGCAATAAAGAGGACGAAAACGGCGCTGCACCAGGAGACATGTGCCCCAAAGATTCCTACATGGTGCTCCCGGACAAGGGCGAATACGTAGACCAACAGACGCTTAAGTTGCAGGAGAATCCGGAGGTGGTGCCGACTGGCGAAATGCCGCGCAACTTAGCGTTAATCGCGGACCGTCACTTAGTCGACCGAGCGTCGCCCGGCACACGCGTATCCGTCGTAGGGATCACGTCAGTGGTCAATGCAGGGGGCAAAAACGTGGGCGCTGTAGCCATCCGCACTTTGTACTTGCGTGTGGTGGGCATCGAGATCGACGAAGAAGGCGCTGGACGAGCCAAGGCCACGTTTTCACCTGCCGAAGAGGAAAAATTCCATGAAATGGCGCGAGATCCACAGTTGTACGAGAAGTTGGCGACGAGTATTGCTCCGTCGATCTATGGTGATTACACGGTCAACATCAAGAAGGCGATTGCGTGTTTGTTGGCTGGAGGGTCGAGAAAAAGACTCCCCGATGGGATGATCTTACGTGGCGACATCAACGTGCTGCTCTTGGGAGATCCGAGTACGGCGAAATCGCAGTTTTTGAAGTTTACGGAGAAGATTGCGCCCGTTGGTGTGTATACTTCTGGCAAAGGCAGTAGTGCGGCGGGTCTTACGGCGTCGGTGATCAGGGACTCGAAAGGTGAATTCTACCTGGAAGGAGGAGCCATGGTGCTCGCTGATGGTGGAGTGGTTTGTATCGACGAGTTTGATAAGATGCGCGAGTCGGATCGGGTCGCTATTCACGAAGCCATGGAGCAGCAGACCATTTCGATCGCCAAAGCTGGTATTACGACGATCTTGAACTCCCGAGCGAGTGTTTTGGCGGCTGCGAACCCTGTGTTCGGTCGTTATGACGATATGCGCTCGGCGTCGGAGAATATCGACCTCATGAGCACCATTCTGAGTCGTTTTGACATGATCTTCATTGTGCGTGATATTCAAGATGATGCTCGCGATAGGCAGATGGCTGCACACGTTGTGCGGATGCATACCAATGCACTTGCATCGGCTGCTGGGAAACCTTCGGCAAGTGAAAATGCCTCGAGTGGCGGCGAGTTCGAGCCGTGGTTGCTCAAGAAATTCATCACGTACTGCCGCACAAGATGCGCACCGAGACTGTCGGTTGGGGCTGCGCAGGCGCTGCAGGACTTTTACGTTGGAGTACGTGACGACGTGCGCCGCACTCAAGGTGGTGAAACTACGATTCCCGTCACTGTGCGTCAACTTGAGGCTCTCGTACGCATCTCAGAATCGCTGGCGAAGATGCATCTCCTCAACGAGGCCACGCGTGAACACGTGCAGGAGGCTATTCGGCTGTTCAGCGTGAGTACGATGAACGCTGCGAAGGACGGTGGTACCCAGGGATTATTCGGCGGCTTTCACGAAAAAGCTCAAGAAGTGGAGCAGAGCATCAACCGGACTCTGCGGATCGGCACCCGCGTCGAGACCAGCGCGTTGTACAGCCGTCTCGAAGCGCAGGGATACAACCCCAATGCGATTCAACGCGCGATCCGGGCTATGGTGCAGAAGGGTTCTCTCCGACAGCTCAGCCAGTACAAGTTTGTGTCCCGCATCAAGTAATTCGGCTGGCTTACTTGCTTGTGCGAGGAAGAGGGTGCAATAACTTACGAATAAAATATCTTTCGCGACGTGCTGTGCTCTTGCACTCCATACGCCACATGACTCGAGATCGCTGAGACGGTCATCGGCAGAGGAAATCATTACCACTTGGTAATGGCGATTTCTTCATTGTAACCACTTTATTTACCCCATGTGGAGTCTATTTTCTTGGCTACAGGACGTCAAGCTCCACAAAACTAAGCGGAGCTCACTGCGACATCCTTCAAGTTTGCTGGCAAACATCGTTTTGCACGATGCATGTCGGAGAGTGAAGCACCGAAAAGAGATCGAGCCATTCCTCAATTACCTTACTCGACTACAAGTCGTTTCCAGCTCGTCCACGCAATGGTGAAGGCGAAATTCGCAAGCCCATTTCGACGGATGACACTGTCGCCTGCCGACATGAACGAGCTCGAAGCTGTCGCGAAAACGATCGTCGACGCCAACATGGACCCGTATCTTCAGTACTGGGACGTCGACAACCGTAGGGTGAACCCGAACTCGTGGAAACTCGTCAAGTCGAAAGACCAGATGCGGGTCTACACGGAGCGTCGATGGAAGCGACAATACCCTCCAACGGAAGGCAATTCGACGGAAGAATCGGATCTACAGTCGATTTTGTGCGTTGGGTTAGCCCCTGGTATACTGGACGACATCATGTTTGGTGTAACGAGTCCGACACTCGAAGTTACTCGGACCAAGGCCTCGTATGTGGGCGATCTCAGCGGAACCGCAGTCCTGACAACAGTGAAAGAACCGACGTCCGAGGACCCGTTCAATTCTGTCGCTGCGAAGTGGATGGAGCTAGATGTGCGCCGCCGCTCGATGGGGTTCGTCAAGAACCGCGACTATGTTTACGTGGAAGCTACGGGGATCAAAACTCTTCCAAGTGGAGAGCGACTGGGTTACCACGTCATGCACTCGGTGGATATTCCTCAAGCCGATGAACTACCAGGCCGCACTCGCGCCAAACTATCGGTGTGCTCGTTCTTTCGCCAAAGAAGAGATGACACCGTTTCCGTGTACGTTATGGCAATGATGGATCCGATGAGTGACAAAGTTCGGCGCCTTGTGGTGCCTTGCTTCATTAAGACGCTGCTGTCGACACTCAAGTACGCGCATTGCGGAGAGATGAAAAAGCTCTCTCAGGCGCTTAGCGACAGGTATGCTGAATTGAAGCACGTCGGACCCCCAGACCCGGACCGCAACTGCATCACGTGCATGAAGCCAATGCGCGTGTGGAAGTTCGGCAAATTATCGACCAACCACAGCACCTGCAAACTTTGTTTCGGATACGTATGCAGCTCGTGCAAGCTCGAGAAAAAGTTGAGCTTCATGACGCCAGACCTTCAGATGACTCGACGGAAAGTCACTTTTTGCTCGTCGTGTGTTAGCGATGCGATGGCAGCCACCCCGTCCGAAATGCCCAAACCAAGCAATTGCTGGAGCCACCTCGACAGTTTTTCTCGACCACGCAATCCGTCGAGTGGGTCGTCAGGCTGGGGCACCGTCCTGGACAACGAGGCATCCGCGGTGTCCTACGATTTCGCGAATACGAGATGAAGAAAAAAGCGTTCGATCGAAGAACGACTGATAGAGTGTACTGTAGTTGCATTCGGCAAATATACGAAGTCGGAGTGCTCGAGTCCATCAACTATCACTGACGCGACTCGTTTGTACCATTACTAAGTATCAGCGTGCAGTTCGTTGCTTACTCTTTTTTTCTTCTATAGTTTTGACCCTGTCTTTCGATGCGGATCAACTTCACGATAGCAACCGGATCCAGACAGATCAAATTCCATCAAGTTGAATGCCAAAGTCATCGAATGTTTTGGTTTTCAGTTCTTCCAGTTGGTTCGTTTGTCAGATGTACAAAAGACGGTTCCCAAAAAGCCAATCTGCGATCCGAGAATCGTATGGTTGCATGCATATCTCGCCAAATAATCATTACTGGGTGACGATCAAATTTACAACGTTTGCATTTCTTCCTACACCAATCATATCCAAACGCGGCACTAGCTCAAAACGTTGCACTTGCGTTTGACCGATTCGGATCACCATTCGTGGATACCAAACACCAGAACGAAACTTTACCACGAAAACAATGACAACCACCAAATTATGCAACTTCACTTTGCAGCAGATGACCGCGTATAGCGGAGGCAACATCGACCGGCTGCGTATGAAGTCATAGCGTCCGCTCCTTCACTCCACATGGCCGAGTAGCTCACATCCGTGGCTGTGCGACATCGTCATTTTCCGGCTATTACTGCAATACACCGAGAGTGCTTGACCATTCGCGGATTGCTTCGTTTGCTCACATATCTATCTGCACAGTAATGGCGAAAGGGGAGTACGTCGCGAGTCCATTGCGGCGGATCAAACTAGCCCCGGCAGACGTGAGCGAGCTTCAAGTCGTCGCGGACGCTATCCTCGACGCGAACCTGGAGAGGTACCAGCACTTCACGGATGTCAACAACAGTAAAGTCGATTCGAGAGCGTGGAAGTACATCAAGGCCAAAGACCAAATCAAAGTGTATGCTGAACGGCGACAGAAACGACGTCGCTCGGCGTTCCAAGCGACTCCGGTGAGTGATGAGGAGCCCGAGTTGCAGTCCATGATGTGCGTTGGGTCGACCCCTGGGACCCTCGACGACGTCATGCTGGGCATCGTCAGTCCGACGCTCGAGTCCACGCGCACGAAGACTTCGTTCGTTGACGAACGTAGCGGATCTGCAGTGCTTTCCATCGCCAAAGCGCCAACCTCCGACGAACCGTTCCAGTCGGTTGTCGTGAATTGGATGGAGCTGGATGTGCGTCGTCGCTCCATGGGGTTGGCAAAGAACCGCGACTACATTTACGTTGAAGCCACAGGCATTAAAATGATGTCAAACGGAGGACGCCTTGGCTACCGTCTCCTGCACTCCGTGGACTTCCCACAAGCGCATCTTTTGGAGGGACGAGTACGCGCTAAACTGTCCGTTTGCTGCTTTTTCCGCCAAGAAAATGAGTCCTCGGTGTCGGTCTACATGATGGCGATGATGGATCCTATGAGTGACAGTGTTCGCCGTCTGGTAGTGCCTCGTTTCGTCAAGAGAATGCTGTCACCTCTCAAGTACGCGCACTACGGAGAAATGAAAAAGTTGACGCAAGCTCTCGGTGAGCGCTACGCCGAGTTGAAAACGCTCAAGACACGGGACCTTGACCACAGCTGCACAACTTGTAATAAGCATTTGGGACGCTTCGGCAAGTTCGTCGGACATTACAGCACATGCAAGTTGTGCTTTAAGTACGTCTGCAATTCGTGCAGAGTCGAGAAGGAGATGAGTTTCGTGACGCTCGATCTCAAGATGACACAGCAGAAGGTGACATTCTGCCCTTCTTGTGTGAACGACGCGACTGTGGATGCTCCACCCGAACTGCCAGATGTGGAAACTCGGAACCAAGCCGCCAACTATCGTCGTAATAACTCGATTGGATCTTCAGTATCTTCAGGTTGGGGCACGTTACTGGAGAATGATCCGCAACCAGTTGCGTACAACTTATAAAAAACGAGATGTATGGAGGTGAGAAGAACTTTGGAGTTCTCAAGTGTTAAGAAATGGAGTTTGTTGTAGATTTTCATCCTGATGGTGTTGGGTGTGTCTGCGCGGCCACAAATTTCTGCCAAGTCAAAGCTCTTGTTCGTGTGTCTAGATTTCTGGATCATTTGGTCCAAATGGTTTGGATGAGACTTCTCCTGATCTTCATTGTGGCTTCCCTGACCAATGCAGAGCACCAACCGCATCCTGCACATCGGCACGCACTAGTGTGTATTGCACCAGTTCCCACTATTCTGGTAGTACTACTTAGCGTGGCAGGTGGATTGGAAAGGTCAATGCCGTCACGTACACCTCACCAACTCCACGAATTCGATCCACGTGGCAGCGTAGCTCACAGTAACTCCAGCAAAGTGTAGGCATAACGTGTCACGATGTGCAGCGCCATCCAACGGTTCATTCCACCGAAAACAGCCACTCCTCAATTGACGCGCTCCAGGGCAAACCAACCACGAAAAAAATTATGGTGAAAGCGAAATTCCTCGAGAGTCCATTTCAACGGATGTCGCTTACATCTTCAGACATGGACGAGCTGCTAGAAGTCGCAAAGACTATCGTTGAAGCGAACGTGGCTAAATATCAACATTTCTCGGACGAGGAAAACAGCACCGTCGATAAAAAGACCTGGAAGTTCGTCAAGGCCAAGGATGACATGAAAGTGTATCTCGAGCGACAACGGAAACGATGTTTCACTTCGAGTCTTCAACGTAGAGCGGTGGATGAAGATTCCGAGTTGCAGACTCTGCTGTGCGTTGGATCTACTAACAGTACACTGGAAGACGTGATGCTCGGTGTTGTGGGTCAAGCTGTTGAAGGTCCACGATCCAAGGTTTCATGCGTGAAAGGGACCAGTCAATCGGTCGTGCTGAAAAATGTCGAGGAACCGACAGCAGAAAACCCATTTCGCTCTGTTGTGGTCAAGTGGTTGGAACTAGACGTCCGTCTTCAGTGGATGGGGTTGGTCAAGAATCGCGATTAAGTTTACGTCGAAGCTACGGGTATTTTGCATCTACCGAGTGGTGGGCGTGTGGGTTACCGCCTCATGCACTCTGTCGATTTTCCCCAAGCTCAGGTTCTGCCTGGACAAGTTCGAGGGAAATTGTCAACGTGCTCGTTCTTTCGTCAAGCGACCGAGACGTCAGTGTCGGTCTATACTTTGGGGATAATGGACCCTATGACTGACCGAGTTCGGAGAGCAGTTGTTCCTCGTTTTGTCAAGACGTTGCTGTCGACGTTGAAATACGCTCAATGTTGGGAAATGATGAAGCTGAAGCAGAACGCTATGGAGGGCTTAGAGCCTTCTGTCGTCGATCACACCTGCATCACTTGCTCAAAGCGAATTTGGTGGCTTGGGAGGCTTTCGAGTCATCACAGCACTTGCATGATTTGCTCTGGATATGTCTGCGGCTCGTGTAAAATTAAGAGGAAGATGAAATTCGTGACGCAGGAGCTCAAGTTGACCCAACGGAAGGTTATCTTTTGTTCGTCCTGTGTGGACAACGCGATGGCGGCAAATGCAACAGAATTTCGCTACGAAGAAAACTGGTTCGGCATGAGTAGAGTTACTCGAGCTCGCAATCACTCGGCTGGGTCGTACAGGTCGTCGGGGTGGAGCACAATGCTGGATAATGAGTCGTCGTCGGTGTCCTACGATTTCGCGAATACGAGGTGATAAATTACATCGAAAGTAGTCGGAAGGAGAAGGTTGTGTAGCGATGTAGCTCTTAAATTTCAGCGTTTTGTGTAGTCGCCTTCGTGTTCTCGAGCTCATTTTGATCTTGTAATTCAATTGTTTTAAAGCGGAGACTGGAGAAACACTAAATATTTGCTTGCAGGTAGACTGGTCTGAAAGGAAAAATGAAAACAGTCGAAAGCTGCCCGAAAGAAACACAGTTTGGGCATTTCCAGTTCTGAAATACCGCGATGCTATTGTAGTTTTTTCAGGGACGCTCTGCGCTCTTCAAACTTTTTCTGTTCAATCCACATAGGCGTTCTCACCTTTTTGTTGTGAAGGTTGTCAGCATTGTGCCAATTTTTAATGTAGAAGATTGCAGCAAGAGGATGGCATAAAATACTGTGGATGGATATCTGTGGAAAGATCCTCTACTGTAGTACACGACCATTTTTTTCCTTTCAGTGAAGTCAGAATTGAGCCAGAATTCACTTAAGAATGCTCACCTTGTAGCTTCTCTGTTAAATATGCATGGAACACTGCAACAGCGCGTTCAAGACCGACCAACATACCGCAAGATTTTCTAGCTCTCCTAACCTTTTGGTAATATCTCTTTGATTTAGCTTTACTTGCTCCATTGAGTGCCCAACATCCCTAACACTTTAAATGACAACAACAGAAAAGCGTTTGCTCGTATCCTATTCAGAAGTAGTTCACTAAGAATAAATGAAACAAGATTGCGAGCTCTTGGTAAACGTACTTTGCTATTCTCTCATGTTTACCTGCTCTACTCTGCTTGAAGCGATATACACACATGAACATGTACGCACAAATTGCTGTTTACCTTTTATGAGACACATAACCATCAGTTGGTGCATCTATATCGTTTTCTTCCACGTGGGCTGCTTTTTGGGTAAAATTGGAGGCATATGCACTGAGTTAGTGGCCATCCCAACGCGTTTGGCGTCACATGGCTCAATATCATAGCTGGAAAAAGTATACAGGAGAACCAGTCTGTATTGTGAAAAGTTTGTGCCTTTGCGTCTCCTTAAACGCATGTGGATGACCATCTACGACTGTGTTTTATCGATCCACTCGAACGAATTGAAGCGCCATTCTTGCTTTTGCCGTCAAGTCGGTCAGCCCCCAGCGTCGTCAAGCTCCAGTAATAAAACAAAATGGTGTCTGAACGATTCACAGCAAACCCTTTTGAGGACCTCGCACTAACAATTCAAGACGCCAACAACCTGCTCAACATCGTCAACACCATCGTCGACACGAGTTTAGAGCGCTATGAGAATTTCTGGAGCGTCGAGAAGGCCAAAGTCAACACGGACAAGTGGAAGCGCGTCAAGTCTAGAGAAAACACGCACGTCTTCTTGGGGCACCAACCGCAGCGTCAGTCTGCACATTCGCAGTCAATCGACATGACCTCAGCATTGCCTTCGATGCTCAGCGTGGGGACCACTTCCGGATCGCTAGACGACGTCATGCTCGGAGTCGTCAATCCAACGCTCGAGAGTATGCGCATTAAAGCCTCGTACGTGAACGACCTCAGTGCTGCCGCGGTGCTGTCGAACGTCGTAATGCCAAGTCACGACGACCCGTACCGCTCGGTCGTGGTAAAGTGGATGGAGCTCGACATCCCGTTCCAGTCGACCGGACTCGTTCAAAATCGCGACTACGTCTACGTCGAAGCGACCGGCATGACAGAGACTTTCGACGGAGAACGTGTTGGTTTCCACGTGCTTCACTCGGTTAATTTCCCACAGACGCACAATCTTCCCAACCGAGTGCGTGCTAATATGTCCATCTGCGCGTTCTTCCGCCAAGTTCGGCCGAACCTCGTCAGCTTATATGTCACGGGAATCATGGACCCCATCGGCAACGACCGCGTGCGTCGACTCGTGGTGGCCAACATGGCGAACGTGTTTCTGGCTACGCTCAAGTATGCGCACTGCGGCCAGATGAAAAAGCTCACGTGGGCACTTGACACTGCCTATTCCAAGTCAAAGGTGATCGGCGCCCCGGACCCGGAGCGGATCTGTGTGACGTGCAGGAAGTCTGTTCATCGACGAGTAGGTGACTTTGGTAAGCGCGGTGACACATGCAAACTGTGCTGTGGCCTTGTTTGCAGCACTTGCAAACTGCAGAAGAAGATGAGCTTCGTGAATCCCGATCTACGTCTTGCCCAGCGGAAGGTTGTGTTTTGTGCAGTGTGCATCAACCAGACACTGAAGGAAGACGCGTTCAAAGCAGCTAGAAGACAGATTCGATCGGACATTCGAGCGTCTAAGGCCTCTCGGAAGATGTCAATGCTGTCCGAGATGAGCACGGTGTCTTCAGACGAACTTTCGCGAGAAGACCCTCCTAGAGTCTCGTACGGGTTTGTTTTTTTTTAGATGAAGCTCGAGAGCAGAACTAAAGCGTGGAAATGTAAACTGCCAAGTGTTCGAACCAGTGCACTCGTTTTCTCGATCAGCTCAGCTGGAAAAGGCCTGTACTATCGCTATGCGTGCGGACTGTTGCAGCTGACTTGCTATCGATCGAGGCACGGACGGCACAAATGGCATCAAGTCGACTATCGCTGCCTCTATGCCGTTGGTCTTATCTCTGACGCAGTAAAACGGTCGTCTAGTCTAGGGATCATGTGAGCGTCAGCGTCTTCAAGCACCTGAGCTCTTACCATGTGGGGTGGGCGGGGGAAGACGTGGGTCAGATCGCCTGCTGGTCTGGTTTAACAAGAGTTAAAGACTCAACAGGGCAGGTGAGAGCTCAGATCACAAGCGACACACCACGTGGTGGCCACGAGCAATTTCAAGTCGGTCAGTCAAGTGCCCCGTCCTTCGGTGGGGACTGTTGAGGGAGAGCTCGTTGGCAGGCGAGGCCATTCCGACTTTTGCTTCATCTCTGACAGTTTTCCCTGCTCAACTGAAGTCAAACCATGGTGAAAGGCCGATTCACCGTCAACCCGTTCAGGGAGTTGGTCCTGTCGCCCTCTGACATCAGCAACCTGCACGAGATCTCCAGCGCTATCCTCGACTCGAACCTGTCGCGATACGAAGACTTTCTCAACGTGGACAAGGGCCATATCGATCTCAATCACTGGAAGCTCGTCAAGAGTCGAGATGCTACCAAAGTGTACCAAGAGAAGAATGAAGGCCACGGTCGTAACGCGGTGCCGCTACCTCAGGCCTCCGGAGGTTCGAAGGATCTACCGTCGTTGCTCTGCGTCGGAACGACTGTGGGCGAGATGGAGGATATGATGTTCGGCGTGGTGAACCCGACGCTCGAGATCATGCGTATTAAGGCCTCGTACGTCGAAGATCTGAGCGGTGCCGCAGTGCTCGCCAACATCGTCGAGCCGACCATCGAGAACCCGTTCAACTCGCTCGTCGTCAAGTGGATGGAAATGGATATCCCGCTCCAATCGATGGGCCTTGTCCGGAACCGCGATTACATTTACGTGGAAGCGACCGGGTTGGTGCACCTTGAGAATGGTGAAAAGGTCGGCTACCACATCTTGCACTCGGTGAACTTTCCGGAGACCCACGATCTACCTAACCGTGTGCGCGCGAATCTGTCGATCTGCGGCTTCTTCCGTCAAGTTCGACCCAATGCCAGTGAGATTTTCGTCACGGGTCTGATGGACCCGGGTGGTGATATGATCCGCATGCTGGTGGTGCCCACCATGGCCAACGCCTTCCTCTCCACTCTGAAATACGCACATTGCGGTCAAATGAAGAAACTGCAGTACATGCTCGAGAAACGCTACGCCGAGGCGAAAGAGTTGGGTACTCCGAACCGCGAACACATTTGCGTCACGTGCAACGCACATATCACGAACCGAAGACTCGGAGACTTTGGTAAATCCGACGCGTCTTGTAAGTTGTGCTTCGGCTTTGTGTGCCACAACTGCAAGATTCAGAGAAAGCTGAGCTTCGTGACGCCGGATCTGCTCTTGGCTCAGAGGAAAGTCACATTTTGTGCGGTCTGCTTGAACGATGCGATTCGTGCGCCGGCTGCTGACGCAGCGAGGGCTCAGATCGTCACCTCCGCTGGTGGATTGTCCAAACATCACTCGTACGCTCACGGCTCTGAGGCAAGCACCATCTCGGAGTACCAGACTTCTGAGTATGCGAGTAGCTGCGGATAGTTTAGTTCAAGGAGTCCGCGAGCTGTACGTCTTTTTATTGAATGTAAATGTTAGCTACGTACACGGTCACCTTTGCTTGAGATTGTTCGCACGTGCAGCTTCCTTTGTTCTAACTGACTATAAACTGTCATTAGTTTTTGTAGACGACTCCCGAATGTTCATCCAGAGTCGTAGAGTGCATTTAAACCATTTTTCGGTTCGATGATCACGCCCTGCTTTGGCTTTTTCGTAAGATTGACTTCGTCATGAGTATTTTAGCTAGACAAACCAAGTACCATCTTGCGTTTAACCAACGCGGTTCGTGCAGTAGCAGCCATCGCAGCAACACCCTCACGAGGATTGAGCTCAGGTGCAACAAGGGTGTAAACGGTAGAAGCGGACACAATCGGTGACTGCGTTGCATCAGTGTCCCTGACAGCTGGAAGTGAGCCCACCCGGATAAGGTTAACACGTTGTAGAGCTCAGGTCGGTCGTAATCAAGTCTCGTGAAATGGAAGCAATTGCCGTGTCTTATCGGCTCAGCTACTACGTGTACACTTGCTAAGAGCACAACTGCGCAGGTGCGAGTCGCTGATCCATCAGCGCAACATGGATAAAATGCGGATTCTACTTCCAGATGACGATCACGACACGCTCTACTGCAGCGTGCTAGACTTTCGTGTTACAGTCGCCGACAAGTTGACTCGCTGCTCGAGAGTCCTCATTCTTCCTTTTGTCCCCATTCAACCACTTGACCACCAGCAAAGTGCCAGACCACCTCGGTCATGGTCAAAGGCCGATTTACCGTGAATCCGTTCCCGGACCTGAAGCTTTCGAAGTCCGACACGGGCAACCTCCATGAGATCGCAGGCTCAATCCTCGAGGCGAATGTCCAGCGCTACGAGAATTTCTTGACAAAAGATCACAAGGAGATCGATGAAAACCACTGGAAAGTGCTCAAGACCAAGGGGTGTTCCACCGTCTACACCGCACGGCACCACGATGTCTACCACACAGGCACATCGACGAATAATTCACCTGGACTACCGTCTTTGCTCAGTCTGGGGACGACTGTTGGATCTCTTGAGGACATGATGTTCGGTGTAGTGAACCCGACGCTCGAGATCATGCGCATCAAGGCGTCGTACGTTGACGATCTGAGTGGCGCTGCTGTCTTGGCTAACCTAGAGGACCCTACGCTTGGGGATCCGTTCAAGTCGCTGGTCGTCAAGTGGATGGAACTCGACATTCCACTGCACACGACGAGTCTCGTGAAAAACCGCGACTACGTGTACGTGGAGGCCACCGGAATGGTGAGTCTTTCGAGTGGTGAGCGTGTTGGTTACCACGTCTTGCACTCGGTCACTTTCCCACAGACGCACGAACTACCCGGCCGCGTCCGCGCGAACATGTCGATCTGTGGCATTTTCCGTCAGGTCCGGCCAAATGCCATCGAGATATATGTCACCGGTATTATGGATCCCGGTGGTGAGATGATCCGCATGCTCGTAGTGCCGAGCATTGCTTCAGTCTTCCTCTCTACGCTCAAGTACGTCCACTGTGGTCAGATGAAGAAACTCGCATGGATGCTGGAGAAACGCTACAAGGAAGCGAAGGAGCTCGGCACTCCCAATAGAGAACACATTTGCGTCACGTGTGCGGCTCCGATTACCAACCGGAAAATTGGCGACTTTGGCAAAAGCAGCAGCACGTGCAAGTTGTGCTTCGGCTACGTGTGCCACAACTGCAAGATCGAGCGCAAATTGAGCTTCGTGACACCGGATCTGCTGCTGGCCCGACGGAAAGTCACATTTTGCGCTGTGTGCTTGAACGACGCGATCCGCGACAATGCCTCCATCGCGGCCAGAGCTCAAATTCTCGCTACCAGCGGCCCTGTCAAGTCACTGCAGCAAATTTCAGCAACGTCCGACGCATCGACGGTCTCAGGATATGCTTCTTCGACTGGTTGATCTTCTCAGTAGTATATACTGGCACATTACACCGCCAGTTTTTTTCTGACCGTAATACACCAACGAGCACTGCTCTGCGCCTTCCTGACCCTCAGCTGCTGAAAACGTCGACACCACCGCTAAGTAGCACCTGGTGCGAAGGAGGTCTCCTCCACACCTCCACACCTCCAAGCACCGCACACAGCAACAATAGGATTGCATCCAAAGGATGTTCATTCTAAAGAAAAAGATCATGGCATTACGAAAGAATAGTTCGCCCTCACCGCCGTTGGCGGAAGACAATGTGGCACGCCTTCATCACACCTTCATTTCCGTTTAGGTATGATAGCGAGTTCTCTCCCTCTCTTCTTCCTCATTCCAGAATCCGCTGTCTCGAGAAAAGATGGTGACGCTGTTCTGTGCAATTGTTGGTGAAGCGGGAAGTGCGTTCCCTGTGGACATCGGCGCGAACAAGTCGGTGGGCCACCTGAAGAAGGCAATCAAGGAGGAGAAGACGAACGACTTGAAGGATGTCGACGCAGACAAGTTGCAGCTCTTCCTGGCGAAGACGGGAGACGGCGTGTGGCTGGATGGAGCTGGTGCGGCATCTGTGGCACTCGATGAGCATGGACACCCGCGAGGCTTTGTGCAGATGGATCCATTGTTGTGGATCAAGAATCCCAAGCACTTTGGAGCGAATTTTCGACCGGGTGAGGACCAAATTCACGTGCTGGTGGTGGTTCCGGAGGGTGCTGTTGGTTCAACGTTATTGCAGCAAGTGAATACCGCCGCACGCCAGGGTGTCGTCTGGTATGGCATGCAGGGATCGGTTGGGAGAGGGGAAGGCATTGATCTAAACGACGAACGAACGCTCTCTCGGAGCGCCGTTACCGCGGGTATCATCGGCCGACTCGAAGAGACGCACGTTGTGCTTGTCAAAAGTCCACCAATGACTGGGAAAACATCACTAGCGACATTAGTGAGCCGCGCCTTGGCCAATAGACAGGGAAGAAAAGAAAAGGCAGCTATATTCAACTTCTCGGCATTGAGGATATCCGAGAGCCAGACTTTTGAGGACGTCTTCAAACAGCAGTGTGAGGTTACCTAGACAGACGCGAGCTTGACGCTTCCAAGTCAAGGCTACATGGTGTATATGGTACTGGATGAGGCGCAAGTGATCTACAGAGAAGGAACGTCCTCCCCGAGACACAAATCTTCTGTGTTTTGGCAACAGGTCAAATATGTTCTCAACGACGCGGCATACAGGGTGAGAATCTTGGTGTTTGCAGCTTATGGCTCTGGTGTTGAGTACACGCGACTCGCTACTCCAATCCAGTTCGACAAAAGAATGGTGTTCACCATTAAAGAGCTGAACTTTAGTCATGACGAAGTCCAAGAGTACGTCAGCAAGTGGTTCGAGGGCATTGCGTTTCTTGAAGGGTCATCCGCGATGGAGGCATTCTGTGCCAATTTGGAAGAGCTGACAGGTGGACACGTTGGTCTGTGCGCGACTGCCATTCATACACTCAACGAAGTGTATTTCTCTCGTAGAAGAAGTGGGAATGATCTTCCATCGGCTGACGCCTGGATCCGTATGCTGCAAAGTGGATCACTGTATCGAGCCAATGATAACGCGCTGTTTGAAACCTTGACATCAACACGTGCTGTAATGATATTGAAAACACTTGACACGGAAGAGCTGGATCGGCTAGAACGCATTGCTTATGGCGCCAATTCTGGTTCTGATGATAACATAGTCGAGCAATGTCTTCGAAAGGGTATTCTGGTTCAAACTGAGCGGCGTTACTCGTTCTCATCGCCAGTGATGTGGCGATTCTTCGTCAAGATGCGCGTTGGTCACATCGTCCGAGCACTTCATGTCCCCAAAACCCTTCCAGGGATGATCGCTCGAGTGATGCGATCGCTCGATTACGATAGCATCCGCCAGACACTTGGCAGAAGTTTGTCGAGCGATATTCCTCTGGAAAGAGCGTGGCAAATGGAATTTTACAAGGCTGCGTATCGCTGCACACCAAGCACTTTTGTGACGTCTATCGATGTGGGTGCGTTGTTTGGATCCAGTGGGTTCGTTGATTTTACAATTCATGGAGGTGACAGCTTTTGGGGCATCGAGTTGTTGCGAGAAGCCAGCAACTTGGCTGAACACATCGAACGGTTTTCGCCTGGTGGTCGCTACTCCTCGCTCGGGTTGAGCGATTTCTGTTTGATTGACTTCAGATGTGTTGCTTCGATCGACGATGTGGCGCTGGAACGTATCGCGGCAGATATGCGCCGCTGCGAAAAGCTCTTCGTCGTGTGCTATGACGCACGAATGGCGAGTGTAGTGGTGCTTAATTCCGCCTTGGATGTCGTCTACCGGGTTCAACCTAAGAAATCAGTTGTAGAGTAAGTCTGAGCTGCCACGTGGGAAATCGGCAATCCGTTCGCCAATTGAATCATTGATACGCCTCCTCGCATAAATCACGCGATGGTTCCAAATCCAGTTGTCAGTGAATGAATAACTTCCAGCCAACAGTATCACCATGCTGCATCTTACAATGACATCGAGCATTGGTTTATGCAAGTACAATAGACATTGGTTCGTTGCGTGTTTCGGACAAGATGTTGGCGTATGGCGCATTTGTGAATCAAATGCACGCTGTTTTGGAAGTGAACACAAGAGCATATCAGTTTCAGTAGCAGACAGTCTCTCCAATACGGTTAAATGCTTTGTTAACGCCGAACCTAAAGCTCTGCTTACGGACATGTTCAGCTATATCAACGATGTCTGTGAGAGAATTCAGACCTACAACGTTGAGAAGTACATGGCTCTGCTGAAATATCAAAGAAAGGACGTCGCTTTTGCCTGTCCGTCGATATATTTTTTTATCATGATAAATATAAAGTTAGTAATATACTGAGATGGCGTACTCATCCGAACAATACCAAGTTAACAAGGAGCGCATTAAGGCGGCGCAGAAGCGCTACTACCAGCGCACACGTGAAGCTCGTTTGTCGTATCAAAAGGGGTACGACGACAAGAACAGAGAGCAGATCCGTGCCCGCAAGCGAAAGACCAAAATCGAACTTAATCAGAGCGAAAACGAACTTAGCACTGAAATCGAACTTAGCTAATTTTTTTTTTTTTTTTGAGATGAAAAAAGTCGCCAGTGATATAAAGTCGATTCTGATACAAGATCTCAATATTATAAAGTCAAACCACAAGGAATAATATAGGTTGATATATATAGCGATGTTTGCTCACGAACTCGAAGGACTACGAAGATTAAATAGTAAACCCATCAAGTGGGGATCGAGCTACCGCCTTAAGGTGCGCGGTCGAACTGGAAAAATGGTTTTCATCGGAAAGCCATCCCACCCCAAGAATCTGCCTTTGGTGGCGAAGCAGTACAAGATCGGCCTCGACAAGTTGGAGAAGCACATGTCTTCAGACTACAAGACTGACCCGCACTATCGCTTTTACAAGGGCAACCACATGGAATCGCACCTATACGAGGGAGTCCAGCCCTCTGAGTTCTACGATAAGATCGCGAACGTTCTTGAGAGTCAGAAGAAAGCCTATAAGGTGAATATCGCTCTTGGGTATGATCTCGTAAGCAAAACCGATGATTCAGAGACGCGATACTTCCATCCTAACTTAGGTAATACCTACGTGTTCGACAAGCCTGTCGCTATTAACAGTAGGGGTGATGTTCGGACGGTAATTTCTGAGATTCGATCCATGGAGCCAACGGATAAACTCAACTACCCCAGCTCTTGATATCAACTTAGGGCTATCACCGGATTTAAGATATACCTCTATCAGCGAGAGCACGCACTTGGCGCCAGTGAAGTTGTTATTCCTAAGATCATTCGCGATAATAAGAGCATCATCAACTTCCCTAAGACCAACAACAAGTGCGTGTCCCACTGCATTGCCCATCACAAGCGGGAGGATCCTAAGAAGGACCCCCGCAAAATTCAAGCGTTGGTGAAGCAAGCGTTCAAGCAGTACTGTGCGTTCAAGGGTATTGGCTTCACGCTGTCTCTTTACCGCAACTTCAAGCCCATTGACATTCTTCAGTTCGACGAGCTTGAAGACTGCTTTAAGCTCAGTATCAATATCTACACTATGGATATTGAGTCGGGAAACGTTGAATGTATCCGTCGCTCTGAGAAAGAGTACGGCTCAATCAACATTCTCTCCCATGAGAATCATGCGCTGTATATCAAGAACATTGACATGCTCCAACGTATCAATGTAAGAAGTGTGATATGGTGTTTGTCAGCTCTGACAAGCTCCGCAACCATACCAAAAATCAGTGCGAACTCGTCAACATTGAATCATTTCCAGCTCAGCCGACTATCTACCGCCCTGCTCAGAATACTATCCGCTCGATACTGACAAAGTACTCTATCAATAATGTCGACCAGTACATCGATCACTTCATCGTCTGTGACTTCGAGGCTATCCTCAAGCCTACGGCTACCCAACACGGGGAGAATACTATCTTCACGAACGAACACATTCCTGTCTCTGTCTCTATAGCAGATAGCTTAACCGAGGAGGCACGTTGCTTTGTCAGCGATGACCCCAAGGAATTACTCAAGGATATGTTTCAGTACATAGCGGCTGTTGGGGAACAGATCCAGCGATACAATGTATCCAAGCATGGATCCTTGCTTCGCAAGATCATCAACGCACATGGCTTAACAGGAATGGTAATTCCAGATGTTCCGACTGGTAAGAAGAACAACACCGCGGATATCGATGCTTGGATTAAGGCCGGTGATTTCGCCATCTTCTTTGATTTCCACAAGAAGTTAGGCTTCGGTAAGCAGCGTTCAGACTGCGGTAAGCTCAAGCAAACAATTGATCAGGTCCCCATCCCTGGTTTCAATAGTGGGCGATATGATGTCAACTTGATCAAGAACGACTTGTTTGCCGTAATCGGCACTGACAATATCGAATCGGTCATCACGAACCCAAGCTACATGTGCATCGCAACATCGGACATGAAGATGCTTGACATTAGCAACTATGTACCAGCTGGCACTAGCTACGACAAGTACCTGACGACTTGCCTTGGCGGGTGCAAATGTGACGACAAGATTCGATGTGTCTGCGGACTTGGTAAGGGTATTTTCCCGTACGAATACATCACCGCTTTTAATGTTCTCAATGAGAGTAATATCCCACCTAAAGCAGCATTCGATGGTAAACTGCGCAACACCAGTATCCCTGGTGATGACTACAAACGTGTTCAGTTTGTCTGGGAGCACTATGGAATGAAGTCGATCAAGGACCTGCTAATTTGGTATAATAACCTCGGCGTTGTTCCATTTATCAAGGCTATTAAGGCCCAACGCGAACTATTCAAACGGTTTGACCTGGACATGTTTACGGACGGTGTATCGCTACCAGGTCTTTCGGAGAAGGTGATGTATCAGACTTGCTTCAATAATCTTCAGCAACCAAGCAAGAAGCCTGCTCAGGCGTTCAGCTTCCCAGCTAAGCGTATGAGTGGATACAAAAGCCAGGACGCTGATGCTAAGCGCGAGTTCAACGTGACTCTGAAGCACCTCGATAAACTACTTCGGCAGCAAAAGAATCTTTGCGGTCTGTGCTACAAGCAACTAACTGCTAATACCGCTTCAGCCGATCGCATCAATAACGAGCTCGGACATATCGATGGCAACATCTTCATTAGTTGTATCGACTGCAACGTTGCTCGAAAGGATATGTCGCTAAAGGGCTTTCGGTACAAAAATCTCCTTGAGTTCAACTCTGATCGACTTGTATATAGCATCGACGAGGAGGAGAAAGACATTTACAGCAAAATGAAGGCCAACATCGCGGGAGACCCTTCAATCATCTTCAATCGATATGCTAAGCGCAACGAAACCAAGATTCGAGGTGGTAAGATCTGCAAGAAGATCATCGGATATAATGCCAACGCCCTGTACCTGTGGGCGCTCGGTAACGAGATGCCTTGTGGACGCTTGACCACCATCGAAGCATACCCATATATCGTCAATGACATCGTTAATGGCAAGATCTTCGGCTTTCTCGAGTGCGATATCCGTACACCTGAGCATTTGAAGGACTACTTCAGCGAGATGACGCCCATTTTCAAGAAAACTCTTATCGACTGCAGCGATGAGAGTGTTATTGGTAAGCACATGTTCGATTACAATGAGAAACGCAAGCAAAGCCGGCTCGCAAACTAATTGGGAGCTACTTTGGAGAAAAGATCCTGATCTACGCACCTCTGCTTAAGGGGTACCTCGCTCATGGAATGGAGATCACTCAGACCTATAGCTTCATCAAGGCCAGCTCTCACAAGGCATTTGCCCCTTTCATGGAAGCTGTGTCAAATGCTCGACGAGAAGGAGACAAAGATAAGGCTAAGGCTATGATTGCTGAGATGATGAAGCTTATAGGCAACAGTGCTTTCGGTCGATCTGGTATGGATATGAGCAAGCACAAGGAGATCAAATGCGAATCCGATGATAAGGCAGTCAAGGCCAAGATTGAGCACTTCACATTCCACGGATTGGAACAGCTCAATGATTCTTGTGAGATCACGATGAAGAAGCGTCGTCTCAAAAATAAGAATCCCATTCATCTTAGTATTGCAATCTATCAGCTAGCCAAGCTTCGCATGCTCCAGTTCTATTACGATTGTATCGACTTCTACTTTGACAGGTTCGACTTTCAATACCAGGAGATGGATACCGATAGTGCCTACATAGCTTTCAGCTGTGAGGATCCCTTTCAGAACTGCATCAAGCCTGAGCTGCGCGAGCACTTCAATCAGCACAAGTATGAGTGGCTCCCACGCGACTACAACAATACCGTTGCCAAATTTGACCGACGCACACCAGGCCTCTTTAAGGACGAATGGTTAGGAGATGCTATGGTCTCGCTGTCATCCAAGAATTACATTTGCTACCTACCTGATGAATCCTACAAGATTAAGGTTTCGGCTAAGGGTGTTCAACAAGGGCGAGGTCGTAATATCGATGTTCTGAACCCAGATGGCTTCGAGACTGTTGTCCATGATCGCATAACGCTGCAAGGTACTAACAACGGGTTTCGACTTAGCAAGGGGACGAAGTCAATTATCACATATAGCCAGACAAAGACGGCGCTTTCATACTATTACGATAAACGTCGTGTGCTTGGGGACGGGATCAGCACAGTTCCGCTCGATATATAGTTTGTATGCTTCTGGGAGGAAAGCATTATTTTTGTGATGTCATATATATATGGAGGTATGGATCAACTTCTGCATAAGCTATATCATGACCCTAAAACGGGTTATATAGGTGCTCAGGCACTATATCATACGGCGAAAGAATTTAATCATAAAATAACGTTCAAGAACGTTAGAGACTGGTATCAAAGTCAGACTGATATACAGCGTTTTCATGATCAGAAGAAGCGGTTTAATGGATTCAAAATTGCTTCATATAGTCCCAATTCATGGCAGATAGATCTTGCATTTTGGGATAAGAAACCTATTTTGACGGCTGTCAATATCAACTCGAGGCTTGGCTACGCATAGCTGCTATCAAACAAGACCGCTCCAATAGTTTTAACTGCTATCAAAGCATTTGTACGACTCCACAAAGTAGACATTATCACGAGTGTTAACGAAGCTGAATTTGTGAATGCACAGGCCCAAGCATTCTTTAAACTCAAAAAGATTGAGCACTTTAATAACGAGCCTGGTGATCATGGGACAATGGGTAAAATTGAGCGTTTTAATAGGACAATCAAGCAGAGGCTAACCAAGATCTCACCAAAGCGTATCACCCAAAAGATGATAGGTGATGTCATTGCCAACTATAATTCAACGTTCCATAGATCCATTGGTATAACTCCAAACGAGGCTAAAGGTAAGGTAATGGAGGCGGATCTGAATCACAATCAAGCAGAAGCCGATAAGGTCGAGAACGAGTTTGAGGTTGGCTCAAACGTATTGTATCGCCTCAAAAAGAAAACATTTGATAAGGAAGCTGCTCACTGGAGCAAGGCTATTTACACGGTGGTCGGTATTGATGGCTATCGAGTTGAGATTCGTTCCAGAAATGGGCACACGCTTTACAAAGCCCCAAATGACTTAAAGATAGTGAAAGCAGATACCACCGATGCAACCATCAATCGTGGCGACATTCTCGAAGCCGAGAAGATCTTAGAGCACAAAAACATGAAGAATGGGAAGTATAAATACCTCATCCAATGGGTAGGTAATGAGCCAGACTCGTGAGAGCCGCAAGATAATCTGTGATTAATCAACAAGAATAGGCGAAGCGCTTTAGAAAAGAAATATTTTAAGGAGCTAAATGTCAAGTGATATAAAGTCGAGAAGCTTTACGGAAATTGATTTCCGTACAAGACCGATAGGAGTCTTTGTTTGTATGGATCTTAACATATTTTTCTTAGACATCTTCTTTCTCAGCTTCTTCAGGATCTCTGGTATTGTCGTAAACGTACTTGCATGTTGGATCGTAATCGCTGTACTCAACATCACCCATGATTTCTCGCGTATACATATAGATATAACCTCGCCATGAGTTGCAATGGTGCGGGCAAAGCCCCACCCGGACGGACTTCGTCCTGTCAAGCAATCACACTTAATGATAAACCGTGTTCGAGAGATGCTCTAGGGTGTGGATATTGTACTCAACATTCAAAACACTACAAAATCGATATGTTCAAGAAGGAGCTCAAACGCATGCACGAACGGATGCGTCTATACAGTCAGAAGTTAAGCAAGCTACATTCAATGCTATCAGACGTTCAGCGGCTTGACGAAATCAAATATCGGCTTCACATGCTCAATCCGAACAGGCCATACAGCTTCATCTGCAGTGATATTAAGCACAGAGATAGCCTCGAGAAAATATTCGATCTACCGTATGACGAGTGTCTGCCTGTCTATATCAATCTACTCGATAGGCGTAATAGGATCGTGCACAAGCATACGATGCAATTATGGGGTGAAAAAGAGCAAATAGAGCCGACTAAATATAAATCGAGATTTCGTAAATAAAATATAAATTCTCGTATATAAGCATCAAATATGTTTCCATCGTTTACCAGCCTTGCCGATAGAGAGCGAAAGCGCATTGATTTACTCGATCGCGTTAAGCTCCGTGTCAAGCAAAATGAAGTGAAAAGAGTCATGTATGCAGAGACATCATGGGCGAGCGATGTTAATTCTACCATCTCCCTTGCTAAGCGTTCTACTCAGGACGCATCTGAGCAGGCTGAAGATGGTGATTTAAAAAAGCCACTAATTTCAACTGAGGCTCAAACGATGTCAAGTTTAACAAACTCCCAGGAAATCCCTGAAGTTAAAAGGCCTGTGATGGTTGATGCAGAAGTCATCGCTAAACCACTGATGAAAGATGCAGAGGTTGGCAATAGTTCAAAATTGGTTGATAGTGAAACGAATACAAATCGGGTCAAAACGGTGGATGTTGGGGTTGACAATACTCCCTCAGTGAAGGAATCAGAAGCAAATACAAATGCTAGAATGATAAATTATGATACCGAGGAACAGGTGTATGCTCGAGAGTGGATTAAATCTCACTTTGAGACTCATCCAAACTGAGTTGCTTTCAGAATGTATGCTATTCTAAAGACAACCCTTCAACCTGATACAAGGTACGTAATTGGGTCAAATGGATCATTACGAAGTACGAAAACGGATAAGAAAAGCAAACGATATGCGGCATATGATTGGGTTGCGACAAGAGCGAAAATCGAAGACATTTACTTCACCGGAGAGAGCAACTCAATTGACGAGGTTGATGCAATGAGAGCTGAAGAAGCCAGAATGCGCAAGTTTAATCAATTAGAGCATCAAGTGGATACACGAGAGCAAATGCTTAAACAATTGGAAGCACAAACCCGAATCGCTAAATCACAGGGCGAGGCCAAGCGTAGATTGTCTAATCCATCTTCAAACGATGACTCTAATAGAAGCAGGCAGCGACTTGAAGACAGTTTCGCTTTTGATACCGGCACATCTACGACCTCCGATGAAGAGGAGAGCAAGAGAAGACTACGATCTATGATTTTACGTTACAAAGCGAGGATTGAAACAGTTGGCCTGAGTAAAAGCATAATACCTATATTTAATGATAATAGCACTAATTCTGACAATGACGTTTATCTATAGATCCGAGAAAAGACACTTGGTGTGTTTGGAAAGGATTCCGATAGGTTTAGACCAGCTAAGACCGATGAAGTGAATTGGGTAGCAACACTCAATGCATTCATCAAAATGATGAGCCTTACGGCTCCGCACTTGGCAGAGTCTCGAATAAAATAATGTCTCCAACGCCTGGTGTCGAAATAGAGGGGTCAGAGCCTATTCGACGTGGTGTCCGTAGTGGTAGAGACGCTGGCATGGATCCCAAGCTAACTAACGCTGATAACGAAGCTAAGAGCATAATGTTCGACTTTTACCAAGAGCTTCACGCAAAAGGACTCACTACGCCCTTTGATCTATATCCGATCGTACGATCCAATGGAACGATTAAAAAGCATCAAGGCTACTACTTCGCCGAGCCAACCGGCAGTCGCACATTCAACATTAAAAACGAAAGCAACGCACAGGTATCTGGATCTGTCTTTAAAAATCTAATGAAGAACATTCATTGGATGGATACCTTCACATCGTTGTTGGACGGTTTTGAGAGATTAGATGAGCACCTAAGCAAGAAACACACCAAAACCGCCAAGGAGAAGCGACTTGAGATGAGTCTTAAAAAGAATTTTTCGATCACTGACTGAGTGCTGCTAAGGCACACTAAATCGTCCGACCCTAATTCAAGTCGCATTAAAGAACGATCTATTGATGGTGCGTTCGATGAAATTAACCATCTACACAGTTAGTCTTAAATAGCATATCAGGACTATGGAGAAGCTCTAAAGAGACTGGAGGAGGCACGGGAGTTAGTTAAATCCACAAAGACAACTAAAGGCCTTATAGCTGCAAAGTCGGCGATAAAGGCAGCTGAAGCCGCGATAAAAGCCACCAGGTCAATCTATCAAGCTAGGGTTAAGGCTTACACGGAAGCTTTGCATTCTCCCGATGAGGCATTCGATAAGTCCGTTCGAGGATTTGTCGATAAACAAAACGATCGCGCTGTGAAATCCACGATGGGGGACATGCTTAGTCACATGAGCGGTAGTGGACTGAAGGGTCGAGGACTCCGCGGGGCGGGCATGAAACCTTTGGAGGGCGTCTCCCGTAATAAAGGTCAAACCTACAGCTTGAATGATATTCAAGGCTTGGCAACTCCCAGTGCTTATATATACAGAAAGCTCGGATCCAAGTTCATCCGATTGCCTGATCTTGATAAACGAACTCTCACGATCGTTCAGCCAAATCGTCGTAAGGCAGGTCCAATGCGCGAGATCAGTGATGCCCTACAGGCGATGATAAAGGATCTTGTCTATAAAAACAACATCGAACAGCAGCAGTATGATAAGCTATCCACGGATGATAAGAAGCTCTTTGAGGAGATATTAGAGGTGACGCATCTCCAGTATAATTTTGCTGAGCAGCTCGAAGATCCTCTAGATAATCTTCGTATGGAATACGATAAGCTTGAGGGCGAATTAATGCTTGGCAATGATAATCCTTCGATTCTAAAGCAACTCAAGGTGGTCTGTGTGGATATGTATAGCAACAAGCTAATTTCGGATAATGAATTTAAGTCAATTATCACAAGGTTGTTATAGAGAAAGATGCTAATACTCGATCCAAGACTAATTTCCAAAAGCGCTGGCCTCTATCAGCTCAATGCTGATCGAAATCTCACTGAGCTTAAGCATCTAATGAAGGATCTAATTATTAAGGAGACTCCTCGTGCAGATCGCCCTATGGTATGGGCAAGCGAATCGAAGCCATTCTCTACGAAGTCAGTAGCTACTCAAACTGAAACAGTTGAGGGAGGTCGAATGTGGGCGTACAAGCCTAAAAAAGAAGCAACCTAAGACCTTCGCTCTATGAGTCTTAAAAAGTTAAAGTTTTTTTCACGACGGTGGGGAAGAGGAGGCTCGTTCAAGTTCGTCAAGGCGAGATAACACAGCATCCAATTGCTTTTGCTGCCGAAGCACGAGCTTATGAAGTAAGCAACTTATTTTGCTGTAATCTACAGTGAATTGAAGACCCTTGAGATCGACTCTATCATCCTCTATTTCTAAATCTGGATTGCTAACATAATTTATACAATGCGGAAGCCCAGCTAGGAGGAGGTCCTGTGCCCGGTAGCCTAGCAACAGAGGACTATTATGAGAATCAGCTTTGTATTTGAACATTAATGGTTCAGCGCGGAGAAGAGAATCGCATACACTATCTTCCACTTCCTCGAAACAGTGCTTTAGACGAGCATCGGAATAGGTATAATATGCCGTGCTACTCAACATTAAACCAGCGCATGCTATAGCAACCGCTACATTGCTAATAAGACCTGTAGTGCTGACTAAGCCGCCGCTCTGTTTAAGGTAAGCTACGCCAGTTGCTCCTGCATCGATTGTGGTACTGACAGTCGTTCCAACATACAGCCCATACAATGGTGAATTGTTGCCTATCCCTACGCGCCTCGTGCTTGTTAAAATCATTTGAGTACTATTACCTGTACCGAATCGAAGATCATTTGTAGTACTTGTTCCAATCCAAGCTGCATTGGTCGATGTTCCTGTAGCCCCATTTGATACTTCAACCTGAAATTTGACTGGCGTAGCGTTAGAACCAATAAACTGACAGCATCTGGTATAGCTTCCATCTAGAAAATTAGTTCCATCCGCTGTAATATTGAGAAATTCATTGCTGTATGTAGCAGTACTCAAACCAATGTGAAACAGGGCGAGCAGCGCTCTGTTTCAGGCATGCACCGTATGCGCTTTAGAAATGAGGAACCGTAGAAGTACTTAGAGTTTGTATGCAATGAATAGAAATACGCGGCGTCGCGTATTTCTAAAGCAATACAAAAGACTCGTGAACTTTAACTGAAAATAGAAAACTGAATTGACTGGCAGCCCTGCTGCCTTAGCAAACCCTACTGTAGAATATCTATAGCGTAGTGAGGGCCGACGGGTGGCCCTCACGCGTCTGCGTGACGTGCAAGCGCGTGGTTGGTCAGAAAGCTTCGTCTTTCTAGCCATTTATCGTGCGCTAAGTGTAGCGGGGCTACACCGAATAGTGACATGGGTTCAACTATTCTGGGTGGTGTGTCAAACACTACTGACACATCACGGACACAAGTGGGTACACAGTACCACTTGCTCTGAGAGCCAACCAATGGGGCTGCTCAGGCTTTATATAGGTTTCACTATAGTACATTTGTAGTTTGTATTGCAGGCCAAATTATGAATCATCCTATAAATATATTCAGTCTTAATTCTACCTTAGTCTTGGTAACTCGTCCCCTTAGGCCAGGGACCAGTGAACTGCCGTTCACTAGGAGTTTGTATACTCCTGCACACTTCCTCTGTGCAAGGTGCTGTGTGACCCCCGTCACACTAAGCGCCCGCCAAAGTCTGCTCGCTTTGGCGGCTCGAAATGATTATAAACCTTGTGTGTGGCACACACAAGGGGTTTGCATTCATTGTGTGTATAGTCGTATCCGACTATACGTATAGTGGTGTGCGCCACACTAATTTGCGTGACCCTGTTACTCCAACCCCCTCTCAAAGTGCGACTATGCCATATGACGGTGCACAGTTGCCCCCGTTTTCTCTCGGCACTTCTCGTCTTCTCGCCTGCGAGGAGACACCGCGCTCATTTTCCGATGAGCGTGCCAAGCCCCGACGCTTCCGCGGGCAGTATGGATGCCCCGCAGCGTAGCAAGATATCCGTGCACGTTTGACGTGGAGAAGACCTCCACCACCAGTCTTCCGCCTGCGCCGGCATCGTTGCCGGCGGACCGCCATGCGGCGAGGTCCCTTGGACCCTCGCTGTGGATGAAGACATCGGAGGATATCAAGCACCTCCGATGGAGCCATGATGCTCAAGAAGGGGGACCGCATGCTCTCTTCGACGACAGCCCCATCATTGATGATGAGGTTGCCAAAGGACTCGGCCTCGCGGCCGATTCCGATGAGCGACGCGACTACTACGCGTCGCTGTACTTGCAACAGCGATTTTACAAGCCGCTGTAGCCTCGTTCAAGGAGCCAAGTCAGCGCGACTGTGGCCCTTGCACAGGGATGGAACCAGATCGTTCAGAACTGGAACACGAAGGACGGGGCCGCGGCATTCCGCGTGCGTCTGCTCAAGCAGCAGACGCAGTACTACGAGAGGGACACGACAGGTCGTGTTGCTCGTTTGCACGAACTCAGTGCTCGTGCTGGCATTCCGTGTGCCGTGCCACGGGACGTGAAGTGTCCGAGTTGTCCGCCCCAGGCGGACAGACTCACTGAGAGGGACGTCGACGGGTACACGCAAGTTCGTGTACCTACGGAGGTGTCGGAATGGCGCGATGAGGTCTTCCCAGACGCTGGGAAGAGAGAGCCACCTCCCGATCGAAGCGTCCCCTATGGTAGCGCCTTTGGCTACTATAGCATCGAGCCGAGGGCTAGCCCCGACACGGCCGTAGGTGGTGGCGCTGCTCGTACGCCATCACCATTTCCGGAACGTCCTGGACAAGGACGTCCCGCGGTTCCCACGTGTCGTGTTGGGGAGGCCATCCTCTCCAACGACATCGAAAACGACGCTGACCTCGGCCAGTCCGTCGCTCCCGGTGAGCTACGATTCGCTCGACAATCCAAGGAATTGAGCCGTCGGCGGCCCGCAAAGGTGCCGCCGGCGGCGGGAACACTCCGCGATCAGCCGCAGGCGGCCGATCAACTTCGTCTGAACGCAGACTACGATGCGTTCCGGCGCCAGGTGTGGGAGGTAGTCTCTGACTACGGTCAGAGACTCTCGAACCTCTCGTCACAGGTGGCGAGTGCTCGCGAAGCTGCCGATCAAGCTCAAGCTCGGAACGTCGAGCTTGAGAAGAAGTTCGCTGCGCTCGTGAAGGGCGTGAACATACGCCCTTCGCGCTCTGGCTTGTCGCACGGGTCTGGCGACGAGCCGTAGTCGACTCTACATGTTCAACCTCGCTCGTTCCCAACGAGCGGGCAGGCGTATCATGTTCGCGATAAGCCTTCAGTCTGCCGACGTAGAACGTCGGGTGCAGACGCATGCTGGACGGTATGTCCAGCGTGTACGCTGTGCCTTGGCGAGCCAACACACGGAACGGACCAATGAAGCGCGGAGCGAGCTTGCCCGCCCCAAAGTCCGAGACTGCATGTCTAGGCAAGTTCTGCGTAGACAGTAAAACCAATGAATTCTGTTCGAACTCACTAATGTTGTTCCTTGACTTCCTGTCTGCGTTCATCTTCTGTCGATCGACAGAAGATGCGATCGCGTCTCGGTCTTGAACGAACCTCTCCGCGTTCACGTTGATCGTCTCGACCAGCGTGTCTTCTTCCTGTGACTCCGTGCCCGGCACGGAGTGCTCTTGATCTTGAACATCCACATGGTCGGTGGATGTATCCTTGTCTCTTGATGTGACGTCGCGGAGCGACGTCACGGCCTTGATCGCATCTTGCGTTTCGGTGCTCGACTCCGAGTCGAACACGCCGTCGCTGTTGGTCACGTCTGCTCCCGGGGCAGGTAGGAGACGAGTCGCTTGTCGTCCCATCGCTCCGGGAGCGATGGGGTCTTGATGACCTTGGGCATTACCTGTCGCATCCGTGCCCGGCACGGACGCGTTAGCATTAGCGGCGTCTACACCCGGTGTAGGCGCAAAGCGCACTCGTTTTTGACGAGCGGCTCCAGCTCGCGTTAGCACGGTCAACGCCTCGTTGACTGTGTCGCTGTCTTGTGGGCGTCTGACGCTCACAGATTCTTCCCCACTCAAAGGAGCAGTTACCCCACCGAGAATGGCTGGTACTCGTGGATGCCGCATGGCATTCACGTAAAACGGCGTATGTCCCGTCGAGGCATGCACCGAATTGTTGACGGCAAACACTGCCACCGGTAGACAGTCGCTCCACTCGGTGAACGAGTGGGCGTAACTCTTGAGGATGTCACAGAGCACGCGATTAACGCGCTCGGTCCGCCCATCCGTTTGGGGATGTTCGGCTGTCGACATTGACAGCCGTGTGCCAAGGAGGGCAAAGACCTCCTTCCAAAACGCGGCCGTGAATCGAGGGTCACGGTCGGACACTATCTCACGGGGCATCCCGTGAGCTCTGAAGATCAGGTCCACGAACAGACGAGCCGTCTGTTTGGACGTGACCTGTGTCGGCACCGCAGCAAGATGTACCATCTTGCTGAAGCGGTCGACAAAGACCGCTATGCCAGTCCGACGCTTGGCGTCGGGCGGCAACCCGAAGACGAAGTCCATACTAATGGACTCCCAACACTCTGCCGGGATTGGCAGAGACTGCAGCGGTGCTTGTGAAGCCAAAGTCGGCTTCACACGTTGGCACGCTTCGCAAGCACGAACGTACTTTCGCACCCACTTGTACTGGCGAGACCAGTAGAAGTCACGCGAGAGAAGGAGATACGTCTTCTCTCGACCTGGATGCCCGGCCAATGGGGCATCATGATACTCGAACATGATCCGCAAACGCAGATCATGGTCGTTGGAGACGACGATGCGCGCGTCATCGTCGTCAGCTGCGCTGTAAAACAGCAAACCTTCGTGTGCACGGTATCTGTAATGGGCCCCTCTGGCCTATTACATTGATTATGCGATCACAGATTGGTGTGGTTCACACACTGCTGTCATGGAGGTAAAGGTGGCGTAAATATGGTCAAATGTTTGCTCACATCCACCCATGGCACAATCAGTGATTACGCCAAGTGTTCTCTGTACTTCTTTGTGCATGATGATGGTTCCTCACCTGGGACATTATTTGGTGACAAGGCCGGCGTGTCACCTGAGTTCTTGTGGCCAATCACAAGACGCCACGTGGCAGGAAGATTCTTCGAAGGAGAATCTTCAAGTTCAACCTGATTCAACCCAAGGTTTCATACTACGTGTGTAGGTTAAATTACATTCAACCTCAAGGGCCCCTAGTGGTTTTATTCATAGGATTCAGGAACCATAAGCTCATTTCAATTCAGTTGCAAACTTTCCCTCAAGTACTCAAGTCGCCTTCCTCCCTCCAAGTCAGGAGTCGTCTCCAAGTCGGGAACGCTTCCTCAACCGCACAAGCGTGCGTGCCGTGTTTTGGGGACTGCTGTAAACAGCGCCCCATTACATAATAGCGACAGGCTTGTCGAACACGTAGGTATTACCTAAGTTAGGATGGAAGTATCGCGTCTCTGAATCATCGGTTTTGCTTACGAGATCATACCCAAGAGCGATATTCACCTTATAGGCTTTCTTCTGACTCTCAAGAACGTTCGCGATCTTATCGTAGAACTCAGAGGGCTGGACTCCCTCGTATAGGTGCGATTCCATGTGGTTGCCCTTGTAAAAGCGATAGTGCGGGTCAGTCTTGTAGTCTGAAGACATGTGCTTCTCCAACTTGTCGAGGCCGATCTTGTACTGCTTCGCCACCAAAGGCAGATTCTTGGGGTGGGATGGCTTTCCGATGAAAACCATTTTTCCAGTTCGACCGCGCACCTTAAGGCGGTAGCTCGATCCCCACTTGATGGGTTTACTATTTAATCTTCGTAGTCCTTCGAGTTCGTGAGCAAACATCGCTATATATATCAACCTATATTATTCATTGTGGTTTGACTTTATAATATTGAGATCTTGTATCAGAATCGACTTTATATCACTGGCGACTTTTTTCATCTCAAAAAAAAAAAATTTTTTAGCTAAGTTCGATTTCAGTGCTAAGTTCGTTTTCGCTCTGATTAAGTTCGATTTTGGTCTTTCGCTTGCGGGCACGGATCTGCTCTCTGTTCTTGTCGTCGTACCCCTTTTGATACGACAAACGAGCTTCACGTGTGCGCTGGTAGTAGCGCTTCTGCGCCGCCTTAATGCGCTCCTTGTTAACTTGGTATTGTTCGGATGAGTACGCCATCTCAGTATATTACTAACTTTATATTTATCATGATAAAAAAATATATCGACGGACAGGCAAAAGCGACGTCCTTTCTTTGATATTTCAGCAGAGCCATGTACTTCTCAACGTTGTAGGTCTGAATTCTCTCACAGACATCGTTGATATAGCTGAACATGTCCGTAAGCAGAGCTTTAGGTTCGGCGTTAACAAAGCATTTAACCGTATTGGAGAGACTGTCTGCTACTGAAACTGATATGCTCTTGTGTTCACTTCCAAAACAGCGTGCATTTGATTCACAAATGCGCCATACGCCAACATCTTGTCCGAAACACGCAACGAACCAATGTCTATTGTACTTGCATAAACCAATGCTCGATGTCATTGTAAGATGCAGCATGGTGATACTGTTGGCTGGAAGTTATTCATTCACTGACAACTGGATTTGGAACCATCGCGTGATTTATGCGAGGAGGCGTATCAATGATTCAATTGGCGAACGGATTGCCGATTTCCCACGTGGCAGCTCAGACTTACTCTACAACTGATTTCTTAGGTTGAACCCGGTAGACGACATCCAAGGCGGAATTAAGCACCACTACACTCGCCATTCGTGCGTCATAGCACACGACGAAGAGCTTTTCGCAGCGGCGCATATCTGCCGCGATACGTTCCAGCGCCACATCGTCGATCGAAGCAACACATCTGAAGTCAATCAAACAGAAATCGCTCAACCCGAGCGAGGAGTAGCGACCACCAGGCGAAAACCGTTCGATGTGTTCAGCCAAGTTGCTGGCTTCTCGCAACAACTCGATGCCCCAAAAGCTGTCACCTCCATGAATTGTAAAATCAACGAACCCACTGGATCCAAACAACGCACCCACATCGATAGACGTCACAAAAGTGCTTGGTGTGCAGCGATACGCAGCCTTGTAAAATTCCATTTGCCACGCTCTTTCCAGAGGAATATCGCTCGACAAACTTCTGCCAAGTGTCTGGCGGATGCTATCGTAATCGAGCGATCGCATCACTCGAGCGATCATCCCTGGAAGGGTTTTGGGGACATGAAGTGCTCGGACGATGTGACCAACGCGCATCTTGACGAAGAATCGCCACATCACTGGCGATGAGAACGAGTAACGCCGCTCAGTTTGAACCAGAATACCCTTTCGAAGACATTGCTCGACTATGTTATCATCAGAACCAGAATTGGCGCCATAAGCAATGCGTTCTAGCCGATCCAGCTCTTCCGTGTCAAGTGTTTTCAATATCATTACAGCACGTGTTGATGTCAAGGTTTCAAACAGCGCGTTATCATTGGCTCGATACAGTGATCCACTTTGCAGCATACGGATCCAGGCGTCAGCCGATGGAAGATCATTCCCACTTCTTCTACGAGAGAAATACACTTCGTTGAGTGTATGAATGGCAGTCGCGCACAGACCAACGTGTCCACCTGTCAGCTCTTCCAAATTGGCACAGAATGCCTCCATCGCGGATGACCCTTCAAGAAACGCAATGCCCTCGAACCACTTGCTGACGTACTCTTGGACTTCGTCATGACTAAAGTTCAGCTCTTTAATGGTGAACACCATTCTTTTGTCGAACTGGATTGGAGTAGCGAGTCGCGTGTACTCAACACCAGAGCCATAAGCTGCAAACACCAAGATTCTCACCCTGTATGCCGCGTCGTTGAGAACATATTTGACCTGTTGCCAAAACACAGAAGATTTGTGTCTCGGGGAGGACGTTCCTTCTCTGTAGATCACTTGCGCCTCATCCAGTACCATATACACCATGTAGCCTTGACTTGGAAGCGTCAAGCTCGCGTCTGTCTAGGTAACCTCACACTGCTGTTTGAAGACGTCCTCAAAAGTCTGGCTCTCGGATATCCTCAATGCCGAGAAGTTGAATATAGCTGCCTTTTCTTTTCTTCCCTGTCTATTGGCCAAGGCGCGGCTCACTAATGTCGCTAGTGATGTTTTCCCAGTCATTGGTGGACTTTTGACAAGCACAACGTGCGTCTCTTCGAGTCGGCCGATGATACCCGCGGTAACGGCGCTCCGAGAGAGCGTTCGTTCGTCGTTTAGATCAATGCCTTCCCCTCTCCCAACCGATCCCTGCATGCCATACCAGACGACACCCTGGCGTGCGGCGGTATTCACTTGCTGCAATAACGTTGAACCAACAGCACCCTCCGGAACCACCACCAGCACGTGAATTTGGTCCTCACCCGGTCGAAAATTCGCTCCAAAGTGCTTGGGATTCTTGATCCACAACAATGGATCCATCTGCACAAAGCCTCGCGGGTGTCCATGCTCATCGAGTGCCACAGATGCCGCACCAGCTCCATCCAGCCACACGCCGTCTCCCGTCTTCGCCAGGAAGAGCTGCAACTTGTCTGCGTCGACATCCTTCAAGTCGTTCGTCTTCTCCTCCTTGATTGCCTTCTTCAGGTGGCCCACCGACTTGTTCGCGCCGATGTCCACAGGGAACGCACTTCCCGCTTCACCAACAATTGCACAGAACAGCGTCACCATCTTTTCTCGAGACAGCGGATTCTGGAATGAGGAAGAAGAGAGGGAGAGAACTCGCTATCATACCTAAACGGAAATGAAGGTGTGATGAAGGCGTGCCACATTGTCTTCCGCCAACGGCGGTGAGGGCGAACTATTCTTTCGTAATGCCATGATCTTTTTCTTTAGAATGAACATCCTTTGGATGCAATCCTATTGTTGCTGTGTGCGGTGCTTGGAGGTGTGGAGGTGTGGAGGAGACCTCCTTCGCACCAGGTGCTACTTAGCGGTGGTGTCGACGTTTTCAGCAGCTGAGGGTCAGGAAGGCGCAGAGCAGTGCTCGTTGGTGTATTACGGTCAGAAAAAAACTGGCGGTGTTTTGTGCTAGACTCTACTACACTTCTCCCTTTGGCTGTAGTGGTTTGCTCTTGTGCTTGCGTAAAGAAATCTATCTTGTGATAAATAGCCAAACGAGATACCTGTATTGGAATTGCTATCTCTGAATCAGAGAGATTGATGTCCACTCCGGCTAGCTCGCCATCTTATCTTTCAACAAAGATAGTTTTTACTACCATTTGTCAATTGCCTCGATACGAATTCAATGCGTCCTCGACTTCGTGACAGGTGCGAGTAAAACGTCTGGGTTGGTTGCGGCCTCTGTATCCTTGTCTATCTAAACGCACAAGCTTGAGTCAACGCAACAGCTGCACCAGCCTCGATCGTGGGCCACCGGATCAACTTACTTACCACTTCGCGCTTTCCTAGTCAAAGTATCAACAAGCTCGCCCCTCGTTCATCGACAACAACTAGCTGACGGTTCTTCCATCCATGGTGAAAGGCCGGTTCACCGTGAATCCGTTCAATGAGCTGCATCTGACACCTTCGGACGTCGACGACCTGCAAAACCTCGTGGGCTCGATCCTCGACGCCAACATTTCACGGTATGAGGAGATCCTTTTCAAGGAGCACTGCCGAATCGACCCGGAACACTGGAAACTTGTCAAAAGCCGTGACAACACCAAGGTTTACTCTGAGCGGAACTATGGCTCCAGCCGGGTCGGACCGCAACTTCAGTCGAATTCGGGGAAGTCGCCCGACTTGCCTTCGCTCCTCTGCTTCGGAACCGCAGTCGGTGATATGGAAGACATGATGTTCGGCGTCGTGAACCCGACACTCGAGATCATGAGGATCAAGGCGTCGTACGTCGACGATATCAGCGGTGCTGCCGTGCTTTCGACCATCACGGAGCCTTCGCTCGAGGACCCGTTCAAGTCGATGGTCGTCAAGTGGATGGAGTTCGATCTACCCTTGCAGTCTGTGGGTCTTGTCCGAAACCGCGACTACATTTACGTCGAAGGCACCAACGTCGTGCAGCTGTCGAACGGAGAGAAAGTTGGCTATCACATTCTGCACTCGGTGAATTTTCCAGAGACCCACGATCTCCCGGGACGCGTCCGAGCCAATACGTCGATCTGTGGTATCTTCCGCCAAGTTCGACCCAATGCTTGTGAAATCTACGTCACCGGTCTGATGGACCTGGGTGGTGATATGATCCGCAAGCTGGTGGTGCCCAGCATGGCGACGGCGTTCCTGTCGACATTGAAGTACGCGCACTGCGGACAGATGAAGAAGCTCGCGTGGATGCTTGAGAAGCGGTACACGGAGGCCAAAGAGCTGGGCACGCCCAACCGCGAACTCATCTGCGTGACGTGTGCGTGTGCCATTACGAGTCGCAAAATAGGTGACTTTGGCAAGAGCAACAGCACGTGCAAGTTGTGCTTTGGCTACGTGTGCCACAACTGCAAGATCTCCAAGAAGCTGAGCTTCGTGACTCCAGATCTGCTGCTGGCCCAAAGGAAGGTCACGTTCTGTGCAGTATGTGTGAACGAAGCGATGAGAGCCCCCGCGTCTGAAGCAGCACGCGCTCAGATCATTTCGACGAATGGCGGATACTCCAAGAGTGTCCCGTACCCGTCCAACGCGTCCACCGCCAGCTCGATGTCGGAAGGAAGTTTTTCACTAGGATAGCTAGGTAGGTAACGTGACGGACTGAACGGCGTTCGCGCTGTTCTAGAAAATGTTTACGTGCTGGAATAAATAATGTTGTTTGCATGCCAAATCAAGCAACGTAGTATAGCGATGGTGACTCAAGATAACACCTCGTACATGCGACTCTTAAATTTTCATTCTCGTTATGGTATATTCATTAAGAATGATCTCGAGAGATCTTTACGTTCGGACTGGGCTACTACCTATGAATGAAGGCACTACATCTTTCACTCCCCAGCAGCCCGTTTACCGAGTGGGCTTTCGTTTGAGGTCCTTCTCAGGGTCCCGTTCCCACGTTGGTTTGAAGAAGTCGCCTTAGTTGATTCGGTATCCTCGGCAAAACTGCGGAGTTCGAGGCCGGTTGGTGACTTGGAGGAGCCCAAGCTGCCACAAGTTTTTCGCGGCGTTGGTGTCACGCTCCCAGTAGTTCGCTCTGCAAACTATATTTCCGCAGACGCGCACATTCCTCGACCTCTTGGTTTCTCTCGCACCGGGGATCTTGAACGGCATGTCCACCATCGGTCCCGAGCACTCAGAGCAAAGATAACTGGCGCGGAATTCGTTGACCATGACGAGGGTTGCGCGGCGAGAGAGTTCTAGTGCGAACCTCTTTAGCGGGACGTGCATGTGGCCCGCGAGATGAGTCTGGCTGCTCCATTTCCTGAGAGCCACGCACACGTCACGGTCCACGGTCGGGACGACACGCTTGGCGAGTTTTGCCACGGCCTTGCGTTTGAATCGCGACACCGTGAATCTCCACTTTCGAAACCCTTTGAGAGCGCAGAACTCCAACATGGAGTTGACGTTCTTCCAGATGTGCTCGTAGCGAGAGAGCAGGGACGCCGACGACGAAGTCTTGAACGATGGCATGTCCTTCACAAACGCACCATAGCGCGGATACCTCTTCTTCAGGTTTTCGAACCAGAATGCATGGTGCTCGACACGACTCATGTGTCGGCACTCTCGGGACGTGACTTGTAGGACGTGAGCATTGTCACGCAGGAAGTGAGTCCGGCGCCTGACGCCGTGTTTCCGCGGACGGTGCTTTGGGTGGTGCCTGTGGCAGATCTCGCACCACCCCTCCACGTCACACTGCGCTCTGCTGCGTCTCTTGCGTCGGTGGCGACGACGGCGGTTCCTGCTGCGCTTCTTGCCATGGCGTCTGCCGCCAACGTGGCCTGGACAGGTACTGCACCAACCGGGCATGGAGCATGGCTCTTCCGGTGCGTTGCAGACAAACTCCAGCATAGGACGGCTGTATGCCGTCAGCATCATCCGTAGACCTGGGTCAATTCCGATCAACGTATTTGGTATATACTTCGGAGAAAGAGCAGGTCGTTCAAGAGGAGCAGGAATTGACGTCAGCACAGCAGCACTGTAGCCATTTATGGAGATCTGATACTCAAAGTTGCGCCTTGGAACGCCAATTCGGGGATCCACAGTATGGCTGACGCAGTCTCCGAGGTTGAACACCGTGGTCCACATTCGCTCGCGTACTTCTTGGAACTCCGTAGGCGTGGCATACGTCCGATGGCCACGAGAGTTTGTGGACTTGTAGAGACCAAAGACATCCTTGCCCGTAGTTGCCAAAACTTGTTTTGCGACTTGGTAGAGCACCTCTGTCGTGACCGGGAAGAACGATGGCACACAGGAGGTGGGCTGCGGCAGCAACGTAAAGAGCCGGCACCATTTCGGGATCTCGTCTTGGTCGTGCATTGGCTCCATCTCCTTCAACATGTCGTAGAGCTTGCCTAGAAATAGCACTTCGTGGCTAGCGATGTTCGCAGCTGTAGGAGGCAGTTCTAGCCACTCAAGCCATTGCTTTTCGGTGTCCATGAGGGTGGTGGAGCTCGACTTTAGTCGAGCGACCATGGCCTCAGCTGCTCCCCGCGGATACGCAAGCTGCAGGCTAATGAATTTGACAAGCCGCGCCTCGAAGTTCGTTCGGACGTGTTGCTTCGCCGCAACGAGCATGTCATTCGCCAGTTCTTTGATAGCGGTGCTTGAATCGAATAGCGTAGGTGGTATATACGACATGACCCTCGATCGCGAAGCCTTGTAGACGTTGATGGACTCCTCTAGTGCAGCGTTAGCCGAGGGTTTTGGCGCGGGCCTCTGTTCGTCACCAAAGACAGCAGTGCAGCACCGGCAGAACGTAGCTTGGTCCAGCTGTAGGGCATTCTCCATCGTGCGAGATCTTGCCGGTACTACTGGGTAGTTCGGGTAGCTACGCCGATGGTGCTCGAACAGGCGGCAGCAGTGGAAGTTCATGACGAACATTGCCTCCACTCGGATCTGCTGCAGAGCCACAGCACGTTGTTCGAGCGCGTCCCGGATGTCATGGTTCGGACAAATGTGCCTCAGTGGGTACGTCACGGTTGAGAACACGAGGGCACTGTTGGCTCCTTGAAGAAGGGTGCGACGATGGTTCGCGGCGGCGCGTTGCTCGCTGTCGACTTCATCAGGCGGTCTCCACGCGACCGCGAGTTCTGGCAGGGCTCGACGATGCTGGGGTCGGTAGCGAACGAATCCATGGAGGAAGGATATACGTTTTCTTAACTATCTGGATGTCGGGGTGGTATGTCAATATTGGAAGGCGTCCACTGACATGAGAGAAAAGTTTTCGGCAGCATATGAAACTTTCCGTCGTAGTAGTGAGCTGTGCCAATCCACCCTTGGTCCGGTGTAGGCGATGCTGCAGCAACTCTCGCAGTACAGCCACTACCTAATCCAGCCCGCTCTAGTAAAGACTCAATAGTAGTTTCCAACAGGTCTTTGGTGATGTTGCCAGCGGCAACTCCTTTTTCCTCAATCAGAGAGCTCATCCCATCCAAAAGAACCGGTGGCAAATTGTCGATAGATTTCTGAACTCCTTGAAGTTGCTTGTAAAGCTCGACATGCGGAGGAATCCCGGTGGACTTCATCCACGGTGAATCCCCCGTTACCAAGGCAGCTTGAAGGTCGCTCATCATTGCTGCATTGCGGAACAGCGAGGCAGATAGCAATGGATGTGACGCAGACAAGGTGTCTCGTAAGTAAACTGAATGCTTGACCAACGTAGCAACACATAGCTTCAGAATGTCCCCAAGACTGCTTATTGTGTGCAATGATGGATACATTTGGCGGACGCAGGCACAAAGCACCGGATGCTGGTTGCCTGCAAAATGTGGAGGCAGCATCGAAAATTCTGGACGGTTCAACGGTAGGCCGGCCACGACCCGGCCGAGATACTGGTCTCCGGCTGATTCATACCGAATGTAGCGGTCTTGGACACCGCCAAGTGGCCACCCCACTCTAAGACACACGCTAGCAATCGATGGACCACCGGTAGATCCGCTGCATGCAAACGTAGCGACACCTTTGCGAGTCGAATGTGTGCCGTAATGTGTTTGGTGCTTGAGGTCACTTATCAATTGTCGAAGAATGCTTCCGAACCGTGATTTCTGCTCAGATTCAGGGAAAATTGGTCCAGGTGGCTGAGTAGGTCGACATGCCAGGTGAAGAGCTAGCGCTGTGATCCAACAGGTTTCTGGACTTAGCGGGTTAGCATACATGTGTCGAGGATCTTTCGGTCCTTTGGCTTCTTGATTCGCCTTGGACTTGTACATCACGCACCCAATGCTGTCATCGTGGCTGCTAAGGTGCTCCGTGCATAGTGTCTGCACCGACTCAGATCGACACATCAAATTCCATTGCGTCGTAAGAAAAAGATGCGCAAAGCCGCCATCTTGGCGGGTCAAAGTCGCTCTACATAACTCATGATACAACGAGAATGGCAGTGGATCTTTGCCAGATTCCCTGGGCGAGCCTGACTGGAACTTGCATGCTTCCATGCGCTTCAAGCCCGAAAAGAAAGTGCCCAACCGTTTTTCGTAAGCTGTAGGCAGTGGCATCTCGTTCCTGCGATATAAATCTTTCACTGCGCTTCGATATCCACTTGAGGTACCAACACTGACAGACTTCCGCTTCTCCAGCAAAAACTCTTCAAAATCGACGGCCGTGAACTTATCCAAGTTAATTTGCCCTTTAGCATCAAAGTACTCTGCAGCATCTTCCTGCGTTTGCACCTCAGTCCATCGTGATATCACTCGCAAGCTACCACGATACGCACGCTGGGTTTTGGGCGATACGCATGCATCCCTAACATCTTGCGCGGTGACCTCTCGATTACTGTCGGCTTGTGCAGGTTGCGGTGCCTCCACTGGAGCCACGACCGAAATTTCAGCCAGCAAGCTGCCTGAAACACGACTGATGGTGGCCAACGTGGTTAGGCCTTTGTGAGTCATGTCCGGGACCACCGCGTCCAAGTCGCCGACATCAGTGTCCTGGGCCACCATGGCCAAGCTGCTGTCGTCCGCGTTTACGTCCACCGCTTCTGAAGGTTTAAAATTGCGCGTCGTGGTCGAAGTAGAGGACTTGTGTGGCGTGGAGGTCGTGGTCGAATCCGATGGCGGCAAACTGCTGCGCTTCTTGTGGGGAGGCGACGTTTTGCTCGTCACCGGTGCCATGGAGCTGCGCTTCATTGTGTTTAGATGGAAACATGAAGAATGAAGAAACTTGTTTCTTATATTTGAGGGGAAAAACTTCGGTGGATGCCAAAGGTGGGTAAACTACCAGCAAATTACCAGCAGAGGAAATCAATCACACGATTCGCAGGCGCGTGGATCTGCTCACAACAGCGTATCTACATGTAGATGCACGCTGCAAAGCAGAACGGATATTCATTCGCGAAATCTGCTTTGGAGAGAACTCACGCAAGACGATCATGGCGACGCCGTTCGAGAATCCCAGCAAGATTGCCAACAACGTCAAGAGTGGCAAGTGGACGTAAGTGATAATGAAAAACAAAAGGATTTTGCGGCTGTGGGGTAATGTGGTCTGTATTGACTAGGACCCCTTTGCTCGTTGCTGGTGGAGTGGCTGCCTCGCCGTCAACACCCAGTTCCATCGCGTGGCGATATAAAAACTGGCAATGTCGGGTGAAGGAATTGACGATGCTTGGAGATCTTGGTGACTCCGCTTGGGTTTCGTGGAAGTTGATGTCATTGCGCTCCGATCGACGGATTCGTTCACCACTCTGCAATTTGCCTCGCCTCGAACGGAACCAAGGTCGTGGTGATGGTTTTCAATCGCCGTAGTAGTCGTACTAGAGCCCCTCGAGTCTTCACAAACGCACAATGACCACCAACGACTTCTACATTCATTTAACTCAACACAACGTCATTCAACAATGAGCCAGATTACAACTGCTGCCCTAGTATATAACGAAGTTCCATACCTTGACGGGGGCATTTTGTTTTCGTAGTGATCGATGCTCGAGTTCGTTGGTCATCACCTCAGCTCATTTGGGTCCTTGATGTTGCAAGCTCATTTCACTTTCTTCACTTTCGAGTCTGCTGGTTGTTTCATCGCCTCTCGTCGCCTGCCGTCTCTGCTGCTCTTCCCGATGCCCCCAGGCTACTTCGCTGTTTCGCCCTCCACGCGCGCCTCTTCCCCGCGCTCCGTTTCGTGGCAGTGTCGTCTCCCGAATCGCTCTACACGCTTCAGTGCGTCCTGTCGAACGCTAATCCTACGAGAAGATCCAATAACGTTCCAGGGTGCTCCCGCAGCGGCAGAACTCGGGCAAGCGCGCCACCTCCAGGTACCGACGCTCCAAGGGTGACCACTCGCAATGCGGTGCTGGCGGCGTTTTGGCTCTTGTTCTTGCTGTACATGTACTTCGATCTGCGCTTCTTCGCGACGTCTTCCGTAGCTACCAACACCATCGAAGCGACGGGCAATGGCTGGCGCTCGTTCAACGGCGCCCCCACTAAAGCTGGAGGAGACGGCGGAGACACGCTCAAGGGCGCGTCGGTCACTCGGTAGGTGAAGCACTTGGTGTTTACGCCCACGTGCCGCGATCTGGACTTTGTGCACGCCGAAGTGCTCGCCTTCACGCTGCGACGCACAGGATACGACGGCAACGTCACGCATTTGCTGTATGGATGCACAACAGAGCCGGCCTCGGAGCTCACCCGCAAGAAAGATCCGCGCCATAATGTCCAGACCCGACACTACACCGACGTCTCGGCAACGAACACGACGTTTGGGGAGGAGTTGCTCACGACGACGTTGAATCCAGTGGTGCTGTCCAAGTGGATGCTGAGGTCGGATGCTGGAGAGTTTAGTGACAACCGAGCGGTGTCGTTCGCAGAGCGGTATGCGCTGGAACCCGATGATTTCGTGATGGCTGTGGACAGCGACGCGATCTTTACCAAGAAGTTGGACATGTGGAACCTCATGGCGGAGGCGAATGACGTTATCGACGCTCGTGTTTACGGACAGGACGTGTCCTGGTACTGACCGAACCGATTCCCCCTTACGGAGGAGCAACTGAAGAGAGAATCGTGCCGACGAACTCTCGTGCGCTGCTGTTGGACGACTGGCGCGAGTATACTGCCATTGCGCCGTTTGTGGCCGAAGTGAGTGCGTGGCAGGAGATCCTACCTACTGCTGTGGATCTGTGGGGAAAGTTGACGCACGAAAAGCGCTGTCTGGCTGTCCCAATCGCTGTAGCTAATGAGAAGACCCTCATTGGCGTGCTCAGTGTGCATCACTATCCTTCTCGCTACCAGAACTGGGATTTCGTTGATGACATCAAACATAACCCATGCTCAGACAAGGCTGAAGGCAAGAACCTAGCGCTGTCATCGTACCCGATCTCCATCCGCGCGCTAAACTTCACGCTGCCTCAGTGGATTGACGGCCGCGAATGGATCTTGCTACCCACGCTAGCGGATTCAAGCATGTGCCCATCATTCTTCGTCGTGGAGGCCTACAACAACGCGTCTGAAAGTTATCGTCAGCATTTTGCCCCACTGGTTACAACCACAGCCGTCGTATCCCGATGGAGTTCAAGGAGAAGACGTGGAGCACCACGTTGTTATGATGCGGCTCCTGCCGCATCCTCGCCGCCCGAGGCCTGCCCTCCAAGTCGAGTCCTACCTTACAAATCGCTGAGTGAGCTCACTAGAGTTGCCGAAGCTTCAACCGATGCATCGGCAGCGATCATTCGATGAGGTCTCCGCAACCTTCGTGAGTTGCTAGAGACCGTCTATGGAGGTGGGGAGATTACTGGGGTACGACACGAGTTTATGGAACGAGAAGTGGTCGTGGAAGCGCTGCGCGCATTACGTGTCGAGCGAGACGATTAGAATGGAGTCGCGACTACCGCTGATTTTCATGCTGTGGAGCGAGTCTTGGGTATCAAGTATCGGAGAGTTCCTACGCATTATTTCAATCGTTGCCGGCCCCCTAGTCATCTTGGAAGGTAAAAAAATTTCGAAATTGGAGAATTGGCAAACAAATTCATTGTTTGGTCCAGGAAGAAGGGAAATCGTTCGAGGAGTGCTCGAAAAGAGAAATTTGTGCTGCTGTTTTTTTGTGGAAATTACGATGTGTATCGCCTACGGTATCATGACAAGCTACAGAGAGAAGTTGCGCGACAGCTGGAGCCTGGTGGAAGTTGGAACGGGAAGCACGACCCTGCTGCTCTGTCGAAAGTACTGGGCTACATCGATAGAACGGAGCGGGTTTGTTTGTGTCGATTTTTTTTATCTAACTCTGGAGATTGTGGCTCGCGCACTAATTCGTGCGTTCTTACGAGGTGTTCTGACGATAGTATTTGCCGACAAAAAGGCGGCCTGGACTCGATTTGCAGCTCCTGTTTTTAGTATGCTGATTCGGGCTGGTATTAGTATCTATGAGCCCAGAAATACTGCGATGGTGCATACCAAGCAAGTTTTAGCAGATACAACCGTCATTTTGGGAAGTCACAATCTGACTATGGTGGCCTATGGCAACCCGGATACGGGCCTTCGGGCTCGAAACCGAGAGCACTCTAGCTCGTCTAAAAACTATCTTGACTGGAAAAAAGAGTACGACTTGTTTCAGGCAGATATTGCATCAGACAACCTCGTTCAAGACGAGAAGCCAAGTGAGAACGCCGTCGTCACCAGCGTTGAGACGCAAGACGATGTAGGCGACGAAGTTTCTCTCGGCGCATTGTTTTCAGCTGAAAGTGCACACGACATTTCGCTCGAAGACCTGTTATCGTCGTTCTCCCAAGAACACCCGGTCACTGCCGATGCTGGAACCGACTTAAATGATGCTCCGACACTCGAAAGCTCTAGCGGCCAGCAAAACGCACAGAGAACAGCACGATACAGCGAAGCCCAAAGAGATCAGGTTGTTTCTTGGCACTTTGCGAACGGCACATCGCCAAGTAGGACATTGACCCATTTCCGACGTCAACCAGAGTTTGCCCGTCTTTCCTACCCAACACTGCACCACTGGGAAGATGAACGATTAGACAATCGTTCATCCAACACTGCAGGCGTTCCAATTCCCCACAGCTATACTGCAGCACAGAAAAAAAAGAGCTGTTAGCTGGTATCGAGAGACCGGATCCAACAAGGCGGACACCTTACGACGATTTCGGAGATTTCCAGGATACAGGTCGTTGACACGGCCAACCCTGACTCGATGGATCGAGCAGGACGGCAACGAATCACTTCAGCTTCACACGTATGGCAAGGTTAGCGGGAGCGGGGACTGAAGAGAGGTAGGAAGAGATGTAGTTAGAAGTCGTCTAAAGACGAAAAAAAATTAGATTGGAGCTGGAGCAGTGCTAGTAGCACTGCCGTATCAGCGTTAGGATGGCCGTGGAGAAACTACACAGGTGCACACCATAGCATAGTTTACTCTACAATAACAGTTTCTCAAGGGCCTTCAAGACTAGATCACCAGCTTTCAGAGGAGGTCGATACAGTGTGCCTCTATGCTAAGAGGTGTACCGTGGCAGGTAAGAACTGATAATGCAGTCGCCCATCCTGCGGTTCTTATCTTGTCGGCCCTATCCATCGCAAGTGGTCCTCCCTCAGGATCGACATTGAAGACGAATTTCGCTTTTAATCCTAAGAACCGAAGGCCGCCCTGCTTCCTGTTGTCACTTCCGTTCCAGCTCTTCCCCAAGCAAGCAACAACCAACTTCACCCACGTTTCGACAGCACCTGCTTCACCATGGGCAAGGGCCGCTTCATCGTGAACCCGTTCCCGGAGATGCAAATCTCTGCTGATGACCGACTTCAACTACAAGACATTGCAAACAGCATCATTATGCCCAACCTCGACAACTACAACAAGTACATGTCGTCGGGCAAACGCAAAGTTGACCAGAGTCGATGGAAACAGATCAAGGAGCGTGAGAAGCTCACTGTGTTCGCAGAACGCCCTGAAGCCGCCAACTCCGCAGCTAACGAACCCTCCGGCTCCGGTCTTCCGATGATCCTATGCGTTGGAACCATTGAGGGCAAACTCGACGACCTGATGTACGGCGTTATGAGCGAAGATCTCGAGTCAATGCGCGTAAAAGCTTCGTATGTCGACGACGTCAGTGGTGCCGCTGTGCTAGACCCCATCGTGCTCCCTACGCTCGAAGACCCGTTCCAGTCCCTCATGGTCAAGTGGATGGAGCTCGATATCCCCTTCGCGTCGACGAATTTGGTCAAAAACCGAGACTACGTGTACCTGGAAGGAACGGGCTTCGTGACGTCAGCGACCGGCGATCGAGTCGGGTATCACGTGCTACACTCGGTCGATTTTCCACAGACCCACGAGCTGCCGAACCGTATCCGTGGCAACGTCTCTATCATCGGATTTTGGCGCCAAGCCGGCCCCAACACCATGGAAATGTACGCTACGGGGATCTTTGACCCGTGTGGCGACATGATCCGGATGCTGGTTGTGCCGGGTATGGCGTCCGCGTTCTTGTCTAGCGTCAAATACCCGTACTGCGGTCAGATGCGGAAACTTTCGTTCATGCTTGACAAGGCTTATGCGGAGTCCAAACTGCATGGAGCTCCCATCAAAAAGAATATCTGCGTCACTTGCTCCGCCCCGATCGGACGTCGGCTAGGAGACTTCTCCAAGAGCAACACCTCGTGCAAAATCTGCTTTGGTCACGTGTGCCATGCATGCAAAGTGGTTCAGAAGTTGAGTTTCGTGGACCCTGATCTGCTGCTTTCGAAGAGGAAGGTGACGTTCTGCTCGGGTTGCATGAGCACGGTGACAAGTATGAGCTCCATGGACTGCGCACGAGCTAAGATGTTGTCGTCGAAGAAAGGCGCCCACTACTCGAGTATCCAAACCAACTCGACCGTGAGCGAGGGCTACAACAGCGAGATTTCGTACAGCAGTAACTCGTAAGCTAGACAAATTGGCGGAAGTTGTAGCGATTTGACAAGACTGAAAAAATACAATCAATAGCTCCAACTTGACTTTCAAGCTGCGCACTCTCGACTTGTATACTCCACCTCATTACGTGCCTTGGTAAGCTTACGTGAAGGGGTCCTCACACGTTGGCAACAGACATCTGGGAAGCTTACCGCACGATATAAAAGGTTTCCCGCTGCCCTACCGGCCGATGGTGTAATATGAGTTGAAACCTTGGGCACGAAATCCTCTACCTCCAACCGGGTCGTAATTTCATTCAAGATCACACTTCCACTTTTGCGCTCAAGTCCCCACTCAAGCTTCCACTTCGTCTACCATGGGCAAAGGCCGCCTCATCGTGAATCCGTTCCCAGGAATGCAGATCTCGCTAAATGATCGACTTCAGCTACAAGACCTGGCCAACGACCTCATCATGGCCAACCTGGACAAGTACAACACATTCGTGTCGTCGAACAAGCGCACAGTTTATTCTCGTCGCTGGAAGCAGATCAAGACGCGTGAACAACTCACTGTATTCGCAGAACGTCCTGAAACAGCTTATGGTTCTGAAACCCTGACCGGGTCCGGTCTACCCATGATTCTGTGTGTCGGTACCATGGAAGGCAAACTCGACGACCTGATGTACGGCGTTATGAGCGAAGATCTCGAGACGATGCGGCTCAAGGCCTCGTATGTTGATGATGTCAGTGGAGCAGCCGTTCTCGACCCCATTGTCCAACCTACATTCGAAGACCCGTTCCAGTCCCTCATGTCAAGTGGATGGAGCTTGATATCCCGTTTGCGTCGACCAACCTCGTCAAAAACCGAGACTACGTGTATCTGGAAGGCACAGGTTTCGTGACATCTCAGAGCGGAGAGAAGCTAGGGTATCACCTACTGCACTCGTCAACTTTCCACAGACCCACGAACTTCCGAACCGGATCCGTGGCAACGTCTCTATCATCGGGTTTTGGCACCAATCTGGCCCTAACACGATGGAGATCTACGCCACTGGCATTTTCGATCCTTGCGGCGATATGATCCGGATGCTGGTTGTGCCGGGTATGGCGTCAGCTTTCTTGTCCAGTGTGAAATACGCCAACTGTGGCTAAATGCGCAAAAGTGGTGTGGATCCGGGCTTGCAGCTGTCCAAGCGCAAGGTGACATTCTGCACGGCGTGCATCAGCTCGGCCACGAGGATGAGTGTAATGGACGTAGCTCGCGCCAAGATGTTGATTGCGAAGAAAGGTGTAGACTATTCAAGTGCCCACACCAGCTCCACGACGACGAGTGGAGAGTTTGGAAGTGAGCTGTCGTACTCAACTGAAGCGCAACAGCACTAGGCCGTACATACTTGTAGTTGCCGAATACATGTATATCGCGGCGTTCATGTAGATTTTGCTTATGTTTCAAACGTGGCCTTCATGCGTTCTATCGCGATATTCATGGCTTCTTCGCGTCAATTCGACCGACTGTAATATTCACGATAAGTACGCGAGCTCGTAGGAATATGTAGATGAATCGTTGTTGATAATACTTGCAAGCGTTTGTGTTTGTAGTGTACGTGACGCTTGTGTTGTAGACATCTATCTTTCAACAGCGTGCTTCGTCAGCGGCAGGAGGAACATCTCCAGACTCAAACCCACACAGTAGACGAGCGACGTGATGATAAAGCATGTGCGGTAACCATACGCATCGATCAGGAAACCTCCGAGCACAGCACTTCCCGACCAAGAAAATACCGACAGCCCCTCGAGGGCATTCCAGCGCGCACGAATGTTCTTGGGTACGTAGTCCATCAGAATCGACCGACGGAGAGGCTGCGAGCATCGCATCATGCCGCCACGCATCAGGAACAACACGATCTGCAAAACCATCGGCTGTGCGTACGCCATGGAAAACAAACACGCCACCGAGAAGGCTCGGGTGAAGGCGATAATTGGCATGCGGCCGCACGGCTTGGACAAACGCTGTGCAACGAACGACAGGATCATGACGATGAGCGGCTGACTCATGAAGAGTGCGCATACCGAGATCGGCGTCAGTCCGTACTCCTCCTTGAAAAATAACGGGAAAAAATTGATGGTCATGCCTGCGCCGTTGCTGATGATAAAGTCCGACACGAACAAGATGTACGGCACATGTTTGGTGCGGAAGCACCAGAACTTGGCATCGATGTTGGCCATGTAGCCCTCCTCATCGTCCTCAACCTCCTGCAAGCGCTGCTGGCGTTCCAGATCCAATTCTTCGGCAGTTTTCCCCTTAAGCAGCAACAGCGCAGTGTTTTCCGTCACCGTCGGAGGCGATTTGTCATCTACAGTAATGTCGTCTTCGTCCGAGTAGTCATATACCATGTCGATCTCACTACCGTTACCCACAAGCTTAGGCGTACGCAAAGGAGACGGCGCGCCAATGGACTCCAGTAGTTCTTCTCCCTCTTCCTTCTCCTCCTCCGTCTTGTCCTGCATGTAATCCTTGGCTCGGTCGTCATTGAACTGGAACAGAATCAGCGACCCCACAGCTGCCAAGACGCAGCCAAACTCCAGCACAGGTTTGAGTTCTGGCAGTTGCCACTGATCTCCGTAGAACAAGAAGAGGAGAATACTCAGCGCCGGCCCCAGCATCTGCGCCAAGTTGCTGATGTTGTACTTGATCATGAAGGGGAAGCTGCGTTTCCCAGCAGGGATCGAGTCGGCGAACAAAGCCTCCATGGCAGGGCTCTGGAAGGCCGCGAAGAGCCCCCAGAGCCCAAAAGCCACGTAGAGACCGTTGATGGACGTCATCTCCACCGACAAGAACGTGATGACGGCGCCCACGACGCCGATGGCGCCCGAGAGCTTGAGGATTGTGTCGCGACGGATGCGATCGGCGAAGTAGCCGCCTGGAAGAGAGAAGAGCAGCTGGGAGATGCCCTGGATGCCCTTGACGATGCCCACAGGTTTGTTGGAGGACGTGAGCACGAACACGTAGCCGGCTACGACTTGCTGGAACAGGATGCTGCAGTGGCAATGGCAATGGTACCATTAGTGGATTGACACATTAGCACATGGATGCATTTTTTTGTTTTTTTTCACCTTCGAGCGGACCAGAAGAAGAGCGTGAAGACGTAAGCAGTCCACACGTTGTGCGTGACGCTCTCGCTGGACCAGAGCGCCATGGCAAACGCGAACGAGTGGGAACGAGGTGGCGGCTTGGACAATGAGATCGTACACGCATCCAAGCGGAGTCATGCGACATGTGTCGTTTCGACCAATGAAAAGTTGGGGAGCTGTTTTCAACCAATCCGAGTGGTCCAGTGACAAGGAATGACGAAGTCTCGTCACTGATGTGCGATACCTAAATCTGTACCATCCTGCTTGAAGTGCCCCCCCAGAGTGCAGACAAGAAGATCACCACCTATCTCCACCTTCGCCTCGCCATGGGTCTCACGTTGTCGACCGAGCGCCGGCCAGTCTTCTACTTCATCGGTGACTCCATCACACAAAACGGCAGTGACCCAGGCAAAAGCGGCTTCATCACCATCGTGCAAAACCACTACGTACGCTCCGTGGACTGTGTCAACCGCGGACTCTCGGGCTACAACACCAAGTACGTGGCAATTGCAACATTCTCCTATAGATCTACTTTCTATGTTGTTTTGACACTATTTCGTCCTTCAGGTGGGTGCTGGAACATGGGATGCCCATCTACGCCAAGGAGCTGCAGTCGGAATACCAAGCGTCCTTCGTCACGGTCTTCCTTGGCGCCAATGACGCGGCGTTGGAGAACGGACCCGACAAGGCCCAGTACGTGTCGCTGCAAGACTACCGAGCCAATCTGCACAAGATCCTGCACACGGTGCAGCCTTTGCTGGCCCCGCATGGCCAAGTGCTGTTGATCACACCCCCGTGCGTCATCGACTCGGCGCGCAGCAAGGACCGCAGCAATGCGTCGGCCGGCAAGTACGCGAAAGCGTGCGTCGACTTGGCCAAAGCGGAGAATGTCCATGTGCTGGACTTGCACACGTACTTCAACACGAGCTTCCCCGATGAAAACGTCCGCAAAACCTACTTTGTGGACGGACTGCATTTCTCCGAGAAGGGCAACAAGGAGGTGGGCAAACTGCTCGGCGTCGCTATCAACGGCATGTTTGACAAGGAAGACCTGGACAGGTTCAACAAGTGGCAGCTACCCGATTGGCACGACTTGGTGCCTCATGAGGAGGACGCTGTGCAGGGAGAAGAGTGAGCAATTTGGTGGTTGCTGTGATTGGTAGCTGTATCGCAGTGAAGCATACAGTGCAATAGTTCGTAAGGTGAAAGCTGCATAAGTTCCCTTTTGCGAAGCGTACGAGGCAAATTGCAGAGTGAAGGAATCTACGACATTGCTATTACAAGACGGGACGTTATCGCGGCGATGCCAGATCTCGTTAATCTATCCCAACTGTCGTGTTCGCCTAGAGATTTGATCGAACCCGGCTGCTGTGAATTTTCCATTGTGGATAGCTCGTTCGTTCGTAGCGCTGGGCTGGCTTGCCAGCCATGAAACACGCAAAGAGCTGCGATCTGTTCACTTCCCAAACAGAAGTGAGGAGCGAGACGGTATGTTACGGAGCGCGAGGAATGACACACCGACAGGTGAAAACCTACAACTGACCCCCGCAGGAGAAGAAATTCAGCTGCAAGTTGTCGAGTCCTCGGACACAGACTCTTCAACGTCGTTGTCCGATTCGGAGGACCAGACTTTTATAGGACACACCACGAAGTCTTCAGTGGAAAAGCTTCCCGAGTCCAAGTCTGCATCTGCGCCGCCGACCAAAGTTTTGTTCCTTGATGGCGTCCGAGGACTTGCAGCTATCCTCGTTGTCACTCAGCACTCGAAAGAGTATTTGCAGAGCTACAATCTAGGAGCAGTAGCGGTGGACGCGTTCTTCGTGTTGTCCTCGTTTTTATTGACGTGGCTCTTCATGAAGAAGAGTATGAAGTTGTTGGCTCAAGGTGCAAGTGTCCGGCAGTGGGGGTTCGCGTTGGCGGACTACTTCCAGAAGCGGTTCTTTCGTGTGTACCCGCTGTTCGCTCTGACGGTGACGATCGTGTCGTTCATGTCGTTCGAAAACCAACACCAGTACTTTATCGTGAAGAAGCCCGGTGACTTCGATCTGTTCCAGGTGCTGACGTTCGAGTTCGACCACCGTCAGTTCGTGTTGTGGACGCTACCGCTGGAGATTTCGTACTATTTTATCATCCCAGTCTTCGTTTTGGGCATCTTGAGCATGCGTCGCTACTGGTTCCTAGCGGTGGCTCCGTTGACAATGTGGGTCATTCACCAAGGAATTTATGAGTACCGGACGAGTCATTTCCCGCTTATACCTCACATTCCAACGTTCCTGGCTGGCTCACTTGCTGCTGTAACTTTCGTGAAACTGGACTCGTGGATCAAGAAGACGGGATTCCAATTCCGCTGGTGGCACACGATGATCCTTCGAGCAGTTGAAGGCTTAGTCATTGCTGTTTTATTGAGTGTCTGCTTCAGAGGGTTGCTCTTTGACTACGTGCACGCAAACCCTGTGCCAGCGGCGAAAGGTTTCCCATTCGTGAGCGCATTGTTGACGACGGTTTTCGTCATTGAAATGCTTCGTCCGTCGTGCGTATCGACGATGTTTGAGTGGAGCGTGCTGCGGTACTGGGGCAAGATCAGCTTCTCGGTCTACCTGCTGCACAGCTTCGTTATCTGGAACCCCACCATTTCCAGCCAGCCCAAGTACATGAATCGATTGTTTTCTCGAGTTTTCCTGGTTCTGCTGCTAGCTACGACGAGCTACTACCTGGTCGAGTACCCGTCACAGCTGCTAGCTCAGAGGATTTCTCGCTTTCTCGCAGCTCGAGAAGCCGGAGATCGTTCGGGTGGCCTGGGGAAGTTCACATGTATGGAGCTGGTTAACATCCGAAAACGACGAGATGGCATGGCGATGAAGTAATGTAGACACATGTGGACGAGCTGCTGTGTCTTATCGTAACATGCAAGTCCTTGTTAGACATGAACTTCGCGCGTTTAGTATTCTGGTAGGATTTACTTGAAAAGAACTTGAAATTATCACACGTTGGGATCCACTTGCTGTTCGAGCGATTATGTCAATGGATGATGTGGTAGGAATGCCATTCCCAGGAATTATCCCGCAGCATGTTATACGTGTACAGCAATACACATGACCACACGTTTATCTTACTTTGTTGCGTCGCTTGAATGGGGCGAGGAACCGCAGCCTTAGTCCACATTGCTGCAGGTAGCTGGAATCGCTGCGTAAGTTCTTCATCCTTACATGTAAAGAAATGCTGGGGAAATGGTTGAATCGGGTGGTTGCTGTGCACAGCCAACCTGTAGCCTCACAAGCGTCTGGATCAGCCGTTGTCTGCTGTCTGCGTCCAATCGCGTAAAGTTGATCCCGACTCTGGCTTGCCAGCCGCAATGCCTGGGCGCGGTGCCGTAAACCAATTCAGTCGCCGATTAGCTCCCACAGCGACGCGAAAATGCTGCAGGACTCGTCAAATGCCACACCAAAGGGAGGCGGAGACCCCGTTACCCCAGCAGGAACAGTGCACCTGCATGTGATCGAGCTGTCGGATCACGAGACTCCGACCTCATCTTTGGATTCGGAAGGACAAACCAACGTCACCAGCACCAAATCGATAGTCGAGAAGCTTCCAGAGACAAAGCCACCCCCACTACAAGCCCCACAAGCCAAAGTCTTGTTCCTCGACGGCATTCGCGGACTTGCTGCCATGCTTGTGGTGGTGCAACACTCGAACGAGTTCTACCCTAAACTGCACCTCGGATCGGTGGCAGTCGACGCCTTCTTCATTTTGTCGTCGTTCCTGTTGACGTGGCTCTTCATGAAAAAGAGTCTGAAGCTGTTGTCCCAAGGTGCTGGTGTCCGCACGTGGGGGTTTGCACTTGCTGACTACTTCCAGAAGCGGTTCTTCCGTGTATACCCTTTGTTCGCAGTGACGGCTATCGTGCTGCACTTCTTGTCGTTCGAGAACCAGCACCGCTACTTTATTGTGCACAAAGCCGGCGACGTGGACCTCTTCAAGACACTCACGTTCGACTACGATCACCGCTATCACGTGTTCTGGACATTACCATTGGAAATTGCGTTCTATTTCATCATCCCCGTATTCGTTCTGGCTGTGATCCGACTGCGACGATTCTGGTGGATTCCAGCTATTCCGTTGATGGTGTGGATCGTAGTATACGACTGGACCGTAGTGCGAAACAGCCACACGCCTCTCATCATGCATTTGCCAACATTTACGCTCGGGTCGTTGACAGCCGTCGTGTTCGTGAAATTGGATCTGTGGATGAAGAAGACGGAGTTCAAGTTTCGGTTGTGGCACACGATACTTGTACGAGCAGTTGAAGGGCTGATCATTGCTCTCATGCTGAGCGTTATCTTCCAAGGTCTGCTCTTCCACTGGGTGATGGCGAACCCTGCACCGCCTGCAGAAGGATTCCCTTTCGTGAGTATTCATATGGCGTCGATCATGTTGATCGAGATCATCCATCCGTCTTGTGTGTCCACGATGTTTGAGTGGAACGTGTTGCGGTACTGGGGCAAGATCAGTTTCTCGATTTACCTGCTGCACACGTTCGTTGTGAAGTACCCCGCAATTAGTCACCAGTCCAACTACTTCGACCGATTTTTCGCTCGGTTGTTCCTCGTTATCACTTTGGCGACTGTGTCGTACTACCTGATTGAGTATCCGTCGCAATTGATGGCACAAAGAATCTCACGGTTTCTCGCAGATCGAGAGAAGAATGGATCAAATGGCTTGGACAGGTTTGAGAAGGTCAACGTGGAAAAACAGAGAACTGCCGTGGAGATGAAGTAGAATGGAGATGACGATATCATTTGTAATTTATGATGTCAAGGTAACCTCGTTTCTCGATTCCAAGGTCCCAACCATTTTCTTTGGCATGATATGACGAGTTTTTTTTTCTCTTTGGGCGAGTGTTTTAGAGATTCATGGGATGACGGATTCTCGACTATGGTAGCACGCCGTCGTTAACAGCAAGAGTACGAACATTCGAGAAAACAATTTCTCTGATCGTCAGATTCCACACAACGAAACTGTGCACCAGGTAGAAGGATGTTCCATTCGAGCAACTTGGAGATGAGCGACAAATTAGTCGAGAACGCCGTTGTTGCGAAGTAAGTATATACGAGAAATAATCGTCTTGAAAAGTACCCCGCCAACGCGTACTCCTATGTTCGGAGTCTCGTACTTTGATAATATACACATAACTTGATACTCTTCTTCAACAAGAGTCACGTCAGCAAAAACAAAGATAACCCAAAGAATCCATCGACAGCGACTGCACCGAGGCAAGTATTCACGCGAATGTTGTAAATGACTGCAAGGCCACGGGTTTTATGGCAAACAGAGAAGATTCCAACGATTTTCATGGAGACTTTCGTGGCTCATCGATGATAAATTCAATGAGTTCTTCCGGCCTGCGAAAGCCACCACTGCCAGCAATGATTTTGAAAGTCCACCACCACCACCACCTCGTGTTGCTCACAAACCGATTTGATTTTGCTGTTCGGGTAGCGACGAAAGCTGCGAGTGCACCTTCGCCCACTTGCAGGGTCATCCCGAAGGAGGTGCTAGAAAATCGTTCGTAAACTGTAGAAATGGAAGGCACGAGGTAAATTCTGGAGCTGTGCTGTGGCCTCGTCATTCCTCCAGTCTACAACGCCTTCATGCGGCCGAGCCGCTCGCACTTTGGAGATATTTTCATGGTTACTGAAAAATTGCTCTTCTGCACATGCCGTGGTCTTCAACTGCTGGGGAGGATTCAGTGCAACCTGGCCAGTGACGTCAGCTTTACCCACTTTTACAATCGCGGTGTGGTGCCTGCACACATGCAGCAAGCCGGCTGAATCGAGAGAACTCTCTGAAGCCTACAGCTCTTCCGTGCTCTTCTGGCTATGGAATTTCCTGGGTGCCGCGTGAATTCAAACGATGCAGTCACCCACACAACAACAACAAGAGTCCTCGTCAAGCACCAGCAGGCAGCAGCGCAAAAGTTTTCGCAGATTTTAGAGCACATCGACGACACAACGAGGACGCGTCCTGCCTGACCGCTTGACCAGTTTTCGTCCGCGCGGTTTGTCCAGTCGCGGCGGCATCGAACCTTTGTCACGGCAACTCTCTTTAAAGACGAAGACATGTCGGGAACCGCTTTGCGAACGGAGACCGTCGACTCCTCCACCGAGAAGGACCCTAGAAATGCACGAACGAGATTCGCCCTCGAGGTGATTCCGGGCATCCTGTCTGGTGTTCATCACCAAGTGATTAGCTTTAGATGCCAGCTTGTTCTCCTGCTGCTGCTGCTGGTCAACCTGAAGACTGGGATAGCATAAAAATTTGCAGTTGCGGGCTACATGTGGTGCAGCAGCCTACGCTCGTCATGCCACATCCGCTGTAATGCGTGCTAATGGATAAATTTGTGCCAGCCTTGTCTCGCCGCCAATGCTCGTTGCTCACACACCTCGACAAGATCGCCATCGACCATCTAGCTACTGGTGGTCGAACACCATGGAAAGCCGCAAGCGGCAACGACTCAGATTGGATAGGCATTTCGGTCCAGCAAGTTAAATGCCTGCAAGCTCGCGCTGCAGAGCGAGTCTCGAAGTAAGAACGCCACCGAAGCTGTAACATGGCCGCCTTGTCGATGCAAATCTGCCCTCCCACTCCGAGATCGGAATGAAGTTGGACTGGTTTCTTGCACGCGCGAGCGGATCCCGTCGCCGTCAGCGCCATGCCGACCGTCGTCAGCAAGCGCCGGCGAGGTATCAATGCGTCCGCGATTCCTTGAGCTCACTTTGCCAAGTTCCAACGGGGCCTGCGACCAACGTTGTCTTTGCGGCCTCCAGCAAGCAGTCTGTAAGGGATTCAGCCAGCTTTTTGCACCACGTGCTATCGGCTGGGGAGAAGAACGTCACGGTTTAGTTCGACAGCTGTCCTCTCTGCTGCTCGAGTCAGGTCCGGCGCACCAACTCAAGTCGCCACGCCTCTCCCTCTCAGCGTCGTGGTCACGGCCTGCCACTTCACGTTTGACTCACTCTCCAGTCGCACTAGCGGAGACCGATTGATTAAGTCCCTCCTCGTTATCGGAGACTTTGGTTTAGTTGTCACTTTAAAGAGCGACGTCATGCAGCTCCGGTTCCCGTTACCGGCGGGGTACTTTGCCAAGTTTGACTTGCTGCCGAACGAGGTGCAGAGCTACCGGTCGTTAGCGAGCGACATCGTCCGTGAGACGATGCACGACTTGGACCACTACGTCAAGGACGGCCGAAAGCTCATCGACGGACACACATGGAAACTCGCCAAGTCCAAGGAGCGACTGCACTGCTATCGAAAGCGCAGCACGCAAGGCTCGGCGCACCAACTCGGACTCTATGGCAATGCAGGCGCCGATAGCGATTCGGTGGGGTATTCGACGCGCTCGCGTCCGTCCATGAGCATCACGAGCTCTCACAGTCGTTCGGACCACGAGGACATGGGTAACTTGTCGGTGTCCACTCGGTCGTCGGATGACGGCGAGCCGAGTCGCAAGAGCATTCAGCCGGCGGTGATCGGCTACGGTATCGTGGACGGTTCTGTGGACGACCTCGTCTACGGCCTGTACCAGTCCTCGACCGACGAGATGAAGACGTTGTCTGCGTTCCTTGGTGACGACTCGCTCATCGACTGCGCGGTGCTCAAGACGATCCGGCAGACGCGTTCGTCGTACCTCGGACTCAAGTGGAAATTATCTCGCACGGTAGGCGGCAACCGGGACTGCTGCTACATGGAGTACGTCGGTGTGTCGGAGGACGCCAACGGCCAGCGCTTCGGCTACCATGTGCTGGAGTCGGTGGCTGTCCGCAACTGTCCGCATTTCGATGACAACTCGATCGTCCGTACCAACTTGTCGTTCTGCTTTATCTTCCGACCGGGCAAGCTGGCTGACCAAGTTGAAGTGTTCATGGAGGGCGCGTATGATTCCTCGGCTGACGTTCTCACCGCTGGTGGCGTGGGAGACTACCGCACGACAATGGATATGTTGTTCAACCTCCCGACGGCATTAGTGGGGGCTGAAGCGAAGAAGATTTCGGCTATGGTGGCGAAGCAATCCGGGGCTCTCCGTGGTGCGAGTAGCAAGAACCAGAGCGGTAACCACTGCTCTATCTGTCGTGCCAAGTCGGGCTTGCTGTCTTCGCACACGAACTGCCAGACGTGCGGCGCCGTTATTTGCAGCAAGTGCCGCATCCGGAAGGTGACGTTCTCACGCCGAGGCAAGATCAAGGTCTCGTGCTGCAAAATGTGCATGGTCATGGTCAAGGACCAGTCGCCTTTCGCGGGCGAGCAGCTCGAGCAGCAGCCAGCAAAACCCAAGAAGGCATCACGGGACGACAGTCGCAGCAGGAACGACAGCAACAGCAGCAATAACACAAGGCTGGACATGATCAACGCGTCCGTCTCGACGATGTCACTCACCGACTCGGAATTTTCGTCCTCGTACCAGTCGTGGCAGTCCAGTTCAGTGTCGTCGTTGCAATCGGACGTCGACGATAGCTTCCACCACTCCAATGGACCGAGCAGTGCAATGGTGCCGCTTGACCGGAAGATGCCAGCATTGATGGAGAGCGAACTGCCCCCGCATCCCCCTTCGTCGTACCAGAGCGAGCAACAACACCAATACGAGCAGCAACAATTCCAGCAGCAGCAGTTCTTGATGCGACAACGCATGAAGCAAAGCACATACCCGAATATGCCGCCGATGCCCAGCCAACGCCAGCCAGCTACTCGCGAAGGACTATACAACCAAATGCTGGAGCTGCAGATGCAAGCGGAGCGGGCCTACAACTTGACCAACCAAAATGCCAACATGATGAACCCGAGACGATAGTTAGTGAACTGATCGAAGCGAGTGCTCGTGGCACGGTAGATATTAAAACAGAATGAAGTTTTTTTTTCTAAACTCACGATGCTAGCGACGCATACGATGGTCACGGAATAGCTGAGCCCTGGAAATGGTTTCGAGGATGGCAAAAGCTATGGATCTCAAACTTTTGTCCGAACGAAATGAAGCCCGCTTCAAAAGCGCTTTTGTCTGAGATGCTGCAGCCGCAACGCCAAACGCCAAACGCGTGGCAAGCAAGCAGGCTGTCCAGCCAGTGCTTGGTTTGTGTTGGCGGTGAGGGCAACTGCAACCACCACATCCTGTCGCGTCTATCGTTGCAGTTGCAGCTTCAAACACGTTTAACTAAACGCGACGAGGCAGAAACAACACGACCGTGGCTTGACGCAAGGTTTCCTGTTGAATTTTGTCCGAGGCGGAGTGCATAGACGACTGTCGCTTGCATGCAATCCATGCTTTCCAGGGCGCCCGCTTGAATCTTCAAGCGGCTTGATCCTGCAGAGCTGCAAGATGTACGGAGCTGCAAGCCAACACACCAATTGGACGGCATTCCGGCGCGATGGTCGAGCAAGTTCAAGCGTCAGCACCCCGTCTATTGTTTTCACCATCGCTGGCCGACCAACTGCAACCAGGAACCGCACGCGACGAGGCAGAGCTTGCTCTGGTCGATCCCTTGCAGTTCGACGTGCCCTGGAACCGTGACGAGCCATTTCGATGAGCCAGCTGCGCTGAGGCAGTCGAGTTGGAGTTGGCGTCGACAATGATTGGTTGCACAGGCCTCCAAGAGCTACGAGACAGTCGACAAGGACCTGGGTTCAACGACGACAAACGACGTTCACTTCAACCTCAAGGCTTAGCAGATACTTTTGCTCACGAGGCCCAACAAGACGCATCGTCTCTGCGATCTGGCGTGGATCTGGCTGCGCTCACTATAAACGACCGATGAAGAGGAGGGCGACGTTTGCTGCTGGAAGCCCACAATGGCCCAAGGCAATGGGGGAAGTGTTGAGCAGAATGGAGACTTTGGTGCAGCTCTTCACTGGATGTAGCCATGACACAGAGAAGTACCGCCATTATTATTGCCTCGAACGGTCAGACAGCTTTGATGAAAAACTAATGTGAGATGGAGGCAAATTGCATCGAGAGGACCTCGGGCCACTCGATTCGTGCTACGGTGACCAGCAAACTACAGTCGCGCATTGCGTTACCATGAAAGACTCGCGCTGCTCCTCCCCACACCAGCAGCAGATCGGCCGAACAGTTGTAAGTAGTGTACGAGACGGGGGCAGTAGCCATTGTTTGCCCAATCCTGAAGGGGTGCCCATCTCCCTTTTCACTCTGTTACTTGATTTACTACCTACTATCATAAATCTCCTCAAAATATGAGCGTTGATAGGGTGCTCAACGTTAGCGCCCCACGCAAAGAAAACGTTGTCGATGTGGCTAAGAATGGCACATCGTCGTTATAGTATCTAAATACATTGCTGTGCATCAACCGTTGTGCGGACATCACATTTGCTGTGCTGAAAATGCTGCAGTATCCTATTCCGACGGTCCATGCACACCCTGCCAGATCTAATCCGCGAGTTTTGCTCGGACGCTCATAGCCGGTACAACACGCGAGCAAAGCCACGACGAGGTCCGCGTTTTGGGGACGTTTTGGGGACGTTTTACCAAATCATAATCCGCATACTTTAATACGGGAGCAAACCTAATGTCTTGTGTGGCCGTTTCCGCTATGAAGCTCGACTGCGAATTTGCATGTCCCCTCCAAGCGCGATGCGTGGGCTGGTTCTGCGTTTTACTGATGAGCATTCACAATGGGTCTCACCCGACGTCGAAGGCTCAGCCTCTGTCATTCCTCAAATTGCTCGCTCGCGCGCACTCGCCTCGGCCGCTCCAGAAGACACTCCACTGCCACCGCCTCCTCTCCTTCTACATGCATTCCGCCGTGCGTTTGTCCTCCGCCACCGCCGCGTCTCGCTCGGCCTCGTTGCTGCGTCGCGCAGCGTCCACTTCAACCAAAGCGGCCGCCGCTGAGCCCGTGTACGTGAAGCGCGACGGGTCCGAGGGCGAGATCGACAGCGCGCGCGCCTTCATCGAGTTCAAGCGCGAGGCCGACCCGTACCGCGACGTGGCCGAGCGCGTGCACGACTGGAACGAGATCAACACGGCCAGCCGCGACCCGACGGAGCGCAAGATCCAGGCGGCGCGCTGCATGGACTGCGGCACTCCTTTCTGCCAGACCAACACGGGCTGCCCCGTCAACAATCTCATCCCCGAGTGGAACGAGCTCGTGTTCCGCGACGAGTGGAAGGAGGCCATCGACCGCCTGCACAAGACCAACAACTTCCCAGAGTTCACGGGCCGCGTGTGCCCCGCGCCCTGCGAGGCCGCGTGCGTCGCCGGCCTCGTGGACGACCCCATCACCATCAAGAACACCGAGTACGCCATCGTGGACCGCGCCTTCGAGGAGGGCTGGATCGTGCCCCGCATCCCGCGGCGCAACGGCCTTCGCGTGGCCGTTGTGGGCTCCGGACCCGCTGGGCTGGCGGCCGCTGACCAGCTCAACCAGAAGGGATACCATGTCACGGTGTACGAGCGCGAGGACCGCATCGGAGGCCTGCTCATGTACGGCATCCCCAACATGAAGCTGGACAAGAAGACGGTGAACCGCCGCGTGGATCTGCTCCGTGAAGAGGGCATCGAGTTCGTCACGAACGCCGAGATCGGCGTCAACACGCCCGTGGAACAGCTTCAGGCCGAGAACGACGCGGTTGTTCTGGCGCTGGGGTCCACCGTCCCGCGTGACGTGGACATCCCTGGACGCGACCTCAAGGGCGTCCACTTTGCTATGGAGTTCCTCACCAAGAACCAGAAGCGGCTACTGCTGACGGTGGACGGCAAGCTGCAGAGCGGCTGGGACCGCAACTTTGTCACGGCCGAGGGCAGGGACGTGGTCGTCATTGGCGGCGGTGACACGGGCACCGACTGCATTGCGACGTCCATGCGGCAGCGATGCAAGTCAGTGATTAACCTCGAGCACAACTCGCAGCCGCCTGACCAGCGCGCACCAGAGAACCCGTGGCCCGAGTACCCGCGTATCTACGGTGTCGACTACGGCCACGCTGAGGTGCGCTCTGTCTTCGGCGACGACCCGCGGAAGTACTCCCGTGTCACGAAGGCGTTCAAGGGCAATGAGAACGGCGAGATCACGCACGTGGTGACGAAGCTGGGCAACAAGGACCCCAAGACGAACATCATCACTGAGATTGATGGCACCGAGGAGGAGATCCCGTGCGACCTCGTGCTCTTCGCCATGGGCTTCGTGCACCCGGAGCAGAAGATCGCGGAGGCTCTGGGTCTAGAGATCGACCAGCGTCGCAACATCCGCGCTGCCTACGGCGACTACCAGACGTCAGTGGAGGGAGTCTTTGCTGCTGGTGATTGCCGACGCGGCCAGTCTCTGGTGGTGTGGGCGATTAACGAGGGCCGCGGTGTGGCGGACGCAGTGGAGAAATACTTCCTGCAGGAAGGCTTCCAGCCTGAGGTGTCCCAGAACCAGCGCTTCGGTTAAACTCTGCAACGCAGGCTCAAGTGACAGTATGTACCGGTAGAACGACCCGCATCAATCGATGGCTTATGAAGGCGTCACCGGCCTACACGGCAACAAAGGCTAGCTGGAAGGAATCAGCAGGGACCGAAGCAGAACGGTGAAATGATGAGGGATAATTATTGTAATACAGAGAGAGGTGAATCCGCTGAGTCGCGTGGTGGCTGCTGTTTGGCGTGGTGTTCGCTTGCAGACCATGGTTGCCAATGCGCAAACACACAAGGGACATCAACGCGACGTGGACGAGAAAGTATGCGCATCTACGAGTTACTGGATGAGCTCTTTACATGCGGATGATGGGCACCAGACCGCGCAGCTTCGAAGCCCCGGTTTTCACGGCATCGCTGTTGATTTTGTTGTAGCGCAGGTCCAGCACGCGAACGCCCGTGAGCATGCTGATGTCTGTCACCTTGCAGCAGTCGGATAGATTGAGCTCGTGCACGTTCCGCAATGCCGACACGTCCTCGAGTTGAGTGCAACCAGAGAGGTTGAGCGTATGCGCATTGGCCAACGCAGATACATCTTTCACATTGGGGCAGTGGCGCAGTGACAGCGTGTGGACCGATCCCAGAGCCGACACGTCCTTGATACCGGGGCAGTAGCTCAGATCCAAGTCGCGAGCGTGTGCGAGGGGTGATACATCAACCAACTTGGAGCAGCCAGCGAGTTTCACGATGCGAGCACTTTGAGCAAGCGGTTGCACGTCTTCAAGGGCGTCACAAAAGCGCAGATCCACTTCTTGAGCGCCGGTGAGGAAGCTAGTGTCGCTGATGTGAGGGCACCCAGACAAATTCACCTTTGTCAGTGACGCTGCAGACGCTGTCAGCACTTGAATGTCCTCGAGTTCCTCGCATCGGTACGTAACGATCGTGTGCACTTGACGCAGCGACGACCCCAGCGACTTGAGGTTCTTGCAGAAGCTCACGTCGAGATCACGAACACAGGTTATACCATCGAGCGACGTCAGTTGACTGCATCGAGATAGAACAAGACGGTCGAGTGGTGGCAGGTGGCTGAGCTCAGAGCTTGCAAACCCTGTGCAGCTTGAGAGGTCGAGCTCACGGAGACTGGAGCTTGCTCCCAGCGCTGAGAGATCCGTCACCGCATCACATTGGCGCAGCGATAGCTCGCGGACACCGTTGCCGAGCGCAGAGATATCGTTCACGTATCTGCAGAGAGCGAGCTGAAGATTGGGGACGCGTCCAAGGGAGCTGACATCCGTGACGCCGGAGCATCCGGTGAGATCCAAGTCTTGTACGCCACCCAATGCCGACACGTCGACGACGCCCGAGCATTTGCGTAGCTTGAGTGTGTGTACTCTTCCGAGAGCACTTACGTCGCCTACGTTGATGCATCCTGAGAGGTTGAGCTCATGGACATTACCCAGCGCGCTCACGTTGGTGATATTCGCGCAGCCACCGAGATTCAAGTCGTGGACGGTGCCGAGTGCACTCACGTCGTTCACCTCTGGACAATTACGAAGACTAACGCGACGCACATTACGCAGCGGACTCACGTCATTGACGCCTCGGCAGACGTTGAGCTGCACTGATTCGCATTTTTCTAGCGGGGTGAGATCCGTGACAGCGTGGCAGTACGACAAGTCCACGTGTTGCGAAGAGCCCAAGAAGGAGATATCCTCCAGGAAGCTGCAGTAGCTCAAATCCACCTCACGAATGCCTTCCAGCCAATGCAGTCCGTCAATGTGGCTGCAACCACTCAGCCCGAGCTCTTGCAAGCGGTTGATCCCGTCGAACAAACTCACTCGCGCGATTCCCGACAGGTTTAGTCGCTTGACTTGGCCGTCGCGGATGCAGTTTTGCAGCACCTTCGGGCAATAATATCGCATCGGAACACTCACTCCGTCTTCATCGGTGTAGCTTTCAGTTGGCTCAGGCTCAGGTGCAGGTTGGTTTCGGTCGAGGTCAACGATGAGGCCACCGACAGCGTTCACGTTGTAGTGAATGCTTTCGTCGCTCTCCGGGTCGTCACCGACGGGTTGGAATGCCACGTTGCGGAGGTTGCGCCACTTGCTCAGCACTTGGAGCAGTTCTTGAACAGTGCAGACCAGCGAAGCCTCTGATCGTAGCTGAACGTGGTCGTGCACGACGTCGTAGAAAAAGCGACTCAGCTCTGCAAGCGCTACTCCCTCATTCAGGGTCAAGAACGGGATCAAGTGTTCGTCCCACAGCTCAAGTGGCATTGTGTGTTGAAGGTGACAGGAATCGGTACGATGTTGCATCGTGAAGCTGGACGATGGTAAATATCTGTTGGAGATGAAGTCGAACGCGGGATGCAACGGATTTGTGCAGAGTAAGAGTGCTGTGTGTTGTCGCCACACTCTTGAATGGCTCGGACTGTGTCAACTCTCGCTGTTGCTGCCATGGGGGACCAGCATCTGGAGCGCTGTTGAGTTGTCCACATGTATTCTGCCGGCACGTGGTCCAAATCCGCTCTGTGCCGTACAACAATAAAACCATACTGTCCTTGAAGCGCATGGTGACGTGCTGCCTCTGCCTCTAGGAATTTACAGCAACCATAATTACATTGATGATTTCTGAGGGCTTACACTAATGTGATCCATCACTAGAACCGCAGCCGGGTCCTCCAGCTAAGCGTAGACACGACGTGGAAGGGTAAATGCTCATAATGTTCACCATGACCATCCAGCATAATGAAAGCGCAAAGTAGGAAATGGTCACCATGCCCAGAACGCGACTGTATCCGCCGTTGAGTTTGAGTTGCTGCGTTTCAGCCTTCTGACGAGGTAACAGAGGCAAGAAGAGCAGTCCAGCCAGATTCATAGCGTAGCGAATGATGAGGACGTATGTCACTTCCCAGCGTACGTGAGTCGAGTCCTCAACAATATCGGCGTTGGTCACATCGAAGTTGCCGTTCACGTTCTTCGTAAACGTACTGGCTAGCGGGATAGCGATATTGGAGATTGACCCCACCAAACCGTACACGGCACCTTCATGGCCTTCATCCGCCAGCTCCACCATCACAAAAGTGGCGATAACGAACGAAATACCGTTCGGAAGAGCCTCCGCTACAGGAACACCCAGCCAGAACCACTGGTTTCGAATAACGTCCCAAGTCGTAAGCATCGTCACGATAAAGTCCATGATCGTCACGGACACAATCGTGACGGCGTGCATTGTCCGCCAGTTCCAGTGTAGACCGTGCTTGCCTGTATAATATAGGGCGAGAGCGAATACGCCATTGCCCACGATAACCATGACTTTCTCGTTGAGAGGAGTGACTCCAGCCCAGTATCGCTGCATCGGATCTGCACACGTGACTGTAAAATTCTCGAAAATCCCAGCGAGGAACTTGTACGCGATGACCTGGTACATTGGCCGCATCTGAATGAGATACCAGAGTTCTGCCAAATAGTCCTGGAAAATCACGCCTCGGTGACGGTCCTCCTTGATGCAGTACCATGACATCGGAATAACGGGAAAGCAGCACACACTGAGAATCGCCATAAGTTGAGGAAAGCTGAGGCAGAAGTCGAAATCGCCGCCATAATCTTTGCCGTTGAACGCCAACCCGGTGAGAATACTGGAGATAGTCACGAAAGCGGTGCGAACCAAGTAGATCGTAGTCTGGCAGTATCCGCGCGTAGCTTCCGGCTCGCGCTGAGCAACTTCCACCATCATCGCGTCTGCCGCGACATCGGCACCAACATAACCCACCGCTGCAATCATCATCATCGCGATAAACTTCCCACCTACGTGGTGTGCCGACTCATTGAAAGTTGCAATGAGTTCAGGTGTTAACTCCTCCTTCTCCATTGTCGCGTACTTGTTTTCGGGGTAGTACGGAGCTCCAGCATCCATGCAGGCCATAGCGACTAGTGTTACGAAGCAAATTGTCCACCCGATAACCATGAACGGACGACGGCGATAACCCTTGATAGGAACGCAGTCCGTGATCATCCCGTAAAACACTTTGAACGACCATGGCATATTCATCAGCACGACAGCAGACACGACCTGTGTGCCTTCCATGTTGAGGTAGTTGAACAGGAACGGATAAACAGTCCCGGGTAGCGTACCGAAGACCATCCCCACGGCCGCGTACTGCGCGACGAGTCCAATGTAGTCGCGACTCCAAATGTTGATTTCACCACCGCCTCGAAGTGCTCCACCCTCGTATACCTGCGGCGACTTGGTGTCGAGATACCATTCATTCCCCTTACTTGACGAATGATTAAAGTCTGTTGGCGACGGAGCTGGTGCTAGCAAGTCAATCTTCCTGCGCGGCGTCGTGCGCATCGGTTCTTCGAGTATTGGCACTATGACTGCGGACAAACGGTGGGAAAGTGAAAATGGTCACCGTTCCATGGTGAACTTGTCGACGAGCTTTTCCGCGACAAAGTCGTCAAATCGACGGCTGGAAGGGAAGCCTCCGCCACGACATTGAGGACACTTGGGACCACGAAATGATGGGAGGTGTAGAACCAAGCAGTTTATTAATCCCATTGCTAATAATTTGTACGGATTGCATGAAAAACATGCATCGTATGGTGCGATGCGTTCCGAATGTCACCACCCAGCCTTGGCAGCGAGAAGACCACTCTCGGTTAATCGAGATAGCTGTCAGTGAGCTACCGGATTCACTCGGAACAAGGCAAGCGGGTGTACCTTCACCGTCGGTGTCAAAGTCTAGGGGTACATGGCATGCAGTTCAGATTAAAATATTCATCGATAGCTGTGGGTCTAGCACACCGATCGATTCGGTACTCCGATTGAAACACCAATGCTCAGGGTGGTTCTACTTTGGCATTCCGTGCATAATCGGACGAAATGCCTAATCCTGGCTTTTCAAAAGTCCTCACTGAAGTTGATGGCTACATATCTACTTGAAGGTTATATCCGCCAGGCCAATGCGACTTGGTGGTTCGAGCAGTTGTGAAACACCCGTTGATAAAGCGGGAAGCCCAGCAGCATCATTTCAAAACTCACACTCGCACCCACATCAGTAGCCCACCACCGCGCCATCCATCTTCTGCTTGTACAATGGCAAGAGGTCGCGCCAAAAGAAATATCAACGAAGTTCTCGACGGATACCAGACAGGCAAGGAGAAGAAGGTGCGCAGAAGCCGCTACAAGTGGCTTCCCGAGTACGAGGTGAAATTTGGGTTACGACCGAACAGAAACTCATCCAACGTCGTCGTAGAAGCAACTTGCCGATTCTGTTCTGCCTTTGGTCGTGAGCCCAAGGTAGACACGAAAAACTCTTTTGCGGAAGCAGACATCTTGTCGACCAAGGCGCCGCGCAAGAAAACTAAACGTGTCCACGTGTTTCGCAAGTCGTTCCGAAGTGATAACATTCAAACGCATTTACGTTTGGAGCACCCTCGACAATGGGAACAATATCAAGCTGCGAATGACACCGTTCGAACAACGTTTTTCCGTCGGGACAAATCCATCGCCTCATTCTTACCGATTGCACCAGACTTTCATTTTCGAGTGCATAAGGGCATAGTGGAAACAATCAAGAAGTTGTATTGTGACTCAGTCGACGACGCACCTGGCGGATTCGATGAACTGGAAGATGGTTTTGTCTGATTCATGTAGCCAAACGAGACCAATTTGAAGTTGTAGCCAAATGTGTGACGGCAGCGGTGAGCTACCGCAGCATTGAAAAGATGTTTGTCATCTTTGGGGAGGCGTTGAAGAACCAGAAATTGATGGTCCCAAACAGAGATTCTATTCAACAGTACATTCGATATGTACTAGCTCTTAACCTTACCGCTATTGATGTCCTACTAAGGAGATCTTGGGGATTTTCAAGTATTGTCGATGGAGCAACTCGCAACTCGAGGGGATATCTGGACGTCCGTCTTGCGTTTGTTGTGCTCGGGAAACTTTACAATTTCCACTTTCTAGCTATTCCCACGGGCGGCCTCGCCCAGACTGGGGAAAATTACGCAGAACTTGTTCTAGAAAAACTTAAATCTGTTGCGGGCCCTGAGGTATTGCTCAAGTTGATTGGAACGGCGACTGATGGTGCAGCAAACATGCTCGGATGCAGACGCGGATTCGTTAGTCGAGTGCGCACAGCGTGTGGTGCTATTGGTGGATGCGCGATCGTGGCAAATTGGTGCGGTAGCCATCAGTTGAATCTTGTGATTGGTGATTTTCTCTCTGTACTCGATGGTTTCATCGATTTTCGTTCGGTGTTAGGAACGGAAATTTCGTTCACACACACGCACACAATAGTTCAGCAACGCATCGGGCGTAGCTGCCCGACATACGCAACTACTAGATGGGATTCAATTCACGATAGTTGCAAGTTCCTCTCCACCTACTATCTGGAATTGATTCAACTTCAAAAGGAGAAAGGTCGCGATGTATCTAGTCCTTCTTGGTGGCTCTGTTTGTTCTTCGTTGCGGACTTTACCCAAGCGCTCAAGATCTGCTTTGCCAAACTTCAATACAAGCACGTCACCATTGTGGAGCAGTACCAAGCACTACAGAAGTTATTAGCGACGATACAATTTCGGTTCGAAGAAAATAGTGAGGGTGGAACTCCGGTCATCAGCGAGCTCAAGCTAGAACGTGAGATTTTCGCAGCATCCGCCTTTTCAAGGAATTGCTACTGCTCACTGTCTACCCAAGAACAACAGCAGTTGATTTTAGCGGTCAGTGACGCGCTGGAGACTTTTGTTGCTGGAGTCGTATCCATTTCGCTGTCGATTGACAAAGAACCACGCTATTACAGTGTAACGACCCCTCAACTCGTTGTGAACACAAGTGATGATTGTTTTGGGGATCTCATTGAAAGACACAGCGAACGTCTGAGCTATCAATTTACAGGAACGGCGATCAGCAAAGTATGGTCGCAACGCAAGATGATGAGAAAAGAGTGCCATGCCCAACGGTCCTTTAAACGACTCATCGATCAAGTCTCTACCAAGCCAACTAACAAAGAATGGTCCGACCCTGACTTTGATAGGCGTTTCGGAGCAATCAAATCATTTGCGTTGGGGTTAGCCAGTATTACTCATGGTTCACACTCAATCGAAGGTGATTTCAGCAATCTCAAGTGCTTGAAAAGTAAGCTTCGCAACCGTCTTACGGATTTCCCCTGGAAGGTCAGCTTCATGCAAGTCAGTATGTTGATATTGTGTCGTTAGCATTGACACCAGATGCCGCTGGCGACGAGGAGACAAGTGAAGATGATCAAGAGCGTAGTAGTTGCAATGAATGCAGCAATGATGATGCATAGATCCAGCCTAACCACAAAATGCCTAACTGGAGTTTTTAAAACTGCCTAATATGACGCGTATTAGGCATTAGGCACTATGTCCTAACCAGAACCACCCTGCCAATGCTCTTCTAGACTGTCAGCTGTTGAGATACACATGGGTAAACTTGCGTCGCAATCTTAGGTCATATTCTACACGTAGCTGGAGCTTTAGCTTGCATGCGAGACGTACATGTACTACAACGAAGATGAGGCTTTCCGCCAGTCGCTCCGACTTAACTAACTCGGCTCTTGGGCCAAGAACTCTTCCATCGTTGCTATGGCAGCGAAGCTGCAAAAAAACTCGAGGTTCTAGCTCTTTAACAGCAATCTAGCAAAGACTTTACAAGCGTTCTCACAAATTGAGTCGTAAAAACATAACGTTCAGCTATTTTACCACTAACCATGAACGCGACAGATAGATAGATAAACATTAATGCCGATGACTGCTACTTGAATCACAACCCGACCCACCAGCAATCCATAGGCACGACGTCGAAGGATATATGCTCATAATGTTCACCATGACAGTCCAGCACAGCGAAAATGTGAAGTAGACGACTGTAACAATTCCCATAAGTCGACTAGATCCTCCCATTTGTTTTAGCTGCTGCGTTTCAGCCTTCTGACGAGGTAACAGAGGCAAGAAGAGCAGTCCAGCCAGGTTTATCGAGTAGCGAATAAGGAGAACGTATGTCACTTCCCACCGCACGTGGGTCGAGTCCTCGACAATATCGGCATTGGTGACATCGAAGTTGCTATCCACTTTCTTCGTCAAAGTACTGGCCAACGGGATAGCGATATTGGAGATCGACCCGACCAAGCCGTACACGGCACCTTCGTTTCCCTCACTCGCCATCTCCACCATCACGAAAGTAGCGATTACAAAGCCAATTCCGTTCGGAAGAGCCTCCGCTACAGGAACACCCAGCCAGAACCACTGGCTTCGAATAACGTCCCAAGTCGTAAGCATCGTCACGATAAAGTCCATGACCGTCACCGAGATGATCGTGACTGCGTGCATAGTCCGCCAATTCCACTGAAGCCCATACCTGCCTGTGCAGTAGAGAGTTAGGGCAAACACGCCGTTACCCACGATAACCATGACTTTCTCGTTGAGAGGAGTGACTCCAGCCCAGTATCGCTGCATTGGATCTGAACACGTGACTGTAAAATTCTCGAAAATCCCAGCGAGGAACTTGTACGCGATGACCTGGTACATCGGCCGCATCTGAATGAGGTGCCATAGCTCCCCCACATAGTCCCGGAAAATCACACCCGGATGATAGTCCTCCGTGATGCAGTACCACGAAATCGGGATCACAGGGAGGCAATAAATACTGAGAACAGTCATGAGCTGCGGAAAACTCAACGAGAAGTCGAAGTCGCCGCCGTAATCTTTGCCATTGAAGGCCATGCCTGTCAGAACGTTGGATATCATGATAAACGCGGTGCGTACCATATAAATTGTAGTTTGCGTGTAGCCCCGTGTATCTTCCGGTTCACGTTGAGCAATTTCCACCATTAACGCATCAGCGGCGACATCGGCTACGACATAACCAACCGCTGCGAACATCATGAGAACGACAAATTTACTGCCGACGTGATGTGCCGACTCGTTAAAAGTTGCGATGACCTCGGGAGACAGTTCATCAATGTCCATCGTTGCGTACTTGTTGTCCGGGTAATAAGGAGCTCCAGAATCCATGCAGGCCATGACCAGCAACATCGCGAAACACAGGGTCCACCCCATCAACATGAACGGACGACGGCGATATCCCATGATAGGGACGCAATCCGTGAGCATCCCAAAGAAAAGTTTAAATGACCAGGGCATGTTGAGCAGGACCGCAGCCGAGATCACCTGCGTTCCTTCCATGTTGAGGTAGTTGAACAGGAAGGGGTAAACGGTTCCGGGTAACGTGCCGTAGATCATCCCCACGGCAGCGTACTGGACGATGAGTCCGACATAATTGCGTCTCCAAATGTCAATTTCTCCTCCGTCTCGAAGAGCGCCACCATAGTACAGCAGAGGTGACTTGGTGTCGAGATTCCAGTCACCCCCCTGAGAACAGCCAAAGTCGGTCAACGGAGCAGACGCCAGCAAGTCGACCTTCTTGCGCGGCGTCGGGGTTTTCAGTTCCTCTAGAATCGGCAACATGGCTTGCTAACGAAGGCTGAAAAGGGGAAGTGGACGATCGATCGCGTACATCTCGCGCAGATTGCGCACTGGGGAAACGAGATGTACATGTACTGTAAAGAAGAAGCTCGTGTGGTAAAGGTTGACGTCACAGCCACGAACGCTCCAGGACATTTGGGACTGCGAAACGATGGGGAATCGTACAAAGTCCAGAGCGACGCAAGTTAATCCGCAATCTTGGACTAAAAAACTCGGCGACCACCAACGCCGTCTGTTGCTCATCTCAAGCTTACCGACGCGTTACTTACCACCGAAACTCGCCGACGCATCTCAATTTTGCGTGTTTTACGCGCTCACAAGCGTCGGGATATCGTCCGTTCGAACGACACCAACGTCAACATCGGACATCGGTGAGACGCAGGTTTAATTATTAGTTGTACTTGCCGGGGACGAGCTCACCTTCCAGATGCCGCCACGCTCCACGAAGAAAAGTTAGTTGTCACCACGGCGACGTCTTGAGAAAATATCGTCAGTAGTTGCAACACAATACTACATGTACATGTTCGCGTGGAATGACGACCACAGCCGACGCTGAACCAATTGAGACGGAGACCTAAAGTTGAGACGGTGACAAGTGTTTGCAACACTCGTGGTCACTTTGCTGATTTAGAGATGTATCCAATCCCCCCACTCAAAGCATTGCCAGTTTCGAGAACAACACTACAAGATGAAGAACGCTCGTCCGGGACATGGCTACATTCATGTGAGTGCTACATCACTGAAACATTCCAATTTGAAACGTTTCAAAACTCAACAAATCCGATTTGAAACGTTTCAAAACTCATGAAGCCGTCGCGCCTCGTCCTGTCCGAGTCGCTCTCTCGTCGGCGTCGTCCGCTGCTTCTCGCTCGCTCCGCTCTCCAACGTTTGTCCAAGCCTAATAGTAATAAGAAAGACAAAGACCCAACTTTTGTCAATTCCAATCCTACCAGTGGCAAACGTCGTCGCAGTCTTCAAGAAGAAGAAGAAGAAGAAGAAGAAGGAAACAAAGAACAAGAAAAATCATCCTCCGGCAGCCACTTGAAGCTGCAGCGCTTCACCCCCACGCAGCGTCTCGTGGACGACAAGGCGGACTTTTGTCTGTATCTAGATGTGGTCGAGGCCCCTAATGAAGACGCTCACGCTCTAATCCAAGTGACAGCCAGCGCTCTAAGAGCTGCTGGCTGTCGAGTGGCTGTGCACATGCTGCAGTCTCCAGATTCCGAGATCCTGGCCCCTAATAAGGACGAAACGCAGGCCTACGCACTCACAATAGGCAGCGAAGTGCCCGACCAGAGCGTCACGGAGCACGGCCAATGGGCCGGACGGGAGGCCATGCAATTGGCCCATTGGGTCACGCAGCATCCGGACTATACGAGTCATGTATTGCCGTTGACGGGGGCGGCCCAGTGCCAACGCCTGTGCAAATTGATACTGACGGAGTTGAGACTGGAGCTCGATGTTTGCGCCAAGAAGCAAGAAGACAGTTCTCCTGTGGTGCTACTGAGTGCGAGAGAGAAGTTAGTACCTCAAGTTATGCGGGCAAAACAGCTTTTTACGAATGTGGCACTGTATCCGCTGCATCGAGATGAAGCGAGACGACAGTTGACGAGACGATGGGGAGCTCAGAGTTCGTTGGCTTTGCCTCCATTGCAAGATATTTACGCGTACTTTGGACCGAGGATCGCCATGTATTTTGCTTGGTTGGCGTTTTATACGAACGCGTTGGTACTCCCAGCGGCCTATGGGGTGGTCGTGCATGCATTGGGACTTCTGAAGTTGGCGCCGAGTTATACGGTGCACTGCGTTTTGGTGGCGGTTGGCACGTCGCTTATTGCGGATATGTGGAGACGACGACAGCGGGAGGTGGAGTTTAAGTGGGGGTATGATGGCGTACTGTCGTCGTTGCATTCCACGACGAGACTGCAGTTTAGAGGTGAATGGATGCAGGACCCGGTAACGGGACAAAGATGTTTCAACTTTCCACACCATAAACGACTGCTACGACAGCTTTTGGCGATTCCATTGTTGGTGTCAATGTGCTGTTTGGTGGGAGGGTATGTAGTTGGACTGCACGTGCTCTCAGAGCGTCTACGAGCGATCTACAGTGACAGTTGCGCCCAAGCATGGGCGCAGGTCGAGACGAGCGACGGGTATTGGGCGTATATACCCAGTAACGAAACGATGACCTGTGCATTTGTATCACACGGCCCGAGTGTGATTAATGCTGTGATCATCTACGCAATGGACAATTTGTACCAGTTGCTGGCACGGAAGCTGACGGAGTTTGAGAATTATCGTACTCTTGACGAGCACGAAGCGCACCTGGTGGCCAAGCGGATGCCATTCCACCTCGTAAACAGCAACGCGTCTCTTTGGTTTCTCGCTTTTTACGTGCAGCGCTTGGATCGAGTTCGAGAGCGACTGTGGATTTTGCTTGTGGCGACGCAGTTGATTGACAACTTCAAGGAAGTAGGATTGCCGCTTGCAGTGTCTGTGGGTGGCCAAGTGCTTACTGCGGAGAATAAACGGCGTCGTCGGCTGAGCCACGAGAGACTTCAGAATGAGGTCATTGAAGGTATCAACCGTCTGCAGCGGAAAAAATCCATGCCTTATTTGAAAGCAAAACGTGAGCGAGTAGATGTGGCTAAAGCTGCTACTGAACAGCGTTTGGCGCGAGTACTCATGCAAAAACGGCAGGCTACTTATCGCGATACCTTCGCTGACTACAAGGAACTGATGGTGCAGTTTGGCTACGTAACTCTCTACAGTCCAATTTTCCCACTCGCTGCGGCGTTTGCTTGGTTGAACAATATGATCGAAAGTCGATCTGACCTACTCAAACTGGTGAACCGCCACGGCTACCAACGACCGATTGCACAGCATGCGCGGGGCATTGGTGTTTGGGAAAAGGTGCTGGTGAGTTTTGCGGGGGTGGCTGTTGTCGTGAATTGCGCCCTCGTTTGGACTTACGAGCTGGAAGAATTGCTGCCTTCGTGGACAGACCTCCACCGATTTGCCTTCATTGTAGCATGCGAGCACGTGATTTTTGTCATCAAGGCTTGGCTAAACTGGGCTGCCCCCGAGGTGCCAGTCACCTCCTCACTTGGCAAGAAACCAGTGTTGCCGCCATCCGTGCCCGTTCCGCTGGTGTACACAAGCAATAAAGAATCACTTTCTGCTTTGCGTGGATAGCAAAGCCGTACTACACGTGAAGGCTCCCGTGCAATTGACGAAGTGCGCGGTTGAAAACTTTTACGCTGACTCAATTACGCTTTAGGCAATGAAAACACAACCCGCCAAGTTTATCGGCTACCGCTTGAGTCACAACCCGCTCCACCCGCGATCGGTAGGCACGAGGTCGAAGGGTAAATACTCATGATGTTCACCATGACAGTCCAGCACAGCGAAAACGCGAAGTAGACGGCAGTGATAAGACCCATCAGTCGGCTAGATCCGCCGTTGAACTTCAGCTGCTGAGTCTCGGCCTTTTGGCGAGGCAGCAGCGGTAAGAAGGCCAATCCGGCCAGGTTCATCGCGTAGCGGATGATGAGAACGTACGTCACCTCCCAGCGCACGTGAGTCGAGTCCTCGACAATATCGGCGTTGGTGACATCGAAGTTGCTGTCCACGTTCTTAGACAGCGTACTCGCCAAGGGGATGGCGATATTGGAGACAGACCCCACCAGACCGTACACGGCGCCTTCGTTACCCTCGCCGGCCAACTCCACGATCACGTACGTCCCGATCACGAACGAGATGCCGTTGGGAAGCTTTTCCACGACAGGCACTCCGAGCCAGAACCACTGGTTTCGAACTACGTCCCAAGTCGTGAGCATCGTCACGATAAAGTCCATGACCGTCACCGAGATGATCGTGATGGCATGCATCGACCGCCAGTTCCAGTGGAGACCGTACTTGCCCGTGAAGTAGAGTGTGACGGCGAAAATTCCGTTACCGATGATGGCCATCACCTTTTCGTTGAGAGGCGTAGCCCCCGCCCAGTAAGACTGCATGGGGTCTGCACACGTGATGGTGAAGCTTTCGAAAATGCCCGACAAATACTTGTACACGATGACCTGGTACACTGGTCGCATCTGCATGAGATGCCAGAGCTCGGCCAGGTAGTCACGGAAGATGACACCCGGGTGACGCTCTTCCCGGATGCAGTACCACGAAAGCGGGATCACGGGGAGACAGCAGAGCGTGAGGATGACCATTAACTGAGGAAAGCTCAGCGAAAAGTCGAAGTCGCCTCCGTAGTCCTTGCCGTTGAAAACCAGCCCCGTGATAATACTTGATACGGTCACGAAAGCGGTACGGACCATGTAGATCGTCGTTTGCGTATACCCACGCGTGGCTTCCGGTTCGCGTTGGGCGACTTCGACCATCATAGCATCAGCTGCCACATCAGCACCGACATAGCCGATGGCCGCAATCATCATAAGGACGATGAACTTGCCGCCCACGTTGTGCGCCGACTCGTTGAAGGTTGCGATGATCTCGGGGGTCAATTCATCTTTCTCCATTGTCGCGTACTTGTTGTCCGGGAAGTAAGGAGCCCCAGAATCCATGCAGGCCATGACCAGCAACATCGCGAAACACAGGGTCCACCCCATCAACATGAACGGGCGACGGCGATATCCCATAATAGGGACGCAATCCGTGATCATCCCGTAGAAGATTTTGAACGACCAAGGCATGTTGAGCAGGACCACAGCCGAGACGACCTGCGTTCCTTCCATGTTGAGGTAGTTGAACAGGAAGGGGTAAACGGTCCCGGGTAGTGTACCAAAGATCATCCCCACGGCAGCGTACTGGACGATGAGTCCAATGTACTCGCGACTCCAAATGTTAACCACCCCACCGTCTCGAAGAGCACCGCCCTCGAACTCTTGCGGTGACTGTGTGGTGAGGTACCATTCGTTCTGCTTTCGAGGCGAAAACGTGAAGTCGGTGGTCGACGGTGCCGGCGCCAACAAGTCGATCTTCTTGCGTGGCGTCGTCGTGTTCATCGTTTCTTCGAGTAGCGGCACTATGGTTGCTGCGTTTTCGGGAAAAGCGGAACTGGATAAATCCGCTGTTGGGCCCCGTACAGGTAAAATTGGGCAACAGATCGTCTGGTATCTGCTGCTGACAAACTTGGCCTGTAGCGCACATCAACTTCCTTCTGTATCACATGGTACAGCAACAGGAGCCGGTTAGTCTGACTGAACGCTTATCTTTTTCGACCGTAAAACTCATCGAAGGCACGACGGTCGTGACGACCTCAATCTCTAAAGGACTTCTGGCACCACGCCAACGATCGGTAAGTCGAAGTTCCCGCACAAAGCCCAGGTCGTAAGGCAGCGCAATCAAGGACCTTGTTTCAAGACCTTCACAACGAGATCGATTCTACAATTTGTACTGCCGGTACACGTTCGCTATTTTCGTGGTGTTCGTTCAAGGGGCTTGGAAGTGGCCGTGTTGGTGAAATTGTGGGCAATTACTTGCATCGCTGTGGTGCCAGTCAGCCGCCGTCTTATCTTCAACATAGCTGACCGCGCGGCTATCGCTCACGCCAAGACACGGTTCACTCAATCATCCGACCCCTTTCGGCTGTTAGATGAGCTCAGATCCCGTGCCGATCGAGGAAGGCGAATCGGTCGTCTCGACGATGGCACCCAGGTCTGGATCCCTTCGTGCAGTTGAAAGGAGACGCGGCACCGAGTGAATGCACAGCGTGTCAGGGACTCTTCGGGACCTCCAGCTGTCCAGGGATATCAGCAATGAGCGACTCGGCGTGCTGTGCTGCCCGTGTGCCAATTCATTATGTCGTCGCTGCAGCGAGTAAATGTCCACGATACAGTGTACTGCGTTCCGCTTTTGACGCTCGGTGCCGATTTTAGTGTTGGGGTTCAAACAAACGTGAAGGAATCCTGCGTGATGCAAGCTTCGCCACGTAACCTTCGCCAGTCGAGTGCCTGCACACTGAAAACCTCGTGTACGATTTGTGCAATTTTAACCTCGATGCCGATCTTGACTGGATTTCCTGGATCGGAAGAGCAGCCAGAGAAACGATTCTTCATCACCGTCGTAGATATACTTCAGGGAGGATACTCTCAAGCGTATCCAGGACCTGCGAAAGAGACTAGCAAAACAAGAGAGAACTATTCGGCGGGTAGATTGGATTGTGCAAGGTGTTCAAGGGTACCCACCCCAGCCAAGCCTGGACGCGATCATTGCGGAATCAGACAGTGACTCGGAGCAGGAGGACATGAACCCCGACGACGCACTCGACGCACTTATCGATCATTTTGCCGATTGCAGCAGTACCGATTCCGATGTCACTCGAATGGACTCTACGCGCCCAGGTGCGACAGCGTCAGGTGGCTCCCAGACGGCGATGGAGGTCGACAACGAAGACGCAGAGTCGGAGTTGATTCTCGACGGCTACCAGTTTCGCCATGAGTGGGAGAAGTGCAGACAGGAAACCACTACTACGAGGAAGCGCAGTCTCGAGAGTCAAGAACCAGCACTCACAGCATTCCAGGAGATCAACTTCGTCGATAGCAACTACAACGACAGCGAAAGTCAAGAGTTTGTAGAGTGGCATTTCGAAGGGCATGAGCAGGGCATAGTTACGAAGGGCAAGTATTCTAATACGCAGCGTTTTCAACAAAAACAATAATAAAAGGTTAGCAATTGACGCGGACACCACACTTTTTTGCCTTACCTCGGGTAGTTGTGCGAGTTGCCATGCAACAATGACACTCGCAGCAATGAGGTAACCTCGATCAAACACGCCAGGGATACCCTTCTGACACCGCGAAGTTGTACATGAAGGCTGCACGATTGTTGCACAGCACGATGACGACGAGTTTTGAACCCACGAGACCAAGAAGTGCGGCCGAGTAGAGCATGCAGTACCACGCTTCAATTTCTGATGACCATCGCTCGTGTGCCCTGACGACTCATCTCAACTTCATTCCATCCTCTGTGGAGACTTCCACAACATCTTCCACTTCTCTATCCTTGTGCGATTGCTTCATTATTTCTAACCAACTCATGGATGGGGGGAGCACGAATTATACGATGGAGGTCAAGCTTTAGATCAATGGCGAGACACTCACGACGGAACAATCCACGTACATGTTCTTGAGCTGCGCTACTCACGGCTGCGAGCCCACGATACCGAGTCAAGGGACTTCCGAATTTTAGAGCAGTGCCCCCTCTTGGTCGTCTACTTGAGTTGGTTTCTTTGCGGGCATCAAGCCTCTTGCTAAAGAATCAGCGTTCTCCATACGTGTCTCTCACTACTGTACACGTGAGAATCGGCGATGTGAACGCCGTGCTGTGTCCCAGCACTCGTAACCAGTGGTGGTTGGTGACCCACAGTGCGGGGTACTTAAGTATCGGCGATCGTCCTGCAGCTTCAACCAAAGTGCAGGTACTGTGGCTCACCATCATATCTGCGGTGCCGGGCGTGCGCACCACACGCCCTCCGGCCGGTGTCAAGTTTTCGCGTCATCGTGGCATTCGATACAGACCAAGTGGCCAAGTGGCGGGTGAACTCACTCGATTATCGAGTCGATAGGCCTCCCACCATTGACAAACAAGCCACCGCTGCTCCCTAGCACCAGACGATGCAAGCTAATAGGCAAAGCAATGCGGAGCGGGATCACCCCCCGCGCCGTGACAACTGACGGGCTGGGCAGTTGGGTATTCTTGGAGTTGCTGGGATGATGCTGTGCAGGGCCCTCTTCATTTCACTCCTCAATTGGTCACCTCCCGACAACGTCGATCTCTTCGATGGCTAGCCCCAGCAACAGACTCGATATGGTGTCGCCCGTAGCGACGGGCATGTCCCCGCACCCCAAGGGATTCGAGCCGCTGAAAACCCCCGAGTTCGACATCGAAGGAGGTGCTCTGCGCGCCGGTGGTGTCATCAACGTCTGGAGTCGCGACTACATCGGCATCGTCGTGCAGTACGCTGCCGTGGGTATGATCTACGGCACGCTGCCTGGCACCGTCTACCCCTTCCTGTTCAACTACCTCAACATGGAGAGCACCCAAGTGGTGTCGGCCACAGTGCTGCTTAACCTGCCATGGTCGTTCAAGCTCTTCTACGGCATGATCACGGACTGTGCCCCCATTTTCGGATACCGTCGTCGTCCGTTCATGATCATCGGCTGGACGGTGTGCTTCATCATGCTGCTGGTCATGGCCTGCATGAAGGCTGGGGACCCGTACTACCCGGAATACGCCTACGCTTCGATGAACGTCACCGCATTTTCGCCTGACATTGTGGCCAGTTTCAACACGGACGCTCCGTCCACCGGCAGTAAGTTCATCGTCCTTATGATGGTTGCGGCCATCGGCTACGTCGGTGCCGACGTCGCCGCTGATGCCATGATGGTGGAAGTTGCTCAGCGTGAACCGGAGGCCTCGCGTGGGTACACACAGACCACGATCTACATGGTCCGCACAGTGTTCGTGACCATCTCGAGCATCCTGACGGGTTTCGCCTTCAACGGCACTCACTACGGTGGCGACTTTGACTTCTCGCTGAGCTTCCCCCAGCTCATGCTCATCCTCACCGTCGTGTGTCTGCCTGTGATGCCGCTTACGTGGTTCTTCATCAAGGAGGAGAAGCACGAGGGTATGGTCTTCAGCAAGTACCTGAACGAGCTGTGGGTACTCGTCCAGACGCGGCCGATGTACCAGGTCATCGCTTACAAGTTCTTCTCCGGCATCTTCGAGAGCTTCACCATCACGTCTTCGTCGGCCATGCAGGCCTACTGGGCCGGAGTGACGCCGCTGAACGAGAAGATCCTAGCCATCATCGGCCACGGCATCTTCGCGCTCACACTCTACTTCACTGGCAAGTACGGTCTCCAGTGGAACTGGCGGTGGATGCACGCCACGATGATCGTCGCTGTGACTGTTTTGGACGCCTTTGTGACGCTACTCACGACGTGGGACGTTGTTCGCAACCAGTGGTTCTGGCTCGGAGTGCCCGTCGTGGAGAACCTCCCGAGCGGAATGTCCTTTGTCATCGGCACGTACGTGATCGTGGAGCTTGCTGAGCAGGGCAACGAAGGCGCCGTGTACGGTCTCATTGGGTCCGTCTCGAACCTCGCCATCCCGTTCGCCAGCACCATCACCAAGAACGTGGACAGCAACTTCGATGTGACCAACGCCGACATCGCCAGCGACACGAATCACGTGCGCTGGGAGGTGACGTACATCCTCATCATCCGCTACGCCATGAACCTGGCCGGCCTGCTCTTCCTGCCGCTGCTGCCGAGACAGAAGGCCGAGACCAACGAGCTCAAGCGCAACGGAGGCTCCAGCCGCATGTTGGGTTTCGCCACACTGGCCTATTTCGCCTTCGCCCTCGTGTATTCCACCATGGTCAACATCATGTCCATCTTCCCGTCCACCAAGTGCCTGCGCATCGCTGGAGGAACCGGTTGCTAGTAAAGTCTGCACGATAAGGTCAATGCTACATGTAGTCTCTTCTATGACGACAACTTCAACATGTGTCACTCCATCGGTTCCTTCGAAAGAGTGACGTATGAGTGTTGGTCCGTGAACTTTAGCGGATACCGCTGCGCTTCACTTTTCAATTGGCAACGTTCGACACACTACGTCATTCTAGGACCATGACAACCACGGCTCCATCATCGTCGTCGCCCTTTGCAGCTCCTTCAGCTCGCCTCTCCGACGAATTGCGTGGCGTTTTGGACTCGTTGGAGCTCAACCAAGCACCAAACACCATTGCGCACATGCAAAAAGGTCGTCACCAGCTCGAGACTTTCGTGCACCAGCTTCACGACGGTGCTACAAGCTTCGAGCAGATGCTGGAGAAAGAGTCTGCGCAATGGGAGGAACACGTGACCAAGGCAAAGAAAGATAAGGACGTGAGAGTGCAACAGCGCCACGTGCTGCCGACGCTGCTGTATGGTCTACAGGTCGTGCACGACATCAAGGTGGGGCGACCCGGAAGACCCGACGACGCTGTGTACCTCAAGTCGGCGTACGCTAGGCAGTGGCTGCCACGCGGCAACTGCATTGCGGAGTACGAGACACGAGACAACACGTTCTTCTTCCCCCTCGTTCGAGGGTACAGGAAGTTTACAGGCCAAGAGGACGACGGAGAACTCAAGAAACACACACACGAGACGGACGAGGAGGAGCTGTCCAAGTTCTTCACGAAGCCTCAAGCGCAGAGTAGATGGGTTATCTCCACAACCAAGGAGAACGGAGAGGCCGGACACCTCGCAGTACTTAAACGTAAAGACGGAGAGTTCGTGTACGTGCTCGGGTCGAAGAATACGCACCTGATGGCGCAGACGGTGGACGACGTTGAACGCGCACGAAAGCACCAAATAAAAGCTGGTGGCAACGACCCGTTCCTCGCTGCTGCACCGATTGCTACTGCCATGTTGAAGATGCTGTTTGCGCTGGAGCCGACGAAGCGTACGTTACTGTGCGAGTTTCTGTGGCAGACGCGCGCCACTGCGTCGTTCGAAGTGTTGTGTCCGAGTCACCAGCACGTGCAACTGCTGGACTACCTGTCGGAAGACACGCCCGTATTTTATGGGCTCTCGCTCATGACGTTGAACTCTCTGGAGGGGGCCGAGATCTGTGTGAACCCGGTGCTTTTGTACGAGTTCATGCGTTCGTTGGGAGTTCGCACTGTGACGTATGATATCGTCGAGTTCAATGTGGATGCATTTGAAGCCGCGCTTGAACGCAGCAAGTGTGCCTATCAGCATGAAGGCGGCGTGCATTTGTTCTTGGACGAAGATGCCGCCGTGATAGGCATGCAGAAGCACAAAAGTGTCTGGTACGTGTGTCTGCGAGCGATTCGGGAGAAGGCCAAGTCGTTTTGCCGCGCACTCAACTCGAAGAAGCCGCCTAGGGGCCGAGCCAAGCCACTGGCTCCGACACAAGTGCTCAATGCTTCGAAGGAGTCTGTGCAGAAGCGCTTTCGAGCTATCCCAGCGTTCCTGCGCATTTCGGGCGAGGTTTGCAACGCGTATGAGGAATTGGGCGAGCAGTTCCTCGAGTACTTGTTTGAAGAAGAGCTTTACCGTGGATCTGCAGCCACCGCGGAGCAGGAGGAGAAGTGCAAACAGGTTGCCAAGGATGTGGCTGACCTCTTTCCGGTTGTGTGGAAAAGGTTTCTTGAGCATGACGGTCTGAACGATGCCATCGGTCAGTAAATGAACAATAGAAAACATCATAGATTATACTACGCGCGACAGCCTCTCGCCTAAGACCAACTCGTGTGATAAAGTGCTCAAACCTGGCTAGTCTTGTCTTGCCACCACCAGGTCTTGACTGTACCGTCGTGGGAGCTCGAAGCCAGTAATGCCTGCTTCTCGTGCCAACGAGCGTTGTAAGTCACGCCGCGATGACCAGCGAGCCGCTCGAGCAACTTGCCTGTAGCCACCTCCCACACGTACACATAGCCGTCCTCGGATCCGCCCAAGACGAAGCTTTCGCGTGGACCAAACGAAGCCCGCACAATGTTTTTGGCAGTATTTTGGTGGCCCTTGAAGCGCTGCAGAGGTCGTTGCTCTGCGTGGCGGCTGCCTGAAAAGCTGCTGGTTCCACCGCTGACGCTGCCGCTTGCACTGAGATTGCCACTGCTGCCACCATAGCCTGTGCCTCCAGAGATCCCAACGCCGTTGGCTGAAGTATAACCTGACCCGTAGCCATTGACAATGCCACCATTTCCGCCGATCGAGTAACTACTGAGAGATCCACTTGACCCCCCGCTTGATCCACCGCTGCTTAGCCCCGTCGTCAGGTGAGCACGTGGAGTGTGAAGCATCCGCAAGTCCCACAGGCGATTGCTGTTGTTTCGCGAGCCGCTCAGTAGCGTGTAACCATTCGAAGCCATGGAGATCGAGGTGACCTCACCGAGTGTCTGCCGCAACGTGTGAACGCAAAGTCCACTCAAGATATCCCACAACCGGATCGATCCATCCTTAGACCCGCTCACGATGAAATTGGCATGTCTGTTGAATTGAACGTCGCACACAGACGCGAAATGGCCGCGGAACGTTTTCACCACAGCACCTGTGGCAATGTCCCACAAACGAACACTCTGATCGTAGCCTCCAGTCGCCAAGTGAGTTTCGCTGGGGTGTAGGTTCACTGTGTAAACGTCGCCACCACTTGGACTCATGAACGTGGCCAAACACTCTGCAGATGTGACCGAGTAGTTGTGCGTCGTAGCAGCTGCAATGGCAGCAGTAGCGCCTGAGGTAGCAGCGGCAGCAGCTTCGACGGCAGACTGCGTAACGTTGGCTCCACGTTGGCCGTTCAGCGCATCGTCGTCATCATTCTGAGCTTGTTGTGCGGCAGCGCGTTCATCTAGAGCAGCGCGCAAGTCCCAAATCTTGACAGTGCCATCACCCGAGCCTGAATAGAGACGTTCGCCCGACGCGCTCGCAGCTAGATACCAAATTCTGGACGAGTGTCCAAGCAGATCTCGCGACCATTGTCGACAGAGGGTGCCTGTGGTCTCGTCCGATTCTTCCTCGCCGCTCTGCTGCTGCGTGGTCTGTAGCTCCGTGGGCCACAGCTTGATCGTCGCGTCACTAGATCCCGAAGCCAGCAGCTCTCCATCCGTTCCTACGAAAGTGACGAACTTGACATTCTGCGAGTGGCCGACGTACGTGCTTTTGACGGCGTTCGGCAGCACTTCACACTCAAAGTCCCTCAGCAGCGTCGTCACTTTCGGGATCGTCTTGGGGTGATACCGACTGAACTCCATCTGGTACGCTACGCTCTGATGCAGCAACTGCACCAGTCGGTTGTCGGGCATGGCCGTCACGGGTGGCGTCAAGGCTCCGGTGGCGTCTCCTCCGTCCTGTTGGGGCGAAATCACCTCTTCCAGAGCGAACGTGGCTCTCAGCTGCTCCACGAGCTTCTCTCTCGATCGTACAACCCCCTCCCAGTCCCTGAAGGCGTCCGACTCGCCCACCGCCTTGCACGTGAGCAGATAGCACAGCTCCTTGAACTCGTGGCGACTGGAGCTCGTCGCGGCCGCCACCTTTTCCAACGGCTTGAGGTGCGTGGTGAGGAAGGTGAAGGCCTTCTGGTACTCCTGTCGGTCGATGAGCTCCAGGTATTCCTGCTTGCACACGGCGTACAGGAAGCCCTGGTGGGCGGCGTGGAACTTCTTGAGGTGTTTCCCTAACAGTTTGGCCACCAGGTCCCAGTCCCCGTCCATGATAGCGGCGCCTAAGCGTCGGAGCGCGTCCTTCTCCTGCATCCTGCCGTGGCGCTTGACGTTGGCCTCGTCCTGGATCGTGGCGCTGGACATGGCGAACCCTTCCTGCTGCAGATACTGCGTGATGAGCGCCAGCAGCTCCTGCTTGATCTGCGCGTCCTGCTCATCGAACGTGGCCTCCGGGGGGATGCTCGTGCGGTGGTGGCCCACGTGCGACCACTGCGCAGACGAGGAACTCACGGAAGTCGAGCTGGCCCGCCTGCTAACGGGGGCCAAGGGCGGCGTCGGCGGCGGGGCGTCGCTCATGCGGATGAGATTATTGGTGTTGTAGTGGCCGTTAAGTGCGTGTGCGAACTTAGCAGCTAAAAATACACAGCAGGACAAATTTTAGGACAACTGCGGTGGTGGTTTTTAGGTTAGGACGAGCACTTCCGACGATGCTCTCATACTGGTCTGTAGCTTGGCTTCAGGCGAGGTCGCTGCCGCCTCGGCTGATGATACTGTTGATACTGCGGCGGTGGAAGCTGCTGAGACTGCTTTGCCGAGACGCGACGCTCGAGTAGCAGCTCGAGTTGATGGTCACGGAGGACAGTCGTGCCCAGTAGCCGTCGTCATCGTCCTCCTCCTCTTCTTGGTTGCCAACGAGCTCCTCCCTCGCAATAGTCATGACGTCGCAGCTCTCGACTGCAGTCACGCACGACACGCAGAACGAGCGTTTCCGCTCCAGCACTGTGTGCTGGTCGGGGGCGAGAGCGACCACCGTCAACTTGATGGCACATTTCGAGCAGATTGGCTGGTCGCAGCTCGTGCACGTCCGACGAAGGGGGGCCAAGAAGCTCGATCCTTTGTGACACACCGAGCAACGAGTCGGATCCTTGTTGGCGTTCGAAGAACGTCGATGGGCCACAAAGTCGTCCAGGTCGTCGGCGAACGAGTAGGTCCGAGAGGACTGGGCGCTCCAGCCGCATCGTTTGCGCGCCTTCCAGGACAACTTCTTGGTTAAGGCGCACGAGCTCTTCCGAGCGTAGGCCGACCACTGCGTCGCGATGACCTGTAGCGACATGTTCTTGAGCACCTCGTTCTCCGTCTTGAAGTCGAAGAAGCCGCGCACGTAGCACTCGACCGTCGTGGGCGACTTCTGCCGATACAAAGCGCACACGGACATGTTGCCTCGCTCGATGTCGTGGGTCTTCTCGAAGCTCGGGATCTCGGACAGAGCCACCGAGTGTTTAATGCTGTATCCGATCTGTTCGCGCCCGCGACTACCTACTATCCCAGTGGCGTCCAACGACACGTAGTCGCGTCCTTCGTAGAGCCGCCATTTCACCGCGACAGTGCGGAAGGGGTCCTCGAAGGTCGGAGGTACGATCTCGTACAGCACCTTGCTATCGCGAACGCTGTCTTTGGTGCACGCTGACTGGATCTTCATGGCCTCGTCCGTAGTGGCCACCGCCCCGTACATGATATCCTCTAGTTTGCCTTCGATGGTGCCGAGTAGCAGGAGTTGTGGCGTTGCGGGGCACTGCGCACAAGGTGCGCCGCGTTCATTGTAGATGCGGACGTTGCCCCGTCGACGGACTTCGCGCCATCGATGCGGGTCCGCGCGTCCGTCCTTGGTCACAACGAGTGTGTTGTACTGAGCGATGTTGTGTCCTGCGAGGGTGTCTGCTAGGTTCTGCAGCATGTAGCAGTCCTGTCTAGAGATGGTGGGCTCTGGGAGCAAATGTACGAGCCGCATGACTGTGGGCTACAGCTGGGATCTGAAAGTGACAGCGACGGCGGCGTTCGACTGACTGTGGCGCGCGTGCGAACGAAGCAAACGAAACACTTGAGAGGCAAACGAAACACCCAGGAACAAATGATAGTGTCAGGCCCCGACGCAAGGCCAGAGCTTCAGCTGGATGTCGCCTTCGCGTTCCTTGATCCAAAGAGGAGTCCAGTGGAGGAAGAATAAGGCGTGTTTTCGTGCGTGTAGTCGGAGCTCTGAACTCTGTAGGGCACGTAGCGCTACGCTGCGGGCACTTCTTATCCGCAGGACCGAGTCTGAGTCGGAACATTGGTCGTCGCTGTAGCGGGGACGCCAGGGTGGCATGAAGGCACGCGCAAGCGTGTTGGGTCTGCTGCTGAACCGCCCTGAGACGTGCACCAACCAGTATGGCCCAGCATTGGAGCTAAAGGACCAAGCGGTCACGTGGTAGCTTGGCACCGAGTTGCCAGTCGAACGAAACTTTCAACGCTATCTGCGTGGCACCCGCGGCGCGCGCGTATTTGCCCCTCCTGGACCAGAAGCTGCAAGTTAATACAAACACTTCGCGCATGTAGTGCTGCCGACTTCCGACGCGGCAACACTCTGGATACGGCACCGCTACAGCCCATATCGTAGGTACTCTCGATGACGATCACGACGAGAAAGCCGTGCCTATCCTATGGTAGCCGGTGCTGGAACAGCTTCGGCTTCCACAGTCGAAGCTCCGGAGCTCCATGTACTGCTGCACCGAAACTGCGAGCCTGCTCGACCACACACCGGTTTCTATAATCGAAATCACCACCGAGACTAAACTTCGAGCAAAGGTGTCGAGGTGATGAAGAATCACCTTGACACCTTGCTCGTGATGAAGAAATGATCAGCGTGGTGACTCGCGTCACACCGACTCAGGATTACTTTGCACCATGTTTCGTGTTCCGATTGTCGTGCAAAACAAGCACGCTAGCTAGTTTTCCTTTCCTCTTCTCCACGTCAAGCAGCCACGCACTTCCTCCCGCTGCACCCCGTCTGAACCTAGCCTGGGTGTGCCATTTCAGCGTTCGCCTCGCAGGCCTCATGATGCGTTTGCCAATTCTTCTTGGCAGCCGGCAGTAGATGCGCACGCTATTATTCGCCGTTGGTCTTGAGCAGCGCTCTGTACTGCTGGATGCTGTGCACAGCTAGCGTTTCGCCCAGCTCTGGAGGTACCAGACCTACGCTCGACTTCAGCAGCTTGTGCACATTGTGTCAAGGGGCAAGTGCAATTACGAACCGCAAGCTACTGCTACTCGCCTGAAGCACAAATCCCCCGCGCCTTCGTTAGCCGAGTCACGCTGAACTGCGTTGATTGCTTCAGTTGCTGTCGGATGTCCACCGCAGAAAAGCGTACCCGCACAAGGACGTCCCCAACATCCACACAATGATCCCTTAGGCCAACAGCGACTGAATGTATCAACGGGTGCGGAGAATATGACAACTTGCCCAACACGCTTTAGTTACTTCAACAACTTCGATCTCTATAGATACTGCTCGTCCGGGGCTTTACGACGGTTTGCAGGACGCCTCGCGATGGACCTCCTTCTTGGCGATGTTAGTGCTATCGCTCATCAACACTTCTTGGATACATCGCGCGCGTCTCGAGCACCGCTCCAGTCTTGGGGTCGGTGACGCATATGGGTCTCTTCACGCAGCAGCGGGAGCAAACAGTGTTCAGACAAATACCGCACGCCTTGGCACTACCCAGCAGACCAAACGCCTTGTTACACAATCTACATGTCGTGGATGAGACCAGTGGCTTGCGGGTCGTTGGAATGACGCGACCTGCTGCTTCAGCCGCCACACAACCTTCTTCATCTCGACAAGCTCCGTGACCCGCGCGTGAGAGAGCCACTAGTTGGCGATAACCTGCAACGCGACGGTATTGGCGACGGGGTCGCTCTCAGTCTCGAAGTCGAAGAAGCCGCGGGCGAACATTCCACCGTGTCGGGCGTCCGCTGGCGATACATGACGCAGACTGATCGATTGCCTCGATCGATGCTGTAGCGACCAAACTGCGGGAGCTGGTCGAAGGCGATCGAGTGCGACAAGCTGTAGCCCACCCGATCACCATTCGAGGCTCGTGCAAAGCCTGTAGTGTCTAGACACGTAGTCTCGAGTGCTGTAGAGCTTCCATTTGACACTCACCTGTCGAAAGGGGTCGCGGTCCGTCGGCAGCACCAAACAGTGCAGCACTTTGCCCTGCTCAGCCCCGTCCTGAAGCATCCGTCCCTTGATTTTCTCGTCAGCATCCGTCGTAGCTATAGCTCCGAACATGCTGTCGTCTAGGTTGCCTACGACAGTGCCAAGCATCATGATGGACGAAATGCTGGGCGTGTCGATACTGCGCTCCTCGTAGATGCGAAGGTTGCCCACCTTGCGCATTTCGTGCCACCTGCTGCTTGGAACCGCCTTGTCGAGCTTCGTCTTGGAGCGATACAGGTGTTGCGCGTACTGCTCCAGGTTCTTTGCTACTAACACTGTCTCCAGCTGTAGCAAATTCTCGGCGTCCGCTTTGGTCACCTCCAACTCTGGAAGCTGCTCCATCAACGTCGACACCGGCATGATTCAAAAAGTGAAGTGATCATCTATCTGGCCAGGCTATGGAGGCAAGTGAGGAATCTCCTAGGGATTCGATCGTCTTGCTATTACATCGAGAGGAGCACGCGAAAGCTGTACCTGGACTCAAATATGCAATCTGTACTCTCTTGTGTCAAAGCTTGTAGCGTTTCAGGTGAGACTTTCGTTAATTCCTCCTGCGGTTCCGGATGCGGAGTGGGTGCGCCTCTGTGTTGAAGACGTACTTGCTGAGAGGAATGAGACTCTCGGGCGCCTGCAACAAATAATGGTACTTGAGCGTCTCGGCCAAGAAGAAACTCTCCATCTTGTTCTCGGTCTGCGCTGGCAGCTTCGTGACGTCTAGAATAGCTGCGTAGCCGTGCTTGGCCTTGGCGTGCGTCTCAAGCGCTTCAAAAATCTCCCAGCCGAACTCGCGATACTTGGGATTCTTGGTGACCCGATAGAGGTAGAAGAGGCTCTCGATCGTCTCTGGTCGAAGACGGTACTTGGGATCGATCACCCGCATCTTCGGGAAGCTCACAATGTCCGGAGATAGTCCCGTCGGCTGGCGGTGGTAGAACTGGTAGCACGTCTCCATCAGCTTCTCCGCCAACTCGAGGTGCTTGGCATTCTTCGCGTGGTCTTCAGTCTCGGATAGCGTGCCCAGCGCCAGAAGGCCTGGGACGAAGCACAAGAGGTGATCCATGCGTTGAACAGCCTGCACACGAAACGAGAGACAGACACAAACAATGATAAAAGCCACATCCCCTTACTTGCGAGTCCTGCGCATCCAAGTCACGCACCGAGAACGACGGCACTTTCATTTCCTGCAGGAAATAGAGATCGTCTGGGATGGAGAAGTACAGCAGGTGCTCCTCCATGCCTCTCACCGCATCGTCGTAGAGTTCGCGGAGGTACTCGTCCTCCTCCCGCTTGCCGCTGTAAATGTACACTTTCAATAAATACTCGTAGAAAGAGTCTCCCAGAGCGCCCAGCGTGATAACGCTCCCCCGCGTGTCAAACTTGCCGCGACCAGAATCGAAGTGTACAGGGAACAACCCTGTCTTCTTGTACGATCCTTCGCGCTTTAAGATCTGGTAGAAGGCATCGCCCTGAATAGCAAGATCAAAACCAAACAAGGTCGTCGTTAGTCAATCATCAAGAGCGACTAACTTTCACAAAAAGAAACACAATTCCTACCATTTCGGCGTACTTGGGGTCCCCTGTAATGTCTGACAGATATCGCGTCTCAAGCTGGAGCGTACCTATATCTGCAATGTGGGCCCGATAGCCCGCCCACCCCGCAAAGGTCTTTTCCTTCGTGTACGGGTTGAATAAGGTGTAAAACACGCCCTCTTTCTCATCGAAAGCAGGTGTGAGCAGGTCCATCAGCTCCTTCGCCTTGTGCTTGAAGATAATATCGCCAGATAGATCAAAGGCACTCAAAAGCCCGCCCACTTCACGAATAATCGTCTCAAAGACCGACACTTTGTTGCCATCGCGCCCCAAGTGGGAAAAGTCCAACTGGTTGGCCACATAGTCCCTCGCTCTCTGGAACTCGTCCTTCAGGTCCATAATCCAGAGCGTGTCGATGCCGTCTACCAGGGAACAAGCGATGTCGCCCCACACGTTGCTGAGCTTCCAGCCGTTCTTGGGATCCACCTCGTCGCCTCCGAACGCGTGCTCCTCGTAGTTTCCCCACGCGAACTTCATGGCCTTGCGGACGGCCAGTCGACGCGCCTCCTGCTGGTCCGAAGGCACGGCTGTGACGGTCTGGTCCGGGTCTTCCACGTCTGCGACGTCCTGGTCCGTCAGCATTTCTTCCACTGCACCAGCTCCTGCGCCTCCGTCCGTTGCTGCTGCTGCCAGCGGTTGCTGTTCATTGCCTCGAAGACGCGCCAGGTGGTTGTTGTTGTTGTTGTCTGGCAGTTGGGAGCTTTCTTGTTGTTGCTGCTGTCGAGTGGCGCCTTGCAACTCGTCCACGTGCGCTGGGACGCCCCCCAAGTTGGTGGTGACGATGGTGTATTGCACCCAAAGGAATAGCGACAGGACGCAAACGCTGCCGACCACCCCCACGCGCTTCCAGAGCTGCAGCTGCGGCGAGCGCTTGCGGCCCTTGGGCGAGTACGACGGCAGCATGTCGGTCTGGCGGAGCGGGAGTGACGTATCGGGCTCAGTAGAAGGCAAATCTGTAATTTTCCAGTTCTTTATTACGAATGTAGCACTACTGTAGCCATTTGTTTTCGATGATAGAGATCGCATGTTGGCATCGCTAAACCACCGAAGCGTCCAACCAAGTTGGAGCTGCAGTGTAGTGCTGCGATATAAACTTCCCCTAGTACTTACACCCACGACTCGTACATAATATGATATACAGCAGCTCAAGATATACATTTGAGTCCAATGCAATGATTCACCCTTCCCGAGACAGCGTCTACATGGCCAGCTTGTGTCGCTGGAGGAAGCTTTTCCTCCAGGTCACAGAAGCCGTGAAGAGCGCGCTGTCGATGCCCAACTCCTTGGCCACTTCCAGCGCGTGCTCCGACAGCATCGTCCCTGTCACGGGCACGCCCAGCTTCTGCAGCGAGCGCAGCCACACCACGATGCACTTCTCGGCGTCGGCGCTGAGCGAGAGGCCTACCCCCGGCTTCCGGAGGCGGTGCGACTTGGCGGTGCTCACGGACTCGCAGGCCTTCTCGATCTTGTCCTTGTCCTTGATCCAGCTGTACACGACGCGCTTCTTGCTGCGCTTGGCCTCCGCTGACAGCGTCGGGAAGAAGCGCTCGACCGTCGTCGACATGTCTCCGCCCTCCTCAAAGTGCTTGATGGCCGCCAGACGCGTCTCAAACGTCGTGGACGAGCGCATGTTCTTGCGCTCCTTGCGCCCGCCGCCCTCCTTCATGGGCAGGCGTCCCATTATTGGCAAAATACTGCAAAGCGATCAATGTAGCCATCGCTTTTAGCGGGGGTATGCTGTCGAAAATCCAGTTGTGTAGAATTCCTCGTTCCTATTGGCTGAGACTTGTGTTCCTACAACGTGTCCTACACTGTTCCTTCGACTTGGGGCATAATACTTAAGTCAACCTCGAGCACTCGGCCGCCATGGGCAATGCGTTGGGCACCAAGAAGACGCTGAAGGAGCAGCTGCGCGAGAACAAGCGCGAGATCAACCGCGCCGTGCGTCAGCTGGACCGCGAGCGCACGAACCTGCAGATGCAGGAGAAGAAGCTCATCATCGAGATCAAGAAGATGGCCAAGCAGGGCCAGATCGCCAGCGTCAAGATCATGGCCAAGGACCTGGTGCGCACGCGCCAGCACATCACCAAGTTCTACACCATGCGCTCGCAGCTGCAGGCCGTTTCGCTGCGGCTGGAGACGGCCAAGTCCGCAGAGGCCATGACGTCGGCGCTGCAGGGCACCACGACAGCTATGAAGGCCATGGCCTCGACTATGAACCTGCCGCGACTCAACCAGATCATGATGGAGTACACGAAGGAGAGCGAGAAGATGGAGATGACGCAGGAGATGATCGGAGACACCATCGACGACGTGATGGACGCCGATCAGGACGAAGAAGAAGAGGACAAGATCGTCGGCCAGGTGCTGGACGAGATCGGCATCGACATGACGGGAGCAGTTCCCGAGGCGCCAACGGCCCAAGCCGCGCCTGCTGCAGCAGCAGCACAAGCAGCTCCAGCTGCGGTGTTGCCACCCGCTGCCCCCGTGGCGGCTGGAGGCGGCGAGTCGACGGATTCGGCCATCAGCGACCTTGAAGCGCGGCTGAACAACCTGCGGCGGTCGTGATCAATAGTAGTTGCTGGTGAGATGAGAGAGAAAGAAGACTGCAGCTCAGACTTCGCTATGAAGTTGCTCACTGTATGAAAAAGAGAGAGAAAGTCACATTACACCTTACGCACGAAAAGACCCGTTGCAGCCTCCTTTTGCAGTTAGATGCCCAGTTAGCCGATGTCGGGGATGATGAGCAGAGTCTTTGGGATGAGACAGAAGTGCAGCGCGAAGTAGACGAAGCGATGGCATAAATACGACTTGTCCTCGAACTCCTGGAAGACCTCCGGGTGGTGAAAGTACGTGTGCGAGAAGATGCGGTAGAGGCGTCTGGAGACCGACTGGAAGTACTGCGTGGCGTTGGAGCTGATGCTCACGCGCGACGGGAACACGCGGCTGCTGGTGAGCAGCGTGTTGACGTTGTCCATCGTGTGCACGATGTACTCGAAGGCGCAGCACTCCTTGGGGGCTTTATGGGCCGCGCACAGGAACACCCAGTCGTCTGTGGCCTTCATCACGGGGCACGACTCGCGCGTGCAACTTCCATCCAGTCTCGCCACCAGCACGTTCAGCTCCTTCATCACTTGGCGTAGGTGCTCGTACTGCCACAGATACGTGTCCTGGTCCTCCGGCACGTCGTAGATCTGCGAGAGCGCGGTGGGGTCGGCACGGATCTGGTGCTGGATCAGCTGCTCCACCTCGAAGGCACCCCCCGCGTCTGCTGCTCGCCCTCCAGCGCCTTCTTCCCAGCCGAAGAACTCGTCGTTGCGACTGCCAGGCAAGTTCTTCCCCACCACAAGCGTCGCCATCTTCGGCGTCAGTTGTAGTTTGGTCGCAAAAAAAAAATGCGACGGAAAGTTTGCCTCTCCGACGTTTTGAACGCCCCCTTGTGCGACGCTATATTCTGTCGCACTAGTCGCTCACGGAATGCACACAGTCGCGCCCGACCATTGTCTACCGCCACAAAATACGTGTCGTTGGTGTCGACCCCCTTTTTAGCCGAGAAAGCTCGAGCCAAAAGAGGCTTCTGCGGCTATTGTTCCCCGCCCGCCACCAGACGATGGAGCGGCGGGACAGACGCCGCCGGCGCAGCCGCAGCCGCAGCTCCAGCCCCGTGTCCTCTCGTCTGCGCTACCAGCTGCGGCGTCGCCACGCGCGGCCTCCGTCCGTGCCCAGCTCCTCGCGCAGACGCCGTCGTCGCACCGCCCAAGACGACGACAAGAAGAGCAAGAACGGCAAGCGCAGTCGCAGCCGCTCGCACCACGGCAGTCGCTCCTCGAGACGAAGGACAGGTATGGGATTTGAGCGGATGGATGCATATTTTTATTATCATTTTGTAACGGATATTTTACTAATATTTTATTTTGTTTTATTTTGCGGCTGCAGATTCGAGAGCGCCGCGGTCCAGGTCGAGATCCAGGTCCGGGTCTCGGAAGAGAAGATACTCGGGCACTCGGTCCTGCACTGGGTCCAACCGCCGCCACCGGTGCGTACAATTAATTATTCATTTTTGTATAATGAGTCATTAGTGACTAGTTATTGTTTTTCCCCCCTGCTAGATACAGCGGGAGGAAGACGCGGGCGTCGCGCACCGACAGCCAGACGCGCGGACGTCGCAACAGTCCCGAGAACGACTACGACGGACGGCGTCGCTCGTCGCGCGGCAAGAACAAGCAGCGCCACTCGCGCAGACGCGACTCGTACGATCGAGAGCCACTGCCGCCTCCACCTCCTGCAGCTCAGAAGGACGGCAGTGATGACAGTGCGGCTCATGACGACACGGTGGGCAGTTACTCTGGTAAATCCGGAGAGTACATTGCCAACCGCTACAGGATCATAAGAGAGGCAGGTTTAGGCACATTCGGAAGAGTGCTCGAGTGCTGGGACAAGCAACGCAACATTGTGGTGGCGATTAAAGTAGTCCGCAAGGTGGACAAGTATACGGAGTCGGCCAAGATCGAGGCTGCGATTCTGCAGGACGTGAACGACAAGGACAAGAACAACGAGTCGCTCTGCGTGCGCATGTTCAAGTGGTTTGAGTATAAGGGTCACGTGTGCATGGTGTTCGAGCGACTTGGCTGCTCATTGTACGACTACCTGAAGAACCACGACTACAAGCCGTTCCCACTGCACTGCATCCGCGCCTACGCGTGGCAGCTTTTGACGTCGCTAGAGTTCATTCACAGCATCCGACTTATTCACACAGATCTTAAGCCCGAGAACATTCTGCTGGTGGATGACGAAGAGGAGCGGCTCTCGTGTTCTTCTCCATCGTCAACGTCTTCCTTTGGCTCGCCTGATGGGTCGTCTGGACGTGAGCAATGGTCTAACGGGCGGCAATGGAAGAAACGAGAGCGTGCCATGTCAGATGCGGACTCTGGGCGACTTTCGCTACGCCCACCTGCAAACAACGCGGTAAAGCTCATTGATTTTGGCGGCGCCACGTACGAAGACGAGTCCAAGAGCTCCATTATCAACACGCGTCAGTACCGTTCTCCTGAGGTAATTCTTGGGCTTGGTTGGAGTTACCCGTCGGACATTTGGTCAGCTGGGTGTATTATTGCAGAGCTGTACTTAGGCGAGCTGTTGTTCGCGACTCACGAGAACTTGGAGCACCTCGCTCTGATTGAGCGGTGCATAGGGCCTCTCCCTGTGAAAATGGCGGCTGAAGCATCCAAGCATTCGCCTTCATCCAAGTTTTTCCATCGTGGGCGACTGAACTGGCCTGCTGGTTCGGCGAGCGACGAAAGTGAAGATCACGTGCAAAGGATGCGGCGGCTAGCAGATATGATTTCCCCCGAGGACGCACGGAGCGGCTTGCTGGAGTTGCTGCAGCTCATGCTGGTGTTGGACCCCGAGAATCGGGTGACAGCCAAGGAGGCTCTCAACACTCCGTTCTTCGACGGGTTTTCGTATCGCAACATCGTGCGATCTGGCCACAGCGATGGGTCATGGGCTGGTCACTGAACAACTAATAGCAAAGGTAGAATCGACGAAGTGGATATGGGGAGAAGGTTATGCAAAGCTGGAGGGGAATTGGCATGGTTGTATGTTTTTCTCGATTTTCATGATGAACTCAACAAGAAACTATTTTTCGTGTGCGCAAAGGTTGATGTATTTGACCCGGCCTGCCTACTTACGACAAAAATGATGTTGGCGTTCCCGTCGGCGCAAAAGCAAACAGGCGACGCGCCTGAATCGACCTACAATATTTACAGCAGAACTTGGGGTGCTGCATTATTGGTGGCGTCGGTGGGGACCTCATCAAACGTGAGCACCACATTGCTACCTTCTTGGTCGCGCGGGCAGTCCTGGAACTCCATGTTGGTCTCGCTGTTCGAACAGAAGTTCTAATTGGGAGAGCTTACACGCACTTTGCAGCGCGTGCTGCCGAATGGAGACGTCGAGCTAACAGACGAGCTGGACCCAGTGAAATCGGCGATCTCTGCTGACGCAGTCATACCGGCGGTGCTCTGCGTACGTAGGGTTGGCACCGTAACTGATACAGACGGACTGTTCTCCCGAACGGCGCTGAGGACCCGGTTATCCGGAGTGTAGTCTGTGCCACAGGTGTACTCGCAGTCGGAGCTGGGGCGACCGCCATCGTTTTCAGCGCCATTTGAGTCGCGCTTTCTCTTGTACGTCACTGCCATGACCAGCGCGCCGACGCAAGCGAGAACACCACAGACAATCGGCACAATCGTGGCCATGCTAGACGAACTGCCGGTGCTCAGGGCTCCGCTGTTTTCGTTGAGAGGGTTGACGGAAGCTGTCGACGACTTGGACGCACCCGACGTCGATGTTGACGTCGATGTTGATGTTGTAGCGGTCTTCGCTGGGCCAACCGTTGCGGTGGCGCTTGAAGGGGTATCGGATGTGTCCTGCTTACCATTCTTGGACGTGTCGCCGCTGTTAGACGTCGAAGACGAAGCAACATTCGATTCGCTGGTAGTGGGCGGAGCTGTCGTGGCAGGAGTCTCAGGAGTCTCAGCAGTGGGAGTCTCAGTGGCTGGAGAGCGCGTGACCTTTTTGTTACTTTCCGATACAGCGCTACCGATGATTGCGCTGTGGGAGTTTCCATTGGCAGTGGGCGTGTCGTCTCGCGTGGTGATGAGGGAACCGGCATCAGGCGAAAGCGTTAGGGTCGACAAGGTCGCGTCCGTGCGTGCATCTACACATATACGAATTAGTTTCCAATTCACGAAGCTCGACCTGGGATTTCGTCACCCTTACCTGTTGCAATAGCAAGCGCTAAGGCCCCAAATAGGAGTAACCTGTGAGCTGAGCCCATGCTCTGACGTGTACCTTTTCCCTTCGGTGAAGGCCAAGCAGGTTGGCGTTATCGGTTTGCCTGCTTCTTCCTAGGGACCTGTACTCGTCTGATCCAAGTTTGCAAATGAGCGCACGACGCTTCGCCGTACAAACTCACTCGCGATGTCTCCCTACCAATCTAGCATGGGACGCTGCCTCCCTGGGTTTCTAGCGCTCGCGCAGCGTTGCTGCAGAAGCAGCTGCACCCAATTGCTACCCGCTGTTTCCACTTACCCACGACAACGCGCCAGAACTCTTCCATGCCGTCCAAGATAAGTCCGGACTGCCTATGCCGACGAAGTGATGTTGGCTGTGTTATATAATAGGGCTGGTCACGATCGACTGGTGGCAAGCCAGACTGCAGGCACTTGCAGCTTTGGCGTAGACATTTCTCAAGTTGACCTGCTCTGAAGTCGCAGAAATCGTCACGCGAAGCACCACTAACTCAGTGCCGCAGAGATAACGTCGGGAAGCACTGGAGCCGGGACGTCAAGTTTTATCAAGTCTCCTTTGCACACGAGTTCAACATGTACTCCGTCGTGACGACGTGCAATTTGCTCTCCTCAAATGCGGAGCATACGTGTGTACCAGCTGCCACTATTGTAAGGTTCTGACGGACAGCGCACACAGATGCTTGGACATGCCGATAACGATTTCTTTCGAGCGCTACCATATTAAATTAAATAGCGCGAACACTGGAAAGGCGTCGGTGACATGCTCTCAGCAGCAAGCATCCTCAACACGGCTGATGCGAGCTCGGTACCCACGCGGCGGAGCACCAGCAGCGCCTACAACGGTGGCAATCCTAGTCTTAAGATTCTGATCCTCTCGCTCGGTAGCAAAGCGGTTAGCTTCAGCTTCGCACCCTCCGCCAAACCACCGAGTCAACTCGACAACTGTAACCTGTCGTCTGCATGGGGAGTCGTGTTGTTCAGATGCTACGCTGGAGTCGGCAGCCTTTCCCATCATTGACATGACATCGTCGTCGAGCGATGCGCTTTCGCTTTCTGGAATGTGTAGGTTCATCGCGTCAACTACACCGCTGGCTCTAGCAGGAACTGGATCCAAAGTTGCGACGTACAGAAATCAACTACGCCAAAATCATTGCAGCAACTCACACCGGAAACCACCAAAAGCATGGGACCGTCCGAGTCTCCAAGTTGAAGTTGTCGGTCGCTTCAGGAGAGACCGTGAAGTTTCGTGTGTCACACACAACTGTCGATTACCGGAATCGTAACGGCTCAGACGCATTGCCAAAGGGAGACCTCGAAGCAGAAGAGTATCATATCAATCATGGCGGAACTGGACGTGAGCGACGACGGCGGACGCGTGCTAAGCATCCAGTCGCACGTGGTGCAGGGCTACGTAGGCAACAAGAGCGCCGTGTTCCCTCTGCAGCTGCTGGGGATGGACGTGGACCCCATCAACAGCGTCCAGTTCTCCAACCATACAGGTTACGCCAAGTTCACAGGCCGTCCGCTCAATGGCGACGAGCTGCACGAGCTTCTGGACGGGATGGAGACGAACAATCTACTGAAAGACGCACACACGCACCTTCTGACGGGCTACATCGGCTCCATCTCGCTGCTGGACGCGATTGTGCGTGTGTACGAGCGACTGCGAGCTGCGCAGACCAATCCGGAGCGTCTGGTGTACGTGTGCGACCCGGTGATGGGAGATCTGGGCAAGCTCTACGTGCCTCTGGAACTAGGTATGTTATGGGCAATGGATGATGTTTGGAGAAGGTGGTGCTGATGATCTGTTGTTGTTGCTGCTGCTGCTGTAGTGGACTTGTATCGCTCCAAAGTGCTGCCGATTTGCGACGTCTTGACGCCCAACCAGTACGAGTGCGAACTCCTAGCGGAGATGGAGCTGCGGACTGTGAAGGATGCAATACGTGCGTGCAAGAAGCTGCACACATTGGGACCGAAGGTTGTGGTGATCAGCAGCTTCCAGGAAGCTTCCGAGGGCGAGACGCCGAAGGAATTGGTGGTCATTGGCAGTAAGGTCGTTTCTGGAGGTGATGGAGGAGAACCTCGCTGTGAGCAGTACGAGGTGCGCTTCCCTTGGATTGACAGCTACTACACCGGAACGGGTGATTTGTTCGCGGCGTTGCTGCTGGCTTGGCTCTACCGATTCCCGAACGACTTCAAGCGTGCGCTGGAAAATGTCATCTCTACGATCCAGGATGTGCTTCGTATCACCCTCAAGCTTGGCGGAAAGGATTGCGACTTGAAGCTTATTCAGAGTCGCCACGTGATTGCCAACCCCACAGTACGCTATTTCGCCAAACCGCTCTCGGTGCCGATTTTGTCCGTGCTCGTGGACTTGGATTTATTGCTGGGAACAACCAGCAATGGCACGGTCATGGAGGTTCCAACAGGTGCTGCGGTCCAGCGTCTTGAGCTGCTCAATGCGTTGGTGCCCCTTGTCGGCGCTGAAAACATCAGTATCATCACAAACTACACGATATCGTCGACCCAAGCTCTACTTGAGCAATTTGCAAAGGATGGTGCATCATTTGAAGTGATCTCGTCAGCGGATATTGGTGCGATGGCGCTTCCTGCTGGCAATCGGATTGGAACCCGCAACTGCGAGACGCTCCTTGTGTCGAACTCTGCATACTTAGTTGACCTGGCGTCTCGCGCGCTGTACCAAGTGGCGCCTTCTATCACTGCTAACGACGCGGTGGAGGCCTATGTCAAAGAGCACAACGCGCAATGTCTTCTGGGTTAATAACTGCAAGACACGATAGTAGCCTGCTATTAGATGAGCAATAGATAGAGCTCCTTATTCGGCTTTCACTTGCTTGTGCAGCACAACTTAACCATGTTAAACGAGGATGCACCGACACTTACCAGTAATGGTGCTGCTCGGGCTTTCTTTTTTGCTTGGCACTAAAATCATGGATGCGCAGTCACTCGCGCAGCGATCGATGCATGCGTTGAAGAAAGCGCCCGAGTCCATCGATCTAAAGCGTCATGCATCTTGCTTGCATCGCGAGCCCTACATAAAAACAGAGATGTGAGTAAAACTCAAGCATGAGGGATGCAAATAAAGCGACTTGCTTTTGCCGAGTCTGCAGCACGAGTAAACCCCGACTTTGGTCAATCTTGGCGTCCAGCTCAAGATTCTGGATAAGCGCCACAGCGATATCTTCGACATCTTCCGTAGCAATGTTCATACTTTTTGAAAGGCTCTCGATACGGATAGCCTGGTATGGACGCACAATCTTCTTCATAACTTGGCAGCGAATGTTCCGCAGCAGCGGGTTCAGGTACCGCTTCATGATTGGATCACTCAGAAGCTTATACTTCGGGTTCTTCAGGATCTTCTCAAACTGGACAATGTCGTTGGTCTCATAAGCACCGCGCAGTAGCAGCATCGCGCCGATCTCCTCCACGTCTTGGTACACCTTAGCTTCTCGCGAATCGAACGGGTTAATGTCTGAGCTCGACAACATATTCGCCAGGACAACATACTTTAGGCACTGGGTTGCACGTGCGTTGCCTGCTTCCTGGTAATTGCGGAAGCTTTCAAAGAACTCATTGTAAGCCAGCATCCACTCCTTCTCCTCCAAATACATCTTTCCTCCTTCCTCACGAATAACTCTGTAGTAGCATACAAACTCAAGTTAGTCAATATTCTACTATCGAAAAAATAAAGACAGCCACACAAACCCCATGATTCGCGGGTCAGCGACGGCAGCATCCAGATCCAGTGTCTTCGGGTAGATGACGCGCATCTTGGCGCTGTTCTTGGTAGCCACACACAACTGCAAACATCAACCACAAAAACAACAACTATTTCAGTGTCTACTAAACAACCCCCAATTAATTGCATCCTGTTCGTTATTACCTGAATCTCCAGCGCGTACACATCGAGCAGCGACGTGGCCTTCGAGTGGTCTTGGACGCCGTCCGGAGTCTGACAGTAGTCATAGAGTTGCTGCAGCAGTTTCTGCAACTGGTCAAACTCCTGCATGTCCAGATAGAGTTTCCCTAGCTTGACGTTCATGCTGAACCAGAGTCGGTCGTTGTTGACGTCTTTGAGCTTGTCCAGCGTCAGCTCGTACATCTTGGACGTGTATTTGGCGCTGTCCTTGTCCTCGTCTTTGCCCGTGGCGCTGGACACCACGTCCAGAATGGACGAGATGGAGTCCGTGCTCTCGTTCCTCGTGACGAACGCCAAGTGCTCCAGCATCTGCTCGTAGTGCCGCAGCATCGTGTCCCACTCGCGTCGACTCACGCAGATCTTCACCACGTGCTCCAGCGCCTGGAAGCTCCACTTGCGCTCCTCCACGGGCGTTGCCTCCTTCTCCAGCGCCACCACGCGCTTAAAGTACTCGAGCGCCTGCGTCAGGTCTCCGCGTTGGCGGAAGTCCTCGGCCTCGTAGAAAGTGTTCTCCAGTGCGATCTGCGCCTCACGGGCGGCGCTGCGCTGCTGCGAGGCCTCATCCGTCTCTCCGTCGGCAGCTGAGCCCTGGTCGTCGCTGTCGAACTGCTCGTCGCTGTCGTACTCGTACTCATATTCCTCTGAGTCCGACATCTCGTCCTAGTAACTTTGCGATGGATACGAAATGAAGTGAAGCGATTATATATTATTTTATTTTTCTTTACAGTTGAGGGTATGGCAGTGTAATTCTTGTATAAGATGTGTAATATTGACGTTTTTGGCTAGGTATTTCGAGTGTCGTCAGTTTTTATTGAGGAAGGTGGGGAAGATGCTGGAGCAGTTGAAGACCAAGTCGACGCAGGCGGCGGCGCTGGCGCTGGACACCGCCGGATCGATCAAGGACGTGGCGCAGAAGTCCAACATCGCTAGCTCGCTGAAGGACGCGACGCAGAAAGGGTCGGCGGCGTTGCAGGCGAAGGCGGGCGCTCTCAACATCAAGGTGCCGAATGTGGTGAAACCCTCGGGCTCTTCGTCGTCCCTCGCAGACACAGCCAATGAGAGCGACTTGGAGAGTGGAGGCAAGTCGCCGTCCAATACCAACCAGGAGAAGGAAGGGTTGCTGAACGAATTAGGGCAGGAGTGCGGACTCACCAAGCGCCAGCGACTGTACGGGGCGGTGGGCTGCTACCTATTCGGCGCGCTGTGCGGCTTCCTGTCGACGATGATGATGTGGGGAGGCCCCAAGCACCTCAAGCAGTTCGCCTTCTTCTACACGCTGGGAAGTCTGTGCAGCATCGGCAGCTCCTTGTTCCTGATCGGCCCCATGAGGCAGCTCAAGGTCATGTGCATGCCCGTCCGACGCGTGGCCTGCTGCATCTGGATGAGCGCGATGGCCATGACGCTCATCATCGCCTTTGGGTTCCCCAAGGCTGGCCCGCTCGTGCTCTTCCTGGTGATTATTCAATACTCGGCGATGCTTTGGTACGGCGCCTCGTTCATCCCGTACGGTCGTGCTATCCTCCGGAAGGGCTGCACGAAAGCGGCCAGCTACGTCACCAGCTAAGAGGTGCAGGAAGAGGGTTGTCTCGCGTAAGTTTATTTTATATAATGGCATCATTGCATGATGACTATTGGTTTCTGTGTAGTTTTGGTTTTGGGGAGGTGGAAGATCTCTAGTGGATGGCCTGACATCCTGGCGAGGCTATACAGGCGTGAGGAATCCTCTCCTGGCAGCACTCAGTAACCTACATTCACTACGTAAGTGTTGGAGCCATTTCATGACGAATTCAGGATGGAGCAGCTTCATGGTCTTATCCAAAGCCGAACACTATAAACGTCTTCAACGACACACGCCAAAATATGCACAGAGATAACACGCATTTCACCCCCATCGACGTAATACGGCTGAAATATCTCGGTGCAGCCATTTCCGGCGGCTTTGGCGTGCTGATCGCTTCACGATAGGAATCAACCCGAGCCCGGTCGTAACAGAGCACGTGGTTCCAAGCGTTTGTCCCACGCACATTGCCATGTGCTGCACTCAAGCTTTTTCTGTCTTTGCAGACGCAGCTCTGCCTGCTGGTGCTCCAATGCCTTCTTGCCTGTTTGAAAAAGGCAACAGACTTCCCACACCGCTCCGAAATTCAGCTCAACGGCCAACTAACATGCGCCGCCTGGGCAGCGTCGGAGAAATGGCTACTCCTTTCGATCGACACCTTCTTGACGTTTATGAAGGCCGGGCACCCGACGGCCTCGCGTTCTTCGAAGAGCACGGCTACTTCGATGTGAGTGACACCGCCAACACGGTGCAAATGTTCCGAGAGAACGTCGGCTTGGACGCGTTTTGGGATGACCGGGAGAGCTTCGACGTGTTCGACCCGTTCGAGCGAACCACAGTCTATCCTTTTGGTTCCAAGAGCAAAGTCCCAAGCAGCCGAATGCGCAGTGAGTTGCATCGGACCAACTCGGGGAGATTCACGCTGCTAGACGACGACGGGAACCCAGTGACAGAGGACGATCTGCTGGAGATGGAACGAGAAGACCGTCTCAAGGTGAAGAGTCTAGAACTCGACGATGAGGACGTGGCTGAACTGGAGAACGAACTGGTCTGCATGAATGAAGCAATCGAGGTGATCCGTGTCGAAAAATACCACTTCCAACGTGTGTTCTTCCGGGCGCTGTGTCAAGAAGACCCGGACGGAGCACCGGATAGTCCAGACGATTCATTCAGCGTGCCCGAGTTCATCGACTTTCCACCAATTCCACCTCCAGTCGCGCTGTTGGATCTGCCGCCGTACACTGGCAATTTGTTCGTGCTTCGAGAGTCCATCGCGCTACTTCGACGCAGTTGGAGCAAACGCTGGTGTATACTCGATTTCCAATCTTTTGTTGTCCGAATGTACAAGCGCAGCTACTGGCGGAGTCCTCGGGGAGAGCTGGATCTGCGCTCAGCCACGAAAGTCGAGATGATGGGGCATGGAGGATTCCGCATCGAATTCCGGGGAGGCAACATGCTGCTCATGCGCTCAAGAAACGAGGGAGAAGCGGCGAGTTGGGTGCAGCTCCTGCGCTTCGCAATCCAGATAATGGTGGGCAAGGCCATTCGTTGTCCAGAGATCTCCCGACTCACCAACAGCTAAGAAGGCTGGCAAAGGAATCCGTTCTGTACAGCCATTCGTTCAGTAGTCGATTATTTACCGCGAGAGACACCAAGTCGGCACCTCCGACTTGATCCTTCGCCCATGTACATTGCACTGCAACTACCAGCACTTATCAGCAAGGACGTTTCGACCCTCTCGACGACGGAATCGAGTGGGCGATTCCCGTCCAGCACTATAACTATAAATACAACATTGACTGTTTCCACGCTTCTCTCTTGCTGCAGGTGATTCGCCAGCCGCCTCGATAGGGACTTTCCAGACTGTGCAATCGATGGTGGAGGCTTCGACGGTAACCATTGTTTTGCTTGCCTATGCAGGGCCACACAAGGTGAGTTGAAGACTCAAGGAATGACTGTTAATCAGGTTTTGGTGTGGTGTACACTTAGTGGAGCCCTCGAAAAAAAAATCAGTGTTGAGAGGCTCACTTCCGGATTTGAGCGGTGGAACCCAAGCAGACTCGCGTCTCGTGACACCATGATGGACCAACTGAAGGAGCAGAGCAAGAGGGCGAGCGACAAGCTGGAGGACTTCGCCAAGAAGACGCAGCAGGAGCTGGAGCGCACCAGCAAAAAGGCCCAGGACAGCATCGAGAAGGCCACCAAGCAGGGCAAGGACAGCATCAACCGAGCCACCAAGCAGGGAAAGGACGCGTCCGAGAGCTCCAGCGGCCTGCTCGACTCGGCCAAGGAGGCCTTCCACATCGACATCAAGGAGGACAAGAAGAAGAAGAAGAGCAAACCCCGGCGCAAGGACTCGAGCGACTCGGACAGCGACGAGGAGGACGGACTGCTGGACGACATCGGCGACGAGTTCGACCAGCTCACGCTCAACCAGCGCGCGCTGGGCGCCATCGGCTGCTACGTGCTCAGCGGCCTCTTCGCCTTCGCTGCCACAGTGATGCTGTTCACGGGCGTACACCACGTGCGCTTCTACGCGCTCTTCTACTCGCTGAGCAACATCGCCACCTTCTCCAGTCTCATCTTCATCATGGGCCAGAACCGTCTCCAGAAGCGCATGCTCTCGACCAAGCGTAGCGTGTCGGGTCGCGCCTGGATGGGATCGCTGGGACTCACGATCATTGTGGCCTTCTTCTGGCCCTCGCACTGGTTCATCGTTATTCTGCTGCTGCTCGTGCAGTTCAGCAGCATGATCTGGTACAGCTTGTCGTACATCCCGTTCGGACGCAAATTCATGCACAAGTACTTGGCCAAGAGGGTGGTTCTGGTGGACGCCATGGACGACAAGATTGACGGCAAGTAAGAGTAGTCGCAGCTATGAGCTCGGTAGTTGTTCCTGCAGTTCTTCTCCATCTTCTGCTTCTTTTTATTGTGAGTGATACCACACGTTGTAGCAGGAATAACACAACATCGATCCTTATTGTCAGCAAAGTTTCAATCTAAGGCTGGGAATGGTCCTCTAGCCAAGCCACAAAGTCGCGTACGACAGCATCACGGATGCGCGGAGGTTCACTAGCCAGGTCGTGGTGCCCTCCTTCGTACGTCTTGAAGGTCTTGTCGGTGCTGCGCGTTTTGAGGTGGAGCGCCGCCGAACCAGTGACACTGCAGGCTCTGTCTGCTGTGCCGTGCTGCAGCAGATACGGAGTCTCGATGAGCTGCAATTTGTCCTGGATGGTCGTGATGCCTTCCAGCAGTGCAAGTCCCGTACCAATCCGCATCTTGCCAGGATAGTACAGCGGGTCCGCATACTTCTCTGCATCAATGATCGCCGCCACCTCAGGAGAGCTGTTTTTACCACTGTTAGCTTTCACCAACGGTAGCTTGGGCATGTATTCTTGCAGCAGTCGACCAATGCGTTCCATCAAATGCGACGGTCGCGAAGCCTTGTGAATCTCAACCGCGGGACACAAAATGACAGCACCATCCACCAGCTTCGGGCCGCACTTGCTGAGCGCATGCAGGATCATCAATCCACCCAGAGATCTGCGTCACCAACAAGCACACACACACACAGCTAGCATCAGTACTAAAAGAAATCCCCACCATCTTCAACTGGTACTGCCACGTACCCTCCGTGAAGGAAGACCTTCTTCCCCGGATACTTGGCCTTGACCAACTCTACAAAGGCGATCGCGTCGTCCACCAGCATTCCCACACTGGAGAAGTATCCGTGTCTCCCGTCACTGCGTCCCATGCCCTCGTGGTCCATCCCCGCCACCAGGAAGCCGTGCTGCAGCACTTCCACCATGAACGAATTGTTACGAGCGCTGTGTGAGTTGACGCCATGCAAAACAACCACCACAGCCTTCGCATCCTGGGCGCTGTCGAGATATTTAGGCAGCCAGAAGCGGTAGAAGAGGCGCACAAGCTCCCCATTGGGGCGAGGTCTCTCCATTAAGCCGATCTCCTCATTGCCAGAGTGGACGTGCGTGAGTAGGAATTGCTGGTGCGACGCAATGTGTGGAGCCCCTCGTCGCGTGTTCTGGCGGTCGATGCCAGGTCCAAAGAGCACCAGGAGCGTGGCGATGCATACCGACAGGAAGCCCACGAGCACCACGACGGCCAACACCGCAGCACTAGCACTCCACATTGTCGGCGAATTGGGTTCTGAATCAGAAGTTCTGATTCGACTCCGATGTGACACACATTAAGTTGTGTGAGGTACACAAATCTATACACGTAAATACATAAATTCAAAATGTATGCGGAAATTGTGGACAAGTTGATTTAGGCGGCAACCAACGTCGGTGCATGTAGCTAGCACATTCCTGCTACAAGAATTGTTGAAGGAGGACTTGAGACTTGAGAAGCAAATTGAGTTGTGATTCATTGAGTTACTTGTCGGCACCGGAGGAGTTCTCCGGAGCCATCCATCAACTGATCCTGCCTAAACTGTTCAAACAGAAATAAGAGAGGCAATGTAAATTACATCACTCGTGACACTAGACTTAGTGTACAGACCCTCACGCATCCGTAAAGTCACTCCCTGAAGTACGCTTACCGTCAGCAGAACCCACCACGCAACAGCAACAGAAGCAGCAGCAAATCTGTTAGAAAAAGCAAGCAACGTGGTTCACAGCCACAGGAATCATCATCAGCAGTCTTCACTGCCAGTGTCCGACAGAAGTTCTACCAACACCAGGTCTTTCAGCTTTGTCTGTATTAGCCACCATCACTACGTCGTCAACTACCCTCAAACAATGTCACCTTACACCTAGCAGTTTGTGCGTTCCTGTGCAACTGAACAAGATTTAGAAAACTTCATGGATCAACAGAAGAGCTGGCAGAAAATCAAAAACCAAAAAGAGAGATGCCAGGTCTGTTCACCAAACGTGGATAAACACCAAATGCGGTACATTATCCTTAAATGCACGTCTTCGACGTGCTCAGCGGTCACGCATAATGGTTGAGAGTGTATCTGGTTCGTCAAGATTCATCTGTGTATTACGACTTTGCACAGCGATATTTACCAGAGTGGTAGTCACTTAAGTGCTGCTAGATCTCCGAAAAACTGCAAGATCAGTTTCGGTATGCATCGATTTACCAAGGAGCGCGCTGCCGCTGGCGAAAACCCATCGAACGTCATGAACAAATTGGTGCTCAAGTTCGATTTTCAGCAGGCGGATTGCAGACAGTTGCTACCCCGTGTTCAGACACGAGTTCGTAACCATCGTAAGAATGTCTTAAAGGACAATGATTTTGTTGATGAAATGGAGACACTGGCGAAAAAGCACATGTACACCGACAATATTGGAGAAAATGAGGCTTTTTCTTATGGGTTTCCTGTAGGGCCAAACGGAGAGCCCTTATTGGGTAAGGGCTCCGAAGACGAGCCTCTGGCTGTTGGCTTCGCAACGAAAACCACGATTCGCCGCCTCAGGTTTGCTGCACAGTACATGACTCACCTTGACGCAACATTCAAACTCAACACGCGCGGGTTTCCCGTAATTGCAATTGGTATTTCGGATATGTGGCGACAGTTCCACCTAGTTGCCATGTTCGTGGTTTCCGACGTCCAGCAACCGAGATGGGAACTTGCTATTCATTCGACGCTGGATATGTACTATACTGTCACGGGTGATCGCGCGGAAATCGGCTACGTCATAATGGATGCCGATGCTGCGCAACGCAGTGGATTTGAATCTATCGCTATCCAGTATCTGGCTTTGGATAAACAGCCAAAGTTTCGAATGTGCTTCTTTCACGTTATGAAGAACGTAAAGAAGCACATTTCTCGCCTCAACCCAGCAAAAAAGCAGATCGTGTTCAGGCACGTGTATAGAATTCACTATGCGCACGATCTGCCTGAACTGCAAAGCAGAATGAAGGAAGCCCTGGCTGCTTGGACGTCCGATGCAGACCTCACAGTTTTCAGTTCCTACTTTCTTGAACAGTGGCTAACAGGTCGCTATCGACACTGGCAGTGTGTCGAATCACCTATGGGTATGGCAAAAACTAACAATCCCATCGAGAACTTAACGGACAGTTCAAGCAGCAACACACGCAGCGAAGATTGCTGCGGCTCAATGCTCTTTTTGTGCAGATTCTGCAATGCTGCACTCTTCAGTCGATATTTGCGATTCAGTTCGAGACAGGCATTCGAGCGACACCAGATCTTTTGCGTGCGCACAGGAAATTGCAGTCGGAGAAGGCGTTCTCTATCGTCGAGGTGCAGAATATGACAATTCGTGTCCACTCAGGTCAATTGTATCACGTTTACCAGCGATACAACCCTCGTGAGTTATCGGAGAAGGCATCCGAGGCAGACCAGCAAGCAGCAACTGATTTCGAGTTTGAGGGTGAGTCTCAGCCAGCTTTCGGTTGGTTTGTGCATGTAGAATTCCAACAGTGCAGTTGCAGAACTTGGTTCAAGCTTGGAAGTTGCGTGCACGTTATTGCTGTGCGAATCATGCTTGGTCTTACAGGGGACCAAACGACTTCAAAGCGAGTGATCTTCGCAGACAAGCGTGTTAGAAAGAAACGAGGTCGCCCTGCCAGAGCTGGCCCAACCCTCTCTCTTCAATGATCGAAGCTATCAATTGTCAAAGACTTCCTTGCCATATCACAGAAAAACAATTGAAGCTGAATTGAAGCTAGCCTCTTTTGAACTCCACCTTCTTGCTCTTCATCGTTGCTTTCTTGTACCATAGTGACTCTTGTTATTCTTTAGGATTGGCTCCGAGATGCTCCAGCATATGAACAACTTGGCAGTGGCAGGTTCTTTTGGCTTCGACATAATTTATCATACTCGGTGTCGATGGTAGCAAAAAATGCTGGTAACATTGTCCTTCGAAAAGACCATGCCATGCTCATTGTGCCCTCCATGATGACGGTGCTGTACGTGACGCTCTCCTTTTCTCTGGCTGAGCTGTCGGCGACGATCCCGGCGGGTGGAGGCCTGTATATCTTCGCGCTGCACTCGATCGGACCTCGTGCAGCGTTCTTCAGCGGTCTCGCAGAGAGGATCAAGGTGATCGTGGTCAACTCATCCACGTTCTACACCATATACTCGTATCTCCAGGCCCTCTTCAATGTTGACGAAAAGTTCGCGCCGGTCTTCTTCTGGATCCTTTTTGGCGGTCTCAACATCTACGGAGTGCAGACATCCTTCCGGACGCAGGCGTGTTCGACGACGTTCTGCGTGGTACTGCTGCTCATCATGTTCTTCTCGGCCATCCCGCACTTGGACTACAACCAGCGGGTTATCGAGCAATACTGGGAGTACACCGACCTGAACAGTGTCATCGAGGCGATCCCGTACGTCATGTGGTTCTACCTGGGCGTTGAAGAGCTGCCCTTGCCAGCGAAGAAACCATTGAGCCAGAGAAGAATGTTCCGCGTGGGCTGTTGATGTGCATCTCGACGTTCGCGGTCCTGTCGATCTGCACGGCCACGTTCAGCTCGCTCATTGCTCCAGGTGCTGCTGCCATGGCTGATGTGTCGGCTCCGCTCGTCACGAATTTTCAAAGCATCTACGGAACTGGCGCAACCACGACGTTCTTCTAGTGGACGACCGTCACCAATAATACAACTCCACACTCCTGTCTTCACGCCCAAGCACCACAACTTGATGTACGAAGGGCTCGGTTGCTGGTCCATCGTGGCCAATTAGAGCGCGTTGGAAGGACGTCAGTGTTAGTCGTGTGTTTCTGCAATATCATCACTTCAGTCAGTACGCTCGGGCGAGCAGCAACGTCACACGAGAGAGTTCGTGCATCTGCACTTGGGTACTTACATGGCATGTGCGTCGACGCTTTCGCACGACGTCCAACTTGCATGGTGCAAGCGTCGTCGTCCGAGTGCTGCTTCCGCGTCGTTTCCGCTTGTCAAGTCAATGGCGGAATAGAAAACAGAAAATAAAGGAGACAAATATTAGTTCTCTAAGGTTATTGAAGTAGCGTTAATTAGGGGCAGCTTCAAAAGTAAGCTTCTTGACACGAGGCAGTTTCCCACATTTTGGGACAGCCGATTTTCAGTTGCGACAGTGGAGTTTCGGAGTTTTGATTGGTGGATGTGGAGTGGATCTATTGCGACATTTTGTGGAAAGAGTGCGTGGTTTGAATGGTGAGCGTGTGGAGAGCCAAAGATGGGCCCTCGGGTTCCGGAAGCGCGCGTTCCAGAGATGTACACTCTGAAACGCACATGCGCTCAGTCCGGAACCGCCCCCGTCCTGAACACGGGTCGCCAAGTAGAAGCATAAATTGTCTGCACGAACGTGTCAGACAACCCGTATCGCCTTGGCTCAAGGCACAGAATACCACCGCTCCAGACCCAAGAACCTCTCGAATATACCCACAAACAAGAAAGTATGAAGAACAAGACCCACAAGACACGCCAAGCCTCAAGATATGAATGTGTATGGACTACCAGATGTTCCAGAACACCCAGCAACGTGTCGTGATGATGTGGAAGACGAATGAAGCCTGGAACCGACGACCCAGACTCCTAGAAGTCTGAAACTGACCCCCAAAAGTCTGAAACCGGCCTCGTTTCGGAGATTCCAAGCCTCGGTTGAGAGATTAGCGGCTGCTGTGGACATTATCAAGCTACCCAGACACAAGAGCAGCAAGCCAAGACATCCTACGACTGTGTACAGCGTGTGCGACCAAGAACTGTGTGACCAAGAGTCCAGTTTCAGAGCAGAAGAGACGGACCAAGCACGTGGAGGTCCTGTCGAAGACAAGTGAAGTGTGTGCGCCCTATACAAAGACCAAGTGAACTCCCCCAAAGGTATACAGAACACAAGATAATTACCCAGAAGATATTGAGAGATTCAGAAAGAAGATAGCCGAAGTAGAGAGTAACAAACAGAGTTAGTTTTACCAAGTTGAGCACAAGTCGAATTCGTTCGGTGGCCTGCTAGGACAAGGGCGCGGATATAAGGACGCCGCATACTTCCTCCCAAGCTTCAAGTCCAAGTTGCCTGTGGGGATCGTACGCGACGGCGTCTCAGAGTTGATCCACGGCATTCCATATCCTAGTTGGGCCCACTGAGTGAAGGTAAGAGTGGGGTTCCCATTTCATGTTAACGATTCTGCTTGGAGGGTTTAGTAGTCCCCTTTGAGTGTAGTAGTAGACTGTGTTTCAGAGAATTGAAGACTATTGTATCCCTCTTAGACGGTGGTGCACGTGAGAAGAAGAGTGCGTTTCAGACTGACCAGTGTCTGGAGCGTATACTCAGTGGACTGGTGATAGACCCACCGCTCAAGGGTCTTAAAGAATAAGTAGCGGCTGTATATTTGCATATATTACTCTGTATTTTGGCTATCTTACATGGGGCGGGGGTGTTCTGGGGCTTTGTTCCTGGTCCAAAAGGGTGCGTCTCAGACAGTAAACGACACGCCCGACTCGCTCAAGGCCTACATTAACTACCAACTCGGCAGGTTGTCAGGTTGCCACCAAGATCGAACCAAAGAGGATACACAAGGGCCACACGCCAACTCTGGGACATCCACGTTTCAGGGTTTCTGACCCCAGTTCCGGAGAGTTTATTAACTCCTTGGATCCCCTGGGCTACCGCACCATACACTTGCGGCGAAAAAGGTTCACCGACCTCGCCACATGTCATCGACAACCTTCTTCGTCTTGAATCATCTGCGTCTCAGTCGGGGACGGCAGGTACTAGTATGTGTTGTAAGGGCTTGGGTACACCCGGCCGTGTCAAGTTAGGTGGCCATCGGGCACTTGTCGCTCTTCTGAGCCCTCACCCATCGTCGAGACGCGGCCCCATTCGGGGTGGCCGAGCTCATCCACGCCCGGGCGTAACCCCTTCGCACTCCTTTCCCACATCCGCCACGCGTCACGCGCAGGATAGTCCGACTCTATAGTAATATCCACCAATCACCGCTCGGGCGGCCAGGTCTGGGAGAAAATCCCAAACCGCATCGTGTCAGCAGTCACGTGGGTGATAGACAGTGGTTGGTGCGACTGATCTGAAGAGTGTAGTTCTCGACAACAAACGTTAGAACGAGCTAACGCAGCCTCAAACACGGTTTCCATGGCCTTCATCGTTATAACAGATCCATGGATATGGCGTTTCAGCGCACTCTCGAGCGTCTCTGCTAGCCCTGCTCTCATCCTCTCCAGTTCTGCCTTATACTGCTCCAGCGTCACCATTATGCCAATGTGGGGCGGGATGCCAGATTGGCTGATAGGGTCATTTTCTTGGTAATTGCGGCACACTACACGACGTTGCAGCCATTCGAACGGCAATTGAGTACCCGATGAAAATAATGGTGTAGAGAAAATCAAATGAGTTGGAGGCAACTCTCTGCGCAAGAATGAAACATGGTGAAGCATCGATGCAAGTCCAAGTTGACAGATCATTCTCAAGCTTGGTGGTACTCCAGGAAATACTGCTGCCATCGTAACACTGATATTCCGTTCCAATTCAGACCGTTCGGTTGGTTGAGTTGTAAGGGGAGCGAAAAATGGTGACAACGTAGCAAATTTAGGAGAGTCAAACGGAAGGCCGGCTACATATCGGCCGACTATCATGTCACCAGCTGCCTCGTGGCGCACATACTTGTCTTGGACTCCAGGAAGGGTCCAGCCTACACGCAGACAGACTGCAGCAGCAGAAGGACCGGACACCGAACAACTGCTCACGTAGGTCGCGGCACCTTTTCTCGCGGAGTGGGTCCCATAGTCATCTGCTGTGAGGCCGAACTCGGTCAAAATGTTGCTCATGACATCGCCTTTTAGCACGTTCTTCAAAATCTTGAGAAACCGACTGTACTGGTTGCTGCCGGGGAATAACTTGCCATTTCCGTCAAAACCAAAAACGGCAAAGTAAATTCCCAGAGCTAGTACAGGACAAATTTCTGGGATCGTTGGATTGGCGTATACGTGCCTCGGATCGTGTGGACGACTGCCATCTTGATCATTTTTCATATGAGCAAATGTAATCGCAATCGAGTCCTCGCACCGCGATAAATGAGCGTGCCGTATCGATTCCGCACTCTTTGCACAGCACATGAGGTTCCAACACACTAAAAGAAAGGGATGACCAAACGCGTTCCGCTTTTTGGTCGACTGCAGCATTGCTTTAGCTACAGCCCTGTACGTCGAAAAGGCAAACGGCTCCTTCCCCTCGCGCAGACGCTCATTTCTTCCCTAAGCGACTTGGGTCACCGTGTGATGGAGGACTTTGAAGAACCGCTTCATCTGATAATCAAAATCGTGAGGCCGACAGACTTCTGTCGAGGTGTAAAGATACACCATGGCCGAGCGCACACTACCGAAGGTAGACTTGCCATTCACGTCACGTTGTTCCATCGAAGTGAGACAACGCATGCACTCCTGCGTCGTGAGTACCGCAAAATCTAGAGGACTCACCAGTGGTGCCCTGGCAAACCATTCTGCAATAGCGTCTTCATTAATCGGTTCCACTTGTCGAAAAGAGTTGGTGAATAGGACCTGGCGGCGGTCCTCGCCAGTAGTTTCATACAGCCACTCCACGAAGCGGTTAAGTGCCCGTAGATATACATATTTTGTTGTACCAGCAGTAGTATTTCCCAGTACCTCATCGACACGAGCGTCCAGCACTTCCATCGTTCCCAACTTGACTGTTCAAGATCTCACTGCAAAATAGCATAAACATTCCTTCGTGCAGTTTGCACGACGAATTCCGTTCATCTATACCGGCATCCTCCGTTTGTAGGAGACAACCCCATATAAGAGCGGCCAATCATAATGCTGCATTCCAGATTTCCATTTATAAGTTCTGACCTAAATTGTAGCAAACATATCGATACATTTTAACCGGTAGTGTGAGCGCCATTCATTTTGCTTTTGGAGATGCGACCCCGACGCCGAGACGCGCTTACTGCCCGTGAGAGGTTGGATGTCGCTGAAACATTGAATGCTTCAGGTGACGTGCGATGCGTTATTAATGAGTTCTATCCTAACCTCAGCGATGAAGCATATGAATCTCGGCGAAAGCTCGTCCTTCGATGGCTACGTGAGAAGGACAAGCTCAAGACGCAGTGCTTCGTCAAGAATGGCAGCAGCAAGAAGAAGTCAAGACCGGTAGGAACGGGTACTAAGTTACCTGAAGCAGCTGAAGAGGAGCTAGTGAAGTGGATAAATTCTCTACGTAAGGACGGTGTACCCATTTCTTCCAAAATGCTAGCGATCGAAGCCAAGGATGTCGCCGAAGCGTATAATGTGCAAGCCTTTCAGGCATCATGGAGGTGCGAGCGTGCATTTAAGGGTCGCCACAAGCTGGCAATGCGGGCAAGAACTCGTACAGGACAGAAAACACCTGACGACCTCGCTGACATCGCTGCCACCTTCGCGACCGAGGTACGCGCGACGATGCGTAACCTTGGAGTGAAAAAGGTGTACAATGCGGACCAAGCAGGTGACCAAATAGTACCAAATCACATTTTTATTATATTCTTTGTATCGGAACTTACTTCGTAATTTGTAGCCGTCTTCTTAGAGTTTCTTCCTACTAGAACGCTCACGAAGAAGGGTTCCAAGACGGTTTGGGTGCGTTGTGCGGGCAAGACAAAGAAGAGAGCTACTGCAATGTTACTAGGTGTCTCGGATAGCGCAAGGTATGACCCATTCATCGCTTTTAAAGCCAAACCATCATCGATTCCTGAAATGGTTGAAGAAAATCTACGATTGCGCTACGGTTTCTGCAAAAGAACGTGGAAGGACGTAGGCGCAGCCCACCGAGAGCAGACGTTAGAAATCTACGGGAATTTGCATGGTACGTGCATGAAATTTAAGTGTAGCTATATGAGTCTAATTCTGTTTTGTTTGACTTTCTAGGGTGGTGGGATAGTAACCTGTCCATTCAGTTTCTAAAGTATCATTTCGCTGCTCGAAAGGACATGCACGTCCCAATTTTATTGCTGTGGGACGACTTCTCCGGTCATTGGACCACGGAAGTCGTCTCATATGCAGCCAAAATCAACGTGGTGCTTTTGAGTGTCCCCAAGAGCGCAACATCAGTCTGCCAGCCAGCTGATGTTGCCTGGAATTTTCCTTTTAAAGCGCGTCTGCGCGAGTTTTGGGTGGAGAACTTGCGTGATCAGCTTCGTGCGCACTCGCCAGGGGACAAATTTGCGCTTTCCGCCCCAGAAAGATCCACGGTGGCGAAGTGGATCCGTTTAGCGTGGGAAGGGCTGTCTAAAATGACAATTTCAAACGGCTATCGAAAGGCATTCGGCTACCTACTTGACGACGCTGACGTAGCAGCGGCTGATTTGATTGACTGCCTCACAAAATATTGCGCAATCGACTCAGGAATAGGAGAGGTAGACTCGGATGACGACATCGGATACGACGACATCGGATACGACTAGCTCTTTGATAATGTGCAATTGGGAACAAATTTTGTATTACTGTTTTTGCTTTCGGTATTGATACCGGTAGCCAAGATCGGAGCATGCCTTTTTGCGAGTGGTACACTGTGCCGGTACATGCTTGTCCTTACAAACGGAGGATGCCGGTACATGTAGGCATTTCGGCCATACTACCACCACATCGGCACTTAAGATATAATAATAATAATAAAATACCGTAATGGAGCGCGCGCTGGGGGAGCCGACGCTGGTGCTGTGCGGCGTCTGCATGGACCGCGCGGAGTACGAGCGGAGATGGCTGCCGCTGCGCTGCGACGATGACGAGGCGCTGCTGACGCGCGACGTGTGTGTGCGTCCGCGCTGTCCGAACCTGCAGGTGCGCGGGCACTTGTGTCGGACACACAGCTTGGAGCTGGAACTGGCGTGGCAGGGCAACTATACAGTGCGCGCGTGCCACGGCTGCCGCGTCAGCACCTTGCAGCTCTACAGCGAGAAGAAGGACGTGTGGTTCATCCTCCAGGCCGGCGAATACACGAGCGAAGTCCATGGAATCGAGCGACGCACTAAGATCCCCAATGGGGTATCGACTAGGAAGAGGCCGCTGAGCCTTGGGAAGCGACCGGTGCGCCGCAAGTCCAACCGGTTCATCAAGCAGCTCGTGCACAGGGAGCAGACGCGCGCGTTCGAGTGGAGTTTGGGCAATTTGCCGCTGTACAAGAGCAGACACCTCTGGAGAGACAACAAGATGCGCGTCGAGATGGAGAAGAAACCGGAAGCGTATTACGCTGCTATTGCAGCGAAAGAGAAGAAGAAACCGGTGGAGAAGGCGCCGGATGTCAAATCACGACCGGAGCCGAAGGAGGTTTTCTGCGCTGTCAAAGGATGCCAACGCTTTGCCAAGACGGGCAATCACTGCCGCTTCCACTCGACCGCGCCGCTGGTGTTTATTAAGCCAGTGGTGGAGGCGAACGCGACAGCAACCAAGTGAATGGATCGTTCGTCGATGGCAGAAGGATAATATCAAGGCACGCGTCGCAACTCCTGTCGGCGGCCGATGGTTACTTAAGTTATGACTAGAATTCGAGAGAAAACGGAGAGCGGGGAAGGAGAGAGATGGAGATCCACCAGCTGTAAGGAGGAGACATGCACAATGGAATGAAGCTTCTTTTTGCACGATTAGTGAAGGCGCAAACTCGAAGACAAGTTCGTTCGTTGTATGCATCGACTTCAAGCGACTTCAGCGTCCCCTGTGGACCAATTCAGTCGCTGGTGAGGTCGCCCCCATCGAAAAAAACTGAAGGCTATGCTTCTCCATCGCATTGACAGCCTTAGACCTCCTCGCAGAGGGATGGACTGCTTGTCACCGAGCATCAGATCTTGCCCTGCAAATGTCGGCTCCACAACAAAACTCGAGCTGTACCTTCCTCACCTTGCCAAGGACTACAATTGAATACAGCAAGAGCCCTATGGTACGCAAGAGTGCGCACTACTAGATTCGGTAGCTTAACGCGATTGTTGTGCGTTGGCATGATATGATGTACAGGATGAAAGCACGAGCGGCCCCACAGAGAGCGTCTCGCAACAGGTGACCAACGAATTATTCAAGCATTTAAAGGCCGAGCTGGGGCTATCTGACGAAGATAAAAGGACGATAGAGCTCACTCCAGAAGAAGAAGAGAAAATCGAGCGCTTTCTAGATGGTGGCAATATCAACGATCAAGCACGTTCCTTTTGTTGTGAGGCTCAAGAGGTGTACGAGGAGAAAATGTCTTACCGCGTCGCTGTAAAGGTATCGCGGTTGGCAGCAGAAGCCCTCGTTGCCAATACGGAGAAGAAACAGCCCTCCCCTCAGAAGAATACGCCCGAACGGCACGATTTACGCAAACGGCTCAAGCTTGCGTTCACAGAGCTCGAGTATCGTGGAGATGCGGCCACGGAAATCCACAAATATTTGAAAGAGTGTTGGGCTACATATCGAGCGAAACCCATTAGCTTTAAGGCGCCGTATATGACGATCGTGCAGAGTTCTGGCTTTGGGAAGAGCCGTCTGCTACAGGAGCTGGCACGGATGACGATGAACGAGGACGAAGGAGAAGATAAAATGCGCGTTCTGTATTCATGCATTCGCCATGGAAAAGCTACAGGCTTCCCTGAAGCAACAAAAAAACTTGGAGACTGGCTACTGTTCCCCAGTGGTTCGAAGAGAGATGATGTTACGGATGAAATCAGCTCACGCCTCCAAAGAGTGTTTCGCTACGGGCAGCAACACTGGAAAACTGTGGGAAAGAAATGGTTCGACCTGTTTTCCGATTCCGAGGCTGATCAAGCTGTTCAACAGACTCTGAGCGAGTATTCTTCATAAGCGATGACTGATGAAGATATCGGAAGGGTGGTGATCTTGGTCGTCGATGAAGCCAGGGAACTACTCGCTGAGGGCGTTGGTGGGGTCAGTTACTTTCGCATGCTGCGCAATGCTCTAAAGGATGCAAACGCAAAGATCGGTCACTCCTACTCAAGAAGCGGTATTTTTGCGCTTTTGGTGGATACGAACTCGACGGTGTCGGACTTGACTCCCCCCTCAGCAGCAGAATCATCTTCTCGAATTGACCGTATACAGCAGATGAATGCATTGTTTCCGCCGTTTGTCCTAGCACGCACGATGGATGCACATTGGCAGCATGCTTGGAAGAGCGAAAGACTGAAGTTCACGGATGAAGTAGCTGCGTACGCGGCCTCCATCCAAAGCAGTGAGGAACAGGCTTGGACACATCTTCTCTCGATGGGCCGTCCAATGTGGAAAAGTACCTAAGACGCATCGATGGAGACTCATCGCGATGAGTTAACCGCGACTACGACCGTGCTTGGCCTCGCAGCACGAAAGCTGATGCTAGGAAAAGACATCGACCCGAGAAGCTACAATGATGAGGCGACGATGTTTGGTGTCGCGTCCATGTTGTGCAGATTGGGGCTACGCCCGTATTCCAAGTCGCCTCTGGCGTCTCGTGTAGTAGCCGACTTCATGACAATTCTTGCGTATGTCAATCACGAAAACGACGGCCAGATCAGCAGTTACGCGTCCGACCCGGTGCTGGCGTGGGGTGCAACTATGATATGGTACGCGGTAGACTCTGCTTTGCCAAACTTTATCTTGCCCCAGCTAAACGAAATGCTGCTAAACGAGACGCTGGACACGGGTGGCATTGGCGAGGTTATTGCTCGTATTGTGCTGCTTCTGGCTATGGACGCGTGCGTGATCAAGAAAACACGTTCAAAAAGTCACGGGAAGTGCGACTTTAAGGGCCAATTTGTGAGCGTGCGGACGTTCATGGACGCACTTATTGGTCCTGAACCGGATTTAACGATGAAGCGTCAAAAGAAGGCAGATTGTAGCACAAGAAACGCTTTTACACAGTGACGGAAGTCGTGGGATGGACACCAAGTGGGGTTTTGCCACTTTGTGCAGTTGTTTTCCGAGCCAACAGATGACATTTTATGGATCTTGCTGGGTCGGCGGGCTGCTGGTATTTTCCCACGAAATCAAAATGGAGCAGATCTGGTGCTTCCGATTTTTCGAGGATCTGAAGTGTTGATGGTTCTGGTCCAAGTGAAGAATATTACGGGCCGCGACAGAAGTTTTCCCGGGTCGGCAACGGCGAAAATGCACCCGTCCTACGTGTTTACTTCAGATAGCACGTTGAGAAAGAAGCTCCCCTGTGACATCATTCGCGTATACATGAGTCTGCGGGAAGTGGAGGTTCGGTTCGTCCGCCACGAGTCGGCGGAAGTAGAGCTAGAGGAAGATGAGAGCGATATTGGCAGTGGAACGGAAACTCCACCTGCGATAGCGCCGAATGGCCGGGGTGAAAGTAAAGCAGCGCTCTCAGCACCGCCAACGACACTTTCGAATGAAAGGAAGAGTAAGAAACAATGCACAAGGTCGGCAAAAGCTGCGCCCTCAGCACAATCCCGTGGAAAGGCTGCTCAGAATCCCGCGAAAGCATCAAACGACCAGGATGCAAATAAGGCTGAGCTTCCAACACCGCCGCGAATTGTGGACGCATTTAAGTTGTGTATTCGGTCGATGAGCCCTTGGTTCCTAAAGCACCCTAACAGGAATGGGTGGCCGACGCTTCCTGGCGCAGAAGACATTGTGAAGAAATTGGAGGCAATGGCAGCGCCTCTGTGGGATCCGATGGTGCTTGCGCGTGGTGATTTGGACAAACGCAAGGCGGTGGAATCGCAATTGGCACAGCGAGCCCATTTATCGGACGTGATGCCGGACGAGAAACTGTTGGATATTGCGCGGACGGCGTTGCTTCACGATAAGCTAGGTGGTGCCAAGGACAACTAAACGGGTGCAGCAGCACGGAAAGCCATCGAAACGTAGGTGCGGGAAGCAAAGTAAAGGGAAACGGAAGACAGGGACACAGCCAGTAGCTGCGGCAACCCGGACAAGTCAGAGCCCCCCCCCCCCACCCACCACCACCAGTCAGAAAAAAAAGGGTGCCATCGGCAGCAGTAGGAGGAGGAGGAGGAGCCGTTCCCATCCAGCGTAGTGAACGGGCAGCAGTTGGTCGCTCTCGTGGCAGTCGCTCTAGTAGCAGTGGGTCGAGCACCTAGATTTGATGATGATTGTGTGGGCTCAAACTCGAAGACCAAGTGAGTTGTACGTTGTTTTAGGTTGCATTGCACACTTTCGCGTTTATACATCTACTTTTGCGTGGTTGTCTACATCTACAGATACTTCAAGCGACTCGTGCTGCATCCGCAACGTGTACTCAACCTTTAGGTTTTGGTAGCGTACTCGCGCAGAACGTTCATTCTCCTACTCTAGTAACACCACTATCGGAAAATACATGCCAGCGTAACCAGAATCGGCTATGATTTCGCAAACCAAATTTTGTCAAGCGCAGCTAGCAAGCCAATCAAACAGCAGCAGCCGACAACGAGATTTGACAAGAAAGCGTAACCCAAACTCGTTACACTGATTGTGAACTTCTGATTGGCTAAAAATCACAGTAACAGCGAGCTCTGTCAGTCCAAGATTCTCCAAGTCAATATGGCCAGCCACGAGTGCCTCCCCGATGTACCAGGTCGCTCTCAACGTACTGTCACTTCATCTACTACGCCTGTGACGGGGGTCACACAGCACCTTGCACAGAGGAAGTGTGCAGGAGTTTACAAACCCCTAGTGAACGGCAGTTCACCGGTCCCTGGCCTAAGGGGCCGAGTTACCAAGACTAAGGTAGAGTTAAGACTGAATATATTTATAGGATGATCATAATTTGGCCTGCAATACAAACTACAAATATCCTATAGTGAAACCTATATAAAACCTGAGCAACCCCATTGGTTGGCTCTCAGAGCAAGTGGTACTGTGTACTCATTTGTGTCCGTGATGTGTCGGTAGTGTTTGACACACCACCCAGAATAGTTGAACCCATGCCACTATTCGGTGTAGCCCCGCTACAGAAATGCTGTCGCTTAGTTTGAGGCGGTGGGGTTCAATGCGAGTGAATGTGCTCGATGTAACTAGTCGAATTTGCGTGTGCTGTATCGCACATGCACTTCGCTCCATTTTGGCGTACCCCGCAACGTTGACAGTTCCTGCAGATACAGTACCTGGGTGCCATGTTGACGGCACCACAATCAAAACTTTCGCTGCATCGAAATACTACTAAGGATCGATTGTGACTGAGTGTTACAGTCTTCACCCCGCCAAGCCTGTCGCTTCTCGTCGACGGGGCCTGTTCTCGCTGTAACCCGAGATGCTAACTAGACTACACTACTGCTGCTGCTCGCTGTTAACTTGAAAGACGCTTCGTGGCAAACACGGACGAAAACGCGGCCTTCAACATCATGCGCTTTGTATGCGCTGGGTCGTTGAGCGTCTTTCAAGTTAACAGCGAGCAGCAGCAGTAGTGTAGTCTAGTTAGCATCTCGGGTTACAGCGAGAACAGGCCCCGTCGACGAGAAGCGACAGGCTTGGCGGGGTGAAGACTGTAACACAGTAGTGCAAAGTCAGTTAATCAACTTTTCTCTCTCTCTCTTTTTTTCTGATGCCAAGTACATATCTCAACCTGACTTTCGCTATGCTTACATTGATCCTGCACTGTAGTTTTGGCGACGTCAGGAACCTCCTGAGGATGCGCACCACTGGATTCCATCTTCCATGGTCGTGGTGTTGGGGAAACACACTCTGAGCCATGTATGGTGTGTTTGCAAGTCTGAAATGTCTACGACGACCAGGAAACACCGCTTCACCAATAAACACGCACACCGCGGCCACATGCAGCAAATTTAGTTTAGGACTAGATGATCGTATCTAATATTTCATGAGCTTGACTCCGCCTCGTTACTCGACTCGCGAGGATGCCACAAACACTTTCTCGAACAGCAAAAAGCAGCGTGTGCAGAGGCCGTACTGATGAGGTGAGTGTCGTTGAATTCGAAATCACGAGATTCAAATGCACGTTCACGGTCCCCTGTTCAGACCCCCTCAGGTAATCTTGAACGAATTGCAAATACAGTAGACAACCGTCTCTTTTCGAGTTTCTATCCACTGGATCCGTCAAACCACTTGATCAAATGGAGCAAAAGCACCCCCGGAAAATCGCTTTAGCATTGGATCGGGTTTTGCACATCGCGACCAATTTCTAGCTGCCTCTTGACGATACAAGAGTCCTTGATGGCAGTGCCCAATTTGGACTCCAAGCGGTCCGGCTAGTGCATCTTCAGAGCTCGTGAATCAAGTGACTTCAGGTTGACACCTTTAGACGTCTTAATTCGCTACCGACGCGCAAATGCATGGCGACAAGAAATGGAGAAGAAACTTGTGATCGATCTAATAAGCTTCCGGCAGGTATCAGCCGTAAATGGTTGTGAAGCAGGTATTTGTAAACTCCGCCAGGCTCCGAGCTTTTTTGTTCGTCGTGATTACTGTGTCCGCTCTCACCGTATACAGCACATCACAAGAAACATTTAAGACCATAGGGAATAGAGGATCCGCATCTTCAGTTCAAGTTCCTAATTTCTCTTGCGTTCCTGGAAACCACGCCATTGACGGCTTGGGAGCCACTCGGCGTGCCTCACAACGCACATCACTGCAAAACGTGTGGTGGCAATCATCAAGATCGAAGGGCTCTTTCACGTGACACTCGATCCCCATTCCACAATTTGCCTTCGATCGCCAACAACAGATCTGCCACTCGGATCTGGGATCGATCTATCCAAGCTAAGCCATGGGTCTCTCACACTATTCTGCTTCGATGGCAGCTTTGCTCGCGCTCCACATGGGGTCTAGCGCTGCCGATCTCGTTACCTACGACTGGCGCGTCACCAATATCACCGGTGTGTATGATGGAGTGTCCATCCACTCGCTCGGAATCAACGACAAACCTGCCGACCAAGCCGTCATCGATGTCGAACTGGGCCAGGAGGTCGAAGTGCGCGTCACCAATGAGCTGGACGAGCCCACGTGTCTGCACTGGCACGGACTGAAGCAACTGGGCACCCAGGAGATGGACGGCACGTCTGAAATCACGCAATGCCATATTAGTCCCAACGACACCGCAGTGTACCGCTTCACTCCTGACAAGGCGGGCACGTTCTGGTGGCACAGCCATCACATGGCGCAATACGCCTTTGGTTTGCGCGGCCCGCTCATAGTTCACGCCCCTGCGAATGAACGACAGGACTGGGAAAAAGACATTGATGAGGAGTTCACCATCCAAATGGCTGACATCTACCATCGACACCCGCTGCCAACTCGTATGTGGGACAACATCGTCATCAACAACCGTGGTCGCTACAACTGCACCGCCGCGTATCACCACAACTTTACCGAATGCACGGACGATCAACCGCTCACGAAGTTCCACTTCCAAGCCGGCAACAAGTACCTGCTCCGTCTCATCAACATGGGAGCTCTGTCGCCGATCGTGTTCAGCATCGATGGGCACGAGTTCAAGGTCGTTGCAGCTGACGGTGACCACCTCCAGCCCTCGGAGCTCATCAACTCAGTCACCATGAACGTCGGACAACGTCTTGATGTTGTGGTTGAAGCCATGTCGGATTCCAACCAGAAGCAAGGAGAGCTCGGTGCGTTCTGGATGCGCGCGAATGGACTCCATGGTCTTCCGTGGACCAGAGGAAATGCTTCCACCGCTGGCGAAGGTTACACCTACGAAGGGCTCGCAATTGTTTCTTACAGTGCCGAGTCGAACGCCGAGCCGACGTCGATCCCTGCCATGAACCCGACGACCGTGAACGAGTTTGACTTCAAGCCTCTCGTACCCATTGCACTCCCCGAGACCGCTTCGGACCGTGCCGTGCTTCAGTTCAAGATGCAGGATGGACTGGGCCACTTCTCTATCGACGGTGGCGACTTCCACCACTTTGTCATCCCGCAGGACCCGCCCCTCTTCTCGATCGCTGACGGTCTCAAGACCGAGCAGCTCCCGGCCAACGCTAACGCCCGCAAGGTCGAGTACGGCAAGCACATCGAGGTGGTGCTGGTCAACGTCAAGGACGAGCAGCACCCGTTCCACATGCACACGCACTCACCGTGGGTTGTGGGTAGCGGTGTGGCCTCCATCGACCAGATCCGTAACAACCAGCTTCCGCCGCTCAAGCTGCTCAACCCGATGACGCGTGACGTGTACACTGTCCCGCCGTGCACCTCTGACGGCAAGGGTGGATGCTTGGACGCCGGATACCTGGTGCTGCGCTTCAACGCTGACAACCCGGGCGTGTGGATCTTCCACTGCCACATTGACTGGCACCTCGAGGCTGGTCTGTCCATGATTCTGGTGGAGGGCGAGGAGGAACTTCAGAAGAAGGGTGTCGGTGCATTCGCCAACACGATCCTCAGTGTCTGCGGCAGCGACAGCAGGTTCTCCAACATGACATCGAGTTCAACGATGGTGCAAGTTGCTCCTGTGCTCACCAAAACATAAACTCAAACAGATTTATAGCGAAACAAGAATCCTGCTTATTATGGTTTATTCACAAAGAATGATCTCGAGAGATCTTTACGTTCGGACTGGGCTACCTATGAATGAAGGCACTACATCTTTCACTCCCCAGCAGCCCGTTTACCGAGTGGGCTTTCGTTTGAGGTCCTTCTCAGGGTCCCGTTCCCACGTTGGTTTGAATTCAGTCGCCTTAGTCGATTCGGTATCCTCTGCAGAACTGTGGAGCTCGAGACTGGTTGGTGACTTGGAGGAGTCCTAGCTGCCACAAGTTCTTCGCCGCATTGATATCGCGCTCCCAGTAGTTCGCTCTGCAAACTACGTTTCTGCAGACACGCACATTCCTCGACCTTTTGGTTTTCGTCGTACCGGGGATCTTGAATGGCGTGTCCATCATCGGGCGTGAGCACTTGGAGCAAAGATAACTGGTACGAAACTCGTCGACCATAATGAGGGTTGCATGGCGAGAGAGTTCAAGTGCGAACCTCTTTAGCGGGACGTGCATATGGCCCGCGAGGTGAGTCTGGCTGCTCCATTTTCCGAGAGCCACACACACGTCACGGTCCACGGTCGGGACGACACGCTTGGCGAGTTTTGCGACGGCCTTGCGTTTGAATCTCGACACCGTGAATCTCCACTTGCGAAACCCTTTGAGAGCGCAGAACTCCAACATGGCGTTGATATTCTTCCACATGTGCTCGTAGCGAGAGAGCAGGGACGTCGACGACGAAGTCTTGAGCGATGGCATGTCCTTCAAAAACGCACCATAGCGCGGATACCTCTTCTTCAGGTTTTCGAACCAGAATGCATGGTGCTCGACACGACTCATGTGTCGGTACTCTCGGGACGTGACTTGTAGGACGTGAGCATTGTCACGCAGGAAGTGAGATCGGCGCCTGACACCGTGTTTCCGCGGACGATGCTTTGGGTGATGCCTGTGACAGATCTCGCACCACCCCTCCACATCGCACTGTGCTCTGCTGCGTCTCTTGCGTCGGTGGCGACGACGGCGGTTCCTGCTGCGCTTCTTGCCATGGCGTCTGCCGCCAACGTGGCCTGGACAGGTACTGCACCAACCGGGCATGGAGCATGGCTCTTCCGGTGCGTTGCAGACAAACTCCAGCATAGGATGGCTGTATGCCGTCAGCATCATCCGTAGTCCTGGGTCAATCCCGATCAATGTAGTTGGTATATACTTCGGAGAAAGAGCAGGTCGTTCAAGAGGAGCAGGAATCGACGTCAGCACAGCAGCACTGTAGCCATTCGTGGAGATCTGATACTCGAAGTTGCGCCTTGGAACGCCAATCCGTTGATCCGCAGTATGGCTGACGCAGTCTCCGAGGTTGAACACCGTGGTCCACATTCGCTCGCGCACTTCTTGGAACTGCGCAGACGTAGCATAGGACGGTAGTTAGCCACTTCACCTTCCTTCACCACAATCGGTTCAACCTGGACATCGTGCGATGGAAGGTAAAAGAACGGGACTGAGAATCGACTTGCCTTGTTGCTCGCCAACACGCAGTGCAATGGCACCATGAACTTGTCGTTTGACCAGACTTGCACCAGATCCCCAATGTTGATGGTGTATGTGCCTTTGCGAGGGGGGACGTCCACCCACGTCTGGGATTTACGGTGGAACACTTGCAATGTTGTAACTTCGTCGTCTTGGAGCAGCACAGCGAGTGCACCAGGATCAGTGTGGTGGTAGACGCCCATTGTGTTCTCGGGTTCAGGAGCTACGGGGTAATGGTTCAACCTCGTCGTTCTCGATGCATTCGAGCAAAAGAATTGGTCGAAGAATGCAGGCTCTTCACCCAACGCCACTGCGAACACCTTCAGTAGACACCGCGCAATGTGCTCCATCTCGTCATAGTACGACCTCATGGCACTGCGAAAACCGGGCAACGTCGTCTCGTCAAGCCACTGCTTTTGATCCTGTCTCAACCTCTCGAGCTTGCCGGTCGCTGGTCCGTCTTCTCCTGATCCAGCAAAGTCGAAGCACTCTTTCCAGTCCGTCTTGTTCTTGGTTAGTTCCCCTTCAACGTAGCCTCAATTGTTTGAGGCGCTACGTCGAATGGTGCGCTTGATCTCAGCTGGTAGGCGGAAGAAAGATCGCACGACGGACTGAAACTCGCCCCCCTCTTGCTCCGATAATCCATGATCTGCGATGTAGAAGAACCCCCACTCACTCGCAGCAGCGTGCACTTCGTCGACGATCTTGCGGAGTACGGCATCTTCTCCGTCGCGGAGTGCTGAGTCTACCTCGGCATCGGTGGTGAGCGCCATGAGGGCCCCGATGTCGATGACTGGCACTTGACGCACGTCCATCTTGGCGAATTTAGGAATGACACATGTACGCGATCAACGAGATGAGACCTTCGTGAGATTTTTGACACTGGTTCAGAAAGCATTGTGATTGGCTGCGCCAGTTGAAGTTGTAATTGAACGTTATGATTGGCTATCCACGTTGAAGTTGTACCCTTGCCATAAGCGCACAGTTGGAAGCACTCGAAACATTTGAGCGCCTTACTACGCGTTGGCAACGTCAATTGGGCCATGGATCTTGAAATCCCCAATCTGATTCTCCGTGCCATTGTCGGCGTAGTTTCCCTGAACAGGATGCAGGATTCACGGAGGAACTGGCAGAGCTAGGGCAGCGTCTTGTTAACGGCAAGCCCTCTCGCTTCCGACGGCGAAAACAGTTTCGAGCTGCGCCTGAGCGTACAGTCGACATCCTCGCGACTGCCTTGCTTGTGGAGGAAGAGCCATCGCATTTTAACGACTACAGCGCTTTGGACGCAATTGCTGGGACGGCTGCTACCATGGCCTGAGCATTGCTGCAAGTTGAGGCGCACCATGGCCAAAGCGGTTGTTCGTCACGGGCGCACTCGAACTTTGACGGCGTAAGACAATGGCATATGACAGCGCAGCGACTGCGTCTACAACATGCAGTTTTGCCGGCGAAAGTTTGCAAGTCCGTCATCGAACACTAGCACTGGAATGTCATCGACCCCGTGGGGTTCACTTGCAACGGCGGAGGCCGAAGAATACTCACAGCACAATCTACAGACGGATAATGTGCATCAAGCCAACTTGTTCGGAGCAGGGTAGTGTTGCGGTCGTCAAACTCGCGTTGCTCACTCACTGAGACCACCAGCTTCGGTAACCATAGAGCTCTTTTCGCCGACTTTGACCCCCAGCTTCCACGATCACTTGTCACACTTCAGTGCTTCAGCTTTAACAAAAGGAAAACCTTACTTGCGTCCGAGTAGTGTCTTGACTACTTCCACCTCCCGCGCGTTGACCTGAATTCATTGTTGTAAAAATGTTGAGCTGTTTGACTCACCAATGGGGGTAAGATGCAAAACATGTTGGCGCACAGTGAGCGTTTCGACATGGTTTCTTCCCCTGTCTTGAGTCCTCTGGCAAGACACGATCGTTCCCATCCTTTGGACGCCGAGGGTGGCCTGTGACCGGTTGTCCTGTGACTGGCAAAGAATTGAGTCGCTGAGTTCTGGTCTCAGACTGGGGTCGAGCCGCTGGATGGTGTGTCAGTGTCAATGCGTTGGTATTGGTACTCACATGGTTGGCAATGCGTTGTAGTTGTGTAACTCGTGCTTGCTGTTGAAAAAAATTGACCTGATTATAGTGCCGAGTTGGCGGCACTAGACTCGAGTCCTCTGGCAAAACTCGCTCGCTTCCGTCCTCCTCCGGGTCCTCCTCCTTTGGAGGATGTGCATCGAGCCATTCAGGTGTCAGTAGAGCGCAATCGCCCTCCAGTTCCAGGTCAAACTCTTGCTTGAAGACGCCAACTGCAAAAGAAGCAGAAGAAAAACAAAAGTTAGCGCATATACTAATGCTTAAGTCCCCATGCTCACAGCAACGTCATCTTCGATTACCACCTTCTGGTAGTAAACAGGGATGCCTGCTTTCATGCGCTCTTCGATGCGTGGCCGAGAGTACTGAGAGAGGAGCATCTTCTGGTCCGCCTTTTTTTTTTTTTTTTCTCCAAATTTCGCTTTTTGGGCAACGACAACAGGGCACGAAGACATGGCGGCAACGGCGACGACGTTCAGCGCGGCGGAGGCGGCCGTGTACGACCGCCAGATGCGTCTGTGGGGCGTGGAGGCCCAGAAGCGTCTGCAGAACTCGCGCGTGCTGGTCTGCGGCCTCTCTGCGCTCGGCTCGGAGCTGGTGAAGAACCTGGTGCTGGCTGGGATGGGCGTCACTTTGCACGACTCGCAGCTAGCGACGTCGGCTTCAGCTGCCACGCAATTTTTCCTAGCTGAAGAGGACGTGGGCAGAAATGTATGTTGTCAAAAACTCGAACTCATCGCTGCCAAACACGCTAACTCTAAATAACACGCTCTAATCCACTTGGTTACAGCGCGCCGAGGCGTGTCTGCCCCGTGTCCAAGAGCTCAACCCCTTAGTGCAAGTTTCTCACGAGACGAAGCCCCTAAAAGACCTACCTGATGCTTTTTTCAAGCAGTTCACGGCCATTTGTGCCATTGGAGCTGAGCTGGAGACGGAGCTGAGGCTGGACGCTCTGTGCCGCTCCTTTGACACGGCCTTCTACGCCGCCAGGAGCTTCGGCTTCGACGGGATCGTGTTCGCTGACTTGGGCGACCACACGTTCCGTCGCAATGCGGTGGGGGCTGACGCAGCACCTAGTGATCCGGTGACGGTCAAGTTCCCGACGCTGGAGGAGGCTCAGAAGGTCCAGTGGAGTTCACTGCAGAGTGCTCGTAAACGCGCGCCTCAATTGCCTCCAGTGTTCGTTAAGAACCAACGTATGTGAAACGGTGGAGAGATGTGTGGAGGTGAGGTGGTTGGTGAGAGACTGAGGATGTTGAGTTTTGTGTAGTGCTGCAGGGGTACAAGAGTGAGAAGGGGGTGAAGGAGATTTCGAGCAACGATGAGGTGGACTTCATCCAGTACGCGAGGCAGCAGTTCCAAGCCAACGGACTGGACGAAGAGTACCTGTCGCCAGATGAGCTGCAGTGCGTTTGCTGGCTTTACTTTAGTTGCATGGCGGTGTGTTGGTCGTGGGCTGATTAGATTGTGGCTTCGATTAATGTGCAGGGCGTTGGTGCGCGTTGCAGACTCGGATCTGGTGCCGATCTGCGCTATCGTGGCGGGAATCATCGGCCAAGAGGTTATCAAGGCCATCTCACAGAAGGACGAGCCCATTTGCAATTACTTTTGCTTCGATGGTACCACGGGCACCGTGAGAAGAATCGGGTAGAGTGGAGCCGAGGAATAAAGCAATGCACTTGATCCGCGCTGATGAGGTTACTAAATATGTGTTATATGTGCGCAGTGCAAGACGTAACTGTTGATCCACAAGAAGGCGTCACTTCGTGACGGGCGTTCTATTCCTTAGCAAGATGCCAAGGTGGTGCTCCTTGCGGCCACATTTTTGTTGATTCTCTGTGCAGCGTGTAGGTCTACCTCTTACTGAGCAAATATGTCGACGGCGTTGGCTGCTGCTCGCGCGAAGACAAAAGGGAAGCGCATGCTACGTAATGCGCTTGATTCTTACGGAGACGAAGATACTTCTCTATCAAAGTGGAATGCAAGGAAGAAGAGGGCGGTCGATGAGGGGAAATGGGTGTGGAAGGAAAGTGTGGCGAGTGCAAATGCTGCGGTTAAGTCCAGATTCGACAACTTTGATGCCCCTGAAATCAAGAAGTGCAGGAAAAAAGAAGTTGCGGCCCCGGTCGGGCGTCATCCCCTGGCTCCGAAGTACCCGCCCCCTGTCTTAAACTCCAGTAGTAGTCCCAGCTTTGCGATGGAGAAAACAAGCGCTGTTGTGGTGTTGCCGTCCCGCTCACCGCCTACACCTTTGAAGAAACTCATCAAGAAAGCACGCGTGCTCGTTGAGAAGGCTTTTCATGCAGTTCTCGACCACCCCAACCCAGTGTCTGTGGTTGTGAAGGAGGCCATTTGGCGTGTTCAATATCTGCGGAGAGCTGAGGTTGTCGCCATCCGCATACAGCGAATTTTCCGAGGGAAACGTGCTCGTCGGAGAGTAAAGCTATTGCTGTTGGAACAAGCAGCACTGGATAGAATGGGGGCATGTCGTGTGCTGCAGAGATTCGTGCGGGGTTTCTTGGGTCGACGCCGATTTGAACACCATCACGAAGATGTGCACCAAGCGGTTCCACACATCCAACGTCTGCTGCGGGGCGCTCTAGCAAGAAAACACTTCCGCGAGCTTTGTGCTGCCATTCGTCTGCAACGCAACTACCGCTGGTACCGACAACGTTTGCTTGCACGAGCCATCCGAGAGGAAATTGCGTACATGCAGTCTCTTCAGCGCCAAGCTGACGCAAACTATACCGAGATGGAAGAACAATTGGCTGCTTTTAAATGGCTCCGTGCACGCCGAGTATTTCGGACGCACATTAAGCGGTGGAGACAGCGCCAAAAGCTCCACGCGGAGGAGGTTGCCGAGCGCCTTCGCACTTTGTTGGGCACCGTCAAGATCCAGCGACAATGGAGGCGATACCTCCGATATAAGTTGGTCAAACAGCGCTATGTGAGTGCTCAAACGATCCAGAAACATGTTCGCGGTTGGTTGACGCGACGTATGTGGTTTGGGGACCCGGGTGTGCATTTCGTCACAAGTTTTGTCAACGCTCGAAGTGGTTTCCAGTACGGCAAGATCGTTATTGAGGCACAACCATCCAGATCGTATTCGTACCCAAGTCGGAAAATACGAACTCGCTGCGGAGCCTTGACGCTGCAACGTGTGTTTAGAGGCTTTCTTGGGCGATTGGAAGCGAATACGCGCTGGGCTGCCATGCTGAAGCGATGGGAATGGCTAGGAATAACGCCTACGGACTCTAGTGGGGAGCTCAGTGACCCCATGACGGTGGGCCATCAGCGCTACGGGTTTCTCCTTCCATCTTTCGCTTATCACAAGGATAGGAGACAACACATGCGTCCTATTGCGAATGAGCCCGTGCCTCATCGAGGACACGCGTACAAGTATCAGTATATCCTGGACTTGATTAAAGACCGTGATGGGATGCGTGGTTGGAGTCTCGCAAGGGAAGAGATGTATGCAAGGCAGGCGAGAGAGGAGCAAGAGTGGCTAAGAGCGAATGAAGCTCGCCGCGAGGCGAAAGAAGCTGAAATCGCAATGAAAGCACTTCGAAAACATATATCGACGATACGAGATCCTCTCGAACAGTCCATGCCCATTTCCAAGGCGGTTTTTCCGGTGGATTCTATAGTGGATGTGATCGGAAAGATGGAAGGCAAGCAAATTGTACGCAGAGCCAAAATACTGGCGATTCACAAGGAGAAGCGGTCAAACGGAGAACTAGCCGCCAGTTTTGACATCCAGTACACGAAGGTAAGATGCAGTTTGTATAACGCGGATTGTGCTAGGCTAACCGCTCAACATGTGTTAGGCTTTGCGGAATTCTTATGGCCGACCTGAGGAGATAAGAGAACAGCGTGTGAGTGTTGCGCGCCTTCGCCGTATTCCACTTGTTTGCGTTGAGGTGAAGTCGAAGAGAAACGTGGGTGTCGTCATCCAGGCGGCTATTGATCGTCTTCGTTGCGATATTCAATCCAGCTTGCTACTAAAACCCGAGCGATCTACAATTCCTGCGAGTGAGAACAACGAAGAAGCCTTGCCTACCGTGGATGCTATCGCGGATCGCTTGCGTGATTGCAGAGAGGGGCATAACCTGCTGCATGACCACCGCGACTTTGTAAATTTCGTTTTCCAGAACTCTACTCTGCTGAAGCTTAAGTGGCTCCAAGTCGTGAGTCACATTCGATACGGTACACGCTCCAAGAAATGCAAGCCAGTGGGAAAAGAGCATCTCCCAAAAGCTCGATTGATGAAAATGTTCTATCGTGAGTTTGGAGTTGATTATGGTAACGTTACCAAAGACGAACGGGCGATACGCCCAATGCCAGAGCGAGCACACGCGATTGAAGGGCGAATGACAAAGCTAGGATTTCAATACGACGCGAAGGCAAATGTACTTGACGACAATGGCACTTCAGAAGTTGGAGAACCTGTTGATGACTCCACTCGACCGGAGACGACACCAGTTCAAAAGAAGGCTACACCTCGACATCCCGCGACGACTACGGTAGACGATATGATGCTGTTCCAGAAGGATCCAACACCGCAAAACGCCCAGGATATGCATCGTCTCATCTACGAGCTAAAGGTACGTCGAAAAGTTTCATTCCAATTGCTCCACGCTGTGAATAAAGGACTAACAGACCACCGGACTTTAGGCACTTCCGAGAGAAGCTGGGCGTGAACAAATCATCCATATTGCCTCTCGACGCAACCATGCCTACGTGTGCGGCCACCCCGCTTGCGGCAAATGCTTCTCGTACGTCAGTATCTCCAATCATTCCTAACTGAGTGGCAACTGACTATTGTGATCCATTAGATCGAGGAAAATGGCGAGGCTTCACCAAACCACAGCACACGAGGGACGCGAGCGACTCACCAGTGGTAACCCGCTGGTGGATCAGTATATACACTCGTATTGGCCGGAAGGTACTCCTTGGAATGAAGCAAACAACAAGGTAATGGTGGGGTACTTCGGATGCAATCGAAATGGATGTGAAAAACTGCAGTTTCGCTCACGGCGAGAACTAACGAGGTACGCAAGTAAACTAACTCCGATCTGCGGGAGATAACACTGTATTGACAGATTTCCTTTTTGTAGGCATCAAGTGCATGATCATGGTATCGAATATAACCACGATTCGGAGAGTTCCTGTTCAACTACATCCCCGTTACCAACGTTGAGTGAAGATTTGGGTAGCACCAGGCGATCTACTGTGGTCCGAAAAGCAATTTGGCTCGGTGCTTACGTTGTTTGCCGCAACCTGGAAGCCAAGCTCGGCATTGCTGCAACTGCGCTCACGAATCCGAAGGAATGCCCCATCCATGACAATCCAGTTAAGTTGTGCACGGCATGCTTTTTGCAGCAACGAAGACCAGCATCACCATTTCGACTTTATTCAGCGCTTGCCGTGCGTAGAGCAGACTCTGGTAACAACCCGCTTCGAATCGAAGCTGAAGGACTGGCTGAGGCTTCCCAAGAAGAAGACTACATGATTTTTCGCGATGATGACGACGGGTTTTGTCCCGCAGTAAATATTTGGGGGGTTTACTCGCTCACCTTGCCACCGAAGCGCAAAGAGAAAGTCATTCTTCCAGATTCTCTTTCTTCAGTTTTGTACCTCAAAGTTACGACTATATGCCGCGATGCTGATGGAGAAGCCTGGATCTTTGGGAATGTGTTGGCTCACCGCAAACAATCGAAATCTAAAGGCTCTGGAGACGAGCATGAGGTAGTGCCTGACAACGATCGAGGTCTAGTATTTGCACTATTGGGCCAAATTGTGGGCTCCGCATCCATTCACTACTGCTCTGAGAGTCTCTTCTATCGGAAATACTGCTCAAAGACTGGAGATGAAGAAGAAAAAATCGGTGGTACGGTGTCAACTTCATCAAACAGCAGAGGCAACGCGTTCGCACGGAATCTTTTTTGTCATCCGAGTCGTTCATCGCAGTTGACAAGGTCAACCGGGGTGACAACTTCAATTAACTCCGTGATAGACAATAGTAAACACGTGCACCAATGGGAGGCTCGAAGAGCGGGCGGATAAGTCATGGGTGGGCTTGATCTTGGAGGGTTATCAGACCACGTACGCCATTTCGTCGAACGCGTGTGCAAGCAAGGTGATCTCCTTAGGTCAGGAGCCCCAGTCCTTGCAGAAATTCACCAGGCAGCAACTCCGCTAGCGTGGGATTCGTGGCCAAACCTGCAGCTCATTTGCAAATTTGCTCACTTCCAGCAACACGCCTTCCGCCTTCCAACTTTTTGACGATGAAGACCGCTCTCGTGCTCGCGTTCGCTACTGCTGTGGCCACCACAAACGCCGCTGCACCTGCCATCCCGACGGATCGTATGGCCCAGTTCCTCCAAGAAAAGGCTGTCCTCGAGTCTGAGCTCAACGGGTGGAAGCAAAGTGACACTGGTCTGTTTGCAAAGGAGCATGGCTTCATCCCAGCTCCGTCCTCGAGGGATGCTGGCGCGGCTGAAGACGAGGAACTCCGCCGTTTCTTCCTGACCAAGCTGCTGATTGAAGAGGCCCAAGCTACAAACCCGGAGGCAACTTTCTCCACCGACACGCCGTTTTCCCTGATGACGCAGGAGGAATTCATCAAGTTCGTCGGTGCGTCGTATCAACGCGGCTCGGGTCTGCTCGCTGATACCTCGTCGTCAATCGAGGTGTCCTCCAACGCGACTGCCACTGATAAGGACTGGACTACGTCTGGATGCGTCGTTCCTGTCAAGAACCAAGGCCAATGTGGTTCGTGCTGGGCGTTCGCAGCCGTGGCTTCCCTTGAGAGCGCCATCTGCCTTGCTGGACAACCGTTGACGTCTCTTTCGGAGCAGCAGCTACTGGACTGTGACGAGACTGATCAGGCGTGCCAGGGCGGGTTCCCCGGTGATGCTCTGACCTTCATCCAGAACGCCGGCGGCATCTGCACGGAGCAAGGCTACCCTTATGTATCGGGAGACACTGGCGACAACGACACTTGCAAGACTTCTTCGTGCACCCCGGAAGCTGTGACGATCCGCAAGGTGGTGTCAGTCCCGGAAAGCGAGAGCGGTTTGATTGAAGCCATCAGCGGGCGTCCTGTGGCTGTGGGGGTCGCGGCCGGCAACCCCACGTGGAAGCAATACAATGGCGGCGTGGTGTCTTCCTGCACGACGACGGAGCTGGATCATGCCGTACTGGCCGTGGGCTACGGAGGCAGCGACACCTCGACACCTTTCTTCAAGATCAAGAACTCGTGGGGCACACAGTGGGGTGAGGCTGGCTACATCCGACTCAAGCGCGGCGCTGGAACCGGCAGCTCTGGCACGTGCGGCATCATCGGCACCAAGTCCGTCTACCCGCAGCTGTAGGCGGCGGGCGTCACGCTGGACAAGGAGGAGAAGGAGAAGCAGGTCAACTTCTAAGTTGAAGCACAATCACTCCTGCCCATCACTCTTTTTTACCTTGATTTTTGTATGTGATCTTGAAAGGGCGCGATCGTTGGTATCCTTTGTCAAAGATCCTTCGGATCTTGTCACTCCTCTTTCCAACGCTTAGGATGACAAGCAGCTCGCGTCGACCATGGCGGAAGGTAGCGCTGCGTGGGTTTTGCTTGTTCGCGCTGCTTTTGGCTCTTGCCGTAGCCCAAGTGACCGAAAAATCGACTCTAACGCCGACATCAGAAGGTGGCAATGAATCTACAGGTACTAGCACTGAAACAGGCGAGGAGAAGGAGGAGGGAAGCGGCCGAGTGGGTGTCGTGGCTGCCGTGACCATCTCCACATTGGTAGCCATCTCCATCCTCTTCGAGATGGCTACAGAGCAGCTCAAAGAGCACACGGACGAACTCAACATGCCGTTCGTCAACACGGTCTTCGGAGAGCTCACGACGCTGGGCTTCATCGGTCTGTTGCTGTTTGTCGTCACCAAGATTAAGGTGCTGCCATGGCTCTCACGTTCCGTGCTGGGAGGGGCCACCGAGCTCCAGGAGATCATTGAGAAGCTGCACATGGCGCTCTTCCTCTTCATCGTCATCTTTCTGATCCTTTGTCTCGGGCTGCTACGTCTCGGGATGCACGTGCAGCACGAGTGGAGGGAGTTTGAACGCAGCTCAGCTGACATTCCATCGGTGCTCTCTGAGTACGCACTGTCGATGGAACCACCAAAGTCGTGCTGGAGTAGGTTATCGTGGCATCGAGCTGCTGCAGCGAGGAAGGCGGAGCGTGAAGTGGTCTACTTGGCACTGCGTCGACGCTTCATGGACTACCGCTCGAACCATCCGGACGAGGAGACGGCACGTCAGTTGGCGAAGGAGTTCCAGGTCCAAGGTGACGACTCCCGGTTCCCATTCAACGAGTATCTCTCGATCATCTCGGGTGAAGTCATGGGTCGATTGATCCAGATCGACATGGCGACGTGGCTGGCGCTTGATCTGGTGCTTGTGGTTCTTCTTGGCCTGTGTTGGCACTCAGGCCCTGAAGGCGAAGTTGCGATTCTGTTGATCTCCGGGTTTGTGCTAATCGCGTTGAACAACTTCGTCTACCGTCGGGTAAACGCGATGAGGTGCCTGCTCACACCTCCACGACTACAAAATGACGCTGAAAGACTACGACGCAAGAATGTGTGGCGCGTTCAACATGGTTTATCTCCACTCGAAGAAGCCAACCACTCTCTTTCCAACGAAAAGACATGGCTACTTTCCGAGGACGTGGGCAGAGACTACGAGGAAGCGCAGGGTTGGGCACCACCGTACGTCGAACTACTGCCTAATGGAGGACGTGATCTCTCCGAGAAAGAGCTGAAACACCGTCAGCGAAGTTTGATCGGTTCGGGTTATGGGAACGGCGTGGTGATGGCACTCTTCTCCACTAGGATGGTCTTCCTCCTCACGGCGCTGCATCTCTCCACCTTCTTACTGCGTGAGACGTACCAGATTTCCAACTTGTTCGGTGATTACCCAGCATTCGCTGCCGTCGTGTGTCTCCTTTTCTTGATCCCCAGCATCGCCGTGCCGTTCATGTCCACACGAATCGCACGAGATGGTTTATTAGCGTTCAACGTCGAGCACATGAAGGTCTCTCAAGTTATCATACAAGTCACACGGTTGCTGCGTGCTCGTCAAACACTACGAACGCTTCGCTTCGTGGCCGAAATGAAGATCCATCTTCGCGAAAATGTGCTTCGCAGTGGAGAACAACTGATACACAACATTGAGCTGCTGCCAGAAGTTCCAATGCCTGTGAGCCGTAGACGCTCCAGGATCATGCCAATTGATGCCAGCGCAACATTCAAGGCTGCACGTCGTCGCTCGTCCACGCAACTGGAGCCGGCCGCCACTGCTGGAGTATTGCGTTCAATCCAACAAATACCTCCACCGCTACAGCCGTCCCCCAAAGCTTCAGCTGTCGCGGAGCCTCCTCTGTCCCCTCTTGCAGCCTACGCCACACCGAGAGAGAAGCGAGGTGATGCATACCGACGCGAAATGGAGCGTCGAGAAATCCACACCATCTTCTGTCTGTTCGACGTGGACGGCTCGGGATCTGTGTCTCGAGACGAGATGGCGAGCTTGTTGTTGGCCATCACCCACGATCTCGACGATATGCAACTCAATCGACTCATGACAGACCTTGTGGCTGAAGAATTGGAAAGCGACGATGAAAGCCTAGGCAAAACGGCCTTCGTGGAAGGTCCGCAAGAGATTACGTTCGAGGCCTTTTACAAGTGGTGCAGTGCAAGGATCCGAGAGAGTCGACACTCAAAAGAGGAGCTAGTTGAGGAGATTTTCAACATGGTCGACGCTGACGGCAGCGGCACGATCTCTGTGGATGAATTCGTCTCGATTTTCAAGACGTTGGGTCAAGCTCTCGACCACGATGATGTGCGAGAACTTGTCTACCAAATGGACCGCAATGGAGACGGCAAAATCGACCTCGAGGAATTTAGCAAGATGCTTCAGAAGCACGAGGTGTAGACCGGTGGTGTTTAGGAATTGATGATCATCAAATGCTGTGGTTACCATTCGTTCCTTGAACATGACCGAGGGTGATGTTGGCATACGACCTTGACTATCAGATGGAAAGATTGACGTGAGAAGTATAGACACATGATGCAGAAGCATGTGATCTAACAAATTTCTTACTGGGCCAAGCCATCTTTCGCTCTGCACGTCCATCACTTCATTCTTCATGACGAGCTTCTCCTTCAATCGCACTGCGCTCTCTGTAAGTAGCGTCACGACACTCTGCGATTTGCCTGCTTGTCGTGACGTTCAAGCTGAAGCCCCGAGCTGCGTCGTCACGATGAAGTGGCAATTATCGTTGCTGCTGACTGTACTTGCGATGTCGAACATTTTCGCGCAGGACTCGGGCCAAGAAGTACCTATCCTGATTGGCGCGGGGTGCAAGTTCTCCAACTACTCGACACTTCCAAAGGCGACCGCAAACAATCCTTCTTACCGTCTGCAACTTGACCCAGGTCTCGGTAAAGGTATTTACGTGCTGCATTTCACGCAGTTCAGCCTCCCAGAAGCCGATGTGCTGGTGGTGAGAGCGTCCGATGCATCGAAAACGTCAACACCAGTGGCAGCGCTTTCGGGGAAGAACGCAACGGGCAAATTTTACTCCACGGCGATATCGGGGACTGGTGTGCTTCTTGAGCTTTACAAAGCGGAAGCTGTAGACAAATCCAACTCGGCTTCGTGCAGAGGTTTCACTGTCAGTGGACTGCTTTTCACTCCGAAAAAGCTTGCAGATGAAGCCCAACACCTGCAAGTGCCCGTCAAAGTGCCTTTAGCTACAGCTAATTGGACGGAGACAGATAACGACGACCACAACGAGAGCATCTGTGGCACCGACGAGTCCGTGGAAGCAGCTTGTGCTCCCAGTGCCACCAACAGCAATGAAGGCGCCATCATGCTGGCCATGTCACAACCGGTCGGTCGCCTTTCGATCATCAAGGAGAACGGAAGGGAAATCGCCTACTGCACGGGGTTTCTGATCGGCTGTGATGGCCACTTGATCACCAACCAACACTGTATCGGCGATAACCAAGACGCGCTCAACACAAAAGTGGAATTTCTTGCACAGTCGGAGAGTTGTGATGGCGGCGACACTTGTGATTCTCGAGGTTCCTGCCCTGGTCGAGTGGGGGTGACAACCACAACGCTCGTCGCTGTGTCAGAGGATTTGGACTACGCACTCGTTCGACTTGGAACCGAAGGCAGCAATGCAAATTACTCAGCTTTGTACGAGAAGACCGGGGGATATCTGCAGTTCCGTGGCTCAGGGGCTGTGTTGGACGAGGACATTTACATCCCGCAGCATCCACTGGGCCATGGCAAGCGACTCGCGTGGCTCTCCAATGGCCAGCCTGGTCGTGTCGAGTCTCTCACGGTGAAGGACTGCCGCCAAGACGATGTGGGCTACTACGTCGACACACAGGAAGGCTCGTCAGGCTCTCCGATCATAGCCATCAGTGACAACAACGTCATTGCACTGCACCATTGTGGTGGTTGTTTGAATGGAGGGATCCCGTCGCAATCGATCATCAAGGACCTCACCGACAAAGGCGTTCTACCGAGATGCACCGTCGCCGAAGAAAGCAGCACAACTAAAACCAAAATCCTGTAAGTCAACCGAAGCAGCAACGTTCGTGTGGATAGCTGCAAGAAAAACAATAGCGGAAATGTCGGAGAGCTTGTACTGCGCCTTGAGGACGGTAAGCAAAGCAACAACATCACTCCTTGATCTACGAATTCCTTTCGCTGTATTCACTTGTCTTGACTTGATCTGTAGTTTTGAAATCACTTGAATTTTCCGCATCACCTTCATCTGGCTTACAGTCTGGCCTGCAGAGCAACGTCGTTGTAGTCCGTTGATGACGCCAATGCAGCCCAGTCGTCGAATTCGCGGCGGTTCTCGTTCAAAACACCGTCTCCGATTTTCACGGCGTCTTTGCCCAGCAGCATTCGACCAGGGAGTTTCTTGCCAACGCAACGACCGCTCTTGGTCAAGACCTCGACGATGACTTGAGCGCCTTTGGCCGGATCTCCAGGCTGCTTGGCCTCCGCCACCTCCGAATTGACGCGGTTGATGCGGTTGTGTAGAGGTTTCGTGATGGGGAGGTAGTCCGGAATGGAGTTCTTCATGGCCGAGAAACCCTTGCCCAGGATGGCGGTGCGGAACGAACTCGGTTCAATGATCGTCACGTCAATGCCGAACGGTTCGAGCTCACTACGCAGAGCCAAGGTGAGACCAGCGAGAGCGAACTTGGTCGAGCCGTACACGCCCATCGTCTTGAGGCCGACCCAGCCACTGGCCGAGCCGATGTTGGCAACCACACCCGACCGCTTCGCACGCATATGAGGCAGCACCGCACGCAGCATCCTCAGCGTCCCAAACACATTGGTGTTGAACTGCTTGTACGCTTCTTCGTCCGTGCATTCCTCGATAGCCCCACCGAGCAAGAACGCCGCGTTGTTGACGAGGATGTCGATGGTGCCGTAGAAACTCAAAGCTTTGTCGATCACCTTCTTGAGCTCCGCATCACTCGCCGTCACATCCAACGCCAAAGCTTGAGCTCCCTGGTCCACGAGGTCTTGAAGCTTGCTGGCGTCCCGAGCAGTAGCGATTACACGGTCCCCTCGAGCAAGCGCTGCCAGGACGATCTCCTTACCGAACCCCGACGAGCATGCAGTCACGAGCCACACCTTGGGGCTGTCGAGTTGTGAAACCTGAGTCATGTTGAGAGAGTGCGAGAAGAAAAGAAGTGCGAAACAAGAGGGCTTTGCTCTCGTAGCTGCTCGTTTCTGGTCTGCATCTCGAGCGATTGGGATCATTCCCTTGCTGGCGGGTTCACGTGTCATGGAGTGAGGACACATCATGCGGCAGGCTGCATCTTCAATGCCGTCGACATCGGCTTACAGGCTGTAAGTTCTAGCTACTGCTAGTTCATGAACTCTACTTGTGCTTTAGTTAATTCTAGGTCGGATGGAGGAAGAAATCTACGGCTTGATGGCGGCATCCTGGAAGTCGGTCGACCCCGCCAGGTCTGCCCATTCGTCCAGCTCGCGCTGGTTCTGTTCTAGTACGCCCTGTCCGAGTCTGACTGCGTCCTTGCCAAGAAGAAGTCGACTGGGCAACACCTTCCCTTGACAACGTCCACTCTTGGTCAACGCCTCGACCATGAGCTGTGCAGCCTTGGCCGGGTCTCCAGGCTGCTTCCCACTGAAGTTGGTAACGTGAGTCGTCAGCGGCTTCGTGATCGGCGCAAAGTCTGCAATCGGAGCCTTCGCAGGTACGAAACCTTTGCCCAAAATGGACGTGCGGAAGGCACCGGGTTCCACCACCGTCACTTCAATGCCGAGCGACGCCACTTCCTCACGTAGCGCCAAGGTGATCCCTGCAATGGCAAACTTGGTAGAGCCGTAGAGTCCAATACCGGGGATCCCCTTCCAACCTCCAGCCGAACCCACATTGGCCACAACACCAGATCGTTTCTCACGCATGTGCGGCAGGACAGCACGCAGGACGCGCAGCATGCCGAACACGTTGGTGTTGTACTGGTCCAGCACCTCCTGCTCACTGAGTCATCGTAAAGTCAGAAATCAAGTCGGAGGACATCACCACAGTAGCCTTCAAAAAGTGTAGGTATCTCTTGCCAAGAGCTCAACGCACCTGCACTCTTCAATGGCGCCTTCCAGCAGATACGCCGCGTTATTGACCAACACGTCGATGGTGCCGTACATGGCCACCGCTTGGGCCGCCACCGCGTTCAGTTCGTCCTGACTGGCCGTCACATCCAGCGCCAGTGTCTGGGCGCCTTTCTTCTGGAGGTCCGCGAGCCGCTCCGGGTTGCGAGCCGTGGCGATCACGCAGTCTCCGTGCGCCAACGCGGCCAGCACCACCTCACGCCCCAATCCAGAGGCACAGCCCGTCACCAGCCACACTTTGGCAGGGACAGCAGTCATCGCGCAGAGTCTTCCAGGGCCAAGGTCGATTGGCGAATGGCCCAGATGCAAGAGAGCTCTCTATCCGGCGACACCCAGCAGTCATGACTTGCTTGGTCTCCATGGGCATCAAGTGCTGAGTCCTTGTGAAGTGTTAAGCGCGAAGGTTTTGGCCAATCGCCAGGGTGGAGCAGATCGTCCCCGCGCAATCCTCATGACGCGGCGTACGCGTTTGCTGACACCGCATGGAGCTCCCTGGAAGACCTCGAGCACGACAAGGAGAGGCAAGGAACGCGTGTGTACCATCAGCATTAATCAGGGGTCTTAAACTGCTCGGTTGGACTACACGACCTCAATAACTACGGCACCGTGACCGTGGTACTGTTGTCGAACGACGCGCCGGTGAAGTTGCTGCCGCAGACGCTCAAGATGCTGGTGGAGAAGGCGTTGACTCCTGCTTGTTGTAGCTGCGCCTCTCCTTCGACGAAGATCATGGCCAAGCCGGCGTCCAAGTGCCAGTCGATATGGCAGTGCATCATCCACACCCCTGGATTGTCGGCCTGCAGACGCAACACCACATAACCAACACCCGTGCAGGCGCCGGTGTCGTCCGTGGGGCACGGCGGCACAGTGTACACGTCGCGGAACATGGCGCCCGTGAGCTTCAGCGACAAACTGTTGTTCTGCACTTGCTCCAACGTCGCTTGGCCACTGCCGACGATCGACGGCGAATGTCCGTGCATATGGAACGGGTGCTGCTCGTTCTGCTCGTTGGCGAGGACGATCTCCACTTGGTCGTTGTAGAAAATCTGACGCGCGTTGGTCGACACGGGCAGGTCTTCCGTGGACATCCCGCCCGCAATGGTGAGCAGAGGGGCGAATTCCGGAACGAGGAACTGGTTGAAGCTGCTGCCGTCGATAGAGACCTGACCGAAGCCAGGGAAGAAGAACGCGACGATCCCGCGGTCGTCCGGCGTCTCTGGCAGGGTGGTGACGTTCACGGGCGTGAAATCGAATTCGCCGACTGTGGTTGTTTCGTTCCAACGCTGCGAAGTAGGCTCCGAGTCGTCGTCGTCTTCGTAGTAGACGATCGCGAGTCCGTCGGCGTTGAAGCCTTCGCCAGCATTGGCGCCGGTGGCTGCAGTCCACGGTAAACCATTGAGCCCCGTCGCTCTCATCCAGAACGAGCCGATGGGTCCATCTGAAGCGTTCTTGGCCTGCACCAGCAGATCGTAGCGCTGTCCGATGTTGATGGTGATGTTGGTGATCAGCTCCGAGGGTTGGAGCGAGTCTCCGTCCGCTGCAATGACGCGGAACTCGTGGTCGTCGATGCTAAACGCGAACGGAGCGAGGGCGCTCATGGCGATGAGACGCAGTAGGTACGTCTTCCCAGCTTCGAACTTGAAGCGAGCGAGTGGCTGGTCCTCGGTGCAGTCTGTGAACCCGTCCGAGGCAGCGGCGGTGCAGTTGTAGCGGCCTCGGTTGTTGATGAGGATTGAGTCCCATATGGGCGGTACGCCGGGGGCTCCGTGGTAGATATCGGCCAGTTGGACGATGTACTCGGCGTCGATGCTCTCCTCCCAAGGCTGAAGTTGGTCGGGTCGAGGGTGCACCACCAAAGGACCGCGAAGACCGTACGAGTACTGCGTTTTGTGGTGACTGTGCCACCAGAAGCTGCCAGCCCTGTCCGGCTCGAAACGGTACACGGCGGTGGCGTTGGGCGGGATGTAGCACTGCGTGATGCCCGAGACGCCGTCCATCTCCTGGGTGCCGAGCTGCTTGAGCCCGTGCCAGTGCAGACACGTAGGCTCGTCCAGCTCGTTGGTCACCGTCACTTGCACTTGTTGGCCCAGAACGACTTCGATCAGAGCTTCGTCGGATGGGCGGTCGTTGATGCCGAACGAGGTGAGTGCGACTCCGTCGAAAGCCGAAGCGATATACGTGACGCGGAAGTCGTAGGAGACCACGGCCTCGATGCACGATGAAGCGTCCACCAAGCGGTGGGTGGTGGAGAAACCGAACATCACGAGGAAGAGCAGAAGACCCATGGTGGAGGGGTATTGGTGAAGCGCTGGATGAAAGCAAATTGAAGAATGCCAGCCATGGGCGACGGTGGAGACACAATGGATCCGGTAGGATCCTTGAAGCTAGGCGGAGACTGCAAGAGCACGAGGAAAGGAGCGGTCACACTGACGGCTCTGGCGTGTTGGAGGCAACCACCGCAGGCAAAGTACCAGGTAGCTCTTCAAGTGATCCTCAGGATATGGAACTACTGAAACGTCACGGCGCCAGATTCGAATTTTTGGTAAACCAAGCTGAGCGTAATCCAGGATCCGTTGGTGGAGCTGGCGCCACTTTGTTGAAGGCGATCCCATTGACGATTCGAACGGTGGCAAGGATCTTGGAGAGCCGAATGCTGCTTCGGCCGTCCGTGGTACATGCGGATTGTGACCGCTTCATCGTCGCCGAGGTGAAATGACCGAAGTGATGGCATTGACGACGCAACCCACCGCAACCTTTTGGGCGTAGTGGACAGCTTTTACCTCGATCGTCACTTACTGGCGCCGCAGTGCGTTTCTCATGGCACCAGGCATCCGGCACTGACGGGTTCGAATTTCGGTGGCCGTGATCAGATTGATTTGAAGCCACTTGAGCCCTTCAACGGTGCTTTACGAACAGCAAAAAAGCCTAGTCGAGGCTGACGAGCACCTCACGTCAACGAAGCTGGTGCATGTCTGATGTGGCTACCTCTCTCCAGACAAGCTGTCTTTGTTACCGCAACCAGCATCCGCGCCGACATCTTCTGCTCATTTCGGCATTTGCTTCCTCCCGCTCAAGCCTCGCTCCACTCCCGTACTCCGCTCGTCCGCAGCGTCTTCACCCTGGCCCAAGCCTCGATGCGTCTTCTCACCACTCTGGTTCTCCTGCTGCTCTCGGCCAGCCACGTCGCGGCCCGTGTCGTCCGCTACGACTGGAACATCACGACGCTCAATACGACCATCTTCGACGGCGTCCGCGGCAAATTGGGCTACGGCATCAACAACGAGCCGTGCGACCAGCACCCGATCGACGTGACCTTCGGCGACGAGGTCGAGGTGCACGTGACCAACCAACTCACGGAGCAGACGTGCATCCACTGGCACGGACTGCGGCAGTTCGGTACCCAAGAGATGGACGGCGTCTCGGGCATCACGCAGTGCCAGATCCAACCGGGCGTGACGGCCATCTACCGGTTCAAGCCTGACAAGTGCGGCACCTTCTGGTTCCACGGCCACGAGGAGGTGCAGTACGCCTTCGGTCTCCGCGGCCCGCTCATCGTCCGCTGCCCGGCCAAGCTGCAGCAGAGCTGGGAGAAGGACGTCTACAAAGAGTACACGATCCTGCTGGCCGATTGGTACCATGATCTACCGGTGGGGGCTCCGATCTGGGACACCGTGCTGATCAACAACATCGGCCGGTACAACTGCACAGTGGCTGAAGCTGCTGGCTTGGAGTGCGGCCCTGACCGCCCCTTGCCTCGGTTCCAGTTCGTTCCTGGTAAGAAGTATCTGCTCCGACTCATCAACACGTCGGCCATGGCGGCGTTCAAGGTGAGCATCGACGGACACACGTTCCAAGTGGTGGCGAGTGACGCCGACTACCTCAAGCCCTCGACGCTGGTGAACGCGGTGACGATCAACGTGGCTCAGCGCTACGACATTCTCGTGCAGGCCAAGTCTTCCGCATCGCAGAGCCAAGCCCAAGTCGGCCAGAAGGCGGTGGCGGAGCTTGGCTCCTTCTGGCTGCGGGTCAACTCGCACTACGGCCTTCCGTGGACGGCACGTACCGTCGACGATCTCCCGGACGGCTTCAATCCGGACGCCCTCGCCATCATTGACTACCAGAGTAAAGCGACTGCGGACCCAACCACGTCGGCCTGGGCGACGGACGTGACCATCGGTGAGTTCGACTACAACCCCGTGAGCCCCGTGGTGCTCCCCAAGACCCCCGACCAGCGCATCATCGCGGAATTCCTTCTGGGTGTCCTATCACCGAACCCGGGCGCGTTCCTCGGCTACATTTCGCTGAACCAGGGCGACTTCAGCTCACTGGTGATCCCTGACCGACCCCCACTCTTCACCGTTGCAGCAGGAGCTAACACTGAAGACCTTCCGACGACTGCCAACGCCATCAGCCTCAAGTACAACGACCACGTCGAAGTGGTGGTCGTGAATGAGACCCCCGACCAGCACCCGTTCCACCTGCACGCGCACTCGCCGTACATCGTCGGAAGTGGTCGCGCCTCTCGCGACGCCATTCTCGCTGGCAACATTACGAGTCTGCGCCTCAACGGACCCATGCAGCACGACGTCTTCACGGTGCCTGAGTGCTCGACCGACGCTGATGGTGCCTGCACGGATCTGGGCTACGTCGTCTTCCGCATGAACGCCGACAACCCGGGCGTGTGGATCATGCACTGCCACATTGACTGGCACTTCGTGCTCGGCTTGGCCATGCTCTTCGTGGAGGCGGAGGATCAGCTACACAAGGAAGGACTGGGCGCGTTCTCCAGCAATATGCTGCTGAGTGTGTGCAAAGGCAACTTCACCAGCCTGGAAGCGTAGGCTGTGCGTGTCGAGTGTATGACAAAGGCAAGTGCTTTTTACTTGTACGAGGAAGACAAGTGCATCTTCGCGGTCACCGTAAAACTAACGCTACAATAGTGACGGATCTTTCATGCATTACACGTCGACATGGCACTGCACAGGCGAATCTGTCGCGTCGCCATTGTGCATGTACGGATTGTGCTTGCATACACTGAGCAAACTGCTTGAGAACGCTCCTGGGCCCTTCGCACGAAGCTCTTCCTCGCCTTCAACAAAGATCATACCCATGCCAATGGCCATGTGCCAGTCGACGTGACAGTGCAGCATCCAGACGCCGGCGTTGCCAGCTTTAAAGCGGAGAACGGCGTACCCTACATTCACGCATACCTCCTTGTCGTCGACCTCACAAGCCGGGACAGTGTACACATCGCGCAGTACGGGGTTATCCAACTTCAACGGAGGCAAGTTATTGCGGTAGACGTCCTCCGCCGATGCATGGCCGCTGCCAACCACCCAAGCTACGTGCGAGCGCAGGTGGAATGGATGCTGCTCGATCACGTCGTTCACTAACACTACTTCAATGTGCTTGCCATATTCGATAGTACGAGCGTTGGCTGTGATCGGGAGCAGGCTTGTTGTCAATCGCTTGCGATACTCAGGAGTGGCGGTTCATCCGGGACTTTGAGGGTTTGAAATTCTCCACCATCGATGGAAACGAGCCCCGTTCCGGTAGTCGTGTTGATGTTGAAGCGCATGACGGTGCGATCATCGGGTATAACGGGAATCTGCTCGGGTGTGGCCGGCGTAAAGTCCACGTCTTCGATGGGCACTGATTCTGCTGCCTTTTGCGTTGCTGGTTCCAAGTTGCTGGTGTCGTAGCGGGTGATAGCGAGACCCTCATCGTTGAAACCAGGAGTGCCGGTCTCAGCAGTACGTGCCGTCCAAGGATACCCCATCAAACTTTTTGCACGCATCCAGAATGACCCCACACCTTGTGTGCCTTCTTTCGCCTGGACGATGATGTCATAGCGCTGGCCGACGTTGATGATGATAGAGTAGATCAGATCAGTCGGCACCACGGACTCTGCGTCGGCCGCGATCACTTGGAACTCGTGGCCGTCAATGCTGAATTCGAACACCGCCATGGCCGCTATGTTGATCAATTGCAGCAGGTACTTCTTACCCCTTTGGAACTCAAAGCTGGACAACGGTTGATCTGCGTTACAGTCGGTAAGGTTGTGGATTGCTGCTGCAGAGCAGCTGTAGCGCCCCAAGTTGTTAATGACGATCGAATCCCAGAGAACAGGGCCTGGAGGAGGTGGTGCGTGGTAGACGTCTGCCAACTGAACGGTGTACTCTTCGTCCCAGGACCTCGGCTCGCTTTCGGGAGCGTGAACGATGAGAGGACCTCGAAGACCATAGGAATACTGCGTCCCGTGATGACTGTGCCACCAGAACGTCCCAGCCTTGTCGGGCATGTAGCGGTATACTGCCGAGTTGTTGGGTTCGATGGCGCACTGTGTGAAGCCTGACATGCCGTCCATCTCTTGGGTACCGAGCTGCTTCATGCCGTGCCAATGCAAGGAGGAGGGTACACTTACCTCGTTGGTGACGTGGACTTCGACTTCTTGGCCCAGTTCGACCTCGATCCGAGCTTCGTTGCTCGGTTTGTCATTGATTCCAAGAGTTTGGAGAAGTACGCCATCAAACGCGGTATCGATCGGCGTCAGACGCGAATGGTACGTGACGGCCTCCGCTTTGGCGAGTAGCGAGACTTGAATCGACGGAAGTGCAGTCAAGGGTGTTGTGAGTCGACTGAAGTGCTTGACGCGAAAGTGCTTCTAGGTAGGCAGGATCCTATGTGGTTGTAGTCCGGCGAGTGGGAATTCAAAAGTGAGCAGGTGGGCTGTGAATGAACTCAGCGGAGGTCTCCCTGGAGACATTGCGCAGTCCTACGTGGTCAATCTCAGCTAACCGCTTTGTTAACTGCCTTTCATGGGCGCTTGAGTGGCGAGCAGCCCCGTGGTATCCAGCAGCTTCAAGTTCTGAAGCTTTTAATCGCCTATCAAGGACCGTGGTGTTACGAAGCCAGCGTCTTTCTTCAAATTAACGCTCCATATGTGAAGACTTACCACTCTGTGTCTGTGTATACACCATTCATATTTTCAAAGGATACACACTGTCGCTGTTGCTAGGGTGCTATTTACGCTTTCTCTGAGTCGTGGCCATGCTTGCAGACGCTGAGCAAACTGCTGGAGAATGAATCCGGACCCCTCTGCTGTAGCTCCTCCTCACCTTCGACAAAGATCATCGCCAAACCGATATCCAGGTGCCAGTCGATGTGGCAGTGCATCATCCAGACGCCGGCGTTGTCGGCCGTGAAGCGGAGAATCAAATAACCCAAGTTCACGCACTGATGGTTCTCGTCCGTAGCGCAGGGAGGGATGGTGTACACGTCGCGCATCATGGCCCCCTCCAGCTTCGACGGAGGCAGATTATTACCGTAAATGTCTTCGTGAGAAGCCTGGCCACTACCGACCACCCAGGGAGCATGCGAGTGCAAGTGGAATGGGTGCTGCTCGTTCATGCTGTTCACAATTACAACCTCAATGTGTTTGCCGTATTCAATGGCGCGCGCATTGGCGGATGGTGGCAAGTCGGCGGTGGAAGTTCCATTGGAGATCGTCAAGAGCGGCGGCTGGTCAGGAATGACGAGACTGCGGTACTCTCCACCGTCGAGAGAGATCACGCCACCTAGTTCCGAGATGTTAAACTGGACGATAGAGCGATCGGATGCGGTTGTAGGGAGGACGGAAACAATATCCGGTGTAAAGTCGAACTCATTCACTGTCACCGGGTCTTCACACTGCAGCGATGTCGGTTCCGAGGTTTTAGTAGCGTCGTAGCGGACAATTGCTAGGCCTTCATCGTTGAAACCGGGTAGACTGGTGTCAGCAGAGCGTGCGATCCAAGGAAGCCCGGTCAAGCCCTTCGCTCGCATCCAGAAGGAGTCTTGGGTGTCGTTTTTAGCTTCAACAACGATGTCGTAGCGCTGCCCAGCATTGATGAAGATGGAGTTAATAGGATCAGTCGGCACCACAGGCTCACCGTCGGCCGCGATCACTTGGAACGCGTGGTCGTCGATGCTGAAGTCGAAAGGAGCCATCGCTGCCATGTTGATCAGACGCAGCAGGTACTTCTTACCCGCTTGGAAATTGAAGGTCGAAAGTGGTTGGTCGTTGTTGCAATCGCTGAGGTTGTTCATCGCCGCTGCAGCACAATCGAAGCGTCCGCGGTTGTTGATAACAATCGTATCCCATAGTGCTGGACCGGGAGGGGGCGATGTGTGGTAGATGTCAGCGAGCTGGACGATGTACTCTTGGTCGATCTCCTTCTCACAGGTTCGAAGGTCTTTTTGAGGTGCGTGGACGATGAGGGGACCGCGAAGACCAAACGCGTATTGCGCCTTGTGGTGACTGTGCCACCAGAACGTTCCGGCCTTGTCGGGCTGGAAGCGGTACACCGCGGTGGCGTTGGGTTCGATGAAGCACTGCGTGAAACCGGACACGCCGTCCATCTCTTGAGTGCCAAGCTGTTTCAAGCCGTGCCAGTGCAAACACGTGGGCTCGTCCAGCTCATTGGTGACGCGCACCTCGACCTCCTGGCCCAGTTCGACATCGATGACGGCTTGGTCGGCAGGTTTGTCGTTCACTCCCAGTGTTTCGAGGAGAACGCCGTCGAAGGCGGTCATGACGGGGGTCAAACGCCAATCGTAGGTGACGAGATCGGCATGTCCAAGACCAAGAAGACTTGAAACTTGGAGCGTGAGGAAGCCGACAAGGACGACAGGTACTCGAATGAAGCCCATGATGTCGTATACGCTGGTTTGGCGTGGGAGGCTGTGGAGTCCTGAGTACCTCAGGGAAAAATGGAGAATAAGAAAACCCGATCGGTCCGAGTCTCGACGCCCTGCTAACCGTAGTGTTGTAGCTTTTGTCTGTTAGAACTTGAGGCAGCTTCGTAAGCACCACATTCTCCGTATCCTCTAATTCAGTTCGTCTCCATTGGACTGGTTTATGATTCCACCTAGACATTCGCTGTACCCAAAAGAGCTCACGCCTAGTTGTCTCAAACAAGACCACTGAAGTACCGTCGTGAAAATATCCAAGACAAGAACTCGTATCGGCATCAGTAGATCTTAGCCCTCCAAGATCACATCACTCCACGAAGGCCCAACAGTAGGAGCAATTTTTAATGTCACTTCAAGATCGTACGTACAGCAAAGCGTTAGTATCCGATACATCGAAACGCGCACTTTGTGTATTCTCTAGATTTATTGACATCTTCTGTGACCTGGGTCCTCTTTTGTGTGGCCATTACAGACACTGAGTACTTGGTAAGAGAAGGCTTGAACTCCTGCCTTCGGCAGGATGTACCTCGACCTCCACGAAAATCATGTCGAACCGTCGGTCAAGTACGATCGACAGGGCAAGTCATGGTCCTCCCACCAGGATCTGCTGCCGACAAGCCAGAAGTTATCGGTGTGCACGTGGAACGTGTGCTGCTCGTTCCTCGATAGCCCGTGCATTGACTGTCGTAGGCATAAACTGACTGAAATTGGTAATGGAAAAATATTCGCGACTCGCTAGTTTGTCGACAGAACCGCCGAAATGAGCAGCACAAAGTTAAGCTCTTCCACCGTCATTTTCTCCGTATACTGTCGTCGACTCGGAGCCTCGTTCGTTCTTGTACTGAACGATACTAAGAACATGTAGTAAGCTGAACAAATTGAAGCCGTAATGAGAGAGAGGGAGGGGGGGGGTTGTAGAATAGATTTATGCCGCGTATCTTGAAGGGGCACTTGAAATGGAGGCGCACGTCGACATCAAGGAGCAGCTTCTACCCAGCCCCCCCAACACCGTCAGCGAGTCGTTGGTCAGTCTCTCACAGCCTCCAAGCCTGGCAACTCCAACGAGAGCTGCAGCGTGCCGGTCCACCCCGTTGGATTCGGCCGCACAGGCCAACGGCGTGGCTGATCTCCATCTCGTCCTTCATGTGGGGCTTCACCACCGCCGTGCTCAATGTCTGCATCGTACCGGACGCCGTAGGATCATTACTTATGGATATCAACCTGTCAACCGAACAGCAGGAGCGAGCCACCGCACTCGTGGTGGTTGGATGCATCCTCTCAGCTCTCTCCACCGGCGACATCGGTGCACACATTGGCCAGAGGAAGATCATCCTGTGGAACAACGTGCTGTATGTTATCGGCAGCGCTCTCTGCGCGCTCGCCACGTCCAATGGCGTGCTCTACGTCGGTCGCCTCATCGTCGGGTTGGCTTCGGGTGTCGTCGCCAATACGGTGCCGATCCTGTTGACGGAGATCTCACCCGCTGCCTCCAGTGGCGAGATCACATCCCTCCACCAACTCAATGTGACGATAGGCATGCTCACCTCAGCCTTGCTGGGCTATTGCCTCATCTCGAATGTGCCTCCGGGGTGGAGATACCTCAACGGATTCATGATCCTTCCCCCTTTGCTGCAGTGTTTAAGCGCGTCGTTCGTTCCCGAGAGTCCGTGGTGGCTCATGAAGAACCGGGGCCGGGACAAATGCCGCGAGACGCTCGTGTATCTACGTTCGAGCAACTAAAACGATGTCATTGAAACAGAGTTACATGAAATTACGCGCATCATAGAGTATCGCCAACACGAACCGCACGTGACCCGGTTGCGCCTACTGGAGCACAAAGACATTATGGTAATAGGAACACTTCTCGTGTTTGTCCAAGCTATGGCGGGCGTCAACACGGTGATGTTGTACTCGGCGAAGATTTTCCACTTTGCAGGGGTGACCAACCCGTTTTTCGCCACGACCGTCGTAGGCTTTACTATCGTGGGCGTCACTATGATATCGGTGCGCTGTGTTGATTCATACGGTCGGCGACCGCTGCTTCTCGTGGGCACGGCTGTTATGATCGTCGCTCTAGGTGTGCTGAGCTGGTCACTGCTCTACCTCAACAGCAATCTTGCTGCGCAGGGAATGATAGCTGTGATTTCTGTGCTCATGTTTGTCGGCGGGTGAGCTGTGGGTCTTGGCGCTGCCGTGTGGTAAGGTTGCGTAACACTTTGGCGCTGGCTGGCGATGGTTGTTGAATTTTTTCACACCTCTGTCTATGACTGTTGCTGTTTAGGGTCATTTGGGGGGACATTACGCCTGTGTATATCTGCTCTCGAGCGTTTGCGTTCTACATGAGCTTCAGCTACTTCTGCAACATATTGATTGCCGTGTACACGTTGTCTGCAATTGACTTTTTGGGCCGTGGCTCCAATCCCGAAAAGAGCGGCATTGCTAAGTTCTATTTCATCTTCAGGTATGCATTCAGTATTCGCTGCGCAGGTTCATAATGGTTTGATACTAACTAGTGCTGTGCGCTCTCATTGTGCCTTGCAGTGGCGTTGCTGCAGTATGTCTTGCTTACATTTACGGCTTCGTGGAAGAGACCTCTCACAGCAAGGCGGCACATACCAAAACCGCTGATGGCCAGAAGCCGCTTTTGGCTGAGGAAGGCTAAGAGGAGCTGGGCGAGGAGTTTGGGGCACTAGTGCTGCCCCCAGCTGGTTCCCAAGCTGCACTTGATATCTGCCTGGTGATCATTTGCTTCGCAACGCTGCAAAACATCGGAGATTGATGCCAGTAAGGAGATCAAGTTGCCTTCAAATTGAATCGCCAAAAACTAGTACCAACCACGTAAAGTGTAGCTATCGATTGAGCGGCTCATTTGAGTTTGTGGCCCAGCCTAGCTAATGAATCGGGTTGACTCAAACTTGGCCCAGAGCTCTTGACTCATGGCGGACGGGCTCGGCAAGTCGACAATGTCGCAGTCACATCAATTCAGCGATACATGAGCTGTTGATTTTTTGGCTTGATCTATTCCACTGCTCGTACCAATACAGTCCAGTCAATCGGGTGAGCCCCCTATCGCAAGGTAAGGTCATGAATCTTTCCGTTGTGATGGAGAACTGAGTTAAGCAACGCGATCGGGCCAAGACGACTACAACATCGACCTTCGACGGTCCAAAAGGAAAACCGGACGTGCAGCGAAACTTGGCTTCGTCGATACCGTTCCCACCCACGGAGAACGAAGAGAGCAGCTGAGCGACGAAATCGCCGTGGATGGAATGATGTGACACCAGCGCGGGCACTGTTTTGTCAGGCGATCGTTGAATATTACTACCTCAGGCCTCCGAAGCAAGATGAACTACCAGTCGCTAGGTGGCTGACCTGACAGTGCTCGATGACCAGAGTGTTGCAATGGCGCTGCTCATTTTGCCCTGCCATTGATGTCAAAGTCTCAACTTGCAGTTCCGGGGGTCGAGTAACCCGGATGGTGTTCAATGAATTGGCCACATCTCAGGTAAGAAAAATATTGTCCTCAAATCCTACAGTGTGCAAGCTTAATGACGTGTGGCTGTTGGTGGTCTCAACCTCCGGGTGCTGTACTTTGGATCACGCTCTCCGCTGCTAGCTGCACGACTAGTGAGCGATCTTTCATGCAGCCTGCGATTTACTTGTAGCAGCACCCTGCAGCAATGAACAGACCTACAAGCTGGGCAAAAGGCGCCATTGCAATGCGAGACTTGTGTACCTTCAGTTTCGGCGAAAGAAATTGAAGTTTCCAGCTTCAAAGCGAACCATCTCGCCGCTCCCGACATATCTTTGCCCCATCTACGAGCTGTGATACACTCGCTCAAAGGTAGTGCAAGTCGCGACAGTGCAGCCATCGCCGTCGAAGTCATCATTCGACTGCAGAAAATCTTGGTACGGCTTCAAACCGAACTTGGCAAACAATAATTCCAGGACAGAACGTTCGTAGAGGAGGACAAAACGACCTCACTCGCTCAGCAGCGCCGTATTGGTACTTGAATTAAGGCAAGTGGAGGTCTTCATAGCTGCTCCTGGTGATGGCATTCCGCTGTCCGTTTGGTGGTCTCCGCAACTGAACTGCCACGTGCGATTTGCAAAACTGCAACCAGCGCAGTGTAAGGTGAACCTTGTACCACGATCGACTTGCGTACGTAGGCATTGGGAAATGCTATCAGTGTCACCCTTCGAATGGATTTCTCCTCACTGCCATCGGTCAGAGTGATGATTTGTACTTGACTTTTCCGTCATGGTCTCCGCAAATGTACCCGTCCGTCGGAGACTGCCTTGATTCAAAGCCGGCTTGACCGTGTTTTTTTTTCGTTTTCAGGTGAGGTACATTGCAGTCACTTAGTTCTAGCTATCGACCATGCTAATGCCCGCCCGTCTGGTGCTTAATGACCACCGGACAGTGTGCTGGCTGCTCCTTATGGCGGCAGCGAATGCGCTCCGGTTATCGAGCGCCGTCTATTGTGGAGGTCAAATTGATGCCTTCCCGTTCCAGTTGCGTGTCCATCCAGTGCCCGATGTCCCCTTGGAGGAACTCGAGTGCCTCGATCCACGGTGAAGTGAGTCGTTCAATATTGTTGGCGAAGATTTGTTTTCTCGCCTTGGAGTGACCGCTCAAACGACAGTCGACTAGCCCATGAAATTTTGGGCGAGGATATGGTGCGGCGCTGCATAGCTAAGGTCAAGTGTAATCCTACTCGTGCAAGTACATTTTGCAGCCATAGGAAGCTGCGAACTTCACGGATCGTCCCAGGACTAAAGACGCCACGTGAAATGGTGAAAACTCCGCCAAGTAGACACTTTGTCATTCTGCAATTTGCACTCTTTCTCCACAACTGGGCTTGACAACAACGCCACCTCCCAGTACCAAACCTTCTTCGAAGACTCTTTCACCATGGAAATCGTTCCCTTCTTCTTCTACGCGTTGCTGAGTCTCGCATTGTTTTCCGGTTTCACTACTGCTGACAACTCCACGGTCACCTATGACTGGCATGTGACGTACATCTCCTCGGCTTGTGATGGCGTCTCGATGACCTCGTACGGCATTAATGGCGAGTCTTCCAGTCTCGCACTCATCGAATTGGAGCTGGGCCAAACCGTCCAAGTGACCGTCACCAACGAGCTCGATGAACCAACGTGCCTCCATTGGCACGGTTTGCAGCAGCTTGGTACTCAAGAAATGGACGGTACCTCGGACATTACCCAATGCGGGATCTCACCTGGAGGTGTCGCTATCTACACCTTCACGCCCGAGCGTGCGGGTACCTTTTGGTGGCACAGTCACCACTCGACGCAGTACGCGTACGGACTTCGAGGACCGTTGATCATCCACGCCCCCGCTAGCCAGCAGGAGTCTTGGGAGGCAGAAGTAGCCGAGGAATACACGCTGCAGATCGCCGACCTGTACCATGCGCAGCCTGGAATTGTCCCTATGTGGGATAGCGTGATCATCAACAGTCTCGGACGCTACAATTGCTCGGCTGCTGCAGCCCATGGACATCTCGAGTGCAACGCGGACCAACCACTTGTCCGGTTTAAGTTCGAGGCGGGCAACAAATATCGCTTGCGGTTGATCAACATGGGCGCACTCGCTCCATTCGACTTCAGCATCGACGGTCACGAATTCTCAGTCGTCGCGGCTGATAGTGAATACCTGCAGCCGTCCGACAAGATCACCACTATTCGTATCAACGCCGGTCAGCGGTACGATATCGTTGTGGAGGCAAAAGCCGCTTCAAGTGACCGTATCGGCTCGTTCTGGATCCGAGCTGTTGGTCTTTACGGATTGCCGTGGACGGCGGGTACTGCTTCTGTGGCTGGTGACGGGTTCAACTACGAAGGGCTCGCTGTCGTCTACTACGAAGACGACGACGAGGACGAGCCGACCTCTTTGGACTGGACGGAGACGACGACCATCAACGAGTATGAATTCACACCGCTTGAGATCTCTGTTTTACCCACAGAACCTTCGGACCGCGCCATCCTGGAGTTTGACTTTCGCCTCGGTCTCGGCTACTTCTCGATCGACGGAGCGGACTACCTGCACTTTGTCGCCCCTGACGATCCTCCTCTCTTCACCGTCGCTGAAGGTTTGAAGACCGAGGAGTTGCCGGCCACAGCGTTAGCGCGCAAGATCGAGTACGGCAAGCACGTGGAGGTGGTGCTGGTGAATGACATGAACGAGCAGCACCCGTTCCACATGCATACCCACGCTCCTTGGGTCGTCGGCAGTGGGGCAGCCTCACTCGAGGACATTCAAGCTGGGAACCTCAATCTTAAACTGCAGGGGGCTATGAAGCGCGACGTGTACACGGTCCCGCCTTGTGATACCGACGCCAGCGGCGCCTGCACAAACCACGGGTATGTTGTCCTGCGCTTCACCGCCGACAATCCGGGCGTCTGGATCCTCCATTGCCACATCGACTGGCACCTGGATGCCGGTTTGGCCATGGTTCTAGTCGAGGGTGAGGAGGAGCTCCAGAAAAAAGGTGTCGACGCGTTCGCCAACAGCATCCTGAGCGTTTGCGGCTCCAAGTTCACCAACGAGACCTCGTCCAACTCCACCGCGTAGACGCGGTGCCAACCCAGGTTTCTGCCGGATCTCTACCATTCGTACTGATGGGTAGCATAGCGTAGAAAACACTTGTGAATAAGTACAAACGTTTGAATTCATCTTGGTTCACCAAGCTCCTACATTTGACGAGTGTGACTGGGAAATCGTCCAGGGAGTTCGACAACGAGATCCACCAACACCTTAGGAAATACTGTCGGCTCGACTGGAACACGGAACGACTCGGCAAAGCGAGGGCATCGAAGACGCACGGTAGGAGATTCACTTTCGATGGTTTGGGTGATCGGTTGTGCTAGACTGGCAGAAGTGAACCTCACGCGGGTCAACACCTCCGTGAAAAAGTAGCGCTCAGGCTGTGGCGAGCCGTTCTGTGCTGGCTTGCGTCGAGCTTTGTTGCTATCGTTTAACTTCATTTTTGTGAATCGTATGTGCCACTCACACGTGTTGGTGTGAAGGTCAAACTCCATAGCCGGAATCGTATGTAGTAGTGTGCTGCAGCAGTCGATAAAATGCGGTGTTGCGAAGTAGCATCTCGTTGTCTTGACGTTGGGGTTGCGTTGCGGAGAACTGCTTGATGAGATTCGTCTGAAAAGCTGCAGCGCGCATTCGCCTGATGGTAATGTCTTGATCACACGAGCTACTTGAGCTTGGTCTTCAGGGTCACCCATCGAAAGAGCCATCGGAAGTGCCTCGGACGATAAAAAATACACGAACGATCCTTCTTGGAACTCATTTGTGTCCGATGGAAGATGTTTCTCGTCCACTGATTCTTCTTGAAGCTCATTTGAATCCGATGGAAGATGTTTCTCGTTCTCTGATTGTTCTTGAAACTCGATTGTGACTGATGAAAGGTGTTTTTCGTCCACCAATCTTTCATGAAAGTCGTTCGTGTTCGATGAAAGGTGATTCTCGTCCACCTCCAGGCATGCCTCCTCTAGTTTTTCAGGATGAATTGACGTTGCCTCCTGCTCCTTTTTACGTGGAAATACAAACGGAGCAGCTTGAGAAAGCCACCGCGGCTTAGCATCGACACTTCCTGGACGAGCCATCGCAATGGTCGACTTTGTCGGCTTTGCATAGTTTGGTGTCAATGGTCTAGTGGTAGCTCCTCGGGTCTGCGTATTGAGCTGAATAGGTGGTGCAGTGTTGGCGCGACTTTGTACTCTCGGTGGTGAATCTTCCATTACATCCTCGAATTCTTCGCTCGTATCGGACATCATCTGCAAAAGCTTGGAAAACGAGGTTGTAACTGAGTCGTCTTCATACTCGTGCCCACCGACGCGTGATATGGCGGTAGGTTTGCTCATTGTCGACGAACTTGACGATGGCGTGGATGGTGGGGAGGAATTGGCAGAAAAAGCTGGAGAGCTTGGATGTATTCTCGAGGCATCGTATTGCGACGATGCTGCACGTTTAGCTTGCAGGAAGGGACTATTTGCTGTCTGAAAAAGTAAGTTCGATAGTAGGTTTCTGTAAGGTAGCCCAGCACATTTATCAGTGGGTATCCAACGTACCGCTCTTTTCACTTGGATCAGGAGAAGCTCGATGGCCCCAGGAACAGCATTAGCAATATCTTCCTGGTGCTTGGGGGAAATTCCACATTTGAGGCGCGTAAGCACTTTGCCTGAAGTTATCAATACGTTATTAGAAACATTCGAATCCAAGCGGTCATCGGCAAGACCCCGTACGGTTTAGCGTCTCCCAGTTATTCAATTTTTGCTGAAAACGATGCGCTGATGGATAGTTGTGGAGCTGAATCCAAGCGGGGACCAGTTGAGCCAGAATTTCAGCCAGCAATACTGCGAAGACAAGTTGCAAGTTTTGGTCAGGCAGGCAAATTAGTAGGTTTTCCAACCAACGTACCAGCATCACTAAAATCCCGTGCTATATTTTTCGTCGGCCTCGAGAACTTGAACTGGACCGCCCAGTCGTAAACGCTGTCCATTTGTCGCGGCATATCGTCGCTCCTTTCAAACCCCATTGCTGTCACCGGTCAAGTTCACTACTAAGATCAACAGCGTTGGGCTGAGGATGGCAGGCATACATGATGCCATTTTCAGCCTCGCTATTTCGAGTTACATCTCAATTGGCTAGAGCCTTATCTTTGATCCAGCAGGATATCTGATGGATCGCGTATAGATGATCTCTTCCCCTGATTCCCTCCTTGAAATCGTTGACTAAAGTTCTGGATAATGCATGTTGGTGGCTGCAGACAACACAGCTTCCTGCTCTTACTCAAGGTTGACCGACATGTGCATTCCGCGTACGCCTTCCCACGACGCTCGTATTGTAAATTCGTCATGCACACGAATTTTTTACCCCCATAGTTTTTCATGGGGGCGGTGGTGATTTTTTTGTTTCCGGGAACTTCAACACCAAAGGAAAGGAAACATACCACAATACCAGGATGGAGCGCTCAGCAAGTGCAGTGCAACTCGGCAGCCAGAACCGAGTCAAGCGCACGAAGATGAAGAAGATGAGAGCGACGCAAACCCATACACGGGCTGCCGACGTCAGGAAACTTGTAAGAAAGACACAATTTCCCTTTCCTAATAATGTGTAAAGCGAATCGTGGTGTCTGTCAGCTCTCAGCAGACTACAAAGCAAAGCCAACTCCACAACGAGCGCCTAAAGTGACCAAGCGCACAATTCCCAGAGCTTCCCACACGTCCTGGCCAGTGCAGAAGACGTGCTTCTTGCTCTCGTCAAGTGACGAGTCAGACGATGGTGGGACGACTAGAAAAAATGAGCTACTCCCCCGTAAAAGCCGCAAAGCTGCTAAAGGTGCGAGATCCCACCAGTAACCTTGGTAGTAGCATCTAGTGTATGAACTTACCTTTACTTTGTACTTAGGTGCAACCGAGTCACGAAGCTATCCACGTCACCAGCGCCACCCTCAAGGCCGTCCACTGTGTGCACTACAGCGCATGTTTTGCTAGCTGGCCCGTGGATCCTTTACTTTTTTTCAAGTATTATATTGGCCTCCATGCACGTTGGAGGCATTTCCTACTTACTAGCCAATGCATCAACTAATGACGCAGCTGTGTTTGTGTGTGTTGGACTTCCTCCGTCCAAAACCTGGTGATAAATTCGGGTGCACCTTGTTCTTCCCCGTTCCAATAAGTTCGTCCTCCTGTTCTGCAATGATGGTCGTCTCCCGAATCGATCTCCCGTTCGTACGTCCCGTGACAACTGAGAAATTTGACATGACACTCGCACGCTCCACCGTCGAAGTGCCGCCATCCGTGGCTTGACTGCTTCGTTCGTCAATGTCGTCAACCGGACTTTGCCCACGAAGACCCAGCATGATGTCGATCATACTGGGGCCAATTTGGTCGGAACGCAGCGTCACGCGACCGTGAGTCTCCAACTCCAGCGTACGAAGCTGCAATGATAATGCACAACAGTTAGACACGTGATGCTACACTGTCAGAAGCTACGGATTTTACCTTCTCGACGTAGGTTTTACGTGGAGCACTAGCCGGTCGCTTCTGCAGCACATGGCGGTATGCGTGTTCGAGACTCCACTGCTCCACGACCATCAAGTAGGCGATGCACACCACGGCACTCTCGTTGTTGCCATGAGTGCAGAAGACGAACACCGTCTTGCTGTCCGAGCGAGCGATCTGGATGCGTTTGTTGGCGCTTGTGATGTTGCTCTTGAACTCGTCGTAGGAGAAGTCGTCGTCCAGCTCGATGCGCCCCATTTCCACCGTAGGATCCACCGTCAACTCCGGATGAGCGGAGCGCTTCCGAGGGTTTTCAGCGTCAATGAGGCACGAAACCTGCAGGTTCTTGAGAAGCTGCTCGTCCATCGCGTGCTTAACGGATCCCATGAGCAGGAAACTCTCCACTACACCAGGAACGTCGAGTCTGCAGCAGCAAAAGTATCAGCTCTCATTCATCGGACACCGTCAATGTTGCTGTAGTTCTACCTGTCATCTTCACACGCTGGAGTGTCGGGGGTGATACGATCGACGTCGACGGGTGTCATTGTTGCACTGTACGGTATTCGTTGCTTGCTCTCTGCGGTGGCTGGTTCGCAGTGCGTCGGACGCCGCGGATTCCCAAGTGAGCGTGGGTTTGCGACGGGTCTTTAGCGCTGGACAAAGGCACGTGCGTGGCAGGATTTGCACCGTCATCACGACGGACGACGAAGAGGACGTCCACCCGCCCTTGATTGAGGCGCCGTCAACCCCCGAGACTGCAGAAGCAGGATGGAGGCACTCGACACGCCAAACATGCGCCGATTCTCACAGATCAATGGGTTCCAGCTGGAGATTTGCATCCTGGCCAGCCAGAAGGACAAGGTGGAGTAAGACTAAAATGCTACGATGGATACGATAGAAGCTTATGTTGCGTTGACGACGGCAAGATCTGTAGAGGGATCAATTGAGGGCCTCAAGTGCAGAGCCAACGCTCTTCGATGGTGCATTTCCGACCTGTGGGTGCAAGGCGAGTGCACCTGCAACTTGATCCGCTTGGTGCTGATGCGACTGCTGCAATGTGACGAATTGGTCCGGATATCTCGTCCAACGTGATAGCGTTCAGTTCAATCCGTTTTGACGGGGGACTTTGCGGCGTTTGAGGCTCCAAACGTATCTTTTAGAGTCGAGCAAACATGCGACGTCGAGTGCACTTTCGAGAGGACGTGGACGACGACGGAGACATCGTGGAGCTGCATCCGTTGCTGCAATGGGACATGGCGGCTATAATTTGGTTGGTGGAGCAGAAAGAGGTGCGTTCGAATGAGTTCTTTTGAGTTGACGACTCATTGAGTAAGTGATCAATTGAGTAGGAATGTCCGTGGCTGCGCACGCTGGTGCACTCCACGACGTCTCGACGGCGAACGCAGGATATTTCGTTGCTAATATGGCATGTGGGATCTGTCAATTATTTGAGACTATGTATTTCGTGTGTGACAAACTTTTATTTAATCTTTCAGGTTCGTGTTCATCACGATGATCCCGGAGTTCGGGTTCCCATATTTCTGGATCTGTATCGCCAATTTGCTGGCTGTGGTAGCTCTTCAGTATATGGCTGAAAGTCCACGGCCAATTGATTTGTACCATCCACTGTGGCAGCTACAAGAACGACGCTGCATCGATGAAGACACACGAGGATTCCCGTGTGTGGACTGCCACATGGCTATAGTTGTCTTCCTGCCAGCTATTCTACACACGCAGTCCATTGTGGTGCAGTTGATCTTTGTATCGATTGTGCTCTATATCGCACTCTGCAAGCTGCTCTTGGCGACGCGATTCATCTCGCAGGTGTTGGGGAGTTGGTTGATGGGCTTCGCAGGGGTCCTAATTGGCACCCACGGACATGTTGTGGTCAAAAGTTACAAACTCACACGGGGATACCAGTGAGTGGACGGACTTGGTAGGAGCTACAGTAACTATGCTGCTAACCTTTTTGCTTGCTTCTAGCATTGGGGCGATCATGGCGCTGCTGCTGCTCACTATGATTGTGCTGGGTACGTGGATCGAGAACAACGAGAGCAGTTTGATGGGCATCTCGAAGCAAGACTTCATGGAAGTCTTCACAAATATCCTCAACTCGGACGCACAGAATGCTAACAAAGCCACGCCAGCACAAGTGCAACAGTTTCCTGGTAGACCGGCTGCAGCTCCATCACGACAGCGACAGAAGAATGGAGAACATGGTGCCGACGACGAAGAGGATGTCGCTAGCAAAAGAGACTCGTTCTATTTCCTTATGCGGGGAATGCGCGCAAGGGCACTCACCGCGAGGAATGCGTCGTGAGGTATCTGTGTACACAACAATACAGTCTATCTAGTTTTCCGTACACTGTTTGCGTGCATCTTCGACCTCCCCACGCATGGCCTTGGACACACGCGGCAGAATTGACCCCTTGCCGATCCAAATATTCATACGGACTCGTTCGTGTGCCTGAATTCGGACGACCGCAGGGCCCACTGACATGTCGTCAAGGGCCTTTTGCAGATCCGGTGACAGCGAGTCGAAAGCCACGTGCTGCTCTGCGTTTTCAAGGAGACTGGAGAAATCGGCAATAGAAATGTCCAGTCGCCGCTTAGTGAAGAAGTCGTCGAAGAAGCCGAGACTCTCCTCCGAGGGGCGGTAGAAAACCTCACCACGCTCCGTAACCTTGGTGAACACCTTGAGACCCGTGTTGACGATCTGTGAAGCATGTCATCAATAGCGTAAGCGAAGGGCGCAAGAATCAACAGAAGAGTGGAGAGCACTTACATCAAGAGCGTCGCCACCCAAGCAAGCGTCCGAGATCTCCTTGTCCACGTAGTTCACGGTCGCCGCTGTGTCGGAGCGGCACCAGAAGCGCTCCTGCACATACACAGACATTTTCGCTGTTAATTCGTCTGCTCAAATGGCTTGACACTTTACAGCACTTACCTTCAAGCTTTCGTCCTCCAGGCCGTAGAAGTCGCGCAATTGCTGCCAAACTTCGTCGCCAACAGTGCGATAGAGCGTCTCGCGCTTCTTTTTAGTTTTCTTCTTTGCATCACTCGACTCCGTCGAGTCCTCCGTACGGCGTTTTCTCTTCTGCGGCTTGAGTGACGAGTTTGAAGCAGTGAATTCCGTGTCTGGCAAGTATTTTTCGCAGCTCTTGAGGAAATGGCCGCCCTTGCCACAGAGCTTGCAAACGTAGTCGGCAGGTGGTGTCGCCTCCAATTCTTCCAGGGGAGCAAGGCCTTCCTGACGGCCCTCTTTACCAGGCAAATCGGCTACCTTTCGCAGCACAGCGATAAAGAATCCACCCGAGTTCTGGTCGGTCGGGATCAGGCGAAGTGTCTTGTGCAATTCATTTGCAATACGACCCTCTGTTGGGAACATGGATCGCGTCACACGCTTACCACGGAGGTCCTGCGTCAATGCATCGTAGCTGTCGAACCACTGGTGCAGGCTCTCGTTTTCATTGGGTTTGTCTCCGTTATCGCCCTTGAACATGTGACCCTTGTTCGTAGACTTGGACTTAGAGCGCCACCCCACACGCCACTTGGACCTACCAGGGCGTGCAACAAGCTGTGGCATCTTTTTCGACACATCCAACAACTCCAGTGATCCACCAGCACGACGAAGCAGTTCAGCCACAACAGCCTCATTCTCGACAGGGTTGAACGAACACGTCGAGTAAACCATAATCCCTCCAACCTTCAGCAGTGCAGCGCCACGAAGGGCCAACGCCAATTGAACGGGGTGCAACGTGAGACCTTGACCGATATGCCAGTCCTTCCACAGCGATTGGTTCTTGCGAAGAGTACCGTCACCACTGCAAGGAACGTCACACAATACACGATCAAACACATTTGTAGGCTGCAGCGTTTTCGTCTCCGCATCGTAAAGACCCGGGAACGTATCACCCGCGCCACACGTCACCACAGCACGACGCAGAGTGTTCCGCGACAGGCGATGCACCAACATGTACGCGCGCTTCTTGTCTAGGTCATTGGCTATCACTAACCCGCTTTGCTCTCCACTGTTTCTGCTCTCCGACGACAGCAAAAAGTCGATAACCTGCGTCGTCTTCGATCCAGGAGACGCGCACATGTCCAGCACACGGTGGCCACGCCGCACATCCAGGAACAAGACCGGCAACATGCTCACGGCTTCCTGTCGGTCGATATTTCCACGATCTGTCTGTTCCAACAAACACGAGTGGAATGCTTTCACATCCTCGTGCTTTGGGGCTATCAAACACCAAAACAAAAATGAACAAAGACGTCACACAACTATTAAATTCCAGTTGTTGCCGGAGTAACTGACCACTTTTCGAGAGTGCAACACGTCCGCAGTCCATTTGCCAGGCGACGTTTTCCAGCGGATACCAAGCAATTGGTCTACAAGCACAGTAAATTAGCAACTAACAACTACTGCAAACCGCTGCAATTTTTCGCGTACTTGGGCGGGTTGACGGGGATATCTCCGTGGAAATACTTGTCGCCCGGGAATTGGAGTTTCGTAGCCAGCAACTCCTTCAGTCTGAAAAAGTTGAGACATAAGAGTTAGAACTTTTTAGTACATTATTATTTTTCTAGTACTATTGAGGGTACCTTGCTGCGTCAGGACGGTGCAGGTTGAGGCGGAATGAGACTGGGAGAGGCTCGTGCAGCAGCGTCATGAGCTGGTCTAGCTCCGTTTCGTCCTTCACGGCATCAGTCTCGCGCTGGACGCATAGAGAAGGTAAAAACTGGTGTTGCGAAAAGTCATTGGAGCAGATGGGTTACGTACTAGGTACTCGCGGAAGCTCTGCTTGTACACGTCCAGCGACGGCTTGGGTTTGATCGTCTTGGTCTCCGTCGTCGCCATGATGTTGGAATGACCAACCATATTTATCAAGAGGGTACATGTAACCAGGTTACACTACATCAAGACAGAGAGCTGGGGGCAAATATGGCTATGGCCCCAGCGACTTAAGGGGCCATAGTATGGCTCCGCCCCGGTCAAAGCACAGCTAGACTGGCAAATGCGTCAACTAGCAAACGAGCAGGAGACTTGGGACTATCTTCCTCATTCAAAAACTTGCTACCAACCGAGCCCAGTTAATACCCATTCCAGCTGCCTCATTCATACGTCGTCACAAAGAGGCCACTTTCCATCGCCAACCCACACCGCGTGACCATGAACCAGCAAGGTTTTCAACAGCAGATCGAAAACTTCCGTCAGCTATGGGGAAATTGGAGAGAATCGTTCATCATGGACATCTACTTGGCAAACTGGATCGCTATATGGTTTCTCGGCGGTCTCATCTTCTCTACGACATCATCACCAACCAGCACATTCACAAAGCAGTCGGAATGTTACGAGATGCGCTCTCCTTCGCGCAGCCTTTCGTGAGCGCTTTCATTCTGCGGCGTTTCGACATACCCGACTGACCCGCAGCAGGATATCTGCGAAGTTTACACCTAAGCTTCTCACAACGATTCGCTGTAGCTCACCAACACGTGATCCAGCGATTTGCGCGGTTGCGTTCGGAAGCGACAGCGACAGCGTGAACACGGCGCTGGTGAGCACTGCCACCTCACTGCCACTTGTAGCGTATTCCTTTTGCTTCTGAATTCGTTCCCAACGTGCTACAATACACACACTACAACTTCAAACATTGCCTTGTTGCGTGAATTATCAGAAGTGAAGTCCCATTCACTGCAACCATGTTGCCAACATTCCGTCACCTTAGTGGTTGAGGTTGTAGAAGCATCGCGACACTAAGCACCATCGTCTTCTCCATCTACCATTACGGTTTCTGCACCGCTCCCCAGATCTCAAAGCTCACCCTATGCATACACAACACAATACAATAATAAGGGGTTGACCTTACCACCTCGATGTTCACAAATGGCTACACAGTTCCAATACCCACCTGGTATTCCCTCCACCGTTCGTCTTTGCTGAGAATTTCAAATCGGGGAAATGCTTCGTCCATTTTGGGAAGAACGCGTCTTCATCTCCCATATGCTGCTGAACTCTCGTGACGTAACATGATTCCGCTACTTGAGCATCCATCGCCTCCTTGTACAACCTCTCACCCCCTCCAATGAACACCCGAGAGCAAGTCCGATACTGCGGGTGGGAACCTGCCAATCGCAGCGCCTCATCCAACGTTCGAGCCACTTTCACCCCCGACCACCGACCGCCAACCGCCTCAACTTGCGTCTGCGTGGGCTGCTGCAGCGTTGAAGACACGACGATCGTGTGGCGGTTGGGGATCGGAGCGTCGAACTCCTCGAAGGACCGACGTCCGACTATCAGCACTTGGTTCTGAGTGGCGGAGCTGAAGAACGACCAATCGGCTGGCAGAGACCACGGCAGCTTGCCCTGCTTGCCGATCACGCGGTTCAAGGAGCAGGCCGCGATGAGGGACACGGGCAGTCTCCGCTTCGGTATTGTCATCGGAGTAATAACGATATTCAAGTTTGACATTAATAGAAAAGAACATGGCTACAACACGAAATGGCTACTTTTCAAAAGTTGAAGCTGTTAGACAAAATCGCATGCCGCTTACCAAGGTCCTTGTTCAATGCGACTATCGACCAGAGCCGGCAAAACATCCTCATTGCTCGCAAGTGTGCACATGGCATGGCATGATATATTGTATCATGTCAGTGACTGGGGTACATTCACCGGCAGAGCCTTGGCTTGAGACAAGAAAACAACTTGAATACCGCTGGTCTCCTGAAAGCAAAATGGTTCGTGTATGATGCACAGATTTATTTCGCGCTAACAGAATGGAGCCTCATCCTCGCTTTCCGATTCGAAGGTCTGTCACCCGTTCGTGATCCTTGCCAGTTGCCGAAATATGCATGACTGTCTATCATCGTCAACACCGCACAACTGCTTGGATTCAAGTGACAACGTGCATGAAATGTCTTGCCTGCGCTGTCGAAATGTGTTCCTTCAGCATACGTATGACTTCTTTCATCCCCATTATCTGGCTCGGTTGAAACCACCACATTCGCTGGACCAGCGTATAGACTTTCTCGGGACAACGACCAGGTCGATGCGTTTTTCTGGAGTAACAACGCACTTGATAGCAGGTTCTGGAATGACCTCGCCTCCACGCAACACCCAGGGATTTTTACCTCTTAGCGCTTCGAGGATACTCATCCCGAACGTGTATATATATGAAGCAAGTTGTAGACGCTCTTAGCCACCAGTTTAAAGGGACAAGCGGTGCGACGGAACTTGCCGTCTCTCGTTCGTCCTTTGCGGCCCGATTGACACACGTAGCAGTTCTTCTGCTAACAACCGTACGGGTTTCCCATCTTTCGCTCGTTTGGCGTTGCGGATTTCGTCATTGCGCTTCTGGATACTGTCGGTGAACTCGATTCCAATGCGAACGTTGCTGTGGCAGTAGTCGTCAAGTATTTGGCCCATGCAGTCCAGTTGGCGTGGTGCTTCTCAATGGGAGGCGATGTGAAGCGGCCGTCTCTGCTCTTGTCAGTAGTAGAGCTGTCGGTGAGCGGAGGATCACTGCGCAGACTTGTGAGCGCTCCAGCGAGCTCCACTCGCTTCATGAACCAACTCACAATCGCCTGGCACGGGACAGGAGAACAGCATGTTCGCTGGTGTTGGCTTGAAGATTCCTCAACGTTTCACCGCAGCAAATCTTGTGATCTTTGACTCAAGAGACTGAGTTGCGTGGTCCATGATGGTATTGTGCGCTGCCGATTCGGCAGTGCCGAAGGTGTTCGAGTGAACGGTTTCGTATTGGAGGTGGCGCTGGCTGGTTAAATACAAGTGCCGCGATCGCTGTCCTCTTATACTACATTGTGCTACAGGCTTACTTACTTACTATCTGACATGCCTGTTACCTTGAATTCAATAGTCGCTGCTGCTGTTGTGGTGGTGGTTGCTGTTGTGGCTGCTGGGTTGGTACAGGCCGGTGCGTCGGCGCAAGCTGCTCCACGATCAGCATTTCAGGCCGCTTCGCAGTGGTAACAGGAGCGGAAACGGGAGCCGTACTCGTTCGTGGAGGTTGTGGGTGAGGCTGGGGTACATTCGCGCTTCCAGACACAAGTCGTGAGGATTCATCTGGTCGCGGAGGCTCCGGTCTCAGCAACGTCGAGCCAGGAGGTGGGGGCAGCAAGCTCATGTTTGCAGGAGACGACGAGCGGCTCAAACCACCAGAAAACATCCCCATTGAAATCGGGAGCCCAGCAAGACCCTTTCCGGCAAGAGGAGACCGAATCGCAGCAGGGGGAGCGTGAGGCACCGTGGTGGCAATTGGCTTGGCCACGGTTGGGGGATACGGCACCGCTTCCAGCAGCCGTTTTGTGAGCTGTACCGATGGTAGCTCTTTGTTCACCAGGTAGACAAACTTGAGGTCTTGGAATCGCTCCGACGTCGGATAAATAAGCGAACGCAGCAAATGCGCCGAATCGCGCGTCAGCATTCCCTCCTCTTCGAGCCGACAAAAACGTAGATACATTTCCTTTCGGATGCTGAAGTGCAGGTCCACGAAAGAGTTCATCTGGATGCGCTCGCGGGTCTGCGGCGACTGGTTAGTGTCGGGAGCGGCGGGATTACTGTGTACTCCAACTGAAGCGGTGGTGTTCGATGTGCTCGTAGACGCATCCATCTTCACACGCTTGTTTGCACTTGCATTGCCCCCACGACTAGCTGTAGGGCGTTTTTCACGCTTTGGCTTTACTGGTGCAGCACCTTCGTCGATCTCCTGCGACGCCACTTCACGTAGAATGTCAAATGCGCTAAGACCACGGCCTCCAGGACCAGCTTGACCTTGCTTCGTTCTTCGAGACTTGGTTGGTTTCGCAGGTGCAGCCAATACCTCTTTTCGCACGGCCTGAACAGACTTCATATTTGGTATCGGACGTGGATGCAACGGAAAACGCCCGTTCTTCTGCTCCATCTTCACGTACACTTGGAAGTTGGACGCCATTGCCACCGAAGGCTTTGATGAAGTAGTATTGTTGCCATTGCCCGCTGGGTTCAGCATGGGGAGCGATGTCACTGTGGGCTTGAACGTCTTGGTTGGCGCCTCATTCGTTGGTGGACTGTTCAACAGCGACATTACCGTGTTGGACGACGAATGCCGATTCGAGTGATCCGCTGCAGACGTTGATTCCTGCTTGTGTTCTTGTTTATCCGGCTTTGTCTCGTCAACACCAGGTTTGCTGCTTGCGCCGATCTTGGCCGTTGCAGCTTTAGAGGGGGAGCTGTGCGCCTCAGTTGCTACCTTTATCGTGTGCTCTGGAGATGCATGCATCGTGGCAGCGGCATTCGCAGACATGGCAGCATTCGTATTAACGACAGGAGTCTTCAGCTTGCTGTCAGCAGTCGCACGACCATTCGTTGATTCTGATACTTTCGACTCAGATGGTGTTGAAGGGACCTTCGAAGGGGAACTTGCAGTCGCCGAATCTTTCCGTGGCATCGAAGTCGCAGTTTTCGCCGCGGGCGAAGCAATCACATTCTCACTTCCAGGCTTGTCATTCGCTTTTTCCTCCGCCTGAGCCTTCACGGGAGAATCGCTAGTGTCCGACAGCTTTCGTTTCCTTTTAGTCGGTAACTTTTCGCTGTTAGCCTCTTCTTCGCTCTCCTTCGCCTCCTCCATATCATCATCATCGTCATCCACGACCACAACCGCTTTACTGGGCTTCTTCGTCTTCGCAACCACCACCACGACCGTTTCGCTCTCCTTAGGTGACACCACCTTCTTCGCAGCCTTCGCAATCGCGTTGCTCGTCGAGATATACGCCGCCTTCGCCTTCAGGACCGACCGATTGCCGTTGTGGAATGCGCGCGCGTCGTCGATACATCGCGGGCATACATATGTCGAGTCTTTCCACCTGCCCGAGCTCTTAATCGGTGGCAAGCAGCCAATATGGAACCACTGGTTGCAGCAATCGCAGGCCAAGCTCTCGTTGATGTGCTCGTCATCCATCGCATACCAGTCGTCGAACGACTTGCTCCATCGCGTAAAGTGGATCTTGATGCGCTCGCCGCCGGTGTCCACTTCGGTGATCAGCGCGTTATACAGCACTTCGTCATTGTCCACCAGCACCGCCTGGTTCACCTTAAACCCCGCAGCCACTTTCGCGTCTTCTGGATCTTTCCCCGTCGTAGCAAACGGCAATCGACAGCTGCCACAGCGCGAACCGACATCTTCTTCTTCGCTCTCCTCGCCCTTGGTCTCCTCCTCATCCGTGTCGTGGCCTTCACTCTGCTCCGCCTCGCACTTGTGGCAACAAAAGCCATTCGGATTGCCCACATCTTCATCCAACAGCTTGGCGCACTTGGCGTGGAAGCCTTTCCCGCACCACTCGCAGAAGTGGTCGCAGCCTGTGCGCGTGCACTGCACACAGGGCCGTTGGGAGCGTCGGAAGGCCACAAAGTCGCAGATCTGGCAGCCCGTGGACGCCACGCTCTTCTTGCCCACGGGCCAGGCCTTGGCCACCCCTTCCAGCAGCATGTTGTTGCCGCACTGCTCACACTCGCGGTGGCCAGGCGTCGACGTGCCGGAGGACGAGGACGCGGAGAGCGCTGGGCTGCTGCCGCCTGCTCCCAGACCCGACTTCTTGCGGCGCTTCTGCTGCGCGCCCGTCTTGGCCGCCTTCCCCTTGAGATTCCGCCCCATGCAGAGTGATGGTCCCTCGCTGCTTGAGCACGCCTCGGTGGTTTTCGGAAGTGAACGAGATCCTCCCCCGAACCCGCGGCGACCGACGTGTGTGTGTGCGCGAGGGAAGGTCAAACGCTTACCTTCGCGCAACCTCAGGTTGAGATTTGAACTTTTCAAGAACTGCGACATCTTCTTCAATCGTACCTTAGCGGGCTACAGTGGGACAAAGGAAGTAATTGCACTTATTCCAGTGCATTTGAGCCACAACGCTGCTAGGTATGCTCGAGGTGCCGGCATACAAGCCTTTTTGGCCGCTATAGTACATATGCGGCGGAGTTGTCGGGCTGCACGGCAACTTTCATATGGAGTGTGTCTCTTGCAAGCGATCTACTCGCAGAACTACATCCTTCGATTTCGGAAAACTTGCCTATACTACGACTCGACAAAAAGTGGTTCGGCCGAAGTAACCGTAAGATCTTGTCCCGTATCGAGGGAGTAGATCGCCAAGGTTGGAAAGACGAGGGATCGCATAAAGAAAATGGGCGCTGCCTACCTACTAGATAGAGCTTGTGAGCAGGTGGGACTTTGGGCAAGTTTACCATAGAGTTGTTTTGCTGTCCACGTCCAATTTTTTGATAGTTGATCTATATCGCACAACTTAGCGCGTGCCGCTTCAACAATGTTCGTAAGCTTAGCTTTTGAATTGGTCTAAGCTTTAGAGCTCTTCACCTGCATGGGCTCATTCATGAAAATGCCATTGTACTGATACAATTAATCATGAAGCGGTGCAGATTACAGACCGTCTGATTCTGTCCGCCTGATTCCAAGTGTTGGATGTTGCTCCAAGCGGACGGATGGGAAACGCAGCCATTTCAAGGTACCGTACGTGGCGCACACAAGATCGCCGCGCGCTCCATAGCCGCCCAGTCGACGGGCGACTTTTGCTGCTGCTGTTGGCGGCGCGTCGTGTGCTGGCCGCAGACAGCAGACTGCATGGCATCCGGCCCAAGGCCGAACCAGCCTGTGCACCGCTGCAGGGATTTGGACCTTCGTTCGCGGTGCCTTCGCATGCGGTACGCTCTTTGTGCGGGCACTTCGACATGGCCTCCTCGAAAGTGATCACCTGAGCATCATTTTTGTGGCGCATGATGCCGCGTCACCACCTTCGTTAAACTTGTGTACCGTACTTTTTTTAATTTGGAGCAACTATTCCAACTATTCAATGTGCTAGGTATTTCGTTTTCAAAGGTTAATATATATAGTTTAGCGTGCATCATGAGAATTCAATATTACAGGTACATGTGTGATGACGACTCAATATAAGAGCTACTGGGGAAATCCGTGTTGACGCAACAGAAAAAGACGGCCTTTTTTGCCTTGAACGGCTGCAATAAAGGAGAAGAACCCGACCGGTATGCAGCGACTAGTTCAGCGCGACAAGGGAGCCCCCGTGGTGCGCGAGGGCGAGGAGGTGGACGACGCGGACGAAGTCGAAGTCGAGGACGACGCACCGCTGGAGCGGGATCTCCCCGAGACGGAGCATCGGCTGGTCCAGACCGCGCCTTTTCCTTCCGCGATGGCGCTCGAGAGCGGCCCTGGCAAGTTCCGCGCATCCGCTCGCTACGTTAATCTGCACTCGTTCGACCCGCAGAACCAACAAGTGGGAGGCTTCGCGGAGACGAAGATCGGTGGTCACGAACTGGACCATAAGCGGCCGTTCTATTCGGACTGGCAGCAGCAGCTCCACGGGCCGTTAAAGACCGCTGTGTGGGGCGCCGTGGGGGCTCTCGGATCAGTTTTTACAGGTTCTTCAGAGACGCCAACAAGCGAGCCATCGTCGCAGGCCAGGACGTCGCTCGCGTATTCGGCGCCGAAGCCCGAGGTGTTGGTCTACTCGGCAGTCAAAATTGGGGGCCATCCACTGGACCACGTGCCGTTCTTGAGTCGCGGTCTGCCGTCTAGACCACTGCTGGGTTATGTTCCGGAGGCGGCCAGACAGATACCACCGCTGGCGTTCCAGGCCCCAGGACTCTCGGCAGCCGCGGTGACGTACGAGATTGCGCCCAATGTGTCAAATTTGTACGACTGCAGCCGCTGCTTTAGACTGCGGCAGTCGCCGCGCGTACACCTTTGCTGTGGCCATCCTGTGTGTGCCAAGTGTGTGGCTTCACGCACGATTAAGCATGTGGAACACAACAGGACGTGCTTTCTTGAGTGTGCTCGCTGCAACGACATGGTGGCTGTCGAGGCGGTCGTTTTTACGAACTACATTTTACGGATGGAGCCTTTTTCAGCACGAACGGTATCGGAACTGGAGACGCAGGAAGAGAAAACAGGGGAGACATCGACATCGTTGACAGGTGCTTGGAAAAGGGGCGGGGTGCTGGCAGCGCTGTCTTTCATCGCTGGTCGATTGGTTCCGTCCAGTAAAAGCTCTCGACGGAAGAAACAGAGTGCTGTGGAGGAAGCCAAAAAGCTGGTTGCTGAAGTACTGCCAGATGAAGCAGACGAGCTGCTCGTGGAGGGAGTTGCGGGTTTGTCGAAGGAGACGGCCAAAGCTGAGATCACCATTGCTAAGGGTCCTGAGAGGTGGGCCAAGCGTGTACAGAGTCTCCAGCCTCCGTCCAAACTGTTAAAGTTTTCATTCCTGCGCACCCTCGGCGTGGGTAATTTTGCTGAAGTGATGCTCGTGGAGAGCCGTAAGGGGCAACTTACCGTGCTCAAGGAAAGCGACAAGTTGCCAGAAGCCGCGAACGAGATCAGCATTCTATCTCGTGTGCGTAGCCCTCATGTGGTACAGATTCAGCAGTACTTCATTGAAGAGATTGGACACCGGCACTTTGCGTACATCGAAATGGAGTACTGCGATGGTGGCGATCTGCGGGAAATGCTTGAGGCAAAGGTGGGTGTTCTCCTCAAGGCAAGAGGGGTCATCTATGCACTGACGTCAACATCGCTTGTTTTCTTGCATGCAGGGACGGCTGGAGGGAGACGACTTCGACTCGATGTTCCGCCAGTTGTGTCTTGGTTTGAAGGAAATCCATCGCCATGGGATTGTCCACCGGGACCTGAAACCAGGCAATGTACTCTTGACGGTAAGTCTCACAATGTTCTGGATCGCATGGCGTGATCTTCATCGATGCTGATGGTTTGTTTTCTTCGGACACTACAGAGCGACGGCACAACGAAGATTGCGGATTTTGGAGTATCAACGTATTTGGAGAGCGACCTACTGACGCATCACGCTGCTGGTACCCTAGCATTTATGGCGCCAGAAGTACGGCGATATTTCCTGGGAGAAGTCGTAAGCTACGATTCCAAGGCAGATATCTGGTCACTCGGCGCTTTAGCTGTAGCAATGCTAACGGGCAACCCGGAGCCTCGAGTGGCAACTCGTCCAGGTAAGCAGGAGCGTTCACATGTCGTGTTGGAAAAAATGTTAATATCTCGCTCAATGTGGTATGTTTCACAGTGGAGGAGGTTGTAGAAGAACTGAAGGAAGAAAACCTGGATCAGAAGTACACTCGATTAGTAGAAGGCACGCTCGCCTCGCATCCAGCAGATCGATTATCACTGGAAGACCTGCTCCAAGCGTTCCCTCCAATGAACTCGCGGTTGTAAGTATTTTTTTCAGGGATGGAAGCAACGCGTTTGGAATCATGAATATATTTATTCTATCAAATTGGAGTGCATGAAGACAACCATCACCGTCTAGGAAGTCTCCTCACTCATCCCTTAGTTGGGCTCCAGGAAGGCATTGATCCACTCCAGCACCTTGGCGCTGTCCTCATCATCGAGGTAGACCTCGAGCGCCTTGTTCAGCACCTTGAACTGTCGCTCAGAAGCCGTGAAGAGCTTCTTCTTCAATAGTCCGCGGGTCTTGTCGTCCACCACCTTCTTCTCCGACAGCAGCTCAAGTGCCTTGAACGCCGTATCGAACTCATCCTCCTCGTCCTTAACTCCATTACTGGCCACGTGCTGCTTCTTGGCAAGGGGCAGATCCACCCCCGTACTGCCGAAGCCTCCAGCGCCACGCGCCGTCTCCTCGATCTCCTCCACCTCCTGGATCTCCGGGTACTCGATCTTCTCCAGAATGAGCTGCGCAATGCGGTCCCCGCGCTTAACAGGGAAGTCTTCAGCCGCGTGGTTGAACAGAATCACGCCCACGTTGCCGCGGTAGTCGGCGTCGATGACTCCGGCGCCAGTGTCGATGAACTTCTTAAGCGCAAGGCCAGAGCGAGGCGCCACCCGGGCGTAGCAGCCGTCGGGCACAGCGATGACCAGGTCCGTCTTGACGAGGCCCTTGCCGCCTGCAGGGATGACGGCGTCGTAGGCGGCCGAGAGGTCCAGACCTGCTGCGAGACTCGAGCCGCGCGTGGGCAGAATCGCCTCGGGCGTCATCTTCTTCACGCGCAGGATGGGGGCGGAACGGTTGCGCTTGGTCGACATGGTGCGGAGAGAGGAGTGTGTGAGGCGGAGGGCAAGACGTGGAGTGCGCAGCATTGCTGAAAGAGATGAGCTCTTTGATTTTTTGGCGCGAGATGATCGGATTGGCTGATCGGAAGGCATCTTATCCCGACCTTGACGCCGAGCCAATCAATCCATAGTTGAAGTTGACACCTTACCCCTCTCCAGCGAAGGAAGAGCTGCCACGACACGCCACGGAGACACGGAGAGACCTGATGAAGCTTCTGAAGATGCAAGTGTATATTACTAGTTTATGCAGAAAGTCTAGGGGATCAACGTCGACGCAGGAGGCGAGAGAAGAACCCTGGACCAGCATTCGTCGGACTGCCTGCTGGAGAGGCAAGCACCGGCTCGTCCACATCCTGCTGACTCGCGAAGGCGTTGAAGATCTGCTCCAGCGTGGTCTGTGAGACGCTGTACTCGCGGATGGCCAAGCGCGTTTTGGCGTTCTCCACGAGCTCGAACACGTTCGACAGTCGCAGGTTGCTGTCCGACTGGCCGTGGATCTTAAACCAGCACGAGTCATGCCGACGCTCCAGCAGCTCAATGGACCCGAAGCTCTCCTGCAAGAAACTCGACGCGTTCTCGAACTGCGTCTCGGTGATCCACCACGCCGCGAAGCTGCTCGCCGAAATGTACCCATCACGCTTCGCTAGATTGGCGATCGCGTGCCCTGTCGGGTGCGTGTTGACGATCTTCTGTGTCCATGACGGGTGGCCGAACTGCTCACAGGTCTCTGCGAGATCACCTTCGTTGATGCGGGCGTCGAGAGAGTCGAAGTGACGCAGGACGAGACCTGACACGGTCTCTGAAGTTGGAGCTTGAAGCTTGGCGTCGAACATGAGGCCATCGCCGAAACGATTCTTCAGGTGCTGCACGCTGCCAAGACACTTAAGCTCGCCGCCGACCATGATACCGACACGCGTGCACAGCGCTTCGCACTCTTCCATGCTGTGAGTTGTCAAAACCACAGTCGACTCCTTATTGTACGTGGAGATTTCGGAGATGACGTCCCACATAAACCGCCTGGAGACCGGGTCCATGCCCGTAGATGGCTCATCGAGGAACAAGATCCTGGGCGACCCGATCATCGCGATGGCCACGGACAGTTTGCGCTTGTTGCCGCCGCTCAAACTGCCCGCGAGCTTGTTTTCGAATGCCGTCAAGTTGAGCTGGTTCATCTTCTCACGCACCACCAAGTCCAAGTCCGCGCTAGGAACGCCCTTGATTTTGGCGAACAGCTCCAGGTGCTCACGTACTGTCAGCAGATCGATCAGCGCGTCGAACTGCGGGCAGTAGCCGATCTGGCGACGAACCTCCACTTGCTGCGTTAAGATGTCAAAGCCGCTCAGTGTCGCATTGCCGGACGTAGGTACAATGTCGCCCGTCAGCATTTTCATCGTTGTGGTCTTTCCGGCGCCGTTGATACCGAGGAAACCGAAGCACTCGCCCTGCCTGAGAGCAAAGGACAGGTCATGCACTGCAACCTTCTCTCCCTTGCGGTACACCTTACGGAGGTTCTGCAGCTTGATTGTGTCGTTGTCCGCTCCGCCCATTAAGACTCGTTCCACTTCAGCACCCACATCTTCGTCGATTTCTCTGCGCTCAATGGGGATATCGGGATCTTTGGACAAAGCAGACTTGATCTTGGGGAAGGTCAAAGCGTAGTCAATTCCCACAGCAATGGCATAGTACAATGCCGCATCGAAAATCAGGTAGATGATCTCGTAGCCCGTGTTGCCCAGTGCAAATGGGTCCGTGGAGAGCTCGTCTTCAGCTTCGGCGCCTCCGGTGTGGGTGATTTCGATGATGGTCAAGTTGAGTAATCCACGACCAAGGCAAAAGAGTGGAGACAGCCGCCAAATGAACTGAAGTGCCTTGTCAGCACTCTCAGTGCTATCGATGACTTGCATCACGAAGGAAACGATCATCAGAGCGAGTCCGAGCACGAAGTTGATCAGGATCATGTACGTTTGTGACGACGCCGGGTCCTTAAACAGGTACGACCAGCAATACGCATGGGGACAGATCGCCAGCCCGAACGCGAGTATCAGCAGAATTACAGCAATGAAGGTGGAGCCGTCGCAAGTCACACAAGAACTTGACCCGGTGAGTGTGGAGAGATCGTAGGCTTGGATCAACGCCAACGCAATCACAGCAGGAATCAGGAACACACCGAAGTCCCAGATGAAGTTGGCTGCCCAGAATGCATTGATCCCAACACCAGATACGAGCTGCTGGTGCTTCGAATTGTGGTTAGGAGACCTCTCTCGGACGAGCATGACGACAATGGAAGCTGGATAATAAGCGAACGCGATCACGATGAACAGGACCGACGTGAATGAAATATACGCCGAAAAGAGGGCAGTGTTTTCAGCAGTCAGCGGGAGCGGGTGATTGTTGACAGTTAAACTGAGATCGGACGGCCCGATGGAGGAATCATGCTGTGTGGCCATCAGGCGGTACACTGACTGATCCATGAGCGCTTTGAACACCACCGAACCGTGCGTCAGCGTCGTGTTGATCAGCACATTGTACCCGAACACATTGTTGTCCACATCAGCGTGAAGGACGTATCCACCAAACTGGTCCGAGATTCCGTCCGTGAAAGCGCGCTTGAAAGTCTCCTCACTCACCTTTAATTGATAACCAGTTGCGTCCGTGGAGTTGATGCTTGGATCATCGTATTGCACGTCAAAAACAGTGGGCGAATCGCTCGAATACGGCGGATTCCCGACGTCATCCTGGCTGAGCGTCACAATAGACGCGCCCGAGAAATAGTCACTACCCAACGCGGTTTCACACCAACTCCCAGAACTTTGCTCGCAGAAAGATGGCAGGAGTACGCTGCCTGCTTCGGCTTCGAGACCGGAAACCTTGAGCGTGATCTGTGGGTCGTTGCTGGTGAGGCCTGCGGCTTTCAAAATGGACAAGCCGAAGATCAACCACGCCACAGGTAGGAGCAGACCTACCATAAACAGCTTCTTGTCTCGACTCGCTATGCGAAATCGCTTCTGGATCATCGCCACCATTTGAGTCATGAAAATCGATCGCGAACTTCCCAGCGGTAACGAACTGCCTGAGCGATGTAGCCCATGATAGTGCCCATCCGTGGGTTTGTCACCAACGATTGGAATGCTGTCCTGGGTGCTGATGTCATGCTGTTTGACTCGGTTGTGTAGCGTGTGCTGCTGATCTTCGTCCGCCACCTCCGCCACCTTGATAAATACCTCTTCCATCGTCGTCACCGAGATGCCATACGACAGAACCTGCAGCTTTTGCAAGTTTTCATCGAGCTTGTGGAACATTGCCGGGAACTGAGACGAGCTGTCCAAAGGGAGCTGGAAGGCGATCTCAGTGCCCACGTTGCTTAGCACACTATTCGCCGGAATGAATCGCGAGACGAAGTCGATCACCTTTGAGTCGTCGCAGTTCTCCTCTTTCACGATCGTCAGGTTATAGCCCACGCCAAACTGGTTCTTCAAGTACAGCGCCGACCCGCAGCAACGCAACTCACCCTCGGCCATGATAGCGATACGGTCGCCAAGGATATCTGCTTCATCCATGAAATGCGTCGTTAACACCATCACACGGTTCTGCCGGTTGCCCATGAGAATCTCCCACGTGCTTCGTCGAGAGTACGGATCCATGCCTGACGTCGGTTCATCCAGAAACACAAGTGAGCTGTCTCCCAGCAACGAAATTGCGACGGATAGCTTGCGCTTCATGCCTCCAGAGAGCGCGCTGGTGATCGTATCCCTCTTGTCGACAAGACCGACCTCACGTATCTTGGCAGTGACTTCGTCCGCGAGTTGTTCACCGGTATATCCCTTGATGCGAGCGTAAAACTCGAGGTGGTCTTGCACGGACAACTCCGGGTAGAGTACGTCGTGCTGGAAGCAGATACCGAGTGACTCGCGAACCTCGTCCATGTCTTCCCGAAAGGAAAGTCCACGGAACGTGGCATCCCCTGCGGTTGGCGGCGTAACACCCGTGAGCATAGAGACCAGGGTCGTCTTACCAGCGCCGTTGTGTCCGAGCAAACACGTGATTTGGCCCGAGTAGACGTTCAAGTGCAGTCCCTTCACGGCTTCCTTCTCGCCACCAGGAACAGGGAACACCTTCCGAAGGCCGTTGACAGAGAGAGCTTCACCCGATCTCTCTTGCTCCAGCAAATCGGAGCTCACCGGCTCAATGTTGGAGTTCGCCTCCACGTCCAGCGCAGTTGCGCTCTCATTCCAGACTGGCGTAGTCAGCTTCTTCGACTTTATCCAGTACGATGGTCGCAATGGGAAATACCATTTCTCCGGCGTGCCGTACTCCTTGGGAATCACCTTCTCGAAGTACAATCCGAGTAGCGTGTACAATATTGTATCGAGCGCGAAGTACCATAGCGCGGTGGAGAACCGGAAGTTGTTGATGCGGTTTGAGGCTGTAGAGAATGAGATGCCCACCTGTGCGGTTTCCGCGGCCGAGAGCGAGTTGACCCCGAAGACGAGTCCGACGGGTGCCAATAAACACGCAATGTTCTTGGACGACTCCGCCGATGAATCACTATAAGCTCCTGTCACGCCGTACATGATGAAGAACATGATGAAGCCGACGTAGACGCCGGTGCGAGACTTTGAGAACATGGAGCTGATCATGAAAGCGAAGCCCAGAACGCTCATACTGAAGAGGAAGAAGAACAGGAACAGCAGTAAAGCGTTCGTGTTCGGGAACAGCTTGGCAACGGCTGCCAACGTCTGCAGCACGCAGCTTACGAACAGAATCACGATGTACGTGATGTACCACGAGATAACGATGCTGGACTCCTTGACGCCGAGGATCTTCATGAGCTCACGCGACCGCGTCTCTCTTTCAGACATCAGACCGACCAGGATCTTGGACAAAGGGTGCAAGTAGGTGAGGATGAAGAAGATCGGAAAGGCGTTCGTGACCGCATCGTAGAAAGAGGAGGACTTGAACGAGTCGACGGGGAACGGCGTCGTTAGGGACCCCAGATACGGCTGCGGCGCCTGCCGAAGTGGAGTCAGTAGAGCTTCGCGCGTGGCATTGTCGAGCTGTAGATCAGCGGCGGTGGAACTGAGCGGAGAGGTTTCTCCCATCAGATCGCTGAACAAGACTCCATTGTACTTCGTCGCAGAATCTTGGACCACAGTCTCTAAGAACCGCAGGTCCAGGTCGTCCGACGAAATTGCGGTAGATGCGTTCACCTGGCACGTTCCCGTGGTGGTTTTGGTGCTGGCGTCCCAATCAGGCATACAATTGACAAAGCGCGTGACGAGCGTCTGCAGCGTCATGAATCCATTCGTCGTGTACTGCTGGTAGTCTGTGGTCTCAAGTTTGCGCTGGACGGAATCCCATAGCGACGCACCATCGCCGCCAGTTGTTTGTGGGATGTAGCGATTGGTATCACTGTCACCGACGTACGTCGAGTTGAGTCGCAGCGTGTACTCAATCGAAGAGGTTTGGCCGGGATCCGTCGGGTGGGATGTGAAGACGATCGCACCGAAGATACGCGGCTGCGATTCCGTCTTGGCGTAATCCGAGGACTCGACATACTTCTCCAAAGCCTCTTCTGTATCAAAGAAGACTGTGCTGTCCTCAAAGGACGGGATCACCAGCTCTGACGAATTGCTGCCAAGAACGATCGTCGGATACCACAACTTCATGGTCTCGAAGAAATAGTTCCTCGTGAAGTCATCATCCGGTGCAATGGCAAATTTGAAGGGCGAGACGCGACCTTCACACTCGGATGGGAGTGCGTAGGGCGACGACGTGTTGAGACTCACTCGACCTCCCAACGCCAACTCGCGCTCGCAGATGGAACGGTTCTCGGACGTGAAGGTTTTCATGAGGCGGCCGTAGTCGAACGACATGTAGCCCAAGTGCAGCATGAGGCCTGAGAGAGTCGTCTCAGGTGTGGCGAACATGGGCGTTGTGCCGGGCCCCACGAGTGACCACCCAGCCGGGTTGAAGAGGTTGTAGGACGTGGTGCCGGTGGTGAATCCCGACGGCACCGTGTTGTCGGAGCTGGTGGTGCGCACGATGTCCATGACGATGATGAAGAGAACGGGAGTGAGCACCTCGAACAGGAGCGCCACGGGGTGTTTGCGCTTGAGCAGCCAGTTCTTGCGCAGCAGCGTGGGCACAAAGTGCAGGTTGGAACGTTTGGCCGGTGGCGTTGATGCCGGCTCGTTGGCCGTCAGAGGTTGGTCCATGGTTGCGGTCCACGCTGGTGCAGGTTTTTCACTATGTGAGGTAAGTTGCGATGTTCGTGGTGGAAGGCAAATTGCAGAATGAGGCGTCGCGGTTCAGAACGCGGTGCGAGGTGTCAAAGGAGGTTCAATCTCGTCTGTACCCACTTCGTTTCAAACACGCATTCCGTGCGACAGTACCAGTCAAAGGATACTTGCGCGGTGCTGCGGGCGGAAATTACCCCATTGCCGACATTAACGCTGCTAGCGTTGTGGGTGTCCTAGCGGTAGTGTCATACGAAGACGGCAATCCATCGTGGCGTTGGTATCGTATGGAGCGGCGCTTGGTCACAAACTTGCAGTTCGAGTTGATTACACGGAGTAATCAACAGCCAACGGGTCGTGGTCCCCCAACAGGTGATCGTTATCAATGTAGTTGCTGCTGCTGTAGCTGTTGTTGGGTGTTGGCAATGGCCAGTGGGCAAACAATGAGGTCGGATGAGGTCTTTCGGAGAGACGTGTCCAGTCACAGAGGCCAACGACTACTATCAACTTGGCGCTGCGGTGCGAGTCTACTACGAACGGCGCACTCATACAAGCACTGACGGATCCTTAGCTGCCAACGTCAAACTTTGAGGACGAAGTGCCGATGGATTTTCCATCGGCAACGCAACCTGTTGAACTAGTCGCTGACTCGCAAGAGTAATCTTCAGACTCTTGCAACGGTCCAGATCCTGAATCACAACCTGAGTCTAACGAACGGGACACGAGCTCCTTTTGCTTTAGACGTGTATTACAAGATCCACCAGCCATCGTTGGTCTGCCCTAACGAACCCGTTCACCCGAACAGGACACGGCGCATGAAATCGGCGAACTGGGACCCTGACGCCTCGTCCTCGCCCTTGATGGTTGCTCGCAACGTGCGGCTGGCCTTCTCCACCAGCGTCTCGGACAGGAAGTAGCGGCCCTGCGTGTCTTGCGCGTAGAAGAAGAACTTGTACTGCGGACCCACATCGCCCGAGGCCATCGTCACAATGCCGTGCCCAGCGAACGCCTGTTCCAGCTCGTTCTGCGGCGGCAGCGTCGGCAGCTGCACCACTACCTCAGCTACCACGGGCCGACTACCCCATTGGCCCTGGAACGTGGGTGCATCCATGACGGGCGTTGGGACCAACGAGAAGGCAGGGCCCGCCGCCTGAGGTGGAGGTCCACTCGAAGCAGAGCCAAAGTCCATGTCCAGCAGATCCATGCTGGCTGCTGCTGGTTGCGGAGGCGGCGCAGCGTTGCGTTGCTGCTGCTGTTGTTGTTGCTGCTGCTGAGGTGGAGCGCCATTGTTGTAGTTCTCGTCACCATCATCTTCTCCATCGTCGTCTTCTTCATCGTCAAGAGGTGCGACGGCGCCTGCCAAGTGCGAAGCCGAAATAAAGAGCTCACTGGGTTTGTTGTACACCACTGCAAGCGAGTTGAACTCCTGGAACAGCTTGTCCTTCAGGTCCGTCTCGATGGACTCAGCGAACACGCTGACTGTCTCCTCCGTTCGGAACTGCGCCACGACAGCGGCAGCCTGCTCCGTCGGCTGCTGCTCCAGCAAGCGGTAGTACAACAGTGCACGGTCACGCACATCCTGGTGATTCGACTCGTTGATAGCGGAGCTAAGCAGACGACCAAGCATGCTCTGCATCTCAGGAGGGCGCTTGAAGAACAACTTCATCGCCGCAGCGAGCAATTCGAGCAGCACCGACGAGGCGGCCTCATCACTGAAATCATCGATGAGCTTTTCCAGTACGTACGGAGCACGACGGAGATCTTGGCCGAACTCGCCCAGCATCCAAACAACCGCTGCTTTAGCGGTGGGCTGCTCCACAGCAGCAATAATGCGAGCCAGCACGGGAAGAACATCATGGCGCTTCTCCGGGTACTTGCGCAACAAGTCCTTCATCACCACCAGACTCTCATCACGAACGTAGTCCAGGTCCAGCTCCAAGAAGTCCACCATTGTGTCCATAATATGGTCCTGCATCTGCTCCACAAGCTGCTCAGCCGCTTGCTGGCCATACGCCTCAGGGACGTTGCCACCTCCCGGGTATTGCTGAGGGATCGTGTTGACCGAGAGGTTGGGGCTCACAGCAATATCTGCGATAGCGTGGATCGCTCGCCGAGCGAGCTCCTGGTCCACATCCGTCACGTACTCGCTCAGCTCCGTCACAATATCCGCCACGTTGGCGCCATCCGCCACTAATGCTAAGATATCAATTTTTACATACTTCACGTGGGTGGGCTCGTTGTATCGGTTGTAAAACTGGCGGTAGTCGCGGCTGAAAACGTGGGGCTTCTTGCCCACGAGCAACAGAATATGGTGCAGCACGCAGTAGTTAATCTCATGGCTGCCACCAGCCATCAACGTCAGCAGCGGTTGGCGCATACGCTCGAACACTTGGTCCTGGATCTGCTCCATTCCGCGAGTCTGCGTGAGGTTGAAGAAGCACTTGGCCGTTCCCAGCACCACAGCGCTGTTCGAAACACGAAGACACTGCTCCAACGTGTTCATAATCGTAAAGACCTCATCCGGTCCAGTGGGTTTGTACTTGGCGACAATCTGCAGGATATTGCACTGCCCCCACTCGTTGAAGTCCGAGATACGACTCAACAAGTGCATCACAATCGGCTGGTTAATAGCGATACCTCCTTCGTCCGCCATGATCTCGTTCAGCGCCACAAGACAGTTGGAAACCACCTGCGGGTCGCGATCCCGGATCATGTTGTAGAGCGTGTCGATCATGTCGCTCTCCTTGATAATCTCCGGGTTGAGCGAATAAACCTTCAAGATGCCAATGACGCCCGTCTTGCGCACGTACGCACTAGTATCCGTTAGCGAAGCCTGCAGTGGGTCGTGGATGTATTCGAGGATAGAGTCGAGTCGCAGGGAGCAGAGCGAGCGCAGCGCCAGTCCACGCACCATCGGGTCCTCATTGCGGCAGTCGTTCAGTAACGTGTTGATGCACATGATGGCCAGCTCCGAGTTCTTCTGCGCGTAGCTGGTTAGGTACAGATACACCATCTTCTTGGAGATGAGGTCCTTGGTGTCCACACACAGCACCATCTCACTGAAGAGCCGCGAGACGTCGATGCCCAGCGTCATGTACGCGATGACCTTCTTGATGATCTCGCGTTTGCGCTTCACGTCCTTTTCCACAGTTACTTCGCGTAGTAGCTGCAATGGGCATATACACATTACTATATATTCGTTGTAGAATACATTGAGAAGCTATTGCAGTGCCACGTACGTTCTTGAGCTCGTTGACCTCGCCCTTCTTCTTGTCGGTGAAGTAGTTGGGGTTGCTGCCGCCTGCGGGTCGCTGGGCGCCTGGAGCTCCGCCGGGAGGGGGCGGCATGCCGCCGGGAGGAAGGCCTTGTGAAGGGTACGAAGGGTTCATGCCCCCCATGGACGGGAACATGGCTGCTACAGGGAAGACGAAGGAAGCTGCTGACGTGTGGCGGATCCTCGAATGTGGTACCAATACACTGAGTCACGAGCATACGATTTTATGCTGTATAGTGGGATTATCACAACATTATGAAAGATTGGAGGTTTAATGATGTGGATACAAAAACCAAGCCAAGGTTCACGCAGTATCTCATGGCGAGCACGACGCCGACGGTGGCGATGCTGCTGAAGGCGCTGCGGCAGGCGTCGACGGCCTCTGCGGCTTCTAGCGGGATGGAACAGGCGGCCGACCGACTTATTTCTACTACGTCGCTGTCGGAGTCGCAGAACCTCGTCTTCGGTGCGTGTGAATGGATTAAGTATACACTTCGCCATATCTAATGATGGATATACTTTTACTTTCCATGTCCAGGGCTGCAACAATGCGCCAAGAACCATCACTCCCTAACGCTGAGTTTGTATGGGAAACTGCACCAAGCTGCGGCTATTTGCACCGAACCGTCGAGTAAAGCTTCATTCTTGGGCTTCATTGTCCTCCAAGAGAGCGTCCATCTGCTGGAGACGGCGCTGCAAGTGTCCACCCAGCGTCAAACATTGCTCAAGGTCTTCAACGCCAATAACGCCGTGTTGTCAGGGTATTTGGCAGCTCTTACAGCTGCAGATGGACCCCTTTTCAGCTCCGAAGTGGACACTGACAGAGCCAAGCGGACACTTGACATGATATCTCCTGTCCTCAAGAGTGTTCTCGTAGACAATTTACAACCAGAAGGGTCCAAAGCAGCTGTCTTGGACGCGTTGAGTCGCATCGCCTGGCATTTTGATGGACAATTGGACGGAACTGTGCGGACAAGTGTACTGTCCATCTTGGTGCAGGCACTGGAGCTCGTCCCGCACTCGCAGCTGTCCCAGGCGACTTATGTGGTCCATGTGGCGCTGGTGGTGGATCTATTGAACCCTTTTACTGCTCACACGAAACAGCAAGTGGCCCTAGCGGCGCGAACGGCGCGTTTCGTACTGGAGACGACGCAGATTTTGATCAGGAGGGACGAGAACGTCCTCCCTCTGCTACAGTCGCTGGAACAGCTGGCTCAGGTAGTTCCGGAGGCGTTCTGGTGCTCGGTTTTCTTTGTTTCGGCTGCGTATTTCCTGGTGGATAAGTGTGAAACCCCGTTAGAGCAGAAGTTGATGCTGCGTGTGTTGACGCATGCGCTAAAATTCGGACGTGATAGGGTTGCTGGTCAAGTGGGTGGACGTAGTGTGTACGTGGAGATTCTGCTACTTCCGTTGTCGTCTATGATAACGTTGCATGGCGACGTTGTACCTGAACTGCTTAACCTGGTGATTGAGATCAAGGCGAACAGGAAATTTCAGCCTCAGCAAGAGGTTGAAAAGAATGCTGCCCCGACAGAGTCATCGACTCATGCGAGCACGGTTGTGCGGCTGGTTGGCGACGAAGAGGTGTGCCGACATTGGCTGAATTCCCTGTTTTCGTCTGAGGGCGCAGCGTCAAGCAACTCGACGGATAAAGGGTTAGCAATGATTTTGGTGGCGCTGCTATCCGACGTACGGTCTTCTCTTTGTGAATGTGCGGCGAAGTGTTTGGAGCGTCAAGTGAACAGCAGCCCCAAGTTTTGGGGTGCTGAATCTACGAAGACGCTGGTGGCAAGTCTGGTGTTTCTCATTTCTCAGCACCCTCCTGAAAATGCGAAGACACCACCGCCAAGTCGCTTTGGCGAGTGGATGACCTCTTGCTTGTATTCTTTGGCAGCGCTGGCGGCTACGACTACAGATACCATGCGGATCGTACTACGTCTCATTGATAGCATGAATGGTACCTCGAAATTGCGTTCCATGGCACTCAAACTTATGTATGAAGTGTGGCGAAATGAGTCTCGTGTATTTCCGCGGCTGGAGGCTATGCTGTTTGAATCCACGTCCCCCGACCAAGATATAGAGCGCCACATTGTGAGGATGGCGACGATTAAAGCGCTGTGCGAGAAAGACGCAGAGTTGGGTGTGCAGTTCATTTCATCCATTCAAGGATTTCTTGAAGACGAGCTCGGGTCAGTGGTTTCCATGGCAATGGATGCTATCACGGCGTTATGTGGTGGAGACTGCTTGGACTTTTACGTTGCGTTCAAGATCATTGCCCAAAAGATGCGCAAGAACAAGGTGACATGCGCTGACGAGCCACTATTCCAGGAGCGTTTGTGTTGCTTTTACGCACTTGGCGGCGCTGAGAGCGCAGCAAATGAGAAACATGCATCAAAACTGCTCGACCAGGCTTGGGAGTTTGCAGACAGCGAACATCCAAAAGTGCGGAAAGCTGCTTATGCTGCTATGTGCAAGTTTCCGTTGGATATGTTAGGTCTAAGTCCGCCAGCTGATGATAACACGGACCCAAACAGTGATGATGATGATAAAATGACGGAGGAGGAAGTCGAAGAGCAACTCGATGATTTAATGCAGCGTCTGCAAGACGAGCACGATTTTGAAGTTCGTGTCGAGATTGAGAATTTGGTGACACGGGTTATTGAGCATGAGAGTACAAAGCTCACGGCTGGCGTTGGGCGAGGGCAGCGGATGGCGTCTGCAGCTTCAGGAGATAAGCGTCAGCAGCAGCAAAAAACCCAACAAACAGGATCGGTTTCTGTTGTTTCTGCCGCGGCCACCAAGGAGATGAAGGCGCTCCTTCCGTCAAGAACTGAAGTGCAAACCATGTTCCCGGCAAGTTCAAGTACTACTGACTGGAGCGGTTTTCTGTTGGCTTATCAACCAAAAACCGTAATTGATGCGACGAACGTTAAACGAAAAGACAAGCTTGTCCGCCTTGCGACGCAAAATGTGGACGAGTTGGTGGAAACAGTGACGACTGTGCTTCAGTCTATGGAACATCCGTGGGCATCGGCAACCGTATCGGCAGATGCTAATGGAACTTGCGAGGTGCTCTCGCTTCTTCAAGCGTTGATGGAAGGATGGAGAGGATTTATGGCGACATACATATCCTCGCTGGACGAGCTGGCGGAGCTCAAGACTCCTGTTGGTGTTGATGACGCCGACGTGGCCTTCCGTGTGTTCTCGGAAGGCGTTGCTGCCTTGATTGACTCACTGCTGCATGATACCCCAAACAAATCAGGGGGTGCTTTGGCTGCAGGCGCTTTGGTGGGACAACTGTGTGAATCCAGACATTGGCAGAACCCCCAATTGCATCAAATGTATGACGAGACTGTTGAAGAATTATCGCGTCGATTAGCATTGTCGATTGAGCAGGCTCGTGTGTTTTCGGCCGACGATAATGCTCGTGTGGCATCTATCGATGCCTCGACTGCCCTTCAGCTCTCTTTTGGTCGACGGAACGTTGATGCAAGTGAACATTGCAGCAAGTTCTGTATTCAACTTGAGAAGATCGAGAAAATGTTTACGGCTCTGTACTTCAACGCTTCAGATGAGTTGCTGAACGCATGTGCTGTGTTGGGATTGAGCCACATTGCAGCTCTATACACGGGTGGGGACGAGCTGGAATCTTTTGAAGTGACTCAGTGGAGGCAGCAACGCGTAAAACCGATTGCCGAGCTTGTCCTTGTGTCTTTCTTGCACACGAACCGTACAAAACATAGTTCATCGGCTTGCGGTGATATGGTATTCCCTCTGTGCGCGTCGACGGGAGCAAACATTTTTATTGAAAAAATTTCGGCTGGTTTTGAGCAGGTGTCGTCGTCTGGTGGTATTTTGTCGCGATGGGCGTCTTTGGTGGGGCTATCACAGTTAGCTGGCGGCTTCTCGAGTATTAAACGCTTGGACTGGCTTACAAATGTGCAAGGAGTTCTTACAGCTGTGTGGGAAGCAAATGAGTCTTCTAGTATCACTGCCATTGCGCTGGGACCCACGTTGCTGCAATGCGTGTATTTCAATTTGGCACCCTCGTCTAGTCTGGAAAAGTTTGTTTCCACTTGCATACAGCGTGCTTCCGACTTCGGCGCCGGTAGTCTTGAGAGCGGCTTTTTGGTGATGGCAACGGCACATGTGTTGTGCCGCTTGGATTCTTTTGGAGGCTTTTCCAGCACTACTCAAAACCAAACTAGATTGGTCGTTGAGCACATTCAAAGTTCACTTGGGGTTGGGAACGAATGTGATCGCGGACCACGTGCGCTGATGCTGTCCAGTATCGCAAACTTCTTCCACTTGACATTTGGTATTGCAGGATCATTTGTACCTGGAGATATAAACGTGGATGGAAAGGTGGAGCTTACACTTGATACCCACACTATTACTGCGTTAGTGAAACTTGCTCGAAATTCTACGAAGAGTGGAAGCCAAAGTGGCGTTTCAAGTGCAGTACTATGTGCTATTGCTCGCGCCGCTGACGGATTTTATATTTCTCACAAGAAGAAATCGTTCGACGTTGAAGTTCGCACGCTTCCGTCGAATAGGTTGTTGGCGAAAACACTCGAATGGCTACGGCAAACGAATCCATCAGATGGTTCATTCGATCCTGAGTTCTCGAATAAAGAAACTATCCCGGAGACTCGCACAGCGATTTCACTGCTGCGTTGTCTGTCTTCGGCGGGATCCGTGCTGCCATTGCTGGATTACGCTTCATTAACACACCGTGTAATGCTGCGGTTTTGCTCCGTTGATGCAAGCATAGCATGCATTCGGTTTGCAGCAACGCAAGGAAGCTGTGATGAACTTGTGGCCCGCGAGTTGCTGTCTAGCAGGTGGTTCGCGAATGCCGACGCAATTGTTCAGAGTGACCTGATTGCATGGATCTCGATAGCAGCTACTCGCGTCCCAATTGATGTGCTGCGGAATCTGTTGACTACTGTATTCGACCTTCTCAGGGATATCTGGCGTCGTGATGCCTCAAGCAAAAACAGTATCCTGCTCTTCGATAGCTGGACCTGGATGTTGTGCGACATCTTGGAATCTAAGTCAACTCGCCGTGTTCCTGAGAGCTCTTTGGAAATGGTCAACCAAGTCATCCTTGACAGAATGGTGGCGGAGCTGCCTTTTGAGTTACATGCGTCGCTCTTTGTGAAGCAATTCGCTTCTCGCGTTCTCTCAAAAGTGACCTACGGCGACCGGGGGCCTGCGGACACGTTTTTGCTGCCCACCGGGTCGAATTCCTCGACGTGGAGTTGGTGGAGAAACGGCATGTTCGTCGTTGAGCTAGCGAAGCTCAACGTTCTAGCCATCACTAAACGCGAGGCCTCACTGGCAATTCAATGGATGTTACGCCACGACTTCGAAGAATGGACGGACGCCAACCTTGTGGACATGCGCTTGCAGCCGCTTATCACCGAGGTTGGTGCACTTATTGCCCAGCATACGAGACCTGGGGACACTGTTTCTTCGCTTCTGGACGTCATTGATGCTTTCAGCCGGGGAATGTCTTCGCCTGAATTTTCTGTTCGCTCAGATGTCATCAAGCGCCGAGCTCTATTTGGAGTAATGGCGTGTGTTCTGTCTTGGAATTCGTCGCTGAATCACGAACAATACTTGCACAAGAAAGCTCATGCCGAAAGTAATGATACGGACACGGCGACGGATTTGCTACCTTTTGGCCTGATAGCGTGTGCCCACAGCGCGAAAACTGGATCGGCGCTGGGTGAGAGACTATTGGCATTGTTGCAGCAGTTGACTCGTCTCGATGTCGACGAAGCGACAAAATATTCTGGCATTTTGAAATTGTGTAGCCGGCAGATGTACGTAGCAGCAGATAGTTGGCATATTCCAAGCACGATGCCTGGGGAGATCAGAGAGTTTTGGAGTCTTAGCGAAGCGAGCTGAAAAAAGTTACAAGTTATGAAGCTCCGATCTATCTGTTGTCAAGGAATACCAACTCCAAATCTTTTGAAAGTGTTGATCTAAAGTGGACAATTCTTGAAGTGGTCGGTGGTGGTATGGAACGCTTCAGCGCTTTAGCCAGTTCTCATTCCAGCTCCCTCTTCACTGCGTTCAACTTACTCCCCAATAGAAATTTTGATTGCCATGGTTATGGCGCGATCAAGACTGGTCTTCATTCTTCAAGTTGCTTTCTCGGCAACGCAAGGACTCGAGTAGAAGCCTTACCAATGACTTACTTGTTTGCTCTCCGATGTCACTTCTGGGCAGAAATCCATTTGCGGAGCGACAACGGGTGTCTAGGGAAATGATGCAGCCTTTCTTGACTTGGCAGCAGCAATACGACATCGAAGAAAACATCGATGCCGAGGCAGAGGAGGGCGAATACGATGAGGATGAGGAGGCAGCGCACGCCGAGGAGAGCGACGAGGTTGAGTCGGAGGAGGATATTGGGGGCGAGGGAAGCTCTCGCCCTGAAGGTGATAGCAACGCTGACTGTGAAAGCGATGCCAGCGACGGAAATGTTGAGACAGAGGAACCTGATGTTGAAGTCGCGAGCGGCCGTGACGTTGGATTTGAGGCAAGGACGCCCGACGTCGCTAAGATCGTGCGCATCTTGAGGCAACTCCGAGGCGCAACAGAGGTCGTTCGTGTCAATCTGTGCGAACAACGAACAAGGTCGAGTGATGCCGACGATGAGGTCAAGTCTGAAGGTGCAAATCGCTCCGATGGCGATCACAATGATGACCCCAACGCTGGTAGTGAAGGACGCCGTTCGGCAATCGTGCAGGGCAGCACCGGATCCCCACGAGAGGTAAACGACGCCTATGAGGCTGCAACCTGCGCGACTCGCGAAGGGCGGGAGAACCAAGAGCAGAGCACTCGCTCGGTCAACGTCGCAGCACGCAAGGAGGTAATTGAACTCTTACAGCAGCTACTGATGGAAGAGTTTGACCGCCTCGAACAGGAGAGACAGCAGTCGATACAGCGATGGCGCGAAGAACATGTCCGTCAAATTGTCGAGCAAGGTGATGATCAAGATGGTGAGCGTACCGGGGAGCAATGTCGTCGGTCAGCGGAGCAGAAGCGCAAGCGCTGCTTGAATCAGTCAATGACGTAGCAGCAGAATAGGACAATGAGGTGCTGGGTGACAACCGCACCACCGAGTTGAAGACGCAGTTCAGGGACTAAATAGCTGCCGACATCCTTGACCTGCGAAAGCAGCGAGATGCAGATGCAGGTGCCATCCTCCACTGCATGGGAAAACTGATAACATGCCCCTTTAGTTTCCGAAGTTACTAGCCTTCAGCGAGTTGAATGGGCCAAAATTTGCATTTGGAGCTGACAACACAAGTTGCTTATCCTTGGTATATTGCTTGTATTACAGTACCACTCGCATGTTTTGATGAAGAATCGCCATTCACGTATTATCCATGCTCTGCCCCCGGCCTAAGCCCACCTATGCAGAAATTTGACGTACAAATTCAGGTCTAAATACATCAGTAACTTATCGATGAAAAATCGAGAACCTCTCTCTTCATCCCCCGACCCAGATTCGTCCGATTGCGTGAAGTCGAACACCTTCGCGGAATCTGTGGAGGACGATTCGTCTTCGGTCAGCTCGTGCAAGCTGTCCGGGTCAATCGTGATCACCATAGTCCCCGTCATGTTACCGTACTTGAAAGGGATTTTCTGGACGAATAATTCGGTCTCTTCGGTTCGTGGAGTTGGAGTCTTGGTGTTGGCAACCGCGACAGCGTCAATAGCGGCTGCAACGTCGTTGCCCACAGCGAGGAGGGTAATTGCAGTCGTTACCAAAACTTGAGAGGCGCGCATTCTTCTTGTTTGTGGGTGGCGGCAGGGGTTGGTCGCATCATGATAAGCTCTGCCAAGAAAATCGCGAAGTGAATAACTGGTCACTACTCCCTGGCTTGTCTATTGAATTCTGAAAGTTTTTGTGCAAAGTGACGTGAAAGTGGAGTACTGACCTGCTGTCAGCTCCGATCTGATCCTAACATACTTGGAACGTAGAAAACACGCAAGTAGTACATGTACATCGTTAAAGCAGTCTCAGAATCGGTCGGAGGCAGCTAGAATAGATTACGAGCGGCAGGGGTCCGCGCCAATACCGTAAACAGATTCACCAAGCTGGTCACGTAGTTGCATACGAGACACTAACACATGATGCAAGCATGGGTAGCCTAACATCGCACATATTTCTTTAAATACTTCTTACAAGATGAAGAAGTACCAAGGTAGCTACTTTGCGAGTGTTGTCCGAAGAGGAATACAGACAACGACAATGAAAGACGCCATACCACAAAAAACCGCCCAGTTTAGGTTGAAGTTTAAAAAACCAAGTATAACGTTTTATCCAATAGCATCGTCTTATTTTTTGACTGGATGCTAGACGTTAAGCAATTTTTACTGACTGCCTGCACTTATCGGTATTCTTCTTTTCTAATACAATGGCGTCCGGACAACGCTCGTACACCATGCGAACCAAGCGCAAAGCTATCGAGACTGCCGAAGTGATGGGATCAAGAGGCGCTGCGGAGCTGCTAAAAATCTCGCGTTGCACGCTGCGAGATTGGATCGAGGCTAAGGCAAGCATCGAGGAGTTCGACGGCCCTCAAACCAGCAAAACTCTGAAAGGGCAAGGCGCAAAGAGCAAATTGCCCTTTGCCCATGAGCTTGTGACATTCATGAAGGACGTGCGTCGGGAAGAAGAGGTAAAACAAACTTTTACTCTGCACAATTATAGGATGCTATTTTTTTTATTAGTACTTGTGTACAGGTCTCATGATACAGTACATGAAGGAGCACCAGCGTCGCTGGCTAAAAAGTTACCTAGCTGAAAAGGCAACTCCGGAGAAAGGGCTGAATGCGTTGATGAGGCTCTGTCAGCGGTTTGCAGCGCGGTAAGTATGATGTTTTATTTTTTATTTTCTATGCTGTTTTTTTTTAACGCAAATAAAATATGTTAAGTTATAATTTCACTGTCTAGAAGCCACAGTACACGAAAAAGAAAGCGGAAGACTTGTACGACACGCACTGGCAATTTGCCGTGCAATTTTGGAGTGACTACAAGTCGTTCCCACTGAGTGCTATCTACAACATCGACGAGACGGCTATCTATTTTGATATGCCCCCGTTCAAAATTTGGGCTGAAAAAGGAAGGAAGGGCTCTGCGAAAGCCAAGCGCATGCAGAAGCATTCTGGTCGTATGACTGCTGTTATCACAGCTCGAGCCGACGGTAAAACCTTTTTTTCTTTTTACTTCTTTTTATTTTTGCTAAAAAAAATTTAGGAAAAAAACTTCCAATTCTTTTTATTATCCGTGCCATGCCAGGCGGTCCGATTGAGAAAGACGAGCTAAGAACATATCCCCCGGGGCATGTCTATGCTGTGCAGGAGCACGGCTGGATGGACGCCCGTGTTTGGGCGATACACGTGCGTGAGCTTTTGCAATTTGAAATTGATGCACCATCAGTTTTATTGCTTGATTATTTTGACTCACATGTATTTAACGAAGGCATTGATGTCGTTTCCGAAACGACATCAGCTTTAGTCTGTCAGCTGCCAGCTAATAGTACGTCTGTCTGTCAGCCATTAGACGTCGGGGTAATGGGTCTCCTCAAAAAATAAATTACAGCAAAGTGGATCTCGGAGATCACATTGCCTGAGGATCAAGAAGAAGAAGAAAGAAAAGAAGAAGACGAAGAGAAGGAGGAAGAAGGAGAGGAGGAAGTTTTTGCGTGCGACAAGGAGGTTTGCACGCTTTTGGAGGAGTGCACCTGCGTCCCAGGCTGCACCTGCGACGAAGCGGACGGCGACGACAGGTGCATGCAATGCGCCAAGGACGTGGACAACGCAACCGGTGCAGACGAGGCGTGCGAACGAAGGCACAGAAACCTCTAGTGTGAAGCGGCAGTCTACAGAGGAGAAGCGGCGTGCAACGATTGAGCAGACGATCAGGGCCTGGGACGAGATGTCAAGCACCACGATCATTAAAAGTTTCGAGAAAGCGCTTCCTAAAAATCCCATAGTTGAATTGTAAAAAAAAACTGCATCTGTATTATTTTTGTGCATATCATCGGATTTGTTTCCAATTTTTCTACCAATCATATAGCTGGGCGGATTTCCATGTCGGGACTTGCTGGCTGGATTTTATATAGGAGATGTTTTTTAGCGACGGGCGTCTTTCATCGTCGTTATCTGTATGCACCAGAGATACCTGACAGATCCATGCGCAACAAACTGTTGATTATGGGTTGTCCGTGATTATGAACTATCCTGAGTGTAAAACTGGTACAGCGTCACAGAATCGGCTGTGCTCACACTTTGAGCGCAGTCTAAGCTGTGATTTGGTAGCACTTGTATGAGAGGAGGCTGTCGTGGAACACTCTTGACGACAAGTTGTTGTATTTTTTCTTCTTCTTACCCCTGCAGTCCTTGATCTGCTGTAAGTGTTGTATATGACTTCTATCTCACTTATAGTGAGGTCGCAGAAAGCCAACACACGCTGCTTGGCCGGAGCAGTCGAAAGTCGAAAGGTTGTTGTTCTCTTTCGGGTTGATTCAAGAATGAAAGTTCTGAGCCTAACTTACCCCTATAGTCAAGCTAAGTCACGATCAAATGCACGCATGGCATTGACCATGCTCGTCCATTGCTCACTCGCTACATCAACGGCCATCTCGTGCTTCACTGGTATCCTGTCTTGTGGCATATTGCTCCTGCCATAGTTCATCGTTGTACAGGCCTACGGGTCCTTATTGGCTAGCATTCACTGCTACACGTGACATGCCCTCCCTCAAGAGGAGATCCGGCCCACGAGCGAGTTTGTTTCTTTTTCTTGTGTTGTTTGCGTTGATGATCTCGAGTAATTAGGTCCTGGACGTATTTCAAATTTTCTTCTGGCTCCCAGGTCAGCTTGGATTGACCGAGTCATTTGACATGATACTCTTTTCTCCCTCGCTTGCAGCGATATCTTACAATGTCTTCAATCAACTCTCCTTCAATCCCATCTGGAAGCTTGACTCGGAAAATGTCTTGATCCGGGCGGTCGCTGGCCACTTACGGCTTTAGCAAAGAGGTATGGAACACGGGATGAAATTTGACTTTGGTCGGTAGTTCCAGTCGATGGTAATCGTGACCAACTTGCTCCACGATGCGGTACGGCCCGATTCATCTTGGACCTAACTTTTTCTTAGTCGTTCCCGCGTGAAAATCGGCTAAATTATTCGTTGATAGGAGTACACGATCACGAACGACAAAGTCCTGTGTCGGTCTATTGCGATTGTAATAGTTACTCATACGGTCTTGGGGAGCTTGAAGTCGCCGTCGAACACGAGCCAGAATATCTTTTTGTCGCTCCAGAAACTCACTTCCTATCCGTGGTTCATCGTTATCCAGCTCTTGGTTCACTTTGCTCACCGTCCTAGACAACACCGGGGTAGCTGGCATGTAGCCCATATCTGCTTCAAAGGGTGACATTCCAATGGACGCTTGATACCTTGCGTTGTATGCGAACTCAGCGAGAGAGGTGTATTTGTCCCAGTCATCACTGCTACTACTCGTAAACGCTCGCAAGTAATTCTCGATTGTTTGGTTCACTCGCTCGGTAACACCGTTGGCTTGTTGACGGAACGCAGTGGTCGACTTCTGGTGCGTTCCTAGCATCTCGCACAAATTTGTCCACAGAGCGGAAGTAAACTTTGGGTCCCTGTCGGACAAAACCTCTTCAGGTAACCCATGCAGCACGAACACTCTGTCTCGGTAAAGTTCAGCTGTCTCAAGTGCTGTTGCAATGGTAGTCGTCGGTAGAAAATGGACACGTTTAGTCAGTCGATCAATCACAACCATCATCGCGTCAAAGCCCTCATGTGTTTCAGGAAGCGCAACAATAAAATCCTTTGCGAGATGTGTCCACCTCGCAGTAGGAATAGTGTACGAGCGCAATAATCATGGGGTTTTGTGTTTCGGCTCTTTATTCTCTGACACACCTCACACGAGCGAACATACGCTCGAACGGACCGCTTCATATGCCTCCAGTAGTGGTCTTTCTCGACGAGTCGAAGGGTTCTCTCCACCCCAGGGTGGCCGTAACACTTGGCATCGTGAAACTCGAAGAGTAGTACGTCCAGTATCTCCGGAAGGTGCGGTAAAACTAGACGAGGTCGTTCATCGCTCGGCGCCTGATAGAAAATCTGCTTATTTGGCAACGTGTATCGCTCAACGTGACGAATACCTGACTTCTTGAGTCCGTCTACAGCATCTAACTGCTGTTTCAGTGCCACTGTAAATGAATCTTCACCATATCGACCCGTTGCTTCGTTCACCAGACCAGATATACCAAGCTCAAGACGATCTCGAACTTGTTTCCGTGTCATAATTGTGGCTAAAGTCATAGTAGACTCGCGCATAAAATCAGGGCGTCGCGATATGACATCGTGATCTGGCCGGTAGCCGAAATGACGCCCCCAGATGATGTGCATCGGGTGGCAGTCCGAGATGACACCCCCTAGGGACGGACATTGCATGTTTCGTGTTTGGCGATGATCCCCACCAGCGGTGGACCGGTTGGTGAGATATCACGCCTGAGATTGTAGGCTGCACCGCTCAACTTGAACGACATGAGCCTCGAGCTGTTCAAGCCACCCATGGTGCTGGCTGTGTAAGTCTTACACGAAGAGGAAGACAGATCAAGTCGTTGTGGTAGCCAAACTCTAACTCTTCAATCTATCACTTTGCAATTTTCTTCGTACGACTCGAATCCCCGGTCGAGAACGCCGGGGGCGCAGATCACATCGGCTACAGTGTTGTTTCGACCTTGTATGTAGCGAAATGTAACAGGGTACTCGCTCAGTTCATCACACAACCGAGCAATACGACGCGAGATCGATTTCTGTGTGAAAATCGTCTCGAGAGAGCGGTGATCAGTCTCGACAATGAAAGGCTTGTCAAGTAGATACACTCTCCACAATCGTAAACCGAAAAGAATCGACAATAACTCTTTCTCGCGAATAGAGTAGTTTTCTCGGCGTCTTTATACTTTCTGCCACCAAATGCTATCGGTCGTTCAACTAACTTGTCACCCCTGACCTCCTACTGAAAGAGGACCCCGCCCACAGCGTGATCACTCGCATCCATCCGTAATCCAAATGGTTTGCCGAAATCAGGAATGGTTAACACAGGAGTCGACGCAATGTTGTCCTTTAGCGATTGAAAATGTGCACGAGCTTCGTCATTCCAGCTGATAGCCTTTTTGGCATTTCCCTTCAGCATGTCGAACAATGACCCAGTGTCAGACGCGAAGTCCTGACAGAATCTCTGCACATAGACCGCAGCACCCAAGAACGACTGCAGTTCGTTTCGGGTACGTGGCATCGGCCACTCACGCAATACCGTCACTTTCTTCGGGTCAATTCGAACTTCGTTGCGTCCAACATAACCGCCAAGGCAAGGAATTTCCTCGACGCAGAAAACACATTTGCTGAGTTTCACGTAAAACTTTTTTTTACAAGTCTCGTTAGCACTCGATTCAAAGCTATAAATGAGATTCCACTGACTTTGCTTTTGAGTAGACATAGATGTCGTCAAAGTAGCACTGGCAAATTTCATCTAAGTCTGTCGATACACGACGAATTCCCTCATTGAAGGTGACCGGCGCGTTGGAGAGGCCCATTGGCAACACAAGATATTCTTACGAGCCATCCAGCGTTTGAAATGCCGTGTATGGTATATCACAGTCTCGCATACGGAGTTGATAGTATCCACTTAGAAGATCCATACACGAATAGCAGAATGCACCCTGCAACTTCTCAATGATGACATCTTTCCTCAGCATGGGAAGCGTTCATTGAACTGTGTGAGAGTTCATCGCGCGGTAGTCGTGTACTATCCGCCACCCCATTGGTTTCTTCACACAGAAAGTGGGAGCTCCATGCGGGGCTTTTGAAGGCCGTATCATTCCAGCAGCGAGAATTTCGTGCGCCCAGTCGAGAAATACTTTTTCTTGGCCGAGAGACTGTCTCCGTTGTCGCTGGAATATGGACTCCTTGGTGTTGACCTCCGTCTCGTGTTCACCGTGCTCGCGTGGTGGTAGACAAGACGGAAGTTTCTGTTCGAAGACAACTTTGTGCTTCAAAAGCACAGGATAAACTGGATGATCGCAATACGCTTCAATATCCACAAGTTCAGACTGTTTCCCACTCTTCTTCTCCGTTTTCGGCCGAATGACGAAGATGTATTCAATTTCTTTCGGTTTTCGCAGCATCCGCCTAAACGGTTTCGAAGTGATGTACTTGGTCGTTCCCGAGGTTGCGGAGTAGTACGCTTGCTTGAAAGATTCAACACAGCCCTGCTTCTTTTTCGGAGACACGGGGTGTCGTTGCCCTCCTCCTTTCACAGTTTCTTCTCTTTGTTTTATTTTTTGTTGTCGTTTTCTCGTTACCCGAGTACGAGTCGAGCATCACCCGCGGCTTTGCACGTTCCTGCACCCAATCAATTTCAGGGTTTACGGCCTTTAACCAAGGTATTCCCAGTAGGGTGTCTTGGCCTTCAGGTACATCAATCACGAGGAAATCGTTGGTGTACGGCTCGAAGTCGTTCATATACACTGTCAGCTGAACTGTCTTGGTCGGTACAGTCAACTTCTGCTTGGCAGCAAGTGTTATCTCCATGGGTTTGTGATGATCCACAACTTTCTCCCACAATCAATTTGCCGTGCGAAACCTTGGACTGACACCGTCCCTCGAAGCTCCACTGTCGATGAAATTCGAATTCAAGATGCAAAGGTCTTGTGCCGAACAATGCACCGAACTTCGAGTGTGTAACAAACACAATAAATTTTGGTTGGACTCTTTCTCTGGTTTGGTTTGGTCCTTTTCGTCTTGATCATGCAGGTTTACATCACGCATAGCACACACAACGTCACCGATGGGGTCGAGCTGCTCGTCCTCCTGTCCACTAGAGTGCTCGGCCTCCAATGGACGGGCTAGTTTGACTGCCCACCAGTAGACTACGAGCGCTTCTGTTCGTCGCCGAAATCTAACGCCCCCCAACAGCGCATAGATTTTACTGTGTAGTTGTTGCTTGCGTTGCAGGTTCCGTTTTTTTTTCTTTCGGATGCAGTATCCAACAGTCCTCTGCTTTGTGAACGCCACGTCCGCAATGAGAGCAAAGCGTTCCCGGTGCACGAGATATTCCATCTCCATCGTTATTTCCGTGATGACCGGTTTTCCCATTGCCTTGTTTTGGTTTTCCACCTTTTGATTTGTTGGCAGAACCCCCATCGTTTTTGCTGGATTGACCAGTAGCAACTGGTTTCTCCTGCAACTGTGGCGAGGTCGGTGAACCTTTTCCGCCGCAAGTGTATAGTGCGGTAGCCCAGGGGACCCGGAGAGCCAATAAACTCTCCGGAACTGGGGTCAGAAACTCTGAAACGTGAATGTTTCCAGAGTTGGCGTGTGGCCCTTGTGTATCCTCTTTGGTTCGATCTTGGTGGCAACCTGACAACCTGCCGAGTTGGTGGTTCGTGTAGGCCTTGAGCGAGTCGGGCGTGTCGCTTACTGTCTGAAACGCACCCTTTTCGACCAGGAACAAAGCCCCAGAACACACTCCCTTGTAAGATAGCCAAGATATAGAGTAATATATGCAAATATACAGCCGCTACTTATTCTTTAAGACCCTTGAGCGGTGGGTCTATCACCAGTCCACTGAGTATACGCTCCAGACACTGGTCAGTCTGAAACGCACTCTTCTTCTCACGCGCACCACCCTCTAAGAGGGATACAATACTCTCGAATCTCTGAAACGCAGTCTACTAATACACTTAAAGGGGGCTACTAAACCCTCCAAGCAGAATCGTTAACATGAAATGGGAACCCCACTCTAACCTTCACGCAGTAGGCCCAACTAGGATATGGAATGCCGTGGATCAACTCTGAAACGCCGTCGCGTACGATCCCCACAGGCAACTTGGACTTGAAGCTTGGGAGGAAGTACGCGGCGTCCTTATATCCGCGCCCTTGTCCTAGCAGGCCACCGAACGAATTCGACTTGTGCTCAACTTGGTAAAACTAACTCTGTTTGTTACTCTCTACTTCGGCTATCTTCTTTCTGAATCTTTCAATATCTTCTGGGTAATTATCTTGTGTTCTGTATACCTTTGGGGGAGTTCACTTGGACTTTGTATGGGGTAGGTACACTTCGTCAGCTGCTGACTGGGACCTCCACGTGCTTGGTCCGTCTCTTCTGCTCTGAAACTGGACTTTTGGCCGCACAGTTCTTCGTCGTACACGCTGTACACAGTCGTAGGATGTCTTGGCTTGCTGCTCTTGTGTCTGGGTAGCTTGATAATGTCCACAGCAGCCGCTAATCTCTCAACCGAGGCTTGGAATCTCCGAAACGAGGCCATGTATCTCTGGAACGGGGCCGGTTTCAGACTTTTAGGGGTCAGTTTCAGACTTCTAGGAGTCTGGATCGTCGGTTCCAGACTTCATTCGTCTTCAACATCATCACGACACATTGCTGGGTGTTCTTGAACACCTGGTAGTCCACACACGTTCGTATCTTGAGTCTTGGTGGATCTTGTGGGTCTTGTTCTTCATACTTTCTTGCTTGTGGCTGTACTCGAGTGGTTCTTGGGCCTGGAACGGTGGTATTCTGTGCCTTGAGCCAAGGCGATACGGGTTGTCTGACACGTTCGTGCAGACAATCTATGCTTCTACTTGGCGACCCGTGTTCAGGACGGGGGCGGTTCCGGACTGAGTGCATGCGTGTTTCAGAGTGTGCATCTCTGGAACGCGCGCTTCCGGAATCTAAGGGCCCATCCTTGGCTCGCCACACATTCACCATTCAAAACACACACTCTTTCCACAAAGTGTCGCGGTAGATCCACTCCACATCCACCAATCGAAACACCGAAACTCCACTGTCGCAACCGAAAATCGGCTGTCCCAAAATGAGGGAAACTGCCTCGTGTCATGTACCACGCGTTGTCGTGCCCAACGATGTGAAGTTGCGGCAAACAATCATCAGTGAGTGTCGCAATTCCGACTACGGTGGCCATCCTGGCGCCGAACGTACGTACTTGACACTTGCGAGAAGCTGGTACTGGTCGAAGATGCTGAAGTCGATCCAGAAATTCATTGCGGACTGTGAACCTTGCCGGCAAAACAAACCCCGACTCGCAAAGCCTCCTGGTCTGCTTGAACCATTGGCAGTTCCCGATGAACGATGGCGATCAATCTCAATGGATTTCATCACAGACATGCCGAGAACCAAGAATGGAGTTGACTCTATCTGGGTTGTGGTGGACCGATTGCCCAAACGATGTCACTTTATGCCGACAACGAAGAAGGTAATAACGGAAGGTGTTGCCCGGCTCTTCATCGACCACATATGGAAACTACACGGCATGCCAACAAACATTGTATCCGACGGAGACAGAAAATTCGCGCCCGCTTTCTGGCAACACGTCTTTAAAGCTATCGGTACGAAGCCGAGCATGACCGTGGCACATCGAGCTCAAGGTGATGGTCAAACAGAGCGTATGAACCGAACACTAGAGGAATACCTCCGATGTTTCGTGGGGCCGATGCAGGACGACTGGGATATCCATCTCGCTAACGCTGAATTCGCTATCAACTCGACGGTTAACTCCAGCACGAAGCTCGCTCCTTTCGAAGCTGACCTTGGATACATTCCATTGAACCCACTACAACTGGCGGCTGAACAACACGTGAATGTGCCCAAGAATCGACAAGGCGAGGAATTCCACGTGCACCAGGCAGCTATACTGCTACGCTACCGGGAAGCGTTGGCACAAGCTCAAGAAAGGATGCGCGACATATACGACCGAAACCGAGTGGAACAACAGTTTAAAGTGGGCGACCGTGTCTATTTGAGTACGCAGCTCTCGACCGGAAGCACACGGTCCTGCCGAACTCATCCAAGTTTGGGCCAAAGTGGATGGGGCCCTATGCAATTATTCGGAAGGTTCACAACCACGCATACGAGTTGAATATCCAAGCCGGTAATAAGCTACATCCTGTATTTAATACGGGATCACTGAACCTGTACACGGAGAGGACAAGGTTGTCGCGGCCTAACGAAGTAATTCTAGCTGATGGAACAGATGGACAGATCGTACAACACATCAGGGGAAAACGGAAGCACAGAGGGAAGACGCAATTTCTTGTGGAGTGGGTGGGTGAAGAGAAGGCTACATGGGAACCGATCCAGAATTTATCACAAGTACCGGACCTCATCGCAGATTTCGAAACCAGCCGGAGAAAGAAGAGCAGAAGAAGATGAACACCAAATAAGGGAGCCCAAACGCCAACATGTTCTCGATTACATCCCCTTAAAGTTACTCCTGCTGCAGCTGTCGTTGACGCTTCTTACGCTTGTTTTCCGTTTTGGACTTGCGCTTACCGCCGTGGAACTGGAATGTCGAGTCCAAATCCACAAAGCTCATCCACTTGACCTGTTTCACCCACAAGTAGTTCGAGAGAAGGTCGATCTCGTAAGGTGGCATCAGCTCTTCATCGTAACCGTCAAGGACGAGAGGAATCATGTTTGGACCACGCGCGATGATGACGAAGCAATGCCCCACGTAGTTGTCTCCAACGCTCACCAGATAGGTCCCTTCCTGGAGCGTCCGGACGAAATCTTCAAGGTTCTCCACGTTCCCGTACGAGCCGTCAAGTGCGTTGCTGAACAGGCCATTGTAATTAAGAGCACGTTGTTCCTCTGGAGCTTGCGGAAAAAAAGCGGTCACATCCGCTCGCTTGATGCCGCACTCAACCTCTGGATTCTCCGCTTCAAAGCGGTACCACATGTCCAGAGTTATCATACCTGGGTGCCCCAAGTTGTGACACACCACACGGATGGCGTCCATGAAGCACAACCCGCTATCTGAGGCCCTGTCCCGCTCACGGAAGTGTTCGTTGTAGAACTGCTTCCAGGGAACACGCCGCCCGTCGGGTCCCCACTGGTCGCCCTTCTATGTGTCGATCTGTGCACGCAGCTCTGGGTATGCCACCAGTTCTTCCTGCCAGACTCAGCTCAGCGGCCGGGGCGACCCAGACCACTCGTCCAAGTAACAGCGATGGGGGTCGTCGCCAGTGACATCCTGCAACGACTAAATGTTAGCCGTTTGGGTGTAATCCCACGGCGCACTGGGGTCGTATCGGTTGCCCTGGTTACTACTCGGGTGCGTCGTGGGAGGCTCCGGCAAATCTCATGGGTGAGAGATGGAGTCCGCAACGCGCTCACCAAGACGTTCAGCCACACGCTCAGCTACTCGCTTCGCGATGAGCTTGCTATCATCGCTGCAGTCGTAATCGCTAGCCTAATCATCAAACACCACGCGCTCCGACACCTGTGCAGATTCTGACTCCACAGTAGGCAGCGACACAGCAGCAGGAAGCGACTTGACACGGGACACCTGCTCCACAGCAGGCTCCCATTCGACACCAGGAGCGTCATCATCATTGGAAGCAACAGAACCACAACGAGAACTTGAACGAGAGCGAGAAGCCTCCAATTGCAGCGAACGAGAGTCCATTAACGATTTAGCCTGCCGAAACGCGACGCCGAGCGAATCAGACGACCAGAAACCCGTGGACGAAGCTGGAGAGCACGGTGGCGGCGGCGCGGAGGCCGGAGCGGCAACAACAGAGCGAGGGTAGGGAGCGCCAAGCGACAGGAGAGCAGCAGCAGCAGCAGCCGGTGGAGTTGAAGCCATCGTGAAACCTATCCAAGTCTCGGTTAACCAGTCCAAGACGAAGGTAACCGCGTTCAGACGAATTCCGATGAAGCCAGCTCCGGACGTACGCGCGCTTTTTCGAGAATGGTTGGATTGGAAAGGCGCAAAGTTTGCGGGGTGGGTGAGTGTATCTTGATAGGCAGAAATAGTATTTTGTTAGCCAATTAATGACCGATTAATAAGCGCTTGGCGGTCGGCAGAGTCAGCTCTGGCTCTACCGGCCGCACGCGAGGGGAGGCAGTTTCCATCTTTCGCTCCCCCAAGCCAGCACGTCCTCGGTCGTCCTGATAAATCATTGCATATTACGAAATGGGTTTCAGCCTACTGGTCAAAGTCATAGTCGGAGTCAATACAATATCGAGGATCCATGCCGCCTCGAGCAACGAGGACTCGTCTTTGTCGTCTTCTTCGTCCTTGTCGTCCAGTGTCTAGTGATTTGAAAAAAATGTATTTGCAACGATTGCTTATACTACTGTAGTAATTCCTACATCTTTCCAACCATTGCTGTAGTTCTCGGGATTGTGTTTGCGTTGCAGTCCGTATTACTCCACCTTTCATTTGATAGACATCCTCTTCTTAGGACGGCACCGACTGCTTTTACAAACGTCAACGGATATCATTTATTGGTAGAGGCTACAGTTCCCCAAAGAGGGCCTTAACCTTGAAGTAGCACTCGCCAAAAGCTGAACAACGCCGCTATCAGTCCTGGACTGAGCCGGTGCACGACAACATCGAGGCCTCGTCCTCACCGAAAAAAATATCCAGCTACTGTAGCCACATCACCATGTACAACAACAGTAATATGCTGGCGACAGGACCGGCTGATCGCGCACCATGGATCATGGTCCATGGTATCCACGCCAGCGTGGCGCAGTCTCCAACCTAAGTGTCGCAACCGATTCTTTTAGTGGCCTCGTTGTGGTTGCAAGTCCAAAGCATGCTGGCTGCCGGTCTCCTCCTCGCGCACTTGCCCACAAGCTGCTACACATAAGATCGAAGGCATTGCTCCAGCCGTCGTTGATTGCCAGCGATGGCAATGCATCCACATCATGCAGCCGCACGATTTACAGTGTGCGCCACACCATCTTATGCGGTGGTGAGCTCTGATTGGCTACGATCTGCGAAGGAGTGTCACTCTAGTCGGCTGCTGCCACACGCCGCGGCGCAGCTGGCGTGAACCCGCCCAAGAGGCCGCTCTGGCGTGGTGAGCTGGTCGTGGCGCTGACTCCAAGTTCGGCGACGAAAACGCAGTTTTCAACTCCCGAGATATCCATAGAGAATGATACTGGCGCCCGATCTGAAGCGTTGTTCATCGCACGTGACGAAACTCGTCGTCACCTCGCCGTGAGGACACCTAAAAGACCAAAACTCAGTACAAGACGTTTTGCCTGTCCGCCCCAAAGGACGAAGCCATCCATCGCATCCACACATGCAAACTTTTCACGTGGTTTCGAACGTGGGCGGTTTTGCAGCGAAGCCTGGATTCTATGCCAAACTGCAACTGATGCTTGGAGATGAGGGGTTATAGCCAGCCCGCCGTTGCCACTTGAAGACGTCTCTCTTGCTCTCACTATAGGTCGTTGCAGCATGAGAGCGGCCCGTTTTTCCGCCCTCTCGGGTCTGTGTGAGCTGCTGTACTCTCGCCACACTCTCGTCCCTTCGAGTCAGTCAGTCGTCCCCATAGTCGAGAAAGCGCCGCCTGGGGGACGGCACACTCCAAGCGGTCCCGCTTACACAACAGCACCAAGCACTAAAGGCCATGAGGAGCGACTTCATCGGCGGCGCCATCGCCGTCATATCGGCCTTCCTGTCCATCTTCGGCGTGAACCTGCAGAAGTACTCGCACGACAAGGAGGAGCTGCGCGCCGTGCCCCGCCCGTACACCATGCGGCCGATCTGGTGGGTGGGCATGATCTGCGTCGTGGGCGCGTCTCTGGGCGACTTTCTGGCGCTGGGCTTCGCTCCGCAGACGCTCGTGGCGTCCTTGGGCGGCGGCTCGACCATCTTGGGCAACTGCCTCATGTCCCACTTCTGGCTCAAGCAGAGCTTGTATCTGACGGACATCATGGGCGTCGCCTTGGTGTCGCTTGGTGTCGTGGTGTTAGCTGCCGCCAGTGAAGAGGACGAAGGCCACTACCAGATGGACCAAATCTACGCGCTCATGGAGGCCGCGCCCTTTATTCTCTACGCGCTCATCACGACCGCTTTCGTCATGACGCTCTACATGCGCGCACGACGCTCCAAAGCCCCCGCGCTGCGTGTGGCCAGCACGGACAAGGAGGACGCGCGCGTGGACGATGTGCAGGAGAAGAAGCGAGAACTGGCAGCCAAGAACAAGCAGCAGGAACAGAAGAACTCCGAGGAGAGCCCGGCGCTCGATGAGCCCAAGCACAAGGGAGCCATGATGTCGCCCTTCCCGTCGCCCATCTTCGGTGACCACTTGTCGCTGTCTCCCATGGGGAAGCGACTGCCAGGAGAGGAGGACGACCATCTGGAGGAGATCGAACTGTCGAGTCTCAAGATCGGCAAGTACGACGAGAGCGAGATCGAGAAGCACACGCTCATTATCGACCCCAAGCTGCCGCTCTACTGGGCTGCCATCTCGGGAACTATTGGCGGCCAGTCGGTGCTCTTGGCCAAGTGTGTGGTGGAGCTCATTTCGTCCACCGTCTCGGGCGACAACCAGTTCCAGTACTTCGGCACGTACGTGCTGTGTGCTGGTATGGCTGGCACGCTGTTGACGCAGACGCATACGTTGAACTTGGCCACCATGTGCGGAGACACCATGTCGTCGTACCCCGTGTTCCAAGGCTTCTGGATCACCATGAGTAACATCAGCGGTGTCGTGTTCTTCCAGCAGGCGCACAGCTTTACCAAGACGCAGTGGATCATGTTCCCCGTGGCCATTTTGCTCGTGGCGCTGGGTATTTACCTCGTCTCGAAGCACGAGAAGTTCGGCAATTTTGTCAAGTACTCGATCGCCATGCCCATCAGTCTCAGCTCTCCGCGCCAACACGACATTGTGGCGCAGTCGTTCGTCTTCCGGGTGTCCACGCCTCAAAAGCTGCATGAAGAGGACTACGCCAGCAGCACGGAGAGTAGCGACAGCCCCGACGAGCACTCCCGACGGACATTGGAAGTAGTATAGGCGACGATTGCCACTCTTTAATGAACACCCGGAAGAAGGGGGCTGAAGTTACTTGGTGGCATTGCGTGTCAGGATGCATGTAGTAAATATACTGTTCGTCGCGTGATTCGACATGGTTTGAATGTCTTGGTTCCAGTAGCAGAATTCTAATAACGTCTAAGTGTCATCATGCTTCGGTGCGTGAGTCGCTGGAGATTTTACGCTGCCCTGGAGGTGAGATAAAGCGATGGTGGCTTTCTCGTGGGTCGGTTCCAGCTCAAGAATTCGGCGCAGCTAAGCACGAAAGCAACAAGAAGGTTAATCTCCATTAACAACATTTTGAAGATGAAGCAGAAAAGATGGACACACCAGTCGCTTTGCCATCTGCCGTCGATCCAAGTGGAGCAATGCTAACGAGGAATTGTAGATCGCCTTGATGTTGTCTGGCTGGATGCGCTTGGCTTGACCAAACGACTCGAGCGCATTGGAAAATTTGTTCTGTGCCATCAACGCCGATCCAAGATTTACGTAAAGCGAAGCGAATTCTCGTCCTCCAGGAATGACCAAAGCTTTTTCGTAGCATTCGATCGCAAGCCCGAGATGGTTTTCCTTGTGGTGTTGCAAGCCTTCAGCATACAAAGTCTGGATCTGTTTCAGGGCTTCGGGATCAGGAGGCTTCACAGTCTCGGTCAGGTGGTCAGGTTCAACTTCACTGGTGCTTGTGGCAATGGCTTGTTTGAACATCGACCATCCTTCCAATTGTGACGACCTGCTCGGGCTTAAGAGCTGATTGTTCGTTTCCTGGCTCTGGTGTTGAAAGCCGTTTGGTCGAGTCTTGGCGAGAACCTTCTTGCTACCCGTTGCGAGAGATACAGGAGATACTGCAGTCACAGACCTTCGACTCACCGACTTCAGACCCACTTCTCTTCGATCACGCTGGTTATATCCTAGGTTTTGAAGCTGCTGATGAGCACGGGAAGCCAACGGTTTGCGCTTCGTTTTGACCCTTTCACGCTTAGATCTCCGCCGATCGCTTTCGCCACCGTTTGTCTTCATAAGTCCTTTCACTGCCATTTTGCCTGATACGTTTCTAAGTGGCCGGGCATACTCGCGACGAACTAACAGCCCCCGAATGTGGCGCTGTATGGTGGTGGCTGCATTTTCTTCCTCTGAAGTCGAAGCTGATCGAAGTGAATTGGTATCTGGGATTTCGTGAAGCATTTCGATCAACTCGCTGTCAGACCCGATTTGACTACTACATCGGCGACTCGGCATCTTCTTGTCGCCATCCGAGTCACCATCAACAGTAATGTCGAAGTCATCTTCGTACGACTCCTCGTCTTCATCTTCCCCTTCTTCCTTCTCCTTTTCCACTTCCTCGTCTCGAAATTCCTCATTGTGCACAGAACCTTCGTCACTACTCGTGGTGCTTTCCGCAGCAACATTGTTTTCGATCACGGGAACTTCTTCTATATCCAATGACTTTGAAGGCGGTGCCTCAGGCGTTTTGGAAGTGGGTGCTTCTACAGCAGAGGCCAAACCCGTAGGAGGTAGTCTTGAGGTTTGGACGCGATAATTTTTCTTCGTGACGCAAAGCTTTCTGCGCACACCTCCAGCACTGAAGCTTCCTCGATGTGGCAACCTCTTCGACAGTGGTGAAGGTTCCACAAAGATTGATCCACCAGAGTATATTGCCGCTGTAAGAGATCTGGGCGTCAGATCCAGAACCAACGGCCTTCGTGGCGGACTTGACACGGGTCGATCACGCAGCTCTTGTTGTTCACTGGTTAATGCACTATCGTTCTCGACTGCCGGTAGTGGCGAAATCTCGGGCTTCTTTAATTTCTGCGAGAAAAGCAATTGGTAATTTTTGGCACTCAACGCAGGTGGAGCTACGTCGAGTGACAATGCTTGCCGTGGTCGACTTTCTGGTCCCCATTTATCCGACGATTTTGCGCTTGGTGATGGTGATTGTCTCGGTTTCGTGGTAATGGCTGCGACTAGCATATCCGTGTACGTAACTGATTGTCGACGCACTTTCGCTACCTTCTCGGCTTGGTACGCCGAAATAATGGTAGTGTTCTTGGAGTTCGTGAGCGCATGAAGTAGGTTCGATGCCAACGTTATCAAGCGGTCTTCCCTAGCGTGAACTACAGTGGTTTTGTGGAGCAATTTCTCGAGATTACACTGCATAGCAAGCGTCAGTATGCTGTATCCATCGGACGAACAAGGCAAAATAACTACTAACCTCACTCATCATATATGCGTACACCGACGATTCCTCTACCAGCGCTGTCAAAATACTCATTACGCAGATCTATAAAGCGAAACGTAAGAATTCAACATCTACCTGAGCGCTACCCAAGGTCGAACAACTGGTATTGTCGGTAACGTACCTGCAACCCAGTATGGAAGCGAAATTCGCGCATGATGCTCGCCAGTTCGGGTATGATCCCTTCGTCCACCATTGCTTTGAGTTCTGGTCTCTTTCCGTTGTCATCTCTCTCGATAACGTTGATAAAGCGCAAGACGGTATGCAGAATGTCCAGCTGCTGATTCAATTGCTGCCTGCTAGCTTGAAGCGCTCGAACAACTGCGCCAAAATGCTCCTTGCTGACACTAACACGGCGTTGTCTCGCTCCCTCTGCTGCTTCTCTCTCCAATAACTCTAACGATGGTCCAATTGGAAGTTGGCGCGCGAAGCGACGACTAGTTTGTCCTGCTAGTCGTAATGGTGCACCACGTTCGACTCCTTCTGGAGGAACATAATGGAGTGAATTAGTTGCACCAAGGTGTAGTGGCTCCAGTCTGCTATCCGCCGCCGATGGACTTCGCGACTTAGTTAACACGTCCAGCAAAAAAGCACTAGCCTTTGATCGAGGCGCGCGTGTGGGGCCAGCCACTTGAGGGGTAATGTGGACGATCGTTGCGGACCGTTCCTGCAGAAATCTCGGCCGCAACGCCTTGTCACCGCCGTCCTGTACCTCTTCCTGGGGCGAAGGCAAAACCATTCGATACACGGCGCTGGACGACCGTCGTATCAAGCACTGGCGCGGACGAAACTGCTTCATGGGCTGGACATCCATCACCGCCATAGTGTCCGAGAGCTCCATCGCTGGCTCCACTTGCATTCTTCCCACCACTTCCTCATCCTCGTCCTCAGCTTCTTCCACCAGTGCTTGAACCATCGTGTTACCCTCTCTGCCCACTCCCCGAGGCATCATGACGGCTCACCTTTCTCGTTTTGCACCTCTACGAATGGCACAAAACTTCAACTAGTAGACCAACATTGAAAAAACATGAGCATAGTAGTATAAACGAACTCGTGAAAATAGACAGGAGTTACGGCGAGCACCTCTACTAGCTCGAGCGCTGCTTCTTGGTAGAAGACGACGACGAAGTCTTCGATGAGCTGCTGCGCTTCTTGCTCGAGCTTGAGCTCGACGTCTTGCTGCGGCTACTACTGCTGCTGCTCTTGCTCTTGGACTTGGAGCTTGACGAACTGCTCTTCTTAGCCTTCTTGGCGAGGTCGTCCTCGTCCTTGCTGCTCTTGCTCTTGAGCTCGTCGTTTTCGCGCTCAATCATGCGAGTAAGCACCTCACCACGCTTTTGAAGCTCGCCGATGGTGCGCGACTTGAAAAACCAGTCGAATCGGAATTGCCACGCCTTGCGAATCTCGTCGCGAATTTCACCCCAGTGCTCCAGCGGCCCATACTTGTTCATCATAACCACGAGGAACACATCTTCATCCAGGATGTAGCCCTTGCTTTTATAGCCTGCCGGGTAATGCAGCCGCATGTCACGCAGCGGGTGGCTGTATCTGCTGCACTTCCGCGCGAGCGCCTGCTTCACCACTTCGTTGCGCTCCAGGCGCTTTTCGCCTCGCTCGATCTTCTCAATGTACTTGGCGTGGTCCTTCAGCTCCGTGAAGCGATCCCAGAACGTATCATAGTATCGTTCCACCTGCGCAGGATCCTTACCGAGGACCAGCGACACTTCCTCGCACACGCGCGTCTTGTCAGCACGGCCATAGCGTTCGCAGCTAGTAATAAACTGCTTCAGGTTTTGGCGGGTCCAGTCACCAAAACCTTCCTTTTCAAGAGCCTCAAGCTCCTTGACATCTGCAGCGTTCATTTCCGTTTCATTCAGCTCCTTCTCAAGTGCAGCAGAGCGCGCGTCGTCGCCTTCACCGTCATCCGCAGAGTTCTCGGCAGAGTCTTCACCCTTCGACTTACGCGCCTTAGCTCGAGTCTCGTCGGTCTTGGCTTCCTTAATAAGTCGGGTCAGCTCCTTCCGGCGGTTCTCAACCTGCGTCTTCTTGGTGAGCAGCGCCACCATACGATCCTGCTGGAAAAACTGGTAGTCATGCACAACGGGCACCTTTGCTGCATCGGAGCCGGATTTCTTGGGTTTCTTCGGCTTCGACAACCCAGCTTGCTGGCGGTAATACTCATCTTCATTGTAGTTGGACTTGCGTTCACGCTGCGGAAGAGCAATAAACGTCGACGGCAAGATATCGCCGTTGTTCGTGTCCTTCGAGAATACTTCACCCTCAAACTCGTAGAGGCTGGAGACATTGGCATTACCATTTTCTCCAGACAAAGAGAAATTTGCCAGGTTGTGCTGCATGTCAGCAGCAATCTTGCCTTTCATGGCCTCCGTGCGTTCCTCACCCCGAGCCAGAATAGCGTCGATATCCTCGTCCGTGATCATAGATCCACGCGCGTTAAAAATCTCGTCAGCACCGAAACGGACCATGGTCATAAGTTCGTCCTTCGAAAGCTTGCGGTTTTGTTGCGCGAGACGGCCCTGCTGAATAATAGCAGCATCGAGATAAAGCTTACGCTCAGCACGCTCCACGATCTTCTCCTCCACCGTACCATCCGTGATGAAACGGAAGACGCGCACGATCTTCGTTTGACCGATGCGATGTGCGCGATCCATAGCCTGCAGATCCACCTGTTGCCGATAAAGTCATGCGATGTCGTTAGTCAAAGAAGTTAAGTGACAGCAATGTACCACAACGAGAAAACGAAAAACAACTCTACCTGTGGATTCCAGTCAGAATCAAACAAGATGACAATGTCTGCTGTAGCCAAGTTAATACCAAGACCACCAGCACGCGTACTTAGGAGGAAGCAGAACTTGGTACTTCCTGGAGCGTTAAACTCCTCCATCATGTTGTCACGGTCTTCGCCCTTTGTGGATCCATCCAGTCGGCAGTAGTCATGGCCGAAGTAGCGCATGTAATCCTCCAAAATGTCCATCATAGACGTCATCTGACAGAAAATCAGCACACGCGAGTTCTGCGCCTGCAGTTTAGGCAGGAGCTTGTGTAGTAGCGTCAGTTTGCCACAGTTCTCCCACAGGTGCGGACCTTCCTGGTACGGCGGGCCTGGCTCAGCACCCTCGAACAGGTACGGGTGGTTGCACACCTTACGCAACTGCATCAGAATGTTCAACAAACGAACACGGTCGCTGCCACCGATGGCATTCAAGTGCGTAGCATCACGATGGAGCACGCGCATGTACCACTCGCGCTGCATCTCTGAAAGACCAACATACAGCTTTGTCTCGATCTTCGGCGGCAGCGAGTGCTCCACATCCGACTTCAGTCGACGCAACAAGAACGGGCGCAGGATCGTGTGTAGTTTCTTGATCACATTCTCCTGGCCTTCCTCTTCGTCCACATTAAACCACGAGTCAAAGTCTTCGGCATCCGAGAACACATCAGGGAGCAAAAAGTTGAGCAACGCCCACAGTTCGTGCAGGTTATTCTGCAGCGGCGTGCCCGTAATCAGCAGTCGGTGCTCGACCTTAAACTCCCTCACCACTCTAGACAGCTTAGAGTTCTCGTTCTTGACACGATGCGCTTCATCAATCAGCAGGTACCTCCACTTGATCTTCTGCAGAATAGCCTTCTCAATAATAGCCACTTCGTACGATAACACAAGCGCGTCAAAGTCCTGCTTCACGACCGTCTCCCTCTGCACCGCTCGCTCCTCCTTGCTACCCATGAACTTAAAGGCCTTAATGGACGGGCACCATCGTTTCAGCTCCCTCATCCAGTTGCCCACTGTACTCTTTGGCACAATGATGATATGGGGTCCTTCAATACCTCTCGCTTCTCTCAAGTAGGCCAACAGTGAGATACTCTGCAGTGTTTTACCCAGTCCCATCTCATCGGCCAAAATGCCATTGACTCCCGAGTCATGGAGTCGGATCATCCAGTTGAGACCCTCCAACTGATAGGGTTTCATGGTGCCGAACTTGATAATGGACGGCTGCTGCGTGATGCGCGTGTAGCGAGCGTCGTCCATGTCCTGCAGCGCCTGCGCGTCCGCCTGTTTGCTGCCTTTGCCGCGTCTAGATCCGGCCGCTTCTTTGGCCGCTTTGCTCTTGGACATTTCCTTGCCTACAGAGCTGCTGCCGCCCATCAAAAAGGACGTAAAGACGTCTGACTGCGCCATGAGGAAGGCCATCTTCTTCTCTCTGGCAGATTTGGCCTCCCACTCGACGTCCTGCGTTAAGTTCTGCTTCACTAGGTCTAGGGATTTGCTCTGGCGGTCGCGTTGCTCCTGGAGGACAGTCTCCTCCTCGCGCCGAAGAGCGTCTCGCTCTTCCTTGGACAAAAGCGTCTTCTTGGCGTCACTGGAGGACGCTTCGTCCATCTCCTCGTCTTCGTCTTCATCGTCGTCGTCGTTGGCCGTGTCGTTGTCCTCCACAGACTCGCCGCCGTCCATCGAAGCGTCGTCCTGGACGTCCGCAGCGTCCTCTTCTTTCGTCTCCTTCTCGGCAGTTGTCGTAGCTATAGGGGTGGGGGCTGAGGGGGACGCAGGAGCTGACGCTGACGCGCTGCTATTGCTGCTGGGACTCGCGCTTGGGCTGCCGCTGCTTGGGCTGGGGCTCGCGCTCGCGCTGCTCGACTCCGCCATGTTTGGACTACTGGCGCCTTGTATGTGATGGATTGGGGCGGGTAAAAGCAACCGCTATTGGCGCGAAATTCGGACAAGTACGATCCGAAAATAGGGTGGATCACACCTAATGTAGCCATCTCGTTGGCTGGCTGGAGATGACGATGGCACTTGTGTATCAATCAACCGTCGTAGAGCGCAGCGAACCATGGCCGAGCACGAGGACTATGCAGTGGAAGATGCCCGCCCGCAGCGACCAGAGTGCGTAACACAGTACACTACGTCATACATATAAAGCATAGACTATAGCACGAACTAACTGTGATGCTTGCAGACGCCTGCGCCCGCGACGTCTGGAGCCCGACACGCTCTCGTATCTGAAGGAAGTGACGGAGATGCTGACCCAACCAGGCGAGGACTCGACCTCGGACGACGTGGAGCTGCTGCTGTGGAATGTTCTGGAGGAACTGGCGCCCCGAGTTGCCAGTGCCGCCTCCGACCGCCACGCTGGCGAGTTGCTCGAAGTTTTCCTGCCCAAGATGAGCGACGCGCAGCTGCAGTTTTTGCTGCACAAGATGGCGGGCTACATGAGCCACTTGTGGACGAATCGCTACTCTTCGCACGTGCTGCAGCATCTGTTGTCTCGTGCCAGCGTCGTGGTGGCGAAGGAGGTGGACGGTGAGAGCGAGGAAGACAAGGTGAAGGATGAAGACGACGATGACAGGATGAAGGAGATCCCGCCCATGAGCGACGTCGTCGTCAACATGGTGAAGGAGGTGGAGAACGAGTGGATCACACTGATGAACGACGTGAGTGCAAGTCACGTGCTGCGCTCGGTGCTAGCTGTGTTGGCTGGCAAGCCTTTGGTGCCCGAGAAGCGCGGCAAGAAGGCTAAACACCGAGTCGTTGCATTTACGGAAGCGCGTCCGGGGAAAAATGGAGAGGAAGTTACTTACGACGTTCCGAAGACGTTTGAGAAGCTGTTTAAGGAGCTATTGGCGGTGCTGATTCAGAGCCCGACGCACGAGCTGCAGAACTTGTTGTACGACCAGAACTCGGGTCCGCTGATCGCTTCGGCGCTGAAGCTTGCGCCTGAGAAAAGTCGGCGCAAACTGGCTAAGCATGTTCTTCAGTGGGATGATGAGGACGCTTGTGAGCGTGGGTTCTACGACCTGGCGGCCGACGCGGTGACCAGCCACTTGTTGGAAGCGTTGTTCGAAAGCGCTAGCGACAGTTTTTTCACGAAGGTGTTTGGCCGATGCGTGCGCGGTAAAATGCTGCAGCTGGCAGAGCACAACATTGCCAACTACGTGGTTCAGCATGCCATCCATCTTGTGCGTACTGAGGCACTGGCGTTGGAGGTGCTGCAGGAACTGGAGGCGTCGCTGTGGACGTTACTGACGATGGGCCGACCTGGTGTGATTTGGCGTGTGGCAGAAATGTGTGTGAAGTTTAAAGTGCACCAGAAAGACGTGTTCGAAGCTCTGGTAAACGCCGTTGCAAAACAGGAGAGCAAGAAGCCCGAAGCTGTTCGTAAGAATTTCGTAGCTTCGCTGCTCAATGTGCAGCTGTCCACATCTGCTACTTCCGCTAAGGTTCAGCTCAACGTCATGGGTGCCAAGATTATTGAGCAGATGCAGCAGTTCGAGGCCGGCGAGTACTTGACACCGCTATACAAAGGAATTCTCTCGTTCAACTCAGTGCAGCTCATTGCTTTGGCCAAGGATTCCACCGGCAGTCGCTGCGTGGTGGAGCCAATATGGGAGTCCGAAGAACCGAGTACCGCATGGGTGCGTGAAGAACTGTATGATCGGTTTGTGGGGAAATTCGGCACACTTGCCATGGATCGCCTGGGTGCTTTCTCAGTGATGAAGTGCTACAAGGATCTTCCGTTGGATAAAAAGGAGGCGGTGGTGCACGAACTCTTAGCAGTGGAGACGCAACTTAGCGGAAGTCACTTCTCACAACTCGTGATGAACACTTGCCACCTCTTCGAGTACAAGCAGAGCCGCGAAAAGTGGGAAGCTCTCTACACCAAGCAGCAGAAGATCGCTGATCTCTTCGAAGATGTTGTCAAGGAAGAAGTTCTGGAGAAGGGTGCCAAGCCGCACAAAAAGCACAAGAAGGACAAGAAGTCTAAGAAACGCAAAGCAGCTCAACTCACTGAGGAGGAGGCTGAACAGCGTAAGGAGGAGGTTGCTAAAAGTGCGGATGTAACTATGATTATGGATGCACTGCGGAGTGGTGCTGCTGGCAAGGATAAGAAGAGCAAGAAGTCAAAGAAAAGCAAGAAGCATCATGTGGACGAAGAAGACTGAGCTAGTACTTCATAGATAATAGTGCACGTCTGTGGATCGGTATTGTCCAAACAATAGAGATGAGTGAGTATATGAATTTCCCACGTAATCTTACAAAGTTTCCTAGGAGTAGTAGGCACAGTTCAAGGTATCACCGTGTTTGAGCTGCTTGAGTTGCTTGCTTCAATGGCACCTTGCGATAACTCAAATGAAACTTGCTGTGCTCGGTCCACGCAGTAGCAGGTTCATCTTTTGAAAGAGCAGCAGCATGGTATTGGCTCGCGGTGGCTTTCTCAACCGACTTGCGCTTAATTCGGAGCGACATTTCTCCCGCGTACGGCGCCTTCTCTGTTATAAACGATGCTGACTCGGTGGTCACTAAAATGTCGCCGTCGACACAGAGGCGGCCATCCTGTTGATACTCGATGCGTGCGCGTAGATGGTAGGATTGGTCGCCTTCTTCTATAGCCCAATTGAAGACTTCAAGGAAAACAACGAGTTGCCCTGGTTCCTCCACGACCATTTCTCCATTGTAGTCTCCATACGATCCCTCCTCACTGCCGGACGTGACGCCGTTGGGGAAAACTCGAAACACGCGATCTTTGTTGTCCAGCACCACATGCATGGAATCCAGGCGTCCAGCCATACCTTGCAAGGATCGGACTCGAAGTGAGCTTTCCTGGATATCAATCGCTATCTCCAGGTGGACAATTTGCGAAACAACCGATATCAGAGAGTAAAATGAAATGTCTTGACTGTTTCTGCCAGCAGAAGGACTCACTTCGCCAAAACTCCACTGCGTCGTGTTCGGGTCCAAATGCCACTCCCCGTCCCAGTTCTTTTCAACAGTATTACGAGAAGGATATGTAATCGCAATCGTTGCGGTCATTTCTTCATATCCTAGGCTTCGTGGCACGTTAGCGACGGCAATATAGGTATCACGCATCTGTGCCACAAACAAACGCCACCCAGCGAAGCTCTGCCCACCCAAGATTCTTCGCACAAACGGCCGTCGATCATAAAAATATTCGCACGAGTACACCGCAGCAATGACCTCTTCAGCCACATTAGCCAAATTAGTCAGCTCTGTGGCAACAAGAACTTCAGTATTCAGATGTTCTTCAAGCTCGCGTAGAAACTGGATAAACCGTGCTCGTATATCCTTCTTGTTCAGCACACATGCGGCATTCTGCCGAAAAAAAGTCCGCAGCCAGCGACACGTCTCCCTCGAATGCAACCAAAGCATTGTATGTGAGGCCACTCGCAAAAGCGTTTCTAGTTCGTATGACAGCACAGGAACCCCAGCAGCATGTAAATCTTCTTGAACGCGAGCATGATCAAGTAGCAACTGCGAAAAACAGTCTTTCTTGTCTTTTTCCGTTGATTCTGCAGAAATCGAGTCCAGCACCGTTTGCTGCATCAAATCCACGAGTTCACCGACAAACGGCGAATAGAATCTCAATGGAGCCCAACGGAGAAACCCACACAACAGTGCCAAGTTCTTCGACACGGACACCGCCACCGAATTACCATGTTCCCAGAACAACTTGTCTTCAAGTGGGTGCACCACCACTTCGTCATCTGCAGTTCTTGGAGAAGTCCGACGTCGACGTTTAGGTTCTGCTTCATACACTTCTATATGTCGGTTTGAAGCTTGCGTACGCCACTCATGGTCACGACCAACAGGCACAACACTAGCATTTCGTGCAGGTGAAGGTGAGTAAACCATCTCTCGCCAATCTTCCTTGAGTCGCAATTCCGGCGATAATCCTCTCCAGACGGAAAGCCCAGCAGCCGCAGCAGCAACAACGTCATTCCCGTTCCTCACTTGCGATTGCTGTGGAATTTGCAAATTAGTCAATTGAACATGCGCTGCGTGTAAATGTTCTAATGGTGCTCGTCGATACGAAATGACCGTAAACTCGGGCGACGTCACCACATGCAACACACGATACAATTGGGGAAAAGCTTCTCGACTGGAAATGGTGGTAAAGTTGTCGTCCATATCCACCGCCACCCGTTCCACCACATAAGCTTTAAGTACGTGTTTCATGAGTCGTTGGGCCTTATTGGCACCGCTCTCCCAGTCGTAATACCACCGTGAATAGGCTTTACTGTTCAAATGGAAAACCAATGGGGTCTCCCCATTGGCTAGAGTGGCCGAGACCAACCCTTTGTTAGGACGGTCCAAGACCCCGGAGATCCACTGACTGTCCAGGTTGGTCTCCGTTTGCACCGCGTTTTGGATTTTGTCCACCTCGACGCATTCCCCTGCTCGGAGACTCACGTCACTCACCGCCTCGAAGCGGGCGAAGACGGACAACACGTCATTTGGTGCAGGTTCCGGTGGGGCACTTCCCGCCGGACGTTCCGCTAGTCGGATACTAACACTCAATGACGATCCGCAGTAACTTCGGTCAATATGCTCCGGACAGCAGTGAGGGAAGCACCGCAGGATCTTTAACCCTTTGGTGCGGTTGCTCCTGCATGATAAAGTATTTTGCATAGACGGTTTAGGGTACTGGTAATTTACAAGAGACTGCAAGTTTGGACACCCCAATGCGATTACATACCTCTTGTACTCGGGCTGGAAGAGCTGCTCGTGGTCGCACTCGAGGCGGAAGAAGCTGCCGGCAGCTACTTGCAGTGGTGGCGAGGACGTCATGGCCAGGATTCGAGCTATATGTATCTGTCTGTCTGTAACTGGTCTCCCTGGACAGCGGCCCTTTGAGGTTGCTCGAATGTTGGACAACAGTGCGGACAATTTTTTTCTTAGTTGTGTACCGAAACTTAGGTACAAGGATAAGTATATAGGTCGACCCTAGGTGCTTCTAGAATATGGTTGTAGGAGCATCTTTCTTCAATGACTTAACAGTACGTACTTGAGAATATGATGGCTTTGAGGTGCTCCTTGGCCACAATGAATCAGTTGGCTAGAGCATAAGCTCGCGGCGATGATCGACTCATGGTAAGGTTGTCGGTGTTGAACCTCCGAGCAGTCGTTTCCTAATACTATCACACGTACTACGAATGCCTGCAATGGAATTGCTGGGACCGTGCCGCGTCTACGCTGGCGTGCGAGGCGTCAGGCGTTTGATTGGAGGACACACTTTTGGTTCTCGTATTTTTTCGGTGTTCGCAGTGGATGCACCATGACTCAGTTGAGACTATTGCGTGGTCATCGTTGGGAATCTATTGGATGGTGATTCTGTCGACGGACAAGTGTTTTTGAACGACAGCAAAAGTGGAAAAAAGGCATACGAGGCGCCAATATTTGTTCCAGGGATATGTAATCAAGCGAGAAGGTACAAGTAACTAGTGGCAATACAATCGAGAATAACGAAGGTAAGATTGGTCAATTATTGAAGCGCTTATCAGGCTCGCTGGTGCTGACAGGCTGCGCGTTTTGGGCGTTCTTGCCAGCTCGATCGCCTACGACTTGCTTCCTCAAAACCACATGAGCGACAGTACGTTGGTGTGTACGAGCTGTAGCATGTGTGTGTGAGTTGTTAAATGGGAGCGTCAAACACCCCGCCCTGAATCCAATATGCGTTCTCTGCATGGATCTTGGGCGCGGGGATGAGGCGGGCTTATTTGTGCATACCCAGGAAACCCGGCCGCGTGGTACCAGTGAGCGGGTGATCTTGAGGTTTTACAATTACTGCCGACCTGCACCGTTTGAGCTGGCACCACGACGAGGCAGGGTTCCATCCGGAGTTCGATTTGCAACTCACACACCAGTGTGGACATCTCGACAGGATCGCAGGGCGGCAATAAACGTTGAGGACTGCAGCGAGGTAAAACGGAGGCTGATCTGGCCGCGTTGTGGGATCGCCGCGAAGCGCTTGGGTCCGAAGGAACGCTGACTCGTCTCCGAGGGATGTTGAATACCATTGTGTTTCGTTGTGTGCTTACGCGGATCTACTACGGAGTCTTTGTGCCGTTGACGAGCGCTCATGGAGCCGTTCAGGAAACTGCATACTCCGTGGATTTTTACGTTCGACGAAGGCAACCAATCCACTGCAGTGTAGCAAATCTGGCGGGAGGTCCATCCAAGGTGGACATTATCAATTCGATTTCACAATCTGGCTGCAATATGGAGTCGGTCAATGTGCAAAAACGAATTCCAGATTGGCCGTGCACGCCTGACGCACCCGTCGCAACGGAGAGAGCGGAGGTTGGTAATTGAAATAGTTGAGTCGTCGATCCGACCTGATGGAATTGGCAACCATCTCGGTATGCATCTGAATTACTTTCGGGTTGCATTAGTGCTTCAGATAGAAGTAGTTATGTGAGGTTCGAGATTGTCACACCAAGTTATGGATTTCTCGGGTGAGTTTCCGCGTTGGGCTTATGACAACGAACGATATTGGAGTTGCAAGCATCCAACCTGACTCAATGATTGTCAGCCTGGGATGACGCGGGATTTGGCACCGTGTTGAATTGTGGTGTTTCCACGACCGGTCGAGGGTGGTTTAGCTACTGCTGAACAATCATCTTCTGCAAAATAAACACGCGGGTGCATTTAATGACTATGGAATGGCGACGGCAGATTAACACTGCGTGGCTTACGGGATTGACTCATCGAATACTTATATGTTAAAAAAGAAACAACAATGGAAACGCAGAATTTACGTTACTGTCGTACCCACGTGTTGGACGAAGTGTTGCGAATTCCGATCACATGATCGGAATTTATCCGATCCTGACAGGATCGTGCCGAACCAAAATGTTGGGATCATTGTAGATCTGCCACGTAACATTGGCGGTGGTTCACACAGTGGAGTTAGTGGCATATTGTTTTGGCGTGCGTGATTTTGATGAGTGAATGGCTGGTGGTTATGTTGCAGTGAGAGCTAACTGGCGCGATTCTCTCCTACTCGTGAACTTGTTTGATATACTCTCGAAATCTGTTTGAGATTGGCAACTGAAGATGATGCTGTTGCACCCGGTCAATAACAAACGATTTGTATAGTGGCGTGGGCAACCGTAAAACTGCCATCGCCTTTGTGTCGTGCCATTTTCCTTTTATTCCGTGCGATTCACCGTCGCAGACTCAGGTTTTCTCGCAACATGAATATGACTGCTCGCTCCAGCTGAAAAGTGATGAAGAATTAGTACAGCATTGGAAAGGCACGAAAGTTGTGCACCGTCGATGGGCAGCGCGATGCAATTTCAGGCTCGCATTTTTGTATAGCGGTTTTCGAACGAAGCAAAACGTGCCGGGTGTAAGGTATGTCGACCAGTGTCTTGAAAGTACCAATGTTGCCGAGATGGAGTGTTCCTGTCAATCCAGTTGTCTGGCCGCGTGTGGATATTTGGCTGAACCATAGCTGTGCCCGTCTTGAGAACACCAAGGCGTACAGACAAAACTATGGAGAATCGTCAGAATGCAGAATTTGATCACACCATGGTGTCATGCCAAGCTGGTAAACTTGAAGTGAAGTATGTTTACGCACGCATATTGTCTGGCAAATATCAATTTACATGTATCTTTTTGTGTGGCCAGAAATCTCGTAATGGGGCTACGACCTGTAGGTTTTCGCTGTGGAATAGCTTGATAAAGCGCGGCCTTGGGTGTGCTGACGAGAACTGACGGTACCACTGCAGGATTGAACCGTCTCGATCTTGCACTTGTAACCGCGATGGAAGCCTCGAGAATTCGTTTATCATGCTACGGTAGACGTGCCTTTCGGAGACGGAGCGCGCCATACTATCACGACTGCTGACTACCAAGTTCAGTATTCAAAGTATCTAGCTCGACGAAGCCTCATAAAACGATCAAAGATGTTCTGCGTGACATTGACGCAGTGCATTCAGTGGCATAATTTGGCGTGCGTGGTTTCAGTGGCTGAAGAACCAGTTAATCAAATCAATGTCCTTCCTTTCAGTGGCTGAATGGCTGGTGGCTATGTGGTTGCTGCGGTACTTTCTACTCGTGGATTGCGTTTAAAGATGGTAAATATTGCCAAACGTAGATGGTGCCTTGCGCGGCGGTCAATTCATCAGGGCGTCGTGGGCGGCCACAAAGTGGCAATGCCTGGTTGCTGATGAACTAGTTATTATTTCTTCCGCGCTTTACTGTCCTGGACGCAATTCTCCTCGAAACATGGATACGGCGGCTTGCTTCAACTGAAAAGTTACGAATTCGTACTCGACGAAATATATGCACCATCGATGGACAGTGGGAGTCACTTTCAAACTGAATTCGGTGTGGCGCTTCTTGCAGAGAGTTGCCGGGAGTGTGGCATGTCGAACGGTGCTAAAAGTACGAAGGTCGAGATGTAGTGTTCTGGTTCGCAAGAACACTATTAATTCAGTCGCCTGAACGCGCGTTGAATTGTTTGATGTCTCTGTCACACCGAACCGCGAAAAAAAATGATATTTTGTGGTGTGCTTGCACCAAGCTGTAGATGATTATTTTCCCAAAGAGATGACGGTTCATACAGGAGTACGTAGAATTGCCTTCCACTTCCACGACATTATTTTAATGGGGGCGGTAGTTACGATCACGTCATGTCATTATGGAGGATCATAACGTCACGTTAACCTGGTAAACTTGAAGTAAAATATGTTTACTTTTTATATTTACTGGCGTACATATTCGTCAGAATATTGTCTGGTAAATCAACCTATCTTTTTGATCCATTAGAAGGATTGTAGAGGTGCTGTGGCCTGTAGATTTTCACTAATACGACTAGCATAAACTAGCTTGATGCAACACGGTTGATTGCATCGTCGATAAGTGGTGTTACAAAGGGCTGCCTCGTCTTAATATTGCGCTTGATGTGTAACCGTGCACGCATCAAGTTTTTGTATTGCCCGCTAGAAAATACACGTTTACGGGGCGCCATATAAGCTAGCATGCTGACATCAAATTAATTAACCATTCATTTATCACGTATTAGTGCTCGAATACTTCAGCACACACGCCGATGCAGTATTTTGTTTCTTGCCGTTGTCCTTACGAGTAGATGTTGGACGCCATTTTTGCTTCATGCCCTTCGAGTCCGGCACAGCTTGGATGTGGGTTCCTGCCTGTTTGCCACTGTCAGATCTTCGTGTAGCACAAGTGGAACTCACCAAACTCTTTCCGCGCTATACCGGCGACTGAACCATTCGCGGCTTCATGCTCCCGTGAATGTTGCGTCGTGTGCGCCTCGACGACGGCCGCGCGCTTCTTTCGCAGCGACATCTCTCCAAGAGACGAAACTTTGTCCGTCGTGAAGGAGTCGGGCGTAGTTGTTACGAGCACGTCGCCACTAATGCATAGTCGGTGGCTTCGCGAGCACTCGATGCGGGTACGTACCGTGTAGGAGTGTCCATTCTGCGATGCTGACCAACTGGAGATTTGTAGGTACGCTACGACTCGGTCGGATTCCTCCACCCGCAGCTCGCCAATGTAGTTTCCATGCGCGCCCGTGTCTGTCGCGGTCGCTACGCCGTTGGGAAACTGCGAGAAAACGCGATCCTTGTCGTCGAGTATTACCCTCATGCAACCCAGAGTATTTGCAATTCCCTGAGTAGAACGAATGTACAGTGTAGATGTCTGCACGTCGATGGCTACCTGGAGACGGACCATTTGTGATATTGTCTCAAACACATTAAATAGCGTGGCCATGCGTTCGATGCCACCAATGTGACTATCGCCAATATCATCTTTGTCATTTTCCATGGTCTGATCGCTGAATTTCCATGCAGCCTCGTCCACATCTAGCAGCCAATCCCCGTTCCAGTCACACTCAATGCAATTTTTTGAGGGATGCGCACCGTCGAATGTCAAACGAGAGCTGTTGTTGTCCAGACCTGGACGGCACCTTGACAAACTGATGTACGTTTGACGCATCTGCGCCACGAATGCATTCCAACCTGTGAAATTCTGGCCGCTCAAGATATTGCGCACTTTTGGACGCTTAGCGTGGAAGTACGGGTAGGAGTACACGGCCGCGATGACTTCCTCGGCCGCGTTGGCGAGAGTATGTACCTCTGTGTGCACAAAAACTTGTGCATCTAGGCGACCTTGCAGCTCTTGCACGAAGAGTACGAAGCACGCGCGTATCGCGTGCGTATCAAGAACGGATTCAGCATACTGGTGGAAGAATGCGCGAATCCATTGACGTGTGTCCGACGAAAAAAACCAGCGTGTAGCTTGAGCCAGTGCACGTAGGAGGCTTTCGAGTTCCTTTGGTAAGTCCACACTTACATGATTTTTATCCTCTCCGGCGAAAAATATTGGCACCCCTGCTGTAGCAGCTTTCGCGCCGACTTGATCAAAGAGGAATCTTGAAAAGCAGTTGAGTTTGCTGACCTCGCGTGCTTCCGCAGTGAAGGACTCGTTTAAACTTTGGTGAACAAAGTGCACGATTTCATCAACACATGATACGTAGACACTTAAGGGGGCCCAGCGGAGGAATGAGTACACTAGAGCTATATCTCTGGACACATCCACTGCGGATGAGTTAGTGTACTCCCACCGCAATTTACCCTCCAGCTCGGCAGAAGACTCCGCAAAATAGTTGGGCGAGACCGGACGCGCTGGCGTTCGCTGGCACGTGTTTCTGTGTGCTTCAGTGTAGACCGACTCGGGCTTCAGGGCCTCAGGTGGCTGGAAGCGATCATTTATGCTGGTAGACATGCTCGAGTATTGTGAGTACTTTTCGTCAAAGTTGCCAATGGACGATGGTGAAGCTTCCGCGTATTCTAAAGCGTCTCGTTCCATCAATGCCCGGTACTTCTCAGATAGCGCGCGTCTGTACGAGACGACGGTAAACTCGGGCGACGTCACAACGGATAGCACGCGGTACAGCTGCGTATGAGCATTCCGGCCAGTGAAATCTGTGAAGTTACCGTCCCTGTCGATGGCGCATCGCTCGACGATGTACGCCTTGAGGACGTGCTTCATGAGGCGCTGCGCCTTGTTGGCACCACTCTCCCAGCCGTAGTACCAGCGCGATAAAGGTTTCCCGTTCAAGTGGAACACGAGGGGCTTGTGGTCGTCCAATGGCGTCCCTGGCGGGCGGATGGTGGTCACGATCCTGGACGGCCGGTCCAGCGTGCCGGCCACCCATCGACCTTCCAAGCTCCGCTCGGACTGCGTGCTTACTGCAATCCTAGCAACTTCAACGCACTCGCCCGGTAGCAGACTGATGTCGCTCACAGCCTCGAAGCGCGCAAACACCGCGACCACCTCGCTGGGTGGAGAGGTACGTGCAGGCGAATTGTCCGGTGGTCCGAACTCCAGCTCCACGCGCACACTCAGTGATGTGCCACAGTAGCTGCGGTCAATGTGCTCGGGGCAGCAATGCGGAAAGCATCTACAGTGCACGTCGGTAGTGGCGGACGATCGATAAATAGGCGGCATGAGTTATCCTTATTATATTTTGCAGAAGAATGATTGACGCCATGGAGCCATCTTACCGAAGGATCTTGAGGCCTTTAGTGCGATTGCTCCTGCAATGCGCCAACGTAAGAAGAAAAAGTGAGTGTGGCTCTTCGCAGTGAATGCCCGTGGGCCCATCGCAAACTCCTAAGGATGACGCAGTTGCTGTGTGCAAGACGCTGAAGTCGGATATTGGTCGCAGCGATGGTGGGTCGCCTACCTCTTGTACTCGGCGTGAAAAAGCTGTTCGTGGGTGCATTCAGGGCGGAAGAAGACGGCGGACGCCACCACGAGCGCGGGGAGTGGGGCCGTCGCGGACATGGTACAATGTGGTTGTCTCCGTTTGTCTTTTGGTCTTTTTATGAGAAAATCTGTCCTAAAGTCCCCCTTTTGCGAAAGTGTGAAGGACAACTGTGCGGGTAACGGACACAAGTGACTACACCCATCCGTTGTTACCAGTTCGTACCTGCGCTCCTTAGACGCGGTGGCCCCAAGTGAAGATCTCAGCAGGCAGAACTTTACAGAGGGCATTCGTGGGCGCCAAAGCGTGAACGCGCAGCAGTGCGTTAACTCGCCCAGGCTGCGCTGAGCATCGATATGTGTAAACCGGCCTAATTACCAGGTGAACTACTCCATGCGAACTGGAACAGCGAACGACTACAAGATGTAGACTAATAGATCAAACATCAGCGATCGTACATGTTGGCGACTCCGGTACGCATATCATACTCTCTTTTTAAGTTGTTTTTTTACACGTTCTAGTGTGGCTGCACGCAAGTGGATAAAATTTCCTGAAAGCTCCTCAACAACATCGCATCGCCAACTGACATGGAACGCCTGGAAACTTCGTTGGTGAGTTGCTCAGTGATAACCACATTGGTGGCACCAAATGCATGGCCACGCTATTTAATGTGTTTGAGACAATATCACAAATGGTCCGTCTCCAGGTAGCCATCGACGTGCAGACATCTACACTGTACATTCGTTCTACTCAGGGAATTGCAAATACTCTGGGTTGCATGAGGGTAATACTCGACGGCAAGGATCGCGTTTTCTCGCAGTTTCCCAACGGCGTAGCGACCGCGACAGACACGGGCGCGCATGGAAACTACATTGGCGAGCTGCGGGTGGAGGAATCCGACCGAGTCGTAGCGTACCTACAAATCTCCAGTTGGTCAGCATCGCAGAATGGACACTCCTACACGGTACGTACCCGCATCGAGTGCTCGCGAAGCCACCGACTATGCATTAGTGGCGACGTGCTCGTAACAACTACGCCCGACTCCTTCACGACGGACAAAGTTTCGTCTCTTGGAGAGATGTCGCTGCGAAAGAAGCGCGCGGCCGTCGTCGAGGCGCACACGACGCAACATTCACGGGAGCATGAAGCCGCGAATGGTTCAGTCGCCGGTATAGCGCGGAAAGAGTTTGGTGAGTTCCACTTGTGCTACACGAAGATCTGACAGTGGCAAACAGGCAGGAACCCACATCCAAGCTGTGCCGGACTCGAAGGGCATGAAGCAAAAATGGCGTCCAACATCTACTCGTAAGGACAACGGCAAGAAACAAAATACTGCATCGGCGTGTGTGCTGAAGTATTCGAGCACTAATACGTGATAAATGAATGGTTAATTAATTTGATGTCAGCATGCTAGCTTATATGGCGCCCCGTAAACGTGTATTTTCTAGCGGGCAATACAAAAACTTGATGCGTGCACGGTTACACATCAAGCGCAATATTAAGACGAGGCAGCCCTTTGTAACACCACTTATCGACGATGCAATCAACCGTGTTGCATCAAGCTAGTTTATGCTAGTCGTATTAGTGAAAATCTACAGGCCACAGCACCTCTACAATCCTTCTAATGGATCAAAAAGATAGGTTGATTTACCAGACAATATTCTGACGAATATGTACGCCAGTAAATATAAAAAGTAAACATATTTTACTTCAAGTTTACCAGGTTAACGTGACGTTATGATCCTCCATAATGACATGACGTGATCGTAACTACCGCCCCCATTAAAATAATGTCGTGGAAGTGGAAGGCAATTCTACGTACTCCTGTATGAACCGTCATCTCTTTGGGAAAATAATCATCTACAGCTTGGTGCAAGCACACCACAAAATATCATTTTTTTTCGCGGTTCGGTGTGACAGAGACATCAAACAATTCAACGCGCGTTCAGGCGACTGAATTAATAGTGTTCTTGCGAACCAGAACACTACATCTCGACCTTCGTACTTTTAGCACCGTTCGACATGCCACACTCCCGGCAACTCTCTGCAAGAAGCGCCACACCGAATTCAGTTTGAAAGTGACTCCCACTGTCCATCGATGGTGCATATATTTCGTCGAGTACGAATTCGTAACTTTTCAGTTGAAGCAAGCCGCCGTATCCATGTTTCGAGGAGAATTGCGTCCAGGACAGTAAAGCGCGGAAGAAATAATAACTAGTTCATCAGCAACCAGGCATTGCCACTTTGTGGCCGCCCACGACGCCCTGATGAATTGACCGCCGCGCAAGGCACCATCTACGTTTGGCAATATTTACCATCTTTAAACGCAATCCACGAGTAGAAAGTACCGCAGCAACCACATAGCCACCAGCCATTCAGCCACTGAAAGGAAGGACATTGATTTGATTAACTGGTTCTTCAGCCACTGAAACCACGCACGCCAAATTATGCCACTGAATGCACTGCGTCAATGTCACGCAGAACATCTTTGATCGTTTTATGAGGCTTCGTCGAGCTAGATACTTTGAATACTGAACTTGGTAGTCAGCAGTCGTGATAGTATGGCGCGCTCCGTCTCCGAAAGGCACGTCTACCGTAGCATGATAAACGAATTCTCGAGGCTTCCATCGCGGTTACAAGTGCAAGATCGAGACGGTTCAATCCTGCAGTGGTACCGTCAGTTCTCGTCAGCACACCCAAGGCCGCGCTTTATCAAGCTATTCCACAGCGAAAACCTACAGGTCGTAGCCCCATTACGAGATTTCTGGCCACACAAAAAGATACATGTAAATTGATATTTGCCAGACAATATGCGTGCGTAAACATACTTCACTTCAAGTTTACCAGCTTGGCATGACACCATGGTGTGATCAAATTCTGCATTCTGACGATTCTCCATAGTTTTGTCTGTACGCCTTGGTGTTCTCAAGACGGGCACAGCTATGGTTCAGCCAAATATCCACACGCGGCCAGACAACTGGATTGACAGGAACACTCCATCTCGGCAACATTGGTACTTTCAAGACACTGGTCGACATACCTTACACCCGGCACGTTTTGCTTCGTTCGAAAACCGCTATACAAAAATGCGAGCCTGAAATTGCATCGCGCTGCCCATCGACGGTGCACAACTTTCGTGCCTTTCCAATGCTGTACTAATTCTTCATCACTTTTCAGCTGGAGCGAGCAGTCATATTCATGTTGCGAGAAAACCTGAGTCTGCGACGGTGAATCGCACGGAATAAAAGGAAAATGGCACGACACAAAGGCGATGGCAGTTTTACGGTTGCCCACGCCACTATACAAATCGTTTGTTATTGACCGGGTGCAACAGCATCATCTTCAGTTGCCAATCTCAAACAGATTTCGAGAGTATATCAAACAAGTTCACGAGTAGGAGAGAATCGCGCCAGTTAGCTCTCACTGCAACATAACCACCAGCCATTCACTCATCAAAATCACGCACGCCAAAACAATATGCCACTAACTCCACTGTGTGAACCACCGCCAATGTTACGTGGCAGATCTACAATGATCCCAACATTTTGGTTCGGCACGATCCTGTCAGGATCGGATAAATTCCGATCATGTGATCGGAATTCGCAACACTTCGTCCAACACGTGGGTACGACAGTAACGTAAATTCTGCGTTTCCATTGTTGTTTCTTTTTTAACATATAAGTATTCGATGAGTCAATCCCGTAAGCCACGCAGTGTTAATCTGCCGTCGCCATTCCATAGTCATTAAATGCACCCGCGTGTTTATTTTGCAGAAGATGATTGTTCAGCAGTAGCTAAACCACCCTCGACCGGTCGTGGAAACACCACAATTCAACACGGTGCCAAATCCCGCGTCATCCCAGGCTGACAATCATTGAGTCAGGTTGGATGCTTGCAACTCCAATATCGTTCGTTGTCATAAGCCCAACGCGGAAACTCACCCGAGAAATCCATAACTTGGTGTGACAATCTCGAACCTCACATAACTACTTCTATCTGAAGCACTAATGCAACCCGAAAGTAATTCAGATGCATACCGAGATGGTTGCCAATTCCATCAGGTCGGATCGACGACTCAACTATTTCAATTACCAACCTCCGCTCTCTCCGTTGCGACGGGTGCGTCAGGCGTGCACGGCCAATCTGGAATTCGTTTTTGCACATTGACCGACTCCATATTGCAGCCAGATTGTGAAATCGAATTGATAATGTCCACCTTGGATGGACCTCCCGCCAGATTTGCTACACTGCAGTGGATTGGTTGCCTTCGTCGAACGTAAAAATCCACGGAGTATGCAGTTTCCTGAACGGCTCCATGAGCGCTCGTCAACGGCACAAAGACTCCGTAGTAGATCCGCGTAAGCACACAACGAAACACAATGGTATTCAACATCCCTCGGAGACGAGTCAGCGTTCCTTCGGACCCAAGCGCTTCGCGGCGATCCCACAACGCGGCCAGATCAGCCTCCGTTTTACCTCGCTGCAGTCCTCAACGTTTATTGCCGCCCTGCGATCCTGTCGAGATGTCCACACTGGTGTGTGAGTTGCAAATCGAACTCCGGATGGAACCCTGCCTCGTCGTGGTGCCAGCTCAAACGGTGCAGGTCGGCAGTAATTGTAAAACCTCAAGATCACCCGCTCACTGGTACCACGCGGCCGGGTTTCCTGGGTATGCACAAATAAGCCCGCCTCATCCCCGCGCCCAAGATCCATGCAGAGAACGCATATTGGATTCAGGGCGGGGTGTTTGACGCTCCCATTTAACAACTCACACACACATGCTACAGCTCGTACACACCAACGTACTGTCGCTCATGTGGTTTTGAGGAAGCAAGTCGTAGGCGATCGAGCTGGCAAGAACGCCCAAAACGCGCAGCCTGTCAGCACCAGCGAGCCTGATAAGCGCTTCAATAATTGACCAATCTTACCTTCGTTATTCTCGATTGTATTGCCACTAGTTACTTGTACCTTCTCGCTTGATTACATATCCCTGGAACAAATATTGGCGCCTCGTATGCCTTTTTTCCACTTTTGCTGTCGTTCAAAAACACTTGTCCGTCGACAGAATCACCATCCAATAGATTCCCAACGATGACCACGCAATAGTCTCAACTGAGTCATGGTGCATCCACTGCGAACACCGAAAAAATACGAGAACCAAAAGTGTGTCCTCCAATCAAACGCCTGACGCCTCGCACGCCAGCGTAGACGCGGCACGGTCCCAGCAATTCCATTGCAGGCATTCGTAGTACGTGTGATAGTATTAGGAAACGACTGCTCGGAGGTTCAACACCGACAACCTTACCATGAGTCGATCATCGCCGCGAGCTTATGCTCTAGCCAACTGATTCATTGTGGCCAAGGAGCACCTCAAAGCCATCATATTCTCAAGTACGTACTGTTAAGTCATTGAAGAAAGATGCTCCTACAACCATATTCTAGAAGCACCTAGGGTCGACCTATATACTTATCCTTGTACCTAAGTTTCGGTACACAACTAAGAAAAAAATTGTCCGCACTGTTGTCCAACATTCGAGCAACCTCAAAGGGCCGCTGTCCAGGGAGACCAGTTACAGACAGACAGATACATATAGCTCGAATCCTGGCCATGACGTCCTCGCCACCACTGCAAGTAGCTGCCGGCAGCTTCTTCCGCCTCGAGTGCGACCACGAGCAGCTCTTCCAGCCCGAGTACAAGAGGTATGTAATCGCATTGGGGTGTCCAAACTTGCAGTCTCTTGTAAATTACCAGTACCCTAAACCGTCTATGCAAAATACTTTATCATGCAGGAGCAACCGCACCAAAGGGTTAAAGATCCTGCGGTGCTTCCCTCACTGCTGTCCGGAGCATATTGACCGAAGTTACTGCGGATCGTCATTGAGTGTTAGTATCCGACTAGCGGAACGTCCGGCGGGAAGTGCCCCACCGGAACCTGCACCAAATGACGTGTTGGCTCTCCCCAAGCAGAGCTCCGTTTTTCCAAATTCTGTTTTTTTAAAAGTGAAAATAAAAAGTGTCATTTAAAGCTTACTCGTCCTTTGGGTGGCGCACTACTGCCTGCACCAACCCGCACATATATTGACCTGGCGAGGCTTGCGCCGGAAAAAATCCATGAGTGCCACATGAATTCATCAATGTACCCATCTAGATACTTTTTGTTCACACCACGCATGGCTTTGATGTGGCGCTTGATATGGATCTCCCAAAGTCCTTCAATTGTGTTTGTATGGGTACCAGTCACTGGGTCCACAAAGCTGAGCGTGTGGTTCACCCAGCTATGCTCATAGTGCATTCCCGCCAACATATGTGTTGAACTTATCCGAATGAATGCGAGTTCAAGAAGCACAAAATAGAAATAGAATGAGTCATGATCTAGATAAATAGACCCCGACAACTAGAACGATGATAAACACACCTGGGTCTGATGAACTGCTTGATTATTGGCAGCAAGATTGCCTTCGTGCGCTTGTCGTATACGATCCGACCGAACCATTGCCCCGTCGCCCTATCAACCCCTCCAAACAGCCAGAACTCTTTGTATGTACGGCCACGGCCGTACTTGGATTTCTTCTAGAGGCTGGTCTCGTCGATCTCGACGATGTGGCCTCCACCACCGATCTAAACAAGAGCACAGTTAGCGAGCATACACTTAAACAGTATAGTAGCACATACTCACCTTGAACTCGCCGTCAAGAAGCTCCTTAGAGCACAGCACTCTGCACGTTGCATACCAGTCGGACACGGTGTTCTCGCTGACTTTGGCCATGTGTGCCGCTTGCGGGTGGGACGCGCGCATGCACCATGCGAACATGAGACGTAGGGCTTGGGGAAGCGTGAGCTTCATCTTCGTGAACTCCTGGTTCACGAAGATGCTGTGCTGCTCCTGTTTGCCGTCTGCGTGGCAAGTCTTCCGACAGCAGCGCCAGTAGCGCTCGCGCGCGTTGAACCGCATCGGCTGTGCGCACTACGGGTACAGCATGGTCCTCTCCAGCAGCCCCACCTCCATCGCCCATGCGGCGGCCTTGATCTGGTCCGTGGTTGCCTCCATGACGGCGCTGAAGTCGAAGAGATGGAGCCGCTGGAGATTGTAGTTGTGCGCCATTGTGGTGCTCTTTAGAAATGAGCGATGGAAAAACGGAGCTTTGAAAACGTATGACTAGAACTTTGTATGTGATGTAAGTGAGCGACGATCGCAAATGCGCGCGAAAAACGGAGCTGTTGGGCGCAAACACGGTTGAGAATGATACTCGAGTTTGTGCAGATCTGATACTGCCAGAGTCTGATTCTGAATAGCTTATTGGGACCGCAAAAATAAAACACTTTTTTCCTGCGTTTTTGGAAAAACGGAGCTCTGCTTGGGGAGAGCCCCCCATTGGTTTTTCATTTGAACTGTAACGAGTCTCAGGACGCCTGCTCGCCGGCGGACCATACTGTTCGTCACAGTGCTGCGTGCGTCCACTAGATTCTTACCGCAGGAAAATAATAAACACAGTACAGGCCACTAAGTAGCCGGAACTTCCTCGCGGTCGTCCCTATTTATTATCTTCTGTCTTCAGTTGTCTGTCCTCGTCCTCTGTCCTCAATCACCTTAACCTCAATCCTCGTGTCCTCAATGTCAGTACTTGGAGTGGCCATTCGTCGGCCCAGCGCTCGTTACCGTTGAGCACTCCAGCCACCGACGCCTTCCCAATCCTCGTGCTCGTCTGTCGTGCCTCAACTCCTCGTACACCACGTGCTCCTCGCTCGTCATCTTGTCCGGCGGAGTCGTAAACGCCGCTTGCTCTACGTCTGGCTAATTCGCAAGTGTTCTCCGTCTGCTTGTGCTCCACCCGTCGAATTCGCAAGTGCTCACTTCTTCCGTATTGCTCGCTGCTCCAACCAATCACCGCCTTCACGACCTTTCAGGCCGTCGCGTGGCAACCCTCTGACAAGCGATCTTCGCACTCGTCCTACCTCAGCCATCCATCGTGCTCGTCCTGCGACTCTGCATCAAACTACCCATCCGGTACAACCCGTAACTCAGCCCTCGTAACGCACCCGTTACAGTACTGTAAAGCCTATTCACGGTGCTATTACGACTGGGAGAGCGGCGCCAATAAACCCCAGCGACTCATGATACACGTACTTAAAGCTATTTAGCAGTTGATAGTATAAACCCCAAAACCTCTGCCGGTAATATACCAAGCGACTAGGTTTCCTGAGTTGCCGAGTCATCATCAAAAAGATCCCCCCCCCCCCCCCCCCCCCCCCCCCAGGCTCCATGCAGGGAATGTATATAGATCCAAGACGGGATATATAACATTCCCACTTAACAACTGACACACAAGCTACTGGTTGTACACGCCGCGGATTCAGTTTCGAAGTAATTTGGTGTCGACGGAACTATGAGACGCAAAAGTGGGTTCGCCCGAAAAGAACTTCAACAGAACCTCTGCTTCTTATAACTATATGAAGCAATGTCCTACTGTGTCCTTGCCTTGTCAAGCGCACCGCACCCGCCACCTCAACTCAAGTCTCAGCTTCCACCACCTCAATACAGATAGCTATGGTCGACAGCGCAAGTACGGAGCTGCTGAAGAATCAAGACGTCGGCAGTCGACCAGGAAAGAATACCAGAACACGCACACTGGAACGATTCTCGTAGCAGTCTGTTCCATCTAAAATAAGTTAAGGATGACGGCCTAAAATCTAGGAATACCACCGACCACCCGCTGCAATCTGGGAAACATATTCACTCTTATCCCGCACTCGAGGTATTATGGACGACTATGCAGGAAGTGCGAGCTCCGTGCTTATACTAGCGCTTGCCCTTGGTGCAGAAGGCCTGAAACAGAAGCGGAAGCGTCAACGGAGAGCTAACTACCTCACTAAAGCTGAACTTCATCCGCAACCACGCTATGGGACTGCTTGGGAGGCAATTTATAGGGCTAGAAATGACGTGGCCTTCATTAAAACAACTGGGTTTGATGCTCGCTAGTTTCACGTTTTACTAGACTTCGTGCCAAGGTGTCACGTAGCGCGGCGGAAGCGGTGACGACGACGGCGGAGTTAGAGAAGACAGCAGTCGATGCTGCGGTCGGGGTAGCTGGGCTGGAAGAGGCTTGGCAAGCTGAGGGTAAATTGAGAAGTGAATTGAAAGTGAGGAGGCTGTTACGGGTCCTGCGCTAGCAGTGGTCTACGGTTGGCTCACAGGCCTCTGTCTAGTATCCAGTACTTGGGATCCTAAAGCCTATCTTCCCTTATCTCGTGCTAAAGCTATCTACCAATGATTTTCTTTTTTCTATCCACGTCGCCTTGTTTACTTAATCTCTGTGCGTCCCATAATCAGGATTCTCGAATCTTCTTCGGTTTTCAACCAATGAGAGCTCACGGTGTCTCAGGTTGATGGAACGCCTTTGGCGTCGTCAGTTTTGGCGTAAACTAGCTTTTAGGTTTAACCAATAGAAACGTGGGTACAATATGCATTTCTTCAACATGAAATTTCTGACGGAGTGCTCGGTGACAGCACTCCGTCACACAAGGTGACCATCGTAAATGAATTGACGACGTTAGCATTCGACTGATCACGCTCATGAGCGCAGATAGAACTCCACATCAATCCCAACACCTGACGTAGATATCAACGGCGACCCAATGCCCGAGTGTCGGTCGTTTTCTCCTGCAGCAGCACTCTTCCTCGTCATCCACTACCTCTGCTCTTGCATCATTTTGTGTCGCACTACTGCCAGGTTCTAAAGCAGATTCATCGGCTTCTGCGTCGCGAGCATCGCTTCCACCGCCACCAGGTCCTCGACCAACCTCAATCAACTTTCCTAAGTATTAATAAATTCGGTCTTCTTCTCAATATTTGTATAGGAAAGGAAGGAAATTGAATTGATTAGGTTATTCTGGGTTGCTACTCACTTGGCTATTGAGTTATGAAGGCATTTGATGTGTGATTCTGATTTGTTTGAATGGGATACTGAGTTTTGGAATGATTTTTTTTGCGTCTGGATTGGAAAAGTCCCCTGAAGGACTCTAACGCATGCCAAGTGCGTAGCTTTGTGGTCCGTGGACCACTGGACAACCAGGGGGTCCTGCTCTAATATTTGTATAGACCTGCTAAAACGGAATTGCTCAAAATTTGTACAAAATTGACGTCTTAGCCTCCTGAAATCTCCGATACCTAACAGCCACAGCATAATGAAAAACAATCACGTGAATATGTTTGTGTCCGCCATTCTGGGTGAAACACAGTACTTGTTGTTTATATCAAAGATGTTCATGGTCACAGTGTAAATGCTGCGCTGTGTAGTACTAGTTGTGCTATTAATACATGACAAGCGAGCTGGCTGCGCTGCAAACGGCGCAGCGCTCAACCAACTAAAACATAGCCTCGCGTTATTTCAAATGACCAAATATTAAAACTAAAAAAACGTAAAATTACTGCCTACTCAACTATACCACGATACACAACATTCAATAGACAGTATCCGCTCTCCTCTCGGTGAGCATTATAGTCCACCGCAATCTTGACATGCTGCCTTGATGTTGATCGTGAAAGCGCGACGTATAACTAGCCATGAGCAAACACTGGTTGCGGTAAGCACACACTAAGTTATCGTAGTGCCTGTCCTTGAGCCTTGTTAATAGTAATAGCAGACGCCCACTGAACCGGAAACTGGCGCCGGCGAAGCTCAAATGGAAGCCCGGAGTTGTGTGAGATCAATGGGATGTGTGGGATAACGACAATTTTGCTGGTGAGGATTCCGGTCAGCGCTTTGGCCTCGATGTAGTGGTTATGCATATGGAGCACTTGAAGGCGCGTTCCGTTGCATAGACCGCTTTCGCCCCTGATGTTTCGGAGTAGTATAATCGGAGCACCAACCTTGAGACAAAGCTTGTGTGGTGGCATTCCGGAGATACTTAGCGAATTCAGAAATTCCTCAGGGAACATTGACGTGTCCGACCCTTGCGCGTCTTCAACCGTATCGATAGAGACGTATCCCTTGGCCTCTCCTGGCAATGTTTCTATCGCTGAATTATTGAGCTTTAACACATCGGCATTCAGCGGCGTCAGAATTGCTCTGGCTGCGAAATAGTCATCTTCAAGATATCTCTCCCCGAGGTCATCGTATACGTGATCGATAAGGGCCTTCGCCTTTTCCACGCCATCTGGAGTCGTCAATACTATGTCTTGTTGAATCCTCGTGTAGTCTCTACCTCTCTCGGAGCACCGTTCATTACGTCCTTCACCAACACGCAGTAGAAAGTCTGCAAACGTTCGGGTCTTCATTGCGGTTGTTCCATCCACCATGCTCTGAACTCTCATGCTCGTCTTGAGATGGAGTATGTCAAAGTTTGCCCATAGCGACGATCGCTTGATACAGCTGTTGACTACTTGGCCGGGCGATCCATGGGGAATCACAGGAAGGATTTGACGGAAGTCGCCTGCCAGCACCACCACTTTTCCACCGAAGGGTTTGTCGTTCTTCATGGGATCCCGCAATGTGACATCCACCGCCTGAAAACCGTACTTGATCATCAACGGAGCCTCATCCCACACAATCAATGAGTTTGCCTGAGCAGTTCCGCACGGTCGGAGCCAGCCGTCACATTACAGGTAGACGTAGAGGTGAGGTCCAACCCGAGTTGGAACGTATAGTGTGCCGTTCTACCTCCCATTAATTGTGTCGCAGCAATTCCGCTTGAAGCAGCTGCCAACGCGATCTTTCCGTCCAAGCGAACCGTCGCTAGAATTGTCTGCAGTAGGAACCACTTTCCGGTACCGCCGGGGCCATCCAAAAAGAATAGCTTCTCGTCAACATTACCACAGTGGATAGCACCGATCACCTTGTCATACACCACCCTTTTGTCGTCATTTAAATGCCCTGCTTGAGATTTCAGGTCTTCCATTGCTGAGCGATCGTAAGAACTCTCCGTCTCGATCAACCGATTTGACGCCGAGTCATTGGGGTGGAGATCACCGAAGTCCGACAGCTTGGGTAGCCCGTGGAAGTCTTCAATTTGTTTGTCATTGCTCCGCAAGCACTGGTCAACAGCTCGAACGGTAAGGTAGATCACCTTTTGACTCGTTACCGGTTGTTGACGATCTAACTGGAAATCCTCAGACATGTCATTCAGGAACGTGTCCCACAGAGTCTTGGGAGAACTGGGATGGCAATGCACCAAAATAATGGCGAACAGGTGCCGAATCTAGCTTGACGTCTGGTGTTGGCTTGCTTCTTCCATGCATCGACGCCATTCATCGTCGCTCTCCAAGAGTCCCCTTGCTTGGGCAGCAGCTTGAAACGTCTCATGAACGATTGCATCCACCGTTCGAAGGTCCTCAAACGATGTTGGCCCTCGTACGTTGCACACCAGCGTTCGAACAAAAAAAGCGCTCTGTATCGTTGTGCGAAACAGAGACCATCCGGCCAATCGCCTTTTCACTGCCTTTCGTCCTGGGCTTCCAGTTCTTGCTTCCTTTAACCTAGGTGTAGTGACGTGGGAACTCGTAGTAAAGTAGCTCTGTAGCATTGGTATCCGCAGCACACATTTCGAAGAACCTTGTCAGCATTGTATGTCGTTGGTTGGGAATTCTTTCCGGGTGTTCAGGATCAAATATAGTATAGTTCATTTCCGGTAGATGAACTGTCAACTGGATCACCGCATGCAATTTTCACTGCATTGGATACTTCAACATACGCCAACACGCCTCAGGAGGACAGATATCGCCCACTGAGATACTCCTCCACTTCGTCGATATCAACACGTCGAGTGGTGTTGTTGCCCACGTCAGTGACGGGCGCCTCCATAGAAAACGTAGCCCGATCTTGTCCCTTGTAGATGTACTTGTACATGTACTTGATCGCGTTGATTGTCGAGCAGATCTCAACGTTGATGTGGCAGTTATATTTCTTGCACAGGTATGGATTATACGGAACCACCCAGCGGTTGTCCAGCTCGACGTTCTTGCGCATGGTTGATCGGCCTTGGTCTCTCCGTCTATACTCTGGGTAGCCACTTTCCTCACGCGTCGTGTCCGTGTGGAAATGTTTGGGTAGCCATTTGAACAGACACCATCCTTCACACACGGAGCTTTAGGATTGAACACGCAACATGGTCCATGTATCATGCACTTGGTCGCTGTCTCGTACAATTGTGGATGTGTGTTGGGATCTGGGAGTTCAGCGCACACAAACTTGTCGTAGTCCTCGGGACGTCTTGGGCTCGAGTCTTCCGTAAGTTTCACCAACATGTGAGCATGTGGTAAGCTTCGTTTCTGGAACTCGATAACGTAGATCAGTGCCTGGACTTTCCCAAAGACTTCGTTCCTAATGATATCATCCTTCATGGCCTCCAATTTCAGCTTGAACGCTCGAGCAACCAAATCTGGGCGGTCAGCACTGCGTTGGCTCTGGAACAGCGCCTCCTTGATTTCTGGTCACTCTGGATTACATGTGATGGTGATGAATAGATCTGGCTTGCCAATTTCACGTACGATCGCCATGGAGTCATAGTATTGCTTCCGCATGTATCGCTCACCACCTATAAAACTTGGAGGTAGAAGAACAAATCGCCCGACTTCTTCCAAATCGCCATCATGGAGAACTGCGTCGATCACTCCACGGTAAAGATCTGCACGTAACGTGCCTTGGTGTAGTTTGACGTAGCGAAGACGTTGGAGCTCAATCTTAACATACATTTCAACGCACCACTGCTGGAAAAGCCGAGAGGACCGATGAAGAATGGAGAACTGACCCGTACGCGTGAAGAGCTGGTAGACGTAGAAATCACGCACCTTCATACGTTTGTTCTTGTAACGCAATATACCTGGCTTGTATTCCACTTTCGTTGACCATCCTTGTTCTCCATACGGAAATAATAACGGGAATTCCAATGGATCGTAAGCTGGATGCAAATCAGATATTCATTTCAGGCCACCACCTCGACGACTTAAGACGATGTCACGTTCCTTGGCCGAATCCTCATCCACAATAATCACGGCGACTTCATCAGCGGTTGGACGATTATGAGTTCTCAGATCGGTTCCGGGCTCTTCGTGTATGACCAAATGCAGGTTCACGCCTCGTCGTGACTTCTCTCCTGCAGTGAGGAACTTCTTCACATACGGGTTGCTGGCTACTAACTTGCGCTGGAGAGCCTTGACTGTTGGGCGGTCCAAGCCGTCCATTATGCTCATCCATTTGTCCACCTGATGTTCCACATCGCCATCGTAGACATACACTTGAGCAAATGTCGGGCTACTACCTTCCTCAGGTAGCAATGTACCAATACGATGACAAATTGTTCCTTGAACACGAAACGTGTAAACACCTTGCTGACCATTCGCGTAGTTGGTATCGATACCAATATTGTCTCGAACGGATGCACCCATTGATGTGAAAGTAAATACGTTGGTGTAGGCACGAATCTGACGCAGTAGGGACGGAGTCGCCACAAATTTCTTGAGGAATGATGGTGGGTCGTTTGTGGGAGCAAGAATTACACGCCCTTCCAGGCAGCATGTGGATGAGGCTTCGTCCTTCCAAGTCAACGCGTGACAGTGCATACATTCTCTATCCATTTCTTCGATGCTGTGTCGGTCAACCGGGTGTTGATAGGTATCAATCGACGACAGTGCGCACAGCTTGGATCCAGCTCCTCTTGAACGTCTGGTCGTATGCTGAGCCCTGTTATTTTCCCGTAAACATCGCGAGTCTTCAATTGGCATTGCACGACGACGGAAAGCATGCTGAGCAGTATTGCGCGCTTGAATCATGTGTAGTTCTTCGGCAGTGATTTCACTTCTTCTTGCAGCCACTTGGCTTGCGTGCCGAGCTCGTCCAGCTTGTAGCTCCTCTGGGGTTAGTCGCTCCCGTCGTGCCGCATTTCGTTCCCGGTTTCGGGCTAGTTCGTTCTCTTGAGGATTTTGTTGCGACTCGTTGTGTTGTATTCTCCACCGGCTTATTGCCTTTCGCTTGTTTGTTTTGCGTCTTTTGCATGCCTCATCAGTTTCGAGTTCATCTGGAGTAGCATACGCATCATCGATGTCGGATAATCGTGCAAATCCTCTCTTTTTTGTCATTTTTAAACGAAATATTGCTATAAGGAATTGGTTTTAAAATATTATGTCATACCACAAAATTGCGATAATAAAATTAGATAACGTAAAAAACACAATAAGATGAAAAAATATGTTACAATCTGAAGTGCGCCCCAGCCAGCAAAATCAAGAATAAACGCAATGAAAGGAACTCAACTCAATGACTTTATTAGTCGATAAACCTGCAACAGTTAATCGCTAAACAAATCTTGATACGACTTGGACACCTCAGCTTCAAGGTGATCGGCGTGCTCCTTGACACGATTGTACGCGGCTTGAAGCTCGTCGTACAAATCGTTCAACGTGTCGTAATTGTCGCTCAGCGTGTTGTAAGCGTCGTTTGCCGCTTGCAACTCATCTTGGAGCCCCTGGATGTGAACCGTGTAGAAATGGGCGGTCTCAACGATTATGGCCGAATCGTGAGAAGCCATCCCGGCGATATGCACGGTGCGGGGATGAGCACGGTGCACTTGGTCGGCGACGTTCGGATCCACGCAGTCCTTACCGTTTCGAAGGTGCATCGGCGTCTTTAAGCAAATTACAGAATGAAAGAAACAAAACAAATAAAATCGTAGTGTACTAAAATGATGACACCGTTAAAATGAAAAAAAATCAATAGATATTTGGGTATAAAAAAATGTCTCCTGGTTCGTACACTGATATTCTACTGTACGATCACATGCGTACGATTATCGGTCTCGTAGAAAATGCAACAAACTGTCGCAGTCGCCCTGACGCAATTCGCGCCGTTTTTCTTTTTTGCTCAAAGTCGTTCAAGGGACTCAGCGCCTCTTCGGATGATCTCTCTTCTCGGGAGAAGTCCCCCCGTGTGGGACCGAGAAGGTGAGATGGTGTGTTACACCAAGGCGCGAGGATACGGTGCATCCTCGCACTCAGCTCAAGCACCACGGCACGGCGGGCATTGTGACCCGTCACGTGTGCAAGATCTTCCACCTCAACGACCCGGGACTGGTGCGCCTGGGAGCGTTCAAGTTCAACCATCAAAGCACAGTGGACGTGGTGACCCTCATGGGCCTCATGGGCTCAAGTTTCCACCACGTTTGGGCTCCGTAGCCCCGATCTTCCGGCCATTTGAGTGATTTCCGGGCTTTAAGCCCCCGTGAACGCTCCCAGCGATTTCAGGTGTTTAGCCAGTAAGGCAATGTGCAAACGCAAATACATGAGAATACAGACCACACGTCTCGGACGTGCGACAAACGATAGTTAATATTTTCAAATATAGCCAACTAATTTTAACCAATGAAATGAAGTGTTACATACTCACGGACGGACAACGAATTTATTATATAGATATTCTACAAACTACTCTACAAACGCAAAATGACGCATTATAACCCTTTAAAGTCCGCGTTGTGCTAGCACGGGGCTTTTTCCGTTCTAGCACAGTGTTAGTTTGATTAACACTTCCACCTTACCTTAGTTAGTTTCAATTGTATTGCGACTAGTTACTTGTACTCTCGAGCTGGACGAAAAGTACCCCCCCCCCTCTCTCTCTCTATCTCTGCACGACAACAGATTTTGGTGCCTTGTATATCTTTCAATTTTGTATACGGACGCCTCAGTAACGATCGTCCATCAACGATATCACCCAGTTCCCAGACTAGTAAGTAAAAGATAGTGGAATCACACTATTGCAGTCACCCGCAACTTGAGCTACCTGCAGAGTGCGAGGACCGAGAGTGCATCCACCAAGCAACCAATCACATTATAACAATGTGATTAACTTACCACAAATCGGAAAAACCATTATACCGTTCATTAACGCATAGATACAGCAATTACGGGTCGCAAGTCCCGCCCAACGATTTCAGGACTCTATAAGTTCCAGTTAACAGTAAGCCTAAACTTCCCCACCTATAGTAATCAGCAGTTCTCATCTTGGAAACTGTCACAATAGTGTCGCCATGCTATGATATGGTAGCACTTGATAGGAAATAGTACCTGAAGTACTTAGGCAAGATGCCGCCATCGTAACAACCAAATGTAGCTGTTCTTGGGCAAAGTCTGATTGATGTTAAGGTGCTTCACAAAATACTTTACACGTCCTGCTATTCTTGCTTCTTCATGCATACATGTAGAAACCCATCGGTAACTCTTCTTGAACTTGCACAGTTCGTCATAGATCACACCTGCCGTGTCCAACCCGATTCAGTCTTGGTCGTTGCAGTACTATCCGATTCAAAGTAGAATTCATGTAGATTTCATGACATTCCCTACCTTCAGCATTGACCTTCGCTGCGTTGATAGTAGCGATCGATGAGGTCTTTAACCCTATTGAGGTCGAAAAAATACTTGAAATTTGTATACCAATATGCCCATAGTAAAATGTAAAATATGCATAAATGCTAGGTTTTACCCCGCATCCCGGAACATATTAGATCATTTTCCATGGGTTTACCAATAGTTATTGCCATTATTGTAGTTAAACCTAGCAATATGCTAGGTTGGCCGTAATTGATATGATTGGTCCAAATTGATAATAAGGGACTTTGATTGGATTAAAATTGTAAAATCAAGCATACCACAACAGGGTTAATGTAAGTTAGATTGGTGGTGGGTTCCCAACTCGCTCTTTTCTGTCCAAGTCAATTCACTTCATACAAAATTCGTTTCTTGGAACGCTTGTGGTTATGATATCCTCCACAAGTTTTCCTTCAATGCCGTCTGTAAGTCGAACCTAAAACAGTTTTTGGTTCAACCGTCGTTATTCTACAGTAACGTAAGGTGTCGGGATGAAACAGGGCGAGACGCGCTCTGTTTCTTTAGCATACAGTAGTATGCGCTTTTGAGGAAGCGTAAGTTACTTAGACTTTGTATGCAAGTAGAAATACACGTCCCCGTGTATTTCTAAGCAAAAGACCGAAACTTTAACTTGAAAATAGAAAACTGAATTGGATGGAAGCCCGCCGCGTGGCGGGCCCTCAGCAAACCTATCTAAATGACTTATGTATCTACGGAGGTGAAGCCATGGTTGGCTCTCACGCTCCGGCCCTTATGTATGCGTTTGATTGGTGGAAATGTGCCCCTTTCCACCAATAGCAGTGCGCTTAGCGCCCGCCAATGTTTGTGCCATTGGCGGCTCGAAATGATTGTTGACTGTGTATGTGACGCACACACAGAAGGCTTGCCGTATACTTGTCCGTGTATAGTCCGGCTATACATGTATATCTGGTGTACCCAGTTACACCAGCCTGTGTAACCCTGTTACACCACCACCCTCTTTAAACACGAATATCGCGTCTGAGAGGTAACGGTGACCACACATCAATCTGTGGTCACTCCCTGTTTTCTCGCGTCTCGAGAAAACACTCCGCGCCCATTCCACAATGAGCGCGTCAAGTCCCAAGGCCCCCACAAGCTCCGCCGCCGCCGGTGGGGACTTCCCACCGGTCACCAAGTTGTCTGTGAGCGATTATCGCTCACAGCTCGCGATCAAGCAGGCCGAGCGGGCTGCTGCGAAGCCTGCGTCTTCAAGCGATATGCCGCCTGCGAAGGCAGCGCTCACCGGATCCCCTGGATCCGGTGCTACGAGTGAGGCACAGCCTGCGAAGGCTGTGCCAGGCGAATCTCTAAGGCCCGAGGCGATGGATGTGGATCTAGATGATTCACATCTAGACCCAGAGCTCGCTGTCGACTACGGCAGCGAGGGGATCGAAGACGACGAGGAGTTGGAAGACTCCTCGTCAGAGTTGAAGGTTGCTGCGCCCGCTGAGGGCCAGCATGCTGCTTCAGAGAGCCCCGTATCGGGCTCTCGCCGCTAGCGCGACGTCGCGCTGGAAGAAGGTGAAGTCGCGCGCCCGAAGCGCGCGCGCTCGGACGCGTCAAGCTCGGCGGAGGTAGCCTCCGCCGCAAGTGGTTCTTCAACACCGGCAGGTTTGCCGGCGGGGCGTCGTGCTGCTCGCGCGTCCGATCCGACGCCGTGGATGTTGACATCCACGGCGATCCAGAAGCTGCGCTACAGCGACGAGGGGGCTGCTGCCGAGCCCGTCTCTCTATTCGATGATCGTCCGATCATCGACGATATGATCGCGGGCCAGCTCCATCTTGGAGCTGACACTGCTGAGCGACGCGATTACTTCGCGTCGCTATACCTGGCGTCGCGTTACTACAAGAACGCGCGCCATGGTCCTCAGAGCAAGGTCTCTGAGACTCATGCTCTGGCACAGGGCTGGAACCAGTTCGTGTCGAACTGGAACGCGAACCCCGACTTGTATCGGTACCGTCTTGAACGGCACCGCACTCGCTATTATGAGCATAATAGCACAGGTCGCGTGGTGCATCTGCACAACATGTGTGCAGATGCGGGCATCCCCTGCGCGGTTCCGCGCAGGGAGCATTGTCCAGTCTGTCCGCATCCTGCGGACAGACTATCCGAGAGTGATGTCATGGGGTACACGCGCATCCGTGTACCCGAGAAGGTGACCAAGTGGCGCGAGAGGGTGTTCCCCGACGCGCGTGTCACCTTTCCACCGCCCAGTCAAACCTTGTGGTTTGACGACGTCTCTGGGAAGTGGATCACTGAGTCGAGGGTTACCCCCGACTCGGCCGTAGGTGGTGGCGCTGTTCGTACGCCATCACCATTTCCGGAACGTCCATCACAAGGACGTTCCGCGGCTCCCAGGAGTCGTGTTGGGGAGGCCATCCTCTCCAACGACATCGAAAACGACGCTGACCTTGGTCAGCGCGTGGCTCCTGGTGAGCTACAATTCGCTCGACAATCCAGCGAATTGAGCCGTCTGCAGCCCGCAAGGGCGCAGGCGGTGGGGGGAAGACGTCGCGCCCCGGATCAGCCACGCTCGGCTGATCCGATTGTTGGTCGCCTTGAGGCGGATCACGCGGCCTTCCGCGAGGCCGCGTGGAAGACGATCGCTGACCAGGGTCAGCTGATCTCGAACCTCTCCTCGCAAGTGGAGAGTGCTCGGAGCACCGCTGCCGATGCTCTTTCTCGAGCTGCTGAGCTCGAGAAGAAGTTCGCGAAGCTCGTGGAGAGCGTCGGGATGCGCCCTTCGCGGTCCGCCGCGAAGGGATCTTCTGATGACGCCCACTAGGTGGGCCGTCAGGCTCCGGCGTGCTCGTTTCCAACGAGCTCGCAGGCGTATCATGCTCATGATACGCCTTCAGCCACCCAACGTAGAACGTTGGGTTCAGTCGCATGCTGGACGGTATGTCCAGCGTGTATGTTGTGCCTTGGCGGTGCAAGACACGGAAGGGGCCGATGAAGCGTGGAGCGAGCTTGCTCGCTCCAAAGTCCGAGACTGCATGTCTAGGCAGGTTTTGCGTAGACAGTAAAACTAATGAATTCCTTTTGAACTCACTAATGTTGTTCCTTGACTTCTTGTCCGCGTTCATCTTCTGTCGATCGACAGAAGATGCAATAGCATCACGGACAAACCGCATGACGGCTTGTCTGCTTTGGACAAAGTCCCTTGCATCGACATTGGTCGTCTCGACCAATGTGACATCGCTTGACCTCGTGCCATGCACGAAGTGTCCTTCATCTTGAACGTCCGCAGGTGCTGCGGACGTGGCCTTGTTCTTCATCGAAGTGACGTCGCCCGGCGACGTCACAGCCTTCGTCACTTGGGATCTTCCGGTGTCCGTCTCTGAGACGGACACGTCATCGTCCGTCACGTCTGCTCTTGAGGCAGACGTGGGACGGTCCTTGGCTTGTCGCTTCGCTCCCAGAGCGAGGCGGTATTGGTCTTGCCTTGGCGCGTCCGTGCCCGGCACGGAGGCGGTGTCATCTGCGACGCCCGCACCCGGTGCGGACGTGATGTTCTCCATTCGCTGACGCGCTGCGTCAGCTCGCGTCACAGCAGCCAACGAATCCTCGTTGGCTGCAGCTTTTGCTGCGGCATTTTCATGTGAGTGCGCTTCACTCACATTTCCTCCCCCACTCAAGGGAGCTGTCACCCCGCCGAGGGTGGCAGGGACACGTGGATGCCGCATGGCATTCACGAAGAACGGTGTATGCCCCGTAGAGGCATGCACCGAGTTGTTGATGGCGAACTCCGCCATCGGCAAACAGTCGCTCCACTCGGTGAACGAGTGGGCGTAACTCTTGAGGATGTCACCGAGCACGCGGTTCACGCGCTCGGTCTGACCATCGGTCTGAGGATGATCGGCTGTCGACATCGACAGTCGCGTGCCAAGGAGGGCGAAGACCTCCTTCCAGAAAGCGGCCGTGAAACGAGGGTCACGGTCCGATACGATCAACAAACAGACGAGCCGTCTGTTTGGATGTGACCTGTGCTGGCACCGCAGCAAGATGCACCATCTTGCTGAAGCGGTCGACAAAGACCGCTATGCCAGTCCGACGCTTGGTGTCGGGCGGCAACCCGAAGATGAAGTCCATACTAATGGACTCCCAACACTCTGCCGGGATTGGCAGAGATTGCAGCGGTGCTTGTGAAGCCAAAGTCGGCTTCACACGTTGGCACGCTTCGCAAGCACGAACGTACTTGCGCACCCACTTGTACTGGCGCGGCCAGTAGAAGTCACGCGAGAGAAGCAGGTACGTCTTCTCTCGGCCCGGATGCCCCGCCCATGGGGCATCGTGATACTCGTAGATGACCCGCAACCGCAGGTCATAGTCGTTTGGGGCGACGATGCGTGCAGCATCGTCGTCAGCTGTGCTATAAAGCAGCAGCCCATCGTGTGCGCTGTATCGGTGCACTTTCGAACGCAGATGTGGAGGCAGCGCTCGACGCCCGGCGTCGGTCGGCTCCTTCACATAATCCAGCAGGCGCTTGACGTCGTCGTCAAGCGCATACGCCTTACGCACGTCATCGAGCAGCGATGACGTGGGCACACTGCTTCGCTCAACGCCAATGGCGTTGACATCAACTACCTTGTAGTTGTAATCCGGTCGACGCGAGAGCGCGTCGGCCACCACGTTGAGTCTTCCAGGTTTGTACTCAACCTGGAAGTTGTATTCCGCGAAGAATGACAGCCACCGTGCCATTCTTTGAGAGAGGTGCGGCGACTTCACAGCCGTCCGCAACGATGCGTGGTCCGTATAGACCACGAATGGTTTATCTCCGAGGAGATAGACACGGAACTTCGCCAGTGCGTACTTCATGGCAAGGAGCTCCTTGTCATGCACTGGATAGTTGCGCTCAGCTTGCTTAAGCTGACGCGAGTGATAGCAGATCACACGATCACGACCGTCGTGATCGTGCTGCATCAGCGCGCATCCGATAGCATAATCGGATGCATCGCACACCACGTGGAACGGGCGGTCTTGGTCAGCGATGGCCAAGACCGGCGCCTCAGTCAAGCAGGGCTTGACTGAATCGAAAGCCTGCTGACACTCAGCAGACCACTGCCACTCCGTGTCCTTCTTCAGGAGACGTGACAGTGGGCGAATGCGCCCAGCGTAATCGTGCACGTACTTGCACAAGTACGTGGCCAGCCCAAGGAACTGCCTCAGTTCCTTGGCGTTCGAGGGCGCAGGCCACTCGTTGACGACCCTGACCTTCTCAGGATCGGGGCGGACTCTGTCTTTGCCGACAAGACATCCGAGAACCGGAATCTCGGATGCATCAAATATGCACTTCTTCAAGTTTGCATATAGCTTGTGCTCGCGCTGATGCGCGAGCAGACGACGGAGATGCTCCCTGTGCATCTCTGTGGCGGTCTTCCCGCCCACAGCCTGGCTGTGGGCGAACACGTCGTCGAAGTACGTCGGCGCGAAGTCGCGAATCGATCGCAACAGGTGTGTGACGCACCTGTTGAACGTCGCAGGGGCGTTCTTCAGCCCCTGTGGCATCACCAGCCACTCCCAAAGCATGCCGCTTGGCGTGCTTACAGCTGTGAAGGGGATGTCCTCCTCATGCATTAAGATTTGGTAGAAACCATCTCTTAAGTCAAGAGCACTGAACACGGTGCTCTTGCTCATCGAATCGATGATCACATCTTTTCGCGGTATCGGCGTCTGCGCCGGTATCGTTGCCTCGTTCAACTTGTTGAACGCGTGGACAATGCGCCATCCGCCCTGCGCCTTCTTGACGCAGAACGTCGGAGCACTGTGCGGGGACTTGCTTTCCCGCACTTGCCCCGCGCGCCGACGAGCTTCGAAGAACTCGTCGATGGCTTGGACCTGCTCACGCGGCAGTGGCCACTGTCGCGTGACGCAGTACTTCGTCCCCGGCACGAGATCAATCTCGTGCTGAATGCCCTTGTCCCGCGGAAGCTCCGCGGGAACCTCATCAGGGAATACGTCCGCGTATTCCCTGAGCACATCGTAATAGGGACTCGCCTTGAGCGAGTCCCAGCTTTGCTCGGCAAAGCGGTCCTTCTTGGTCTTGGCGCTGAGGGCAGTGTCGCCCTCAGGATGCTTGACGAGGACCTGCCGCAGGTCCTCGAGCTCCACTGTGATCTCGGCATCCTCACGCGCGGTGAGGATGCATACTTGCTCTACGCGCCCGGCGCGTAGATCCCGTGCAAAGCCCTTCCAGCTCTGCCCTTCCAGCGCTGTCAACTCCGAGGCAGTGCTCGGAGGACCCTCAAGTGTCAGCTCCTGACACTTGACGCCCGAGAGTGTTTGCGTTAACGCATTCACTCTCTCGTACGTGACGTCACCCCTTGCGGGTGACGCAACCACGTCAGCTACACCCTCAGGTGTATCGCGCTCTTGCGACGGGGAGGCGATCTCTTCCCGTCGGGGCCCGGCCCGATTCAAAAGTGAGGAGTCAGCTTCACTCCTCACATCGCGACCCTTGCCGCGATGATGGGTGCCAGGCCCGGCCTGGTTTCGACCCATATCTTTTTCTTCGACGGACCCGGCCCGTCGAGATGTCTTGATCCTTGACTCCTCAAACCCGGTTTGAGGAGGCGTCTTCTCTTGGTGCTTCGCCTCGGGCCCGGCCCGAGACGGGTTCTTCTGTATTCTTGCCTTTCCGGACGGGGTCCGGAAAGGGTTCTTCTTGATATTGTCTCTCGCAGGCCCGGCCTGCGAGGCGTTTCTTCCAAACCCGGTTTGGGAGAGGGTGCGCTCCCGGAGTGCACCCACCATTCGTCGATTTGCCTGTGCCCCGGGCACAGGCGAGGAAGCGCCCCGGGCGTCTTCCGTCCTCGTCTTGAGCGCGTCGCACTCGCAGCGCTGACAGGGCCATCGCTCTCTGTCGCGCTATCTGCCGAATCGAGGACGCATGCGTCCTCGAAGCCGTAAGAGACTATAGACTGGGACTTCCAATCTATCACTGGGGCATGGCGTTTGAGCCACGGCATGCCCAGTATCATGTCGAACTTATCGTCTAGATCCAGGACGATAAAGTCCTCAGTGAAGGCCCGGCCTTCACAGCCAAAGCGAACTGATACAGTTCGCTTGCGCGTTTTCACGGTTGCGCCTGTCGCCAGGCGCACCACCAACTCACTTCGAGGAGTCGTCTTCTCCTCGGCGTTCATAGCTCTCAGGTTTTGCAGTCGAACAAAGTTGTTCGACGCACCCGAATCGACTAGCGCGTGCATGGGCCTCCCATGCACCGCGACTTCCAGGATGATCAGTCCTGCTTGATCATCCTGACGCTTGCTGTGGTGTCCGGCACCACAAGGGGCTGTAGTTGTCACATGCCCGACATCGGCATGTGTGACTACACCAGTAGGGCGCCCCGCCCCTACTGGCTTCCAGCGTTTTTTGGTCGTCCGCGCCAACGATCCCCGTTGGCGCGATACGACGTGCCACGTGTGGCACGATGCGACGTATCGCGGGCAGCAGGCCCCGGGCCTGCTACACACTCACGTGCGAAGTGGCCGGTGTTTCCACACCGGAAACACCGTCCCGCGCCTCTGCGCGGCTCCGTCTGCTGCCTGCCAGCAGACGCACTCGATAGGTCCATGGGCTCTGGACCGCCCATGGGTCTTGCACGCGGACGTGGCGCCCCTGGCGTGTCCGCGTGGAGCTTAGCCTGGTGCAGGCTAAACTCTTCCTGCGACGCAAGCCGAATGGCTTGCTCGAGAGTACTCGGGTACTCTCGGAAGAGATAGGTCTTCACAGGCCCATCCTTCAGTCCCTTCATGAAGGTGACTACTTGTGTCGCCTCGTCAATCGGATGATTGACGATACTCGACACCAAGTACCTCGCGTGTTGGGCGTAAGCCAACACGTCGCGCTTGCCTTGACGCAGGTCGAGGAACTCCGCCCTCGACCTGAACTCGGATTCAGGCGGCTCAAACGCTAGCTTGAGCTCGCGCTTGAAGTCTTCGTACGTGCTCCAGCACGTACTGTCCGTAAGACGTCTTCCGTACGCCCAGTGTCTGGCTCGTCCAGTCAGACACGACATGGCGTACGCAACTTGGAGCGACGGATCCCGGATCCGTCGAGCAGAAATTGCTGTCTCCAGTTCTACGAGCCATCGTAGAAGAGGCTCGTTCTGGCCACCCGAGAACGGAGTCACTGACACCTTCAGTGACTCAACGCGAGAAGGGGCTGACGCCTCCTTCTGTTGGCGTTCCTTGTCCATGTAGTCGACCACGACTACATGGTGCTCGCTTGGTGGCAGCGACCGTAGCATCGCTGCCACGGTGGACTCACCTACGACTCGCGAGAGTCGTAGCAGTGCCTCCCACTGCTGATCGCTCAGGTGGGGGCAGTCCTCCCTCGTGATGCGGGGAGGACCCGCGCTTGGAGCTCCGTCAGGCAGGGCACCGCCTGACGAAGGGTTTTCGTCTCCATAGCCAAATGCATCCATTTGGCTAACTCTGTAGGCGTTGGACGGACTACAAAGTGCTACCAGGTGAAACAGGGCGAGACGCGCTCTGTTTCTTTAGCATACAGTAGTATGCGCTTTTGAGGAAGCGTAAGTTACTTAGACTTTGTATGCAAGTAGAAATACACGTCCCCGTGTATTTCTAAGCAAAAGACCGAAACTTTAACTTGAAAGTAGAAAACTGAATTGAATGGAAGCCCGCCGCGTGGCGGGCCCTCAGCAAACCTATCTAAATGACTTATGTATCTACGGAGGTGAAGCCATGGTTGGCTCTCACGCTCCGGCCCTTATGTATGCGTTTGATTGGTGGAAATGTGCCCCTTTCCACCAATAGCAGTGCGCTTAGCGCCCGCCAATGTTTGTGCCATTGGCGGCTCGAAATGATTGTTGACTGTGTATGTGACGCACACACAGAAGGCTTGCCGTATACTTGTCCGTGTATAGTCCGGCTATACATGTATATCTGGTGTACCCAGTTACACCAGCCTGTGTAACCCTGTTACACGGGAGGCTTGTATGGAAGGCAGGGTGAATACGGACTCTTGACGACAGACGTAGCTGATAATATGCGCTATTAATACACTCTACAATTGTGAGCGCCCCGATCATCTTGCGCCGAGGTTTTTCTTAGTGGTCCCCAAATGTCGAGCAGAGAAGTGATCACACCATAGCATGATTTTACCATCTTTCTGGAATGTTAGTCGGCGTCGTTTCTGTTGTAGTGTTGAACCATACGCTCCTGCGCTTCCGCGATGCATCTACGAGTCATTGCCAAGATATCCAACTGGAATTCAATAAACTCTAAGCGTTTGGCTTGTTTCCGTGTTTGATCCGTCGCTGGTAGATTCAACATGGCCGGTGCTCAAAGTACATACTCTATATTTGCTTCAAACGAGGACGTTTGGATTGACGCCTGATGTCTGGAGTTGTAAGCGAACTCCGCAAATCTCAAGGGTTTATCCCAGTCATCAGTGTTCCACTGGTAAATGAGCGCAGAAAGTTATCAAGAGTTTGGTTGTATCGCTCTGTAATTCCATATTACTATGGGCGAAACGCTTTAGCCATCTATTGTTCTACACCCAGCACTGCACATATTTGCTTCCAGAACGCAGTCGTGAACTTGGAGTCACGGTCTGAAAGCATCGCGTTTGGAAGCCCATGAAGTCGACGGTATCGTTCTGCAGCATCCTCAGCTTTGCCAGTCACCTTCCCGGCACAAAATGCGCTCGGTTGGTGAGTTGGTCAATGACATCCATCGCACTGTCGAATCCTCGGAATATCAGTGGCAAGCGATTGACAACGTCCATCGCAACATGACTCCATCGATGGAGTGGAATCTGGTGGCTATTTGATAGTCCGGGGGGGGGGGGGGGGGGGGGGGGGGGAGGCGCCCGTGCCTTCGTTCGCATGCAAACTTCGTATTGACATACTTGGTGATATCGCAAACCATACGAGGCCAATAGCAGTGTTCCTCCACTACACAATCTTGCTCACCTGAGCTCAACAATAATACAACGCACGTTCATCACCAAAGAGCCTCAGCGAGGCAAGGTCCAACAGAGGTTCAATTTTCAGCGCATGAATTACGGGTATCTTGGGAGTGTCACAAGGCGCAATAAACGTTGTGACTGTAGCAACGTGAGACCACAGGTCGAGCTAAAAATTAACGAGGCGTGATGGTGCGTGCTTGGTTCTGAACGAACGCTGAATCGTCGCCGAACACCAACGTGGTTTGTAGATGTTTGCGTGGCGCCCTTGTATAGTGTTAGCGAACACATGCGGAATTGTTTGTTATGATTGCGCGCAAGTAGGAAACTGCACATTCCATCGATTTATATTTATGTGTGTGGTGACCTTCGTCATTTGCATGTCCGTTTTTCAGGCTGCGCTGGGCTGTCCGAGCGTACAGCTCCATCGGCGGCTACTGCTGCTCTGATGTCGCTGTCGTCGTCGGCTGCGTGGTCTGACCTTGATTAACCGACCCCTCCCCTTTCTTCGACGGGCTCCTGGTCATCCCAGTCACTCTGGCGTGCCTTCCAAAACACCCGTATATACTCACCTGAATTGATGCTAAAAAGGGCAACCAATGGGATTTTAATGACTAATGCGTCTCCTCCAAGAGGTCCACACGCACGTTCGCGTATGGGATAAGGCGCCTGGCAGTTGGTTATGTTATGGATGCAGTCTACTACAACTTGGGTCGTCTTGGGATAAATGACGTTGGATATCTGGTAGAAATGTGAAGCTGAGAATCCAGAGGTGGAGAACAACATCAAGCGCGCTGACGCGATGGACTTCTTTATAGGCTCCGGAGTCAGAGCGTCCCATTCGATTACGACAGCTTATTTAAGAATGCGCTTGATGGCTCGTAGGGAAATGTAGCACATCTGGAAGACTACGCCCGTACTCTTCTGGAAGTGTCAGATCTTGCAAGTGTCTGGGGCTACTATATCGGGCACTGTTTCGTCACCATTGCGCCTGGTTCCGCTAGGCTTTGATTGCTACGAAGAAGGGCTGACGTCGCCATACGAGATTGAACCCCTCTCGAACTACCTATGGATTGATTGAGTGAGTGGTTGAGCTTCGTGAATTTGGTGGCTTTTCGGCACCGCGGTGGAAAGCGCAAGTCGGTAACTTGATAGGAACACGAGAAACGTCAAAGAACATTTTAGCCTTTGACCCCTCTTACTTTGATCTTCACCATACTCTTTTCTTCTTCTTTCTGCTTACTGTGGCGAGGCGGTGACCAAACCCACGGGAAAGCCAAACAGAGTCGACCCCGGGAACACCAAAGACTGTTCCCAGTCGGCGTGTGGGTCCTCCTCTTGTATATCCCCTTGAAAAAGTGGTTCTTGAACTAAAGGCTACGCTTTGGGCCCAGACTTGCGTCGGCCACACCAAGCTGCCCTCGATTCTCGAAGTCACCGAGACAAGAAATCTCCAACACTGAACACTACCAAAGCAGAACTTGGCTCTCGCTAAGTAGGTCCCAGTCCACAAGTGATATATCCAAGCTCAAATGCCCCGAGCTTATCCAAATGCAACACGTCACGTTCACACACACTCTCTGTCCTCTTCTTTTTAGACCCTGGACCCGGGTCTTAACAGCCTCTTCTTTCCTTGGCGAGTCCGGCTTCGACTCACCCCAGTCACTACACTTCCACTTGCGGCTCAGACTGAGAGCCACGTACAGGATCCTCCACTCGCACCTCAGATCCAGGAGGTGCCAGAAGTTATGGCTCGGATTGAGCCGGTTCGAATCTAGAGTACTTGCACTTCACTCTGGGACCACCCGCGCACCACGCCTTGATTCAGGCGAAATAACCCACACAGAAACAATTCCGGAAGACGGAAACCAGTCTCCACTCCAGACCCAAAGTCGTCCAGTAGCGAAAACTCTGCCAAACCTCAGATAAGTCACCTCTTCCCGAAAATATGAAGCACTCCACAGCACCGACCGAAGACCAGCAACCGAGAAGTGGGAATATGAAATAACAAAGCCAAAACAGCAGCCAGAGTAGCAGAACCGTAAATAACTTGGTTAATTGGAGTTGAATTTACTTGGATATTCTCCTCGTCCTTCCACACACTTGATTTCAGTATGGCCTACACACAAATGCGATCTGACCAACTCACTTGCGTCCTTCGGGGCAAATTGAACTCTGTTTAATATAAATCACATGAAAACGGAGACCTACAAAGATAGAGCGCCGGCTCCGCCACAAATAGCTACACTTTGAAGTCAGAGAAGACATAGGCATGCTTGAACTAAATCCAAGCCAGGAGACTTCAACCTCACGGCATCCAAACATTGGCCGAAATTCTACACTCAATCTGGGGTCACTGCCGTCGACACGAATTCGAAACCTCATTGGTCCGTCGACCAGCCACCATCCTGGTCAGGCGGGGGGTCGCCACCTGAGATGTACCACTCCACTTCAGTCAGTATGACCCTTCGACGAACTGGCCACCTGCTGCCACACTGGGACTCGAGATGCATAACTGGGATCCGATATTCCACGCTGAAATTCGTAACACCACATCCGGGAACAGCACCAAACTTGGGATCCCAGACCAAAGTCCAAGATCCGAGCACACGATCCGGGATCACACACACCGTCCTGGAATCCACTGCATCAACCGCTACTCCAAGTCATCATCCTGGGATCTGGGAACTCACGCCGGGAACTCACACTGGGACTCTGGGATGTCGGAACACGACCACCGCTTCCTCGGACACCTCTCGCATCCCTCAACACTTCTGGGCACAACTGCACCATCGGGACCCTGGGCGTCAGGACTCGATACTCGGCTCCATGCTGCCACCACAAGACACTCGGCAACGCGTACGACGACCACGACGTCTGTAACACTCCGGGAACCAGCTCCACTTCCGGACACAGTAGCTTCAAGCAGCTGCTCCTAGCCCACATCTCACTCGGCTCCTTCCTGGTTGACAACCTTTCGGTCAGATGGGTGGGGTCTCAGGAATTTGGAGCCACCTCATCACATTACTTCAACGTCTGTGATGAGATCCGGTGCTTGTGAGAAATTATCGATCGGTTCCCATGTGGCCTTATCTTCACCCATCCATTCCACAAGAAATTGTGTCGTCCCACCAAGCTTCCGTTTGCCACGGATGTGTTGTATGATCTGGCCATCTGTTTCATCAGCGAGAATTACGTCGTTGGGTCGCGACAACCTTGTGTTCTCTCTGTGTGGCTTCAGTGGTCCCGTATTGCATACAGGATGTAGTCGGTGCCTGCATAAATATTCAATTCGTATGCATGGTTGTGAACGTTCAGAATAATTGTAGAGTCCGATCCATTTCATCTCAAACTTGGAAAATTTGTAGGCCCGTATGCTTACGATCGAGATGTTGCGTCCTCAAATACATGTGGTCGCCCACGTTAAACACTAGTTCCGCGCGGTTTTGATCGTGTACGTTGCGTATTCTTTCTAGAGCATGGGTAACGCTTCATGACAGCACAGCAATATGGCCGCCTGATGTACGTGGAACTCCGCACCCCGATTCTTAGGCAAGTTACCTAGTCGTTCGGCAACCGGTTGTAGAGGGTACAATGGGATGTACTCATGTCAACCTGAAATGGAGTCAATTTTGTGCTCGAATTAATCGTTGAATTATTGGAAAACTCGGTGTTTGCAAAATTATCATCCCAGCCGTCCTACATCGGCCCCATGAAGCTTCGAAGGTATTCCTCTAGCGTTCTTTTCATGCACTCGGTTTGACTCTACTGATTGCTATGGAAATTATCTGCGCTTCTTGACCTTTCGTGTACGCTTTCGTGATGCTCGTGATCACCTCAGTGTCGATGATCATCTCATTGACCGCCAGGCTAAAGGACGTGTCATCATTGCTAGCCACGGCCAAGCCATGGAAGAACTTGGTCTCCGGTTAGAAGCTTGATCTTCGATTTAACGCGTCAGCAATCCACCAGGTATATTCGAAAACTGGGGTTGGTACTCGGCGGGAATTCATACCAGTGCGATAGCCGGCTGATAGCCATCTTATGGGTGAATAGACCTTCCAGACACTTGTGATCCGTTTCAACGACCGGTAGTTTGTATAGGCAATAAACCTGAAAAGCTGCCAGAAAGTGATCAATCACCAAACGTCCCTGTTGCTGCGTCGGGTAGTTGACCTCCGCGGACTTCATCTTCCGAGTCATGGACGCGATTGGATGCTGAATTCCGTCGATAACTTGAAACAGCACCCCACCAGCAGCAGACTTTCTGGCATCTGTCTGTAGATACATCAGCTGGTTGAAGGCCGGTAGATGCAGCACTGGCTGGTCGCACAACCGTCGCTAGAACCCTTTGAAGATCTTCAACTACTCGTCGCTCAAGCGGTTCTTTGCGTTACGTTTGCTCTTTTTCTTCATGAGAGTGAACGTGGAGCCCGTCAGGGATGTATACTCCGGCAGAAGTGCTGGACGTAGCCAATCAGACCAAGAAAGCTGTGGTGCTCTTCTAATGTTTATGGCACCGGTCGGTCTTTAATCGTTTCCACCTGGTCCGGATCTGTTCGTACTCAATTCCGTCCCACGAAGTCATCAAGGCGGAGTATATTGCCCCCACAGAAGACAGACCTGGGCAGCTTGGCGTACAACTTGTTGTTGCGCAGGATATCCTAGGTCTTGCGCAATGCTTTCAGGTAGGCTTCAATGTACCGTGACTTCGTGAATTTATATATGACATCGTAAAGCGACTTCGTACTCTCCAAGCCTCGAAAGTGCTTCGATGTCAGCCAATGCATCGACACCGGCGCGTTTTTAAAACAGACGGGTAGAACACTACATTCTTAGATTCCATTAGGCGCTTGAAATGCAGTGAACTTGATGTCTTCTTAACAATGGTAGTACACAGAAATCAAATCGATAGTGTAATCCCAGTACGCTCCAGTCATAGCATCCAAGATGGCTGCTTTCTCGGATCGTGTTGGAGTTCAGGTATCGGTAGTCACGCACGATTCACCAATCGACTGATTTCCGCACACAGAATATTGGATCAGCGTGTGGATTGATGCTGGATCGAATGATCTTCGTTTTTTCGCCATATCGCTGACCCATTTCACGTTTCGCGGTGCTACTCCGGAGACTGCCGTCGCTGTTGCCAGTACCTCGTGCGATTCGGATCCTACACGTCGATCCGGCGATCGATATCATGGCTTCTTAGACAGACTGTCCAGTAGTTCTGGGTTGAACACGTTGTCCTTATTCTATGCGAGGAGATCAAAGGTTTCATTGTTTTCGAATGTGTCCCAGTTTGTCTCCAGATAGCGTTGTGCTTTCGCACTTCGGACATCGTCAGATTGATCACGACTCTCCAACGAACGCACAATCTTCTTTATCGTTTCATTCGACAGAATCAACATGAAATCTGGCTCGTCAATCGACTCTGTTTTGATTCTCGGAAACTTACGCAGGTTCTTCCGCGTTATATAATTGGTACACACCAGTGTCATCATTGATACTCGTGAACACGTGGACATCTTTTACACAATGCCCCCCGGGTATTGCTGTTATCACCAGCCTCTTTGGCAGCCCCGGCACGTCCAGACGACAGTATGCCGTCCTCTGTAACTGAACCTTGCCAGCTGACGCGTCTTCGTGTTGTCCGTCAACAACGCTTGGGTTTCCACTCTGCTCGGTTCACGGTCGAACACTTCACATCCGTTTTCAGCGCGGCGCCTGGAGTCGGGTCTTTTTGCTTGCAAGCCCTCCACCTCGGTAGACCACCGAAGCCATGGGCTGTTCGGTAATTTACGTCAGAGTGTGAAGAATTTTGAAACATGGTGCAATCACCGATCCACCTTCCTCGATCAGTCCAACAGATCCCACTTCTCGTATTCCCTATAGAGTATTTACTGTTTTTCCTTGGATTCGCCGACCTCTCTAATCAATCTGTGGCTGCATATACTCGAAAACGGTAATTCCGAGGGAGCAGTCGAAGTCGTCTGCGTAGACAACAGCGACACAATTGTATGTTTACTGTGATGATGAGAGGCTGAACTTGAAGCTCCGCCTCCGCAATTTGATTATCACAAAGCTTGACTCGAATATTCCTGTTGCTGAACTCCATAGTTTGTTGATGGTGCTCCTCGGCCCAACGCTTTGACACGTGACTAGACCAGCGGGTTTTTGCACAGAACGTTAAGGCTGATATTTTCAAACTTAGTTGTTCTGGCTACCGTTTCACCCACGTTAGGATCCTCATTCACTTTCGTGGTATCAGCTCTAGGCCGCTTTCCTAGATTTTGAGCTATCTTATCTTCTTCTGGATCGATACCATCAATACCTTAATCCTCCTACTTGCCGTGCTCCTGCTTCCATGCGAAGCAGTTGGCTTTGATGAGACCTGGCTTCTCACACAAGTATCAGGTACGACCCTCGGTGTCCTTGGTATTCTATCGCATCTTGAAATGCCCTTTGTCACGAAAGGGTTTGACCTTGAACGACTTCCTTTGGTTAGGGGCATGTTCACCGAAACCCTTCCACCTCTCCGAACGAACTGGACGGTCGCGCACGTCGTCCACGACGTGAATCACCTCTATTTGACAGTCAAGCCCATGACGTCCGTCAATGTCTCAGGATTCTCGAGATTGACGTAGCTCCGTGTGTAAGGCTTGAGACTGTTCGTGCATCCAAACACCTGGCCGAGTATGTTCATGCCTTCGAAACGAAAGATGAGAGCTCAGTATTCGCCATTGTAGGACTCGATGCCCGCTGTCTGCTTGCGGTGTTGCACCTTTCACACATGACAGCCTGATACAGTTCGATACCTCGAAGTGTTGGAGCACACGGAAAATTCCTCACGTGTTCTCCTCGCTTTTCATAATCGCTGACCAGTGTAGGAACAACCCCGAGGCCGGCTTCGCCATTCTTGACCGGCGGTTTTTAGTAGACATGGACTCGTGTCTTCGGTCGGGATACGTTGATGCGGAAAGTGTTCATCACTTGGAAGAACCATTCGCGCATGTCTTCCCTTCTCTTGCCGGTGAACTTCGGCAAGATGCTAGGCACTTTCGTGCTCGCTTCCATCAGTTAGTTGAGCCGATCGATCTCAGCGCGTAGCTGAGCGTTCGTCGGTTTGGGATGTTTGTAATCAGATTGCTGGCATTAACGAGTGCTGCCGATTTATTAAGAAGACCAAAACCATGCTGGGGTTGGGTGAGCAAAAGTCGGAAACGGTCTCGCCGTGTGCAGCCGGTAGATCATACCCGTCTCTACCGTCCGGTACCCGCGTATTAATCAGTCCCTACCAGTACTAGTACGTCATGCCTTACTGGCTAATGTTATACTATTTCTACCTATCACGATACAAGACCTGCCACTTAGCATTGATGGAGGCTAACTAAGTGAGTTGGTGGCATGCTTTTGCTTTGGAGTGCGTGTTCCGATGACTGAATGGCGGGTGGCTATGTTGCAGTGAGAGCAAACTGACGAGGGTCTGCCGCGGTTCGGTCCTACTCGAGAATTTGTTTGATACATTCGCAGCGTCGTAGCGGAGAAGCGAAAATGGTATTGAACTAATGTTCAGGGAGTAGCAAGTGAGAACTGGTAGTGTCGAAACCACGTTCGATCCTCCTCTTCCTCTAGCACACTCTCACCCTGTGTTAATGCCGGCTTCTCGGTAACTTTTTTTTCGGTCTCCCACCAATCCAACCCTACTGCGGGTCCCAGGACCGGAAGCAGGGCCTTCACCTGGTCCTGGTGACGGTCCCGAAACAACGAGATATGGGTTTGCTTTGCGACAATGATGCGTATCGAATTGCCTAAGGAGCGGATGGCATTAGCCAGTGCTTGGAAAAAAATAATTCCATAGAAATAGTTCTGCTATGTTTTGTACAGAATTATTATCTATTTCTTCGTAGTAAAGATAGATATTATTGATATTAACATAAAAGAGTTGTTTAGTACTATTTGGCAGTTCGGTTCACTGAACCGGTCACAGTCCTCCTACGACTGGCTCAGAAGAGTATTGCCATCTTAGAGCGCTGAGAGTGCTCTTACGAACTCAATTGCTCATTTCTAATTTTGCTACAACTCGAGTATCTGCTACCACGACTTGTGCTGCCAACCGCGACCTCTGTCGCTTCTTTTTGCCGCAGCGACGGACCAGTACTATGTCTGCAACTTCTGTGAGACGCGGCGCAATCAGCTCCCTTCTAGCGGCTACGCCAACCTGATGAGTCACGTCAAGGACAAGCACCCCGGCTACGTTGCGGACTATGAAGCTCACCAGCGCAGCCAGGTGGGGTCGCTCTCCGTTCATGGGTTTGTCAACCCGACGGCAGCCAACATGTACCGCTGGATGGAGTGGGTCGTCGACCGTAATATGCCTCTCTGCGAAGTCGGCGATCCACTCGCAAGGGCGATGTCCAAGCTGGACCCTGTCTGCTCGAAGACACTCAAGCATTACTTGTCCGCGACGGCAGTGGCCATTAAAGGCCGTGTCATCGCTGAGATGGATGGAGTCTACGGTATCATGTACGACGGCTGGACGTGCAACTTAGAGCACTATGTTGCTTTAATCGCCGTTTTTCTGTGCGATGGGAAGCTCGAGCTGCCGCTCCTGGCAATTGTACCAATGGGAGAAGATGATCTGACAGCGTCGTCGCATTGCGCTTACATCAGAAGTGCACTGAAGAATTATCGCCAATCACCGTCAAATTTGGCGTTTCTGATGAGTGATAATTGTGCGACCAACCGTGCTGCTGCGACACGGTTCGAAGTGCCACTGGTTGGCTGTGCCTCCCGTTGCTTTAATTTGGCGGTGAACATATATCTAGATGACTATAAGGACGCAGTGGATGTAGTGAGCGCACTGATGCAAGCGCTACGCACGATCAACAACCGCGCGGCGTTGAAGGAGCAGACGTCGCTGTCACCGTTGCGCCCGAACATCACTCGGTGGAGCTTTACGTTCAAGATGGTGGAGCGCTACGTTTGCATCCAGGATCAGATCAAGCAGGTGGAGGCTGTGTTCGATCTGATCCCAAAGGCGGCAATGCATCAGCGCATCGAGGCGCTTCTTGAAGACCTTCGCATTTTTGACAGCGTCACCGTCGCGCTCCAGTCCGACGATCACTCGTCGATGCGCGGGCCCTGTTCGACTCGGTTGTGGAGCGGTTTCCGACTTTGAAGACGAAGCTCAGCGCCTCAGCTAGTACTGTTCATTCCCCCGCTTTCGAGACTGCTGCTGTCAAGGTACTATATGACTATTGATATTAGCGCTGTTTTATTACTGACTGGTGTGATACATTTTTGACTCTAGGTTATTAATGGTGAAGGCCGTCTGACGTCCAATGAGAGCAAAGCCATCAAGAGGTTCGAGATTGCACCGGTGCAGCCAACAGCGGGGACCAAGCGTAAGGAGAGGGGTGAAAACGACGAGGCCAGCAAGACGAAGAACTTTGCCGCCACCGTCCTCAGCGCGAAGAAGAAAAGTGCTGCGCAGGAAGGGGCGTTGCTGTACTCTTCGCTGCTCAGGAAGCTACACCAACAAGTAACAGGCGCGAACGTCTTTTTTTTTCCAGGCAAAGTTGGTGTTTTCGCTGCAGCGATCGTCTCTGTTTGCTCGACACCGGGTGCCGGGCGCCTCCCTTCTTCTTGGCCGTCGTCGGACCGCCCGCGGAACGCTGTCTCGCCGTGCCGTTGTTGCTCGACGATCGTCGTTTCCTCTTTGCGACCTTCCAGAAGGTTCCCTCCCTCTCTTATAGAATACCTACAAAACAGAATAGGACTCCGGACCAGAATACGGAATACGTTCGCATGTTCTTCTGTAGGTTTATGCGGTATGGCAATTCCATACAAACCGCAGTTCTCGATGCGTCTCGAGCCACCACTCTTGACTTTTGTATGCGATGGCCCAGAACGCATCGAGAACAGCAGTTGTTTGTGGTCACTTTGGTGGTCGTTTCTGCCATTTTCCGGCACCATTTTGGCGTCGCCCACATCTTTGACGCAAAACGTAGCAAGAGCCGCCATGCCGAGCCCCATTGCGGTCGCGTCGGCCGCCTTTTACCACGTGGAGTGCAACCACGACCAGCTCTTCCACTCCGAGTACAAGAGGTACGTGTCTCTGTGACTACTGCATCTGGCTCCCACGCACTCACCCTCCACGTGCACAGGAGCAATCGCACCAAAGGCCTCAAGATCCTGCGCTGCTTCCCGCACTGCTGTCCAGAACACATCGAGCGCAGTTATTGCGGCACGTCGCTCAGTGTCCGCGTGGATATCGCAACCCCAGACCCAAATGGTCCGTCTCCAGACACTTCGGCTGTAACTTTATTCGCCCGCTTCGAAGCAGTGAGCGACGTGAGTCTCCGACCCGGGGACTGCGTCGAGGTGGATAGAATCGATGTCAATACTCAAACTGAGAGCAACCCGGAGGGTCCATGGATGGGGGGCATTCTGGACAAACCGTCCCGCATCGTGGTGGCTATCCAGGCCACGGAGACGTCGGAGGACAAGCAGATCATATTTCACCCCAACAATAGGTCCTATTCGAGGTGGTACTACGACTGGGAGAGCGGCGCCAACAAGGCGCAGAGGCTCATGAAGCACGCACTCAAAGCGTACATTATGGAACGTTGTGCGGTTGATAAAGACGACAACATTACAGACTATGACAGCAATGACGCCGTCAAGAAACTTTATCGGGTGTTGCACGTCGAAACTTCGCCTGAATTTACGGTGATTTCGTACCGCCGAGCACCGTTGGAGCAGTATATGGATGGCGGAGTGTCCCCCTATGGGGAGACTACTCTTCATCGGTTATCGCCGAGTGGTTACGAGAGTGCGAATTCTCACCAGTCGCGTTTGTCTGCTGCGAGTAAGGACTGGAGGCGGCCGATGGACGCACAACCTGCCCCATTACACCCCAAGTCATCTCGAGCTAAACGTCCGCGGGCGCGTACAGGTGGGCGACGAATGGAATTGGGGGAAGGTTCTACGCTTTTGGAGGACAAATTGCGGTGGGAATACAGCAACGCCGCTACTACGTCGGTGTCGAGGAACTTGGCGCTGATTTACTCGTTTCTTCGGTGGGCACCCCTGAGTGTCTATGCGTCATTTATTGATGGACTCGTTCACGGGATAAATGGCATTTTGCTAACATCACTTGCTGGTTCTGCACAAGAGATGAGCAGACTCAATTGTTTTTCAAAGTTGCTGCTGAATCACACAAGAAGCGAAACGGCTGAAGTTGGGTCGTTTTATCATGATAAGCGCACGGTTAGTGGTGCCCCAGCACCGCTACCACAGGGGTTGGAGACTCTTCTTCGCGTGTTAGCAGACGCTACATTATGGTTGTTTTCGACAGACACACGGCAGTGGATGCGCGCGTTCTTCCGACAGCATGCTGAACTAGTACTGGATACGCAAGCGTTGCGAGAGTGCTTCGTAATGTTCGTCCAGGAACTGCAGACACGTCTGGACACACATATTTTTGCCCAGACAGCACTGGTTAATCTAGAAAGTGTGGCCGAGGAAGTTATCGCTGCAGTCTACTCCTACGAGTATTTTCACGCTAAACGACCACGAGTGCGGGAAATCTTGAGTGGCCAAAGTTTTGCGGGTTGGAATGCCTTCGTAGCTCAGATGCGCGAGATGTACATCAGCATGTCATCATGTCCAAGTATACCGCGCGAACAACTGATGAGTTGGTCCGGTCTGGATTTCGAGCAGGCACACCCTCCGCAAAATTCTGTGGAGAGTAACTGGAACGCTGAGTGGCTGCTGGATGTTGATGAAGCCATATGGAAGCCCTGCGAGAAGGCGGTGAAAGTGGACATCTACCATATTAGCGGTTTTGGTACCATCGATGGTGACGATGGAGCAGTTTCTCTCTTTGCCTTGTTAGAAATCATCTCGCAGGTTGTGCGAATTGAGGTTGGTTTCGATGTGCAAGCCCGTACGTTGCACACCCGGTCCACTCAGGGCGTTGCAGGAGCGCTGGATTGCATGCGATTGGTTTTAGACGGCAAGGATCGCGTGTTTTCGCAGTTCCCAAATGCTATGGCGACTGAAGTCGATGCGGGGGCTTGTGGAGATTATATCGGTGAGGTGCAGGCGGATGAATCGGGGCGTCTCGTGATATACTTGCAGATATTCAATTGGTCCACACGGGGAGATGGCCCATCTTACCACACACGCATGCGCGTTGAATGCTGGGACAGTCATCGTCTTTGTATTAGTGGCGACATACTAACGACCACCGCCCCGGCGTCCTTCACACCAGAGGAAGCAGTGCATGTGTGCGAAATGCCGTTGCGAACCAAGCGTGACGCAGTGGACGCATCTTACGCACAGCAACTCCAAAAGAACCCGGACGCGGGGTGGGCTGTTTTTGCTGGGCCATGGAAAGAGCTTGGCAGGTTCCGTTTGGGCTATCTCAAGGTATAAGCAATGGTGATATTGCACCTTGGACGTGGTGCCATCGACCCTGTGTCGGAAACACAGCGACCGGTACTGACGATGCAACGTGAACATCACCCCAATTCGCACAAAAAATCGTATATGGAGTTATGAGTCATCTACGAGCACCAGATCACGTGCGGAACATACAGCAAAGCAAGAATCGGACGGAGAGCTCTACCGCTGGGGGTCAGTGACATAGCTACCGTGGATGCCAGCATGAAGAAACCTGTTAGGCTTCGTGGCCTAATCGAGCTCACGAGCGAAGGTTTCGACGAGTCACGATTGGAACATCAAGTGCAATTCCCGTGACGACGAGAGTTAACACGTTCAGTATAGTCATGAGCGATCGTAGGCAAACACATGACGATCCCCTGAACGACGATAACCTCCTGTGGATGCAGCTCTCAAGACAATATTTGGGCTTATTAACTAAAGAGAGGAGCGATGAACATGCTTCCCGTTTTGAACAGCTTTATGTTTCAAAATGTTCATAGTCACATGGGATAACTACACTACGCATCTACAGGCACGACCACTTGCCTTTCGTCATTTGAATCTGTTTGGTGCTGCTTATGATCGGCTTGCTGCTGTTGAGATTGACGAAGTTGAGCCTGAATTTGCTCCTGATGGCGCAACCGATGCTGTAGTTTTCGTCGTGCGGCTTCTAGGTCGCGAAGCTTGTCACGCGCTCCCAACAACGTCTGGAGGGTATAATGTGCCATTCGCTTTTGTAGCTGCTGACTCAAAGTCGGACTTGAAGGCAGCGAGCGAGGCGACACCATGCCAGGTTTCATTAGCTCCCAGTGCGATGGACGCGGATCGAACCGCACCACCACGGAAAAAGCGTTTGTTGATACCTCGTGGTGCATCAGCAACCGCATATACTTGAGGATTCGCGCGGGAACCACCGAATGACCTTCAGCGTACGATAGCACGTACACGCCACTAGAGTGTCCTTCATCCAGCACCAACGGGGCGGAAAAAGTCGATGTCGGAAGAGATTCTAACCTGCGAATTACATCGGTAGCGGCACCATCTGAAGACACGTGTGGATTCGCGCTTGGAGGCGCGTAAGGTGTTGTGATAGGCGTCTGCGATCCACCGCCCCATACGCCAATCCGCTGCAGTGTTTTCCTTAAAATGAGGTCAGCATCGCCCACTTTGTCGAGACTACGCCATACGAGCGTTGCAGCTGGAGGAGGTAATACTTGTGGAATTGTCTCCAGCACCCGGTCTCGAACCTTAGACGCTGCGTCCACTGAGTACGACAGCACCATACTACTGCTACTGCGCTGAGGGCAGGTATCGGACCGATGCAAGCCCACAGCTCGACATACACGACAAAGATGTTCATTTGTCGCATGTGCCGCTTTCCTCCGGCAAAAAGAGCAGAACGCAGTGGCCTCGCTTGGAGACATAGCTGGCGACGTATCATCACCATGATGAGCATACCTGTTTCCTGGAGATGATCCATCAGCTCGCTGAGGACACTTCTTGCTCCCGTGATCTCCAACTACACCACAGAATCGACACCGATGTTCATCAGAGGCATGGGGTCGCCACGCGTTGCAGTGGGAACAATACTTTTGTCCCTTTCGATGAGGTTGCGTCCCAATCCACGGCACCAAAGAAGAAGACGAAGCCACGGGACACTGTTGGCTACGATGAGCTCCATGTGCTCCACATGTCCGACAACGATGTCGTTCCGTAGCATGCAGCCCCCACGAATTACACAACGTACAAAATCTCTGACCGTCCTCAGACTTAACATCAGAGTTCACTGTGATCTCCCGTGTTGTTCCTCGATTCGGGCAACTTCGACTGCGATGATGCCCCGCCGCTCCACAGAGTCGACACCGATGTTGTGCAGCTGTGTGATCTCCATACGCCGAGCAAAACCTGCAAAACTCGACATCCCTCTCCATCTCGTTGTCGCGCACCATCCTGGCATTCAGAGGCGCTCTCCGTCTCACTTTGGTCAGCACCTTCTTAACCATCCCACCAGTCGTAGAATCCAGCACATCCACGAGCTCCAACACACGGAACGGGCTCAACTGGCCAGGACCAAACAAAGTCGACGCTGAGGTCGCCGCCACCGGCACCAGCCGCTGCTGCTTCAAGGCCAACTCACTGCGCCGTCGCTCCTCCTGGTCCACCGAGGCCAGAATTTCGTCTGTGATTGCGTCGTTAGCTGCGTCGGCGATCTGCTCCTCCGTGGCGCGGGTCAACAGCAGCTCGTGAACCTTCACGACGCCCAGCAATTTATCCACGAGAGCGGAGCGTGCGTCGCCCACGTTGTGACTCTGCAGCGTCAGCAACTCCACCAGTTGGCGGATGCGGCCGCCGCTATTAACCTTCTCCTGTTCCTGCTCCTGCTCCTGTTTGGCGTCCTGCTGATCCTGTCCTGCGCCTTGGCCTGCGTCTTGGCCTGCTGCTGTTGCTGCTGCTGCGTCATCCTTCTCGTGGAACAGGGCGCAGGTGTCGCTGTCGTCCTGGCTTTCGTAGAATTCGTCAAGCGAGTCGTGGTCGGAGGTCTGCGGAGAGTCTGAGGGCGGCGGGAACAGCTCTGGGATGGGACTGCGCTGCTCGGCCAGTATCAACAGACCTTCCGAGTCCAGCTCTGCCTCGCGCACGCGCGCGCGCGGCCCCGAGAAGGTGTCGAAGCTGATCATCAAGTTCTCCCGAGCTGCTGACTACTGGTACAGTTGTACTAGTGCTGAGCTACCTATAGATATAGACAAAGCTATAAATCCGGTGTTGTGTCCATTGGAGATGGACAGTTTTTTTTAGGACAACTAGCTTCCCGGTAATAGTATTACTGGAGCTCCTCGCACCTTACGGTTTGACACCCATGGCGTCGTCCTTGCGTGCGTACTGCACGGAGCTTTTGTTCGCGACTTACCTGCGCTCCACACCACATCGTAGTACAACGCAGTGGCAACAAAGGCAAAATGCGGAGAGAACGGGGAGTTTATGCTCTAGTCCTTATGAGCCGGACGTCGGGCGATGGAATGGCCTGGAGTTCGCCGGGGTCCTCGTGGCCGGTCCACGGATGCTGCATGTGTTCCTGGGTAAATACTACAATCGAAAATTGATAATTGCGACGTCACCGCTGGACACGCACGCGGCGATCTGGTCGCCCTGCTTGTTCCAGTTGACCTCGTAGATATCGCCATTTGCTTGATACGTCTTCACCAAGGAAGCGTCCTGCGCAGCAGTACCACCACGCGTTAACCCCACCAATATGAATGCTACGCCACAAGCATTTTGCACGCACCTTTAGTGACCAGACGTTGACCATTCCCCCTACTGTTCCACTAGCCAAGTACTCGCCATCCGGGCTAAACGCAACGCCATATACAGGATACCTGTAAAATACACCAACAGAATAGTTAGCATCAGCACCCAATTGCATCCAAGCGCATGCGTGAAACGTACTGGTGCTCGAATGTTCTCCTACAAGAACCCGACTCAGCGTCCCAGAGCTTCACGGTGCCATCGAAGGACGCGCTAGCTAATGTCAGTGGCTGGTCAGGCAGTGCTGTGCCTGGGCCAGTACAGCTCCAACGGAATGTATACACTTCCTTCTTGTGCTCTTGAAGAGTGTATACAAGCGCTGCTAAGCTTGCTGAGTCGGGTTCCGCATCCTTCTTTTTGTCCTCGCTGCTATCGACTTCCATGGTGTCACCATCAGGTGCATCCTTGTTTTTAACAGCCTTTGACGGGTCCCAAATCTTCACCGTGTAGTCATCTGAGCAGGATGCGAGATATCGGCCCGACGGATCCCATTTGACCGAGTTAATCGCGTCTTTATGGCCCCGCAGCACCACGTCAGCCTTCGTTTCTCCCACTCGTGCAACACAAATACTCATATCAGACGAGCACGTAGCAAATGTCGAGTCATCTTTCCACGACGCATCCAGGATCGGGTCGTCGTGCAGCTTAAGCTGTTGCCTCTTCGTTTCGGTAGTAGCGTCCCATACAACCACAGTCTTGTCGAAGCTAGCGCTGAGCAGGAACAAACTGGTCTTACTCCACCGCGTCGCAAACACCGGACCATTGTGGTACTGGAAAATGTGCTTCATCTCGCCCTCCGCGTTCCAGATGCGTGTCTTCCCATTGTACGTTCCGGACGCGAGCAAAGATCCGTCGTGCTGTAAAAAATCGTTCACATCCCTCGTCAGTTCAAAGCCTCCATCCAGCCATGCTCAACTAGCACACACAGCAGCACGTACGTTCCACTCGAGAGTCGTGACGTCCTTGTGCGGTCCGGCGCCGTGATTCAGCACTTTCGGCACAACCGCCTTATTGTCGTCCACTTTGTTTGGCAATGCCCAAACCCGCGCCGTCGAGTCGCTCGATCCCGACACCAAAATGTTCTTCACAGGGTTCCACGAGCACGCGTACACTTCCTTCTCATGTCCGTTCAGCAGCACCAGCGCTTCTTTATCCAGCTTCTCCACGCCGTTCATCTCTGCTGCAAAATCCAATAACAACAACGACGCCAATCAATACCATCGAAATCCACAGATCCACCGCATAATTCCTACCTTTCGTACCGTCCACAGCATCAGGAGATCCGTCCCCCTTCCGCTTCCGCTTGTTCGAAGGCTTGAAGGACCTGGCGCTGCTGGAGGCGGACTGTGCCACGCGGCAGATGTGCGGACTCAGCAGCGAGAAGTCGCCGTCGCACTCGCGCTCCGTCCCGTCCTGCAACAAATAATACTTCATTCAGTTCTCCCTCCCTCTATCATTCGATACGTCAGCAATTATACCTCGTTGATGTGCGCCTCGATACCGACGTACTGCAGCCCCTTTTGCATGAAGGACACGAGCGCCCCTGGCGGCAGCTCCGTGTTGATGACGCTCGACTTGGCCAACTGGCTCTCGTACGCGAAGGTGAAGGCCGAGTGCAGGAAGCCCGACTCCTGCAGGTACCGGTACACGAGGAAATTCACCTCGTCCGACGTGATCACCATGGGGGGAAAGATTCAGCGCGTTTGACGGCTCCACGGGGCGGATTTCGATGGGAGCAAGGGGGTTCTCTAGCGCAGACGCGTGTGCAGACGTGAGGACAGCGGCGGCCCCCGCTGGAGCTGGGGACGAGGCGAAAGAGGGGAGCAACTCTGGACGTCTCGCGCCTTCCGCTTGCTTGCTGGGGCTTGGCTTCCGCTAATAATCGCCATAACCACCAAGCGCCACTCCCCCTAGCCCACTCGTGCGTCTCATTGGATAAAAATACACTGTACCGGCTATACGGTTTTTGAATTTAGCTGGACCATTATGATTGGACAGTATTTTTATCATACTAAAAGCGTTATTAGAGCTTCTTGAGCAGCGCCTGCGCGCTGTCGTGGGTGATCTCGTCCTCCTCCAGGTTGACAGGAAGAGCTAGCGCCTTGAGCACCCACTGCTTGGCCTTGACGCCGTCCTTCTTCTTCTTGTACACCTGCGCGATCGTCAGCGGGCGTTCCTTCCACGAGTCAGGAGCCAGCTCCTCCGACTTGAGCAAGAACGCAAGCGCCTCGTCGTACGAAGACTCGGGTGGGGTACCGAACAGCACAGCAGCAGCCTTGCGTTCGAGCCACGACAAGTCAGCAATGGCGATGCACCAGCGTCCCAGCAAGTAATACGTCATCGCATTGGACGGGTCCAGCTGGATCGCCGTCTCCCAGTGGCTCTTGATCACGGAAGAGTTGGCGATCGCCACTTTGGTGCCTTCGTAGTCGCCGATGGAGGACAAGATGATGCCGTACCTGAGAACAAGGGCAAACTACCTAGTCAGTTTCCAAGTTAGCAGGCTGTGCTTAAAAGTATTTACCAGTTGTGGACTTCTGCTTCGTCCTTGGTGAGGTCGAGGCCTTTCTGGATGATGTCGCGCGAGTAGTACGTGAGTTTCTTCTTCTCGTCGGCACTGGTGGCCCTCAAGTTGGACACGTCGTACGCAGCTCGAGTGAGGCGCCAGATCACACCGACATTTTCTGGGTGGGTGGCGTGCATATCTTGGAGCGCGACGAGCAGCTCGCGGCGGTCGAACGCGTTGTCATTGTACAGCTCCTCTGCTTTGACGACGTCGGCGGATTCCATTGAGACGCACCGAAACTGGGACTGCTGCACAATGTGGTGTGTGTGACAATGGAGCTGTACTGCTGCAAAAGAAAAATGAGATCGAGTGATAACTGCAGGATCAATGTCTGCATGAACGATAACAACTGCACGTGTAGGTCAAACCGCGGCAAGTTTTGATTCGCTTGCATTGCGACGCTCATATCTCAAATCCGTACGTCGCATCATCATTTCGTGATCTTCTCATGAGGTGGACGCTGGTCATCAGCTGGTCTACAGTTTTTTGAGCAGCGCCTCTGCTTCTTCATGAGCAATCTCGTCTTCCTCGGCAGCCACAGGGATGGCCAGTGCCTTGTTGACCCACTCTTTAGCCGTCGGGTACTCCTTCTTCTTCTGGTAGACTTGGGCGATGAGCAGCGAGCGCTTCTTCCACGAGTCAGGAGCCATTTCCTCCGACTTGAGGAGGTAGCTCAGTGCTTCATCGTACGAAGACTCGGGTGGCGTGCCGAACAGCACAGCAGCCGCCTTACGCTCCAGCCACGACAAGTCAGCAATGGCGATGCACCAGCGTCCCAGCAAGTAATACGTCGTGGGGTTCGACGGATTGAGCTGGATCGCCGTTTCCCAGTGGTTCTTGATCACGTACGAGTTGGCGATGGACACCTTGGAGCCTTCGTAGTCTCCGATCGAAGACAGGATGATACCGTACCTAGATCAATACAGCAGCAACAGATACTCATCAATCTTCTATCCTATCGCTCTGTACGGTGGTAATACGCACCAGTTGTGCACTGCTGCCACGTCCTTGGTAAGATCGAGCCCCTTCTGGATAATGTCGCGCGCGTAGTACGTCAGCTCCTTCTTCTCGTCGGCACTGGTGGCCTTCAAGTTGGACACGTCGTAGGCAGCGCGAGTGAGGCGCCAGATCACACCGACATCTTCTGGGTGGGCGGCGTGCATCTCCTTGAGCTTGGCGAGCAGCTCGCGGCGGTCGAACGTGTTGTCATTGTACAGTTCTTCCGCCTTCACAGCATCAGCAGACTCCATCGGAAGCTTATTAGATACGCAGGACGCGGAGGCCAATGCGAGCACGGACAGCGAGAGTAGCGCTAGGGGGTGAGCAGCTTGGGGGGCGGACTGCAGACGGGCGACACGACGAACGCTCTGCAGGCGAAGGAGCGACGCGAAGGACTGGCGAGGAAGCGCTTGGACCGACCGATGCAGATGAACGGCACCTGCCGCAGCAATACACAGAGCGTTAGGACGCGCAATGGAAGAGATAAAGGGGCGAGCGACACCTTACGACGCAGCATGAAATCTTCCACTAGTGACGAGCGATCTTACGAACAAGAGACGAGATGCTGACGTGGCACGTAACGGTCGGAGCGGCAGGGTCAAGTTCAAGTGTGAATTGAGCAATACGTGAGGTCAACTAGCAGCTACGGGTACGACTAGGGTAGTCAATCCTTCCTACTTCTTGTTCTTGCCGTAGCGATCCGCGTAGTATTCCTCCTCGGACTTCATCTTGCTCACGAACTTCTTCTCGAAGCGCTCGCGGTTGTCGTTGATGCGCGCCACGATGTCGTTCACGTCCAGTTTCATGGGACTCTGGATGAGCTTGAAGATGCCGGCCTTGCGCGCGTGCTCGTAGTGCTCCTCGAGCGAAAACTCGGGCAGGTGGTGCTGGTCGCGGTGCGTGCCGTGCACGACGACGGCAATGTTGAGCGACGCCACCATCTCGGGGGTCACCTGCCACGGCGCGTCGATCAGCACGTCGTCCACGTACTTACAGCCCAGGACACTAAGCACACGCTCGTGGAGGTTCATAATCGGGTAGTTGAGTCCGCGGTGGGCGTTCACGACGCTGTCGTTGTGCACGCCCACAATCAGGTACGAGCCTTGCTGCTTGGCGAGACGCAGGATCTCCACGTGGCCCGCGTGGAACATGTCGAACGCGCCGTCAATGTACACGATCTTGTCGGTCTTCAGCGGCTCGTGGTTGCCCACGGAGAAGAGACGCAGCATGCGGTTCGTCGTGAGGAACTTGGACGGACGCTCCTTGGCCTTGTCCTGCAGCATGCGGGACGACAACTGGCCGTTGGTGGCAAAGTGGTCGTGCGTGTGGTGGGTCTTGTGCATCACAAGCATGCGTCCGAGGATGTCACTAGTCGATACGCCTTCCGTGCGCGGGATGGTCCTGTACTTGCCGAGCTTCTGCGCCGACTCGTACACGTCCTTGCCGTCCACAATGCACGGGTCGTCTCCGTGCACGACATAGTCAATACGGTGCTTCTTGATCATGCGCTGCAGATACTCCTCGTTCATGATGTAGGGGCAGTGGGGCTCCACCTCATCCACGAACTTGCAGCCTTCCACAGAGGCGATACGCTCCTCATTGTTGAGCACGGGAGGCGCGCCCTTGCAAGCCGTAATGGATTCGTCATCGTTGACACCCACCACAAGGTACGTGCCGAGCGAGCGCGCCTGGCGGAAGGCGTTCATGTGTCCGTAGTGCATCATGTCGAAGGCGCCGTCCATCCAGATGCGGATCTGCTCCTTGGGGGGCTCCTCGCGCTCCTCCACCTCCATCTGCGCCATGCGATCCTGCAGCTCCTGCACCTTCCGGTAGGCCTTGTCCAGCTCCGACTGCAGTACCTGTCTCCGGCGGCGGTGACGCTTGCCGAACAGCACAAAGTAGGCCAGCAGCGTGAACACGCCGGTCAGCAGCGCGATGGCAAGGCGCTCGGCGTCCGGATACGGCTCGGGGAAGCCCATGCGCGCGAACAGCTTGTGCGCGTGCACCATGACCTCTTCCGCTACAGGAGAGTGCAGCACCTCGTGTACGTACAGCACCACGCGGCTTGCAAGAGCCTCCGACATGGCTACAGCAGCAGTAGAGGGAGCAGAAGGAGAATGAGCGGGGGAAGGTGCTCTACGTGTTGTTGCCGATGATATCTGCGCCAGATCGGCACGAGCGGACACTTGCGTAAAGTATAAGCAGCGCGGTGTGTGCCACATTAAGATGGGTACACGTGTACCGCGATATCAGTACACTGTGCCACGTGGATGGTACATTGCTGGGAGCAGCGTCAGAGCGGCCATACAATTGCTAATATGCGCCGGGTTCCGCTGGGATGCTCGGACCCAATTATCAGTCATCGGAGCTGCTCGTGGGAATGGGTGGAAGCGAGCGCTGTTTGAATCCCGTGCCATCAAGTCGGCGCCGCGTCTTACTTTCCAAAACCTAGCGCAAGTCTCCTTAACTGGTTAAAGCGACTGCGTTTTTCTCTCGAACCATGGGTCTCTCTCAGGAACGTAAGCTCGAGTACTTCGAGAAGCTCGAGGCGCTGCTCGAGAACTACACCAAGATCTTCCTCGTCGGTGTGGACAATGTCGGCTCGGCTCAGATGCAGCAGATCCGTCTGGTGCTGCGCGGCCGCGGTGAGGTGCTCATGGGCAAGAACACGCTGATGCGCAAGGTGTTCAACAACTTCGTCAAGAAGAACCCGGGCCACCCGCTCGAGGCCTTCATCCCGCTGCTCAAGGGCAACGTCGGCTTCGTCTTCACCAACAACGACCTCGGCGAGATCCGTGAGGTGCTCGAGTCGAACCGCGTGCCCGCCCCGGCCCGTGTTGGCTCCATCGCCCCCGTGGACGTTATCGTGCCCCCCGGACCCACGGGCGCTGACCCCGGTCAGACCTCGTTCTTCCAGGCCCTGCAGATCGCTACCAAGATTCAGAAGGGTCAGATTGAGATCGTGACGGAGGTGCTGCTGACCAAGAAGGGCGAGAAGGTCGGTAACTCCGAGGCTGCTCTGCTGCAGAAGCTGGACATCAAGCCCTTCTCGTACGGTCTCGTGATCGAGCAGGTGTACGACAACGGCTCGATCTTCGACCCGGCCGTGTTGGACCTGACGGAGGCCGACCTCTGCGCTAAGTTCGTGGCTGGCCTGCGCAACGTGGCCGCTGTGTCGCTCGAGCTGGGCCTGCCCACGCTCGCCTCGATCCCCCACTCCATCGCCAACGCCTTCAAGGACCTGGTGGCTATCGCTGTGGAGTGCGAGGAGTTCTCATTCGAGAAGGCCGAGCCCTACAAGGCCTTCCTGGCCGACCCGTCGGCTTTCGCCGTGGCTGCCCCTGCTGGTGGCGCCGCTGCTCCTGAGGCCAAGAAGGAGGAGGTCGTCGAGGAGGAAGAGGAGGTCGACATGGGCGGCGGCATGGACATGTTCGGCGGCGGTGACGAGGACTACTAAGTGCAGTCTTCTGTCTCTCCGACGACAACGAGTCATGTAGCGTCTTCATGACGTCTCGCCTTCAAAGCTTAGCTTAGCGTTGCTAAACTGAAAGAAACCCGATCGAGGCTTTGTGCTTTTGGAACACACTCATCTCTTTGTCTTGATCTTCTTCTTTGCTACAGTGTTACAGTCTTCACCCCGCCAAGCCTGTCGCTTCTCGTCGACGGGGCCTGTTCTCGCTGTAACCCGAGATGCTAACTAGACTACCCTACTGCTGCTGCTCGCCGTTGACCTAAAAGACGCTCAACGACCCAGCGCATACAAAGCGCATGATGTTGAAGGCAGCGTTTTCGTCCCTGTTTGCCACGAAGCCACAGTGCGGGCACACGAAGATATCTTGGTTGCGGAGAGAGAGGTGCAGTCGGTTGCAGCGACCACAAGTGCGGCTCGTATACATCTCCGAGCACAGCACCAGGGTCTTACCGGGGACAGCGCACGTCGCTGGCGGAACTGAAAGTGGGCGAGCGTCCATGGCGCGCTCCGTCGCATCATCGACTTGGAGTCGAACTTCGGCAGCAGGACCACGTCCGAGTTCTTGCACAGGTATGCCGCAGCTTGGGAGTGTAGATTTTTGATGTAGTTGTCAAGCTTGGCGGATGCACAGAAAAACTCTCGACGTGCTGCTACGTATCGTTTCCAGTCCTCGCCATTGTGCTTCCGCACCTTCTTCACGTTGGCAAACGCGCTCATACCACGCTGTGCTGCGCTCTGGCGCTGCTTCAACTGGTCCAGTTTACCCCAGTTGGCCCGGCCGATTTGGGTAAAGTTGCCTTGCAGGTCCATGCAGGTGAGGAACGCCTTGAGGCCCGGATCACACACCGTGCAGCGGCCCTTGTCCTTCTCCAGCTTGGGCTCTGCTATGTATGGGATCTCTGCGTACCAGTAACCATGTCTGTACAGTATAACCACTTCTTCGTCGATCGTCGTGCCTTCTTCAGCTACGATTGGGATATTTGGCACGGAGGGTATCGAGAGGAACTGCTCCACCTTTCGTGGGTTTTTGCCGTCATCCGGGTACGGCGCCGGACCAAGGTGGTGCGTCTTCGGTCGGTGAACCTGTGCATTCAGATAGGTAGTCTGGGCTTTCGAGCCGATTGCGAAGTAGTTGAGCTGCTTTCGTGATTTAAAGTGCATCGTGAAGTGGCTGCTGTTGCCACGAGCGAGATTCGTGTGGGCCGCTGACACTGCCGATACGAACTTCCGAACCACGACCTGCCGCATACTTGCAGGTGTGCTGACTACCCACTCAGGCAACGACCCCATACCTTCAGGATACGCCAGATTATTTCCTTCATCTTGTTGTGTGACGAATAACTTCTGTAGCAACGCCTTGTTCGCCTTGTCTGTTTTGCGTTCATACTCGACGCATTTGTTGTACGTGTACCGACACGCGTGCACGACTTGCTTGAGCTTGGCGGCCTGCTCCACCGACGGCTTCAACCGGTAGCGTCGGGTACGGCGCATCAAAAGGGCGTCCTCGGACTCCAGCATTCTCTTTTCGTTTGAGAGTCTGGTCAGCTCTCGTTGGAGTGAGCTCTTTCGGGCGCACGTCAGCCTCTGCTGCTTCAGTTCCGTTGTCACACGTTTGATCTCGAGTCTGAGCTCGCGTTCTCGTGCTGCACGTTGATGGCGTGAGCGGAAAGCATCGATCTTGATCTGTTGGGCTTGTTGGTCGACTCCCCAGCTATCACCCCCAAAACGCTGGCGGACGTCGACCAAGTCATTGTCGATCGGGCGCGGGTTTGTCCACTCTGCGATTGAGAACCACGATTGATTCGGCTGTGCACGCTGAAGCACCGCCTCGTCAATGGGCCTCTGCTGCATCCGCTGTAGAACGTCTAGGTATCTGTTGTCGAAAGGCATGCCGAGCGTCTGCTGCTGCCGGAGTGGTAGGCGTTGTAATAGCGGCTGCATCGCGTCGAAAGAGTGCAGTATCGTGTGGCGAGGTCGGTGAACCTTTTTCGCCGCAAGTGTATAGTGCAGTAGCCCAGGGGGTCCAGAGAGCTAATAAACTCTCCGGAACTGGGGCCAGAAACTCTGAAACGTGAATGTTTCCAGAGTTGGCGTGTGGCCCTTGTGTACCCTCTTTGGTTCGACCTTGGTGGCAACCTGACAACCTGCCGAGTTGGTGGTTCGTGTAGGCCTTGAGCGAGTCGGGCGTGTCGTTTACTGTCTGAAACGCACCCTTTTCGACCAGGAACAAAGCCCCAGAACACACTCCCTTGTAAGATAGCCAAAATACAGAGTAATAAATGCAAGTATACAGCCGCTACTTATTCTTTAAGACCCTTGAGCGGTGGGTCTATCACCAGTCCACTGAGTATACGCTCCAGACACTGGTCAGTCCGAAACGCACTCTTCTTCTCACGCGCACCACCCTCTAAGAGGGAAACAATACTCTCGAATCTCTGAAACGCAGTCTACTAATACACTCAAAGGGGACTACTAAACCCTCCAAGCAGAATCGTTAACATGAAATGGGAACCCCACTCTTACCTTCACGCAGTAGGCCCAACTAGGATATGGAATGCCGTGGATCAACTCTGAAACGCCGTCGCGTACGATCCCCACAGGCAACTTGGACTTGAAGCTTGGGAGGAAGTACGCGGCGTCCTTATATCCGCGCCCTTGTCCTAGCAGGCCACCGAACGAATTCGCCTTGTGCTCAACTTGGTAAAACTAACTCTGTTTGTTACTCTCTACTTCGGCTATCTTCTTTCTGAATCTTTCAATATCTTCTGGGTAATTATCTTGTGTTCTGTATACCTTTGGGGGAGTTCACTTGGACTTTGCGTGGGGTAGGTACACTTCGTCAGCTGCTGACTGGGACCTCCACGTGCTTGGTCCGTCTCTTCTGCTCTGAAACTGGACTTTTGGCCGCACAGTTCTTCGTCGTACACGCTGTACACAGTCGTAGGATGTCTTGGCTTGCTGCTCTTGTGTCTGGGTAGCTTGATAATGTCCACAGCAGCCGCTAATCTCTCAACCGAGGCTTGGTGAAACAGGGCGAGACGCGCTCTGTTTCTTTAGCATACACTAGTATGCGCTTTTGAGGAAGCGTAAGTTACGTAGGCTTTGTATGCAAGTAGAAATACACGTCCCCGTGTATTTCTAAGCAAAAAGACCGAAACTTTAACTTGAAAATAGAAAACTGAATTGAATGGAAGCCCGCCGCGTGGCGGGCCCTTAGCAAACCTATCTAAATGACTTATGTATCTACGAAGGTGAATCCATGGTTGGCTCTCACGCTCCGGCCCTTATGTATGCGTTTGATTGGTGGAAATGTGCCCCTTTCCACCAATAGCAGTGCGCTTAGCGCCCGCCAATGTTTGTGCCATTGGCGGCTCGAAATGATTGTTGACTGTGTATGTGACGCGCACACACAGAAGGCTTGCCGTATACTTGTCCGTGTATAGTTCGGCTATACACGTATATCTGGTGTACCCAATTACACCAGCCTGTGTAACCCTGTTACACTACCCCCCTCTTTAAACACGAATATCGCGTCTGAGAGGTAACGGTGACCACACATCAATCTGTGGTCACTCCCTGTTTTCTCGCGTCTCGAGAAAACACTCCGCGCCCATTCCACAATGAGCGCGTCAAGTCCCAAGGCCCCCACAAGCCCCGCAAGCTCCGCCGCCGCCGGTGGGGACTTCCCACCGGTCACCAAGTTGTCTGTGAGCGATTATCGCTCACAGCTCGCGATCAAGCAGGCCGAGCGGGCTGCTGCGAAGCCTGATGCTGCTGGGGATCCAGCAGCAAGCGAGTCAAGTGTGACGCAGCCTGTGAAGGCTGCGTCTTCAAGCGATATGCCGCCTGCGAAGGCAGCGCTCACCGGATCCCCTGGATCCGGTGCTACGAGTGAGGCACAGCCTGCGAAGGCTGTGCCAGGCGAATCTCTAAGGCCCGAGGCGATGGATGTGGATCTAGATGATTCACATCTAGACCCAGAGCTCGCTGTCGACTACGGCAGCGAGGGGATCGAAGACGACGAGGAGTTGGAAGACTCCTCGTCAGAGTTGAAGGTTGCCGCGCCCGCTGAGGGCCAGCATGCTGCTTCAGAGAGCCCCGTATCGGGCTCTCGCCGCCAGCGCGACGTCGCGCTGGAAGAAGGTGAAGTCGCGCGCCCGAAGCGCGCGCGCTCGGACGTGTCAAGCTCGGCGGAGGCTACCTCCGCCGCAAGTGGTTCTTCAACGCCGGCAGATTTGCCGGCGGGGCGTCGTGCTGCTCGCGCGTCCGATCCGACGCCGTGGATGTTGACATCCACGGCGATCCAGAAGCTGCGCTACAGCGACGAGGGGGCTGCTGCCGAGCCCGTCTCTCTCTTCGATGATCGTCCGATCATCGACGATAAGATCGCGGGCCAGCTCCATCTCGGAGCTGACACTGCTGAGCGACGCGATTACTTCGCGTCGCTATACCTGGCGTCGCGTTACTACAAGAACGCGCGCCGTGGTCCTCAGAGCAAGGTCTCTGAGACTCATGCTCTGGCACAGGGCTGGAACCAGTTCGTGTCGAACTGGAACGCGAACCCCGACTTGTATCGGTACCGTCTTGAACGGCACCGCACTCGCTATTATGAGCATAATAGCACAGGTCGCGTGGTGCATCTGCACAACATGTGTGCAGATGCGGGCATCCCCTGCGCGGTTCCGCGCAGGGAGCATTGTCCAGTCTGTCCGCATCCTGCGGACAGACTATCCGAGAGTGATGTCATGGGGTACACGCGCATCCGTGTACCCGAGAAGGTGACCAAGTGGCGCGAGAGGGTGTTCCCCGACGCGCGTGTCACCTTTCCACCGCCCAGTCAAACCTTGTGGTTTGACGACGTCTCTGGGAAGTGGATCACTGAGTCGAGGGTTACCCCCGACTCGGCCGTAGGTGGTGGCGCTGTTCGTACGCCATCACCATTTCCGGAACGTCCATCACAAGGACGTTCCGCGGCTCCCAGGAGTCGTGTTGGGGAGGCCATCCTCTCCAACGACATCGAAAACGACGCTGACCTTGGTCGGCGCGTGGCTCCTGGTGAGCTACAATTCGCTCGACAATCCAGCGAATTGAGCCGTCTGCAGCCCGCAAGGGCGCAGGCGGTGGGGGGAAGACGTCGCACCCCGGATCAGCCACGCTCGGCTGATCCGATTGTTGGTCGCCTTGAGGCGGATCACGCGGCCTTCCGCGAGGCCGCGTGGAAGACGATCGCTGACCAGGGTCAGCTGATCTCGAACCTCTCCTCGCAAGTGGAGAGTGCTCGGAGCACCGCTGCCGATGCTCTTTCTCGAGCTGCTGAGCTCGAGAAGAAGTTCGCGAAGCTCGTGGAGAGCGTCGGGATGCGCCCTTCGCGGTCCGCTGCGAAGGGGTCTTCTGATGACGACCACTAGGTGGGCCGTCAGGCTCCGGCGTGCTCGTTTCCAACGAGCTCGCAGGCGTATCATGCTCATGATACGCCTTCAGCCGCCCAACGTAGAACGTTGGGTGCAGTCGCATGCTGGACGGTATGTCCAGCGTGTATGCTGTGCCTTGGCGGTGCAAGACACGGAAGGGGCCGATGAAGCGTGGAGCGAGCTTGCTCGCTCCAAAGTCCGAGACTGCATGTCTAGGCAGGTTTTGCGTAGACAGTAAAACTAATGAATTCCTTTTGAACTCACTAATGTTGTTCCTTGACTTCTTGTCCGCGTTCATCTTCTGTCGATCGACAGAAGATGCAATAGCATCACGGACAAACCGCATGACGGCTTGTCTGCTTTGGACGAAGTCCCTTGCATCGACATTGGTCGTCTCGACCAATGTGACATCGCTTGACCTCGTGCCATGCACGAGGTGTCTTTCGTCTTGAACGTCCGCAGGTGCTGCGGACGTGGCCTTGTTCGTCATCGAAGTGACGTCGCCCGGCGACGTCACAGCCTTCGTCACTTGGGATCTCCCGGTGTCCGTCACGTCTGCTCTTGAGGCAGACGTGGGACGATCCTTGGCTTGTCGCTTCGCTCCCAGAGCGAGGCGGTCTTGGTCTTGCCTTGGCGCGTCCGTGTCCGGCACGGAGGCGGTGTCATCTGCGACGCCCGCACCCGGTGCGGACGTGATGTTCTCCATTCGCTGACGCGCTGCGTCAGCTCGCGTCACAGCGGCCAACGAATCCTCGTTGGCTGCAGCTTTTGCTGCGGCATTTTCATGTGAGTGCGCTTCACTCGCATTTCCTCCCCCACTCAAGGGAGCTGTCACCCCGCCGAGGGTGGCAGGGACACGTGGATGCCGCATGGCATTCACGAAGAACGGTGTATGCCCCGTAGAGGCATGCACCGAGTTGTTGATGGCGAACTCCGCCATCGGCAAACAGTCGCTCCACTCGGTGAACGAGTGGGCGTAACTCTTGAGGATGTCACCGAGCACGCGGTTCACGCGCTCGGTCTGACCATCGGTCTGAGGATGATCGGCTGTCGACATCGACAGTCGCGTGCCAAGGAGGGCGAAGACCTCCTTCCAGAAAGCGGCCGTGAACCGAGGGTCACGGTCCGATACGATCTCGCGGGGCATCCCGTGAGATCGGAAGATAAGATCAACAAACAGACGAGCCGTCTGTTTGGATGTGACCTGTGCTGGCACCGCAGCAAGATGCACCATCTTGCTGAAGCGGTCGACAAAGACCGCTATGCCAGTCCGACGCTTGGCGTCGGGCGGCAACCCGAAGATGAAGTCCATACTAATGGACTCCCAACACTCTGCCGGGATTGGCAGAGATTGCAGCGGTGCTTGTGAAGCCAATGTCGGCTTCACACGTTGGCACGCTTCGCAAGCACGAACGTACTTGCGCACCCACTTGTACTGGCGCGGCCAGTAGAAGTCACGCGAGAGAAGCAGGTACGTCTTCTCTCGGCCCGGATGCCCCGCCCATGGGGCATCGTGATACTCGTAGATGACCCGCAACCGCAGGTCATAATCGTTTGGGACGACGATGCGTGCAGCATCGTCGTCAGCTGTGCTATAAAGCAGCAGCCCATCGTGTGCGCTGTATCGGTGCACATTCGAACGCAGATGTGGAGGCAGCGCTCGACGCCCGGCGTCGGTCGGCTCCTTCACATAATCCAGCAGGCGCTTGACGTCGTCGTCAAGCGCATACGCCTTACGCACGTCATCGAGCAGCGATGACGTGGGCACACTGCTTCGCTCAACGCCAATGGCGTTGACATCAACTACCTTGTAGTTGTAATCCGGTCGACGCGAGAGCGCGTCGGCCACCACGTTGAGTCTTCCAGGTTTGTACTCAACCTGGAAGTTGTATTCCGCGAAGAATGACAGCCACCGTGCCATTCTTTGAGAGAGGTGCGGCGACTTCACAGCCGTCCGCAACGATGCGTGGTCCGTATAGACCACGAACGGTTTATCTCCGAGGAGATAGACACGGAACTTCGCCAGTGCGTACTTCATGGCAAGGAGCTCCTTGTCATGCACTGGATAGTTGCGCTCAGCTTGCTTAAGCTGACGCGAGTGATAGCAGATTACACGATCACGACCGTCGTGATCGTGCTGCATCAGCGCGCATCCGATAGCATAATCGGATGCATCGCACACCACGTGGAACGGGCGGTCTTGGTCAGCGATGGCCAAGACCGGCGCCTCAGTCAAGCCCTGCTTGACTGAATCGAAAGCCTGCTGACACTCAGCAGACCACTGCCACTCCGTGTCCTTCTTCAGGAGACGTGACAGTGGGCGAATGCGCCCAGCGTAATCGTGCACGTACTTGCACAAGTACGTGGCCAGCCCAAGGAACTGCCTCAGTTCCTTGGCGTTCGAGGGCGCAGGCCACTCGTTGACGACCCTGACCTTCTCAGGATCGGGGCGGACTCCGTCTTTGCCGACAAGACATCCGAGAACCGGAATCTCGGATGCACCAAATATGCACTTCTTCAAGTTTGCATATAGCTTGTGCTCACGCATCAGCGCGAGCAGACGACGGAGATGCTCCCTGTGCATCTCTGTGGCGGTCTTCCCGCCCACAGCCTGGCTGTGGGCGAACACGTCGTCGAAGTACGTCGGCGCGAAGTCGCGAATCGATCGCAACAGGTGTGTGACGCACCTGTTGAACGTCGCAGGGGCGTTCTTCAGCCCCTGTGGCATCACCATCCACTCCCAAAGCATGCCGCTTGGCGTGCTTACAGCTGTGAAGGGGATGTCCTCCTCACGCATTAAGATTTGGTAGAAACCATCTCTTAAGTCAAGAGCACTGAACACGGTGCTCTTGCTCATCGAATCGATGATCACATCTTTTCGCGGTATCGGCGTCTGCGCCGGTATCGTTGCCTCGTTCAACTTGTTGAACGCGTGGACAATGCGCCATCCGCCCTGCGCCTTCTTGACGCAGAACGTCGGAGCACTGTGCGGGGACTTGCTTTCCCGCACTTGCCCCGCGCGCCGACGAGCTTCGAAGAACTCGTCGATGGCTTGGACCTGCTCACGCGGCAGTGGCCACTGTCGTGTGACGCAGTACTTCGTCCCCGGCACGAGATCAATCTCGTGCTGAATGCCCTTGTCCCGCGGAAGCTCCGCGGGAACCTCATCAGGGAATACGTCCGCGTATTCCCTGAGCACATCGTAATAGGGACTCGCCTTGAGCGAGTCCCAGCTTTGCTCGGCAAAGCGGTCCTTCTTGGTCTTGGCGCTGAGGGCAGTGTCGCCCTCAGGATGCTTGACGAGGACCTGCCGCAGGTCCTCGAGCTCCACTGTGATCTCGGTATCCTCACGCGCGGTGAGGATGCATACTTGCTCTACGCGCCCGGCGCGTAGATCCCGTGCAAAGCCCTTCCAGCTCTGCACTTCCAGCGCTGTCAACTCCGAGGCAGTGCTCGGAGGACCCTCAAGTGTCAGGAGCTGACACTTGACGCCCGAGAGTGTTTGCGTTAACGCATTCACTCTCTCGTACGTGACGTCACCCTTTGCGGGTGACGCAACCACGTCAGCTACACCCTTAGGCGTATCGCGCTCTTGCGACGGGGAGGCGATCTCTTCCCGTCGGGGCCCGGCCCGATTCAAAAGTGAGGAGTCAGCTTCACTCCTCACATCGCGACCCTTGCCGCGATGATGGGTGCCAGGCCCGGCCTGGTTTCGACCCATATCTTTTTCTTCGACGGGCCCGGCCCGTCGAGATGCCTTGATCCTTGACTCCTCAAACCCGGTTTGAGGAGGCGTCTTCTCTTGGTGCTTCGCCTCGGGCCCGGCCCGAGACGGGTTCTTCTGTATTCTTGCCTTTCCGGACCCCGTCCGGAAAGGGTTCTTCTTGATATTGGCTCTCGCAGGCCCGGCCTGCGAGGCGTTTCTTCCAAACCCGGTTTGGGAGAGGGTGCGCTCCCGGAGTGCACCCACCTTTCGTCGATTTGCCTGTGCCCCGGGCACAGGCGAGGAAGCGTCCCGGTCGTCTTCCGTCCTCGTCTTGAGCGCGTCGGCCTTTACGGTCGACGCGCAGTCTTGGCTTGGCTGAGCGAGGGTGACCTCGCTCACGTCGCGTTTACTGCGCGACGCACTCGCAGCGCTGTCAGGGCCATCGCTCTCTGTCGCGCTATCTGCCGAATCGAGGACGCATGCGTCCTCGAAGCCGTAAGAGACTATAGACTGGGACTTCCAGTCTATCACTGGGGCATGGCGTTTGAGCCACGGCATGCCCAGTATCATGTCGAACTTATCGTCTAGATCCAGGACGATAAAGTCCTCAGTGAAGGCCCGGCCTTCACAGCCAAAGCGAACTGATACAGTTCGCTTGCGCGTTTTCACGGTTGCTCCTGTCGCCAGGCGCACCACCAACTCACTTCGAGGAGTCGTCTTCTCCTCGGCGTTCATAGCCCTCAGGCTTTGCAGTCGAACAAAGTTGTTCGATGCACCCGAATCGACTAGCGCGTGCATGGTTCTCCCATGCACCGCGACTTCCAGGATGATCAGCCCTGCTTGATCATCCTGACGCTTGCTGTGGTGTCCGGCACCACAAGGGGCTGTAGCCGTCACATGCCCGACATCGGCATGTGTGACTACACCAGTAGGGCGCCCCGCCCCTACTGGCTTCCAGCGTTTTTTGGTCGTCCGCGCCAACGATCCCCGTTGGCGCGATACGACGTGCCACGTGTGGCACGATACGACGTATCGCGAGCAGCAGGCCCCGGGCCTGCTACACACTCACGTGCGAAGTGGCCGGTGTTTCCACACCGGAAACACCGTCCCGCGCCTCTGCGCGGCTCCGTCTGCTGCCTGCCAGCAGACGCACTGGATAGGTCCATGGGCTCTGGACCGCCCATGGGTCTTGCACGCGGACGTGGCGCCCCTGGCGTGTCCGCGTGGAGCTTAGCCTGGTGCAGGCTAAACTCTTCCTGCGACGCAAGCCGAATGGCTTGCTCGAGAGTACTCGGGTACTCTCGGAAGAGATAGGTCTTCACAGGCCCATCCTTCAGTCCCTTCATGAAGGTGACTACTTGTGTCGCCTCGTCAATCGGATGATTGACGATACTCGACACCAAGTACCTCGCGTGTTGGGCGTAAGCCAACACGTCGCGCTTGCCTTGACGCAGGTCGAGGAACTCCGCCCTCGACCTGAACTCGGATTCAGGCGGCTCAAACGCTAGCTTGAGCTCGCGCTTGAAGTCTTCGTACGTGCTCCAGCACGTACTGTCCGTAAGACGTCTTCCGTACGCCCAGTGTCTGGCTCGTCCAGTCAGACACGACATGGCGTACGCAACTTGGAGCGACGGATCCCGGATCCGTCGAGCAGCAATTGCTGTCTCCAGTTCTACGAGCCATCGTAGAAGAGGCTCGTTCTGGCCACCCGAGAACGGAGTCACTGACACCTTCAGTGACTCAACGCGAGAAGGGGCTGACGCCTCCTTCTGTTGGCGTTCCTTGTCCATGTAGTCGACCACGACTACATGGTGCTCGCTTGGTGGCAGCGACCGTAGCATCGCTGCCACGGTGGACTCACCTACGACTCGCGAGAGTCGTAGCAGTGCCTCCCACTGCTGATCGCTCAGGTGGGGGCAGTCCTCCCTCGTGATGCAGGGAGGACCCGCGCTTGGAGCTCCGTCAGGCAGGGCACCGCCTGACGAAGGGTTTTCGTCTCCATAGCCAAATGCATCCATTTGGCTAACTCTGTAGGCGTTGGACGGACTACAAAGTGCTACCAGGTGAAACAGGGCGAGACGCGCTCTGTTTCTTTAGCATACACTAGTATGCGCTTTTGAGGAAGCGTAAGTTACGTAGGCTTTGTATGCAAGTAGAAATACACGTCCCCGTGTATTTCTAAGCAAAAAGACCGAAACTTTAACTTGAAAATAGAAAACTGAATTGAATGGAAGCCCGCCGCGTGGCGGGCCCTTAGCAAACCTATCTAAATGACTTATGTATCTACGAAGGTGAATCCATGGTTGGCTCTCACGCTCCGGCCCTTATGTATGCGTTTGATTGGTGGAAATGTGCCCCTTTCCACCAATAGCAGTGCGCTTAGCGCCCGCCAATGTTTGTGCCATTGGCGGCTCGAAATGATTGTTGACTGTGTATGTGACGCGCACACACAGAAGGCTTGCCGTATACTTGTCCGTGTATAGTTCGGCTATACACGTATATCTGGTGTACCCAATTACACCAGCCTGTGTAACCCTGTTACACTTGGAATCTCCGAAACGAGGCCATGTATCTCTGGAACGGGGCCGGTTTCAGACTTTTAGGGGTCAGTTTCAGACTTCTAGGAGTCTGGATCGTCGGTTCCAGACTTCATTCGTCTTCAACATCATCACGACACATTGCTGGGTGTTCTTGAACACCTGGTAGTCCACACACGTTCGTATCTTGAGTCTTGGTGGATCTTGTGGGTCTTGTTCTTCATACTTTCTTGCTTGTGGGTATACTTGAGTGGTTCTTGGGCCTGGAACGGCGGTATTCAGTGCCTTGAGCCAAGACAATACGGGTTGTCTGACACGTTCGTGCAGACAATTTATGCTTCTACTTGGCGACCCGTGTTCAGAACGGGGGCGGTTCCGGACTGAGTGCATGCGTGTTTCAGAGTGTGCATCTCTGGAACGCGCGCTTCCGGAATCTAAGGGCCCGTCCTTGGCTCTCCACGCGTTCACCATTCAAACCACACACTCTTTCCACAAAATGTCGCAATAGATCCATTCCACATCCACCAATCGAAACTCCGAAACTCCACTGTCGCAACCGAAAATCGGCTGTCCCAAAATGTGGGAAACTGCCTCGTGTCAATCGCGTGTAGCAGTAGGTTCGACATGATCTCGGTGAACTCAACCCAATCGAAAGTCGGCTCGCGCTCCTCTAGCGGCCCTCGCGCTCGCCATCCAGTAGGTTCGTCCTGAACATGTTGCCCCCTGTCTTGTCTCTCCAGAAGTCGCAGAACTCGAACGGCTAGAAACTGCTCTTCTTTGTCGTTGACGATTACGCGGAGTGTTTCAATGCTGTCTTGTAGAGTTGGAATGGTTGCTATGGCGTCGGGCACACTGAGGCAACGGAGCACACGGACGATGACTCGCTCGCGGACACGACCCAGCCACTCTCGAACTCGCAGACAGGCACGATCATCTTCGAGCACAATGAAAATGAGGGACCGGACTTCACCCAGTGCGGTGAGAACGCGCCGCCTGAGTGTGGAGAGTCTCATGGCCACGAGCTCCAATTGCGAAGTGAGAAAATCCGTGGACCACGACTTAAATTTCCGAAAAACCGACGTGCCAACGGTCCCTTCATATGGGAAGATGCTTGTTATGATTCGGCTCTGGCTGCCACCGTGAGCGCCTGATGGACTGGACTTGAAGTGCAACCGAGCGTGAGTCGATAGCAGCCGTATGATCAGGGACCAGGCCCGGGAACAGACGATGTACCAGTGAGTGATGGTGGTCGTGGCCCTGCAGTGTATTTGTAGTGAAAGGCTCAGTAGGAAACCTGTTGTTTAGTGGAGAAGCACAGCCAAGCACGAAGTAGGGAGCTGAGCAGATAAGCAGGAATAGGAAGTTAGTGTTTGCATTCGACACTAGACTTCTCCAAAGATCTATCTGGCAAAAGCGCCGCTCTACCGGACCTGCAGTGGAACAATGCTGACCCAGCAATTGGGTTTTGATCCTCCGCGAGACGTTCTCCCGGAACGGGTGCATGACATTTGGATTCCGCGAGTGTAGTTGAATTGCGCGAGTGCAATTGGATCCTACCAGTGTAGTCGATTTCCACAAGTGCAGTGTCGAGTAGATAAATATGTATCAAACTAGACTTACCCAGTCGAGAAATGCGCTAACTAGTTAATCAAATCAAGTTCCTCGACCCTTTTCATGCGCTGGCATCTCAGTTTGTTGTCGATCCATACAACGCATCTCCAAGAGTGTTTTCGCAAGTAACAGCTACCACCACTGACGCGCACGTTGCGGCATATATCAACAGGATTTTGAAGTCTGTATATGAGTACGATCACGACACAACACTAACGAGAAATCTCCAGTCGCACTCGGCTCACCGAGGCGGTGCTGCGTTCGCCAACTCTAATGCCAGCGTGAACTTGTCCGACTTGGCGTACCGCGGTCTCTGGTCTATGGACGGCTTTGCGACGCTACTTGAGTACATATCTCCTACAACTGCAACCGATCAGAATGTTGCGAAGGTGCTTGGTGGCTGGACTGAAACTCGTCATGCTGGTCATCCGCCCACACTTGCCTGTTTTGAAAAGGAACCACATCAGACGTTCATTAGAGTAAGTCAGTTTGCCCAATCTCTCCGGGTTCTTCACCTTGCCAAGATCACACCAAAGGGTTTTGCCGATTGTCTTGCCGCTACGCTCTTGATGTACTACCGCGAAACAAGGGAGATAGCGCCACAGCACATTTTGCATCAAGACCTCCAGCGCATACACGCCGCGTTACCGCCTCTTCGCCGGACACAGGAGGAGCTATTTGAATGGGGCAGCACGATACGCAAACGCTTCGTCGTGGAAAATATCCTGTCACTGCCAACATACACAATTAAAGAGAGCCTCATATCGGATGAGCAAGCAGAACATTTCGTTGAAGTTCATACCTTTGCCGATGCTCTTGAACGGTTGCTACTTGGTCATTATCAGCTTGTAGCTTCGAACGAGGAGCTCAAGGGCATGATGCAACAAATTCTCGACCGATTGGCTCACCAACCAGACGTGACGTCGCGCGTTTGTGCAACGTGCAGTGCCTGCACCTCAGCTGAACTACCCGTGGAAACGGTAGCAGCGACAACACTCCCTCTGCGCCCCCCCCACTAGTTGGTCAGCCTTGGCCGAAGAGCTTAACGATTCTGAAAGGAAAGCAGTTGTCCGACTTCCTTGTTCAGTTCGTGGTTGAAGGCCTGGGATCACTTCCGAAGCAGCCCGGAAACCGCGGCCAGAAGGACCGCTTGCGGGCTATTGAAATTGTAGCCTTCGTCGCCGACTTGAACAGCATACCATCTCCCCCTCCTACATCGCGACAGTCGGAGAGAATGCTCTGGTTATCTGCGATGCAGAACATGGCAAGTCAATGCGTGGCATTGTTAGTGAGCGGATTCACTAAGGCAGCGGATACATCACAAGGACAACGCAAGCATCGCAGGTCCGGAAAACTTACTGGTATAGTGAAAGTGTGGAGCAGTCTTAGCGAGCAACAGCGGACAGCATTCCGCTCGCTACCGCGCATCCGATTCTCTGCAACCTGGGATGCACAGGCACGAGCCTAGCGTGGGCTAGTGCCGGCTGTGCGGCAAATAAACTGAGTTGTTTGAGAATGCTTTACCTGCGACTGTGGTTGGACCTATGCTAGCCTTTAACTACAACCGGTTATTACGTTGGGCCCGTGGGCGTCACGGTGTAGGCTTCACCGTTCCCAGGAACCAGCACATGCTAGTCCCTGGTGAGTAGCTGCTCGTTCATCAAGTAAATGTTACGAGCAGCGTTGACATCTCGGTCGCACTGAAATTCACATTGAGGGCAGCGGAACACCTTCTGGCGCCTCATGCTGCGGTTGATTCTCCCACAGCGAGTGCATGTCTTGGCCGTGTACGGCTCCGTGCATTCAATGAGTCGGCACCCCGCCCGCCCGGTGCATCTTCTCGCGGAGCATCAGTCTGAACTTGTAGTGAGACCACGCCAACAGTTTGCGAGTGGAGAACCGGCTGAGTATCCGAGGCTGGTGGTCGGGTCGATCATGGCGTCGCGTCAACCCCGCCACGTCAAGCAGTGGCAGTAACACCTCGTGATAGTTCTGCGACAGCCACTTCGTCAGCTTCTGGTGGAGGTCTTTCACCCTACGCTTGACTTTTTGACACGTCAATAGATGCGCTTCTTGAGGCGATAACGTTTGCGCTTGTTAGTCTCGTTGTCTCTGCGCGATTTCATCTCGTCTATTGCGCCGAAGCACCCCTCAAACTTCTCGTGCGCGTCGAACACTGCCGTGCGGAAGCCGTCGGGATCGTAGATGGACAAGAAGTCCTTCACGCCTGGGTCGATCGCACACACTCGAGCGCTGAGCGATTGTTCATAGTCGCGGTGGCGCGGGATGCACAGATAAAACTTCCCAGTCCGCATGAACTGCAGTCGTATATCCGTGGTTACCGGAGGTAATTGCTCCTTTATGACAATCCCTTCTTCGCTGTCACGCCGGAAGCCAAAATACTTCGGGAAGAATCGCGCTCGCCAAGTTGCATCTGTCACACTAAACAGGTCGAGCGGTAGAACAGCCGATGTGGAGTTGTCCCTCCTTCTCGACTTGAAGTGGAGCTCGGTAGGTGGATTGGGGTTTCGGCCGAGCGCCAGACGAGCGCGATACGACGCCCATGCAGCATGTTTGGCTTTGATGATGTCGCGATAGGTCGAGTCGAGAACATGGGACGGCGTTGCGAGGTGGCACGCTGGCAAATAGTTCGTCAACGTTGCTTTGGTAGCGATCGGTCGAAACTCTCGCGCTATCTCCTGGTCGCTCATCTGAAAAAGCCTGCCCCTCGAGCGAGCCACAATTCCGTTCCACACTGCTCGGTGGGAACCAAACATCATCTTCAGCTTTGTTCGCTCCTCTGGAGTCGGTTTGAGCTCGATCTCGATACAACTATTGATGACTTCCTCGTCGTCGTCTTCGGGCTCAATCTCTCGAGGCGCCGTGTGTGTGCGTAGTTCGTGGGAGGAGAGGTTGTGCAGCGAGGCGAAAATCTTTCCTTTGAGTGAGTTGATGCAGCGGCTTGGGGAGGCACCGGTGTTGTCGCAAAAGTCAATTGCACTAGGCAGCCACAGCTCCAACGAGCGCCCGGCCACCGCACGAGTTCACCACTCTGGCGATGCCATGGCTTGTGCTGGAGGGCGCAAAAGGAAGAATGAGAAGCATTTGCCTCCGTGCCATCGCAGTATTCACAGTCCCAAGTGGCTGGCGATTCCGGTAGTGACGACACCGCGGAAATTCGAAGAAGAAAAGATGAAAGATCAGCTGATGCGATGGTAGTCATGCGCGCACAACGTAGTGCGACTGGGACTCTGGTCGCACATGGTGAAAATGGTGGTCAAGCTGCGAGGCATAGTGAAGTCAACATTAGGAATCGAGGTCACAGGGGTTTTGTCTTTAGTTTGTTTTGTGAAGTGGAGCAGGCTCAGCAGGAAGTCGTAGCAAAGGAGGTGTAAGCAGGAGTAACGAGTGTTGAGTTGCTTCCTGGTGCTGTGTCATCTACCTGGCTACGTAACAAGGTATAGCTCCAGTTCTGGCAACCACAAACACCAGCAGCACCACAAACACCGAGCCGCCGCCATCAACGAGAGATCCATCAGAATCGAGCCGCCATCACGCCTAGCAGCGCCGTTGCCGACTTCCCACGCCGTTGAACCTTCCGCCGACTGAAGTGTCGTACCCCACTTATTTGTTATTTTTGCTCAATCAAACTCTTTCGACGAAGTTATAGGGGGTACACGAGCTGCAGGGATGATCGCCATCTTCGTCGGGGCTCCAATACTTTGGAAGGGCCAAAGATAAGCTGACGATCTTTGCTACAGTATACCTCTTCTCCTCCCTCTCATTCTTGATCGCAAAGCCGTGGCGCAAAATTCAAATTGAAAATTCGGCAAATTTCGCGGTAGTTTTCCGATTGATAGCAAGGGCTCCACATCCCCCACATGAGCGTACGCTATAGCTGCTTCACTCTCCTTCTCCAATGCTCCTCCTCTCACCTGCTGCTCTCTGTTTCTTTAGCTAGACAACGCGGACGTCGGCACTCGACTGCGTGGCTGCAATTGCAAGAAGTCGAGCTGCCTCAAGCTCTACTGCGAGTGCTTCGCTGCCAATGGCCGCTGTGGCGACCGCTGCCAGTGCTTAGGCTGCAAGAACCAGGAGCACAATCAGAAGGAGATCGCCCAAGCCATCCAAGTCATCGAGAAGCGCACGCAGAAGGCCTTCCGCCCTTCTTTAGCAGCCTCCAAAGCCTCAGCCCCAGCTCCTGCTGAGCCGCTCGCAGTATCCGCAACTCAGCCGCCTTCCAGCTTCATGTCCACTGGTGAAAAGCCCCAGACGTTCCCTACAGAGAGGAAAGCTGCAGTGGCAATGGCCGGCACTTCACCCAGGCCAATTTGTGCCTGCAAAGACGGCGCCTGCTCCAGTAATTGTCCGTGTTTGAGTTTGTTCGGAGGCTGCTCACCTCGCTGCCAATGCAAAGGCTGCCAAGTGCCGACGCAACCGGAAAGAACCAAAGGTTGCAGTTGCAAGAAATCCAATTGTCTTAAACTTTACTGCGAGTGCTTGGCGACACAACGCATGTGCGACCATCGCTGCAATTGTGAGGGATGCAAGAACCGACCCGAGACTTTGGCGGAACGAGAGCGAGCGGTGGCTGCAATTTTGGAGCGGAACCCATTGGCATTCCAGCCCAAGGTTGCAAGTGGATCGAGTCAGCATTTACGAGGATGCAATTGCCGTAAGAGCGGTTGTATGAAGAACTACTGTGAGTGTCATCAAGCTGGAGTGGCCTGTACCTCGCGGTGTGCGTGCCATCAGTGCCGCAACACGGAGACGTTCGTGTCTGCGAAGAAAATGCTGGTATTTGCAGGTGTCAGCGCGGATGACAGCAGTCTACGTGCGAGCATGGATCGGCCATCGCAACGCAAGCTTGTAAAGCGGCCATCTCATGCAGCGAAGGCTGGAAGCACGCAAAATCAAGTGCAAACACCAACCAACGCATCAACAAGGAGGCCGTCGGCATTGGAGTTGCTGTCGAGAAGTGCTCCGGTAGCATCCTCTAAATACCAGCGGAAGGATTCGGCTATGGATGGGGTTCCTCCGACGACGCCGACTAAACGCCCATCCAGCCACTTGGATCACTTCCACACAGCAGGTGGGGTCGTTGTCACACCTACATTCGCAAAAAGGAAGTATACAAGACGGCACTCCAGCAAATTGCCGTTCATGGAGCGAATCCAAGAAGTTGCTGCAGCCCCGGTATTTGAGCTTCCAAGTGTAGAGGATACTATGACCAACGTGTACGATGCAAGAAGCGCGGAAGGAGTTGGCGACCCCGAGCTCACCATTCTCAGTCGATCATTGCTGCATACTGCGATGGCTGTAGAATTTTCAGAAGAGGAGAAAGGAGCTGCGTCGGTGCCGCAAGCAGGAGATATCAAAAAAGAGCCCGGTGATCCCAGAGATGGTCGTGAAGCGCTGTCTCCCACTGCTGCAGGTTTGTTCTGCGAAGAAGAATACAGTGAAGCTATAGGTGACGATGACGACCACCACGACTTGATGGAGCAAGCGTCGAATGGAAATGGCTTAACAAAGTCAAATGGATCCAAGTCTTCGAATCGACAAGAAAATGAACGTGCAAGTCATAGTGCCATGCAAGAGCGCGCTGTGCTTCAAGAGTTTAGCGTCTGGCTCCGAAATCTGGCAGCAGGCGTATCTTCGTACTAATGAGATTTACGTAGCAAACCAAACCAGATAATGCCATTGCGGCCTATTTACCTTACAGCCAGCGACGCTGGCACTTCAATACTAAGTAAATAAAGTGATCAGCATGGTAAGCAAACTTCTATTACCAGGAATGGCCGTGATGCACCAAATCTACAGTAGATACAGGTATCTCATTATTCACAACGTGGAGTCGTCAATGCCTTCACGCTTGTAAATGTGCTTGATGGCCTCGTACACACCATCGACAGTCACATCAGGCTTATGCTCGGGGTCTTTGGAGCCGTCGTAAATACCCGTGCGAACGAGCACGGATGTCCACTCATCACCAGCGTTGTTAGCGCCCTGAATATCGGACAGCGGGTTGTCACCGATACCGTACATGTGCTTCAGCGGCTCAGGCTGACCGGAGATAGTGTTGAGGAGGCGCTCAGCGTAGCTGTAAGAATTGCACGCGAAGGGAAGACACAAACCATCAGAACTTATAGGTCTCTAAGCAAGCTGCTGGCGACTAGCACGTACTTGTAAGTAACAGTGTGGGGCTTGCCGTAATTGGTCACCTCCAATTCGCGGCCAGTGAGGTCTTCGTACAGCAGCTTCAAACACCTCGTGAAAGCTCCTGCGCAATGCAAGAATGAATTAACCGTGGATGTGCAGTTTAGCTTTACGATCATTAAAGCAATCATGTACCATACCTTGCGCGAATCGAGGAAACGGGTACGCGCCACTGAAGACGAAGTCGTCGTTGCTCAAAAACAGCGGCGTTTGCTTGCCCGACGGACGGCCGCTTCCAGGTGGGTCACCCCCAATAAGGATATCCACGGCAACCTGGATTTCCGGTGCCCAGTTGACAGGATCGTGCATCACAATGATAGCTTCAATGGGCTCTTCATGGTGCGGCTCCAGCCTGCTCAAGTAAAAATACGCATATCCATTACAACTTGCTACGTCAATATAGAGAATAATATGCAACGTACGTTTGCTCGTAATGGTTGAACGGATACTGCGTCGGATGGTGGTGCAGCAAGTCCTCGACGCTCACAACCTTCTTAAAACCGTAGCACTTAGCCTACAACAGCACAAAGTGTTAGCATATCAATTACCTGTTAGTCACCTCAGCACTATTATACCGTACCACGTTCCAGACATCGTATGAGCCCATGATGAGCACTCGCTTGTCTATAGCGATAAAGCCACAACCACAAAGTCATCAGGTCACTTCACTCATCAGCATCAATCCGTATCTCCTTCCCCACCTCCATACGTCTTGGCGATCTCTCTCATGGGCGTGTGCGAGAGGATCATGTGCTCCGGATTAATTTCGAGGTCCAGCACTTTGCTCAGGTTCTTGGCCTTCACTTCCTCCATGCAACCGCCGCCATTGGTCAGAAAAATATGAGGCACATTATTCTCCCGAAGACTTTGCAGCACTCGTTTCGCCTTCGGGAGCTCGTGACCGCCACTAAATGCCACAAAACCCCAAATATTAGGACAAACCGTGTGTATCATTCCTATTGACATTCAATTCCTCACCGAATCAAAACTCCATCAATGTCAAACGCGATACCAAACGATAGAGCAGACGATGGTACAGCAGTCGACGCCTTGGACGCCACAGAGAACGCACGTGCGCTGCGCTTAGACAGCGAACGCACCCGAGCAGAGCGCCACATCCTCCCGTACGTCAGTCGCTCTCCAAAATGTATTTGATGTGCTTCACATCAAGTAGTCACTCCAACGGGGTAATGCTAATAGTGACCGTTACCGGAGCTGTCGCCCATTGATACACCACACAGCCACGATGGAGCTGGTGATCGGATGCGTGGGGAAGCCCAGCGCCGGCAAGTCGACGTTCTTCAACGCGGTGACGGACGGCAAGGCGAAAGTGGGCAACTTTCCCTTTACGACCATCGAGCCGAATGAAGGGATCACGTACTACATGACGCCGTGTCCGTGTCTGGAGAAGGACAAGACGTCCGTATGCGCGCCTCGCTACGGTAAATGCGAGCAGGGCACGCGCTACATTCCCGTGAAGCTGCTAGACGTTGCCGGTTTAATCGCCGGAGCGTCGGAGGGCGCAGGCCTCGGCAACAAATTCCTGGACGATTTACGCCATGCCCAAGTGCTCATGCACATCATCGATGTATCTGGTCATACGAACGAGAAAGGAGAAGAGACGGTGGGCTACGACCCCATCAATGACGCAGATTGGTTGGACACGGAGATCCACCAGTGGGTGTTTAACAATCTGTGGAAGCGCTGGACGTCCATCGCCAGAAGACACAAAGCCACCAAGAGCAGTCTGCAGAACACCTTCGTGGGACAATTGTCGGGGTACGGAGCCACGCCGTCGCTGGTGAGTAAAGTGCTGGATCGACTGGGGGTGAAGGAGCCATTTGACCTCTCAACGTGGGAGGAGGACGACGTGCATCATTTGGTGAAGACTTTTTTGAACATTCGGTTCCCGACGGTGTTGGTGCTGAACAAGGCGGATCAGGGGGATGATACAGACCGTAATATTGAGAAGATTGTGGAGAAGTACGGCAGTGATCGCTGCTTTGTGGCGAGCGCAGCTGCTGAGTGTTTCTTGCGAGCGGCGAACAAGCAAAGGTTCATTCGCTACGAGCCAGGATCGATGTTCTACTCGACGCTGGAGGATGATGACGAGGAGCAGGCGAAGGTTGACGCTGAAAAGGGTCTGGGACCGCTCAAGCCGATCGAGAAAAAGATCCACAGACGTCTAGAACGTATTTCTGATATGGTGCTGTTCCGCTATGGAAGTACTGGTGTTCGTGCGGCCATTAATGCCGCTGTGGAGCTGGCTGACGTCGTGGTGGTGTACCCGGTCAAGTCATTGAAGAGTTTCGCTACCAACACGACACCCGGAACGACGAACAAGGGCATCTTTGCCGATGCGGTCATTGTGAAGCGTGGCACGACGATCAAGGAGATGGCCTTCCGCGTTTCGCAGTTCCTGGCAACCAACCTGGCATATGCTGAAGGTGAAGATGGCAGGAGGCGTGCTGAAGATGAGCCCATCACGACCAGTAACCTCATCATCAAGTTCACTACGACCATCGCGTCGTCCACCTTGGCAGCCCCGGACACTTCTGCAGCAGATAAGGATGGCAAGAAGGGAGGCAAGAAAGGAGGCAAGTCAGGAGGAGCTGGCGGAGGTGACGACAGCTTCGAGTAGAGACACACTTTTGAAGATGAACAGTCCTATTAGGCGGAGGTTAATGATGAAAAGAACGATGTGAATACTTTCGAGTCTCTCTTCAAGCCAAGAGAGGAGGGCGGGTGCGTCTGACCACTAAGCACTGCACGTGACCTGGGCCTGGGGAAGTCCCGCGTAAGGAACACCGCTGGTCTGCGCCACGAGGCCAAAACTGCCAGAGATGAAGAGACGGCCGAGACCCATGGACACCGAATCCAGCTCCTGGTCGCTCATGATGGCACCAGCCAGCTCGGCCTCCGGAGAGAAGATGTACACGCCCTTGTAGCACACAACGTATACGTAGCCGTTGTCGTCCACCTTGATACCCTTAGCGTAGCCAGCGTCGGTCTCGAGCTCGGGGTGAGCCGTGAAGTTGAAGAAGACGCTCGAGTTGCTGACCGTGCCGTCGTCCGCCATGACGTAGCTCTTGACGTATGAATTGTCCTTCTGCGAATTGGTGATGTACATGATGTCCTGGGACGGAGAGAAGGCAATCTTGTTCGGGCGCGTCATATCACAGTCCACAAGCTCCACCGCCTGGCCTGTGCCGTTACGCAGCATGTAGACACCGTTGAAGGGGATCTCACGCAGCGGTGACTTGTCCAGAGTGTCGCCATCGAAGTCGGCGTCGCTGGTAGCCAGGCCAAAGGGGCTGTCCGTGAAGTAGAGAACACCGTTGCTAGCGTACTCGGCGTACGTCGGGCTGTTAAACTTCTTGCCGCGGTAGGTCGAGATGGCATCCACCACCTGACCCTGACAAGCATTGTCGACCGTCTTGTAGTTAAGCACACCAAGAGTACGGCCACCAGTACGGGCGATAACGATACGGTCGCTCGAAGGGGACACAGTGATACCACCGCAGCCCTTGTAGTATACGTTGTCGCAACCCTCGGGGTGATTCTGAAGGGAGCAACCAGTCTGGTACGCCGACACCGTAAGCGTCGTCGTAGCCGAGCACACGCCATCCACATTCACGTCGATCTCCGTCGTCGAGCTGGAAGAGTTGGTGACCGTAGCGTCCGGCACGTCCTCTGCGCTCCACTTCCAGATAGCGTTGCCCTCGATATCGCAGAAGAGCACATCGATGTTGGACGTGTCCGAGCTGCCGCTCGACAGGTAACGACGGCTCGGGCTCGTGTAGCCGTTGATGACCGTGGGAGACGTGTACGCCGACGCGGCAGTCGAGCTGGACGAGCTGCTGGCCGAGGACGACTCCACGACCGTCTCCACTGTGCTGGTCTGCGAGCTGAGCGAGTCGACGTTCGACGACAACGCCGAGTTGTACGTCGTCGACCAGAAAGAAGATCCGGCCGCGGTGCTCTTCGAAGACGTCGTCGTACCGCTGCTGGTAGAAGTTCCACTGCTCGTGGACGTGCCGCTGCTAGTGGAGGTTCCGCTGCTGGTGGACGTGCCGCCAGACGTAGAGGTTCCTCCACTAGTAGTCGTCCCCGAGGTGCCCGAAGTTCCGCTAGACGTCGATGTGCCACTGCTCGTCGTTCCCGAATTCGAAGTTCCTGAAGTACCCGAGGTTCTAGAAGTTCCGCTCGTCGACGTCCCCGAAGTTCCTCCACTGGTCGACGTGCCGGACGTCCCTGAAGTCCCGCTGCTCGTGGACGTTCCGCTGGTAGTCGACGATCCGCCTGACGTCGTCGAGTCGCTGTTGGACGTGCCCGAAGTCTTGGTTCCCGATCCGGACGTATCGCCTACGTTCGTGCCGCTCGTTCCCGAGCCAGAGCTGGACGACGACGACGCCAACTTCTTGGCCTTGGCCTGGATTTTCGGGTACACGTTCTTCTCGAAGTACGCGAGCTGTTTGGCCTCCGTGGAGCCCCAGGCCGCCACCTCCGTCGCGTACAGCTTCTTGTACAGTTTGAAGAGCGCCGTGATCTCCTCCGTCGTGTCGGTGGCCGCAGCCATGAGATACCGAGCCGCGTGCTCCTCGAACAGGTCCACGCTCACCAAGCGACGTCCGCCTTCGAGTGGGGACGAAGCCAGCAGCAACTGCTCCAGCTCCACGAGCGCCTTGGTCGGTGTGGCGTCGTCAGCGGCCTGCACTGCGGCCAGAGCCACAGCCGCGAGCAGCAGCCAGCGCATGCATCTCATTCTTTCTGGGTCGGAGCGCTAGATAGCACAGGAAAAAAAAGAAGTCAGGAGCACTGTTCCTGAATAAGTGGGGCCTTCACTCTCAATCGAGCCGTTTGCTTTGTGCGTGCCAGAAGCCGCGCAATGCTACCGCGGGAGCGAGTTTGGCGTCACTCGCGCTAAGTACGAACCGTACCCGACCCCTTGCATCTGCAAACGCAAAGCCGGTGCAGATAAGGTGTTTGGGCAGTGGCTACAATTTTCGGGCGGCTGATCGTGTTTGGCAGGTGTTTCTGACTGGCAAAGGGGCGGCAGCGAGCGATAGCTGCTGCTGCGGGCCATGAGCGGCGCTGTTCGAAGGTGACATTGACGGATACGGAAGGTTCACATGGAAGACGACTGCGCTGCACGGAGGAAGACGACGATGTGTGGGCAGGATGCGGCGGAACTTTAGTATCCCCGTCGAAACCGACCTAATCGATCTGCAGTGTTTGCGCGGGGAAATAGCGACAGACAGGTTTCACCACTTGATTTTCGAGTCGAAAATTTCGATTAGAGGAAAATATCCGGCAAATTTGGAGGCGCGCACGACACCTGGCACGAATATGGCCAGAATGCGCGGCTGTACCGGACGCTGTATTGCTGTCTTCGTGGGTGGTGGTGATGAAGAGATCGCAGCGCAGCAGTAGCGTGACGGCGGCGGCGGCATTAGCGCAGCTTGACGAGCTCCAATACCTGCTGGTAGTATTGGCTGTAAACGATTGACTGCAATGGGCAGCACCGCCATTTCACTCGAATAAAGCGAGACAGGATCGGTCCAAGCGATCCGAATAATGTTGTGGCTACCGTGCTGTTGTCAGTGTCAGACTGACAGGTACGCGTGCATCGACGGACTCACCTCGCTCGCTCGAGCACGCACTTCGTTGTACCGATAGGCTCTCGCTCGACTCGAAAAACGAGCATTCGACTCAAAGGTGCTGCTGCCTTCGAGTTGAAGGCTTCGACTCGATCGCATCCAGTACTGGACCAGTAGCAAACAACGGAGACCTGCCCCCTGGATCAGTCTCAGGAGTGATTCTCATCACTTGCACAGCGTGATACATCATGTACAGCGACACCGGACTGGAAGCGAGTCGTGCACCTAGATTGAACCCTTCGACCTGAAAGGAGGCTTTCTTGGACCACTACGAAGCGGTTGGCTCTACGATCGGCAACGCCGGACGATCGGCAAAAACTACCCAAGCTCCAAGGAGCTTACCGTGCTAGAAACAACTCTTGTGCTGCCGAATCAGGGTCCATTTCGATGGCGCCAGTGCATCGAAATGCATCCTGGTCGTTTAGTGCCGAGCGGGAAAGCGGCGGCGAGCTGCCAGCAACTAGCCATGCGGTAGTTGTGCCCTAGCTCAATTGCCCCGCCATGTTAAAGTTACGTTGAAGTTGGTGTCAGAGTGATGGTCGCTCCGTTTTTGATTGGCCACATAAATCATTCCGCAATTTACCAAGTCAAGTCCCCCGCCACCTCTTCCTCATATCCCCCCATCGCCATGGACGCCAAGAAGCGCGGTCTGCTGAGCGGCGTGTACGCCGGCCTGGGCGTGGTGTTCGCCGCGGCTGCCAAGTTCGACTGGCTGCCCAAGGGCGCGTCCGCCGCCTTCCTGTCGCTCGTGTGGCTGGGCTTCGTGCTCGCCATCTCCGGCACCGAGTCCTGGGTCAAGTTCCGCGCGCCCTTCATGCCTCGCCACCTGGCGCTGGACCTGGGCCGCACCATGTTCGCGGCGCTCAACTCGGTGGAAATCGGACTCTGCGTGGGGCTCTGGGCGCTACACGTGCTCGCGTCCACCGACGGCTTCTGGCGCCTCATCATCGTCACTCTCCTTCTGGTGGTGCAGGCCGCGTGGCTCTTCCCCAAGCTGGAGCTCACGGCCGAGTTCGCGCTCTACGAGGAGCTCAAGGAGCTGGACGACGAGAAGATGTCGTTCAACCAGAAGATGCAGTTCGGCGAGATCCGACACAAGGTGCAGGTGTCCAACCGCCCGCACCGCATCTACCACTTCCTGTACACGGGGGCCGAGGCCGTCAAGATCCTGACGCTCGCCAGCTTCGCGCTGCACTTCCTCAAGGCTATCCCGGCCTAAGCTGTGTCTGTAGGTGCCACAAGAGCAGTGCATGAAGAAGGAAGGTCAGACACTTTGTTAAAGATATCATGTGATCGTTCTGTGCTTGGTTGGGTATATTCACTAGGCATGATCTCGAGAGATCTTTCCGTTCGGATTGGGCTACCGACGAATGAAGGCAATCCATCTTTCACTCCCCAGCAGCCCGTTTACCGAGTGGGCTTTCGTTTGAGGTCCTTCTCAGGGTCCCGTTCCCACGTTGGTTTGAAGAAGTCGTCTTAGTTGATTCGGTATCCTCTGCAGAACTGCGGAGTTCGAGGCCGGTTGGTGACTTGGAGGAGTCCTAGCTGCCACAAGTTCTTCGCGGCGTTGATATCACGCTCCCAGTAGTTCGCTCTGCAAGCTACGTTTCCGCAGACACGCACGTTCCTCGATCTCTTGGTTTTCGTCGTCCCGTAGATCTTGAATGGCGTGTTCACCATCGGTCCCGAGCACTCAGAGCAAAGATAACTGGTACGAAACTCGTCGACCATAATGAGGGTTGCATGGCGAGAGAGTTCAAGTGCGAACCTCTTTAGCGGGACGTGCATATGGCCCGCGAGATGAGTCTGGCTGCTCCATTTTCCGAGAGCCACACACACGTCACGGTTCACGGTCGGGACGACATGCTTGGCGAGTTCCGCCACGGCCTTGCGTTTGAATCGCGACAGTGTAAATCGCCACTTGCGAAACCCTTTCAGTGCGCAGAACTCCAACATGGTGTTGATATTCCTCCAGAAGCTGCTCAAAGGAAAGGAAATACATTTATTTTGTAGGCAGTGAACTTGACTCTTTTGACCCCAGGTCTTCGAGATATGTAGCAACAAGCGTATTTTGCAACGTGGCGGTTGCATCGCTGCCAACGACATTAGTGCTTGATCAGTCCGAGTTCTCGGATTTGGCTGTATTGCTCTGCAGAAAGATACAAGCGACAAAGGGAGTAAGCCACCCATTCGAAATCATCGCTCTCCCCACAACCCGGGAACATACCTGGTATCTCCATGAGTGCCTGCATGGCGAAACCTCCGTCTGGGTTGTTGAGGTTGCCTCTCGGAATGGTGTTGTAGTTTACGAACTGGAAGTTGTCGAAACGGCGCTCGGGGAGCTGGTCGTCGAACTCCCTCATTATGGTCCATGGTCCGTCGCCCACACCTACCATAACAATTGCTGAAGACCACAACATTTCACAAGGTTAGACGTCACCAACAACTTTTGACACGAATGTCGTTTCCACCACGTACAGATGGGGTACTCGGATGCATCCACGATAGCCCGTCGAGCCATTTCAGGGTCGTCAATGTGGCTGTTTGAGATGATGATCAAGATGTGGTATCGGCGGGACTTCTTGACCACTTTGATTGCTTCGTGGATCACCGGTACGAAACTGGCTGTAGCGTTGAGCTCCATCGTGGAAGCAATCGCGAAATATCGCTGCAAGACCTCATCCAGCTCGCACCCTCGACCCTCCACGAAGGGAAAGTATCGTTCCGCAAGTGGTCGCTCGGGATGGCCGCCATAACCAAAGGCCGGGATCGAATCATCGTCGTCGAAGAGTTCAAACACGCGGGTGATGGCAGATATCACCGTCTGCACAAGTGAAAACACAGTGACCGACATTAGATCCCAATGGCCAATGCAAGTATTCAATTAGCTGCTGACAATTACCTGGTAAGGGTTGCTCACACGCCCAGTCTTATCAACGTAGTGCAGTGACTGCCCTTCAAACGTTTGCGCTCCCTTGATCTGCAAAGGACACAGCAACACATACAGTAAATGACTGCATCTTGACCGGCATCATGGCGGTTGTTGTGCTCTCAAACCAGATTCGATTCCGTGAAGTCCACCTGTACCAAACCAAAAGCGTAAGTTTCGAGAATGATGACACTGTGATCGTAGCACCAATTGAACCCACCGCGATGATGAGGTCGGACGATTGCAGCCCCACCTCCCTGTTGAATGGTGCAAATAATTGGTCAGAACAGCACTATTACCTGTATAATAGCAAGACGATGGGGCCACTCACCGCAGCGCTTTTTCCACTTCCTCTGTTGGTATATTCGAGTGCGTTAAAAGGGTCCACAAGCTGCAATTTGGAAGAGGAATACGCCTACATACCGACGGAGTTGTAGCTGTCTGGGATCGGCTCGAAGGCCTCGCTACTCGACGCGCAGCCCATTGCGAGGTCGGGACTTGGTGAGGCTACTGGGACTTAGTGTCGAGTGTCCCGTGCAAGGCCAGATGGCAAACGTACGGACAAGCGCCTCGACCAGCCAATCGCACACCGTAAACATGCTTTGTCGAACTCGTTCGCTGTCGGCTTGTCTGGTTAGAAGACGCACTTGGCAGCGCTCTCTCCGTTGTGTGCATTGTACTGGGGACAGGATGGGCAATGAAGCTCATAGTGTAGATGCGGTAGCTAACGATGCAGTTCCGATGAAGCAGCCCTTGATCATGCAGTATTATCTGGTAAGTGCTGTCAACTTCGAATGACTATGTTGTTGTTGTTCACTGAAGCAAGCGCTTTGCAACGACAGCGACAAGGTATCATCCGTCCTGAGGAGGCTGAACAGGTTCGAGCTACTTTGGAGGCACCGCTACCTGCCTGCTTTCGTGTTAACCCACTGGAGTTGGTGGCACCACGTATCATTGACCGGTTGGCGAACGAGTTCCCTAAACACCTCGAAGGACAACCGCTGCCACCACTAAGGTGCAGTGCACGCATCCTCACTTGGTTGACCGCGAAGGTGCTGATGGAGGTGTTGTGTGTCGATTTTTAGGGAACTGCCTTGGTATCCTGCCAAATGTGGGCGCGCATGGCAACTGGATTGCGGCAAGGCGGCACTCACGAGAGGTGCTCGTGACAACAGTGCAATCCAGGAATTCCGAGCTTTTTTGCTGCACCACACAGCGGAGGGAAATCTCAGTCGCCAAGAAGCGGTGAGTATGGTCCCCGCACTGTTGCTGGATGTTCAACCCCACCACCGCGTCTTGGACATGTGTGCTGCTCCCGGATCTAAGACTGCACAGATCATGGAGGCGCTGATTTCAGAGAAGCCCTCGAACGATGAAGGCTTCGTGGTGGCAAATGATGCCAACGAGAAGCGTGGATACTTGCTCGTTCACCAGCTGCAACGACTGGGACTCGACAACTTCGTCGTTACCTGCCACAAGGGTCAAGATTTCCCCGGGCTCTACGACCCTGAGCACAATTCTGACTTGCAACGCACAAATGTCTTTGATCGTGTGTTGTGTGATGTTCCGTGTAGTGGAGATGGCACAATTCGTAAGAACCGAAATCTATGGGGTCGTTGGGCCCCTGGGAGCGCTCTCACGTTGCATCCGACGCAGATTGAGCTTGCATTGCGTGCTGCAGCGCTCCTTCGCAGTGATGGCGATTCGATCATGACGTACTCGACGTGTTCGCTGAATCCCGTGGAGAACGAAGCCGTTGTCGCTGAGTTGCTACGACGTGCGGATGGTGCGCTCGAGCTTGTGGACTGCACCGAAATGCTACCTGGTCTTATTGCACGCCCTGGTGTTACTTCATGGGATGTAGCTTGGCAAGCTCGTACCGCCAAGGGCGAGGATCGCGCTCCGTTGCAGTGGTTTGATCGATATGAAAATGTGCCGGACTTCCTGCGGGGATCTCGTATCCTACGATCAATGTTTCCACCTGCAGACAATGTTGACGTTCTCACGCGATGTTTGAGGCTCTTTCCAACCGACCAGAACACGGGTGGCTTCTTCGTGGCAGTGCTCCGAAAGGTTCAGGGTGCTGATCTACCTGGACGTGACCAGAGAGGCCTTGACAGCTATGAGGTCGCAGCTACTGCCAGTGGGGAGCGTAAACCATCGCGCAGACTTCAAAAGCTAGCTGAGCAGGATGTAGAACCACAGCAACTTATCCGCATCGCCGATGAGGAGCCAAAACAAACGTACACGAAGCTACGAGGTGATCACTGGGAGCAGATCAAGGAATTCTACGACATTTCAGATAGCTTCCCGCATGAAAATCTCTACGCTCGGTCCGAGGGTACAGCGTCAGTCTGTCTAGTAAACCCCAGCATTAGTACAGCGATCGGGGAGCACGCACATGTAAGTACATGCCTGCTGATACCGGACACGAGTGTTGATCCCGTTCGTTAACACCACCCTGCGTTCTTGTAGATTCTGGACACTGGTCTGAGGGTTTTTGCTAGGGTCCAAGCTGGAGGCAAGCTTGTATTCCGTCCAACGGAAGAGGGTCTTGAGCGCTTGCTACCGTTCATCGCCAAGCGGAAAGCGTCAGCAACGACTGAAGACCTCATTACGATTGTGACTGCGCCTGAGAACGATAGCAAGCAAGTTGCGGTTGGACTTGAACGATTCAGCGAGCCGCTACAAGAGGCAGCCGCAGCTGTGCGAGATGACTCTGGCGTTGGACCTATGCTCATGGTTCTTCCCGAATCTGAACACAGCGTTGTGAAAGCTCGTCAGCTTCCAACGGTCCTCCCTGTGTGGCTCGGAGACAAAACACTCACCCTGCTGGTTGACAAGCACACTAGAGACCGCCTAGCGCATGCATCGCAAGAGTAAGGTGCCTCCGAGTATATCCTGCTGCTGTTCGTCACGACAGACAAATTGCACACGAATCACCATTTTCCTGGTTTCTCGTCTGCATTGCTCGAAATCTCACGATTTAGAGGCGCATCGCGCGCGACTGGAGCTGTTAGGACACCCTTGCGCTGGTATTGCTCGACGAAGCTGATGAGGTCGGGATACAGAATTGTTTTCTCGGTCACTTCCGTCGCGGGGACCGTCGAATAGGAACCGTTTTCTAAGTGATGAATGAGATTGTGGCAGAACTTGGGCGCGCCCGTGGTATCATCCAGAGCAGCTACAAATGATGCACAATACGTCCTTTGCCTCGAAGTGTATCGAATGAGAAAGCTGCCGACTCGGTGAGGCTGGCGTCGTGCCAGGAGTTCTTGTGCTTTTTCGCGCGAGATGTCACCATGGAAGAAACTCTGCAAACCTTCAGCACGAACATGGAGAAGTCGCCTCGCTAACTGGAACTTTTCATCTGCTGCGAATGCAGCTACATGCTGCATGCAGTCTTCTCCAGGCGCTTGCTGTTATAGGGGACCGAGTGAGTTACCGGTAGTATCGTGCGCAGGTTGTGCAGCTACGTCAGAGCGAAAACAAGGTTCTTACCATGAGGTGGTTGCAGGCGTTGCGCACGATGTAAATCTTGGCCTTGAGTTTTTCGTCGCCTGTGGCTTCAAGTTCATAGCTGCAGCCAAGACAAATATACAAAACAAGTTAGCAACCAGTACATGAACACATCTGACGATAGTGTTCATACTTGAGATTGACGAACTCGGAGGCGTTGCTTCGCGTGAGTGCCTGGTACTCGCGTGCCGCCCAGCGACCCAAACGTTCGTGACCGGATGCGACGTCGACAAAGTATGCTGCGGAACTACTGCTATCCTTAACCCAGTCATACACAGCCGAGTGAAAAGGTCGCAGTAGCTGCGATTCTGGGTCGCTCCCTGCCTCAGTCGTAAAAAGGGACCCTAAGGCGGTGCCTGCATCTCGTTGCTCGTACACGTCCCATTCCAATACACGAGCAAGTGTTGCTACAGGAAGCGGTGTGTAAGCAGCACAACTGACTTCAAGCACCGGCCGAACACGCTGCTTATACATGTCGAGGTCTGAGAAGTGGCTCGAAAAGAATTGCTGTAGGTAGGCTCCCATACCAACCGGTAGCTCGGCCAGCTCATGTAGCTGTAGACGACCCTCGCTGATACCTTGGACAACGTTGACCGCGTACAAGAAGAGCCCTTCAGATCGTTGTGCAATCAATTCGATCGCCTGCTCCATGCCAAATTCGTGATTGTTGCCTCCAGAATTTTTCATAGAAGCCTTTTCGAACTCTCCATCGTCCAGGTTCAGTTTTGCAAGCGAATGGTTGATGTATTGTCGGATATCTTGATCGTTTTCATGGTGGAAGTTTTCAATGGTTACTTCAGGAGGGTCGAACGCATGCAATTTGGAGAGTACAAGCGGGTCTTCTCGGGTTAATAGCACTATCCGCACCCACTCTGGTAAACGTGATACAAGAGCTGGCAACATCGACACCAGGCACTCTTTATCTTTTGTTTCTTTCCATGAACTTCCACTCAAAGGAGGCAACGATGGAGAGGATGAAGCTGGAATCAGCCACTCGACCCCATCAATTAGTAGAACCAGAGAATTGTGCTTCGTTGGACGCGCAATCGCATTGAGTGGGCCGATCAATAAGTCTGTCACGAGGTCAACGAAAGAAGCAACCGGTACCATCTCCTCCAGTGGTTCGTGAGATTGCAAATAATGGGCATACTCGGGTAGCTGTGTTGTGAGCTGATAAGCGAGGGAGAGCACGCATCGCCTGGCACTATGAGTTTGTTCGTCTTCTTGACGAGCAAAATGAAATGCTGCGATTTCAGGACACGACTGTACCATACGAGCCGCCACGGACGTTTTCCCAGAACCGATCTGACCAACAACTCTGAAGATGCGGCGAAAACTGAGCTTCCGTGTTGACGATGCTGAAGAACCTGTTGTGGTGGGGGCCTGGATCCACTGTTGAAATCGTTCAAATAGCCATTCTCGCCCGATAAAGTGCTCGGTTGCTTGGCTGATTTGCTGCTGGAAGTTGAACGGGGCCAGCAACGAGAAAAGCCGTGCCTGCTGGCCTTCGTGGTCTAGTGTTCCTTCTAGGGCAGATATGAGCTGGTCCTTGCGACTCTCGTAGCGGATCCGATTTAGGCTTGCAGTCATACCATTACCAAACCCATCACCGTTGTAGATCAGGCAGTCGGTCATGTCGAGCCACTGAATTCGGCAAATAGATAACGGAATTTCACATGTTCGCACAAGCAGAGGCACAAAGCCCAATCCTGCACTCATAGCAGCGGATACATCGTTCAAGCTGACACCATGCGGACGCCCCACACTTTCTGCTGTCAGCAATAGTATCAATCTGCCGTCCTTTTCAGCTGAAGCCCATTGTAGTGCATCCTCATGGGAGCTGGATCCGTCATTTGCTCCATTTTCGACGTCTACATTAACTCTAGTATCTTCCATCACAGCACGATTGCCTGGGATTGATACCGGATAAACAGGAAAGCCCGAGTCCGTAAGATCATGGTAAATCTGTTGGGCCAGCACGCAGCAGCTGTCGTCATAGCTTATCACGTAACGCGTTTTCCTAGAAGCACCAGCAGCGTCTTCACCTTCAATATCACGCCTGTTGTCATTTTCAACGCCGGCAGCCGCGGGCGATACTGTAGATGATACCGGAGAAATAACACTGGAGACATCTACGCCGCCACATTGCACGGTTTCATCGCTCCGGGAGTTAGACAACGTATCAGGATTGCTCGGTTCTTCAGCACGCTTGCCAAGTAGAATGGAGCCGCCGCGTGTAGGCGAGAGTGAAGCCGACGGGGTCAACAAACGACGCAAACTTTTGCCTCGTGGCGTATCGTGATGCGCGTCGTCAAAACCAGGAAACAGACCTAAGTTCGCCAACCCAGCGATAGCAGGAACTCCGTAGCTTGTCATCGAGTCAAACTGCAGCAACCCATGCCGCATACAAACGGATACACATAAGAGTCAGTCCTATCTGTCTTCAACTTCAACACGACAGCAGCACCGCACCAATTCCAGGATCGTGTACAATCGCTCCGCCTTGTCCAAAAAGGTAGCCGTCTCCAAGCAACACGTCATGAGATTTCGCCATTCCTGGCTCTCCTTCGTGTAGGTCTGCTGATCCGCCTCCCTAGGCACACAGTCGCGCATATCAAAGAACGGGAGCATGGAAATACTCGGAGGTGGGGAACTCTCAGCAACCAGCACTGGGAAAATATTCAACTTCAGCGACGCAGCTCGTGCAACCTCATTGAGACAATATCCGTCCGGTCGTCGTAGAGCATGAGGCGTCATGACCAGCAGCACTCGACCGTCTGGACCTGCGTCCCGGACCCACGAGAGGCCTCCAGCAATGCCTTCCTCCCAGTCAATACCTGTTGACAATCTCTCAATGTCCAGCCACACCACGTGACCACGACGTTGCACTGTAGATCACCATAATGGTAAAATCCCATTAGATCCACTATACCTTGTTTCAAAATGATTATAGCTTTTCGTACATTCTGCCTTCAGGTGGAACGCTAGAGCTTGGAATCTGTCATGTCCGTCTGCCACACACACAGTAACAACACAAGGGAACATGTATTAGTTGTTTTGTAGCATTACAACCACTAATAAACGTAAGGATGCATTTTATAGTCATAATTAGGTAGGCAGAGTGTGTAAAAACTCTTTCGTGGCCTGAATAAGACGCGTACAGGATAGGAAAATCTTGAGCTGGGAGATGGCTGTGTACTGAAGCGTGTGAGCGATAGAAACCGTCGATGGATAGCCTGCAGACCCCGCTACGCCGCTGTCAAGACGCGTTGGGGAGCTGCGCCCGTGCATTCTAGGGCGTTTTTGATCTTACTCCTAACGTACAGTGCGCGCCAGGTTATTATGACCACCCCCACACCATACAAAAAGCAAGATAAACAAGAGATGGCTACACTAGTAGTCTATTTTGTCACCTGTCGTGTCGGAACACGACAGTTTATGCTTCTGTCACACTTCTTCACCCACAACACTCGTCTCGTCCGCAAAGACTTAACGAGAAGTGGGAATAGAATCTGAAGACCCAGATCCGATCCTTACAACGGGCTGATCTTGACCCTGTGTTGCTGTGAGTTGTCGGTAGGCCAACAAAATGATCCAAGCGCCACTGACTACGAGCAGAGTCAGCACGCTTCTTCACTACACTTCAAACCCCGATGGCCCTCAGAAGAGAGGGTCCAGGGACTTTTCAGCCCGAGACGAGGGTGCCGAAGTCAAGCCCCGAACGGTAAGACAATATAGGAGTCGCTGCCTCGCGCTCCTCAATACAGACGATAGCTTAGTACCGCCAACTATACCTCAATCAAACCACACACGCCTATCTCTTGGCCTGATCAATGCATGAACACAAGCTACTACACTAGATGTTCACCGACAGAAATCTCACGCCCTAAGCTGCCAGACACCTTCTTGGACTTACCAGAGGCCGGTATTGCACTTGGTGGGAAAATCTGTTCTGTTTGTTTGCCCAGAGGGCGTTAAAATCTCATCCTACGATATTCTTATCGCCTTTACAAATATCAAATATAAATGTGACCATTGTTAGCGAGAGCTCAAACTACCGGCGACTCCTCGTTGCCCGATCTTTCTGCTAGGTTCGGATCTCGCCTTAGGTTCGAATCTTGCCACCGATAAGTGCGCGTGGTTTCAGCGGTTCTCTAGTGTGCGCACACCAACTCTTCTGAAGGACCGAATGCGTGTCCCGAGTGTGCCACACTATTGACTCCCAGTTATCGGCGGTCAAACCAGAAGTTGCCGTCACCTCCGGCACGAGTGCGCGCCACGCCGCTGGCGAATCCTGACACCACACACCACGTTTTCTAATGACTTTCTTGCAGCGGCGCGGCATGGACTCGATCAATGACGTTAGTATCGAATGTTCAATAGCATCCCAGGCATCTAGTAGAGCCGTGGTTAACTCCGTGACGCTATTGAATTGTCGTCCATTGGCGTAAACGCGCCGACTCATGATAGACCATAAGTTTTCAATCGGATTTAAATCCGAAGATCTAGCTGGCCAGGGCAGCACGTGCATGTTCTGCTCTTGGAAAAACTCTTCCGTCCTCTTAGACCGATGAATGGACGCACCATCCTGCTGGTAAACAAAGTTAGTGCCATAGTGCAGATGGGCAAACGGCAGCAGATACTCGGACATTGTATACACATAGTCGTCTGAGTTCTGCTTACCATGTAGTACCGCAAGCTTCGTTTTCCTCGCTATGCTGAAGCCCGCCCACACCATCACCGATCCGCCACCAGCTTGACGGCGCTTGGTCTGCCGAGGTGGCCGACGGATATCCCGCCAGTAGGTCCGGAAGCCGTCGGGCCCATCGAGATTCCACTTATTCTCGTCTGAAAAGATGATGGTGTCATGCCCGCCTTTGGCCTGCTAGCAAGCAATCCAGAGAGCGTGGGCGCATAGGCTCTGGCTTGCTTGCAGCCAGAGGCAGCATGTCGCTGCGACGGCAGCCTGCAAGGCTCTCCGTTCGCAGTTTACGTGCATATAGCTAGATATTACGAACGTGCAAAAGAAAAGAAGAAAAACAAAGAAACATACGGGGTAGCAGGACACATAGGCACATAGAAACAGAAACATGCAGAAAACATCAAGGAGGCCCCTGTGCGAGCTAAGCGCGCAGGAAGGCATGCACATTTAGGCCGGACATTTTCATTATCAAATACACCAACTACTCCGCACTCGAGACCAACTCCTACCTACGCGACTTACACTCCGACTCTAACTTCAATGGCCAACACTCTTCACCTCAGTCACGACATCTATCATGTTGCTTTCAATGAAGGGCCGTGGCCACTTGGGGTACTTCCTCGCTTGTGTGTAATCCAGATACATTTTCACTTTCACTCCGGGGGCAGCCGCATCGATGACTGCCTGTCCTAATTCGTCGTCCGTGAAGCTGTAGACAGCGATACAGAGTTCCTTTGTTGCTCCCTTGACGACTCCAGTCAGTGTAGGTAGTATTGTAGGACGTTCAGGGCCAGTGGCTTCAGCTTGGTTGTCTGTCAGTGGTGGATGTGGTGGGCGGAACACCACGTCCACCACCTTTTCTTCAAGGTCTGGCGGCATCTCGGGATCATCCCTGCGCGGGCCAGGAATGCCGTACTCCAGATTGTCGCGACCTTCCCAGACACGCGCGATGGTCTGACGGCTTGTACCGAAATGCTTAGCGATGGTTGTGCAGTTCACCTTCTTTTTCTTGCTTGTGTACATCTCGCCCGAGATGTAGTGAACGATGCGTAGGCGCTCGTGTAGTTTTTCAAGTCGGAGTGTGCGGCGTTCGCATGGCGCTGCGCCCTTCTCGCTGCCACACGGTGGCTGTATGCCAACATTGGCGGGCTGGTGATGGCAGCGCGCCGCGCGGTGCTCTTCATCTCATCCACCGGCATAGCGCACGCACGTCTTAATTCACCTTCTGCTGTTGTACTGGCCTCCGTGAAAACCTCTGGGAAAGGCGATGACGATGTCAGTTTCGTCGAGGCTTCCACGAACGCAAGAGCTGACCAGATTCGGATCGCTCCCTGTGTAGGCGACGTGATCACTACACGTGTGTATGTGTAGGCTAGGATTCAACTATATGTCTACGCTGTACTGAAGGTTTCTCGCTTCCTTAGCAGACAGCAAACAAAAACGAATTCATTATCCATTTTACCGTCGACTACTCAAGCCACCTTCTAACAACCACTACCACTTCTGCATCCTCCAGCCTATCGACCTCACTACCAATCTGTGTGCAAGTTCCCAACGTTACCAACGACCATCTCGCCGGGCAACATCTGCGGTCAACATCCCTCCTGCCTCCATGGATTCGCTCGCTATCGACCACGGCATCGTCGAGCCCCTGCCAGAACTCGCGGTCGCGTGGAGACCGCCTGATCAAGTCGACATCGAGCAACGCGCCGCCGCGAACCATCGTCGCACCCTTCTTCGAGGAGCCAACAGCGTCCTAGTGTTCTCAACCGTGACGTACCCACTGAGGCGCATTTGTCCGAATCATGACATCCGGGACGCGCTCTATGGCGAGGTTGAGCAGGAGCGTAGAGAGCGTAGAGAATGTAGTGGAAGAAGAGACTGCTGTTGTAGACGTCAAAAGACGAAGTGAGTGATATTGATGAGCGAGTGCCGTCTTACGGGCGGTGAAGTGATGAATGGAGAAGAAGCCAGGAAGGTATCTATCTAGCTCCCTCTATACTATAGTTTTCCCAGTACTTTATCGAGATAGCCGGATATTACAACGTGGAGGCATCAGCTCCTGTTAATATATGAGTTTTAGACGAAGGAAACTTGGGCAGTAGTCGGTAAGAAGAGTTATAATTGACAAAGTTAATTGTCGGCACCGGAGGCGTACTCGGGTGCCATTCATCTCCTATCCTGTAATAAATGATCAATCATAAATCAAAGGTAATGTAGACTACGTTACTTGTGACCATAGTCCTAGTGTACAAAACGGTGTACTTGAGTCACCGACAGGGCACATCCTCAACAGCTCCCATCCTGTACTGTGTACTACACTATTGAAGAGACTAACTTCACCAACATGTTTACTACCACAACATGGGTTGTCGTTGTTGGTAGTCATGGCCTTGTAAACTTGGTCTCCTCAAGTCGCCAAGCCGCAGTGCACATCCTTCCGGATTGCGGTGCAATTCGGCGTGTCCCACTCGCTCATTCTCCCTTGTTCCAGCCACACACTTGATACTCGACTTGGTCCGACTTGGTTCCACAATGGTCTTGGCGGGAGCCTCATCCGCCCTTCTACTGCTGCTGGTGATAGCGTCGGCGGCTCCTTCTCGCTCTGTTTGGGTCGCCCAGGAGCTTTTCGACAGCGCCAATTGCTCTCGGACGCCCCTCGTAGTGAACCTCGCAACGGTTACCAGTTGTTCCGCCAGTCAGTGCACCTCCATCGAAATCAACAATTCGACCCAGTTCGTCAACCTCCAATGCAACGTCACGGACCGATTCGAGTACGCTGAGGAGGTCTTCGGGGAGTTCAACTACATCGTCGTGGAGAATTATTCTGGCGTCGGTTGTGAGAATTTACGCTTGACTACGGTGCTACCAGCCACAGGGAGGTGTGCGGAGTCGACGCTGTACGGCAGCTACTCGATTGTGTCGATCTTGTTCGCGAATGGGTCGGCGGTGATAGCGTTATATGACGATGGAGGCTGTGACGGGGAGCCGTACATGGACTTCGTGTTGGATAGCGGGAATATCTCGAGTGGGGACTGTGTGGAAGACTACTACAAATTCTACACGAGTGCTAGTAGTGGAAGTTTCACGGATTTCAGTAGTGGGGCTGTCAGTTCCGGTAGTTCGGGTGATGAGAAAGCATCCAGCACTTCGGGTTTGAGTGGGTTGGCCATCATCTGCATAATCATAGCTGCTGGCGCAGTTGGATTTATGCTGGCCGTGTTCTTCTGGAAGCGACGATCGCCGAAGGAAGACCTGCGGACGGAAGATTCCGAGTGTTTTGACGACTACACGTCGCTGCACAATAAGCCGACGAGCACCGTTTTCAATACGGGCACCAAGAGCTCGTACTCGAAAGAAGGGTTGCGAGAGCAGCGCAGTATTAGCTACTTCTGGGATGACGACGAGATCGCCGCAGCGCGTGTTGACCGCGGCAAAATCGATTTCGAAGGAGTGATTAGCCATGGAGGATACGGACAGGTGATGTCGGGTTGGTTTAACGGACAGCACGTCGCTGTGAAGATGCTGCTGCCGGAGAACCGCAAGAGTATGAAACACTTGACGTCGTTCCTGGAGGAGGTGAAGCTCATGGCCATGTTGGAGCATCCTCGTATCGTTCAATTCGTTGGCGTAGCATGGGAATCTCTCTCCGACCTGTGCGTTTTGACCGAGTTCATGGAAGGTGGCGACCTTCGCACATTGCTAGATAACTATGAGAAGCAGAACTTCCCAGTCGGATTCAACGAGACCAAGGTGACGATCGCGCTTCACGTAGCTCACGCGCTCACGTATCTGCACTCGTTGGACCCTCCAGTGCTGCATCGCGATCTCAAGTCCAAGAACATTCTGTTGAGTGACAACCTTGACGCTAGACTCACGGACTTTGGCATCTCTCGGGAACATGTCGACCACACTATGACTGCCGGTGTAGGTACGTCGCGCTGGATGGCGCCCGAAGTCATGATGGGGGAGAGTTACGACCACAAGGCTGACGTGTTTTCCATGGGCGTGGTGCTGTCCGAGTTGGATCTCCATCTTTTGCCGTACTCCCATGCTATCGACGAGAGCAACCCGAGTCGCAAGATTCCAAGCACTGCTATTGTACACTTGGTGGCGATGGGAAAACTACAGGTGAGGTTTTCAGCTGCAGGACCGATGGCAGAGCTGGGCTTGTCTTGCGTTGCAGTGGACCCCAACGACCGACCGACAGCAGCGGAAGCGTTATTCAAGCTGCACACAATTTTGACAACTGAGTACGATAGAGGAAGTTGGGACGAATGAAACTAAGCTTAAGGTATCTGAAGATGGTAACGTATTGAGTTGGAGGCATCATTGAGCGTGCTCGGATACGTGTACCGACCGAAAAGAGGTTGAACACTCATTGACCTGTGTGACGTTGAAACGTGCGTGTTTGGCCCGCCTCGAAGGAAGGCCGTCAGAACGAAAAGCATCAACGATGCGTGGGTCTCGCTCTTTTCAAGCGCAATTCTCCGGAATCCGGACCACACCGAGATCGGAAGCCATGTTCTTCACGACATGAACAGCGTCCAAAGTCCGGGTACGAAAGCGGTCTCGCTCCGTACAGCTTCCCGTTGCGTCGGTGCTGTCGTGCAGTGCTCCGGCTTTGGTGATCTGCGTCTGTGCCAAACGCCTGCCTCAGTCCACCGAGATTTCGGCCACGATGGGAACGTCGGTGTCTTCCAACTGTCTCCCAATCGCCGGGATCACGGAATGGCCCGATAGAAGGGGGAAAACGAGATTGTGTTTGTGCTCGTCGCGCGAACGCTCATTTCACCTTCACCGTTTTCCGCGGAAGTCACCGTTCGCGATGGCGCTGGGTCGAACAGCGTTGGCGGTGGCGATGGCTCCGATGCTCGCGACACCATCGTTCGCAACGAAATGGTCCGCTCGGGAGCTTTACTCTGGCAGTCACTGCGCTGGGACGCCCAACGTCCTCAAAATGATCGAGACAGTCACGTGCGACTTTCAAGCCTGTACAGCTCGCGACCTCGGGGGATACACGCTTTTCGAGGCTGGATCATGCAACATCACGGACCGATTCAAGTACACGCAAGAACGCTTCAGAGGTTTCGACTACGTGATGATGGAGGAGTACGAAGGTGTCGGATGCGAGAACTTGGTGCAGGCTACGGTCTACCCGGCGTCAGGAACTTGTGAGAAATCGTCGATTCTAGCCAATTCGTCCGACATCGTGAGCCTCTTTTCGAACGGCTCAGCGGTTGTCTTCCTGTTCGACGACGGAGACTGCGGCAGCGTACCTTCATTACATATCACGCTGGACCGGGGCCAGATTTCCAGCGGAGATTGTATTCAAGACCGCTACAGATTCTACGCCGGCACAGCATCTAGCAGCGAAGATTCAAGCAGTTCACCTTATTCCTACGAAAGCAGCCAGATAGGAGGACGGATTATCTCCGACGATGGTCTCAGCTGGGCTGCAATCGCAGGTATTGTGGCTGGAGCGGTGGCTTGCGTCGGGTTCTTGGCTTTCGCTACGTTCAAGTATGTTCGGCGGCGGTACGATGACAACCTCTCCAAGGACACAGGAATCGCAGCGTTAGCTGCAAGTTACGCCGGCTACCCGACGCCAGAAAGCGCCTTGAACGCCATCACTCTCGGCTCCGAGGCCTCGTACTCACAGGGAAATACCGAGAGAAGTACATGCACCGAGGAGAAATCAAGGACTCGAAGTGCAGTAAGTGGCTTGTGGGACGACGAGATCATTATCACAGCTCGTGTTCCGCGTGAAAAGGTTCTCGTACAGGACCTGATCAGTCGAGGAGGTTATGGCGAAGTCTACTCGGGGGTCTTTAACGACGAACCAGTTGCAGTGAAGATGTTGCTGCCTGAAATGCGTAAGAGCATCACCCACTTGAACGCCTTCCTGGCTGAGGTTAAACTGATGGCAACTTTGAACCACGAGCGCATTGTGCAGTTCGTTGGCGTTGCTTGGGACTCGCTCACCGACCTCTGCGTGTTGTCCGAGTTCATGGAAGGTGGTGACCTCCGGACGTTGCTCAAGAATTGCGAGGAACACAAGACTCCACTGGGTTTCGACCGGAGCAAAGTCACGATTTCACTTCACGTCGCTCACGCACTCACATACCTCCACTCGTTGTCACCACCTGTGCTTCACCGCGATCTCAAGTCCAAGAACATCCTGTTGACAGCGCGACTGGATGCCAAGCTCACGGATTTTGGCGTCTCTCGAGAGCGGTCCGACCACACTATGACTGGCGGTGTTGGGTCGTCCCGCTGGATGGCACCCGAGGTGATGATGGGCGAACGCTACGACGACAAGGCCGACATGTTCTCGTTCGGTGTGGTGCTGGCCGAATTGGACCAGCACTTGCTCCCGTACGCCAACGCTAAGGAGAACAGCGACTCGGGTCGAGCGATGCCCGACCTAGCGATCCTGCAGATGGTGGCGACAGGAAGACTCCGCATCGAGTTCTCGTCAGCAGCTCCTAAGGCCATTAAGGAGCTGGGCATGGCCTGCGTGTCCATCGACCCGACGGACCGACCCACAGCATCAGAAGCGCTGTACAAACTGCACACCATTCTAGCTCACGGGCTTTAGAGACTACACACCCGCCCGGTAATATAATGAGCGACAACCACGCTCAGAAATTTAGACTCACTATCCATTTGCGTTCATTCGTGCCCTCCGCCCTGTAAATGGCACAACTGCATCTACATCAGTACTTACAATTGTACTGGATTAACTTAATACTTATCAGTGCATAAACCAGCCAATCATGTCGTTCTAAAAGCGAACGTGTTAATATACTGTATCGATAGTCGTGTTCAGACATCATCCGATACCGGCACCTGACCACAGGAAGCAATGGCGTCGCGGTCGTCTAGCGCGGCCCCCAGTGGGCCCCATTCCCCCGTCGATAGCTCATCTTGTGCGTCTTCATCTCCTCCATCTCCCAGCCTAACGGTTCACATCAGTGACCCCCACGAGAGTCTCCAGAGCGCTGCATCCAACTCTACCACCGGCTCCCAACCGTCTCAGCGCTCTCACACCGTCGAGGGCGCAGACGCCAATGCGCTGAGCGCTGCAACTTCGTGGACCAATCGGTGGTCGCCTTCATCCGCTCTGGACCAAGCGCGATCGGCCATGACGCACTCAGGATCCGGTCTGAATGTGCTCAGTAAGCGGTACCGACCGCTGCAACTTCTGGACGACGACAGCGAAACGAGCGACGACGAGTGGCAGGGGGAGGCACGAGGCGATCCGACCTGTGGCTCTAAAGCTTCCTATTCCTCCTCGGCCATGGAGGCCGCCTCCATCCCATTGGCCCGCTCGCTGCTGGAGCGTGAGCGCATGACGTATTTTTTGCAGAGTTCCTGGGTCTTTCTGCTGTTGCTGGGCTTTTTAGCATCCGCGACGGCTTGGAGTGTGGACGCAGGAGTGTTGGTGGTCACCAAGTTGCACACGCACTTCACAGAGCTGGGAGGGGGATGGTCGTTGGGTTATTTGTTCTACATCCTGTTCCGGGTGCTGATTCTGCTGCTGGGCGTGGGAGTTACAGTGGTGATTTGTCCCGAAGCTGCAGGCTCGGGGATTCCAGAGATGAGGAGCATTTTAGGAGGGTTCCCGTGCCCGAACTACCTGACAGGACGTGCGCTGATCGCCAAGTGTTTCGGACTGGTACTGGCGCTGGGCAGTGGATTGACGATTGGCAAGGAAGGGCCGTTCGTGCATTTGAGCTCGATCATTGCCCACCAGTTGCTGCGGTTGCCTTTGTTTGAGCAGATCCGGAACTCGAAGGACCTGACGCATCATGTGCTGGCGGCAGCTTGTGCTGTTGGTGTGACAGCCACGTTTGGTGCTCCAGTGGGCGGTGTGCTGTTTAGTATCGAGGTCACTACGTCGTATTACGTGACGTCTAACTACTGGCGCGCTTTTTTCTCGTCTGTCGTGGGCGTCGTGGTCTTCCGTGGTCTCAATAGTCTTCTTGCTGGATCATATGGATCACTCTTCACGACGAATTTCGATGCGCTACCGTACGAGACGTTCGAGTTCGCCTTCTTCTTGTTGCTCGCGGTGATTTGTGGACTACTTGCTGCGGTGTTGGTACGGTCATACCGCATGATTCTCGATCAGAAAAAGAAGTTTGAAGAACAATATCTGCTGCCAATGTGTGGTAGATTCCCGGGCCTTTCGCCGTTCATTTACGCTGCGCTCGTGGCGTTTCTGTTCTCTCTCGTGGAGTACCCGGTTGGCAGCTTCATGCAACTCACGCAACGCCAGACCATCGATGATATGTTCTCTACGAAAACTTTGACTGCTGATGAAGTGTTGCCTACGACGCACTTGTCGGTCGACTTCGGCAGCTCCTGGACGTCTCCATCGCTGATGTTGAACTTGTTCGCCTATGTGGTTGTACGCTTCTGGTCCATGGTTATCAGCGCTACGGTTTTTGTGCCGAGTGGCATTCTCACGCCCGTGTTTGCAATTGGCGCTGTAGTTGGTCGTCTGTTTGGTGAAATAGTTGTGATCCTGAGCGAAGGAGAACTATCCATCGGAGGATATGCTGTCATTGGCGCCGCTAGCTTCACGGCTGGTGTCACAGGAACTATCAGCATCGCAGTTATCGTGTTCGAGCTCACAGGCCAGCTGAGCTACATGATTCCGGTGCTCCTTTGCGTGATTGTGGGGCGTGCTGTGACGCGGTTGTTCTCGCTCGACATGTACGAGACTATGGGTCGTCAGAAAAACTTGCCGCAGTGGCCGGACCTAACGAAACAGGTTTCCTACTCGCTCACAGCTGGCGATCTCATGCGCGATGTACCGCCATACTACGTTGTTCGGCGTCAAACTCTAGCGTCGATCAGGCACCTGCTGCAAGTGACCAGTGGCGGGAAGAAGGGCAAGGTTGTTCACGTATTCCCCGTTGTGGATGATGCCAAGACAATGGTCTTGCTGGGAGTTACCACTCGGGACGAATTAGAGTCGCTTGTTGTACTCTGGGAGCTCAGTCTTCGAAGTGGGAAGACTTCAGACGCTCGCGTGTCAGTCGCTGGCATCACGGCCGATCAAGCCGTTGTGTTGGCGAACCCAACGACTGAAACCTCGGAAGTCGTAGACTTGGTGCACCTTGAACTGCTGAACCTGGAAGATGAACACTTCCACGTGCCTCGTGACACTTTCGCTAGTCATGTGATCCTGCTCATCTCGGTGCACAAGTGTCCACAGCTTTTCGTCACGCATCGTGGCAAGCTGCAGGGTGTTATCCACGCGGCTGACCTGCTGGCCCGTTCACGTAAATACACGTTGTAGATATAGCAGATGGGAAACCTTGGCGCTTGCTCATCAAGCTCGCTACACGTAAGTATTGAATGGCAACCGTGAAGAATTGACGTACACTTATTATCTTATGGTGCTTGGCGAAAGCCTTGGTGAATGTAGCAATGGCGTAGGGTCACTACGATATGGGCTCAGGCTGCTTCGTCGATAAGTTGGTTTGTGTGTTTTCGCTGTGTGGCGTTCTCGTGCCTTCATCGCAGCAGTGTAAAATGCATCCGTTCTCCTTGCCGAGCGTTCTTCGGTCTTTTCCAGTAGGTGTGCCATGTGCGAGGCGTGGCGGAACCTACGCGTTTCTTCCAAATGTTGCTTCTCCTGGAGCAGCGCTGCAAGCTGGTTTTCACGGTCGTGACGGAGTTCGCGCATAATTTGCTCAGATGCTGAACGCTGAGCCTTCTCCACGAGTTCACGCTCCTTAACTTCACGACGAGTCTGTTCCTTCACGAGCTGGATCTGGTTCGCGTAGAAGTTCTCCATGGCCTGCTCACGCTCGGTATGGTCCTTCTGGAGCTGCTTCAGCATTGACGTCGTCATACGGTGTTCCTCGCGCAACTTCTCCTTCTCAAGATCTAGTAGATGATTCATGGCATGGCGTAGCTGCTTCTCTTCTTCATTCTTGGCCTCCAATCCGATGGCGATGCGGTGTAAACGAACGTCCTGCTCAAATCGGCGTGACCGGATCTTGTCGACGTTTGCCATGTGCTCACCTGACTTGTACGCACGCTCCAAGTGCTGGCGCTGGGAAGCTTCTCGCTGCCGGAGCTCCTGCAAGTGGTTCTTTAACGATAGTTTGTACCGCAAGTACTGGGCTTGAGCCTTGGACGTCACTGCGCGCTGCTTTGTCTTTGGGAGAAGAGGGTACAGAGACTTGAATTGGTCTCGCCGTGTCGTACGGGAAGCGGTTGACCGCTCTGGAGCATGGGGCTCGTTACGCGCAACCTTCTTTTTAACAGGACTGGACGTTATTTCATCGTCTTCTTCGGCCTCCTGCTGGTTAGTGCTCTTTCGGGGAGTCGTAGGCTTCGTATGGCCAGTGTTCTCGTTTGGGTGAGCATTTTCACGATCTCCGACGTCTGGCCCGGCGCTCGGTTCACTTTCTTTCTGCTCCGCAGCCTCAGCATCTTCAATGCTCATCGATGAAAAGTTCTGCACAAATGCACCGTCGTCCTCCATGAAGTGCATGCTCTCATCGCTATTGTGATGAACCGAAGACACTCCTTCGAAGAATGTATCCGGCTTTTTCTCAGTCGGCTTCTCCTCGAGAGATTTTTCTTCGTCTGAGCTGGAAACTGTAGCAGCTACAAAACGTCCATACTTCTTTGTCTCCAGCAGCTCCTTCTCGACGTCCTTCTGCTTTCTCACCGCTGCCTTCACTCCACCTTTCGATTCATCCTGTGTTGCCTTCTTCTTCGCTGCAATCTCTGCTCTGCTATTGCTCGTCGCCGTAAACGACTGCTCCAATAGTCGAGACCGCTTCTTGGTATTCTCCGCAATAGCATTTGCTCTCTGCAGTGAAACATTCTGCCGCGACTTGTCCGTCGACACTGCCCGACTCCTCCTCAGTTCCTCCTTAGCACCAACCGCTCGTCCTCCACGAACTTCTTCCTGTTTCTTACCCACCCTCGATTGCGAGACACTTCTCCTCGTCCTGTCCACCTCCTTAATCATCCGTTTCCCACTGCCGTTCACCCCCTCCAGGTCGTCGCTCTTAGGTGCAGCTCCCACTCTCATGCGACTCTCCTTCCTCTGTTTCTTCACCAACTTCGGCGGCACTCTCCGTTTTGAACCTCCATCTTCTTTCGCCTTATCACCTTCATTAGTAGTCATACCTAGACTCGCTTGACTGACGTCTCGCAGTCTTTCTCCGATTTCGTGACTCTCCTCGAACAGCAAAGTATACACCTGCTCCAGCATCGTCAGAAGACGACGGATGCTGCCCAAATCTCCAGCACACAGTCTCTGTCCTATTTGATCGTCCACCGCATTGTCGTTGTCGCTTTGTTCCAACAGTGCGCTCCGTAAAGCGTCCGCGACTAGCTGCGCGTTGTGCTCGTAGTCCTGTCGCGTGCGTGGTACGCGCTCCACGTCCCGAAGCCGGAACTGGAAGAGCTTCTCGTATATTGCAACGCTCATGGACGACACACTGGCAACGAGGTCGGCGGCGTGGGCGAACGTGCGGTCTCCGAAACCCATTTTTGACAGCAGGGCGTTGGTGTCAATGACAAGTTGGTCAGCTGCATTTTTCTCAGCTGATATTGGCTCGTTGGGAGCAGAACGTTGTGCGTTTTGTAGAGGAGATTCTTGCACAGATGGTGGTAGTGCGTCCATGGCGCTGGGTGCAATGTACGCGGAGTATGCACGCGTCGAAGGCGACGACAATCCCGGAGTGAACAATGGAGCTCCTTCGCGTATTTTGAAATGGGATTGGGATTTTCAAATTTCGGGAAGGTGCAGAGGATGCTGATACCGACTGAATAACCTGAGATTTGTATCAAAGACTGAGGAGTTTCACGCTTGTCAATCGGTGTATTGTGATTGCTGTACTAAGTACGAATACAAGGCACTTCAACTTGAAGAGGGACAACTGAAGATACTTTTTATCACGGTTATAGGACCCCTGGCGTTGCTGCTCTTGATGCTGACAATACTACAGGTTCGGGGCACTTTTCTTCTTCCCTCGGCTGCTGCGGCTCGATGAATGCGGCGAATCGGTGCTGATGGTTTCCCCACCATCGCTCAGCCTCCTCCTCGGTCACCTTCTCGCGGTCGAAAAGCACAGCGATCACTTGTTCCTCCAACGTGTCCTCTCGCCGACCGACATGCAGTGCTACACCATCTCTTCCAGCTCTGCGGTCTGTCTTGCGGTACATCGTGCTGAGCTCGAACTTGGACGCGTCCTGCAGTGACAGCCGAACTTTCGCACCACCCGCGTCAAAGTCTGCGCGCCGACCTCCAATCGTCGGTCTTGTACTCCACGGAGGAGTATTTTCCACCACAACCACTTCTTCTGGCTCTGGCGCTGCTTCAGTTTCTGGCGTCTGGCCTTCGGAGGACGAGTCGCTATGCTCTGATGGAGGAGTACCATCCTCGCTGCACTGGGTAGGAGGAGCACTCTCCTGGTCTAACGAATCCAGTCCTGGCGATGAAATGTAAGTCGCTGAGCTACCATTCGATCGCGCTGAAGCCAACGACGCCTGTAGCTCCGACTTCATGTTGTCCAACAGCTTGCAGGACACGCCAACCGGCTGGGAGATAGCTGCGCTCTGCAACGGGGTCTTTTTCTTCGATCGTCGATGTTTCGAAAGCCGCGGCACTTTCGGCAATGCTCTCTCCTTTAACAATGCAGCTCCTTCTGTGTCACCCACTCCGCGACTGCTTTCACTTCGCGTGAATGATCGACTACTAGATGGAACATTGGGAGTATCTTTAAAATGCCTCTCGCCGGAGTAGGTGATGCGGCGGATTAGTTTCGGTTGGAACGTCAGTTCTCGCTCGTTTTCCGCCACCTGACGAAGCCGTTCAGCCTCCACTTTATCCTGCTTTTTCTTCAACCACTCCATCTGCCTCTCCAACAACGACATACCCGCAAAACTTTTCCCCAGTGTAGTCACGTTTGCTGTCGAGTCGATACCGAGTTCACGCCGTGACAAATATGCTGCGCTCGAAAGAGGTCGAGGTCTCTTTACCGCTACAGGCTCTTTTGTTTCAGGATTTAAGGGTTCCAGTGACCAACACGACGACGGGTTGTTGCTATCAGTGTCATCGCCGTTAGTACTGCTGGTTTCGCTGCACTTCTCGTCCGAAAGAACAATCAGGTCCTTCCCAGGTCGCAATTTTCCGCGGCTTGGACTCACTTTACTTGCAGCACGCGACATGGCATCGTGGGTTTTAGCTTGTGCAACGATTCCCGCAAAGCAGGGAAGCTCTCGGAGCTCCATCACGATATGTTTCCAGCACTTGCACTGTGCTCCAGGGTACGAATCCCCACGTTGGATATGTCGTCGAATCATCTAAAGCACCAAACCACGTCAGTAAATGGGCGTGAGAAGCAAATAACTCTGTGCTCGTACCTCTTCTGTTCCGTCGTCGGGTATAATAACGCGACTGGTTTCGTCACGTAACCAGTGTTCTACTAGCCGTACTCGTTGATGCCACCAATTCGCCTCACCATGCAGGGAGCTCAGGTCTTCTGCAACGAACTTGGCCTACAAGATCATCGTCAGTCAAATGCCTTCTTTCATTCAGTGTAGAAGACAAATACCAAGAATATTTACCATTCCTTCTACAAGTGTCGCCTCATTCATTGCTATTGTATGCACCATACCGATGGCGCGCACACTGGAGGAAGCAAGATAGCTCCACGTTCCGGACTTCGTCACACAATAGTCCACGCTTCCGCAGAAACCGATAAATAAAGACTCATCATTACTCGGCAGTGCATCACTATTTCTGGGAAAGCGTTTCCAGGATAATTTTTAGGGAACAGGTGGAAGTCAACTTTACTGCATTGCTAATTGATCTTCCGCTGCGGATCCTTCGTTCTTCTTGAGTAACAAGACTGATCGCAGTTCTGGAGTCATGTGGTCGATTTCATCCTTGGTCTGGACAACTTTGTACATTGTCCGAATTGCTGAGAGCATGCGCTTGGTAGTCATCAGGTGTGGTACGATTCTCTGGCTGAGCGTGATTTGACGCTGGCCTTCATCCATTAGCCGCTGTCCTTTAGTCATTTGCTTCTGGGCCTGGGCCAGCATCTCGCGCAATTCAACGATCTTTTTCACGCCTAGTGTTGCCGCATCCAATTGTCCTGCAGAATCTCGGAAACTGTCGACTATCTGCATTTTGGCAACCCCTTCGTACAATAGTTTATCCCCGGTAGCATAGTTTTCCTGACCAGTGTCAAGAAGCTGTCTCCCTTCCTCCTCGTGGTCGGAACGCTGCACTAACCCATGAGATAGCGCGTTGAGCATCCATCGAGCAATCCCCATGATAATCCGTATATTTCCTAGAGCAGGCGGCAACGTGTCTTCTATTCGGTATGCGCGTATGGCAAAGAGATGCGCTCTCTGCATGACTAACAGGACCTCGCAGCTCCGGACTTGAAGGAAATACGCAAACTGCCGATCACACGTTGGTAGATCATCCCCTGTGGTTCGATGTGGTGATTGCTGCAACGGATTATGTTGAGCGTGGCGATCACTTTGCACCCACAGTCCTTCGAATGGGTTTTTGATTGTCGTGTGCCGCATAACAGCACCGAGAGAATTAACAGACGCGTTGTCAGCGTATCCAAAGAAGCCCACAATTTCTTCACGTTTGCCGATATAGTCACTGCGGATCTCGAATCTTGATCCTTTCTCGCAATGGCCAAACCACTTTGAAAACCGCCCACTACTAGTGCCGAACCGCAACCCATAGATTGACTGTGAGGCAAAACCCTCGACGGAAACAAGTTTCTCGCCCCTTACAAGCGAAAAAACGTCACGAGTTCCAAATGGATTTCCGTGGAGAGTACCTTCAAAGCTCACATGTCCGTTCGTTTTCACTACCACCGAAATACCATCCACCTTTTTACCACAAATGATTGCAACCTCACTGATGCTGCCGAACGGAGGTACCTTGTCCTGCATGAAAGACTTTCCGGTAGTTGTACCGAAAAGACTGGATGAACGTTCCGCGTAGTTGTGTACTGCACGCTCGTTGAAAGCCACCAACATTAGCCGCTTTTCCAATTGCAGACGTTCTCGAACTTCCTTTTCGTGATTTTGGAAGAGCTTCTTCAATGTTGGCGAGCTGGTAGCTGTCTGCTGCATTAGCAATCGAGAATGGATCAGCTTTGCTCTCAAACTCGTGGTGGGCAATCGGTGTTCAAGCGCAATGATTTTGCAGTGATAAGTATCCAAATCGACCATACTCTGTCTCCACAAGTATGGGAGCAGGGTACAACGTTCCTTGTATGTGTATTTTGCCTTGACTCGGTGTTTGAGAGCAAGAAACACTGTTTGCATTGACCAGATTTCCTGTTTCCGACGCGCAATATGAACAACCGATCGCCTTGCTCTTGAGGTTTGCGTGAATTGCGTCCATCGTAAAAAGGTGCCGCGGAACGAATTCGCAGGCGAGTGCTTTGTTGCAGCAAGCTGCAAGGACTCGGAACTACCATCAAGTATCCCTTGTTCTTCCATGTAGCGCTCATACTTCCACAAGATTTGTTGGGACCGCTGAAGTTTGTGCGAGAGCCCTCGCGTCTGGAACTTCCACTTCCAAACTGCATGTTTGAGCAATGCCTGGAATGCCCGATACTTTATCTTGAGCTGGTAGAATACACTCATGTGTCTTTCCCAAAACATGAATCGATGACAAAGGCGTAACCAATTTCGAATCTGCGAGCGATGACAGAGAAGACTGGTGTACTTCATCATTACTACAACCCGGAGACTCCGGAAGCTCGATTTTAACTGCTGCCGGGCCTGCTGTTGTAGCAAAACATCGTAGACATTATCCATCGCATCGTGGAGGCGATGAGCTCTTCGCCGCATAATCTGTTGCACTTGTTGCATCTGAGCCGCTTTAATTTTCAAAGTTGCGCTTGTTTCCTTTCGTAGAAAAGAGTCTTCATTGGCCTGCTTTTTGTTCAGCAATAACTCGCGGCCTCGTACCGTTTCCTTTCGCACCGAATCATTCTCTATGATGGATAGGAGGTCTCTCTGAAGTTTCTCAGCCTGGACTGGATTATTGGCGATGCCTTGGAGGCGCCATTCTCGGTCTTCACGCCAATTCAGCACAACCTTATCCCCAACTTCCTCTAGTTCATCATTCTTTCTCACGGACGTAATGTCGTCGGCTGGAGGCAGTTTATACACTGTACCAATCATCCACTGGCGAAAACGAGAACTCAATACTCGGAATGCACCAAGATCAGTAGCAAAGCGGTTTATCTTGCCACGATGCACCATTTTCCGCAAGTCTTTTAAAAAGACACGACCAAACCGCCGGTAAGCCACCACGTTACCAATCATGTCGATACGATCCCGTTCCCGATATTTCAGATACAAACCGAGGCATACATCGTAAAGCCGGCTTTTGCGCTTGATCTTCTTTCCCAACTCTGTTTCCATAATCCTCGTAAGAGAAGTGGTAACAGTGCCATCACTAGAGTCAGCATGAGAATCATCGTGATGTAAGGTGTGCTCCAAAGCTCCAACGTCGTGCTCTTCACCATTTGCTGATAGATAGGTGCTGTTGCGAGTTGATCTCCGATCATTTTGCCTGCTTGCAGTTGATTGTGCTTCGACTGAGGATGTTGGGAGGCTCCGTCGAGTTGGCGATAAATTATTGTGGTCACGTTCAACGGGGTGCAGCGACTCTCGTTGGTGTCTACTCCGATCATGAGCAATTATTCCATGTTCTTTTCCATGCTTCTGGCGATGGTGATGGGATTGGTTTTTTGCTCTCGAACTGATGGAATATTGGCCTAGCATGCTCGTATACTGCCGCCGCTTCATATCCCTTTTCAAAATTGAGTAGTAGCGGAGAATGTAAAATGTCACCCGCACCATATAGCACTTATGTAGCCGCTGAAGCATGTGTCCGTGCGTTTTCCATATCTGACGTATCATGTGCGATCGTTCAACTCGCTCCTTCCAAACCTCCCAACAAGTCCGGATTACTTTTTGTGTTTTCTTCTTCCTCACCCGCGCAATTTGCCGTTTATTCCACTGTTTTCTTCGGTACCGCACCTTCATCGCATGGAAATGCCGCAATTGAATGTACGTACGCAAAACATTCATAAGAAAGTCCGATTTACCGCGTGCAATGATCATTTGCTGGAGATGGCGCCTCCAAACGTAAAATGGCCAAAACGCTATACGGAAGAAGGCGTAATGCTCATGCAGCTTGCGGGTCATGTACTTCCAGGCGACAAATTTGCGTAAAACATATTTACGCAGCAACTTCGCGCGCTCCGCAAACGTACGCCAATCGTGAAAAGCCTGTTTCTTCATTCGAAAGCGGAATACAATTTGTCGTTCGGGCCACTGATCGATCTCACGTTTCTTCCAGTATCGTCGAACACTTTGCTTCATAATATCCACAGCAAAATCGTGATACAGGTATGCAGCCGCATGAATTTCAATGCTTTCGAAGTGTCCATTCCGCGAGTACTTTTGTAGAAGTGTCGACAAAACTAACTTCACGCCGAGTTTACCCACCTGGGTAGATGCACCGGCCTCATCAGCAGGGTCTGCTTGCGGAAGTTTGCTGCCGAGTTGCAAAATGCGCCGGCGATGAGGCTTTCGGAAAATGATCTCAAGAAACTCTGATCGCAGTTGTAATCGGTGTTGCTCGCTTTCCCAGGGGATAGCCTTTGGGTCGCATTTGAATTGGTGCAAAATGTCAATCATGTGCTTCGCTGAGGTTGCTAATCGCTGTCGAACTATGGTTGCAAATAGCCCGTATCAACGTCAGTACTAAGGACACCTTTCGACGACAGACTTCTCAGACGTTACCTTTCTCCTCTAGAGCTGCTAGTTCCTTGTTGTAGATGTCCTTCTCTTGTTTTTGGCGGGACTTTTCCTTGTCAAATTCACGTTTCCACCTCGACGCTTCTTGAAGGTCAGCAGGTTGAAAAAGTTGACGGAAGCCTTCGTAGGACAAAATAGCCTTGGACATGTTTCTCTTCCTGTGAATTCGGCTTTGTATTGCTCCTTCCTCCATAACCTCGTTATCCTGCGCTTCCTCTATTGCCGCTGCATGGTCTTCCAGTATCTTCTTGACTTTCGCTGCATCCTTTTCGCCTAGCTGAACGTCAGAATGCTGCAAAAACTTAACAATTTGCGTGATGGTCATATCACCGCTCCCTGCAAACGCAATTTCAATCGTATCCCACGACCTCAGCAGCCGCTTCTGCAACTGGGTTTCCACAAAATGGTGCAATTCCGTCAGCCGTTTGCGGCGTCTGATCCCTGGAGTCTGAACCTTCGCCAGACTGACACTAGAACTCCCAAAACTCGTCGACAACCTGTCATTCTCCTCCTCATAATAATTCTCCTCATCACCTTCAGGAGTGTCAAACCCCACACCTCCATCAGAAAACACGGACGACCGCCTTTGATTCGACGGCAACTCAACGTCCGTTCCTGGCGTCGTCAAAATGCTCGTCACCGACGGAACTCCCGTCAAAAAGACGCCGTTCACATCATCCCCTACATCCAACATCACACTGTCCCCAGTACCCAGCGCAAGACCGGTACCATCTCTCCCTCCTCCAGCCTCCTGCGCTGCATTGTCCTGCCACTGACTCCAAATGGCGTCCACCGCGCTCTCCACCGAGTGATCGTGCTCGTCGTCCTCTCCTGGTCCTGCCATAGGCCACAGCCCGAACCTGCTGAGGTCCTTCCACAGCTTCTCTCTCAGTCGCTTCCTCTGGTCCATGGTCCCTAACCCATCGAGTTTCCTCGCTCTCGTGCTCTGCCTTCGCCTCATGACGCTCTTGAGCATTGCCGCGCCCATCTTCTTCGCTTTGCGCTCCTCTTCCTCTTCTCTCGAGCCCAATCGAGAGACTTTGGGCGTTGCACTATAACCCCTATCATCTCTCTTCTTCACTGGACTCTCTCGCACCGACTGGTTCACCATATTGCGCTGGATACGCGCCGCCACAGGATTCGCCTCCGGCAACAGCAGCGGAAGGTCGAACCAGCTCGGCACAGCTAGCGCCCGACGCGTCACGCGACTCTGCGTCGAACCTGCGCCCTTACGCGCATACAAAATCCTGCGTTGCGGCGTATAGTCGCCGGAGGAAAGCGTCGTCGCCGCCTCCTGTTCCGGCGCATTGGCCATGACGTTGACGTTGAAGTGAGGCAAGTGAAGCGTCGGGTTACGTTTACACTTTTGTGTACGACACACAATGTGTAACCTATACGAATTTGACGAATTGCAGGACCTAGTCCTATAGCAGTTCAAGTGAAACGACGAAAGCCAATACTAATCCATAGTATTTGGGACGGGGTGTCAACTATACAAATCTTTGGTCGTGCTGACTTTGGGGTCCGAGGCAAAACCAATCATTTGGCCCAAGGACGCTCCTCGGCTTAGACGACTCGGTAGAAGCAGGTAACAGGATGGCGGACCGTCGCGACGACAAGCCCGCGGACTTTTTGCTGCCGGAGACGGTGAAGAGCTGGTTCTCGCACATGTACACGCACCTGATCTCGGGCGACGTGGCGGAGATGGCGCGTCTGTACGACCGCGAGTTCCACAACCTCACCAACAACTACTTCAAGCAGGCGTCGTGGCCCGAGCCGAGCGCCGTCGAGTCGCTCGTGGACGGAGACGCGACCTTCCTGCTGCTGTACAGGCAGATCTACTTCCGCCACCTGTTCTCGCGTCTGCAGCCAGGCATGGACATGAAGGTGGCGTCCTGGGAGACGTACGTGGCCATCTTCGACGGCGTGCTGGACGGCTCGCTGGAGCTGGAGAAGCTGCCCTCGCAGTGGGTCTTTGACATCGTGGGCGAGTTCGTGTACCAGTACCAGTCCTACTGCCAGTACAGAGCCAAGGTGGCCACCAAGGGCGAGGCCGAGATCGCCGCGTACACTGAGAACCTCTTCATCTGGGACTCGAGCAAGGTGCTCGGCTATCTGCACGCGCTGGTGCGTCACTCCAAGATCGTGGAGATTCTCAAGGAGACGGAGGGAGTTCAGGCCCCGTCGGACGTTGTCAAGGAGCTCGGCTACTTCAGTCTCATCACTCTTGCGCGTGCTCACGTGCTGTTCGGAGACTACTACACGTCGCTGAAGCTGCTTGAGCCCATTGATCTGTTCAACAAGAGCTCGCGTGGCGAGGCCAAGACCACGGCGCAGATCCACGAGAAGTCTCCTGGCTGCCACGTCTCGGTCTTCTACCACATGGGCTTTGCGCAGCTCATGCTCGAGGACTTTGCCGCTGCCATTCGATCCTTCTCTACCATTATCCTGCAGGTGAACCGCAACCGCAACTACTACTCGCGCTTTGCGGACTACGAGCAGCTGCACAAGCTCACCGAGAAGGCGATGGCGCTGCTCGCCATTGCACTCTTCCTGTGCCCCGGCCAGCGTGTGAACGACCAGATCCACTCGCTCATCCGCGAGAAGTACGGCGACAAGCAGAGCAAGCTGCAGAAGGGAGACATCTCGGCGCTCAGCGAACTGTTCGGCTTCTCGTGCCCCAAGTTCATCCTGCCCGCCGTGGCGGTGGAGGGTGAGGCTCCCGTCAACCGCAGCGCCGAGGCCTCGCAACGACAGCAGAAGGCCTTCAACGACATGGTCGCTCGCCAGCAGCACATCCCGGCCGTGCGCTCGTACATTAAGCTGTACCGTTCCATTGACCTAGAGAAACTGGCTGCTTTCCGCGGTGTGGACGTTGAGCTTGCCCGCGCTGAGCTGATGGCGCTCAAGGTCAGCGGTTCGCGTCTCAAGTCGGACGTGCACTTTTTCCTGAACAACAACCTGGTCCTGATTGACGAGGAGGCGAGCAACCAACGCACGGGCGAGTTCTTTATCAACCACATTCACAAATTCGCGCGCATTGTGGACGAATGCGCCGTGAGCCAGTAGGTCGTTCAATCTGATAATCCGGATCCTGAGTGCAGTGCTCAAGTGGCAACGCGTTGAATGGCAAGGAAATGATCGCTTTAGCGCTGCGAGGACATTCAGGTGGCAACAGGAAAATTAGGCGGTGCAACTGGAAGAGGCGGAGGACAAGGGAGATCACAGGATGAAGGTGGATGGAAGCAGCGAGCTGGTGCGAACAGGCCGACGGGTTCGAGAGGCCCGACACTTGCATGCGACGAAAGGCAACTGTAATTCAATCGTGCGTACGCGTTGAGTCGTTTGCAGATAGGAGAACGTAGGTAGGTAGATAGGTGGCCAGCCAGCAGCAGCACAGCAATTCTATCCGCTTTCATCCGTTTGCGGTTTGTTTATTTGCTGCCATTTGCTGCAACGTTTCGCGTCAACCAGTGCTTTACTGTAGATACTCTTCCAACAGCGTTATGCTATTGCTTCACCCAGCGTCAACGCACGTGCTGCCGGTGTAGTAGCCTGCTTGCTCGCGACCACAACACAGTAGTGCGCCTGCAACAGGTGGAACTCCTCTACTTCATCGAAGATCTCAAGTCTTTCACGCCTGTCACCAAAATCATCACACAAGTCGTCAGCATCAAATATCTTCTGTCATCAGCCAATCTACACATACTTAGTTCGTTCAGCCGGGTCCAGGTAATGGTAGTAGATCTTGTTCATATCCCAGCACTGCGCCACCTCGTAGTTGTGCTCTGTAAACCGCTTAATCTGCGCTTCAACCGTGGGGAAGTCATGGATACTCAACAGATCACATCCTCTCGCCTTGATGTTGTTCATCATGACTCTCCCAAAGGCGTCATCAGGCAAAATCTGCTCGTACAAGGCGAAGCTCACGTCGTCGAAGTAGGACGCCGCCCATTGCACCAGCCGCGTGGAGAACTTAGCCTCCATGTAGATCAACACACACTCGGACACAAACAGCGTCGGCACCTTCTTATCCACTCCAGCAGCTTCCAATTTGGCTCTTGTAGCGTCCAAGTCCCTTAAATCGCAGGACAACAAGTGGTATCCAGGTGTATTCAGCTCTGCAAACTCCGAACCAACTGCGGCCATAAAGTCCGACGTTGCTCCTAAGCCCAATAGCGAGTTTAGTGGCTTGCGGCGCTTGATAGTCGACACCTTCTGCATCGTCACGTCGGGGAAGTCCAGCTCGAAGTACGCACAGTTGGCGAGCGCTTCGCTGCTCTTCAGACGGAAGAACATGGTGTCGAGTCCGGCGCCTAAGATCACCACCTGCTTCTTCTCGTGGCCACAACTCAATAGGAACTTGCGCACGAGCGACTCGACCGCCGCCACGCGCGCGTAGTAACCGCGGTTGATGATGGGCATGCGACGCGACGGGGACTTGACGAAGAACTGCACGAAAGGGTCCGCGTAGTAGCCTAGTCGAGAGGCCGAGAGCTTGCAGAGAGAAGCGTCCGCGGCCGTCTCCCGCACGGCGCCATCGTGCTCGGCGTTCGTCTCCATTTTCGACTGTGATATGTCACTAACTGTAATAGTGACATGATACTTTTGTGTGGGTGGTGTGGTACATCAGTGTGACAAAGTACGACTGACGTGGCCGTGGTGCAGTTGTTGTGGAGCTCGTCTTGTGCTGGTCGTGCTGTTTGAGGCAGATTTCGCTGACAGGACGATGGATAGCCGTTATGGTATATTCACTAAGAATGATCTCGAGAGATCTTTACGTTCGGACTGGGCTACCTATGAATGAAGCCACTAAGCGTTTCACTCCCCAGCAGCCCGTTTACCGAGTGGGCTTGCGTTTGAGGTCCTTTTCAGGGTCCCGTTCCCACGTTGGTTTGAATTAGTCGTCTTAGCCGATTCGGTATCCTCTGCAAAACTGCGGAGTTCGAGGCCGGTGGGTGACTTGGTCCGAGTGGTCAGACGTGGGGTGGTCCCGGGAAGTTCCCCAGTATCTGTAACAAACCCCGTGGATGGAGGCACCCCGCCACAATGCTCGACTCTTCCAATATCGCTCTCGCACCTCTTCGACGAAGAGGAAGACAAACTCGCAGCAAAGACGCCGCGCAGAGGAAGTCATTCTACCAAAAAATGAATACATGCAGCAACCATCAGCAGCAGCGCTAAGCTAATCAGTAGGCGGTGCCATGGAGTTCAGCAGTGAGACCATCTCACCCGCTGCCTCAAACTGGAGCTACGCTCGTGGCCAGCCAGTGGCTGAGCCACACAAAATCTTAGCCCGGTCTGCAATGCTGCAGCTGCGATGGGAACTGCACACTGGACTGCCAGAGCAAGCAGCTAACGTGCTGCATGGTGGTCCGCCCGATGCGGAGCGAGGAGGCCTCGAGGCACGAAGTTGCACCGTTACGATCAGCGCAATTTTGGTGCGTGCGTTCGTTAAGTACGATCGCTTGTATAGTCCTTTCAAAAAGGACGCGAACCGGACGCTCGTAGAGTGGCACAAACTGGTTGTCGTTGAACGCGTCGCGACGTTGGAAAACGTCGATCCGTCGCTCTTCAGTCCCCCCTGGCGGACGTCACCACTTCGCAATCGACGCAGCAGCGAAAGTCTCCGGCAACGAGTAAGATAAACCATTTCCTGCACTAAAGTGGGTGGCATCGATGGTCTCACGTTTTGATGCAGGCCGTTTCAAGGACTAGGAGAGTTCAGGCGAGTGCCAGGGCAGCCGCAGCGTATCTGTATCTCCAGCTGGTCTCCGTAACGGGATTACAGTACTCTGCTACGTGCTCATTCCCTGACAAACCATCAGCTGGACAAGCACCAGTTGGCGGCGCTCCATCAGACTTTCACCAAGGTTAAACTGGCAGCGCGCTGCTGTCTATGGACACGCAGGCGAGCTCCGGCACGTTGACAATTAGCAGCAGGAGCGCAGCAATGGAGCGGGCCAACAGTGGCCGCGTGCTGCTCGACTACCGCGCGTCCGAGCCTGTGCTGGCCGAGAGCGAGCACTCGAGTCTGTCCGATGGGCCGCTCTCCAGGTCGCAAATACAGCGACCGTCCAAGCTCACGGCGACTCCTTGGAACCCGGGGCACATGCCGTCGCAGAATCCGAGTCAGCACCAGCACCAACAGCTTCAGCTTCAGCCACGACGTCGTAAACTCAAACTGCCTGGACGCAACAGGAACAAGCAGGTGACCAAACTTCCACGGATGGACGAGGTGATCCCGCGCGTGGAGATCACAGACGAGCAGCAGAGAGCGATGCGTGAACAGGCTGAAGGACTCATCGCTGCCTGCTTGCTCAAGTCCAAGGCAGCGTGGGACGGTACCAAGCAGATTTTCGACGACCCCAAGCAGTGGAAACTCCACAGTGCCAAACCCCATCTCGCAGTGTACAAGAGGAAAGATCCGCATCGCAAGAGTGCCACGGCGCAGCAGTTTGTCTCCTCGGGACGGATTCCTGGCCTTACGTTGCAGGATGTTGAGTACGGCAAGTACAGCGATACGACGCTGGACGAACGCTCCGTTAGCGCCTACCTATTCCGCGACTACTTCTTGGACGCTGCGGTGCTGCAGGTGTTGGAGACGCAGATGGAGGACGACCCGTTCCGCTTTTTCGGTATCAAGTGGATGGCATTCGCGAGTCCGAGTGGACCTGCGAGGTTCTTTTCACCTAGAGACCATGCGTACTACGAGTACGCCAAGACTGTGACTACTGAAGACGGACAGAAAGTGCTCGTCAAGGTCATGCACTCGGTCGGAGATGACGTGTTGCCTCCGTTGACGCAACTCGTCGGCCACGACAAACCGAGCGACGGCGTGGACCCGTCCAAGCTGCGCTTTGTACGTGGACACATTTCGATGTTGAGCATGTACATCTTCGACGAAGCGACCAACGCTGTCAAGGTTTTCGCTGAAGGATCGTTGGACCCCGGTGGTCGAGCGGGTTCTTGGCTGGGTAGTGCGTTCCTCTCGCAGTTCGCGCCTACGGTTGTGCGTATTGAGTACTGCGCGGACATCAAGTACATCATGAAGCACGGTATGATCTTTCCGCACCCGCCAGCAGCGCTGACTCATTCGCAGTCTGCGCAGAGCCTTGTCAAGAGTCAAAGTACCAAGAGTGGGTCTGAGGTTACTGCGCACGGCCCCGTTGCCATGCCGCTATCAGCGTCGCAACACGGGTTTCTATCCACCTCGATGCTCCCAGCCCCGGAAATGGGCCGGATGTCCATCAACCCTCAACCGAGCTGGGTGCCAGATCACCAGCGCAAGGTGTGCTTCGTATGTTTCAAGAGCTTCGGCATTGTCCGTCGTCACCGCCACCATTGTCGAATGTGCGGCGAGGTCATGTGCTCGCGCTGCATGATCACGTTGCCGCTAGTTGCGCCACCCTGCTCAGCTGTGTGTCAAGCTGGAGACGATGACGGTGTCGAAGACGCTGCGGATGATGGTAGCCGCCATCGTCGCTCCCATCGACAGGGCGACCTTGAAGGTCGTCCGATGAGCGTGTTACTGAAACAGCCAGCCAAGAAAAGTCTGGCGGAGACTCGCTCGAACGGATACCCGGCCGTGAACAACGTGAAATTGTGCAAGAAGTGCATGTTCTGCATCCGTCAGGAGCGGAAGGGCACGATGCGAGGAGCAACAAACTTTTACGCTGCACCGACCATGATCAAGCAATTTCCTCTGGTGTTGCAGGGCTCTTTGGCTGACAACGTTGGACTGCGGCCCGGACCGATGCGCGGGTTTTTCCCTGGTGGTCGCTACGCAGCTGATGATGAATTGAACAACAATGCTGCGGGAGGTGCCGACGACGAGGATGACCTCGAGGAAACGGATGAGGAGTACTCGGCTCGTGTGGAGCGCATGCGGCAGATGCACATGGCGCGTGAAAAGAAGAAGAATATGCGCCGCAGCATTCTTCTGTACGATGAAGACGACCTCAACAATGGAGAGGAGTCTCCACCGGCGAGGCCCAGTCATCTCTTCAACGGAGGAGACAGCACGTTCAACTTTGACGATTTCCTGCTGCCGACGCCAAAGCGCGATGAAGATGGCGATGAAGTTCTCAGACTAAGTCGTGGACGAGTGATGAGCTCCACGAACCAAAGCGATGCGATTCCTCCGTCGGTTCCTCGTCGGCCGTCCACTGCTGCTCGCCAGTCCGAGAGCAGCTCAAAGCTTCGGTCTATGTCAATCCCAGACCAACTGGAGCAGGTGGAGCGGTCGATCGCACAGCAGGAGGCATTGATTCGATCCATAGCCGAGCAGCGCAGCAAGATGATCCGTTCCCCTGAAGACGACACGGTCGCCAAGACGACGGCGGTTACAACTGCCGGCGAAGTATCGTCTGAGGCACGGTCTTCGCTGCTTTACCCGGGATCGACCCAAACTGCGCCGACACCTAGAGCCGACGCATTGTTCACCCCGCTCTCCTTGCGCTCTTCGTAGATTGAGTAATGGAGTCATGTAGCATAGAGTACGACGTTGGTGGCAAGTGAAGAAATGCAAGAAGGACTTGCGCGCGCTCCTGATGTGAACACTCTCGCAATAATGTCGTAGCACAAACACTCGCTAGATTGAAAACGAATGTCTTACAGTCCCGATAACATCTACACCCAGGCTCTAGTAGGCTTCATCCAGTCACAAGTTACGGCTGCAACAACGCAGCTACTGCAGCCTCCTTTTTGCGTTCCTGTTCAAAGCACTGCCTACGGTAATTAGTCCGACTGAGACTATTTTATGTGTAAGGGATTTTGACTTCGTTACACTAAATAGTCTAAGTTAGACTAATTATGTACTGAGACTATTTATAAATCCAAAAATAGTCGTGGTGTCAATGGATGCTGCGGACTCGAACCCTCAACACGACACTTAGAGCTCAACTGCACAAACGGCTGAGCCATATCGCATCTAACATTTTGACCTCACTAAACCAAAATCTATGGTTAACATTTACGTCTTCTTGCCCACTATTTCTGAATTTGCCTTCACAGGCTCTCCATCGAAGCGCACACGGTGTTTCTGGATGATATCTTGGAGATGAGGGTAAAGCTGAGTAACAGACCACGTACCATCAATACCAAGTGACAACCCGCACCGAATCATTGCCTTACGCGCGTAAGACATCCCATTTTTGTCTTTTTGGAGGTTGACAGTTTTGACAGCGTCGGCAGTAAGTTGAAGAAAGAACTTTTTCCCTGGGTTTTGAAGTTTTCCGGGCCACGAGCCGTTCTTCCTGATCTTGTTTTGCCAGCACTCGTTCTTTATCAATTCCATCTTCTTTTCGTTCCACTTGACTTTCCAGGCATCCTTTATCTTTGAAATTGTAAAAGAGTCCGCTGACTGGCATAGATCCGTAGCGTTGGGTGGAAAAAACTTGAGGTCGGATTTGATAGCATTAAGCTCAACGCGACACTCGTCCGCCGCGAGATGACCTGAGCAGTTGTCGAGGTAAATGGTTTTCGTACACCCTCGGGGGTCTGCACGTATCGCTCGTCTCTCTTTTAGATATTCTCGGAACAGCTTTTGCGTCATCCACCCTTTCTTGCTCGAGCGATAGCACACACCAGGAGTTTGATCTGGAACTCCATGGATAGGATAGTTCCTCTCAGAGTTCTTAAAAATCATCATTGGGGAGTGAATCCGCGCGCTTGGTCCTCCTGACAGCCGAACCACCATGGTCATTCCTTCGCCGCCCGACACCACATCAGCATATTTCACAACAGTGTCCCCGGAAAATCCGAGCGTCTTGCCGTTATCGAAATCCACAACAAAGTGAGTTTCATCGATGTTCTCGATGGCGTTTTCGTCGAGCGATCCGTCTGCAAAACCACACTGCAATTCACCGAGGTGAAATGCCACCTCTCTCTCAATGTGCAAAATTTTTGCCTCGCTGAGCTGCTTTTTACCAGTTTGAGTTCTGAGTACAGTCTGATGCGCTTCCATGAAGGATTGAATCCACCGCGGCATGACCTTGTCAATAATCAGCGCACCTTTAGAGTCGACGCTTCTGGAATTGTAGGGTACAGTGCTTTCTCTGATGGTGGCTTTAGCAAGTTGCAGTAACAGCGCGGGTTCAAACTTCACGCCAAGTTTGCGAAGTCGGTCAAACTCGTCTAACAACAGAGGATATAGCCAATCCACCCAAGCACTTCTGGGCCTCCCGCGGCCCCCAAGCACTTTAATGCCCACGCGATGTCTTCCACCCCGCCGACGTGCTGAAACTGCAACTGCACCGCGCTCAGCTCCCAAAATGCGCTGCCGTTTCTTCCACTAATCCAAAGCCTTAGCCAAGTTGGCGCCTCGTGTAGCAGAGTTGAAGATCGCAGGAAATGTGTTAACAGCTTGAGCGAACATGCCTTCACCCCCGCTGGCTGCCTCATGCTTCTCCATCCAGCGGACAACCTTTCGGCAATGGGCGAGACTGCTCACATTCTGTGTGCGCCGGGAAGAAGGTCGTGGCCCTGGTGACGGTTGTGAATCTTCGAGCTGAAGACTGGAGTCGCTATCACATTGCTCGACGTAGACCTCCAACGCGGAGGCGTCAGCCGCTTCGGTGGTTACCGGTACAGTCTCTCCAGCTTGGTCACATTTTGGACAGATGATAGGCTGTACGAAGCCTTCGTTTCCAGTTGGACGCCCGCAGAAGACGTGCATGTTGCATGAGCAACTAGGACACTGGTGAACAGAACCAACAGGCTCGCCACATCATCCACACGGCGAAGTAGACTTGGTAGTTGGCATCGGCGGTTTGCTAAAGCGAAAGTGGCAACGTCAAAGCAAAAAACTCGCGGGCTTTCAGCACGCAGCATCCAACCAAGCCCTTCGCCCCTACCACAGAAGCGGAGGTACCATCAGACACGTCATGTGGCAGTAAAATTGTGGTTCTATATGTGCTTGCAGTTGGTCGGCACTTCGAGAAACCATACACAGCAAAACAATTGCTTTGGGGGGGGGGAAATCTGTAATGGGTGACTCGAACCCAGTCGTGTTGATCAACAAAGTGCACCCTTACCCGGACGGCTCAGGTGAGACTAATTTTGAATGTTAAAAATATGCTTGAACCAGAAATAGTCTAACTTAGACTATTTTCGAACTCAGACTAATTGCCGTGGCAGTGTGGAGAGAATTCGAGCTTGATCAGCAAGTGAGCTCTCCACTTGTGCAAGAGCTTGACGTAAGTCTTGCATCGGCTCATCGATCTCACTACACACGTCTTCTTCGCTGTACAACGAAGTCGTGGACGATGATGGTGACGGTACTTGTCGGTGTTGGTACAGGGCCTCATCCTGTAGGTCACGCATACGGCGTAACACTCGTTCGGTTGCAGTCACGGCAGCTGTAGCTGCAGCAGCACTTGCGGCGAGGTCATTTCCCTCGTCTTTCAGCTCGAACAGGCTGTTCGGATCAAAACCTTCAGCGGGAGGCTTTGACTCCACGTCAGGGACGCGATTGGTTTGTGTGGGGTAGAACTGAATCGAGTCATTGTCGTCGTGGTCCGTGTCACTGGGGATATCGAAGCTTTGGTAGCCTGAGCGATCGCTACTGTCGTGGCCGCTTTCATCCTTTTCCATCAAAGCATTCATCTGCGAAGACGTGAGAGAGGATGAAGTCGATAACCTTAGTGCATGAGGCGACAGGATCACCACACGCTCGTGATTGTGGCTGTCCAACGCTCCATCTTCTTGCCCAGTCCATTCCTGAGCGTACGAACCAGGCCGCGCGAACATCGACGACCCAGGTCTGACGTCAAACGTGTCCGGTCCTGGTCGTCTCTTCATCTCCGCAAGGCCATCGACACTTTCTGCGTCCGTATCATCCACCACCAACATCGGGAGGTCAAGCTCACCTCGTCCCTGGACATCATCGAGCCCGTCAAGCTCCTCTACCTCTCTGTTGTCTGGTGTCCAGGTTTGCGGTCGAAGCGGGTACTCCTCATCCAAGCCAAAGCCACCGTCGACCCCCGTAATGGAAGAAGGTAGGTCTCCATTGAGTGCCATCTCGCTATGCCTTCGCCGTTGTGTAGATTTACTCTTCGACCTGTTAACGATAGGGACGCTTTGCAGACAGCGGAGACACACCTTTGCCATCACTACACACACCACAGAGTCTCCACCGAGTACGGCAGTCTCCAGAGGCCCATTGACAGCCTTCCTGGCATTCACCAAGCTCAAACTCGCGTCGAACTCTCCTCCATTGCTTTTTTCTTCTTCCTCCACTTGGTTGTCAAAGCTGCAGGTCATTGTCTCGTCAAATTTCATAGCCGGAGGTGATTCACACTTAACGTGTTTTGTGTCCGCAGTAAGATCCACAGGAGCAGCAATAGTTCCTCTCAAGCCACGAAAGCTTTGAGTGGCACGCACATTGACTAGGTGCTGGAACGTGCATTCGCGGCAGATAACTTCACCGCAGGCGCGGCAGTGGTGCTTGAAGCGCCGAACGAGACGAAACTTCTTGTCACACACGGAGCAACGTGGGCGGAGTTCATCTGCCACCCACTCGTGCGCCATCTCAAGTGGAGGGCCGTTAGGAACTTTGCGTCGCCTCGATTTCTTCTTCTTCTTTCTCTTCTTCTTAGACCCTTTCTTCGGCTGTTGGTCACTGCTGGTATCGACTCCGATCGTAATGCCCAACGAAGACCCCGACGATCTGTTAGCAGGGAAGAGTGAGCGCTCCGAACGCCAGAACGACTTGAGATATCTGTACACGAGACTGTCCGGCATGGTGCCCTTCATATGAATCCGGCCCTTAGCGCAAATATGCAACAAAGGGTTTCTCACTTCGTTCTCGTCGTCCATCCAGTACACGAAAGCAGCCTCGATATGTCCACGCGTGAGCCCGAAGTACGAGTCTTGTCCACCATAGCCTCGAATGTGAACAGATTGAGTCACTCGATACAGCATCCTTCGGCCTGTTTCCGGATCTACATGCGTTCCCAAATGCTCGAGGTAAACAAACTCTCGACTTGCCATCAACGCTTGCATCGGAGAGCGCAGCGCCAACCACTTGAGTCCAATGTACCAGAACGGGTCCTCCAATGTAGCGCCTTCGAGAGTCTGTAGTACGCAGCAATCCAATGCCGCTTCACCATACACTTTCTTCTTCAGAGCCCGCATCTCGCGTGTGTGTTCACAATAGAGCGTGTTCATAACATCCTCCAGCGAGTTAGGGAGAACGGCGTGAGCCATAAAGTGTTGGCCACTCGCAGCTTCCAGAGGCACCGGTGCAAAGGGTTGAAAAGGCATCGCACTACGAACGATATCAGCTCCATGAAAGCTGCCAAGACTCGTGACTCCGGGGATCGTCACGCGTGGTGTCGGTGGAGTTGCTCGTTTATCTTCTTCTTCTCCCTCTTGTGTCTGACTCTCCTCCTGTTGCTGCAGCTGCGTCTGCGCGTTCGCCCTCTTGCTGCCTTTGCGCTGCTTCTTCTTCGTCTGCCGCTTGGTCATGAAGCAAGCAGTCGGTCGAGCAGACAAAACTTTCCATCCACTTGACACTGCATGCTCGAGGTTGGAACGTCCCCACGTGGGCCCGTCGCGAACCGTGTCCAGAGCTGCTTGCAGTGCATAGCGACGGAGTTCCTCGTGCTGCGCCGGTGATATGTTCAATTGGGGTAAAAGGCTTTCGTCTACTGGGAAGAAGGACGAAGTGATGGCCACCCGCTTGCGCTGCTGGATCTCCATGCTCTGTAGACCGCCCGGTGGCTGTTGCTGCCGCCAGAGCGCACCTCCGATGAATACCCGAGCTCACCTCGAATTAAAGGTGTCGGTGCCCTGCCTCACCAGATAAGTGAGACTTTGGTAGAGGGAGGCTGTGTCGTCGACACTGAGCGAGAAGCGGCTGCAGATGCACCGACCGAGTGCAGCCTTCGCTCACTTGACGCCCGACGGCGAGCGGGAAAATGCGAGAGAGCTGATGAAGTGCCTGCGCGGACGCTCCGATGGATGCGCTCTGCTCGGCTCCGCTGGGACTGTCGTGTCTGTCGGTTCAGGCTGTGCACGACCAGAGTCTCAACGCGACGCTGAAGTCCTCGCTCTGCTACGCACGTGCGCCTCGACTCCACGCCGAGAGAGTTCACAAACGGGGCTGCGTACGTGGCACCCGTTGCCTTCATCGCCCAAGGCTTGAAGCGGACTCAAGTGTCGAGACCGCGAGGTGGTGTTGGTCAGCGAAGTCGCTGAGGTCATCTCCAATCTTCCAGCAGTTGATGTTGGTCTATCGGGCTACAGAGTACACGTAGAGGCGTTTATCAATTTCGTCGGCGTCCCCCACTCGGCTACCGACCTGATCGATTGATCGCTGCTCATCACGACCGAGATTCACGGGAGCAGCAGCGCTACCAGCGAGGAAATGGCTGGAAGGGAACCCTCGGAGCTTGGAGGTCCAGCGATGGTGTGACGCCGCGTGAACGAAAGCCGGGGAGGTTTGGCCAGGAAGGGGCGTGGCAATTGCTGTTCGTGTTGAAGTGGGTGGTTGGATACGAGGACTCGGACATGGATACTCAAACAAGTCGCGACCAGCGTTTGTTGACAGCCGTTTACCTTGAGTGCTAGTCGCGCTCGCAAGCAATTGAAAGTCCTTCGAGACTACCGTATGATAAACTGCATCAAAAGGCCAAGCGTGGCTGCAAATTGCAGGCTCTATAACGGCTCACCCAGCTCGACAAGGGAGTTCCTCAAGGCCAAACGGTGTTGTGCGTGCCAAGACAGAGACAGACAACGAAAAGTGTATCTTGCGGCGCAATGCACGGTTCTGACTCATCAAGGCAATCGACCGATCGAGTCTCTGCGAATGCATCTGAACTAAGCAAGATAGTACGTCGAGAAATGAGCAGCATGTTGCGGTTCCTCCGATTCTGCTGATGGAGTACAGCGAGAGTGAAACGTTGCAACCGCCAAGAAGGTATCATCATACACCCCAACTCAACCAGTGATACTGCAAGCAGCAGTTCGAGTCGATTGGCCACAGCAGCATTGCTTACTTCAGTTTCCAGCACCCTCAACAAGATGTCACCTTGAGCCGGGGTCTCGTCGAGCCTTTATTGAGCACGCCCCCGTTGATTGCACCGCCGCCATGAGCAACACCTTCCCACCGCACCAAGCTGCTCCTGCAGCACAGTACATCGCAGCACAACCCCACGAATCCAACACCAACTCGAGCGAATCAAATGCGAAATGGACCATGTTTGCTCTATCCGAAGCAAGCAGCAGTCCTCTGGTCATACATAGCAAGCAGTAGCAGTAGCAGCAGCAGCACACTTACTGCTCTAAGCTCTAAGCTCTAAGCTCTAAGCTCAGCTAAGATAAGCTTAGGCCTTCTTGGCCGTGACCACGAGGGGGCCGACGTTGTCTCCAGTCTCCTTGTTGTGCTTCACGTGGGTGCCGTCGCAGAAGGGGAACTTCTTGGATTTCCAGCAGCGGCAGACCGTGCACTTGCCCTTGTCCTTGATCATGTCCTCCAAGTCTGGCACCGAGACGAAGTCCACGACCTTCTCCTTCTCCAGCTGTACCTTGCGGTTCAAGCGGCCAGGCTTCGTGTTGTTCTTGCCGGCGAACAGCGTCAGCCCCAGCACGAAGATGGTGATGAGCAGAGGCGCCAGGTACAGCCACTCGTCCTGCTTGAGCTTCAGGAAGCCAGAGAACGTGCGCGGCAGCGGGAGCCCCTTCAGGTAGCGAGGCAGGTCCGACTAGAATACATGTAAAGAGAGAGGCTTAGGAGAATGAGACTACAGCGAGGGGAATGCAACGGGTACAAACGCACCTTCAGGTACTTGCGGATGACGTCCATAGTGTTGGTAAGGGAGCAGTTAGAGGCTGGGGACTGGTTAGAGCGGTGCGAGTCGGGGAGTGACGTCGATCTTTGAACAGTGGTGCATTTCTGGGCACAAACCACCAGAATAATCTCTAGATTTGAGAGTTTTGATTTTTCTGAAAAAAGGAAAACTCGCTATCGGTTTAGGCAGGGTTGAAGTGGGATGACAACCTACGCGCTAATGCTCGCTCGCTCTACTTCCTCTTGGAGATCTTGGTGTACTTGGACGCACGCTTCTCCGTGGTGGTGGTGGTCGTAGTGGAAGTGTAGGATGACGACGAGGCAGACGACTTGGGCTTTTCAGGAATGGTCTCCCCCAGCAGCTTCTTCTCGGCGTGTTCAAGAGCCCAGTCGTGGGTGTGCAGACGGAGGCTCACGCGCTCCTGCTTGTACACCTTCGGCGCGTCGAAGGCCATGTTGGGGCCGGCACCCATGCCCATCTGCATCTGCATGGCCTTGGTGTCGTCGCTAGCTGCAAGAGGTGGAGACGAACATGAACAAAACGCAGCAGAGTCTACGGTTAGATCTCTCTATCTTGAACTCAAATGGCCACGAGCGAGAGACGTACCGCTCTGCTCGCCAAGGATGAGCGAGAGAAAACCGCGCATGCCGAAGCTCACGAGGAAGTACCAGGACACCGACGACACGTAGGACACGTCCAGCGTGCTGTAACACACCACAACGACAACAAGGGGTTAATAAATGCTAGCCAACTCCCTGCCAGTGACCCTACACGTACTTCAGTTCAATGCCGCGTTGCAGCATCATCTTGAATTTCTGCGTCAACGAGAACGGCACCTTAGCTGCATAAATGGGGGGAAAAGTGTCAATAACAGCGTGGGTGAGCATTCTGAAAGGGATTCAAAGGCAGACAGCAGTAGTCGACGCACCGAGCACGAAGCCGCCGAAGAAGTAGCTCATAAGCCCCATCATGACGAAGTTGGACACCATGAAGGTCATGTTCCCCTTCATCATTTCCAGCATCGAGTTGGGGTTCATCATCTGGTTCATAGCCTCGCTCTTGACCTTCTCACGCAGAGCGCCCTTCATGCCGTCCTTCTTCTGCGACGCCGTGAAGTAGTGCTACAACCAACACAAGTCAGTCAGTCAGTCAATCTACCCCCAACTAGCATCATGTGTCATTCATTCATTACTCCCCCCTCACCTTGCGCATGGCGAAGGCGTCCGGAGTGATGAACTTGGAGTTGACACGCGTGATCTGCGCGCGCTTGACCGTGTTCCTGTCCGTCAAAAAGTCCGCTGTCAATTCTTCTACTTCATTCTACCCCAAACTATAGTAAGGGGGTCGGTCCACGCTGTGGAGTGGAAATCGTTGTCGTACATGGGCATAAGCTGCTCGACGCTGGCCATCTTCTCGCTCTTGAGCAGCAGCGTGACGTAGTGACGCACCATAGCCGAGCACCCGAAGATGATGACCATGGGCAGCACCACCCAGTCGCGGATGCTCGGGTCCAGGATGATCTCCACCATGCTCCTCCCTATTGTTCTGGCGTCACCGCTGTTTGGGGCTCCTGTACCTTCGCGCAACATTCACCAGTTCATGCAACATTCGTGCAACCTCACAAGATGTCTGATTTTCCAAATTGAAGTTTTTTTTTCTTCTTGGGGGAAAATGACGCACGATCATGGCGGTAAGTACACGCTCCTAGCGGACAGCGAGGCGTCCTCTGAGACGCTAGGGACGCGTCGTCGGCTGGGGAAGCGAATGGCGATGGTCGCCACCGTCGCTTTGTGTGGAATCGCGACCGCTTTTCTGCTATTAGCCGCTTCAGGACGCGATTTCGCTCTCCCCGTGACGCTGGAGGCCAAGAAGAACACACGCGTCGTCGTGAGCCCCGACAGACTCGTGTCACTGACAGAAGCGTATCAGCAGTTCACATTGAAGACGTATCCTCCTCTGATAGCGGACGGTGGGGACCTCGTCGTGTCGTGGGAAGGGGAATCGTTCTCTCCTTTGACCAGTCGAGACTATTTGACGCTGAGCTGCGGCCCTACGACGGGGGACGGAGACTACCTCAGGAAGAAAAGTGTGAAGGAAACAGACGCCAGCGACCACTCGGTCAGATTCTCGGAGCTTTACATGCTGCGGTGCAACTACACTGCAGTTTATTTCAATTATCAGGAGAAGGAGGACAAGTTCAAGGCCATTGCAAAGGTGGAGGTGGGGATGAAGGAGCCATTTGAGACGCCGAAGCACGGCCATTTGAGTCTGACGGACGACGAGAACGCGATGGCGGTTATGTTCAATACGGCGTCCAAGAAAACGCCGATGGTGAAGTACGGGAAGAGTCCGGAGGAGCTCAAGTTTCACGCCACAGGGACGTCGACCACTTACGGAGCGGATGACTTGTGAGTGTAGTTGGGAGTGTGCTGTGTCTTTGTTTGATACTGATTTGGCTGTTGTAGGTGCCATCCGCCGGCGAACACTTTGGGACAACGGAAGTTCCGTGATCCTGGTTATATGCACACCGTTATCATGACGGACTTGGAGCCGGATACCTACTACTACTACCAATATGGTCATGAGGAACATGAGTTGAGTCACGTGCGTCGATTCAAGTCGCGGCCGCATAAGAGCTCGAAGTACGCAAACTTCATTGCGTATGCGGATATGGGCACGTACGTTGAACCAGGATCGGCGTCGACTGCTGGACGAGTGTATGAAGACGTGATGACAGGGGGATATGAATCATTTGTGCTGCATTTTGGCGATATTAGGTACGATTTACCACTGTTGCGGGCTACACTGCCAGGTTAAACTCAGCTGCTTGTGGAATGTTTTGCCTGCTTATTTTCCAGCTACGCTCGATCAGTCGGATACCTTTGGGACCAGTTCTTCCATTTGATTGAGCCCTACGCGACAAGGCTGTACGTATTGATTTTGATACATGCATTGGCTTAGTATTCATCGCTTATTCATCGTTTGTGGTGGTATTTTCATCACAGTCCGTACATGGTGGGCATTGGAAACCGTGAGTATTAGTGTTAAAGTTTGACCAACAAGGTTGCCCTGCTTATCTCAGTGTTGTGTATTTACAGATGAGTACGACTACAACACCGGTGGAAAGCATGACCTGAGCGGAGGTATGCTGCCGTACGGAGGCAGCTTCAACCCGTCATGGGGGAATTTCGGTATTGATTCGGCAGGAGAATGCGGAGTGCCAATGCACCATCGATGGCACGGTAAATGATCTCGTTATTGTTTTTTTAGCGTTGAGTGCGATATAATGCTGATTCAATTGTGAATCGACAGCCCCCAAAAACGGAAATTGGATTTACTGGTACAGCTTCAATTACGGCGGCATCCACGTGATCCAAATGTCCACCGAGCACAACTGGACTCGCGGATCCGAGCAATATGAATGGCTTGAACGCGATTTGGAGCAGGTGGATCGCAGTGTCACCCCTTGGGTAGTGTTGACAGCGCATCGCATGATGGTACGTCGACTTAGAAAGAGTCGTGCGGGATCTTGCTTGGGCATTTATTGACTCATCTTGCTTTTGCCTTCCAGTATACGACGCAGATGAACATTGAGTCCGACATGAAAGTTTCCTACAAATTCCAGGAGGAAGTTGAAGACTTGATTTACAAGCACCGCGTGAACTTGATGATGGTATGCTCCACATTTGGATTGCGTTTACGATGATCGATGCACACTAATTATCGTTAATTATCTACGCAGGTTGGCCACGAGCACGCCTACGAGCGAAGCTGCCCATTGTATCGCAAGGAGTGCGTAGACGACGGGAAGGGAACGGTGCATATCGTGGTTGGCTCAGCTGGTTACCCACTGGGGACTGAAGATTTTTCTTCAAAATACGGGAAGTGGAGCCTCCGCCACGTCAACGACTATGGCTATCTGCGCATTGCCTCGAGTCCGGAAGACATGAAGGTCCAGTTCGTGCTCAACAAGAATGGCAACGTTTACGACGAATTCATTATCACGCCGTGGGAGACGTAGCACGGGAATCAACACTGGCAAGTGTTGGCAGGTGTGGAGTATTCAAGGTGGGAAACACGAGCACTTATATTTTTAGCGTTCACTTATGCTTGTCAATGAAGACAACTGGTTCATGATGTTTTTGGCGTTGCCGTGAAGGGATGGAACTGGTAAGATCCTCTGCAAGAAGCACTGACAGCATCGTGTTTGGGCCAGAACATCATGATATCCGTCAAAGTATACCGCCATCGGTAGTTGCAGCTTCCCTCCCACTCGCCTTGCCATCGGTCAAGAAGCCCCGCAAATTAACGCCGATGGAGAAGAAGGAGCGAGATCGATTGCGCATGAAGGAGCAATCTCAGCGCCGCAAGCAAGCAATCAAGGATCAATATAACCAAACAAAACGGTTTGCTCAGGAAAAGCTGTCAAGTTCTGCATGGCACCAGGAAGAACGACTGGAAGAAGAACTTGTACTGCGACGACTGGAACGCGATGTTGTCGACACTCAGCGCTCCCACCCTGCTGCTGCGGGATATTACTTCAACCAGTCCGTACCAGATGCAAGTACAAGCTCGCCAGTATTTTCGTCGTATTCATGGGCACTGCGTCCCCCGTCCCAAGCTCCACGATTCCAGCTAAAATCTCGCTCTGGGTTCCAAAGAACCACCGGCATACCGACAGAAGCGGAATTTTTCCACCCATCATGCCATGGATATGCTATGGCAAAGCACGACAACAGTAGGTGCATCTCACCTGTCTTCTTCTTTTCGAGTTTCTCGAAAATACCTCTGGATAAAGTTGTCATGAAGCAAGATGACGCTGCGTCGGATGAATCTGACGAGGAGGACCAAGATGCGGTCGATGCAATGGTGGAAATGGACGGAGGTCGCGAACTTTTTGGCGCTGTGAAGGTTTGCCAACAGGAAAACCAACGACGACTTGAGGCTGCTTTGGCTGCACGAGAGCTGTACTCGGTCCCCTTCAATGATACTGATGGTAACAAGTTCCTAAAGGCATGCCAGGTTTGCAAGAAAACTGCGATTACAGCAGGATGCCCAGGTTGCTTTTCATTTTCCAGCAAGAAATTTGTCGAAGTTGAAGCTGTTAAGGCGACCCAACGACTCAAGACACCCAAAACAACTTTTCAGGAACAGGAGGATGTACGAGCACGGCACAAGGCTTTACAGAGGCAAATCATCATTCCGCCGTTGCTTCCTAAACTCCACCAGTCGAGTCCAGACTTTGCTACCCAACCAAACAACGTGCACGAGGATGAAAACAACTTCTACTCGACTGTTCTTCCCGACTTCCAAGCAATTCGTGTGCATCGCTCGGTGTACGTGTGCATACAAACAGAAGTGTCCTCGTCACTTCAAGAAGCTAATCACCCTCTTATTTGTTGTTGCTGTTGACCAGCTCGAACAAGTTTGTGACGTTGCACATCAAGAGCTTACCCGTGGGTCAGGTATGCTCCATGGGTTCGTCTTATACACCATTCCACTGTTGACATACACTGACAAATTGGTTTTGCAGCTGATTTCCTTGTGTATAGACCTCAAAAGCTCGGTATCATATCTGTACGAGCTTTATCGTGCGAACTCCGAGCTACCCAATCGACCATTGCACTTGCTACTTCCAACGACACACGGTCTCTTCTACCTAGACGAGCAAATTGAGTCAGCAACGTACACTCGGAACGGGATCGTGAATGGAGAACTTCTCCTGGAAGATTTCAACCTGCAGAAGTCGGCACCTCCTTCCCGCAGCGAAAGCATGAAACCAGACATAAGCAGCAGCAGCGAATTCTTGCTGTTCGCAGTGGCAATTATGCACTCTCACAGTACCCCGCAGCTCGTTTTGAACTATGTGCAGCAGAACTTCCATTTCAAGCCGCCAGAAAACCGGTCTCTCACGCCGTTAGTGACATCAGCAGATAGCAACGACCGTGGCAGATTACCCCTGTGGACTCGACTTGTTCCTGCTGCGTTCCTGCTCCCTAAAGCTGTGGATCAGGACCCGTTCCAGCTTCAGATACGACCCCACATCCACGCTATGCACGTATTTGCCAAGACAAACTACGAGTTTGTCGCTGCTGAGCAACGTGAAGAACGCGAACGAATGCTACTGCTTGCCCACCAAGAAGCCAAGGCTGCCAAGCTCGCACTCAAGAAAAAACTTCGGGATCAACAAACTGCTGCCGCCTCCAACAAAGTTCGTCGCGCGTTGGCGTACTTTGAGTTCGTATGTGAGAGTACAAGCAACCCCCGCCAGCCTCGCGTCGCAGAAGAGCGACTCGGGAAACTCTGGCAGTGCGTACAAATGCTGGAAGAGTGGAAGATCCTCAAAGGCGGCCGCTTGATCGATGCAGAGCGTTCGGACGCGATGCTTTCGTTGCTGCAAGATCTCAAGGAGACTGCGTCGCTAGCTTTCGGTCAGATGATGTTCGGCTCCAAAAGTCTCACGGCAGACAACGGCGGAGGAGGTACGCTGCCATATCCTGTGCTCTGTCTGGAAGGTGGAGGCACCACGAGAACACTCGTGCTGAGACTTGGCACCAGAATGGGCGTCACGCAGCAAGACGACCATGACTATGCCATGGTGCTCGACCTTGACCAAGACTTTGACGCCTTGGAGAAAGAGGAATCGCGAATGTTCAAGCGACGAAACTTGGCTGACGAGGAACAGCAAAACGCAGCTGAAGCTTGGGCCGACGTCGAGTGGAGAGCCAAGGGCAAAGGATCATCGACCATGACCTTGCTAGTCTCGAGTTCCGACCTCATGACACCTCCATTCCACCGTATCAAGTGGCCGTTGATCGCGAAGGCGTACAAGTTGGTGTTGAAACGCGTGGCCTTCGTCAGCTCTAAACTGGACGAGTTCAACACGTTAGCCAAAGTATTGCAAAGCTCCGAAGCCGTCCTCAGCAAGGCACAACTCGCCAAATGGCAGACCGACGTCGATCGTTTCCACGCCACTTTGCCCGAGAACACAGTGATAGCCCACGCAGTGCAGCGTGTGCTCTGCAAGAAAGGGGTCTCGGTATTAAAGCGTCGAGCACAAGCACGCCGCAAGCAGCTGCGGGAGCGAGAGTTAGAGTTGCAGCGACTGCAGCAGCTGCAGCTGGAGCTGGAGCTGGAGCGTCCCAAACTGACTCTGGCGCAGCAGCTCAAGGCCTCGTTCATCAAGGAGCGCGCCCCGAAGCTGCGTGAGGCTCTGGAGCTTACCCCGGCCGAGAAATTGGGCGCGAAAGCTGGCGAGATTTTGGGCAAAGCGGCGTCCGGAGTGGTCAAAGCTGCGCGTAAAACTAAGAAGGAGTACGCGGTGCGCACGCTCTAGCAGAGCAGAGGAGGGGTCAAAAAGAGGCTTCTCTTTCATTAATTAGTAGTGGACACGGGGGTCTGTCGAGGCTGAATTGGGTCTCGACGTCTTGTGCTGCTTAGTCCTTGTGGCCAGCGTCGACTGCGCTCTGCTCCTGCTCCACGGCCCCTGCGTGCGCCGCCCGTCGGTCGATGTTGCGCTTCACCAGCACGCCAAAGCCGCGCGTCACGTCGGCCAGCGCGAAGGCTGTGACCAGTACCAGGCCGCCTGTCACCGTCTTGTGCAGAATGTCCGCCACCTTGCTGGAGCCCGGCATGAAGTCTGTGTCTGTAGTGCTGGTGGAAGGCGGTCTATTGCGGAAGTAACGAGAGGCTACGAGACAAAGAGGAATCAGCTTAAAGAGGATCTTTTTACAACGGGTATACCTCTTTATTTTTGTTTGGACGAATTTTGTAACACGGTGTCTGCTGCAACTTGGGAATAATTTGCCAACATTTTCTAACGCTGGCTCGTGACCACAAGGAGAACATGATCCTGCGTGCTATTAAGGTTAACCTTAACAAGCTACGCGCATTGACTGTACCGACCTACAGTCCGGATCTCAAGTCCGTGACTGCGAAACCAAAACGTGTCAAGTACTTCAAGATTGTTCTGCGTCCAGGACGTTCACGGTCGAGGAAGTTCCTTGTCCAAGGTAAATTGCAAAGTGAATTGAAAGTAAGAGAGAGTTTGTCGCGCCCTACGACTACCTGTTGCCTTCATAGCCTCCTATCTTGCACAGCGTCCTTGGCAGCAGAGAAATGAGGACAGCGACTGATACATCACACCTCGGATCTCACACATCCCGGGATCTCACACCTGATGTTCATCATCTGGGAGGGGCACGCTTCTGGTCAGCGACCCAGAACAAAGATCTACCGCTGGGACCTGGAGGAGAAGGAGAAGCCGTACGTCTTAACGTACCCAGTGGACTTGAACGAGTGCGGGCCAATGGTGCTGGATGCACTGTTCAAGATCAAGAACGAGCAGGACCCGACGCTGGCGTTCAGGCGCTCGTGTCGAGAGGACATCTGTGGCTCATGCGCGATGGACATCGACGGCGGCAACACGCTCGCATGCGTAAACCCCATCAAGAAGAACGAGGACGTGGTCCACACCTACCCGCTGCCGCACATGTTCGTCGTGCGCGATCTTGTGACGGACATGAGCAACTTCTACGACCAGTACGCGTCGATCGAGCCGTGGCTGCACTCGATCAAGCCGAACGAGCCCGGAGTGGAGCATTTGCAGTCTATTGAGGACCGCAAGAAGCTGGATGGACTCTACGAGTGTATCCTCTGCGCATGCTGCAGCACGGCATGTCCGAGCTACTGGTGGAACCAAGGCACATATTTGGGCCCCGTAGCTCTACAGACAACGACTAAAAAAGCCGGCAGTGCTGAACACCATCCTTAATAGTAGAGTTGCACGACTGTATCCGACAAAAAACTCGGCACAGAATAAAAACTAAACTTGATTGGATGAAATTATATCGATGAGACTGCAAAAACACAACTAAAACGTCCATGCGGACAACAAAAGCACTGGCTTGTTAGATCATTACCTCCGGGTACCGAGGAATAGCCTTCTCGAAGCTACGTTTTACGACTTCCTCATCTAAAACCTCCCACGCCGCGATAGTGGCTTGAATGGCACGCAGTTTTCTTTCCTTCAATGGGCCCTTTTTGACGCCATTAAAACCACCACGAATCGATGCCTTGAGCGGTCCCATTACGCCCACACCCATCGGTTGACACACAGCCGTACTGTTGGCGGGCAATGGGACCGGTGTAGCATTAGCCACTTCCGCAACAAGACGTTGCCCCCCTCCGACACATGGGACTCAAAATTGTCCAGGAGGAGGACGGAAGGCTCGGTAATTTCAAATTTTAAATGCCTCTCAACGTAAAACTTCCAACCTATATCATCCATCCACGCGTTCTCCTGCACAATGTAGAAGTGTCCTGGCGGGTACTTTAGAATTTCCTTATTCTCCAAATGGCCTCCCCGTTTTCCACGGATGATGAAGAGAATTGGAAGTTTCCTGCCTTAAAAAAATACAAAAGAAATTAATGAAAACTGCAAATATCAGTTTGAAAAAAACTTACCGTCAGCGCGAGTCGTGAGTACCGCTGTCAGTCACCCCGGATGTTTCTTCAGTCCGACAATGTGAGCAGAATCTTGGCGTCCTTTTAATGCCCACGCGCGGTGCGGTGGCATCTCAAAATTGATGCCAGTCTCATCAACGTTGAGAATGCCACCACACCGGTACTGGCCGAACAGTGCCCAAAACTTGACGGCGAACTCCGCACGAATCACTTGAAGCTCTTCAAGCGTTTTCTTGGCACCTTGTGGTTTCTGGGATGAAAAACCATGGCTAAATTCAGAATAAAAAAAGATTAAAAAAAAGTAAAAATAAAATAACATTCACTAGTATTTTACCGATTGGCAAGTCGCTGGCACAAGCGTTCCAGCGCGAGAACGCCGCATTTTCGACTGGATATATACTAGGTAACCCATCGGGGGTCCTCCTCCCACATGCGGTCGATGATCGCTTCAGTCGATAGAAGCTACATGCACAAAATTAATTAGAAAATACAAACGTCATCATTAACGATCCAAACTTACCTTATCGTCGCGCCGAACATCCTTCATGAAAATGACTACCGACGAAACGCTAGGAAAAATATCCTTGCGACCCTGTCCTTTGAGCGTCTTGGAAGTTTTAGGGCCCTTGAATTCTAGCAACTTTTGAGTTTGTTTGAGCCAGCTGAAGACGCTGCCGCGAGGGTACCGTAAAATTCTAGCGGCCTCCTCCACGCCTACATCTTCTACACGGAGGACAGCGACTTGCTTCTCCTTCACTGTGTACGTCCTTTGCTTGCGGCTTGGGTCCATGAAGCAGAGTGGCAAATGCAGCGTTTTAGGGAAGGTTGACTGCGGTTTTATTTGAGCCGTTCAAAATTTATCGTAGTTTGATTGGTTTGAGAAAATATATTTAAAGAGAAACTATTGGCTAAAATAGCGCTTATTTTTACCATGGAGGTGTAGACATGAACTGGCGGAACGCCGAGTTTTGCGCTGCCGGCTTTTTGAGTCGTTGTCTGTACTGTAGGCCTTCGATTGGATCGAGGATTCTCGCGACGACTTTACTGACCAACGGCTGCGCGCGCTGGGCGACGCGTTCAAGCTCTATCGGTGCCACACCATCATGAGCTGCACGCACACGTGTCTAAAGGGGCTGAACCCAGCGCAGGCCATCCGCAAGATCATGGGCAAGCTCAACAACATCCGCGAGTAAGGCAAACTTTTGCCTTGTTACCTTTCTACGATGAACTACCTGCGATAACGTGTATTTGACATCGATTTTGGCAGAGTTTCGCGTGACTTTGCGACGACATGCATACCACCGGAATGATCCGTTTAATTCCGACCTTCCTAACTGCATCCCCAACTCATAATGTTTCGCAGGGATCATCATTCTGCTATTTCGTGTGGCGCACCTATTTTTACGAGCCACTCAGCTCACCCTCCATTTTACAGCAAGTTCCCCCGGCCTCAGCCACAGAACCAGACGCGTGAATATGGCGGCGAGATTCCTCAACCGCGTGGCCGGCATCGGCGCCACTGTCGGCATCGGCGGCTTCTGCCTCCAGGAGTGCATCTACGACGGTGCGTCTGCTTTTCCTCTCTCTCGCGCGCGCCCTCCCGCGTCTCCGTAGCCTCTCTACAAGTCGTCGCAATCCGCGGACGGAGCATATCAACTCTTAGAGATCCAGTGCCTAACCTTGTGTATTGTGATGATTCGTTATCAACTTATAGTGGACGGCGGCCACCGCGCCGTGATCTTCGACCGTAAGGACGGTATCCTGGACAAGTCCGTGGGCGAGGGCACGCACTTCAAGATCCCGTTCTTCCAGTACCCGACGATCCTGGACGTGCGCTCCAACTACCGCCTCATCAGCTCGCGCACGGGCACCAAGGACCTGCAGAACGTCAACATCTCGCTGCGTTGCCTGTACCGACCAAACGCCGACAAGCTCTCGCACATCTACGCCGAGTACGGCGCCGACTACGCCGACCGGATCCTGCCGTCCGTGGGCAACGAGGTGCTCAAGTCCATCGTGGCTCAGTACGACGCTGTGGACCTGCTCGCCCGTCGTGGACAGGTGTCGCAGCAGATCGCCAAGGAGATGAACGACCGCTGCCGCAACTTCTTCCTGCTGCTGGACGACGTGTCCATCACGCACCTCGAGTACGGCCCCGAGTTCACGCGCGCCGTCGAGCAGAAGCAGGTGGCGCAGCAGGACGCCGAGCGCCAGAAGTTCGTGGTCATGCGCTCCGAGCAGGAGCGAAAGGCCACGGTCATCAAGGCCGAGGGTGAGTCCGAGGCCGCCCGTCTGGTCTCCGACGCCGTGGCCAAGAGCGGCTCCGGTTTCATCGAGGTGCAGCGTATCGACGCCGCCCGTGAGATTGCCGAGACGCTCGCCAAGTCGCGCAATGTCACGTACCTGCCCAACCAGGAGGGCGGCAACGGCGGCGTGCTGCTCGGCCTGCAGTAAGCGACGCAGCTACGTCGTTCATGACCTCTGACGGATCGTTGATGCTGAGCTGATTTTTGCTTCCGACTTTATTGTCGTTGCTGCTGGATGGATGGCCGTAGGTATTGGATCTAGATGTAGGGAAAACGGAACCAGTAAAGCAATGCAACGGATGCAAACTCTTTATATCAAAGAGGTCAACTTGACCGTCAAGTTCACGCAGCATTTCCACTGCTTCGATTCGTGTCTAGTGATTCGAGAGACAACCAGTGTCCCGTTCTCAATTTTGAGCAGCTTCAACTTGGGGTATCACCGCGGTGCTGTGCCTCAAGTTCCTGGCGGTTTGCAGGGCGCTAAGGAGTTCGCTTCGGGAGGACGTCCAAGTAAACCTTCGGATTCGACCAGACCAACGATACCAAGATCCTCATGCCTAACAGCGCTGGGGGGACTATCGTCATGGTCATGAACGATCTGGAGGCCTCATCGTTGGTTTGGATATCACGGTTGGAGCTGACCTACTCGATGCGACCGATGTGCCACGGAGTCGGTGTGGTGACCACGCAAGTTGGCCTGGGCAATGCCATGTAAGTTTGCTTCTGTGGAGAGAGGTGGCTGTTATTAAAGTCTGCGTTAGTTAACTGTTCACATACAAAATTACATATAAAAAATCGAAAATTTGAATTTACCGCCAAAATAAAACGAATACGAAATCTACATCACTTCCTTGTTCTGCTCCACCTAAAAACTCGGCCAAAGTCCCAGCAGTCGAATAGTTATGGCTCCTCGTCAGAGCTATCCAGATCTACCGGAGTTTCGTCTGCGGCGGCCATGTAGATATCTTCAACTGAGATGTAGTGCCTAACATATTTCGTCCATTTTTCGCTGTCCATCTCATCGATTGCCTTGCTTGCCAGCCTCTCCACCTCATTCAGAGAAAGTCGCCGTTGTGCCGATATATATAGCCCTTGACGTATGCCCAAACCATCTCAATCGGATTCAACTCGGGGTGAGCCACGGGCAAAAACAGCACCTCACAATCAAACTTTTTCGCTAGAGTAGCAGCCAGAAATATGGGCTTGTTGGCCTTGCATATCGCAGCCAACTCGACACGCGTCAATGCCATGAATTCGTCAGCGGTCGCCTTCCCCTCACATTTTACATCATGTTGAACAAGCCAATTGGCAAACTCCAGTTTGCGATAGGTACTCTTGGCGGGTTTGGTCTCATCAGTCAGCATTGTGTGGTACGTTGCTCGATCCAACACGAGCACAGAGCGTGGTGGAACGGCCGGGAGCACCTTCTTCTCAAGCCAATCCAAAAAGACAGTCGAGTTCATTTCAGAGTGATAGACAGAATCCTTCAGCGACTTTTTCCCCCGAAAAATAAGCCTGGCTCCCTCCACAAAGCCACTCTCTCCACCGATATGTCATATTAGCGATCGTTCTCCCTTGCCTGAGGGAGTCTTGAGCCCGCCTTTGCCGTCCTCGTCCAGCCAGACTCTCGCAGGAGTCATATTCTTGTTTGCCCATGTCTCGTCCTGATAGAAAATAGCTCGTCCTTCCGCGCGATACGCACGCACATTTTTATGTATGCAACTCGCTGGGCTGCAATGGAGACTTCCTCTTTGAGATCTTGATAGTGCGATCGGCGATCGCCGCACGTGTACCTCATCTTCTCCACCAAAAACCGGTGGAGCGTGGATCTACTCCAAACCCAAGCTGTACTCCGAGTTCTGACCGGCTCGGTCAGCTTCCTTAGTAATGTGTCGAGCGTCACACGCTCCTTCGTCGCATACATGCTCGCAATAGTCTCTCGAACAATCCCCACGAAAGTATCAGGAACTGTCATCTCGCGTTCGCGCTCGCCTTCATCGTTAAATGGCTCGTCCTTCTCCAAACGCTTTCGAATACCAATAACAGTCCGCGCGGTAACGTCAAAACAATCTGCTGTACGCTCCACTGGCTGCTGTACGAGGCGGCGCTGCTTGCCAGCCTTCTCCATCTCAGAGTACTTGCGGCATTGCTCGATTGCTACGGCGGTGTCGCGCGTGATCAGGTTGACAGGGCGCTTCTTCTTCTTCTTGGCCCCGGACCCGTTCATTCTTGCTGTGTTTTTCTCCCTTTTGTATCTTTGGCTCTCAGGCGAGGGAGAGACCTCAAAATACCTTAAATTGCAGCTTTTTGTTTCTATTTTTCAATAATGATTCGTCGTGGTTCTGAAACGTTGCGTATTTTGTCCAATCATAAACTGAGAAATGTACTCGATTTTGAATAAAACGAGGTGAACAGTTATCTGAGATGGACTTTAGTAAATAAGGAAGGAAACGTTGATAACGCGACAATGACAAGAAGCAGAATCATGGTAGGCTGAATGAAGAATTATACACGTTCATTACACATTTGACTTGTTGACTGGTTTGACGACGTTGTGGTCACAGGACTGTGTTCTCGAGCTGATTCATGTCCTCCTCGATTCTGCTGTCCACTTTGATATGGCCGCGTTTGGTCATGAGCGAGGCTTCCAATAGCTTAATGGCTACGAAGGGGTTTTGCGTCATCTCCAGAATGCTGTTGCAGAAGTCTACCTGCGACTCGTGCTGAAACACTTGGCCTTGCTTGAAGTGGAAGACCTTGTCGTACTGGATGGCGTACTTCTTGCCAATTAACTGCTGCGTCAGTTCTTCGTCTTGGATGATGCTCGGGAACACTGTCTCCAACGTCGCACGATTCACGCGGAATCGCGCGGTAGTCTTGGCCAGGACTTGAATAGCTCCATCTCTCGACGACACGTCCTCGTTGATGACGAGGATATCGTGGACAAGCACACGCATGGAGTCATGGCACGCTGTGCAGACCTTGTACTGGTTCAAGAACAGATCGACACCTTGGAATTCAGCACAAACCACGTCCTTCCTCATAATCCCTCGAAGGAATGTCTCGGCTTGTCTGGACTGCTCAGGCTGATTCACAGGGTCGAACCCGTTGGAAAAGTGTACGTAAAACCCCTTGGCGAGGTCGATGGCTTTCGCGACGGCATTGGTGCGTGCATTGACCATTGCTGAGTCCAACAGCAGCCGCCGTTGCTGTAGCATCTCGATCTCCATCTGCATGGCCAGAACCTCGTCCTGCAGCTCTGTTGTGAATATTATAGCTCGTTCTTCTTGCTGGTTTTGTCTAGCTTCTTCATCACCTGCATCATCTTCACCATCGAGCTCTATCTCCGGGTCGCTCTTCTTGGTCCTAAGTTTTACCATCGTGATCTCACGCCTAGAAGTTTTACAGTTACGCGACTTCCATCGCGGCCGCCTTGGTCCAGTCAGCGTAACATCACGCTTTGATCTCGATAACACAGTCGTCGCACTCACATCATCCCCGCTGCGTGGCATCCATGAACGGCGTTGTCGGTAGGCCGCCTCGCTCTGGAACAGCATGTGCATGATGATGGATCGATTATCAGGTGGGGCTAACTAACGTTGGACGTGGCCGATAAAACTGAAAATGGTGAGTTGGTGGTCTATCTTCGTCCATGGCGCTTTACTGGAACTTCCAGTGCTCGTCCGACACCATAGACATGGATCCAGACGGCTGGGCTGCACTGAGCAACGAACAAACGCGTCGCCGACGGCGTTTCTAATCAGTTGCCCACAGTTTTCGAGAGCGACAGTCAATCCGGAGAGGCTTTCCGCTTGGTCATGAACCACAACCCACCATCAGGCCAGCGCTTTCCCGACGCTTTGATTAATCTAACGCCCTTGCGCGACAGCGACACACCACAGCCACCCGCGCAGATGAGCGATCAGCGCACACATCTCTACTCCACTTTCTATATGTCTTCTCGGCTGCAAACAGCTCAGCACGCTCCCGTTTAGACATGAACACGCCTGGCTAAAATTGCCCCATTTTACATGAGGTCATCCTCCACATGGGGACGACGTTTCTTCGAGCGCGAGCTCGATCCAGGCTTCCGACTGCTCTTCTTTGATGACTTCTCCTTGTCGCCCCCTTCTCGCTTCTTATGTTTGTGCTTGTGACGTTTCTTGGACGAATTATAATCCGCGTCGTTGTCAACTGGTGTCGGTTCTGTTGGAAGCATGCGCATAGCCTCTTCTTGAGCCTTCCGAATAGCCTCCATAACGTCCGAGGTCCCAAACGATGAATTCGATGCTGCAACACCACTTGCTGAAGAGGTGAAAGAATCATTTTCACCTGCCGACGATTTATCAAGTGCAGCGTTCAGTTGACGCAGATCTTCCTTCTGCTGACGTCTCCGCTCTGACCTGCTCTTTTTGCTGATGCTGTAGCTTGCAAAACGATCTTGGTCTTCTTCATCGTCATCATCGCTTGACTCGACCATTGCTCTCGTACCCCGAGTAGTTGGCCGTACCTGTCCTCCTGGAACGACAGAATCAGCCAAACGTGCATGCTCTGAATCGCTGTCACTTTCGTTCAAAAATGCTTCCAGGTCGTTACTGGGAACGACAGTCGTGAAGTCAGGTACGATCGGTTTCGATGTTGCGGCATTGGTTTGAAGGTCTGACAAATTCAGAGCTGAATCACCTCCAGAATGGTGTCCACCATTAGAGTTATCCATAGGCATCTCGGAGCTTGGTCCCACACCGTCATCAGGCAAGGGCAGTGAAGCTTGAAGTGAAGACAAGGACAGGAGGTCGTCCGCTCCGTCGAGATTTCTCTTATGGTAATGCCCCCTGACCTCTTCCTGGCCCTGGCTGGTGAAAGATGGCGCTGACGATTGAGGCATCGGCAAGGACGATTGAAGAGACGACAGCGACACTTCGGTCGGGCCACGCTTACCGTCTTCATCGCTGTCATTGTCATCATCACTCCCAAGTACCTCTGGACGACGGGGAGATGAACTTGACGCTTCTAAGAGTTGTTCCTCCACAGTTTGCTCTGTGGTAATCCCATTCCCTTCAACGGCTGTGGGGGCATCGTCATCATCTTCGTCTTCATCAGCAAGGAAGTTGTTCAATTCATTGGAGCTACCAGCTAAGCCATCTCCCATCGTATCCACATCAATGCATCCTCCTTGGACGTGCTCCTGACCGTAAGTGGGAACACCAACAACATCTTCCGGCTCATTCTTGACGTCCTCCTCAGTGGAATTTGAAGTGTCTCGGTCAGCAATTTCCTCACCGGATACATGCGGTGCAACAGCATCGATAACAACGCCATCGTCGTGTGCATTCTTAGTGGAGGCTGCGTTCTTCAGCTCCTCTCGCTCGATAGAACTCTTCAGAGAGGTTTGTGCATCTGGGACGATAGACTCAGTAGCGACTTCTGTCCCGGTTAACTCAGGCTCCTCGCCCGAGAATGGGTCACGTTTCAATTCACTTGCGTGCTGCGACAGCGATACACGCGTTTCAGGATGTGATTCTGCAACAGGGTTTTCGCTTTTGTTCCTTGGACTCAAATGGCGAACGGGAGAAGCTGGCGAAGAAGTAGGCGGAGCAGCAGGAGGTGTCGGAAGTGCTGCATCACTAGCCGGGCTAGAAGACTGCGGATGTTGTGATAACGCCTCGCCTGTTACATCCTTTGAATCTTTTACTGGGCTGCTGGACTGCGATCGTATTGGAGACCCTGGTCTGCTTCTTTGCTTTGGGGGAGAAACTGAAGTTGGTGGGTGTGGAGACGGTGGAGATGGCGAAGGCTGAGGGGGTTTAGGCACTGTTTGACCTGTAGCACTTGCCTGTTTAGTCACCTTACGGAGAGGGGAGCTTTTACGGGAAACCTTTTCCTTTCGCCTGCGTTGAGTTCCCACGGACTCACTTTCATCTGAATCCGAATCAGAGTCAAGGAAACGTTGCTTGTGGTAAACCCCGGTGATACTCGCCTTCATCGATCCACCCACGGGTCCAACCACTACGTCCTCATCGTGTCCACCATCTTCATCACTTTCGTCCTCTGAATAAAAGTGGTCCAGGTCACTAATTCGTGCTTTTGGCACTTGAAAGTCCTCAAGATGCATCACTTCCTCCACGGATGCCTTCCTTGGACGACTTGGGCTGGGGTTGGTTACAGCAGGAGTTTTGCTGCTTTGTGCTTCGGGCTGCGCAGGCTTATCTTCCACCTTATCGACTTTGACCTCTGCTACACCATCAGGAATAGATGCCGCGCTTTCCTTGTGCTCAAACTTTAGAGGTGGAGCTGCCTGAATAACAGCACTACTGTTCCTTGCAGGCAGATCTTCCATGTCTTGAGATTTTATCTCTTGTTCCTGTTGCAATATTTCGGCAGCTGCAGTAACCACTGAAGTTGCTTGCTTTGCAGGAGCCCCTACTCCATTCTCCTTGCTGACCACGCTAACGTCGTCATCTGCACCAACCTCGGGCTTTGCTTGGGTGCCTTCCTTGGGAGACAATCTCACCGAGTTGTTTCTCGAAACTTCTGGCGGGGTGTTCCCGTTCCCAGACCCGCGTCTGCCTGTTCGAATATCCGAGCCTGTAGCCTTGATATGCTCGATATATTCTGCATAGCGCTGTTCACTGATCGTCGCTTGCACATCGTGTTTCAAATGTGCGAACTCTCCTTCCACAATCCGCATCTGCTGTCTAATAGTCGCCAATTTCAGCTGCAAGAACGGGATGCCAAAGTACTGATGCAGTGATTTCAATCCGTAGCAATTCTGCAGCGAGCACTCGAAATACAGCAACTCGGTCGGTCGTCTCCACTGCTGAGTTTGGGGTCTGTCACTCGATCCGTAGAGCAATTCCTGAATATCCTCTTTGAAAATCTTTCTCTTGGCTCCTTGGTCTCGAAAGTTGCCCAAAACCAGCGTCGGAATGTGCACCGGCACATTGTCCAGCTGCTGCTTCACATACTCGAGCGTATCCCACTTAGTAACATCCAGTAAAAAGATAACCCCGTGAGCTTCATGGTACACGTCCACCGTCGAGGCGTCCACAATAGCCACCGAGTGGGTCCCGTTCTGCATAGCAGCAGCCGCCGCAGCAGCAGCGGCAGTAGCTTCGGCAGTTAAACTGCCTCCACTCTGGAGTCCTCCATGCTCTTGTTGAGACCTGTTCGACCCCTTATTAGGCCCATCTGCTCCTTCTTCGTCGTCGACAGGGATAAAACCTCGGTCGACGACGTCCCACACTTCACATTTGACATTTTCCTCCAGATTTTGACGGAAACTCCAGTTAATTGTGGCGGATTGAAGCTGCGGCGTGGACTGGTGCGTCTCCGGGATCGGGTCGCCCTTAAGTCGATGGAAGAGGGACGTCTTGCCTGTCCCTTTGGCCCCTCGCAGCAATAGCTTCATGTTGTACGTTATCCCGCCCCTCACGCGGCGGCGGATCGCCTTGTCCATGCGCTGGATCGTGCGCTCCTTCTTAGGGTTTGAACCATTAGGGTTTGCTCCCAGACTCGAACTACTGCTGATCCGGCGCTGCACAGGCTCACGAGCGGCTGGGGACGGAGACGGAGAGCGCGTGCTGAAGCTCTGCGCGCGGCCCGTCGGCGTGTACGGAGAGCGCTTCGGCACGGCGCCAGAGTTCTGCGGACTCAAGTCTTCGCTGGGGCGACTCACCTCGTTCCCCATGGTATCAATCAAGTGTGGTGACGATGGATGTGGATGTCAATGAAACGCGGGATTCGGTTGAGTGACTACAGAGTGATGGTCTTCGTGTGCAATACATAACAGGCACTTCAACTTGGCTTGAAAATCTGGAGGCATCAACGGGTTTTGACACTCATCGGCACCTTTTCACTTACCGTCAGTGTCGAATTCGCCTCGGAGGACGCAGGTCATGAGCAAGAAGGTGACGCTGGAGCAGCTCCAGCAGCTGAGTGCGGCGGAGAAGCCGGACGAGCTGAAGGCTGCCGTGAGGCAGTGTCTGTTTAGTGACCTGCGCGAGTATCTCGAGGCGTTGGGGATCGAAGAGCGCACCAAACAGTACGAAGAGGTTCGCTCCAAGGAAGACCACGTCGAGTTGCTGGCTAAAGCAGCAACAAGAGCAACGAGCCAGCTAAACGCAACGATCTAGTACTCACCAAGCAGCCGACAACTGTGAAGCAGAGCGAGCGTACCTGGTGCAGTGGATCAACTACATCGATGACACGTTGACGAAAGCAGAGAGCAAGACGAAACCTGTGACTGGTCTGAAGCGGGCGCTAACAGACGAGTTGGCGTACTACGTGAAGCGATTGAAGCGCACCCAGGAGGACGATGGTGAATGAGCAGTTGGAGATTGTGGAGAGATGCTCAAGCCTCACGTAGCTTTCTTCATGTTCGACTTCAGGTTCCCAGTCGCTTTCCTTAGTGGTCTGCTGGTTTCTTGGGGCCATGGTGAAACACAAACAATAAAGCAATGCAACTGCTTGCAGGACTCACCTTGTCAAGGCGATCAAAACTTAAGACCATCATGCAGCACTTCCATCGGGTACTTTTTCCCTTAAATGTATGTTCTAAACACTAAAAACATTTAGAACATCAAAACTTACCATCACTACTTTTTCCCTTATACGTATGTTCTAAACACTAAAAACATTTAGAACATCATTCAAATGCAATTCTTTACTAAGTAGCGTGTCGAAGTGATGGCGGCGGACGCCGAGTGGCGCCAGTTCTCCAACGTGTGCTCGGAGCTGCGCAGCGTCAAGAACTCCAAGGGCGTGTCAGGCGCCGTCGACAAGCTCCAGTCCTTCCTCAGCGACGACCGCAGTCGGCAGCTTGTGCACCGCTGGCGCAGTTGGGGCTATGTGCTCAACTGCTTACTGCACGTCATCAAGGAAGAAATGCGCGCGTACTTAAACCTGAGCGGGGCCGGCCGCAAACGCAAATTGGGAGCGCGCCCCAAGATGCCGCAGCTGCGATACTGGCACTACCTGCGGACGGAACTGGAGACGGCGCACGTGGCGGCCGACGGCCCCTTGCTGCACTTGGACCCGAACGGCCGCGACTGCATCTGCCAGCTCTTCGCCTTCTCCATGGCCGTGATCGACCGACAGACGCCCGTAGAATTCGACGCCAGCTTCGAGACCCAAGTGGACAAGGAGGCGTGGCTCACGGTGGAAGTTCTGGTGCAGTACCGAGCCTATTGTGTGGTTCTAGACTACAAAGACTGGGAAAACTTGGTGGATGTGGCGCTGGGAAGCATCTCCCCCAAGTTAGGAGAGGATTTAATTGGAGACAAGGCTACAGCCGCAACGAGGGCCAGAGTGATCAGGTTTTTAGTCAAGAATTGTCCGTTCGACTTGAACGATCGAGAGCAAAATCTGCTGCCGAAATTAGTGGAGGAGATTAAAAATTGGTTTGAAGCGGGAAAAAGCGAATCCATGGAGAGAGACGCTGATAGTTTGTTGCTGGTGATCGCGTCGACGTTGTTGGAGACGTTGACGGACCTAATGAGGACGTACTTTGGATCGATTGGGCCGTATTTGTTGAAACGTGGAGTTACGATGCTGGAATTTATTGTCAAGTCGAATAAACCGAGAAAAAATGGACTTCGAGGAGCTCCCGCGGAGTTCCTGATGCAGTTTCTGGAGCTGTACCAGCATAATGCAACTGCAGAACCGGGATTTTGTTACCTCCCGCCAGAGAAGCTACTGCGTGAAATGAAGAAACTGGTTCATGTGGCGATGGGACCAGACGAGATTAATCTGTTGATGACGCATTTTAATTCTGCGAGGGAACAGCGGTTGGGCAATGCACTGGGTATCGATGACCAGACAATTCGGAGTTTGGCGTGCACAGCAGACATTATCTTCTTCCATGACTGCTTGGTGTCAGATCGGATGCAGAGCGGCGGTGAGTTCACGCAAGGTGAAGAGTTCTTTGACCCTGTTGTTGTAGGAAGCAAACGTCCCCGGTCTATATCGACAGTGCTAGCCTGGGAGACTGTTATTGAGCAGTTTTTCGACAGCCCGCGAACAGATACTCAGCACTCATCAGCAAGCTCAGCTTCGCCTGCATCACAGCGGCATTCGTCAACAGTATCGTATCTATCAAGAAGTGCATCACAGACACAGCGAAGTGAAATTAAACAGACTAGTGGCTCGGGCTCATGGCTGCTCTTGCTCCTGTCGATTTTGACTCGTCACGGCGATTACTATATGGTTAACCGCATTGGAGATTTGATGATGGTGATGCAGAAGCTCAGCGACATGATGGTCGTAAAGGAAATGGGAAAATGGCAAGCGCTGACATTGCAGATATTGATTCAAATGGCTGCTCTCTCGGTACGGCATCGTGAAGAGTGTGGAGACGATTTTAGTGACCATTGGACAAATATATGGCGCAATTTACTTCGCCCTGAACTCCCGTACGCCCGAGTCACTGAAGGAATAGGACTTATGCGTGGCCAAGCTGGCGACGCTGTGCTTACACTTCTCAATTGCTGCATTTCGTTTGAGCTTGTCTCCGTAGACACAATTGAAGCAAGTAGCATAGATTTGTGGAATTTGCCAGCATTTCGACAACCGAGCGCTGACACTCCTGCCGCACGTGGAGATAGGATGAGGCCCTACGCGAGGACGTCAATGGCTTCTGTATGCACTATGCTTTCCCTTCTTCTACACGTCCAATTACCAGCAATATCTGGCCTGTCCACGGCAGTATCTCAAGGGTCTGACATGTTATCTCTCGGCGAAGAAATTTTTAGAAGTGAACATGAATCGGTGCAGTCAAGACTTCTTCGATCTGTATTTGACCATCTTCGCGCGCAGGTGTTTCGAAGGAACTCGATGCTAACTGAGAACTCAGTAAGTTCTTTCACAAAGGTGGATTGGCAAACAGAGGTTTCCTCGATGGTGTACGCTTTTGCCATTCAAGCATTCTTTGGGTTAAAAAGTTCTTCAGTGGTCACTACCGAAACAATTTTTACTCCTGAATTGATTCGCAAGTTATCTGCGAAAAATGCTGACGAATGCGATAGCTGGATTAGTGGCGAAGAACTCAATGGGTTTGGAGTAACTTTTTGCATGCTCGAAAGTGGCCTCGACTATCTCTCAAGGCCGTATCCACTATCAACAGGCGTCAAACCGACCGCCTTTTCAGAACTAATTCATATGTTTGCAGGTGAAAATATTGGCGCTGGTGACTCAACTTGGTACAATGGAGTGAAATCGTGTACGATGATTATTGACGATCAGTTTGAGCGTCTTGCTGTTCCGATTGATCTTTTACAAAACCTGGTTCCATCACAAGATACAAACCGCCTACTTTCTCGTGGAACCTTTTGCAAGAATACTTACTCTCAATCCATCTCGATAGAGAGGGCGGAAGCTCTTCAAACAGAAGTTGCCAATTCATTTTCTGACATACTATCAGAAATATCAAGCTGGCTCCCCTCTGATGGCTACAATCCAATTAAAGGTTTGCGCGTTCTAGCAAATTCGCTTGACGTACGTTGACTGGTTTAAGCGCCACAATTCGCCTCAGTTCTAACGCGTTTTTGTTTCAACTGACAGGTTGGCCTAATTCTTGCGGCTCTTTACTCTAATGGGGATGGATCAAGTCCAGACAACTCGATAGGAATTGGGAACCGCCTTCGCGTGCTCCCGTTGCTGAAGCAGTTCTTTGAGATCGTGGCAAACTACTTGAAACCAAGCGTGGTAAAGCAAACCCAACAGAGCCAATCTATGTCAGAGAGCGTGGTACACATATTGCGGGGTCTCCACATGATCATCTTGGTTTCGCAAGGGCAACAAACACTGAAGAAGTGCCGTCATCCATCAGCGGACCCAATTGAGTTACGCACCCCGCCTGACCTTCGCCCTTCAATTAGAGCCATCGTCAAAACGTTAGAGGAATCGCTTGCTTGTCTCAGTGGTGGTGGTGGTGGTGACACTCCAGTAAACCCTCCGCCTTCTAAGGTGGCTCCTTCACGTACTGGTTTCCGTTCGCTACGTGGTGCGTCCCACTGGGAGTCAGCATCTAGCCGTCCGTCTCCTTCACAACATCAAATCCAGCCAACTCCAAACGAATGGGATGTTATGGACGATGGGTACGTTTGACGGCAATACCATGTATCGTGTGGTGACAGACTAATTTAATCTTGGTGTGATTTTTTTTTTCAGAAAGGAGGATGATATTGCGCGTGATCGTCTTCCCAGTCGGGTGATCCAGAAAAGCATTGGCTTATGGTGTTTTCGCGTGATTTTGCTTCTCAAAAAGGATAGTGGACTTTCATCGGTGAAGAAATATGTGCAAGCGATCCAGTTTGATCCTGATTTCGTGTTGGCGGTGGCAGTTCTTCTTTGTGGTGTGACTGGCTCCGACAGCCTGGAAGCGTTTATTAAACTGATTGATTATGCAGCAGAGGAAGGAATGGGAAAAAGCCGCCCACTCTCAAGCGCACGTGGTGGAAACTGCAGGGCAGCAATTTTTCTATCCCAAGTGCTGTCGTCGTTACATCTGGCTGGGTTGGTACATGAGACACGGAAGTATAAGCATGACGAGCAACCGCCTTTGATCCTAGTGGAGTGTGCGAGAAGGCATTTGGAGTCTATGGCCAATATCTCGTTGAAACACAGCTTACGAATGGCACGAAAAGCTGAGCTGCGGTGTCTTGAGGTATTCTTTCGCCTCAACTCGCGGGAATTCAAAGACTTTGAGGACGCATGCGTAGCAGGGTTGAGTGACTGCGACGTTAGTGTGCGTTCCATTGCCGCACGCGGTCTTCAATCAATATATTACATGTATCCAGAAGGTGGCGAAGGGATAGTTCGACACTACCTCCACGTCCAGGAGTCGTTACTGGATGGACCGTCAGCCGTGGATGGTCACGCAAATGCAAGTGCTGATGTGGGTGAAGGGACTAATGAACCTGGAAACCAATTACGACGCGCAAAGCGAGAAACTGTTGACCCTCGACTTTGCATGGACACGTGCCTATCTGTGCTATTGAGTTTATACGTGAGCGCATGCTCATCACAAACAGCGCTTCCTGAAGTTCTTAACGCTTGCGTTGAGATGGCATCCATGACGGTATCACTCTATAGTGCCGGAACGCCGTCGTTGATTTCAGTGTGGATTAAAGAGATCGCAAAGTTCTATGGTTACGCTAACGTGTCAACTTTGCTGGACGACCACTTTTGCAATTTGTGGCACCGCTTTATTACTGCGACACATCGACCAGCGCCGCTGGAAGATGAAGACAGAATGGGGTGGATGAAGAGCAACCCGATAGCCCCTCTCCCTCACGGCAAATCGCTGATAGAGCAGTTCCCGTTGTCTATCCTTATTGGCCACGAACTTGACGCAAATGCTCGGCGAACGCATTTAGCGAAAAAAGTGGATATGATTTTTCCGATTGGGGTCCTTCACAGCTTTATATCTGGAGACCGTACGGAAGGAAAAGCAGAGCGGTTTGAATTTGTTGATGAACTCGTATCGTGTTTTTCAGTTGCCAGTGAGGCGCAGCGTGAATATGTGATACCGAAAATTGGCGAGCAGCTGACCACAGATCTGTTTGCCTATTCATTTATCTTGTTGGCCCACCCTGACCCGGACTTGAAGCAGTTAGGTCATCAGATGATTGACGTAGCAGAAGAACGGGCGCAAGTTGGTACTTTAACCTTATCACACCTCGGACACATTGCAAGCAAAATAGCTCGGTTTACGGTGTGGAACATTATTCAGGGAAATGATGACGACTTGATAAACCAGAGTGAACTATGGAGAGATGCACTGAAAGCTATGAAAGAAAAGTACTCGGAGTTTGATTGGAAACTGATTAATATGGCTGAGTTGCTAAGCGAATTTTATGTGCTTCTACTACGGGCAGACCTGTTCGCGCCGAGAGCTGTATGTGCAGTGGAGTGTTTTAAGATTTTTGTTTCGGAGACTCGCGATGCTGTTGCGGAACATCCTGTGCTACAGCATCTACTGCTTTCGATATGCTTTCAGTCTATTAAATACTTGGCCGTCAGAAACCAGCGAAGAATCGGAAGAGTGCTGTCTCTTCTTGTTCGTGAAAGCTGCGAGTGCTTTATGAAGAGCGCAGATATGTTTGGAAAATATCTTGGGTTTGTTGTGCAAGAAATCAGCGATATTCTGTCCACGTGTAATGCGTCATCTCAACGAGAACCATTAGCATCGCGACCCACGGTAGCGTCGAAGCGGGTACTAAGTTTGAGCGCTGACGATCAAGCAGAGCTGGAGTGGGTAATTTTTGCCGTGTGTACTGACTTGGGCAGTGGACTCGGCAAGTATACCCTTGACATCGACGTAGTCCCTGATGGCATATCAGCGAGCCTTGACAAGCTGAATGCACTGATTATCAGCAGTCGAAAGATTGTTTCATCTGAGGTCAGCCCACGTGGAGAAGAAAAGAAAACAAGCATATCGCCTCACTCTAGTGCCGGCAGACGTAATCAAGCTACGCAACAGATTCAAATGTTCATCCAAAGGGAGTTCTCGCGCGGGGCCAAGTTTTACAACCCACTACCATTTAGTGGAACGGTCAGCGTAAACCGAGGGAAAGATGTCACCGGCATCTCTCCTCAATGTTCCGCTGAGTCTCTTACAGACGTTCGGCTCTCTGCTGTGACTACAAGTATTGACACGATGCGAGATTCGAGCCGACCAGTCTGGATGCTGTACGGAAAACTTGCCCACACCTTGCTATATCTAAGCTCCTCCAATATGTTTTGTAGTTACAACAACAATCACGATCAGCCTGCTACTGGCCTTGCAGATGCTTTGGGCGAGCTTGGGGCGCTCGATGCCAGTGAATATGAGCTGAGCCCAGCCGAGCAGTCAGGAGATTTGTCACGGTTGTATCGAAGACAGTTTCACCGAGGTGCGCTCCGAGAAATTAAGACGACATACTCTTTGGTGATGCATGAGAACGTGCTTGCGTATTTGAGCTCGTTGTTTTTCGAGGGGTCAAGGTTCGGAAACGCTGTTCCAACAGTGCTCGAGGAAACGTTGAACACGCTGAAAAGTGTGCTAGGCGTTGACGAGGGTGTGACTGCCTTAGCCCGAAGTAAAGACGGGGAGCTCAAGGCATTTCTGGGACCGTTTGAAAATTCATCACCTTCAAATTGGTCTTCAGCTACACCAAGCCATAACGAGGATTGGGATCTCATTCCAAATCGCACTTTTCGTCAAACTATGAAGCTGTGGACATCTGCTGGAGAGCTAGGCTTTGAATCATGGGTGTGCTCTTTGGTGTCTTGCCTCGCCAGAGAATCTTCGGATCCGGTGATAAAGGCGTGCTCCACTCTATCCTCCATGAGAGTTGACATGGCGGTTTCCCTCTTTCCATACGTACTCGAAAACATTTTGAGAAGACCTGACGATGACATGAAGTCTGAGGACGCCAAAATTTGTGGAGACACGAAGAAAGCCAATGCCGCAAAGGAGGGTTCCATGTTGTTGAAAGCTGTTAACCAAGGTGCCAGATTTATACTGACTGGCACAACCGATGATAAACCAGATAATCACGGAATCACCCGAATGGGAGAATCCCAACGAGAAGCGATGAATTCCCAACCACTTCAAGCAGTCCAGCTTATTGTCCACACCATTAACTTTCTCCGGGAAACGGAAAAGGCTCGATTCGTGGAAACAAATGGCAGGGGGCAGCGAAAATCGTCAGCTGGAAAAGGTAAGGGCTCCAAACGATCATCGACTGGTGCTACTGCTCCTGCAGGAACTCCACGCTTAAATGATCTGGCGTATGGCTGCATGGTTGACGTGGATCTGCTTGCAGTTGCGAAGGCTGCAGTTCGGGTTAATATGCCTTACTCGGCCATGCAATATGTGGAACTGTGGCTGGAGAAGGAGCATGGTGGTAAAATAACCACACTTTCTTCGTTGGAGAACGACGAAATGGCTAATTCTCTGCGTGGCATTCTGGTGGAGGCCTACAGCTGTGGCAGTGACGATGACGGCATCTACGGTGTTATTGATGGGCGTACGCTCAATTCTCAGTTGGTGAAGTACAATCGCGAATGCCAGTACGCGAAGGCTCTTCCACTTTATGATGTCTCGCTTCAATTCTCGACCCAGCAACTAGGCTTGATGAGCAGTAACCCTCGGTTTGTAGAGGGTTTACTGACTTCACTGCAATCGCTCGGTTACAATCACTTGCTAGAGGGTTATCTGCAGGCGCCACAAAACGGCGCTGTTGGGGAAAAGCTGGTCTCCACGTCTGCTCAAGCCTTAGAGCACAAATACAAACTCGCTTGGATGAACATGCAATGGGAGGCTGTGTTGCCGGGGCTTTCGAAATCTCGTGAAACGGGGCACAATCTGAAGTGTGGTGATAAGACGACGGCTTACTCTTACCAGAAAACACTTTTTCAAGGTTTGCGAGCTATTGTCCATCGGGACTTTACACACTTGCAGCATGTGGCTACACAGGCGAAGCAGCACGTTTTGCAATCTGTTCAATTGAGTTTACTCTCGTTTGAGAGCACCAAGGATTCGTACTCGGCACTGGTCCAACTACAAGCAATTCACGAAATTGAAGAATTGGCGGACCACATCCGCAAATCAAGTCCGGCTCGTTATACGTCAATGTTCCCTACAACAGCCACAACAGGCTTCCGGGCATATTTTTCGTCGCTGGATGGCGCGCTGGTTGCCCCACAAGCTGAGTCTTTGATAGCAATGCCTTTGCTTGAACGATGGCAACAGCGACGTGATCAAATTAAAAATGATTTTGACAAGGCTGAGAGCCTGCTAGCTCTCGAAGAAACACTTCTCCAGTTAGTAAAACCGACAGATGATTCGCAAGTATTGATGAAGTTGTATCTGGATCTCGCCTCACTCAGTCGGAAAGCTGGACGGATAGCAGTGGCTTACAGAGCCTTGCTCAAACTAGAGCAGCTAGACGACCGAGGATCATTGGGCATTTACGAGAAGATGCAGTGGCAGATACAAAAGGCCAAACTACTTTGGAAACAACAGGAATCTCGTAGTGCGATATGGACAGGCAAAAAAGTGTGCTCTGAGTTGACTGCACATTTACAAGACTCATCCTTGTCTGTGAGTGACGTGGCACGGTTGCAATTGCTTCAAGTCAAAGTGCTGACGATCACAGGAAAATGGATTGCGTCTCAACGTTCGGAGAGTTCGCAAGTAATTCTGGAGGACTTCTTTCGGAAAGCTACCGAAATTATCGGCAGTATGGATCCTGAAGCGGTATCAAAGCGTGCGGGGGATGCAGCGAAGGCGCATTTTGCCCTGGCTGAGTTCATGGCTGCGATGTACCAGCAAGTGAACGCACGGGTGACGTCGCGAGAGTGGCTGGCAGGAAAAAGAGTGGTGAAAGCACGGCACGATGAGCTGCAAGAGTTGCAATCAATGAAGCAGGCCATGCAAAATGAGAATCGAGCTCACATTTACGCTCTGAACAAAGAGGTTATTCATGATATGAACGAGCGATCGAAAGTGGAGTCGTCAGTAGATCAATTCCTGATTGGGGCCCTGTGCAGCTATGGCAAGGGACTCACGCTTTCATCGGAATCCGAGCTAGACATGGTTTTTCGTGTGCTCTCACTGTGGTTTACCAACCAGCGCAAAGCTGATATCAATCGCGTCATCATAGAAGAAGTTATCGACATGGTACCGTCCTACAAGTTCGTACCTTTGTCGTATCAGATTATCTCACGGATTAGTAGTTCCAGCGACACTGGAACCTTTCAAACGGCCCTCCGTAAATTGGTGATCAAACTGAGCGAGCAGCACCCGCACCACACGTTGGTACAACTGATTGCGCTTAAAAACAGCGGCGACGTGGAAGGAAAAGGGGCTATACAGTTCCGTACGAATGTTGGAGACGCTAAGGCAGAAGGCGCGAAAATTTATTTGGCTGAGTTGATGAAAACGCAACAGCGCGGACTACTTGGATCACTGGACAGCATGGCAAATGCGTACATTCAATTGGCACTGTTTGACACAAGTGAGTACCACGGCCAGAAGAAAAAGATTCCTCTCTCGATGGTGACAATATTTGAGACGAATTCAGGTAGATCTGGCCCAACCCCCTTTGACCAGTGCCTTCGTGTACGTGCACGGCGTGAAGATTCCGTGGTAATGCCGGCGGTGCTTACGTCCCACATTGCACCGCGAGCAGACATGGATTACTCGAATGTGGTACGGATGTATACGTTCGAGCCACAATTCTCAATCACAGACAGCGGTGTCCATCGGCCGAAGATCATTTATTGCTACGGCTCCGATGGTGAACGATACAAACAGTTGGTGAAAGGGCAAGATGACACTCGACAAGACCTTGTCATCGAACAGGTGTTCGAGACAATGAACCAATTCTTGATGGCGGAAAAGGCGACTCGTAAGCGCAAACTACGGCTGCGCACATACAGAGTCGTCCCACTTTCACCTATAGCAGGCGTGTTGGAATGGGTGGAGAACACTCTACCATGGGGATCGTATCTTGTCAACCGTACGTCGAAAAGACTCTCTGCTCATGAACGGTATCATCCTCATGAATGGAAGCACACTGAGTGTCGCCAATACCTGAAGAATGCGCCGGAGAAGCTGGCAGCATATTTGGAAATTCAAGCCAACTTTACACCAGTTTTCCACCACTTCTTTTTGGAAAAATTCCCTGACGCGGCTGTCTGGTATCACCGCCGACTGGCTTACGTGCAGAGCGCAGCTGTGACGTCTGTCGTTGGTTACATCTTGGGTATCGGAGATCGCCACTCGCAGAATATTCTGATCCACGAGGAGACTGGAGAACTCGTGCATATCGACTTTGGCGTGGTGTTTGACCAAGGTATGGCTCTTTATACACCGGAGACCGTGCCGTTCCGACTCACCCGCGATATGGTCGATGGGATGGGCATTTCCGGTGTAGATGGCGTTTTCTCTCGCTGCTGTGAAGTCACGCTACAATTATTGCGCAAGAAGAGTGCTTCAGTCGTGACGATCCTCGAGGTTTTCGTGCACGACCCACTTTATCGCTGGACACTTTCTCCATTGAAAGCTTTACGAATCCAAGAGGGAGAACAAGGAGGTACAAAATCTTCTGTGAGGTCGCGGAATTCGAGCCGCTCCAACAGTAGCATTGTTGGTAGTGGTACCAGCAACACGAACGGTGCACAGCCCGCTGAGGAAATGCACGCGGAGCCTGGAAGTACTGATGCAGCAGCACGAGCATTGATTCGTGTCAGGCAAAAACTTGAGGGATATGAAGACCCAAACGGCAGCGCACTAAGTATCGAGGGCCAGGTGAAACACCTTATAAGTGCGGCGCAGGATCCGAACAATCTCTGTAAACTTTTTCCAGGGTGGGCACCATGGTTGTAGGATAGCGAGACCGTCTGGAGTGGGAAAGGATGTCAAATTATGACACGTGATATCCAAATCGACTTTGTCGAGCGCAACGATGATCGTTTATCCCTCATTTAATTGAAAGACTAACGCAGATACATACCGGCAGATATGGCAACGTTGGAAAAAGTTAGCATCACTAAAAAGAAGATTAAGAACGGGTCGTTCTGATTAAAACTCTTGAACTCAACGCCTTGCGAAGCCTCTAGTACACACGCCAAGAAATCAACAAGCACCTCGATGGTCATCTGAAGGATGCCGAGAGAGAGTAGCTGTTGGTCTCGGGAATTTGCCCTGGATCCGGATGAATCGCTGGTTTGATCGCCTGTCGCAGGCAGCAAAATGGAGAATTCGTATTGCGGGTGATTTCGATAGAAGAAGAGAATGGCGTACGAGCAACCGATTGCAATGTACTCGGCGTACATGTCAGCGTAAATTTCACCTGCATGCAGCCTACGGAGTTTTCGGCGTCGTTCTTCAGCATCTCTCCGTGTCTTATATTCTGTTGACGTCTCACCACTCCGAGTTGTCACGTCGCTCTTCGTTCTGTCGTGTGTGGCTGCGTTCACTGGCACTACGAATATTGGTTTAATGGGGGGCACGCTTGTCAGCGAGGGTCGCCATCGAGGCTTTTCTGGTGGAGCTGTTGGTTTACGCATTTGGCGCTCCACAATCACTGACTTTACAGTACGTACGACGATTTCTAGCACAGCTAGCAGCACGGTTCCAGCGACGGAGATATTCAAATTATTTAGCCGAAGCAGTAACATGCGCACTTGTGTATCCACGAGAATTGTTGGAGTAGAAATGAGAGCGACCATGACTCGTCTGGAAACTGGACGACGCACAGAAATCATGATGTGTTTTGCTAATTCCTGCAGCATCAGCTTCAGAATGATACTAATGCAAGCAAACGCAAACATTCCCCATCGACCGGTTAGATGGACGAATTGGCTGAGCACGTGAACATATACAATGGCGATCAACGCGAACACCACAACGGGAAGATTTTGGCGATACACACGAAGGAATCGGCGTGGCGAGGGGGTCCAGCAACGTTGGTATTTGCGTTGGTCCGGAGTCGAATGGATCTTGTTCGACACTTTACTAGCGTTAATTGCTTTTGACTGTTTTTCTGGATAGGATTTGAGACCACTCGCCACGATACCACGCACGGTTTCCATTTGAAAGATACGTCGAGCGTACACGTCTGCAATGACCATACTGTAGAAACCCCAGAAGGCGGCGATATACAGGATCGGCTTAAATTTTGACCAGCTTACAGGCATCGTCGAGTACAAGTAGTAATCGCCCCAAACAGCGCCGGTCGCCCCAAGTAGAAGATGAGGTGTCATTGACGCTAACAACTTCCGGACACACTGCAGCAAATTCAACCTTCTCGTCATGGACATCGCAGGTTCCCCAGACGCTACCTTCTTCACAGAGAATCCTACGAATTGGTCGGGAAGCAACTTCGCAGACATGATGACGATCATACAAGCCGAAAACACCCCCCAAAACCAAGAAATGTTCGCTGCGCTGAATGCCGCGTATGACTGCTGGCTTGGAGGTAAACCGGTGAAAACGTTGCCCAACGTAAAGCAGTAGCCGAAGAACCATCCCACCGCCACGTAAAGAAGCGAGTTGCGCAGGACATGGCCGAGTGTATGGAGGGCGAGTTTCACAGACGAAGTAAAGGTTGAGACGGCTGTCGGGGTTGCAAAGGAAGTTGGGCGAGAAAGAGACACGAATCTGCTCGCCCCTGAGCTCTCTCTCGACCTGTTCACGGAGATGTTCATTTACGTCAGCATTGAAGACAGCTCAATGGCAGCGTGTGATGGAATGCTGGCTGAAATAGCAGGCTTGGTGAAGTGTTTAGGTCCATCAGCTATTGTGGGAGATGCCCGATTATCTGCGGACGAACAACTATCGAGTCGGCGTTATTATTGAATTACGTACTTTCGAGGCGCCACGGATTTTTGCTTGTTATACATGTGCAAGCCAACAAAGATCCCGATGTTGGAGAACCAAGAAAATATCAGAAACGGGGCATTCTGGTGAAATTCTTGAATTCAACCCTTGAGTGGCTTTGAGTATGCATCCCAACAAATCAACGACCACTTCAATACCCATTTGAAAATATCCCAGATTCATCAGCTCGCCGAGAATTGGACATTGCATGAGTCGATTGGTTTTTGCTTCATACTGTGAATGGTTCCGGAACAAGTAGAGCATAGCAAACGAACAGCCGATCGCAATGTGCTCAGCGTACATATCAAGAAAGGCTCATTCTTGCAACCATGAGCGAATGAATTCCGAAGTCCCTACCGATAGATCCGGCAGCCCAAGGCGACGAAAAGCGACGAATTCCGTAGCACGCATAAGAGTGAAGTGAAGTCCAATCGTATTGGATTAAAAAAAAACTGTTGAGATTGCAGTTGGCGAAAGAATGAAGGGAAGCGAGCGATGTGTGGACGAACACAGTGCTGCAACGGTGTTTGCCCTGCTCCTCCATAATGAGTTATTAGCGGATCCAAGGAACTTGCAACTACTATTTTGGCCTATTTTGATGAAAGTGGTGGACAACGAGCTGACGAAATCCCCCGACCTAATGACGAATGCGTTGTTATGACCAACTGCACCGTCGTAAAACAACAAACGACTGTATTTTTCGGCAAGCAGGAAATTATGCATTGAAGACATACGTCGTTCCAGTATACGAAAACGAGCACCACATCAGCGAGTTTTACACTGCATCTTCTCCGACGAACGACTTCTTCTCTTGGTCTTCAGCAGCATTGCGTTGTTCACGCGCGACACGCTTCCGCTCAAGGAAGGCATACCAGACTTCCTTGCCGCCCTTCTTCTTGTACCAGAAGATCACTCCGCAGAAAAACACCAGGGCAATGCAAGCGATGAGCCATCCGAACACCACCGCGACTGTGTTATCCGCCGTGCACAGGTATACCAATCCCAACAGGACCCCAGGAATCACGAGGAACAGGAATATCAGGAACAAGGCAGCAGTCCACGCCCACGATGCACTAAAGAACGCCAATGAACGTGCCCAGCCCAGAATCGGTTTACGCGTGATCGGGATTGGGTAGAACAAGAAAATGCCGAACACGTTGAACCAGAAGTGAACCAGCGCGATGGCCACCGAGTCCGACTTGCCCGTCACCAACGACGCTAGCAGAGCGGTGCCTGTCGTGCCCAAGTTGGCTCCGATCACCAACGGGTAAACTTGTTCCAATGTGATGACTCCCAGTCCGGCCATCGGTGTTAGTGTGGATGTCACGACAGTTGACGAGTGTACAGCGAAAGTGATCAACGTTCCAACGAAGATGTTGACGTAGCCGTTGTAATTGAGCAATTTGGAGATCAGCTTCTTAGTGGGGCCCAAGAAAACTTTAGCCAGCATTTTAACCAGTGTCACCAATGCACATACGAGGATGCAGAAGCCCAGCACAATGACAATAGCGCCAATGCTACCGTCGCTTAGACTTGAACCTTCAAACGCGCCGCTCTTGACGAACGACGTGTCCGATGTGCACTTCAAATCGCCAGTAGCAACTTTGTAGATGGAGTTCTTGTCCACTACCAGAAGCTCCTGTGTCAAAGGGTTCACGATCGCATCCACGGGGCTGTTGAATGCTCCACCGTTGGTTTTGGTATTGGACATCTCCATCGACATTTTTTCGAGTGGGTGGAACAGCACCTCGACGGGGAACATGACGATGACCGACCAGATATTGTACATGTCGTGCACAGTAGCTGCTGCCATGGCACGTTGGAAACGAATCGGGTCTCCGACTTGGCCGAACGCCACCATGATGCACGTGACACAGGTTCCGATATTGGCGCCCATGACGACGTAGACACCTTGACGGACTGTCATGCCTCCAGCACCGACCAAAGCCACCGTGATGGATGTCACGGTGCCTGAACTGTGCAATAGAGCGGTGGAGATAGTCCCGATCATGAGTCCGGCCACTGGGTTGTTGGCGAAGTCGAAGGCGCCTTCCGCGTCGCAACCGAGAGCGAGTGTGAACCCGTCGCCGATGAACTTGACGGCTACCATGAAGAAGTAGAGAGAGGCCAGGGATGCGATCGTGTAGAAGATTCCCCAGAGGATCTTTTGCTGCAGTGTCTTCTGCTTGTAGGACTCCTCCTCTTGCTCGTCTTCGGGGCCGTCCTCCTTGAGCTCGTACTTGAACGGCGGGTCGTCGGTGGCGGTCGGGGTGAGCACAACCGTGTCACCTGGAGGAGCAGTTGTCTGGATCGCCATTGGGGCTTGGATTGGAATGAGCGGTGTGTCTTGGACGCTTGAGCTGCAAGAGGCGAGTTGGAAAGTGAATGAGTTGTTTGGGCTGTAGGACAAGTACTGCTACCTGGACCGTAACTGTGCGTGGTAATGTCGGATTGTGCCTTAGTCGAATTAATCCCGCAGATTAAAGTGAATGATCCTGAGGAGATTCGGGCGCACCACAGCACACGTTAAACCGGTCAGCACACTCGCGTTAGAATCTGCGGTGTGATGAGATACCGTGTATTGTGGTCCTGAAAGAACACTTCAACATCAGCGTGACCTGCTTGACTGTCGATGTCGAGTGCTCAAAATGCGACTAGCAAAGCGCAAGGGCCTAATGGAGATGCGAACAAGACTTGTAACACGAATTGTTAGCATCGCCACTTGTACGTTGTATGTTTGCTAGCCGTATCTTGACTTGGTTAGTAACAAATCATAGCTAAACGATGGGTCGTGACCTCCTGACAGACACCCAAGTCTCATCTCTGCATGCACTTGGCAAATGCTCCGTCTCTATCGGCAAGATTCATTAGTCGAAGCCACCGCTACTAAATGACGACATTACCGCAACATACGAATCAAACGTGAAGATGGGTATATCTTCTACATGTACATCCCACGTGTGACGTGGAGATTCTTTGATTCGTTTCCACCACTCGTGCTTCACCAGGTTTAATGCCCATGAACATTCTTTTGAGCGCCGAGTTGAATGGCAAGATCACAAGTTTTGGTAATACAATGATCGGTGGGGGCAAACGGGTGGGCAGCTTCATAAGTGCTAATGGGCTATTATAGTTTTTCTTTCGTAATTGTGCTGCTGAACTTGATCGACATGCACGTCGACACTGGATCCGAGTATGTGTCTCTCGGTCCCGAGGACAGACCTGCAATAACGCAGAATTTTACGCAACGTCTTTCTTGAAGAGCGCTTCGCCGTGGGCCCTCCCATGTTGGCGTCGCAGCAACCCCGCAGCAGCTATGAAAAAGGCACAGCGTCAGGCAGCGGTACTGTTGGCAATGGCCTCGACGAACTCCGCCATCCATGAGTAGCGTCACTGATATGCAGCGTCATGCTGTTCGTTATAGAGGTCAGAGGTGCATTGTGGAGGTGATGGATCGGTCGAGTGTGGGTCGCCTACAATTCGAGGGCGAAGGTCAATTCCTGCCGGAGAAATACGGCTTCGTCTTCTTTTCGCACTACTGCTCCAAGGTAATGGCGAGCACTTCGATGCTCCGCTGGTGGAGATATGCTTGCCAGTTTGCCACCCCACTCTCCCATTCTACAACTTTCCGTCGTCAAGTCCCCCCGCTACGTCGCTATCGATGGTCCCTACAGCTCTTTGCATCTTGCTGGTGGGGGGTCTTGTCTCTGCTGATCTGTTGGTATTGGTGCAACACGATCCCGTTGTCTCGGGGGGCCATTTGCTCGGACGTTGGCACGGCATGTCCGCTCAAGGGCAACGTGGCTTCTGCGAATTGCCACGCTTCACTGACATCCTTCAATGGCACACACTGCGTCGCTCCGGTGGATGTAGAGTGTGCTATCATTCGAGCCTCGGCATGGGGCTGCGTCTTCCCGGCCTCCTCGACAACACTGGAATATGGCGAGGCTGAAGCTGACACGACGTACCAAGATACTGTGGGTGGCGTCAAGGCTGGTGACTACTCCATCTCTACGGCCGTCAGCAATAAGGACGATTCGAAAAAAGACGGTAGCTCAACAAGCAGTCTTCATGCGGTAGCGTCGGCCCGTGACTTTGAACACGATTTTGAGGCGCTAGACACGGCCTCTTCTGGTAGGCGCGACTCAAACGTTTACATATGCAACGCGGTTGCGAAAGGACCCATAGGACGCGACAGAAGTACCAATGTGGAGCAGTTGAAGGCTTCTGTCCCTACAGAGTGCTGGTACTTCGGCATCAATTGCCCTCTGTAGATCGTTAAACTCTTATTTCAAACGAACACAGTGTTGTTTTCATTTCACACAAAAATGGTATCGTGCTGCGCTACGATAGGGGCTAGAGCTCGTATTCAGTTGCGAAGGTTCGGGTCGTACATGTTGGTTCCATTGGCGTAGAAGTAGACGGTCTGTCCATCATCGCCACTCTTGCGCAAGTTGCGCTGCTGCTGTTGCTGGTCCGTCGTACCCGTCACCGTGTTCGACTCGAGGCCGAACTTGTCGATCCAGAACTGAATTTGGTGGTCGATGTTGGAGTTATCGGTGGCGCCACTGAAGATCGGGCGCATGTAGAGCGTGTCAGTGGTGGCAGTGTTTTCGTCCTTGATGGTGGTGCGCACGCAGGTTCCCTGTTGCCAGAGTGAGAGGCTCATTTTACCCCACTTGTGTTTCTCTCCAGGGGCGATGTTGACGTAGCCACCGTTGATCAGATTGTCATTGATCCCTTGGGCGACAGCGATACCGAAACCCGATACGGCTCCAGTGACGGAAGCGACAGAGCCAACGGCGCCTGCAGCTGCTGCGGTGGCCGTAACTAAAGCGCTTGTCGATACTCCGAACACAGATACGACACCGTTCGCGACGAGGGCGGAGGCGACTGGAGCAGCGGCGCCAGCCGTACCGATCACGGTGGCGGCAGCTCCAACGACGGAGATGACGATGCCGGCGATCTTGAGCGCAGCCTCATCAGGTCCGATCTTGCACGTCCACGGGTCTTCGGTGTTGTTGACGATGGAGAGGTAGGAGCCCATGGTTGAGGGTTAGATGGAGTTGCTTGGTGTTGATGCTGGTGTCTTGCTCGATGCAAGTTGAGGAATGAGCTTTGAGCGTGGAAACTCTCCGACAGCAGTTAACTACGAGATAGTCGAAGAAAGCGGACGATGCTCTTGCATGTTTGTCAATTGGGCAGGGCAATAGTCTTGAAGGGACGAGAGAAGCCTTCATTGGATCGCACCTGATGGACAAGTCTATCGCCACGACATTAGTCAGTAACGCTGGTAACCGCAAGCACAGGAAGTGAACTCGCTGCTCTAGCGACTTCCGGTCAAGATTTGTTACGAGCCCATGCGGTCGTGTAGGAGAGCACGGTGTAGGAGAGCACCAGCCGCCGACGTACATGAATTGGAGCGCTCCCGGTGTCTAGGTTAAGAAGGACGCTATTATACATTTTGCAGCAGTACGCGCGTGTACATGTACAAGACTCAGCAATTGATTTTCTTGAATGCCGTTGCCGTAGCGCACGTAGGTTAGCATTGCGTCAACCGCGGATGGCTTGCTTCTTCTTCTTGGGTCCACAGGATTGACTCGATAATGGACAGGCAGGACGAAGTGAAGCTCAAGACGTGGATTTTCGGTAGGACGACTAGCAAATCCTGACTGAAAATGTCCGTCGTAGACTTTCTCTGGTCGAACTAGGATTTAACACCCCTTCAAAGTACCGCTGTGGTGCACCATGGAAACCATACTTGCTACGGCCAAAGACGGGGTTTTGGTGTTAGTACTAGGGACGACTGTAGCATCAGTCGATGGCGCAAGGGAAGTCTGGAATGGATTGTTCACTGAACAATGTTTAGGCCTGTGACCACGAGCTTTATGGGCGATAAATGGCCCTTTCTGGAGGCCGTCCTATCTCAGGCTGCAGCTGCAGCTGTCTTCGTCAAGCGCAAACCAGAAGCCTGGGTGTCCAAGTAGTGTAGCGATGCGTATTATAGCAACACTCGCCTCACTGATTAACTGCGATTAAAATATAGTGTGCCATGCCTGCCGTCTTCGACGAGTCCAGCCGCAAACTGCCGACAACTAATGTGCCAGAAGTCTATCAGTCTGTCTCGTGACATGAGGCTAGCAGTAGTGCTGTACCTCCGGGCACAGTTCATTTTCAGACGATCCTCCAAGTCCTTGCTGCGATCTGAGTTCCGCTGTAGGTACATGTACAGGTTTGCCCTTTCCAATACGATAGCTTGCGACTTGATGACTGCGTAGGGGGGTACAAACTACCTGAAGAGCGAGCTCCGCAGTTGCGCCTCGGGTCATCAGTGACCACATTTACCTTCAACCGCAGCAAGAGACTCGTCTAGTGACGGAGGATTCTTGTTGGTCGACCTGTCCATTGCCAAAGTGAAGCTATTTGAGTCAGATGTGCTGATGGACGGTGTAGTGAATCATTATCCTGGCAATGGCCACGGTACATAGTTGTCGCCGTTGCCCTCGCGCTGTTCGATCTCAACTCAGGTCAAGTAAGACCTTCATCCATCACCACCACTGGTGATTCACCTAGAGATCCTTGGCGCCACGCACCAGTGCCGTACAATTCCTCATTCCTCAATTCACTTCGACTCGAGCAAAACACACTTCCCCCTTCACTCTTCAACCATGGGCTCCTACCTCTCCATCGTCAACAACACCGAAGACCCGTGGACGTGCAAGATCGGACCTGATGAGGCTGCGCTCAAGATCGCCGGTATCGTCATCTCCGTCGTTGGAGCTGCCGCCACCGTGATCGGTACGGCTGGCGCCGCTGCTCCAGTTGCCTCCGCCCTTGCCGCGAATGGCATCGTATCAGTATTTGGGGTATCAACAAGTGCTTTAGCCACGGCAACAGCAGCTGCTGCAGGCGCCGTTGGCTCTGTCGCTTCCGTCACTGGAGCCGTATCGGGTTTCGGTATCGCTGTCGCCCAAGGTATCAACGACAACCTCATCACTGAGGGTTACGTCAGCATTGCGCCTGGCGAGGAGCACAAGTGGGGTAAAATGAGTCTCTCGCTCTGGCAGCAGGGAACTTGTGTTCGCACCACCATCAAGGACGAAACCACTGTCACCACTGACACGCTCTACATGCGTCCGATCTTCAGTGGTGCCACCGACAACTCCAACATTGGCCACGAAATCCAGTTCTGGATCGACAAGTTCGGCCTCGAGTCGAACACTGTGACGGGTACGACGGACCAGCAGAGCAAACGCCGCCGCCACCACCACCACCACAAGGGCGAGGAACAAGAGGACGATGGACAGACTGTCCTCTTCTACGTCAACGGCACCAACACGTACGACCCGAACTTTAACTAGTCGGCCACATTTCGTACGGTGTCTGCAAGTTCTCTACTGTAGCTCCGCGACCATAGTTTTTTAAATATAATTCTTGAGTTTTGCATGAAGCCTTGTGTTGCGGCCTTGAAATGAGACTTACAGCTCATACCAAGCTCCCGGGGATGTTCTCATGGCGCAGATATTGAAGCAGCAAATTAGGTTCACCCCAGGTAAGGATGGAACGTGACCGCAAACTTCGTGGGGATGACGCCCGACACCACGTAAGGATACTAAAAACGCTAATCACGGTTAATCAGGCATAATGACGTGGGAATCAAGCTTTAGCCATCCTGTACGTGTGAACCCTGTGATGCCATCGAGCGCGCTCAAAACAATGTAGGTTGATCACGGTTAGTCAGGAGCCGTTGTCGCGTTCAAACAGGTTCGTCGTATTGGTTGTTATCCACGGACGCTTGTGGCTCCAGTTGTTAAACGAGAAAGCACCACGCCAATGGGTTGACTCTGGATTGTTGAAGTGCCATTGTTCGACCAGAAAAAGGTATGGCGGGCACTTCAACGTCTGCCCACTCGCTTCAAGTCAATTAATCTCGCTGGTGTGTTCGACCTGGGCGCTGCTGTTTGCATGAATGCCTCTATACATCGGTCTTATAAATGAAAAAGTCCTCAACGAGCTTGCTCGAGTCGCATTTGCATTAAACGGCGACACCAGATGGGTGTTTTGCAAACTCATATCCAAACACTACCGCAGACGACTACTGAAATCCCACTTGAATCTTTGAAGTGATCGCTCCAAGCAGCTGCAAATCCCGCACCGAATCCACTGGGCGCGACAATGCCAACAGCTCGATCACTTCATCTGCCTGTGGGTCGCATCAAGACTCTTGTCAAATGACTGCGTGAAAATCTTGTCACGTTGACGCCGCCACCAATTCTGCAGCCTCAGGGCGGCAGGTCGCAGTTAGTGAACCTATTTGCCTCCGTCCAACCATCGCACCACTAGGCCAAGACCAAGACCGACGTCTGTCCTCGCTGCGCATGTTGCCTCGCTTCCAATTTCTCATTCCTCAAATTGCCTCCTCCTGAGCAAGTCAACCACCACCACAACACCTTTTCATTTCCACCACCATGGGCTCCTACCTCTCCATCGCCAACAACACCGAAGACCCGTGGACGTGCAAGATCGGACCTGATGAGGCTGCGCTCAAGATCGCCGGCATCGTCATCTCCGTTATTGGGGCCGCTGCTACCGTGATCGGTACGGCCGGTGCTGCTGCTCCAGTTGCCTCTGCTCTTGCCGCCAACGGAATAGTCTCCGTCTTCGGGGTGTCCACGGGTGCTGTGGCAGCAATAGGCGGCGCCGTTGCAGGCGCTGTCTCCACTGCAGTCTCCGTCACTGGAGCCGTATCGGGGTTCGGCATCGCTGTTGCTGAGGGGATCAACGACAACCTCATCTCCGACGGCTATGTCAGCATTGCACCAGGTGAGAAGCACCAATGGGGCAAAATGAGTCTCTCGCTCTGGCAGCAGGGAACCTGTGTGCGCACCACCATCGTTGACGAGACGACCGTCACCACCGACACGTTGTACATGCGTCCGATCTTCAGTGGCGCCACCGACAACTCCAACATCGATCATGAAATCCAGTTCTGGATCGACAAGTTCGGCCTCGAGTCGAACACGGTGAAGGGCTCGACGGAGCAGCAAGAACGACGCAACCTGCGCAAGAACAGGAACGGCGATGATGACGATGGACAGATCGTCTACTTCTATGGCAACGGGACCAACACGTACGACCCGAACCACGCCAACTAAGTGCACCTGGTAGAGACAGTTGCCACCAGAGCTTTGCTCAGCTTGATGTTTGAGTAATTTTTTTAATTTCAAAACAAATACATTTTTTGGCAGTTGAAAGACACACAAAAGCAATACTCAGATCCGCAAAAGAGAGCTGTTAACTGTGCTACTGCTGGAGCATTCCAAGCTGACGGATCATCTTGTACTGTTCTGCAACACAGGAGAGCAAAACACGGTGTCAAGATATTGCAACCCGGCGTTCAAAAACCTAGGTCACTAGCAAGTACAGGTTAATCGTACCGGGGATTTCCATCAGTGCCATGATGGCGAAACCGGCCTCGGGGTTCTTCTTGTTCATTTGCATCACCGAGTTGTACTCAACGAACTGGAAATTATCGAACCGACGGGCTGGCAATTTGTCGTCGAATTCCTCCATCATATCCCAAGGTCCGTCACCGACACCCACCATAATGATAGCTACAATAAAAAAATCAGACACACAAGCGTTAGATCCCTGAAGTGACAACATCTACGCAAAACTTACAGATGGGCCAATTCGACGCCTCCACAATCGCATCACGTGTAGCTTCTTCATTCGTCACTTGTCCATCAGCAACGATCACCAAAATGTGGTATCCTCCGTTTTGTTGAACAGCTCGGATGGTCTCTTTGATCACCGGTGCGAAATTGGTCGGTCCCGACAGCTTCAGCGTGGGTGTGATCTCATTGTAGCGACGCAGAACCTCCTCAAATCCGTGGCAGCCTCGGCCTTGCGTAAATGGGAAGCAACTGTTCCCCTTCGTCGACAAGTCACCAAACCCGAACGCGGGGATAACGTTGTCATCGTCAAAAGCTTCCAACACACGCCCGATCACAGAGATGACACTCTATAGCATCGCACAAAAATCCACACCGTTAGCATTACTTTACTAAACTATTGTATGATGATCATACCTGGTATGGGTTCATGAAGACCCCGGATGGATCGATTTCATGCAGACATCTCCCTCCAAGACTCTTCTCCCCAGTCCACTGCAAAAAAAAAGTTTAGAGAAATTTGGACATTTCCAACAGCGACGAAATGAAAAATACCTGGTTCGACTTGGTGAAGTCAACCTGCAACATAACCCGTTAGCGACTTGTTGGGGTCGAATCCAGTTGCAATGCTGCGACTTACGCCCACGACGAGGTCCGACGATTCGAGCCCTGCTTTGCTGGTTCACCACACACAACAACCCCGTTATAAAATTTGAAGCTTATTGGAACTAATGTGGATAATACGGACCGCAGGTCGCGCTGTACTTCGGCTGCAATCGCGCCCATAACAAGAACAAATAAATGATGTTTTTTAGAGACTGTGGAATTCAGTTAGTAGGCGCAGTTGTAGCAGGCAGACCGATGGTCTCGTAGCGGTCCGGGATGGGGCGGAAAGTCGAGCGCTTGGCCTGCGGTGCCGCCGGGATGAACGAGGCCGACGGGTCGTCCGCGCTTTCCTTGCTGTTGCCACACCCCATCGTATGTCTCGACACTTGCGCGCAGAGAATTCATCTGAAATTTATTTTCGTCGTCATTTATCTGCTACGAGAACTCTGTCAACCCATTTGCCTTTGTGGCTTGGAATGATTGCTCCCTTCTCAATAGACGGCCACACAAAACGGCGCAAACATTTCGAGCCGCAAAGGCAAATGGTTGACAGAGTTCTCGTAGCAGATAAATGACGACGAAAATAACTTGCAGGAGCATGTGACACGAAGGTTGGCCGTCGCCGACACGGTCTGATGAAAGGTGAGAAGAGAGGAAGGTTGAGGCTTAAACGACTTGATGAGTAGCTTGTAAATTGCGAAGTGAAATTGCTATTCATGTTTAAAGCGGTCCCTAGTTCGTGGCACCCGAAGTGCCCACTACGTCTAGCCACCTTACAACAGTGCACGTCCAAGTGCACGAACTGCATCTCCATGATGCAGAATGTGGGAAAACATGCATGGAGTCAGAAACGCGACCAGCTCACTGTGCAAGTCGATGTTGTGCAGCAACATCGAGTGCACTCCTGCATCCACGCCATCACTGCTGTCGCGATTGTCGCTCCCACCTGCAACCACGCCGTCTGGACTCCGAGTTGTTTATGTCGCCAACCGCAACTCTATGACGTCGGCGACTTCATCTTCAACAAGTGCCACTGCAACCCAAGAGATCCCGATCAAGGATGGGGGTATATTACTAAGGAAGAAGCCCAGCTCCTAACGATCCTACGTACAAGGGACTGGACGTCTGACGCGCTTCAAGACCTGCTTGAGACTGACTCAAACACAGCCAGAAGCTACTCGAACGCCAACATCGCTCCTCTACAACTTTCAACGTCGAATAAAGACACGCATGAATATGGCCAAGACGTCCAAGACCTAGCGGAAAAATCGGATCGAATTCGACTCGATGATGATTTGTGTCGTGACTGAGGTGAAGAGTGTTGGTCGTTGAAGTTAGAGTCGGAGTGTAGGTCGCGTAGGTGGGAGTTGGTCTCGAGTGCGGGGTAGTTGGTGTATTTGATAATGAAAATGTCTGGCCTAAATGTGCATGCCTTCCTGTGCGCTTAGCTCGCACAGAGGCCTCCTTGATGTTTTCTGTATGTTTCTGTTTCTATGTGCCTATGTGTCCTGCTACCCTGCATGTTTCTTTGCTTTTCTTCTTTTCTTTTGCACGTTCGTAATATCTAGCTATATGTATGTAAACTGCGAACGGAGAGCCTTGCAGGCTGCCGTCGCAGCGACATGCTGCCTCTGGCTGCAAGCAAGCCAGAGCCTATGCGCCCACGCTCTCTGGATTGCTTGCTTGCTGGCCAAAGGCGGGCATGACAATTTGCGGATCGAAGACTCAGCGGACTCCTACGCATCTTCCGACCTCGGTACACCAAGGTCTCTCTCGATGACTGGATAAAGCTTATCGAAGCCAGGCGTCTAGGTTGTTGTACGTGTGCGAAAAACGTTTTCATAGACGACGTGTATTGAAAGCTTTGCTTGGGTGGAATAGTCCGTGTTCGAGTCAACGTCACAAACGATTCGGGAGCTTACTTTGCTTCTGTCATCCACTTGGCAGCTCAGATTGTAGCGCTAGCAAGCGCGGCCATGAGCGGCTTTGCTACAGTCACGTATACAACGATATTAGACGAAGCAACTTGGCACAAAGGAATTGATAGCTTTTTGATTAATCAACAGCGAACGTAAGAGGAAGAAAAAGATCCGTGTTGCTGCCATGGGTGTTTGGCTAGTGACGACGCTGGCGGCGGCGTAGGGGTTGCCCAGCAGCAGCAGCAGCAGCAGCAGCAGCTTGTGCCCTTGCTTCTGCAGCCTGCTCTAGTGCAAAGTCCACTTGCTCCTGCTGAATGATCGGGTCCACAATGTCGAAGAGGTTGAACTGAACAGGATCGTTGAAGCCAGCAGGGAGAATAGCACCGTGAGGAATCCCCAGCAAGCGCCAAGGGTCAAACTGCACGACGGTGTTGTTGTCGATGGGCGCGTGCTGCATGTCAGGATTCTCAAATTGCCCGTCCACGATGGAGTCCAAGCGGTACTCACGAACGCGCAGTCTCCGGCTGATGCGAATGCAGAGAACGTATTCCACGCCCGGGCATTGCCGCCACGCATCGGCCTTCTCGTTTAAAGTAACAAGACGTCTTCGTCCAGCTTGTCCCTGTTGCCCTTGTTGCCCTTGTTGTCCAGCTTGGCCCTGTTGTCCTTGCTGTCCAGCCTGCCCTCGCTGTCCAGCTTGCCCTTGTTGTTGTATGCGGCCCCCCCAGCCTTTAGACACCCCAATCTCCACTTTCAGCGTGTGGAACTTTGCCCAGGAAAATCCCGGTGGAAGCACTGCTCCAGGAAGGCCTTGACGAGGACCGAAGCTGGCGTCTGGCTCGAGGTGGGCTATTAGAGCATTAATGTCGTCCGGCAAGGTCGCACGGTTGCCGATAAATGCCGCTCCATGATGCGCCAAGTGAGTTCTACCAGTCCCGGTTGCCTCGGTAATCGCATGTCTGACGCCATCGACAAGGTTTTCGTGCAGAGTCCCCGGCAACTCGACAATGAAGACCCTGTCGTCCCACCACGCCATCCAGCGCGACCCCAGCGCTTGCTGCTCGGACTGGACGTAGCGATTCCAGTCGTCTCGGGTCGCCGCACACAGCTCGAACGGGGCCCCATCGCTGCCGTCTGGAGGATTCAGCACATTCTCCACGAGGGCCCAATCCAAGCTGCGCACGGCGTTATTGGTGCGGCGTACACCCGAGTTCCGCATGGGTAGTGCCTCGGTTGACCTGGAGTCGCTCCCAACCGCCACACTCATTTCGGCGGCGGGTCCCAGACGTGAGAGAAGAGGAGACGAACGGAGTCGGATGGAGGAAGGCCCGACACGGAAGAATGGAAAGTGACGCTGCAGGACTGCGAAGGCATCCCTCGTGGAACGCCGCCACCTACGACCGAGGGTAAGCAAACGAGTGTAGAACTTCTACGCTTCTGCTGGAAGCCAGGTGCTCTGGCGGTGGTGTCTCCACTGCAGTCTCCGTCACTGGAGCCGTATCGGGGTTCGGCATCGCTGTTGCTGAGGGGATCAACGACAACCTCATCTCCGACGGCTATGTCAGCATTGCACCAGGTGAGAAGCACCAATGGGGCAAAATGAGTCTCTCGCTCTGGCAGCAGGGAACCTGTGTGCGCACCACCATCGTTGACGAGACGACCGTCACCACCGACACGATGTACATGCGTCCGATCTTCAGTGGCGCCACCGACAACTCCAACATCGATCATGAAATCCAGTTCTGGATCGACAAGTTCGGCCTCGAGTCGAACACGGTGAAGGGCTCGACGGAGCAGCAAGAACGACGCAACCTGCGCAAGAACAGGAACGGCGATGATGACGATGGACAGATCGTCTACTTCTATGGCAACGGGACCAACACGTACGACCCGAACCACGCCAACTAAGTGCACCTGGTAGAGACAGTTGCCACCAGAGCTTTGCTCAGCTTGATGTTTGAGTAATTTTTTTAATTTCAAAACAAATACATTTTTTGGCAGTTGAAAGACACACAAAAGCAATACTCAGATCCGCAAAAGAGAGCTGTTAACTGTGCTACTGCTGGAGCATTCCAAGCTGACGGATCATCTTGTACTGTTCTGCAACACAGGAGAGCAAAACACGGTGTCAAGATATTGCAACCCGGCGTTCAAAAACCTAGGTCACTAGCAAGTACAGGTTAATCGTACCGGGGATTTCCATCAGTGCCATGATGGCGAAACCGGCCTCGGGGTTCTTCTTGTTCATTTGCATCACCGAGTTGTACTCAACGAACTGGAAATTATCGAACCGACGGGCTGGCAATTTGTCGTCGAATTCCTCCATCATATCCCAAGGTCCGTCACCGACACCCACCATAATGATAGCTACAATAAAAAAATCAGACACACAAGCGTTAGATCCCTGAAGTGACAACATCTACGCAAAACTTACAGATGGGCCAATTCGACGCCTCCACAATCGCATCACGTGTAGCTTCTTCATTCGTCACTTGTCCATCAGCAACGATCACCAAAATGTGGTATCCTCCGTTTTGTTGAACAGCTCGGATGGTCTCTTTGATCACCGGTGCGAAATTGGTCGGTCCCGACAGCTTCAGCGTGGGTGTGATCTCATTGTAGCGACGCAGAACCTCCTCAAATCCGTGGCAGCCTCGGCCTTGCGTAAATGGGAAGCAACTGTTCCCCTTCGTCGACAAGTCACCAAACCCGAACGCGGGGATAACGTTGTCATCGTCAAAAGCTTCCAACACACGCCCGATCACAGAGATGACACTCTATAGCATCGCACAAAAATCCACACCGTTAGCATTACTTTACTAAACTATTGTATGATGATCATACCTGGTATGGGTTCATGAAGACCCCGGATGGATCGATTTCATGCAGACATCTCCCTCCAAGACTCTTCTCCCCAGTCCACTGCAAAAAAAAAGTTTAGAGAAATTTGGACATTTCCAACAGCGACGAAATGAAAAATACCTGGTTCGACTTGGTGAAGTCAACCTGCAACATAACCCGTTAGCGACTTGTTGGGGTCGAATCCAGTTGCAATGCTGCGACTTACGCCCACGACGAGGTCCGACGATTCGAGCCCTGCTTTGCTGGTTCACCACACACAACAACCCCGTTATAAAATTTGAAGCTTATTGGAACTAATGTGGATAATACGGACCGCAGGTCGCGCTGTACTTCGGCTGCAATCGCGCCCATAACAAGAACAAATAAATGATGTTTTTTAGAGACTGTGGAATTCAGTTAGTAGGCGCAGTTGTAGCAGGCAGACCGATGGTCTCGTAGCGGTCCGGGATGGGGCGGAAAGTCGAGCGCTTGGCCTGCGGTGCCGCCGGGATGAACGAGGCCGACGGGTCGTCCGCGCTTTCCTTGCTGTTGCCACACCCCATCGTATGTCTCGACACTTGCGCGCAGAGAATTCATCTGAAATTTATTTTCGTCGTCATTTATCTGCTACGAGAACTCTGTCAACCCATTTGCCTTTGTGGCTTGGAATGATTGCTCCCTTCTCAATAGACGGCCACACAAAACGGCGCAAACATTTCGAGCCGCAAAGGCAAATGGTTGACAGAGTTCTCGTAGCAGATAAATGACGACGAAAATAACTTGCAGGAGCATGTGACACGAAGGTTGGCCGTCGCCGACACGGTCTGATGAAAGGTGAGAAGAGAGGAAGGTTGAGGCTTAAACGACTTGATGAGTAGCTTGTAAATTGCGAAGTGAAATTGCTATTCATGTTTAAAGCGGTCCCTAGTTCGTGGCACCCGAAGTGCCCACTACGTCTAGCCACCTTACAACAGTGCACGTCCAAGTGCACGAACTGCATCTCCATGATGCAGAATGTGGGAAAACATGCATGGAGTCAGAAACGCGACCAGCTCACTGTGCAAGTCGATGTTGTGCAGCAACATCGAGTGCACTCCTGCATCCACGCCATCACTGCTGTCGCGATTGTCGCTCCCACCTGCAACCACGCCGTCTGGACTCCGAGTTGTTTATGTCGCCAACCGCAACTCTATGACGTCGGCGACTTCATCTTCAACAAGTGCCACTGCAACCCAAGAGATCCCGATCAAGGATGGGGGTATATTACTAAGGAAGAAGCCCAGCTCCTAACGATCCTACGTACAAGGGACTGGACGTCTGACGCGCTTCAAGACCTGCTTGAGACTGACTCAAACACAGCCAGAAGCTACTCGAACGCCAACATCGCTCCTCTACAACTTTCAACGTCGAATAAAGACACGCATGAATATGGCCAAGACGTCCAAGACCTAGCGGAAAAATCGGATCGAATTCGACTCGATGATGATTTGTGTCGTGACTGAGGTGAAGAGTGTTGGTCGTTGAAGTTAGAGTCGGAGTGTAGGTCGCGTGGGTGGGAGTTGGTCTCGAGTGCGGGGTAGTTGGTGTATTTGATAATGAAAATGTCTGGCCTAAATGTGCATGCCTTCCTGTGCGCTTAGCTCGCACAGAGGCCTCCTTGATGTTTTCTGTATGTTTCTGTTTCTATGTGCCTATGTGTCCTGCTACCCTGCATGTTTCTTTGCTTTTCTTCTTTTCTTTTGCACGTTCGTAATATCTAGCTATATGTATGTAAACTGCGAACGGAGAGCCTTGCAGGCTGCCGTCGCAGCGACATGCTGCCTCTGGCTGCAAGCAAGCCAGAGCCTATGCGCCCACGCTCTCTTGTAATGGGTCGCTGTTTACAACAGTCCCCAAAACACGGCACGCACGCTTGTGCGGTTGAGGAAGCGTTCCCGACTTGGAGGGAAGTCCCGACTCCCGACTTGGAGGGAGGAAGGCGACTTGAGTACTTGAGGGAAAGTTTGCAACTGCATTGAAATGAGCTTATTGTTCCTGAATCTATGAATAAAACCACTAGGGGCCCTTGAGGATAAAAGTGATTTAACCTACGCATGCAGTATAAAACCTTGGGTTGAATCAGGTTGAACTTGAAGATTCTCCTTCGAAGAATCTTCCTGCCGCGTGGCGTCTTGTGATTGGCCACAAGAACTCAAGTGACACGCCGGCCTTGTTACCAAATAATGTCCCAGGTGAGGAACCATCATCATGCACAAAGAAGTGCAGAGAACACTTGGCGTAATCACTGATTGTGCCATGGGTGGATGTGAGCAAACATTTGACCATGTTTGCGCCACCTTTACCTCCATGACAGCAGTGTGTGAACCGCACCAATCTGTGATCGCATAACCAATGTAATAGGCCAGAGGGGCCCATTACACTGCCCTGACTGATAGCTGCTGCTATCTTGTGTTGCAATCCTTTGAAGTGGCAACTGAGCTCGCGCGACAGTTCTGTCGACATCACACGGTGGTAATCTTGAAACAAGTTGTAGAACGCCGAACGATGACCTTGGTATATTGAAAAGCTATGGTGATTTCCATTCTTCTTCTTCATTGATATAACCCACGTCATGAAATCGCGTGCAGCAATTCGATCAAAATCAATAGGGGGGTTATTGAGAGCCGAAGACAATGCTTGTTTTAGTGAAGGCCGACTTGCTGTGCCACGTGCATGGTAAGTTATGCAGTTTGCAAGGGAGTCCAGCACCAACACCCGCTTGGTCTTGAGCATCCACTGTAGGAACCGAATAGTAGAACTGGAGTAGGACGCGCGTGAACTTGACGAAATCGTGCTGGCACGTGCATCGGTAACTTCCTCTTCCGACGCCACCAAATCAACTGCTGTTTCGCCTTCCATTGTTCCAGGAGTGGCGTCCTGCGAATTCTGTTGGGGTGGACATCAATGCTGAAACATATGGAGGATTGTATGCAGCACGAAAAGTCGCTTATCCGAAGTCTCAGGACAATCCATCCTGATACTGTTGCTAGAATGGCTACCTGTATCCGGTGATTTCCGGGCATTTACAAATACAACTTGCCGTATTTAGCGCTTAAAATGTCGGCAAACTATCTGCGAGCACAATTTTTAAACTAACAAAAGCAGATTAAAATGTTTCTAGAAGGCAATTGCGCAAATCTGAAGATTTGTGCAATTATTTGTCAAGCTGCTCGTTAGGGTGAATGAATCCTGCGAGCCGCCTTACAACAACACACAGCGCACCGGGCTGATAGAGCGGCTCGGTAGCAGGACGTTGCTGTCAACAGCTCAGAAATTATATATTTCACCTTCTGCACGCAGCAACGTTGACGACTGCACGCGTTGCAGCCTCCGCATCACGCAACCGAATCTCACCATGGTCTCACTGATCGCGTTGCCTCGACATTCAGGAGCTATCATGTACCAACGAGCCACTCCCCAGGTCCAGATTCGGTGGCCACGTTCCAAGTCCCGCCCAATGGCATTTTGGTCGTCAGCATTGAGCACAACTTGCATAGTACTTCAAGTACCTTGTGGACAAAGCATGTGTTGAGACCCTCACATGACCCCAACGATCTGTCTTTCCCAGCCGGTTCTTAATCTAAATATCGCAGCCATCTGACGAGTATGTGTCGCTGTGGAGTAGAGATACCTGCACACTCGATACGATACGAGCAATTCGAGTTCCAAGTATTTGGCTGCCCAGCCACGAAGCCCCGTCACCTCGAACGCTGTCTTGGACACTTACACATCGCCCATTCGATCCCGCAGAGATTCGGGCGGCATATTTCCTGCATCTGAGAGCTCGGCACGACTTGCTATCGCACGCTGCTTTTACCGCGATGGGGATCGTCTCTCGTGGCGGCACTGACTTGACCAAGGTCAACTCAACCATCAACAAAGATTCAATCCTCGACGTGATGGAACCGTCTCAACGATACAGAGATCCCGGGGGTCCAGCCCAGCCCAGCCTCAGCTTTGCCGTACTAAGAAGCAGAACCAGATGGGGCATTCTGCCTCTCTAGCCCTCGTCGAGAACGTGGTCAAATCACTATAAACTACAGAATAGCGCCGCCGTCGCGTTTGCAGATGTGGTGCGTCTGACTATGGGGATAGTCTCCACAGACGATCTCATTCCTCAATCTTCCTCTCCATGGTCAAGGTGGTCGTCTCCCTCTCTGCTGCATTGGCAGCCGCTGTTGCCATCAATTGGGCTTCCGCCGACGTGACCCAGGTCCACCTGGGCGTGTCGAGCTCTGTCGTCGACTGTGCCAATGGCATCGCGGTGTCTTTCGCTTCGGACGAGGCCAAATCGTACCCGGTCTCCGCTACAGCAACCGGGGGTTCGACCGTCAAAGCTGACAGCACCTTCGTCAACTACTCGGTGTCGGAGCCCGAGTACAATTACACGTATGCATCGCCGTACCTGCACACGGCATTGCTGTGCGACCTCGCAGAGACGACGAAATACTCGTACACAATCGGAGACTCGGCGTTCACCGGGTCGTTCGTGTCGCTGCTGCACCCTGGCTCAGATTCAGAGGAGACTATCCTCGGCATTATCGGAGACCCTGGCGACACGACGTCTTCCGAGACGACATTCGCTGAGCAGGCCAAGACGTTCGAGGGCAAACCCATCCAAGCCCTCGTAATTGCTGGAGACTACTCGTACGCCAATGGGCAGCACTTGCAATGGGACAATTGGTTCCGAGAGCAGCAAAACTTGACGTCGGTTTACCCTCTCACGGGCATCAACGGCAACCACGAGACCATCACGTCTTCGGGCCACTTGAACTTGCCTCCGTATCCGGAGGACATGGAACTGGAAGCCGAGAACTACTTGGGCTACCTCAATCGCGTGTACACACCGATCTCGGAGGATGCCAAGACGAAAAAGCACACGTGGTTCTCCGTGGACATCGGACTAATTCACTGCGTGTTCCTGGACGACTACACGGGTTCAAGTGGCACTAACACAATGGTTGTCGGCACGGAGCAGTGGCTGAATGACCGCAACGCGCAACTCGAATGGGTCAAGTCGGACTTGGAGAATGTTGACCGCAGTGTCACCCCGTGGGTCGTCGTGTTCAAGCACAACCCGTTCTACAACACGTGGAGCAACCATCAGTGCCAATGCTCGTCCACGATCTTCGAGGTGGACAACGCAGACGCCGACAAGTGCTGGAACGGAACCTACTTCTCGGGAACTGTGTACTCGGAGCCACAGTGCGGTCTGATGGCCAAATTTGAGGAAGTTTTCTCGGCTAACAAGGTGAACGCCATGATCACTGGCCACGTCCACGCGTATGAACGTACGGCCAAAATCTACAAGAACAAGGTGGACGACAATAACGGAATCTACCACGTCACCACTGGATCAGGTGGCAACTACGAGGGTCACGCCGGTCCTCGGATTTCGTCGTCACTCATCCCGAGCTGGTCGTTGGCCTCAAACAATGTCACATTCGGCGGGTCTCGAGTCATCGCCACGCGCGAGTCTTTCCGCTTCCTGTGGTTTGCCAACGACATCAGCACGAAAGAGGCGGTGCCCACCGATGGCTTCACGATCTTCGCCAACGGATCCGACATCACCACGTGGCCGCAGACCAATGCTTCGACATCGACCAATTCCACGTCGTCGAACTCAACAACGACGACCAATGCCCCGGACACCGACACTATTACTTTGGAGCCCGAGGTCGCTGAGACCACTGCTAGTAGGCGCGTTTGTTAACCCATTAATGAGAGGCCCTAGTTGAAGCTGGTGCTTGTCTGCTTGCATCCTCCCTTGTCAGCCTAAATCAGAGCGAAGGGCCATACCCAAATTCTCGCCATGGGGTGTTCATCGAGTCGAGAGGCGTCTGTGGGAGGGAAGAAGTACACGAAGCTGTCTGGCTTCCGGCCTATTCCAGACCGATACGTCGCTTGGGTGGGTTCGGGTGACAGGGTTACACGGAGTGGGTGTCTTGCCGCTTTCCACTTTGAAGCGCAGGGAGATCTGCCATTGTTCAATTCGCCTTCTGCGGTCAACATCCCTCCTGCCTCCATGGATTCGTTCGCTACCGACCCCAGCATCGTCGAGCCCCTGCCAGAACTCGCGGTCGCATGGAGACCGCCTGGTCAAGTCGACATTGAGCAACGCGCCGCCGCGAACCATCGTCGCACCCTTCTTCGAGGAGCCAACAGCGCCCTAGTGTTCTCAACCGTGACGTACCCACTGAGGCGCATTTGTCCGAATCATGACATCCGGGACGCGCTCGAACAACGTGCTGTGGCTCTACAGCAGATCCGCATAGAGGCAATGTTCGTCATGAACTTCCACTGCTGCCGCCTGTTCGAGCACCATCGGCGTAGCCACCCGAACTACCCAGTAGTACCGGCAAGATCTCGCACGATGGAGACAGCCCTACAGCTGAACCAAGCTACGTTCTACCGGTGCTGCACTGCTGTCTTTGGTGACGAACAGATGCGCGCGCCAAGGGTTTCGACCAACGCTGCACTGGAGGAGTCCATCAACGTCTACAAAACTACGCGATCGAGGGTCATGTCGTACATACCACCTACGCTCTTCTATTCAAGCTCCGCTATCAAAGAACTGGCGAATGACATGCTCGTCGCGGCGAGGCAACACACTCGAACAAACTTCGAGGCGCGGCTTGTCAACTTCATTAGCCTGCAGCTTGCGTATCCACGGGGAGCAGCTGAGGCCATGGTCGCTCGACTAAAGTCAAGTCCTGAAGACCTCACGGACGTCGAGAAGCAATGGCTTGAGTGGCTAGAACTGCCTCCTACAGCTGCGAACATCGCTAGCCACGAAGTGCTATTTCTCGGCAAGCTGTACGACATGCTGAAGGTAATGGAAGCAATGCACGACCAAGACGAGATCCCGAAAGGGTGCCGGCTCTTTACGTTGCTGCCACAGCCCGCCTCCTGTGTGCCATCGTTCTTCCCGGTCACTACAGAGGTGCTCTACCAAGTCGCAAGGCAAGTTTTGGCAACTACGGGTAAGGACGTTTTTGGGCTTTACAAGTCCACGAACTCTCGTGGACAACGGACTTATGCCACGCCTACGGAGTTCCAAGAAGTACGCGAGCGAATGTGGACCACGGTGTTCAACCTCGGAGACTGCGTCAGCCGTACTGCGGACCAACGGATTGGCGTTCCAAGGCGCAACTTCGAGTATCAGATCTCCACGAATGGCTACAGTGCTGCTGTGCTGACGTCAATTCCTGCTCCTCTTGAACGACCTGCTCTTTCTCCGAAGTATACGCCACATACATTGATCGGGATTGACCCAGGTCTACGGATGATGCTGACGGCATACAGCCGTCCTATGCTGGGCTTTGTCTGCAACCCACCGGAAGAGCCATGCTCCATGCCCGGTTGGTGCAGTACCTGTCCAGGCCACGTTGGCGGCAGACGCCATGGCAAGAAGCGCAGCAGGAACCGCCGTCGTCGCCACCGACGCAAGAGACGCAGCAGAGCGCACTGCGATGTGGAGGGGTGGTGCGAGATCTGTCACAGGCATCACCCAAAGCATCGTCCGCGGAAACACGGCGTCAGGCGCCGGACTCACTTCCTGCACGACAATGCTCACGTCCTACAAGGCACGTCCCGAGAGTACCGACACATGAGTCGTGTCGAGCACCATGCATTCTGGTTCGAAAACCTGAAGAAGAGGTATCCGCGCTATGGTGCGTTTGTGAAGGACATGCCATCGCTCAAGACTTCGTCGTCGGCGTCCCTGCTCTCTCGTTACGAGCACATGTGGAAGAACATCAGCGCCATGTTGGAATTCTGCGCTCTCAAAGGGTTTCGAAAGTGGAGGTTCACGGTGTCGCGATTCAAACGCAAGGCCGTCGCAAAACTCGCCAAGCGTGTCGTCCCGACCGTGGACCGTGACGTGTGTGTAGCTCTCGGAAAATGGAGCAGTCAGACCCATCTCGCGGGCCATATGCACGTCCCGCTCAAGCGGTTCGCGCTTGAACTCTCTCGCCGTGCAACCCTCGTCATGGTCGACGAATTCCGTACCAGTTATCTTTGCCCCGAGTGCTCACGTCCGATGGTGGACATGCCGTTCAAGATCCCCGGTACGACGAAAACCAAAAGGTCGAGAAATGTGCGGGTCTGCGGAACTATAGTGTGCAGAGCGAACTACTGGGAGCGTGACACCAACGCCGCGAAAAACTTGTGGCAGCTAGGACTCCTCCAAGTCACCCACCGGCCTCGAACTCCACAGTTCTGCAGAGGATACCGAATCGACTAAGGCGACTGAATTCAACCAACGTGGGAACGGGACCCTGAGAAGGACCTCAAACGAAGGCCCACTCGGTAAACGGGCTGCTGGGGAGCGAAAGATGGATTGCCTTGATTCGTCGGTAGCCCAGTCCGAACGTAAAGATCTCTCGAGATCATGCCTAGTGAACATAAGGTTCTAAGCAGTTTTCGTCAAAACTGGTGTTTGTTTATGATACAACAGCAATAGATATATGGGCTCGCGAGGTGCGCCGTGCTAAGAGCGTTCCCCGCCCTAACGTAGCTCAAGCTTTCTCTTCGCCTTCGGATGCGGGATGTTCGCTGGCTGTGTGGAACTCTCCGTCTTCTTCGAGGTGCTGTCCACGTTCTTGCGGTTTGACGTTTTCGTGGGAGTAACAAATCTCGAGTACATCTTGGTAGTTTTCTCCGCGCTATCAGGTGCTGCTTGGTGTCGAGGTATGTCCGTGGGTTGCAAGGCATTCGCCACTTTCTTTGCAGGTTTTGTGGGGGTAACGAAAGCCGTCGACTCTTTCTCGCTCCGGTCATCAACTTGGGTATTCTGTCGTTGAGGAACGTCCTTCCGTTCAGTAACCATCTTCTTGGTAATGTGCAATCTCTCAGGACTGCCCTCTTTCGCGGGGGTGACAGGCTTCGCCTCGGCAGGTTTCTTACTCCGTCCCTCGGATTCCAGCTTTGTTGCCTCTTCGAGTCGAGTTGCCCACATCGTACGGTTCCGCTCCACGTTGGCCAAACAACCTTCCAGTCCGGCCAACATCCCTCCCATTGCACGCCACAGAGGGAATGCACAGGAATCGACGAATGCCAAGTTCACACGCGAGAATTCTGGAGAATCCGGCCGACCACCCATGAAAGTTGTCGCCGAAATCCCTAGCTCAATCTCCTCAGCGTGCTGATCATTGAACTCTTGAAGCAGTCTGGTAGTCCAGCGGAAGTGCTGCTCGCACGTTTGAGTTGGTCCCGAGATATCTGCCGAGTGAACCACTGCGTCCACGAGAAGCTCGCGCAAAGACTCATCATCGTTTCGACTTCCTCGGGCTTGCGCTTCATGCAGCTTGGCAACAATGCTCGCGTGACGGTGCATGTCTGTAGCAAGAATCGCACGGATGATACGCTTGCGAACAGCGCGACGACTACCAGCAGTGTCACTTGACCCGTCCTCAAGACCAGCAAGAACGTCGTTGCCAGGACGTCGCATGGTATCGAAGCAAGCAGCGGCGTGCATGTTTTCCAACACCGAGTGATCGTTGTAACGACGAGCGAGACGCGAGCTGCTCCTAACGTGGAAGTCATTGGTGCGAGCGTCATGGCCCATGTCGTGGCAAAAAGCAGCCACAAAAACAGCAAGACGCTCCCGTGGAGCAAGAATCAGCTCACCACAACGTTTTTGACGGCTCCTTTCATTCGCTTGCGCCTTGGTAGTTGGGCCCACTCCAAGAGCAGTGGAGGCGGGTATCAGCGACGGAGCCAATTTTTTGCTCTGGGCAGTAAGCATGAGGAACGTCATGTGCAGCGTCGCGAAGGCATGGTACGTGTTGTGATACGGCACGTCGAGATACTGGCCCTGAACACTGTGCAAGAATCGGCGCAGCGTGGCTTCAGGTAGCGCAAACCCGTCCATAAGTTCGTGCAGCTCGAACATGTCAACTGCGAGATCAATAAGCTGCGCCGGCGAAAACTGGTACGGATCGAGATCCCATTGCAAGACGGGACTTTCAGCTCCTTGACCACCTGGCGCGAGGCCGATGCTACCTGATAGCGATAGTGAGGATAACATTCCACACCCGCCACTGCTGCTCAAGAAGCAGCCTTCGTGGTACGATGTAGCAGCGACAACTGCTGCGGCATGATCGAGGTCGTTCACAACGGACGGAAGACGCGAGCGAGGTCGTCGACGGCGGCGCACTGGAGACGCTGTGGTGTACTGCGACAGGAACGTCCGGGTCACGTGGTTCTCAGTCTCGCTGTCGCTGCTTTCGCTGTCCTCGTACGACGGTGATTCAAACACCAACTCCCAGGCACGGCGTTCCACCAGGGCTGATAGTTCCACGCAGATTGCACGCAGCACTTGCTCGTCTTCAGCATCAAAGCCCACGGTCTCGCCATTGGGACTTGTTTTGTTGACAGCATAGAACACACCGATAACCGGACGGTCGTCATCACCATCGTCGTCGGTGCTGCTGCTCGTACTGAAGCTGCTACTGCAGCGGCGTCCAGATCTTCCAGACGCCCCTAAGAATGAGAACGGTGTAGATGACGACGCTGACAACGATGGCTGCGCCTTAATCGGCACACACAACAGGCTGGAAGTCTTCGTGCCCATCAAGCGATCGTACTCGCTATCAAACTCTGGGTGGATACGCGCTTCGCGAACAAGACGCACAGCTGCACCCGTGGCAGCAACACGGCCTTGAAGCTTCTGACCGATAGGCAACGCGTAACCTCTCCAGTCAGCACCTACACGAGCAAACAACGAGCGACTTGGCGCATCAACCAAGAAGAGAGCACCATGTGAAGCACGCAGCGATCTACAAGCTGCAGCCTCAGCGAAAGCAAACACAGCTCCAGCCTGTTCACCAGGCATCGTTCCGGTAGCAGCAGGAAGACGCAAGGATAGAAGAGCGGCACTCTTTCGCTCGGCCGTTCGTGCTGCATCCAGACGCTGGGTATTCCGTAATGCAGATCCAACCTGCCGAGCGAGTCCTCGTGCGAGTTCTTCATCGTATCGGTCAAAGTAGAGCTTCTCGAGGCTTAAAGCTGATGCTTTTTGGTGGTCGTCCTGGGTATTCGAACGCTTGTCCAAGAGCTCCAAGACAGCAAGTACGGTGCCAGACGACGGGTCCTTTACGGGGACTGCAAGAATGGGTTTTGTGTGCTTTTCACGAGAAAGCGAATCCGCTTTGGTATCCCGCATGTTGACCACATTGCCACTACGCGCTGCTGCCATTGAAGCCGTACTGCCTGAGGATAACGGGACACGATATTCACCTTGCGTTGCGTTTCCAGGCGAGTAAAGCTCGTGGGTAAGCGGGTCTCTCAAATACACATTGCACTCTGCAATACGGAACCAAGCCTTCTGTACGATGGCTCGCGCCGCTGTAAGGAGCATCGCTGTAGGCTTGGGTGAGCGTTCAAGTTCACGGAACAACAAGTCTGAAAGCTCCAGTAGAGCTTGCGTTTTGACTTGAGCCTTGTTGGCAGCATCTTCAAGCACCAAGCGTTGTAGAGAATTCCCCACGTGTTGACACACAACGCTGCAGAGCTCCACATCGCACTGACGAAATGCTCCACTGCTACCACGCTGTGCTCCTCGAGTCCCATAGAATACCACGACGCTGTTGACTTGATGATTTTTGCTCGGATCAAACATCGGCACACAAAGCACATCGCCATCGAATAGAGGCTCTGCAGTTGAAGCCGCTCGTCCAATAACGCCTTGACCCATTAGCACGGTCGACACCTTTGTCCTAAAACCAGCGCCGGCAAGGCGAGCCCAAAGTGTGCTGGCGTCCCGGTCGTGTGCGAATACTGTCCATCCATCGACTCCAAGAGCTCTCTGCAAGAAATCGAGCAGTAGCAATGGGGCCTCCTCCGAAACACCAGCTACCCCACTAGAGCGACGACATATACTCGAGATTGGGCCATCCCTTCCAGCGACAAAAGCTTCAATTGGCGCTGCAGCTCTCAGCAGTGCTCCAACAAACCCACAAAATACGCGTAGTGGTTCACTCGTCGACTTGAACGATCGAAAAGCCAGCGAACAGTCCGACTCGCAGTCTCCTAGCCACGTCGTGATATCCTGAACCTCATGACGTGAATTAAACACTTCCACAACAGCTCGAACTCGATCGCTACAGTCGACGAGAGGCATACACAGGTACGACTGAGTCATCAACAATTGGTTAGTGTTACGTTCCACCTTTGAATCCCAGCCTAGTACACGGCGTACCTGTAGATGTTTGCATTCTTCCGGAGGATCCACCTTTGCATGTGCACAAGCTTTCGCAGTTGAAAAGAACGTCGGGTGATGGCAAAAATCTCTCGCTTTTCGTCTCGCAGCTGCAGTCCCTGACTCTGTCGAATTCTGCTCCACTACCTGACGAATCTCTCGACCGTCGAACTCAATCACCGACGACGACGAGACTTCAAAGCTCAGCACGCAATGCTCCGCATCCAGCAGGTTCAAAAACTGCTCCCGAACTGCCAGCAACGTATCAAGTGGACAGTCCTTCGACGCTGGGGCTGAAATCCATCCAACACAAGCATCCACCAGCGACTGCTGAGCTGAAGAGAACCGTCGAGTGTGTTTGTACGAGAGTTCCCGCGCTAACCTTTCGATACAAAACATATCACCACCAAAGCAAAGTAAGTCAGTTACTCTACAAATTCAGAAAGACAAGAGAATGAAATGAAAGTTCAGTGCACGAACAACTGACCGTCGAGTAACACGCACATGGGTGCGCAGTATATTCCACCGCCGTTGCGCGCGTTCACGTCCTCCAGTGTCGCCCCGGTCCAACGTCCCGCCCAAGCCATTGGCAGGTGGACGATGCCGCGACGCGCTGGAACTGTTGCTGCTGGTTGAGCGACCGACTGCTCTTGAGTTGCTGCGTCGGACCTTCGCAGCCGCCGACGCGGGCGTGGACGTCATGCTGCAGAGTCGGAATGAGGCGCCACCAGCTCCCGCCGTCACCGCCTCGGTTCTTTCAGTCAAGTGTGTCTCCGCCGTGTGCCGCGGCGATTTGGGATGGGGTATGGGCGGGGCTGCGACTGGGGCTGATAGAGCCACCTGGCCAGGGCCTCTCCTGCGACCCCAAGTGTCTCGGATCCCGACGTACAGACTATGCATGCCTTCAAGCGCTCAGCTCAAGCGATGCATCCGGCAGGCCGAAATCAGAATGGGGCGGAAGTGAATTGTCGCCGACCAAAAGCTTACGGCGGAACGAAAACCCACCGAGCGAACAAGCGTCCAGACCTGCAAGTGCTTGCACTGACGATAGAGATTTTCTCACGGTCCTTCCCCTTCCTTCTCTCTCGCGTTCTGAGCCGATGCCTTGTTCTCGCTTCTAACAACTAAGCGGTTTCGAGCCTTTCGTGACGAATTGGCAATCGCTGCCGTTTTCCAGCCACGGACAACGGAGGAGGCGTGGATCCAACGCAGCTGAGCATTGCTATCTGTTGGCGACGGCTCTAGCAGAGTCATTCACAACAAGCACGACGCGCTTGTGACACTTCGACCAGACAGCGGCGATGGCGAGAGTCACCTATACCTCGCACTCGATCGCGCGGTGAAATTTAAAATGCTACAATACGATGCCGCGATTGGCGGACAATACGAGGTTATACCAGCAAATTCGTACTAGGGCCACTTCAACTTCAGGTTGCCTTGCGGACCATCGCGACGAGCGCTCTCGCCGCCGCCTTCATCCCCGTGAACCAACAATTTTTGGGCGCACCTGTAGTCAAATCTCCATCTGGGCACTGACTGTGATTGATTTTGGCGAGCTCCAGCTGGAAACTCGGACAGCAGGGCTGGACACACGGTGGCGTGCGGTGGACTTGATCCCAAACAACAAGTGCACGGCAGGACAAAACGGCTTCAGTTTCAATTGCTGCGCCCTTTATTTCATGGTCGCCGCGGGCATCACTCTACATGTGCATCCTGGCGTCGTGGTGGCTACGAGTAGTAGTATCCAGTACATTACACCGCCAGTTTTTTCTTTCTGACCGTCATTTACCAACGAGCACTGCTCTGCGCCTTCCTGACCCTCAGCTGCTGAAAACGACGACACCAGCGCTAAGTAGCACCTGGTGCGAAGGAGGTCTCCTCCACACCTCCAAGCACCGCACACAGCAACAATAGGATTGCATCCAAAGGATGTTCATTCTAAAGAGAAAGATCATGGCATTACGAAAGAATAGTTCGCCCTCACCGCCGTTGGTGGAAGACAATGTGGCACGCCTTCATCACACCTTCATTTCCGTTTAGGTACCCGTTTAGGTACGATAGCGAGTTCTCTCCCTCTCTTCTTCCCCATTCCAGAATCGGCCGCCTCGAGGAAAGATGGTCAAGCTGTTCTGTGCGATCGTTGGTGAAGCGGGAAGTGCGTTCGAGGTGAAAATCGGCGATACTGAGTCGGTTTCCGCGTTGAAGGATGCGATCAAGGGGAAGAAGACGAACGACTTGAAGGATGTCGACGCGGACAAGCTGCAGCTCTTCCTGGCGAAGAAAGACGAGGGCCGCGGCGCGTGGCTGACGGAGGATGAAGCCGCAGCTGTGAGCTTCGATGAGCTTGGATCCCCGCAAGGCTTCAAGCTGATGAAGCCCTCGCTGTTTCTCAAGAATCCCAAGCACTTTGGAGCGAATTTTCGACCGGGTGAGGACCAAGTTCACGTGCTGGTGGTGGTTCCGAAGCAAGATGGTACCTCAAACGAGATGTCTGCAGCGACAACGCCACTGACGGTAGAGCAAGTGGAGATGTCAGTGAATAAGGTTCTCAGGGAACGAGATGAGAAGGCGTCTGCGTATTCGTTTTCCGATCTGAATACTGCGATGGAAGAGCGAATTGTCAAGAAGATGCGGTTGACCGAAAATATTCCTGATGTCAAGGAACCAGTCAATACTTCGATCGCCGGTTATTCGTGGATTCCGAAAATCGCGGAGAGCGAGGAGAGTCAAAGGGCTGGGTACATGGCGTACTTGCAGCAGCATTTGAAGACGCTGATAGATCGAGGAGACTTCTTGTTGGATGACATTGCGGGCGATAAATCAGTTCTCAACATCGTGGACCCAAGACTTCCGTTTGCTATGAAAGGCACAGCTGATGTATTGCTCATCAATCGAACATCGAAGAACCCACTGATTAAGCTGGCTGGGGTCAGCTTGGTGATCGAGCTCAAGAAGAAAGTCGAACCGGGCCATGTTCCTCAAGCGATTGGTCAACTTGTGAGCTGCAGCATGAAGGCGCCTCTCAACTGCTATCCGCTGAGTTTGTTGACGGATTTAAACGACCACTGGCATTTCTCTTGGTTCAGCGACAAGCACGTTCTGACCCAAGTTACGTTGCAGTATCCAAAGAACGCGTTCAGATTTGTCGAGGCAGCCGTACTGAGACGAGCGGAGTCTGCCCCACTTCCTCCGTCATTCATTCCTGGACCTTTCAAGACAATCAAGGTTGATGACTTCTTGCCCCAGCCGGATGATGATCGTGCAGAGGAGATGATGGAGCGATACGAGTTGATGGCAGATGTGGTGGAACCAGAGTTTCTCATGGCGAGGCGTATGGAGTATGCGCAACACGTGGTGCAATCGATGCCCATGTATGCTCACATGTATGCGTAAATTCTTAAAATGAAGTATTCTCTGCTGCTGCTCCTCATGCTGTCATGGCGCTCGTTGTGCTCGAGATGCTGTTGTGCTGCTGATTGATGGTTAAAAAAATACTGAGCTCCTTGCTTGACACACAGTCTGAGGACGATTCTCTCTGATAGCCTTGTCTAATGTTAATATCGTGTGTTTGAAGGAAAAAAAAATCTTGTCCAAACTCCTTTCGATAAACTGAACAATTTTTCATCCTGATAAATATAAAGTTAGTAATATAGAAAGATGGCGTACTCACCTGAGCAATACCAAGCTAACAAGGAGCGCATTAGTGCAGCGCAGAAGCGCTACTACCAGCGCACTCGCGACGCTCGCTTGTCGTATCAAAAGAGCTACGACGACAAGAACAGAGAGCAGATCCGTGCCCGCAAGCGAAAGACCAAAATCGAACTTAATCAGAGCGAAAACGAACTTAGCACTGAAATCGAACTTAGCTAATTAATTAATTTTTTTTGAGATGAAAAAAGTCGCCAGTGATATAAAGTCGATTCTGATACAAGATCTCAATATTATAAAGTCAAACCACAAGGAATAATATAGATTGATATATATAGCGATGTTTGCTCACGAACTCGAAGGACTACGAAGATTAAATATTAAACCCATCAAGTGGGGATCGAGCTACCGCCTTAAGGTGCGCGGTCGAACTGGAAAATGGTTTTCATCGGAAAGCCACCCCACCCCAAGAATCTGCCTTTGGTGGCGAAGCAGTACAAGATCGGCCTCGATAAGTTGGAGAAGCACATGTCTTCAGACTACAAGACTGACCCGCACTATCGCTTTTACAAGGGCAACCACATGGAATCGCACCTATACGAGGGAGTCCAGCCCTCTGAGTTCTACGATAAGCTCGCGAACGTTCTTGAGAGTCAGAAGAAAGCCTATAAGGTGAATATCGCTCTTGGGTATGATCTCGTAAGCAAAACCGATGATTCAGAGACGCGATACTTCCATCCTAACTTAGGTAATACCTACGTGTTCGACAAGCCTGTCGCTATTAACAGTAGGGGTGATGTTCGGACGGTAATTTCTGAGATTCGATCCATGGAGCCAGCGGATAAACTCAACTACCCCAGCTCTTGATATCAACTTAAGGCTATCACCGGATTTAAGATATACCTCTATCAGCGAGAGCACGCACTTGGCGCCAGTGAAGTTGTTATTCCTAAGATCATTCGCGATAATAAGAGTATCATCAACTTCCCTAAGACCAACAACAAGTGCGTGTCCTACTGCATTGCCCATCACAAGCGGGAGGATCCTAAGAAGGACCCCCGCAAAATTCAAGCGTTGGTGAAGCAAGCGTTCAAGCAGTACTGTGCGTTCAAGGGTATTGGCTTCACGCTGTCTCTTTACCGCAACTTCAAGCCCATTGACATTCTTCAGTTCGACGAGCTTGAAGACTGCTTTAAGCTCAGTATCAATATCTACACTATGGATATTGAGTCTGGAAACGTTGAATGTATTCGTCGCTCTGAGAAAGAGTACGACTCAATCAACATTCTCTCCCATGAGAATCATGCGCTGTATATCAAGAACATTGACATGCTCCAACGTAAGTATCAATGTAAGAAGCGTGATATGGTGTTTGTCAGCTCTGACAAGCTCCGCAACCATGCCGAAAATCAGTGCGAACTCGTCAACATTGAATCATTTCCAGCTCAGCCGACTATCTACCGCCCTGCTCAAAATACTATCCGCTCGATGCTGACGAAGTACTCTATCAATAATGTCGACCAGTACATCGATCACTTCATCGTCTATGACTTCGAGGCTATCCTCAAGCCAACGGCTACCCAACACGGGGAGAATACTATCTTCACGAACGAACACATTCTTGTCTCTGTCTCTATAGCAGATAGCTTAACCGAGGAGGCACGTTGCTTTGTCAGCGATGACCCCAAGGAATTACTCAAGGATATGTTTCAGTTCATAGCGGCTGTTGGGGAACAGATCCAGCGATACAATGTATCCAAGCATGGATCCTTGCTTCGCAAGATCATCAACGCACATGGCTTAACAGGAATGGTAATTCCAGATGTTCCGACTGGTAAGAAGAACAACACCGCGGATATCGATGCTAGGATTAAGGCCGGTGATTTCGCCAGCTTCTTTGATTTCCGCAAGAAGTTAGGCTTCGGTAAGCAGCGTTCTGACTACGGTAAGCTCAAGCAAACAATTGATCAGGTCCCCATCCTTGGTTTCGATAGTGGGCGATATGATATCAACTTAATCAAGAACGACTTGTTTGCCGTAATCGGCACTGACAATATCGAATCGGTCATCTAGAACCCAAGCTACATGTGCATCGCAACATCGGACATGAAGATGCTCGACGTTAGCAACTATGTACCAGCTGGCACTAGCTGCGACAAGTATCTGACGACTTATCTTGGCGGGTGCAAATGTGATGACAAGATTCGATGTGTCTGCGGACTTGGTAAGGGTATTTTCCCATACGAATACATCACCGCTTTTAATGTTCTCAATGAGAGTAATATCCCACCTAAAGCAGCATTCGATAGTAAACTGCGCAACACCAGTATCTCTGATGATGACTACAAACGTGTTCAGTTTGTATGGGAGCACTATGGAATGAAGTCGATCAAGGACCTGCTAATTTGGTACAATAACCTCGACGTTGTTCCATTTATCAAGGCTATTAAGGCCCAACGCGAACTATTCAAACGGTTTGACCTGGGCATGTTTACGGACGATGTATCGCTACCAGGTCTTTCGGAGAAGGTGATGTATCAGACTTGCTTCAATAATCTTCAGCAACCAAGCAAGAAGCCTGCTCAGGCGTTCAGCTTCCCAGCTATGCGTACGAGTGGATACAAAAGCCAGGACGCTGATGCTAAGCGCGAGTTCAACATGACTCTGAAGCACCTCGATAAACTACTTAGGCAGCAAAAGAATCTTTGCGGTCTGTGCTACAATCAACTAACTGCTGATACCGCTTCAGCCGATCGCATCAATAACGAGCTCGGACATATCGATGGCAACATCTTCATTAGTTGTATCGACTGCAACGTTGCTCGAAAGGATATGTCGCTAAAGGGCTTTCGGTACAAAAAGCTCCTTGAGTTCAACACTGATCGACTTGTATATAGCATCGACAAGGAGGAGAAAGAGATTTACAGCAAAATGAAGGCCAACATCGCGGGAGACCCTTCAATCATCTCCAATCGATATGCTAAGCGCAACGAAACCAAGATTCGAGATGGTAAGATCCGCAAGAAGATCATCGGATATAATGCCAACGCCCTGTACCTGTGGGCGCTCGGTAACGAGATGCCTTGTGGACGCTTGACCACCATCGAATCATACCCAGATATCGTCAATGACATCGTTAATGACAAGATCTTCGGCTTTCTCGAGTGCGATGTCCGTACACCTGAGCATTTGAAGGACTACTTCAGCGAGATGACGCCCATTTTCAAGAAAACTCTTATCGACTGCAGCGATGAGAGTGTTATTGGTAAGCACATGTTCGATTACAATGAGAAACGCAAGCAAAGCCGGCTCGCAAACTAATTGGGAGCTACTTTGGAGAAAAGATCCTGACCTGCGCACCTCTGCTTAAGTGGTACCTCGCTCATGGAATGGAGATCACTCAGACCTATAGCTTCATCAAGGTCAGCTCTCACAAGGCATTTGCCCCTTTCATGGAAGCTGTGTCAAATGCTCGACGAGAAGGAGACGAAGATAAGGCTAAGGCTATGATCGCTGAGATGATGAAGCTTATAGGCAACAGTACTTTCGGTCGATCTGGTATGGGTATGAGCAAGCACAAGGGGATCAAATACGAATCCGATGATAAAGCAGTCAAGGCCAAGATTGAGCACTTCACATTCCACGGATTGGAAGAGCTCAATGATTCTTGTGAGATCACGATGAAGAAGCGTCGTCTCAAAAATAAGAATCCCATTCATCTTAGTATTGCGATCTATCAGCTAGGCAAGGTTCGCATGCTCCAGTTCTATTACGATTGTATCGACTTCCACTTTGACAGGTTCGACTTTCAATACCAGGAGATGGATACTGATAGTGCCTACATAGCTTTCAGCTGTGAGGATCCCTTTCAGAACTGCATCAAGCCTGAGCTGCGCGAGCACTTCAATCAGCACAAGTATGAGTGGTTCCCACGCGGCTACAACGATACCGTTGCCAAATTTGACCGACGCACACCAGACCTCTTTAAGGACGAATGGTTAGGTGATGCTTTGGTCTCGCTGTCATCCAAGAATTACATTTGCTACCTACCTGATGAATCCTACAAGATTAAGGTTTCGGCTAAGGGTATTCAACAAGGGCGAGGTCGTAATATCGATGTTCTGAACCCAGATGGCTTCGAGACTGTTGTCCATGATCGCATAACGCTGCAAGGTACTAACAAGGGGTTTCGACTTAGCAAGGGGACGAAGTCAATTATCACATATAGCCAGACAAAGACGGCGCTTTCATACCATTACGATAAACGTCGTGTGCTTGGGGACGGGATCAGCACATTTCCACTCGATATATAGTTTGTATGCTTCTGGGAGGAAAGCATTGTTTTTGTGATGTCATATATATATGGAGGTATGGATCAACTTCTGCATAAGCTATATCATGACCCTAAAACGGGTTATATAGGTGCTCAGGCACTATATCATACGGCGAAAGAATTTAATCATAAAATAACGTTCAAGAACGTTAGAGACTGGTATCAAAGTCAGACTGATATACAGCGTTTTCATGATCAGAAGAAGCGGTTTAATGGATTCAAAATTGCTTCATATAGTCCCAATTCATGGCAGATAGATCTTGCATTTTGGGATAAGAAACCTATTTTGACGGCTGTCAATATCAACTCGAGGCTTGGCTACGCATAGCTGCTATCAAACAAGACCGCTCCAATAGTTTTAACTGCTATCAAAGCATTTGTACGACTCCACAAAGTAGACATTATCACGAGTGTTAACGAAGCTGAATTTGTGAATGCACAGGCCCAAGCATTCTTTAAACTCAAAAAGATTGAGCACTTTAATAACGAGCCTGGTGATCATGGGACAATGGGTAAAATTGAGCGTTTTAATAGGCCAATCAAGCAGAGGCTAACCAAGATCTCACCAAAGCGTATCACCCAAAAGATGATAGGTGATGTCATTGCCAACTATAATTCAACGTTCCATAGATCCATTGGTATAACTCCAAACGAGGCTAAAGGTAAGGTAATGGAGGCGGATCTGAATCACAATCAAGCAGAAGCCGATAAGGTCGAGAACGAGTTTGAGGTTGGCTCAAACGTATTGTATCGCCTCAAAAAGAAAACATTTGATAAGGAAGCTGCTCACTGGAGCAAGGCTATTTACACGGTGGTCGGTATTGATGGCTATCGAGTTGAGATTCGTTCCAGAAATGGGCACACGCTTTACAAAGCCCCAAATGACTTAAAGATAGTGAAAGCAGATACCACCGATGCAACCATCAATCGTGGCGACATTCTCGAAGCCGAGAAGATCTTAGAGCACAAAAACATGAAGAATGGGAAGTATAAATACCTCATCCAATGGGTAGGTAATGAGCCAGACTCGTGAGAGCCGCAAGATAATCTGTGATTAATCAACAAGAATAGGCGAAGCGCTTTAGAAAAGAAATATTTTAAGGAGCTAAATGTCAAGTGATATAAAGTCGAGAAGCTTTACGGAAATTGATTTCCGTACAAGACCGATAGGAGTCTTTGTTTGTATGGATCTTAACATATTTTTCTTAGACATCTTCTTTCTCATCTTCTCAGCTTCTTCAGGATCTCTGGTATTGTCGTAAACGTACTTGCATGTTGGATCGTAATCGCTGTACTCAACATCACCCATGATTTCTCGCGTATACATATAGATATAAACTCGCCATGAGTTGCAATGGTGCGGGCAAAGCCCCATCCGGACGGACTTCGTCCTGTCAAGCAATCACACTTAATGATAAACCGTGTTCGAGAGATGCTCTAGGGTGCGGATATTGTACTCAACATTCAAAAGACTACAAAATCGATATGTTCAAGAAGGAACTCAAACGCATGCACGAACGGATGCGTCTATACAGTCAGAAGTTAAGCAAGCTACATTCAATGCTATCAGACGTTCAGCGGCTTGACGAAATCAAATATCGGCTTCACATGCTCAATCCGAACAGGCCATACAGCTTCATCTGCAGTGATATTAATCACAGAGATAGTCTCGAGAAAACATTCGATCTACCGTATGATGAGTGTCTACCTGCCTATATCAATCTACTCGATAGGCGTAATAGGATCGTGCATAAGCATACGATGCCATTATGGGGTGGAGAAGAGCAAATAGAGCCGACTAAATATAAATCGAGATTTCGTAAATAAAATATAAATTCTCGTATATAAGCATCAAATATGTTTCCATCGTTTACCAGCCTTGCCGATAGAGAGCGAAAGCGCATTGATTTACTCGATCGCGTTAAGCTCCGTGTCAAGCAAAATGAAGTGAAAAGAGTCATGTATGCAGAGACATCATGGGCGAGCGATGTTAATTCTACCATCTCCCTTGCTAAGCGTTCTACTCAGGACGCATCTGAGCAGGCTGAAGATGGTGATTTAAAAAAGCCACTAATTTCAACTGAGGCTCAAACGATGTCAAATTTAATAAACTCCCAGGAAATCCCTGAAGTTAAAAGACCTGTGATGGTTGATGCAGAAGTCATCGCTAAACCACTGATGAAAGATGCAGAAGTTGGCAATAGTTCAAAAATGGTTGATAGTGAAACTAATACAAATCGGATCAAAACAGTGGATGTTGGGGTTGACAGTACTCCCTCAGTGAAGGAATCAGAAGCAAATACATATGCTAGAATTATAAATTATGATACCGAGGAACAGGTGTATGCTCGAGAGTGGATTAAATCTCACTTTGAGACTCATACAAACTGAGTTGCTTTCAGAATGTATCCTATTCTAAAGACAACCCTTCAACCTGATACAAGGTACGTAATTGGGTCAAATGGATCATTACGAAGTACGAAAACGGATAAGAAAAGCAAACGATATGCGGCATATGATTGGGTTGCGACAAGAGCGAAAATCGAAGACATTTACTTCACCGGAGAGAGCAACTCAATTGACGAGGTTGATGCAATGAGAGCTGAAGAAGCCAGAATGCGCAAGTTTAATCAATTAGAGCATCAAGTGGATACACGAGAGCAAATGCTTAAACAATTGGAAGCACAAACCCGAATCGCTAAATCACAGGGCGAGGCCAAGCGTAGATTGTCTAATCCATCTTCAAACGATGACTCTAATAGAAGCAGGCAGCGACTTGAAGACAGTTTCGCTTTTGATACCGGCACATCTACGACCTCCGATGAAGAGGAGAGCAAGAGAAGACTACGATCTATGATTTTACGTTACAAAGCGAGGATTGAAACAGTTGGCCTGAGTAAAAGCATAATACCTATATTTAATGATAATAGCACTAATTCTGACAATGACGTTTATCTATAGATCCGAGAAAAGACACTTGGTGTGTTTGGAAAGGATTCCGATAGGTTTAGACCAGCTAAGACCGATGAAGTGAATTGGGTAGCAACACTCAATGCATTCATCAAAATGATGAGCCTTACGGCTCCGCACTTGGCAGAGTCTCGAATAAAATAATGTCTCCAACGCCTGGTATCGAAATAGAGGGGTCAGAGCCTATTCGACGTGGTGTCCGTAGTGGTAGAGACGCTGGCATGGATCCCAAGCTAACTAACGCTGATAACGAAGCTAAGAGCATAATGTTCGACTTTTACCAAGAGCTTCACGCAAAAGGACTCACTACGCCCTTTGATCTATATCCGATCGTACGATCCAATGGAACGATTAAAAAGCATCAAGGCTACTACTTCGCCGAGCCAACCGGCAGTCGCACATTCAACATTAAAAACGAAAGCAACGCACAGGTATCTGGATCTGTCTTTAAAAATCTAATGAAGAACATTCATTGGATGGATACCTTCACATCGTTGTTGGACGGTTTTGAGAGATTAGATGAGCACCTAAGCAAGAAACACACCAAAACCGCCAAGGAGAAGCGACTTGAGATGAGTCTTAAAAATAATTTTTCGATCACTGACTGAGTGCTGCTAAGGCACACTAAATCGTCCGACCCTAATTCAAGTCGCATTAAAGAACGATCTATTGATGGTGCGTTCGATGAAATTAACCATCTACACGGTTAGTCTTAAATAGCATATCAGGACTATGGAGAAGCTCTAAAGAGACTGGAGGAGGCACGGGAGTTAGTTAAATCCACAAAGACAACTAAAGGCCTTATAGCTTCAAAGTCGGCGGAAAAGGCAGCTGAAGCCGCGATGAAAGCCACCAGGTCAATCTATCAAGCTAAGGTTAAGGCTTACACGGAAGCTTTGCATTCTCCCGATGAGGCATTCGATAAGTCCGTTCAAGGATTTGTTGATAAACAAAACGATCGCGCTGTGAAATCCACGATGGGGGACATGCTTAGTCACATGAGCGGTAGTGGACTGAAGGGTCGAGGACTCCGCGGGGCGGGCATGAAACCTTTGGAGGGCGTCTCCCGTAATAAAGGTCAAACCTACAGCTTGAATGATATTCAAGGCTTGGCAACTCCCAGTGCTTATATATACAGAAAGCTCGGATCCAAGTTCATCCGATTGCCTGATCTTGATAAACGAACTCTCACGATCGTTCAGCCAAATCGTCGTAAGGCAGGTCCAATGCGCGAGATCAGTGATGCCCTACAGGCGATGATAAAGGATCTTGTCTATAAAAACAACATCGAACAGCAGCAGTATGATAAGCTATCCACGGATGATAAGAAGCTCTTTGAGGAGATATTAGAGGTGACGCATCTCCAGTATAATTTTGCTGAGCAGCTCGAAGATCCTCTAGATAATCTTCGTATGGAATACGATAAGCTTGAGGGCGAATTAATGCTTGGCAATGATAATCCTTCGATTCTAAAGCAACTCAAGGTGGTCTGTGTGGATATGTATAGCAACAAGCTAATTTCGGATAATGAATTTAAGTCAATTATCACAAGGTTGTTATAGAGAAAGATGCTAATACTCGATCCAAGACTAATTTCCAAAAGCGTTGGCCTCTATCAGCTCAATGCTGATCGAAATCTCACTGAGCTTAAGCATCTAATGAAGGATCTAATTATTAAGGAGACTCCTCGTGCAGATCGCCCTATGGTATGGGCAAGCGAATCGAAGCCATTCTCTACGAAGTCAGTAGCTACTCAAACTGAAACAGTTGAGGGAGGTCGAATGTGGGCGTACAAGCCTAAAAAAGAAGCAACCTAAGACCTTCGCTCTATGAGTCTTAAAAAGTTAAAGTTTTTTTCACGACGGTGGGGAAGAGGAGGCTCGTTCAAGTTCGTCAAGGCGAGATAACACAGCATCCAATTGCTTTTGCTGCCGAAGCACGAGCTTATGAAGTAAGCAACTTATTTTGCTGTAATCTACAGTGAATTGAAGACCCTTGAGATCGACTCTATCATCCTCTATTTCTAAATCTGGATTGCTAACATAATTTATACAATGCGGAAGCCCAGCTAGGAGGAGGTCCTGTGCCCGGTAGCCTAGCAACAGAGGACTATTATGAGAATCAGCTTTGTATTTGAACATTAATGGTTCAGCGCGGAGAAGAGAATCGCATACACTATCTTCCACTTCCTCGAAACAGTGCTTTAGACGAGCATCGGAATAGGTATAATATGCCGTGCTACTCAACATTAAACCAGCGCATGCTATAGCAACCGCTACATTGCTAATAAGACCTGTAGTGCTGACTAAGCCGCCGCTCTGTTTAAGGTAAGCTACGCCAGTTGCTCCTGCATCGATTGTGGTACTGACAGTCGTTCCAACATACAGCCCATACAATGGTGAATTGTTGCCTATCCCTACGCGCCTCGTGCTTGTTAAAATCATTTGAGTACTATTACCTGTACCGAATCGAAGATCATTTGTAGTACTTGTTCCAATCCAAGCTGCATTGGTCGATGTTCCTGTAGCCCCATTTGATACTTCAACCTGAAATTTGACTGACGTAGCGTTAGAACCAATAAACTGACAGCATCTGGTATAACTTCCATCTAGAAAATTAGTTCCATCCGCTGTAACATTGAGAAATTCATTGCTGTATGTAGCAGTACTCAAACCAATGCGTAACTCATTCAGAGTGCCTGTATTGGTGATTGCCGATTGGTTTCCATAAGAAAGAAATCCATTTAAATGGGATCCTGTTGGGACTGTGATATCTCCTGTTGTTGTAAGTGAAGCAGCAGTGATTGAAGAGTTTAATAGACAAGCAGCTCCACAATAACATCCACCAGAGGATCTCAGGGAACCAGTAGATGAACTAGTTGAAGCAGCACCATTTTGCAATACTATAGCTCCTGCTACAGCTTGAACAATTGAACCTGAAAATAGGCATTGACCACCAATATACGCTTCTCCAGAGCATTGGATAGCTCCAGTTGATGATGATGTGCTATCAGCATTATTAATGATATTTAGAGTTCCGGTTGATGAACTAAGCTTCAAATTTGCGGCAAATGTTGAATTAGAGCCAAAATACGCTCCTCCAGCGCATTGGAGAGCTCCAGTTGATGACGAAGTCGATGCTGTAGTATTAGATAGACTAATGAATGAGCTCACTCCACTCAGCGGTAGAGAAGCTGAAGTTCCTGTCATTGATACATTTCCACCCACTGTCAGACTAGTTAGAGTTCCTACTGAAGTAATATTTCCTTGAGTAGCTGTAGTAACAGTACCGCTAATATTCCCGCTGCAATTTACAGCAGTTAGAGTTCCAACGCTTTTGATATTTGGCTGTGCGGCAGTAGGTAACGTACCTGAAATCGTTCCAGAGCGGCCTAAGCCTGTTAGAGTACCAACGGAAGTGACGTTGGGCTGTGCTGCGGTTTGGAGGGTGCCGGTTAGAGTCGTTGCCGATAGCGAATTAATACCTGAGATGCTACTAGAAGCATTTAAGACCATTGCCTTCCTTCCAGTTGCTGTACCTGCTACCACATCAACGTAGTTAATTTCAGTACCACTTGCCGTGATTAGTAGTCCTCCAAGCGATAAGCCGGTAGTATACCCGTTATGATTAGCAATGTTCAATACGTTTACTGAGTTAACATTAGGCTGTGCTGCGGTCTGTAGAGTGCCTGAGAGGCTCGTGGCCGATAGCGAGTTGATTCCAATGATATTGCCCGTTGCATCAAGTACGAGTGCTTTGCTTAGCGCTGCAGTACCAGGGGTAATGCCGAGCACGTAGCTCGGAGCTGACGATACCGGCGATCCATTGACCGTCAGGCTGGAGCAACTTAGTGCTCCTAATCCGCTTAGGGACCCGTCAGAAGCAACGACGAGGGAAATGCCTGGGGTCGCAGTTCCTGGCGTTATTCCTGTGATATACGATAGTCGGTAATCACTTCGTCCAAGGTAGAGCGTTCGAGCACACGCATATGTCAAGTATCCTGTCTGATCTAACGAGAGATAAAATGCTGCATTGTAGAATGATGAAACGAATGTTGGTTGGGGATAACTAAATCCACTCATATTTCTTCAAACATATATAAGTCAAGCGATTTTCAGCCATGAGTAGTATTCCAGATTATGGCGGTTCACTACCAAAGAAGTATCGAGCAGACTCGATTGGAGATATTAAGGATCTGGGTATCAAGAGGCTGTTTAGAATGGTAATTCTTGGTCCAAGCTTTTCAGGTAAAAACAATCTATGCTATCACATTCTCAAATCATCTCCGCATGCATTTAGTCATCTCCATATCATTGCTCGTAACCCACATCAGGAGCTATACGACTATCTCCGCGGCAAGCTTGAGGGGTTTGTATCATTTTACCCACCTGATCAACCACCTCATGTAGATGGTATTAGACGAACACCAGGAGATAAGCCTGAGCTTGCAATTATCGATGACTACAGCAATGATAAGGGGCTACAGAAGAATGCGTTCTCACACTACTTCACAAGAGGAAGGCACTTCAAGCTATCAACGATTTTTCTGAGTCACAGCTGGTTTGCCACCGACGAGATGATTAGATTGAATACTGAGTACGTCGCGATCCTTCGCGCTAACTCACGCCGAGACCTAAAGCTGCTTATCACTGACTTCAATATTCCAGGATTGACAGAGGAAGGTATCATTCATTATTATAACCGAGCCGTTGCACGAGAAAAGGGTCAGATGCTATTTCTCGATAGCGTCAAAGCTCAAATTCGTTATAACTTTAATCAACCGATTAATATTGGTGAAAACCATTCGTTGACTCACATAGCAGTAAACATGAGTAGCTTTGTCAAGATCGATAATACATGCTTAGTCCAAAATGGACTGAACAATACTTGGCGCTACAGTTCCCCAGGAAGTAGTTGTAATTTTCAAGATGTTGAAGCCTCTATCCAGTCGATCAGCTTGTACAATAGCGAGTTCAATGTTGATTCGATGCAATTTGCTACTACTACGTTTCAGATTGAGGTACCTACCGCAGCGACAAGCAGCGTAATTAGCATCACGTTAGTGGATGGATACTACTCTTACGCCGATATCAATCGAAATATTCAGACCGCTCTAATCAACGCTGGGGCCTATCTAATCGATAACAATAATAATAATGTATTTTATATTCAGCTAGAAGAAATTCGACTTACTACGCGTGTCAGTTGGACTGTTCTCCTACGCCCATATCCCTCCCCACTGGTTATACGAGACCAGCTTCAGGGTTATATTCAACAGGAGGTACTGGACTGCCAACTACAACACGTGTTCCACGGTTAATCATTACTAACGCAGCATTTGGATCACTCCTCGGATTCACCGCTGGTACGTATCCGCCAGCCTCCAGCACTACTGCCGTTAGTACGTTGAGTAATACTATTCCCCAAATTAGTCCATCAACTTCCTATGTAGTTCGATGTGATTTGATCAAAAATGATTTCGTCATTGGTGGTGATCTGATCTGCTGCTTCGACAAGGGGGATGCCGGTATTGGACAACAGACCCAGTACTTCCCTTCTCACGAAACATGGTGCCCTACTCATGACGGAGCTCGAGCTAGCTTGACAATTAGTATCTATAACCAGAATAACCAGCCTGTTCATTTTCGCGATAATAGTGTCAATATTATGCTTTTGCTTCGAAAGCGACCCTCGCTGAGGTAAAAAAAGTGGTTCTCTTTTTAGAGCTGCAATCACAGTCTAAAGCTCCCACCGTGCCTACCCTTGCGCATTGCGCGCAGCTTCGCCATATGAGCCTTCACCTCAGGTGAACCTTTAGCAAATTTAGCCTTGCGTTTGCCGGCTACACCTACTCCAAAACGGGTTTTGATACCCTTTCTGACACTGTGAATCATTTCGTGATGCTCAGGGCGGTCCGACTTACTAACGAGGTATTTTTCTCCTTCGTCGATGAGGTCGCTGATGATTCCTTTCTTCTTTGCGTATCTGAGAGCATTACCAGTATGTCTTTTAACATCGGCGAAACTGATGCGTCCACCTTCCTCATTATCACTATTGCATTCGTCGACGCCTACTCCAGTAAGCGCCTTAAGTCTAGCTCTGGTGGCGACGCCGGCTTCGGGAGCTCCAACCGCTGTTGCAATCGCTGGAACGGCAACGTCGGCTGCCTTCGGTAGCAATCCGGAATGTTTAGCGAATTTGAATCCAGATTTGATGCCTGACCAGATCTTACTCCAAATGGATCCACCTAGAGCCTTTTTGTAGCTCTTCTTGATTTCATGCTTAGTAATATGAAGTCGGACACCACGACCGGCTTTCTTAGCTTTGAGCGCCTTGTCATGTGATTCGGGGTGAAGATGGGTCTTAGCGCCTGATCCTTGGAGCTCAGCAGCAGTGGGGGATAGTTTACCAGTCTTGACAGCCTTACGAAGCTTGTGAGCGGGGACACCACTCGAGATAACCAATTCGCGATACATGATTAGATGTGGGGTAGTATATTAATTCAGAATGAATAAGCTTCAATAATATTTAAATCCTTCATACCTTTGAACAAATTCATTCGATTGTGTTGCTTAGCATATAACCAGAGCATTGACCATATACCGCAATATTCCCCATGAGCCGACTGAGTTTGGATTTCATTGTATTTACTGATGCCGTATTCATTCGGAGGCCCCTCACCCATGCTGTCATAGTATTCATGATCATGTACAGCTGTCCAATGACCCACATTGATTCGGCTTGCGAAGTAGAATCAGGAATGAACCTTGCTTTGGAATAGGGGATTTGATCTCATTAGATTCGTATATCTGATCAAGATGAACATTAAGCTTATTAGCAAGTTTGATTAGATCATGATCCGAAGTGATTGGTTTAAGGAGATCCATTTGACTTAAATCAAGAGTGCTAAGCTTGCTTATTATTTAATTTTTCGTTGATCATATATTGAGGTGACTATAACTGTTAACGATGTCGGACACTCAACTCACCGATCAATATCTCTATCAATCTTCGCTAAAAAGCGATCCGACCGCTAAGGTCTCTTCTCGCAAGCGTTGCTCGTATATTATCGATCTTAACCAAGGTAGCTACCAAAATGGCATTATCACTATCGGTGCGACGGCTCAGCTTAATGGTACTGAAGGATTTGCCTCGCTTCGAGATGCTTACATCCCCCTTCCTTACAAGGTCAGCATGAAGAATACTCACAATACTCAAGCCATGCAAAAACTTGCGAACCGTTTTAGTCTTGGATTGAAATGTGGCAACTGGAATGTAATTGATTCACTATCGGTTGAGCTAAACGGAAAGTCGCTACTTTCGATGCGTGATTATAACCTGTTTTGGAATAATCTGAGAGCCCAAACCGAGTTTAGTACCGATTACCTTATGAAGCACGGTCCGGAATCCTATCTATTCCCTGATTGCGCTCAAAGCTTTCTATACACCTCTGGAACTAACTCGACCTCTGGGGATGGATACACGAATAACATTGTGGTTGACGGATCCACGTTCGGTATTACTTCTTCCCCCTCTGGACTCCAGATTCAGAACGATGGTTTTGCTAACCGTCTTCAGAACAACCCTCCTACCGCAAATACTGATTTTACTTCTGCTTGGCCCGCATTTGGTAATTCTGCGGCTTCTACCGTTATTCAGAATCGGTCGTCGCGTGGAGCGTTCGTAGCAGGTGCTGCTGCGGCGGGTAGCATCATGGGGAGCTGGATTTACATGTTGAAAATCAAGCTAACTGATCTCCACCCGATCTTCAAGGAACTGGATCTGATTGCTAATCCCCAGCTCCGACTACGCTTCCGTGTGAATCAAGGTTATAGTGTAGTTGCTTGCGATACTGCACAGCACATGACTCTGTCCGGAACCACACTAATGTCTGGTCAGACGTGCCCTATCATGATTGCTTCTGCTGCTACGAACAATCCAAACGCAAGCGTACTTCCTGCTGCTGCTGGTCAATTAACGATGGCTTGGGGTGCTGTAACCAACTATCTAGAGCCGGCTATCGACGGTACTTACATGCCTTTTACAACAGCCCGCCTATACGTTCCATTCCTCGACCTTGAGAATCCTCAATCGATTATTCAGAAACCAAACAAGACCGTTCGCTATAACGATGCGTATGCACAGTACTTCTACCAGCGAGCTGGTATTGGCAAGCAGGCGAGTCAGTTCAATACCACGTTTGATCTCCAGTTGAGTGCTTCGATTCGTAATGCAAAATATGTTGCTGTTCTCCCTTTTGCAGAAGCAACAAGCAGCTTTGCTTCAGCAGCCGTACAGCAGTGGCAATCACCGTTTGACTCAGCTCCTTGGACCGTAGCACCAAGAGCTACCATTCGCAACTTTAACGTCAAGGTTGGTAGTCAAACCGTGTTTGAGGGTGGTCAGGACTTCGATTTCTGGACGTTCTGCAACGAATTCAGTAAAATTGGTGCCATCAACGGTGATTTAACTCCCGAATTGTCGAATGGCCTTATTGACTACCAGACTTGATCGCTAACTAACCGAGTACTTGTAGCTGATGTATCTCGTCTTACCGAGAAGGATGTCCCTCAGGCTATTCAGATCTCCGGTGTCAACGCCGGTTGCCAGGGCCTTAACCTAATTGTTCTTGTGATCAGTGAAAATGAGATGACGTACAATAGACTGACGGGTAAGGTGTTAGAATTTACTGCTAACTAAGTTGGATTTCGCGATGAGCGTCTTAGTCGATCCACAAGTGATACGCTTAGCTCATATACTATTTTAATTCGGATCTTCTACTAAGTGTAAGTCTCCACAAATAAATAATATTTTTCGAACGTTTATTAGGGGCTATCTATATAGATACACCTGACAATGAGTCCATTAACGTTTGGTAAGCACAAGTCCAAGACGATTGAAGAAGTTTATGCTTCTGACCCTGGGGATTGTCGTTGGTTGTTGAGTCAAAAGATTCTAATTGATTCTAATCCTGCGATTGGTGATTTTCTTAAGGAAAAGTTCGTTAATGATGATAGATCGTTCCTCATGACCTTTGGAAAGCATAAATGAAAAACTCTCAAACAGATTTATGCTTTTGATTGTGGCTACATCGAGTGGCTGAAGAAGAATGAATTTGTTAGTGAGAAGATGCATAAGCTAAAGGAAGCTCTCAATGAGTTTGCTTAAGTTTTGATGAATCGGAGACAACGTATTCATGAATACTTCTACCAAAGTGATGAGTTCAGTGATCACTATTACGTATATCGAAAAGTTATGAAAGATGTTCGATTACAGCGTCTATGTTTTTATAAAAAAAATGATGGCCTTAAGCTTTTGTAAATCACTGGTGCTGACGCGATCGAATATGCGCTGATTTGTTTGAACGACGATATGATCCTCCGCATTCACAGTCAGTACGCTCCGCTCTAAGAGCTTGCGTATCTTCCCTAGTTCTAAAGGCGGCTTGCTTATTAGTAACGCCTTGCGTTGAATCGATAGCAAGTTGTTCAAAAGGTAAAAGGCTTTTGCGATCAAATATTTCGTGCTCGCTAATGAGAGAGATTACAAAATTCTCGATTCCATGCTCTCGAAAATGGTAGTAAATTGCTGCTTTGCAAATATCCACCCCATCAATCCAGCGTTTATATTCGCATTTGTGCTCAGCAAACCGTTGTCGTAATGGCTTGGTTGTGCACCCTATATATACGATAGAATCGTTAGCATTTGAAATCTTATAGATGAATCCTTTCATAATTATTGCTGTGGGTTGGCTCGATATGTTTCTTATGGTTTTATATACTTTATATTATTGCTTAAGGTGACTTGACTTTATATCATTCCTCTTCTACACCCATTGTTGCTGTGTGCGGTGCTCGGAGGTGTGGAGGAGACCTCCTTCGCACCAGGCGCTACTTAGCGGTGGTGTTGACGTTTTCAGCAGCTGGGGTCAGGAAGGTGCAGAGCAGTGCTCGTTGGTAAATTACGGTCAGAAAAAAAACTGGCGGTGTAATGTACTGGATATTACTACTGCTACGGTGGGGTACACTTTGGCTAGAGGAGGTTCAACTTGCACATGCACTCGTACTGCACCGGCAGCTCCATCAATATCTGCAGTGTGAAGAGGAGATCCAGCGGGTCGAGCTCGCATGGTGCAGCTGAGGGCTCTGCATCGTCGTCCTGGATGCGATTGACGAACACCTTGGTTTCCTCTGTGGCTGTGTGCCGCACCTTCTGGAAACTCACGAAGTTAAAATTGTCGAACTGCCGCTGAGGGAGCTGGTCATCCAGCACCTTCATGTTGTCCTGCAGAACTCAACAAAAGGTTAGCAAAAGGCTTCACGATTGAGACGAATTCGAAGCAACCACAATGACAATCAGGTGTAGCTTACCCAGGGGCCATCTCCCATTCCGATAACAATAATTGCTGGTACAGCAATAACATCAGCAAGGTCGTGTTAGTTTGAACGACACACATCGAGCTAGCAACTGGGAACGTACACAGCGGGAGCATCGACGCGTCCACAATTGCCTGTGCAGTATCTTCCAAGTGGTCGCTGTCTATTTGGCTGCTCACGAGGATAATCAGCATGTGAAAACCGGTGACATCGCGAGCAATGGCAGTCGCGTGACGAATCACCGGCCCAAGGTTCGCAGGTTGCATCCCAAGAGATATCGTCGGCGTTAGCTCATGATAGCGTTGCCCGATCTCATTGAAGCTTTTGCATCCGTCCATCGGATTCTCAGGTGTGAAGCTGAAGACTGCATTTTCCGGCGTCCTTGCGTCGCCAAAACCCGACACCTGAATGCTGCGATCGTCGTCAAACTCCGCCAACACGCGACCAAGTCGCGTCAACGCTTCCTGTTCAACGTATAAGCTCTTTTTTAGCCACTTTTGAGTAGTACAATATCATCTTGCTCGCCTAATCGTACCTGGTACGGATTCAAGATCTCTCTGGTGGGGTCTATCGAGTGTAGACTCTTGCCATCGAAACTATATTCGCCGCAGGTCTACACGACAACAACACACCAAGTGTTACCGCCACGACCTCAACAACTAGACGGTTGTCACGCAACAATCACGTACTAGGTTCGCTGTCGTGTAGTCAATCTACAGCGGTAACAATGCAACACAACGACAAAGAGATCAGATGCACTCAAGACCTTGAAATTGCTGTACAAATGCACGCACTGCAAACATCAAGTTCGACGACTCGAGGTTCATGCTCCTGCATTGCAGCAGCAACACATACAGTAGTTAGCAACTAGTATTCGAACCACCACGCAAGAGTGACTCACCTCAACGCTTCTTGGATTGCGCCTGCACGTACACAAACATAGTTAGATCTCAGTCTGACGGAATCCATTGGAGGTTTAACGTACTAAAATCACGGAAGCGGTCGGAGATCGCGCGTGACAGCGCAGGCTTTCGTAGCGTCATGGGGTCGCTGCTGGTGGTGGTGCTCATGAGGAAGCAAATGACAAAGTGCTGGACGGCGTCCATGTGTCTCAAATTGCAGACGAAACGACATCTAAAGCAACAAAAATCCTAACGTGACATCCCTCCTCCAATCGACGCTAAACAAAGGCATTTTCCCCATGACATCCCTTGCATTGGAATCATGTGATCTGGCGAGCGGCTCGGCTTCAACTTGACCTCGGAAAACGATACTGCACCCACACACAAGAGCCACCACTGCGTGGAGCACTACACATATTTGCTGCTTATGACGACTCTCGTCCTACCTCGTTTTTATCAAGTTTATACGCTAATAGCATCGCAGCTTTTTTTTCTTGACTTTTGTTTTGCTGTCCTCCGAACCATTTGAAACGACAAGATCGGACTCCTTTTCCTCTGGATCACTTCGCTCGGGAACGCATGTTCTCCCACTTGCGTGGAAGTGTGAGACCTTCGTCGTCCTCCAGATACGCGTCGCGTATCTCGATCTTCGCATCGTCTCGGCACTCCTGCACCATTTCGCGGTAAATGGGTCTTGGATACCACATGCGCTCTCCAAGCATGTCGTCTTCATCTCGCATATCGTCGATCTTCCTGTTGCACCGCTCCGCGTAATCCGTGTGTGTGAAAAGGAAATTCATCTCTTCCATAGTGTCAACGATGCTCCAAATGGCCCCATACCCCTGCGTGATGTAGTCCTTGCACAAACGAGAATCATTACGCAACTTCAGTCCACGTTGTCCAAGTGCCGCTGTCAGCATAGAATAACGCATACTGCATTGCTCCAGGAGCTCCTGGTCGGTCTTGTTAAAGTCAACTGCTCGCACATAAGCGGCAAACCCAGGCGCCAAGTCTTCAAGAAAGGCGTCCGCTTCTTCAGCCTTGCGTTGCAACGTGGCATGCAACTTCTTCTTCCTCGTATCTTTCTTAGCCAAGTATTTCACCCACTCCAGCTTCGACCCACAGGTCCGAATCATGAAATTCTCCAGTGCGATGCGGTCGAACAGCGTGTAGCGCTTGCGCACTTCGCATGGGATCAAGGAGAAGTCCTTATCTCGCACTCCGTAGTTGTTCTTAGCTACTTCTTTGGTCGTGCGAGGCATGTAGCTCTCCATTTCGGACTCGCACTCTCGACAGAGTCCATGCAGAATGACAGGGTTGTCGTTCTCGCAGGAGCAGCAGTACTTGGCCAGTTCGGGATCGCAGTTACTGTAATGGTCTCCAGTGATCGTCTGCAGCTTGGTGAGCGTCTGGTTGCCGAGGAACGTGAGGATATTCTCGAACACGGTCTCGTTCAAGATGCTGGAGAGGCAGGAGCGAGGTTTCTTCGCTGCGGCTTGGTCGTGATCTTGCTTCTTCTTGCACGCGTTCTGGTGGCGCGTTAGACCGCGTGCTTTGAACGTTTTGCCGCAGAACTCGCACGTCGTTTTAGGGATTTTTGCCGGCGGATCTTCTTCTTGGGCGTCGGACGAGGAGCTCTCGTGCTTGGGCATGGTGGTCGCGAGGCTTGCGTGGGGGTTACTTGCTTGCTTTTGGTGCTAACGGCGCCGGTGAAGCTTGTGCAGCGTGGTGCGCTTTGGGAAGTGGCTGCTTGACAAAAACAGAGCTAAAAGAATACCCTGCTTTCTCTGACCAAGCGTTCGAACAGTTGCAAGTCAAACCGATCTACGTTGCTGCCGCAGCCCACCTCCTGTGTGCCATCGTTCTTCCCGGTCACGACAGAGGTGCTCTACCAAGTTGCAAGGCAAATTTTAGCGGCGACGGGTAAGGACGTTTTTGGGCTTTACAAGTCCACGAACTCTCGTGGACAACGGACGTATGCTACGCGTGAGGAGTTCCAAGAAGTGCGCGAGAGGATGTGGACCATGGTGTTCAACCTCGGAGACTGCGTCAGCCATACTGCGGATCCCCGGATTGGCGTTCCAAGACACAGCTTTGAGTATCAGATCTCCACGAATGGCTACAGTGCTGCTGTGCTGACGTCAATTCCTGCTCCTGTTGAACGACCTGCTCTTTCTCGGAAGTATATACCAACTACATTGATCGGGATTGACCCAGGACTACGGATGATGCTGACGGCATACAGCCATCCTATGCTGGAGTTTGTCTGCAACGCACCGGAAGAGCCATGCTCCATGCCCGGTTGGTGCAGTACCTGTCCAGGCCACGTTGGCGGCAGACGCCATGGCAAGAAGCGCAGCAGGAACCGCCGTCGTCGCCACCGACGCAAGAGACGCAGCAGAGCGCACTGCGATGTGGAGGGGTGGTGCGAGATCTGTCACAGGCATCACCCAAAGCATCGTCCGCGGAAACACGGCGTCAGGCGCCGGACTCACTTCCTGCACGACAATGCTCACGTCCTACAAGGCACGTCCCGAGAGTACCGACACATGAGTCGTGTCGAGCACCATGCATTCTGGTTCGAAAACCTGAAGAAGAGGTATCCGCGCTATGGTGCGTTTGTGAAGGACATGCCTTCGTTCAAGACTTCGTCGTCGGCGTCCCTGCTCTCTCGTTACGAGCACATGTGGAGGAATATCAACGCCATGTTGGAGTTCTGCGCACTGAAAGGGTTTCGAAAGTGGAGATTCACGGTGTCGAGATTCAAACACAAGGCCGTGGCGAAACTCGCCAAGTGTGTCGTCCCGACCGTGGACCGTGACGTGTGTGTGGCTCTCGGAAAATGGAGCAGCCAGACTCACCTCGCGGGCCATATGCACGTCCCGCTCAAGCGGTTCGCGCTTGAACTCTCTCGCCGCGCAACCCTCATTATGGTCGACGAATTCCGTACCAGTTATCTTTGCTCCGAGTGCTCACGTCCGATGGTGGACACGCCATTCAAGATCTACGGGACGACGAAAACCAAGAGGTCGAGGAATGTGCGTGTCTGCAGAAATATAGCTTGCGCAGCGAACTACTGGGAGCGCGATATCAACGCCGCGAAAAACTTGTGGCAGCTTGGGCTCCTCCAAGTCACCAACCAGCCTCGAGCTCCACAGCTCTGCAGAGGACACCAAATCAACTAAGACGACTTCTTCAAACCAACGTGGGAACGGGACCCTGAGAAGGACCTCAAACGAAAGCCCACTCGGTAAACGGGCTGCTGGGGAGTGAAAGATGGATTGCCTTGATTCGTCGGTAGCCCAGTCCGAGATCAGCCCTGATTGTTGAAGAGGAGACTTGAGGAAGAGACTTGAGTGCAACGGAGCAAAAGAAGTTGTGCTGTATTGCAGCAGCAGTTGTCGACATCGGAGGAGGTCTCCGGTGTCACTCAAGAGTTATACCTGTTCTAATAGAGAGAGTCCTAAACTAGAGGGATATGTATTGAGCATCACTTCGGGTTGTGTACACAAGCTTGTGTCATCTACACAGGTGGCAGAGAACGGCCTTTTTATACCTTGGCACTGGTGAATCTGCCACAGCATACTCAGCCCAAGTGAATCTTCTCGTTTAACAACGTGGGGCGCTCATTTCTCCAAGAGATCTAAGAGATCCGTTAAAATGCGCGCCATGCAGATTGTCCGTCGCCTCGCCGCCGCGCGTGCGCTCCCCTCGGCCTCGCGTCTGGTGCCCCGTGCTGCTGCTCCTTTCGCCTTGACGTCCACCCACCAGCCGCTGCAGTCCACGCCGTTCCGCACGTTCGCTAGCGACGGCAACGATTTTTTCCTCGAGGACGAGGAGGAAGACTCCTACGTGCAGTACCCGGCCGTGGCCGCGCGCGTGCAGGGCCAGGCGCCACAGTTCACGGCCCAAGCCGTGGTGGACGGTGACATCGCGGATGTGTCCCTGGACACGTACCGCGGCCAGTACGTGGTGCTCTTCTTCTACCCCAAGGACTTCACGTACGTGTGCCCCACCGAGATCATCGCGTTCAACGACCGCGCCGAGGAGTTCAAGGCGCTGAACACGCAGCTGATCGCGGTGTCCTGTGACTCGCCTGAGAGCCATTTGGCCTGGACGCGTCTGCCGCGCAACAAGGGCGGATTGGGCAAGATGGACATCCCCATTGTGTCGGACATCACCAAGGTCATCTCGGCCAAGTACGGCGTGTTGATCGAGCAGGCCGGTGTTGCTCTGCGTGGTCTGTTCATTATGGACAAGGAGGGCGTGCTCCAGCAGATCACCATCAACAACATGCCCATTGGCCGCAGTGTCGACGAGACGCTGCGTCTTATCAAGGCGCTGCAGTTTGTGGAGGAACACGGAGAGGTATGCCCTGCCAACTGGCAGCCGGGTGACAAGACTATCAAGGCCACCCCCACGGACAGCTACGAGTACTTCTCGACGGTTAAGGAGGATGCTGATGACGACGACGCGGAGGCCTTGACGCTCGTGAAGAACAAGAAGCAGTTCGAGGCTCTGATCAAGAGTGGCAAGCCCGTTGTGGCTGACTTCATGGCCCCGTGGTGCGGCAAGTGTGCCCAGATTCTCCCGACGGTGGAGGCGCTGGCCGAGGCTCACCCGGAGGTGACGTTCGCCAAGCTGGACGTATCCATTCCGGAGGTGGAGAAGCTCAAGGACGAGCTCGACGTCGGCGCGTACCCGGAGTTCCGCTTCTTCAAGGACGGCAAGGAGGTCCACGAGAAGATCTCCGGCTACAAGAAGTCGCTGCTCAAGAACGCCGTGCAGAAGCTGCTCTAATTTACTGTCTCCAGGGCAAAGATGAATGTTCGTAGTCAAAATTGACCCGGCGAGCTCGTCAAGCTTTCAGCAACATTTTTTTTCAATAACAGCGCGATGCAACATGCGATGTTCGCGTTCTCTTATCTTGGCCATAGATTCTCCTTTTCTTAAGCATTGTCGGCGTCGTAGCGTGCACGAGCTAGTCTCTGCCGACGCTCTTTGTCGGAGGTGACGTCCGTGAGGTCCACAGAGGCTGAAAGTGGCGCCTTGGCACCAAGTCCAGCTGTATCACTCCGTCCACCTTGCCCTGCTGCCTTGATCGGAGCCGTGATGCCTGTGCCGTGCTTGCCGAGACCCTGGCCACTCTTCCACCCCATCATCTTGAGCATTTTACCACCAATCCCAGATTCAATCGAGTTTGCAGTAGGTTCAGGATCCTGTTTGCTGGCTGGACCAGGCGCGGCCCCGTGGTTGTTTCCGGGAGCTGGGGCTGCCAGCCCACGCTCTTCTTGTCGCTGCTTCTTGGCATCCCTTTCCAACTCCTTTTCATGTTCACGGTACTGAGCAGCAATGTGTTGTTTGTTCTCCTTTGCCTTTGCCAAATTATCGAGGTGCAGCTTCGACAGCTTTTCATGCTTGCGAAGCATCTCGAGAGACCCAAATTTCCGTCTACAGAGCTGCCGTTCACACAAAAATTCAGAGTTAGCCACGCAACAGAGTCCAATCATACGCAAAGAGTCAGTGGCCGGACAAAACTTACCAGGCAGATCGGGACTTCTTGAGGAACATCGGTCAACGAGTCAATGACAGAGTCAGCAACGTTCGGCGCAGTAGCGGCCGTCGCCTTTTGCTGAGAAGAATCAGAACTAACCGCACCACCACGGTAAGTAGTCGATGGTGCATGATCTGCAGCCAAAGCACTGGCGCCTCCACGCTCCTGTTCTTTCGTCTCACGCTGTCGCTGTGACCATTTGGCGATATTGTCAGCACTTTTGCGCTTCATTCCAATGCTGGCCACACCGACAGCATTAGCTGCAGATATGGCAACACCACTTTTTGCTTGCTTGGTTTTCTCAAAACCTGACGCCGGCGCAGCGAACGCAGTAGTCTTGATTCCAAACGAAATCCCCAAAGGTTTCTTTTTGTCCTTCTTCAGTGACAGCCTCAACGCCGGCTTGCTGGCTAACGACACCTTCGCTGTCGCTCCGTCTTCGTACGCACCATTGTCTTCAGGTAGGGGCGGCACAAATACCTGAAATGCTGCTGCCCCTGTACATCCAGGGTTCACACATCGGTAGTACGTGCCTGTGAACGAGTTATGGTACACCTTGGTATGTGCATCGTAGTAGAACATGCTGTCGGGGTCCCAGTAGAGTCCATACTCGCTTGCATACACGTAACTACCGCCTGCAGTCTCGAACGGCGCCGGCCACATTTTCTGGGGTTCTTCAAAACGAGGAACAACTTCAGCTGCAGCACTATTCAAAAGTGCGCTCACGTCATCCGCAACGCTATTCTGCTGAAGATCACAATCAGAAACAGTTGGCCGATCGATGCAGCGTTCGGACATGCGCGTAGCAGGAGGAGTGACATCCTTGAAGATTAGATACGTGTTTCGTACTCCAAATGACGAGTGTCTCGCCCAGTTCAGCAAACAAAAATGCAACATGCGTTCACCTGATCATTGTTCGCCGCATCAGCTCCACGTCCTTGAGAGAGCGACCACTGTGCTTGTTCCAGTGCCGTGACGGCCATTGAACTCCCTGAACGGGGTCCTCGAGACGATTCCGCTGGATAGTGAGACCTGGTTGCGAGAGTATCGCGCGCATACGACACCTCAACGTGAGTATTTTGCACAACTAAGCCACCACACCTTTTTAGGGCTTCAGTTGCCGCCTACAGCAGAGAACGCAGACAACGGCAATAGAGCCATTTGTGTCGTTAGTACAGCGCCCATTCTTGGAAAAAAAACTGGAGTCGTACATCAATATCGCGGAACTCGACGAATCCGAATCCCCGCGACAAATTCGTTGCTCGATCACGAATAAGACGGATATCTTGTACGCCCTCAAACTCTGCAAAGGCCACATGAAGCTGCAACGTTTTCCATCAGCAACGTGGGCAACACACCAGCCAGTTCACGAGCTGACGCACCTCTCCTTCTTCAATATTGGGTGGGAGCAAGCGCACCATGAGCACTTGTGACGGAGGAACATCACCTGCACCACGTCTTCTAGATCCCATATCCCCGTCTCCAAGTGAAACGCTATGTGACGACTGTGGAGCGAAAGATGGTTCGTCGGCTCCTGCCTCTCCATGGTGACTGCGAATTTGTTCCGTTCGAAAAGCTGCAGTCGCTGGGACCTCTTTCGTCTGCGCTGTTTTCGGAGCGTTGCATTGGAAGCAGCTTGTTCGTCGCGCAAAATTGGTCACATTGCACTATCATGCCAATCAAAAAACATTAGCAACAACAACATCTAGCTAGCTAGCAAAGAAATGACAAAAAACAACAACAACTCACTTCATCACAAATCCAGTCCGGTCGTGGTTGCCAATGCTCGCCGTGGCGCTGGTTTCCATGATGAACGTCGTGTCTCGCTCCCCAACTTTCACCTCCTGCTCGACCAGAATTCGGGTGCTTACGGAAACCGTCCGTGAAGCTGACGCTAACGTTTCGATGCTGCAACACAAGAGGCCTCGATTCTGCAGTTGCATCCATATCCACCATTAGCATGTGCCCCAAAAACGACACTAAACAATAGAGAAATGCCCTACCAAAATCATTCACAGCCTCCGTCGCACTCTCCACCGAGTCAAAGTCCACAAAAGCGAACCCTCGTGGTTCTCCCGTGTTCTGCCACACAAAAACAATGTAAAGTGTTAGTAGATCCTCTTGGTAGAGTAGGAAGGGCCTACTACCGTACACGCCCACCTTATCGTAGATGGTTCGAGCTTGCAACGGTCGAAAACGCTGTAGCGCTTGGAGGATCTGTGATGAAGCGGGCGGTGAGTAACGTGGAGTGCTGCAATTTTATAGGAGAATCTTGGCCCTGTCTCGTTCTATTGCGATCTACCACATCATCTACGTATCCAATTGTGTTTTATTCCAGTGGGTGTGGTCCATTCCGGTGTTTTGTACCATTTCGTCGTCGACAGAGGGCGCCAAGCCGCGTAGCAGCAGCGTAGGACTGGGAGGGTGGTTCTGGTGCGAAGCGCGTGGATTCTGGCGCTGTCCTTGAGGTAGAGACGTCGCCTCATAGCGGCCGAAGCGGCCCGACATTGCTGGAGATCAGACTTTCTTTTGTTGCGTTGTAAAATGTAAGTTCATTTTTTATTTGTGTATTTTCAGAAAGCACTGTAAAAATGGGCATTATGGGGTTCAAGTTGCTGTATTGCATTGCTGGTCTACGACTTTTTCGATCCGCCAAAGCCTCCGAAACCCATCATGGCCATCATCTCAGCATCGGCGCCAGGAACGTCATCAGCAGCTTCAGGTTTCTTGTCTGCTGCATCGTTGTCCTTTTCGTCAGAGCCCTCCTGGTCAGTAAGAGAACTTCCCAGTTTCTTTGCTTTCTTTTGTTCTTTCTTCTGCCGCTTGACACGAGCCTCCTCTTCTTCAGCTGCCTTCAATTTCTTCTCGTAGTCTGCCGATTCAAGTCAAGCATGCCATAAGTGCGCAAACAAAAAAATAAGGAAAGCGTCGTGAGCAAGTGCTGGTTTCCGTCAAAGGAAACGAAGACAGTCAATCACTTCAACAGCAACCACATGCACGCACCTTCCATAGCATCCAGCTTTTTGGTCATCAACGGATCCCACTTGCGCTTGGACGCGCTCTGCAGTCTATTCTTCACCTGATCCACTGTCGACCGCTCCACTCGCATGCTGTAGCCCAACTTCCGCAGATCTGTCGTCAACACATCAACAGGACATATAGCATGAGTCACCGAAGTACAGCAGTCCAAGTCCACGCCAAGTTGCCTCGACAACGCACGCTTTTTGCCGTTGATGTGGTCCAGATACGCCACTGAGTCTTTCAGTCCGCACTCGCACACTTCGCAATAATAGCCGCCGCTCTTGCTCGCGTCGTCCGTCTTGACCACCTTCACAGTTCCCACACTGTTCTCCAGCGACATTTTGCTGGTGCGAGCCTTGAGGAACGCACGCACCGATCCCGCGGGCCCAGCAGCGCCTTCATTTGCTGCTTGGAACTCCTCCTTCGACGACTTGATCACCTTCTTCGTCTGCAATTCAATTCCATCAACTGGTGAAATGTATGACACAGTATCAGCACGGATCTTTTCGGACGCACCTCCTCCTTCTCTAATTGACCGTCGGCGCGGAGCTGGGCGAGCTTCTCGTAGTGGGCGCGATCCCATGTCTGTCGCGTCACGTTGGCCACGCCCGCGCCCTTCCTGCCGTTCGACTTGTCCTGTATAACATTACAATAGTATTGGTACGTTAGATATTGCCGTCGTAGTGGTCTGCTGCCTAGGTGCTGCTCGTCGCCGTCGCGTCCAGCGCCATCCTGCTTACCGCCATCGTTATCTTGTCAAAAACTGCCTTAACGCTGTTCGCCAGTTTAATGCCAAAATTACTGGCGAGCAACTTGAGATGTTGAGTTGCGCTAAGGCAACATAATTAGTTTGCGGTCGTCGAAGGAGCTACTAGACCCTCGGAATCGTCCCAGTCCAGATCAGCAGCTCGCCATGGTTCTCGCCCACCAGGACGCGTGGAGAAGCCACCCCTTCATCTCTAACTGCGCCAAGAAGCCCTTCACGGGTCTGGGCCTGGCCTCCGCCATCTTCGGCGTGTACCTCGTGGTGGACGGCATCACCTCGCGCTTCTCGTCGCACGGCAAGGAGGGCGGCGCACACCCGGAGATGGACTACGTCCCGCGCGGCAAGTTCAAGTACGAGCGTGGCGAGGTCGGAGAGGCGCCGTCGCTCATGTAGATCGCCCCCCAGAAGCTGCACAGGCGCAGAGTGCAAAGACCCGAACAGCTCAAACTCTCTCAAGGACACTCCTGCTCGGACGCAACTCTTCCTAAATAAAACGCTATTGCTTGGTTGAGATATTGCTGCCTCTGCTAAAAGATACGAAGATGTGTACTCCTCACGGTGTTGGTGACATACAGGTAAGTTTTGTTTAACAGCGTTTGTTGTGTTGTGTCTTGGGTGGTCGTGGTGATAGATACGATGGTGTTGCTGTCATGACAAGGCGATTGCCTACCGGTCGAACGGGGTGGCGTCGTCCTGAGGGAATTCTTCTTCGTCGTCGTCGTCCTCGCTGTCTCCCGTTCCGGCGCTTCGTCGCTTGTTGTTCTGGAAGCTGCGTTCTTTTTGCAGCTCCAGCACCGACACCCTCGTCATGAGTTGCGTGATGAGGAGCATCGTCTCGGCCTTGAGCTCTTCTTGTTCGAGCAGTTGCTGCTGCATCTGCATGTTGCTTTGAGCGAGTTGCTCGATCTGCTTCTGCTGTGAAGCTAACAGCGCGCGCAACTCGTGCACGGGCGACGATGATACTCCACTGAGTCGGGAGGTGGCACGTTCTCCAGCTCCTCCAGTTGCTTCACCTGCAGCGAGCATGCTCGACTTCCGGGAGCTACCCTTGCGTCGTGTTGTCGGCGATATCGTGGGGCTTCCGCCAGCACTTGTGGGTGGACTTCGTGAACTTCCAATGTTGGTGCTTCGATTGTGTCCCGTGACCGTGGAGGTTGGAAACGAGGCAACAGCGGATGCGTGGCGATTGTTGCCTTCAGGTCGAGGAGTGAGCGCATAATGTTGCTGTTGGAAGGCGGCGGAGTTCAGCATTGAGCCCTCGCGACCCATTTCTTCAAGTTCCATGTCATGCTTCAGCGAGCGACTGTGCGTGATCATGGCGTAGCAGGTGACACACACCCTTTGCGGGGTGGTAAAGCCCTTGGCCTCCATCGAAATCTTCTTGTCTGCACTGTGTTGACTGCAGATAGACTTGCCGCAGTTCCGGCAGTGGTGGCGGTGCTTGAACATACCGAAACTTGCGCGGCAGATAGAGCACTCGCCATCATGTTTCCACTCAGGTGGGGGATCAAATTGACCTCGGCCATGAGAGCTGTGGGAAGCACGACGGTGTGACCTGCGGAATAACGGCGGTGACCCTCTTTGCGATCCACTGGGTGTACCTGGGTATCGAGACTGAATCGGTTCGTGCACCGACTGGAAAAGTCGGCCTCTTGGGTGGACACCTCCTGCGGTGCTGGTGCTGTCCCGTGACGATACATTGCCATTGTCCTCGCTTTCTTCCTCGCCATCTGCCTCGTCGTAGAACTGGAAACTTGCGTTTTGTCGAAGATTTTCGTGGCTCGGCATAAGTGGCAGCGACAATTTGCGACTCTGACTTCGACTCGAAGTATCGTTCTCAGTGTTGTCCGCAGCGGTATTAGCACTCATCGCAGACACCATTGTACGCAGCTCACGCTCACTCAGGACGCCATTGCTTTGCAATTGGGCAAGTAACGACGCAGATCGTTGCATCCGCGCCTGTTGTTGCCGCGGCGTCCCTTGACTCTGGGTTTGAAAGCCTCCAATTCCCCGGCGACTGCCCGAACGAAGGCGAACACCAAACGACGATCGAGGGCTCATTGGACTTTGTCGCTCAAGTTCACTGCAGGAGCTGGTCGAAGAAGGCGACACGAGATGATCGTGCGGAGAATCAAGGCCGTCGACGTCGCTCAGCGACTGTTCACTCATCATGCTGATACTGTCTTCCGGCCCCATGTTCGACATCTCAGCTGAGTCCAGATCTGCATCGTTGTCAACATGTAAGAGCCCTCCAAAGCCTACATTGCCCACATACAGCTCAGGAACTGCCGCCTCGTTCCACTCCTTCTCCTCTTCTTCTCCTTCCGGTTGTTCAACTCCAGAAGCTTCTCCTTCCTCTTGTCCCCGTTTCGGATCAAACTCCGCACTCTCCCGCTCGTAATAGCTGCCCTCGTCGTCGTTCTGTTGCTGGACGATACTGATACTGTTGCGTTCAAGTACTCGATGCAGCACCTTCAAGCTGTTTGCATCCACTTCCATCTCTTCAGCCAACTCGATCGCCGTGACGCCGTCAGGTGTTTGCTCAGTCACCGCTTCCGGATACGCGCGTACCAGCTTGCGTAGACAGGAAGCTTTCACTCTTGCTCTGATTGCAATATGAAGAGGCAGCAGCTCGCCCGCGTTCTTGGCTCGCACTCCGTCCGGATACGCTTGAAGCAGTTTCGCAATCAGAGACAGAGGCACTCGACGTACGGTGCAGGCCCAATGGATAGGCAGCATGCCGTGGTCTCCGTGTTGCTTGGCCACCGACGGATCTCGCTCCAGCAGTCGCTGCAGCGCCTTCCAGTCCGAGGCCTGAGCCAAGCGGATGGCCTCCGAGTTCCCGTTCATCGTCGTGAGCTCTCGTGGAGAATGCGCGAGTGGCTGAGTGAGTGGGTGGGTGGGGGAGGAAGGTGTCAATGCAGCAGCTGATGCTGATGTGGTTGATCGAATAGGGCGGCGCGCGCGCGAGAGAGAGAGCGATACAAAATGTGGTGGAACTCGCCCGGAACGCGGTCGTCCAGCGGCGTCTTACGTGGACGGCGACGCTTCTCTAAGTTTCCTTCTGTAAATATCGCTATGGGTTCGTTTTTATGTACAGCAATGGGCGTCAATCCACGACGCCTGATATAAATAGAAGTCTGAAAGGTTATCAAATTTATACCCGATAATAACAATGGTTTCTACCGATCTCCAAAGATGCAAACGAATATAGTATTGAAGTACATCGATTTTGTCGACTTTCATTCCGTAGACGAATCAAAGGGCAAAAAGAGGCAACTTCAATATTCACTTCAAGATTCGAGCTGCACCGGTATGCACACCATTGCATGCACTGCAGCGTTCAGCAGCGAAGTTCGGTCAATTTTTCACCCTGGTCTTCATCCATGCCATCCATGGCCAACCGTGACCTGCGGCTGGCCCGAACGGTCTAGGAACGCCAGCGCGAAACGACTGGAGTCGTGGACTGCATATTGTGCACCTTGCGTTGAAACGGCTACGCTGTAGCGTCTAGGAAGAGCTGATGTAGCGCTGGTAGCACGCGGTGCTCGTTATCCGGGTCCGAGACGCGCATGTCGTCTGCAAACAGTATGATCCAGAAGGCCACAAAGGGCAAGAAGGCCGCCTCCTCGGACGGGTCGTCGCTGCCGCAGAGCAGTCGGGTCATCTCCGCTGCAATGCTCTCGCTGCGCTTGCTCGAGTGTCCGGCGTCCACAAGCTGGTTTGCCACGTCCTGACCCGAGACCGATCCGTCGTCGTCCTTGTCCAGCAGCGAAAAGATCTGCTCCACTCGCTGCCTTCCTGCCGCCGTCCACTCGTAGAAGCACGCGACAGCAGAATCAACCAGCAACTCCACGTCGGACTTGATTCCGGACGGTGCCTCGGCGGTGCTGTCATCATGGCGAACGTAGTCGTCGATCGAGAGCTGAAGTGGCGACCTCGTGCCGTTCGCACTAGGCTGTTCGTCTTCTCGTGTTGGAACTGAAGTCTGCGTGATTGTCAACGGGTATCCCATTCGCGAGTCAAATGTGAACACGTGCAAGTTAGTCGCGCCACACGCATGACAAATCAGCTCGTCGCCAAAGTTAACTCCCGTGGACGTGCTACCTAGCGCGCGTAACATGTCCATCAGGTCGAGTGAGTCCAATGCGCCCAACAGAGCCAGAATCTCCGATCTGGACGCTTCAGATGAGTTCGTTGTTGACGCTAAGAACCGTGCAAGCTGAATATTGCAGCCGTCGGTGGTGGTGATCCACGACGTCACCATTCCTGAACGGTTTAGCACGGAGACTTCAGCTCCTGTCCTCACCACTGGATAACGCAGCAAATACGTCGAGCTTGTGACGGTGATCCGCAGCGGAATTGCCACGCTACTGTCCATTTCAACATCTTCTGACTGAACTACCTCAAGCCGCAATTGGCCTCGGAAGTTCTGTAGCCGCTCCGTTGGCGGCAAGTGCTTGATGCTTCGGCTCCGAGCCCCATCCAGTGGATCATCGTTGAAGTCGTCGCTCAGCGCTGCTCGCAACAGCATCCTAGCGTCATCTGAAAGACATCTCCGCAGCGCTGGGCTCACTTGCGTCGCCGGCATGTTTCTTTGGTATGAATTGGGCAATGTGAAATGGCATTGCAAGCTCATGTCCACTCCATAGCCTCAACTTCCTCGAGTCTTAGTGGTCCATCGTCCTTGAAATCCGCTTAGGTTCAAGGTTCGTGCAAACTACATACATTCCAAGGTTAACCTAGAGACGAAAGTCTCATCCAACGTCCCCCATACAAAAATGAAGTCTCCCATTATTATAACCAGGCTGCTTAGGCAGCTAGGCAGCGACGACGACTTAGGGGCATGTTGCGCCGGGCGATCCAGCGAGCGCGGCTGCATCTGCCGGCGCCTATCGGCCACGACAACGGCGGCGCTGGAGGCTCTTCCAGCGACGAGGAGGACTTCCCCCTGAGCCCCAGCGTCGCTTACACCTCCTTACGGGACGATGAATCAGTCCGCGATCACTTCCGCAAGCGCCCGGAAGACGTTTCCGGTGTGCATTTGATCGTCGCGGAGGAAGCATCCAAGACTAGACAAAAACACGTGGCGGAGATGTCATCAGAGGAGCAGCGGCGCGCTGCGGAAGCCTGGGCACGTCTGCAGACGCTCTACGGACTGTTCCGGGAGCTGGAAGCTGCCACAGACGAAGCGGCTGGAGACAGCGACACGGACAGTGTTGACGCAGAGCCAAAGGAGCAGAAACAACCGCAGGAGACGCCACGACGACGCAGACGTGATGACGGGCTGCGGTCGCTGCTACAGGAGGCGCGACTGCCAACCGGAGTGATCTTCCGCGACCTGCAGACGTTGTCGATGGCGGACGGCAACTATGACGACAACGCCATGCCGCAAGGATTCACGGCTGGGATGTTTGCGGCACTAGGCAATGCAATGTACGACGAGATGATCGTGGCTGCGGAACAGAATCGCATCAGCCCCGACGCCTTCGAAGAGCTCGGCAACTGCCTCTATGCGGAAGCTGCGAGTGTTGCTGTATCAGCGACCGCGTAGGCTGGCAGTGCTGGCTGGTGATCGGATGGATGGATGATCTCTCTTTTTATTTTATTTGCTCTTTGTGCTGGCGTCGTGTCGAGTATCACCTCAAAAACAAATCAAAGCAAACTTGTGCTTGATCAATGTAGTGTTCTTGCTGTAGAGTGGAAGATCAATGCTTGTTAGCTGTGGCCTTCCAGTTAGCCAGCGCCTGCACCCCGTCGTTCTCGACTTGTTGCACACCTTGGAAGTCCAGGACCTCGCCGTTGGGTTGGATGATCACGAGCGCCGGGATGCCGCTGTTTCGATGAGTGACGCCCACCTCCGCGTCGTCCTTGCCATTGCGGATACCGTACTGTGGGTCAGGTCGGATAACCGGTTAGACAGCGGCGGAACCAAGTTGTCGGGGATGCCTGCTTACCTTTCGCCGGAGCTCGTTGCGGATTTCAGCGTCACGAGGGACCATCCACCAGTCGCCGTGTTTGGTCGAGAAGTGCGTCTGCTGGTCCTCCTCTGACATGTCGGAGCTCAGGAAAACCACATCGAGCTGCTGCGTCGTGGCATTCACCTCCGCGTAGAAGTCGTTGAGCTTCGGCTGGAACGCGCGGCAGTCCGGGCACCAATTCGCCTGCGTACACCAAGCAACGAGGTGTCACAATTGGAGAGCCATACCACAAGACGTAAGAACGCACCGCAAAGTACAAGGCGAGTAGTCCAGTCTGGCCGACGTCGCCGCCGTCGATCGTCTCGCCCTTGGCGTTCACCAGCTCCGTGCCATGCAACAACGCGTCCACCATTTTTCCAGTCACGTTCTGAGGCAGGATAGCAAGCGAGCGATTGGCTGCTAGACGTCACCAGATGTGCATGTTTCGCTAGTCTACAAGACTTCGTGTTCAAGTCGTCCGTGAACGACCCAAAGTTCCACGAGATGGCTCTCAACGACGTCAAGACCGCCACCAAGTCCATCTGGGTCACCATGTGCTCTCTGACGGACCCAGATTATTTGAAAGCGCTCATCGACAAGCGCAAGGAGTTTCCAGACATGGACATCAAGGTCATCATCGACCTCAAGTGGATTCGAGAGAATAAAAGCGGCCTGAACGCTGTCTGCGACCTTATCGCCAGTGGCATCGATGTCTTTCATCTGAAGAAGAGATCGAAGTTGAACCACCAGGAACTATTCATCTGCGATGGCCGGTTCGCCGCGACGGGTACTTTCAACTGGACCAAGGCGGGGACGCACACCACCGACGAAGACTTGACCTACATGATTGGGTTTGAGCCTGGTATGTTTCTATTGAAAGGCTGTCAAAAGAACTTGGCTAACAACTTGCCTGTAGTGGAGGAGGCCAAGAAGACCTTTCTGATACAACTCATCAACACCAGCTCCGCCGCCTGCTGCCGAGACCAGCAGTGCCGCCTCTGCAGCCTCAGTTGACTCAGCAGGTCCAACAGCTCAACCTGATTTGGTGCGAGTCTTGGAACGGAAGACTGCCAAGCACAATCTACAGGCCAAGTTCCACTTCATTATGATTTTCTGTTTGTAAGCCACGTGACCAAACACGATTAATGGAGGCTTGGTCAAGTCAGCAGCAGGGCAACGCATAGGCATGTTCCATCGTCATAGTACTTCTTCGATAAAGGAATATGCGGATGTCCAAGATATTATTCAATGTTAAGACCCTTTTTCTCGTTGATACACGACGTCTACTGCTGCCACTTGGCCAGCGCCTTGATGCCATCCCGCTCGACCTTGTCGGCCGCGTTGAAGTCCACGACCTCTCCATCAGGACGAATGACCACGAGCGTGGGGATGCCGCCCTTGCGTGTGATTGGGCTCAGCGCGCGCACCTCGGCTCCAGCACAGACTCCGAACTGTCGCTTGAGCTGCGTGCGCGTCTCGCCCTCGAACGGCACCATCCACCAGGACCCTTGCTTGTCCGTGAAGTGCGCCAGCTGGTCCTTGGCCGAGGCGTCCGAGCCCACGAAAACAACGTCCAGGTCGTCACCCGCCGCCTTGTAGAAGCTGTTGAGCGCCGGTTGGAACGCGCGGCAGTCCGGACACCAATCGGCCGCGAAGTAGAGCGCTAGCACCTTCCCGTCCTGCCCCAGCGTCTCGCCCTGCACCGACTCGCCCTGGGCGTTCGTCAGCGTGATCCCCTGCAGCAGCAGCTTGCTCATATTCGCTATGCTTCTTCTTGTGCGACAGCGCACGTTGCGACAATTTCGGAAATAAGTAGTCCCCGTTAAATGTAGCAGAAAATCGAATCGTTGGCAGATTGACGACCTGCTGGAAAGCCATGGCGCCTCGCGTGAGCAATGAAGACAAAGTAGCTATCCTAGACTACATGCTACACGACCCAGCCTCCAGAAAACTCAATGGCTCTATCAACCTTGACGCCTGTCGACGGCACGAGCCGTTCCAGCGGCACAGCCAGCGGACTTTCAAAAAGCTATACCAACAGTACTTGAAGGACAACAGACTGGAGACCTTCCCTCGATTGGCGACTCGTCCACGGTCGCCTTCGCCGTCGAGCAGCCATGTAGACGAGCCCGAGCCAGAGTTCGGCGATGGAGACCCTCTCCATCGCCAATCTGAAGAGGACAACCAGGAAGTGGACAGTCCAAGCGGTTCAAATAGTGCACATATGGCCACAACTATCAGCTCTCCATTTGGTTGGGAAGATCCTGGTACAAGTCTTGCCGAGTTGCCGCCAGCGATAACGCCGCACCTGCCATCCTGTCCAGCGCTGGACGCAGAACTGGAGGACAGAGCCGACTCTGTCCTCCAGTTCGTTGAAGACGCAATATCGCTCGCTCGAGAGATGACCACTGCTGCCCTCATGGACGACGCTCCGCGGGAATGGCAAGCGTTCGCGCGAGATATGCGAACGCTTGCAAGAAAAGCGCTTGCCCTGCAGTTCATAGGGCTCGAGGAGATGGTTTTTCCTCATGAACTCACGCGGGCAGGTGCAGAGGCTAAACTAGGTTCGTACATCGACAAAACTAGAGCTGGTGACCATCTGTGGGCAATGTTGTACGATTTTTCAAACTTGACTATAGCTGAGAAGTTCGTAGCCGCCAGAAGGCGAGGCGTGGACGTTCGCGTGGTGCTGTGCGCTACGATGTTGGACCCCAGGGTGGTTGCTATGCTACGGCGGGGCCGAGTGGAGGTGCGAGTGGCGACGATGGCGCTCGGAAGTCTCTTTCATCGCAAGATCTTGATTGCTGGAGATATTTTGGTTGGAGGATCGGCCGATTTTTCAGTGAACGCAATGCAGAGGAACACAGAGGATATGTGGTTTATCAGTGGCAGTATCGGTAAGCTTCTTGCTTTTTGTTTTCTTGTTTTGTCTTTGACAAGGTTGTTTGTTTTGTAGTTCGGCAATACAAGGAAACTTTTATTAATTTGTGGAACGGCAACTGTGAGCCGTTTGTGCGGCACCATATTATCACGGAGAACAAGAATCGTCTGCGTGTTTGCGATCTGAACCCAATAGAGGAAGACGTGGTCGTAAGCGAATTATTGGAGCCACGCTAAGAATCACAGGAGCCATCGCGCAGCAGCTTGGAAGGAGGTATTTGCATTAAATCTAATTGCACAAACCCGCAAGGTCGCAACATGTTCACCAACAGACCCATTGCTCTGTGTGATGAGCATCGCGCCATACGCAACAGAATGGATAAAAGAACCAGACAATTAAGGAAGAAGCGACGAATCGACCTCGCAGCTCTCCCCGGCGGAAATGCCCTACGCATGACTACAACGAACTGACAACGCCGGTTCTACATACTCCCTCTGCGTGCGCTCCCTCCTGTCGGCACCGCTTTTGTTGTGCGCAGCACGCGACCCGCGCGCGCTCGCGTTTGCTGGATGGATACTGTCTGCAGTCACCAGCTTCAAGTCCTACGAGATGAGGTGCTGGCTTTTGCTCTCGGTGCCGTTCTCCGTACTCGAAGAGAAGGTGCTCGGCTGGAAGGCACTGCGACAACCTGCGTGCGCGAACACCCAGCACGAGTGCCAGCAAGCAAGCCCGAACGGAGGGTGGAGCTGTGGCGCACTGCAATTGGCGCTCGCCTTTGGATGGACTTGTCATCACCTCGATTTGTACGCTGCACCGCTGGACATGCAGCGTGTCTTCTTTGCCATCCTCGGCCGCTTGCTTGTCTGGGGCCGGTCTACCACACGCGGACACGTAGGCGCGTAGCTCTCGAGTGGCAGGCACTTCGCTTGTTTTTCGCCGGTTTTGGGTGGAGCAGCTATGGCGAAGACACTCGCACAGGCGTTGAAAAAGTATTTCAGCGGTTCATTCGTTCTGTCTCGGTCCAGGACCTAGCTGTCCACTCGCCAATTCAGGGGAGCGGCTCTCTCGTGCGCTGCTGTTGGACGACTGGCGCGAGTATGCTGCCATTGCGCCGTTTGTGGCCGAAGTGAGTGCGTGGCAGGAGATCCTACCTACTGCTGTGGATCTGTGGGGAAAGTTGACGCACGAAAAGCGCTGCCTGGCTGTCCCAATCGCTGTAGCTCATGAGAAGACATCCGTTGGCGTGCTCAGTGTGCATCACTGTCCTTCTCGCTACCAGAACTAGGATTTCGTTGATGACATCAAACATAATCCATGCTCAGACAAGGCTGAAGGCAAGAACCTAGCGCTGTCATCGTACCCGATCTCCATCCGCGCGCTAAACTTCACGCTGCCTCAGTGGATTGACGGCCGCGAATGGATCTTGCTACCCACGCTAGCGGATTCAAGCGTGTGCCCATCATTCTTCGTCGTGGAGGCCTATAACAACGCGTCTGAAAGTTATCGTCAGCATTTTGCCCCACTGGTTACAACCACAGCCGTCGTATCCCGATGGAGTTCAAGGAGAAGACGTGGAGCACCACGTTGTTATGATGCGGCTCCTGCCGCATCCTCGCCGCCCGAGGCCTGCCCTCCAAGTCGGGTCCTACCTTACAAATCGCTGAGTGAGCTCACTAGAGTTGCCGAAGCTTCAACCGATGCATCGGCAGCGATCATTCGATGAGGTCTCCGCAACCTTCGTGAGTTGCTAGAGACCGTCTATGGAGGTGGGGAGATTACTGGGGTACGACACGAGTTTATGGAACGAGAAGTGGTCGTGGAAGCGCTGCGCGCATTACGTGTCGAGCGAGACGATTTGAATGGAGTCGCGACTACCGCTGATTTTCATGCTGTGGAGCGAGTCTTGGGTATCAAGTATCGGAGAGTTCGTACGCATTATTTCAATCGTTGCCGGCCCCCTAGTCATCTTGGAAGGTAAAAAAATTTCGAAATTGGAGAATTGGCAAACAAATTCATTGTTTGGTCCAGGAAGAAGGGAAATCATTCGAGGAGTGCTCGAAAAGAGAAATTTGTGCTGCTGTTTTTTTGTGGAAATTACGATGTGTATCGCCTACGGTATCATGACAAGCTACAGAGAGAAGTTGCGCGACAGCTGGAGCCTGGTGGAAGTTGGAACGGGAAGCACGACCCTGCTGCTCTGTCGAAAGTACTGGGCTACATCGATAGAACGGAGCGGGTTTGTTTGTATCGATTTTTTTATCTAACTCTGGAGATTGTGGCTCGCGCACTAATTCGTGCGTTCTTACGAGGTGTTCTGACGATAGTATTTGCCGACAAAAAGGCGGCCTGGACTCGATTTGCAGCTCCCGTTTTCAGTATGCTGATTCGGGCTGGTCTTAGTATCTATGAGCCCAGAAATACTGCGATGGTGCATACCAAGCAAGTTTTAGCAGATACAACCGTCATTTTGGGAAGTCACAATCTGACTATGGTGGCCTATGGCAACCCGGATACGGGCCTTCGGGCTCGAAACCGAGAGCACTCTAGCTCGTCTAAAAACTATCTTGACTGGAAAAAAGAGTACGACTTGTTTCAGGCAGATATTGCATCAGACAACCTCGTTCAAGACGAGAAGCCAAGTGAGAACGCCGTCGTCACCAGCGTTGAGACGCAAGACGATGTAGGCGACGAAGTTTCTCTCGGCGCATTGTTTTCAGCTGAAAGTGCACACGACATTTCGCTCGAAGACCTGTTATCGTCGTTCTCCCAAGAACACCCGGTCACTGCCGATGCTGGAACCGACTTAAATGATGCTCCGACACTCGAAAGCTCTAGCGGCCAGCAAAACGCACAGAGAACAGCACGATACAGCGAAGCCCAAAGAGATCAGGTTGTTTCTTGGCACTTTGCGAACGGCACATCGCCAAGTAGGACATTGACCCATTTCCGACGTCAACCAGAGTTTGCCCGTCTTTCCTACCCAACACTGCACCACTGGGAAGATGAACGATTAGACAATCGTTCATCCAACACTGCAGGCGTTCCAATTCCCCACAGCTATACTGCAGCACAGAAAAAAAAGAGCTGTTAGCTGGTATCGATCGACCGGGGCCACCAAGGCAGACACCATACGACGATTTCGGAGATTTTCGGAATACAAGTCGTTGGTAACGCCAACTCTGACTCGATGGATCGAGCAGGACGGCAACGAATCACTTCAGCTTGACTCGGAAGACTAGGAGTACATTTATGCTCCCCTCCGCCATGTGTCGTTGGCTGACGTTGCTGCTGGAACGGGGAAGAAACCAGACAAAGTGCGCTCGCAATACTGGTTCGCGTCACGATGGGCTCGAACTGGCGTCGCAGATGGAGAAAATGTTGCTGGATGCTCAAGAACAAGGGTGGAATATCGTTGGTGTTGTTACGGACGATGCCGGTCAATGTGGGCGTGCTTGTCGAATACTTGCTCTGAGATGGCCGAGAGTTGTACTTTTAAAGTGTTTCGCGCGCGATAGGAATAATCTCGTAAAAAGTGTGCTTCGAATTGACGCATTTCGAGACGTCTTACTCGCCCTAGTGTTTCAGGTGCTCTAATGGAGATGATTAGGAAGGGCAGAAAGGTGGTTGTGAAGTGGAGCAGAGTCAGCAGGAAGTCGTAGCAAAGGAGGAAAGAGGGAACTCGATTTGATTAACTAGTTAGTGAATTTCTCGTCTGGGTAGGTCTAGTTTGATACGGATTTATCTACTCGACACTGCACTTGCGGAAATCAGCTACACTGGTAGGATCCAATTGCACTCACGCTATTCAACTACACTCGCGGAATCCAAATGGTATGGTGGCAACCAGAGCCGAACCATAACAACCCGTTCAGTTTTGAATTCGACACATCCACCATGAGCGACGTTGAGACCGACTACGAGGAAGAGAAAGCGCCCGTGCCACCTGATGCAGCGGCAGCAACCTCTCCCCACGACGACGACGACCCACCGCCGGATTCTCGTCCACCGAAGCGAAGGAAAGTTGCATCCACCGACCTCCAGCTCGCCACGTTCCGCGGTCCGCGAGCTCCAGAGTGCCCTGTGGCCTACGACGGCGGCCCCGGTGAGCCTCCGATCATGCTATTGGGGCCAGCCTCTGCACTACGCCTTGAATGGCGGATCATGAACTTTTTGGACGATCCTACAAACGGTAAAAAAAATTGGCAAGATCAACTTCGAAAACGCAGCAAGAGAGTTCAACGTCAATCGGGAAGCTGTGGCTGCCATTTATGACGACTACACGTTGTTCAGAAGACGGTGCGAAAAGCCTGCGCGTGTGCCATTTGCAGGATGGTTGTTCTGCAAAGATTGGGTAGTGCCCGATGAGGAAGACGACCTGATTGCGCTCGAGATTGTGCGCGGATATATACGAGGAACTAGGTTCCACTGCATTTTGATGATTTACATATTTACCTTAGACGATCTCGTAGACGACATCATGTACGCACGAACTGTACACAATGTAGAGTTCATAGTTTACCTAGACAAGCAATGTGCGAAAAAGGGTTCTACGCCGGGCATCATCCAAAAGCTTGTTAATGTCGGAGTGATCGTGAGACTCAGCAGGTTATGCTGCTGTATGCACCGCAAACTCGGTAAGCATTGTACAAAAACTTCTACTTGTTACTCATTTTTTATTTTTCCTAGGGATATTCGACTTCCGAATTATACAGTTCAGCACTGCATGCTACAGTAATCCTGGCATCAAGCAAAGAGGATTCCTCCTCTAACCAAGAAGATATTCTTTATGTTCAGACGCCTGCTTTCGGTAGTTGCTGACATTCATACCAAAGTTACCAATGTTTTTCTCTGATCAGCTTTTTGTTTTGTTTTGTGGATATGTGCAGCGAGAAAGGCACTAGGAATCGCGTTTAGGAAGGTCTTTGAGAATAGTGGTGGCGAGGTTTTCTATGTGGAGTGCAAGCAGAAGCCTGAAAAGGGGGCAGCCGAGAAGATCGAAGCACGAGCAAAGTGTTGGGAAGCATCTCATCCGGAAATTACGCTGAAAGAAGCGCTTTCGATCATCAAAGAATTGAAAGCGAGCGGTCAACCCAGTGGGCCTAGTCTGGAAGACCTCATGAGCGATTTCTCTCCGCCGCGACCCACGTTAGCAACTGACACGCTAGTACGAAAATTTGGCGCATTGCCAGAAGATCCAGCAGCCCGGAAAAAGGAAATGACCCGCCGATACAATTTAGCGTATCGAGATCGCGGCAAAAAAGAGGTATTGCAGCGTGAAAATGAGCTGGAAGACTTGAAGACAGTAATTGCAAGTCGGAGATATGACCTGGAAGACGTAGAGGTAGCGATTGCAAGGCGGAGCGATGTACTCGCTGGGATTGAGAAGGTAATGGAGGTTAAGCTGCGAGAATCGGAAATCAAGATAGAGCGACGGAAAGCGGAACTTGACGCGGAGATTGCGAGGCAGAAAGCGGAACTCGATAAACTCAAAGGTATCATGACCGAGTCGGAGTACGAGCGTTGGAAGATAGATCGCTTTTTGGACCGCTGCAAGAAAATTGCACCAAGAAAATGGCCCACGTCGACGCCGCTAACGATCACCCAGCACGAGTAGATGTCCACCAGGTATGGTATCAAGACCATGTTGAAGTGCATTTGTGTCGCTTCGTGTGTATCCTGTCGTTCTGCATCGCAACGAGGCGAGCGACTGCAGCGACTGCCTATCAAGCCTGCCACGCACTTTGCGGAAGACATGAACGCCACGCGCGACTACAGCGAGTCCTGGGGCCAGCTGCAGTGTGTCAAATTCGACAGGAGGAAAACGCTTCGCGCTGTGCACCTCACAATTCACTTCGCCAGAGCTGACTCAAGTCCCCTGCGCCCTTGTGAACCCCGGCGTTACTGACGGTGGCAGTTTGCTGCTCTTTCAACGCCCTACAGTCTTCGTCCTCGCCTGGGCGTGCTGCCAATCCAACACTCGACCTCAACTCAAATTAATCCCGTTAATTCGGAGACGTAGAACCGAGACTCAGCTGACGCAGCGATTGCAGAGCAGACCACACAGCGTGGAGGATCTTACCGCTCCGGCAGTGACGCTGCCAGTATGCACAGCGCGGTGTCAAGGCAAAAACGCCAGATGTACGACCACGGGCGAGGTAACACGACCAAAGCATAAAGCAGGACTGGATAAAGGCCTCGGGAGCAGTTGCACACTCCCGCCGGCGTTGTATTGATCTCAAAACGTTTGCGCATAACAAGAAGCAGTCGGGCACTCGCAGCCATTAGAGTCGACTGGACCCGGCACGACCGTCGTCAGCTATGAGCAGGTTTCGCGGTCCTACCCTCTCTATTGCGTCTTCTTGTTGTTGGACGACTTGCGCGGCTTGGAGCAGTACGACTTGACGAAGAAGTTCATGAACAGCCAGAACAGCGACTGCACGTAGATGAGGTACATGACGGAGATCTTGTAGGGCATGCCGTCGCACGAGCGCGAGACCATGAGGTAGCCCTGCGCGTTCATGAGCAGGAACTGGATCATCTGGACCGTCGTCAGGTACGGCTTCCACCAGATCTTGCGCGTGTGCGAGCTCACGAAGTAGTACATGTACATGATCGCGTGCACGCCGCCGTTGAGCACGATGGTCACGTAGAGGTCGCCGTCGTAAGACGTGTGGAAGTTGGACCAGTAGCACTATAATGGCAAAGAGCAACAAAAAACACGTCAGTTTTCCCGTGACAGCTAATGAAGTAGAGAAATGGTAGCAGCCAGAGCAGATAAAGACTTACAAAAAAGACGGAGACGTGGTGGTACACATGGAGCATCAAGAGCTGCTTCCACTTCTTGCCCATGACGATGAAGAAGGTGTCGCACATGTCAAGCACCTTGGACAGGTAGAAGATGTACATGAGGTTGCCCATAACGGGGTTCGCGTGGTTGAAAGCATTGCACGGAGTAGCCGAGTAGTCCTGCAAAGGTGGACCCAGACAAAGTAAGCGTGTCAGTTGGTTGGTTCTGGCAGTGACCATCAACAAGCGGCACTTACGTTGCGGCGGGCTTACAGGATGGCCTCAACGGTCATGTACGAGCACAACACAACTTGGAACGGGTTGTAGATGAACTGGAGCGGGGCCGTGTTGAGTGCAGGCATGCCTGCCTTCATGGCGAGCTGCAGGACAGGTGGAAGCGCAACATCAGGCACAAAGGTCAGCTTCCGATGCGAGTTTCATGCGTACTAGAGAGGTCGAAGGATTGACTTATCGTGCCCACCACCACGAAGGTGAGGTAGCCGACGCAGAGCGCGAAGACCGTGCCGAAGTCGGCCAGGAAGTAGTCCTGCATGGGTGACTGACGGTAGCGCAGGGTGGGGTCGACCCAGTCCATGAGCATGACGTCCATGCCAACGGCCCATTGCTTGTAGCTCTCGAGGAGTGCGCTGGCCATCGTGTCGTGCTGCTGCTGCTGCTGCTGCTAGAGTCTTGCGGGGTGGCGGCCGATCAACCAAAGCGGAAGCGAACTCACTCCGAGGGGGAGGCGAGGCTGCAAAGGTCCGGCATTGATACCGGGCACTCGGCTCCATTCAAACGCACGTCGAAGCGTGTCAGCGGCATCGGGTCTCGCAGGTGCGCCTGAGTTCGCCCGCCAATCGAATCACAGCGAAATGCCGTTTCGCGTGGGCCACCGTGTTTCGGCAATCGTGTGCGTCACACCAGGTTCGTCAGCCAATCACAAACAAGATGACTAACTTCAACGTGGTATACATTTCGTCAGTGAGCCGGAGAAAGCAACCGCGGGAAGCGTGGATGCAGAGCATACACGACGAGTGGCCGCTGTGTTATCCGCTAGCGTTCGCCGCCGTTACGCCGCACTCGCTTTCAGTATCCGGAACGGCAGGTACCTTCAGTGCTCCGGAGACTTATCGGGCATCCGTTACACCCAACGCGGTTAAAAATAGAACGCTCCCTCTTGCGATTCGTCCAAAATTACAATACCACTCTCCGATTGGTCGAAACCCCGCCGCACGCAATAGAATAATCTGAGTCGGTTGCCCGTCCCAGTGTTCCAAAGTCTCGCTGGGGACGCGGCCGACGCAGCACCAAAGGACGTGTACTCGCTGCAGCGAGCGCAGGGCTTCCGGCACCAAGCCACGCCCTATCTCCTTCCGCCTCTATTGTCGCCGCTCTTCCGCGCGTTGATCGGCGCTCTCCCCACTGAAATCCGAGCGCTACAAGCCCCACAACCTGGTAAAGTCTTGTCTAGCAGCTGGTTATTGCCCCGCGTGGCTCTATCTCTGAGCTGATTACCACGTCTGATTCCGCTGCTGATTGTCCCTTTCGCACAGCCCGCAGAGCTGCTAGACGCTGTCGACACACAGGCGAAACTGCTGCGCAACATGATGAACGAGAGGCGTCGCAAGCTGCAGACCGTCCAGGTGGACCACTACGACGGCCAGGCCATCTACAGCGGCAACGAACTCATCTACGAGCTCGGAGGATACCTTGGAGGCGGCGCTGCTGGCGTGTGAGTCAAAATTCCGAGCAATTTTAGGTGGGGTTTAGAAAATGCTGACATTTTGACTGTTGTTGCAGAGTGTACGAGGCCTTTTCGACGCGGACGAAGCAGCATGTGGCTATTAAGATCCTGAATCCTGTCGGCTACAAGTTGTTCCCCAGTACATTGCTGGCCAGGTGCATTGTCGCTGTCAAGGGGAAGCCGATGGTGGTGCTGCCTTCAGATGAAGCAGAAAATGGAAACGACGGGCGACGGGCGTTTGCTGGAGGGAACCATCGGATGCGATCGAACTTTGGAGCACCAAAAGTGACGACGGAACGGATTCGAGTGGAGAATGTTTGGTGGTTGATCCACCCGACGTCTAAACAGGCCATCGCGGCCTTTGAAGATCCGTATACGGGACATGTCCGGGAGCTGACGCTGCCTCAGTGCGTCCAAGTCTGGGGTGAGCAAATGAACCAGAGTGAGGAACGGCAGCAAACGGACCCGGCGGAGTTGTACCAGGAAGTACAAGTGAAGAACCAGACGATTAAGGTCCCACGCATTCCGAAAAAGTTCGTCAAGTTCGCACACACCCGACGATCGATCCACCGCGAGATCTCAAATATGTCCGGGCTTGAGTACCATGAAAATGTGCTACGTCTGGACGAAGCGCTGGAACTCGTACAAGACAGCAAATGCACCACTTTTCTGGTGCTTGAACTGGCTGGGGGTGGCGAACTTTTTGACCGTATCAAGCTCGACTGCGGTACGGATGAAGAAACAGCGCGCGTATACTTCCGCCAGCTCATTTCTGGAGTTGCATTTTGCCACAACTCGGGCGTTTGTCACCGCGACCTCAAGCCCGAGAATTTGCTTCTTGCCGACAACGAGGAACACTCGACGCTAAAAATTGCAGACTTCGGACTATCGGCGATTTTTGCTTTCACAGATAATGACGCGAGCGGTGGTGCCAACGGAAACGGCATCGATCAGCCTTCCATTCGTCGATTGCGCTCTGTCGTTGGATCTCCTCACTATGTTGCTCCAGAAGTGCTGATGGACGCTGGCCAGGGGTATGACGGCGCAAAAGCCGACGCATGGTCTATTGGCATCATCTTGTACGCTATGATCGCGGGTAACTTACCCTTCGGAAAGGACCTACTCAAGTGCGTACGCTACGATCGTTTCCGCAAGTGGTCGTACAATACCAAGTACAGTGATGACGACCCGACGGACGAAGTGGAGTTCCCGACGTGGTTCTTCCCCGCGCACTTCTCGATGGAAATGAAATCCTTGATCGCGCAAATGCTCTATCCTGACCCAATTATGCGTCTCTCGGTGGAGGAAGCACAACACCACGCGTGGGTGCGCGGCGAGAAACTCAGGAAGTCCAGTCCGTCAATGTTGGAGGACGATCAGCCGCCAAGTAATGGAGCCGCACCCAGCACACCTGGTTTACCACCGACACCTCCACACCCATCTTACAAAAACCGAATGAACGTGGCGATTAACACTCTGCAAGACGGTATTGATTTGGGGCAGCAGATGCACCCGAGCCAGCTAGGCTCTGTATCACCCCAGGCTATCAACAGACTGCTCGCTAAAGCGCCGAGCCCTCATGGACACGCATTTCGCTGCCCGCCATCTCCACAGCAAAACCTTCGCGTGAACAAGCACCTCGCGGGGGTTGTGGGCTACATGCCATCAGTGGACGAGACTTCTTCCATGTCTGGCCAAACTCCACTGAGTTCTCCTTGTGCTTCCAAGAACAACGACCATTTTGATTTGGATCTCGAGGACGATGCTGCAGTGACATCACCAACTAAAGAGCTGAACGCTTGCAACATTTCCGAGGCCGGGACACTATTAAAACAGGAGGCGCTTGTCCGTGAAGCTACCGTAACTACCTCACTGACCCTTTCGGAAAATTTGGCTGCAGGAGCAAGTGATATTAATGACGATCACGACAATTCGGTCATGTCTGCGAATTTGGCACCGCAAGAAGTTACCTTTCAGAGGCAGCAGCATCGGTTCGTGTCGCCGCCACTTGTTACTGGATCTCGAGACGCAATGCCCATTCGATTCCGTCGCAACTCTCCCCCGGAATTGTTTCTGCGTGGTTTTGCTCGCGGACAATTTCGGGAACTCAACACCAGAGATCTCGGGGGTACTTCTGGTGCCTTTGACGGGATTGACATCCTTGGCCGCTCTCCTCCGCTAGTCCCGCAGTCGATAGTGACTCCTGACGATAAACCTGGCGTTCCGATCGACCGCACGCTGACAGAACCCCTGACGTTCACTGTCAAGTCAGCTACGGATACTCAGAGCAAAGTTGATCAAGTTGGCGCGGAGGACCAGCAGGCGACGAATTTGATTCCTCCACCATCCTACAGTGATGTTGTGTCTCGCTCGACCCGATTCCTTACAGCTCTACCGGCCCGTTTGGTTCTCTCGAACATTGAAGTTGCTATGGTAGCCAACCCGTGCCCTCTTCCATACGAGTACCCAAAAGTCCCACAGACCGTGACGATCGACTGGGACAACTACCAGCTCGAAGTTCGGTATGCTGGTCTTTTGACCTGCACGGTGCAGGTGTTCCTCTTCCAGCGCGGTGTGTATCTCGTGGAGTTCCGACGCGGCCACGTACGTTCATCCCTATTACGCTTTCCTTACTGTTACTTGTGTAAGTGTGCTGACAAACTACTTTGTGTGGTGTAGGTGGATATTTTCCAGTTCAAACGCTTTTACGAAAATATTCGTGCGCTGATCTCGGAAGGCACGAATGGAGGCTCTGGCCAACCCGCGCCAGCACTTCGCAAGCGCAACAACTCCATTTCCGGGACGTTTTGAAGTGCAAGTTCGATGCTGGACCACATACGCTCGCTCATCACACATATTCACTCCCAACGTTTTCGTTTTTCACCCACAGCCAACGAACGATGTGTGCTCGTTAGCTGCAACGTGAAGTATTGCAAGTTAGGTATGATATTACTACGCCACCTATTATAAAGCTTTCGTGAACACAAGACCAACTGCAAGGGCATTCATTAGTTCGATGGCAGCAAGTTCTTGCCATGGCTGTTTCTACGCCTCGCCCCCGATGATTTCCGTCGATTTTTGAGCGACTTAAGGTAAGGTTCTACCACTGATGTCGATGATGGCGATTTCCCCAATGAGAGCACTGCTGCTACACTCCCAGGCGTAGTCGGCTCAACATAAAGAGGCACGGGATTCTTCTTCTTTAGGCGGATGTACGGAAGTGAAGCGTTGTTCAAGTGCAGTCCCCAGTGTTTCTGGTAACTCACAGGAGACGCAACAACAGTGTGCTGGTGATTGTCGCGATGGCTGTTCGACTTACTCGGATACAGGTGCTCCCGAAGCTCCTCCAGAAATCCTCCTCGCGACCGTGAAGTTTTGTTTGTCTTGATTTCTGGTAGATGCACACGTCCGCTATCACGGTCAGAGTTTTGAGGCTGTGATCTCTCCGAAACCAGAGCTGGTAGATTGAGATGAAGTTCTTGTGCAGCTTTCGAGATCTGCCCGATGTCTAGTGTTTCTGGGATAAGTTCGTCGTTGTTACCGTGCTGTCCATCTAAGGTAGGGTTGACTCCCATTTGCAGATCACGCAGCGTTTGTAGGTGCATCTTGTCGATCTCCAAATCTCCAATCCGATACTCCATCAGTAACACCTCGCGGATCAATTCATTGCGCTCCATCACGGGGCTTTGCTCAATCCCTCGACGAAATTCATCCAGAGCTCTTTCGTTTCGTGCTAACTGCTGCATCAGATTCTCCCTCTTGTGAGTTAGAGAGATGAGAAGCTGATCGTCACCAGTATCCTCCATTGCTGTTTCACTGGTGATACCATCTGCAGTCATGGCAGTGGTTGTTGGTACAGCGTTTGTTTTGAGTTTACTTGGGCTGTCTTGGCCCTGCGGTTCTGTCGCTTCAGACGCAGGTTTGGCTGTAGAAGATGGAGATTGTATACAATTCGGTTCTGCAGTTAGAGCTGGAGGATTTTGTGTAGACTGCAGTTCTTGAACACGCAGTCGAACCTGTAGCACAAAGGTCTTGAGATTGAAAGCCGATATATGCAACAATGAACAAATATTCAAACGCACCTGATGTTCCAGCTTCAACAGCGCGTGACGCAATCTACGGCGCTCTTGGAAAGACTCGACGATGTATTTGCGAGCTTCATGCAGTTTTGTAGTCTTCCAGTCTTCTTCTTCCAAATTGTTGTCTGTGGTTTTGCTGGCAGCAGAAGCGTTTTTGCTTTTGGCCCACTGTAACTCGGATTCAGTTAAAGAGCGTCGGACAGCGTCAGCTTGCTCTTGCTGTCGAATCAAATCCTTCTTCAACGACGCAATTTCGTCCTGGAGGTTTGCCACAAGACTGCTTTGATTGAAAGTGGCCTGGTCGGACTCGACGATATTTCTCTTTACTGTCGTTTTGATGTTCTTTGAACGGTTGGCATATTTGAGAGTGTTCAGCGTCTCCTCCACACTCGAAGCTGCGATGCTCACGTTGGCGATCATCACTGTTCGACAATTTCCTCCTAACGAGTCCTTTAGTAACCTCGTGAGTTTGCTATCTCTGTATGGCACAAAGGATTTTCCTGAAGATGCACCCTTCTCGCCGAGAGCGTTGATGCAATTACCCAAAGCTAGCAACGACCGATTAATATTTGCTCCTTCAAGAAGCCGCTGGCCGCGATTTTGCGTCACCGCTGCTCGTTCACTTCCTGCTAAGTCCACCAAGGACAGCTTACCAAATTTCACCTCCATTGTCTTCTCATCACCAGACTGTTCAACATCGTCAGCCGATTTCTCTTGCTGCTCAATGTGTACTTGGAGAACTGCATGTGATCGAGAGGAGACAGAGTTGGCTGTGGTGCTCTCCTGTGACCGATATTTGTTACCTCTTCGAAGCAATTTCATCACATCTTGAGCATTAATCGCTTCGATCTCTGAAAGTCCCGCCACAACAGATCCTCGAATGGGGTCTTCACGCAAATCCAGGAACTCGGACGTCGGCATACAGGACGCAGATGAGCAGGATGAACTTGCGCACAGCAGGTCACGAATGTTCTCGTTATAAACCTCTAGAAATGATACAGTAACTCGATATCGCACGCGCCCTGCTGGATCTGCATGCACGCGCTCAATATTTCGGAATAGATCTTCAAGTGTTCTCGCCATGATACCGGGTTCCTCCTGTGTGCCCAGCATTGTGTATGTTTTCCCAGCTCCAGTACATCCGTAAGCAAACACCGTAGCATTGAAACCATTGAGCACACCGTGAACCAAAAACTTGGTAGTATGCTGGTAAACCTTTTGCTGACCATCTTGTGGAGTGAAGACGTAGTCGTACGCATATCGTTTTTCGCGGCTTCGGCCACTCGTTACTGAAAGAGAAGCCGATGCGTGGCGTGGTTTCCGCAGCGGATGAATAGGAGAATTCGCGCTGAGCATCGACTGCATCAGAGCTCCAGGAGTTCGTGCCAGGACGACAACCTCTTTGTTGCTCAAAACTTTCACAATCTTCTTGCGGTCTCGGTCGTGACTCAACAGCGGGCGTAGACGCACCGCCACCAAGATGTTGGCCTGACCCGCCCACATCTTTTGTCTGTACGTGTCGGTGTCGGTGTCCGAGTCTTCCTTGGTCGATACTTCACTCGTTGTGGACAACTGCGGTAGGAAAGTCTTCCGCTCTACTTTCGTGTACAGCGAGCCACCTTCGATTCGCGCTTGGGTTGTCATGGGCCGCGGTGCCACGGGCGACATCAGAAACAATGGCGTGCCGCCACTCGTGGACTGTAAAAGATTTGAGTTTTGCGCCAGCGACATCTGATGCGCCACTACAAGTAACAGGGCAATGGCAATCTCGTCACTTCAAGTAGCAGCTCGATTATCGTCGGGTAGTGTCATGAGCCATTGTAGGATGCTTGTCCAACAACAGCTTTATATAGACAACCAAAGATAGTCTGGCAATGATGCAACGACAATCACTCGTCTTGAAGTTAAACCGTCACTTTGTAATTGAAGTTGCCTTTTTCGGTGGATACCGGCAAAAGGTGCTTGAACATGGTACATTTTGCGTGGTGCCGCGCGCGCGATGAGACGGCTGAGTCTGGCATGCTAGCCAGGCCCGCGCAGATTGTCCAGCCAACTGAGCACCACAATAGCGAACACACACACCTGGCCGTGCTCAATTCCGCTGATACTACGACATGAACTTGACTCGTAGAGTGCAGGGGGCCATCGGTATTTCGAGTGCGTGCGCTGCTCCATTCGCGGAGAGACGACGTCGGTCGTCACGGGTAACTGAGATTGAGGATTGGTGAGGGTCTGAGCCGATGAGTTGTCAATAAATCAGCGCTGTAACTAGACTGTTCAACGCGAATGCCAGCGCTGCAGCGCGGTCGTGAGCGATAAAGGCGCCAGCAAGCTGGTTACGGATGCGATCGTCGCCTCAAGTTTGGGCTCAACTCCGAGACCAAACTGGCAACAGCGGATGCAAAGGATGCAAACTGAACGCGTCCACCGTGACGACGTTGTTAAAGACACTGGGGAACTTCCCGGGACCACGTCTGACCACGTCTGATCAACTTGACCATCTTGACCAACTCGACCACTTCCTGACGCTGTCCCCGGAATTATTTTGACCGATCAGTGAGATGGCTAGGGAAGCTGCTATACAACTTTTGAAAGATACGATAGAGTGGAGGCCTTCCAAAATTGACATACCACCCCGACATCCAGATCGTTAAGAAAACTTATATTGATCCAGACCATTTTTTCGTCTGACGAAGCGAAGGGTCGCATCTCCCTCTAATTGTGCAACTTCATAACATTGTACTTGTTGTTTGTATGGTACAACTCTTTTCTAGCAACTAAGGCAGACCTTTGACATATTCAGAGATGCATTATAGGTTGATTTTATGTCAATTTTGAAAGGCGTCCAGTGGGAGCGCGATATCAATGCGGCGAAGAACTTGTGGCAGCTAGGACTCCTCCAAGTCACCAACCAGCCTCGAACTCCGCAGTCCTGCAGAGGATACCGAATCAACTAAGGCGACTTCATTCAACCAACGTGGGAACGGGACCCTGAGAAGGACCTCAAACGAAAGCCCACTCGGTAAACGGGCTGCTGGGGAGTGCAAGGCTTAGTGCCTTCATTCATAGGTAGCCCAGTCCGAACGTAAAAATCTCTCGAGATCATTCTCAGTGAAAATACCACCGTGACAGCACCACGACTATCGCGAAAATACTGACCACACACTCAACTTCAGTCCAGTACCAGGATCAATACCGCCGGCCAACCGATGCTGACTTGCGATCGGATGACTTGCTACTTACCAGCGCGGAGCACTTTGGAAATGGTTTGTGTGGTCGAGCAATATGCAATCGCCGCGAGAAGAGGCAGCTCAATTGGATTGAGCTCCGTTAGAGCACCCGGGTTCATGTACGTCGTCGTCCCGAAAGTGTACATGGAGCGCTGGCAGTGCAAGCAGCAAAAGTGCATGGGTCGAAAGCGGCGGACACCTTCAAACGCATGAAACGGGGAGCCATGGCGCCGCCGTCTGCACGCTGAGAAACGAGCGTGGCGAACGTTGAAGCGAGCTCGTAGAGCTGGGGCCGTGCCATCATAGCGATCGTCTTTGGCAACAGCAGACCGTTTTGCAAAATTTACAGCGGCATACTGGAGCCAAGTCAAATGGGGTTTTCCACCACTTTCCACATCCCGCGACCTGGGCTCGATGCCGAGATCGGCACCGTGACATGGTGGCAGCCTCGTCATCCGATGTGCTCGCTGCTCGCCTTTCCAGCGGCCCCGCGGTCTCTGCGCTGCCCAAGAAGGCGACGGCGGGGCAGTCTCCTTTGCGGGCCGATCTTGTGGATGTGTCGGCGAGCTTACAATGAAACGATGAGGACCAGCAGCGGGCCTCACGCCGTTGCCGTAGAGCGGCAGAAACGGGAGCGGAGACCGCGGCTGGAGACCTGGAGCCATCCGCGGCAAAGCTCGAGGTGGGACGGCGGCGTGTTCGAGCTCGACTGGCGCAGTGCTAGCATAGCCCAGCAGTAACGCCGCAGTCGTGGACGCCGCGGCGAGCGCTGCAAGCATATGGATGCTATATTTTTCAGCGTGATGGGAGTCCTTATTTGTCATGTGGCGGCTGAAGTTGCTCGGCAAAGGCAACATGCACCGCGTGCAGCGAGTGTCGAGCCAACTTGACAGCGTGGATAGCCCGTTACACACGCCCCTTTGCGTTGACTGGCGTGACCGCTCCATACAAAAAGCAAGTGGACCGTCCGGCAGACGAGGCGGCGTGCGACAACCAGCTGTTTCCGACATGTCACCAGAGTTGCAGACGCCGTGGCTATGCACTGACACGTTTGTGGGCCAGGAGGCAGCTCGCTACACTTGCCGTTTGTAAGGCGTTTCCGACTGATACAATCTTGTCCAGCGTGAACCTTTGTTTTGGTGAAAATCCATTGCGGCCTTGATAGATCGGCGCTGCCGCAGCTCAAGTGACCTTCATGCCGTTAATGCCTGTGCTGCCGGTGGCAATCACTTCGCTGGTGATTCTTTGCTGGCCGCGGCTGGAGCAACCGCATGGCACCCAACCAGCAGGTGGGTAACGACTGCTGCCGTGGAGTCACCGCTTTGTGGGGGTCGTACTGGCCGAGCTTCCCCACGCCCAGCTGCGCCTCGGTTGCCGCTCCAGCGGCCATCGGTTGGAAGCCAAGGTCGGCACCAGGCTGCAGCAAGCCGATTGCCAGCGCTACGATCCGACCAGATCCCGCATTGCAACTGCGTCCAATGATGGAATGGAAATGCAAGCTGCTCCAGAGCCGAAAGTCAAACGCAGCAGGCTGCGCGTCCTCCCTCACTCAGGAAGCCGCGCTGAAGCTGCAGAGCGCCGGGAAGCGCCGGCCGATCCGCCCAGCGTCGCAGAGCGGAGCAGGCAGGCAGCGAGCTTGAAAAAATCATTTTCCCGACATCACTTGCTGCAAAAGCGCTTGACAGACGGAGTCGAGCCGGTCGGGCGCTGTGGTCAGCGAGTTAGGGTTCGGCGCAGCCCTTTCTCGCGCGCACCGTTGTCTCTCTCTACCTGCGCCTGCTCCGACCGCGCCGCCGCCGCTGTCATTAGGCGATTTGCCGTAGGCCAAGCAGGTGTCGCGGAGACAGCAACCGACGTACAAATTATCCACAAGAACATGGGCGGCCTCGCAGCGACCGTGACGTCCTGCATCGGCGGCAAGGACGAGAAGTTCGCGGTGCAGGTGCGGCCGGCCGCGCCCGCGAGCGTCTACTTCGTGTACAAGACCATGGACGAGTTCGACGCGCTGTGGGGGTCGCTGGAAACCCTCGCGCGCGGCGTCAAGCGGCGCCGATCGAGCAGCAGCTGCAGTCAGGAGGAGAAGGACGAAGCAGCGGAGCAGAAGAAGCCCAGCGTGCTGGCCAAGTGGCTGGCCAGCGTCGTGGACCACTACGCCTTCCGACAGATCATCCGCGACCTGCGCGCGCAGGAGAAGGAGACCATGAGCACACTCAACGTGCTGCTGCAGTTCCTGGTGGCGCGCGTGTCCGCGCTCTTCGTGGAGCGCAGTCTGCTGCACTGCGGCTCGTGCGCGGTGGGGCGGCAGCTGGTCACCCTCGTGCGCGACTTCCTGCAGCAGCCGACCACCAAGACGGAGACGGTCGTCAAGAAGACTATCAGCAGCAGCAAGGACGGACGCAAACGCTCTTTTGAAGAGATGCGGCCGGAAGACGGCGAGGCGCAGCGCAGCAGTCTATTCCCTACGCGCACCAGCAGCGAGCGAGCTGCCAAGACGCAGAAACTCTGTGGCATGCGTGAGTGGGCCATGCCGCCCGTTGGCAAGCTGGGCATGGTGGCGCCTGTGGCATCTAGACGCCGTGTGTTCGCCGAGGTGGAGTTTTGAAGAAGAGAAGGAGGACAACTATTTATCAAGAGGAGCGTCGGCATAGATCATATAGTAGGCCGAAGAAGGCCACGTATTTAATTAACAGCAAAATATTAGCCGAGAGCATTTCCAACACGGAACATGGTGATGGTCATGCGCTTCAGACGCTTGATTTTAGGCTGGTGGTGCTGTTACAAGGCTGAGTTGACCAGTTCGGGTCGCTTTCATCTGGTTTAGCTGGCGAGAACGCACCCGTGAGCAATGGGCGCTTTCTGTCATGGTGTGACGCCAGCGATCGACCGGTGAGGCGATCCAGCCCGGATGGAATGGAACGGCCGTCGTCGTCAGCTCCGATGCAGCGGAAGGCTCTGCAAGGATGGGGGCTTGGAAGAGCCGAATGGGATCCAAGGTCTCATTTGAGCCAGCGACGCTGGCAATAATTGGCGAGCTCCAACTGTCTGCACTCTCGAGCCATGAGCTGTGCACGCGGCCTGGTCGCCATGGACCAAGGCGAGTCCTGCGCAACGCTTTCAACTGTCCGAACATCCTCGAGGATACATGTAAAAATGCCTGTGCTCAGCAAACATCAGCCATCGGTCTCCACAGCACTCTGCAGCAGAGTCTGCTTCATGAAAGCAGCGGCCGAGGCTGGTCCAGGCCAGGCGATCTGCACCGTAGATTCATCGACGTTGAAGCTGCTGCGCGCTGGAACTCGCAAGGCACCTGCCGACGGCGATACCCGATCAGATCCGTCGCAATTAAGCGTTGCCAGCATGCTGGTGGTCGTGCAACTTCAGCTATATGACAGCATTACCAGATCCGGCCACGTCACCGTGCTACTATACTACCCTACGATCTCAGTTGCCTGGGTGCTCATTTCCGCCTCTATTGCTACTGCTGCTGCTCAAACTTGCACTTACACTCGCACCATGCGACGAGAGCCTGCTTCTGTTGGATGCTTCCACAACGGGCTCTCACCGCGCACTCTTCCGTCTGCTCTCATCAGGCGTCCTGATACTTCTTCTTCACCTCGCTTCGCTGCGTTGCTCGCTCAATTGCGCGGCGCAATGGTTCACACCCATCGACTTTCCATCGCGCCCACGCCTTGAGCCTTCGTTTTTTCATCTTTCTTTCTTCACCTGATCAGCGACATCCACAACCCCAACAACCACCCATGGCGTCAACCCGATTGTTGTTTGTGCTGCGTCTTCCTCAACTCCACGATCATAAAAGACCGGTCTCCAGCAAAACGCTTCGGTCGCTTCTTGCCAACCACCTCCATTCCTCCTCCTTCACTTCCCTCGACATTCGCCTTCAAGTTTCACGCTCAATTTCCTTCGTTTTCATATTTTTCCGCTTCCGCCTCCACCTTCACATCAATGGCGTCTTCTCACCTCCACGTCACTCTGAATCCCGTCGACGGTCACTTTACTTGCAGTACAGGTTGCGGTCGATGACCGGCGGAATCGGTCGGATCTCCGTGCCGAGCTCCTGCTCGATCCGGTACAGGTTGAATCGGTCCTCATACGTGATCATGTTGATGGCCAGACCGAGGTGGCCGTACCGCCCGGAACGACCGATGCGGTGCAAATACGTCTCCGAGTTCTTGGGGAAGTCGAAGTTGATCACGACGTTCACCGTCTGAATATCGATACCGCGCGTGAACAGATCCGAGCACACCAGGTGGCGCGTCGCACCATTGCGGAACTCGTGGAACACGCGGTTGCGATGAGCCTGGTTCATCTTGGCGTGGATGTAGAAGCACGAGTATCCCAGCTCCGTCACCTTCTTGGCCAGCAACTCAACGCGGTTCACCGAGTTGCAGAAGATGATACTCTGGTTAATATCAAGCTTGGAGAACAACGTGTTGAGGCAGTGCACTTTTTGGCGCTCCTCCACGAATGCGTAGAACTGCGACACACCTTTCAGTGTCAGTTCATCCATGAGGTTGATCTCGTACGGGTTCTCCACAAACCGGTCCTTGAAAGCCTTGACCGTGACCGGGAAAGTGGCCGAGAACAAGCAGATCTGACGTTGTTTGGCCGTGTGATTCAGTAATTGTTCTAGCAGCGGTTGGAACTCGGGGGACAGCAGCTTGTCCGCTTCGTCCATAATGACAGTGGAGCACTGACTCAAGTCGGCCACGCCCTTGTTGGCCAGGTCCATCACTCGGCCAGGAGTGCCCACTAGAATGTGCACCGTCTGGTACAGACGCATGATGTCGTCCTTGAGACTCGTGCCGCCCGTGGACACCATGCACTCGACGCCCATGTGTTTGCCGATCTCCTTGACGATGGCCGACGTCTGCAGCGCCAGTTCGCGCGTAGGGACCAAGATCAGCACCTGAATATGCTTCTTACTCGTGTCCGTCTTCTCCAGACACGGGATGATGAAGGCGGCGGTCTTGCCCGTGCCGTTCTTGGCTCTGGCCATGACATTTCGGCCGGCCAAGATGATGGGCACGGCCTCTTCCTGGATGGGCGACGGCCGCTCGAAGCCCTTCTCGAAGATGCCCATGAGCAGCTCCCGCTTGAGGAAATAGTCCTCGAACTCGTTGCCCTTGACGTTGGTCACGTCCTCCGTCTGCACGCGCGTGTCCTTCTCCGGCCGCTTGAGGGAGGCCTTCCAGTTCTCTTCGTCATTCGATAAGTGTTGTTGCTGGGGTTGGGCCATAGTTGCTCTTGTCGCTTGCTTGCTTGCTGGTGGATGCTCTTGAGTTGCGTAGAGGGATGAAAAGATGAAAAGATGCAGAGAGCTTGGGGGCTGGCTGGGCTTAAGTTGCTGGTTGCGTGTTGGTGTTCCTGGCAGCGCTGGTGATAGCTGCGGCTTTCTTGCTTGGTCGTTGGCTCGGGATCTTCCTGGGCGTTTTTCGGTCTGAGGGCAACATCCCCCTCCTCAAAACGTTGGCGTTGCTGATTAAGAGCCTTGTATTGATGTTTGTATTCGTGTTGCACAAATGGGGTGAACGCTGGGCAACTGTGTGGACAGCACAAGGGCAGAAGGTACGGCTACAGAGCGGGGTACAAGTTGAAGTGACCAAGGTGACGAAGAGCCAACCAACCATCTATCCATCGCTGCTATCAGCCACGCGAACGTCAAGCGAACAAATGTCTATTCTGTGGGTCTCCGTTCGGAGGGGTTGATTACAGGCGCAGCTCCTCGATGCTGTAGTCGGCAAGTCCAGGCGCCTTGGGCAGCCGCACACCAGACAGGAAGTTGCTCAGCACGCCATGCACCGTTTCGTACTGCGCGTTGGCACGGAGCTGCAGCTGTACGAGGTCCTCCAACTGGCGCAGTGTACGGGCGATCTCAGCGTTCTGCGAGGCGTGCTGAACCAGAGCAGACAGATGAGCGTCCAGCAGCGCACAGATCCACGCGCAGCAGTTGGACGCCGACGGGAGCGGAGTGAAGCGCCGCTCGTCACTCTTCAAGGCCAAAATGTTGTCGTCACTCTTCTTGGCCTTCTTGGTCTTCTTTGTTGACTTGGTCGTCTCCTCTTCGTCATCGGCATCATCGCCCGTGGTGTAGACCAGCAGTAGCTTCTTGCAGATTGCAATAACAAGCAGTGCTTCCTCGAGCTCCAGCTCGCGAATGGCGCGGTGCAGGAACACGCCGTTCGTAGGCAGACCCAACAGTGCAATAGCGAACCGTTCGCAGGCCACGCTGCCATCAGCCTTGCCGGCCTTCTTGTTCTGGGCCTTCACCTGCTTCGTCACGAAATCGATGCATGCTGCGTTGCTGCTCTTGCGAATAAAATACTTCAATAGACGCACGATAGAGCGCTCGTCGATATCGATAAGGTGCACAATAGCGCACTCGAGAAGCGCGAACTGGTTGTGCTTCATCAAGGTAGGAAGAAGAGTCGGTTCAGCGCGCGCCGACAACCGGTTCGTGCGCAGCATCGTCTCCAGAGGACCCCACAGGGCAAGATCCGTCGAGTCCAAGCACCGCCGAGTCACAGTCTGCAGCAACCGGTACGACAACTCGTCTCCATCCTTACCAGCCTTTCGCTTGTTTTTCTGCTTCTTCAGCGCCTCGTTAAGACGGCTCGTGAATTCAGCAGCTGTAGGAGTGACCTGAGCATCCGAGAGGTCCGCAATCAATTGACGTTCACGGTCGTCATCACTGCACATGTTTGTCTTCCAAGTCTCTGCATCTAGCGAGTCGTTATTCGCACTATTCGTCGCTGTAACGCTCTCCCATTGAACAGAGCTGTCCGGCATCGCAGGGGTCGGCGCGCTTTCAGAAGTTATGGATGCTGTAGCACCAAGTACGCTGGCTAGCGTAGAGTTTTTGTTACGCACGTGAAGAAGAAAAATGCCACGCTCATAGGCTGCAAGCACCGCCTCGCCTGTCCCAACGCTCACAAGCTGCACCAGCTTGCCCACTCCATCCTTGCTGCTACGACCCACCACTACATCGCTCTCACCGTCCTGGTCCGAAGCTACGTTAATCTCAACGTTTGTTACCGGTACAGCAAACTTGGAGTCCCATCCTGTGATCTTCATCGGGGCATCCAGAGCCGCACTCACCAGGTACGTGTAGCCTCCAATGCTGGACACTACGTAACCAGAACCAGCAGAACTAACCGCCTGAAGTTTGCGCTTCTTGTGCACCGGAATGATTGAGTCCGCCTCGCCCGACGCCAATTTCGGCATTTCCTGGGAGTTCACCAGAGTCAATGAGTCGGTCAACGCGTCGCGTGAGAAGCGCAGCGTCTTCCAGTTGCCCGAGCGGCTAACGAACGAGTATGAGAAGGTCGCAGCATGGAACGCACATCCCGACAGCTCCTCGTTGTCCGGCAGGTTGACACGACGGCGCACTAGCAGCACGGAGCCCAGCACACCTCCCATACGTCTAGGCGTGTTCGGAATCTGCACTTGGTACACCAACAACTCGAAGTGTTTTTCCCCTTTTTGGTTGGTCTTCTGCATCACCATCGACAGGAACAGAGCGCCCTTGAGTGGGCTAATGTGATCCGTCTCCAAATGGGCCCACACCACCGTCTCCTCCTGATCTTCATCTTCTTCCTCCTCTTCTTCCTCCACCACAGCAGCATCTTTAGCATCATCACTGTGCAGACCTCGGTTCACATCTTCGTCATACGTCGCGAAAGAGCCGTCCTCGAACACCACGACCACTTCTTCCTTCAGTTTCGGGTGCACCAGCAGTGCAAAAGCCTTCGAGTTCGACTGCAACGGCGCGCGTCTCCACTTGGCCACGTCCAAGTCCGTATCCCGCCAGACTGCGAGACCTTCGTTGGCCGGCAGTGCAGCTGTCTTGTTGGCCTCCTGCCGTCTCGCCTGGCGCGCCTTCTTACTGGCGCCGACGCCAGGAGCTCCGCAGACGCCAAAGAACACGCGAGAATGAGGGTGACGCGCTGCAGGCACGCGGAGGGCGTGTGCACTGCCGGCTCGGAATGTCCAGTGGTTGACACACTTGCGTGTGGGGGCGCTGATCTCGCGCACGTCCTCGGCCGTGGTGACCAACACTACGCGGTTGTTGTCCTTGGAGATGGCGGACGTGACGCCCAGCAGCGCAGCGTCGGCGGCGCGGCCGCGCCACAGCGAGATGGCCTGGTCCAGCTCCATGGTCTTGCAGTGTGCGTAGGCAAAATGGTGGCGCTTTTGGTTGGGCGTGAGCGATTGATCTTTTCAACCAATCAAAGAAGCTCAATTTTGCCCAATCAATTGCTGATGAAGGCTAGCCATGTGCCAATGTTGAAGTTGACCCGCTTTCGTACATGCATGTCATGTGCGCCTTGCGACGCAAAGGCATCGCGTTTGGAGGAGCTCATTGAGCTGGCTAGATAAGGAGCTTAGCTCTCACAGTGCCTTCATCGTCACATTACAGCACAGCGTGTCTTGGAACTTACTTTTGACGACAGGGTATTTATAACAGTCAACAACTGCTCCTCCTCCGACCCCGTTGCTCGGTAGCAGTTCATGACCATCGCCTTCAAAGCGCTGCAAGGGTATTGTGCCAGTAAGGATATCGGTCGACAGACACCGGTCTGTTGAAGCAACGCGTCAGCGTACAGTACAACAAGCATGGAGGACAGCAACCCTGGGGCTGGCAGCACGCTGGACGATGTGTCGGGCGTCTTCTTGACCGAGGCCCGGATTGCCAAGTACGTGAGGCATTACCTTGTTGATAGTGGAGTTGTGTTGTCCGATAGCTAATCCATCCGTTGTCGTGCAGTGGCAAGTTCCCATTGCGCGAGATCAATGACATGGAGCCGGTGGTGTCGGGGATCTCGCAGATGTCCCAGTCCACGCTGCTGCTCAAAAAACGCAAGGAGATGCGAGAAATTGACGACGCCCTGGACTTTATGAAAGAGGAATATGCGCAGCGCATGGAAGCTTGCGATGCTCGACAACGGGAACTGGAGAGAAAGCAGGCCGAAATGAAAGAGCAGGTCGCTCGGTTCGAAAAGTTCATCAAGGAAAACGACTCTAAGCGAACACGAGCCGAGCTGAAGTGCAAGAGCGAGCACCGGTTAGGAGAGATCAGTGAATCCCGCAAGAGGCAACTTGTAGCTCAATTGGAGAAGGATGGCAGTGAACGTGAAGCTCTTGAACGCAAACGCGACCAATTGCTTAAATATCGACAATACCTCGAGGCAGCAGTGGAAGCGTCTGACGGCGAGTATGAGGAGATTGGCGATATTCTCAATCGACATGCTACACTCGTGGATACCAACAACGATTTGAAATCGCAGGTACGCGCTGCCGAGGTCGAGACGGATCAACTTCGTCAGCGCATTCGAGCCTTGAAAGTGGAGATGCAGAACATTGTTCTGGTGCAAAACAGCAGCATTCACGGACAACAGCAGCAGCTCGAGACTCTACGCTCTGAAGCTTTGCGGTTAGATCTGGATCGACAGCGCAATGACCGCGTGGCGAATGATCGAAGTCGTGAGTCAGGGCAGATCGTGCTCACGGTAACTAATTTGTACAGTCGACTGAATCTCGGTGACAAGCTCCCCGTACTACGAGAGCAAGACATGGACGTCGCGCAGTACATTCAGGGCCTACTCAAGGTCATTGCCGCAAGAATCGTCGATCTGGACTACATCGTTTCCAACTACAAAGACCAGGTAGGTCAACCTAGCAGTCGTCAGGGTATGTTTTGGTGCTAACGGTGTTTCTCGCATTGATTTTATGGTTTTTGCAGAATGCATCGAAGGCTGGGAACAGCAATAGTGCTAGTAGCATCAATACTTCAAACGCGGCGGGCTTAGGTCCTGGCACCAACGATTTGGGTCTATCCAGTAATACTCGCACCGGAAAACTGAACTCGGCAGGGAATACGAAGTTGCCGCCACTCACTTGACCGCAAATACAGCCGCAGCTAACTTTTGAGAAGTATTGTCATGCTTTATTACCGACGGGGACAATGGAGCTGTCCAGTGCTCCCGTTGCACAAACCGATTTCGTGCATCCGATTCGTGTGGTGAAACTTGAAAACTGCAGCTACTGAAGCCATGTCATGTTTGATGAGACCACCCAGGGCGGACCATCGTGATCAAAGATGCGCTGGCAAGCTACCGTAGCCCAACCTACTGCAGACCCAGGATATGACAGTCGATGCCAGGAGATAGGATATCGACCTAGCACCGTGCCATCCAGCAGCAGATTCAATAGCAGCAGCAAATCCGTGCGACCGCCGCGATTCATGGCATGAAGCCGCGTCGTCATCGTCGCCAGTATCCAAACCTTGACTCAAGCAAGGCGCTCCCACTGTGGAGCCATCCCATGTACAGTACGCCCATGATTTATTGCCGCTAGGATGGATGGCTATGGGCGAGTTTTGGTGTTGATAAGACTCCATCGAGATAGCCTTCATGTATGCATGTAGTGCGTTTACTTTACCAAGAGCACCTTCACGCTTTGGCGACGCCCACAACTCTACATCTCTTGGGTCGGAGAAAACACGTGTTGAAGCTCTGTCTAACGCGAAGGCCCAGGTATGTTGCAGCAGCGCTATTTCTCACTGCTGCAACTTCCGCGGCGTCAGAGCGGGTAGCCCTAGCCCCGATGTTGCTCGAAGCGGCCGCTTCTTGGGAGATCGCGGGTGAAGGGGGAGACAGATCAACACAACCACGAGCAGCGTCAAGTGTCGGACCACCGCGCAGCTACCGAGCGATCGAACGAACCAACGAACTCCTACTCTCGCCCCCTCCGACCTCTTCGCCGAGACACACGCCACGCGTTGGGCCCCAACCGTCCACCGCCACCTCACACGCTAAGCAACCCCCCTCCCCACCACGCAGAAGAGAGAGAGCTCACTCACCTCCCCTTCGAGAAAGACACACAAGACAAAGAGGGACGACAACGAAGAGAACAAACACCCTCTTCTTGTTGTCTACACACTTCAAGTCAACCAGTCAGGCACACACAGACAGACAGACACAGAGGCGAGAAGAGAGGTGAGCGCGCTTTGACACGTTTGATGGATTGGCTTTTGTCCTTTTCATTCCAATCCAATCGAGGTCTCTAATCTAACCCACAACGTCTATTTCCACCACTGCCAGTTTCAACTCTTATCCTCTCTCCACCGAAGCCGACGAGACAGGTACAGACACCCACCCACTGGACTATTTTCCATCTCCACTTCAAAGTGAAGTTGCTCGACCTGACGGCTCTTGTTTTGGTTCTCTTCAATTGCAGCTCAGTGTCTTAATTCCCTTCTAGGACTCAAGCTCCAGACCCCAACCTACAATGGCCGACAACGGGAACCCGCCGCCGCCGCTGCCGTCCTTTGCGGCCGACGGCTTCTTGTCCTCGGCCGGATCGCCCCCGTACAGCCGCAACAATGGCCGCTCCCCTGGCCGACGCAGCGGCGACCGCTCGGACGAGATGGACGTGATGGCCCAATTGGCCTCACAGTACTACGCCTCCAGTCGCAACCGCTCGTTCTCGGCCCCGATCCAGCCGTCGGCGCTGGGCTCGGCCTGGAATTCCTTTGCAGACGACACGTCCATGTCGGCCGCGGCCGCTGCGGCTGCCGCCACGCGCCACCATCAGATGCAGATGCAGAATCAGAATTTCCATCCTCAACAGCCGCCGCTTCCTCAGGGACCGCCGCCTCCGGTGCTCAACATTATGGTGCCGCCGCCTCCGCCCAGCGATGATGTGGGCGTTGGAGCCATTGGCCAGGCAGTGCAGTCGCTGAAGTTGTCGAGTGAGGAGACCAGTGAAGCTGGCCATCAAGTGGACGCTTCGGGCGAGCTATCCAGTGGCCCACTGCCGGCTACATTCCTTCGCACGATCTGCGACCAATTGGAGTACTACTTCTGCGACGAAAACTTGCTTGGAGATTTGTTCTTGCTGAAGAACATGAACATGGATGGATACGTCAAGTTGGACCTGCTAGCCTCGTTCGGACGAGTGAAAAAGTTGACGACGGACATGGACCAGATCAAGAAGGCGCTGGAATTGTCGACCAAGTTACTACTTAACGAGGACGAATCTATGGTGTGTCGCAAAGAGCCACTCTCGCCGAACCAAACATACCACGGTAAGCTGGCCCGCACGGCCATTGCCTACAACTTGCCAGAGGACGCATCAGTCGCGTCACTGCGTGAAACTTTTCAGGGATGCGGTGAGATTTCGTATCTGCGTCTGCTTAAGAAGAACACGACTACAGGACGAAACGCTGTGCTGAAGCCCCCCATCGCGGCGGGTGAGACGTACGCTATCATCGAATTCGTGGATGACGAAATGACCAAGCACGCCGTGCTGACGCTGTCGGACCAGTACAACTGGCGTACGGGCATGCAGGTGGTGCTCTTTGACGGCACGAACTGCGACAAACTGAAGCAGAAAATGTTCCCGGTGGAGCTTGGTGGTGATCGCCGTCGTGCCAAGTCAGCCTCGGCACTTACGCGCCCTGTGCACGTGGAATCGGTTGGAGAAGGCCTGGATGATCTTCGTGAAGGCAAGGTGAACACTGGTACAGTTTACTCGATCCGTGGTGCAGGTGGTCTCATCACGCCTACACGACAGGACTCGGCCTGTATCTCTTTCCGTCTCATTCCGGATGAGGACGGCAATGTGGACATCAGACAGGGCGACTATGTCTCTTTCACAGTTGGTAAGAACAAGAAGAGCGGCCGTAAATACGCCAGCAAGGTCAAGCTGGAGTTCCGCCCGCCCGCTAATTTGACTGGGGATGCCAACAATGCTGGTGGTCTCAGTGGTCTAGCGGCGCTGAGTGGAGGCTCATCAAGTGGAAATGGGCAGAAGGATTATTTCGCGGCGTCGCCGAGTCGATGGGAATCACGCAGTCGCGCAGCGACGGTGGGTGCTCCGCCTCAGCAAGCGGCTTTCCGTGCTCGTTCGTCATCGTCGGGTACGCGCCCAAAACTGAACTTGTCGTCTCCGCGAATGGCTCAGTCGCCTGTACACAACAGTAATATCGGGGGCAGCTCATTGGCGCCTCCTCCTGGCATGGGACTCAACGGCAGCAACCCGCTGTACCGCCAGGCAATTGGGCCGGATGGCACACGGGGCTTTGGCTTCCGTCGTACCGGTGGTGAGCCACCGGAGATGGCACCGGAACTGAAGTTTCCGGTCATGGAGCGTCGGAGATCGCGCTCTTCGGGCGGTGCCTGGTAGATGAAGGACGGCACTGACACTTGACATGTGAACAACGAAGAAAGAGAGCCGTACGCAAGACCTCTCATGTCGACACCCCACGCTACGTCAACGCTGGAAAATGATGAAGAACGAAAAAAATAGGCGCTAGCAAATACACAAGCGAAGAAGCGATTCGACCAAAACCAAAACTCAAAAAGAGCACATGAAATGCACAGTTGATAGGTTTATTCACCAGGCATGACCTCGAGAGATCTTTACATTCAGACTGGGCTACCTATGAATGAAGGCACTACGTCTTTCACTCCCCAGCAGCCCGTTTACCGAGTGGGCTTTCGTTTGAGGTCCTTCTCAGGGTCCCGTTCCCACGTTGGTTTGAAGAAGTCGTCTTAGTTGATTTGGTGTCCTCTGCAGAGCTGTGGAGCTCGAGGCTGGTTGGTGACTTGGAGGAGCCCAAGCTGCCACAAGTTTTTCGCGGCGTTGATGTCACGCTCCCAGTAGTTCGCTCTGCACACTACGTTTCTGCAGACACGCACATTCCTCGACCTCTTGGTTTTCGTCGTCCCGTAGATCTTGAATGGCGTGTCCACCATCGGGCGTGAGCACTCGGAGCAAAAGATAGCTGGTGCGGAATTCGTCGACCATGACGAGGGTTGCACGGCGAGAGAGTTCAAGTGCGAACCGCTTGAGCGGGACGTGCATATGGCCCGCGAGATGAGTCTGGCTGCTCCATTTTCCGAGAGCCACACACACGTCACGGTCCACGTTCGGGACGACACGCTTGGCGAGTTCCGCCACGGCCTTGCGTTTGAATCGCGACAGTGTAAATCGCCACTTTCGAAACCCTTTGAGAGCGCAGAACTCCAACATGGCGCTGATATTCTTCCACATGTGCTCGCAACGAGAGAGCAAGGACGCCGACGACGATGTCTTGAACGATGGCATGTCCTTCACAAACGCACCGTAGCGCGGATACCTCTTCTTCAGGTTTTCATGCCAGAATGCTTGGTGCTCGACACGACTCATGTGTCGATACTCTCGGGACGTGACTTGTTGGACGTGAGCATTGTCGTGCAGGAAGTGAGTCCGGCGCCTGACACCGTGTTTCCGCGGACGGTGCTTTGGGTGGTGCCTGTGACAGATCTCGCACCACCCCTCCATAGCGCACTGTCCTCTGCTGTGTGGCTAACGCAGTCTCCGATATTGAACACCGTGGTCCACATTCGCTCGCGCACTTCTTGGAACTGCGCAGACGTAGCATAGGACGGTAGTTAGCCACTTCACCTTCCTTGACCGCAATGGGTTCGACCTGCACGCTGTAGGCCGGGAGGTAAAAGAACGGAACCGAGAATCGATTCGCCTTGTTGCTCGCCAACACGCGGTGTAATGGAGCCATGAACTTGTCATTCGACCAAACTTGGACCATGTCTCCGATATTGATCGTGTACGTTCCCTTACGAGGCGGCACATTGACCCACGTCTGCGATTCACGGTGCAGTACTTGCAACGATGCCACATCATCGTCCTGCAACAAAATAGTCAAAGCACCAAAGTCCGTGTGGTGGGAGACGCCCATCGTCTTCTCCGGTTCCGGTGCGACGGGGTAGTGGTTCAGCCTCAACAGACTCGAGTGGTTCCCTTCGTAGAACTTGTCGAAGAACGCAGGTTGCTCGCCCAACGCCACCGCAAAGACCTTCAACAGACGGCGTGCAATGTACTCCATCTTCTTGTAGTACGTCTGCATTTCGTTGCGGAATCCGGGTAGAGTTTTCTCATCGAGCCATTGGTTCTGGTCTTCACCCAGACGTTCGACCTTGTCGGTGGGGGGACCGTCTTCGTGTGCGCCGGCAAAGTCGAAACACTCTTTCCAGTCCGTTTTGTTCTTGGTGAGTTCGTCCACGACGTAGCCACGGTTGTTGTTGGCAGTACGGAGGATGGTGCGTTTGGTCTCCACTGGCAAACGGAAGAAAGAGCGCATAGTCTCTTGGAATTCATCCACCTCTTGCTGGGGGAGACCATGGTTGGCGATGTAGAAGAACCCCCACTCACTGGCAGCATTGCGGACGTTGTCGACGATCTGACGGAGACTTTCGTCTTTGGAGTCGCCCAGAGCAGTGCCGATTGCAGCGTCGGTGGGATACCCCATGAGGGCTCCGATGTCGATGACGGGAACTTGGCGGACGTCCATCTTGAGCTTAAGCTTGAGTTTTAGCTGGTGGTATATAGAATGAAGTTAAGTGGAGATCTTAACGGAGACCTTATGCGCGACTAGCGGCAAAAGAACTTTGACGGTGCCGAGGTGGGTTTAGCGATTGGCAGCTTCATAATGGCCTCTAATCGTCTGCTCATCACAACGTCAAGCAAATGCATGTAGCCATAAAGCTTACGTTATCGAATTGTATTCGACAACATCGACTTGCATGTGTTGGAGGGACCTACCCAAGCAGCAACGATCCTGAGGAGCTTACGCGTTGGCGACGTCGATGGGGCCGTGGATTTTGTAGTCCCCGATCTGGTTTTCCTTGCCGAGGTCGACTTGGTTGCCCTTGAATCGTGCCAGGCGAAACTGGCGCCAACTGATCGGTCGGTAGTTTGGCACGTCTCCTTCCTTGACCACAATGGGCTCCACCTGCACGCTATACGATGGACTATAGAAGAACGGAACCGAGAATCGACTCGCTTTTTTGCTTGCCAGTACACGATGCAGCGGAGCCACGAACTGGTCGTTAGACCAGACTTGCACCATGTCGCCGATATTGATCGTGTATGTTCCCTTGCGAGGAGGGACGTCCACCCACGTCTGCGATTTGCGATGAAGAACTTGCAGCGACGCCACCTCGTCGTCTTGCAACAGGATAGTCAGCGCCCCAGAGTCTGTGTGATGGTACACACCCATCGTCTTCTCCGGCTCGGGGGATACGGGGTAATGGTTCAACCTCATCGTACTCGATGCATTCGAGCAAAAGAACTGGTCGAAGAACGCAGGCTCTTCACCCAGCGCCACTGCGAACACCTTCAGTAGACGCCGCGCAATGTGCTCCATCTCGTCATAGTACGATCTCATGGCACTGCGAAAACCGGGCAACGTCGTCTCGTCAAGCCACTGGTTTTGATCCTGTCCCAACCTCTCGAGCTTGCCGGTCGCTGGTCCGTCTTCCCCTGATCCAGCAAAGTCGAAGCACTCTTTCCAGTCCGTCTTGTTCTTGGTTAGTTCCCCTTCAACGTAGCCTCGATTGTTTGAGGCGCTACGTCGAATGGTGCGCTTGATCTCAGCTGGTAGGCGGAAGAAAGATCGCACGACGGACTGGAACTCGCCCACCTCTTGCTCCGATAATCCATGATCCGCGATGTAGAAGAACCCCCACTCACTCGCAGCAGCGTGCACTTCGTCGACGATCTTGCGGAGATCGGCATCTTCTCCGTCGCGAAGTGCTGAGTCTACCTCGGCATCGGTGGTGAGCGCCATGAGGACCCCGATGTCGATGACTGGCACTTGACGCACGTCCATCTTGGCGAATTTAGGAATGATACATGTACGCGATCAACAAGATGAGACCTTCGTGCGATTTTTGACACTGGTTCAGAAAGCATTGTGATTGGCTGCGCCAGTTGAAGTTGTAATTGAACGTTATGATTGGCTATCCACGTTGAAGTTGTTCCCTTGCCATAAGCGCACAGTTGGAAGCACTCGAAACATTTGAGCGCCTTACTACGCGTTGGCAACGTCAATTGGGCCATGGATCTTGAAATCCCCAATCTGGTTCTCCGTGCCATTGTCGACGTAGTTTCCCTGAACCCGCCCCAACAGGAACTGACGCCAACTGAAAGGACGGTAGTTAGCCACTTCACCTTCCTTCACCACAATGGGTTCCACCTGCACACTGTAGGCCGGGAGGTAAAAGAACGGAACCGAGAATCGATTCGCCTTGTTGCTCGCCAACACGCGGTGTAATGGCGCCATGAACTTGTCGTTTGACCAGACTTGCACCAGATCCCCAATGTTGATGGTGTATGTGCCTTTGCGAGGGGGGACGTCCACCCACGTTTGAGACTCACGATGCAGCACCTGAAGTGAAGCCACCTCGTCATCTTGTAGCAGAATGGTCAGCGCACCCGAGTCAGTGTGGTGGTAGACGCCCATTGTGTTCTCCGGTTCAGGAGCTACGGGGTAGTAGTTCAGACGCATCAAGCTGGAGCTGTCATCTTGAAAGAACTTGTCGAAGAATGCAGGCTCTTCACCCAACGCCACAGCGAACACCTTCAACAGACGACGGGAGATAAACTCCATCTTGCTGTAGTAGCTCCTCATTTCGCTGCGGAATCCAGGCAGAGTTTCCTCATCGAGCCACTGGTTATGGTCGTCTCCCATGCGTTCATGGTTGTCATTCGCCAACCCATCTTCATTGGCGACGGAGAAGTCGAAACACTGCTTCCAGTCCGTTTTGTTCTTGGTGAGCTCACCCTCCACGAAACCACGGGCGTTGGTTGCGGTGCGCGGGATGGTTCGTTTGATCTCTGCAGGTAGACGGAAGAATGAGCGCATTGTCTCCTGTAGCTTGTCCACTTCGTCTTGCGGGAGCCCGTGGTTGGTAATGTAGAAGAAACCCCACTCACTCGCAGCAGCACGCACTTGGTCAACAATGCGACGGAGGACGTCGTCATTGGCATCGTGTAGCGCAGCGTTTACTTCGGCTTCGGTCGAGAATGCCGTGAGGGCCTCGATGTCAACAACTGGTACATTGCGCACGTCCATCGTTAGGTGGTCTTGGTCTTGAGAGGCAAATTCCCGAATGGATCGATCGGCGAGGTGAAGAGAGTCGTGCGGCCCAAATTATTGACGCTGTTTCAATGGGCAGGGCGATTGGGTAGATGAAGCAAAGTGTTGTCGGTCATCATCATGTTTTACGTTCATGGACTCCCGTCCCTGAAACCCCGTATCGAGACCAAGCTCTCTGCGTCGGCCCAAATGACAAGCAACCTATTCAACTCTGCTACACCCATCATACTCAGTATTATCGTGTTTGATTGATTACCTTCACACAACGATCACGTTCAGCTATAACCTACGCGTTAGCGACGTCAATAACCCCATGGACCTTGAAGTCGCCGATTTGGTTCTCCTTCCCCACGTCGGCGTAGTCTCCCTGGAAGCGTGCAAGTCGGAACTCTCGCCAACCCAACGGTCTGTAGTTGGCCACCTTGCCCTCCTTCACCACAATCGGCTTCACTTGCGCCTTGTACGACGGATTGTAGAAGAATGGGGCGGAGAACCGATCGGCGCCTCCATTGGCCAACACGCGATGCAGCGGGGCCACAAACTTGTCATTCGACCAAACCTGTACCATGTCGCCAATATTGATCGTGAACGTTCCCTTCCGGGGCGGCACCAACGTCCACGTCTGCGAGTCACGATGGAACGCTTGCAACGACGCCACTTCATCATCTTGAAGTAGGACAGTCAGAGCGCCAGCATCCGTATGATGATAAACGCCCATAGTTTTTTCAGGCTCGGGGGCCAACGGATAATGGTTCAGACGCAAGAAACTCGAGTTGTCACCGTGGAAGAACTGATCAAAGAATGCCGGTTCTTCCCCCAATGCAACAGCGAACACCTTCAACAGACGGCGTGCAATGTACTCCATCTTCTTGTAGTACGTCTGCATCTCGTTGCGGAATCCGGGTAGAGTTTTCTCATCGAGCCATTGGTTCTGGTCGTCACCCAGCCGTTCGTGTTTGTCGCTAACGGGGCCATCCTCATTGACCCCCGCAAAGTCGAGACACTCCTTCCAGTCCGTTTTGTTCTTGGTCAACTCGTCGTCGAAGTAGCCGCGGGAGTTGGTGGCAGTGCGACGAATTGAGCGTTTGACGTCCTCCGGGAGATTGAAGAACGACCGTATTGCAGCGTGGAAACCGTCCAGCTCTTGTTCAGGTAGGCCATGGTTGGCGATGTAGAAGAATCCCCACTCGCTCGCAGCGGCGCGAACCTCCTCGATGGTTTTGCGCAGAGCGACGTCGTTGGGGTTTCGTAGAGCTGCATCCACTTCGACGTCCGAGGATAAGGCCATTAAGGCGCCGATGTCGACTACGGGAACTTAACGCACATCCATCTTTGACTTGAGAGAGGAAGCTGTAGAATGCGCCATGGAGAACGTGGCGGACTGGTCGAACGGGGCAAATCGGGGATCGCGCTATAAAAATGGTTTTGTGCGGGCCTTACAAAGCTGTACACGATTCGTAATCCTGGCAGGTTTGGTTTACCGTAGTTGAGATCTCGTACAGCAGAGCTTTCTCCTGGAGCACATCGGCTCTAAGCCAATCGCTGATCGCGCTTGCACCAGCTCAGCAGTCGAGATCTAGATCATAGTGCCTGATCAGGCAAAACCGAGCTAGCGAAGCCAGTCATTTCGCAAAAAACTGGCGCCATGCCGAGGTCTCCTGGCCAGCGCCAAGGCCGAACAAGAACGATGGGCAAGGGGAGGCCCCCCAAGCAGTTCCAACGCAAAGCTGTCTCCTATCACTTCAAGTTAGAAGTCGTCACCTTCTACCATGAACCAAACTCAATGGCTGCTACGGTCCAGAAGTTTTTTTTCTTGGCTACCGATTGAAAAACAATGCCTCAAAAAGTGCCAGGTATACACCTGGATCAAGCAAAGCGAGTTTATTAGAGAAAAGTGCGAGTCGGGTGCTGGAGAACATTGCAACGATCGAAAGCCGGGGATGTCGGCAACGCTGCCTCCGGAAGTCGAAGGGCGCATTGTTCGATGGATAAACTCTCTCAGAAGCGAAGGGGTGCCCGTGACTGGCCGCATGGTGTGTATCGAGGCCGAGGAGACGTATCGAGCGGCTGAACTACCTTTAGGCGGCTTCCAGGCGTCACAAACGTGGCTCATGTCGTTCTTGCGACGCCATCGACTTGCTATTCGCCGCCGCACGCGCGAAGGGCAGAAGACTCCCGAGGACGCAGAAGAAGTCGCGTCGCGTTTTGCACTACAAGTGCAGCAACGCATGCGAGAGCTCAACATTGATAAGGTGTACAATGCTGACCAGACGGGTACGCTAATATCGTAGCTCTACCAACTTGTATTTACCGGTAATACGTGCACTAATATGTTTTAGCTATCAATTACGAGTACTTATCGATGCAAACCGTAACAACTAGAGGCAAGAAAACGATTTGGATGAAGAGCACTGGAAATGGAAAAGATCGGGTGATCACCATGCTGTTGGGGGACAGCTTTGGTGCTAAATACGATTCATTTCTCGTTTTTAATACCAAGCCATCCCGAGATGCAGCCCGAGCGAAGAAGAACACATCTTTCCAACACGGCTTTGGTGTCAAGCTCTGGCGGGAGCTGGCGCCATTGCAGACAAACGTGCAGATCTATGGCAACCGCGCTGGCTGGTGGAGCAGCGAACTCACTATTGAATTCTTGATCCATCATTTCATGCACAGAGCTAACATGCATGAGATTTTTTGCTTCTACTTGATGATTTTCAGGTCATTGGCGTGCTGAAGTTTGCATCTTCGCCCGCCTCCTGAATGTGGAGATCGTGAAGGTTCCGGCGGGCTACACGTTTGCGTGCCAGCCCGCCGATATCTCATGGAACAAGCCGATAAAGGACAAACTTCTTGCTAATTGAGGCAACCAGATGCTCCAGCAGTTGCAAGCTTACGTACCCGGCACAGGATTCAAGCTATGTCCTCCTACGCGCCAGCAATTGATATCATGGACCAAGAATGCGTGGCGTGACCTCGCGACTTCTGCGGTCATCAGCGGTTTTTCTAAATCCAAGTTCATCGCGAGCTCGGTGGCATCGCAGCCAGCTATTGACGACTCTACGGAGCCCGATTGGGAGGAGCTTTTCCTGTTAGTGAGAGAGTTCCATGTAGAACAAGTGGTATTCGAGCGTCGTGGGGTAGTCAACCCCGCTAGAGATATCGAGACACTCGTGGATAGCGACGAATGAAGGCACTACGTCTTTCACTCCCCAGCAGCCCGTTTACCGAGTGGGCTTTCGTTTGAGGTCCTTCTCAGGGTCCCGTTCCCACGTTGGTTTGAAGAAGTCGTCTTAGTTGATTTGGTGTCCTCTGCAGAGCTGTGGAGCTCGAGGCTGGTTGGTGACTTGGAGGAGCCCAAGCTGCCACAAGTTTTTCGCGGCGTTGATGTCACGCTCCCAGTAGTTCGCTCTGCACACTACGTTTCTGCAGACACGCACATTCCTCGACCTCTTGGTTTTCGTCGTCCCGTAGATCTTGAATGGCGTGTCCACCATCGGGCGTGAGCACTCGGAGCAAAAGATAGCTGGTGCGGAATTCGTCGACCATGACGAGGGTTGCGCGGCGAGAGAGTTCAAGTGCGAACCGCTTGAGCGGGACGTGCATATGGCCCGCGAGATGAGTCTGGCTGCTCCATTTTCCGAGAGCCACACACACGTCACGGTCCACGTTCGGGACGACACGCTTGGCGAGTTCCGCCACGGCCTTGCGTTTGAATCGCGACAGTGTAAATCGCCACTTTCGAAACCCTTTGAGAGCGCAGAACTCCAACATGGCGCTGATATTCTTCCACATGTGCTCGCAACGAGAGAGCAAGGACGCCGACGACGATGTCTTGAACGATGGCATGTCCTTCACAAACGCACCGTAGCGCGGATACCTCTTCTTCAGGTTTTCATGCCAGAATGCTTGGTGCTCGACACGACTCATGTGTCGGTACTCTCGGGACGTGACTTGTTGGACATGATAATTGTCGTGCAAAAAGTGAGTCCGGCGCCTGACACCGTGTTTCCGTGGGTGGTGCTTTGGGTGGTGCCTGTGGCAGATCTCGCACCACCCCTCCACATCGCACTTTGCTCTGCTGCGTCTCTTGCGTCGGTGGCGACGACGGCGGTTCCTGCTGCGCTTCTTGCCATGGCGTCTACCGCCAACGTGGCCTAGACAGGTACTGCACCAACCGGGCATGGAGCATGGCTCTTCCGGTGGGTTGCAGACAAAGCCCAGCATAGGACGGCTGTATGCCGTCAGCATCATCCGTAGACCTGGATCAATCCCGATCAATGTATGTGGTATATACTTCGGAGAAAGAGCAGGTCGTTCAACAGGAGCAGGAATTGACGTTAGCACAGCAGCACTGTGCCCATTCGTGGAGATCTGATACTCGAAGCTGCGCCTGGGAACGCCAATTCGGGGATCCGCAGTATGGCTGACGCAGTCTCCGAGGTTGAAAACAGAGGTCCACATCCTCTCGCGCACTTCTTGGAACTCCGTAGGCGTGGCATAAGTGCGATGGCCACGAGAGGTTGTGGACTTGTAGAGACCAAAGACATCCTTGCCCGTAGTTGCCAAAACTTGTTTTGCGACTTGGTAGAGCACCTCTGTCGTGACCGGGAAGAACGCCGGCACACAGGAGGTGGGCTGCGGCAGCAACGTAGATCGGTTTGACTTGCAACTGTTCGAACGCTTGGTCAGAGAAAGCAGGGTATTCTTTTAGCTCTGTTTTTGCCAAGCAGCCACTCCCCAAAGCGCACCACGCTGCACAAGCTTCACCGGCGCCGTTAGCACCAAAAGCAAGCAAGTAACCCCCACGCAAGCCTCGCGACCATCATGCCCAAGCACGAGAGCTCCTCTACACCGTAGAGGTGCGTGGAATGTAGTCGTCTTGCTTGGACTCACATTCTCGACAGGGGCGGTGGAAGATGACAGGGTTGTCGTTCTCACACGCACAGCAGAACGTGGCCAGTCGAGCTGCACACATGCGATAATGATCCACCGTAGTTGACTGCAGCTTGGTGAGCGTCTGGTTGCTGAGGGACGTGAGGATATTCTCGAACACGGTCTCGTTCAAGACGCTGGAGATGCAGGAGCGAGGCTTCTTCGCTGCGGCTTGGTCGTGATCTTGCTTCTTCTTGCACGCGTTCTGGTGGCGCGTTAGACCGCGTGCTTTGAGCGTTTTGCCGAAGAACTCGCACGTCGTTTTAGGGACTTTTGCCGGCGGATCTTCTTCTTGGGCGTCGGACCGAGACATTTCCAAACAGTCCGAGTGGAAGCTGGTTGGTTTCAACGTGAAGATGTGGGTATCCACATGATCAAAACGTGCGGGTCGAAGCTGGGGTGAGTGAGGGCGATCTCCTGACTGAATAGGAAGAAGAGGACAAACACTATTGTGTACTTGGGACCGGAGACGGCAATTGAAGGCGGCTTGAAGTTGCGGTCGGACTGAAACTTTGCTGCGCTTTCATCGAGGCGAGCGGGGGCCATCTTGAGTGTGTGATGGATACGATGGAAAAGATTAATTTCCTGCTCAAATACACGGCGTACAGACAAGCGTGCGAGAACTTGATCGAGAACACCCGAACATTTTCTGCGACGACTGGGATCCGAGTAGTATGCAAAGGGATCGAGAGTAGGCGAAGGTGAGCTTGTGTATGAAGTGCCTCCAAGAGAACAAGGACCTCACGCTCCCACCGAAGTGGGAGAGATGTCGTTCGCGTTTGGAGGAGGTGGTAGCAATTGATGTCGATCCGAGGCTCAAGACGGACTACATTTACACGGGCATTGGGCAGCCACAGCTACGTATTCACCTCAGCAGACGGCTCAAGAAAAATCGTCCCAAAGCTGGTGAGGATGGACGTGTTGCTGGAATTTCCTAACGATAACCAGGATACTGCAGCCGGAGGCTCGAGTTGACCTGGTAATTCGGGGCGCCAACCTCTTTTTCAGAGCACGTTCATTCTCATTCGATGTCCCATTGTTGCTCAGGTTGTTGTCGAGGACGATTGATTGCCTTGACTATGAATATGATGGAGAAATTCAGCTGCGTGGTTCCTCTAGTCGACAATCCCGTGTCCGTTGAGCACAACCCCGATGCTTTCTCCGTACAAAACGAACTCCGGGAAGTGCCTTCCTCCAGCAAAGGTGGAGAAACTGGGTACTGCTCATGTTGACGGCGTCACTATTATTTGTGACTTCCACTTGCCATGGAAATCCGGGTCAGCAACACAAAATGTTCTGAGCAAGGCACTGTACGCGAACGCGATCCGGAAGCACGTTAATTAAGCACATCGATTTTCAGCGGAAACTGCACCAAGGAGACACGAGGTGGAGACGTAACGTGGTCCAGGGGCGACGAGCTCTTATTCTAGAAGACGCAGTGGGCATCACGTCTTATGTTGGTATGAGAGTAAGCGGACGATAATGAGAGTGTGTTCAAGGTTAACATGTAATGTGACGTGGCATTTCATGAAAACGCGATTGTCCAAGTTGGTGTGAAAGATCTCCCCCCAAACACCATTCAGGCATCCGAATATCTATCCTGCTGATTTTACACCGAAGTACTCTAACTTCCACGCGATTCCGGTACCGTCGCCACTGCATCCCGTGATGCAGATCGGAGGGCACCTCAGCGATGCAAAATAAAGTGCGTGGCCCCACAGCATTCAACAGGACAACGGTATCGGAAACTCCGATCCGTTTCGTGTTTCTTGCTGAAGTGAGGGCACGTGCATGCTGTCGTCGTGGTCGTTGAATACTTGGGCTTGTTTCCTTACTCGTTGTAGATGAAGCGGGATTTGTACACCGGGATACCTCCAGTGCATCGAACCTCCTCCAAACGCGAGCGGTTGTTCTCCCATTTACGTGGCAGCTCGAGTCCTCTGTTGTCCTCCAAGTAGATCACGCACAACTCCATCTTGGCTGCATCGCGACATTCCTGCTCCACCTCGTCGTCAGCCGAGTTCCATCTCGAATTATCCTCATAGGGACTGTCACGTCGAACGTTTTCGATCTTGCGTTGACATCGTCGTCGATAGTCTGTGCACCGGGCAAGAAATTCCTCTTCTTCGACGGTGTCTACCACATACGCAATATCTCCATACCCCAAAGCGACGAACTGCTGGCAAACTTTGGAATCCGTCTCAAGTTCCAGTCCACTCGCTTTCAGAGCCTTCGCCAACGCAGCGAAACGTTGACCGCATTGCCATAAAACCCCTCTGTTCGTCTCGTCCAACCCGATGACCATTGCGTACGTAGCAAACCCAGGTGCCATCGACTCCATGAAAACTTGTCGATCCTCTCGCTCCTGCTGCTCCATCAGTTCGATCTTCTTGTCCACCATATCACGACGAGCAATTTCCCTTAGCCATCCAATTTTCGACCCGTACTTGTTGATCAAATAGTTCTCCAGGCCGACTCGACTGTACAGTGCTGTGTGTTCCTGTCCATTGAGCGGATGCTGTTGAGGGATGTTCATCAAGTCTCGGATCTTCAAGCCGTAGACACTGATCGCTGTGGCTCGGTCAGCAAGTGGGCGATAGTATTTGAGCCAATTGGCTTTGCGACATTCTCGACACCAGAGCTCCCCCAGTTTGGGGTTGTCGTTCCCACACCTGCAGCAGTACTGAGCTAGAACAGGCTCGCATGTTGGGTAGCGGTCACCCGTGGCGGCCTGCAACTTGGTGAGCGCCTGATTGCTTAAGAAGCTGAGGATGTGCTCGAACACATTGTCGTTCAGGATGCAGAAGTGCTGGTACGGACCAGTGTATGGCTCGAGGTCTGCACCACGGCCGGCGGCGGCGTCGGGCTCGTGCATCACCTTCAACGAGCCACTCAAGTTTGTTCGCAATGCATACAAACACCAAGTGAAAAAAAAGCATACTTCATTTCAAGAGTGAGTACTCCGTGCGTCGTCGGAGCAACCCAAAGTTAATTTGGAAAACAACTCGCCGGTCACGGTACTACTAACTTTACTTTAATCAAGTCACGGAAGTACCGTGACCGGCGAGTTGTTTTCCAAATTAATTTTTTCAAAAATATTTTCTCCGACGACGACGTCACGTCTGAAACGAGGTGGTGCTCCTCAAGAAGAAGAAGAAGAAGAAGAACCAACCAACCCAGATGGCGGCAGCGGCGGCTGAAAACTCTTCCGCTGCTGCGTCGATAACGACAGAGCTTGTGCTGCTGTGTCTGCAGGACATCGGCAGCAGCGCGGCGCTGCAGCAGGATGGAGGTGGTGGACTGTCGCGGTTCGACAGGAGCGAGGTGGCGCGGACTCTCGGGTGCACGACTCGCCTTGTCCAGGCCCGCTTTGATCGTCGCGGCCAGCCAAAGAAGACACGAGGGCCCCCGCCTTTATCTGTTGCTGGGTTAGCGGACAAGTTTCAAGCAGCAGCAGCAGCAAGAAGGTCAGCTCAACAGCATACTGCTGGAAGAAACAGCAGCAGTGTAATCTCGTACAACCGAACAGAAATCGCCAAGATACTAGGGATGAGCCTACGCAACTATGGGCGCTACCACGATGGCCTACTGCTGGAACTGATGGTACGCGACGTACCAGTTAAAGGTACATGGGGGCGAGATGGCACTTTGCTCGAACTACTTTTCGGGTTAATCGACAACACGCACATTTCAATGTACATCTCATCATTTTATTTCTCGCACCGAGCTGTGGCAGAGCGTGTGGTGGCGGCGAAGAACCGCGGAGTCATCGTTGTGATCATCGCGGATAAGAAAACGATGTGGAACAAAGACTGTCACGATATGTATGAGTATTTACTGGTGAACAACATGGAGATCTACACCCCGCTGGACGCTGCTATGCAGCACACTAAACAGTGGATTTGCGATGGCCGTATTATCGTCGATGGCTCATTCAACATCACAGTGGCGGCGTTGGGTGAAGAGGGGATAAGGAAAGCCTTTCTAAAGCCCAAGAACACCGAGAGCTGCACAATTACCACCGACCGTGCACAAGCCGTCAAGGACACCGACGCATTTGAAGCTGCTTGCAAGGCTGGCAAATTAGTTACGAAGGTAGAGTCTGTTACGAAGGGTTTCTCAACGAGCACGGACGGCAGACAGATTGTGAGACGTCCTACAACGCACGCTGACTCAGCATCTCCCCGTGTTTCGAAGCCCGATGCGGACTTGGAGCTATTCCTAAGCGGGGATGCCACCTTCACCGAGTTGCAGCACTCCAATAGTGTGGTGTCGCCAACTGCAGTGATGCCACTATCGCCCGGGACAGCGAGCCAGAAGCCGCCACCACAGAACTCACCGAAGGTGTACATGTGCTTCTTTCCAGACTGCGGTAAGAGGTTCACGCGGAAAGGGGATCTCAATCGGCATTCTTTAATTCATGGCGGTGACAAGAAGTGGTGCTGCGAGACGTGCGGCAAAGGCTTTTTGCGTAAAGCCGACTGGAAAACACACACTCGTGTTCACACGGGTGAGAAGCCCTACAAGTGCGAATATGGCGGCTGCGGTAAACGTTTTGCTCGCTCATCAGACCGACGAGGCCATGAACGTTCGCATGAGTAAGTGACCTGTAGTACGCTTGGCATCTGAAACTAAACGTTTTGTACTTGTATGCTTGTCATTTGTGCAGGGGCATCAAACGGTTTGTGTGCGGAGTGGATGGTTGCACCTACAAAACAGCTCGGACTCCCGACTTGCTCAGACACCAGCGAGCGCGCCACACTCTTGGTCAGTAGGCGCAAAGATCGTAGGACCAGCGACAGTTAATTGTTGTTCAGGAAGTACATGCACGAGGCCTCAACGATGGCTAAAGCACTCTTGCCTAAGTGAACTGGATTCAGGACGCGAAGACGTCTTCAAGACTATCAAGAAAGTGCTCGAAGTCGAATAGGAAGACATCACGGTCTGTGCAGCTCAAAAAATGAAGGTAGTCTACGTTGTCCGGGCCGCGTCTTAGATACACTGGGACGTCGTGCGTCTTACGTACGTGTGCTTTGCGACTCCTACGTTACTTTCGTGGACCCCTTGTCAAACGATGAGGTTCCTCGGGGTGTTCACGGGCAGAATAAGTGCCAACTGGCATCACAGCAAACTGATCGAGTGGAGAGCTCTACGTGCCCAGGTGCGCCACCTCGGTTCAACCGCCTCACCCCCAGCAATGGATGCAAACTTGGTCAACGCCGCGGCGACGAGAGAGCCACTGGAGATTGAAATTGGCCCTGTCTAACGAAGTGAAAGCAGCAGGTAGATCTGCATCGGTGGTGTTACTGGCGCTAATGTCCATGGGTGACCAGGTGACTTGATGCAAAACGAGTGCTATCGCAACAACGTATCCAAAGCTTCTCTACTCTACAATGTTGATCATAACTCATTCGGCCGCCCGCAGATAAAACCCGCAGCGCTACAAGATGTTCAAGACGTTCAAGACGTTGACAGCCGTGTTCTTGGTGCTGGGACTCGCCAGTGCGCCCGAAGTCAATGCTGGACCCCTCGCGTATGGCATTTGCCAAACGGGCTGCAATGCCCTCGCTGTGGCGTGTTACACTTCCGCCGGAGCGACGTTTGGCACAGTGACCGCAGGTGTTGGCACTCCGTTCGCTATCATCGACTGCAGCGTTGCGCTGGGGGCATGCATGACTAGCTGCGTCGCCGCTGGCTGCACGCCAACGACCAACCGAGAAGAAGCCAAGGAACTCGAAGCAACCTTTTGGACAGCTTGCCAAGCTGGCGAGCTTGTTAAAACAGTGGGGTTTGTTTCTCATTCGGTCGTGACCAGCACTTAGTGTCTAGCAAGAAGAAGAGCGCTTTCTGCATCTCAAGAGGATCTGTTTGTTTGTTTGTTTGCCAATCTTTGGGTTTGTACAACTACACTTGCTTGCTTTCAATTTGCATTGTTTTGACCATTTTGAACATGCATGCATCCAGCTTGGATCAGCGCGGAATCGAGTTGCTCGCTCGCGTTTTCAATTTGCGCCGCCTTTGCTTGGAGACAAGGACGGACACGGAGCTTTCCCTAGACGCAGAGCTCACGGACGCGGTACTTGTCCGCCTCACCCTCTCCTCCTCGACGCTGCTCGACAGAGGGCAGGCCTCCTCTGTGAAGAAGAAGATCGAGGAGCTCCAGACGTTCCCCCGTGACTCAGCAGAAGCTCATCCTCGCAGGAAAAGTGCTCCAAGACGACAGCACACTGGCCGAGTACAATGTGAAGGAGAATGACTCCCTGGTCGTCATGGTCACCAAGCCCAAGGCGGCTAAGCCTGCTGCTGCTCCCCTGAGGACCTGGTGCGCACGGCCGAGCAATCCCTGATTCAACTCCTGCTCAACTATCAACTACGCATGGCAGACGCGCTATTCCACAAGCACGAGGAGGTTTTCGCTTTCAATAGCAAGGAGAAGATCGCTGCCTTCAAAGCGCTTCGAGCCCTGGATGCGGAATATCCTGCACGACACCGGAGGAACTTCGACTGCGCGATCTTCGACAACGCTACTTGATAGCTGACCTTCGAGCAGAGGCCAAGAACCTTCAACATTGCTTTTTCACTTACAATGAGGAAAAATGGATGAGAAGAATGGATTAGAGAAGAAACCTAAATGTCTTTATCTAGCTACTTGTTGACATCACTCTACGTAAACTGCTCAAACACGCGCTCCAGCGACAGTTCGCTGATGCTGTACTGCGCAATGTTGAAGCGTTGTTTGTTCTCTTCCATGAGTGCAAACACGTCTGCCAGTCCGAAAGTGTCGGTGCACGAAGTCTCATACACACCAGTGGTGTTGCTGCCACTTCCACGCGCAGTCTCAAGGTCTGCAGTAACCACAGACTCTCCGGATCGCGTAGTGATTTCGTTCTTGAAAAACTCCGTCTCGAGGCGGACGAAGGCTTCTTGGAGGAGCCACTCCTGCACGAATTCGACAATCGGAATGACCGGGTCTGCCTTCGTCAACGACCCAGGAGCAACGGTAAGGTCACTATCGTCCGATTCGAAACGGGACCGGAGACCTGCGAGCCACATTTTGCCATGTTGTCGAGAGAGCGCTGCTGTGGTAGCGTCGCCTCCTCTGTGCAAAAGATCGTGGCAGAGTTCCCACGCTTCATCCAGCTCTTTGAACGGAAGACTGCTCTGCTCCAACCCAGTTCGACGAGCGCTAGTTGACGGTTTTGCCTTGATGGAGCGTAGGATCTGCTCCGTGTAGTGCTGCACTTGGTCGGGTTTCCAGATGCCTGTGCTATCCAACCGCACGCTGATGGAGATCCCTCGAGATACGCGCTGTTTTAAGTCCGGGATACTGCCACACCATACAAGCTTCCCCTTGAACAACACCACTGCATTCGCGCATACAGCCTCGGCTTCCTCCATGCTGTGGGTCGTGAACAAGCAGCTCGTGCGATTGTGGCTTTGCCGCTTTTCATGAAGAACACGCCACATGAGACGGCGGGCCACGACGTCCACGCCAGCTGAAGGTTCATCCAAGAGCAAGAGCGAGGTGTGATCGCTCAAAAGCGTCAATGCTAACATCATTCGGCGCTTGTTACCACCGCTCAGGTGTCCAGCTGCAGTGTGCTCGACCGGGAACAAATCCAGCCGCCTCATGAGCTCGTTGATCACAGAAGCTTCTGATAGTAAACCGTTGCGTCGACAGCATCGGAGACGATAGAACAGCTCGAGGTGCTCGCGTACGCTCAAATCCTTAAAGTAATGGTTGCCCTGAGGGCAGTAGCCGTAGCGTGTGCTAGCTGCCTGAGGTTGATTCGTCACATCGCACGAGTCGATCAATGCCTTGCCACTCGTAGGTGCAGCTCCAGCCGTCAAGATTTCAAACATCGTAGATTTGCCTGATCCATTGACGCCCAACAGTGCAACGCAATCGCGTTTCTCCACCGAGAAGCTGACATCGTTCAAAGCCACCACTTGGCCGCTTTCGTTTAATACAGAAGCAGCATCGCCAGGTTCACCAGCTGCCAGTTCTGCTGCCGTCTTCTTCCGAGGATTGAACACCTTCGAGACTCGAATCGCACGCACCATGTCCGCGTTAGGGCTTTCTTCATCGAAAGCGGCGCCAGCTTGATCCGCCTCTGTGTAACCTTGTCCATAGGTGCGCCAACACGGCAAGAAGCGCCACATCCGACGCCATACCCGTCGCGTCTTGTTCTCCATCACAGTGGGGAACATCTGATACTGATCTATCATGAGCAGCAGCAGCATGTACCCTACAGCAGACGCCACAAGTGCAAACCAACTGCTGCCCGCGACCTCCCAGCTCCAAATGGAAACCTTCTCTCCACCTAGTCCTTCCAGCATAGCAAACGGATTTCCATTCTGGAGGTCATCACCAACTGCAAGACATTGCTTTCGCATGGGAGCCCAAGAGACTGTCACGATATCCAACACCGCAATACCGAACGAGTACAACGGTAGAACCTGCAAAAAGTACCCGATAGTATTCGCCTTGACACACAACGTAGGAACCATGGACAGCGCAAACACAATGGACGCCGCCATGATCTGGAATAACGAGACGTATGACATGTATGACTGCGCCGACGAATGCGACGAGAAGATCAGCGAAGTGACGTACAGCGCTGGGAGAATCGCCATTCCGAACAGGGCCATCGAAACGAACCAGGCAGCGAGAATCTCATCAGTCAGCGAAGCAGAAAACACAGCGAGGACAATGAAAATGGCGATAGTGGCGCAGATGAACGCCATGTAGTCGAACAGGAAGTTCGACAGCCAGTACAAGGCCGATGCGTTTGAGGTCTCGAGATGCTGGAACTGTATGCGCTTCAAGCCGCTTTCCTTCTCCCTCACAACTGGCGCGACGTAAAATGCTACGACGGAACTCATCGTCATCAGCAGGTAAAACGCCACCATAATGCGTCGCACGACGTTGACGGCCTCGTCAGGGTCCAGCGCAACGCCGTCCTCATCGGTAGTTACCCCCGTACCGATCTCGATCTCAATCGGGAAGATTCCTCTCTTCGCCACCAAGTCGCAGTTGTCGATCCCAGGCGCGTTCTCCAGCTTTGAACGAGCCTTACAGTATGCTTGCGACATCCATTGCAGCGTCACCGGCAAGGAGCGGCGCACTGTTTCGTTGTAGTGGAGCGAGTACGCCATAACAGGCGAGGAGACGGTGTTGTCTGACGTCCAGTTCACTTCCGACACGAATACACCAGCGAAATACGTCGTCGAATTCTCACGAGCAATCGCATCCAGCATGTCCTCCTCGGTCGTCACACTCTTGTCAAACACAACAGGGTGCGAGTTTTTCTCCATGTGTGCAACGATATCTGTGACTGAATCTGTCACCGCTGGTGCAGACGATATGAAGAACGACGCATCCCTCGCTGACGGCGCTAATGTTGTCACAGTTTCAATGGACCCACTAGAGGTAAGCAAGTGTTGAAACACGGCCATGAGGATCGCGAAAAAGCCAATCGGCCACACATACTGAGCGAACAAAGCCTTTTTGTCGCGAGATGCCATTTTCGTACGCTTGATAATAAGCGCACGAACCTGCGAGATCGACTGTTTCCACCCAGGCAGTCTCCTGTCGATACCAGTAGCTTGTCGCTGAATCTCTGACCTAGATTTTCCAGTCTCCATCTTCAGGCGTGTAGCATCTACGTCCGCCGCATCATCTTTGGCGTGATAATAAACGTCTTCACCCTCCGTCACTTTCACGAATACATCTTCTAAGTCAGTCGCTGCAATGGCATAGCGCTTGATGTTTCCATTCTGCTTCATCGTTTCTAACTCCCTGAAGAGCTCAGCAAAACGTCGCTCGTCTCCGTCATTCAGCTGGACGCGTGTTTCCCACTTGTTGTCGCTCACGACGGTAGCATTCGGTACGTACTTCTTCAGCGTAGTCATCAATAGCTCAGCCCACGCTTGGCGTCGTGGGGCCAGATGACTGTCGTCATCTTGGCCATCACCGTCACGATGCACAACAGTGAGCTTATACCCCACACCGAACCGATTCCGAAGAAACAAGCTCGAGCCGCAGCATTTCAATTTTCCCTCAGCGACGATTCCAATATTCTCGCACAAAGCTTGCGCTTCCTGCATCGAATGTGTGGTCAAGATCACAGCACGGTGGCTTACAGCACGTTTTAGCGCATCCCACGTATCCAATCTCGCCTTCAAGTCCATGCCAGCAGTAGGTTCGTCCAGTAGCAGCACGCGAGATGAATCCAAAAGCGCCATTACGAGCGATAGTTTACGTTTCTGACCGCCTGATAGTGTTTTCGATAGTGCGTTGCATTTCTCTTCAAGACCGAACTGTTGCAATTTACTGATCCAGGTTGCCTCTGTCACAGTTTTGATGCCCATGCTGGCTTTGAGTGCGCACACCAATGTTAGATGCTCCCACACGGTCAAGTCGTCGAACAAAATGTTCTGCTGGAAGCACACGCTCAAACTTTGCCTCACCGCGTGTGGGTCATTAGCCACGCTGATGGATCCGCCTACATAGGCGTCTCCGCTTGTGGGAGATAAGATTCCGCTCAACATCGACAGGGTCGTGCTCTTTCCAGCACCATTAGGCCCCAACAGTCCAAATATCTCTCCCTTCCGAACTCCAAACGATACGTTCTTCACCGCTACTTTTCCGTTGGGGTACGTCTTTGACAGTGACCGCACAAAAAGCGAAGGTCGGAAATGCTGCAGATACTCTGATAGGGACTGCTCACGAAGTGTGTCGTCCATTTGCTCGTCGAAGCTGTTCGGGTCCATCTCAGTAAGCCGCGCAGTCTCTTCGTTTTCATCATCGGCGAAGGTTTGCGAATCCATTTTCTTGGGGAACCAGAAGGACGGTTGGAATACAAAATACCACTTTTGCTGCACTCCGTGCGTACGTGGAAACACGTTCTCCAAGTACCACCCGAGAAGAAGGTATCCTACGCATTGAACCGCCATCAAGCGACAAGGGGTTGCAACCGTGCCCCACGTGATCGGCCTAAGAGCTGCAGTCACTGCGTCGAAAGCCATGATATCGTGTATCGTGGCCATGAACACCACCGGAGAGCTGATCCCATCCAGCACTACCAGCAACAAGGTCAGCCATTCGGATGAAGCGATTACATCTTCACCTGCTAGCGATCGAATAAAAGTTCCAGCACTCAGGACGAAATACACCAGTGGAGCGCATGCAGCCGCCGTCTTCGTCTGATTGAAAATCGGCGTGATGGTAATGCCGAAAAGCAAAATACTGGTAACGAACATCATGAGAAGCAGGAAAAAGCACACATTTCCTGCTGTCGTAGCAGCAAACATACTGCCACTGAGCAACCACACTCCGATAACTGACACCACTGCCGAAGCAAAGAAATAGAGCAAAAACCAGCTGATCAACAGAGACATCGCCGGTAAACCCATGATCATCAGATACTCCTTCAATTGCTTCTCCTTCTCGCCCACAACATCACGAACCAACCGCACATACGGCCACAGGAACAAATATGCCAGATAGAAAACAATGTTGCTCTCCAGTGGGCCAGAAATGACATTCTTGGGGCGTCTCGGTAGCGCCGATACGCTCAAAGTGTCCAGTTCGTCACTCGAAGCAACCTTACTGATCAAGTTCGACAGGAATACCTGAATTTCCGTCGAGAGTCCTCCTTTACCCACTGCGATCCTGCAGGCTGGAACACTTCGTCCTAAAGGCGACTTCTTTGGGAAATCACCCCATTGGAGACCTCCAACATCCAGCATCTTGTTCACGGTTTGGCAAATAATTTCCGGCGATAACGACGATATATCCACCATTTGGGTATTGGCGAAACTAGTCGTATTCTCCCGAATGAGCATATTTAACGCCATTTGGAACGGAAGGATATTGGGGAAAAACATGGTTTTGTTGAACGTCAGGTCTTTGACGAAGAACTTGGTCACTTGGTCTTCCTGGTCCTCCTGCGACGGATCCTTCATAGTTTTCTGGTAAAATAATCCCAAAAGCTCCAACGGATGCGAAACTTCATCTTCATGTTTCCAAACTGTTCGCCTCACATCAAAACCAGCGTAAATGTTTAATCCGCTTTGTTTGGGAAACTCCAGCAACTTTTGGTTCGCTTCTTCATTTGATACCTCGGAGGCGTCGAACGGGATGGTTTTGGTCTTATCCAAATAACTGGAAATGCCCAATTCAGCTGCCGCAGGATACTCGCGATTCAGATATTGCAGAAACAACTGCGAGTCTTTCCGTTCCAAAATCGCCAGGCTCTGGTTGCTCTTCTCCAAAAGCAGCGGCAACACGGCCAGCAACAATGTCGCAGGTTCGTGACTGGTTTCATCCCCTTCTGCTTCTTCTTCTTCTTCGGCCAACGAGAAACTTGTCGCTGTCCCCTCTTCTCCTCCGTCATCCTCCATCAACACTCTCTGCGTCTGCAGCAGTTGCTCGTCGTTAGGAGGACCAATCTCCACTGCGCGGCGCAACCCGAAGCTCTCGAGGCCGCTGCCGCCGGGCGTCACAAGCCCCGCATTGTACTCGCACAACTTCTGGATGAGCAGCAGCAGCAAACTCAGCGGGATGATGATGTCCGTCACGAGCGCCGGGAACAGCCAGCGTTGCTGCCCCACGCGGTCGCGGTTGAAGCGGCTCTCGCGCTGCTTGGTGCGCCAGTTCTTCCAGAGCAACACGCCCACGCTCCGCCACAGTCCCGCCATCTCTACAACTGAGGGAGCGTGCCCCAGCCCAGCAGACCAGCAGCAGGATTCTGAGCGGGATGGGAACGCTGACTCCGACGCCGGGCGGCAAATGGCTACATACTGAGGCCAAAAACGATGTTCTTCACATAACTCTAGGGGTGCGGTTTTGCGAATCATATCGATATGACGGAGAAATGACCAGCATACGGAGGTTTAATCATATCACATCATATCGTGACTCCATGGCGAAGACGAGGCGGCGCTGCGAAGTCGTTGACGTTGAAGTGGCAATGGACGTTGAAGTGAAAGTCTGTGCAGCCGTCGTCGAGCTTGCTTTGCCCGACTCGTAGCCGCTGCCAACCTCCGCAGCGGCCGGAGCGGGCATTGTCTTTTGGATTGCCGACTGGCTGGGCACGGCCACCTCAACAGGGGGCGCTCAAGGCGACGAACTTTTGGCCATTTGCCAACTGGCGAGCGAGTGAGGCCGGACAATGTGTATGGAGGTGGAACTTCTTCAACGGCGACTTGGAGATAGTCGACACTGCCACTTGCTACGTGTGCGCAACTCGCGGTGATTGCCCTGCTCGGGGGTCGGACATACCCAAATGCTGTCGTCGGCTTCAATCCATCACGGAAGCAATGCTTTCAAATCTTGCCATCGCGTGGTTCCACAAGAGGGCGTCGTTGCGGAGGTAATGTTTGTGCCGCCCCCTTCGCATAGACATTCGCTTCAAGCAAAAATGCAATCCCAAAATCCAGTATCGTGCAACCAAATTCTTCAACGAGTGCGAATCATGAACCTTTTCACTCCTTCTCGTCGAAGTGGTTTGGTATCTGCATCCAAGCTACACCTCTGGGCCCCAAACCAAAGCCAACAACTGCATGTCGCCACAAATAAAAACACTGCCATAGCGGAACGCGTGCATGAAGACCATCGAGATCAAGTGGGAGGTCCAAGCAATAAGTTCGCGTATCAAGAAATGAAGAACCACACCAACATCCAGGGATCGTTGCCGAAAGAACCTCAAGTCTACAACTTCTGTATCCTGAACGAGACCATATTCGAGCACGTTCTCAGTTTCATAGGCAACCAAACGCTCACCAAGCTGCAAATGATCACGGGAGATCACTATCCAAACTGCGACCCCCAACTAGCCAAGTACTGTTGCGTTTGCGAGAACGACAACCCTGCCATCTTCTGTCATCTCTGTCGAGAGTGCGAATCCAAGTGTGAGGGGTACAAATCAAATACAACCTTAAAGGTGGCGAGATTGGTGTACGGCGTTCCAGACTTCTCGACCTTCGTCATCCACATCAACGAAAAAGCTCAAGGAGATATGTACTTCGCCCGAATTTCCCTGGAGAACCTCATGCTTCAGGTCTGCGGGTCCAAGATGGGGTGGTTGAGGCGCATTACTGAGTTAGACGCTGATGAGAGGAAGAAGGCTGTCCAGGAACAGCACGAGCGCCAAGAAAGAGATGACTTCATCGACTCATTTGGACCAGAATATGCTGCTTTTGTCAGATCGATGAGCTCAACCCACGAAAGCAAGGCCGAATTGAAGCGGTGCTTTGAGCGGTTCATTACACTCAGGACGGCTTTCGAAAAACGTGGACTTGAACTCCAGACGGGTTTGACGCTTGCCAAGGACTATATCGTCAAAGGGGCAAAAGACGCCGAATTTGTGGTTGACGTCGCTGAAGAAACCAACTTCCTCTATCGACAAACTGAGTATGCTGAACATGTTTCCATCTGGATCAGCGATTTTCACGCCATTAGGTCGGATTCACGTCAAGAGTACGAAAAAATGCTACAAGGTTGCCAGGACATTATCAAGATGCAACTTTGTACCGAGTACCTGCAGGACAACAGGGGGCTCCAGATCCCGCGCAAGTGGGAGAAATGCCGCTCGCGCTTGGAGACTGTTACTTCTGCTGGTATGGGGCTGATTGCAAACGCCCAGTACATTTATTCGGGAGAAGGTAACCCGTTCGAATCTCTCAAAGATGACACGACCAGCTCTTCAGCACCAAGCAGTTCAAATTCAACGCAACCAGAAGAGGACTGAGAAGCAAAATGTTTGCACCGTTGCCTTACCATTGTTGAGGATATGAAAGTTGTGGACTTGGTGGGCGAGAGACAGTAAAAAACACGAATGCATGGTCACCAGATAGCAAACCAAGCTGCGAGTCGATATCTACTCCCTGTAGCGTGCGCTGTAGCTTACAATTTGTTGATAGAAGCACATCGATGACCGCAAGAACAAGTCGGTATCGCTCCTCGAGCTCATTTCGCACAAGTGCGCTGACGACCAGATTCGTATCTGGCAAAATACGAATCGCGAAGTGGACTTCACACCACCGTATAGGAAGAGTTGGGTGAGGTGAAAGCTGTAATTCGCGAGTCACCCAATCGCCATTTCCATTGTGGCGGCGTCAATGCATGTAGAATGAAGGCTAGTGTTCCGTGCGTGGAAAATCTCAAGCTCCGTCAGTATTTCCAGCTCCGACGAATGAATTCATTCCTGACTTCGCAAGTTCGATAGCAAGACGCCAAGACACTACCACGATGGATGTTCGCCAAGTACCAGTCGTTGACATCAAAACCCTCATGGCGTTTGCCACCGATGCCGAAGTTGATACAGCACTGCGTGATGCAAAAGATGGCGCAATTCGCAAGACTATTGAAGAGATCCGTGCTGCTGCCAGCGAGTGGGGTTTCTTCTACATCACCAACCACGGGGTGCCGGAATGCGAAGTAGTCAGGTTCCAAGAGGCTATGCGCTCCTTCTTCCGTCTACCAAAGGAGGTCAAACGCAGCGTCAAGCGCTCTACAACCAACTCGCGCGGATACGTTGAGCATGAACTCACGAAGAGCAAGACGGACTGCAAAGAATGTTTCGACTTCGCTGGTGCCAATGAAGACGGACCCGCCGACGACAAACATCTCCGACTGGGGAGTGATGAAAACCAGTGGGTGAGTAAAGAGATTTGCCCGACTCCCGCAACGAGATGGCCGCGTATTTCGACAAAATGGAGTACATCGTGCGTCGGTTGCTGAAGGTGTTCGCTGTAGCACTGGGTGAACAACCTACTTTCTTCGACCAGTTCCTCCACGGTGACAACTCGAGTCACATGCGACTGAATCACTACCCTGTGACTGAGGACCCGGAGGAGACCATGGGTGTCTATCATCACACGGATGCTGGTGCTCTCACCATTCTGCTTCAAGACGACGAAGTTGCATCACTGCAGGCATTTCACCGGGATTCTCGGATATGGATCAATGTGCCGCCACGCAAAGACACCTACACGATCAGCGTCGGAGACATGGTGCAGGTCTGGTCCAACGACCAGTTCGTAGATCCTTTGCATCGTGTTCTGGCGAATGGCGGAGCAGATCGCTTTTCAGCTCCGTTCTTCTACAACCCGTCGTACAAGGCCCAAGTGAAACCTATCGTGGTGAAACCTGGCGACGTTGCCAACTATCGCTCATTGAGCTGGGGTCACTTCCGTCAGATACGCTACCAAGGCAACGTAGTCGACAAGGGCAAAGAGATCCAAATTGGCGACTTCAAGATCCGCGGCCCCATTGACGTCGCCAACTCGTAGGCGTATGTGCCCAACACACCTGGATAGGTTCAACCTGTCGAAGAACTTTGTATAACAAGAGTCCTTCAAGCAAACGCAGTGACATTTTCCATTCCTGTTCGATGGCCTCGTGGCAAAGTAAAGAAAAAGTGTTTCGTCCAAGCAACATGGGTAGAATTTCGCTGCCATCTTCAAGCCCTTTGAGCCTTACGAATTGGCCACATCAATGGGTCCGTTGATCTTGAAGTCTCCGATCTGGTTCTCCTTGCCCAAATCTTCCTGGTTGCCCTTCGCCCTCGCCACAATGTACTCCGCAAAGCTAAACGGGCGGTAGTTGGGCACCTCTCCTTCCTTCACCACAATGGGCTCCACTTGCGTTGTGTACTCTGGCAGATAAAAGTACGGAGCCGAGAACCGACTCGACTTGTCGTTAGCCAGCACGCGATGCAGCGGCGCGGGGAACTTGTCATTGGACCAGACCTGCACCAGATCTCCAGTGTTGATCGTGAATGTGCCCTTCCGTGGCGGCACATTGACCCACGTGTCGGACGGACGGTGGAGTACCTGAAGTGAAGCCACTTCGTCATCTTGCAGCAAGATCGTAATAGCCACCGCGTCCGTGTGGTGATAGACACCCATGGTGTTCTCCAGTTCGGGGGCGATAGGGAAGTGGTTCAGTCGCTGGACACTGAGATGATTCTCCTGGAAGAACTGATCGAAGAATGTCGGGTCTTCACCCAATGCAACGGCGAACAACTTCATCAAGCGACGCGAGAGCATCGTCATCTTGTTGTAGTATGTTTGCATCTCAGAGCGGAAACCCGGTAGAGTTTCTTCATCGAGCCACCGATTCTGAGCTCCTACGAGTCTTTCGCTGTTTTCCTCGTGGAAGTCGAAACATTCTTTCCAGTCCGTTTTATTCTTTGTGAACTCCTTCTCGACGTATCCGAGGCCGTTCGTGGCAGAGCGGACGATGCTGAGTTTGGTCTTTTTCGGTAGACGGAAGAAGGAGCGCATGGCTTGTTGGAACTTGTCCACCTCCTCTTGGGGTAGCCCGTGGTTGGAGATGTAGAAGAAGCCCCACTCCGTCGCCGCAGAACGGATATTCTCGATCACTTGGAGGAGAGCAACGTCTTTGGTGTCACGTAGTGCAGCATCCACGTCTGCGTCAGTGGAGGGCGCTGTGAGCGCTCCGATGTCGACAACAGGCACTTGGTGGACTTCCATCTCGAGGCCGAAGATTTACGAATGAGAACGGCGACTGTTGGTGTTGACAGCGCTTGACTATGGATCTTGGAATGCCATTTCTTTCTTTAACCCTTTATCCCCCCAAGGGCGTTCTGCAAAGCTGAACTACAGTAAGGCCCCATAGTCCTGGTTAATGCTCGAGTTTACGAGCTACCTCTCACTTCACGATCGAGGCGCATAGAGGCACTTCAGCATGGATCTCGACACATCTCCTCCAGTTAGCGCGCGTACGCAGCGGGGCGAGGCTGGCCATCAAGTTCGCAGTTGAGAAGTCGAAGCATGTTTTTGGAGGCATCCACATCCCTGTCGTCGATTAGTGGAGGATTGATCGCAGCCATTGTACTGGGCTGTATTGTGGCTACTTTATTGGTTTGCGGGCTTCATTTGGTGGAGAAAGAGACGCGGAGGCCGCTCGAGTCAGAGTTCTGGAACAAAGGCACATACGAAGAAGCATTGCTGGCGTAGGATTCTCAGAGCAAGACAGCGTCGACTCAGCAAGGCACTACCTGGTTCAGCCTTTGGAGTCAGCGAAGGACTCTGGAACGACGGAGTAATTGTGGCGGCTCGTATCCCGAGGGAGAAGGTTCTGCTGCAATTCAACTACTGTGGGAAAACCTCCGGCAATCTCACTGCCATCGCAGGACAAACAACCCACTCATCCTCGTGCAATACGCACACCTCATCCGCACCACGTCGTCAACCGTGGGGATCAGCACAGATTTACAACAGTGGAAATAAACCTTACTACCTTCCCTTACTTTGGAACAATGCAAGTAGATCTTGAAGCGGCGCAGAGCGTCATGGGTCCCCAGAATGCGGTCTCTCGCTTGGCCAAACAACGTCCCGATGCCGACGCTGCCGAGTTGAGAGCACGGCCTGCACGCGAACGAACGCCGTCTAATCGAAAGGCAAGTCGTGCGGCACGTCGGAGATCCAAGTTCGTACTATATCGCGTCGTGTGTACAGCACAAGGTGTTATGCCCGATCTAAGTTACAATAAAACTCTGCATCACACGATGGAAAGGCCTCGCACGCAAAAACTCGATACATGCCGCGAATGAGTTAGCTCGAAGCTGCCACTGTGCCTTGCGAGTTTTCGCGTCGTCCAGCGCCTTCGTCTGACATTACTAGTGGTTCAGTTAGAGCACAGCCTGAAGTTTTGTGATTAATGTTGATACATTCATCAAGTCTCTGCTAAAAAGAGCTGCGCTAACAACGCGTCGAGCATTGATATGCCGCGCTGCGCTTCATCGTCCAGCTGGGCCCTGAGATAAACGTGTTCGCCGACAGCATCAGGCAACATTGCCGAGCAACTAAGTATATAGGGCTCTTCTCTATTTTCGATACCGACAGCACGGCCAACGATACGAAAAGATGTGAGCCAAGTTTTTAGCGTGTCAAACCTATCAATAGCGGTCTCCGTCTAATCGCTCGATCGCGTCTGCCATGACATGCATCGGCGGCACTCACGCACTTCCCAATTTGCTCATTCACGCTCAGCAGTGAATACATCTTCCCCAAACTACCCAACCTTCGACTGCACGATCAGCAATGGTGCGCGTGTTCCTGGCTCTTGGCGGCTCATTGGTCGTGGCGGCGCAGGTGGCGGTGACGATGGCCACCACCGTGACTTTCGTGAACGACTGCACGTACGACATCAGTCTGTATGACAACAACGCGACTGAGGATATCGCCGTCGGTGGCTCCACGTCGCGCGATCTGGCCGACGGATTCAGCGGCATGTTCCGCGATGGCAACAGCTCCGAGGCCACACTGGCGGAGTTCGCTATCAGCGGCGGCAAGGCTTGGTACGCGATCAGCACGGTTCCTCCGGGAGCGGGCAACTGCACGAGCTACGCCGACTGCGCCGCGACGTCAGGCAAGACCGGCTACAACGTGGCCATGTCCATCACCCCCGACATTGGCATCACGACCGTGAACGCCGAGTGCGCCGCTGTCACCTGCGAGAGCGCCGACTGTGACGGTGCCTACTTGTACCCGACCGACACCACCAAACTGCGCAATTGCCCTGATAGCCTCGCCATTGAGGTGGCCTTTTGTCCGAATGGAGCGTCGAGCTTGAGCTCGACGACATCAACGACGACGACGACCTCGACTACGACAGTCTCCACGGAGGCTCCCGTGGCTACGACTGCGGCCCCCAGTAGCACGAACGAGGAAACGGACACCCCGGCCACCACTACGGCCACGCCTGCAGCTACGACGGCTTCAGTTGCCTCGGACGCGGACTACACTTCCGGTAGTGTGACCACGCAGTCGTCTTCTACGGGTTCTTCTACGCCTAGCACGAGCACGAGCACGTCGACCAGCACCACGACCAGTACGGCGACCACCTCTAGCGCGGCGAGCAGCACGTCGACGACTACGCAAACTTCGACTGGCAGCGCCGCCTCCTTTTCTAGCGCTACCATCAGCTCCAGCTTCGCCTACACCGGCACGAATGCTGGTTCAGCTACTGGCACCTACGGCAAGGTGACGGCAATGTCATCGTGCTCGACTGAGGACGTGTCCGTGACGGACCCTGTTGGCCCCTTGAGCGAGGAAGTGACTATGGTTTTCCGTGGCCCCATGAACATTTACAACATCGCGGTCTTCTCCGGCTCGTCCGGCAGTGACTGGACCAAGGTGTCGTCGTACGATGCCAGCGCCGGCACGCAGGACAACATGGTCTTCATGAACAACATGAATATCGACTACACCGGTGCGGATTCGAGTCCGCAGGGGTACTCGACGGCCGATGGTACGGGAACTGCTACCAGTTCAACCATCTTCGGTGGTTCACTTGCTGATGCATCCGACACGTCGGTGACTGGCGGTGGCCCGTGTGTCTCAACTGGTTGTGAGGTGAACATTATGACGTCGACCAACTGCGCTGACGAGGACGGCTGCATTGGTTACTATGACGACATGGGTTTCCACGGCTGGGACGGAGGCATGAAGATGTTCGTGTCCAAGGTGCAGATGCCGACGGGTTCGACGGCCAACCTGCCCGCGATCTGGATGCTGAACGCCCAGGTTGTGCGTGCCAGCCAGTACGGCTGCAACTGTCGTGGCTCGGGCGCAGTGGGCGGCTGTGGTGAACTCGATGTCGCCGAGGTGATCGAGACCAACACGGCTCAGGACAAGGTGTCCACACACTACTACTTCTACGATGGCAGCGTGTCCCCAGGCGGTGACAACTACGCCACGCGCCCCACCGACTCGGCTGTGACTTACGTGACCATCTACGACAACTCCGGTGAGGGCGTCGTGAAGATCATTGAGATCGGCGGCGACGACTTTGACTTCTCGGTGGACTCCGTCTCAGCCGACACCGTGTCGACGTGGTTGTCCGCCTCGGTTTCGAACCTGATCAGCTAAGTGGATTGGCGTTTTTCCCGGCTCCGTCGTGCATGTTGGAGTTGTGTGGCAGGATCTGCGAAGGATGACACGAGTTACTTCGGTAGACTAGACATTGTTTCTCACCGAACCCGCTGGAGATAATACGAAAGCAGTGTTTCTCGACGAAGGTGTTGGCACTGATGATAACGTAGTCTTTGAGTCGTTGTGCCCACGTACACGAAAAGTTTATTGCTTTTTTCACGCTGGCTGACCAGCAGAGCGCAATATCTTTTGCTGTTCAATGCTTCAAACGATATTCCAATGAACACAGGATGGCTGGTGCACAACTTGCGTTGGAGTGTTTCATAGTGCTGTTGGTACTGCAAACGCCTTCGGAGCGTCCAAAACTCGATCAGTCGATGGCCGTTGTAGTTTTAGTCGACGGCGTCAGCTTGGTGTGATCCCCACCGTAACATGGCAATGGTATGGGCGTAGTGTTGCTGAAGTCTATGAGCAGCAGTCAATTCGGTGCTGCAATAGGACGAGGAACTTCCTCAGGAAGGGTAAACCGAGAGCAAAACCGCGAGATTCCATGTTGAACTGATCGGCAACGCTACGACGTGGCGGACAAGCTAATGTAGCTTCTTGAAGCTACACACCCTGGCCCATGGGATCTCGTCATGTTAGACTGCGCGAAAGATTTGCCGTGCGAAAGCAAAGCCAAATCGCACACCCACTGAGCAAGGAGCGGTTCTCGTTCTCGATTGACTGGAAGGCGCTGTCGCCACCAGAGACAACGATGCGTTGAAGCTGAAGCTTTGCGTGTCGAGCAACACTGGCAAATCATGACTCCGGTAGGATCTCTTTCGTACAGCGAGGCGCCTCGGTGTCCACACAGCGCCGACAAGGACGAGCAAGCTCATAACTCCAAACGGATCCGAGTCTCCCACGGCAGCAAAGCGATCAATCAGCGAAGCCATCTCCGGACGGACCCGCCGACCAAGGTAGATAGCGCACGGCACTATACGGCGTTAGCCTCGTTGCTTTCAAGCGGGACTACATGATGTCCATCAAGCAATTTCCAGCGGCATAGCTGCTCAAGCGTTGACCGGATGGCGTGTTGGTGTTGCGCGTGTGACTCTGACGTAAAGTTGCTGTCTGGAAGAGATGCACCCGGCACAACCATACTGGAATCAAGTCAAGCATACAAAACGCAAATGATCGGGGTTCAGAGCATGGCAGAGTGGGACGAGCGGTCACCGTTATTTCAACGACGGGACGACAATAGTCCACCTCCCAATATCACCCCTGTAAGCCAACTTTTGGAGTTCCTTTCATTTCAGTATGTAGGTACTTAATGAATGCAAAATGTTTGGGATCATTGCTACAGCTCTAGCACAGAATACACGTATGCATATTGAACCTAGCAGGCTCTTTCGGTGCAGGCATTGTTGCACTGACCGCTTTCGTGCGCTGTTGAGCTTGCCAGCTGGCGATGGCGTCTGTGGCGTCTATGGCGGAGGGCGACTAGCGTCCTGAGATAAGCCGCACCGCTGCAAGTGATACGCCCTCGCCACGATGTGCCTGGCATCCGTCTGTCGTCCGAGCGCCTCCAACAGAGCTGACCCAGATCGCCATACTGTCTGCTCCAACGCAATGCAACACCTCCACTTCCATTCCGCAATTCGCCTCCTCTCGGCCAAAGCACCTCCACAACGTCGACAATGGTCAAGGTCTTCCTCGCCTTGAGCGCCGCCCTGGTGATGGCCGCCCCAGTGGCCGCCTCCGTGTCCGTGAGCTTTGTCAACTCGTGCTCGTACTCCATCAGTCTCTACGACAACAGCAAGACGGAGACCATCGCGGCCGGCAGCTCCTCGACTCGCGACCTGGCAAGTGGCTACAATGGCATGTTCCGCGACGGCACGGGCGATGAGGCCACACTGGCCGAGTTCTCCGTCACGGGCGGCTACACCTGGTACGACATCAGCGTCATCCCACCTGGAAGCGGCAGCTGCACGTCCTACGAGGCCTGCAAGCAGCTCACAGGCAAGTCGGGCTACAATGTGGCTATGAGCATCGCACCCGACACGAGCTCGGCCACGTCCGTCTCGAGCTCCTGCGCCACGTTGACGTGCGAGAGCGAGGAGTGCTCGGACGCTTATCTGTATCCGTCGGACGACACCAAGACCCACAGCTGCCCGGACACGCTTCCGTTCACCGTCACCTTCTGCCCCGGCGGCTCGAGCTCCAGCACCAGCACGACCACCACGTCGTCGCAGTCGACCAGTCAATCGACGACTCAAACCCAACAAACCACGTCCGCTCCAGCTGCTACGACCTCAGCCCCGGAGGTTGAGAGCGACTACGAATCGGGCAAGGTGAGCTCGACGACGGCCCCCACGACCAGCAGCACCTCAACGTCAACGGCTGCACAGACTTCCACCTCAACGTCAATGACTACGACCTCGACGTCGACTTCGACGACGACGCAGACTTCGACTGGCAGTGCCGCCTCGTTCTCGAGCGCCACCATCAGCTCTAGCTTCGTGTACAATGGCACGGATGCTGGATCAGCCACTGGAACTTACGGCAAGGTGACGGCGATGTCGTCGTGCACAACTGAAGACGTATCGGTCAGCGATCCCGTGGGCCCATTCAGTGAGGAGGTGTCCATGGTTTTCCGTGGCCCCTTGAACATTTACAACATTGCGGTGTTCAACGCCACGTCGGGTAGTGACTGGAGCAAGGTCTCTTCGTACAGCCAGAACGGCACGCAGGACAACATGGTCTTCATGAACAACCTCAACATCGACTACACCGGTGCCGACTCGAGTCCCCAGGGCTACTCGACGGCCGATGGTTCGGGAACTGCTACCAGCTCCACTACTTTTGGAGGATCACTTGCTGATGCTTCGGACTCGTCAGTGACTGGTGGCGGCCCGTGCGTCTCAACTGGTTGTGAGGTGAACATTATGACGTCGACCAACTGCGCTGACGAGGACGGCTGCATTGGTTACTACGACGACATGGGTTTCCACGGCTGGGACGGTGGCATGAAGATGTTCGTAACCAAGGTGCAGATGCCCACCGGCAGCTCTGTGAACCGTCCGGCCATTTGGATGCTGAACGCCCAGGTTGTGCGTGCCAACCAGTACGGATGCAACTGCCGCGGCGAAGGTTCTGAGGGTGGCTGCGGTGAACTCGACATTGCTGAGGTGATTGAGACCAACACGGACAAGGACAAGGTGTCCACCCACTACTACTTCTTCGACGGCAGTGTGTCTCCTGGCGGTGACAACTACGCTGCGCGTCCCACCAACTCGGCTGTGACTTACGTGACCATTATCGACAACTCGAGCACGGGCACCATCAAGATCATCGAGCTGGGCGGCGACGATTTCGATTTCGATGTGGACGCCGTATCGGCCGCCCAGGTGGCGTCGTGGATCGAGGCCTCGGTTTCGAACCTGATCAGCTAAGCAGCTTCTGAGTGTTGGCATTCGTAGCCCCGAAAACTGGGTATATGGTGTCGTGGCGACTAATAGATGGGGCGGTCGTTGCTGCGTGCCTAAGAACTCGCGTAGTAACTTGATATCTATACAACGATTTTGACTTCAATGGTCTCTATAAAAAAGCTACATGCATGTGCAGTCTCTACTTTTCTGACTCTCGTCACCAGCACTCGAGCTCCGCTTGCGTACATCGTATTCCCTCAAAACTGTCTTTGCCGTATCTTCGAGGTCAATTGTGTATTCTTTAAGCCCCACAAGAGAACTCGTCGCACTCATGCTTCACCTTCCCGCTAATGTAGCTTGAAGCGTCATCTTGCACGCGAACTGCTCACAATATTTACTGCAAACAATAAAAAATAAAGGTACGCTAATAGCGGGAGTCAATTGTGCAGCAGGACGGAGGACAGCAGCAGCAGTTTTTTTCTTCACGACCCTATATCTTTCCTCGTGACTCACGGCTGAACTCGTAGGCCAAGCTCGCGCCCCCATATCTCTCGCTTACCGCGAACCACCGCCCAACTACTGGAGCGTCAGGTCCGTGACGCAATTTTACACGTGTGTTGTGCCCGTGCCGCCCAACTGAATGTACATCTGACCCGCGCCGTCGTTGTGATCCTCCCTCAGGCTCGCGTTCCAGTTGATCTCGTCGATCGGGTCAACTGCTCATCTGCCGCGCTCACACTTCCGTATTGCGACTTGAGCTAGAACACGCCATCGTAATCGCCAAGGTGCCGGTATCTGCTAGCGTACACAACACACAGTGTGAGGCTTCGGATTGCACGAACGTCCAGCAGTTGAGTCGGGCTGGCTACGACAACATGGAACAGCAAGACCAAGACACTACGCGTTCAGAACTTGACGATATTGCGTCCGCTGCACCAGCTCCCGTGGTCAGCTGTAGCTATCGCCAGTGCAAAAAGACAATCGAATCGAGTCCAGACGACGCGATCGTGCCCGAGTGCTCAACAAGTGGATGCGCAAAGACTATTCATCACGTATGTTTGACCAGCTTGCTCGAATCTATTGACCGTACTGGCGTTGTCGACAAGCCGATCTGTGGCAAGAGGTGCTGCAACGCGCTAATCAAGGGGACGAAAGAGGCGGCGGTCGAACCTGCATTGACGAAGAAACGCGTGGCCTGGCATGACGACGGGCCAACACCAAATGTGAGATCAATGAGCTGTCTTATTGACTGGCTGACATCAAATGACAACTACTCGCGGTATCGCGGGGGTAGTGGTCAGCATGGCGAGACCAAGACCAGTCTAGCGGGTGAAGCTGTACATTTCATCGCCAAGTGTGGTGTCACAACTGTTCGTACACCCAAGGATATCCTGACGAAAATCAGCTCGCTCGAGCACACGTACCGCGCAGCGGCTGATTGGTTAGCCAGCACGGGCTCAGGGGTCACTGATGAGGAGGATTTAAGTAAAGGGATTCTGTCACGATGTCCGGAATATTACGAGCTGCACCCCGTCATGCATGAGCGACCATCAGTCCGGCCACTGATGATAAACACGGCCGTGCTTGACAGCGATGACATCATACCTAGCGAAGCAGAAATTGCTGGTGACGAGTCGGATGTTGAGGACACGGACACTTCCTCCATCACAGTGAGCGGGAACGACTCGACACAGCAAAACACGATCGATCAGGTTACTGCAGTTCGTTCAAGCGAGTGCGAGAACAGTGGCTCGTTGAGCGTCACGGACAGCAGAGCGAAAATCTCGGCACCAGCTAGAAGTAATGGCAGCAGCAGGAAGCGCCCCGGCAGCGTTCCTAAATCGATAGCAAAGTCTCAGCGGCGATCGAAAACAGATTATTCAGGTTGCGGTGAGCTGGATAAAAGCGTGGCCGATTTGAAAGCTACACAACTTGCTCAAGAGAAGGAGTACCAGACCATGAAGCTGCAGTATCAGCACGAGCAATGCAAGCTTCAGCGAGAGGAGCTCCTCCTACGACAATCTCGTGCTGCTGATGAAGCCCAAGAAGCTGTAGCGAGGAAGGAAGAAGCCGAAGCTCGAGCTGTCAAGCTTCGTGAGGAAGCGGAAAAGTGTGCTCTGGAGCGTCGAGTGATTCTCCTCTGCGAGCGCAAGAAGTTGCTCGGCGAAGGCATCTCTCCTGACGATATTGATTTACTACTTCTCCTAGCGCCGCGTTTCTAGCATGAAGCAAAAGAGCTGGTTGCGCCGTAATTCTCCGGATGCGTTGCGTGGTAGTGGTGAATTCAGCTCGTCGTCACCGTCCAGAACAGTGGCAGTCATCGCGTCCTCCCACGCCGGCGGGATCGGCTCAGCATTCAAAAGGTTGTGGAGGACCCCTGCGCATATAATGAGTCGCAGTAGCCGCTTCATGTTGTGCTTGGATTTGATGAGAATACGCGCCCGCTTCAGAAACTGGAATCTCGCCTTGAGAAGGCCAATACAGTGCTCCGTTTTGATGCGTGCCTTTGCGAGCTTGGTGTTGAAGTACGACTTGTGGACGTCCAGCTCAGCATGCGATGGCTTCTTGAATGCCGGAATCATTATTGGCGACACCTGGAATGCCGAATCGCCCAGGACATACTCGTTCTTACAGAAGAACTTTTCAGGCTCCTGGTTCAGACGGCCGTTCGTCCAAACACGGTTGTCATGAGTTGAACCCGGCCAGCCCACAACGATATCACGGATCCTCGCAACGTCATCGCAGGTGACGAGCGCGTTAAGCGCGTAGCCCCCTTCCCAGTGTAATAGTCCTCGCCATTTAGTATCGGCTTGGACTCGAGCGGAATCAGTGTTCCATCCGTCATCCCCACGCAGTTGACGAAGCCGTATTTTACGTGAACTCTCTGTGTGATATCCTGGCGCTCATCGCGGTCTGGCCAAGCAATTGTGGAGGCCTCCAACTTCAATATCAATGCGGTTGCACGGCGAACGTAGTTATCGATACTTCCTTTCCCGAGACCAAACAACAGCGCAAGCTTGGAAGAAGTGTTGTCATTTCCGCAACTGCCGAGGTACTTGAGTAGAATCAACATGTGTAGCTCTGGCCCGCCACGGTGTGTCCGGTGGGTCTCGTGCGCAAACATGGGATCATCTCGGATGAGGTCGACAAGGCGTGCAAACGCGTCGTGTGATACACGGAAGTGATCGAGGAACTCACGGTCGTTCATGTAGGATGAGTCATAGAGAAAGAGTTCCCACCGGTCGGCGCGCTTCCGGTAAGACGGAGCACGTGCAAGGTACCGCGAGCTCGCCATTGCCTGATAGTGTGCAGCCAGTAGCTCGTCTATATCCTCCTCGAAACAGTCGATCTGGCCCAGAAGAAACCGGGAGTTGGCAGCTTGAGAGCGATGGTTCATCAAGGTCTGTAGACGCCGCAGTTCTCGCTGGTGCGCACTTGAGCGCGCCCTTGGTGGCGGCAAGATTTGCTTGTCATTTGTTTGCCCCTCGAAAGGTTACGTCGACTTCGCTCCAAATGTCAGTATCATCCAGTATCGATAAAAAAAGTAAGAACTTGCTGCGGGTGAGCAATTTGGGGGAGACAATTTCGACACCACCTCATTGGACAAAACTCTTTAAATCGAAAATGCATCGCAGACAAAATATAGTTGCCGCTGACATGATTGGGTACCCCTATTAGGGGTAGTCAATTGTGCAGCAGCAAGCCGCTTTTTTTCTCGCACCTTGGGCAAAGTAGTTTTGACCCATCAAAGCCGTACTAATTGACACCCCCTTTGTGGTATTTTGCAGTTGCAGAGATTTTTGCTTCATCACAACTGAAGATCTCTCTGGCGGATCAGTCAGTAAGATGCCGTGGTCATCCGAGCGCAAGAAGCTACTGCGTCACGTCCAGAATGTCCTGGTGAAGAGGGAGTCTGCAGCCATGATGCGGGACCTGTTGAGTGACGAGGATTCCGATGAAGACGAGCTAGATGAGTACTGGGTGCTGGAGCGTGAACGTGTTCAATCCACTCGCTACGCCTTACGACCGCCACGCTACCGGAAACGGAAAAATCGCCGGCTTAAGCTACTCCATAATCGAGCTCATACAACTGACACTGAGTTCTTAAAGGATTTTCGGGTCAAGCGCTCAGAGTTTTTCAGCTTGGTTGGCCTTCTGCAACACGACCCAGCCTTCAAGTCTACAGGAGGGAAGCCATTTCGCGGTGGTGTCGAGTTACACCTGATGGTACTTTTAAAGTACCTAGGAGCTTTTGGTAACGGTAACACAGCGCCAGAGATTGGCAAATTTCTCGGTATTGCAACCGGGTCAGTTTTCAAATATCTTCAGCGCGCAGTTATAGCAGTGTTAAAGCTTGAAGACTCTACAATTACGTGGCCAGATCATGTGGAGCGTCGTGAAATTTCGCAGCGGATCCAGGAGAAATACGGCTTCGTGAATTGTGTTGGAATTATTGATGGCACGCTGTCCTCGCTTTCAACAAAACCTCGGAATAATGGCGAAGGCTACTACAGTCGGAAATCATCGTACTCCGTCAACGCGTTGGTGACATGTGATGACGCAGCAAGGATACGAAGTATTGTGGTGGGTTGGCCAGGATCTGTCCACGATAATCGCGTTTGGATAAATAGTCCTGTTGCAACCAATCCCAATCAGCACTTTCATTGTAATGAGTATCTGCTTGGCGATTCTGCTTTTCAGGCATCAAGCATCATGATACCCGCGTTCAAAAAAACCAAAAACTCAGTTGCATCCTGGCAACAGCTACTTCAACACGAAGTTGGCAAAAGTTCGCATTAAGAGTGAGCACTGCATTGGATTTCTCAAGATGCGTTTTCAGTACTTGCGGGGAATTCGCGTCCAGCTTGGAAAGAAGAGGAAGTACATGAGACGTCTAATACGATATGTGATGTGTGCATGTATTATCCACAATTTACTCGTTGCCGAGCCGATTCCAGCAGAGCGGCAGAGCGAGCTGGAAGGATATATTTCTGGGGAGTTGGAAGAAGATGACGGATTGAACTTAGCTGTGCCTGCTGATACAAATGGAGACGAACGGCGGAATCAACTTTTGGGGCACATATTAGAAATCCGTACTCAGCGGTAGAAGAGCATCAATATCATCCTTTGCAACTCCTTCGTCCTGCAATTTTTTTCTTTCGCGGAGGAGAGCAACCTTTCATTGCTGGCGCCAGTGCTCTGTCTCTTGGTGAAGCTTTGCTGTCTGCGCGTTGGCATCAGCGATGCGAGCATCGGTAGCTCGCGCTTCATTCTCATATTGCTGCTGGCGCGCTTCCATCTCCTTCTCCTGTAAAACAATCTGCTGCTTCCGCACTTCTAACTACATGAGCTGCAATTCCCGATTCTGGGCGAGCTGGGCCTTCTTCAACGCTACTAGAGGAGACTGGTTAACGTCACTAACTACGCGCCGTTGCCGCTTCGATGGTCGTTGCACAATCGAAATTGGTCTAGACGCCGAGGCGCTTGATTGCTCTGCGGCATTAGAGCTGGACTTCGATTAATTATCGCTGGCACTGTCATACTCACCTTCTGTATCTTCTTTTCTAGCAGCTGCGTCAGTGTTTAGCAGTGGAGCTCGTGTGCCGTCCCGGTTGATCATTATGTCTCGCAACTGGAAACAATACGAACACCGCATGAGGAGACCGTCATGTATGCTGGGTTCGTCATGAGCACAGCCTTGTCCCGAACAATTTCGCCAATCCTCCGCTGCTCGAAAAGAAGACTCGAGCGAGCTGATCTTATTCGTGATGTCTTTAGCAGAGCGTGTGGTGGGTATGCCACTTCTGACATTCTGAACGCAATCTCTCCAGCGATCGTAGTCTTTGACTCCCCAGACTCAGCGTCACCTCCGCGATATCGACTGTAATTGTTTCCATCGGTAAGCCCGTCTATGAGGATACTGATCGATCTGGTGTCTGCCGTTGGTCCGTCGTTATGCCAGGGAACACGCTTCTTTGCTTGCGTAGACTGCAAGCGCGGTTCCTTCGTGAGCGCGTTGTAGCAGCGCTTTCCGCATGGCGTCTTGTTAAACGCACTGCTAGCACCAAATGCTGCAAGCATACTCATTGCACATGCTGCATGAACAGCACGTTGGCAACCCTGTCGTTCGCACCCACAAATATCACTCCCGCCTTCGGATTTGTCGACTTTCTTGCAGGCTTTCCAACCGCACAGGGCTGTTGCCGCACCCGGAGCATCAGCGTCGTTAACGGCACCTTATTGGACGTTAAGGCCGTTGCAGTTTTCATGCGAACGCACGGGTTCTTCTTCATCCTCTGCGTACACCATCGCTGTGTGATGTTTTCGAATGCTGCTACGTCTCTTCGAGTGGATCCTTGGCCAAAAAAAGAAGTTGCAGCTCGACGAGCATCGATTTTGATGCAGAACGCAAAAAGCACTCTGGACCAATGAGAACGCAGAAAAAATGGCGACTTGCTGCAAAAAAATAGCGACTTGCTGCTGCACAATTGACTACCGCTAATGACTCACTATAAATTCGAGATTACTAGATTGCACTTCAACCGCGCAGCAACTTCTCAACCGCCATTTGCTCTTTTGCGTTGTCGGCGACACTTCCGACGCTCCACTCCAACGTTGCCACCACCATGGCCAAGCGCACACAAGCCCAAGACGCCGCTGGCAGTGGCAAAAAGAAGGCGTGACAAGCTCAGAACACCAACGATGACCCAGCGCCAACGGCGGCCTGCGAATATTGTGGGAAGGTATTCAAGGCGCGACGACTCAAGAACCACCAGAACCACTGCAAGATGGCACTGGCCCGGAAGCCTCGCGTGTACACGTTCAGCATCCCGAACGACGTCGTGTTCGAGAACATTCTCAGTTTCTTGGGCAACCAGACGCTCACCAAATGGCAGATGATCACAGGAACCCAATATCGAAACTGTAAAACCAAGTTCTGCTGTGCGTGCGAGTACGACAATCTCACCATTTTTGACTATTTGTGTCGAGAGTGTGAGCTAAAGTTTAAAGGCCACTCGCTGTGTACCATCAATAAAAAACGTTGCAAATACCAAATACAGCGTCAACAGCGTGCTGAAAGTCTCATATGCAGGTAGCAGGAGAGCTCCGCATATGATCCGGGTTGTGTTGGAGAACCGCATGCTGCAAGTGCTTGGATCGAAGATAAACTGCCGAACCTGGCTCGACGCATTGGATCTGTATGGGTATTGAAACCTGTATTAATTCCTCGACGCTTGAGCACAGGTTGCGGCTCCCAGCGACCTTGGTTTAGGGCTTGAGTTCTTCATTAAAATCGAGCCTGGAACGCAAACTGGGCGCAACATTTGTATCCACTCGTCTAAGAAGCTGCTGTAGGTTCCCAACCGAAGCTTCGATTCGCTAGGCGGTAGTTGTGATGCCTGGTTGCGGGTGCAGAGGAAGGGGTGCTCCTGGAAACCTTGGCCTCGGACTTGGACGAGGTGGGGACGAGGCGTAGGCGAGGATGCGGTCGATGCTTGAGGCGAAGAGAAGACCGGAGTGGGACGACTGTCGAAGGCGCTTGTTGTTGATGAAGCAAATTGGAAAGTGAGATTGTTTTGGTTAGTTGTTTGTCGGCCACGAGTTCCTGCCTATTAGCATTCCCTAGATATCCTATGTAATTATATGCATTTCGCTATATTAGATTCGTCTTAGTCTTGGAGGTGAATCTTCAACGGACGCTAGGTCAGGAGCAGCTTGAAGTCTTTTGGTAGTCAGTTGAGGTCCGGTATAGTGAATTCAAGTAAAGCATCAAATGTTTGTGTTTTCAGTAGAAGCGAAATGAAGTGTTCGAGCAATCTCGTTTGCTCCCAGCACGGGCACGTGGCTACTTGGCCAAGCAGTGGCCAAGCACACGTCGACGCACTGTGTGTCGTTACAGTAGTCGCGGTGTACACGTCGAAGTCGTACAAAAGTGCTTTTCAACTTCCAATCCTTTTATTTATGTGTGCACATTTGTCAGCATCCCATAAATGATCCACCAATCAGCAAAAGTCAAAGGGCGTAACCGGTTAAATCGTAACCGGTCCCATTTCGATTCCACCATCCATTTTGGCCCAAACCGGCGACGCCATCAATTCATGAGCACTTGGAGTTTTATCGCCTCAATCACAGGACCGTCGTCTGCTGCCGCATCTACTGCGTGTCGGTGTCTCTTTCTACCGTGGAATGTGATGATTCGAGAATCATGAATGTCGCCGCCCCAGGCTGAAAACTACGTGTCGAGTACTTCACAGCACATTGATTAACAGCTCTGTGCATGAACATTCCCACCTCCTTGTTTGTATGTTTTGCATGTTTGCATGTATCGCGTGAGTGTAATGATGACAAGAAATTAACCCAGCTCGCTTCGACTCATTATGGATGAAGAGAACTGATTCCGAGGGGTCACTCCCTCTTGACTGATCACTCTACGACCAGCCTCAGCTTTGCGTGTTCTGTATTGTACAACTTCACTGCCATCGAGAGCGTTGCCTGGATTTCAAGTGAAGGGTTGCAGTCTCCAAGTGTTTGCAGATGCAGGGTGGGCGAATGCGAGCGAGTGCGGGAGCGTATCATGATGACTCAAACTTATCCCTGTCCGACGGCTGGAACGCATTCCTCCGAACGTGACGAGAACCAAGCGTAACTTTTCAATTTTCAGCTGAATACCACCGCACTCGCAGCAGCTCTACAGAATTTTTAGATAGTTTTGACCCAAGGGATTGGAATGAGGAACGCTACAGGTGAGAGCGCGGTCTCCGTTTTGGAAGGCTGCGCTCGCAATCAAAGGATCCAGTTGACTTCATAGTTATCTGACCAATCCCAAACGCAAACACTTCATGTTAGCTTAGGTACTGTAGTCAAAGTCAAAACCATAATGCTGCCCGCATGCCTCCATACATGAAGAAGGAGAAGTCTCGTTCGCGCCGACGATGAAATTCATTTATTATTCGCCAAAAAGCATTTTTTTTAAGCGCATTGATAGGGTGAAAAGGAGCGTTAAATACTCCCCGCAGCTCATCCCGGTCAGTATCCATTAGAGCGAGTGAGTGCAGAGATGGCTGCGCGCGTGGGTGCGAGTTCCCGACACGGCGCCAAGAAGTGGCTGGCGTCGCTATTCGGGGAGGCGGAGCAGGCGGCGACTTCGTCGTCGTCCAAGTCGGTGGCTAAGGAGCGTCTGCAGATCATTTTGGCGCACCAGAGAGGCAGTCAAGTGCTGGCGGGCGTGGATCTGGCAGCTTTACAGCAGGAGCTGCTGGAGTGTGTACAGCGCCACATTAAAGTAGCCAGCGGCGCCAACATCAACATTGCAGGTTGGAAACAACTCTAAATTTTAGGGTGTTAGAGCATACCCTGACTATAATTTCTTCTTATGTGTTGGTTACAGTGAAGAACGAAGGGCATTTGGACATCTTCGAGATGCAGGTGCCCGTGGACGGAGATAAGACGCCCGAAGGAAGGAAAACCAGTCGGTAAAGAGACGTTCGAGCTGAGTTGTGGTTCCGATAGCAGCACACTGAGACTTTTAAAAGAGGACGTTTTTACACAAGTGTTTTTGATAGCCCATCTGTGGCGTTAGTACGGGTAGTAGTCGTCGAAGGGCAGCACTTCGAGATGACTCACGCTGTCGAAGATCCACGTGATACGCACAATGGGGATGTGGAACTGCTGCCATTTGGCCTTGGCGTCTGACGGCAATGTGGTTTTGGACACCACACCGACGGGGGTGCGACGAGAACGCTGCTTGGTGTTGAACTTGGAGAAGGCTTCAGCGTATACGACAGTTCCTCCAAAATTGTTAACCAGAGCTTTCACCGATGCGAACTGGAAGTCGAACTCTTTTTCCGACACGAGCAACACGAAGCAGAACATGCTGAAAATGCTGTTGCGCCGTCCAGTTTGCACGCGGCGGATGCGACCTTCGTGCGGTTTCCCCACTGCGTCGCTGTAGATGTCGCCGATCATCTCGAACGGTTCTTCAGTTAGCCACATCCCAGTGGACAGACTAGTAGTGATCCAGGAGAAGTCCATGATGAAGCTGCCTTCTGCCAGTGCACGCATGTACTTGGCTGTGCGCTTGCATCGCAGCTCCTCCGGCTCTGCTCTGCTCATGGCGATGATAGGTGGCACTGCCTTGGTGATCAAATGCGTCACAGAAGTACAAAAATGACCTGTAGCAGGGTCGCGCTTCAGGTCGAAGTCATGTCCGAATTTTCCACCCAGTCGTTGCGTCGCCTCTAGCACACGCTTCACTTCCTCACGCGTAAGATCTGAGCTGACAAACACGAAGCCGGGGTCACTCTCTTTGGTGGACTGCGATTTTGACCTGCTGATTGAAGTGTGTACAGGAGGCTTTGCCGAGCTTCCAGCAGAGCTTGGTCTAGCCGTGTCGTTCTCCTTTTTAGCTGCAGTTTCAGACCGAACACGAGACGCAGAGGATACTAGCCTTCTTGCAGCTTGAGACTTGGGGCTGTCACTGCCGTGCTTCTCTTCCGACTGGAAAGCAGTGATAGCGCTCCGGAAGTCATCGCTGACGCGTTCTTTCTTTCGCGAAAACAAATCTCGTAGCCGTTCGCAGTGCCGATCAGAGGGAGAGCTTTTGTGCTCAGGTGGAAGGGGTGCTGCCGGCTTCATCTCATATTCTTCCTCGTCATCAGATGACTTGTGCTCTTCGTCCGATAGCATCGTAGCTGGCTGGCTGTCCGGCACTTCAAATTCTCCATCGTCTGAATGGTTCTGGGATAAATCGATGGCTGATGCGGTGCTTTGACCATTGGTTTGATAAATATTCTGCTGGTTAGGCATGCGAAGTCTTTTCCGCGATGGCGAAGGTATTCGGCCTCGAGGATGCAATGGTGGTGGTGACGATAGTAAAACCCGTCGTTTAGCTTTCATGCCTGACCGTCGCTCGTTGTCATCTTCTCTGTGACGTTGCCGTCGGAATGATGCAAGTAGATCAGGCGATTCAAGCGCACTCGTAGGCGGTGGCATCTGTGTCATCTGCGTCAACAAATCTCCGTCTTCATCGTGTTGCTGGGATTCTCTCCGCCGCTCCTTAAGCAATTCATCAAACACACTGCTGCTATGCAGCGAGCGCTCCAAATCCAACAGCGACGGCTTGCCACCACTGCTTCCCTGATAGTTCCTTTCCCACTGACTCAACGCCTCCCGCTGCTTCGTAATCCGATCCAGATAACTCTCCACTTCCTGCGTCGCCATTAAACTGTTAGTCTGCGGCGACAAGAACCCACGTCCAACCTCCTCGATTTTTTCCTCTTCATCTCTGTTAGTCTTCTCCTCAATTTCCACTGCTGACGCTGCATCCAACGACGTCACTCCATTGCTTCTTCTCCCTCCTCCTCCTCCTCCGTAATCATCCGGCAAGTCGCTACTGCTCGTCTTCTTCCAATGAGCCGTACTGCCCGACTGTCTCCCATAAGTCTGCGGTAAATAGGGTTGCTCCAGCTTGAGTTCCTGTCTGATCTCCTGCGTGTCAATGTTCCACTTGTGATTGGCCACTCGTCCCCTGGAATTCTGTCTCTCTTCCTGTTGACTGCTGCTCTCATTGCTCACAGCAGCTGAGGCCCCCGACCCATTGGTCGCTCGATGCAGAGCTCGGTCTGTGTCTTCCAGTGTGATTTTTGTGGCATGGAGCGTCGGGTCCCCATTCAAAGCCTCGAGTTCTGTCTCGACGCCCTTCCAAGCTGCTAAAATGCTCTCCAAAAACTGATTCCGCGTCACCTCACTAGGTCTCGTAGGTAGTTGACAATTGGGACACTGGGAATTGTTGCGTTTAAGGTGCAAAAGGATGCAGGGGCGACAGAAATTGTGTTTGCAGTCGAGACATTGCGGGTCCTGGAATATATTACCACTACGTACAGCATGAAGAGCATTAGGACAGTTTATAAGGGACATAGAGACTGGAGCGAAAGGGGATGGCACACCACAATGTACAGCGGAGCTGCTCGCGGATGAGGCGGATGGCTTCGAGTCGCGGGGACGACAGCAGCGCCATAGACGAAAGTGATGAATGTTTGGATAAAATTTGACTGGTCAAAATGATAATTTTGGATAAGGTAGTACCGTGATTGTACAGAATAGGGCAGTTGATGAGAATAGTGGCATGGCTGCATTAGATGGACACTCCCCTACGTGACGCTAAGTTACCATTCGTCTCGGATGATAGGAAGCGAGACGGAAAGCGACTGGGACTTGTGGTCCCATTTGGCATTGCCTTCGAGGTGGCGGACGGGGTATGGAAGATGCAGCACGAGTTTCCTACCGCAAGTTGAAGTGCATTTTGTTAGTCGATACGGTGCTAGGAAAATGGAGAACTCATTCGCAACGTACAAGGTGGAGGACAAGAGAAGCAATTTTTGCCGTTTCACATCGAGTTCAATGTCGTCGAGTTGATGCCCGGGGCACTCGACGCGCACCACCATCGCTTCACAGTGGGCTGACGAGGGATCTTTGTCGCTCAGTCCGAGGAAAACATCCTCTGTCATCACACTCTGCTTGTACAGGATCTCGAATCTGAAATGGCCAATGTCAGTGGTGGCAATAAGTTGCAACGATGGACAGTTGGAATTCGTACTTGGGTCGTGCTCGGGTATCATCGTCGTCGTCTTCGTCGTCGCTTGGAACTTCGTCCATCGACCAGATCGCTTTGGGGTCCTCCTGGCGGATCTGACCGATAGGACGAGTGACTGAGATACAATAAACAAATGGAGCAAGTTAGTACAACCCCATATCCGAGTCACACCAAACATATTCACCTTCGGGTAGTTTGATATCAGCTCCATTGCGTGAGTACGGCGTGAACTGCTGTGCTAGATTCTAAAGCGATACCAAGTTGGATTATGGACTGATCTAGTGATTGTAGATCTTGTGCCCACCTCTTCGTAGTCGTCTTGCGCGTCCTGGATTCCTGTGAGAAGATCATTTAACGCCAGCAGATCATTCCCGTCGACCTCCATGCTCTATTCGTTTTGATAAACCGCGACCAAGCTGTAAAATGGCGTCTCGTCACGTGCGACTTTTCATACCACCTGAAAACTTGGATGTTGAAAATGCAATTCGAGAATGGAAAAGCATCAAGCACAATAGCATACAGTAAACCACAAACACGAAGAAGAGGAAGATAAAATCATTCTTCTGATGACAGTGAAGGCCACCAGCCTCGACTACGTTGTCAACTTTAGGCAACTTTAGTTCGTTTCAACAAGAATTTGGTGACAGGGCCATGGTCCAAATCCGGACAATCGCTATTTCTGCGCTTACTTACCTCGCTGGCTGGGCAATTGGTGGCCTTACTCTCGGCCTTATCCCATCGCTCTTCGTTAGACGTTTGGATGTCTGGTGACGGCCAGCGTCACTAAAACTTTGTGGCAAATGGAGATTCAAGCGCCGCAAACTTCGAGTGTCGCACCCAAGACCCCCACAGACAATGAAGAGACCAGCAGTACAACCAGCAGTGGCAATTCAGCAGCTATGACAGCCATGGAGGAGCTTCAGCAACTCCACGCCACCGACCCAAATGCAGAGCGAGTGAGTCTTCGAGGTCGCCACCTCTCGCAGGAAGATGCCGAAGCTGCACTTACCTACCTGCAGAACCACTTTCTCAGACTACGACACTTGGATCTACGCGACAATGATCTCCATGAACTGCCACAAGATTTTGGCTCCCGATTACCCAAACTCGTGGCATTAAATCTCTTGAACAACAATTTTCGCTTTCGGATGGGAGCACTACGCACCCTTGGAGAAACGTTGCAACACTGTCCTTGTCTGAAGAGCTTGAGCTTATCCCTTTCGAGCTCTGCAGAAGAGCAGGTGCTGCTTGCTATGCTCCCAAAACTGCGGATTTTTAATGGAACTCCGCTTCCGTCCACGAGGTCTGGTAGTCAAGGAAACCCATTAAGTCCAACGTTGCAGGAACTCCAACAATTCTGTGCGTCTCCTTCAGCGAAGGTATCAACGAAGTCGTCGACAGCACTGACACAAGCAAAAAAGACCAGCTTTCGGATTCCGCACACTGCAATTGAAACTGAGGCAACTAGCTCAAAATTATACGGTTCTGCACCTCGACGAAGTACGAAGAACAGCGTACGACCTACTGAGCTACCTGCAAGTATTTCAGACGATCGAACAGATTGGTGCAAGTTGCTGAAGGTCAATCGGTCGCAAGTGTCGAACGGTGTTAATGTCACCGCGGTGTCAGCACATTCAGGACCGACTTCGAGTGCCGTTGTGTCTACAGAAACGTTCCTCCAGCAGCTCAAAGCTGTCGTGAAAGCCTTCCATGACTGTGACTCTCTTGGTAAAGCGAACAACTCCTCTAAAACTAAACTTTTTGCTCAATTAGATCGCCACGTGGAGTTATTGGCACAGCAATTAAAGCGACAAGAGCCTGAAGGAGGCAAGACAGAGCTATCCGAGGCCATGTTGCAGACTCGATGGAGTTTGCTGGAAGTGTGCGCAATGTTCGGCTCACAAAAAGTGACACAAGCTGATGCAGGCCTTGGGAACGGCTTCGGTATGTTGCTTGCTATGCAGAAGCAGGTCCTCGTCGCCATGCAAGCACAGCAACGCAATGCTCACGTTCAATTTCAAGCAACAACGGAAGGATCAGAAGCCACTCAAAACCAGCATCAGCTTAAGCAGCTTCTTGATGTAGCTGAAGGCCTCGAAAGCGACTTGGAGGCAGTACAATTACAGTTGCAACAAGAAACTGCTAGGCGTGAGCTTGTTGAACAGGAGAATTTGGAGCTCAAGCGCGTACGCAGAGGTAGGAAGGACATTATCCAGCCTGGAACTTCAGTGGCGACGGACGTCCAAAGTCTAAGCACCACTGACAACCTCACCAATACAAGCCAAGCACCTCGACGGCTTCGGCGACACAAAAGTGAAAACGGTGGTGTAGACGCTATGTCCGACCCAACCGAAGACACTCGATCACCGGAAGTACCAACACACTCTTCCATAACTCCACCACCTGCACCTCAGACTACCGTACGAAATCTGTCACTGAAACAACTCGTCGATCTCATTAACTGTGTGTACGCGTCAAAGGTAAAATATGACGCACGTGCCACTACTTCTGGCGCTCCACGTGAGACCATGGAGCAACACTTGTACACTTATTTGAACACTCGCTTCGGTCTACCAAAGCTCATTGTGGATTACGCTAGCGCAGTATGGAAAGCTGCTGAGCACTTTGCTCGACGTGAAAATGACGCTGCTGTGTTTGTTGCCTTGCTTCGCAACCGTCTGGATGAAGGTTTTCTGGAAATTAAACGAAAGCTACAGTCTGCTTTGGTGGAACTGTTAAGGGCCTTCTTTTCTGCAAGATACCCGCTGAAACAGGGAAAAGTGATCGCTGCACTTGTTCAGAGCCGACTGGATGGTCTTCTTCACGAAGAGGAATGGCGCAACGTTCTCATGTATCTCTACGAACCTCAAGACGTACGTTACTATACTTTATGAGGCGTGGATTGCTACTCATGATTGACTTTATCGGTTTTACTTGTTTATCACAGAACGCGACACTACTGCGCTTTGTTCAGCAGAAAGCGGAGAAATACCAGGCAACCCAAGTGCAAGCAAAGACACCCCAAATGAGCGAGAAACCAAGTCTCTCATTACCTTTTGTTGATTTTGAGCAAGTACTTTACGGCTATCAACTACAAGGTCGACTGGATTTGCTAGACGGGTTTCGCAGAGCCTTTGAAGAGCTCGATACTGAACGTGTCGGAGTTATCAACAGAGTACGTATTTGAAGTTCAAATTTTGAATTGCTATCCAAAATCACTAACCAAGAACTTGTGTGTTAAATTGCAGCCTCGATTTGTCACCCTCACTCGGCGAGTAGCACCAACAAAGGTAAAGTCTTCAACGGTTCTGGAGCCATGAACACCAGCAGAAAAACTAACAGGTTGCTGATTGGTGCATCGCTATATAGTCGGAGAGCGCTGTAACAAAGCTCCTTGAGAGTTTAGACCCTTTCAACCACGACGTGATCACATTTTCTGACGCCGCCAACGCATTATTACCAGACATCCGCCGCACCAGCACTAAGGCCAATTCGAAATCGGCGCCACAGACAAAGACTAATAAGAACGTCGCGTAACGAAGGGATCTAACTAAAATTCAACATAATGTTACGCAGTTGGTGCTTCGCCCCCCCCCCCCCCCCCCCCCCCCCCTTCCAATCTAGTAACCGGCTTCGTAGAGCTCCCAGAACGCGTCACTCTCCTCGTCCTGGAGCTCAATTATCAGAGTCGGTATCGGTGACGCTGGCAGACTGGGAAAAAGTTTCTGAACTCGCTTCAGCGCCGCCTGCACAACTTTATCTGCGGTGAACTTGCATCCGGAACCAATCCACACATAACCTTCGACAAGCCCTTGTGGCTGCATCACGCAGAGTAGGAAAGCGCTGTCGAAGATCAAATCCTCCGAGTCGTAATTTGTTATCTGTTCCCACAAATCTTCATCGCCCCGCTCGTCGGTAGCGTTCAGCATGAACAATTGGGGAACAGAGTTGTCATGATCAGTTTGCACTTCCTCATTCCCATCCGTTGGCAAAAGCAAAGCTGGTGTTTTAGGCAACGATTCTCGACTCCACTGCAGCTCAGCAGCATATTCAAAGTGGTCGGTGTTTGTCCCTGTGTGTTCCTTCGCATGCTCACGCACTTCAATGACTTTTATTTGCATTGTTGCGGCATCAGAGGTCAGAATTAGTGTCTGCACATGAAGCAAATGGCGTGCAAGTTTGGTCGCAGTCGATACAGCGTCTGGAATCTCACATTTGGATCCGTGCCAGACAATTAGATCTGTAGGACTTGATGGACTTTGAAACACGAATGTGCCTGAAGACCACAGTAGTCGATGCTTGTCGTCTGTTGTTCGGATTCTTGCGATGTTCTGTCGTTGCCGGGCAGCATCAGCAGCTGGTTCGTAACAGCGTTTAAGAACAATAGTTTCCGGGTCGTACATGGAATGGGGTGCAAGGCGAAGCAGTACGCCCATAGCCAAACCAGCTTTTTCATTGTCGCGTGCTGCCATCGCCTGCAAATCTTTCTCCCATTCGAGCAGTTGGCAAATGAAAGCCGTGTTCGGACTGGAGATCGCTCGTCGTCGCTTTACCAACGCAGCAGCTTCGTGATATGACAGTAGGTTCTCCAGCATTACGTAGGCAATTGCAAATGCACATGAACGGGAGACGCCTTGGTGGCAGTGTATGAGCACCTTGTCCGTTTTGTCCTTCTCTTTGTTCTTGGACTGATTTCGTTTCCGACAAGTCGAAATGTACTCGATAACTTTGGGAAAGAACGGCGTCAGGTCTTCATTAGCGTCATCTCGCAGGAACAATTTCAAGATATTAAACTTTGCGTCGCTCGACACTGCAGGTTGTTCAACGCCGTCCTGATAGTGCTTCAGTTCCCCACAACAATTAATCACGTGGGTGATACCAATTTCTCGTAACTTGGCAGAATTCCGAGCTACGCGAAGGTTGCTCACGTATAGAAACCCTGGTAGGATTTCGGAACAGACATCGGCATACGCATCTAACGTCCGAGATTTACGGACGCTTTCTGGGATTTCAAACCGATCTGGAGTTTGTCCGACGTTATTGAAAGCACGAATAACTTCACTCGCTTCAAGACTTAGACGCGACGTCTCCTCAAGCTGCAACGCGTGACCAGGCGGAACAATTTTCTCGATGAAAACCGGAGGAACATTGCCAACACGGTCTTGCTCGATAGGTTGCTTTGCCTTGTCTTCTCTCGAATCAGCAGTCCAAGCTACGGAAATCGATGGTGGGTCTGATTTCGAGGCTTTATCCGCCGGCGTGGAAGGCAGCACACCTGCAAAGCCGTCGCGAGATTGCCCATTGCCCATCGTCCAAACTTGAAATGGCAGTGAACCGACGCAGAAGCGGACTTTGTTCCCATTTATAACCAACTTTAACATACTTCTCGCAACTACTACACACCGAACACACCGTTCTAAATGACTGCATCATCCGATACTCGCACGAAACCGAGTTCGTCCGAGCTACTCGACTCGCGCTTGTTGTAGTTCCTCGTCCCCCACCAGAAGGCGATGGCGTGTCTTCGTTTGAAGACGAAAGCAGCAGCTACAATTGCTACGACACCTGCCGCCACCCCCGTAGCTGCATACACCGTTGTTGATGAGCCGGAGGAATCACCTGATCCTGTACTTGTCGTCACTTTCCCATTGCTACTCGATGGTGCAGACGTGGGGTTGGATTGGGGCACAGCTGGCGCGGTTGCTTCGGCTTGCTCCGAGGTGTCTGACCCTGAGCTCGAGTTGCTAAAGGAACCCTTGGAACTACTAGCATCGACCCAATAGTCCACAGCTGAATCGGACGTCGTCCTCGTCGCGTCATCAGCGCAGAAAATCACTTGGAACTCGACGCCAGCGCTGCAACTGTGGGTCCGGGCGTCCTGGTCCGGGAACTGGTAGGCGTCGTCGCAACCGTCTTCAAGACACGTCAACACTCGACACGACTCGGTGGAGTTGGCCCCTCCTCCAGTACTGGGCACGATCTGCATGGCCACATTGAATCCGGTGCCTCCTGTTACTGCTTTACAGTCCATGAGGCTAGTACACGATCCTGGCTGGTAAGGTGGAGCACATCATACAGGTTTCGTCAAAATAGCTGCCTTTTTCAGAGCGACTTCTAGCTTTTGCTCTTTATTACCCCAGTAGCGCCGGAAGGGATGATGGAAATGTCGAACCACGTACTGGAATCAACGTTGGCGAACTCGGCCTCTGTAAAATGGTAGAACACAACATGTTTAGAATGAAGCAGCGTTTAAAAAACCTAGTATCGCGGTAAAACGTACGTGTGGCCTGGTACGCGGCTCCGTATCTGTAAGCCGCATTGCTGCCGTCGGCTATCTCCAGGCTGTGGCCGGCGCCGTGTTCGATTGTGATGGGATCGCCGTGACTACCGATGTGGAGCTCCATACTGCCTTTGCACAGGTTCACCGCCTGGATGTGCGTGGCGACGGCACTTGGTGCAGCTAGCAGCAGCAATGGGATAACTCGTCTTGTCATTTCAATTCGTCTGCGGTGGTGCTGACGCGGGAATGCGAGAGTGTTGCCAAGCCTTTTGCGTTGTGCGGGCAATGGCAGAGCGGCAAAGCGGTGTTGCCTTGCCGCCGCCCGTTACGGCAGCACACCAGCGGTCGCATAAGTGAAGCCAAGTCACAGAAGAGACTGTATAAGATTTGTTAATGAAGAACGAACGATGGATTACCACCCTAAACGAGTCTTTTGTATGTCCGATTTAAGATTGATGATGCTGTGACTGCCGATACAAATTACTAATTGAGGGTAGGGTTGAAGCAGAAGTCAAGTTATTCATTCTGGAAGGATTTCAACATTATTAATAATGACAGGATGTCGATTCGATTTCAAACCCGAGTTGCTCGGTTGGCACTGCCACTGCCCTGGCAAGACAAAGCTAGCATTGTGGAGCCTTGGCAGGCTTCGTCGTTGAGACTTGTTTATCGCCTGAAGCAACCTCTGTAACTTGATGCAACTTGATTTGAATGTGCGACACTGTCTGGGGAATCGGCCACATCGTGTGGCAACCCGGTCAGCCAACGTGCCGCGAACAGTGCGTTTGAGACTGGTCTACTCGACAACCGCACACTTGGAACAGCAATGGAGCGGGTACTAAGTACACTGTAGTTGTGCCATCGCACAAAAGGCGCGCCTTCCCTGCTTTTTCGCGACGCTCGCGGTCCCAGGCAGTTGCAGGTCGTCAAGTTCGGTGGCAAGTACAGGCGAGAGTTGAGGACTTTACTGGGTGTGCCCGCGAGGGTCATTGGGGCGGATGGGCTAACCGGAAACTCCTTCCACTTGTTGCTACCACCATCGACGGACACCGCTTTCATTGTTGCAGAGGGCCAGCACTTGCGTCGTTCCATCATCGCTCGTCTCGACGGTGCACAGTGTCCTCTGATGGACAATTAATTAACCTGGAGATGGCTTCGAAATTCGAATTCGCGCACCCTCAGACGAGGCAATGCTCACGTGGCAGCAGTGACGTGACTGGTACATCCATTTTTCCTTCACGTTAATGTTGTGTGTGTATAGGGGGGTGACGTTTGCAGAATGGAGGAGCTCAACGCAGTGCCATCGAAAGCGGAAAATGCCATCTATAAGTTATAGTGTATCGTATTGGCGTATCGGTTTAGCTGCGCAGGGAAGCGTTGCAGCGACGCGGGCAATTGGCCTTCGTGGGAGCAGGCGTAGGTGTCGGCGCGGCGCCAGTGCTCCCGGGGCAAAAGGTCACGTCGACCTGGGGCGTCGTGTCGGGGCACGCGTGTGTCTTCCCGTTATCTGTCGGGTATTGGTAGGCATCCGCACATCCGTCGGCCAGGCATGAGATTGCCGGGCACCCGGACGGCGCGATCTGGATCGGAGTGTTGAAGCCTTCGCCACCTGTGACCTGCTTGCAGTTATCGAGAGACGTGCAGCTTCCTGGCTATGGAAGATAAAAGGAAGAGCGGGTTAGTCTCACTTACACTCAAAACGGTTAGCGGCGACGTCACTTACCCCTCCTAGAGGACCCGTGGGGATAATGCTGATGTCGTACCACAGAAAGCCCCACGACAGCGAGAACTCGGCCACTGCAATTGTTCCCACATTGACAACCTTGTTAGCTGTAATATTCCCATCTGAAAGCACATAAAGACACACTTACGGGTAGCTTGCGGGTTCTGACCATTGCGGAACATGCCGCTGAAACCCTGCTTAAGGTTCCGCGTCGTGCTGCCACCAGGCTTGATCGTCTTTGAATACGTGTTGTCGTACAGGTTGATGCTGGCTGCACAGTGATTGTAGAAAGTCACGGGGATGGCATCCGCCGCCGTAGTTGCTGTACCCAAGACAGTCGCTGCAAGCAAGTAGAGCTGCATCGTGAAGTTGGGTGAAGACTTGGAGGCGTCTGCTGCTTCTGCTGTAAGTTCGGAAATGCATGAGCACCACCGCGCCATGCATCGCTAGCATTTTTAGGATTCGTATTGAGACGTCGTAGAACGGCGCAATTGGAGCAAAGGATGTCGTCCTCGAAGTCGATAAGATGCTCCTAAAAATACGGTCATTCTCAAACTCTTCAAATGACCTGCGCAGACATCGACCACGACCACGACAAAAGTCGAAGGGGCGAGCAACGATATTCTAAAGTCTGTGTCAGTTAACTGTTCACATACAAAATTCCATATAAAAAATCGAAAATTTGAATCTCCCGCCAAAATAAAACGAATACGAAATCTGCATCACATCCTTGTTCTGCTCCACCTAAAAACTCGGCCAAAGTCCCAGCAGTCGAATAGTTACGGCTCCTCGTCAGAGCTATCCAGATCTGCCGGAGTTTCGTCTGCGGCGGCCATGTAAATATCTTTAACTGAGATGCAGTGACTAACATATTTCGTCCATTTTTCGCTGTCCATCTCATCGATTGCCTTGCTTGCTAGCCTCTCCACCTCATTCAGAAAAAAGTCGACGTTGTGCCGATATATATAGCCCTTGACGTATGCCCAAACCATCTCAATCAGATTCAACTCGGGGTGAGCCACGGGCAAAAACAGCACCTCACAATCAAACTTTTTCGCTAGAGTAGCAGCCAGAAATATGGGCTTGGGCTTGTTGGCCTTGCATATGGCAGCCAACTCAACACGCGTCAATGTCATGAATTCGTCAGCGGTTGCCTTCCCCTCTCATTGTACATCATGTTGAACAAGCCAATTGGCAAACTCCAGTTTACGATAGGAACTCTTGGCGGGTTTGGTCTCATCAGTCAGCATTGTGTGGTACGTTGCTCGATCCGACACGAGCACAAAGCGTGGTGGAACGGTCGGCAGCACCTTCTTCTCAAGCCAATCCAAAAAGACAGTCGAGCTCATTTCAGAGTGATAGTCAGAATCCTTCAGCGACTTTTTTCCCCGAAAAATAAGCTTGTCTCCCTCCACAAAGCCACTCTCTCCACCGATATGACATATTAGCGATCGTTCTCCCTTACCTGAGGGAGTCTTGAGCCCACCTTTGCCGTACTCGTTCAGCCAGACTCTCACAGGAGTCATATTCTTGTTTGCCCATGTCTCGTCCTGATAGAAAATAGCTCGTCCTTCCGCGCGATACACATGCACATTTTTTTATGTATGCAACTCGCTGGGCTGCAATGGAGACTTCCTCTTTGAGATCTTGATAGTGTGATCGTCGATCGCCGCACGTGTACCTCATCTTCTCCACCAAAAATCGGTGGAGCGTGGATCTACTCCAAACCCAAGCTGTACTCCGAGTTCTGACCGGCTCGGTCCGCTTCCTTAGTAATGTGTCGAGCGTCACACGCTCCTTCGTCGCATACATACTCGCAATAGTCTCTCGAATAATCCCCACGAAAGTATCAGGAACTGTCATCTCGCGTTCGCGCTCGCTTTCATCGTTAAATGGCTCGTCCTTCTCCAAATGCTTTTGAATATCAATAACAGTCCGCGCGGTAACGTCAAAACAATCTGCTGTACGCTCCACTGGCTGCTGTACGAGGCGGCGCTGCTTGCCAGCCTTCTCCATCTCAAAGTACTTGCGGCATTGCTCGATTGCTACGGCGGTGTCGAGCGTGATCAGGTTGACAGGGCGCTTCTACTTTTTGGCCCCGGACCCGCTCATTCTTGCTGTGTTTTTCTCCCTTTTGTATCTTTGGCTCTCAGGCGAGGGAGAGACCTCAAAACACCTTAAATTGCAGCTTTTTGTTTCTATTTTTCAATAATGATTCGTCGTGGTTCTGAAACGTTGCGTATTTTGTCCAATCATAAACTGAGAAATGTACTCGATTTTGAATAAAACGAGGTGAACAGTTATCTGAGATGGACGTTAGTATTATGTTAAAATAAAAGTATTTGTACATGTTTTGCCCACCGGTTCCTGATGAGTATCGCTCCAAGTCGATCTACCAGAGGAGGGAAACAGTTCGGAAACGATGCACCAAATAGCAACAACGTCATTCAAATAAGCGGATCCGGTTCAGATTCAAATAGACAATTCCACCACTACCCACAGCGAACGAACCCTGACTCAAAGTCGCTCGTATCAACACTTGATACCTTTGTCAAAATTGCCTAGCCGAGCGAGCACCCGAGAGCTATACTGTGGTGCACTCACTACGGTAGTACGGCTGGGATGTACACGTACACGACCTCAGTCGAGTAAACGAACGTCTTACAGCACGTTGATCTGTGTCACGGGGGTCATGAGATCCTGCTGGCTGTACTCCTTCTCTTCCGTGGCGTCCAGCTCCTGTTTTTTCTTGCGGGCGATGGCCACCACAGCCACAGCAGCCACCACTCCCAAGCAGCCCAGTGCCGTCGCGACGTACGTAGCCGGTCCCGTCCCGTTGTCGGTGCTGCTCTGCGTGTTCGCGGTTTCCGTGTTGTCGCTGTTAGACTTGGAGGACGTCGATGTCGAAGGTGCCGAAACGACCTGAGCCGCGGGGGCCGTGGTAGCCGTAGCAACACCCGTCTTAGTAGACTCCTTCTCGGGCGACACCGTAGCCTGTTGCTGCTGCTGCTGCTCATCGCCCGACGTCGAGTTCGACGCAGCGGACGTCAGCTCCGGGGTGCTAGTAGGGGTTTCGGTGGGCGTCTCCGTCGGGGCTTCGGTCGGAGGCTGGGTAGGGGCTTCCGTCGTCGGGATCGGAGTAGGCGCCTCAGTGGGCGGCTGCGTAGGGGCCTCCGTTGGTGCCTCAGTAGGGGGCTGAGTGGGGGGTTGCGTGGTTGGCTCCGGAGTTGGTGCCGGGGTCGGTGCTGGGGTCGGTGCCGGGGTCGGTGCGGGGGTCGGTGCCGGGGTCGGTGCGGGGGTCGGTGCCGGGGTCGGTGCCGGAGTTGGCGCCTCAGTGGTGGGTGTCGATTGTTGCTGCTGCTGTTGCTGAGTCGAGCCGTAGGTCGACGTTGACGTGCCTCCGCTGCCACCAGGACAGAATGTCAGCGTCACGGAGGTCGAGTCCGAGCACGCGTGCGTCTTGGTGTCGTCCTTGGGGTACTGGTATGCGTCATCACAGCCGTCATTGAGACAGGTAACGGTCTGGCATCCCGACGGAGCGATCTGCATGGGGGTGTTGTAGCCTGTTCCTCCCGTCACAGCCTTGCATTCGGCCAGTGACCCGCAGTAGCCGGGCTGCAAAAGTATCAACGAAACAAACGAATGGTCAGCCTACAATGCCGTGTACCAACAATGACAACAAGTACTTACGCCAACGGATCCCGTGGGGATGATACTGATGTCGTACCACAAAAATCCGCCAGTCACGGAGAGTTCGGCCACTGCGATAGCAGCAAATAAACAAGCGTCAGATCTCTCCCTTCCCCCTATGTGGAGCTCAAGTGCTCGAACGTACGAGTGGCTTGGGCGCTGACACCGTTGCGCAGCATGCCGTGGTATCCCTCAGCGAGCGTGCGGTAGGTGGTGCCGCCCGGGGCGACGGTCTCGGAATACGAGTTGTCGTACAGCTCGATGCTCTCGCTGCACTGGTTGATGACGGTCACGGGCACGGTGGCCTCGGCGGAGAACGCGGCCAGCGCCAGCGAGAGCGCCGCGATGGTGGCGTGGATCTGCATTGCTGCGCCGTAGGGAGAAAGTATGTACAAAGCTCTTGAGGCGGAAGCTGGCGTTTGTCGATGTGGGCCTGCCGGGATCCGTCGAGCACGACCGGCGTCTGGCCGCAACAAATCGATTCAGACCAGCACTACGACTGCACGCCATGCAATTGGTGCAGCACGTGGTGATCTTTTCGGTGCGCAGAGGACGGGCGATCACTCGGAGTTTGTAGGCATGGAAACCATATGGAAAGAGTCAGCCATGAATGACTGGAAGGTTGGTACTTTTGCTGCTGCCCAAGGCGACGCTCTCTGTAGAAAGCAAGGCTTGATGATGAGGCCACGAAGCCATCCCAGTACGTGTACGTGTACGGAGTTAACCATAACGGACCAGGTTCTTTCGTGCTGTTCGAAATCTGCAATATTAGGAGACCCCATCTGATCATCAATCTCGCGGCGTCGCATTGAGTGTTGTGTGCGTCAACTGCAGCGACAAGCAGAAGATCCGGTGTGGCTACATGTATGACACGCTCCGAGATGGCTGCACGCTGGCACAGATGTGGATATCGCACCCATGAACAGAGTTGGTGAAAAGCATACAATAGTATTAGCTGCTTTTGTGTGTGCCTTGGAGCCCGAACTGTATGCAGTCTTGCGCAGAGCGTTTAAACGAAGGTGGGGCGATCGCCGAGTCCAGACAGCTGAAACAAAGTCTCTCTCCTCGGAGTGGTACTATATATAGTACCAGCAAATGTCGAATAATTCGGCATATAGTACCAACACATGACGAATCATCCGGGCGCATGTCACGACACTTGCATTTCGTATAGGCGCGATCGTCTGGTCGACGAATAGAGCCAGTCCATCATTTGCAAAACGCAATAATTGTGCGAAATCACGAGCCCCAATAATTGTTCATCTCCAGCCACAAGTTGAGGCCTCATTCGCATACATGTGCGTGGATATGACGACCGACTTCTCTACTAGAACCATGCCTTGCTGTACAAGTGTCATTTCTTGTCGGAGCTTACCACCAGTTGCGAACTTCAGCGTGCTCAGCCAGCGCGAGCCAAGCTCTGCCTGCGCCAGATGCAGGTGGTCCGACATTGCGGCTATCCAGTGCATTTGATGCTTGGACTGCAGTCTCATTTTCTGCACAGGGGTGCTTTCCAGTGATCGCTGCCACGGCTTTGTCTATTTAGCGCGGTCGTGCCCAGTTGGCGTTCGCTGCAGCGTGTTCGCCTCTCCTCAAGTCCGTTTGCCGAACGCGCAAAAAGCTGTGGCGAACGCTGTCTCCATATCAAACGTCGAGATATAAGTGTCACCTAAGCAGCGTCCATTCTGGCGAGCTGCGCTGCGCTGCCGTAAGCAGCCAAGTGTTTTAGCTGGTCTGTGTGAGAGCGTTGAGTGTCAGTATTGCTCTGTGTTTCTGCATTTAAGAGCATTATTATTATTATTATTATTATTATAATTAGCGGCAGCTCTGCTTTGCTTTGCTGTTCTGCGTCTTAGCGTCTGTAGTGTTTAGCCGCTTAGCGCCGAGTGACTGGTACTTCTTTGCCTCTGGCGGCCGTGCCGCTGCGCTACATATATGCCCTGAACGTTGTCAAGCATAGCGAGCGTCGAGCATCGGTACGGTGTACCATTTCTCAAAACTGAAGTTTGGTCCGGCTCTTTTAGTCCTGTCTCAGGATTAATCTCCGTCGAAGATCGCTTTACAGTACCTACAGGTACGCAGCAGACTACCGAGACCAACCGACCCCACCCGCTTGATACATCGAGGCGTAGCGGGGGAATCAGCGACGTGCGTCCCACACCGCCGCAGGATATGCCTGCAGGTTGCTCCTGGGAGCTTGATCTCCGAGGTCTGCACTATCGCATGCCTGCATTTCTTGAAGTGGAAACGGGTGGCCTCGAAAACGCCATCAAGGTGAACATTCCTCTCGGCTTCCGCACGCATGTCGGTTCCGTTCAAAGAGCGTGCGGTGTATGCCACGCCCTCACTGCGACACTGGGTGCAAAGTAGTGTAGGTCGCCATCCCGTGGCTGTGGCTGTCGTGCGGTGCAAGTGGCCCCACTCCACTTCATTACTTTCGCCCAAGGCTACACCACTTAACTACAGCAGCTGCAAATGCAGGGTTTGACTACACTGAGCATCTTTGCATTGAGTCTGGCGGTGGCCAAGGCCGCGTCGCTGAACATCTACAACCAATGCGGCGAGAGCATCCAGCTCTACGATAACTCCGTGACTGAGACTGTTGCCGCGGGTGGCAGTACGACGCGCACACTCGCCTCGGGCTACAATGGCATGTTCCGCAATGGTGTCGGCTCTCAAGCTACACGTACGTGTCCTTCTCAATTGGTATGCTCCTCTTTTACGTGTCCCTAAAAGTTGGTTTTTCTTCATGGCAGTTGCCGAGTTCTCCATTACGAGCGGCTTCATCTGGTACGACATCAGCATTATCCCCACTGGATCGACTGGGGTAAGTTCTGCAATTTGTTAGCTCTCTAACCTTGAACGATTCACTCATGGTCTGCTGTTTATTTTGACGGCTCAGCCTGGTAACTGCGGGTCGTTGCAAGAATGCAAAGCCGTCACCGGTGGCACCGGTTTCAACACCGCTATGCAGATCGCGCCGTCGGGTTGCGCCACCGTCACTTGCCTGGAAGATGGTTGCGCGGACGCCTACCAGTACCCGAGCGACGACGGCAAGACGCACTCGTGCTCCGACAGTGCTTCGATCGATCTGATCTTCTGCCCCGGGGGATCCGGAGGTGCTGTAACAACGACGCCACCTCCGACCACAGCCGCTCCGACCTCAGCACCTGCCACAGCAGCACCGACTCCAGTGCCTACTCCGCAACCCACACAGGCCTCTACCCAGCCACCGACTCCGGAGCCGACGACGGCGACACCACAGCCCACGACAGCACCACCCACACTCGAACCAGTAACAGAGACCCCCGAGCCTGTGGCAACGGAAACCCCGCAGGTGATCTCCTCATCATCCGCTTCGACTGGTGAAAGCTACAATTCCTCGAGATCGTCCTCTCTGGACGAACAAGTATCGGCCGCTACCATCGCAGTGACCCCGGAGATGAAGTCCACGTCGACCCCGTCCACTCCATCAACCCGTGACAGCTCGGGAGCTGGCGCTGACCGCACGGTTTCAACTCAGAGCGAGGACTCGAGCACTTCGACTGGAACCTACGTGGTCTCCATTGTCGGCTCTTTCGTGTTCGTGGCAGCGGTGGCAGCGGTGGTCATCGTAAGGAGAAAAAAGCAGCAGCTCGAGGCCATTGAGCCCAAGGACTCCGTGTCCTCGTACGCAGGCATACTGACGCCTCGCGGTGAGATCAACGTGATGCATGCGTAGGAATTGCCATAGGGCCGATAGGTTAGTTTAAGAAAAAAATGTTGTGACCGTTTAATTGCGCGCGAGCATCGAAACGGGAACGTAGCATCCACCCATCAGTGATCTTGTCATGCGTATCGCTCCGACAAGCACGTTGGTCCCACACTGCGAGGCTGAACTTTCCGGGTCCCTTCACGATCATGGGTGCGTTGATACCCTTGATTGGGACGGCACGCCGAGTCTTCGCCGAAGCCGCTTCGATTTCACATTATATCGCGTCGACTGTGTCGGAAGACCAGGGGTACTGGAGCGCACGCAAGCGCACTGTTGCCTGCCACCGATCAAAGCATTTGTGCTCTGGTGACCAGAGCCCACCTCGTTTGTCTTCTTTAGATATAGTTCACTTTCCAATTCGCCTCCAGTCACGTGGATCACAACTTGTACACTACGTACGATGCAATTGAAGTTCGTCACCCTGGGACTTGCTTTAGCGGCGACAGTGCAAGCCACATCGCTGACCATCCAAAACCAGTGCAGCGAAAGCGTTGCGCTGTACGCCAATTCAGTTACCGAGACCATCGCCTCCGGCAGTAGCACGACCCGAACACTGGCGTCGGGTTTTAGTGGCATGTTTCGCAACGGCGCCAGCTCCCAGGCAACATGTGAGTTGGCTTTGTCACGAATAGTCATGATGGAGTAGTGCACTGATGCGCACTTGTGGCTTCAATCTCTAATTATTCCGGCAGTGGCCGAGTTCTCCATTACTGGCGGCTACACCTGGTACGACATCAGCATTATCCCGACAGGATCATCAGGAGTAAGTTTCACCCGCTCGCAGAGGTTGATTTGGAAGTTCGATTTGCGTACTCACCGCTTTTTATTGTTGTGCCTGTGCAGCCTGGAAACTGTGGGTCGCTAGCGGACTGCAAGGCGGTGACGGGCGGAACGGGCTTCAACACCGCCATGCAAATCGTGCCGTCGGGTTGCGCCACCGTCACTTGCCTGGAAGATGGTTGCGCGGACGCCTACCAGTACCCGAGCGACGATGGCAAGACGCACTCCTGCTCTGACTCAGCAAGTGTGACTTTGACGTTCTGTCCAAGTGGGAGCGGGGGCACGTCGACGCCGACCTACGACTCGAGTCAGCAACAGCAGCAATGGACGCCCACCACTGAGGCGCCTACTGCATCACCGACTCCGGTATCGACTCCGGCACCAACTCCAGAGCCAACCACTCCACCCCCCACTCAACCCCCTACTGAGGCACCAACGGAGGCACCTACTCCGATTCCGACGACGGAAGTCCCTACCCAGACTCCGACCGAAGCCCCGACGCCGAAACCCACCGAGACGCCAGTCCCGACCACGGCCACTCCTGAGCCAACGACGGAAACACCTACCGTCACTCCTGTCAGCACCCCCGAGGTGGTGTACGCGGCACCTGTCACTGAGGCACCGGAACCATCAACCGATGCACTCGCACCGTCCGCAACCACCGCTCAGGTGTTCATATTTTCAATCCCCACTGAGGCATCTGCAACGGAGGAGCCGTCGTCTGCGGAGGACAGTGAATCATCTTCATCACCATCATCTTTGGCTTCCTCTAGCGGAAACACGATAAGGTTCCCTACAGAGACTAACACGACCGAGGAGACCGACACCTCCACAACCTCCACCAAGTCTGTCGCGAACACACCAGTATCAACTGAATCGGCAGGCCAATCCACGACTACCGAGTCGGATTCATCATTGGGTGCTCCGGTAGGTACCATTGTGGTGGCGACGGTGGGTGCTGTTGCAGTTGTCGGCGCTATAGCTGCGATTATTGTGATGCGGCGCAAAAAGCAGCAGTTGGATGGAGCAGACTCGAAGAATACCTTCGAGTGGCCCGACGAGGAGTACGCAGCGATCAAGACTCCCGTGACACAAATTCCCACGATCTAAGGCTGTAGTTTGGCTAGTCATAGTCAGCTCAACCAACGTCATAACTCTCACGTCGAATACATTCCTGGCTGTCACTTCATTCTCGAAATAATATCCTGGATTGACGGGACCCGCAAGACCAGTGGAAGCGTATCATACACGGTGTATGTAGTCCATGCGGAAATGTCGTACGTGCGTATCGGGCGCGCTGGTGAGCCGAACGTTGCTCGCCCCTTCGACTTTTGTCGTGGTCGTGGTCGATGTCTGCGCAGGTCATTTGAAGAGTTTGAGAATGACCGTATTTTTAGGAGCATCTTATCGACTTCGAGGACGACATCCTTTGCTCCAATTGCGCCGTTCTACGACGTCTCAATACGAATCCTAAAAATGCTAGCGATGCATGGCGCGGTGGTGCTCATGCATTTCCGAACTTACAGCAGAAGCAGCAGACGCCTCCAAGTCTTCACCCAACTTCACGATGCAGCTCTACTTGCTTGCAGCGACTGTCTTGGGTACAGCAACTACGGCGGCGGATGCCATCCCCGTGACTTTCTACAATCACTGTGCAGCCAGCATCAACCTGTACGACAACACGTATTCAAAGACGATCAAGCCTGGTGGCAGCACGACGCGGAACCTTAAGCAGGGTTTCAGCGGCATGTTCCGCAATGGTCAGAACCCGCAAGCTACCCGTAAGTGTGTCTTTATGTGCTTTCAGATGGGAATATTACAGCTAACAAGGTTGTCAATGTGGGAACAATTGCAGTGGCCGAGTTCTCGCTGTCGTGGGGCTTTCTGTGGTACGACATCAGCATTATCCCCACGGGTCCTCTAGGAGGGGTAAGTGACGTCGCCGCTAACCGTTTTGAGTGTAAGTGAGACTAACCCGCTCTTCCTTTTATCTTCCATAGCCAGGAAGCTGCACGTCTCTCGATAACTGCAAGCAGGTCACAGGTGGCGAAGGCTTCAACACTCCGATCCAGATCGCGCCGTCCGGGTGCCCGGCAATCTCATGCCTGGCCGACGGATGTGCGGATGCCTACCAATACCCGACAGATAACGGGAAGACACACGCGTGCCCCGACACGACGCCCCATGTCGCTGTGACCTTTTGCCCCTAAGGTGCTGTCGCCATTTCCCTGCGCGGCTAGACGAATACTATAAAGTATAAACTATAAGCACGGCGTGTTTGCTCTTTCGAAGGCATTGCGTTGAGATCCTCCATTCTGCAAATGTCACCCCCCTACACACACACACAACATTAACGTGAAGGAAAAATGGATGTACCAACCACGTCACTGCTGCCACGTGAGCGAGAGATTTTTCTTTGTCACTTCTGACGAGAGTGGTGATCGAATTCGATTACCATCATCCAGTTGTACAGGTAGACTCGCTGCCGTTTCATCTTGATCCTGCTGTGCGTCGGTAAGAAGTCATGGTCGAAAGATGCTTTGTAAAAAATAATGAAGATGAAGCGTGTGCACGCTGAGATAAACGAAGTTGTCTGCAGAGATTACTTGGGATTCGAATAAAATAAACACTTAGCATGAGTAAGGAGCCCTTCTCGACCTACTCAGTTTTCAGCACTACGCATTACGCATTACGCATTACGCGTTGTCGATGATAAGGCTGGCCGTCACCATCTCCTTGTTCTTCTTCGAGTTGGGGCGGGATTTCGTCTCCTTAACATCCACGGCGGTCGGGTCGATTTCCCAGTCTTGATCCAGGTCATCGGGAGCGGGGCCACCCAGCAGAATTTGGGTGCAACGGGCTTGGAATCGACGACAGTACGCGGCAGGCGCCAAAGCTGAGATTCCGCGCGAAGACTTCCCCAGCAGCACTTTTCCAGCCTTTTCCAACTGTTTCTCCCAGTCCCATTGCTGCAATATGTCGATAATGCCTACGAAGTACACTTCATCGTCGCCAATTGGAGCAAGATTCGTGCCACTGTTGGTAGGATCATCGAGGAGATGGAGCTCACGATTGAACGCCTCTTCAAAGTCTGCCGATGTCGTTGCATGTACTTCAGTCGATCTGTCTGGACGAGGGGCTCGCAAATGACACTTGTGGATACCGATGAGCAAAGAGTAGTCCATGATACCAATATCACGAAGAAACTCGCAATCCGACACAATCTGAGCGTGTAGGTGGGTAGCAATGTGTCGAGGCAACTGGAGCGAGCGTTCCAAGTCCAGATCCTTGAAAACGATGTCGGGCCGGTGAACATGAAAAGGAAACTGCGAGACGGTGCGATCATCCATTGCTGAGGCACGACCATCATCACTGTTCCCAGCAGCATTCGGCGTATCACCCTCTTCGTTGCCTCCAAAAACGTAATTCGCGTCACACTCCGCGCAAGTAACTCGGTCCCCGCGTTGGGGTCGACGGGCACGACGATCCACCCACGAGCCTTTCACGTCGTATTTCTCCGTAATTGTATCAGTGTGGTTTTCACTGTGCAGCACATTCGACATGACAGCAAAGTAAAAGTTGCGACCATAAAGTCGCACGCGATGGCAGCCGAAAAATCGGATAAGTCGCGAGTGCGGGTTCGCCGTCAGGTATTTTGCGTACTCTGGGGCCATATCCACAAGAGCACGGCATTCTTTCTCCTTGAGGCTTTTCACTAACAGCGAGTTGTCTCCAGAGAAAAACATGAAAGCACCGCTTGATCCGGAGCTCACCCGTTCCTTGGCAGTCGTGCGGAAGCTGGCCAAGTATTTCTCGTCCGAAAGCCCGAATGCCAACCGGATCGCGCGGAACTCACGTGGAGCGTAGTCCACGAATACTTTCGGTTTAGGGTCGTCAGGTAAAAACTCACGGTCCACCGCACTGCTCGTGGAAGTTGCACTCATGGCAGCTTCAGTGCTCCCACTACGGCTACGAAAAACACCTCGTCCCTGACTGAACGCCGAGGTGGCCGTACGTCGCAGGCCAGCAAAGACCGCCGAGCGAGTCGACCTTCCTTCTAGGGATGGTTCATCGACAGAAGATCGATTGCTCTGAAGCTCAATCTCTTGTTCAAACAGCTCGAAAGGTACTTGAGAGACTGGATACAGAGAAAATCTCCCCGGGGTGTTGTGGAACGTCGCGCTCATACGGAGTCTGGAGCCTTGCGGGCTTCCCTGGCTGCGGCTGTGTTGGAGGTGAGGTGGTTGCCGCCAATTGCCAGGACAGTCTAAGGTTGACAGTGTCGTGAACGAAGTCGGTCGTGGGATGTGTGATCCGCTGCCACCGAGATTTCCTTGGTCCCCAAAAACAGCGCGATGAACGGGAATGGCAGGCAGCGGTACGCGTGGTTTACAATATGCCCGGGGTGACGAGAGGATAGAGACGTTCTGCACGTGGGAAATAAACGAGTTGTTGACGAGCGTCGAATCTCGCTCGGCACCTACGAACAGGGTTGTTTCTACCAGCCCACCATCACGATTCGGCATAGTTAAATTGGCTGTGTCTTCGTCTCCAAGGACAGCGGCGATATCACCGGTTGTAACGCTTGACGATCTTGCACGCTCTGCCGACCGAATGATGGCCTTCGTGATGCCACACACGGTATAATAAATAATTTCGCGCTGTAAAGTCTCGTTATTCTGCGAGGCTTCATACGACTCCACTGTTGAAGCATCGTACGAAGAAGAAGATGAACGGCTTGACCTTGCCGTTGACGGGGGTTCCATCACTGTCGATAGCGATGGCAATGAGCGACGTTCCTGCATTCCGAGGATCCCACTCTCACGTACGCTCTCATGGGCCTCAAATGCTAGAACTGTCGACGTCGGCGAGAGCATTGGCATTTCTGGAGGCGCTAGCACACCCGCCTCCACAGAAATCACCGTGGCTGTCAGAAGTGCTGACTGATTCATCCTCTGAGCTCTACTTTCACCGTTGGATGACCCAGACAATGAGACAGACTGGGACGATGCTAGAGCTGATGCTCCCAGCGATGGCACTTCGTCGTCTTCCTTACATTGGTGCAGGCCACAAAAGACAAGTCCAAACGCACAACATGGCTTGTTTACACTGAGCCACACGACGCCTGTAATGAAGCCCTTCCCAGTAAGAACAAAGTGAAACAAAGCATCCAAGAAGTTGATTCCTCCATCAATCCGTGGAGGTTCTCCTTCCACTTGCACGTAAGCGAGTGCATTAGCATTCGATCGGTAGATGAAAAAGATCACCAGGAGGACAAGCCACGTCGCATTCAATGCGTGCACGTAAATTGTCATGCGCTTCATGAGGCGACGTCGCGCCTTCAGTGCAATGATCGTTCCGCTGTTGGATCGCCACCAACCCACGACAAGGATCAATTGTGCAGAAACAACCACAAGCACTACAATCGCAACGAGAAATCCCCAGAACTCCAAATTCAGCTCCTGCCACTGCGCCAACCTTTCAGTTCTGCTTCTCGTCGAGGCCTCAGCATCCGAAGGAAGCAGCGGAAGTACTAAAACCACCGCCCGGCAAACTTCGGTGCCTGAGAGTTCAAATTTATCCTGTGTGCGTTGCGTAAAAAGCGCCAGTGGCGTCGCTACGCTCGCAACGAGAGAAAATCCCCACACAACCAAGTGATACAGCACCAACTGCCTCTTGTAGCTCGCGAACGGGTTCGACACTGACACAAACAAGTGCACAATAGCAGCCCCGAACCAGCCAACGCCCGCCAGCAGCAAAAACATCTCGAAACTTACAACAATTCTGCACGTAGCCATCCCAATTGGGCGACACTCTCCATTATCCGCACTGCACATCGTCACCACCTGGATCATCGTAAGCAGGGCAAGCCCGAACTCGCTCAGCGCCACAAACGCCAGGAGCTCATTGGGTCGTCGTCTCAACCTCCTCCGTCTCAGAAAAGAAACGAGCACCAGCAACGTCGCTAAGAGACTCAGCCCTGCTCCAAGTGTAATTGGCGCCAATGTCTGAACCTGTCTCGGGGCTGCAAAACTCATCAAAAAGCACGCAACAAAGACGAAAAGCGCCCCCAACCACAGCAAGATCTTCTTCCACCTGCGTCGGCTTCTCCTCCATGTCGTAAGTCGAAGGGGCAACTCCGTCTTCTCGTCCTCTTCATTGTCCGAAATCTGCGCAGTTAATTGCGCAGTGGAATTCGCCAGTTGCAGCGGGTGACTGGACGACGGTCGCCAATCCACAGAGGTGGACGCCCGTCCACTGTTGATATTGTTAGGGGTGGTATTGGAATGATTGCTGTTCCTGCTGCTGCTGTTGTTGTTGTTGTTGTTGTTGGCGCCTAAGATGCTGGAAAGTGCGTGGCTGTGGCTGCGAGTGCGAACGATCTCTTCGATCTCCGGGGCGCTGCTTCTTGTGGGGGTGGCCACGGCCTGGTACTGCGGACTGGAGCAGTTGGACTCGCTTTTTCGGTGGTAGGCCATGAGGCTGTCGGGGCTGGTAGGAGCAGGCAGCGGACGTCGCGACGCTGGCATCCTACGTCGACCAAGGGCAGGGTCAAGAGCTACGCACAAACAACCTTTCAGAAACTGAAGTTTTAGTGGTAGAACGGAGCTGGGTTGGTGCTCTAACTTGCCTGTTCTCGAGCAGCTGGTGAATGCCGTGATGGCGTCGTCTCTCTCTCTCTGCCTTGCTGCTGGCTGGATATAAATACTGATGATGGGGGAAACACCCCCCACCCCACACAACACGCGATGGTGGTCGCTGTCACACTGCGCGTCCAGAGCGCGACTGAGAGTTTGGTTGCCCCGCCGATGGCGATCGAGCTTTCTGCACCTTTTCCAAACGGTTTCTGCATGGAGAGCTAGTGAGGCGTCTGGACTTGCCTTGCCTTTTGGCAAGGCGATCGCTCATTGGCTGGGGAGATGGCTACACTTCATTTTACCCAATCCGAGCGAAGATTACCACTTTGAAACCGTATGTAACGCGGCTCTACGACCTTTCGCAGACACCAAGAGGACGCAGCATGGTGCGGGGCATTTATTGTACATGTAGTCACCGCTGCTGCTCGTCATCTCTCTTCTCGATTCAATCGTCCAACGCATGTTATTAATACTGGTGCCGTCATGTAAAGTATCCACCACAACCGATGGGTGAGCTTTGTACAGACCCGTTGTGACTAGCGGGTGCAGCCGACGAACTGGGTATCACTCGCTCTGCAGTCGCTGGACGCGTGCCGTGTGCAATTGGGCCTGCCGCCACTGAAGTATCGCTGGAGGTTTCGGACGTGTCCGTTTCCTGCCGCCGCTCGCAAGAAAGCTAATGGTGAGGATGATGCAAAGCGGTCACCGCTGCCTCAGGCGCGACTAAGACCCCAAAAGCACTCGCTGATGCATCAGCTGACGAACGACGGCCACGTTAGTAAATGGCGTACAACAACAGCCATCGTGTGGACACCGAGGGGTGTCTTCACTGTCGCAGAGATAGACCCGAACATCTCGCCTTTGTTAAATTTCACTAGTCTGATTCTGTGCTTCCTCCGGCGGCGTAATGGCCGGTTGGTCCAGTGACGGCATTCGGGTAAGCGGGAGCTCGAGGTGCTCGTCGTCCTCAAAGTCGAGCGGGGGCCTGCGTGTACCAATGCAAGAAAAGCTGTTAGTTCAAAGTCCACGCCAACGTGAAAATATCTGCTGCTGAGCAACGTACAGGTAATCGGCGAACTCGTGTCCAGGAAGATACTTGGCTGCCACCTGTCGTCGAGCTTCGAGATCGCTACCATGCATGACGAGCGCCTTGACTTTCTCCTTGGACGTTACTCGCTCGTCGTCCAGTTTTTCGAGTTGCAACAATCGTCGAATCACTCGAGCGCGGTAGAATACGCGAGAGACTTGGGCTTCGACCAACGGACAACCGTGGAGCGAGAGCTGGCCGAGGTAGCGGAGGCCTGCTAAACAGTTGAGCTCGTTGATATCCGTCACGCGGTTGTGTGCGAGCTCGAGCCATTGCAGGCGGACGCAATCCTACTCATGCATACGAACGAGTTAGTACACTATGTACGTAGCAAACAGTAGCAAATCAATACGTACCCCAAGGATGGACAGCGACTGAAGTTGGTTGTGCGCTATGTCCAAGTGTGTCAACCGGGGGAGAAGCGTCACCCCCGAGTCGATAGTCGAGAGTTGGTTGTGGTTTAGTAGTAGAGTCTCCAGCGCCTGGAGCCCTCGTGGTGATTCTTCGTCGGCTACCAATCCGCGCATGGATGCCAATCGGTTGTGCGAGAGGTCTAGCACTCGCAAGAAACGAAGCTGGCTGACACCCGATATCTCCTCGATGGAGTTGTGCGCAAGGCGTAGTTCCAGCAGAAATGGATGGGTGATGGCGAGCTCGTGGCGAGGCATAGAGACGATCTGGTTCTTGTCGAGTGTGGCCTTGCGCAGTAGCGACCCGATCCAGCGAGCACCATCGACCCACGCGTTGCCAGGACAGCACTTTGGCACTTCGAAGTCTAGTACCTCTGTGAGACGGTTGTCGGCGGCATCCAGCGTCAACAATAACGGAATATGCTGTAGCGGAGACAGCGACTGGAGTTCGTTCTGGTTGCATACCAAGTGCTAGGGACACCGACAGAACACCATCAAAATCCATTAACGACAACGAGGAATGCGGTCGTCGTACCTGAATGTGAGGGAACTCACAAATGACGTCGATATCCGTAAGGTGCAAGCCCGATAGTGTCGCCGTGGTGTAAATGTGTGCCTGCGTGGACGGGTTGCGTCCCAAAACACTTAACCACTGGGTCACCTGCTTTCGACTAAGAGGTGCTGGATCGTTATTCTCGAGCTCTTCGACTGCTTCAACTACTGCGACTACTTCTTCGACTTCTTCGGCTTCTTCGGCCTCGAGCTGCGTCATCTCTTGGTCGGCCTCACCTGGTGGCAGGGGTAACTCGTTCGTGGACACGTCTTCATCCTCCATTGATACAAACCGAACTTGATGCGGCGGGTGGCGTTTCGCTGTTGTGCGGAATCAAAATGGGAAGCTGGGGTAACAATTCATGGTAAGGAAAAGAGAGCTTGAGAAACGAGAACGCACCAAACCAGCGAATTCGTTGCTACTGCTAACAACTGCGTGTACTTTGACGTGGAAAAGCAAGCACACTAACTACAGTATCGGAACCGAGAGGAAAAGTCCACGTAAAGGTAGCGAGTCGAACGCTTGAGAGGAGGAATCGTAACAATTCCATGGTTAGTCGCGTGGTTACAAACGAGCGCTGAGCGAGTCCGGGGTGGACACCAGCACAGACACATCGCGGCAGGAACGGTCCGCCATGTCGATGGGACTCTTGGCCTCCATGTCCAGAGCCTTCTTTTTCTGCTGAACGGCGTAGATGAAGCCACCCGAGGCAATGCCAGCCACACAGCCACCAATCACGAAAATGTACGTCAGCGACGAGGTGCTGCTGTCCGAAGACTTGGTCGTCACCTCCACAGCACCGTCCGAGCCGCTAGAGCCCGAAGTCGTGGTTGTTCCTGTCGTCTGCACAGTCGTGGAATCCGTAGAGGTTTTGGTAGACTTGGTAGCGTCACCACCATCACCAGCAACACCAGCGTTACCCGCTGACCCTGCACTAGCGCTAGCGCTTGTGCTGCTCAGCGTGAAGTTGCCAGCATAGTTTTGACTCTGGACCTGAATTCCTGCGCTACCTGAGGCTGAAGCCGAAGAATTCGAGACCGACGAAGGCGTTTCCGTTGGCGCCGGGGTCGAAGTCGGAGTCGGTGTGGCCGTGGGCGCAGCAGTCGTGGTCGTTGGGGTCGCCGTAGTAGGCGTGGGAGTAGCCGTCGTGGGCGTCGGCGTGGTCGACTTACTGGAGCTCGTCGTACTGCTAGTGCTGGTGCCGCTACCCCCGGGACAGAAGGTCACCGCGAAGCTCGTACCCTCCGGACACGTGTGCGTTTTGGTGTCGTCGCTCGGGTATTGGTAAGCATCCGAGCACCCGTCAGCCGCGCAGGTCAGCACTTGGCACGTATCGTCACCAATGTTGTCCTGCGGAGAGATCTGCATGGCCGTGTTGAAGCCCGTCTTACCGGTCTGTGACTGGCAGGCGCTTAAACTCGTGCAGCTCCCCGAGTCGGGCGGGATAATGCTGATATCGTACCAGGGCGTGCCATCGGAGTCCACCGAGATCTCGGCCACTGCAGCAAAGGAAAAAAAGACAACAAGTCAGCACTAATATCCGGCGGGATCCGTAAGCTCATCCGGATGGCACTTCAACTTACGAGTTGCTTCGTCGGACACGCCGTTGCGGAACATACCAACGTAGCCGTTGGCCAGCGTGCGCGTGGTGGAGCTGCCCGAGGCGAGCGTCGTGGTGGCGCTGTTGTCGTACAGCGCGACGGACTCGGAGCAGCTGTTGGAAATGGTCACGGAGACCGATGCCTGCACCACTGAGAGGCTGGCTGCCGCCAACGCGAAGCGGAACATTGCGGGACAGAAAGCTCTACACTGTAGGGGAATATCGGCAACCTAGCAGGACTCGCTGGGACGCGCGATGGCAAGCTGTTTCTCTCGAGAAAAGCAAAGTGAGCGCGTGTGACTGGCATCAGCGCGTTGTTGGTCGCGTCAGATCGCCACCGATTGGCTTGAGCGCTGACACTGTTGGCCGCATGTGTGCCGAGTCGTTCACCATGTGGCGGTCTCCGATAGAACTCGCGTCAGTTGCAGCAACGCGGGCTTTGGCAAAGGAGGGCACAAGGATAGGTGGGGAACTTCGGTGGAGACTTGTGCACGTCGCGTTTTGCAATGTGGCTGGGTCGGCTAGGACCGGATTGGCTTCCGAAAGGACGTTGGCCAATCAGTGAGCACCATCCTGACTACCCCTTCCCTAAAGGCAGATCGCAGAGGTGCAACTTGCATAGGACAAAGTTACTCACAAATTCGCAGCATTATTGCCTGCCTTGAAGGCAACTTGGAAAAGCTGGCTTGGTCGATTCTTTTTTACCTCGTCTTCAGTGAAGCGGTGGTTGGGGTGACTCGCGCTGTTGTCAACAGCCTGTTGGTGTTGATATGACGCGCGAGGATCGGCTTGGCACAACCACCGCCACCGCCGTTCAAGATGAGATGAAAGCAGCAGCAAAATAGACCCGACGCCGTCCACCTCAATTTTCTCTTGGGCTGAGCGCGTGGTCGCCGCTGTCACCGCTTGGCGATGAACGCAATTTCCGTTCGAGGAGGATAGCGCACAGGACTCCTCTGTTTTAGGCCTGCAGCGTCGCCCCGATTTGACGGGGGGACACTCGTCTTTACTTACGAATTTCCTAACAGAGCGTCTGTTTGGAGATATCCCGCCCTCAGATTCAGCGGCGTCTGCGAGTATCTTGGTGTTTGTATGTAAATCGGAGTGTAAAGTTTTTGACGGGCGGAAAACCCATTCTAATTCAGAGGTAATCGACTAAGTACGTCGCCGACTAAGTACGTCACCATAGGTGCCATCCAGCCATTATCGAGCATCGCACCATCATGGCCAGCTCCGCCCCCACGTCCACGGGCCTCGAGAGCCCGGAGGCGCTCGCTCGACTCAACGCCACCATCATGGGTGAGCGCAACCCCCGCGGCATCCCGTCCGCTGTCTTCGTTGTGCGTCCCCACTCTCTCATCCCCATTTAATCCTGCATTCCACCCGAAACTCAAATGATACTCTGATACATTCCGCTGCCACAGGACTCCGTGGACACGTTCATGACCGCATGCGGAGTGCAAAATATCGAGCCTCTAGTGGGAGCTCTGCAGCAGATGTACAGCAAGTACAAGTTCATGGAGACGAGTCTGCAGAAGAACCGAGAGACGTTCAAGCGCAAGATCCCGGACACGCAGAAGGATCTGGACATGGTGCGGCACCTGATCACCAAGCGCGACGAGGGAGAGACGCTCAACACGCAGTTCAATCTGGCCGACAATGTGTACGCCAAGGCGTCGGTGGACTGCACCGTGGGCAAGGTCTGCATCTGGCTGGGCGCGCAGGTCATGGTCGAGTACCCGTACGAAGAGGCCCAGGAACTGCTGGAACAGAACGTGGCTACGGCTACCGAGAAGCTGGTGAGAAAATCTGTCGAATGAGGGGTTGGCGGACTCTGGGAGTGCAGTTTTGACTCTGTGGTGACGGGGTTTGTGATTTTCTTTAGGCCCAGATTGAGGAGGATCTGTCGTTCCTGCGCGACCAGATCATCACGACGGAGGTGAACATCGCGCGCATATTTAACCACGACGTGCGCCGTCGCCGCCAGGAGAAGGACGACAAGCTGGTGGCTGAACTGGAGGCCAAGTGAGGAACAGATTTACGGCCGTTATGCGGTGAATGGAGATTGTTTCGTAGTGCAGCAATAATCCAAGTGGCAGCTGTCCCCTAAAGCATGTATCGTGTTCTCTTGAGACTTACTGCTGTTTGTCGTTTGCTGGATGGATGCAGCTCGTAGTTTCGGCATCACAGGTGAAAGGTGTATTGATGAGATTCTGCAGGGTCACCATGGAGGAAGCGATTGCGAAGCGGTCATTGCAGAATTAGACTACACAAAAGCGTCTCTTGGTGAGAACTGCAATGGAGGGAGATCAGGATCAAGCGGATGTGGAGGCTAGTTGGGAAGTACGGCAAGATGAAGCGAGCGGTCAGATTTACTATTGGAACACTATCACAGGAGAGACGTCATGGGAACCCCCACCACATCTTGGTGCTGCTGAAATTGTTCCTCCATGGACACAAGCTTTTGATGGCAGCGGTCGGGTTTACTACCTGAACACGGAGACTATGGAAACTAGGTGGACGCCACCTCCGACTACAGATGAACATCAAGAGGACGCCCCCATCACTGCTGGATTCGATGCGTTATCACCAACAGGAGGTCGAGGTAGAAGACCATCGACTGCCGAGCAAATGACAGAGCTAAATCGATTGCTCAGCGGTGACGGGGAGGATGGTAGTGATGAAGAATCTCCAGAAGACGAAGGCGACGCTGCTGCTCACCAAGAGACTAGTGAGGTGCCATCTATCCTCTCGATTCAACCTGCTCCAATGATCCAAGATAAAACGTCGACAGACGCTGAAGCATGTCCGTGGATGGTGTTCGTGAACGACGGCGACGGAGTGCCCTATTACTATAACCAAAACACTGGCGAGTGTCTATGGGATCCGCCAGAGGAGTTCCTCCATTTTCATCAAAAGCAACAGCAGCAGGAACCCGAAGGTATTGACAACTCAACCGTAGCTGGTACAACGACTGAAGACACAATGCTTGTTAGAAACGTAACTGCTGTTCGAGTGCAAAATGGACCTGCGGTCTCGATCAGAGACAATGGGGTCCCAGACGGTGCCGCAATGGGTGTCCTGATCACTCCTGAGTTTGAAGGTAAGGTTCGGCAAGCTATAGCGACCGCTTCCAGTTCACCTGTGGGTTCGAGCAGGCTTATACTAGTTCACACACCTACTCAGCAGCAGCTTGAACCACGCATGGGACTCTCAGTAAGAGACAACATCTCAGCTCGAAGTGGCTTAAACTCTGCTCGTCCACGCAGTGGGTCTTCTCGTCCGTCGTCAGGTGGAGCAGTTAACAGACCTCGGACTCCTTCGGGAGGCGTGCCATCGTCGAGGCGTGACTCAGTGCTGCCAGCGGCAGAAACATCATGCATTGCTGAGGATACATTGACAAGTACGACAGGAATCGAGCCTCCAGAAGAAGTTGTCCCTGTGGATGAACTTCCTGCACCAATTGAACACGGCGATGAAGAATGTAACAATGAATCATCCGGTGCAGAGAAAAACGAGCTTGTTGAGACTACTGGAAATGACGACGAAAAGGAGAAAGCAGGCATTGAAGTGGCGATCACCAGTGGAGCCGAAGCAGAAGCTGAAACAGTTGAAGGCGAGACCGATTTTTTAACGGCGCCAGACGCAGACATTGTAGCTAATAGCCATCGCGAAGAGGCAAACGATGCTGGTGCTCCCTTGCAATCTTTAGCTGATACTACAGACGGAGTAAACCCCGAGGTTGGCATTACTGAAGTCGTGACGACAGAGATGGCAGACCAGTTTTCGGACATAGCATCCGTCCAAGAAATCGCTGCACTGACGCTCCAATGTATGATTCGTTGTTTTATTGCGAGGCAGTGCGTAAAGCACAAACTTGAAGAGCGCAAGAAATCTAGCCCACCTGGCGCGGATGAGATTATCGTTGAGAATGATGATGGTATAGCTGCTGCTGTTACCGTGGCTGTGGTGCCGGAAGTAGAAAACGATGGTATCAGCGGAATGCCGAGCCTACCGGCACAAGAAGCCCAGCAAGAGGAAAGCTTCACCTTCGAGGAATTTGTTGCACCACAATCTTTGGCAGGAAATCAGCAGAGCAATGAGGACTTGTCACTAGCACCTCCAAGCAATGTTGATCAGCAGATTCCGCTCAAAAATGCTCGGGGTGATAGCGATGAAGCCCACGGAACGGTTGAAACACTAATAAGTGCTAGTTCAACAGTGCCGTCAGTGGAGGTCAACAGAAAAGAATCTTCCAGCGCCAAGTGTCTCGAGCAGCCCCCTCGTCACGAGCGAGTACCAATATCTATACGACTACCGTCGGTACTCGACATAAAGAAGTATTTCCCACAACGAAGCAGTTCTTCTTCTCGTCTTGCCAAGACAGGAAGCTCTATCAACGCAACTGAGTCTGTCGCCATTACCCGGAAGAAAGTCGACATTGAATCGCCCCTTCGAAATCGCCGAACATCTCAACAAGAGACAGAGAGAAAGCGAATGGAACACGTGCAGCTTTTGGAGACACGAAGGAAAGAAGAAGAGCGCGCTCAACGTGCCCAAGTGGCGGAATACCAACGTATCTATGCTGATAGCAGATGTATTTTCCAAGCTGAGAAGCAGCAACTCCTCGCTGATAAAATAGTTCGTGATAACCAGCGTGGGCAAGAGGCCGAGGTGGAGAAGAAGACCAGGATCAAGGCTCAACGTGAGCGAGATGCAGCACGGACTCGCAACAAGCCAGCAGGTGACGAAGCAAATCGGCTCGTGTGGGAGTATTTGAAGTCTCAAGGTCGCCCAACGGAGCAAAACGTAAGGAATTTTCGAGATGCGCTGAAACAAGTCTTGGATCCGGCTCAGTTCCCCACCAAGATGTGTGCAGAACGCGCTCGAGAGCTTCATGAACGCTTTAAGCGGTTGCAACGAGCAAGTTGGGCGGTCGATTCCCAGTTAGAAGCAGTTGAACTCAGCTTACTTTCGGAGTTGCATCCTCTCACGGACCGTCAACGACCAACGCAAGCGAAATATGCAGTGAAACTTCGAGGCCGCCTTGAACACATGCTGGATACAGTTCAAGCGTGGCAGCGTGCGCTTGATGAATTGGAGTCTGGGAAGGAGAATAACGCGTACTGGGGTGCGATCCAAGCGCGTTACGATCCATCCACAGTCACTTGCACAAATGACGAGTTCCGACGCCACTACGTCCTGAACGAGTGGCGCGGAGCAGCAGGTGGTGACTCGTTGCTGCACGTGGCAGCTTGGAATGGTTGGGAGCAGCATGTGCGAGTGCTAATAGACGAAGGTGCTGACGTCAACTTGGTCGATTCTAGTTCGAGTCACAGCACGCCACTGCACGAAGCTTGTCGAGCAGGCCACGTCTCAGTCGTCGAGCAGCTTCTTCGTTCTGGAGCTCGATTGGATGCTGTGGATATCCGTGGAGACTCTCCATTGCACGTTGCGTGTCGAGGTGGCTGGACTCGAATTGTGCGTATCCTTTTGATGGCTGCAAATGGGTTAGGAGATGAAGGCAATGAACGAAACCTATTATCGCTCGAGGGATTCTTTAATCTTCGCAATGGCAAAAGACGACGTGCAATTGAAGCGACGACGCTGCCATCGCTCATAGAGGAATTGGAGAGTAAGTCACTGTGTGGTTGTTGCTATGGTTTGATCTTCTAACCTAAACGAATATTGTGTAGATTACGACTACCAATTGAACGGGACAATTCAACAAGGTCAGCATAATAATGGAATAAAGCAAAGGCAACTCAAGAATGAAAGGTAAAGTTGAACTGGTAATCCACGTACTTCGCCTCTTTGTTATTGTTAGGGAGTGTTTGGCTGTCGTCGCTTACGCGAAGTCCTGGCGCATCTCTGACGGAACCGTGCGAAAGTTTCTTCGTCTTGGTATCCACTGGGCAGCAATCCGATCGTGTGAGAATTGCCGCTGCCAGTGGTCTCTTTCCGCAATACAGATTGATACATTCCCACGGCAGCAAATGGTCGTGTACAAGTGGTAATTATTTCTCTTGACAGAGGAATCAGTCAAAGATGACCGGTTCTTCGTTGTGGTTCGAGGAGCACGGAGATTGGCAGCCTTATATGGACATGGTGCTGTTTTGGAGATTCTGCTCAGATAGCGCGATGACTGCGCGATTTATTGTATATTTCTACTTGTAGTGGACGCAAAGCGAGTTACGTGGTGGAGCTGCTGCTAGATAGAAGCGAACTCGACCGGGTGACTTTGGTACATGTACTTGCGTCTCGGAAATCTGTGGAGAATGACCAACACGCTATGGTAAAAGCTTGCTTCCATCAGAACTGGGTGACTTCGTAGGAGCTGCAAAACGTGGTCAGATCCCGATGGGAAAGCTACTTGTGGACAAAATGTGTTTCGTATATTGGATACGAGTTGGAGGCAGCAGCCTCAAACGGGCAGGTGGAAATGGTGAAGATTTTGCTCCACTCCTCGAAGCATTTCACATTCGTCCATGTTTGGACCAATATCGACCAAGCAACTGGAAAAGCTGCGTGGGTTGGAGTCGCAAAACTACTCGTCAGTAAATGTGGTGCTGCAAGTGCAGGTCGCGCACTAAATATTGCTGTCGGAAGGTACAATCTCAAGATGGTGGAGTTGTTCGCTGGCAGAGCTATTCAAAATGCAAAGGTTGAAGCCTTAGTCAACTCTGTATCGAGCGAGCAGATCGAATTATGAGGGTTTTGGTCGCCCCTAGCAAAGGGCGATAGGAGTGATACCCGCTATGCTGATAAAAAAACTTCGCCCTCGAATCTTGTTCGCAGGTGTGAGATCAAACGGATCTGCAACCTGTTCGAACACACCCGTCTCCGAGATGCAAACGATTTAAAAAGAGAACTGCAGGTGACAACGCGTTGAAGTTGCTGCCAAGCAAGGTCGCTTCCAGTGAAAATCAATACTGGACGCAAGCAGTAAAATTGAATACTAGTTCACCATAGTTCACCAAAGGAGGACATAACTACCGAGAACTGCCGTGGAAACTGAAACAATTAAGAAAAAAAAGGATGATTCACCCTGCTCGTGCTAAATGGCCTGCACCATGTCATAACGGGCTCCCCAAAAGCAACTTGTGACACTGTAGCAGCTGGCACTTCCACAAGTGTTGAACGCCGAGCATATTCAAAAGTGAGGAAACCGAAACAGACTGTAGGCCTCTTGAACACTCTCCTCATGGCTATCTGGTCTACGTGTACTCTACCGTAGAAAATCCTATTCATTACCTGGCTTCAGGCCGACTACGTAATGGTTCCATGCGTGTCGGGTTACACTTAGCACCAGCCGGGCAAATACACGACTGTGAAAGGTCCCATTGTGTGTGGGCAAGGCTTGAACAGCTCACCTCACGCTACATTCATCACCTGTTTGTCATTGCCAACCCGTCATGCGAATAGTAGCTGAGCCATTCACAGGTATTCAAGACAGATTATCGCATCGATCTCTATAATACGTGTACGAGACTTGCATACCCATGCTACTTGATGGTGTCGGTCACGTTGAAGCTTCTCGATCCGTCGGTGCGTAGTGGTGACATTTGTGTTCTCACTTCGTGGAATCAGAGGAGTCAAGAAAAAATTGACGGGGTCTTGTTTACGTGTGAATGACAAACTACTCTCGAAGTATTCATCTTTCCATCAAATGAGTGCACGTGTCGTCTCCAGCATCGATTGATTGCTTTCGTTCGCGTAGCTTTCTCAATTATAATCAGAGGAGCCGGTCACCATCTGCCAGTCCAAGTTCACGCCGGTATCGGTCCCACAACCGAGTGATCAGCAGGTTACGCACGTGGTCAAAGCCTGGGGATAGCCCCACGGGGGAATAGAGCAAGTTACAGCCCTAAATACTTGCTTGGACTGCAGCGAGCTTATCATTCTTCCTTTGGCCACGAACGAAGCAATAAACCGACATGCTCAAAGGCATCGAGATCAGGACGTCATGCGTCGAATTCGACTCCCTCGCGACGCCCGACACGCCAAAAGGTGGTCTCAAGTCTCCGATGGTAGAAGGTGAGGAAGAAAAAGGAGAATCGGCTCGACCCGGTGCTTCATTCGGGGAATTGTTCGTTATTTCCATGCCTCGCATGGCCATCCGAATGGCATGGGCAGCGCAATGGGCAGCGCTCGGTCCATACTTGCAAACTATGTTACCTGGGTATGCGGTGCAGTTGACTCAGCTGAGCGGACCACTTTGTGGAGTTTTGATGGCGCCGATTGTTGGTGTGTACTCGGACCGGAACACTTCGAGGTTTGGTCGTCGCCGTCCGTACCTCGTCGTAGCCGCAGTCGGGAGTATTATCTGTTGGATTCTTATGGGCTACACACGCGAGTTGGGCGATGCTTTAGGCGACGTGGGGTCAGGAAAACCCGGAGAAGTCACAGACCGCAAGTGGACAGCTTTGCTCACGATTTTCTTCTACCTCTGGATGGACGTCACGGTGAATGTTGCGCAGACGCCTGTACAGTTACTCATCTCGGACTTTGCTGGCAATCGTCAGACTATTGGTGCTGCACTGGGTCAGGGATGGTCAACACTCGGCGCTATTGTTGTTGCTGCGTACACGGAATTCTTTGGCGCAGCGTACAACTCGATGCATTGTTTTCTGGGAATGCTGTCTATCTTCATGGCAGTTTGTATTGCTGCAGCTTGCTACGTGGCGAAGGAGATCCCGCTGGATAAGAGGACGATGGAGAAACGAACTGGTTGTGAGAATGTCACGTACGCGTTTGGCTCCATATACAACGCCGTATGCAAACTTCCAGCGGTGCTGGCGGTGTATTGCATCGTAGTTTTCCTGAATCAATACGCCTTCACGGCGTACAACGGCAACAAAGGGATGTTCTTTGGTCTCGAAATTTTCGATGGCGACGCGACCAATTCAGCAACTTGTGGCGACCAGTGCTCAGAGCGACAACTCGACTACAATCGCGGCGTCCGACTTGCTGGAGGTCTTGCAGACATGTTGTTCTGCGTCGTCGGGTACTTGCATTCGTGGGTTCTCCCACCGCTGGTTCGTCGTTATGGAGTTCAAAAGGTAGCAACTTTATCCACGATCCCGCAGGTTCTATTGATGATCATGGCATTCTGCAACGTCGTGGCTATCGACGTGTCCATCGTGGCGCTCACGTCCATCACTATCAGCACATTCTTCGCGCTGGTAGTGCCGCTCATTGTCCATGTATTTGGTCGTACTGCCGATATCGGCGTCTACGTTGGCGTGGTGAACGCCGCAAACTCTTCCGGCCAGTTGCTAAACTTCATCGTCGGTTCTGCACTGGTGGAGACCTCGATGGGCTACAGACTGCCTGTCTTCGTGGGCGGCGCTGTAAGTTTATTGGCATTTCTCGTCTGCGTATTCTTCTTCAGGATCAAGATGAACTCCATGTAACACGACAACAAAACAATCCATTTTCCTTACTTCGTTTTTGCGTCGTGAACAGTTCTCGACAATCGACAAATTCGCATTTGGTCACGGTTGGGGTACGAGAAAATCTGCGTTCCTATCCTTTCCAGCGACGATGCCGTGATATCCACATAGTCGATGTTGTGCGCTGCAAGTTGGTCGAGGAATGCTTGGAACGTCTTCTGGTTACGAATGGTGGCTGCAAAAATTGCCACACGCTGAGGATTTTGACTAGTGCTACCTTCATCATTGCCGAGGAACGACAGGAGGACATGCATCATGGGTGGAAAAGCTCCAACGTCATAGACGCAGTCTCCAGCAAGCAAGACATCCGGTCGTTTGTCGTCGTGATCAGTCGGTTGCCATGTTTCCCAGTCCAGTGTCTGCACTTCGACAGGACATAAGAATTTGCTCGAGTTGATCTCGACGTTGTAACGTAAGTTCTGCATCACATTCGGCGCGTAGTCCGTGAGCACGATGCGACTTGAGCGACAAACGCACGCCAGCACCAATCCCGTGAAGCCCACTCCCGCCCCCAATTCAAGCACTGTCCTATCACGAAACTCGCTCTCATGAGCAATGACGTATTCTGCGAGTAACCAGCCAGCTTCCCAGAGCTTGAGCCCCACTTCATTAAAGACGGAGGCCACTCGGCAAGTCACGACAACGGACGCGTCGGCAGTGGGGACAGTGTACGACACGTGGTGCATCGCTTCCGCATTGAGCGAATCGTCGATCAGCTTGGCATTCAGCACAAACTCCATCAACGCTTCCACGAGTCCGTCATCCACGTCTGCATGTACCGCCTCAATCTCTGTCAATAGCAATGCAAAGTATCGCCGTCAGGTATCAATGTCGGATGAAGCTTTTCATGGTCTCCGCTATGACAGGGAATACTCGAAAGTTGCCTTACCATCGACGTAGCTTTTCAGAAATCTGTAGGTGTACTTCCTCTGTGGTGCAAAGTCGTCACATACTGGATCGTTCACCACCACCCGCATCACCTCAGCCTGCACCAACACAAAGGTATCGACACCAAGACGCATCAGCTTGATGGTCGCCAACAACGCAACATCGCAAAAGGTGAGCTACCTGACACTCCAGCGACGCCCACTGCATTTCTTCCGTAAACTGCGTCTTGATCATCTCAATGACGTCCCGCACCGGGTCCATAGCGCGATACGCCTCCAGCACACGCTGCATCTCCGTCAAAATGTCATTTTTCCTCTATCGTAACATTCCACGCCAAATATCGCAATAAGAACGGATGGCCACCAGTTTCTATCGGATCTCGCTCTTATCGAAAGCCCAGTAGTGAATCGACTCTCTATCTCCCACATCGTTCTAAAATGCCGACCGACATGAGCAAGTTCCAGCTGGTGCAGACCGCCAAGTTCTCGGTGCTGCACCCGATCAAGGGCGCCAAGCCCATGAAGGCCATCGCGGCCGCCAAGCCCGCCAAGAAGGCCGCCCCCGCCAAGAAGGAGGCGCCCAAGAAGGCCGCCCCCGCCCCCAAGAAGGTCGAGGAGGAGGAGGAGGAGGACGACGACCTGTTCGGTGACGATGACGACGAGGAGGACGACGAGGCTGCCAAGGCCCTTGCCGCCAAGCGCGCCGAGGCCGCCAAGGCCGCCAAGAAGGAGAAGAAGAAGCCCGTGGAGCGCTCGCAGGTCGTGATCGAGGTCAAGCCGTGGGAGGCCGAGACGGACCTCGAGGAGCTGGCCGCCAAGATCAAGGCGCTGCCCGTGGAGGGTCTGACGTGGGGCGAGGGCCACAAGCTGGTGCCCGTGGCTTTCGGCATCAAGAAGCTGCTCGTGCAGTGCGTTATCATCGACGACCTGGTGCTGCTCGACGACATCACGGAGGCTATCGAGGGCTTCGAGGACTACGTGCAGTCGGTGGACGTCGCCTCCATGAACAAGCTCTAAGCTTGTTGGTGGTCGTAGGTTTAACCCCTCTATAATGTGACTTTCACCGTTGCCTTTTTTGTCGACGAGCAAGAGCTCTGACATGTACCGGAGGAAAATCATTTCCAGTTGAGGCTGCTACCACGTGAGCTCGATCGCTACCGACCGCACGCGAAAATATGCGTCGGCACTTTGGCCATGCCGTCAGTGTCAATGCGCCTCAACTTTTAGGAGACCCTAAAAAAAGCCCTAAAATTAAGCAAGTTTTTGTTTGGTTTTGACGAGAGCATAAACCGAAAAAGTCAACTTGATGCCACCTTCGTCGCCGCCATGTTGGAGTGCCAGACATGCGGCGCCGTGGGCGACTCGTTCTTCAGCGAGAACTACTTCGGCGAGATGGTGTGTGAGTTGTGCGGCACTCAAAGCTTCCTGCAGGCGCGCAACGAGACGCAGGACGCCGAGGACATGGGTATGGACCTCACGACAGTGCTGAAAACGCTTAAACGGCGCGTTGTGCGGAAGAAGAAACGCGATGCAGACGGGAACATCATGGAGGGAGAGAGGAAAACACGTCGCACGAGCAAGAAGGAGGACGAGAAGAAGGAGGACCCAAAATTGCCAGAACTCGTGGACTGTGTCGTCGCCACCCAAATGGTGCTGGACGCTATGGCCAGAGCTCTTGTGGACCGTGTAGGAGCTGAAACTTTCCCAGCTGAAGAATATCCAAAGGCGGTGAAGGAGTTGTGGTTCAAGTTCTTGCATGCGTGGGGAGTTAAGGGCACGAAACCGTTGCTACGGTGCTACAATGAGTTTTTCTTGTACGTGACGAAAGAGGAGGGGGAGAAGACGGATCCTGCTGTGACTTTCAATTTATTGGAGCAATGGGATCAAGAGTGGGAGAAGAAGAAAGACAAAGAGGAGGGACGTGAGAGAGAGGAGGACGAAGATGAAGCGAAGAAGCGACAAGAGGAGGAAGCAAAAGAGAAGAAACGGAAGGACGATGAAGACAAGAAACAGGGAGACAAAAGCCCGCGTGTGAGGCATCGGGTATCCGACACGCTCAACAAGTTCTCGATCGTGGACCTGCTGGGAATTTTGATGCTTGCGTCCAGAGTGTTGAATTTGGGCTTGCTGCCAAGTGACTTTGCGGACTGGGTCGCTACGGGGGTGATCCCGTATCATAACTCGTTGGCTACTTGTTGTTACGATGTGCCGGACGTTCGGGAATCTGTGAAGTTCATCGCGCATTTTTTCCTGGCTTACATGCGGCGTCACCGAGCCACTGCCGTTCATATCGCCTACTCTGCGCACCACTTGCAATACCAATTGGGGCTGCGTCTGCCCCCGCTAAATGTACCATTAGCGGCTTACCGCGTTTGTTCGGTGATGGGGTTCCCTGGAGAAGTGTTTCGCAACTTTCAATGGATTTCAGGTTTTATGAGTGGGGAAGGCGATCAGCCTGAGCCACCGCTACTGCTTCAGGCTGAAGTCGATGGCTATCCTAGGTTTAAGCTGAAGCCTACCAAGAAAGACAGAGCTAGAGTGGATGCCATTCTCGAGTCCGAGGTTGGAATTGTGGCGCATTTGGTGGTGGCAGTTAAAATGTGTGCAAATTGGCACGAGTGGATCTACGAGCGGCAACACAAAGAAGATGGTGATGAAGAAGAGAAGAGTAGCGATGAACATCCGAGGAGCAGAGCACCACCTGTTGCTTTTGTGAATGAGCCTCAACTTCTTCCTCGGCGGGATCTCGATGCATTTACTGAATTCGCGAGACAAGTTTTCATAGACCCTGACCGTTCTGGAATTCCAGAAGTTCTCCAAGAACACGTTGAGATTTTGAAGAAGATTCAGGAAAAGGACGAACTGCAGATACCAGGGGAGGACAACAGGGAAGGATTAAAACAGAACGATCTCTACGCCTACCCTGCAATTCATGTGGACGGAATCTTAGCAGAAAGTAATGAAGCTATCGAGGAGCGCATGAAGCATCTGCGATCACAAGACATCAACAAAGACTCGGCTACGAGTACTAAAGGAGAAGTCGAGCACAGCTCGTTCTTCTACCCGGTCTTTTACCATGATGCTCGCAGTGCTCTGCATCCAGCATATGAGCATGTGTTGGAGATGCTGTGTCGGAAAATCAACGCACCAATTGCTTCGGTCTTGCCCCGACTAGCAGAACTAGACAAGCGGATGCAGAGCCTGATCTACCATTTCGAGCGTACAAAGTTCCATGTCAAGTTGCTCAAGGAAGGGCGAGCAAAATGGGACGCTAATCAGAATGCTGCCAAAGGCCGTACCCGGCCGAATATCCTAAATGTTTCATCTTCGCACCCCAAAGCATGAAGAAACAGATATTCTCGATATAAACACCAGCTTTGAAGCGTCACGGGTCGCCGCGATCCGCCGTTCCAGTAATCCAAACAAGAATCATCGAAGCTAGAGTACTATGGTGCGTCCATGACAATAGATGCATTGTGAGATATGTGCTGCTGTGTTGACTTGAAATGTTTCTGTATGTTGCTATGAGTGTAGACTACGTGCGCACAAGCTATTAAGGCGTGGGTAAGCAGTGCTCGGTATCTACACTACCCTTCCAAGTATCAAGAGTCTAATGATGTTCTTGCTTGCTGTAGGAGGCCAAAAACTCGGCTTCAGCGGAAGAATCGGCTGTGATCAAGCTGTACTGCCAGATGCCCCCGATCGCGAAGCTTGACAACTCGCTTAACACCCTGAAGAACTGCGAGTACGTCATGTTCTGTTTCGTGTGGTAGGCTTCTGAGTGCCTAACGTGCTTTTGTGTGCATGACAGGCAACTGTCCCTGTCGACAAACGGTATCGATCGTTTGATTCCTCTATCAGGAATGAAAAAGCTGCGGATCTTGTCACTTGGTCGAAACCAGATCAAGAAGATCGAGAAGTTAGACGACGTCTCTGATACTTTGGAAGAGCTCTGGTTGTCCTACAACGTTATCGCCACGCTGGATGGGCTATCAGGGCTCACCAATCTCACCGCACTCTACGTATCCAACAACCTGATCAAGAGCTGGGATGAACTAGACAAACTTGCGAGCCTGCCAAAGTTGCGTGACGTGCTGTTCACAGGAAATCCCATCTACGAGGGCTTGAGCAAAGAAGACGCCCGCCTCAACGTACTCAAGCGGATCCCCAAGGTCGCCAAGATCGATGGCGATATGGTTAAGCAGACCGAGCGTGACGCTGCACTCAGTCAATAACTGTGCGTACGAATGACACGCGGTTGACCTTCACAGCATGTTTCATTTTTTTTGGTTTGTTGTCAAGGATCAACTGCACGTGCCGACTTCACACATATTTTAGCAGCTCGCGCTGTCTCGTTTTGGTCTTTACTTGCCGTTCTTGAGGTACGGGAGGAGGTAGCTGAAGTCCTTCTTGCCGTGGCCTCCCGAGACCATCATGTTGTAAATCTGGTGCACCTGGCAGGTCAGCGGAATGGACACTTCAGCCTGCTTAGCACAGTCCATTGCGAGCCCCAGGTCCTTGCGGTGTAGTGCAACAGCAAAGCCTCCTTCGTAGTTGTTCGCCGATGGCACGTTCTCCATCAAGCCCGGGTACGGGTGGTTGCTACGCCATACACAAGTGAAAAGTTAGTCTTCAGAGCATTTTAACCAGGATTTGCAGCTTGATGGCACTTCAACTTACACCAGAGTCGACCAGCACGAGGACGTGGACGTGTCCATGATGTTCTTGAGGATCTTGGGGTCAATGCCCAACGTCGTACCGAGGTTCATCGCCTCCGCCACCGACGCCATCTGAATGGCCAACGCCAAGTTGTTGCACAGCTTAGCAACCTGACCCGTAGCTGATCATCAAGAGAGAGACACACATCAGACACTTAGTTCCGTGTATCACGTCAACCAGTACAATGAACCACTACTCACAACTGCCACCGCAGTACACCAAGTTCTTGCCCATTGCCTTCAGCAGCGGCTTCACCCTTTCAAACTCTTCCGGCTCACCACCCACCATGAACGTCAGCGTCCCGTTCTGAGCACCGGCCACACCACCAGACACCGGAGCGTCAACGAACGTCGCGCCGCGCTCGTGCAGCTCCTTGCTCAGCTTCTTGGTGAAGATCGGGTCGATGGTGCTCGAGTCCAGTAGCAAGTGTTCGCTGCGTAGCGCCTCGTGGACACTGTCCTTCCCGAGGTAGACGTTCTCGACGATGGCGGTGGACGGCAGCATGGTGATGATGGTGTCGCACTGCTCGGCCACCTCTCGGGCGTTGGCAGCAGCCACAGCTCCTTGGTCCACTTGCTTCTTCACATTGGCAGGCACGGGGTCGCACACGACGAGCTTGTGTCCGTGTTTGCGGAGGTTGTCGGCCATGCGTCCTCCCATTTGACCCAAACCGATGACGCCTACCTGGTCCTTGGACGACACGGTGGACAGCGATCGGCACATCGTCGAGCTGCGAAGAGCTTGAGACGAGCGGAGGAAGGACGTGCGCAGCATCTGTGACGGAAGGAGGAGGGACTTGGTTGATACTCAGACGACCTAATGGCGAATGACGCAGTTGGGCTTGGTGAGCGCCAACTTCAAGTTGAGGAACGCGTTAAGTACGACGGTAGGAGCTGCATCAAAGCAAGCGCTGCATCAATCAGGCCGCCACAAAGAGCGATGGATGTGCTGCACCATTATTGACCTTCGAAGGCGTTGAGTTCGGCGACCAAAGGAGCTCTGGACGTGTATTGGGCAGCGGGGCAATACTAATGCGTGTATGTCGACGATAACGCATCGATGAATTCCAAGCTGTTGTGGTGAAGGAAGTCGAAGGTCGTCACCCACAGCTGACCAAGCCTGGGGATATGTATGACACGACACCTTCTGCGAGAGAGAAGGCTACCACAAAGAAACTTCATTGTGCGGGATGAATGCGCTCACTGCGCACTTTCGATCACAACACCCCCAACGTTCATACGCGAGGCTAGCGCTGTGCTGTGTCGCCACCCTTCAGAAAGGGGAGGATGTAGGCGAAGTCCTTGTGACCGTTGCCCTGGTTCACCATCATGTTAAAGAGCTGCAACACGGAGTTCGTCAGCGGCACTGATACTTCGGCGTCCACAGCGCAAGAAGATGCGAGACCGAGATCCTTTCGCATGAGCTGCACAGCGAACCCTCCTTCGTATCCCATCGACGAGGGCATGCCAGGTATTACGCCGGGATAAGGGTGATTCCTATCGCAACACTGAGTTGGCTGCTTTTACGTGCAATGGATTTACCAAGGAACGCACAACGTACACAGTTGATGACCAGCATCGAGAAGTCGACGAGTTCATGACCCTAGAGGCAACAAAAAATATCCCTGTCAGTCAGTTAACGATAGCAGGCCCACCACTAACATCGTCTCCTTACTCAGCAAGAACGCTTGGGTCGATGCCGAGCGCAACGCCCAGGTTCGTTGCCTCTGCAATTGAAGTGAGCTGAATTGCACAAGCAAGATTGTTGCACAGTTTGGCCACTTGACCGGTAGCTACAGAGGAAAGCACAAGACAACAATGAAATTTAGTCGAGCAAATCCACACATCAGAAGTCCCCACAACATCTCGCGTACAATTTCCACCGCAATGCACCAAGTTCTTGCCCATTGCCTTCAGCAGCGGCTTCACCCTTTCAAACTCTTCCGGCTCACCACCCACCATGAACGTCAGCGTCCCGTTCTGAGCACCGGCCACACCACCAGACACCGGAGCGTCAACGAACGTCGCGCCGCGCTCGTGCAGCTCCTTGCTCAGCTTCTTGGTGAAGATCGGGTCGATGGTGCTCGAGTCCAGTAGCAAGTGTTCGCTGCGTAGCGCCTCGTGGACACTGTCCTTCCCGAGGTAGACGTTCTCGACGATGGCGGTGGACGGCAGCATGGTGATGATGGTGTCGCACTGCTCGGCCACCTCTCGGGCGTTGGCAGCAGCCACAGCTCCTTGGTCCACTTGCTTCTTCACATTGGCAGGCACGGGGTCGCACACGACGAGCTTGTGTCCGTGTTTGCGGAGGTTGTCGGCCATGCGTCCTCCCATTTGACCCAAACCGATGACGCCCACGAGGCTGTTGGCATCGACAGACAAGGAGCTGAGTCTTCGCACTCCCACTGAACGGTGAGCCGAGGAAGCGCAACGGAGGACACGCATGGCGAAAAGAAAAATGACACATTGAAGATGAAAATGCCGTTCGCTGTTGGGCAAGGACTTTGATAGGTTGTGCCTGACTTGATCACTTGCACGTTTCCGGGCAGCAAGTCTGGTATAACCTTGAAGCGGGTGTGCTCACAGATCACGATTCGTGATGGCGCACGCCGTGAATCAAGGCGCGACTAAAAATGCCGGCGTCATGCTAGCACATCGTTCTTTGTCGGGGCTGGAATTGCAAGTAGGCCCACAGTGTTTGGTGGAAATCTTCAACATCATGTTATAAGATCCATTCAGCTGCATGGACGCTATCGTCGCAGCTTCTTCGTGCTGTGCTCAGTTTCGCGCGACACTGAGCCAACACGGCAACAACCTCGACACAAGCAAGCAGCAGTGGTTGTAGCTTCCACCACGGTGAAGCATCGGTTGAAGTTGTACTTCCTAACGAACGCCGAAGGAGTCGCTCGGTTGCTCCTCATACTGCGAACAAGCACGACAAGCTATGGACACACTTTACGCCAACAAACCAATCTAGAGACGAGAGTGCTCTTTGTGCGTGGATCAACGAAGGCGAACAATATCAAAGACAAGTACGTTTTCATTCGACTGAGCGCAAAAAAATACATCTAACATGACTAGTACGGCGATCATCGGTCTCTCAAAGCTTGGTCCATGACCAGTCCGTCTTGACGTCGGCACGATATGAGACCCACACGTCCCATAGGGGCATCTACGCGCGCAGGCGACGGTATCCGCCGGTCTGTGCGGCGCCCGTACCCTTCGAGTAGCCTCCCACACCAGCGTTGTTCACTCCCGCGCCAGCGTTTACACCTGCGCCGCCATAGCCCTTAGCGCCAATATCAGCGTCTGCACCACCGTAGCCCTTGGCACCGACACCAGCGCCAGCGTTGATTCCAGCTCCAAGACCAGCGTTAAGACCGGCCCCGTCATGGAGCCCGGCACCGATGCCGCCATATCCATGACCCCCCAGACCAGCGCCAGCGCTGAACCCTGTACCTGTATTGAGACCGGCTCCACCGTGTAGACCAGCGCCGATGCCGCCGTAGCCCTTCGCACCTAGACCAGCGCCGACACCGCCATACCCTTTGGCACCCGCGCCGGCATCAGCGTTCAAACTAGCACCCGCGCCGCCGTAGCCGGTAGTACCCACCGCCACGCCGCCGTGCCCGTCGTGCTTTCCGTAGCTGTCATCGCTGTCATCGCTGTCGTGGTTGCCGTAGTTGTCTTGCTTGCCATAGCTGTCGTGATTCTGTACAAGCACGGCTATTGGTACGCGCAGATCCCATACATAGCAGAGCTCAAGCTGGAGAAGGACAAGGGCCGCTGTAATGCATGTGACCCAGGCCTCAAGGCATTCCTGACGTGCATGGACCTGCAAGGCAACATTTCACACATCGGCCGGGCCAACTGGGGTAAACTGGACCAACTGAAGCAGCGCCAGAGCGCAGCACAACGCGGTATGAGCGCGTTCGCCAACGTGAAGAAGGTGCGGAGGCACACTGGTGAGGACTGGAAACGATACGTAGCAGCACGTCGAGAGTTTTTCTGTGCGTCCGCCAAGCTTGAGAACTACATCAAGGACCTGCACTTCCAAGCTGCGGCATACCTGTGCAAGAACTCGGACGTGATCGTGCTGCCGACGTTCGACTCCAAGTCGATGCTGCTACGGAGTGCCCCGTGGACGCACAAGTTCAACTCCCACATGCAGACGCTCGCCCACTTTCAGTTCCGCCAGCGACTACTGGCCAAGTGCGCTGTCCTCGGCAAGACCCTGGTGCTGTGCTCGGAGATGTATACGAGCCGCACTTGTGGTCGCTGCAACCGATTGCACCTCTCTCTCCGCAATCTGGACGTGTTCGTGTGCCCGCACTGTGGCTTCGTGGCAAACAGGGACGAAAACGCGGCCTTCAACATCATGCGCTTTGTATGCGCTGGGTCGTTGAGCGTCTTTCAGGTCAACGGCGAGCAGCAGCAGTAGTGTAGTCTAGTTAGCATCTCGGGTTACAGCGAGAACAGGCCCCGTCGACGAGAAGCGACAGGCTTGGCGGGGTGAAGACTGTAACACCAGGACTCAAACCTGTCAACACGGTTAGAACTGTCGCTGACTGCTTTCGACCGACAGGAACAGCAGATCACCAATTCCCCGATGTCGACGCACGAAAACACGGCGACGGACCAAGCTCTGGGCACAGTGATACTGCTCCCTGACGATGAAGCCTCTTTGTCGAATCAAATTATCATGGACTACTTCACGAATGATGGGCCACAAGGTGGAATTCTCGACGCAAGCGACTACAACCCGGAGAGGAGTATTTTGGATGAAAGTAGTGGAGATGAAGATTTCCGAGAATCTGGAGAGAGACTGGAAAAACCACCTGAAGAACATGAGAAGAAGGCTGAAAATGATGAAAAGGAGAACATGGGTCCCCCAGCAGAGACGCTGATTGAGAGGGCAGAGGTGGTGTTTGAAGAAACGCTGACATGGGAAATTATGATGCCCGTACTGGTGGTGATCCTGACACTAGCACATTGCATTTGGAGCTTGGTGGAAACTGCTGCATTGTGTTTGGAGTTTGGCAACTAGGTAGTGGCAGCGAAAGAATTTGCATCGATGAATATACGTCTACAGCGCTACGAAGAGCCCAGAGTAGTTTCAATCTGTTGCTGCATTCGCGATATATGCTGGACGGGGATATCGCGCGCACTAGGTAGATCGAAGAGTCCACGCACAGCAACACAGAACTGACTTAGCTGGTTGGAGTCTAGACTTTTTAGCACCTCCTGAAACATGGAGTCACAAGTGGGCGATCTGTGGGGTTCTTGCATATCCTCGACTGGGGTTGCCAGTTGAATCTCGTCCTCGTCATCCCATTCGGCCCACGAAACAACTGCCGGACACGTCGAACCGCTATCGGCGGGCTTTGCATTAGCATCATATTGCTGTCGCTGACAGTAAAGATGGGTAATGGCAACAAGCACCTTGTTTGTAACCCGGCTATCGCTCTTGATAGACCGCAACCAAATTTGCAGATAAATATCTAGCAAGGGCATGTAAATTGCGTCTTTTACTCGGACACCTTTTGCCTGCGGAGCACCGAAAGTGTCGTTTAAGCACTGAACAATTTTGTCAGCTTCTTCAACCTCCTCTGTTTGCGAAAGACCGGTCTTTGAGAAGTGTAGAAGCACACGAAGACTTTCCAAAAGCTGAGATTGAGCTTCCGACTTGTTTAGTGTTATCCATCGGAACATATCATCACACCATAGCCACACCAAAGCCATCCGCTCCAGGCAAAGCCACCGAGAACTCCATGATAGGTCGGCTTCACGAGATCGAACACCAATACTTCCATGCTGTTCAATGAGGTATTGCAAAGTGGCGACAATCGCTGGCATGATAGGTACCAGGAAAACACAAATTTGCCGATCAAGAGAACTATCGTTAGGACCGGTTGTTGCCAATAGTGTTCGCAGCTTCATTTCTTCTGGTAGGTTTTTGTGAATCGATCGCAACGCACCGTCTATAAGCCAAGTTATTTGACGTGGTGGATCTGCCGACGCTCCAAAACTAAGGAACGCCATCGCTTTTACTTCCACTTTAGCCGCTGTAGCTTCTGTATCGACGGAGACATGTTGCTCGTTACTTTCCAAGGCCAATATGCCATTCCAAACGATTTTCCAGTCCGCTGTTAACTTTTGCGAGGTAGGGCTCTCAGACCTTTCACCCAATAAAGCCTTACTCTCCTCCAGATAGCGCAAGTGGAGTAAAATATACTTCATGCACGTCCAGCACCATGGTGTTTCTGAAGATGCATTTTCAAGCTGCGTCGACGAGAAAATTTTCAACTGGTCTGTCCAAATCACAAGCCTCATCAAACTAGGAAGAATTTGTCGAGAGATTCTGCGAAGCTCAAACTGGGACGACTCGAAGGCCTCTTTTGTCTGAGTGATGCACCCGCTCAGAACGTGCTGCCAGAATCCGTGACTTGAGGAAGGTAGGTCAATTTGAACCCCATTCTTCTCTATCCAAGCGCTGATAACATCGGCAAGTGACTTGTTCTCATTTTTGCCGCCTTCACCAGTTTCTTGAGCATGTTGACCCCCTTCGTCTGGATTGAACACCCATGTAGCCACCGAAATTCGATCATGCGCCCAAAGAATTGACTGCAAATCAGAAAACGAACCTGGTCGACGCTCGCGAACTTTGGTCAGCTCTGGCTTCCACCTCAACAGCTTGCAGGAATCACTGAGGCTTTCGCCCAGGACGTTAATGAGAACATCAATGCTCAAAAGACGACCCTCTTTTTGTTGCCAACAGAAACTGCTTCCATCTTCTCGCTGCTTAGATAGAGACAATAGCATTTGCACCATCAACTTCAAGGCGGCTTCATCAAAACCTGTAGCCGGATTCGACACTAACTCATCCGGCCCGTGGTTGATACTACTAGTGCTCTTTTTAGCTAGCGCCAACACAACGCTGCTGCTCCTCTGTCGAACACTTGAAGCGATGTGGATAACGTATTTCTCCAACGTTGGAAATACGAACTTCCAGTGTTTAAACAAAAAGCTTGAAGGAAGACACGGCACCATCCGAGCTAACACATCCAGCAATCCTTCAGCTTCGAACGCATCCAAAAGCTCTGATTCGTTGGGATTCTCAGCAGTATCATTCTCCCCCACATTGTCGTTCCGATTCATACGATTCAGCTTGCTGATTACTTCCTGGAAAGTAAGTAGTCGTGTTGGTTCCTCACAAAGGGAAACGTATTCTACCAAACATTGAGCTGCAAGCTGTCGGATACTGATCTGGTCGTGGCGAAGACAGTGATAAATCGCAGGTTTCAGCGTCTGTATAAGACAACGGGGCAATTGAGTCAACGTATGGCGCCCGTTAGACCCAAGATGGTATCTCGTCACTGGAAATTGACGGGCGCCCAATAAGCCTTTGATATCGTCCTTAACCTGAGAAATCTTGGTCTCTTTGTTATCTTCCAATTGATGGTCGGTCGACTCCATTTTGACAGAATGCAAAAGAGTCGATAGCGCCAGCAAAGCGCCTTCCCTCTCGGTCCACGCAGTCACTTGGCTTTTGTCAGCACTAACACTACGGGACCCGATCGCTACGCAGAGTAAACTGTCCATGAACTGCTCAATATGACACTGCGATGAAAACTCGAATGCAATCGCGGCTGCAGTTTTAGCGCAGTCTTTTCGGATAGCAGACCACAAGTCCGTCACACCAAGTAACAACAGGCGAACAGCTTCATCGAAAAATTTGTCCTCACTTTCCACTTTCAATACGTGTAGTGTCTCTTTTGGTTGGGATGACAGTCGGAGTATTTGAAAAGCGAACGCTAAAAAGTGTTGGCGAGCGCGCGGATCTTGCAACCGTTTTACCACTCGACTGAGAGTGGAAACTGTGGCTGAATTCCACTCACTCTTCAGCAGAAATCTACAGAAACAGCAATCACGGCTTAGTTTCCCTCTCAAAAGAACCGAGTTAAACATGCTTAATAACGTACCCATGCAATGTTTCGACATGGTTCTCTAGCTCTGTATGCTGTTGTACTTCACGCCGTTCCCAATTCGCCAAAGTCTGCTGGTCAATGCCTAGAATTGGTTTGATTCCAGCAGAATCAACGGTGACCTTAAATTCCCGCACTATCAAGTAAAGAAGTAGATCCTCCAGCAACGATTGGGAGCTGTTGTGGCCTTCATCATCCCCGTCATGTAGCAGAACTGGAGGTTCACAATTCAAAAGCCCAATGTCGAAGTGGTGCTCAGTAGTTGATTCTTGAACTTTCACTAAGTGACGAAGAGCGTCGCACTCTTCGTCGAAGTTTGCAGCCAAGAGCAAGCGCCGTACCGACGCCATGATCAACTTCGTTCGCGACCCCTGTCTTGGACGGTTTTAGCAAGATCTTCCTCAGAAAACTCAATTTGGACACTGCATTATGGTCGAACCTAATAGTTACTTGTTCGGTGCATTCTCGACGAAGCTCCCATCAACGAACGCCATAGAGTATTATCTGTAATCGTGGTCGACAGATTTTTCTCTGATGGAGTTGCTTTCTGATGATACTTTCATTTCTCTGGTGATACTTTCACTTTCTCTGGTGATAATTTTCACGCACTGATGCATTCAGCTGTGAGTCTCTAGCATCCAAATACTGTCAGGAAAACACAATTCGGGTGTGTCTCTAAGTTAGAGACTCTAACTCAGCTAGACAGCGAAGAAAATGCATTGCTTTGAAGTATAGCCGAGCTTTCATGCATGGTTTAGATGTCCTAGCTTTTTACGGAAGCAGTTGACCGTTTTTGCCTGTTGTACGCGCTGACTTGTACGTACAAAAGCCTTTGCTCCTGTGCTCAAGCACTTTTTTTCTGATCTTGAAATTGATGAAACACAAACGATCGTCTCCCACGACGCATTTTTTTTCCTTTTGCTAACTTGAATTCCAACTAGGTTAGGTAGTCGGCCTGCGTTTAATCTGATTAATCGTCTGCTTTCCACGGGTCTTCCAGCACCCACGTGCTTGATGGTGGGAATTGCCTTCCTTGACGAGCCTTATCCAAAGCGGGGAACTCGGCAGCAATTGTACTCTGCACTTGTTCATTCACGACCTTGTTGCCCTCAGCATTAAAGTGAAGTCCGTCAACGAGAAACGAGTCACGTGTCGACTCGGACATCGCGTTGAAGTACGAGTTCAGGTCGAGCACTGATACACCGAACGATGTGGCGGTTTCCACACAAGCGCGAGCATACTCTTTGGTCATAGCGTTGGAGCGATCTACCCCACCTCCTTTTGTGCCGTGCTGTTCCCTATCAATCTCCTCACGAGCAGAATCGTCGACATGCGGTGGTGTGATCAGCAGGAAATGGGCAGTGGGTGCCGCGACCGATAAACCTCTAACGATCTTCACCAGATTCCCCTTGTACTCTTCAATCGGGACGTCCGTCTCGGAGTAGGTGCCATTTGGAAGAGCAGCATCGTTAGCTCCGAGCCAAACTGTGACGAGTGATGGAGTGGCGTACGCCTGGGTCCAAATTTCGCGTTGAATGAGGGGCACCGCGTCTTTGAGAAACCATTTGGTGTTGCACCCAGAGAGTCCTCGTGTGATGATATCCGCCGATAATGTGTATCGGGACTGCAGCAGCGCGACCCAGCCTTCTGAGGATGGATTGGTCCCCTTCTCAGTGAGAGTCGCCCGTGAGCAACAGAACTGGACGTGATTCGGATTGTATTCCAGCGACGATAGCTACGAAAGCGAGGAAAGCCAACACGTTGCAAATGAAAAGGATAGGCGCTGCCATTGTCTCTGCGGCAAAATCTATTATGCGGATCTGCTCGACGGAGCCAGGGGCTAGAGGTCTACCAACGAGCAAGTGCGAGAAATGGTTTCTATGTATCCAATACGCATTGGAGCCACCAAGTTGGAGGAGCTACAACGACCGAGAAAGGTGTGCCTTTACTGCAACTCACCCAAATCTTATTGTCACAGTAGTCGCACGTCACCAAGTGATTTTTCGATTCCAAGTGAGTCAGGCAGACTTGTCCGGTATACATACAACAAGCGCGAATCTGTTGTAGCCGACGTTAAAGGTTCATGCGAGCATCATTCGTAATTGAGCATGCGAATTGCCGTTCATGGAGCTCCTCACCATATATGGACAGGTTTTGGGGCTAGAGCGTGTCGCTGGCATAGAAGGTCGTGGAAATGCTGATAGTGGGTCACTGGTACCAGTAGTCTACTTCCCAGCTTTGGCGTTCCAAGTTGTGGATGCTTTCGCAGGTTGGCCCAGATCTTGTTACTAGTTAAGTTCTTGAAAATTCTCGTTTTTTAATCCATAAATGGTGTAACATCCATCTCAAATTTCATCCAGGAAGATCGACCATACCAATCACTAAAATGCCACGTGCAATGGCGTGGTCGTGCTGGTTTACCAGTCACTTTCTGTATATTTTTTCAGGATCTGAACCTTTACATGTTAAGTGTTCCCAAAACTGAAGTTGTAGTTATTGGTCCTGGTGTTACAGTGTTCACCCCGCCAAGCCTGTCGCTTCTCGTCGACGGGGCCTGTTCTCGCTGTAACCCGAGATGCTAACTAGACTACACTACTGCTGCTGCTCGCCGTTGACCTGAAAGACGCTCAACGACCCAGCGCATACAAAGCGCATGATGTTGAAGGCCGCGTTTTCGTCCCTGTTTGCCACGAAGCCACAGTGCGGGCACACGAACACGTCCAGATTGCGGAGAGAGAGGTGCAATCGGTTGCAGCGACCACAAGTGCGGCTCGTATACATCTCCGAGCACAGCACCAGGGTCTTGCCGAGGACAGCGCACTTGGCCAGTAGTCGCTGGCGGAACTGAAAGTGGGCGAGCGTCTGCATGTGGGAGTTGAACTTGTGCGTCCACGGGGCACTCCGTAGCAGCATCGACTTGGAGTCGAACGTCGGCAGCACGATCACGTCCGAGTTCTTGCACAGGTATGCCGCAGCTTGGAAGTGCAGGTCCTTGATGTAGTTCTCAAGCTTGTCGCCGCCTCCAAGGAAGAATGTGCTACGCGTTTAGCTCAAGGATGCATCAAGCCGAAGGCGCTGGCGCAGCAGTACCGTCCGATGTCGACGAAGGAAGGCGTTCGACAACACTTCCGAAACAAGAAGAAGCGTGCAAAGCATCTTCAGTGCAATTCGGAGGTATTCGTTGGAGCCTTTGACGACTTCCAGGATGCTGTCGTCTCGTCCGCCGCGCTGTTTGACGCTCTGAAGGAGAAGGGCAAGAAGACAACGTTCCCGGTCATCGGGTTTAAGAGTGTATTTGCGCGGTCCGACTCAATGGCGCTGCGGACAGACCGCTACTTCTTCGTGTCCAAGGATCGCAAATCAGTTCGCTTCCACGAGAAGTTCATGGGCAAGAAATGGATCGAGCTGTCCGAGCCTCTGCCTGAGGTCACCACAATGCTGCGTCTAGTGCGCACCCGTGACAAGGGCTTCTACTTGTGCGTGCCCACCTGCAAGGACTTTGCGCCTACGCTGAGCACTCGCACGAGTGCTATTGATCCAGGTGTCCGATGTTTCATCACATTCTACGATCCCAGCGGCCGAGTATTCAGCATCGCGGACCCCGACAAGAAGATACTCACGCGACTCAAGATTGGGGACGCACTGTGACGCGAGCTGGCGCTGCTAGAGCAGAAGATCGTAGAGCCGCCGTGTCAGGGGAAGGACTGTGCGTGCGAACGGACGAGTGAGGGGCGTGAGGCGGTGAAGAACAAGAAGAGCAAGTGTCGACATCCGTGCCATACAAAGACCAAGGTGGCGAAGAAGAAGACGGCGATAGAATGTGTCGTCATCACTGAACTGTAGGGAAACAAGCGCCTGCGTCAGCAGATCCGTCAGGTTCTTGGCAAGGTGACGCGCATGGTGCACGATATGCACCAGGAGATCTCAAAGTGGCTGTTGCTGAACTACCACGAGGTGCTGCTGCCAACGTTCGAGACCCAGCAGATGGCCGCTCGATATGTCCGAGAAGAGCGTCTGGAACTCACGCCTAAGAGCCTTCTCGCTCCAGCTGAAGAACTCGTGCTTCGGGGACGGAAGCGGAAGCTGTGTCGCCCGACTGTCCGCGCCATGATGACGCTGTCTCACTACAAGTTCAAAAAGATGCTGGAGTACCAGATGCAGCGAACGAGCGGTCGAATGGTGGAAGTGCACGAGGAGTACACGTCCAAGACCTGCTCGGGGTGTGGCCGCATCGACAGGAAGCTCGGCAGCAACAAGGTGTACAGGTGCAAGCACTGCCACCTGGTCCAAGCTCGAGATGTTAACGCAGCACGGAACATCTTCCACAAGAACGTGGGTGTGTCCGTACTGCGCGACCATTTCACCGGTGTTCCTACATCGGGGAGTCCTGCTAGCTCTGCGCTGGCGTAATAGGCCCAACAACTGTAGAACAGCTTAGGACGGAGGCCGTGATGCGATTCGGATAGCCACGGACTTCTAGAGGCAACTACGTTAGGAAAAGATGAGAATGCCCAATACTACCGACATAGCTAAAGTGGCTGCATTTTCTCACGCCTCGTAAGCGCTTCAGCAGCTCTCCAATCCACAACACGTCTCCTCCTCTTCTCTCGTCTGGTTCTGTCTAGGATCGTCGACGACGCTTCAAACGAGTCGAAGTCACTACCGGGAGCTTTAGTTGATGACGTCCACGAGGAAGTCGAAGATGTCCGTGTTCCTGATGGCCGTCTGGATGTCCTCCTTCTGCAGCGTCCGCCGCTTGTTCTTCTCCGAGTAGCCCCACGAGCGCAGCGTCAGCTCCAGGATGAACATCTCGCAGGCCTTGGCGAACAGCACGGGAGCCTCGGCACTGATCATGCGGACGTCCTCGTCCGACTTCATGATGCGCTTGATGCGCGCCAGCGGCAGGTCGTTGTGGTTCTTGAAGTCTGCAACGAATTACAATAAAATAATAATAATCGTCAGCACTTGATAATAATTAGTCTATGTTTCGACCCACAGCACCTTGTTCGCTGCCGACTTCGAGCTGCTCCATCTCCAGCAACTGCTTGGCCCAGAAAGACTTGAGCTGCTGCTCCATCTGCAGCTGGTGCTGGGCCTGCTCGGCCTCCGTCAGTTCCACCACTTGGCCTTCCATTTGTACTACTACTAGTCTGTAGGAATCAATATGAGGAGCTTCGGCGCGCTTGCAACGGGGAGGGCTTGGCGGGGATGTCAACTAGCGCGAAGACCAGCGAAGGAGCGATGAACACGAAGGGCGGACCGACTCGACTCGACTCGTCAGACACTTTTCCAAGAATGCATTCGCCACTTCCGTTTTTGCTTATATGGTGTAATGCACATAGATTAATGGAAACACACCATATCGGGCTGACTTGATGGCTACACTTCTGCACACTTACAACTTGTGCTCATATCTCTCTGACAGGCATCAAAAAGAAAGCGTTATAAGTGCATGACCACAATCGATACACAGCATTTACATACTCGCATATTGGCGCGCAGGTGTTGCAACTGCATCTTCTTCTTGTCGACGGTGGCCATCGGGGGCTGCCGAGGTGACCGATTTAAATGCTCCTCAGTTGGACCTTTTCGAGGCGAAGCAGAGGGTGACAAAGTTCGACGCTCATCCAATTGCAACGTGGATATCTTCTCCGTGACGTTGCTTGGTACGCCAGTATCGACATCACCGTCGTCTTGCTCGCCTGCGTTCCACGGATTGCACTGGTCCATTGCCAAGCTGCTGGTGCTGATTTCGTGATTATTTGCGGTGGGAGGTCTTGGAGTTTTCATACGGGGAGTTTTCGTTCTCCTTGAGGCTGAAGATGCAGATCTGCTCCGTGGTGGTAAAACTCGCACAAGGCTGGTAACTTTAGCGGTAACGGGTTGAGGATGATGTCGGATGGACTGTACTGGTGGTGGTTCCACAATAGCCTCATCGGGGAACCGAGTAAACTGCACCGAAGTGTCGATCACAATCCGCGTGACGGGGTGGACCGAAGTCACGATGATACGCAGAACGTGCCCATACAACTGGGAACACGAGAGAACAGTGTCAGGACCAGATGACTAAAGTGATGCAAAACTAGTAGCACTTACGTCGCTAGGTCGATTAAGACCTGGGAAATACAAGAACGGGTTGAAAAATCGAGATGAGGGCGCTCCTTGGCCATCGAACAACAAACAATTCTCAGCATCCGCCTGACGACGGTTGGAAGTTAGTGGCAAGTGCCAGTCAGAGCAAAAGTTGCGCTATAACTCACCATTAGATCATCCAAAATGACGGTCTTGGCAGGGGCCACGGACGTGTCCGTGAAGGACGCCTGGAAGATCCAACCTGTCAAAGGTTCAGGATGTACCAGTCGCAACTCCAGCAGATAGAAAGACGGATCGTCAGCTTTTGGCGGCGGAGGTGGGCTCTTTTTCTCCGGCACTTCGACTTCCTTTGATCTCGATTGTAGTTGCTCTTTCGGACATGAAAGAAGTGGCGCTTTATCGTCGTGTTGGTGCTCGTCGACGTGCCCTTCGGGGTTTGCTGCAGGTCGCTGACGACAGTTCTTGTGCTTAATTTTCGGTGCATGCTGCGATGTTTCAGCCGTCGTAGGAACAAACCAATTTTTCGGTTCGTGATCCGATCTGTTGGATGAGGCTGATCGACACCGCGCCCGCAAATGTGGTTTACTCTTCTTGTGCTGCAAACCTGCTGATGTCAATGGTCTTTTTGGTGCAGGTAGTGCGTTGTGCACAGCAGCACCGATCGCGTCTGAAGCCCAGCAACACTTAGTGGCATGAGTGCCTACTCAACAGTCAAAGCATGCTTCTTCAACAAACCTGTGTCCTCGCTGACTTGATTATTCACGTTGTCGACTCGTGTTTGAGTCTCAGCACCGTGCTCATGGCGAATATCTTGTCCACTCTTGTCCAGCGACTTGGGTAGGGGTGCCTGTAAAATCGATATTCCACACAATTTAGACTGGGACTCACACGCCTTCGAACAACGTGACCAAGATGTACCTCTTTTCCGGGATGTTTGCTCCAATTCGTAGAAGATTCAATCTCCTATCGTGCAATCTAAAGGATCAGCATATTACAAGTCCAATGTGGGCTGCACCATTCCGAAACGTACATTCCAAGTTTGTAGCTCTGCACACTGCTGTTTAGAATCCATCCACTGGTCCGTCGATCTTTCGCGTTGCTCTCTCCTCCCAGTGCTAGGTCGTGCTGGTGCGTGTATTATTTTCTTGTCAGGCTTTTCTCCACGAGCAGTGTTCGGTTGCGATCGATTTGCTTTGTCCAAGTTAGGAGAGTAACTCTGATTCGATCGAGCCACCACGGCACCCTGAACAGATTTCAACGTAGGAAGAAGAGATGTCGGCTTTTGTGTCTCCACAATTTCGCGAAGCTGCTCGGACGACGCAACTCGAGGTGTGCGAAGATTTTTTGACTTGGACAACATCTTGATGGTCCTGTCCAGCACCTGGAACTTGGCCTCAATGAGGCTACACGACATCTTTTGACGCCTCTGATTGTAAGAACTGTTAGTGCTGAAGCTGCGTAGTGTGGAAAGTGACGAGCGATCTATAAGCAGAAGTTCAACCTTGATATTTTTGTTCCTTTTTGTTGTCAGTGGTGATGTGGAAACTATTTCACCTCGTCGGCGAGTACGTTAATGACTCTCAGCTAGGCCGGACGTGTCGAACATGGTGCCTTCTCTTGGGGCAGATTGTCTGTCGAATCATCAATACTGCAGTGAATACCGAAGCTGCTCGAGAAACTCAGGATCGGCCTTTTTGAGTGAGCTCCGTCAGCTTCACAACTCTGAGCACTTGAAGCTGCTTCCCAACGGGGTTGTCTCCGCCAGGTCGCCCGTGCTTGATTTTCGACGAGGAAGGAAACGAGCAACTCCTTTTGTGTCACTCCCTCTTCTGGTAATGTGTTCGTTCGACCAATATTGTTCGCGCATGACAGCGGCATTGAATCATCCTGTCGCAATCATGTTTGAGTTAGAATCTATAGCAACATATCAAGGTATTATGACACCCACCGCAGCAATGGCATTGACGTCGGCACCATACAGGACGAGCAGATAAGCGACGGGATACAGGTTTTTGGCGCAGGCGACATGCAAAGCGGTATACAAGTCTGACTTCCTTTGCCAGTTGACATCGACACCAGCATTCAGCAAAAACCGGATGAGGGGTTGCACAGCATCAGCACTCTGTAAACTGTCAACGCTCTCGATGACTCCATGCAAGACATCGCGCATGCAGCTCTGCTGCAGATCAAAGCCGTTCGACAGCATGAGCCGCAGGATATCCAGCCTCTTCGAGTTGCAGGCCTCTCGAAACATGCGCACAGTGTAAAATATCAGCACTTGACCCTGGCAACCAGACCAGCACTTATTAAGTCTTCATGATATCTGGAAGATTAATCAAAGCATCATACCTCTTCTAGATGCTCAGCTGCACACTGAAGTGCTCGCAGATTCCCTTCGCGTACGAAGTCGACTAGCAGCTTCCCGTTGGCCATCAGATTGGTGGCAGATTCTGGGTCTCGTTCCCTCAACTTCTCTAGCCGCTTTATCTCGTCCATCGGACTCCCAACGCAACGGAACGACATGGTGCTCGTTCTTCGGATTTGGTGTGGCCCTCCAGCTTGAGTCCAAGGAGTCGTCGTTGGATCCAACGCGTTCCCTCATTTTGGGTGATGCAGACAGCAACATAAGTCAACGACACTTCAACATCTCGGCTGGCGAAGGAGTTCCCGTTTGGCGTAGTGAAACCACGCATCAGCATTTTTGTTGATCAGCCATGATGTACTTTTAATTTCGTGGTACTGCGTCAAGTTCAACACGGTGCTTTCGATATCCGCAAAGGGAAACTAGGCCCCGCTGGATAAAGCTCACCTCGGACCCACATCGATAGCGTTATCATTGAAGAGCACTGCTACCACGCGCAGTGGGCGCAACTCCAGCCCCGAGTGCTATTCATCTCGTCAGTTCCCAATTTCCTTTGGCAGCGCACCGCGACAAATCCAAAGATGAAAGACTTCGAGCAAGGTTACGACTTGCACGCTTCTCCCAAGCCCGGCAGTGTTCAAGGCGTTGATGACAAGTCACCCCCGTCTCACCCGTCGATTTGGCTGCTGTTGGCAATCTCCATGCCCCGAATGGCGATTCAAATGGCCTGGGCAGCTCAATGGGCTGCTCTTGGACCATACCTGTCCACGATGCTGCCTCGATATGCTGTCCAAATCACGCAATTCATTGGCCCTATCGCCGGTGTGCTCGTCGCTCCAAGTGTCGGCGTCTTCAGTGACCGAAGTACCATGAAAATGGGTCGTCGCCGACCGTTCCTCATCGTTGCTGGAGTTTTGAGCATCGTGTGCTGGATCGCGATGGGGTACACGCGTGAAATGGGCGAAGCACTCGGCGATCATGGTGACGGGACGAATGGTGAAGAAACTAATCGCACGTGGACGTCGATCCTCACCGTGTTCTTCTACCTCTGGATGGACATCACCGTCAACGTCGTGCAGACTCCGGCTATGCTTTTGGTCGCTGATTTCGCTGGTGATCGTCAGACCACCGGTGCTGCTCTAGGCCAGGCATGGGCTACGCTTGGAGCGATCCTCATTGCTGGCTACATTGAATTCTTCGGAGCAGCGTACAAGTCGCTCCACTGGTTCATGGGTATGTTGTCGGTGACAATGTTCTTCTGCGTTAGCGTCGCTGTGATCTTCGCGAAAGAAACTCCATTGCCTCCAAGTGCAGTGGATGGTGTGTCATCGTGTACTCGCATCAAACACGCGTTTGCTTCAGTATATCATGGTATCCGCACACTCCCTGCGGTCCTCGCGGTATACTGGGTCGCCTTCTTCTTTGTCCAGTACGGGTATACTGCGTACAACGGCAACAAGGGCCAATTCTTTGGTTTGGAGGTATACGGTGGAGAGTCCGAAAACGCTGACAGCTGCAACCCATGCAGTGCCGAGCAGGACGCCTACAATCACGGAGTTAGCGTTGCTGGTGGTCGTGCCGATCTTCTTTACAATGTTGTTGGCTACGTGTAGGCTTGGGCCATGCCGTTCATGGTCCACAAGATCGGCGTGAAGTGGGTTCTCACGATCTCCACAGTTCCGCAAGTGCTCTTCACGGCTATGGCGTGGGTCAGCAGCCCTGGCTTCGACGTCTTCGTGGTGGCCATGTCAGGGATCACACACGCCGTGTGGTTTGCACTCGTCGTGCCTGTGATCATCCACGTGTTTGGCGAAGAAGAGGAGATCGGCGTCTTCGTGGGAGCTCTGAACTCTGCCAACTGCTTCGGACAATTGCTCAACTTCGCTATTGGCACGGGGCTGGTGCAAACGTCGCTTGGGTACAAGCTGCCGGTATTCATCGGAGGCCTCGCCAGCATCCTGGGCTTCCTCACCTATCTTGGTGTTCTTCAAAATGAAGATGTACACTATGTAAGGAAACTGGTATGCAGAGGTAGCGTCCATAATGTTTTCAGTCAGTTTGTGATCGACGTAAATCCCTCTCTGTTGTTTTCGTAATTTCACCGAGGGCTTGATGAGCTCACTTTGGTCACGCTTTATGTACTTCTAGCTTTAATCAGGTCCATCATTGATGTGTGGTTCCTGCCTTGACGTTGACGTTGAAGCAAGTTTAATCTCACTGCGCGAAAGAGATTGCGTACATCCACGCTACAATCGGCATCAGTTGTGTACATGTACAAAGGTTTCTGCATCCTTTCAAAAGCGGCTTGAGCCAACTGGAGCATGAGCTTGAAGTTTCCTTCGCACGTAAATCCAGTTTCTACAGCACTGGAATCGGCAAGTGCTTGATAGGCGCAGTACCGCCCTTAATCCCTTCAACCAGACGAATCAGATGAAACACGTGAGCATCGACGCATGCATCTTGGCAACGCTGCTGTCAACACAATTAACTCAATCTGACTGTCGAGTTCTCCATGGTGTGCTCCTTCAAAGTTGTCAAAAAAAAGTGAAGACGACGTTTAAGAAATTAACATTGCACACCCACTCGCATTGCCGTAACGCACAGCCCCACCTGGACGCGGTGCTGGCAGAGGCAACGCAAAGTCTCAAATCGACGGAGATTACATTTGGACTGCCGCGGTTCATCCCCTCGTGTTAGCAAGTTCAAGGTTGGGGTACCGCGCGACCTGTGTAGATTTGAAGCAAAGTGCTCGTTCGCCTTGATGACGCCCGTTCAAAGTGCTGTGCACAAGTGATAACTATCGGAGACCAACGTGTACTAGTCTGTAAGGTTGTGTTTTGAACTTCTTATCACGAAACTCGTTTGTCCATCTTGGAGTTCAGTGTGCCACCGCACTGCCGCCGTGCTGGCTTCCTGAAGTGTAGAGATCGCTGGCTGAAGTCGCACCCAGCCCATCTGCACCGAAGCACCAGCAGAAGCTTTGCAGTCTGTGGGCTGTTGCTCGCGCTGTTTGGGCCTTCGTTCTGGCTGTTTTTTCGCCTGCAGCGGATGGTTACAGCCTCGTGGGGATAGCCAAATGGGATGGCAGCGTCACCCTGTCGAGTTGCTCGACCGCCATGTTCAAGCTGGCAAAGCACCAGCCAGTTGGCAGGGTTAACTCAAGAGAGGCCTTTCTCATTCTACAACTTGCGCTCTTGGGCCCATTCCAGTTCAACGAGACTTGTCCATCATGGCTGACGTCGAGAAAGGTTACGACCTCCAAAACTCCCCCAAGCCCGGGACCACGAAGGAAGGCGGCGACGACCAGGCCCCACTCTCTCATCCGCCGATCTGGCTGCTGCTAGCAGTGTCAATGCCGCGTATGGCTATCAACATGGCTTGGTCTGCTCAATGGGCTGCACTCGGTCCGTACCTGTCGACAATGCTGCCCAACTTCGCCGTCCAAGTCACGCAGTTCATCGGTCCCATCGTCGGTGTGTTGGTCGGTCCCAGCATCGGCGTTCTCAGTGACCGCAGCACCGCAAAGTCCGGTCGTCGTCGCCCGTTCCTCATCGTCGCTGGAGTGCTCAGCATCATCTGCTGGATTGCCATGAGCTACACGCGCAATATGGGTGAAGCTCTTGGCGACCACGGCGACGGCACCGACGGTCAACCAACCGACCGCACGTGGACGTCGATCCTCACCGTGTTCTTCTACCTCTGGATGGACATCACCGTCAACGTCGTGCAGACTCCGGCTATGCTTTTGGTCGCTGATTTTGCTGGAGACCGTCAGACCACCGGTGCTGCTCTAGGCCAGGCGTGGTCGACGTTGGGATCGATCCTTGTCGCTGGATACATTGAGTTCTTTGGAGCTGCACACAAGACTTTGCATGAGTTCATGTGGATGTTGTCGGGTACAATGTTCATCTGCATCACTGTCGCTGTGGTGTTCGCCAAGGAGACACCGCTGGACCCAAGCAAGGTCGACGCTGTGTCGACGTGGAAGCGCATCGGCCACGCTTTCGCTTCTGTCTACCACGGAATCCGCACGCTTCCTGGGGTGCTGGCCGTCTACGGAGTCTGCTTCTTCTTCGTCCAGTACGGCTACACGGCGTACAACGGCAACAAGGGTCAGTTCTTTGGTCTTGAAGTGTACGATGGCTCGGCTGAGAACGCCGATACTTGCAACCCATGCACACCCGAACAGGATGCCTACAACCACGGCGTCAGCATCGCCGGTGGCCGCGCTGATCTGCTTTTCAACATTGTCGGATACATTTACTCGTGGACGCTGCCGTACCTGGTGCACAAGTTCGGCGTGAAGTGGGTCTTGACGCTATCGACCATTCCGCAGATGCTCCTGATGGTCATGGCGTGGACGAGCAGCGTGTCGCTCAACGTACTCATCGTAGCGATCACCAGTATCACGCAGGCCGTGTGGTTCGCACTTATCGTGCCTGTCATCATCCACGTCTTTGGCGAGGACGAGGAGATCGGCATCTACGTCGGCGCTCTCAACTCAGCGAACTGCTTCGGTCAGCTGCTGAACTTCGCCATCGGTTCCGGTCTGGTCGAGACCTCTCTAGGCTACAAGCTACCAGTCTTCCTCGGTGGGGTTATGTCTGCGCTGGGCTTTATTACGGCTCTGCTCTTCTTCAAGATGAAGATGTACTCGATGTAAGTTTCTTCACCAGTGTACATGTAATATATCGGCAAAACAACCAAAACGCCGTTCACGCGAAATTCCCTGGCTCAGCTACCTCTTCAACTTTTTTCTTCTTCTTCTTGCGTGGGGTTTTCCAGGTAGTTCTCCGATCGGCATCACTCGTTGAGCCTTGCCCTGGTCAAGACGCTCAGTTGGAGTTGCGTCGGCTTCAACATCAACTGGAACATTTGAATCCTTGCGGTCGCTTGGTGCCACCTCGACCTTGCTGCATGTAGATCCCTCAACGAGGGACCCTCATCGTCTTCGACAAGTCCCTTCTTCTCTTCCCTCCGACGCAGTTTCCTTTCCAACTTCCCCATCGCGACACTTGTAAGCACTTGTCTAAAGCTCTCCCTGAACGAGACCAACCAACAAAATGTTTTCTGTAAGCAGACAACGATGCGTGGTCGTTGCTTGCTGCCCCACTTCACCAATACTCGGTAATCAGAAAAAATGTTATAATCTTGAAGACGATGCATCAAACGAACTACTACGCTGTGGTTGGCCTAGGCTTTTAGTGATGTCTTGACGAGGCGAAGTCGTTGCTTTCAAGTCTCCGACAGAGCCCTGAAAACTAGACGTTTCCGATCCAGCAAGCAAATCCTGCAGTTCCTACAAGGAATACATCTTGATCTTGAGCAGGAAAACAGTAATCGCAATACCCAGCGCAGACATCACCCCGCCGATGAAAATTGGCAACTTGTAGCCCATAGAAGTTCCGACGACGCTAGCTCCGATGAGAAAGTTGAGGAGCTGGCCGAGACAATTAGCCGCGTTGAAGACTCCCACATTGACGCCGATATCGGCGTCGTGTCCGAGCACGTGAACTATCGCAGGCACGTTTAGTGCGAAGACGGTGGTGATTGTGACTGTGGTGAGGACCACGATGATCACGTCGACGGATACGGTGGTGGTGAACGCCACTACCATCAGCAGAGATTGAGGGACGAGCGAAACTGTGAGGACCCACTTGGCGCCGAATTTCTGCACGAGCCACGGCATGACCCACGCATAAGCGTATCCAACTAGACTGAACATGAGATCCGTCGATCCGCCAGCCACTCGGACACCATGGTTGTACGCGTCTTGAGCCTCTGTGCATTCCGGTTCGCAGATGTTGGCACCCGCTGGGCTGCCACCGTAGACGACGATGCCGAAGAACTGTCCCTTGTTGCCGTTGTAGGCTGAATATCCGTACATAACGCAGAAGACCACGAGGCAGTAGATGGCTAGCTGACCCGGAAGTGTCATGAATCCCGTGTAGACGGATCCAAAGGCGTGCTTGACTTCCAGCCAGACCGATCCCTTGTGTTGATCCGATTTCTCGCGCAGTCTCTCTTGGCTGAAGAAGCACGCGACCGCAACCGTGACAATCATTACCACTGAGAGCATGAAGAGGAACCAACGCAACGTTAGATGAGCCGCACCAAACAGGTAAATGTAGCCCGAAACCATGACCGATCCCAGCAACGACCAACCCTGACCGAGTGCCGCGCCAAGTGTCTGGCGTTCACCCGCAAAGTCGGAGATCAATAGATACAGAGGCGTCTGGACAACATTCACGGTGATGTCCATCCAAATGTAGAAGAAGATCGCGAAAAACACTGTCCAGAAGCGGTGGGTCTCTTCTCCTTTCCTCCCATTGCCCGTGTCGCCCAACGCATCGCCGATCTGACGGGTGTACCCCATCGCAGTCCAGCAAATGGCACTAGCGACTGCGCCGTACATGAGGAACGGTCGACGGCGTCCCCACTTGCTGGTGCTTCGATCACTGAATGCACCGACAACCGGAGCCACCAGGATGCCGGTGACTGGGCCGATGATCTGCGCGAGTTGCACGGCGTACTTGGGCATCATGGTGCCGAGGTAAGGGCCAAGTGCAGACCATTGAGCCGTCCACGCCATCCGAATGGCCATCCGAGGCATGGAGATCAACAAAAGTTGAGGGATCGAGGCACTAACGATCGACTTGCGTCGTTCACCTTTGTAAGTCGGCGATTCTTGCATACCATAGCTGCCGGATTCGAGTTCTTTGGGGGTGGCCTCCATCATATCCATAATGGCACAGCGCTTCCTGCCGGGATCAGAGTAGGTCGAGACGACGCCAATTCAAGAATGAGAAGAACGAAGAGACCAGACCATGCGTCACGTAACGCATGCGCTGGAACGAATCCGTCCACGTATCGTTTTAGCCGCGGCAAAATTACTTCGCTGTCGGTCGAATCATATAAACCCGGCAAAAACAACGAGTAGCAGCAGCGGTTGACATACCCAGAGCGGCCAACATAAGCATGAATGCCGAGATGTCGTAGATTACCTCAGGGACCGCGACGTTTGAATACCGGTTCGAGTAGATGAAGACGAGTTTTCGCACACTATTCTTGAGTGTTTGGCGCTCCAGCGCTTCCGCTTCCATGCACATAGCGTTACTAGCGTTCTTGCCTCTATCAAAATGTTCCCACACAACCGGGCCATTTGATCTCCCTTCACGACCGCTTGCTGCATGAGAAGCGTCATACGGTGCCCTGAAGCAGCTTCAGTGCACTGCTCTCTAAACCTAAACGGTGTCACCTCCGCAGAGAATGCAGCCTTATTATCTGCGAAAAGGTGCATGTAGTTATAGTTTTCGCGTGGATATTTGTGGCGAAAACAAATAGTACCGTCGTTTCACCGGGAAAGAGGACGGTGAAAGCCTACCGTTTGAGTTAGCGCAGCGTCAAGTGATAAGGCAAGTTCAATTTTTCATGGTCTGGTCTGGTTCAGTTAGCAGTGATAAGCCACCACTGAACATTTGAATCGAGTTGCTGACAACCTGTTCCAGCTGTAGATGATGCAGTAGCACCCGCACAACTCGGTCAAGAATCTGAGAACAACCCCAAGCCAACGAGAACGTCGCGGAACACAGACACCGAATATGCAATACCTTGTCTGTGCCATCATTTTGAGAGTGCGATCCAAAGCTTTAATTTACCCTAATCTTTTAAAAAAGAAAGATCCCCCACTTCAACTTCAACAACTACAGCCTGCACTACCAAAGCTCTTTCTTTATTTTTTTTTACTTTTGATTCACTCTTCATCTTCTTGATGAACTTGCTACGTATTCTCTCCTCATCGCCAGACAGAGGAAACGAGCTCGAAAAAGGAAAAGCAATACAGACACACGATCCACCACTCCACAGTCCCGGCAACGCTTAATCGTCGCCCTCAACGTCCGGGTCAACGATCTGGCGCAAAGCGTTCGGCACAAAGTCGAAGGCGGCACTGTCCGACACCGCGTACGGCTCGATGAGGCTGGTGCCATCGTCGTGAGCAGCCGCCTCGAGCGCGTCGCACGCCTCCAGGAACGTCATGGCGTTCAGCTCATCGTACGTGAGTTTGGTCGCTTCCATGAACTTCTGGATACGGAAGTTGCGCGCCAGCTTGTTCACCGTGATGTTGTCGGGCGACTGCACCAACTCCGTGTCCACGATGTTGATGCCGATCTCCGTGTCGCTCGTCATGCTGCGGCGGTTCCAGTTGGCCGACCCCAGCGACACGTACACGTCGTCGACGATCACGAGCTTGCTGTGGATGTACAGCTCCTTGGACTCCTTCGTCGAGTATAGATGGAACTTGTCCGGGAACGCCTTCTGAATTGGCGCCACCATGTCATACAAGTACTTGGCGTAGCCCGTGTAGCCAGCCTCAACCGTGCGCTGCACGATGACAATGAGGCGTTCAATGCTGGGCATCATGTCCAAGATGGCCTCCAGCAGCTCCGGCACCAGGATGAAGTACTGGTCCTGGATAAAAATGTAGTTTTGCGCGTTGCGGATGGCCTTGATACGCGCGTGGAAGATGGACTGTTCGCCCTGCGGCGCGAAGCCGTAGTGGTCGTAGTCCGGGCTGAAGGTGCGGCACAGCTGTACAGCGTGGGTGCCGTCGTCCGGGATGTCAAGAGGGATCTCTCCATCCTCCACAGGGGGCAAAGAGGAAAAGTCTGGGTTCTCAAAGTCGAGGAGGTCATCCATCATGTCCAGCGACGGCTTGGGATCAGCGTTCCAGCGGTCCAGGAAGTTGCAGGCTACGTCCTTCGTGGCAGGACCCACGATACGGGCGTGAGCGTCCAGCCAGCCGTTCCACAGACACTTGATGCCGGTGCGTTCACGAAGGTCGGCCTGGTCGTGCTCCAGCGTATCCCAACGATCATTAGTCAAGTCCACGCCACCGACGTAGGCAACGAGGTCACGGCCCTTGCGGACGATCACCGACTTCTGGTGGTGCGACGACGTGGCGTGCGGCAAACGGTCGTCGTACACGAAGCGTGCAGGGCCGTACTGCTCCGGAGGCGGCAGAGCGTTGATGAGGTCGCGCACCTCGTGGTTCTGGGCGCGCTCCGTGATGTTGGACCAGACGAGCATGCGCCAATCAGCGCCGCGCTTGACGGCAGCTTCAGCCAAGTCGCAGAGCTTCGTGTCGGGCTCGTCCGGCTTAAAAGGCACGTTGCAGGTACCCCATCCGGTCAGGTACACGAGGTCTCCGCGACGGACCTCCATCATGTCGTCGGCCACGTCGTTGAAGTAGCCGGCGGAGGCAGCGTAGAGCTTGACGCGGTTGCCCTTGGAGTACAAGTGCATGCCCTCGCGTCTGTAGCCGTCGCGGGAGGTCGTCATCTCCTCTTCGGTGAGGAACCAGCGAGAGGGCTCGAGATAAGGCTGGTCGAAGGGCGCAGTGGCCGGCTTCTCCGGCTTCTTCTCCTTCTGGAAGGGGTCGACGATGAAGTGGAAGGCGCGGCTTAGTCCGTCCATGACTGCAGGGAGAGCAAGGAGAGCGAGGCTTGGGCTGGAGGCGGCAGAAACTGGAATGAGGGGATCTTCGGGCTTTATCGATCTGGCTGATATATTATCTTGTCGTTCACCACTCAATAGGGTTAAAGCTCCCAATACAAAAACTAGTATTAAAAATATGCACTTTGCAGCTGCGCTTCTGGTGGCCTTCGCAGGCCTGCCTGCTTGAGGCGAGCGGGCCGCCGAATGGTGTGATTGATTCCCTCTGCTGGTAAGCTGCTGGTAGTTTGCTGGTAGTTTACCCACCTTTGGCATCCACCGAAGTTTTTTTCCTCAAATATAAGAAACAAGTTCCCGGCGATTCTTCATTCTTCATTTTTCCATCTAAACACAATGAAGCGCAGCTCCACGGCACCGGTGACGATCATCGAGAGTGGCGAAAGCTCCGTGTTGCGTTCTTGGATCACCCTCTTGACCATTTGTTGGGCTCGTAGATGTAGTACACTGCCAGGTAGAACAGGGACAAAGCGACCCCCACACTGTTGGTGGCCACGGCCGTCTACAACATGCAGTTTTGCCGGCGAAAGTTTGCAAGTCCGTCATCGAACACTAGCACTGGAATGCCATCGACCCCGTGGGGTTCACTTGCAACGGCGGAGGCCGAAGAATACTCACAGCACAATCTACAGACGGATAATGTGCATCAAGCCAACTTGTTCGGAGCAGGATAGTGTTGCGGTCGTCAAACTCGCGTTGCTCACTCACTGAGACCACCAGCTTCGGTAACCATAGAGCTCTTTTCGCCGACTTTGACCACCAGCTTCCACGATCACTTGGCACACCTCAATGCTGCAGCTTTAACAAATGGCGAAAACCGTACTTGCGTATGACATGGTTTCTTCCCCTGTCTGAGTCCTCTGGCAAGACACGATCGTTCCCATCCTTTGGACGCCGAAGGTGGCCTGTGACCGGTTGTCCTGTGACTGGCAAATAACGGAGTCGCTGAGTTTTGGTCTCAGACTGGGGTCGAGCTGCCGGTTGGCGAGTGAGTGGCAATGCGTTGGTATTGGCACTCGCATGGTTGGCAATGCGTTGTAGTTGTGTAACTCGTGCTTACTCTTGAAAAATATTGACCTCATTATACTGCCGAGTTGGCGGCACTGGACTCGAGTCCTCTGGCAAAACTCGCTCGCTTCCGTACTCCTCCGGGTCCTCCTCCTTTGGAGGATGTGCATCGAGCCATTCAGGTGTCAGCAAAGCGCAATCGCCCTCCAGTTCCAGGTCAAACTCTTGCTTGAAGACGCCAACTGCAAAAGAAGCAAAAGAAAACCAAAAGTTAGCGCATATTCCGAGGCCACAAACATGCCTATCTTGATTTCCTTGAGCTCAGGGTTTTTGATCAGCGCGACGATCTTCTGTTTGCCGTTGTTGTCGAACCAATAGTCAGGGACTGCCAGCTTCAACCGCTTCTTGACTTCAGGTCTCAAGTGCTTGAAGGTAGAAATAGGGATCCCCGCGTCCTTCGCGGCTTGGCTCAGGTCTTTGTTCGTGTATACAAGTGGCGGCAGGTGCTGAGCGATCTCGATGACGGCCTTCGATATGGGCCACTTAGATGGGCGGCCCTTCGGCTTGTCCCTGACGCCCTCGCCGTTCTCGACGCGCTTCGCCCACATCGCAGCACTCTTTTTGCTGCATCCGCCGCCGGCCTTGGTAATGTCTTCCCAGCTATCGCCGTTAGCCTTGGCAGCGGCGATAGCTGTGCGCTTGGTCATCGGGATGCGCTTCCCTCCCGTTGTCGACTTGCTCGTCCATTTGGCAGGCTTGGTTGTTAGAGAGGACGGCAACGTTGGCGTGAGCGCAGACGCACCAGCCATATTTCTAACGTCTCTTAGAGTTGAAGGAAGGATGGGACGCGCAGCGGTGGTCGCTGGAGCTGGCGATCGTACAGCTTGCTGCAGCAGGTTACGACCCAGCACCGCACTGGGCGATGCACCACCTGTGCTAGATAGGTGAGGCGGCGACAGCTGCTCCATTTCCCGTATGCTTGTCGGAAAAATCGACAGTGCGTCCTTTGCCGGAGAATGATCGATAAGTGCGTCGAGTGCGCCATCGGAGTTCATGTTTTCCGAGTCGCCGTAGCATTCCGCAATGATCGCGTCCACGCTTGACTGGGGTGAGTACCCTTGACCACCTTTCACAATCCAATCCAGCCGCCGAATCGTTCTCGCTTGTTTTGCTAGTCTCTTTCGCAGGTCCTGGTTTTCTTGCTGAAGGTTCTTGGCCTCTGCTCGAAGGTCAGCTAGTAAACAGCGTTGGCGAAGATCACGCAGTCGAAGTTCCGATGGTGTTGAGGGATATTCCGCATCTAGGGCTCGAAGCGCCTTGAAGGCAACGATCTTCTCCTTGCTATTGAAAGCGAAAACCTCCTCGTGCTTGTGGAATAGCGCGTCTTCCATGCGTAGTTGATAGTTGATCAGGAGTTGAATCAGGAACCGCTCGGCCGTGCGCACCAGGTCCTCAGGGGAGCAGCAGCAGGCTTAGCCGCCTTGGGCTTGGTGACCATGACGACCAGGAAGTCATTCTCCTTCACATTGTACTCGGCCAGTGTGCTGCCGTCTTGGAGCACTTTTCCTGCGAGGATGAGCTTCTGCTGAGCCACGGGGAACGTCTGGAGCTCCTCGATCTTCTGCTTCACGGAGGAGACCTGCCCTCTGTCGAGCAGGGTCGACGAGGAGAGGATGAGGTGGACAAGTACCGCGTCCGTGAGCTCTGCGTCTAGGAAAGCTCCGTGTCCATCGTTGTCTCCAAGCAAAGGCGGCGCGCATTGAAAACGCGAGCGAGCAACTCGATTCCGCGCTGATCCAAGCTGGATGCATGCATGTTCAAAATGGTCAAAACAATGCAAATTGAAAGCAAGCAAGTGTAGTTGTACAAACCCAAAGATTGGCAAACAAACAAACAAACAGATCCTCTTGAGATGCAGAAAGCGCTCTTCTTCTTGCTAGACACTAAGTGCTGGTCACGACCGAATGAGAAACAGGCGCCACTGTTTTGACAAGCTGGCCAGCTTGGCAAGCTGCCCAAAAGGTTGCCTCGAGTTCCTTGGCTCGTTCTCGGTCGGTCATTGGCGTGCAGCACTCCGTGTTTCTCGGCATGTGATTTCCCGTTTCGCCCAGCGCTGCAGCGGAGAGGTTGAAGGACCCCTCGATGATGATGCAGCCATCAATGATCCACACCTTTGAGTACTCCTTCGCAGAGTCGTTCGGAACATACACCTCGAAATTCCCCCACAGCAAGTACTCGTAGACATCGTGACAGTGCCTATTCCACATCGTCTTTTTGTCCGCCAAGATCACCACCCGGACTCCTTTTGCCTTGGCCTCCGCCAGCTTAATGGCAAGCTCCTTTAGTGTAAAGTAGAACGCCGATATGAAGATGGTATACTGAGCACCACCGACATACTTGAACAGCATTTGTTTCAATCCAGTTGTCCGGCCGAAATACGACTTGTGCCTTTCATGGTGACGGAGACGGATCTCTGCCAGGATCTGTCGACGATTCACAGCAAAGACCCGCGCCTCCTTGCACAGCGCGGCGATGTCGGCGGCGTCGCAAACGTCCGCCTCCTTCCCCAGCTTCTGGAGAGCGGACAGCTCAAAGCGATCCGCCAGCTCTAGGATAGACGCCGCCTTCGGGCCGCACCTTGGCTTGGGCGTTCCCCTCGCGTCGAAGCGCCTCTTGACCACGACCACGGAGCAGCCGTAGCGTCGCCTCACTTGGTGCCTGTCTTTCTTCGTGAGCTCGCCAGTGTGCAGCGCCGCGCTCCGATTTCCTGGAGTCAGGCGAGCACCTCCTCGGTGGACGGGTTGTTCGCGCCTCGCTTCTTGGACTCCAAACGAAGACGGAGCTCTGGCCGCCTCCGAGTGAGCTTTTCTCCTGGTGAGTACGTCTTCTCATTCAGCTTCCTGTTACCCCCAACTTTGCCAGGCACGTTTCAGCTCCGGGACCGTGATAGTGCCATGTAGCATGACATTTGTGCCCAAATCTCGTACGAACTGGTCGCTCGGCAACCGGTGCAAGGAGCTTTCCGAATGGACTTGGAAGTCAAGCGCGCACTTGAGGTGCTTCCAGTTCCGACTGAGCACATTCTTCGCCCTCTTGCCTTCTCGAAAACCAGTGAAGTCAAAAATCTGGCGCTGTTCCGAAAGGGGACATGCGAACTTGCCAGCTACGTGGACCGGGACGCGTTCGTCCCCGGTATCGTGGCGGGCGAGACCGTAGAAAGGATGTTGTCCCTCGACTTGGAGGAAAAGAAGGCGGAATATGCCGTACAACCACCGACGGACTCTCAGCTCGTCAGCTGGAGCTACTGCCTAGAACTGTGCTGCAAGTTCTTGTTGAGCCCCAGCATCCGCCTGGAGTTTACCGTGGCGATCGTCCACGAAAACTGCACGCTGACGCACGCTGGACCAGCACCGGCGGCAGGCGAATACCAGGCGATGAAACAACCAGCAGACTCGAAAGTGAAGAAAGTGAAATGAGGTTGCAACATCAAGGACCCAAATGAGCTGAGGTGATGACCAACGAACTCGAGCATCGATCACTACGAAAACAAAATGCCCCCGTCAAGGTATGGAACATCGTTATATACTAGGGCAGCAGTTGTAATCTGGCTCATTGTTGAATGACGTTGTGTTGAGTTGAATGAATGTAGAAGTCGTTGGTGGTCATTGTGCGTTTGTGAAGACTCGAGGGGCTCTAGTAGGACTACTACGGCGATTGGAAACCATCACCACGACCTTGGTTCCGTTCGAGGCGAGGCAAATTGCAGAGTGGTGAACGAATCCGTCGATCGGAGCGCAATGATATCTACTTCCACGAAACCCAAGCGGAGTCACCAAGATCTCCAAGCATCGTCAATTCCTTCGCCCGACATTGCCAGTTTTTATATCGCCACGCGATGGAACTGGGTGTTGACAACGAGCTGCCACTCCAGCAGCAACGTGCAAAGGGGTCCTAGTCAATACAGACCACATTACCCCACAGCCGCAAAATCCTTTTGTTTTCCACTATCACTTACGTCCACTTGCCACTCTTGACGTTGTTGTCAATCTTGCTGGGATTCTCGAACGGCGTCGCCATGATCGTCTTGCGTGAGTTCTCTCCAAAGCAGATTTTTCGCGAATGAATATCTTTTTTTTTGCAGCGTGCATCTACATGTAGATACGCTGTTGTGAGCAGATCCACGCGCTTGCGAATCGTGTGACTGATTTCCGCTGCTGGTGACGAGCAAAAAGTCGCCTCCCCGCAAGAAGCAACGGCAGCCCACCATTGAGGCAACGACTGAGTCTGAGCACATGAAGATCACCCGAAAGGTTCTTCCTCTGCTGCGGAAGCAGGCCACCATCGACTACGCCGACGTCGGCCGACACTGTCAGCCTCCGCGTGACGTTAAGACCGTCAAGAAGATCGTTGAGAGATATAAGCGCGGCGAGGCCTGGGCTGACGCAGTCTTGCAATGGGGCAAGGCACGCAATCCTGCCCATGAACCCATTCGCGTACACCGCCGAGTCCAAGACCTGCGTGTAGCGGATCCAAAGATCAACGACCGCGGTTGCGCGCGCGCTCAGCAGCTCGGATCCTCAAGCCGTCGCAGTATCAGCCACCACTGTTCGTTGTACTGCGGCTGAGGTCAATCTGAGCGACGCCAGTTCCTTTTCCTTGGACGCGAGTGCCAACAGGTTGCAAATCATAGTTCAATCCTAGCGTCGCCAAGGTGGTCTGAAACAGGGCTCGGATCCATGGCCTGCCCACCGACTTCTTGCGTTTCTTGCTGCCATCCTGCTCACTAGCACTCGTCAGCTCCAATGCCGAATCCTCACGTTGCTCGTCTCCGTCCGTCTCCGTAGTCCTGGCCTGCTTCTTGCTGTCTTTCTTGTTTGCAATCTTCCACAGCCTGTCGAACTCTTCCTCAAAGATGGCCACTAAATCATATCAAAAGTTAGTATTCTCAACTTTCCTTCGAGCTTGAAGCAACGTATAATACCGATTGGTCCAGTGAGGACCACCGCACACTCATAGTTGGGCCCATCCGTGCCATGTCCGCTCCAGTTCTGCGAGCCGATGACTAGGATCTGTCGACAGAGATGGAAGTCGTTAGAGATGACCGGGAAGCCTCACATAGTGGGGGATCAAACCTCGCCATCGAAGATCGCAACCTTCCAATGGAACGGATGGATGCAATGGCATATCTGAGCGCCGGCCTTGATGAGTTTCCCGATGCCGATACTGTAAGCTTTGGCATTGTCGAGGTCGAGCAGCATCTGGACGCAGACACCGCGTTTCAGCGCTTCGATCAGCGCATTGAGAATGTCCGGTTCCGAGACCACAAACATGCCAATCTTGATTTCCTTGAGCTCGGGGTTCTTGATCAGCGCGACGATCTTCTGTTTGCCGTTGCTGTCGAACCAATAGTCGGGGACTGCCAGCGTCAACCGCCTCTTGACTTCAGGTCTCAAGTGATTGAAGGTAGATATAGGGATCCCCGCGTCCTTCGCGGCTTGGTTCAGGTCCGCGTTCGAGTACACATACTGCGGCAGGTGCTGGGCGATTTCGATGACGGCCTTCGATATGGGCCACTTAGGTGGGCGGCCCTTCGGCTTGTCCCTGACGCCCTCGCCGTTCTCGACGCGCTTCGCCCATATCATAGCACTCTTTTTGCAGCATTCGCCGCCGGCCTTGATAATGTCTTCCCAGCTATCGCCGTGAGCCTTGGCAGCGGCGATAGCTGTGCGCTTGGTCATTGGAATGCGCTTCCCTCCCGTGGTCGACTTACCCGTCCATTCGGTCGACTTGGACTGTATTGTTAGCGAGGTCGAGGACGGCGACGCTGGCGTGAGCGCAGACGCACCAGCAGCCATATTTCTAGCGCCTCTGAGAGCTGAACGTTGGAAGCGCGGCGCAGCGGGGGTTGCTGGTGCTGGCGAGCGTACAGATTGCTGCAGCAGGTTATGACCCACTGCACCGATGGATGCAGGGGCTGAAGGAGGGAGGCGACGACTCCATCTCAGCAAAAGCCGGAATGGAAGCCGCCTATGCGACGACGAGCTTTTCCTCGTCGCTTTTAGGATTAGAAAACTAATCGTTTTTAGAACGTCCTAGATGTAAGTACATTTCGAACATCCTAAATACTAGAAATCGTTCTAAAATAGGAACATCTAGAATTCTCTACAGATCTACAAGTCCATCAAGTATGAGGTCTCTGGTTGCGCGCCGAACGTCAGCGCTGCTGGCGAGCGCTCGCTGCGCCTCCACTTCCTCCAAGCAGCCGGGCCGCGTGGTGGTCATCACGTCTGGCAAGGGCGGCGTGGGTAAGACGACGGTCACGGCCTCCATGGGCTACGGCCTGGCGCAGCGGGGCTTCCGCACGTGCCTCATCGATTTCGACATCGGACTGCGCAATTTGGATCTGCATCTGGTGCGTTGCGTTAATCGCATACAAAACCCAACAGAGAAATGGATAAGTATCCGGTCACTTACGTTAGTTATTGGTATTCCTATTCAGGGGTGCGAGCGGCGCGTGATCTTCGACTTCATCCACGTGATCGAGAAGAACTGCCGCCTGAACCAGGCACTGATCAAGGACAAGCGTCTCGAGCGGCTGTCGCTATTGGCGGCCAGCCAGACGAGGGACAAAGAGGCGCTGACGGAGGAAGGTGTGGAGGAGGTTCTCGATGAGCTCCGAACCCAATTCGACTTCATTCTGTGCGACTCGCCCGCCGGCATCGAGTCGGGGGCGCGTCATGCCATGTACTTTGCTGATGATGCCATCCTCGTCACCAACCCGGAGATCTCGAGCTGTCGGGACTCAGACAAGATGATCGGATTCATCGCCAGCAAGTCTCTAAGGGCTAAAGAGGGACGCGAGCCAGTCAACCAACGACTGCTGGTCAACCGCTACGACGCCAACCGCGTCAAGAACGACGACTGTCTTTCGGTGGACGACATTGAGGAAATGCTGGGGCTGCCGGTGTGCGGAGTCATCCCAGAGAGCGCGCACGTGCTCACGTCGTCCAATATGGGCCAGCCCGTGATCACTGCGGAAGGGGAGAAGGCAGCCGTCGCGTTCGAGGACGCCGTCGCACGCTTCTTGGGCGAGGAACGCGAGATGAAATTCCTAGAACCCGAGCGGCCTAAGGGACTGTTCGGCCGCATCTTCTCGTGATGCGATGGCGTATAGCAGAGCAAATTGAACAATATCAAGCAAATTCTGCTTAGAAACCCAGAGACAAGCTACCTAGACTGGATGCGCTATCAGCGTCGGCTCTTCTCCTTACCCCCCTTCTTCTTCTTGAGTGCGTGCATCTCCTCCGCCTCCTTTTGTTCTAACTCTAACGCGTTCAGCCGCTCCAAAACTGCAATCACAGACAACAGATAGCACATATTAGCTCAAGCGTCCTCTATCAGCCAAAAACAACTGGGTACAACATACCTGGCAGCAGCTCCTGGAAACGCGCCTCGGCCAGCAAGAAGCCTTCACGCTTGATCTCCTTAATACTGAGCTCATTCTCCACGGTGCTCGGGCGCTTCATGACCTCCTTGGCCCAAGTCGCATCAGTACGCGCGAAGAAATCTCGCAGGGTCTCGCCCATTTGAGGGGTACGCTCGACATCACCCAACCCCAGCTGTTCCTGCAGCTTCTCCATCTCAGCGCGAATTGCCTTGCGGTGGCTCTCCTTCTTGGTCTTGGCTTTCTTCTTCTTCTCTTTCTTTTCTTCTTTAGCCGCATCTTCACCGTCGTCGCCTTCCGCGTTCTTATCCAGCATTGCCATCGCACGGTTCACGGCCTTTGCCTTCTCTTTTTCTTCACGCGCCTTGACGCGGCCGACGTCGTCTCCATCTTCATCAAAGTCGTCGTCGTCATCAAAGTCGTCGTCGTCGTCATCATCGTCACCGTCTGAAGACTCCTCCGTCTCACTCATTTCGCCCTTCCAAATCTGCTGGGACATTGTACCAGCCAGCACCTGCTTCCACTCGTCGAGACGCTTCAAGTCGAGCGACCAGCAGTCATCAAGCGTGATCTCGCGGTCGCCATCCTCCACAACACCGCCATACACGTAAAGGGTGCTACCACGGATCATCACTGCCGGGTTAATGCGTGGGCACGGAGCAGGAGCAGCAGGCTCTTCCTCTTTTGGTTCCTCGGTCTTAGTCTCTTCAGCAACAACAACTTCTTCCTCCTTTTCCTCCTTCTTTGTCTCCTCCTCCTCTTCAAGCTCCAGTTCGGCTTGCTTAACTGAGCGTGGTTCTTGCGACAAGTTGTCATCGTCTCTGTCGCCTTCCTTAGTCTCTTCATCCTCGTGTGCATCCTCAATGTACACAATGTTGCCCTCATCGTCCACATATCCGAACTGTTTCTCCAGCATTGCGTCGAAATCTTCCACTTCGTCTTCGTCTTCATCGTCACCGTCGTCATCACTGTCCCCCGCAGACCCGTCCTCAAGTGCCTTGGACTTCATTTTGCGTCGACGTTTGCCGTCTGTTGACTTTTTGCCACGCAGTTTAAACTCAAACCACCGACGGCGATCCATGTCGTAGACGAACAGATCGTTGTAGAACGTGGACTGCATCGCGTGACGACGTTTCTCTTCATCGAACACGCCACCAAACAGAATAAAGCGCTGTTTGTGCACAGTCACAGCAGCACCACCACGCGGAGTTGGAGCCTGGCCCTTACGCGAGAGTTTCTCCCACGTCGGCTGCTGCCGCTTGAGAACGGGGGCCAGGTTCAGCGCCCACAGGTCCGAGTACACCTTGCCTTCCGACTTTTCGCCCACATTCTTCACCTTAGCATACCCACCGTAGACAAACACCAGGTCCTTCGACGGGTGCACCGCCAACTGACAGCCACTTCGCTCCGCAGGAACCTGTCTGTGCGGAGGATACGTCACCTTCTGCCACTTGAGCTCCGCCAGATTGAACAGATACAAGTCGTTAAACCACCTACAACAATAAAAAGTCAGTATCAACTCTCCAACAAAAACCGAAACACGTCTATAGCCGTACTTGGTCTCTCTTGCCGCCTCGTAGAATCCTCCAAACACCACCAAATAATTTCTCCAGACCACCATACGATGGCCGCTTCTGGGCGACGGTCCTCCCTTCACCTCCAGCTCCTCCCACGCATTCGTCTTCAAGTCCAGTCTCCACAGATCTCTGTAGTGATGGAACTGATCTGCCGTCGCGAACTCTCCTCCGAACACGTACAGGTGGTCTCTGTACACTGCCGATTGGTGGCTGCACCGCGGAGGGGGCGAATTGGGGGAGCTGATGCTCTTCCAGGCGGCGTCGCGTAGTGCTTCGGCCTCACTGGGCGCCTGTTTGACTTGTTGCTGCACCTCCTGAGCATCCATCGGCTGCTTCACGTCCAGATTCCACTTGAACACGTCGTTGTAGCACTCGTTCACGTCCCCGTCGAAGTACTCGCCACCGAACAGCAGCATCTCCCCAGAAGGCAGCGCAGACAGCGTAAAGTTGGCGCGTGGCGTGGGCTGTGGTGACGCTTCCACCGTCACGTGGGTGCGTTCGGCATCTTTCTTGCGGAATTCCTGCAGAATCAACTCGATGTCCTCCTCGTCGGTGCCCAAAGCTTTGCGGTCCTTTTTGGCGCTCTTGGCGCTCTGCTTCGCCTTCTTGGCCTCCTGTCGCTGGGCTTTGGCCGCCGCCTTGTCCGCCTTCGCAGCGCCGCCACCGCTCTTCTTCTTGGCCATTGATGCTTGGGCTCTTGGCTACAGCGCAGACACTGGTTGTGTACGTTACTTGAACTTTGTATAGTAAAAGCAAGATCTTTTAAAATAGTCTGAATTGTGCTGTGGCTACACAGAAAAAGTGTTCAATGATGTAGCCATCCTACCGGAACGAGATCTGTGGCTGCCTGGCCGTCCACTTCTCCAGGTATTTGGCCCAGTAATGGTAGAACTTGCTCTTCTGTACGGTGTCAGCTGGTAGCTTGTTCAGGCCGAAGTGCCGATACGCGACGGACGGGTTGACCCCTTGCCAGAGCCAATACTTGAGCTTGAGCTTATTCACTTCCAAATCAGCCGCCGACCCTTCAGAGCGATCGGAGGCCAAGTAAGCACCCGTGGGAACTGGGAGTACCCACGCCAAGCAAGCCAACGGAATTGAATATCGGCACCCGCAGAAGATTTAACTTGCTTAAAACTATCCGAACCTCTACTGGAAACATTGCACAGGTGTCCAGCATGCGGGACCAAGGTGATCCGCCAGACCCACACGATTCAGGGGTTGCCCAAGAGCAGTCACGCGTGGAGAGCAAAGCTGTGATGGTGGGAGATAGCCACTCAAAGTGTGATGAGGTGGCTCCAAATTTCTGGGACCCCACCCATCTGACCGAAAGGTTGTCAGCCACGAAGGAACTGAGTGATATGTTGGCTGGGAGCAGCTGCTCGGAGCTACTGTGTCCGGAAATGGAGCTGGCTCCCGGATTATTACAGATGTCGTGGTTGTCGTACGCGTTACCGAGTCTCTTGTGGTGGCAGCATGGAGCCGAGCATCGAGTCCTGACGCCCAGAGTCCCGATGTTGCAGTGGTGCCCAGAAGTGTTGAGGGATACGAGAGGTGTCCGAGGAAGTGGTGGTTGTGTTCCGACATCCCAGAGTCCACTTTCGGAGTTCCCGGTGTGAGTTCCCAGATCCCAGGATGATGGCTTGGAGTAGCGGTTGATGCAGTGGATTCCAGGACGGTGTGTGTGATCCCGGATCGTGTGCTCGGATCTCGGACTTTGGTCTGGGATCCCAAGTTTGGTGCTGTTCCCGGATGTGGTGTTACGAATTCCAGCGTGGAATATCGGATTCCAGTTATGCATCTCGAGTCCCAGTGTGGCAGCAGGTGGCCAGTTCGTCGAAGGGTCATACTGACTGAAGTGGAGTGGTACATCTCAGGTGGCGACCCCCCGCCTGACCAGGATGGTGGCTGGTCGACGGACCAATGAGGTTTCGAATTCGTGTCGACGGCAGTGACCCCAGATTGAGTGTAGAATTTCGGCCAATGTTTGGATGCCGTGAGGTTGAAGTCTCCTGGCTTGGATTTAGTTCAAGCATCCCTATGCCTTCTCTGACTTCAAAGTGTAGCTATTAGTGGCGGAGCCGGCGCTCTATCTTTGTAGGTCTCCGTTTGCATGTGATTTATATTAAACAGAGTTCAATTTGCCCCGAAGGACGCAAGTGAGTTGGTCAGATCGCATTTGTGTGCAGGTCATACTGAGATCAAGTGTGTGGAAGGACAAGGAGAATATCCAAGTAAATTCAACTCCAATTAACCAAGTTATTTACGGTTCTGCTGTTCTGGCTACTGTTCTGGCTTCGTTATTTCATATTCCCACTTCTCGGTTGCTGGTCTATGGTCGGTGCTGTGGAGTGCTTCATATTTTCGGGAAGAGGTGACTTCTCTGAGGTTTGGCAGAGTTTTCGCTACTGGACGACTTTGGGTCTGGAGTGGAGACTGGTTTCCGTGTTCCGGAATTGTTTCTGTGTGGGATATTTCGCCTGAATCAAGGCGTGGTGCGCGGGTGGTCCCAGAGTGAAGTGCAAGTGCTCTGGATTCGGACCGGCTCAATCCGAGCCATAACTTCTGGCACCTCCTGGATCTGAGGTGCGAGTGGAGGATCCTGTACGCGGCTCTCAGTTTGAGCCGCAAGTGGAAGTGTAGTGACTGGGGTGAGTCGAAGCCGGACTCGCCGAGGAAAGAAGAGGCTGTTAAGACCCGGGTCCAGGGTCTAAAAAGAAGAGGACAGAGAGTGTGTGTGAACGTGACGTGTTGCATTTGGATCAGCTCGGGGCATTTGATCTTGGATATATCACGTGGAGGCTGGGACCTGCTAAGCGAGAGCCAAGTTCTGCTTTGGTAGTGTTCTGTGTTGGAGATTACTTGTCTTGGTGATTCCGAGAATCGAGGGCAGCTTGGTGTGGCCGACGCAAGTCTGGGCCCAAAGCGTAGCCTTTAGTTCAAGAACCACTTTTTCAAGGGGATATACAAGAGGAGGACCCACACGCCGACTGGGAACAGTCTTTGGTGTTCCCGGGGTCGACTCTGTTTGGCTTTCCCGTGGGTTTGGTCACCGCCTCGCTACAAAAGTCCTTAGATGAAAACGAAGATGGCCCCAACCAACCCCAACAACTGAATGACGACAAGGCCGATGGAAAGAACAAGAGACATGATCGCGATAAGAAAAATGTTGCGCTTGAAGACAAGAAAGCGACGACAGGCCAAAATGCAGACAAAACAAAAAATCGAAAATACGAGAAAAATGCACATGACAACAAGAACATGCAAGATGGACGGATCTGCGGTAGTAAATGGGAAAACGACGATCCTTTGCAGCAGCAAAAAGCTTTTCCTGAGCTTTTTGATATATTTCTCACCAACGTCCGAGACACCACAAAAGACGAAGGACAATTGACTCCAGATATGGTCACTGAGGAGGACAGACTGATAATGCAGCAAATGTTTGACATAGTCTTCGAGCAGCATGACGGAGGAAGTTTACCGGAAGAAAAAGAGCATTTTCCGATGCTGTTCCCGGAGGAGATGGAGAGACTGCTTCGTCTTTTCTGGGGGCAGGTGCTTCGAGAAGAAGCAACATGTCAACAGTGGAAAAATCGGCTTCGAGACTTGACCAAAGAAATACATGGGTCGCGACGATCTTGTTAGCAACGATTGCATTCCGAGAGAACGAGTTGAAAGTACGTGCAGCAACCAATACAAATCCATGGGCTAGTAATCCTTTAGCACGAAAAGCTGAGGCAGATGAAGATGAACCAATGGAGGAAGTGGATACAATTGTGCGTTTTCGATCGGATGTCTACACGCATGACGAAATCGAAATGATGAGGACGATTTATACAGAATTTCACGATTTCCCTTCAAAACTGCGCCGTCCAACAGAAGTGGAAGTGAAAATCACGCAAGGACTCTTGAAAGGTAACATTTTAGCCCAAGGACTGCCGCAGTTTTTGAGAAGAAGCTGTGATAATGATATGCTACGGTTCATTCAGAACACGATTTACGCTCAGGTAGAAGGTGAGTTATATTTTCAGTTTCCCGCGGAGTTTCCGGTATACCCAGATTTTCAAACACGAGAGCGCCTTGTCGGAGCCATCCTACAAGGAGCTCAAAGAGAAAAGTTTGATCAAGAGAAGTTGACTCAAATGCTTGGGGAAACTAAGCAAGTGTGCTGCAATTCGCTTCAACACTCTGTGCATCTCTTCTTCTGGACGAGGGAGACGGCTACAGGATGGGCAAAAATATTCGAATTCATTCCGTTCCGCAACCGTAGTTTTCCAGTGTTAAATGCTCGACCAGTTGAGAACTTTCCTGAAGACACGCCTACACAGAGATGTGCACGAATGTGGAGACGTCAAGTGGGGTCTAAAGGAATTTGCAATGAAAAACGCCATGACCGCTACCGGGTCAAACTCCTGAATGTATCGAGATTCATGGATGAAGCAGCGCTGGACGCGTTTATTCGAGCAAAATTTAATGTGAGTTACGCAACATTTCAGGAACCCAGGTATGGAAGACAAATTTTTCAAACCGGGGCGTGGGAGATCTTCTTTCTATCCCCAGGCTGCCCTGCATTTTTGGAGAAGGTGAAGTTCATCAATTGGATGGGAAAGAATATACTAGTTCACCATGTTGGAACGAACCCAGCCCCGCCGTGTTACAATTATGGAGTGTCAGGTCACACGGTGATTCAATGTCGATCACAGAATGACTCCTGGAAGAAAGGAAATGGTTGTATCACTGTTACGACAAAGGATATTGCGAAGTTAGAGCGACATCAATCCACTGTAACCGGCTTGAATGAACTTCACGAAAAGTGGGAGACAGTGGTGAAGCCACAGATAAAAACGGAGGAATTAAACCATAGGAGGGGTAGCGAAGAGGAAAGTTGCGAAGAAATTTTCACAGAAGTGAACTCTGGCCATTCCCTAATCGTCCAATCTGAAAAATCGAAATGGAAAACGCCACCGAGGAGCAAAACGTTTCGCCCCGACAAGACTGCTAGAGAAGGAGCAATTGAATCGGCTCGTTTAGCGACGGGCCTGGGTGAAATACAGCCTAATCAAGAAGCAGAAGCACAAGTACATGACCCGGAAGCAGGAGAGCTTGACGTAATGGAGCCATCGCCAGAGCCATCAGGACCACCAGAGCACACCGAAAACAAGCCAACAAAACAAAGCCGAGTGATGCTACTACGCCCAGATTCTCTTTCCAGACAAAAACGACTCATTTATGAGGCAGTGAACAAACATCAGACACAGTTTAACGCGAATCAAGTGACTAAGATGGACCTCTCAGGTTCGACGGGTCTTTCTGGATATGAAGTACCGAAACGGTGTGGTCTTAATCCAGAGCAAACCCCAGGAACAGGAAATTGTCAATTTTATGGTGTCGCCATGGCAATGCTCAACAAGAACTTTGGAAGACCAGCGTATAGCACATCAATCGAGAACTTGACAGCCAAATTGAAGAAAGGTATGAGTATGGCAGCTCAATATGGGTTTGAAGTGGAATTTCCACACGATATCCGGAAAGCAATTCTTAGTTCGCACGTCAAGAATGCTGGAGGGTTAACCATTCAAGAGTCTGCGGATCAGCTAAGGGAGCATCTTGAGGACGTGAGCACGACAAGTTCTAAAAGCACGACATTTATCTCCAGAGCCCTTCGGGGGTCTGAGGTGACACTGCTATTGATGGCCAAGTTACTTGAGCAGCCAATATATGTTGTAGTGGCACCGAGAGGGTTAGAACATGCGTCCTACCAGATCTTCAAACCAATTAAGAAGGTTACTGCAACGCATGAACTTCAGTCTGCAGGAGAATATAACTACACTGGTGACAGGGTTCATGAATGGACGAAGGCATTGCAGCAAGAGTGGAATGAATGTTCGATTTCCGGCAAACTACTAATCGTGTTGTACTACGGATCGCGACATTACACTTGGCTCAAATTTGGGGAAGCACCGACAGATGATCAATTGGAAAACTTCGTTTCTAGCGAGGTTCAAGTTATGGCAAATGGTAGTGATGATGACGCTAAAATGCCCTTGGCCGAGGAATTCCTTCACGAAGACACAGTAGAAGCAAAGCGGGTTATCGCCTATATTCTACATGATGATCTCGAAGACTCGGTTTTGACAGAGCGTGAGAGAGAAGAACTGCTTGAAGTGCTACAACACGGGAGACATCGTCAACAGAAACTACACTTGCTTCCGGATAAAGGACCGCATGGTCTTGCTACGGGCCTCCGAAAACTTCTCAAAACTGTAAAGTGGGAGGACTCGACGAAAGTAGGCCATTTAATTCAGTTAACAGGGGGAAATCAGGACACACTGATGCAATGGCAGGGGAGCCTGCGTCAAGTTGAAAAAGAAGTCATGACAGCTCCCGAAGATGAGGATGAGGACATGGACTCGTCAGACGCGTCAGAGTGGACACCGGATGATGGCTCAGGTGGATCAAGTAACTCGGTTGATGACGCAAACAAACATGCAGTGTCTGGAGATTCACACGACTCCCAAATCACTAGATTTACAAGTGGGGGGAGACGATCAGAAGGCAGGAAGCGAGACGAATGGAACAAATTAGAAAAGGAATGGAAACAAGTTAGTGAAAATCCGTTCCCGCGTCTACCCGTCAACGTTAACACGTGGCATAAGGCAGTATTGGAGCACTCCACCATAATGATGGAATGGATGCAACAAGTTGATTCCCCGGAGTTCATATTAAGGACACTAAACGCAAGTACGGTCCTCGATTGGACCAGACAGTTTAGAGTCGACTGCCTCATGCTAGGATTATCCGAACTGCAAGAGGAAATTATCCACCGAAAGGCAAGCGGAATGGATGTCGACAATGAATCTGTGAAAGCATTGGAACCATGGGTAAACTTCATAGGTGACCAGAGAAATTTGATGACTGTTTTGAAGAGGTCCTCTATTCATGTTTGTTAAACTATAGAGTCCTGGTATCGCTGGAGGCTTTGCCTTATCGAAAATTGATTCTGTGTTGCTGAACTTTGGCTTCTGTTCTGTGAAATTTGGGTTTGAACGTTGCTTAAGATCGTGACTCGACCTTGGTCAAGACCGTCGTTTACATGTGGCTGTGACTTGATCATACCTTCGACTGCTTTTTTCAACTCTTTCGCTATTGGTGTCCATGTTGTTAACGCAATTTCCTTGAACCCCTGTCGAGTTTTGGGATGTACCCGGCTGGCTTGGATATTCTTTTGAGTTCCAAACAGGTCGAGCTTCACCGTTGAGAGAAGCGTAGTGGCCTTAAGTTTAGCTATCGCCCCTGCTATCAATTCTTCTGCCATTCGGATATCCGTCATTTGCTCCTTTTGGATTACTCCAACTACTGATACCTTTTGAGGAGCGTTTCCCAAAAGAATCCACGCTCCTTTCCTGCCTTCAGCTCGCTTCTTCGAGTGAAAAGTAAGAGTCCAGCTGTGTAATACTAACGGTCGATCGGATGGCTGCATTGCTACAAAAACGGCATAGCACTGAGCCACCATGAAGCCGAGCTGACGTGTTGCTGGTCGAGATACCATGCCTCGTATCACAGACTGTGTTTGAAAGTCAGCAGATTTCCAGAGTACACGTTTGGCTCTCTGTGCGGATTGTTGCTCCGCTTCGAAGATTTCCTTGTTTCGGATCAACCAGAGCGCACACTGAGTACTCGTTGTCCAAATTAGCCAGATGATCTGCATCGCTTCATTGTGTTCTTCTACCCATTGAGGAATACTTTTCGACGCTTCTTCGATGAAATTCGGAAAAAGTGGTGGGGCTTCTCTGGATGCAAGGTGCTGCATGAGAGCTGTTAATTCATCCCTGTGAAGATAATGTCCAAGCCAATGAGGAAGCCACTCCATCCACACTTGTTTGGCCCGTGCGCAGCCCCACACTATGTGCTCTATCGTCTCAACTCTGGTCGAACATTTGCTGTACGAGCAATTTCGGTGCGTTGGCCAACCAGCATGGTACAGATTCAATGTTCTAGTACATATCCGATAAATTGTCCATCTTTGAAAATCCGTCAGCACCCCGTCGTTTTCCCAAATATCCTTTGATTGTTGTACTTGCGCAGCACGGGCCCATCCGCTCTCTCGCCCAGCGGCGTCCATTTTGTCGAGTACCCGCTGAATGGAGAATTTTGCGCTGTTCCTGAGTCGTTTTGATCGTGCTTTTCGAATGGATTGACGAATCTGCTTTGCTTGTGTTTGCGGAGGAACCATCCACGGGGTCGGATGCAAATAAGGTGTTGGAAAAAATGCCAATCCAACTATCTTCTGCTCGAACAAAATTGCTTGTACATCCTTGTCGTAAACTGTACATGGGTCTCGATCAACTAGTTCCCATGTCCACCCTTTAGCTTCCTGTGCCAACTTAATTATCGGCACCTGCGGTTGGGATGGAGTGGTCGCTATAATGGTTCTCTCCGACGCTGCTCTCCACTCATATCGATTTGACAAATGCGGAAAATTTCTTGGCTGAATTGGTGCTAATGTTTTTGAGTGCTTGGGATGGGAAAGCGCCACCATGCCCCTACGTATCTATCGTTGCGTGGTATTACCAGGTATGGTTACCACGGTGATAACGCGCATCTTCGTACTAAACTTATTAGGATTTAACGAAACTTGTACAAACCCATGACTGCTGCGAAGTTACTTCTTTCTTTCGCCGTAGCTGATCGTGCAGCAAGATTAGATGGGTGATCTATGCAGTACGCTGCTTGTTCATTTCGCGATTATAGAAATCTCTTGCTACATGTGCGTGTTTTGCGCTGGGGTCAATCGCAACCACAACGACTTGTGTGGAGCATTGTCGTATTGCTTTATTGAGATACTGCCGCCTGCCTTCATGCAAAATCGATGAAAAATGTGTAGTGGGGGAGACTTTTAACTTGTAGTTTTGATGGAGACGTTGGCGAGATGCAGCTTGTAAATGTGAGATGCTCTCGATGGTTGGTTAGGCCGCGAGCGGGTTTCCTTTGTTGGACCACATGTCGAGGTATCCCTCGTAGTCCTTGTGGTTCTTGTGTTGCAAGAGAGACTCGCCCATGTTAGACTTCAACCCCAACTTGGTGAACACAGTGTTCGGGTTCACATCCAACCGCAGCCAAACCTTCAGCATAGTCCGCATGATCGCATCGTAGAGCTTTGACACACCGGCAGTCTCACAGCCAAAGTATCCAACTGCAGGGCAGGACAGGGCAGGGCAGCTATGGGCCGCGACGACCCGGCGACGTACGCCGGCTGGGTGTTCAAGGAAGGAAGTCTCGTGCGCTCGTGGAAGAAGCGCTTCCTGGTGTGCAAGCGGGCGGAGTTGGCGTACTACAAGAACACGGACGAGGAGAACCATGCGCAACTGCTGGGAGCTCTCACGGCCGCTCACATTGAGCGCCTTCCGGACATCACGAACGGACTTTTGATCCACGGCACTGAAGGTCGCCAACTCAAGATCTTCACGGACACCAAGGCGGAGCGCGACAAGTGCTACGAGGCCATGATCAAGTATTGCAGGATGCAGAACACAGGCGACGACAGTCAGCAGCGTGTGGGCTGGCTCGAGAAAGAGGGACAGCACTTTAGGACATGGAATAAACGGTACTTTGTGCTTCATGCACAGTGCATAACTACAGCATGAAATCCACACTCGCTCAAAAGTCTGTCGCCGCTACTTCTTGCTTGTACTTCAAGGTTGTACACGATGGGATACGTATTTGGGGCTTTCCTGGCCGTCAGAACGACTAAAAACTTATCATAGACACCCACGAGCTTGAATATACTAGCTCTGACGCGGCATCACGGACACTGTAGCCGGGATTAGTTTTGCAATAAGTATTATCCGGTCGCGAAATGACATCTACAATGTTTTCAAAAATGTGATTACGCTTCTTGCGCTCTGTGCGTAGAGGGATGGTAATGAGAGAGTTTTCAACTCCACTGATCATTTCACTACCGAAATGGCGTCCATTATTCTAGCTGAAAATTGAAAAAATCTCCAGTTTCGACAAGTAGCACTCCTGATACTGCACAAGGGCCCTTTTAGTTCGGTTCGCATCCCAACGTTGAGCGTTCACAATGCGATGGTGCGTTGACACCGAGAAGAAAAATACAACAAAAGATGCTACCAGAGTAACTCTAAAAATCATTGATCCTTAACCCACCTCTCGAAGTACGCCTTGAAATATTTGTAGTTGGGGTGGGCGTGCAATTTATCCCCTGAGCCTTTTCCTACGAGGCCCAACTTCCGAAACACAAATGTCGGAGGGAGGCTGTAATAATACCATACTTTCATTTGCAGTATAGCGGCGGCTCTCCCCACTCCGGGGATCTTGAATACAGCCGTTCTAATTCCCGCCGGCAGCTTCGACGGCAACTTTGCTGGTAAATTCTTCGGCATCTTGACAAACACGAGTTCAGAAGCTAGCTCAGGCGGTAGGACTTGTAGTATTTTGGTGCGTAAGTTGGGTGATCTCATCTTCCTGTTGTCCAGCAGCAAATTCGCAACAAAACTGCGAACCTTCTTGCTCTTGACCATCTTTGCTATTGAACTGTGAAGCTTGATCGCTCTTTCTTCTTCTTCGGACGTGGACGCTGAAGGTGCTGTTGAGCCGTTGGTGGATGTCGATATCTCGTTAGAGGATAAGCTGGGGTTGCCGTCTTGATTCGGCGTCTCTGCTGCCCGTAAGTACCGTTTATCGGTGTAGTCATTCCTGTCTCTTGTAGTAAGTGAATCGCTCCATGTTGCAGCATCGGTCGATGCTAGCCTTGAGTCATGGAGTTGCTGAGCGTCTGTGGCGGCCGCCGCGGCTAAGGTGGCGCTGCTGGTGGCGACTAGAAAGCTGGTTGCGACCACTAATACTGCTCGGAGCAGCCGCATTGATTGGTTTCTTCTCAGAAACAGAGCCGGATTTGCTCGGACCTTAGCCTTGGAGAGGGAATTTCGAAGTGGCGGTGGTTCTGCGTTAGAGCGAGGAGGAAACGCCAAAAACACCTGTAGATTCCGCACTCAACACTGCAGAATGCTACACCGCACCGATACATAGACCTGGCGCGCCAAAACCACTGGTGCTCGTTCCCGCAGCGTCACGGCGTGGCAGGGGCAGAGGGCTCCCCGCCCCCCTCCCCCCCCCCGCCAAAACCCAACGCGTGAGGGCAACACAGTAGGCAGGAGTTTTTTTTTTCTCGCGAGCTGAGCGAGGGTTGACTCATGAAGTTTTAGCCTTTTCGTGTGTGTCGCTACAAATCGGTAAGATAACTCATCCTTCGGTGCACCTGCCTACCCCCCCCCCGTGATAGACAGAGTCCCATCTTAAGTTTGTACCGTCAAACCTGTTTATATAATCCTCTCTATTTGAGCCTGTCTTTTTATTTGATGCAGATGGTGTTGGAACCAAACATTCAACTAGCTTTTTGTATGACCTCTGCTTATATGCGTAAAAGGTATATGCGTCACATTTTTGGGAACCAAAAATTGGTCTAACCTGTTTATATGATACACGATGCTTAGGACCACACACTCTCCAAAGAACAGCTCGCCCGCAAACCCTCTGCGCCTCCCCCCCCCCGTTGCCCACGTCTTCGCGCACCTGCTTGACGCTTGAGCAAAAGCTCCAAGTTCACCTGAAGCTCAAGCAAAGACCTGGCATTAGCAACCCCATGCTCAACGAGTGGATCTACTCGACGTTCAAGGCCCGCCTCAGCCGTGCTACGCTTGGCCGATTGCGCGCCCTGCCCTCCGCCTACTTCTGCCATGTCGACCTGGGCGCAACCAAGCGGCGTCGTGTAAAATTTCCTCAATTCGAGCGCGAACTGAGGGAATTTTTTTCAAAAACGAAACCAAAACAACTATGGCGGACGACATTCTTCTGCTGAAGGCGCGTAAACTGGCGGAGAGCTTCAACATCGATGACAAGCAGCTCCGGCTCAGAAACGGCTGACTTCAAAGCTTCAAGAAACGCAACGGGATTTGCTCGCACACGCTTAGCGGGGAAAGAGGTTCGGTGGAAGATGATGCCGTGCGCGATGCCAGGCTCCAGTTGCAGGAGGAGGTGGCAGGTTTTGCTCCTCAAAATGTATTCAACGTTGATGAAACAGCGCTTTTCTATCGTCTCGCGCCTAACCGAACGCTAGCAACAACGCAACGCAAGGGCAAGAAAACGGACAAGCAACGTTTGACTTTGGCCTTCTGCTGCAATGCAACTGGTTTGGAGAAGCTCGACCCAATTGTCATTGGTACGGCAGAAAATCCACGGTGCTTTAAAAAGGGAGCGGCTATTAAAGGTAAACCCATTGTGTACAAGTCAAGCAAAAACGCTTGGATGACATCCGTCATTTTTGACGAATGGCTACATCAGTTCAACCTGAAAATGGCGGCTGCCAATCACAAGGTCCTCCTACTAATCGACAACGCATCGAGCCACAAGATTCTCCGAGACCTGTCCAACGTGACGGTCCACTTTCTCCCCCCAAACGTGACTTATGCTGTTCAACCACTCGATGCAGGTACAGCTTGTTCTATATTGCGGTAACTAAAAAAATTAACCAACCATTTTTGTGCTTATTTTAGGTATCCTTCGGTCATTCAAGGCTCAGTACAGAATTTTTTGTATGAGGTAGTGTTTGGATACTGTTGAGGCTAACATTACACGCAAGCTCAATGTACTCGAAGCTGTACAATTTTCCATCGATGCCTGGGCCGGCGTGACACCTACAACTATTACAAACTGCTGGATCAAAACCCGAATTTTGAGTGCAACAATGCTGGGAAGAGCCCGAGCAAGCGGTGATTTTGTCGAACCGGTTTCCAGCGATGAAATGAAGGAGTTGACGGCCATGATGACGAATTGGGAGGGTGCTGTTAGCGCTAGCGATTACGTGGCCGTAGATGAAGAGGTGGGTGTGCACGAACCTGATGTGATTGTCGACGAAGCAGCAGTAAGTGATGACGTTGTGCAAGATGAGGAGGAGGAGGACCAAGAAACCGTCGTTCAACCCGCTGTTGCATTGAGACATTGCATGGAGCTATCTGTGTTTCTTCTGCAATGTGAAGCGCAGACCGATAGTGAACGAAGAGTTCTGTCGACAGTCACCGCTTTGGTTCGGGAGACTACGTTGAAGGCAAAACAGCAGCGAACTATGCGTGATTTGGTCACGTACACCACATAATAAACTTAAATGAGTCCATTTTATATGAGTCACCGCTGAAGTTGGCCACCAACATGGCCTCATATAAACAGGTTTGACTGTATTCAGTCGTTGTTGTGTGCGGAACTGTTGCTGCGTCGTCATGTGAAGCAGCGCACAGTGCCAGCCCGCCCGGCAGCGCTCGACATGGTTTCTTCCCCTTTCTGAGTCCTCTAACAAAACTCGCTCGCTTCCGTACTCCTCCGGGTCCTCCTTTGGAGGATGTGCATCGAGCCATTCAGGTGTCAGTAGAGCGCAATCGCCCTCCAGTTCCAGGTCAAACTCTTGCTTGAAGACGCCAACTGCAAAAGAAGCAAAAGAAAAATGAAGACAGATATGGTAGACCTCTCCGAGCTTGTTAGATGGTTCATTCACAAGTGCTTGGAATTGCGAGCGCACTTTGTCTGGTTTCCTCCTTGTTCCAGCAGCAACGTCAGCCAACGACACATGGCGGAGGGGAGCATAAATGTGCTCCTAGTTTTCCGAGTCAAGCTGAAGTGATTCGTTGCCGTACTGCTCGATCCATCGAGTCAGGGTTGGCCGTGTCAACAACCTGTATTCTGGAAATCTCCGAAATCGTCGTATGGTGTCTGCCTTGGTGGCCCCGGTCGATCGATACCAGCTAACAACTCGTTTTTTCTGTGCGGCAGTGTAGCTGTGGGGGTTCGGAACGCCTGCAGCGTCGGATGAACGATTGTCTAATCGTTCGTCTACCCACTGGTGCAGTGTTGGGTACGATAGACGGGCAAACTCTGATTGACGTCGGAAGTGGGTTAATGTTCTACTCCGCGATATGCCGTTCGCAAAATGCCAAGAAACAACCCTATCTTTTTGGGCTCTGCAGTATCGTGCTGTTCTCGCTGCGTTTTGCTGGCTGCTAGAGCTTTCGAATGTCAAAGCATCATTTAAGCCGGCATCGGCAGTGACCGGGTTTTCTTGGGAGAACGATAATAACAGGTGTGCGAGCGAAATGTCTGCACTTTCATCTGAAAAAAATGCATCCAGTGAACCGTCGTCGCCTACGTCGTCTTGCGTGTCAAAACTGGTAACGACGGCGTTCTCAATTGGCCTCTCGTCTTGAACGAGATTGCCTGATTGTAATGGGGCGCTGTTTACAATAGTCCCCAAAACACGGCACGCACGCTTGTGCGGTTGAGGAAGCGTTCCCGACTTGGAGGGAGGAAGGCGACTTGAGTACTTGAGGGAAAGTTTGCAACTGAATTGAAATGAGCTTATGGTTCCTGAATCCTATGAATAAAACCACTAGGGGCCCTTGAGGTTAAATGTAATTTAACCTACACATGTAGTATAAAACCTTGGGTTGAATCAGGTTGAACTTGAAGATTCTCCTTCGAAGAATCTTCCTGCCGCGTGGCGTCTTGTGATTGGCCACAAGAACTCAAGTGACACGCCGGCCTCGTTACCAAATAATGTCCCAGGTGAGGAACCATCATCATGCACAAAGAAGTGCAGAGAACACTTGGCGTAATCACTGATTGTGCCATGGGTGGATGTGAATAAACATTTGACCATGTTTACGCCACCTTTACCTCCATGACAGCAGTGTGTGAACCACACCAATCTGTGATCGCACAACCAATGTAATAGGCCAGGGGGGCCCATTACAAACACAAGATCATTGACCTTGTAAGTTTGCTTGTTCTTCCGTCCACTCTTATCTGCTTGTTCTTTTTGCAGATCTTGAGCCTTTGCTATTGCATCTCGAACAAACCTCACAACGGCTTGTTTCCTCACAATAAAGTCATCGACTTGCTGCTTATCACGACTCTTCATGTCGTTCAAAGGTTCCATCGAGTCAAAATTCGCTTTGAGCTCGGAAGCAGCATTCAGGTCATGCTTTGACTGTGGCGAATTCTCAGTCGCCGTAGTCCCTCCCCCGCTTAAGGTAGAGACCTCTCCCACTAGCGACGCCGGCACTCTCGGATGGAGACCGTAGTTCACATAGAATGGGGAGTGACCCGTCGAGACATGCGTGGGGTTGTTCAACGCAAACTCGCAAAGAGGGAGAAGCTCGCTCCACTCTTTGAATGACGTAGCGTAACTACGCAATACGTCCTCAAGGACACGATTCACTCGCTCTGTTTGGCCGTCCGTTTCGGGGTGTGCCGCTGTTGACACAGACAACTTGGTGTCCAAGAGTCCAAACAGTGCACGCCAGAACTTTGCAGCGAAACGGGTGTCACGGTCTGACACGATCTCAACTGGAAGGCCATGCAGACGGAACACGACGTCTACAAATACCTTGGCAGTCTTCTCTGCCGAGATCTTGTCCGAAACAGGTGCAAGATGAACCATCTTGCTGAATCGGTCCACAAACACAAGGATGCCGTTGCGTCCGTGCTTGTCTCGCGGAAGTCCGAATACGAAATCCATACTCACGGACCTCCAACTGTCCTGGGGGATAGGCAAAGAACGAAGTGGGGCTTGGGTGGAGCCTGAGGGCTTCACTCGCTGACATATCTCGCAAGTCCTCACATACTTGCGCACCCACTTGTACATGTTTGGCCAATAATAATCTCGGGAAAGACTGAGAAACGTCTTCTCACGTCCGAGATGACCACCCGAAGGGCTGTCATGATACTCGTACAAGAGTCGATGACGCACGCCTTCGTCGTTGGGGATAACAATCCTTTCTGTATCCCCGTCGTCAACCGCGTAGTACAGCAACCCATTGCGTACTTGGAAGCGGTGAACGCGTGATCTTGTTCGAGCTGGTAGACCTTGCAGTGCTTTAGCGGAGGGATCCTTGAAGTACTTGAATAAGTCCTGATAGATCTCGTCGGACTTGTAACCCCCGATAATATCTTCACGCACTGTAGTCGATACTTGAACAGCGATCGCTTCAACATCTTCACAGAGTCGACACGCTTCGACCGGATCCTCGCTCTCGGATTTGGGATCGTAATCCGGGCGTCTAGACAAAGCGTCGGCTAAGATGTTCATCTTGCCTGGCTTATAGTGAACAACAAAGTTGTACTCCGCAAAGAAGGAGAGCCACCTCGTCATTCTCTGCGACAAGTGAGGAGTCTTCACCGCTGTCCGCAGCGACGCATGATCAGTATAGATCGCGAAGCGCTCCTCGCCAAGCAAGTAAACACGGAACTTGACTAAGGCATACTTCATCGCAAGAAGTTCCTTATCATGAACTGGGTAGTTCCGTTCTGCGGGTCGGAGTTGTCGTGACTGATACGATATAACTCGCTCTCGACCCTCACCATCGTGTTGCATCAACGCGCAACCAATCGCATAGTCGCTCACATCACAGACGACGTGGAACGGCTTGTCGTGGTCCGGAAAAGCCAGCACAGGAGCTTCACGCAGACTCCGTTTGACCTCTTCGAACGCCGCTTGGTGATCTCTTGACCACTTCCACTCAACGTCTTTCTTCAGCAGTTGTGTCAGAGGCTGCACTAACGCTGCGTAATTGCGCGTGTACTTGTGCAAGTAATTCGCCAGACCCAACCACTACCGCAACTGCTTGACATTCTGAGGCACAGGCCAATCGTCAATAGCTTTGACCTTCTCCGGATCGATGCGAATACCGTTCTCGCCCACAACGCAACCAAGAACAGGAATCTCGGGGGCAAAGAATAGGCACTTTTTCAAGTTTGCGTAGAGTTTGTTCTCTCGCATGACCTGGAATACTTGACGTAGATGATCGAGATGAACATCAACATCAGACTTTCCATTGACGGCTTTACTATGAACGAATATATCGTCAAAGTAACTTGGTGCGAACGTTCGCAAAGGACGAAGGATGTTTGTGACCATGCGATTGAAAGTCGCAGGCGCATTCTTCAGTCCTTGTGGCATCACTAACCATTCCCACAGCATACCACTCGGGGTACTAACTGCAGTTAGTGGTGCATCGCTTTCGCGCATCCGAATCTGATAGAATCCATTTTTCAAGTCGATCGCACTGAAAACGGTACTGCCAACCATTCCATCAAGGATCATGTCCTTGCGCGGAACGGGAGTCTGAGCAGGTATGGTTGCATCGTTCAACTTGTTAAACGTATGAACAATGCGCCACCCGCCAGTCGCCTTCTTCACACAGAAAGTGGGGCTGCAATGCGGAGACTTGCTCTCTCGCACGTGACCAGCCTTAGCACGTTGTGCGAAAAACTCGTCGATCGCATCGACTTGTTCCTTCGGCAACGGCCACTGTCTTGTGATGCAGTACTTCGTGCCAGGAAGTACATCAATCTCGTGACAAATGCCTCTGTCAAATGGCAACTCGTCTGGCACCTTGTCCGGGAAGATATCTTCGAATTCCCTGGCAAGCGCATACACGGGGTTCGTCTTGAGAGCGTCCCATGACTGCTCCTCAAACCTCTCTTTCCGTGTCTTTCTGTTCAACACATCTACATTCACATTTGATGCAGTGTTGACGAAGTCTTTGTCGATCGCTTTGACGATCGCGCAAAGCTGCGGAATTTCGCCTTTCGCCAGGCTACGCTTCAGCGTCTTCTTGCTCATCGATGGCAAGGAAGTCAATTCTTCGACCGTGCTGGGAAGATTTTCCACTTGGACATGACGCATTATTGTGCTGTCACCCTCATCATTGTAGACCACGACGTTTGCATAGCTGCTTGTAGTGCCTCTCTGTGGGTCACCACCTTCATCACCTTCCTTTGCATCTTGATCAGAGATGCTTGATGACGGAAATCCTTCGTCGTCGATCTTCTCTTGGTCTTCATTCTTCACGCCAGAACGCGGTCCTTCGTCGTTCTTGGCAACAGGAGTAGTCTTTTCATGGTGCCTGACTGCTCCACCTCCAGCGGTCTTCACGGGCTTGTCTCTCGAGATCGAGGGGCCATCGCACTCCTGGGTCTCGTTTGACACACCTTCCACAGATTTATACGCCCACATCACTTCATCCGTTGACATGCAGCTCAACGCGGCTGCAATGCACGACTTGTCAACGGAGATCTTTTTCTTCATCCAGTCAATGCGAGGTTGGTAACGCTTCAACCACGGCATGCCCAGGATAATGTCGAACTTGTCATCGAGGTCGAGAAAAATGAACTCGTCTTCACCTCGAAAACCTTCAAACTCAATTGCCAAGCGCATCGTTCGCTTTGGCATTCTCACAGTTGACCCATTAGCCAATCGAACAGCCATATCATTCGTCGCATCGGGTGGAATCATACCATTCCCAATCACGACCTTCGCCCGAACAAAGTTGTTCGACGCGCCAGTGTCAACCAAAGCACGTAGAGGCGTTGCAATACCATCCACGTAAACTTTGAGTATGATCAGAGCAGAGCTCTGATTGACACTGCCATCACTCTTAGTGGAATCTTCATGTGGCGAGGTGGTGACCAAACCCACGGGAAAGCCAAACAGAGTCGACCCCGGGAACACCAAAGACTGTTCCCAGTCGGCGTGTGGGTCCTCCTCTTGTATATCCCCTTGAAAAAGTGGTTCTTGAACTAAAGGCTACGCTTTGGGCCCAGACTTGCGTCGGCCACACCAAGCTGCCCTCGATTCTCGGAATCACCAAGACAAGAAATCTCCAACACAGAACGCTACCAAAGCAGAACTTGGCTCTCGCTTAGCAGGTCCCAGTCTCCACGTGATATATTCAAGCTCAAATGCCCCGAGCTGATCCAAATGCAACACGTCACGTTCACACACACTCTCTGTCCTCTTCTTTTTAGACCCTGGACCCGGGTCTTAACAGCCTCTTCTTTCCTCGGCGAGTCCGGCTTCGACTCACCCCAGTCACTACACTTCCACTTGCGGCTCAAACTGAGAGCCGCGTACAGGATCCTCCACTCGCACCTCAGATCCAGGAGGTGCCAGAAGTTATGGCTCGGATTGAGCCGGTCCGAATCCAGAGCACTTGCACTTCACTCTGGGACCACCCGCGCACCACGCCTTGATTCAGGCGAAGTATCCCACACAGAAACAATTCCGGAACACGGAAACCAGTCTCCACTCCAGACCCAAAGTCGTCCAGTAGCGAAAACTCTGCCAAACCTCAGAGAAGTCACCTCTTCCCGAAAATATGAAGCACTCCACAGCACCGACCATAGACCAGCAACCGAGAAGTGGGAATATGAAATAACGAAGCCAGAACAGTAGCCAGAACAGCAGAACCGTAAATAACTTGGTTAATTGGAGTTGAATTTACTTGGATATTCTCCTTGTCCTTCCACACACTTGATCTCAGTATGACCTGCACACAAATGCGATCTGACCAACTCACTTGCGTCCTTCGGGGCAAATTGAACTCTGTTTAATATAAATCACATGCAAACGGAGACCTACAAAGATAGAGCGCCGGCTCCGCCACTAATAGCTACACTTTGAAGTCAGAGAAGGCATAGGGATGCTTGAACTAAATCCAAGCCAGGAGACTTCAACCTCACGGCATCCAAACATTGGCCGAAATTCTACACTCAATCTGGGGTCACTGCCGTCGACACGAATTCGAAACCTCATTGGTCCGTCGACCAGCCACCATCCTGGTCAGGCGGGGGGTCGCCACCTGAGATGTACCACTCCACTTCAGTCAGTATGACCCTTCGACGAACTGGCCACCTGCTGCCACACTGGGACTCGAGATGCATAACTGGAATCCGATATTCCACGCTGGAATTCGTAACACCACATCCGGGAACAGCACCAAACTTGGGATCCCAGACCAAAGTCCGAGATCCGAGCACACGATCCGGGATCACACACACCGTCCTGGAATCCACTGCATCAACCGCTACTCCAAGCCATCATCCTGGGATCTGGGAACTCACACCGGGAACTCCGAAAGTGGACTCTGGGATGTCGGAACACAACCACCACTTCCTCGGACACCTCTCGTATCCCTCAACACTTCTGGGCACCACTGCAACATCGGGACTCTGGGCGTCAGGACTCGATGCTCGGCTCCATGCTGCCACCACAAGAGACTCGGTAACGCGTACGACAACCACGACATCTGTAATAATCCGGGAGCCAGCTCCATTTCCGGACACAGTAGCTCCGAGCAGCTGCTCCCAGCCAACATATCACTCAGTTCCTTCGTGGCTGACAACCTTTCGGTCAGATGGGTGGGGTCCCAGAAATTTGGAGCCACCTCATCACATCCTACTATACCAGCCTATCTACAAACTGCGAAATCCAGCTCTGCGTCACATACCGGCTATAGATTGATCTGATAGGCGTATCATATCTAAATGGCGAGCTCTAACTCCTTCTAGAAACTGAGATATAGCTACAAACGTGGATGTCCGAAATATTGTGTCGCGGAGTGTACCACACGCTATACATGTGCCATTTCATGAGTAGATAACTTGGTTGATCAATAGGTTGCTTTCCAACATGTACCCCGACTTTGCGGGAAGCTTCACTGGTGGCTCCAGAAATCCTCAACGCACAGTTCGCGATCGCAAACCAAGATTACATTGTAAGTTGCCCACTCTTTGGCGTTTCACTTCGATCTTCTATCCGGCTGTTTCCTTGAGACTTTTGTTTCGGATGAGGTCCCGGAATTTGGTTGATATCTAAGCGGAGTTTCAGCCACGCAGTGGAACCATTAGCATGTAAATGCAATGAGTAGGAGGTCGACCACGAGTGATGCACACGTGACAGCACAGGATTGAGAATACTGTAGCTGTAGGAATTCTAGGGTATACATACACGTGTAACCTCGTTGGATCCGCGCAAATCAAACGTAAGGTAACGTTATCATTTATGTTCATCGCGCTGGATGTGCCTAGCCATTGTGAAATTTGCTCGTTAGACAGCACGCGATATTTTTCGGTTCGCAGAGCCACCATGCGCCTGCATGTTTTGCTCTACGTGGCGATGGTGGCCACGACAGCTCTGCTTGCAAACTCCAATGCCGCCCCAGAACCCAAAGGCCCCATACAAGTCCGCAAGCCCTCATCACCAGGTAGTCTTCCCTGGAGTCCCGGCCTCACAACGCAGCCACAGCAGGACCTTAGTCAAAAAATGTTACGGGGGGCGACGACATCGAACACAGGCGATTTTTCCGTTCAAGGCGACGGTGCAGACGACGAAGAGCGAGCGCTCAATCTCCCCAGGTCGATAGCAAAACTATTGGAGGGCAATAAACTTCCTAACGCGGTCGCAAACCTGCTTATAAGCGACAAGAAGAAAATGACTCCAGCGAACCTGCGTGCCAAGATACTGCAGAGCCTGCCGCCTGAGCAAGCAGCAAACTTAATATTTGCGAAGATGCCGGCCAATCTGCCAGCGAAATTACCACCAAAGCTACCAAGTGGAATTAAAGCCCAAGTCTTCAAGATCCCAGGTGCGTCTAGTGTCACTATCCGAGCGAAAATGGCGGTGTGGCTCCACTACAGACTCCCTCCGACACACGTTTTCAAGAAGCTCGGACTTGTAGGCAAAATTTCAGAGGACGCACTGCACAAGGACCCAAACTACAAGTATTTCAAAGCGTATTTCTACAAGTGGGTTAAGACACAACCAGTTTTCTAACAAGCTACTGCTAGATAAATGAGAAACGTTTTAGAGTAGAGGATATTGGGTCTGATCGTGAATGCAACGCGAACAAACCTTAAAAAGAGCGAAAGCGATGAGCACAAGTCTTGGAGCAAAACGTGTGACCTCAAAAGTGTTGCTTGCTGCAAATTTCAGCCAGCGATGGGGTTTGCTTTAAGAACGAACTGGTGAACGCTATTGATCGCGTAGCTTGACATGACATCGGGCAGCGCACAAGAATTTATAACATTCAGACTGTGTAGAGTTCTTGTTGTGCAACGGAAGGCCTAGTACCCCCCCCCCCCCCCCCCCCCCCCCATGTTATTATGGTACTTTCGACAACATTCTACTTTCACTTGGCCATCAGCAGGGGCCCAACAGGATCATGTCATCCCAGGTATGAACACGCCACTACTGGTATCTCAGTTTGAACCATTGTATCAAACACCTACATGTAACTACCAAAGCCTTGGGTTCCTGAGCGATAAAGTCAAAGTTCATTCTCGATGCTGTGGTTTTAGTTGTAGCTAACCAACACTAACGCAATGCAGGCGGCCATTAAGCAAACTTCGTTGCTGAGCGATCGACTCACCAGACACCATGCGCGAAAATTTCACTTTGTTTGAGCCCACCATTCTAGCTGGGATCACAGTCATTTAGACAACAAATGCAACCACCGATGAGGACCAGCAACGCCACAGCATATCTTGCTCGGCTGCCAACGCCATTTCTGCTGACGCTAGCCACTCTTCAATTTGCGCACTATCGACCACACCCGAACGACTCCAACACCAACCTCCTCATGCTTGAGTTTCACGCGCTCCCTGCGCTCCTGACCACCATCTTCACCTTGCTACTCGTCTGGTGGAAACTGTTGCCATCCAAAACCCCGCACGCCAATGGCCAACGGCTCTTCCGACCAGCGTCCACGCTCCCATTGCTCGGCAACACACTCGACCTGCTCTGGTTCCAGAAGGACCGACTGCACGACTGGATGACGGAGCAGAGTCTCGCCAACGGTGGGAAGCCATGGCTGCTCACTGGCATCGGCCAGTGGCCCAAAGTGGTGGTGACCTCCGCTGCCGCCTACGAGGACGTGTTCAAGACGCAATTCGACGTGTTCGTGCGTGGCCCCGGTGAGACAGTGAAGGAGGTCCTGGGCGAGGGCATCTTCAATGTGGACGGCGACAAGTGGAAGCACCAGCGACGTGTCACCAGCCACCTCTTCTCAATGCACATGCTCAAGGACTGCATGAACGCTGTAGTGCGTGAGAAGACCGTCAAATTTCGAGATGTCTTGGCCACGTGTGCCGAACGAGGAAACATCGTCAGTATGAAGGCGCTGCTCAACAAATACACGGCCGACACCTTCACCCGCATCGGCTTCGGTGTGGAGCTCAACGGGTTGGACGAACCAGTAGACGCCGACACGACGCAGCCACTAGACGCAGCTTTGCATGTGGTGCAGATTCGACTGCAGAGTCCCGTGTGGCTCTGGAAACTGCGTCGGTTCCTCAACGTCGGTAGTGAACGGGTCATGCGTGAGAGCATGCAAAAGGTCCACGACACTGTCCAGCAGATCATGGCCAAGTCGCTTGAAGACAAGAAACAAGAGGAAGCTCCAGCCCACAAAGATCTCATGACGCTGATGTTGCAGTCCGGCGAGTTCTCGGACACACGAGAGATCCGCGACGTGGCCGTGAATTTCTACGCGGCTGGGAAAGACACCACGGCCTTTAGTTTGTCGTGGTTCATTGTCATGATGAATCGACACCCACATGTGCTCTGTAAAGTGCGCGAGGAGCTGCGTCGCGTGGTGCCCCAGTTGTTCACGGGGGAAGTGGATACACCCTCACTGGAACATTTGCAGCAGTTGACGTACTTAGAAGCGGCCCTGAAGGAGAGTCTGCGCCTGAACTCGCTGGCTGTCTACCGTCTCGCTAACCGAGACACGACGCTGTATGACGGCACGTTCGTCCCCAAGGGAGCACGCGTCGTCTTCTCCATGTACGGGTCGGCTCGTCAGCCGAGCGTGTGGGGGGCAGATGCGGCCGAGTACAAGCCGGAGCGCTGGATCGACGACAAGACGGGAAAGCTCAAGGCCATCTCGTCCTTCCTGTTCGTCACGTTCAGTGCCGGCCCGAGGCAATGCGTGGGTATGCGTCTGGCCATGATGGAGATGATGACGCTGCTGTCGGTGGTTTTGAGTCGCTTCGACCTCGTGACGGAGGACGATCCTTTCCACATCACCTACGACTTCTCGCTCGTGCTGCCAGTCAAAGGCCCTTTGAACGTCCGCGTTCACTCGCTGGCAGCTCACATGGCGTAGGTCATGTGCCAGGTTGAACCCATTTTCAGGCCAACTTCAACTGTATTGACCGCAGCGTTAGCCAATCACAGCGTCGTATTTTCAATCTAGGACGAATCAAAAATCGCCAGTCGCTCTAATTCCTAATGGCGCTGTACGTGTGGGGCCACAACAACTCGCAGCAACTTGGTCTCAATGTGTCCGACAAGGAAGTCTTCGAGCTGGTACTGCCCCCGCATAGTCACTCCCCCCTCCCCAACCTTACTAATTTCTTTTCTTTTCCATTATTCAGCGCCAAGTGGGAGCTCTTTGCAACGAAGTGATCGTGGACTTCTCGGCCGGTGAGCGGCACTCGCTGGCCCTCAATGAATTCGGCCAAATCTTCGCCTGGGGCCGCGGCCGAGAGGGCCAATTGGGGCTGGGCGACGTGGCCGGTGTATCCAGTGAAGTGGCCGAGCCTCGTCGCGTCGGGGCCGCCTTATCCGGCCAACTGGTGACCAAGATCTCGTGCGGCGACTCGCACTCGCTGGCGCTCACAGTCTCAGGCGACGTGTTCATGTGGGGGCTGCTGCCTGTGGCCAAAGTGCTGCACGACGAGAACGGAGTGACCGCCGACGCCTCGGATCGGGCCACCGTCGAGCTGGCCGGAATGTCCAGTGAAGAGATGCGGGAGGCCCAACGAGCTCGCTCTCGGGAGGACCTCAGACGCCACATGGACGACAACATCATGGCCAGGCTCGTGCGGGACTCCATGCAGGTGTACGAGGACGCGGGGGTCGTCGATGGGGAGAACGTCAAAGTGCAGACGGTTCGAGCGCCCTGTTTCACTCCGAGACTGTGCACGGGGCCGTTGGCCAGACTTGTGGTGACCAACATCGCCGCGGGGTTTGCGCACTCGCTGGCCACGACGAACGATGGAGCAGTGTTCAGCTGCGGGTACAATGACAACGGCCAATTGGGGATTGGGTCGAGATGTAACTCGGCCGACTTCCAGCGCATCCGTGCGTTGGAAGGATACTTTATTGAGCATATTGCGTGTGGGCAGCAGCATTCGCTCGCTTGTTCCAGGATGATGGATCCGGAAGAAGCTGCGCAGGATGATGATGACCCAAAGTCGAGATCGGGAGTGTGTTTTTCGTGGGGTCTGGGTGTGCTCGGTCAACTGGGCACGGGGATCAACATATCCTGGCTCCCGGTGGAGGTCAAACTGGCACGCCCTGCTGTCTCGGTCGCTGCCGGAAGTCATCACAGCGTGGCAGTCACAGATGACGGCAAGGTGTACTCGTGGGGCCACAGTGAGTACGGTCAACACGGCGCAGGTGAGACGTTCTACGATCTGCAGCGTAATGCGCACTACTTCTTCCCTCGCGTACAGCAGGCACTTGCAGACGACCCTCGAATTAAAGTAGTTCGTGTGTGCTGCAGCTCGCACTCGACGTTTGCTCTGACACGGGACGGATCTGTCATGTCGTGGGGCTGGAACGCCTTTGGTGTGCTGGGAAATGGCAAATATCGACACTCAGTCCACCCACAGAGCATTTTCGGGCTGAAAGACAATGTCGCCGTCGCGGTTGGAGCTGGATCCAACCACTGCGCCGTGGCAGTACGACCACGAGGGTCTCACTATTCGCTGAGCTACGACCGTGTGCTAGCAAATGGCGATTTTGTGGATCTGGTATTCGTTGTGGGCGGACCTACAAAGGTGGAGCGCATCAAAGCTCACCGAGTGGTCGTGTGCGCGCGCAGCGGCTACATTAGAGGTCTTCTGCGTGTGCTCGATGATATCACCAAGATACAAGAGTCTGAAAGCGGTGGAGACCATAAATCAGACAAGAAAGAGGAGGACTTGTTCGAGGTGGACGAGTTCCATGACGTGGACGAACAAGTTTTTCGTGCGTTCTTGACGTTCTTGTACACGAACCAACTGGAGGTTGTTAGTCACAAGCGGAAGGCGCTAGGTCAGTTTGCCAGTCGCGTGTGCTGCGACGCACTCGTTCTTCAGTGCCTGGATACGTGGCGTAAGGAACGATTGGCGTCGCTTCCACCGCCTTCGTTCACAGGCAAAGGACCGCATCTTATTGGTACGGAACCAGCCAGCTCCGAAGCGCAGCAGTTCGGAGAGGACATGATGGCCATGGTGCTCTCCGAGGAACTAGCTGACGTAGTGTTCCTGTGGCCTGTGGAGGGCGATTCAGGCTCAAAGTCCGAGACTTTCGAGCGCCTGCCCGCACACAAGGCTGTGCTTTCGCAGGTGGAATACTTCCGTACAATGTTCATGGGCGGCTTCAGTGAAGGTAAAACAGCACAAGACGCTACTGCCGGGATGGAATCCGGATCGTTGACGAAGCGGGCAGTGCACGAGATCCCCCTCCACTATATGCACCGCGATGGCGTATCACTGGATGCATTCAAGGGTCTACTGCTGTGGATCTACACGGGTTGTTTCGAATTGCTGAGTGCAAGACTGGAACCGAGTGACACGATGGACTTGTACGTTGGCGCGAGTCTGCTGGGTCTCACAGTTCTGGCGAGCCGGTGTGAGCTCCAGCTCGTTGAGGTGCTTCCACAACTGGATGTTGACTCACTGCGTGCGTGCGAAGATTTCGCCGAGAGGTACGATGCACGTCGGCTGCAGACCATGAGCCAGCAGATACTGCGGAAGCAACTACTGGCGGACAGCTAGCCAGCTCATGAGTTCCCGATCGATTCAATGTATATTTTCCTGTACGTCAGCTTTATCCAAATTCTAGATCCGTATCCGAAATTCACTTCAAGCAATGCAGCGAGCTGTTGGAAGCACCTGGCACCACATGCGCTTTAGACATGAGCGCTGTCGAGACACCGGCTTTCATGACAGTTTTGAGACAGTCTCCTCTGCTTGGCGAAAGCACTCGTTACAAGCACCTACTGGTTTATCACACTAGCCGATGCATGAGAGGGCAATGAGGTGACACACCCATGAAGGTTGGTCTGCATTGCAGCTCACTTTCGCGTGGAGCATGCGCAGGAAGCTGCGGTGACCAGCATGGCGCGCCAGCCGGATAAGGTCGCTCGGTTCTTGAAGTTACCAACTCGTGCATAGGACCAAACTGGTCACCGGGCCCGTTCTGCCGAGGGCAAAGTCGCTGCTGATCAAGTCACTTGACTCATTCAGGCGGACCATGCACCGATGGTCCACGGTCGGAAACTCTTATGACTCGCTGGTCGATTGTTGCTGCCTCACATCTTTGCGCCAGCAAAAGCAGAGCGGACTTAGCGAGTCTTGTCGGCGACTATGGAGAGCCCCACCACCTGGCGCAATGTTCGTAGCGCGAGTTCATGGCCGAAATGGATAAGCCCTGTCAGAGGGTGCCCCATCCTGTCGACGGCTGCCATGAATCGATCACCTCAAGGTGTCAACTGACAGACGGCGAGATACATCACTGACATGCGGAAAGTGCTTCTACGCTGCTTCTCACACCGTCAACGGGTTCGGTTTGACGTGTGTCAAGTGTGGGAGATGCATCTTAGCTCCCCGGCAGGCCAGATCGATGCCGATGAATGGAAAGTGCAATGGCTGCGCTCTCCTCGGGGCCAAGTGGCGCCACGTGCGACGCGGTCTGTGGCTCCGCATTGCCCTCGCCCGATGTAGGCGGAGGCTCTTCCTCGAAGACGGGGATATGCATGTACCTTGGCCAAAGCCGGTCGACTACATACACTTGTACGGCTACGGCCTGACCGATCGGTCGACGCAACATTGAGCGTGCCCAGCCCATCCGGGAGCGCAAATTCAAGCGCAAGTCCGCCCCGTGCACGTTGCAATCAATCACACGGACGTCGCGAGCTCAAGTTGGTGGACAATATCCACCGCTGCAACCTCTCAACGGGAAAGGGCCGCACCGAAACTCAACGCCAGCGCCGTCGCGCTCCGGATCCCCCGACGCCAATTGTGGCGCCGTCCTTCCAGGCATTATTGAGGCACAGCAAGAAGAGAGAGCTTCCCACTGCGACGCCTACGTCCCTATCACAGAGACGCAAAAAATACTGGGCCGTGGTGGCCGGAAGCGGGTCTTTTGATGGAGACGCGGCCGAAGTATCTGCTACGACACCCGCTTCCGGCACTAACGCTGGGCGGAAGTGCGTTGTCGTGTCGGGAAAAACGCATGGTCGTCTGCGGATTGTCCCTCGTGACATCTCTCCTGATGGGCATCCGAACTGCAGTTCGGGCTGAGCACAGTTCGTTGCGCTCCATTCCGCCTTGAGCCGCGCGCCCGGTTTGCCGGCCCCCACTCGATCACTCGACCGACGAACCCTACAGCGTTTTTGCGGTCTTCATTCGGGTCGTAGCGCAGTAGCCGAGACTTGACCTCGCCCAATACCTACTGCTCCATGCCCAAGCGCGTTCAGTCCGCGGCCGAGGCCAGCACGCAGGCCCTGCTGCAGGACAACGCCAACTGCGTGGCGCACGTGCTGCAGAGCAACTTCTTCAGCCGCACGGCCTCCCCTTCGGTATCCGCGAGCTGGGAGCGCGCCGCGTCGAGACCCCCGATCAATGTCAGCCCCTACGTGCACACGCGCGACTGCGGGGGTCGTCGTCGGTCCACGGCCGCCAGCTGCCAGGCCGTCATCGGCACACTGCAGGACGCTATGCGGGCCCTCCACGCAGACGACACCAGCAGCTACCGACGCGTCGAGAGCGAACTCTTCGGCGCAGATCTGCTGCTGGACGCCAGAGTCTTAGACTCCCTCGTGCCCCGAACCAAAGAGACCCCGTACCGCTACGTCGGGCTTAAGCACGTCAAATACCAGTCCATGCTGGACGAACGCCACGCCGAGGAGTTCTTGCTCATGGAGACGGTCGGACGCGGCGTACATCCCGTGTCGGGCCACAAGTTCGTCTTCAAGATGCTGCGGTCCGTGGACGTCCCCGAGCGAGAGTTCGAGATGAGGAGCGCCAATAGCCACCACGCCCAGCTGCAGGTTCATCGCGGAGCCATCCACGCGATGCTCTTGGTGCTGGCCGAGACAAGTCATCGCGGGATCCTCAAGATGCAGCTGTGGCTGGACGTCGAGCTCACCAAGTGCGCCGAGCCCTTCTATGGCGCGTTCTCGAGTCTGCACGACGCCTACAGTTTGTCCATTAGGTATCGACAGCTCGTCGAAAACTATGCGGCGACGAGTGGGGACGCAGCCATTGCGGCGTCCACCAAGACGTCTCGGTTCGGCATCTTAACGTCGCGGTCGAATCGTGAACGCAAGTGCCAGACCTGCCAACGTGCTCTCGGGTTCTTCTCCAGGAAGAAGAACCACCTGTGTAATGTGTGTGGAATCTTCGTGTGCTCTTCGTGTTTGTCTACAACGTCGTTCCAGAGCTGGAAACTCTGCGGGCTGTGTTACCAGCGTAACAAGCGGCTCGTGAACCGCACGCGCACCTCCAAGATGTCTTCGCTCGCGTCAGGCATTGGAGGAACGCTGCACTACATCACGCGCATCGGACGCAGCTACAGCAGGCAACGCGACTCGATATTGTTTGCGACGGCAGAAGCCGCCGGCGAACTGCCTCCGAACCCGATGCAGGACACCAAGCAGCGAGCGAACGAGCGCTTTGCCACGCGGGACGCGGCCAGGAGACGACGCATTGAAGACGATGAAATGCTGTTTGACCACGACACCAAACCTCTGGCCAGAAGTGTCATTGGCGTTCGTCGTGCTGTGAGTGGAAGTGCCAGCATGGACCCTCACCAAGACTTTGGCAGGCACCAGTTAGCTCGTGATAACCTGAGCATGAGCCAGGGTCCTGGTGGTAACAAGCAGAGCTTACGGCGGTCGCTACTGCACAAGGCGCGCAGTTCCTACGACCCTAACGAAGATATGAGCAGAGAGCTGAGTGCCTCGTTCTTCGATGGCACCAACGGTTCATTTCGAACCAGCGAGCTGAGCAGCAGCCACGTGCAGATCAGCAGAAGTAGCAGCTTCGCGGAGAAGCTCGAGTCTGTGGCCTCGTCGGACAACAAGGCCAAGAACGGAAGTACCAGCTCCAACAGCACTACGAGCTCTCAGGACAGTCCGACTCCCGAGCCAGACATCCAGCGCGTGGGCCCGCAGCGCGTTCCTGCTCCTGCCCCGCCCAAGCAGGCCGAACAGCCCCGCTTGAGCAACTACCCACCACGTCGCTCGAACCCGATGCACCGCATGCACAGTGGCAGCAGTCGATCTCGCGTCAGTAACTCGTCTCGTAGCAGCTCGTCTTCGTCTTCTTCTCGACGCAGTGCTTTCAAGGGGTGGGCTTCTGCTTCGGCTGGTCCGCGCATGACGTCGGCCAAGACCAGCAGCTCCTCACGGAAAAAGTCAAAGAACGACGGCCACGTGCCGTCCGCTTGGCGCACACAGGGCTACGACGACTTCGGTGTCCCCATCAAGGCCCACAAGACATCGAACCTGTCGGGCTACGATGAACCGCAGCACGGCCGTGTCTACGAATGGATTTAAGTCTCAGTTGATTGATCAGAACGGAGGGTGTCCGAAGGAAGACATCTATCTCCTCAACGTGCGCTACAGCTCCGGGTCTAAGAGTCATGGGGAAGCTCTCGGCCCGGAGTCGCGCGTCTGCTATTTAACAGTGACATCATGGATGTCATCCGTGGTTATATCCCCACTAACAGTAAACCTCTAACTTTGAGCGGTAGTACAGAATAACATTGTTTGGTCTTGTTTGTTCGTGTACCAAGAACTTCATAGCAAAAGGATCAAGCACTAGGAAAGTAAATGTACGAGGCCGCTTGATTAGCGCAGTATTCTAACACAAACGAAGACCTGCTCGTCTCCTTCGCAGACGAACGGAATGGACTCACTACAACTTGACACGATGGAAGGCGACTGACGCACAGGAGGAGAGAGTGAGCGATCTCTTCTTTTAACCTAGAAGCTTTAGTCCGTCTCGGCAGCCTTGACGGTGCCAGCACTCATATCGTCGTCGGTGGCCGTAGACTTGGCCTGGACACCGCCCAAGTAGGTGATCTCCGAACGCGATTCCATCATCGACGTAAAGTCTGCAAAACAGCAACAACAAGCGTGACGTTAATGAAAACCTTCTCCTCCTCCATCACCACCACCACCACCAGACCGCAGTCGTACCGGGACACGTGACATTCGCCGCGGCGTCGTAGCTGGCCTTCTTGTTCGGGTTCTCGTATGAGCAGCGCAACACGCCGTTGGAGCAGGTGACAACCATGTCGTCACCCTCGAGCTCGATGATGATGAAGCCGCGGTTCTTCATGGAGCCCGTGCCGAACTCGCAGCAGCCCTTGCCGTTCTCCGAGCACTTGGGGTACGTGTACGCGCCCAGCGCCAGCGCGCAGCACGCGGCCAGCAGCGTGACGGCCACGGCCAACACGTTCAAGGACCGGCAGTTCATTTTGTGTGGTGGCTCTTCAAGCAGCTTGAAGAATTCCTCTCCGTTCGTTCCTCAACGACGCAAGCAAGGATAGTCGCTGGAGCGAGCGAGAAGATGAGGGTCGTGCGATCGAGTTTTGTAGCGGACGACGATGTCCTGCCTGCAGTGGAAGTGGATATTGCACTGCAGTGGTAAAGGTCCCATCAAGGCAGCCCAGCCCAGCCGGCGGCCAACGACTTCTGCTCTTTCAGCTGTGCACGTGTGCACGGAGATCTGACTCTCGACATCTCTTGCCTTCACTATCGAGCGCAGCGTGTCAGACTATGGAAGCGCCGGGCTCCTCTACCCGCAGCATTTGGGGCAATTATCCGTGAGTCACTGCGCTCGGTGTGTGGATAAGCTTGGCTGATCACGGATAAAGGCGAGGGCAAGTCGACCGCGCGACAACTCAAGTCGCTACAGTGCGTGCGGACATCTTGGCGGCCACTTGCCAACGTTGCTGTCTTGACCCACAGACAGAGGCGTGGACACCGTCACCCAAACAGCGCAAGACCCAGGCTCTTACCTTACCCTCGACGTACTCCAAGCCCGCCTGACAAGCTACACGAGGAAGCTCTCGTCCGATCAGTCCACTCCATTCCATTGGCACTTTCGTCTACCCGTAGGCACCAAACGAGAAACTCTAGACACGATGGCGGGCTGGATTCGGTGCTCCGTTATGGCGGTGACGCTACTGGTGACGTTGGCCGTGGTGGCCGCGGAGCAGGAGACGTCGGTGCACATCAAGGTTTTCAAGGACTCGACAAACGGGGAAGTGGCCAACGAGGCGACCACCACCAATAGCAAGGACTGCGAGGTGAGCGGCGTGACGCTGCGCCACCGCAGCATGAAGTACTACGGCGAGGACTCGTACGTGGCCTGCTCGAACGGCCAGGCCGGCTGCTACCTCATCGAGCGCGTGCACGACAAGGCCACGCAGGTGGCGTGTCCGACCGAGAACTTGCAGCAGCGGATCGACGAGGAGACTGCTTATCGAGCGCATGAAGAGAAGGCCAAGCAGGAACAAGCCGAAAGCAGTGACGACGACAACACAGCCGACGGCCACCGTCGACTCTCGTTGATCGTCGTGTCAACGACCCGCGTCTGGGACAACGGCGTCGTGTGCTACCAACTGAACAAAGATTACCCGTTCAACTCGACCCAGAAGGAGTACATCTACGAGGCCATGGGCAAGTACGAGGCCAGCACCAACGTCCGCTTCGTGACGACGGACACGTGCGAGAAGGAGAAGCTGAAGTACTGTGATTCGTGCGCCAATTGGGTGGACTTCAAGCACCCGTCGAGCGGCCGTGACTGCAACTCGAGCATCGGTATCACGGACGAAGGTGCGCAGACGATGAACCTGGCCGACCGCTGCTTCGAAGTGGACGACGACCTCAAGACCGTGTACGGGTCGGCCATGCACGAGATCGGCCACTCGCTTGGAATGTACCACGAGCACCAGCACCCGAAGCGCACCATCGGCGTCTTCTGGGACGACATCGACCAGAGCATTTGGTCCGAGATGACCATCCGCGACCTGAGTGTGGGCGGCCCCTACGATCTCGACAGTGTCATGCACTACCCGATGACGTATGGTTTCTGCCAGCCGAACTACTGCAGCGGCACGGTCCAATCCGATTGTGTTGAGGAAGGCACGACGTTCTGCAACCTGAACGACGACGACAACTGCACAGATATCACCAAGTCGATGTGCAACGAGACGGCCACGGAGGCTATCGGGCAGCGGAAATACCTGAGTGAGGGTGACTTGGCCGCTATCAACGAGCTGTACCAGTCCGCGGCCTGGTCGGCGAAGGACACCAAGATCGGCGTCTGAGTGCCGCGTGTAGTATTGATGTCAGGCACCCAGCGAGAGGGAAGAGCAATTTGGTGTTTAGTGTCTTCTAGAACAGCGTTCGAGTCGTGCGTTTGCTTCGTCCCCGTAACTTCGAGCGATCGAGAGTGAATATACGAATACATAGTGCAAGTTGTGGTGTTGACTTTGCGCAAAGGAACGTGGAGTTTAACCCAGTCTCTTGCTGGCCAGGCCGTTAAGCAAGTTCATTTAGCTTTGTCTTTAGTTCTAGCTTACATGGTGGTTTACCGGTGTTGCATTAGATACCACGGACGTATCATTTTGCTTTTGGACACACTTGGATGAACGGTGAATAGGATATCGGGAGCAACCGCAAAAATGACGATGGAGGTTGCTTTACTCCGTGCGGCGGAAACTATGCGATGCATTCGCTTCGTGATCGAAACCAGTATTGTATTGTAAGCGCGAGCAGTATCGAAACAAACAAGTATTAGCAGAGTTTTGAGCGGCACCGCGTGTACAGCCAACAATCACTTCACCCGCCCGGATTTGTAGATGACCCGGATGAGGCAGGCGATTATTGGAGCAAGTTGAAGTGAAGAGTGTAAAGTTTTGCTCTCACCACAGCACTAACTAGCAGCCTCTTGTTGAGCAGCGTTGGGTCACACCCTCCACCGAAAGGATGAGCTGTCGAGTGCAAGCCGCAAGGTGGTTAGTCAGACTACCGAATTCGTCGATAAGCTGGACCCCCGTGGTACATTGCCAAAGGGGTCCAGCTTATCGACGAAAGCACGAACAATCGCGTAGGTGAATCATCCAAAGATCTCGCGATGCTAGCCGCACGCCATGAACCAAACCGGAAGACACACTGAAGCGCGCGAAGGTAAAGGCGACGCATACCGTCCGGAAGAAGCTACTTGTCGTGCTGGAGGCTACTGCTGAAGGAGCAACTATAAAGGGAACTGCTCGACGTTGTGGGCTTCTACCTGGCCAAGTACGGAGATGGATCAAAAACCGAGATGAGCTAGAGATTGCTGTCCAGTCAAATCCACGCGCGCGGTCGCTGAACATGGGACGCCCTCGAGACGATCTTCAGCTTGAAGAAGAGCTGGCTCGTTGGGTAATGGACAGGAGGAAGGAGGAAATAGCAGTTTCGACAAACCAAGTAATTGCTAAAGCCATCGCTAGCATTACAAGTAGCTTGACAGCTGCAGTCTTACCATGACTTGAGCCTCGAAGTTCGGATTGAACAGGCTCCCTCTCGAAAGCAACATGATTGGACAAAATTGAATGGGGGGTCCAGCTTATCGACGAATTCGGTAGCAACCCCGGTCACCGGCAGCGTTCTCAATCGCTTTGCCCCGCTGAATAACATACTTCAAGTGCGCCAGTATCGATTTACCAGCGCCCAGCGCCGCCGCTGATGTGGGTCAGTGCAGAGCTGATTGTGCGGGCATCAGTAGGCACGAAACACGCCCGGGACAGCCAAGTTTTCCGGCGACAGTTTGACTGCGAGCATCCTCGCTGATAACGCGCCATAGATCTGGAAACCGTCCGCCCCGTCACAGTTTCTGAAGCAGCGAACAGATACAGGTTGCAGTTGCAGTGGTTGTCGTAGCCCAAGGCACTCCGTCCAAAACCCAGGACAAGCACAGCGACGGCGATGCCAGGACCAACCGGAGCGAGCACGCGCCTCGCCCCGCCGCTGTAGCCTGCGACAGTCTCCGCGATCGGAAGCGAGTTACAGGGGAGAGGAGCGGCGGACGGGAATTTCGCAGGTGCGTGCACAACGGCAACGTCGCCTTGGCAAAACGAGTGCCGTATTTTTTGCTAGTGCTGGCGCGATGACTACCGAAACGAGTGGATGACCACGATCCATACGCATGGGGGTGAAGGCGTCGAGAAGTCTTGGAGACTTTCGCCAATCGACCCTGCTGGACTCCGAAAGGATCCGCTTGGCGTATGGCGCACGTCGGGACCTCGCTCTCTTCTCCGCATCGTGTTCTTTTGCGCCTCGCGCAACTCAAGGCGCCCTGGCGCTGGTTAGCATTCAGCCGGCGACTACCAACAGTGTTGAGAGAGCGGCTCGGTCGGAGGCTATCGACCACATCCTGCATTATGCTTCTTCATGGGTTTTATGCCGTTGGCGTCCGGCTGAATCTTGATCTTTGTATTCGGAGCAAGCTTCAACAGTAAGCAGTAGTTTGGTCCCATGCTACATGATCGTGGGGTCATCACGCAGTGTGTGTTGCAGTGTCTGATGTCGCGTTGGCCGTATCTCTCGCTCAGCGGCCGGCTGCTGCCATCCAGTGCAAGTCTCCGCTGGGCCCTGTTGCTGGCGCTGCAGCAACTTAGAGCCGCTGGCCCGGACGCGCCAGCCATTCTCGGGGGCAGTTGACATCCCATCAGCTCATCCAATTCGACAGTAGCATCCTCGTACGTAGGCGGCGTAACTTGTTGTATCCGCGATCGATCTCTCGCTGCTGCTGCTTCGTGCCCCACATTGCAGCGACCAACAACCAACGCGTCCAGCATTGCATTGCATTGGTCTCTTGCTCGGTGCTTTGCTCTACTTGATTGATCTGTTCCAAGGTTACATTCGCCTTCGCACGTGGATCGGCCAACTGGCTGCGTGTCCTCGACCCCGAACGCAAACAACAACCAAGCAGCGCTGGACAACACTAAAGTAATGCTGATGGAGCACCACCACACACAAGGACGACCGAGCTGGACGCCCTCGCTGTACGCGACCTCGACGTCGTCGGCCACCGCGACGGCCAGCACCTCGCTGCCCTACGATACGCTGCGTCCGCCGGCCTACCCCAATGAAACCTCGCACTACCAGCCACCACACTCGGCGCAGTATCCGCAGGACCAGGACAACAGCTACCGATACCCATACAGCGAGGCTTCACGGCCGACGTTCGCACCGCTGCCTCCTCCTCCGCGAGACGACCCGTTGGCGACAGGCAATCGACTGCGGTATCCGCCGCCCAGTTTGCCACGCCCGATGATCGGAGGAACACTGTCACCCCACATCCGAATGACCGACAAACTATCGCCGGTGCCGTCAGTCGTCACGCCCGCGTTCACGATCGCCAAGTCCGGAGGCCCCTCGACGCCCAAGAGAGCGACGGACGAGGAGCGACGAGCGAAGCATCGAGAAGCACAGCGACGGTTTGTGAAGCGGAAGAAGGTGAGGTCTAGGAAGAGGTTTTAGCATGAGGGACATCGTGGTGACTTACGATCCGTTTCTGGTTTGTTCAGATCGAGATGATGCAGTTGAAGCAGTTGGCGGTGGAACTCGAGAAGCGACACGATCTACTGCAGGTAGTGAGCGAACGGGAAGCCCTGGCGCGTGAGAATGAAGCTTTGATGCAGCAGCTAGAATCCCAGAAGGAGCAGGAGGGAGAGACCGATACCTGGACGAACCAGCCTGTCAGGGAGGTGAGTCTCTATGGAGCTTTTTCCTGTAACATGTACGGGGACTAGTGAATTACTGATGATGTCATGCAGGACAAGCACGAGGACGTGAAGGAGGAGAACCAAGACCGCCCTCACCCGGAGATGAAGTGGGAGGCACGGACATTCGAGTGGTGAACTACCCCCGGTCCAGAACCGCATTTCCTCCCTCACACCCTTCAAAATAAAGTTACCGCTACGGTAAGCTTAGTAAAGTCTCGCACAGAGTGCATGCGCAACCTCTGCATACGAAGCAGATTGCACAGACAACAAGCCGTGGTGGCCACCATTGGCTAAGCCAGCAGCTTCGTTAAGAACCTTGGCATTCACACAGAGCATGACGAAGACCTCTTCACATCGAGACGCAGAAGCCAATCACCATCCATGATCCTCATCAAATTGTCTTTTTTAACATTAGAAAATGCAGTCATCGACCAAATGCGCTAGATAATGCATCCCCCCCCCCACCTACTCCTTATGTGTGTTGTGTTCGCAGTGTGCTGCCCCCAGGACTCTTCTCTTGAAGCTTTAGGCGTGACTCAGCTCGGCATACCACAAGCACGTCATCGAGGCCAACCATGCAAATCCAAGTTCTCTTGCCAAACTCCGATCTTCGTCGAAGGAGGTTTATGGGTCCATGTTCTGGCGCGAGAACATTTCCTTGGCGATAATCATGCGCTGGATCTGGGACGTGCCCTCGTAAATCTGGTAGATCTTGGCGTCGCGGAAGAGCTTCTCGACCGGGTACTCCGTGTTGAAACCTGCGCCTCCAAAGATCTGAATGGCATCTGTAGCCACCTTGTTGGCGTGATCGCCGGCGAACCGCTTCGCCATGGACGCGTACATGGTGTTCTTGCGGCCGCAGTCGATCTCGTACGCAGCCTTGTACGTCAGCTGACGGGCGGCCTCGATGCCCGTGGCCATGTCGGCCAGCATGAACTGGATGGCCTGGTGCATGGCAATGGGCGCGCCCATCGTCTTGCGCTCCAGCGCGTACTTGCGAGCTTCATCAAAGGCACGACGTGCCAGCCCGACGGCGCCGATGGCCACGGGCGGACGCGTGATGTCGAAGGCCTGCATGGCGATCTTAAAGCCGTAGCCAGGCTCTCCCAGCACGTTCTCCTCGGGCACCACGACATCCTCAAAGGTGATGCCGCGCGTGTCCGAGCAGCGCTGGCCAATGTTAATTTCCTTGCGGCCAACGGTAATACCGGGCGTATCGGCGTCCACAATAAAACCTGTGAAGGCCGAGCCAGCATTGGCGTTCGGGTCGGTCTTGGCCAACACAAAGAACCACTTGGCCACGCCGCCGTTGGTGATCCACATCTTGGAGCCGTTAATGACCCACTTGTCGCCCTTCTTCACGGCGGTCGTCTTGGCCCCAGCCACGTCCGAGCCAGCGCCAGGTTCCGTGACGCAGTAAGCGGCCTGCACAGGCTCCTCGACGAGGCGGCCCAGATACTTTTTGTTCTGCTCGTCCGAGGCGGCCACTAGCAGCGGAGCCGTGGCCAAGCCGTTGGCCTCCATGGCCGTGGCCATGCCCGTGCAGCCGTAAGCCAGCTCCTCTCCGACGATGCAACCATCCAATGAGCCCAGTCCCAAGCCGCCGAACTTCTCGGGCACGTGCGTGTTGACGAGGCCCAGCTCCCAGGCCTTCTCGAAGATCTCCTGCGGGTACTCCATGGTCTGGTCGTAGTGCTTCTCCTTCGGGATCATCTCGTCACGCGCGAACTTGCGGGCCAGCAACTGGAACTCGCGCTGGTCGTCCGACAGCTTGAGGGAGAAGCCAGGGAACTGCGAGTCGTCGATGTGCTGGGCCAGCGCGAAGGTGCGCGAGCCTGCTGGACGCAGCAGACGCGAGGCGTGGCGGAGGGTCTTGGCTGGCAGCATGGGCTGTGGGCTGGAGAGGAAGAGTGCAGGTCGCTGCGTGGGCGCGGGTTCGCAAATGATCGCAGTGCGTGCTGTGTGAGAAACCGACGTGAAAGGACGTGACATGCGTCGTCTGATGGACCTGTCTTGCTTCATGACTGCGTTATACACATCCATACCAAATGTTCATATAACCGTACGGGAAACTTGATATGAACCAAGATAGGGTCGAACTTCAACTTGAAAGGCTAAACGTGAAGAATGCCAATAAGACCCACCAGGGCTGGCTCCGCACTGATGCCGAGCCACTGCACCCGCAGCGAGCAGCTTGGACCCGCAGCACGCCGAAGTTGTCGTTCCAGTAGCCGTTCAAGGTGTGCGCAGGGTCGAAGTACTGGTCTTGAGGCGCGTACACGCCGTCGCACTTCGTGTACATGGCGTCGATGAGCGGCTGGCACTTTGGAGGGCAGTCGAAGTTGGTCGGATCACACGCCAAGCACGAGCCGTAGGTCGTCCCGTTGCCTTCAGCTGCCAGCTGCTGGGCTGCAAACCCGCACGGAGCCCACGAGTTGCCTTCGGGCGACGGGTTCACGAACGAGGACGCGTCCGATTTCTTCATCGAGTTGAGCAGGAGAACGGCCAAGAGAAGCCACCCCAGGCAGTGGAGCGGGGCGTGGACTGCGATGCTCAGAGCTGTCGGCTTCATGCTGCCTATTGATCAACTGAGCACCCATGGCCAAGCTTGGCCTGCTCAAAGTTAGCCCTCACACTATTTTTGCTGGCAAGGACGACAACGAGGATCATCGCACAGCAATAGTATCGGAGCAGCATACCCAACTTATCCATTCATCACTGCTCCTACCTGAGCCACTTGCTGCTCACATACCTTGTCTCTAGTAGCTGCGGCCCCAGAGCACCCAGCACGTAGCCGGCTTGCCACTGATGAAGCACTTGGTGTCGGCGGACACGGGGCTCTCGTCGTTCTTCTTGTACGGGATGCACAGCGTCTTGGCGGCGGCGCTCGTGGCCGTGTTCTCGGCCTCGTCCTCCAGTCCCATCAGAGCCAGCGACTCCTCACGAGACTTGGTCTTGACGATCTCCTCCCACTCGACCTCGTTGCAGAACGGGGTCAGCGCCATGCAGCCGTCCTGGAGCGCGGGCACGAAGTCCTTCCAGTCCGTAATCTCGCGGATGTGACCGTCACGCTCAACGGTGGCACGCTCCAGCATGTCCTTCTGGATCTGCTCCAAGAGGGCCGGGATGCGGGTCGCCAGCTCGGCCTCAGGGATGTCCTCCTTGGCTCCGTTGTCACGACGCACCACGCGCACCTGCTTCTTGGCGATATCCTTGGGGCCAACCTCGAAACGGAGCGGGACACCCTTGAGCTCCCAGTGGTTGTACTTCCAACCGGGCGTGTACACACGACGCTTGTCCGCCTCGATACGGACACCGGCGTCGGTCAGCTTGGCGACAATCTCGTCGGCCTTGGCGAAGATCTCCTCCACCTCGTCCTGGTTCTTGAACGGAATAGGCACCACAACGACCTGCGTGGGCGCCACACGAGGGGGCAGCACCAGACCCTTGTCGTCACCGTGCACCATGATCATGACACCCAGCGAACGAGTGGTGAAGCCCCACGAGTTCTGCCACGGGATCAGCTTCTTGCCATCCTCGTACTCAGCAGCGATACCGAACATCTTGCCGAAGTTCTGGCCCAGCATGTGCGATGTTGCGGCCTGGATACCACGGCCCGTCGAGGGGATGAAGCCCTCGATCGTCGTGGTGTAGTCGGCGCCAGCGAATTTCTCCTTCTCGGTCTTAACACCCTTGACCATGGGCACAGCCAGCAGCTCCTCGTAGCAGGCAGCGTAGAAGTCCAACACGGCGCGCACTTCCTCGTCGGCCTCCTCCTTGGTAGCATGGGCAGTGTGGCCCTCCTGCCACAAGAACTCGCGCGTACGGATGAACGGCGTGGGGTTCTTGAACTCCCAACGCACGACGTTGTTCCACTGGTTGAGCTTCATGGGCAGGTCACGGTGGCTACGGATCCAGTTCTTGAAGGCCGGGTACATGATAGTCTCACTGGTCGGACGGATAGCGATGGGGTCCTTCATGTCGGAGCTGCCAGACTTGGTGACCCAGGCCACTTCGGGAGCGAATCCCTCCAGGTGGTCCTTCTCCTTCTGGAGCTTCTCCTTGGTCACGAACATGGGGAAGTAGCAGTTCTTGACGCCAATAGCCTTGAGGTTGCGGTCCAGGAACTGCTGCACGCGCTCCCAGATCTCGTACGAGTAGGGGCGCAGGATGTAGCAGCCCGACACGTCGTAGTAGTCAATCATGCCGGACTTGGTGATGGCGTCCGTGTACCAGTCCGCGAAATTCTCCTTCTTGGTGACGGACATGCCCTCGTTGGTCTTCTGCTCCACAACCTTCTTCTTGTCCTCCTTCTTCGCCTTGGGGGCCTTGGCGACCTTAGCAGCGGGCGCATCAGCTTCCTCCGTCTGAGCAGCGAAGTCCACGATGATCGGCTCGTGGTTGTAGTGCTTGACGAACTTGAGCAGGTCCTCCGACTTGATTCCGTACGTCTGGTCGTTGCGCAGCGGGTGGCAGTTCACCTGCTCCGTGTCCAGCAGCGCCTTGTCCAGCACGAAGCGCACCTCGTTCTTGGCGTCGTGCATGACGCAGAGCGGCGACACCGAGCCCTTGGTGACCTTGAGAGTGGTGTGCAGCACTTCTTCCGTGGCGAAGCGCAGGTTCCACTTCTTGCCGCCGATTCCGGCCGCGTGCAGCCGCGCGCCCAGCTTCTTGGTGTCCACGACGGTGGTGGGGGCCGCCGTCACGAGGAACATTCCCTCCTTCTTGTCCTTGAACACCAGGTTCTTGGTGGCGAGGCCTGGCAGGTGGCTCAGCTCGGCGATCACGTCCTCGGTCGTGGGGAGCTCGCGGTGCTCGTGCTTCTCGAAGGAGATGGACAGCGACTGCAGAGCCGCAGAGACCTCCACGTCGGCCACGGTCTTGTCGGGCGTCGCCATGCTGCTACAGCTACAGAGAGGGTGGGGTGGTGTCTGCCGAAGGGAGATATCTCGGAATGTGGCCGGTTGGATGCGGTGATTTCCCTCTTGTCCGGGATTGAAGTGCGCCTTTCTTGGGTGGGTGGATCCTTTGACTTGGATAAAGCAAAGAGTGAGCTTGATAAATGATGAAACGGGGCGATTACATCGGGACAGTCAGCGCTAAAAACAAGGGTGTGGAATGCGGTGTTGACGTACATGTACAACAAGGCTCCAACATCACCTTTTGCCCGCTGCGTCGGTCGCATTGTGCCCAGCTACGGCAACAATGTGGTTGGTGTCGGGGAACACCTTCATTGGAGAGCACTTTTCGCACGCAGTTGTTGACACTTGCATTGACAGCGACGGCTTCGTGATTTTGTTGGGGAATGAATCTGAACGAACCAGACAAGAAGAGCTGGTAGTGGGGGCAATACCAGCAACTTTGTTATTAGATAGTCGCGACGATATGAGCACTGAACGTCAACGTTATGTTTCTTCGCCAACGCGTGATGGAGCAGCGACCACAACGAAAGTCTCGGGGGTCGTAAGGTTACTGCTCGGCACCTGACGTCAGGTTTCAGTCCGCCAGTAAAGGGCCCACTTCGATGCATGATACTTTCGTTCGAAGCAGCAGCAGCAGTCCTCTTGAAGTGGCCGTCACGGTGCCAACCTGGTCTTGCTGTTCGTACAATGCAACCCCGTTCCAAACGCTACGTAGCGAATTGTCTCCTCGCAGATGTCAAACGCGAGTTGGTTGCCATCTACACCAGTACATGTACCGGTAGATGCAGCTCCAAACTTGCTGCTGGAATTGCAGTCTGCCAGCATGGGAGCTGCCACAACCCCACGGCAGGCATGAAAGTGAACATCCCGGCGGGTGCCAGCTGGATGTTCATGCGGAAAAGGCTACGAGATGGGGTCCGCCTTGATAACCGGTACCGAGCGCGTTGCTGGGATAGTCAGTCCGATTCCCAGCCGCCACGTACGCAGCGCACAAGCGAATTCCCCCCTTTGACGCGGTAGACGATGGTGAAGCTCGCACTCGCAGCGACTGCAGTGGTGGCGACCCTGGCTTGCAGTCTATCGGCCGTGGAGGCACTTGACCGGGACAAGATGCTAGACGTGGTGGGCACCGTGCACGGGAACCGCCACATCGTCGTCAATTACGACGACCTGGACGAGGACCGTCAAGAGCGCAAGTGCTACGGCAAGTTCACGCGCGACATCGACCCGGTGTGCGGCTCGAACGGCAAGAAGTACACGAACATGAGCATGTTCAACTACCGCAAGTGCATGATCAAGATCCAGGAGGACACGGAGATTCAGGTCGTGGACATGGACTTCTGCAAAGACGCAGACATGGAGGACATGGAGCATGTCAACGAGTAAGCAGTTGGCAGCAATGGGAAGGGAGTGAGGAGGGGTTTGTCCAGCGCGACGTACGAAGCTACCGACCGCAGCGGAGACTGTCGTGGGTCTGGCCACGTAGCGGAGACTTAGGAGTTGTCGACCGTCCAAGTTGAAGTGACGAGTTCCTCTGGTAGATTTCTGAGGGGCGTAGTAGGCTGCCCTGCGCATTAGGTGGCGGGCTTAGCGTAGACACTCGCCCGTGTATGATTATTCAGCAACATGAAATTATTCATTGGTCTTCTTGACAGGACTTTTTCTCCATGTGGGAGCGTGTGTGTGGTGGCGAGCGCGCAGGAAGCAGGAGAGCGGGTCATTTACCGGTATCGCGGAGCAGATCCCATGAGCTCGCTGTGCGCTGTCTCCAGCCACCGGTAGTAATGACGCGACAGCTCAAGCCATCCGCTACGATTTTTTGGACTGCCGCGGCGCAAGCGGCGATGCAGGACGTGGCTTCGCAGTCCTGTTATCTCGACGCGCGGCACAGAGCGATTGAACCAAGATGAAGACGAATGGTGTTGTGATGGCGGTGATGATGCTGGCAGCAGTTTATTCAAGCGGTGCTGGCGCGACGGCAATGGAGAAGCGTCTGCGTGTGGTGAGCCAAGTGCACGCACACCCAGATGTATTCGTGACTGGCGAAGAGAAGCGAGAAAAACGACACGGACACTGCATTGATACAGGTGCCACCGCTGACAACCCCGTGTGCGCATCGAACGGCAAGCAGTATTTGAACGAAGAAGTTTTCGAGTTCCACAAGTGCCTTATCATAGCGGAGTACGGCGAGATTATTGAGATTGTCGGCATGGATATTTGCAAGAACGCCAGGAAGGAAGATAGCGAGCATCCCGACGTCCCCGACATCGACTACATGTAGAAGTTTGTGTCCATGGAGCTATTTGGCGAACTGGGGACTCGAAGTCGCGACGTGACTTGAGCCGGGACTCCTATGAACTTCGAGTTAGCCATGTGCGGTTGGAGGCGGCCAAGGTGTCGCAGCGGAGTGACGAGTACGTATAGATGGAGTGGTGTTGATAAGGCTTGGTGCAGTGGGCTTCGCGTTGGAAAGATAGTGCACAGGCCCGATGAAGTTGGCGCAGCAGAGTGCGCACCCCTGTAGGATAATGCGGAGTCTTAATTTGAATTGAACCAGCTTGTAATACAAGTACATGGCTGAACTTGAGCGGTATACACACACGCGCACACACACTCGCTTTCTCTTCCTTGAACGCTGTAGCGTTCAACAACACGTAGCAGATCCCAATGAATTTCACGCCCCTTTCTATTCGGTGAGCTCTATCAGCAGATGGCTTCCCTCCGCAGGCTGCACACGATGCTCAGTTCACAACAGAAACGCCCGCGTCTTGCAGCAGTGACAGCTAACAGTAAGTCAGACTTCGACCACCATGAAGACAATTGTTGCTTTGGTGACTACCGCTTTGGTGTTGGCAAGTTCACCCGTTGAAGCTCTGGACCGGGAAAAGAGGCTTCGTGTTGTGAGTTCTGTACATGCGAACGAGCGTGTGCTAGTGACCGGCCAAGAGAAGCGCGAAAAGAAGCACGGCCACTGCGTGGATGACGGCGATCGCAAGCAGGACCCGGTGTGTGCGTCGAACGGCAAAAAGTACCTCAACATGAACCGCTATGAGTACAACAAGTGCCTCATCAAGGCCGAGGACGGCGAGGACATCGAGATCGTGGACCTGGAGTTCTGCAGAGAGGCCATGCTCGAGGATCTTAAGAGCGAAGGTCTCGCATGAGTAGAAGCCTTCCATGTGAGCAACACAGTAAGTACTCGCGCCTAGCAGCTCGACACTAACATATTCAACATTTTTATCTACACGCTTTGTCTAAGATGTACACCAAGGCGCTACTTTGTATCGATGGTCAAGTTTCAAGCAGGTTTTAGCACGGAGGCAAGTGGCTGCGCTGCATCACGATCAATCGGCGGTCTTCGCCTCCGATGGCATTCCAGAGTTTTCGTGGTGTTTTATCCTTCGGTGGCACTGGTGCCTGGTGTTTGCAGTACAATAATGGCGATTCTGTTGAGCCGACTTCAAGTCCCAGTACTGGAAGGGCGTCTGTAAGGCTTTGTCGGTCTTCACCTCGAGGCGTTAAGCTTTCGTTATTGTTACTGGGTGTTCGGCGTTTTGTGAGCGAGATTCGTGGACTTGGTGCTAAAGTTTGGAGTACCAACGGCGACGACGGGGTCTGACTCCGCTTTCTTCGGTATGACAATCCACGCTGAGGAGCGCGCATGAGCTTCTGGTACGGAGACAGCGGTCTGGAGAAAAGTTGCACATGCATGTTAGCCATGTCAAGGCTACGTTATTCGAACTAGCCACGTACAGAATTTTATCACGCCAATCCTGGTCGGTGAATGCATCTGTGGCCGTCTTCCGATCCGTTAAAGCGGTCTATGTCGACAGAGTGCGAACACGTTAACTCAGGGACAGAGTCCGCACTGCAACGAAGTCACGTATTCTACTCTTACCTCGAAATTGTTATTGCTGCTGAAATTGCCAAGTCGGTTTGAGGAAAGCCTTGCAGAAGAGTTAAGCGTTCGCAATACGGGCGGACCTAAGCTGGTTGCAGCTTCTATCGGTCGCTGAATAACATGGGCGAGGAGCTGCCTCGCTGATGATTCCGGGTCTGGGGGCCTTGATGGGATGAAAATCCTTGACTGAGGTGGAGTTGGGCATGGTGCCATGGTATCATCGGCCGTCGGAATTTGCTGTATTGAAGAGGTCGCTTTGGCCACAGGCGATGAAGGAATGGCGTTTTCGGCGAGCTGTTTCGGTGCCCCATTCATTGGATCTGGTGCATTTTCACGAATTCGTCGCCGTGGTGACGGCTTCGGCATTTTGTCTGGAAGTACGTCTCGTCTCGAAATGAGGAAGGTTCCCTTGGAGAGTCCGGCCAATAAATCCCCATCGGCATTGAGAAAACATAGGCTGGTGACTGCTGTGGCCAATGTCACTTGACGAAGGAGAACTCGTTGTTGGTCCCAAATTTTGACGATGGCGTCGACACTTGCGGTCAGCACCAAATTCTTTTCATCAAGAAAGTCGCCGCCACTTACGGTTGTGCTGTGATGATCGTCTGCTCCTAGGAAAGTCCCAACACTTGATGATTGGTAGCCAACTGCATGCAAGACGACACGACCATCATCGTAGCCACTCAGAATAATCTGAGAGAGCGGAGATAACACGAATACCGACGGTAATTGACCGAGTTCCAGTACATGGCGTAGCGCAAACTGTGGCTGAAGACTCCACAAGTGAACTCGACCCACAGCCTCCAAGCTTACTAACAGCGGAGAAGAAGCGCTGGCGCTAATATCCACGACAGGAGCATCGTGTGCGTCAAGTGCTAATGCTTCGTCCCGTCCTCCACGCAAACCGGTGTGCCAGAAAAGTAGCTGGCCGGAGTCGCTGCCGCACGCCACCCATTCCCACTCCGAGTGAGTTAGAGCATTGCGTCGAAGAATCGGAGGTTCTGGTGGCGCTGGAACAATGCCTAAACCGGGTTGGGACTGCCGCCGTTGTCGTGCGGTAGTTGCTTTTCCACCTGCGTGGCTGGGCAGTGGATTCCATTCTGACGGCGCTGCGTTAAAAACTGGCGGAAAAGGACACACGCAAATGCAGCGTAGAGCTTCACTGTTGACTCGAGCGCTTCCCGCAAAGCTGTTGGGGTCATCGCTTGTGGAGAACGTGTCTGTACTGGCGTGGTTATTTCCTTTATGTGGACTTCGTGCTTTGCCTCCACTCGGATCCCCAGAGGCCAACAATTTTTGTGCAGCCGGTGACAAGTTGAGATCAATCACGCGTTCGATGCTGCTTGTCGTCGCCTCTTCGCCTTCTTGCGGGTCGATTTCTCCGCTGTTGCTGTCAACTTCAATTGAACCTTCCTCGTCTGTAGAATTTTTACGTCGCCGACGTGGAGCTGCGTTCACGATCAATAGCTTCTGGCTGCTGAGCAGCAGAAACAAGTGCTGCGATACTGGGTGGAGTGTGAAAGCAACGAGATCGAGAGACTGCTCGTCGGGGATCCACGTGAAGCTAGGCATTTCGTTGTGCACGCGACCTGCAAATACGCGCAACGTTTTATCCATACAGACGACGAGGACGAGCTGATACGTCTTAACTGCTGCAGAACTCTCTGCTTCTTCACTGTCGTCTTCTCCATCTTCGTCTGAGTCCGAGCGTTCGTCCTCGGTTTCCTCGGTCATTTCATTTTGGTCAGGTTCTCCGCTCGGACTCAGACTTGCAGCTAGCACGATATTCGTGTTGCGGCCAGGTTTGAAGCCCTTTATGGGGAACACGACGCGCTGCAAGATGCTGACAGGAACATGGCACGGCTGGTGCTCTTTCAATATCGACTGGATGTCGTATATCTTGACGGTGTTGCGTAGTTGGCAGCAGAATCGACCCGCCAGCTCGACTTCCTCCGTTGTGCGAGAACCGGATCCTGGTTTCTGCTGTATACTAGCTGGCGGCAGTAATTGCAATGCATGAATACTGTGACCGACGTTGAGACGGTGTGCTTGTCGACGAGCCTCGAGGTCCCATAGTCTCACGGAGCCATCGAGTGAACTCGAGATCACAAGGCGAGATGTGGCGTGCTCTGTCAGGCTCGTTATGGCCTGGGTGTGATCTTTGAAAACATGGACAATCGAGATGGGGTGGTGCGAAAGCACGACGATGACGCCGCTGCTGGTTCCGCAGACCAAGTACTTAGCCCGCTCCTGAACCACGAAGGCTGTCAATGTGCCGTGATCAGTAGGAAACAAGTCGTCCCAGCGTTCTAGAAGAGACCCATCGGTCGTGCTGAAGACGTCGATCCAGTGCCTGGTCTGCGCGTACAACCGCGTACTCACAGGTCCGAGCTGCAAACTCTCCACCCAAGCTGCACGCTCAACGGAATCCTTGGGTGACTTGGACTGCTTGCTGCCATGCGGTTTATTTCGTCTGGAATTGCTATCGATAGCGCCGTGGAAGAACTTTGGCAGCGGGGTGAACTCGTAGTGGGCATTGAAAGCTCCGAATGGCATACCCGACGGTCGTGGTTTGATCTGCCACGCTGCACAGCCGTCGACACCCCCGGTGAGCAGTCGATTGTGCTGGCTGTCAAAGACCATGCTGAGTACGGTGCCCCGACCCATGAAGAGAGCTGCGAGTTCATTGAGATTAGGATCGTACAAACGAAGTGCTCCATCCAGTGCCGATGCCACGAAGAGCTGGCGAGTGTCGATGTATGTGATGGCCTGGATGAACCGAGACGTACGAGCTGGCAGGTTCACATGGCGTAGTTGACCGCCAGCCTGCGCGCGCCAGAGCCGCAGACAGGTTTCATCCACTGACACGAAGGTATCTTGATGCCGATTGTAGCACACAGCACCCAGCGCGGAGTTGTGCCCGGTAAATTCGTACTCATCCCGGATCACAGCACTCTGGAACATACTGGTTGAACGCAGCTAAGGCGTGGCACAGCAAGCAGTACTTGAAAACTGCCGATATATTTTAGGGGGTTGATTGAGCGGCTACGTTGACAATCATTACCCCGCTACGCTTCCTTCTTCTTCTCATACCCCGCTACGCGCGGTACCAGCAACCAGCTACGTGACCGATCAAAGATGTCATCACTTTGAACGAAGCACGGAGAAATAGCAAAGCGCGACGTTTGTTGCCTTACAGTAAGAGTAATGCGTGGCTTGACTGATAAGGGGAGGCATTCGTCGAAACCAGAAATTTAACTATTAGCCCTGATGGTGTGACGTACGATCTGTAAGGACTTGCCGCCTGAAAGCACCAACGTGGCCGCCTCGATCGTTGAGCTACGATTAGTCGAAGATTTCTGTGGTCGAACACCGTTCTCCTCGCGTCGAAGCCCCCGTTTTGCAAGGTAAATTCTTCGCAGCTGGACGCGCGGACGGTCACGTGCTGCGCTTTTTCACGTGGGAGTACAGTGGTGAAGACTCGCGTGCGCTGAAGGTGTAGGCTGACTGAGTGACTTCGGTAGAGTCTCCACCGATTTGATCCCAAAAGAGCAACACGGCATTGGCTTCTCTCGGCCTTAGCGCGCGTGGGAGACAAGCCATCAGGCATATGCGCAGTCGAGCGGCTACGGAGGCGACTTCAGTGCGCATCGTTTGCGCGCACGGCGCCAGCAAGTGCAATTCTCGTCAAGCCACGTGACATGCTTTGAGGCTATGCTCACAAGTTGCAGGTCACAAGTTCCGCTGCGGCATCTGACAGGATTGGCGAGGGTCAAGGATATGGGCGGAGTTCATTCACCAGCTCGATCACCCAGTTGGATTAACGTTTGCTCGATCGACCAAGCGGATTAATCAGCCAATTAGGCGAAATCGGAAATCGGACTGCCAGCGATGATCTTGCTCGCCCCAAGCTCTTTCGTTTGCCATCGCCACGCCGGCAATACATGGACATGCCGTGTCGATCGTTGACCTGCATTTCGCTAGTTTTGCGACCGTCATTTCAGCAATCGACAGCTTTGACAAGCTTGGCCTGGTCTCTGCAGGCTAGCTCGTGTCGTTGTCGTACGATTCCTCACGACAAGCTGGGCAGGAAGGCTCGACCCAACACGTTCACTTTGTGGAGCCACAGACTATTGCAGCGAGGCACGCACCCTACCTCGATCTCGCCCGATCGCCGCACGGTGTCCCTGGGACTTCGTCTGGCTGGTGGCATCAACGCCGCACGGACGGACGGAGTGGTGAAAGTCTCAGTCGTTCCTTCACTTTTGGAACTGCACCGCCCCCGATACACCGCTAACTACACCCGATTCCTCGTACAAGATGGCCAAGACCTTTGCTGTTGCCACCATCACCGCCGCTTTTGTTGCCGCCACGGCTTCCACCGCTTCTGTGCCTGACGGAACTTGGCCCACAAGCCAGGGAGATGTCTACTACACGGAGCCGTACACGGTCGCTGCCGGAGAGACATTCGACGGCGGTCTCAAGACGTACCAGCGCTCGGACATCACATGTGAGGGTCAGACGGAGAGCGGATCGTCCACGGCCGTGTTCCTCGTGGAAGCTGGCGGGACATTGAAGAATGTGATCATTGGTGCCGACCAAATGGAAGGCGTCCACTGCGACGACCACGACTGCACCATTGAGAACGTTTGGTGGGACGATGTGTGCGAGGACGCTCTGAGCATCAAGGGCGGTTCCGCGTCGAGTGTGTCGACTGTCACCGGTGGAGGTGCTCGGAACGCGGACGACAAGGTGATCCAGCACAATGGATACGGCACTGTCAAGATTGACGGGTTTTACGCAGACACGTTCGGCAAGCTCTACCGTTCGTGCGGCACCTGTGGCGACCGCCAGCGTTTCGTGACGGTGTCGAATGTGTATGCTGTAAACCCTAGCGTGAGTATCGTGACTGTGAACGAGAACTATGATGATGAGGCCACGTTGAGCAACATCTGGATCAAGGCTGACGACGATGACTATGTGATTTGCGGGTGGTCCGAGGGTAACGAGGATGGCGAGCCAACGGAGCTTGGCGATGGCATCAAGGACCCGCTGTGTCAATACTCGGAAAGCGACATCCACGTGAACGAGGACGTGTCGACGGCGAGCACCACCTCATCAAACTCGACCACGTCGACGACTTCTACCGCGACGTCCACTGTTGGTAGCACTGATGTGTCTGGCTCCTCGACTTCAAGTTTTGTGGCGTCTACCGCGAGTAGCGATGCCACTCAAGAAACGTCGGCTCCTATCTCGAGATCGGGCAGTGAAACTTCGGCATCCTCGTTCGTGAATGAGGAGACGAGCGCTCCACCAACTTCGGAAGAGCAGACGCCTTCCGCGGCTAGCTCCTATGACGAAACCACTGACTCGACTGAGGTTGGCGAGGAGGCCGAGACGTCGGTCGCCAGTAGCTCTGCATGGTCACCCTCTACGACCACGACCACGGCCACGTCGACTGGAACCAAGTGCAACGTTCGCAACCACGACTAAGAGCGAGAGAGCGACCTCATCTTTGATGTCCATCCGGTAAAAGTGAAGCCGTACACGTAGCTCAGTAAATGTTTGAGCTCTAGCGCTGCGCTTTAGCTATGAGTTTCCTAAATGTGATAATCGCCATCATAAGACACGACAACTTTTGTTTGGGGGTAATGAATGGGGCGCGCGATGTATTGCGATAGGCTTTTTAGCGCTGTTGGCCTCTCAACCGCGTACGCTCACCGCTCAATACACCACTTATCTAACACCCGCTACCGCCAGCAATACGCAGACAACTCGTCGAGGTCGACAACGTCAACGCATTCGTCAACACCACCCACACGAAGCCGAACAAAATGTAGCAGGTTGTCAGAATGCCCATGAGCTTGCTCTTGCCACCCGTGCGCTTCAGCTCGTGCACGTGCTCCTTCTGGCGCGGAAGCCAATACACAAACACGATCGACGCCAGGTTGAACGCATACGCGATGAGGTAGGCGTACGTCACGTCCATGCGGACTTCGTGGGTGTCCTTCCTGAGATCCTTGGCGGTGATGCTGAAGTGCGAGTCGATGGACTTGTACATGACCGTGGAGAACGGCGTGCCGATATTATTGATCGTGATAATTAGACCCATAATGGTCGCCTCACTGCCGGGCTCTGCAATCTCGATGACGAACAGCTTCGCAATAAGTTCTCCGATGCTGCTGGGGACCTCAGCGAGCAGCGGCACGCCCAGCCAGAACCACTGACTCCGGTACACGTCCCAGATCGTGAAGAACGTCGGGAAACAATCAATGAACACAACCAGCACCTGACAGACGATGACGACCCAGCGCCAACTCCAGTGCAGACCCCACTTGCGCACAGCATACAGCGCCACAAAACTCACAATCGAAGAAATCATACTCGCGATACCGTCGTTCAGCGGCTCGACGTTGGACCAGATGCTCTTGATCTTGCTCGCAGCAGTGACTGAGAAGTTGGAGAAAATGTGGTGAAAGAAGCGGAAGGCGAGCACTTGGTAGATCACCCGGTACTGCATGAAGTCGTACAGGTAGGCGAAGAATGGGCCCGTGGCCTGAGCAGGAGCCTTCTCCTCTGTAACGCAGAACCAACAGAGCGGGATGGTGACGAGCGAGAAGGCAGCGCAGACTCCCATGACGCCACCGAATCCCATATCCCAAGAGAATGTGCCTCCGTACGCCTCGCTGTTGAGACCGATACCCGTCATGAACGACGTCAGGATTCCAGCCACTGCGCCCACGATGGCGATATCTGTTTGAATGGTGCCACGAATGGCCTCGGTCTCGCGCTGCGCCAACTCCACCATGTATCCATCGGCTGCGCCGTATGCGATGATCGTGCCGAGGTGAGCGAGCATGAAAAGGATGATGAGATGGACCCCCTTGTTCGGCGCGTCGTAGTTAATCATCGCCTGCTGCTCCGTCGTCCACTCGCTCTCTGGAATGTCCTCGAGAGATGCATCGCCGTAGTACGGGTCTCCCAACGGGACTACAGCCATGATCAAGCAGCAGATAAAAGCCATGGCCCAACCTGCCACCATGTACGGACGGCGACGATACCCAAAGATGGGGTAACAGTCCGAGATGAGACCTGTAAACACTCGTAGAGCGTGTGGGACTCTCACCAAAGCCGTTGCGGTAGCCACGAGCACCGCACTCATGTTGAGGTAGTTGTTGAGGACCGAGTAGATGACACCGGAAATCGATCCGTAGACGATGGCCACAGAGATTTGGTGTGCTGCGAGGCCAATGTTATGGCGTGAATACAGCGAGGATGGTGGACCACCGGCACGTAGTGCGCCGCCTTCAAGATCGGCCGGAGATTTAATGCCATCGTAGAAGCCAGCAGGGGCGGGGGATGAAACCTTTTGGGGGTTGCCGCCGTTTGCAGCGATGAAGAAGAGCGAAGAACGATCTGCGGAGGTTGGGGTGCCCATGATGACGAAGCGCAAAAGCAGGAATGAGCATTCTTGACTGCGCTAGTCGTTCCGAACGACTCGTTCGTGTTACTGGATTGCAACAAGTGTAAAGCGACGATCCTGGTCTGCTTAGAGGCTCATCCCTTGAGGTGGCCTGACCCGCTGGGCTCCGTTCACCGCGAATGATCATCGTACGTATTGCAAACTCAATTGCACCTTGTGGCACGTGGCTCGGGCCAACGGGGCTACGAGCTCGCACCTCTTTCCCTGCGAACGAACTGAGGCAGCACAACACCATAGGTGTCCTCACTGACAGAAGCGCCAGCAACGATAGTCACCAAGCAGGTAGTCCTGCTTCGAGTGGATGCGCGTGTGCCGCCACCCAACGGAAGTCCCGCGATCGAGGTGTGTCCGCCAAAAGCCGGGCCGGTAAATCTGCGAAGCGGATGCCTTGATGTGGACTATCTCAGTTTGCTAGTCGTGGACATCACGCTGGCTGGTCTTCAGTGTTGAAGCTGATTGGACCTCGTGGTTCTGGCGGATAGAAAGGATGGTCATGTGGTCGCTTTGGGCTGTCGACGAAGCTGGCCTGTTTGGAACTCTTTGAACTGCTACGCGCAACCAAAAGGGAGGCGAAGCAGTGGTGAACGCACACATCGGTCGCAGCCCATGCAGTCGGTGAAGAGTCTTCCCGTCTTCACTCAAGACATTTTGCTGCGGCGGTGGGATGCCCTTGTCCGCAAACGATATATCATTCTGTTGAACCGGAGCACGCTGCATGTTATTGTCGCCTAGTTGCGCGATATCATCGATTGGTATCATGTCAGACCTGATTGACGCAAACGTTATCGTTTACAACTCAGCCCAGTTTATCGCCCACAGTAACAAAATGGCCTTTTCGACCCGGCAAAGAGAGCGTGCTATTACATGACATTCATGCTGCCGCCAGCGCTATCTAACAGCTAGGCCACGAAGCACTCGAAGTAGTAAAATGCAAGACTGTCGGAGGCTCCATGTCTTCTACTTCAGGGCACGAGAGCACTCCAGTGCACTTACCAACTACTTCGAAGCAGCAAGAACTAACATGAACGAGTAATTAGCTGCTGTCATTCGACTAGAATCGATACGAGAGGCAGGCCACAGAGGCACCATTCCTTTGTTTCCTGAATGACTATGTACTTGGTCATTGCAACAGGAATATCATGGGACTAGATAAGCTCTACGGAGCAGTGGCCGTTGCAGCACCGGCGGAGAGAGGACGCACGATATCCGGGTATTGCTGCTCGATCTGCTCCGCACATTGGTTCACGTTGAAGCACACCGAGCTGATTTGGGTGTCGAACGAAGCCAACACCTCGTCCTCAGTGTTCTCAAACTCGAGAAAGCCCAGATGCTGGTCGATGCTGCCTTTCATGCGCTCTTCGCCGATCATCGTAGCTGCAACACGCTCAGCGTTCGTCGGCTCAACCTCCAGGAGTTTGCCCAGCTCTTCCAGGGAGATACTGCTGTATACACGACTAGCAGCCAGGAGGTTGTGCTCGAGGAAAGCATTCTCCAGCACCGTGAATCCGTTTGACATCACCGCCTTCTGATGCGGTAGCAGACTCTTCTCGAACTGTACGAGGTCTGGGCGACGAATCAGCTGCTCCATGTACATTTTCTCCAAGATCGCCACGTGCTCGCTGTTCTTCACGCGTTCGTCCTTGTAGAGCGTACCCAGAAGCCGCGACCGCTGCGGGCCAGCGGACGCCAAGATGGCGCACGTGACAGCCTTGCTCAGCAGTTCCAGCAAGTCGTCCGGGTCCACTTCATCAGGCTTAGACTGTGAAAACTCATAGTAACGCAGTGCAGCGTCCAAAAACTTGCGCTTCGAGTCCAGAATGCGTGCGTACGACACCTGGAACCGCAACTTGAGCGCCCAGTCCTCCACGTTGTGAATAAAACGCGAGGCGCGGTTGATAAAGTTCTCGGCGTCTACCGTCTCGTCCTCCTGCAAGTAAAGCTCTGCAATCTTCACGTATTTTTCGGCCTTCTCGACGTCCGTGTACTGGCGCGTGGAGCTCTCGAGATTGATAGCCGCCAGCGCCTTGGCCGCTTCGATGTACTCTTCCTCGTCCATGTACATGGCCGCCAGCGACTCGCGGAACATGACGTCGGGCTCCTCGAAGGACAGAATGCGGGGCTTGATCTTGGCCAGACAGAAGCAGATGAACTCGAGCTTCCACGGGTGCGCGTCCACGTCAATGTCCGCGACGACGGAAGCCAGGTGCGTGATCACCTGGAGCAGAAGTAGTAGCAATATTAACAATTAGTATGGGGGGAGATAATGAAGAGGTGGTAACTATGGACGTACCGCACGGGAGATCACAAGTAGAACATCTTCTCCCAGCACTACATGGCACAAAAGATACGTTAGTCTAGTCGTATTACAGCCGTACTGAAGTAGTACATGAACTAACAGTGAGTGATGATGGTCTTGAGACTGGGCAGGTCTTGGAGTCTCTCCTCCAGCAGCGTCTGCAAGTAGCAGTAGCAGTACATCAGTGTTTGCCACTTACAGGTCTCTTTATCTCAATATTGTACCTTGTACGCCGCTGTTTTCTCCTTCTGGTCCGTCATGTGCGAGATCTACGTCGTTTTGCAGCATATAAAATATACGTCCAGATAGGTGAGACTCACAGGTACATGTAAACATCGTGGTCGTCGCAGAATACCACCGCAGAGAGCTGCACGTACGCGCTGAAGCTCGGCCTCCACCATGATGCTTTATAATATATATTTTTTCAACTATCAAGAATGTGTAAGGCACACAAAATACTGGATGGCTACATTTCAGCTAAGCTTCAACTTGACCTGCTACTTGTTCACATAGACTCCTGATGCTTCATGGTCCGCATGCGAGTACAGTTGTGTCTCCATCAAGCTTTCTTCATCAGTCTTCTTGGGTGCGAACAGTTTTATGCGGAACCAGAAGGCCATGTACACGAGCGTCAGCATCGTCGGAATTTCGATGAGAGCTCCGACGACGCTCATGAGCGCCGGATCCGACTTGAGTCCAAAGGAGGCAATGGCCACTGCAAGCGCAAGCTCGAAATTATTGCTGGCTGCTGTGAAAGACAGCACCACGGCCTGTGCGTACATTGCGCCGAGCAGCCAGCTCATACTGAAGGATACGACGAACATGAAGAGGAAGTAGATGAGCAGCGGCACTGCAGCGTAGAGCACTTTGCCCAGGTTGGACGAGATGCGCGCACTTTGCGACGCAAACAGCACCACAATGGTAAAGAGCAAAGCGATGAGTGCCGACACACCGATGCGCGGTGTGAACTTGTCAAAGTACCAGGAAGCGCCTTTGGTTTTGGTCAGAATGTGCCACGTGAGCAGCGCCGCAACGAACGGCGCGCCCATGTAGATGCCGACGTTCTTGGCCACTTCGCCCATGGCGACGTTACTTTGAGCGCTCGAGTTGATGAAGAGACCGGCATAAGGCGAGTAGAGGGCAATGGTTAGCACGGAATTCATGGCCACGATGGCGGCGCAGTATTCAGCGTCTCCGTCCGCGAGGCTGTTCCAGACCATGACCATGGCGATGCAGCGCGCGCAGCCCACGAGACTCAGTCCTGTCATGTAGCCCACATTGTCGTGGAAGAAGGCTGAAGAGAGGAAGAACATGACCAAAGGCTCGAGCACCCAGTTCTGCACCGTCGTGAGAAGCTGTAGCCGCCAGTCTGCGAAGATGCGGCGAACCAGGTTCCAACGCACTTTGGCCAGCGGCGGGTACATCATGAGGAGCAGTCCGATGGCCACGAGAACGTTGGTGCCGCCCACAGTGGTGGCACTGATGGCGTCCAGGACGGCGTCGATCTGGCCGAGACCGAGGCCAGCTCCTGCGGCCAGAATGATCCACAGCATGAGGAAGCGGTCCAGGAAGGAGAGCTGGCTCACACGAGAAGTCGATGCCGAGTCGGCGTCGAGCGGAGAGGTGGTCAATGGCTGCGTTGGCGACCGTCTTGGGATTGATAGCAGACTGCCATTAGAGTGAAGACTGCGCGTAACGATATATGCACGGTGCATTGCACCAGAGCACCGAGTACCCATGTGGAAGTTGCCTTTTTTGGTTGACAGAAGGAGTTTGTGGTCTAACTGAGCTGGTTATTATGCAGCGGTGGCAACGCTTTCAGGTTTGCGGAAGACGCACTAGAAGGTGGCGAGGCATTGAGCCCACTGCGTTCGCTGCGTCTCCGCTGCAGTTCACCCGGTTGCTCCAACGTCTTGGATTTTCCTCGTGCTTTTGATGGTGGGGTGGCCTGCATCGGATTGAACGAGTGCATCGGTTGATTCTGCGACTGCTGCATCTGCTGTTGCATCTGCACGTGCGGCTTGAGCACCTGCAGCATCCCGACGTTGGGCGCTCTCGCGAAGGTCTTGTTATACATCTCCTCGCGGTTGAGCAGCTCCCGTTTGAAGTAGGCCATCTCGTCCAGCGTCCGTCGCGCCAATGCGTCCTTCTCCACGACAAGGCGCTCGAGCTCCACGATACGAGCGACGTCCTCAGTTCGACTCTCACGCTGAGCGTACTTGTCTTGCCACTCAGCGACGGTCGTCTTGAGGTACGCCACCTTCTCAGCCATAACACGTCGAGTCTCCTCAAACTGGTCGCTGAGCTGCTTCGTCTCGGCCAAGTTCTCCTCTAATAGTTTGTCCATCTCGCGTTTTGCGGCTAGCTTCAGCGTTTCCACCTGGTCGCGTGAGCTCTTTTCCAGCGTTGCTATCTTCTGTGCCATCTCGTCCGTCTTAGCAGCTAACGCCGCGCTCAGGTTTTGACCTTCACGCATCACACTGGCCCAGTCGAGTGTCTTCTTCGTCAGAGCTTCTTCAGTTGACTCCATTCGTACGCGTAACTCGCCGTACTGCTGGTTATGGGTGTTTTGTGCTTCCAGAAGTGCTTCTGACCGCTCGAGGTCCTTCTTGGAACTCAATTCCGCAAGCTGCTTCGCGGCCTCTGCCCTCTCAGCCAAGATTGCTCGTTCTTGCGCACTATTTAGACTGATTTGCAGTCCTTGCATGGCACTTGCATGCTGCTGGGCAGATTCTTGGAGTTCGAGTTGATGGTCTGCTGCCAGTTGTGCGAAATCCGAATCAGCTTTGGCCTGGAGACTTGCAAGCTGGGCACGCGACTCGGTCATAAACCGATTTTCCAGATCTCGTTCCTGTTGAGAATGACCGAGTCGAAGACGTTCTAGCTCCAGTCGAGCAACTTCTTCAACGTGAGATCGTTCCGCTGCCGTACGCTTAGCAAAACCGACTATGACACTACGAAATTGTTCTTGCTCAAAAAGACGAATCTCCTCCATTGACCTTCGGGTCTCCGTAGCTTCCACAATCGAAGCCCCAAGCGCTCTATGCAGGGCTTCAATATCCTCTCGAAGCTTCGCAAGCTGCGCATCGTACATTTCACGCATCGTCTTGTCTTGAGTAGCCAGCTCCTGTATCCTCTGAGCCTCCAGCTGCTCGGTTCTAGCCTGAAGTGCTGCAGCGTTTTCTTGGGCAAGCTGAAGGAGAGTTTGAGTTTGTTGCTGCTCCAATTGGGATTTCTCTGCTGCAAAAGCTTTGGACACATTCTCGCGCTGTGCTTCAAGCTCTCGAACCTGCTTCAGGTGCGCTTCATCTCTCTCCTTTTGCGATTTTTGTGAGGATGATTGGAATTCGACTTGAGCCGTTTGCAAAGACGCCACTTGCTGCTGCGAGCTCTCAAACTTCCGTGTCAATTCTGCTTCTTCCTTGCGCAAGTCAGCAAACTGTTGCGTCTGTGCTGTGAGTCGGTCTTGCAGCGTCTTGCTCAGCACCTCTAGCTTGGTGATTTCGTTACGGAGTTGGGTTTGCTCGGTCTTCGAAGCGGCTTCATGCTCGGCCAAAACTTGCTGATGCTCTTTTCTCAACTCCGCCATCTTTTCGTCGGACGACTTAGCCGAGGCCTCTCGCATGAGCAGTTCAAGCTGTTCGAGCTGCTTTGCTGCTGCTGTTCGCTGGGTCTCCATTTCGTGGGTATGGAAAGTCATCAATTCCAGCATCTTAGTATCATGATCCTGCTTCAACAGCTTCGAAGCTCGCTCGTGGTCAAGTTTGACTTGTTTCGCCTCAGCCTCCGCACGCTCTAGTTCCTGTTTCAGCTTCGCTTGGCTGAGTGTTTTGCTTGCACCCTCCGCCTGCATTTCTGCGATAGATTTTTGTGCGGCCGCAAGGTCTTGCTCTAACTTCACAATGCGCTTTTGGCCAGCATCAATTTGTTGCAAAGCGAGCAGCGCCTCGCTCTTGCTGTTTGCCAGCTGCAGTTCATGTTCGTTTAGCTTCTGCTTCAACTGCGCCTGAAGCTCTGACGCGTTCGCATTTTGCTGCAATGTTTCAAACTGTGCAGCCTCCAGATCCTTTTGCGCCTGTACCAGGGACCGGTCCCGAGCTTGCAGCGTTTGCTTCAACGTCACCAATTCCTGTGCCAGCTCGTCAATTTTGTCTGTACTAACAGCAAGCATGCGCTGCAGTTCCTCCGAGTGGGCAGATGCATCTTGACGCACACTTTGCGAGTCCTGTTGAGCCTTGTCGAGCTGCAGTTCCAATTGTTTGATCGACCGCGCTGCCTCCTGTTGACTCTTCACCAACGCTTCCTTCTCCTCACGCAGCTTAGTCTCACTACCTCGCAAAGCCTCAGCATCTACCAGCAACGCCTCGATCTTCGTCACGAGCTCGTTCTTCATCTTGTCGAAAGCTGCTTTGGCTTTCATTTCCTGTTCTAAGCGTAGACGTTCGTTCTCCTCCATAGTTTTCTGTTGGTGCTTCTCCCAGTCGTGCTTAGCACTCACGAGGTCGGCTCTCAGCGCGTCTTGAGCTCGGAGCTGCTCGGCCAGCATCTTGTTGTACTTTGCATTTGATGTCGTCACGAGCTGCTCCACCTCGTCCGCATGCTTCAGCCTAAGCTCCTCCAGCCTCGCCTCATGAGCCACGGCCTCTTCTTGTGAGCTCGCCGCTCGTTCTTTCTCCTTCGCCACAGCAATTTGCGTGAGCTGTTCTATCCGTTCATCAAATGCTCGTTGTGCGCCTTGCACCTGAGCTTCCAGCTCTGCCACTGTAGTTTGAAATGCCTCCTCCGCAGCTACTCGACTCACTTGTGACTGTTGTTGCTGCTGCTGCGTTTCATTCATCAGCTTCTGTCGATCTGCAACGTGTTGACGTTCCCGTTGCGCTGCGGTTGCCGCTTGTGTCTTCAGTTTTCCTTGCAACGTGCGCATCTTGTCGGCTGCATCCTGCGTCAGTTTGCGGATCTCCGCAGCATGTGCCGTCCGTGAATGCTCTGACTCGGCCTGGTAGTCCTCGTTGCGCGTGTTTAGCTGGAAAATGACCTTGGTGAGCTGCGCCACCTTCTTGCACATCTTGAGGTGCAATTCGGCTGCCGCCGCGGCCGACGCTGCAGCACTCGCATTCATATTGCTTCAACCTGGCCACCGACGCCTTGGTACTTGTCCAGCGTGGCGGCAATTGGTGCCGAAACGGACAACTTGAGAGGCGAGACGACATGCACTACTCGCTCAAAATTAGACAAAGCTCGAGGCCATGCCACTCGGTATCTTGCGTCGCGCAGCTGTCGTCTTCGCGCTGGTTGCTGTCGTCCAAGGCGAGGTGAGCTTCCCGGGTGTGGAGTTCAATACCGCGGTGGGAGAACCTGCCTGCGCCAGCAGCTACTACAACTACGCGCCGAATCCTGTGCACGACACGGTGTTCATCCCGAGCAATGCTAACGACGGGTTTCCCGACGAAACGAGCTGGTGGTCCGCGGGCGACAACGCCACCGAGCAAGTGTTCTGGCAAGTGAACATGAGCGCGCTGGTGCCGACACTTTCGCGCATTGTGGTACGTTGGCACGGGTTCATGACGCCACGGAGCTACCGCATCCGCGTGTCGTACGACGGCGAAGAATTCACGAGCATCCTCGCCGTCTTCAACCTCAGCAACGCCTACGATCGGGTAGACAACCACACCGACGGACTCGCTGCGCTATCGTCCAAGTTCAAATACGTCCGAGTCGTCATGGGTGAGCCCAATGTCTGCGGTGATCAATATTCCTGCTCTGATGACGGCGTCAGCGCCACGACGAGCAACACGAACGAACGTGTACTCTACGGTATCCGAGAGGTGGAGGTGTGGGCCACTGGGACAAGGAACGGTGCGTTCAAAGCATGTCCGAAAGTTTTGCTGGAATTTCGTAATGCTGAGGAGAAGGATCGGATGTGCGATGTGTTTGGCTTTCGTTGTTTGTGTGCAGGAGCAACGAGGATAGAGAACAATGCTGTCGGTGTGGGTGTTCTGCTGTCGATGCTACTGATGACAGGACACACCGTTGTCTAAACAGTGATGGAGAACAATGGAGGAGTATCAACAAGAAGAAGAAGAGGCTAAAGGTTGGCACTTTCTATTTGAACAAACTCGAAACTCATTCACTACTCACTCGAAGACATACGCGCCTCTAAGTCCAAGACGCGGCGCGCAAATGGTCTGACGAGGACATACGACACACACACAAGACACGACCGCGTTCGGCGAGCGAGCGGAAGCAGAGACTGGATCTCGAAGTCAGCTTCAAAATCTCGAAATACCACATAGTTCTTCTTCTGCATACAAGTTGGTAACGCACTCACACTCACTTCCCCTCGGTTCGTTCTCGATGGAGGTCTTCCAACGTCTCTCATTCATTGCAACCAACGCGTTGAGATGGCGCTTCACGGCACGGGACATGGGTCTAAACTCGACTAGGCTTACAGGGCCGAGTTCTTGTCAACGGTGAAGATAGAGCTCGAGTCCTTCTTCGAGTTCTTCTTGTTGCTCCGTCGCTTCATGTACACCGCACCAACGACAGCAAGAGCGGCACAGGCCGCAGCCGAAGCGACGATCGGCGTAGTGACCGTAGAGGCAGTACCCTCGTCGTCACCCGACTTGAACTTAACCGCCTCGACACTGAAGGCCGTCTGCTGCTGAGTCTGCTGCTGGTCATTATTGCTGCCGCTGCTAGTGGTTGTGGCAGTCGTGCTGCCGCTGAATGAGGCACCAGCAGCCGACGGCGAGAAGGTGAGCACCGAGTCCGAGCCCGAAGCATCGGCCGGCGAGGATGAAGCCGTGGTTGTTGCGGAACCCTCAGTGGTGGACGAACCCTCCGTGGTTGTTGATCCCTCCGTGGTCGTCGTCGATCCCTCAGTGGTCGACACATCGCTACCAGCGGTGGAGAACTCCTGGCTGCACGACGCAGACGCAGCAGTGTCGCTACTTCCAGCAACAGAAAACTCCTTACTACACGAGTCGTCAGCAGTATCGCTGCTACCAGCGACCGAGAACTCTTGACTGCACGACTCCGAGCCAGCAATATCGTACTCGTTCGAGCAGTCCGAGCCAGCAATGTCCAGCTCGTTGCTGCAGTCGCTGCCAGCAATGTCGTATCCCTCTGAGCAGTCATCGGACGCACCAGTGTCCGTGGACGTATCGCCACCAGTACCAGTCGAGGTGTCACCGCCAGTGCCCGTGGATGTGTCACCGCCCGTACCAGTCGAGGTGTCACCGCCAGTGCCAGTCGAAGTGTCACCGCCAGTGCCAGTCGAAGTGTCACCGCCAGTACCAGTCGAGGTGTCACCGCCAGTACCAGTCGAGGTGTCACCGCCAGTGCCAGTCGAAGTGTCACCGCCAGTACCAGTCGAAGTGTCACCGCCAGTGCCAGTCGAGGTGTCACCGCCAGTGTCCGTGGATGTGTCACCGCCCGTACCAGTCGAGGTGTCACCGCCAGTGCCAGTCGAAGTGTCACCGCCAGTACCAGTCGAGGTGTCACCGCCAGTACCAGTCGAGGTGTCACCGCCAGTGCCAGTCGAAGTGTCACCGCCAGTACCAGTCGAAGTGTCACCGCCAGTGCCAGTCGAGGTGTCACCGCCAGTACCAGTCGAGGTGTCACCGCCAGTACCAGTCGAGGTGTCACCGCCAGTGTCCGTGGATGTGTCACCGCCCGTACCAGTCGAGGTATCACCGCCAGTGCCAGTCGAGGTGTCACCGCCAGTACCAGTCGAAGTGTCACCACCAGTGCCTGTGGACGTATCGCCACCAGTACCAGTCGAAGTGTCACCGCCAGTGCCCGTGGATGTGTCACCGCCCGTACCAGTCGAGGTATCACCGCCAGTGCCAGTCGAAGTGTCACCACCAGTACCAGTCGAAGTGTCACCACCAGTGTCAGTGGACGTGTCGCCACCAGTGCCAGTCGATGTGTCCTCCGAGCCAGCGATGTCGAACTCGTTGCTGCAGTCTGAGCCAGCAATATCAAGCTCGTTGCTGCAGTCTGAGCCAGCAATGTCAAGCTCGTTACTGCAGTCCTCGCTTCCAGCCACAGAGAACTCCTGGCTGCACGAGTCGTCGCCGCTGCCGGCAACCGAGAATTCCTTGCTGCAGGAATCATCGGCGGTGTCGCTGCTGCCCGCGACCGAGTACTCCTGGCTGCACGAGGCCGAGTCGGTAGCGCCTCCCACATCGCTGCCAGTGTCCGTCTGATCGCTGCCGGCGTTCGAGAACTCCTGACTGCACGAGGCAGAGTCCGTGGCGCCGCCTGTCGCGCTGCCGTCACTGGTAGTCGGCGTAGTTTCGGAAGAGCCGCCTGTGGTGGCCGAGCCGCCGGCCGAGTAGCCGTTCTGCGTCTGCTGCTGCACCTGCGACTGGTCGTCGTTAGTGGAGACCGTGCCGGCGCCGCTGCTGGTGAGGCCGGTCGTGGTGAAGTCGATGGCGCTGACCTGCGCCGCGCACAGCACGGCGGCGATGACCAGACCCTTGGCGACCTTCATGTTGATTCTTCTTGCTGTGTGTCTGCGGGCCGAGCCTTTTCACACTGATCGCCAGCAGAAGTCTAATTGGAGAATGAGAGCGCACGGGAGATTGGCGCGCACAGCCCCGGAGCTTCGCTGGAATCCTGGGCTGGGACTCAAGGCGTGCAGAGAGTCAGTCGTGCTGTCTGGGCGGCGCGGCGGGTCCAGCTGGACGGCGGCGAGCTCGTCCATCTGCTGCGGCCGAACACACGAGCCGTCCGTCGTTAAACGTCGCTTGTATGGAGAGGCCAGCGGCTCCAAAACGCTCGTGAATATGTAGAGTCCTGGCCGCTCCCATCTGGGCAGCCACTCCCGCTGCTGCAGCGTCACGGACGCTCGCTCACCCAGCGCTTGCGGCGCGTTCGCTGGTCGAGGAGGACGAAGCGACCAGATTTCAGGGCTTGAACGATAGGCCCAACAAGGAACAGCCTAAGGCCGTGACGATAGACGCGATGGCTTTCGCTTGGCTCAGATTAGATGTATCTGCACCGATTTCTAGCTTACGGCCGGAGACGGCGCCCCCGCCACGAAAGTCCAGCGTGGCGAGCGTGTGCGCTGTTTCAAAAGGCTGCAACGGTGGAATATGAGGCGATCGCTGCTGAACGCCCCTATGGCTCTGAATCATGTCAGCACCGTTGCGGGCTGGCGGGTGGATGGATATCGGCGGCAGGTGGCAGCTTATCGTCGTCATGAGCTTTGGACCAAGTCTCTCTTGGCTAAGTGACCGAGGACGCCATATGGGCAATCATGAAGGTGTATACATCTGGATTCCGCGCACTGCGCGAGTCCTCTTCCGAACGCTCACGGGATGGCGCCGGCTCAGTCGGTCTCCGAGACTGCACCCAGCCGGTGTTGCCGCTTCACCATGGCCGCAATAACGCGCTGGCGTGGGGAGCACTTGGCGCCCGCAACGATCGGCCTTGCAGAGCTGCCAAGAAGCGCAGCAAGGCACATTTGTGTGGCGTCGTGCTCAGTGCAGCCTTGATAGCGGATCATTGTCCCACGCACAAAGCTCCGCGAAGTTGACTCACATACTGAGCCCCACTGGGACCCGCAGCGCCGTTGCTGCAGCGTGTAGCGTTAGTCCTCGATCGAGCAAAGCATACCATCTTCTTGTCGACTCTTCAATAGCGACCAACATGGTTGGGTTGGCTTGATGATGCCTAGGTATTGTGACTACACGACAAGCGAAAAGTTTCGTCGTGGACAGTCCTGGAGCCGACGGCCGGACCACCGGAGCCTCCCTCGCCTCGCCTCACTCGCAGGCGAAAAGTTTTGGTGCACATTTGATCGAGCGAACAATCGATCGATCTCAAAGCTGGGCAAAATCGTCTTTACATTTCGATCACCGGTGCAAGAGCCCGGCGCGAGTTGCATGTGTCCTCTTTGGTCGCGATCCGCTCGACACGACGACCAACAGCAACAACAGCAAACGTGATGGGAGGAGGACTCGACTATTTTGCTGGAAAACAGCGGATCGCCGCGACAATGTCGGACCTCTACTAGCGCAGCGTGTTGAGCCCGGAGCAAGGTGCAATGCACACAACGCAGTCTGTCGAGTTGGCTCTAAAAGTCGTGCGGCGAGATGGTTGCACTGGCGACTCGGCACTGACGGCCCTGCGAGTCTCACGCAGAGATCGAAACCTAGCTGCAGCGGTTATGAGGATCCGCTCCGCAGTGCATTGCGCCCACGAATTGTTGATTGGGTGAGAGTCCCTTTTTCACGGGGGCTCCCTCTGAAAAGGAGCTCCCCGACATGAGCCAGATGCTTTCATCGCTGTCATAGAGGAATTCACGCTTGGATAATTGCTGTGAACGAGCAGCGAACTGAGGGAAACACTGGGCGCCAACAGGACATGGACCCGACGACGTTGAAGTGGTTGAGCGCGGCACGCAATTCATACACACTTCAACGCGATGTCTGTGGCGAAAGCTACAGCAAGGCAAGCGCAACCGTCCCGGTGGTCCTTCTCACTTCTGCCTTCACCTGTTGCAGCGGAAGTGTTGACGGATCTCCAGCACCGCTGAGAGAGGCGCCAACTCTAACCTAGCAGTAGCCAATTTGCGTTCAATAGCGCACTTGACCGTGACCTTGACGATAACATTGCTGTTGTTGGTAATAACTCGGCTCCGAAGCGCGCGTTTGTTATTGTCACCCAACTGAATGTCGACTCTCGTTGGACGGTATAGCAGCACTGATGCTCTGGTACATGTAGTGCATGTTGCTAAGAGGTTTCTGCACGCCATCCTTGACTCTCACTCGCTGCGCGTAGCAGACGTCGAGAGACTTTTTAGATTCTGTACTGACTAGTGCAGTCTGTTCCATCAAGAGGTTGTTGCAAACTACAATATGCAACAGCACACACACACACCGCCTGGCTAGACTGCCACAACCATCACGACTCAAAAACCTCAGCAATTCTCCGTGGTTGTAAACGCCAACACTCTCCTTAGCGATGCTGTTGGCGATAATATCGTTTTTGTTGTTCGCTATTTATTGTTTGAAGGTATCGTGCTGAAGACAGAGCAGCGTGATCAAAAAGAAGCGCCTTTGAAAACGATCGCCACCGCCGCGTCGCGACAACGGCGCTGCTTTCATTTCCGCCTTATCCCCCCCCCGTTGAGGTTAACGTCGTAGTACCAAGTCGTGTTTCGTTCACACATACTCTTGAAATTGTCATCATTTAATGCTACCAACGTAATAAGACATGGCCTCTGCACCCCCTATTCGGAAGCGAAGACCCCAACACGCTTACAGCACCGAGTTCTTATCGTCGATAGTGAAGATCTCGCCCGGCAGCTTGTCCTCCTCGTTCCGTCGCTTAAGGTACACGGCGCCGAGTACACCGATGCATGCGCAGGCACCGATGGCCGCGACGAGGGGCACAGGGCTCGAGGACTCCTCTTTCTCCTCGCCCTTCTCCTCCTCGGGGTCGCTGGCCGCGAAGTTGACCTGGTGCACATTGAAGCCCTTCTCGACAGGCGCAGGGGTGGTCGAACCCGACTTGGAGCTGCTGTCACTGTCGATCTGGTACTGGTTGCCGTTCTGCTCCTGCTCGTCCTGCTGCTGGTGGTGCGAGTTTCCGGCGCTAACCGTTGCCATGCAGAGCACGGCGGCAATGAAAAGTCCCTTGACGAGCTGCATTTTCCTGTTCTGGTACTGCTGTAGACTGAAGTAGGGTACTGTAGTGCACGTGCAGCAAGGAGGTCCCTTCCTTTCCTAGCACGAGTCCAATTGGAGAATGGTTCAGCTCGATACAAAACGTGGCAAGCGTATGGATTGGGGATACAGTATTCGGCTCGGATCAAAGCGCAGGATTGATCATGGGCTGGGGAGAGCGAGTCGAGAGCCTAGCCAGCCGCATCATTGAGCTGGTGAGACCGTTGGTAATCCAGACGTAAGTTGCCAGCAAGTTGCTCCAATCCATATTAAGTTGCGTGAAGTTGCCCAATATTCTCAGATCTGATAATTGGTGCTGAAAATTGGCCAAACCGGCTGGACTTTGCGAATGCAACACCGCAGGTTCCGGAGCCTTTGAGCAATGTGGAGATCGATTTTGGCATCGCAAAAGCATAAGCAAGATTGCTAGGCACTCACGCAAAAATGTACAGCGCAGGCTACAACACGGTCCGCCCCGGCGGTTGTGTCTTGAAAGGCGCGGTGCCAGTAGTTTACAGAATGTCGAACACACTCGCAGAGATCGTGTGCTCGAAAGCACTGGATTCGCTTGCCATATCCTACACCTCGATCGGCGGGCCTTCCTGTCGGAATACGTACGTGGGAATGGCGTGCACGAGCCGATTCGCTTTTACGAGGCAATGACGTCGAATTCGGTGCTAAGGGCGAATCAGTACGGCTTAGCACTACACTGTAAGATTTTAAAAAGCGTCGAGCCATTACATGTACGCAGTCGTCGAGTTCAAGCACGAGCAGGCCCAACCAAGGAGCATGGCTTTCGTATTTTGCGCTACAGCTACATACTTCGCGCTGCTCATCATTGTTTTTCTGTCGCGAGGCGATACAGTTTCGGTGAGGCATCTCGAAAGTAGCAGCTCATACAATGGTATTCTCTCGAGCTGGTTGTTCTTGTCTTGCAGACAGCTAGACAACTAGCATCGAGCTATTGTGTGCCTTCTTGGGAGTTGTGACGACTGAATCCAAGGGCATTCCATTTGCACTTCAACTTATACAACATCACTCTGCGTGTCAACTTCAGCTTCTAGACCATCACTTTGATCGTTTGACCCGTCTGGATCATTCCTGTTTGCAATGCACCCGCCGCCTCCAGGCACCGAATAGCTGAGAGAGTATTTGCCGATGCGTTGCGGTCACAACATATATGAGTACTGCACTGATACCACGGTACCAGATCACGGTGTCTGACAACAGAAATTTACTACCGAACATGCGATCAAAATCGCGTCGTTCGTGTCTGTATTGTCAGACCGAAGTTCGTTAGCTTGGATCTCATACTACCGGTGGAGACAAACCCCTCGGCTAGTCGTCGAACATGGTGGCGTGACAGTCCCAAGACTCCCTGGCACCAAAAGATCGATGGATTTGATTTCTGAACGATCTTCGCGTGTGCTGACGTCGATTGCCAAGGACATTTCACTTTATTTTGTGTGCTCGTGTGTGGGCATGGCATTTGGTTGCGTGTGAGCAAAACCTGGAGTGTATATACGAATGAGAGTTTTTTATTACCTATGCTGAAGTAGATGTCGAACTGGAAGAGCGACCACGTCCCTGCTGTCGTCTTACCTGCGGTAAGCATTCCGGCGATAGTGCGGGCTTCCTATGATAAGGCCAATTGGTGGTGGGGATACTCATTTTGCTTGGTGCCGGAAACGCCACCGACTGGGATTACGCACATCACGACTGCAGATAGGTGCCCTTGAAAATGTTCGTGGTGCTTGCTTTCTTGTTCCTTGTCTTTGATTCTTGAAAGAGTGCTTACTCATTACAATACTGGTTTGTAAGAACTGCCGCCCCAAGCAAGACGGGAAGTGTGTCGTGTTGCTGGCTGCCACCTACCATTTTGTTTTGCGCGGGTCCAACGCAAAACATGAAGCACATCATCCAAAAGGAAATGGTAGATCTTGAAAACGACGAAGCACTGCCGAGAGGATTTCATTTCCACACAGTCATGAACAATGCTAGGTAAACTATCCTCTGAAACCAGCATGCAAATTGCCCAAGCTAATTTACACCGAGGGCACATTAGCCCAAGTACTTGCAACATGTAGCTTTGAGAATTTTGCTCACAGCAAACGAATGCATAGAGGGAAAATGCGCGTGTCAATGAAAATTAGTCCTTTTCTTGAGTTCATCTGTCCGACGGAATACTTTTAGCGTACGTTTCCCTAAAAATATGCATTATGCTGTGTCTCTTTTGCTGTGGTTGCCAACGAAGAACGAAGATCTGTCGCATCAGGTAGATGACTTCATTCACGGCATTAAACCACGGGCGTGCATGTATGCGAGGTGCGTAAGAGTACGCGAATCCCTATCATGGCGGTCGCGCATCTCTCAAAGCTTTTTCACAATGCTTCTGCCATCGTCTCTTGCAGAACTCGACCGATTCAACCAAGCCATGGGGTGGGCGTTTAGAAATTTGGACGAAAGCAACGACAACGGTAGGCCCTCGAAATGTTTTCACCAGAGTTTCCGTGTGTGTCCAGCTCGATTGCAATATTTTGCTCACAAGGATTCGTTTCGCAGCTCATCGCGGCCCTCGAGATGGCACAGACCTCACGCACACCGCATTTGGAGAGGCCGTGGAGATTCCAAGTGATTTCGTAGCTCCAGTCGCCGCTGGTTCTACTAATTCAAGACCAAGATACAAGCACACTGATAGCAACGCACGTAACTACCGCAAACGAGCTACGGGGCCCACCGCACCCTCTTCGTCCGTCAAAACATGTCCTGTCGATGCTGATCCTCCCTCTAATAGTGGAGAGGTGCGCAAATCTAGCAGCACGTCCAAGTTGCCGAGGAGACGAGCGAAGAGTCCGTCACAGAGGCCAAAAGCAGAATCCATGGACTTTGTGTACGACGTCAATGTGCGGCGGAAGCTGCGCGAGCAGCTGGACGACGAGCGTAAGCGCCTTCTGCAAGAGACCAAAGCTCGAGAAGCCAAACTGCGAGCCGAGAGCAAGTGGGTGTTCGACAAGCGCGACAAGTCTCCGCCCAGGAGGAAGCAGGCATGGCAACCAAGCAGCCCCAGCAGCAGAGGCAGCAGAGGCAACAAAGACAGCAGTAGCCGCCACTCCTTCGCGTCCTCCGACCATCGCACCGATCAGCTCCACAGCGACGACGTTGAAGCAGCAATCCACGAGTTCGAGCGGAGACTTCAACAAGTCTAGGAGTGATGGTCTTGTGCGTGTAGAGGAAGAATACGTTGTTCTTGAACGGAGACACGACATTCCTCCAATCCCCGTCGTCCGTTTTGATTTTATTTTATTTTGGCCAATACGGTGGAGGGACGTCTTTTGGCGCTGGAATTGGCAACCATTGGCGCAGTATCGACGATGCGGGGCGAGAACGCGGGCGTGCTGGACGCCATGAGCGACGTGAGCGAGTCCTCCGACAGCGACGAGGAACTGCAGATGCATGTGATGGACCCATCGGACCCGCGCGCGCACCGACCAGCGCCATCTGTCGTGCAGCCCACGCGCTCGAAGGCCAACCAGAAGGAGAAGAGTTCTCGCTGGGACGATGACGATGACGACGTGGGGGAGCCAATCAGCGTTGACGATGACGGCCAGCAGCCCAAGACAGAGGAGACGAAGGTGCAGAAGAAAGCGGCGGGCGTTATGCTCTCCAAGTGGGCTCAGAAGCGCTTCCTGGTTCCTGCGAGCGAGCGGAAGCTGCCGCCGATGGAGGAGCCGCCTCTGGAGCCGCTGAACGACTTTATTCTGAGCGACTTTAGCTCGAGATACCGCGGTGGCACGGGCGACGTGGCTGTGGAGAAGGCAATCACGGTCGACGATGAGGGTGAACAGCAGCAAGAGAGCAATAAATTGCAGGTAGGAGCGCCACTGTTCGATACCAACACGGCGGGCAGTGAGAAGGAGAAGGGGGGAGACGAAGAAGGAGAGGATGGACAGGAAAAGAAGGGGAAAAAGAAGAAGAAAGAGGACGGACGCAAGCGCAAGGAGAACAGATACTTCGTCACAGATCTGGCCACCAAGTGCTTCCACTGCGGAGAGGTGGGCCACATGGCCAACGTCTGCATGAACGACAAGCTGCAGCTGCCGTGCTACTACTGCGCACTGCGTGGTCACCAGGCCTGGGCGTGTCCCAACTTGCCCTGCGCGAACTGTCTTCAACTGGGTCACCAGGAGCGGGTAATAAGGCACTCTTGCGTGAGATTATTCCGTGTGATGAACATATACCAACTAACTTGCACCGTTTTGATGACCACTTACAGGATTGCACCAACCGCACACTGAATATCGAGCCGTGCGAAATTTGCGGACGTGTCGGTCACGGTGGACAGGACTGCGACAATGTGGGGAACCAGGAGCATTTGACGTGCATGGTTTGCACGAAAGTGGGCCATCTGCACTGTGTGCCTGTGCCGCCTCCTGCTGACAGAAGCGTGTATTGCCCTAACTGTGCGGAGAAACACACGCTTGAAGAATGCCGGACGTACAGGGAACCAGCGGCGACCAACTTCGCGACGCGAACAGCTAGTGGCCGCACAGTGCAGACGTGCTTTGTGTGCAATGAGGCTGGTCATATTGCTGCCGAGTGTCCTGTACGCTCGAACGGGTATAGCAGGGGTGGAGGCAATTGCTTCAAATGCGGCAAGCCTGGACATTTTGCTGCCGATTGCTACAACTCCAATGGTAACGGCAATAACGGACGGCGCGCCACAGGTCGCAAGCGTGGACGGGATGTGGAGGACGAGTATCCGGACTACAATGACTACGACTGCGACGAGGATGAGGACTACTACGCGTACGATAGGTCTTCCAAGGGAGGTAAGAAAAACCGCAACCGAGGTGGCTTGCCACGGTCACGAAAAAACTCCGGCAATCAAGGCTACGCGCGACTGAATGAGGCCTTGCCGACAAGACCTTATAGGAACTATGGGGAGCGCAGGCATAACTCGCGCCGGTAGATACGTGTGCTAGCATCTCTTCGACAAAGCGTAGACATTCTATGTAAAAAAAAACAAGATGGAAGACTGGGTCTTGAAAACAAGATTTCCTTGTACTGCTCAAGCCTGCACTTGTAGACTACGTTGACAAGGTAATGGTTATCATGTCAATTGCGCATGCGCGCCTTGGTCAGATGCTTGCGTAGGTTCTCGTTGTCTTCAGTGAGCATGACATTTTTGGTGAGCAACTCGGCGCAGCGTCGCTCTACTTGCTCCAGCAGCGCCATCCAGTGAGTCTTGGTGCTTGACAGTCGTGATTCGAGTTGAGTTTTCGCTGCGCGCAGAGTATCCAGCTCGCTGAGATCAATTGCACTAGTCTGTGGCTGTGATGTCGGCGCTACAGTGTCGATAGTACGCTTGGACTGCTGGTTCGGCTGCTGTTGAAGTGTGAGTCGTCTAACTTCTTCCAATTGACGTGTTAGTGCTGCGTGCATTTCAGCGATGGCAAGGACCCCACTTTCGTTGCCACGAGCTGCCACCGCTTGCTCTGGTTGTTGTTTCTCCTTCAGGTCGCGCACGAGAGTCGCATTTCGCTCCTCAAGCTCGGCGAATCTTAGTGCTTGCTCAGAGCGCTGCTCCATCTCTGACGCCACTTGCTGCTCCAAAACAGCAAGGCGTTTACAAAGCCGCTCAACTTCGTCTGAATCATTCAGGTGCTTGCCCTCCTCACGAACTCGATCCTCGTCGTGGTCGTTGCTTTGGACTGCGTCCGAAATGACGCGAGCCGAGTCTCGAAGACGTCGAGACAATCGCAAACTAGCATTTCGAGCGCTATCGAGTTCGTCTCGAAGCTCTCTTTCGCGTACTTGGTATGAGACCATCAACTCTCTCAACGGTCGAATACCAGATCCAGATTCGTTGGTATGGTCTCCACTGCCTGATTGCTGAAGAAGAGCGAGTTTCAGACGGAAAGCCTCTAGTTGCGCGTGCGAGTCATGACGTGCTCGTTCTAAGGTCAGCAAGAGCTCTTCGTTTTCTTCATTCTTAACCTTCAATTCAGCCGACATATGCTGTTTATCCCGGGCCTCACGCGCCAAGTCGTGCTGCACTCGCTCCAGTTGAAGTTCTAGAGAGCGTTTGTCGGCTGCAAACGCTGCACGTTGAGTCACCAATTCCTCACTCAGCTGCTTGGCCGTGCGCTCACGTTCACTGTTTGCGTCTCGTCCGGCTTGTTGCGCCTCGAATTGCTCCTTCCTGACTGCCAATTCGGCTCGCTCCAGCTCAAACTCTCGACGCACCACATCCTTCCGCATGCTCTCGACCTTAATTTCAAACCCAGCAACTTGCTGATGGAGAGTCTCATTTTCTGACCGCAGTTGCGAGCACTCGGCTTGCTGTAAATCGACTTGAGATTGGCGTGAGCGCAACTGCGCGGCGAGAACTTCCATCTCGCCCTGAAGCTTCTGCTTCTGGTTCACAGCGACGATCAGCTCCAGACTAAGCTGCTGGTTCTTCTTAGCCTCCGAGTCGCGTGCATTCTCGGCAGTCTTCGCAGCCTTCTGAAGCATTTCCAAATCACCACCAAGGCGAGTTTTGTCCGATACCAGATCGTTCATCTTGGCACACAGATCCTGAATCTGCACGGCTTTGGTAGCGTCGTCTTGCTGGATTTCTACCACGAGTTGCTCCGCCTTGAGCAGCCGTGTTTCGACCTCGAACTTGTCGCTGTCTAACTGCTGTGTTTGGGTATCGCGCTCCACTTGAAATGCTACGAATGCCTTGCTTAGCGCCAACTTCTCCTGTTCACAGGCTAACAAGTCGTTTCGGAGGGATAGCTCGTTGTCAAACAGCTCACGATATTTGGCACGTAACTCACTCAACTGCGCGGTCAGTGCATCTTTGTCTTCACGCAGCATGCGCCGATCGAGTCCGCTCTGCGCCAATTTGCCCTCCAAGTCGTGTATTCGGCGCTCATAGTCGATCAGGCCGTTTCCTATGCCCTCCGTAGCCACGAGTTCCGACGTAGCTTGCTTCTGCACCATATATTGATGGCGTCGCAATCCGCGATGCATATCATTGTTCACCACGGGGAATGTGCACACGCGTGACAGCATTTTACCTAGCTGCAACGTAGCGGTTGAACCCGCCATATCGCCTGGACTCAAACACAGTAGCACGAATGTGAGGCAATTACCTCCCAGTGCATCTTGAAGCAGTGTTGTAAGTTGTGAGCTTTGGTAGCGAGCTGAAGGTTCACCCGTGCTGCTTCTGCTCAAACTCTCAACGACGTCCTGCAGCGCAAATAACGATTTATTCAGCAATGGACCTTCGGACAGACGCACAGCAGCTCCAGACTATCACAAAAGTTAATCAAATGCGGATTGGTTAGCTCTAGTGGGCCCAATGAAAAAAAAAAAAAAGATAAAGGAGGGAAGCTCACCCGGACGAGGCGGTCAGTAGTTGGCAGATCCACAAAGTCAAAACTCGAGTGAAGTTCCTGCGCCGGCGCGTCGCGGAACAAAAAAGTCTGCTTGACGGAGATCTGCGAGGTATTCACTGCAGTTAGTAAATGGGCCAATTTACAGTATCCACGTACAGACTTGACAGAGTGCTCACTCACTCTCAAAATGGCGCTGCTGAAATCGGACGAATTCCCGTACAGTCCGTTCACGCTGCGTCTCGCAGCGAGACCAGCGTCTAACAGTTTTCGGAACTCTCCCAGAGATGTCGGTGCCGATTGGATCAAGTTCTTGATGTTTTTCCCCAGCGCTGGATCGTCCTCGATTAGAAGCTCTGGCCTCGTGCCAACGATGTTGGTCGCTGCAAGAAGGTCCTACTCACACCGTGCCAAGAAATTTTGTCACTATCCAACAGGTAATCTCGATAAAAGTCGAACTTCGTACCGTGATTGTTTCCTCAAAGAGCTCGACGAACGATATGCGTAGTGTGAACACCGCAGAGACCATCGCTTGGGTCTTCTTCGTGCTCGTGACTCCACCGTTTGACACCGATGCATTTGCGCTGTTGTTATTCAGCGTTGCAACTTTGCTCTGAAGCGTGTCGAATAGAGTTTGGAAGAGCGCAGAAGCGAGACTCTGGTCTGGCATGGGCGAGAATAGCACCTGGTTCTTCTGCGCCTTAGCAGACCCGACCGCAAGCACCGAGACATTTACACCTTCTACACACGCAGCAACGAGCGATCGCATCGATCTCTCCATCACGTCTCCTTCCGTTGCTTGTTGGTAGACGTGGTCCACCAGAAGTCCCAAGGTCTGTTTGACGAATCGCCCACACAACAGTCATGCCTCGGTGAGTCGTGAATCATGCTACCAAAGTTACCTCGCCCGTTGCGCCATTCGTAGCTTTAATTTGCTTGCCGTCCTCCACGCGTAGAGCCGAGTTATCTGCATAGGCACGACAGTACTTCAGTATCAAATTCCATTCGGAAATTTGAGGGTGTCGATTGACCTGGCTTCGAAGGTGGCACACTGATGTACGCGTGCATCTGTGCATTGAGATCCGCCATTGCTGGAGTCAGACAATATGCCATGTCACCATACTAGAACGCTCGCTCTCGTACCTGCACAGCGATACCTTGAGGCCCTCGATCGGCCCCATTCGCTGCCATGCTAGCAAACGTGGGCAATATTGGCGAAAGGCCCCCTTCGCATCTATAGTTAACGGGTTTGCTAGAGATTTTGGTCCTCGTCGCAGGTCTCCGATACGACTATTATGTCTGCTCCTTTGTACGGCGGCTTGCATTAACCTTCGTGGCCGGTATGCTCAGCGTTTGTGGCCATTCGCGATCTGCGGGATATTTTCCTGAGCATCTCCACATCGAACCGGGTGTGGTTGCTGAGTTCGCGATCATCACTGGCCTTGTCCTCTGCCTGTACGGGTTTCGACTGCTGCATTTGTTGGCTTTCATGAGCGGCTTCCTCGTCTCCGGGTTACTGGTATCGGAGGCGTTTGAACACACTTTCGGATTGAAGACGTGGGTGGTGGCAGCGTCGTGGATCGGATTTGTCGTCATGGACATCGCTGGTGGCTGCGTTGCGCTGGCATTCTTCCCGTGCGGCGTGTTCCTCGTGGGGTCGACGCTGGCCTACGCTTTCACATCGTCGCTTCCTTATCGGATGCTCCCGGGTCAGCCATGTGTGGTTCTTGATGGCGCCGTTGTGCTACTGGGTGGCATGCTCGCGTGGCTGCTAGTACGTCCGTTTGTCATAGTCGCTAGCAGTCTCGTCGGATCTGTGGCATCGGTCTGGGGAATCGGGTATTTTGCTGCTAAGTACCCGAACAGTGACGATATCAAGCGGTTCCATGAGTACATGAAGACAACCAGAAAGTCGTGGGTGCACGCTGTCCCTGGGTCCTGGTGGGGATATCTGGCAGCGATGGTGATACTGTTTGTCGTCGGAATGGTGAAGCAATGTCGCGATGTCGGCCAAACGCGTAGCCACGGCCACATTGGCCACTACAGAGGCTGGCGATTGAGTCCAAATACATAAATCTCCCGAGCAGCAGTTGCAGAATGTAGCCGAGTCTCCATTCATTATCACGTCTAAAAACATCAGTTGAGTGCACTTCACTTGTCTTCGGAGGGCTCCACCACCAGCACCGCGCTGTCAATGATCGCGCGCAGGTCGTCCTTCTCCATTATAGCACCGTTATCGTCGCTGCGAGATATTTCCATTGACTCGTCTTGGTACTGCACAGCGCGATCCGCCAGGCCATTCAACAGACTCTCTTCCAGCTCAAGCGTAGATGCAGTCGGCAGATCAAAGCGCGCAATAACATAACGCAACCATGCAGCCACGTTGGCGCCCTGGAATCCGCTTGCAGCCGTCAAACGGTCGGTCGCATTCTCCAGCTTTTCACGCAGCTCATCAAAGAACGGATCGCCTTCGTTCTCATTCGCCAACTCAGCATACCGGTCGAACACAAACGGCAGGAACGCTGTCGCCACTTGCATGTGCGGCAGATCCGAAATGCCGCCCATGGACACCGCCAGCGCCTGTGCTGCCCCCGTTCCTGACGAATTTGCCGCGATGCCTGACAGCAAACTTCCCAGTGCGAACTGCTCGCGCAGAACGGCGCCCTTGAGATCCAACTTGCCTTCTTTCAACGGCGCAGCAAGAGCTCCCGCCACCGCCTCCAGACCCTCGAGCGCCAACACGTTCGTCGCGTCATCAGCGCACCCCAGCAAATAGGACTCGAGACACTGGCCCAACGCAGTCAACGCGCCTTGAACCGTCTCTCGCAGCGGCACTGTCAACATCAGCGTCGGATCAATGACCACTGCCTGTGTCAAACAAACTAAAGTGTCAGACTTCTCACACGTCGCAGACAAGGCAACTTCTAGTTGAATTCCTCGTACCTCGGGAACAATATCCTTGCCAGCGGCGAATAGCAGCTTTATCTCCGCGTCTTCATCCAACAGCACAGTATTCTTGGCCACCTCGGCGCCACTGCCTGCGATGGTCGGAACCAGCAGCAGCGGCGCCGTCTGCACGGTACCTTCCTGCAGCTCAATCTCATCCTCATCGTCGTCGTCCTCGTTCGTGACGACCACAAAGTCAGACGCGCTCCCGCCGTTGGCCAGCACCACCGCCACAGCACGGGCCATGTCCATGGTGTTACCCCCACCGAAGGCCACGACGCCATCAGCACCCACGCGCTGAGCCGTAGCCGCTGCGTGGTCCACACCTGACAGCGTAGCGCAGTCCCGCTCCAGCGTATACTGGAAACACGGCACACCCGCCTGCATCAGCAAGAACTCGGCGTACTGCGTGCGTGAGGCGGCCGCAGCGTCACGGTCCCGAACGAGCAGCACCTTGGTTATTCCGCTAGCCCGACTCAAAACGCCGAGGTCTGTTGCTGCAACTTTAGCGCCGAACACGACGCGACTGGACTGGCCCGACGTGCTGAGCTCCTGTGGACGAGCGTCGAAGTTGGAAGAGATGCCTCGAGCATGGCGAAGCAGCGCACTCGGACGAGGAAGCGAAGGACGCCGTAACACTCGTAGCATTATTACTATGGCGGCAATTAAACGTGTGGTGCAAAATGAGTGCGATTTGATTGGCTAAAGAAAAAAAAGTAGTGGAACAATATTATTGTGTCGACCGTTTCAGCTACCAATACTATTGGTTATGGTCAACTTCAACTTAGAACGGGTAGGCTTTGCCCAGTTTGGTGAGGAAGTTGCCGTCGTTCATGGGCACATTGGCCTTGCCGAAGCTTGTTGTGTTAAGGGCCAAGCGCGCTGCGTCCGACAGTTGGTCCCACATGATGAGGTCCTGGAAGTCCCCACCCTTGGACGTGGTGTCCAGCGCATGGTTGATCGGCCAGTGGCTTTCGTAATTCACCTTGACACTCGTTCCGTCGATCGAGTCGGAGCTGGGAGGAACGTACTTGGAGTACCCGCTGTGTGCCGAAGGGGAAGCGGCTAGGATCGTGGGGTTCTCCACGTCGGGGTTATCAATCCACACGACGACGTGTTCCCAGTCGTGGCGGTGTCCGAGGCCCGTCGATGGCGAGTCCTTAGGGAAGTACCACGAATACATGATGGCCCATTTGCCGCTGTACCATGTCGAACGCCCGTACACTTGCGATCCCCAGCCAGAGCCTTTGCATTTCGAGCTGGGCGCTCCCGTGGGCTTGAGACCGCCGCTGGTCTCTCCGAATTCGTTCACGGCCGGGTACGCATGGCATCCGTTGGTAATGTGAAGTTGGGGCTTGAACTTGACGGCAGCTTTTTGGGAGATCGTGACAGCTTCCGGTTGGGCGAACGGTTTCACATCGTCGTGGCCGATGGTCTCAGCCTCAGTGGTGGTAGCCGAAATGGCAACGGTGACGGCGGCGGTGAGGAATCCACGGAGGTGCATGTCGATGGTGTTTCGTTGATGAGAGCGTGGTGAATGGGAGGTGAGAACTAGAGGGGTTAAATTTGAAAATGCCAAGGGTATGACTCCTTCGTCATCGTGATGACCCCGACGATCCGCCGTGCAGGGCTCCAACGAGGGATCGAGAAACTGCTGGAAATCTGCAGCGGGCTTGCATCCGCTCTGATTTGAACTGTAGGCTCACAAAGGTGAGCAGTGCAAAGAGCTAACCGAATCTTGCCAGTCGTGACTGCTCTCCTGTCTGGAGCAAAGCCTGCAACTTGGACTTGTCGATCACTGCCGGCAGGCTTTCATTTATACAACCATCTCACCGCCTTTAATTATTCGCTTTCGTTAATCCTTGGCACATTTCACTGTTAGAGCTCCCCCCACCCAGCAACGAAGGCACCTCACGCGAAGCTGAGAGAGTTTGCTAAGCAACAACATGAGGTAACGTTCAAGTAGGATCCTTGCACACACGGGAAGCTCACTTGAGTGGTCGTTGGGATGCCTCCACATGGTTTTCACGCAGCGAAAGCAGAGCAGAGAGCAAGTCGTTGAAGTGTAGTGAACGCTGCGACTAGATTTTCGCCACGGGAGTAGGCGTGCCTTACGGGGTAATGAAGACGCGACGTGTGATGGCATTGGCAGGCTTTTACAGCAGTCAATCGATATCTACGACATCAACCAAGGATTTTTGCACGATACCGTGACTAGTACAAACTTCACCCGATCATCTAGAACGGGTTGGCTTTGCCCAGTTTGGTGAGGAAGTTGCCGTCGTTCATGGGCACATTGGCCTTGCCGAAGCTTGTTGTGTTAAGGGCCAAGCGCGCTGCGTCCGACAGTTGGTCCCACATGATGAGGTCCTGGAAGTCCCCACCCTTGGACGTGGTGTCCAGCGCATGGTTGATCGGCCAGTGGCTTTCGTAATTCACCTTGACACTCGTTCCGTCGATCGAGTCGGAGCTGGGAGGAACGTACTTGGAGTACCCGCTGTGTGCCGAAGGGGAAGCGGCTAGGATCGTGGGGTTCTCCACGTCGGGGTTATCAATCCACACGACGACGTGTTCCCAGTCGTGGCGGTGTCCGAGGCCCGTCGATGGCGAGTCCTTAGGGAAGTACCACGAATACATGATGGCCCATTTGCCGCTGTACCATGTCGAACGCCCGTACACTTGCGATCCCCAGCCAGAGCCTTTGCATTTCGAGCTGGGCGCTCCCGTGGGCTTGAGACCGCCGCTGGTCTCTCCGAATTCGTTCACGGCCGGGTACGCATGGCATCCGTTGGTAATGTGAAGTTGGGGCTTGAACTTGACGGCAGCTTTTTGGGAGATCGTGACAGCTTCCGGTTGGGCGAACGGTTTCACATCGTCGTGGCCGATCTTGCCGGCGTGGGCCGTGGCGACTACGGTAAGCATGACAAACAAACGTCCTAGGAGATCCATTGTAGACAATTGAGAAGCGAGGTTGGCGGATAGTGATTCGGTGGAGAAGGGAAACTTGAAAAATGGCGACTTGCAACCTTGTCAAATCTGTTCATTGTCTTCATTCCTAGCGAAACTTGCCTGTCACGATTTATTGTACATGTAGTGCTGTTTGCGCCAAGCAGGAATCGAATAGTACATGTACGTCGTCGATGGGTCATCAATGATGGCGCGTACGTTGTTGCCCAGCTCGAGCTGCTAAAAATATCGTGTGCGACTTGGATTTGTGGGCAGCAACCCCTACAATTTCACAACTTGTGTGGATCGATCACAAGTTGTGATTCACAACCACGCTTCGTCAGTCGACGTATTCAATAAGCAGCGGAGTGATCGATGACATACTAGTAGTATTGCTTTGGTGCCGATACTGTAGATGCTATCGTAAAGTCTACGGACAAGATGGTGCCGACGCGGAGGTTCACGATTCGAGGGATTCAATCCTCTTACTCAGACAGGGCTGTTGATCGAGTCAAAACTGCATTACATTGATGGCGTCTACTACTAGCCTAGACGCATTATTACAGGTCGAGGAACTTGTACTGGGTGCATCCGTTGTACGAGTCCACAGCCGACTCGTACTTGATACCGTCCTCGGTACTAAAACCCGAGGTGATCCACGTGCCAATGACTTGGTCCTGGCCCTGCAGCAGGTAAGCGTTGTTCGTGCTGGGCTCCGTGGTGCCAAAGTACTCGCAGGCCTTGACGTAGAATCCGTTAATGCAGGAGGAGTTGCCCTTGAGACGGTTGTTGGTGTCGACGACACCGTCACGGACAGTATCGAGCATCTCACAGTCACCCGATGAGTCGCCCGATGAGTAAATAGGAGCGGCGCCTTTGTGGATCGGCTCGAGAATGCTCTTGACGATAGTCGCCTTGCCGGGGCCCCACGTGATCGGATAGTCGTCCTGCAGCTCAGTCGTGAACAGACCGGCATCATTAGTCTTGAAGCGGACGCCGTAGACGTTGTCCTTCGGCACCATGTTGCCCAGTCCGAAGAGGTTTCCGGCCTCGGCAGCGTAGAGTTCAGGTGACGCGCTGATGATGTACACGTCAGCACCTGCTGCACGAAGAGCGCGCATGGTGGACTCCTGCCCGTTGAAGAAGCGCAGGCCCTTAGTGTACGAGCCCTCGACCGCCAGGTCACCCGTCGAATTGTACGCGGGGGCCTCAAGCGCCTGGCCCAGGTTCCAACGAATGCTAGAGCGGATGTTGGCCTTGACCTCGTCAACTGTCATCCCCGTGAGCAAGGTAGGGAACACAGTCATAGCGATAGTCATGGAGCAGTCCGAGTGGTCGTCGCCTCCATCCATGGCTTCCAATCCGTACAGCATGAACGCGATCTTAGCACGGAAGTTCTGGTACTCTGTAGTCTCCTTGATAGCATCAAGCGAGACGTTCGTTGCCGAGGCGTTGCTGGTCAAGTTGTAGGTGGGGGCGACGTAGGCATCGTACAGCACCTTGTAGTCCTTGGCGGTCTCAGCTAGAGCCGTGGCTAGAGTCACGTCCGTGCCGTTCACGTCCTGGCCGATCACCGAGTTGGTGCCGTTGACGAGGCAGATGTCGCTGCTGCTGGCGTTGTAGCCCAGCGAGAAGATGGACTCGAAGCTCTCCGGCGCGAATCGGAAGTTGAGGTTGTCCACCTGGTAGAACACCGACGTGTACGAGATGTCGCCGAACATGCACGTGTTGTCCCAGTCGAAGACGGCGTAGGCCTCACCGTCGCCGCGGAAGGAGCTGATGTTGGCCAGCAGGTTGCCCACCACTTCGTTGTTGTAGTCTGGAGCCTCGGCTGCGAGGAAGAAGTTGCTGGACGTGGCCGTGGCGTAGGAGCCCAGGAGAGCTGTAGATAGCGTCGCTGCAGCGAGGACGCGGACCATCGTTGACGACTGGAAGTTCTGCTGGCTGTGTCGAGGCAAATTCGAGAATGAACGGCCAAGAGGCTCCCTCCGAGCATCAGCCATCGAGCGAGCTCCAGCTCACTCGTTCCCCATGTGGGATTCCTCGGTAGGATGTGGTGAAGCCACACTTCGCCTGTCGGGGCCGCTCCGCAATTCATTGCACGCGAGCGGCTCGAATCTCCCGGTGACGTTGCCGTTTTCGCTGATGGAGCCGAGACAAACTCCTCTTTTAACACACGCGAGGCAGGTCTCTGCGCGGTACACGCCAAGAGATTGACCCGAACACGGCGCATCTTCAGCCCCCGCTCCGCATGTTTCGCCCCAACACGCAGCGTGTCACACTCGTTGGAGCCTCGGCCGTCGAGCAGGCCCTTGGGTTGGAGGCACTCGCCACACGCGCTGCAATGAAGAAGTATTTGGCCGCAAGCAAACTCAGCTTTGCTGTAAGAAGAAAGCAGCTAAAAGCTATAGCTTTGTCATGCTAAAGATGCGGTACATGTAAGTGAGACCTTCAGATTCGAGCATTCACGCGGAATCTGAGGCGTCTGCTTGATAGCTCAAGATACAGGAGCGACTGCGGTAGCACCGTCTCAACGGTGAGGTTCTTGCACTGCAATGATCTAGCAACAGCTACAGCTACAACAAAACTCTAATTATTTGGGATATGAACAATCAGGCTCACAACACAACTCTAGCGCTCTAAGGAGCCTCCGATCTCTTCGAGGGCGCGGACACCTTTTTCTTTTGAACCTGGACGGTGTTCTCGAGGTTTTCCCACCACTCCATCAACTCCGACCCATCCGCTTCGCCATGGACACCTCCCGGTTTGTATTCCGAGTCCGATGACTTAAGGGTTGAAGTCGACTTACCCTCGTTTTGTGTTGACGACCGCTCTTCTGTCTTCGAATTGCTCGTTGCTGGTTTCGACGTGTGCTTGACCATGTCCGAGATGGAGTCAGGGGATCCGACACTGCCTGCTGTCGACGAGGTAACGGTCGGAATCTTCACGTCGTGGACTTTTGCATCGTCCTTGGACCCGTAGAGCATGCGGAGAGTGTAAATATCCCCGGCACTGAGCACCGCACGTGTTCCGATCTCGGAATCCCGACTCGAATTGCAGTGCTGCTCCACCGGCTGAATGCAGTTTTTGACAGTCTCCACGTCACAGAACGCCTTTAGCGGATATTGGGACTTAGGGAAGCAGAGCCCCGCAGTGCGGCCGTAGTGCATGATGGACTTGGGGTCGTACGGTTTGAAGGTCGCCTCGTGCTTCGTCATCTTGGCATAGTTTTCAGCCGACACCGGTAGGTTCTGGTCCGTGAGTACAATAACTTCTCTGTCCGGATGCGTGTGCTCGTGATACAGCCCCATGGCATGACCGATCTCATGCACCACGTTTCCTGGACCGCCGGCGAAGCAACTCTCTCCGAGGTTCATGATCTGCGGCTTCCCGTCGTTCACATAGCCCACCATGCCGTAGCACGCATCCTCGTTCTGCTCAATGCTCACGTATTTGCCGTTGCACTTGGACACTGGCTCGCACTCCTCTAGTGTCACGTTCACGTCCGCTTTGCTGTAAAGATCCACTGCCGTGTTGATCACCTTGAGCTCGTAGTCGGAGAAGGAGCCGTTAATGCGGTACCACACGATGTGGTCGGGCCAGATGTCCTCCTCCAGGATAATAGCAACACCCAGTCGTCTTCGCTCTGTCGCCTCGAAGCAGTCCACCTCCCGACTGTTAATCCATTGCGGAGCGTCCACAAGTCCGCGGTCTTCGAAGCAGGTTGCAGCCCCGTGCAGACAGCGAGCGTAGATGCTTCCAGGACGATGGGCTCGACCCAGTAGGTACCTGGCACTACCATGGTCGATCTGGACGCCGTCAATAGCGCAGGCAGCAGGCCTGGCCCACGAAGAGGTGGCTGAAGACAGGAACAGCAGCAACGTCGGAAGCAGCAGCATTGCTGGACGGACGGCAGTGAGGCACTGACTACCTGATTCTGATTGGCTGAAGACAGAAGGAGTCAGCAAAATGCGAGATGGCTACACCATGTTCCACTGCAACTAGCGTCTTCATCCTCACAGCACGCATATCGCAATAGCTTGCGGCATGCCATGATCCATGGCTCTCAACAATTAAGGTTATCCAAGCGACGATGTCTTGGTGTTCTCTAGGGGAAGCGGTTTCCTGCTGGTTATTCTGGTTGCAGTCTCACGTACGTGACTTCCTCCGTTGCTATGGGCCACTCAGGCGAGGAGATTGCAGGCATGGACTCGTCCAAGGATCCCCCGAGAGGTGCTGCTGCAGCAGCTCCGCAGGGAATGGAGGGTCACCTAGGGATTTTGTACGTGTGTGGCGAGCAGACTGGGGGCAAGATCACAATTGAGGAGAGTCTGCTGGGACGCAAAGTGCGTGGAATCTGTGGCGCCTATGACCGCTTCGTGGCAATCGTAGACGCACGGGAGCTTGAGTGGCCTCTCAGCGGAGGTAGCGACAATGAAGCATCTTTCTTAGAGAGTCAATTGGTGTCTGAAGGACTGCAGGATGTCAAAATTCACCACGTTGCAGTTGGGAAGAACCATCGCGTGGCGCTCTCACTAGACGGTCAGCTTTTCTCATGGGGTCGACCTGGTTCGGTCCTGCCCAGCAGCGAGTTGGGTCATCAACACGGCACCTCCAATTCACATAACTACTATCGCGCGATGACACCTGTGGCGGAAGCGGACGATTCGGAGAAGCGCCAACTTGCACCGTCCAAATCAACTCAGTCTTTCAGCAAGCCAGCACCAATTGCAGCAACAGCTACTGCTACAGGCCTCCCACATCGAGTCGTAGCAGCACCCGAGCTGTTCTTCACTCAGGTATCTTGCGGCAAGCACCATTCAGCTGCTGTCACAGAGAATGGCGATATATACACATGGGGGAGGAACTTCGAGGGGCAACTTGGACAGGTGTTCAAGACGCTCCCGAAGGAGGTCAATGCTGTGTTCAACGGTATCTGCGCGTGGCCGAAATACGTTGGGTTTTTTCTCGGCAAACCTCGTGTCGTGTCTGCCTGTTGTGGCAACACATTCACTGCTGTGCTACTGGCCGATGGCAGTGTCTACCTTCTTGGTGGTAGCTCGCTTCGACCAGCCTCCAACGCTACCAAGAATTCTCTTCCCAGTTCCAACACGCTCAACTTGATACTTGAAAAGGGGTCTGGAGGTGACCCATTCGTCGGGATCGCGTGCGGACTCGAGCATATTCTGGCGGTATCAAGCACGGGTGAGATCGTATCATGGGGGCTCAATACCTTTGGCCAACTAGGCCACGGGGGAAATTCCGGAAGAGGGGAGGCTGAAGTCAAAGGTGGCAAAGCGTTACCCGGTTCTGTGTCTTGTGACAGCTCCATCAAGTGGTCTAAAGTTTTTGCTGGGGGAAGTTACTCAGCAGCAATCACGACCGAACACCAGCTTTATACGTGGGGGAATGACAGCCATGGTGAACTTGGGCATGGTAAGAGCGCCGGAAGCCCTCGCAACCAGGACTGCGAGTTCGAACCGCGATGTGTGGAGTTTCTGCAGCACGCCGTCATTGGATCAGTGGTATGTGCGCATCGGACCTTGTACGCATTCGCACCGACATACGTATCGGGCTTAGCCCCACGATGCGGGGAGCACACAGGAGGCTACGAGTTACGGATACGTGGGAGCGGATTTTGGTCCAGTGAGAACGTGACTGTGCGCTTTGTACCCCTGACGGACGGTTGTCTCTTGCGTGGCACGCTTGGGACATTCTGTGAGGCTACGGGTGAGATTGAGTGCCAAGTGCCAAAGTTTCGCCTTCCTGGAGAGTATGCCGTCGAGGTGTCAATGAACGGAAAGCATTTTACTTCCAACGGGCGGGTTTTCACGGTCTTCAAACGCCCGCAAATTGCGTCTGTATCCGTGTACGATGCTCGTTTCACAGGTGGAGAGGAGCTGACGTTATCTTTATGCGGCAGCCTTCCAGAGATCTGTCGGCGCCCAATTGTCCAGTTCATACGATGTCGCATGGGCAATGGGCAGCTCGTTCCAGCACATAGTGATGACTCTGCAGGTACAGCAATCGGGAAGTTCGATGAGTGCCCGGAGGTTGTAGATGAAGAAGAGGAGACTGTGCATGATCCGTCAGAAATAACCGGTCGACTGCTACGACTGACACTGCCAGCTCTTCATACCAACGGAGAGGGTATTGTACCCTACATACTTGAGATATCGTATGATGGTGGCCATAGATTTGCTCCAGTGTGTGTGGATCCAATACTTACGCGAGATGCAGATGAAGACGAGGAAACATTTGACTACCACTCACGTAAGACGCCGCGGCATGCGTTGCCTCACGTTATCTGGATTCACGATGCACAATTAGTCCGCGTTAGCCCCAATTCGTTCCTCATTAGTGAACTTCCCAAGACGATCACGATCGAGTTGCAGCAACTCCTCCCTCCAGAAGTGGCCCAGCATTCGGTGACCATCATGTACGTCCCGACCAGCAGTGGAAAGGGTGAGACGGACCCTCTGAAAACGCCAAGCGCATCGGCTACACTCTCCATCGCAAGCATAGACGGCAACTTTTTAACTTGTTCGATTCCACCGCTGTCCGCGTGGCAGTGCACTGCTTCAGCACATCCAAAGGCCCAAGCTGACTGGTGGAAGCCGTACACGAAGACAGGGTTTAAATCTCAACTACGAGTCTCTATGAACTCTGGCAGAACATTCTTGCCGGCTCAGCGACAACTCGGAGGTAGAAGCTCCGCAACAGCAGCGGATGTGTTCGGTATGGCAACCTCAGGGCGTTTGTTAAGTCTATTCCCCAATGTTGGAATGGTGCCGGGTGGCACACAAGTGTCCATAGCAGGCGACTTCTTCCACTTCGATACTCAAGATGCCACAGTCAAATTGCAATGGCGAGAAAGCTCCGTGGTGATACCAGCAGTTTGCTTGCGACCAGAAGAAGTTGCTGGCGTTGGCGAAACAAATTCCTCTACTCGACGTGTGGTTTTCCGGACGCCACCACTACCGTTCACTAATGATGCTGCCACTGCAGCTGCAATGGCGGAAGGGATGGTGCTTGGAACGCTGGAAGAAATCGACGTGTATGTGTCTCTGGACGGTGACCACTTCACGGATGCAGGCCTTCGCTTCGTGTACTGTGCTGTTCCAGACATGAGGGGGGTATCCCCACAAGAAGCAGAGCCAGGTACCAAGATGGTGCTGGCCGTGGACAAGGTAGTTGCAACCTCTGCAGCCTGTGTGAGGCTGGAAACTGCCGAGTCGAAAGTCTCGCTGGTACGTTCGCTGTGGTCTAGTTCATCAGCATGTCGTACCTAACAGTATGTGTTGTCTCTAGGTAGTGCCGGTGGAGATCGACGAGGCCTCTCACACGGCAGAGTTTACCCTTCCAGAACTTCCTATTGGTGCCGACGAACTGGTGCAGGTTGCGCTCTCACTGAACGGCCAAGAATTCACGGACGGCAAGTCAGATCCAGCAACAGCACCGAACGAAGGGGTCACGAGCTTCCGGTACATAGTTCCGAGGAACTGAACTGTTGGCAGACCTACGTTCCCACAGAGGAGTGAGTGATAGACCCTTTCAATTGCGCCAAATTCCACCAGCAAAGCCTGACACATTGCTGTGTTTGACACGAGAACAGCGCCGAATCCAACACAGCAGACAAGTTTGAAAATACGGACCCAGGTTCAACCGCCCGTAGTGTACTCGCGAAACAAACCGTAATAGCGATACAGTCACCATGACTAGAAACCCCGCGAGTCGTATCCTTTACATATCTGGTTGCAATTGTCGTCTTGCCGTTCGATGGTGTCGGATAGCGTTGGATCAACCCGAGATTGAAAGTCATATGGTCGAGCATCATTTGTGGAGTTATTAATCGCATGTCCTCTCTTGGCGTTTAAAAGCTCCCATCGCGAAGTTGTCGCAGTGAGCGATGTAGCTGAACCCTCCATCGTCGAAGTTGTCTCCATTGCCTCCACCAACCAAACTGCCCTGTAGGGCTCCCCGCCCCGACGAGTGCGACTAGACAAATACGTGCTTGAGACCACGCAGATGTGGTCACAATCGCTGATGATTCTCCTTTTCGGTGTTAAAGACTTGTGCTTCAAATGCACGTAATCCACCACCGATAGGATTCGCAATGAGTGACCTGCGACCATATGACCGGCAGACCGAACTTCCTCGTCGACTGGGGCACTGCTGTGTGTGGCAGTCTCGATGTCATTTCTTACTTTGCGCACCACAGGACAAGCGCCACCTTCGACGATGCATTCGTCCTTCCGCTTCGCAGTTTCAGTGGTGGCGGCGGCGGCCCTCGCTACGATAATCGATGCTGCCACGATCAGCACAGGAACTGCTCCGGGAATCGCGGCCGGCACAACGGGTGGGGGAAACATTGAGCCAGTCTACCCAACTACGACGGACGAGTTGATCTCGTACTTGAAAGACTCAGAGCCTCGTGTCGTCGTGCTCAACCAAGAGTTCGACTTTCGGGGCACCGAAGGTTCCACCACGGAGGTGGGGTGTCGACCGGACTACACTCGCGAATGTATCGCCAAGAACAACGGATACCAGTCACAGGATGTCATTCTGAACGACGGCGACAGTGCCATGTCCCAAACGGGAGGATGCTCGGACGGAACGGCTGTGGACGTCACGTACGACAACGCCGCCAAGAACTTCATGGTGGTGGCAAGCAATAAGACGCTCGTTGGTGAAGGCACGTCTGGCGTGATTCTTGGCAAGGGTCTCTGGATCGATGGCGACAACGTCATCGTGCAGAATATCCACATCACCGACCTGAACCCGCACCTTGTCTGGGGTGGCGATGCAATCTACATGCAAGGCACGGACGATCGAGCCATGGAGAATGTCTGGTTGGACCACCTCAAGATTTCCAGCATCGGACGACAAATGCTAGTGACAGGCTTCGCAGGTGTCAACAGTCTGACGGTCAGCAATTGCGAGTTTGATGGTGTCACGGAATACTCTGCCTCGTGCGACGGACGGCATTATTGGACCATGATCCTCAGCGGCGATGATACCCAAGTAAGTCTCGTGAACAACTACATCCACCACGTGTCAGGACGCGCGCCCAAGATCGACAGCTCTGTTGTGCACGCGGCCAATAACTTCTGGTCGAACTGCTCGGGCCACGCTTTCGACATTGGTGACAACGCCTTTGTGTTGATCGAGGGCAACTACTTCGACGGTGAGCCGACACCTAATGTCGAGGGGAGCACTGGGTCCCTCTTTGTGCCTACCGACAGCAACCAGGACCAATGTCAAACCGATCTTTCCCGTCAATGTGTGCTCAACCAGCTTATTGACAGCGGCACGCTGTCGTCAGAAAACCGCAACGAGGAGACTGCCCTCTCGACCGTGGCAGGGGTGTCAAGTTTTCTGACCGTCGACGTGGTAGATGCAGCTGAATTGTCACTGGCGAGCAGCAACTTCGGTGTCGGAACGCTTTCTGGAAGCACGACGGGCACCTCGACGACGACTGCGAGCACTATTTCGGACACTACCAGCGCTGTTACCTCATCAACAGTATCGTCAGGGTCCACCGACGTGACACCAGGGACTGTCCAAGCTGCAGCCAGCAGCACGACTGCATCGGTGGCAGCGGAGGCGGCGACCGAGACGTCCAACAAGGCGGATATTTCGCAGACAACAACGTCAACGTCCACAGCTTCATCCACCGAAACCGCGCTATCAACATCCTCTGGAAGTGCTACGGTAGGTTCCTCAACATCGACCACAGCAACAACCGCCAGCTCCGGATCAGCTACTGGCTTTGCTGCTGGTACCACAGGCGGTGGCAGTGTCGAACCGGTCTACCCCACTACTGCCGACGAATTGTCCACCTACCTCAGCGACGACGAACCCCGAGTCATCGTGCTGCAGCAAACGTTCAACTTCTCCGGCACAGAAGGATCCACCACCGAGACAGGATGCAGACCCACCTTCAACCAACAATGCATCGCGAAGAACAACGGGTACAAGTCCCAGGACGTCATTCTCATGGACGGCGATACCGCCATGTCCAAAACCGGCGGCTGTGATAGCGATGGCATCTCGGTCGAGGTGACATACGACAACGCCGCTAAGAACCCGCTCGTCGTGGCCAGCAATAAAACCTTGGTTGGAGAGGGCACGTCCGGCGTGCTGTACGGCAAGGGCCTCTTGATCACCGGCAGTAACGTCATTGTGCAGAACATCCACATCACCGAGCTCAATCCACATCTCGTGTGGGGCGGCGACGCCATCACAATTCGCGGGTCCGGTGACACAGCACCGTCCGGCATCTGGGTCGACCACGTAAAAGTCTCTAGCATCGGCCGTCAAATGGTCGTCGTCAATTTCTCGGGCGCAATGGGCCTCACCATCAGCAACTCGGACTTCGACGGCAACACGGAGTACTCAGCATCGTGCGATGGTCGCCACTACTGGGGCTTCTTGTTGTACGGCGAGACGACGCAGATCAGCCTCGTGAACAACTACATCCATGAGACGTCAGGCCGTTCTCCAAAGATCGGCGGTACAGCCGACCAGAGTGTTGTGGTGCATGCCGCCAACAACTACTTCTACGACAACTCGGGTCATTCGTTCGACGTGGCAATCAGCTCATACGTGGTAGCGGAGGGCAACTACTTCGATACGGTGACGACGCCCAATCTGGATGACGAGGACGGAAACTTCTTTGTGCCAACGACAGCGAGCGACTGCAAGTCGAGTCTGGGTCGCGACTGCGAACTGAACGTGCTAAAGGCCAGCGGGACGTTGTCCGGATACAATGAGGATGCGGTAACGAGTATTCTGAGCGACTACACGACGCAGATCGGCGGGTACGCAGTCGCAACAGCGTCCCAGTTCAGTGCGGCAAGTGCGAACTTTGGTGTGGGGGCATTGGCCTAAATACTCTCTTTGATCGTACTGCACAAAATTGCATGGGTTTTACGTAAGTGTGTTTACCAGGATGGAGATGCAAAAGCAGTGCTTCCAGCCATTGACGTACCGAGGAACTAAGTTCAATCTTGAAGCTCTTGGCTCGTGCAAACGCTCGTTTTGTAGCAAGCAGCCTATCCATGACAGCCATGTAAAACAACGCTTCCGACGAAAACCCGCTTGAACTCGGGGGTTGATTTCATCGAGTTGGATGTGTACTCCCTGCTGCAGATGCATCCACCATGGCAAGATAGCAAGACAATAAATACCGGTCATTTTAGCATGGCAGCTCTATTTCTTCGAAACGTACTCGTGCATCGCGCAGCAACATGAAGGCAAATGATGTTGGCTTGAACACGGTGCAAGAAAGCACCGTCTCTGTGATAAAATCCCGAAGTATCAGAACTGCTTCATGCTTGACGTCTTGCCTCCTTATGCTGCAGCCTTTTTCTTGGGTCGCACTTCGGAGTCCTGCACTGTGTGGAGGAAAATGGCGTCGTTCGGATGACTGTGCACGAGGCAAACAAACAAACAAACAAACACAATAAACGAATTAGACCAACAGAGCACTACTAACCCCCACAAGCGCCACGTACTCCTTCTCTCCCTCTTCGTAGGTGTACGAAGCTGCAATGGCCAGCACTGATCCGTCATGATTAAAGTCCATGGCCGCGATGCTCGTGGGATACTGACGCAGATGCATGATGCGTTTCTTGTTGGCGCCGTCCCAGAGGTTCACAACTCCATCACACCCTCCCGTCGCGAAGGTGCCGTAGGTGGGGTGGAAGGCGATGCTGTTGACTGGATAAATAAGCGTCTGGTCGTCCACTTTGCCGCGGTGGCACTTGAACGCGTAGCTGCGTTTCTTCTTGGGCGCCTCTGTCGCTGCCTCTGTATCGTCCTCAAAGTATTCAAGAGCCACACGGCCTTCCACCGAGGCCAGAGCGAACCCCGTGAGGTCCGGGAACACAGTGACGCAGCGTATCTGGAACTTGAGCGGACTCTCCTTGAGCACAATTGGCTGGGCCACGTTCCTCAGATCAAACACCTTGACCTGTCGATCGGACGTCCCCACGGCCACCAAGTGGCTGCGGACGTCCATGCCGAAGACCTTCCCGGCCACTGTGGCCTCGTGGATCTTGGCGTTGGCTCCGTTGCGCACGTCGAAGACTTTGACCGCTCCGTCCCACCCGCCGCTCACTGCGAGGCCGAACTCTCTCGAGTACCCGACGTGTCTCACAGCTGCGTCGTGGGCCTCCAGCGTCGCCGCCACCTGCCGCGTCCCCACGTCGATCTGTTTGAGCGCGCAGTCCAGTCCGCCAGCGAAGGCTTCAGTCTCTCCCTTGCCGAAGCAGCAGCTCAACACTGGCGCCTCCATGTCCACACTCGCACGCAGCCTCGCGCCCTCGTACACGCGCAGACTGGAGTCCCACGAAGACGCCAGCAAGTGCGAGCGAGGCCCGAAGCGAAGGCACGAGATGCCGTCGCTCGGAGGCGCCTGCAGCTCCACGTCCGCCATCAGTAGCGATTCTAATTTACAGATCCTACCTCAAAGCTAAATTAGAAAGGTGCTTTTAGAAATGAATTGCTTTCTTCTTTTTTCCGATACTAACGACAAGTAGCTGGTGATGCAGGACAAGATGAAGACCAAGACGCCGCGCCGCCGCGTGTTCAGCACGCTGAGCCGCATGCAGGCCACGGGCGCCACGTCAGCGCCAGGCGTCACGCACGACGCGCAGTGGACGCGGCAGGGCGCGCGCTCCCGCCTGCAGACCGTGGCCGACCTACCGACGCCCTTCGTCTCGTCCTTAGACGCCGCCGAGACGCGCGAGTACGAGCGGCAGACGCGCTTCCACGGCCGCAGACAGAGCTTCGTCGTACTTATACGGGAACTCTACGCGCTGCTGGACGGCGTGGCTCAGGACCGTCGCAAACTGCGTCTGTTGCTGCAGGAATTGGTGCAGAGGCTTTTGGACCCGAACGGAGTCCACGCGGAACAGGACGAGAGCAGCAACAGTGGAGAACACGAAGAGACTGTGGGGAGCTACGTGGCGGCGGAGAGGGAGACTTTCCTACGCGTGGGAGGCGACGAGTGTCTGCTGCGCGTGCTGCACTCGCTTCGACAGGAGGACCAGCTCATGCGTCAGGCGGCCGAGAAGCAGCCGCCGCTCTGGTCCACGCTCGTGCTGGACGGAGAGCGCAGACAGAAGCACGGAGTGAGTCCGCGGTGTGACGTTCGGACGCTGTGGGAGACGCCCATGCCCGTCGTGGTCGCGCAGGGGAAGAGTGGAACGGACGCGTCTCTGAGGAAACACATTCTGAACGACACCATGGCCATTCTGAGAGAACTGTGCTACTTCTCCGTCAATTTGGCCGTGCAGCTGTGCGACAAGGACGGACTCATTGTGTATTTGTTCCAGCTCATGGGCGACGTCCGGTTCTTCGACAACGCGTCAGGACTCGTGGAGGAGATCCTCGCGGTGAGGGAGGAGTCCTTCGATCTCAGTCGAATCCGTACGTTGTCAGGGTGGAGATGGCATTGGCTCGTGGGGCTGCTACGTGTGCTGATTAATTGACTTTTGTTGCTGTTGCTGTTTGGTGCAGCTAATTTTCACGCCATCATGCAGTCGCTGTCGTCGCGGCAACTGGCCTTCTTCTGTCGGGTGCTGGCGCTGGTTGTGTTTGAGCCGGAAGACCGACGTCTACTGGAGACTGCGAGTGCGTGGATGAAACAAATGTTGCACTTGCTTATTAAGGTGCTAAACGTTCTCGCGTTGTGTTTTTCTTGCAGAGGTGATCAAGTCGCTGGAACTGCTGAAGCTGCGTCGAAACCGCATGATGCGTGCGGACAACATCGTTGACCGTAATCACGCGCTCATTTTCAACTCGCCGCTGACCTTGCAGCGACTTCTGCGTGTGCTACAGGTGCAAAATTTTTACTTTGCGCTTAACCCGGTGTATGAACCTTTCTCGTCGGAGCTCGCGACGTCAGCTGAGTTCGCCACGCTGCTCTATCAGACGAGTGACCGGAGCGATTGGGACACAATTGATCGTCTAGTCACTCATCCAGCGCTGGGTTCATCAGGGGATCTGACGATTCTGCACAGGCATCACCAAGCAAGAGCTGCTGCCACGGCAGCTGCAGCAGGAGGAGATCCCAACTCGACGTCGTCATCACATCCTCAGCAGCACCCATTCTCCGTGGAGACAGCTATCTTGCGAGATCTAATCTTCCGCAACCGATCACCAGACCAGCGCGCACGGGAAGACGCCGAGGCGCAAGTCATCATGAAGTCGATTGTGCTGGCTCCATACCGCGTAGAGGTGCTTTTTGTGCTTTGCACCCTGCTGAATGGCAAGCGCAAGGTTGATTTCCAGGAACGACTTGCAGAAATGGGACTCATCAAGACGCTCAATACGATGTTTGACAAGTTCCAGTGGACCACGATGGTTCCTCCCAATCCAGCACACGAGCCTCTTCATGGCCCTGGCTGCGACTGCAGCTTAGATGCATCGCTGAAGATTCAGTTCCTCCGTTTGATTCATAACTTTTGCGACCGCGATTACAGCGACAATACGAGCAAGCTCCTGTTGCTCAGTGAGAACGAAGTGCAGCTTATGAATGACGGAGGGTCTACGCCGATCAACCTAGACCATCCAGACAAGGGGCTCTTGTCAAAAATTATCCAAGCGCTGATCGAGCAGCCTGTCGACTCGATTTACCGCTTTTGGTTGGCTTCGTGTGTAGAAGCATTTTTGCGACGCGCTGCACCGAGTGAACAACTCTTCGTGGCGCGAACGCCACTCCTGCAGGCGCTTATCACGGAGATCCTTAGTGGAGGCGCGTACCGTTCCCAGGGTAGCTTCCAGTCAGCGTTTGATTTGCTTGGAGAAATGACCAAGGGCAACTGGGAGACGTTGCAACTTTTCCACGGGCTTCTGAGCAACACGCAGTTCGCGACTTTCATGGGTACGTCCGTATTGCGGATACATGTCTGTTGGGTGTATGTTGTTGGTGCTAACAAGTGTTTGTACGCTTTTGGACTTGCAGAAGTGGTGATTTTGAATCTAGTGGACTCGAACGTGTTTATACGATCGATGCTTCTATCCTCCGAGAAGTTCGCAAAACAGCCTAAAAGCGGAACGTTTGGTCTTGCAGATGACTACGAGATGGACCGCATGAGCGAGTTCCTGACAGTGAACCTGGTGCGCCTACTGCGTGATCTCATGACAATTGTCACGATGGATGACATCAATCACGAGAACATTTGCTGCCTGAACACAGCCATCGTGATTCTCGTCTTCCAGCATCGCCGACAGCGCCTCCCAGCTATTCTTGAAGCGCTCCGTGATCACGAAGACGTATCAGGCAAGCAGGGCTACGTTTGCGATAACTTCCGTGGCTTGTTGTGGTTTTGGATTCAGTACTACACGCCGCGTGGGAGAGATCGGCTTGGACTGGAACACTCCAGCGAAGTGAAATTCGAGGAGTGGCGACAAGTTGTTTCGCTGCTGTGTGCTGACGATGGGTCTGAGACTGCTTTGCTTTCAGCCCCAGCGCGCCTTCCACCGTCGCCATATTCGCGACTTTATGCTACCCGTCGAGAAAGGTGCACTTGAGCGGTGCGATGTAACCATTATCTTCAAACGAGCTGCGAATAGCGAATTACTGTGAACTCGACATGAGACGACAAATAATGACGAGTTGTTAACACTCTGAGAGGCTGTGGTGTGGTGTTGCATTCGTTCCAAGTGATGGTACCTTAGGCTGTCGTATGATGACTGCAGTTGTCAAGTGAAGAGAGCACGACTGCGGTTGTCAAGAGATGAGAGCCTAACTACTTTCGCCACAGCCGTGGAAACCAATAAGCAGTCTATTTCGGATGCACAGTCAGCTTTCCTGTTGATAGGGCTTCCACCAAGGTCGACGAAGACTATGCGCAAACCCTCCATTACGCCGGACCTAACGATCCTGGATACCGAGCGGTTCAACGCCAAGACTCCGCCCCTGATTCAGTCGGTAGGAGCTGCATGGGGGGTGTCGTCGAAGACTCGCGTAGGGCCCGAAGAGACGAACCCAACTCCGTCGAGATCCTCACATTTTTTCTCAAGAATCACGATCCATGAATTCGCTACGGCGCTTTTCCATTGGGCGACATGTCTTTTCATCATCGCACTCGTGTGCTCGCAGCTACTCGGGGCAGTATGGGACTCCCAATCGACGATGTCACACGTTCTCTTCGGACGGAGCCCTCTCCAAGGACCCTACCAAATTGTTGGTACTAACGATGTACCATACCCTGACCGTGTCATTGCGTGTGTGCGCAGAGGGCACTACTACGAGCCAAAACTTGTGAGTTCGCTCCTCGCTGCTCCTGGAGTCACTGCTATACTGGAGGACTCAACTGGTACAGCGGTGCACGGTTATCGACTCCGGCAGCGTCGAGTAGGATCCGTTACCGATGCTCTTGACTCGGCGACCGAGGCTGCCTACGAATCATCGTGTGCTTTGATCGCCAAAACCATCGACAATATCTTTGACGCGTGTTTGGCTCTTGGGTATTCGAATCTGACTCGTGACAGCCTGCGTGTGGTTGGAGACTGGGATAGCAAGGATTTGTACATGCTTCCGAACACTTTACCGATCCTTATCATGCCATATTGGGACAACGCACCACATGCTAGACACGCTGCACCAACGTGGGGAGGCGATGCGTGTATGTTTCGTCTGCAAGACGCTTATGCTGCTAGTGATAGTACCTCCACATTGGCGAGTTTTCGAGGGGTAAACCGGAGTGTCCGATTCAATCGCACAGCGGAGTGGCTGAAGCGACCTGGAGGGCACTGGAAAAATGGATGGTACGAAGACAGAGAGGGTATGCGCTGGTATTCAGACCTAACAAGCTCAGCCAAAGGGGCCCCTTACTACATGACGTTCCGGTTGTTTGACATGCGGTCAGGGAAGGAGGCGGATTGCTCACATCCGGCCAATTGCGAAGCGGCCGGAAAACTTGGGAAATGGGGAAACAAGTTCATCTCTTCCGACAAGTCTCACAATTTTAACTCCTTGTACATCGCCAATGGAACGGAGTTTGGCCTTTTCATTTACGAAAGCTACGAGATACATACAGTGCAAAGCGTTTTCGACTGGGAAACTTTAGTTTCGAACCTGTCAGTCGGGTTAGTCTTGGTTAGGTGGGTCGTGGCGCTGGTATCGCTGCACTCGGGTGCTTTTCGTGGCAAGAGCCAGTGGTTTAGTGGTGGAATCGGCTGCGTGTCAGGAGCTGGGAGTTTTACGTACTTGCCAGTCATATCCTTGCCGAGACTAAAGATGACACTAACCGTATTTTGGACTGTGGGCTGCTTCTTCGAAGGACAGCAAAGTGGCCTGGCCGAGGCTTGGTTTGTCATTTACCCGGGTATCGCCCATTTCGTGCTCATTTACTACAGTTTGCTGAATATTCTCGGCAAAGCCTTACGCCGCCGAGTGTCGGATGTGCTGTTCACACCTACGGTGGTTGCGCTTTGCTTAATCCATTACTTTCGAATGGAGCTGGCATCTTCTGGGTGGTTGAAAGGCATTGACGGCCGCATCCCTACAGTGGTTTTCTCGGACGAGGTTGACAAGTTGCAGCTGGCTGACTACTTCACCACGGACATTGCGTGGCGGATGAACGGTCGAGTGACCCTCATATTCGGCGTGAAGTTGGCTGTTCTCACGGTTAATTTGCTGCCGCTGCTGTTGGCTCGCTCATTCCCTGTCAGGAACAGAGGCTCTAACCAGAATTTGTGCGGTGTTGAAGAGGCATTGGTCTTACATGCACGATATGACGGAGGTCTTGGATGTTCAATGACCTATCTGATTGCTTTCATCGACACGAAGGAGCGGCATGTGTCCTCTGCAACTTTCATAGCTGACGTTGTCAACGACAAGCTATCGATAATAAGTAACTCCAATGAGATCAACACGCTGGTAACTCCTAATGTTCCTCGTCTTGACCTGATTGTCGACTGCAAGAGTAACAACGGCACCCTCAATGGCAGCACCAACCAACTGAATGCGAAACCTCGCAGGATCGTGCTGGTAAACAGCTACGAACTCATCCGCCAAGGGTACCTTGTCTACGGAGACAAATACCTCATCACCTTCGACGAATGGGACTTACTATCCTCCATGGCCCCGTTCCGCTCATTCTGCCACTTTTGGAACCATCGTGTACTCGTGTGGACATTGCGTCCTGCAGTGTCAACTGGCGAAGCTGAGATAGCTGGAGGTCGAGCTCTTCAGTCCACGAAGCCGCAGATGTGGCGTCTTGATGACCCGCGATTGCAACGAATCCGATGGTGGGAGGTGTCCGCCTGCAGTATTCAATGCTAACCTTTTGCTGTAACATGAATGAAGTCGTGTTTTGGATGCAGGATTTGTTGATCTTATGGATTTCTACTGGAAAACTGCGGAACGATACTCTTGCAGGGCCTGATCGTTACCTGATGCAAGTTGCCGGATGGGTGCTGCTTGCCTTTCATGAGCTGCATCAAGAAAATTACTCGCTCCGTCAGTACCGACGGGCAATGAAAAATTTACAAGAGAACAGCACGCACTACAACAGAAAAACAAAACAACGGCTGAATTTGACTTCTTTAGATGCCTCGATAGAACGCAAACAGCTGCACCACTAAATACTTACAGGCCTCGGCTGGGATCAACGCGGAACGTTGAGTATATGGCTCGGGAATAGCGTGTCGACGCGATGTCGACGTCTACGGATGAATGTTGTTGCTGCGCAATTGGAAGGAGTCGTACTGTCGAGTCCCCCAGGCGTTGTAGCTCTTTCGCAGCAAATGGTCTACGCGGTGCCGAATGTCTCGTCGCGAAAGGCCAACACACAATCGCGAGCGCAGATCAGCAATGACGCGCGCCAGCTTCGCGCCATGGAAGCAAGGGAACGGAGAATGCTGACCCGTGGTTTGAAGCAGGGCAGCAATTTCGGATTGGTACTTTTGGAGCACCAAAAAGCCTTCACACAGACAGTGACGAAAGTGCCGGTATCCATGCGATCCCAGACCTCCCATCACATCGACCATTTCCTTTGTCAGCTTGAACGGAGCGTCTTCAACGCTGAACATTCCTCCAGGGGCGATGCCCAGGATAAAGCCGAAGTCGATATGAATCACGCGGCCTTCTGAACTGAGCAAGATGTTGCCGTTGTGGCGATCCTTAAGCAGCAGCACATAGCTGACAATGGAGTACGCGGCCATGCTTTCGATAAAGCGGCGTTGCGCACCTATGAATTCTGAGCTGGACGGGTCACCGTACACGCTGCGGAAGTATTCGGACAGATTGCCACCAGGGAACGTTTTCTTGAGGTGGTCCAGCGAGCAAGCATCTGTAATTGTCTCCAGTAGACCGATATTGGCTCCAGTAGCGACAATACGATATGTGCGCAGCCACAAGTGCGGGGCTTCAAACTCGAATATGGACTTCAGCTTGTGAATGAGCTGCATGGTGAACACCTCTTGCCGCAAGTCGTCGTTTGTCTTGACAATCACGGAGAATAGGTCCCATCCCGGCAGCTTACCCATTGGTGACTCGCTCTGGATGCGCGCCTTGCGATCCTCCCAGCTCTCACCAAACACGTTGCTGTCATACACAAAATTCTCGACGCCTAGGCGCCCTGCACGCGCATCAGCACCCATCTTGCTGCCGCGGCTAGGCTGCGGGAGGTGGGGCATGATGCCCGTGTGGCGTCTGCTGCTGGCTGGAGCTGGCGACTCTTGCCCGCCAGCTCCGGTGGGTCTCCTTTCACTAGCCCTTTCGCGGGCGTTCGCCGAAACACCACTTGTATGCAGTGGAGCTAAATCGTTTGGACAGCTCACTGGTCCAGCGACTGTGTTTGTCGGCGTAGGTGTTGCTAGAGTTGAACTGCTGCACGGCGATAGCATGGTTTCCCCGCTCGATGACACTGCAGAAGCTTCAATTTCATCCAAAACTGCAGACTCGAAGAACGTTGAGTTGCGCGGGTGAGAACTGAAGACAAATGGACGGAGACGATCCGTATCGGTATCATCAATTCCAATAGCTCCAGCGCTCTGTACCGGAACGGTTTCCACAAATATGAGAGTTGGAGCTCGCATTTTGGTGGAGAACACCTTGCCTTCTGTCGGCGGGATGCGCACCACTTGGTAAAGCTCATCGGACGCTGCACTCAACGGATAAAGCGCTGATGACTGGAGGGTGTTGTTCAATGTCTCCAACTCACCCGCCAAGTACTTTCCCCGGTCCGATACGGGCTGAATGTGACGCAAGCGTTCGCTAATCGCCGCCAGTGACTGCACAAAGCTCACTTGCTCAAGTACCAGCGCCTCAATTCCAGTCCCTGGTGCGTCATCTGACACGTCGCTTCCTTCAATATCTAACGAGTCGTAAAGGATGCTGGACTGGAACTCACACAACTCAATACCCGATGCTGCCATCTCAGCAGCGCAGTTTTCAAACTGTGACAAGGTTTTGGCGTTCAGCCATCGCTCAACCATGGAATCAGGCTCCAGCGAAATCAGCTTTTCCATGTTTGCGTTGATCTCCCGCAGGTCAGCAAGTATCTGTGCGAGCTGGTGTTCAGGGCAGTCTGCAAACACCAGGTCCTTCCAAATACTGAACATCCGCGAGCTCTCAGGCAACGTGGTGTTCGGGTAGATGAAACCCAGGAGCGACAACAGCGTGTGTGGGTGCAGGTTGTGATAGCTGCCGTCGCCCACAGAGGCCTGCACGTGCCAAATAGTCTGCAGTGCAATACGAGGGCACCGACGGCAAATGGCTCGGAGGTAGCGCTGCAGATAGAAAAGCTGAGCGGCACAACGAGGGGCTGGCTCAGCGTCTAGACACTGCACAAGATGCAGTAGTTGGTACCACAGGTTCTCCAGTCGATCTACGGACGTCTCCGTGTAGAACGGGAGTCGCTCACACGCCACACGGAACAAATGCGGCTTCTTGCGGGTCTGATACAGAATCTTGATGGTGCGGTTGAGTGTCATCGGTCCGTGGCGCAGCTTGTGCAGCATCCGGGCGAGCATGTCCCCTCCCTGGTTCCTTCGTGCCGCGGTTGCAGCATCACTGCGTGCCACCAGCGAGTCCATCGAAATTCCACGAGTGGCCATGGGCCCCAGGATCCGCTTCGATGTGCGTAGGAATCTGATAAACTCCTGTCGCTGAGCACAGTGGTCACAGCACCTTCGCGCAGCACGCAGTCCGAGATGTTGCAATCGAATACCGTTATTGCAGTGTCGCGCGCAGAACGCACGAGCACAAGAGCCGCACACCACTCGTCTTGCCACGAGCGGACGGAAGCGGACGAAGCACTCGGCACATCCTGCGTCCCCCACTGCGAGCGATTGTCCATAAGTCAAATCCGACGGCGCCGACAAAATGGACGTCGCGTCAGAGCCTGCAGCGGGGCGTTCGGTCACCAGAGAGGGCGGGAACGCACACGGCGTCGGCGGTGGCAAACTTCCAGTCGACGAGTCTGCGAGCGTCGGTGGCGGTTGCATCATGTCTCCCGGGACGATCCGTCGTCCTCCTTCTTCGTTGCTGTTGTTAGTATTGCCCTGCGCAGCAGCCAGCAGATCGGCCGTGCTCTTGGAGCGCTGTAGCGCCCTCTCGAGCTGCTGTAGCCACGCGTCTCGATCTCGTTCCGTCTCCGCCGAGCACAGCAGCAGCCGCTTGGACGTCGTGCGCACTGCGAAGGCGTGCGGGTACTTGGAGAAGGCTACGCGTCCGTCCCAACTCTCGATGCTCTGCACCCAGACCTCCCCGCGCAGCTGCGTGTCCGTCTCGGCGCTCTCCTTGCTCCTGTACCAGCGCAGCCGAGCGCCCTGCAGCACGCAGAAGCGCCACGAGCCCATGTAGACGCTGGACGAGTAGCGCTTGCGAAGGTACCCGCCAAACAGTCGAGGCGGCCGCTGCGCTCGAGCCAGCGCCTGAGCCTTGTCGCGCGCGGACGTGAGCGTGGCGATGGCCCCCACGGGCGTCTCGGGCAGCAGAGCGGCCACGTCCACGGCGGACTCGGTGGTGGACGCGCCAGGCATGCCGGTTGATTCTTGTTGATGTGATGTACAGAACAGCCGAGGTGTCGGAAGATTGGCGAGGCGACGACAGGCAGGTTGGGCAACCTGATTCTGCCCTTCTTTCTTCTTTTTTTTTTTTTTTGTTCTGGTTCGTCGACCTGGAAGAGCTGGCACCGGCGTGGAGACACTCAGCAGGAGACCTCGACGCGATCTCCAGCACGACGCTGACGCTGCTGCTGCTGCTGCTGCTGCTGCTGGAGGCGAGCAGAGCTAGCTCCGCCTCTCTTGTGCGAACTGACTTCTGGATGCAACGCGAACTTAACCCAAAGTTCGCATTATTCTGTTCTGTAGGGGTATTCTGCAAGAGAGGCGGAGACACGCTCAAGGGCGCGTCGGCCACTCGGCAGGTGAAGCACTTGGTGTTTACGTCCACGTGCCGCGATCTGGACTTTGTGCACGCCGAAGTGCTCGCCTTCACGCTGCGACGCACAGGATACGACGGCAACGTCACGCATTTGCTGTATGGAGGCACAACAGAGGCGGCCTCGGAGCTCATCCGCAAGAAAGATCCGCGCCACAATGTCCAGACCCGACACTACACCGACGTCTCGGCGACGAACACGACGACGTTGAATCCAGTGGTGCTGTCCAAGTGGATGCTGGGGTCGGATGCTGGAGAGTTCAGTGACAACCGAGCGGTGTCGTTCGCAGAGCGGTATGCGCTGGAACCCGATGATTTCGTGATGGCTGTGGACAGCGACGCGATCTTTACCAAGAAGTTGGACATGTGGAACCTCATGGCGGAGGCGAATGACGTTATCGACGCTCATGTTTATGGTTAGGATGTATCCTGGTACTGGCCGAACCGATTCCCCCTTACGGAGGAGCAACTGAAGAGAGAATCGTGCCGACGAACTCTCATGCGCTGCTGTTGGACGACTGGCGCGAGTATACTGCCATTGCGCCGTTTGTGGCCGAAGTGAGTGCGTGGCAGGAGATCCTACCTACTGCTGTGGATCTGTGGGGAAAGTTGACGCACGAAAAGCGCTGCCTGGCTGTCCCAATCGCTGTAGCTCATGAGAAGACCCTCATTGGCGTGTCGGGTGTGCTCAGTGTGCATCACTATCCTTCTCGCTACCAGAACTGGGATTTCGTTGATGACATCAAACATAGCCCATGCTCAGACAAGGCTGAAGGCAAGAACCTAGCACTGTCATCGTACCCGATCTCCATCCTCGCGCTAAACTTCACGCTGCCTCAGTGGATTGACGGCCGCGAATGGATCTTGTTACCCACACTAGCGGATTCAAGCGTGTGCCCAACATTCTTCGTCGTGGAGGCCTACAGCAACGCGTCTGAAAGTTATTGTTCGCATTTTTGCCCCACTGGTTACAACCACAGCCGTCGTATCCCGATGGAGTTCAAGGAGAAGTCGTGGAGCACCACGTCTCCAAGCAAACCGCTGTAGCACTTCTGGCTGAACGATCCCGACAATGCCCTCCCGCATGAACCCCAAGAAGAGAGCGAGGAGAATCGTCTGGCACGTGCTGCATAACGCGGTTTTGCGATTCGCGAAGTCTGGCAACATCAATTGGAGCGCACTACATAGGAAGTTCAATCATGACAGAGTGACTCTACAGAGCGATTGGGAAGCTTACATGGATCGCAGTGGCTTGTTCGAGATTCCGCGTGTCGACCCACGACCTGACCCGGGCGAGAACATGTATGAAAATGAGGAGATCAACGAGGCGACAGAAGAAATTGACGACACCTGTGATGCGATTGAACACTTTGAAGAGAAGAGTGGTTGTGACGAAGCCATTGAACAGTTTGACGAAGGGAGGGCTAGAGATGACGGTGATGCCATGGAAGGCCATCCTCCACTGTCCGCATCATCCCCACCCTCAACTTCTCCACAACGACCTGAGACCAGCCCAGCTCGAGCCACTCCCCAAGTGACGGACGTACCGCTTGGTGATGAATTTGCTGAAGAGCGTGCGATGGATTTTTCACTAGCTTTACGCAAAATGCGGCAATTGATGGAAGAGCTAAACCAGAGGCATGCGACTGTGTCTATGGAGCTTGTTAAGCAGATCGAGAAGTTGGAAAATATGGCGAAATCGGAGAACCTCATATGCCTCAGATATTGGCTCCAACCACATAAGATGACCTTGACAGAATCTAGAGCTACTATAAAAGGTCGCCTAGATAAAGTCAAAGTCCGGGCATGGCTAGTTTTCAACGAATTCAGTGATGAGGAAACTGCAAAGAACCTCGTAGAGCTTCAAAACAAGGGAGTCGACGTGAAAGTCTTAGTGGATTCTTCTTTGGGAATGCTGAAGGCAGGCTCAGCGGCAAATTATATTCTTCGTAAAGGCAAGATACCGTACCATGTTCTCTCTTCTGAAGCGCACGGTAAACTACTCCATTGCAAGGCAATGATCCTGGACAACATGCTGGTGACTGGTACGTTTAATTTGTATTTATGACTTCCATCACGATGCATTAACCTCGTTTCCCTTTTAGGCTCGGCAAGCATGTCGAAGAACGCGCTGGAGCGCAATATCAAGGACATGTTTTGGTTCACCGGTGGCTTCGTGGAGACTTATGCACACGATTTCTGCTTGAGGTGGAACATGATCTCAGAGGAATTCGAGAAGAGATTCTGTTTGATAGCTTTGAGCGGCAGCCGAAACAAAGGCAAGTACTCCGTGATTGAAAAGCCTACCGCGAGAGACATGTTCGCTAGCTAGATCGACAGACGTCTACCACTTTCACTTCATTGTCCTAATAACAGTCCGAGTATTGCAGTGGAAGTCTCGGACATGTCCTCCTCGACCCTGCTCGACAGAGGGCAGGCCTCTAGTTCTGTCTGCATATGGCATTCTCCAAACCCTGGAACCCTATACGTCCATTTATCGACGGCTTCAACCTACGTCGGAGACAAGTAGTTTTTCCCGGGGAATATCCTCTGTGCCGATGAATGCGTGAGCGCCTGGAAAGGACGCGGGGCTAAGTACTATGTGATGAGGTGGCCCCAGATGTCTGGGACTCCACCCATCTGACCGAAAGGTTGCCGGCCACGAAAGGAATTGGGCGAAGATATGGGCCGAGAGCAGCTGCTTGGAGCTACTGTGTCCGGAAGTAGAGCTGGCTCCCGGATTGTTGCAGATGTCGTGGTTGTCTTACGCGTTGCCGAGTGTCTTGTGGTGGCAGCATGAAGCTGAGTATCGAGTCCTGACGCCCAGAGTCCCGATGTTGCAGTTGTGCCCAGAAGTGTTGAGGGATGCGAGAGGTGTTCGAGGAAGTGGTGGTTGTGTTCCGACATCCCAGAGTTTGCTTTCGGAGTCCCGGTGTGAGTTCCCGGTGTGAGTTCCCAGATCCGATGATGATGGCTCGGAGTAGCGGTTGATGCAGTGGATTCCAGGACGGTGTGTGTGATCCCGGATCGTGTGCTCGGATCCCAAGTTTGGTGCTGTTCCCGGATGTGGTGTTACGAATTCCAGCGTGGAATATCGGATCCCAGTTATGCATCTCGAGTCCCAGTGTGGCAGCAGGTGGCCAGTCCGCCGAAGGGTAGTACTGACTGAAGTGGAGCGGTACATCTCAGGTGGCGACTCCCTGCCTGACCAGGATGGTGGCTGGTCAACGGACCAATGAGGTCCCGAATTCGTGTCGACGGCAACGACTCCAGGTTGAGTTTGGAATTTCGGCCAATGCTTGGATGCCGTGAGGTTGAAGTCTCCTGGCTTGGATCTAGTTCAAGCACGCCTATGTCTTCTCTGACTTCAAAGTGTAGCTATTAGTGGCGGAGCCGGCGCTCTATCTTTGTAGGTCTCCGTTTTCATGTGATTTATATTAATCAGAGTTCAATTTGCCCCGAAGGACGCAAGTGAGTTGGTCAGATCGCATTTGTGTGCAGGCCATACTGAGATCAAGTGTGTGGAAGGACAAGGAGAATATCCAAGTAAATTCAACTCCAATTAACCAAGTTATTTACGGTTCTGCTGTTCTGGCTTTGTTATTTCGTATTCCCCACTTCTTGGTTGCTGGTCTTCGGTCGGTGCTATGGAGTGTTTCATATTTTCGGGAAGAGGTGACTTCTCTGAGGTTTGGCAGAGTTTTCGCTACAGGACGACTTTGGGTCTGGAGTGAAGACTGGTTTCCGTGTTCCGGAATTGTTTCTGTGTGGGATATTTCGCCTGAATCAAGGCGTGGTGCGCGGGTGGTCCCAGAGTGAAGTGCAAGTGCTCTGGATCCGGACCGGCTCAATCCGAACCATAACTTCTGGCACCTCCTGGATCTGAGGTGCGAGTGGAGGATCCTGTACGCGGCTCTCAGTTTGAGCCGCAAGTGGAAGTGTAGTGACTGGGGTGAGTCGAAGCCGGACTCGCCGAGGAAAGAAGAGGCTGTTAAGACCCGGGTCCAGGGTCTAAAAAGAAGAGGACAGAGAGTGTGTGTGAACATGACGTGTTGCATTTGGATAAGCTCGGAGCATTTGAGCTTGGATATATCACGTGGAGACTGGGACCTGCTAAGCGAGAGCCAAGTTCTGCTTTGGTAGTGTTCTGTTTTGGAGATTTCTTGTCTTGGTGATTTCGAGAATCGATGGCAGCTTGGTGTGGCCGACGCAAGTCTGGGCCCAAAGCGTAGCCTTTAGTTCAAGAACCACTTTTCAAGGGGATATACAAGAGGAGGACCCACACGCCGACTGGGAACAGTCTTTGGTGTTCCCGGGGTCGACTCTGTTTGGCTTTCCCGTGGGTTTGGTCACCGCCTCGCCACAGAAACGACGACGCGGAAGCACCAGTCGAACGACGACGCTTGCACGTCGTGGTGTCTCCAGCTGGACGATGGCTATGCGCGCAGACCCTTGCCCCTCGCATCCGCAGTCGCTCCACGAGATAGCTGGCATTGAGCTTTATGTACCCTTTGCAGATCGCGAGCATAGAAACCGATGGCGCTTGCGTGACCATGCTGACGAAGTGTGGGGTGAGCTGATCAACAATGAAGCCCCAGTATCTAAGCTACCTGATATGCCGGGGGTGGCGCGTCCGGGTACTGCACTGCAGGCCTTTCTTCCTGTGATAGTCCCGGTGCTGCCGTACATTCCTCTGCGGGTAGCACCAGGACTACGCGGCAGCAACCCGCTACAAATCGAGCACGATCCTCGAAAACAAATGTTGAAGATGAAGACACGTACAGAGCATAGAGCTGTAATTCTAGCCTATCTTTTCTGCTTAGTGTAATGGGGCGCTGTTTACAACAGTCCCCAAAACACGGCACGCACGCTTGTGCGGTTGAGGAAGCGTTCCCGACTTGGAGGGAGGAAGGCGACTTGAGTACTTGAGGGAAAGTTTGCAACTGAATTGAAAGGAGCTTATGGTTCCTAGATCCTATGAATAAAACCACTAGGGGCCCTTGAGGTTAAATGTAATTTAACCTACACATGTAGTATAAAACCTTGGGTTGAATCAGGTTAAACTTGAAGATTCTCTTTCGAAGAATCTTCCTGCCGCGTGGCGTCTTGTGATTGGCCACAAGAACTCAAGTGACACGCCGGCCTCGTTACCAAATAATGTCCCAGGTGAGGAACCATCATCATGCACAAAGAAGTGCAGAGAACACTTGGCGTAATCACTGATTGTGCCACGGGTGGATGCGAGCAAACATTTGACCATGTTTACGCCACCTTTACCTCCATGACGGCAGTGTGTGAACCACACCAATCTGTGATCGCATAACCAATGTAATAGGCCAGAGGGGTCCATTACAACTTATCGGTGACGAGATCCGAACTTAGTTGGCGATATCCAAACCTAGCAGAAAGATCGGGCAGTAAGGAGTCGCCGGTAGTTTGAGCTCTCGCTCATAACGGTCACATTTATATTTGATATTTGTAAAGGCGATGGGAATATCGTAGGATGAGGTTTTAACGCCCTCTGGGCGAACAAACAGAACAGATTTTCCCACCAAGTGCAACACCGGCCTCTGGTAAGTCCAAGAAGGTGTCTGGCAGCTTAGGGCGTGAGATGTCTGTCGGTGAACATCTAGTGTAGTAGCTTGTGTTCATCCATCGGTCAGGCCAAGAGATAGGCGTGTGTGGTTTGATTGAGTTATAGTTGGCAGTACTAAGCTATGGTCTGTATTGGAGAGCGCGAGACAGCGACTGCTATATTGCCTTACTGTTCGGGGCTTAACTCCGGCACCCTCGTCTCGGGCTAAAAAGTCCCTGGACCCTTCCTTCTGAGGGCCAACGAGGTTTGAAGTATAGCGAAGAAGCGTGCTGACTCTGCTCGTAGTCAGTGGCGCTTGGATTATTTGGTTGGCCTGCCGACAACTCACAGCAACACAGGGTCAAGATCAGCCCGGTGTAAGGGATCGGATCTGGGTCTTCAGATTCTATTCCCACTTCTCGTTGAGTCTTTGCGGACGAGACGAGTGTTGTGGGCGAAGGAGTGTGACAGAAGCAAAAACTGCCGTGTTCCGACACGACAGTACTCGCACTTGAGTTTCTTGTATTTGGTCAACACCTAGATTACACAGATGTTATCAGAATAAGTGCCCACATCGGAACGATTTTAACACAATATACCTGTCTTGTAGTATGGACCATGCTCAGTTTCTCCGATAAACGAGTTGCAAAGTACTGCCACGCTAGTCGTTTCTTCATGGTTGTGTCGGCAGACTCAACTCGCTTCTTAACAGCGGCGTCACCAAACCGTATTTCCAGTAGCTCAGACACTGTGACGGGGGTCACACAGCACCTTGCACAGAGGAAGTGTGCAGGAGTATACAAACTCCTAGTGAACGGCAGTTCACTGGTCCCTGGCCTAAGGGGACGAGTTACCAAGACTAAGGTAGAATTAAGACTGAATATATTTATAGGATGATCATAATTTGGCCAGCAATACAAACTACAAATATCCTATAGTGAAACCTATATAAAACCTGAGCAGCCACCATTGGTTGGCTCTCAGAGCAAGTGGTACTGTGTACTCACTTGTGTCGGTGATGTGTCAGTAGTGTTTGACACACCACCCAGAATAGTTGAGCCCATGTCACTATTCGGTGTAGCCCCGCTACAGTACGTCCCCCAACGACGTGTTCAAAACCGAACTTTACCTCACAAAAGGCCAACCGGAACTGGAAAACCCCATCGACCGTCGACTTCAACACTGCATGAGGTACAACACGCGCCCGGACGTATCCGATGTGTTAAAGACAATGGGTCAAGATGCACAGAAGCACGGCCAGAAACGCGTCGCCGTGCTGGTGTGTGGGCCTTCGTCTCTGGTAAGCGACGTGATCAACAAATGTATGAAGCTCGAATGCTCGTCCAGGATCAAGTACGACGTCCACACCGAGTGCTTCGACTTCTGAAAACTCCACACCATACAACACCGTTAAAGCTAATAGAGAAACCTCTGCATTGCATTGTGGCTATACAACTGCGAAATTGATTTTGGGTCGTCATCACTTGCAGCTCTCGTGTCCACAGTTACCGCAACTTCAGACGTACGCCCCTGTGTCACGGATGGTGGCATAGCGACCACCTGGCTCGGCTTATTCGGTCCTGAATTTTCCTGCCAGTGCACAAGTCCTTAGTTCCCAAACGCAATGGACGAGTCGCCCAAGACCACCGACTTCACTCCAGTCCGCACGGAGCCAGTTCCAGTGGCTACTCCAGTCCACGACGAGTCTTCATTGCAGCCTAAAGACCGCTGCTCGAGTCAACCACCTCGCCTCCAGCCTCTACTACGCTCGTAGTTGGTCACTCGGTGGTCGCTCTCTCTTCGTGCCTTCTCTGTTCCTGTTCCGTGGCTCACCACCAACTTCGACGTCAAGAGAGGAGACTTGGTGCTCACTCTCCCAGTTGTCACGATACTCGTGGTTGTCAATGCAGTTCTAGTGGGCTCCAGATCGGTGGGAGGGTCGGGCACTATCGCTACGCTGGGACTTCTATTGGTCTTCTTCTTCGCGGTCAGGAACAACATCTTACTACTGGAACTCACCGGCATCTCCTTCGAGAGAGCGCTGTTTACCACAAGCTCTTCGCCTACACCACCATCATCTTGTCAGCATTGCATGGTGTCGCTTACTTGTTAGCGCACCACCATGGAGACGAACAGGGTAAAGGCAGCACGGTAGCCACAGGGACGATCATGTTGGTAGCCATGCTCTTGTTGTTCTCCATGTCGCTCAACTTCATCCGACGCCGCTTCTTTGAGCTGTCCGTGAGGACCCATTGGTTATTGTTCATTGTCGTGTTCGTAGCCGGTATGGCACATGGAGCGCCATTGGCGTTGGTCGGAATCGTGCCGTGGATCATTGATCTGCTGTTCCGGCTGGTGTATAGAACGAAAATCTACAAACAGGGGGCTGTGTTCAAGAAGAAAGATGCAGAAAATACCAATGTGGACTCGAATCGCAACGTGCTGAACGTCAGCAGTAGCATGGGCGTCATTGCCTCTGATCAGGTCTCTGTGGTTGCACTGCCCGGCGACGTGACGCGATTGAGTTTCCCACGTGTGCGTGAAGACACTGGGGAGGAGTTTGAGTTTGAACCCGGACAGTATGCGTTCTTGTGCATCCCGAGCATTTCCAAGTGGCAATGGCACCCGTTCTCTATTTCATCGGCACCACATGAAGACATCGTTACGTTCTACATCAAAGCTTGTGGAGACTGGACGGCTCAAGTGTTCGAGGCTGCGAAGAAGAACGACGGCGCGTTGTTTGATATCCTCGTGGTTTTATGTCCTAAGAAAGAAATAAACGTTCGGACTGGTCTACAGTTCTAAGCTCCTGCTAGGGCTGCTTCGTGACCGTGTACCGAGTGGGCTTGCGTTTGGGGAGGACCCTCCGTTCCCACGATTCTTACTTGCCCGAGTTGGGAACTGCAAATGGCATGCCAACCATTGGAAAAAAGCAGTTCGAGCACAGACAGCTCGTTCGGAATTCGTCCACGCGAGCTTGTTCATCGGCTTCGTCCGGGGTCGCCACGCAATGTAGCGCGCTGGTAGCAGCTCACCAATGCCGGTGAGGCTCTCCATTGTGCTCGAAGAGCGCAAAGTGCACACTGAGCATTCTCAAGAACAACCAAACAGTGGGGTTAACTGTTAATGGGTACCTGTTAGACAATGAGTGTCCATGTGGGTTCATGCAGCATGAACCCTCATGAACCCGCATTACCCATGGCAGTTACCATATAAATGAGCTCTATGCCTAGAATCAAGTCTTCATTGGCCTCTAATGGGCGTTGGATCACTTAGCGACTAGCTCGTAGCAACGCAGCATGACCGCCACGAGATACTACGCGCAAAACAATAGGGTATGCACAAGTCCAGCGCGGCGCAGCTTCGTGTAGAGACCGCAAAGTCACTGAAATGATGATGAAAAGGATCACTAAAACTGGAATCGTTCACAGTGGACATCGAAGCGGACGCGCATTTCGCGGGAAAGACTTAAGCTGGCCTTGACAACGTCTCGAACCATTGTTGTCGGGCCGCACACGAGCACCGCAACACGCTTCTTTCGAGATTTCAGTGCTTCGTGGCCCATTTCGCGCAAAATTTGAGTGATATCTGGCCGGATGCCGTACCGCATGCAGTTTCTGAGCGGGTGATCGCCACGTCCTTCAAGATCAGGGTGACCCCGCGTCAAGTAGATCTCGCTGTAGAAGTCTCCATCGGGTTCATTCATCGCTCGTGGGTGGAGGAGAATTTGGGGTAGATAGGGCGCCACCTCGTCCATTTCTCGGCCATTTTCCTCATCATTTTCGTTTGACCCGACCACGCTCTCAACAACCTTTCGGTCTCGTACAGACCAAACGAAGCGAACTTTCGGCGCACCTTGACGAGTGTGATAATGACATTCGTAGTGCAGCCAGTTTGTAATCGATTTCATAGGCGTCACGCCAATTCCGCCGGAGAACAAGACAAAGTGAGAGTATGTTGTGACGCTGTCGATATCAATCGCCACGCTGCCGTACGGACCATCAACTAGGACGTCAATTGGCGACATCTCTGGGTCGTTGGAGCTTGCTACCTCGTACAACTTCGTGGTCCAATCTCCCAGTGCTTTGATGTGAAATGTGACCGTAGCTTCGTGTGGAGCTGACGAGATGGAGAAAGGATGCCACTGCAATAGTGACAACTTCGGGATACACAGGAACGCATACTGCCCCGCTTCATACTCAAATGATTCGCCGGTATCGTTACGGACACGAGAAAAACTTATCCGTGTGATATTGCCTGGCATCGCATATATCTGAAGCTGACCAGAAGAAGCGACTCCACGTCGGTGCTTCGGGTGCGATGGCGTGGAATTTTGTGTACTTGGATCTCGCTTCTTCTTGAAGAACGAGCCTTTGGCGTGCACGTAAGGTCAGTAAATCACATGAAAGAGCGCGTCGATCGCCCAGGGGATTAATCCCACCAACACAAGCGGCGCACCATGTTTCAGGGTGAAAATTACCACAACGAGGAAGAGAATCCAATGAAGTCGAATGAACACTTCGAAAAATTTACGCCGGACGTAGTTGAGCGACGAAATGTACACGAGAACCATCGCTATAAATGCCACCGTCCCCGTAACCATTCGATCGTGATGGGGGTCGAAATCAGAGTCATCTCTTCCCAGTACATACGCAAGACCGTGCAACCCAGTCAATATGACCGTGACGATAGCGAACAGCTTGTGGCAAAACAGCACCCGCTCAAACGAAATTCCTATAGCCACAAGTAGAACGGAATTGTTGCGTATGGTGCAAAGTAATACGAGCATCAAGGTGATGGACGGCGCCAATCCGGATTCTTTCGACTCGTGATCTTTAGCATGGAGAGCTGTGGTAGTCACGAGATACCCGACAACTGGGAAAATGACCACGAAATCACCGAATTTCATGTCGAATTCCGTTGTCAACAGTGGCAACGGGACGGAGAAAAATGTGCGTGAAAGTCTCCACCGCAATGCGATCCACCACCTTAACCCCCTTTGGAAAGTTGACGGCAGTAAAGGAAAAGGTGTGCGTCTTCGTCTAGTACCAATGGCCAAGTCGCTTACTGCAGTCGCTCGGTCATCGACAGCGCTCGAGCTGTCTCGTTCCAGAGCGTACTGAGATGAGTCGAGCATTGGGATGGTGTTGGACGGTAGATCACGTTGGGTGAATGGCACATTGAAGGCTTTGGGCAAAGGTTGCTCGTCACTTTGGACCGAGGCATAGTCGGACTGTGGAGTTTGAGGGTCGTCCATGAAGCGGATCGTATTCGAGGAGCTTCGGTCTCGACTCATCTGTGAGGCTTCGAGTGAATCTGAAAGTGATGTTGAGACTTCACTACGCCGATTCTCTGACATGAAAGATATCGCTTGGGTGGCGCCAGTTGATTCATGCACTAATGGCTACCTTAGATGTGTCACCACTGGACGCTTCGTTCCAGTCAGGAGGCACTGTGACCCGAGCGTGGTATCGTACATACTAGATTGAGATGGCTACAGTATTATAATTGAGTGCCCAACTCTACGGCAACTTTGCAGGCGTAAGAGCACATGAGATCATATTATCCCGCTCTAACGCACACACCTCGCTATGATCGATTGTAGAATCTCGGATCAACTCGGATCAACTTGCCCACTTCCTGACGCTGCCTTTGGAATGATTTTGACTAATGGACGCCTTCCAAAATTGACATACCACCCCGACAGAAGGCGTCCACTAGATCAATTCGCCTTCTGCGGTCAACATTGTTGAAGTTTAGAGTCGTAGTTGAAGCCGCTGAGGCAGCAGCGTCAGCACCAGCAGTGGAGTTACGGGAGACGGCGTCTGCGGCGTTGTCAGGTGTGACGAAAGTGTACTTGGCTGTGGTGGCCAGCAGCCTCACTATCAGAACAGTCAAGCCTCCTGTCTTCATGGATTCGGTCGCTACCGACCCCAGCATCGTCGAGCCCCTGCCAGAACTCGCGGTCGCGTGGAGACCGCCTGATCAAGTCGACATCGAGCAACGCGCCGCCGCGAACCATCGTCGCACCCTTCTTCGAGGAACCAACAGCGCCCTAAAGTTCTCCACGGTGACGTACCCACTGAGGCACATTTGTCCGAATCCTGACATCCGGGACGCGCTCGAACAACGTGCTGTGGCTCTGCAGCAGATTCGAGTGGAGGCAATGTTCGTCATGAACTTCTACTGCTGCCGGCTGTTCGAGCACCATCAGCGCAGCAACCCTAACTACCCTGTAGTGCCGGCAAGATCTCGCACGATGGAGACAGCCCTACAGCTAGACCAAGCTACGTTCTACCGGTGCTGCACAGCTGTCTTTGGTCACGAACAGATGCGCGCGCCAAGGACTTCGACTAATGCTGCACTAGAGGAGTCCATCAACGTCTACAAGGCTTCACGATCGAGGGTCATGTCGCATATACCACCTACGCTCCTCTATTCAAGCTCCGCTATCAAAGAACTGGCGAATGACATGCTCGTTGCGGCGCAGCAACACGTTCGAACGAACTTCGAGGCGCGGCTTGTCAACTTCATTCGCCTGCAGCTTGCGTATCCGCGGGGAGCAGCTGAGGCCATGGTCGCTCGACTAAAGTCAAGTCCTGAAGACCTCACGGACGTCGAGAAGCAATGGCTTGAGTGGCTAGAACTGCCTCCTACAGATGCGAACATCGCTAGCCACGAGGTGCTATTTCTCGGCAAGCTGTACGACATGCTGAAGGATATGGAAGAAATGCACGACCAAGACGAGATCCCGAAAGGGTGCCGGCTCTTGACGTTGCTGCCACAGCCCACCTCCTGTGTGCCATCGTTCTTCCCGGTCACGACAGAGGTGCTCTACCAAGTCGCAAGGCAAATTTTGGCAACTACGGGTAAGGATGTCTTTGGTCTCTACAAGTCCACGAACTCTCGTGGACAGCGGACGTATGCTACGACTGCGGAGTTCCAAGAAGTGCGCGAGCGAATGTGGACCACGGTGTTCAACCTCGGAGACTGCGTCAGCCACACAGCAGATCAACGGATTGGCGTTCCAAGGCGCAACTTTGAGTATCAGATCTCCACTAATGGGTACAGTGCTGCTGTGCTGACGTCAATTCCTGCTCCTGTTGAACGACCTGCTCCTTCTCCGAAGTATATACCAAATACATTGATCGGGATTGACCCAGGTCTACGGATGATGCTGACGGCATACAGCCGTCCTATGCTGGAGTTTGTCTGCAACCCACCGGAAGAGCCATGCTCCATGCCCGGTTGGTGCAGTACCTGTCCAGGCCATGTTGGCGGCAGACGCCATGGCAAGAAGCGCAGCAGGAACCGCAGTCGCCGCCACCGACGCAAGAGACGCAGCAGAGCGCACTGCGATGTGGAGGGGTGGTGCGAGATCTGTCACAGGCACCACCCAAAGCACCGTCCGCGGAAACACGGCGTCAGGCGCCGGACTCACTTCCTGCACGACAATGCTCACGTCCTACAAGGCACGTCCCGAGAGTACCGACACATGAGTCGTGTCGAGCACCAAGCATTCTGGCTCGAAAACCTGAAGAAGAGGTATCCGCTCTACGGTGCGTTTTTGAAGGACATGCCTTCGTTCAAGACTTCGTCGTCGGCGTCCCTGCTCTCTCGCTACGAGCGCATGTGGAAGAATATCAGCGCCATGTTGGAGTACCGTGCTCTCAAAGGGTTTCGCAAGTGGAGATTCACGGTGTCGCGATTCAAACGCAAGGCCGTGGCGAAACTCGCCAAGCGTGTCGTCCCGACAGTGGACCGAGACGTGTGTGTGGCTCTCGGGAAATGGAGCAGCCAGACTCATCTCGCGGGCCATATGCACGTCCCGCTAAAGAGGTTCGCACGTGAACTCTCTCGCCGCGCAACCCTCATTATGGTCGACGAATTCCGTACCAGCTATCTTTGCTCCGAGTGTTCACGTCCGATGGTGGACATGCTGTTCAAGATCTACGGTACGACGAAAACCAAAAGGTCGAGGAACGTGCGTGTCTGCAGAAACGTAGCGTGCAGAGCGAACTACTGGGAGCGCGATATCAATGCGGCGAAAAACTTGTGGCAGCTAGGACTCCTCCAAGTCACCAACCAGCCTCGAACTCCGCAGTTTTGCAGGGGATACCGAATCGACTAAGGCGACTTCATTCAAACCAACGTGGGAACGGGACCCTGAGAAGGACCTCAAACGAAAGCCCACTCGGTAAACAGGCTGCTGGTGAGTGCAAGGCTTAGTGCCTTCATTCATAGGTAGCCCAGTCCGAACGTAAAGATCTCTCGAGATCATTCTTAGTGAATATACCATACACGGACACCATAGCACATGGACGCCATTATTCGGGAGTAATGGGGGTATGTACTCAGATGACTATTTGGTTCTGCCTACGACTTAGTGGATGTGGTTGCACGTCTTGCACTTCTTGTTCCAGATCTGGTGGGAGTGCGCCACGAAGACTTGGCAATTACAGGCGCGGCACGCCCCCATCATGCGAGACCTCTCGGCCAGCACCTCTTGGTGTTCCTGGATGCCGCGCATGGCGTGATCCAGCGCCTCATAGAGCGGCCTCGCAGCCACCGGCTGGCCAACCTCCCCATCGAGCAGAGCTTTTGCATCCAGGTCCTGTCCGTAAAACTTGCGGTTCATGTCGTTGCGTGTTGCGATAACGGAACCCTGGAGCGAGATTCCTGCATACAGGCCCTTGCTGATTGAGTAGCTGTAATTCCCGTTTAGTCCCGAGCTGCTGATCGCGGCGGCAGCGGCCGCTGACCGTCCGTACGGCCCGATCGCGACGTCCAACCCGGCGCCCAAATTCACCTGAGGCGAGTGGAACACCTGCACGGCAGCAGGGGAGCCCAAAATGATCATGACCTCAACGATCTCTCCGCCGATCTCGAAGCCGCCGCCCAGCCCCACCGTGCCGATCGCCGATGGAGCCGACCACGACCCGTCTGGTAGACGCGAGATCACGATGCCTGTCCCGACCTTGCCAACGACGAGGAAACCCGCCTTGACGATCGTCATGATAGCCAAGCCGTGTGCGTTCTCGAGCATCGAGATGGGGATCGACCTGTCCCCGGACGCGCCCGAGTCGTTCCGGAAGAAGTTGCCAATAATGTCAGCAGCATTCGTGCACTCCTTCTCCAGTGAAGGCGAGAACGGAACGTGCAGTCTCGACTTGGCCTCGTGTGGAGCTGACTCGGAATTCGCCCGGGCGTAACGTGCCACCAGATTCTCTTGCAGTGGACGCAATTGCGGCGCGCAGTGCAGACACGCTCGCTGTGGAGTGGAGGGGTCATAGCCCTTGGCACCCTCGATCTGGTCTCCTTCTGGGATCAAAAGCAGCAGCGGTGAGCAGTTGCCGCACACGTAGCGACCACAAGCGCGACTGAGTCACCGAGGCAGCAGAAAGTTAGCTCAACGGATAGAGAATCACCTTCTTCAGCTGCAGAACGCACCATTGATGGCGACGTTTAGTTACGTCGAAAGCCAGAGCGCAGACGTCGCAGTTGGGGTGGTCGGAGTAGCGGCCCGTGAGGATTCCAGACCCTCCAGACGCGCGACCACCGTTGCTCGCGCCAGTGGAGGAGGTCGACGACAAGCTACGGCCGTTGGCTCTGTCTGCGGCTCCGTCTCCGCCCACGTACACGACGGGGATGGCTGGCGGCGTGTTGGCGTTGGGCTGCTGCTGGTACAGAAGGGCCTTCTGGTCGCGCTCTTCGAACGACATTTGCTCCTGGAATCTCGGCGGGACTCGCTGCTGCTGCTGGCGGGCGGGTTGTGATGGGACTTCTTGCTGCTGCTCATGGGCGGCGAAGGGCGCGCCGCACTCGGAGCAAAAGCGGCCGCTGGGCGTATGCGCGCCACAGAGAGAACACTGCGGCATGAATGAATATATTGCGCCTTTCAAGCCGACCGAGGCTGAAAAATTATCTTTTCGCAAAGTGTTTGTAGCGTTATATTTTGAAAAATTTCCCAAATGCGAACATTTTCGATTTTTTTTAAAATACTATAAAGATGCTTCATTTTTTGTAATTCAAAGTTGTTTTATGCCGCGATGAAGCTGGGCGGGTTCGCGCTCAAGAAGGGCAAGAAGAAGGCGCTGGGGGCGTCCGCGGGCTTCTCGGCGTCCATTCCCGTCGCTGCGCGAGCGCCCGAGAAAGTCTTCGTGACGGACTTCGACCCTAGCGCGCCGGCGGAGCTCACAGCGGACGGCAAGCAGCCGCTGGTCATCCCCTTAGTAGAGACCAACGCCTGGAACGAGGCCCCAAAGGCCCCCGACAGAGAAGGCAATGGAGATAAAAAGGTCAAGTCAGGCGATGACGTGAGCACGGCTCCTGAGACTTCGGCGGACGAGCAGGCGGCGGCCCAGATCCTGGCCGAGACGCAGGAGACTAAAACGCCCAAGCAGCAGCAAGAGCTGGTGATCCCCGTGGCTGGCGAGAGGGACAAGAAGCGCGCGCAATTGTTCCAGGACGGAGAGAATCGACCCAAAAGCGACCAGAAGAAGAGGCCCATTTTGCAGCAGAACGCCGTCCCAGGCCTCGATGAGCTGCAGGACGTCACGGACAAATACCGACACGACGTGGCGCTGCGTCCGGACGCCCCAGATGTGCACAGCGACGTGTACGAGTCGGTGCCTGTGGAGGCCTTTGGGGCGGCTCTGCTGAGGGGCATGGGCTGGACTGGAGACGTGGACCCAGAGGACATGGGCGTCGCGCCGCAGCCGAGACACAAACTGCTTGGACTGGGGGCCACAAAGAGACCAGGACTGCCCGGGGAGGACAAAAAGAAGCGGCGGAGGAAGCGGAAGGGCGACGACAAGGACAAGGATCAGGATAAACGCTCTGGACTCAACACGGGAGACAAACCACGTGAGGACTGGAGAGAGGACAAGGAGCGACGGACCAGCAGTAGGAGGTCGAGCAGGTCGGCAGACAGAGACCGTCGACGCAGAAGCCTCAGTCGCAGTCCAGGTTGCTCGGACCGCCGGAAGCGCAGTCGAAGTCGGAGCCGCGATCGTGATCGAGGTCGCGATAGAGGTCGGGGGCGTGATCGGGACCGAGACAATGGTCGAGACAGAAGTCGTGACCGAGACCGAGACCGCGATAGACGCAGCCGCAGTCGTGGCCGTTCGGATCGACACAGTCGCAGACGCTAACGGAGGGACCCACTGTGCAAGGACAATGAAATAGATTACTCGAGTTTGAGCTCGTATGTGCATCTGCAAGAGGCGAAGGAGGCTACCAGCCAGGTATGTGAGCAAGCAAGAAAACTTCACCCCTCGTATCCTACTGGTTCTTGGTGCTATTGTTGCTGCTGGTGTCGTTGTCTTCTTCTAACAGCGACGTGTCGAGTTGTAGTGGCAGCGGTGGAATGGACGTACAAATGCCACCCAGGCTGCAGATCAAGACAGAGGGAGAGTTAGCTACACGCACCAAGAACCCAACATGGAGGACGTACGCAGAGAGCACAGTCTGGCAGTTGTCTCGGAACTTGAGCATCTGCGCGCGGTTCTCGTCCGCTTTGCCGTTCAGCAGGTTCGTGCGCATGGTGTTGATGGCCAGCACGTTGTCCTGCAGCAGTGCCGCAAGACGAGCCTCTTCCAGCTCGGCGGTCGATGATGGGGGCTGGTTGTTTGGATCCTGGTAGGGCTCGATCTTCATGCGCTTGGTGGCACTTGCTGCTGCTGCTGGCTGGCCGCTCAGGTAGCCGAGCGCTTTGACCTTGAAGGCCACGTCGCGCACGCACTTCCGCGGCAGCATGGCGGCGATTTTGATGTAGCGTGTGACGTTGTCGAATTGGTCGGCGGGGAACTGGGTGAGACCGGCTTGCAGCACCTGCAGCTCCTGCGGTGTCCACGCAGCTTGGGCAGTAGAGTAGACGACGGTGGGCGAGATGGATGGCAGATAGTCGGAGGCTTGCGGTGATGACAGGAACCCGACGGCAGCCTGCTTGACCATGGCAGCGCTGGCAGCTTGGCCCGAGGTGCTAGGAGGAACCGAAGCCATATCCTCGAGGTGAAACGACGCTTGCAACGTCCCACCACGTGGCTCGAAATGGCCGCGCCACTTTTGGCGCGGCCGTCTATTGAGAAAGCCATACGGCCGACGTCTGCGGGGGCTGAAGGTTGGAGGCGCGGCTTGTCAAATTCATTAGCCTGCAGCTTGTGTATCCGCGGGGAGCAGCTGAGGCCATGGTCGCTCGACTAAAGTCAAGTCCTGAAGACCTCACGGACGTCGAGAAGCAGTGGCTTGAGTGGCTAGAACTGCCTCCTACAGATGCGAACATCGCTAGCCACGAGGTGCTATTTCTCGGCAAGCTGTACGACATGCTGAAGGATATGGAAGAAATCCACGACCAAGACGAGATCCCGAAAGGGTGCCGGCTCTTTACGTTGCTGCCGCAGCCCACCTCCTGTGTGCCATCGTTCTTCCCGGTCACGACAGAGGTGCTCTACCAAGTCGCAAAACAAGTTTTGGCGGCGACGGGCAAGGATGTCTTCGGGCTCTACAAGTCCACGAACTCTCGTGGACAACGGACGTATGCCACGTCTACGGAGTTCCAAGAAGTGCGCGAGAGGATGTGGACCACGGTGTTCAACCTCGGAGACTGCGTCAGCCATACAGCGGATCCCCGAATTGGCGTTCCAAGGCGCAACTTCGAGTATCAGATCTCCACCAATGGCTACAGTGCTGCTGTGCTGACGTCAATTCCTGCTCCTCTTGAACGACTTGCCCTTTCTCCGAAGTATACGCCCCATACATTGATCGGGATTGACCCAGGTCTACGGATGATGCTGACGGCATACAGCCGTCCTATGCTGGAGTTTGTCTGCAACCCACCGGAAGAGCCATGCTCCATGCCCGGTTGGTGCAGTACCTGTCCAGGCCATGTTGGCGGCAGACGCCATGGCAAGAAGCGCAGCAGGAACCGCAGTCGCCGCCACCGACGCAAGAGACGCAGCAGAGCGCACTGCGATGTGGAGGGGTGGTGCGAGATCTGTCACAGGCACCACCCAAAGCACCGTCCGCGGAAACACGGCGTCAGGCGCCGGACTCACTTCCTGCACGACAATGCTCACGTCCTACAAGGCACGTCCCGAGAGTACCGACACATGAGTCGTGTCGAGCACCAAGCATTCTGGCTCGAAAACCTGAAGAAGAGGTATCCGCTCTACGGTGCGTTTTTGAAGGACATGCCTTCGTTCAAGACTTCGTCGTCGGCGTCCCTGCTCTCTCGCTACGAGCGCATGTGGAAGAATATCAGCGCCATGTTGGAGTACCGTGCTCTCAAAGGGTTTCGCAAGTGGAGATTCACGGTGTCGCGATTCAAACGCAAGGCCGTGGCGAAACTCGCCAAGCGTGTCGTCCCGACAGTGGACCGAGACGTGTGTGTGGCTCTCGGGAAATGGAGCAGCCAGACTCATCTCGCGGGCCATATGCACGTCCCGCTAAAGAGGTTCGCACGTGAACTCTCTCGCCGCGCAACCCTCATTATGGTCGACGAATTCCGTACCAGCTATCTTTGCTCCGAGTGTTCACGTCCGATGGTGGACATGCTGTTCAAGATCTACGGTACGACGAAAACCAAAAGGTCGAGGAACGTGCGTGTCTGCAGAAACGTAGCGTGCAGAGCGAACTACTGGGAGCGCGATATCAATGCGGCGAAAAACTTGTGGCAGCTAGGACTCCTCCAAGTCACCAACCAGCCTCGAACTCCGCAGTTTTGCAGGGGATACCGAATCGACTAAGGCGACTTCATTCAAACCAACGTGGGAACGGGACCCTGAGAAGGACCTCAAACGAAAGCCCACTCGGTAAACAGGCTGCTGGGGAGTGAAGAGCGCTGAGTGAGCTGACTAGAGCTGCCGACGCTTCAACCGATGAATCTGCAGTCGTCACTCTAGGAGGTCTACACAATCTTCATGAGATTTTAGACAGTCTATGGAGGTGAGATTACTGGGGTACGACATGAGTTTATGGAGCGAGAAGTGGTCGTGGAAGCGCTGCGCGCACTTCGTGTCGAGAGAGGCAATTTGTATGGAGTCGCGACTACCGCTGATTTTCAATATCGCCTACAATTTCATGACCGGCTACAGAGAGAAATTGCGCGACAGCTGGAGCCTGGTGAAAGTTGGAACGGGAAGAATGATCCTGCTGCTCTGTCGAAATTACTGCGCTACATCGAAAGAACTGAGCGAGTTTGTTTTGTGTCGATTTTTCATCTAACTCTGGAGATTGTAGCTCGCGTACTAATTCGTGCGTTCTTACGAGGTGTTCTGACGGTAGTATTTGCCGACAAAAAGGCGGTCTGGACTCGAGTTGCAGCTCCTGTTTTCAGTATGCTGATTCGGGCTGGTCTTAGTATCTACGAGCCCAGAGATACTGCGATGGTGCATACGAAGCAAGTCTTAGCAGATACAACCGTCATTTCGGGAAGCCACAATTTTACTATGGCGGCCTATGGCAACCCGGATACGGGCCTTCGGGCTCGAACCAGAGAGCACTCTAGCTCGTCTAACAACTCTCTTGACCGGAAGAAAGATTACGACTTGTTTCAGGCAGATATTGCATCAGGCAATCTCGTTCAAGACGAGAGGCCAATTGAGAACGCCGTCGTTACCAGTTTTGACACGCAAGACGATGTAGACGACGAAGTTTCACTGGATGCATTTTTTTCAGATGAAGGTGCAGACATTTCGCCCCAAGACCTGTTATCGTCGTTCTCCCAAGAAAACCCGGTCACTGCCGATGCCGGCTTAAATGATGCTTCGACATTCGAAAGCTCTAGCAGCCAGCAAAACGCAGAGAGAACAGCAGAGCCCAAAAAGATCGGGCTGTTTCTTGGCATTTTGCGAACGGCAGATCGCTAAGTAGAACATTAACACATTTCCGACGTCAACCAGAGTTTGCTCGTCTATCCTACCCAACAGTGCTCCGCTGGGTAGGTGAACGATTAGACAATCGTTCATCCGACACTGCAGGCGTTCCATTTCCCCACAGCTACACTGCAGTACAGAAAAAAAAGTTGTTAGCTGGTATGGAAAGACTGGACCCAACAAGGCGGACACCTTACGACGATTTCGGAGATTTCCGGAATACAGGTTGTTGACAGAGCCAACCCTGACTCGATGGATCGAGCAGTACGGCGAATCACTTCAGCTTCACTCGGAAGACTAGGAGCACATTTATGCTCCCCTCCACCATGTGTCGTTGGCTGACTTTGCTGACGTTGCTGCTGGAACGAGAAGGAAGCCCAAAAAGCACTCACCTCACACTTGTCGCTGCAAACAACGCCGCCTTCGGTGCAAACAACGTCCTGCAGGGAGACTATTTCCAGATTACGCTCCTGATACTGCTCCGGGTTGGGCATTGGCAGTCCAATCCACCTGACACCTGGCACGATAGTTTCGCGGGGCACAAGATCGGAGTGGCCACTGCGCCCCACGCTGCTCATCAGACCTACGAGCCACACCGGATCGGACGGCACCAGTGGCTTTGACGCCACCTTGCAGCTTTCAATCGGTGTTGATCCAATAAGCTTCGGGTCGTACTGTACGATGGCGAAGTTGTGCACGGGGTGAACGAATACGACGTGAGCAGGAACCATAATGTAACCGGCAAACGTCACCATAGCATCGCCCATTGAGTCCGTCACGGTGTTGCGATCAACTACCACAAGTCCCTTCGTCGCATCGATCACAAGTCCTGTACCCCGGTAATTCGACGTCGACAAACTGTTCACACTGAAAGGCCTGTCAAAATCCACAGTTAATGACCGCGCAAGCTTATTCTCCACCGGGCTTTTCTGCACATGCCTCACTGCACTACTTCTTTCTGCACATTTCCTCTCGATCAGTTGCTTCCACGGGCGCCACCACGCCGCTCGAGGTGAGATAGCTCCGTTCGCTTCGCCTTGGCAAGCTGGGCAAGGAAAGTTTCCTTGGACTTCTCCACTGCGCACCAACAAAAAGGTTAGACATCTTTACAGATCCAGTCGCGCAAAACGTACCCGGTTGTCCGAACATGTAAAACAGGCCCTCGTCGTTGTCTTACTTGCCTGCCTTCGTGTAGTTCATCGTTCCACCTGTCGCGAACAGACCGTCACAGATCAACAGTTTCCGATGATTCCGCTTTGATTTCTTGCGCAGGTGATAGACGTCAATGCCGTTCTCGATCAGTTGACGAACAGCGGCGGCGCCGCTCTTGTTCTCCTTGGACCATTTGAGGTCGATGATGACCTTGATGTCCATGTCCGGAAACTCCTTGCGCTTGTCGATGAGCGCTTTCTCGGAATCTGGGTCCGTCAGAGAGTACATGGTGACCCAGATGGACTTGGTGGCGGTCTTGACGTCGTTGAGAGCCATCTCGTGGAACTTTGGGTCGTTCACGGACGACTTGGACACGCACGAGCCGGGTTTTTTTCGATGTAGAGCCTGGCGCGTGGCAATACGTTCTGCAGCGTGGACTTGGTCACGTGTATCTCGTCGGCGAGTCTCCTCAGAGGCCACTCGCGCTTGTATGTCGGGAGACAGAGCAGCTTCTTGGCCACGCCGAGCGCCGTGTTGCCCGGCTTTGGGGGCCGCCCCATCTCTTTCTGCGGGATGTTGAACTCGGCCTCGAGCTCGAACTGGCGCACGGTGCGTTCGTGCAGCTTGTACTTGCGGGCGACGCGCTTGTAGTTGGGGCGGCCGTTGCTCCGATGCGTGCATTGCAACGCGGCGACCACAGCTCGGCGCTGCGAGGGCGACGTGCGTTTCCCGCGTGCCATGGTTGCTTGCACGCGAGAATGGAGAAGAAGTCTACCATGGCTGCAAGAAACCTTTCAAGATCGCAGACGTTTCTCTCACACCGCAGGGGACTTCCTGGACAAGAAGCTAATATCCTGAAGAGCAAGGATGTTCTGGCCATTCGTGGAGCTGCAAGGACAGCTCGTGTACTGCCCGCTGGCCGACTTTGGCGCGAGCGGTGCGCGAGAGGGTCAAGATATCTACGCACAGGCCATCGTAGCGCAGCCGGTGACGGGTCATCTGCCGCTGAAGAATGCGGCTGAGCTCAGGGGGAAGATCGCGGTGCTCCAGCGCGGGATATGCGACTTCGTCACCAAGGTGCTACACGCACAGCAGGCTGGAGCAGTCGCCGTGCTGGTGGCCAACAACAGCGACGATGACAGCGGTGAGGCCTTCGTCATGGATGCAGGACAGCGCAACGACGACTTGGCCGACAGTGTGAGCATCCCTGCGCTGATGGTGGCGCGCTCGCACTCGACCGAAATCTTCCAGCAGATTCGCGAGGCGTATCTCGACCGCAGGGAGCTGCTCCTCACCATCAGGTTCCTCGGGGCTCAGACAGCCTCGCGGGTGTTGGCGCAGCAGGAGTCACTGGCACAGCAAAGTCGAGATGCGGCTCGCCATATTGAACTCAAGCAGCAGCGCGAACACCAGCAGAATGAGGCAGCAACTATACTACGCAATCGTTTGGGCAAGACCAAAGGAACTGCAGCAGTTCCTTCGCCGGGTAGTGCCATCGCCTCGCCTAGCACGAGCACGAGTGAACTAGCTGTGGATTGGTCACCACCTTCGTCTCTGAAGAGCAGTTCGGTGTGCTCAACACGTCGTAGCCGTGTGGGTGCGAACTGTTACGACAAGGACTGCACTACTATCAACCAGGATGAGCTGAAAGTAACGGAAGGCGATGGCGCTGCAGCTGCACTGTCGATGCTGCATTGGTGCCCCATGACGACGGCCCTGGTGATTCTGGACGTCCAAAACTACTTCACACTACGACACGGATTCGGCGCTAAGCAATCGATCGATTCCGGTGATAGTGAAAGCGATGGAGAGTTGGCTGGTAAACGTGATCCCGAGGTCTCCGGCGCCAGCCCAACGAGAAGCCGTTCAAGAGCAAACGACGGTAAGTTTTACGAACGCGTCGACAACGTGCTCATTCCGATGATCCAGGACGTGCTGCTCGCCAGCCGCGCGAGCGAAGGCATGGAGGTTATCTACTCGGTAGTGGAGAGCGCTACGCGCGATGGACGCGAGAGGTCCCGAGCGCACAAACTCGCTGGTATTCACGTGCCCAAGCATGGGTTTGGTGCTCAAGTTCCCAAGCGAATCGCACCTGACGACGAAAGCGACATCGTGTTGTCTCGTACAGGAGTCAAGTAAGTAGACGCGCCTTGGCGTGAGCTTTCATTTGTATTGTTAGGGCACTTACCATCTCTGATGTTGCTGGCAGTGTGTTTGCAGCAACAAACCTCGACTACATTCTACGAAATTTAATGGTCACGCACATCGTAGTCATGGGCATCTCGGTGCTAGGAAGCGTGGAGGCTTGCGTGCAGACTGCGTTGGACAGGGGCTACCAAGTCACCGTATTGAGAGAGGCGCTGCTCCCGCTGACGAGGCCCACTAGGGGGGATTCCAATGAGATATCGATGCTCAAGAGCTTTTCTAGGCGAGGTGTCCAGGTGCTCGCGGCGGCTGAGTTCGTCGACAAGTTGCACGCATTTGCTTAAGAGCTGGTGCCAAAGATGTCACGAGTTAAATTTGTTGGGAAACGACCATTGCAGCTCCGGGTGAAGGTATTCGATTGCATTTTTTGCGGCAAGCACCATGGGGGAGCTATCCGAGGTTGAGACCATCTTGGCATCCTTAGTGGACGCTGTGGTCTCAGGTAGTGGTCTCCATGAAGAAGTCGAAGTGCTTCCAGTCGGTGGGTACCTCTGGAAGTTCCCATCTGAAGGCAGCAATGAGAGCTTCAATAGCAAAATCCACCCTCCTCCTGTCCCGCAGATTCGCGAGTACCCTCGAAAATGTGCTCAATGTGGTGCGTGTTGGGTGTCCGACCGCGAACGCGAGATGGATCATTTGCGAGACTGTTCCGTTGTAAGGGACGTCGACAATCCCGAGGCTACCAAGCAGAAAGCGGCAAATTTGGGAGTAGCACGCCGCGTATGGTGCGAAGTGGACGAATCTTTTAGTCGACTGCAGTGGCGGCACGACAGGGAGCAAAACAGAGAAGACAACGTTGCTGCAAATTTCATCGCGTTCGGCGATATCACTGAGGTGTCTATGCTGGATGAGCCAGCGAACAGTTTTCAAGTTGTTACCCACGGCCAACGCACGATTGTATTTCAACAGAGGCGCGAGAGCGATCAACTCAACGCTGCAAGCGACCTTGTTCCCTATCGACTGGAGCTGGATGCACGTCAGTGGCAAGAATATTTAGACGAGCTCAGCAAATACGCAAGGAATTCTCAACTGGACAAGCCAATGTCTCCGTTGGCATGCGAAGACTTTTCTAAAAAGGATGGCAAGTCGGTCGCGGCAGTTTTCGAGGAAGTGTCGCTACTGCTGCTCAATGCCGAGGTTTCCAGCGGTATGCTGGCGACCAGACTTCATTTGATTCTGGAGAAATTTGGGTATGATTCTCAGTGGTGGTCACTCTGTGACGACGATGGCAGCTCGTTCGTGCACCTGGCAATCGGCCTCCACCTTGGGAACAGAACTACTGCGGTAGTGTCGACGCTTCTCGGCATGAGTGTTGATTGTAATATGCAAAACCAGGAGTACGTCTTGCTCGAAACAGCACTATGTGATATTTACCTAACGACATGGTATGTTGATCCTTGTAGAGGTGAAAGCCCACTGCTTTTAGTCGCTGCATCAGGAGATATTGCTACTGCAAACGTTCTCCTGGCTTCTCCTTTTATTCAAGTTGATTTGCCGTGTGCTCTCGGGGTCACAGCATTCCACGTAGCAGCGAACGCTGGTGATACCAAGGTGGGTGGTTTATTTTTTTTTGCGCTGGTGAAATGTATTTACTTGCACCTTACTCACCAGTTCTACCTACCATTGAATTAAACCAATAGATGATGCAACTGCTGTGTAATGCTGGAGCACAGCCAGAAAAGCGAGACGAGAATGGCTGGACCGCTCTGCATTATGCCGCTGCTTGCTCAACAGGGCTGGAAGCCTTACATTTCTTGTGTGAGCTGCTTATTGACGAGTTTATCGACGCCCAATGCAGCGAAGGCAACACGGCACTTCATGTGGCTGCTGGTTGTGGGTGTCTCGAAAACGTTCGCGCATTACTCGAGACTGCAGCCAGCCCCCACATTTGCAACTTCAGTGGGGAGAGCGCCTACCATCTTGCACTGCGCAACAACCACATTCAATGTGCGGTTTGTATCAATGATTACCAGAGTATGCCGCCGACTTGCTACACCAAGCCACCCTCACATTCCACCAAGACAAGTGCCGTCTCTGAAGCTACTACAGTTGTGCCGAATTGGAGAGCCGTGCATGGCGAAGCTGGAGAATGGGTTGAAGCTTTTACTGAAGATGGCTACACGTACTACTACAACGCGGCGACAGGTGAGTCCTCTTGGTACAAGCCAGGGGAGTATCAGCCGGAAAACGAAGAGCGCAATTCGTACATTTACGACGAGAGGTCATCTGAAAACGACATGGGTCACTCCTACACACTGGCTGATCACGACGCTGGCAGCATACTCGAAGATGGCTTTGGTCAGCAGCTTCCATTGTGCCTGATCCCGATGGTTAGCCCGTTGACCTCGCTCGATAACCCAACTGCTGCTGCAAAATACGAGGCTGCACGTCGGAGAGCGCGCAAAAAACGACAGCGTCGACAATCTAAGCTGCTCCCAACCGAAACGACCATGAACATGTCGAGTTTGGACGGGTAACGTCGAGCAAACCAGTTCGTGGGCTGATGTTCCCTACCAGAGCTTTCAAAGGAGGCGTTGAAGCGTATGATAGTGGCGATATTTGTCGAGGCACGATGTTATCATATCATTGGATCGTAGAATCTCCCGACTGAACAGAATCTTTCATACTTACAAACGAATGGAAAATGCGGCAAGGTATCCAACCATTTGCCGGTACGGATCACCAGGAAAGATTAATTCACGTGGGTTGCTTGTACTGAGAAGATCGCTGGAAGAATGGGACCAGATGACTCGCGTCCACCCCAAGAAAAGTTAATCAACGAATGGGTTTGAGATGGCGCTGTGAAACCATGCGGCCTGGGGCTGGAAGAGTGTTCGCCTACATCCTTTTGCTGTCCGTCCACAGTTGACTGAAGTGATCACCTTATGGCGAAGGAGACGAAAAGGACAGCACTTGGTATTTCGTTTTAATCCAAGCTCACTTTTTAACTCACCGTCTTGCGATGAAGTTCCTCTCCTTCTTGTTCGCCGCCTGGAGCTGCCTTTCTCCTCCCTCAGTGGAGGCCCATTCATGGCTAGTGAAGCCCGTATCGCGTGATACTGGCCCGCGCACGACTGATAGCACTATGGGCTGCCCCAACACCACCCCCGGCACTCCGACGTCATTTCCCCCCGGTGAGAACATCGACGTTCGCTACTGGCGCAACAACCACCTCGGCGGCTTCATTCGCTGGGCAATTTCACCCGTCGGCAGTGAGGAAGCCTCCGACTTTGACGACAACGTATTCTTCTACACGTGCCGCGAGTCGGGGCCTGACTGCGTGCCTGCTGATGGTTCGACGAATCGGTACGCTGGGGATGGCAGCGGAGATAACACCATCCCCTGCGGAGACACGATCACGCTGCCAGATTGGCTAGACGAAGGCGACTACGTGTTACAGTGGGTATGGTTCAGCGTGGGCTCTAGCTACGGCAATATCGGCTGGGCCGAGCCGCAGTTCGTATCCTGTGCGGATATCACGCTGACTTCAGCAGGGTCGAGCAGTGAACCAGAGTGTCCGACCTTCGTTGGAGGGGATCGTGTGACCAAAAGTGAGGACTTGGACAACGACGAGTGCTTCTACTACTACACCAATTCGATTGTTCCGACACCGTACAAGGGCAGCAACGATGACTTCGAGCAATACTACGTGTTTGGGAAACCCTCATATGTCGAAAACTGCAGTGGCAGCACTGGTGGGACCGGAAACTCGACAGCGACCTCCACAACGCAGAACCCTGCAACAACCGCTCAAGGTCCAACCACGGAAAGCCCCGACACAGCGAGTCCTGCGCCCACCTCGACCGAACATCCTGCTGACACCCCAGCATCCACCTCAAACGAAAGTAGCGTGCCGGGCGATGCTAGTAATGTTATCGACGAAAGCAGTGGCGATGATCATCCAGCTGGAACTGTCGCGCCGAGAGGCTGCTTGAAAAAGAAGCGTACGTGGACTCGCGAGTGATGTCGACCTAGAAGAGCATGAGTGCTTGTTATCACGTCTGCATATTCTAGTGAAACCCAAAACTGAATGTCAACACGAGTAGATGAGTTTAAGACAATAATCATTCCAATGCACACAGTGATACCTTCATCGGTTCAGTAAAGCAGCTACAGAGCTCTCATACATTTACTAGATTTTTCCTTGTGCATACACAACAACAACAACGCTTCTGACACGCTACAGCTTCTATCCTCCAAGTATGTCAACGAATTCACTTCTCGTTGATGTGGACATCGCTCTCCGAGTACTGGCACAGCGGCGGAGACGGACCGTTGCCCAGGATCTTGGGCTCACCGTTCGCGTTGCCTTGAGACCACTGGCAGATCTTCACGGTGGACTTGCTCGACTTGACCCAAATGTTGCTCAACTTGGCCTCGTCGCCCCAGTTCTTGTTCACCGTCACCACGGCATTGGTCGGGTTCACAACGTACACGTTGGACACGGACACCTTGCGGGCCTTGTCGCCGCAGGTGCCGCACGACCGGTACAGCTTGCTGATGTCCTCTCCGTAGAAGCCGTCGATCTCGACTGTACCGAAACCGTTGTGCTGGATGACCTTGTCGTCGGCGTAGCGGGCGCCACCGCCGATGACCTTGGACACGCTCGACGCGGTGCCGCCCTTGATGCTCAGGGCGTCCTCGCACACGTCGTCCCACCACACGTTCTCGATAACGCAGTCGTGTTTGTCACAGTGGACGCCCTCCATTTGATTCTTGCCGATGATGACGTTCTTGAGCGTGGATCCGGGCTCCATCTTGAACACGGCAGTGGACGCGCCGCTCTCGGTCTGGCCTTCGCACGAGATATCGGAGCGCTCGAAAGTCTGCATCTTGCCGTCGAAGACCTCGCCGGCCTTGATGATGCGGGCCTCGGAGAACTGGACGGTGCCCTTGCTAGCGGGCCACGTACCATCAGGCACGGAACCCGTCGAGTTGGAGGTGGTCTGTGTGGGCGAGTCGCTGCTCGAACTTTGGGCAACCGAACCAGCGCTAGAACTCTGCGTAGAGCCAGCGGCCGAGTTGCTGTTGCTGACACTGGGAGCGGTAGTCTGCTCTTGGTACTGGACATTGTTGCTGCTGCCAGAAGCGATAGAAGCAGACGACGCCGTAGATTCGTGAATCACCTGCTCGGTACTGCTACCAGATGAAGACCCACACTCAAGCACCACATCATTCATCTTGCTAGACGCCGCGTTGGATGGCGGCGAAGTTGCCTCGCTTTGTTTGGTGTTGCTACCAGATGAGGAATCACATTCGAGCGCCACGTTGGTGTAAGGGCGGTCGCTTGCGCTGCTGGACGCAACACTCGACTGCTGGACGGCAGTCTGCGAGACGCCATCCGACGACGAATAAAGCGACCCCGATCCTGAGCTCGTGACGGAAGGAGTGAGCGTAGGCGCTTCCGTCGAGTCTTGCTGTTCCGTCTGGCTAGCATCACTGCTGACAACCGATTGCTCGAAGCTGCCGCCCTCCACCGGTGACACCGTACCAGGGGCCATTGCCTCCGGTGCATCCGTCGACGAGTTCGAAGAGGTTTGTGACGAAGCGGAGGCTGACGACGCGAGTGACGAGGTCTGAATGGGGGTCTGCGACGACGACGACGAAGCCGAAGCCGAGGAAGCAACCGACGACTCGATCGACGTAGAGGAAGCGGTCTGGGTGACTCCTGACGAGGCGGTGGAACTGGAGGAAGCCATCTGGGTTGCCCCCGAAGACGACGAGGTTAACGATGGCGACGTCTGCGCCGCCTCGGAGATGTCCTTGTTGATGTGGACATCGCTCTCCGAGTACTGGCACAGCGGCGGAGACGGACCGTTGCCCAGGATCTTGGGCTCACCGTTCGCGTTGCCTTGAGACCACTGGCAGATCTTCACGGTGGACTTGCTCGACTTGACCCAAATGTTGCTCAACTTGGCCTCGTCGCCCCAGTTCTTGTTCACCGTCACCACGGCATTGGTCGGGTTCACAACGTACACGTTGGACACGGACACCTTGCGGGCCTTGTCGCCGCAGGTGCCGCACGACCGGTACAGCTTGCTGATGTCCTCTCCGTAGAAGCCGTCGATCTCGACTGTACCGAAACCGTTGTGCTGGATGACCTTGTCGTCGGCGTAGCGGGCGCCACCGCCGATGACCTTGGACACGCTCGACGCGGTGCCGCCCTTGATGCTCAGGGCGTCCTCGCACACGTCGTCCCACCACACGTTCTCGATAACGCAGTCGTGTTTGTCACAGTGGACGCCCTCCATTTGATTCTTGCCGATGATGACGTTCTTGAGCGTGGATCCGGGCTCCATCTTGAACACGGCAGTGGACGCGCCGCTCTCGGTCTGGCCTTCGCACGAGATATCGGAGCGCTCGAAAGTCTGCATCTTGCCGTCGAAGACCTCGCCGGCCTTGATGATGCGGGCCTCGGAGAACTGGACGGTGCCCTTGCTAGCGGGCCACGTACCATCAGGCACGGAACCCGTCGAGTTGGAGGTGGTCTGTGTGGGCGAGTCGCTGCTCGAACTTTGGGCAACCGAACCAGCGCTAGAACTCTGCGTAGAGCCAGCGGCCGAGTTGCTGTTGCTGACACTGGGAGCGGTAGTCTGCTCTTGGTACTGGACATTGTTGCTGCTGCCAGAAGCGATAGAAGCAGACGACGCCGTAGATTCGTGAATCACCTGCTCGGTACTGCTACCAGATGAAGACCCACACTCAAGCACCACATCATTCATCTTGCTAGACGCCGCGTTGGATGGCGGCGAAGTTGCCTCGCTTTGTTTGGTGTTGCTACCAGATGAGGAATCACATTCGAGCGCCACGTTGGTGTAAGGGCGGTCGCTTGCGCTGCTGGACGCAACACTCGACTGCTGGACGGCAGTCTGCGAGACGCCATCCGACGACGAATAAAGCGACCCCGATCCTGAGCTCGTGACGGAAGGAGTGAGCGTAGGCGCTTCCGTCGAGTCTTGCTGTTCCGTCTGGCTAGCATCACTGCTGACAACCGATTGCTCGAAGCTGCCGCCCTCCACCGGTGACACCGTACCAGGGGCCATTGCCTCCGGTGCATCCGTCGACGAGTTCGAAGAGGTTTGTGACGAAGCGGAGGCTGACGACGCGAGTGACGAGGTCTGAATGGGGGTCTGCGACGACGACGACGAAGCCGAAGCCGAGGAAGCAACCGACGACTCGATCGACGTAGAGGAAGCGGTCTGGGTGACTCCTGACGAGGCGGTGGAACTGGAGGAAGCCATCTGGGTTGCCCCCGAAGACGACGAGGTTAACGATGGCGACGTCTGCGCCGCCTCGGAGATGTCCTTGTTGATGTGGACATCGCTCTCCGAGTACTGGCACAGCGGCGGAGACGGACCGTTGCCCAGGATCTTGGGCTCACCGTTCGCGTTGCCTTGAGACCACTGGCAGATCTTCACGGTGGACTTGCTCGACTTGACCCAAATGTTGCTCAACTTGGCCTCGTCGCCCCAGTTCTTGTTCACCGTCACCACGGCATTGGTCGGGTTCACAACGTACACGTTGGACACGGACACCTTGCGGGCCTTGTCGCCGCAGGTGCCGCACGACCGGTACAGCTTGCTGATGTCCTCTCCGTAGAAGCCGTCGATCTCGACTGTACCGAAACCGTTGTGCTGGATGACCTTGTCGTCGGCGTAGCGGGCGCCACCGCCGATGACCTTGGACACGCTCGACGCGGTGCCGCCCTTGATGCTCAGGGCGTCCTCGCACACGTCGTCCCACCACACGTTCTCGATAACGCAGTCGTGTTTGTCACAGTGGACGCCCTCCATTTGATTCTTGCCGATGATGACGTTCTTGAGCGTGGATCCGGGCTCCATCTTGAACACGGCAGTGGACGCGCCGCTCTCGGTCTGGCCTTCGCACGAGATATCGGAGCGCTCGAAAGTCTGCATCTTGCCGTCGAAGACCTCGCCGGCCTTGATGATGCGGGCCTCGGAGAACTGGACGGTGCCCTTGCTAGCGGGCCACGTACCATCAGGCACGGAAGTACCAGTAGCCGTCGCAATGAGGAGAGCGGTGGACGCCACGAATGACGCAAAGGACTTAACCATTGTGGATTGCAGCAATGCGGTTGCGTGGGTGTGTGGGGTTGGCTGGGGTGCTTGGCCACTGCTGCCTGAGAGGCGAATTGATGAATGAGGAGGTGAAGTGCACCGAACGAACGTTTTAGTCAGGAGACAATCAGCAGTTTGTGTGACCGTTGTGCGGCGCCTCGGGTAGCGCTGCTGCAGTTCGGTGGACCTGATGTCGCCAACGTGAGGATCTGGAGCAGCAGTTGGTTTCCTGCAGTCGTCCTGGTGCTTTGGAGTTTGCGGTCGAGCCTACCTGCTTCGCCGTTGTCGGCTCTTTTCGCTCACGTGTCAAATCCATGGGGACGGATCGTGCCTGTCAACCCCTGGTGCTTGTCGTTGACAAGTTGATGTTTTGCCACTCGTATATTGTAGCGCCGTTCCAGTTTATCATTCCGAGTAATATTACGGCTAAGTTACCACAAACTCAAAGAACGTAGATAATAAGTAGACCGTTGTAGGACTTTTGGACTGGCGAAGTTGGTTGGGAGTGCTGCGAACTAACCCTGCTACATGTACGTGCTGCAGTTGTACTGCGTTGCCACAGCGGCATATGGAGTGCAGTGTATTCTTAAAAAAAACGCGTGCTCCATCCTTTTTGGTATTCAGACTTACAGTAGCTGCGGCTGGCGACGGCAGTGCAATCTGCCTTGGCCCAGGAGCTCTGGCAATCAACATTCTGGCCAGTACCGAGCCCTTGTGGCATTTGGTCGAGTCTACGGGACATTTTATCTGCGCTGTTGGCACATGTGTACAAATACTCCTGTAGATCCAAATCCCAAAGCAAAGCAACGTCGGCAATGACCGTGTGGTGGTCAAGTCGATTAAAAGCGTCGACTATCGGAAACAGCCGTCGAAGTCAACGTGACGATGGCTTCGGCTTTGACATCAAGCCGCAATCAAGAAGCGCCAAGCTGTCTGCGGAGGTTTCAGATCATAGGTGATCGTTTTCTGTTTTATTGTGATTTGCGAACGACCAGCAATGTTTATTTAGGAAGCACGTTCAAGATTCTGCTACATCCGCTCGAGTGTCAGCTTCTTGTCACCTTGCGATGGATGAAGCAGCACCTGTACTACCCCCTCCTAATGCGCTGAGAAGAGTACTGCAGTACAGTAAGATCATTCGAGCGTCGTGCAGATCGTGCAAGCAGTCGAGACTTGATCCGGGTCAAGTCCCCTTCTTAATCTTTCGTTCTCTATACCACACCGTCAATCAGTCCTGGCGACACATTGCAGAGGGTGTTGCACAGCAGCCGTAGAACCGCACTCGTGATAAACGAGCCCGCTTGAGCTGGTGACCAAGAAGCTTGATGACCGTGGTTCCCGAGAAAGAAACGTTTGATGATTAAAACGCGACTGGCGGTACAGCTGGCTCAGATCTTCAAGGAAATGAAACGTGACGTGCAACGACGTCAAGTTGGCTCCGGTAACGTCGTGTACTTTAACAATTTGACAGCACAGCCATCACAAAATGCGGGGTGATGCATGTACACGCACTATTGGTATATAATAACTTCGAAAACAATACAGGTACCTCTTTGTCTACGGCTTGGCGCTTCTTGATTGCGGCTTGATGTCAAAGCCGAAGCCATCGTCACGTTGACTTCGACGGCTGTTTCCGATAGTCGACGCTTTTAATCGACTTGACCACCACACGGTCATTGCCGACGTTGCTTTGCTTTGGGATTTGGATCTACAGGAGTATTTGTACACATGTGCCAACAGCGCAGATAAAATGTCCCGTAGACTCGACCAAATGCCACAAGGGCTCGGTACTGGCCAGAATGTTGATTGCCAGAGCTCCTGGGCCAAGGCAGATTGCACTGCCGTCGCCAGCCGCAGCTACTGTAAGTCTGAATACCAAAAAGGATGGAGCACGCGTTTTTTTTAAGAATACACTGCACTCCATATGCCGCTGTGGCAACGCAGTACAACTGCAGCACGTACATGTAGCAGGGTTAGTTCGCAGCACTCCCAACCAACTTCGCCAGTCCAAAAGTCCTACAACGGTCTACTTATTATCTACGTTCTTTGAGTTTGTGGTAACTTAGCCGTAATATTACTCGGAATGATAAACTGGAACGGCGCTACAATATACGAGTGGCAAAACATCAACTTGTCAACGACAAGCACCAGGGGTTGACAGGCACGATCCGTCCCCATGGATTTGACACGTGAGCGAAAAGAGCCGACAACGGCGAAGCAGGTAGGCTCGACCGCAAACTCCAAAGCACCAGGACGACTGCAGGAAACCAACTGCTGCTCCAGATCCTCACGTTGGCGACATCAGGTCCACCGAACTGCAGCAGCGCTACCCGAGGCGCCGCACAACGGTCACACAAACTGCTGATTGTCTCCTGACTAAAACGTTCGTTCGGTGCACTTCACCTCCTCATTCATCAATTCGCCTCTCAGGCAGCAGTGGCCAAGCACCCCAGCCAACCCCACACACCCACGCAACCGCATTGCTGCAATCCACAATGGTTAAGTCCTTTGCGTCATTCGTGGCGTCCACCGCTCTCCTCATTGCGACGGCTACTGGTACTTCCGTGCCTGATGGTACGTGGCCCGCTAGCAAGGGCACCGTCCAGTTCTCCGAGGCCCGCATCATCAAGGCCGGCGAGGTCTTCGACGGCAAGATGCAGACTTTCGAGCGCTCCGATATCTCGTGCGAAGGCCAGACCGAGAGCGGCGCGTCCACTGCCGTGTTCAAGATGGAGCCCGGATCCACGCTCAAGAACGTCATCATCGGCAAGAATCAAATGGAGGGCGTCCACTGTGACAAACACGACTGCGTTATCGAGAACGTGTGGTGGGACGACGTGTGCGAGGACGCCCTGAGCATCAAGGGCGGCACCGCGTCGAGCGTGTCCAAGGTCATCGGCGGTGGCGCCCGCTACGCCGACGACAAGGTCATCCAGCACAACGGTTTCGGTACAGTCGAGATCGACGGCTTCTACGGAGAGGACATCAGCAAGCTGTACCGGTCGTGCGGCACCTGCGGCGACAAGGCCCGCAAGGTGTCCGTGTCCAACGTGTACGTTGTGAACCCGACCAATGCCGTGGTGACGGTGAACAAGAACTGGGGCGACGAGGCCAAGTTGAGCAACATTTGGGTCAAGTCGAGCAAGTCCACCGTGAAGATCTGCCAGTGGTCTCAAGGCAACGCGAACGGTGAGCCCAAGATCCTGGGCAACGGTCCGTCTCCGCCGCTGTGCCAGTACTCGGAGAGCGATGTCCACATCAACAAGGACATCTCCGAGGCGGCGCAGACGTCGCCATCGTTAACCTCGTCGTCTTCGGGGGCAACCCAGATGGCTTCCTCCAGTTCCACCGCCTCGTCAGGAGTCACCCAGACCGCTTCCTCTACGTCGATCGAGTCGTCGGTTGCTTCCTCGGCTTCGGCTTCGTCGTCGTCGTCGCAGACCCCCATTCAGACCTCGTCACTCGCGTCGTCAGCCTCCGCTTCGTCACAAACCTCTTCGAACTCGTCGACGGATGCACCGGAGGCAATGGCCCCTGGTACGGTGTCACCGGTGGAGGGCGGCAGCTTCGAGCAATCGGTTGTCAGCAGTGATGCTAGCCAGACGGAACAGCAAGACTCGACGGAAGCGCCTACGCTCACTCCTTCCGTCACGAGCTCAGGATCGGGGTCGCTTTATTCGTCGTCGGATGGCGTCTCGCAGACTGCCGTCCAGCAGTCGAGTGTTGCGTCCAGCAGCGCAAGCGACCGCCCTTACACCAACGTGGCGCTCGAATGTGATTCCTCATCTGGTAGCAACACCAAACAAAGCGAGGCAACTTCGCCGCCATCCAACGCGGCGTCTAGCAAGATGAATGATGTGGTGCTTGAGTGTGGGTCTTCATCTGGTAGCAGTACCGAGCAGGTGATTCACGAATCTACGGCGTCGTCTGCTTCTATCGCTTCTGGCAGCAGCAACAATGTCCAGTACCAAGAGCAGACTACCGCTCCCAGTGTCAGCAACAGCAACTCGGCCGCTGGCTCTACGCAGAGTTCTAGCGCTGGTTCGGTTGCCCAAAGTTCGAGCAGCGACTCGCCCACACAGACCACCTCCAACTCGACGGGTTCCGTGCCTGATGGTACGTGGCCCGCTAGCAAGGGCACCGTCCAGTTCTCCGAGGCCCGCATCATCAAGGCCGGCGAGGTCTTCGACGGCAAGATGCAGACTTTCGAGCGCTCCGATATCTCGTGCGAAGGCCAGACCGAGAGCGGCGCGTCCACTGCCGTGTTCAAGATGGAGCCCGGATCCACGCTCAAGAACGTCATCATCGGCAAGAATCAAATGGAGGGCGTCCACTGTGACAAACACGACTGCGTTATCGAGAACGTGTGGTGGGACGACGTGTGCGAGGACGCCCTGAGCATCAAGGGCGGCACCGCGTCGAGCGTGTCCAAGGTCATCGGCGGTGGCGCCCGCTACGCCGACGACAAGGTCATCCAGCACAACGGTTTCGGTACAGTCGAGATCGACGGCTTCTACGGAGAGGACATCAGCAAGCTGTACCGGTCGTGCGGCACCTGCGGCGACAAGGCCCGCAAGGTGTCCGTGTCCAACGTGTACGTTGTGAACCCGACCAATGCCGTGGTGACGGTGAACAAGAACTGGGGCGACGAGGCCAAGTTGAGCAACATTTGGGTCAAGTCGAGCAAGTCCACCGTGAAGATCTGCCAGTGGTCTCAAGGCAACGCGAACGGTGAGCCCAAGATCCTGGGCAACGGTCCGTCTCCGCCGCTGTGCCAGTACTCGGAGAGCGATGTCCACATCAACGAGAAGTGAATTCGTTGACATACTTGGAGGATAGAAGCTGTAGCGTGTCAGAAGCGTTGTTGTTGTTGTGTATGCACAAGGAAAAATCTAGTAAATGTATGAGAGCTCTGTTGGTCATTGCCAAGCAAAAATAAATTAGCAAGCCTGTACGACGTAGTATTGTAGAAACATGGAACGGTGGCCTACACGCAGCAACAGCCCTATTTTGTGGTAATCTTGCAGGCATTTAACCGTGGTGACTTTAAACTCACTGTGCTCGAAGGCCACGTTGCGAGCACGTTCAAAGTCTCCGTTGCCATCCTATATAGATCTTTGCCACCAGAGCACTAGGTTTGTCAGCGAGTTGTTTGTGGTGAGCCACCCGGTGCCAAGACTCTCTATTGGTCGCATACGCTCTTTCTCCTCGGTGCGCAGCTCTGATTCTTTCTGCTGCCGTGACGAACTGCGGCGCTCTACGCGCAGGGGTTCGACAAGCTCTACCGTTCGTGCGGCGCGTAAGGTGGCGTTCCCCTCACATCGTGGCGGTGAAGAACGTGCTACGCGGCGGATCCACTCATGAGCGCCATCACGGCGAACAAGAACCACGGCGACCAGGCCACGCTGAGTAATATCCGTCACGTGAACACGACGGACGACAATAACGATGTGAAGGTGTACCAGTGGTCGCAGGGCGGCAACACGTCGTCGACCGTGGGTGGCGGTCCGTCGGTCCACTACTCGGAGAGCGACGTGTGCATCAACGAGCAAGTGCATTGAGAGTGTGGTTATAGTATCGTTGACTGCGTTTCTCAAGGTTGTGATGATGTTTTCCGTTAGTCGTGTGCGTGGAGAAACGGAATGCGCAAAGTTACTCTACCTTCGATCGAAATGAGAACGAACCACGCTCACCAAGAAAACAAACGCTGTATCTCGGCGCTTCGTCGAGGTCTTCGATTCGAGGATGGCAATGGAAGCTTTGAATGTGTTTGCAACGTGGCCTTCGAACACGGGTGGCTCTAAAGTCACCACGCTGTAAAGTTATAATATGTATTATTAATGCAGCGAGGCTGTATCATCGATGGAGTGAAGGCCAAGATGCCAAACAGCAATTAATCCGTCTTTGCTGGCGATGACCTGCGTACGGTACGACAGGCAGTACAGTAGTTAACGTCGCAGTCTTCAGGCGAAGGTACGATTGGAGTGCAGCGAAATTTACTGGCCGTGCGCAGAGCATGCTGCTCCCGGTGCATGCGCCCTATAACCTATCCGAGAGCTCTGTCCGTTGCTGGTGTGCACTGCGCACCACAATGTGATCTGCCGCGCCCCCGCGCCGTGCAGAGCCTCCACAATCAAAGCGCGGATCGCGTTGTGGAGTTCTCGTTCTGAAAATCCTTGTTGACCACTTGCTTACATTAATCAATTACTTATAGACTGCACAGTAACACCACCGCCTCAACAATTATTAGTCTCTCGGAATTCGACTGAAGCGACGATGCCAAATGCCTTCCCTTTCCGAGCTGTCACCACGATGACGACGACAAATGTTCCACATCCACAAGTCTGGCGTTGGGCGTCTTACGGACGGTAAAAGGTAAAAGCGAGTTCCTCGCCCCAATCGTTGAATCCTATCGCCAACCAGGCCGTTGGGTCTTGGCCCCAGCATATTTTGCGCAGGACACCGGAGCTCAATCGATCTCGCGTTGAGAAACGAGGCGCGGCTATCCGAGCTGCACATTCCGTGTCCTCTTTCTGAGTGCTTGAGCAGACGAGAATGGCCAAACTCCATGTGTAGCGCTAGCGGAGGCTGATCTCTGGCCCAAGGGGAACGTGGTGCGAAAGCATCTGGAGAAACCCCTAAAAATTGTCAGCATGCTTTCAACAAGAGAGATCTTCGACTTGAGGCGAGTCTCTGTGGGCTCAAATCCGAAGCTGAAGCATGCTGAGCTATTTTATCACACCACATGTGCCAGGGAAAACCCCGCGATCGCACGGAGGAGTCCCAGCGTAATGCACCGCTGCTCATTACAGGAAAAACTCGCTCTCCGGCACGCTCGTTCATTTTCCGCGAGGGCGTCGTAGGTGTGGGAATCCAACATGAAGACAACGGGTCTCGCTCCATTGGTGGTGTGCGCGGCCCTGTTGCTCTCGTCAGTGTCTGCAGGCGGCGGAGTCGGCACGTCCAAAACGAAGGAGGGCTTGGATACAGGAGACTCGTACCTGGGCGCCGTTGACGCCAACCAGAAAAACAGCTACGATTTCAAATACGTCAATAAGGAATCCGATACATCAGAGCGCGATGGAACCCTCGGCGACTCAGTCGTCGCCGGCAAAGCGACGGACGCCACGGAGGCGCCAGGACCCGTGACACTGTCGCCCGAACTGAAGAGAGAATCGGGTATCGAGAATGGAGCAATTAGCAACGCTGCGAGCGAAACCTCGGATACGTCTATCGAGCAGGGCATCATTGGTAGTGGTTCAGGTGGCTCCAAAACCCCACTTGCTCCTGCTACACCGGCACCGCAAACCAAGTCGGAGGGCGATTCCAAGGCTACGAAAGGCGGCTCGCAGTGGACCCCGGCACCAACCAACGCTCCGGAAGCGACACCGGCGAACACTCCAGCCAGCGACAACAAGCAATCGACCGACACCTCGAAGGACGCCCCTCAGTCCACCCCGGTGCCCACGCAACCAAGCCAGGACAACCAATCGTCCGGAGACGATGATGCGAGCGGTGACGATGAATCTGGAGCCGACGATGAATCAGGTGGCGCGGATGCCTCGGAGTCAAATGACACCCAGCAGCAGTCAACCCCCGCTGCGACCCAACCGTCCGATTCCTCGAAGTCAAACAATCAGTGGACACCGTCTCCGAATCAATCCAACAACAATAACAACAACAACAACAACAACAACAACAACAACCAGCAGCCCACGCAAGCTCCTAATAATGAAGCACCACAGCCGACCCAGCCCACACAAGCCCCTAACAATGAAGCGCCTCAGCCGACTCAGCCTGGTCAGAACACATACTGGCAGAATGGTAACCCGCAAGCTCCTTCCAACAACGGCAGCCAAAACTCGAATTGGCAGAACAAGTGGGGTGACAACGGCAGCCAAAACTCGAACTGGAAGGGTAAGTGGGGCGACAACTCCAAAACCCCGACGAGCGGTAGCCAGAAATCGAATTGGCAGGGAAGCTGGGGCTCAGGGCAACAGACTCAGACCCAGTCCACGCCTGCGCCGACGACGACGTCCGACTCAAGTCAAGAATCGAACCGTGATTCCCCTGTTCCTACTGAACCTACTTCCGTGGCTAGTACATCCACTACAGCGCCGTCTCCTCCAGTGTCGAACTGCAAAGTTCGTCGCGCGAGGCACTGAGAAGTGGTTTCTATTGTAGGCGAGTAGCCTTACTGTTAGATTTGTTGCGTTGAGAGCTCCGTGTGGAAGTTTGCGCGCGAAGCACAGAATTGTTCAAACCTTAAAACATGTTGTCCACGTTCACGTTCAACAGTGAGGGTACATTTAGATAGACACCATGAATCGTGTTTTCCAATAAATTTACGAAGTCTATGCAAGTCAAGGGATAGTCGGAAAATGGCACCCCGCTGTAATCCAAACCAACTATTCTCGCAACAAGGGATTGCTCCTCTTTTTATGCTTATCGGTAGCTGGACGAGTGTGCAGAACATGCGCCCTAACAGGTTTGTCGCGAAGGAATACATGGACGCACGAGAGCGATGACAGAAGACAAGGGTGGTAGTTGTCATGCATACACACCACGGCAGGGAGATATTGCAACCTTGCTTACCGATCCACACTGAGACTTGCTTGGCACATAACTACTGTAGAGCCGACCGAGTGCTCTCGGAGCCTCTCGTGTGTGAATCGACGTCGGTTTAACGATACCTAATAAATAAGACCATACGGTTCTGCAGATTGCTAGATTTTTTTTGCTTTGACAATGTGAAAAAGTAAGAAGCAGCAATAACGGAACGGAGTAGTAGTATCTGCTAGACGCGTTCTGGATGCGCTCGTTTGGCTGCTTCGCTTTTACCATGGCGTTGGTTTGACACGTCGACTGGCCAGAAACGCAGAATCAGCAACCAGCAACGTGTGGGCGGCATCAACAGCCCATGCGCCTTGCACCAACGCATGCTGTGCTCGACGCATGTTTTCGTTGCGTGAGGAAGCGTGAACGTGTAGTTTATTGTTCGTAAACCATACGGTACATGCACGTCGTTTACGAGACTCTTGAATTAACAAGCATAACGTATCCATGGTGTCAAAGTGGTCCTGGTATCGCTGGAGGCTGTGCCTTATGATCATAGTTGTTGTGACTTGATCCCCGACGCGATTACGTTTGTAAAGCCTTTGGTGTTGTTTTCCACGCTGCCAAGGAGATATCCCCCAAGACATTGTTGACTTCAGGATTAATTTTGACAGCTGGTAGAACGCGCTGGGCGCCTTGAATCGTAAGTGGTATCGGGGAGAGGAGGGCTTGCAGCCTCAGCTGATTAATCGCTCTCTTGAGTAATAAGCACAACGTATCCATGTCGAAAGTCTGAGGAAAACCTAAATGGTTTGCAACAACAACCATACGTGCGCGAATGACTGCCCTGCGACCAGCAAAGAAACACGCTTCAAGGGGTAATAATCGGTCCGAAACGTCACATTTTGGGATCGTGGCGGCGTTGAGCGACCTGAGCTCGCTGCTAAAGATTTGAATTTTGAAGCAACACGTCCGGCACCACGCTCCTAACGTGGTGATAAAGCAACGTAGTAATCCAGCACTGGTGAAGAACAGTGGATGCGATCGCATTGAATGCACTACCCATTCTCATTTAGCAATTAGTTCAGCTCCAATCAAGCTCTTCTTGCACTCCTTCTGGACGATCCCCCCCAACGCTTCACTGGCGAGTTCGTCTCCATGATCAAGGTCAAAGCTGCCACGGTTGCCTCCGTGGCGCTATTGCTCGGCACCACCCTCTGTGTGGCTTCTGCAGACGATTCGTGGGGTGACCTGGCTCGGTATAGCGGCAGCTCTGTCACTCAGGAACAGCAGCCCACAAATGTTCCTGCTACTTGGGAATCGAGCAGGAAGTCTGACGACCCAGTTACGAAGCTTTCGGACAACGACAAAAGCTCTGGCGATGTCAAAAAAATTGACGACGATCAAAGGACCGACGCCGACGACAAAGCCACGGAAACCCCTTCAAACTATTGGCAGGCGCCTGAAGGAACGAATGAAAACTTTTGGACGACGCACTCGGGGTCCGGAAAGTCTGGCGATAATAAGGATGATAGTGACAAATTCGACACTTTTTCAACATCTTCTGGGAACTCGTGGACGAAAGCTCCTACAACGGACGAAACAAGTGGAAACTCGGATAACGACAACGGTAATGCCGACAGTTCATCATCGAAAACAACCGAAGCGCCAGAATCTAGTGGGGACTCATGGAAGCAAGAACCAGTTGCATCGTCAAGAGGCAGCCAGACTTCCGACAGCACTACATCCTCAACGGGCAACCAAACCTCCGGCGGTGGTGAGGATAGCACCTCAACAGGTAGTGCGACCTTTCCAGATGGCACGTGGCCCACCAGCACCAGAACGGTCCAGTTCTCCGAGGCCCGCATCATCAAGGCCGGCGAGGTCTTCGACGGCAAGATGCAGACTTTCGAGCGCTCCGATATCTCGTGCGAAGGCCAGACCGAGAGCGGCGCGTCCACTGCCGTGTTCAAGATGGAGCCCGGATCCACGCTCAAGAACGTCATCATCGGCAAGAATCAAATGGAGGGCGTCCACTGTGACAAACACGACTGCGTTATCGAGAACGTGTGGTGGGACGACGTGTGCGAGGACGCCCTGAGCATCAAGGGCGGCACCGCGTCGAGCGTGTCCAAGGTCATCGGCGGTGGCGCCCGCTACGCCGACGACAAGGTCATCCAGCACAACGGTTTCGGTACAGTCGAGATCGACGGCTTCTACGGAGAGGACATCAGCAAGCTGTACCGGTCGTGCGGCACCTGCGGCGACAAGGCCCGCAAGGTGTCCGTGTCCAACGTGTACGTTGTGAACCCGACCAATGCCGTGGTGACGGTGAACAAGAACTGGGGCGACGAGGCCAAGTTGAGCAACATTTGGGTCAAGTCGAGCAAGTCCACCGTGAAGATCTGCCAGTGGTCTCAAGGCAACGCGAACGGTGAGCCCTCGATGCTTGGCGACGGTCCGTCTCCGCCGCTGTGCCAGTTTTCGGAGAGTGACGTGCACATTAACCAGGGTGTTCCCCAGTCTGGCGGTGGTTCTCCTGGTACCTCCTCTGATTCTTCAGACGGCACCAGCACGTCCCAGACCCAGTCGTCTACTTCATTAGAGTCGAATGGAAGTATCGATAGCGGTGGCGATGACACGATGGACGCTCCTACTACCTCGTTAGGTGGTAGTCAAACCGCTTGGTCTCAGGGTCCTGCAGTCTCATCCGACTCAAGCGGCTACGATGGTGGTGGTGACGACGACAAAGCGGGTACTCCTGCGACTTCATCTAACGGAAGCAAAGATGATGGAAGCATTTGGAATCAACCTCCAGTATCGTCGGGAGGCAGTCAACCGTCTGGTGACCAAAGCAAACAAGCTCCTGGTACTTCCACTGCTGGCAGCCAAACGTCTCAAACTGCGCCATCGACTTCGAGCGGAACAGTGCCTGATGGCACTTGGCCAGCCAGCACCGGCTCCGTCCAGTTCACGGAGCCGCATGTCATTAAGGCTGGCGAGATCTTCGACGGCAAAATGCAGACGTTCGACCGCTCCGACATCACCTGCACGGAAGGTGAAGGTCAGAAGGACACGGCCGTGTTCCTTGTGGAGGCCGGTGGCACTTTGAAGAACGCTATCATTGGCAAGAACCAAAAGGAGGGCGTTCATTGCGACGACCACGACTGTATTATTGAGAATGTTTGGTGGGACGACGTGTGCGAGGACGCACTGAGCATCAAGGGCGGTTCGGCGTCCAGTGTGACCACCGTGACAAACTGCGGTGCGCGTTCCGCCTCAGACAAGGTGGTGCAGCACAACGGCCAGGGCACGGTTAACATTGACGGATTCTACGCTGAAAACTTCGGAAAACTCTACCGCTCGTGTGGCACTTGTGGTGATATCCCTCGCATCGTGACGGTGAAGAACGTGTATGCAGTGGATCCTCTGGTCAGTGTCATCACGGTGAACAAGAACTACGGCGACCAAGCCACGCTGAGCAATATCTGGGTCAAGACTTCCGATGGCAACAACAAAGTGAAGGTATGCCAGTGGTCTCAGGGAAGCGACAACCCATTCAATCTTGGCGACGGTCCGTCTCCCCCTCTGTGTCAATACTCGGAAAGCGATGTGCACATTAACCAGGACATTTCTCAAGCTGGGGACTCATCATCGCCAAAACAATCTGCAGAGAGCAGCGACACTGAGCAGGTACCTGGCACGGTGGCCCCCGTTTCACCAGGAGAATATAGCGGCAACGGTGGAGGCGGTAGCAGCACTTCACAGACCCAATCGACTTCTGCCTCGTCGAAAGCAAGCGGCAACGATGACGGTGAGGATGGCGTCACTACCGATGCCCCCTCCACTGCATGGGGCGGTGGCAATAATGCGTGGTCACAGACCTCTCCCAAGTCGGCCGATGGCGACTCGGACTTGACACAACACCAGCAAGATGCCTCGTCCGATGATCAGAGCGTAATGCAATCGGAGGTGGCAGGAGAAGCGGGTGCTTGGAACGAGACAACTACCAATGCCTCCTCCACGGGCGTGAACGTGGATTTAGCTACCAAGGAGTCTACGTTGGCGACCACTGCCCCACCCAAAAGTACAAAGTGCAACATCCGCCGCAAGAGGGACTAAAGCGAGCGACCGATCGTGGATGTTGATGTTTAATGCGTTGAACAAAGTTGATGTCTTTTAGTTCGTTGATCTTGAATACCCTAAGGCCCTGGTCTAAGTAGTTCCGTACTGAGTTTACAGCTAGGAGTCGGGTGCAAGCCAGAACTTGTAGTGGTCGAAGTAAATCGTTCCGAACTAAGCATGAGAGCTTCGGCGTCTGGTCAGAATAGATACTGGGCGATAAGATTATTCTAGCGACAAGAACACTAGGATACTGGAAATCACGCAGTGCATGGGCCACGATATCATCATTTTTAAATTCTGCCCCACTTCGTCAAGAAAAACTGCGCCATGGAGGCGTACGAAGCTTTCGAACCCCGCAACTACACCAAGCCGACGCAACCAGGAGGTCGTACAAGAGCCTCGACGGACTCTATCGTCCAGCTACCTGCTCTTCCGTCGCTTCTTGTATCGTCGGCTTCGGCCTTGTCTGTTCCTGTTGTGGAAGACATACCATCATGTGCATCGCCGGAGGTCGCTCCACCTGCCCCAGCCGTTCAAAATGCTGCTGCGTCCACAACAGGAAAGCGATCGGCAAACCCTACGTCAGCTCGTAAAGGCAAAAAGAAAGCTAAAAAGGCGGCAATGCCCGACGCAGAGAAGCGCTTCGTATGATATATTCACTAAGAATGATCTCGAGAGATCTTTACGTTCGGACTGGGCTACCTATGAATGAAGGCACTAAGCCTTGCACTCACCAGCAGCCCGTTTACCGAGTGGGCTTTCGTTTGAGGTCCTTCTCAGGGTCCCGTTCCCACGTTGGTTTGAATGAAGTCGCCTTAGTCGATTCGGTATCCTCTGCAAAACTGCGGAGTTCGAGGCTGGTTGGTGACTTGGAGTAGCCCAAGCTGCCACAAGTTTTTCGCGGCATTGATATCACGCTCCCAATAGTTCGCTCTGCAAACTATATTTCCGCAGACACGCACATTCCTCGACCTTTTGGTTTTCGTCGTACCGTAGATCTTGAATGGTGTGTCCACCATCGGACGTGAGCACTCGGAGCAAAGATAGCTGGTGCGGAATTCGTCGACCATGACGAGGGTTGCGCGGCGAGAGAGTTCACGTGCGAACCTCTTTAGCGGGACGTGCATATGGCCCGCGAGATGAGTCTGGCTGCTCCATTTCCCGAGAGCCACACACACGTCACGGTCCACTGTCGGGACGACACGCTTGGCGAGTTTCGCGACGGCCTTGCGTTTGAATCGCGACACCGTGAATCTCCACTTTCGAAACCCTTTGAGAGCGCAGAACTCCAACATGGCGTTGATATTCCTCCACATGTGCTCGTAGCGAGAGAGCAGAGACGCCGACGACGAAGTCTTGAACGAAGGCATGTCCTTCAAAAACGCACCATAGCGCGGATACCTCTTCTTCAGGTTTTCATGCCAAAATGTATGGTGCTCGACACGACTCATGTGTCGGTACTCTCGGGACGTGACTTGTAGGACATGAGAATTGTCACGCAGGAAATGAGATCGGCGCCTGACGCCGTGTTTCCGCGGACGGTGCTTTGGGTGGTGCCTGTGGCAGATCTCGCACCACCCCTCCACATCGCACTGCGCTCTGCTGCGTCTCTTGCGTCGGTGGCGACGACGGCGGTTCCTGCTGCGCTTCTTGCCATGGCGTCTGCCGCCAACATGGCCTGGACAGGTACTGCACCAACCGGGCATGGAGCATGGCTCTTCCGGTGGGTTGCAGACAAAGCCCAGCATAGGACGGCTGTATGCCGTCAGCATCGTCCGTAGACCTGGGTCAATCCCGATCAATGTATTTGGTATATACTTCGGAGAAGGAGCAGGTCGTTCAACAGGAGCAGGAATTGATGTCAGCACAGCAGCACTGTACCCATTAGTGGAGATCTGATACTCAAAGTTGCGCCTTGGAACGCCAATCCGTTGATCTGCTGTGTGGCTGACGCAGTCTCCGAGGTTGAACACCGTGGTCCACATTCGCTCGCGCACTTCTTGGAACTCCGCAGTCGTATCATACGTCCGCTGTCCACGAGAGTTTGTGGACTTGTAGAGACCAAAAACGTCCTTACCCGTAGTTGCCAAAACTTGTTTTGCGACTTGGTAGAGCACCTCTGTCGTGACTGGGAAGAACGATGGCACACAGGAGGTGGGCTGCGGCAGCAACGTAAACAATCGGCACCATTTCGGGATCTCATCTTGGTCGTGCATTTCTTCCATCTCCTTCAGCATGTCGTAAAGCTTGCCGAGAAATAGCACTTCGTGGCTAGCGATGTTCGCAGCTGTAGGAGGCAGTTCTAGCCACTCAAGCCATTGCTTCTCGACGTCCGTGGGGTCTTCAGGACTTGACTTTAGTCGAGCGACCATGGCCTCAGCTGTTCCCCGCGGATACACAAGCTACAGGCTAATGAATTTGACAAGCCGCGCCTCGAAGTTCGTTCGAACGTGTTGCTGCGCCGCAACGAGCATGTCATTCGCCAGTTCTTTGATAGCGGAGCTTGAATAGAGGAGCGTAGGTGGTATATGCGACATGACCCTCGATCGTGAAGCCTTGTAGACGTTGATGGACTCCTCTAGTGCAGCATTAGTCGAAGTCCTTGGCGCGCGCATCTGTTCGTGACCAAAGACAGCAGTGCAGCACCGGTAGAACGTAGCTTGGTCTAGCTGTAGGGCTGTCTCCATCGTGCGAGATCTTGCCGGCACTACAGGGTAGTTAGGGTTGCTGCGCCGATGGTGCTCGAACAGCCGGCAGCAGTAGAAGTTCATGACGAACATTGCCTCCACTCGAATCTGCTGCAGAGCCACAGCACGTTGTTCGAGCGCGTCCCGGATGTCAGGATTCGGACAAATGTGCCTCAGTGGGTACGTCACCGTGGAGAACTTTAGGGCGCTGTTGGTTCCTCGAAGAAGGGTGCGACGATGGTTCGCGGCGGCGCGTTGCTCGATGTCGACGTGATCAGGCGGTCTCCACGCGACCGCGAGTTCTGGCAGGGGCTCGACGATGCTGGGGTCGATAGCGAGCGAATCCATGGAGGCAGGAGGGATGTCGTCACGTGATCTGTAGACGAACGGAGTCTTGGAGAGAGAAGAGAGGACTTGCTGTTGAAAGAGGAAATTGAAGACTGATGAATGGAATGAATTGCTCCGATCGACGTTCGTTACCTAGGGAGCAGGAGAGCGAACAGCACGAGAGCGTCGGCTGTTGCCTAGACTGCACGAAATCTTTTGCTATGGGTTGCGTCCGTTGCACAACGAACGCTGCTTCTCTTGAGTTTGAATTGAGTTGGCGAAGCATCATCGTCACAGATGTTGACCGCAGAAGGCGAATTGAGAGGTCGCTACATGTCAAAGGTCTGCCTTAGTTGCTAGAAAAGAGTCGGTCTTTACAAACACCAAGTGTAATGGTAAGAAGTTGCACAATTAGAGGGCGATGGGACCCTTCGCTTCGTCAAACGAAAAAATGGTCTGGATCAATATAAGTTTTCTTAAATATCTGGATGTCCGTGTATGGAGTCCGGTGTGCTGACTTACCTCAACCCGAGGCATTTAAAATTAAGCTTACTGTGTTACGATTGGCTGGATACCGCAAAAGTTGGGTTCAGGGCATGAATTTTATGTTAGCATCCCGCTGCCGTCTAAAACTTTACTCTTCCATGGTTGAATGATGGACGTCGTTGGCTATCGCTCGGCCGGGCCGTCGCTGTCCGACGCGCAGGAGAACGCAGGCCAATTGTCAGTGCTCGACCGGTTCCTGCCGCTGTGGATCCTGCTGTCGGCGGGGGTGGGCCTCGGTCTCGGCCAACTCGCCACCGTGCACTCGTTCATCGAGTCCACGACTGCGGGGAGTATGAACGTGCTGGTGGGCGCTGCTCTGCTCGCCATGATGTACCCACCACTCGCTGCTGTTCGCTGGGAACTGATCGGTGCTGTGTTTCGCGACTGGCGTCTGCTACTGCTCTCGACGATTCAGAACTGGGTGGCGGGGCCGTGGCTCATGTTCCTGCTGGCTGCTGCCTTCTTCCACACGGACGTGGGATTCATGGCCGGCTTCAGCCTGGTGGGTTGCGCTCGGTGTATTGGCATGGTCATGATCTGGATCGCGCTGGCTAGAGGAGACCTCGAGTACGGGGCGGCTCTCATCGCAGTTAACTCCGTCTGTACCTTGGTGCTCTACTCCTTCTACGCGGGTTTCTTTCTCACGACAATGCCAAGTGCGATCGGGATCGACGGCGACGGCAGTGGCTCCCAAGAGCAAGAAAACCTCCACATTTCTGTGAGCGAAGTGGCCATCAATGTGGGCATTTACATGGGCATACCATTTGTGCTGGCCATTGCCGGCTGGATCCTGCTGCGCCGTTGGAAGGGCGACGACTGGTACTTCGACGAGTTCACGCCTCGACTGGACCTGTTGGCGGTGGCTGCGCTGCTTTTCACGATCGTGGTGCTGTTTGCGTCGCAGAGTCAACGTATTACGACAACCATCGGTTCGGTGCTCTTCTCGATGGTGCCGTACATGATTTACTTCGTCGCCATGTTCACGGGCTCCTTCTTCTTGAGCCAGAACTGTGGTGCCACGCACTCACAGAGCGTGACACTGGCGTTCACAGCTACGAGCAACAATTACGAGCTGTCGCTGGGTGTGGCTGTCGCCACCTTTGGCCTGGATTCCGACCCTGCCATGATGAGCGTCATCGCAGCGCTCATTGAGATCCCGACCATGCTAGCGCTGGTGTATCTCTCGCTTTGGCTGGAAAAGAGGCAAACAACAGAGCACGACCAACGTGGAAAGAGCCCACTCAGCGCGACGTAGATGAAAGTTGAGTGGCAGGGGCGACGTGCGACTTCTAGAGAGCAGGAAGCGCTCGTACTCGGACCAGATAAGCGACGGATCAGCGGAAGCTTTTAGCGAGAACAGAGAGGACGCGTTTAGTGGTGCTTGGAGGGGGCCATCAAGCGCGACGGAGACGGCAAAGAAGCCGGCAGTCGTCACCGCTGCTGCGTCGCAGCCGTGGCCCAGCAATTGTGCTCAAGGATTCGGCCACTAAGAACACTGCCGAGGCCGATATGGCCATGTCCGAGGCCGACTCGGACGAGAAGCTGGCGAGTCAAGTTCGCTACTCGACTCGAGAACAACGACTTTGGCGTCGGCTTTGACGCCCACTCCTAGGCCGCCATGTGCCGCAACGCAAGTACTGCTACAAGAAACAGCGCCTGGTGGCATTCCCCAATTTGCCATGGAAGGCAGACTGCCCCGAGTGGCTGCCGCCCGCCCTCTCTTGCTCGACGCTGCGCGACAGAGGGCAGGCCTCCTTGCCGGCCTGGTCACGTGACTGCCGCGCTGGCGGCCAACATGCGCAATGTACAACTAGGGGCGCCGATGGACATTTTCTCTTTCTCTCTCGCAACATGGTGATCTCGAGAAGGAAGGATGGTGTGCTGCCACCGACTCTCTTTAGAGTTTATACGTTGCCCACGTATACGAAAACGAAATCCCTTGACGCCGATCACCATGATCGAGTCTCCTCCATCAGCACATGGTTCCGAATCGACTCAAGAACACGACAATGAACATCCGCACGCTGCTTCTCTTCGCCGCTTCTGCTCTCGGGGCTGTCGAGGCCGTCGCCATTGACCATGACAAAGTGCAGCCATTCGCACAACCGGCGCCTTGGTACAGCGACCATCATGTACGCTTGGTATTGATATAAGCCCTCGTCGATCTTCACGAAGGGCCAGCGCCACGACTGGGTCAACATCGTGGTGTGGCTCGACAACCCTGCAGTCGAGAGGCCGACCATGATCGGCGTGTCGCCCTCGTCGTACGTCACAACATACGCCAAGTACACGCCTACTCCATCCCGATGGACTCGACGGCACGACATGCATGATCAATTGTCTCGCCGACCCCAACAACCACGGCTTCCATACGGTGGACACGACCTGGACGGCGAATTTCAGGACCTCATTATGTGGGAACAGCTAATTGACGAGGCCCGTGCCGCTTTGAGCAATACCGACTTCGGAGAGAACGCCAAGGTCCCATTCATCGACGCAAACTTCAAAGCGAACCTTCAGAACGCGTGGCCGTGTTGGAGTGCAGCAATTATGTAAATATGCATGCGCGAAAGTAAAGCTTTTCATGCTCGCTCTGTCGGCTGTCATCGCAATGCCTTCACCAACGTGCACCCGGTTGACCGAGGCTCAGAAGGAATGCTATCGTTTTTCATTGTAGTGACTTCAACTACACAGGTTAGATCGCCAATTTGCAGCGCTCCATCGGAAAAATTAATCAGGGCGTGCAAAATCATAATCCAACACGTACCTTCGATGAGAGAGCATGAGTCAGTAGAACCGCGCATGCTCGAAACAAACAAAATTCGGAGAGGTGTCGTTCACCGACGTTAAGTCAATCTCGAGAGAGAATGCTGATTTAGTAGAAGTGCTGGACACCATGCTCAACTCGTGGCGAGTTTTCGTGGTGAAAACTAGTGATGATTGTTTTGGGGGTCTAATTGAAAGACGCAGTGACCGTTTTGGTCTACAATTTACAGGTACGGTGATCTGCAAGATATGGTCGCAACACAAGTTGAAGAGGGAAACGTACCAGGCCCAATGGCCCTTTCAACGATTTATTGATCGAGTCTCTGCCAAGCCACCGAACGAAGCATGGCCCGACCCTGACTTTGGTAGGCCGTTTCGGAGCAATCAAATCGTTTGCGTTGGGGTTAGCCAGTCTTACTCTCGGTTCACACTCACTCGAAGGTGATGTCAGCAATCTCAAGCACTTGAACAGTTAGATTCGCAACCGACTTACGGACTTTTCCCTAGTAGGTGAGCTTCGCGCAAGTCAATATTTTGATATTGGGTCGCTAGCTTCGACACCAAATGCCGCTGGCGACGAGGAGATGGTCAAGAGCGTAGTAGTTGCAAACAATGCAGCGATGATGCCCAAGTCCTAAGCTGTTCTACACGAACCTACGTGTTGTTGGGACTATTACGCTAGCGCAGAGCTAGCAGGACTCCCCGATGTAGGAACACCGGCGAAATGGTCGCGCAGTACGGACACACCCACGTTCTTGTGGAAGATGTTTCGTGCTGCGTTAGCATCTCGTTCTTGGACCAGGTGGCAGTGCTTGCACCTGTAGATCTTCTTGCTGCCGAGCTTCTTGTCGATGCGGCCACAGCCTGAGCAGGTCTTGGACGTGTACTCCTCGTGCACTTCCACCATTCGACCACTCGTTCGCTGCATCTTGTACTCCAGCATCTTCTTGAACTTGAAGTGCGACAGCGTCATCATGGCGCGGACAGTGGGGCGACGCAGCTTCCGCTTCCGTCCCCGAAGCACGAGTTCCTCGACTGGAGCAAGAAAGCTCTTAGGCGTGATTTCCAGACGCTCTTCTCGGACATATCGAGCGGCCATCTGCTGGGTCTCGAACGTTGGCAGCAGCACCTCGTGGTAGTTCAGCGACAGCCACTTTGAGACCTTCTGGTGCATGCCGTGCACCATGCGCGTCACCTTGCCTAGAATTCGACGGATCTGCTGACGCCGCCATTTTCTTGGACACCTTGGTCTTTGTGTGGCACGGATGTCGACACTTGCTGTCCTCGTTCTTCGTCGCCTCACGCCCCTCACTCGTCCGTTCGCACGCACAGTCCTTCCCCCGACACGGCGGCTCTACGATCTTCTGCTCGAGCAGCGCCAGCTCGCGTCGCAGTGCGTCCGCTATCTTGAGTCGCGTGAGTATCTTTTCGTCGGGGTCCGCGATGCTGAAAACCCTGTCGCTGGGATCGTATAAAGTGATGAAGCATCGGACACCTGGATCAATAGCACCCGTGCGAGTGCTCAGCGTAGGCGCAAGGTTCTTGCAGGTGGGCACGCAGAGATAGAAGCCCTTGTCACGGGTGCGCACTAGACGCACCATTGTGGTGACCTCAGGCAGAGGCTCGGACAACTCGATCCATTGCTTGCCCATGAACGACTTGTGGAAGCGAACTGATTTGCGATCCTTGGACACGAAGAACCCGCGGTCTGTCCGCAGCGCCATTGAGTCGGACCGCGCAAATACACTTGAAGCCCATTTCAGGGAATGTTGTCTTCTTGCCCTTCTCCTTCAGAGCGTCAAACAACGCGGTGCTCGAGACGACAGCATCCTGGAAGTCGTCAAAGGCTCCAACGAAAACCTCCGAATTGCACTGAAGATGCTTCGCACGCTTCTTCTTGTTTCGGAAGTGTTGTTGAACGCCTCGTTTCGTCGACATCGGACGGTACAGCTGCGCCAGCGCCTTGGGCTTGATGCATCCTTGAGCCAAACGTGTAGCACATTCTTCCTTGGAGGCGGCGACAAGCTTGTTGTACACAGCACGGCGAGTCGCGAACATTTGGTTCAGCTTCACCTTTTGCTCCGATGACGGCTTCATCGCCACCTTTGTGCAGCTCGTGACGGGAGGGAGCTCCACAGGGGCCTTCACTTCTTTCAGCGAGCGGGTTTTCTTCTTGGGCGGCTTGGGCGGCTCCACGACGAAGTCAGTGATCTTTGGGTTCCAGTCTGGTGGGTCGGTGTCCACGCAGTGCGTCACTCGGAACCACGAGTCCTGGAGAGGCTTGAAGATCGCAGGCACCGCTGCGCTGTCCCGAACGTCGTCAGGAGCCCAGAGGCCGTCGGCGACTTCCTGATGGAACCACACGTCAGGACCTTCGAGGACGCGTCCGTCTTGTGCGAGTCGCTGCCTCTTGTTCTTCTTGATTTCTCTGCCGATGCCCTTGCGTTTCTTGCCTCCAGACGTCCTCGCGCACTTCTTCTTGGACGCTGGCTTTGCCTTTCCAGCCGCCTTGCCCCGCCCCTTGCGAGGCGAAGCCTGCGCCATGGCCGCCGGAAGTCTAATGAGTAGGCTAGGTCAAGATCGCTTGAGTAGGAGACGGTATGTTGTGGAATGAGAACAAGCCACGTTCACGTGGCCACCGACTCGATGCCAATCCTGTAAGCGGTATGCTTTCGTGATGAAGTACTATAAGCTGGGCATCTTCTGTTACGTAGCCAGGTAGATGACACAGCACCAGGAAGCCACTCAACACTTGTTACTCCTGCTTACACCTCCTTTGCTGCGACTTCCTGCTGAGTCTGCTCCACTTCACAATCAACTAAAGACAAAACCCCTGCGGCCGTGTTGGTCCTCCTCGATTCCTAATGTTGACTTCACGATGCCTCGCAGCTTGACCACCATGTTCACCATGTGCGACTGGGACTTTGGCCGCACTACTTTGAGCGCGTATGACTACCATCACAACACACTGTACCATTCCTCTTAACGCGAGGCCCCCCTGGTGTTTCCAGTGGACTACAAACCACGAAGCTACGCAGTTGGCATGCGTTCGAGGAAGGAACTTGATTTGATTAGCCAGCTAGCGAATTTCTCGTCTGGGTAGGTCTAGTTTGATACGAATTTATCTACTCGACACTGCACTTGCGGAAATCAACTACACTGGTAGGATCCAGTTGCGCTCGCAGAATCCAAATGCTGTGGTCCCGTTCTGGGAAATGTCTCGCGGAGCTCGTGGCCATGAGACTCTCCGCATTCAAGCGGCGCGTTCTCAGCGCTCTGGGGGAAGTGCGTTCCCTGGTTTTCATTGTGCTCGAAGATGGTCGTGCCTGTCTGCGAGTCCGAGGGTGGCTGGGTCATGTCCGCGAGCGAGTTATCATCCGTGTACTCCGTTGCCTCAGTGTGCCCGACGCCATAGCGACCATTCCAACTCTACAGGTCAGCATTGAAACACTCCGCGCCTTCGTCAACGACGAAGAAGAGCAGTTTCTAGCTGTTCGAGCTCTGCGACTTCTGGAGAGACAAGACAGGGGGCAGCTCGTTCAGGAAGAATCAACTCGACAACAAGTGCGAGGGCTGCTAGAGGAGCGCGAGCCGACTTTCGATTGGGTTGAGTTCACCGACATCATGTCGAACTTACTACTACATGCGATACTGCATTCCTTCGATGCGATGCAGCCACTATTACAACGACTACTACGCCAGCAGCAGCAGACGCTCGGCATGGCATTCGACATCAGATACCTAGATGTTCTATAGCAGATGCAGCAGAGGTCCATTGACGAGGCGGCGCTTCAGCGTGCGCAGCCGAATCAATCGTGGTTCTCAATCGAAGAGTGGACAAACCCGCGCCCGATCGACAACGACTTGGTCGACGTCCGCCAGCGTTTTGGGGTCGCTAGCTGGGGAGTCGACCAACAAGCCCAACAGGCTAAGATCGATGCTTTTCGCTCACGCCATCAACGTGCAGCACGAGAACACGAGCTCAGACTCGAGATCAAACGTGTTACAATGGACCTGAAGCAGCAGAGGCTGACGCGCGCCCGAAAGAGCTCACTCCAACGAGAGCTGACCCGACTCTCAAACGAAAAGAGAACGCTGGAGTCCGAGGACGCCCTTTTGATGCGCCGTACCCGACGCTACCGGTTGAAGTCATCCGTGGATCAAGCTGCTCAACTTAAAAAGATCATGCACGCGTGTCGGTACACGTACAACAAATGCGTCGAGTATCACCGCAAAGTGGGCACGGCAAACAGGAACGTCCTGCAGAAACTGTTCGTCACACGGGAAGAGGAGGGCAGCGATCTGGCGTATCCTGATGGCATGGGGCCGTCATCGGAGTGGGTGGTCAGCACACCTGCAAGTATGCGGCAAGTCGTGGTTCATAGGTTCGTGTCGGCAGTGTCGGCGGCCCACACGAATCTCTCTCACAGCAACATCACCCACTTCAACATGACGTTCAAAGGGCGGAAACAGCACAACTACTTCACAATCGGCCCCAAAGCCCAGGATACCTATTTGAATGCGCAGTTTCACCGACCGAAGACGCACCACCTTGGTCCGGCGCCGTACCCAAATGACGGCAGAAAACCGAGGAAGCTGATGCAGTTCCAAACTATCACGTCCGTGCCTAACATCCCTGTCATTGCGGAGGAAGGCACGACGGTCGAGGGCGAAGTTGTGCTTCTGTACAAGCACGGCTATTGGTACGCGCAGATTCCCTACGTGGTCGAGCCCAAGTTGTCTAAGGACAAAGATCGCTGTAATGCTTGTGACCCAGGCCTCAAGGCGTTTCTCACATGCATGGACCTACACGGTGACATTTCACACATCGGGCGGGCCAACTGGGCCAAACTGGACCAACTGAAGCAGCGCCAGAGCGCAGCACAGCGTGATTTGAGCGCGTTTGCCAACGTGAAGAAGGTGCGGAGGCACACTGGCGAGGACTGGAAACGATACGTAGCAGCACGTCGAGAGTTTTTCTGTGCGTCCGCCAAGCTTGAGCACTACATCAAGGACCTACACTTCCAAGCTGCGGCATACCTGTGCAAGAACTCGGACGTGATCCTGCTGCCTAAGTTCGACTCCAAGTCGATGCTGCAATGGAGCGCGCCGTGGACGCACAAGTTCAACTCCCACATGCAGACGCTTGCCCACTTTCAGTTCCGCCAGCGACTACTGGCCAAGTGTGCTGTCCTCGGCAAGACGCTGGTGCTGTGCTCGGAGATGTATACGAGCCGCACTTGTGGTCGCTGCAACCGACTGCACTTCTCTCTCCGCAACCAAGATATGTTCGTGTGCCCGCACTGTGGCTTCGTGGCAAACAGGGACGAAAACGCTGCCTTCAACATCATGCGCTTTGTATGCGCTGGGTCGTTGAGCGTCTTTCAGGTCAACGGCGAGTAGCAGCAGTAGGGTAGCTAGCTTACATCTCGGGTTACAGCGAGAACAGGCCCCGTCGACGAGAAGCGACAGGCTTGGCGGGGTGAAGACTGTAACACAGACGATCCACTCGACCGACATGTATTCGGATATAATGCTACCAGTGATAACCTCTCACGGATAGCTAGATTCGTTTTGAAGAGGTCCTCTATTCATGTTTGTTAAACTATAGTCCTGGCATCGCTGGAGGCTTTGCCTTATCGAAAATCGATTCTGTGTTGCTCAACTTTGGCTTCTGTTCTGGGAAATTTGAGCTTGAACGTTGTTTAAGATCGTGACTCGACCTCGGTCAAGACCGTCGTGTACATGTGGCTGTGACTTGATCATATCTTCGACTGCTTTTTTCAACTCTTTCGTTATTGGTGTCCATGTTGTTAACGCAATTTCCTTGAACCCCTGTCGAGTTTTGGGATGTACCCGGCTGGCTTGGATATTCTTTTGAGTTCCAAACAGGTCGAGCTTCACCGTTGAGAGAAGCGTAGTGGTCTTAAGTTTAGCTATCGCCCCTGCTATCAATTCTTCTGCCATTCGGATCTCCGTCATTTGCTCCTTTTGGATTACTCCAACTACTGATATCTTTTGAGGAGCGTTTCCCAAAAGAATCCACGCTCCTTTCCTGCCTTCAGCTCGCTTCTTCGAGTGAAAAATAAGAGTCCAGCTGTGTAATACTAACGGTCGATCGGATGGCTGCATTGCTACAAAAACGGCATAGCACTGAGCCACCATGAAGCCGAGCTGACGTGTTGCTGGTCGAGATACCATGCCTCGTATCACAGTGTTTGAAAGTCAGCAGATTTCCAGAGTACACGTTTGGCTCTCTGTGCGGATTGTTGCTCCGCTTCGAAGATTTCCTTGTTTCGGATCAACCAGAGCGTACACTGAGTACTCGCTGTCCAAATTAGCCAGATGATCTGCATCGCTTCATTGTGTTCTTCTACCCACTGAGGAATACTTTTCGACGCTTCTTCGATGAAATTCGGAAAAAGTGGTGGGGCTTCTCTGGATGCAAGGTGCTGCATGAGAGCTGTTAATTCATCCCTGTGAAGATAATGTCCAAGCCAATGAGGAAGCCACTCCATCCACACTTGTTTGGCCCGTGCGCAGCCCCACACTATGTGCTCTATCGTCTCAACTCTGGTCGAACATTTGCTGTACGAGCAATTTCGGTGCGTTGGCCAACCAGCATGGTACAGATTCAATGTTCTAGTACATATCCGATAAATTGTCCATCTTTGAAAATCCGTCAGCACCCCGTCGTTTTCCCAAATATCCTTTGATTGTTGTACTTGCGCAGCACGGGCCCATCCGCTCTCTCGCCCAGCGGCGTCCATTTTGTCGAGTACCCGCTGAATGGAGAATTTTGCGCTGTTCCTGAGTCGTTTTGATCGTGCTTTTCGAATGGATTGACGAATCTGCTTTGCTTGTGTTTGCGGAGGAACCATCCACGGGGTCGGATGCAAATAAGGTGTTGGAAAAAATGCCAATCCAGCTATCTTCTGCTCGAACAAAATTGCTTGTACATCCTTGTCGTAAACTGTACATGGGTCTCGATCAACTAGTTCCCATGTCCACCTTTTAGCTTCCTGTGCCAACTTAATTATCGGCACCTGCGGTTGGGATGGAGTGGTCGCTATAATGGTTCTCTCCGACGCTGCTCTCCACTCATATCGGTTTGACAAATGCGGAAAATTTCTTGGCTGAATTGGTGCTAATGTTGACCTCCAGACAATTAGAGGTACACATGCAAAAATACTTGAGCACCACCAACGAAGTTGCCGGTAGTGTTGGATCTTGAACGATTTCGTTCCCTTTGGCGGAGCCAGTAGGAAAATACCATTGCCTATTATTCAAACGCGTAATTGGATTAAGGTACATGGTTGAAACAGAGGATAATCTCGAGACCGAAGCGACTTGCCCTTTCCATCAATAATACAAGCGTTGTCGTTCCATTTGCTGGTTCTCCAATAATCCGTGAGTTCTGTGTTGATTTCTTCAGTTGCCACCGTGTCCACTACACATTTAATCGTATCTTCTCGAACCCAGAAGCAAATAATTGACTTCCGCATTTGCTTCACTCGCGTTTGACGATTCTGCGCCTCTCCCATTAGTTTCAACTGCTCGGTCTGATCTGTCCAAAGTTCTAATCTTCCAAGAGCTTGGACTGTGGAACGAACTCCTGTCAGTGTTGGTCGACACGCTTGACCCACTTGTGCCTGTATAGTCGGTGTAAATGCGCAGCAGTCGCGTGATGTAGGCAGCGTGGGGTGTGCCAACCAGTGCCATGCTGCATGGTAATTGTCTGGCCCTCCTTGTATCCACTGCTCAGCTTGGTTAACTCTTGTGACTAGTAGTGCTTGTTCGATATTTTGTAGACCGAGACCACCCTGTTCTTCATTCGCGAATACGAGTCCTGGCGCCAGCCTGTGACGCGTCCTGACTTCCACCGTTGTTCCTTTCCAAACAAATCGTTTTTGAAGGTTATCCAGCTGTCGAAGCGTTTTTTTCGATATAGGAATATGCAATCCTGTGAACAGGATAGCTGGAAGCACCACGGTATTGAAGAGCTGCACACGCTGTTTGACTGAATTGGTGACTTGGGTTGCTACTTGTAATCTTTTTTTGATATTGATGATCCGTAGATTCCAGTTGTATTCCGAAGTATCGTGATTTCCAAAATGATACCCTAAGATTCGCGTTGTAGATCCTTTCACTAACACAGGATACCCATGACAACGCCTTTGAGACCATGCTGCATTTAAAGGGATCAGTACACTTTTTTTTGGCTGCACTTTAAGGCCTGACATCTCTCCAAACTTTTGTAAAATCTGGTTTAGTGGCTCTATCTGTCTTATGGCGGATAAGAAAACTGTACAGTCATCCACGAACCCGTTAAAAACATGCCTTTTGCCCCCAAAGCCCGGGATTTCCAACCCTTCAATCGCTGGATGATGAGAAATTGCTCGGCCCAAAAAATCAATGGCCAAAATGAAAAGGAGTGGCGCTAACGGGCATCCTTGTCGAATTCCAGAGTTTACCTCCCACTTCGTCGATTCGACGCCGTTCACCAGATAGCTGACTGTTGTTCCTGAATGTAAACTGTGAAGAACATCTAAAAATCCTTGTGGGAAACCAAATTCTGACAAAGCTGTCAGCATAAAACTTCTGTCCAACGTGTCGTATGCCTTACATTCATCGAGTGCCAGAATAGCAGGTGAATCAGCCCAGTTCAAATTCGGACCATTGAATTGAGTTTTCAGAAACGCTTGTACCATAGTTACACTCTTGGACATCAATCTTCCTCTCACAAATCTTTGCTGAGCCTGACTGATAATCCTCGGTAAGAAACGATGAATCCGTTCAGCGTAAATCCTTCCCAAGATTTTGTAGGCTGTGTTCAAAAGTGAAATCGGTCTGTAGTCCATGGCATTTGTCGAATCTCCTTTTTTCCGCAACGGAACTACTATTGCATCCAAAAACGATTTTGGCACATCTGCTCCATTTTGGATAGCCCGGTAGACCGCCGTCAGACATTCTGCCATTTCATCTCTAAAATCTTTGTAGAAATCATGCGATAGCCCTGTTGACCCCCCAGATTTATCCCGAGGAAGTCTGTCAATTGCTTGGAGAACCTCACTTTCCCGAATCGGTTTCACCAATTCTTCTTGTTCCTCACGACGCAAGCGTTGGGTATCAGGAAGCTTATAAAATTTACGAAGTTCTGCTTGCATTTCGGACGGGTCTGTTGATGCATGCGTTCCTCCCATTATATCATTCCACTCACAAGCCATTTTTTCTGCTAATGGCATCTCATCAGGATAAAAGTGCCCAGCTGATGGCGAAATATTCGTGATAGTCTGATCACGTTGCCAGTCCGCATGTCTTTTGTAGAATCGTTTCAAATTTTCTGTCGTTGGCTGTAATGATCGACCAAATGTGCTCTGTCCTTGACGAACCCGACACTGACTGGCTATCTGTTGCATATCGGATCGAGTTTCCGCATGTCGGTTAAGGCTAGCTCTTAGATTATTGTAGTAAGCTGTAGATCGTTCTTTGTCAATCCGCGCGACATCCCGTAACATCAGAGTGATCTGTCGAGCAAACGTATTCCAAGCTTGTGCTGGACAACTCTGTTGCAGGAAAATGGTCTTCAGTTTACGTAGTCTTTTGACAATTTGCTTCCGGACCCATTTTGGAGAAGACGTAGCTATTGGATATCGAGCTTTGTTCGTCCTGCGCCGACTTGTTTTCTGCAAAGTTAGCCACAATCGAACTTCCTGATGATCAGACCGGTTGGCCGGCGTTCGCGCTTCCACCCACTGAGCCAATTCAGCTATATCTTCACTCAAATAAAATCTGTCAAGTCGACTAGCTGACCGATTCCGCCAAAAGCTGAAATGAGTCAAAGCATCCGGGAGGCAGTCATCGTTAACATGAGTAGTCATGTATACTGCATCCATCAGATCCTGTTGGTCTACTAATTGGTCAAGCTCCTCACTTTCACATGACTTCGTGCTTGGCAACCCATCAGTTAATCTGTCCAATGCTGGTTGTAAAACCGCATTAAAATCCCCACCTAGTACAATTGTCTTAGTATTCGCACTCCACCTTCGAAGGTCTTTGTAAAATAAATTTTGTGCTACTTTCTCCACTGGTGCGTAGATATTCATGAATGTCCATTCGTCGTAATTGACCACCATCCGTCTAGAAGTCCATTCATCCCTTCTCCATGGCCTCACCTGTGCTGCGACACTTGGTTTCAAGAGGATACCCATGCCACCAAACCCTCCATCCTTCTTGGTCCAGTAGATCAATGGGTGTTGAGGGTCTTTAATCCCCCATACGCGGTTCCACGAATCGGCAATTTCTTCTATCTCCTTAGACGTCAGTAGTATATACTGGAGCAGAACACCGGCAGTTTTTTTCTTCCCGTAATTTACCAGCTAGACTAGGTTTAAAGTTTCCTGAACGTCTCCTGTTGAAAACAACGACAACACCGCTAAGCAGCGTCTGGTGCGAAGGAGGTCTCCTCCACACCTCCAAGCACCGCAAATAACAACACAAGGAATACATGCAAAAGGAGGTTTCCGCACTACGTTTCACCATTGGTTAAAAGTCTGACACGCCTTCGACCCGCTTGAAAACGCATGGAAATTCTCGCTCCCCTTCTTCCTCATTCCAGAATCTGCCGGCTCCAGAGAAGATGGTGATGGTGAAGCTTTTCTGTGCGATCGTTGGGGAGGCGGGAAGCGCGTTCCCTGTAGCCATCGACGAGAGTGCAACGGTGGGAAACTTGAAGGACGCGATCAAGGAGAAGAAGCCCGATACGATTAAGTGCGAAGCAGACAAGCTGCAGCTCTTCCTGGCGAAGCAGCCCGTTGAAGAGGAGGGCGGCAAAGAGGTCGTCCCTGTTTACCGCCCTTCTGCGGAGGAGATGGAGGAAAGTCTCAAGTGGCTCCCAGACGAACATCGGGCTGCTCTGAAGCTGGTGAAAGGAGAATCCGACGACTACATCAATGCGCTGACGGCCGGAGAACAGAATTCTGGCCTCAAAGACCTTAGCAACGTGGTTCTACACGAAGAATAACGTGGAGCTTCCATCCAGTGAGCAAATTCACGTGCTGGTGGTGGTTCCGAAGGGGGCTGGTGGCGATCAGGAACTCGAAAGTATGCTCTCACACGATGCATTGACGAGGATCCAAGAAGACAATATTCGAATGTGGCATAATGTGGCGGAAGAAATTCGCGAACGGGATCGTAAGCGAGCGGAAGAAACTCGTCAACTGAAGCGCACACTCGAGAGAGCTTTAAACCCCGCGACGCCGAGTAAATCCGATTCACAATTGGGTCAAGATCATTTGAATCTATTGCTGAAGGATGGATGCGTCTCGGGTGCTGAAGAAACAGTCGGAGCAGATGCCTTTTGGTCGGTGGAAGTTCAGGCCCAAGTCGACTGCATTAAAAGGGAGGATTTTTTTGACGCCTTCATTACTCCTTACTTCAGCAATGCGCTGGACAGCCACGATGTTGTATTCGTCAATAGCGAGCTTTATAAATGGTTGCCTCAGTCTACGTGTGGCAACAGCAATACAGCCCTCAACCCAGATGGATTTGTGACTCATCGTGGGATGTATCACAAGGAGCCTGAACCAAATGATGATGTCAGTCGAGTGGGTACCTCATTTCGTTTTGGGAAAGCAGCTAAGGCACTGTTTGATTGCCTCGTTCTCTTCGAGAGCAAGATCACTAAACATTTGGGAGGGGCTCCATTTGGCCAAGTCGTGCGATACATACAGCACCTTTTCCCTAAGGGGCCAGGAAGTGCCGTTCTCTTCAACCACACAACGTTTTGGTTGATCTACAGCCTCAACGGTGTTGTGGTGCGTGTTATCACGGCGACGTGGGTCATGGAGGGCTCAAAAGCGTTGTTTCGTGACTTTATTACTAAGAACTTGTCACCGTGGGTGACGCGTTTGACTGCTGCCTGCTCTGCGTTAAACGTTGAGGTGGTGGAGGGTGATGCATTTCTCGGCCGTGGTGCATTCGGACGCGTTTTCAAGGTAAAACGAGTAGGTCAAGACGGGGATGTGTTGGCCTTGAAGATCGTGGAGACGAGCTCGGTTGGACGTCTTTTTCAAGAAGAAGACGCGTTAGTGCGTGCCCAGTACACTGGCCTGGCGATTAGACCCGTGGGGACGGCTACAGAGATTTCTGAAGGCGCCGCGATGTTGCTGTCTCCTGTTGGGGAACCTATATCTTATCCTACCACAAGTCAGGAGGCGCGAGCCCTTTTTGACATGCTATGGCAGCTCCACTCTGCTGGCGTGGCCCACGGAGATCCTCGCGTGCCGAATGTGATTGTCAAGGATGGACAGCGTTTGTGGATTGATCTTGTTGAATGGAGGGACGCGTCCCCCTTACTAATGCAAAATGACGCGAAGATCCTCACGCAGTCCATTCTTCACGGCTTTCCGAAGGATTCGCCGGACTTGGAGCTGGAGGCGCTTATCAACAATTATGGTGCAAGTCCTACACAAACGAATCTCGATCTTCTGGCCGACAAAGTCGGTGAAAAGTTAGCTGCAAGCCAAAGCGACGATTGAATGGCTTTATTTTGCAAGTGTTGAGGTGGAAGGTGCGAGTAGCTTGGATGATGCTAGGCGAGATAAGCAGGCATTTAAACCACAAAACCTCTCTGGAAATTCCTTAGGAAAAGCGTTTTGATTTCACTAAGTTTGCGATCGAAAACCGTGTCAACATGCAGCACTCAAACCAAAAAATACACCGTCAAAGGCTTAACGGTTAAGCCTTGAAAAGCAGTGCGGATAGGAAGCGGGAAATGCTCTCCCAGCAACGTCCTCGATCTTCTGCGTCCTCGAATTGACTTCAACACCCGTCTTCAACTCCCTGTGGCAGTTAATAATTCGCTTAAATTCGGATCTCGCTGAAGTGGTCTTGTGCGCAGGATACATGTCGACGGATTTTGGTACACACGCACACTACGTAGATCTACAGTGTTTCCGGCCAACATGTTGAGTGGACGGCGCACCCTAGCTTAACCTTTACATGCAGCACTCGTTTTTTGTGAGACCTATTAACAATTTTTTTTCGTAGATAAAAAGTCCAGCCAAATATATCCAATTAGCTCCCATGAAAGCACTTGAAAACCCCACCCCAATAGCATTCATATGTATGAAACTCGTTAGGAGGCTATGACAATTAATTAATTTCGAAAATTTTTGTCGATGACTACGATATAAAGTCGATCCTGATACAAGACCCCAATATTATAAAGTCATCCCACAGGGAAAAATATAGTGAGATTCACTTGAAAGAACGAATGGATTTGATAGTAAAAACAAATGCTAAAAATTTAAGTTTTTTAATCTTTCAACCCAATCAAAAAAATTAGGTGATTTAGTTATTTAACAATTCGTCAATAGCAGCACATAGCTTTGGTGCCTTTTCAGTTGCGAACTTAGATGATCGTAGCCATTGGATGTAGGGAACATCAATCGAATATACCTGCTTCACCGACTTGCGCTTATATCGCCCAAAATTTAGAATATAAGAGCCGTCATCATTAGTATTTCTAAACTTAGCAACAAGGAATTTAGCAATATCAGAATCAGGACCTCCAACCAGCATCCCCTGAGAACGGAGCCATCGACAGTAGGATGGGTCCCTCTCGAAGACATCTTCAATAGTTGAGCCTTTGTACTTACCGAAAGAAATGGACATGGTATCTATATACTTTAGGTATATATCTAATTTCCTAATTTAAATAATTAAGCCGTAGTAAAGTCAAGTACTTCACCTGTGAGACGATCATAGCTCAGCTCCTGTTCGCTAATTACCAGAACCAGGATATTAACTCCCTGGCAACCGGCGTTAGTTCCCTGGATCTGAATAGCCTGAGGTACATCCTTCTCCGTTAGACGGCTGACGTCAGCAATCAGCATGCGGTTCGTGAGCGACCATGTCTGGTAGTCAAGCAGACCATTGACAAGCTCAGGAGTAAGATCACCGTTGATGGCACCAAGCTTGCTTACCTCGCCCGAGAACTGACGGAAGTCATAGTCATGGCTAATGTCAAAGCACTGAGTCGAACCAATACGTACATTGAAATTGCGAATTGACGAACCAGGCCGAAGAGTCCAAGGGGCAGTATCGAAAGGACTCTGGAACTGTTGAACAGCGGCAGATGCAAAGCTACCGGTCTGCTCAGCGAACGGTAGCAGCACAACGTACTTAGCATTCTTAACCGAAGCAGACAGCTGGAGATCAAAGGAAGCATTAAACTGAGTCGATTGCTTACCAGTGCCAGCGCGCTGATAGAACCACTGAGCATAACAGTCGTTGTAGCGAACCTTCTTAACAGGCTTCGAAATAATAGCCTGAGGATTCTCAAGATGAGCAAAAGGTACATACAGACGAGCAGTGGTGAATGGCATGTAAGTACCATCAATAGTGGGCTCAAGAGAATTGACAACAGCACCCCAAGCAATCGAGAAGCCAGCAGACGCGGCAAGCACACCAGCCATAGGATTATTTGAGGCAGCTGATGCAACCATAACAGGGCATACATTACCAGATGAAAGCGTAGTGCTCGTCAGCGACATGTTCTTACTGGCATCAACAGCAATAGCAGCCGTACCCTGGTTGACGCGGAAACGAAGGCGGATCTGAGGGTTAGCCATCAAATCAATCTCCTTGAAAATAGGGTGGAGCTCAGACAATTTAATCTTAAGCATATGGTTCCACGTTCCCATGATTGCACTTGCAGCAGAAGAGCCAGCAACGAAAGCACCGCGCGACATCTGGTTTGCGATAGTAGTAGTGGCAGCAGCAGCACCAATGGACAGCCAGTTAGCGGATGAATCAGCACCGGCATTAGGAGGGTTCGATAGAAGACGCTTCGCAAAACCGTCATTAGCAACCGATGCTGCAGCAGAGGAAGCAGAAGCGACAAAAGTAGTCGAGAACGCAGTGTTGTTCGAGTAGCCATCACCACCGACCGCAGCAGTAGTGCTATACGCAGTGGATTGAGCAGCATCAGGAAAGAGGGACGACTCAGCACCATGCTTCTCAACGTGGGCAGTGCTGTAATGGGCCCTCCCATTACATAAGCAGGTAGATATCTTTCAGTTATTACATAAGTAGGCATGGTGCCTCACAGTTAGTGTGTGGCACACAGTCATTAGCGGATTGGTTGAAATGGGTATTCATTTTAGCCAATCAGACATTGACATGTATATGAGTGGTTCACATGAGGCCTAGGGCTACCGCCCTGGCTCTAAATAAAAACAGAGTTAAATTTGCTTCGGACTTAACACTTGGATTTACTATTGTGAGCTTCCTCTACACTACGTGTAAGCTAGTAATGGTAAATACCTGGCCCGTTACACCTGGTAGCACTTCGTGGTCCTTCCCGCGACCGGAAGTGACTGTTTGTGCGACTGCCAAGAGCAGGTCGACAAACGTTGATTGCCTGGTTGTGATTGTAGCATCACGTCGGAACCTCTTTTCTTTGGGTCTGTGGTTTAGTGCCGTTGTGCCTATCCCGCCTTTGAATTTTCAGAGTCTAAACGTTCTGACTGCTACGAAAATCACAAGCCAGCAATCCAGTCTCCTTGACTGAGTCATGGAGGCAGCGGACATGGAAGTCTCTCATGGTCCAGCAGTACCGGAAACTGTTGAGTTGACTAATGAGCAATTCCCTCATTTGTCTTCTCATGAGTGGGCAGCCTTGGAGCGAATGCGTGGGATCATTGGTGAAGCAGCTGTGGTCAGTTTGCTGAGATCAGCGTCACCAGATGACCAGAGGAACGCGGCCGTGAACTTCATGCATCACGAGATCATGACCTCTCATCGACAGCAAGCAACTCCTGTCTCGATGATGAGAGTGATGCCTCTGAAGCTCAACATTTCTCCGTATCGCGGCGGAGAAAACGAACCTCTGGCAAGATGGTTCGTTGAGTTGGATGCAGCAGTGGCTGCAAGACAGCTCCGAGACCCAGTTCAGCAAGTGTTGTTCGCGATGTCCAACCTTGTGGGTCGAGCGAAGAGTTGGGCATATGGGAAGCGTTTGGCGGAGCCAACCTGCTTCTACAATCTCGACGACTTCAAGCAGGAGCTGAAGCGCGCGTTTGAGCCTCCGCAGAGCGAATTTCGCGCTCGTGCTGAGTTCCTCAAGCTTCGGCAGGGACGCCAAGACCTCCACTCATATGCACAGCGCGTACGATATCTCGTGTCGTGCATTGTGGATCAGCCGATTGACATGGCAACGCAAGTTGTCACGTTCATGGCCGGTTTGGACGACGGACCGATCCGGAACCAGTTGTTCCGCGAGTACCCGACGACGTTGGACCAAGCCATCGAGAGAGCGATGCAAGAAGAATTCAGCATCAAGCAAGCCAAGTTTGGTGGACCTATTCCGCGTCAAGTCCGCATGTCGTCGCCAGTAAACGACGGTCCAGAGCCGATGGACTTATCATACGCTTCCACGTCGGGAGACGTACGTCCGCGTGGTAATGGCAAATGCTTCCTCTGTGGGAAGCCAGGCCACATCGCTCGGAACTGCAGGGTGTCTTTGCCGGAACGGCAAGAGACACGGGGGTCACGTTCGAACCAGACCAGCAACCGAAACTTCGGTCGCCGGTTCGGCCGTTCCCGAGGGTAAAAAAAACGGGAACGACCAGTAGGGGCGGGGCTCCCTACTGGGTCTAACGAGAGGACTGTGGATATTGTGGAGACACAGAACTCTGGCCCCGATGTGCGCGGCGCACATGCAGATTCCACTAAGAGTGATGGCAGTGTCAATCAGAGCTCTGCTCTGATCATACTCAAAGTTTACGTGGATGGTATTGCAACGCCTCTACGTGCTTTGGTTGACACTGGCGCGTCGAACAACTTTGTTCGGGCGAAGGTCGTGATTGGGAATGGTATGATTCCACCCGATGCGACGAATGATATGGCTGTTCGATTGGCTAATGGGTCAACTGTGAGAATGCCAAAGCGAACGATGCGCTTGGCAATTGAGTTTGAAGGTTTCCGAGGTGAAGACGAGTTCATATTACTCGACCTCGATGACAAGTTTGACATCATCCTGGGCATGCCGTGGTTGAAGCGTTACCAACCTCGCATTGACTGGATGAAGAAGAAGATCTCCGTTGACAAGTCGTGCATTGCAGCCGAGTTGAGCTGCATGACAACGGATGAAGTGATATGGGCATATACATCTGTGGAAGGTGTGTCAAACGAGACCCAGGAGTGCGATGGCCCCTCGATCTCGGGAGACAAGCCCGTGAAGACCGCTGGAGGTGGAGCAGTCAGGCGCCATGAAAAGACTACTCCTGTTGCCAAGAACGATGAAGGACCGCGTTCTGGCGTGAAGAATGAAGACCAAGAGAAGATCGACGACGATGGATTTCCGTCATCAAGCATCCCTGATCAAGATGCAAAGGAAGGTGATGAAGGTGGTGACCCACAGAGAGGCACCACAAGCAGCTGTGCGAACGTCGTGGTCTACAATGATGAGGGTGACAGCACAATAATGCGTCACGTCCAAGTAGAAAATCCTCCCAGCACGGTCGAAGAGTTGACTTCCTTGCCATCGATGAGCAAGAAGACGCTGAAGCGTAGCCTGGCGAAAGGCGAAATTTCGCAGCTTTGCGCGATTGTCAAAGCAATCGACAAAGACTTCGTCAACACTGCATCAAATGTGAATGTAGATGTGTTGAACGGAAAGACACGGTAAGAGAGGTTTGAGGAGCAGTCATGGGACGCTCTCAAGACGAACCCCGTGTATGCGCTTGCCAGGGAATTCGAAGATATCTTCTGTAATGGGGCGCTGTTTACAACAGTCCCCAAAACACGGCACGCACGCTTGTGCGGTTGAGGAAGCGTTCCTGACTTGGAGGGAGGAAGGCGACTTGAGTACTTGAGGGAAAGTTTGCAACTGAATTGAAAGGAGCTTATGGTTCCTAGATCCTATGAATAAAACCACTAGGGGCCCTTGAGGTTAAATGTAATTTAACCTACACATGTAGTACAAAACCTTGGGTTGAATCAGGTTGAACTTGAAGATTCTCCTTCGAAGAATCTTCCTGCCGCGTGGCGTCTTGTGATTGGCCACAAGAACTCAGGTGACACGCCGGCCTTGTTACCAAATAGTGTCCCAGGTGAGGAACCATCATCATGCACAAAGAAGTGCAGAGAACACTTGGCGTAATCACTGATTGTGCCATGGGTGGATGTGAATAAACATTTGACCATGTTTATGCCGCCTTTACCTCCATGACAGCAGTGTGTGAACCACACCAATCTGTGATCGCATAACCAATGTAATAGGCCAGAGGGGCCCATTACATCATCCCCCCCTTAAAGTAGCAATCACTCAATGTCTTTTGGGGATGATTGGCTCACTTTAAAATTCGCCATGAAGCGATCAAGTGTCCAAGCGTCTCTTGAAGAACCCACTGTGCGCAAGCAACAGCGTCGCGCTTCAGAACTCTTCGATGTGTCCTGCATCCGCCGTCGGATGGGAGACGCCGAGTTCAATAAGGACCGGTTCTTCCGTTGGCGTCGGATCAACAATCGCGATGATCCGAACCAACCCATCGCAGCTAAGAAGGACTCATGACAAACCTTTGTTCGTCTTGAGAACGAGGGCAAGATGGAGCGCTTGCTCAGCAAGACTCCAAGTCGCGACAAGGCAGCCCATGGCCTTCGTCGCGGTAGTGTCTCCAGCGACACTACAAGCTTGCCTCGTAGCTGCGAACCACGTCGGGGACATCAGACTCAAGGGTCTGTTTCGGTTCACACGTGTCCGAACTCGGTGGATAGCCGCGCCACCGAACTCGATAGAAGCGTTGACGAGTCAACCGCTTCTTCCCACGAGTCTGTCGGTCTTCGTGACCAACAATCGACTCTACGATCCACCGATGCTCTCCCTGATGATCAATCAGCGGAGGTGGGGCTGAACGCAAGAACGATCGAGCGGCTCTGGAAGTGGAAGAGTGCTCATCGTGCGCAGATCGAGGCACTGGAAGTTCGCAACGCGGTTCTCGCTGACCGGTGCGACAGCCTCGAAGACCAACTGAGGGAGCGGGAGTCAACGATTGACTCGCTGTCTGATGGTCCAGCCCAGCGTTCGGCATTGGAGTCCCGTTTCGAACAACGGTTCGAGCAAGTTCAGGCTGAACTTGAGCGACTCCAGAAGGCTCAGAAGTCTCGCGAGACTTTTCACGAGCGTCTTCTGCACTCCGTGGAGGATGCAGGAACTGCGCTCGAGATACTACGGAAGGAGTACCAGTCTCGACTTCTCGTGTTGGAAGCTGTGAAGGACGAGTCCTTCGATGTGCTTCAGCGCCTCTATGCCGAGAAGAAGCTCCATGACGATGAGTTGAAAACTCTTCGTGATCAAGTGGAGCGACTTCATGATCGTTTGAATCGTCATCCAAAGGCTCGTTAGGGTTAGCAGACCCACTCGGAAGGTAAGGCTTTAGTCTACCCACGTAAAACGTCGGGTGTAGACGCATGCTTGTAGGAATGTCTAGTGTGTAGGCATCACCATTGCATTTCATTACCTTGAACGGTCCAATAAATCTTGGTAGAAGTTTTGAACTTCCCAAGCTGGACACTGCATGTTCAGGCAGGTTTGCCGTACTAAGCAATACAAGATCATTGACCTTGTAAGTTTGCTTGTTCTTCCGTCCACTCTTATCTGCTTGTTCTTTTTGCAGATCTTGAGCCTTTGCTATTGCATCTCGAACAAACCTCACAACGGCTTGTCTCCTCACAATAAAGTCATCGACTTGCTGCTTATCACGACTCTTCATGTCGTTCAAAGGTTCCATCGAGTCAAAATTCGCTTTGAGCTCGGAAGCAGCATTCAGGTCATGCTTTGACTGTGGCGAATTCTCAGTCGCCGTAGTCCCTTCCCCACTCAAGGTAGAGACCTCTCCCACTAGCGACGCCGGCACTCTCGGATGGAGACCGTAGTTCACATAGAATGGGGAGTGACCCGTCGAGACATGCGTGGAGTTGTTCAACGCAAACTCGCAAAGAGGGAGAAACTCGCTCCACTCTTTGAATGACGTAGCGTAACTACGCAATACGTCCTCAAGGACACGATTCACTCGATCTGTTTGGCCGTCCGTTTCGGGGTGTGCCGCTGTTGACATAGACAACTTGGTGTCCAAGAGTCCAAACAGTGCACGCCAGAACTTTGCAGCGAAACGGGTGTCACGGTCTGACACGATCTCAACTGGAAGGCCATGTAGACGGAACACGACGTCTACAAATACCTTGGCAGTCTTCTCTGCTGAGATCTTGTCCGAAACAGGTGCAAGATGAACCATCTTGCTGAATCGGTCCACAAACACAAGGATGCCGTTGCGTCCGTGTTTGTCTCGCGGAAGTCCGAATACGAAATCCATACTCACGGACCTCCAACTGTCCTGGGGGACAGGCAAAGAACGAAGTGGGGCTTGGGTGGAGCCTGAGGGCTTCACTCACTGACATATCTCGCAAGTCCTCACATACTTGCGCACCCACTTGTACACGTGTGGCCAATAATAATCTCGGGAAAGACTGAGAAACGTCGTCTCACGTCCGAGATGACCACCCGAAGGGCTGTCATGATACTCATACAAGAGTCGATGACGCACGCCTTCGTCGTTGGGGATAACGATCCTTTCTGTATCCCCGTCGTCAACCGCGTAGTACAGCAACCCATTGCGTACTTGGAAGCGGTGAACGCGTGATCTTGTTCGAGCTGGTAGACCTTGCAGTGCTTTAGCGGAGGGATCCTTGAAGTACTTGAATAAGTCCTGACAGATCTCGTCGGACTTGTAACCCCCGATAATATCTTCACGCACTGTAGTCGATACTTGAATAGCGATCGCTTGAACATCTTCACAGAGTCGACACGCTTCGACCGGATCCTCGTTCTTGGATTTGGGATCGTAATCCGGACGTCTTGACAAAGCGTCGGCTAAGATATTCATCTTGCCTGGCTTATAGTGAACAACAAAGTTGTACTCCGCAGAGAAGGAGAGCCACCTCGCCATTCTCTGCGACAAGTGAGGAGTCTTCCCCGCTGTTCGCAGCGATGCATGATCAGTATAGATCGCGAAGCGCTCCTCGCCAAGCAAGTAAACACGGAACTGGACTAAGGCAAACTTCATCGCAAGAAGTTCCTTATCATGAACTGGGTAGTTCCGTTCTGCGGGTCGGAGTTGTCGTGACTGATACGATATAACTCGCTCTTGACCCTCATCATCGTGTTGCATCAACGCGCAACCAATGGCATAATCGCTCGCATCACAGACGACGTGGAACGGCTTGTCGTGGTCCGGAAGAGCCAGCACAGGAGCTTCACGCAGACTCCGCTTGACCTCTTCGAACGCCGCTTGGTGATCTCTTGACCACTTCCACTCAACGTCTTTCTTCAGCAGTTGCGTCAGAGGCTGCACTAACGCTGCATAATTGCGCGTGTACTTGTGCAAGTAATTTGCCAGACCCAACCACTGCCGCAACTGCTTGACATTCTGAGGCACAGGCCAATCGTCAATAGCTTTGACCTTCTCCGGATCGATGCGAATACCGTTCTCGCCCACAACGCAACCAAGAACAGGAATCTCGGGGGCAAAGAATAGGCACTTTTTCAAGTTTGCGTAGAGTTTGTTCTCTCGCATGACCTGGAATACTTGACGTAGATGATCGAGATGAACATCAACACCAGACTTTCCATTGACGGCCTTACTATGAACGAATATATCGTCAAAGTAACTTGGTGCAAACGTTCGCAAAGGACGAAGGATGTTTGTGACCATGCGATTGAAAGTCGCAGGGCATTCTTCAGTCCTTGTGGCATCACTAACCATTCCCACAGCATACCACTCGGGGTACTTACTGCAGTTAGTGGTACATCGCTTTCGCGCATCCGAATCTGATAGAATCCATCTTTCAGATCGATCGCACTGAAAACGGTACTGCCAACCATTCCATCAAGGATCATGTCCTTGCGCGTAACCGGAGTCTGAGCAGGTATTGAAACAGGGCGAGCAGCGCTCTGTTCCAGGCATACACCGTATGCGCTTAGAAATGAGGAAGCGTAGAAGTACTTAGAGTTTGTATGCAATGAATAGAAATACGCGACGCCGCGTATTTCTAAAGCAATACAAAAGACTCGTGAACTTTAACTGAAAATAGAAAACTGAATTGATTGGCAGCCCTGCTGCCTTAGCAAACCCTACTGTAGAATATCTATAGCGTAGTGAGGGCCGACGGGTGGCCCTCACGCGTCCGCGTGACGTGCAAGCACGTGGTTGGTCAGAAAGCTGCGTCTTTCTAGCCAATTATCGTGCGCTAAGCGCCCGCCAAAGTCTGCTCGCTTTGGCGGCTCGAAATGATTATAAACCTTGTGTGTGTGCCACACACAAGGGGTTTGCATCCATTGTGTGTATAGTCGTATCCGACTATACGTATAGTGGTGTGCGCCACACTAATTTGTGTGACCCTGTTACAGGTATGGTTGCATCGTTCAACTTGTTGAACGCATGAACAATGCGCCACCCGCCAGTCGCCTTCTTCACACAGAAAGTGGGGCTGCAATGCGGAGACTTGCTCTCTCGCACGTGACCAGCCTTAGCACGTGGTGCGAAAAACTCGTCGATCGCATCGACTTGTTCCTTCGGCAACGGCCACTGTCTTGTGATGCAGCACTTCGTGCCAGGAAGTACATCAATCTCGTGACAAATGCCTCTGTCAAATGGCAATTCGTCCGGCACCTTGTCTGGGAAGATATCTTCGAATTCCCTGGCAAGCGCATACACGGGGTTCGTCTTGAGAGCGTCCCATGACTGCTCCTCAAACCTCTCTTACCGTGTCTTTCCGTTCAACACATCTACATTCACATTTGATGCAGTGTTGACGAAGTCTTTGTCGATTGCTTTGACAATCGCGCAAAGCTGCGAAATTTCGCCTTTCGCCAGGCTACGCTTCAGCGTCTTCTTGCTCATCGATGGCAAGGAAGTCAACTCTTCGACCGTGCTGGGAGGATTTTCTACTTGGACGTGACGCATTATTGTGCTGTCACCCTCATCATTGTAGACCACGACGTTCGCACAGCTGCTTGTGGTGCCTCTCTGTGGGTCACCACCTTCATCACCTTCCTTTGCATCTTGATCAGGGATGCTTGATGACGGAAATCCATCGTCGTCGATCTTCTCTTGGTCTTCATTCTTCACGCCAGAACGCGGTCCTTCATCGTTCTTGGCAACAGGAGTAGTCTTTTCATGGCGCCTGACTGCTCCACCTCCAGCGGTCTTCACGGGCTTGTCTCCCGAGATCGAGGGGCCATCGCACTCCTGGGTCTCGTTTGACACACCTTCCACAGATGTATATGCCCATATCACTTCATCCGTTGTCATGCAGCTCAACTCGGCTGCAATGCACGACTTGTCAACGGAGATCTTCTTCTTCATCCAGTCAATGCGAGGTTGGTAACGCTTCAACCACGGCATGCCCAGGATGATGTCAAACTTGTCATCGAGGTCGAGTAATATGAACTCGTCTTCACCTCGGAAACCTTCAAACTCAATTGCCAAGCGCATCGTTCGCTTTGGCATTCTCACAGTTGACCCATTAGCCAATCGAACAGCCATATCATTCGTCGCATCGGGTGGAATCATACCATTCCCAATCACGACCTTCGCCCGAACAAAGTTGTTCGACGCGCCAGTGTCAACCAAAGCACGTAGAGGCGTTGCAATACCATCCACGTAAACTTTGAGTATGATCAGAGCAGAGCTCTGATTGACACTGCCATCACTCTTAGTGGAATCTGCATGTGCGCCGCGCACATCGGGGCCAGAGTTCTGTGTCTCCACAATATCCACAGTCCTCTCGTTAGACCCAGTAGGGAGCCCCGCCCCTACTGGTCGTTCCCGTTTTTTTTACCCTCGGGAACGGTCGAACCGGCGACCGAAGTTTCGGTTGCTGGTCTGGTTCGAACGTGACCCCCGTGTCTCTTGCCGTTCCGGCAAAGACACCCTGCAGTTCCGAGCGATGTGGCCTGGCTTCCCACAGAGGAAGCATTTGCCATTACCACGCGGACGTACGTCTCCCGACGTGGAAGCGTATGATAAGTCCATCGGCTCTGGACCGTCGTTTACTGGCGACGACATGCGGACTTGACGCGGAATAGGTCCACCAAACTTGGCTTGCTTGATGCTGAATTCTTCTTGCATCGCTCTCTCGATGGCTTGGTCCAACGTCGTCGGGTACTCGCGGAACAACTGGTTCCGGATCGGTCCGTCGTCCAAACCGGCCATGAACGTGACAACTTGCGTTGCCATGTCAATCGGCTGATCCACAATGCACGACACGAGATATCGTACGCGCTGTGCATATGAGTGGAGGTCTTGGCGTCCCTGCCGAAGCTTGAGGAACTCAGCACGAGCGCGAAATTCGCTCTGCGGAGGCTCAAACGCGCGCTTCAGCTCCTGCTTGAAGTCGTCGAGATTGTAGAAGCAGGTTGGCTCCGCCAAACGCTTCCCATATGCCCAACTCTTCGCTCGACCCACAAGGTTGGACATCGCGAACAACACTTGCTGAACTGGGTCTCGGAGCTGTCTTGCAGCCACTGCTGCATCCAACTCAACGAACCATCTTGCCAGAGGTTCGTTTTCTCCGCCGCGATACGGAGAAATGTTGAGCTTCAGAGGCATCACTCTCATCATCGAGACAGGAGTTGCTTGCTGTCGATGAGAGGTCATGATCTCGTGATGCATGAAGTTCACGGCCGCGTTCCTCTGGTCATCTGGTGACGCTGATCTCAGCAAACTGACCACAGCTGCTTCACCAATGATCCCACGCATTCGCTCCAAGGCTGCCCACTCATGAGAAGACAAATGAGGGAATTGCTCATTAGTCAACTCAACAGTTTCCGGTACTGCTGGACCATGAGAGACTTCCATGTCCGCTGCCTCCATGACTCAGTCAAGGAGACTGGATTGCTGGCTTGTGATTTTCGTAGCAGTCAGAACGTTTAGACTCTGAAAATTCAAAGGCGGGATAGGCACAACGGCACTAAACCACAGACCCAAAGAAAAGAGGTTCCGACGTGATGCTACAATCACAACCAGGCAATCAACGTTTGTCGACCTGCTCTTGGCAGTCGCACAAACAGTCACTTCCGGTCGCGGGAAGGACCACGAAGTGCTACCAGGTGTAATAGGGCGCTGTTTACAACAGTCCCCAAAACACGGCACGCACGCTTGTGCGGTTGAGGAAGCGTTCCCGACTTGGAGGGAGGAAGGCGACTTGAGTACTTGAGGGAAAGTTTGCAACTGAATTGAAAGGAGCTTATGGTTCCTAGATCCTATGAATAAAACCACTAGGGGCCCTTGAGGTTAAATGTAATTTAACCTACACATGTAGTACAAAACCTTGGGTTGAATCAGGTTGAACTTGAAGATTCTCCTTCGAAGAATCTTCCTGCCGCGTGGCGTCTTGTGATTGGCCACAAGAACTCAGGTGACACGCCGGCCTTGTTACCAAATAGTGTCCCAGGTGAGGAACCATCATCATGCACAAAGAAGTGCAGAGAACACTTGGCGTAATCACTGATTGTGCCATGGGTGGATGTGAATAAACATTTGACCATGTTTATGCCGCCTTTACCTCCATGACAGCAGTGTGTGAACCACACCAATCTGTGATCGCATAACCAATGTAATAGGCCAGAGGGGCCCATTACATTCCATAGACACGAATATGGACTCCGATATGTCAGAACCCGCGACGCCAACCGCCTTCCCAGGCGACACGTTTTCTCACCCGCCAAAACGACTACAGAGCCGTCGTTGTGGGCCACCACCAACTGTGTCATCACAGTCGTGGAACTCGCCGAGCTTTTGGAGCCACCTTGACGAACTGCATCCCGAACTGGAATGCTGGGAAACGAGTCCTGACGAAAATGGAGATAGTGGCTATCAACTCGTGGTGGCCAATATCAGCCCCTCCGATCGAAGTATAAGCAGTAACGAATATGCGTACTACCACGAAAAGAAGAAAAGTAAAGTGAAATTATCGACAAACCCGGTCACAGTCCGAGAACTGATCCCGGCGATGACTGAAAATATTGCCAAAACAAAAAAGAAATTTAGTCACGAAAGAGATACTCTCGAAAGAACGTTGGAGACTGAAGATCCAAAGGCGATCTCATGTGAAACCAGTTCGGAGAACATCATGAAAGAAATCAACAAAAACCGATTGGCTTTTTCGCTAAAGCTTGCCCGCTGGATGCGTCAGAAGTCCGACATAATCGAAGAACTGGCACGTGTTCACCTATGGTTTCGGTGTGTATACGCTTCCGTTGCCAATGGCAACAAATTCGCCACGAAGTGGAAAAAGATCACGGGGTTTGCTGTGCCAACATCCCGTCCAGCGCTGTTTAAACGCACAGCAGACTTGCTAGCGAACATGAAAGACGAAAACAATTTATACGACACTTCGCTGGCGCTTGCGTTCTTTGAGCTGGTGTTGTTTGCCTCAGCACACGAAATATTCATTAACAATTACTGGATCCAACTATTAGCAACCACCCACGTTCCTTGGCTCCAGACCTCAGACACGAGACTCTTACACCCGAACGTGTTAATAGCCATTCTCCGTACTGAGTGCGGGGAAACGATTCTCAGTAAACTACTCACTTCAGGCTGGTCACACATGATCTTGGACACGTTCATTCAGCTGAGAGGTGAACAAACGTGGATGGCAGAAGAATCGGCCATGCTGCAAATGCAAGTACATGGCGGTCACTTGCACTTAGCAGCGGGTCCATTACACATTGAATGCTAAAGGCTCTCAGTGGGATAATGTATCTGTCTTGACGGTCAATACTAATGGAGTCAAGAAAAACGGGTACAAACTAATCGACAAAACACTATCCAACTATCATGTGTCTTGCCTGCAAGAAACCAAATCTCGCGATGTTCACCATGCAAACAAGTTCCGATTTCTTCTGAAAGCCACTTTCGACTGTAAATGTTTTATAACAGACCACAACTCTCTACAACAAACCACCCAATTTTTAAGAAGTGGTGGAGTTACCACCATAATTCACAACGATTTTCCAGGATTTGAGTCAGCTGAAGAAATGTCAGAATGGACAATTCCAGGGCGATACCTCGCAGTGCGAATACAGGTAAACAACTTGAATCTCTACATCCATAACATATACGCGCCAGTTGATCCACAAGAAAACAGCCAATTCTACGAAACTCTCCTTGCACGAGAAGTGAACAGAGATGACGTACACTGGGTTATAGGCGACTTGAACGTTACCTTCGATCCGCTACTAGATTCCGTGACTGCATCCACAAGACACAACCGGTCGAGACAGAATGCGCTGGAATGGTTAGCTTGTCTAGGGGTTTCGGACTGCTGGAGGGTACATCACCCTCAACTTCGTGTGTTCACGGGACCACCGCCAAGGAAAAATAGGCTTGATTATTGCTTCATGTCGGATACATTCATGACACGGTACTATGGATCATCACGGTATTTCCAAGTGCCCCACTCAGGAGATCATTTAGCACACAGCGTCACGCTTAATCAATGCCGTCAGCCACGAGGTAAAGGATACTGGCGAGTTCTTACAAAAATTCTTGAATGTCCACTCGTTAGAGAAGCAATTCAAAATGAAGCCAAGCTTCTTGTTCCTGATATATTGGCAGCAAACAATCCTGGCCTGGTTTGGGAAGAGTGGAAACGCCGAATAGCAAACCAACTAAAATCCCTGCAAGCGGTGATGTCAATTCAAGAAGATCAAGGGCTCCGTGCAGCTGAAAAATTGTTTGAGCAAAGCATGCAAACATACGTAGAGAACCCATCGCCAAGCACACAAGCAACCTACGAAGAAGCAAAAACGGTATACGCAGAGCGCAAAGAACATATATACCGACTGCAACAAGATTCGGCTTTTGACTTCCATGCAAAAAACATGGAAAGCTCAAAGTCAGTACTTTTCCGCCAACCAACAACAATGCTCGGACCGGTAGTAGCGTCATCAGTGAAATTAGACTCTGGCGAAATATCTACTGAACCAGCGATAGTACGAAAGTAATTCCGCACACACTGGGGAACAATCTTTGGAGACTCAACTTGCCCTGACGACGACACGGTCATTGACGAGACACAGAGAGCAGTACTTCTTGATTCAATCGAACGGAAACTCTTGAAAGAAGATGCTGACACTCTTGATAGCCCAATTACATCCGATGAACTGACTGAAGCGATCAAACACATGAAAAGCAACTCTGCTCCTGGGTTGGATGGACTGTCGCCGGCATTCTACCAAATAGCACCAGAAATCTTTGGATCCATATTACGCAGCGTTTTTCAATATCAGCTAGACCGTGGGATACTGTTGCCATCGCAAAGAAAATCATGTGTCACGCTCCTCTTTAAAAAAGGAGATCGGAGTGAACCGGGAAACTATCGACCAATAACGCTGATGCCAGTCGATGTAAAAGTTCTCTCGAAAGTGTTAGCATACCGTCTCCAAGTGGCCTTACCCTCGCTAATCCATCCCGACCAAAAAGGATTCGTGAAAGGCAGGTCACTACATCACCAAGTACGATTGATGGACGATCTCCAACACCACGCAACTATGATGAACTCTGAAGCGATGGCCCTGTTCCTCGATTTTGAGAAGGCTTACGACAGGGTGGTTTGGGACTATCTCTTCCTAATTCTCGCTGTATTTGGCTTCGGGCCGCGCTTTATCTCGTGGATCCGACTACTGTACACAAAACCTTTAGCGCTGATCCTCCTCAATGGATTTCTACTCCAACCACTAGAGGTAGCCCGAGGTGTCAAACGAGGCGACCCGTTATCTTCACTCCTTTTCCTGCTTAGCATTGAACCACTCGGAAAACTAATCCGAAGCCGTGTGGATCTCGGGGTTTCTATAACACGTTCCAAATCGATAGCCGGTCTGTATTTCGCGGACGACTCAACCTTAGTGTCGAAACACGTCAACGGCATACGACAACAACTTGAACAGGTACAAATATACTGTCAAGGATCCGGAGCGCGTCTCAATTTAAGGAAATCTGCGCCGATGCCACTTAATCGAAGGCAGACAAGTCCAACTATTCCAGAAGTGCAGTGTCTCGGCCCAAGTGACTTGATTAAATATGTTGGTATACCGTTCGGCCAGCAGGTATCCAAGGACACCATACTAGAGGAGCTCAACAACAAATTTTACCGAGGATTCGGTATCTGGGGTCGTAGAGCGAGAAGGTTGAGAGGACGACTCCTACTGGTACACACTATGATTCTCTCCGTGTTGTGGCATTTTACACCACATACTATGGTCCCGCCATCTTGTGTCCGACGCTGGCAAAGAATGCTGAATAAGTTTGTGCTCACTCGGAAAAACGACCAAGACTCCAATTTCGTTCAACTTGCCCCGAATGAACTACTATATCTACCAAGTAAAAAAGGCGGATTGCAGCTCCCACACCTGCAAACCCAGCTAAAAACTCAACGTTTACAACTTCTACAACAGTTCGTGAATGTGCTTTTGAAATCGAAGGACGAAATGTGGCCACTCTTAGCGAGCTCTTTCTTCGTTGCTTTGACGCCATCCGTACCAGTCACACACCCTCTCCACTTTCTTGACATTTCGCCAACTAAATTAAAATACCTGTTACACTTGGATGTCTTGCCAGAGTGGTGGCGAGAAACATGGCGAGTCTGGCACTCTGTACAATGGCCAGCTAAAAGAGAGGAGACAAGCAACACGACTGCGCTACTATATGTGCCAATGTGGTTGTCGAAAAAACCAACTTTCCACTATATAACGCAAAGAGGCCACAAACGCAATATTGCTTCAATTGCTGAACCACAACGCAGTTTCAGGCTCCAAGTTGCCAATCGGGTCTCGTACGCGTGCGTGATGGACATGTACGAAGACATTGGCAAAGACCCGCCGCTAGACTCTTTCATCAGGAAAACGCTGGATCTAACTAATATCGCAGTCCCCATTCAAACACAGAAACGCTGGCCACGCAGTCTCCACAAAGAAATTATGCAAGTACTAACTCGTTTGGAAGCAGACTTAATCAACCTCGAATCACAACCGGGCCGAAAACAATTCCTGCCCATCGCAGGCATTAAAGTGGCTGCAAAAACCTTCCTGTTCCCTCACATCCCGAGAATGGCAATCAAATATCTACTGCAGCCGACTCATGCAGATCCCGTTCGTCACCCTATTTGCCAGGATCTCCAAACCACAACACCTGCAGACGTTTCTGCGTTTATGAGGTTGGGACGTCAACTCAGACCACAGTTACTACCAATCTACGACGATCTACAATTGCGTCTCGCACTGCGAATTCTCCCAGTACGGTCACGCTTTTGGTTTTTAACACAACAAATACCGAACGTACAACAATGTCCATATTCAGCATGTGAGGCCATCGAAACAGCACAGCACCTCTTCATGAAATGCAGAAAGTCAGCTACACTGTGGTCCGAACTGTGGGAAGACTGGAGTCGTTTCTTCGTGGGCCCACTCACGTGGACTTGTCTTGCACTGCCTCACAAACTAAAAGTTGCGGCTATCTGGAAAAACCAGCACGAAGAAATCATATTGCTATGGAATATCACCCGCTGCATAGCTCTTCATCATCGATGGACAGAGCGCAACCGGTGCTGTTTCGAAGATACTGAACCAGAGTCCCTCAGTACTACAATATCGGCAATCTCTAGTACGTTTGGTACACACTACCGTCGAATACTTAGATTCACAGACACCCCACGGCGACGGAGCCTCACTAAGATTCTCGACGCGCTTGCTACGTCAAGGCACTTCGGTGGTTTTCGGCAGAGAAACCCCGATGTTTTCAGAATACGACACGTCCAATTACACCTCGCAAACCGATCAGGTGTTGTCTTCCAGACACTGATCGGCTAATTTACGAATAGTAGTTATTGTAAGCCAAGTTGAGAAGCCTATAAAGCGGTAATCGACTACTTCTTCTCCTTCCTGCTCATCATGACTGAACTTGAGGTAGGGCCGTACAAGGAGCAGATGGTATGGCAGCTTCAAAGCTTGAGTCTCCAATATCCGAGTTCGATATCCGAGTCCGCGTTAAGGGTTCACGGATCTCACTGTTGTGCGAGGTCAGTGACTGAACCGCTTCGGGATTATAGGAAATGGTGGTGCACTGCACTCGATGCATTGCATCATGCGACCAATAGAGTACGATAGGACTCAACCTGCAGTGATGCAGCTGGCTGTCGGCCACGTTGACAAAGGTCTGGCTGTGCACGATTCTTCCCGGGGTGAGAGCTACAATGGGATCGGTTGCAGGCTGCAACCAATCCCTGGGGTATAACTTGTATGTTCGTGTGCCGCACTGAGTATGGTATTCATTGTATCCGTTCTGGTCGCCCAGTCCATCTGCCGTGCCGTTTGCTTGCTTCCGTATCTGGGGATTTGCATTGTTCGTTGGGTTGATCGCGTCCTCACTTCGCAAGTTGGCCCCGGGCCCACACAAGTGTACATCCTCGCTGAAGAAACAAGAATGCGTCTACTTGTAACTTGCGCCCTCGGCGTTGCGGTCGCCTTACTTTCCTTATCAGATATCGCCTCTGCAGCTACGGACGCCAACCCTGCCAAGATGTCGTCCATTGAGACCGCCCCTACTGTTCCCCTTGACGCCCCCCTGACAAAATATGACAGCCGCAAGAGGTCCCTACGGCCTTCCAAAGCGGACGATGCCGACGATGCCGAGGAAAGGATGTTCGTTGGCCTGTTCAATGGTGTGCTCGGGAAAGTAGGCTCTGTTGTCGAGACCGGTGGGGCCAAGGTCGCCAAGGAGCTGGAGAAGTATCAGACGTGGTTGAATGCCGGGATGACGCCGTCCCAGGTCCGAGTGGATGTGTTGAAGAAGCAGCCGTGGGAGAAGGCGGAGACTCTTTTGCAGCACGAGGACTTTTACCAGTATGTCAAGTTCATGGTTGAGTACAAAAGGCTGCATCCGGGGCGGTAAGCTTTCGAAGGAAGTGTCCAAAATGCAGAAGCACAACTAAAAGCTGGCTTAACGCCGTCCCAGGTTCGGGTAGACACGCTGGGGAAGAAGCCATGGATGAAATCGGAGTATTTGGATGGTTTCTTAGTCATTCACTAGTGTAAGAGACTGCAATGTGCCTCACCTTCGAATCGAATTGGAGTATTTGGATGGTCATGCCAAGTTTATGGTTGCTTACGATGATAAGCTACACCCCACAGATTAAAGGAGTTGCTGCCTGGGGTGGCTATTCAACCGATATGAGATTTACGCGAGTTGCTAGCATTTATGCGGCGCCAGACGAGAAGATGACGACAAGGGACCAAAACACTACTTGCGTTACCGACGACAGGAAGACGCATGGAGCATGGCGTGCTCTCGATAATTGTATACTGCATAGTAGTATAGCAAACCGAAACTAACAGAAAGCACTGCCAGAATTCCTTTCACCCCCCCCCCCAAGCAGCGAATTATCAACCAGCACGCATTTAGGGCCGAAAGGTTACAGTGGATCTTTGTGGGTAGCTCTTCACCCAGCACCCACGCCATCGAGCAAAGCGGTGAAGGTTTATGCCTGTCACCGCCACTAACGGCAGCTTACGAACCCAGTGGCTTGAGTGGATTACCTGGCGAGGCACAGAAAGGAATCTTATTTGCCGACTTACGCCTTGACGACAAGAAGGTGGTCAAATACTACGTCGATTACAAGCACCAAGGATCTCACCCCCTCGCAAAAGGTTGCAGTCGACCGAGAAAATGTACTGTCGATAGGTCGGAGCCTCCGCAGCAGAAAGCTCCACTGTAGCACATGTACAACGTTCTTTAGAGTCTACGATTAGCATCAAAGCTCGCTGAGAGTTTGGATTTGTGTCTTTAGGTTTGTGGCCTCCCCACCCCCAGTTCTGGGTGCAATGGCGGCGTTGCTCGGCATACATGTACTTGAATTCACGAATCAGGTAACAAACTCGACAACGGATATGTATTTGCACCTACGATGAACTTGGACGACGCAAAGCATTATTGCTCCCACGAACGAGTGTTAGCATAGCGATCGAGGACACTGGATTGTTGGATTAGGTGTGACGCCTATCAATGGTTAAGGTATTCTACTGGCTGAAGCTATGTAGTAGAACAACAGTTCTGGCCGTGATGACCCAACGATACTTGTCTTAGAGTGCTAACTACATTTGCGTCGCGAGTACTACTAGGTGCGAGAGCCATGAGCCCCAACATCCCGTTTCTCGGCTAACAACGCTAACCGTTTTGCGGACCATCGAGCGCAAGCGCAGCACTCACTGCGGCTAGTTGGCGACGCTGGAAGACACCTATCCATGCATAATCAAATGATGTTGCTTGGGATTCAGAAGGAGCAGCAACCACTGCCTAGCGCTACGACCTTATCGTGTTGTTGCAGCGCTTACAACTTCATAACCATTTGCAGCAAGCAGGTCAGTGATCGACAGCAGTTTAGACTAAGACGGACGGATAACTTACGCGCGTGCGCAAGTGAGAGGTTGAACCAAGCCACTAGTGCAGTGTACTCAAGATATAGACCATCGTTTCGCTGGTGGAGTTTGCGGAGGCGCCAAAGACTCGATCAGTGCGCCATGCTCCAATGGTGGTCGCCGCGGTTCGACAGTTGTGACCTTTCGCAATACGTTATGGGAGGCTGTTTATGATATTACAGAGGTAAAGCCGCTACGTGATCATGGTATTTTGGCCAATTGTATTTCGCCTGCAGCCCGACGTGGCAGGCGTCCACATTCCAATTCCCGATGCAGCTACCACTGCACTCTATGGCGTCTGGAAATGGAACTTGTCACGTGCGTGGCGCGTCACCCCAACTCGCGAGCGCTCGTTTGAGATGGGGATGTCGACCATGTTTGGTGATCTAACGCGCCATTGACATCGCCAGTCGATCGCCACAATTCAATTCTTCCCCCCGCTTCAGCTCAAGTGCACTGACCAAAGTCCCAAGCCTCTTCCATCATGACCAAGGTGGCGATCATCATCTACTCCATGTACGGCCACGTGGCGACGCTGGCCGAGACTGTCAAGAGCGGCGTGGAATCCGTGGAGGGCGTAGAGGCCACGATCCTTCAGGTGCCGGAGACGCTGCCGGAGCTGGTGCTGGAAAAGATGCACGCGCCGCCTAAGAAGGACTACCCGATCGCGACGCCCGGCATGCTGACGGAGTTCGACGGTATCCTGTGGGGGATGCCCACGCGCTTCGGCATGATGCCGGCGCAGATCAAGGCGTTCTTCGACGGCTGCGGCGGCCTGTGGGCCAAGGGCGCGCTGATCGGCAAGACGACGGGCATCTTCTTCAGCTGCGGCAGCCAGGGCGGCGGCAACGAGACCACGGCCTTCAACACGGCGCCGTTCTTCGCGCACCAGGGCATGACGTTCGTGCCGCTGGGCGTGCGCGCGCGCCACCTGCACACGCTGGACGAGGTGGTCGGCGGCGGCAAGTGGGGCGCCGGCACCTACGCTGGCACGGGCGACCGCCAGCCGACGGAGCGCGAGCTGGGCACGGCCAAGATCCAGGGCGAGAGCTTCGCGGAGATCACCAAGAAGCTTTTCCAGTAGGTGGAAGTCGTTGTAAAGTAGGAGGCACAAACTGCGCAGAGGCGAGTGAAATGGAAAGTCAAGTCTCGTGCTACAGTGTAGTGGTTAGACCAATATATCTCGTTGTAGCTCCTTGACTTTGTGAGTGCTGACGGCTTGCGTGGGTGGGGAGCGTGCAAGCCCTCGTCCTGGAGACACTGCGCAACCGAGTACTGTAGCCTTTTTACGAAATTATGTTGATTCTGTGGAGTTTGCGTTAGTTAGAGAAAAAATGACGCCTCCGGCGTGGGGGAAGGAGCGATATTCGAAGACGAGGGCTTGCACGCTCCCCACCCACGCAAGCCGTCAGCACTCACAAAGTCAAGGAGCTACAACGAGATATATTGGTCTAACCACTACACTGTAGCACGAGACTTGACTTTCCATTTCACTCGCCTCTGCGCAGTTTGTGCCTCCTACTTTACAACGACTTCCACCTACTGGAAAAGCTTCTTGGTGATCTCCGCGAAGCTCTCGCCCTGGATCTTGGCCGTGCCCAGCTCGCGCTCCGTCGGCTGGCGGTCGCCCGTGCCAGCGTAGGTGCCGGCGCCCCACTTGCCGCCGCCGACCACCTCGTCCAGCGTGTGCAGGTGGCGCGCGCGCACGCCCAGCGGCACGAACGTCATGCCCTGGTGCGCGAAGAACGGCGCCGTGTTGAAGGCCGTGGTCTCGTTGCCGCCGCCCTGGCTGCCGCAGCTGAAGAAGATGCCCGTCGTCTTGCCGATCAGCGCGCCCTTGGCCCACAGGCCGCCGCAGCCGTCGAAGAACGCCTTGATCTGCGCCGGCATCATGCCGAAGCGCGTGGGCATCCCCCACAGGATACCGTCGAACTCCGTCAGCATGCCGGGCGTCGCGATCGGGTAGTCCTTCTTAGGCGGCGCGTGCATCTTTTCCAGCACCAGCTCCGGCAGCGTCTCCGGCACCTGAAGGATCGTGGCCTCTACGCCCTCCACGGATTCCACGCCGCTCTTGACAGTCTCGGCCAGCGTCGCCACGTGGCCGTACATGGAGTAGATGATGATCGCCACCTTGGTCATGATGGAAGAGGCTTGGGACTTTGGTCAGTGCACTTGAGCTGAAGCGGGGGGAAGAATTGAATTGTGGCGATCGACTGGCGATGTCAATGGCGCGTTAGATCACCAAACATGGTCGACATCCCCATCTCAAACGAGCGCTCGCGAGTTGGGGTGACGCGCCACGCACGTGACAAGTTCCATTTCCAGACGCCATAGAGTGCAGTGGTAGCTGCATCGGGAATTGGAATGTGGACGCCTGCCACGTCGGGCTGCAGGCGAAATACAATTGGCCAAAATACCATGATCACGTAGCGGCTTTACCTCTGTAATATCATAAACAGCCTCCCATAACGTATTGCGAAAGGTCACAACTGTCGAACCGCGGCGACCACCATTGGAGCATGGCGCACTGATCGAGTCTTTGGCGCCTCCGCAAACTCCACCAGCGAAACGATGGTCTATATCTTGAGTACACTGCACTAGTGGCTTGGTTCAACCTCTCACTTGCGCACACGCGTAAGTTATCCGTCCGTCTTAGTCTAAACTGCTGTCGATCACTGACCTGCTTGCTGCAAATGGTTATGAAGTTGTAAGCGCTGCAACAACACGATAAGGTCGTAGCGCTAGGCAGTGGTTGCTGCTCCTTCTGAATCCCAAGCAACATCATTTGATTATGCATGGATAGGTGTCTTCCAGCGTCGCCAACTAGCCGCAGTGAGTGCTGCGCTTGCGCTCGATGGTCCGCAAAACGGTTAGCGTTGTTAGCCGAGAAACGGGATGTTGGGGCTCATGGCTCTCGCACCTAGTAGTACTCGCGACGCAAATGTAGTTAGCACTCTAAGACAAGTATCGTTGGGTCATCACGGCCAGAACTGTTGTTCTACTACATAGCTTCAGCCAGTAGAATACCTTAACCATTGATAGGCGTCACACCTAATCCAACAATCCAGTGTCCTCGATCGCTATGCTAACACTCGTTCGTGGGAGCAATAATGCTTTGCGTCGTCCAAGTTCATCGTAGGTGCAAATACATATCCGTTGTCGAGTTTGTTACCTGATTCGTGAATTCAAGTACATGTATGCCGAGCAACGCCGCCATTGCACCCAGAACTGAGACGAGTGTACGGTTACTTTTTATGCTGTCAAACTGTTCCTCGTGCCAAGGTTAAGTGCATTTCTGTGTGAAGTGGTGCTCGTGCCCCTGACCTCCGCACAAAGAGAGAACTCGAAGGCGAAGCACGACCAGGTTTGAGTTAAGCTGCGACAGCGCTGTGCGGGCCCCGAAGGCGTAAAGCTTGCTCATCTATGTTTCAGCTAACTGAGCATAATTGCCGGCAGGCAGATCGCTAATTCTTGTGGCCGTGCAAGCTGGCGGCAGCATCCTGCGATCTGGACGCGCTACGCACGCGTTTTCCGTGTTGCAAGTGGGACTCGATCCGTGCGGTGCCTGACCGTGATGGTCCGCACAGTCGCCGACTTGTTACATCTTGAGCACTTTGTTGCGCATCGAAATCCCCGCACGACGGGACATTTTTGCCGCAACTGGATGAGACTAGAATGCTAGCTCACAGTAGCGAAGAAGGATGCGTCCAATGCGCCTGACCTGAGCTGACTGAGTTTTGTGTCGTCGGAGTTTTAGTCGCCGAGAAAATCCCCTGCAACACTGGAATGGAGGCACCATAAATGATCCTCACATGGCTTCACTCACGGCGATGAGTTTCCAATCCGTCCGATAGGACGCACTGCATCCGATGCAGGCGCAGGCTCAGGTGACCTTGTCATCTGCTGTCACAATGCCTGACCAAGGGAGAGCGGAGAGCAATCGACTCATTTGGAAGTGGGTGTGCATGGCACGGTCTCCGAAAGCCGCGTCGCATGACACATCTCGAGTCATGCGTGGTCGGTGGTTCTGGTTGCCGTGGATCCTTTGATCCAAAAAGCAATGCAGCCTAGGTGTCGCCACTCGATGCAGCAGGTGATCTCCTCGAGCGAGCAGTTACGTCATGTACCTGCGTGCGCTGCACCAAAATAGTGAAAAGGGATTTTGACCTGCTTGATCTCCTTGGAAGGATTTCGGCCTGCTTGATCTCCGACTTGGCTTCCAACTTGGATTCCAAAGCAAGCCTCTCAAGGCATGTGCCTGACCTCCGTCCGGCTCATCTTTGCGGCGTCAAGCCAAACCAGATGGGGGCAAGGTCTCCAACGGCGGGAAAAACGGCAAGAATTGCCAATGGCAGGATTGCCCAAACAGGAAATGGGTCATGATACCGTCGGTGAGCGCCAAAAATTCGTGGAGGTCCAGGATAACTGCGAGGCCACTTACAATGGATAACAGACATGACCCCGCTTGCCCCCAGCAGCGCTGGGGCCAACCTTGCTTTTGTTGCTTCACCTCGCTCGTTTGTCATTCCCCAATTTGCCCTCAACCGCTTAAGCCGCTCACAACTCACGATGGTGTGCATCAGTCAAGAAACGCCCGCTAGTGACTCGTGGTCATCGCCTAAGAAACCTGCCATCACTGCAACCTCTACTCGCACCCAGAAGAAGCCTTTACTGCCGGAACGTGAACATGGCGAAAGGAAATGTTCCGTGCTCTCGACCAGATCCTCGTCCTTGGCCTTGGACTCTTCATTCGAGACTGAGGTTGCCGTCGACCAAGTGCTGCTCGACATGGCCGACAACATGATCGGACGCAATGTCCCCTTCCAATCGCCCTTCGGTGTCAAGGCACAAGTCTACGCGGATTACACCGCTAGCGGCAAGTCGCTCGAGTGTATTGAGAAATTCATCCACGACCACGTCATGCCCACGTACGGCAACACGCACACCACCACGTCCGTCACGGGGCTGCAGACCACGTCCTTCCGAGAAGAGGCTCGTCGCATCATCGCCAACGCCGTCAACGCGCGCGAATCCAAAGACGTGGTGATCTTCGCCGGTCAGGGCTGCACCAGCGCCATCAACAAGCTCGTCACGGCGTTGGGGATCAACAAAGGTCGTCGTCGTCACCGTGCCAGCAAACGTCCCGTGATCTTCACGTGCCCATTCTCGCACCACTCGAACCTGTTGCCGTGGCGTGAAAGTCCGTGTGCCGACGAGGTGCAAATCCCAGAAGCGGAGGGTGGTGGCCTTGATCTAGAGGAGTTGGAGCGTCAACTTCAACGTCACCAGAATCGTCCACTTAAGATCGGATCGTTCGCTGCGGCGTCCAACCTCACGGGCATGCTCATTGATGTGGACAAGGTGTCCAAGCTGCTCCACAAGTACGGTGCTCTGTCCTGCTGGGACTACGCTACCTGCGCCCCCTACGTCGACATCGACATGAACCCCAAGGACGACCCCCTTGCCTACAAGGACGCGGTGTTCTTCTCGGGCCACAAGTTTGTGGGTGGTCCAGGATCGCCTGGCGTGTTGGTGGTGAAGAAGAGTTTGATGAGCAATGAGGTGCCAACCATGCCCGGAGGTGGTACTGTTCTGTTCGTCACCGAGAAGGCCCACAGTTACCTCTCCAACAAGGTGGAGCGTGAAGAGGGAGGCACCCCCGATATCGTTGGGAGCATCCGTCTCGGTCTTGCCTTCCAGCTGAAGCAGCACGTGGGTCCCAAACACATCATGGACCTGGAACGGCAGCATGTCCACCACGTCCGTAAGTCCCTCGGTCGCAACAAGAACATTGTGCTGCTCGGCCGACAGACCGACGACGTTGACCAGCTCCCGATCTTCTCCATGATGATTCGCTTCGGCGACCGCTTCCTGCACCACAACTTCGTGTGCGCGTTGTTGAACGACATGTTCGGTGTTCAGGCGCGTGGTGGGTGCCAGTGTGCTGGCCCCTTCGGGTCACGGCTGCTCGGTCTCAGTCGCGACCACATTGTCGATTTGGGTCACGCGGTTGTCGCCAAGCACGAGATCCTAAAGCCGGGCGTCGCTCGCATGAGCTTCCCGTACTTCGCCGACGAAGGTGAGGTCGACTACGTGCTGGAGGCAGTGCATTTCGTGGCCAACCACGGCTGGAAATTCCTGCCGCAATACGACTTCAACTGCCGTACTGGCGTTTGGCGTCATGTTTCGCGAGCGGGGGAGGCTTCCCCGGACATGAAGCGCCTCTCGCAGATGCAGATCGACGATGTGGAGACCGTGCGCTCGTCGATGGCCGTAGAGCCCATTCGCGACCTAGCTACTCACCGTCGAGTGAACTTGGAGCAGGCAGCCAGGCTAGGACACCGCTCCATCCAAGAAGCTGCGTCCGCCGGTTTCCAGCAGAGTGAGAGGGTCGCGGACAGCTACGAGGGGCTCCGCTGGTTCGCGTATCCGAGCGAGGCCGTTGCGGCTTTCGAAGAGCTGGGTGGCAAGCCCCCGCTTACGGAGGAGGTCAGTGGCCCGTGCCAACCGCAGCGCTACTTCGACCCCGCTATCAACCACGTATGGGACGGCGTGCCGACCTTGGCCACGATGAAGCGCCACCGAGTGAAGATGATGGCGCGGATGCTGATCGCCCGTTGCATGCCAGGCCAGGGCTCGCCGTTTCTGATGGATATGACGCCAGTGACCGACTCGGAAGACGAGAGCGACAGCGATACCGGCAGCGAAGGCTATACCGAAAGCTCGCAGAAACACGTTTAGTATGTTTGAAAACCGAGGAGATGTTCGTAAGAAACCAACGTTTTCTCGTCGATAATAAATACCCAACTTTTATTTCCAAGCAATAAGAAGAACGATGGAGCGCTCTCGCTTCAAGAACGACGGGCTGGCGACGCGTACGTCAACATCGCAGGCGCCGGAGCGGATCTTGAGCCCGGACTTGGGCCAGTCGTCCGCCCACTTTGTAGCCAACGTCTCACCGGCTTTGCGTGTGTGCATGAGCGACTCGAAGGCGGCCTGAACTCCGTCTTCGTTTGTAGGCGGCTTCCATCCCGCCTTTTGCGGAGATGGAGTCGTCGCTTCAGCCGTCCTCCTCCACGCGTGCATCGATCGGGTGCGGTGGGTCGTAACCTGCTGCAACAAGTTGTACGCTTGCCAGCTCCAGCAACCACCGCTGCGCCGCGCCTCCAGCCTTCAGCTCTCGGAGACGTTGGACGCTCGTGCTGCATTCCGCTCGTGTGTTGCACTCCGGCCGTATTTGACGGTACCAACGCGCAGGGCCCTATGAGGTGTATTTGCTGGAAGGCATGTCGATGAGGTTCAACCACAACTTCGTGGTCGAGCACGGGTGGGGTGGGAAATGCTAATACCTCAGCACGTGATTCAGCAGCACCGTAACCTGGCGACATGTTTCGCGGGCAACGACACTGCTGCCTGACACGAAGCCCCGCATGGAAATTCATGTCAACGCAAGTCGGGACTATCCACGACCTCCCGGTGTGAGAGGAGCCTTGAGCAGGTCGCAATACACAATACACGCTCACTCCAGCATGTGGCCCTACCGGTATCGGACTTCCCGCAAAATTGTGGACCCAACCTCGTGTATCCGCGCGAGGTTGTTGAGACTTGCGAGGGCTTGTAGCGATCCGTGTCAGTCGTATAGCTCTCTTGACTCGGCCATCAACCACGTTCGGGACCAGGAGACGGCAGACACTATCAAAGGACGATGACTTGGTACAGTTAGTAAAATTTCGTAACCAAAGAGAGCGAGAAGCAAGTCCCGATTTCGTAGACCCCTCGCGAGGTATGGTTGACTTCTTGTGTGGAGGGCTCTTGCATGAAGCACCATTACACTCCTCAACTCGCGCAAATTTCGGCGGCCTGGTGGGTGCGTGGTGGTCCTCAACATGGATAGTTTTGGAGGGCTGCAGCCTTGCAGTCGCATTGCATTGTTGTGTTATCGCTGTTTTGCGGAGATCATAATACTTACTTGTATACATGTAGAGACACACGTTTGCCAGTGTCCTCATCTCGTGACCGATGTGCAGTACCGTAGAGACGGCGCCACCATCGTAGCAGCCTACCGAGATATTGATCAAACATATTGAGCTCCGCTCCTTTATCATTTTGACACATCTACGCTACGGCAAGTACGATAGCACTAAGAGGGCTGCATTCCCATCGGCATTGCGTTGTTATCACATCCGCGCTCGATTTTGGATCGCGCCGACGCCAACTCCGATCCTTAAGTAGTCGATGTGTGAGTAGCAAGGCAAGGCGTGTGTGCTGCACCAGGAGGCCCATTACTTCGACGTAACGTAGTTTGTGCGAGTTACGGCGACTTACCGCTGTTTGAAGCGGGCGCAATCCCTGCAGCGTTCCGACGCCTGACACCTGCAAGCGCACAACAAAATGAAATGGTTCGCCTTCCCGACCGACCCGACCGATCTCTTTCCGAATCCGCCAACTCGTTTCTTTGGCGAGTGGCCCGCCATAAAGCTGTGTTGCAGTGGAAAGCCTCCGTTGCGTTGACTGCAGCCGCGTGAGTGTGAACACCTACCTCATCCTGTGGTGCTTTCCATATGGCCCCCGCCTGACCTCGTTGCGTCGAGGAATAGTCCTCAAAGCTTTAACGCTCCTGTCGTTGTGCCTTGGCATTTCGTGGGGCCGGGGGTGCCCGAGTTGAGGTGGTCGAGCTCGAGCGCACACTTCTTCTACCGGATCCACCTGCTCAAATCCATCATGTTGATCCTCCGCCGTGCAGAGTTTGAAGGCTTGGTTGGTCTTTGCATGGTGTCGGGGCCTCGCCACGATGGCGACGCTATCCCAGTCGACGCTCCTACGCGAGAATAAAGCCGGCGTTCGTTGAGGCTCGCCTGACCGCAGCACATCGTCTCTGTGTGTGCCTCTGTGATGGCCGAGCGCTTGGCAAGTCCTCCTCTGCCTGGAAGCAGGCCGAAAGCGCGTGACTCGTCTCGTGCAGATAACAGCCTCACCGAACGGCAGGTAGCTCCATTTCCCAAAACCCCTTCGTGCACGTCTCCAGTAGCTAAGATGCCGCCCACCAGTAACGAGGATGCCACAGTTGCGACGTTGCCGACACCATGGGTCTCACAGGTTTTCCGCGTCTCGGAATCCGGAGAAGTCGGTCGCAGCTCGCTCATTCGAGACGTTCGTGAGAAGGAGAAGGCGTTGGCCGGTTCGGACAAGTCGCTGAGCATCGTTGGCTCCGACGTTGACCCGCTCGGGATGTCCACGACCTCGTTCGACTTTGAGGAGGAAGAAGAAGACACCGATACTGCCAACTCGTCCACGACTCGAGACAATAGCATCTGCGTGGACAACGAGATGGAGACCTGGGACGATGAGAGCGACGATCAACTGCTGCGCGGAATCGCGGACGACACAATTGGACGCAACGTGCCGTTCCAGTCTCCTTTCGGTGTGAAGGCGCAGTGTTATGCGGACTACACGGCCAGTGGCAAGTCGCTCGAGAGCATCGAGCAGTTCATGCGAAATAAGGTCATGCCCACGTACGGCAATACGCACACGACGACGTCCGTCACGGGGTTGCAAACCGCAGCATTCCGCGAGGAGGCCCGTCAAATTATTGCGCGCGCAGTCGGCGCTCGCGAGTCCAAGGACGTGGTGCTGTTCGCTGGTCAAGGTTGTACCAGTGCCATTGAGAAATTCATTTCAGCACTCGGGATCAACACTTCCAAGCGTCTGCGGCTCTCGTCCAAGCGCCCGGTGGTTTTCACGGGCCCGTTCGCGCACCACTCGAACTTGCTGCCGTGGCGTGAAAGTCTCGCTGCCGATATTGTCGAGATCCCTGAAGCAAAAGGTGGAGGTCTCGACCTTAAGGAACTAGAGCGGCAACTAAAACACTACGGCGGCCGCAAACTCAAGATCGGCACTTTCACTGCGGCTACAAACCTCACGGGTATGCTCACAGACGTCGACCAGGTATCCAGGTTGCTCCACAGACACGGAGCGTTGGCCTGCTGGGACTACGCTACCTGCGCGCCGTACGTTGAGATCAACATGAACCCGAGTGACCCGCTTGCTTACAAGGATGCCATCTTTTTCTCGGGCCATAAGTTCGTTGGTGGTCCTGGGTCTCCTGGTGTACTGGTTGTGAAGAAGAAATTCATGAATAACGAGGTGCCTACGATGCCTGGTGGTGGCACCGTTCTATACGTCACGGAAAAGGCTCACAGCTACTTGAAAGACACCGTGGAAAGAGAAGAAGGTGGCACCCCAGACATCCTCGGCAGTATTCGTCTCGGTCTTGCGTTCGCGCTCAAGCAGCGCGTAGGCACCAAGAAGATCATGGCGCAGGAACGTCGTCACGTGCAACGCGTGCGTGAATCGCTAGGCGAGAACAAGCACATTGTGCTGCTTGGTCGCCAAACAGACAACGTGGACCAACTCCCGGTCTTCTCGATGATGATGCGGTACGGCGACCGCTTCCTGCACCACAATTTCATCTGTGCGTTACTGAACGACCTTTTTGGTGTTCAAGCACGTGGAGGTTGCCAGTGTGCCGGCCCGTTCGGAGCTCGTCTACTCGGTGTCAGTAAAGAGCACACTATTGCTTTGGGCAATGCTTTCATGGAGAAGGACGAGGTCATAAAGCCGGGCGTTGTGCGCATGAGTTTCCCTTACTTCGTCGACGACGCCGAGGTCGAGTATATCCTGGATGCGGTAAACTTCGTGGCCGAGCACGGCTGGAAGTTCCTACCGCAATACGACTTTGACGTCCACTCGGGCACATGGCGACACACGTCCCGTGCAAAAGACAACCTCCCGACGAAAAACTGCTTGTCTGACCTCCAGTTCTTCAGTGACGGCACCAGCAGCTCCACCGCTCTTGACGAGCCAATTCGCAGTATTGCTTCTCACCGACGCGAGAACTTGGAGCAGGCTGCGCTCCAGGCCGACACTTGCATGAAGGAGTCCGCACTTCTCGATTCCTTTCCTGAGGGTAAAAGGGTGCCTAAGAATCACGAGTATCTACGCTGGTTCGTCTATCCGTACGAGGCCGTAGCCGACTACAAGAAGGACGGCGACATGGCTCCGCTGACCGACAAGATTACAGGTCCATGCCAACCGCATTTGTATCTGGAGGACGCGATGAACCATATTTGGGACGGCATGCCGTCCATGGCAAAGCTGAAGAGAAGTCGGATGGGACGATTGATGCTTCGCCATTATATGCCGACCCCTTGAACTACAATTGCAGGCGAGGAAGGACTGAGGTCTTGAAGCAAAAGACCAAAAGATAGGGAACCTGAATGGCGTGGTGCCGAAAGTGGTAGTAGTGTTAGCGAGGCGAGACGGTAGCAAGTCCCGTCGATGGAATATCCCGACGGTGGTTAGCACTTCGGTGTCATAGAACGTAATCATAGTTGTCGTAAGTCGGTCGAGTCGGTGCCAATGTACAAAATTTGTACTACAAACTATTGGGTTGGGGAGATGCAAGTTTGGAATTTACAGTTCCTACTTCCCTTCGCCTATCGTGACACGCGTTATTCGCTGAAGTCTACAGCCGTGCTCATTGCATTCACTCGAGGCGTGCACTTACTTGAGTGCAGCACAATCGATCTTCAGTGCTCCAGCATGTGTAAACAATGTTTACCCATGCAACTCGGAAAGCATGGACCATGCTTTCTTAGGTCGACACTTGAATGGTCCGTGATAGTATGCATATACCGTAACAAGAGCTTGGGGTGAGTAAATACACGTGTATTAGTGAAGATCAAAATTCCTTGGCGAACACGTGTGCGATTTGGCGAGCTCTTCAATGAAATCTTCATAGGATCATCGGATATGACAAGCCGTATTTCCCGTGAGTTGCTCTTGGCGTCAGCGGCGTTGCCTTGCAGTTGTTTCAGTTGAGGTCAGGCATACCGGAGCTCTTGGGCGTGTGGGTTTCGTTGATTGGGGTGGCATGAAGAGGTAGCAGCGCCGTACCACGTAGGCATTGCCGATTCAGGAGAGACCTCCGAAAAGGATCTTCTTGTGTTGACAATGGATCGGTGACCAAGCGAACGCGGGTTTTCGCGTCGCCACCTTGCAGGGCTCTAGGCTATCCAAGAAAGCCTCCAGGTAGAGTCGGTTGTGATCAGCACGTCGAGTATTGTCGGGACAAAGTGGATATGACACGGGGGCGCGGCAGCTCGTCGATCTCGCCGGGAATTTTGGAGTGCCCGCTCGAGGCGTCGAGCAGATTGCAGAGACTGCATATCGTCGTCGCGCGCGTGGTCGTAGCGTCCATCTCGGGTCCGAAGGGGCCACCATTGCAAGTGGGATCCACCGATAGTGTCCACAGCTGCGATGCGTGAATTCGCCGATACAACCTCTCGCCGCGCGTCCACCGACGTGTGCAGTAAACCGGTCAGCTCATACCCTGCATGTGCATGCACCAACAGCGCAGTAGCGCGGGAGCACGGAGGTCATCCAGCGGCGGTGACTCGGTGCAAGCCTGGCGTGCCGTGTTGCCTCGTCGCTGACAGAGGGACCCGGGGAGGACGCTGAATGATCAGGTTTCAGACATGGGCTTCCCGCCGTTGCAAGTTCCCACTCCGCCCCACCACTCGTCCAGCGGCCGAATTGATATCTTCGCATGCAGACCGCCAAGTTGGCCGCGGTAGGTCCAAGGAAAATGACCGTCCGCGAGCATGCTGCATCCGATATTCAGATGGCTGCAGTGCACCCATTGCTGCAGGTTGGTATGGGGATGATCTATCAGATGGTGTGCCGTGACAACGACTTGCGGAGTGAGCTGTGAGGCGCCCCGTTCTCGTCCTTGGTCACTCTGAGCAATGAACATCCTGCCCGCGATAAGACGAGGCTTGTCTAATGGACAAATCGACAACGGGTTGCAAAGGCAACTCTCGCCCCGTTTTATGCAGACCCGCCGTCAAACGTGACTCGACTGGCACTGCGCCGGGCCTTTTCTGCGGCGTTTGCAGCGGCTATAACGTCGTCGGCTGTGGGTTTGGACAGGCCGTCAAGCGGCCATGGCGTGCTCGAATCCACAACTCCAGAGCTCAACACTCCAGCGAGCGCGTTGCAGATCGGCTCCTATCTAGTCGAGACGCCCGACCTCTGCAGATACCCTTGTGAAAACATTTGGCAGCCCCGAGCAGGTCACTTCCGAAATTCACGCCAACCGTAGAGGTGGCAGTGATCCCCTCGCGTCCAGTGCTCGTTTCGCTCGCTTCGTCTGAGGGTATCCATGTTGCGCCAAAGCATTGACGAGAACGCCCTGCCGCGTCGCAGCCTGCTGGCCTCGCCACCGCCGGCCAAGGAGGAAGCCGAGGACAACAAGGACCTGCTATCCCCCAGCTCCGCCAACCCGCTCAACAGAACGGACACGTCCTCCATCGACCTGGAAGCGGAACGTCACGCCCAGCAACAGGAGCAACAACAACAACAACGGAACACCGACATCAACGATGACGATAACGATGACAAGCGCGACACCGCTTCGGAGACCTCGTTCAGCTCCGCCAGCATTTTTGAACCTCCGACGGCCGACGCGGACAATGAGACCGCCCTAGGCGTCACGAAGGAGGCCGACCGCCGCATGACTATGAGAACCTCCATCGCCACCGACGTGTCCTCGGTGGCTGGCGTCACTGTCGAGGAGGAGGACGAGGACGAGCTCGACGTGCAACTGCTGCACGATATCGCCGACAACATGATCGGCCGCAACGTGCCGTTCGAGACGCCGTTCGGCACCAAGGCCCAATGCTACGCCGACTACACGGCTAGCGGCAAGGCCATCGAGAGCATCGAGACGTTCATCCTCAACGAGGTCATGCCCACCTACGGCAACACGCACACCACCACCTCAGTCACTGGTCTCCAGACCACCTCCTTCCGCGAGGAAGCCCGCCAGATAATTGGCAAGGCTGTGAACGCCCGTCTCCACGGCACTGGAGCTCGGGACATCGTGCTCTTTACCGGTCAAGGGTGCACCAGCGCGATCAACAAATTCATTACTGCCCTCGGTCTCAACACGATGCGTCGCCACCATCGTCCGCACAAACGCCCGGTCATTTTCACGTGCCCCTTTTCGCACCACTCCAACTTGCTGCCGTGGCGTGAGCTGTACGCTGCTGACGTGGTCGAGATCCCTGAGGCCAAGGCCGGGGGCGTCGACCTGGAGGAGCTGGAGCGTCAACTCCAGAGCTACCGGAATCGCGATCTCAAGATCGGTACATTTGCAGCGGCCTCCAACCTCACGGGCATGCTGGCCGACGCAGACAAGGTGTCCAAGCTGCTCCACAAGTACGGTGCTCTGTCCTGCTGGGACTACGCTACCTGCGCCCCCTACGTCGACATCGACATGAACCCCAAGGACGACCCCCTTGCCTACAAGGACGCGGTGTTCTTCTCGGGCCACAAGTTTGTGGGTGGTCCAGGATCGCCTGGCGTGTTGGTGGTGAAGAAGAGTTTGATGAGCAATGAGGTGCCAACCATGCCCGGAGGTGGTACTGTTCTGTTCGTCACCGAGAAGGCCCACAGTTACCTCTCCAACAAGGTGGAGCGTGAAGAGGGAGGCACCCCCGATATCGTTGGGAGCATCCGTCTCGGTCTCGCTTTCGAGCTCAAACGGCGTGTGGGTCCCAAACACATCATGGACCTCGAGCGCCAACACGTGCGTCATGTCCGCGAGGTACTAGGCCGCAACGACCACATTGTTCTCCTCGGCCATGACAACATTGATCAACTACCTATCTTCTCGTTCCTCGTTCGCTTCGGCGACCGCTTCCTGCACCACAACTTCGTGTGTGCTCTGCTGAATGACCTGTTCGGCATCCAGGCCCGCGGTGGGTGCCAGTGTGCTGGCCCCTTCGGGGCTCGTCTTCTTGGTCTCAGCCGTGAGCACATCACTGCTCTCGGCTACGCCGTTGTCGCCAAGGACGAGGTGCTCAAACCGGGCGTTTCTCGCATGAGCTTCCCGTATTTCGCTGACGCCGCCGAGGTGGAGTACATCCTGGAGGCGGTGAACTTTGTGGCTGACCACGGCTGGAAGCTCCTGCCCCAGTACGAGTACGACAGTCATAACGGTGCGTGGCGCCACGTTTCGCGTGCCGCTGCCCCCTTCCCGGCCAAGAAGTTCCTCGCAAGCATGCAGCTCGACGACGTGGAAACGGTGCGGCAGTCGGTGTGTGTCGCTCCCCTCCGCAGCATTGCTGCCCACCGCCGCGAGAACTTAGAGCAAGCCGCTGTTCTGGCAGAAGCTTGCATCGTGGAGGCCGCTTCGGTCGAGGAGCTCCCTGAGGGTCAAAAACTTGTGCCTAGCCACGAGTGGCTGCGCTGGTTCGTGTACCCGCACGAGGCCGTTGCCGCCTACAAGGAGAAGGGCGTGAAGCCGATGCTCACAGAGAAGATCGAGGGCCCGTGCCAACCGCAGCGTTACCTGGATGGCTCCGTCCACAAGATATGGGAGGGCGTGCCATCCCTGGGCACAATGAAGCGGAGTCTCATGGGACGGTTTGTGCTCAAGGTATTCATGCAGGCTGAGTTGGAGGCCATGAAGGACAAGAGGACAGACGTCGAGAAAAGCGTGCTGAAGGAGGAAGAAGCCATGTGCGTCGTCTTCGGCGGCTCGGGCAAGTGTCAATAAGGGGAGAGCGAGTTGAGGTAGGGGCGATCGGAGGTCCGCCATGAGCAACTATATGCACTAGAACGTGGCAGCCTCTTGTTTTATAGCGTACAATCATGATGAAAATGTAGCTCATTGGTATTAGAGCCTTATCCTTGGTTGTTTGACAAGCATTGTTGCAAAGATCGTGTACCCATGCCAACTTCAAGCACAGCTTGGTGCCAATCCCACGTGGCGTGATCATCAGCCATCAGGTTGCAGTCGGTTCCTGATGTTCGCCGCCACCCGTGAGGCACAAGACAGTGTGGCAGCAATCTCGAGGATGGTCTGCACTAAGGTTAAGATATGAAGACGACCCGATACTCTCTACAGATAAACTCGAGAGGACTTACGAAGCCGAAGTTATTAGAGACAAACCGGGGTCAGCGCTCTCTACGGAAGAAACCCAAGGTGGGTATCGGAGACAAATGAGTTACGTCGAAGTATTTTCTCGTAGAGAAAACCAGGCTCTCTACAGATAACTCTAGGACGATCAGCACCGAAAACTCAACCCGGCACAACACGAACTTGTAGCGACAAACACGAGCTCTCTACTACATGGAGTGATCGTGGTGTCAAATAGAGCAAATAGAATCAAGTTGCCAAGTCTTTAGACGTTTTCTACAGAGGGGAATGGGTATATACAATAGAGATTATCGATTATCGAAGCTAGTGATCGTTACGGGTGCAAGTTCAAATGGAATCAAGTTCTCTTGCTTGTGCTGCACTGTTGAGTCATGTCATCTCGAGGCGATAGCACCGCACCTTGAGATTGACTTCACGTCGGTGACTGGCACCGTACTTAGATGCCTCATTCGAGTTGTTGTGCAGAGAGTATCAGGATACAGTTTATCTGTTATTATCTTATAGCTCTTAGAGGTGAAATGTCTCTGTAGAGAGTACCAACGCCTAATCTAGTGCAGTAACTTATCCTTAGTGCCGACAGCAATGTGAACCTGCTCGTAGCATTCACTGTCAAATTCCGCACATCCCGGTCTTTAAAAACGATCCGTGACTGTCCGTCCGTCCGCGCCACCTTGCAGCAAAATTTTCATTGGTTAAAAATCGGTTTTCACATAAGTACGATGTCCGACTCTTTTGAACGCGTCATTTCGGAAAGCGCGTGGACGGCGAAAGGACACGAAGGTGAACAGTTAACGGCGGCGACAAGGACTGCGTGGCTTCATGCATGCATGTATTAATTAATATTACGTTCTGTTCAACTATCTTTTGCTCGGCCACCCCTCTAGCTCTTCGGAGTCCGACGCTGAGGCGCCCATGTTCGCCCGCCAGCGGCATGGGAAGTCTCATAACGAATCCGAGGTAAGGGGCAGCATAAACGGCGATAAAAGCCGGAATTGCTGGGCTGTCTGCTCCTCCCCGGACCCAGTCGTCGGTACCAATGGTATGTGGGACCCGGCGCATTCGGTAGTAATACCGGGTGCGCCTCCGAGTCCGTGGCCGGGCACAGTGCGACCACCCTTAGGGTGAAGGAGCCCCCCGTTGCTCACCGTGCCGGTATAGGCGGTTAGCTTTATAGGTTAAATGATAGGTAATAGGTTAACCTCACTTGCGCCGCCGCTGGTAATACGAAGGCGGAGGCCTGAACTACTGCGCTACGAGGCACTGGGGGATGAGTCTTGCTCTCAGCCGAGAGCCTCCGATAACCGCACTGTCACATAAGATATTCCATTAGGAAGGTATTTAGAGGGACACTTGGAATTCGATTTCCACCAATGACAGCACGTCTGATAGGCCAACCCCGTCAGTATACGCTCTTTAGCCCTAATCTCATTAGCACATTTTCTTATTTTTCTTATATATAGACTTTAGTACTAAATTAGCAGCTCCACGCTCCGTGTTTTATGCTTAGGAGCTGATACTTGACTGAGTTGTCAGCCACGGCATCCCAAAACCGTCGTCAATACCGACAGCCACACATACAGCATTTTACTAAAAAAAAAAAAAATTGCTGGTGGCTTAAATACGAAATCTTAAAGTAACTTGAATTGTTATCGTGTGATCCACGGTAACAATTGAGGGTTTACTTAAAAATAAAAAAGCTAGGACCTGGAAACCTGATTTGTGTACCGTGTAGCCCATGGTACATGGAGGATGGTGGATGCCTAGAGAAGCAAGACTTGATCGGTCAACCGTGTTACCCACGGTTGATAGAGGAAAGCAGATGCTTCGTCGGTTCGTAACGGCGTGCGGGGAAACAAAAAAAAACACGACATAAAAAGAAGCATATTAAAAGAGGCTGTACAATTCAGTACTGTGGTTTATTTAAGATACTAGGGATTTAGCTATTGATTTTGGGGGGGAAAGCAAACACTGACGGAAGAAGCTTTAAGATGTAATTGATTTAGTAGAGGTTTATGTCTGAGGTCCTCTTTAAGCGTTCCACTCGATCTTTGGCCAATCGACGAATTCTAAAAGACTATGGTATTACGTGGATATTTCGTGGAAACATAGTGGAACCGATGGGACGAAAACGGAAGTATAACACGGTAGCGGACATTGAAGATGCATTTCGCGCGCCGGAAGGACATGAATCGGAGCCAGGCCGCAAGCGGAGGGCCAGGAACAGAAAAGCGGCTTTGAATCGACTAAGTAAACGTGAAGAGGCTGCCTTGACGGCAGCACTAGAGTCTACGAATATTAAGGATGGCGATGACTCTGTAGCGGTGACGGAAATGGTTAGCGAGGCGCTGGCGTCTGTGGATGCTTTGGCGACGCAGAGTATAGCGCCTGTTGAATTAAATGGTGCTGTCTCGGAAGCAACGACGGAAGTTAGTTAGTTAGTGGTGCAGCGGCAAGTGTTTTGGTACAGCAGGAAGTACCGACTGATCAGGTGAATTCTGCAGCTGATATCCGGACTGATTCAGCACCAGTCCGGGTTCGTCGCCCCCGTCAAAGAGCTAATATGAGTGCCTCCCAGTTAGCAAAGTTCGGAGAAAAGACCGGGAACGAAAAGCAGCGAGTCGGAGCCAGATGACCGGCCAACAAAGACGCGTTGAACAAGGGCGTAATAGCGCTGCCAGAGCATTACAGCGACTGCAACTGAGTGAGGGTGAGCGACAAGCAATTCAGGATCGTAATACCGTTGCGCGAGCCTCCCAACGAGAGGACATGAGCCAGGAAGAACAGCAAATTGTTCAGGAACGAGACACAACCGCTCGAGCTGTAGCACGGAGCCAAATGACGGGAGAGGAGTTCTTGCTACAGCGTGAGGCACGGCGGTTTCGGAATCGATCCCGTAAGTATGATAAGGTTTACGGAAATCATGAAGATTTTAGTCCCAGCGTTATTCGCGGGAAGGGCACGTTGGGGAGACGCCACTATTTCTCGCGCTTCAGGAATAATCGGGCTGGCGATGAGCGTCAATGTGTGCATTGCAAGGCGTGGAAGTTTCCTGGGGAAACGGACAAATGCTGTTGCAGAGAAGGGAGAGTTCAATTGCTTCCGCGCCAGGAGGCACCGGAGAAACTGCGAAGGCTATTCGAGAAACCCGACTTCATGAAGACCATCCGTGCATACAACAACGTGTTTGCGTTTACGTCGATGGGGGCATCTCGCTCGAAGCCCCTTCAAGTTGATGAAAATGTGACGCGTGGCGGTGTTTACAACTTTCGAGTGATGGGGACAGTTTGTCATCGGATGGGTTCTCTTCTTCCGCCTCCAGACGCGAATCCTAAGTTCGCTCAGATCTACATAAATGACCCGGACAGCGCTGTACATGTGGAAAGCCGCATTCGCATGACCGATGGCTTGAACCCAGAGTTTGTCAGTGTCATTGATGCGACGATGGAGGAACACAATCTGTATGCACAGCAGTTTCTCCACGCAAGGGAAATTCTAATTGAACGGAGTAAATCTGCACTGGAAGAAGCAAGAGTTGAACGAGAGAGGCGTCGTGAAGAAGAAGGAAAGCAAGAAGAAGATATGCATGAACCCCTCATAGACCCAGAGGTAGATTGTGCTCTTCGTCTTCGCGTAGATCGTGGCAGCAACCCCGGAACACATAACACGCCAACTGCTTCGGAGGTTGCCGCAATTATTATCGACGCTAACGCATCCGAACCTCGCGACTTAGTCCTCTACACCAGACGAGGTGGTTTCAATTGTATTTACGAAACCGACCCATCTTACGATCCTTTACAGTATCCTCTTTTACACCCCTACGGCGAGAAGGGCTGGACGTACAAAATATCTTATGGTGGCGACGAAAACAGTGACGACAACGGGGAAGAAGACGAGGGCAGTTGGCACGACGAGAGGAAGCAACAAGACCGCGACATGGAAGAAGAACTGGACGGGTGGGGGTACGTAGTGCGATTTGAAGATGGCACCGAAGAGCGGCGTAAAACGACAATGTCGTTGCCTGAATTTGTGGCATATCTGCTGTATGACCGGACTGGAAGTCATTCGCTTTTACTACTCGGTGGTAGATTAACCCAGCAGTATTGCGTGGATCAGTGGGCGAAAGTGGAACAAGAACGACTTCGCTACATCGAAAAAAAATCAACTCGAGTTCAGACTCGAATCTATACAAGGCCTTACGGACGTGTACAGGAACGAAAGCACCGAAGCACAACGCAATGCTGATCTTCACGATTTAGCGCATAATGGAACGAATTCGACATCTACTCTACCACCCCAAAACGAATCCGGGAATGCTGGTGATATAGAGGCAAGTAACGTTGGTCGTCGGTTAATTCTACCGCCTTCGTTTACCGGAGGGCCGTGCTACATGTATCAAAGGTTTCAAGATGCCATGGCTATTGTACGTGAGCTTGGAGCTCCAAATCTTTTCATTACAATGACGTGCAACCCGAATTGGTTGGAGATCAAGGAAAATTTACAATCGGGTCAAACTGCATCGGACAGACCGGATATCATGGCTCGAGTGTTTATGCAGAGATTGAAAGGTATGTGCAAGGATCTGGACGAAGGAGTGTTGGGAATACAAACGGCGCGGATTCATGTTGTTGAATACCAAAAACGAGGGTTGCCCCACGCGCACATATTGATGATACTGAGACCTGAAGACAAGCCGGTCACGTCTGAAGATATAGATCGATTGGTTTCCGCAGAGTTGGCCGATCCGGACAAACACCCGGAGCTTTACGAGACGGTGTTTTCCTGTATGATGCATGGTCCATGTGGGGACCAAAACAAGACCTGTCCGTGCATGAAAAATGGGAAGTGCTCGAAAAATTCCCGAAACCTTTTGCAGAGGAAACGACGATGGTCGCGGATAAATGTCCAGTGTACAGACGACGTCGACGTCCGTCCGGGCGTTTGGTGCGTGGGAATAAGGTGTGGGATAATGCTACTATCAACCAATGGGTGGTTCCGTACAATCCTTATCTGTCTCAAAAGTACAACTGTCATATCAACGTGGAGGTGTGCGCAACGAGCGAAGCGATCAAGTACATTTACAAATACGTGTACAAAGGAGCGGATATGACCACAATTACCATTGGAGGCCAAGTCGGCGAGCATTCTCTCAATGAGATCTTACAGTATTTGTTGGCGAGGTACATATCTCCAGTTGAAGCATGTATGCGGCTTTTTAGACATCCGACGCAAGGATCTACGCACAACGTGGTCAAGCTGGCCATTCATTTGCCTGGACAGAGTTCTGCTGTGTATCGAGCGAGCGCAACGAACCAGCAAATTCGACAACTCATTCGTAGAGGTGACATGACGCCATTGACGGCATTTTTCTCGCTGTGCCTTATGGAGCCTGAAGTAGCGGGGGAAATGTTATACAAGGACCTACCTTCGGTTTACAGATGGGACAAGAAGAAAAAGTGGTGGATATCCTACAAGAAGTACGTGCCTTCCATTGGCCGCATGGTTCACATGTCTCCCCAAGACCCAGAGCGGTTTTATTTGCGCCTTCTGCTGTGGTACAGACGTGGACCAACGTCTTTTGAAGATCTAAGAACTATTGACGGGATCATGTACAGAACCTTTCATGAGGCTGCACTGACCGCTGGATATTTAGACAACGACCATGAATGGGAAGAATGCCTGGCTGAAGCGGCGCACGAGCGAATGCCTTACCAACTCCGTCAGCTTTTTGCAATTGTTTTAGTGTATTCTCTACCGAGTAGTCCTATGGGGTTGTGGGAATGTTTTAAGCACGACCTAAGCCAAGATTTTCAAAGAAATCTTGGTGCCGACATGGATGACCCGCGCGTGGAGTACAGAACGCTCCAAAGCGTGGATAAGATTCTTCGCGCTAACGGGAAAATGTTAGCCAATTATGCACTTCCTCTGCTCGAGAACTACGACCAAGATGCTGTGGATGAACATCTCGGAGGAGATTTGGTTTGTCAAGAACTCAACGCGTATCCATTGGAACAATTGGAGAGTACAACTGCGGTTGTAGACAAGTTGAATGAAAACCAAAGGGATATTTTTGACCAAGTGATGGGCGCAGTACAGTCTCCCCAAGTCGGCCGGAAACTAATTTTTATTGACGGACCAGGGGGTACCGGTAAATTCTTCTTGCTCGAACAAATCCTTGCCAGGGTACGTCTGAATGGGAGGGTTGTTGTGGCAGTTGCATCCAGTGGAATTTCAGCAACATTGCTGACAGGGGGTCATATGGCGCATTCTGCATTTCGGATTCCACTGAAACTAGACGACCATTCGACGTGTAATATTCCGAAACAGAGCCAGAAAGCAGAATTGATACGCCGGGCCAGTTTGATTATTTGGGATGAGGCACCGATGATGCATCGAGCGTGTTTTGAAGCTGTCGACCGAACTTTTCGCGACATCATGAACAATGAAGTCGAGCCGTTTGGGGGGAAGGTTATGGTTTTCAGTGGTGACCATCGTCAAATCCTACCGGTTTTAAAGGATGCTACCAGGGCTGAAACGCTAAAGGTGTGTTTTAAAGCGTCTCCCTTATGGCAGCACCTCCGCCAGGTGCGTTTGATAAAGAATATGCGTGTGAAAACGGCGCTTGATCCAGATGATGCTGCGGAGTTAGCCGAATTTTCGGAGTTCTTACTTCAAATTGGAGAGGTCGCTATCCGGTGAATCGTGACATTGACGACAACGACATCTGTATCCCGCAGAGCATGTGCGTTACTCCAGTCTCCATTGGTGCCTCGACTTCTAATCAAGATTCCTCTGATGAGGATTCAGAGTACGAAGCTCCGAATTTCAATTTGCTTCCACCATTGGATCCTGAAGGTGAACGCGAATCGGGCGAGCCTGAAGATGATCAGCGCACTCGCAGTGTCAACGCACTGATTGATGCGATTTACCCCGGGGTGGGTGATCCTGACTTGCCAGATCAGTACTTTGTGGGTCGTGCAATTTTGGCGCCAACCAATGCAAGTGTTCGTCGGATCAACGAAATGGTAGCTGAGCGATTGTCTGGAGAGACACGAGAATATCTCTCCAACGACAGCCTCGACGGTCCCGGAGATCAGAACCTATTCGAGACTGAGGTTTTGAACTCACTCAATTTCTCAGGAATGCCCCCTCACAAGATGGTTCTCGAAGTTAGCACTCCTACCATTATGATTCGGAATCTAAATAGCGACGAAGGTTTGTGCAACGGAACACGTCTGCGAGTGGTATCTTTGCGAGAGAAATGCATTGACGCGACTATAATGTCTGGCCCTCGACGTGGACAACGCGTGTTTATCCCGCGTATCGTGTTTCTGAGCGATGACGAGGATAAAGAATTTCCGTTTACCCTGCGACGCAAGCAGTTCCCGGTAGTACCAGCGTTTGCGATGACGATTAACAAGGCGCAAGGTCAGTCAATTCACCACGTAGGTATCTACCTGGAATCACCTGTGTTCGCACACGGACAACTATACGTTGCCATATCTCGAGTAACATCCAGAAAGGCGATCAAGATAGCCATTGGTCCGAGAGAATTTGACGACGGCGCGACGCACACCAAAAACATTGTGTACAGAGAGATTCTCCAGTAGATAACACTGTAATACACGTGATTTAGCAACAAATTATTCCTTTTCTGCTGAATATTATCTAAATGATGATTTTACTAATTTTACCTAACTAATGCTACGATTTAGCTTAGTCGTATTTATAAGCCCACGCGCCCGCGCAGCGGGCGCCACGAGCGCTAGTATTTTAAGGTATGATCACGCGAGAACAACCGGCTAGAGGTGATCAAGCTTTTAGAGAGAAAGAGAGACAGGCCGAAATTGGCGCGTTCTAATGAGGACAACATATTAGAGGCGACCAGGGCTTGTACTCTCTAAGGAGAAACTTGAGAGCTGTCAGCGCTCATTTAAATACTGTACAGACAAACCAGGATTGCAACACTGCCTACGGTAATTAGTCTGTCTGAGACTATTTTATGTGTAAGGGATTTTGACTTCGTTACACTAAATAGTCTAAGTTAGACTAATTATGTACTGAGACTATTTATAAATCCAAAAATAGTCTTGGTGTCAATGGATGCTGGCGGATTCGAACCCTCAACACGACACTTAGAGCTCAACTGCACAAACGGCTGAGCCATATTACATCTAACATTTTGACCTCACCAAACTAAAATCTATGGTTAACATTTACGTCTTCTTGCCCACTATTTCTGAATTTGCCTTCACAGGCTCTCCATCGAAGTGCACACGGTGTTTCTGGATGATATCTTGGAGATGAGGGTAAAGCTGAGTAACAGACCACGTACCATCAATACCAAGTGACAACCCGCACCGAATCATCGCCTTACGGGCGTAAGACATCCCATTTTTGTCTTTTTGGAGGTTGACAGCTTTGACAGCGTCGGCAGCAAGTTGAAGGAAGAACTTTTTCCCTGGGTTTTGAAGTTTTCCGGACCACGAGCCGTCCTTCCTGATCTTGTTTTGTCAGCACTCGTTCTTTATCAATTCCATCTTCTTCTCGTTCCGCTTGACTTTCCAGGCATCCTTTATCTTTGAAGTTACAAAAGAGTCCGCTGGCTGGCATAGATCCGTAGCGTTGGGTAGAAAAAACTTGAGGTCGGATTTGATAACATTAAGCTCAACGCGACACTCGTCCGCCGCGAGATGACCTGAGCAGTTGTCGAGGTAAATGGTTTTCGTACACCCTCGGGGGTCTGCACGTGTCGCTCGTCTCTCTTTTAGATATTCTCGGAACAGCTTTTGCGTCATCCATCCTTTCTTGCTCGAGCGATAGCATACACCAGGAGTTTGATCTGGAACTCCATGGATAGGATAGTTCCCCTCAGAGTTCATAAAAATCATCATTGGGGGTGAATCCGCGCGCTTGGTCCTCCTGACAGCCGAACCACCATGGTCATTCCTTCGCCGCCCGACACCACATCAGCATACTTGACAACAGTGTCCCCGGAAAATCCGAGCGTCTTGCCGTTATCGAAATCCACAACAAAGTGAGTTTCATCGATGTTCTCGATGGCGTTTTCGTCGAGCGATCCGTCTGCAAAACCACGCTGCAATTCACCGAGGTGAAATGCCACCTCTCTCAATGTGCAAAACTTTTGCCTCGCTGAGCTGCTTTTTACCAGTTTGAGTTCTGAGTACAATCTGATGCGCTTCCATGAAGGATTGAATCCACCGCGGCGTGACCTTGTAAATAATCAGCGCACCTTTAGAGTCGACGCTTCTGGAATTGTAGGGCACAGTGCTTTCTCTGATGATGGCTTTAGCAAGTTGCAGTAACAGCGCGGGCTCAAACTTCACGCCAAGTTTGCGAGGTCAGTCAAACTCGTCTAACAACAGAGGATATAGCCAATCTACCCAAGCACTTCTGGGCCTCTCGCGGCCCCCAAGTACTTTAGTGCTCACGCGACGTCTTCCACCCCGCCGACGTGCTGAAACTGCAACTGCACCGCGCTCAGCTCCCAAAATGCGCTGCCGTTTCTTCCGCCAATCCAAAGCCTTAGCCAAGTTGGCGCCTCGTGTAGCAGAGTTGAAGATCATAGGAAATGTGTTAACAGCTTGAGCGAACATGCCTTCTCTCCCGTTGGCTGCCTCATGCTTCTCCATCCAGCGGACAACCTTTCGGCGATGGGCGAGGCTGCTCACATTCTGTGTGCGCCGGGCAGAAGGTCGTGGCCCTGGTGACGGTTGTGAATCTTCGAGCTGAAGACTGGAGTCGCTATCACATTGCTCGACGTAGACCTCCAACGCGGTGGCGTCAGTCGCTTCGGTGGTTACCGGTACAGTCTCTCCAGCTTGGTCACATTTTGGACAGATGGTAGGCTGTGCGAAGCCTTCGTTTCCAGTCGGACGCACGCAGACGATGTGCATGTTGCATGAGCAACTAGGACACTGGTGAACAGAACCAACAGGCTCGCCACATCCTCCACACGGCGAAGTAGACTTGGTAGTTGGCATCGGCGGTTTGCTAAAGCGAAAGTGGCAACGTCAAAGCAAAAAAACTCGCGGGCTTCCAGCACGCAGCATCCAACCAAGCCCTTCACCCCTACCACAGAAGCGGAGGTACCATCAGACACGTCGTGCCAATAAGATTGTGGTTCTATATCTGCTTGCAGTTGGTCGGCACTTCGAGAACCATATACAGCAAAGCAATTGCTTTGGGGGGGGAATCTGCAATGGGTGACTCGAACCGAACCCAGTCGTGTTGATCAGCAAAGTGCACTCTTACCCGGACGGCTCAGGTGAGACTAATTTTGAACTTGAAGTGGTCAGACTAATTTTGAATGTTAACAATATGCTTAAACCAGAAATAGTCCAACTTAGACTATTTACGAACATAGACTAACTACCGTAGACAGTGCACTCTCTGCAGCTAAATTCGAGCTGCTATCACAAACAGAAAGGTATTGGAGATGGTAGAAAATCGAGACGGACTCAGTTATTAGAGGCAAACGAGCTCTCTACAGAGAAACAGCACAGTTGAAATGGATTCAAGCTCAAGTGGTGTCAAGTTCTCTTATACTGGACTGCTGAGTCATGGAGTGGCGAAATGCTAGCCGTGCCGCCTGGGATTGACTTAACGTTGGTGAGCGGCACCGGAGCCTTCTCTAAAACAAATGTTTACAGCACCTCTGGTCAGATCTCGAAAATATGTACAGCATCGACAGGGAAAGTCGCAGGTCAGCTCAAAGGCTGAGTTGGCCTAGAGACAAACAGAGCTGGTATTTTACAAATTCAAGAAGGAGCTCTATACAGTACAGAGAAAACAATGACGAAGTTAAGGGATCAAACTCTCTTCTTCGCATGGCGAAACGCCACGTTGAGCATGGTGTCAGCACTTCTACCTCGAGAGAGATGCTGGTGTATACTAAATCAGCACTCTCTCTCGAGATTGGCTTGATAGCGGAAGGGCTAACGTCACGTTAAGTCGGTGAACGACACCTCTCCGAATTTTGTTTGTTTCGAGCATGCGCAGTTCTATTGACTCATGCTCTCTCATCGAAGGTACGTGTTGGATTATGATTTTGCACGCCCTGATTAATTTTTCCGATGGAGCGCTGCAAATTGGCGATCTAACCTGTGTAGTTGAAGTCACTACAATGAAAAACGATAGCATTCCTTCTGAGCCTCGGTCAACCGGGTGCACGTTGGTGAAGGCATTGCGATGACAGCCGACAGAGCGAGCATGAAAAGCTTTACTTTCGCGCATGCATATTTACATAATTGCTGCACTCCAACACGGCCACGCGTTCTGAAGGTTCGCTTTGAAGTTTGCGTCGATGAATGGGACCTTGGCGTTCTCTCCGAAGTCGGTATTGCTCAAAGCGGCACGGGCCTCGTCAATTAGCTGTTCCCACATAATGAGGTCCTGAAATTCGCCGTCCAGGTCGTGTCCACCGTATGGAAGCCGTGGTTGTTGGGGTCGGCGAGACAATTGATCATGCATGTCGTGCCGTCGAGTCCATCGGGATGGAGTAGGCGTGTACTTGGCGTATGTTGTGACGTACGACGAGGGCGACACGCCGATCATGGTCGGCCTCTCGACTGCAGGGTTGTCGAGCCACACCACGATGTTGACCCAGTCGTGGCGCTGGCCCTTCGTGAAGATCGACGAGGGCTTATATCAATACCAAGCGTACATGATGGTCGCTGTACCAAGGCGCCGGTTGTGCGAATGGCTGCACTTTGTCATGGTCAATGGCGACGGCCTCGACAGCCCCGAGAGCAGAAGCGGCGAAGAGAAGCAGCGTGCGGATGTTCATTGTCGTGTTCTTGAGTCGATTCGGAACCATGTGCTGATGGAGGAGACTCGATCATGGTGACCGACGCCAACCGCATGAGAAAAGATTTCGTTTTCATACGTGGGCCAGGTAAACTCTACGAGGCAGCAACACCATCCTTCTCGAGATCACCATGGCGGGAGCTCTGTCCACAACTGAGTGGATCACTGATAGACTTTCCATTGCATTTATTTATTTATAATATTATATATTCGTTTTTTTATATCGCGATTTTCGAAATCCCCGAATATACAGTCTTTCCTACCGACTGTGCGCTAGCGCTACAAAAGCAAGTTCAATTCGCGCATTGCCAGTCAAACCGCATTATACTACCACATGATGGCGCTGCAGGACGAGGCCGAGTCTGCGCGCTTCTTCTGCGAGGAGCTGGAGGAGGATCTCTCTGTTCAGGTGCAGGAGCAGCTCCAGCCTCCGTCCGACGCCGCGTCCTCTGCATCCGGCCAGCAGCAACTCTCCGCGTCCGCGCAACAGGCCGTGGACCTCATCGCCCGCAACGTCGTGGGCCGCCAGACGCTGTTCGAGTCCCCGTTCGGCCAGCGCGCCTTGTGCTACGCGGACTTTACAGCCAGCAGCAAACCGCTGCAGTTCGTGGAGGAATACCTGAACCGAGAGGTCATGCCGCTCTACGGCAACACTCACACGACCACGTCCGTCACGGGGCTGCAGACCACGTGCTTCCGACACGAGGCCAGGCAGACTGTGGCGCAGGCCGTCAATGCAAAAATCACAGGGCGTGGGGCAGAGGACTGTGTGCTGTTCACAGGACAGGGAAGCACCAGCGCCGTCATCAAACTGGTGCAGGCGCTCGGACTGAGCGTCAAGGCCAGCAACGACCAGCGGCCCATCGTGTTCGTCGGCCCTTTTGAGCACCACTCGAACCTGCTGCCGTGGCGTGAAAGCGCGGCGGAGGTCGTGACGATCCCCGAGAATGAACAGGGGCTGATGGACTTGAAGGCGCTAAAGTCGCAGCTGCTGGCCTACGCGGATCGGCCGCTCAAGGTCGGAGCTTTCTCGGCCGCGTCCAACTTGACTGGAGTTTTGACGGACGTGGACGCTGTGTCGGCGCTGCTGCATCAGCACGGCGCCTTGGCCTGCTGGGACTACGCCACCTGTGCACCCTACGTGAACATTGACATGAACCCAGTGGTGACGGACGAGAAGCGCCGTCCCTTTGTTTACAAGGACGCCGTGTTCATCTCAGGCCACAAATTTATTGGCGGACCTGGCTCTCCCGGTGTGCTGGTTGTCAAGAAGCGTCTGCTGACGAATGCTGTGCCCACGGCCCCTGGAGGCGGCACCGTGTTTTTCGTCACGGAGAATGACCACCGCTATCTATCGAACCGCGCTGAGCGGGAGGAAGGAGGCACCCCCGATATCCTGGGCAGCATCCGCTTGGGACTTGCGCTCGAGCTCAAGCAGCGCGTGGGGACCAAGAACATCATGGCTCTGGAACGGTGCAATGTGCTGCGTGTTCGCGAGTCACTGCAGCAAAACGACAATATCGTGCTTCTGGGACGTCAAGACACCGACGTGGAGCAAATTCCCGTGTTTTCGTTCCTTGTGCGTTTTGGAGATCGCTTCTTGCACTACAACTTTGTTTGCGCTCTGTTGAACGACCTCTTCGGCATTCAAACGCGTGGCGGCTGCCAGTGTGCTGGCCCGTACGCGACTCGACTGCTAGGACTTGCTCGTCGTGACGTTTTGGCGCTCGAAAGTGCTCTTATCGAGAAGAAGGAGATGCTGCGTCCTGGATTCACACGCATGAGTTTCCCCTACTTCATGACCTCGGCAGAGCTCGAGTACATACTGGCAGCTGTAAATTTCGTGGCTACTGATGGCTGGAAATTCCTGCCGCAGTACAAGTTTAACCACAAAAGCGGCGTGTGGAAGCACTGGACTCGTTTTACCAAGTTCCCAGACCGCAAGTGGATCTCTCACTTTGCCACGGCGTTGGAAGAGAAGACCCGCTCCAAGTGCCTTGATAACGACGAGGAAAAGCTGGCTGCTCACCGCGCAGAAAACTTGGCGGAGGCGCGTCGACTGGCAAATGGGGTGAATGGAAAAAGTGTTCCTTCTCAGGTAGTTGCAGCTTCTGCTGCACAAATGCTGGAGGAGGCGGACGACGAGGCACTCCGGTGGTTCGTGTATCCTTCGGAGGCCGTGGAAGCACTTAAGAAGGGAGAGAATCCTGTCGTGACAGAAACTATCCGTGGCCCCTACCAACCTGCACGTTACCAAACTGGGGAATTAAAGGGCCAGTGGAAAGATGCATCCACACCCGGCACTGCTTCTGCCCCTGTCTGCGGACTTCCGATGTGTTGCCCCGTTCCATCGGCACCGGCGTCTACAAACGGTACCATCAACCACTCGAAGACTTTTGTTGATACTAATGGTCGTGAGAAGGGAGGCAAGTACCCGCTTCGCTCGACGAATGGTACTGATGGCGTTGAGACGTCGACTACTACGCAGACCAATGACAACTGTAGCACCGGCAACTGCAATACTGGTCGATGTGGAGTGCGTCCTGCTCCGACGTGCTCGATCGGTGCGACAGCAGCTACGGTTCAGGAAACCACTACGGCTATCACTCAAAAGACGACAACCACGAAGTTGTTCCCAACGCCTCCGAAGAAGCTTTTGCGCTGGGTAGGCCAGGCAATGATGCAGTGGGATATGATCCAAGAAGGTGATCGGCTGCTGCTTGGTGTGTCGGGCGGCAAGGATTCGCTGAGTTTGCTGCATGTGTTGCTGCGCTTCCAAAAGCGCGCCCCCGTCCGCTTTGAGATTGCCTGCGCAACGGTGGACCCTCAGACGCCTTCGTTCGACCCGAGCCCGCTGAAGGAGTACATGCGTTCATTGGGTGTGCCCTACTACTACCTGTCGGAGAACATTATTGAGCGCGCGACTTGCGAGCTGAACGGCGACTCTCTGTGTAGCTACTGCTCGCGCATGAAGCGTGGCGTTCTGTACACGTGCTGCCGAAAGTATGGTTTCAACAAACTTGTGCTGGCCCAGCACCTGGATGATCTGGCGGAGAGCTTCTTCATGTCGGCTATGCACAACGGCCAGCTGCGTACCATGAAGGCCAAGTACTGGAACGATCAGCGCGACGTGGAGGTGCTTCGACCGCTGGCTTACGTGCGGGAGATTGAGTTGAAGAAGTTTGCGTACGACTCGCGTCTGCCCGTGATCAACGAGAACTGCCCCGCCTGCTTCGAGGAGCCCAAGGAGCGTCATCGCGTTAAGAAGATGCTCGCCCAGGAGGAAAGCCTCTACCCTGACATGTACAACAGTCTGCGTCGTGCGCTGCTGCCGCTCATGGACGACGCCAGCTACGCGCCGCTGGAGGCTGTGCGAGCTCGCGTGGAGCAAGCCAAGCAGGAGCGCAAGCGCGCCCCGTCCAGCAAGAAGAGCAGCAAGGCCAAGAAGGCGATCGCCCCGACGGCATCGTCCACCAGCAGCTCTACAGAAGAGGAGGCGAGTGAAGGTGTCGCAAACGACGAGTCTGTGGCAGCGGCAGCAACGTCCTAGATTCATTTCCAGCGAGCTTTGTACACAAGAACCAGGTGCAGCATAGATTCATGAAATGGAGCCGTTGGGTTTGGCTACCGATTACGTTTTTCATCCTTGATTGGCCAAGTGCCTCGCCTCAAAAGAGCTTGAAAAGCTCAAAGCTTGAGCTTTCAAGCAACAGAACCTCGCCTCAAAGAGGGGGAAAAGCTCAAAGCTTTGAAAAGTCTACGCGACCGAAAACGGTCGGTAAAACGGATAACGATTAACCGATCGTTTTCGGTCACGGATTAATCTCGACCGTTTTGCGTCAGAAGTTCAGAAATCGGAAATTGCATTTGTCCTGGGTTTCAAAGGTCTCCGTTTAAGACTTGGCCCTGGATTGTTGCAGCTGCGGAGCGCTCCAGCATTCCTATGGAATCGTTGGCGGAATCCTGTTGACCGTCACCTTGAACGCGGTGTTCACAATCCAGCCCGAGCGACGTCAGCCCGGACTATGGCGGAGGTTGTACATGTATTCAATCAAGAACCACAATACCCCCAGCAAGTTCAGAAGCTGCAGCTTGTGCTTCCAATATTGCAGCAAAGTTGTTCCCACCTTCGCGTGGAAGCAACCTGCTATCGGCACTCGCTTCCTCGAGCCCTGAGGCGATCTTGCCACCACCCAGCAGCAAAGTTCAGTCCAGGCTAAGCAAAAAGTTCGTAGCCTAAACCTAAAACTTCTGTTTCTTAAGCTTGAACGACTAACCTATATCAGTGATTTAAGGCAGTTCGTAACGAAAGGTTTCTTTCTTGTTTTTTGCTGCTATAACTCACCGTGCGAGTGTACGGAGCCCTACAAAGGCACTGATACAGTGTAATTGCAATCTCCCCATACAAACTTCCTGTACAACTTTAGTCACTCTCCCCCCGTCTATGCCCGTTTCGGACAGCAAAGTCACGACAACTGAACGCTCCTCCTCTGCCGAGTTCTTATCATTGCGCGCGTCCTGGTCTCCTCTCACTCTCTAACCTGCCTCCGCTCAGGACACTTCTCCTTCGTAGCCAATGGAGGAAGCGGCCGAGATCTCCCGCCCCATGGTGGGCAACAATGCCCCCGCGTCCAGCTCCACCTACCGCAACAGCGAGTACACGCGTGAGGCCATTGAGACGTCGAGACTGACCGAGTCCGGCGGCGGCCAGCGCGAGGGCTCCATGTTCGGCTACGGCCCCAACGGCCAGCGCCAGACAGAGATGAAGCTCATGGCCGTGGAGCCCGATCTGGGGGCCGCCCCCGAGCGCAAACAGGACTACAAGGGCCGCATCCGGACGTGGCCTGGCCTGCTCCTGCTGCTCGCCATCGTGGCCGGCGCCGTGGCGCTCATCACGCTCAGCGCCATCGACGTGCAGGACAATCTGGACATCAACGCCAGACGCTACGAGAACGCGGCGCAGAACAAGCGCAAGATTAAGGACGGACTGAGTGACGATGGGGTTATCGTCTCGGACGACGGCCAGGTGGGAAACCCCAAGAAGTACCCGGACATGGGCTGCGAACTACCTGACTACCAGAGCAAGAACGGCCAGATCTTCGCGGTCTCGAAGAACGGAACGGAGGTGCCCGTAGGTATCAAGGGCCTCAACTGGTTCGGCATGGAGACTGGCCTGGCCATCCCGTTCGGACTCTGGGAGAACATGGACAACGGCACGTCGGTGTACGAGATCGCCGCCTTCTTGGCTCGCAACAAGTTCAACAGTGTGCGTCTACCGGTTTGCATCAAGAACATCTTGAAGAACGTAGCGCCGGACAAGTCGCTCATCAACTTGAACACGAACCGAGCCATCAACATCACGTCGTACATGACGACCATCCAGACGATCGTTGAAGCGCTGGGATACCGCAAAATCACAGTCATGATCAGTCTCCACACGTTGGACCCGAAACAGTCTGGAGGTGCTTGGTACAGCGACTCTCTCGGAGTTTCTGAAGACGACTTCTTGTCTGCTGTTGATACCCTCACCAAGAACTTGTGCTCTTCCAAGTACTGGAACATTCTGGGTTTAGACCTGAAGAACGAACCGCACGAATGTTCGTGGGGCGGAAAGGACCCTGATTGGCAAAAGGGTGCGACGCTTATTGGTAACAGGATGCTCGAGGGTTGTCCAAACTGGCTGGCGTTCGTTGAAGGCATCGCTTCCAAGGGCACGATCACGTTGAACGGTGAAGAGAACACTTACTTCGATTGGTGGGGCGGTGGTCTGGCCGACGCTGGAGGTGATCCCATTACGTTCGATGTCGAGAACAAGCTCGTTTGGGCCCCGCACTACTACAACACGGGCGTGAGTCCCGCCTGGTACCTGTACGCGTCCGGTACGCAAAATGCCGAAGGTGCACTGGAAGACTACGTGGAACTGGACGACGACACCCTGAGCAACAACGTCGAGAAGACGATGGACAAAATGTTCGGCTATTTGCTCGGCACAGACACCAACACGGCCATGGTCATGGGCGAGTTCGCTGGTCTGTACGGCAAAGACGCTCACCCCAAGCTGACTACCAAACGGACGACGGATTTTACGATCCAGGTCATGCTGAAGGCTGGGTATGCTGGAGGCTACATGTGGTCGCTTAATCCGGAGAGCGCGTACCAGTACAACCCGGCCGACACGTACGGCACGTTCACTGAGGGGCTGCTGGAGGACGACTGGCTCACTCCGAACAAGGTGTTCGTGGAAGGCATCGCTGCTCTGGACGACCTCAAGGACCTTCGGATGTTCCCGTGCTTTGAGACGGTAGCGAGCAGTTCGGGATCTGAGTAGGGAGCGTTATCGTGTAGGTGTCCGCTATCTCTAGTTTACTTTTTGCTCTTGGAGTATGGTAGCTGTACTCCAAGAAATGTATAATTTTGAGCTCACGTGCCTATCACATGGACTGGGATTGTGGTCCCTATCTTCATATCAACTTGACGCCGTCATTGGAGTGAGCTCAAGGGAGCATTGGAGTGATTCAGGTGAGCTCGGGTAGACAACGAGCTGGGGTCTTCGAGACCATCGCCCGTCAGGCTGCATTCGCGCATCCGTTACCGTGGCCCGAATTACCCCAGCAACGGACTTGCTCACGACACTGGCATCGCATGGAATTGTCGACCAGCCATCTTGCCCATTCTCCAACTTGGACTCTCAAGGCAGCGCCAGTATTTCCTCAACTCTGCAGAGTTAGTGTTTAGTCATCCAATATGGAGGTTAGCGTCGTTCGGCCGGTGCCGCCCAAGTCCAGCAGTACAGGTGCAGATCCACCTGCTTCAACGTACCGGAACTCCGAGCTCACAAGTGGCCGCGCGAGTACGTACGTTGACACCAGTTCTCGACCTTCCGAAGCTGGGCGTGACACCATGAGCCAGCGGCAAACGGAGATGAAGCTCATGGCCATGGAACCAAGCGACGACTTACCACCAGAGCGGGTGCAGGACTACAAAGGGCGAATTCGAGTACGTGACGAATACTAGGGGTTAATGAGTTTTGCTTCCTTGGTGCTCACAAGTACGTGTCATCTATCAACAGACGTGGCGAGGGATCATTTTGCTGTGCCTTATCATCGGCGGAGCTGCGGCAATCATTGCAACCAGCGCCAAGAAAGCGAGCGATGCTGCTGCTCTTAGACAAGCCCGCTACGAAAACAAGTCTGAAGAACGGCGTAGAATTAACGACGGTCTTACCGACGACGGAGTTATCGTCTCGGACGACGGCCAGGTAGGAAACCCCAAGAAGTACCCGGACATGGGCTGCGAACTGCCGAACTACGAAAGCAAGGACGGTCAGATCTTCGCGGTCTCGAAGAACGGAACGGAGGTGCCCGTAGGTATCAAGGGCCTCAACTGGTTCGGCATGGAGACTGGCCTGGCCATCCCGTTCGGACTCTGGGAGAACATGGACAACGGCACGTCGGTGTACGAGATCGCCGCCTTCTTGGCTCGCAACAAGTTCAACAGCGTTCGTCTACCGGTTTGCATCAAGAACGTCCTCAAAAACACTCCACCTCAGAAATCGCTGATCAATGTCAACACAAACCGAGCCATCAACATCACTTCGTACATGAGCACGTTGCAGACCATCGTGGAGGCTCTGGGCTATCGCAAAATCACGGTGCTCATCAGTCTCCACACTTTGGACACTATGCAATCAGGAGGCGCATGGTACAGCACCGAACTCGACGTGACGGAGGCCCAGTTCCTCCAGGCAGTGGACATTTTGACCGAGAACTTATGTAACTCCAAGTACTGGAACATCATCGGCCTCGATCTCAAGAACGAGCCGTACCAATGCACGTGGGGCGGCACGGCGCCGGACTGGCAGAAGGGCTCATCGCTGATCGGCAACCGCATGCTGAAGGGTTGCCCCAACTGGATGGCATTCGTCGAAGGCATCGGCGGTTCTGGTACCATCACGTTGGGCAGCAGGACGAACACGTACTACGACTGGTGGGGTGGTGGGCTCGAAAACGCCGGGGAGGACCCCGTTGACCTCAACACGGCGAACAAGGTGGTGTATGCCCCTCACTACTACAACACGGGGGTGAGTCCCGCCTGGTATTTGTATGCGTCCGGTACGCAAACTGCTGAAGGTGCGCTGGACAACTATGTGGAGCTGGACGACGACACCCTGAGCAACAACGTCGAGAAGACGATGGACGCCATGTTCGGCTACTTGCTCGGGACCGATAAGAACTCTGCCATGGTCCTGGGCGAGTTCGCGGGGCTCTACGCTAAGGACGCCCACCCCAAGCTGACTACCAAGCGGACAACAGACTTTACCATTCAAGTGATGCTGAAGGCTGGGTATGCTGGAGGCTACATGTGGTCGCTCAACCCGGAGAGCGCGTACCAGTACAACCCGGCCGACACGTACGGCACGTTCACTGAGGGGCTGCTGGAGGACGACTGGCTCACTCCGAACAAGGTCTTCCTGGAGGGGATGGCCGCCTTGAACGACATCAAGGACCTCAAGATGTTCCCGTGCTTCCCTCAGGCCTCGTCCTCGTCTTCGTCCGGGTAGACAGCAGCAACAAGCAGCGACATAGTAACCAAATACACGCAAGTTCTCACGCCACAACCAAGTCTTGTGGCAAGTCCATCCATCCAGCGCCACGTTGGTCATGATTGTGAACCCATTTGCGATAGTGTTGCATTACGAGGTAACATGTGAATTTCTCATGCATCACTCGCCTGACATCTCACAGCTCGATGAATTTTCATGCCTTCGAACAGCCCAACGCTGCGCCTGTCGAGCAGTGGTGCGTGCGTCCAGAAACGTTTGTGTCTGCCTTCCTGGCGACTCTCACTTTGCATTCTGCACGGCACCGACCCAAGCTTCGGACTTCAGTAGATAGAACAACCATGGAAGTGTCACGGCCGATGTCGACCCAGCCGCCTGCGAACGAGCAGGAGAACACGAGCTACAGCCGCACGAGTGACTACTCCAGTGGCAACTTCAGTCTTCACCTCGAGTCGTCGCAGCGGATGACGGAAGGTGGCCGCGTCAGTTCGACGTACGGCCAGCGCCAGACCGAGATGAAGCTCAAAGCGACCGAGTTCGACGACCTGCCGCCCGAGCGGACAAAGGACTACAAAGGTCGCATCAGGACGTGGCCCGGCCTGCTCTTGCTTCTGCTCATGATCGGAGGCGCCGTGACCATCATCGTCCTGCAGGCCAAACAGACGAGCGACCAGATCTCGGTCGATCGAGAGAAGTACGAGCTGCAGCAGGCCAACAAGCGCAAGATCCAGGACGGCAAGGACGACGACCAAGTCATCATCTCGGACGACGGACAGGTGGGCAACCCAAAGTCGTATCCGGACATGGGCTGCGAACTGCCCGACTACCAGAGCAAGAACGGCCAGATCGTGGCCGTAGCCAAGAACGGCACGGAAGTCCCCGTGGCCATCAAAGGCGCCAATTGGTTCGGCATGGAGACCGGACTGGCCATCCCCTTCGGCCTCTGGGAGAACATGGACAACGGCACTTCGGTGTACGAGATCGCCGCCTTCCTGGCCCGCAACAACTTCAACAGTGTGCGTCTTCCAGTCTGTATCAAGAACATCTTGAAGAACGTAGCGCCGGAAAAGTCCCTCATCAACATGAACACGAACCGAGCCATCAACATCACGTCGTACATCGCGACCATCCAGTCCATCGTCGAGGCGCTCGGCTTCCGCCAAATTACAGTGCTCATCAGTCTCCACACGTTGGACCCAAAGGAGTCTGGTGGTGCCTGGTACAGCGACTCTCTCGGCGTTTCCGAGGACGACTTCTTGTCTGCTGTTGATACCCTCACCAAAAAATTGTGCAGCTCTAAGTACTGGAACATCATCGGACTCGACCTGAAGAACGAACCGCACGAGTGTTCGTGGGGCGGCGAGGCGCCAGACTGGGTGAAGGGAGCAACACTCATTGGTAACAGGATGCTGGAAGGCTGTCCGAACTGGTTGGCGTTCGTTGAAGGCATCGCTTCCAAAGGTACCATCACGTTGGGCAGCAGGACGAACACGTACTACGACTGGTGGGGTGGGGGCATGGAGAACGCAGGAAACAACCCTATCACGTTCGATGTCGAGAACAAGCTCGTGTGGTCGCCTCACTACTACAACACGGGCGTCAGTCCCGCCTGGTACCTTTATGCGTCGGGCACTCAGAATGCAGAGGGTGGACTGGACAACTACGTGGAGCTGGATGACGCCACTCTGAGTAACAATGTGGAGCAGACGATGGACGCCATGTTCGGCTACTTGCTCGGTACAGACACCAACACGGCCATGGTCATGGGGGAGTACGCTGGTCTGTACGGCAAAGACGCCCACCCCATGTTGACTACCAAACGTACGACAGACTTTACGATCCAGGTCATGCTCAAGGCAAAATACGCGGGAGCCTACATGTGGTCGCTCAACCCGGAGAGTGCGTACCAGTACAACCCGGCCGACACGTACGGCACGTTCACGGAGGGACTACTCGATGACGACTGGCTCACTCCGAACAAGGTGTTCATGGAAGGCATCGCGGCATTGGACGTGATGGAAAATCTTCAGCGGTTCCCGTGCTTCCCCGTTGAAGTGGAGAGCTCTTCGTCTTCGTCGAAATAGGGCGGCGGAGCGTCATGAAACCTGTGCGCCAAGGCTTTTTGAATAGCTCTAGGAGCTAGCATTATGCCGCTGAGGCAGCTTTTTACGCTACAGACCTTTCTTCGCCGGTGTGCATCAAGGAATCGTAGGATAGCACACCGTGGGCCACCTTAACGATGTGTTACTCTCCGACTGACAAGATCGAAAGCATGGCTAGGCCATGCAGTCTGTACAAAAATGCATACCAGATGAATTCCTTCGAGTGCAAATTCGTCCACCACGTGCGGGCTGGCTAGCATCTCTTGCTACCACAGAAACTAGGAGTGTATGTAATCCTATTTTTCATGCACTTAGCGAACTCAAACACGCTTTGCCTACGGAATGGGCTCCACTGTTCAGGTATTTTCGACAATACAATGCGATAGAGTAGTGAACCACCATAAAATGGAAAGGACGTAGCCAGTAAAAGTAAGGGTTTCCGCCTCTACAGTCTAGTGACCTCAAGTGGTCTCTGCACAACATCACCTTACCACGTGTCTGCGCGGCACATGCCACTGACAGACGGCGATAAGATAACTCGGACGATGCGACGTAAAGGGGGACCCCACAACCTCTTTCGTCGACCACCGACTTGCTACTAGTTAGTGTCATTTCCCCTGTCGTGATGAGGGACTACCGCGTTAGCCTCGTAGTCGAGCGGCCTGGGGAGCGGTTGTCGACGCCCGTGACGCCGTGGCAGATCGGGACGGAAGTTGTGCGGGACGAATGGGTCCCAATCTCGAGACACACGACGCCGGCCACGGCCTATTACTCAAACAAGGACCCATTCACCTACAAGTACAATGGTGATCCATCCCAGAATATGCGGCTAGTGATCAACACGAAGAAGTCGGGCGAGTCCGAGGACGAATCCGACTACAAGGGGCAGTACAGGGTGCGTGCATTTTGCTACGGTGATAGCTATGGCCTCGGTGTTTGACGATGACTTGGTTGTTAGATATGGCCGGGTCTACTGCTACTGGTCGTGCTCGTGGTAGGTTCTACGTTTCTCATCACGAAAGGAGCGATCAACACGTACGAGGTGCGCATGGCGAGGGCCTTGGACTACGAGCAGAAGGTGGAAGGTAAACGGTCGATTAAAGACGGCAAGACCGACGACAACATCATCATCTCGGACGACGGCCAAGTGGGCAACCCCAAGTCGTACGACACCAGCGTCAGTACGTGGCAGTCCTTAAAAGCAGGAAGAGAGAGATTGTGATGGGTCTGAGCAATTGTTGCTTGTTTGCAGGTTGTGAAATGCCTGACTACCAGAGCAAGAATGGCCAGATCGTGGCCGTCTCGAAGAATGGGACAGAGGTGCCGATTCAGATCAAAGGGGTCAATTGGTTCGGCATGGAGACAACGCTCGCAGTACCGTTTGGGCTCTGGGAGAACGCGGAGAACGGGACAACAGCGGTGAGTGGCGCTCGTATCCTTTTCCCTGTTATTATCTCCAACACTAATTTCATTTTTTATTGGGAACAGTACGAGGTTGCTGCCTTCTTGGCGCGGAACAACTTTAACGCTCTGAGGCTGCCAATTTCGGTCGAGAACGTGCTTAACAACAATCCACCGCAGAAAGGAGTGATTAACCTCTCGAGCAACCGTGCGATCAATGGGACAGACTTCATCTCGACACTACAGACTCTTGTCAAGTCTCTCGCCTACCGCGATATCGGTGTGCTCATCAGTATGCATAGACTCACCAACAAGAAGTCGGGTGCCACGTGGTTCGATTCGGATCTTGGTGTGACTCAAGACGATTTCCTGAAAGCGGTCGACATCGTCTCCTCAAACCTTTGTGGCCCAGACTATTGGAACGTCATGGGACTTGACCTCAAGAATGAGCCCGAGAAGGCCACGTGGGGTACAGGAGACGACGACGATTTCGTTGTGGGCTGCGAGAAAATCGCCAAGGTCATGCACGGCAATTGTCCGCAGTGGTTGGGCTTCGTCGAGGGCGTTGTGTCTACACATACCGTCACGATCGGGGGCGATGCGCTTACATACTACGATTGGTGGGGCGGTGGCTTGCAGAAGGCAGGGGATACGCAGCCTAAATTCACGATCGAGAACAAAATTGTGTGGGCTCCGCACTACTACACGACTGCAGTGGCTCCTCAACGATATTTCTACGGGGACGGAACAACGTCAGATTTTTCGACTTATGTGGAGCTGTCAGATGACGATCTCCTCGCACGTGTGGAAGGCACAATGATCGACATGTTCGGATACTTAGCAGACAACAAGAGCTACGCTCTGCTACTCGGAGAATTTGCAGGATTGTACACTAAAGACGCCCACCCGAAGAAGACGACGAAGCGGACGACAGATCTAACGATCCAAGTGATGATGAAGAAGGAGTACGCTGGCGGGTTTATGTGGTCGCTTAACCCGGAGAGCGAGTACCAGTACAACCCAGCAGATACAGAAGGGTCGTTTACGGAAGGCATGCTGCTAGATGACTGGTTGTCACCCAACAGCGAGTTTCTCGACGCTTTCACACCCATGGACGCTATGCCGAACCTGCGGAAGTTTCCCTGCTTCCCTGTCAAGAAGGATAGGTAAATTATACGCTGCATTGCTACTAGAAATATGAACAACTTTGCCGCCGAACAGGAACCCTTGAGGCACTAAGAGGGGGTTCCTCCCAAGTAGCCTCGAGTCAACTACACCGGTACCAAACAGCACGACGTCTTTATTGGCAAGAGCACAGTGCATGTAGCACAAGATGGCGTGAAGATACAAACGATGGAACGAGGCAGGGATGGTAGCCGTCTCGTCGGCTTGCGAGTCATCAGCGGCAGCGTGAATAGGTCACTGTCGTTAGATGAGTTTTGAACTCGCAGCCAGACTCTGGACACTAGGGAGCCTTGGGTGCCCTGTTAATGTTGTTCCGCGCCAAGTAGCACCATCATCAGGGCCAAACTGAAAGTCTAGTGTTCTCAGCGTAATTCATAGCCGACCTAATCGGAAGCACTTCCGACTGTACAGCGTTGTAAAACTACCGCAGTACGAGCCATTCGTTGTGTGGATTAAAGGTCGGCAACGGGGCTATCAAGATACTTCTCGTAGCGATCAGCCATTTTCTGTGCCTTCGTTTTCGACGACCCCCCTCGAATCCACCGGTTGAAGACGCTGAGCGACTCCCTCCCTTCTTGATTCCAAACAGCAAACGTCGGGGCCCACTGCTCCATCTTCTTCGCCTCCTTAGCCGCTTTAAATTCGACACTTCCTGGAATCAGAGCCTTCCAGTTGACTCTCTCTTCGTTGTCATCTTCGGTTCGGAGGAGCCTTTTGTCGGCAGCACCAAGTTGAACGAGTCGGTTTTCGAGATCTTGGATTCCGCGGACGCATTTGCGCTGCCAAACAAACCGGTGGTTGCAACGGTGAGCAGCAAGATGTTGGGCATACGCATTGTCTGTCTGAGGGGTGGGCTCTACGAAGGAAGTTGAGAAATGGCATATGTACGAGTGGCCTATTTGTACTAGGTTGCGCTCATCGTAAGCCCATCGTAAGCGTTTACTACGAAGTTTGACAAGCTTTAGTATCCGCGAATCGGCGATGTCGCTGCATCGCTAATACACATCTCAGCATTGACAGATCCGCTCTCGAATCAAGGACGATGCAGAAGTTTTTAAGAAAGCGCAGTTGTTTAGCCTAGAACGCAAGACAGTCTGTTAGGGAAACCGGTGATCCCAACGACGATAGCACTTCGAGAATGGCAGAGGACAATAGGAATAGTGTGAACGACTGGTACTTGAAGAGACTTGTACTTGAGGCGGAAATTTGTGGAATGAATTCAAAATCAAAAGGAGTTCTAATTCGCAAAGCTACCTCTAGCTCCTACATGTAAGCCTCTTCATACAGCACATGCATACAGCGGGAAGATGACAATCCGGAAGATGACCTGTGGTGACGCCGAGCGTGCTGGCCCAAAATACGCGATGGTTGTTCGTCCACGTCGTCGCGACAATCACCAACTTCTTGCTCACAGCGTGAAACCATGCAACTCAATTGGCACCATGGTGTCTTGACACACACGTCGTCGACAACATCCTTACAAGATCCGTGACATTCCTTCTTCTCAGCTTGTGTTCTCTTCGGGGAACCCCAACTTCGCTCCGATGTATCTGATGCAGTTGAAGCTTCCTACAGATACGCTCCGAGCAACTTTCTTCTCCCTCACGCACATGGGGGTGACGGGATCGCTGGTGGCACTTGCTAAAGCGAACGTTAAAGTCTACGTACTGTTGGATCGACAGCAAGTGCTTTCTCCATTTGAGCTACCTCGCGTTCGCGAGCTGTTAGAGACGGATATCGATGTCTTCGCTCAAAAGTCCACGAAGACGCAGCATCAAAAGGTAATATGCATACATTGGAGATCATGTATGCAACCCTAACAAAAAATGTGGTTCTCTGTTAGATGGTCATTGCTGACGATGTCATGTGCTCGACGGGGTCGGCCAACCCGTCGATGAAGGGCTTACATGATTCGTACGAGAGCCTCGCGTACCATTTCATGACGAGTGAAAGTCAGTAAACCGACGCGAATACGGTTAGCCACTTCGTTCTAACACATCTTTTGGTGCAGTTGATAAGGCTACGGTAAACTTTCTCGAGCAAATGGAGAACGACTGTGAACGGGTCACGCTCGTGTGGCTAGATGAGCAACAGCGTAAACTGACAGCTTCAAGAAAGGCATCACTCGCAAGTGCAAGCGAGGGCATGACTGAAGAGGAGCGTGCTGCTCTCAATTCGTTTATGAGCGAGGAAGGCACTGAATTCTACGATACCGATCGCGCCGAGAAGAAGAGGGACAGAGAAGTCAAGAAGTCCGCAAAGGCATACATTAAACACAAGAGTGAGCACGTCTGCGTCAAGTGCTAGAAGGTGTTGGACCCATCGGAGACAATGGTTTGCTGCAAGATATGCAGGAGGAAAAGAAGCGTGAAGGCAATGATGAAGGTACAAGAACACAAGCGCTGCCGATGCGGCAAAACCAGAGAGCTCAGCAACCGTATCCGCTGCAACGCCTGTCTGGCCAAGTCGCGGGCGCAGTCTCAAGCAGCATGCAAGCCCGCGAGCCGGGGACGTGTTTCAAGTGCGGGAAGAAAGATGTCTGTGAACCGAAGCCTGGTGGTGGCGGAGTCTTCGCGAGCTGTCGGGCATGCCGAGAAAACGAGAATCGCGCCAAGCGCGTTAAGAGGGGCCTCGACAGTCGAGGGCAAAGTAGTTCTTGGCGCGAGCGCGTCGACGGCCTTGGTAATGCCTTCCCAGCTATTGCCGTGAGCCTTGGCAGCGGCGATAGCTATGCGCTTGGTCATCGGGATGCGCTTCCCTCCCCTGGTCGTCTTGCCCGTCCATTCGGTCGACTTGGACTGTGTTGTTAGCGAGGTCGAGGACGGCGACGATGGCGTGAGCGCAGACGCACCAGCAGTGAAACAGGGCGAGACGCGCTCTGTTTCTTTAGCATACACTAGTATGCGCTTTTGAGGAAGCGTAAGTTACTTAGACTTTGTATGCAAGTAGAAATACACGTCCCCGTGTATTTCTAAGCAAAAGACCGAAACTTTAACTTGAAAATAGAAAACTGAATTGAATGGAAGCCCGCCGCGTGGCGGGCCCTTAGCAAACCTATCTAGATGACTTATGTATCTACGGAGGTGAAGCCATGGTTGGCTCTCACGCTCCGGCCCTTATGTATGCGTTTGATTGGTGGGAATGTGCCCCTTTCCACCAATAGCAGTGCGCTTAGCGCCCGCCAATGTTTGTGCCATTGGCGGCTCGAAATGATTGTTGACTGTGTATGTGACGCACACACAGAAGGCTTGCCGTATACTTGTCCGTGTATAGTCCGGCTATACACGTATATCTGGTGTACCCAATTACACCAGCCTGTGTAACCCTGTTACAAGCAGCCATATTTCTAACGCTCTGAGAGCTGAAGGTTGGGGGCGCGGCACGGCGGTGGTGGTGGTTGCTGTTGTTGGGGTTGGCGATCGTACCGCCTGCTGCAGCAGCTTACGACCCAACGCCGCACTGGGCGATGCACCACCTGTGCTAGATAGGTGAGGCGACGACAACTGCTCCATTTCCCGTATGCTTGGTGTCTTGGTGTCTTGGTGTCTTGCTTGGTCTCTCTCTTGCTTGCTTCTTGGTCGTGGGCCGGCGGCTGCGATGTTGACGTCCGAGTGCGCGCAGCCTACATGATGCTTGAAGCAGAAGAAGGGTTCTCTTTTGCTGCTGGAATAACTGAGTCATATTACTGTCCATGGCACTACTCTACAAACTGCTGTCGTTGTAGCTGCTATCGACGAAGTTGATCTCCATGAAGGGTGTGAGCGCTGGTTCTTGACTCTCGCGACTACGCTTCCTCGTAGTAGTGGCTTCCTGTCTGCACTTCTCCCACTCATGGTGGAACTGGTAGCTGTCGAGAATCAACTCCGACTCGGTGTCCAGGTTTGACTGGGGTGGGGGTACCCTTGAACACCTTTCACAATCCAATCCAGCCGCCGAATAGTTCTCGCTTGTTGTGCTAGTCTCTTTCGGAGGAGGTCCTGGTTTTTTTGCTGAAGGTGAGCTATCAAGTAGCGTTGGCGAAGATCACGCAGTTGTCGTTCCTGCGGTCGCGCAGGATATTCCGCATCCAGGGCTCGAAGCGCTTGTGGAATAGCGCGTCTGTCATGCGTAGTTGATAGTTGATTAGGAGTTGAATCAGGGATCGCTCTGCCGTGCGCACCAGGTCCTCAGGGGAGCAGCAGCAGGCTTAGTCACCTTGGGCTTGGTGACCATGACGACCAGGAAGTCATTCTCCTTCACATTGTACTCGGCCAGTGTGCTGTCGTCTTGGAGCACTTTTCCTGCGAGGATAAGCTTCTGCTGAGTCACGGGGGAACGTCTGGAGCTCCTCGATCTTCTGCTTCACGGAGGAGGCCTGCCCTCTGTGTCGAGTAGCGTCGAGAAGGAGAGGGTGGGGCGGACAAGTACCACGTCCGTGAGCTCTGCGTCTAGGGAAGCTCCGTGTCCGTCCTTGTCGCCAAGCACAGGCGGTGCACATTGAAAACGCGAGCAAGCAACTCGATTCCGCGCTGATCCATGCTGGATGCATGCATGGTCAAAACGGTCAAAACAATGCAAATTGAAAGCAAGCAAGTGTGCTTGTACAAACCCAAAGATTGGCAAACAAACAAACAAACAAACAAACAAACAGATCCTCTTGAGATGCAGAAAGCGTTTTCTTGCTCGACACTAAGTGCTGGTCACGACCGAATGAGAAACAGGCCCCACTATTTTAACAAGCTCACCAGCTTGGCAAGCTGCCCAAAATTCTGCCTCGAGTTCCTTGGCTTCGTCTCGGTTGGTCGTTGGCATGCAGCTCTCCGTGTTTCTCGGCATGTGATTTCCCGTTTCGCCCAGCGCAGAAGCGGAGAGGTTGAAGGATCCCTCGATGATGATGCGGCCATCAACGATCCATACCTTTGAATGCTCCTTCGCGGTGTCGTTCAGGACATACACCTCGAAATTCTTCCACAGCAGATACTCGTAGACTTTGTGGCAGTACCTATTTCACATCGTCTTTTTGTCTGCCAAGATCACCACCCGGACCCCTTTTGCCTTGGCCTCCGCCAGCCGAATGGCAAGCTCTAGTAGCGTAAAGTTGAATGCCGATATGAAGATACTATGCTGAGCACCACCGATATACTCGCTCAGCATTCGTTTGAGTTCAGGGGTGCGGTCGAAATACGACTCGTGAGAGTCATGGTGGCGGAGATGGATCTCTGCCAGGATCTGTCCACGATGGTCAGCAAAACCCGCACTTCCTTGCACAGCGCGGCGATGTCGGCGGCGTCGCAACCGTCCGCCTCCTTGAAACAGGGCGAGACGCGCTCTGTTTCTTTAGCATACACTAGTATGCGCTTTTGAGGAAGCGTAAGTTACTTAGACTTTGTATGCAAGTAGAAATACACGTCCCCGTGTATTTCTAAGCAAAAGACCGAAACTTTAACTTGAAAATAGAAAACTGAATTGAATGGAAGCCCGCCGCGTGGCGGGCCCTTAGCAAACCTATCTAGATGACTTATGTATCTACGGAGGTGAAGCCATGGTTGGCTCTCACGCTCCGGCCCTTATGTATGCGTTTGATTGGTGGGAATGTGCCCCTTTCCACCAATAGCAGTGCGCTTAGCGCCCGCCAATGTTTGTGCCATTGGCGGCTCGAAATGATTGTTGACTGTGTATGTGACGCACACACAGAAGGCTTGCCGTATACTTGTCCGTGTATAGTCCGGCTATACACGTATATCTGGTGTACCCAATTACACCAGCCTGTGTAACCCTGTTACACCACCCCCCTCTTTAAACACGAATATCGTGTCTGAGAGGTAACGGTGACCACACATCAATCTGTGGTCACTCCCTGTTTTCTCGCGTCTCGAGAAAACACTCCGCGCCCATTCCACAATGAGCGCGTCAAGTCCCAAGGCCCCCACAAGCCCCGCAAGCTCCGCCGCCGCCGGTGGGGACTTCCCACCGGTCACCAAGTTGTCTGTGAGCGATTATCGCTCACAGCTCGCGATCAAGCAGGCCGAGCGGGCTGCTGCGAAGCCTGATGCTGCTGGGGATCCAGCAGCAAGCGAGTCAAGTGTGACGCAGCCTGTGAAGGCTGCGTCTTCAAGCGATATGCCGCCTGCGAAGGCAGCGCTCACCGGATCCCCTGGATCCGGTGCTACGAGTGAGGCACAGCCTGCGAAGGCTGTGCCAGGCGAATCTCTAAGGCCCGAGGCGATGGATGTGGATCTAGATGATTCACATCTAGACCCAGAGCTCGCTGTCGACTACGGCAGCGAGGGGATCGAAGACGACGAGGAGTTGGAAGACTCCTCGTCAGAGTTGAAGGTTGCTGCGCCCGCTGAGGGCCAGCATGCTGCTTCAGAGAGCCCCGTATCGGGCTCTCGCCGCCAGCGCGACGTCGCGCTGGAAGAAGGTGAAGTCGCGCGCCCGAAGCGCGCGCGCTCGGACGTGTCAAGCTCGGCGGAGGCTACCTCCGCCGCAAGTGGTTCTTCAACGCCGGCAGGTTTGCCGGCGGGGCGTCGTGCTGCTCGCGCGTCCGATCCGACGCCGTGGATGTCAACATCCACGGCGATCCAGAAGCTGCGCTACAGCGACGAGGGGGCTGCTGCCGAGCCCGTCTCTCTCTTCGATGATCGTCCGATCATCGACGATAAGATCGCGGGCCAGCTCCATCTCGGAGCTGACACTGCTGAGCGACGCGATTACTTCGCGTCGCTATACCTGGCGTCGCGTTACTACAAGAACGCGCGCCATGGTCCTCAGAGCAAGGTCTCTGAGACTCATGCTCTGGCACAGGGCTGGAACCAGTTCGTGTCGAACTGGAACGCGAACCCCGACTTGTATCGGTACCGTCTTGAACGGCACCGCACTCGCTATTATGAGCATAATAGCGCAGGTCGCGTGGTGCATCTGCACAACATGTGTGCAGATGCGGGCATCCCCTGCGCGGAACCGCGCAGGGAGCATTGTCCAGTCTGTCCGCATCCTGCGGACAGACTATCCGAGAGTGATGTCATGGGGTACACGCGCATCCGTGTACCCGAGAAGGTGACCAAGTGGCGCGAGAGGGTGTTCCCCGACGCGCGTGTCACCTTTCCACCGCCCAGTCAAACCTTGTGGTTTGACGACGTCTCTGGGAAGTGGATCACTGAGTCGAGAGTTACCCCCGACTCGGCCGTAGGTGGTGGCGCTGTTCGTACGCCATCACCATTTCCGGAACGTCCATCACAAGGACGTTCCGCGGCTCCCAGGAGTCGTGTTGGGGAGGCCATCCTCTCCAACGACATCGAAAACGACGCTGACCTTGGTCAGCGCGTGGCTCCTGGTGAGCTACAATTCGCTCGACAATCCAGCGAATTGAGCCGTCTGCAGCCCGCAAGGGCGCAGGCGGTGGGGGGAAGACGTCGCGCCCCGGATCAGCCACGCTCGGCTGATCCAATTGTTGGTCGCCTTGAGGCGGATCACGCGGCCTTCCGCGAGGCCGCGTGGAAGACGATCGCTGACCAGGGTCAGCTGATCTCGAACCTCTCCTCGCAAGTGGAGAGTGCTCGGAGCACCGCTGCCGATGCTCTTTCTCGAGCTGCTGAGCTCGAGAAGAAGTTCGCGAAGCTCGTGGAGAGCGTCGGGATGCGCCCTTCGCGGTCCGCCGCGAAGGGGTCTTCTGATGTCGACCACTAGGTGGGCCGTCAGGCTCCGGTGTGCTCGTTTCCAACGAGCTCGCAGGCGTATCATGCTCGTGATACGCCTTCAGCCGCCCAACGTAGAACGTTGGGTGCAGTCGCATGCTGGACGGTATGTCCAGCGTGTATGCTGTGCCTTGGCGGTGCAAGACACGGAAGGGGCCAATGAAGCGTGGAGCGAGCTTGCTCGCTCCAAAGTCCGAGACTGCATGTCTAGGCAGGTTTTGCGTAGACAGTAAAACTAATGAATTCCTTTTGAACTCACTAATGTTGTTCCTTGACTTCTTGTCCGCGTTCATCTTCTGTCGATCGACAGAAGATGCAATAGCATCACGGACAAACCGCATGACGGCTTGTCTGCTTTGGACAAAGTCCCTTGCATCGACATTGGTCGTCTCGACCAATGTGACATCGCTTGACCTCGTGCCATGCACGAAGTGTCCTTCATCTTGAACGTCCGCAGGTGCTGCGGACGTGGCCTTGTTCGTCATCGAAGTGACGTCGCCCGACGACGTCACAGCCTTCGTCACTTGGGGTCTCCCGGTGTCCGTCACGTCTGCTCTTGAGGCAGACGTGGGACGATCCTTGGCTTGTCGCTTCGCTCCCAGAGCGAGGCGGTCTTGGTCTTGCCTTGGCGCGTCCGTGCCCGGCACGGAGGCGGTGTCATCTGCGACGCCCGCACCCGGTGCGGACGTGATGTTCTGCATTCGCTGACGCGCTCCATCAGCTCGCGTCACAGCAGCCAACGAATCCTCGTTGGCTGCAGCTTTTGCTGCGGCATTTTCATGTGAGTGCGCTTCACTCACATTTCCTCCCCCACTCAAGGGAGCTGTCACCCCGCCGAGGGTGGCAGGGACACGTGGATGCCGCATGGCATTCACGAAGAACGGTGTATGCCCCGTAGAGGCATGCACCGAGTTGTTGATGGCGAACTCCGCCATCGGCAAACAGTCGCTCCACTCGGTGAACGAGTGGGCGTAACTCTTGAGGATGTCGCCAAGCACGCGGTTCACGCGCTCGGTCTGACCATCGGTCTGAGGATGATCGGCTGTCGACATCGACAGTCGCGTGCCAAGGAGGGCGAAGACCTCCTTCCAGAAAGCGGCCGTGAAACGAGGGTCACGGTCCGATACGATCTCGCGGGGCATCCCGTGAGATCGGAAGATAAGATCAACAAACAGACGAGCCGTCTGTTTGGATGTGACCTGTGCTGGCACCGCAGCAAGATGCACCATCTTGCTGAAGCGGTCGACAAAGACCGCTATGCCAGTCCGACGCTTGGCGTCGGGCGGCAACCCGAAGATGAAGTCCATACTAATGGACTCCCAACACTCTGCCGGGATTGGCAGAGATTGCAGCGGTGCTTGTGAAGCCAAAGTCGGCTTCACACGTTGGCACGCTTCGCAAGCACGAACGTACTTGCGCACCCACTTGTACTGGCGCGGCCAGTAGAAGTCACGCGAGAGAAGCAGGTACGTCTTCTCTCGGCCCGGATGCCCCGCCCATGGGGCATCGTGATACTCGTAGATGACCCGCAACCGCAGGTCATAGTCGTCAGCTGTGCTATAAAGCAACAGCCCATCGTGTGTACTGTATCGGTGCACATTCGAACGCAGATGTGGAGGCAGCGCTCGACGCCCGGCGTCGGTCGGCTCCTTCACATAATCCAGCAGGCGCTTGACGTCGTCGTCAAGCGCATACGCCTTACGCACGTCATCGAGCAGCGATGACGTGGGCACACTGCTTCGCTCAACGCCAATGGCGTTGACATCAACTACCTTGTAGTTGTAATCCGGTCGACGCGAGAGCGCGTCGGCCACCACGTTGAGTCTTCCAGGTTTGTACTCAACCTGGAAGTTGTATTCCGCGAAGAATGACAGCCACCGTGCCATTCTTTGAGAGAGGTGCGGCGACTTCACAGCCGTCCGCAACGATGCGTGGTCCGTATAGACCACGAATGGTTTATCTCCGAGGAGATAGACACGGAACTTGGCCAGTGCGTACTTCATGGCAAGGAGCTCCTTGTCATGCACTGGGTAGTTGCGCTCAGCTTGCTTAAGCTGCCGCGAGTGATAGCAGATCACACGATCACGACCGTCGTGATCGTGCTGCATCAGCGCGCATCCGATAGCATAGTCGGATGCATCGCACACCACGTGGAACGGGCGGTCTTGGTCAGAGATGGCCAAGACCGGCGCCTCAGTCAAGCCTGCTGACACTCAGCAGACCACTGCCACTCTGCGTCCTTCTTCAGGAGGCGCGAGAGGGGAAGAATACGCCCGGCGTAGTCGTGCACGTACTTGCACAAGTACGTGGCCAGCCCAAGGAACTGCCTCAGTTCCTTGACGTTCGAGGGCGCAGGCCACTCGTTGATGACCCTGACCTTCTCAGGATCGGGGCGGACTCCGTCTTTGCCGACAAGACATCCGAGAACCGGAATCTCGGATGCACCGAATATGCACTTCTTCAAGTTTGCATATAGCTTGTGCTCGCGCTGATGCGCGAGCAGACGACGGAGATGCTCCCTGTGCATCTCTGTGGCGGTCTTCCCGCCCACAGCCTGGCTGTGGGCGAACACGTCGTCGAAATACGTTGGCGCGAAGTCGCGAATCGATCGCAACAGGTGTGTGACGCACCTGTTGAACGTCGCAGGGGCGTTCTTCAGCCCCTGTGGCATCACCAGCCACTCCCAAAGCATGCCGCTTGGCGTGCTTACAGCTGTGAAGGGGATGTCCTCTTCGCGCATTAAGATTTGGTAGAAACCATCTCTTAAGTCAAGAGCACTGAACACGGTGCTCTTGCTCATCGAATCGATGATCACATCTTTTCGCGGTATCGGCGTCTGCGTCGGTATCGTTGCCTCGTTCAACTTGTTGAACGCGTGGACAATGCGCCATCCGCCCTGCGCCTTCTTGACGCAGAACGTCGGGGCACTGTGCGGGGACTTGCTTTCCCGCACTTGCCCCGCGCGCCGACGAGCTTCGAAGAACTCGTCGATGACTTGGACCTGCTCACGCGGCAGTGGACACTGCCGCGTGACGCAGTACTTCGTCCCCGGCACGAGATCAATCTCGTGCTGAATGCCCTTGTCCCGCGGAAGCTCCGCGGGAACCTCATCAGGGAATACGCGGACGTATTCCCTGAGCACATCGTAATAGGGACTCGCCTTGAGCGAGTCCCAGCTTTGCTCGGCAAAGCGGTCCTTCTTGGTCTTGGCGCTGAGGGCAGTGTCGCCCTCAGGATGCTTGACGAGGACCTGCCGCAGGTCCTCGAGCTCCACTGTGATCTCGGCATCCTCATGCGCGGTGAGGATGCATACTTGCTCTACGCGCCCGGCGCGTAGATCCCGTGCAAAGCCCTTCCAGCGCTATCAACTCCGAGGCAGTGCTCGGAGGACCCTCAAGTGTCAGCTCCTGACACTTGACGCCCGAGAGTGTTTGCGTTAACGCATTCACTCTCTCGTACGTGACGTCGCCCCTTGCGGGTGACGCAACCACGTCAGCTACACCCTTAGGTGTATCGCGCTCTTGCGACGGGGAGGCGATCTCTTCCCGTCGGGGCCCGGCCCGATTCAAAAGTAAGGAGTCAGCTTCACTCCTCACATCGCGACCCTTGCCGCGATGATGGGTGCCAGGCCCGGCCTGGTTTCGACCCATATCTTTTTCTTCGACGGGTCCGGCCCGTCGAGATGTCTTGATCCTTGACTCCTCAAACCCGGTTTGAGGAGGCGTCTTCTCTTGGTGCTTCGCCTCGGGCCCGGCCCGAGACGGGTTCTTCTGTATTCTTGCCTTTCCGGACCCCGTCCGGAAAGGGTTCTTCTTGATATTGGCTCTCGCAGGCCCGGCCTGCGAGGCGTTTCTTCCAAACCCGGTTTGGGAGAGGGTGCGCTCCCGGAGTGCACCCACCATTCGTCGATTTGCCTGTGCCCCGGGCACAGGCGAGGAAGCGCCCCGGGCGTCTTCCGTCCTCGTCTTGAGCGCGTCGGCCTTTACGGTCGACGCGCAGTCTTGGCTTGGCTGAGCGAGGGTGACCTCGCTCACCTCGCGTATACTGCGCGACGCACTCGCAGCGCTGACAGGGCCATCGCTCTCTGTCGCGCTATCTGCCGAATCGAGGACGCATGCGTCCTCGAAGCCGTAAGAGACTATAGACTGGGACTTCCAGTCTATCACTGGGGCATGGCGTTTGAGCCACGGCATGCCCAGTATCATGTCGAACTTATCGTCTAGATCCAGGACGATAAAGTCCTCAGTGAAGGCCCGGCCTTCACAGCCAAAGCGAACTGATACAGTTCGCTTGCGCGTTTTCACGGTTGCGCCTGTCGCCAGGCGCACCACCAACTCACTTCGAGGAGTCGTCTTCTCCTCGGCGTTCATAGCCCTCAGGCTTTGCAGTCGAACAAAGTTGTTCGACGCACCCGAATCGACTAGCGCGTGCATGGGCCTCCCATGCACCGCGACTTCCAGGATGATCAGTCCTGCTTGATCATCCTGACGCTTGCTGTGGTGTCCGGCACCACAAGGGGCTGTAGCCGTCACATGCCCGACATCGGCATGTGTGACTACACCAGTAGGGCGCCCCGCCCCTACTGGCTTCCAGCGTTTTTTGGTCGTCCGCGCCAACGATCCCCGTTGGCGCGATACGACGTGCCACGTGTGGCACGATACGACGTATCGCGAGCAGCAGGCCCCGGGCCTGCTACACACTCACGTGCGAAGTGGCCGGTGTTTCCACACCGGAAACACCGTCCCGCGCCTCTACGCGGCTCCGTCTGCTGCCTGCCAGCAGACGCACTCGATAGGTCCATGGGCTCTGGACCGCCCATGGGTCTTGCACGCGGACGTGGCGCCCCCGGCGTGTCCGCGTGGAGCTTAGCCTGGTGCAGGCTAAACTCTTCCTGCGACGCAAGCCGAATGGCTTGCTCGAGAGTACTCGGGTACTCTCGGAAGAGATAGGTCTTCACAGGCCCATCCTTCAGTCCCTTCATGAAGGTGACTACTTGTGTCGCCTCGTCAATCGGATGATTGACGATACTCGACATCAAGTACCTCGCGTGTTGGGCGTAGGCCAACACGTCGCGCTTGCCTTGACGCAGGTCGAGGAACTCCGCCCTCGACCTGAACTCGGATTCAGGCGGCTCAAACGCTAGCTTGAGCTCGCGCTTGAAGTCTTCGTACGTGATCCAGCACGTACTGTCCGTAAGACGTCTTCCGTACGCCCAGTGTCTGGCTCGTCCAGTCAGACACGACATGGCGTACGCAACTTGGAGCGACGGATCCCGGATCCGTCGAGCAGCAATTGCTGTCTCCAGTTCTACGAGCCATCGTAGAAGAGGCTCGTTCTGGCCACCCGAGAACGGAGTCACTGACACCTTCAGTGACTCAACGCGAGAAGGGGCTGACGCCTCCTTCTGTTGGCGTTCCTTGTCCATGTAGTCGACCACGACTACATGGTGCTCGCTTGGTGGCAGCGACCGTAGCATCGCTGCCACGGTGGACTCACCTACGACTCGCGAGAGTCGTAGCAGTGCCTCCCACTGCTGATCGCTCAGGTGGGGGCAGTCCTCCCTCGTGATGCGGGGAGGACCCGCGCTTGGAGCTCCGTCAGGCAGGGCACCGCCTGACGAAGGGTTTTCGTCTCCATAGCCAAATGCATCCATTTGGCTAACTCTGTAGGCGTTGGACGGACTACAAAGTGCTACCAGGTGAAACAGGGCGAGACGCGCTCTGTTTCTTTAGCATACACTAGTATGCGCTTTTGAGGAAGCGTAAGTTACTTAGACTTTGTATGCAAGTAGAAATACACGTCCCCGTGTATTTCTAAGCAAAAAGACCGAAACTTTAACTTGAAAATAGAAAACTGAATTGAATGGAAGCCCGCCGCGTGGCGGGCCCTTAGCAAACCTATCTAAATGACTTATGTATCTACGGAGGTGAAGCCATGGTTGGCTCTCACGCTCCGGCCCTTATGTATGCGTTTGATTGGTGGAAATGTGCCCCTTTCCACCAATAGCAGTGCGCTTAGCGCCCGCCAATGTTTGTGCCATTGGCGGCTCGAAATGATTGTTGACTGTGTATGTGACGCACACACACAGAAGGCTTGCCGTATACTTGTCCGTGTATAGTCCGGCTATACACGTATATCTGGTGTACCCAATTACACCAGCCTGTGTAACCCTGTTACACTCCTTCCCCAGCTTCTGGAGAGCGGACAGCTCAAAGCGATCCGCCAGCTCGAGGATAGACGCCGCCTTCGGGCCGCGCGGTGGCTTGGGCGTTCCCCTCGCGTCGAAGCGCTGTTTGACTATGGCCGCGGAGCAGCCGTAGCATCGCTTCACTTGGCGCTTGTCTTCCTTCGAGAGCTCACCAGTGCGCAGCGCCGCGCTCTTGATGGACTGGAGGCAGGCGAGCACCTCCTCGGTGGACGGGTTGTTCGATTCGCGCTTGTACTCCTCTTGCCGCCGTAGCGCAGGCACCTTGCTTCTTCCTCGCGTGTTCTCTTGTGTAATGGGGCGCTGTTTACAACAGTCCCCGAAACACGGCACGCACGCTTGTGCGGTTGAGGAAGCGTTCCTGACTTGGAGGGAGGAAGGCGACTTGAGTACTTGAGGGAAAGTTTGCAACTGAATTGAAAGGAGCTTATGGTTCCTAAATCCTATGAATAAAACCACTAGGGGCCCTTGAGGTTAAATGTCATTTAACCTACACATGTAGCATAAAACCTTGGGTTGAATCAGGTTGAACTTGAAGATTCTCCTTCGAAGAATCTTCCTGCCGCGTGGCGTCTTGTGATTGGCCACAAGAACTCAGGTGACACGCCGGCCTTGTTACCAAATAGTGTCCCAGGTGAGGAACCATCATCATGCACAAAGAAGTGCAGAGAACACTTGGCGTAATCACTGATTGTGCCATGGGTGGATGTGAATAAACATTTGACCATGTTTATGCCACCTTTACCTCCATGACAGCAGTGTGTGAACCACACCAATCTGTGATCGCGTACCCAATGTAATAGGCCAGAGGGGCCCATTACATCTTGGTTCGCGGGCATCTTTCCGAAGCGTCGCGTGTTCTCTTGTGGGCCGCCATGTTCTTCTCTTCTTCTTCTTCTTTTTCTCTTCCCCGTCCCCATCGCCGCCGCGTCGCACATGAAAAAAGAAAAAAACTCGAACGAATTTAGCTTCCATCTGAGAGGTATTGATTGGATCACTCCTAAATATAGGATCTTATAGATTGTTTTTATCCAGCATACTTCATTTCAAAAGTGAGTACTTTGGGAAGTATTCAGCGATTGTCCTTAAATGATTGCATCATTTGTAGCCTTTTTTAGTTATAAATGATGCAATCATTTGAGCACAATTGCTGAATACTTCCCAAAGTACTCACTCTTGAAATGAAGTATGAAAAAGAGCTCATTTTGCCGCGTGGAAAGAGAAGAGAAACCGCATCAAGCGTCAGTCACCTCTCTGCGTGTGTGTGTCTCTCTCTCTATCTCTGCAGGAAGGAACAGGGACCTGCATCGCTGCATTCATGGGCAAGTGGACGCGGTTGGTGGCGCTGGCGGCGGCGGCGCTGACCCAACTCGCCTCCGCCGACGTCGAGACACACGAGGTTTGTGCTCCTTCTTCCCCGTGTCCTTCATCTCATACGGGTTGCGTCACCCTTGTTCTGTCATATGTCCCGTAGTACACTACAGGCGAGGAGGTCATCGCGTGGGTGAACAAGATCGGCCCATTCAACAACCCGCAGGAGACGTACACGTACAACACTCTCCCCTTCTGTCGCTCGGCTGGGGCCGAGGAGCCTGAGGCTCATGCGTTGGGCATCGGAGAGATCTTAGAGGGCAACGAGCTGTTCAACTCTGGTCAGGTCATAAAATTCGCAGTGGACGCCCCCAAGACGACGCTATGCGCACAGACGCTCACAGACGCAGACGCGCTGCAGTTCGGCGCAGCTGTGGACGAGCACTATTGGTACCAAATGAGTGTGGACGACCTGCCAGTGTGGGGGTTGGTGGGGAAAGTGATGAAGCCCACAGATGATGTGGAATACCTCAAACTCTTCCCCGTCGGCACGCGCGTGCTCTACACACACAAGAAATACTCCATCTCATACAAGGGGCCTCACATCATCCATGTCAATTTGACCTACTCGGACGTGCTGACGTCCATTGCGTCCAATAAAAAGGTGGAATTCACCTACGAAGTGTCGTGGACCGAGACAAATATCCCGTTCGAGGACCGCTTCGATCGCTACCTGGAGGACGAATTCTTCGAGCACCAGATCCACTGGTTCTCCATCTTCAACTCGTTCATGATGGTCATTTTCCTATGTGGCCTCGTGGCGCTTATTCTGCTCCGTACACTCAAGAACGACTACGCGCGTTTCGCGGAGGACGATGCAGAGGAACTTATGATGGATGGAAAGTCGTCATTGCTCAAGGATGACGCCAACTCGGGCTGGAAACTTCTCCATGGCGATGTTTTCCGTGCGCCGCCCTACTTGCTGCTGTTCACGGCGTTGGTGGGCACTGGTGCGCAGCTGCTGGTGCTGTCGGTGTGTTTGATGCTCATCGCTATCGGCTCGTCGCTCTACATTGAACCAGGTGGTATTGTCTCGGTGGGACTCACTGTCTACGCGTTCTCGTCGCTGGCTAACGGATACGCGAGCGGCGCCTTCTATCACCAGTTTTTCTACCCGCGCGTCTCCAAGGACTGGATCCGAGCCATGTGCCTGTCGTCGGCGCTACTCCCGACAGTCACGTTCGTGTCGGTGTTTTTCATCAACGCGCTGGCGGTCTTCTACGGTACAACGTATGCCATCCCCTTCGTGACGATTGTGCAGGTGGTGCTGGTGTGGTTCTTCGTGTCGTGCCCGTTGGCCGTTCTGGGTACGATTTTGGGCCGCCATGGCGCCGCGAAGGCAGGTTTCCCGTGCCGTGTGAACAAATTCCCGCGCGAGGTACCGGAGGCACGCTGGTATCTGCGCCCGCCAATGCTGATTGCACTCACGGGAGTGCTGCCGTTTGGATCGATCTTCATCGAGATGTACTTCATCTTCGCATCATTCTGGAACTACAAGTTCTACTATGTGTACGGCTTCATGCTGCTGGTGTTCATCATCCTGACAATTGTGACACTTTGTGTGACCATCGTGTGCACATATTTCTTGCTAAACGCTGAGAACTACCGGTGGCACTGGACGTCTTTCGCGGCTGCAGGCAGTACAGCACTCTACGTTTTCATCTACGCCATCTATTTCTACTTCTTCAAGACGAACATGTCTGGCTTCCTGCAGACATGTTTCTACTTTGGCTACATGTAAGTGGCGTGAAGTCAAGCTGGTATCGAACTTAGACGTTGGTACTAACTGATTGATCTTCCGTAATGACTTGTAGGGGACTGTTTTGCTTCGCGTTCTTCATCATGTGCAGCACTGTCGGATACCTCGGCAGCAGTGTGTTCACAAAGCGCATCTACCGCAACATCAAGTGTGAGTGAGGCGAGTGTCAGGCGTGCTGTCCAGCAGCCGAACGCAAATGGGTGAAGGAAGATTGAAGCAGTTACCGGATCGACGCCGTTGATAGAAACAAGGGATAGCGAAGGATATCAAATCACCAAGAACAGCGGGCCGGTGCTGGTAAGTCCATGTGCATTTTCACGTTTTGTCGACCCTTTTGCTTTAGCGCTGGGCAAACGCCGTAAGAGTACGCAATAAAAACAGACAGCATCGCAAGTGGGCAGGACGGCAAGCGCATTGTACAAGTACTCGTTCATTTGTTTTGTTTTGAAATAGGATCTAACTGGCTCGGGCAGGTCAGTTGAAGGAGTTGATGACTTGGCGCATGGCCTGCACTGTGCCAGCAACCATCCCAATGATGCCGAAGACGACAATTCCCCAATGGAAAATGCGTGAAGGCAGCGACAGCGTGGATCCCAAGACTACGAGGTAGAGCACAGGAGGTAGCACGATTGCTAACATACTGGAACCCACCGAGCCGAAAAGACTGATGAGGAGACCCACGTCCGGGACGCAGACTGCGATGACCATGAGGCTTGTGCACAGCATGGATCGGAAGAGTGTGCGATTGCATTCATACGGCGATAGATTGCAAACCAACCTCTCCAGGCAGCCCGCCGACGATCGCGATGAAGACATTGTGGCTGCAGCTGCTACGGTTGCTGGAGAGGCGATCGGAGAGAACGAGTGGCGCATCGTTTGCAGAGAGAACAACGAAGGTGGACGACTGCCGCTGTTGCTTGTCGACAGCATAACCTCGTGGTCATCGTGGTGGACGTTGCGATCATAGTCGAGGCCTCCTTCTAGACCGTGTAGCGAGCGGTACTGCTGCTTCTTTTTAGCCTTGCGACGTCTCCGCGCCTCTAGTGCCGCTTGCACAGGTTCGATTGGTGGTGCTGGACGCATCAGGGACTTGTGCCGCAGCATCCGCTCCAGGACGTCAATCGCAGGGTAGAACTGAATGGGGAATGAGAGCGTGCATGCAAATGCAAGAGCTACATTTGCCTAGAATGGGCCATACCAACATCATGAGCACTGAGTGAGTACCAGAGTAGCTAGGATTTTCATAGCTCGTCGTACCATAGTAACTAACCAGCCCTCACAGTAATTGTGGAGTACTGCTGTCATGCTGCCGTTGTCTATCCGACCGAAAGCGATAGTGGGCACCTCCCCAATAAACAAGAAGAGCACCAGGATTGACAGCATGCAGATAGCAAGTACACGTGGAAACCTCTCGGGCTCAGCCATAGCATTCTGGATAGGCAGCACCAAACCGATTCCTTCGAACGAGTATACAGCCGTGCCATAGAATTCGGGAAGCTGGCCCCAGTCTGCAAGCACTGTAGTTTCTCGCGGCATCCTTGGGTGTTTCCAATAGTCGATAGAATAGTAAAACACGATGGCAATACCCGACAGCACCGCGAAGTTGGCTGCTCATCACAATAATGAGTCAGAATAAAGCAGCTACAAGTAGCAGACGTAACTGACGCACCGAGACCGGAGAACGGCGTGATGCGGCGCAGTGTGCGAACCCACGAGAGCATCAGCAAGACGGGAAAGATGGCAAAGATTAGCTGCCGCTCGTTAATGGCGTCCTGGATGCTACACAACACCACACACCAGCACCAATCAACAACCGAAACAAAATAGCAGGACAATGGAACCACTGACTCACCTCTCCGGAAGCACGACATGGATGTTGGTAGCCACGAAGGTGAAATACACGCAGCAGATTCCCAACTGCGTCCCCACGAGGAACACGTCAATCAGCAGCTTCCCTTTGGGGCCCAAAATCTCCCGTCCCACGTCTCCAAACGACATGGGAGAGTTGGGGCTCACGATGTGCTTGCACTGCAGCAACAAGTCCATATTGTACACAGACACGAGAGCCTGCAATCAACAGCGTAGGAACCAAAGCACTCAGCACACGCGCTAACTAACTAAAGCACAGATCTCCAGTATAGCCCAGTGGGACGCACCACAATGACAAAGAGCACTGGCCCTGCATAGATTCCTGTCTTGGAGAAGCCGTTGGGCAGTGACATGGCTCCTGGTCCGATGTTCCCCTTGAGTAGATGCACAACCACGGCTGCCACTGAAATCTTCTCCGCTGTCCTGCTGACGCTCCTCACGGCGGATGACGCGCCGCTCTCAGACCTCCGCTCTTTGTTCCCTCTGCGATTCTGCTGCTGTTGCTGTTGGTTGTGGGTCTTGGCTGTCGGTCTCTTGTTGCTTTCCTCCATCAGCCGCAGCAGTTCCAACTCGAGAGCAGCTTCATCTGACAGAGGAGACGTGGCACCGCTGGAGCGCCGAGGAGAAGGGGGAGGGCGACGTGCGCAGGAGCCCACGAGCAGCGGCGCGTCCTCCATGTCGCCGTCCATTAAGAAAAAAAAAACGTATGCAGCTTTTGGCGAGTGAGACGCAAAATAGAACTTCCAGAATTAGACATGGCTACACTGCTGTTTGGCCAATCAGGAGACTCTCAGCGTGCTGAGCTCCTGTGCAGGGCAGGGACAGGTGTAAGCGACGGCAAACACCTCAGTACAACAAACCAACTACTCGCACCAGGTTCATGACGATGCGGTTCCAAGCCTCCATGTTCTTGACGAGCAGACGCCACTGACTCTCAGCATTGTCGCCGCGTACTTGGTGCAGCTCACTCTGCTCCTGCTTCACCTAGACAACAACAAACTTGTCAGCGATACGTCTCCAGTTGTAGAACCTGCTGCCAACCATACCATTTCGAGGAGAGGTGCAACGTCCTCCGACAGCACACCGCTATTACCATCGCCATCTAAAATACCTCGATATACACAACGAGTTAGCCAGGATGCACGACAGGCATGAGAGAAAACCGTCCTCGCACCTCTTTCAGGCGTTTCCTCCTTCTGCTGCGCAGCCAAGAACGACAATCGCTCGGTCAAGTGGTCGTAGAATTCACCACTCAGCTCATCGATGCGCGTCTGCGGCGGAATTTTCACTTGCTCCTGGTTGGCCTGCAGTCCAGGAGTGTGGCGAGCTTTCCGAGGTGCTGTGGTAGGCGAGGCATGACGGCTGTTGCTGTTGTTGCTACGCTCCCCAAGTGAGCTGCTCGATCCACTTCGTGTCCTTGTGCGCCAAATGTTTGGCGTCGTCGGTGCTGCTGTTGGCGTGGTTGCATCGGTCGCGCTCCCTGATGCGAGACCTTCGTCCTCGAGTACCAGTTCCTGTTTGTTCACCACGCTAAAGTCCACGTTACGGCTAAACACCAGTCCACGGAACGCATAGCGCCGCACACTTCGTAGGCATTTCCATAATGTTGTAAATGGCGTCGCTAGTGATGCCTATCACAGATAATTCCCATTAGCACTGAAATCGCTCATCATTTTGCATGATAGTAAGCTTACCTTAGATGAACCAACGTGATACCTCTGGTTCGTGAACTCGATAAGCACGTGATGCACGTGGTCGGGCCCCATATACGAAAGGATCAGCGTTTGTGCGTCCTTCCGACGAAGCAAGAATGTGCCTTGTTCCCGATTTCTAGAGATGCGACAAGCAGACGAGTTAACAACTGACCACTGCATGAGAGCGTCCCAAGCATACGTACTCTAGAAGTGCTTCAGCATCGCCACGGCTGATACTTCCAGCGAAGAAATGCCACGCTTCCTGGTCATTGCGTCGGTCTCGCTCCGCCTTCTCCTCTTCTCTGCGTCGCTCAAGATCTTCTTCCTCCTTTTGCTGCCGTCGAGACTCCGCGGCAGCGGCAGCATCTTCCTCTTCGTTAATCTGCCTCGAACTAGAGAACGGGAATTGAAACTCCTCTACGGACTCCGAGTCATCGTCGGTCTCGTCGTTGCCAAGTAGACTGCTGTTTGTGGCACGCAAGTAGACGCCTTTGTCGGTGCCCAAAATCCAATTGCCGCCGTATGTGGGGGCTCGTTTGTCGGAACGCAGCGCTGCTGCAACATGAGCAGCGGGTTCTTTCTTCTGCTCGCCGTCGTTTGGATTGAGGTTTTCGTTAATTGGCATCATGTTTTCATCGCGTGGCAATGTCGTGATCGCTTTCGTGGGGATTCGCAGCAGAGAAGTCGAGAAATGGTGCAACGCATCTTCGGTCTGAATGACTTTCAAAGGAGCAGGGTTGCCAGACGTCTCCAGAATGCCCTAAAGAGAAAGAAACGGAACTGCGTCAGCGCTCTTTCAACCTCATATCCAATGCTCATGTCACCAAAATCTCACCAGTGGTCTTGTTAAACGCGCAAGTCGAACGTGCTCGGTCGCAATGCGATCTCTGCAAATGAACTCCACCATCCGTTCCAGAGCCTCCCGCACGGCCGGATTCTTCTCGTTCTCGCCAAAGTTCGACTTGCTCACCGTCCACATCCAGCCTTTGTATCCTGCCGCCTGCAGCCACAGTCGCAATAGCAGTAACATCAGTCTTCAGCCCTCCAGCAATGGATCAATCTCCTATAACTGTTTATCGGTCTCACTCGTGCATAGGCTGCAATGTCGTCGCTTGTCATGACGCGCTTCTGCAGCAGATCCGCCTTATGCGAGATGAGGAAGCACGGGATCTCCTTGGGGGACAGAAACTTGGACAGACAATGGCGCCACTTGTCCACAGCTGCGATGGAACTCACGCGATGCACGTTGAACACGAAGAAGATGCCGTCCAAGTCCTCGCACAGCAACGAGTGCAGCGATGACGCGCTGGCGTCCACTTCGTTGCTGGAGACGTCCCACACGTGCAGCAGCAGCTCCTGGCCTCGATGTTTGTACGTCATGGAGCTCACATCCACCCCAATAGTGGGCGAGTACGTCGCAGGGTACGAGCGCTGCATCCAGCGCCTCACAATGCTCGTTTTCCCCACTGCGGAGCCTCCGACGAGGGCGATTTTCAGCTCTGGAGTCGGATCTAACCCGTTCTCGGCCCGCAGTTTGGCCCATTGGCCCAGAGATTCCTGCGAGACGCCAGAGCCACCGCCTGCTGCGGCGCTGGGGGAGCGTCGCGCGAAGAGGGAGGATCCAGCGCCTTCCCCCAGGAACGTGGACGAGATCATCTTCATCCATTTCGACGTCGCGCTGTCCTCCGCATCAGCTCCCGAGCTCTGCATCATATCACGAACCAGCTGAAGAGTGTAGATTATGCTTTTTGCAGGGTTTGGAGAGTGAAGGTTTTTTCGTTGCGAGTGATGGTTACTTCAAGGTCAAGTGCCTATAGTTTCATTGTCCAGTTTGGTCCATCATGAGCGTTGTCGTGTTCACTGGGACGCTGTCACAGTCGCGGAAGGAGGCAACTGCCGAAGCAGAACGGCATGGCTTCGTGGTGGGGGCGCGTCTCACGAAGACAGCGGGGTTTCTGGTCTGCGGGGCCAAAGTGGGCGCAAAGAAGATGGAGGAGGCCAAGAAATTGGGCGTCGCGACCTTGACGGAGCAGGAATGGAGAGAGAAACTCGCAGCTTCAGACTCTGCTGATGCAGTTCAAGATGATGATGAGGAGGAAGAACATCAGGCAGAGGCGGTGGCTAAGAAGAGGAAAACACGCAACGCAGAGGAGAGTGACGTGTCTGCTGCTGTGGTTGTGTTCACGGGGACTCTCACGAAGCAAAACAGGAAGGAGGCTACGGCCGAGGCGGAAGCCAGAGGGTTCCGAGTGCAGCCCAGGATGACGAAGGCCACGACGTTCCTCGTGTGTGGAGACAGAGCTGGGCAGAAGCTCAAGGAGGCGGAGAAACTGGGGGTGACAGTGCTGACGGAGGATCAGTGGGGGGAGAAAATTGCAGCGATGCCAGTGACGACTGCTGCCACCAGCAGGCCGAGTAAGAGACAATCTGTGACTAAGGAGAGCAAGCCACAGAGTACTGTCAGTGGGGACGTCGTCGTCAGTGAAGTTGCCTATGACGAAGAGAGTGGAGCTTTGAATGGGATCAAACCGAAAGTGCTCTTGGTGGATGGCACGTTTCACGATGTCAAGAGCGCCTCAGGGTCAACGTACATCGTGAAGCGGTTAGGGAGCGTGTACTCATGCAGTTGTCCCGCGTGGCGAAACCAGCGCCACCCTCCGACCTCGAGAACCTGCAAGCACCTGAAGGAGCTGTTAGGGCAAGAGTTCGAAATTATACGAGCTCGTGCTTCCGCTACGATGCCTCGTGGCACTGCTGGAACCGTTGTGAAGACCACGGCCCCCAAGGTGCTGCTGGCCAAGAAATGGGAGCGCGAAAAAGACGACCCCGTGGGTTGGTGGATCAGCGAGAAATTGGACGGCGTCCGTGCCTACTGGGACTCGTCCAAGAAGATTTTCCTCTCTCGTTTGGGCAACGAGTATCCGGCGCCAAGTTGGTTCACTGCCGGGTTCCCTGACGACGTGGATCTGGATGGCGAACTATTTGGCGGTCGAGGCGCTTTCCAGTTCACCGTCGGTATTGCCAAGACGCAGGGCTCCAAGGACTGGGAGAAGCTCGTGTACAAGGTCTTCGACGCTCCGAGTCTCCAGACGAAAAAATTCGAGGAGCGCATGGAGAGCGCCAAGGATGTCGTGGCCAAAGCCTCGTCCAAGTTCATGGAGTGGGTAGAGCACACCAAGTGCAGGTCACTCGCACACCTGGACGAAGCGTTCGACGAGATCGAAAAGGTCGGCGGCGAGGGGCTCATGATCCGTGAGCCGGGCAGCAAATACGCCCAAGGGCGATCGTCGTCGCTGCTCAAGATCAAAAGCTTCCACGATGGCGAGGCGGAGGTGCTCGCTTACGAGGACGGCAAGGGCAAGTACACGGGCCTGGTGGGTGCCCTGCGCTGTCAAATGGCCAGCGGGAAGATGTTCAAGGTCGCGAGCGGGCTGTCCGACAAGCAGCGCGAGAACCCTCCCGCCATCGGCAGCATCGTCGTGTACAAGTGTCAGGAGCTCACGACCGACGGCATCCCGCGCTTCCCCGTGTTCGTGGGGGTCGCCGCCGACAAAGCGTGCGCGAAAGACCCCGCCATCGCCAACGCTGGAGGCGACAAGAGCGAGTGAAACCAGCGCCACTTCAACTGACCAGCTTCGTAACGTCCGATTGGACTGGCTTTTCCGCTAATCTAATAATTTGACTGCACTTTAATATTGGGAGCTCCAACGATACCTATGAGGCGCGACTCGGACGCCTTCTTCCGTCTGCCCTGCGCGCTGCTGGTGGAGTTCCTGGACCTGCGCGAAGCTGTGAACTTCCTCAACACGAGTCGCTGGCTGCGCTTCGACCGCGTGCTGACGGCCACGGCGTTGGAGAAAACGCGCTACGCCCAGCACTTCCACCAGAAATGCGCCGCGGATTGGTGGCATCTGACGACCGCGTGGAAGGCGGCGGACGAGCGTCTGGTGGATAGCGACTGGGACGATGAAGAGGAGGAGGTGGAGAATGATGGTGTGGGTATCTGGCAGGACTGCCACGTGCGCACAGCTGCAGGAAAAGAGCTGACGTACTGGAAGGATACAGTGAGGGACACGCCCCAGTGGCAGCACGTGCCTCTGCTCTCCATCATCGACTTTATGGTCACAAAGCTGCTGCCTCAGAGCTACATCTCGTTCAAGTACGCAGCCACCGTGTACACGGCCAGACCTGTGATCGTCCGACTGCACCCGCCTGATGAGAGGAGGAAAGAGAAGGAAACGAAGACTGAGAAGGACAGAGGACAGGAGCAGGACGTCGCACGCAGGATCAGCGACGCGTTAGGCGCTCAGAACGGCAAACTGACGTCCCTCTTTGGTCTCCATTGGGAGAATATGCACGTGGACCCAGACACAGGTGAAGTGTCCTGCGCAGTCTGTCAGTTGTACGAGGACGAGGTGACCAAGTACCAGACTAAAGTGGCAGAGATGGTGAGTGAGTGGAGAGAAGCTGTGAAGGCTGAACTGCCTGGCTGGAAGGAGAAGGGAATGCACCAGATGGAGATCGACCGACGGACGTACGAAATGCGAGACGAGATGATCCCGTACTGCGGATACTTCACATCCAACGTCGCCCGACGCCACGGTGACATCATCATCCGCCACATTTGCTCCTACTGGACGACGCTGGACCATCTCAAGATCAGTACACTTGGGTATCGAGATGCCTCACAGCTCGTCGCCGCGCTGACGTCAGACATTAGAAAGCAGTGCCAACATTTCTCCAAGATCAAACAGGCCATGACGAACGCCTTCCCACGAGTAGCGAGGATTCGCTACAAAGTTGACGAGCCAGACCCTTCTCCATCGACGAATTTATGGCAGGACGAGGCCGTCACTGAGCTGGTCGCTGGGATTTCGCCGTCAGGATTTCTGTGTGGCATGCTGTTCATCGAGAAAAGTGTTTGAGCGTGAGGGGGGAGTTCTTCTTCTACGAACTGGGCATGCAGGACACGTCAACAGATGAGAGCTAATTCAGCGGTGTCGTGCATTCGAGCGAGCACCTCTGCATTGTGCCCGCAGTGCCCACCACTGTTAACGCTCGTCACGTCTGGAAGAGGTGGTCAGTACCATTTTCGACTCGCAATGGATCCTGGACTCCGAGTACGGTTCGAGTCAGCTTGATGGCAAGCAAGGGAGTGCCCCATGACGACACGCCGCATCAAACGCATGTATTTGGCATAGTAAGCGCAACTTGAGGGAACCTAGACGACTTCAATTCAGCAGTGGCGGCGCTGCACTCGGCGAACAAAATGCAATGTTTCGTATTTGCCTTCAGATTGCTCAGAAAAACTGCCGATGAAGAGATGAAAGAAAAAAGGGTTCCTTGTAAGCCTCCTTTATCGCTACTGCGAACTACACCGCGAAGCCAAACAAACCGCTGACAGTGGAGCTTCTTCAACCGATGCAAGCGCGGTCTTTGTTGCGCGTGCTGTACAGAATCGAGTGCTGTTCTATCACTTCCGACAATGTTGAAGCTTTTAGCAAGTGCGGCACCACTTCAAAGAGGTAGAACATCAAGCCCGTGCAAGCTCGCAAGCTCGATAATAGCTCGATAGCCTTGCAAGTTTCTTCGGGTCAAGCGAAGGTGGTTGGCGCGGCTTGCTCTCTCGGTTGAGTATATGTGAGGCCGGGCACCCATGTCCTTGTCTTTGGTCTGGCGAGACCTTCAACACTCCGTCGGCAATTGAGTTCACTGGCGAAGCAGACCGGACTCGACGCGTTCCCACTGCAATTTGCACAGGCTCTTGCCCGAGACAAAGCGTTGAAAACGCCGCTACATGTACTAATAACAGTGCTAAGCAAGCCAGTCCATGTACGACAAGGCGAAGGCCATCATCGTGACTACCATGGCTCATGGCCGGCATCAGCTCTGTATCGATCTCAGCGCTCTATCGGCTATGCAAGCATGCAGCAGTGTCACGTCTTGAAGTGAAGGTCGTTTTCCCGGTGTCAACGTCGCAGCAGAAAAGTGCCAACACTTTCGTTCGCAGCAATTGGCGTCAACTTGGCCTGGTTCACGTCAATTGACGTAGTTCTTTTGCTACACCAATCTCGACTCGCTGAGTTTCGGAGCAACAATCACGGCGATGTTTGAACTCGTCTACTAGGAAGAACCCACACCAAGACGTGGTGTCAAGAGGTCACACTAAACGTCTCGACCGGTTTGCTTCGTGCCCACGGACGTGGGCTCACCTGCTTTGCCGGCGGTGTTGAAGGTGTTGGGGGTCTCTGACTTGACCAAAGACAAGCACACTCCAGCAAGATGGGCGTCCGCCTCATTTCCTCAACCGAGAGGAAACAACTGAAGTAGCTGCGCCACCAACTCGGTTCGCTCGACTCGAAGGACGGAAGATGCAAGATGGCCGACCTTGCACTGCTTGATCTTTGATGCACTGACGCTCCATTGGAAATGTCGTGGTGCCGCGTCTTAGTCGGAGCACTTGAAGTTTTAGTCTCCCGTGGCAAAGACCGCGCTTGCATCGGTTGAAGCTCGACGGTGCGACTTGTCTTTGGCGGGACATGGCTTCGCTGTAACTTCGACCCGGCCCAGCGGATCACTTATCAATTCACCTCCAAGAAGAGCTCACTCACACATCCTTTGCCCCCCATCGAATGCATTCGTCGACACGGCAGCTCCAGCACTTGACCCCCGTGCCTCTCGTGCCCACCTTATCTTCCAAGGCTGCAGCCCCTATCTCGTTCCTCGAGACCATCGATCGCGTCGAGATCAACCGCACGCTCGTTCGCCATGACGTCGTCTACTACGTCGTGGATGTTTTCCTGCTGCACCACACGTCTCGCATCCCGACGCTCAACACGCCGACGGCCAGCGAGACGCAGCCAGACTACCAGGTGCTGCACCGTTTCTCCGAGTTCGCCGACCTTCGTTACCAGGCCTGGAGCTTCGCGCAGCGCAAACACGAGGACGGTCACCTCTGCAAATACTGCAGCAAGTACATGCACTTCATCCTCTACTCGCTCTCGCAGCCGAGGCTCTACGTCAAGCTCACCGCCGGTGTTGAGAGGCGCAAGAAGCTACTCACGAACTTCTGTCGCGCATTCGTGGACATGGCCCGTAGCAGCAAAACGGAGCTCCACGCGAGAGAAGCCACGTGCGACGGCTGCCAAACCATCCCCCACCTCGTTGAGCGATTCCTCCGCGGCTGAGAAGAGAAGCTCAAACACCCTGTACCAAAGTAAAGTATCTCTCATTTTCATGTTTGAAGAGGTCCTCTATTCATGTTTGTTAAGTAAAGCAAAGTGTCTCTCATAAAGACAGCACTGAGAATGTCTACATCTTTCCTGTGCCTACCGAGTGACGAGACGAACTCTCCCCGACACTCTGCTGACACTGCTTGAGCTCTTTCGCCGAGCGTTGAATGTCGTCCACAATCGGCTCGTGTTTGCAGACGCGAGACAGCTTGCAGATCACGTAGCAAGTAAGAATATGTCACGAAAGAATATATCAAACCTCCATGGATGGTCTCCGATATCTCCCACTTTCACTTTGTGGTGCCAGAGACGACGTCATGAAGAAACAGCGCGCGGCAGGAAGCGCCTCGATCGCGACGTTCCTCGACGTCATCGCGGTCCTTTTCGCGCCGGAGGGGGGAAGAAGTCTGTATGTCGATCTCCAGTCCACGTTGACGCTCGTGTGCGTGTGCAAGGTAGCTCGCAATACGCTTCTAGAGTGGCTCGACGCTGTAGCGGCGGACATTTCGCTGGGGAAGGAGACACGACCGGTTCCCGTGCAGTTTCCGTCGACGAACGTCTATGTTAAGCTCCACACTGCTGCAAAGTCGCTAGCCTTCACATACCTCCGTTCGATTCAACTCTCTGTCAGCATCGGCGACAAGCAGCACAAACTGCCGCCAGACCTCGTGTCCAAGCAACAAGATGACGATCGAACTAGGAGACTCCTTCGCGGCCGCCAAGTTGGCATATTCGTGGCCCAGTGCAGCAGCAGAGATAAAGGGTGGGGGGCGTTTGCCGCCCAGCAGATCGAGCCGGGAGAATTCCTAGGCGAATACACGGGGGAACTCGTCTCGACTCGACAGATGCAAAGGCGATACCAAGAGCTCTATGACCCTCACAAACTCAACTACGTTCTGTCACTGCGAGAGCACGTAGCTCAAAGGGGAAACTCGGCCTTCGACGTCGTTCGCACCAATGTGGATGCGACAACAAGCGGTTGTTGGACACGCTTGCTGAATCACAGCTGCGCTCCCAATGCAGAGGTGGCGGCCGTGCGTGTTGACTCGTTCATTCCGAGGCTGGCGCTTTTTGCGTTGACGCGCATTGAAGCTGGCCAAGAGGTGACGTTCGACTATGGAGGGGGTTCTGCCACTAATACAGGAGGAAGGCCATGTTGCTGTGGAGCTCGTGGGTGTCGCGGCTTCCTACCGTCGAATGCATAATACCGAATGACTTGGCGTTTGTATGTGACTTTGAGTTTCACGTTTTGACTGGCGAACGATGGCGAACCATTACGACCAGCTGTGCGAGGACGCGAGCGCCGCCGCCGAGCTGCGATTGCTGGAGCACTTTAAGCAGCACGGCGGAGAGGTGTGGAGCATCGGCTCTGGCTGTCAGAGCTGCCGCCAGAAGCTGGAGGACGTCACCAGTCTCAAGCGCTGCAGCAACTGCGACTCTGCTCTGTTCTGCGACCGCGAGTGCCAGCTCAAGGCCTGGCCGACGCACAAGGCAGAGTGTTGTGTAATTGCCACTTTCCAGCGCCTGCTCAAGACCTCCGACTCCAAGTGCGTACAAGTGTCGCTTGCCTGTATTGCTGGGCACTGATGAATTGCTGCTGGGTTTGTTGCTAGACTGTTTTCCCTGCTTGAGACGCTGTCATTCTCTCCCAGTCCCAAGAAAGCCGATGAGTCCAAGGTGGCAGGGATTGCGAGCTCCATTGGCTTGAACGGACCTGAGCTCCCTGGGTGGTTCTTCACGGTGGACTTTGAAACAGTATGTGTATCGCTATTGTACCATTAGATGCTCGCTGAGGTTTTGCTGAAGTGCTGAAAACGCTGGTGCGATTCGGACGTTGCAGGCATCGAAAGAGCAGCAAAAATCCTTGTACCAGGCAGCATTGGAGCTGTACGGACTCCTCAAAGACGAAGAATGCTGGACTCGCGACAAGGAGAGCTTCCCACGCTCAAGCTACACGCTGCTAGAGTCGTTGCCGCATGCTTCTTCTGCGGCTGGACAGCTGCAGAAGGAATTCGTCGAGATGAATGGACACCTGTTGCTCTTTTCGGCATGGCTGCAGCACCCGGAGCCGCCTGCCACGCAAGCCATGCCGCTGGAAGACCGCAGTTTCTTCGGTGTAGTAGATTCGCTGCTCCAGATCAGGTACGCTTCGTCATTGGCTTCATTTAGTTGATGGTCCTAACGCTCCTTTGTTCTCTCCAGCGCACTCCGCAGTGGTGTGGATGCCTTCATGGACGCGAGGTCCACCTAACGCAACAACAAGACACAGCAAATTGCATGCAGTCTCTCGTTTATTCAGTCAACTCACAATTCAAGTAACAGGCTCAGATCGCACAGTTCCAGCACCTCACGCTGACACTTTCGCCACGCGATACAGTGTGTCTAGCATTTCTTCGATGTCTTCATCCAGCTCGTAACACTCAAGTGCGGCCACTACCTTCTCGTCGTCGCTCAGAATTAAATCCTTGAGACGTGCCTTCTCCTCTGCCGAGATCAACTTGTCTGCTGCGATGCGACTGGCTGCTTTGAGTGCCAACGCGTAACGTGCACGCTGCGAGAGCGAGCGCTTCCTCGGCTGTCCATCTTCGTCCAGCTCCCCTTCTAGTAAAACGAGAACGAGAACGCGCATCCGTCAGTCTCGTGGTCTCAGTCCAGTCCCGCTACTGCTGGATCGCAGTGGCCTCCTCACCGTCAATGATGCCCTTCTCCTCCAGCTCCGTCACGGACGGTCGGTGGCGCAGTTGGCGCGCGATCTGGTCCGCCTTCAACTGACGTTCCAACTGGTGCTTGGCTCCCTGTAGTACAGGCGCGACCGCCGCATCCTGGCCTGCAACAAGCACAAAACAGCAATAGAGGCATCAGTCGGAATCTCCCTCTCTGTCAACAACAACAACTCTCGCGCACCTTCGAGGATGTTGTGCGAGACGAGTTCGTCCTTCTCGGGACGCGACTCCAGTAGATGCGACACCTGGTTCTGCACCAGATTCCTCTCGAGCTTCTTGGCGGTGGCCGTGAGACTTGGCGCCAGTTCAGCGCTCGTCTCCAGCACTCCCGTGGTGCGCAGCTCCTCAACGGACGGCCGTTTGGTCAGATGCTGGTTCACTTTGTCCGAGTTGAGTTGGCGCTGCAGTTTCTCCTGTGTGGCCTGCAGACTGGGCGCCACGCCGTCGCCCCCGTGGACGATGGCCAAGTCCCTCAGCTCCTGCACGTCCGGCCGACTCTCGAGTTTGTGGGCCAGCTCGTCCGCGCTCATCCTGCGCTGCAGCTGTTTCTGCACGCCCTGGATCGCCGGCGCCACGTCCGGGGACGCAGTGGGAAGCACATTCCGCTGCTCCAGAGCCTCGGGGTCGGGTCGCGTCTCCAGCAGGTGGTCGATCTTCTCACTCGCGCGACGGATGCGCTCCTCCGTGGCTGGCGGCTCCTGGTCCGGTCCACCGTCCACCGTCTTCACCTGCGTGGATGTGGGCGTGGACGTGGGCGTCTTGCTGTTCTTGCCCTTGGACTTCTTGGCCATCGCTCTCTCTTACTGCGTCGCTTGATGCTCTTGAGGAAAATCTTCAAATGAGAACGGGAGGAGATGGGGAAGTTGTACTGCTAACACACTCGAATATAAGACCCCATTATCTAGGATTTTGTATACCAGCAACTTCAACTTGGCTGCAAGTCTCAGGTTTTGCCATTCCTACACGAACTTGTAGGCGCACTCGATGAGCTGCTGCGCCGTGATGTTGCTCTCGCCCGTGCGGTTGAGTTCCTCCTTGGCCATCTCCGTCACCAGCAGCAGCTTCTTGACCGAGATGGGGCGGTCCGACAGCAGCGTCAGCACCTCGTTCTTCTGGTCGTCCGCCACTGGCAGAGCCGTGTGGGTCAGCACAGCGTCCAGCTCGTCCTTCTGCGTGAGCTGCGGCACCTCGAGACACAGATCGAACACGTCGCTCAGCTCCACCGCCTGCATGGCGGCGATGTTGGATGTGACACCGATCACAACGAGCTTCCGCCCAGCCACGGGCACGGGGTTGCGCACCAGCACCATCAACGCCTGCAGCACCAGATTGGAGAAGCGAGGCCCCAGACCTGACGAGCAACGAGAAGCATGCATCATAAAAGTTAGAGCATACAACAACAAACTACACGGCAGGCAATGCCACGCAACGTACCAACGTAGTCCATGAGTCGCTCAATGTCGTCCAGGATGATGATGCTGAGCGGCGATCGGTATGCTTCTTCGAACACATTGTAGATGTACGAGCACTTGCCACTCTCGGCGCGCGAAATGAGCTCCGAAGCCTTCACCATGCGCACCAACGGGAATTCGCTAGCGACAGCGCAGTACGTCGCTAGCGCGGTCTTGCCGGCGCCGCGTTCACCATGCAGTAGCACTGACATCAACGGCGTTTTGTCGTTCGAGCGGACTTGTTCGATCACACGAGTCAGTGCCTCACGCACGTCTGTAAATGAGCTGCCGTACGGGATTAGACCATTCTTGTAGTACAACGCAAGCTGGTCGCTGGGGGCACCAAACTTGGGCTTCACCTCTTGCAGCGCTAGAGCGAAATCTTCCATGGAGATTTCTGGATTGAAATTGGCGATGGCGTGCATGGTCCGACCGTCGGTACCGCGTGAGAGGGCGTGCGCTGTGGCAGCACGCACCAAACCTTCAATTTCGGCACCCGAGAAATTCTTGGTACGCTGAACCAGGTTTTTGTAATCGGGGTCATCACTCACGGGTTTGGCCGGGTCAAGGCAGTTGTCCAGGTCTGCGATGACCTTTGAATGCAGAGCTCCTTTCTCGCGGGCGCGGTCCGTGTGGATCTTGAGAATTTGAGCGCGACCTTTTTCATCGGGCAGATTGATTTCGATCTGCACCTCTAGACGACCGGGACGCATTAACGCTTCGTCAAGCATATCCTAGTTGAAAAAAAACACAAGCACGCCCACAGTCAATCCATTGGATGCAATAACCATGCAAATTGAGGCGCATATCACCTTTCTGTTCGTCATGCCAATCACCAGAACGTTATTCAGACTGTCAACACCGTCAATCTGCGTCAACAGCTGGTTCACAACACTATCGCCCACGCCCGTTCCGTCGCGACTTGAGCCACGTTGCTTGCAGATAGCATCGATTTCGTCGAAGATGATAATGTGCACGTCGCTCTCGTCTCCGAGCTCCTCCTGGTCTTTGCGTGCGTCCGAAAAGAGCTCACGGATCTTTCGTTCAGATTCACCCACAAACTTGTCTAGAATTTCGGGTCCGTTGACCACTTTGGGTTCCTTGGCAGTCAGCGCCTGCGAGATCTTTCGAGCGATCAGCGTCTTGCCACAACCAGGAGGACCGAACAGCAACATACCGCGCACGTGCTGGATGCCGAGCTTTTGGATGACGTCCGTGGGGAACAGACGCGAGGCGAATGCACGGCGGAAAATGTCGTTGAACTCTTTGTCCAGACCGCCGATGCCCAACTTGGTGAAGTCGAAATCTGGCTTGAACACGGTGCGCGTGGTGCCGCTGGATTGGTTGGTGAGTCGGATGGGAGCGTCTTTCCCCTTGGTGAAGCTGACGATGGCTCCAGTGAGGTAGGACCCGACGCGAGGGGCGAAGGAGTCGGCGCTGCTGTTGTCTCCGTCCACTGTGTCGATGTTGACGCACTGCAGACGCAGCGGGAGCCCGTCGACCCTCACAGCCATGAGTTGCCCCACAGCGAAGACCTGATGCGTGTACTCCGTCTCGAAGACGTCTTTCAATAGACTGCAGTCGACGACTCGCGCCTCGTTGCCCTGCGCCCGTGTGAGCACCTGCTGGATCTCGAATGTGACGGTGCTGAGGACACCCTTAGCAGCGTAGACCGACACCTCACAGGCCTGGTTCAAGGGAAGACCCACACACATCCGCTGCATCGTCCCCACAGCCACAGTGCCTGGATTAATGTCCTTATGGGGCTTGGCAGCCATCACGAACTTGCGATTGATCCACACATTGAGCCCATGCGCCCGCAGATCTTCCTTCGTGACGACCCCTGGGGGCGTCTGCTTCACCAGCGACATGAAGTCGTCCAGATGCACATACACGCAGTTGGTGAAGGCGTAGGAATTGCCTGGAAGACCCACCACAGCCGCCTCGAACGCCATGCTTGCTGCTGCTGCTGCTGCCTGAAAGGACGAAGGAAGGAGAACGTGGCAATTTGTAGTGTGTCGGTTCGCTCCTTCGTACACTCAAAGTCTACACCAAGTAAGTGGCCAATCACAGAGTTTAGCCGCAACCTTTATTACGATCAAAAGGTTTCTAGGCCTTGAGCCCCTTGCTGAGCAGGAACGCGTCCTGGTTGGGTGCGCGACCCAGGAAGTCCTTCAGCATGACGCTGGCGTCCACGGAACCGCCGCGTGCCAGAATGAGCTCGCGATAGGCCAATCCCGTCTTGGGGTTCATGAGTCCCTCCTTCTTGAACCGAGACACGAACATGTCCATGGAAAACACCTCACTCCACATGTAGCCGTAGTACTGCGCATCGTAGCCGCCCGCCAAGTGGCCGAAAGACCCGGCAAAGTTCGTGTCGGGCGTCATGTCGATGAGCATGATCTCCGTCTGCAGCTGCTTGAGGAGCTGCGCCGTGTTCGACTTGGGCTTCGAGTGGATGGTCTGGTCGAAGATGGCGAAGAGCAGCTGGCGCTTGTTGAGCAGGCCAGTGTTTGCGTTCTTGGTCGAGATCAGCCGAGTGATCAGGTCGTCCGAGAGTTTCTACAGAACAGTTCAAAGTGAGCTAAAGGATGATAACCAATGTGGAAATATTCAGACGCACCTCGCCGGTCTCGTAGTGCGACGACAGACGCTGCAGCGGTTCCTTCTCCCAGCACCAGTTCTCCAGCATCTGACTCGGGGCTTCCACAAAGTCACGCTCCACGCGGGTGCCAGCGAAGCGGGGGATATCCACTTCCGAGCACAGGCAGTGCATCACGTGACCGAACTCGTGAAAGTAGGTCACGACCTCCTGGTGTCCCAACAGCGACGGCTTCGACTTCGTCGGAGCGTTGAAGTTGGCCACCATGGCGGCAGCAGGGTACTGTGAACCACAGCATCTATGTTAGACAACGTTTTCAACCTACAAATACGGTGCTCCTTGAAAACGTACCTCGCGAATGCCCTCGGAGTTGGCGCAGCCCTGCTGCAGTGTAAAGCAGGCGGCATGACCATACTTTCCCGGACGGGGGAATAAGTCGAGATAAAAGTGGCCAACAAGGTTGCCGACCTTACCCGGACGCGCGTCGTAGACGGCGAACATACGAACATCCTTGTGCCATACGTGAGGCTGCGAAATCTCCACGAACTTCAAACTCAACAGTTCTTGGTACATGGACAACAGCTCCGCTGTCACGTGTGTAAGCGGGAAGTACTCGCGGAGTTTCTCGGAGTCAATGGAACAGTACTTCTTAACGAACTGGTCCATGTAGAAGCGGAAGTCCCACATGTTGATCTTGCCGTCGAACTTCCACCCATTCCGCTCGCAGTCAGCCTCCTTCAGCTTTAGCAAGTCGTCGAGGTCCTTCTTGGCGAGCGGCACTAGCTTATTATCCAGGTCGTTCAAGAACTTCTTCACGTTCGCCGGGGATTCTGCCATCCTGTGATGACAAGGACAAACAAATGTCAGAAAAGCCGCACTTGTCTCGGGATCTACAAATTACCCGTCTTACCTTTGCTCGAGGACATACGCAGAGTGGTTCTCGTACCCCAGCGCCAGCGCCACTTTATGGCGGATCTCTAGCATCTCCTCGAGGATAGCGACGTTCGTGGAGATGCAGCGGCGGTTGAAAGCGTACTCCACAGCCTTGCGCGTGGACTCCACGATGCACGTGTTAAGGATCGGGAACACAGTCGGGTACGAGAGGGCAATCTGTAAACGAAAGTGGTGTACCCTCATCAGAACTGACACAGTCCACAAAGGAGACTACCAAGGTAGCAGATATCGCAGGACTCACCTTATACTTGCCATCGTCGTCCTTCTCAAGAGCAGCGATGAAGTCGTCGCTGAGTCCCTTCAGCTCGTCGTGGGAGAACTTGACTTCAATCGTCTCCTCCGAGAGGTTCTGCTGGAACTGGATGCCGAGTTTGGAGAGCTTTTGCTTCCAGGCCTGCACCTCCTTCTGCTTCTCTTCTGGCAGTTGCAGTCCATTGCGCTCAAAGTCCTGCACCAGACGGTGCACGTAGCGCTGCGTGGGCGTATCCAGTTTCTGCCAGCAGCAGCAGCAAGACAAGGTCAGGGGATTCCCTCAGTTAGTCCGTGGCAAAACTCCAGCCGCCCTCTCTCCCTCTCTTCGTACCTGATAGGCCGCACTCTTGTAGAGCGTGTGGATGGCCTTGTACACGTCTGCCCGCATGCTGCGCTGCACGGAGAAGTCCTCGATGGTCTCATCTGCCTTGGTACAAGCGTCGCGCGTCTCCTTGACCTGCGCCACCTGCCCCAGGAACGTCACGTTGGTCACGCGGCTGAGCATCTCGTGGTCCAGATCGATGAGTCTCTGCGCCGTGTTCTCGAACGTCACAGCAGAAGGCGCCAGCGCTGCGATCTCGTCGTCCACGCGCTTCATCCGCGCCAGGATCCGTTCCGTCTCGGCCTCAATCTCCGCCACGCTCAGGTCGAAGCGCAGATGCGTCAGCTGTTTACGCAACAGGCGCGTACGCTGCTGCTGCTTGTTGTGCGCCCATAGGGCCAGACCCGCGAGCGCCGCGGCGCAGGCGGCCACGGCCAGCGCGTTCTTCTGCTTGTCAGTCGCCATCGTCGAGCGGATCTTCAAATGAGGGCCAAAGCGCAAAACAAAAGTGGGAAACTTTCGAACCAATCGGAAGTGGCCACAGCGACCACGTCAGAGATCGACTATTCATATTGACTGCCTACATCTTGGCTTCGTCCGAGAGCTTGGCGGCGGCGTCTTCATCGATGAACCAGTAGACGACGCCGTCCGTGGGCTTGACGTTGGCGGCGGGAAGCGGCGGCGTGCGCTTCTCGATGCCGACCATGTGCGGCATCAATTCTGCCTTGCCAGCGCCAGTGGCGACGAACGCGACCTACAGGAGGGCACAAACAAGTTAGAAAGCAATTCCATGGCAAAGCAGACTGAGACTAGAGACGTACGTTGACGGCGTTGTTCACGACCGGGTACGTGAGCGTGATGCGCTGCGGAGGCGGCTTGGGCGAGTCCTCAATTGACGCCACGAACAACGTCTTCTCCTCCAGAAGCGGGTGGCCTGGGAAGAGCGAGCACGTGTGGCCGTCCGGACCCATGCCCAGCAAGATCAGGTCGAAGCGAGGCAGCTGCACACAACAGCAAATTGTAGCATGGTTAGTCGTGCTGCCAGCTAATCCCAGCGGAAGGAGGACAGGGACTCACGTCGTTGCCCCAGACTTCGGCCAGCTTCTGAGTGTAGTCCACGGCCATGGCCTCCGGGCTCAGGGACGCATCGACGGTGTAGATTTGGCTGGCTGGCACAGGGATCTACATGCAAGAAAACATTGTGCAACGTCAGTGGACTGTGGACACAAGGGCGTGCATGTGCCACTTACAAAGTCGAAGAGCGCCGCCTTGCAGGCCTTGTAGTTGCTGTCGTCGTGGTCCAGCGGCACGCAGCGCTCGTCCGCGAAGTAGACGAACCACTTGGAGAAGTCCACGTCACCCTTGATGGCTTGCAGGCCCTTGTTCAGGATCTACAACACAGTCACGTAATCAGTCGGCAACAGCGGAGACCTCGATATATTCACAATGCTCTCACCTTGGGCAGGGAGCCGCCCGAGAGCGCCACCGTGAAGCGACCGTGCGTAGAGATGGCCTGCTTGCTCAGGTCGAAAATGAGCTGGCCGACAGCGGCGCCGACCTCGTCGGGAGTGCTGGACACGCGGAGAACCATCGTCCGCGGGCTTGGAGGCGAGAGCAAAAGTGCGATGATCAGCAGTATGCGCATCAAAATAATTTAAAACTTATGTTAATCTGAGCTAAAACCCCGCTTGAAGCGCTTTTTTAAGACCCAGATCCGACCGTAGCGATGCCAATGCTCCTCCTGCCCGTGCTCGCCGCCCTACTGTGCCTCGTGGAGGCGATAGACTACCCTGGAGGTTGGATGCCGAACGGCCGACAGTGCGTGGACATCTGCGAGCACGTCCCGCCCATTCCTATCTGCCCGACGCAAGACCCGACGTGTCTCGCCAAGAAGCAGCGGCCTGGGGACTACGACTTCCTGCTGCTGGAGCAACTCTTCCTGCCGCAATTCTGTCGCGATCTGCTGGCAGGCGTGGACCTCACGATCTCCCACCGCAATGTGAACAAATACCCCAATGGTATCGTGTGCGAACCTTCGAAGGCCGCCAGCAAGCTCTCCATTCACGGTCTCTGGCCCAGCTACAACACCGGAGTCTCCGCCTGCTGCAACGTGAGCGACGCCATCCGCAACCAGCCATTTGATGCACTGGGCTTCGCTGCAGAGTCGCCTGAGTTGCTGCGAGAGATGGATGAAGTCTGGGTGGACCCTACGCAGCCCTCGAGCTTCCACACACTGTGCGAACTGTACGACCACGAGTTCCAGAAGCACGGCTTGTGCTATGCCGCCGACGGAGGAGACGACTTTGAAATGAGTGCTCGAGAATATTTTCGTGCGACACTGCGTGCTGCTGCAGTCAATAGGGAGGCCACATCGACGATAAACCACTGGGCTGCGAGCGATTCGAAGACGACTCTATCTGACATCACGGCACTTTACAAGACGCGAGTGCAGGTGCTCTGTTCGGCTATTGCCCCCTTCGACGGTCTCAACGGCGGCAACAGCCTCGCAGCCATTCACGTTTGCTTCAGCAAGCCAGCCAATGCTTCAGCTGCCCTGACACCGATCGACTGCAAGGACCCATCCGCAAGTGCCGTATTTGTCCCTTGCAGTCCTGGGGTCCCCATTACGCTTACCAAGTATACCGCGCCCTTGACAGTTGCTGATGAATTGTAAAATGTGGGAACTTGCGATATTTACTAAATAAAGTTCACACAATGTTGTATAATACAACACCGTGTGAAATGACGAGGCGGAACGGGTTTCCGCCTCGGTCGCATACAAAAACCAAGATGTCTGTCGCGTAAAGGTCTCCGACAGACATCTTGGTTTTTGTATGGCGCCGATGTCAACAAATCGCGCTCCAAAAAAACCGTGTAAACTTCATACCCTGTCACAATGGTTTTGTGGTGGTTATTTACTCAAATGGTCGGTAAGATCCTAGTTAATTACTCAAATGACCACGTTAGTCGCGCACAACTTGCAGGCAGTGCGGAAGAAGTTGGCGCCTCGTTGTTTGTAAAACACTTCACGAGCAGCCATTACTGTAGGAACTTGGGCAGCTTGGCCGACGGACAAGTTCAACGACGACTCGAACATGATTTATGCCCATGCAAGTTCCAGTCGAGCCTTGTGACCATCCATTTACGCGAAGGACTCCGAGGAATCTTGTTCATCACCAGATATTTCCTGCATTGAGCGCCTGGAACTTGATATCCTCAAACAAACTTGAAATACGCACCTCGTCGTAATTTAAATGGGGTGAAAAGGTTATGAAACGAGAACTTCGCCACTAAGCTCAAGTACGATGTCCTCTGCGCCCGACGTTTCGTCCAAGGTCGCCATCGACAAGTTAGACGGCGCCAACTACGCTACGTGGAGCAGCTACATGCGTGGCGTGTTCCTGACCAAGTCTGTGTGGAGTGCTGTCAAGCGGGAGATGACCCCGACGTTTACGGACACGCGCAACGCCGATGAGTACAATCGCGATTCGAACGTCGCGCTGAGTCTGATGCTGCTGCACATGGGTGCTGACTGCGAGCATGCGTGAATCGCGTGGGTTAAACTCAAGGCTCTCTACGGTGGGTCGCAGAATGTTGGCCGCATATACCTGAATCGTCAATGTGGTGTAGCAGGACCGGTCAAAATCTAGTTAAGACCCGATCCGACTTCCCAACTGTCGCCCAGACACCGACTAGAGGAGGGGGTACCCTTACGATCCGTGATCTGCTGAACTTGATCACCTTGTGTACCCGACGGCGGACGGATACGCTCTTTTGGTGGATCGAAGTAGCCCGATATGTGAAAGTCTTGAACATCTTGGCGTGACGCGGGAGTGGGGTGGAGCAGCGGAGCAATCGTCACACTACGTCCGAGTAATAGTCCAGATCGGGAGAGAATACAGTCGATCTCCGATCCAGCCGGGTTTGTAGCCTTGGGGTTGTTGTAGCCTTTCCTGGGGCGTTTCTTTCCGATGCTTGTCGTCTCCAATGACGGGATCTTGTAGTGGTTGAGAGATCGATATACGATCGGATGGCCAAGCAATAAACTCCAACCGATCGAGGGCTTGCACTTGTAAGTAGTTCACTAGGTGGCGGAGTCTGGACAATATATTATCCAGTTACCAATCAACACTAGATCTGCTGCCTCTACCTTCCCAATAAGCCGTGGGGCCAATGTCGTTCCCGTTCCAGGCAGTTCTTGAAGGCACTTGCGATGAACAAGGCAAAATCGATTCTATTCATGGTCAACCAATGCATCTACCTATCCTATCCTTGAATACTATCCTACGACCAGCCGATGAATGGATACCTGGCTCGTCCTTGCATGATCAGTCTGCACATCACTCGCTCGGGATCGATCGGGCTCGATCTACTCAAACCTGTATGCCGATCGAAAAACCTCTACCGGAACTCGTATGCTGATCTGTCCGAACCCGTATGCGATCGGGAAAACTAGCCGATCGACCCCGATCTATTCCGATCTAGCTCGATCTGTGCCTTTCGTGCGTTGATCGACCCCCGGACCTCGTCGATCTTCTTCCGTCGGCTGCCTTCCAGCTCCCTTCTCGCTAGCTCGTCACCCCTCAACTGATCTGGGCCTATCCGTGTCCTTTGTGTGTCGATCGGCCCCTCCGCATTGCCGATCCCTTCTCTTCGATCGTCCTTCAGCCCCCTCTTCATCGTTTCGACACCTGCTGGTCTTTGACAGCCATCCTCAGCTCGATCGTCCCCTTTCGCACTGGGATGTGGCCGCATCGGCATTCTTGTAGCTAGATCTGGTATATCTGCTCCCGTGACAACCCTTTCCATCTCCGCCACATATGTCATGCTCGCCTTTGGCCTGCTAGCAAGCAAGCCAGAGAGCGTGGGCGCATAGGCTCTGGCTTGCTTGCTCGCAGCCAGAGGCAGAATGAAACAGGGCGAGACGCGCTCTGTTTCTTTAGCATACACTAGTATGCGCTTTTGAGGAAGCGTAAGTTACTTAGACTTGAAAATAGAAAACTGAATTGAATGGAAGCCCGCCGCGTGGCGGGCCCTTAGCAAACCTATCCAAATGATTTATGTATCTACGGAGGTGAAGCCATGGTTGGCTCTCACGCTCCGGCCCTTATGTATGCGTTTGATTGGTGGAAATGTGCCCCTTTCCACCAATAGCGGTGCGCTTAGCGCCCGCCAATGTTTGTGCCATTGGCGGCTCGAAATGATTGTTGACTGTGTATGTGACGCACACACAGAAGGCTTGCCGTATACTTGTCCGTGTATAGTCCGGCTATACACGTATATCTGGTGTACCCAGTTACACCAGCCTGTGTAACCCTGTTACACAGAATGTCGCTGCGACGGCAGCCTGCAAGGCTCTCCGTTCGCAGTTTACATACATATAGCTAGATATTACGAACGTGCAAAAGAAAAGAAGAAAAGCAACGAAACATGCAGGGTAGCAGGACACATAGGCACGTAGAAACAGAAACATGCAGAAAACATCAAGGAGGCCCCTGTGCGAGCTAGCGCACAGGAAGGCATGCACATTTAGGCCAGACATTTTCATTATCAAATACACCCACTACCCCGCACTCGAGACCAACTCCTACCTACGCGACCTACACTCCGACTCTAACTTCAACGACCAACACTCTTCACCCCAGCCACGACAACATACATCGGGCCGATCCCCGCATCTTCTTGGAGGTCCATGTCAATCGCCATCTTGGGTGCCCATCCGACCGGCTCTTTCTGGGTCCTGGGCCAATCAACACCAGCCTTTCTCAGGTTGCCCTTTAATCTTATTTGCACTTCACCACATCTGTCCCCTGTCCGCGCGTTGGGTCGTACGGCGGGTCATTGCGGGCACATTCTCCAACCCTCCAACTCGAGAACATTCCTATTGTCACGGCCTTCCTTCGAGCTCTCTTCTCGCAACACGATGAGCGACAAGCATTCGGGCGATGCGAGTGACAGCCGGTCCCCCGATCGCCGCCCAGATCTCCGCCTCAGCCGTCTCGGTCTCCACCTCGGTCTCGGTTGTCTCGATCTCCGCCTCGATCGCCAGGGAGCGTTCGTTCGTACCGCTCCATCACCTATCACACCTCCGACGTCCGCGCGGCAACAACTCGCTAACCTCGAGGTCGATCTGGACCGCGTGTGTTGCGATCGGGACGCACTGCTCCACGATAGGGATGCGGCGATCGACGACGTTTGTCGCCTGAGATCAGATCTGCAGGCCCTGGAACGACACCGAAGGGGTCAGGACGCGGAAGATCGACGTCTTCATCAGCAGATCGCGGATATGCAACTGGATCCGCAGGCAGCTAGCACGCAGCAGCTGATCGCCGACCTCCGCGCCCAGATCGTCCAACAGGCTACCGAGATGTCGGATCTAGACCGTCGGCTGAATCGCACCCAAGCCGACCTGATCGCAGCTAGAGCCACGATCGACCATCTGGATCAGGAAGTACGTCTCGCCGGTGACGAGATCTCTTCTTCGCATGCGCAGGCGCGAGGTCGGGAGCATAATCTGGCGGACATGACCCATGATCGAGACGTAGCCACCGCCAGCCTAGATCGGGTCCAGTCGGCTCTCTCCGATAGCGAGAAAGCTCTGTCCGCAGCTCGGTCGTCCCATTCGAATGTGCTTCAAGCCGCGCGAGATGTGGCATTGAGTCGGGTAGCTTCGTTGGAGGCTGATCTTCGCCAGGCTCGCGCCGAAACGTCCATGATCGTGTTGGCAGGTGGGGATTTGAGCTCGAGCTAGCAAGTTTAAGACTGATGTATTTTGTAGTTATGTAAGGCCAAATGGCCGTGTTAATATGCATTCTTCGCACGAGAGGTTTCTTAACTGGTCTATGTTGTCAAGGGATCGCCTCGACCAGCTGCGGTGTACCAGTAAGGTACCGGTGCGACCTTCACTCAGTGGTGCCGCCATCATTCGTGTGATGATGGGACGAGGATTACGGGACGCTGATGATGGGACGCGTGGGTACAAGATTGTGGGTACAGATGGGCACCGATGTGGCACTCGCTGATTGGCTGAAGGACCTTCTATCCAGTTAGGAATCCAGTGGAGTGTATCCAGCAGGGATATCCAGTAGGCTTCGAGGCAGCAAGTAGCTTGTGAACTAAGGCCCTAAATCAATCACTTTGCATTCTGACAGCTAGTGCTCAAACGACCTTCCTTTTGGTTATGAGCCCAAGCCCCGTCTTCCCTGCCCAAGACCCCGACTACGCCTTCGCCATGGACGCCACGCCGACCGCCACCGCCCGCATCAACAAGTTCGACGGAACCAACTTCCACACGTGGAAGTTCAAGATGCAGATGGTGCTGGAAGAGCGCGAACTGTGGGAGGTGACGAGTGGGGAGATCAAGCTGGAGCACTGCGCGACCACGTTGGATCAAGCGCTCTTCAAGAAGAAGTCGCGCAAGGCGTTGGCGATCGTCTGTCTCGCGATGGAGGACTCGCAGTTGCCGCTGGTCCGGTCGGCCAAGGATGCTCACGATGCAGGGTCAAGGCTGGAAGGACACTTCGAGAAGAAGAGCTTGGCCAACAAGCTCTTCCTTCGTCGACGTTTCTTCACGACCATGATGGACGAAGGTGATGATGTGCTGGAGCACATCAACAAGCTCAAGACGCTGGCGGAGCAGCTCGACGCGGTGGGCGCTCCGGTCAGCGAGGACGACTTGGTGATCACGCTTCTGGGCAGTCTGAGCGAGTCGTACCAGTTCCTCATCACGGCGTTGGAGTCGAGGGTCGACTCGCTGACGTGGGAACTCGTGACGTCTCGGCTGCTGCACGAGGACATGAAGCGCAAGGAACAAGGTGGCGGTGCGGACGGCACCGCGCACGGTCAAGCGTTCATGACGAGAGACAATAAGCGCAAGGGACGACCGGTGAAGAAGGCCGGTGCGTGCCACAACTGCGGCAAACAAGGACATTGGATCGCCAAGTGTCCTGTGCGAATCCGCGAGAACGCGGAGCGGCAGAGGCCGCAGCGAGCGAACGTCGCGCAGAGTGAGGACGACTCTGGCGACTTCCTCTTCTCGGTTGGTGGTGGGAGCAACACCACCAAGTCGAATGAGGTGTGGCTGGTCGACTCGGGTGCGACGCAGCACATGACCAGTTCCAAGAAGTTCATGCGGAACTACAAGAAGATCTCGCGGGTGGACGTGCATCTCGCGGACGACGGTGTGGTGCAAGCGATCGGGAGAGGCGACATCGTGATGAAGATGCAGACCCCGCGCGGCGTCAAGAAGGGTGTGCTCACGAATGCGTGGCACATCCCCAAGTTGTCGCGCAACCTGTTCTCCGTCGGCAGAATCACCAAGGACGTCGGGCCTGTGACGTTCGAGAGCGACGGGTGCTTCACGGAGACGAAGGGTGTCAAGTGGAAGCTCGGCGCTCGCGAAGGCAAAGGGCTGTTCAAGCTCTGCATGACACCGGTGGTGCCTGACGAGGTCAATGCGGCAAGCTCGAAGGATCGCAAAGGGGACACCACGTCGTACCTCTGGCACCTTCGACTTGGTCACATTGGCCATGGCGGTCTAGACGCCATCGTCAAGAAGGGCTACGGCACCGGCATCGACATGACGTCGGTGAAGCAGTGGGAGTTGTGTGATGGGTGTGCACTCGGCAAACAAACGCGAGTGAGCTACATGGCCAAGTCACCAAACCGTGCCAAGAAGCTGTTGGAAGTCATCCACAGTGATGTCTGTGGACCCATGCAGACACCCACATTCAGTGGCAAGAAGTACTTCGTCACGTTCATCGACGAGTACTCGCACTTCTGTGTGGTGTACTTGCTGAGGAACAAGTCGGAGGTGGCTGCCAAGTTCGCCGATTTCGTCGCGTTGGCTGAAACGCAGACCGGCAAGCGTGTGAAAACGCTCCGCAGCGACAACGGCGGAGAGTACACTTCGCGCGAGATGGCCAAGTTCTGCAGCGAGCGTGGGATCGTGCAGAAGTTCACGCCGCCGTACACGCCACAGCTGAACGGCGTGGCGGAACGGATGAACCGGACGTTGGTGGAGTGTGCGCGCTGCATGTTGGAGCATGCCGGGTTGTCGAAGAGTTACTGGGGTGAAGCGGTGGTGACAGCCACGTTCCTCCGGAACCGGTGTCCGACACGCGCCATTAGCCACGACTGTAATGGGCCCCTCTGGCCTATTACATTGGTTATGCGATCACAGATTGGTGTGGTTCACACACTGCTGTCATGGAGGTAAAGGTGGCGTAAACATGGTCAAATGTTTGCTCACATCCACCCATGGCACAATCAGTGATTACGCCAAGTGTTCTCTGCACTTCTTTGTGCATGATGATGGTTCCTCACCTGGGACATTATTTGGTAACAAGGCCGGCGTGTCACCTGAGTTCTTGTGGCCAATCACAAGACGCCACGCGGCAGGAAGATTCTTCGAAGGAGAATCTTCAAGTTCAACCTGATTCAACCCAAGGTTTTATACTACATGTGTAGGTTAAATTACATTTAACCTCAAGGGCCCCTAGTGGTTTTATTCATAGGATTCAGGAACCATAAGCTCATTTCAATTCAGTTGCAAACTTTCCCTCAAGTACTCAAGTCGCCTTCCTCCCTCCAAGTCGGGACTTCCCTCCAAGTCGGGAACGCTTCCTCAACCGCACAAGCGTGCGTGCCGTGTTTTGGGGACTGTTGTAAACAGCGCCCCATTACAGATTGTCTACAACATATTTGCTCGGCAGGTTTGGGTTTGCCGATAGGTTACGATAGTCCCACTCGAACAAGTCCTTCATCGTTGACTTGAAGATATCATGAGAAGTAATACCGCGGTTGGAAGAAATGGATGGCACAAACTAAGTCCGCTTCCTGCCTTCATTAAGAATAAAGTTTGATGTTAAGTTGGGATTCGCTGACAAGTACCGGTCGTCCCATTTATAAAGCGGATTGTTGATCACATCAACCATCGTAATTGCGGAATTGGATGATAGTAAATGCCAATCCACTCGCAACAATGCTTCTGGATTAATTATAAATTCATTAAAGAAGTCCATTGACATATTTGGATGGGCGCACAAACTCTCATAGTCCCAAGGATAGTATAGGTGAGCTCGGACTATCTGCTCTGATATGCTTTTGTTTCGCGATACACTTCTCGGCACCCGCGGTAATTCTGGATGATCTAATATGAAACGAAATCGAATCATTCATTGAGACCGCGATCCAATCCCATGGTGCAGACGGGTATGTAAGAAGAAGTGACTCAAGCATAGTATATGTTGTTGATGGTGAGGATCAGGTGTAGCAAGGAAGCTGCACCTCGCTGTGTGCACGGGCACGCGCAGCATGCGAGTCGGCGTGCACTGAACAACGGTAGTATTCAAGATGGCGTGGATGCAGGCAGCATGGAGCTGCTGCAGTGAGCAAGGAGTTGTGGTTGCTGCTGTACTGCAACGGCAGTGACACGCAGTGCGGAGCCACGCGCGGACGCCCAGGAGGGAAGAAGAGAGGTATGCATGTGGGCAAGCTAGATGTAGGCTTTGTCGAACTAGGACTTGTCGATCGATTCAATCTCTCACTTTCCAATACACATTCTTCCACCAAAGTGGTCTTCCTTCCAAGTCAAGCCCTGGAACAGCAAGTGCTAAGAGGTTATGAGCCCAAATCCTGGCCCCGACGACATTATCAAGGATGGAAATTACTTCCATTGGGAGTTTAACGCTAGGATGGCTTTGGCGCGCAAGGACCTGCTGCTGCACGTCACGCTCAAGGCCGACGAGGCTGCACCAGGAGTCGATCGAGAGACGGTAGCCTGGACGACGGCAGACCTGAAGGCGTTCGCGATCCTGACTCGTTCGCTGAGTCCGGTGTATCAAGTAATGGTGCGAGATGCAACTTCGGCGCGGAACGCATGGGGGATCCTGGAGACGTTTTTCGTGCGCCGCAGTCTCCACAATCGCATTCAGTTGAGACGACAACTGCATGAGTTTCGGATGGCGTCGGGGAGCAACTTACTCCAGCATCTACTGCAGTTCGACACGTTGTGTATGAGTATCACTGCTGTCGGCGACCAGCTCGCCGAAGACGAGAAAATGGTGATCCTGCTGGGAAGTCTCTCGTCTGAATATGATTCGATGGTAAAAATCATTGAGAATAGTGTGGGCATCGATCTTCTGGGTGCCAAGGAAATGCTGCGCCGAGAGCACGAGAAGATGCACTCGAATGCCGAGACTGAGATGGCGCTGAACGCTGCAAGACACAATAAGCGCGGGCGGCAGCAAGATCGACATCGCGGTCGATCTTTTCGAGGCACTCCACGCCGAGATGGCAATGACAATCGTGGCCGTGGACGCTTTCTTGGAAAGTGTTTCAACTGCAACCAGCCTGGCCATAAGAAATCCGACTGTCCAGAATTAAGTGGGCGTTCGGGTGCAGGGGCTGGTGAATTTGTTTTCTCGGCCACGGCAGAACAAGCGGCCGACTGGCTTCTAGACAGCGGCGCTAGTAGCCACATGACATTTTGTGAGTCTGACTTCGCTTCGTACCGCCAACTGACGACGTCAATCACAATCGGAATCGCTAACGGACAGGCGATGGAGGCGCGAGGTGTTGGTGATGTGCGTCTCACTTTGACGAATGGTGTTCACGTCACCATGAAAAACGTCCTCTATGTGCCGCCGCTGGATCGGCGGTTGGTCTCTGTGTCTGCAATGGGGTCGAAGGACATTGAGGTCCGTTTTCGAGGTGATATCTGCAGACTGATTGCTGCAGACGGCGTACAGATTGCTGAAATAGCTCAGCAAGGCAAGCTGTTTGTGCTGTCAACCGGTACAGCATCGACAGAGAAAGCATTGGCCAGCGTGAGCACCATGGCCGACGACGAGGCACTGTGGTATGCCCGCTTGGGACATCCCCCAACTCGCAGAATGAAGGAGATTGCCCAGTCGAGTGCGGGAATGCCGGACAACATGGCTGTTTGTGCTGATAATCGCGACGAGGAAGTGTGCTCCGGCTGCATGAAGGGAAAGCTGTCCGTCGCGAAGTTCCCAAGGACCGCAAAGACAGCGGTCAAGTCACGACATGTGCTTGCGCCAGTACATAGCGATGTGATGGGGCCTATGAACGTGAAGACTGTCGGCGGATCCCGCTTTGTTCTCACCTTCATCGATGATTTCTCACGATACACGATGGTGTACTTCCTGAAGAAGAAGTCGGAAGTCCTGGACAAGTTCATGCAGTACAACGTGTTTGCGGAGAAACAGTTCAACCACAGCATTCGTTGCATCCGCACTGATAATGGCGGCGAGTATGTGAACTTCAAGTTTGCGAGGTTCTGCGAGGCACACGGGATCATCCACCAGACGACTGCGCCATACTCTCCGCAGCAACATGGAGTATCAGAGCGCATGAACAGAACGCTAATGGGGATGGCGAGATCCATGATCTACCACAAGAACGTGGAGAAACGCTGGTGGGGGGAGGCCGTTAACACTGCGGTCTACACCGTCAACAGGATCCCGAACCATCTAGACACGCGGAAGTCACCTTTTGAGATCGTGTGGGGGAGAAAACCCGACCTGAGCGGCTTGCGTGTATTTGGGGCAAAGGGTTTCGCACACATCGACAAGGCGAAGCGCAAGAAACCAGATGCCAAGGCATTTGAATGCGTCTTCTTGGGATATGCAGACGCGGCGAAGGCGTACCGTGGGTGGAATGTCAACGCCGGCAAACTTGTGATCAGCCGAAGTGTCCGTCTGGATGAGTCGGACGCTACTCGATACGTTCAAGTTGTGGCCAGTGATAACGACAGTCGCACCATCGTGGACAGTCGAGACGATGACATATCCTCGACCCCTATTCCTGTGGCTACAGTGACGCCGAGTCCTGAGCCGATGGACACTGATGAAGACATGCTGGGGAATCCGAATGACCTCGAGCAAATGGGGGAGGAAAATTCACCACCACACCATCATGCTGCTGGGTCACCTTTACTGGCAGCTGCTCATGACAGTTTGCACGAGGATTCGGGTGATCCGTTAGCGGTTGTACCAGTTCGCAGTGAACACTCATGGCAAAGGACGCATCTGAATCGTGAACCATTTGGACTTGTCGACAGTGATCTCACCGTCTTCTCATCAGCACCTCAACGAGCCCTACCAATCGGACGTCAAGCAACGGAAGTACTGACGTTGCCTCCTATTCCTGACGATGGCCATGATATCGAGACTGCAGGAGGTACTAGCCAGAGTGGCGATGCGTCTGATCGAGTCCAAGTTGTTGACGACGGAGGCCGCCGTGACAGCAAACGGCAGCGCACCGAGAGTGGAGAGCAAGCAAATGTATCAGTAGAAGTACCCAAGACATTCCGTGAAGCTATACAGTCAAGCGACGCTGACCATTGGAAAGAGGCAATGGCGCAGGAGCTTGCTACTCTCACTAAGAATCACACTTGGGACTATGTGGAACAACCGGTAGGCACGAAGGTGATCGGATCAAAATGGGTCTTTGCTCTTAAAAGAAACGAGCATGGTGAAATCACTCGGTACAAAGCGCGCTTGGGTGCCACCAGACGTTTGGCGTTGACTACGAGGAGACTTATGCCCCCGTGATCAACATGAATTCGGTTCGGGTGTTCCTGAATCGCAATCTGGAACTCGAGCACGACGTGGAGCTGGTTGATGCTGACGCTGCGTTTACACAAGGTGTTATGAAGGAACGTGTCGGTGTTCCCGTCGGTGTTGTGTGTGTGCTGCTTCGAAGCCTTTACGGGCTCAAGCAGTCAGCCGCTGTGTGGTACGAGACGCTGTCGAAGGCGTTGAAGAAAATGGGGTTTCGACCGTGTAAGTCCGACGCCTGTGTGTTCGTGAAGCAAATGGACTCGTCTCCGGTCTACATTGGTGTATATGTCGATGACATGCTCATCGGAGCTAAGGACAGGACGATTATCGCGGATGTGAAGCGTGAGCTGGCTACCTACTTCAAGATCAAGGACATCGGACCTGTCACGTACGTGCTTGGAGTGAAGGTGCTGTATTCCGCTTCCAGCGGCACGTTGGTGCTCTCACAGAAGGCCACCATTGAACGGATGATAGAGCGATACAACCAAACTACTGCTCATGGCACCTACAACCCAAATGTTCCAGGTGAAACCCTGTTAAAACGTGACCTCAAAGTTGAAGAGCAATCCGACATGGAGCGACGACCTTACCGATCCTTGGTCGGATCGCTTTTGAATGTAGCAATGGCCACTCGCCCGGACATCGCCTTTGCAGTGGGCAGATTGAGTAGATTCGTGGAGTCACCGAACGAATCACACTGGAAAGCAGCTGTTCGCGTGTTGCGATACCTAAAATCTACAGCGGACGTTGGACTCCATTATCAAGTCGGTCGCCGAGGCGGTGGACCAGTTGCTTTCAGCGATGCAGACTGGGCGAGTGACAAACAGGAACGTAAGTCGGTATCAGGAGTGATGGTCGTCATGAATGGTGCACCTGTCGTCTACAAGTCGAAGTTACAACGAGCTGTCGCTCTTAGCTCAGCCGAAGCCGAGTACATGGCGTTGTCGCTGTGTTTACAAGAGATAGTGTGGCTTCGCAGTCTACTGAAGGAGATGGGAGCTATGGTTCAAGCCCCCACTGTAGTGCACGAAGACAACCAAAGCGCGATCGCCATCGCTACCAACGGAGGGTACCTGTGACGGGGGTCACACAGCACCTTGCACAGAGGAAGTGTGCAGGAGTATACAAGCTCCTAGTGAACGGTAGTTCACTGGTCCCTGGCCTAAGGGGACGAGTTACCAAGACTAAGGTAGAATTAAGACTGAATATATTTATAGGATGATCATAATTTGGCCTGCAATACAAACTACAAATATCCTATAGTGAAACCTATATAAAACCTGAGCAGCCCCATTGGTTGGCTCTCAGAGCAAGTGGCACTGTGTACCCACTTGTGTCCGTGATGTGTCAGTAGTGTTTGACACACCACCCAGAATAGTTGAACCCATGTCACTATTCGGTGTAGCCCCGCTACACTCTCCCCCCACTTAAGATCGATTTATCGACCAATCGAAATCATTGGGGATTTCGGTTATTCTTTTCTCCCGAAAAGTCGATCTCCATCGACAGGAAGCCGAGCTTTTTCGCTTCGGCTCCCGGCTCCTACAGAGCCTTGTACGCGTTGCCACTTGGCGACAGGTATCCCTACGGACCCTGGAGCATGACTCGCAAGGGCAGCTCTCGTGGCGCATCAGCGTCCACCAAGACGAAGGCCGCAAGGCCTAAGTCTAAACCGGCCAAGCCTCACGGCAAGGCCTCTAACCGTCAGGAAGCCACACCAGTGGCCTCCAAGGCGAAGAGCACGCCTGGCGACTCGACTCCGCCTGGGTCCAACAACCCACGGCGCAGTAGATCGCCTTCAGTCCCGCCGGACAACAGGCCGAACCCACGGTTTCAATACCGAGAGTACAGTCCGGGTGCCGGAGACACCCCAGACTTCGACTGTACTCTAGTCGTCTATTCAGGCGACGATAGCGACGGCGGCAGCAAAGGCTTCGATGAGGAGAAGCCTCCGCCCGGTGCTCCAAACCATGAGGAGCACCAAGGAAACGGGGACAACCAGCCCACGTCTCCGGCCAATGCGGCCAGCATGGACACGGACGGCGGCAGTGCCGACAAGGCCTCGCCCGCCCGCAAACAGTCACTTGCTGAGGCACTTCTACGTGCCCGGGCTAACAAAGCCGCAGAGGCTGCCAATGCGGCCGTGGAGGCGAAGCATCTTCCTTCCAAGAAGCGCCGTGCTTCGCAGTCACCTCGCCAAGACCAGGCGGGTGACAGGAATCCGAGGGTGAGCCCTCTCTTTCCGGATTCCGAGTCTGATGACGAGGAGGGGCTAGTCGATGAGCCCCATGAGATCTCGAACGACCTCGATCATCAGCAAGAGCAAGCCTTGCTTGCTCGGGCGCAGGAACGCCATACACCTGCGCGCTCGGTGCCGACTCCAACGGTCGCGCACCAATTGGACGGGGAACCCACGTACCCCAGGGGCTACTTCCCGCCCGACGAGGGCTCGGGCGCTCAGTTGTTCTTGGAGCGCCTCGAGCCTCCTCGTAAACTCATTGGGGGCCAAACCAAAACCTCCAAGGGCGCTTACGAACGCGCCCTGGTCCAAACCCAGGACCTTTTCAAGACCAACGTGGAGGCGGCCAGGTGTGTGCTCCTCGCACCACACCGAGTGAACCTCAAGGACTTCACTAGTCTTCGCAAGAAGCCAGAAGCTTCGGGTGGACTTCATCCCGTGTGGGGCTACCCTTGGGTCCAGCCCGAGCACACGTCCACCCTCTCCGAAGCGGAGACCCTGTTCTGGCGGTGGGTCTCCTTAAAGGGCTACACCGCCCAGGAGTTGCAAGCACTCCGTGCAGAGGAGACGCTGTCCGTCATCTTGGACCAGCGTGATCTCCGCATCCAATTTGCACATCTCATCTCGAAGCGACAGCTTCCGTCTGAGATTGCAGATCCAAACGCAACACTGGATCCAGCGCTCGTGACGAGCGCGGGTACGGGGCATTTGCCTCAGCGCCCGTACCAGGGACCGCGGCCAAGAAGCCGCGGACTACTTACGAAGCTGCTGCCGCTTCTGTTCCCAGATCGCGACAGCCTTCGGGCAGGCTGCCTGGAGCCGCTCGTACGGCTCCCACGAGTTCTGCGACTCAGGGTACCCCCTCCATTTCACCCAGAGCTGGCGCTTTCCACGAAGCCGCCGCTCCTGGAGTACCCGCTCCACGTGGTAGTGGAGCTCTCCGTTACGGTCGAGGAGAGCCGGCGGTGGCCTCGCACGACTACTCGTTCGATCCCCTTGCGCAGGAGGCTCCGAGATCCTCGACGGGTTCTCAAGACCAGTTCGTTGCCCTGCAACGGGAGCAGAACCGTCTGCTCCAAGAAGAGAACCGTCGTCTCCAGGACCGGGTCTACGCCCTTGAGATTGCGACGGGCGTAGGCCGTGGTGGCCAGGCTGCTGCCGAGTCTGGTCAGCCCAGCCCCCTCGTGGTCCTTCAGGATGAAGCGCGCTCACTTCATCGGGAGGTTGGTCGCCTTCATGGTCGTATTGACCGTCGTGCAGCGGTTGATGACCTGAACGCACTGCACCGTACGGTCCAGGCGCTGGCGGACTCCCAGTCCCAAGCGCCACGTCCGGAGCCGCACCCGTATGCGTACTCCCAGCAGCCGTATCCTCACGGCTCTCACTTCTCGTATCAGGGGTCGTCTCACGAACCCCAGGCGTATGCGCGTCGGCAACACCGCCAGCCGGCTTACCCGCCCGCTTACTTCTCTGAGCCGCCTCCTTCCGCGGAGCGCCCTGTGCCGGAGACTGAGCCTCGTTTTGAGGAACTCTCATCTCCTGGTCACCTCGACCTGCAGCCGCTTCCTGCGGCTCAGTCTGGCCTAGCGGGTCGTGGTACCGCTTCAGACGACCCACGTAAAACGTCGGGTGAGTCGTCATTGACTTAGGCAAGTCAATGGTGTAGGCAGCGCCGTGCCTACCCAGGACCGCGAAGGGTCCGATGAAGCGGTGCTTCAGTTTGTTGCTCCCCGTGGAACTAACAGTGTTAAGTGGTAGGTTCATAGTGTCCAAGAGGACTAAATCACCCACATTAAACACGTTTAAGTTTCCTCGACCATGTTTGTCAGAGTACTCCTTTTGCTTGTGCGTTGGCCATTGCATCTCTGACCCGGCTGATTACATTCAGCCTGTTGTCGACAAAAGCCGACAACTGTTTCTGCAAGGAGGCTGGTCTCACGTCCGAGACCTGGGAGGAAAGGGTTTTCCGAGCCTCTCCCCCATTTACAACTGAAGACACGGTGCCCCCACGCAAAGTGAGCGGCACCAGGGGATGACGCAGACCGTTCAAGTAGAACGGCGTGAACCCCGTTGATGCGTGGACCGCATTGTTGAGTGCGAACTCAACCATTGGCAAGCAGTCCGACCACGACTGCGGTGCTTCTGCACAGACACTACGCAGAGTGTCCTCGAGCACGTGGTTAACGCGCTCGGTCTGACCATCCGTCTGTGGATGATCAGCGGTTGACATATCCAACCTCGTTCCTAACAACCGGAACAGCGTTTGCCAAAACGCAGCGGTAAACCGAGGGTCTTTGTCCGACACAACGGACTCAGGGAGACCATGATAGCGGAATACGCCATCCAGGAACAGCGCTGCGGCCTGTTCCCCTGTGACAGTGTCACGGACCGGAGCAAGGTGCACCATCTTGCTCAGGCGGCACACGAACACCAAAATGCCGGTGTTGCCATGTCTGTCGGCCGGAAGGCCAAAGACAAAGTCGAGACTCATCGACTTCCAGCAGTCCGCTGGGACCGGCAGGCTCTGCAAAGGAGCCGAAGCGTGGCCCGCAGGCTTAACACGCTGACATGTCTTGACGTACCTGGCCACCCACTTGCACATGTGGGGCCACCAGAACGTCCCGGAGACCGCATAAAACGTCTTCTCGCGGCCAAGGTGTCCGCTGGACGGCACGTCATGTGCCTCCAGAAGTATATCATACTTCAGATCCTCGTCGTTGGGAACGACAACACGAGGAGGATCACCGGGTTCCACCCTATAGTGGAGCAGACCCTCTGCCCACTCATAGCGGTGTAGGCTCGCCCGCTGTCGAGGCGTCAGCCACTCGACCTTGGCATCCGTGCCAGCGGTTAGGAACCGCACTAAGGGCGCGAGACTCTCGTCGTCCCGATACGCCAAGCGTATCCGGTCATATATATCCGTCGTCGCGCGACTAATATTGGCCAACTCGTAGTCGGGCCTGCGTGACAGCGCATCGGCAAGCACGTTCAGCTTGTCAGGCTTGTATTCAACGCGGAAGTTGTATTCCGCGAAGAATGACAGCCACCGGGCCATCCGTTGAGACAGATGCGGTGTGTTGATGGCCGTCCGCAAGGACGCGTGGTCCGTGAAGACCACAAAGGGCCTAGTGCCCAGGAGGTGCACTCGGAACTTGACAAGGGCATACTTCATTGCCAGGAGCTCCTTGTCATGGACAGGGTAGTTCCGTTCGGCAGCCTTCAGCTGCCTGGACTGGAACGAGATGACTCGATCTCGTCCCCCTACGTCCTCCTGCAACAGCGCACAGCCGATTGCATAGTCGGAAGCGTCACAGACGACACTGAACGGCTTCGACTCGTCCGGCAGAGCCAGGACCGGCGCGCGCTGTAGGCTCGCCTTGATGCTGTCGAACGCATCCTGGTGGTGGCGCTCCCAGCGCTATTCGACTTCCTTCTTCAGGAGGTCTGACAACGGCCGTGCGAGACCCGCATAGCCAGCACTGTACTTGTGCAGGTAGTTGGCTAATCCAAGCCACTTCCGTAGGTCTTTCTGAGACGGGGGAGTAGGCCCAGCAGCAATGGCCTTGACCTTCTCCGGGTCAGCGCGTACACCAACGCTGCTGACATAGCAGCCGAGGACCTTTATCTCCTCAGCTGCGAAGATGCACTTGTCGATGTTGGCATAGAGCTTGTTCGCTCTCATGACCTCAAACACTCGACGGAGGTGCTCCACATGCACCTCAAGAGCCGTCTTGCCTCCCTCGGCACGGCTATGGACGAAGATATCGTCGAAGTACGTCTGTGTGAACTCACGCAAAGGTCTGAACAACTGTGTGACCAAGCGATTGAAGTCGCTGGGGCGTTTGAGAGTCCCTGTGGCATTACCAGCCACTCCCAGAGCATGCCGCTCGGTGTGCTCACCGCGGTGAGCGGGATATCACTCTCTCTCATCAGGATCTGGTAGTATCCGTCCACCAGATCCAGGGCACTGTACAGCGTGCAGCCGGACATGTTGTTCAGCAACACGTCCTTGCGAGGGATCGGCGTCTGTGCCGGTACCGTCGCACTGTTCAGCTTGTTGTAAGCATGAACGAGACGCCACTTTCCGTTCGGCTTCCGAACGCAGAACGTTGGCGTCGAGTGCGGGGACTTCGACTCCCGCACCATACCTGCCTTCGCCTTCGCGGCGAAGAAGGCATCGATCACGTCGCACTGTTCCCGGGGCAGTGGCCACTACCGGGTGACACAGTACTTCGTGCCCGGCACGAGATCGATCTCATGCCCGATCCCGCGGTCAGGAGGGAGCTGTGACGGTGGGTCCTTCGACACCACGTCCGCATACTCCTTCACCAAAGCATACAGGGGATCCTTCGGGTTCTTGAGGATCTCAGAACCCACGCGCGACGTACGCTGCTTACGGAACTCCTCCAGGACATCCTCGTCCATTACCGAGGAGGAGTTCAACTCCTCAGGAGAGGTCTCCGGTCTGAGGAGCACCATCTCCGAGATCTCCCCGGCCTTTAACTCGGCCAAGAAGTCTCCCATCGCGACTTCTTCGAGGTTCAGCAGCTCTGACACCTCGGGCAGCGTCTGCAACTGCACGGCGCCTGCCTTCACGCGTTTACCGGTCACGCCGTCGAAGACGTGATAACACTCCTCGACCGGCGGTGACCCGAGAGCCTTCGTTCCCGGCTCCAAGTCCTTCCGGACTTTGGGTTGGTGTCCCACCAAACCCTGTGTGCGATAACGGCGTTGAGCTTGGTTACCCACGCCTGGTGATGCCTCAATGGCGACACCACGAGTCATCCCGACTCCCTGCGGAACTATGTTACCCGTCTTACCAGGTGGAACTATGTTATCCACCCTGTGTGGAACTTGGTTACCCACACTGGAGTCGCATGTAGCGACCTCCTCTTCTTCTACGGCCTGCCCGGCCTCGTGTGGAACTATGTTACCCACACAGGAAGTGCCCGCAGCACCTTCCTCACCAGTTATGGTCTGAGTGACCTCGCGTGGAACTATGTTACCCACGTCAGAAGCGCCTTCACCGGCCTTCTCAGCAGCTTCAGCTGCATGCGGAACTGAGTTACCCGCCTGTGGGCCTAAGTTACCCACCTGGCAAGCGCTATCTTGCGCTGCCACAGTCGAAGCCCATACGGCGCGACGACCTTGAGCGTTGGGGTCTGCTGGCAAGGCAGACCCACACGCTCGACAGGAAGTTCCGTCCGTCAACCTAGCCTTCGGCGGCCCACGAGCATCGCTCGAGACGGACTCGGTCTCGCGACCTGTTGCAGAGTCCACTGCAACTACTTCCCCGGAGCTGACTATTCCGTCGACAGTTCCCAAAACCTCTTCGGACGCCTAGGTTCTTGACAGAGGTGGGAACATGACTCACCAAAGCTCTGTCATAGACCGCAGGCCGGCTAGCCCCGATGGCTTTGCCGCGCCAATCGATCCAGGGCTCGTGCTTCTCAAGCCACGGCATGCCCAGGATCAAGTCGTACTTGTCCATGTCCAGGACAATGAACGGCTCCGTGCTGTCAAAGTCTTCGAACTTGACAGCCAGGTCCATCCGGACCTTAGGTACTTTTACCACCGTACCGTCGGCCAGTCTCACGGCGACTAGCCCGTTGCCTTCGCTCTCACACAAAGCGTCGGCAAACCGGTCGCGGTTCCTCGCGACCGTCTGGCGACGAGCAAAGTTCTTACTCGCCCCAGAGTCGATCAAGACTCTTAAGGGATGATCGTATCCCCGTACATTCACATGTACTACAAGCAGCCCGCCGCTGCCCTTCTCCGCTTCGAGGGTACACAGACTCTCAGGGGCTAAGTCTCCACGGTGCGCGCTACCCGCACACCCGTCGTGAAGACTTAGGTCTTCCCCAGTAGGGCGCCCCGCCCCTACTGGTGTCCTGCGTTCCCCTGACTCTTGGGGCGCGGCCTCTGCCATCGACCCTTCGAGCCATGAGATCTGGAAGGAAACTTCCTTTGTCCTCCGGCAGGACAGGCACGTTCCATGTGCCCGAGACGACCGCACCCAAAGCAGCGGATATCGCTCTGCTCGGCCAGCCCCAGATCCATGGGTACTGGCCCACCACTGGCTCCGTTACCAGGAGTCCCGTGTGCCACACTTCCTGGCACACTGTGGCTTTGCCACGCAGAGGTAGGAGTACGAGCCTGTCTGTGACTGTACTCCTCCTGGAGAGCGACCTGGATCGCCTCCTCCATGATACTGGCCTGCACGCGGAATAACTGCGTACGAGCCGGGCTTGCTCTCAAGCCGTCCATGAACACAGTCACCTTGATGTGTTCAGGTAGGGGGTTCCCCACCAGAGATGCCGCGAGCACACGCATCTCCTGGATGTACTCATACAGCTTGCGCTTCCCTTGCTTGCAGGCGAGGAAGCGTGAGCGCTGGCGATACTCATAGTTCGCCGGGAGGAAAGCGGCCCGAAGCTGTTCACACAGTTGAGCCCAGGATGTAAAACATCCAGGCGACGTCGCTTCGCGCGTGTACGCCCAGGTCTTAGCACGACCGCCAAGGTTGGACAGTGCAAAAGCGACGCACAATCGCTCGGTCGAGATGGGAGCCGCGTCCATCGCGAGCTCAACTTCTCGAACCCAGAAGTGAGGGTTTTCCCCTTCCTTCCCTTCATACGGAAGTACCTTCAGCCGTAGCGGCTTAGGCCCGGCCGGTTTCGGTTCGGCCACGGGAGCCTGAAGGTTTCCCCGAACGTGCTCGATGAGCCCACGTTCGTACATGTCGAACGCATTCACGCGCTCGACCTGCTCGGCCGGCGTAGCAGCCGCCAAGCTCCGGAAGGCATCCATTCCAAAGATGCCCGTCATCTTCCGGACCGACTCAAACTGAGCATCGGTCAAGTGAGGGAACTCACTCCGATCCATCTTGGCTCTCCCAGAGACCACAGAGGATTCAGGTAGTCCAATCTACCCGCGTAGGTGTAAGATTGACTACAAGTGCTACCAAGTGTGACGGGGGTCACACAGCACCTTGCACAGAGGAAGTGTGCAGGAGTATACAAACTCCTAGTGAACGGCAGTGCACTGGTCCCTGGCCTAAGGGGACGAGTTACCAAGACTAAGGTAGAATTAAGACTGAATATATTTATAGGATGATCATAATTTGGCCTGCAATACAAACTACAAATATCCTATAGTGAAACCTATATAAAACCTGAGCAGCCCCATTGGTTGGCTCTCAGAGCAAGTGGTACTGTGTACCCACTTGTGTCCGTGATGTGTCAGTAGTGTTTGACACACCACCCAGAATAGTTGAACCCATGTCACTATTCGGTGTAGCCCCGCTACATCCACACTCGTAGACATGGCTGAGCAAATCCTTAACATGAATCAGCTGATTCACAAACGCTATCCCCATCAGTGCGTTGCTCCCAGCTGTTTTTGTTTACTTTTTGTTTACGTTGATGTGTTTCACCGGTGAGAGATACTTCGGTATGGATAGCAACATTGTAAGACTCGTCCTGCTTTGGAGAAAAAACTGGCTCGATGCCGAACATTCTGTCGTTGAGCAGCTCGGCTGTCATAAGCCAGCGATGGGGACCGATGGATCCATTGGACGCACACTGGTCAAGCATACCAGAGTAAACACAAAGTAAACATAAGCAACGCGTCAAAACTACTGGTAGTTCTCTATCGCACGTACTGACCGTTGACCGTAGCCAACTCGGACGCAGTCGGTACGTACCGAGACCCACATTCGGATCGGTCTCAGATGTTGTCGACTTCGTCGAATTTTCACACAAGGGGTTGTCCATATTACTGTAGCCCATACTTAGTACTAATCTAAGTGATGGATGCATTTTCCACGATGGAGCGCTAGTTACATCGTTTTGCCTTGTTAACCACCTCTATGATGTCATTCAGACCGAGAGAGAGACCTCTCTATTAGCACCTTGCTTATGGATCTTTGATGTGGGCCTGACCCAACTTCAGTTGTTTACGCAGGCGAGTTGATTATGTAGTTGCAGTTTTCGTGGAGTTGGTCGTCGGTCGTCAAGGTGTCGGCTGCAATTGTAGTGTCGGTAGTACCGAAGCTGCTGTCGTTGTCGTCGTGTGCAATGAAGTCTCTGTCGTTCGGTACAATACGCCACACAGACACCACGTGTTGTTTGGTTCCTTTCCACGTCTCGTTCATGATGAAATATGATTCGGGTAGACTTTTATTTGGATCATATTCGGGTCGTCACATAAATGGTCAGCTGACCAAATCACTTGATCGATGCCGAAAATTGACCGAAAGTGCTGATCCACCTGCAATCAAATTGGAAGAAGTGGCAAGTGTTGTTTGGACGCTCACATCATTAATGCTTATGTTACTCGACTATCTAGCTTCTTAACTAGGCTATCCTAACTACCTATCGGAAGTGACTGGGTCGTGTTTTATCCCAAATCAACCGAAAGAGGGAGGTTGGTAGGCTCAGAAGTCCGTCGTCTCCGTTTCTTTGAGCGGTACTTCAACATGTCGTCGATCCGGTCGACATACCGCATTGATAATTCTTGAATCATTCTGACGAATGAAGGTAGGGAGGGATGCGGAGCTGTGAGTGCCGCATTAATCTCACGGTTAAAACGCTCGATAGGGTTCTTTGTACGACTCACCATACCAGCATCGAGCTCGAACGCATTCCACACACTAGGCTTGTACGTCTTCAACCACGTGTTCCCAAAATACAGTCAGAATCTCCCCCACAGAACGTCAGAGTAGGAAATGATGTTGTCTGTGCATTCCTCCTTAATCTTTTCTGCGCGTATTTAATGCCAGTGCCTTCACCTTGTCGTGCGGAATGACAGTTAGCATATCTAGATAATCCTTAATCATTCCAATAGTAACTTCGGGCTCAGACATCCCTACCGCCTTCAGCTTTCTATGGTAGGCTTGCTTGAAGTGACAATAACAGCCTACTACGACTGATTCCAGACACCAACGACAGTGGAGGAGCCTCCACAATTCCATGCAAGTCAGCTCCAGAATGGCCTCATCGAGTTGTGTGAACCGGCTGAATAACTTGTTCACGGCTCAAGCCAAACTGCAATAATGCCAGTTCCTCGGGGTAAATTTCACTGCGAATGCGCTTCCATATTCGCTCAGCTGTCAGGTCCATGCATGTAATAGCCGTCGTGTCAATGGTTTCTTACATGACTTCCGTTATGTCTAATCCAGGTGCGATTATCTTAACCTTCTTGTTACATGTAAGCTCATCAAAAAGAGTGTATTCATTTCCCGTAACATCAAAATGTAGATTCGCTTTGCATTTCTTTCTCCGGTAGGAGATGCATCTGTACGACAGCTTAAAGGCTGACACATGGTAACTTGTACTACTACTACTAATAATAAATGTATGACCCGCAAAATACAAAGCGTCGTGTTTGCTGGACAAGCGCGGTTGGTACATGTTGCATCTGCACCGTAGCTTCCACGTCCAGGTGACTATTGATCGATTTTATGGATCACTGGTAGCCACACCCGGTCACAGAACAAGACGAGTAGTCGGTGCTGATGCGTTGATGAGTCATAGGGTTGCTTCCATGAATACTAGAGCGGGGACGAATTGAGTTGCACTCGCGACCACCCATGTGTTGTGACCACGAGCTACGACTGGGATTGCACAGACGTGGACTGCGGTGGCAACGCCCTTGACTGCTGCTGCGGCGACTCAATCTGCTACGGCTGTGATTGCGGTTGTGACAGCTCAGGTTGCGGTTCGGACTGTGGCGACTCGATCTGCGGTCGTGAGAACTGGACGAGTGCGACTACGGTCTTGGCTGCAGTGGCGACTACTTGGGCTGCGGCAGGAGCATGAGCTACTCCCAGGGAAGGGTGAGCTAGGTGACAACACCAAGGTTGGCACTGGGGAGACGGCAGCAGACTGGGGCATGGCTTCGTGGAGACTTGGCGGGCCTCCTGGTGGTCCAGTGGTCTAAGTACCACGAAGCTACGCACTTGGCTGCGGTTCGAGTCCCCCGGGGACTTTTCCAATCCAGATGATAACTGATTAAGATTCCCAAAACTCAATATCTCATTCAAACCACCCATGCACAGTAGCGAACGTACACTGATCGACAACAGCTCAAGTTTTACATCTAAAGCTACAACTCCTGACTCAAATGGTTTCCAGCTCAAACCTATAACTACGATCAAGACGCACAGACACAGACGCACAAGTTCAGAAAGGAGTGGTGCAGATCAAAGGTAGCAGCTGTCATGTTGCTGTCAAGAGTTGCTGTCGAGGGTACGGTCCAGTGGCGTCAAATACCAAAGGCGGTTTCAGTGCAATAACGGCATGATTCCGCTCGACCACGCAATCTACGCAACCTGCAGGATCCCACAACGTCAAAGTACGGGAGTATGAGTGAGTGAGAGTTACCCAGCCCATTACACCTCTATTTATTTTAATAACTAGCAAATGAACTTAGAAACGTCCGATGTGTCCGTCAAACCACTGCAAGCTCTATTGTCAGTTTACTTTGTTCAAGAAACGCTAAACGATCTCGGATCGCTATCAACTTCTTCCCAGAATCGGGGTACAAGATTCTCTCGTCATCCTAGTTCAGGCTGAGGAGCTTTTTGACGGCATTATATTCCTCGTTCGTCATTGCTTTCTCTGCCACTTTAGCTTGGAGTGATTTCTCGTGGATAGAATCCATGTTCTTTAAAATTTTGGCGACGTGGCCCATCTCTTTCTCGTCCAGCTTTGCGATGATTTGTGCGAGGCTCCCATACTTAGTTCGGTCTTCATCATCAGCTGTCAAGTCGTCATCTTCTGGATCGGTGACCCGAAGGAATCTCTTCTGGGAGTCAGTACTGATCATCGCATCGACTGTGAAGTCAGGAGAGGTCTTCGACAAGACCTGAGACTCGTCGGCATTCGTGGACGCTACGACGACACTGCTGCGAGCGAAGACGGCGACTGCAACTGCAACGTAGAATACACTGCGCATGACTGTGACGAGGGGGTTCTGCTAGACGGAGGGGTCTTGTGGTCTTGAAAGCGAAATGTGTTGTGACAGCTGCTCATTCTTATGTCTGAACCGGTGGGCCAACGGCCAACGACCCAGCAATGGAGACCGATGAACTGCGTCCATTCCATTTGACTCACACTGCTTAAGCACACCAAAGTAAACACAAAGTAAACAATAACAGCTGTAAGCAACGCACTGACTTTGGATAAAAGACTGGCTAGATGCCTGACAATGCCTGTACGACGCGTCGTCGGAGGAGTTCTACCTATTTCAACCTTAAGCACTCAGATTCAATTTGGATGATAAAGGTAGAGTGATAGAAACTGTTCTTAGTTTGGACTGCTGTATGCGATAGCATAGGATGCACACGACTTTCGCACGCTTTGCTAATATGAGCTTCTGATTGGTTGAGAATGAGATGTAAGGCTTGACATGGGAATTGGGTATATCCGGTGGCTCATCTTCAGTGCTTATCTTATAGGTCAGTAAATTTGCTCAAATAGAAGGCCATAATCTTGAATGCTTATCCAAAAGGCTATCTTTTCAAATCCGTTGTTTTTCATCTATCAGTTATCTCTAAGTGAATAATCAAGAGTAAACATTGAGCTTCTATTATGTCTCGCCGTCGTGTAGTGTGTATATGAAACATGTCGGTGACACGTCTGTCACAGAGAGTTGCGGAGGAATTTCCATAATCCAGTAGAAAAGTACTGGATTTGCGAACGCATGGGAACGCCTACCTTTGATGTTGCTAAGTGGATTCCGAAAACTTGCTATTCCAACTGACAAGCGTGAGTTCCCACCAGTAGACCCAGGGTCTTGTTATTTACCGCAATTTACCAATAACCGCTCATCTGAGCTATATTATCGTGTTGCTGTTGTCGCTGTTGTATCTAGTAGCTGGGTGTGTAGCCTCCGGTATCCCCATCCCGGCTGTTCGCTGGGAAATGATGCAGGATCGTTATTAGGATAGTACCCATAGGATCCGAGATCCTGGATCGTATGTACTTAAAAATGTAGTATAAAAGAACAATCATTAGCTTGTCGCTTCATTTCAGCTACTCGAGAGGGCGCCGTACAACTGCTGCATGCTCATTCCGCAATTCCTCTTCCAGTCTTCAAGACCAACAACCAACATCCAGACATGCGTCTCTTCAACACGACCTTTGTGGTTCTTGCGGTCGCCTTCCTAGCAAGTGGCACGGCAGTGTCAAAGGCCGATCATATCAGTGTGCCGAACGTGGACGTTGTTCACTCCTCGCATGTCCTCGCTGGCGAGGATAAGAGATTTCTTCGAAGCCACCAAAGGACGGATGACGAAGGCAAACTTCCCAAACACGACGAGGAAGAGAGAACAGGTGAGAACTTGCTCGGCGCGTTGACGCTGCAGGGGATGCAGAAAGATGAGATTTTCCGCTTCGAGATGTTCGGAAAATGGAAAAACGCTGGATATCTCAAGGACGACTTCAAAGAGCATATACCGAAGGCTCTCTACAAGTTGTACAAAGCGTACCGGCGAATGTATGGCTAAGAGGCGTGTTTCAAGTAGCCAAGATTTGAAGCACACTCTACTACGCTACCCAAATGAGATCACAATAGGCGGGGAGCTCTATCACCTCGCTGTGTTCTACGTATCTGGGAAATTCGAACGCAGTACTCCAGAAAAAACTCGTCTATGGTTAGTTGATAATACAAATAGAGGTTCTTTTCGAACGACCACATACTAAAGAGTTGGACTGGCAGTGCTTTTGCATTTTAAAGCGAGTAATAACTGAAAACTGAAAACTGAAAACGTGGCTTTCAAATAGATGACCTCCTTCACTCTCCTCTCGTCAACGTCCTTCACTCTCTTCTCGTCAATGAAAATGCGGTGCGCAGGTGACGGAAGCGGGAGAGGGGGTGAACCGCACGATTAAGCTATCCATGGAGGGGAGTGAATTTGTGTCAAGTAGAGGATAACAGTATCGTTGATCTTCATCTTCATGGCGAAACAAACCGACAGAGGTGTCCTTGCTTCAAATTATAGTAGTGCGTCGTGTCAATTTTCCACCAGACTTGTGCCATCTGAAGTCCTAGCGCAGGACACAATGTCGTCATGTCCGATTCATCTCCAGGTGGAACCACGAGGGTTCCCGTGAGTCTCCGTGGTGTTACGAGCTTGAGGAAGCTTAGCGTTTGAAGGATAAATGGGACCGTACCAACGACGAACCACATGTCAATAACATTTGCTTAGCTGTCGCCACGGTACCCGATGCGACCATTCCATCGCCAGATAATTGTTTGATGCTGTGCACCTTGGTTTTCTTCATGACGCAGTGCTTTCGTTGAATGGCATGTACTATTAGTGGCTGTGCCATTCATGCTGCACAGTCTTGTAGCGTGTGGGATACGCGTGGCGGTGAGCATGACGAACTACGGAGTTTTGCAGCTGCGGCGGAGATTTGCATGGGCGCAGCAACGAAGGAGACGATGAAGGAGACGATGAAGGAGCGGTCGGAGAATTGGGCGTTGGGGAAATGTCATGCGACGACGGCGAGCGAGGAGTTGGGGTGAGTTCGAGCTCACTTCTGGATTTGCGTACTGAAGCACACTTGAGTTCACTTCTCGGCTTGCGAGCTGAAGCACAGACGACTACAGAACGCAGCAGACGCAGTACCCGAACAGCGGCGACACAGACGACGGATACGAAGACTACGAAGGTGACGGACGCGTTGCAAGACAGACGGCTGACGAACAACTTGGGGTACGAGTGACTGGGCTTCGAGCGGCACGAGTTGACGGTGGTGACGTGAACGTGGTGGTTTGCGGCACTGGTGTCTACACTCGGGCGGGATTCGAGGGCAGTGACAAAGTACTCTGAGGACGGTCGACAGCAGGTTGGACACAGACGAACACGACGACGAAGTAGACGAAAAGCAGACTCAGACGGTAAACACGACGAATAAATAGGATCGACGCGACGGTGAACGATCCGGCGCGACTTCAAGTGAAGTCCGAGCCAGTATTGTCTTTATTATCTTGATTACGAAGTCTCGAGAGTCGTAAGCAGCAACAGCACTTGGAGCATACGCACCCACTGAAGCGAGCAGTGAGATTAAACTCGTTACAGAAGTCATACGCGCTCAAAGAGTGCGGCCAAAGTCCCAGTCGCACATGGTGAAAATGGTGGTCAAGCCGTGAGGCATCGTGAAGTCAACATTAGGAATCGAGGAGGGCCAGCTCGGCCACAGGGGTTTTGTCTTTAGTTGATTGTGGAGCAGACTCAGCAGGAAGTCGTAGCAAAGGAGGTGTAAGCAGGAGTAACAAGTGTTGAGTTGCTTCCTGGTGCTGTGTCATCTACCTGGCTACGTAACAGAAGATGCCCAGCTTGTAGTACTTTGTAATAGGTCCGTAGTCACGGTGGGTGGCGGCACTTCAACGACGGACGGCACGACCAACTCGGATCGCGAGTCAGACGTGGGCGTTGCAGTAGATGGCAAGGTGGTACGTGAATCCGGCGGACTTCGCGTGCGACAGGATCGGGTGCGCGACGTGCGCGATACCGCAGGATTCCACAGAATGGCGAGCTCGGGAAGTGAGCTCACTCTTAGATCTACCGAGCCGAACGCCAGTCGACTCGGCAGACTTCTACAGACGGACGGCTTGGACACGACGGTGGACAAGTGGTGGACGCTTGCGGAGCGAGCGGCGAGAGCGAAGGACAGGAGACACTCGGTTTCCGAGTCCACTGACGGCTGCGAAGTGAGGGCGGGCGCCTGAGGCGTAGAGGCTCAAGTGGCTAGGTGTGGCGACGCTGGAGCTCTCGGCGAACGCAAAGGAGGCGTTTATTACGTCGTTAGTGCCTGCTAGCTAGTCTAGTTGGACGCGTACGTATTGGACGGTAAATAAAATAGGTGTTTCTGTCAGCTGGGCAGACACCGGCGCGGTACCAACGGATTGTGGTGCTGTCGGCCAGACGGACTTTGGATCGGATCGGTGCTGTTGCGACCAAAACCCAAGCGTGTGGGTCTAAACACGTTACATGGTGGTCATACAGGGGCGACTACTTGACAACGAAGATTTGACGAGTAACACAACGATTACGGACAGTACGAACACGGAAATGGCGCGAACGAAGTTGGTACCGGCAGCATCGCCCGCAAAAACGAAGATGACAACGAGGAGAGGCAAGACTCAAGTTCCGACGAGGCAAACGGAACTTGTCGTGCCAGAACAAGAACCATCACGTGATGAAGCTGGGAACGACGTGGAAACGGAGCGGCCGCGACGAGATCCAGGTGGACAAGAAATCTAAAGTGGCGATGGTGCGAGCGGCCGGCGAAGATGACTTGGACAATGAAGACGACGTCGAAGAGGAGGCACTGCCATCTCCCCCTCCGACGAAGAAACGCAAAGCAGCGGTGCGAAAGACCAAGGCGGTGACACAGCAGGACAAGCCGGCGGACTCTCCGAACTCGGTGACGAAGCAGCAGGCGTTGTACCAGCCTATGGGCGAGCGGAAGTGTTTCGCGTGTGGTCAAAGCGGACACTTCGCACGAGAATGTCCGGACGTTGAAGCGAAGGCACGCAACGACGCCTACCTAGCGTCGCGTAGCCAGTCGATGAAGAAACCGGGAAACGAGGAGCGAACATCGTAGGGGGATTACGGTGTTCGGTGATGCAGGTTCCCCAGCGGGTGAATGCAGTGGCGACACGCGACGAGAAGGTAGCGGAGCACGATGTACAGGCTCCTTCTTCGTTGGTGACGACGGGGAAGAGCACGGACGTGTTGTCATGCGACGGGAGTGACATGGTGGTGCAACGCACTGTCAGATCTCAATTGAGTGTGGAACTCATGGCTCGAGACGATGAACGAGCCAGGAGATACGTAACCACAGTGCAACCAGCGATGGCGGCACTGCGTTACGTGAGAGACGGCAAAATGGACGGTGGCGGACGAAGCGGATGTGTATCGGCAGCGACGAGCTCTGCTGAGGCTAAGTCAGCAACGGCAGAGAAGGTAGCATCTCCTGGGGAAGGCAGGCGACCAACGGTGGGTGTACGAGTGTCTGAGGAAGGCGACGCTGCGGCAGCTGACTCGACGACGGCAACTACGATGGAGTCGGATGACTCTACGAGAATGGGGCTCGGCTCGGAGCTTACGGACGAAGTGATCGCCGAGTTCGGCGACGTGGCGAAGGTCAGGACGGCTGTGAAGCAGTCCCGACGAGATGGTAAGAAATGGCGAGCGGCACGTCGAGCAGCGAAGACGTCTCGTGGCGACGAAGTCGAGCGCGTGGTGGCAGAACTCGATGCAGAACTGGTCGGGCGTCGACAGCAGCAGATTGACGGTGCGCGGCGTGAACTGGAGGTACGGCGTCGGCAGTGGCGTGCATCTGACGAACGGTGTGCGAAGGGTGGTGCAAGAGTCAACCTGGTGCAACGGCAAGACATCGTGGCACCTACGGAGACGAGTGCACGTGGCGATGGAGTTGTCGAAGCGAGTGACGGGCTCCCGACGGCGGCAATGATGATTGGTGGCGAGCAACGAGGTGTCAAGATCGACAGTGGTGCACGATTCTCGGTAGCTGGCACCGACTGGATGATGCGAGGCGAGCGGTCGAGCCGGAAAGCCCCGGTGGACTACGTTGAAGGAATTGGTGGATTTCTGCTTGACGTCGTGGGCGTCTGGACATTCGAGATGGAGAACGTGTTTGGCCAGTCAGTGACGGTGGAGGCGTGCATCATCGACGGGTGTACTAGCGAGTTCCTGATCGGTGTGGATTTTCTGGAGCAGCACAAAGCCAGCGTCGATTTTGAAAGCAGTGAAGTTCGGTACCAGGAACGTGGGCGTGTGGTGGTGATTCCGTTTCGAACGCGTCATGCTGATGATGACGAGCACAGGGCTAGTGTACGGCTGGTACACGCAACGAAATTGCACCGACGGGCAGTGCAACCTGTACAAGTGGCTGTAGCGGCACCCGATGGAGAAGAAGGCGTCTTTCTTCCCGCTGGTGACTTCGGGTCAGTGTTGATGGCGGCGGCTGTGACCAAGGTGCACAATGGCAAGGCATCAGTTCCCGTGGTTAATGTTCATGGTGGGCGTGTCAAGCTCCCCAGCAAGCAGGAGTTAGGCGTATGGGTCCCTATTGCTACAGACGTAAATGTACTGGAAATTAACGGAGAATTGAGTCAGGAACGGTTGCAGTCGTGGATAGATGATCTGGGTGACAGTGCTACACCATTGGACGATGAAGAACAGGTACAGGTGGGTACGAAGGACCCGAAGTCGCGTGAGTTGATTATTAAACTACTTAGGAGCTACCGTGAACTTACGAACGCTGAAGGTGACTGTCCACCTGCAACTACGTTGAATGTGGAACATCATATCAATACTGGAGAGGCAGCTCCGATAATGCTCAAACGACGGCGACAGGCACAAACCGAAGATGCACTTGTCGACGAGAATGTGGATTCGATGTTGGGCGCTGGGGTAATCGAGCACGGAGAAGGCGCTTGGGGCTTTCCCGTAGTACTGGTACGGAAGAAGGACGGCTCTGTTAGGTTCTGCATCGACTACAGGGCTCTGAACGCTATCACTAAGAAAGATGTGTATCCGATTCCGCGAATCGACGAAACATTGGAGGCGCTCGGTGGTGCCCGCTTGTTCACGACCCTCGATCTTCGAGCGGGGTACTGGCAGATTACGGTTGCTGAACGAGATCGCGACAAGACTGCGTTCATCACGAAACGTGGATTATACAGATTCCGACGGATGCCATTCGGACTTACGAATGCACCCGCTACCTTTCAGCGGTTGATGAATGGTGTGCTGAGAGGTCTCACGTGGACGACGTGTTTGGTGTACCTTGATGATATTGTGATCTACTCCAAGGGCGGAATAGGAGAACATGTCGTCAAACTAGCGAGTGTGCTGGAGCGGCTGTCAGCAGCAGGACTGACGCTGAAGCTCAAGAAATGTTTATTTGCATCTGAATCTATGGAGTACTTAGGACATCTACTCAGCAGTGAAGGTGTTCGACCTGTAGACAGATTGGTGACGGCGGTGACGGAGTTTCCACGGCCAACGGATGCTGTAGCTGTGAAGCGATTCGTGCATCTCGCCGGCTATTACCGGAAATTCGTGCAAGGGTTTGGGTCCATTGTGGAGCCCCTGACGCGATTGTTGAAGAAGGACGTAGAGTGGCTGTGGAGCGAACAACAGGAGTTTGCGTTTGCGAGGGTGAAGATGCTTTTGACTACGCGGCCTCTTTTGTTGTATCCAGATTTCGAGTTGCCATTTCGTCTGGTTACGGATGCCAGCAAAGTTGGTCTGGGCGCGTGCCTTATGCAGGATCATGGACATGGTTGGCAACCGATCGCGTACGGTAGCAAGGTCAACAACCATGCGGAGTCGAACTACTCAATTACGGAGCTGGAGTGTCTTGCGGTGGTGTGGTCCGTGAAGTTGTTCCGCCCCTACCTGTACGGCAGAACGTTCACAATCATCACAGACCACTCTGCTCTCAAATGGCTTATGACTCGACCGAACTTGGCCGGGCGACTGCATCGCTGGTCGCTGGTATTGCAGGAGTATGAGTTTGAGGTCGTTTATCGACCTGGTGCGACGAACGTCGTAGCGGACGCTCTATCGAGAGCGCCTACAAAGGTCATGGCAGCGGTGGGTCATCACCGACGGCAGCAACCAACACTGGATACGGGCGAGACGATTGCGGCCGGTGCGCGGACGCATGGCACGGTGGCAGAAACGACGAGTATGAGACGCCGTGGACCGGACACTACGGAGGCTACGATGGGAGTGGCAAACGGACAAGGCGAACACCCTCCAAGCGACAATGTGGCTGACGACGTGCTGGACAATGGCACGGCGCTGGGCGTGGTGACTGGCAATGCGGCGAGTACTGAGGAGGCCAGCAGCGACATGGTGAGCAATGACAACGGGGCGAACAACGGCAGCACACCGAACGGCGGCGACTTGATGAACGACGACACTGGCAACGCGAATGGTGACTCGACGACGCACGCAGTCCACGCTGGTGAGAAGGCGACAAAGACGCTTCGGCGAAGGAGGCGCGCAACGACGACACCTGCACCGACGGTACGGCGGAGTGCACGGCTCCGTGAACGTGAGGAGCAGCGTGTACATTGGGCGCCGACGGTGGACGGTGACACCACGACGATGACACCGACGGCGGAGGAAGGTGCCACGTTGGTAATGACGGAGACGTCACTGGGCGACGGTGATGGCGTCGTTGACCACACAGACGACAACAGCGAGGCTGGAGCACAGTTGGTGGCGTCCAACGCAACGACGGTGCCGAGCACGGCGACATCGACGGCCACTGGTACGGCGGTGCGCTCGGCACAACCGACGAAAGCGTCACGGAAAGCACGAAACGCGGCGACTACGAGGGAGAAGCAGCCAGCAACTGCTAGTGATGAACGTGGAAACAGGACGGAGCAGGCGGATAACGCTGCAGACGATGAACTGGACGACGGTGGTGGGAAAATCGAGGCGACGGCTTACACATTGCAATTGACGGACGATGAGATCATGGCTGCTCAGAAGAAGAGTAAGTTTGTGCAGACATTGGTGGACGCAGGTTCGTACCGTGGCTTGAAAATTGAGACCAGATATGGACTCATTACGGTGGCGACGGAGAATGGCTGGAGAGTGGTTCTTCCACCTGCACTCTGGGCAACGGTGTTTAAAGAACTGCATGGATCAGTGTGGAGTGGTCATCTGCGAGGTCTTCACACTTACGGGCGTGTTGCGCAGATATACTGGTGGCCAAGGTTGCAGCGCGAGGTCAACCGATGGGTCCGCGGATGCCAAGAATGCGGTAGCAGGAAATCACGGCCAAGAGAGGTTATTCCTCCCTTAAGGAGTATACGCGGTGGTGACGTGGGCGATAGATGGGCCTTGGACGTCGCTGGTCCGTTCCCAATTGCAGAGGGTAGTGATCGCTATGTCATCGCAGCAGTAGAGTATGTTACGCGGTATGCCGTTGCGTGCTGCGTCGAGCGGCACACTGCTGAGAACGTCGCGACGTTTCTCATGGAGGAGATCGTCTTGAAGTTTGGAGTGTTCCGGGAGCTGATGACGGACGGAGCACCAGAGATGGCCGGCGAGGTAATTGACAAGTTAGTAGAAATGCTACAAGCGCGTCAAGTTAATCCAGTCCCTTACCGTCCACAACTCATCGGACTTGTGGAGCGATTCCACAGATCCTGGAAGGACTGTGTGGTTACGTTCATGACCGAAGAGAAGCAGAATGACTGGAACCTGTACGTGAAGTTTGCAGTGTACGCGTACAACAGCGCAAGGCACTCGACCGTGGCACTTTCGCCGAATGAACTAATGATGGGTAGGAGGTTGCGCCACCCGAACGAGTTACTACGACGATCAGAAGGCACGGAGGCGGGTGATCTTCCTTCGTATCACGAACGACTGATGGTTGCACTGAAACGGAGCTATGAGTGCGCCGAAAATGCTCGACGACGGGAGCAAGAGAGGCAAGCTCGCTACTACAATCGGAGAGTTAGACGACGACGGGAGTTTCGACCTGGTGATCTTGTCTGGGCGCATAACCCACCACGTGGGCGAACAGCAACTAAGTTTGTCCACCAATGGATGGGACCGATGCGAGTGGTGGAACCTGCAGGCTATGAGAATCATGTCCTGACGAGAGAAGACAAGACGGGGAGTGTGGAGACCATTATCGCGCACGAGTCATTTCTTGTGAGCTATCATTATCCTACATCCCTACTGGAGCGAGTTGCGGAAGACTTGGACGAGCAGTTGGCCAATGAAGATCAACGCGAACGACCACGGACTGGCACGTCGACAACGTCGCCTGTTAGAACAGCGATGCCGACACTCGAACGAACACCGACTGCCGGTAGCGCGAAACGAAGTAGCACGACAATGGCAAGCACGAACTACGCGGATGACGAACGTGGCTGGGTGGTGGAGCGGCGACGTCGACGAAGGCGAAACCGAGTCGGTCAGTACACGCTCGAATACGAACTCCACCCCATGGGCGATATTAACCGGTGGAAGACAGGAGACGCACGGCTGTGGAAGACGAAGGGCGGACTACCAACTGCTCGTTGGGTGTCGGTTGGTGAATATGAACGCCTTTTCAACGCTGGGAGGGTCGTGGAATACCCTCAGAGAGAGGAAGTCGTGTAATAGGTCCGTAGTCACGGTGGGTGGCGGCACTTCAACGACGGGCGGCACGACCAACTCGGATCGCGAGTCAGACGTGGGCGTTGCAGTAGATGGCAAGGTGGTACGTGAATCCGGCGGACTTCGCGTGCGACAGGATCGGGTGCGCGACGTGCGCGATACCGCAGGATTCCACAGAATGGCGAGCTCGGGAAGTGAGCTCACTCTTAGATCTACCGAGCCGAACGCCAGTCGACTCGGCAGACTTCTACAGACGGACGGCTTGGACACGACGGTGGACAAGTGGTGGACGCTTGCGGAGCGAGCGGCGAGAGCGAAGGACAGGAGACACTCGGTTTCCGAGTCCACTGACGGCTGCGAAGTGAGGGCGGGCGCCTGAGGCGTAGAGGCTCAAGTGGCTAGGTGTGGCGACGCTGGAGCTCTCGGCGAACGCAAAGGAGGCGTTTATTACGTCGTTAGTGCCTGCTAGCTAGTCTAGTTGGACGCGTACGTATTGGACGGTAAATAAAATAGGTGTTTCTGTCAGCTGGGCAGACACCGGCGCGGTACCAACGGATTGTGGTGCTGTCGGCCAGACGGACTTTGGATCGGATCGGTGCTGTTGCGACCAAAACCCAAGCGTGTGGGTCTAAACACGTTACAATATATTGGCCGGATCCAACCACCTAGTAAACTACCTCAAGTGCTGGATCCTAGATCCACAAGTGTAGATCCTAGATCCGACGGACTTTATTGCTTGGCCCGATGATCTCTCGGCTTCTCAACAACCCAAGATCCCGTCATAGGAGACGGCAAGCAACGCAAAGGAACCCCCCGCAGAGGCTACAACACCCGTAAGGCAGCTTACACCCCAGATCCGAGATCGAGCATTCTCTCTGGGTCTGGATCCACTACTCGGACGCAGAAGTGAAGATTTTCCGCGCTGCTCCACCCCACTCCCGCGTCACGCCAAGACGTTCAAGTTCACGAATCGAGCTACTTCGAGTTACCAGAAGAGCAGATCCCGCCCACCGACGGGTACACAAGGTGGCAAGTTCAGCAGATCACGGATCATAGGAGTACCCCCTCCTTTAGTCGGTGTCTGGGCGAAAGTTGGGAAGTCGGATTGCCCCTAACCAGGTTTTGGGAAATCCTGCTACACCACACGGACTTGACGACCAAGCCCATCACTGCTGTGCAGTTTGGCGTTCTTCGGAGCAAGCTTGGTATCGAAGGACCCAAGGCTGCCGAGTCGAGTGGGGGTGTTGTCAAGAAGGCGCCTCGACCAGCTGCGGTGTACCAGTAAGGTACCAGTGCGACCTTCACTCAGTGGTGCCGCCATCATTCGTGTGATGATGGGACGAGGATTACGGGACGCTGATGATGGGACGCTGATGATGGGACGCGTGGGTACAAGATTGTGGGTACAGGATGGGCATCGACGTGGCACTCGCTGATTGGCTGAAGGAGCTTCTATCCAGTTAGGAATCCAGTGGAGTGTATCCAGCAGGAATACCCAGTAGGCTTCGAGGCAGCAAGTAGCTTGCGAACTAAGGCCCTAAATCAATCACTTTGCATTCTGACATCCAGTGCTCAAACGACCTTCCTTTTTTGTCAACCACGTGATGGTAGTCCGCGTCCATGTGGAGCAGCATCAATCCAAACGCAATGTTGCTCGACTTGACGTAGTCATCCTTGGCCCTTGGGTCCGCGAAGGTCGGAGTCGTTTCACGGTTCACGACATGCCACACCGACTTGGTCAGGAACACGCCACGCATGTAGCGGTTCCACGTCGCGTAGTTGTCGCCGTTGAACTTGTCGATGGAGACCTTGGTGGAGACGTCTTGGGCAGAGGACATGGTGCTTGGGCTCATAACCTGATAACGGGTATGGATCTTGATACACGAAGCTTGGACGAAGCGGAGGGAGTAAGCACTCTGGGTAGACCGGAGCGAAGGCACTTGACCACTTGAGGGAAAGAAAGAAGATTCGAAAGTGATTGAATTGTTGGAGCTTACATCCTAGACTACTGCTATAGACACGCGGCCCTGCGTCCTATCACCTAGTGCGTCTAATCAACCATCACTCACCAGTGCTCGTCCAATCAACCTACTCGCCTAATCACGAGTGGCGTAATCAGCTTGGCGTAATCATGGCGAGGTAGCATTGGACCGGTTCACGGTTAGTAACCGCTACTGAACCGGTACCCTGCAACACCCTGCAACACGCCCCCTCAATGCGAACACGCATGAACGCCAAGTGCGGCCGTCAAGTCCTTGTGACGCGGTCCGGCGAGTCCCTTGGTCAAGATGTCAGCCAGCATGGTCGCAGTCTCGCAGTACTCGACGATCACTTCTCCGCGTTTGACTTCATCGCGGATATGATGGTACTTGATGTCGATGTGCTTGGCGCGGCCATGGTTCACTGGGTTCTTGGTCATCTTGATGCACGACTGGTTGTCTTCAAAGATCTTCAACGCCGGTGACTTTTCGCCTGCAGCAACCAGGATCTCACACAGCAGCTTGTGCACCCACGTGCCTTCTTGAATCGCAAGGCTTAATGCGATGTACTCGGCTTCACTTGTGGAGAGTGACACGCTTGACTGCTTCTTGGAACCCCACGAAATTGGTCCACCAGAAACTCGGAACAGATAGCCTGACGTTGACTTGCGATCGCTAAGATCACCAGCCCAGTCGGCATCCGAAAAGCCTTGAAAGTCGACGTCCTTGCCCGGCGAAAAGCGAATTCCATGCGACTTGGTCCCTTGTAGGTAGCGAAAAATGCGCTTGACCGCAATCCAATGTTCCACTTGAGGGTTCTCCATGAAGCGAGACACATAGCCGACAGCGAACGCGATGTCTGGGCGAGTCGATGTCATCAAGTGCATGAGTGCACCGACAGCCTCGCGGAATGGCGCGTCCAACTTGGTTGTGGCGTCGCTTGAGACTAGCTTCATGCTGATGTCGACCGGACTTGCGGCGGGTTTGCAGTCTTGCATGCCGAAACGCTCCAGGATGTCGTTGGTGTACCGAGCTTGACTCAACGTGACACTGCCATCTGCGTTGTCGACCACCTCGATCCCCAGGACGAAGGAGCACTTGCCACTGTCGGTCATCTCGAACCTCGACTTGAGTTGGTGCTTGACTTCTGCGATCAGTTCTGCCGAGCTCCCGGTCACTAACACGTCGTCCACGTAGACCAACAGCAGAACGCATTCACCGTCGACAACCTTGATGTACAGACAGGGGTCGTAGCTTGAAACGCGAAAGCCGATGGAGCGCACATACTCGTCGAAGGTCTCGTTCCAAACTCGTGAAGCTTGCTTGAGACCGTAAATCGCCTTGAGCAGTTCCACGCAGTCGAAGCCGTCGTCCAGTTCCACTCCTTCGGGTACACTGCAGAACACCTTCTCCTTCATCAAGCCGTACAGGAACGCAGTGACGACGTCAAGTTGGTCGATCGGCCATCCGAAGCACTTGGCAATTGCGATGATCATTCGCAGCGTGACGTACTTGACCACGGGCGAAAACGTCTCCGTGTAGTCGATCCCATATTTCTGGACGAAGCCTTTCGCGACGAGTCGAGCCTTGTACTTCTCGATGGATCCGTCGGCGTTGCGCTTGATCTTGAAGACCCACTTGGTCCCGACTGCACGTTGGTTGTTGGGCAGTTTCGCCGCACGGAAAACACCTCGCAGTCGCATCGACTTCAACTCAGCGCGAATTGCCTTGCGCCAATGAGCTTGGTCTGGTCCACTCACAGCTTCTTGAAACGTCTTTGGTTCAGCGCTGTCACTCGCTTCCACAGCATTCGCACTTGCACGCCAGAACATCGGCGGAGTCGAGCTGTCGTCATCGTCGTCTTCTGATTTCGCTTCCTGGGACGACGAGGATTCATCTTGGTCTTGGTTGTCGGAGTCGGCACCAGGCGCGCTTGCTTCTTCCAATCCAGCACGACGGCGAGGGTGTCGAGCATTCGCATGGTCATCCAGCTCGGAACGCGTTTTCGCTTCCCCGCCAGCTGGAAGACTCGCATACCATCCGTAGATGAAATTTCCAGGTTGTCCAGATACTCCGCAGCATCGTCGACTTCGTCATCATCGTGAACCGAGGCACCCTCGAAGGTCGATTCATCGAATGTGACATCGCGAGAGATCACCACCTTCCCCGTCTCGATGTCATAAACTCGATACGCCTTGGAACGCTCCTCGTAGCCCAAGAAAATACCTTCACGAGCTTTGGGGTCCCACTTGAGTCGCTTCTCCTTCGGCGTCAAATCGTAGGCCTTGCACCCGAAGATCCGCATGTGCTTGACATTAGGCTTGGACTTGTAGATAACTTCAAACGGAGTTTTGTCGGGCGACTTCGGGGACGGCAGACGATTCTTGATGTAGATTGCTGTCATCGCCGCTTCACCCCAGAAACCCTTGTCCAAACCAGCGTAGTGCAGCATACTGCGGCCGATAGGCACGATGGTTCGGTTGGCGCGTTCAGCTGTTGCGTTGGTTTGATGCGCATACCGAACCGTGGGTTGAACGTCGATGCCATGGTCATCGTAGAACGTCTTGAGCGACTTGGTCGCGAACTCCTTGGCTCCATCATGCCGTACAAACTTCATCTTAGCATCGAATTGCTTCTCCACCTTGGTGATGAACTTGCGTAGGCAGCCTTCGCTCTCCGACTTGGCACGCAGACAGAATCCCGACATGCAGCCACTGGCTTCATCCGTGATCAACAGCAAGTAGCGGCTGCCACCCAGCGACTCTTCTTCCATGGGTCCACAAATGTCGAAGTGGAGGAACTCGAATGGCTTGTACTTGGGCTTGTTCGGGTTGCTCGGGAATGGGTTTTGGACCATCTTTCCTTGTTGGCATCCGCGGCATTGACTTGAACTCTTCGACGATGTCGGCATCTTGGCACTCGTCACCATGCCGCTTGAAACCATTTTCCGGAGAACATCGGTCGGAGCGTGACCCATACGCGCATGAAGATCGACCGCGTTGATCGACGCATTGGACACCGAGTTCGCAGCGAAGCTTGGAACTCGAAGCCAGTAAAGACCGTCGATCAAGTCCGCTGAAGCAACGACTTTCTTTGACGTCTTGCGTGCGATGTGCATTTCTGCGCCATCAAACACCACCTTGAACTGTCCGCTCCGGTTGATCTGCGGTACCGAAAGCAGGTTCTTGTTCATACTTGGAACGTACAGCGCGTCCTGGATCTTGATGTCACGTTCACTTCCGTTCGGCAAAGTGACACGCTCTACAACAGTTCCAACGCCCATGATCTTGGCTGTGTCACCGTTCGCAACCGTGAGCTCGCCTTCATCGCGCATGTTGATGTCGACAAACTTGCTCTTGTCGTTGCAGATGTGGTGTGTGGCACCACTGTCGATCGCCCATGAGCCTTGAAACTTGTTGGTCTTGGAGATACCACACTCCATGGAGACCGCAAACACGACCGAATCGTAGTCGTAGTCGTCGTCACGCCACTGGACATTGTTAGCTCCGCGTCCACGGCCGTTGCCGCCGCGTCGAGCACCTCGGTTTTCATCTTTCTGCTTGGTCCAGCACTTGTCAACGATGTGCCCCAATTTTCCGCAGTAGTCACACCGGCGAGTTTCACGCTCGGTATTGAAAGCCCTTGCAGCGTCCTCAGTCTTGACCGACGCCGTCTTCTCGCCTTGTCGCTTGATGTGCTCGTTCGTGAGCACCTTCACCACATCTTGCGTTCGCAGCTCCACATTGCTCATCTCCAGATTGAGCACGACGTTCTCGTAGCTCTTGGGGAGACTGCGCAACAAGCAGATCGCCACGTCCTCGTCCTCCATCTTGGCGCCGATGCTGCTGAGCTTGGCGCTGATGTTGAGGACCTCGTTGCAATGATGCAACACGTTGTCGCCTTCCGTCATCTCCATGCTGAAGAGCTGTCGCTTCAGGTAGATGCGACCAGCCTTCTGCGACCCACCGTACAGCGTCTTCAGGCGCGTTCACGCCACCCACGCTTCTTCACAGTTGTCCACCACGTGGTGGTAGTCCGCGTCCATGTGGAGCAGCATCAATCCAAACGCAATGTTGCTCGACTTGACGTAGTCATCCTTGGCCCTTGGGTCCGCGAAGGTCGGAGTCGTTTCACGGTTCACGACATGCCACACCGACTTGGTCAGGAACACGCCACGCATGTAGCGGTTCCACGTCGCGTAGTTGTCGCCGTTGAACTTGTCGATGGAGACCTTGGTGGAGACGTCTTGGGCAGAGGACATGGTGCTTGGGCTCATAACCTGATAACGGGTATGGATCTTGATACACGAAGCTTGGACGAAGCGGAGGGAGTAAGCACTCTGGGTAGACCGGAGCGAAGGCACTTGACCACTTGAGGGAAAGAAAGAAGATTCGAAAGTGATTGAATTGTTGGAGCTTACATCCTAGACTACTGCTATAGACACGCGGCCCTGCGTCCTATCACCTAGTGCGTCTAATCAACCATCACTCACCAGTGCTCGTCCAATCAACCTACTCGCCTAATCACGAGTGGCGTAATCAGCTTGGCGTAATCATGGCGAGGTAGCATTGGACCGGTTCACGGTTAGTAACCGCTACTGAACCGGTACCCTGCAACACCCTGCAACAGCTGCGATGGCGGGCTTGAAGGCTATTCGGATGCGGACTGGGCCGGAGACACCGAGTCAAGAAGAAGCACAAGCGGCTACGCGTTCATGATGAACGGCGGGTGCATCAGCTGGAGGAGCAAGAAGCAGCGGACGGTGGCGCTGTCATCGACGGAGGCAGAGTACATGGCTCTATCGGAAGCGATGCAGGAGGCAGTGTGGCTCAAGGTGTTCATGTGCGAGCTCGGCGAGATGGCAAGCGATGAAGCGGTCAAGATCTACGAAGACAACCAAGGTGTTGTCAAGAAGGCGCCTCGACCAGCTGCGGTGTACCAGTAAGGTACCAGTGCGACCTTCACTCAGTGGTGCCGCCATCATTCGTGTGATGATGGGACGAGGATTACGGGACGCTGATGATGGGACGCTGATGATGGGACGCGTGGGTACAAGATTGTGGGTACAGGATGGGCATCGACGTGGCACTCGCTGATTGGCTGAAGGACCTTCTATCCAGTTAGGAATCCAGTAGAGTGTATCCAGCAGGAATATCCAGTAGGCTTCGAGGCAGCAAGTAGCTTGCGAACTAAGGCCCTAAATCAATCACTTTGCATTCTGACATCTAGTGCTCAAATGACCTTCCTTTTGTTCTGGCGTGCAAGTGCGAATGCTGCGGAAGCGAGTGACAGCGCTGAACCAAAGACGTTTCAAGAAGCTGTGAGTGGACCAGACCAAGCTCATTGGCGCAAGGCAATTCGGGCTGAGTTTATTGATGTAACAGGGTTACACAGGCTGGTGTAACTGGGTACACCAGATATACGTGTATAGCCGGACTATACACGGACAAGTATACGGCAAGCCTTCTGTGTGTGCGTCACATACACAGTCAACAATCATTTCGAGCCGCCAATGGCACAAACATTGGCGGGCGCTAAGCGCACTGCTATTGGTGGAAAGGGGCACATTTCCACCAATCAAACGCATACATAAGGGCCGGAGCGTGAGAGCCAACCATGGCTTCACCTCCGTAGATACATAAATCATTTGGATAGGTTTGCTAAGGGCCCGCCACGCGGCGGGCTTCCATTCAATTCAGTTTTCTATTTTCAAGTTAAAGTTCCGGTCTTTTGCTTAGAAATACACGGGGACGTGTATTTCTACTTGCATACAAAGTCTAAGTAACTTACGCTTCCTCAAAAGCGCATACTAGTGTATGCTAAAGAAACAGAGCGCGTCTCGCCCTGTTTCAAAGCAGGTCAAGTTCGTGCGTCACGACGGAGCCCGCGAGTTTGCGACCAATTCGCTCAAGGCCTTTTACGAGGATCAAGGCATCGAGCAGCAGCCCACGGTTCGGTACGCGCACCAGACCAACGCCACGGCAGAACGCGCCAACCGAACCATCGTCACGATTGGTCGCAGCATGCTGCACCATGCCAAGTTGGACAAGTGTTTCTGGGGCGAAGCGGCGATGACTGCCATCTACGTCAAGAACCGGCTGCCGTCGCCCAAGATCGAAAACAAGACTCCGTTCGAGATCGTGTACAAGTCCAAGCCAAGCGTGAAGCACATGCGTGTGTTTGGGTGTCGGGCGTACGTCCTAACCCCAAGGGAGAAACGACTCAAGTGGGATCCCAAGGCTCGCGCTGGTCTGTTCATGGGCTACGAGGAAGTGTCGAAGGCGTATCGAGTTTATGACATCGAGGCGGGGAAGGTGGTGATTTCTCGCGATGTCACCTTCGACGAATCGAGTTTTGGTGGTGTCTCGGCGGGAAGTTCAAGCGATGACGACGAAGATGCTAGCCTGGACTTCGACTCTCTCGAGATCAACGATGCTGACAGTGCGGGCCCGATGGAGTTCAAGCAGGCGGGGAAACGCAAGGCCCGCTCAAGTGATGCCGGTGATATGTCAGCGAGCTCACGTTCTGTTTGCCATGGAGCTGGCTTGGAAGAAGCAAGTGCTCCTGACAACTCGTTTGGGCGTCGGGCGAAACGACGATCAAGTGTGCGAATGGAGCCTGATCTGGCTGAAGAAGAGGAGAAGGATGCTCATGACGACGAAGATGACGACTCGACTCCTCCCGCATTTTGGCGAGCAAGCGCCAACGCAGTGGAAGCCGGCGATTTGTCTGAGCCGACGACATTCCAAGATGCGGTGAACGGACCCGACCAAGTGCATTGGCGCAAGGCCGTCCGCGCAGAGCTCAAGTCGATGCGACTTCGTGGGGTGTTTCGAGCTGCCAAGTTGCCGAACGGACAACGCGCCATCGGGACCAAGTGGGTGTTCAAGATCAAGCGCAAAGCAGACGGATCCATCGAGAAGTACAAGGCGCGTCTCGTGGCCAAGGGGTTCAAGCAGAAGTACGGCATCGACTACACCGAGACGTTCTCGCCCGTGGTCAAGTACGTGACGTTGCGCATGGTGATCGCGTTGGCCAAGTACTTCGACTGGCCGCTGGACCAACTGGACGTGGTGACGGCATTCCTGTACGGCGTGATGAAAGAAGTGGTGTACTGCGCAGTGCCAGAAGGGGTCGAGCTGGACGGTGATTTCGACTGCCTGGAGCTGGTGAAGGCGATCTACGGTCTCAAGCAAGCTTCGCGCGTGTGGAACGAGACCTTCGACGAGTACGTGTGCTCCATCGGCTTCCAAGTCTCGGCCTACGACCCGTGTCTCTACATGAAGATTGTGGACGGTCACTGCGTGCTGTTGCTGGTGTACGTGAACGATGTGTTGGTGACCGGGAGTTCGGCCGATCTGATCGCGCGCACCAAGAGCGACCTCAAGACGCGGTTCGAGATGACTGACAGCGGCAAGTGTGCATTTGTGCTGGGCATCGAGTTGGTGGACAACGCTGACGGCAACGTGACGATGTGTCAACGGCGCTACGTGGACGACATTCTCAAGCGTTTCGGCATGGAGGAGTGCAAGGCTGTGGTGAGTCCGGCGGATTTGAGCTCTCGACTGGTTCCAAGCGACGCGCCGACCAAGGTGAACGCCCCGTTCCGCGAAGCTGTGGGTGCGCTCATGCACTTGATGACCGCGACCCGACCGGACATTGCTTTCGCCGTGGGCTATGTGTCGCGCTTCATGGAGAACCCCCAAGTCGAGCACTGGACTGCGGTGAAGCGCATCCTGCGCTATCTGCAGGGAACCAAGTCACATGGGATCTGCTTCCAGCCGGGTGACAAGATCGACTTCCGCGGGTACTCCGACGCAGACTGGGCTGGTGACCACTCCGATCGCAAATCGACTTCGGGATACGCGTTCATGCTGATGGGCGCGCCGGTGAGCTGGGGAAGCAAGAAGCAGTCAAGTGTGTCGCTGTCTACGAGCGAGGCGGAGTACATTGCACTCAGCCTGGCCATTCAAGAAGGCAAGTGGGTGCATCGCCTGTTGTGCGAGATTATGGCGGCAGCAAGCGAAGCGGGACCCGAGCTCAAGATTCTCGAGGACAACCAGTCGTGCATCAAGATGACCAAGAACCCTGTGAACCATGGCCGCGCCAAGCACATCGACATCAAGTACCATCACATCCGTGATGAGGTCAAGCGTGGTGAAGTGAAGCTCGAGTACTACGAGACTTCGATGATGCTGGCGGACATCATGACCAAGACGCTCCCGGGACCACGCCACAAGGACCTTGTTGTCAAGAAGGCGCCTCGACCAGCTGCGGTGTACCAGTAAGGTACCAGTGCGACCTTCACTCAGTGGTGCCGCCATCATTCGTGTGATGATGGGACGAGGATTACGGGACGCTGATGATGGGACGCTGATGATGGGACGCTGATGATGGGACGCGTGGGTACAAGATTGTGGGTACAGGATGGGCATCGACGTGGCACTCGCTGATTGGCTGAAGGACCTTCTATCCAGTTAGGAATCCAGTGGAGTGTATCCAGCAGGAATATCCAGTAGGCTTCGAGGCAGCAAGTAGCTTGCGAACTAAGGCCCTAAATCAATCACTTTGCATTCTGACATCTAGTGCTCAAACGACCTTCCTTTTGGTTATGAGCCCAAGCCCCGTCTTCCCTGCCCAAGACCCCGACTACGCCTTCGCCATGGACGCCACGCCGACCACGACCGCCCGCATCAACAAGTTCGACGGAACCAACTTCCACACGTGGAAGTTCAAGATGCAGATGGTGCTCGAGGAGCGCGAACTGTGGGAGGTGACGAGTGGGGAGATCAAGCTGGAGCACTGCCACGCCGCAGCGGATCAAGCGCTCTTCAAGAAGAAGTCTCGCAAGGCGCTGGCGATCGTCTGTCTCGCGATGGAGGACTCGCAGTTGCCGCTGGTGCGTTCGGCCAAGGATGCTCACGATGCATGGTCAAGACTGGAAGGACACTTCGAGAAGAAGAGTTTGGCCAACAAGCTCTTTCTTCGTCGACGTTTCTTCACGACCATGATGGACGAAGGTGATGATGTGCTGGAGCACATCAACAAGCTCAAGACGCTGGCGGAGCAGCTCGACGCGGTGGGCGCTCCGGTCAGCGAGGACGACTTGGTGATCACGCTTCTGGGCAGTCTCAGCGAGTCGTACCAGTTCCTCATCACGGCGTTGGAGTCGAGAGCCGACTCGCTGTCGTGGGAACTCGTGACGTCTCGGCTGCTGCATGAGGACATGAAGCGCAAGGAGCAAGGTGGCGGCGTCGACGGAGCCGCGCACGGTCAAGGCCAAGCGTTCATGACAAGCGACAACGGCAAGCGCAAGGGACGGCAGGCGACCGCCAACAAGGCCAGCGCCTGCCACTACTGTGGGGAGCAAGGACATTGGATCGCCAAGTGTCCTGTGCGAATCCGCGAGAACGCGGAGCGGCAGAGGCCGCAGCGAGCGAACGTCGCGCAGAGTGAGGACGACTCTGGCGACTTCCTCTTCTCGGTTGGTGGTGGGAGCAACACCACCAAGTCGAGTGAGGTGTGGCTGGTCGACTCGGGTGCGACGCAGCACATGACCAGTTCCAAGAAGTTCATGCGGAACTACAAGAAGATCTCGCGGGTGGACGTGCATCTCGCGGACGACGGTGTGGTGCAAGCGATCGGGAGAGGCGACATCGTGATGAAGATGCAGACCCCGCGCGGTGTCAAGAAGGGTGTGCTCACGAATGTATGGCACATCCCCAAGTTGTCGCGCAACCTGTTCTCCGTCGGCAGATTCACCAAGGACGTCGGGCCTGTGACGTTCGAGAGCGACGGGTGCTTCACGGAGACGAAGGGTGTCAAGTGGAAGCTCGGCGCTCGCGAAGGCAAAGGACTGTTCAAACCGAGCATGACACCGGTGATGCCTGACGAGGCCAATGTGTCGAGTCCGAAGGATCGCAAAGGGGACACCACGTCGTACCTCTGGCACCTTCGACTTGGTCACATTGGCCATGGCGGTCTAGACGCCATCGTCAAGAAGGGCTACGGCTCCGGCATCGACATGACGTCGGTGAAGCAGTGGGAGCTGTGCGACGGATGCTCACTCGGCAAGCAAACGCGAGTGAGCTACATGAAGTCGTCTCCAAACCGTGCGAAGCAAGTGCTGGAAGTGGTTCACAGCGATGTGTGCGGCCCCATGCAGACGTCTACGTTTGGTGGCAAGCGCTACTTCGTCACGTTCATCGACGACAAGTCGCACTTCTGTGTGGTGTACTTGCTGCGGAACAAGTCGGAGGTGGCTGCCAAGTTCGCGGAGTTCGTTGCGTTGGCTGAAACGCAGACCGGCAAGCGCGTGAAGACGCTCCGCAGCGACAACGGCGGAAAGTACACTTCGCGCGAAATGGCCAAGTTCTGCAGCGAGCGTGGTATCGTGCAGAAGTTCACGCCGCCGTACACGCCTCAACTGAATGGAGTGGCGGAACGGATGAACCGGACGTTGGTGGAGTGTGCGCGCTGCATGTTGGAGCATGCCGGGTTGTCGAAGGGTTACTGGGGTGAAGCGGTGGTGACGGCGACGTTCCTCCGGAACCGGTGTCCGACGCGCGCCACCAGCCACGACAAGTCGCCGCACCAAGTTTGGACGGGAAAGAAGCCACTACTGGCGAATCTCAAGGTGTTCGGGTGCCACGCGTACGTGCTGGTCCCGAAGGCGAAGCGGTCCAAGTTCGACGCCCGGTCGGTGCGTTGCCGTTTCCTGGGGTACTCGGAGCACGAGAAAGCGTATCGGTTTGAAGAGATCGAGAGCGGTCGCGTGTTGGTGAGCCGCGATGCGCAGTTCATGGAAGACGTCTTCGACGGTGGGAGACGCAAATATGCTACGAAGGAGGTGGTGATTGGTCTTCCAGATGAAGATGATGAAGATGCCACGGATGAAGAGACTCCGTCCGAATCGGACGAGGACGGAGATGAAGAGGAGGCTGCGCGGGACCAAGACTTCGAACCCGGCAGCAAGCGACACCCGCGGACGCAGTCGCTGGAGGAAGCCGTGGAGGTGCCGAGGGCCAAGAGGTATGCGCCGCAGAGTGGACGCTCGACGCTGGATGAGATGTCTGCGGCGGCCCAAGAGAGTCAAGACTTTGAGGCTGCGTACGTCGTGGATTCAGTGGGAGAAATGCCGACCACGTTCAAGTCGGCGATGGAATCCAGCGACGCAGCCAAGTGGAAGGAAGCGTGCGACTCGGAGCATGAGTCGCTGCGCAAGAACGACACGTGGGACGTGGTGCCACTGCCGAAGGGACGCAAGGCGATCGGCTGCAGATGGGTGTTTCGAGTGAAGGAGAACCAAGCCGGAGAGGTCGAGCGGTTCAAGGCGCGTCTGGTGGCCAAGGGGTTTTCGCAGAAGTACGGCGTCGACTACGACGAGACCTTCGCGCCAGTGGCCAAGTTCACGTCCATCAGGATCTTGCTCAGTCTGGCTGCCAAGTACGATCTCAAGCTGCACCAGATGAACGTGAAGACCGCATTCCTCAACGGCGTCCTGGATGAAGATATCTACATGGCGCAGCCAGACGGATACGTTGACGAAGGCCACCCCGACTACGTGTGCAAGCTCAAGCGGTCACTCTACGGACTCAAGCAGTCGCCGCGCATGTGGAACCAAACCATCGACGAGTTCATGCTGAAGATGGGGTTCAAGAAGTGCGAGTCGGATCACTGCGTCTACGTGAAACGCGACGGACACAGCATGATCTTCGTGGTGCTGTACGTCGATGATCTCATCCTCGCAAGCAGCAACGACAAGCTACTGGAATCGACCAAGAAGGCACTCAGCAAGCGGTTCGAGATGACGGACCTCGGCGAGCTCGAGTATTTTCTCGGCATGTAGATCAAGAGCGACGTGGACTCCGGCAAGGTGACGGTGCGGCAGACCAAGTTCCTCAAGAGTATCCTGACCAAGTTCGGCATGCAAGACAGCAAGCCTGTGAAGACACCTCAAGACCCGGGACTCAAGTTGACCAAGAGCATGTGCGAAGGTGGCTGCAAGCATGAAGACACGATGAAGAACGTGCCGTATCGGAGTGCCGTCGGCGGACTGATGTACCTGATGGTGGCGACGCGTCCGGACCTCGCAGCTGCAGTGGGCTCCCTCAGTCAGTTCTGTGCTGACCCGTGTCCGACGCATTGGCAAGCTCTCAAGCGTGTGTTTCGGTACCTCCAAGCGACGCCTACGCACGGACTCGAGTTCTCAAGAGACGGTGGTGACGGCGCGTTATGCGGGTATTCGGATGCGGACTGGGCCGGCGACATCGAGTCGAGAAGAAGTACAAGCGGCTACGCGTTCATGATGAACGGCGGGTGCATCAGCTGGAGGAGCAAGAAGCAGCGGACGGTGGCGCTGTCATTGACGGAGGCAGAGTACATGGCTCTATCGGAAGCGACGCAGGAGGCGGTGTGGCTCAAGGTGTTCATGTGCGAGCTCGGCGAAATGGCAATCGATGAAGCGGTCAAGATCTACGAGGACAACCAAGGCTCCATCGCGTTGGCCAAGAACCCCGAGTTCCACAAGCGCACCAAGCACATCGACATTCGCTACCACTTCGTGCGCGAGAAGGTGGAAGACGGTCAGGTGGTGTTGGAGTACTGCTCAACGAAGGACATGCTGGCTGATCTCATGACGAAGCCAATCCCTGCGACGCAGTTTGGCGTGCTCCGGAGCAAGCTTGGTATCGAAGGACCCAAGGCTGCCGAGTCGAGTGGGGGTGTTGTCAAGAAGTCGCCTCGACCAGCTGCGGTGTACCAGTAAGGTACCAGTGCGACCTTCACTCAGTGGTGCCGCCATCATTCGTGTGATGATGGGACGAGGATTACGGGACGCTGATGATGGGACGCGTGGGTACAAGATTGTGGGTACAGGATGGGCATCGACGTGGCACTCGCTGATTGGCTGAAGGACCTTCTATCCAGTTAGGAATCCAGTAGAGTGTATCCAGCAGGAATATCCAGTAGGCTTCGAGGCAGCAAGTAGCTTGCGAACTAAGGCCCTAAATCAATCACTTTGCATTCTGACATCTAGTGCTCAAACGACCTTCCTTTTGCTACGCGTTCATGATGAACGGCGGGTGCATCAGCTGGAGAAGCAAGAAGCAGCGGACGGTGGCGCTGTCATCTACAGAGGCAGAGTACATGGCGCTGTCGGAGGCAACACAAGAAGCGGTGTGGCTCAAGGTGTTCATGTGCGAGCTCGGCGAAATGGCAATCGATGAAGCGGTCAAGATCTACGAGGACAACCAAGGCTCCATCGCGTTGGCCAAGAACCCCGAGTTCCACAAGCGCACCAAGCACATCGACATTCGCTACCACTTCGTGCGCGAGAAGGTGGAAGACGGTCAGGTGGTGTTGGAGTACTGCTCAACGAAGGACATGCTGGCTGATCTCATGACGAAGCCAATCCCTGCGACGCAGTTTGGCGTGCTCCGGAGCAAGCTTGGTATCGAAGGACCCAAGGCTGCCGAGTCGAGTGGGGGTGTTGTCAAGAAGTCGCCTCGACCAGCTGCGGTGTACCAGTAAGGTACCAGTGCGACCTTCACTCAGTGGTGCCGCCATCATTCGTGTGATGATGGGACGAGGATTACGGGACGCTGATGATGGGACGCTGATGATGGGACGCTGATGATGGGACGCGTGGGTACAAGATTGTGGGTACAGGATGGGCATCGACGTGGCACTCGCTGATTGGCTGAAGGACCTTCTATCCAGTTAGGAATCCAGTGGAGTGTATCCAGCAGGGATATCCAGTAGGCTTCGAGGCAGCAAGTAGCTTGTGAACTAAGGCCCTAAATCAATCACTTTGCATTCTGACATCTAGTGCTCAAACGACCTTCCTTTTGCTACGCGTTCATGATGAACGGCGGGTGCATCAGCTGGAGAAGCAAGAAGCAGCGGACGGTGGCGCTGTCATCTACAGAGGCAGAGTACATGGCGCTGTCGGAGGCAACACAAGAAGCGGTGTGGCTCAAGGTGTTCATGTGCGAGCTCGGCGAAATGGCAATCGATGAAGCGGTCAAGATCTACGAGGACAACCAAGGCTCCATCGCGTTGGCCAAGAACCCCGAGTTCCACAAGCGCACCAAGCACATCGACATTCGCTACCACTTCGTGCGCGAGAAGGTGGAAGACGGTCAGGTGGTGTTGGAGTACTGCTCAACGAAGGACATGCTGGCTGATCTCATGACGAAGCCAATCCCTGCGACGCAGTTTGGCGTGCTCCGGAGCAAGCTTGGTATCGAAGGACCCAAGGCTGCCGAGTCGAGTGGGGGTGTTGTCAAGAAGTCGCCTCGACCAGCTGCGGTGTACCAGTAAGGTACCAGTGCGACCTTCACTCAGTGGTGCCGCCATCATTCGTGTGATGATGGGACGAGGATTACGGGACGCGTGGGTACAAGATTGTGGGTACAGGATGGGCATCGACGTGGCACTCGCTGATTGGCTGAAGGACCTTCTATCCAGTTAGGAATCCAGTAGAGTGTATCCAGCAGGAATATCCAGTAGGCTTCGAGGCAGCAAGTAGCTTGCGAACTAAGGCCCTAAATCAATCACTTTGCATTCTGACATCTAGTGCTCAAACGACCTTCCTTTTGCTACGCGTTCATGATGAACGGCGGGTGCATCAGCTGGAGAAGCAAGAAGCAGCGGACGGTGGCGCTGTCATCTACAGAGGCAGAGTACATGGCGCTGTCGGAGGCAACACAAGAAGCGGTGTGGCTCAAGGTGTTCATGTGCGAGCTCGGCGAGATGGCAATCGATGAAGCGGTCAAGATCTACGAGGACAACCAAGGCTCCATCGCGTTGGCCAAGAACCCCGAGTTCCACAAGCGCACCAAGCACATCGACATTCGCTACCACTTCGTGCGCGAGAAGGTGGAAGACGGTCAGGTGGTGTTGGAGTACTGCTCAACGAAGGACATGCTGGCTGATCTCATGACGAAGCCAATCCCTGCGACGCAGTTTGGCGTGCTCCGGAGCAAGCTTGGTATCGAAGGACCCAAGGCTGCCGAGTCGAGTGGGGGTGTTGTCAAGAAGTCGCCTCGACCAGCTGCGGTGTACCAGTAAGGTACCAGTGCGACCTTCACTCAGTGGTGCCGCCATCATTCGTGTGATGATGGGACGAGGATTACGGGACGCTGATGATGGGACGCTGATGATGGGACGCTGATGATGGGACGCGTGGGTACAAGATTGTGGGTACAGGATGGGCATCGACGTGGCACTCGCTGATTGGCTGAAGGACCTTCTATCCAGTTAGGAATCCAGTGGAGTGTATCCAGCAGGGATATCCAGTAGGCTTCGAGGCAGCAAGTAGCTTGTGAACTAAGGCCCTAAATCAATCACTTTGCATTCTGACATCTAGTGCTCAAACGACCTTCCTTTTGCTACGCGTTCATGATGAACGGCGGGTGCATCAGCTGGAGAAGCAAGAAGCAGCGGACGGTGGCGCTGTCATCTACAGAGGCAGAGTACATGGCGCTGTCGGAGGCAACACAAGAAGCGGTGTGGCTCAAGGTGTTCATGTGCGAGCTCGGCGAAATGGCAATCGATGAAGCGGTCAAGATCTACGAGGACAACCAAGGCTCCATCGCGTTGGCCAAGAACCCCGAGTTCCACAAGCGCACCAAGCACATCGACATTCGCTACCACTTCGTGCGCGAGAAGGTGGAAGACGGTCAGGTGGTGTTGGAGTACTGCTCAACGAAGGACATGCTGGCTGATCTCATGACGAAGCCAATCCCTGCGACGCAGTTTGGCGTGCTCCGGAGCAAGCTTGGTATCGAAGGACCCAAGGCTGCCGAGTCGAGTGGGGGTGTTGTCAAGAAGTCGCCTCGACCAGCTGCGGTGTACCAGTAAGGTACCAGTGCGACCTTCACTCAGTGGTGCCGCCATCATTCGTGTGATGATGGGACGAGGATTACGGGACGCTGATGATGGGACGCGTGGGTACAAGATTGTGGGTACAGGATGGGCATCGACGTGGCACTCGCTGATTGGCTGAAGGACCTTCTATCCAGTTAGGAATCCAGTAGAGTGTATCCAGCAGGAATATCCAGTAGGCTTCGAGGCAGCAAGTAGCTTGCGAACTAAGGCCCTAAATCAATCACTTTGCATTCTGACATCTAGTGCTCAAACGACCTTCCTTTTGCTACGCGTTCATGATGAACGGCGGGTGCATCAGCTGGAGAAGCAAGAAGCAGCGGACGGTGGCGCTGTCATCTACAGAGGCAGAGTACATGGCGCTGTCGGAGGCAACACAAGAAGCGGTGTGGCTCAAGGTGTTCATGTGCGAGCTCGGCGAAATGGCAATCGATGAAGCGGTCAAGATCTACGAGGACAACCAAGGCTCCATCGCGTTGGCCAAGAACCCCGAGTTCCACAAGCGCACCAAGCACATCGACATTCGCTACCACTTCGTGCGCGAGAAGGTGGAAGACGGTCAGGTGGTGTTGGAGTACTGCTCAACGAAGGACATGCTGGCTGATCTCATGACGAAGCCAATCCCTGCGACGCAGTTTGGCGTGCTCCGGAGCAAGCTTGGTATCGAAGGACCCAAGGCTGCCGAGTCGAGTGGGGGTGTTGTCAAGAAGTCGCCTCGACCAGCTGCGGTGTACCAGTAAGGTACCAGTGCGACCTTCACTCAGTGGTGCCGCCATCATTCGTGTGATGATGGGACGAGGATTACGGGACGCTGATGATGGGACGCGTGGGTACAAGATTGTGGGTACAGGATGGGCATCGACGTGGCACTCGCTGATTGGCTGAAGGACCTTCTATCCAGTTAGGAATCCAGTAGAGTGTATCCAGCAGGAATATCCAGTAGGCTTCGAGGCAGCAAGTAGCTTGCGAACTAAGGCCCTAAATCAATCACTTTGCATTCTGACATCTAGTGCTCAAACGACCTTCCTTTTGCTACGCGTTCATGATGAACGGCGGGTGCATCAGCTGGAGAAGCAAGAAGCAGCGGACGGTGGCGCTGTCATCTACAGAGGCAGAGTACATGGCGCTGTCGGAGGCAACACAAGAAGCGGTGTGGCTCAAGGTGTTCATGTGCGAGCTCGGCGAAATGGCAATCGATGAAGCGGTCAAGATCTACGAGGACAACCAAGGCTCCATCGCGTTGGCCAAGAACCCCGAGTTCCACAAGCGCACCAAGCACATCGACATTCGCTACCACTTCGTGCGCGAGAAGGTGGAAGACGGTCAGGTGGTGTTGGAGTACTGCTCAACGAAGGACATGCTGGCTGATCTCATGACGAAACCAATCCCTGCGACGCAGTTTGGCGTGCTCCGGAGCAAGCTTGGTATCGAAGGACCCAAGGCTGCCGAGTCGAGTGGGGGTGTTGTCAAGAAGTCGCCTCGACCAGCTGCGGTGTACCAGTAAGGTACCAGTGCGACCTTCACTCAGTGGTGCCGCCATCATTCGTGTGATGATGGGACGAGGATTACGGGACGCTGATGATGGGACGCTGATGATGGGACGCTGATGATGGGACGCGTGGGTACAAGATTGTGGGTACAGGATGGGCATCGACGTGGCACTCGCTGATTGGCTGAAGGACCTTCTATCCAGTTAGGAATCCAGTAGAGTGTATCCAGCAGGAATATCCAGTAGGCTTCGAGGCAGCAAGTAGCTTGCGAACTAAGGCCCTAAATCAATCACTTTGCATTCTGACATCTAGTGCTCAAACGACCTTCCTTTTGCTACGCGTTCATGATGAACGGCGGGTGCATCAGCTGGAGAAGCAAGAAGCAGCGGACGGTGGCGCTGTCATCTACAGAGGCAGAGTACATGGCGCTGTCGGAGGCAACACAAGAAGCGGTGTGGCTCAAGGTGTTCATGTGCGAGCTCGGCGAAATGGCAATCGATGAAGCGGTCAAGATCTACGAGGACAACCAAGGCTCCATCGCGTTGGCCAAGAACCCCGAGTTCCACAAGCGCACCAAGCACATCGACATTCGCTACCACTTCGTGCGCGAGAAGGTGGAAGACGGTCAGGTGGTGTTGGAGTACTGCTCAACGAAGGACATGCTGGCTGATCTCATGACGAAGCCAATCCCTGCGACGCAGTTTGGCGTGCTCCGGAGCAAGCTTGGTATCGAAGGACCCAAGGCTGCCGAGTCGAGTGGGGGTGTTGTCAAGAAGTCGCCTCGACCAGCTGCGGTGTACCAGTAAGGTACCGGTGCGACCTTCACTCAGTGGTGCCGCCATCATTCGTGTGATGATGGGACGAGGATTACGGGACGCTGATGATGGGACGCTGATGATGGGACGCTGATGATGGGACGCGTGGGTACAAGATTGTGGGTACAGGATGGGCATCGACGTGGCACTCGCTGATTGGCTGAAGGACCTTCTATCCAGTTAGGAATCCAGTAGAGTGTATCCAGCAGGAATATCCAGTAGGCTTCGAGGCAGCAAGTAGCTTGCGAACTAAGGCCCTAAATCAATCACTTTGCATTCTGACATCTAGTGCTCAAACGACCTTCCTTTTGCTACGCGTTCATGATGAACGGCGGGTGCATCAGCTGGAGAAGCAAGAAGCAGCGGACGGTGGCGCTGTCATCTACAGAGGCAGAGTACATGGCGCTGTCGGAGGCAACACAAGAAGCGGTGTGGCTCAAGGTGTTCATGTGCGAGCTCGGCGAAATGGCAATCGATGAAGCGGTCAAGATCTACGAGGACAACCAAGGCTCCATCGCGTTGGCCAAGAACCCCGAGTTCCACAAGCGCACCAAGCACATCGACATTCGCTACCACTTCGTGCGCGAGAAGGTGGAAGACGGTCAGGTGGTGTTGGAGTACTGCTCAACGAAGGACATGCTGGCTGATCTCATGACGAAGCCAATCCCTGCGACGCAGTTTGGCGTGCTCCGGAGCAAGCTTGGTATCGAAGGACCCAAGGCTGCCGAGTCGAGTGGGGGTGTTGTCAAGAAGTCGCCTCGACCAGCTGCGGTGTACCAGTAAGGTACCAGTGCGACCTTCACTCAGTGGTGCCGCCATCATTCGTGTGATGATGGGACGAGGATTACGGGACGCTGATGATGGGACGCTGATGATGGGACGCTGATGATGGGACGCGTGGGTACAAGATTGTGGGTACAGGATGGGCATCGACGTGGCACTCGCTGATTGGCTGAAGGACCTTCTATCCAGTTAGGAATCCAGTAGAGTGTATCCAGCAGGAATATCCAGTAGGCTTCGAGGCAGCAAGTAGCTTGCGAACTAAGGCCCTAAATCAATCACTTTGCATTCTGACATCTAGTGCTCAAACGACCTTCCTTTTGCTACGCGTTCATGATGAACGGCGGGTGCATCAGCTGGAGAAGCAAGAAGCAGCGGACGGTGGCGCTGTCATCTACAGAGGCAGAGTACATGGCGCTGTCGGAGGCAACACAAGAAGCGGTGTGGCTCAAGGTGTTCATGTGCGAGCTCGGCGAAATGGCAATCGATGAAGCGGTCAAGATCTACGAGGACAACCAAGGCTCCATCGCGTTGGCCAAGAACCCCGAGTTCCACAAGCGCACCAAGCACATCGACATTCGCTACCACTTCGTGCGCGAGAAGGTGGAAGACGGTCAGGTGGTGTTGGAGTACTGCTCAACGAAGGACATGCTGGCTGATCTCATGACGAAGCCAATCCCTGCGACGCAGTTTGGCGTGCTCCGGAGCAAGCTTGGTATCGAAGGACCCAAGGCTGCCGAGTCGAGTGGGGGTGTTGTCAAGAAGTCGCCTCGACCAGCTGCGGTGTACCAGTAAGGTACCAGTGCGACCTTCACTCAGTGGTGCCGCCATCATTCGTGTGATGATGGGACGAGGATTACGGGACGCTGATGATGGGACGCTGATGATGGGACGCTGATGATGGGACGCGTGGGTACAAGATTGTGGGTACAGGATGGGCATCGACGTGGCACTCGCTGATTGGCTGAAGGACCTTCTATCCAGTTAGGAATCCAGTAGAGTGTATCCAGCAGGAATATCCAGTAGGCTTCGAGGCAGCAAGTAGCTTGCGAACTAAGGCCCTAAATCAATCACTTTGCATTCTGACATCTAGTGCTCAAACGACCTTCCTTTTGCTACGCGTTCATGATGAACGGCGGGTGCATCAGCTGGAGAAGCAAGAAGCAGCGGACGGTGGCGCTGTCATCTACAGAGGCAGAGTACATGGCGCTGTCGGAGGCAACACAAGAAGCGGTGTGGCTCAAGGTGTTCATGTGCGAGCTCGGCGAAATGGCAATCGATGAAGCGGTCAAGATCTACGAGGACAACCAAGGCTCCATCGCGTTGGCCAAGAACCCCGAGTTCCACAAGCGCACCAAGCACATCGACATTCGCTACCACTTCGTGCGCGAGAAGGTGGAAGACGGTCAGGTGGTGTTGGAGTACTGCTCAACGAAGGACATGCTGGCTGATCTCATGACGAAGCCAATCCCTGCGACGCAGTTTGGCGTGCTCCGGAGCAAGCTTGGTATCGAAGGACCCAAGGCTGCCGAGTCGAGTGGGGGTGTTGTCAAGAAGTCGCCTCGACCAGCTGCGGTGTACCAGTAAGGTACCAGTGCGACCTTCACTCAGTGGTGCCGCCATCATTCGTGTGATGATGGGACGAGGATTACGGGACGCTGATGATGGGACGCTGATGATGGGACGCTGATGATGGGACGCGTGGGTACAAGATTGTGGGTACAGGATGGGCATCGACGTGGCACTCGCTGATTGGCTGAAGGACCTTCTATCCAGTTAGGAATCCAGTAGAGTGTATCCAGCAGGAATATCCAGTAGGCTTCGAGGCAGCAAGTAGCTTGCGAACTAAGGCCCTAAATCAATCACTTTGCATTCTGACATCTAGTGCTCAAACGACCTTCCTTTTGCTACGCGTTCATGATGAACGGCGGGTGCATCAGCTGGAGAAGCAAGAAGCAGCGGACGGTGGCGCTGTCATCTACAGAGGCAGAGTACATGGCGCTGTCGGAGGCAACACAAGAAGCGGTGTGGCTCAAGGTGTTCATGTGCGAGCTCGGCGAAATGGCAATCGATGAAGCGGTCAAGATCTACGAGGACAACCAAGACTCCATCGCGTTGGCCAAGAACCCCGAGTTCCACAAGCGCACCAAGCACATCGACATTCGCTACCACTTCGTGCGCGAGAAGGTGGAAGACGGTCAGGTGGTGTTGGAGTACTGCTCAACGAAGGACATGCTGGCTGATCTCATGACGAAGCCAATCCCTGCGACGCAGTTTGGCGTGCTCCGGAGCAAGCTTGGTATCGAAGGACCCAAGGCTGCCGAGTCGAGTGGGGGTGTTGTCAAGAAGTCGCCTCGACCAGCTGCGGTGTACCAGTAAGGTACCAGTGCGACCTTCACTCAGTGGTGCCGCCATCATTCGTGTGATGATGGGACGAGGATTACGGGACGCTGATGATGGGACGCTGATGATGGGACGCGTGGGTACAAGATTGTGGGTACAGGATGGGCATCGACGTGGCACTCGCTGATTGGCTGAAGGACCTTCTATCCAGTTAGGAATCCAGTAGAGTGTATCCAGCAGGAATATCCAGTAGGCTTCGAGGCAGCAAGTAGCTTGCGAACTAAGGCCCTAAATCAATCACTTTGCATTCTGACATCTAGTGCTCAAACGACCTTCCTTTTGCTACGCGTTCATGATGAACGGCGGGTGCATCAGCTGGAGAAGCAAGAAGCAGCGGACGGTGGCGCTGTCATCTACAGAGGCAGAGTACATGGCGCTGTCGGAGGCAACACAAGAAGCGGTGTGGCTCAAGGTGTTCATGTGCGAGCTCGGCGAAATGGCAATCGATGAAGCGGTCAAGATCTACGAGGACAACCAAGGCTCCATCGCGTTGGCCAAGAACCCCGAGTTCCACAAGCGCACCAAGCACATCGACATTCGCTACCACTTCGTGCGCGAGAAGGTGGAAGACGGTCAGGTGGTGTTGGAGTACTGCTCAACGAAGGACATGCTGGCTGATCTCATGACGAAGCCAATCCCTGCGACGCAGTTTGGCGTGCTCCGGAGCAAGCTTGGTATCGAAGGACCCAAGGCTGCCGAGTCGAGTGGGGGTGTTGTCAAGAAGTGGCCTCGACCAGCTGCGGTGTACCAGTAAGGTACCAGTGCGACCTTCACTCAGTGGTGCCGCCATCATTCGTGTGATGATGGGACGAGGATTACGGGACGCTGATGATGGGACGCTGATGATGGGACGCGTGGGTACAAGATTGTGGGTACAGGATGGGCATCGACGTGGCACTCGCTGATTGGCTGAAGGACCTTCTATCCAGTTAGGAATCCAGTAGAGTGTATCCAGCAGGAATATCCAGTAGGCTTCGAGGCAGCAAGTAGCTTGCGAACTAAGGCCCTAAATCAATCACTTTGCATTCTGACATCTAGTGCTCAAACGACCTTCCTTTTGCTACGCGTTCATGATGAACGGCGGGTGCATCAGCTGGAGAAGCAAGAAGCAGCGGACGGTGGCGCTGTCATCGACGGAGGCAGAGTACATGGCTCTATCAGAAGCGACGCAGGAGGCAGTGTGGCTCAAGGTGTTCATGTGCGAGCTCGGCGAGATGGCAAGCGATGAAGCGATCAAGATCTACGAAGACAACCAAGGCTCCATCGCGTTGGCCAAGAACCCCGAGTTCCACAAGCGCACCAAGCACATCGACATTCGCTACCACTTCGTGCGCGAGAAGGTGGAAGACGGTCAGGTGGAGTTGGAGTACTGCTCAACGAAGGACATGCTGGCTGATCTCATGACGAAGCCAATCCCTGCGACGCAGTTTGGCGTGCTCCGGAGCAAGCTTGGTATCGAAGGACCCAAGGCTGCCGAGTCGAGTGGGGGTGTTGTCAAGAAGTGGCCTCGACCAGCTGCGGTGTACCAGTAAGGTACCAGTGCGACCTTCACTCAGTGGTGCCGCCATCATTCGTGTGATGATGGGACGAGGATTACGGGACGCTGATGATGGGACGCTGATGATGGGACGCTGATGATGGGACGCGTGGGTACAAGATTGTGGGTACAGGATGGGCATCGACGTGGCACTCGCTGATTGGCTGAAGGACCTTCTATCCAGTTAGGAATCCAGTAGAGTGTATCCAGCAGGAATATCCAGTAGGCTTCGAGGCAGCAAGTAGCTTGCGAACTAAGGCCCTAAATCAATCACTTTGCATTCTGACATCTAGTGCTCAAACGACCTTCCTTTTGCTACGCGTTCATGATGAACGGCGGGTGCATCAGCTGGAGAAGCAAGAAGCAGCGGACGGTGGCGCTGTCATCTACAGAGGCAGAGTACATGGCGCTGTCGGAGGCAACACAAGAAGCGGTGTGGCTCAAGGTGTTCATGTGCGAGCTCGGCGAAATGGCAATCGATGAAGCGGTCAAGATCTACGAGGACAACCAAGGCTCCATCGCGTTGGCCAAGAACCCCGAGTTCCACAAGCGCACCAAGCACATCGACATTCGCTACCACTTCGTGCGCGAGAAGGTGGAAGACGGTCAGGTGGAGTTGGAGTACTGCTCAACGAAGGACATGCTGGCTGATCTCATGACGAAGCCAATCCCTGCGACGCAGTTTGGCGTGCTCCGGAGCAAGCTTGGTATCGAAGGACCCAAGGCTGCCGAGTCGAGTGGGGGTGTTGTCAAGAAGTGGCCTCGACCAGCTGCGGTGTACCAGTAAGGTACCAGTGCGACCTTCACTCAGTGGTGCCGCCATCATTCGTGTGATGATGGGACGAGGATTACGGGACGCTGATGATGGGACGCTGATGATGGGACGCGTGGGTACAAGATTGTGGGTACAGGATGGGCATCGACGTGGCACTCGCTGATTGGCTGAAGGACCTTCTATCCAGTTAGGAATCCAGTAGAGTGTATCCAGCAGGAATATCCAGTAGGCTTCGAGGCAGCAAGTAGCTTGCGAACTAAGGCCCTAAATCAATCACTTTGCATTCTGACATCTAGTGCTCAAACGACCTTCCTTTTGCTACGCGTTCATGATGAACGGCGGGTGCATCAGCTGGAGAAGCAAGAAGCAGCGGACGGTGGCGCTGTCATCTACAGAGGCAGAGTACATGGCGCTGTCGGAGGCAACACAAGAAGCGGTGTGGCTCAAGGTGTTCATGTGCGAGCTCGGCGAAATGGCAATCGATGAAGCGGTCAAGATCTACGAGGACAACCAAGGCTCCATCGCGTTGGCCAAGAACCCCGAGTTCCACAAGCGCACCAAGCACATCGACATTCGCTACCACTTCGTGCGCGAGAAGGTGGAAGACGGTCAGGTGGAGTTGGAGTACTGCTCAACGAAGGACATGCTGGCTGATCTCATGACGAAGCCAATCCCTGCGACGCAGTTTGGCGTGCTCCGGAGCAAGCTTGGTATCGAAGGACCCAAGGCTGCCGAGTCGAGTGGGGGTGTTGTCAAGAAGTGGCCTCGACCAGCTGCGGTGTACCAGTAAGGTACCAGTGCGACCTTCACTCAGTGGTGCCGCCATCATTCGTGTGATGATGGGACGAGGATTACGGGACGCTGATGATGGGACGCTGATGATGGGACGCGTGGGTACAAGATTGTGGGTACAGGATGGGCATCGACGTGGCACTCGCTGATTGGCTGAAGGACCTTCTATCCAGTTAGGAATCCAGTAGAGTGTATCCAGCAGGAATATCCAGTAGGCTTCGAGGCAGCAAGTAGCTTGCGAACTAAGGCCCTAAATCAATCACTTTGCATTCTGACATCTAGTGCTCAAACGACCTTCCTTTTGCTACGCGTTCATGATGAACGGCGGGTGCATCAGCTGGAGAAGCAAGAAGCAGCGGACGGTGGCGCTGTCATCTACAGAGGCAGAGTACATGGCGCTGTCGGAGGCAACACAAGAAGCGGTGTGGCTCAAGGTGTTCATGTGCGAGCTCGGCGAAATGGCAATCGATGAAGCGGTCAAGATCTACGAGGACAACCAAGGCTCCATCGCGTTGGCCAAGAACCCCGAGTTCTACAAGCGCACCAAGCACATCGACATTCGCTACCACTTCGTGCGCGAGAAGGTGGAAGACGGTCAGGTGGTGTTGGAGTACTGCTCAACGAAGGACATGCTGGCTGATCTCATGACGAAGCCAATCCCTGCGACGCAGTTTGGCGTGCTCCGGAGCAAGCTTGGTATCGAAGGACCCAAGGCTGCCGAGTCGAGTGGGGGTGTTGTCAAGAAGTGGCCTCGACCAGCTGCGGTGTACCAGTAAGGTACCAGTGCGACCTTCACTCAGTGGTGCCGCCATCATTCGTGTGATGATGGGACGAGGATTACGGGACGCTGATGATGGGACGCTGATGATGGGACGCGTGGGTACAAGATTGTGGGTACAGGATGGGCATCGACGTGGCACTCGCTGATTGGCTGAAGGACCTTCTATCCAGTTAGGAATCCAGTAGAGTGTATCCAGCAGGAATATCCAGTAGGCTTCGAGGCAGCAAGTAGCTTGCGAACTAAGGCCCTAAATCAATCACTTTGCATTCTGACATCTAGTGCTCAAACGACCTTCCTTTTGCTACGCGTTCATGATGAACGGCGGGTGCATCAGCTGGAGAAGCAAGAAGCAGCGGACGGTGGCGCTGTCATCTACAGAGGCAGAGTACATGGCGCTGTCGGAGGCAACACAAGAAGCGGTGTGGCTCAAGGTGTTCATGTGCGAGCTCGGCGAGATGGCAAGCGATGAAGCGATCAAGATCTACGAAGACAACCAAGGCTCCATCGCGTTGGCCAAGAACCCCGAGTTCCACAAGCGCACCAAGCACATCGACATTCGCTACCACTTCGTGCGCGAGAAGGTGGAAGACGGTCAGGTGGAGTTGGAGTACTGCTCAACGAAGGACATGCTGGCTGATCTCATGACGAAGCCAATCCCTGCGACGCAGTTTGGCGTGCTCCGGAGCAAGCTTGGTATCGAAGGACCCAAGGCTGCCGAGTCGAGTGGGGGTGTTGTCAAGAAGTGGCCTCGACCAGCTGCGGTGTACCAGTAAGGTACCAGTGCGACCTTCACTCAGTGGTGCCGCCATCATTCGTGTGATGATGGGACGAGGATTACGGGACGCTGATGATGGGACGCTGATGATGGGACGCGTGGGTACAAGATTGTGGGTACAGGATGGGCATCGACGTGGCACTCGCTGATTGGCTGAAGGACCTTCTATCCAGTTAGGAATCCAGTAGTGTATCCAGCAGGAATATCCAGTAGGCTTCGAGGCAGCAAGTAGCTTGCGAACTAAGGCCCTAAATCAATCACTTTGCATTCTGACATCTAGTGCTCAAACGACCTTCCTTTTGCTACGCGTTCATGATGAACGGCGGGTGCATCAGCTGGAGAAGCAAGAAGCAGCGGACGGTGGCGCTGTCATCTACAGAGGCAGAGTACATGGCGCTGTCGGAGGCAACACAAGAAGCGGTGTGGCTCAAGGTGTTCATGTGCGAGCTCGGCGAGATGGCAAGCGATGAAGCGATCAAGATCTACGAAGACAACCAAGGCTCCATCGCGTTGGCCAAGAACCCCGAGTTCCACAAGCGCACCAAGCACATCGACATTCGCTACCACTTCGTGCGCGAGAAGGTGGAAGACGGTCAGGTGGAGTTGGAGTACTGCTCAACGAAGGACATGCTGGCTGATCTCATGACGAAGCCAATCCCTGCGACGCAGTTTGGCGTGCTCCGGAGCAAGCTTGGTATCGAAGGACCCAAGGCTGCCGAGTCGAGTGGGGGTGTTGTCAAGAAGTGGCCTCGACCAGCTGCGGTGTACCAGTAAGGTACCAGTGCGACCTTCACTCAGTGGTGCCGCCATCATTCGTGTGATGATGGGACGAGGATTACGGGACGCTGATGATGGGACGCGTGGGTACAAGATTGTGGGTACAGGATGGGCATCGACGTGGCACTCGCTGATTGGCTGAAGGACCTTCTATCCAGTTAGGAATCCAGTAGAGTGTATCCAGCAGGAATATCCAGTAGGCTTCGAGGCAGCAAGTAGCTTGCGAACTAAGGCCCTAAATCAATCACTTTGCATTCTGACATCTAGTGCTCAAACGACCTTCCTTTTGCTACGCGTTCATGATGAACGGCGGGTGCATCAGCTGGAGAAGCAAGAAGCAGCGGACGGTGGCGCTGTCATCTACAGAGGCAGAGTACATGGCGCTGTCGGAGGCAACACAAGAAGCGGTGTGGCTCAAGGTGTTCATGTGCGAGCTCGGCGAGATGGCAAGCGATGAAGCGATCAAGATCTACGAAGACAACCAAGGCTCCATCGCGTTGGCCAAGAACCCCGAGTTCCACAAGCGCACCAAGCACATCGACATTCGCTACCACTTCGTGCGCGAGAAGGTGGAAGACGGTCAGGTGGAGTTGGAGTACTGCTCAACGAAGGACATGCTGGCTGATCTCATGACGAAGCCAATCCCTGCGACGCAGTTTGGCGTGCTCCGGAGCAAGCTTGGTATCGAAGGACCCAAGGCTGCCGAGTCGAGTGGGGGTGTTGTCAAGAAGTGGCCTCGACCAGCTGCGGTGTACCAGTAAGGTACCAGTGCGACCTTCACTCAGTGGTGCCGCCATCATTCGTGTGATGATGGGACGAGGATTACGGGACGCTGATGATGGGACGCGTGGGTACAAGATTGTGGGTACAGGATGGGCATCGACGTGGCACTCGCTGATTGGCTGAAGGACCTTCTATCCAGTTAGGAATCCAGTAGTGTATCCAGCAGGAATATCCAGTAGGCTTCGAGGCAGCAAGTAGCTTGCGAACTAAGGCCCTAAATCAATCACTTTGCATTCTGACATCTAGTGCTCAAACGACCTTCCTTTTGCTACGCGTTCATGATGAACGGCGGGTGCATCAGCTGGAGAAGCAAGAAGCAGCGGACGGTGGCGCTGTCATCTACAGAGGCAGAGTACATGGCGCTGTCGGAGGCAACACAAGAAGCGGTGTGGCTCAAGGTGTTCATGTGCGAGCTCGGCGAAATGGCAATCGATGAAGCGGTCAAGATCTACGAGGACAACCAAGGCTCCATCGCGTTGGCCAAGAACCCCGAGTTCCACAAGCGCACCAAGCACATCGACATTCGCTACCACTTCGTGCGCGAGAAGGTGGAAGACGGTCAGGTGGTGTTGGAGTACTGCTCAACGAAGGACATGCTGGCTGATCTCATGACGAAGCCAATCCCTGCGACGCAGTTTGGCGTGCTCCGGAGCAAGCTTGGTATCGAAGGACCCAAGGCTGCCGAGTCGAGTGGGGGTGTTGTCAAGAAGTCGCCTCGACCAGCTGCGGTGTACCAGTAAGGTACCAGTGCGACCTTCACTCAGTGGTGCCGCCATCATTCGTGTGATGATGGGACGAGGATTACGGGACGCTGATGATGGGACGCTGATGATGGGACGCTGATGATGGGACGCGTGGGTACAAGATTGTGGGTACAGGATGGGCATCGACGTGGCACTCGCTGATTGGCTGAAGGACCTTCTATCCAGTTAGGAATCCAGTAGTGTATCCAGCAGGAATATCCAGTAGGCTTCGAGGCAGCAAGTAGCTTGCGAACTAAGGCCCTAAATCAATCACTTTGCATTCTGACATCTAGTGCTCAAACGACCTTCCTTTTGCTACGCGTTCATGATGAACGGCGGGTGCATCAGCTGGAGAAGCAAGAAGCAGCGGACGGTGGCGCTGTCATCTACAGAGGCAGAGTACATGGCGCTGTCGGAGGCAACACAAGAAGCGGTGTGGCTCAAGGTGTTCATGTGCGAGCTCGGCGAAATGGCAATCGATGAAGCGGTCAAGATCTACGAGGACAACCAAGGCTCCATCGCGTTGGCCAAGAACCCCGAGTTCCACAAGCGCACCAAGCACATCGACATTCGCTACCACTTCGTGCGCGAGAAGGTGGAAGACGGTCAGGTGGTGTTGGAGTACTGCTCAACGAAGGACATGCTGGCTGATCTCATGACGAAGCCAATCCCTGCGACGCAGTTTGGCGTGCTCCGGAGCAAGCTTGGTATCGAAGGACCCAAGGCTGCCGAGTCGAGTGGGGGTGTTGTCAAGAAGTCGCCTCGACCAGCTGCGGTGTACCAGTAAGGTACCAGTGCGACCTTCACTCAGTGGTGCCGCCATCATTCGTGTGATGATGGGACGAGGATTACGGGACGCTGATGATGGGACGCTGATGATGGGACGCTGATGATGGGACGCGTGGGTACAAGATTGTGGGTACAGGATGGGCATCGACGTGGCACTCGCTGATTGGCTGAAGGACCTTCTATCCAGTTAGGAATCCAGTAGTGTATCCAGCAGGAATATCCAGTAGGCTTCGAGGCAGCAAGTAGCTTGCGAACTAAGGCCCTAAATCAATCACTTTGCATTCTGACATCTAGTGCTCAAACGACCTTCCTTTTGCTACGCGTTCATGATGAACGGCGGGTGCATCAGCTGGAGAAGCAAGAAGCAGCGGACGGTGGCGCTGTCATCTACAGAGGCAGAGTACATGGCGCTGTCGGAGGCAACACAAGAAGCGGTGTGGCTCAAGGTGTTCATGTGCGAGCTCGGCGAAATGGCAATCGATGAAGCGGTCAAGATCTACGAAGACAACCAAGGCTCCATCGCGTTGGCCAAGAACCCCGAGTTCCACAAGCGCACCAAGCACATCGACATTCGCTACCACTTCGTGCGCGAGAAGGTGGAAGACGGTCAGGTGGTGTTGGAGTACTGCTCAACGAAGGACATGCTGGCTGATCTCATGACGAAGCCAATCCCTGCGACGCAGTTTGGCGTGCTCCGGAGCAAGCTTGGTATCGAAGGACCCAAGGCTGCCGAGTCGAGTGGGGGTGTTGTCAAGAAGTCGCCTCGACCAGCTGCGGTGTACCAGTAAGGTACCAGTGCGACCTTCACTCAGTGGTGCCGCCATCATTCGTGTGATGATGGGACGAGGATTACGGGACGCTGATGATGGGACGCTGATGATGGGACGCGTGGGTACAAGATTGTGGGTACAGGATGGGCATCGACGTGGCACTCGCTGATTGGCTGAAGGACCTTCTATCCAGTTAGGAATCCAGTAGAGTGTATCCAGCAGGAATATCCAGTAGGCTTCGAGGCAGCAAGTAGCTTGCGAACTAAGGCCCTAAATCAATCACTTTGCATTCTGACATCTAGTGCTCAAACGACCTTCCTTTTGCTACGCGTTCATGATGAACGGCGGGTGCATCAGCTGGAGAAGCAAGAAGCAGCGGACGGTGGCGCTGTCATCTACAGAGGCAGAGTACATGGCGCTGTCGGAGGCAACACAAGAAGCGGTGTGGCTCAAGGTGTTCATGTGCGAGCTCGGCGAAATGGCAATCGATGAAGCGGTCAAGATCTACGAGGACAACCAAGGCTCCATCGCGTTGGCCAAGAACCCCGAGTTCAACAAGCGCACCAAGCACATCGACATTCGCTACCACTTCGTGCGCGAGAAGGTGGAAGACGGTCAGGTGGTGTTGGAGTACTGCTCAACGAAGGACATGCTGGCTGATCTCATGACGAAGCCAATCCCTGCGACGCAGTTTGGCGTGCTCCGGAGCAAGCTTGGTATCGAAGGACCCAAGGCTGCCGAGTCGAGTGGGGGTGTTGTCAAGAAGTCGCCTCGACCAGCTGCGGTGTACCAGTAAGGTACCAGTGCGACCTTCACTCAGTGGTGCCGCCATCATTCGTGTGATGATGGGACGAGGATTACGGGACGCTGATGATGGGACGCTGATGATGGGACGCGTGGGTACAAGATTGTGGGTACAGGATGGGCATCGACGTGGCACTCGCTGATTGGCTGAAGGACCTTCTATCCAGTTAGGAATCCAGTAGAGTGTATCCAGCAGGAATATCCAGTAGGCTTCGAGGCAGCAAGTAGCTTGCGAACTAAGGCCCTAAATCAATCACTTTGCATTCTGACATCTAGTGCTCAAACGACCTTCCTTTTGCTACGCGTTCATGATGAACGGCGGGTGCATCAGCTGGAGAAGCAAGAAGCAGCGGACGGTGGCGCTGTCATCTACAGAGGCAGAGTACATGGCGCTGTCGGAGGCAACACAAGAAGCGGTGTGGCTCAAGGTGTTCATGTGCGAGCTCGGCGAAATGGCAATCGATGAAGCGGTCAAGATCTACGAGGACAACCAAGGCTCCATCGCGTTGGCCAAGAACCCCGAGTTCCACAAGCGCACCAAGCACATCGACATTCGCTACCACTTCGTGCGCGAGAAGGTGGAAGACGGTCAGGTGGTGTTGGAGTACTGCTCAACGAAGGACATGCTGGCTGATCTCATGACGAAGCCAATCCCTGCGACGCAGTTTGGCGTGCTCCGGAGCAAGCTTGGTATCGAAGGACCCAAGGCTGCCGAGTCGAGTGGGGGTGTTGTCAAGAAGTCGCCTCGACCAGCTGCGGTGTACCAGTAAGGTACCAGTGCGACCTTCACTCAGTGGTGCCGCCATCATTCGTGTGATGATGGGACGAGGATTACGGGACGCTGATGATGGGACGCTGATGATGGGACGCGTGGGTACAAGATTGTGGGTACAGGATGGGCATCGACGTGGCACTCGCTGATTGGCTGAAGGACCTTCTATCCAGTTAGGAATCCAGTAGAGTGTATCCAGCAGGAATATCCAGTAGGCTTCGAGGCAGCAAGTAGCTTGCGAACTAAGGCCCTAAATCAATCACTTTGCATTCTGACATCTAGTGCTCAAACGACCTTCCTTTTGCTACGCGTTCATGATGAACGGCGGGTGCATCAGCTGGAGAAGCAAGAAGCAGCGGACGGTGGCGCTGTCATCTACAGAGGCAGAGTACATGGCGCTGTCGGAGGCAACACAAGAAGCGGTGTGGCTCAAGGTGTTCATGTGCGAGCTCGGCGAAATGGCAATCGATGAAGCGGTCAAGATCTACGAGGACAACCAAGGCTCCATCGCGTTGGCCAAGAACCCCGAGTTCCACAAGCGCACCAAGCACATCGACATTCGCTACCACTTCGTGCGCGAGAAGGTGGAAGACGGTCAGGTGGTGTTGGAGTACTGCTCAACGAAGGACATGCTGGCTGATCTCATGACGAAGCCAATCCCTGCGACGCAGTTTGGCGTGCTCCGGAGCAAGCTTGGTATCGAAGGACCCAAGGCTGCCGAGTCGAGTGGGGGTGTTGTCAAGAAGTCGCCTCGACCAGCTGCGGTGTACCAGTAAGGTACCAGTGCGACCTTCACTCAGTGGTGCCGCCATCATTCGTGTGATGATGGGACGAGGATTACGGGACGCTGATGATGGGACGCTGATGATGGGACGCGTGGGTACAAGATTGTGGGTACAGGATGGGCATCGACGTGGCACTCGCTGATTGGCTGAAGGACCTTCTATCCAGTTAGGAATCCAGTAGAGTGTATCCAGCAGGAATATCCAGTAGGCTTCGAGGCAGCAAGTAGCTTGCGAACTAAGGCCCTAAATCAATCACTTTGCATTCTGACATCTAGTGCTCAAACGACCTTCCTTTTGCTACGCGTTCATGATGAACGGCGGGTGCATCAGCTGGAGAAGCAAGAAGCAGCGGACGGTGGCGCTGTCATCTACAGAGGCAGAGTACATGGCGCTGTCGGAGGCAACACAAGAAGCGGTGTGGCTCAAGGTGTTCATGTGCGAGCTCGGCGAAATGGCAATCGATGAAGCGGTCAAGATCTACGAGGACAACCAAGGCTCCATCGCGTTGGCCAAGAACCCCGAGTTCCACAAGCGCACCAAGCACATCGACATTCGCTACCACTTCGTGCGCGAGAAGGTGGAAGACGGTCAGGTGGTGTTGGAGTACTGCTCAACGAAGGACATGCTGGCTGATCTCATGACGAAGCCAATCCCTGCGACGCAGTTTGGCGTGCTCCGGAGCAAGCTTGGTATCGAAGGACCCAAGGCTGCCGAGTCGAGTGGGGGTGTTGTCAAGAAGTCGCCTCGACCAGCTGCGGTGTACCAGTAAGGTACCAGTGCGACCTTCACTCAGTGGTGCCGCCATCATTCGTGTGATGATGGGACGAGGATTACGGGACGCTGATGATGGGACGCTGATGATGGGACGCGTGGGTACAAGATTGTGGGTACAGGATGGGCATCGACGTGGCACTCGCTGATTGGCTGAAGGACCTTCTATCCAGTTAGGAATCCAGTAGAGTGTATCCAGCAGGAATATCCAGTAGGCTTCGAGGCAGCAAGTAGCTTGCGAACTAAGGCCCTAAATCAATCACTTTGCATTCTGACATCTAGTGCTCAAACGACCTTCCTTTTGCTACGCGTTCATGATGAACGGCGGGTGCATCAGCTGGAGAAGCAAGAAGCAGCGGACGGTGGCGCTGTCATCTACAGAGGCAGAGTACATGGCGCTGTCGGAGGCAACACAAGAAGCGGTGTGGCTCAAGGTGTTCATGTGCGAGCTCGGCGAGATGGCAAGCGATGAAGCGATCAAGATCTACGAAGACAACCAAGGCTCCATCGCGTTGGCCAAGAACCCCGAGTTCCACAAGCGCACCAAGCACATCGACATTCGCTACCACTTCGTGCGCGAGAAGGTGGAAGACGGTCAGGTGGAGTTGGAGTACTGCTCAACGAAGGACATGCTGGCTGATCTCATGACGAAGCCAATCCCTGCGACGCAGTTTGGCGTGCTCCGGAGCAAGCTTGGTATCGAAGGACCCAAGGCTGCCGAGTCGAGTGGGGGTGTTGTCAAGAAGTGGCCTCGACCAGCTGCGGTGTACCAGTAAGGTACCAGTGCGACCTTCACTCAGTGGTGCCGCCATCATTCGTGTGATGATGGGACGCTGATGATGGGACGCGTGGGTACAAGATTGTGGGTACAGGATGGGCATCGACGTGGCACTCGCTGATTGGCTGAAGGACCTTCTATCCAGTTAGGAATCCAGTAGAGTGTATCCAGCAGGAATATCCAGTAGGCTTCGAGGCAGCAAGTAGCTTGCGAACTAAGGCCCTAAATCAATCACTTTGCATTCTGACATCTAGTGCTCAAACGACCTTCCTTTTGCTACGCGTTCATGATGAACGGCGGGTGCATCAGCTGGAGAAGCAAGAAGCAGCGGACGGTGGCGCTGTCATCTACAGAGGCAGAGTACATGGCGCTGTCGGAGGCAACACAAGAAGCGGTGTGGCTCAAGGTGTTCATGTGCGAGCTCGGCGAAATGGCAATCGATGAAGCGGTCAAGATCTACGAGGACAACCAAGGCTCCATCGCGTTGGCCAAGAACCCCGAGTTCCACAAGCGCACCAAGCACATCGACATTCGCTACCACTTCGTGCGCGAGAAGGTGGAAGACGGTCAGGTGGTGTTGGAGTACTGCTCAACGAAGGACATGCTGGCTGATCTCATGACGAAGCCAATCCCTGCGACGCAGTTTGGCGTGCTCCGGAGCAAGCTTGGTATCGAAGGACCCAAGGCTGCCGAGTCGAGTGGGGGTGTTGTCAAGAAGTCGCCTCGACCAGCTGCGGTGTACCAGTAAGGTACCAGTGCGACCTTCACTCAGTGGTGCCGCCATCATTCGTGTGATGATGGGACGAGGATTACGGGACGCTGATGATGGGACGCTGATGATGGGACGCTGATGATGGGACGCGTGGGTACAAGATTGTGGGTACAGGATGGGCATCGACGTGGCACTCGCTGATTGGCTGAAGGACCTTCTATCCAGTTAGGAATCCAGTAGAGTGTATCCAGCAGGAATATCCAGTAGGCTTCGAGGCAGCAAGTAGCTTGCGAACTAAGGCCCTAAATCAATCACTTTGCATTCTGACATCTAGTGCTCAAACGACCTTCCTTTTGCTACGCGTTCATGATGAACGGCGGGTGCATCAGCTGGAGAAGCAAGAAGCAGCGGACGGTGGCGCTGTCATCTACAGAGGCAGAGTACATGGCGCTGTCGGAGGCAACACAAGAAGCGGTGTGGCTCAAGGTGTTCATGTGCGAGCTCGGCGAAATGGCAATCGATGAAGCGGTCAAGATCTACGAGGACAACCAAGGCTCCATCGCGTTGGCCAAGAACCCCGAGTTCCACAAGCGCACCAAGCACATCGACATTCGCTACCACTTCGTGCGCGAGAAGGTGGAAGACGGTCAGGTGGTGTTGGAGTACTGCTCAACGAAGGACATGCTGGCTGATCTCATGACGAAGCCAATCCCTGCGACGCAGTTTGGCGTGCTCCGGAGCAAGCTTGGTATCGAAGGACCCAAGGCTGCCGAGTCGAGTGGGGGTGTTGTCAAGAAGTCGCCTCGACCAGCTGCGGTGTACCAGTAAGGTACCAGTGCGACCTTCACTCAGTGGTGCCGCCATCATTCGTGTGATGATGGGACGAGGATTACGGGACGCTGATGATGGGACGCTGATGATGGGACGCTGATGATGGGACGCGTGGGTACAAGATTGTGGGTACAGGATGGGCATCGACGTGGCACTCGCTGATTGGCTGAAGGACCTTCTATCCAGTTAGGAATCCAGTAGAGTGTATCCAGCAGGAATATCCAGTAGGCTTCGAGGCAGCAAGTAGCTTGCGAACTAAGGCCCTAAATCAATCACTTTGCATTCTGACATCTAGTGCTCAAACGACCTTCCTTTTGCTACGCGTTCATGATGAACGGCGGGTGCATCAGCTGGAGAAGCAAGAAGCAGCGGACGGTGGCGCTGTCATCTACAGAGGCAGAGTACATGGCGCTGTCGGAGGCAACACAAGAAGCGGTGTGGCTCAAGGTGTTCATGTGCGAGCTCGGCGAAATGGCAATCGATGAAGCGGTCAAGATCTACGAGGACAACCAAGGCTCCATCGCGTTGGCCAAGAACCCCGAGTTCCACAAGCGCACCAAGCACATCGACATTCGCTACCACTTCGTGCGCGAGAAGGTGGAAGACGGTCAGGTGGTGTTGGAGTACTGCTCAACGAAGGACATGCTGGCTGATCTCATGACGAAGCCAATCCCTGCGACGCAGTTTGGCGTGCTCCGGAGCAAGCTTGGTATCGAAGGACCCAAGGCTGCCGAGTCGAGTGGGGGTGTTGTCAAGAAGTCGCCTCGACCAGCTGCGGTGTACCAGTAAGGTACCAGTGCGACCTTCACTCAGTGGTGCCGCCATCATTCGTGTGATGATGGGACGAGGATTACGGGACGCTGATGATGGGACGCTGATGATGGGACGCGTGGGTACAAGATTGTGGGTACAGGATGGGCATCGACGTGGCACTCGCTGATTGGCTGAAGGACCTTCTATCCAGTTAGGAATCCAGTAGAGTGTATCCAGCAGGAATATCCAGTAGGCTTCGAGGCAGCAAGTAGCTTGCGAACTAAGGCCCTAAATCAATCACTTTGCATTCTGACATCTAGTGCTCAAACGACCTTCCTTTTGCTACGCGTTCATGATGAACGGCGGGTGCATCAGCTGGAGAAGCAAGAAGCAGCGGACGGTGGCGCTGTCATCTACAGAGGCAGAGTACATGGCGCTGTCGGAGGCAACACAAGAAGCGGTGTGGCTCAAGGTGTTCATGTGCGAGCTCGGCGAAATGGCAATCGATGAAGCGGTCAAGATCTACGAGGACAACCAAGGCTCCATCGCGTTGGCCAAGAACCCCGAGTTCCACAAGCGCACCAAGCACATCGACATTCGCTACCACTTCGTGCGCGAGAAGGTGGAAGACGGTCAGGTGGTGTTGGAGTACTGCTCAACGAAGGACATGCTGGCTGATCTCATGACGAAGCCAATCCCTGCGACGCAGTTTGGCGTGCTCCGGAGCAAGCTTGGTATCGAAGGACCCAAGGCTGCCGAGTCGAGTGGGGGTGTTGTCAAGAAGTCGCCTCGACCAGCTGCGGTGTACCAGTAAGGTACCAGTGCGACCTTCACTCAGTGGTGCCGCCATCATTCGTGTGATGATGGGACGAGGATTACGGGACGCTGATGATGGGACGCTGATGATGGGACGCGTGGGTACAAGATTGTGGGTACAGGATGGGCATCGACGTGGCACTCGCTGATTGGCTGAAGGACCTTCTATCCAGTTAGGAATCCAGTAGAGTGTATCCAGCAGGAATATCCAGTAGGCTTCGAGGCAGCAAGTAGCTTGCGAACTAAGGCCCTAAATCAATCACTTTGCATTCTGACATCTAGTGCTCAAACGACCTTCCTTTTGCTACGCGTTCATGATGAACGGCGGGTGCATCAGCTGGAGAAGCAAGAAGCAGCGGACGGTGGCGCTGTCATCTACAGAGGCAGAGTACATGGCGCTGTCGGAGGCAACACAAGAAGCGGTGTGGCTCAAGGTGTTCATGTGCGAGCTCGGCGAAATGGCAATCGATGAAGCGGTCAAGATCTACGAGGACAACCAAGGCTCCATCGCGTTGGCCAAGAACCCCGAGTTCCACAAGCGCACCAAGCACATCGACATTCGCTACCACTTCGTGCGCGAGAAGGTGGAAGACGGTCAGGTGGTGTTGGAGTACTGCTCAACGAAGGACATGCTGGCTGATCTCATGACGAAGCCAATCCCTGCGACGCAGTTTGGCGTGCTCCGGAGCAAGCTTGGTATCGAAGGACCCAAGGCTGCCGAGTCGAGTGGGGGTGTTGTCAAGAAGTCGCCTCGACCAGCTGCGGTGTACCAGTAAGGTACCAGTGCGACCTTCACTCAGTGGTGCCGCCATCATTCGTGTGATGATGGGACGAGGATTACGGGACGCTGATGATGGGACGCTGATGATGGGACGCTGATGATGGGACGCGTGGGTACAAGATTGTGGGTACAGGATGGGCATCGACGTGGCACTCGCTGATTGGCTGAAGGACCTTCTATCCAGTTAGGAATCCAGTGGAGTGTATCCAGCAGGAATATCCAGTAGGCTTCGAGGCAGCAAGTAGCTTGCGAACTAAGGCCCTAAATCAATCACTTTGCATTCTGACATCTAGTGCTCAAACGACCTTCCTTTTGCTACGCGTTCATGATGAACGGCGGGTGCATCAGCTGGAGAAGCAAGAAGCAGCGGACGGTGGCGCTGTCATCTACAGAGGCAGAGTACATGGCGCTGTCGGAGGCAACACAAGAAGCGGTGTGGCTCAAGGTGTTCATGTGCGAGCTCGGCGAAATGGCAATCGATGAAGCGGTCAAGATCTACGAGGACAACCAAGGCTCCATCGCGTTGGCCAAGAACCCCGAGTTCCACAAGCGCACCAAGCACATCGACATTCGCTACCACTTCGTGCGCGAGAAGGTGGAAGACGGTCAGGTGGTGTTGGAGTACTGCTCAACGAAGGACATGCTGGCTGATCTCATGACGAAGCCAATCCCTGCGACGCAGTTTGGCGTGCTCCGGAGCAAGCTTGGTATCGAAGGACCCAAGGCTGCCGAGTCGAGTGGGGGTGTTGTCAAGAAGTCGCCTCGACCAGCTGCGGTGTACCAGTAAGGTACCAGTGCGACCTTCACTCAGTGGTGCCGCCATCATTCGTGTGATGATGGGACGAGGATTACGGGACGCTGATGATGGGACGCTGATGATGGGACGCGTGGGTACAAGATTGTGGGTACAGGATGGGCATCGACGTGGCACTCGCTGATTGGCTGAAGGACCTTCTATCCAGTTAGGAATCCAGTAGAGTGTATCCAGCAGGAATATCCAGTAGGCTTCGAGGCAGCAAGTAGCTTGCGAACTAAGGCCCTAAATCAATCACTTTGCATTCTGACATCTAGTGCTCAAACGACCTTCCTTTTGCTACGCGTTCATGATGAACGGCGGGTGCATCAGCTGGAGAAGCAAGAAGCAGCGGACGGTGGCGCTGTCATCTACAGAGGCAGAGTACATGGCGCTGTCGGAGGCAACACAAGAAGCGGTGTGGCTCAAGGTGTTCATGTGCGAGCTCGGCGAAATGGCAATCGATGAAGCGGTCAAGATCTACGAGGACAACCAAGGCTCCATCGCGTTGGCCAAGAACCCCGAGTTCCACAAGCGCACCAAGCACATCGACATTCGCTACCACTTCGTGCGCGAGAAGGTGGAAGACGGTCAGGTGGTGTTGGAGTACTGCTCAACGAAGGACATGCTGGCTGATCTCATGACGAAGCCAATCCCTGCGACGCAGTTTGGCGTGCTCCGGAGCAAGCTTGGTATCGAAGGACCCAAGGCTGCCGAGTCGAGTGGGGGTGTTGTCAAGAAGTCGCCTCGACCAGCTGCGGTGTACCAGTAAGGTACCAGTGCGACCTTCACTCAGTGGTGCCGCCATCATTCGTGTGATGATGGGACGAGGATTACGGGACGCTGATGATGGGACGCTGATGATGGGACGCGTGGGTACAAGATTGTGGGTACAGGATGGGCATCGACGTGGCACTCGCTGATTGGCTGAAGGACCTTCTATCCAGTTAGGAATCCAGTAGAGTGTATCCAGCAGGAATATCCAGTAGGCTTCGAGGCAGCAAGTAGCTTGCGAACTAAGGCCCTAAATCAATCACTTTGCATTCTGACATCTAGTGCTCAAACGACCTTCCTTTTGCTACGCGTTCATGATGAACGGCGGGTGCATCAGCTGGAGAAGCAAGAAGCAGCGGACGGTGGCGCTGTCATCTACAGAGGCAGAGTACATGGCGCTGTCGGAGGCAACACAAGAAGCGGTGTGGCTCAAGGTGTTCATGTGCGAGCTCGGCGAAATGGCAATCGATGAAGCGGTCAAGATCTACGAGGACAACCAAGGCTCCATCGCGTTGGCCAAGAACCCCGAGTTCCACAAGCGCACCAAGCACATCGACATTCGCTACCACTTCGTGCGCGAGAAGGTGGAAGACGGTCAGGTGGTGTTGGAGTACTGCTCAACGAAGGACATGCTGGCTGATCTCATGACGAAGCCAATCCCTGCGACGCAGTTTGGCGTGCTCCGGAGCAAGCTTGGTATCGAAGGACCCAAGGCTGCCGAGTCGAGTGGGGGTGTTGTCAAGAAGTCGCCTCGACCAGCTGCGGTGTACCAGTAAGGTACCAGTGCGACCTTCACTCAGTGGTGCCGCCATCATTCGTGTGATGATGGGACGAGGATTACGGGACGCTGATGATGGGACGCTGATGATGGGACGCGTGGGTACAAGATTGTGGGTACAGGATGGGCATCGACGTGGCACTCGCTGATTGGCTGAAGGACCTTCTATCCAGTTAGGAATCCAGTAGAGTGTATCCAGCAGGAATATCCAGTAGGCTTCGAGGCAGCAAGTAGCTTGCGAACTAAGGCCCTAAATCAATCACTTTGCATTCTGACATCTAGTGCTCAAACGACCTTCCTTTTGCTACGCGTTCATGATGAACGGCGGGTGCATCAGCTGGAGAAGCAAGAAGCAGCGGACGGTGGCGCTGTCATCTACAGAGGCAGAGTACATGGCGCTGTCGGAGGCAACACAAGAAGCGGTGTGGCTCAAGGTGTTCATGTGCGAGCTCGGCGAAATGGCAATCGATGAAGCGGTCAAGATCTACGAGGACAACCAAGGCTCCATCGCGTTGGCCAAGAACCCCGAGTTCCACAAGCGCACCAAGCACATCGACATTCGCTACCACTTCGTGCGCGAGAAGGTGGAAGACGGTCAGGTGGTGTTGGAGTACTGCTCAACGAAGGACATGCTGGCTGATCTCATGACGAAGCCAATCCCTGCGACGCAGTTTGGCGTGCTCCGGAGCAAGCTTGGTATCGAAGGACCCAAGGCTGCCGAGTCGAGTGGGGGTGTTGTCAAGAAGTCGCCTCGACCAGCTGCGGTGTACCAGTAAGGTACCAGTGCGACCTTCACTCAGTGGTGCCGCCATCATTCGTGTGATGATGGGACGAGGATTACGGGACGCTGATGATGGGACGCTGATGATGGGACGCGTGGGTACAAGATTGTGGGTACAGGATGGGCATCGACGTGGCACTCGCTGATTGGCTGAAGGACCTTCTATCCAGTTAGGAATCCAGTAGAGTGTATCCAGCAGGAATATCCAGTAGGCTTCGAGGCAGCAAGTAGCTTGCGAACTAAGGCCCTAAATCAATCACTTTGCATTCTGACATCTAGTGCTCAAACGACCTTCCTTTTGCTACGCGTTCATGATGAACGGCGGGTGCATCAGCTGGAGAAGCAAGAAGCAGCGGACGGTGGCGCTGTCATCTACAGAGGCAGAGTACATGGCGCTGTCGGAGGCAACACAAGAAGCGGTGTGGCTCAAGGTGTTCATGTGCGAGCTCGGCGAAATGGCAATCGATGAAGCGGTCAAGATCTACGAGGACAACCAAGGCTCCATCGCGTTGGCCAAGAACCCCGAGTTCCACAAGCGCACCAAGCACATCGACATTCGCTACCACTTCGTGCGCGAGAAGGTGGAAGACGGTCAGGTGGTGTTGGAGTACTGCTCAACGAAGGACATGCTGGCTGATCTCATGACGAAGCCAATCCCTGCGACGCAGTTTGGCGTGCTCCGGAGCAAGCTTGGTATCGAAGGACCCAAGGCTGCCGAGTCGAGTGGGGGTGTTGTCAAGAAGTCGCCTCGACCAGCTGCGGTGTACCAGTAAGGTACCAGTGCGACCTTCACTCAGTGGTGCCGCCATCATTCGTGTGATGATGGGACGAGGATTACGGGACGCTGATGATGGGACGCTGATGATGGGACGCGTGGGTACAAGATTGTGGGTACAGGATGGGCATCGACGTGGCACTCGCTGATTGGCTGAAGGACCTTCTATCCAGTTAGGAATCCAGTAGAGTGTATCCAGCAGGAATATCCAGTAGGCTTCGAGGCAGCAAGTAGCTTGCGAACTAAGGCCCTAAATCAATCACTTTGCATTCTGACATCTAGTGCTCAAACGACCTTCCTTTTGCTACGCGTTCATGATGAACGGCGGGTGCATCAGCTGGAGAAGCAAGAAGCAGCGGACGGTGGCGCTGTCATCTACAGAGGCAGAGTACATGGCGCTGTCGGAGGCAACACAAGAAGCGGTGTGGCTCAAGGTGTTCATGTGCGAGCTCGGCGAAATGGCAATCGATGAAGCGGTCAAGATCTACGAGGACAACCAAGGCTCCATCGCGTTGGCCAAGAACCCCGAGTTCCACAAGCGCACCAAGCACATCGACATTCGCTACCACTTCGTGCGCGAGAAGGTGGAAGACGGTCAGGTGGTGTTGGAGTACTGCTCAACGAAGGACATGCTGGCTGATCTCATGACGAAGCCAATCCCTGCGACGCAGTTTGGCGTGCTCCGGAGCAAGCTTGGTATCGAAGGACCCAAGGCTGCCGAGTCGAGTGGGGGTGTTGTCAAGAAGTGGCCTCGACCAGCTGCGGTGTACCAGTAAGGTACCAGTGCGACCTTCACTCAGTGGTGCCGCCATCATTCGTGTGATGATGGGACGAGGATTACGGGACGCTGATGATGGGACGCTGATGATGGGACGCGTGGGTACAAGATTGTGGGTACAGGATGGGCATCGACGTGGCACTCGCTGATTGGCTGAAGGACCTTCTATCCAGTTAGGAATCCAGTAGAGTGTATCCAGCAGGAATATCCAGTAGGCTTCGAGGCAGCAAGTAGCTTGCGAACTAAGGCCCTAAATCAATCACTTTGCATTCTGACATCTAGTGCTCAAACGACCTTCCTTTTGCTACGCGTTCATGATGAACGGCGGGTGCATCAGCTGGAGAAGCAAGAAGCAGCGGACGGTGGCGCTGTCATCTACAGAGGCAGAGTACATGGCGCTGTCGGAGGCAACACAAGAAGCGGTGTGGCTCAAGGTGTTCATGTGCGAGCTCGGCGAAATGGCAATCGATGAAGCGGTCAAGATCTACGAGGACAACCAAGGCTCCATCGCGTTGGCCAAGAACCCCGAGTTCCACAAGCGCACCAAGCACATCGACATTCGCTACCACTTCGTGCGCGAGAAGGTGGAAGACGGTCAGGTGGTGTTGGAGTACTGCTCAACGAAGGACATGCTGGCTGATCTCATGACGAAGCCAATCCCTGCGACGCAGTTTGGCGTGCTCCGGAGCAAGCTTGGTATCGAAGGACCCAAGGCTGCCGAGTCGAGTGGGGGTGTTGTCAAGAAGTGGCCTCGACCAGCTGCGGTGTACCAGTAAGGTACCAGTGCGACCTTCACTCAGTGGTGCCGCCATCATTCGTGTGATGATGGGACGAGGATTACGGGACGCTGATGATGGGACGCTGATGATGGGACGCGTGGGTACAAGATTGTGGGTACAGGATGGGCATCGACGTGGCACTCGCTGATTGGCTGAAGGACCTTCTATCCAGTTAGGAATCCAGTAGAGTGTATCCAGCAGGAATATCCAGTAGGCTTCGAGGCAGCAAGTAGCTTGCGAACTAAGGCCCTAAATCAATCACTTTGCATTCTGACATCTAGTGCTCAAACGACCTTCCTTTTGCTACGCGTTCATGATGAACGGCGGGTGCATCAGCTGGAGAAGCAAGAAGCAGCGGACGGTGGCGCTGTCATCTACAGAGGCAGAGTACATGGCGCTGTCGGAGGCAACACAAGAAGCGGTGTGGCTCAAGGTGTTCATGTGCGAGCTCGGCGAAATGGCAATCGATGAAGCGGTCAAGATCTACGAGGACAACCAAGGCTCCATCGCGTTGGCCAAGAACCCCGAGTTCCACAAGCGCACCAAGCACATCGACATTCGCTACCACTTCGTGCGCGAGAAGGTGGAAGACGGTCAGGTGGTGTTGGAGTACTGCTCAACGAAGGACATGCTGGCTGATCTCATGACGAAGCCAATCCCTGCGACGCAGTTTGGCGTGCTCCGGAGCAAGCTTGGTATCGAAGGACCCAAGGCTGCCGAGTCGAGTGGGGGTGTTGTCAAGAAGTCGCCTCGACCAGCTGCGGTGTACCAGTAAGGTACCAGTGCGACCTTCACTCAGTGGTGCCGCCATCATTCGTGTGATGATGGGACGAGGATTACGGGACGCTGATGATGGGACGCTGATGATGGGACGCGTGGGTACAAGATTGTGGGTACAGGATGGGCATCGACGTGGCACTCGCTGATTGGCTGAAGGACCTTCTATCCAGTTAGGAATCCAGTGGAGTGTATCCAGCAGGAATATCCAGTAGGCTTCGAGGCAGCAAGTAGCTTGCGAACTAAGGCCCTAAATCAATCACTTTGCATTCTGACATCTAGTGCTCAAACGACCTTCCTTTTGCTACGCGTTCATGATGAACGGCGGGTGCATCAGCTGGAGAAGCAAGAAGCAGCGGACGGTGGCGCTGTCATCTACAGAGGCAGAGTACATGGCGCTGTCGGAGGCAACACAAGAAGCGGTGTGGCTCAAGGTGTTCATGTGCGAGCTCGGCGAAATGGCAATCGATGAAGCGGTCAAGATCTACGAGGACAACCAAGGCTCCATCGCGTTGGCCAAGAACCCCGAGTTCCACAAGCGCACCAAGCACATCGACATTCGCTACCACTTCGTGCGCGAGAAGGTGGAAGACGGTCAGGTGGTGTTGGAGTACTGCTCAACGAAGGACATGCTGGCTGATCTCATGACGAAGCCAATCCCTGCGACGCAGTTTGGCGTGCTCCGGAGCAAGCTTGGTATCGAAGGACCCAAGGCTGCCGAGTCGAGTGGGGGTGTTGTCAAGAAGTCGCCTCGACCAGCTGCGGTGTACCAGTAAGGTACCAGTGCGACCTTCACTCAGTGGTGCCGCCATCATTCGTGTGATGATGGGACGAGGATTACGGGACGCTGATGATGGGACGCTGATGATGGGACGCTGATGATGGGACGCGTGGGTACAAGATTGTGGGTACAGGATGGGCATCGACGTGGCACTCGCTGATTGGCTGAAGGACCTTCTATCCAGTTAGGAATCCAGTAGAGTGTATCCAGCAGGAATATCCAGTAGGCTTCGAGGCAGCAAGTAGCTTGCGAACTAAGGCCCTAAATCAATCACTTTGCATTCTGACATCTAGTGCTCAAACGACCTTCCTTTTGCTACGCGTTCATGATGAACGGCGGGTGCATCAGCTGGAGAAGCAAGAAGCAGCGGACGGTGGCGCTGTCATCTACAGAGGCAGAGTACATGGCGCTGTCGGAGGCAACACAAGAAGCGGTGTGGCTCAAGGTGTTCATGTGCGAGCTCGGCGAAATGGCAATCGATGAAGCGGTCAAGATCTACGAGGACAACCAAGGCTCCATCGCGTTGGCCAAGAACCCCGAGTTCCACAAGCGCACCAAGCACATCGACATTCGCTACCACTTCGTGCGCGAGAAGGTGGAAGACGGTCAGGTGGTGTTGGAGTACTGCTCAACGAAGGACATGCTGGCTGATCTCATGACGAAGCCAATCCCTGCGACGCAGTTTGGCGTGCTCCGGAGCAAGCTTGGTATCGAAGGACCCAAGGCTGCCGAGTCGAGTGGGGGTGTTGTCAAGAAGTCGCCTCGACCAGCTGCGGTGTACCAGTAAGGTACCAGTGCGACCTTCACTCAGTGGTGCCGCCATCATTCGTGTGATGATGGGACGAGGATTACGGGACGCTGATGATGGGACGCTGATGATGGGACGCTGATGATGGGACGCTGATGATGGGACGCTGATGATGGGACGCGTGGGTACAAGATTGTGGGTACAGGATGGGCATCGACGTGGCACTCGCTGATTGGCTGAAGGACCTTCTATCCAGTTAGGAATCCAGTAGAGTGTATCCAGCAGGAATATCCAGTAGGCTTCGAGGCAGCAAGTAGCTTGCGAACTAAGGCCCTAAATCAATCACTTTGCATTCTGACATCTAGTGCTCAAACGACCTTCCTTTTGCTACGCGTTCATGATGAACGGCGGGTGCATCAGCTGGAGAAGCAAGAAGCAGCGGACGGTGGCGCTGTCATCTACAGAGGCAGAGTACATGGCGCTGTCGGAGGCAACACAAGAAGCGGTGTGGCTCAAGGTGTTCATGTGCGAGCTCGGCGAAATGGCAATCGATGAAGCGGTCAAGATCTACGAGGACAACCAAGGCTCCATCGCGTTGGCCAAGAACCCCGAGTTCCACAAGCGCACCAAGCACATCGACATTCGCTACCACTTCGTGCGCGAGAAGGTGGAAGACGGTCAGGTGGTGTTGGAGTACTGCTCAACGAAGGACATGCTGGCTGATCTCATGACGAAGCCAATCCCTGCGACGCAGTTTGGCGTGCTCCGGAGCAAGCTTGGTATCGAAGGACCCAAGGCTGCCGAGTCGAGTGGGGGTGTTGTCAAGAAGTCGCCTCGACCAGCTGCGGTGTACCAGTAAGGTACCAGTGCGACCTTCACTCAGTGGTGCCGCCATCATTCGTGTGATGATGGGACGAGGATTACGGGACGCTGATGATGGGACGCTGATGATGGGACGCGTGGGTACAAGATTGTGGGTACAGGATGGGCATCGACGTGGCACTCGCTGATTGGCTGAAGGACCTTCTATCCAGTTAGGAATCCAGTAGAGTGTATCCAGCAGGAATATCCAGTAGGCTTCGAGGCAGCAAGTAGCTTGCGAACTAAGGCCCTAAATCAATCACTTTGCATTCTGACATCTAGTGCTCAAACGACCTTCCTTTTGCTACGCGTTCATGATGAACGGCGGGTGCATCAGCTGGAGAAGCAAGAAGCAGCGGACGGTGGCGCTGTCATCTACAGAGGCAGAGTACATGGCGCTGTCGGAGGCAACACAAGAAGCGGTGTGGCTCAAGGTGTTCATGTGCGAGCTCGGCGAAATGGCAATCGATGAAGCGGTCAAGATCTACGAGGACAACCAAGGCTCCATCGCGTTGGCCAAGAACCCCGAGTTCCACAAGCGCACCAAGCACATCGACATTCGCTACCACTTCGTGCGCGAGAAGGTGGAAGACGGTCAGGTGGTGTTGGAGTACTGCTCAACGAAGGACATGCTGGCTGATCTCATGACGAAGCCAATCCCTGCGACGCAGTTTGGCGTGCTCCGGAGCAAGCTTGGTATCGAAGGACCCAAGGCTGCCGAGTCGAGTGGGGGTGTTGTCAAGAAGTCGCCTCGACCAGCTGCGGTGTACCAGTAAGGTACCAGTGCGACCTTCACTCAGTGGTGCCGCCATCATTCGTGTGATGATGGGACGAGGATTACGGGACGCTGATGATGGGACGCTGATGATGGGACGCGTGGGTACAAGATTGTGGGTACAGGATGGGCATCGACGTGGCACTCGCTGATTGGCTGAAGGACCTTCTATCCAGTTAGGAATCCAGTAGAGTGTATCCAGCAGGAATATCCAGTAGGCTTCGAGGCAGCAAGTAGCTTGCGAACTAAGGCCCTAAATCAATCACTTTGCATTCTGACATCTAGTGCTCAAACGACCTTCCTTTTGCTACGCGTTCATGATGAACGGCGGGTGCATCAGCTGGAGAAGCAAGAAGCAGCGGACGGTGGCGCTGTCATCGACGGAGGCAGAGTACATGGCGCTGTCGGAGGCAACACAAGAAGCGGTGTGGCTCAAGGTGTTCATGTGCGAGCTCGGCGAAATGGCAATCGATGAAGCGGTCAAGATCTACGAGGACAACCAAGGCTCCATCGCGTTGGCCAAGAACCCCGAGTTCCACAAGCGCACCAAGCACATCGACATTCGCTACCACTTCGTGCGCGAGAAGGTGGAAGACGGTCAGGTGGTGTTGGAGTACTGCTCAACGAAGGACATGCTGGCTGATCTCATGACGAAGCCAATCCCTGCGACGCAGTTTGGCGTGCTCCGGAGCAAGCTTGGTATCGAAGGACCCAAGGCTGCCGAGTCGAGTGGGGGTGTTGTCAAGAAGTGGCCTCGACCAGCTGCGGTGTACCAGTAAGGTACCAGTGCGACCTTCACTCAGTGGTGCCGCCATCATTCGTGTGATGATGGGACGAGGATTACGGGACGCTGATGATGGGACGCTGATGATGGGACGCTGATGATGGGACGCGTGGGTACAAGATTGTGGGTACAGGATGGGCATCGACGTGGCACTCGCTGATTGGCTGAAGGACCTTCTATCCAGTTAGGAATCCAGTAGAGTGTATCCAGCAGGAATATCCAGTAGGCTTCGAGGCAGCAAGTAGCTTGCGAACTAAGGCCCTAAATCAATCACTTTGCATTCTGACATCTAGTGCTCAAACGACCTTCCTTTTGCTACGCGTTCATGATGAACGGCGGGTGCATCAGCTGGAGAAGCAAGAAGCAGCGGACGGTGGCGCTGTCATCGACGGAGGCAGAGTACATGGCGCTGTCGGAGGCAACACAAGAAGCGGTGTGGCTCAAGGTGTTCATGTGCGAGCTCGGCGAAATGGCAATCGATGAAGCGGTCAAGATCTACGAGGACAACCAAGGCTCCATCGCGTTGGCCAAGAACCCCGAGTTCCACAAGCGCACCAAGCACATCGACATTCGCTACCACTTCGTGCGCGAGAAGGTGGAAGACGGTCAGGTGGTGTTGGAGTACTGCTCAACGAAGGACATGCTGGCTGATCTCATGACGAAGCCAATCCCTGCGACGCAGTTTGGCGTGCTCCGGAGCAAGCTTGGTATCGAAGGACCCAAGGCTGCCGAGTCGAGTGGGGGTGTTGTCAAGAAGTGGCCTCGACCAGCTGCGGTGTACCAGTAAGGTACCAGTGCGACCTTCACTCAGTGGTGCCGCCATCATTCGTGTGATGATGGGACGAGGATTACGGGACGCTGATGATGGGACGCTGATGATGGGACGCTGATGATGGGACGCGTGGGTACAAGATTGTGGGTACAGGATGGGCATCGACGTGGCACTCGCTGATTGGCTGAAGGACCTTCTATCCAGTTAGGAATCCAGTAGAGTGTATCCAGCAGGAATATCCAGTAGGCTTCGAGGCAGCAAGTAGCTTGCGAACTAAGGCCCTAAATCAATCACTTTGCATTCTGACATCTAGTGCTCAAACGACCTTCCTTTTGCTACGCGTTCATGATGAACGGCGGGTGCATCAGCTGGAGAAGCAAGAAGCAGCGGACGGTGGCGCTGTCATCTACAGAGGCAGAGTACATGGCGCTGTCGGAGGCAACACAAGAAGCGGTGTGGCTCAAGGTGTTCATGTGCGAGCTCGGCGAAATGGCAATCGATGAAGCGGTCAAGATCTACGAGGACAACCAAGGCTCCATCGCGTTGGCCAAGAACCCCGAGTTCCACAAGCGCACCAAGCACATCGACATTCGCTACCACTTCGTGCGCGAGAAGGTGGAAGACGGTCAGGTGGTGTTGGAGTACTGCTCAACGAAGGACATGCTGGCTGATCTCATGACGAAGCCAATCCCTGCGACGCAGTTTGGCGTGCTCCGGAGCAAGCTTGGTATCGAAGGACCCAAGGCTGCCGAGTCGAGTGGGGGTGTTGTCAAGAAGTGGCCTCGACCAGCTGCGGTGTACCAGTAAGGTACCAGTGCGACCTTCACTCAGTGGTGCCGCCATCATTCGTGTGATGATGGGACGAGGATTACGGGACGCTGATGATGGGACGCTGATGATGGGACGCGTGGGTACAAGATTGTGGGTACAGGATGGGCATCGACGTGGCACTCGCTGATTGGCTGAAGGACCTTCTATCCAGTTAGGAATCCAGTAGAGTGTATCCAGCAGGAATATCCAGTAGGCTTCGAGGCAGCAAGTAGCTTGCGAACTAAGGCCCTAAATCAATCACTTTGCATTCTGACATCTAGTGCTCAAACGACCTTCCTTTTGCTACGCGTTCATGATGAACGGCGGGTGCATCAGCTGGAGAAGCAAGAAGCAGCGGACGGTGGCGCTGTCATCTACAGAGGCAGAGTACATGGCGCTGTCGGAGGCAACACAAGAAGCGGTGTGGCTCAAGGTGTTCATGTGCGAGCTCGGCGAAATGGCAATCGATGAAGCGGTCAAGATCTACGAGGACAACCAAGGCTCCATCGCGTTGGCCAAGAACCCCGAGTTCCACAAGCGCACCAAGCACATCGACATTCGCTACCACTTCGTGCGCGAGAAGGTGGAAGACGGTCAGGTGGTGTTGGAGTACTGCTCAACGAAGGACATGCTGGCTGATCTCATGACGAAGCCAATCCCTGCGACGCAGTTTGGCGTGCTCCGGAGCAAGCTTGGTATCGAAGGACCCAAGGCTGCCGAGTCGAGTGGGGGTGTTGTCAAGAAGTCGCCTCGACCAGCTGCGGTGTACCAGTAAGGTACCAGTGCGACCTTCACTCAGTGGTGCCGCCATCATTCGTGTGATGATGGGACGAGGATTACGGGACGCTGATGATGGGACGCTGATGATGGGACGCTGATGATGGGACGCGTGGGTACAAGATTGTGGGTACAGGATGGGCATCGACGTGGCACTCGCTGATTGGCTGAAGGACCTTCTATCCAGTTAGGAATCCAGTAGAGTGTATCCAGCAGGAATATCCAGTAGGCTTCGAGGCAGCAAGTAGCTTGCGAACTAAGGCCCTAAATCAATCACTTTGCATTCTGACATCTAGTGCTCAAACGACCTTCCTTTTGCTACGCGTTCATGATGAACGGCGGGTGCATCAGCTGGAGAAGCAAGAAGCAGCGGACGGTGGCGCTGTCATCTACAGAGGCAGAGTACATGGCGCTGTCGGAGGCAACACAAGAAGCGGTGTGGCTCAAGGTGTTCATGTGCGAGCTCGGCGAAATGGCAATCGATGAAGCGGTCAAGATCTACGAGGACAACCAAGGCTCCATCGCGTTGGCCAAGAACCCCGAGTTCCACAAGCGCACCAAGCACATCGACATTCGCTACCACTTCGTGCGCGAGAAGGTGGAAGACGGTCAGGTGGTGTTGGAGTACTGCTCAACGAAGGACATGCTGGCTGATCTCATGACGAAGCCAATCCCTGCGACGCAGTTTGGCGTGCTCCGGAGCAAGCTTGGTATCGAAGGACCCAAGGCTGCCGAGTCGAGTGGGGGTGTTGTCAAGAAGTCGCCTCGACCAGCTGCGGTGTACCAGTAAGGTACCAGTGCGACCTTCACTCAGTGGTGCCGCCATCATTCGTGTGATGATGGGACGAGGATTACGGGACGCTGATGATGGGACGCTGATGATGGGACGCGTGGGTACAAGATTGTGGGTACAGGATGGGCATCGACGTGGCACTCGCTGATTGGCTGAAGGACCTTCTATCCAGTTAGGAATCCAGTAGAGTGTATCCAGCAGGAATATCCAGTAGGCTTCGAGGCAGCAAGTAGCTTGCGAACTAAGGCCCTAAATCAATCACTTTGCATTCTGACATCTAGTGCTCAAACGACCTTCCTTTTGCTACGCGTTCATGATGAACGGCGGGTGCATCAGCTGGAGAAGCAAGAAGCAGCGGACGGTGGCGCTGTCATCTACAGAGGCAGAGTACATGGCGCTGTCGGAGGCAACACAAGAAGCGGTGTGGCTCAAGGTGTTCATGTGCGAGCTCGGCGAAATGGCAATCGATGAAGCGGTCAAGATCTACGAGGACAACCAAGGCTCCATCGCGTTGGCCAAGAACCCCGAGTTCCACAAGCGCACCAAGCACATCGACATTCGCTACCACTTCGTGCGCGAGAAGGTGGAAGACGGTCAGGTGGTGTTGGAGTACTGCTCAACGAAGGACATGCTGGCTGATCTCATGACGAAGCCAATCCCTGCGACGCAGTTTGGCGTGCTCCGGAGCAAGCTTGGTATCGAAGGACCCAAGGCTGCCGAGTCGAGTGGGGGTGTTGTCAAGAAGTGGCCTCGACCAGCTGCGGTGTACCAGTAAGGTACCAGTGCGACCTTCACTCAGTGGTGCCGCCATCATTCGTGTGATGATGGGACGAGGATTACGGGACGCTGATGATGGGACGCTGATGATGGGACGCGTGGGTACAAGATTGTGGGTACAGGATGGGCATCGACGTGGCACTCGCTGATTGGCTGAAGGACCTTCTATCCAGTTAGGAATCCAGTAGAGTGTATCCAGCAGGAATATCCAGTAGGCTTCGAGGCAGCAAGTAGCTTGCGAACTAAGGCCCTAAATCAATCACTTTGCATTCTGACATCTAGTGCTCAAACGACCTTCCTTTTGCTACGCGTTCATGATGAACGGCGGGTGCATCAGCTGGAGAAGCAAGAAGCAGCGGACGGTGGCGCTGTCATCTACAGAGGCAGAGTACATGGCGCTGTCGGAGGCAACACAAGAAGCGGTGTGGCTCAAGGTGTTCATGTGCGAGCTCGGCGAAATGGCAATCGATGAAGCGGTCAAGATCTACGAGGACAACCAAGGCTCCATCGCGTTGGCCAAGAACCCCGAGTTCCACAAGCGCACCAAGCACATCGACATTCGCTACCACTTCGTGCGCGAGAAGGTGGAAGACGGTCAGGTGGTGTTGGAGTACTGCTCAACGAAGGACATGCTGGCTGATCTCATGACGAAGCCAATCCCTGCGACGCAGTTTGGCGTGCTCCGGAGCAAGCTTGGTATCGAAGGACCCAAGGCTGCCGAGTCGAGTGGGGGTGTTGTCAAGAAGTGGCCTCGACCAGCTGCGGTGTACCAGTAAGGTACCAGTGCGACCTTCACTCAGTGGTGCCGCCATCATTCGTGTGATGATGGGACGAGGATTACGGGACGCTGATGATGGGACGCTGATGATGGGACGCGTGGGTACAAGATTGTGGGTACAGGATGGGCATCGACGTGGCACTCGCTGATTGGCTGAAGGACCTTCTATCCAGTTAGGAATCCAGTAGAGTGTATCCAGCAGGAATATCCAGTAGGCTTCGAGGCAGCAAGTAGCTTGCGAACTAAGGCCCTAAATCAATCACTTTGCATTCTGACATCTAGTGCTCAAACGACCTTCCTTTTGCTACGCGTTCATGATGAACGGCGGGTGCATCAGCTGGAGAAGCAAGAAGCAGCGGACGGTGGCGCTGTCATCTACAGAGGCAGAGTACATGGCGCTGTCGGAGGCAACACAAGAAGCGGTGTGGCTCAAGGTGTTCATGTGCGAGCTCGGCGAAATGGCAATCGATGAAGCGGTCAAGATCTACGAGGACAACCAAGGCTCCATCGCGTTGGCCAAGAACCCCGAGTTCCACAAGCGCACCAAGCACATCGACATTCGCTACCACTTCGTGCGCGAGAAGGTGGAAGACGGTCAGGTGGTGTTGGAGTACTGCTCAACGAAGGACATGCTGGCTGATCTCATGACGAAGCCAATCCCTGCGACGCAGTTTGGCGTGCTCCGGAGCAAGCTTGGTATCGAAGGACCCAAGGCTGCCGAGTCGAGTGGGGGTGTTGTCAAGAAGTCGCCTCGACCAGCTGCGGTGTACCAGTAAGGTACCAGTGCGACCTTCACTCAGTGGTGCCGCCATCATTCGTGTGATGATGGGACGAGGATTACGGGACGCTGATGATGGGACGCTGATGATGGGACGCGTGGGTACAAGATTGTGGGTACAGGATGGGCATCGACGTGGCACTCGCTGATTGGCTGAAGGACCTTCTATCCAGTTAGGAATCCAGTAGAGTGTATCCAGCAGGAATATCCAGTAGGCTTCGAGGCAGCAAGTAGCTTGCGAACTAAGGCCCTAAATCAATCACTTTGCATTCTGACATCTAGTGCTCAAACGACCTTCCTTTTGCTACGCGTTCATGATGAACGGCGGGTGCATCAGCTGGAGAAGCAAGAAGCAGCGGACGGTGGCGCTGTCATCTACAGAGGCAGAGTACATGGCGCTGTCGGAGGCAACACAAGAAGCGGTGTGGCTCAAGGTGTTCATGTGCGAGCTCGGCGAAATGGCAATCGATGAAGCGGTCAAGATCTACGAGGACAACCAAGGCTCCATCGCGTTGGCCAAGAACCCCGAGTTCCACAAGCGCACCAAGCACATCGACATTCGCTACCACTTCGTGCGCGAGAAGGTGGAAGACGGTCAGGTGGTGTTGGAGTACTGCTCAACGAAGGACATGCTGGCTGATCTCATGACGAAGCCAATCCCTGCGACGCAGTTTGGCGTGCTCCGGAGCAAGCTTGGTATCGAAGGACCCAAGGCTGCCGAGTCGAGTGGGGGTGTTGTCAAGAAGTCGCCTCGACCAGCTGCGGTGTACCAGTAAGGTACCAGTGCGACCTTCACTCAGTGGTGCCGCCATCATTCGTGTGATGATGGGACGAGGATTACGGGACGCTGATGATGGGACGCTGATGATGGGACGCGTGGGTACAAGATTGTGGGTACAGGATGGGCATCGACGTGGCACTCGCTGATTGGCTGAAGGACCTTCTATCCAGTTAGGAATCCAGTAGAGTGTATCCAGCAGGAATATCCAGTAGGCTTCGAGGCAGCAAGTAGCTTGCGAACTAAGGCCCTAAATCAATCACTTTGCATTCTGACATCTAGTGCTCAAACGACCTTCCTTTTGCTACGCGTTCATGATGAACGGCGGGTGCATCAGCTGGAGAAGCAAGAAGCAGCGGACGGTGGCGCTGTCATCTACAGAGGCAGAGTACATGGCGCTGTCGGAGGCAACACAAGAAGCGGTGTGGCTCAAGGTGTTCATGTGCGAGCTCGGCGAAATGGCAATCGATGAAGCGGTCAAGATCTACGAGGACAACCAAGGCTCCATCGCGTTGGCCAAGAACCCCGAGTTCCACAAGCGCACCAAGCACATCGACATTCGCTACCACTTCGTGCGCGAGAAGGTGGAAGACGGTCAGGTGGTGTTGGAGTACTGCTCAACGAAGGACATGCTGGCTGATCTCATGACGAAGCCAATCCCTGCGACGCAGTTTGGCGTGCTCCGGAGCAAGCTTGGTATCGAAGGACCCAAGGCTGCCGAGTCGAGTGGGGGTGTTGTCAAGAAGTGGCCTCGACCAGCTGCGGTGTACCAGTAAGGTACCAGTGCGACCTTCACTCAGTGGTGCCGCCATCATTCGTGTGATGATGGGACGAGGATTACGGGACGCTGATGATGGGACGCTGATGATGGGACGCTGATGATGGGACGCGTGGGTACAAGATTGTGGGTACAGGATGGGCATCGACGTGGCACTCGCTGATTGGCTGAAGGACCTTCTATCCAGTTAGGAATCCAGTAGAGTGTATCCAGCAGGAATATCCAGTAGGCTTCGAGGCAGCAAGTAGCTTGCGAACTAAGGCCCTAAATCAATCACTTTGCATTCTGACATCTAGTGCTCAAACGACCTTCCTTTTGCTACGCGTTCATGATGAACGGCGGGTGCATCAGCTGGAGAAGCAAGAAGCAGCGGACGGTGGCGCTGTCATCTACAGAGGCAGAGTACATGGCGCTGTCGGAGGCAACACAAGAAGCGGTGTGGCTCAAGGTGTTCATGTGCGAGCTCGGCGAAATGGCAATCGATGAAGCGGTCAAGATCTACGAGGACAACCAAGGCTCCATCGCGTTGGCCAAGAACCCCGAGTTCCACAAGCGCACCAAGCACATCGACATTCGCTACCACTTCGTGCGCGAGAAGGTGGAAGACGGTCAGGTGGTGTTGGAGTACTGCTCAACGAAGGACATGCTGGCTGATCTCATGACGAAGCCAATCCCTGCGACGCAGTTTGGCGTGCTCCGGAGCAAGCTTGGTATCGAAGGACCCAAGGCTGCCGAGTCGAGTGGGGGTGTTGTCAAGAAGTGGCCTCGACCAGCTGCGGTGTACCAGTAAGGTACCAGTGCGACCTTCACTCAGTGGTGCCGCCATCATTCGTGTGATGATGGGACGAGGATTACGGGACGCTGATGATGGGACGCTGATGATGGGACGCGTGGGTACAAGATTGTGGGTACAGGATGGGCATCGACGTGGCACTCGCTGATTGGCTGAAGGACCTTCTATCCAGTTAGGAATCCAGTAGAGTGTATCCAGCAGGAATATCCAGTAGGCTTCGAGGCAGCAAGTAGCTTGCGAACTAAGGCCCTAAATCAATCACTTTGCATTCTGACATCTAGTGCTCAAACGACCTTCCTTTTGCTACGCGTTCATGATGAACGGCGGGTGCATCAGCTGGAGGAGCAAGAAGCAGCGGGCGGTGGCGCTGTCATCGACGGAGGCAGAGTACATGGCTCTATCGGAAGCGACGCAGGAGGCAGTGTGGCTCAAGGTGTTCATGTGCGAGCTCGGCGAAATGGCAATCGATGAAGCGGTCAAGATCTACGAGGACAACCAAGGCTCCATCGCGTTGGCCAAGAACCCCGAGTTCCACAAGCGCACCAAGCACATCGACATTCGCTACCACTTCGTGCGCGAGAAGGTGGAAGACGGTCAGGTGGTGTTGGAGTACTGCTCAACGAAGGACATGCTGGCTGATCTCATGACGAAGCCAATCCCTGCGACGCAGTTTGGCGTGCTCCGGAGCAAGCTTGGTATCGAAGGACCCAAGGCTGCCGAGTCGAGTGGGGGTGTTGTCAAGAAGTCGCCTCGACCAGCTGCGGTGTACCAGTAAGGTACCAGTGCGACCTTCACTCAGTGGTGCCGCCATCATTCGTGTGATGATGGGACGAGGATTACGGGACGCTGATGATGGGACGCTGATGATGGGACGCGTGGGTACAAGATTGTGGGTACAGGATGGGCATCGACGTGGCACTCGCTGATTGGCTGAAGGACCTTCTATCCAGTTAGGAATCCAGTGGAGTGTATCCAGCAGGGATATCCAGTAGGCTTCGAGGCAGCAAGTAGCTTGCGAACTAAGGCCCTAAATCAATCACTTTGCATTCTGACATCTAGTGCTCAAACGACCTTCCTTTTGGTTATGAGCCCAAGCCCCGCATTCTCTGCCCAAGACTCCGACTACGCCTTCGCCATGGACGCCGCGCCGACCACGACCGCCCGCATCAACAAGTTCGACGGAACCAACTTCCACACGTGGAAGTTCAAGATGCAGATGGTGCTCGAGGAGCGCGATCTGTGGGAGGTGACAAGTGGAGAGATCAAGCTGGAGCACTGCGCGACCACGTTGGACCAGACGGCCTTCAAGAGGAAGTCTCGCAAGGCGCTGGCGATCGTCTGTCTCGCGATGGAGGACTCGCAGTTGCCGCTGGTCCGGTCGGCCAAGGATGCTCATGATGCATGGTCAAGGCTGGAAGGACACTTCGAGAAGAAGAGTTTGGCCAACAAGCTCTTCCTTCGTCGACGTTTCTTCACGACCATGATGGACGAAGGTGATGATGTGCTGGAGCACATCAACAAGCTCAAGACGCTGGCGGAGCAGCTCGACGCGGTGGGCGCTCCGGTCAGCGAGGACGACTTGGTGATCACGCTTCTGGGCAGTCTGAGCGAGTCGTACCAGTTCCTCATCACGGCGTTGGAGTCGAGGGTCGACTCGCTGACGTGGGAACTCGTGACGTCTCGGCTGCTGCACGAGGACATGAAGCGCAAGGAGCAAGGTGGCGGCGTCGACGGAGCCGCGCACGGTCAAGGCCAAGCGTTCATGACAAGCGACAACGGCAAGCGCAAGGGACGGCAGGCGACCGCCAACAAGGCCAGCGCCTGCCACTACTGTGGGGAGCAAGGACATTGGATCGCCAAGTGTCCTGTGCGAATCCGCGAGAACGCGGAGCGGCAGAGGCCGCAGCGAGCGAACGTCGCGCAGAGTGAGGACGACTCTGGCGACTTCCTCTTCTCGGTTGGTGGTGGGAGCAACACCACCAAGTCGAATGAGGTGTGGCTGGTCGACTCGGGTGCGACGCAGCACATGACCAGTTCCAAGAAGTTCATGCGGAACTACAAGAAGATCTCGCCGGTGGACGTGCATCTCGCGGACGACGGTGTGGTGCAAGCGATCGGGAGAGGCGACATCGTGATGAAGATGCAGACCCCGCGCGGTGTCAAGAAGGGTGTGCTCACGAATGTATGGCACATCCCCAAGTTGTCGCGCAACCTGTTCTCCGTCGGCAGATTCACCAAGGACGTCGGGCCTGTGACGTTCGAGAGCGACGGGTGCTTCACGGAGACGAAGGGTGTCAAGTGGAAGCTCGGCGCTCGCGAAGGCAAAGGGCTGTTCAAGCTCTGCATGACTCCGATCATGCCTGACGAGGCCAATGTGTCGAGTCCGAAGGATCGCAAAGGGGACACCACGTCGTACCTCTGGCACCTTCGACTCGGTCACATCGGCCATGGCGGTCTAGACGCCATCGTCAAGAAGGGCTACGGCACCGGCATCGACGTCAAGTCGGTGAAGCAGTGGGAGTTGTGTGATGGGTGTGCACTCGGCAAACAAACGCGAGTGAGCTACATGGCCAAGTCACCAAACCGTGCCAAGAAGCTGTTGGAAGTCATCCACAGTGATGTCTGTGGACCCATGCAGACACCCACATTCAGTGGCAAGAAGTACTTCGTCACGTTCATCGACGAGTACTCGCACTTTTGTGTGGTGTACTTGCTGAGGAACAAGTCGGAGGTGGCTACCAAGTTCGCTGAGTTCGTCGCGTTCGCCGAGACCCAGACCGGCAAGCGCGTGAAAACGCTCCGCAGCGACAACGGCGGAGAGTACACTTCGCGTGAGATGGCCAAGTTCTGTGCGGACCGTGGTATCGTGCAGAAGTTCACGCCGCCGTACACGCCACAGCTGAATGGAGTGGCGGAACGGATGAACCGGACGTTGGTGGAGTGTGCGCGCTGCATGTTGGAGCATGCCGGGTTGTCGAAGAGTTACTGGGGTGAAGCGGTGGTGACAGCCACGTTCCTCCGGAACCGGTGTCCGACGCGTGCCATCAGCCACGACAAGTCGCCGCACCAAGTTTGGACGGGAAAGAAACCGCTCTTGGCGAACCTCAAGGTGTTCGGATGCCACGCGTTCGTGCATGTGCCGAAGGAGAAGCGGTCCAAGTTCGACGCTCGGTCGGTGCGTTGTAGGTTTCTGGGCTACTCGGAGCACGAGAAAGCATATCGGTTCGAAGAGATCAAGAGTGGTCGCGTGCTGGTGAGCCGCGATGCGCAGTTCATGGAAGACGTCTTCGACGGTGGGAGACGCAAATATGCTACGAAGGAGGTGGTGATTGGTCTTCCAGATGAAGATGATGAAGATGCCACGGATGAAGAGACTCCGTCCGAATCGGACGAGGACGGAGATGAAGAGGAGGCTGCGCGGGACCAAGACTTCGAACCCGGCAGCAAGCGACACCCGCGGACGCAGTCGCTGGAGGAAGCCGTGGAGGTGCCGAGGGCCAAGAGGTATGCGCCGCAGAGTGGACGCTCGACGCTGGATGAGATGTCTGCGGCGGCCCAAGAGAGTCAAGACTTTGAGGCTGCGTACGTCGTGGATTCAGTGGGAGAAATGCCGACCACGTTCAAGTCGGCGATGGAATCCAGCGACGCAGCCAAGTGGAAGGAAGCGTGCGACTCGGAGATGGCGTCTCTTCGCAAGAACGAGACGTGGGAAGTGGTGCCGTTGCCGAAGGGACGCAAGGCGATCGGCTGCAGATGGGTGTTTCGAGTGAAGGAGAACCAGGCTGGAGAGATCGAGCGGTTCAAGGCGCGACTGGTGGCCAAGGGGTTTTCGCAGAAGTACGGCATCGACTACGACGAGACCTTCGCGCCGGTGGCCAAGTTCACGTCCATCAGGATCTTGCTCAGTCTGGCTGCCAAGTACAATCTCACGGTACACCAGATGGATGTCAAGACGGCGTTCCTCAACGGCGAGCTGGACGAAGATATCTACATGGCTCAGCCGGACGGGTTCGTCGACGATGTTCACCCGGACTTCGTGTGCAGGCTCAAGCGGTCGCTATATGGACTGAAGCAGTCGCCACGTATGTGGAACAAGACCATCGACGAGTTCATGCTCAAGCAGGGGTTCAAGAAGTGCGAGTCCGACCACTGCATCTACTTGAAGCGAGACGGCCAAGACATGATCTTCGTGGCGCTCTATGTGGACGACCTGATCCTCGCCAGCAACAGCCACAAGATGATCAAGGACACCAAGCAGGCCCTCAGTGACCGATTCGAGATGACGGACATGGGCCAGCTCAAGTACTTCCTTGGGATGGAGATCGAGCAAGATACGACGGCTGGGAAGGTGTCAGTGCGGCAGACCAAGTTCGCCAACGACATTCTCGAGAAGTTCAAGATGGAGAAGAGCAACCCGGTCAAGACGCCGCAAGACCCAGGTCTCAAGCTGACCAAGGCCATGTGCGAAGGAGGTTGCAAGCACGAAGAAACCATGGCGAACGTGCCGTACCGCAACGCTGTGGGATGCCTCATGTATCTCATGGTAGGCACACGTCCAGACCTCGCAGCGGCAGTGGGGGTCCTGAGCCAGTTTGCTGCGGACCCATGCCCGACGCACTGGCAAGCGCTCAAGAGGGTGTTCCGCTACATCCAAGGCACGAAGACGCATGGCATCGAGTTTCAAGCGGACTGCGATGGCGGGCTTGAAGGCTATTCGGATGCGGACTGGGCCGGAGACACCGAGTCAAGAAGAAGCACAAGCGGCTACGCGTTCATGATGAACGGCGGGTGCATCAGCTGGAGAAGCAAGAAGCAGCGGACGGTGGCGCTGTCATCTACAGAGGCGGAGTACATGGCGCTGTCGGAGGCAACACAAGAAGCGGTGTGGCTCAAGGTGTTCATGTGCGAGCTCGGCGAGATGGCAAGCGATGAAGCGATCAAGATCTACGAAGACAACCAAGGCTCCATCGCGTTGGCCAAGAACCCCGAGTTCCACAAGCGCACCAAGCACATCGACATTCGCTACCACTTCGTGCGCGAGAAGGTGGAAGACGGTCAAGTGGTGTTGGAGTACTGCTCGACGAAGGACATGCTGGCGGACTTGATGACCAAGCCCATCACTGCTGTGCAGTTTGAAGTTCTTCGGAGCAAGCTCGGAATCCAAGGCCCCGGCGTCGAGTCGAGTAGGGGTGTTGTCAAGAAGGCGCCTCGACCAGCTGCGGTGTACCAGTAAGGTACCGGTGCGACCTTCACTCAGTGGTGCCGCCATCATTCGTGTGATGATGGGACGAGGATTACGGGACGCTGATGATGGGACGCTGATGATGGGACGCGTGGGTACAAGATTGTGGGTACAGGATGGGCATCGACGTGGCACTCGCTGATTGGCTGAAGGACCTTCTATCCAGTTAGGAATCCAGTAGAGTGTATCCAGCAGGGATATCCAGTAGGCTTCGAGGCAGCAAGTAGCTTGTGAACTAAGGCCCTAAATCAATCACTTTGCATTCTGACATCTAGTGCTCAAACGACCTTCCTTTTGGTTATGAGCCCAAGCCCCGCATTCTCTGCCCAAGACTCCGACTACGCCTTCGCCATGGACGCCGCGCCGACCACGACCGCCCGCATCAACAAGTTCGACGGAACCAACTTCCACACGTGGAAGTTCAAGATGCAGATGGTGCTCGAGGAGCGCGATCTGTGGGAGGTGACAAGTGGAGAGATCAAGCTGGAGCACTGCGCGACCACGTTGGACCAGACGGCCTTCAAGAGGAAGTCTCGCAAGGCGCTGGCGATCGTCTGTCTCGCGATGGAGGACTCGCAGTTGCCGCTGGTCCGGTCGGCCAAGGATGCTCATGATGCATGGTCAAGGCTGGAAGGACACTTCGAGAAGAAGAGTTTGGCCAACAAGCTCTTCCTTCGTCGACGTTTCTTCACGACCATGATGGACGAAGGTGATGATGTGCTGGAGCACATCAACAAGCTCAAGACGCTGGCGGAGCAGCTCGACGCGGTGGGCGCTCCGGTCAGCGAGGACGACTTGGTGATCACGCTTCTGGGCAGTCTGAGCGAGTCGTACCAGTTCCTCATCACGGCGTTGGAGTCGAGGGTCGACTCGCTGACGTGGGAACTCGTGACGTCTCGGCTGCTGCACGAGGACATGAAGCGCAAGGAGCAAGGTGGCGGTGCGGACGGAGCCGCGCACGGTCAAGCGTTCATGACGAGAGACAATAAGCGCAAGGGACGACCGGTGAAGAAGGCCGGTGCGTGCCACAACTGCGGCAAACAAGGACATTGGATTGCCGAGTGTCCCTCGCGAGTCCAAGACAACTACGACCGGCAGCGGTCGCAGCGTGCGAACGTCGCGCAGGACGAAGAAGATTCTGGCGACTACCTCTTCTCGGTTGGTGACGGGGTCGCCAAGTCGAGTGAAGTGTGGTTGGTCGACTCGGGTGCGACGCAGCACATGACGTACTCGAAAGAGTACATGAAGAACTACAAGAAGATGGCTCCGGTGGACGTGCACCTCGCGGACGACGGTGTGGTTCAAGCGGTGGGGACGGGCGACATTGTCATGTCCATGAAGACTCCACGCGGAATGAAGAAGGGTGTGCTCACCGGTGTGTGGCACATTCCCAAGTTGTCGCGCAACCTGTTCTCCGTCGGCAGATTCACCAAGGACGTCGGGCCTGTGACGTTCGAGAGCGACGGGTGCTTCACGGAGACGAAGGGTGTCAAGTGGAAGCTCGGCGCTCGCGAAGGCAAAGGGCTGTTCAAGCTGAGCATGACACCGGTGGTGCCTGACGAGGTCAATGCGGCAAGCTCGAAGGATCGCAAAGGGGACACCACGTCGTACCTCTGGCACCTTCGACTTGGTCACATTGGCCATGGCGGTCTAGACGCCATCGTCAAGAAGGGCTACGGCACCGGCATCGACATGACGTCGGTGAAGCAGTGGGAGTTGTGTGATGGGTGTGCACTCGGCAAGCAAACGCGAGTGAGCTACATGGCCAAGTCACCAAACCGTGCCAAGAAGCTGTTGGAAGTCATCCACAGTGATGTCTGTGGACCCATGCAGACACCCACATTCAGTGGCAAGAAGTACTTCGTCACGTTCATCGACGAGTACTCGCACTTTTGTGTGGTGTACTTGCTGCGGAACAAGTCGGAGGTGGCTGCCAAGTTCGCTGAGTTCGTTGCGTTCGCCGAGACCCAGACCGGCAAGCGCGTGAAGACGCTCCGCAGCGACAACGGCGGAGAGTACACTTCGCGTGAGATGGCCAAGTTCTGTGCGGACCGTGGTATCGTGCAGAAGTTCACGCCGCCGTACACGCCTCAGCTGAATGGAGTGGCCGAGCGGATGAACCGGACGTTGGTGGAGTGTGCGCGCTGCATGTTGGAGCATGCCGGGTTGTCGAAGAGTTACTGGGGTGAAGCGGTGGTGACAGCCACGTTCCTCCGGAACCGGTGTCCGACACGCGCCATCAGCCATGACAAGTCGCCGTACCAAGTCTGGACAGGCAAGAAACCGCTCTTGGCGAACCTCAAGGTGTTCGGATGCCACGCGTTCGTGCATGTGCCGAAGGAGAAGCGGTCCAAGTTCGACGCTCGGTCGGTGCGTTGTAGGTTTCTGGGCTACTCGGAGCACGAGAAAGCATATCGGTTCGAAGAGATCAAGAGTGGTCGCGTGCTGGTGAGCCGCGACGCACAGTTCATGGAAGACGTCTTCGACGGTGGGAGACGCGAGTGCGGTCAAGAAGACATGGTCGTGGAACTTCGGGATGAAGATGCCACGGACCAAGAAGCATCGTCCGGTCCGGACGAAGACGAAGACGAAAATGAAGAAGAGGCTGCGCGGGATGAAGACTTTGAGCCTGGCAGCAAGCGACACCCGCGGACGCAGTCGTTGGAGGAAGCGGTGGAGATCCCAAGACCCAAGCGGTTCGCGACGCACCAGACTCTCGAGGAGATGTCGGCGGTCGCAAGAGAAGAAGAAGGCTTCGAGGCGGCCTACGTCGTGGATTCAGTGGGAGAAATGCCGACCACGTTCAAGTCGGCGATGGAATCCAGCAACGCAGCCAAGTGGAAGGAAGCGTGCGACTCGGAGCATGAGTCGCTGCGCAAGAACGAGACGTGGGACGTGGTGCCACTGCCGAAGGGACGCAAGGCGATCGGCTGCAGATGGGTGTTTCGAGTGAAGGAAAACCAAGCCGGAGAGGTCGAGCGGTTCAAGGCGCGTCTGGTGGCCAAGGGGTTTTCGCAGAAGTACGGCGTCGACTACGACGAGACCTTCGCGCCAGTGGCCAAGTTCACGTCCATCAGGATCTTGCTCAGTCTGGCTGCCAAGTACGATCTCAAGCTGCACCAGATGAACGTGAAGACCGCATTCCTGAACGGCGTCCTGGATGAAGATATCTACATGGCGCAGCCAGACGGATACGTTGACGAAGGCCACCCCGACTACGTGTGCAAGCTCAAGCGGTCACTCTACGGACTCAAGCAGTCGCCGCGCATGTGGAACCAAACCATCGACGAGTTCATGCTGAAGATGGGGTTCAAGAAGTGCGAGTCGGATCACTGCGTCTACATCAAGAGGAACGACCAAGACATGATCTTCGTGGTGCTGTACGTCGATGATCTCATCCTCGCAAGCAGCAACGACAAGCTGCTGGAATCGACCAAGAAGGCACTCAGCAAGCGGTTCGAGATGACGGACCTCGGCGAGCTCGAGTACTTCCTCGGCATGGAGATCAAGAGCGACGTGGACTCCGGCAAGGTGACGGTGCGGCAGACCAAGTTCCTCAAGAGTATCCTGACCAAGTTCGGCATGCAAGACAGCAAGCCTGTGAAGACACCTCAAGACCCGGGACTCAAGTTGACCAAGAGCATGTGCGAAGGTGGCTGCAAGCATGAAGACACGATGAAGAACGTGCCGTATCGGAGTGCCGTCGGCGGACTGATGTACCTGATGGTGGCGACGCGTCCGGACCTGGCTGCTGCAGTGGGCTCCCTCAGTCAGTTCTGTGCTGACCCGTGTCCGACGCATTGGCAAGCTCTCAAGCGTGTGTTTCGGTACCTCCAAGCGACGCCTACGCACGGACTCGAGTTCTCAAGAGACGGTGGTGACGGCGCGTTATGCGGGTATTCGGATGCGGACTGGGCCGGCGACATCGAGTCGAGAAGGAGTACAAGCGGCTACGCGTTCATGATGAACGGCGGGTGCATCAGCTGGAGGAGCAAGAAGCAGCGGACGGTGGCGCTGTCATCGACGGAGGCAGAGTACATGGCTCTATCGGAAGCGACGCAGGAGGCAGTGTGGCTCAAGGTGTTCATGTGCGAGCTCGGCGAAATGGCAATCGATGAAGCGGTCAAGATCTACGAAGACAACCAAGGCTCCATCGCGTTGGCCAAGAACCCCGAGTTCCACAAGCGCACCAAGCACATCGACATTCGCTACCACTTCGTGCGCGAGAAGGTGGAAGACGGTCAGGTGGTGTTGGAGTACTGCTCAACGAAGGACATGCTGGCTGATCTCATGACGAAGCCAATCCCTGCGACGCAGTTTGGCGTGCTCCGGAGCAAGCTTGGTATCGAAGGACCCAAGGCTGCCGAGTCGAGTGGGGGTGTTGTCAAGAAGTCGCCTCGACCAGCTGCGGTGTACCAGTAAGGTACCAGTGCGACCTTCACTCAGTGGTGCCGCCATCATTCGTGTGATGATGGGACGAGGATTACGGGACGCTGATGATGGGACGCTGATGATGGGACGCGTGGGTACAAGATTGTGGGTACAGGATGGGCATCGACGTGGCACTCGCTGATTGGCTGAAGGACCTTCTATCCAGTTAGGAATCCAGTAGAGTGTATCCAGCAGGAATATCCAGTAGGCTTCGAGGCAGCAAGTAGCTTGCGAACTAAGGCCCTAAATCAATCACTTTGCATTCTGACATCTAGTGCTCAAACGACCTTCCTTTTGCTACGCGTTCATGATGAACGGCGGGTGCATCAGCTGGAGAAGCAAGAAGCAGCGGACGGTGGCGCTGTCATCTACAGAGGCAGAGTACATGGCGCTGTCGGAGGCAACACAAGAAGCGGTGTGGCTCAAGGTGTTCATGTGCGAGCTCGGCGAAATGACAATCGATGAAGCGGTCAAGATCTACGAGGACAACCAAGGCTCCATCGCGTTGGCCAAGAACCCCGAGTTCCACAAGCGCACCAAGCACATCGACATTCGCTACCACTTCGTGCGCGAGAAGGTGGAAGACGGTCAAGTGGTGTTGGAGTACTGCTCAACGAAGGACATGCTGGCGGACTTGATGACCAAGCCCATCACTGCTGTGCAGTTTGAAGTTCTTCGGAGCAAGCTCGGAATCCAAGGCCCCGGCGTCGAGTCGAGTGGGGGTGTTGTCAAGAAGGCGCCTCGACCAGCTGCGGTGTACCAGTAAGGTACCGGTGCGACCTTCACTCAGTGGTGCCGCCATCATTCGTGTGATGATGGGACGAGGATTACGGGACGCTGATGATGGGACGCTGATGATGGGACGCGTGGGTACAAGATTGTGGGTACAGGATGGGCATCGACGTGGCACTCGCTGATTGGCTGAAGGACCTTCTATCCAGTTAGGAATCCAGTGGAGTGTATCCAGCAGGGATATCCAGTAGGCTTCGAGGCAGCAAGTAGCTTGTGAACTAAGGCCCTAAATCAATCACTTTGCATTCTGACATCTAGTGCTCAAACGACCTTTCTTTTGGTTATGAGCCCAAGCCCCGCATTCTCTGCCCAAGACTCCGACTACGCCTTCGCCATGGACGCCACGCCGACCACGACCGCACGCATCAACAAGTTCGACGGAACCAACTTCCACACGTGGAAGTTCAAGATGCAGATGGTGCTGGAAGAGCGCGAACTGTGGGAGGTGACGAGTGGGGAGATCAAGCTGGAGCACTGCCACGCCGCAGCGGATCAAGCGCTCTTCAAGAAGAAGTCGCGCAAGGCGCTGGCGATCGTCTGTCTCGCGATGGAGGACTCGCAGTTGCCGCTGGTCCGGTCGGCCAAGGATGCTCACGATGCATGGTCAAGGCTGGAAGGACACTTCGAGAAGAAGAGTTTGGCCAACAAGCTCTTCCTTCGTCGACGTTTCTTCACGACCATGATGGACGAAGGTGATGATGTGCTGGAGCACATCAACAAGCTCAAGACGCTGGCGGAGCAGCTCGACGCGGTGGGCGCTCCGGTCAGCGAGGACGACTTGGTCATCACGCTTCTGGGCAGTCTCAGCGAGTCGTACCAGTTCCTCATCACGGCGTTGGAGTCGAGGGTCGACTCGCTGACGTGGGAACTCGTGACGTCTCGGCTGCTGCATGAGGACATGAAGCGCAAGGAGCAAGGTGGCGGTGCGGACGGAGCCGCGCACGGTCAAGCGTTCATGACGAGAGACAATAAGCGCAAGGGACGACCGGTGAAGAAGGCCGGTGCGTGCCACAACTGCGGCAAACAAGGACATTGGATTGCCGAGTGTCCCTCGCGAGTCCAAGACAACTACGACCGGCAGCGGTCGCAGCGTGCGAACGTCGCGCAGGACGAAGAAGATTCTGGCGACTACCTCTTCTCGGTTGGTGACGGGGTCGCCAAGTCGAGTGAAGTGTGGTTGGTCGACTCGGGTGCGACGCAGCACATGACGTACTCGAAAGAGTACATGAAGAACTACAAGAAGATGGCTCCGGTGGACGTGCACCTCGCGGACGACGGTGTGGTTCAAGCGGTGGGGACGGGCGACATTGTCATGTCCATGAAGACTCCACGCGGAATGAAGAAGGGTGTGCTCACCGGTGTGTGGCACATTCCCAAGTTGTCGCGCAACCTGTTCTCCGTCGGCAGATTCACCAAGGACGTCGGGCCTGTGACGTTCGAGAGCGACGGGTGCTTCACGGAGACGAAGGGTGTCAAGTGGAAGCTCGGCGCTCGCGAAGGCAAAGGGCTGTTCAAGCTGAGCATGACACCGGTGGTGCCTGACGAGGTCAATGCGGCAAGCTCGAAGGATCGCAAAGGGGACACCACGTCGTACCTCTGGCACCTTCGACTTGGTCACATTGGCCATGGCGGTCTAGACGCCATCGTCAAGAAGGGCTACGGCACCGGCATCGACATGACGTCGGTGAAGCAGTGGGAGTTGTGTGATGGGTGTGCACTCGGCAAGCAAACGCGAGTGAGCTACATGGCCAAGTCACCAAACCGTGCCAAGAAGCTGTTGGAAGTCATCCACAGTGATGTCTGTGGACCCATGCAGACACCCACATTCAGTGGCAAGAAGTACTTCGTCACGTTCATCGACGAGTACTCGCACTTTTGTGTGGTGTACTTGCTGCGGAACAAGTCGGAGGTGGCTACCAAGTTCGCCGATTTCGTCGCGTTCGCCGAGACCCAGACCGGCAAGCGCGTGAAGACGCTCCGCAGCGACAACGGCGGAGAGTACACTTCGCGTGAGATGGCCAAGTTCTGTGCGGACCGTGGTATCGTGCAGAAGTTCACGCCGCCGTACACGCCACAGCTGAACGGAGTGGGGGAACGGATGAACCGGACGTTGGTGGAGTGTGCGCGCTGCATGTTGGAGCATGCCGGGTTGTCGAAGAGTTACTGGGGTGAAGCGGTGGTGACAGCCACGTTCCTCCGGAACCGGTGTCCGACACGCGCCATCAGCCATGACAAGTCGCCGTACCAAGTCTGGACAGGCAAGAAACCGCTCTTGGCGAACCTCAAGGTGTTCGGATGCCACGCGTTCGTGCATGTGCCGAAGGAGAAGCGGTCGAAGTTCGACGCTCGGTCGGTGCGTTGTAGGTTTCTGGGCTACTCGGAGCACGAGAAAGCATATCGGTTCGAAGAGATCAAGAGTGGTCGCGTGCTGGTGAGCCGCGATGCGCAGTTCATGGAAGACGTCTTCGACGGTGGGAGACGCGAGTGCGGTCAAGAAGACATGGTCGTGGAACTTCGGGATGAAGATGCCACGGACCAAGAAGCATCGTCCGTATTGAGGGTAACCGGTTATGCCTGTACCAGGTTACGGTGAACCTGTCCAATCCGATCACACGATGTTTACGGTACGTTGATTACGCTACCGGTGATTAGACGAGTAGGATGATTGGACGAGTGCGGAGTGATGGTGATTGGATGCACCAAATGATTGGATGCAGTGCTGCGTGTCTATGAGGATAGCTAGGCAGTGCAGACAAAGTAAGCTCCGATAAATCAATCACTTTCGAATCTCCCTTCTTCCCCTCAAGTGGTCAAGTGTCCTCGCTCCGGTCAAGCTCCGAGTGGTGACTCTCCCCCTCCCTTCTCTTCGTCCAAGATCCGTGACCTTTATCATGAAGCGATCAAGATCTACGAGGACAACCAAGGCTCCATCGCGTTGGCCAAGAACCCCGAGTTCCACAAGCGCACCAAGCACATCGACATTCGCTACCACTTCGTGCGCGAGAAGGTGGAAGACGGTCAAGTGGTGTTGGAGTACTGCTCAACGAAGGACATGCTGGCGGACTTGATGACCAAGCCCATCACTGCTGTGCAGTTTGAAGTTCTTCGGAGCAAGCTCGGAATCCAAGGCCCCGGCGTCGAGTCGAGTGGGGGTGTTGTCAAGAAGGCGCCTCGACCAGCTGCGGTGTACCAGTAAGGTACCGGTGCGACCTTCACTCAGTGGTGCCGCCATCATTCGTGTGATGATGGGACGAGGATTACGGGACGCTGATGATGGGACGCTGATGATGGGACGCGTGGGTACAAGATTGTGGGTACAGGATGGGCATCGACGTGGCACTCGCTGATTGGCTGAAGGACCTTCTATCCAGTTAGGAATCCAGTAGAGTGTATCCAGCAGGAATATCCAGTAGGCTTCGAGGCAGCAAGTAGCTTGTGAACTAAGGCCCTAAATCAATCACTTTGCATTCTGACATCTAGTGCTCAAACGACCTTTCTTTTGGTTATGAGCCCAAGCCCCGCATTCTCTGCCCAAGATCCCGACTACGCCTTCGCCATGGACGCCACGCCGACCGCCACCGCCCGCATCAACAAGTTCGACGGAACCAACTTCCACACGTGGAAGTTCAAGATGCAGATGGTGCTGGAAGAGCGCGAACTGTGGGAGGTGACGAGTGGGGAAATCAAGCTGGAGCACTGCCACGCCGCAGCGGATCAAGCGCTCTTCAAGAAGAAGTCGCGCAAGGCGTTGGCGATCGTCTGTCTCGCGATGGAGGACTCGCAGTTGCCGCTGGTGCGTTCGGCCAAGGATGCTCACGATGCATGGTCAAGACTGGAAGGACACTTCGAGAAGAAGAGCTTGGCCAACAAGCTCTTTCTTCGTCGACGTTTCTTCACGACCATGATGGACGAAGGTGATGATGTGCTGGAGCACATCAACAAGCTCAAGACGCTGGCGGAGCAGCTCGACGCGGTGGGCGCTCCGGTCAGCGAGGACGACTTGGTCATCACGCTTCTGGGCAGTCTCAGCGAGTCGTACCAGTTCCTCATCACGGCGTTGGAGTCGAGGGTCGACTCGCTGACGTGGGAACTCGTGACGTCTCGGCTGCTGCATGAGGACATGAAGCGCAAGGAGCAAGGTGGCGGTGCGGACGGAGCCGCGCACGGTCAAGCGTTCATGACGAGAGACAATAAGCGCAAGGGACGACCGGTGAAGAAGGCCGGTGCGTGCCACAACTGCGGCAAACAAGGACATTGGATTGCCGAGTGTCCCTCGCGAGTCCAAGACAACTACGACCGGCAGCGGTCGCAGCGTGCGAACGTCGCGCAGGACGAAGAAGATTCTGGCGACTACCTCTTCTCGGTTGGTGACGGGGTCGCCAAGTCGAGTGAAGTGTGGTTGGTCGACTCGGGTGCGACGCAGCACATGACGTACTCGAAAGAGTACATGAAGAACTACAAGAAGATGGCTCCGGTGGACGTGCACCTCGCGGACGACGGTGTGGTTCAAGCGGTGGGGACGGGCGACATTGTCATGTCCATGAAGACCCCACGCGGAATGAAGAAGGGTGTGCTCACCGGTGTGTGGCACATTCCCAAGTTGTCGCGCAACCTATTCTCGGTCGGGCGCTTCACCAAGGACGTTGGTCCCGTGACGTTCGAGAGCAACGGGTGCTTCGCGGAGACGAAGAGCATCAAGTGGCAGCTCGGTGCGCGTATGGGCAAGGGTCTGTTCAAGCTCTGCATGGCTCCGATCATGCCTGACGAGGCCAATGTGTCGAGTCCGAAGGATCGCAAAGGGGACACCACGTCGTACCTCTGGCACCTTCGACTCGGTCACATCGGCCATGGCGGTCTAGACGCCATCGTCAAGAAGGGCTACGGCACCGGCATCGACATGACGTCGGTGAAGCAGTGGGAGTTGTGTGATGGGTGTGCACTCGGCAAGCAAACGCGAGTGAGCTACATGAAGTCGTCTCCAAACCGTGCGAAGCAAGTGCTGGAAGTCATCCACAGCGATGTGTGCGGCCCCATGCAGACGTCTACGTTTGGTGGCAAGAAGTACTTCGTCACGTTCATCGACGAGTACTCGCACTTTTGTGTGGTGTACTTGCTGAGGAACAAGTCGGAGGTGGCTACCAAGTTCGCCGATTTCGTCGCGTTCGCCGAGACCCAGACCGGCAAGCGCGTGAAGACGCTCCGCAGCGACAACGGCGGAGAGTACACTTCGCGTGAGATGGCCAAGTTCTGTGCGGACCGTGGTATCGTGCAGAAGTTCACGCCGCCGTACACGCCACAGCTGAACGGAGTGGCCGAGCGGATGAACCGGACGTTGGTGGAGTGTGCGCGCTGCATGTTGGAACATGCCGGACTGTCGAAGGGTTACTGGGGTGAAGCGGTGGTGACAGCCACGTTCCTCCGGAATCGCTGTCCGACACGCGCCATCAGCCACGACAAGTCCCCGCACCAAGTCTGGACAGGCAAGAAACCGCTCTTGGCGAACCTCAAGGTGTTCGGATGCCACGCGTTCGTGCATGTGCCGAAGGAGAAGCGGTCGAAGTTCGACGCTCGGTCGGTGCGTTGTAGGTTTCTGGGCTACTCGGAGCACGAGAAAGCATATCGGTTCGAAGAGATCAAGAGTGGTCGCGTGCTGGTGAGCCGCGACGCACAGTTCATGGAAGACGTCTTCGACGGTGGGAGACGCGAGTGCGGTCAAGAAGACATGGTCGTGGAACTTCGGGATGAAGATGCCACGGACCAAGAAGCATCGTCCGTATTGAGGGTAACCGGTTATGCCTGTACCAGGTTACGGTGAACCTGTCCAATCCGATCACACGATGTTTACGGTACGTTGATTACGCTACCGGTGATTAGACGAGTAGGATGATTGGACGAGTGCGGAGTGATGGTGATTGGATGCACCAAATGATTGGATGCAGTGCTGCGTGTCTATGAGGATAGCTAGGCAGTGCAGACAAAGTAAGCTCCGATAAATCAATCACTTTCGAATCTCCCTTCTTCCCCTCAAGTGGTCAAGTGTCCTCGCTCCGGTCAAGCTCCGAGTGGTGACTCTCCCCCTCCCTTCTCTTCGTCCAAGATCCGTGACCTTTATCAGGTTATGAGCCCGAGCACCATGTCTTCTGCCCAAGACGTCTCCACCAAGGTCTCCATCGACAAGTTCAACGGCGACAACTACGCGACGTGGAACCGCTACATGCGTGGCGTGTTCCTGACCAAGTCGGTGTGGCATGTCGTGAACCGTGAAACGACTCCGACCTTCGCGGACTCAAGGGCCAAGGATGACTACGTCAAGTCGAGCAACATCGCGTTCGGCCTGATGCTGCTCCACATGGACGCGGACTACCACCACGTGGTGGACAACTGTGAAGAAGCGTGGGTGGCGTGGTTGCGCCTGAAGACGCTGTACGGAGGATCGCAGAAGGCTGGTCGCATCTACCTGAAGCGACAGCTCTTCAGCATGGAGATGGCGGAAGGCGGCAACGTGTTGCATCATTGCAACGAGGTCCTCAACATCAGCGCCAAGCTCAGCAGCATCGGCGCCAAGATGGAGGACGAGGACGTGGCGATCTGCTTGTTGCGCAGTCTCCCCAAGAGCTACGAGAACGTCGTGCTGAACTTGGAGATGAGCACTGCGGAGCTGAAGACGCAAGACGTCGTGAAGGTGCTCACGAACGAGCATATCAAGCGGCAAGGCGAGAAGAAGACCGACTCGGTGAAGACTGAAGACGCGGCGAAGGCGTTCAGTGCCGAGAGAGAGTCTCGCCAGTGCAGTTACTGCGGAAAATTGGGGCACGTCATCGACAAGTGCTGGACCAAGCAGAAGGACGAGAACCGAGGTGGTCGACGCGGCGGCAATGGCCGTGGACGCGGGGCCAACAATGTCCAGTGGCGGAACGACGACTACGAATACGACTACGACCGAGTCGCGTTTGCTGTATCCCTGGAGTGCGGACTTTCGACGGGCAAGGGTATGTCCGGGATGTGGGAAAAGGAAGGTCGTTTGAGCACTAGATGTCAGAATACAAAGTAATTGATTTAGGACCTTAGTTCGCGAACTGCTTGCTGCCTCGAAGCCTACTGGATATTCCTGCTGGATACACTCTACTGGATTCCTAACTGGATAGAAGGTCCTTCAGCCAATCAGCGAGTGCCACGTCGATGCCCATCCTGTACCCACAATCTTGTACCCACGCGTCCCATCATCAGCGTCCCATCATCAGCGTCCCGTAATCCTCGTCCCATCATCACACGAATGATGGCGGCACCACTGAGTGAAGGTCCCACCGGTACCTTACTGGTACACCGCAGCTGGTCGAGGCGCCTTCTTGACAACACCCCCACTCGACTCGGCAGCCTTGGGTCCTTCGATACCAAGCTTGCTCCGGAGCACGCCAAACTGCGTCGCAGGGATTGGCTTCGTCATGAGATCAGCCAGCATGTCCTTCGTCGAGCAGTACTCCAACACCACTTGACCGTCTTCCACCTTCTCGCGCACGAAGTGGTAGCGAATGTCGATGTGCTTGGTGCGCTTGTGGAACTCGGGGTTCTTGGCCAACGCGATGGAGCCTTGGTTGTCCTCGTAGATCTTGACCGCTTCATCGCTTGCCATCTCGCCGAGCTCGCACATGAACACCTTGAGCCACACCGCTTCTTGTGTTGCCTCCGACAGCGCCATGTACTCCGCCTCCGTCGATGATAGCGCCACCGTCCGCTGCTTCTTGCTCCTCCAGCTGATGCACCCGCCGTTCATCATGAACGCGTAGCCGCTTGTGCTTCTTCTTGACTCGGTGTCTCCGGCCCAGTCCGCATCCGAATAGCCTTCAAGCCCGCCATCGCAGTCCGCTTGAAACTCGATGCCATGCGTCTTTGTGCCTTGGATGTACCTGAAGACCCTCTTGAGCGCTTGCCAGTGCGTCGGGCATGGGTCCGCAGCAAACTGGCTCAGGACCCCCACTGCCGCTGCGAGGTCTGGACGTGTGCCTACCATGAGATACATGAGGCATCCCACAGCGTTGCGGTACGGCACGTTCGCCATGGTCTCATCGTGCTTGCACCCTCCTTCACACATGTTCTTGGTCAGCTTGAGACCTGGGTCTTGCGGCGTCTTGACCGGGTTGCTCTTCTCCATCTTGAACTTCTCGAGAATGTCGTTGGCGAACTGTTGTCAAGAAGGCGCCTCGACCAGCTGCGGTGTACCAGTAAGGTACCAGTGCGACCTTCACTCAGTGGTGCCGCCATCATTCGTGTGATGATGGGACGAGGATTACGGGACGCTGATGATGGGACGCTGATGATGGGACGCGTGGGTACAAGATTGTGGGTACAGGATGGGCATCGACGTGGCACTCGCTGATTGGCTGAAGGACCTTCTATCCAGTTAGGAATCCAGTAGAGTGTATCCAGCAGGAATATCCAGTAGGCTTCGAGGCAGCAAGTAGCTTGCGAACTAAGGCCCTAAATCAATCACTTTGCATTCTGACATCTAGTGCTCAAACGACCTTCCTTTTGCTACGCGTTCATGATGAACGGCGGGTGCATCAGCTGGAGAAGCAAGAAGCAGCGGACGGTGGCGCTGTCATCTACAGAGGCAGAGTACATGGCGCTGTCGGAGGCAACACAAGAAGCGGTGTGGCTCAAGGTGTTCATGTGCGAGCTCGGCGAAATGGCAAGCGATGAAGCGGTCAAGATCTACGAGGACAACCAAGGCTCCATCGCGTTGGCCAAGAACCCCGAGTTCCACAAGCGCACCAAGCACATCGACATTCGCTACCACTTCGTGCGCGAGAAGGTGGAAGACGGTCAGGTGGTGTTGGAGTACTGCTCAACGAAGGACATGCTGGCTGATCTCATGACGAAGCCAATCCCTGCGACGCAGTTTGGCGTGCTCCGGAGCAAGCTTGGTATCGAAGGACCCAAGGCTGCCGAGTCGAGTGGGGGTGTTGTCAAGAAGGCGCCTCGACCAGCTGCGGTGTACCAGTAAGGTACCAGTGCGACCTTCACTCAGTGGTGCCGCCATCATTCGTGTGATGATGGGACGAGGATTACGGGACGCTGATGATGGGACGCTGATGATGGGACGCGTGGGTACAAGATTGTGGGTACAGGATGGGCATCGACGTGGCACTCGCTGATTGGCTGAAGGACCTTCTATCCAGTTAGGAATCCAGTAGAGTGTATCCAGCAGGAATATCCAGTAGGCTTCGAGGCAGCAAGTAGCTTGCGAACTAAGGCCCTAAATCAATCACTTTGCATTCTGACATCTAGTGCTCAAACGACCTTCCTTTTGCTACGCGTTCATGATGAACGGCGGGTGCATCAGCTGGAGAAGCAAGAAGCAGCGGACGGTGGCGCTGTCATCTACAGAGGCAGAGTACATGGCGCTGTCGGAGGCAACACAAGAAGCGGTGTGGCTCAAGGTGTTCATGTGCGAGCTCGGCGAAATGACAATCGATGAAGCGGTCAAGATCTACGAGGACAACCAAGGCTCCATCGCGTTGGCCAAGAACCCCGAGTTCCACAAGCGCACCAAGCACATCGACATTCGCTACCACTTCGTGCGCGAGAAGGTGGAAGACGGTCAGGTGGTGTTGGAGTACTGCTCAACGAAGGACATGCTGGCTGATCTCATGACGAAGCCAATCCCTGCGACGCAGTTTGGCGTGCTCCGGAGCAAGCTTGGTATCGAAGGACCCAAGGCTGCCGAGTCGAGTGGGGGTGTTGTCAAGAAGGCGCCTCGACCAGCTGCGGTGTACCAGTAAGGTACCGGTGGGACCTTCACTCAGTGGTGCCGCCATCATTCGTGTGATGATGGGACGAGGATTACGGGACGCTGATGATGGGACGAGGATTACGGGACGCTGATGATGGGACGCGTGGGTACAAGATTGTGGGTACAGGATGGGCATCGACGTGGCACTCGCTGATTGGCTGAAGGACCTTCTATCCAGTTAGGAATCCAGTAGAGTGTATCCAGCAGGAATATCCAGTAGGCTTCGAGGCAGCAAGTAGCTTGCGAACTAAGGCCCTAAATCAATCACTTTGCATTCTGACATCTAGTGCTCAAACGACCTTCCTTTTGCTACGCGTTCATGATGAACGGCGGGTGCATCAGCTGGAGAAGCAAGAAGCAGCGGACGGTGGCGCTGTCATCTACAGAGGCAGAGTACATGGCGCTGTCGGAGGCAACACAAGAAGCGGTGTGGCTCAAGGTGTTCATGTGCGAGCTCGGCGAAATGGCAATCGATGAAGCGGTCAAGATCTACGAGGACAACCAAGGCTCCATCGCGTTGGCCAAGAACCCCGAGTTCCACAAGCGCACCAAGCACATCGACATTCGCTACCACTTCGTGCGCGAGAAGGTGGAAGACGGTCAGGTGGTGTTGGAATACTGCTCAACGAAGGACATGCTGGCTGATCTCATGACGAAGCCAATCCCTGCGACGCAGTTTGGCGTGCTCCGGAGCAAGCTTGGTATCGAAGGACCCAAGGCTGCCGAGTCGAGTGGGGGTGTTGTCAAGAAGTCGCCTCGACCAGCTGCGGTGTACCAGTAAGGTACCAGTGCGACCTTCACTCAGTGGTGCCGCCATCATTCGTGTGATGATGGGACGAGGATTACGGGACGCTGATGATGGGACGCTGATGATGGGACGCGTGGGTACAAGATTGTGGGTACAGGATGGGCATCGACGTGGCACTCGCTGATTGGCTGAAGGACCTTCTATCCAGTTAGGAATTCAGTAGAGTGTATCCAGCAGGAATATCCAGTAGGCTTCGAGGCAGCAAGTAGCTTGCGAACTAAGGCCCTAAATCAATCACTTTGCATTCTGACATCTAGTGCTCAAACGACCTTCCTTTTGGTTATGAGCCCAAGCCCCGTCTTCCCTGCCCAAGACTCCGACTACGCCTTCGCCATGGACGCCGCGCCGACCACGACCGCCCGCATCAACAAGTTCGACGGAACCAACTTCCACACGTGGAAGTTCAAGATGCAGATGGTGCTGGAAGAGCGCGAACTGTGGGAGGTGACGAGTGGGGAGATCAAGCTGGAGCACTGCCACGCCGCAGCGGATCAAGCGCTCTTCAAGAAGAAGTCGCGCAAGGCGTTGGCGATCGTCTGTCTCGCGATGGAGGACTCGCAGTTGCCGCTGGTGCGTTCGGCCAAGGATGCTCACGATGCATGGTCAAGACTGGAAGGACACTTCGAGAAGAAGAGCTTGGCCAACAAGCTCTTTCTTCGTCGACGTTTCTTCACGACCATGATGGACGAAGGTGATGATGTGCTGGAGCACATCAACAAGCTCAAGACGCTGGCGGAGCAGCTCGACGCGGTGGGCGCTCCGGTCAGCGAGGACGACTTGGTCATCACGCTTCTGGGCAGTCTCAGCGAGTCGTACCAGTTCCTCATCACGGCGTTGGAGTCGAGAGCCGACTCGCTGTCGTGGGAACTCGTGACGTCTCGGCTGCTGCATGAGGACATGAAGCGCAAGGAGCAAGGTGGCGGCGTCGACGGAGCCGCGCACGGTCAAGGCCAAGCGTTCATGACAAGCGACAACGGCAAGCGCAAGGGACGGCAGGCGACCGCCAACAAGGCCAGCGCCTGCCACTACTGTGGGGAGCAAGGACATTGGATCGCCAAGTGTCCTGTGCGAATCCGCGAGAACGCGGAGCGGCAGAGGCCGCAGCGAGCGAACGTCGCGCAGAGTGAGGACGACTCTGGCGACTTCCTCTTCTCGGTTGGTGGTGGGAGCAACACCACCAAGTCGAATGAGGTGTGGCTGGTCGACTCGGGTGCGACGCAGCACATGACCAGTTCCAAGAAGTTCATGCGGAACTACAAGAAGATCTCGCCGGTGGACGTGCATCTCGCGGACGACGGTGTGGTGCAAGCGATCGGGAGAGGCGACATCGTGATGAAGATGCAGACCCCGCGCGGCGTCAAGAAGGGTGTGCTCACGAATGTGTGGCACATCCCCAAGTTGTCGCGCAACCTGTTCTCCGTCGGCAGATTCACCAAGGACGTCGGGCCTGTGACGTTCGAGAGCGACGGGTGCTTCACGGAGACGAAGGGTGTCAAGTGGAAGCTCGGCGCTCGCGAAGGCAAAGGACTGTTCAAGCTGAGCATGACACCGGTGATGCCTGACGAGGCCAATGCGGCAAGCTCGAAGGATCGCAAAGGGGACACCACGTCGTACCTCTGGCACCTTCGACTTGGTCACATTGGCCATGGCGGTCTAGACGCCATCGTCAAGAAGGGCTACGGCACCGGCATCGACATGACGTCGGTGAAGCAGTGGGAGCTGTGCGACGGATGCTCACTCGGCAAGCAAACGCGAGTGAGCTACATGAAGTCGTCTCCAAACCGTGCGAAGCAAGTGCTGGAAGTGGTTCACAGCGATGTGTGCGGCCCCATGCAGACGTCTACGTTTGGTGGCAAGCGCTACTTCGTCACGTTCATCGACGACAAGTCGCACTTTTGTGTGGTGTACTTGCTGCGGAACAAGTCGGAGGTGGCTGCCAAGTTCGCGGAGTTCGTTGCGTTGGCTGAAACGCAGACCGGCAAGCGTGTGAAAACGCTCCGGAGCGACAACGGTGGCGAGTACACTTCGCGTGAGATGGCCAAGTTCTGTGCGGACCGTGGGATCGTGCAGAAGTTCACGCCGCCGTACACGCCACAGCTGAATGGAGTGGCGGAACGGATGAACCGGACGTTGGTGGAGTGTGCGCGCTGCATGTTGGAGCATGCCGGGTTGTCGAAGAGTTACTGGGGTGAAGCGGTGGTGACAGCCACGTTCCTCCGGAACCGGTGTCCGACGCGCGCCATCAGCCACGACAAGTCGCCGCACCAAGTTTGGACGGGAAAGAAGCCACTACTGGCGAATCTCAAGGCGTTCGGGTGCCACGCGTTCGTGCATGTGCCGAAGGCGAAGCGGTCCAAGTTCGACGCCCGGTCGGTGCGTTGCCGTTTCCTGGGGTACTCGGAGCATGAGAAAGCGTATCGGTTTGAAGAGATCGAGAGCGGTCGCGTGTTGGTGAGCCGCGATGCGCAGTTCATGGAAGACGTCTTCGACGGTGGGAGACGCAAATATGCTACGAAGGAGGTGGTGATTGGTCTTCCAGATGAAGATGATGAAGATGCCACGGATGAAGAGACTCCGTCCGAATCGGACGAGGACGGAGATGAAGAGGAGGCTGCGCGGGACCAAGACTTCGAACCCGGCAGCAAGCGACACCCGCGGACGCAGTCGCTGGAGGAAGCCGTGGAGGTGCCGAGGGCCAAGAGGTATGCGCCGCAGAGTGGACGCTCGACGCTGGATGAGATGTCTGCGGCGGCCCAAGAGAGTCAAGACTTTGAGGCTGCGTACGTCGTGGATTCAGTGGGAGAAATGCCGACCACGTTCAAGTCGGCGATGGAATCCAGCGACGCAGCCAAGTGGAAGGAAGCGTGCGACTCGGAGATGGCGTCTCTTCGCAAGAACGAGACGTGGGAAGTGGTGCCGTTGCCGAAGGGACGCAAGGCGATCGGCTGCAGATGGGTGTTTCGAGTGAAGGAGAACCAGGCTGGAGAGATCGAGCGGTTCAAGGCGCGACTGGTGGCCAAGGGGTTTTCGCAGAAGTACGGCATCGACTACGACGAGACCTTCGCGCCGGTGGCCAAGTTCACGTCCATCAGGATCTTGCTCAGTCTGGCTGCCAAGTACAATCTCACGGTACACCAGATGGATGTCAAGACGGCGTTCCTCAACGGCGAGCTGGACGAAGATATCTACATGGCTCAGCCGGACGGGTTCGTCGACGATGTTCACCCGGACTTCGTGTGCAGGCTCAAGCGGTCGCTATATGGACTGAAGCAGTCGCCACGTATGTGGAACAAGACCATCGACGAGTTCATGCTCAAGCAGGGGTTCAAGAAGTGCGAGTCCGACCACTGCATCTACTTGAAGCGAGACGGCCAAGACATGATCTTCGTGGCGCTCTATGTGGACGACCTGATCCTCGCCAGCAACAGCCACAAGATGATCAAGGACACCAAGCAGGCCCTCAGTGACCGATTCGAGATGACGGACATGGGCCAGCTCAAGTACTTCCTTGGGATGGAGATCGAGCAAGATACGACGGCTGGGAAGGTGTCAGTGCGGCAGACCAAGTTCGCCAACGACATTCTCGAGAAGTTCAAGATGGAGAAGAGCAACCCGGTCAAGACGCCGCAAGACCCAGGTCTCAAGCTGACCAAGGCCATGTGCGAAGGAGGTTGCAAGCACGAAGAAACCATGGCGAACGTGCCGTACCGCAACGCTGTGGGATGCCTCATGTATCTCATGGTAGGCACACGTCCAGACCTCGCAGCGGCAGTGGGGGTCCTGAGCCAGTTTGCTGCGGACCCATGCCCGACGCACTGGCAAGCGCTCAAGAGGGTCTTCAGGTACATCCAAGGCACAAAGACGCATGGCATCGAGTTTCAAGCGGACTGCGATGGCGGGCTTGAAGGCTATTCGGATGCGGACTGGGCCGGAGACACCGAGTCAAGAAGAAGCACAAGCGGCTACGCGTTCATGATGAACGGCGGGTGCATCAGCTGGAGGAGCAAGAAGCAGCGGACGGTGGCGCTATCATCGACGGAGGCGGAGTACATGGCGCTGTCGGAGGCAACACAAGAAGCGGTGTGGCTCAAGGTGTTCATGTGCGAGCTCGGCGAGATGGCAAGCGATGAAGCGGTCAAGATCTACGAGGACAACCAAGGCTCCATCGCGTTGGCCAAGAACCCCGAGTTCCACAAGCGCACCAAGCACATCGACATTCGCTACCACTTCGTGCGCGAGAAGGTGGAAGACGGTCAAGTGGTGTTGGAGTACTGCTCGACGAAGGACATGCTGGCTGATCTCATGACGAAGCCAATCCCTGCGACGCAGTTTGGCGTGCTCCGGAGCAAGCTTGGTATCGAAGGACCCAAGGCTGCCGAGTCGAGTGGGGGTGTTGTCAAGAAGGCGCCTCGACCAGCTGCGGTGTACCAGTAAGGTACCGGTGGGACCTTCACTCAGTGGTGCCGCCATCATTCGTGTGATGATGGGACGAGGATTACGGGACGCTGATGATGGGACGAGGATTACGGGACGCTGATGATGGGACGCGTGGGTACAAGATTGTGGGTACAGGATGGGCATCGACGTGGCACTCGCTGATTGGCTGAAGGACCTTCTATCCAGTTAGGAATTCAGTAGAGTGTATCCAGCAGGAATATCCAGTAGGCTTCGAGGCAGCAAGTAGCTTGCGAACTAAGGCCCTAAATCAATCACTTTTGCATTCTGACATCTAGTGCTCAAACGACCTTCCTTTTGGTTATGAGCCCAAGCCCCGCATTCTCTGCCCAAGACTCCGACTACGCCTTCGCCATGGACGCCGCGCCGACCACGACCGCCCGCATCAACAAGTTCGACGGAACCAACTTCCACACGTGGAAGTTCAAGATGCAGATGGTGCTGGAAGAGCGCGAACTGTGGGAGGTGACGAGTGGGGAGATCAAGCTGGAGCACTGCCACGCCGCAGCGGATCAAGCGCTCTTCAAGAAGAAGTCGCGCAAGGCGCTGGCGATCGTCTGTCTCGCGATGGAGGACTCGCAGTTGCCGCTGGTGCGTTCGGCCAAGGATGCTCACGATGCATGGTCAAGACTGGAAGGACACTTCGAGAAGAAGAGCTTGGCCAACAAGCTCTTTCTTCGTCGACGTTTCTTCACGACCATGATGGACGAAGGTGATGATGTGCTGGAGCACATCAACAAGCTCAAGACGCTGGCGGAGCAGCTCGACGCGGTGGGCGCTCCGGTCAGCGAGGACGACTTGGTCATCACGCTTCTGGGCAGTCTCAGCGAGTCGTACCAGTTCCTCATCACGGCGTTGGAGTCGAGAGCCGACTCGCTGTCGTGGGAACTCGTGACGTCTCGGCTGCTGCATGAGGACATGAAGCGCAAGGAGCAAGGTGGCGGCGTCGACGGAGCCGCGCACGGTCAAGGCCAAGCGTTCATGACAAGCGACAACGGCAAGCGCAAGGGACGGCAGGCGACCGCCAACAAGGCCAGCGCCTGCCACTACTGTGGGGAGCAAGGACATTGGATCGCCAAGTGTCCTGTGCGAATCCGCGAGAACGCGGAGCGGCAGAGGCCGCAGCGAGCGAACGTCGCGCAGAGTGAGGACGACTCTGGCGACTTCCTCTTCTCGGTTGGTGGTGGGAGCAACACCACCAAGTCGAATGAGGTGTGGCTGGTCGACTCGGGTGCGACGCAGCACATGACCAGTTCCAAGAAGTTCATGCGGAACTACAAGAAGATCTCGCCGGTGGACGTGCATCTCGCGGACGACGGTGTGGTGCAAGCGATCGGGAGAGGCGACATCGTGATGAAGATGCAGACCCCGCGCGGCGTCAAGAAGGGTGTGCTCACGAATGTGTGGCACATCCCCAAGTTGTCGCGCAACCTGTTCTCCGTCGGCAGATTCACCAAGGACGTCGGGCCTGTGACGTTCGAGAGCGACGGGTGCTTCACGGAGACGAAGGGTGTCAAGTGGAAGCTCGGCGCTCGCGAAGGCAAAGGACTGTTCAAGCTGAGCATGACACCGGTGATGCCTGACGAGGCCAATGCGGCAAGCTCGAAGGATCGCAAAGGGGACACCACGTCGTACCTCTGGCACCTTCGACTTGGTCACATTGGCCATGGCGGTCTAGACGCCATCGTCAAGAAGGGCTACGGCACCGGCATCGACATGACGTCGGTGAAGCAGTGGGAGCTGTGCGACGGATGCTCACTCGGCAAGCAAACGCGAGTGAGCTACATGAAGTCGTCTCCAAACCGTGCGAAGCAAGTGCTGGAAGTGGTTCACAGCGATGTGTGCGGCCCCATGCAGACGTCTACGTTTGGTGGCAAGCGCTACTTCGTCACGTTCATCGACGACAAGTCGCACTTTTGTGTGGTGTACTTGCTGCGGAACAAGTCGGAGGTGGCTGCCAAGTTCGCGGAGTTCGTTGCGTTGGCTGAAACGCAGACCGGCAAGCGTGTGAAAACGCTCCGGAGCGACAACGGTGGCGAGTACACTTCGCGTGAGATGGCCAAGTTCTGTGCGGACCGTGGGATCGTGCAGAAGTTCACGCCGCCGTACACGCCACAGCTGAATGGAGTGGCGGAACGGATGAACCGGACGTTGGTGGAGTGTGCGCGCTGCATGTTGGAGCATGCCGGGTTGTCGAAGAGTTACTGGGGTGAAGCGGTGGTGACAGCCACGTTCCTCCGGAACCGGTGTCCGACGCGCGCCATCAGCCACGACAAGTCGCCGCACCAAGTTTGGACGGGAAAGAAGCCACTACTGGCGAATCTCAAGGCGTTCGGGTGCCACGCGTTCGTGCATGTGCCGAAGGCGAAGCGGTCCAAGTTCGACGCCCGGTCGGTGCGTTGCCGTTTCCTGGGGTACTCGGAGCATGAGAAAGCGTATCGGTTTGAAGAGATCGAGAGCGGTCGCGTGTTGGTGAGCCGCGATGCGCAGTTCATGGAAGACGTCTTCGACGGTGGGAGACGCAAATATGCTACGAAGGAGGTGGTGATTGGTCTTCCAGATGAAGATGATGAAGATGCCACGGATGAAGAGACTCCGTCCGAATCGGACGAGGACGGAGATGAAGAGGAGGCTGCGCGGGACCAAGACTTCGAACCCGGCAGCAAGCGACACCCGCGGACGCAGTCGCTGGAGGAAGCCGTGGAGGTGCCGAGGGCCAAGAGGTATGCGCCGCAGAGTGGACGCTCGACGCTGGATGAGATGTCTGCGGCGGCCCAAGAGAGTCAAGACTTTGAGGCTGCGTACGTCGTGGATTCAGTGGGAGAAATGCCGACCACGTTCAAGTCGGCGATGGAATCCAGCGACGCAGCCAAGTGGAAGGAAGCGTGCGACTCGGAGATGGCGTCGCTTCGCAAGAACGAGACGTGGGAAGTGGTGCCGTTGCCGAAGGGACGCAAGGCGATCGGCTGCAGATGGGTGTTTCGAGTGAAGGAGAACCAGGCTGGAGAGATCGAGCGGTTCAAGGCGCGACTGGTGGCCAAGGGGTTTTCGCAGAAGTACGGCGTCGACTACGACGAGACCTTCGCGCCGGTGGCCAAGTTCACGTCCATCAGGATCTTGCTCAGTCTGGCTGCCAAGTACAATCTCACGGTACACCAGATGGATGTCAAGACGGCGTTCCTCAACGGCGAGCTGGACGAAGATATCTACATGGCTCAGCCGGACGGGTTCGTCGACGATGTTCACCCGGACTTCGTGTGCAGGCTCAAGCGGTCGCTATATGGACTGAAGCAGTCGCCACGTATGTGGAACAAGACCATCGACGAGTTCATGCTGAAGCAGGGGTTCAAGAAGTGCGAGTCCGACCACTGCATCTACTTGAAGCGAGACGGCCAAGACATGATCTTCGTGGCGCTCTATGTGGACGACCTGATCCTCGCCAGCAACAGCCACAAGATGATCAAGGACACCAAGCAGGCCCTCAGTGACCGATTCGAGATGACGGACATGGGCCAGCTCAAGTACTTCCTTGGGATGGAGATCGAGCAAGATACGACGGCTGGGAAGGTGTCAGTGCGGCAGACCAAGTTTGCGAAGGACATTCTCGAGAAGTTCAAGATGGAGAAGAGCAACCCGGTCAAGACGCCGCAAGACCCGGGACTCAAGTTGACCAAGGCCATGTGCGAAGGAGGTTGCAAGCACGAAGAAACCATGGCGAACGTGCCGTACCGCAACGCTGTGGGATGCCTCATGTATCTCATGGTAGGCACACGTCCAGACCTCGCAGCGGCAGTGGGGGTCCTGAGCCAGTTTGCTGCGGACCCATGCCCGACGCACTGGCAAGCGCTCAAGAGGGTCTTCAGGTACATCCAAGGCACGAAGACGCATGGCATCGAGTTTCAAGCGAACTGCGACGGCGGGCTTGAAGGCTATTCGGATGCGGACTGGGCCGGAGACACCGAGTCAAGAAGAAGCACAAGCGGCTACGCGTTCATGATGAACGGCGGGTGCATCAGCTGGAGAAGCAAGAAGCAGCGGACGGTGGCGCTGTCATCTACAGAGGCGGAGTACATGGCGCTGTCGGAGGCAACACAAGAAGCGGTGTGGCTCAAGGTGTTCATGTGCGAGCTCGGCGAAATGACAATCGATGAAGCGGTCAAGATCTACGAGGACAACCAAGGCTCCATCGCGTTGGCCAAGAACCCCGAGTTCCACAAGCGCACCAAGCACATCGACATTCGCTACCACTTCGTGCGCGAGAAGGTGGAAGACGGTCAGGTGGTGTTGGAGTACTGCTCAACGAAGGACATGCTGGCTGATCTCATGACGAAGCCAATCCCTGCGACGCAGTTTGGCGTGCTCCGGAGCAAGCTTGGTATCGAAGGACCCAAGGCTGCCGAGTCGAGTGGGGGTGTTGTCAAGAAGTCGCCTCGACCAGCTGCGGTGTACCAGTAAGGTACCAGTGCGACCTTCACTCAGTGGTGCCGCCATCATTCGTGTGATGATGGGACGAGGATTACGGGACGCTGATGATGGGACGAGGATTACGGGACGCTGATGATGGGACGCGTGGGTACAAGATTGTGGGTACAGGATGGGCATCGACGTGGCACTCGCTGATTGGCTGAAGGACCTTCTATCCAGTTAGGAATTCAGTAGAGTGTATCCAGCAGGAATATCCAGTAGGCTTCGAGGCAGCAAGTAGCTTGCGAACTAAGGCCCTAAATCAATCACTTTGCATTCTGACATCTAGTGCTCAAACGACCTTCCTTTTGGTTATGAGCCCAAGCCCCGTCTTCCCTGCCCAAGACCCCGACTACGCCTTCGCCATGGACGCCACGCCGACCGCCACCGCCCGCATCAACAAGTTCGACGGAACCAACTTCCACACGTGGAAGTTCAAGATGCAGATGGTGCTGGAAGAGCGCGAACTGTGGGAGGTGACGAGTGGGGAGATCAAGCTGGAGCACTGCCACGCCGCAGCGGATCAAGCGCTCTTCAAGAAGAAGTCGCGCAAGGCGTTGGCGATCGTCTGTCTCGCGATGGAGGACTCGCAGTTGCCGCTGGTGCGTTCGGCCAAGGATGCTCACGATGCATGGTCAAGACTGGAAGGACACTTCGAGAAGAAGAGCTTGGCCAACAAGCTCTTTCTTCGTCGACGTTTCTTCACGACCATGATGGAGGAAGGTGATGATGTGCTGGAGCACATCAACAAGCTCAAGACGCTGGCGGAGCAGCTCGACGCGGTGGGCGCTCCGGTCAGCGAGGACGACTTGGTGATCACGCTTCTGGGCAGTCTCAGCGAGTCGTACCAGTTCCTCATCACGGCGTTGGAGTCGAGAGCCGACTCGCTGTCGTGGGAACTCGTGACGTCTCGGCTGCTGCATGAGGACATGAAGCGCAAGGAGCAAGGTGGCGGCGTCGACGGAGCCGCGCACGGTCAAGGCCAAGCGTTCATGACAAGCGACAACGGCAAGCGCAAGGGACGGCAGGCGACCGCCAACAAGGCCAGCGCCTGCCACTACTGTGGGGAGCAAGGACATTGGATCGCCAAGTGTCCTGTGCGAATCCGCGAGAACGCGGAGCGGCAGAGGCCGCAGCGAGCGAACGTCGCGCAGAGTGAGGACGACTCTGGCGACTTCCTCTTCTCGGTTGGTGGTGGGAGCAACACCACCAAGTCGAATGAGGTGTGGCTGGTCGACTCGGGTGCGACGCAGCACATGACCAGTTCCAAGAAGTTCATGCGGAACTACAAGAAGATCTCGCCGGTGGACGTGCATCTCGCGGACGACGGTGTGGTGCAAGCGATCGGGAGAGGCGACATCGTGATGAAGATGCAGACCCCGCGCGGCGTCAAGAAGGGTGTGCTCACGAATGTGTGGCACATCCCCAAGTTGTCGCGCAACCTGTTCTCCGTCGGCAGATTCACCAAGGACGTCGGGCCTGTGACGTTCGAGAGCGACGGGTGCTTCACGGAGACGAAGGGTGTCAAGTGGAAGCTCGGCGCTCGCGAAGGCAAAGGACTGTTCAAGCTGAGCATGACACCGGTGATGCCTGACGAGGCCAATGCGGCAAGCTCGAAGGATCGCAAAGGGGACACCACGTCGTACCTCTGGCACCTTCGACTTGGTCACATTGGCCATGGCGGTCTAGACGCCATCGTCAAGAAGGGCTACGGCACCGGCATCGACATGACGTCGGTGAAGCAGTGGGAGCTGTGCGACGGATGCTCACTCGGCAAGCAAACGCGAGTGAGCTACATGAAGTCGTCTCCAAACCGTGCGAAGCAAGTGCTGGAAGTGGTTCACAGCGATGTGTGCGGCCCCATGCAGACGTCTACGTTTGGTGGCAAGCGCTACTTCGTCACGTTCATCGACGACAAGTCGCACTTTTGTGTGGTGTACTTGCTGCGGAACAAGTCGGAGGTGGCTGCCAAGTTCGCGGAGTTCGTTGCGTTGGCTGAAACGCAGACCGGCAAGCGTGTGAAAACGCTCCGGAGCGACAACGGTGGCGAGTACACTTCGCGTGAGATGGCCAAGTTCTGTGCGGACCGTGGGATCGTGCAGAAGTTCACGCCGCCGTACACGCCACAGCTGAATGGAGTGGCGGAACGGATGAACCGGACGTTGGTGGAGTGTGCGCGCTGCATGTTGGAGCATGCCGGGTTGTCGAAGAGTTACTGGGGTGAAGCGGTGGTGACAGCCACGTTCCTCCGGAACCGGTGTCCGACGCGCGCCATCAGCCACGACAAGTCGCCGCACCAAGTTTGGACGGGAAAGAAGCCACTACTGGCGAACCTCAAGGCGTTCGGTTGCCACGCGTTCGTGCATGTGCCGAAGGCGAAGCGGTCCAAGTTCGACGCCCGGTCGGTGCGTTGCCGTTTCCTGGGGTACTCGGAGCATGAGAAAGCGTATCGGTTTGAAGAGATCGAGAGCGGTCGCGTGTTGGTGAGCCGCGATGCGCAGTTCATGGAAGACGTCTTCGACGGTGGGAGACGCAAATATGCTACGAAGGAGGTGGTGATTGGTCTTCCAGATGAAGATGATGAAGATGCCACGGATGAAGAGACTCCGTCCGAATCGGACGAGGACGGAGATGAAGAGGAGGCTGCGCGGGACCAAGACTTCGAACCCGGCAGCAAGCGACACCCGCGGACGCAGTCGCTGGAGGAAGCCGTGGAGGTGCCGAGGGCCAAGAGGTATGCGCCGCAGAGTGGACGCTCGACGCTGGATGAGATGTCTGCGGCGGCCCAAGAGAGTCAAGACTTTGAGGCTGCGTACGTCGTGGATTCAGTGGGAGAAATGCCGACCACGTTCAAGTCGGCGATGGAATCCAGCGACGCAGCCAAGTGGAAGGAAGCGTGCGACTCGGAGATGGCGTCGCTTCGCAAGAACGAGACGTGGGAAGTGGTGCCGTTGCCGAAGGGACGCAAGGCGATCGGCTGCAGATGGGTGTTTCGAGTGAAGGAGAACCAGGCTGGAGAGATCGAGCGGTTCAAGGCGCGACTGGTGGCCAAGGGGTTTTCGCAGAAGTACGGCGTCGACTACGACGAGACCTTCGCGCCGGTGGCCAAGTTCACGTCCATCAGGATCTTGCTCAGTCTGGCTGCCAAGTACAATCTCACGGTACACCAGATGGATGTCAAGACGGCGTTCCTCAACGGCGAGCTGGACGAAGATATCTACATGGCTCAGCCGGACGGGTTCGTCGACGATGTTCACCCGGACTTCGTGTGCAGGCTCAAGCGGTCGCTATATGGACTGAAGCAGTCGCCACGTATGTGGAACAAGACCATCGACGAGTTCATGCTCAAGCAGGGGTTCAAGAAGTGCGAGTCCGACCACTGCATCTACTTGAAGCGAGACGGCCAAGACATGATCTTCGTGGCGCTCTATGTGGACGACCTGATCCTCGCCAGCAACAGCCACAAGATGATCAAGGACACCAAGCAGGCCCTCAGTGACCGATTCGAGATGACGGACATGGGCCAGCTCAAGTACTTCCTTGGGATGGAGATCGAGCAAGATACGACGGCTGGGAAGGTGTCAGTGCGGCAGACCAAGTTTGCGAAGGACATTCTCGAGAAGTTCAAGATGGAGAAGAGCAACCCGGTCAAGACGCCGCAAGACCCGGGTCTCAAGCTGACCAAGGCCATGTGCGAAGGAGGTTGCAAGCACGATGAGACCATGGCGAACGTGCCGTACCGCAACGCTGTGGGATGCCTCATGTATCTCATGGTAGGCACACGTCCAGACCTCGCAGCGGCAGTGGGGGTCCTGAGCCAGTTTGCTGCGGACCCATGCCCGACGCACTGGCAAGCGCTCAAGAGGGTCTTCAGGTACATCCAAGGCACGAAGACGCATGGCATCGAGTTTCAAGCGAACTGCGACGGCGGGCTTGAAGGCTATTCGGATGCGGACTGGGCCGGAGACACCGAGTCAAGAAGAAGCACAAGCGGCTACGCGTTCATGATGAACGGCGGGTGCATCAGCTGGAGAAGCAAGAAGCAGCGGACGGTGGCGCTGTCATCTACAGAGGCGGAGTACATGGCGCTGTCGGAGGCAACACAAGAAGCGGTGTGGCTCAAGGTGTTCATGTGCGAGCTCGGCGAGATGGCAATCGATGAAGCGGTCAAGATCTACGAGGACAACCAAGGCTCCATCGCGTTGGCCAAGAACCCCGAGTTCCACAAGCGCACCAAGCACATCGACATTCGCTACCACTTCGTGCGCGAGAAGGTGGAAGACGGTCAGGTGGTGTTGGAGTACTGCTCGACGAAGGACATGCTGGCTGATCTCATGACGAAGCCAATCCCTGCGACGCAGTTTGGCGTGCTCCGGAGCAAGCTTGGTATCGAAGGACCCAAGGCTGCCGAGTCGAGTGGGGGTGTTGTCAAGAAGTCGCCTCGACCAGCTGCGGTGTACCAGTAAGGTACCAGTGCGACCTTCACTCAGTGGTGCCGCCATCATTCGTGTGATGATGGGACGAGGATTACGGGACGCTGATGATGGGACGCTGATGATGGGACGCGTGGGTACAAGATTGTGGGTACAGGATGGGCATCGACGTGGCACTCGCTGATTGGCTGAAGGACCTTCTATCCAGTTAGGAATTCAGTAGAGTGTATCCAGCAGGAATATCCAGTAGGCTTCGAGGCAGCAAGTAGCTTGCGAACTAAGGCCCTAAATCAATCACTTTGCATTCTGACATCTAGTGCTCAAACGACCTTCCTTTTGGTTATGAGCCCAAGCCCCGTCTTCCCTGCCCAAGACCCCGACTACGCCTTCGCCATGGACGCCACGCCGACCGCCACCGCCCGCATCAACAAGTTCGACGGAACCAACTTCCACACGTGGAAGTTCAAGATGCAGATGGTGCTGGAAGAGCGCGAACTGTGGGAGGTGACGAGTGGGGAGATCAAGCTGGAGCACTGCCACGCCGCAGCGGATCAAGCGCTCTTCAAGAAGAAGTCGCGCAAGGCGTTGGCGATCGTCTGTCTCGCGATGGAGGACTCGCAGTTGCCGCTGGTGCGTTCGGCCAAGGATGCTCACGATGCATGGTCAAGACTGGAAGGACACTTCGAGAAGAAGAGCTTGGCCAACAAGCTCTTTCTTCGTCGACGTTTCTTCACGACCATGATGGAGGAAGGTGATGATGTGCTGGAGCACATCAACAAGCTCAAGACGCTGGCGGAGCAGCTCGACGCGGTGGGCGCTCCGGTCAGCGAGGACGACTTGGTGATCACGCTTCTGGGCAGTCTCAGCGAGTCGTACCAGTTCCTCATCACGGCGTTGGAGTCGAGAGCCGACTCGCTGTCGTGGGAACTCGTGACGTCTCGGCTGCTGCATGAGGACATGAAGCGCAAGGAGCAAGGTGGCGGCGTCGACGGAGCCGCGCACGGTCAAGGCCAAGCGTTCATGACAAGCGACAACGGCAAGCGCAAGGGACGGCAGGCGACCGCCAACAAGGCCAGCGCCTGCCACTACTGTGGGGAGCAAGGACATTGGATCGCCAAGTGTCCTGTGCGAATCCGCGAGAACGCGGAGCGGCAGAGGCCGCAGCGAGCGAACGTCGCGCAGAGTGAGGACGACTCTGGCGACTTCCTCTTCTCGGTTGGTGGTGGGAGCAACACCACCAAGTCGAATGAGGTGTGGCTGGTCGACTCGGGTGCGACGCAGCACATGACCAGTTCCAAGAAGTTCATGCGGAACTACAAGAAGATCTCGCCGGTGGACGTGCATCTCGCGGACGACGGTGTGGTGCAAGCGATCGGGAGAGGCGACATCGTGATGAAGATGCAGACCCCGCGCGGCGTCAAGAAGGGTGTGCTCACGAATGTGTGGCACATCCCCAAGTTGTCGCGCAACCTGTTCTCCGTCGGCAGATTCACCAAGGACGTCGGGCCTGTGACGTTCGAGAGCGACGGGTGCTTCACGGAGACGAAGGGTGTCAAGTGGAAGCTCGGCGCTCGCGAAGGCAAAGGACTGTTCAAGCTGAGCATGACACCGGTGATGCCTGACGAGGCCAATGCGGCAAGCTCGAAGGATCGCAAAGGGGACACCACGTCGTACCTCTGGCACCTTCGACTTGGTCACATTGGCCATGGCGGTCTAGACGCCATCGTCAAGAAGGGCTACGGCTCTGGCATCGACATGACGTCGGTGAAGCAGTGGGAGCTGTGCGACGGATGCTCACTCGGCAAGCAAACGCGAGTGAGCTACATGAAGTCGTCTCCAAACCGTGCGAAGCAAGTGCTGGAAGTGGTTCACAGCGATGTGTGCGGCCCCATGCAGACGTCTACGTTTGGTGGCAAGCGCTACTTCGTCACGTTCATCGACGACAAGTCGCACTTTTGTGTGGTGTACTTGCTGCGGAACAAGTCGGAGGTGGCTGCCAAGTTCGCGGAGTTCGTTGCGTTGGCTGAAACGCAGACCGGCAAGCGTGTGAAAACGCTCCGGAGCGACAACGGTGGCGAGTACACTTCGCGTGAGATGGCCAAGTTCTGTGCGGACCGTGGGATCGTGCAGAAGTTCACGCCACCGTACACGCCACAGCTGAATGGAGTGGCGGAACGGATGAACCGGACGTTGGTGGAGTGTGCGCGCTGCATGTTGGAGCATGCCGGGTTGTCGAAGAGTTACTGGGGTGAAGCGGTGGTGACAGCCACGTTCCTCCGGAACCGGTGTCCGACGCGCGCCATCAGCCACGACAAGTCGCCGCACCAAGTTTGGACGGGAAAGAAGCCACTACTGGCGAACCTCAAGGCGTTCGGTTGCCACGCGTTCGTGCATGTGCCGAAGGCGAAGCGGTCCAAGTTCGACGCCCGGTCGGTGCGTTGCCGTTTCCTGGGGTACTCGGAGCATGAGAAAGCGTATCGGTTTGAAGAGATCGAGAGCGGTCGCGTGTTGGTGAGCCGCGATGCGCAGTTCATGGAAGACGTCTTCGACGGTGGGAGACGCAAATATGCTACGAAGGAGGTGGTGATTGGTCTTCCAGATGAAGATGATGAAGATGCCACGGATGAAGAGACTCCGTCCGAATCAGACGAGGACGGAGATGAAGAGGAGGCTGCGCGGGACCAAGACTTCGAACCCGGCAGCAAGCGACACCCGCGGACGCAGTCGCTGGAGGAAGCCGTGGAGGTGCCGAGGGCCAAGAGGTATGCGCCGCAGAGTGGACGCTCGACGCTGGATGAGATGTCTGCGGCGGCCCAAGAGAGTCAAGACTTTGAGGCTGCGTACGTCGTGGATTCAGTGGGAGAAATGCCGACCACGTTCAAGTCGGCGATGGAATCCAGCGACGCAGCCAAGTGGAAGGAAGCGTGCGACTCGGAGATGGCGTCGCTTCGCAAGAACGAGACGTGGGAAGTGGTGCCGTTGCCGAAGGGACGCAAGGCGATCGGCTGCAGATGGGTGTTTCGAGTGAAGGAGAACCAGGCTGGAGAGATCGAGCGGTTCAAGGCGCGACTGGTGGCCAAGGGGTTTTCGCAGAAGTACGGCGTCGACTACGACGAGACCTTCGCGCCGGTGGCCAAGTTCACGTCCATCAGGATCTTGCTCAGTCTGGCTGCCAAGTACAATCTCACGGTACACCAGATGGATGTCAAGACGGCGTTCCTCAACGGCGAGCTGGACGAAGATATCTACATGGCTCAGCCGGACGGGTTCGTCGACGATGTTCACCCGGACTTCGTGTGCAGGCTCAAGCGGTCGCTATATGGACTGAAGCAGTCGCCACGTATGTGGAACAAGACCATCGACGAGTTCATGCTGAAGCAGGGGTTCAAGAAGTGCGAGTCCGACCACTGCATCTACTTGAAGCGAGACGGCCAAGACATGATCTTCGTGGCGCTCTATGTGGACGACCTGATCCTCGCCAGCAACAGCCACAAGATGATCAAGGACACCAAGCAGGCCCTCAGTGACCGATTCGAGATGACGGACATGGGCCAGCTCAAGTACTTCCTTGGGATGGAGATCGAGCAAGATACGACGGCTGGGAAGGTGTCAGTGCGGCAGACCAAGTTTGCGAAGGACATTCTCGAGAAGTTCAAGATGGAGAAGAGCAACCCGGTCAAGACGCCGCAAGACCCAGGTCTCAAGCTGACCAAGGCCATGTGCGAAGGAGGTTGCAAGCACGATGAGACCATGGCGAACGTGCCGTACCGCAACGCTGTGGGATGCCTCATGTATCTCATGGTAGGCACACGTCCAGACCTCGCAGCGGCAGTGGGGGTCCTGAGCCAGTTTGCTGCGGACCCATGCCCGACGCACTGGCAAGCGCTCAAGAGGGTCTTCAGGTACATCCAAGGCACGAAGACGCATGGCATCGAGTTTCAAGCGAACTGCGACGGCGGGCTTGAAGGCTATTCGGATGCGGACTGGGCCGGAGACACCGAGTCAAGAAGAAGCACAAGCGGCTACGCGTTCATGATGAACGGCGGGTGCATCAGCTGGAGAAGCAAGAAGCAGCGGACGGTGGCGCTGTCATCTACAGAGGCGGAGTACATGGCGCTGTCGGAGGCAACACAAGAAGCGGTGTGGCTCAAGGTGTTCATGTGCGAGCTCGGCGAGATGGCAAGCGATGAAGCGGTCAAGATCTACGAGGACAACCAAGGCTCCATCGCGTTGGCCAAGAACCCCGAGTTCCACAAGCGCACCAAGCACATCGACATTCGCTACCACTTCGTGCGCGAGAAGGTGGAAGACGGTCAAGTGGTGTTGGAGTACTGCTCGACGAAGGACATGCTGGCTGATCTCATGACGAAGCCAATCCCTGCGACGCAGTTTGGCGTGCTCCGGAGCAAGCTTGGTATCGAAGGACCCAAGGCTGCCGAGTCGAGTGGGGGTGTTGTCAAGAAGGCGCCTCGACCAGCTGCGGTGTACCAGTAAGGTACCAGTGCGACCTTCACTCAGTGGTGCCGCCATCATTCGTGTGATGATGGGACGAGGATTACGGGACGCTGATGATGGGACGCGTGGGTACAAGATTGTGGGTACAGGATGGGCATCGACGTGGCACTCGCTGATTGGCTGAAGGACCTTCTATCCAGTTAGGAATCCAGTAGAGTGTATCCAGCAGGAATATCCAGTAGGCTTCGAGGCAGCAAGTAGCTTGCGAACTAAGGCCCTAAATCAATCTGATAACGGGTATGGATCTTGATACACGAAGCTTGGACGAAGCGGAGGGAGTAGGCACTCTGGGTAGACCGGAGCGAAGACACTTGACCACTTGAGGGGAAGAAGGGAGATTCGAAGAGCGATTGATTTATCGGAGCTTACTGGAGTCTGCACTACCTAGCTATCCTCATAGAACGAAGACTCATCGCAATCATTGGTGCATCCTGTCACCATCACTCGCACTCGCCAATGGTCCGTTCGTCCAATCATGGTCAGCGTAATCAAGTACCGTAAACATCGTGTGATCGGATTGGACAGGTTCACGTAACCTGGTACAGGCATAACCGGTTACCCTCAATACGCCCCCTCAATGCGAACACGCGTGGATTCCGAGAGCCGCCGTGAGGTCCTTGTGGCGTGGTCCCGGGAGCGTCTTGGTCATGATGTCCGCCAGCATTGTCGCAGTCTCGCAGTATTCGAGCGACTTCACCACGCTTGACCTCATCACGGATGTGATGGTACTTGATGTCGATGTGCTTGGCGCGGCCATGGTTCACAGGGTTCTTGGTCATCTTGATGACGACTGGTTGTCTTCGAGAATCTTGAGCTCGGGTCCCGCCTCGCTTGCCGCCTCCATGATCTCGCACAACAGGTGATGCACCCACTTGCCTTCTTGAATGGCCAGGCTGAGTGCAATGTACTCCGCCTCGCTCGTAGACAGCGACACACTTGACTGCTTCTTGCTTCCCCAGCTCACCGGCGCGCCCATCAGCATGAACGCGTATCCCGAAGTCGACTTGCGATCGGAGTGGTCACCAGCCCAGTCTGCGTCGGAGTACCCGCGGAAGTCGATCTTGTCACCCGGCTGGAAGCAGATCCCATGTGACTTGGTTCCCTGCAGATAGCGCAGGATGCGCTTCACCGCAGTCCAGTGCTCGACTTGGGGGTTCTCCATGAAGCGCGACACATAGCCCACGGCGAAAGCAATGTCCGGTCGGGTCGCGGTCATCAAGTGCATGAGCGCACCCACAGCTTCGCGGAACGGGGCGTTCACCTTGGTCGGCGCGTCGCTTGGAACCAGTCGAGAGCTCAAATCCGCCGGACTCACCACAGCCTTGCACTCCTCCATGCCGAAACGCTTGAGAATGTCGTCCACGTAGCGTCGCTGGCACATCGTCACGCTGCCGTCAGCGTTGTCCACCAACTCGATGCCCAGCACAAATGCGCACTTGCCGCTGTCAGTCATCTCGAACCGCGTCTTGAGGTCGCTCTTGGTGCGCGCGATCAGATCGGCCGAGCTCCCGGTCACCAACACATCGTCCACGTACACCAGCAACAGCACGCAGTGACCGTCCACAATCTTCATGTAGAGACACGGGTCGTAGGCCGAGACTTGGAAGCCGATGGAGCACACGTACTCGTCGAAGGTCTCGTTCCACACGCGCGAAGCTTGCTTGAGACCGTAGATCGCCTTCACCAGCTCCAGGCAGTCGAAGTCACCGTCCAGCTCCAGGCAGTCGAAGTCACCGTCCAGCTCGACCCCTTCTGGCACTGCGCAGTACACCACTTCTTTCATCACGCCGTACAGGAATGCCGTCACCACGTCCAGTTGGTCCAGCGGCCAGTCGAAGTACTTGGCCAACGCGATCACCATGCGCAACGTCACGTACTTGACCACGGGCGAGAACGTCTCGGTGTAGTCGATGCCGTACTTCTGCTTGAACCCCTTGGCCACGAGACGCGCCTTGTACTTCTCGATGGATCCGTCTGCTTTGCGCTTGATCTTGAACACCCACTTGGTCCCGATGGCGCGTTGTCCGTTCGGCAACTTGGCAGCTCGAAACACCCCACGAAGTCGCATCGACTTGAGCTCTGCGCGGACGGCCTTGCGCCAATGCACTTGGTCGGGTCCGTTCACTGCGTCTTGGAATGTCGTCGGCTCAGACAGATCACCGGCTTCCACTGCGTTGGCGCTTGCTCGCCAAAATGCGGGAGGAGTCGAGTCGTCATCTTCGTCGTCATGAGCATCCTTCTCCTCTTCTTCAGCCAGATCAGGCTCCATTCGCACACTTGATCGTCGTTTCGCCCGACGCCCAAACGAGTTGTCAGGAGCACTTGCTTCTTCCAAGCCAGCTCCATGGCGAACAGAACGTGAGCTCGCTGACATATCACCGGCATCACTTGAGCGGGCCTTGCGTTTCCCCGCCTGCTTGAACTCCATCGGGCCCGCACTGTCAGCATCGTTGATCTCGAGAGAGTCGAAGTCCAGGCTAGCATCTTCGTCGTCATCGCTTGAACTTCCCGCCGAGACACCACCAAAACTCGATTCGTCGAAGGTGACATCGCGAGAAATCACCACCTTCCCCGCCTCGATGTCATAAACTCGATACGCCTTCGACACTTCCTCGTAGCCCATGAACAGACCAGCGCGAGCCTTGGGATCCCACTTGAGTCGTTTCTCCCTCGGGGTCAGGACGTACGCCCGACACCCAAACACACGCATGTGCTTCACGCTTGGCTTGGACTTGTACACGATCTCGAACGGAGTCTTGTTTTCGATCTTGGGCGACGGCAGCCGGTTCTTGACGTAGATGGCAGTCATCGCCGCTTCGCCCCAGAAACACTTGTCCAACTTGGCATGGTGCAGCATGCTGCGACCAATCGTGACGATGGTTCGGTTGGCGCGTTCTGCCGTGGCGTTGGTCTGGTGCGCGTACCGAACCGTGGGCTGCTGCTCGATGCCTTGGTCCTCGTAAAAGGCCTTGAGCGAATTGGTCGCAAACTCGCGGGCTCCGTCGTGACGCACGAACTTGACCTGCTTGCCGAACTGCGTCTGCACCTTGGCGATGTAGCTCTTGAGGCACTCTTCGCTGTCCGACTTGGCGCGTAGACAGAAACCCTTCATGCATCCGCTGGCTTCGTCCGTGATGAGTAGCAGATACTTGCTGCCACCCAACGATTCTTCCTCCATGGGACCGCAGATGTCGAAGTGGAGCAGCTGGAACGTGTCGTAACGGCGCTTGTCGCGGTTAGTCGGGAACGGCTTTTGGACCATTTTCCCTTGCTGGCACCCGCGACACACACTTGGTCCACTCGACTTCAAGGGTACCTTGGCGTCCTTGATCATGCCGTTGTTGACCATCTTGCGCAGCACGTCGATCGGAGCATGACCCATCCGCGCATGAAGATCCACGTTACGCGCCGACGTCGTCGCATTCGCAGAACGCAGTGGAGTGCGCAGCCAGTAGAGTCCGTCCACGAGGTCAGCCGTCGCCACCACTTGCTTCGAGCTCTTGCGCGCAACATGCATGCTCGCACCGTCGAACACCACTTGAAACTTGCCACTCTTGTTGATCTGCGGCACCGACAGCAGATTCTTGTTCATGTTCGGCACGTACAGCGCGTCCTTGATCTCGATGTCGCGCTCGTCGCCGTTGGGCAGAACCACTCGTTCGATGATGGTCCCCACACCCTTGATGGCAGCTTTGTTGCCGTCAGCCACCGACAGTTCGCCCTCGTCTTGCTCATTCAGCGTGGCGAACTTGGCCTTGTTGTTGCAGATGTGGTGCGTTGCGCCGCTGTCGACCGCCCACATCCCGGACATACCCTTGCCCGTCGAAAGTCCGCACTCCAGGGATACCGCAAACGCGACTCGGTCGTATTCGTATTCGTAGTCGTCGTTCCGCCACTGGACATTGTTGGCCCCGCGTCCACGGCCATTGCCGCCGCGTCGACCACCTCGGTTCTCGTCCTTCTGCTTGGTCCAGCACTTGTCGATGACGTGCCCCAATTTTCCGCAGTAACTGCACTGGCGAGACTCTCTCTCGGCACTGAACGCCTTCGCCGCGTCTTCAGTCTTCACCGAGTCGGTCTTCTTCTCGCCTTGCCGCTTGATATGCTCGTTCGTGAGCACCTTCACGACGTCTTGCGTCTTCAGCTCCGCAGTACTCATCTCCAAGTTCAGCACGACGTTCTCGTAGCTCTTGGGGAGACTGCGCAACAAGCAGATCGCCACGTCCTCGTCCTCCATCTTGGCGCCGATGCTGCTGAGCTTGGCGCTGATGTTGAGGACCTCGTTGCAATGATGCAACACGTTGCCGCCTTCCGCCATCTCCATGCTGAAGAGCTGTCGCTTCAGGTAGATGCGACCAGCCTTCTGCGATCCTCCGTACAGCGTCTTCAGGCGCAACCACGCCACCCACGCTTCCTCGCAGTTGTCAACCACGTGATGGTAGTCCGCGTCCATGTGGAGCAGCATCAGGCCGAACGCGATGTTGCTCGCCTTGACGTAGTCATCCTTGGCCCTTGGGTCCGCGAAGGTCGGAGTCGTTTCACGGTTCACGACATGCCACACAGACTTGGTCAGGAACACGCCACGCATGTAGCGGTTCCACGTCGCGTAGTTGTCGCCGTTGAACTTGTCGATGGAGACCTTGGTGGAGACGTCTTGGGCAGAGGACATGGTGCTTGGGCTCATAACCTGATAACGGGTATGGATCTTGATACACGAAGCTTGGACGAAGCGGAGGGAGTAGGCACTCTGGGTAGACCGGAGCGAAGACACTTGACCACTTGAGGGGAAGAAGGGAGATTCGAAAGTGATTGATTTATCGGAGCTTACTTTGTCTGCACTACCTAGCTATCCTCATAGACACGCAGCACTGCATCCAATCACCATCACTCTGCACTCGTCCAATCATCCTACTCGTCTAATCATCGGTAGCGTAATCAACGTACCGTAAACATCGTGTGATCGGATTGGACAGGTTCACCGTAACCTGGTACAGGCATAACCGGTTACCCTCAATACAATCACTTTGCATTCTGACATCTAGTGCTCAAACGACCTTCCTTTTCTTTCCCGTCCAAACTTGGTGCGGCGACTTGTCGTGGCTGATGGCGCGCGTCGGACACCGGTTCCGGAGGAACGTGGCTGTCACCACCGCTTCACCCCAGTAACTCTTCGACAACCCGGCATGCTCCAACATGCAGCGCGCACACTCCACCAACGTCCGGTTCATCCGTTCCGCCACTCCATTCAGCTGTGGCGTGTACGGCGGCGTGAACTTCTGCACGATCCCACGGTCCGCACAGAACTTGGCCATCTCACGCGAAGTGTACTCGCCACCGTTGTCGCTCCGGAGCGTTTTCACACGCTTGCTGGTCTGCGTTTCAGCCAACGCAGCGAACTCAGCGAACTTGGTAGCCACCTCCGACTTGTTCCGCAGCAAGTACACCACACAAAAGTGCGAGTACTCGTCGATGAACGTGACGAAGTAGCGCTTGCCACCAAACGTAGACGTCTGCATGGGGCCGCACACATCGCTGTGAACCACTTCCAGCACTTGCTTCGCACGGTTTGGAGACGACTTCATGTAGCTCACTCGCGTTTGCTTGCCGAGTGAGCATCCGTCGCACAGCTCCCACTGCTTCACCGACGTCATGTCGATGCCAGAGCCGTAGCCCTTCTTGACGATGGCGTCTAGACCGCCATGGCCAATGTGACCAAGTCGAAGGTGCCAGAGGTACGACGTGGTGTCCCCTTTGCGATCCTTCGAGCTTGCCGCATTGGCCTCGTCAGGCATCACCGGTGTCATGCTCAGCTTGAACAGTCCTTTGCCTTCGCGAGCGCCGAGCTTCCACTTGACACCCTTCGTCTCCGTGAAGCACCCGTCGCTCTCGAACGTCACAGGCCCGACGTCCTTGGTGAATCTGCCGACGGAGAACAGGTTGCGCGACAACTTGGGGATGTACCACACATTCGTGAGCACACCCTTCTTGACGCCGCGCGGGGTCTGCATCTTCATCACGATGTCGCCTCTCCCGATCGCTTGCACCACACCGTCGTCCGCGATGTTGTCAAGAAGGCGCCTCGACCAGCTGCGGTGTACCAGTAAGGTACCGGTGCGACCTTCACTCAGTGGTGCCGCCATCATTCGTGTGATGATGGAACGAGGATTACGGGACGCTGATGATGGGACGCTGATGATGGGACGCTGATGATGGGACGCGTGGGTACAAGATTGTGGATACAGGATGGGCATCGACGTGGCACTCGCTGATTGGCTGAAGGACCTTCTATCCAGTTAGGAATCCAGTGAAGTGTATCCAGCAGGGATATCCAGTAGGCTTAGAGGCAGCAAGTAGCTTGTGAACTAAGGCCCTAAATCAATCACTTTGCATTCTGACATCTAGTGCTCAAACGACCTTCCTTTTGGTTATGAGCCCAAGCCCCGCATTCTCTGCCCAAGACTCCGACTACGCCTTCGCCATGGACGCCGCGCCGACCACGACCGCACGCATCAACAAGTTCGACGGAACCAACTTCCACACGTGGAAGTTCAAGATGCAGATGGTGCTCGAGGAGCGCGATCTGTGGGAAGTGACAAGTGGAGAGATCAAGCTGGAGCACTGCGCGACCACGTTGGACCAGACGGCCTTCAAGAGGAAGTCTCGCAAGGCGCTGGCGATCATCTGTCTCGCGATGGAGGACTCGCAGTTGCCGCTGGTCCGGTCGGCCAAGGATGCCCACGATGCATGGTCAAGGCTGGAAGGACACTTCGAGAAGAAGAGCTTGGCCAACAAGCTCTTCCTTCGTCGACGTTTCTTCACGACCATGATGGACGAAGGTGATGATGTGCTGGAGCACATCAACAAGCTCAAGACGCTGGCGGAGCAGCTCGACGCGGTGGGCGCTCCGGTCAGCGAGGACGACTTGGTCATCACGCTTCTGGGCAGTCTCAGCGAGTCGTACCAGTTCCTCATCACGGCGTTGGAGTCGAGGGTCGACTCGCTGACGTGGGAACTCGTGACGTCTCGGCTGCTGCACGAGGACATGAAGCGCAAGGAGCAAGGTGGCGGTGCGGACGGCACCGCGCACGGTCAAGCGTTCATGACGAGAGACAATAAGCGCAAGGGACGACCGGTGAAGAAGGCCGGTGCGTGCCACAACTGCGGCAAACAAGGACATTGGATTGCCGAGTGTCCCTCGCGAGTCCAAGACAACTACGACCGGCAGCGGTCGCAGCGTGCGAACGTCGCGCAGGACGAAGAAGATTCTGGCGACTACCTCTTCTCGGTTGGTGACGGGGTCGCCAAGTCGAGTGAAGTGTGGTTGGTCGACTCGGGTGCGACGCAGCACATGACGTACTCGAAAGAGTACATGAAGAACTACAAGAAGATGGCTCCGGTGGACGTGCACCTCGCGGACGACGGTGTGGTTCAAGCGGTGGGGACGGGCGACATTGTCATGTCCATGAAGACCCCACGCGGAATGAAGAAGGGTGTGCTCACCGGTGTGTGGTGTTGTCAAGAAGGCGCCTCGACCAGCTGCGGTGTACCAGTAAGGTACCGGTGCGACCTTCACTCAGTGGTGCCGCCATCATTCGTGTGATGATGGGACGAGGATTACGGGACGCTGATGATGGGACGCGTGGGTACAAGATTGTGGGTACAGGATGGGCATCGACGTGGCACTCGCTGATTGGCTGAAGGACCTTCTATCCAGTTAGGAATCCAGTGGAGTGTATCCAGCAGGAATATCCAGTAGGCTTCGAGGCAGCAAGTAGCTTGCGAACTAAGGCCCTAAATCAATCTGATAACGGGTATGGATCTTGATACACGAAGCTTGGACGAAGCGGAGGGAGTAGGCACTCTGGGTAGACCGGAGCGAAGACACTTGACCACTTGAGGGGAAGAAGGGAGATTCGAAAGTGATTGATTTATCGGAGCTTACTTTGTCTGCACTACCTAGCTATCCTCATAGACACGCAGCACTGCATCCAATCATTTGGTGCATCCAATCACCATCACTCTGCACTCGTCCAATCATCCTACTCGTCTAATCATCGGTAGCGTAATCAACGTACCGTAAACATCGTGTGATCGGATTGGACAGGTTCACCGTAACCTGGTACAGGCATAACCGGTTACCCTCAATACGCCCCCTCAATGCGAACACGCGTGGATTCCGAGAGCCGCCGTGAGGTCCTTGTGGCGTGGTCCCGGGAGCGTCTTGGTCATGATGTCCGCCAGCATCATCGAAGTCTCGCAGTACTCGAGCTTCACTTCACCGCGCTTGACCTCATCACGGATGTGATGGTACTTGATGTCGATGTGCTTGGCGCGGCCATGGTTCACAGGGTTCTTGGTCATCTTGATGCACGACTGGTTGTCCTCGAGAATCTTGAGCTCGGGTCCCGCTTCGCTCGCTGCCGCCATAATCTCGCACAACAGGCGGTGCACCCACTTGCCTTCTTGAATGGCCAGGCTGAGTGCAATGTACTCCGCCTCGCTCGTAGACAGCGACACACTTGACTGCTTCTTGCTTCCCCAGCTCACCGGCGCGCCCATCAGCATGAACGCGTATCCCGAAGTCGACTTGCGATCGGAGTGGTCACCAGCCCAGTCTGCGTCGGAGTACCCGCGGAAGTCGATCTTGTCACCCGGCTGGAAGCAGATCCCATGTGACTTGGTCCCTTGTAGGTAGCGCAGGATGCGCTTCACCGCAGTCCAGTGCTCGACTTGGGGGTTCTCCATGAAGCGCGACACATAGCCCACGGCGAAAGCAATGTCCGGTCGGGTCGCGGTCATCAAGTGCATGAGCGCACCCACAGCTTCGCGGAACGGGGCGTTCACCTTGGTCGGCGCGTCGCTTGGAACCAGTCGAGAGCTCAAATCCGCCGGACTCACCACAGCCTTGCACTCCTCCATGCCGAAACGCTTGAGAATGTCGTCCACGTAGCGTCGCTGGCACATCGTCACGCTGCCGTCAGCGTTGTCCACCAACTCGATGCCCAGCACAAATGCGCACTTGCCGCTGTCAGTCATCTCGAACCGCGTCTTGAGGTCGCTCTTGGTGCGCGCGATCAGATCGGCCGAACTCCCGGTCACCAACACATCGTCCACGTACACCAGCAACAGCACGCAGTGACCGTCCACAATCTTCATGTAGAGACACGGGTCGTAGGCCGAGACTTGGAAGCCGATGGAGCACACGTACTCGTCGAAGGTCTCGTTCCACACGCGCGAAGCTTGCTTGAGACCGTAGATCGCCTTCACCAGCTCCAGGCAGTCGAAATCACCGTCCAGCTCGACCCCTTCTGGCACTGCGCAGTACACCACTTCTTTCATCACGCCGTACAGGAATGCCGTCACCACGTCCAGTTGGTCCAGCGGCCAGTCGAAGTACTTGGCCAACGCGATCACCATGCGCAACGTCACGTACTTGACCACGGGCGAGAACGTCTCGGTGTAGTCGATGCCGTACTTCTGCTTGAACCCCTTGGCCACGAGACGCGCCTTGTACTTCTCGATGGATCCGTCTGCTTTGCGCTTGATCTTGAACACCCACTTGGTCCCGATGGCGCGTTGTCCGTTCGGCAACTTGGCAGCTCGAAACACCCCACGAAGTCGCATCGACTTGAGCTCTGCGCGGACGGCCTTGCGCCAATGCACTTGGTCGGGTCCGTTCACTGCGTCTTGGAATGTCGTCGGCTCAGACAGATCACCGGCTTCCACTGCGTTGGCGCTTGCTCGCCAAAATGCGGGAGGAGTCGAGTCGTCATCTTCGTCGTCATGAGCATCCTTCTCCTCTTCTTCAGCCAGATCAGGCTCCATTCGCACACTTGATCGTCGTTTCGCCCGACGCCCAAACGAGTTGTCAGGAGCACTTGCTTCTTCCAAGCCAGCTCCATGGCGAACAGAACGTGAGCTCGCTGACATATCACCGGCATCACTTGAGCGGGCCTTGCGTTTCCCCGCCTGCTTGAACTCCATCGGGCCCGCACTGTCAGCATCGTTGATCTCGAGAGAGTCGAAGTCCAGGCTAGCATCTTCGTCGTCATCGCTTGAACTTCCCGCCGAGACACCACCAAAACTCGATTCGTCGAAGGTGACATCGCGAGAAATCACCACCTTCCCCGCCTCGATGTCATAAACTCGATACGCCTTCGACACTTCCTCGTAGCCCATGAACAGACCAGCGCGAGCCTTGGGATCCCACTTGAGTCGTTTCTCCCTCGGAGTTAGCACGTACGCCCGACACCCAAACACACGCATGTGCTTCACGCTTGGCTTGGACTTGTACACGATCTCGAACGGAGTCTTGTTTTCGATCTTGGGCGACGGCAGGCGATTCTTGACGTAGATGGCAGTCATCGCCGCTTCGCCCCAGAAACACTTGTCCAACTTGGCATGGTGCAGCATGCTGCGACCAATCGTGACGATGGTTCGGTTGGCGCGTTCTGCCGTGGCGTTGGTCTGGTGCGCGTACCGAACCGTGGGCTGCTGCTCGATGCCTTGGTCCTCGTAAAAGGCCTTGAGCGAATTGGTCGCAAACTCGCGGGCTCCGTCGTGACGCACGAACTTGACCTGCTTGCCGAACTGCGTCTGCACCTTGGTGATGTAGCTCTTGAGGCACTCTTCGCTGTCCGACTTGGCGCGTAGACAGAAACCCTTCATGCATCCGCTGGCTTCGTCCGTGATGAGTAGCAGATACTTGCTGCCACCCAACGATTCTTCCTCCATGGGACCGCAGATGTCGAAGTGGAGCAGCTCGAACGTGTCGTAACGGCGCTTGTCGCGGTTAGTCGGGAACGGCTTTTGGACCATTTTCCCTTGCTGGCACCCGCGACACACACTTGGCCCACTCGACTTCAAGGGTACCTTGGCGTCCTTGATCATGCCGTTGTTGACCATCTTGCGCAGCACGTCGATCGGAGCATGACCCATCCGCGCATGAAGATCCACGTTACGCGCCGACGTCGTCGCACTCGCAGAACGCAGTGGAGTGCGCAGCCAGTAGAGTCCGTCCACGAGGTCAGCCGTCGCCACCACTTGCTTCGAGCTCTTGCGCGCAACATGCATGCTCGCACCGTCGAACACCACTTGAAACTTGCCACTCTTGTTGATCTGCGGCACCGACAGCAGATTCTTGTTCATGTTCGGCACGTACAGCGCGTCCTTGATCTCGATGTCGCGCTCGTCGCCGTTGGGCAGAACCACTCGTTCGATGATGGTCCCCACACCCTTGATGGCAGCTTTGTTGCCGTCAGCCACCGACAGTTCGCCCTCGTCTTGCTCATTCAGCGTGGCGAACTTGGCCTTGTTGTTGCAGATGTGGTGCGTTGCGCCGCTGTCGACCGCCCACATCCCGGACATACCCTTGCCCGTCGAAAGTCCGCACTCCAGGGATACCGCAAACGCGACTCGGTCGTAGTCGTAGTCGTCGTTCCGCCACTGGACATTGTTGGCCCCGCGTCCACGGCCATTGCCGCCGCGTCTACCACCTCGGTTCTCGTCCTTCTGCTTGGTCCAGCACTTGTCGATGACGTGCCCCAATTTTCCGCAGTAACTGCACTGGCGAGACTCTCTCTCGGCACTGAACGCCTTCGCCGCGTCTTCAGTCTTCACCGAGTCGGTCTTCTTCTCGCCTTGCCGCTTGATATGCTCGTTCGTGAGCACCTTCACGACGTCTTGCGTCTTCAGCTCCGCAGTACTCATCTCCAAGTTCAGCACGACGTTCTCGTAGCTCTTGGGGAGACTGCGCAACAAGCAGATCGCCACGTCCTCGTCCTCCATCTTGGCGCCGATGCTGCTGAGCTTGGCGCTGATGTTGAGGACCTCGTTGCAATGATGCAACACGTTGCCGCCTTCCGCCATCTCCATGCTGAAGAGCTGTCGCTTCAGGTAGATGCGACCAGCCTTCTGCGATCCTCCGTACAGCGTCTTCAGGCGCAACCACGCCACCCACGCTTCCTCGCAGTTGTCAACCACGTGATGGTAGTCCGCGTCCATGTGGAGCAGCATCAGGCCGAACGCGATGTTGCTCGCCTTGACGTAGTCATCCTTGGCCCTTGGGTCCGCGAAGGTCGGAGTCGTTTCACGGTTCACGACATGCCACACAGACTTGGTCAGGAACACGCCACGCATGTAGCGGTTCCACGTCGCGTAGTTGTCGCCGTTGAACTTGTCGATGGAGACCTTGGTGGAGACGTCTTGGGCAGAGTGTTGTCAAGAAGTCGCCTCGACCAGCTGCGGTGTACCAGTAAGGTACCGGTGCGACCTTCACTCAGTGGTGCCGCCATCATTCGTGTGATGATGGGACGAGGATTACGGGACGCTGATGATGGGACGCTGATGATGGGACGCGTGGGTACAAGATTGTGGGTACAGGATGGGCATCGACGTGGCACTCGCTGATTGGCTGAAGGACCTTCTATCCAGTTAGGAATCCAGTGGAGTGTATCCAGCAGGGATATCCAGTAGGCTTCGAGGCAGCAAGTAGCTTGTGAACTAAGGCCCTAAATCAATCACTTTGCATTCTGACATCTAGTGCTCAAACGACCTTCCTTTTGGTTATGAGCCCAAGCCCCGTCTTCCCTGCCCAAGACCCCGACTACGCCTTCGCCATGGACGCCACGCCGACCGCCACCGCCCGCATCAACAAGTTCGACGGAACCAACTTCCACACGTGGAAGTTCAAGATGCAGATGGTGCTCGAGGAGCGCGAACTGTGGGAGGTGACGAGTGGGGAGATCAAGCTGGAGCACTGCCACGCCGCAGCGGATCAAGCGCTCTTCAAGAAGAAGTCGCGCAAGGCGTTGGCGATCGTCTGTCTCGCGATGGAGGACTCGCAGTTGCCGCTGGTCCGGTCGGCCAAGGATGCCCACGATGCATGGTCAAGGCTGGAAGGACACTTCGAGAAGAAGAGCTTGGCCAACAAGCTCTTCCTTCGTCGACGTTTCTTCACGACCATGATGGACGAAGGTGATGATGTGCTGGAGCACATCAACAAGCTCAAGACGCTGGCGGAGCAGCTCGACGCGGTGGGCGCTCCGGTCAGCGAGGACGACTTGGTCATCACGCTTCTGGGCAGTCTCAGCGAGTCGTACCAGTTCCTCATCACGGCGTTGGAGTCGAGGGTCGACTCGCTGACGTGGGAACTCGTGACGTCTCGGCTGCTGCACGAGGACATGAAGCGCAAGGAGCAAGGTGGCGGCGTCGACGGAGCCGCGCACGGTCAAGGCCAAGCGTTCATGACAAGCGACAACGGCAAGCGCAAGGGACGGCAGGCGACCGCCAACAAGGCCAGCGCCTGCCACTACTGTGGGGAGCAAGGACATTGGATCGCCAAGTGTCCTGTGCGAATCCGCGAGAACGCGGAGCGGCAGAGGCCGCAGCGAGCGAACGTCGCGCAGAGTGAGGACGACTCTGGCGACTACCTCTTCTCGGTTGGTGGTGGGAGCAACACCACCAAGTCGAATGAGGTGTGGCTGGTCGACTCGGGTGCGACGCAGCACATGACCAGTTCCAAGAAGTTCATGCGGAACTACAAGAAGATCTCGCCGGTGGACGTGCATCTCGCGGACGACGGTGTGGTGCAAGCGATCGGGAGAGGCGACATCGTGATGAAGATGCAGACCCCGCGCGGCGTCAAGAAGGGTGTGCTCACGAATGTGTGGCACATCCCCAAGTTGTCGCGCAACCTGTTCTCCGTCGGCAGATTCACCAAGGACGTCGGGCCTGTGACGTTCGAGAGCGACGGGTGCTTCACGGAGACGAAGGGTGTCAAGTGGAAGCTCGGCGCTCGCGAAGGCAAAGGGCTGTTCAAGCTCTGCATGGCTCCGATCATGCCTGACGAGGCCAATGTGTCGAGTCCGAAGGATCGCAAAGGGGACACCACGTCGTACCTCTGGCACCTTCGACTTGGTCACATCGGCCATGGCGGTCTAGACGCCATCGTCAAGAAGGGCTACGGCACCGGCATCGACATGACGTCGGTGAAGCAGTGGGAGTTGTGTGATGGGTGTGCACTCGGCAAACAAACGCGAGTGAGCTACATGGCCAAGTCACCAAACCGTGCCAAGAAGCTGTTGGAAGTCATCCACAGTGATGTCTGTGGACCCATGCAGACACCCACATTCAGTGGCAAGAAGTACTTCGTCACGTTCATCGACGAGTACTCGCACTTTTGTGTGGTGTACTTGCTGCGGAACAAGTCGGAGGTGGCTGCCAAGTTCGCCGATTTCGTCGCGTTCGCCGAGACCCAGACCGGCAAGCGCGTGAAGACGCTCCGCAGCGACAACGGCGGAGAGTACACTTCGCGTGAGATGGCCAAGTTCTGCAGCGAGCGTGGGATCGTGCAGAAGTTCACGCCGTCGTACACGCCTCAGCTGAACGGAGTGGCCGAGCGGATGAACCGGACGTTGGTGGAGTGTGCGCGCTGCATGTTGGAACATGCCGGACTGTCGAAGGGTTACTGGGGAGAAGCGGTGGTGACGGCGACGTTCCTCCGGAATCGCTGTCCGACACGCGCCATCAGCCACGACAAGTCGCCGTACCAAGTCTGGACCGGCAAGAAACCGCTCTTGGCGAACCTCAAGGTGTTCGGTTGCCACGCGTTCGTGCATGTGCCGAAGGAGAAGCGGTCGAAGTTCGACGCTCGGTCGGTGCGTTGCCGTTTCCTGGGGTACTCGGAGCATGAGAAAGCATATCGGTTCGAAGAGATCAAGAGTGGTCGCGTGCTGGTGAGCCGCGACGCACAGTTCATGGAAGACGTCTTCGACGGTGGGAGACGCGAGTGCGGTCAAGAAGACATGGTCGTGGAACTTCGGGATGAAGATGCCACGGACCAAGAAGCATCGTCCGGTCCGGACGAAGACGAAGACGAAAATGAAGAAGAGGCTGCGCGGGATGAAGACTTTGAGCCTGGCAGCAAGCGACACCCGCGGACGCAGTCGCTGGAGGAAGCCGTGGAGGTGCCGAGGGCCAAGAGGTATGCGCCGCAGAGTGGACGCTCGACGCTGGATGAGATGTCTGCGGCGGCCCAAGAGAGTCAAGACTTTGAGGCTGCGTACGTCGTGGATTCAGTGGGAGAAATGCCGACTACGTTCAAGTCGGCGATGGAATCCAGCGACGCAGCCAAGTGGAAGGAAGCGTGCGACTCGGAGATGGCGTCTCTTCGCAAGAACGAGACGTGGGAAGTGGTGCCGTTGCCGAAGGGACGCAAGGCGATCGGCTGCAGATGGGTGTTTCGAGTGAAGGAGAACCAGGCTGGAGAGATCGAGCGGTTCAAGGCGCGACTGGTGGCCAAGGGGTTTTCGCAGAAGTACGGCGTCGACTACGACGAGACCTTCGCGCCGGTGGCCAAGTTCACGTCCATCAGGATCTTGCTCAGTCTGGCTGCCAAGTACAATCTCACGGTACACCAGATGGATGTCAAGACGGCGTTCCTCAACGGCGAGCTGGACGAAGATATCTACATGGCCCAGCCGGACGGGTTCGTCAACGATGTTCACCCGGACTTCGTGTGCAGGCTCAAGCGGTCGCTATATGGACTGAAGCAGTCGCCACGTATGTGGAACAAGACCATCGACGAGTTCATGCTCAAGCAGGGGTTCAAGAAGTGCGAGTCCGACCACTGCATCTACTTGAAGCGAGACGGCCAAGACATGATCTTCGTGGCGCTCTATGTCGACGACCTGATCCTCGCCAGCAACAGCCACAAGATGATCAAGGACACCAAGCAGGCCCTCAGTGACCGATTCGAGATGACGGACATGGGCCAGCTCAAGTACTTCCTTGGGATGGAGATCGAGCAAGATACGACGGCTGGGAAGGTGTCAGTGCGGCAGACCAAGTTTGCGAAGGACATTCTCGAGAAGTTCAAGATGGAGAAGAGCAACCCGGTCAAGACGCCGCAAGACCCAGGTCTCAAGCTGACCAAGGCCATGTGCGAAGGAGGTTGCAAGCACGATGAGACCATGGCGAACGTGCCGTACCGCAACGCTGTGGGATGCCTCATGTATCTCATGGTAGGCACACGTCCAGACCTCGCAGCGGCAGTGGGGGTCCTGAGCCAGTTTGCTGCGGACCCATGCCCGACGCACTGGCAAGCGCTCAAGAGGGTCTTCAGGTACATCCAAGGCACGAAGACGCATGGCATCGAGTTTCAAGCGAACTGCGACGGCGGGCTTGAAGGCTATTCGGATGCGGACTGGGCCGGAGACACCGAGTCAAGAAGAAGCACAAGCGGCTACGCGTTCATGATGAACGGCGGGTGCATCAGCTGGAGAAGCAAGAAGCAGCGGACGGTGGCGCTGTCATCTACAGAGGCAGAGTACATGGCGCTGTCGGAGGCAACACAAGAAGCGGTGTGGCTCAAGGTGTTCATGTGCGAGCTCGGCGAGATGGCAAGCGATGAAGCGGTCAAGATCTACGAGGACAACCAAGGCTCCATCGCGTTGGCCAAGAACCCGGAGTTCCACAAGCGCACCAAGCACATCGACATTCGCTACCACTTCGTGCGCGAGAAGGTGGAAGACGGTCAGGTGGTGTTGGAGTACTGCTCGACGAAGGACATGCTGGCTGATCTCATGACAAAGCCAATCCCTGCGACGCAGTTTGGCGTACTCCGGAGCAAGCTTGGTATCGAAGGACCCAAGGCTGCCGAGTCGAGTGGGGGTGTTGTCAAGAAGTCGCCTCGACCAGCTGCGGTGTACCAGTAAGGTACCAGTGCGACCTTCACTCAGTGGTGCCGCCATCATTCGTGTGATGATGGGACGAGGATTACGGGACGCTGATGATGGGACGCTGATGATGGGACGCTGATGATGGGACGCGTGGGTACAAGATTGTGGGTACAGGATGGGCATCGACGTGGCACTCGCTGATTGGCTGAAGGACCTTCTATCCAGTTAGGAATCCAGTGGAGTGTATCCAGCAGGGATATCCAGTAGGCTTCGAGGCAGCAAGTAGCTTGTGAACTAAGGCCCTAAATCAATCACTTTGCATTCTGACATCTAGTGCTCAAACGACCTTCCTTTTCAGAGGACATGGTGCTTGGGCTCATAACCTGATAACGGGTATGGATCTTGATACACGAAGCTTGGACGAAGCGGAGGGAGTAGGCACTCTGGGTAGACCGGAGCGAAGACACTTGACCACTTGAGGGGAAGAAGGGAGATTCGAAAGTGATTGATTTATCGGAGCTTACTTTGTCTGCACTACCTATGAAACAGGGCGAGACGCGCTCTGTTTCTTTAGCATACACTAGTATGCGCTTTTGAGGAAGCGTAAGTTACGTAGGCTTTGTATGCAAGTAGAAATACACGTCCCCGTGTATTTCTACTTGCAAAAGACCGAAACTTTAACTTGAAAGTAGAAAACTGAATTGAATGGAAGCCCGCCGCGTGGCGGGCCCTTAGCAAACCTATCTAAATGACTTATGTATCTACGGAGGTGAAGCCATGGTTGGCTCTCACGCTCCGGCCCTTATGTATGCGTTTGGTTGGTGGAAATGTGCCCCTTTCCACCAATAGCAGTGCGCTTAGCGCCCGCCAATGTTTGTGCCATTGGCGGCTCGAAATGATTGTTGACTGTGTATGTGACGCACACACAGAAGGCTTGCCGTATACTTGTCCGTGTATAGTTCGGCTATACACGTATATCTGGTGTACCCAATTACACCAGCCTGTGTAACCCTGTTACACTACCCCCCTCTTTAAACACGAATATCGCGTCTGAGAGGTAACGGTGACCACACATCAATCTGTGGTCACTCCCTGTTTTCTCGCGTCTCGAGAAAACACTCCGCGCCCATTCCACAATGAGCGCGTCAAGTCCCAAGGCCCCCACAAGCCCCGCAAGCTCCGCCGCCGCCGGTGGGGACTTCCCACCGGTCACCAAGTTGTCTGTGAGCGATTATCGCTCACAGCTCGCGATTATCGCTCACAGCTCGCGATCAAGCAGGCCGAGCGGGCTGCTGCGAAGCCTGATGCTGCTGGGGATCCAGCAGCAAGCGAGTCAAGTGTGACGCAGCCTGTGAAGGCTGCGTCTTCAAGCGATATGTCGCCTGCAAAGGCAGCGCTCACCGGATCCCCTGGATCCAGTGCTACGAGTGAGGCACAGCCTGCGAAGGCTGTGCCAGGCGAATCTCTAGGGCCCGAGGCGATGGATGTGGATCTAGAGGATTCACATCTAGACCCAGAGCTCGCTGTCGACTACGGCAGCGAGGGGATCGAAGACGACGAGGAGTTGGAAGACTCCTCGTCAGAGTTGAAGGTTGCCGCGCCCGCTGAGGGCCAGCATGCTGCTTCAGAGAGCCCCGTATCGGGCTCTCGCCGCCAGCGCGACGTCGCGCTGGAAGAAGGTGAAGTCGCGCGCCCGAAGCGCGCGCGCTCGGACGTGTCAAGCTCGGCGGAGGCTACCTCCGCCGCAAGTGGTTCTTCAACGCCGGCAGGTTTGCCGGCGGGGCGTCGTGCTGCTCGCGCGTCCGATCCGACGCCGTGGATGTTGACATCCACGGCGATCCAGAAGCTGCGCTACAGCGACGAGGGGGCTGCTGCCGAGCCCGTCTCTCTCTTCGATGATCGTCCGATCATCGACGATAAGATCGCGGGCCAGCTCCATCTCGGAGCTGACACTGCGGAGCGACGCGATTACTTCGCGTCGCTATACCTGGCGTCGCGTTACTACAAGAACGCGCGCCGTGGTCCTCAGAGCAAGGTCTCTGAGACTCATGCTCTGGCACAGGGCTGGAACCAGTTCGTGTCGAACTGGAACGCGAACCCCGACTTGTATCGGTACCGTCTTGAACGGCACCGCACTCGCTATTATGAGCATAATAGCACAGGTCGCGTGGTGCATCTGCACAACATGTGTGCAGATGCGGGCATCCCCTGCGCGGTTCCACGCAGGGAGCATTGTCCAGTCTGTCCGCAGGATGCGGACAGACTATCCGAGAGTGATGTCATGGGGTACACGCGCATCCGTGTACCCGAGAAGGTGACCAAGTGGCGCGAGAGGGTGTTCCCCGACGCGCGTGTCACCTTTCCACCGCCCAGCCAAACCTTGTGGTTTGACGACGTCTCTGGGAAGTGGATCACTGAGTCGAGGGTTACCCCCGACTCGGCCGTAGGTGGTGGCGCTGTTCGTACGCCATCACCATTTCCGGAAGGTCCATCACAAGGACGTTCCGCGGCTCCCAGGAGTCGTGTTGGGGAGGCCATCCTCTCCAACGACATCGAAAACGACGCTGACCTTGGTCAGCGCGTGGCTCCTGGTGAGCTACAATTCGCTCGACAATCCAGCGAATTGAGCCGTCTGCAGCCCGCAAGGGCGCAGGCGGTGGGGGGAAGACGTCGCACCCCGGATCAGCCACGCTCGGCTGATCCGATTGTTGGTCGCCTTGAGGCGGATCACGCGGCCTTCCGCGAGGCCGCGTGGAAGACGATCGCTGACCAGGGTCAGCTGATCTCGAACCTCTCCTCGCAAGTGGAGAGTGCTCGGAGCACCGCTGCCGATGCTCTTTCTCGAGCTGCTGAGCTCGAGAAGAAGTTCGCGAAGCTCGTGGAGAGCGTCGGGATGCGCCCTTCGCGGTCCGCCGCGAAGGGGTCTTCTGATAACGACCACTAGGTGGGCCGTCAGGCTCCGGCGTGCTCGTTTCCAACGAGCTCGCAGGCGTATCATGCTCATGATACGCCTTCAGCCGCCCAACGTAGAACGTTGGGTGCAGTCGCATGCTGGACGGTATGTCCAGCGTGTATGCTGTGCCTTGGCGGTGCAAGACACGGAAGGGGCCAATGAAGCGTGGAGCGAGCTTGCTCGCTCCAAAGTCCGAGACTGCATGTCTAGGCAGGTTTTGCGTAGACAGTAAAACTAATGAATTCCTTTTGAACTCACTAATGTTGTTCCTTGACTTCTTGTCCGCGTTCATCTTCTGTCGATCGACAGAAGATGCAATAGCATCACGGACAAACCGCATGACGGCTTGTCTGCTTTGGACAAAGTCCCTTGCATCGACATTGGTCGTCTTGACCAATGTGACATCGCTTGACCTCGTGCCATGCACGAAGTGTCCTTCATCTTGAACGCCCGCAGGTGCTGCGGACGTGGCCTTGTTCTTCATCGAAGTGACGTCGCCCGGCGACGTCACAGCCTTCGTCACTTGGGATCTTCCGGTGTCCGTCACGTCTGCTCTTGAGGCAGACGTGGGACGGTCCTTGGCTTGTCGCTTCGCTCCCAGAGCGAGGCGGTCTTGTTCTTGCCTTGGCGCGTCCGTGCCCGGCACGGAGGCGGTGTCATCTGCGACGCCCGCACCCGGTGCGGACGTGATGTTCTCCATTCGCTGACGCGCTGCGTCAGCTCGCGTCACAGCAGCCAACGAATCCTCGTTGGCTGCAGCTTTTGCTGCGGCATTTTCATGTGAGTGCGCTTCACTCACATTTCCTCCCCCACTCAAGGGAGCTGTCACCCCGCCGAGGGTGGCAGGGACACGTGGATGCCGCATGGCATTCACGAAGAACGGTGTATGCCCCGTAGAGGCATGCACCGAGTTGTTGATGGCAAACTCCGCCATCGGCAAACAGTCGCTCCACTCGGTGAACGAGTGGGCGTAACTCTTGAGGATGTCACCAAGCACGCGGTTCACGCGCTCGGTCTGACCATCGGTCTGAGGATGATCGGCTGTCGACATCGACAGTCGCGTGCCAAGGAGGGCGAAGACCTCCTTCCAGAAAGCGGCCGTGAACCGAGGGTCACGGTCCGATACGATCTCGCGGGGCATCCCGTGAGATCGGAAGATAAGATCAACAAACAGACGAGCCGTCTGTTTGGATGTGACCTGTGCTGGCACCGCAGCAAGATGCACCATCTTGCTGAAGCGGTCGACAAAGACCGCTATGCCAGTCCGACGCTTGGCTTCGGGCGGCAACCCGAAGATGAAGTCCATACTAATGGACTCCCAACACTCTGCCGGGATTGGCAGAGATTGCAGCGGTGCTTGTGAAGCCAAAGTCGGCTTCACACGTTGGCACGCTTCGCAAGCACGAACGTACTTGCGCACCCACTTGTACTGGCGCGGCCAGTAGAAGTCACGCGAGAGAAGCAGGTACGTCTTCTCTCGGCCCGGATGCCCCGCCCATGGGGCATCGTGATACTCGTAGATGACCCGCAACCGCAGGTCATAGTCGTTTGGGACGACGATGCGTGCAGCATCGTCGTCAGCTGTGCTATAAAGCAGCAGCCCATCGTGTGCGCTGTATCGGTGCACATTCGAACGCAGATGTGGAGGCAGCGCTCGACGCCCGGCGTCGGTCGGCTCCTTCACATAATCCAGCAGGCGCTTGACGACGACGTCAAGCGCATACGCCTTACGCACGTCATCGAGCAGCGATGACGTGGGCACACTGCTTCGCTCAACGCCAATGGCGTTGACATCAACTACCTTGTAGTTGTAATCCGGTCGACGCGAGAGCGCGTCGGCCACCACGTTGAGTCTTCCAGGTTTGTACTCAACCTGGAAGTTGTATTCCGCGAAGAATGACAGCCACCGTGCCATTCTTTGAGAGAGGTGCGGCGACTTCACAGCCGTCCGCAACGATGCGTGGTCCGTATAGACCACGAACGGTTTATCTCCGAGGAGATAGACACGGAACTTCGCCAGTGCGTACTTCATGGCAAGGAGCTCCTTGTCATGCACTGGATAGTTGCGCTCAGCTTGCTTAAGCTGACGCGAGTGATAGCAGATTACACGATCACGACCGTCGTGATCGTGCTGCATCAGCGCGCATCCGATAGCATAATCGGATGCATCGCACACCACGTGGAACGGGCGATCTTGGTCAGCGATGGCCAAGACCGGCGCCTCAGTCAAGCCCTGCTTGACTGAATCGAAAGCCTGCTGACACTCAGCAGACCACTGCCACTCCGTGTCCTTCTTCAGGAGACGTGACAGTGGGCGAATGCGCCCAGCGTAATCGTGCACGTACTTGCACAAGTACGTGGCCAGCCCAAGGAACTGCCTCAGTTCCTTGGCGTTCGAGGGCGCAGGCCACTCGTTGACGACCCTGACCTTCTCAGGATCGGGGCGGACTCCGTCTTTGCCGACAAGACATCCGAGAACCGGAATCTCGGATGCACCAAATATGCACTTCTTCAAGTTTGCATATAGCTTGTGCTCACGCATCAGCGCGAGCAGACGACGGAGATGCTCCCTGTGCATCTCTGTGGCGGTCTTCCCGCCCACAGCCAGGCTGTGGGCGAACACGTCGTCGAAGTACGTCGGCGCGAAGTCGCGAATCGATCGCAACAGGTGTGTGACGCACCTGTTGAACGTCGCAGGGGCGTTCTTCAGCCCCTGTGGCATCACCAGCCACTCCCAAAGCATGCCGCTTGGCGTGCTTACAGCTGTGAAGGGGATGTCCTCCTCACGCATTAAGATTTGGTAGAAACCATCTCTTAAGTCAAGAGCACTGAACACGGTGCTCTTGCTCATCGAATCGATGATCACATCTTTTCGCGGTATCGGCGTCTGCGCCGGTATCGTTGCCTCGTTCAACTTGTTGAACGCGTGGACAATGCGCCATCCGCCCTGCGCCTTCTTGACGCAGAACGTCGGAGCACTGTGCGGGGACTTGCTTTCCCGCACTTGCCCCGCGCGCCGACGAGCTTCGAAGAACTCGTCGATGGCTTGGACCTGCTCACGCGGCAGTGGCCACTGTCGCGTGACGCAGTACTTCGTCCCCGGCACGAGATCAATCTCGTGCTGAATGCCCTTGTCCCGCGGAAGCTCCGCGGGAACCTCATCAGGGAATACGCGGACGTATTCCCTGAGCACATCGTAATAGGGACTCGCCTTGAGCGAGTCCCAGCTTTGCTCGGCGAAGCGGTCCTTCTTGGTCTTGGCGCTGAGGGCAGTGTCGCCCTCAGGATGCTTGACGAGGACCTGCCGCAGGTCCTCGAGCTCCACTGTGATCTCGGTATCCTCACGCGCGGTGAGGATGCATACTTGCTCTACGCGCCCGGCGCGTAGATCCCGTGCAAAGCCCTTCCAGCTCTGCACTTCCAGCGCTGTCAACTCCGAGGCAATGCTCGGAGGACCCTCAAGTGTCAGGAGCTGACACTTGACGCCCGAGAGTGTTTGCGTTAACGCATTAACTCTCTCGTACGTGACGTCACCCCTTGCGGGTGACGCAACCACGTCAGCTACACCCTTAGGCGTATCGCGCTCTTGCGACGGGGAGGCGATCTCTTCCCGTCGGGGCCCGGCCCGATTCAAAAGTGAGGAGTCAGCTTCACTCCTCACATCGCGACCCTTGCCGCGATGATGGGTGCCAGGCCCGGCCTGGTTTCGACCCATATCTTTTTCTTCGACGGGCCCGGCCCGTCGAGATGCCTTGATCCTTGACTCCTCAAACCCGGTTTGAGGAGGCGTCTTCTCTTGGTGCTTCGCCTCGGGCCCGGCCCGAGACGGGTTCTTCTGTATTCTTGCCTTTCCGGACGGGGTCCGGAAAGGGTTCTTCTTGATATTGGCTCTCGCAGGCCCGGCCTGCGAGGCGTTTCTTCCAAACCCGGTTTGGGAGAGGGTGCGCTCCCGGAGTGCACCCACCTTTCGTCGATTTGCCTGTGCCCCGGGCACAGGCGAGGAAGCGTCCCGGTCGTCTTCCGTCCTCGTCTTGAGCGCGTCGGCCTTTACGGTCGACGCGCAGTCTTGGCTTGGCTGAGCGAGGGTGACCTCGCTCACGTCGCGTTTACTGCGCGACGCACTCGCAGCGCTGTCAGGGCCATCGCTCTCTGTCGCGCTATCTGCCGAATCGAGGACGCATGCGTCCTCGAAGCCGTAAGAGACTATAGACTGGGACTTCCAGTCTATCACTGGGGCATGGCGTTTGAGCCACGGCATGCCCAGTATCATGTCGAACTTATCGTCTAGATCCAGGACGATAAAGTCCTCAGTGAAGGCCCGGCCTTCACAGCCAAAGCGAACTGATACAGTTCGCTTGCGCGTTTTCACGGTTGCTCCTGTCGCCAGGCGCACCACCAACTCACTTCGAGGAGTCGTCTTCTCCTCGGCGTTCATAGCCCTCAGGCTTTGCAGTCGAACAAAGTTGTTCGATGCACCCGAATCGACTAGCGCGTGCATGGTTCTCCCATGCACCGCGACTTCCAGGATGATCAGCCCTGCTTGATCATCCTGACGCTTGCTGTGGTGTCCGGCACCACAAGGGGCTGTAGCCGTCACATGCCCGACATCGGCATGTGTGACTACACCAGTAGGGCGCCCCGCCCCTACTGGCTTCCAGCGTTTTTTGGTCGTCCGCGCCAACGATCCCCGTTGGCGCGATACGACGTGCCACGTGTGGCACGATACGACGTATCGCGAGCAGCAGGCCCCGGGCCTGCTACACACTCACGTGCAAAGTGGCCGGTGTTTCCACACCGGAAACACCGTCCCGCGCCTCTGCGCGGCTCCGTCTGCTGCCTGCCAGCAGACGCACTCGATAGGTCCATGGGCTCTGGACCGCCCATGGGTCTTGCACGCGGACGTGGCGCCCCTGGCGTGTCCGCGTGGAGCTTAGCCTGGTGCAGGCTAAACTCTTCCTGCGACGCAAGCCGAATGGCTTGCTCGAGAGTACTCGGGTACTCTCGGAAGAGATAGGTCTTCACAGGCCCATCCTTCAGTCCCTTCATGAAGGTGACTACTTGTGTCGCCTCGTCAATCGGATGATTGACGATACTCGACACCAAGTACCTCGCGTGTTGGGCGTAAGCCAACACGTCGCGCTTGCCTTGACGCAGGTCGAGGAACTCCGCCCTCGACCTGAACTCGGATTCAGGCGGCTCAAACGCTAGCTTGAGCTCGCGCTTGAAGTCTTCGTACGTGCTCCAGCACGTACTGTCCGTAAGACGTCTTCCGTACGCCCAGTGTCTGGCTCGTCCAGTCAGACACGACATGGCGTACGCAACTTGGAGCGACGGATCCCGGATCCGTCGAGCAGCAATTGCTGTCTCCAGTTCTACGAGCCATCGTAGAAGAGGCTCGTTCTGGCCACCCGAGAACGGAGTCACTGACACCTTCAGTGACTCAACGCGAGAAGGGGCTGACGCCTCCTTCTGTTGGCGTTCCTTGTCCATGTAGTCGACCACGACTACATGGTGCTCGCTTGGTGGCAGCGACCGTAGCATCGCTGCCACGGTGGACTCACCTACGACTCGCGAGAGTCGTAGCAGTGCCTCCCACTGCTGATCGCTCAGGTGGGGGCAGTCCTCCCTCGTGATGCAGGGAGGACCCGCGCTTGGAGCTCCGTCAGGCAGGGCACCGCCTGACGAAGGGTTTTCGTCTCCATAGCCAAATGCATCCATTTGGCTAACTCTGTAGGCGTTGGACGGACTACAAAGTGCTACCAGGTGAAACAGGGCGTGACGCGCTCTGTTTCTTTAGCATACACTAGTATGCGCTTTTGAGGAAGCGTAAGTTACTTAGACTTTGTATGCAAGTAGAAATACACGTCCCCGTGTATTTCTAAGCAAAAGACCGAAACTTTAACTTGAAAGTAGAAAACTGAATTGAATGGAAGCCCGCCGCGTGGCGGGCCCTTAGCAAACCTATCTAAATGACTTATGTATCTACGAAGGTGAAGCCATGGTTGGCTCTCACGCTCCGGCCCTTATGTATGCGTTTGATTGGTGGAAATGTGCCCCTTTCCACCAATAGCAGTGCGCTTAGCGCCCGCCAATGTTTGTGCCATTGGCGGCTCGAAATGATTGTTGACTGTGTATGTGACGCGCACACACAGAAGGCTTGCCGTATACTTGTCCGTGTATAGTTCGGCTATACACGTATATCTGGTGTACCCAATTACACCAGCCTGTGTAACCCTGTTACAACCTAGCTATCCTCATAGACACGCAGCACTGCATCCAATCATTTGGTGCATCCAATCACCATCACTCTGCACTCGTCCAATCATCCTACTCGTCTAATCATCGGTAGCGTAATCAACGTACCGTAAACATCGTGTGATCGGATTGGACAGGTTCACCGTAACCTGGTACAGGCATAACCGGTTACCCTCAATAGACGCAGGAGGCAGTGTGGCTCAAGGTGTTCATGTGCGAGCTCGGCGAGATGGCAAGCGATGAAGCGATCAAGATCTACGAAGACAACCAAGGCTCCATCGCGTTGGCCAAGAACCCCGAGTTCCACAAGCGCACCAAGCACATCGACATTCGCTACCACTTCGTGCGCGAGAAGGTGGAAGACGGTCAAGTGGTGTTGGAGTACTGCTCGACGAAGGACATGCTGGCGGACTTGATGACCAAGCCCATCACTGCTGTGCAGTTTGAAGTTCTTCGGAGCAAGCTCGGAGTCCAAGGCCCCGGCGTCGAGTCGAGTGGGGGTGTTGTCAAGAAGGCGCCTCGACCAGCTGCGGTGTACCAGTAAGGTACCGGTGCGACCTTCACTCAGTGGTGCCGCCATCATTCGTGTGATGATGGGACGAGGATTACGGGACGCTGATGATGGGACGCTGATGATGGGACGCGTGGGTACAAGATTGTGGGTACAGGATGGGCATCGACGTGGCACTCGCTGATTGGCTGAAGGACCTTCTATCCAGTTAGGAATCCAGTGGAGTGTATCCAGCAGGGATATCCAGTAGGCTTCGAGGCAGCAAGTAGCTTGTGAACTAAGGCCCTAAATCAATCACTTTGCATTCTGACATCTAGTGCTCAAACGACCTTCCTTTTGGTTATGAGCCCAAGCCCCGCATTCTCTGCCCAAGACTCCGACTACGCCTTCGCCATGGACGCCGCGCCGACCACGACCGCACGCATCAACAAGTTCGACGGAACCAACTTCCACACGTGGAAGTTCAAGATGCAGATGGTGCTGGAAGAGCGCGATCTGTGGGAAGTGACAAGTGGAGAGATCAAGCTGGAGCACTGCGCGACCACGTTGGACCAGACGGCCTTCAAGAGGAAGTCTCGCAAGGCGCTGGCGATCATCTGTCTCGCGATGGAGGACTCGCAGTTGCCGCTGGTCCGGTCGGCCAAGGATGCCCACGATGCATGGTCAAGGCTGGAAGGACACTTCGAGAAGAAGAGCTTGGCCAACAAGCTCTTCCTTCGTCGACGTTTCTTCACGACGATGATGGAGGAAGGTGATGATGTGCTGGAGCACATCAACAAGCTCAAGACGCTGGCGGAGCAGCTCGACGCGGTGGGCGCTCCGGTCAGCGAGGACGACTTGGTGATCACGCTTCTGGGCAGTCTCAGCGAGTCGTACCAGTTCCTCATCACGGCGTTGGAGTCGAGGGTCGACTCGCTGACGTGGGAACTCGTGACGTCTCGGCTGCTGCACGAGGACATGAAGCGCAAGGAGCAAGGTGGCGGTGCGGACGGCACCGCGCACGGTCAAGCGTTCATGACGAGAGACAATAAGCGCAAGGGACGACCGGTGAAGAAGGCCGGTGCGTGCCACAACTGCGGCAAACAAGGACATTGGATTGCCGAGTGTCCCTCGCGAGTCCAAGACAACTACGACCGGCAGCGGTCGCAGCGTGCGAACGTCGCGCAGGACGAAGAAGATTCTGGCGACTACCTCTTCTCGGTTGGTGACGGGGTCGCCAAGTCGAGTGAAGTGTGGTTGGTCGACTCGGGTGCGACGCAGCACATGACGTACTCGAAAGAGTACATGAAGAACTACAAGAAGATGGCTCCGGTGGACGTGCACCTCGCGGACGACGGTGTGGTTCAAGCGGTGGGGACGGGCGACATTGTCATGTCCATGAAGACCCCACGCGGAATGAAGAAGGGTGTGCTCACCGGTGTGTGGCACATTCCCAAGTTGTCGCGCAACCTATTCTCGGTCGGGCGCTTCACCAAGGACGTTGGTCCCGTGACGTTCGAGAGCAACGGGTGCTTCGCGGAGACGAAGAGCATCAAGTGGCAGCTCGGTGCGCGTATGGGCAAGGGTCTGTTCAAGCTCTGCATGGCTCCGATCATGCCTGACGAGGCCAATGTGTCGAGTCCGAAGGATCGCAAAGGGGACACCACGTCGTACCTCTGGCACCTTCGACTCGGTCACATCGGCCATGGCGGTCTAGACGCCATCGTCAAGAAGGGCTACGGCACCGGCATCGACATGACGTCGGTGAAGCAGTGGGAGTTGTGTGATGGGTGTGCACTCGGCAAACAAACGCGAGTGAGCTACATGGCCAAGTCACCAAACCGTGCCAAGAAGCTGTTGGAAGTCATCCACAGTGATGTCTGTGGACCCATGCAGACACCCACATTCAGTGGCAAGAAGTACTTCGTCACGTTCATCGACGAGTACTCGCACTTTTGTGTGGTGTACTTGCTGCGGAACAAGTCGGAGGTGGCTGCCAAGTTCGCCGATTTCGTCGCGTTCGCCGAGACCCAGACCGGCAAGCGCGTGAAGACGCTCCGCAGCGACAACGGCGGAGAGTACACTTCGCGTGAGATGGCCAAGTTCTGCAGCGAGCGTGGGATCGTGCAGAAGTTCACGCCGCCGTACACGCCTCAGCTGAACGGAGTGGCGGAACGGATGAACCGGACGTTGGTGGAGTGTGCGCGCTGCATGTTGGAACATGCCGGACTGTCGAAGGGTTACTGGGGAGAAGCGGTGGTGACGGCGACGTTCCTCCGGAATCGCTGTCCGACGCGCGCCATCAGCCACGACAAGTCGCCGTACCAAGTCTGGACCGGCAAGAAACCGCTCTTGGCGAACCTCAAGGTGTTCGGTTGCCACACGTTCGTGCATGTGCCGAAGGAGAAGCGGTCGAAGTTCGACGCTCGGTCGGTGCGTTGCAGGTTTCTGGGCTACTCGGAGCACGAGAAAGCGTATCGGTTCGAAGAGATCAAGAGTGGTCGCGTGTTGGTGAGCCGCGATGCGCAGTTCATGGAAGACGTCTTCGACGGTGGGAGACGCGAGTGCGGTCAAGAAGACATGGTCGTGGAACTTCGGGATGAAGATGCCACGGACCAAGAAGCATCGTCCGGTCCGGACGAAGACGAAAATGAAGAAGAGGCTGCGCGGGATGAAGACTTTGAGCCTGGCAGCAAGCGACACCCGCGGACGCAGTCGTTGGAGGAAGCGGTGGAGATCCCAAGACCCAAGCGGTTCGCGACGCACCAGACTCTCGAGGAGATGTCGGCGGTCGCAAGAGAAGAAGAAGGCTTCGAGGCGGCCTACGTCGTGGATTCAGTGGGAGAAATGCCGACCACGTTCAAGTCGGCAATGGAATCCAGCGACGCAGCCAAGTGGAAGGAAGCGTGCGACTCGGAGCATGAGTCGCTGCGCAAGAACGACACGTGGGAAGTGGTGCCACTGCCGAAGGGACGCAAGGCGATCGGCTGCAGATGGGTGTTTCGCGTGAAGGAAAACCAAGCCGGAGAGGTCGAGCGGTTCAAGGCGCGACTGGTGGCCAAGGGGTTTTCGCAGAAGTACGGCGTCGACTACGACGAGACGTTCGCGCCAGTGGCCAAGTTCACGTCGATCCGGGCCGTGCTGAGTTTGGCTGCCAAGTACGATCTCAAGCTGCACCAGATGGACGTGAAGACCGCATTCCTGAACGGCGTCCTGGATGAAGATATCTACATGGCGCAGCCAGACGGATACGTTGACGAAGGCCACCCCGACTACGTGTGCAAGCTCAAGCGGTCACTCTACGGACTCAAGCAGTCGCCGCGCATGTGGAACCAAACCATCGACGAGTTCATGCTGAAGATGGGGTTCAAGAAGTGCGAGTCGGATCACTGCGTCTACATCAAGAGGAACGACCAAGACATGATCTTCGTGGTGCTGTACGTCGATGATCTCATCCTCGCAAGCAGCAACGACAAGCTGCTGGAATCGACCAAGAAGGCACTCAGCAAGCGGTTCGAGATGACGGACCTCGGCGAGCTCGAGTACTTCCTCGGCATGGAGATCAAGAGCGACGTGGACTCCGGCAAGGTGACGGTGCGGCAGACCAAGTTCCTCAAGAGTATCCTGACCAAGTTCGGCATGCAAGACAGCAAGCCTGTGAAGACACCTCAAGACCCGGGACTCAAGTTGACCAAGAGCATGTGCGAAGGTGGCTGCAAGCATGAAGACACGATGAAGAACGTGCCGTATCGGAGTGCCGTCGGCGGACTGATGTACCTGATGGTGGCGACGCGTATTGAGGGTAACCGGTTATGCCTGTACCAGGTTACGGTGAACCTGTCCAATCCGATCACACGATGTTTACGGTACGTTGATTACGCTACCGATGATTAGACGAGTAGGATGATTGGACGAGTGCAGAGTGATGGTGATTGGATGCACCAAATGATTGGATGCAGTGCTGCGTGTCTATGAGGATAGCTAGGTAGTGCAGACAAAGTAAGCTCCGATAAATCAATCACTTTCGAATCTCCCTTCTTCCCCTCAAGTGGTCAAGTGTCCTCGCTCCGGTCAAGCTCCGAGTGGTGACTCTCCCCCTCCCTTCTCTTCGTCCAAGATCCGTGACCTTTATCAGGTTATGAGCCCAAGCACCATGTCCTCTGCCCAAGACGTCTCCACCAAGGTCTCCATCGACAAGTTCAACGGTGACAACTACGCGACGTGGAACCGCTACATGCGTGGCGTGTTCCTGACCAAGTCGGTGTGGCATGTCGTGAACCGTGAAACGACTCCGACCTTCGCGGACTCAAGGGCCAAGGATGACTACGTCAAGTCGAGCAACATCGCGTTCGGCCTGATGCTGCTCCACATGGACGCGGACTACCACCACGTGGTGGACAACTGCGAGGAAGCGTGGGTGGCGTGGTTGCGCCTGAAGACGCTGTACGGAGGATCGCAGAAGGCTGGTCGCATCTACCTGAAGCGACAGCTCTTCAGCATGGAGATGGCGGAAGGCGGCAACGTGTTGCATCATTGCAACGAGGTCCTCAACATCAGCGCCAAGCTCAGCAGCATCGGCGCCAAGATGGAGGACGAGGACGTGGCGATCTGCTTGTTGCGCAGTCTCCCCAAGAGCTACGAGAACGTCGTGCTGAACTTGGAGATGAGCACTGCGGAGCTGAAGACGCAAGACGTCGTGAAGGTGCTCACGAACGAGCATATCAAGCGGCAAGGCGAGAAGAAGACCGACTCGGTGAAGACTGAAGACGCGGCGAAGGCGTTCAGTGCCGAGAGAGAGTCTCGCCAGTGCAGTTACTGCGGAAAATTGGGGCACGTCATCGACAAGTGCTGGACCAAGCAGAAGGACGAGAACCGAGGTGGTCGACGCGGCGGGAATGGCCGTGGACGCGGGGCCAACAATGTCCAGTGGCGGAACGACGACTACGAATACGACTACGACCGAGTCGCGTTTGCGGTATCCCTGGAGTGCGGACTTTCGACGGGCAAGGGTATGTCCGGGATGTGGGCGGTCGACAGCGGCGCAACGCACCACATCTGCAACAACAAGGCCAAGTTCGCCACGCTGAATGAGCAAGACGAGGGCGAACTGTCGGTGGCTGACGGCAACAAAGCTGCCATCAAGGGTGTGGGGACCATCATCGAACGAGTGGTTCTGCCCAACGGCGACGAGCGCGACATCGAGATCAAGGACGCGCTGTACGTGCCGAACATGAACAAGAATCTGCTGTCGGTGCCGCAGATCAACAAGAGTGGCAAGTTTCAAGTGGTGTTCGACGGTGCGAGCATGCATGTTGCGCGCAAGAGCTCGAAGCAAGTGGTGGCGACGGCTGACCTCGTGGACGGACTCTACTGGCTGCGCACTCCACTGCGTTCTGCGAGTGCGACGACGTCGGCGCGTAACGTGGATCTTCATGCGCGGATGGGTCATGCTCCGATCGACGTGCTGCGCAAGATGGTCAACAACGGCATGATCAAGGACGCCAAGGTACCCTTGAAGTCGAGTGGGCCAAGTGTGTGTCGCGGGTGCCAGCAAGGGAAAATGGTCCAAAAGCCGTTCCCGACTAACCGCGACAAGCGTCGTTACGACACGTTCCAGCTGCTCCACTTCGACATCTGCGGTCCCATGGAGGAAGAATCGTTGGGTGGCAGCAAGTATCTGCTACTCATCACGGACGAAGCCAGCGGATGCATGAAGGGTTTCTGTCTACGCGCCAAGTCGGAGAGCGAAGAGTGCCTCAAGAGCTACATCACCAAGGTGCAGACGCAGTTCGGCAAGCAGGTCAAGTTCGTGCGTCACGACGGAGCCCGCGAGTTTGCGACCAATTCGCTCAAGGCCTTTTACGAGGACCAAGGCATCGAGCAGCAGCCCACGGTTCGGTACGCGCACCAGACCAACGCCACGGCAGAACGCGCCAACCGAACCATCGTCACGATTGGTCGCAGCATGCTGCACCATGCCAAGTTGGACAAGTGTTTCTGGGGCGAAGCGGCGATGACTGCCATCTACGTCAAGAATCGCCTGCCGTCGCCCAAGATCGAAAACAAGACTCCGTTCGAGATCGTGTACAAGTCCAAGCCAAGCGTGAAGCACATGCGTGTGTTTGGGTGTCGGGCGTACGTGCTAACTCCGAGGGAGAAACGACTCAAGTGGGATCCCAAGGCTCGCGCTGGTCTGTTCATGGGCTACGAGGAAGTGTCGAAGGCGTATCGAGTTTATGACATCGAGGCGGGGAAGGTGGTGATTTCTCGCGATGTCACCTTCGACGAATCGAGTTTTGGTGGTGTCTCGGCGGGAAGTTCAAGCGATGACGACGAAGATGCTAGCCTGGACTTCGACTCTCTCGAGATCAACGATGCTGACAGTGCGGGCCCGATGGAGTTCAAGCAGGCGGGGAAACGCAAGGCCCGCTCAAGTGATGCCGGTGATATGTCAGCGAGCTCACGTTCTGTTCGCCATGGAGCTGGCTTGGAAGAAGCAAGTGCTCCTGACAACTCGTTTGAGCGTCGGGCGAAACGACGATCAAGTGTGCGAATGGAGCCTGATCTGGCTGAAGAAAAGGAGAAGGATGCTCATGACGACGAAGATGACGACTCGACTCCTCCCGCATTTTGGCGAGCAAGCGCCAACGCAGTGGAAGCCGGCGATTTGTCTGAGCCGACGACATTCCAAGATGCGGTGAACGGACCCGACCAAGTGCATTGGCGCAAGGCCGTCCGCGCAGAGCTCAAGTCGATGCGACTTCGTGGGGTGTTTCGAGCTGCCAAGTTGCCGAACGGACAACGCGCCATCGGGACCAAGTGGGTGTTCAAGATCAAGCGCAAAGCAGACGGATCCATCGAGAAGTACAAGGCGCGTCTCGTGGCCAAGGGATTCAAGCAGAAGTACGGCATCGACTACACCGAGACGTTCTCGCCCGTGGTCAAGTACGTGACGTTGCGCATGGTGATCGCGTTGGCCAAGTACTTCGACTGGCCGCTGGACCAACTGGACGTGGTGACGGCATTCCTGTACGGCGTGATGAAAGAAGTGGTGTACTGCGCAGTGCCAGAAGGGGTTATTGAGGGTAACCGGTTATGCCTGTACCAGGTTACGGTGAACCTGTCCAATCCGATCACACGATGTTTACGGTACGTTGATTACGCTACCGATGATTAGACGAGTAGGATGATTGGACGAGTGCAGAGTGATGGTGATTGGATGCACCAAATGATTGGATGCAGTGCTGCGTGTCTATGAGGATAGCTAGGTAGTGCAGACAAAGTAAGCTCCGATAAATCAATCACTTTCGAATCTCCCTTCTTCCCCTCAAGTGGTCAAGTGTCTTCGCTCCGGTCTACCCAGAGTGCCTACTCCCTCCGCTTCGTCCAAGCTTCGTGTATCAAGATCCATACCCGTTATCAGGTTATGAGCCCAAGCACCATGTCCTCTGCCCAAGACGTCTCCACCAAGGTCTCCATCGACAAGTTCAACGGCGACAACTACGCGACGTGGAACCGCTACATGCGTGGCGTGTTCCTGACCAAGTCTGTGTGGCATGTCGTGAACCGTGAAACGACTCCGACCTTCGCGGACCCAAGGGCCAAGGATGACTACGTCAAGGCGAGCAACATCGCGTTCGGCCTGATGCTGCTCCACATGGACGCGGACTACCATCACGTGGTTGACAACTGCGAGGAAGCGTGGGTGGCGTGGTTGCGCCTGAAGACGCTGTACGGAGGATCGCAGAAGGCTGGTCGCATCTACCTGAAGCGACAGCTCTTCAGCATGGAGATGGCGGAAGGCGGCAACGTGTTGCATCATTGCAACGAGGTCCTCAACATCAGCGCCAAGCTCAGCAGCATCGGCGCCAAGATGGAGGACGAGGACGTGGCGATCTGCTTGTTGCGCAGTCTCCCCAAGAGCTACGAGAACGTCGTGCTGAACTTGGAGATGAGTACTGCGGAGCTGAAGACGCAAGACGTCGTGAAGGTGCTCACGAACGAGCATATCAAGCGGCAAGGCGAGAAGAAGACCGACTCGGTGAAGACTGAAGACGCGGCGAAGGCGTTCAGTGCCGAGAGAGAGTCTCGCCAGTGCAGTTACTGCGGAAAATTGGGGCACGTCATCGACAAGTGCTGGACCAAGCAGAAGGACGAGAACCGAGGTGGTAGACGCGGCGGCAATGGCCGTGGACGCGGGGCCAACAATGTCCAGTGGCGGAACGACGACTACGACTACGACCGAGTCGCGTTTGCGGTATCCCTGGAGTGCGGACTTTCGACGGGCAAGGGTATGTCCGGGATGTGGGCGGTCGACAGCGGCGCAACGCACCACATCTGCAACAACAAGGCCAAGTTCGCCACGCTGAATGAGCAAGACGAGGGCGAACTGTCGGTGGCTGACGGCAACAAAGCTGCCATCAAGGGTGTGGGGACCATCATCGAACGAGTGGTTCTGCCCAACGGCGACGAGCGCGACATCGAGATCAAGGACGCGCTGTACGTGCCGAACATGAACAAGAATCTGCTGTCGGTGCCGCAGATCAACAAGAGTGGCATGTTGTCAAGAAGGCGCCTCGACCAGCTGCGGTGTACCAGTAAGGTACCGGTGCGACCTTCACTCAGTGGTGCCGCCATCATTCGTGTGATGATGGGACGAGGATTACGGGACGCTGATGATGGGACGCTGATGATGGGACGCGTGGGTACAAGATTGTGGGTACAGGATGGGCATCGACGTGGCACTCGCTGATTGGCTGAAGGACCTTCTATCCAGTTAGGAATCCAGTGGAGTGTATCCAGCAGGGATATCCAGTAGGCTTCGAGGCAGCAAGTAGCTTGTGAACTAAGGCCCTAAATCAATCACTTTGCATTCTGACATCTAGTGCTCAAACGACCTTCCTTTTGGTTATGAGCCCAAGCCCCGTCTTCCCTGCCCAAGACCCCGACTACGCCTTCGCCATGGACGCCACGCCGACCGCCACCGCCCGCATCAACAAGTTCGACGGAACCAACTTCCACACGTGGAAGTTCAAGATGCAGATGGTGCTGGAAGAGCGCGAACTGTGGGAGGTGACGAGTGGGGAGATCAAGCTGGAGCACTGCCACGCCGCAGCGGATCAAGCGCTCTTCAAGAAGAAGTCGCGCAAGGCGTTGGCGATCGTCTGTCTCGCGATGGAGGACTCGCAGTTGCCGCTGGTGCGTTCGGCCAAGGATGCTCACGATGCATGGTCAAGACTGGAAGGACACTTCGAGAAGAAGAGTTTGGCCAACAAGCTCTTTCTTCGTCGACGTTTCTTCACGACCATGATGGACGAAGGTGATGATGTGTTAGAGCACATCAACAAGCTCAAGACGCTGGCGGAGCAGCTCGACGCGGTGGGCGCTCCGGTCAGCGAGGACGACTTGGTGATCACGCTTCTGGGCAGTCTCAGCGAGTCGTACCAGTTCCTCATCACGGCGTTGGAGTCGAGAGCCGACTCGCTGTCGTGGGAACTCGTGACGTCTCGGCTGCTGCATGAGGACATGAAGCGCAAGGAGCAAGGTGGCGGCGTCGACGGAGCCGCGCACGGTCAAGGCCAAGCGTTCATGACAAGCGACAACGGCAAGCGCAAGGGACGGCAGGCGACCGCCAACAAGGCCAGCGCCTGCCACTACTGTGGGGAGCAAGGACATTGGATCGCCAAGTGTCCTGTGCGAATCCGCGAGAACGCGGAGCGGCAGAGGCCGCAGCGAGCGAACGTCGCGCAGAGTGAGGACGACTCTGGCGACTTCCTCTTCTCGGTTGGTGGTGGGAGCAACACCACCAAGTCGAATGAGGTGTGGCTGGTCGACTCGGGTGCGACGCAGCACATGACCAGTTCCAAGAAGTTCATGCGGAACTACAAGAAGATCTCGCCGGTGGACGTGCATCTCGCGGACGACGGTGTGGTGCAAGCGATCGGGAGAGGCGACATCGTGATGAAGATGCAGACCCCGCGCGGCGTCAAGAAGGGTGTGCTCACGAATGTGTGGCACATCCCCAAGTTGTCGCGCAACCTGTTCTCCGTCGGCAGATTCACCAAGGACGTCGGGCCTGTGACGTTCGAGAGCGACGGGTGCTTCACGGAGACGAAGGGTGTCAAGTGGAAGCTCGGCGCTCGCGAAGGCAAAGGGCTGTTCAAGCTGAGCATGACACCGGTGGTGCCTGACGAGGCCAATGCGGCAAGCTCGAAGGATCGCAAAGGGGACACCACGTCGTACCTCTGGCACCTTCGACTTGGTCACATTGGCCATGGCGGTCTAGACGCCATCGTCAAGAAGGGCTACGGCACCGGCATCGACATGACGTCGGTGAAGCAGTGGGAGCTGTGCGACGGATGCTCACTCGGCAAGCAAACGCGAGTGAGCTACATGAAGTCGTCTCCAAACCGTGCGAAGCAAGTGCTGGAAGTGGTTCACAGCGATGTGTGCGGCCCCATGCAGACGTCTACGTTTGGTGGCAAGCGCTACTTCGTCACGTTCATCGACGACAAGTCGCACTTTTGTGTGGTGTACTTGCTGCGGAACAAGTCGGAGGTGGCTGCCAAGTTCGCGGAGTTCGTTGCGTTGGCTGAAACGCAGACCGGCAAGCGTGTGAAAACGCTCCGGAGCGACAACGGTGGCGAGTACACTTCGCGTGAGATGGCCAAGTTCTGTGCGGACCGTGGGATCGTGCAGAAGTTCACGCCGCCGTACACGCCACAGCTGAATGGAGTGGCGGAACGGATGAACCGGACGTTGGTGGAGTGTGCGCGCTGCATGTTGGAGCATGCCGGGTTGTCGAAGAGTTACTGGGGTGAAGCGGTGGTGACAGCCACGTTCCTCCGGAACCGGTGTCCGACGCGCGCCATCAGCCACGACAAGTCGCCGCACCAAGTTTGGACGGGAAAGAAGCCACTACTGGCGAACCTCAAGGCGTTCGGTTGCCACGCGTTCGTGCATGTGCCGAAGGCGAAGCGGTCCAAGTTCGACGCCCGGTCGGTGCGTTGCCGTTTCCTGGGGTACTCGGAGCATGAGAAAGCGTATCGGTTTGAAGAGATCGAGAGCGGTCGCGTGTTGGTGAGCCGCGATGCGCAGTTCATGGAAGACGTCTTCGACGGTGGGAGACGCAAATATGCTACGAAGGAGGTGGTGATTGGTCTTCCAGATGAAGATGATGAAGATGCCACGGATGAAGAGACTCCGTCCGAATCAGACGAGGACGGAGATGAAGAGGAGGCTGCGCGGGACCAAGACTTCGAACCCGGCAGCAAGCGACACCCGCGGACGCAGTCGCTGGAGGAAGCCGTGGAGGTGCCGAGGGCCAAGAGGTATGCGCCGCAGAGTGGACGCTCGACGCTGGATGAGATGTCTGCGGCGGCCCAAGAGAGTCAAGACTTTGAGGCTGCGTACGTCGTGGATTCAGTGGGAGAAATGCCGACTACGTTCAAGTCGGCGATGGAATCCAGCGACGCAGCCAAGTGGAAGGAAGCGTGCGACTCGGAGATGGCGTCGCTTCGCAAGAACGAGACGTGGGAAGTGGTGCCGTTGCCGAAGGGACGCAAGGCGATCGGCTGCAGATGGGTGTTTCGAGTGAAGGAGAACCAGGCTGGAGAGATCGAGCGGTTCAAGGCGCGACTGGTGGCCAAGGGGTTTTCGCAGAAGTACGGCATCGACTACGACGAGACCTTCGCGCCGGTGGCCAAGTTCACGTCGATCCGGGCCGTGCTGAGTTTGGCTACCAAGTACGATCTCAAGCTGCACCAGATGGACGTGAAGACCGCATTCCTGAACGGCGTCCTGGATGAAGATATCTACATGGCGCAGCCAGACGGATACGTTGACGAAGGCCACCCCGACTACGTGTGCAAGCTCAAGCGGTCACTCTACGGACTCAAGCAGTCGCCGCGCATGTGGAACCAAACCATCGACGAGTTCATGCTGAAGATGGGGTTCAAGAAGTGCGAGTCGGATCACTGCGTCTACATCAAGAGGAACGACCAAGACATGATCTTCGTGGTGCTGTACGTCGATGATCTCATCCTCGCAAGCAGCAACGACAAGCTGCTGGAATCGACCAAGAAGGCACTCAGCAAGCGGTTCGAGATGACGGACCTCGGCGAGCTCGAGTACTTCCTCGGCATGGAGATCAAGAGCGACGTGGACTCCGGCAAGGTGACGGTGCGGCAGACCAAGTTCCTCAAGAGTATCCTGACCAAGTTCGGCATGCAAGACAGCAAGCCTGTGAAGACACCTCAAGACCCGGGACTCAAGTTGACCAAGAGCATGTGCGAAGGTGGCTGCAAGCATGAAGACACGATGAAGAACGTGCCGTATCGGAGTGCCGTCGGCGGACTGATGTACCTGATGGTGGCGACGCGTCCGGACCTGGCTGCTGCAGTGGGCTCCCTCAGTCAGTTCTGTGCTGACCCGTGTCCGACGCATTGGCAAGCTCTCAAGCGTGTGTTTCGGTACCTCCAAGCGACGCCTACGCACGGACTCGAGTTCTCAAGAGACGGTGGTGACGGCGCGTTATGCGGGTATTCGGATGCGGACTGGGCCGGCGACATCGAGTCGAGAAGGAGTACAAGCGGCTACGCGTTCATGATGAACGGCGGGTGCATCAGCTGGAGGAGCAAGAAACAGCGGACGGTGGCGCTGTCATCGACGGAGGCAGAGTACATGGCTCTATCGGAAGCGACGCAGGAGGCAGTGTGGCTCAAGGTGTTCATGTGCGAGCTCGGCGAGATGGCAAGCGATGAAGCGATCAAGATCTACGAAGACAACCAAGGCTCCATCGCGTTGGCCAAGAACCCCGAGTTCCACAAGCGCACCAAGCACATCGACATTCGCTACCACTTCGTGCGCGAGAAGGTGGAAGACGGTCAAGTGGTGTTGGAGTACTGCTCGACGAAGGACATGCTGGCGGACTTGATGACCAAGCCCATCACTGCTGTGCAGTTTGAAGTTCTTCGGAGCAAGCTCGGAGTCCAAGGCCCCGGCGTCGAGTCGAGTGGGGGTGTTGTCAAGAAGGCGCCTCGACCAGCTGCGGTGTACCAGTAAGGTACCGGTGCGACCTTCACTCAGTGGTGCCGCCATCATTCGTGTGATGATGGGACGAGGATTACGGGACGCTGATGATGGGACGCGTGGGTACAAGATTGTGGGTACAGGATGGGCATCGACGTGGCACTCGCTGATTGGCTGAAGGACCTTCTATCCAGTTAGGAATCCAGTGGAGTGTATCCAGCAGGGATATCCAGTAGGCTTCGAGGCAGCAAGTAGCTTGCGAACTAAGGCCCTAAATCAATCACTTTGCATTCTGACATCTAGTGCTCAAACGACCTTCCTTTTGGGCGAAGCGGCGATGACTGCCATCTATGTCAAGAACCGGCTGCCGTCGCCCAAGATCGAAAACAAGACTCCGTTCGAGATCGTGTACAAGTCCAAGCCAAGCGTGAAGCACATGCGTGTGTTTGGGTGTCGGGCGTACGTCCTGACCCCAAGGGAGAAACGACTCAAGTGGGATCCCAAGGCTCGCGCTGGTCTGTTCATGGGCTACGAGGAAGTGTCGAAGGCGTATCGAGTTTATGACATCGAGGCGGGGAAGGTGGTGATTTCTCGCGATGTCACCTTCGACGAATCGAGTTTTGGTGGTGTCTCGGCGGGAAGTTCAAGCGATGACGACGAAGATGCTAGCCTGGACTTCGACTCCCTCGAGATCAACGATGCTGACAGTGCGGGCCCGATGGAGTTCAAGCAGGCGGGGAAACGCAAGGCCCGCTCAAGTGATGCCGGTGATATGTCAGCGAGCTCACGTTCTGTTTGCCATGGAGCTGGCTTGGAAGAGGCAAGTGCTCCTGACAACTCGTTTGGGCGTCGGGCGAAACGACGATCAAGTGTGCGAATGGAGCCTGACCTGGCTGAAGAAGAGGAGAAGGATGCTCATGACGACGAAGATGACGACTCGACTCCTCCCGCATTTTGGCGAGCAAGCGCCAACGCAGTGGAAGCCGGTGATCTGTCTGAGCCGACGACATTCCAAGATGCGGTGAACGGACCCGACCAAGTGCATTGGCGCAAGGCCGTCCGCGCAGAGCTCAAGTCGATGCGACTTCGTGGGGTGTTTCGAGCTGCCAAGTTGCCGAACGGACAACGCGCCATCGGGACCAAGTGGGTGTTCAAGATCAAGCGCAAAGCAGACGGATCCATCGAGAAGTACAAGGCGCGTCTCGTGGCCAAGGGATTCAAGCAGAAGTACGGCATCGACTACACCGAGACGTTCTCGCCCGTGGTCAAGTACGTGACGTTGCGCATGGTGATCGCGTTGGCCAAGTACTTCGACTGGCCGCTGGACCAACTGGACGTGTTGACGGCATTCCTGTACGGCGTGATGAAAGAAGTGGTGTACTGCGCAGTGCCAGAAGGGGTCGAGCTGGATGGTGACTTCGACTGCCTGGAGCTGGTGAAGGCGATCTACGGTCTCAAGCAAGCTTCGCGCGTGTGGAACGAGACCTTCGACGAGTACGTGTGCTCCATCGGCTTCCAAGTCTCGGCCTACGACCCGTGTCTCTACATGAAGATTGTGGACGGTCACTGCGTGCTGTTGCTGGTGTACGTGGACGATGTGTTGGTGACCGGGAGTTCGGCCGATCTGATCGCGCGCACCAAGAGCGACCTCAAGACGCGGTTCGAGATGACTGACAGCGGCAAGTGCGCATTTGTGCTGGGCATCGAGTTGGTGGACAACGCTGACGGCAGCGTGACGATGTGCCAGCGACGCTACGTGGACGACATTCTCAAGCGTTTCGGCATGGAGGAGTGCAAGGCTGTGGTGAGTCCGGCGGATTTGAGCTCTCGACTGGTTCCAAGCGACGCGCCGACCAAGGTGAACGCCCCGTTCCGCGAAGCTGTGGGTGCGCTCATGCACTTGACGACCGCGACCCGACCGGACATTGCTTTCGCCGTGGGCTATGTGTCGCGCTTCATGGAGAACCCCCAAGTCGAGCACTGGACTGCGGTGAAGCGCATTCTGCGCTATCTGCAGGGAACCAAGTCACATGGGATCTGCTTCCAGCCGGGTGACAAGATCGACTTCCGCGGGTACTCCGACGCAGACTGGGCTGGTGACTGATAACGGGTATGGATCTTGATACACGAAGCTTGGACGAAGAGAAGGGAGGGGGAGAGTCACCACTCGGAGCTTGACCGGAGCGAGGACACTTGACCACTTGAGGGGAAGAAGGGAGATTCGAAAGTGATTGATTTATCGGAGCTTACTTTGTCTGCACTACCTAGCTATCCTCATAGACACGCAGCACTGCATCCAATCATTTGGTGCATCCAATCACCATCACTCTGCACTCGTCCAATCATCCTACTCGTCTAATCATCGGTAGCGTAATCAACGTACCGTAAACATCGTGTGATCGGATTGGACAGGTTCACCGCAACCTGGTACAGGCATAACCGGTTACCCTCAATACGCCCCCTCAATGCGAACACGCGTGGATTCCGAGAGCCGCCGTGAGGTCCTTGTGGCGTGGTCCCGGGAGCGTCTTGGTCATGATGTCCGCCAGCATTGTCGCAGTCTCGCAGTACTCGAGCTTCACTTCACCACGCTTGACCTCATCACGGATGTGATGGTACTTGATGTCGATGTGCTTGGCGCGGCCATGGTTCACAGGGTTCTTGGTCATCTTGATGCACGACTGGTTGTCTTCGAGAATCTTGAGCTCGGGTCCCGCCTCGCTTGCCGCCTCCATGATCTCGCACAACAGGTGATGCACCCACTTGCCTTCTTGAATGGCCAGGCTGAGTGCAATGTACTCCGCCTCGCTCGTAGACAGCGACACACTTGACTGCTTCTTGCTTCCCCAGCTCACCGGCGCGCCCATCAGCATGAACGCGTATCCCGAAGTCGACTTGCGATCGGAGTGGTCACCAGCCCAGTCTGCGTCGGAGTACCCGCGGAAGTCGATCTTGTCACCCGGCTGGAAGCAGATCCCATGTGACTTGGTTCCCTGCAGATAGCGCAGGATGCGCTTCACCGCAGTCCAGTGCTCGACTTGGGGGTTCTCCATGAAGCGCGACACATAGCCCACGGCGAAAGCAATGTCCGGTCGGGTCGCGGTCATCAAGTGCATGAGCGCACCCACAGCTTCGCGGAACGGGGCGTTCACCTTGGTCGGCGCGTCGCTTGGAACCAGTCGAGAGCTCAAATCCGCCGGACTCACCACAGCCTTGCACTCCTCCATGCCGAAACGCTTGAGAATGTCGTCCACGTAGCGTCGCTGGCACATCGTCACGCTGCCGTCAGCGTTGTCCACCAACTCGATGCCCAGCACAAATGCGCACTTGCCGCTGTCAGTCATCTCGAACCGCGTCTTGAGGTCGCTCTTGGTGCGCGCGATCAGATCGGCCGAACTCCCGGTCACCAACACATCGTCCACGTACACCAGCAACAGCACGCAGTGACCGTCCACAATCTTCATGTAGAGACACGGGTCGTAGGCCGAGACTTGGAAGCCGATGGAGCACACGTACTCGTCGAAGGTCTCGTTCCACACGCGCGAAGCTTGCTTGAGACCGTAGATCGCCTTCACCAGCTCCAGGCAGTCGAAGTCACCATCCAGCTCGACCCCTTCTGGCACTGCGCAGTACACCACTTCTTTCATCACGCCGTACAGGAATGCCGTCACCACGTCCAGTTGGTCCAGCGGCCAGTCGAAGTACTTGGCCAACGCGATCACCATGCGCAACGTCACGTACTTGACCACGGGCGAGAACGTCTCGGTGTAGTCGATGCCGTACTTCTGCTTGAACCCCTTGGCCACGAGACGCGCCTTGTACTTCTCGATGGATCCGTCCGCTTTGCGCTTGATCTTGAACACCCACTTGGTCCCGATGGCGCGTTGTCCGTTCGGCAACTTGGCAGCTCGAAACACCCCACGAAGTCGCATCGACTTGAGCTCTGCGCGGACGGCCTTGCGCCAATGCACTTGGTCGGGTCCGTTCACCGCATCTTGGAATGTCGTCGGCTCAGACAAATCGCCGGCTTCCACTGCGTTGGCGCTTGCTCGCCAAAATGCGGGAGGAGTCGAGTCGTCATCTTCGTCGTCATGAGCATCCTTCTCCTCTTCTTCAGCCAGATCAGGCTCCATTCGCACACTTGATCGTCGTTTCGCCCGACGCTCAAACGAGTTGTCAGGAGCACTTGCTTCTTCCAAGCCAGCTCCATGGCGAACAGAACGTGAGCCTGAAGACGTGTCATCAGCATCACTTGAGCGGGCCTTGCGTTTCCCCGCCTGCTTGAACTCCATCGGGCCCGCACTGTCGGCATCGTTGATCTCGAGAGAGTCGAAGTCCAGGCTAGCATCTTCGTCGTCATCGCTTGAACTTCCCGCCGAGACACCACCAAAACTCGATTCGTCGAAGGTGACATCGCGAGAAATCACCACCTTCCCCGCCTCGATGTCATAAACTCGATACGCCTTCGACACTTCCTCGTAGCCCATGAACAGACCAGCGCGAGCCTTGGGATCCCACTTGAGTCGTTTCTCCCTCGGGGTTAGCACGTACGCCCGACACCCAAACACACCCATGTGCTTCACGCTTGGCTTGGACTTGTACACGATCTCGAACAGAGTCTTGTTTTCGATCTTGGGCGACGGCAGCCGGTTCTTGACGTAGATGGCAGTCATCGCCGCTTCGCCCCAGAAACACTTGTCCAACTTGGCATGGTGCAGCATGCTGCGACCAATCGTGACGATGGTTCGGTTGGCGCGTTCTGCCGTGGCGTTGGTCTGGTGCGCGTACCGAACCGTGGGCTGCTGCTCGATGCCTTGATCCTCGTAAAAGGCCTTGAGCGAATTGGTCGCAAACTCGCGGGCTCCGTCGTGACGCACGAACTTGACCTGCTTGCCGAACTGCGTCTGCACCTTGGCGATGTAGCTCTTGAGGCACTCTTCGCTCTCCGACTTGGCGCGTAGACAGAAACCCTTCATGCATCCGCTGGCTTCGTCCGTGATGAGTAGCAGATACTTGCTGCCACCCAACGATTCTTCCTCCATGGGACCGCAGATGTCGAAGTGGAGCAGCTCGAACGTGTCGTAACGGCGCTTGTCGCGGTTAGTCGGGAACGGCTTTTGGACCATTTTCCCTTGCTGGCACCCGCGACACACACTCGGCCCACTCGACTTCAAGGGTACCTTGGCGTCCTTGATCATGCCGTTGTTGACCATCTTGCGCAGCACGTCGATCGGAGCATGACCCATCCGCGCATGAAGATCCACGTTACACGCCGACGTCGTCGCATTCGCAGAACGCAGTGGAGTGCGCAGCCAGTAGAGTCCGTCCACGAGGTCAGCCGTCGCCACCACTTGCTTCGAGCTCTTGCGCGCAACATGCATGCTCGCACCGTCGAACACCACTTGAAACTTGCCACTCTTGTTGATCTGCGGCACCGACAGCAGATTCTTGTTCATGTTCGGCACGTACAGCGCGTCCTTGATCTCGATGTCGCGCTCGTCGCCGTTGGGCAGAACCACTCGTTCGATGATGGTCCCCACACCCTTGATGGCAGCTTTGTTGCCGTCAGCCACCGACAGTTCGCCCTCGTCTTGCTCATTCAGCGTGGCGAACTTGGCCTTGTTGTTGCAGATGTGGTGCGTTGCGCCGCTGTCGACCGCCCACATCCCGGACATACCCTTGCCCGTCGAAAGTCCGCACTCCAGGGATACCGCAAACGCGACTCGGTCGTAGTCGTAGTCGTCGTTCCGCCACTGGACATTGTTGGCCCCGCGTCCACGGCCATTGCCGCCGCGTCGACCACCTCGGTTCTCGTCCTTCTGCTTGGTCCAGCACTTGTCGATGACGTGCCCCAATTTTCCGCAGTAACTGCACTGGCGAGACTCTCTCTCGGCACTGAACGCCTTCGCCGCGTCTTCAGTCTTCACCGAGTCGGTCTTCTTCTCGCCTTGCCGCTTGATATGCTCGTTCGTGAGCACCTTCACGACGTCTTGCGTCTTCAGCTCCGCAGTGCTCATCTCCAAGTTCAGCACGACGTTCTCGTAGCTCTTGGGGAGACTGCGCAACAAGCAGATCGCCACGTCCTCGTCCTCCATCTTGGCGCCGATGCTGCTGAGCTTGGCGCTGATGTTGAGGACCTCGTTGCAATGATGCAACACGTTGCCGCCTTCCGTCATCTCCATGCTGAAGAGCTGTCGCTTCAGGTAGATGCGACCAGCCTTCTGCGATCCTCCGTACAGCGTCTTCAGGCGCGACCACGCCACCCACGCTTCCTCGCAGTTGTCAACCACGTGATGGTAGTCCGCGTCCATGTGGAGCAGCATCAGGCCGAACGTGATGTTGCTCGCCTTGACGTATTCGTCCTTGGCCCTTGGGTCCGCGAAGGTCGGAGTCGTTTCACGGTTCACGACATGCCACACCGACTTGGTCAGGAACACGCCACGCATGTAGCGGTTCCACGTCGCGTAGTTGTCGCTGTTGAACTTGTCGATGGAGACCTTGGTGGAGACGTCTTGGGCAGAGGACATGGTGCTTGGGCTCATAACCTGATAACGGGTATGGATCTTGATACACGAAGCTTGGACGAAGCGGAGGGAGTAGGCACTCTGGGTAGACCGGAGCGAAGACACTTGACCACTTGAGGGGAAGAAGGGAGATTCGAAAGTGATTGATTTATCGGAGCTTACTTTGTCTGCACTACCTAGCTATCCTCATAGACACGCAGCACTGCATCCAATCATTTGGTGCATCCAATCACCATCGCTCTGCACTCGTCCAATCATCCTACTCGTCTAATCATCGGTAGCGTAATCAACGTACCGTAAACATCGTGTGATCGGATTGGACAGGTTCACCGTAACCTGGTACAGGCATAACCGGTTACCCTCAATAACCCCTTCTGGCACTGCGCAGTACACCACTTCTTTCATCACGCCGTACAGGAATGCCGTCACCACGTCCAGTTGGTCCAGCGGCCAGTCGAAGTACTTGGCCAACGCGATCACCATGCGCAACGTCACGTACTTGACCACGGGCGAGAACGTCTCGGTGTAGTCGATGCCGTACTTCTGCTTGAATCCCTTGGCCACGAGACGCGCCTTGTACTTCTCGATGGATCCGTCTGCTTTGCGCTTGATCTTGAACACCCACTTGGTCCCGATGGCGCGTTGTCCGTTCGGCAACTTGGCAGCTCGAAACACCCCACGAAGTCGCATCGACTTGAGCTCTGCGCGGACGGCCTTGCGCCAATGCACTTGGTCGGGTCCGTTCACCGCATCTTGGAATGTCGTCGGCTCAGACAAATCGCCGGCTTCCACTGCGTTGGCGCTTGCTCGCCAAAATGCGGGAGGAGTCGAGTCGTCATCTTCGTCGTCATGAGCATCCTTCTCCTCTTCTTCAGCCAGATCAGGCTCCATTCGCACACTTGATCGTCGTTTCGCCCGACGCCCAAACGAGTTGTCAGGAGCACTTGCTTCTTCCAAGCCAGCTCCATGGCGAACAGAACGTGAGCTCGCTGACATATCACCGGCATCACTTGAGCGGGCCTTGCGTTTCCCCGCCTGCTTGAACTCCATCGGGCCCGCACTGTCAGCATCGTTGATCTCGAGAGAGTCGAAGTCCAGGCTAGCATCTTCGTCGTCATCGCTTGAACTTCCCGCCGAGACACCACCAAAACTCGATTCGTCGAAGGTGACATCGCGAGAAATCACCACCTTCCCCGCCTCGATGTCATAAACTCGATACGCCTTCGACACTTCCTCGTAGCCCATGAACAGACCAGCGCGAGCCTTGGGATCCCACTTGAGTCGTTTCTCCCTCGGAGTTAGCACGTACGCCCGACACCCAAACACACGCATGTGCTTCACGCTTGGCTTGGACTTGTACACGATCTCGAACGGAGTCTTGTTTTCGATCTTGGGCGACGGCAGGCGATTCTTGACGTAGATGGCAGTCATCGCCGCTTCGCCCCAGAAACACTTGTCCAACTTGGCATGGTACAGCACGCTGCGACCAATCGTGACGATGGTTCGGTTGGCGCGTTCTGCCGTGGCGTTGGTCTGGTGCGCGTACCGAACCGTGGGCTGCTGCTCGATGCCTTGATCCTCGTAAAAGGCCTTGAGCGAATTGGTCGCAAACTCGCGGGCTCCGTCGTGACGCACGAACTTGACCTGCTTGCCGAACTGCGTCTGCACCTTGGTGATGTAGCTCTTGAGGCACTCTTCGCTCTCCGACTTGGCGCGTAGACAGAAACCCTTCATGCATCCGCTGGCTTCGTCCGTGATGAGTAGCAGATACTTGCTGCCACCCAACGATTCTTCCTCCATGGGACCGCAGATGTCGAAGTGGAGCAGCTCGAACGTGTCGTAACGGCGCTTGTCGCGGTTAGTCGGGAACGGCTTTTGGACCATTTTCCCTTGCTGGCACCCGCGACACACACTTGGCCCACTCGACTTCAAGGGTACCTTGGCGTCCTTGATCATGCCGTTGTTGACCATCTTGCGCAGCACGTCGATCGGAGCATGACCCATCCGCGCATGAAGATCCACGTTACGCGCCGACGTCGTCGCATTCGCAGAACGCAGTGGAGTGCGCAGCCAGTAGAGTCCGTCCACGAGGTCAGCCGTCGCCACCACTTGCTTCGAGCTCTTGCGCGCAACATGCATGCTCGCACCGTCGAACACCACTTGAAACTTGCCACTCTTGTTGATCTGCGGCACCGACAGCAGATTCTTGTTCATGTTCGGCACGTACAGCGCGTCCTTGATCTCGATGTCGCGCTCGTCGCCGTTGGGCAGAACCACTCGTTCGATGATGGTCCCCACACCCTTGATGGCAGCTTTGTTGCCGTCAGCCACCGACAGTTCGCCCTCGTCTTGCTCATTCAGCGTGGCGAACTTGGCCTTGTTGTTGCAGATGTGGTGCGTTGCGCCGCTGTCGACCGCCCACATCCCGGACATACCCTTGCCCGTCGAAAGTCCGCACTCCAGGGATACCGCAAACGCGACTCGGTCGTAGTCGTAGTCGTCGTTCCGCCACTGGACATTGTTGGCCCCGCGTCCACGGCCATTGCCGCCGCGTCGACCACCTCGGTTCTCGTCCTTCTGCTTGGTCCAGCACTTGTCGATGACGTGCCCCAATTTTCCGCAGTAACTGCACTGGCGAGACTCTCTCTCGGCACTGAACGCCTTCGCCGCGTCTTCAGTCTTCACCGAGTCGGTCTTCTTCTCGCCTTGCCGCTTGATATGCTCGTTCGTGAGCACCTTCACGACGTCTTGCGTCTTCAGCTCCGCAGTGCTCATCTCCAAGTTCAGCACGACGTTCTCGTAGCTCTTGGGGAGACTGCGCAACAAGCAGATCGCCACGTCCTCGTCCTCCATCTTGGCGCCGATGCTGCTGAGCTTGGCGCTGATGTTGAGGACCTCGTTGCAATGATGCAACACGTTGCCGCCTTCCGCCATCTCCATGCTGAAGAGCTGTCGCTTCAGGTAGATGCGACCAGCCTTCTGCGATCCTCCGTACAGCGTCTTCAGGCGCGTCCACGCCACCCACGCTTCTTCACAGTTGTCCACCACGTGGTGGTAGTCCGCGTCCATGTGGAGCAGCATCAGGCCGAACGCGATGTTGCTCGACTTGACGTAGTCATCCTTGGCCCTTGGGTCCGCGAAGGTCGGAGTCGTTTCACGGTTCACGACATGCCACACCGACTTGGTCAGGAACACGCCACGCATGTAGCGGTTCCACGTCGCGTAGTTGTCACCGTTGAACTTGTCGATGGAGACCTTGGTGGAGACGTCTTGGGCAGAGGACATGGTGCTTGGGCTCATAACCTGATAAAGGTCACGGATCTTGGACGAAGAGAAGGGAGGGGGAGAGTCACCACTCGGAGCTTGACCGGAGCGAGGACACTTGACCACTTGAGGGGAAGAAGGGAGATTCGAAAGTGATTGATTTATCGGAGCTTACTTTGTCTGCACTACCTAGCTATCCTCATAGACACGCAGCACTGCATCCAATCATTTGGTGCATCCAATCACCATCACTCTGCACTCGTCCAATCATCCTACTCGTCTAATCATCGGTAGCGTAATCAACGTACCGTAAACATCGTGTGATCGGATTGGACAGGTTCACCGTAACCTGGTACAGGCATAACCGGTTACCCTCAATACGCCCCCTCAATGCGAACACGCGTGGATTCCGAGAGCCGCCGTGAGGTCCTTGTGGCGTGGTCCCGGGAGCGTCTTGGTCATGATGTCCGCCAGCATTGTCGCAGTCTCGCAGTACTCGAGCTTCACTTCACCACGCTTGACCTCATCACGGATGTGATGGTACTTGATGTCGATGTGCTTGGCGCGGCCATGGTTCACAGGGTTCTTGGTCATCTTGATGCACGACTGGTTGTCTTCGAGAATCTTGAGCTCGGGTCCCGCCTCGCTTGCCGCCTCCATGATCTCGCACAACAGGTGATGCACCCACTTGCCTTCTTGAATGGCCAGGCTGAGTGCAATGTACTCCGCCTCGCTCGTAGACAGCGACACACTTGACTGCTTCTTGCTTCCCCAGCTCACCGGCGCGCCCATCAGCATGAACGCGTATCCCGAAGTCGACTTGCGATCGGAGTGGTCACTATTGAGGGTAACCGGTTATGCCTGTACCAGGTTACGGTGAACCTGTCCAATCCGATCACACGATGTTTACGGTACGTTGATTACGCTACCGGTGATTAGACGAGTAGGATGATTGGACGAGTGCAGAGTGATGGTGATTGGATGCACCAAATGATTGGATGCAGTGCTGCGTGTCTATGAGGATAGCTAGGTAGTGCAGACAAAGTAAGCTCCGATAAATCAATCACTTTCGAATCTCCCTTCTTCCCCTCAAGTGGTCAAGTGTCTTCGCTCCGGTCTACCCAGAGTGCCTACTCCCTCCGCTTCGTCCAAGCTTCGTGTATCAAGATCCATACCCGTTATCAGCGCGTAACGTGGATCTTCATGCGCGGATGGGTCATGCTCCGATCGACGTGCTGCGCAAGATGGTCAACAACGGCATGATCAAGGACGCCAAGGTACCCTTGAAGTCGAGTGGACCAAGTGTGTGTCGCGGGTGCCAGCAAGGGAAAATGGTCCAAAAGCCGTTCCCGACTAACCGCGACAAGCGCCGTTACGACACGTTCGAGCTGCTCCACTTCGACATCTGCGGTCCCATGGAGGAAGAATCGTTGGGTGGCAGCAAGTATCTGCTACTCATCACGGACGAAGCCAGCGGATGCATGAAGGGTTTCTGTCTACGCGCCAAGTCGGACAGCGAAGAGTGCCTCAAGAGCTACATCACCAAGGTGCAGACGCAGTTCGGCAAGCAGGTCAAGTTCGTGCGTCACGACGGAGCCCGCGAGTTTGCGACCAATTCGCTCAAGGCCTTTTACGAGGATCAAGGCATCGAGCAGCAGCCCACGGTTCGGTACGCGCACCAGACCAACGCCACGGCAGAACGCGCCAACCGAACCATCGTCACGATTGGTCGCAGCATGCTGCACCATGCCAAGTTGGACAAGTGTTTCTGGGGCGAAGCGGCGATGACTTGATAAAGGTCACGGATCTTGGACGAAGAGAAGGGAGGGGGAGAGTCACCACTCGGAGCTTGACCGGAGCGAGGACACTTGACCACTTGAGGGGAAGAAGGGAGATTCGAAAGTGATTGATTTATCGGAGCTTACTTTGTCTGCACTACCTAGCTATCCTCATAGACACGCAGCACTGCATCCAATCATTTGGTGCATCCAATCACCATCACTCTGCACTCGTCCAATCATCCTACTCGTCTAATCATCGGTAGCGTAATCAACGTACCGTAAACATCGTGTGATCGGATTGGACAGGTTCACCGTAACCTGGTACAGGCATAACCGGTTACCCTCAATACGCCCCCTCAATGCGAACACGCGTGGATTCCGAGAGCCGCCGTGAGGTCCTTGTGACGTGGTCCCGGGAGCGTCTTGGTCATGATGTCCGCCAGCATTGTCGAAGTCTCGCAGTACTCGAGCTTCACTTCACCACGCTTGACCTCATCACGGATGTGATGGTACTTGATGTCGATGTGCTTGGCGCGGCCATGGTTCACAGGGTTCTTGGTCATCTTGATGCACGACTGGTTGTCCTCGAGAATCTTGAGCTCGGGTCCCGCTTCGCTTGCTGCCGCCATGATCTCGCACAACAGGTGATGCACCCACTTGCCTTCTTGAATGGCCAGGCTGAGTGCAATGTACTCCGCCTCGCTCGTAGACAGCGACACACTTGACTGCTTCTTGCTTCCCCAGCTCACCGGCGCGCCCATCAGCATGAACGCGTATCCCGAAGTCGACTTGCGATCGGAGTGGTCACCAGCCCAGTCTGCGTCGGAGTACCCGCGGAAGTCGATCTTGTCACCCGGCTGGAAGCAGATCCCATGTGACTTGGTTCCCTGCAGATAGCGCAGGATGCGCTTCACCGCAGTCCAGTGCTCGACTTGGGGGTTCTCCATGAAGCGCGACACATAGCCCACGGCGAAAGCAATGTCCGGTCGGGTCGCGGTCATCAAGTGCATGAGCGCACCCACAGCTTCGCGGAACGGGGCGTTCACCTTGGTCGGCGCGTCGCTTGGAACCAGTCGAGAGCTCAAATCCGCCGGACTCACCACAGCCTTGCACTCCTCCATGCCGAAACGCTTGAGAATGTCGTCCACGTAGCGTCGCTGGCACATCGTCACGCTGCCGTCAGCGTTGTCCACCAACTCGATGCCCAGCACAAATGCGCACTTGCCGCTGTCAGTCATCTCGAACCGCGTCTTGAGGTCGCTCTTGGTGCGCGCGATCAGATCGGCCGAACTCCCGGTCACCAACACATCGTCCACGTACACCAGCAACAGCACGCAGTGACCGTCCACAATCTTCATGTAGAGACACGGGTCGTAGGCCGAGACTTGGAAGCCGATGGAGCACACGTACTCGTCGAAGGTCTCGTTCCACACGCGCGAAGCTTGCTTGAGACCGTAGATCGCCTTCACCAGCTCCAGGCAGTCGAAGTCACCATCCAGCTCGACCCCTTCTGGCACTGCGCAGTACACCACTTCTTTCATCACGCCGTACAGGAATGCCGTCACCACGTCCAGTTGGTCCAGCGGCCAGTCGAAGTACTTGGCCAACGCGATCACCATGCGCAACGTCACGTACTTGACCACGGGCGAGAACGTCTCGGTGTAGTCGATGCCGTACTTCTGCTTGAATCCCTTGGCCACGAGACGCGCCTTGTACTTCTCGATGGATCCGTCTGCTTTGCGCTTGATCTTGAACACCCACTTGGTCCCGATGGCGCGTTGTCCGTTCGGCAACTTGGCAGCTCGAAACACCCCACGAAGTCGCATCGACTTGAGCTCTGCGCGGACGGCCTTGCGCCAATGCACTTGGTCGGGTCCGTTCACCGCATCTTGGAATGTCGTCGGCTCAGACAAATCGCCGGCTTCCACTGCGTTGGCGCTTGCTCGCCAAAATGCGGGAGGAGTCGAGTCGTCATCTTCGTCGTCATGAGCATCCTTCTCCTCTTCTTCAGCCAGATCAGGCTCCATTCGCACACTTGATCGTCGTTTCGCCCGACGCTCAAACGAGTTGTCAGGAGCACTTGCTTCTTCCAAGCCAGCTCCATGGCGAACAGAACGTGAGCTCGCTGACATATCACCGGCATCACTTGAGCGGGCCTTGCGTTTCCCCGCCTGCTTGAACTCCATCGGGCCCGCACTGTCAGCATCGTTGATCTCGAGAGAGTCGAAGTCCAGGCTAGCATCTTCGTCGTCATCGCTTGAACTTCCCGCCGAGACACCACCAAAACTCGATTCGTCGAAGGTGACATCGCGAGAAATCACCACCTTCCCCGCCTCGATGTCATAAACTCGATACGCCTTCGACACTTCCTCGTAGCCCATGAACAGACCAGCGCGAGCCTTGGGATCCCACTTGAGTCGTTTCTCCCTCGGAGTTAGCACGTACGCCCGACACCCAAACACACGCATGTGCTTCACGCTTGGCTTGGACTTGTACACGATCTCGAACGGAGTCTTGTTTTCGATCTTGGGCGACGGCAGCCGGTTCTTGACGTAGATGGCAGTCATCGCCGCTTCGCCCCAGAAACACTTGTCCAACTTGGCATGGTGCAGCATGCTGCGACCAATCGTGACGATGGTTCGGTTGGCGCGTTCTGCCGTGGCGTTGGTCTGGTGCGCGTACCGAACCGTGGGCTGCTGCTCGATGCCTTGATCCTCGTAAAAGGCCTTGAGCGAATTGGTCGCAAACTCGCGGGCTCCGTCGTGACGCACGAACTTGACCTGCTTGCCGAACTGCGTCTGCACCTTGGTGATGTAGCTCTTGAGGCACTCTTCGCTGTCCGACTTGGCGCGTAGACAGAAACCCTTCATGCATCCGCTGGCTTCGTCCGTGATGAGTAGCAGATACTTGCTGCCACCCAACGATTCTTCCTCCATGGGACCGCAGATGTCGAAGTGGAGCAGCTCGAACGTGTCGTAACGGCGCTTGTCGCGGTTAGTCGGGAACGGCTTTTGGACCATTTTCCCTTGCTGGCACCCGCGACACACACTTGGCCCACTCGACTTCAAGGGTACCTTGGCGTCCTTGATCATGCCGTTGTTGACCATCTTGCGCAGCACGTCGATCGGAGCATGACCCATCCGCGCATGAAGATCCACGTTACGCGCCGACGTCGTCGCACTCGCAGAACGCAGTGGAGTGCGCAGCCAGTAGAGTCCGTCCACGAGGTCAGCCGTCGCCACCACTTGCTTCGAGCTCTTGCGCGCAACATGCATGCTCGCACCGTCGAACACCACTTGAAACTTGCCACTCTTGTTGATCTGCGGCACCGACAGCAGATTCTTGTTCATGTTCGGCACGTACAGCGCGTCCTTGATCTCGATGTCGCGCTCGTCGCCGTTGGGCAGAACCACTCGTTCGATGATGGTCCCCACACCCTTGATGGCAGCTTTGTTGCCGTCAGCCACCGACAGTTCGCCCTCGTCTTGCTCATTCAGCGTGGCGAACTTGGCCTTGTTGTTGCAGATGTGGTGCGTTGCGCCGCTGTCGACCGCCCACATCCCGGACATACCCTTGCCCGTCGAAAGTCCGCACTCCAGGGATACCGCAAACGCGACTCGGTCGTAGTCGTATTCGTAGTCGTCGTTCCGCCACTGGACATTGTTGGCCCCGCGTCCACGGCCATTGCCGCCGCGTCTACCACCTCGGTTCTCGTCCTTCTGCTTGGTCCAGCACTTGTCGATGACGTGCCCCAATTTTCCGCAGTAACTGCACTGGCGAGACTCTCTCTCGGCACTGAACGCCTTCGCCGCGTCTTCAGTCTTCACCGAGTCGGTCTTCTTCTCGCCTTGCCGCTTGATATGCTCGTTCGTGAGCACCTTCACGACGTCTTGCGTCTTCAGCTCCGCAGTGTTGTCAAGAAGGCGCCTCGACCAGCTGCGGTGTACCAGTAAGGTACCAGTGCGACCTTCACTCAGTGGTGCCGCCATCATTCGTGTGATGATGGGACGCTGATGATGGGACGCTGATGATGGGACGCGTGGGTACAAGATTGTGGGTACAGGATGGGCATCGACGTGGCACTCGCTGATTGGCTGAAGGACCTTCTATCCAGTTAGGAATCCAGTGGAGTGTATCCAGCAGGGATATCCAGTAGGCTTCGAGGCAGCAAGTAGCTTGCGAACTAAGGCCCTAAATCAATCACTTTGCATTCTGACATCTAGTGCTCAAACGACCTTCCTTTTGGTTATGAGCCCAAGCCCCGCATTCTCTGCCCAAGACTCCGACTACGCCTTCGCCATGGACGCCGCGCCGACCACGACCGCCCGCATCAACAAGTTCGACGGAACCAACTTCCACACGTGGAAGTTCAAGATGCAGATGGTGCTCGAGGAGCGCGATCTGTGGGAGGTGACAAGTGGAGAGATCAAGCTGGAGCACTGCGCGACCACGTTGGACCAGACGGCCTTCAAGAGGAAGTCTCGCAAGGCGCTGGCGATCATCTGTCTCGCGATGGAGGATTCGCAGTTGCCACTGGTCCGGTCGGCCAAGGATGCCCACGATGCATGGTCAAGGCTGGAAGGACACTTCGAGAAGAAGAGCTTGGCCAACAAGCTCTTCCTTCGTCGACGTTTCTTCACGACCATGATGGACGAAGGTGATGATGTGCTGGAGCACATCAACAAGCTCAAGACGCTGGCGGAGCAGCTCGACGCGGTGGGCGCTCCGGTCAGCGAGGACGACTTGGTCATCACGCTTCTGGGCAGTCTCAGCGAGTCGTACCAGTTCCTCATCACGGCGTTGGAGTCGAGGGTCGACTCGCTGACGTGGGAACTCGTGACGTCTCGGCTGCTGCACGAGGACATGAAGCGCAAGGAGCAAGGTGGCGGTGCGGACGGCACCGCGCACGGTCAAGCGTTCATGACGAGAGACAATAAGCGCAAGGGACGACCGGTGAAGAAGGCCGGTGCGTGCCACAACTGCGGCAAACAAGGACATTGGATTGCCGAGTGTCCCTCGCGAGTCCAAGACAACTACGACCGGCAGCGGTCGCAGCGTGCGAACGTCGCGCAGGACGAAGAAGATTCTGGCGACTACCTCTTCTCGGTTGGTGACGGGGTCGCCAAGTCGAGTGAAGTGTGGTTGGTCGACTCGGGTGCGACGCAGCACATGACGTACTCGAAAGAGTACATGAAGAACTACAAGAAGATGGCTCCGGTGGACGTGCACCTCGCGGACGACGGTGTGGTTCAAGCGGTGGGGACGGGCGACATTGTCATGTCCATGAAGACCCCACGCGGAATGAAGAAGGGTGTGCTCACCGGTGTGTGGCACATTCCCAAGTTGTCGCGCAACCTATTCTCGGTCGGGCGCTTCACCAAGGACGTTGGTCCCGTGACGTTCGAGAGCAACGGGTGCTTCGCGGAGACGAAGAGCATCAAGTGGCAGCTCGGTGCGCGTATGGGCAAGGGTCTGTTCAAGCTCTGCATGGCTCCGATCATGCCTGACGAGGCCAATGTGTCGAGTCCGAAGGATCGCAAAGGGGACACCACGTCGTACCTCTGGCACCTTCGACTCGGTCACATCGGCCATGGCGGTCTAGACGCCATCGTCAAGAAGGGCTACGGCACCGGCATCGACATGACGTCGGTGAAGCAGTGGGAGTTGTGTGATGGGTGTGCACTCGGCAAACAAACGCGAGTGAGCTACATGGCCAAGTCACCAAACCGTGCCAAGAAGCTGTTGGAAGTCATCCACAGTGATGTCTGTGGACCCATGCAGACACCCACATTCAGTGGCAAGAAGTACTTCGTCACGTTCATCGACGAGTACTCGCACTTTTGTGTGGTGTACTTGCTGCGGAACAAGTCGGAGGTGGCTGCCAAGTTCGCCGATTTCGTCGCGTTCGCCGAGACCCAGACCGGCAAGCGCGTGAAGACGCTCCGCAGCGACAACGGCGGAGAGTACACTTCGCGCGAAATGGCCAAGTTCTGTGCGGAGCGTGGGGTCGTGCAGAAGTTCACTCCGCCGTACACGCCTCAGCTGAACGGAGTGGCCGAGCGGATGAACCGGACGTTGGTGGAGTGTGCGCGCTGCATGTTGGAACATGCCGGACTGTCGAAGGGTTACTGGGGAGAAGCGGTGGTGACAGCCACGTTCCTCCGGAATCGCTGTCCGACGCGCGCCATCAGCCACGACAAGTCGCCGCACCAAGTCTGGACCGGCAAGAAACCGCTCTTGGCGAACCTCAAGGTGTTCGGTTGCCACGCGTTCGTGCATGTGCCGAAGGAGAAGCGGTCCAAGTTCGACGCTCGGTCGGTGCGTTGCAGGTTTCTGGGCTACTCGGAGCACGAGAAAGCATATCGGTTCGAAGAGATCAAGAGTGGTCGCGTGCTGGTGAGCCGCGACGCACAGTTCATGGAAGACGTCTTCGACGGTGGGAGACGCGAGTGCGGTCAAGAAGACATGGTCGTGGAACTTCGGGATGAAGATGCCACGGACCAAGAAGCATCGTCCGGTCCGGACGAAGACGAAAATGAAGAAGAGGCTGCGCGGGATGAAGACTTTGAGCCTGGCAGCAAGCGACACCCGCGGACGCAGTCGTTGGAGGAAGCGGTGGAGATCCCAAGACCCAAGCGGTTTGCGACGCACCAGACTCTCGAGGAGATGTCGGCGGTCGCAAGAGAAGAAGAAGGCTTCGAGGCGGCCTACGTCGTGGATTCAGTGGGAGAAATGCCGACCACGTTCAAGTCGGCGATGGAATCCAGCAACGCAGCCAAGTGGAAGGAAGCGTGCGACTCGGAGCATGAGTCGCTGCGCAAGAACGACACGTGGGAAGTGGTGCCACTGCCGAAGGGACGCAAGGCGATCGGCTGCAGATGGGTGTTTCGCGTGAAGGAGAACCAGGCTGGAGAGGTCGAGCGGTTCAAGGCGCGTCTGGTGGCAAAGGGGTTTTCGCAGAAGTACGGCGTCGACTACGACGAGACGTTCGCGCCAGTGGCCAAGTTCACGTCGATCCGGGCCGTGCTGAGTTTGGCTGCCAAGTACGATCTCAAGCTGCACCAGATGGACGTGAAGACCGCATTCCTGAACGGCGTCCTGGATGAAGATATCTACATGGCGCAGCCAGACGGATACGAAGACGAAGGCCACCCCGACTACGTGTGCAAGCTCAAGCGGTCACTCTACGGACTCAAGCAGTCGCCGCGCATGTGGAACCAAACCATCGACGAGTTCATGCTGAAGATGGGGTTCAAGAAGTGCGAGTCGGATCACTGCGTCTACATCAAGAGGAACGACCAAGACATGATCTTCGTGGTGCTGTACGTCGATGATCTCATCCTCGCAAGCAGCAACGACAAGCTGCTGGAATCGACCAAGAAGGCACTCAGCAAGCGGTTCGAGATGACGGACCTCGGCGAGCTCGAGTACTTCCTCGGCATGGAGATCAAGAGCGACGTGGACTCCGGCAAGGTGACGGTGCGGCAGACCAAGTTCCTCAAGAGTATCCTGACCAAGTTCGGCATGCAAGACAGCAAGCCTGTGAAGACACCTCAAGACCCGGGACTCAAGTTGACCAAGAGCATGTGCGAAGGTGGCTGCAAGCATGAAGACACGATGAAGAACGTGCCGTATCGGAGTGCCGTCGGCGGACTGATGTACCTGATGGTGGCGACGCGTCCGGACCTGGCTGCTGCAGTGGGCTCCCTCAGTCAGTTCTGTGCTGACCCGTGTCCGACGCATTGGCAAGCTCTCAAGCGTGTGTTTCGGTACCTCCAAGCGACGCCTACGCACGGACTCGAGTTCTCAAGAGACGGTGGTGACGGCGCGTTATGCGGGTATTCGGATGCGGACTGGGCCGGCGACATCGAGTCAAGAAGAAGTACAAGCGGCTACGCGTTCATGATGAACGGCGGGTGCATCAGCTGGAGGAGCAAGAAACAGCGGACGGTGGCGCTGTCATCGACGGAGGCAGAGTACATGGCTCTATCGGAAGCGACGCAGGAGGCAGTGTGGCTCAAGGTGTTCATGTGCGAGCTCGGCGAGATGGCAAGCGATGAAGCGATCAAGATCTACGAAGACAACCAAGGCTCCATCGCGTTGGCCAAGAACCCCGAGTTCCACAAGCGCACCAAGCACATCGACATTCGCTACCACTTCGTGCGCGAGAAGGTGGAAGACGGTCAAGTGGTGTTGGAGTACTGCTCGACGAAGGACATGCTGGCGGACTTGATGACCAAGCCCATCACTGCTGTGCAGTTTGAAGTTCTTCGGAGCAAGCTCGGAGTCCAAGGCCCCGGCGTCGAGTCGAGTGGGGGTGTTGTCAAGAAGGCGCCTCGACCAGCTGCGGTGTACCAGTAAGGTACCAGTGCGACCTTCACTCAGTGGTGCCGCCATCATTCGTGTGATGATGGGACGAGGATTACGGGACGCTGATGATGGGACGCTGATGATGGGACGCGTGGGTACAAGATTGTGGGTACAGGATGGGCATCGACGTGGCACTCGCTGATTGGCTGAAGGACCTTCTATCCAGTTAGGAATCCAGTGAAGTGTATCCAGCAGGGATATCCAGTAGGCTTAGAGGCAGCAAGTAGCTTGTGAACTAAGGCCCTAAATCAATCACTTTGCATTCTGACATCTAGTGCTCAAACGACCTTCCTTTTCGCAGTGCTCATCTCCAAGTTCAGCACGACGTTCTCGTAGCTCTTGGGGAGACTGCGCAACAAGCAGATCGCCACGTCCTCGTCCTCCATCTTGGCGCCGATGCTGCTGAGCTTGGCGCTGATGTTGAGGACCTCGTTGCAATGATGCAACACGTTGCCGCCTTCCGCCATCTCCATGCTGAAGAGCTGTCGCTTCAGGTAGATGCGACCAGCCTTCTGCGATCCTCCGTACAGCGTCTTCAGGCGCGTCCACGCCACCCACGCTTCTTCACAGTTGTCCACCACGTGGTGGTAGTCCGCGTCCATGTGGAGCAGCATCAGGCCGAACGCGATGTTGCTCGACTTGACGTAGTCATCCTTGGCCCTTGGGTCCGCGAAGGTCGGAGTCGTTTCACGGTTCACGACATGCCACACCGACTTGGTCAGGAACACGCCACGCATGTAGCGGTTCCACGTCGCGTAGTTGTCACCGTTGAACTTGTCGATGGAGACCTTGGTGGAGACGTCTTGGGCAGAGGACATGGTGCTTGGGCTCATAACCTGATAAAGGTCACGGATCTTGGACGAAGAGAAGGGAGGGGGAGAGTCACCACTCGGAGCTTGACCGGAGCGAGGACACTTGACCACTTGAGGGGAAGAAGGGAGATTCGAAAGTGATTGATTTATCGGAGCTTACTTTGTCTGCACTACCTAGCTATCCTCATAGACACGCAGCACTGCATCCAATCATTTGGTGCATCCAATCACCATCACTCTGCACTCGTCCAATCATCCTACTCGTCTAATCATCGGTAGCGTAATCAACGTACCGTAAACATCGTGTGATCGGATTGGACAGGTTCACCGTAACCTGGTACAGGCATAACCGGTTACCCTCAATATGACTGCCATCCACGTCAAGAACCGGCTGCCGTCGCCCAAGATCGAAAACAAGACTCCGTTCGAGATCGTGTACAAGTCCAAGCCAAGCGTGAAGCACATGGGTGTGTTTGGGTGTCGGGCGTACGTGCTGACCCCGAGGGAGAAACGACTCAAGTGGGATCCCAAGGCTCGCGCTGGTCTGTTCATGGGCTACGAGGAAGTGTCGAAGGCGTATCGAGTTTATGACATCGAGGCGGGGAAGGTGGTGATTTCTCGCGATGTCACCTTCGACGAATCGAGTTTTGGTGGTGTCTCGGCGGGAAGTTCAAGCGATGACGACGAAGATGCTAGCCTGGACTTCGACTCTCTCGAGATCAACGATGCTGACAGTGCGGGCCCGATGGAGTTCAAGCAGGCGGGGAAACGCAAGGCCCGCTCAAGTGATGCCGGTGATATGTCAGTGAGCTCACGTTCTGTTCGCCATGGAGCTGGCTTGGAAGAGGCAAGTGCTCCTGACAACTCGTTTGGGCGTCGGGCGAAACGACGATCAAGTGTGCGAATGGAGCCTGACCTGGCTGAAGAAGAGGAGAAGGATGCTCATGACGACGAAGATGACGACTCGACTCCTCCCGCATTTTGGCGAGCAAGCGCCAACGCAGTGGAAGCCGGCGATTTGTCTGAGCCGACGACATTCCAAGATGCGGTGAACGGACCCGACCAAGTGCATTGGCGCAAGGCCGTCCGCGCAGAGCTCAAGTCGATGCGACTTCGTGGGGTGTTTCGAGCTGCCAAGTTGCCGAACGGACAACGCGCCATCGGGACCAAGTGGGTGTTCAAGATCAAGCGCAAAGCGGACGGATCCATCGAGAAGTACAAGGCGCGTCTCGTGGCCAAGGGGTTCAAGCAGAAGTACGGCATCGACTACACCGAGACGTTCTCGCCCGTGGTCAAGTACGTGACGTTGCGCATGGTGATCGCGTTGGCCAAGTACTTCGACTGGCCGCTGGACCAACTGGACGTGTTGACGGCATTCCTGTACGGCGTGATGAAAGAAGTGGTGTACTGCGCAGTGCCAGAAGGGGTCGAGCTGGATGGTGACTTCGACTGCCTGGAGCTGGTGAAGGCGATCTACGGTCTCAAGCAAGCTTCGCGCGTGTGGAACGAGACCTTCGACGAGTACGTGTGCTCCATCGGCTTCCAAGTCTCGGCCTACGACCCGTGTCTCTACATGAAGATTGTGGACGGTCACTGCGTGCTGTTGCTGGTGTACGTGGACGATGTGTTGGTGACCGGGAGTTCGGCCGATCTGATCGCGCGCACCAAGAGCGACCTCAAGACGCGGTTCGAGATGACTGACAGCGGCAAGTGCGCATTTGTGCTGGGCATCGAGTTGGTGGACAACGCTGACGGCAGCGTGACGATGTGCCAGCGACGCTACGTGGACGACATTCTCAAGCGTTTCGGCATGGAGGAGTGCAAGGCTGTGGTGAGTCCGGCGGATTTGAGCTCTCGACTGGTTCCAAGCGACGCGCCGACCAAGGTGAACGCCCCGTTCCGCGAAGCTGTGGGTGCGCTCATGCACTTGATGACCGCGACCCGACCGGACATTGCTTTCGCCGTGGGCTATGTGTCGCGCTTCATGGAGAACCCCCAAGTCGAGCACTGGACTGCGGTGAAGCGCATCCTGCGCTATCTGCAGGGAACCAAGTCACATGGGATCTGCTTCCAGCCGGGTGACAAGATCGACTTCCGCGGGTACTCCGACGCAGACTGGGCTGGTGACCACTCCGATCGCAAGTCGACTTCGGGATACGCGTTCATGCTGATGGGCGCGCCGGTGAGCTGGGGAAGCAAGAAGCAGTCAAGTGTGTCGCTGTCTACGAGCGAGGCGGAGTACATTGCACTCAGCCTGGCCATTCAAGAAGGCAAGTGGGTGCATCACCTGTTGTGCGAGATCATGGAGGCGGCAAGCGAAGCGGGACCCGAGCTCAAGATTCTCGAGGACAACCAGTCGTGCATCAAGATGACCAAGAACCCTGTGAACCATGGCCGCGCCAAGCACATCGACATCAAGTACCATCACATCCGTGATGAGGTCAAGCGTGGTGAAGTGAAGCTCGAGTACTGCGAGACTTCGACAATGCTGGCGGACATCATGACCAAGACGCTCCCGGGACCACGTCACAAGGACCTCACGGCGGCTCTCGGAATCCACGCGTGTTCGCATTGAGGGGGCGTATTGAGGGTAACCGGTTATGCCTGTACCAGGTTACGGTGAACCTGTCCAATCCGATCACACGATGTTTACGGTACGTTGATTACGCTACCGATGATTAGACGAGTAGGATGATTGGACGAGTGCAGAGTGATGGTGATTGGATGCACCAAATGATTGGATGCAGTGCTGCGTGTCTATGAGGATAGCTAGGTAGTGCAGACAAAGTAAGCTCCGATAAATCAATCACTTTCGAATCTCCCTTCTTCCCCTCAAGTGGTCAAGTGTCCTCGCTCCGGTCAAGCTCCGAGTGGTGACTCTCCCCCTCCCTTCTCTTCGTCCAAGATCCGTGACCTTTATCAGGTTATGAGCCCAAGCACCATGTCCTCTGCCCAAGACGTCTCCACCAAGGTCTCCATCGACAAGTTCAACGGTGACAACTACGCGACGTGGAACCGCTACATGCGTGGCGTGTTCCTGACCAAGTCGGTGTGGCATGTCGTGAACCGTGAAACGACTCCGACCTTCGCGGACCCAAGGGCCAAGGATGACTACGTCAAGTCGAGCAACATCGCGTTCGGCCTGATGCTGCTCCACATGGACGCGGACTACCACCACGTGGTGGACAACTGTGAAGAAGCGTGGGTGGCGTGGACGCGCCTGAAGACGCTGTACGGAGGATCGCAGAAGGCTGGTCGCATCTACCTGAAGCGACAGCTCTTCAGCATGGAGATGGCGGAAGGCGGCAACGTGTTGCATCATTGCAACGAGGTCCTCAACATCAGCGCCAAGCTCAGCAGCATCGGCGCCAAGATGGAGGACGAGGACGTGGCGATCTGCTTGTTGCGCAGTCTCCCCAAGAGCTACGAGAACGTCGTGCTGAACTTGGAGATGAGCACTGCGGAGCTGAAGACGCAAGACGTCGTGAAGGTGCTCACGAACGAGCATATCAAGCGGCAAGGCGAGAAGAAGACCGACTCGGTGAAGACTGAAGACGCGGCGAAGGCGTTCAGTGCCGAGAGAGAGTCTCGCCAGTGCAGTTACTGCGGAAAATTGGGGCACGTCATCGACAAGTGCTGGACCAAGCAGAAGGACGAGAACCGAGGTGGTCGACGCGGCGGCAATGGCCGTGGACGCGGGGCCAACAATGTCCAGTGGCGGAACGACGACTACGACTACGACCGAGTCGCGTTTGCGGTATCCCTGGAGTGCGGACTTTCGACGGGCAAGGGTATGTCCGGGATGTGGGCGGTCGACAGCGGCGCAACGCACCACATCTGCAACAACAAGGCCAAGTTCGCCACGCTGAATGAGCAAGACGAGGGCGAACTGTCGGTGGCTGACGGCAACAAAGCTGCCATCAAGGGTGTGGGGACCATCATCGAACGAGTGGTTCTGCCCAACGGCGACGAGCGCGACATCGAGATCAAGGACGCGCTGTACGTGCCGAACATGAACAAGAATCTGCTGTCGGTGCCGCAGATCAACAAGAGTGGCAAGTTTCAAGTGGTGTTCGACGGTGCGAGCATGCATGTTGCGCGCAAGAGCTCGAAGCAAGTGGTGGCGACGGCTGACCTCGTGGACGGACTCTACTGGCTGCGCACTCCACTGCGTTCTGCGAATGCGACGACGTCGGCGCGTAACGTGGACCTTCATGCGCGGATGGGTCATGCTCCGATCGACGTGCTGCGCAAGATGGTCAACAACGGCATGATCAAGGACGCCAAGGTACCCTTGAAGTCGAGTGGACCAAGTGTGTGTCGCGGGTGCCAGCAAGGGAAAATGGTCCAAAAGCCGTTCCCGACTAACCGCGACAAGCGCCGTTACGACACGTTCGAGCTGCTCCACTTCGACATCTGCGGTCCCATGGAGGAAGAATCGTTGGGTGGCAGCAAGTATCTGCTACTCATCACGGACGAAGCCAGCGGATGCATGAAGGGTTTCTGTCTACGCGCCAAGTCGGACAGCGAAGAGTGCCTCAAGAGCTACATCACCAAGGTGCAGACGCAGTTCGGCAAGCAGGTCAAGTTCGTGCGTCACGACGGAGCCCGCGAGTTTGCGACCAATTCGCTCAAGGCCTTTTACGAGGATCAAGGCATCGAGCAGCAGCCCACGGTTCGGTACGCGCACCAGACCAACGCCACGGCAGAACGCGCCAACCGAACCATCGTCACGATTGGTCGCAGCATGCTGCACCATGCCAAGTTGGACAAGTGTTTCTGGGGCGAAGCGGCGATGACTGCCATCTACGTCAAGAACCGGCTGCCGTCGCCCAAGATCGAAAACAAGACTCCGTTCGAGATCGTGTACAAGTCCAAGCCAAGCGTGAAGCACATGCGTGTGTTTGGGTGTCGGGCGTACGTGCTAACTCCGAGGGAGAAACGACTCAAGTGGGATCCCAAGGCTCGCGCTGGTCTGTTCATGGGCTACGAGGAAGTGTCGAAGGCGTATCGAGTTTATGACATCGAGGCGGGGAAGGTGGTGATTTCTCGCGATGTCACCTTCGACGAATCGAGATTTGGTGGTGTCTCGGCGGGAAGTTCAAGCGATGACGACGAAGATGCTAGCCTGGACTTCGACTCTCTCGAGATCAACGATGCTGACAGTGCGGGCCCGATGGAGTTCAAGCAGGCGGGGAAACGCAAGGCCCGCTCAAGTGATGCCGGTGATATGTCAGCGAGCTCACGTTCTGTTCGCCATGGAGCTGGCTTGGAAGAAGCAAGTGCTCCTGACAACTCGTTTGAGCGTCGGGCGAAACGACGATCAAGTGTGCGAATGGAGCCTGATCTGGCTGAAGAAGAGGAGAAGGATGCTCATGACGACGAAGATGACGACTCGACTCCTCCCGCATTTTGGCGAGCAAGCGCCAACGCAGTGGAAGCCGGCGATTTGTCTGAGCCGACGACATTCCAAGATGCGGTGAACGGACCCGACCAAGTGCATTGGCGCAAGGCCGTCCGCGCAGAGCTCAAGTCGATGCGACTTCGTGGGGTGTTTCGAGCTGCCAAGTTGCCGAACGGACAACGCGCCATCGGGACCAAGTGGGTGTTCAAGATCAAGCGCAAAGCAGACGGATCCATCGAGAAGTACAAGGCGCGTCTCGTGGCCAAGGGATTCAAGCAGAAGTACGGCATCGACTACACCGAGACGTTCTCGCCCGTGGTCAAGTACGTGACGTTGCGCATGGTGATCGCGTTGGCCAAGTACTTCGACTGGCCGCTGGACCAACTGGACGTGGTGACGGCATTCCTGTACGGCGTGATGAAAGAAGTGGTGTACTGCGCAGTGCCAGAAGGGGTCGAGCTGGACGGTGACTTCGACTGCCTGGAGCTGGTGAAGGCGATCTACGGTCTCAAGCAAGCTTCGCGCGTGTGGAACGAGACCTTCGACGAGTACGTGTGCTCCATCGGCTTCCAAGTCTCGGCCTACGACCCGTGTCTCTACATGAAGATTGTGGACGGTCACTGCGTGCTGTTGCTGGTGTACGTGGACGATGTGTTGGTGACCGGGAGTTCGGCCGATCTGATCGCGCGCACCAAGAGCGACCTCAAGACGCGGTTCGAGATGACTGACAGCGGCAAGTGCGCATTTGTGCTGGGCATCGAGTTGGTGGACAACGCTGACGGCAGCGTGACGATGTGCCAGCGACGCTACGTGGACGACATTCTCAAGCGTTTCGGCATGGAGGAGTGCAAGGCTGTGGTGAGTCCGGCGGATTTGAGCTCTCGACTGGTTCCAAGCGACGCGCCGACCAAGGTGAACGCCCCGTTCCGCGAAGCTGTGGGTGCGCTCATGCACTTGATGACCGCGACCCGACCGGACATTGCTTTCGCCGTGGGCTATGTGTCGCGCTTCATGGAGAACCCCCAAGTCGAGCACTGGACTGCGGTGAAGCGCATCCTGCGCTATCTGCAGGGAACCAAGTCACATGGGATCTGCTTCCAGCCGGGTGACAAGATCGACTTCCGCGGGTACTCCGACGCAGACTGGGCTGGTGACCACTCCGATCGCAAGTCGACTTCGGGATACGCGTTCATGCTGATGGGCGCGCCGGTGAGCTGGGGAAGCAAGAAGCAGTCAAGTGTGTCGCTGTCTACGAGCGAGGCGGAGTACATTGCACTCAGCCTGGCCATTCAAGAAGGCAAGTGGGTGCACCGCCTGTTGTGCGAGATTATGGCGGCAGCGAGCGAAGCGGGACCCGAGCTCAAGATTCTCGAGGACAACCAGTCGTGCATCAAGATGACCAAGAACCCTGTGAACCATGGCCGCGCCAAGCACATCGACATCAAGTACCATCACATCCGAGATGAGGTCAAGCGCGGTGAAGTGAAGCTCGAGTACTGCGAGACTTCGATGATGCTGGCGGACATCATGACCAAGACGCTCCCGGGACCACGCCACAAGGACCTCACGGCGGCTCTCGGAATCCACGCGTGTTCGCATTGAGGGGGCGTATTGAGGGTAACCGGTTATGCCTGTACCAGGTTACGGTGAACCTGTCCAATCCGATCACACGATGTTTACGGTACGTTGATTACGCTACCGATGATTAGACGAGTAGGATGATTGGACGAGTGCAGAGTGATGGTGATTGGATGCACCAAATGATTGGATGCAGTGCTGCGTGTCTATGAGGATAGCTAGGTAGTGCAGACAAAGTAAGCTCCGATAAATCAATCACTTTCGAATCTCCCTTCTTCCCCTCAAGTGGTCAAGTGTCCTCGCTCCGGTCAAGCTCCGAGTGGTGACTCTCCCCCTCCCTTCTCTTCGTCCAAGAACCGTGACCTTTATCAGGACCATCATCGAACGAGTGGTTCTGCCCAACGGCGACGAGCGCGACATCGAGATCAAGGACGCGCTGTACGTGCCGAACATGAACAAGAATCTGCTGTCGGTGCCGCAGATCAACAAGAGTGGCAAGTTTCAAGTGGTGTTCGACGGTGCGAGCATGCATGTTGCGCGCAAGAGCTCGAAGCAAGTGGTGGCGACGGCTGACCTCGTGGACGGACTCTACTGGCTGCGCACTCCACTGCGTTCTGCGAATGCGACGACGTCGGCGCGTAACGTGGACCTTCATGCGCGGATGGGTCATGCTCCGATCGACGTGCTGCGCAAGATGGTCAACAACGGCATGATCAAGGACGCCAAGGTACCCTTGAAGTCGAGTGGACCAAGTGTGTGTCGCGGGTGCCAGCAAGGGAAAATGGTCCAAAAGCCGTTCCCGACTAACCGCGACAAGCGCCGTTACGACACGTTCGAGCTGCTCCACTTCGACATCTGCGGTCCCATGGAGGAAGAATCGTTGGGTGGCAGCAAGTATCTGCTACTCATCACGGACGAAGCCAGCGGATGCATGAAGGGTTTCTGTCTACGCGCCAAGTCGGACAGCGAAGAGTGCCTCAAGAGCTACATCACCAAGGTGCAGACGCAGTTCGGCAAGCAGGTCAAGTTCGTGCGTCACGACGGAGCCCGCGAGTTTGCGACCAATTCGCTCAAGGCCTTTTACGAGGATCAAGGCATCGAGCAGCAGCCCACGGTTCGGTACGCGCACCAGACCAACGCCACGGCAGAACGCGCCAACCGAACCATCGTCACGATTGGTCGCAGCATGCTGCACCATGCCAAGTTGGACAAGTGTTTCTGGGGCGAAGCGGCGATGACTGCCATCTACGTCAAGAACCGGCTGCCGTCGCCCAAGATCGAAAACAAGACTCCGTTCGAGATCGTGTACAAGTCCAAGCCAAGCGTGAAGCACATGCGTGTGTTTGGGTGTCGGGCGTACGTGCTAACTCCGAGGGAGAAACGACTCAAGTGGGATCCCAAGGCTCGCGCTGGTCTGTTCATGGGCTACGAGGAAGTGTCGAAGGCGTATCGAGTTTATGACATCGAGGCGGGGAAGGTGGTGATTTCTCGCGATGTCACCTTCGACGAATCGAGTTTTGGTGGTGTCTCGGCGGGAAGTTCAAGCGATGACGACGAAGATGCTAGCCTGGACTTCGACTCCCTCGAGATCAACGATGCTGACAGTGCGGGCCCGATGGAGTTCAAGCAGGCGGGGAAACGCAAGGCCCGCTCAAGTGATGCCGGTGATATGTCAGCGAGCTCACGTTCTGTTCGCCATGGAGCTGGCTTGGAAGAGGCAAGTGCTCCTGACAACTCGTTTGGGCGTCGGGCGAAACGACGATCAAGTGTGCGAATGGAGCCTGATCTGGCTGAAGAAGAGGAGAAGGATGCTCATGACGACGAAGATGACGACTCGACTCCTCCCGCATTTTGGCGAGCAAGCGCCAACGCAGTGGAAGCCGGCGATTTGTCTGAGCCGACGACATTCCAAGATGCGGTGAACGGACCCGACCAAGTGCATTGGCGCAAGGCCGTCCGCGCAGAGCTCAAGTCGATGCGACTTCGTGGGGTGTTTCGAGCTGCCAAGTTGCCGAACGGACAACGCGCCATCGGGACCAAGTGGGTGTTCAAGATCAAGCGCAAAGCAGACGGATCCATCGAGAAGTACAAGGCGCGTCTCGTGGCCAAGGGATTCAAGCAGAAGTACGGCATCGACTACACCGAGACGTTCTCGCCCGTGGTCAAGTACGTGACGTTGCGCATGGTGATCGCGTTGGCCAAGTACTTCGACTGGCCGCTGGACCAACTGGACGTGGTGACGGCATTCCTGTACGGCGTGATGAAAGAAGTGGTGTACTGCGCAGTGCCAGAAGGGGTCGAGCTGGACGGTGACTTCGACTGCCTGGAGCTGGTGAAGGCGATCTACGGTCTCAAGCAAGCTTCGCGCGTGTGGAACGAGACCTTCGACGAGTACGTGTGCTCCATCGGCTTCCAAGTCTCGGCCTACGACCCGTGTCTCTACATGAAGATTGTGGACGGTCACTGCGTGCTGTTGCTGGTGTACGTGGACGATGTGTTGGTGACCGGGAGTTCGGCCGATCTGATCGCGCGCACCAAGAGCGACCTCAAGACGCGGTTCGAGATGACTGACAGCGGCAAGTGCGCATTTGTGCTGGGCATCGAGTTGGTGGACAACGCTGACGGCAGCGTGACGATGTGCCAGCGACGCTACGTGGACGACATTCTCAAGCGTTTCGGCATGGAGGAGTGCAAGGCTGTGGTGAGTCCGGCGGATTTGAGCTCTCGACTGGTTCCAAGCGACGCGCCGACCAAGGTGAACGCCCCGTTCCGCGAAGCTGTGGGTGCGCTCATGCACTTGATGACCGCGACCCGACCGGACATTGCTTTCGCCGTGGGCTATGTGTCGCGCTTCATGGAGAACCCCCAAGTCGAGCACTGGACTGCGGTGAAGCGCATCCTGCGCTATCTGCAGGGAACCAAGTCACATGGGATCTGCTTCCAGCCGGGTGACAAGATCGACTTCCGCGGGTACTCCGACGCAGACTGGGCTGGTGACCACTCCGATCGCAAGTCGACTTCGGGATACGCGTTCATGCTGATGGGCGCGCCGGTGAGCTGGGGAAGCAAGAAGCAGTCAAGTGTGTCGCTGTCTACGAGCGAGGCGGAGTACATTGCACTCAGCCTGGCCATTCAAGAAGGCAAGTGGGTGCATCACCTGTTGTGCGAGATTATGGCGGCAGCAAGCGAAGCGGGACCCGAGCTCAAGATTCTCGAAGACAACCAGTCGTGCATCAAGATGACCAAGAACCCTGTGAACCATGGCCGCGCCAAGCACATCGACATCAAGTACCATCACATCCGAGATGAGGTCAAGCGCGGTGAAGTGAAGCTCGAGTACTGCGAGACTTCGATGATGCTGGCGGACATCATGACCAAGACGCTCCCGGGACCACGCCACAAGGACCTCACGGCGGCTCTCGGAATCCACGCGTGTTCGCATTGAGGGGGCGTATTGAGGGTAACCGGTTATGCCTGTACCAGGTTACGGTGAACCTGTCCAATCCGATCACACGATGTTTACGGTACGTTGATTACGCTACCGATGATTAGACGAGTAGGATGATTGGACGAGTGCAGAGTGATGGTGATTGGATGCACCAAATGATTGGATGCAGTGCTGCGTGTCTATGAGGATAGCTAGGTAGTGCAGACAAAGTAAGCTCCGATAAATCAATCACTTTCGAATCTCCCTTCTTCCCCCCAAGTGGTCAAGTGTCTTCGCTCCGGTCTACCCAGAGTGCCTACTCCCTCCGCTTCGTCCAAGCTTCGTGTATCAAGAACCATACCCGTTATCAGTACTCGAAAGAGTACATGAAGAACTACAAGAAGATGGCTCCGGTGGACGTGCACCTCGCGGACGACGGTGTGGTTCAAGCGGTGGGGACGGGCGACATTGTCATGTCCATGAAGACCCCACGCGGAATGAAGAAGGGTGTGCTCACCGGTGTGTGGCACATTCCCAAGTTGTCGCGCAACCTATTCTCGGTCGGGCGCTTCACCAAGGACGTTGGTCCCGTGACGTTCGAGAGCAACGGGTGCTTCGCGGAGACGAAGAGCATCAAGTGGCAGCTCGGTGCGCGTATGGGCAAGGGTCTGTTCAAGCTCTGCATGGCTCCGATCATGCCTGACGAGGCCAATGTGTCGAGTCCGAAGGATCGCAAAGGGGACACCACGTCGTACCTCTGGCACCTTCGACTCGGTCACATCGGCCATGGCGGTCTAGACGCCATCGTCAAGAAGGGCTATGGCACCGGCATCGACATGACGTCGGTGAAGCAGTGGGAGTTGTGTGATGGGTGTGCACTCGGCAAACAAACGCGAGTGAGCTACATGGCCAAGTCACCAAACCGTGCCAAGAAGCTGTTGGAAGTCATCCACAGTGATGTCTGTGGACCCATGCAGACACCCACATTCAGTGGCAAGAAGTACTTCGTCACGTTCATCGACGAGTACTCGCACTTTTGTGTGGTGTACTTGCTGCGGAACAAGTCGGAGGTGGCTGCCAAGTTCGCCGATTTCGTCGCGTTCGCCGAGACCCAGACCGGCAAGCGCGTGAAGACGCTCCGCAGCGACAACGGCGGAGAGTACACTTCGCGCGAAATGGCCAAGTTCTGTGCGGAGCGTGGGGTCGTGCAGAAGTTCACGCCGCCGTACACGCCTCAGCTGAACGGAGTGGCCGAGCGGATGAACCGGACGCTGGTGGAGTGCGCGCGCTGCATGTTGGAACATGCCGGGTTGTCGAAGGGTTACTGGGGTGAAGCGGTGGTGACGGCCACGTTCCTCCGGAATCGCTGTCCGACACGCGCCATCAGCCACGACAAGTCGCCGCACCAAGTCTGGACCGGCAAGAAACCGCTCTTGGCGAACCTCAAGGTGTTCGGATGCCACGCGTTCGTGCATGTGCCGAAGGAGAAGCGGTCCAAGTTCGACGCTCGGTCGGTGCGTTGCAGGTTTCTGGGCTACTCGGAGCACGAGAAAGCATATCGGTTCGAAGAGATCAAGAGTGGTCGCGTGCTGGTGAGCCGCGACGCACAGTTCATGGAAGACGTCTTCGACGGTGGGAGACGCGAGTGCGGTCAAGAAGACATGGTCGTGGAACTTCGGGATGAAGATGCCACGGACCAAGAAGCATCGTCCGGTCCGGACGAAGACGAAGACGAAGACGAAAATGATGAAGAGGCTGCGCGGGATGAAGACTTTGAGCCTGGCAGCAAGCGACACCCGCGGACGCAGTCGTTGGAGGAAGCGGTGGAGATCCCAAGACCCAAGCGGTTTGCGACGCACCAGACTCTCGAGGAGATGTCGGCGGTCGCAAGAGAAGAAGAAGGCTTCGAGGCGGCCTACGTCGTGGATTCAGTGGGAGAAATGCCGACCACGTTCAAGTCGGCAATGGAATCCAGCAACGCAGCCAAGTGGAAGGAAGCGTGCGACTCGGAGCATGAGTCGCTGCGCAAGAACGACACGTGGGACGTGGTGCCACTGCCGAAGGGACGCAAGGCGATCGGCTGCAGATGGGTGTTTCGAGTGAAGGAAAACCAAGCCGGAGAGGTCGAGCGGTTCAAGGCGCGACTGGTGGCAAAGGGGTTTTCGCAGAAGTACGGCGTCGACTACGACGAGACGTTCGCGCCAGTGGCCAAGTTCACGTCGATCCGGGCCGTGCTGAGTTTGGCTGCCAAGTACGATCTCAAGCTGCACCAGATGGACGTGAAGACCGCATTCCTGAACGGCGTCCTGGACGAAGACATCTACATGGCGCAGCCAGACGGATACGTTGACGAAGGTCACCCCGACTACGTGTGCAAGCTCAAGCGGTCACTCTACGGACTCAAGCAGTCGCCGCGCATGTGGAACCAAACCATCGACGAGTTCATGCTGAAGATGGGGTTCAAGAAGTGCGAGTCGGATCACTGCGTCTACATCAAGAGGAACGACCAAGACATGATCTTCGTGGTGCTGTACGTCGATGATCTCATCCTCGCAAGCAGCAACGACAAGCTGCTGGAATCGACCAAGAAGGCACTCAGCAAGCGGTTCGAGATGACGGACCTCGGCGAGCTCGAGTACTTCCTCGGCATGGAGATCAAGAGCGACGTGGACTCCGGCAAGGTGACGGTGCGGCAGACCAAGTTCCTCAAGAGTATCCTGAGCAAGTTCGGCATGCAAGACAGCAAGCCTGTGAAGACACCTCAAGACCCGGGACTCAAGTTGACCAAGAGCATGTGCGAAGGTGGCTGCAAGCATGAAGACACGATGAAGAACGTGCCGTATCGGAGTGCCGTCGGCGGACTGATGTACCTGATGGTGGCGACGCGTCCGGACCTGGCTGCTGCAGTGGGCTCCCTCAGTCAGTTCTGTGCTGACCCGTGTCCGACGCATTGGCAAGCTCTCAAGCGTGTGTTTCGGTACCTCCAAGCGACGCCTACGCACGGACTCGAGTTCTCAAGAGACGGTGGTGACGGCGCGTTATGCGGGTATTCGGATGCGGACTGGGCCGGCGACATCGAGTCAAGAAGAAGTACAAGCGGCTACGCGTTCATGATGAACGGCGGGTGCATCAGCTGGAGGAGCAAGAAACAGCGGACGGTGGCGCTGTCATCGACGGAGGCAGAGTACATGGCTCTATCGGAAGCGACGCAGGAGGCAGTGTGGCTCAAGGTGTTCATGTGCGAGCTCGGCGAGATGGCAAGCGATGAAGCGATCAAGATCTACGAAGACAACCAAGGCTCCATCGCGTTGGCCAAGAACCCCGAGTTCCACAAGCGCACCAAGCACATCGACATTCGCTACCACTTCGTGCGCGAGAAGGTGGAAGACGGTCAAGTGGTGTTGGAGTACTGCTCAACGAAGGACATGCTGGCGGACTTGATGACCAAGCCCATCACTGCTGTGCAGTTTGAAGTTCTTCGGAGCAAGCTCGGAGTCCAAGGCCCCGGCGTCGAGTCGAGTGGGGGTGTTGTCAAGAAGGCGCCTCGACCAGCTGCGGTGTACCAGTAAGGTACCGGTGCGACCTTCACTCAGTGGTGCCGCCATCATTCGTGTGATGATGGGACGAGGATTACGGGACGCTGATGATGGGACGCTGATGATGGGACGCGTGGGTACAAGATTGTGGGTACAGGATGGGCATCGACGTGGCACTCGCTGATTGGCTGAAGGACCTTCTATCCAGTTAGGAATCCAGTGGAGTGTATCCAGCAGGGATATCCAGTAGGCTTCGAGGCAGCAAGTAGCTTGTGAACTAAGGCCCTAAATCAATCACTTTGCATTCTGACATCTAGTGCTCAAACGACCTTCCTTTTCATGACGTACTCGAAAGAGTACATGAAGAACTACAAGAAGATGGCTCCGGTGGACGTGCACCTCGCGGACGACGGTGTGGTTCAAGCGGTGGGGACGGGCGACATTGTCATGTCCATGAAGACCCCACGCGGAATGAAGAAGGGTGTGCTCACCGGTGTGTGGCACATTCCCAACTTGTCGCGCAACCTATTCTCGGTCGGGCGCTTCACCAAGGACGTTGGTCCCGTGACGTTCGAGAGCAACGGGTGCTTCGCGGAGACGAAGAGCATCAAGTGGCAGCTCGGTGCGCGTATGGGCAAGGGTCTGTTCAAGCTCTGCATGGCTCCGATCATGCCTGACGAGGCCAATGTGTCGAGTCCGAAGGATCGCAAAGGGGACACCACGTCGTACCTCTGGCACCTTCGACTCGGTCACATCGGCCATGGCGGTCTAGACGCCATCGTCAAGAAGGGCTATGGCACCGGCATCGACATGACGTCGGTGAAGCAGTGGGAGTTGTGTGATGGGTGTGCACTCGGCAAACAAACGCGAGTGAGCTACATGGCCAAGTCACCAAACCGTGCCAAGAAGCTGTTGGAAGTCATCCACAGTGATGTCTGTGGACCCATGCAGACACCCACATTCAGTGGCAAGAAGTACTTCGTCACGTTCATCGACGAGTACTCGCACTTTTGTGTGGTGTACTTGCTGCGGAACAAGTCGGAGGTGGCTGCCAAGTTCGCCGATTTCGTCGCGTTCGCCGAGACCCAGACCGGCAAGCGCGTGAAGACGCTCCGCAGCGACAACGGCGGAGAGTACACTTCGCGCGAAATGGCCAAGTTCTGTGCGGAGCGTGGGGTCGTGCAGAAGTTCACTCCGCCGTACACGCCTCAGCTGAACGGAGTGGCCGAGCGGATGAACCGGACGTTGGTGGAGTGTGCGCGCTGCATGTTGGAACATGCCGGGTTGTCGAAGGGTTACTGGGGAGAAGCGGTGGTGACGGCCACGTTCCTCCGGAATCGCTGTCCGACGCGCGCCATCAGCCACGACAAGTCGCCGTACCAAGTCTGGACCGGCAAGAAACCGCTCTTGGCGAACCTCAAGGTGTTCGGATGCCACGCGTTCGTGCATGTGCCGAAGGAGAAGCGGTCCAAGTTCGACGCTCGGTCGGTGCGTTGCAGGTTTCTGGGCTACTCGGAGCACGAGAAAGCATATCGGTTCGAAGAGATCAAGAGTGGTCGCGTGCTGGTGAGCCGCGACGCACAGTTCATGGAAGACGTCTTCGACGGTGGGAGACGCGAGTGCGGTCAAGAAGACATGGTCGTGGAACTTCGGGATGAAGATGCCACGGACCAAGAAGCATCGTCCGGTCCGGACGAAGACGAAGACGAAGACGAAAATGATGAAGAGGCTGCGCGGGATGAAGACTTTGAGCCTGGCAGCAAGCGACACCCGCGGACGCAGTCGTTGGAGGAAGCGGTGGAGATCCCAAGACCCAAGCGGTTCGCGACGCACCAGACTCTCGAGGAGATGTCGGCGGTCGCAAGAGAAGAAGAAGGCTTCGAGGCGGCCTACGTCGTGGATTCAGTGGGAGAAATGCCGACCACGTTCAAGTCGGCAATGGAATCCAGCAACGCAGCCAAGTGGAAGGAAGCGTGCGACTCGGAGCATGAGTCGCTGCGCAAGAACGACACGTGGGACGTGGTGCCACTGCCGAAGGGACGCAAGGCGATCGGCTGCAGATGGGTGTTTCGAGTGAAGGAAAACCAAGCCGGAGAGGTCGAGCGGTTCAAGGCGCGACTGGTGGCAAAGGGGTTTTCGCAGAAGTACGGCGTCGACTACGACGAGACGTTCGCGCCAGTGGCCAAGTTCACGTCGATCCGGGCCGTGCTGAGTTTGGCTGCCAAGTACGATCTCAAGCTGCACCAGATGGACGTGAAGACCGCATTCCTGAACGGCGTCCTGGACGAAGACATCTACATGGCGCAGCCAGACGGATACGTTGACGAAGGTCACCCCGACTACGTGTGCAAGCTCAAGCGGTCACTCTACGGACTCAAGCAGTCGCCGCGCATGTGGAACCAAACCATCGACGAGTTCATGCTGAAGATGGGGTTCAAGAAGTGCGAGTCGGATCACTGCGTCTACATCAAGAGGAACGACCAAGACATGATCTTCGTGGTGCTGTACGTCGATGATCTCATCCTCGCAAGCAGCAACGACAAGCTACTGGAATCGACCAAGAAGGCACTCAGCAAGCGGTTCGAGATGACGGACCTCGGCGAGCTCGAGTACTTCCTCGGCATGGAGATCAAGAGCGACGTGGACTCCGGCAAGGTGACGGTGCGGCAGACCAAGTTCCTCAAGAGTATCCTGACCAAGTTCGGCATGCAAGACAGCAAGCCTGTGAAGACACCTCAAGACCCGGGACTCAAGTTGACCAAGAGCATGTGCGAAGGTGGCTGCAAGCATGAAGACACGATGAAGAACGTGCCGTATCGGAGTGCCGTCGGCGGACTGATGTACCTGATGGTGGCGACGCGTCCGGACCTCGCAGCTGCAGTGGGCTCCCTCAGTCAGTTCTGTGCTGACCCGTGTCCGACGCATTGGCAAGCTCTCAAGCGTGTGTTTCGGTACCTCCAAGCGACGCCTACGCACGGACTCGAGTTCTCAAGAGACGGTGGTGACGGCGCGTTATGCGGGTATTCGGATGCGGACTGGGCCGGCGACATCGAGTCGAGAAGGAGTACAAGCGGCTACGCGTTCATGATGAACGGCGGGTGCATCAGCTGGAGGAGCAAGAAACAGCGGGCGGTGGCGCTGTCATCGACGGAGGCAGAGTACATGGCTCTATCGGAAGCGACGCAGGAGGCAGTGTGGCTCAAGGTGTTCATGTGCGAGCTCGGCGAGATGGCAAGCGATGAAGCGATCAAGATCTACGAAGACAACCAAGGCTCCATCGCGTTGGCCAAGAATGAAACAGGGCGAGACGCGCTCTGTTTCTTTAGCATACACTAGTATGCGCTTTTGAGGAAGCGTAAGTTACTTAGACTTTGTATGCAAGTAGAAATACACGTCCCCGTGTATTTCTAAGCAAAAGACCGAAACTTTAACTTGAAAGTAGAAAACTGAATTGAATGGAAGCCCGCCGCGTGGCGGGCCCTTAGCAAACCTATCTAAATGACTTATGTATCTACGGAGGTGAAGCCATGGTTGGCTCTCACGCTCCGGCCCTTATGTATGCGTTTGGTTGGTGGAAATGTGCCCCTTTCCACCAATAGCAGTGCGCTTAGCGCCCGCCAATGTTTGTGCCATTGGCGGCTCGAAATGATTGTTGACTGTGTATGTGACGCGCACACACAGAAGGCTTGCCGTATACTTGTCCGTGTATAGTTCGGCTATACACGTATATCTGGTGTACCCAATTACACCAGCCTGTGTAACCCTGTTACACTACCCCCCTCTTTAAACACGAATATCGCGTCTGAGAGGTAACGGTGACCACACATCAATCTGTGGTCACTCCCTGTTTTCTCGCGTCTCGAGAAAACACTCCGCGCCCATTCCACAATGAGCGCGTCAAGTCCCAAGGCCCCCACAAGCCCCGCAAGCTCCGCCGCCGCCGGTGGGGACTTCCCACCGGTCACCAAGTTGTCTGTGAGCGATTATCGCTCACAGCTCGCGATCAAGCAGGCCGAGCGGGCTGCTGCGAAGCCTGATGCTGCTGGGGATCCAGCAGCAAGCGAGTCAAGTGTGACGCAGCCTGTGAAGGCTGCGTCTTCAAGCGATATGCCGCCTGCGAAGGCAGCGCTCACCGGATCCCCTGGATCCGGTGCTACGAGTGAGGCACAGCCTGCGAAGGCTGTGCCAGGCGAATCTCTAAGGCCCGAGGCGATGGATGTGGATCTAGATGATTCACATCTAGACCCAGAGCTCGCTGTCGACTACGGCAGCGAGGGGATCGAAGACGACGAGGAGTTGGAAGACTCCTCGTCAGAGTTGAAGGTTGCCGCGCCCGCTGAGGGCCAGCATGCTGCTTCAGAGAGCCCCGTATCGGGCTCTCGCCGCCAGCGCGACGTCGCGCTGGAAGAAGGTGAAGTCGCGCGCCCGAAGCGCGCGCGCTCGGACGTGTCAAGCTCGGCGGAGGCTACCTCCGCCGCAAGTGGTTCTTCAACGCCGGCAGATTTGCCGGCGGGGCGTCGTGCTGCTCGCGCGTCCGATCCGACGCCGTGGATGTTGACATCCACGGCGATCCAGAAGCTGCGCTACAGCGACGAGGGGGCTGCTGCCGAGCCCGTCTCTCTCTTCGATGATCGTCCGATCATCGACGATAAGATCGCGGGCCAGCTCCATCTCGGAGCTGACACTGCTGAGCGACGCGATTACTTCGCGTCGCTATACCTGGCGTCGCGTTACTACAAGAACGCGCGCCGTGGTCCTCAGAGCAAGGTCTCTGAGACTCATGCTCTGGCACAGGGCTGGAACCAGTTCGTGTCGAACTGGAACGCGAACCCCGACTTGTATCGGTACCGTCTTGAACGGCACCGCACTCGCTATTATGAGCATAATAGCACAGGTCGCGTGGTGCATCTGCACAACATGTGTGCAGATGCGGGCATCCCCTGCGCGGTTCCGCGCAGGGAGCATTGTCCAGTCTGTCCGCAGGATGCGGACAGACTATCCGAGAGTGATGTCATGGGGTACACGCGCATCCGTGTACCCGAGAAGGTGACCAAGTGGCGCGAGAGGGTGTTCCCCGACGCGCGTGTCACCTTTCCACCGCCCAGTCAAACCTTGTGGTTTGACGACGTCTCTGGGAAGTGGATCACTGAGTCGAGGGTTACCCGCGACTCGGCCGTAGGTGGTGGCGCTGTTCGTACGCCATCACCATTTCCGGAACGTCCATCACAAGGACGTTCCGCGGCTCCCAGGAGTCGTGTTGGGGAGGCCATCCTCTCCAACGACATCGAAAACGACGCTGACCTTGGTCGGCGCGTGGCTCCTGGTGAGCTACAATTCGCTCGACAATCCAGCGAATTGAGCCGTCTGCAGCCCGCAAGGGCGCAGGCGGTGGGGGGAAGACGTCGCACCCCGGATCAGCCGAGCGTGGCTGATCCGATTGTTGGTCGCCTTGAGGCGGATCACGCGGCCTTCCGCGAGGCCGCGTGGAAGACGATCGCTGACCAGGGTCAGCTGATCTCGAACCTCTCCTCGCAAGTGGAGAGTGCTCGGAGCACCGCTGCCGATGCTCTTTCTCGAGCTGCTGAGCTCGAGAAGAAGTTCGCGAAGCTCGTGGAGAGCGTCGGGATGCGCCCTTCGCGGTCCGCTGCGAAGGGGTCTTCTGATGACGACCACTAGGTGGGCCGTCAGGCTCCGGCGTGCTCGTTTCCAACGAGCTCGCAGGCGTATCATGCTCATGATACGCCTTCAGCCGCCCAACGTAGAACGTTGGGTGCAGTCGCATGCTGGACGGTATGTCCAGCGTGTATGCTGTGCCTTGGCGGTGCAAGACACGGAAGGGGCCGATGAAGCGTGGAGCGAGCTTGCTCGCTCCAAAGTCCGAGACTGCATGTCTAGGCAGGTTTTGCGTAGACAGTAAAACTAATGAATTCCTTTTGAACTCACTAATGTTGTTCCTTGACTTCTTGTCCGCGTTCATCTTCTGTCGATCGACAGAAGATGCAATAGCATCACGGACAAACCGCATGACGGCTTGTCTGCTTTGGACGAAGTCCCTTGCATCGACATTGGTCGTCTCGACCAATGTGACATCGCTTGACCTCGTGCCATGCACGAGGTGTCTTTCGTCTTGAACGTCCGCAGGTGCTGCGGACGTGGCCTTGTTCGTCATCGAAGTGACGTCGCCCGGCGACGTCACAGCCTTCGTCACTTGGGATCTCCCGGTGTCCGTCTCTGAGACGGACACGTCATCGTCCGTCACGTCTGCTCTTGAGGCAGACGTGGGACGATCCTTGGCTTGTCGCTTCGCTCCCAGAGCGAGGCGGTCTTGGTCTTGCCTTGGCGCGTCCGTGTCCGGCACGGAGGCGGTGTCATCTGCGACGCCCGCACCCGGTGCGGACGTGATGTTCTCCATTCGCTGACGCGCTGCGTCAGCTCGCGTCACAGCGGCCAACGAATCCTCGTTGGCTGCAGCTTTTGCTGCGGCATTTTCATGTGAGTGCGCTTCACTCGCATTTCCTCCCCCACTCAAGGGAGCTGTCACCCCGCCGAGGGTGGCAGGGACACGTGGATGCCGCATGGCATTCACGAAGAACGGTGTATGCCCCGTAGAGGCATGCACCGAGTTGTTGATGGCGAACTCCGCCATCGGCAAACAGTCGCTCCACTCGGTGAACGAGTGGGCGTAACTCTTGAGGATGTCACCGAGCACGCGGTTCACGCGCTCGGTCTGACCATCGGTCTGAGGATGATCGGCTGTCGACATCGACAGTCGCGTGCCAAGGAGGGCGAAGACCTCCTTCCAGAAAGCGGCCGTGAACCGAGGGTCACGGTCCGATACGATCTCGCGGGGCATCCCGTGAGATCGGAAGATAAGATCAACAAACAGACGAGCCGTCTGTTTGGATGTGACCTGTGCTGGCACCGCAGCAAGATGCACCATCTTGCTGAAGCGGTCGACAAAGACCGCTATGCCAGTCCGACGCTTGGCGTCTGGCGGCAACCCGAAGATGAAGTCCATACTAATGGACTCCCAACACTCTGCCGGGATTGGCAGAGATTGCAGCGGTGCTTGTGAAGCCAATGTCGGCTTCACACGTTGGCACGCTTCGCAAGCACGAACGTACTTGCGCACCCACTTGTACTGGCGCGGCCAGTAGAAGTCACGCGAGAGAAGCAGGTACGTCTTCTCTCGGCCCGGATGCCCCGCCCATGGGGCATCGTGATACTCGTAGATGACCCGCAACCGCAGGTCATAATCGTTTGGGACGACGATGCGTGCAGCATCGTCGTCAGCTGTGCTATAAAGCAGCAGCCCATCGTGTGCGCTGTATCGGTGCACATTCGAACGCAGATGTGGAGGCAGCGCTCGACGCCCGGCGTCGGTCTGCTCCTTCACATAATCCAGCAGGCGCTTGACGTCGTCGTCAAGCGCATACGCCTTACGCACGTCATCGAGCAGCGATGACGTGGGCACACTGCTTCGCTCAACGCCAATGGCGTTGACATCAACTACCTTGTAGTTGTAATCCGGTCGACGCGAGAGCGCGTCGGCCACCACGTTGAGTCTTCCAGGTTTGTACTCAACCTGGAAGTTGTATTCCGCGAAGAATGACAGCCACCGTGCCATTCTTTGAGAGAGGTGCGGCGACTTCACAGCCGTCCGCAACGATGCGTGGTCCGTATAGACCACGAACGGTTTATCTCCGAGGAGATAGACACGGAACTTCGCCAGTGCGTACTTCATGGCAAGGAGCTCCTTGTCATGCACTGGATAGTTGCGCTCAGCTTGCTTAAGCTGACGCGAGTTATAGCAGATTACACGATCACGACCGTCGTGATCGTGCTGCATCAGCGCGCATCCGATAGCATAATCGGATGCATCGCACACCACGTGGAACGGGCGGTCTTGGTCAGCGATGGCCAAGACCGGCGCCTCAGTCAAGCCCTGCTTGACTGAATCGAAAGCCTGCTGACACTCAGCAGACCACTGCCACTCCGTGTCCTTCTTCAGGAGACGTGACAGTGGGCGAATGCGCCCAGCGTAATCGTGCACGTACTTGCACAAGTACGTGGCCAGCCCAAGGAACTGCCTCAGTTCCTTGGCGTTCGAGGGCGCAGGCCACTCGTTGACGACCCTGACCTTCTCAGGATCGGGGCGGACTCCGTCTTTGCCGACAAGACATCCGAGAACCGGAATCTCGGATGCACCAAATATGCACTTCTTCAAGTTTGCATATAGCTTGTGCTCACGCATCAGCGTGAGCAGACGACGGAGATGCTCCCTGTGCATCTCTGTGGCGGTCTTCCCGCCCACAGCCTGGCTGTGGGCGAACACGTCGTCGAAGTACGTCGGCGCGAAGTCGCGAATCGATCGCAACAGGTGTGTGACGCACCTGTTGAACGTCGCAGGGGCGTTCTTCAGCCCCTGTGGCATCACCAGCCACTCCCAAAGCATGCCGCTTGGCGTGCTTACAGCTGTGAAGGGGATGTCCTCCTCACGCATTAAGATTTGGTAGAAACCATCTCTTAAGTCAAGAGCACTGAACACGGTGCTCTTGCTCATCGAATCGATGATCACATCTTTTCGCGGTATCGGCGTCTGCACCGGTATCGTTGCCTCGTTCAACTTGTTGAACGCGTGGACAATGCGCCATCCGCCCTGCGCCTTCTTGACGCAGAACGTCGGAGCACTGTGCGGGGACTTGCTTTCCCGCACTTGCCCCGCGCGCCGACGAGCTTCGAAGAACTCGTCGATGGCTTGGACCTGCTCACGCGGCAGTGGCCACTGTCGCGTGACGCAGTACTTCGTCCCCGGCACGAGATCAATCTCGTGCTGAATGCCCTTGTCCCGCGGAAGCTCCGCGGGAACCTCATCAGGGAATACGTCCGCGTATTCCCTGAGCACATCGTAATAGGGACTCGCCTTGAGCGAGTCCCAGCTTTGCTCGGCAAAGCGGTCCTTCTTGGTCTTGGCGCTGAGGGCAGTGTCGCCCTCAGGATGCTTGACGAGGACCTGCCGCAGGTCCTCGAGCTCCACTGTGATCTCGGTATCCTCACGCGCGGTGAGGATGCATACTTGCTCTACGCGCCCGGCGCGTAGATCCCGTGCAAAGCCCTTCCAGCTCTGCACTTCCAGCGCTGTCAACTCCGAGGCAGTGCTCGGAGGACCCTCAAGTGTCAGGAGCTGACACTTGACGCCCGAGAGTGTTTGCGTTAACGCATTCACTCTCTCGTACGTGACGTCACCCCTTGCGGGTGACGCAACCACGTCAGCTACACCCTTAGGCGTATCGCGCTCTTGCGACGGGGAGGCGATCTCTTCCCGTCGGGGCCCGGCCCGATTCAAAAGTGAGGAGTCAGCTTCACTCCTCACATCGCGACCCTTGCCGCGATGATGGGTGCCAGGCCCGGCCTGGTTTCGACCCATATCTTTTTCTTCGACGGGCCCGGCCCGTCGAGATGCCTTGATCCTTGACTCCTCAAACCCGGTTTGAGGAGGCGTCTTCTCTTGGTGCTTCGCCTCGGGCCCGGCCCGAGACGGGTTCTTCTGTATTCTTGCCTTTCCGGACCCCGTCCGGAAAGGGTTCTTCTTGATATTGGCTCTCGCAGGCCCGGCCTGCGAGGCGTTTCTTCCAAACCCGGTTTGGGAGAGGGTGCGCTCCCGGAGTGCACCCACCTTTCGTCGATTTGCCTGTGCCCCGGGCACAGGCGAGGAAGCGCCCCGGTCGTCTTCCGTCCTCGTCTTGAGCGCGTCGGCCTTTACGGTCGACGCGCAGTCTTGGCTTGGCTGAGCGAGGGTGACCTCGCTCACGTCGCGTTTACTGCGCGACGCACTCGCAGCGCTGTCAGGGCCATCGCTCTCTGTCGCGCTATCTGCCGAATCGAGGACGCATGCGTCCTCGAAGCCGTAAGAGACTATAGACTGGGACTTCCAGTCTATCACTGGGGCATGGCGTTTGAGCCACGGCATGCCCAGTATCATGTCGAACTTATCGTCTAGATCCAGGACGATAAAGTCCTCAGTGAAGGCCCGGCCTTCACAGCCAAAGCGAACTGATACAGTTCGCTTGCGCGTTTTCACGGTTGCTCCTGTCGCCAGGCGCACCACCAACTCACTTCGAGGAGTCGTCTTCTCCTCGGCGTTCATAGCCCTCAGGCTTTGCAGTCGAACAAAGTTGTTCGATGCACCCGAATCGACTAGCGCGTGCATGGTTCTCCCATGCACCGCGACTTCCAGGATGATCAGCCCTGCTTGATCATCCTGACGCTTGCTGTGGTGTCCGGCACCACAAGGGGCTGTAGCCGTCACATGCCCGACATCGGCATGTGTGACTACACCAGTAGGGCGCCCCGCCCCTACTGGCTTCCAGCGTTTTTTGGTCGTCCGCGCCAACGATCCCCGTTGGCGCGATACGACGTGCCACGTGTGGCACGATACGACGTATCGCGAGCAGCAGGCCCCGGGCCTGCTACACACTCACGTGCGAAGTGGCCGGTGTTTCCACACCGGAAACACCGTCCCGCGCCTCTGCGCGGCTCCGTCTGCTGCCTGCCAGCAGACGCACTGGATAGGTCCATGGGCTCTGGACCGCCCATGGGTCTTGCACGCGGACGTGGCGCCCCTGGCGTGTCCGCGTGGAGCTTAGCCTGGTGCAGGCTAAACTCTTCCTGCGACGCAAGCCGAATGGCTTGCTCGAGAGTACTCGGGTACTCTCGGAAGAGATAGGTCTTCACAGGCCCATCCTTCAGTCCCTTCATGAAGGTGACTACTTGTGTCGCCTCGTCAATCGGATGATTGACGATACTCGACACCAAGTACCTCGCGTGTTGGGCGTAAGCCAACACGTCGCGCTTGCCTTGACGCAGGTCGAGGAACTCCGCCCTCGACCTGAACTCGGATTCAGGCGGCTCAAACGCTAGCTTGAGCTCGCGCTTGAAGTCTTCGTACGTGCTCCAGCACGTACTGTCCGTAAGACGTCTTCCGTACGCCCAGTGTCTGGCTCGTCCAGTCAGACACGACATGGCGTACGCAACTTGGAGCGACGGATCCCGGATCCGTCGAGCAGCAATTGCTGTCTCCAGTTCTACGAGCCATCGTAGAAGAGGCTCGTTCTGGCCACCCGAGAACGGAGTCACTGACACCTTCAGTGACTCAACGCGAGAAGGGGCTGACGCCTCCTTCTGTTGGCGTTCCTTGTCCATGTAGTCGACCACGACTACATGGTGCTCGCTTGGTGGCAGCGACCGTAGCATCGCTGCCACGGTGGACTCACCTACGACTCGCGAGAGTCGTAGCAGTGCCTCCCACTGCTGATCGCTCAGGTGGGGGCAGTCCTCCCTCGTGATGCGGGGAGGACCCGCGCTTGGAGCTCCGTCAGGCAGGGCACCGCCTGACGAAGGGTTTTCGTCTCCATAGCCGAATGCATCCATTTGGCTAACTCTGTAGGCGTTGGACGGACTACAAAGTGCTACCAGGTGAAACAGGGCGAGACGCGCTCTGTTTCTTTAGCATACACTAGTATGCGCTTTTGAGGAAGCGTAAGTTACTTAGACTTTGTATGCAAGTAGAAATACACGTCCCCGTGTATTTCTAAGCAAAAGACCGAAACTTTAACTTGAAAGTAGAAAACTGAATTGAATGGAAGCCCGCCGCGTGGCGGGCCCTTAGCAAACCTATCTAAATGACTTATGTATCTACGGAGGTGAAGCCATGGTTGGCTCTCACGCTCCGGCCCTTATGTATGCGTTTGGTTGGTGGAAATGTGCCCCTTTCCACCAATAGCAGTGCGCTTAGCGCCCGCCAATGTTTGTGCCATTGGCGGCTCGAAATGATTGTTGACTGTGTATGTGACGCGCACACACAGAAGGCTTGCCGTATACTTGTCCGTGTATAGTTCGGCTATACACGTATATCTGGTGTACCCAATTACACCAGCCTGTGTAACCCTGTTACAAAGAACCCCGAGTTCCACAAGCGCACCAAGCACATCGACATTCGCTACCACTTCGTGCGCGAGAAGGTGGAAGACGGTCAAGTGGTGTTGGAGTACTGCTCAACGAAGGACATGCTGGCGGACTTGATGACCAAGCCCATCACTGCTGTGCAGTTTGAAGTTCTTCGGAGCAAGCTCGGAGTCCAAGGCCCCGGCGTCGAGTCGAGTGGGGGTGTTGTCAAGAAGGCGCCTCGACCAGCTGCGGTGTACCAGTAAGGTACCGGTGCGACCTTCACTCAGTGGTGCCGCCATCATTCGTGTGATGATGGGACGAGGATTACGGGACGCTGATGATGGGACGCTGATGATGGGACGCGTGGGTACAAGATTGTGGGTACAGGATGGGCATCGACGTGGCACTCGCTGATTGGCTGAAGGACCTTCTATCCAGTTAGGAATCCAGTGGAGTGTATCCAGCAGGGATATCCAGTAGGCTTCGAGGCAGCAAGTAGCTTGTGAACTAAGGCCCTAAATCAATCACTTTGCATTCTGACATCTAGTGCTCAAACGACCTTCCTTTTCATGACGTACTCGAAAGAGTACATGAAGAACTACAAGAAGATGGCTCCGGTGGACGTGCACCTCGCGGACGACGGTGTGGTTCAAGCGGTGGGGACGGGCGACATTGTCATGTCCATGAAGACCCCACGCGGAATGAAGAAGGGTGTGCTCACCGGTGTGTGGCACATTCCCAACTTGTCGCGCAACCTATTCTCGGTCGGGCGCTTCACCAAGGACGTTGGTCCCGTGACGTTCGAGAGCAACGGGTGCTTCGCGGAGACGAAGAGCATCAAGTGGCAGCTCGGTGCGCGTGTGGGCAAGGGTCTGTTCAAGCTCTGCATGGCTCCGATCATGCCTGACGAGGCCAATGTGTCGAGTCCGAAGGATCGCAAAGGGGACACCACGTCGTACCTCTGGCACCTTCGACTTGGTCACATTGGCCATGGCGGTCTAGACGCCATCGTCAAGAAGGGCTATGGCACCGGCATCGACATGACGTCGGTGAAGCAGTGGGAGTTGTGTGATGGGTGTGCACTCGGCAAACAAACGCGAGTGAGCTACATGGCCAAGTCACCAAACCGTGCCAAGAAGCTGTTGGAAGTCATCCACAGTGATGTCTGTGGACCCATGCAGACACCCACATTCAGTGGCAAGAAGTACTTCGTCACGTTCATCGACGAGTACTCGCACTTTTGTGTGGTGTACTTGCTGCGGAACAAGTCGGAGGTGGCTGCCAAGTTCGCCGATTTCGTCGCGTTCGCCGAGACCCAGACCGGCAAGCGCGTGAAGACGCTCCGCAGCGACAACGGCGGAGAGTACACTTCGCGCGAAATGGCCAAGTTCTGTGCGGAGCGTGGGGTCGTGCAGAAGTTCACTCCGCCGTACACGCCTCAGCTGAACGGAGTGGCCGAGCGGATGAACCGGACGTTGGTGGAGTGTGCGCGCTGCATGTTGGAACATGCCGGGTTGTCGAAGGGTTACTGGGGAGAAGCGGTGGTGACGGCGACGTTCCTCCGGAATCGCTGTCCGACGCGCGCCATCAGCCACGACAAGTCGCCGTACCAAGTCTGGACCGGCAAGAAACCGCTCTTGGCGAACCTCAAGGTGTTCGGTTGCCACGCGTTCGTGCATGTGCCGAAGGAGAAGCGGTCCAAGTTCGACGCTCGGTCGGTGCGTTGCAGGTTTCTGGGCTACTCGGAGCACGAGAAAGCATATCGGTTCGAAGAGATCAAGAGTGGTCGCGTGCTGGTGAGCCGCGACGCACAGTTCATGGAAGACGTCTTCGACGGTGGGAGACGCGAGTGCGGTCAAGAAGACATGGTCGTGGAACTTCGGGATGAAGATGCCACGGACCAAGAAGCATCGTCCGGTCCGGACGAAGACGAAGACGAAGACGAAAATGATGAAGAGGCTGCGCGGGATGAAGACTTTGAGCCTGGCAGCAAGCGACACCCGCGGACGCAGTCGTTGGAGGAAGCGGTGGAGATCCCAAGACCCAAGCGGTTCGCGACGCACCAGACTCTCGAGGAGATGTCGGCGGTTGCAAGAGAAGAAGAAGGCTTCGAGGCGGCCTACGTCGTGGATTCAGTGGGAGAAATGCCGACCACGTTCAAGTCGGCAATGGAATCCAGCAACGCAGCCAAGTGGAAGGAAGCGTGCGACTCGGAGCATGAGTCGCTGCGCAAGAACGACACGTGGGACGTGGTGCCACTGCCGAAGGGACGCAAGGCGATCGGCTGCAGATGGGTGTTTCGAGTGAAGGAAAACCAAGCCGGAGAGGTCGAGCGGTTCAAGGCGCGACTGGTGGCAAAGGGGTTTTCGCAGAAGTACGGCGTCGACTACGACGAGACGTTCGCGCCAGTGGCCAAGTTCACGTCGATCCGGGCCGTGCTGAGTTTGGCTGCCAAGTACGATCTCAAGCTGCACCAGATGGACGTGAAGACCGCATTCCTGAACGGCGTCCTGGATGAAGATATCTACATGGCGCAGCCAGACGGATACGAAGACGAAGGCCACCCCGACTACGTGTGCAAGCTCAAGCGGTCACTCTACGGACTCAAGCAGTCGCCGCGCATGTGGAACCAAACCATCGACGAGTTCATGCTGAAGATGGGGTTCAAGAAGTGCGAGTCGGATCACTGCGTCTACATCAAGAGGAACGACCAAGACATGATCTTCGTGGTGCTGTACGTCGATGATCTCATCCTCGCAAGCAGCAACGACAAGCTACTGGAATCGACCAAGAAGGCACTCAGCAAGCGGTTCGAGATGACGGACCTCGGCGAGCTCGAGTACTTCCTCGGCATGGAGATCAAGAGCGACGTGGACTCCGGCAAGGTGACGGTGCGGCAGACCAAGTTCCTCAAGAGTATCCTGACCAAGTTCGGCATGCAAGACAGCAAGCCTGTGAAGACACCTCAAGACCCGGGACTCAAGTTGACCAAGAGCATGTGCGAAGGTGGCTGCAAGCATGAAGACACGATGAAGAACGTGCCGTATCGGAGTGCCGTCGGCGGACTGATGTACCTGATGGTGGCGACGCGTCCGGACCTGGCTGCTGCAGTGGGCTCCCTCAGTCAGTTCTGTGCTGACCCGTGTCCGACGCATTGGCAAGCTCTCAAGCGTGTGTTTCGGTACCTCCAAGCGACGCCTACGCACGGACTCGAGTTCTCAAGAGACGGTGGTGACGGCGCGTTATGCGGGTATTCGGATGCGGACTGGGCCGGCGACATCGAGTCGAGAAGGAGTACAAGCGGCTACGCGTTCATGATGAACGGCGGGTGCATCAGCTGGAGGAGCAAGAAACAGCGGGCGGTGGCGCTGTCATCGACGGAGGCAGAGTACATGGCTCTATCGGAAGCGACGCAGGAGGCAGTGTGGCTCAAGGTGTTCATGTGCGAGCTCGGCGAGATGGCAAGCGATGAAGCGATCAAGATCTACGAAGACAACCAAGGCTCCATCGCGTTGGCCAAGAACCCCGAGTTCCACAAGCGCACCAAGCACATCGACATTCGCTACCACTTCGTGCGCGAGAAGGTGGAAGACGGTCAAGTGGTGTTGGAGTACTGCTCAACGAAGGACATGCTGGCGGACTTGATGACCAAGCCCATCACTGCTGTGCAGTTTGAAGTTCTTCGGAGCAAGCTCGGAGTCCAAGGCCCCGGCGTCGAGTCGAGTGGGGGTGTTGTCAAGAAGGCGCCTCGACCAGCTGCGGTGTACCAGTAAGGTACCGGTGCGACCTTCACTCAGTGGTGCCGCCATCATTCGTGTGATGATGGGACGAGGATTACGGGACGCTGATGATGGGACGCTGATGATGGGACGCGTGGGTACAAGATTGTGGGTACAGGATGGGCATCGACGTGGCACTCGCTGATTGGCTGAAGGACCTTCTATCCAGTTAGGAATCCAGTGGAGTGTATCCAGCAGGGATATCCAGTAGGCTTCGAGGCAGCAAGTAGCTTGTGAACTAAGGCCCTAAATCAATCACTTTGCATTCTGACATCTAGTGCTCAAACGACCTTCCTTTTCATGACGTACTCGAAAGAGTACATGAAGAACTACAAGAAGATGGCTCCGGTGGACGTGCACCTCGCGGACGACGGTGTGGTTCAAGCGGTGGGGACGGGCGACATTGTCATGTCCATGAAGACCCCACGCGGAATGAAGAAGGGTGTGCTCACCGGTGTGTGGCACATTCCCAACTTGTCGCGCAACCTATTCTCGGTCGGGCGCTTCACCAAGGACGTTGGTCCCGTGACGTTCGAGAGCAACGGGTGCTTCGCGGAGACGAAGAGCATCAAGTGGCAGCTCGGTGCGCGTATGGGCAAGGGTCTGTTCAAGCTCTGCATGGCTCCGATCATGCCTGACGAGGCCAATGTGTCGAGTCCGAAGGATCGCAAAGGGGACACCACGTCGTACCTCTGGCACCTTCGACTCGGTCACATCGGCCATGGCGGTCTAGACGCCATCGTCAATAAGGGCTATGGCACCGGCATCGACATGACGTCGGTGAAGCAGTGGGAGTTGTGTGATGGGTGTGCACTCGGCAAACAAACGCGAGTGAGCTACATGGCCAAGTCACCAAACCGTGCCAAGAAGCTGTTGGAAGTCATCCACAGTGATGTCTGTGGACCCATGCAGACACCCACATTCAGTGGCAAGAAGTACTTCGTCACGTTCATCGACGAGTACTCGCACTTTTGTGTGGTGTACTTGCTGCGGAACAAGTCGGAGGTGGCTGCCAAGTTCGCCGATTTCGTCGCGTTCGCCGAGACCCAGACCGGCAAGCGCGTGAAGACGCTCCGCAGCGACAACGGCGGAGAGTACACTTCGCGCGAAATGGCCAAGTTCTGTGCGGAGCGTGGGGTCGTGCAGAAGTTCACTCCGCCGTACACGCCTCAGCTGAACGGAGTGGCCGAGCGGATGAACCGGACGTTGGTGGAGTGTGCGCGCTGCATGTTGGAACATGCCGGACTGTCGAAGGGTTACTGGGGAGAAGCGGTGGTGACGGCGACGTTCCTCCGGAATCGCTGTCCGACGCGCGCCATCAGCCACGACAAGTCGCCGTACCAAGTCTGGACCGGCAAGAAACCGCTCTTGGCGAACCTCAAGGTGTTCGGTTGCCACGCGTTCGTGCATGTGCCGAAGGAGAAGCGGTCCAAGTTCGACGCTCGGTCGGTGCGTTGCAGGTTTCTGGGCTACTCGGAGCACGAGAAAGCATATCGGTTCGAAGAGATCAAGAGTGGTCGCGTGCTGGTGAGCCGCGACGCACAGTTCATGGAAGACGTCTTCGACGGTGGGAGACGCGAGTGCGGTCAAGAAGACATGGTCGTGGAACTTCGGGATGAAGATGCCACGGACCAAGAAGCATCGTCCGGTCCGGACGAAGACGAAGACGAAGACGAAAATGATGAAGAGGCTGCGCGGGATGAAGACTTTGAGCCTGGCAGCAAGCGACACCCGCGGACGCAGTCGTTGGAGGAAGCGGTGGAGATCCCAAGACCCAAGCGGTTCGCGACGCACCAGACTCTCGAGGAGATGTCGGCGGTTGCAAGAGAAGAAGAAGGCTTCGAGGCGGCCTACGTCGTGGATTCAGTGGGAGAAATGCCGACCACGTTCAAGTCGGCAATGGAATCCAGCAACGCAGCCAAGTGGAAGGAAGCGTGCGACTCGGAGCATGAGTCGCTGCGCAAGAACGACACGTGGGACGTGGTGCCACTGCCGAAGGGACGCAAGGCGATCGGCTGCAGATGGGTGTTTCGAGTGAAGGAAAACCAAGCCGGAGAGGTCGAGCGGTTCAAGGCGCGACTGGTGGCAAAGGGGTTTTCGCAGAAGTACGGCGTCGACTACGACGAGACGTTCGCGCCAGTGGCCAAGTTCACGTCGATCCGGGCCGTGCTGAGTTTGGCTGCCAAGTACGATCTCAAGCTGCACCAGATGGACGTGAAGACCGCATTCCTGAACGGCGTCCTGGATGAAGATATCTACATGGCGCAGCCAGACGGATACGAAGACGAAGGCCACCCCGACTACGTGTGCAAGCTCAAGCGGTCACTCTACGGACTCAAGCAGTCGCCGCGCATGTGGAACCAAACCATCGACGAGTTCATGCTGAAGATGGGGTTCAAGAAGTGCGAGTCGGATCACTGCGTCTACATCAAGAGGAACGACCAAGACATGATCTTCGTGGTGCTGTACGTCGATGATCTCATCCTCGCAAGCAGCAACGACAAGCTACTGGAATCGACCAAGAAGGCACTCAGCAAGCGGTTCGAGATGACGGACCTCGGCGAGCTCGAGTACTTCCTCGGCATGGAGATCAAGAGCGACGTGGACTCCGGCAAGGTGACGGTGCGGCAGACCAAGTTCCTCAAGAGTATCCTGACCAAGTTCGGCATGCAAGACAGCAAGCCTGTGAAGACACCTCAAGACCCGGGACTCAAGTTGACCAAGAGCATGTGCGAAGGTGGCTGCAAGCATGAAGACACGATGAAGAACGTGCCGTATCGGAGTGCCGTCGGCGGACTGATGTACCTGATGGTGGCGACGCGTCCGGACCTCGCAGCTGCAGTGGGCTCCCTCAGTCAGTTCTGTGCTGACCCGTGTCCGACGCATTGGCAAGCTCTCAAGCGTGTGTTTCGGTACCTCCAAGCGACGCCTACGCACGGACTCGAGTTCTCAAGAGACGGTGGTGACGGCGCGTTATGCGGGTATTCGGATGCGGACTGGGCCGGCGACATCGAGTCGAGAAGGAGTACAAGCGGCTACGCGTTCATGATGAACGGCGGGTGCATCAGCTGGAGGAGCAAGAAACAGCGGGCGGTGGCGCTGTCATCGACGGAGGCAGAGTACATGTAACAGGGTTACACAGGCTGGTGTAATTGGGTACACCAGATATACGTGTATAGCCGAACTATACACGGACAAGTATACGGCAAGCCTTCTGTGTGTGCGCGTCACATACACAGTCAACAATCATTTCGAGCCGCCAATGGCACAAACATTGGCGGGCGCTAAGCGCACTGCTATTGGTGGAAAGGGGCACATTTCCACCAGCCAAACGCATACATAAGGGCCGGAGCGTGAGAGCCAACCATGGCTTCACCTCCGTAGATACATAAGTCATTTAGATAGGTTTGCTAAGGGCCCGCCACGCGGCGGGCTTCCATTCAATTTAGTTTTCTATTTTCAAGTTAAAGTTTCGGTCTTTTGCTTAGAAATACACGGGGACGTGTATTTCTACTTGCATACAAAGTCTAAGTAACTTACGCTTCCTCAAAAGCGCATACTAGTGTATGCTAAAGAAACAGAGCGCGTCTCGCCCATGTTACACCTGGTAGCACTTTGTAGTCCGTCCAACGCCTACAGAGTTAGCCAAATGGATGCATTTGGCTATGGAGACGAAAACCCTTCGTCAGGCGGTGCCCTGCCTGACGGAGCTCCAAGCGCGGGTCCTCCCCGCATCACGAGGGAGGACTGCCCCCACCTGAGCGATCAGCAGTGGGAGGCACTGCTACGACTCTCGCGAGTCGTAGGTGAGTCCACCGTGGCAGCGATGCTACGGTCGCTGCCACCAAGCGAGCACCATGTAGTCGTGGTCGACTACATGGACAAGGAACGCCAACAGAAGGAGGCGTCAGCCCCTTCTCGCGTTGAGTCACTGAAGGTGTCAGTGACTCCGTTCTCGGGTGGCCAGAACGAGCCTCTTCTGCGATGGCTCGTAGAACTGGAGACAGCAATTGCTGCTCGACGGATCCGGGATCCGTCGCTCCAAGTTGCGTACGCCATGTCGTGTCTGACTGGACGAGCCAGACACTGGGCGTACGGAAGACGTCTTACGGACAGTACGTGCTGGAGCACGTACGAAGACTTCAAGCGCGAGCTCAAGCTAGCGTTTGAGCCGCCTGAATCCGAGTTCAGGTCGAGGGCGGAGTTCCTCGACCTGCGTCAAGGCAAGCGCGACGTGTTGGCTTACGCCCAACACGCGAGGTACTTGGTGTCGAGTATCGTCAATCATCCGATTGACGAGGCGACACAAGTAGTCACCTTCATGAAGGGACTGAAGGATGGGCCTGTGAAGACCTATCTCTTCCGAGAGTACCCGAGTACTCTCGAGCAAGCCATTCGGCTTGCGTCGCAGGAAGAGTTTAGCCTGCACCAGGCTAAGCTCCACGCGGACACGCCAGGGGCGCCACGTCCGCGTGCAAGACCCATGGGCGGTCCAGAGCCCATGGACCTATCCAGTGCGTCTGCTGGCAGGCAGCAGACGGAGCCGCGCAGAGGCGCGGGACGGTGTTTCCGGTGTGGAAACACCGGCCACTTCGCACGTGAGTGTGTAGCAGGCCCGGGGCCTGCTGCTCGCGATACGTCGTATCGTGCCACACGTGGCACGTCGTATCGCGCCAACGGGGATCGTTGGCGCGGACGACCAAAAAACGCTGGAAGCCAGTAGGGGCGGGGCGCCCTACTGGTGTAGTCACACATGCCGATGTCGGGCATGTGACGGCTACAGCCCCTTGTGGTGCCGGACACCACAGCAAGCGTCAGGATGATCAAGCAGGGCTGATCATCCTGGAAGTCGCGGTGCATGGGAGAACCATGCACGCGCTAGTCGATTCGGGTGCATCGAACAACTTTGTTCGACTGCAAAGCCTGAGGGCTATGAACGCCGAGGAGAAGACGACTCCTCGAAGTGAGTTGGTGGTGCGCCTGGCGACAGGAGCAACCGTGAAAACGCGCAAGCGAACTGTATCAGTTCGCTTTGGCTGTGAAGGCCGGGCCTTCACTGAGGACTTTATCGTCCTGGATCTAGACGATAAGTTCGACATGATACTGGGCATGCCGTGGCTCAAACGCCATGCCCCAGTGATAGACTGGAAGTCCCAGTCTATAGTCTCTTACGGCTTCGAGGACGCATGCGTCCTCGATTCGGCAGATAGCGCGACAGAGAGCGATGGCCCTGACAGCGCTGCGAGTGCGTCGCGCAGTAAACGCGACGTGAGCGAGGTCACCCTCGCTCAGCCAAGCCAAGACTGCGCGTCGACCGTAAAGGCCGACGCGCTCAAGACGAGGACGGAAGACGACCGGGGCGCTTCCTCGCCTGTGCCCGGGGCACAGGCAAATCGACGAAAGGTGGGTGCACTCCGGGAGCGCACCCTCTCCCAAACCGGGTTTGGAAGAAACGCCTCGCAGGCCGGGCCTGCGAGAGCCAATATCAAGAAGAACCCTTTCCGGACGGGGTCCGGAAAGGCAAGAATACAGAAGAACCCGTCTCGGGCCGGGCCCGAGGCGAAGCACCAAGAGAAGACGCCTCCTCAAACCGGGTTTGAGGAGTCAAGGATCAAGGCATCTCGACGGGCCGGGCCCGTCGAAGAAAAAGATATGGGTCGAAACCAGGCCGGGCCTGGCACCCATCATCGCGGCAAGGGTCGCGATGTGAGGAGTGAAGCTGACTCCTCACTTTTGAATCGGGCCGGGCCCCGACGGGAAGAGATCGCCTCCCCGTCGCAAGAGCGCGATACGCCTAAGGGTGTAGCTGACGTGGTTGCGTCACCCGCAAGGGGTGACGTCACGTACGAGAGAGTGAATGCGTTAACGCAAACACTCTCGGGCGTCAAGTGTCAGCTCCTGACACTTGAGGGTCCTCCGAGCACTGCCTCGGAGTTGACAGCGCTGGAAGTGCAGAGCTGGAAGGGCTTTGCACGGGATCTACGCGCCGGGCGCGTAGAGCAAGTATGCATCCTCACCGCGCGTGAGGATGCCGAGATCACAGTGGAGCTCGAGGACCTGCGGCAGGTCCTCGTCAAGCATCCTGAGGGCGACACTGCCCTCAGCGCCAAGACCAAGAAGGACCGCTTTGCCGAGCAAAGCTGGGACTCGCTCAAGGCGAGTCCCTATTACGATGTGCTCAGGGAATACGCGGACGTATTCCCTGATGAGGTTCCCGCGGAGCTTCCGCGGGACAAGGGCATTCAGCACGAGATTGATCTCGTGCCGGGGACGAAGTACTGCGTCACGCGACAGTGGCCACTGCCGCGTGAGCAGGTCCAAGCCATCGACGAGTTCTTCGAAGCTCGTCGGCGCGCGGGGCAAGTGCGGGAAAGCAAGTCCCCGCACAGTGCTCCGACGTTCTGCGTCAAGAAGGCGCAGGGCGGATGGCGCATTGTCCACGCGTTCAACAAGTTGAACGAGGCAACGATACCGGCGCAGACGCCGATACCGCGAAAAGATGTGATCATCGATTCGATGAGCAAGAGCACCGTGTTCAGTGCTCTTGACTTAAGAGATGGTTTCTACCAAATCTTAATGCGTGAGGAGGACATCCCCTTCACAGCTGTAAGCACGCCAAGCGGCATGCTTTGGGAGTGGCTGGTGATGCCACAGGGGCTGAAGAACGCCCCTGCGACGTTCAACAGGTGCGTCACACACCTGTTGCGATCGATTCGCGACTTCGCGCCGACGTACTTCGACGACGTGTTCGCCCACAGCCTGGCTGTGGGCGGGAAGACCGCCACAGAGATGCACAGGGAGCATCTCCGTCGTCTGCTCGCGCTGATGCGTGAGCACAAGCTATATGCAAACTTGAAGAAGTGCATATTTGGTGCATCCGAGATTCCGGTTCTCGGATGTCTTGTCGGCAAAGACGGAGTCCGCCCCGATCCTGAGAAGGTCAGGGTCGTCAACGAGTGGCCTGCGCCCTCGAACGCCAAGGAACTGAGGCAGTTCCTTGGGCTGGCCACGTACTTGTGCAAGTACGTGCACGATTACGCTGGGCGCATTCGCCCACTGTCACGTCTCCTGAAGAAGGACACGGAGTGGCAGTGGTCTGCTGAGTGTCAGCAGGCTTTCGATTCAGTCAAGCAGGGCTTGACTGAGGCGCCGGTCTTGGCCATCGCTGACCAAGACCGCCCGTTCCACGTGGTGTGCGATGCATCCGATTATGCTATCGGATGCGCGCTGATGCAGCACGATCACGACGGTCGTGATCGTGTAATCTGCTATCACTCGCGTCAGCTTAAGCAAGCTGAGCGCAACTATCCAGTGCATGACAAGGAGCTCCTTGCCATGAAGTACGCACTGGCGAAGTTCCGTGTCTATCTCCTCGGAGATAAACCGTTCGTGGTCTATACGGACCACGCATCGTTGCGGACGGCTGTGAAGTCGCCGCACCTCTCTCAAAGAATGGCACGGTGGCTGTCATTCTTCGCGGAATACAACTTCCAGGTTGAGTACAAACCTGGAAGACTCAACGTGGTGGCCGACGCGCTCTCGCGTCGACCGGATTACAACTACAAGGTAGTTGATGTCAACGCCATTGGCGTTGAGCGAAGCAGTGTGCCCACGTCATCGAGCAGCGATGACGTGCGTAAGGCGTATGCGCTTGACGACGACGTCAAGCGCCTGCTGGATTATGTGAAGGAGCCGACCGACGCCGGGCGTCGAGCGCTGCCTCCACATCTGCGTTCGAATGTGCACCGATACAGCGCACACGATGGGCTGCTGCTTTATAGCACAGCTGACGACGATGCTGCACGCATCGTCGTCCCAAACGACTATGACCTGCGGTTGCGGGTCATCTACGAGTATCACGATGCCCCATGGGCGGGGCATCCGGGCCGAGAGAAGACGTACCTGCTTCTCTCGCGTGACTTCTACTGGCCGCGCCAGTACAAGTGGGTGCGCAAGTACGTTCGTGCTTGCGAAGCGTGCCAACGTGTGAAGCCGACATTGGCTTCACAAGCACCGCTGCAATCTCTGCCAATCCCGGCAGAGTGTTGGGAGTCCATTAGTATGGACTTCATCTTCGGGTTGCCGCCCGACGCCAAGCGTCGGACTGGCATAGCGGTCTTTGTCGACCGCTTCAGCAAGATGGTGCATCTTGCTGCGGTGCCAGCACAGGTCACATCCAAACAGACGGCTCGTCTGTTTGTTGATCTTATCTTCCGATCTCACGGGATGCCCCGCGAGATCGTATCGGACCGTGACCCTCGGTTCACGGCCGCTTTCTGGAAGGAGGTCTTCGCCCTCCTTGGCACGCGACTGTCGATGTCGACAGCCGATCATCCTCAGACCGATGGTCAGACCGAGCGCGTGAACCGCGTGCTCGGTGACATCCTCAAGACTTACGCCCACTCGTTCACCGAGTGGAGCGACTGTTTGCCGATGGCGGAGTTCGCCATCAACAACTCGGTGCATGCCTCTACGGGGCATACACCGTTCTTCGTGAATGCCATGCGGCATCCACGTGTCCCTGCCACCCTCGGCGGGGTGACAGCTCCCTTGAGTGGGGGAGGAAATGCGAGTGAAGCGCACTCACATGAAAATGCCGCAGCAAAAGCTGCAGCCAACGAGGATTCGTTGGCCGCTGTGACGCGAGCTGACGCAGCGCGTCAGCGAATGGAGAACATCACGTCCGCACCGGGTGCGGGCGTCGCAGATGACACCGCCTCCGTGCCGGGCACGGACGCGCCAAGGCAAGACCAAGACCGCCTCGCTCTGGGAGCGAAGCGACAAGCCAAGGATCGTCCCACGTCTGCCTCAAGAGCAGACGTGACGGACGATGACGTGTCCGTCTCAGAGACGGACACCGGGAGATCCCAAGTGACGAAGGCTGTGACGTCGCCGGGCGACGTCACTTCGATGACGAACAAGGCCACGTCCGCAGCACCTGCGGACGTTCAAGACGAAAGACACCTCGTGCATGGCACGAGGTCAAGCGATGTCACATTGGTCGAGACGACCAATGTCGATGCAAGGGACTTCGTCCAAAGCAGACAAGCCGTCATGCGGTTTGTCCGTGATGCTATTGCATCTTCTGTCGATCGACAGAAGATGAACGCGGACAAGAAGTCAAGGAACAACATTAGTGAGTTCAAAAGGAATTCATTAGTTTTACTGTCTACGCAAAACCTGCCTAGACATGCAGTCTCGGACTTTGGAGCGAGCAAGCTCGCTCCACGCTTCATCGGCCCCTTCCGTGTCTTGCACCGCCAAGGCACAGCATACACGCTGGACATACCGTCCAGCATGCGACTGCACCCAACGTTCTACGTTGGGCGGCTGAAGGCGTATCATGAGCATGATACGCCTGCGAGCTCGTTGGAAACGAGCACGCCGGAGCCTGACGGCCCACCTAGTGGTCGTCATCAGAAGACCCCTTCGCAGCGGACCGCGAAGGGCGCATCCCGACGCTCTCCACGAGCTTCGCGAACTTCTTCTCGAGCTCAGCAGCTCGAGAAAGAGCATCGGCAGCGGTGCTCCGAGCACTCTCCACTTGCGAGGAGAGGTTCGAGATCAGCTGACCCTGGTCAGCGATCGTCTTCCACGCGGCCTCGCGGAAGGCCGCGTGATCCGCCTCAAGGCGACCAACAATCGGATCAGCCGAGCGTGGCTGATCCGGGGTGCGACGTCTTCCCCCCACCGCCTGCGCCCTTGCGGGCTGCAGACGGCTCAATTCGCTGGATTGTCGAGCGAATTGTAGCTCACCAGGAGCCACGCGCCGACCAAGGTCAGCGTCGTTTTCGATGTCGTTGGAGAGGATGGCCTCCCCAACACGACTCCTGGGAGCCGCGGAACGTCCTTGTGATGGACGTTCCGGAAATGGTGATGGCGTACGAACAGCGCCACCACCTACGGCCGAGTCGGGGGTAACCCTCGACTCAGTGATCCACTTCCCAGAGACGTCGTCAAACCACAAGGTTTGACTGGGCGGTGGAAAGGTGACACGCGCGTCGGGGAACACCCTCTCGCGCCACTTGGTCACCTTCTCGGGTACACGGATGCGCGTGTACCCCATGACATCACTCTCGGATAGTCTGTCCGCATCCTGCGGACAGACTGGACAATGCTCCCTGCGCGGAACCGCGCAGGGGATGCCCGCAGCTGCACACATGTTGTGCAGATGCACCACGCGACCTGTGCTATTATGCTCATAATAGCGAGTGCGGTGCCGTTCAAGACGGTACCGATACAAGTCGGGGTTCGCGTTCCAGTTCGACACGAACTGGTTCCAGCCCTGTGCCAGAGCATGAGTCTCAGAGACCTTGCTCTGAGGACCACGGCGCGCGTTCTTGTAGTAACGCGACGCCAGGTATAGCGACGCGAAGTAATCGCGTCGCTCAGCAGTGTCAGCTCCGAGATGGAGCTGGCCCGCGATCTTATCGTCGATGATCGGACGATCATCGAAGAGAGAGACGGGCTCGGCAGCAGCCCCCTCGTCGCTGTAGCGCAGCTTCTGGATCGCCGTGGATGTCAACATCCACGGCGTCGGATCGGACGCGCGAGCAGCACGACGCCCCGCCGGCAAATCTGCCGGCGTTGAAGAACCACTTGCGGCGGAGGTAGCCTCCGCCGAGCTTGACACGTCCGAGCGCGCGCGCTTCGGGCGCGCGACTTCACCTTCTTCCAGCGCGACGTCGCGCTGGCGGCGAGAGCCCGATACGGGGCTCTCTGAAGCAGCATGCTGGCCCTCAGCGGGCGCGGCAACCTTCAACTCTGACGAGGAGTCTTCCAACTCCTCGTCGTCTTCGATCCCCTCGCTGCCGTAGTCGACAGCGAGCTCTGGGTCTAGATGTGAATCATCTAGATCCACATCCATCGCCTCGGGCCTTAGAGATTCGCCTGGCACAGCCTTCGCAGGCTGTGCCTCACTCGTAGCACCGGATCCAGGGGATCCGGTGAGCGCTGCCTTCGCAGGCGGCATATCGCTTGAAGACGCAGCCTTCACAGGCTGCGTCACACTTGACTCGCTTGCTGCTGGATCCCCAGCAGCATCAGGCTTCGCAGCAGCCCGCTCGGCCTGCTTGATCGCGAGCTGTGAGCGATAATCGCTCACAGACAACTTGGTGACCGGTGGGAAGTCCCCACCGGCGGCGGCGGAGCTTGCGGGGCTTGTGGGGGCCTTGGGACTTGACGCGCTCATTGTGGAATGGGCGCGGAGTGTTTTCTCGAGACGCGAGAAAACAGGGAGTGACCACAGATTGATGTGTGGTCACCGTTACCTCTCAGACGCGATATTCGTGTTTAAAGAGGGGGGTAGTGTAACAGGGTTACACAGGCTGGTGTAATTGGGTACACCAGATATACGTGTATAGCCGAACTATACACGGACAAGTATACGGCAAGCCTTCTGTGTGTGCGCGTCACATACACAGTCAACAATCATTTCGAGCCGCCAATGGCACAAACATTGGCGGGCGCTAAGCGCACTGCTATTGGTGGAAAGGGGCACATTTCCACCAGCCAAACGCATACATAAGGGCCGGAGCGTGAGAGCCAACCATGGCTTCACCTCCGTAGATACATAAGTCATTTAGATAGGTTTGCTAAGGGCCCGCCACGCGGCGGGCTTCCATTCAATTTAGTTTTCTATTTTCAAGTTAAAGTTTCGGTCTTTTGCTTAGAAATACACGGGGACGTGTATTTCTACTTGCATACAAAGTCTAAGTAACTTACGCTTCCTCAAAAGCGCATACTAGTGTATGCTAAAGAAACAGAGCGCGTCTCGCCCTGTTACAGTACATGGCTCTATCGGAAGCGACGCAGGAGGCAGTGTGGCTCAAGGTGTTCATGTGCGAGCTCGGCGAGATGGCAAGCGATGAAGCGATCAAGATCTACGAAGACAACCAAGGCTCCATCGCGTTGGCCAAGAACCCCGAGTTCCACAAGCGCACCAAGCACATCGACATTCGCTACCACTTCGTGCGCGAGAAGGTGGAAGACGGTCAAGTGGTGTTGGAGTACTGCTCAACGAAGGACATGCTGGCGGACTTGATGACCAAGCCCATCACTGCTGTGCAGTTTGAAGTTCTTCGGAGCAAGCTCGGAGTCCAAGGCCCCGGCGTCGAGTCGAGTGGGGGTGTTGTCAAGAAGGCGCCTCGACCAGCTGCGGTGTACCAGTAAGGTACCGGTGCGACCTTCACTCAGTGGTGCCGCCATCATTCGTGTGATGATGGGACGAGGATTACGGGACGCTGATGATGGGACGCTGATGATGGGACGCGTGGGTACAAGATTGTGGGTACAGGATGGGCATCGACGTGGCACTCGCTGATTGGCTGAAGGACCTTCTATCCAGTTAGGAATCCAGTGGAGTGTATCCAGCAGGGATATCCAGTAGGCTTCGAGGCAGCAAGTAGCTTGTGAACTAAGGCCCTAAATCAATCACTTTGCATTCTGACATCTAGTGCTCAAACGACCTTCCTTTTCATGACGTACTCGAAAGAGTACATGAAGAACTACAAGAAGATGGCTCCGGTGGACGTGCACCTCGCGGACGACGGTGTGGTTCAAGCGGTGGGGACGGGCGACATTGTCATGTCCATGAAGACCCCACGCGGAATGAAGAAGGGTGTGCTCACCGGTGTGTGGCACATTCCCAACTTGTCGCGCAACCTATTCTCGGTCGGGCGCTTCACCAAGGACGTTGGTCCCGTGACGTTCGAGAGCAACGGGTGCTTCGCGGAGACGAAGAGCATCAAGTGGCAGCTCGGTGCGCGTATGGGCAAGGGTCTGTTCAAGCTCTGCATGGCTCCGATCATGCCTGACGAGGCCAATGTGTCGAGTCCGAAGGATCGCAAAGGGGACACCACGTCGTACCTCTGGCACCTTCGACTCGGTCACATCGGCCATGGCGGTCTAGACGCCATCGTCAAGAAGGGCTATGGCACCGGCATCGACATGACGTCGGTGAAGCAGTGGGAGTTGTGTGATGGGTGTGCACTCGGCAAACAAACGCGAGTGAGCTACATGGCCAAGTCACCAAACCGTGCCAAGAAGCTGTTGGAAGTCATCCACAGTGATGTCTGTGGACCCATGCAGACACCCACATTCAGTGGCAAGAAGTACTTCGTCACGTTCATCGACGAGTACTCGCACTTTTGTGTGGTGTACTTGCTGCGGAACAAGTCGGAGGTGGCTGCCAAGTTCGCCGATTTCGTCGCGTTCGCCGAGACCCAGACCGGCAAGCGCGTGAAGACGCTCCGCAGCGACAACGGCGGAGAGTACACTTCGCGCGAAATGGCCAAGTTCTGTGCGGAGCGTGGGGTCGTGCAGAAGTTCACTCCGCCGTACACGCCTCAGCTGAACGGAGTGGCCGAGCGGATGAACCGGACGTTGGTGGAGTGTGCGCGCTGCATGTTGGAACATGCCGGACTGTCGAAGGGTTACTGGGGAGAAGCGGTGGTGACAGCCACGTTCCTCCGGAATCGCTGTCCGACGCGCGCCATCAGCCACGACAAGTCGCCGTACCAAGTCTGGACCGGCAAGAAACCGCTCTTGGCGAACCTCAAGGTGTTCGGTTGCCACGCGTTCGTGCATGTGCCGAAGGAGAAGCGGTCCAAGTTCGACGCTCGGTCGGTGCGTTGCAGGTTTCTGGGCTACTCGGAGCACGAGAAAGCATATCGGTTCGAAGAGATCAAGAGTGGTCGCGTGCTGGTGAGCCGCGACGCACAGTTCATGGAAGACGTCTTCGACGGTGGGAGACGCGAGTGCGGTCAAGAAGACATGGTCGTGGAACTTCGGGATGAAGATGCCACGGACCAAGAAGCATCGTCCGGTCCGGACGAAGACGAAAATGAAGAAGAGGCTGCGCGGGATGAAGACTTTGAGCCTGGCAGCAAGCGACACCCGCGGACGCAGTCGTTGGAGGAAGCGGTGGAGATCCCAAGACCCAAGCGGTTTGCGACGCACCAGACTCTCGAGGAGATGTCGGCGGTCGCAAGAGAAGAAGAAGGCTTCGAGGCGGCCTACGTCGTGGATTCAGTGGGAGAAATGCCGACCACGTTCAAGTCGGCGATGGAATCCAGCAACGCAGCCAAGTGGAAGGAAGCGTGCGACTCGGAGCATGAGTCGCTGCGCAAGAACGACACGTGGGAAGTGGTGCCACTGCCGAAGGGACGCAAGGCGATCGGCTGCAGATGGGTGTTTCGCGTGAAGGAGAACCAGGCTGGAGAGGTCGAGCGGTTCAAGGCGCGTCTGGTGGCAAAGGGGTTTTCGCAGAAGTACGGCGTCGACTACGACGAGACGTTCGCGCCAGTGGCCAAGTTCACGTCGATCCGGGCCGTGCTGAGTTTGGCTGCCAAGTACGATCTCAAGCTGCACCAGATGGACGTGAAGACCGCATTCCTGAACGGCGTCCTGGATGAAGATATCTACATGGCGCAGCCAGACGGATACGTTGACGAAGGCCACCCCGACTACGTGTGCAAGCTCAAGCGGTCACTCTACGGACTCAAGCAGTCGCCGCGCATGTGGAACCAAACCATCGACGAGTTCATGCTGAAGATGGGGTTCAAGAAGTGCGAGTCGGATCACTGCGTCTACATCAAGAGGAACGACCAAGACATGATCTTCGTGGTGCTGTACGTCGATGATCTCATCCTCGCAAGCAGCAACGACAAGCTGCTGGAGTCGACCAAGAAGGTGATAAAGGTCACGGATCTTGGACGAAGAGAAGGGAGGGGGAGAGTCACCACTCGGAGCTTGACCGGAGCGAGGACACTTGACCACTTGAGGGGAAGAAGGGAGATTCGAAAGTGATTGATTTATCGGAGCTTACTTTGTCTGCACTACCTAGCTATCCTCATAGACACGCAGCACTGCATCCAATCATTTGGTGCATCCAATCACCATCACTCTGCACTCGTCCAATCATCCTACTCGTCTAATCATCGGTAGCGTAATCAACGTACCGTAAACATCGTGTGATCGGATTGGACAGGTTCACCGTAACCTGGTACAGGCATAACCGGTTACCCTCAATACGCCCCCTCAATGCGAACACGCGTGGATTCCGAGAGCCGCCGTGAGGTCCTTGTGGCGTGGTCCCGGGAGCGTCTTGGTCATGATGTCCGCCAGCATCATCGAAGTCTCGCAGTACTCGAGCTTCACTTCACCACGCTTGACCTCATCTCGGATGTGATGGTACTTGATGTCGATGTGCTTGGCGCGGCCATGGTTCACAGGGTTCTTGGTCATCTTGATGCACGACTGGTTGTCTTCGAGAATCTTGAGCTCGGGTCCCGCTTCGCTCGCTGCCGCCATAATCTCGCACAACAGGCGGTGCACCCACTTGCCTTCTTGAATGGCCAGGCTGAGTGCAATGTACTCCGCCTCGCTCGTAGACAGCGACACACTTGACTGCTTCTTGCTTCCCCAGCTCACCGGCGCGCCCATCAGCATGAACGCGTATCCCGAAGTCGACTTGCGATCGGAGTGGTCACCAGCCCAGTCTGCGTCGGAGTACCCGCGGAAGTCGATCTTGTCACCCGGCTGGAAGCAGATCCCATGTGACTTGGTCCCTTGTAGGTAGCGCAGGATGCGCTTCACCGCAGTCCAGTGCTCGACTTGGGGGTTCTCCATGAAGCGCGACACATAGCCCACGGCGAAAGCAATGTCCGGTCGGGTCGCGGTCATCAAGTGCATGAGCGCACCCACAGCTTCGCGGAACGGGGCGTTCACCTTGGTCGGCGCGTCGCTTGGAACCAGTCGAGAGCTCAAATCCGCCGGACTCACCACAGCCTTGCACTCCTCCATGCCGAAACGCTTGAGAATGTCGTCCACGTAGCGTCGCTGGCACATCGTCACGCTGCCGTCAGCGTTGTCCACCAACTCGATGCCCAGCACAAACGCGCACTTGCCACTGTCGGTCATCTCAAACCGCGTCTTGAGGTCGCTCTTGGTGCGCGCGATCAGATCGGCCGAACTCCCGGCCACCAACACATCGTCCACGTACACCAGCAACAGCACGCAGTGACCGTCCACAATCTTCATGTAGAGACACGGGTCGTAGGCCGAGACTTGGAAGCCGATGGAGCACACGTACTCGTCGAAGGTCTCGTTCCACACGCGCGAAGCTTGCTTGAGACCGTAGATCGCCTTCACCAGCTCCAGGCAGTCGAAGTCACCGTCCAGCTCGACCCCTTCTGGCACTGCGCAGTACACCACTTCTTTCATCACGCCGTACAGGAATGCCGTCACCACGTCCAGTTGGTCCAGCGGCCAGTCGAAGTACTTGGCCAACGCGATCACCATGCGCAACGTCACGTACTTGACCACGGGCGAGAACGTCTCGGTGTAGTCGATGCCGTACTTCTGCTTGAATCCCTTGGCCACGAGACGCGCCTTGTACTTCTCGATGGATCCGTCTGCTTTGCGCTTGATCTTGAACACCCACTTGGTCCCGATGGCGCGTTGTCCGTTCGGCAACTTGGCAGCTCGAAACACCCCACGAAGTCGCATCGACTTGAGCTCTGCGCGGACGGCCTTGCGCCAATGCACTTGGTCGGGTCCGTTCACCGCATCTTGGAATGTCGTCGGCTCAGACAAATCGCCGGCTTCCACTGCGTTGGCGCTTGCTCGCCAAAATGCGGGAGGAGTCGAGTCGTCATCTTCGTCGTCATGAGCATCCTTCTCCTCTTCTTCAGCCAGATCAGGCTCCATTCGCACACTTGATCGTCGTTTCGCCCGACGCCCAAACGAGTTGTCAGGAGCACTTGCTTCTTCCAAGCCAGCTCCATGGCGAACAGAACGTGAGCTCGCTGACATATCACCGGCATCACTTGAGCGGGCCTTGCGTTTCCCCGCCTGCTTGAACTCCATCGGGCCCGCACTGTCAGCATCGTTGATCTCGAGAGAGTCGAAGTCCAGGCTAGCATCTTCGTCGTCATCGCTTGAACTTCCCGCCGAGACACCACCAAAACTCGATTCGTCGAAGGTGACATCGCGAGAAATCACCACCTTCCCCGCCTCGATGTCATAAACTCGATACGCCTTCGACACTTCCTCGTAGCCCATGAACAGACCAGCGCGAGCCTTGGGATCCCACTTGAGTCGTTTCTCCCTCGGAGTTAGCACGTACGCCCGACACCCAAACACACGCATGTGCTTCACGCTTGGCTTGGACTTGTACACGATCTCGAACGGAGTCTTGTTTTCGATCTTGAGCGACGGCAGGCGATTCTTGACGTAGATGGCAGTCATCGCCGCTTCGCCCCAGAAACACTTGTCCAACTTGGCATGGTGCAGCATGCTGCGACCAATCGTGACGATGGTTCGGTTGGCGCGTTCTGCCGTGGCGTTGGTCTGGTGCGCGTACCGAACCGTGGGCTGCTGCTCGATGCCTTGATCCTCGTAAAAGGCCTTGAGCGAATTGGTCGCAAACTCGCGGGCTCCGTCGTGACGCACGAACTTGACCTGCTTGCCGAACTGCGTCTGCACCTTGGTGATGTAGCTCTTGAGGCACTCTTCGCTGTCCGACTTGGCGCGTAGACAGAAACCCTTCATGCATCCGCTGGCTTCGTCCGTGATGAGTAGCAGATACTTGCTGCCACCCAACGATTCTTCCTCCATGGGACCGCAGATGTCGAAGTGGAGCAGCTCGAACGTGTCGTAACGGCGCTTGTCGCGGTTAGTCGGGAACGGCTTTTGGACCATTTTCCCTTGCTGGCACCCGCGACACACACTTGGTCCACTCGACTTCAAGGGTACCTTGGCGTCCTTGATCATGCCGTTGTTGACCATCTTGCGCAGCACGTCGATCGGAGCATGACCCATCCGCGCATGAAGGTCCACGTTACGCGCCGACGTCGTCGCATTCGCAGAACGCAGTGGAGTGCGCAGCCAGTAGAGTCCGTCCACGAGGTCAGCCGTCGCCACCACTTGCTTCGAGCTCTTGCGCGCAACATGCATGCTCGCACCGTCGAACACCACTTGAAACTTGCCACTCTTGTTGATCTGCGGCACCGACAGCAGATTCTTGTTCATGTTCGGCACGTACAGCGCGTCCTTGATCTCGATGTCGCGCTCGTCGCCGTTGGGCAGAACCACTCGTTCGATGATGGTCCTGATAAAGGTCACGGATCTTGGACGAAGAGAAGGGAGGGGGAGAGTCACCACTCGGAGCTTGACCGGAGCGAGGACACTTGACCACTTGAGGGGAAGAAGGGAGATTCGAAAGTGATTGATTTATCGGAGCTTACTTTGTCTGCACTACCTAGCTATCCTCATAGACACGCAGCACTGCATCCAATCATTTGGTGCATCCAATCACCATCACTCTGCACTCGTCCAATCATCCTACTCGTCTAATCATCGGTAGCGTAATCAACGTACCGTAAACATCGTGTGATCGGATTGGACAGGTTCACCGTAACCTGGTACAGGCATAACCGGTTACCCTCAATACGCCCCCTCAATGCGAACACGCGTGGATTCCGAGAGCCGCCGTGAGGTCCTTGTGGCGTGGTCCCGGGAGCGTCTTGGTCATGATGTCCGCCAGCATCATCGAAGTCTCGCAGTACTCGAGCTTCACTTCACCACGCTTGACCTCATCTCGGATGTGATGGTACTTGATGTCGATGTGCTTGGCGCGGCCATGGTTCACAGGGTTCTTGGTCATCTTGATGCACGACTGGTTGTCTTCGAGAATCTTGAGCTCGGGTCCCGCTTCGCTCGCTGCCGCCATAATCTCGCACAACAGGCGGTGCACCCACTTGCCTTCTTGAATGGCCAGGCTGAGTGCAATGTACTCCGCCTCGCTCGTAGACAGCGACACACTTGACTGCTTCTTGCTTCCCCAGCTCACCGGCGCGCCCATCAGCATGAACGCGTATCCCGAAGTCGACTTGCGATCGGAGTGGTCACCAGCCCAGTCTGCGTCGGAGTACCCGCGGAAGTCGATCTTGTCACCCGGCTGGAAGCAGATCCCATGTGACTTGGTCCCTTGTAGGTAGCGCAGGATGCGCTTCACCGCAGTCCAGTGCTCGACTTGGGGGTTCTCCATGAAGCGCGACACATAGCCCACGGCGAAAGCAATGTCCGGTCGGGTCGCGGTCATCAAGTGCATGAGCGCACCCACAGCTTCGCGGAACGGGGCGTTCACCTTGGTCGGCGCGTCGCTTGGAACCAGTCGAGAGCTCAAATCCGCCGGACTCACCACAGCCTTGCACTCCTCCATGCCGAAACGCTTGAGAATGTCGTCCACGTAGCGTCGCTGGCACATCGTCACGCTGCCGTCAGCGTTGTCCACCAACTCGATGCCCAGCACAAACGCGCACTTGCCACTGTCGGTCATCTCAAACCGCGTCTTGAGGTCGCTCTTGGTGCGCGCGATCAGATCGGCCGAACTCCCGGCCACCAACACATCGTCCACGTACACCAGCAACAGCACGCAGTGACCGTCCACAATCTTCATGTAGAGACACGGGTCGTAGGCCGAGACTTGGAAGCCGATGGAGCACACGTACTCGTCGAAGGTCTCGTTCCACACGCGCGAAGCTTGCTTGAGACCGTAGATCGCCTTCACCAGCTCCAGGCAGTCGAAGTCACCGTCCAGCTCGACCCCTTCTGGCACTGCGCAGTACACCACTTCTTTCATCACGCCGTACAGGAATGCCGTCACCACGTCCAGTTGGTCCAGCGGCCAGTCGAAGTACTTGGCCAACGCGATCACCATGCGCAACGTCACGTACTTGACCACGGGCGAGAACGTCTCGGTGTAGTCGATGCCGTACTTCTGCTTGAATCCTGATAACGGGTATGGATCTTGATACACGAAGCTTGGACGAAGCGGAGGGAGTAGGCACTCTGGGTAGACCGGAGCGAAGACACTTGACCACTTGGGGGGAAGAAGGGAGATTCGAAAGTGATTGATTTATCGGAGCTTACTTTGTCTGCACTACCTAGCTATCCTCATAGACACGCAGCACTGCATCCAATCATTTGGTGCATCCAATCACCATCACTCTGCACTCGTCCAATCATCCTACTCGTCTAATCATCGGTAGCGTAATCAACGTACCGTAAACATCGTGTGATCGGATTGGACAGGTTCACCGTAACCTGGTACAGGCATAACCGGTTACCCTCAATACGCCCCCTCAATGCGAACACGCGTGGATTCCGAGAGCCGCCGTGAGGTCCTTGTGGCGTGGTCCCGGGAGCGTCTTGGTCATGATGTCCGCCAGCATCATCGAAGTCTCGCAGTACTCGAGCTTCACTTCACCGCGCTTGACCTCATCTCGGATGTGATGGTACTTGATGTCGATGTGCTTGGCGCGGCCATGGTTCACAGGGTTCTTGGTCATCTTGATGCACGACTGGTTGTCCTCGAGAATCTTGAGCTCGGGTCCCGCTTCGCTCGCTGCCGCCATAATCTCGCACAACAGGCGGTGCACCCACTTGCCTTCTTGAATGGCCAGGCTGAGTGCAATGTACTCCGCCTCGCTCGTAGACAGCGACACACTTGACTGCTTCTTGCTTCCCCAGCTCACCGGCGCGCCCATCAGCATGAACGCGTATCCCGAAGTCGACTTGCGATCGGAGTGGTCACCAGCCCAGTCTGCGTCGGAGTACCCGCGGAAGTCGATCTTGTCACCCGGCTGGAAGCAGATCCCATGTGACTTGGTCCCTTGTAGGTAGCGCAGGATGCGCTTCACCGCAGTCCAGTGCTCGACTTGGGGGTTCTCCATGAAGCGCGACACATAGCCCACGGCGAAAGCAATGTCCGGTCGGGTCGCGGTCATCAAGTGCATGAGCGCACCCACAGCTTCGCGGAACGGGGCGTTCACCTTGGTCGGCGCGTCGCTTGGAACCAGTCGAGAGCTCAAATCCGCCGGACTCACCACAGCCTTGCACTCCTCCATGCCGAAACGCTTGAGAATGTCGTCCACGTAGCGTCGCTGGCACATCGTCACGCTGCCGTCAGCGTTGTCCACCAACTCGATGCCCAGCACAAATGCGCACTTGCCGCTGTCAGTCATCTCGAACCGCGTCTTGAGGTCGCTCTTGGTGCGCGCGATCAGATCGGCCGAACTCCCGGTCACCAACACATCGTCCACGTACACCAGCAACAGCACGCAGTGACCGTCCACAATCTTCATGTAGAGACACGGGTCGTAGGCCGAGACTTGGAAGCCGATGGAGCACACGTACTCGTCGAAGGTCTCGTTCCACACGCGCGAAGCTTGCTTGAGACCGTAGATCGCCTTCACCAGCTCCAGGCAGTCGAAATCACCGTCCAGCTCGACCCCTTCTGGCACTGCGCAGTACACCACTTCTTTCATCACGCCGTACAGGAATGCCGTCACCACGTCCAGTTGGTCCAGCGGCCAGTCGAAGTACTTGGCCAACGCGATCACCATGCGCAACGTCACGTACTTGACCACGGGCGAGAACGTCTCGGTGTAGTCGATGCCGTACTTCTGCTTGAATCCTGATAACGGGTATGGATCTTGATACACGAAGCTTGGACGAAGCGGAGGGAGTAGGCACTCTGGGTAGACCGGAGCGAAGACACTTGACCACTTGGGGGGAAGAAGGGAGATTCGAAAGTGATTGATTTATCGGAGCTTACTTTGTCTGCACTACCTAGCTATCCTCATAGACACGCAGCACTGCATCCAATCATTTGGTGCATCCAATCACCATCACTCTGCACTCGTCCAATCATCCTACTCGTCTAATCATCGGTAGCGTAATCAACGTACCGTAAACATCGTGTGATCGGATTGGACAGGTTCACCGTAACCTGGTACAGGCATAACCGGTTACCCTCAATACGCCCCCTCAATGCGAACACGCGTGGATTCCGAGAGCCGCCGTGAGGTCCTTGTGGCGTGGTCCCGGGAGCGTCTTGGTCATGATGTCCGCCAGCATCATCGAAGTCTCGCAGTACTCGAGCTTCACTTCACCGCGCTTGACCTCATCTCAAAAGGAAGGTCGTTTGAGCACTAGATGTCAGAATGCAAAGTGATTGATTTAGGGCCTTAGTTCACAAGCTACTTGCTGCCTCGAAGCCTACTGGATATCCCTGCTGGATACACTCCACTGGATTCCTAACTGGATAGAAGGTCCTTCAGCCAATCAGCGAGTGCCACGTCGATGCCCATCCTGTACCCACAATCTTGTACCCACGCGTCCCATCATCAGCGTCCCATCATCAGCGTCCCGTAATCCTCGTCCCATCATCACACGAATGATGGCGGCACCACTGAGTGAAGGTCGCACTGGTACCTTACTGGTACACCGCAGCTGGTCGAGGCGCCTTCTTGACAACACCCCCACTCGACTCGACGCCGGGGCCTTGGACTCCGAGCTTGCTCCGAAGAACTTCAAACTGCACAGCAGTGATGGGCTTGGTCATCAAGTCCGCCAGCATGTCCTTCGTTGAGCAGTACTCCAACACCACTTGACCGTCTTCCACCTTCTCGCGCACGAAGTGGTAGCGAATGTCGATGTGCTTGGTGCGCTTGTGGAACTCGGGGTTCTTGGCCAACGCGATGGAGCCTTGGTTGTCTTCGTAGATCTTGATCGCTTCATCGCTTGCCATCTCGCCGAGCTCGCACATGAACACCTTGAGCCACACTGCCTCCTGCGTCGCTTCCGATAGAGCCATGTACTCTGCCTCCGTCGATGACAGCGCCACCGTCCGCTGTTTCTTGCTCCTCCAGCTGATGCACCCGCCGTTCATCATGAACGCGTAGCCGCTTGTACTCCTTCTCGACTCGATGTCGCCGGCCCAGTCCGCATCCGAATACCCGCATAACGCGCCGTCACCACCGTCTCTTGAGAACTCGAGTCCGTGCGTAGGCGTCGCTTGGAGGTACCGAAACACACGCTTGAGAGCTTGCCAATGCGTCGGACACGGGTCAGCACAGAACTGACTGAGGGAACCCACTGCAGCAGCCAGGTCCGGACGCGTCGCCACCATCAGGTACATCAGTCCGCCGACGGCACTCCGATACGGCACGTTCTTCATCGTGTCTTCATGCTTGCAGCCACCTTCGCACATGCTCTTGGTCAACTTGAGTCCCGGGTCTTGAGGTGTCTTCACAGGCTTGCTGTCTTGCATGCCGAACTTGGTCAGGATACTCTTGAGGAACTTGGTCTGCCGCACCGTCACCTTGCCGGAGTCCACGTCGCTCTTGATCTCCATGCCGAGGAAGTACTCGAGCTCGCCGAGGTCCGTCATCTCGAACCGTTTGCTGAGTGCCTTCTTGGTCGATTCCAGCAGCTTGTCGTTGCTGCTTGCGAGGATGAGATCATCGACGTACAGCACCACGAAGATCATGTCTTGGTCGTTCCTCTTGATGTAGACGCAGTGATCCGACTCGCACTTCTTGAACCCCATCTTCAGCATGAACTCGTCGATGGTTTGGTTCCACATGCGCGGCGACTGCTTGAGTCCGTAGAGTGACCGCTTGAGCTTGCACACGTAGTCGGGGTGGCCTTCGTCTTCGTATCCGTCTGGCTGCGCCATGTAGATATCTTCATCCAGGACGCCGTTCAGGAATGCGGTCTTCACGTCCATCTGGTGCAGCTTGAGATCATACTTGGCAGCCATGCTCAGCACGGCTCGGATCGACGTGAACTTGGCCACTGGCGCGAACGTCTCGTCGTAGTCGATGCCGTACTTCTGCGAAAACCCCTTTGCCACCAGTCGCGCCTTGAACCGCTCGACCTCTCCGGCTTGGTTTTCCTTCACTCGAAACACCCATCTGCAGCCGATCGCCTTGCGTCCCTTCGGCAGTGGCACCACGTCCCACGTCTCGTTCTTGCGCAGCGACTCATGCTCCGAGTCGCACGCTTCCTTCCACTTGGCTGCGTCGCTGGATTCCATCGCCGACTTGAACGTGGTCGGCATTTCTCCCACTGAATCCACGACGTAGGCCGCCTCGAAGCCTTCTTCTTCTCTTGCGACCGCCGACATCTCCTCGAGAGTCTGGTGCGTCGCGAACCGCTTGGGTCTTGGGATCTCCACCGCTTCCTCCAACGACTGCGTCCGCGGGTGTCGCTTGCTGCCAGGCTCAAAGTCTTCATCCCGCGCAGCCTCTTCTTCATTTTCGTCTTCGTCTTCGTCCGGACCGGACGATGCTTCTTGGTCCGTGGCATCTTCATCCCGAAGTTCCACGACCATGTCTTCTTGACCGCACTCGCGTCTCCCACCGTCGAAGACGTCTTCCATGAACTGTGCGTCGCGGCTCACCAGCACGCGACCACTCTTGATCTCTTCGAACCGATATGCTTTCTCGTGCTCCGAGTAGCCCAGAAACCTGCAACGCACCGACCGAGCGTCGAACTTCGACCGCTTCTCCTTCGGCACATGCACGAACGCGTGGCAACCGAACACCTTGAGGTTCGCCAAGAGCGGTTTCTTGCCGGTCCAGACTTGGTGCGGGGACTTGTCGTGGCTGATGGCGCGTGTCGGACAGCGATTCCGGAGGAACGTGGCCGTCACCACCGCTTCACCCCAGTAACCCTTCGACAACCCGGCATGTTCCAACATGCAGCGCGCACACTCCACCAACGTCCGGTTCATCCGTTCCGCCACTCCGTTCAGCTGTGGCGTGTACGGCGGCGTGAACTTCTGCACGATCCCACGCTCGCTGCAGAACTTGGCCATTTCGCGCGAAGTGTACTCTCCGCCGTTGTCGCTGCGGAGCGTCTTCACGCGCTTGCCGGTCTGGGTCTCGGCGAACGCGACGAAATCGGCGAACTTGGCAGCCACCTCCGACTTGTTCCGCAGCAAGTACACCACACAAAAGTGCGAGTACTCGTCGATGAACGTGACGAAGTAGCGCTTGCCACTGAATGTGGGTGTCTGCATGGGTCCACAGACATCACTGTGGATGACTTCCAGCAGCTTCTTGGCACGGTTTGGTGACTTGGCCATGTAGCTCACTCGCGTTTGTTTGCCGAGTGCACACCCATCACACAACTCCCACTGCTTCACCGACGTCATGTCGATGCCGGTGCCGTAGCCCTTCTTGACGATGGCGTCTAGACCGCCATGGCCGATGTGACCGAGTCGAAGGTGCCAGAGGTACGACGTGGTGTCCCCTTTGCGATCCTTCGGACTCGACACATTGGCCTCGTCAGGCATGATCGGAACCATGCAGAGCTTGAACAGACCCTTGCCCATACGCGCACCGAGCTGCCACTTGATGCTCTTCGTCTCCGCGAAGCACCCGTTGCTCTCGAACGTCACGGGACCAACGTCCTTGGTGAAGCGCCCGACCGAGAATAGGTTGCGCGACAACTTGGGAATGTGCCACACACCGGTGAGCACACCCTTCTTCATTCCGCGTGGGGTCTTCATGGACATGACAATGTCGCCCGTCCCCACCGCTTGAACCACACCGTCGTCCGCGAGGTGCACGTCCACCGGAGCCATCTTCTTGTAGTTCTTCATGTACTCTTTCGAGTACGTCATGTGCTGCGTCGCACCCGAGTCGACCAACCACACTTCACTCGACTTGGCGACCCCGTCACCAACCGAGAAGAGGTAGTCGCCAGAATCTTCTTCGTCCTGCGCGACGTTCGCACGCTGCGACCGCTGCCGGTCGTAGTTGTCTTGGACTCGCGAGGGACACTCGGCAATCCAATGTCCTTGTTTGCCGCAGTTGTGGCACGCACCGGCCTTCTTCACCGGTCGTCCCTTGCGCTTATTGTCTCTCGTCATGAACGCTTGACCGTGCGCGGCTCCGTCGACGCCGCCACCTTGCTCCTTGCGCTTCATGTCCTCGTGCAGCAGCCGAGACGTCACGAGTTCCCACGTCAGCGAGTCGACCCTCGACTCCAACGCCGTGATGAGGAACTGGTACGACTCGCTGAGACTGCCCAGAAGCGTGATGACCAAGTCGTTCTCGCTGACCGGAGCGCCCACCGCGTCGAGCTGCTCCGCCAGCGTCTTGAGCTTGTTGATGTGCTCCAGCACATCATCACCTTCCTCCATCATGGTCGTGAAGAAACGTCGACGAAGAAAGAGCTTGTTGGCCAAACTCTTCTTCTCGAAGTGTCCTTCCAGTCTTGACCATGCATCGTGAGCATCCTTGGCCGAACGCACCAGCGGCAACTGCGAGTCCTCCATCGCGAGACAGACGATCGCCAACGCCTTGCGCGACTTCTTCTTGAAGGCCGTCTGGTCCAACGTGGTCGCGCAGTGCTCCAGCTTGATCTCTCCACTCGTCACCTCCCACAGTTCGCGCTCTTCCAGCACCATCTGCATCTTGAACTTCCACGTGTGGAAGTTGGTTCCGTCGAACTTGTTGATGCGGGCGGTCGTGGTCGGCGCGGCGTCCATGGCGAAGGCGTAGTCGGAGTCTTGGGCAGAGAAGACGGGGCTTGGGCTCATAACCAAAAGGAAGGTCGTTTGAGCACTAGATGTCAGAATGCAAAGTGATTGATTTAGGGCCTTAGTTCACAAGCTACTTGCTGCCTCGAAGCCTACTGGATATCCCTGCTGGATACACTCCACTGGATTCCTAACTGGATAGAAGGTCCTTCAGCCAATCAGCGAGTGCCACGTCGATGCCCATCCTGTACCCACAATCTTGTACCCACGCGTCCCATCATCAGCGTCCCATCATCAGCGTCCCGTAATCCTCGTCCCATCATCACACGAATGATGGCGGCACCACTGAGTGAAGGTCGCACTGGTACCTTACTGGTACACCGCAGCTGGTCGAGGCGCCTTCTTGACAACAATCTCGGATGTGATGGTACTTGATGTCGATGTGCTTGGCGCGGCCATGGTTCACAGGGTTCTTGGTCATCTTGATGCACGACTGGTTGTCCTCGAGAATCTTGAGCTCGGGTCCCGCTTCGCTCGCTGCCGCCATAATCTCGCACAACAGGCGGTGCACCCACTTGCCTTCTTGAATGGCCAGGCTGAGTGCAATGTACTCCGCCTCGCTCGTAGACAGCGACACACTTGACTGCTTCTTGCTTCCCCAGCTCACCGGCGCGCCCATCAGCATGAACGCGTATCCCGAAGTCGACTTGCGATCGGAGTGGTCACCAGCCCAGTCTGCGTCGGAGTACCCGCGGAAGTCGATCTTGTCACCCGGCTGGAAGCAGATCCCATGTGACTTGGTCCCTTGTAGGTAGCGCAGGATGCGCTTCACCGCAGTCCAGTGCTCGACTTGGGGGTTCTCCATGAAGCGCGACACATAGCCCACGGCGAAAGCAATGTCCGGTCGGGTCGCGGTCATCAAGTGCATGAGCGCACCCACAGCTTCGCGGAACGGGGCGTTCACCTTGGTCGGCGCGTCGCTTGGAACCAGTCGAGAGCTCAAATCCGCCGGACTCACCACAGCCTTGCACTCCTCCATGCCGAAACGCTTGAGAATGTCGTCCACGTAGCGTCGCTGGCACATCGTCACGCTGCCGTCAGCGTTGTCCACCAACTCGATGCCCAGCACAAATGCGCACTTGCCGCTGTCAGTCATCTCGAACCGCGTCTTGAGGTCGCTCTTGGTGCGCGCGATCAGATCGGCCGAACTCCCGGTCACCAACACATCGTCCACGTACACCAGCAACAGCACGCAGTGACCGTCCACAATCTTCATGTAGAGACACGGGTCGTAGGCCGAGACTTGGAAGCCGATGGAGCACACGTACTCGTCGAAGGTCTCGTTCCACACGCGCGAAGCTTGCTTGAGACCGTAGATCGCCTTCACCAGCTCCAGGCAGTCGAAGTCACCGTCCAGCTCGACCCCTTCTGGCACTGCGCAGTACACCACTTCTTTCATCACGCCGTACAGGAATGCCGTCACCACGTCCAGTTGGTCCAGCGGCCAGTCGAAGTACTTGGCCAACGCGATCACCATGCGCAACGTCACGTACTTGACCACGGGCGAGAACGTCTCGGTGTAGTCGATGCCGTACTTCTGCTTGAACCCCTTGGCCACGAGACGCGCCTTGTACTTCTCGATGGATCCGTCTGCTTTGCGCTTGATCTTGAACACCCACTTGGTCCCGATGGCGCGTTGTCCGTTCGGCAACTTGGCAGCTCGAAACACCCCACGAAGTCGCATCGACTTGAGCTCTGCGCGGACGGCCTTGCGCCAATGCACTTGGTCGGGTCCGTTCACTGCGTCTTGGAATGTCGTCGGCTCAGACAGATCACCGGCTTCCACTTGTTGTCAAGAAGGCGCCTCGACCAGCTGCGGTGTACCAGTAAGGTACCAGTGCGACCTTCACTCAGTGGTGCCGCCATCATTCGTGTGATGATGGGACGAGGATTACGGGACGCTGATGATGGGACGCTGATGATGGGACGCGTGGGTACAAGATTGTGGGTACAGGATGGGCATCGACGTGGCACTCGCTGATTGGCTGAAGGACCTTCTATCCAGTTAGGAATCCAGTAGAGTGTATCCAGCAGGAATATCCAGTAGGCTTCGAGGCAGCAAGTAGCTTGCGAACTAAGGCCCTAAATCAATCACTTTGCATTCTGACATCTAGTGCTCAAACGACCTTTCCTTTTGGTTATGAGCCCAAGCCCCGTCTTCCCTGCCCAAGACCCCGACTACGCCTTCGCCATGGACGCCACGCCGACCACGACCGCCCGCATCAACAAGTTCGACGGAACCAACTTCCACACGTGGAAGTTCAAGATGCAGATGGTGCTGGAAGAGCGCGAACTGTGGGAGGTGACGAGTGGGGAGATCAAGCTGGAGCACTGCCACGCCGCAGCGGATCAAGCGCTCTTCAAGAAGAAGTCGCGCAAGGCGTTGGCGATCGTCTGTCTCGCGATGGAGGACTCGCAGTTGCCGCTGGTGCGTTCGGCCAAGGATGCTCACGATGCATGGTCAAGACTGGAAGGACACTTCGAGAAGAAGAGTTTGGCCAACAAGCTCTTTCTTCGTCGACGTTTCTTCACGACCATGATGGAGGAAGGTGATGATGTGCTGGAGCACATCAACAAGCTCAAGACGCTGGCGGAGCAGCTCGACGCGGTGGGCGCTCCGGTCAGCGAGGACGACTTGGTCATCACGCTTCTGGGCAGTCTCAGCGAGTCGTACCAGTTCCTCATCACGGCGTTGGAGTCGAGAGCCGACTCGCTGTCGTGGGAACTCGTGACGTCTCGGCTGCTGCACGAGGACATGAAGCGCAAGGAGCAAGGTGGCGGCGTCGACGGAGCCGCGCACGGTCAAGGCCAAGCGTTCATGACAAGCGACAACGGCAAGCGCAAGGGACGGCAGGCGACCGCCAACAAGGCCAGCGCCTGCCACTACTGTGGGGAGCAAGGACATTGGATCGCCAAGTGTCCTGTGCGAATCCGCGAGAACGCGGAGCGGCAGAGGCCGCAGCGAGCGAACGTCGCGCAGAGTGAGGACGACTCTGGCGACTTCCTCTTCTCGGTTGGTGGTGGGAGCAACACCACCAAGTCGAATGAGGTGTGGCTGGTCGACTCGGGTGCGACGCAGCACATGACCAGTTCCAAGAAGTTCATGCGGAACTACAAGAAGATCTCGCCGGTGGACGTGCATCTCGCGGACGACGGTGTGGTGCAAGCGATCGGGAGAGGCGACATCGTGATGAAGATGCAGACCCCGCGCGGCGTCAAGAAGGGTGTGCTCACGAATGTGTGGCACATCCCCAAGTTGTCGCGCGACCTGTTCTCCGTCGGCAGATTCACCAAGGACGTCGGGCCTGTGACGTTCGAGAGCGACGGGTGCTTCACGGAGACGAAGGGTGTCAAGTGGAAGCTCGGCGCTCGCGAAGGCAAAGGGCTGTTCAAGCTGAGCATGACACCGGTGATGCCTGACGAGGCCAATGCGGCAAGCTCGAAGGATCGCAAAGGGGACACCACGTCGTACCTCTGGCACCTTCGACTTGGTCACATTGGCCATGGCGGTCTAGACGCCATCGTCAAGAAGGGCTACGGCTCTGGCATCGACATGACGTCGGTGAAGCAGTGGGAGCTGTGCGACGGATGCTCACTCGGCAAGCAAACGCGAGTGAGCTACATGAAGTCGTCTCCAAACCGTGCGAAGCAAGTGCTGGAAGTGGTTCACAGCGATGTGTGCGGCCCCATGCAGACACCCACATTCAGTGGCAAGCGCTACTTCGTCACGTTCATCGACGACAAGTCGCACTTTTGTGTGGTGTACTTGCTGCGGAACAAGTCGGAGGTGGCTGCCAAGTTCGCGGAGTTCGTTGCGTTGGCTGAAACGCAGACCGGCAAGCGTGTGAAAACGCTCCGGAGCGACAACGGTGGCGAGTACACTTCGCGTGAGATGGCCAAGTTCTGTGCGGACCGTGGGATCGTGCAGAAGTTCACGCCGCCATACACGCCACAGCTGAATGGAGTGGCGGAACGGATGAACCGGACGTTGGTGGAGTGTGCGCGCTGCATGTTGGAGCATGCCGGGTTGTCGAAGAGTTACTGGGGTGAAGCGGTGGTGACAGCCACGTTCCTCCGGAACCGGTGTCCGACGCGCGCCATCAGCCACGACAAGTCGCCGCACCAAGTTTGGACGGGAAAGAAGCCACTACTGGCGAACCTCAAGGTGTTCGGTTGCCACGCGTTCGTGCATGTGCCGAAGGCGAAGCGGTCCAAGTTCGACGCCCGGTCGGTGCGTTGCCGTTTCCTGGGGTACTCGGAGCACGAGAAAGCGTATCGGTTTGAAGAGATCGAGAGCGGTCGCGTGTTGGTGAGCCGCGATGCGCAGTTCATGGAAGACGTCTTCGACGGTGGGAGACGCAAATATGCTACGAAGGAGGTGGTGATTGGTCTTCCAGATGAAGATGATGAAGATGCCACGGATGAAGAGACTCCGTCCGAATCGGACGAGGACGGAGATGAAGAGGAGGCTGCGCGGGACCAAGACTTCGAACCCGGCAGCAAGCGACACCCGCGGACGCAGTCGCTGGAGGAAGCCGTGGAGGTGCCGAGGGCCAAGAGGTATGCGCCGCAGAGTGGACGCTCGACGCTGGATGAGATGTCTGCGGCGGCCCAAGAGAGTCAAGACTTCGAGGCTGCGTACGTCGTGGATTCAGTGGGAGAAATGCCGACTACGTTCAAGTCGGCGATGGAATCCAGCAACGCAGCCAAGTGGAAGGAAGCGTGCGACTCGGAGATGGCGTCGCTTCGCAAGAACGAGACGTGGGAAGTGGTGCCGTTGCCGAAGGGACGCAAGGCGATCGGCTGCAGATGGGTGTTTCGAGTGAAGGAGAACCAGGCTGGAGAGATCGAGCGGTTCAAGGCGCGACTGGTGGCCAAGGGGTTTTCGCAGAAGTACGGCGTCGACTACGACGAGACCTTCGCGCCGGTGGCCAAGTTCACGTCCATCAGGATCTTGCTCAGTCTGGCTGCCAAGTACAATCTCACGGTACACCAGATGGATGTCAAGACGGCGTTCCTCAACGGCGAGCTGGACGAAGATATCTACATGGCTCAGCCGGACGGGTTCGTCGACGATGTTCACCCGGACTTCGTGTGCAGGCTCAAGCGGTCGCTATATGGACTGAAGCAGTCGCCACGTATGTGGAACAAGACCATCGACGAGTTCATGCTCAAGCAGGGGTTCAAGAAGTGCGAGTCCGACCACTGCATCTACTTGAAGCGAGACGGCCAAGACATGATCTTCGTGGCGCTCTATGTGGACGACCTGATCCTCGCCAGCAACAGCCACAAGATGATCAAGGACACCAAGCAGGCCCTCAGTGACCGATTCGAGATGACGGACATGGGCCAGCTCAAGTACTTCCTTGGGATGGAGATCGAGCAAGATACGACGGCTGGGAAGGTGTCAGTGCGGCAGACCAAGTTTGCGAAGGACATTCTCGAGAAGTTCAAGATGGAGAAGAGCAACCCGGTCAAGACGCCGCAAGACCCAGGTCTCAAGCTGACCAAGGCCATGTGCGAAGGAGGTTGCAAGCACGATGAGACCATGGCGAACGTGCCGTACCGCAACGCTGTGGGATGCCTCATGTATCTCATGGTAGGCACACGTCCAGACCTCGCAGCGGCAGTGGGGGTCCTGAGCCAGTTTGCTGCGGACCCATGCCCGACGCACTGGCAAGCGCTCAAGAGGGTCTTCAGGTACATCCAAGGCACGAAGACGCATGGCATCGAGTTTCAAGCGAACTGCGACGGCGGGCTTGAAGGCTATTCGGATGCGGACTGGGCCGGAGACACCGAGTCAAGAAGAAGCACAAGCGGCTACGCGTTCATGATGAACGGCGGGTGCATCAGCTGGAGAAGCAAGAAGCAGCGGACGGTGGCGCTGTCATCTACAGAGGCGGAGTACATGGCGCTGTCGGAGGCAACACAAGAAGCGGTGTGGCTCAAGGTGTTCATGTGCGAGCTCGGCGAGATGGCAAGCGATGAAGCGGTCAAGATCTACGAGGACAACCAAGGCTCCATCGCGTTGGCCAAGAACCCCGAGTTCCACAAGCGCACCAAGCACATCGACATTCGCTACCACTTCGTGCGCGAGAAGGTGGAAGACGGTCAAGTGGTGTTGGAGTACTGCTCGACGAAGGACATGCTGGCTGATCTCATGACGAAGCCAATCCCTGCGACGCAGTTTGGCGTGCTCCGGAGCAAGCTTGGTATCGAAGGACCCAAGGCTGCCGAGTCGAGTAGGGGTGTTGTCAAGAAGGCGCCTCGACCAGCTGCGGTGTACCAGTAAGGTACCAGTGCGACCTTCACTCAGTGGTGCCAAAAGGAAGGTCGTTTGAGCACTAGATGTCAGAATGCAAAGTGATTGATTTAGGGCCTTAGTTCACAAGCTACTTGCTGCCTCTAAGCCTACTGGATATCCCTGCTGGATACACTCCACTGGATTCCTAACTGGATAGAAGGTCCTTCAGCCAATCAGCGAGTGCCACGTCGATGCCCATCCTGTACCCACAATCTTGTACCCACGCGTCCCATCATCAGCGTCCCATCATCAGCGTCCCGTAATCCTCGTCCCATCATCACACGAATGATGGCGGCACCACTGAGTGAAGGTCGCACTGGTACCTTACTGGTACACCGCAGCTGGTCGAGGCGCCTTCTTGACAACACCCCCACTCGACTCGACGCCGGGGCCTTGGACTCCGAGCTTGCTCCGAAGAACTTCAAACTGCACAGCAGTGATGGGCTTGGTCATCAAGTCCGCCAGCATGTCCTTCGTCGAGCAGTACTCCAACACCACTTGACCGTCTTCCACCTTCTCGCGCACGAAGTGGTAGCGAATGTCGATGTGCTTGGTGCGCTTGTGGAACTCGGGGTTCTTGGCCAACGCGATGGAGCCTTGGTTGTCTTCGTAGATCTTGATCGCTTCATCGCTTGCCATCTCGCCGAGCTCGCACATGAACACCTTGAGCCACACTGCCTCCTGCGTCGCTTCCGATAGAGCCATGTACTCTGCCTCCGTCGATGACAGCGCCACCGTCCGCTGTTTCTTGCTCCTCCAGCTGATGCACCCGCCGTTCATCATGAACGCGTAGCCGCTTGTACTCCTTCTTGACTCGGTGTCTCCGGCCCAGTCCGCATCCGAATAGCCTTCAAGCCCGCCGTCGCAGTTCGCTTGAAACTCGATGCCATGCGTCTTCGTGCCTTGGATGTACCTGAAGACCCTCTTGAGCGCTTGCCAGTGCGTCGGGCATGGGTCCGCAGCAAACTGGCTCAGGACCCCCACTGCCGCTGCGAGGTCTGGACGTGTGCCTACCATGAGATACATGAGGCATCCCACAGCGTTGCGGTACGGCACGTTCGCCATGGTCTCATCGTGCTTGCAACCTCCTTCGCACATGGCCTTGGTCAGCTTGAGACCTGGGTCTTGCGGCGTCTTGACCGGGTTGCTCTTCTCCATCTTGAACTTCTCGAGAATGTCCTTCGCAAACTTGGTCTGCCGCACTGACACCTTCCCAGCCGTCGTATCTTGCTCGATCTCCATCCCAAGGAAGTACTTGAGCTGGCCCATGTCCGTCATCTCGAATCGGTCACTGAGGGCCTGCTTGGTGTCCTTGATCATCTTGTGGCTGTTGCTGGCGAGGATCAGGTCGTCCACATAGAGCGCCACGAAGATCATGTCTTGGCCGTCTCGCTTCAAGTAGATGCAGTGGTCGGTGAAACAGGGCGAGACGCGCTCTGTTTCTTTAGCATACACTAGTATGCGCTTTTGAGGAAGCGTAAGTTACGTAGGCTTTGTATGCAAGTAGAAATACACGTCCCCGTGTATTTCTAAGCAAAAAGACCGAAACTTTAACTTGAAAATAGAAAACTGAATTGAATGGAAGCCCGCCGCGTGGCGGGCCCTTAGCAAACCTATCTAAATGACTTATGTATCTACGAAGGTGAATCCATGGTTGGCTCTCACGCTCCGGCCCTTATGTATGCGTTTGATTGGTGGAAATGTGCCCCTTTCCACCAATAGCAGTGCGCTTAGCGCCCGCCAATGTTTGTGCCATTGGCGGCTCGAAATGATTGTTGACTGTGTATGTGACGCGCACACACAGAAGGCTTGCCGTATACTTGTCCGTGTATAGTTCGGCTATACACGTATATCTGGTGTACCCAATTACACCAGCCTGTGTAACCCTGTTACACTACCCCCCTCTTTAAACACGAATATCGCGTCTGAGAGGTAACGGTGACCACACATCAATCTGTGGTCACTCCCTGTTTTCTCGCGTCTCGAGAAAACACTCCGCGCCCATTCCACAATGAGCGCGTCAAGTCCCAAGGCCCCCACAAGCCCCGCAAGCTCCGCCGCCGCCGGTGGGGACTTCCCACCGGTCACCAAGTTGTCTGTGAGCGATAATCGCTCACAGCTCGCGATCAAGCAGGCCGAGCGGGCTGCTGCGAAGCCTGATGCTGCTGGGGATCCAGCAGCAAGCGAGTCAAGTGTGACGCAGCCTGTGAAGGCTGCGTCTTCAAGCGATATGCCGCCTGCGAAGGCAGCGCTCACCGGATCCCCTGGATCCGGTGCTACGAGTGAGGCACAGCCTGCGAAGGCTGTGCCAGGCGAATCTCTAAGGCCCGAGGCGATGGATGTGGATCTAGATGATTCACATCTAGACCCAGAGCTCGCTGTCGACTACGGCAGCGAGGGGATCGAAGACGACGAGGAGTTGGAAGACTCCTCGTCAGAGTTGAAGGTTGCCGCGCCCGCTGAGGGCCAGCATGCTGCTTCAGAGAGCCCCGTATCGGGCTCTCGCCGCCAGCGCGACGTCGCGCTGGAAGAAGGTGAAGTCGCGCGCCCGAAGCGCGCGCGCTCGGACGTGTCAAGCTCGGCGGAGGCTACCTCCGCCGCAAGTGGTTCTTCAACGCCGGCAGATTTGCCGGCGGGGCGTCGTGCTGCTCGCGCGTCCGATCCGACGCCGTGGATGTTGACATCCACGGCGATCCAGAAGCTGCGCTACAGCGACGAGGGGGCTGCTGCCGAGCCCGTCTCTCTCTTCGATGATCGTCCGATCATCGACGATAAGATCGCGGGCCAGCTCCATCTCGGAGCTGACACTGCTGAGCGACGCGATTACTTCGCGTCGCTATACCTGGCGTCGCGTTACTACAAGAACGCGCGCCGTGGTCCTCAGAGCAAGGTCTCTGAGACTCATGCTCTGGCACAGGGCTGGAACCAGTTCGTGTCGAACTGGAACGCGAACCCCGACTTGTATCGGTACCGTCTTGAACGGCACCGCACTCGCTATTATGAGCATAATAGCACAGGTCGCGTGGTGCATCTGCACAACATGTGTGCAGATGCGGGCATCCCCTGCGCGGTTCCGCGCAGGGAGCATTGTCCAGTCTGTCCGCAGGATGCGGACAGACTATCCGAGAGTGATGTCATGGGGTACACGCGCATCCGTGTACCCGAGAAGGTGACCAAGTGGCGCGAGAGGGTGTTCCCCGACGCGCGTGTCACCTTTCCACCGCCCAGTCAAACCTTGTGGTTTGACGACGTCTCTGGGAAGTGGATCACTGAGTCGAGGGTTACCCCCGACTCGGCCGTAGGTGGTGGCGCTGTTCGTACGCCATCACCATTTCCGGAACGTCCATCACAAGGACGTTCCGCGGCTCCCAGGAGTCGTGTTGGGGAGGCCATCCTCTCCAACGACATCGAAAACGACGCTGACCTTGGTCGGCGCGTGGCTCCTGGTGAGCTACAATTCGCTCGACAATCCAGCGAATTGAGCCGTCTGCAGCCCGCAAGGGCGCAGGCGGTGGGGGGAAGACGTCGCACCCCGGATCAGCCACGCTCGGCTGATCCGATTGTTGGTCGCCTTGAGGCGGATCACGCGGCCTTCCGCGAGGCCGCGTGGAAGACGATCGCTGACCAGGGTCAGCTGATCTCGAACCTCTCCTCGCAAGTGGAGAGTGCTCGGAGCACCGCTGCCGATGCTCTTTCTCGAGCTGCTGAGCTCGAGAAGAAGTTCGCGAAGCTCGTGGAGAGCGTCGGGATGCGCCCTTCGCGGTCCGCTGCGAAGGGGTCTTCTGATGACGACCACTAGGTGGGCCGTCAGGCTCCGGCGTGCTCGTTTCCAACGAGCTCGCAGGCGTATCATGCTCATGATACGCCTTCAGCCGCCCAACGTAGAACGTTGGGTGCAGTCGCATGCTGGACGGTATGTCCAGCGTGTATGCTGTGCCTTGGCGGTGCAAGACACGGAAGGGGCCGATGAAGCGTGGAGCGAGCTTGCTCGCTCCAAAGTCCGAGACTGCATGTCTAGGCAGGTTTTGCGTAGACAGTAAAACTAATGAATTCCTTTTGAACTCACTAATGTTGTTCCTTGACTTCTTGTCCGCGTTCATCTTCTGTCGATCGACAGAAGATGCAATAGCATCACGGACAAACCGCATGACGGCTTGTCTGCTTTGGACGAAGTCCCTTGCATCGACATTGGTCGTCTCGACCAATGTGACATCGCTTGACCTCGTGCCATGCACGAGGTGTCTTTCGTCTTGAACGTCCGCAGGTGCTGCGGACGTGGCCTTGTTCGTCATCGAAGTGACGTCGCCCGGCGACGTCACAGCCTTCGTCACTTGGGATCTCCCGGTGTCCGTCACGTCTGCTCTTGAGGCAGACGTGGGACGATCCTTGGCTTGTCGCTTCGCTCCCAGAGCGAGGCGGTCTTGGTCTTGCCTTGGCGCGTCCGTGCCCGGCACGGACGTGATGTTCTCCATTCGCTGACGCGCTGCGTCAGCTCGCGTCACAGCGGCCAACGAATCCTCGTTGGCTGCAGCTTTTGCTGCGGCATTTTCATGTGAGTGCGCTTCACTCGCATTTCCTCCCCCACTCAAGGGAGCTGTCACCCCGCCGAGGGTGGCAGGGACACGTGGATGCCGCATGGCATTCACGAAGAACGGTGTATGCCCCGTAGAGGCATGCACCGAGTTGTTGATGGCGAACTCCGCCATCGGCAAACAGTCGCTCCACTCGGTGAACGAGTGGGCGTAACTCTTGAGGATGTCACCGAGCACGCGGTTCACGCGCTCGGTCTGACCATCGGTCTGAGGATGATCGGCTGTCGACATCGACAGTCGCGTGCCAAGGAGGGCGAAGACCTCCTTCCAGAAAGCGGCCGTGAACCGAGGGTCACGGTCCGATACGATCTCGCGGGGCATCCCGTGAGATCGGAAGATAAGATCAACAAACAGACGAGCCGTCTGTTTGGATGTGACCTGTGCTGGCACCGCAGCAAGATGCACCATCTTGCTGAAGCGGTCGACAAAGACCGCTATGCCAGTCCGACGCTTGGCGTCGGGCGGCAACCCGAAGATGAAGTCCATACTAATGGACTCCCAACACTCTGCCGGGATTGGCAGAGATTGCAGCGGTGCTTGTGAAGCCAATGTCGGCTTCACACGTTGGCACGCTTCGCAAGCACGAACGTACTTGCGCACCCACTTGTACTGGCGCGGCCAGTAGAAGTCACGCGAGAGAAGCAGGTACGTCTTCTCTCGGCCCGGATGCCCCGCCCATGGGGCATCGTGATACTCGTAGATGACCCCCAACCGCAGGTCATAATCGTTTGGGACGACGATGCGTGCAGCATCGTCGTCAGCTGTGCTATAAAGCAGCAGCCCATCGTGTGCGCTGTATCGGTGCACATTCGAACGCAGATGTGGAGGCAGCGCTCGACGCCCGGCGTCGGTCGGCTCCTTCACATAATCCAGCAGGCGCTTGACGTCGTCGTCAAGCGCATACGCCTTACGCACGTCATCGAGCAGCGATGACGTGGGCACACTGCTTCGCTCAACGCCAATGGCGTTGACATCAACTACCTTGTAGTTGTAATCCGGTCGACGCGAGAGCGCGTCGGCCACCACGTTGAGTCTTCCAGGTTTGTACTCAACCTGGAAGTTGTATTCCGCGAAGAATGACAGCCACCGTGCCATTCTTTGAGAGAGGTGCGGCGACTTCACAGCCGTCCGCAACGATGCGTGGTCCGTATAGACCACGAACGGTTTATCTCCGAGGAGATAGACACGGAACTTCGCCAGTGCGTACTTCATGGCAAGGAGCTCCTTGTCATGCACTGGATAGTTGCGCTCAGCTTGCTTAAGCTGACGCGAGTGATAGCAGATTACACGATCACGACCGTCGTGATCGTGCTGCATCAGCGCGCATCCGATAGCATAATCGGATGCATCGCACACCACGTGGAACGGGCGGTCTTGGTCAGCGATGGCCAAGACCGGCGCCTCAGTCAAGCCCTGCTTGACTGAATCGAAAGCCTGCTGACACTCAGCAGACCACTGCCACTCCGTGTCCTTCTTCAGGAGACGTGACAGTGGGCGAATGCGCCCAGCGTAATCGTGCACGTACTTGCACAAGTACGTGGCCAGCCCAAGGAACTGCCTCAGTTCCTTGGCGTTCGAGGGCGCAGGCCACTCGTTGACGACCCTGACCTTCTCAGGATCGGGGCGGACTCCGTCTTTGCCGACAAGACATCCGAGAACCGGAATCTCGGATGCACCAAATATGCACTTCTTCAAGTTTGCATATAGCTTGTGCTCACGCATCAGCGCGAGCAGACGACGGAGATGCTCCCTGTGCATCTCTGTGGCGGTCTTCCCGCCCACAGCCTGGCTGTGGGCGAACACGTCGTCGAAGTACGTCGGCGCGAAGTCGCGAATCGATCGCAACAGGTGTGTGACGCACCTGTTGAACGTCGCAGGGGCGTTCTTCAGCCCCTGTGGCATCACCATCCACTCCCAAAGCATGCCGCTTGGCGTGCTTACAGCTGTGAAGGGGATGTCCTCCTCACGCATTAAGATTTGGTAGAAACCATCTCTTAAGTCAAGAGCACTGAACACGGTGCTCTTGCTCATCGAATCGATGATCACATCTTTTCGCGGTATCGGCGTCTGCGCCGGTATCGTTGCCTCGTTCAACTTGTTGAACGCGTGGACAATGCGCCATCCGCCCTGCGCCTTCTTGACGCAGAACGTCGGAGCACTGTGCGGGGACTTGCTTTCCCGCACTTGCCCCGCGCGCCGACGAGCTTCGAAGAACTCGTCGATGGCTTGGACCTGCTCACGCGGCAGTGGCCACTGTCGTGTGACGCAGTACTTCGTCCCCGGCACGAGATCAATCTCGTGCTGAATGCCCTTGTCCCGCGGAAGCTCCGCGGGAACCTCATCAGGGAATACGTCCGCGTATTCCCTGAGCACATCGTAATAGGGACTCGCCTTGAGCGAGTCCCAGCTTTGCTCGGCAAAGCGGTCCTTCTTGGTCTTGGCGCTGAGGGCAGTGTCGCCCTCAGGATGCTTGACGAGGACCTGCCGCAGGTCCTCGAGCTCCACTGTGATCTCGGTATCCTCACGCGCGGTGAGGATGCATACTTGCTCTACGCGCCCGGCGCGTAGATCCCGTGCAAAGCCCTTCCAGCTCTGCACTTCCAGCGCTGTCAACTCCGAGGCAGTGCTCGGAGGACCCTCAAGTGTCAGGAGCTGACACTTGACGCCCGAGAGTGTTTGCGTTAACGCATTCACTCTCTCGTACGTGACGTCACCCTTTGCGGGTGACGCAACCACGTCAGCTACACCCTTAGGCGTATCGCGCTCTTGCGACGGGGAGGCGATCTCTTCCCGTCGGGGCCCGGCCCGATTCAAAAGTGAGGAGTCAGCTTCACTCCTCACATCGCGACCCTTGCCGCGATGATGGGTGCCAGGCCCGGCCTGGTTTCGACCCATATCTTTTTCTTCGACGGGCCCGGCCCGTCGAGATGCCTTGATCCTTGACTCCTCAAACCCGGTTTGAGGAGGCGTCTTCTCTTGGTGCTTCGCCTCGGGCCCGGCCCGAGACGGGTTCTTCTGTATTCTTGCCTTTCCGGACCCCGTCCGGAAAGGGTTCTTCTTGATATTGGCTCTCGCAGGCCCGGCCTGCGAGGCGTTTCTTCCAAACCCGGTTTGGGAGAGGGTGCGCTCCCGGAGTGCACCCACCTTTCGTCGATTTGCCTGTGCCCCGGGCACAGGCGAGGAAGCGTCCCGGTCGTCTTCCGTCCTCGTCTTGAGCGCGTCGGCCTTTACGGTCGACGCGCAGTCTTGGCTTGGCTGAGCGAGGGTGACCTCGCTCACGTCGCGTTTACTGCGCGACGCACTCGCAGCGCTGTCAGGGCCATCGCTCTCTGTCGCGCTATCTGCCGAATCGAGGACGCATGCGTCCTCGAAGCCGTAAGAGACTATAGACTGGGACTTCCAGTCTATCACTGGGGCATGGCGTTTGAGCCACGGCATGCCCAGTATCATGTCGAACTTATCGTCTAGATCCAGGACGATAAAGTCCTCAGTGAAGGCCCGGCCTTCACAGCCAAAGCGAACTGATACAGTTCGCTTGCGCGTTTTCACGGTTGCTCCTGTCGCCAGGCGCACCACCAACTCACTTCGAGGAGTCGTCTTCTCCTCGGCGTTCATAGCCCTCAGGCTTTGCAGTCGAACAAAGTTGTTCGATGCACCCGAATCGACTAGCGCGTGCATGGTTCTCCCATGCACCGCGACTTCCAGGATGATCAGCCCTGCTTGATCATCCTGACGCTTGCTGTGGTGTCCGGCACCACAAGGGGCTGTAGCCGTCACATGCCCGACATCGGCATGTGTGACTACACCAGTAGGGCGCCCCGCCCCTACTGGCTTCCAGCGTTTTTTGGTCGTCCGCGCCAACGATCCCCGTTGGCGCGATACGACGTGCCACGTGTGGCACGATACGACGTATCGCGAGCAGCAGGCCCCGGGCCTGCTACACACTCACGTGCGAAGTGGCCGGTGTTTCCACACCGGAAACACCGTCCCGCGCCTCTGCGCGGCTCCGTCTGCTGCCTGCCAGCAGACGCACTGGATAGGTCCATGGGCTCTGGACCGCCCATGGGTCTTGCACGCGGACGTGGCGCCCCTGGCGTGTCCGCGTGGAGCTTAGCCTGGTGCAGGCTAAACTCTTCCTGCGACGCAAGCCGAATGGCTTGCTCGAGAGTACTCGGGTACTCTCGGAAGAGATAGGTCTTCACAGGCCCATCCTTCAGTCCCTTCATGAAGGTGACTACTTGTGTCGCCTCGTCAATCGGATGATTGACGATACTCGACACCAAGTACCTCGCGTGTTGGGCGTAAGCCAACACGTCGCGCTTGCCTTGACGCAGGTCGAGGAACTCCGCCCTCGACCTGAACTCGGATTCAGGCGGCTCAAACGCTAGCTTGAGCTCGCGCTTGAAGTCTTCGTACGTGCTCCAGCACGTACTGTCCGTAAGACGTCTTCCGTACGCCCAGTGTCTGGCTCGTCCAGTCAGACACGACATGGCGTACGCAACTTGGAGCGACGGATCCCGGATCCGTCGAGCAGCAATTGCTGTCTCCAGTTCTACGAGCCATCGTAGAAGAGGCTCGTTCTGGCCACCCGAGAACGGAGTCACTGACACCTTCAGTGACTCAACGCGAGAAGGGGCTGACGCCTCCTTCTGTTGGCGTTCCTTGTCCATGTAGTCGACCACGACTACATGGTGCTCGCTTGGTGGCAGCGACCGTAGCATCGCTGCCACGGTGGACTCACCTACGACTCGCGAGAGTCGTAGCAGTGCCTCCCACTGCTGATCGCTCAGGTGGGGGCAGTCCTCCCTCGTGATGCAGGGAGGACCCGCGCTTGGAGCTCCGTCAGGCAGGGCACCGCCTGACGAAGGGTTTTCGTCTCCATAGCCAAATGCATCCATTTGGCTAACTCTGTAGGCGTTGGACGGACTACAAAGTGCTACCAGGTGAAACAGGGCGAGACGCGCTCTGTTTCTTTAGCATACACTAGTATGCGCTTTTGAGGAAGCGTAAGTTACGTAGGCTTTGTATGCAAGTAGAAATACACGTCCCCGTGTATTTCTAAGCAAAAAGACCGAAACTTTAACTTGAAAATAGAAAACTGAATTGAATGGAAGCCCGCCGCGTGGCGGGCCCTTAGCAAACCTATCTAAATGACTTATGTATCTACGAAGGTGAATCCATGGTTGGCTCTCACGCTCCGGCCCTTATGTATGCGTTTGATTGGTGGAAATGTGCCCCTTTCCACCAATAGCAGTGCGCTTAGCGCCCGCCAATGTTTGTGCCATTGGCGGCTCGAAATGATTGTTGACTGTGTATGTGACGCGCACACACAGAAGGCTTGCCGTATACTTGTCCGTGTATAGTTCGGCTATACACGTATATCTGGTGTACCCAATTACACCAGCCTGTGTAACCCTGTTACAGTCGGACTCGCACTTCTTGAACCCCTGCTTGAGCATGAACTCGTCGATGGTCTTGTTCCACATACGTGGCGACTGCTTCAGTCCATATAGCGACCGCTTGAGCCTGCACACGAAGTCCGGGTGAACATCGTCGACGAACCCGTCCGGCTGAGCCATGTAGATATCTTCGTCCAGCTCGCCGTTGAGGAACGCCGTCTTGACATCCATCTGGTGTACCGTGAGATTGTACTTGGCAGCCAGACTGAGCAAGATCCTGATGGACGTGAACTTGGCCACCGGCGCGAAGGTCTCGTCGTAGTCGACGCCGTACTTCTGCGAAAACCCCTTGGCCACCAGTCGCGCCTTGAACCGCTCGATCTCTCCAGCCTGGTTCTCCTTCACTCGAAACACCCATCTGCAGCCGATCGCCTTGCGTCCCTTCGGCAACGGCACCACTTCCCACGTCTCGTTCTTGCGAAGCGACGCCATCTCCGAGTCGCACGCTTCCTTCCACTTGGCTGCGTCGCTGGATTCCATCGCCGACTTGAACGTGGTCGGCATTTCTCCCACTGAATCCACGACGTACGCAGCCTCAAAGTCTTGACTCTCTTGGGCCGCCGCAGACATCTCATCCAGCGTCGAGCGTCCACTCTGCGGCGCATACCTCTTGGCCCTCGGCACCTCCACGGCTTCCTCCAGCGACTGCGTCCGCGGGTGTCGCTTGCTGCCGGGTTCGAAGTCTTGGTCCCGCGCAGCCTCCTCTTCATCTCCGTCCTCGTCCGGTTCGGACGGAGTCTCTTCATCCGTGGCATCTTCATCATCTTCATCTGGAAGACCAATCACCACCTCCTTCGTAGCATATTTGCGTCTCCCACCGTCGAAGACGTCTTCCATGAACTGCGCATCGCGGCTCACCAACACGCGACCGCTCTCGATCTCTTCAAACCGATACGCTTTCTCGTGCTCCGAGTACCCCAGGAAACGGCAACGCACCGACCGGGCGTCGAACTTGGACCGCTTCGCCTTCGGCACATGCACGAACGCGTGGCAACCGAACACCTTGAGGTTCGCCAGTAGTGGCTTCTTTCCCGTCCAAACTTGGTGCGGGGACTTGTCGTGGCTGATGGCGCGCGTCGGACACCGGTTCCGGAGGAACGTGGCTGTCACCACCGCTTCACCCCAGTAACTCTTCGACAACCCGGCATGCTCCAACATGCAGCGCGCACACTCCACCAACGTCCGGTTCATCCGTTCCGCCACTCCGTTCAGCTGTGGCGTGTACGGCGGCGTGAACTTCTGCACGATACCACGGTCCGCACAGAACTTGGCCATCTCACGCGAAGTGTACTCGCCACCGTTGTCGCTCCGGAGCGTTTTCACACGCTTGCCGGTCTGCGTTTCAGCCAACGCAACGAACTCCGCGAACTTGGCAGCCACCTCCGACTTGTTCCGCAGCAAGTACACCACACAAAAGTGCGACTTGTCGTCGATGAACGTGACGAAGTACTTCTTGCCACTGAATGTGGGTGTCTGCATGGGGCCGCACACATCGCTGTGAACCACTTCCAGCACTTGCTTCGCACGGTTTGGAGACGACTTCATGTAGCTCACTCGCGTTTGCTTGCCGAGTGAGCATCCGTCGCACAGCTCCCACTGCTTCACCGACGTCATGTCGATGCCAGAGCCGTAGCCCTTCTTGACGATGGCGTCTAGACCGCCATGGCCAATGTGACCAAGTCGAAGGTGCCAGAGGTACGACGTGGTGTCCCCTTTGCGATCCTTCGGACTCGACACATTGGCCTCGTCAGGCATGATCGGAGTCATGCAGAGCTTGAACAGACCCTTGCCTTCGCGAGCGCCGAGCTTCCACTTGACACCCTTCGTCTCCGTGAAGCACCCGTCGCTCTCGAACGTCACAGGCCCGACGTCCTTGGTGAATCTGCCGACGGAGAACAGGTTGCGCGACAACTTGGGGATGTGCCACACATTCGTGAGCACACCCTTCTTGACGCCGCGCGGGGTCTGCATCTTCATCACGATGTCGCCTCTCCCGATCGCTTGCACCACACCGTCGTCCGCGAGATGCACGTCCACCGGCGAGATCTTCTTGTAGTTCCGCATGAACTTCTTGGAACTGGTCATGTGCTGCGTCGCACCCGAGTCGACCAGCCACACCTCATTCGACTTGGTGGTGTTGCTCCCACCACCAACCGAGAAGAGGAAGTCGCCAGAGTCGTCCTCACTCTGCGCGACGTTCGCTCGCTGCGGCCTCTGCCGCTCCGCGTTCTCGCGGATTCGCACAGGACACTTGGCGATCCAATGTCCTTGCTCCCCACAGTAGTGGCAGGCGCTGGCCTTGTTGGCGGTCGCCTGCCGTCCCTTGCGCTTGCCGTTGTCGCTTGTCATGAACGCTTGGCCTTGACCGTGCGCGGCTCCGTCGACGCCGCCACCTTGCTCCTTGCGCTTCATGTCCTCGTGCAGCAGCCGAGACGTCACGAGTTCCCACGTCAGCGAGTCGACCCTCGACTCCAACGCCGTGATGAGGAACTGGTACGACTCGCTGAGACTGCCCAGAAGCGTGATGACCAAGTCGTCCTCGCTGACCGGAGCGCCCACCGCGTCGAGCTGCTCCGCCAGCGTCTTGAGCTTGTTGATGTGCTCTAACACATCATCACCTTCCTCCATCATGGTCGTGAAGAAACGTCGACGAAGAAAGAGCTTGTTGGCCAAACTCTTCTTCTCGAAGTGTCCTTCCAGTCTTGACCATGCATCGTGAGCATCCTTGGCCGACCGCACCAGCGGCAACTGCGAATCCTCCATCGCGAGACAGACGATCGCCAACGCCTTGCGCGACTTCTTCTTGAAGAGCGCTTGATCCGCTGCGGCGTGGCAGTGCTCCAGCTTGATCTCCCCACTCGTCACCTCCCACAGTTCGCGCTCTTCCAGCACCATCTGCATCTTGAACTTCCACGTGTGGAAGTTGGTTCCGTCGAACTTGTTGATGCGGGCGGTGGCGGTCGGCGTGGCGTCCATGGCGAAGGCGTAGTCGGGGTCTTGGGCAGGGAAGACGGGGCTTGGGCTCATAACCAAAAGGAAGGTCGTTTGAGCACTAGATGCCAGAATGCAAAGTGATTGATTTAGGGCCTTAGTTCACAAGCTACTTGCTGCCTCGAAGCCTACTGGATATCCCTGCTGGATACACTCCACTGGATTCCTAACTGGATAGAAGGTCCTTCAGCCAATCAGCGAGTGCCACGTCGATGCCCATCCTGTACCCACAATCTTGTACCCACGCGTCCCATCATCAGCGTCCCATCATCAGCGTCCCATCATCAGCGTCCCGTAATCCTCGTCCCATCATCACACGAATGATGGCGGCACCACTGAGTGAAGGTCGCACCGGTACCTTACTGGTACACCGCAGCTGGTCGAGGCGCCTTCTTGACAACAGTGCCGCCATCATTCGTGTGATGATGGGACGAGGATTACGGGACGCTGATGATGGGACGCTGATGATGGGACGCTGATGATGGGACGCGTGGGTACAAGATTGTGGGTACAGGATGGGCATCGACGTGGCACTCGCTGATTGGCTGAAGGACCTTCTATCCAGTTAGGAATCCAGTAGAGTGTATCCAGCAGGAATATCCAGTAGGCTTCGAGGCAGCAAGTAGCTTGCGAACTAAGGCCCTAAATCAATCACTTTGCATTCTGACATCTAGTGCTCAAACGACCTTTCCTTTTCCACTGCGTTGGCGCTTGCTCGCCAAAATGCGGGAGGAGTCGAGTCGTCATCTTCGTCGTCATGAGCATCCTTCTCCTCTTCTTCAGCCAGATCAGGCTCCATTCGCACACTTGATCGTCGTTTCGCCCGACGCCCAAACGAGTTGTCAGGAGCACTTGCTTCTTCCAAGCCAGCTCCATGGCGAACAGAACGTGAGCTCGCTGACATATCACCGGCATCACTTGAGCGGGCCTTGCGTTTCCCCGCCTGCTTGAACTCCATCGGGCCCGCACTGTCAGCATCGTTGATCTCGAGAGAGTCGAAGTCCAGGCTAGCATCTTCGTCGTCATCGCTTGAACTTCCCGCCGAGACACCACCAAAACTCGATTCGTCGAAGGTGACATCGCGAGAAATCACCACCTTCCCCGCCTCGATGTCATAAACTCGATACGCCTTCGACACTTCCTCGTAGCCCATGAACAGACCAGCGCGAGCCTTGGGATCCCACTTGAGTCGTTTCTCCCTCGGGGTCAGGACGTACGCCCGACACCCAAACACACGCATGTGCTTCACGCTTGGCTTGGACTTGTACACGATCTCGAACGGAGTCTTGTTTTCGATCTTGAGCGACGGCAGGCGATTCTTGACGTAGATGGCAGTCATCGCCGCTTCGCCCCAGAAACACTTGTCCAACTTGGCATGGTGCAGCATGCTGCGACCAATCGTGACGATGGTTCGGTTGGCGCGTTCTGCCGTGGCGTTGGTCTGGTGCGCGTTCTGCCGTGGCGTTGGTCTGGTGCGCGTACCGAACCGTGGGCTGCTGCTCGATGCCTTGATCCTCGTAAAAGGCCTTGAGCGAATTGGTCGCAAACTCGCGGGCTCCGTCGTGACGCACGAACTTGACCTGCTTGCCGAACTGCGTCTGCACCTTGGTGATGTAGCTCTTGAGGCACTCTTCGCTCTCCGACTTGGCGCGTAGACAGAAACCCTTCATGCATCCGCTGGCTTCGTCCGTGATGAGTAGCAGATACTTGCTGCCACCCAACGATTCTTCCTCCATGGGACCGCAGATGTCGAAGTGGAGCAGCTCGAACGTGTCGTAACGGCGCTTGTCGCGGTTAGTCGGGAACGGCTTTTGGACCATTTTCCCTTGCTGGCACCCGCGACACACACTTGGTCCACTCGACTTCAAGGGTACCTTGGCGTCCTTGATCATGCCGTTGTTGACCATCTTGCGCAGCACGTCGATCGGAGCATGACCCATCCGCGCATGAAGATCCACGTTACGCGCCGACGTCGTCGCATTCGCAGAACGCAGTGGAGTGCGCAGCCAGTAGAGTCCGTCCACGAGGTCAGCCGTCGCCACCACTTGCTTCGAGCTCTTGCGCGCAACATGCATGCTCGCACCGTCGAACACCACTTGAAACTTGCCACTCTTGTTGATCTGCGGCACCGACAGCAGATTCTTGTTCATGTTCGGCACGTACAGCGCGTCCTTGATCTCGATGTCGCGCTCGTCGCCGTTGGGCAGAACCACTCGTTCGATGATGGTCCCCACACCCTTGATGGCAGCTTTGTTGCCGTCAGCCACCGACAGTTCGCCCTCGTCTTGCTCATTCAGCGTGGCGAACTTGGCCTTGTTGTTGCAGATGTGGTGCGTTGCGCCGCTGTCGACCGCCCACATCCCGGACATACCCTTGCCCGTCGAAAGTCCGCACTCCAGGGATACCGCAAACGCGACTCGGTCGTAGTCGTATTCGTAGTCGTCGTTCCGCCACTGGACATTGTTGGCCCCGCGTCCACGGCCATTGCCGCCGCGTCGACCACTTCGGTTCTCGTCCTTCTGCTTGGTCCAGCACTTGTCGATGACGTGCCCCAATTTTCCGCAGTAACTGCACTGGCGAGACTCTCTCTCGGCACTGAACGCCTTCGCCGCGTCTTCAGTCTTCACCGAGTCGGTCTTCTTCTCGCCTTGCCGCTTGATATGCTCGTTCGTGAGCACCTTCACGACGTCTTGCGTCTTCAGCTCCGCAGTACTCATCTCCAAGTTCAGCACGACGTTCTCGTAGCTCTTGGGGAGACTGCGCAACAAGCAGATCGCCACGTCCTCGTCCTCCATCTTGGCGCCGATGCTGCTGAGCTTGGCGCTGATGTTGAGGACCTCGTTGCAATGATGCAACACGTTGCCGCCTTCCGCCATCTCCATGCTGAAGAGCTGTCGCTTCAGGTAGATGCGACCAGCCTTCTGCGATCCTCCGTACAGCGTCTTCAGGCGCAACCACGCCACCCACGCTTCCTCGCAGTCGTCAACCACGTGATGGTAGTCCGCGTCCATGTGGAGCAGCATCAGGCCGAACGCGATGTTGCTCGCCTTGACGTATTCGTCCTTGGCCCTTGGGTCCGCGAAGGTCGGAGTCGTTTCACGGTTCACGACATGCCACACCGACTTGGTCAGGAACACGCCACGCATGTAGCGGTTCCACGTCGCGTAGTTGTCGCCGTTGAACTTGTCGATGGAGACCTTGGTGGAGACGTCTTGGGCAGAGGACATGGTGCTTGGGCTCATAACCTGATAAAGGTCACGGATCTTGGACGAAGAGAAGGGAGGGGGAGAGTCACCACTCGGAGCTTGACCGGAGCGAGGACACTTGACCACTTGAGGGGAAGAAGGGAGATTCGAAAGTGATTGATTTATCGGAGCTTACTTTGTCTGCATTGCCTAGCTATCCTCATAGACACGCAGCACTGCATCCAATCATTTGGTGCATCCAATCACCATCACTCTGCACTCGTCCAATCATCCTACTCGTCTAATCATCGGTAGCGTAATCAACGTACCGTAAACATCGTGTGATCGGATTGGACAGGTTCACCGTAACCTGGTACAGGCATAACCGGTTACCCTCAATAAATCCCTTGGCCACGAGACGCGCCTTGTACTTCTCGATGGATCTGTCTGCTTTGCGCTTGATCTTGAACACCCACTTGGTCCCGATGGCGCGTTGTCCGTTCGGCAACTTGGCAGCTCGAAACACCCCACGAAGTCGCATCGACTTGAGCTCTGCGCGGACGGCCTTGCGCCAATGCACTTGGTCGGGTCCGTTCACCGCATCTTGGAATGTCGTCGGCTCAGACAAATCGCCGGCTTCCACTGCGTTGGCGCTTGCTCGCCAAAATGCGGGAGGAGTCGAGTCGTCATCTTCGTCGTCATGAGCATCCTTCTCCTCTTCTTCAGCCAGATCAGGCTCCATTCGCACACTTGATCGTCGTTTCGCCCGACGCCCAAACGAGTTGTCAGGAGCACTTGCTTCTTCCAAGCCAGCTCCATGGCGAACAGAACGTGAGCTCGCTGACATATCACCGGCATCACTTGAGCGGGCCTTGCGTTTCCCCGCCTGCTTGAACTCCATCGGGCCCGCACTGTCAGCATCGTTGATCTCGAGAGAGTCGAAGTCCAGGCTAGCATCTTCGTCGTCATCGCTTGAACTTCCCGCCGAGACACCACCAAAACTCGATTCGTCGAAGGTGACATCGCGAGAAATCACCACCTTCCCCGCCTCGATGTCATAAACTCGATACGCCTTCGACACTTCCTCGTAGCCCATGAACAGACCAGCGCGAGCCTTGGGATCCCACTTGAGTCGTTTCTCCCTCGGGGTCAGGACGTACGCCCGACACCCAAACACACGCATGTGCTTCACGCTTGGCTTGGACTTGTACACGATCTCGAACGGAGTCTTGTTTTCGATCTTGAGCGACGGCAGGCGATTCTTGACGTAGATGGCAGTCATCGCCGCTTCGCCCCAGAAACACTTGTCCAACTTGGCATGGTGCAGCATGCTGCGACCAATCGTGACGATGGTTCGGTTGGCGCGTTCTGCCGTGGCGTTGGTCTGGTGCGCGTTCTGCCGTGGCGTTGGTCTGGTGCGCGTACCGAACCGTGGGCTGCTGCTCGATGCCTTGATCCTCGTAAAAGGCCTTGAGCGAATTGGTCGCAAACTCGCGGGCTCCGTCGTGACGCACGAACTTGACCTGCTTGCCGAACTGCGTCTGCACCTTGGTGATGTAGCTCTTGAGGCACTCTTCGCTCTCCGACTTGGCGCGTAGACAGAAACCCTTCATGCATCCGCTGGCTTCGTCCGTGATGAGTAGCAGATACTTGCTGCCACCCAACGATTCTTCCTCCATGGGACCGCAGATGTCGAAGTGGAGCAGCTCGAACGTGTCGTAACGGCGCTTGTCGCGGTTAGTCGGGAACGGCTTTTGGACCATTTTCCCTTGCTGGCACCCGCGACACACACTTGGTCCACTCGACTTCAAGGGTACCTTGGCGTCCTTGATCATGCCGTTGTTGACCATCTTGCGCAGCACGTCGATCGGAGCATGACCCATCCGCGCATGAAGGTCCACGTTACGCGCCGACGTCGTCGCATTCGCAGAACGCAGTGGAGTGCGCAGCCAGTAGAGTCCGTCCACGAGGTCAGCCGTCGCCACCACTTGCTTCGAGCTCTTGCGCGCAACATGCATGCTCGCACCGTCGAACACCACTTGAAACTTGCCACTCTTGTTGATCTGCGGTGTTGTCAAGAAGGCGCCTCGACCAGCTGCGGTGTACCAGTAAGGTACCAGTGCGACCTTCACTCAGTGGTGCCGCCATCATTCGTGTGATGATGGGACGAGGATTACGGGACGCTGATGATGGGACGCTGATGATGGGACGCTGATGATGGGACGCGTGGGTACAAGATTGTGGGTACAGGATGGGCATCGACGTGGCACTCGCTGATTGGCTGAAGGACCTTCTATCCAGTTAGGAATCCAGTAGAGTGTATCCAGCAGGAATATCTATTGAGGGTAACCGGTTATGCCTGTACCAGGTTGCGGTGAACCTGTCCAATCCGATCACACGATGTTTACGGTACGTTGATTACGCTACCGATGATTAGACGAGTAGGATGATTGGACGAGTGCAGAGTGATGGTGATTGGATGCACCAAATGATTGGATGCAGTGCTGCGTGTCTATGAGGATAGCTAGGTAGTGCAGACAAAGTAAGCTCCGATAAATCAATCACTTTCGAATCTCCCTTCTTCCCCTCAAGTGGTCAAGTGTCCTCGCTCCGGTCAAGCTCCGAGTGGTGACTCTCCCCCTCCCTTCTCTTCGTCCAAGATCCGTGACCTTTATCAGGTTATGAGCCCAAGCACCATGTCCTCTGCCCAAGACGTCTCCACCAAGGTCTCCATCGACAAGTTCAACGGCGACAACTACGCGACGTGGAACCGCTACATGCGTGGCGTGTTCCTGACCAAGTCGGTGTGGCATGTCGTGAACCGTGAAACGACTCCGACCTTCGCGGACCCAAGGGCCAAGGATGACTACGTCAAGTCGAGCAACATCGCGTTCGGCCTGATGCTGCTCCACATGGACGCGGACTACCATCACGTGGTTGACAACTGCGAGGAAGCGTGGGTGGCGTGGTCGCGCCTGAAGACGCTGTACGGAGGATCGCAGAAGGCTGGTCGCATCTACCTGAAGCGACAGCTCTTCAGCATGGAGATGACGGAAGGCGGCAACGTGTTGCATCATTGCAACGAGGTCCTCAACATCAGCGCCAAGCTCAGCAGCATCGGCGCCAAGATGGAGGACGAGGACGTGGCGATCTGCTTGTTGCGCAGTCTCCCCAAGAGCTACGAGAACGTCGTGCTGAACTTGGAGATGAGCACTGCGGAGCTGAAGACGCAAGACGTCGTGAAGGTGCTCACGAACGAGCATATCAAGCGGCAAGGCGAGAAGAAGACCGACTCGGTGAAGACTGAAGACGCGGCGAAGGCGTTCAGTGCCGAGAGAGAGTCTCGCCAGTGCAGTTACTGCGGAAAATTGGGGCACGTCATCGACAAGTGCTGGACCAAGCAGAAGGACGAGAACCGAGGTGGTCGACGCGGCGGGAATGGCCGTGGACGCGGGGCCAACAATGTCCAGTGGCGGAACGACGACTACGAATACGACTACGACCGGGTCGCGTTTGCGGTATCCCTGGAGTGCGGACTTTCGACGGGCAAGGGTATGTCCGGGATGTGGGCGGTCGACAGCGGCGCAACGCACCACATCTGCAACAACAAGGCCAAGTTCGCCACGCTGAATGAGCAAGACGAGGGCGAACTGTCGGTGGCTGACGGCAACAAAGCTGCCATCAAGGGTGTGGGGACCATCATCGAACGAGTGGTTCTGCCCAACGGCGACGAGCGCGACATCGAGATCAAGGACGCGCTGTACGTGCCGAACATGAACAAGAATCTGCTGTCGGTGCCGCAGATCAACAAGAGTGGCAAGTTTCAAGTGGTGTTCGACGGTGCGAGCATGCATGTTGCGCGCAAGAGCTCGAAGCAAGTGGTGGCGACGGCTGACCTCGTGGACGGACTCTACTGGCTGCGCACTCCACTGCGTTCTGCGAATGCGACGACGTCGGCGCGTAACGTGGATCTTCATGCGCGGATGGGTCATGCTCCGATCGACGTGCTGCGCAAGATGGTCAACAACGGCATGATCAAGGACGCCAAGGTACCCTTGAAGTCGAGTGGACCAAGTGTGTGTCGCGGGTGCCAGCAAGGGAAAATGGTCCAAAAGCCGTTCCCGACTAACCGCGACAAGCGCCGTTACGACACGTTCGAGCTGCTCCACTTCGACATCTGCGGTCCCATGGAGGAAGAATCGTTGGGTGGCAGCAAGTATCTGCTACTCATCACGGACGAAGCCAGCGGATGCATGAAGGGTTTCTGTCTACGCGCCAAGTCGGACAGCGAAGAGTGCCTCAAGAGCTACATCACCAAGGTGCAGACGCAGTTCGGCAAGCAGGTCAAGTTCGTGCGTCACGACGGAGCCCGCGAGTTTGCGACCAATTCGCTCAAGGCCTTTTACGAGGACCAAGGCATCGAGCAGCAGCCCACGGTTCGGTACGCGCACCAGACCAACGCCACGGCAGAACGCGCCAACCGAACCATCGTCACGATTGGTCGCAGCATGCTGCACCATGCCAAGTTGGACAAGTGTTTCTGGGGCGAAGCGGCGATGACTGCCATCTACGTCAAGAACCGGCTGCCGTCGCCCAAGATCGAAAACAAGACTCCGTTCGAGATCGTGTACAAGTCCAAGCCAAGCGTGAAGCACATGCGTGTGTTTGGGTGTCGGGCGTACGTCCTGACCCCAAGGGAGAAACGACTCAAGTGGGATCCCAAGGCTCGCGCTGGTCTGTTCATGGGCTACGAGGAAGTGTCGAAGGCGTATCGAGTTTATGACATCGAGGCGGGGAAGGTGGTGATTTCTCGCGATGTCACCTTCGACGAATCGAGTTTTGGTGGTGTCTCGGCGGGAAGTTCAAGCGATGACGACGAAGATGCTAGCCTGGACTTCGACTCTCTCGAGATCAACGATGCCGACAGTGCGGGCCCGATGGAGTTCAAGCAGGCGGGGAAACGCAAGGCCCGCTCAAGTGATGCTGATGACACGTCTTCAGGCTCACGTTCTGTTCGCCATGGAGCTGGCTTGGAAGAAGCAAGTGCTCCTGACAACTCGTTTGGGCGTCGGGCGAAACGACGATCAAGTGTGCGAATGGAGCCTGATCTGGCTGAAGAAGAGGAGAAGGATGCTCATGACGACGAAGATGACGACTCGACTCCTCCCGCATTTTGGCGAGCAAGCGCCAACGCAGTGGAAGCCGGCGATTTGTCTGAGCCGACGACATTCCAAGATGCGGTGAACGGACCCGACCAAGTGCATTGGCGCAAGGCCGTCCGCGCAGAGCTCAAGTCGATGCGACTTCGTGGGGTGTTTCGAGCTGCCAAGTTGCCGAACGGACAACGCGCCATCGGGACCAAGTGGGTGTTCAAGATCAAGCGCAAAGCGGACGGATCCATCGAGAAGTACAAGGCGCGTCTCGTGGCCAAGGGGTTCAAACAGAAGTACGGCATCGACTACACCGAGACGTTCTCGCCCGTGGTCAAGTACGTGACGTTGCGCATGGTGATCGCGTTGGCCAAGTACTTCGACTGGCCGCTGGACCAACTGGACGTGGTGACGGCATTCCTGTACGGCGTGATGAAAGAAGTGGTGTACTGCGCAGTGCCAGAAGGGGTCGAGCTGGACGGTGACTTCGACTGCCTGGAGCTGGTGAAGGCGATCTACGGTCTCAAGCAAGCTTCGCGCGTGTGGAACGAGACCTTCGACGAGTACGTGTGCTCCATCGGCTTCCAAGTCTCGGCCTACGACCCGTGTCTCTACATGAAGATTGTGGACGGTCACTGCGTGCTGTTGCTGGTGTACGTGGACGATGTGTTGGTGACCGGGAGTTCGGCCGATCTGATCGCGCGCACCAAGAGCGACCTCAAGACGCGGTTCGAGATGACTGACAGCGGCAAGTGCGCGTTTGTGCTGGGCATCGAGTTGGTGGACAACGCTGACGGCAGCGTGACGATGTGCCAGCGACGCTACGTGGACGACATTCTCAAGCGTTTCGGCATGGAGGAGTGCAAGGCTGTGGTGAGTCCGGCGGATTTGAGCTCTCGACTGGTTCCAAGCGACGCGCCGACCAAGGTGAACGCCCCGTTCCGCGAAGCTGTGGGTGCGCTCATGCACTTGATGACCGCGACCCGACCGGACATTGCTTTCGCCGTGGGCTATGTGTCGCGCTTCATGGAGAACCCCCAAGTCGAGCACTGGACTGCGGTGAAGCGCATCCTGCGCTATCTGCAGGGAACCAAGTCACATGGGATCTGCTTCCAGCCGGGTGACAAGATCGACTTCCGCGGGTACTCCGACGCAGACTGGGCTGGTGACCACTCCGATCGCAAGTCGACTTCGGGATACGCGTTCATGCTGATGGGCGCGCCGGTGAGCTGGGGAAGCAAGAAGCAGTCAAGTGTGTCGCTGTCTACGAGCGAGGCGGAGTACATTGCACTCTGCCTGGCCATTCAAGAAGGCAAGTGGGTGCATCACCTGTTGTGCGAGATCATGGAGGCGGCAAGCGAGGCGGGACCCGAGCTCAAGATTCTCGAAGACAACCAGTCGTGCATCAAGATGACCAAGAACCCTGTGAACCATGGCCGCGCCAAGCACATCGACATCAAGTACCATCACATCCGTGATGAGGTCAAGCGTGGTGAAGTGAAGCTCGAATACTGCGAGACTGCGACAATGCTGGCGGACATCATGACCAAGACGCTCCCGGGACCACGCCACAAGGACCTCACGGCGGCTCTCGGAATCCACGCGTGTTCGCATTGAGGGGGCGTATTGAGGGTAACCGGTTATGCCTGTACCAGGTTGCGGTGAACCTGTCCAATCCGATCACACGATGTTTACGGTACGTTGATTACGCTACCGATGATTAGACGAGTAGGATGATTGGACGAGTGCAGAGTGATGGTGATTGGATGCACCAAATGATTGGATGCAGTGCTGCGTGTCTATGAGGATAGCTAGGTAGTGCAGACAAAGTAAGCTCCGATAAATCAATCACTTTCGAATCTCCCTTCTTCCCCTCAAGTGGTCAAGTGTCCTCGCTCCGGTCAAGCTCCGAGTGGTGACTCTCCCCCTCCCTTCTCTTCGTCCAAGATCCGTGACCTTTATCAATATCCAGTAGGCTTCGAGGCAGCAAGTAGCTTGCGAACTAAGGCCCTAAATCAATCACTTTGCATTCTGACATCTAGTGCTCAAACGACCTTTCCTTTTGGTTATGAGCCCAAGCCCCGTCTTCCCTGCCCAAGACCCCGACTACGCCTTCGCCATGGACGCCACGCCGACCACGACCGCCCGCATCAACAAGTTCGACGGAACCAACTTCCACACGTGGAAGTTCAAGATGCAGATGGTGCTGGAAGAGCGCGAACTGTGGGAGGTGACGAGTGGGGAGATCAAGCTGGAGCACTGCCACGCCGCAGCGGATCAAGCGCTCTTCAAGAAGAAGTCGCGCAAGGCGTTGGCGATCGTCTGTCTCGCGATGGAGGACTCGCAGTTGCCGCTGGTGCGTTCGGCCAAGGATGCTCACGATGCATGGTCAAGACTGGAAGGACACTTCGAGAAGAAGAGTTTGGCCAACAAGCTCTTTCTTCGTCGACGTTTCTTCACGACCATGATGGAGGAAGGTGATGATGTGCTGGAGCACATCAACAAGCTCAAGACGCTGGCGGAGCAGCTCGACGCGGTGGGCGCTCCGGTCAGCGAGGACGACTTGGTCATCACGCTTCTGGGCAGTCTCAGCGAGTCGTGTTGTCAAGAAGGCGCCTCGACCAGCTGCGGTGTACCAGTAAGGTACCAGTGCGACCTTCACTCAGTGGTGCCGCCATCATTCGTGTGATGATGGGACGAGGATTACGGGACGCTGATGATGGGACGCGTGGGTACAAGATTGTGGGTACAGGATGGGCATCGACGTGGCACTCGCTGATTGGCTGAAGGACCTTCTATCCAGTTAGGAATCCAGTAGAGTGTATCCAGCAGGAATATCCAGTAGGCTTAGAGGCAGCAAGTAGCTTGTGAACTAAGGCCCTAAATCAATCACTTTGCATTCTGACATCTAGTGCTCAAACGACCTTCCTTTTGGTTATGAGCCCAAGCCCCGTCTTCCCTGCCCAAGACCCCGACTACGCCTTCGCCATGGACGCCACGCCGACCGCCACCGCCCGCATCAACAAGTTCGACGGAACCAACTTCCACACGTGGAAGTTCAAGATGCAGATGGTGCTGGAAGAGCGCGAACTGTGGGAGGTGACGAGTGGGGAGATCAAGCTGGAGCACTGCCACGCCGCAGCGGATCAAGCGCTCTTCAAGAAGAAGTCGCGCAAGGCGTTGGCGATCGTCTGTCTCGCGATGGAGGATTCGCAGTTGCCGCTGGTGCGGTCGGCCAAGGATGCTCACGATGCATGGTCAAGACTGGAAGGACACTTCGAGAAGAAGAGTTTGGCCAACAAGCTCTTTCTTCGTCGACGTTTCTTCACGACCATGATGGAGGAAGGTGATGATGTGTTAGAGCACATCAACAAGCTCAAGACGCTGGCGGAGCAGCTCGACGCGGTGGGCGCTCCGGTCAGCGAGGACGACTTGGTCATCACGCTTCTGGGCAGTCTCAGCGAGTCGTACCAGTTCCTCATCACGGCGTTGGAGTCGAGGGTCGACTCGCTGACGTGGGAACTCGTGACGTCTCGGCTGCTGCACGAGGACATGAAGCGCAAGGAGCAAGGTGGCGGCGTCGACGGAGCCGCGCACGGTCAAGGCCAAGCGTTCATGACAAGCGACAACGGCAAGCGCAAGGGACGGCAGGCGACCGCCAACAAGGCCAGCGCCTGCCACTACTGTGGGGAGCAAGGACATTGGATCGCCAAGTGTCCTGTGCGAATCCGCGAGAACGCGGAGCGGCAGAGGCCGCAGCGAGCGAACGTCGCGCAGAGTGAGGACGACTCTGGCGACTTCCTCTTCTCGGTTGGTGGTGGGAGCAACACCACCAAGTCGAATGAGGTGTGGCTGGTCGACTCGGGTGCGACGCAGCACATGACCAGTTCCAAGAAGTTCATGCGGAACTACAAGAAGATCTCGCCGGTGGACGTGCATCTCGCGGACGACGGTGTGGTGCAAGCGATCGGGAGAGGCGACATCGTGATGAAGATGCAGACCCCGCGCGGCGTCAAGAAGGGTGTGCTCACGAATGTGTGGCACATCCCCAAGTTGTCGCGCAACCTGTTCTCCGTCGGCAGATTCACCAAGGACGTCGGGCCTGTGACGTTCGAGAGCGACGGGTGCTTCACGGAGACGAAGGGTGTCAAGTGGAAGCTCGGCGCTCGCGAAGGCAAGGGTCTGTTCAAGCTCTGCATGACTCCGATCATGCCTGACGAGGCCAATGTGTCGAGTCCGAAGGATCGCAAAGGGGACACCACGTCGTACCTCTGGCACCTTCGACTTGGTCACATTGGCCATGGCGGTCTAGACGCCATCGTCAAGAAGGGCTACGGCTCTGGCATCGACATGACGTCGGTGAAGCAGTGGGAGCTGTGCGACGGATGCTCACTCGGCAAGCAAACGCGAGTGAGCTACATGAAGTCGTCTCCAAACCGTGCGAAGCAAGTGCTGGAAGTGGTTCACAGCGATGTGTGCGGCCCCATGCAGACGTCTACGTTTGGTGGCAAGCGCTACTTCGTCACGTTCATCGACGACAAGTCGCACTTTTGTGTGGTGTACTTGCTGCGGAACAAGTCGGAGGTGGCTGCCAAGTTCGCGGAGTTCGTTGCGTTGGCTGAAACGCAGACCGGCAAGCGTGTGAAAACGCTCCGGAGCGACAACGGTGGCGAGTACACTTCGCGTGAGATGGCCAAGTTCTGTGCGGACCGTGGTATCGTGCAGAAGTTCACGCCGCCGTACACGCCACAGCTGAACGGAGTGGCGGAACGGATGAACCGGACGTTGGTGGAGTGTGCGCGCTGCATGTTGGAGCATGCCGGGTTGTCGAAGAGTTACTGGGGTGAAGCGGTGGTGACAGCCACGTTCCTCCGGAACCGGTGTCCGACGCGCGCCATCAGCCACGACAAGTCGCCGCACCAAGTTTGGACGGGAAAGAAGCCACTACTGGCGAACCTCAAGGTGTTCGGTTGCCACGCGTTCGTGCATGTGCCGAAGGCGAAGCGGTCCAAGTTCGACGCCCGGTCGGTGCGTTGCCGTTTCCTGGGGTACTCGGAGCACGAGAAAGCGTATCGGTTTGAAGAGATCGAGAGCGGTCGCGTGTTGATGAGCCGCGATGCGCAGTTCATGGAAGACGTCTTCGACGGTGGGAGACGCAAATATGCTACGAAGGAGGTGGTGATTGGTCTTCCAGATGAAGATGATGAAGATACCACGGATGAAGAGACTCCGTCCGAATCGGACGAGGACGGAGATGAAGAGGAGGCTGCGCGGGACCAAGACTTCGAACCCGGCAGCAAGCGACACCCGCGGACGCAGTCGCTGGAGGAAGCCGTGGAGGTGCCGAGGGCCAAGAGGTATGCGCCGCAGAGTGGACGCTCGACGCTGGATGAGATGTCTGCGGCGGCCCAAGAGAGTCAAGACTTTGAGGCTGCGTACGTCGTGGATTCAGTGGGAGAAATGCCGACCACGTTCAAGTCGGCGATGGAATCCAGCGACGCAGCCAAGTGGAAGGAAGCGTGCGACTCGGAGATGGCGTCGCTTCGCAAGAACGAGACGTGGGAAGTGGTGCCGTTGCCGAAGGGACGCAAGGCGATCGGCTGCAGATGGGTGTTTCGAGTGAAGGAGAACCAGGCTGGAGAGATCGAGCGGTTCAAGGCGCGACTGGTGGCCAAGGGGTTTTCGCAGAAGTACGGCGTCGACTACGACGAGACCTTCGCGCCGGTGGCCAAGTTCACGTCCATCAGGATCTTGCTCAGTCTGGCTGCCAAGTACAATCTCACGGTACACCAGATGGATGTCAAGACGGCGTTCCTCAACGGCGAGCTGGACGAAGATATCTACATGGCTCAGCCGGACGGGTTCGTCGACGATGTTCACCCGGACTTCGTGTGCAGGCTCAAGCGGTCGCTATATGGACTGAAGCAGTCGCCACGTATGTGGAACAAGACCATCGACGAGTTCATGCTGAAGCAGGGGTTCAAGAAGTGCGAGTCCGACCACTGCATCTACTTGAAGCGAGACGGCCAAGACATGATCTTCGTGGCGCTCTATGTGGACGACCTGATCCTCGCCAGCAACAGCCACAAGATGATCAAGGACACCAAGCAGGCCCTCAGTGACCGATTCGAGATGACGGACATGGGCCAGCTCAAGTACTTCCTTGGGATGGAGATCGAGCAAGATACGACGGCTGGGAAGGTGTCAGTGCGGCAGACCAAGTTTGCGAAGGACATTCTCGAGAAGTTCAAGATGGAGAAGAGCAACCCGGTCAAGACGCCGCAAGACCCAGGTCTCAAGCTGACCAAGGCCATGTGCGAAGGAGGTTGCAAGCACGATGAGACCATGGCGAACGTGCCGTACCGCAACGCTGTGGGATGCCTCATGTATCTCATGGTAGGCACACGTCCAGACCTCGCAGCGGCAGTGGGGGTCCTGAGCCAGTTTGCTGCGGACCCATGCCCGACGCACTGGCAAGCGCTCAAGAGGGTCTTCAGGTACATCCAAGGCACGAAGACGCATGGCATCGAGTTTCAAGCGAACTGCGACGGCGGGCTTGAAGGCTATTCGGATGCGGACTGGGCCGGAGACACCGAGTCAAGAAGAAGCACAAGCGGCTACGCGTTCATGATGAACGGCGGGTGCATCAGCTGGAGAAGCAAGAAGCAGCGGACGGTGGCGCTGTCATCTACAGAGGCGGAGTACATGGCGCTGTCGGAGGCAACACAAGAAGCGGTGTGGCTCAAGGTGTTCATGTGCGAGCTCGGCGAGATGGCAATCAATGAAGCGGTCAAGATCTACGAGGACAACCAAGGCTCCATCGCGTTGGCCAAGAACCCCGAGTTCCACAAGCGCACCAAGCACATCGACATTCGCTACCACTTCGTGCGCGAGAAGGTGGAAGACGGTCAAGTGGTGTTGGAGTACTGCTCGACGAAGGACATGCTGGCGGACTTGATGACCAAGCCCATCACTGCTGTGCAGTTTGAAGTTCTTCGGAGCAAGCTCGGAGTCCAAGGCCCCGGCGTCGAGTCGAGTGGGGGTGTTGTCAAGAAGGCGCCTCGACCAGCTGCGGTGTACCAGTAAGGTACCAGTGCGACCTTCACTCAGTGGTGCCGCCATCATTCGTGTGATGATGGGACGAGGATTACGGGACGCTGATGATGGGACGCGTGGGTACAAGATTGTGGGTACAGGATGGGCATCGACGTGGCACTCGCTGATTGGCTGAAGGACCTTCTATCCAGTTAGGAATCCAGTAGAGTGTATCCAGCAGGAATATCCAGTAGGCTTCGAGGCAGCAAGTAGCTTGTGAACTAAGGCCCTAAATCAATCACTTTGCATTCTGACATCTAGTGCTCAAACGACCTTCCTTTTGGTTATGAGCCCAAGCCCCGCATTCTCTGCCCAAGCCCCGCATTCTCTGCCCAAGACTCCGACTACGCCTTCGCCATGGACGCCGCGCCGACCACGACCGCCCGCATCAACAAGTTCGACGGAACCAACTTCCACACGTGGAAGTTCAAGATGCAGATGGTGCTCGAGGAGCGCGATCTGTGGGAGGTGACAAGTGGAGAGATCAAGCTGGAGCACTGCGCGACCACGTTGGACCAGACGGCCTTCAAGAGGAAGTCTCGCAAGGCGCTGGCGATCATCTGTCTCGCGATGGAGGATTCGCAGTTGCCACTGGTCCGGTCGGCCAAGGATGCCCACGATGCATGGTCAAGGCTGGAAGGACACTTCGAGAAGAAGAGCTTGGCCAACAAGCTCTTCCTTCGTCGACGTTTCTTCACGACCATGATGGACGAAGGTGATGATGTGCTGGAGCACATCAACAAGCTCAAGACGCTGGCGGAGCAGCTCGACGCGGTGGGCGCTCCGGTCAGCGAGGACGACTTGGTCATCACGCTTCTGGGCAGTCTCAGCGAGTCGTACCAGTTCCTCATCACGGCGTTGGAGTCGAGGGTCGACTCGCTGACGTGGGAACTCGTGACGTCTCGGCTGCTGCACGAGGACATGAAGCGCAAGGAGCAAGGTGGCGGTGCGGACGGCACCGCGCACGGTCAAGCGTTCATGACGAGAGACAATAAGCGCAAGGGACGACCGGTGAAGAAGGCCGGTGCGTGCCACAACTGCGGCAAACAAGGACATTGGATTGCCGAGTGTCCCTCGCGAGTCCAAGACAACTACGACCGGCAGCGGTCGCAGCGTGCGAACGTCGCGCAGGACGAAGAAGATTCTGGCGACTACCTCTTCTCGGTTGGTGACGGGGTCGCCAAGTCGAGTGAAGTGTGGTTGGTCGACTCGGGTGCGACGCAGCACATGACGTACTCGAAAGAGTACATGAAGAACTACAAGAAGATGGCTCCGGTGGACGTGCACCTCGCGGACGACGGTGTGGTTCAAGCGGTGGGGACGGGCGACATTGTCATGTCCATGAAGACCCCACGCGGAATGAAGAAGGGTGTGCTCACCGGTGTGTGGCACATTCCCAAGTTGTCGCGCAACCTATTCTCGGTCGGGCGCTTCACCAAGGACGTTGGTCCCGTGACGTTCGAGAGCAACGGGTGCTTCGCGGAGACGAAGAGCATCAAGTGGCAGCTCGGTGCGCGTGTGGGCAAGGGTCTGTTCAAGCTCTGCATGGCTCCGATCATGCCTGACGAGGCCAATGTGTCGAGTCCGAAGGATCGCAAAGGGGACACCACGTCGTACCTCTGGCACCTTCGACTCGGTCACATCGGCCATGGCGGTCTAGACGCCATCGTCAAGAAGGGCTACGGCACCGGCATCGACATGACGTCGGTGAAGCAGTGGGAGTTGTGTGATGGGTGTGCACTCGGCAAACAAACGCGAGTGAGCTACATGGCCAAGTCACCAAACCGTGCCAAGAAGCTGTTGGAAGTCATCCACAGTGATGTCTGTGGACCCATGCAGACACCCACATTCAGTGGCAAGAAGTACTTCGTCACGTTCATCGACGACAAGTCGCACTTTTGTGTGGTGTACTTGCTGCGGAACAAGTCGGAGGTGGCTGCCAAGTTCGCCGATTTCGTCGCGTTCGCCGAGACCCAGACCGGCAAGCGCGTGAAGACGCTCCGCAGCGACAACGGCGGAGAGTACACTTCGCGCGAAATGGCCAAGTTCTGTGCGGAGCGTGGGGTCGTGCAGAAGTTCACGCCGCCGTACACGCCACAGCTGAACGGAGTGGCGGAACGGATGAACCGGACGTTGGTGGAGTGTGCGCGCTGCATGTTGGAGCATGCCGGGTTGTCGAAGAGTTACTGGGGTGAAGCGGTGGTGACAGCCACGTTCCTCCGGAATCGCTGTCCGACACGCGCCATCAGCCACGACAAGTCGCCGTACCAAGTCTGGACCGGCAAGAAACCGCTCTTGGCGAACCTCAAGGTGTTCGGATGCCACGCGTTCGTGCATGTGCCGAAGGAGAAGCGGTCGAAGTTCGACGCTCGGTCGGTGCGTTGTAGGTTTCTGGGCTACTCGGAGCACGAGAAAGCATATCGGTTCGAAGAGATCAAGAGTGGTCGCGTGCTGGTGAGCCGCGACGCACAGTTCATGGAAGACGTCTTCGACGGTGGGAGACGCGAGTGCGGTCAAGAAGACATGGTCGTGGAACTTCGGGATGAAGATGCCACGGACCAAGAAGCATCGTCCGGTCCGGACGAAGACGAAAATGAAGAAGAGGCTGCGCGGGATGAAGACTTTGAGCCTGGCAGCAAGCGACACCCGCGGACGCAGTCGTTGGAGGAAGCGGTGGAGATCCCAAGACCCAAGCGGTTCGCGACGCACCAGACTCTCGAGGAGATGTCGGCGGTCGCAAGAGAAGAAGAAGGCTTCGAGGCGGCCTACGTCGTGGATTCAGTGGGAGAAATGCCGACCACGTTCAAGTCGGCAATGGAATCCAGCAACGCAGCCAAGTGGAAGGAAGCGTGCGACTCGGAGCATGAGTCGCTGCGCAAGAACGACACGTGGGACGTGGTGCCGTTGCCGAAGGGACGCAAGGCGATCGGCTGCAGATGGGTGTTTCGCGTGAAGGAAAACCAAGCCGGAGAGGTCGAGCGGTTCAAGGCGCGTCTGGTGGCAAAGGGGTTTTCGCAGAAGTACGGCGTCGACTACGACGAGACCTTCGCGCCAGTGGCCAAGTTCACGTCGATCCGGGCCGTGCTGAGTTTGGCTGCCAAGTACGATCTCAAGCTGCACCAGATGGACGTGAAGACCGCATTCCTGAACGGCGTCCTGGATGAAGATATCTACATGGCGCAGCCAGACGGATACGAAGACGAAGGCCACCCCGACTACGTGTGCAAGCTCAAGCGGTCACTCTACGGACTCAAGCAGTCGCCGCGCATGTGGAACCAAACCATCGACGAGTTCATGCTGAAGATGGGGTTCAAGAAGTGCGAGTCGGATCACTGCGTCTACATCAAGAGGAACGACCAAGACATGATCTTCGTGGTGCTGTACGTCGATGATCTCATCCTCGCAAGCAGCAACGACAAGCTGCTGGAATCGACCAAGAAGGCACTCAGCAAGCGGTTCGAGATGACAGACCTCGGCGAGCTCGAGTACTTCCTCGGCATGGAGATCAAGAGCGACGTGGACTCCGGCAAGGTGACGGTGCGGCAGACCAAGTTCCTCAAGAGTATCCTGACCAAGTTCGGCATGCAAGACAGCAAGCCTGTGAAGACACCTCAAGACCCGGGACTCAAGTTGACCAAGAGCATGTGCGAAGGTGGCTGCAAGCATGAAGACACGATGAAGAACGTGCCGTATCGGAGTGCCGTCGGCGGACTGATGTACCTGATGGTGGCGACGCGTCCGGACCTGGCTGCTGCAGTGGGTTCCCTCAGTCAGTTCTGTGCTGACCCGTGTCCGACGCATTGGCAAGCTCTCAAGCGTGTGTTTCGGTACCTCCAAGCGACGCCTACGCACGGACTCGAGTTCTCAAGAGACGGTGGTGACGGCGCGTTATGCGGGTATTCGGATGCGGACTGGGCCGGCGACATCGAGTCAAGAAGGAGTACAAGCGGCTACGCGTTCATGATGAACGGCGGGTGCATCAGCTGGAGGAGCAAGAAACAGCGGACGGTGGCGCTGTCATCGACGGAGGCAGAGTACATGGCTCTATCGGAAGCGACGCAGGAGGCAGTGTGGCTCAAGGTGTTCATGTGCGAGCTCGGCGAGATGGCAAGCGATGAAGCGATCAAGATCTACGAAGACAACCAAGGCTCCATCGCGTTGGCCAAGAACCCCGAGTTCCACAAGCGCACCAAGCACATCGACATTCGCTACCACTTCGTGCGCGAGAAGGTGGAAGACGGTCAAGTGGTGTTGGAGTACTGCTCGACGAAGGACATGCTGGCGGACTTGATGACCAAGCCCATCACTGCTGTGCAGTTTGAAGTTCTTCGGAGCAAGCTCGGAGTCCAAGGCCCCGGCGTCGAGTCGAGTGGGGGTGTTGTCAAGAAGGCGCCTCGACCAGCTGCGGTGTACCAGTAAGGTACCAGTGCGACCTTCACTCAGTGGTGCCGCCATCATTCGTGTGATGATGGGACGAGGATTACGGGACGCTGATGATGGGACGCGTGGGTACAAGATTGTGGGTACAGGATGGGCATCGACGTGGCACTCGCTGATTGGCTGAAGGACCTTCTATCCAGTTAGGAATCCAGTGGAGTGTATCCAGCAGGGATATCCAGTAGGCTTCGAGGCAGCAAGTAGCTTGTGAACTAAGGCCCTAAATCAATCACTTTGCATTCTGACATCTAGTGCTCAAACGACCTTCCTTTTGAGATGAGGTCAAGCGCGGTGAAGTGAAGCTCGAGTACTGCGAGACTTCGATGATGCTGGCGGACATCATGACCAAGACGCTCCCGGGACCACGCCACAAGGACCTCACGGCGGCTCTCGGAATCCACGCGTGTTCGCATTGAGGGGGCGTATTGAGGGTAACCGGTTATGCCTGTACCAGGTTACGGTGAACCTGTCCAATCCGATCACACGATGTTTACGGTACGTTGATTACGCTACCGATGATTAGACGAGTAGGATGATTGGACGAGTGCAGAGTGATGGTGATTGGATGCACCAAATGATTGGATGCAGTGCTGCGTGTCTATGAGGATAGCTAGGCAATGCAGACAAAGTAAGCTCCGATAAATCAATCACTTTCGAATCTCCCTTCTTCCCCTCAAGTGGTCAAGTGTCCTCGCTCCGGTCAAGCTCCGAGTGGTGACTCTCCCCCTCCCTTCTCTTCGTCCAAGATCCGTGACCTTTATCAGGTTATGAGCCCAAGCACCATGTCCTCTGCCCAAGACGTCTCCACCAAGGTCTCCATCGACAAGTTCAACGGCGACAACTACGCGACGTGGAACCGCTACATGCGTGGCGTGTTCCTGACCAAGTCGGTGTGGCATGTCGTGAACCGTGAAACGACTCCGACCTTCGCGGACCCAAGGGCCAAGGACGAATACGTCAAGGCGAGCAACATCGCGTTCGGCCTGATGCTGCTCCACATGGACGCGGACTACCATCACGTGGTTGACAACTGCGAGGAAGCGTGGGTGGCGTGGTCGCGCCTGAAGACGCTGTACGGAGGATCGCAGAAGGCTGGTCGCATCTACCTGAAGCGACAGCTCTTCAGCATGGAGATGACGGAAGGCGGCAACGTGTTGCATCATTGCAACGAGGTCCTCAACATCAGCGCCAAGCTCAGCAGCATCGGCGCCAAGATGGAGGACGAGGACGTGGCGATCTGCTTGTTGCGCAGTCTCCCCAAGAGCTACGAGAACGTCGTGCTGAACTTGGAGATGAGCACTGCGGAGCTGAAGACGCAAGACGTCGTGAAGGTGCTCACGAACGAGCATATCAAGCGGCAAGGCGAGAAGAAGACCGACTCGGTGAAGACTGAAGACGCGGCGAAGGCGTTCAGTGCCGAGAGAGAGTCTCGCCAGTGCAGTTACTGCGGAAAATTGGGGCACGTCATCGACAAGTGCTGGACCAAGCAGAAGGACGAGAACCGAGGTGGTCGACGCGGCGGCAATGGCCGTGGACGCGGGGCCAACAATGTCCAGTGGCGGAACGACGACTACGAATACGACTACGACCGGGTCGCGTTTGCGGTATCCCTGGAGTGCGGACTTTCGACGGGCAAGGGTATGTCCGGGATGTGGGCGGTCGACAGCGGCGCAACGCACCACATCTGCAACAACAAGGCCAAGTTCGCCACGCTGAATGAGCAAGACGAGGGCGAACTGTCGGTGGCTGACGGCAACAAAGCTGCCATCAAGGGTGTGGGGACCATCATCGAACGAGTGGTTCTGCCCAACGGCGACGAGCGCGACATCGAGATCAAGGACGCGCTGTACGTGCCGAACATGAACAAGAATCTGCTGTCGGTGCCGCAGATCAACAAGAGTGGCAAGTTTCAAGTGGTGTTCGACGGTGCGAGCATGCATGTTGCGCGCAAGAGCTCGAAGCAAGTGGTGGCGACGGCTGACCTCGTGGACGGACTCTACTGGCTGCGCACTCCACTGCGTTCTGCGAATGCGACGACGTCGGCGCGTAACGTGGATCTTCATGCGCGGATGGGTCATGCTCCGATCGACGTGCTGCGCAAGATGGTCAACAACGGCATGATCAAGGACGCCAAGGTACCCTTGAAGTCGAGTGGGCCAAGTATGTGTCGCGGGTGCCAGCAAGGGAAAATGGTCCAAAAGCCGTTCCCGACTAACCGCGACAAGCGCCGTTACGACACGTTCGAGCTTCTCCACTTCGACATCTGCGGCCCCATGGAGGAAGAATCGTTGGGTGGCAGCAAGTATCTGCTACTCATCACGGACGAAGCCAGCGGATGCATGAAGGGTTTCTGTCTACGCGCCAAGTCGGAGAGCGAAGAGTGCCTCAAGAGCTACATCGCCAAGGTGCAGACGCAGTTCGGCAAGCAGGTCAAGTTCGTGCGTCACGACGGAGCCCGCGAGTTTGCGACCAATTCGCTCAAGGCCTTTTACGAGGACCAAGGCATCGAGCAGCAGCCCACGGTTCGGTACGCGCACCAGACCAACGCCACGGCAGAACGCGCCAACCGAACCATCGTCACGATTGGTCGCAGCATGCTGCACCATGCCAAGTTGGACAAGTGTTTCTGGGGCGAAGCGGCGATGACTGCCATCTACGTCAAGAACCGGCTGCCGTCGCCCAAGATCGAAAACAAGACTCCGTTCGAGATCGTGTACAAGTCCAAGCCAAGCGTGAAGCACATGCGTGTGTTTGGGTGTCGGGCGTACGTCCTGACCCCAAGGGAGAAACGACTCAAGTGGGATCCCAAGGCTCGCGCTGGTCTGTTCATGGGCTACGAGGAAGTGTCGAAGGCGTATCGAGTTTATGACATCGAGGCGGGGAAGGTGGTGATTTCTCGCGATGTCACCTTCGACGAATCGAGTTTTGGTGGTGTCTCGGCGGGAAGTTCAAGCGATGACGACGAAGATGCTAGCCTGGACTTCGACTCCCTCGAGATCAACGATGCCGACAGTGCGGGCCCGATGGAGTTCAAGCAGGCGGGGAAACGCAAGGCCCGCTCAAGTGATGCCGGTGATATGTCAGCGAGCTCACGTTCTGTTCGCCATGGAGCTGGCTTGGAAGAAGCAAGTGCTCCTGACAACTCGTTTGGGCGTCGGGCGAAACGACGATCAAGTGTGCGAATGGAGCCTGATCTGGCTGAAGAAGAGGAGAAGGATGCTCATGACGACGAAGATGACGACTCGACTCCTCCCGCATTTTGGCGAGCAAGCGCCAACGCAGTGGAAGCCGGCGATTTGTCTGAGCCGACGACATTCCAAGATGCGGTGAACGGACCCGACCAAGTGCATTGGCGCAAGGCCGTCCGCGCAGAGCTCAAGTCGATGCGACTTCGTGGGGTGTTTCGAGCTGCCAAGTTGCCGAACGGACAACGCGCCATCGGGACCAAGTGGGTGTTCAAGATCAAGCGCAAAGCGGACGGATCCATCGAGAAGTACAAGGCGCGTCTCGTGGCCAAGGGGTTCAAACAGAAGTACGGCATCGACTACACCGAGACGTTCTCGCCCGTGGTCAAGTACGTGACGTTGCGCATGGTGATCGCGTTGGCCAAGTACTTCGACTGGCCGCTGGACCAACTGGACGTGGTGACGGCATTCCTGTACGGCGTGATGAAAGAAGTGGTGTACTGCGCAGTGCCAGAAGGGGTCGAGCTGGACGGTGACTTCGACTGCCTGGAGCTGGTGAAGGCGATCTACGGTCTCAAGCAAGCTTCGCGCGTGTGGAACGAGACCTTCGACGAGTACGTGTGCTCCATCGGCTTCCAAGTCTCGGCCTACGACCCGTGTCTCTACATGAAGATTGTGGACGGTCACTGCGTGCTGTTGCTGGTGTACGTGGACGATGTGTTGGTGACCGGGAGTTCGGCCGATCTGATCGCGCGCACCAAGAGCGACCTCAAGACGCGGTTCGAGATGACTGACAGCGGTGATAAAGGTCACGGATCTTGGACGAAGAGAAGGGAGGGGGAGAGTCACCACTCGGAGCTTGACCGGAGCGAGGACACTTGACCACTTGAGGGGAAGAAGGGAGATTCGAAAGTGATTGATTTATCGGAGCTTACTTTGTCTGCATTGCCTAGCTATCCTCATAGACACGCAGCACTGCATCCAATCATTTGGTGCATCCAATCACCATCACTCTGCACTCGTCCAATCATCCTACTCGTCTAATCATCGGTAGCGTAATCAACGTACCGTAAACATCGTGTGATCGGATTGGACAGGTTCACCGTAACCTGGTACAGGCATAACCGGTTACCCTCAATACGCCCCCTCAATGCGAACACGCGTGGATTCCGAGAGCCGCCGTGAGGTCCTTGTGACGTGGTCCCAGGAGCGTCTTGGTCATGATGTCCGCCAGCATTGTCGCAGTCTCGCAGTACTCGAGCTTCACTTCACCACGCTTGACCTCATCTCGGATGTGATGGTACTTGATGTCGATGTGCTTGGCGCGGCCATGGTTCACAGGGTTCTTGGTCATCTTGATGCACGACTGGTTGTCCTCGAGAATCTTGAGCTCGGGTCCCGCCTCGCTTGCCGCCTCCATGATCTCGCACAACAGGCGGTGCACCCACTTGCCTTCTTGAATGGCCAGGCTGAGTGCAATGTACTCCGCCTCGCTCGTAGACAGCGACACACTTGACTGCTTCTTGCTTCCCCAGCTCACCGGCGCGCCCATCAGCATGAACGCGTATCCCGAAGTCGACTTGCGATCGGAGTGGTCACCAGCCCAGTCTGCGTCGGAGTACCCGCGGAAGTCGATCTTGTCACCCGGCTGGAAGCAGATCCCATGTGACTTGGTTCCCTGCAGATAGCGCAGGATGCGCTTCACCGCAGTCCAGTGCTCGACTTGGGGGTTCTCCATGAAGCGCGACACATAGCCCACGGCGAAAGCAATGTCCGGTCGGGTCGCGGTCATCAAGTGCATGAGCGTGTTGTCAAGAAGGCGCCTCGACCAGCTGCGGTGTACCAGTAAGGTACCAGTGCGACCTTCACTCAGTGGTGCCGCCATCATTCGTGTGATGATGGGACGAGGATTACGGGACGCTGATGATGGGACGCTGATGATGGGACGCGTGGGTACAAGATTGTGGGTACAGGATGGGCATCGACGTGGCACTCGCTGATTGGCTGAAGGACCTTCTATCCAGTTAGGAATCCAGTGAAGTGTATCCAGCAGGGATATCCAGTAGGCTTAGAGGCAGCAAGTAGCTTGTGAACTAAGGCCCTAAATCAATCACTTTGCATTCTGACATCTAGTGCTCAAACGACCTTCCTTTTGGTTATGAGCCCAAGCCCCGCATTCTCTGCCCAAGCCCCGCATTCTCTGCCCAAGACTCCGACTACGCCTTCGCCATGGACGCCGCGCCGACCACGACCGCCCGCATCAACAAGTTCGACGGAACCAACTTCCACACGTGGAAGTTCAAGATGCAGATGGTGCTCGAGGAGCGCGATCTGTGGGAGGTGACAAGTGGAGAGATCAAGCTGGAGCACTGCGCGACCACGTTGGACCAGACGGCCTTCAAGAGGAAGTCTCGCAAGGCGCTGGCGATCATCTGTCTCGCGATGGAGGATTCGCAGTTGCCACTGGTCCGGTCGGCCAAGGATGCCCACGATGCATGGTCAAGGCTGGAAGGACACTTCGAGAAGAAGAGCTTGGCCAACAAGCTCTTCCTTCGTCGACGTTTCTTCACGACCATGATGGACGAAGGTGATGATGTGCTGGAGCACATCAACAAGCTCAAGACGCTGGCGGAGCAGCTCGACGCGGTGGGCGCTCCGGTCAGCGAGGACGACTTGGTCATCACGCTTCTGGGCAGTCTCAGCGAGTCGTACCAGTTCCTCATCACGGCGTTGGAGTCGAGGGTCGACTCGCTGACGTGGGAACTCGTGACGTCTCGGCTGCTGCACGAGGACATGAAGCGCAAGGAGCAAGGTGGCGGTGCGGACGGCACCGCGCACGGTCAAGCGTTCATGACGAGAGACAATAAGCGCAAGGGACGACCGGTGAAGAAGGCCGGTGCGTGCCACAACTGCGGCAAACAAGGACATTGGATTGCCGAGTGTCCCTCGCGAGTCCAAGACAACTACGACCGGCAGCGGTCGCAGCGTGCGAACGTCGCGCAGGACGAAGAAGATTCTGGCGACTACCTCTTCTCGGTTGGTGACGGGGTCGCCAAGTCGAGTGAAGTGTGGTTGGTCGACTCGGGTGCGACGCAGCACATGACGTACTCGAAAGAGTACATGAAGAACTACAAGAAGATGGCTCCGGTGGACGTGCACCTCGCGGACGACGGTGTGGTTCAAGCGGTGGGGACGGGCGACATTGTCATGTCCATGAAGACCCCACGCGGAATGAAGAAGGGTGTGCTCACCGGTGTGTGGCACATTCCCAAGTTGTCGCGCAACCTATTCTCGGTCGGGCGCTTCACCAAGGACGTTGGTCCCGTGACGTTCGAGAGCAACGGGTGCTTCGCGGAGACGAAGAGCATCAAGTGGCAGCTCGGTGCGCGTATGGGCAAGGGTCTGTTCAAGCTCTGCATGGCTCCGATCATGCCTGACGAGGCCAATGTGTCGAGTCCGAAGGATCGCAAAGGGGACACCACGTCGTACCTCTGGCACCTTCGACTCGGTCACATCGGCCATGGCGGTCTAGACGCCATCGTCAAGAAGGGCTACGGCACCGGCATCGACATGACGTCGGTGAAGCAGTGGGAGTTGTGTGATGGGTGTGCACTCGGCAAACAAACGCGAGTGAGCTACATGGCCAAGTCACCAAACCGTGCCAAGAAGCTGTTGGAAGTCATCCACAGTGATGTCTGTGGACCCATGCAGACACCCACATTCAGTGGCAAGAAGTACTTCGTCACGTTCATCGACGAGTACTCGCACTTTTGTGTGGTGTACTTGCTGCGGAACAAGTCGGAGGTGGCTGCCAAGTTCGCCGATTTCGTCGCGTTCGCCGAGACCCAGACCGGCAAGCGCGTGAAGACGCTCCGCAGCGACAACGGCGGAGAGTACACTTCGCGCGAAATGGCCAAGTTCTGTGCGGAGCGTGGGGTCGTGCAGAAGTTCACTCCGCCGTACACGCCTCAGCTGAACGGAGTGGCCGAGCGGATGAACCGGACGTTGGTGGAGTGTGCGCGCTGCATGTTGGAACATGCCGGACTGTCGAAGGGTTACTGGGGAGAAGCGGTGGTGACAGCCACGTTCCTCCGGAATCGCTGTCCGACGCGCGCCATCAGCCACGACAAGTCGCCGTACCAAGTCTGGACCGGCAAGAAACCGCTCTTGGCGAACCTCAAGGTGTTCGGTTGCCACGCGTTCGTGCATGTGCCGAAGGAGAAGCGGTCCAAGTTCGACGCTCGGTCGGTGCGTTGCAGGTTTCTGGGCTACTCGGAGCACGAGAAAGCATATCGGTTCGAAGAGATCAAGAGTGGTCGCGTGCTGGTGAGCCGCGACGCACAGTTCATGGAAGACGTCTTCGACGGTGGGAGACGCGAGTGCGGTCAAGAAGACATGGTCGTGGAACTTCGGGATGAAGATGCCACGGACCAAGAAGCATCGTCCGGTCCGGACGAAGACGAAAATGAAGAAGAGGCTGCGCGGGATGAAGACTTTGAGCCTGGCAGCAAGCGACACCCGCGGACGCAGTCGTTGGAGGAAGCGGTGGAGATCCCAAGACCCAAGCGGTTTGCGACGCACCAGACTCTCGAGGAGATGTCGGCGGTCGCAAGAGAAGAAGAAGGCTTCGAGGCGGCCTACGTCGTGGATTCAGTGGGAGAAATGCCGACCACGTTCAAGTCGGCAATGGAATCCAGCAACGCAGCCAAGTGGAAGGAAGCGTGCGACTCGGAGCATGAGTCGCTGCGCAAGAACGACACGTGGGAAGTGGTGCCACTGCCGAAGGGACGCAAGGCGATCGGCTGCAGATGGGTGTTTCGCGTGAAGGAGAACCAGGCTGGAGAGGTCGAGCGGTTCAAGGCGCGTCTGGTGGCAAAGGGGTTTTCGCAGAAGTACGGCGTCGACTACGACGAGACGTTCGCGCCAGTGGCCAAGTTCACGTCGATCCGGGCCGTGCTGAGTTTGGCTGCCAAGTACGATCTCAAGCTGCACCAGATGGACGTGAAGACCGCATTCCTGAACGGCGTCCTGGATGAAGATATCTACATGGCGCAGCCAGACGGATACGAAGACGAAGGCCACCCCGACTACGTGTGCAAGCTCAAGCGGTCACTCTACGGACTCAAGCAGTCGCCGCGCATGTGGAACCAAACCATCGACGAGTTCATGCTGAAGATGGGGTTCAAGAAGTGCGAGTCGGATCACTGCGTCTACATCAAGAGGAACGACCAAGACATGATCTTCGTGGTGCTGTACGTCGATGATCTCATCCTCGCAAGCAGCAACGACAAGCTGCTGGAATCGACCAAGAAGGCACTCAGCAAGCGGTTCGAGATGACGGACCTCGGCGAGCTCGAGTACTTCCTCGGCATGGAGATCAAGAGCGACGTGGACTCCGGCAAGGTGACGGTGCGGCAGACCAAGTTCCTCAAGAGTATCCTGACCAAGTTCGGCATGCAAGACAGCAAGCCTGTGAAGACACCTCAAGACCCGGGACTCAAGTTGACCAAGAGCATGTGCGAAGGTGGCTGCAAGCATGAAGACACGATGAAGAACGTGCCGTATCGGAGTGCCGTCGGCGGACTGATGTACCTGATGGTGGCGACGCGTCCGGACCTGGCTGCTGCAGTGGGCTCCCTCAGTCAGTTCTGTGCTGACCCGTGTCCGACGCATTGGCAAGCTCTCAAGCGTGTGTTTCGGTACCTCCAAGCGACGCCTACGCACGGACTCGAGTTCTCAAGAGACGGTGGTGACGGCGCGTTATGCGGGTATTCGGATGCGGACTGGGCCGGCGACATCGAGTCAAGAAGAAGTACAAGCGGCTACGCGTTCATGATGAACGGCGGGTGCATCAGCTGGAGGAGCAAGAAACAGCGGACGGTGGCGCTGTCATCGACGGAGGCAGAGTACATGGCTCTATCGGAAGCGACGCAGGAGGCAGTGTGGCTCAAGGTGTTCATGTGCGAGCTCGGCGAGATGGCAAGCGATGAAGCGATCAAGATCTACGAAGACAACCAAGGCTCCATCGCGTTGGCCAAGAACCCCGAGTTCCACAAGCGCACCAAGCACATCGACATTCGCTACCACTTCGTGCGCGAGAAGGTGGAAGACGGTCAAGTGGTGTTGGAGTACTGCTCGACGAAGGACATGCTGGCGGACTTGATGACCAAGCCCATCACTGCTGTGCAGTTTGAAGTTCTTCGGAGCAAGCTCGGAGTCCAAGGCCCCGGCGTCGAGTCGAGTGGGGGTGTTGTCAAGAAGGCGCCTCGACCAGCTGCGGTGTACCAGTAAGGTACCAGTGCGACCTTCACTCAGTGGTGCCGCCATCATTCGTGTGATGATGGGACGAGGATTACGGGACGCTGATGATGGGACGCTGATGATGGGACGCGTGGGTACAAGATTGTGGGTACAGGATGGGCATCGACGTGGCACTCGCTGATTGGCTGAAGGACCTTCTATCCAGTTAGGAATCCAGTGAAGTGTATCCAGCAGGGATATCCAGTAGGCTTCGAGGCAGCAAGTAGCTTGTGAACTAAGGCCCTAAATCAATCACTTTGCATTCTGACATCTAGTGCTCAAACGACCTTCCTTTTGAGCGCACCCACAGCTTCGCGGAACGGGGCGTTCACCTTGGTCGGCGCGTCGCTTGGAACCAGTCGAGAGCTCAAATCCGCCGGACTCACCACAGCCTTGCACTCCTCCATGCCGAAACGCTTGAGAATGTCGTCCACGTAGCGTCGCTGGCACATCGTCACGCTGCCGTCAGCGTTGTCCACCAACTCGATGCCCAGCACAAACGCGCACTTGCCGCTGTCAGTCATCTCGAACCGCGTCTTGAGGTCGCTCTTGGTGCGCGCGATCAGATCGGCCGAACTCCCGGTCACCAACACATCGTCCACGTACACCAGCAACAGCACGCAGTGACCGTCCACAATCTTCATGTAGAGACACGGGTCGTAGGCCGAGACTTGGAAGCCGATGGAGCACACGTACTCGTCGAAGGTCTCGTTCCACACGCGCGAAGCTTGCTTGAGACCGTAGATCGCCTTCACCAGCTCCAGGCAGTCGAAATCACCGTCCAGCTCGACCCCTTCTGGCACTGCGCAGTACACCACTTCTTTCATCACGCCGTACAGGAATGCCGTCACCACGTCCAGTTGGTCCAGCGGCCAGTCGAAGTACTTGGCCAACGCGATCACCATGCGCAACGTCACGTACTTGACCACGGGCGAGAACGTCTCGGTGTAGTCGATGCCGTACTTCTGTTTGAACCCCTTGGCCACGAGACGCGCCTTGTACTTCTCGATGGATCCGTCCGCTTTGCGCTTGATCTTGAACACCCACTTGGTCCCGATGGCGCGTTGTCCGTTCGGCAACTTGGCAGCTCGAAACACCCCACGAAGTCGCATCGACTTGAGCTCTGCGCGGACGGCCTTGCGCCAATGCACTTGGTCGGGTCCGTTCACCGCATCTTGGAATGTCGTCGGCTCAGACAAATCGCCGGCTTCCACTGCGTTGGCGCTTGCTCGCCAAAATGCGGGAGGAGTCGAGTCGTCATCTTCGTCGTCATGAGCATCCTTCTCCTCTTCTTCAGCCAGATCAGGCTCCATTCGCACACTTGATCGTCGTTTCGCCCGACGCCCAAACGAGTTGTCAGGAGCACTTGCTTCTTCCAAGCCAGCTCCATGGCGAACAGAACGTGAGCTCGCTGACATATCACCGGCATCACTTGAGCGGGCCTTGCGTTTCCCCGCCTGCTTGAACTCCATCGGGCCCGCACTGTCGGCATCGTTGATCTCGAGGGAGTCGAAGTCCAGGCTAGCATCTTCGTCGTCATCGCTTGAACTTCCCGCCGAGACACCACCAAAACTCGATTCGTCGAAGGTGACATCGCGAGAAATCACCACCTTCCCCGCCTCGATGTCATAAACTCGATACGCCTTCGACACTTCCTCGTAGCCCATGAACAGACCAGCGCGAGCCTTGGGATCCCACTTGAGTCGTTTCTCCCTTGGGGTCAGGACGTACGCCCGACACCCAAACACACGCATGTGCTTCACGCTTGGCTTGGACTTGTACACGATCTCGAACGGAGTCTTGTTTTCGATCTTGGGCGACGGCAGCCGGTTCTTGACGTAGATGGCAGTCATCGCCGCTTCGCCCCAGAAACACTTGTCCAACTTGGCATGGTGCAGCATGCTGCGACCAATCGTGACGATGGTTCGGTTGGCGCGTTCTGCCGTGGCGTTGGTCTGGTGCGCGTACCGAACCGTGGGCTGCTGCTCGATGCCTTGGTCCTCGTAAAAGGCCTTGAGCGAATTGGTCGCAAACTCGCGGGCTCCGTCGTGACGCACGAACTTGACCTGCTTGCCGAACTGCGTCTGCACCTTGGCGATGTAGCTCTTGAGGCACTCTTCGCTCTCCGACTTGGCGCGTAGACAGAAACCCTTCATGCATCCGCTGGCTTCGTCCGTGATGAGTAGCAGATACTTGCTGCCACCCAACGATTCTTCCTCCATGGGGCCGCAGATGTCGAAGTGGAGAAGCTCGAACGTGTCGTAACGGCGCTTGTCGCGGTTAGTCGGGAACGGCTTTTGGACCATTTTCCCTTGCTGGCACCCGCGACACATACTTGGCCCACTCGACTTCAAGGGTACCTTGGCGTCCTTGATCATGCCGTTGTTGACCATCTTGCGCAGCACGTCGATCGGAGCATGACCCATCCGCGCATGAAGATCCACGTTACGCGCCGACGTCGTCGCATTCGCAGAACGCAGTGGAGTGCGCAGCCAGTAGAGTCCGTCCACGAGGTCAGCCGTCGCCACCACTTGCTTCGAGCTCTTGCGCGCAACATGCATGCTCGCACCGTCGAACACCACTTGAAACTTGCCACTCTTGTTGATCTGCGGCACCGACAGCAGATTCTTGTTCATGTTCGGCACGTACAGCGCGTCCTTGATCTCGATGTCGCGCTCGTCGCCGTTGGGCAGAACCACTCGTTCGATGATGGTCCCCACACCCTTGATGGCAGCTTTGTTGCCGTCAGCCACCGACAGTTCGCCCTCGTCTTGCTCATTCAGCGTGGCGAACTTGGCCTTGTTGTTGCAGATGTGGTGCGTTGCGCCGCTGTCGACCGCCCACATCCCGGACATACCCTTGCCCGTCGAAAGTCCGCACTCCAGGGATACCGCAAACGCGACCCGGTCGTAGTCGTATTCGTAGTCGTCGTTCCGCCACTGGACATTGTTGGCCCCGCGTCCACGGCCATTGCCGCCGCGTCGACCACCTCGGTTCTCGTCCTTCTGCTTGGTCCAGCACTTGTCGATGACGTGCCCCAATTTTCCGCAGTAACTGCACTGGCGAGACTCTCTCTCGGCACTGAACGCCTTCGCCGCGTCTTCAGTCTTCACCGAGTCGGTCTTCTTCTCGCCTTGCCGCTTGATATGCTCGTTCGTGAGCACCTTCACGACGTCTTGCGTCTTCAGCTCCGCAGTGCTCATCTCCAAGTTCAGCACGACGTTCTCGTAGCTCTTGGGGAGACTGCGCAACAAGCAGATCGCCACGTCCTCGTCCTCCATCTTGGCGCCGATGCTGCTGAGCTTGGCGCTGATGTTGAGGACCTCGTTGCAATGATGCAACACGTTGCCGCCTTCCGTCATCTCCATGCTGAAGAGCTGTCGCTTCAGGTAGATGCGACCAGCCTTCTGCGATCCTCCGTACAGCGTCTTCAGGCGCGACCACGCCACCCACGCTTCCTCGCAGTTGTCAACCACGTGATGGTAGTCCGCGTCCATGTGGAGCAGCATCAGGCCGAACGCGATGTTGCTCGCCTTGACGTATTCGTCCTTGGCCCTTGGGTCCGCGAAGGTCGGAGTCGTTTCACGGTTCACGACATGCCACACCGACTTGGTCAGGAACACGCCACGCATGTAGCGGTTCCACGTCGCGTAGTTGTCGCCGTTGAACTTGTCGATGGAGACCTTGGTGGAGACGTCTTGGGCAGAGGACATGGTGCTTGGGCTCATAACCTGATAAAGGTCACGGATCTTGGACGAAGAGAAGGGAGGGGGAGAGTCACCACTCGGAGCTTGACCGGAGCGAGGACACTTGACCACTTGAGGGGAAGAAGGGAGATTCGAAAGTGATTGATTTATCGGAGCTTACTTTGTCTGCATTGCCTAGCTATCCTCATAGACACGCAGCACTGCATCCAATCATTTGGTGCATCCAATCACCATCACTCTGCACTCGTCCAATCATCCTACTCGTCTAATCATCGGTAGCGTAATCAACGTACCGTAAACATCGTGTGATCGGATTGGACAGGTTCACCGTAACCTGGTACAGGCATAACCGGTTACCCTCAATAAGCGGCAAGTGCGCGTTTGTGCTGGGCATCGAGTTGGTGGACAACGCTGACGGCAGCGTGACGATGTGCCAGCGACGCTACGTGGACGACATTCTCAAGCGTTTCGGCATGGAGGAGTGCAAGGCTGTGGTGAGTCCGGCGGATTTGAGCTCTCGACTGGTTCCAAGCGACGCGCCGACCAAGGTGAACGCCCCGTTCCGCGAAGCTGTGGGTGCGCTCATGCACTTGATGACCGCGACCCGACCGGACATTGCTTTCGCCGTGGGCTATGTGTCGCGCTTCATGGAGAACCCCCAAGTCGAGCACTGGACTGCGGTGAAGCGCATCCTGCGCTATCTGCAGGGAACCAAGTCACATGGGATCTGCTTCCAGCCGGGTGACAAGATCGACTTCCGCGGGTACTCCGACGCAGACTGGGCTGGTGACCACTCCGATCGCAAGTCGACTTCGGGATACGCGTTCATGCTGATGGGCGCGCCGGTGAGCTGGGGAAGCAAGAAGCAGTCAAGTGTGTCGCTGTCTACGAGCGAGGCGGAGTACATTGCACTCAGCCTGGCCATTCAAGAAGGCAAGTGGGTGCACCGCCTGTTGTGCGAGATCATGGAGGCGGCAAGCTGTTGTCAAGAAGTCGCCTCGACCAGCTGCGGTGTACCAGTAAGGTACCGGTGCGACCTTCACTCAGTGGTGCCGCCATCATTCGTGTGATGATGGGACGAGGATTACGGGACGCTGATGATGGGACGCGTGGGTACAAGATTGTGGGTACAGGATGGGCATCGACGTGGCACTCGCTGATTGGCTGAAGGACCTTCTATCCAGTTAGGAATCCAGTGGAGTGTATCCAGCAGGGATATCCAGTAGGCTTCGAGGCAGCAAGTAGCTTGTGAACTAAGGCCCTAAATCAATCACTTTGCATTCTGACATCTAGTGCTCAAACGACCTTCCTTTTGGTTATGAGCCCAAGCCCCGCATTCTCTGCCCAAGACTCCGACTACGTCTTCGCCATGGACGCCGCGCCGACCACGACCGCCCGCATCAACAAGTTCGACGGAACCAACTTCCACACGTGGAAGTTCAAGATGCAGATGGTGCTCGAGGAGCGCGATCTGTGGGAGGTGACAAGTGGAGAGATCAAGCTGGAGCACTGCGCGACCACGGCGGACCAGACGGCCTTCAAGAGGAAGTCTCGCAAGGCGCTGGCGATCATCTGTCTCGCGATGGAGGATTCGCAGTTGCCGCTGGTCCGGTCGGCCAAGGATGCCCACGATGCATGGTCAAGGCTGGAAGGACACTTCGAGAAGAAGAGTTTGGCCAACAAGCTCTTCCTTCGTCGACGTTTCTTCACGACCATGATGGACGAAGGTGATGATGTGCTGGAGCACATCAACAAGCTCAAGACGCTGGCGGAGCAGCTCGACGCGGTGGGCGCTCCGGTCAGCGAGGACGACTTGGTCATCACGCTTCTGGGCAGTCTCAGCGAGTCGTACCAGTTCCTCATCACGGCGTTGGAGTCGAGGGTCGACTCGCTGACGTGGGAACTCGTGACGTCTCGGCTGCTGCACGAGGACATGAAGCGCAAGGAGCAAGGTGGCGGTGCGGACGGCACCGCGCACGGTCAAGCGTTCATGACGAGAGACAATAAGCGCAAGGGACGACCGGTGAAGAAGGCCGGTGCGTGCCACAACTGCGGCAAACAAGGACATTGGATTGCCGAGTGTCCCTCGCGAGTCCAAGACAACTACGACCGGCAGCGGTCGCAGCGTGCGAACGTCGCGCAGGACGAAGAAGATTCTGGCGACTACCTCTTCTCGGTTGGTGACGGGGTCGCCAAGTCGAGTGAAGTGTGGTTGGTCGACTCGGGTGCGACGCAGCACATGACGTACTCGAAAGAGTACATGAAGAACTACAAGAAGATGGCTCCGGTGGACGTGCACCTCGCGGACGACGGTGTGGTTCAAGCGGTGGGGACGGGCGACATTGTCATGTCCATGAAGACCCCACGCGGAATGAAGAAGGGTGTGCTCACCGGTGTGTGGCACATTCCCAACTTGTCGCGCAACCTATTCTCGGTCGGGCGCTTCACCAAGGACGTTGGTCCCGTGACGTTCGAGAGCAACGGGTGCTTCGCGGAGACGAAGAGCATCAAGTGGCAGCTCGGTGCGCGTATGGGCAAGGGTCTGTTCAAGCTCTGCATGGCTCCGATCATGCCTGACGAGGCCAATGTGTCGAGTCCGAAGGATCGCAAAGGGGACACCACGTCGTACCTCTGGCACCTTCGACTCGGTCACATCGGCCATGGCGGTCTAGACGCCATCGTCAAGAAGGGCTATGGCACCGGCATCGACATGACGTCGGTGAAGCAGTGGGAGTTGTGTGATGGGTGTGCACTCGGCAAACAAACGCGAGTGAGCTACATGGCCAAGTCACCAAACCGTGCCAAGAAGCTGTTGGAAGTGGTTCACAGTGATGTCTGTGGACCCATGCAGACACCCACATTCAGTGGCAAGAAGTACTTCGTCACGTTCATCGACGAGTACTCGCACTTTTGTGTGGTGTACTTGCTGAGGAACAAGTCGGAGGTAGCTGCCAAGTTCGCTGAGTTCGTTGCGTTGGCTGAAACGCAGACCGGCAAGCGCGTGAAGACGCTCCGCAGCGACAACGGCGGAGAGTACACTTCGCGCGAAATGGCCAAGTTCTGTGCGGAGCGTGGGGTCGTGCAGAAGTTCACGCCGCCGTACACGCCACAGCTGAACGGAGTGGCCGAGCGGATGAACCGGACGTTGGTGGAGTGTGCGCGCTGCATGTTGGAACATGCCGGGTTGTCGAAGGGTTACTGGGGTGAAGCGGTGGTGACGGCCACGTTCCTCCGGAATCGCTGTCCGACACGCGCCATCAGCCACGACAAGTCCCCGCACCAAGTCTGGACCGGCAAGAAACCGCTCTTGGCGAACCTCAAGGTGTTCGGTTGCCACGCGTTCGTGCATGTGCCGAAGGAGAAGCGGTCCAAGTTCGACGCTCGGTCGGTGCGTTGCAGGTTTCTGGGCTACTCGGAGCACGAGAAAGCATATCGGTTCGAAGAGATCAAGAGTGGTCGCGTGCTGGTGAGCCGCGACGCACAGTTCATGGAAGACGTCTTCGACGGTGGGAGACGCGAGTGCGGTCAAGAAGACATGGTCGTGGAACTTCGGGATGAAGATGCCACGGACCAAGAAGCATCGTCCGGTCCGGACGAAGACGAAGACGAAAATGAAGAAGAGGCTGCGCGGGATGAAGACTTTGAGCCTGGCAGCAAGCGACACCCGCGGACGCAGTCGTTGGAGGAAGCGGTGGAGATCCCAAGACCCAAGCGGTTCGCGACGCACCAGACTCTCGAGGAGATGTCGGCGGTCGCAAGAGAAGAAGAAGGCTTCGAGGCGGCCTACGTCGTGGATTCAGTGGGAGAAATGCCGACCACGTTCAAGTCGGCAATGGAATCCAGCAACGCAGCCAAGTGGAAGGAAGCGTGCGACTCGGAGCATGAGTCGCTGCGCAAGAACGACACGTGGGACGTGGTGCCACTGCCGAAGGGACGCAAGGCGATCGGCTGCAGATGGGTGTTTCGCGTGAAGGAAAACCAAGCCGGAGAGGTCGAGCGGTTCAAGGCGCGACTGGTGGCAAAGGGTTTTTCGCAGAAGTACGGCGTCGACTACGACGAGACGTTCGCGCCAGTGGCCAAGTTCACGTCGATCCGAGCCGTGCTGAGCATGGCTGCCAAGTACAATCTCACGGTACACCAGATGGATGTCAAGACGGCGTTCCTCAACGGCGTCCTGGATGAAGATATCTACATGGCGCAGCCAGACGGATACGAAGACAACCAAGGCTCCATCGCGTTGGCCAAGAACCCCGAGTTCCACAAGCGCACCAAGCACATCGACATTCGCTACCACTTCGTGCGCGAGAAGGTGGAAGACGGTCAAGTGGTGTTGGAGTACTGCTCGACGAAGGACATGCTGGCTGATCTCATGACGAAGCCAATCCCTGCGACGCAGTTTGGCGTGCTCCGGAGCAAGCTTGGTATCGAAGGACCCAAGGCTGCCGAGTCGAGTGGGGGTGTTGTCAAGAAGTCGCCTCGACCAGCTGCGGTGTACCAGTAAGGTACCGGTGCGACCTTCACTCAGTGGTGCCGCCATCATTCGTGTGATGATGGGACGAGGATTACGGGACGCTGATGATGGGACGCGTGGGTACAAGATTGTGGGTACAGGATGGGCATCGACGTGGCACTCGCTGATTGGCTGAAGGACCTTCTATCCAGTTAGGAATCCAGTGGAGTGTATCCAGCAGGAATATCCAGTAGGCTTCGAGGCAGCAAGTAGCTTGCGAACTAAGGCCCTAAATCAATCACTTTGCATTCTGACATCTAGTGCTCAAACGACCTTCCTTTTGACCCGAGCTCAAGATTCTCGAGGACAACCAGTCGTGCATCAAGATGACCAAGAACCCTGTGAACCATGGCCGCGCCAAGCACATCGACATCAAGTACCATCACATCCGAGATGAGGTCAAGCGTGGTGAAGTGAAGCTCGAGTACTGCGAGACTGCGACAATGCTGGCGGACATCATGACCAAGACGCTCCTGGGACCACGTCACAAGGACCTCACGGCGGCTCTCGGAATCCACGCGTGTTCGCATTGAGGGGGCGTATTGAGGGTAACCGGTTATGCCTGTACCAGGTTACGGTGAACCTGTCCAATCCGATCACACGATGTTTACGGTACGTTGATTACGCTACCGATGATTAGACGAGTAGGATGATTGGACGAGTGCAGAGTGATGGTGATTGGATGCACCAAATGATTGGATGCAGTGCTGCGTGTCTATGAGGATAGCTAGGCAATGCAGACAAAGTAAGCTCCGATAAATCAATCACTTTCGAATCTCCCTTCTTCCCCTCAAGTGGTCAAGTGTCCTCGCTCCGGTCAAGCTCCGAGTGGTGACTCTCCCCCTCCCTTCTCTTCGTCCAAGATCCGTGACCTTTATCACGACTCTGGCGACTTCCTCTTCTCGGTTGGTGGTGGGAGCAACACCACCAAGTCGAATGAGGTGTGGCTGGTCGACTCGGGTGCGACGCAGCACATGACCAGTTCCAAGAAGTTCATGCGGAACTACAAGAAGATCTCGCCGGTGGGCGTGCATCTCGCGGACGACGGTGTGGTGCAAGCGATCGGGAGAGGCGACATCGTGATGAAGATGCAGACCCCGCGCGGCGTCAAGAAGGGTGTGCTCACGAATGTGTGGCACATCCCCAAGTTGTCGCGCAACCTGTTCTCCGTCGGCAGATTCACCAAGGACGTCGGGCCTGTGACGTTCGAGAGCGACGGGTGCTTCACGGAGACGAAGGGTGTCAAGTGGAAGCTCGGCGCTCGCGAAGGCAAAGGACTGTTCAAGCTGAGCATGACACCGGTGATGCCTGACGAGGCCAATGCGGCAAGCTCGAAGGATCGCAAAGGGGACACCACGTCGTACCTCTGGCACCTTCGACTTGGTCACATTGGCCATGGCGGTCTAGACGCCATCGTCAAGAAGGGCTACGGCTCTGGCATCGACATGACGTCGGTGAAGCAGTGGGAGCTGTGCGACGGATGCTCACTCGGCAAGCAAACGCGAGTGAGCTACATGGCCAAGTCTCCAAACCGTGCGAAGCAAGTGCTGGAAGTGGTTCACAGCGATGTGTGCGGCCCCATGCAGACACCCACATTCAGTGGCAAGCGCTACTTCGTCACGTTCATCGACGACAAGTCGCACTTTTGTGTGGTGTACTTGCTGCGGAACAAGTCGGAGGTGGCTGCCAAGTTCGCGGAGTTCGTTGCGTTGGCTGAAACGCAGACCGGCAAGCGTGTGAAAACGCTCCGGAGCGACAACGGTGGCGAGTACACTTCGCGTGAGATGGCCAAGTTCTGTGCGGACCGTGGGATCGTGCAGAAGTTCACGCCGCCATACACGCCACAGCTGAATGGAGTGGCGGAACGGATGAACCGGACGTTGGTGGAGTGTGCGCGCTGCATGTTGGAGCATGCCGGGTTGTCGAAGAGTTACTGGGGTGAAGCGGTGGTGACAGCCACGTTCCTCCGGAACCGGTGTCCGACGCGCGCCATCAGCCACGACAAGTCGCCGCACCAAGTTTGGACGGGAAAGAAGCCACTACTGGCGAACCTCAAGGTGTTTGATAACGGGTATGGATCTTGATACACGAAGCTTGGACGAAGCGGAGGGAGTAGGCACTCTGGGTAGACCGGAGCGAAGACACTTGACCACTTGAGGGGAAGAAGGGAGATTCGAAAGTGATTGATTTATCGGAGCTTACTTTGTCTGCACTACCTAGCTATCCTCATAGACACGCAGCACTGCATCCAATCATTTGGTGCATCCAATCACCATCACTCTGCACTCGTCCAATCATCCTACTCGTCTAATCATCGGTAGCGTAATCAACGTACCGTAAACATCGTGTGATCGGATTGGACAGGTTCACCGTAACCTGGTACAGGCATAACCGGTTACCCTCAATACGCCCCCTCAATGCGAACACGCGTGGATTCCGAGAGCCGCCGTGAGGTCCTTGTGGCGTGGTCCCGGGAGCGTCTTGGTCATGATGTCCGCCAGCATCATCGAAGTCTCGCAGTACTCGAGCTTCACTTCACCGCGCTTGACCTCATCTCGGATGTGATGGTACTTGATGTCGATGTGCTTGGCGCGGCCATGGTTCACAGGGTTCTTGGTCATCTTGATGCACGACTGGTTGTCCTCGAGAATCTTGAGCTCGGGTCAAAAGGAAGGTCGTTTGAGCACTAGATGTCAGAATGCAAAGTGATTGATTTAGGGCCTTAGTTCGCAAGCTACTTGCTGCCTCGAAGCCTACTGGATATTCCTGCTGGATACACTCTACTGGATTCCTAACTGGATAGAAGGTCCTTCAGCCAATCAGCGAGTGCCACGTCGATGCCCATCCTGTACCCACAATCTTGTACCCACGCGTCCCATCATCAGCGTCCCATCATCAGCGTCCCGTAATCCTCGTCCCATCATCACACGAATGATGGCGGCACCACTGAGTGAAGGTCGCACTGGTACCTTACTGGTACACCGCAGCTGGTCGAGGCGACTTCTTGACAACACCCCCACTCGACTCGGCAGCCTTGGGTCCTTCGATACCAAGCTTGCTCCGGAGCACGCCGAACTGCGTCGCAGGGATTGGCTTCGTCATGAGATCAGCCAGCATGTCCTTCGTCGAGCAGTACTCCAACACCACTTGACCGTCTTCCACCTTCTCGCGCACGAAGTGGTAGCGAATGTCGATGTGCTTGGTGCGCTTGTGGAACTCGGGGTTCTTGGCCAACGCGATGGAGCCTTGGTTGTCCTCGTAGATCTTGACCGCTTCATTGATTGCCATCTCGCCGAGCTCGCACATGAACACCTTGAGCCACACCGCTTCTTGTGTTGCCTCCGACAGCGCCATGTACTCCGCCTCTGTAGATGACAGCGCCACCGTCCGCTGCTTCTTGCTTCTCCAGCTGATGCACCCGCCGTTCATCATGAACGCGTAGCCGCTTGTACTCCTTCTTGACTCGGTGTCTCCGGCCCAGTCCGCATCCGAATAGCCTTCAAGCCCGCCATCGCAGTTCGCTTGAAACTCGATGCCATGCGTCTTCGTGCCTTGGATGTACCTGAAGACCCTCTTGAGCGCTTGCCAGTGCGTCGGGCATGGGTCCGCAGCAAACTGGCTCAGGACCCCCACTGCCGCTGCGAGGTCTGGACGTGTGCCTACCATGAGATACATGAGGCATCCCACAGCGTTGCGGTACGGCACGTTCGCCATGGTCTCATCGTGCTTGCAACCTCCTTCGCACATGGCCTTGGTCAGCTTGAGACCCGGGTCTTGCGGCGTCTTGACCGGGTTGCTCTTCTCCATCTTGAACTTCTCGAGAATGTCCTTCGCAAACTTGGTCTGCCGCACTGACACCTTCCCAGCCGTCGTATCTTGGTCGATTTCCATCCCAAGGAAGTACTTGAGCTGGCCCATGTCCGTCATCTCGAATCGGTCACTGAGGGCCTGCTTGGTGTCCTTGATCATCTTGTGGCTGTTGCTGGCGAGGATCAGGTCGTCCACATAGAGCGCCACGAAGATCATGTCTTGGCCGTCTCGCTTCAAGTAGATGCAGTGGTCGGACTCGCACTTCTTGAACCCCTGCTTGAGCATGAACTCGTCGATGGTCTTGTTCCACATACGTGGCGACTGCTTCAGTCCATATAGCGACCGCTTGAGCCTGCACACGAAGTCCGGGTGAACATCGTCGACGAACCCGTCCGGCTGAGCCATGTAGATATCTTCGTCCAGCTCGCCGTTGAGGAACGCCGTCTTGACATCCATCTGGTGTACCGTGAGATTGTACTTGGCAGCCAGACTGAGCAAGATCCTGATGGACGTGAACTTGGCCACTGGCGCGAACGTCTCGTCGTAGTCGACGCCGTACTTCTGCGAAAACCCCTTGGCCACCAGTCGCGCCTTGAACCGCTCGATCTCTCCAGCCTGGTTCTCCTTCACTCGAAACACCCATCTGCAGCCGATCGCCTTGCGTCCCTTCGGCAACGGCACCACTTCCCACGTCTCGTTCTTGCGCAGCGACGCCATCTCCGAGTCGCACGCTTCCTTCCACTTGGCTGCGTCGCTGGATTCCATCGCCGACTTGAACGTGGTCGGCATTTCTCCCACTGAATCCACGACGTACGCAGCCTCGAAGTCTTGACTCTCTTGGGCCGCCGCAGACATCTCATCCAGCGTCGAGCGTCCACTCTGCGGCGCATACCTCTTGGCCCTCGGCACCTCCACGGCTTCCTCCAGCGACTGCGTCCGCGGGTGTCGCTTGCTGCCGGGTTCGAAGTCTTGGTCCCGCGCAGCCTCCTCTTCATCTCCGTCCTCGTCCGATTCGGACGGAGTCTCTTCATCCGTGGCATCTTCATCATCTTCATCTGGAAGACCAATCACCACCTCCTTCGTAGCATATTTGCGTCTCCCACCGTCGAAGACGTCTTCCATGAACTGCGCATCGCGGCTCACCAACACGCGACCGCTCTCGATCTCTTCAAACCGATACGCTTTCTCGTGCTCCGAGTACCCCAGGAAACGGCAACGCACCGACCGGGCGTCGAACTTGGACCGCTTCGCCTTCGGCACATGCACGAACGCGTGGCAACCGAACACCTTGAGGTTCGCCAGTAGTGGCTTCTTTCCCGTCCAAACTTGGTGCGGCGACTTGTCGTGGCTGATGGCGCGCGTCGGACACCGGTTCCGGAGGAACGTGGCTGTCACCACCGCTTCACCCCAGTAACTCTTCGACAACCCGGCATGCTCCAACATGCAGCGCGCACACTCCACCAACGTCCGGTTCATCCGTTCCGCCACTCCATTCAGCTGTGGCGTGTACGGCGGCGTGAACTTCTGCACGATCCCACGGTCCGCACAGAACTTGGCCATCTCACGCGAAGTGTACTCTCCGCCGTTGTCGCTGCGGAGCGTCTTCACACGCTTGCCGGTCTGCGTTTCAGCCAACGCAACGAACTCCGCGAACTTGGCAGCCACCTCCGACTTGTTCCGCAGCAAGTACACCACACAAAAGTGCGACTTGTCGTCGATGAACGTGACGAAGTAGCGCTTGCCACCAAACGTAGACGTCTGCATGGGGCCGCACACATCGCTGTGAACCACTTCCAGCACTTGCTTCGCACGGTTTGGAGACTTGGCCATGTAGCTCACTCGCGTTTGCTTGCCGAGTGAGCATCCGTCGCACAGCTCCCACTGCTTCACCGACGTCATGTCGATGCCAGAGCCGTAGCCCTTCTTGACGATGGCGTCTAGACCGCCATGGCCAATGTGACCAAGTCGAAGGTGCCAGAGGTACGACGTGGTGTCCCCTTTGCGATCCTTCGAGCTTGCCGCATTGGCCTCGTCAGGCATGATCGGAGTCATGCTCAGCTTGAACAGTCCTTTGCCTTCGCGAGCGCCGAGCTTCCACTTGACACCCTTCGTCTCCGTGAAGCACCCGTCGCTCTCGAACGTCACAGGCCCGACGTCCTTGGTGAATCTGCCGACGGAGAACAGGTTGCGCGACAACTTGGGGATGTGCCACACATTCGTGAGCACACCCTTCTTGACACCGCGCGGGGTCTGCATCTTCATCACGATGTCGCCTCTCCCGATCGCTTGCACCACACCGTCGTCCGCGAGATGCACGCCCACCGGCGAGATCTTCTTGTAGTTCCGCATGAACTTCTTGGAACTGGTCATGTGCTGCGTCGCACCCGAGTCGACCAGCCACACCTCATTCGACTTGGTGGTGTTGCTCCCACCACCAACCGAGAAGAGGAAGTCGCCAGAGTCGTCCTCACTCTGCGCGACGTTCGCTCGCTGCGGCCTCTGCCGCTCCGCGTTCTCGCGGATTCGCACAGGACACTTGGCGATCCAATGTCCTTGCTCCCCACAGTAGTGGCAGGCGCTGGCCTTGTTGGCGGTCGCCTGCCGTCCCTTGCGCTTGCCGTTGTCGCTTGTCATGAACGCTTGGCCTTGACCGTGCGCGGCTCCGTCGACGCCGCCACCTTGCTCCTTGCGCTTCATGTCCTCATGCAGCAGCCGAGACGTCACGAGTTCCCACGACAGCGAGTCGGCTCTCGACTCCAACGCCGTGATGAGGAACTGGTACGACTCGCTGAGACTGCCCAGAAGCGTGATGACCAAGTCGTCCTCGCTGACCGGAGCGCCCACCGCGTCGAGCTGCTCCGCCAGCGTCTTGAGCTTGTTGATGTGCTCCAGCACATCATCACCTTCGTCCATCATGGTCGTGAAGAAACGTCGACGAAGAAAGAGCTTGTTGGCCAAACTCTTCTTCTCGAAGTGTCCTTCCAGTCTTGACCATGCATCGTGAGCATCCTTGGCCGAACGCACCAGCGGCAACTGCGAGTCCTCCATCGCGAGACAGACGATCGCCAACGCCTTGCGCGACTTCTTCTTGAAGAGCGCTTGATCCGCTGCGGCGTGGCAGTGCTCCAGCTTGATCTCCCCACTCGTCACCTCCCACAGTTCGCGCTCTTCCAGCACCATCTGCATCTTGAACTTCCACGTGTGGAAGTTGGTTCCGTCGAACTTGTTGATGCGGGCGGTCGTGGTCGGCGCGGCGTCCATGGCGAAGGCGTAGTCGGGGTCTTGGGCAGAGAATGCGGGGCTTGGGCTCATAACCAAAAGGAAGGTCGTTTGAGCACTAGATGTCAGAATGCAAAGTGATTGATTTAGGGCCTTAGTTCGCAAGCTACTTGCTGCCTCGAAGCCTACTGGATATTCCTGCTGGATACACTCTACTGGATTCCTAACTGGATAGAAGGTCCTTCAGCCAATCAGCGAGTGCCACGTCGATGCCCATCCTGTACCCACAATCTTGTACCCACGCGTCCCATCATCAGCGTCCCATCATCAGCGTCCCGTAATCCTCGTCCCATCATCACACGAATGATGGCGGCACCACTGAGTGAAGGTCGCACTGGTACCTTACTGGTACACCGCAGCTGGTCGAGGCGACTTCTTGACAACAGTGTCCCGCTTCGCTCGCTGCCGCCATAATCTCGCACAACAGGCGGTGCACCCACTTGCCTTCTTGAATGGCCAGGCTGAGTGCAATGTACTCCGCCTCGCTCGTAGACAGCGACACACTTGACTGCTTCTTGCTTCCCCAGCTCACCGGCGCGCCCATCAGCATGAACGCGTATCCCGAAGTCGACTTGCGATCGGAGTGGTCACCAGCCCAGTCTGCGTCGGAGTACCCGCGGAAGTCGATCTTGTCACCCGGCTGGAAGCAGATCCCATGTGACTTGGTCCCTTGTAGGTAGCGCAGGATGCGCTTCACCGCAGTCCAGTGCTCGACTTGGGGGTTCTCCATGAAGCGCGACACATAGCCCACGGCGAAAGCAATGTCCGGTCGGGTCGCGGTCATCAAGTGCATGAGCGCACCCACAGCTTCGCGGAACGGGGCGTTCACCTTGGTCGGCGCGTCGCTTGGAACCAGTCGAGAGCTCAAATCCGCCGGACTCACCACAGCCTTGCACTCCTCCATGCCGAAACGCTTGAGAATGTCGTCCACGTAGCGTCGCTGGCACATCGTCACGCTGCCGTCAGCGTTGTCCACCAACTCGATGCCCAGCACAAATGCGCACTTGCCGCTGTCAGTCATCTCGAACCGCGTCTTGAGGTCGCTCTTGGTGCGCGCGATCAGATCGGCCGAACTCCCGGTCACCAACACATCGTCCACGTACACCAGCAACAGCACGCAGTGACCGTCCACAATCTTCATGTAGAGACACGGGTCGTAGGCCGAGACTTGGAAGCCGATGGAGCACACGTACTCGTCGAAGGTCTCGTTCCACACGCGCGAAGCTTGCTTGAGACCGTAGATCGCCTTCACCAGCTCCAGGCAGTCGAAATCACCGTCCAGCTCGACCCCTTCTGGCACTGCGCAGTACACCACTTCTTTCATCACGCCGTACAGGAATGCCGTCACTGTTGTCAAGAAGGCGCCTCGACCAGCTGCGGTGTACCAGTAAGGTACCAGTGCGACCTTCACTCAGTGGTGCCGCCATCATTCGTGTGATGATGGGACGAGGATTACGGGACGCTGATGATGGGACGCTGATGATGGGACGCGTGGGTACAAGATTGTGGGTACAGGATGGGCATCGACGTGGCACTCGCTGATTGGCTGAAGGACCTTCTATCCAGTTAGGAATCCAGTGGAGTGTATCCAGCAGGGATATCCAGTAGGCTTCGAGGCAGCAAGTAGCTTGCGAACTAAGGCCCTAAATCAATCACTTTGCATTCTGACATCTAGTGCTCAAACGACCTTCCTTTTGGTTATGAGCCCAAGCCCCGCATTCTCTGCCCAAGACTCCGACTACGCCTTCGTCATGGACGCCACGCCGACCGCCACCGCCCGCATCAACAAGTTCGACGGAACCAACTTCCACACGTGGAAGTTCAAGATGCAGATGGTGCTCGAGGAGCGCGATCTGTGGGAAGTGACAAGTGGAGAGATCAAGCTGGAGCACCGCGCGACCACGTTGGACCAGACGGCCTTCAAGAGGAAGTCTCGCAAGGCGCTGGCGATCATCTGTCTCGCGATGGAGGATTCGCAGTTGCCGCTGGTCCGGTCGGCCAAGGATGCCCACGATGCATGGTCAAGGCTGGAAGGACACTTCGAGAAGAAGAGCTTGGCCAACAAGCTCTTCCTTCGTCGACGTTTCTTCACGACCATGATGGACGAAGGTGATGATGTGCTGGAGCACATCAACAAGCTCAAGACGCTGGCGGAGCAGCTCGACGCGGTGGGCGCTCCGGTCAGCGAGGACGACTTGGTGATCACGCTTCTGGGCAGTCTCAGCGAGTCGTACCAGTTCCTCATCACGGCGTTGGAGTCGAGGGTCGACTCGCTGTCGTGGGAACTCGTGACGTCTCGGCTGCTGCACGAGGACATGAAGCGCAAGGAGCAAGGTGGCGGTGCGGACGGCACCGCGCACGGTCAAGCGTTCATGACGAGAGACAATAAGCGCAAGGGACGACCGGTGAAGAAGGCCGGTGCGTGCCACAACTGCGGCAAACAAGGACATTGGATTGCCGAGTGTCCCTCGCGAGTCCAAGACAACTACGACCGGCAGCGGTCGCAGCGTGCGAACGTCGCGCAGGACGAAGAAGATTCTGGCGACTACCTCTTCTCGGTTGGTGACGGGGTCGCCAAGTCGAGTGAAGTGTGGTTGGTCGACTCGGGTGCGACGCAGCACATGACGTACTCGAAAGAGTACATGAAGAACTACAAGAAGATGGCTCCGGTGGACGTGCACCTCGCGGACGACGGTGTGGTTCAAGCGGTGGGGACGGGCGACATTGTCATGTCCATGAAGACCCCACGCGGAATGAAGAAGGGTGTGCTCACCGGTGTGTGGCACATTCCCAAGTTGTCGCGCAACCTATTCTCGGTCGGGCGCTTCACCAAGGACGTTGGTCCCGTGACGTTCGAGAGCAACGGGTGCTTCGCGGAGACGAAGAGCATCAAGTGGCAGCTCGGTGCGCGTATGGGCAAGGGTCTGTTCAAGCTCTGCATGGCTCCGATCATGCCTGACGAGGCCAATGTGTCGAGTCCGAAGGATCGCAAAGGGGACACCACGTCGTACCTCTGGCACCTTCGACTCGGTCACATCGGCCATGGCGGTCTAGACGCCATCGTCAAGAAGGGCTACGGCACCGGCATCGACATGACGTCGGTGAAGCAGTGGGAGTTGTGTGATGGGTGTGCACTCGGCAAACAAACGCGAGTGAGCTACATGGCCAAGTCACCAAACCGTGCCAAGAAGCTGTTGGAAGTCATCCACAGTGATGTCTGTGGACCCATGCAGACACCCACATTCAGTGGCAAGAAGTACTTCGTCACGTTCATCGACGAGTACTCGCACTTTTGTGTGGTGTACTTGCTGCGGAACAAGTCGGAGGTGGCTGCCAAGTTCGCCGATTTCGTCGCGTTCGCCGAGACTCAGACCGGCAAGCGCGTGAAGACGCTCCGCAGCGACAACGGCGGAGAGTACACTTCGCGCGAAATGGCCAAGTTCTGCAGCGAGCGTGGTATCGTGCAGAAGTTCACGCCGCCGTACACGCCTCAGCTGAATGGAGTGGCGGAACGGATGAACCGGACGTTGGTGGAGTGTGCGCGCTGCATGTTGGAACATGCCGGACTGTCGAAGGGTTACTGGGGAGAAGCGGTGGTGACGGCGACGTTCCTCCGGAATCGCTGTCCGACGCGCGCCATCAGCCACGACAAGTCGCCGTACCAAGTCTGGACCGGCAAGAAACCGCTCTTGGCGAACCTCAAGGTGTTCGGTTGCCACGCGTTCGTGCATGTGCCGAAGGAGAAGCGGTCGAAGTTCGACGCTCGGTCGGTGCGTTGCAGGTTTCTGGGCTACTCGGAGCATGAGAAAGCATATCGGTTCGAAGAGATCAAGAGTGGTCGCGTGCTGGTGAGCCGCGACGCACAGTTCATGGAAGACGTCTTCGACGGTGGGAGACGCGAGTGCGGTCAAGAAGACATGGTCGTGGAACTTCGGGATGAAGATGCCACGGACCAAGAAGCATCGTCCGGTCCGGACGAAGACGAAGACGAAAATGAAGAAGAGGCTGCGCGGGATGAAGACTTTGAGCCTGGCAGCAAGCGACACCCGCGGACGCAGTCGTTGGAGGAAGCGGTGGAGATCCCAAGACCCAAGCGGTTCGCGACGCACCAGACTCTCGAGGAGATGTCGGCGGTCGCAAGAGAAGAAGAAGGCTTCGAGGCGGCCTACGTCGTGGATTCAGTGGGAGAAATGCCGACCACGTTCAAGTCGGCGATGGAATCCAGCAACGCAGCCAAGTGGAAGGAAGCGTGCGACTCGGAGCATGAGTCGCTGCGCAAGAACGACACGTGGGACGTGGTGCCACTGCCGAAGGGACGCAAGGCGATCGGCTGCAGATGGGTGTTTCGCGTGAAGGAAAACCAAGCCGGAGAGGTCGAGCGGTTCAAGGCGCGACTGGTGGCAAAGGGTTTTTCGCAGAAGTACGGCGTCGACTACGACGAGACGTTCGCGCCAGTGGCCAAGTTCACGTCGATCCGGGCCGTGCTGAGTTTGGCTGCCAAGTACGATCTCAAGCTGCACCAGATGGACGTGAAGACCGCATTCCTGAACGGCGTCCTGGATGAAGATATCTACATGGCGCAGCCAGACGGATACGTTGACGAAGGCCACCCCGACTACGTGTGCAAGCTCAAGCGGTCACTCTACGGACTCAAGCAGTCGCCGCGCATGTGGAACCAAACCATCGACGAGTTCATGCTGAAGATGGGGTTCAAGAAGTGCGAGTCGGATCACTGCGTCTACATCAAGAGGAACGACCAAGACATGATCTTCGTGGTGCTGTACGTCGATGATCTCATCCTCGCAAGCAGCAACGACAAGCTGCTGGAATCGACCAAGAAGGCACTCAGCAAGCGGTTCGAGATGACAGACCTCGGCGAGCTCGAGTACTTCCTCGGCATGGAGATCAAGAGCGACGTGGACTCCGGCAAGGTGACGGTGCGGCAGACCAAGTTCCTCAAGAGTATCCTGAGCAAGTTCGGCATGCAGGACAGCAAGCCTGTGAAGACACCTCAAGACCCGGGACTCAAGTTGACCAAGAGCATGTGCGAAGGTGGCTGCAAGCATGAAGACACGATGAAGAACGTGCCGTATCGGAGTGCCGTCGGCGGACTGATGTACCTGATGGTGGCGACGCGTCCGGACCTCGCAGCTGCAGTGGGCTCCCTCAGTCAGTTCTGTGCTGACCCGTGTCCGACGCATTGGCAAGCTCTCAAGCGTGTGTTTCGGTACCTCCAAGCGACGCCTACGCACGGACTCGAGTTCTCAAGAGACGGTGGTGACGGCGCGTTATGCGGGTATTCGGATGCGGACTGGGCCGGCGACATCGAGTCGAGAAGGAGTACAAGCGGCTACGCGTTCATGATGAACGGCGGGTGCATCAGCTGGAGGAGCAAGAAACAGCGGACGGTGGCGCTGTCATCGACGGAGGCAGAGTACATGGCTCTATCGGAAGCGACGCAGGAGGCAGTGTGGCTCAAGGTGTTCATGTGCGAGCTCGGCGAGATGGCAAGCGATGAAGCGATCAAGATCTACGAAGACAACCAAGGCTCCATCGCGTTGGCCAAGAACCCCGAGTTCCACAAGCGCACCAAGCACATCGACATTCGCTACCACTTCGTGCGCGAGAAGGTGGAAGACGGTCAAGTGGTGTTGGAGTACTGCTCGACGAAGGACATGCTGGCGGACTTGATGACCAAGCCCATCACTGCTGTGCAGTTTGAAGTTCTTCGGAGCAAGCTCGGAGTCCAAGGCCCCGGCGTCGAGTCGAGTGGGGGTGTTGTCAAGAAGGCGCCTCGACCAGCTGCGGTGTACCAGTAAGGTACCAGTGCGACCTTCACTCAGTGGTGCCGCCATCATTCGTGTGATGATGGGACGAGGATTACGGGACGCTGATGATGGGACGCTGATGATGGGACGCTGATGATGGGACGCGTGGGTACAAGATTGTGGGTACAGGATGGGCATCGACGTGGCACTCGCTGATTGGCTGAAGGACCTTCTATCCAGTTAGGAATCCAGTGGAGTGTATCCAGCAGGGATATCCAGTAGGCTTCGAGGCAGCAAGTAGCTTGCGAACTAAGGCCCTAAATCAATCACTTTGCATTCTGACATCTAGTGCTCAAACGACCTTCCTTTTGTCACCACGTCCAGTTGGTCCAGCGGCCAGTCGAAGTACTTGGCCAACGCGATCACCATGCGCAACGTCACGTACTTGACCACGGGCGAGAACGTCTCGGTGTAGTCGATGCCGTACTTCTGCTTGAATCCCTTGGCCACGAGACGCGCCTTGTACTTCTCGATGGATCCGTCTGCTTTGCGCTTGATCTTGAACACCCACTTGGTCCCGATGGCGCGTTGTCCGTTCGGCAACTTGGCAGCTCGAAACACCCCACGAAGTCGCATCGACTTGAGCTCTGCGCGGACGGCCTTGCGCCAATGCACTTGGTCGGGTCCGTTCACCGCATCTTGGAATTGTTGTCAAGAAGGCGCCTCGACCAGCTGCGGTGTACCAGTAAGGTACCAGTGCGACCTTCACTCAGTGGTGCCGCCATCATTCGTGTGATGATGGGACGAGGATTACGGGACGCTGATGATGGGACGCGTGGGTACAAGATTGTGGGTACAGGATGGGCATCGACGTGGCACTCGCTGATTGGCTGAAGGACCTTCTATCCAGTTAGGAATCCAGTAGAGTGTATCCAGCAGGAATATCCAGTAGGCTTAGAGGCAGCAAGTAGCTTGTGAACTAAGGCCCTAAATCAATCACTTTGCATTCTGACATCTAGTGCTCAAACGACCTTCCTTTTGGTTATGAGCCCAAGCCCCGTCTTCCCTGCCCAAGACCCCGACTACGCCTTCGCCATGGACGCCACGCCGACCGCCACCGCCCGCATCAACAAGTTCGACGGAACCAACTTCCACACGTGGAAGTTCAAGATGCAGATGGTGCTGGAAGAGCGCGAACTGTGGGAGGTGACGAGTGGGGAGATCAAGCTGGAGCACTGCCACGCCGCAGCGGATCAAGCGCTCTTCAAGAAGAAGTCGCGCAAGGCGTTGGCGATCGTCTGTCTCGCGATGGAGGATTCGCAGTTGCCGCTGGTGCGGTCGGCCAAGGATGCTCACGATGCATGGTCAAGACTGGAAGGACACTTCGAGAAGAAGAGTTTGGCCAACAAGCTCTTTCTTCGTCGACGTTTCTTCACGACCATGATGGAGGAAGGTGATGATGTGTTAGAGCACATCAACAAGCTCAAGACGCTGGCGGAGCAGCTCGACGCGGTGGGCGCTCCGGTCAGCGAGGACGACTTGGTCATCACGCTTCTGGGCAGTCTCAGCGAGTCGTACCAGTTCCTCATCACGGCGTTGGAGTCGAGGGTCGACTCGCTGACGTGGGAACTCGTGACGTCTCGGCTGCTGCACGAGGACATGAAGCGCAAGGAGCAAGGTGGCGGCGGCGACGGAGCCGCGCACGGTCAAGGCCAAGCGTTCATGACAAGCGACAACGGCAAGCGCAAGGGACGGCAGGCGACCGCCAACAAGGCCAGCGCCTGCCACTACTGTGGGGAGCAAGGACATTGGATCGCCAAGTGTCCTGTGCGAATCCGCGAGAACGCGGAGCGGCAGAGGCCGCAGCGAGCGAACGTCGCGCAGAGTGAGGACGACTCTGGCGACTTCCTCTTCTCGGTTGGTGGTGGGAGCAACACCACCAAGTCGAATGAGGTGTGGCTGGTCGACTCGGGTGCGACGCAGCACATGACCAGTTCCAAGAAGTTCATGCGGAACTACAAGAAGATCTCGCCGGTGGACGTGCATCTCGCGGACGACGGTGTGGTGCAAGCGATCGGGAGAGGCGACATCGTGATGAAGATGCAGACCCCGCGCGGCGTCAAGAAGGGTGTGCTCACGAATGTGTGGCACATCCCCAAGTTGTCGCGCAACCTGTTCTCCGTCGGCAGATTCACCAAGGACGTCGGGCCTGTGACGTTCGAGAGCGACGGGTGCTTCACGGAGACGAAGGGTGTCAAGTGGAAGCTCGGCGCTCGCGAAGGCAAGGGTCTGTTCAAGCTCTGCATGACTCCGATCATGCCTGACGAGGCCAATGTGTCGAGTCCGAAGGATCGCAAAGGGGACACCACGTCGTACCTCTGGCACCTTCGACTTGGTCACATTGGCCATGGCGGTCTAGACGCCATCGTCAAGAAGGGCTACGGCTCTGGCATCGACATGACGTCGGTGAAGCAGTGGGAGTTGTGCGACGGATGCTCACTCGGCAAGCAAACGCGAGTGAGCTACATGAAGTCGTCTCCAAACCGTGCGAAGCAAGTGCTGGAAGTGGTTCACAGCGATGTGTGCGGCCCCATGCAGACGTCTACGTTTGGTGGCAAGCGCTACTTCGTCACGTTCATCGACGACAAGTCGCACTTTTGTGTGGTGTACTTGCTGCGGAACAAGTCGGAGGTGGCTGCCAAGTTCGCGGAGTTCGTTGCGTTGGCTGAAACGCAGACCGGCAAGCGTGTGAAAACGCTCCGGAGCGACAACGGTGGCGAGTACACTTCGCGTGAGATGGCCAAGTTCTGTGCGGACCGTGGTATCGTGCAGAAGTTCACGCCGCCGTACACGCCACAGCTGAACGGAGTGGCGGAACGGATGAACCGGACGTTGGTGGAGTGTGCGCGCTGCATGTTGGAGCATGCCGGGTTGTCGAAGAGTTACTGGGGTGAAGCGGTGGTGACAGCCACGTTCCTCCGGAACCGGTGTCCGACGCGCGCCATCAGCCACGACAAGTCGCCGCACCAAGTTTGGACGGGAAAGAAGCCACTACTGGCGAACCTCAAGGTGTTCGGTTGCCACGCGTTCGTGCATGTGCCGAAGGCGAAGCGGTCCAAGTTCGACGCCCGGTCGGTGCGTTGCCGTTTCCTGGGGTACTCGGAGCACGAGAAAGCGTATCGGTTTGAAGAGATCGAGAGCGGTCGCGTGTTGATGAGCCGCGATGCGCAGTTCATGGAAGACGTCTTCGACGGTGGGAGACGCAAATATGCTACGAAGGAGGTGGTGATTGGTCTTCCAGATGAAGATGATGAAGATACCACGGATGAAGAGACTCCGTCCGAATCGGACGAGGACGGAGATGAAGAGGAGGCTGCGCGGGACCAAGACTTCGAACCCGGCAGCAAGCGACACCCGCGGACGCAGTCGCTGGAGGAAGCCGTGGAGGTGCCGAGGGCCAAGAGGTATGCGCCGCAGAGTGGACGCTCGACGCTGGATGAGATGTCTGCGGCGGCCCAAGAGAGTCAAGACTTTGAGGCTGCGTACGTCGTGGATTCAGTGGGAGAAATGCCGACCACGTTCAAGTCGGCGATGGAATCCAGCGACGCAGCCAAGTGGAAGGAAGCGTGCGACTCGGAGATGGCGTCGCTTCGCAAGAACGAGACGTGGGAAGTGGTGCCGTTGCCGAAGGGACGCAAGGCGATCGGCTGCAGATGGGTGTTTCGAGTGAAGGAGAACCAGGCTGGAGAGATCGAGCGGTTCAAGGCGCGACTGGTGGCCAAGGGGTTTTCGCAGAAGTACGGCGTCGACTACGACGAGACCTTCGCGCCGGTGGCCAAGTTCACGTCCATCAGGATCTTGCTCAGTCTGGCTGCCAAGTACAATCTCACGGTACACCAGATGGATGTCAAGACGGCGTTCCTCAACGGCGAGCTGGACGAAGATATCTACATGGCTCAGCCGGACGGGTTCGTCGACGATGTTCACCCGGACTTCGTGTGCAGGCTCAAGCGGTCGCTATATGGACTGAAGCAGTCGCCACGTATGTGGAACAAGACCATCGACGAGTTCATGCTGAAGCAGGGGTTCAAGAAGTGCGAGTCCGACCACTGCATCTACTTGAAGCGAGACGGCCAAGACATGATCTTCGTGGCGCTCTATGTGGACGACCTGATCCTCGCCAGCAACAGCCACAAGATGATCAAGGACACCAAGCAGGCCCTCAGTGACCGATTCGAGATGACGGACATGGGCCAGCTCAAGTACTTCCTTGGGATGGAGATCGAGCAAGATACGACGGCTGGGAAGGTGTCAGTGCGGCAGACCAAGTTTGCGAAGGACATTCTCGAGAAGTTCAAGATGGAGAAGAGCAACCCGGTCAAGACGCCGCAAGACCCGGGTCTCAAGCTGACCAAGGCCATGTGCGAAGGAGGTTGCAAGCACGATGAGACCATGGCGAACGTGCCGTACCGCAACGCTGTGGGATGCCTCATGTATCTCATGGTAGGCACACGTCCAGACCTCGCAGCGGCAGTGGGGGTCCTGAGCCAGTTTGCTGCGGACCCATGCCCGACGCACTGGCAAGCGCTCAAGAGGGTCTTCAGGTACATCCAAGGCACGAAGACGCATGGCATCGAGTTTCAAGCGAACTGCGATGGCGGGCTTGAAGGCTATTCGGATGCGGACTGGGCCGGAGACACCGAGTCAAGAAGGAGTACAAGCGGCTACGCGTTCATGATGAACGGCGGGTGCATCAGCTGGAGAAGCAAGAAGCAGCGGACGGTGGCGCTGTCATCTACAGAGGCGGAGTACATGGCGCTGTCGGAGGCAACACAAGAAGCGGTGTGGCTCAAGGTGTTCATGTGCGAGCTCGGCGAGATGGCAATCAATGAAGCGGTCAAGATCTACGAGGACAACCAAGGCTCCATCGCGTTGGCCAAGAACCCCGAGTTCCACAAGCGCACCAAGCACATCGACATTCGCTACCACTTCGTGCGCGAGAAGGTGGAAGACGGTCAAGTGGTGTTGGAGTACTGCTCGACGAAGGACATGCTGGCGGACTTGATGACCAAGCCCATCACTGCTGTGCAGTTTGAAGTTCTTCGGAGCAAGCTCGGAGTCCAAGGCCCCGGCGTCGAGTCGAGTGGGGGTGTTGTCAAGAAGGCGCCTCGACCAGCTGCGGTGTACCAGTAAGGTACCAGTGCGACCTTCACTCAGTGGTGCCGCCATCATTCGTGTGATGATGGGACGAGGATTACGGGACGCTGATGATGGGACGCGTGGGTACAAGATTGTGGGTACAGGATGGGCATCGACGTGGCACTCGCTGATTGGCTGAAGGACCTTCTATCCAGTTAGGAATCCAGTAGAGTGTATCCAGCAGGAATATCCAGTAGGCTTAGAGGCAGCAAGTAGCTTGTGAACTAAGGCCCTAAATCAATCACTTTGCATTCTGACATCTAGTGCTCAAACGACCTTCCTTTTGGAATGTCGTCGGCTCAGACAGATCACCGGCTTCCACTGCGTTGGCGCTTGCTCGCCAAAATGCGGGAGGAGTCGAGTCGTCATCTTCGTCGTCATGAGCATCCTTCTCCTCTTCTTCAGCCAGGTCAGGCTCCATTCGCACACTTGATCGTCGTTTCGCCCGACGCCCAAACGAGTTGTCAGGAGCACTTGCTTCTTCCAAGCCAGCTCCATGGCGAACAGAACGTGAGCTCGCTGACATATCACCGGCATCACTTGAGCGGGCCTTGCGTTTCCCCGCCTGCTTGAACTCCATCGGGCCCGCACTGTCAGCATCGTTGATCTCGAGAGAGTCGAAGTCCAGGCTAGCATCTTCGTCGTCATCGCTTGAACTTCCCGCCGAGACACCACCAAATCTCGATTCGTCGAAGGTGACATCGCGAGAAATCACCACCTTCCCCGCCTCGATGTCATAAACTCGATACGCCTTCGACACTTCCTCGTAGCCCATGAACAGACCAGCGCGAGCCTTGGGATCCCACTTGAGTCGTTTCTCCCTCGGAGTTAGCACGTACGCCCGACACCCAAACACACGCATGTGCTTCACGCTTGGCTTGGACTTGTACACGATCTCGAACGGAGTCTTGTTTTCGATCTTGAGCGACGGCAGGCGATTCTTGACGTAGATGGCAGTCATCGCCGCTTCGCCCCAGAAACACTTGTCCAACTTGGCATGGTGCAGCATGCTGCGACCAATCGTGACGATGGTTCGGTTGGCGCGTTCTGCCGTGGCGTTGGTCTGGTGCGCGTACCGAACCGTGGGCTGCTGCTCGATGCCTTGGTCCTCGTAAAAGGCCTTGAGCGAATTGGTCGCAAACTCGCGGGCTCCGTCGTGACGCACGAACTTGACCTGCTTGCCGAACTTGATAAAGGTCACGGATCTTGGACGAAGAGAAGGGAGGGGGAGAGTCACCACTCGGAGCTTGACCGGAGCGAGGACACTTGACCACTTGAGGGGAAGAAGGGAGATTCGAAAGTGATTGATTTATCGGAGCTTACTTTGTCTGCACTACCTAGCTATCCTCATAGACACGCAGCACTGCATCCAATCATTTGGTGCATCCAATCACCATCACTCTGCACTCGTCCAATCATCCTACTCGTCTAATCATCGGTAGCGTAATCAACGTACCGTAAACATCGTGTGATCGGATTGGACAGGTTCACCGCAACCTGGTACAGGCATAACCGGTTACCCTCAATACGCCCCCTCAATGCGAACACGCGTGGATTCCGAGAGCCGCCGTGAGGTCCTTGTGGCGTGGTCCCGGGAGCGTCTTGGTCATGATGTCCGCCAGCATTGTCGCAGTCTCGCAGTATTCGAGCTTCACTTCACCACGCTTGACCTCATCACGGATGTGATGGTACTTGATGTCGATGTGCTTGGCGCGGCCATGGTTCACAGGGTTCTTGGTCATCTTGATGCACGACTGGTTGTCTTCGAGAATCTTGAGCTCGGGTCCCGCCTCGCTTGCCGCCTCCATGATCTCGCACAACAGGTGATGCACCCACTTGCCTTCTTGAATGGCCAGGCAGAGTGCAATGTACTCCGCCTCGCTCGTAGACAGCGACACACTTGACTGCTTCTTGCTTCCCCAGCTCACCGGCGCGCCCATCAGCATGAACGCGTATCCCGAAGTCGACTTGCGATCGGAGTGGTCACCAGCCCAGTCTGCGTCGGAGTACCCGCGGAAGTCGATCTTGTCACCCGGCTGGAAGCAGATCCCATGTGACTTGGTTCCCTGCAGATAGCGCAGGATGCGCTTCACCGCAGTCCAGTGCTCGACTTGGGGGTTCTCCATGAAGCGCGACACATAGCCCACGGCGAAAGCAATGTCCGGTCGGGTCGCGGTCATCAAGTGCATGAGCGCACCCACAGCTTCGCGGAACGGGGCGTTCACCTTGGTCGGCGCGTCGCTTGGAACCAGTCGAGAGCTCAAATCCGCCGGACTCACCACAGCCTTGCACTCCTCCATGCCGAAACGCTTGAGAATGTCGTCCACGTAGCGTCGCTGGCACATCGTCACGCTGCCGTCAGCGTTGTCCACCAACTCGATGCCCAGCACAAACGCGCACTTGCCGCTGTCAGTCATCTCGAACCGCGTCTTGAGGTCGCTCTTGGTGCGCGCGATCAGATCGGCCGAACTCCCGGTCACCAACACATCGTCCACGTACACCAGCAACAGCACGCAGTGACCGTCCACAATCTTCATGTAGAGACACGGGTCGTAGGCCGAGACTTGGAAGCCGATGGAGCACACGTACTCGTCGAAGGTCTCGTTCCACACGCGCGAAGCTTGCTTGAGACCGTAGATCGCCTTCACCAGCTCCAGGCAGTCGAAATCACCGTCCAGCTCGACCCCTTCTGGCACTGCGCAGTACACCACTTCTTTCATCACGCCGTACAGGAATGCCGTCACCACGTCCAGTTGGTCCAGCGGCCAGTCGAAGTACTTGGCCAACGCGATCACCATGCGCAACGTCACGTACTTGACCACGGGCGAGAACGTCTCGGTGTAGTCGATGCCGTACTTCTGTTTGAACCCCTTGGCCACGAGACGCGCCTTGTACTTCTCGATGGATCCGTCCGCTTTGCGCTTGATCTTGAACACCCACTTGGTCCCGATGGCGCGTTGTCCGTTCGGCAACTTGGCAGCTCGAAACACCCCACGAAGTCGCATCGACTTGAGCTCTGCGCGGACGGCCTTGCGCCAATGCACTTGGTCGGGTCCGTTCACCGCATCTTGGAATGTCGTCGGCTCAGACAAATCGCCGGCTTCCACTGCGTTGGCGCTTGCTCGCCAAAATGCGGGAGGAGTCGAGTCGTCATCTTCGTCGTCATGAGCATCCTTCTCCTCTTCTATTGAGGGTAACCGGTTATGCCTGTACCAGGTTACGGTGAACCTGTCCAATCCGATCACACGATGTTTACGGTACGTTGATTACGCTACCGGTGATTAGACGAGTAGGATGATTGGACGAGTGCAGAGTGATGGTGATTGGATGCACCAAATGATTGGATGCAGTGCTGCGTGTCTATGAGGATAGCTAGGCAGTGCAGACAAAGTAAGCTCCGATAAATCAATCACTTTCGAATCTCCCTTCTTCCCCTCAAGTGGTCAAGTGTCCTCGCTCCGGTCAAGCTCCGAGTGGTGACTCTCCCCCTCCCTTCTCTTCGTCCAAGCTTCGTGTATCAAGATCCATACCCGTTATCAGGTTATGAGCCCAAGCACCATGTCCTCTGCCCAAGACGTCTCCACCAAGGTCTCCATCGACAAGTTCAACGGCGACAACTACGCGACGTGGAACCGCTACATGCGTGGCGTGTTCCTGACCAAGTCGGTGTGGCATGTCGTGAACCGTGAAACGACTCCGACCTTCGCGGACCCAAGGGCCAAGGATGACTACGTCAAGTCGAGCAACATCGCGTTCGGCCTGATGCTGCTCCACATGGACGCGGACTACCACCACGTGGTGGACAATTGTGAAGAAGCGTGGGTGGCGTGGACGCGCCTGAAGACGCTGTACGGTGGGTCGCAGAAGGCTGGTCGCATCTACCTGAAGCGACAGCTCTTCAGCATGAAGATGGCGGAAGGCGGCAATGTGTTGCATCATTGCAACGAGGTCCTCAACATCAGCGCCAAGCTCAGCAGCATCGGCGCCAAGATGGAGGACGAGGACGTGGCGATCTGCTTGTTGCGCAGTCTCCCCAAGAGCTACGAGAACGTCGTGCTGAACTTGGAGATGAGCACTGCGGAGCTGAAGACGCAAGACGTCGTGAAGGTGCTCACGAACGAGCATATCAAGCGGCAAGGCGAGAAGAAGACCGACTCGGTGAAGACTGAAGACGCGGCGAAGGCGTTCAGTGCCGAGAGAGAGTCTCGCCAGTGCAGTTACTGCGGAAAATTGGGGCACGTCATCGACAAGTGCTGGACCAAGCAGAAGGACGAGAACCGAGGTGGTCGACGCGGCGGGAATGGCCGTGGACGCGGGGCCAACAATGTCCAGTGGCGGAACGACGACTACGAATACGACTACGACCGAGTCGCGTTTGCGGTATCCCTGGAGTGCGGACTTTCGACGGGCAAGGGTATGTCCGGGATGTGGGCGGTCGACAGCGGCGCAACGCACCACATCTGCAACAACAAGGCCAAGTTCGCCACGCTGAATGAGCAAGACGAGGGCGAACTGTCGGTGGCTGACGGCAACAAAGCTGCCATCAAGGGTGTGGGGACCATCATCGAACGAGTGGTTCTGCCCAACGGCGACGAGCGCGACATCGAGATCAAGGACGCGCTGTACGTGCCGAACATGAACAAGAATCTGCTGTCGGTGCCGCAGATCAACAAGAGTGGCAAGTTTCAAGTGGTGTTCGACGGTGCGAGCATGCATGTTGCGCGCAAGAGCTCGAAGCAAGTGGTGGCGACGGCTGACCTCGTGGACGGACTCTACTGGCTGCGCACTCCACTGCGTTCTGCGAATGCGACGACGTCGGCGCGTAACGTGGATCTTCATGCGCGGATGGGTCATGCTCCGATCGACGTGCTGCGCAAGATGGTCAACAACGGCATGATCAAGGACGCCAAGGTACCCTTGAAGTCGAGTGGGCCAAGTGTGTGTCGCGGGTGCCAGCAAGGGAAAATGGTCCAAAAGCCGTTCCCGACTAACCGCGACAAGCGCCGTTACGACACGTTCGAGCTGCTCCACTTCGACATCTGCGGTCCCATGGAGGAAGAATCGTTGGGTGGCAGCAAGTATCTGCTACTCATCACGGACGAAGCCAGCAGATGCATGAAGGGTTTCTGTCTACGCGCCAAGTCGGAGAGCGAAGAGTGCCTCAAGAGCTACATCACCAAGGTGCAGACGCAGTTCGGCAAGCAGGTCAAGTTCGTGCGTCACGACGGAGCCCGCGAGTTTGCGACCAATTCGCTCAAGGCCTTTTACGAGGATCAAGGCATCGAGCAGCAGCCCACGGTTCGGTACGCGCACCAGACCAACGCCACGGCAGAACGCGCCAACCGAACCATCGTCACGATTGGTCGCAGCATGCTGCACCATGCCAAGTTGGACAAGTGTTTCTGGGGCGAAGCGGCGATGACTGCCATCTACGTCAAGAATCGCCTGCCGTCGCCCAAGATCGAAAACAAGACTCCGTTCGAGATCGTGTACAAGTCCAAGCCAAGCGTGAAGCACATGCGTGTGTTTGGGTGTCGGGCGTACGTGCTAACTCCGAGGGAGAAACGACTCAAGTGGGATCCCAAGGCTCGCGCTGGTCTGTTCATGGGCTACGAGGAAGTGTCGAAGGCGTATCGAGTTTATGACATCGAGGCGGGGAAGGTGGTGATTTCTCGCGATGTCACCTTCGACGAATCGAGTTTTGGTGGTGTCTCGGCGGGAAGTTCAAGCGATGACGACGAAGATGCTAGCCTGGACTTCGACTCTCTCGAGATCAACGATGCTGACAGTGCGGGCCCGATGGAGTTCAAGCAGGCGGGGAAACGCAAGGCCCGCTCAAGTGATGCCGGTGATATGTCAGCGAGCTCACGTTCTGTTTGCCATGGAGCTGGCTTGGAAGAGGCAAGTGCTCCTGACAACTCGTTTGGGCGTCGGGCGAAACGACGATCAAGTGTGCGAATGGAGCCTGACCTGGCTGAAGAAGAGGAGAAGGATGCTCATGACGACGAAGACGGCGACTCGACTCCTCCCGCATTTTGGCGAGCAAGCGCCAACGCAGTGGAAGCCGGCGATTTGTCTGAGCCGACGACATTCCAAGATGCGGTGAGCGGACCCGACCAAGTGCATTGGCGCAAGGCCGTCCGCGCAGAGCTCAAGTCGATGCGACTTCGTGGGGTGTTTCGAGCTGCCAAGTTGCCGAACGGACAACGCGCCATCGGGACCAAGTGGGTGTTCAAGATCAAGCGCAAAGCAGACGGATCCATCGAGAAGTACAAGGCGCGTCTCGTGGCCAAGGGATTCAAGCAGAAGTACGGCATCGACTACACCGAGACGTTCTCGCCCGTGGTCAAGTACGTGACGTTGCGCATGGTGATCGCGTTGGCCAAGTACTTCGACTGGCCGCTGGACCAACTGGACGTGGTGACGGCATTCCTGTACGGCGTGATGAAAGAAGTGGTGTACTGCGCAGTGCCAGAAGGGGTCGAGCTGGACGGTGACTTCGACTGCCTGGAGCTGGTGAAGGCGATCTACGGTCTCAAGCAAGCTTCGCGCGTGTGGAACGAGACCTTCGACGAGTACGTGTGCTCCATCGGCTTCCAAGTCTCGGCCTACGACCCGTGTCTCTACATGAAGATTGTGGACGGTCACTGCGTGCTGTTGCTGGTGTACGTGGACGATGTGTTGGTGACCGGGAGTTCGGCCGATCTGATCGCGCGCACCAAGAGCGACCTCAAGACGCGGTTTGAGATGACCGACAGTGGCAAGTGCGCGTTTGTGCTGGGCATCGAGTTGGTGGACAACGCTGACGGCAGCGTGACGATGTGCCAGCGACGCTACGTGGACGACATTCTCAAGCGTTTCGGCATGGAGGAGTGCAAGGCTGTGGTGAGTCCGGCGGATTTGAGCTCTCGACTGGTTCCAAGCGACGCGCCGACCAAGGTGAACGCCCCGTTCCGCGAAGCTGTGGGTGCTCTCATGCACTTGATGACCGCGACCCGACCGGACATTGCTTTCGCCGTGGGCTATGTGTCGCGCTTCATGGAGAACCCCCAAGTCGAGCACTGGACTGCGGTGAAGCGCATCCTGCGCTATCTGCAGGGAACCAAGTCACATGGGATCTGCTTCCAGCCGGGTGACAAGATCGACTTCCGCGGGTACTCCGACGCAGACTGGGCTGGTGACCACTCCGATCGCAAGTCGACTTCGGGATACGCGTTCATGCTGATGGGCGCGCCGGTGAGCTGGGGAAGCAAGAAGCAGTCAAGTGTGTCGCTGTCTACGAGCGAGGCGGAGTACATTGCACTCAGCCTGGCCATTCAACAAGGCAAGTGGGTGCATCACCTGTTGTGCGAGATTATGGCGGCAGCAAGCGAAGCGGGACCCGAGCTCAAGATTCTCGAGGACAACCAGTCGTGCATCAAGATGACCAAGAACCCTGTGAACCATGGCCGCGCCAAGCACATCGACATCAAGTATATTGAGGGTAACCGGTTATGCCTGTACCAGGTTACGGTGAACCTGTCCAATCCGATCACACGATGTTTACGGTACGTTGATTACGCTACCGATGATTAGACGAGTAGGATGATTGGACGAGTGCAGAGTGATGGTGATTGGATGCAGTGCTGCGTGTCTATGAGGATAGCTAGGCAGTGCAGACAAAGTAAGCTCCGATAAATCAATCACTTTCGAATCTCCCTTCTTCCCCTCAAGTGGTCAAGTGTCCTCGCTCCGGTCAAGCTCCGAGTGGTGACTCTCCCCCTCCCTTCTCTTCGTCCAAGATCCGCAACCCTTTTCAGGTTATGAGCCCAAGCACCATGTCCTCTGCCCAAGACGTCTCGATCAAGGTCTCCATCGACAAGTTCAACGGCGACAACTACGCGACGTGGAACCGCTACATGCGTGGCGTGTTCCTGACCAAGTCTGTGTGGCATGTCGTGAACCGAGAGACGACTCCGACCTTCGCCGACACTCGGGCCAAGGACGAGTACGTCAAGTCGAGCAACATCGCGTTCGGCCTGATGCTGCTCCACATGGACGCGGACTACCATCACGTGGTTGACAACTGCGAGGAAGCGTGGGTGGCGTGGTCGCGCCTGAAGACGCTGTACGGAGGGTCGCAGAAGGCTGGTCGCATCTACCTGAAGCGACAGCTCTTCAGCATGGAGATGGCGGAAGGCGGCAACGTGTTGCATCATTGCAACGAGGTCCTCAACATCAGCGCCAAGCTCAGCAGCATCGGCGCCAAGATGGAGGACGAGGACGTGGCGATCTGCTTGCTACGCAGTCTCCCCAAGAGCTACGAGAACGTCGTGCTCAATCTGGAGATGAGCAATGTGGAGCTGAAGACGCAAGACGTCGTGAAGGTGCTCACGAACGAGCACATCAAGCGGCAAGGCGAGAAGAAGACCGACTCGGTGAAGACTGAAGACGCGGCGAAGGCGTTCAGTGCCGAGAGAGAGTCTCGCCAGTGCAGTTACTGCGGAAAATTGGGGCACGTCATCGACAAGTGCTGGACCAAGCAGAAGGACGAGAACCGAGGTGGTCGACGCGGCGGCAATGGCCGTGGACGCGGGGCCAACAATGTCCAGTGGCGGAACGACGACTACGACTACGACCGAGTCGCGTTTGCGGTATCCCCGGAGTGCGGACTTTCGACGGGCAAGGGTATGTCCGGGATGTGGGCGGTCGACAGCGGCGCAACGCACCACATCTGCAACAACAAGGCCAAGTTCGCCACGCTGAATGAGCAAGACGAGGGCGAACTGTCGGTGGCTGACGGCAACAAAGCTGCCATCAAGGGTGTGGGGACCATCATCGAACGAGTGGTTCTGCCCAACGGCGACGAGCGCGACATCGAGATCAAGGACGCGCTGTACGTGCCGAACATGAACAAGAATCTGCTGTCGGTGCCGCAGATCAACAAGAGTGGCAAGTTTCAAGTGGTGTTCGACGGTGCGAGCATGCATGTTGCGCGCAAGAGCTCGAAGCAAGTGGTGGCGACGGCTGACCTCGTGGACGGACTCTACCGGCTGCGCACTCCACTGCGTTCTGCGAATGCGACGACGTCGGCGCGTAACGTGGATCTTCATTCGCGGATGGGTCATGCTCCGATCGACGTGCTGCGCAAGATGGTCAACAACGGCATGATCAAGGACGCCAAGGTACCCTTGAAGTCGAGTGGGCCAAGTGTGTGTCGCGGGTGCCAGCAAGGGAAAATGGTCCAAAAGCCGTTCCCGACTAACCGCGACAAGCGCCGTTACGACACGTTCGAGCTGCTCCACTTCGACATCTGCGGTCCCATGGAGGAAGAATCGTTGGGTGGCAGCAAGTATCTGCTACTCATCACGGACGAAGCCAGCGGATGCATGAAGGGTTTCTGTCTACGCGCCAAGTCGGAGAGCGAAGAGTGCCTCAAGAGCTACATCACCAAGGTGCAGACGCAGTTCGGCAAGCAGGTCAAGTTCGTGCGTCACGACGGAGCCCGCGAGTTTGCGACCAATTCGCTCAAGGCCTTTTACGAGGATCAAGGCATCGAGCAGCAGCCCACGGTTCGGTACGCGCACCAGACCGACGCCACGGCAGAACGCGCCAACCGAACCATCGTCACGATTGGTCGCAGCATGCTGATAAAGGTCACGGATCTTGGACGAAGAGAAGGGAGGGGGAGAGTCACCACTCGGAGCTTGACCGGAGCGAGGACACTATTGAGGGTAACCGGTTATGCCTGTACCAGGTTACGGTGAACCTGTCCAATCCGATCACACGATGTTTACGGTACGTTGATTACGCTACCGATGATTAGACGAGTAGGATGATTGGACGAGTGCAGAGTGATGGTGATTGGATGCACCAAATGATTGGATGCAGTGCTGCGTGTCTATGAGGATAGCTAGGTAGTGCAGACAAAGTAAGCTCCGATAAATCAATCACTTTCGAATCTCCCTTCTTCCCCTCAAGTGGTCAAGTGTCTTCGCTCCGGTCTACCCAGAGTGCCTACTCCCTCCGCTTCGTCCAAGCTTCGTGTATCAAGATCCATACCCGTTATCAGGTTATGAGCCCAAGCACCATGTCCTCTGCCCAAGACGTCTCCACCAAGGTCTCCATCGACAAGTTCAACGGCGACAACTACGCGACGTGGAACCGCTACATGCGTGGCGTGTTCCTGACCAAGTCGGTGTGGCATGTCGTGAACCGTGAAACGACTCCGACCTTCGCGGACCCAAGGGCCAAGGATGACTACGTCAAGGCGAGCAACATCGCGTTCGGCCTGATGCTGCTCCACATGGACGCGGACTACCACCACGTGGTGGACAACTGTGAAGAAGCGTGGGTGGCGTGGACGCGCCTGAAGACGCTGTACGGTGGGTCGCAGAAGGCTGGTCGCATCTACCTGAAGCGACAGCTCTTCAGCATGGAGATGGCGGAAGGCAGCAACGTGTTGCATCATTGCAACGAGGTCCTCAACATCAGCGCCAAGCTCAGCAGCGTCGGCGCCAAGATGGAGGACGAGGACGTGGCGATCTGCTTGTTGCGCAGTCTCCCCAAGAGCTACGAGAACGTCGTGCTGAACTTGGAGATGAGCACTGCGGAGCTGAAGACGCAAGACGTCGTGAAGGTGCTCACGAACGAGCATATCAAGCGGCAAGGCGAGAAGAAGACCGACTCGGTGAAGACTGAAGACGCGGCGAAGGCGTTCAGTGCCGAGAGAGAGTCTCGCCAGTGCAGTTACTGCGGAAAATTGGGGCACGTCATCGACAAGTGCTGGACCAAGCAGAAGGACGAGAACCGAGGTGGTCGACGCGGCGGCAATGGCCGTGGACGCGGGGCCAACAATGTCCAGTGGCGGAACGACGACTACGACTACGACCGAGTCGCGTTTGCGGTATCCCCGGAGTGCGGACTTTCGACGGGCAAGGGTATGTCCGGGATGTGGGCGGTCGACAGCGGCGCAACGCACCACATCTGCAACAACAAGGCCAAGTTCGCCACGCTGAATGAGCAAGACGAGGGCGAACTGTCGGTGGCTGACGGCAACAAAGCTGCCATCAAGGGTGTGGGGACCATCATCGAACGAGTGGTTCTGCCCAACGGCGACGAGCGCGACATCGAGATCAAGGACGCGCTGTACGTGCCGAACATGAACAAGAATCTGCTGTCGGTGCCGCAGATCAACAAGAGTGGCAAGTTTCAAGTGGTGTTCGACGGTGCGAGCATGCATGTTGCGCGCAAGAGCTCGAAGCAAGTGGTGGCGACGGCTGACCTCGTGGACGGACTCTACTGGCTGCGCACTCCACTGCGTTCTGCGAATGCGACGACGTCGGCGCGTAACGTGGATCTTCATGCGCGGATGGGTCATGCTCCGATCGACGTGCTGCGCAAGATGGTCAACAACGGCATGATCAAGGACGCCAAGGTACCCTTGAAGTCGAGTGGACCAAGTGTGTGTCGCGGGTGCCAGCAAGGGAAAATGGTCCAAAAGCCGTTCCCGACTAACCGCGACAAGCGCCGTTACGACACGTTCGAGCTGCTCCACTTCGACATCTGCGGTCCCATGGAGGAAGAATCGTTGGGTGGCAGCAAGTATCTGCTACTCATCACGGACGAAGCCAGCAGATGCATGAAGGGTTTCTGTCTACGCGCCAAGTCGGAGAGCGAAGAGTGCCTCAAGAGCTACATCACCAAGGTGCAGACGCAGTTCGGCAAGCAGGTCAAGTTCGTGCGTCACGACGGAGCCCGCGAGTTTGCGACCAATTCGCTCAAGGCCTTTTACGAGGATCAAGGCATCGAGCAGCAGCCCACGGTTCGGTACGCGCACCAGACCGACGCCACGGCAGAACGCGCCAACCGAACCATCGTCACGATTGGTCGCAGCATGCTGATAAAGGTCACGGATCTTGGACGAAGAGAAGGGAGGGGGAGAGTCACCACTCGGAGCTTGACCGGAGCGAGGACACTATTGAGGGTAACCGGTTATGCCTGTACCAGGTTACGGTGAACCTGTCCAATCCGATCACACGATGTTTACGGTACGTTGATTACGCTACCGATGATTAGACGAGTAGGATGATTGGACGAGTGCAGAGTGATGGTGATTGGATGCACCAAATGATTGGATGCAGTGCTGCGTGTCTATGAGGATAGCTAGGTAGTGCAGACAAAGTAAGCTCCGATAAATCAATCACTTTCGAATCTCCCTTCTTCCCCTCAAGTGGTCAAGTGTCTTCGCTCCGGTCTACCCAGAGTGCCTACTCCCTCCGCTTCGTCCAAGCTTCGTGTATCAAGATCCATACCCGTTATCAGGTTATGAGCCCAAGCACCATGTCCTCTGCCCAAGACGTCTCCACCAAGGTCTCCATCGACAAGTTCAACGGCGACAACTACGCGACGTGGAACCGCTACATGCGTGGCGTGTTCCTGACCAAGTCGGTGTGGCATGTCGTGAACCGTGAAACGACTCCGACCTTCGCGGACCCAAGGGCCAAGGATGACTACGTCAAGGCGAGCAACATCGCGTTCGGCCTGATGCTGCTCCACATGGACGCGGACTACCACCACGTGGTGGACAACTGTGAAGAAGCGTGGGTGGCGTGGACGCGCCTGAAGACGCTGTACGGTGGGTCGCAGAAGGCTGGTCGCATCTACCTGAAGCGACAGCTCTTCAGCATGGAGATGGCGGAAGGCAGCAACGTGTTGCATCATTGCAACGAGGTCCTCAACATCAGCGCCAAGCTCAGCAGCGTCGGCGCCAAGATGGAGGACGAGGACGTGGCGATCTGCTTGTTGCGCAGTCTCCCCAAGAGCTACGAGAACGTCGTGCTGAACTTGGAGATGAGCACTGCGGAGCTGAAGACGCAAGACGTCGTGAAGGTGCTCACGAACGAGCATATCAAGCGGCAAGGCGAGAAGAAGACCGACTCGGTGAAGACTGAAGACGCGGCGAAGGCGTTCAGTGCCGAGAGAGAGTCTCGCCAGTGCAGTTACTGCGGAAAATTGGGGCACGTCATCGACAAGTGCTGGACCAAGCAGAAGGACGAGAACCGAGGTGGTCGACGCGGCGGCAATGGCCGTGGACGCGGGGCCAACAATGTCCAGTGGCGGAACGACGACTACGACTACGACCGAGTCGCGTTTGCGGTATCCCCGGAGTGCGGACTTTCGACGGGCAAGGGTATGTCCGGGATGTGGGCGGTCGACAGCGGCGCAACGCACCACATCTGCAACAACAAGGCCAAGTTCGCCACGCTGAATGAGCAAGACGAGGGCGAACTGTCGGTGGCTGACGGCAACAAAGCTGCCATCAAGGGTGTGGGGACCATCATCGAACGAGTGGTTCTGCCCAACGGCGACGAGCGCGACATCGAGATCAAGGACGCGCTGTACGTGCCGAACATGAACAAGAATCTGCTGTCGGTGCCGCAGATCAACAAGAGTGGCAAGTTTCAAGTGGTGTTCGACGGTGCGAGCATGCATGTTGCGCGCAAGAGCTCGAAGCAAGTGGTGGCGACGGCTGACCTCGTGGACGGACTCTACTGGCTGCGCACTCCACTGCGTTCTGCGAATGCGACGACGTCGGCGCGTAACGTGGATCTTCATGCGCGGATGGGTCATGCTCCGATCGACGTGCTGCGCAAGATGGTCAACAACGGCATGATCAAGGACGCCAAGGTACCCTTGAAGTCGAGTGGACCAAGTGTGTGTCGCGGGTGCCAGCAAGGGAAAATGGTCCAAAAGCCGTTCCCGACTAACCGCGACAAGCGCCGTTACGACACGTTCGAGCTGCTCCACTTCGACATCTGCGGTCCCATGGAGGAAGAATCGTTGGGTGGCAGCAAGTATCTGCTACTCATCACGGACGAAGCCAGCAGATGCATGAAGGGTTTCTGTCTACGCGCCAAGTCGGAGAGCGAAGAGTGCCTCAAGAGCTACATCACCAAGGTGCAGACGCAGTTCGGCAAGCAGGTCAAGTTCGTGCGTCACGACGGAGCCCGCGAGTTTGCGACCAATTCGCTCAAGGCCTTTTACGAGGACCAAGGCATCGAGCAGCAGCCCACGGTTCGGTACGCGCACCAGACCAACGCCACGGCAGAACGCGCCAACCGAACCATCGTCACGATTGGTCGCAGCATGCTGCACCATGCCAAGTTGGACAAGTGTTTCTGGGGCGAAGCGGCGATGACTGCCATCCACGTCAAGAACCGGCTGCCGTCGCCCAAGATCGAAAACAAGACTCCGTTCGAGATCGTGTACAAGTCCAAGCCAAGCGTGAAGCACATGCGTGTGTTTGGGTGTCGGGCGTACGTCCTGACCCCGAGGGAGAAACGACTCAAGTGGGATCCCAAGGCTCGCGCTGGTCTGTTCATGGGCTACGAGGAAGTGTCGAAGGCGTATCGAGTTTATGACATCGAGGCGGGGAAGGTGGTGATTTCTCGCGATGTCACCTTCGACGAATCGAGTTTTGGTGGTGTCTCGGCGGGAAGTTCAAGCGATGACGACGAAGATGCTAGCCTGGACTTCGACTCTCTCGAGATCAACGATGCTGACAGTGCGGGCCCGATGAAAAGGAAAGGTCGTTTGAGCACTAGATGTCAGAATGCAAAGTGATTGATTTAGGGCCTTAGTTCATAAGCTACTTGCTGCCTCGAAGCCTACTGGATATCCCTGCTGGATACACTCTACTGGATTCCTAACTGGATAGAAGGTCCTTCAGCCAATCAGCGAGTGCCACGTCGATGCCCATCCTGTACCCACAATCTTGTACCCACGCGTCCCATCATCAGCGTCCCATCATCAGCGTCCCGTAATCCTCGTCCCATCATCACACGAATGATGGCGGCACCACTGAGTGAAGGTCGCACCGGTACCTTACTGGTACACCGCAGCTGGTCGAGGCGCCTTCTTGACAACACCCCTACTCGACTCGGCAGCCTTGGGTCCTTCGATACCAAGCTTGCTCCGGAGCACGCCAAACTGCGTCGCAGTGATGGGCTTGGTCATCAAGTCCGCCAGCATGTCCTTCGTCGAGCAGTACTCCAACACCACTTGACCGTCTTCCACCTTCTCGCGCACGAAGTGGTAGCGAATGTCGATGTGCTTGGTGCGCTTGTGGAACTCGGGGTTCTTGGCCAACGCGATGGAGCCTTGGTTGTCCTCGTAGATCTTGACCGCTTCATTGATTGCCATCTCGCCGAGCTCGCACATGAACACCTTGAGCCACACCGCTTCTTGTGTTGCCTCCGACAGCGCCATGTACTCCGCCTCTGTAGATGACAGCGCCACCGTCCGCTGCTTCTTGCTTCTCCAGCTGATGCACCCGCCGTTCATCATGAACGCGTAGCCGCTTGTGCTTCTTCTTGACTCGGTGTCTCCGGCCCAGTCCGCATCCGAATAGCCTTCAAGCCCGCCGTCGCAGTTCGCTTGAAACTCGATGCCATGCGTCTTCGTGCCTTGGATGTACCTGAAGACCCTCTTGAGCGCTTGCCAGTGCGTCGGGCATGGGTCCGCAGCAAACTGGCTCAGGACCCCCACTGCCGCTGCGAGGTCTGGACGTGTGCCTACCATGAGATACATGAGGCATCCCACAGCGTTGCGGTACGGCACGTTCGCCATGGTCTCATCGTGCTTGCAACCTCCTTCGTGTTGTCAAGAAGGCGCCTCGACCAGCTGCGGTGTACCAGTAAGGTACCAGTGCGACCTTCACTCAGTGGTGCCGCCATCATTCGTGTGATGATGGGACGAGGATTACGGGACGCTGATGATGGGACGCGTGGGTACAAGATTGTGGGTACAGGATGGGCATCGACGTGGCACTCGCTGATTGGCTGAAGGACCTTCTATCCAGTTAGGAATCCAGTAGAGTGTATCCAGCAGGAATATCCAGTAGGCTTCGAGGCAGCAAGTAGCTTGCGAACTAAGGCCCTAAATCAATCACTTTGCATTCTGACATCTAGTGCTCAAACGACCTTCCTTTTGGTTATGAGCCCAAGCCCCGTCTTCCCTGCCCAAGACCCCGACTACGCCTTCGCCATGGACGCCACGCCGACCACGACCGCCCGCATCAACAAGTTCGACGGAACCAACTTCCACACGTGGAAGTTCAAGATGCAGATGGTGCTGGAAGAGCGCGAACTGTGGGAGGTGACGAGTGGGGAGATCAAGCTGGAGCACTGCCACGCCGCAGCGGATCAAGCGCTCTTCAAGAAGAAGTCGCGCAAGGCGTTGGCGATCGTCTGTCTCGCGATGGAGGACTCGCAGTTGCCGCTGGTGCGTTCGGCCAAGGATGCTCACGATGCATGGTCAAGACTGGAAGGACACTTCGAGAAGAAGAGTTTGGCCAACAAGCTCTTTCTTCGTCGACGTTTCTTCACGACCATGATGGACGAAGGTGATGATGTGTTAGAGCACATCAACAAGCTCAAGACGCTGGCGGAGCAGCTCGACGCGGTGGGCGCTCCGGTCAGCGAGGACGACTTGGTGATCACGCTTCTGGGCAGTCTCAGCGAGTCGTACCAGTTCCTCATCACGGCGTTGGAGTCGAGAGCCGACTCGCTGTCGTGGGAACTCGTGACGTCTCGGCTGCTGCATGAGGACATGAAGCGCAAGGAGCAAGGTGGCGGCGTCGACGGAGCCGCGCACGGTCAAGGCCAAGCGTTCATGACAAGCGACAACGGCAAGCGCAAGGGACGGCAGGCGACCGCCAACAAGGCCAGCGCCTGCCACTACTGTGGGGAGCAAGGACATTGGATCGCCAAGTGTCCTGTGCGAATCCGCGAGAACGCGGAGCGGCAGAGGCCGCAGCGAGCGAACGTCGCGCAGAGTGAGGACGACTCTGGCGACTTCCTCTTCTCGGTTGGTGGTGGGAGCAACACCACCAAGTCGAATGAGGTGTGGCTGGTCGACTCGGGTGCGACGCAGCACATGACCAGTTCCAAGAAGTTCATGCGGAACTACAAGAAGATCTCGCCGGTGGACGTGCATCTCGCGGACGACGGTGTGGTGCAAGCGATCGGGAGAGGCGATGAAACAGGGCGAGACGCGCTCTGTTTCTTTAGCATACACTAGTATGCGCTTTTGAGGAAGCGTAAGTTACGTAGGCTTTGTATGCAAGTAGAAATACACGTCCCCGTGTATTTCTAAGCAAAAAGACCGAAACTTTAACTTGAAAATAGAAAACTGAATTGAATGGAAGCCCGCCGCGTGGCGGGCCCTTAGCAAACCTATCTAAATGACTTATGTATCTACGAAGGTGAATCCATGGTTGGCTCTCACGCTCCGGCCCTTATGTATGCGTTTGATTGGTGGAAATGTGCCCCTTTCCACCAATAGCAGTGCGCTTAGCGCCCGCCAATGTTTGTGCCATTGGCGGCTCGAAATGATTGTTGACTGTGTATGTGACGCGCACACACAGAAGGCTTGCCGTATACTTGTCCGTGTATAGTTCGGCTATACACGTATATCTGGTGTACCCAATTACACCAGCCTGTGTAACCCTGTTACACTACCCCCCTCTTTAAACACGAATATCGCGTCTGAGAGGTAACGGTGACCACACATCAATCTGTGGTCACTCCCTGTTTTCTCGCGTCTCGAGAAAACACTCCGCGCCCATTCCACAATGAGCGCGTCAAGTCCCAAGGCCCCCACAAGCCCCGCAAGCTCCGCCGCCGCCGGTGGGGACTTCCCACCGGTCACCAAGTTGTCTGTGAGCGATTATCGCTCACAGCTCGCGATCAAGCAGGCCGAGCGGGCTGCTGCGAAGCCTGATGCTGCTGGGGATCCAGCAGCAAGCGAGTCAAGTGTGACGCAGCCTGTGAAGGCTGCGTCTTCAAGCGATATGCCGCCTGCGAAGGCAGCGCTCACCGGATCCCCTGGATCCGGTGCTACGAGTGAGGCACAGCCTGCGAAGGCTGTGCCAGGCGAATCTCTAAGGCCCGAGGCGATGGATGTGGATCTAGATGATTCACATCTAGACCCAGAGCTCGCTGTCGACTACGGCAGCGAGGGGATCGAAGACGACGAGGAGTTGGAAGACTCCTCGTCAGAGTTGAAGGTTGCCGCGCCCGCTGAGGGCCAGCATGCTGCTTCAGAGAGCCCCGTATCGGGCTCTCGCCGCCAGCGCGACGTCGCGCTGGAAGAAGGTGAAGTCGCGCGCCCGAAGCGCGCGCGCTCGGACGTGTCAAGCTCGGCGGAGGCTACCTCCGCCGCAAGTGGTTCTTCAACGCCGGCAGATTTGCCGGCGGGGCGTCGTGCTGCTCGCGCGTCCGATCCGACGCCGTGGATGTCAACATCCACGGCGATCCAGAAGCTGCGCTACAGCGACGAGGGGGCTGCTGCCGAGCCCGTCTCTCTCTTCGATGATCGTCCGATCATCGACGATAAGATCGCGGGCCAGCTCCATCTCGGAGCTGACACTGCTGAGCGACGCGATTACTTCGCGTCGCTATACCTGGCGTCGCGTTACTACAAGAACGCGCGCCGTGGTCCTCAGAGCAAGGTCTCTGAGACTCATGCTCTGGCACAGGGCTGGAACCAGTTCGTGTCGAACTGGAACGCGAACCCCGACTTGTATCGGTACCGTCTTGAACGGCACCGCACTCGCTATTATGAGCATAATAGCACAGGTCGCGTGGTGCATCTGCACAACATGTGTGCAGATGCGGGCATCCCCTGCGCGGTTCCGCGCAGGGAGCATTGTCCAGTCTGTCCGCAGGATGCGGACAGACTATCCGAGAGTGATGTCATGGGGTACACGCGCATCCGTGTACCCGAGAAGGTGACCAAGTGGCGCGAGAGGGTGTTCCCCGACGCGCGTGTCACCTTTCCACCGCCCAGTCAAACCTTGTGGTTTGACGACGTCTCTGGGAAGTGGATCACTGAGTCGAGGGTTACCCCCGACTCGGCCGTAGGTGGTGGCGCTGTTCGTACGCCATCACCATTTCCGGAACGTCCATCACAAGGACGTTCCGCGGCTCCCAGGAGTCGTGTTGGGGAGGCCATCCTCTCCAACGACATCGAAAACGACGCTGACCTTGGTCGGCGCGTGGCTCCTGGTGAGCTACAATTCGCTCGACAATCCAGCGAATTGAGCCGTCTGCAGCCCGCAAGGGCGCAGGCGGTGGGGGGAAGACGTCGCACCCCGGATCAGCCACGCTCGGCTGATCCGATTGTTGGTCGCCTTGAGGCGGATCACGCGGCCTTCCGCGAGGCCGCGTGGAAGACGATCGCTGACCAGGGTCAGCTGATCTCGAACCTCTCCTCGCAAGTGGAGAGTGCTCGGAGCACCGCTGCCGATGCTCTTTCTCGAGCTGCTGAGCTCGAGAAGAAGTTCGCGAAGCTCGTGGAGAGCGTCGGGATGCGCCCTTCGCGGTCCGCTGCGAAGGGGTCTTCTGATGACGACCACTAGGTGGGCCGTCAGGCTCCGGCGTGCTCGTTTCCAACGAGCTCGCAGGCGTATCATGCTCATGATACGCCTTCAGCCGCCCAACGTAGAACGTTGGGTGCAGTCGCATGCTGGACGGTATGTCCAGCGTGTATGCTGTGCCTTGGCGGTGCAAGACACGGAAGGGGCCGATGAAGCGTGGAGCGAGCTTGCTCGCTCCAAAGTCCGAGACTGCATGTCTAGGCAGGTTTTGCGTAGACAGTAAAACTAATGAATTCCTTTTGAACTCACTAATGTTGTTCCTTGACTTCTTGTCCGCGTTCATCTTCTGTCGATCGACAGAAGATGCAATAGCATCACGGACAAACCGCATGACGGCTTGTCTGCTTTGGACGAAGTCCCTTGCATCGACATTGGTCGTCTCGACCAATGTGACATCGCTTGACCTCGTGCCATGCACGAGGTGTCTTTCGTCTTGAACGTCCGCAGGTGCTGCGGACGTGGCCTTGTTCGTCATCGAAGTGACGTCGCCCGGCGACGTCACAGCCTTCGTCACTTGGGATCTCCCGGTGTCCGTCACGTCTGCTCTTGAGGCAGACGTGGGACGATCCTTGGCTTGTCGCTTCGCTCCCAGAGCGAGGCGGTCTTGGTCTTGCCTTGGCGCGTCCGTGTCCGGCACGGAGGCGGTGTCATCTGCGACGCCCGCACCCGGTGCGGACGTGATGTTCTCCATTCGCTGACGCGCTGCGTCAGCTCGCGTCACAGCGGCCAACGAATCCTCGTTGGCTGCAGCTTTTGCTGCGGCATTTTCATGTGAGTGCGCTTCACTCGCATTTCCTCCCCCACTCAAGGGAGCTGTCACCCCGCCGAGGGTGGCAGGGACACGTGGATGCCGCATGGCATTCACGAAGAACGGTGTATGCCCCGTAGAGGCATGCACCGAGTTGTTGATGGCGAACTCCGCCATCGGCAAACAGTCGCTCCACTCGGTGAACGAGTGGGCGTAACTCTTGAGGATGTCACCGAGCACGCGGTTCACGCGCTCGGTCTGACCATCGGTCTGAGGATGATCGGCTGTCGACATCGACAGTCGCGTGCCAAGGAGGGCGAAGACCTCCTTCCAGAAAGCGGCCGTGAACCGAGGGTCACGGTCCGATACGATCTCGCGGGGCATCCCGTGAGATCGGAAGATAAGATCAACAAACAGACGAGCCGTCTGTTTGGATGTGACCTGTGCTGGCACCGCAGCAAGATGCACCATCTTGCTGAAGCGGTCGACAAAGACCGCTATGCCAGTCCGACGCTTGGCGTCGGGCGGCAACCCGAAGATGAAGTCCATACTAATGGACTCCCAACACTCTGCCGGGATTGGCAGAGATTGCAGCGGTGCTTGTGAAGCCAATGTCGGCTTCACACGTTGGCACGCTTCGCAAGCACGAACGTACTTGCGCACCCACTTGTACTGGCGCGGCCAGTAGAAGTCACGCGAGAGAAGCAGGTACGTCTTCTCTCGGCCCGGATGCCCCGCCCATGGGGCATCGTGATACTCGTAGATGACCCGCAACCGCAGGTCATAATCGTTTGGGACGACGATGCGTGCAGCATCGTCGTCAGCTGTGCTATAAAGCAGCAGCCCATCGTGTGCGCTGTATCGGTGCACATTCGAACGCAGATGTGGAGGCAGCGCTCGACGCCCGGCGTCGGTCGGCTCCTTCACATAATCCAGCAGGCGCTTGACGTCGTCGTCAAGCGCATACGCCTTACGCACGTCATCGAGCAGCGATGACGTGGGCACACTGCTTCGCTCAACGCCAATGGCGTTGACATCAACTACCTTGTAGTTGTAATCCGGTCGACGCGAGAGCGCGTCGGCCACCACGTTGAGTCTTCCAGGTTTGTACTCAACCTGGAAGTTGTATTCCGCGAAGAATGACAGCCACCGTGCCATTCTTTGAGAGAGGTGCGGCGACTTCACAGCCGTCCGCAACGATGCGTGGTCCGTATAGACCACGAACGGTTTATCTCCGAGGAGATAGACACGGAACTTCGCCAGTGCGTACTTCATGGCAAGGAGCTCCTTGTCATGCACTGGATAGTTGCGCTCAGCTTGCTTAAGCTGACGCGAGTGATAGCAGATTACACGATCACGACCGTCGTGATCGTGCTGCATCAGCGCGCATCCGATAGCATAATCGGATGCATCGCACACCACGTGGAACGGGCGGTCTTGGTCAGCGATGGCCAAGACCGGCGCCTCAGTCAAGCCCTGCTTGACTGAATCGAAAGCCTGCTGACACTCAGCAGACCACTGCCACTCCGTGTCCTTCTTCAGGAGACGTGACAGTGGGCGAATGCGCCCAGCGTAATCGTGCACGTACTTGCACAAGTACGTGGCCAGCCCAAGGAACTGCCTCAGTTCCTTGGCGTTCGAGGGCGCAGGCCACTCGTTGACGACCCTGACCTTCTCAGGATCGGGGCGGACTCCGTCTTTGCCGACAAGACATCCGAGAACCGGAATCTCGGATGCACCAAATATGCACTTCTTCAAGTTTGCATATAGCTTGTGCTCACGCATCAGCGCGAGCAGACGACGGAGATGCTCCCTGTGCATCTCTGTGGCGGTCTTCCCGCCCACAGCCTGGCTGTGGGCGAACACGTCGTCGAAGTACGTCGGCGCGAAGTCGCGAATCGATCGCAACAGGTGTGTGACGCACCTGTTGAACGTCGCAGGGGCGTTCTTCAGCCCCTGTGGCATCACCATCCACTCCCAAAGCATGCCGCTTGGCGTGCTTACAGCTGTGAAGGGGATGTCCTCCTCACGCATTAAGATTTGGTAGAAACCATCTCTTAAGTCAAGAGCACTGAACACGGTGCTCTTGCTCATCGAATCGATGATCACATCTTTTCGCGGTATCGGCGTCTGCGCCGGTATCGTTGCCTCGTTCAACTTGTTGAACGCGTGGACAATGCGCCATCCGCCCTGCGCCTTCTTGACGCAGAACGTCGGAGCACTGTGCGGGGACTTGCTTTCCCGCACTTGCCCCGCGCGCCGACGAGCTTCGAAGAACTCGTCGATGGCTTGGACCTGCTCACGCGGCAGTGGCCACTGTCGTGTGACGCAGTACTTCGTCCCCGGCACGAGATCAATCTCGTGCTGAATGCCCTTGTCCCGCGGAAGCTCCGCGGGAACCTCATCAGGGAATACGTCCGCGTATTCCCTGAGCACATCGTAATAGGGACTCGCCTTGAGCGAGTCCCAGCTTTGCTCGGCAAAGCGGTCCTTCTTGGTCTTGGCGCTGAGGGCAGTGTCGCCCTCAGGATGCTTGACGAGGACCTGCCGCAGGTCCTCGAGCTCCACTGTGATCTCGGTATCCTCACGCGCGGTGAGGATGCATACTTGCTCTACGCGCCCGGCGCGTAGATCCCGTGCAAAGCCCTTCCAGCTCTGCACTTCCAGCGCTGTCAACTCCGAGGCAGTGCTCGGAGGACCCTCAAGTGTCAGGAGCTGACACTTGACGCCCGAGAGTGTTTGCGTTAACGCATTCACTCTCTCGTACGTGACGTCACCCTTTGCGGGTGACGCAACCACGTCAGCTACACCCTTAGGCGTATCGCGCTCTTGCGACGGGGAGGCGATCTCTTCCCGTCGGGGCCCGGCCCGATTCAAAAGTGAGGAGTCAGCTTCACTCCTCACATCGCGACCCTTGCCGCGATGATGGGTGCCAGGCCCGGCCTGGTTTCGACCCATATCTTTTTCTTCGACGGGCCCGGCCCGTCGAGATGCCTTGATCCTTGACTCCTCAAACCCGGTTTGAGGAGGCGTCTTCTCTTGGTGCTTCGCCTCGGGCCCGGCCCGAGACGGGTTCTTCTGTATTCTTGCCTTTCCGGACCCCGTCCGGAAAGGGTTCTTCTTGATATTGGCTCTCGCAGGCCCGGCCTGCGAGGCGTTTCTTCCAAACCCGGTTTGGGAGAGGGTGCGCTCCCGGAGTGCACCCACCTTTCGTCGATTTGCCTGTGCCCCGGGCACAGGCGAGGAAGCGTCCCGGTCGTCTTCCGTCCTCGTCTTGAGCGCGTCGGCCTTTACGGTCGACGCGCAGTCTTGGCTTGGCTGAGCGAGGGTGACCTCGCTCACGTCGCGTTTACTGCGCGACGCACTCGCAGCGCTGTCAGGGCCATCGCTCTCTGTCGCGCTATCTGCCGAATCGAGGACGCATGCGTCCTCGAAGCCGTAAGAGACTATAGACTGGGACTTCCAGTCTATCACTGGGGCATGGCGTTTGAGCCACGGCATGCCCAGTATCATGTCGAACTTATCGTCTAGATCCAGGACGATAAAGTCCTCAGTGAAGGCCCGGCCTTCACAGCCAAAGCGAACTGATACAGTTCGCTTGCGCGTTTTCACGGTTGCTCCTGTCGCCAGGCGCACCACCAACTCACTTCGAGGAGTCGTCTTCTCCTCGGCGTTCATAGCCCTCAGGCTTTGCAGTCGAACAAAGTTGTTCGATGCACCCGAATCGACTAGCGCGTGCATGGTTCTCCCATGCACCGCGACTTCCAGGATGATCAGCCCTGCTTGATCATCCTGACGCTTGCTGTGGTGTCCGGCACCACAAGGGGCTGTAGCCGTCACATGCCCGACATCGGCATGTGTGACTACACCAGTAGGGCGCCCCGCCCCTACTGGCTTCCAGCGTTTTTTGGTCGTCCGCGCCAACGATCCCCGTTGGCGCGATACGACGTGCCACGTGTGGCACGATACGACGTATCGCGAGCAGCAGGCCCCGGGCCTGCTACACACTCACGTGCGAAGTGGCCGGTGTTTCCACACCGGAAACACCGTCCCGCGCCTCTGCGCGGCTCCGTCTGCTGCCTGCCAGCAGACGCACTGGATAGGTCCATGGGCTCTGGACCGCCCATGGGTCTTGCACGCGGACGTGGCGCCCCTGGCGTGTCCGCGTGGAGCTTAGCCTGGTGCAGGCTAAACTCTTCCTGCGACGCAAGCCGAATGGCTTGCTCGAGAGTACTCGGGTACTCTCGGAAGAGATAGGTCTTCACAGGCCCATCCTTCAGTCCCTTCATGAAGGTGACTACTTGTGTCGCCTCGTCAATCGGATGATTGACGATACTCGACACCAAGTACCTCGCGTGTTGGGCGTAAGCCAACACGTCGCGCTTGCCTTGACGCAGGTCGAGGAACTCCGCCCTCGACCTGAACTCGGATTCAGGCGGCTCAAACGCTAGCTTGAGCTCGCGCTTGAAGTCTTCGTACGTGCTCCAGCACGTACTGTCCGTAAGACGTCTTCCGTACGCCCAGTGTCTGGCTCGTCCAGTCAGACACGACATGGCGTACGCAACTTGGAGCGACGGATCCCGGATCCGTCGAGCAGCAATTGCTGTCTCCAGTTCTACGAGCCATCGTAGAAGAGGCTCGTTCTGGCCACCCGAGAACGGAGTCACTGACACCTTCAGTGACTCAACGCGAGAAGGGGCTGACGCCTCCTTCTGTTGGCGTTCCTTGTCCATGTAGTCGACCACGACTACATGGTGCTCGCTTGGTGGCAGCGACCGTAGCATCGCTGCCACGGTGGACTCACCTACGACTCGCGAGAGTCGTAGCAGTGCCTCCCACTGCTGATCGCTCAGGTGGGGGCAGTCCTCCCTCGTGATGCAGGGAGGACCCGCGCTTGGAGCTCCGTCAGGCAGGGCACCGCCTGACGAAGGGTTTTCGTCTCCATAGCCAAATGCATCCATTTGGCTAACTCTGTAGGCGTTGGACGGACTACAAAGTGCTACCAGGTGAAACAGGGCGAGACGCGCTCTGTTTCTTTAGCATACACTAGTATGCGCTTTTGAGGAAGCGTAAGTTACGTAGGCTTTGTATGCAAGTAGAAATACACGTCCCCGTGTATTTCTAAGCAAAAAGACCGAAACTTTAACTTGAAAATAGAAAACTGAATTGAATGGAAGCCCGCCGCGTGGCGGGCCCTTAGCAAACCTATCTAAATGACTTATGTATCTACGAAGGTGAATCCATGGTTGGCTCTCACGCTCCGGCCCTTATGTATGCGTTTGATTGGTGGAAATGTGCCCCTTTCCACCAATAGCAGTGCGCTTAGCGCCCGCCAATGTTTGTGCCATTGGCGGCTCGAAATGATTGTTGACTGTGTATGTGACGCGCACACACAGAAGGCTTGCCGTATACTTGTCCGTGTATAGTTCGGCTATACACGTATATCTGGTGTACCCAATTACACCAGCCTGTGTAACCCTGTTACAGGCGACATCGTGATGAAGATGCAGACCCCGCGCGGCGTCAAGAAGGGTGTGCTCACGAATGTGTGGCACATCCCCAAGTTGTCGCGCAACCTGTTCTCCGTCGGCAGATTCACCAAGGACGTCGGGCCTGTGACGTTCGAGAGCGACGGGTGCTTCACGGAGACGAAGGGTGTCAAGTGGAAGCTCGGCGCTCGCGAAGGCAAAGGACTGTTCAAGCTGAGCATGACTCCGATCATGCCTGACGAGGTCAATGCGGCAAGCTCGAAGGATCGCAAAGGGGACACCACGTCGTACCTCTGGCACCTTCGACTTGGTCACATTGGCCATGGCGGTCTAGACGCCATCGTCAAGAAGGGCTACGGCACCGGCATCGACATGACGTCGGTGAAGCAGTGGGAGCTGTGCGACGGATGCTCACTCGGCAAGCAAACGCGAGTGAGCTACATGAAGTCGTCTCCAAACCGTGCGAAGCAAGTGCTGGAAGTGGTTCACAGCGATGTGTGCGGCCCCATGCAGACGTCTACGTTTGGTGGCAAGCGCTACTTCGTCACGTTCATCGACGACAAGTCGCACTTTTGTGTGGTGTACTTGCTGCGGAACAAGTCGGAGGTGGCTGCCAAGTTCGCCGATTTCGTCGCGTTCGCCGAGACTCAGACTGGCAAGCGTGTGAAGACGCTCCGCAGCGACAACGGTGGCGAGTACACTTCGCGTGAGATGGCCAAGTTCTGCAGCGAGCGTGGGATCGTGCGGAAGTTCACGCCGCCGTACACGCCACAGCTGAATGGAGTGGCGGAACGGATGAACCGGACGTTGGTGGAGTGTGCGCGCTGCATGTTGGAGCATGCCGGGTTGTCGAAGGGTTACTGGGGTGAAGCGGTGGTGACGGCCACGTTCCTCCGGAATCGCTGTCCGACGCGCGCCATCAGCCACGACAAGTCCCCGCACCAAGTTTGGACGGGAAAGAAGCCACTACTGGCGAACCTCAAGGTAAAAGGAAGGTCGTTTGAGCACTAGATGTCAGAATGCAAAGTGATTGATTTAGGGCCTTAGTTCACAAGCTACTTGCTGCCTCTAAGCCTACTGGATATTCCTGCTGGATACACTCTACTGGATTCCTAACTGGATAGAAGGTCCTTCAGCCAATCAGCGAGTGCCACGTCGATGCCCATCCTGTACCCACAATCTTGTACCCACGCGTCCCATCATCAGCGTCCCGTAATCCTCGTCCCATCATCACACGAATGATGGCGGCACCACTGAGTGAAGGTCGCACTGGTACCTTACTGGTACACCGCAGCTGGTCGAGGCGCCTTCTTGACAACACCCCCACTCGACTCGACGCCGGGGCCTTGGACTCCGAGCTTGCTCCGAAGAACTTCAAACTGCACAGCAGTGATGGGCTTGGTCATCAAGTCCGCCAGCATGTCCTTCGTCGAGCAGTACTCCAACACCACTTGACCGTCTTCCACCTTCTCGCGCACGAAGTGGTAGCGAATGTCGATGTGCTTGGTGCGCTTGTGGAACTCGGGGTTCTTGGCCAACGCGATGGAGCCTTGGTTGTCCTCGTAGATCTTGACCGCTTCATTGATTGCCATCTCGCCGAGCTCGCACATGAACACCTTGAGCCACACCGCTTCTTGTGTTGCCTCCGACAGCGCCATGTACTCCGCCTCTGTAGATGACAGCGCCACCGTCCGCTGCTTCTTGCTTCTCCAGCTGATGCACCCGCCGTTCATCATGAACGCGTAGCCGCTTGTGCTTCTTCTTGACTCGGTGTCTCCGGCCCAGTCCGCATCCGAATAGCCTTCAAGCCCGCCGTCGCAGTTCGCTTGAAACTCGATGCCATGCGTCTTCGTGCCTTGGATGTACCTGAAGACCCTCTTGAGCGCTTGCCAGTGCGTCGGGCATGGGTCCGCAGCAAACTGGCTCAGGACCCCCACTGCCGCTGCGAGGTCTGGACGTGTGCCTACCATGAGATACATGAGGCATCCCACAGCGTTGCGGTACGGCACGTTCGCCATGGTCTCATCGTGCTTGCAACCTCCTTCGCACTGTTGTCAAGAAGTCGCCTCGACCAGCTGCGGTGTACCAGTAAGGTACCAGTGCGACCTTCACTCAGTGGTGCCGCCATCATTCGTGTGATGATGGGACGAGGATTACGGGACGCTGATGATGGGACGCTGATGATGGGACGCGTGGGTACAAGATTGTGGGTACAGGATGGGCATCGACGTGACACTCGCTGATTGGCTGAAGGACCTTCTATCCAGTTAGGAATCCAGTGGAGTGTATCCAGCAGGGATATCCAGTAGGCTTCGAGGCAGCAAGTAGCTTGTGAACTAAGGCCCTAAATCAATCACTTTGCATTCTGACATCTAGTGCTCAAACGACCTTCCTTTTGGTTATGAGCCCAAGCCCCGTCTTCCCTGCCCAAGACCCCGACTACGCCTTCGCCATGGACGCCACGCCGACCGCCACCGCCCGCATCAACAAGTTCGACGGAACCAACTTCCACACGTGGAAGTTCAAGATGCAGATGGTGCTCGAGGAGCGCGAACTGTGGGAGGTGACGAGTGGGGAGATCAAGCTGGAGCACTGCCACGCCGCAGCGGATCAAGCGCTCTTCAAGAAGAAGTCACGCAAGGCGTTGGCGATCGTCTGTCTCGCGATGGAGGACTCGCAGTTGCCGCTGGTGCGTTCGGCCAAGGATGCTCACGATGCATGGTCAAGACTGGAAGGACACTTCGAGAAGAAGAGTTTGGCCAACAAGCTCTTTCTTCGTCGACGTTTCTTCACGACCATGATGGAGGAAGGTGATGATGTGTTAGAGCACATCAACAAGCTCAAGACGCTGGCGGAGCAGCTCGACGCGGTGGGCGCTCCGGTCAGCGAGGATGACTTGGTGATCACGCTTCTGGGCAGTCTCAGCGAGTCGTACCAGTTCCTCATCACGGCGTTGGAGTCGAGAGCCGACTCGCTGTCGTGGGAACTCGTGACGTCTCGGCTGCTGCATGAGGACATGAAGCGCAAGGAGCAAGGTGGCGGCGTCGACGGAGCCGCGCACGGTCAAGGCCAAGCGTTCATGACAAGCGACAACGGCAAGCGCAAGGGACGGCAGGCGACCGCCAACAAGGCCAGCGCCTGCCACTACTGTGGGGAGCAAGGACATTGGATCGCCAAGTGTCCTGTGCGAATCCGCGAGAACGCGGAGCGGCAGAGGCCGCAGCGAGCGAACGTCGCGCAGAGTGAGGACGACTCTGGCGACTTCCTCTTCTCGGTTGGTGGTGGGAGCAACACCACCAAGTCGAATGAGGTGTGGCTGGTCGACTCGGGTGCGACGCAGCACATGACCAGTTCCAAGAAGTTCATGCGGAACTACAAGAAGATCTCGCCGGTGGACGTGCATCTCGCGGACGACGGTGTGGTGCAAGCGATCGGGAGAGGCGACATCGTGATGAAGATGCAGACCCCGCGCGGCGTCAAGAAGGGTGTGCTCACGAATGTGTGGCACATCCCCAAGTTGTCGCGCAACCTGTTCTCCGTCGGCAGATTCACCAAGGACGTCGGGCCTGTGACGTTCGAGAGCGACGGGTGCTTCACGGAGACGAAGGGTGTCAAGTGGAAGCTCGGCGCTCGCGAAGGCAAAGGGCTGTTCAAGCTCTGCATGGCTCCGATCATGCCTGACGAGGCCAATGTGTCGAGTCCGAAGGATCGCAAAGGGGACACCACGTCGTACCTCTGGCACCTTCGACTTGGTCACATCGGCCATGGCGGTCTAGACGCCATCGTCAAGAAGGGCTACGGCACCGGCATCGACATGACGTCGGTGAAGCAGTGGGAGTTGTGTGATGGGTGTGCACTCGGCAAACAAACGCGAGTGAGCTACATGGCCAAGTCACCAAACCGTGCCAAGAAGCTGTTGGAAGTCATCCACAGTGATGTCTGTGGACCCATGCAGACACCCACATTCAGTGGCAAGAAGTACTTCGTCACGTTCATCGACGAGTACTCGCACTTTTGTGTGGTGTACTTGCTGAGGAACAAGTCGGAGGTGGCTGCCAAGTTCGCCGATTTCGTCGCGTTCGCCGAGACCCAGACCGGCAAGCGCGTGAAGACGCTCCGCAGCGACAACGGCGGAGAGTACACTTCGCGTGAGATGGCCAAGTTCTGCAGCGAGCGTGGGATCGTGCAGAAGTTCACTCCGCCGTACACGCCTCAGCTGAACGGAGTGGCCGAGCGGATGAACCGGACGTTGGTGGAGTGTGCGCGCTGCATGTTGGAACATGCCGGGTTGTCGAAGGGTTACTGGGGTGAAGCGGTGGTGACGGCCACGTTCCTCCGGAATCGCTGTCCGACACGCGCCATCAGCCACGACAAGTCGCCGTACCAAGTCTGGACCGGCAAGAAACCGCTCTTGGCGAACCTCAAGGTGTTCGGTTGCCACGCGTTCGTGCATGTGCCGAAGGAGAAGCGGTCGAAGTTCGACGCTCGGTCGGTGCGTTGCCGTTTCCTGGGGTACTCGGAGCATGAGAAAACATATCGGTTCGAAGAGATCAAGAGTGGTCGCGTGCTGGTGAGCCGCGACGCACAGTTCATGGAAGACGTCTTCGACGGTGGGAGACGCGAGTGCGGTCAAGAAGACATGGTCGTGGAACTTCGGGATGAAGATGCCACGGACCAAGAAGCATCGTCCGGTCCGGACGAAGACGAAGACGAAAATGAAGAAGAGGCTGCGCGGGATGAAGACTTTGAGCCTGGCAGCAAGCGACACCCGCGGACGCAGTCGTTGGAGGAAGCGGTGGAGATCCCAAGACCCAAGCGGTTTGCGACGCACCAGACTCTCGAGGAGATGTCGGCGGTCGCAAGAGAAGAAGAAGGCTTCGAGGCGGCCTACGTCGTGGATTCAGTGGGAGAAATGCCGACCACGTTCAAGTCGGCAATGGAATCCAGCGACGCAGCCAAGTGGAAGGAAGCGTGCGACTCGGAGCATGAGTCGCTGCGCAAGAACGAGACGTGGGAAGTGGTGCCGTTGCCGAAGGGACGCAAGGCGATCGGCTGCAGATGGGTGTTTCGAGTGAAGGAGAACCAGGCTGGAGAGATCGAGCGGTTCAAGGCGCGACTGGTGGCCAAGGGGTTTTCGCAGAAGTACGGCATCGACTACGACGAGACCTTCGCGCCGGTGGCCAAGTTCACGTCCATCAGGATCTTGCTCAGTCTGGCTGCCAAGTACAATCTCACGGTACACCAGATGGATGTCAAGACGGCGTTCCTCAACGGCGAGCTGGACGAAGATATCTACATGGCCCAGCCGGACGGGTTCGTCAACGATGTTCACCCGGACTTCGTGTGCAGGCTCTGTTGTCAAGAAGGCGCCTCGACCAGCTGCGGTGTACCAGTAAGGTACCAGTGCGACCTTCACTCAGTGGTGCCGCCATCATTCGTGTGATGATGGGACGAGGATTACGGGACGCTGATGATGGGACGCTGATGATGGGACGCGTGGGTACAAGATTGTGGGTACAGGATGGGCATCGACGTGGCACTCGCTGATTGGCTGAAGGACCTTCTATCCAGTTAGGAATCCAGTGGAGTGTATCCAGCAGGGATATCCAGTAGGCTTCGAGGCAGCAAGTAGCTTGTGAACTAAGGCCCTAAATCAATCACTTTGCATTCTGACATCTAGTGCTCAAACGACCTTCCTTTTGGTTATGAGCCCAAGCCCCGCATTCTCTGCCCAAGACTCCGACTACGCCTTCGCCATGGACGCCGCGCCGACCACGACCGCCCGCATCAACAAGTTCGACGGAACCAACTTCCACACGTGGAAGTTCAAGATGCAGATGGTGCTCGAGGAGCGCGATCTGTGGGAGGTGACGAGTGGGGAGATCAAGCTGGAGCACTGCCACGCCGCAGCGGATCAAGCGCTCTTCAAGAAGAAGTCGCGCAAGGCGCTGGCGATCGTCTGTCTCGCGATGGAGGACTCGCAGTTGCCGCTGGTGCGTTCGGCCAAGGATGCTCACGATGCATGGTCAAGACTGGAAGGACACTTCGAGAAGAAGAGTTTGGCCAACAAGCTCTTCCTTCGTCGACGTTTCTTCACGACCATGATGGACGAAGGTGATGATGTGCTGGAGCACATCAACAAGCTCAAGACGCTGGCGGAGCAGCTCGACGCGGTGGGCGCTCCGGTCAGCGAGGACGACTTGGTCATCACGCTTCTGGGCAGTCTCAGCGAGTCGTACCAGTTCCTCATCACGGCGTTGGAGTCGAGAGCCGACTCGCTGTCGTGGGAACTCGTGACGTCTCGGCTGCTGCATGAGGACATGAAGCGCAAGGAGCAAGGTGGCGGCGTCGACGGAGCCGCGCACGGTCAAGGCCAAGCGTTCATGACAAGCGACAACGGCAAGCGCAAGGGACGGCAGGCGACCGCCAACAAGGCCAGCGCCTGCCACTACTGTGGGGAGCAAGGACATTGGATCGCCAAGTGTCCTGTGCGAATCCGCGAGAACGCGGAGCGGCAGAGGCCGCAGCGAGCGAACGTCGCGCAGAGTGAGGACGACTCTGGCGACTTCCTCTTCTCGGTTGGTGGTGGGAGCAACACCACCAAGTCGAATGAGGTGTGGCTGGTCGACTCGGGTGCGACGCAGCACATGACCAGTTCCAAGAAGTTCATGCGGAACTACAAGAAGATCTCGCCGGTGGACGTGCATCTCGCGGACGACGGTGTGGTGCAAGCGATCGGGAGAGGCGACATCGTGATGAAGATGCAGACCCCGCGCGGTGTCAAGAAGGGTGTGCTCACGAATGTGTGGCACATCCCCAAGTTGTCGCGCAACCTGTTCTCCGTCGGCAGATTCACCAAGGACGTCGGGCCTGTGACGTTCGAGAGCGACGGGTGCTTCACGGAGACGAAGGGTGTCAAGTGGAAGCTCGGCGCTCGCGAAGGCAAAGGACTGTTCAAGCTCTGCATGACTCCGATCATGCCTGACGAGGCCAATGTGTCGAGTCCGAAGGATCGCAAAGGGGACACCACGTCGTACCTCTGGCACCTTCGACTTGGTCACATTGGCCATGGCGGTCTAGACGCCATCGTCAAGAAGGGCTACGGCACCGGCATCGACATGACGTCGGTGAAGCAGTGGGAGCTGTGCGACGGATGCTCACTCGGCAAGCAAACGCGAGTGAGCTACATGAAGTCGTCTCCAAACCGTGCGAAGCAAGTGCTGGAAGTGGTTCACAGCGATGTGTGCGGCCCCATGCAGACGTCTACGTTTGGTGGCAAGCGCTACTTCGTCACGTTCATCGACGACAAGTCGCACTTTTGTGTGGTGTACTTGCTGCGGAACAAGTCGGAGGTGGCTGCCAAGTTCGCGGAGTTCGTTGCGTTGGCTGAAACGCAGACCGGCAAGCGTGTGAAAACGCTCCGGAGCGACAACGGTGGCGAGTACACTTCGCGTGAGATGGCCAAGTTCTGTGCGGACCGTGGTATCGTGCAGAAGTTCACGCCGCCGTACACGCCACAGCTGAACGGAGTGGCGGAACGGATGAACCGGACGTTGGTGGAGTGTGCGCGCTGCATGTTGGAGCATGCCGGGTTGTCGAAGAGTTACTGGGGTGAAGCGGTGGTGACAGCCACGTTCCTCCGGAACCGGTGTCCGACGCGCGCCATCAGCCACGACAAGTCGCCGCACCAAGTTTGGACGGGAAAGAAGCCACTACTGGCGAATCTCAAGGTGTTCGGGTGCCACGCGTACGTGCTGGTCCCGAAGGCGAAGCGGTCCAAGTTCGACGCCCGGTCGGTGCGTTGCCGTTTCCTGGGGTACTCGGAGCATGAGAAAGCGTATCGGTTTGAAGAGATCGAGAGCGGTCGCGTGTTGGTGAGCCGCGATGCACAGTTCATGGAAGACGTCTTCGACGGTGGGAGACGCAAATATGCTACGAAGGAGGTGGTGATTGGTCTTCCAGATGAAGATGATGAAGATGCCACGGATGAAGAGACTCCGTCCGAACCGGACGAGGACGGAGATGAAGAGGAGGCTGCGCGGGACCAAGACTTCGAACCCGGCAGCAAGCGACACCCGCGGACGCAGTCGCTGGAGGAAGCCGTGGAGGTGCCGAGGGCCAAGAGGTATGCGCCGCAGAGTGGACGCTCGACGCTGGATGAGATGTCTGCGGCGGCCCAAGAGAGTCAAGACTTTGAGGCTGCGTACGTCGTGGATTCAGTGGGAGATATGCCGACCACGTTCAAGTCGGCGATGGAATCCAGCAACGCAGCCAAGTGGAAGGAAGCGTGCGACTCGGAGATGGCGTCGCTTCGCAAGAACGAGACGTGGGAAGTGGTGCCGTTGCCGAAGGGACGCAAGGCGATCGGCTGCAGATGGGTGTTTCGAGTGAAGGAGAACCAGGCTGGAGAGATCGAGCGGTTCAAGGCGCGACTGGTGGCCAAGGGGTTTTCGCAGAAGCACGGCATCGACTACGACGAGACCTTCGCGCCGGTGGCCAAGTTCACGTCCATCAGGATCTTGCTCAGTCTGGCTGCCAAGTACAATCTCACGGTACACCAGATGGATGTCAAGACGGCGTTCCTCAACGGCGAGCTGAACGAAGATATCTACATGGCTCAGCCGGACGGGTTCGTCGACGATGTTCACCCGGACTTCGTGTGCAGGCTCAAGCGGTCGCTATATGGACTGAAGCAGTCGCCACGTATGTGGAACAAGACCATCGACGAGTTCATGCTCAAGCAGGGGTTCAAGAAGTGCGAGTCCGACCACTGCATCTACTTGAAGCGAGACGGCCAAGACATGATCTTCGTGGCGCTCTATGTCGACGACCTGATCCTCGCCAGCAACAGCCACAAGATGATCAAGGACACCAAGCAGGCCCTCAGTGACCGATTCGAGATGACGGACATGGGCCAGCTCAAGTACTTCCTTGGGATGGAGATCGAGCAAGATACGACGGCTGGGAAGGTGTCAGTGCGGCAGACCAAGTTTGCGAAGGACATTCTCGAGAAGTTCAAGATGGAGAAGAGCAACCCGGTCAAGACGCCGCAAGACCCGGGACTCAAGTTGACCAAGGCCATGTGCGAAGGAGGTTGCAAGCACGAAGAAACCATGGCGAACGTGCCGTACCGCAACGCTGTGGGATGCCTCATGTATCTCATGGTAGGCACACGTCCAGACCTCGCAGCGGCAGTGGGGGTCCTGAGCCAGTTTGCTGCGGACCCATGCCCGACGCACTGGCAAGCGCTCAAGAGGGTCTTCAGGTACATCCAAGGCACGAAGACGCATGGCATCGAGTTTCAAGCGAACTGCGATGGCGGGCTTGAAGGCTATTCGGATGCGGACTGGGCCGGAGACACCGAGTCAAGAAGAAGTACAAGCGGCTACGCGTTCATGATGAACGGCGGGTGCATCAGCTGGAGGAGCAAGAAACAGCGGACGGTGGCGCTGTCATCTACAGAGGCAGAGTACGTGGCTCTATCGGAGGCAACACAAGAAGCGGTGTGGCTCAAGGTGTTCATGTGCGAGCTCGGCGAGATGGCAATCAATGAAGCGGTCAAGATCTACGAGGACAACCAAGGCTCCATCGCGTTGGCCAAGAACCCCGAGTTCCACAAGCGCACCAAGCACATCGACATTCGCTACCACTTCGTGCGCGAGAAGGTGGAAGACGGTCAAGTGGTGTTGGAGTACTGCTCAACGAAGGACATGCTGGCGGACTTGATGACCAAGCCCATCACTGCTGTGCAGTTTGAAGTTCTTCGGAGCAAGCTCGGAGTCCAAGGCCCCGGCGTCGAGTCGAGTGTGGGTGTTGTCAAGAAGGCGCCTCGACCAGCTGCGGTGTACCAGTAAGGTACCAGTGCGACCTTCACTCAGTGGTGCCGCCATCATTCGTGTGATGATGGGACGAGGATTACGGGACGCTGATGATGGGACGCTGATGATGGGACGCGTGGGTACAAGATTGTGGGTACAGGATGGGCATCGACGTGGCACTCGCTGATTGGCTGAAGGACCTTCTATCCAGTTAGGAATCCAGTGGAGTGTATCCAGCAGGGATATCCAGTAGGCTTCGAGGCAGCAAGTAGCTTGTGAACTAAGGCCCTAAATCAATCACTTTGCATTCTGACATCTAGTGCTCAAACGACCTTCCTTTTGGCTCAAGCGGTCGCTATATGGACTGAAGCAGTCGCCACGTATGTGGAACAAGACCATCGACGAGTTCATGCTCAAGAAGGGGTTCAAGAAGTGCGAGTCCGACCACTGCATCTACTTGAAGCGAGACGGCCAAGACATGATCTTCGTGGCGCTCTATGTGGACGACCTGATCCTCGCCAGCAACAGCCACAAGATGATCAAGGACACCAAGCAGGCCCTCAGTGACCGATTCGAGATGACGGACATGGGCCAGCTCAAGTACTTCCTTGGGATGGAGATCGAGCAAGATACGACGGCTGGGAAGGTGTCAGTGCGGCAGACCAAGTTCGCCAACGACATTCTCGAGAAGTTCAAGATGGAGAAGAGCAACCCGGTCAAGACGCCGCAAGACCCGGGACTCAAGTTGACCAAGGCCATGTGCGAAGGAGGTTGCAAGCACGAAGAAACCATGGCGAACGTGCCGTACCGCAACGCTGTGGGATGCCTCATGTATCTCATGGTAGGCACACGTCCAGACCTCGCAGCGGCAGTGGGGGTCCTGAGCCAGTTTGCTGCGGACCCATGCCCGACGCACTGGCAAGCGCTCAAGAGGGTCTTCCGCTACATCCAAGGCACGAAGACGCATGGCATCGAGTTTCAAGCGAACTGCGATGGCGGGCTTGAAGGCTATTCGGATGCGGACTGGGCCGGAGACACCGAGTCAAGAAGGAGTACAAGCGGCTACGCGTTCATGATGAACGGCGGGTGCATCAGCTGGAGGAGCAAGAAACAGCGGACGGTGGCGCTGTCATCGACGGAGGCAGAGTACATGGCTCTATCGGAAGCGACGCAGGAGGCAGTGTGGCTCAAGGTGTTCATGTGCGAGCTCGGCGAGATGGCAAGCGATGAAGCGATCAAGATCTACGAGGACAACCAAGGCTCCATCGCGTTGGCCAAGAACCCCGAGTTCCACAAGCGCACCAAGCACATCGACATTCGCTACCACTTCGTGCGCGAGAAGGTGGAAGACGGTCAAGTGGTGTTGGAGTACTGCTCGACGAAGGACATGCTGGCTGATCTCATGACAAAGCCAATCCCTGCGACGCAGTTCGGCGTACTCCGGAGCAAGCTTGGTATCGAAGGACCCAAGGCTGCCGAGTCGAGTGGGGGTGTTGTCAAGAAGTCGCCTCGACCAGCTGCGGTGTACCAGTAAGGTACCAGTGCGACCTTCACTCAGTGGTGCCGCCATCATTCGTGTGATGATGGGACGAGGATTACGGGACGCTGATGATGGGACGCTGATGATGGGACGCGTGGGTACAAGATTGTGGGTACAGGATGGGCATCGACGTGACACTCGCTGATTGGCTGAAGGACCTTCTATCCAGTTAGGAATCCAGTGGAGTGTATCCAGCAGGGATATCCAGTAGGCTTCGAGGCAGCAAGTAGCTTGTGAACTAAGGCCCTAAATCAATCACTTTGCATTCTGACATCTAGTGCTCAAACGACCTTCCTTTTCGCACATGGCCTTGGTCAGCTTGAGACCTGGGTCTTGCGGCGTCTTGACCGGGTTGCTCTTCTCCATCTTGAACTTCTCGAGAATGTCCTTCGCAAACTTGGTCTGCCGTGTTGTCAAGAAGGCGCCTCGACCAGCTGCGGTGTACCAGTAAGGTACCAGTGCGACCTTCACTCAGTGGTGCCGCCATCATTCGTGTGATGATGGGACGAGGATTACGGGACGCTGATGATGGGACGCTGATGATGGGACGCGTGGGTACAAGATTGTGGGTACAGGATGGGCATCGACGTGGCACTCGCTGATTGGCTGAAGGACCTTCTATCCAGTTAGGAATCCAGTGGAGTGTATCCAGCAGGGATATCCAGTAGGCTTCGAGGCAGCAAGTAGCTTGTGAACTAAGGCCCTAAATCAATCACTTTGCATTCTGACATCTAGTGCTCAAACGACCTTCCTTTTGGCTCAAGCGGTCGCTATATGGACTGAAGCAGTCGCCACGTATGTGGAACAAGACCATCGACGAGTTCATGCTCAAGAAGGGGTTCAAGAAGTGCGAGTCCGACCACTGCATCTACTTGAAGCGAGACGGCCAAGACATGATCTTCGTGGCGCTCTATGTGGACGACCTGATCCTCGCCAGCAACAGCCACAAGATGATCAAGGACACCAAGCAGGCCCTCAGTGACCGATTCGAGATGACGGACATGGGCCAGCTCAAGTACTTCCTTGGGATGGAGATCGAGCAAGATACGACGGCTGGGAAGGTGTCAGTGCGGCAGACCAAGTTCGCCAACGACATTCTCGAGAAGTTCAAGATGGAGAAGAGCAACCCGGTCAAGACGCCGCAAGACCCGGGACTCAAGTTGACCAAGGCCATGTGCGAAGGAGGTTGCAAGCACGAAGAAACCATGGCGAACGTGCCGTACCGCAACGCTGTGGGATGCCTCATGTATCTCATGGTAGGCACACGTCCAGACCTCGCAGCGGCAGTGGGGGTCCTGAGCCAGTTTGCTGCGGACCCATGCCCGACGCACTGGCAAGCGCTCAAGAGGGTCTTCCGCTACATCCAAGGCACGAAGACGCATGGCATCGAGTTTCAAGCGAACTGCGATGGCGGGCTTGAAGGCTATTCGGATGCGGACTGGGCCGGAGACACCGAGTCAAGAAGGAGTACAAGCGGCTACGCGTTCATGATGAACGGCGGGTGCATCAGCTGGAGGAGCAAGAAACAGCGGACGGTGGCGCTGTCATCGACGGAGGCAGAGTACATGGCTCTATCGGAAGCGACGCAGGAGGCAGTGTGGCTCAAGGTGTTCATGTGCGAGCTCGGCGAGATGGCAAGCGATGAAGCGATCAAGATCTACGAGGACAACCAAGGCTCCATCGCGTTGGCCAAGAACCCCGAGTTCCACAAGCGCACCAAGCACATCGACATTCGCTACCACTTCGTGCGCGAGAAGGTGGAAGACGGTCAAGTGGTGTTGGAGTACTGCTCGACGAAGGACATGCTGGCTGATCTCATGACAAAGCCAATCCCTGCGACGCAGTTCGGCGTACTCCGGAGCAAGCTTGGTATCGAAGGACCCAAGGCTGCCGAGTCGAGTGGGGGTGTTGTCAAGAAGTCGCCTCGACCAGCTGCGGTGTACCAGTAAGGTACCAGTGCGACCTTCACTCAGTGGTGCCGCCATCATTCGTGTGATGATGGGACGAGGATTACGGGACGCTGATGATGGGACGCTGATGATGGGACGCGTGGGTACAAGATTGTGGGTACAGGATGGGCATCGACGTGACACTCGCTGATTGGCTGAAGGACCTTCTATCCAGTTAGGAATCCAGTGGAGTGTATCCAGCAGGGATATCCAGTAGGCTTCGAGGCAGCAAGTAGCTTGTGAACTAAGGCCCTAAATCAATCACTTTGCATTCTGACATCTAGTGCTCAAACGACCTTCCTTTTCGCACATGGCTATTGAGGGTAACCGGTTATGCCTGTACCAGGTTACGGTGAACCTGTCCAATCCGATCACACGATGTTTACGGTACGTTGATTACGCTACCGATGATTAGACGAGTAGGATGATTGGACGAGTGCAGAGTGATGGTGATTGGATGCACCAAATGATTGGATGCAGTGCTGCGTGTCTATGAGGATAGCTAGGTAGTGCAGACAAAGTAAGCTCCGATAAATCAATCACTTTCGAATCTCCCTTCTTCCCCTCAAGTGGTCAAGTGTCCTCGCTCCGGTCAAGCTCCGAGTGGTGACTCTCCCCCTCCCTTCTCTTCGTCCAAGATCCGTGACCTTTATCAGGTTATGAGCCCAAGCACCATGTCCTCTGCCCAAGACGTCTCCACCAAGGTCTCCATCGACAAGTTCAACGGTGACAACTACGCGACGTGGAACCGCTACATGCGTGGCGTGTTCCTGACCAAGTCGGTGTGGCATGTCGTGAACCGTGAAACGACTCCGACCTTCGCGGACCCAAGGGCCAAGGATGACTACGTCAAGTCGAGCAACATCGCGTTCGGCCTGATGCTGCTCCACATGGACGCGGACTACCACCACGTGGTGGACAACTGTGAAGAAGCGTGGGTGGCGTGGACGCGCCTGAAGACGCTGTACGGAGGATCGCAGAAGGCTGGTCGCATCTACCTGAAGCGACAGCTCTTCAGCATGGAGATGGCGGAAGGCGGCAACGTGTTGCATCATTGCAACGAGGTCCTCAACATCAGCGCCAAGCTCAGCAGCATCGGCGCCAAGATGGAGGACGAGGACGTGGCGATCTGCTTGTTGCGCAGTCTCCCCAAGAGCTACGAGAACGTCGTGCTGAACTTGGAGATGAGCACTGCGGAGCTGAAGACGCAAGACGTCGTGAAGGTGCTCACGAACGAGCATATCAAGCGGCAAGGCGAGAAGAAGACCGACTCGGTGAAGACTGAAGACGCGGCGAAGGCGTTCAGTGCCGAGAGAGAGTCTCGCCAGTGCAGTTACTGCGGAAAATTGGGGCACGTCATCGACAAGTGCTGGACCAAGCAGAAGGACGAGAACCGAGGTGGTCGACGCGGCGGCAATGGCCGTGGACGCGGGGCCAACAATGTCCAGTGGCGGAACGACGACTACGACTACGACCGAGTCGCGTTTGCGGTATCCCTGGAGTGCGGACTTTCGACGGGCAAGGGTATGTCCGGGATGTGGGCGGTCGACAGCGGCGCAACGCACCACATCTGCAACAACAAGGCCAAGTTCGCCACGCTGAATGAGCAAGACGAGGGCGAACTGTCGGTGGCTGACGGCAACAAAGCTGCCATCAAGGGTGTGGGGACCATCATCGAACGAGTGGTTCTGCCCAACGGCGACGAGCGCGACATCGAGATCAAGGACGCGCTGTACGTGCCGAACATGAACAAGAATCTGCTGTCGGTGCCGCAGATCAACAAGAGTGGCAAGTTTCAAGTGGTGTTCGACGGTGCGAGCATGCATGTTGCGCGCAAGAGCTCGAAGCAAGTGGTGGCGACGGCTGACCTCGTGGACGGACTCTACTGGCTGCGCACTCCACTGCGTTCTGCGAATGCGACGACGTCGGCGCGTAACGTGGACCTTCATGCGCGGATGGGTCATGCTCCGATCGACGTGCTGCGCAAGATGGTCAACAACGGCATGATCAAGGACGCCAAGGTACCCTTGAAGTCGAGTGGACCAAGTGTGTGTCGCGGGTGCCAGCAAGGGAAAATGGTCCAAAAGCCGTTCCCGACTAACCGCGACAAGCGCCGTTACGACACGTTCGAGCTGCTCCACTTCGACATCTGCGGTCCCATGGAGGAAGAATCGTTGGGTGGCAGCAAGTATCTGCTACTCATCACGGACGAAGCCAGCGGATGCATGAAGGGTTTCTGTCTACGCGCCAAGTCGGACAGCGAAGAGTGCCTCAAGAGCTACATCACCAAGGTGCAGACGCAGTTCGGCAAGCAGGTCAAGTTCGTGCGTCACGACGGAGCCCGCGAGTTTGCGACCAATTCGCTCAAGGCCTTTTACGAGGATCAAGGCATCGAGCAGCAGCCCACGGTTCGGTACGCGCACCAGACCAACGCCACGGCAGAACGCGCCAACCGAACCATCGTCACGATTGGTCGCAGCATGCTGCACCATGCCAAGTTGGACAAGTGTTTCTGGGGCGAAGCGGCGATGACTGCCATCTACGTCAAGAACCGGCTGCCGTCGCCCAAGATCGAAAACAAGACTCCGTTCGAGATCGTGTACAAGTCCAAGCCAAGCGTGAAGCACATGCGTGTGTTTGGGTGTCGGGCGTACGTGCTAACTCCGAGGGAGAAACGACTCAAGTGGGATCCCAAGGCTCGCGCTGGTCTGTTCATGGGCTACGAGGAAGTGTCGAAGGCGTATCGAGTTTATGACATCGAGGCGGGGAAGGTGGTGATTTCTCGCGATGTCACCTTCGACGAATCGAGATTTGGTGGTGTCTCGGCGGGAAGTTCAAGCGATGACGACGAAGATGCTAGCCTGGACTTCGACTCTCTCGAGATCAACGATGCTGACAGTGCGGGCCCGATGGAGTTCAAGCAGGCGGGGAAACGCAAGGCCCGCTCAAGTGATGCCGGTGATATGTCAGCGAGCTCACGTTCTGTTCGCCATGGAGCTGGCTTGGAAGAAGCAAGTGCTCCTGACAACTCGTTTGAGCGTCGGGCGAAACGACGATCAAGTGTGCGAATGGAGCCTGATCTGGCTGAAGAAGAGGAGAAGGATGCTCATGACGACGAAGATGACGACTCGACTCCTCCCGCATTTTGGCGAGCAAGCGCCAACGCAGTGGAAGCCGGCGATTTGTCTGAGCCGACGACATTCCAAGATGCGGTGAACGGACCCGACCAAGTGCATTGGCGCAAGGCCGTCCGCGCAGAGCTCAAGTCGATGCGACTTCGTGGGGTGTTTCGAGCTGCCAAGTTGCCGAACGGACAACGCGCCATCGGGACCAAGTGGGTGTTCAAGATCAAGCGCAAAGCAGACGGATCCATCGAGAAGTACAAGGCGCGTCTCGTGGCCAAGGGATTCAAGCAGAAGTACGGCATCGACTACACCGAGACGTTCTCGCCCGTGGTCAAGTACGTGACGTTGCGCATGGTGATCGCGTTGGCCAAGTACTTCGACTGGCCGCTGGACCAACTGGACGTGGTGACGGCATTCCTGTACGGCGTGATGAAAGAAGTGGTGTACTGCGCAGTGCCAGAAGGGGTCGAGCTGGACGGTGACTTCGACTGCCTGGAGCTGGTGAAGGCGATCTACGGTCTCAAGCAAGCTTCGCGCGTGTGGAACGAGACCTTCGACGAGTACGTGTGCTCCATCGGCTTCCAAGTCTCGGCCTACGACCCGTGTCTCTACATGAAGATTGTGGACGGTCACTGCGTGCTGTTGCTGGTGTACGTGGACGATGTGTTGGTGACCGGGAGTTCGGCCGATCTGATCGCGCGCACCAAGAGCGACCTCAAGACGCGGTTCGAGATGACTGACAGCGGCAAGTGCGCATTTGTGCTGGGCATCGAGTTGGTGGACAACGCTGACGGCAGCGTGACGATGTGCCAGCGACGCTACGTGGACGACATTCTCAAGCGTTTCGGCATGGAGGAGTGCAAGGCTGTGGTGAGTCCGGCGGATTTGAGCTCTCGACTGGTTCCAAGCGACGCGCCGACCAAGGTGAACGCCCCGTTCCGCGAAGCTGTGGGTGCGCTCATGCACTTGATGACCGCGACCCGACCGGACATTGCTTTCGCCGTGGGCTATGTGTCGCGCTTCATGGAGAACCCCCAAGTCGAGCACTGGACTGCGGTGAAGCGCATCCTGCGCTATCTGCAGGGAACCAAGTCACATGGGATCTGCTTCCAGCCGGGTGACAAGATCGACTTCCGCGGGTACTCCGACGCAGACTGGGCTGGTGACCACTCCGATCGCAAGTCGACTTCGGGATACGCGTTCATGCTGATGGGCGCGCCGGTGAGCTGGGGAAGCAAGAAGCAGTCAAGTGTGTCGCTGTCTACGAGCGAGGCGGAGTACATTGCACTCAGCCTGGCCATTCAAGAAGGCAAGTGGGTGCACCGCCTGTTGTGCGAGATTATGGCGGCAGCGAGCGAAGCGGGACCCGAGCTCAAGATTCTCGAGGACAACCAGTCGTGCATCAAGATGACCAAGAACCCTGTGAACCATGGCCGCGCCAAGCACATCGACATCAAGTACCATCACATCCGAGATGAGGTCAAGCGCGGTGAAGTGAAGCTCGAGTACTGCGAGACTTCGATGATGCTGGCGGACATCATGACCAAGACGCTCCCGGGACCACGCCACAAGGACCTCACGGCGGCTCTCGGAATCCACGCGTGTTCGCATTGAGGGGGCGTATTGAGGGTAACCGGTTATGCCTGTACCAGGTTACGGTGAACCTGTCCAATCCGATCACACGATGTTTACGGTACGTTGATTACGCTACCGATGATTAGACGAGTAGGATGATTGGACGAGTGCAGAGTGATGGTGATTGGATGCACCAAATGATTGGATGCAGTGCTGCGTGTCTATGAGGATAGCTAGGTAGTGCAGACAAAGTAAGCTCCGATAAATCAATCACTTTCGAATCTCCCTTCTTCCCCTCAAGTGGTCAAGTGTCCTCGCTCCGGTCAAGCTCCGAGTGGTGACTCTCCCCCTCCCTTCTCTTCGTCCAAGATCCGTGACCTTTATCAATGGCCTTGGTCAGCTTGAGACCTGGGTCTTGCGGCGTCTTGACCGGGTTGCTCTTCTCCATCTTGAACTTCTCGAGAATGTCCTTCGCAAACTTGGTCTGCCGTGTTGTCAAGAAGGCGCCTCGACCAGCTGCGGTGTACCAGTAAGGTACCAGTGCGACCTTCACTCAGTGGTGCCGCCATCATTCGTGTGATGATGGGACGAGGATTACGGGACGCTGATGATGGGACGCTGATGATGGGACGCGTGGGTACAAGATTGTGGGTACAGGATGGGCATCGACGTGGCACTCGCTGATTGGCTGAAGGACCTTCTATCCAGTTAGGAATCCAGTAGAGTGTATCCAGCAGGAATATCCAGTAGGCTTCGAGGCAGCAAGTAGCTTGTGAACTAAGGCCCTAAATCAATCACTTTGCATTCTGACATCTAGTGCTCAAACGACCTTTCCTTTTGGTTATGAGCCCAAGCCCCGTCTTCCCTGCCCAAGACTCCGACTACGCCTTCGCCATGGACGCCGCGCCGACCACGACCGCCCGCATCAACAAGTTCGACGGAACCAACTTCCACACGTGGAAGTTCAAGATGCAGATGGTGCTCGAGGAGCGCGAACTGTGGGAGGTGACTGTTGTCAAGAAGTCGCCTCGACCAGCTGCGGTGTACCAGTAAGGTACCAGTGCGACCTTCACTCAGTGGTGCCGCCATCATTCGTGTGATGATGGGACGAGGATTACGGGACGCTGATGATGGGACGCTGATGATGGGACGCGTGGGTACAAGATTGTGGGTACAGGATGGGCATCGACGTGGCACTCGCTGATTGGCTGAAGGACCTTCTATCCAGTTAGGAATCCAGTAGAGTGTATCCAGCAGGAATATCCAGTAGGCTTAGAGGCAGCAAGTAGCTTGTGAACTAAGGCCCTAAATCAATCACTTTGCATTCTGACATCTAGTGCTCAAACGACCTTCCTTTTGGTTATGAGCCCAAGCCCCGTCTTCCCTGCCCAAGACCCCGACTACGCCTTCGCCATGGACGCCACGCCGACCGCCACCGCCCGCATCAACAAGTTCGACGGAACCAACTTCCACACGTGGAAGTTCAAGATGCAGATGGTGCTGGAAGAGCGCGAACTGTGGGAGGTGACGAGTGGGGAGATCAAGCTGGAGCACTGCCACGCCGCAGCGGATCAAGCGCTCTTCAAGAAGAAGTCGCGCAAGGCGTTGGCGATCGTCTGTCTCGCGATGGAGGACTCGCAGTTGCCGCTGGTGCGGTCGGCCAAGGATGCTCACGATGCATGGTCAAGACTGGAAGGACACTTCGAGAAGAAGAGTTTGGCCAACAAGCTCTTTCTTCGTCGACGTTTCTTCACGACCATGATGGACGAAGGTGATGATGTGCTGGAGCACATCAACAAGCTCAAGACGCTGGCGGAGCAGCTCGACGCGGTGGGCGCTCCGGTCAGCGAGGACGACTTGGTGATCACGCTTCTGGGCAGTCTCAGCGAGTCGTACCAGTTCCTCATCACGGCGTTGGAGTCGAGAGCCGACTCGCTGTCGTGGGAACTCGTCACGTCTCGGCTGCTGCATGAGGACATGAAGCGCAAGGAGCAAGGTGGCGGCGTCGACGGAGCCGCGCACGGTCAAGGCCAAGCGTTCATGACAAGCGACAACGGCAAGCGCAAGGGACGGCAGGCGACCGCCAACAAGGCCAGCGCCTGCCACTACTGTGGGGAGCAAGGACATTGGATCGCCAAGTGTCCTGTGCGAATCCGCGAGAACGCGGAGCGGCAGAGGCCGCAGCGAGCGAACGTCGCGCAGAGTGAGGACGACTCTGGCGACTTCCTCTTCTCGGTTGGTGGTGGGAGCAACACCACCAAGTCGAATGAGGTGTGGCTGGTCGACTCGGGTGCGACGCAGCACATGACCAGTTCCAAGAAGTTCATGCGGAACTACAAGAAGATCTCGCCGGTGGACGTGCATCTCGCGGACGACGGTGTGGTGCAAGCGATCGGGAGAGGCGACATCGTGATGAAGATGCAGACCCCGCGCGGCGTCAAGAAGGGTGTGCTCACGAATGTGTGGCACATCCCCAAGTTGTCGCGCAACCTGTTCTCCGTCGGCAGATTCACCAAGGACGTCGGGCCTGTGACGTTCGAGAGCGACGGGTGCTTCACGGAGACGAAGGGTGTCAAGTGGAAGCTCGGCGCTCGCGAAGGCAAGGGTCTGTTCAAGCTCTGCATGACTCCGATCATGCCTGACGAGGCCAATGTGTCGAGTCCGAAGGATCGCAAAGGGGACACCACGTCGTACCTCTGGCACCTTCGACTTGGTCACATTGGCCATGGCGGTCTAGACGCCATCGTCAAGAAGGGCTACGGCTCTGGCATCGACATGACGTCGGTGAAGCAGTGGGAGCTGTGCGACGGATGCTCACTCGGCAAGCAAACGCGAGTGAGCTACATGAAGTCGTCTCCAAACCGTGCGAAGCAAGTGCTGGAAGTGGTTCACAGCGATGTGTGCGGCCCCATGCAGACGTCTACGTTTGGTGGCAAGCGCTACTTCGTCACGTTCATCGACGACAAGTCGCACTTTTGTGTGGTGTACTTGCTGCGGAACAAGTCGGAGGTGGCTGCCAAGTTCGCGGAGTTCGTTGCGTTGGCTGAAACGCAGACCGGCAAGCGTGTGAAAACGCTCCGGAGCGACAACGGTGGCGAGTACACTTCGCGTGAGATGGCCAAGTTCTGTGCGGACCGTGGGATCGTGCAGAAGTTCACGCCACCGTACACGCCACAGCTGAATGGAGTGGCGGAACGGATGAACCGGACGTTGGTGGAGTGTGCGCGCTGCATGTTGGAGCATGCCGGGTTGTCGAAGAGTTACTGGGGTGAAGCGGTGGTGACAGCCACGTTCCTCCGGAACCGGTGTCCGACGCGCGCCATCAGCCACGACAAGTCGCCGCACCAAGTTTGGACGGGAAAGAAGCCACTACTGGCGAACCTCAAGGTGTTCGGTTGCCACGCGTTCGTGCATGTGCCGAAGGAGAAGCGGTCCAAGTTCGACGCCCGGTCGGTGCGTTGCAGGTTTCTGGGGTACTCGGAGCACGAGAAAGCGTATCGGTTTGAAGAGATCGAGAGCGGTCGCGTGTTGGTGAGCCGCGATGCGCAGTTCATGGAAGACGTCTTCGACGGTGGGAGACGCAAATATGCTACGAAGGAGGTGGTGATTGGTCTTCCAGATGAAGATGATGAAGATGCCACGGATGAAGAGACTCCGTCCGAATCGGACGAGGACGGAGATGAAGAGGAGGCTGCGCGGGACCAAGACTTCGAACCCGGCAGCAAGCGACACCCGCGGACGCAGTCGCTGGAGGAAGCCGTGGAGGTGCCGAGGGCCAAGAGGTATGCGCCGCAGAGTGGACGCTCGACGCTGGATGAGATGTCTGCGGCGGCCCAAGAGAGTCAAGACTTTGAGGCTGCGTACGTCGTGGATTCAGTGGGAGAAATGCCGACCACGTTCAAGTCGGCGATGGAATCCAGCGACGCAGCCAAGTGGAAGGAAGCGTGCGACTCGGAGATGGCGTCGCTTCGCAAGAACGAGACGTGGGAAGTGGTGCCGTTGCCGAAGGGACGCAAGGCGATCGGCTGCAGATGGGTGTTTCGAGTGAAGGAGAACCAGGCTGGAGAGATCGAGCGGTTCAAGGCGCGACTGGTGGCCAAGGGGTTTTCGCAGAAGTACGGCGTCGACTACGACGAGACCTTCGCGCCGGTGGCCAAGTTCACGTCCATCAGGATCTTGCTCAGTCTGGCTGCCAAGTACAATCTCACGGTACACCAGATGGATGTCAAGACGGCGTTCCTCAACGGCGAGCTGGACGAAGATATCTACATGGCTCAGCCGGACGGGTTCGTCGACGATGTTCACCCGGACTTCGTGTGCAGGCTCAAGCGGTCGCTATATGGACTGAAGCAGTCGCCACGTATGTGGAACAAGACCATCGACGAGTTCATGCTCAAGCAGGGGTTCAAGAAGTGCGAGTCCGACCACTGCATCTACTTGAAGCGAGACGGCCAAGACATGATCTTCGTGGCGCTCTATGTGGACGACCTGATCCTCGCCAGCAACAGCCACAAGATGATCAAGGACACCAAGCAGGCCCTCAGTGACCGATTCAAGATGACGGACATGGGCCAGCTCAAGTACTTCCTTGGGATGGAGATCGAGCAAGATACGACGGCTGGGAAGGTGTCAGTGCGGCAGACCAAGTTTGCGAAGGACATTCTCGAGAAGTTCAAGATGGAGAAGAGCAACCCGGTCAAGACGCCGCAAGACCCAGGTCTCAAGCTGACCAAGGCCATGTGCGAAGGAGGTTGCAAGCACGATGAGACCATGGCGAACGTGCCGTACCGCAACGCTGTGGGATGCCTCATGTATCTCATGGTAGGCACACGTCCAGACCTCGCAGCGGCAGTGGGGGTCCTGAGCCAGTTTGCTGCGGACCCATGCCCGACGCACTGGCAAGCGCTCAAGAGGGTCTTCAGGTACATCCAAGGCACGAAGACGCATGGCATCGAGTTTCAAGCGAACTGCGACGGCGGGCTTGAAGGCTATTCGGATGCGGACTGGGCCGGAGACACCGAGTCAAGAAGAAGCACAAGCGGCTACGCGTTCATGATGAACGGCGGGTGCATCAGCTGGAGAAGCAAGAAGCAGCGGACGGTGGCGCTGTCATCTACAGAGGCGGAGTACATGGCGCTGTCGGAGGCAACACAAGAAGCGGTGTGGCTCAAGGTGTTCATGTGCGAGCTCGGCGAGATGGCAATCAATGAAGCGGTCAAGATCTACGAGGACAACCAAGGCTCCATCGCGTTGGCCAAGAACCCCGAGTTCCACAAGCGCACCAAGCACATCGACATTCGCTACCACTTCGTGCGCGAGAAGGTGGAAGACGGTCAAGTGGTGTTGGAGTACTGCTCGACGAAGGACATGCTGGCTGATCTCATGACGAAGCCAATCCCTGCGACGCAGTTTGGCGTGCTCCGGAGCAAGCTTGGTATCGAAGGACCCAAGGCTGCCGAGTCGAGTAGGGGTGTTGTCAAGAAGTCGCCTCGACCAGCTGCGGTGTACCAGTAAGGTACCAGTGCGACCTTCACTCAGTGGTGCCGCCATCATTCGTGTGATGATGGGACGAGGATTACGGGACGCTGATGATGGGACGCTGATGATGGGACGCGTGGGTACAAGATTGTGGGTACAGGATGGGCATCGACGTGGCACTCGCTGATTGGCTGAAGGACCTTCTATCCAGTTAGGAATCCAGTAGAGTGTATCCAGCAGGAATATCCAGTAGGCTTAGAGGCAGCAAGTAGCTTGTGAACTAAGGCCCTAAATCAATCACTTTGCATTCTGACATCTAGTGCTCAAACGACCTTCCTTTTGTGACGAGTGGGGAGATCAAGCTGGAGCACTGCCACGCCGCAGCGGATCAAGCACTCTTCAAGAAGAAGTCGCGCAAGGCGTTGGCGATCGTCTGTCTCGCGATGGAGGACTCGCAGTTGCCGCTGGTGCGTTCGGCCAAGGATGCTCACGATGCATGGTCAAGACTGGAAGGACACTTCGAGAAGAAGAGTTTGGCCAACAAGCTCTTCCTTCGTCGACGTTTCTTCACGACCATGATGGACGAAGGTGATGATGTGCTGGAGCACATCAACAAGCTCAAGACGCTGGCGGAGCAGCTCGACGCGGTGGGCGCTCCGGTCAGCGAGGACGACTTGGTCATCACGCTTCTGGGCAGTCTCAGCGAGTCGTACCAGTTCCTCATCACGGCGTTGGAGTCGAGGGTCGACTCGCTGACGTGGGAACTCGTGACGTCTCGGCTGCTGCACGAGGACATGAAGCGCAAGGAGCAAGGTGGCGGTGCGGACGGAGCCGCGCACGGTCAAGCGTTCATGACGAGAGACAATAAGCGCAAGGGACGACCGGTGAAGAAGGCCGGTGCGTGCCACAACTGCGGCAAACAAGGACATTGGATTGCCGAGTGTCCCTCGCGAGTCCAAGACAACTACGACCGGCAGCGGTCGCAGCGTGCGAACGTCGCGCAGGACGAAGAAGATTCTGGCGACTACCTCTTCTCGGTTGGTGACGGGGTCGCCAAGTCGAGTGAAGTGTGGTTGGTCGACTCGGGTGCGACGCAGCACATGACGTACTCGAAAGAGTACATGAAGAACTACAAGAAGATGGCTCCGGTGGACGTGCACCTCGCGGACGACGGTGTGGTTCAAGCGGTGGGGACGGGCGACATTGTCATGTCCATGAAGACCCCACGCGGAATGAAGAAGGGTGTGCTCACCGGTGTGTGGCACATTCCCAACTTGTCGCGCAACCTATTCTCGGTCGGGCGCTTCACCAAGGACGTTGGTCCCGTGACGTTCGAGAGCAACGGGTGCTTCGCGGAGACGAAGAGCATCAAGTGGCAGCTCGGTGCGCGTATGGGCAAGGGTCTGTTCAAGCTCTGCATGGCTCCGATCATGCCTGACGAGGCCAATGTGTCGAGTCCGAAGGATCGCAAAGGGGACACCACGTCGTACCTCTGGCACCTTCGACTCGGTCACATCGGCCATGGCGGTCTAGACGCCATCGTCAAGAAGGGCTATGGCACCGGCATCGACATGACGTCGGTGAAGCAGTGGGAGTTGTGTGATGGGTGTGCACTCGGCAAACAAACGCGAGTGAGCTACATGGCCAAGTCACCAAACCGTGCCAAGAAGCTGTTGGAAGTGGTTCACAGTGATGTCTGTGGACCCATGCAGACACCCACATTCAGTGGCAAGAAGTACTTCGTCACGTTCATCGACGAGTACTCGCACTTTTGTGTGGTGTACTTGCTGCGGAACAAGTCGGAGGTGGCTGCCAAGTTCGCCGATTTCGTCGCGTTCGCCGAGACCCAGACCGGCAAGCGCGTGAAGACGCTCCGCAGCGACAACGGCGGAGAGTACACTTCGCGCGAAATGGCCAAGTTCTGTGCGGAGCGTGGGGTCGTGCAGAAGTTCACGCCGCCGTACACGCCTCAGCTGAACGGAGTGGCGGAACGGATGAACCGGACGTTGGTGGAGTGTGCGCGCTGCATGTTGGAGCATGCCGGGTTGTCGAAGAGTTACTGGGGTGAAGCGGTGGTGACAGCCACGTTCCTCCGGAATCGCTGTCCGACGCGCGCCATCAGCCACGACAAGTCGCCGTACCAAATCTGGACCGGCAAGAAACCGCTCTTGGCGAACCTCAAGGTGTTCGGTTGCCACGCGTTCGTGCATGTGCCGAAGGAGAAGCGGTCGAAGTTCGACGCTCGGTCGGTGCGTTGCAGGTTTCTGGGCTACTCGGAGCACGAGAAAGCATATCGGTTCGAAGAGATCAAGAGTGGTCGCGTGCTGGTGAGCCGCGACGCACAGTTCATGGAAGACGTCTTCGACGGTGGGAGACGCGAGTGCGGTCAAGAAGACATGGTCGTGGAACTTCGGGATGAAGATGCCACGGACCAAGAAGCATCGTCCGGTCCGGACGAAGACGAAGACGAAAATGAAGAAGAGGCTGCGCGGGATGAAAACTTTGAGCCTGGCAGCAAGCGACACCCGCGGACGCAGTCGTTGGAGGAAGCGGTGGAGATCCCAAGACCCAAGCGGTTTGCGACGCACCAGACTCTCGAGGAGATGTCGGCGGTCGCAAGAGAAGAAGAAGGCTTCGAGGCGGCCTACGTCGTGGATTCAGTGGGAGAAATGCCGACCACGTTCAAGTCGGCAATGGAATCCAGCAACGCAGCCAAGTGGAAGGAAGCGTGCGACTCGGAGCATGAGTCGCTGCGCAAGAACGACACGTGGGACGTGGTGCCACTGCCGAAGGGACGCAAGGCGATCGGCTGCAGATGGGTGTTTCGCGTGAAGGAAAACCAAGCCGGAGAGGTCGAGCGGTTCAAGGCGCGACTGGTGGCAAAGGGGTTTTCGCAGAAGTACGGCGTCGACTACGACGAGACCTTCGCGCCAGTGGCCAAGTTCACGTCGATCCGGGCCGTGCTGAGTTTGGCTGCCAAGTACGATCTCAAGCTGCACCAGATGGACGTGAAGACCGCATTCCTGAACGGCGTCCTGGATGAAGATATCTACATGGCGCAGCCAGACGGATACGTTGACGAAGGCCACCCCGACTACGTGTGCAAGCTCAAGCGGTCACTCTACGGACTCAAGCAGTCGCCGCGCATGTGGAACCAAACCATCGACGAGTTCATGCTGAAGATGGGGTTCAAGAAGTGCGAGTCGGATCACTGCGTCTACATCAAGAGGAACGACCAAGACATGATCTTCGTGGTGCTGTACGTCGATGATCTCATCCTCGCAAGCAGCAACGACAAGCTGCTGGAGTCGACCAAGAAGGCACTCAGCAAGCGGTTCGAGATGACAGACCTCGGCGAGCTCGAGTACTTTCTCGGCATGGAGATCAAGAACGACGTGGACTCCGACAAGGTGACGGTGCGGCAGACCAAGTTCCTCAAGAGTATCCTGACCAAGTTCGGCATGCAAGACAGCAAGCCTGTGAAGACACCTCAATGTTGTCAAGAAGGCGCCTCGACCAGCTGCGGTGTACCAGTAAGGTACCAGTGCGACCTTCACTCAGTGGTGCCGCCATCATTCGTGTGATGATGGGACGAGGATTACGGGACGCTGATGATGGGACGCTGATGATGGGACGCGTGGGTACAAGATTGTGGGTACAGGATGGGCATCGACGTGGCACTCGCTGATTGGCTGAAGGACCTTCTATCCAGTTAGGAATCCAGTGGAGTGTATCCAGCAGGGATATCCAGTAGGCTTCGAGGCAGCAAGTAGCTTGTGAACTAAGGCCCTAAATCAATCACTTTGCATTCTGACATCTAGTGCTCAAACGACCTTCCTTTTGGTTATGAGCCCAAGCCCCGTCTTCCCTGCCCAAGACTCCGACTACGCCTTCGCCATGGACGCCGCGCCGACCGCCACCGCCCGCATCAACAAGTTCGACGGAACCAACTTCCACACGTGGAAGTTCAAGATGCAGATGGTGCTCGAGGAGCGCGATCTGTGGGAAGTGACAAGTGGAGAGATCAAGCTGGAGCACTGCGCGACCACGTTGGACCAGACGGCCTTCAAGAGGAAGTCTCGCAAGGCGCTGGCGATCGTCTGTCTCGCGATGGAGGATTCGCAGTTGCCGCTGGTCCGGTCGGCCAAGGATGCCCACGATGCATGGTCAAGGCTGGAAGGACACTTCGAGAAGAAGAGCTTGGCCAACAAGCTCTTTCTTCGTCGACGTTTCTTCACGACCATGATGGACGAAGGTGATGATGTGCTGGAGCACATCAACAAGCTCAAGACGCTGGCGGAGCAGCTCGACGCGGTGGGCGCTCCGGTCAGCGAGGACGACTTGGTGATCACGCTTCTGGGCAGTCTCAGCGAGTCGTACCAGTTCCTCATCACGGCGTTGGAGTCGAGAGCCGACTCGCTGTCGTGGGAACTCGTGACGTCTCGGCTGCTGCACGAGGACATGAAGCGCAAGGAGCAAGGTGGCGGTGTGGACGGAGCCGCGCACGGTCAAGGCCAAGCGTTCATGACGAGAGACAATAAGCGCAAGGGACGACCGGTGAAGAAGGCCGGTGCGTGCCACAACTGCGGCAAACAAGGACATTGGATTGCCGAGTGTCCCTCGCGAGTCCAAGACAACTACGACCGGCAGCGGTCGCAGCGTGCGAACGTCGCGCAGGACGAAGAAGATTCTGGCGACTACCTCTTCTCGGTTGGTGACGGGGTCGCCAAGTCGAGTGAAGTGTGGTTGGTCGACTCGGGTGCGACGCAGCACATGACGTACTCGAAAGAGTACATGAAGAACTACAAGAAGATGGCTCCGGTGGACGTGCACCTCGCGGACGACGGTGTGGTTCAAGCGGTGGGGACGGGCGACATTGTCATGTCCATGAAGACCCCACGCGGAATGAAGAAGGGTGTGCTCACCGGTGTGTGGCACATTCCCAACTTGTCGCGCAACCTATTCTCGGTCGGGCGCTTCACCAAGGACGTTGGTCCCGTGACGTTCGAGAGCAACGGGTGCTTCGCGGAGACGAAGAGCATCAAGTGGCAGCTCGGTGCGCGTATGGGCAAGGGTCTGTTCAAGCTCTGCATGGTTCCGATCATGCCTGACGAGGCCAATGTGTCGAGTCCGAAGGATCGCAAAGGGGACACCACGTCGTACCTCTGGCACCTTCGACTCGGTCACATCGGCCATGGCGGTCTAGACGCCATCGTCAAGAAGGGCTACGGCACCGGCATCGACATGACGTCGGTGAAGCAGTGGGAGTTGTGTGATGGGTGTGCACTCGGCAAACAAACGCGAGTGAGCTACATGGCCAAGTCACCAAACCGTGCCAAGAAGCTGCTGGAAGTCATCCACAGTGATGTCTGTGGACCCATGCAGACACCCACATTCAGTGGCAAGAAGTACTTCGTCACGTTCATCGACGAGTACTCGCACTTTTGTGTGGTGTACTTGCTGCGGAACAAGTCGGAGGTGGCTGCCAAGTTCGCCGATTTCGTCGCGTTCGCCGAGACCCAGACCGGCAAGCGCGTGAAGACGCTCCGCAGCGACAACGGCGGAGAGTACACTTCGCGTGAGATGGCCAAGTTCACGTCGATCCGGGCCGTGCTGAGTTTGGCTGCCAAGTACGATCTCAAGCTGCACCAGATGGACGTGAAGACCGCATTCCTGAACGGCGTCCTGGATGAAGATATCTACATGGCGCAGCCAGACGGATACGAAGACGAAGGCCACCCCGACTACGTGTGCAAGCTCAAGCGGTCACTCTACGGACTCAAGCAGTCGCCGCGCATGTGGAACCAAACCATCGACGAGTTCATGCTGAAGATGGGGTTCAAGAAGTGCGAGTCGGATCACTGCGTCTACATCAAGAGGAACGACCAAGACATGATCTTCGTGGTGCTGTACGTCGATGATCTCATCCTCGCAAGCAGCAACGACAAGCTGCTGGAATCGACCAAGAAGGCACTCAGCAAACGGTTCGAGATGACGGACCTCGGCGAGCTCGAGTACTTCCTCGGCATGGAGATCAAGAGCGACGTGGACTCCGGCAAGGTGACGGTGCGGCAGACCAAGTTCCTCAAGAGTATCCTGACCAAGTTCGGCATGCAAGACAGCAAGCCTGTGAAGACACCTCAAGACCCGGGACTCAAGTTGACCAAGAGCATGTGCGAAGGTGGCTGCAAGCATGAAGACACGATGAAGAACGTGCCGTATCGGAGTGCCGTCGGCGGACTGATGTACCTGATGGTGGCGACGCGTCCGGACCTGGCTGCTGCAGTGGGTTCCCTCAGTCAGTTCTGTGCTGACCCGTGTCCGACGCATTGGCAAGCTCTCAAGCGTGTGTTTCGGTACCTCCAAGCGACGCCTACGCACGGACTCGAGTTCTCAAGAGACGGTGGTGACGGCGCGTTATGCGGGTATTCGGATGCGGACTGGGCCGGCGACATCGAGTCGAGAAGGAGTACAAGCGGCTACGCGTTCATGATGAACGGCGGGTGCATCAGCTGGAGGAGCAAGAAGCAGAGGACGGTGGCGCTGTCATCGACGGAGGCAGAGTACATGGCTCTATCGGAAGCGACGCAGGAGGCAGTGTGGCTCAAGGTGTTCATGTGCGAGCTCGGCGAGATGGCAAGCGATGAAGCGATCAAGATCTACGAAGACAACCAAGGCTCCATCGCGTTGGCCAAGAACCCCGAGTTCCACAAGCGCACCAAGCACATCGACATTCGCTACCACTTCGTGCGCGAGAAGGTGGAAGACGGTCAAGTGGTGTTGGAGTACTGCTCAACGAAGGACATGCTGGCGGACTTGATGACCAAGCCCATCACTGCTGTGCAGTTTGAAGTTCTTCGGAGCAAGCTCGGAGTCCAAGGCCCCGGCGTCGAGTCGAGTGGGGGTGTTGTCAAGAAGGCGCCTCGACCAGCTGCGGTGTACCAGTAAGGTACCAGTGCGACCTTCACTCAGTGGTGCCGCCATCATTCGTGTGATGATGGGACGAGGATTACGGGACGCTGATGATGGGACGCTGATGATGGGACGCGTGGGTACAAGATTGTGGGTACAGGATGGGCATCGACGTGGCACTCGCTGATTGGCTGAAGGACCTTCTATCCAGTTAGGAATCCAGTGGAGTGTATCCAGCAGGGATATCCAGTAGGCTTCGAGGCAGCAAGTAGCTTGTGAACTAAGGCCCTAAATCAATCACTTTGCATTCTGACATCTAGTGCTCAAACGACCTTCCTTTTCTCAAGACCCGGGACTCAAGTTGACCAAGAGCATGTGCGAAGGTGGCTGCAAGCATGAAGACACGATGAAGAACGTGCCGTATCGGAGTGCCGTCGGCGGACTGATGTACCTGATGGTGGCGATGTTGTCAAGAAGGCGCCTCGACCAGCTGCGGTGTACCAGTAAGGTACCAGTGCGACCTTCACTCAGTGGTGCCGCCATCATTCGTGTGATGATGGGACGAGGATTACGGGACGCTGATGATGGGACGCGTGGGTACAAGATTGTGGGTACAGGATGGGCATCGACGTGGCACTCGCTGATTGGCTGAAGGACCTTCTATCCAGTTAGGAATCCAGTGGAGTGTATCCAGCAGGGATATCCAGTAGGCTTCGAGGCAGCAAGTAGCTTGTGAACTAAGGCCCTAAATCAATCACTTTGCATTCTGACATCTAGTGCTCAAACGACCTTCCTTTTGGTTATGAGCCCAAGCCCCGCATTCTCTGCCCAAGACCCCGACTACGCCTTCGCCATGGACGCCGCGCCGACCACGACCGCCCGCATCAACAAGTTCGACGGAACCAACTTCCACACGTGGAAGTTCAAGATGCAGATGGTGCTCGAGGAGCGCGATCTGTGGGAAGTGACAAGTGGAGAGATCAAGCTGGAGCACTGCGCGACCACGTTGGACCAGACGGCCTTCAAGAGGAAGTCTCGCAAGGCGCTGGCGATCGTCTGTCTCGCGATGGAGGACTCGCAGTTGCCGCTGGTCCGGTCGGCCAAGGATGCCTACGATGCATGGTCAAGACTGGAAGGACACTTCGAGAAGAAGAGCTTGGCCAACAAGCTCTTCCTTCGTCGACGTTTCTTCACGACGATGATGGACGAAGGTGATGATGTGCTGGAGCACATCAACAAGCTCAAGACGCTGGCGGAGCAGCTCGACGCGGTGGGCGCTCCGGTCAGCGAGGACGACTTGGTGATCACGCTTCTGGGCAGTCTCAGCGAGTCGTACCAGTTCCTCATCACGGCGTTGGAGTCGAGGGTCGACTCGCTGACGTGGGAACTCGTGACGTCTCGGCTGCTGCACGAGGACATGAAGCGCAAGGAGCAAGGTGGCGGTGCGGACGGCACCGCGCACGGTCAAGCGTTCATGACGAGAGACAATAAGCGCAAGGGACGACCGGTGAAGAAGGCCGGTGCGTGCCACAACTGCGGCAAACAAGGACATTGGATTGCCGAGTGTCCCTCGCGAGTCCAAGACAACTACGACCGGCAGCGGTCGCAGCGTGCGAACGTCGCGCAGGACGAAGAAGATTCTGGCGACTACCTCTTCTCGGTTGGTGACGGGGTCGCCAAGTCGAGTGAAGTGTGGTTGGTCGACTCGGGTGCGACGCAGCACATGACGTACTCGAAAGAGTACATGAAGAACTACAAGAAGATGGCTCCGGTGGACGTGCACCTCGCGGACGACGGTGTGGTTCAAGCGGTGGGGACGGGCGACATTGTCATGTCCATGAAGACCCCACGCGGAATGAAGAAGGGTGTGCTCACCGGTGTGTGGCACATTCCCAACTTGTCGCGCAACCTATTCTCGGTCGGGCGCTTCACCAAGGACGTTGGTCCCGTGACGTTCGAGAGCAACGGGTGCTTCGCGGAGACGAAGAGCATCAAGTGGCAGCTCGGTGCGCGTATGGGCAAGGGTCTGTTCAAGCTCTGCATGGTTCCGATCATGCCTGACGAGGCCAATGTGTCGAGTCCGAAGGATCGCAAAGGGGACACCACGTCGTACCTCTGGCACCTTCGACTCGGTCACATCGGCCATGGCGGTCTAGACGCCATCGTCAAGAAGGGCTACGGCACCGGCATCGACATGACGTCGGTGAAGCAGTGGGAGTTGTGTGATGGGTGTGCACTCGGCAAACAAACGCGAGTGAGCTACATGGCCAAGTCACCAAACCGTGCCAAGAAGCTGCTGGAAGTCATCCACAGTGATGTCTGTGGACCCATGCAGACACCCACATTCAGTGGCAAGAAGTACTTCGTCACGTTCATCGACGAGTACTCGCACTTTTGTGTGGTGTACTTGCTGCGGAACAAGTCGGAGGTGGCTGCCAAGTTCGCCGATTTCGTCGCGTTCGCCGAGACCCAGACCGGCAAGCGCGTGAAGACGCTCCGCAGCGACAACGGCGGAGAGTACACTTCGCGTGAGATGGCCAAGTTCACGTCGATCCGGGCCGTGCTGAGTTTGGCTGCCAAGTACGATCTCAAGCTGCACCAGATGGACGTGAAGACCGCATTCCTGAACGGCGTCCTGGATGAAGATATCTACATGGCGCAGCCAGACGGATACGAAGACGAAGGCCACCCCGACTACGTGTGCAAGCTCAAGCGGTCACTCTACGGACTCAAGCAGTCGCCGCGCATGTGGAACCAAACCATCGACGAGTTCATGCTGAAGATGGGGTTCAAGAAGTGCGAGTCGGATCACTGCGTCTACATCAAGAGGAACGACCAAGACATGATCTTCGTGGTGCTGTACGTCGATGATCTCATCCTCGCAAGCAGCAACGACAAGCTGCTGGAATCGACCAAGAAGGCACTCAGCAAACGGTTCGAGATGACGGACCTCGGCGAGCTCGAGTACTTCCTCGGCATGGAGATCAAGAGCGACGTGGACTCCGGCAAGGTGACGGTGCGGCAGACCAAGTTCCTCAAGAGTATCCTGACCAAGTTCGGCATGCAAGACAGCAAGCCTGTGAAGACACCTCAAGACCCGGGACTCAAGTTGACCAAGAGCATGTGCGAAGGTGGCTGCAAGCATGAAGACACGATGAAGAACGTGCCGTATCGGAGTGCCGTCGGCGGACTGATGTACCTGATGGTGGCGACGCGTCCGGACCTGGCTGCTGCAGTGGGTTCCCTCAGTCAGTTCTGTGCTGACCCGTGTCCGACGCATTGGCAAGCTCTCAAGCGTGTGTTTCGGTACCTCCAAGCGACGCCTACGCACGGACTCGAGTTCTCAAGAGACGGTGGTGACGGCGCGTTATGCGGGTATTCGGATGCGGACTGGGCCGGCGACATCGAGTCGAGAAGGAGTACAAGCGGCTACGCGTTCATGATGAACGGCGGGTGCATCAGCTGGAGGAGCAAGAAGCAGAGGACGGTGGCGCTGTCATCGACGGAGGCAGAGTACATGGCTCTATCGGAAGCGACGCAGGAGGCAGTGTGGCTCAAGGTGTTCATGTGCGAGCTCGGCGAGATGGCAAGCGATGAAGCGATCAAGATCTACGAAGACAACCAAGGCTCCATCGCGTTGGCCAAGAACCCCGAGTTCCACAAGCGCACCAAGCACATCGACATTCGCTACCACTTCGTGCGCGAGAAGGTGGAAGACGGTCAAGTGGTGTTGGAGTACTGCTCAACGAAGGACATGCTGGCGGACTTGATGACCAAGCCCATCACTGCTGTGCAGTTTGAAGTTCTTCGGAGCAAGCTCGGAGTCCAAGGCCCCGGCGTCGAGTCGAGTGGGGGTGTTGTCAAGAAGGCGCCTCGACCAGCTGCGGTGTACCAGTAAGGTACCAGTGCGACCTTCACTCAGTGGTGCCGCCATCATTCGTGTGATGATGGGACGAGGATTACGGGACGCTGATGATGGGACGCTGATGATGGGACGCGTGGGTACAAGATTGTGGGTACAGGATGGGCATCGACGTGGCACTCGCTGATTGGCTGAAGGACCTTCTATCCAGTTAGGAATCCAGTGGAGTGTATCCAGCAGGGATATCCAGTAGGCTTCGAGGCAGCAAGTAGCTTGTGAACTAAGGCCCTAAATCAATCACTTTGCATTCTGACATCTAGTGCTCAAACGACCTTCCTTTTCTCAAGACCCGGGACTCAAGTTGACCAAGAGCATGTGCGAAGGTGGCTGCAAGCATGAAGACACGATGAAGAACGTGCCGTATCGGAGTGCCGTCGGCGGACTGATGTACCTGATGGTGGCGATGTTGTCAAGAAGGCGCCTCGACCAGCTGCGGTGTACCAGTAAGGTACCAGTGCGACCTTCACTCAGTGGTGCCGCCATCATTCGTGTGATGATGGGACGAGGATTACGGGACGCTGATGATGGGACGCGTGGGTACAAGATTGTGGGTACAGGATGGGCATCGACGTGGCACTCGCTGATTGGCTGAAGGACCTTCTATCCAGTTAGGAATCCAGTGGAGTGTATCCAGCAGGGATATCCAGTAGGCTTCGAGGCAGCAAGTAGCTTGTGAACTAAGGCCCTAAATCAATCACTTTGCATTCTGACATCTAGTGCTCAAACGACCTTCCTTTTGGTTATGAGCCCAAGCCCCGCATTCTCTGCCCAAGACCCCGACTACGCCTTCGCCATGGACGCCGCGCCGACCACGACCGCCCGCATCAACAAGTTCGACGGAACCAACTTCCACACGTGGAAGTTCAAGATGCAGATGGTGCTCGAGGAGCGCGATCTGTGGGAAGTGACAAGTGGAGAGATCAAGCTGGAGCACTGCGCGACCACGTTGGACCAGACGGCCTTCAAGAGGAAGTCTCGCAAGGCGCTGGCGATCGTCTGTCTCGCGATGGAGGACTCGCAGTTGCCGCTGGTCCGGTCGGCCAAGGATGCCTACGATGCATGGTCAAGACTGGAAGGACACTTCGAGAAGAAGAGCTTGGCCAACAAGCTCTTCCTTCGTCGACGTTTCTTCACGACGATGATGGACGAAGGTGATGATGTGCTGGAGCACATCAACAAGCTCAAGACGCTGGCGGAGCAGCTCGACGCGGTGGGCGCTCCGGTCAGCGAGGACGACTTGGTGATCACGCTTCTGGGCAGTCTCAGCGAGTCGTACCAGTTCCTCATCACGGCGTTGGAGTCGAGGGTCGACTCGCTGACGTGGGAACTCGTGACGTCTCGGCTGCTGCACGAGGACATGAAGCGCAAGGAGCAAGGTGGCGGTGCGGACGGCACCGCGCACGGTCAAGCGTTCATGACGAGAGACAATAAGCGCAAGGGACGACCGGTGAAGAAGGCCGGTGCGTGCCACAACTGCGGCAAACAAGGACATTGGATTGCCGAGTGTCCCTCGCGAGTCCAAGACAACTACGACCGGCAGCGGTCGCAGCGTGCGAACGTCGCGCAGGACGAAGAAGATTCTGGCGACTACCTCTTCTCGGTTGGTGACGGGGTCGCCAAGTCGAGTGAAGTGTGGTTGGTCGACTCGGGTGCGACGCAGCACATGACGTACTCGAAAGAGTACATGAAGAACTACAAGAAGATGGCTCCGGTGGACGTGCACCTCGCGGACGACGGTGTGGTTCAAGCGGTGGGGACGGGCGACATTGTCATGTCCATGAAGACCCCACGCGGAATGAAGAAGGGTGTGCTCACCGGTGTGTGGCACATTCCCAAGTTGTCGCGCAACCTATTCTCGGTCGGGCGCTTCACCAAGGACGTTGGTCCCGTGACGTTCGAGAGCAACGGGTGCTTCGCGGAGACGAAGAGCATCAAGTGGCAGCTCGGTGCGCGTGTGGGCAAGGGTCTGTTCAAGCTCTGCATGGCTCCGATCATGCCTGACGAGGCCAATGTGTCGAGTCCGAAGGATCGCAAAGGGGACACCACGTCGTACCTCTGGCACCTTCGACTCGGTCACATCGGCCATGGCGGTCTAGACGCCATCGTCAAGAAGGGCTACGGCACCGGCATCGACATGACGTCGGTGAAGCAGTGGGAGTTGTGTGATGGGTGTGCACTCGGCAAACAAACGCGAGTGAGCTACATGGCCAAGTCACCAAACCGTGCCAAGAAGCTGTTGGAAGTCATCCACAGTGATGTCTGTGGACCCATGCAGACACCCACATTCAGTGGCAAGAAGTACTTCGTCACGTTCATCGACGAGTACTCGCACTTTTGTGTGGTGTACTTGCTGCGGAACAAGTCGGAGGTGGCTGCCAAGTTCGCCGATTTCGTCGCGTTCGCCGAGACCCAGACCGGCAAGCGCGTGAAGACGCTCCGCAGCGACAACGGCGGAGAGTACACTTCGCGTGAGATGGCCAAGTTCACGTCGATCCGGGCCGTGCTGAGTTTGGCTGCCAAGTACGATCTCAAGCTGCACCAGATGGACGTGAAGACCGCATTCCTGAACGGCGTCCTGGATGAAGATATCTACATGGCGCAGCCAGACGGATACGAAGACGAAGGCCACCCCGACTACGTGTGCAAGCTCAAGCGGTCACTCTACGGACTCAAGCAGTCGCCGCGCATGTGGAACCAAACCATCGACGAGTTCATGCTGAAGATGGGGTTCAAGAAGTGCGAGTCGGATCACTGCGTCTACATCAAGAGGAACGACCAAGACATGATCTTCGTGGTGCTGTACGTCGATGATCTCATCCTCGCAAGCAGCAACGACAAGCTGCTGGAATCGACCAAGAAGGCACTCAGCAAGCGGTTCGAGATGACAGACCTCGGCGAGCTCGAGTACTTCCTCGGCATGGAGATCAAGAGCGACGTGGACTCCGGCAAGGTGACGGTGCGGCAGACCAAGTTCCTCAAGAGTATCCTGAGCAAGTTCGGCATGCAAGACAGCAAGCCTGTGAAGACACCTCAAGACCCGGGACTCAAGTTGACCAAGAGCATGTGCGAAGGTGGCTGCAAGCATGAAGACACGATGAAGAACGTGCCGTATCGGAGTGCCGTCGGCGGACTGATGTACCTGATGGTGGCGACGCGTCCGGACCTCGCAGCTGCAGTGGGCTCCCTCAGTCAGTTCTGTGCTGACCCGTGTCCGACGCATTGGCAAGCTCTCAAGCGTGTGTTTCGGTACCTCCAAGCGACGCCTACGCACGGACTCGAGTTCTCAAGAGACGGTGGTGACGGCGCGTTATGCGGGTATTCGGATGCGGACTGGGCCGGCGACATCGAGTCAAGAAGGAGTACAAGCGGCTACGCGTTCATGATGAACGGCGGGTGCATCAGCTGGAGGAGCAAGAAACAGCGGACGGTGGCGCTGTCATCGACGGAGGCAGAGTACATGGCTCTATCGGAAGCGACGCAGGAGGCAGTGTGGCTCAAGGTGTTCATGTGCGAGCTCGGCGAGATGGCAAGCGATGAAGCGATCAAGATCTACGAAGACAACCAAGGCTCCATCGCGTTGGCCAAGAACCCCGAGTTCCACAAGCGCACCAAGCACATCGACATTCGCTACCACTTCGTGCGCGAGAAGGTGGAAGACGGTCAAGTGGTGTTGGAGTACTGCTCGACGAAGGACATGCTGGCGGACTTGATGACCAAGCCCATCACTGCTGTGCAGTTTGAAGTTCTTCGGAGCAAGCTCGGAGTCCAAGGCCCCGGCGTCGAGTCGAGTGGGGGTGTTGTCAAGAAGGCGCCTCGACCAGCTGCGGTGTACCAGTAAGGTACCAGTGCGACCTTCACTCAGTGGTGCCGCCATCATTCGTGTGATGATGGGACGAGGATTACGGGACGCTGATGATGGGACGCGTGGGTACAAGATTGTGGGTACAGGATGGGCATCGACGTGGCACTCGCTGATTGGCTGAAGGACCTTCTATCCAGTTAGGAATCCAGTGGAGTGTATCCAGCAGGGATATCCAGTAGGCTTCGAGGCAGCAAGTAGCTTGTGAACTAAGGCCCTAAATCAATCACTTTGCATTCTGACATCTAGTGCTCAAACGACCTTCCTTTTGGCGACGCGTCCGGACCTCGCAGCTGCAGTGGGCTCCCTCAGTCAGTTCTGTGCTGACCCGTGTCCGACGCATTGGCAAGCTCTCAAGCGTGTGTTTCGGTACCTCCAAGCGACGCCTACGCACGGACTCGAGTTCTCAAGAGACGGTGGTGACGGCGCGTTATGCGGGTATTCGGATGCGGACTGGGCCGGCGACATCGAGTCGAGAAGGAGTACAAGCGGCTACGCGTTCATGATGAACGGCGGGTGCATCAGCTGGAGGAGCAAGAAACAGCGGACGGTGGCGCTGTCATCGACGGAGGCAGAGTACATGGCTCTATCGGAAGCGACGCAGGAGGCAGTGTGGCTCAAGGTGTTCATGTGCGAGCTCGGCGAGATGGCAATCGATGAAGCGGTCAAGATCTACGAAGACAACCAAGGCTCCATCGCGTTGGCCAAGAACCCCGAGTTCCACAAGCGCACCAAGCACATCGACATTCGCTACCACTTCGTGCGCGAGAAGGTGGAAGACGGTCAAGTGGTGTTGGAGTACTGCTCGACGAAGGACATGCTGGCGGACTTGATGACCAAGCCCATCACTGCTGTGCAGTTTGAAGTTCTTCGGAGCAAGCTCGGAGTCCAAGGCCCCGGCGTCGAGTCGAGTGGGGGTGTTGTCAAGAAGGCGCCTCGACCAGCTGCGGTGTACCAGTAAGGTACCAGTGCGACCTTCACTCAGTGGTGCCGCCATCATTCGTGTGATGATGGGACGAGGATTACGGGACGCTGATGATGGGACGCTGATGATGGGACGCGTGGGTACAAGATTGTGGGTACAGGATGGGCATCGACGTGGCACTCGCTGATTGGCTGAAGGACCTTCTATCCAGTTAGGAATCCAGTAGAGTGTATCCAGCAGGAATATCCAGTAGGCTTCGAGGCAGCAAGTAGCTTGTGAACTAAGGCCCTAAATCAATCACTTTGCATTCTGACATCTAGTGCTCAAACGACCTTTCCTTTTTGCCGCACTGACACCTTCCCAGCCGTCGTATCTTGCTCGATCTCCATCCCAAGGAAGTACTTGAGCTGGCCCATGTCCGTCATCTCGAATCGGTCACTGAGGGCCTGCTTGGTGTCCTTGATCATCTTGTGGCTGTTGCTGGCGAGGATCAGGTCGTCCACATAGAGCGCCACGAAGATCATGTCTTGGCCGTCTCGCTTCAAGTAGATGCAGTGGTCGGACTCGCACTTCTTGAACCCCTGCTTCAGCATGAACTCGTCGATGGTCTTGTTCCACATACGTGGCGACTGCTTCAGTCCATATAGCGACCGCTTGAGCCTGCACACGAAGTCCGGGTGAACATCGTCGACGAACCCGTCCGGCTGAGCCATGTAGATATCTTCGTCCAGCTCGCCGTTGAGGAACGCCGTCTTGACATCCATCTGGTGTACCGTGAGATTGTACTTGGCAGCCAGACTGAGCAAGATCCTGATGGACGTGAACTTGGCCACCGGCGCGAAGGTCTCGTCGTAGTCGACGCCGTACTTCTGCGAAAACCCCTTGGCCACCAGTCGCGCCTTGAACCGCTCGATCTCTCCAGCCTGGTTCTCCTTCACTCGAAACACCCATCTGCAGCCGATCGCCTTGCGTCCCTTCGGCAACGGCACCACTTCCCACGTCTCGTTCTTGCGAAGCGACGCCATCTCCGAGTCGCACGCTTCCTTCCACTTGGCTGCGTCGCTGGATTCCATCGCCGACTTGAACGTGGTCGGCATTTCTCCCACTGAATCCACGACGTACGCAGCCTCAAAGTCTTGACTCTCTTGGGCCGCCGCAGACATCTCATCCAGCGTCGAGCGTCCACTCTGCGGCGCATACCTCTTGGCCCTCGGCACCTCCACGGCTTCCTCCAGCGACTGCGTCCGCGGGTGTCGCTTGCTGCCGGGTTCGAAGTCTTGGTCCCGCGCAGCCTCCTCTTCATCTCCGTCCTCGTCCGATTCGGACGGAGTCTCTTCATCCGTGGTATCTTCATCATCTTCATCTGGAAGACCAATCACCACCTCCTTCGTAGCATATTTGCGTCTCCCACCGTCGAAGACGTCTTCCATGAACTGCGCATCGCGGCTCATCAACACGCGACCGCTCTCGATCTCTTCAAACCGATACGCTTTCTCGTGCTCCGAGTACCCCAGGAAACGGCAACGCACCGACCGGGCGTCGAACTTGGACCGCTTCGCCTTCGGCACATGCACGAACGCGTGGCAACCGAACACCTTGAGGTTCGCCAGTAGTGGCTTCTTTCCCGTCCAAACTTGGTGCGGCGACTTGTCGTGGCTGATGGCGCGCGTCGGACACCGGTTCCGGAGGAACGTGGCTGTCACCACCGCTTCACCCCAGTAACTCTTCGACAACCCGGCATGCTCCAACATGCAGCGCGCACACTCCACCAACGTCCGGTTCATCCGTTCCGCCACTCCGTTCAGCTGTGGCGTGTACGGCGGCGTGAACTTCTGCACGATACCACGGTCCGCACAGAACTTGGCCATCTCACGCGAAGTGTACTCGCCACCGTTGTCGCTCCGGAGCGTTTTCACACGCTTGCCGGTCTGCGTTTCAGCCAACGCAACGAACTCCGCGAACTTGGCAGCCACCTCCGACTTGTTCCGCAGCAAGTACACCACACAAAAGTGCGACTTGTCGTCGATGAACGTGACGAAGTAGCGCTTGCCACCAAACGTAGACGTCTGCATGGGGCCGCACACATCGCTGTGAACCACTTCCAGCACTTGCTTCGCACGGTTTGGAGACGACTTCATGTAGCTCACTCGCGTTTGCTTGCCGAGTGAGCATCCGTCGCACAGCTCCCACTGCTTCACCGACGTCATGTCGATGCCAGAGCCGTAGCCCTTCTTGACGATGGCGTCTAGACCGCCATGGCCAATGTGACCAAGTCGAAGGTGCCAGAGGTACGACGTGGTGTCCCCTTTGCGATCCTTCGGACTCGACACATTGGCCTCGTCAGGCATGATCGGAGTCATGCAGAGCTTGAACAGACCCTTGCCTTCGCGAGCGCCGAGCTTCCACTTGACACCCTTCGTCTCCGTGAAGCACCCGTCGCTCTCGAACGTCACAGGCCCGACGTCCTTGGTGAATCTGCCGACGGAGAACAGGTTGCGCGACAACTTGGGGATGTGCCACACATTCGTGAGCACACCCTTCTTGACGCCGCGCGGGGTCTGCATCTTCATCACGATGTCGCCTCTCCCGATCGCTTGCACCACACCGTCGTCCGCGAGATGCACGTCCACCGGCGAGATCTTCTTGTAGTTCCGCATGAACTTCTTGGAACTGGTCATGTGCTGCGTCGCACCCGAGTCGACCAGCCACACCTCATTCGACTTGGTGGTGTTGCTCCCACCACCAACCGAGAAGAGGAAGTCGCCAGAGTCGTCCTCACTCTGCGCGACGTTCGCTCGCTGCGGCCTCTGCCGCTCCGCGTTCTCGCGGATTCGCACAGGACACTTGGCGATCCAATGTCCTTGCTCCCCACAGTAGTGGCAGGCGCTGGCCTTGTTGGCGGTCGCCTGCCGTCCCTTGCGCTTGCCGTTGTCGCTTGTCATGAACGCTTGGCCTTGACCGTGCGCGGCTCCGTCGACGCCGCCACCTTGCTCCTTGCGCTTCATGTCCTCGTGCAGCAGCCGAGACGTCACGAGTTCCCACGTCAGCGAGTCGACCCTCGACTCCAACGCCGTGATGAGGAACTGGTACGACTCGCTGAGACTGCCCAGAAGCGTGATGACCAAGTCGTCCTCGCTGACCGGAGCGCCCACCGCGTCGAGCTGCTCCGCCAGCGTCTTGAGCTTGTTGATGTGCTCTAACACATCATCACCTTCCTCCATCATGGTCGTGAAGAAACGTCGACGAAGAAAGAGCTTGTTGGCCAAACTCTTCTTCTCGAAGTGTCCTTCCAGTCTTGACCATGCATCGTGAGCATCCTTGGCCGACCGCACCAGCGGCAACTGCGAGTCCTCCATCGCGAGACAGACGATCGCCAACGCCTTGCGCGACTTCTTCTTGAAGAGCGCTTGATCCGCTGCGGCGTGGCAGTGCTCCAGCTTGATCTCCCCACTCGTCACCTCCCACAGTTCGCGCTCTTCCAGCACCATCTGCATCTTGAACTTCCACGTGTGGAAGTTGGTTCCGTCGAACTTGTTGATGCGGGCGGTGGCGGTCGGCGTGGCGTCCATGGCGAAGGCGTAGTCGGGGTCTTGGGCAGGGAAGACGGGGCTTGGGCTCATAACCAAAAGGAAAGGTCGTTTGAGCACTAGATGTCAGAATGCAAAGTGATTGATTTAGGGCCTTAGTTCATAAGCTACTTGCTGCCTCGAAGCCTACTGGATATCCCTGCTGGATACACTCTACTGGATTCCTAACTGGATAGAAGGTCCTTCAGCCAATCAGCGAGTGCCACGTCGATGCCCATCCTGTACCCACAATCTTGTACCCACGCGTCCCATCATCAGCGTCCCATCATCAGCGTCCCGTAATCCTCGTCCCATCATCACACGAATGATGGCGGCACCACTGAGTGAAGGTCGCACTGGTACCTTACTGGTACACCGCAGCTGGTCGAGGCGCCTTCTTGACAACAAAGGTGTTCGGTTGCCACGCGTTCGTGCATGTGCCGAAGGCGAAGCGGTCCAAGTTCGACGCCCGGTCGGTGCGTTGCCGTTTCCTGGGGTACTCGGAGCACGAGAAAGCGTATCGGTTTGAAGAGATCGAGAGCGGTCGCGTGTTGGTGAGCCGCGATGCGAAAAGGAAGGTCGTTTGAGCACTAGATGTCAGAATGCAAAGTGATTGATTTAGGGCCTTAGTTCACAAGCTACTTGCTGCCTCGAAGCCTACTGGATATTCCTGCTGGATACACTCTACTGGATTCCTAACTGGATAGAAGGTCCTTCAGCCAATCAGCGAGTGCCACGTCGATGCCCATCCTGTACCCACAATCTTGTACCCACGCGTCCCATCATCAGCGTCCCATCATCAGCGTCCCGTAATCCTCGTCCCATCATCACACGAATGATGGCGGCACCACTGAGTGAAGGTCCCACCGGTACCTTACTGGTACACCGCAGCTGGTCGAGGCGACTTCTTGACAACACCCCCACTCGACTCGACGCCGGGGCCTTGGACTCCGAGCTTGCTCCGAAGAACTTCAAACTGCACAGCAGTGATGGGCTTGGTCATCAAGTCCGCCAGCATGTCCTTCGTTGAGCAGTACTCCAACACCACTTGACCGTCTTCCACCTTCTCGCGCACGAAGTGGTAGCGAATGTCGATGTGCTTGGTGCGCTTGTGGAACTCGGGGTTCTTGGCCAACGCGATGGAGCCTTGGTTGTCCTCGTAGATCTTGACCGCTTCATCGCTTGCCATCTCGCCGAGCTCGCACATGAACACCTTGAGCCACACTGCCTCCTGCGTCGCTTCCGATAGAGCCATGTACTCTGCCTCCGTCGATGACAGCGCCACCGTCCGCTGTTTCTTGCTCCTCCAGCTGATGCACCCGCCGTTCATCATGAACGCGTAGCCGCTTGTACTCCTTCTCGACTCGATGTCGCCGGCCCAGTCCGCATCCGAATACCCGCATAACGCGCCGTCACCACCGTCTCTTGAGAACTCGAGTCCGTGCGTAGGCGTCGCTTGGAGGTACCGAAACACACGCTTGAGAGCTTGCCAATGCGTCGGACACGGGTCAGCACAGAACTGACTGAGGGAGCCCACTGCAGCAGCCAGGTCCGGACGCGTCGCCACCATCAGGTACATCAGTCCGCCGACGGCACTCCGATACGGCACGTTCTTCATCGTGTCTTCATGCTTGCAGCCACCTTCGCACATGCTCTTGGTCAACTTGAGTCCCGGGTCTTGAGGTGTCTTCACAGGCTTGCTGTCTTGCATGCCGAACTTGCTCAGGATACTCTTGAGGAACTTGGTCTGCCGCACCGTCACCTTGCCGGAGTCCACGTCGCTCTTGATCTCCATGCCGAGGAAGTACTCGAGCTCGCCGAGGTCCGTCATTTCGAACCGTTTGCTGAGTGCGCGCTTGGTCGATTCCAGCAGCTTGTCGTTGCTGCTTGCGAGGATGAGATCATCGACGTACAGCACCACGAAGATCATGTCTTGGTCGTTCCTCTTGATGTAGACGCAGTGATCCGACTCGCACTTCTTGAACCCCATCTTCAGCATGAACTCGTCGATGGTTTGGTTCCACATGCGCGGCGACTGCTTGAGCCCGTAGAGTGACCGCTTGAGCTTGCACACGTAGTCGGGGTGGCCTTCGTCAACGTATCCGTCTGGCTGCGCCATGTAGATATCTTCATCCAGGACGCCGTTCAGGAATGCGGTCTTCACGTCCATCTGGTGCAGCTTGAGCTCGTACTTGGCAGCCAAACTCAGCACGGCCCGGATCGACGTGAACTTGGCCACTGGCGCGAAGGTCTCGTCGTAGTCGACGCCGTACTTTTGCGAAAACCCCTTTGCCACCAGACGCGCCTTGAACCGCTCGACCTCTCCAGCCTGGTTTTCCTTCACTCGAAACACCCATCTGCAGCCGATCGCCTTGCGTCCCTTCGGCAGTGGCACCACGTCCCACGTGTCGTTCTTGCGCAGCGACTCATGCTCCGAGTCGCACGCTTCCTTCCACTTGGCTGCGTCGCTGGATTCCATCGCCGACTTGAACGTGGTCGGCATTTCTCCCACTGAATCCACGACGTAGGCCGCCTCGAAGCCTTCTTCTTCTCTTGCGACCGCCGACATCTCCTCGAGAGTCTGGTGCGTCGCGAACCGCTTGGGTCTTGGGATCTCCACCGCTTCCTCCAACGACTGCGTCCGCGGGTGTCGCTTGCTGCCAGGCTCAAAGTCTTCATCCCGCGCAGCCTCTTCTTCATTTTCGTCTTCGTCCTGCGCGACGTTCGCACGCTGCGACCGCTGCCGGTCGTAGTTGTCTTGGACTCGCGAGGGACACTCGGCAATCCAATGTCCTTGTTTGCCGCAGTTGTGGCACGCACCGGCCTTCTTCACCGGTCGTCCCTTGCGCTTATTGTCTCTCGTCATGAACGCTTGACCGTGCGCGGTGCCGTCCGCACCGCCACCTTGTTCCTTGCGCTTCATGTCCTCGTGCAGCAGCCGAGACGTCACGAGTTCCCACGTCAGCGAGTCGACCCTCGACTCCAACGCCGTGATGAGGAACTGGTACGACTCGCTGAGACTGCCCAGAAGCGTGATCACCAAGTCGTCCTCGCTGACCGGAGCGCCTACCGCGTCGAGCTGCTCCGCCAGCGTCTTGATCTTGTTGATGTGCTCCAGCACATCATCACCTTCGTCCATCATGGTCGTGAAGAAACGTCGACGAAGGAAGAGCTTGTTGGCCAAGCTCTTCTTCTCGAAGTGTCCTTCCAGTCTTGACCATGCATCGTGGGCATCCTTGGCCGACCGGACCAGCGGCAACTGCGAATCCTCCATCGCGAGACAGACGATCGCCAGCGCCTTGCGAGACTTCCTCTTGAAGGCCGTCTGGTCCAACGTGGTCGCGCAGTGCTCCAGCTTGATCTCTCCACTTGTCACTTCCCACAGATCGCGCTCCTCGAGCACCATCTGCATCTTGAACTTCCACGTGTGGAAGTTGGTTCCGTCGAACTTGTTGATGCGGGCGGTCGTGGTCGGCGCGGCGTCCATGGCGAAGGCGTAGTCGGGGTCTTGGGCAGAGAATGCGGGGCTTGGGCTCATAACCAAAAGGAAGGTCGTTTGAGCACTAGATGTCAGAATGCAAAGTGATTGATTTAGGGCCTTAGTTCACAAGCTACTTGCTGCCTCGAAGCCTACTGGATATTCCTGCTGGATACACTCTACTGGATTCCTAACTGGATAGAAGGTCCTTCAGCCAATCAGCGAGTGCCACGTCGATGCCCATCCTGTACCCACAATCTTGTACCCACGCGTCCCATCATCAGCGTCCCATCATCAGCGTCCCGTAATCCTCGTCCCATCATCACACGAATGATGGCGGCACCACTGAGTGAAGGTCCCACCGGTACCTTACTGGTACACCGCAGCTGGTCGAGGCGACTTCTTGACAACAATGCGCAGTTCATGGAAGACGTCTTCGACGGTGGGAGACGCAAATATGCTACGAAGGAGGTGGTGATTGGTCTTCCAGATGAAGATGATGAAGATGCCACGGATGAAGAGACTCCGTCCGAATCGGACGAGGACGGAGATGAAGAGGAGGCTGCGCGGGACCAAGACTTCGAACCCGGCAGCAAGCGACACCCGCGGACGCAGTCGCTGGAGGAAGCCGTGGAGGTGCCGAGGGCCAAGAGGTATGCGCCGCAGAGTGGACGCTCGACGCTGGATGAGATGTCTGCGGCGGCCCAAGAGAGTCAAGACTTTGAGGCTGCGTACGTCGTGGATTCAGTGGGAGAAATGCCGACCACGTTCAAGTCGGCGATGGAATCCAGCGACGCAGCCAAGTGGAAGGAAGCGTGCGACTCGGAGATGGCGTCGCTTCGCAAGAACGAGACGTGGGAAGTGGTGCCGTTGCCGAAGGGACGCAAGGCGATCGGCTGCAGATGGGTGTTTCGAGTGAAGGAGAACCAGGCTGGAGAGATCGAGCGGTTCAAGGCGCGACTGGTGGCCAAGGGGTTTTCGCAGAAGCACGGCATCGACTACGACGAGACGTTCGCGCCGGTGGCCAAGTTCACGTCCATCAGGATCTTGCTCAGTCTGGCTGCCAAGTACAATCTCACGGTACACCAGATGGATGTCAAGACGGCGTTCCTCAACGGCGAGCTGGACGAAGATATCTACATGGCTCAGCCGGACGGGTTCGTCGACGATGTTCACCCGGACTTCGTGTGCAGGCTCAAGCGGTCGCTATATGGACTGAAGCAGTCGCCACGTATGTGGAACAAGACCATCGACGAGTTCATGCTCAAGCAGGGGTTCAAGAAGTGCGAGTCCGACCACTGCATCTACTTGAAGCGAGACGGCCAAGACATGATCTTCGTGGCGCTCTATGTGGACGACCTGATCCTCGCCAGCAACAGCCACAAGATGATCAAGGACACCAAGCAGGCCCTCAGTGACCGATTCGAGATGACGGACATGGGCCAGCTCAAGTACTTCCTTGGGATGGAGATCGAGCAAGATACGACGGCTGGGAAGGTGTCAGTGCGGCAGACCAAGTTTGCGAAGGACATTCTCGAGAAGTTCAAGATGGAGAAGAGCAACCCGGTCAAGACGCCGCAAGACCCAGGTCTCAAGCTGACCAAGGCCATGTGCGAAGGAGGTTGCAAGCACGATGAGACCATGGCGAACGTGCCGTACCGCAACGCTGTGGGATGCCTCATGTATCTCATGGTAGGCACACGTCCAGACCTCGCAGCGGCAGTGGGGGTCCTGAGCCAGTTTGCTGCGGACCCATGCCCGACGCACTGGCAAGCGCTCAAGAGGGTCTTCAGGTACATCCAAGGCACGAAGACGCATGGCATCGAGTTTCAAGCGAACTGCGACGGCGGGCTTGAAGGCTATTCGGATGCGGACTGGGCCGGCGACACCGAGTCAAGAAGAAGCACAAGCGGCTACGCGTTCATGATGAACGGCGGGTGCATCAGCTGGAGAAGCAAGAAGCAGCGGACGGTGGCGCTGTCATCTACAGAGGCGGAGTACATGGCGCTGTCGGAGGCAACACAAGAAGCGGTGTGGCTCAAGGTGTTCATGTGCGAGCTCGGCGAGATGGCAAGCGATGAAGCGGTCAAGATCTACGAGGACAACCAAGGCTCCATCGCGTTGGCCAAGAACCCCGAGTTCCACAAGCGCACCAAGCACATCGACATTCGCTACCACTTCGTGCGCGAGAAGGTGGAAGACGGTCAAGTGGTGTTGGAGTACTGCTCGACGAAGGACATGCTGGCTGATCTCATGACGAAGCCAATCCCTGCGACGCAGTTTGGCGTGCTCCGGAGCAAGCTTGGTATCGAAGGACCCAAGGCTGCCGAGTCGAGTAGGGGTGTTGTCAAGAAGGCGCCTCGACCAGCTGCGGTGTACCAGTAAGGTACCAGTGCGACCTTCACTCAGTGGTGCCGCCATCATTCGTGTGATGATGGGACGAGGATTACGGGACGCTGATGATGGGACGCGTGGGTACAAGATTGTGGGTACAGGATGGGCATCGACGTGGCACTCGCTGATTGGCTGAAGGACCTTCTATCCAGTTAGGAATCCAGTAGAGTGTATCCAGCAGGAATATCCAGTAGGCTTCGAGGCAGCAAGTAGCTTGCGAACTAAGGCCCTAAATCAATCACTTTGCATTCTGACATCTAGTGCTCAAACGACCTTCCTTTTCTTCGCACATGGCCTTGGTCAGCTTGAGACCTGGGTCTTGCGGCGTCTTGACCGGGTTGCTCTTCTCCATCTTGAACTTCTCGAGAATGTCCTTCGCAAACTTGGTCTGCCGCACTGACACCTTCCCAGCCGTCGTATCTTGCTCGATCTCCATCCCAAGGAAGTACTTGAGCTGGCCCATGTCCGTCATCTCGAATCGGTCACTGAGGGCCTGCTTGGTGTCCTTGATCATCTTGTGGCTGTTGCTGGCGAGGATCAGGTCGTCCACATAGAGCGCCACGAAGATCATGTCTTGGCCGTCTCGCTTCAAGTAGATGCAGTGGTCGGACTCGCACTTCTTGAACCCCTGCTTGAGCATGAACTCGTCGATGGTCTTGTTCCACATGCGCGGCGACTGCTTGAGTCCGTAGAGTGACCGCTTGAGCCTGCACACGAAGTCCGGGTGAACATCGTCGACGAACCCGTCCGGCTGAGCCATGTAGATATCTTCGTCCAGCTCGCCGTTGAGGAACGCCGTCTTCACATCCATCTGGTGTACCGTGAGATTGTACTTGGCAGCCAAACTCAGCACGGCCCGGATCGACGTGAACTTGGCCACTGGCGCGAAGGTCTCGTCGTAGTCGACGCCGTACTTCTGCGAAAACCCCTTGGCCACCAGTCGCGCCTTGAACCGCTCGATCTCTCCAGCCTGGTTCTCCTTCACTCGAAACACCCATCTGCAGCCGATCGCCTTGCGTCCCTTCGGCAACGGCACCACTTCCCACGTCTCGTTCTTGCGAAGCGACGCCATCTCCGAGTCGCACGCTTCCTTCCACTTGGCTGCGTCGTTGGATTCCATCGCCGACTTGAACGTAGTCGGCATTTCTCCCACTGAATCCACGACGTACGCAGCCTCGAAGTCTTGACTCTCTTGGGCCGCCGCAGACATCTCATCCAGCGTCGAGCGTCCACTCTGCGGCGCATACCTCTTGGCCCTCGGCACCTCCACGGCTTCCTCCAGCGACTGCGTCCGCGGGTGTCGCTTGCTGCCGGGTTCGAAGTCTTGGTCCCGCGCAGCCTCCTCTTCATCTCCGTCCTCGTCCGATTCGGACGGAGTCTCTTCATCCGTGGCATCTTCATCATCTTCATCTGGAAGACCAATCACCACCTCCTTCGTAGCATATTTGCGTCTCCCACCGTCGAAGACGTCTTCCATGAACTGCGCATCGCGGCTCACCAACACGCGACCGCTCTCGATCTCTTCAAACCGATACGCTTTCTCGTGCTCCGAGTACCCCAGGAAACGGCAACGCACCGACCGGGCGTCGAACTTGGACCGCTTCGCCTTCGGCACATGCACGAACGCGTGGCAACCGAACACCTTGAGGTTCGCCAGTAGTGGCTTCTTTCCCGTCCAAACTTGGTGCGGGGACTTGTCGTGGCTGATGGCGCGCGTCGGACAGCGATTCCGGAGGAACGTGGCCGTCACCACCGCTTCACCCCAGTAACCCTTCGACAACCCGGCATGCTCCAACATGCAGCGCGCACACTCCACCAACGTCCGGTTCATCCGTTCCGCCACTCCATTCAGCTGTGGCGTGTACGGCGGCGTGAACTTCCGCACGATCCCACGCTCGCTGCAGAACTTGGCCATCTCACGCGAAGTGTACTCGCCACCGTTGTCGCTGCGGAGCGTCTTCACACGCTTGCCAGTCTGCGTTTCAGCCAACGCAACGAACTCCGCGAACTTGGCAGCCACCTCCGACTTGTTCCGCAGCAAGTACACCACACAAAAGTGCGACTTGTCGTCGATGAACGTGACGAAGTAGCGCTTGCCACCAAACGTAGACGTCTGCATGGGGCCGCACACATCGCTGTGAACCACTTCCAGCACTTGCTTCGCACGGTTTGGAGACTTGGCCATGTAGCTCACTCGCGTTTGCTTGCCGAGTGAGCATCCGTCGCACAGCTCCCACTGCTTCACCGACGTCATGTCGATGCCAGAGCCGTAGCCCTTCTTGACGATGGCGTCTAGACCGCCATGGCCAATGTGACCAAGTCGAAGGTGCCAGAGGTACGACGTGGTGTCCCCTTTGCGATCCTTCGAGCTTGCCGCATTGGCCTCGTCAGGCATCACCGGTGTCATGCTCGGTTTGAACAGTCCTTTGCCTTCGCGAGCGCCGAGCTTCCACTTGACACCCTTCGTCTCCGTGAAGCACCCGTCGCTCTCGAACGTCACAGGCCCGACGTCCTTGGTGAATCTGCCGACGGAGAACAGGTTGCGCGACAACTTGGGGATGTGCCACACATTCGTGAGCACACCCTTCTTGACGCCGCGCGGGGTCTGCATCTTCATCACGATGTCGCCTCTCCCGATCGCTTGCACCACACCGTCGTCCGCGAGATGCACGTCCACCGGCGAGATCTTCTTGTAGTTCCGCATGAACTTCTTGGAACTGGTCATGTGCTGCGTCGCACCCGAGTCGACCAGCCACACCTCATTCGACTTGGTGGTGTTTCTCCCACCACCAACCGAGAAGAGGAAGTCGCCAGAGTCGTCCTCACTCTGCGCGACGTTCGCTCGCTGCGGCCTCTGCCGCTCCGCGTTCTCGCGGATTCGCACAGGACACTTGGCGATCCAATGTCCTTGCTCCCCACAGTAGTGGCAGGCGCTGGCCTTGTTGGCGGTCGCCTGCCGTCCCTTGCGCTTGCCGTTGTCGCTTGTCATGAACGCTTGGCCTTGACCGTGCGCGGCTCCGTCGACGCCGCCACCTTGCTCCTTGCGCTTCATGTCCTCATGCAGCAGCCGAGACGTCACGAGTTCCCACGTCAGCGAGTCGACCCTCGACTCCAACGCCGTGATGAGGAACTGGTACGACTCGCTGAGACTGCCCAGAAGCGTGATGACCAAGTCGTCCTCGCTGACCGGAGCGCCCACCGCGTCGAGCTGCTCCGCCAGCGTCTTGAGCTTGTTGATGTGCTCCAGCACATCATCACCTTCGTCCATCATGGTCGTGAAGAAACGTCGACGAAGGAAGAGCTTGTTGGCCAAGCTCTTCTTCTCGAAGTGTCCTTCCAGCCTTGACCATGCATCGTGGGCATCCTTGGCCGACCGGACCAGCGGCAACTGCGAGTCCTCCATCGCGAGACAGATGATCGCCAACGCCTTGCGCGACTTCTTCTTGAAGAGCGCTTGATCCGCTGCGGCGTGGCAGTGCTCCAGCTTGATCTCCCCACTCGTCACCTCCCACAGTTCGCGCTCTTCCAGCACCATCTGCATCTTGAACTTCCACGTGTGGAAGTTGGTTCCGTCGAACTTGTTGATGCGGGCGGTGGCGGTCGGCGTGGCGTCCATGGCGAAGGCGTAGTCGGGGTCTTGGGCAGGGAAGACGGGGCTTGGGCTCATAACCAAAAGGAAAGGTCGTTTGAGCACTAGATGTCAGAATGCAAAGTGATTGATTTAGGGCCTTAGTTCATAAGCTACTTGCTGCCTCGAAGCCTACTGGATATCCCTGCTGGATACACTCTACTGGATTCCTAACTGGATAGAAGGTCCTTCAGCCAATCAGCGAGTGCCACGTCGATGCCCATCCTGTACCCACAATCTTGTACCCACGCGTCCCATCATCAGCGTCCCATCATCAGCGTCCCGTAATCCTCGTCCCATCATCACACGAATGATGGCGGCACCACTGAGTGAAGGTCGCACCGGTACCTTACTGGTACACCGCAGCTGGTCGAGGCGCCTTCTTGACAACACGATGGAGTTCAAGCAGGCGGGGAAACGCAAGGCCCGCTCAAGTGATGCCGGTGATATGTCAGCGAGCTCACGTTCTGTTCGCCATGGAGCTGGCTTGGAAGAAGCAAGTGCTCCTGACAACTCGTTTGGGCGTCGGGCGAAACGACGATCAAGTGTGCGAATGGAGCCTGATCTGGCTGAAGAAGAGGAGAAGGATGCTCATGACGACGAAGATGACGACTCGACTCCTCCCGCATTTTGGCGAGCAAGCGCCAACGCAGTGGAAGCCGGCGATTTGTCTGAGCCGACGACATTCCAAGATGCGGTGAACGGACCCGACCAAGTGCATTGGCGCAAGGCCGTCCGCGCAGAGCTCAAGTCGATGCGACTTCGTGGGGTGTTTCGAGCTGCCAAGTTGCCGAACGGACAACGCGCCATCGGGACCAAGTGGGTGTTCAAGATCAAGCGCAAAGCAGACGGATCCATCGAGAAGTACAAGGCGCGTCTCGTGGCCAAGGGATTCAAGCAGAAGTACGGCATCGACTACACCGAGACGTTCTCGCCCGTGGTCAAGTACGTGACGTTGCGCATGGTGATCGCGTTGGCCAAGTACTTCGACTGGCCGCTGGACCAACTGGACGTGGTGACGGCATTCCTGTACGGCGTGATGAAAGAAGTGGTGTACTGCGCAGTGCCAGAAGGGGTCGAGCTGGACGGTGACTTCGACTGCCTGGAGCTGGTGAAGGCGATCTACGGTCTCAAGCAAGCTTCGCGCGTGTGGAACGAGACCTTCGACGAGTACGTGTGCTCCATCGGCTTCCAAGTCTCGGCCTACGACCCGTGTCTCTACATGAAGATTGTGGACGGTCACTGCGTGCTGTTGCTGGTGTACGTGGACGATGTGTTGGTGGCCGGGAGTTCGGCCGATCTGATCGCGCGCACCAAGAGCGACCTCAAGACGCGGTTTGAGATGACTGACAGCGGCAAGTGCGCATTTGTGCTGGGCATCGAGTTGGTGGACAACGCTGACGGCAGCGTGACGATGTGCCAGCGACGCTACGTGGACGACATTCTCAAGCGTTTCGGCATGGAGGAGTGCAAGGCTGTGGTGAGTCCGGCGGATTTGAGCTCTCGACTGGTTCCAAGCGACGCGCCGACCAAGGTGAACGCCCCGTTCCGCGAAGCGGTGGGTGCGCTCATGCACTTGATGACCGCGACCCGACCGGACATTGCTTTCTCCGTGGGCTATGTGTCGCGCTTCATGGAGAACCCCCAAGTCGAGCACTGGACTGCGGTGAAGCGCATCCTGCGCTATCTGCAGGGAACCAAGTCACATGGGATCTGCTTCCAGCCGGGTGACAAGATCGACTTCCGCGGGTACTCCGATGCAGACTGGGCTGGTGACCACTCCGATCGCAAGTCGACTTCGGGATACGCGTTCATGCTGATGGGCGCGCCGGTGAGCTGGGGAAGCAAGAAGCAGTCAAGTGTGTCGCTGTCTACGAGCGAGGCGGAGTACATTGCACTCAGCCTGGCCATTCAAGAAGGCAAGTGGGTGCATCGCCTGTTGTGCGAGATTATGGCGGCAGCAAGCGAAGCGGGACCAGAGCTCAAGATTCTCGAAGACAACCAGTCGTGCATCAAGATGACCAAGAACCCTGTGAACCATGGCCGCGCCAAGCACATCGACATCAAGTACCATCACATCCGTGATGAGGTCAAGCGTGGTGAAGTGAAGCTCGAGTACTGCGAGACTGCGACAATGCTGGCGGACATCATGACCAAGACGCTCCCGGGACCACGTCACAAGGACCTCACGGCGGCTCTCGGAATCCACGCGTGTTCGCATTGAGGGGGCGTATTGAGGGTAACCGGTTATGCCTGTACCAGGTTACGGTGAACCTGTCCAATCCGATCACACGATGTTTACGGTACGTTGATTACGCTACCGATGATTAGACGAGTAGGATGATTGGACGAGTGCAGAGTGATGGTGATTGGATGCACCAAATGATTGGATGCAGTGCTGCGTGTCTATGAGGATAGCTAGGTAGTGCAGACAAAGTAAGCTCCGATAAATCAATCACTTTCGAATCTCCCTTCTTCCCCTCAAGTGGTCAAGTGTCTTCGCTCCGGTCTACCCAGAGTGCCTACTCCCTCCGCTTCGTCCAAGCTTCGTGTATCAAGATCCATACCCGTTATCAGACACTTGACCACTTGAGGGGAAGAAGGGAGATTCGAAAGTGATTGATTTATCGAAGCTTACTTTGTCTGCACTACCTAGCTATCCTCATAGACACGCAGCACTGCATCCAATCATTTGGTGCATCCAATCACCATCACTCTGCACTCGTCCAATCATCCTACTCGTCTAATCATCGGTAGCGTAATCAACGTACCGTAAACATCGTGTGATCGGATTGGACAGGTTCACCGTAACCTGGTACAGGCATAACCGGTTACCCTCAATACGCCCCCTCAATGCGAACACGCGTGGATTCCGAGAGCCGCCGTGAGGTCCTTGTGGCGTGGTCCCGGGAGCGTCTTGGTCATGATGTCCGCCAGCATTGTCGCAGTCTCGCAGTACTCGAGCTTCACTTCACCACGCTTGACCTCATCACGGATGTGATGGTACTTGATGTCGATGTGCTTGGCGCGGCCATGGTTCACAGGGTTCTTGGTCATCTTGATGCACGACTGGTTGTCCTCGAGAATCTTGAGCTCGGGTCCCGCTTCGCTTGCTGCCGCCATGATCTCGCACAACAGGTGATGCACCCACTTGCCTTCTTGAATGGCCAGGCTGAGTGCAATGTACTCCGCCTCGCTCGTAGACAGCGACACACTTGACTGCTTCTTGCTTCCCCAGCTCACCGGCGCGCCCATCAGCATGAACGCGTATCCCGAAGTCGACTTGCGATCGGAGTGGTCACCAGCCCAGTCTGCGTCGGAGTACCCGCGGAAGTCGATCTTGTCACCCTGCTGGAAGCAGATCCCATGTGACTTGGTTCCCTGCAGATAGCGCAGGATGCGCTTCACCGCAGTCCAGTGCTCGACTTGGGGGTTCTCCATGAAGCGCGACACATAGCCCACGGCGAAAGCAATGTCCGGTCGGGTCGCGGTCATCAAGTGCATGAGCGCACCCACAGCTTCGCGGAACGGGGCGTTCACCTTGGTCGGCGCGTCGCTTGGAACCAGTCGAGAGCTCAAATCCGCCGGACTCACCACAGCCTTGCGCTCCTCCATGCCGAAACGCTTGAGAATGTCGTCCACGTAGCGTCGCTGGCACATCGTTACGCTGCCGTCAGCGTTGTCCACCGACTCGATGCCCAGCACAAACGCGCACTTGCCACTGTCGGTCATCTCAAACCGCGTCTTGAGGTCGCTCTTGGTGCGCGCGATCAGATCGGCCGAATTCCCGGTCACCAACACATCGTCCACGTACACCAGCAACAGCACGCAGTGACCGTCCACAATCTTCATGTAGAGACACGGGTCGTAGGCCGAGACTTGGAAGCCGATGGAGCACACGTACTCGTCGAAGGTCTCGTTCCACACGCGCGAAGCTTGCTTGAGACCGTAGATCGCCTTCACCAGCTCCAGGCAGTCGAAGTCACCGTCCAGCTCGACCTCTTCTGGCACTGCGCAGTACACCACTTCTTTCATCACGCCGTACAGGAATGCCGTCACCACGTCCAGTTGGTCCAGCGGCCAGTCGAAGTACTTGGCCAACGCGATCACCATGCGCAACGTCACGTACTTGACCACGGGCGAGAACGTCTCGGTGTAGTCGATGCCGCACTTCTGCTTGAATCCCTTGGCCACGAGACGCGCCTTGTACTTCTCGATGGATCCGTCTGCTTTGCGCTTGATCTTGAACACCCACTTGGTCCCGATGGCGCGTTGTCCGTTCGGCAACTTGGCAGCTCGAAACACCCCACGAAGTCGCATCGACTTGAGCTCTGCGCGGACGGCCTTGCGCCAATGCACTTGGTCGGGTCCGTTCGCCGCATCTTGGAATGTCGTCGGCTCAGACAAATCGCCGGCTTCCACTGCGTTGGCGCTTGCTCGCCAAAATGCGGGAGGAGTCGAGTCGTCATCTTCGTCGTCATGAGCATCCTTCTCCTCTTCTTCAGCCAGATCAGGCTCCATTCGCACACTTGATCGTCGTTTCGCCCGACGCCCAAACGAGTTGTCAGGAGCACTTGCTTCTTCCAAGCCAGCTCCATGGCGAACAGAACGTGAGCTCGCTGACATATCACCGGCATCACTTGAGCGGGCCTTGCGTTTCCCCGCCTGCTTGAACTCCATCGGGCCCGCACTGTCAGCATCGTTGATCTCGAGAGAGTCGAAGTCCAGGCTAGCATCTTCGTCGTCATCGCTTGAACTTCCCGCCGAGACACCACCAAAACTCGATTCGTCGAAGGTGACATCGCGAGAAATCACCACCTTCCCCGCCTCGATGTCATAAACTCGATACGCCTTCGACACTTCCTTGTAGCCCATGAACAGACCAGCGCGAGCCTTGGGATCCCACTTGAGTCGTTTCTCCCTCGGAGTTAGCACGTACGCCCGACACCCAAACACACGCATGTGCTTCATGCTTGGCTTGGACTTGTACACGATCTCGAACGGAGTCTTGTTTTCGATCTTGGGCGACGGCAGCCGGTTCTTGACGTAGATGGCAGTCATCGCCGCTTCGCCCCAGAAACACTTGTCCAACTTGGCATGGTGCAGCATGCTGCGACCAATCGTGACGATGGTTCGGTTGGCGCGTTCTGCCGTGGCGTTGGTCTGGTGCGCGTGTTGTCAAGAAGGCGCCTCGACCAGCTGCGGTGTACCAGTAAGGTACCAGTGCGACCTTCACTCAGTGGTGCCGCCATCATTCGTGTGATGATGGGACGAGGATTACGGGACGCTGATGATGGGACGCTGATGATGGGACGCTGATGATGGGACGCGTGGGTACAAGATTGTGGGTACAGGATGGGCATCGACGTGGCACTCGCTGATTGGCTGAAGGACCTTCTATCCAGTTAGGAATCCAGTGGAGTGTATCCAGCAGGGATATCCAGTAGGCTTCGAGGCAGCAAGTAGCTTGCGAACTAAGGCCCTAAATCAATCACTTTGCATTCTGACATCTAGTGCTCAAACGACCTTCCTTTTGGTTATGAGCCCAAGCCCCGCATTCTCTGCCCAAGACTCCGACTACGCCTTCGCCATGGACGCCACGCCGACCGCCACCGCCCGCATCAACAAGTTCGACGGAACCAACTTCCACACGTGGAAGTTCAAGATGCAGATGGTGCTCGAGGAGCGCGATCTGTGGGAAGTGACAAGTGGAGAGATCAAGCTGGAGCACCGCGCGACCACGTTGGACCAGACGGCCTTCAAGAGGAAGTCTCGCAAGGCGCTGGCGATCATCTGTCTCGCGATGGAGGATTCGCAGTTGCCGCTGGTCCGGTCGGCCAAGGATGCCCACGATGCATGGTCAAGGCTGGAAGGACACTTCGAGAAGAAGAGCTTGGCCAACAAGCTCTTCCTTCGTCGACGTTTCTTCACGACCATGATGGACGAAGGTGATGATGTGCTGGAGCACATCAACAAGCTCAAGACGCTGGCGGAGCAGCTCGACGCGGTGGGCGCTCCGGTCAGCGAGGACGACTTGGTGATCACGCTTCTGGGCAGTCTCAGCGAGTCGTACCAGTTCCTCATCACGGCGTTGGAGTCGAGGGTCGACTCGCTGTCGTGGGAACTCGTGACGTCTCGGCTGCTGCACGAGGACATGAAGCGCAAGGAGCAAGGTGGCGGTGCGGACGGCACCGCGCACGGTCAAGCGTTCATGACGAGAGACAATAAGCGCAAGGGACGACCGGTGAAGAAGGCCGGTGCGTGCCACAACTGCGGCAAACAAGGACATTGGATTGCCGAGTGTCCCTCGCGAGTCCAAGACAACTACGACCGGCAGCGGTCGCAGCGTGCGAACGTCGCGCAGGACGAAGAAGATTCTGGCGACTACCTCTTCTCGGTTGGTGACGGGGTCGCCAAGTCGAGTGAAGTGTGGTTGGTCGACTCGGGTGCGACGCAGCACATGACGTACTCGAAAGAGTACATGAAGAACTACAAGAAGATGGCTCCGGTGGACGTGCACCTCGCGGACGACGGTGTGGTTCAAGCGGTGGGGACGGGCGACATTGTCATGTCCATGAAGACCCCACGCGGAATGAAGAAGGGTGTGCTCACCGGTGTGTGGCACATTCCCAACTTGTCGCGCAACCTATTCTCGGTCGGGCGCTTCACCAAGGACGTTGGTCCCGTGACGTTCGAGAGCAACGGGTGCTTCGCGGAGACGAAGAGCATCAAGTGGCAGCTCGGTGCGCGTATGGGCAAGGGTCTGTTCAAGCTCTGCATGGCTCCGATCATGCCTGACGAGGCCAATGTGTCGAGTCCGAAGGATCGCAAAGGGGACACCACGTCGTACCTCTGGCACCTTCGACTCGGTCACATCGGCCATGGCGGTCTAGACGCCATCGTCAAGAAGGGCTACGGCACCGGCATCGACATGACGTCGGTGAAGCAGTGGGAGTTGTGTGATGGGTGTGCACTCGGCAAACAAACGCGAGTGAGCTACATGGCCAAGTCACCAAACCGTGCCAAGAAGCTGTTGGAAGTCATCCACAGTGATGTCTGTGGACCCATGCAGACACCCACATTCAGTGGCAAGAAGTACTTCGTCACGTTCATCGACGAGTACTCGCACTTTTGTGTGGTGTACTTGCTGCGGAACAAGTCGGAGGTGGCTGCCAAGTTCGCGGAGTTCGTCGCGTTCGCCGAGACTCAGACCGGCAAGCGCGTGAAGACGCTCCGCAGCGACAACGGCGGAGAGTACACTTCGCGCGAAATGGCCAAGTTCTGCAGCGAGCGTGGTATCGTGCAGAAGTTCACGCCGCCGTACACGCCTCAGCTGAATGGAGTGGCGGAACGGATGAACCGGACGTTGGTGGAGTGTGCGCGCTGCATGTTGGAACATGCCGGACTGTCGAAGGGTTACTGGGGAGAAGCGGTGGTGACGGCGACGTTCCTCCGGAATCGCTGTCCGACGCGCGCCATCAGCCACGACAAGTCGCCGTACCAAGTCTGGACCGGCAAGAAACCGCTCTTGGCGAACCTCAAGGTGTTCGGTTGCCACGCGTTCGTGCATGTGCCGAAGGAGAAGCGGTCGAAGTTCGACGCTCGGTCGGTGCGTTGCAGGTTTCTGGGCTACTCGGAGCATGAGAAAGCATATCGGTTCGAAGAGATCAAGAGTGGTCGCGTGCTGGTGAGCCGCGACGCACAGTTCATGGAAGACGTCTTCGACGGTGGGAGACGCGAGTGCGGTCAAGAAGACATGGTCGTGGAACTTCGGGATGAAGATGCCACGGACCAAGAAGCATCGTCCGGTCCGGACGAAGACGAAGACGAAAATGAAGAAGAGGCTGCGCGGGATGAAGACTTTGAGCCTGGCAGCAAGCGACACCCGCGGACGCAGTCGTTGGAGGAAGCGGTGGAGATCCCAAGACCCAAGCGGTTCGCGACGCACCAGACTCTCGAGGAGATGTCGGCGGTCGCAAGAGAAGAAGAAGGCTTCGAGGCGGCCTACGTCGTGGATTCAGTGGGAGAAATGCCGACCACGTTCAAGTCGGCGATGGAATCCAGCAACGCAGCCAAGTGGAAGGAAGCGTGCGACTCGGAGCATGAGTCGCTGCGCAAGAACGACACGTGGGACGTGGTGCCACTGCCGAAGGGACGCAAGGCGATCGGCTGCAGATGGGTGTTTCGCGTGAAGGAAAACCAAGCCGGAGAGGTCGAGCGGTTCAAGGCGCGACTGGTGGCAAAGGGTTTTTCGCAGAAGTACGGCGTCGACTACGACGAGACGTTCGCGCCAGTGGCCAAGTTCACGTCGATCCGGGCCGTGCTGAGTTTGGCTGCCAAGTACGATCTCAAGCTGCACCAGATGGACGTGAAGACCGCATTCCTGAACGGCGTCCTGGATGAAGATATCTACATGGCGCAGCCAGACGGATACGTTGACGAAGGCCACCCCGACTACGTGTGCAAGCTCAAGCGGTCACTCTACGGACTCAAGCAGTCGCCGCGCATGTGGAACCAAACCATCGACGAGTTCATGCTGAAGATGGGGTTCAAGAAGTGCGAGTCGGATCACTGCGTCTACATCAAGAGGAACGACCAAGACATGATCTTCGTGGTGCTGTACGTCGATGATCTCATCCTCGCAAGCAGCAACGACAAGCTGCTGGAATCGACCAAGAAGGCACTCAGCAAGCGGTTCGAGATGACAGACCTCGGCGAGCTCGAGTACTTCCTCGGCATGGAGATCAAGAGCGACGTGGACTCCGGCAAGGTGACGGTGCGGCAGACCAAGTTCCTCAAGAGTATCCTGAGCAAGTTCGGCATGCAAGACAGCAAGCCTGTGAAGACACCTCAAGACCCGGGACTCAAGTTGACCAAGAGCATGTGCGAAGGTGGCTGCAAGCATGAAGACACGATGAAGAACGTGCCGTATCGGAGTGCCGTCGGCGGACTGATGTACCTGATGGTGGCGACGCGTCCGGACCTCGCAGCTGCAGTGGGCTCCCTCAGTCAGTTCTGTGCTGACCCGTGTCCGACGCATTGGCAAGCTCTCAAGCGTGTGTTTCGGTACCTCCAAGCGACGCCTACGCACGGACTCGAGTTCTCAAGAGACGGTGGTGACGGCGCGTTATGCGGGTATTCGGATGCGGACTGGGCCGGCGACATCGAGTCGAGAAGGAGTACAAGCGGCTACGCGTTCATGATGAACGGCGGGTGCATCAGCTGGAGGAGCAAGAAACAGCGGACGGTGGCGCTGTCATCGACGGAGGCAGAGTACATGGCTCTATCGGAAGCGACGCAGGAGGCAGTGTGGCTCAAGGTGTTCATGTGCGAGCTCGGCGAGATGGCAAGCGATGAAGCGATCAAGATCTACGAAGACAACCAAGGCTCCATCGCGTTGGCCAAGAACCCCGAGTTCCACAAGCGCACCAAGCACATCGACATTCGCTACCACTTCGTGCGCGAGAAGGTGGAAGACGGTCAAGTGGTGTTGGAGTACTGCTCGACGAAGGACATGCTGGCGGACTTGATGACCAAGCCCATCACTGCTGTGCAGTTTGAAGTTCTTCGGAGCAAGCTCGGAGTCCAAGGCCCCGGCGTCGAGTCGAGTGGGGGTGTTGTCAAGAAGGCGCCTCGACCAGCTGCGGTGTACCAGTAAGGTACCAGTGCGACCTTCACTCAGTGGTGCCGCCATCATTCGTGTGATGATGGGACGAGGATTACGGGACGCTGATGATGGGACGCTGATGATGGGACGCTGATGATGGGACGCGTGGGTACAAGATTGTGGGTACAGGATGGGCATCGACGTGGCACTCGCTGATTGGCTGAAGGACCTTCTATCCAGTTAGGAATCCAGTGGAGTGTATCCAGCAGGGATATCCAGTAGGCTTCGAGGCAGCAAGTAGCTTGCGAACTAAGGCCCTAAATCAATCACTTTGCATTCTGACATCTAGTGCTCAAACGACCTTCCTTTTGCGCGTACCGAACCGTGGGCTGCTGCTCGATGCCTTGATCCTCGTAAAAGGCCTTGAGCGAATTGGTCGCAAACTCGCGGGCTCCGTCGTGACGCACGAACTTGACCTGCTTGCCGAACTGCGTCTGCACCTTGGTGGTGTAGCTCTTGAGGCACTCTTCGCTCTCCGACTTGGCGCGTAGACAGAAACCCTTCATGCATCCGCTGGCTTCGTCCGTGATGAGTAGCAGATACTTGCCGCCACCCAACGATTCTTCCTCCATGGGACCGCAGATGTCGAAGTGGAGCAGCTCGAACGTGTCGTAACGGCGCTTGTCGCGGTTAGTCGGGAACGGCTTTTGGACCATTTTCCCTTGCTGGTACCCGCGACACACACTTGGCCCACTCGACTTCAAGGGTACCTTGGCGTCCTTGATCATGCCGTTGTTGACCATCTTGCGCAGCACGTCGATCGGAGCATGACCCATCCGCGCATGAAGATCCACGTTACGCGCCGACGTCGTCGCATTCGCAGAACGCAGTGGAGTGCGCAGCCAGTAGAGTCCGTCCACGAGGTCAGCCGTCGCCACCACTTGCTTCGAGCTCTTGCGCGCAACATGCATGCTCGCACCGTCGAACACCACTTGAAACTTGCCGCTCTTGTTGATCTGCGGCACCGACAGCAGATTCTTGTTCATGTTCGGCACGTACAGCGCGTCCTTGATCTCGATGTCACGCTCGTCGCCGTTGGGCAGAACCACTCGTTCGATGATGGTCCCCACACCCTTGATGGCAGCTTTGTTGCCGTCAGCCACCGACAGTTCGCCCTCGTCTTGCTCATTCAGCGTGGCGAACTTGGCCTTGTTGTTGCAGATGTGGTGCGTTGCGCCGCTGTCGACCGCCCACATCCCGGACATACCCTTGCCCGTCGAAAGTCCGCACTCCAGGGATACCGCAAACGCGACTCGGTCGTAGTCGTATTCGTAGTCGTCGTTCCGCCACTGGACATTGTTGGCCCCGCGTCCACGGCCATCGCCGCCGCGTCGACCACCTCGGTTCCCGTCCTTCTGCTTGGTCCAGCACTTGTCGATGACGTGCCCCAATTTTCCGCAGTAACTGCACCGGCGAGACTCTCTCTCGGCACTGAACGCCTTCGCCGCGTCTTCAGTCTTCACCGAGTCGGTCTTCTTCTCGCCTTGCCGCTTGATATGCTCGTTCGTGAGCACCTTCACGACGTCTTGCGTCTTCAGCTCCGCAGTGCTCATCTCCAAGTTCAGCACGACGTTCTCGTAGCTCTTGGGGAGACTGCGCAACAAGCAGATCGCCACGTCCTCGTCCTCCATTTTGGCGTCGATGCTGCTGAGCTTGGCGCTGATGTTGAGGACCTCGTTGCAATGATGCAACACGTTGCCGCCTTCCGCCATCTCCATGCTGAAGAGCTGTCGCTTCAGGTAGATGCGACCAGCCTTCTGCGATCCACCGTACAGCGTCTTCAGGCGCGTCCACGCCACCCACGCTTCTTCACAGTTGTCCACCACGTGGTGGTAGTCCGCGTCCATGTGGAGCAGCATCAGGCCGAGCGCGATGAAAAGGAAGGTCGTTTGAGCACTAGATGTCAGAATGCAAAGTGATTGATTTAGGGCCTTAGTTCACAAGCTACTTGCTGCCTCGAAGCCTACTGGTTATCCCTGCTGGATACACTCCACTGGATTCCTAACTGGATAGAAGGTCCTTCAGCCAATCAGCGAGTGCCACGTCGATGCCCATCCTGTACCCACAATCTTGTACCCACGCGTCCCATCATCAGCGTCCCATCATCAGCGTCCCGTAATCCTCGTCCCATCATCACACGAATGATGGCGGCACCACTGAGTGAAGGTCGCACTGGTACCTTACTGGTACACCGCAGCTGGTCGAGGCGCCTTCTTGACAACACCCCCACTCGACTCGACGCCGGGGCCTTGGACTCCGAGCTTGCTCCGAAGAACTTCAAACTGCACAGCAGTGATGGGCTTGGTCATCAAGTCCGCCAGCATGTCCTTCGTCGAGCAGTACTCCAACACCACTTGACCGTCTTCCACCTTCTCGCGCACGAAGTGGTAGCGAATGTCGATGTGCTTGGTGCGCTTGTGGAACTCGGGGTTCTTGGCCAACGCGATGGAGCCTTGGTTGTCTTCGTAGATCTTGATCGCTTCATCGCTTGCCATCTCGCCGAGCTCGCACATGAACACCTTGAGCCACACTGCCTCCTGCGTCGCTTCCGATAGAGCCATGTACTCTGCCTCCGTCGATGACAGCGCCACCGTCCGCTGTTTCTTGCTCCTCCAGCTGATGCACCCGCCGTTCATCATGAACGCGTAGCCGCTTGTACTCCTTCTCGACTCGATGTCGCCGGCCCAGTCCGCATCCGAATACCCGCATAACGCGCCGTCACCACCGTCTCTTGAGAACTCGAGTCCGTGCGTAGGCGTCGCTTGGAGGTACCGAAACACACGCTTGAGAGCTTGCCAATGCGTCGGACACGGGTCAGCACAGAACTGACTGAGGGAACCCACTGCAGCAGCCAGGTCCGGACGCGTCGCCACCATCAGGTACATCAGTCCGCCGACGGCACTCCGATACGGCACGTTCTTCATCGTGTCTTCATGCTTGCAGCCACCTTCGCACATGCTCTTGGTCAACTTGAGTCCCGGGTCTTGAGGTGTCTTCACAGGCTTGCTGTCTTGCATGCCGAACTTGGTCAGGATACTCTTGAGGAACTTGGTCTGCCGCACCGTCACCTTGCCGGAGTCCACGTCGCTCTTGATCTCCATGCCGAGGAAGTACTCGAGCTCGCCGAGGTCTGTCATCTCGAACCGCTTGCTGAGTGCCTTCTTGGTCGATTCCAGCAGCTTGTCGTTGCTGCTTGCGAGGATGAGATCATCGACGTACAGCACCACGAAGATCATGTCTTGGTCGTTCCTCTTGATGTAGACACAGTGATCCGACTCGCACTTCTTGAACCCCATCTTCAGCATGAACTCGTCGATGGTTTGGTTCCACATGCGCGGCGACTGCTTGAGTCCGTAGAGTGACCGCTTGAGCTTGCACACGTAGTCGGGGTGGCCTTCGTCTTCGTATCCGTCTGGCTGCGCCATGTAGATATCTTCATCCAGGACGCCGTTCAGGAATGCGGTCTTCACGTCCATCTGGTGCAGCTTGAGATCGTACTTGGCAGCCAAACTCAGCACGGCCCGGATCGACGTGAACTTGGCCACTGGCGCGAAGGTCTCGTCGTAGTCGACGCCGTACTTCTGCGAAAACCCCTTGGCCACCAGACGCGCCTTGAACCGCTCGACCTCTCCGGCTTGGTTTTCCTTCACGCGAAACACCCATCTGCAGCCGATCGCCTTGCGTCCCTTCGGCAGTGGCACCACGTCCCACGTGTCGTTCTTGCGCAGCGACTCATGCTCCGAGTCGCACGCTTCCTTCCACTTGGCTGCGTCGCTGGATTCCATCGCCGACTTGAACGTGGTCGGCATTTCTCCCACTGAATCCACGACGTAGGCCGCCTCGAAGCCTTCTTCTTCTCTTGCGACCGCCGACATCTCCTCGAGAGTCTGGTGCGTCGCGAACCGCTTGGGTCTTGGGATCTCCACCGCTTCCTCCAACGACTGCGTCCGCGGGTGTCGCTTGCTGCCAGGCTCAAAGTCTTCATCCCGCGCAGCCTCTTCTTCATTTTCGTCTTCGTCTTCGTCCGGACCGGACGATGCTTCTTGGTCCGAGGCATCTTCATCCCGAAGTTCCACGACCATGTCTTCTTGACCGCACTCGCGTCTCCCACCGTCGAAGACGTCTTCCATGAACTGTGCGTCGCGGCTCACCAGCACGCGACCACTCTTGATCTCTTCGAACCGATATGCTTTCTCGTGCTCCGAGTAGCCCAGAAACCTGCAACGCACCGACCGAGCGTCGAACTTCGACCGCTTCTCCTTCGGCACATGCACGAACGCGTGGCATCCGAACACCTTGAGGTTCGCCAAGAGCGGTTTCTTGCCGGTCCAGACTTGGTACGGCGACTTGTCGTGGCTGATGGCGCGTGTCGGACAGCGATTCCGGAGGAACGTGGCTGTCACCACCGCTTCACCCCAGTAACTCTTCGACAACCCGGCATGTTCCAACATGCAGCGCGCACACTCCACCAACGTCCGGTTCATCCGTTCCGCCACTCCGTTCAGCTGTGGCGTGTACGGCGGCGTGAACTTCTGCACGATACCACGCTCCGCACAGAACTTGGCCATTTCGCGCGAAGTGTACTCTCCGCCGTTGTCGCTGCGGAGCGTCTTCACGCGCTTGCCGATCTGGGTCTCGGCGAACGCGACGAAATCGGCGAACTTGGCAGCCACCTCCGACTTGTTCCTCAGCAAGTACACCACACAAAAGTGCGAGTACTCGTCGATGAACGTGACGAAGTACTTCTTGCCACTGAATGTGGGTGTCTGCATGGGTCCACAGACATCACTGTGGATGACTTCCAACAGCTTCTTGGCACGGTTTGGTGACTTGGCCATGTAGCTCACTCGCGTTTGTTTGCCGAGTGCACACCCATCACACAACTCCCACTGCTTCACCGACGTCATGTCGATGCCGGTGCCGTAGCCCTTCTTGACGATGGCGTCTAGACCGCCATGGCCGATGTGACCGAGTCGAAGGTGCCAGAGGTACGACGTGGTGTCCCCTTTGCGATCCTTCGGACTCGACACATTGGCCTCGTCAGGCATGATCGGAGCCATGCAGAGCTTGAACAGACCCTTGCCCACACGCGCACCGAGCTGCCACTTGATGCTCTTCGTCTCCGCGAAGCACCCGTTGCTCTCGAACGTCACGGGACCAACGTCCTTGGTGAAGCGCCCGACCGAGAATAGGTTGCGCGACAACTTGGGAATGTGCCACACACCGGTGAGCACACCCTTCTTCATTCCGCGTGGGGTCTTCATGGACATGACAATGTCGCCCGTCCCCACCGCTTGAACCACACCGTCGTCCGCGAGGTGCACGTCCACCGGAGCCATCTTCTTGTAGTTCTTCATGTACTCTTTCGAGTACGTCATGTGCTGCGTCGCACCCGAGTCGACCAACCACACTTCACTCGACTTGGCGACCCCGTCACCAACCGAGAAGAGGTAGTCGCCAGAATCTTCTTCGTCCTGCGCGACGTTCGCACGCTGCGACCGCTGCCGGTCGTAGTTGTCTTGGACTCGCGAGGGACACTCGGCAATCCAATGTCCTTGTTTGCCGCAGTTGTGGCACGCACCGGCCTTCTTCACCGGTCGTCCCTTGCGCTTATTGTCTCTCGTCATGAACGCTTGACCGTGCGCGGCTCCGTCCGCACCGCCACCTTGCTCCTTGCGCTTCATGTCCTCGTGCAGCAGCCGAGACGTCACGAGTTCCCACGTCAGCGAGTCGACCCTCGACTCCAACGCCGTGATGAGGAACTGGTACGACTCGCTGAGACTGCCCAGAAGCGTGATCACCAAGTCGTCCTCGCTGACCGGAGCGCCCACCGCGTCGAGCTGCTCCGCCAGCGTCTTGAGCTTGTTGATGTGCTCCAGCACATCATCACCTTCGTCCATCATCGTCGTGAAGAAACGTCGACGAAGGAAGAGCTTGTTGGCCAAGCTCTTCTTCTCGAAGTGTCCTTCCAGTCTTGACCATGCATCGTAGGCATCCTTGGCCGACCGGACCAGCGGCAACTGCGAGTCCTCCATCGCGAGACAGACGATCGCCAGCGCCTTGCGAGACTTCCTCTTGAAGGCCGTCTGGTCCAACGTGGTCGCGCAGTGCTCCAGCTTGATCTCTCCACTTGTCACTTCCCACAGATCGCGCTCCTCGAGCACCATCTGCATCTTGAACTTCCACGTGTGGAAGTTGGTTCCGTCGAACTTGTTGATGCGGGCGGTGGCGGTCGGCGTGGCGTCCATGGCGAAGGCGTAGTCGGGGTCTTGGGCAGAGAATGCGGGGCTTGGGCTCATAACCAAAAGGAAGGTCGTTTGAGCACTAGATGTCAGAATGCAAAGTGATTGATTTAGGGCCTTAGTTCACAAGCTACTTGCTGCCTCGAAGCCTACTGGTTATCCCTGCTGGATACACTCCACTGGATTCCTAACTGGATAGAAGGTCCTTCAGCCAATCAGCGAGTGCCACGTCGATGCCCATCCTGTACCCACAATCTTGTACCCACGCGTCCCATCATCAGCGTCCCATCATCAGCGTCCCGTAATCCTCGTCCCATCATCACACGAATGATGGCGGCACCACTGAGTGAAGGTCGCACTGGTACCTTACTGGTACACCGCAGCTGGTCAAGGCGCCTTCTTGACAACACGATGTTGCTCGACTTGACGTAGTCATCCTTGGCCCTTGGGTCCGCGAAGGTCGGAGTCGTTTCACGGTTCACGACATGCCACACCGACTTGGTCAGGAACACGCCACGCATGTAGCGGTTCCACGTCGCGTAGTTGTCGCCGTTGAACTTGTCGATGGAGACCTTGGTGGAGACGTCTCGGGCAGAGGACATGGTGCTTGGGCTCATAACCTGATAAAGGTCACGGATCTTGGACGAAGAGAAGGGAGGGGGAGAGTCACCACTCGGAGCTTGACCGGAGCGAGGACACTTGACCACTTGAGGGGAAGAAGGGAGATTCGAAAGTGATTGATTTATCGAAGCTTACTTTGTCTGCACTACCTAGCTATCCTCATAGACACGCAGCACTGCATCCAATCATTTGGTGCATCCAATCACCATCACTCTGCACTCGTCCAATCATCCTACTCGTCTAATCATCGGTAGCGTAATCAACGTACCGTAAACATCGTGTGATCGGATTGGACAGGTTCACCGTAACCTGGTACAGGCATAACCGGTTACCCTCAATACATGCTGCACCATGCCAAGTTGGACAAGTGTTTCTGGGGCGAAGCGGCGATGACTGCCATCTACGTCAAGAACCGGCTGCCGTCGCCCAAGATCGAAAACAAGACTCCGTTCGAGATCGTGTACAAGTCCAAGCCAAGCGTGAAGCACATGCGTGTGTTTGGGTGTCGGGCGTACGTGCTAACCCCGAGGGAGAAGCGACTCAAGTGGGATCCCAAGGCTCGCGCTGGTCTGTTCATGGGCTACGAGGAAGTGTCGAAGGCGTATCGAGTTTATGACATCGAGGCGGGGAAGGTGGTGATTTCTCGCGATGTCACCTTCGACGAATCGAGTTTTGGTGGTGTCTCGGCGGGAAGTTCAAGCGATGACGACGAAGATGCTAGCCTGGACTTCGACTCCCTCGAGATCAACGATGCTGACAGTACGGGCCCGATGGAGTTCAAGCAGGCGGGGAAACGCAAGGCCCGCTCAAGTGATGCTGATGACACGTCTTCAGGCTCACGTTCTGTTCGCCATGGAGCTGGCTTGGAAGAGGCAAGTGCTCCTGACAACTCGTTTGGGCGTCGGGCGAAACGACGATCAAGTGTGCGAATGGAGCCTGATCTGGCTGATGAAGAGGAGAAGGATGCTCATGACGATGAAGATGGCGACTCGATTCCTCCCGCATTTTGGCGAGCAAGCGCCAACGCAGTGGAAGCCGGTGATCTGTCTGAGCCGACGACATTCCAAGATGCGGTGAACGGACCCGACCAAGTGCATTGGCGCAAGGCCGTCCGCGCAGAGCTCAAGTCGATGCGACTTCGTGGGGTGTTTCGAGCTGCCAAGTTGCCGAACGGACAACGCGCCATCGGGACCAAGTGTGTGTTCAAGATCAAGCGCAAAGCGGACGGATCCATCGAGAAGTACAAGGCGCGTCTCGTGGCCAAGGGGTTCAAGCAGAAGTACGGCATCGACTACACCGAGACGTTCTCGCCCGTGGTCAAGTACGTGACGTTGCGCATGGTGATCGCGTTGGCCAAGTACTTCGACTGGCCGCTGGACCAACTGGACGTGGTGACGGCATTCCTGTACGGCGTGATGAAAGAAGTGGTGTACTGCGCAGTGCCAGAAGGGGTCGAGCTGGACGGTGATTTCGACTGCCTGGAGCTGGTGAAGGCGATCTACGGTCTCAAGCAAGCTTCGCGCGTGTGGAACGAGACCTTCGACGAGTACATGTGCTCCATCGGCTTCCAAGTCTCGGCCTACGACCCGTGTCTCTACATGAAGATTGTGGACGGTCACTGCGTGCTGTTGCTGGTGTACGTGGACGATGTGTTGGTGACCGGGAGTTCGGCCGATCTGATCGCGCGCACCAAGAGCGACCTCAAGACGCGGTTTGAGATGACCGACAGTGGCAAGTGCGCGTTTGTGCTGGGCATCGAGTTGGTGGACAACGCTGACGGCAGCGTGACGATGTGCCAGCGACGCTACGTGGACGACATTCTCAAGCGTTTCGGCATGGAGGAGTGCAAGGCTGTGGTGAGTCCGGCGGATTTGAGCTCTCGACTGGTTCCAAGCGACGCGCCGACCAAGGTGAACGCCCCGTTCCGCGAAGCTGTGGGTGCGCTCATGCACTTGATGACCGCGACCCGACCGGACATTGCTTTCGCCGTGGGCTATGTGTCGCGCTTCATGGAGAACCCGCAAGTCGAGCACTGGACTGCGGTGAAGCGCATCCTGCGCTACCTACAAGGGACCAAGTCACATGGGATCTGCTTCCAGCCGGGTGACAAGATCGACTTCCGCGGGTACTCCGACGCAGACTGGGCTGGTGACCACTCCGATCGCAAGTCGACTTCGGGATACGCGTTCATGCTGATGGGCGCGCCGGTGAGCTGGGGAAGCAAGAAGCAGTCAAGTGTGTCGCTGTCTACGAGCGAGGCGGAGTACATTGCACTCAGCCTGGCCATTCAAGAAGGCAAGTGGGTGCATCGCCTGTTGTGCGAGATTATGGCGGCAGCAAGCGAAGCGGGACCAGAGCTCAAGATTCTCGAAGACAACCAGTCGTGCATCAAGATGACCAAGAACCCTGTGAACCATGGCCGCGCCAAGCACATCGACATCAAGTACCATCACATCCGTGATGAGGTCAAGCGTGGTGAAGTGAAGCTCGAGTACTACGAGACTTCGATGATGCTGGCGGACATCATGACCAAGACGCTCCCGGGACCACGCCACAAGGACCTCACGGCGGCTCTCGGAATCCACGCGTGTTCGCATTGAGGGGGCGTATTGAGGGTAACCGGTTATGCCTGTACCAGGTTACGGTGAACCTGTCCAATCCGATCACACGATGTTTACGGTACGTTGATTACGCTACCGATGATTAGACGAGTAGGATGATTGGACGAGTGCAGAGTGATGGTGATTGGATGCACCAAATGATTGGATGCAGTGCTGCGTGTCTATGAGGATAGCTAGGCAGTGCAGACAAAGTAAGCTCCGATAAATCAATCACTTTCGAATCTCCCTTCTTCCCCTCAAGTGGTCAAGTGTCCTCGCTCCGGTCAAGCTCCGAGTGGTGACTCTCCCCCTCCCTTCTCTTCGTCCAAGATCCGCAACCCTTTTCAAAGTACCATCACATCCGTGATGAGGTCAAGCGTGGTGAAGTGAAGCTCGAGTACTGCGAGACTTCGACAATGCTGGCGGACATCATGACCAAGACGCTCCCGGGACCACGTCACAAGGACCTCACGGCGGCTCTCGGAATCCACGCGTGTTCGCATTGAGGGGGCGTATTGAGGGTAACCGGTTATGCCTGTACCAGGTTACGGTGAACCTGTCCAATCCGATCACACGATGTTTACGGTACGTTGATTACGCTACCGGTGATTAGACGAGTAGGATGATTGGACGAGTGCAGAGTGATGGTGATTGGATGCACCAAATGATTGGATGCAGTGCTGCGTGTCTATGAGGATAGCTAGGCAGTGCAGACAAAGTAAGCTCCGATAAATCAATCACTTTCGAATCTCCCTTCTTCCCCTCAAGTGGTCAAGTGTCCTCGCTCCGGTCAAGCTCCGAGTGGTGACTCTCCCCCTCCCTTCTCTTCGTCCAAGCTTCGTGTATCAAGATCCATACCCGTTATCATCTTCTTCAGCCAGATCAGGCTCCATTCGCACACTTGATCGTCGTTTCGCCCGACGCCCAAACGAGTTGTCAGGAGCACTTGCTTCTTCCAAGCCAGCTCCATGGCGAACAGAACGTGAGCCTGAAGACGTGTCATCAGCATCACTTGAGCGGGCCTTGCGTTTCCCCGCCTGCTTGAACTCCATCGGGCCCGCACTGTCGGCATCGTTGATCTCGAGAGAGTCGAAGTCCAGGCTAGCATCTTCGTCGTCATCGCTTGAACTTCCCGCCGAGACACCACCAAAACTCGATTCGTCGAAGGTGACATCGCGAGAAATCACCACCTTCCCCGCCTCGATGTCATAAACTCGATACGCCTTCGACATTTCCTCGTAGCCCATGAACAGACCAGCGCGAGCCTTGGGATCCCACTTGAGTCGTTTCTCCCTCGGAGTTAGCACGTACGCCCGACACCCAAACACACGCATGTGCTTCACGCTTGGCTTGGACTTGTACACGATCTCGAACGGAGTCTTGTTTTCGATCTTGGGCGACGGCAGCCGGTTCTTGACGTAGATGGCAGTCATCGCCGCTTCGCCCCAGAAACACTTGTCCAACTTGGCATGGTGCAGCATGCTGCGACCAATCGTGACGATGGTTCGGTTGGCGCGTTCTGCCGTGGCGTTGGTCTGGTGCGCGTACCGAACCGTGGGCTGCTGCTCGATGCCTTGATCCTCGTAAAAGGCCTTGAGCGAATTGGTCGCAAACTCGCGGGCTCCGTCGTGACGCACGAACTTGACCTGCTTGCCGAACTGCGTCTGCACCTTGGTGATGTAGCTCTTGAGGCACTCTTCGCTGTCCGACTTGGCGCGTAGACAGAAACCCTTCATGCATCCGCTGGCTTCGTCCGTGATGAGTAGCAGATACTTGCTGCCACCCAACGATTCTTCCTCCATGGGACCGCAGATGTCGAAGTGGAGCAGCTCGAACGTGTCGTAACGGCGCTTGTCGCGGTTAGTCGGGAACGGCTTTTGGACCATTTTCCCTTGCTGGCACCCGCGACACACACTTGGTCCACTCGACTTCAAGGGTACCTTGGCGTCCTTGATCATGCCGTTGTTGACCATCTTGCGCAGCACGTCGATCGGAGCATGACCCATCCGCGCATGAAGATCCACGTTACGCGCCGACGTCGTCGCATTCGCAGAACGCAGTGGAGTGCGCAGCCAGTAGAGTCCGTCCACGAGGTCAGCCGTCGCCACCACTTGCTTCGATCTCTTGCGCGCAACATGCATGCTCGCACCGTCGAACACCACTTGAAACTTGCCACTCTTGTTGATCTGCGGCACCGACAGCAGATTCTTGTTCATGTTCGGCACGTACAGCGCGTCCTTGATCTCGATGTCGCGCTCGTCGCCGTTGGGCAGAACCACTCGTTCGATGATGGTCCCCACACCCTTGATGGCAGCTTTGTTGCCGTCAGCCACCGACAGTTCGCCCTCGTCTTGCTCATTCAGCGTGGCGAACTTGGCCTTGTTGTTGCAGATGTGGTGCGTTGCGCCGCTGTCGACCGCCCACATCCCGGACATACCCTTGCCCGTCGAAAGTCCGCACTCCAGGGATACCGCAAACGCGACCCGGTCGTAGTCGTATTCGTAGTCGTCGTTCCGCCACTGGACATTGTTGGCCCCGCGTCCACGGCCATTCCCGCCGCGTCGACCACCTCGGTTCTCGTCCTTCTGCTTGGTCCAGCACTTGTCGATGACGTGCCCCAATTTTCCGCAGTAACTGCACTGGCGAGACTCTCTCTCGGCACTGAACGCCTTCGCCGCGTCTTCAGTCTTCACCGAGTCGGTCTTCTTCTCGCCTTGCCGCTTGATATGCTCGTTCGTGAGCACCTTCACGACGTCTTGCGTCTTCAGCTCCGCAGTGCTCATCTCCAAGTTCAGCACGACGTTCTCGTAGCTCTTGGGGAGACTGCGCAACAAGCAGATCGCCACGTCCTCGTCCTCCATCTTGGCGCCGATGCTGCTGAGCTTGGCGCTGATGTTGAGGACCTCGTTGCAATGATGCAACACGTTGCCGCCTTCCGTCATCTCCATGCTGAAGAGCTGTCGCTTCAGGTAGATGCGACCAGCCTTCTGCGATCCTCCGTACAGCGTCTTCAGGCGCGTCCACGCCACCCACGCTTCTTCACAGTTGTCCACCACGTGGTGGTAGTCCGCGTCCATGTGGAGCAGCATCAGGCCGAACGCGATGTTGCTCGCCTTGACGTATTCGTCCTTGGCCCTTGGGTCCGCGAAGGTCGGAGTCGTTTCACGGTTCACGACATGCCACACAGACTTGGTCAGGAACACGCCACGCATGTAGCGGTTCCACGTCGCGTAGTTGTCGCCGTTGAACTTGTCGATGGAGACCTTGGTGGAGACGTCTTGGGCAGAGGACATGGTGCTTGGGCTCATAACCTGATAAAGGTCACGGATCTTGGACGAAGAGAAGGGAGGGGGAGAGTCACCACTCGGAGCTTGACCGGAGCGAGGACACTTGACCACTTGAGGGGAAGAAGGGAGATTCGAAAGTGATTGATTTATCGGAGCTTACTTTGTCTGCACTACCTAGCTATCCTCATAGACACGCAGCACTGCATCCAATCATTTGGTGCATCCAATCACCATCACTCTGCACTCGTCCAATCATCCTACTCGTCTAATCATCGGTAGCGTAATCAACGTACCGTAAACATCGTGTGATCGGATTGGACAGGTTCACCGCAACCTGGTACAGGCATAACCGGTTACCCTCAATAGAACTGCGTCTGCACCTTGGCGATGTAGCTCTTGAGGCACTCTTCGCTGTCCGACTTGGCGCGTAGACAGAAACCCTTCATGCATCCGCTGGCTTCGTCCGTGATGAGTAGCAGATACTTGCTGCCACCCAACGATTCTTCCTCCATGGGACCGCAGATGTCGAAGTGGAGCAGCTGGAACGTGTCGTAACGACGCTTGTCGCGGTTAGTCGGGAACGGCTTTTGGACCATTTTCCCTTGCTGGCACCCGCGACACACACTTGGTCCACTCGACTTCAAGGGTACCTTGGCGTCCTTGATCATGCCGTTGTTGACCATCTTGCGCAGCACGTCGATCGGAGCATGACCCATCCGCGCATGAAGATCCACGTTACGCGCCGACGTCGTCGCATTCGCAGAACGCAGTGGAGTGCGCAGCCAGTAGAGTCCGTCCACGAGGTCAGCCGTCGCCACCACTTGCTTCGAGCTCTTGCGCGCAACATGCATGCTCGCACCGTCGAACACCACTTGAAACTTGCCACTCTTGTTGATCTGCGGCACCGACAGCAGATTCTTGTTCATGTTCGGCACGTACAGCGCGTCCTTGATCTCGATGTCGCGCTCGTCGCCGTTGGGCAGAACCACTCGTTCGATGATGGTCCCCACACCCTTGATGGCAGCTTTGTTGCCGTCAGCCACCGACAGTTCGCCCTCGTCTTGCTCATTCAGCGTGGCGAACTTGGCCTTGTTGTTGCAGATGTGGTGCGTTGCGCCGCTGTCGACCGCCCACATCCCGGACATACCCTTGCCCGTCGAAAGTCCGCACTCCAGGGATACCGCAAACGCGACTCGGTCGTATTCGTATTCGTAGTCGTCGTTCCGCCACTGGACATTGTTGGCCCCGCGTCCACGGCCATTGCCGCCGCGTCGACCACCTCGGTTCTCGTCCTTCTGCTTGGTCCAGCACTTGTCGATGACGTGCCCCAATTTTCCGCAGTAACTGCACTGGCGAGACTCTCTCTCGGCACTGAACGCCTTCGCCGCGTCTTCAGTCTTCACCGAGTCGGTCTTCTTCTCGCCTTGCCGCTTGATATGCTCGTTCGTGAGCACCTTCACGACGTCTTGCGTCTTCAGCTCCGCAGTACTCATCTCCAAGTTCAGCACGACGTTCTCGTAGCTCTTGGGGAGACTGCGCAACAAGCAGATCGCCACGTCCTCGTCCTCCATCTTGGCGCTGATGCTGCTGAGCTTGGCGCTGATGTTGAGGACCTCGTTGCAATGATGCAACACGTTGCCGCCTTCCGCCATCTCCATGCTGAAGAGCTGTCGCTTCAGGTAGATGCGACCAGCCTTCTGCGATCCTCCGTACAGCGTCTTCAGGCGCAACCACGCCACCCACGCTTCCTCGCAGTTGTCAACCACGTGATGGTAGTCCGCGTCCATGTGGAGCAGCATCAGGCCGAACGCGATGTTGCTCGCCTTGACGTAGTCATCCTTGGCCCTTGGGTCCGCGAAGGTCGGAGTCGTTTCACGGTTCACGACATGCCACACAGACTTGGTCAGGAACACGCCACGCATGTAGCGGTTCCACGTCGCGTAGTTGTCGCCGTTGAACCTGTCGATGGAGACCTTGGTGGAGACGTCTTGGGCAGAGGACATGGTGCTTGGGCTCATAACCTGATAACGGGTATGGATCTTGATACACGAAGCTTGGACGAAGCGGAGGGAGTAGGCACTCTGGGTAGACCGGAGCGAAGACACTTGACCACTTGAGGGGAAGAAGGGAGATTCGAAAGTGATTGATTTATCGGAGCTTACTTTGTCTGCACTACCTAGCTATCCTCATAGACACGCAGCACTGCATCCAATCATTTGGTGCATCCAATCACCATCACTCTGCACTCGTCCAATCATCCTACTCGTCTAATCATCGGTAGCGTAATCAACGTACCGTAAACATCGTGTGATCGGATTGGACAGGTTCACCGTAACCTGGTACAGGCATAACCGGTTACCCTCAATAGTGTTCGGTTGCCACGCGTTCGTGCATGTGCCGAAGGCGAAGCGGTCCAAGTTCGACGCCCGGTCGGTGCGTTGCCGTTTCCTGGGGTACTCGGAGCACGAGAAAGCGTATCGGTTTGAAGAGATCGAGAGCGGTCGCGTGTTGGTGAGCCGCGATGCGCAGTTCATGGAAGACGTCTTCGACGGTGGGAGACGCAAATATGCTACGAAGGAGGTGGTGATTGGTCTTCCAGATGAAGATGATGAAGATGCCACGGATGAAGAGACTCCGTCCGAATCGGACGAGGACGGAGATGAAGAGGAGGCTGCGCGGGACCAAGACTTCGAACCCGGCAGCAAGCGACACCCGCGGACGCAGTCGCTGGAGGAAGCCGTGGAGGTGCCGAGGGCCAAGAGGTATGCGCCGCAGAGTGGACGCTCGACGCTGGATGAGATGTCTGCGGCGGCCCAAGAGAGTCAAGACTTCGAGGCTGCGTACGTCGTGGATTCAGTGGGAGAAATGCCGACTACGTTCAAGTCGGCGATGGAATCCAGCAACGCAGCCAAGTGGAAGGAAGCGTGCGACTCGGAGATGGCGTCGCTTCGCAAGAACGAGACGTGGGAAGTGGTGCCGTTGCCGAAGGGACGCAAGGCGATCGGCTGCAGATGGGTGTTTCGAGTGAAGGAGAACCAGGCTGGAGAGATCGAGCGGTTCAAGGCGCGACTGGTGGCCAAGGGGTTTTCGCAGAAGTACGGCGTCGACTACGACGAGACCTTCGCGCCGGTGGCCAAGTTCACGTCCATCAGGATCTTGCTCAGTCTGGCTGCCAAGTACAATCTCACGGTACACCAGATGGATGTCAAGACGGCGTTCCTCAACGGCGAGCTGGACGAAGATATCTACATGGCTCAGCCGGACGGGTTCGTCGACGATGTTCACCCGGACTTCGTGTGCAGGCTCAAGCGGTCGCTATATGGACTGAAGCAGTCGCCACGTATGTGGAACAAGACCATCGACGAGTTCATGCTGAAGCAGGGGTTCAAGAAGTGCGAGTCCGACCACTGCATCTACTTGAAGCGAGACGGCCAAGACATGATCTTCGTGGCGCTCTATGTGGACGACCTGATCCTCGCCAGCAACAGCCACAAGATGATCAAGGACACCAAGCAGGCCCTCAGTGACCGATTCGAGATGACGGACATGGGCCAGCTCAAGTACTTCCTTGGGATGGAGATCGAGCAAGATACGACGGCTGGGAAGGTGTCAGTGCGGCAGACCAAGTTTGCGAAGGACATTCTCGAGAAGTTCAAGATGGAGAAGAGCAACCCGGTCAAGACGCCGCAAGACCCAGGTCTCAAGCTGACCAAGGCCATGTGCGAAGGAGGTTGCAAGCACGATGAGACCATGGCGAACGTGCCGTACCGCAACGCTGTGGGATGCCTCATGTATCTCATGGTAGGCACACGTCCAGACCTCGCAGCGGCAGTGGGGGTCCTGAGCCAGTTTGCTGCGGACCCATGCCCGACGCACTGGCAAGCGCTCAAGAGGGTCTTCAGGTACATCCAAGGCACGAAGACGCATGGCATCGAGTTTCAAGCGAACTGCGACGGCGGGCTTGAAGGCTATTCGGATGCGGACTGGGCCGGAGACACCGAGTCAAGAAGAAGCACAAGCGGCTACGCGTTCATGATGAACGGCGGGTGCATCAGCTGGAGAAGCAAGAAGCAGCGGACGGTGGCGCTGTCATCTACAGAGGCGGAGTACATGGCGCTGTCGGAGGCAACACAAGAAGCGGTGTGGCTCAAGGTGTTCATGTGCGAGCTCGGCGAGATGGCAAGCGATGAAGCGGTCAAGATCTACGAGGACAACCAAGGCTCCATCGCGTTGGCCAAGAACCCCGAGTTCCACAAGCGCACCAAGCACATCGACATTCGCTACCACTTCGTGCGCGAGAAGGTGGAAGACGGTCAAGTGGTGTTGGAGTACTGCTCGACGAAGGACATGCTGGCTGATCTCATGACGAAGCCAATCCCTGCTGTGCAGTTTGAAGTTCTTCGGAGCAAGCTCGGAGTCCAAGGCCCCGGCGTCGAGTCGAGTGGGGGTGTTGTCAAGAAGTCGCCTCGACCAGCTGCGGTGTACCAGTAAGGTACCAGTGCGACCTTCACTCAGTGGTGCCGCCATCATTCGTGTGATGATGGGACGAGGATTACGGGACGCTGATGATGGGACGCTGATGATGGGACGCGTGGGTACAAGATTGTGGGTACAGGATGGGCATCGACGTGGCACTCGCTGATTGGCTGAAGGACCTTCTATCCAGTTAGGAATCCAGTAGAGTGTATCCAGCAGGAATATCCAGTAGGCTTCGAGGCAGCAAGTAGCTTGCGAACTAAGGCCCTAAATCAATCACTTTGCATTCTGACATCTAGTGCTCAAACGACCTTTCCTTTTTGCGGCACCGACAGCAGATTCTTGTTCATGTTCGGCACGTACAGCGCGTCCTTGATCTCGATGTCGCGCTCGTCGCCGTTGGGCAGAACCACTCGTTCGATGATGGTCCCCACACCCTTGATGGCAGCTTTGTTGCCGTCAGCCACCGACAGTTCGCCCTCGTCTTGCTCATTCAGCGTGGCGAACTTGGCCTTGTTGTTGCAGATGTGGTGCGTTGCGCCGCTGTCGACCGCCCACATCCCGGACATACCCTTGCCCGTCGAAAGTCCGCACTCCAGGGATACCGCAAACGCGACTCGGTCGTAGTCGTATTCGTAGTCGTCGTTCCGCCACTGGACATTGTTGGCCCCGCGTCCACGGCCATTGCCGCCGCGTCGACCACCTCGGTTCTCGTCCTTCTGCTTGGTCCAGCACTTGTCGATGACGTGCCCCAATTTTCCGCAGTAACTGCACTGGCGAGACTCTCTCTCGGCACTGAACGCCTTCGCCGCGTCTTCAGTCTTCACCGAGTCGGTCTTCTTCTCGCCTTGCCGCTTGATATGCTCGTTCGTGAGCACCTTCACGACGTCTTGCGTCTTCAGCTCCGCAGTGCTCATCTCCAAGTTCAGCACGACGTTCTCGTAGCTCTTGGGGAGACTGCGCAACAAGCAGATCGCCACGTCCTCGTCCTCCATCTTGGCGCCGATGCTGCTGAGCTTGGCGCTGATGTTGAGGACCTCGTTGCAATGATGCAACACGTTGCCGCCTTCCGCCATCTCCATGCTGAAGAGCTGTCGCTTCAGGTAGATGCGACCAGCCTTCTGCGACCCACCGTACAGCGTCTTCAGGCGCGTCCACGCCACCCACGCTTCTTCACAGTTGTCCACCACGTGGTGGTAGTCCGCGTCCATGTGGAGCAGCATCAGGCCGAACGCGATGTTGCTCGACTTGACGTAGTCATCCTTGGCCCTTGGGTCCGCGAAGGTCGGAGTCGTTTCACGGTTCACGACATGCCACACCGACTTGGTCAGGAACACGCCACGCATGTAGCGGTTCCACGTCGCGTAGTTGTCGCCGTTGAACTTGTCGATGGAGACCTTGGTGGAGACGTCTTGGGCAGAGGACATGGTGCTTGGGCTCATAACCTGATAAAGGTCACGGATCTTGGACGAAGAGAAGGGAGGGGGAGAGTCACCACTCGGAGCTTGACCGGAGCGAGGACACTTGACCACTTGAGGGGAAGAAGGGAGATTCGAAAGTGATTGATTTATCGGAGCTTACTTTGTCTGCACTACCTAGCTATCCTCATAGACACGCAGCACTGCATCCAATCATTTGGTGCATCCAATCACCATCACTCTGCACTCGTCCAATCATCCTACTCGTCTAATCATCGGTAGCGTAATCAACGTACCGTAAACATCGTGTGATCGGATTGGACAGGTTCACCGTAACCTGGTACAGGCATAACCGGTTACCCTCAATAGGTCCCCACACCCTTGATGGCAGCTTTGTTGCCGTCAGCCACCGACAGTTCGCCCTCGTCTTGCTCATTCAGCGTGGCGAACTTGGCCTTGTTGTTGCAGATGTGGTGCGTTGCGCCGCTGTCGACCGCCCACATCCCGGACATACCCTTGCCCGTCGAAAGTCCGCACTCCAGGGATACCGCAAACGCGACTCGGTCGTAGTCGTAGTCGTCGTTCCGCCACTGGACATTGTTGGCCCCGCGTCCACGGCCATTGCCGCCGCGTCGACCACCTCGGTTCTCGTCCTTCTGCTTGGTCCAGCACTTGTCGATGACGTGCCCCAATTTTCCGCAGTAACTGCACTGGCGAGACTCTCTCTCGGCACTGAACGCCTTCGCCGCGTCTTCAGTCTTCACCGAGTCGGTCTTCTTCTCGCCTTGCCGCTTGATATGCTCGTTCGTGAGCACCTTCACGACGTCTTGCGTCTTCAGCTCCGCAGTACTCATCTCCAAGTTCAGCACGACGTTCTCGTAGCTCTTGGGGAGACTGCGCAACAAGCAGATCGCCACGTCCTCGTCCTCCATCTTGGCGCCGATGCTGCTGAGCTTGGCGCTGATGTTGAGGACCTCGTTGCAATGATGCAACACGTTGCCGCCTTCCGCCATCTCCATGCTGAAGAGCTGTCGCTTCAGGTAGATGCGACCAGCCTTCTGCGATCCTCCGTACAGCGTCTTCAGGCGCAACCACGCCACCCACGCTTCCTCGCAGTCGTCAACCACGTGATGGTAGTCCGCGTCCATGTGGAGCAGCATCAGGCCGAACGCGATGTTGCTCGCCTTGACGTAGTCATCCTTGGCCCTTGGGTCCGCGAAGGTCGGAGTCGTTTCACGGTTCACGACATGCCACACAGACTTGGTCAGGAACACGCCACGCATGTAGCGGTTCCACGTCGCGTAGTTGTCGCCGTTGAACTTGTCGATGGAGACCTTGGTGGAGACGTCTTGGGCAGAGGACATGGTGCTTGGGCTCATAACCTGATAACGGGTATGGATCTTGATACACGAAGCTTGGACGAAGCGGAGGGAGTAGGCACTCTGGGTAGACCGGAGCGAAGACACTTGACCACTTGGGGGGAAGAAGGGAGATTCGAAAGTGATTGATTTATCGGAGCTTACTTTGTCTGCACTACCTAGCTATCCTCATAGACACGCAGCACTGCATCCAATCATTTGGTGCATCCAATCACCATCACTCTGCACTCGTCCAATCATCCTACTCGTCTAATCATCGGTAGCGTAATCAACGTACCGTAAACATCGTGTGATCGGATTGGACAGGTTCACCGTAACCTGGTACAGGCATAACCGGTTACCCTCAATAAATCCCTTGGCCACGAGACGCGCCTTGTACTTCTCGATGGATCCGTCTGCTTTGCGCTTGATCTTGAACACCCACTTGGTCCCGATGGCGCGTTGTCCGTTCGGCAACTTGGCAGCTCGAAACACCCCACGAAGTCGCATCGACTTGAGCTCTGCGCGGACGGCCTTGCGCCAATGCACTTGGTCGGGTCCGTTCACCGCATCTTGGAATGTCGTCGGCTCAGACAAATCGCCGGCTTCCACTGCGTTGGCGCTTGCTCGCCAAAATGCGGGAGGAGTCGAGTCGTCATCTTCGTCGTCATGAGCATCCTTCTCCTCTTCTTCAGCCAGATCAGGCTCCATTCGCACACTTGATCGTCGTTTCGCCCGACGCCCAAACGAGTTGTCAGGAGCACTTGCTTCTTCCAAGCCAGCTCCATGGCGAACAGAACGTGAGCTCGCTGACATATCAAAAGGAAGGTCGTTTGAGCACTAGATGTCAGAATGCAAAGTGATTGATTTAGGGCCTTAGTTCACAAGCTACTTGCTGCCTCTAAGCCTACTGGATATCCCTGCTGGATACACTTCACTGGATTCCTAACTGGATAGAAGGTCCTTCAGCCAATCAGCGAGTGCCACGTCGATGCCCATCCTGTACCCACAATCTTGTACCCACGCGTCCCATCATCAGCGTCCCATCATCAGCGTCCCGTAATCCTCGTCCCATCATCACACGAATGATGGCGGCACCACTGAGTGAAGGTCGCACTGGTACCTTACTGGTACACCGCAGCTGGTCGAGGCGACTTCTTGACAACACCCCCACTCGACTCGACGCCGGGGCCTTGGACTCCGAGCTTGCTCCGAAGAACTTCAAACTGCACAGCAGTGATGGGCTTGGTCATCAAGTCCGCCAGCATGTCCTTCGTCGAGCAGTACTCCAACACCACTTGACCGTCTTCCACCTTCTCGCGCACGAAGTGGTAGCGAATGTCGATGTGCTTGGTGCGCTTGTGGAACTCGGGGTTCTTGGCCAACGCGATGGAGCCTTGGTTGTCCTCGTAGATCTTGACCGCTTCATTGATTGCCATCTCGCCGAGCTCGCACATGAACACCTTGAGCCACACCGCTTCTTGTGTTGCCTCCGACAGCGCCATGTACTCCGCCTCTGTAGATGACAGCGCCACCGTCCGCTGCTTCTTGCTTCTCCAGCTGATGCACCCGCCGTTCATCATGAACGCGTAGCCGCTTGTGCTTCTTCTTGACTCGGTGTCTCCGGCCCAGTCCGCATCCGAATAGCCTTCAAGCCCGCCGTCGCAGTTCGCTTGAAACTCGATGCCATGCGTCTTCGTGCCTTGGATGTACCTGAAGACCCTCTTGAGCGCTTGCCAGTGCGTCGGGCATGGGTCCGCAGCAAACTGGCTCAGGACCCCCACTGCCGCTGCGAGGTCTGGACGTGTGCCTACCATGAGATACATGAGGCATCCCACAGCGTTGCGGTACGGCACGTTCGCCATGGTCTCATCGTGCTTGCAACCTCCTTCGCACATGGCCTTGGTCAGCTTGAGACCTGGGTCTTGCGGCGTCTTGACCGGGTTGCTCTTCTCCATCTTGAACTTCTCGAGAATGTCCTTCGCAAACTTGGTCTGCCGCACTGACACCTTCCCAGCCGTCGTATCTTGCTCGATCTCCATCCCAAGGAAGTACTTGAGCTGGCCCATGTCCGTCATCTCGAATCGGTCACTGAGGGCCTGCTTGGTGTCCTTGATCATCTTGTGGCTGTTGCTGGCGAGGATCAGGTCGTCCACATAGAGCGCCACGAAGATCATGTCTTGGCCGTCTCGCTTCAAGTAGATGCAGTGGTCGGACTCGCACTTCTTGAACCCCTGCTTCAGCATGAACTCGTCGATGGTCTTGTTCCACATACGTGGCGACTGCTTCAGTCCATATAGCGACCGCTTGAGCCTGCACACGAAGTCCGGGTGAACATCGTCGACGAACCCGTCCGGCTGAGCCATGTAGATATCTTCGTCCAGCTCGCCGTTGAGGAACGCCGTCTTGACATCCATCTGGTGTACCGTGAGATTGTACTTGGCAGCCAGACTGAGCAAGATCCTGATGGACGTGAACTTGGCCACCGGCGCGAAGGTCTCGTCGTAGTCGACGCCGTACTTCTGCGAAAACCCCTTGGCCACCAGTCGCGCCTTGAACCGCTCGATCTCTCCAGCCTGGTTCTCCTTCACTCGAAACACCCATCTGCAGCCGATCGCCTTGCGTCCCTTCGGCAACGGCACCACTTCCCACGTCTCGTTCTTGCGAAGCGACGCCATCTCCGAGTCGCACGCTTCCTTCCACTTGGCTGCGTCGCTGGATTCCATCGCCGACTTGAACGTGGTCGGCATTTCTCCCACTGAATCCACGACGTACGCAGCCTCAAAGTCTTGACTCTCTTGGGCCGCCGCAGACATCTCATCCAGCGTCGAGCGTCCACTCTGCGGCGCATACCTCTTGGCCCTCGGCACCTCCACGGCTTCCTCCAGCGACTGCGTCCGCGGGTGTCGCTTGCTGCCGGGTTCGAAGTCTTGGTCCCGCGCAGCCTCCTCTTCATCTCCGTCCTCGTCCGATTCGGACGGAGTCTCTTCATCCGTGGCATCTTCATCATCTTCATCTGGAAGACCAATCACCACCTCCTTCGTAGCATATTTGCGTCTCCCACCGTCGAAGACGTCTTCCATGAACTGCGCATCGCGGCTCATCAACACGCGACCGCTCTCGATCTCTTCAAACCGATACGCTTTCTCGTGCTCCGAGTACCCCAGGAAACGGCAACGCACCGACCGGGCGTCGAACTTGGACCGCTTCGCCTTCGGCACATGCACGAACGCGTGGCAACCGAACACCTTGAGGTTCGCCAGTAGTGGCTTCTTTCCCGTCCAAACTTGGTGCGGGGACTTGTCGTGGCTGATGGCGCGCGTCGGACACCGGTTCCGGAGGAACGTGGCTGTCACCACCGCTTCACCCCAGTAACTCTTCGACAACCCGGCATGCTCCAACATGCAGCGCGCACACTCCACCAACGTCCGGTTCATCCGTTCCGCCACTCCGTTCAGCTGTGGCGTGTACGGCGGCGTGAACTTCTGCACGATACCACGGTCCGCACAGAACTTGGCCATCTCACGCGAAGTGTACTCGCCACCGTTGTCGCTCCGGAGCGTTTTCACACGCTTGCCGGTCTGCGTTTCAGCCAACGCAACGAACTCCGCGAACTTGGCAGCCACCTCCGACTTGTTCCGCAGCAAGTACACCACACAAAAGTGCGACTTGTCGTCGATGAACGTGACGAAGTAGCGCTTGCCACCAAACGTAGACGTCTGCATGGGGCCGCACACATCGCTGTGAACCACTTCCAGCACTTGCTTCGCACGGTTTGGAGACGACTTCATGTAGCTCACTCGCGTTTGCTTGCCGAGTGAGCATCCGTCGCACAGCTCCCACTGCTTCACCGACGTCATGTCGATGCCAGAGCCGTAGCCCTTCTTGACGATGGCGTCTAGACCGCCATGGCCAATGTGACCAAGTCGAAGGTGCCAGAGGTACGACGTGGTGTCCCCTTTGCGATCCTTCGGACTCGACACATTGGCCTCGTCAGGCACCACCGGTGTCATGCTCAGCTTGAACAGTCCTTTGCCTTCGCGAGCGCCGAGCTTCCACTTGACACCCTTCGTCTCCGTGAAGCACCCGTCGCTCTCGAACGTCACAGGCCCGACGTCCTTGGTGAATCTGCCGACGGAGAACAGGTTGCGCGACAACTTGGGGATGTGCCACACATTCGTGAGCACACCCTTCTTGACGCCGCGCGGGGTCTGCATCTTCATCACGATGTCGCCTCTCCCGATCGCTTGCACCACACCGTCGTCCGCGAGATGCACGTCCACCGGCGAGATCTTCTTGTAGTTCCGCATGAACTTCTTGGAACTGGTCATGTGCTGCGTCGCACCCGAGTCGACCAGCCACACCTCATTCGACTTGGTGGTGTTGCTCCCACCACCAACCGAGAAGAGGAAGTCGCCAGAGTCGTCCTCACTCTGCGCGACGTTCGCTCGCTGCGGCCTCTGCCGCTCCGCGTTCTCGCGGATTCGCACAGGACACTTGGCGATCCAATGTCCTTGCTCCCCACAGTAGTGGCAGGCGCTGGCCTTGTTGGCGGTCGCCTGCCGTCCCTTGCGCTTGCCGTTGTCGCTTGTCATGAACGCTTGGCCTTGACCGTGCGCGGCTCCGTCGACGCCGCCACCTTGCTCCTTGCGCTTCATGTCCTCGTGCAGCAGCCGAGACGTCACGAGTTCCCACGTCAGCGAGTCGACCCTCGACTCCAACGCCGTGATGAGGAACTGGTACGACTCGCTGAGACTGCCCAGAAGCGTGATGACCAAGTCGTCCTCGCTGACCGGAGCGCCCACCGCGTCGAGCTGCTCCGCCAGCGTCTTGAGCTTGTTGATGTGCTCCAGCACATCATCACCTTCGTCCATCATGGTCGTGAAGAAACGTCGACGAAGAAAGAGCTTGTTGGCCAAACTCTTCTTCTCGAAGTGTCCTTCCAGTCTTGACCATGCATCGTGAGCATCCTTGGCCGACCGGACCAGCGGCAACTGCGAATCCTCCATCGCGAGACAGACGATCGCCAACGCCTTGCGCGACTTCTTCTTGAAGAGCGCTTGATCCGCTGCGGCGTGGCAGTGCTCCAGCTTGATCTCCCCACTCGTCACCTCCCACAGATCGCGCTCCTCGAGCACCATCTGCATCTTGAACTTCCACGTGTGGAAGTTGGTTCCGTCGAACTTGTTGATGCGGGCGGTGGCGGTCGGCGTGGCGTCCATGGCGAAGGCGTAGTCGGGGTCTTGGGCAGGGAAGACGGGGCTTGGGCTCATAACCAAAAGGAAGGTCGTTTGAGCACTAGATGTCAGAATGCAAAGTGATTGATTTAGGGCCTTAGTTCACAAGCTACTTGCTGCCTCTAAGCCTACTGGATATTCCTGCTGGATACACTCTACTGGATTCCTAACTGGATAGAAGGTCCTTCAGCCAATCAGCGAGTGCCACGTCGATGCCCATCCTGTACCCACAATCTTGTACCCACGCGTCCCATCATCAGCGTCCCATCATCAGCGTCCCGTAATCCTCGTCCCATCATCACACGAATGATGGCGGCACCACTGAGTGAAGGTCGCACCGGTACCTTACTGGTACACCGCAGCTGGTCGAGGCGCCTTCTTGACAACAATATCACCGGCATCACTTGAGCGGGCCTTGCGTTTCCCCGCCTGCTTGAACTCCATCGGGCCCGCACTGTCAGCATCGTTGATCTCGAGAGAGTCGAAGTCCAGGCTAGCATCTTCGTCGTCATCGCTTGAACTTCCCGCCGAGACACCACCAAAACTCGATTCGTCGAAGGTGACATCGCGAGAAATCACCACCTTCCCCGCCTCGATGTCATAAACTCGATACGCCTTCGACACTTCCTCGTAGCCCATGAACAGACCAGCGCGAGCCTTGGGATCCCACTTGAGTCGTTTCTCCCTCGGGGTCAGGACGTACGCCCGACACCCAAACACACGCATGTGCTTCACGCTTGGCTTGGACTTGTACACGATCTCGAACGGAGTCTTGTTTTCGATCTTGGGCGACGGCAGCCGGTTCTTGACGTGGATGGCAGTCATCGCCGCTTCGCCCCAGAAACACTTGTCCAACTTGGCATGGTGCAGCATGCTGCGACCAATCGTGACGATGGTTCGGTTGGCGCGTTCTGCCGTGGCGTTGGTCTGGTGCGCGTACCGAACCGTGGGCTGCTGCTCGATGCCTTGGTCCTCGTAAAAGGCCTTGAGCGAATTGGTCGCAAACTCGCGGGCTCCGTCGTGACGCACGAACTTGACCTGCTTGCCGAACTGCGTCTGCACCTTGGTGATGTAGCTCTTGAGGCACTCTTCGCTGTCCGACTTGGCGCGTAGACAGAAACCCTTCATGCATCCGCTGGCTTCGTCCGTGATGAGTAGCAGATACTTGCTGCCACCCAACGATTCTTCCTCCATGGGACCGCAGATGTCGAAGTGGAGCAGCTCGAACGTGTCGTAACGGCGCTTGTCGCGGTTAGTCGGGAACGGCTTTTGGACCATTTTCCCTTGCTGGCACCCGCGACACACACTTGGCCCACTCGACTTCAAGGGTACCTTGGCGTCCTTGATCATGCCGTTGTTGACCATCTTGCGCAGCACGTCGATCGGAGCATGACCCATCCGCGCATGAAGATCCACGTTACGCGCCGACGTCGTCGCACTCGCAGAACGCAGTGGAGTGCGCAGCCAGTAGAGTCCGTCCACGAGGTCAGCCGTCGCCACCACTTGCTTCGAGCTCTTGCGCGCAACATGCATGCTCGCACCGTCGAACACCACTTGAAACTTGCCACTCTTGTTGATCTGCGGCACCGACAGCAGATTCTTGTTCATGTTCGGCACGTACAGCGCGTCCTTGATCTCGATGTCGCGCTCGTCGCCGTTGGGCAGAACCACTCGTTCGATGATGGTCCCCACACCCTTGATGGCAGCTTTGTTGCCGTCAGCCACCGACAGTTCGCCCTCGTCTTGCTCATTCAGCGTGGCGAACTTGGCCTTGTTGTTGCAGATGTGGTGCGTTGCGCCGCTGTCGACCGCCCACATCCCGGACATACCCTTGCCCGTCGAAAGTCCGCACTCCAGGGATACCGCAAACGCGACTCGGTCGTAGTCGTAGTCGTCGTTCCGCCACTGGACATTGTTGGCCCCGCGTCCACGGCCATTGCCGCCGCGTCTACCACCTCGGTTCTCGTCCTTCTGCTTGGTCCAGCACTTGTCGATGACGTGCCCCAATTTTCCGCAGTAACTGCACTGGCGAGACTCTCTCTCGGCACTGAACGCCTTCGCCGCGTCTTCAGTCTTCACCGAGTCGGTCTTCTTCTCGCCTTGCCGCTTGATATGCTCGTTCGTGAGCACCTTCACGACGTCTTGCGTCTTCAGCTCCGCAGTGCTCATCTCCAAGTTCAGCACGACGTTCTCGTAGCTCTTGGGGAGACTGCGCAACAAGCAGATCGCCACGTCCTCGTCCTCCATCTTGGCGCCGATGCTGCTGAGCTTGGCGCTGATGTTGAGGACCTCGTTGCAATGATGCAACACGTTGTCGCCTTCCGTCATCTCCATGCTGAAGAGCTGTCGCTTCAGGTAGATGCGACCAGCCTTCTGCGACCCACCGTACAGCGTCTTCAGGCGCGTCCACGCCACCCACGCTTCTTCACAGTTGTCCACCACGTGGTGGTAGTCCGCGTCCATGTGGAGCAGCATCAGGCCGAACGCGATGTTGCTCGACTTGACGTAGTCATCCTTGGCCCTTGGGTCCGCGAAGGTCGGAGTCGTTTCACGGTTCACGACATGCCACACCGACTTGGTCAGGAACACGCCACGCATGTAGCGGTTCCACGTCGCGTAGTTGTCGCCGTTGAACTTGTCGATGGAGACCTTGGTGGAGACGTCTTGGGCAGAGGACATGGTGCTTGGGCTCATAACCTGATAACGGGTATGGATCTTGATACACGAAGCTTGGACGAAGCGGAGGGAGTAGGCACTCTGGGTAGACCGGAGCGAAGACACTTGACCACTTGGGGGGAAGAAGGGAGATTCGAAAGTGATTGATTTATCGGAGCTTACTTTGTCTGCACTACCTAGCTATCCTCATAGACACGCAGCACTGCATCCAATCATTTGGTGCATCCAATCACCATCACTCTGCACTCGTCCAATCATCCTACTCGTCTAATCATCGGTAGCGTAATCAACGTACCGTAAACATCGTGTGATCGGATTGGACAGGTTCACCGTAACCTGGTACAGGCATAACCGGTTACCCTCAATAGGTCCCCACACCCTTGATGGCAGCTTTGTTGCCGTCAGCCACCGACAGTTCGCCCTCGTCTTGCTCATTCAGCGTGGCGAACTTGGCCTTGTTGTTGCAGATGTGGTGCGTTGCGCCGCTGTCGACCGCCCACATCCCGGACATACCCTTGCCCGTCGAAAGTCCGCACTCCAGGGATACCGCAAACGCGACTCGGTCGTAGTCGTAGTCGTCGTTCCGCCACTGGACATTGTTGGCCCCGCGTCCACGGCCATTGCCGCCGCGTCGACCACCTCGGTTCTCGTCCTTCTGCTTGGTCCAGCACTTGTCGATGACGTGCCCCAATTTTCCGCAGTAACTGCACTGGCGAGACTCTCTCTCGGCACTGAACGCCTTCGCCGCGTCTTCAGTCTTCACCGAGTCGGTCTTCTTCTCGCCTTGCCGCTTGATATGCTCGTTCGTGAGCACCTTCACGACGTCTTGCGTCTTCAGCTCCGCAGTGCTCATCTCCAAGTTCAGCACGACGTTCTCGTAGCTCTTGGGGAGACTGCGCAACAAGCAGATCGCCACGTCCTCGTCCTCCATCTTGGCGCCGATGCTGCTGAGCTTGGCGCTGATGTTGAGGACCTCGTTGCAATGATGCAACACGTTGTCGCCTTCCGTCATCTCCATGCTGAAGAGCTGTCGCTTCAGGTAGATGCGACCAGCCTTCTGCGACCCACCGTACAGCGTCTTCAGGCGCGTCCACGCCACCCACGCTTCTTCACAGTTGTCCACCACGTGGTGGTAGTCCGCGTCCATGTGGAGCAGCATCAGGCCGAACGCGATGTTGCTCGCCTTGACGTAGTCATCCTTGGCCCTTGGGTCCGCGAAGGTCGGAGTCGTTTCACGGTTCACGACATGCCACACCGACTTGGTCAGGAACACGCCACGCATGTAGCGGTTCCACGTCGCGTAGTTGTCGCCGTTGAACTTGTCGATGGAGACCTTGGTGGAGACGTCTTGGGCAGAGGACATGGTGCTTGGGCTCATAACCTGATAACGGGTATGGTTCTTGATACACGAAGCTTGGACGAAGCGGAGGGAGTAGGCACTCTGGGTAGACCGGAGCGAAGACACTTGACCACTTGAGGGGAAGAAGGGAGATTCGAAAGTGATTGATTTATCGGAGCTTACTTTGTCTGCATTGCCTAGCTATCCTCATAGACACGCAGCACTGCATCCAATCATTTGGTGCATCCAATCACCATCACTCTGCACTCGTCCAATCATCCTACTCGTCTAATCATCGGTAGCGTAATCAACGTACCGTAAACATCGTGTGATCGGATTGGACAGGTTCACCGTAACCTGGTACAGGCATAACCGGTTACCCTCAATAAGTACGTCATGTGCTGCGTCGCACCCGAGTCGACCAACCACACTTCACTCGACTTGGCGACCCCGTCACCAACCGAGAAGAGGTAGTCGCCAGAATCTTCTTCGTCCTGCGCGACGTTCGCACGCTGCGACCGCTGCCGGTCGTAGTTGTCTTGGACTCGCGAGGGACACTCGGCAATCCAATGTCCTTGTTTGCCGCAGTTGTGGCACGCACCGGCCTTCTTCACCGGTCGTCCCTTGCGCTTATTGTCTCTCGTCATGAACGCTTGACCGTGCGCGGTGCCGTCCGCACCGCCACCTTGCTCCTTGCGCTTCATGTCCTCGTGCAGCAGCCGAGACGTCACGAGTTCCCACGTCAGCGAGTCGACCCTCGACTCCAACGCCGTGATGAGGAACTGGTACGACTCGCTGAGACTGCCCAGAAGCGTGATGACCAAGTCGTCCTCGCTGACCGGAGCGCCCACCGCGTCGAGCTGCTCCGCCAGCGTCTTGAGCTTGTTGATGTGCTCCAGCACATCATCACCTTCGTCCATCATCGTCGTGAAGAAACGTCGACGAAGAAAGAGCTTGTTGGCCAAACTCTTCTTCTCGAAGTGTCCTTCCAGTCTTGACCATGCATCGTGGGCATCCTTGGCCGACCGGACCAGCGGCAACTGCGAATCCTCCATCGCGAGACAGATGATCGCCAGCGCCTTGCGAGACTTCCTCTTGAAGGCCGTCTGGTCCAACGTGGTCGCGCAGTGCTCCAGCTTGATCTCTCCACTTGTCACTTCCCACAGATCGCGCTCCTCGAGCACCATCTGCATCTTGAACTTCCACGTGTGGAAGTTGGTTCCGTCGAACTTGTTGATGCGGGCGGTCGTGGTCGGCGCGGCGTCCATGGCGAAGGCGTAGTCGGAGTCTTGGGCAGAGAATGCGGGGCTTGGGCTCATAACCAAAAGGAAGGTCGTTTGAGCACTAGATGTCAGAATGCAAAGTGATTGATTTAGGGCCTTAGTTCACAAGCTACTTGCTGCCTCGAAGCCTACTGGATATCCCTGCTGGATACACTCCACTGGATTCCTAACTGGATAGAAGGTCCTTCAGCCAATCAGCGAGTGCCACGTCGATGCCCATCCTGTACCCACAATCTTGTACCCACGCGTCCCATCATCAGCGTCCCATCATCAGCGTCCCGTAATCCTCGTCCCATCATCACACGAATGATGGCGGCACCACTGAGTGAAGGTCGCACCGGTACCTTACTGGTACACCGCAGCTGGTCGAGGCGCCTTCTTGACAACATCATGTGCTGCGTCGCACCCGAGTCGACCAACCACACTTCACTCGACTTGGCGACCCCGTCACCAACCGAGAAGAGGTAGTCGCCAGAATCTTCTTCGTCCTGCGCGACGTTCGCACGCTGCGACCGCTGCCGGTCGTAGTTGTCTTGGACTCGCGAGGGACACTCGGCAATCCAATGTCCTTGTTTGCCGCAGTTGTGGCACGCACCGGCCTTCTTCACCGGTCGTCCCTTGCGCTTATTGTCTCTCGTCATGAACGCTTGACCGTGCGCGGTGCCGTCCGCACCGCCACCTTGCTCCTTGCGCTTCATGTCCTCGTGCAGCAGCCGAGACGTCACGAGTTCCCACGTCAGCGAGTCGACCCTCGACTCCAACGCCGTGATGAGGAACTGGTACGACTCGCTGAGACTGCCCAGAAGCGTGATGACCAAGTCGTCCTCGCTGACCGGAGCGCCCACCGCGTCGAGCTGCTCCGCCAGCGTCTTGAGCTTGTTGATGTGCTCCAGCACATCATCACCTTCGTCCATCATCGTCGTGAAGAAACGTCGACGAAGAAAGAGCTTGTTGGCCAAACTCTTCTTCTCGAAGTGTCCTTCCAGTCTTGACCATGCATCGTGAGCATCCTTGGCCGACCGGACCAGCGGCAACTGCGAATCCTCCATCGCGAGACAGACGATCGCCAACGCCTTGCGCGACTTCTTCTTGAAGAGCGCTTGATCCGCTGCGGCGTGGCAGTGCTCCAGCTTGATCTCCCCACTCGTCACCTCCCACAGTTCGCGCTCTTCCAGCACCATCTGCATCTTGAACTTCCACGTGTGGAAGTTGGTTCCGTCGAACTTGTTGATGCGGGCGGTCGTGGTCGGCGCGGCGTCCATGGCGAAGGCGTAGTCGGAGTCTTGGGCAGAGAATGCGGGGCTTGGGCTCATAACCAAAAGGAAGGTCGTTTGAGCACTAGATGTCAGAATGCAAAGTGATTGATTTAGGGCCTTAGTTCACAAGCTACTTGCTGCCTCGAAGCCTACTGGATATCCCTGCTGGATACACTCCACTGGATTCCTAACTGGATAGAAGGTCCTTCAGCCAATCAGCGAGTGCCACGTCGATGCCCATCCTGTACCCACAATCTTGTACCCACGCGTCCCATCATCAGCGTCCCATCATCAGCGTCCCGTAATCCTCGTCCCATCATCACACGAATGATGGCGGCACCACTGAGTGAAGGTCGCACCGGTACCTTACTGGTACACCGCAGCTGGTCGAGGCGCCTTCTTGACAACATCATGTGCTGCGTCGCACCCGAGTCGACCAACCACACTTCACTCGACTTGGCGACCCCGTCACCAACCGAGAAGAGGTAGTCGCCAGAATCTTCTTCGTCCTGCGCGACGTTCGCACGCTGCGACCGCTGCCGGTCGTAGTTGTCTTGGACTCGCGAGGGACACTCGGCAATCCAATGTCCTTGTTTGCCGCAGTTGTGGCACGCACCGGCCTTCTTCACCGGTCGTCCCTTGCGCTTATTGTCTCTCGTCATGAACGCTTGACCGTGCGCGGTGCCGTCCGCACCGCCACCTTGCTCCTTGCGCTTCATGTCCTCGTGCAGCAGCCGAGACGTCACGAGTTCCCACGTCAGCGAGTCGACCCTCGACTCCAACGCCGTGATGAGGAACTGGTACGACTCGCTGAGACTGCCCAGAAGCGTGATGACCAAGTCGTCCTCGCTGACCGGAGCGCCCACCGCGTCGAGCTGCTCCGCCAGCGTCTTGAGCTTGTTGATGTGCTCCAGCACATCATCACCTTCGTCCATCATCGTCGTGAAGAAACGTCGACGAAGAAAGAGCTTGTTGGCCAAACTCTTCTTCTCGAAGTGTCCTTCCAGTCTTGACCATGCATCGTGGGCATCCTTGGCCGACCGGACCAGCGGCAACTGCGAATCCTCCATCGCGAGACAGATGATCGCCAGCGCCTTGCGAGACTTCCTCTTGAAGGCCGTCTGGTCCAACGTGGTCGCGCAGTGCTCCAGCTTGATCTCTCCACTTGTCACTTCCCACAGATCGCGCTCCTCGAGCACCATCTGCATCTTGAACTTCCACGTGTGGAAGTTGGTTCCGTCGAACTTGTTGATGCGGGCGGTCGTGGTCGGCGCGGCGTCCATGGCGAAGGCGTAGTCGGAGTCTTGGGCAGAGAATGCGGGGCTTGGGCTCATAACCAAAAGGAAGGTCGTTTGAGCACTAGATGTCAGAATGCAAAGTGATTGATTTAGGGCCTTGGTTCACAAGCTACTTGCTGCCTCGAAGCCTACTGGATATTCCTGCTGGATACACTCCACTGGATTCCTAACTGGATAGAAGGTCCTTCAGCCAATCAGCGAGTGCCACGTCGATGCCCATCCTGTACCCACAATCTTGTACCCACGCGTCCCATCATCAGCGTCCCATCATCAGCGTCCCGTAATCCTCGTCCCATCATCACACGAATGATGGCGGCACCACTGAGTGAAGGTCGCACTGGTACCTTACTGGTACACCGCAGCTGGTCGAGGCGCCTTCTTGACAACAAGGTGCACGTCCACCGGAGCCATCTTCTTGTAGTTCTTCATGTACTCTTTCGAGTACGTCATGTGCTGCGTCGCACCCGAGTCGACCAACCACACTTCACTCGACTTGGCGACCCCGTCACCAACCGAGAAGAGGTAGTCGCCAGAATCTTCTTCGTCCTGCGCGACGTTCGCACGCTGCGACCGCTGCCGGTCGTAGTTGTCTTGGACTCGCGAGGGACACTCGGCAATCCAATGTCCTTGTTTGCCGCAGTTGTGGCACGCACCGGCCTTCTTCACCGGTCGTCCCTTGCGCTTATTGTCTCTCGTCATGAACGCTTGACCGTGCGCGGTGCCGTCCGCACCGCCACCTTGCTCCTTGCGCTTCATGTCCTCGTGCAGCAGCCGAGACGTCACGAGTTCCCACGTCAGCGAGTCGACCCTCGACTCCAACGCCGTGATGAGGAACTGGTACGACTCGCTGAGACTGCCCAGAAGCGTGATCACCAAGTCGTCCTCGCTGACCGGAGCGCCCACCGCGTCGAGCTGCTCCGCCAGCGTCTTGAGCTTGTTGATGTGCTCCAGCACATCATCACCTTCGTCCATCATCGTCGTGAAGAAACGTCGACGAAGAAAGAGCTTGTTGGCCAAACTCTTCTTCTCGAAGTGTCCTTCCAGTCTTGACCATGCATCGTGGGCATCCTTGGCCGACCGGACCAGCGGCAACTGCGAATCCTCCATCGCGAGACAGATGATCGCCAGCGCCTTGCGAGACTTCCTCTTGAAGGCCGTCTGGTCCAACGTGGTCGCGCAGTGCTCCAGCTTGATCTCTCCACTTGTCACTTCCCACAGATCGCGCTCCTCGAGCACCATCTGCATCTTGAACTTCCACGTGTGGAAGTTGGTTCCGTCGAACTTGTTGATGCGGGCGGTCGTGGTCGGCGCGGCGTCCATGGCGAAGGCGTAGTCGGAGTCTTGGGCAGAGAATGCGGGGCTTGGGCTCATAACCAAAAGGAAGGTCGTTTGAGCACTAGATGTCAGAATGCAAAGTGATTGATTTAGGGCCTTAGTTCACAAGCTACTTGCTGCCTCGAAGCCTACTGGATATCCCTGCTGGATACACTCCACTGGATTCCTAACTGGATAGAAGGTCCTTCAGCCAATCAGCGAGTGCCACGTCGATGCCCATCCTGTACCCACAATCTTGTACCCACGCGTCCCATCATCAGCGTCCCATCATCAGCGTCCCGTAATCCTCGTCCCATCATCACACGAATGATGGCGGCACCACTGAGTGAAGGTCGCACCGGTACCTTACTGGTACACCGCAGCTGGTCGAGGCGCCTTCTTGACAACATCATGTGCTGCGTCGCACCCGAGTCGACCAACCACACTTCACTCGACTTGGCGACCCCGTCACCAACCGAGAAGAGGTAGTCGCCAGAATCTTCTTCGTCCTGCGCGACGTTCGCACGCTGCGACCGCTGCCGGTCGTAGTTGTCTTGGACTCGCGAGGGACACTCGGCAATCCAATGTCCTTGTTTGCCGCAGTTGTGGCACGCACCGGCCTTCTTCACCGGTCGTCCCTTGCGCTTATTGTCTCTCGTCATGAACGCTTGACCGTGCGCGGTGCCGTCCGCACCGCCACCTTGCTCCTTGCGCTTCATGTCCTCGTGCAGCAGCCGAGACGTCACGAGTTCCCACGTCAGCGAGTCGACCCTCGACTCCAACGCCGTGATGAGGAACTGGTACGACTCGCTGAGACTGCCCAGAAGCGTGATGACCAAGTCGTCCTCGCTGACCGGAGCGCCCACCGCGTCGAGCTGCTCCGCCAGCGTCTTGAGCTTGTTGATGTGCTCCAGCACATCATCACCTTCGTCCATCATCGTCGTGAAGAAACGTCGACGAAGAAAGAGCTTGTTGGCCAAACTCTTCTTCTCGAAGTGTCCTTCCAGTCTTGACCATGCATCGTGGGCATCCTTGGCCGACCGGACCAGCGGCAACTGCGAATCCTCCATCGCGAGACAGATGATCGCCAGCGCCTTGCGAGACTTCCTCTTGAAGGCCGTCTGGTCCAACGTGGTCGCGCAGTGCTCCAGCTTGATCTCTCCACTTGTCACTTCCCACAGATCGCGCTCCTCGAGCACCATCTGCATCTTGAACTTCCACGTGTGGAAGTTGGTTCCGTCGAACTTGTTGATGCGGGCGGTCGTGGTCGGCGCGGCGTCCATGGCGAAGGCGTAGTCGGAGTCTTGGGCAGAGAATGCGGGGCTTGGGCTCATAACCAAAAGGAAGGTCGTTTGAGCACTAGATGTCAGAATGCAAAGTGATTGATTTAGGGCCTTAGTTCACAAGCTACTTGCTGCCTCGAAGCCTACTGGATATCCCTGCTGGATACACTCCACTGGATTCCTAACTGGATAGAAGGTCCTTCAGCCAATCAGCGAGTGCCACGTCGATGCCCATCCTGTACCCACAATCTTGTACCCACGCGTCCCATCATCAGCGTCCCATCATCAGCGTCCCGTAATCCTCGTCCCATCATCACACGAATGATGGCGGCACCACTGAGTGAAGGTCGCACCGGTACCTTACTGGTACACCGCAGCTGGTCGAGGCGCCTTCTTGACAACATCATGTGCTGCGTCGCACCCGAGTCGACCAACCACACTTCACTCGACTTGGCGACCCCGTCACCAACCGAGAAGAGGTAGTCGCCAGAATCTTCTTCGTCCTGCGCGACGTTCGCACGCTGCGACCGCTGCCGGTCGTAGTTGTCTTGGACTCGCGAGGGACACTCGGCAATCCAATGTCCTTGTTTGCCGCAGTTGTGGCACGCACCGGCCTTCTTCACCGGTCGTCCCTTGCGCTTATTGTCTCTCGTCATGAACGCTTGACCGTGCGCGGTGCCGTCCGCACCGCCACCTTGCTCCTTGCGCTTCATGTCCTCGTGCAGCAGCCGAGACGTCACGAGTTCCCACGTCAGCGAGTCGACCCTCGACTCCAACGCCGTGATGAGGAACTGGTACGACTCGCTGAGACTGCCCAGAAGCGTGATGACCAAGTCGTCCTCGCTGACCGGAGCGCCCACCGCGTCGAGCTGCTCCGCCAGCGTCTTGAGCTTGTTGATGTGCTCCAGCACATCATCACCTTCGTCCATCATCGTCGTGAAGAAACGTCGACGAAGAAAGAGCTTGTTGGCCAAACTCTTCTTCTCGAAGTGTCCTTCCAGTCTTGACCATGCATCGTGGGCATCCTTGGCCGACCGGACCAGCGGCAACTGCGAATCCTCCATCGCGAGACAGATGATCGCCAGCGCCTTGCGAGACTTCCTCTTGAAGGCCGTCTGGTCCAACGTGGTCGCGCAGTGCTCCAGCTTGATCTCTCCACTTGTCACTTCCCACAGATCGCGCTCCTCGAGCACCATCTGCATCTTGAACTTCCACGTGTGGAAGTTGGTTCCGTCGAACTTGTTGATGCGGGCGGTCGTGGTCGGCGCGGCGTCCATGGCGAAGGCGTAGTCGGAGTCTTGGGCAGAGAATGCGGGGCTTGGGCTCATAACCAAAAGGAAGGTCGTTTGAGCACTAGATGTCAGAATGCAAAGTGATTGATTTAGGGCCTTAGTTCACAAGCTACTTGCTGCCTCGAAGCCTACTGGATATCCCTGCTGGATACACTCCACTGGATTCCTAACTGGATAGAAGGTCCTTCAGCCAATCAGCGAGTGCCACGTCGATGCCCATCCTGTACCCACAATCTTGTACCCACGCGTCCCATCATCAGCGTCCCATCATCAGCGTCCCGTAATCCTCGTCCCATCATCACACGAATGATGGCGGCACCACTGAGTGAAGGTCGCACCGGTACCTTACTGGTACACCGCAGCTGGTCGAGGCGCCTTCTTGACAACATCATGTGCTGCGTCGCACCCGAGTCGACCAACCACACTTCACTCGACTTGGCGACCCCGTCACCAACCGAGAAGAGGTAGTCGCCAGAATCTTCTTCGTCCTGCGCGACGTTCGCACGCTGCGACCGCTGCCGGTCGTAGTTGTCTTGGACTCGCGAGGGACACTCGGCAATCCAATGTCCTTGTTTGCCGCAGTTGTGGCACGCACCGGCCTTCTTCACCGGTCGTCCCTTGCGCTTATTGTCTCTCGTCATGAACGCTTGACCGTGCGCGGTGCCGTCCGCACCGCCACCTTGCTCCTTGCGCTTCATGTCCTCGTGCAGCAGCCGAGACGTCACGAGTTCCCACGTCAGCGAGTCGACCCTCGACTCCAACGCCGTGATGAGGAACTGGTACGACTCGCTGAGACTGCCCAGAAGCGTGATGACCAAGTCGTCCTCGCTGACCGGAGCGCCCACCGCGTCGAGCTGCTCCGCCAGCGTCTTGAGCTTGTTGATGTGCTCCAGCACATCATCACCTTCGTCCATCATCGTCGTGAAGAAACGTCGACGAAGAAAGAGCTTGTTGGCCAAACTCTTCTTCTCGAAGTGTCCTTCCAGTCTTGACCATGCATCGTGGGCATCCTTGGCCGACCGGACCAGCGGCAACTGCGAATCCTCCATCGCGAGACAGATGATCGCCAGCGCCTTGCGAGACTTCCTCTTGAAGGCCGTCTGGTCCAACGTGGTCGCGCAGTGCTCCAGCTTGATCTCTCCACTTGTCACTTCCCACAGATCGCGCTCCTCGAGCACCATCTGCATCTTGAACTTCCACGTGTGGAAGTTGGTTCCGTCGAACTTGTTGATGCGGGCGGTCGTGGTCGGCGCGGCGTCCATGGCGAAGGCGTAGTCGGAGTCTTGGGCAGAGAATGCGGGGCTTGGGCTCATAACCAAAAGGAAGGTCGTTTGAGCACTAGATGTCAGAATGCAAAGTGATTGATTTAGGGCCTTAGTTCACAAGCTACTTGCTGCCTCGAAGCCTACTGGATATCCCTGCTGGATACACTCCACTGGATTCCTAACTGGATAGAAGGTCCTTCAGCCAATCAGCGAGTGCCACGTCGATGCCCATCCTGTACCCACAATCTTGTACCCACGCGTCCCATCATCAGCGTCCCATCATCAGCGTCCCGTAATCCTCGTCCCATCATCACACGAATGATGGCGGCACCACTGAGTGAAGGTCGCACCGGTACCTTACTGGTACACCGCAGCTGGTCGAGGCGCCTTCTTGACAACATCATGTGCTGCGTCGCACCCGAGTCGACCAACCACACTTCACTCGACTTGGCGACCCCGTCACCAACCGAGAAGAGGTAGTCGCCAGAATCTTCTTCGTCCTGCGCGACGTTCGCACGCTGCGACCGCTGCCGGTCGTAGTTGTCTTGGACTCGCGAGGGACACTCGGCAATCCAATGTCCTTGTTTGCCGCAGTTGTGGCACGCACCGGCCTTCTTCACCGGTCGTCCCTTGCGCTTATTGTCTCTCGTCATGAACGCTTGACCGTGCGCGGTGCCGTCCGCACCGCCACCTTGCTCCTTGCGCTTCATGTCCTCGTGCAGCAGCCGAGACGTCACGAGTTCCCACGTCAGCGAGTCGACCCTCGACTCCAACGCCGTGATGAGGAACTGGTACGACTCGCTGAGACTGCCCAGAAGCGTGATGACCAAGTCGTCCTCGCTGACCGGAGCGCCCACCGCGTCGAGCTGCTCCGCCAGCGTCTTGAGCTTGTTGATGTGCTCCAGCACATCATCACCTTCGTCCATCATCGTCGTGAAGAAACGTCGACGAAGAAAGAGCTTGTTGGCCAAACTCTTCTTCTCGAAGTGTCCTTCCAGTCTTGACCATGCATCGTGGGCATCCTTGGCCGACCGGACCAGCGGCAACTGCGAATCCTCCATCGCGAGACAGATGATCGCCAGCGCCTTGCGAGACTTCCTCTTGAAGGCCGTCTGGTCCAACGTGGTCGCGCAGTGCTCCAGCTTGATCTCTCCACTTGTCACTTCCCACAGATCGCGCTCCTCGAGCACCATCTGCATCTTGAACTTCCACGTGTGGAAGTTGGTTCCGTCGAACTTGTTGATGCGGGCGGTCGTGGTCGGCGCGGCGTCCATGGCGAAGGCGTAGTCGGAGTCTTGGGCAGAGAATGCGGGGCTTGGGCTCATAACCAAAAGGAAGGTCGTTTGAGCACTAGATGTCAGAATGCAAAGTGATTGATTTAGGGCCTTAGTTCACAAGCTACTTGCTGCCTCGAAGCCTACTGGATATCCCTGCTGGATACACTCCACTGGATTCCTAACTGGATAGAAGGTCCTTCAGCCAATCAGCGAGTGCCACGTCGATGCCCATCCTGTACCCACAATCTTGTACCCACGCGTCCCATCATCAGCGTCCCATCATCAGCGTCCCGTAATCCTCGTCCCATCATCACACGAATGATGGCGGCACCACTGAGTGAAGGTCGCACCGGTACCTTACTGGTACACCGCAGCTGGTCGAGGCGCCTTCTTGACAACATCATGTGCTGCGTCGCACCCGAGTCGACCAACCACACTTCACTCGACTTGGCGACCCCGTCACCAACCGAGAAGAGGTAGTCGCCAGAATCTTCTTCGTCCTGCGCGACGTTCGCACGCTGCGACCGCTGCCGGTCGTAGTTGTCTTGGACTCGCGAGGGACACTCGGCAATCCAATGTCCTTGTTTGCCGCAGTTGTGGCACGCACCGGCCTTCTTCACCGGTCGTCCCTTGCGCTTATTGTCTCTCGTCATGAACGCTTGACCGTGCGCGGTGCCGTCCGCACCGCCACCTTGCTCCTTGCGCTTCATGTCCTCGTGCAGCAGCCGAGACGTCACGAGTTCCCACGTCAGCGAGTCGACCCTCGACTCCAACGCCGTGATGAGGAACTGGTACGACTCGCTGAGACTGCCCAGAAGCGTGATCACCAAGTCGTCCTCGCTGACCGGAGCGCCCACCGCGTCGAGCTGCTCCGCCAGCGTCTTGAGCTTGTTGATGTGCTCCAGCACATCATCACCTTCGTCCATCATCGTCGTGAAGAAACGTCGACGAAGAAAGAGCTTGTTGGCCAAACTCTTCTTCTCGAAGTGTCCTTCCAGTCTTGACCATGCATCGTGGGCATCCTTGGCCGACCGGACCAGCGGCAACTGCGAATCCTCCATCGCGAGACAGATGATCGCCAGCGCCTTGCGAGACTTCCTCTTGAAGGCCGTCTGGTCCAACGTGGTCGCGCAGTGCTCCAGCTTGATCTCTCCACTTGTCACTTCCCACAGATCGCGCTCCTCGAGCACCATCTGCATCTTGAACTTCCACGTGTGGAAGTTGGTTCCGTCGAACTTGTTGATGCGGGCGGTCGTGGTCGGCGCGGCGTCCATGGCGAAGGCGTAGTCGGAGTCTTGGGCAGAGAATGCGGGGCTTGGGCTCATAACCAAAAGGAAGGTCGTTTGAGCACTAGATGTCAGAATGCAAAGTGATTGATTTAGGGCCTTAGTTCACAAGCTACTTGCTGCCTCGAAGCCTACTGGATATCCCTGCTGGATACACTCCACTGGATTCCTAACTGGATAGAAGGTCCTTCAGCCAATCAGCGAGTGCCACGTCGATGCCCATCCTGTACCCACAATCTTGTACCCACGCGTCCCATCATCAGCGTCCCATCAGCAGCGTCCCGTAATCCTCGTCCCATCATCACACGAATGATGGCGGCACCACTGAGTGAAGGTCGCACCGGTACCTTACTGGTACACCGCAGCTGGTCGAGGCGCCTTCTTGACAACATCATGTGCTGCGTCGCACCCGAGTCGACCAACCACACTTCACTCGACTTGGCGACCCCGTCACCAACCGAGAAGAGGTAGTCGCCAGAATCTTCTTCGTCCTGCGCGACGTTCGCACGCTGCGACCGCTGCCGGTCGTAGTTGTCTTGGACTCGCGAGGGACACTCGGCAATCCAATGTCCTTGTTTGCCGCAGTTGTGGCACGCACCGGCCTTCTTCACCGGTCGTCCCTTGCGCTTATTGTCTCTCGTCATGAACGCTTGACCGTGCGCGGTGCCGTCCGCACCGCCACCTTGCTCCTTGCGCTTCATGTCCTCGTGCAGCAGCCGAGACGTCACGAGTTCCCACGTCAGCGAGTCGACCCTCGACTCCAACGCCGTGATGAGGAACTGGTACGACTCGCTGAGACTGCCCAGAAGCGTGATCACCAAGTCGTCCTCGCTGACCGGAGCGCCCACCGCGTCGAGCTGCTCCGCCAGCGTCTTGAGCTTGTTGATGTGCTCCAGCACATCATCACCTTCGTCCATCATCGTCGTGAAGAAACGTCGACGAAGGAAGAGCTTGTTGGCCAAGCTCTTCTTCTCGAAGTGTCCTTCCAGTCTTGACCATGCATCGTGGGCATCCTTGGCCGACCGGACCAGCGGCAACTGCGAATCCTCCATCGCGAGACAGATGATCGCCAGCGCCTTGCGAGACTTCCTCTTGAAGGCCGTCTGGTCCAACGTGGTCGCGCAGTGCTCCAGCTTGATCTCTCCACTTGTCACTTCCCACAGATCGCGCTCCTCGAGCACCATCTGCATCTTGAACTTCCACGTGTGGAAGTTGGTTCCGTCGAACTTGTTGATGCGGGCGGTCGTGGTCGGCGCGGCGTCCATGGCGAAGGCGTAGTCGGAGTCTTGGGCAGAGAATGCGGGGCTTGGGCTCATAACCAAAAGGAAGGTCGTTTGAGCACTAGATGTCAGAATGCAAAGTGATTGATTTAGGGCCTTAGTTCACAAGCTACTTGCTGCCTCGAAGCCTACTGGATATCCCTGCTGGATACACTCCACTGGATTCCTAACTGGATAGAAGGTCCTTCAGCCAATCAGCGAGTGCCACGTCGATGCCCATCCTGTACCCACAATCTTGTACCCACGCGTCCCATCATCAGCGTCCCATCATCAGCGTCCCGTAATCCTCGTCCCATCATCACACGAATGATGGCGGCACCACTGAGTGAAGGTCGCACCGGTACCTTACTGGTACACCGCAGCTGGTCGAGGCGCCTTCTTGACAACATCATGTGCTGCGTCGCACCCGAGTCGACCAACCACACTTCACTCGACTTGGCGACCCCGTCACCAACCGAGAAGAGGTAGTCGCCAGAATCTTCTTCGTCCTGCGCGACGTTCGCACGCTGCGACCGCTGCCGGTCGTAGTTGTCTTGGACTCGCGAGGGACACTCGGCAATCCAATGTCCTTGTTTGCCGCAGTTGTGGCACGCACCGGCCTTCTTCACCGGTCGTCCCTTGCGCTTATTGTCTCTCGTCATGAACGCTTGACCGTGCGCGGTGCCGTCCGCACCGCCACCTTGCTCCTTGCGCTTCATGTCCTCGTGCAGCAGCCGAGACGTCACGAGTTCCCACGTCAGCGAGTCGACCCTCGACTCCAACGCCGTGATGAGGAACTGGTACGACTCGCTGAGACTGCCCAGAAGCGTGATCACCAAGTCGTCCTCGCTGACCGGAGCGCCCACCGCGTCGAGCTGCTCCGCCAGCGTCTTGAGCTTGTTGATGTGCTCCAGCACATCATCACCTTCGTCCATCATCGTCGTGAAGAAACGTCGACGAAGAAAGAGCTTGTTGGCCAAACTCTTCTTCTCGAAGTGTCCTTCCAGTCTTGACCATGCATCGTGGGCATCCTTGGCCGACCGGACCAGCGGCAACTGCGAATCCTCCATCGCGAGACAGATGATCGCCAGCGCCTTGCGAGACTTCCTCTTGAAGGCCGTCTGGTCCAACGTGGTCGCGCAGTGCTCCAGCTTGATCTCTCCACTTGTCACTTCCCACAGATCGCGCTCCTCGAGCACCATCTGCATCTTGAACTTCCACGTGTGGAAGTTGGTTCCGTCGAACTTGTTGATGCGGGCGGTCGTGGTCGGCGCGGCGTCCATGGCGAAGGCGTAGTCGGAGTCTTGGGCAGAGAATGCGGGGCTTGGGCTCATAACCAAAAGGAAGGTCGTTTGAGCACTAGATGTCAGAATGCAAAGTGATTGATTTAGGGCCTTAGTTCACAAGCTACTTGCTGCCTCGAAGCCTACTGGATATCCCTGCTGGATACACTCCACTGGATTCCTAACTGGATAGAAGGTCCTTCAGCCAATCAGCGAGTGCCACGTCGATGCCCATCCTGTACCCACAATCTTGTACCCACGCGTCCCATCATCAGCGTCCCATCATCAGCGTCCCGTAATCCTCGTCCCATCATCACACGAATGATGGCGGCACCACTGAGTGAAGGTCGCACCGGTACCTTACTGGTACACCGCAGCTGGTCGAGGCGCCTTCTTGACAACATCATGTGCTGCGTCGCACCCGAGTCGACCAACCACACTTCACTCGACTTGGCGACCCCGTCACCAACCGAGAAGAGGTAGTCGCCAGAATCTTCTTCGTCCTGCGCGACGTTCGCACGCTGCGACCGCTGCCGGTCGTAGTTGTCTTGGACTCGCGAGGGACACTCGGCAATCCAATGTCCTTGTTTGCCGCAGTTGTGGCACGCACCGGCCTTCTTCACCGGTCGTCCCTTGCGCTTATTGTCTCTCGTCATGAACGCTTGACCGTGCGCGGTGCCGTCCGCACCGCCACCTTGCTCCTTGCGCTTCATGTCCTCGTGCAGCAGCCGAGACGTCACGAGTTCCCACGTCAGCGAGTCGACCCTCGACTCCAACGCCGTGATGAGGAACTGGTACGACTCGCTGAGACTGCCCAGAAGCGTGATCACCAAGTCGTCCTCGCTGACCGGAGCGCCCACCGCGTCGAGCTGCTCCGCCAGCGTCTTGAGCTTGTTGATGTGCTCCAGCACATCATCACCTTCGTCCATCATCGTCGTGAAGAAACGTCGACGAAGGAAGAGCTTGTTGGCCAAGCTCTTCTTCTCGAAGTGTCCTTCCAGTCTTGACCATGCATCGTGGGCATCCTTGGCCGACCGGACCAGCGGCAACTGCGAATCCTCCATCGCGAGACAGATGATCGCCAGCGCCTTGCGAGACTTCCTCTTGAAGGCCGTCTGGTCCAACGTGGTCGCGCAGTGCTCCAGCTTGATCTCTCCACTTGTCACTTCCCACAGATCGCGCTCCTCGAGCACCATCTGCATCTTGAACTTCCACGTGTGGAAGTTGGTTCCGTCGAACTTGTTGATGCGGGCGGTCGTGGTCGGCGCGGCGTCCATGGCGAAGGCGTAGTCGGAGTCTTGGGCAGAGAATGCGGGGCTTGGGCTCATAACCAAAAGGAAGGTCGTTTGAGCACTAGATGTCAGAATGCAAAGTGATTGATTTAGGGCCTTAGTTCACAAGCTACTTGCTGCCTCGAAGCCTACTGGATATCCCTGCTGGATACACTCCACTGGATTCCTAACTGGATAGAAGGTCCTTCAGCCAATCAGCGAGTGCCACGTCGATGCCCATCCTGTACCCACAATCTTGTACCCACGCGTCCCATCATCAGCGTCCCATCATCAGCGTCCCGTAATCCTCGTCCCATCATCACACGAATGATGGCGGCACCACTGAGTGAAGGTCGCACCGGTACCTTACTGGTACACCGCAGCTGGTCGAGGCGCCTTCTTGACAACATCATGTGCTGCGTCGCACCCGAGTCGACCAACCACACTTCACTCGACTTGGCGACCCCGTCACCAACCGAGAAGAGGTAGTCGCCAGAATCTTCTTCGTCCTGCGCGACGTTCGCACGCTGCGACCGCTGCCGGTCGTAGTTGTCTTGGACTCGCGAGGGACACTCGGCAATCCAATGTCCTTGTTTGCCGCAGTTGTGGCACGCACCGGCCTTCTTCACCGGTCGTCCCTTGCGCTTATTGTCTCTCGTCATGAACGCTTGACCGTGCGCGGTGCCGTCCGCACCGCCACCTTGCTCCTTGCGCTTCATGTCCTCGTGCAGCAGCCGAGACGTCACGAGTTCCCACGTCAGCGAGTCGACCCTCGACTCCAACGCCGTGATGAGGAACTGGTACGACTCGCTGAGACTGCCCAGAAGCGTGATCACCAAGTCGTCCTCGCTGACCGGAGCGCCCACCGCGTCGAGCTGCTCCGCCAGCGTCTTGAGCTTGTTGATGTGCTCCAGCACATCATCACCTTCGTCCATCATCGTCGTGAAGAAACGTCGACGAAGAAAGAGCTTGTTGGCCAAACTCTTCTTCTCGAAGTGTCCTTCCAGTCTTGACCATGCATCGTGGGCATCCTTGGCCGACCGGACCAGCGGCAACTGCGAATCCTCCATCGCGAGACAGATGATCGCCAGCGCCTTGCGAGACTTCCTCTTGAAGGCCGTCTGGTCCAACGTGGTCGCGCAGTGCTCCAGCTTGATCTCTCCACTTGTCACTTCCCACAGATCGCGCTCCTCGAGCACCATCTGCATCTTGAACTTCCACGTGTGGAAGTTGGTTCCGTCGAACTTGTTGATGCGGGCGGTCGTGGTCGGCGCGGCGTCCATGGCGAAGGCGTAGTCGGAGTCTTGGGCAGAGAATGCGGGGCTTGGGCTCATAACCAAAAGGAAGGTCGTTTGAGCACTAGATGTCAGAATGCAAAGTGATTGATTTAGGGCCTTAGTTCACAAGCTACTTGCTGCCTCGAAGCCTACTGGATATCCCTGCTGGATACACTCCACTGGATTCCTAACTGGATAGAAGGTCCTTCAGCCAATCAGCGAGTGCCACGTCGATGCCCATCCTGTACCCACAATCTTGTACCCACGCGTCCCATCATCAGCGTCCCATCATCAGCGTCCCGTAATCCTCGTCCCATCATCACACGAATGATGGCGGCACCACTGAGTGAAGGTCGCACCGGTACCTTACTGGTACACCGCAGCTGGTCGAGGCGCCTTCTTGACAACATCATGTGCTGCGTCGCACCCGAGTCGACCAACCACACTTCACTCGACTTGGCGACCCCGTCACCAACCGAGAAGAGGTAGTCGCCAGAATCTTCTTCGTCCTGCGCGACGTTCGCACGCTGCGACCGCTGCCGGTCGTAGTTGTCTTGGACTCGCGAGGGACACTCGGCAATCCAATGTCCTTGTTTGCCGCAGTTGTGGCACGCACCGGCCTTCTTCACCGGTCGTCCCTTGCGCTTATTGTCTCTCGTCATGAACGCTTGACCGTGCGCGGTGCCGTCCGCACCGCCACCTTGCTCCTTGCGCTTCATGTCCTCGTGCAGCAGCCGAGACGTCACGAGTTCCCACGTCAGCGAGTCGACCCTCGACTCCAACGCCGTGATGAGGAACTGGTACGACTCGCTGAGACTGCCCAGAAGCGTGATCACCAAGTCGTCCTCGCTGACCGGAGCGCCCACCGCGTCGAGCTGCTCCGCCAGCGTCTTGAGCTTGTTGATGTGCTCCAGCACATCATCACCTTCGTCCATCATCGTCGTGAAGAAACGTCGACGAAGAAAGAGCTTGTTGGCCAAACTCTTCTTCTCGAAGTGTCCTTCCAGTCTTGACCATGCATCGTGGGCATCCTTGGCCGACCGGACCAGCGGCAACTGCGAATCCTCCATCGCGAGACAGATGATCGCCAGCGCCTTGCGAGACTTCCTCTTGAAGGCCGTCTGGTCCAACGTGGTCGCGCAGTGCTCCAGCTTGATCTCTCCACTTGTCACTTCCCACAGATCGCGCTCCTCGAGCACCATCTGCATCTTGAACTTCCACGTGTGGAAGTTGGTTCCGTCGAACTTGTTGATGCGGGCGGTCGTGGTCGGCGCGGCGTCCATGGCGAAGGCGTAGTCGGAGTCTTGGGCAGAGAATGCGGGGCTTGGGCTCATAACCAAAAGGAAGGTCGTTTGAGCACTAGATGTCAGAATGCAAAGTGATTGATTTAGGGCCTTAGTTCACAAGCTACTTGCTGCCTCGAAGCCTACTGGATATCCCTGCTGGATACACTCCACTGGATTCCTAACTGGATAGAAGGTCCTTCAGCCAATCAGCGAGTGCCACGTCGATGCCCATCCTGTACCCACAATCTTGTACCCACGCGTCCCATCATCAGCGTCCCATCATCAGCGTCCCGTAATCCTCGTCCCATCATCACACGAATGATGGCGGCACCACTGAGTGAAGGTCGCACCGGTACCTTACTGGTACACCGCAGCTGGTCGAGGCGCCTTCTTGACAACATCATGTGCTGCGTCGCACCCGAGTCGACCAACCACACTTCACTCGACTTGGCGACCCCGTCACCAACCGAGAAGAGGTAGTCGCCAGAATCTTCTTCGTCCTGCGCGACGTTCGCACGCTGCGACCGCTGCCGGTCGTAGTTGTCTTGGACTCGCGAGGGACACTCGGCAATCCAATGTCCTTGTTTGCCGCAGTTGTGGCACGCACCGGCCTTCTTCACCGGTCGTCCCTTGCGCTTATTGTCTCTCGTCATGAACGCTTGACCGTGCGCGGTGCCGTCCGCACCGCCACCTTGCTCCTTGCGCTTCATGTCCTCGTGCAGCAGCCGAGACGTCACGAGTTCCCACGTCAGCGAGTCGACCCTCGACTCCAACGCCGTGATGAGGAACTGGTACGACTCGCTGAGACTGCCCAGAAGCGTGATCACCAAGTCGTCCTCGCTGACCGGAGCGCCCACCGCGTCGAGCTGCTCCGCCAGCGTCTTGAGCTTGTTGATGTGCTCCAGCACATCATCACCTTCGTCCATCATCGTCGTGAAGAAACGTCGACGAAGAAAGAGCTTGTTGGCCAAACTCTTCTTCTCGAAGTGTCCTTCCAGTCTTGACCATGCATCGTGGGCATCCTTGGCCGACCGGACCAGCGGCAACTGCGAATCCTCCATCGCGAGACAGATGATCGCCAGCGCCTTGCGAGACTTCCTCTTGAAGGCCGTCTGGTCCAACGTGGTCGCGCAGTGCTCCAGCTTGATCTCTCCACTTGTCACTTCCCACAGATCGCGCTCCTCGAGCACCATCTGCATCTTGAACTTCCACGTGTGGAAGTTGGTTCCGTCGAACTTGTTGATGCGGGCGGTCGTGGTCGGCGCGGCGTCCATGGCGAAGGCGTAGTCGGAGTCTTGGGCAGAGAATGCGGGGCTTGGGCTCATAACCAAAAGGAAGGTCGTTTGAGCACTAGATGTCAGAATGCAAAGTGATTGATTTAGGGCCTTAGTTCACAAGCTACTTGCTGCCTCGAAGCCTACTGGATATCCCTGCTGGATACACTCCACTGGATTCCTAACTGGATAGAAGGTCCTTCAGCCAATCAGCGAGTGCCACGTCGATGCCCATCCTGTACCCACAATCTTGTACCCACGCGTCCCATCATCAGCGTCCCATCATCAGCGTCCCGTAATCCTCGTCCCATCATCACACGAATGATGGCGGCACCACTGAGTGAAGGTCGCACCGGTACCTTACTGGTACACCGCAGCTGGTCGAGGCGCCTTCTTGACAACATCATGTGCTGCGTCGCACCCGAGTCGACCAACCACACTTCACTCGACTTGGCGACCCCGTCACCAACCGAGAAGAGGTAGTCGCCAGAATCTTCTTCGTCCTGCGCGACGTTCGCACGCTGCGACCGCTGCCGGTCGTAGTTGTCTTGGACTCGCGAGGGACACTCGGCAATCCAATGTCCTTGTTTGCCGCAGTTGTGGCACGCACCGGCCTTCTTCACCGGTCGTCCCTTGCGCTTATTGTCTCTCGTCATGAACGCTTGACCGTGCGCGGTGCCGTCCGCACCGCCACCTTGCTCCTTGCGCTTCATGTCCTCGTGCAGCAGCCGAGACGTCACGAGTTCCCACGTCAGCGAGTCGACCCTCGACTCCAACGCCGTGATGAGGAACTGGTACGACTCGCTGAGACTGCCCAGAAGCGTGATCACCAAGTCGTCCTCGCTGACCGGAGCGCCCACCGCGTCGAGCTGCTCCGCCAGCGTCTTGAGCTTGTTGATGTGCTCCAGCACATCATCACCTTCGTCCATCATCGTCGTGAAGAAACGTCGACGAAGGAAGAGCTTGTTGGCCAAACTCTTCTTCTCGAAGTGTCCTTCCAGTCTTGACCATGCATCGTGGGCATCCTTGGCCGACCGGACCAGCGGCAACTGCGAATCCTCCATCGCGAGACAGATGATCGCCAGCGCCTTGCGAGACTTCCTCTTGAAGGCCGTCTGGTCCAACGTGGTCGCGCAGTGCTCCAGCTTGATCTCTCCACTTGTCACTTCCCACAGATCGCGCTCCTCGAGCACCATCTGCATCTTGAACTTCCACGTGTGGAAGTTGGTTCCGTCGAACTTGTTGATGCGGGCGGTCGTGGTCGGCGCGGCGTCCATGGCGAAGGCGTAGTCGGAGTCTTGGGCAGAGAATGCGGGGCTTGGGCTCATAACCAAAAGGAAGGTCGTTTGAGCACTAGATGTCAGAATGCAAAGTGATTGATTTAGGGCCTTAGTTCACAAGCTACTTGCTGCCTCGAAGCCTACTGGATATCCCTGCTGGATACACTCCACTGGATTCCTAACTGGATAGAAGGTCCTTCAGCCAATCAGCGAGTGCCACGTCGATGCCCATCCTGTACCCACAATCTTGTACCCACGCGTCCCATCATCAGCGTCCCATCATCAGCGTCCCGTAATCCTCGTCCCATCATCACACGAATGATGGCGGCACCACTGAGTGAAGGTCGCACCGGTACCTTACTGGTACACCGCAGCTGGTCGAGGCGCCTTCTTGACAACATCATGTGCTGCGTCGCACCCGAGTCGACCAACCACACTTCACTCGACTTGGCGACCCCGTCACCAACCGAGAAGAGGTAGTCGCCAGAATCTTCTTCGTCCTGCGCGACGTTCGCACGCTGCGACCGCTGCCGGTCGTAGTTGTCTTGGACTCGCGAGGGACACTCGGCAATCCAATGTCCTTGTTTGCCGCAGTTGTGGCACGCACCGGCCTTCTTCACCGGTCGTCCCTTGCGCTTATTGTCTCTCGTCATGAACGCTTGACCGTGCGCGGTGCCGTCCGCACCGCCACCTTGCTCCTTGCGCTTCATGTCCTCGTGCAGCAGCCGAGACGTCACGAGTTCCCACGTCAGCGAGTCGACCCTCGACTCCAACGCCGTGATGAGGAACTGGTACGACTCGCTGAGACTGCCCAGAAGCGTGATCACCAAGTCGTCCTCGCTGACCGGAGCGCCCACCGCGTCGAGCTGCTCCGCCAGCGTCTTGAGCTTGTTGATGTGCTCCAGCACATCATCACCTTCGTCCATCATCGTCGTGAAGAAACGTCGACGAAGGAAGAGCTTGTTGGCCAAACTCTTCTTCTCGAAGTGTCCTTCCAGTCTTGACCATGCATCGTGGGCATCCTTGGCCGACCGGACCAGCGGCAACTGCGAATCCTCCATCGCGAGACAGATGATCGCCAGCGCCTTGCGAGACTTCCTCTTGAAGGCCGTCTGGTCCAACGTGGTCGCGCAGTGCTCCAGCTTGATCTCTCCACTTGTCACTTCCCACAGATCGCGCTCCTCGAGCACCATCTGCATCTTGAACTTCCACGTGTGGAAGTTGGTTCCGTCGAACTTGTTGATGCGGGCGGTCGTGGTCGGCGCGGCGTCCATGGCGAAGGCGTAGTCGGAGTCTTGGGCAGAGAATGCGGGGCTTGGGCTCATAACCAAAAGGAAGGTCGTTTGAGCACTAGATGTCAGAATGCAAAGTGATTGATTTAGGGCCTTAGTTCACAAGCTACTTGCTGCCTCGAAGCCTACTGGATATCCCTGCTGGATACACTCCACTGGATTCCTAACTGGATAGAAGGTCCTTCAGCCAATCAGCGAGTGCCACGTCGATGCCCATCCTGTACCCACAATCTTGTACCCACGCGTCCCATCATCAGCGTCCCATCATCAGCGTCCCGTAATCCTCGTCCCATCATCACACGAATGATGGCGGCACCACTGAGTGAAGGTCGCACCGGTACCTTACTGGTACACCGCAGCTGGTCGAGGCGCCTTCTTGACAACATCATGTGCTGCGTCGCACCCGAGTCGACCAACCACACTTCACTCGACTTGGCGACCCCGTCACCAACCGAGAAGAGGTAGTCGCCAGAATCTTCTTCGTCCTGCGCGACGTTCGCACGCTGCGACCGCTGCCGGTCGTAGTTGTCTTGGACTCGCGAGGGACACTCGGCAATCCAATGTCCTTGTTTGCCGCAGTTGTGGCACGCACCGGCCTTCTTCACCGGTCGTCCCTTGCGCTTATTGTCTCTCGTCATGAACGCTTGACCGTGCGCGGTGCCGTCCGCACCGCCACCTTGCTCCTTGCGCTTCATGTCTTCGTGCAGCAGCCGAGACGTCACGAGTTCCCACGTCAGCGAGTCGACCCTCGACTCCAACGCCGTGATGAGGAACTGGTACGACTCGCTGAGACTGCCCAGAAGCGTGATCACCAAGTCGTCCTCGCTGACCGGAGCGCCCACCGCGTCGAGCTGCTCCGCCAGCGTCTTGAGCTTGTTGATGTGCTCCAGCACATCATCACCTTCGTCCATCATCGTCGTGAAGAAACGTCGACGAAGAAAGAGCTTGTTGGCCAAACTCTTCTTCTCGAAGTGTCCTTCCAGTCTTGACCATGCATCGTGAGCATCCTTGGCCGAACGCACCAGCGGCAACTGCGAGTCCTCCATCGCGAGACAGACGATCGCCAACGCCTTGCGCGACTTCTTCTTGAAGGCCGTCTGGTCCAACGTGGTCGCGCAGTGCTCCAGCTTGATCTCTCCACTTGTCACTTCCCACAGATCGCGCTCCTCGAGCACCATCTGCATCTTGAACTTCCACGTGTGGAAGTTGGTTCCGTCGAACTTGTTGATGCGGGCGGTCGTGGTCGGCGCGGCGTCCATGGCGAAGGCGTAGTCGGAGTCTTGGGCAGGGAAGACGGGGCTTGGGCTCATAACCAAAAGGAAGGTCGTTTGAGCACTAGATGTCAGAATGCAAAGTGATTGATTTAGGGCCTTAGTTCACAAGCTGCTTGCTGCCTCGAAGCCTACTGGATATCCCTGCTGGATACACTTCACTGGATTCCTAACTGGATAGAAGGTCCTTCAGCCAATCAGCGAGTGCCACGTCGATGCCCATCCTGTACCCACAATCTTGTACCCACAATCTTGTACCCACGCGTCCCATCATCAGCGTCCCATCATCAGCGTCCCGTAATCCTCGTCCCATCATCACACGAATGATGGCGGCACCACTGAGTGAAGGTCGCACTGGTACCTTACTGGTACACCGCAGCTGGTCGAGGCGACTTCTTGACAACACAACGCGCCACATCTGCAACAACAAGGCCAAGTTCGCCACGCTGAATGAGCAAGACGAGGGCGAACTGTCGGTGGCTGACGGCAACAAAGCTGCCATCAAGGGTGTGGGGACCATCATCGAACGAGTGGTTCTGCCCAACGGCGACGAGCGCGACATCGAGATCAAGGACGCGCTGTACGTGCCGAACATGAACAAGAATCTGCTGTCGGTGCCGCAGATCAACAAGAGTGGCAAGTTTCAAGTGGTGTTCGACGGTGCGAGCATGCATGTTGCGCGCAAGAGCTCGAAGCAAGTGGTGGCGACGGCTGACCTCGTGGACGGACTCTACTGGCTGCGCACTCCACTGCGTTCTGCGAATGCGACGACGTCGGCGCGTAACGTGGATCTTCATGCGCGGATGGGTCATGCTCCGATCGACGTGCTGCGCAAGATGGTCAACAACGGCATGATCAAGGACGCCAAGGTACCCTTGAAGTCGAGTGGACCGAGTGTGTGTCGCGGGTGCCAGCAAGGGAAAATGGTCCAAAAGCCGTTCCCGACTAACCGCGACAAGCGCCGTTACGACACGTTCGAGCTGCTCCACTTCGACATCTGCGGTCCCATGGAGGAAGAATCGTTGGGTGGCAGCAAGTATCTGCTACTCATCACGGACGAAGCCAGCGGATGCATGAAGGGTTTCTGTCTACGCGCCAAGTCGGACAGCGAAGAGTGCCTCAAGAGCTACATCACCAAGGTGCAGACGCAGTTCGGCAAGCAGGTCAAGTTCGTGCGTCACGACGGAGCCCGCGAGTTTGCGACCAATTCGCTCAAGGCCTTTTACGAGGATCAAGGCATCGAGCAGCAGCCCACGGTTCGGTACGCGCACCAGACCAACGCCACGGCAGAACGCGCCAACCGAACCATCGTCACGATTGGTCGCAGCATGCTGCACCATGCCAAGTTGGACAAGTGTTTCTGGGGCGAAGCGGCGATGACTGCCATCTACGTCAAGAACCGGCTGCCGTCGCCCAAGATCGAAAACAAGACTCCGTTCGAGATCGTGTACAAGTCCAAGCCAAGCGTGAAGCACATGCGTGTGTTTGGGTGTCGGGCGTACGTGCTAACTCCGAGGGAGAAACGACTCAAGTGGGATCCCAAGGCTCGCGCTGGTCTGTTCATGGGCTACGAGGAAATGTCGAAGGCGTATCGAGTTTATGACATCGAGGCGGGGAAGGTGGTGATTTCTCGCGATGTCACCTTCGACGAATCGAGTTTTGGTGGTGTCTCGGCGGGAAGTTCAAGCGATGACGACGAAGATGCTAGCCTGGACTTCGACTCTCTCGAGATCAACGATGCTGACAGTGCGGGCCCGATGGAGTTCAAACAGGCGGGGAAACGCAAGGCCCGCTCAAGTGATGCCGGTGATATGTCAGCGAGCTCACGTTCTGTTCGCCATGGAGCTGGCTTGGAAGAGGCAAGTGCTCCTGACAACTCGTTTGGGCGTCGGGCGAAACGACGATCAAGTGTGCGAATGGAGCCTGATCTGGCTGAAGAAGAGGAGAAGGATGCTCATGACGATGAAGATGACGACTCGACTCCTCCCGCATTTTGGCGAGCAAGCGCCAACGCAGTGGAAGCCGGTGATCTGTCTGAGCCGACGACATTCCAAGATGCGGTGAACGGACCCGACCAAGTGCATTGGCGCAAGGCCGTCCGCGCAGAGCTCAAGTCGATGCGACTTCGTGGGGTGTTTCGAGCTGCCAAGTTGCCGAACGGACAACGCGCCATCGGGACCAAGTGGGTGTTCAAGATCAAGCGCAAAGCGGACGGATCCATCGAGAAGTACAAGGCGCGTCTCGTGGCCAAGGGATTCAAGCAGAAGTACGGCATCGACTACACCGAGACGTTCTCGCCCGTGGTCAAGTACGTGACGTTGCGCATGGTGATCGCGTTGGCCAAGTACTTCGACTGGCCGCTGGACCAACTGGACGTGGTGACGGCATTCCTGTACGGCGTGATGAAAGAAGTGGTGTACTGCGCAGTGCCAGAAGGGGTCGAGCTGGACGGTGACTTCGACTGCCTGGAGCTGGTGAAGGCGATCTACGGTCTCAAGCAAGCTTCGCGCGTGTGGAACGAGACCTTCGACGAGTACGTGTGCTCCATCGGCTTCCAAGTCTCGGCCTACGACCCGTGTCTCTACATGAAGATTGTGGACGGTCACTGCGTGCTGTTGCTGGTGTACGTGGACGATGTGTTGGTGACCGGGAGTTCGGCCGATCTGATCGCGCGCACCAAGAGCGACCTCAAGACGCGGTTTGAGATGACCGACAGTGGCAAGTGCGCGTTTGTGCTGGGCATCGAGTTGGTGGACAACGCTGACGGCAGCGTGACGATGTGCCAGCGACGCTACGTGGACGACATTCTCAAGCGTTTCGGCATGGAGGAGTGCAAGGCTGTGGTGAGTCCGGCGGATTTGAGCTCTCGACTGGTTCCAAGCGACGCGCCGACCAAGGTGAACGCCCCGTTCCGCGAAGCTGTGGGTGCGCTCATGCACTTGATGACCGCGACCCGACCGGACATTGCTTTCGCCGTGGGCTATGTGTCGCGCTTCATGGAGAACCCCCAAGTCGAGCACTGGACTGCGGTGAAGCGCATCCTGCGCTACCTACAAGGGACCAAGTCACATGGGATCTGCTTCCAGCCGGGTGACAAGATCGACTTCCGCGGGTACTCCGACGCAGACTGGGCTGGTGACCACTCCGATCGCAAGTCGACTTCGGGATACGCGTTCATGCTGATGGGCGCGCCGGTGAGCTGGGGAAGCAAGAAGCAGTCAAGTGTGTCGCTGTCTACGAGCGAGGCGGAGTACATTGCACTCAGCCTGGCCATTCAAGAAGGCAAGTGGGTGCATCACCTGTTGTGCGAGATCATGGCGGCAGCAAGCGAAGCGGGACCCGAGCTCAAGATTCTCGAGGACAACCAGTCGTGCATCAAGATGACCAAGAACCCTGTGAACCATGGCCGCGCCAAGCACATCGACATCAAGTACCATCACATCCGAGATGAGGTCAAGCGTGGTGAAGTGAAGCTCGAGTACTGCGAGACTTCGACAATGCTGGCGGACATCATGACCAAGACGCTCCCGGGACCACGTCACAAGGACCTCACGGCGGCTCTCGGAATCCACGCGTGTTCGCATTGAGGGGGCGTATTGAGGGTAACCGGTTATGCCTGTACCAGGTTACGGTGAACCTGTCCAATCCGATCACACGATGTTTACGGTACGTTGATTACGCTACCGATGATTAGACGAGTAGGATGATTGGACGAGTGCAGAGTGATGGTGATTGGATGCACCAAATGATTGGATGCAGTGCTGCGTGTCTATGAGGATAGCTAGGTAGTGCAGACAAAGTAAGCTCCGATAAATCAATCACTTTCGAATCTCCCTTCTTCCCCTCAAGTGGTCAAGTGTCCTCGCTCCGGTCAAGCTCCGAGTGGTGACTCTCCCCCTCCCTTCTCTTCGTCCAAGATCCGTGACCTTTATCAAGATCCCATGTGACTTGGTCCCTTGTAGGTAGCGCAGGATGCGCTTCACCGCAGTCCAGTGCTCGACTTGGGGGTTCTCCATGAAGCGCGACACATAGCCCACGGCGAAAGCAATGTCCGGTCGGGTCGCGGTCATCAAGTGCATGAGCGCACCCACAGCTTCGCGGAACGGGGCGTTCACCTTGGTCGGCGCGTCGCTTGGAACCAGTCGAGAGCTCAAATCCGCCGGACTCACCACAGCCTTGCACTCCTCCATGCCGAAACGCTTGAGAATGTCGTCCACGTAGCGTCGCTGGCACATCGTCACGCTGCCGTCAGCGTTGTCCACCAACTCGATGCCCAGCACAAATGCGCACTTGCCGCTGTCAGTCATCTCGAACCGCGTCTTGAGGTCGCTCTTGGTGCGCGCGATCAGATCGGCCGAACTCCCGGTCACCAACACATCGTCCACGTACACCAGCAACAGCACGCAGTGACCGTCCACAATCTTCATGTAGAGACACGGGTCGTAGGCCGAGACTTGGAAGCCGATGGAGCACACGTACTCGTCGAAGGTCTCGTTCCACACGCGCGAAGCTTGCTTGAGACCGTAGATCGCCTTCACCAGCTCCAGGCAGTCGAAGTCACCGTCCAGCTCGACCCCTTCTGGCACTGCGCAGTACACCACTTCTTTCATCACGCCGTACAGGAATGCCGTCACCACGTCCAGTTGGTCCAGCGGCCAGTCGAAGTACTTGGCCAACGCGATCACCATGCGCAACGTCACGTACTTGACCACGGGCGAGAACGTCTCGGTGTAGTCGATGCCGTACTTCTGCTTGAATCCCTTGGCCACGAGACGCGCCTTGTACTTCTCGATGGATCCGTCCGCTTTGCGCTTGATCTTGAACACCCACTTGGTCCCGATGGCGCGTTGTCCGTTCGGCAACTTGGCAGCTCGAAACACCCCACGAAGTCGCATCGACTTGAGCTCTGCGCGGACGGCCTTGCGCCAATGCACTTGGTCGGGTCCGTTCACCGCATCTTGGAATGTCGTCGGCTCAGACAGATCACCGGCTTCCACTGCGTTGGCGCTTGCTCGCCAAAATGCGGGAGGAGTCGAGTCGTCATCTTCATCGTCATGAGCATCCTTCTCCTCTTCTTCAGCCAGATCAGGCTCCATTCGCACACTTGATCGTCGTTTCGCCCGACGCCCAAACGAGTTGTCAGGAGCACTTGCCTCTTCCAAGCCAGCTCCATGGCGAACAGAACGTGAGCTCGCTGACATATCACCGGCATCACTTGAGCGGGCCTTGCGTTTCCCCGCCTGTTTGAACTCCATCGGGCCCGCACTGTCAGCATCGTTGATCTCGAGAGAGTCGAAGTCCAGGCTAGCATCTTCGTCGTCATCGCTTGAACTTCCCGCCGAGACACCACCAAAACTCGATTCGTCGAAGGTGACATCGCGAGAAATCACCACCTTCCCCGCCTCGATGTCATAAACTCGATACGCCTTCGACATTTCCTCGTAGCCCATGAACAGACCAGCGCGAGCCTTGGGATCCCACTTGAGTCGTTTCTCCCTTGGGGTCAGGACGTACGCCCGACACCCAAACACACGCATGTGCTTCACGCTTGGCTTGGACTTGTACACGATCTCGAACGGAGTCTTGTTTTCGATCTTGGGCGACGGCAGCCGGTTCTTGACGTAGATGGCAGTCATCGCCGCTTCGCCCCAGAAACACTTGTCCAACTTGGCATGGTGCAGCATGCTGCGACCAATCGTGACGATGGTTCGGTTGGCGCGTTCTGCCGTGGCGTTGGTCTGGTGCGCGTACCGAACCGTGGGCTGCTGCTCGATGCCTTGATCCTCGTAAAAGGCCTTGAGCGAATTGGTCGCAAACTCGCGGGCTCCGTCGTGACGCACGAACTTGACCTGCTTGCCGAACTGCGTCTGCACCTTGGTGATGTAGCTCTTGAGGCACTCTTCGCTGTCCGACTTGGCGCGTAGACAGAAACCCTTCATGCATCCGCTGGCTTCGTCCGTGATGAGTAGCAGATACTTGCTGCCACCCAACGATTCTTCCTCCATGGGACCGCAGATGTCGAAGTGGAGCAGCTCGAACGTGTCGTAACGGCGCTTGTCGCGGTTAGTCGGGAACGGCTTTTGGACCATTTTCCCTTGCTGGCACCCGCGACACACACTTGGCCCACTCGACTTCAAGGGTACCTTGGCGTCCTTGATCATGCCGTTGTTGACCATCTTGCGCAGCACGTCGATCGGAGCATGACCCATCCGCGCATGAAGATCCACGTTACGCGCCGACGTCGTCGCATTCGCAGAACGCAGTGGAGTGCGCAGCCAGTAGAGTCCGTCCACGAGGTCAGCCGTCGCCACCACTTGCTTCGAGCTCTTGCGCGCAACATGCATGCTCGCACCGTCGAACACCACTTGAAACTTGCCACTCTTGTTGATCTGCGGCACCGACAGCAGATTCTTGTTCATGTTCGGCACGTACAGCGCGTCCTTGATCTCGATGTCGCGCTCGTCGCCGTTGGGCAGAACCACTCGTTCGATGATGGTCCCCACACCCTTGATGGCAGCTTTGTTGCCGTCAGCCACCGACAGTTCGCCCTCGTCTTGCTCATTCAGCGTGGCGAACTTGGCCTTGTTGTTGCAGATGTGGTGCGTTGCGCCGCTGTCGACCGCCCACATCCCGGACATACCCTTGCCCGTCGAAAGTCCGCACTCCAGGGATACCGCAAACGCGACTCGGTCGTAGTCGTAGTCGTCGTTCCGCCACTGGACATTGTTGGCCCCGCGTCCACGGCCATTGCCGCCGCGTCTACCACCTCGGTTCTCGTCCTTCTGCTTGGTCCAGCACTTGTCGATGACGTGCCCCAATTTTCCGCAGTAACTGCACTGGCGAGACTCTCTCTCGGCACTGAACGCCTTCGCCGCGTCTTCAGTCTTCACCGAGTCGGTCTTCTTCTCGCCTTGCCGCTTGATATGCTCGTTCGTGAGCACCTTCACGACGTCTTGCGTCTTCAGCTCCGCAGTACTCATCTCCAAGTTCAGCACGACGTTCTCGTAGCTCTTGGGGAGACTGCGCAACAAGCAGATCGCCACGTCCTCGTCCTCCATCTTGGCGCCGATGCTGCTGAGCTTGGCGCTGATGTTGAGGACCTCGTTGCAATGATGCAACACGTTGCCGCCTTCCGCCATCTCCATGCTGAAGAGCTGTCGCTTCAGGTAGATGCGACCAGCCTTCTGCGATCCTCCGTACAGCGTCTTCAGGCGCAACCACGCCACCCACGCTTCCTCGCAGTTGTCAACCACGTGATGGTAGTCCGCGTCCATGTGGAGCAGCATCAGGCCGAACGCGATGTTGCTCGCCTTGACGTAGTCATCCTTGGCCCTTGGGTCCGCGAAGGTCGGAGTCGTTTCACGGTTCACGACATGCCACACAGACTTGGTCAGGAACACGCCACGCATGTAGCGGTTCCACGTCGCGTAGTTGTCGCCGTTGAACTTGTCGATGGAGACCTTGGTGGAGACGTCTTGGGCAGAGGACATGGTGCTTGGGCTCATAACCTGATAAAGGTCACGGATCTTGGACGAAGAGAAGGGAGGGGGAGAGTCACCACTCGGAGCTTGACCGGAGCGAGGACACTTGACCACTTGAGGGGAAGAAGGGAGATTCGAAAGTGATTGATTTATCGGAGCTTACTTTGTCTGCACTACCTAGCTATCCTCATAGACACGCAGCACTGCATCCAATCATTTGGTGCATCCAATCACCATCACTCTGCACTCGTCCAATCATCCTACTCGTCTAATCATCGGTAGCGTAATCAACGTACCGTAAACATCGTGTGATCGGATTGGACAGGTTCACCGTAACCTGGTACAGGCATAACCGGTTACCCTCAATAAACTGCACTGGCGAGACTCTCTCTCGGCACTGAACGCCTTCGCCGCGTCTTCAGTCTTCACCGAGTCGGTCTTCTTCTCGCCTTGCCGCTTGATATGCTCGTTCGTGAGCACCTTCACGACGTCTTGCGTCTTCAGCTCCGCAGTGCTCATCTCCAAGTTCAGCACGACGTTCTCGTAGCTCTTGGGGAGACTGCGCAACAAGCAGATCGCCACATCCTCGTCCTCCATCTTGGCGCCGATGCTGCTGAGCTTGGCGCTGATGTTGAGGACCTCGTTGCAATGATGCAACACGTTGCCGCCTTCCGCCATCTCCATGCTGAAGAGCTGTCGCTTCAGGTAGATGCGACCAGCCTTCTGCGATCCTCCGTACAGCGTCTTCAGGCGCAACCACGCCACCCACGCTTCCTCGCAGTTGTCAACCACGTGATGGTAGTCCGCGTCCATGTGGAGCAGCATCAGGCCGAACGCGATGTTGCTCGCCTTGACGTAGTCATCCTTGGCCCTTGGGTCCGCGAAGGTCGGAGTCGTTTCACGGTTCACGACATGCCACACAGACTTGGTCAGGAACACGCCACGCATGTAGCGGTTCCACGTCGCGTAGTTGTCGCCGTTGAACTTGTCGATGGAGACCTTGGTGGAGACGTCTTGGGCAGAGGACATGGTGCTTGGGCTCATAACCTGATAAAGGTCACGGATCTTGGACGAAGAGAAGGGAGGGGGAGAGTCACCACTCGGAGCTTGACCGGAGCGAGGACACTTGACCACTTGAGGGGAAGAAGGGAGATTCGAAAGTGATTGATTTATCGGAGCTTACTTTGTCTGCACTACCTAGCTATCCTCATAGACACGCAGCACTGCATCCAATCATTTGGTGCATCCAATCACCATCACTCTGCACTCGTCCAATCATCCTACTCGTCTAATCATCGGTAGCGTAATCAACGTACCGTAAACATCGTGTGATCGGATTGGACAGGTTCACCGTAACCTGGTACAGGCATAACCGGTTACCCTCAATAAACTGCACTGGCGAGACTCTCTCTCGGCACTGAACGCCTTCGCCGCGTCTTCAGTCTTCACCGAGTCGGTCTTCTTCTCGCCTTGCCGCTTGATATGCTCGTTCGTGAGCACCTTCACGACGTCTTGCGTCTTCAGCTCCGCAGTGCTCATCTCCAAGTTCAGCACGACGTTCTCGTAGCTCTTGGGGAGACTGCGCAACAAGCAGATCGCCACATCCTCGTCCTCCATCTTGGCGCCGATGCTGCTGAGCTTGGCGCTGATGTTGAGGACCTCGTTGCAATGATGCAACACGTTGCCGCCTTCCGCCATCTCCATGCTGAAGAGCTGTCGCTTCAGGTAGATGCGACCAGCCTTCTGCGATCCTCCGTACAGCGTCTTCAGGCGCAACCACGCCACCCACGCTTCCTCGCAGTTGTCAACCACGTGATGGTAGTCCGCGTCCATGTGGAGCAGCATCAGGCCGAACGCGATGTTGCTCGCCTTGACGTAGTCATCCTTGGCCCTTGGGTCCGCGAAGGTCGGAGTCGTTTCACGGTTCACGACATGCCACACAGACTTGGTCAGGAACACGCCACGCATGTAGCGGTTCCACGTCGCGTAGTTGTCGCCGTTGAACTTGTCGATGGAGACCTTGGTGGAGACGTCTTGGGCAGAGGACATGGTGCTTGGGCTCATAACCTGATAAAGGTCACGGATCTTGGACGAAGAGAAGGGAGGGGGAGAGTCACCACTCGGAGCTTGACCGGAGCGAGGACACTTGACCACTTGAGGGGAAGAAGGGAGATTCGAAAGTGATTGATTTATCGGAGCTTACTTTGTCTGCACTACCTAGCTATCCTCATAGACACGCAGCACTGCATCCAATCATTTGGTGCATCCAATCACCATCACTCTGCACTCGTCCAATCATCCTACTCGTCTAATCATCGGTAGCGTAATCAACGTACCGTAAACATCGTGTGATCGGATTGGACAGGTTCACCGTAACCTGGTACAGGCATAACCGGTTACCCTCAATAGAAGGCACTCAGCAAGCGGTTCGAGATGACGGACCTCGGTGAGCTCGAGTACTTCCTCGGCATGGAGATCAAGAGCGACGTGGACTCCGGCAAGGTGACGGTGCGGCAGACCAAGTTCCTCAAGAGTATCCTGAGCAAGTTCGGCATGCAAGACAGCAAGCCTGTGAAGACACCTCAAGACCCGGGACTCAAGTTGACCAAGAGCATGTGCGAAGGTGGCTGCAAGCATGAAGACACGATGAAGAACGTGCCGTATCGGAGTGCCGTCGGCGGACTGATGTACCTGATGGTGGCGACGCGTCCGGACCTCGCAGCTGCAGTGGGCTCCCTCAGTCAGTTCTGTGCTGACCCGTGTCCGACGCATTGGCAAGCTCTCAAGCGTGTGTTTCGGTACCTCCAAGCGACGCCTACGCACGGACTCGAGTTCTCAAGAGACGGTGGTGACGGCGCGTTATGCGGGTATTCGGATGCGGACTGGGCCGGCGACATCGAGTCGAGAAGGAGTACAAGCGGCTACGCGTTCATGATGAACGGCGGGTGCATCAGCTGGAGGAGCAAGAAGCAGAGGACGGTGGCGCTGTCATCGACGGAGGCAGAGTACATGGCTCTATCGGAAGCGACGCAGGAGGCAGTGTGGCTCAAGGTGTTCATGTGCGAGCTCGGCGAGATGGCAAGCGATGAAGCGATCAAGATCTACGAAGACAACCAAGGCTCCATCGCGTTGGCCAAGAACCCCGAGTTCCACAAGCGCACCAAGCACATCGACATTCGCTACCACTTCGTGCGCGAGAAGGTGGAAGACGGTCAAGTGGTGTTGGAGTACTGCTCGACGAAGGACATGCTGGCGGACTTGATGACCAAGCCCATCACTGCTGTGCAGTTTGAAGTTCTTCGGAGCAAGCTCGGAGTCCAAGGCCCCGGCGTCGAGTCGAGTGGGGGTGTTGTCAAGAAGGCGCCTCGACCAGCTGCGGTGTACCAGTAAGGTACCAGTGCGACCTTCACTCAGTGGTGCCGCCATCATTCGTGTGATGATGGGACGAGGATTACGGGACGCTGATGATGGGACGCTGATGATGGGACGCGTGGGTACAAGATTGTGGGTACAGGATGGGCATCGACGTGGCACTCGCTGATTGGCTGAAGGACCTTCTATCCAGTTAGGAATCCAGTGAAGTGTATCCAGCAGGGATATCCAGTAGGCTTAGAGGCAGCAAGCAGCTTGTGAACTAAGGCCCTAAATCAATCACTTTGCATTCTGACATCTAGTGCTCAAACGACCTTCCTTTTCGTTGCGCCGCTGTCGACCGCCCACATCCCGGACATACCCTTGCCCGTCGAAAGTCCGCACTCCAGGGATACCGCAAACGCGACTCGGTCGTAGTCGTATTCGTAGTCGTCGTTCCGCCACTGGACATTGTTGGCCCCGCGTCCACGGCCATTGCCGCCGCGTCGACCACCTCGGTTCTCGTCCTTCTGCTTGGTCCAGCACTTGTCGATGACGTGCCCCAATTTTCCGCAGTAACTGCACTGGCGAGACTCTCTCTCGGCACTGAACGCCTTCGCCGCGTCTTCAGTCTTCACCGAGTCGGTCTTCTTCTCGCCTTGCCGCTTGATATGCTCGTTCGTGAGCACCTTCACGACGTCTTGCGTCTTCAGCTCCGCAGTGCTCATCTCCAAGTTCAGCACGACGTTCTCGTAGCTCTTGGGGAGACTGCGCAACAAGCAGATCGCCACATCCTCGTCCTCCATCTTGGCGCCGACGCTGCTGAGCTTGGCGCTGATGTTGAGGACCTCGTTGCAATGATGCAACACGTTGCCGCCTTCCGCCATCTCCATGCTGAAGAGCTGTCGCTTCAGGTAGATGCGACCAGCCTTCTGCGATCCTCCGTACAGCGTCTTCAGGCGCGACCACGCCACCCACGCTTCCTCGCAGTTGTCAACCACGTGATGGTAGTCCGCGTCCATGTGGAGCAGCATCAGGCCGAACGCGATGTTGCTCGCCTTGACGTAGTCATCCTTGGCCCTTGGGTCCGCGAAGGTCGGAGTCGTTTCACGGTTCACGACATGCCACACAGACTTGGTCAGGAACACGCCACGCATGTAGCGGTTCCACGTCGCGTAGTTGTCGCCGTTGAACTTGTCGATGGAGACCTTGGTGGAGACGTCTTGGGCAGAGGACATGGTCCTTGGGCTCATAACCTGATAAAGGTCACGGATCTTGGACGAAGAGAAGGGAGGGGGAGAGTCACCACTCGGAGCTTGACCGGAGCGAGGACACTTGACCACTTGAGGGGAAGAAGGGAGATTCGAAAGTGATTGATTTATCGGAGCTTACTTTGTCTGCACTACCTAGCTATCCTCATAGACACGCAGCACTGCATCCAATCATTTGGTGCATCCAATCACCATCACTCTGCACTCGTCCAATCATCCTACTCGTCTAATCATCGGTAGCGTAATCAACGTACCGTAAACATCGTGTGATCGGATTGGACAGGTTCACCGTAACCTGGTACAGGCATAACCGGTTACCCTCAATACGCCCCCTCAATGCGAACACGCGTGGATTCCGAGAGCCGCCGTGAGGTCCTTGTGGCGTGGTCCCGGGAGCGTCTTGGTCATGATGTCCGCCAGCATTGTCGCAGTCTCGCAGTACTCGAGCTTCACTTCACCACGCTTGACCTCATCACGGATGTGATGGTACTTGATGTCGATGTGCTTGGCGCGGCCATGGTTCACAGGGTTCTTGGTCATCTTGATGCACGACTGGTTGTCCTCGAGAATCTTGAGCTCGGGTCCCGCTTCGCTTGCTGCCGCCATGATCTCGCACAACAGGTGATGCACCCACTTGCCTTCTTGAATGGCCAGGCTGAGTGCAATGTACTCCGCCTCGCTCGTAGACAGCGACACACTTGACTGCTTCTTGCTTCCCCAGCTCACCGGCGCGCCCATCAGCATGAACGCGTATCCCGAAGTCGACTTGCGATCGGAGTGGTCACCAGCCCAGTCTGCGTCGGAGTACCCGCGGAAGTCGATCTTGTCACCCGGCTGGAAGCAGATCCCATGTGACTTGGTCCCTTGTAGGTAGCGCAGGATGCGCTTCACCGCAGTCCAGTGCTCGACTTGGGGGTTCTCCATGAAGCGCGACACATAGCCCACGGCGAAAGCAATGTCCGGTCGGGTCGCGGTCATCAAGTGCATGAGCGCACCCACAGCTTCGCGGAACGGGGCGTTCACCTTGGTCGGCGCGTCGCTTGGAACCAGTCGAGAGCTCAAATCCGCCGGACTCACCACAGCCTTGCACTCCTCCATGCCGAAACGCTTGAGAATGTCGTCCACGTAGCGTCGCTGGCACATCGTCACGCTGCCGTCAGCGTTGTCCACCAACTCGATGCCCAGCACAAACGCGCACTTGCCACTGTCGGTCATCTCAAACCGCGTCTTGAGGTCGCTCTTGGTGCGCGCGATCAGATCGGCCGAACTCCCGGTCACCAACACATCGTCCACGTACACCAGCAACAGCACGCAGTGACCGTCCACAATCTTCATGTAGAGACACGGGTCGTAGGCCGAGACTTGGAAGCCGATGGAGCACACGTACTCGTCGAAGGTCTCGTTCCACACGCGCGAAGCTTGCTTGAGACCGTAGATCGCCTTCACCAGCTCCAGGCAGTCGAAGTCACCATCCAGCTCGACCCCTTCTGGCACTGCGCAGTACACCACTTCTTTCATCACGCCGTACAGGAATGCCGTCACCACGTCCAGTTGGTCCAGCGGCCAGTCGAAGTACTTGGCCAACGCGATCACCATGCGCAACGTCACGTACTTGACCACGGGCGAGAACGTCTCGGTGTAGTCGATGCCGTACTTCTGCTTGAATCCCTTGGCCACGAGACGCGCCTTGTACTTCTCGATGGATCCGTCTGCTTTGCGCTTGATCTTGAACACCCACTTGGTCCCGATGGCGCGTTGTCCGTTCGGCAACTTGGCAGCTCGAAACACCCCACGAAGTCGCATCGACTTGAGCTCTGCGCGGACGGCCTTGCGCCAATGCACTTGGTCGGGTCCGTTCACCGCATCTTGGAATGTCGTCGGCTCAGACAGATCACCGGCTTCCACTGCGTTGGCGCTTGCTCGCCAAAATGCGGGAGGAGTCGAGTCGTCATCTTCGTCGTCATGAGCATCCTTCTCCTCTTCTTCAGCCAGATCAGGCTCCATTCGCACACTTGATCGTCGTTTCGCCCGACGCTCAAACGAGTTGTCAGAAAAGGAAGGTCGTTTGAGCACTAGATGTCAGAATGCAAAGTGATTGATTTAGGGCCTTAGTTCACAAGCTACTTGCTGCCTCGAAGCCTACTGGATATCCCTGCTGGATACACTTCACTGGATTCCTAACTGGATAGAAGGTCCTTCAGCCAATCAGCGAGTGCCACGTCGATGCCCATCCTGTACCCACAATCTTGTACCCACGCGTCCCATCATCAGCGTCCCATCATCAGCGTCCCGTAATCCTCGTCCCATCATCACACGAATGATGGCGGCACCACTGAGTGAAGGTCGCACTGGTACCTTACTGGTACACCGCAGCTGGTCGAGGCGCCTTCTTGACAACACCCCCACTCGACTCGACGCCGGGGCCTTGGACTCCGAGCTTGCTCCGAAGAACTTCAAACTGCACAGCAGTGATGGGCTTGGTCATCAAGTCCGCCAGCATGTCCTTCGTCGAGCAGTACTCCAACACCACTTGACCGTCTTCCACCTTCTCGCGCACGAAGTGGTAGCGAATGTCGATGTGCTTGGTGCGCTTGTGGAACTCGGGGTTCTTGGCCAACGCGATGGAGCCTTGGTTGTCTTCGTAGATCTTGATCGCTTCATCGCTTGCCATCTCGCCGAGCTCGCACATGAACACCTTGAGCCACACTGCCTCCTGCGTCGCTTCCGATAGAGCCATGTACTCTGCCTCCGTCGATGACAGCGCCACCGTCCGCTGTTTCTTGCTCCTCCAGCTGATGCACCCGCCGTTCATCATGAACGCGTAGCCGCTTGTACTCCTTCTTGACTCGATGTCGCCGGCCCAGTCCGCATCCGAATACCCGCATAACGCGCCGTCACCACCGTCTCTTGAGAACTCGAGTCCGTGCGTAGGCGTCGCTTGGAGGTACCGAAACACACGCTTGAGAGCTTGCCAATGCGTCGGACACGGGTCAGCACAGAACTGACTGAGGGAACCCACTGCAGCAGCCAGGTCCGGACGCGTCGCCACCATCAGGTACATCAGTCCGCCGACGGCACTCCGATACGGCACGTTCTTCATCGTGTCTTCATGCTTGCAGCCACCTTCGCACATGCTCTTGGTCAACTTGAGTCCCGGGTCTTGAGGTGTCTTCACAGGCTTGCTGTCTTGCATGCCGAACTTGGTCAGGATACTCTTGAGGAACTTGGTCTGCCGCACCGTCACCTTGCCGGAGTCCACGTCGCTCTTGATCTCCATGCCGAGGAAGTACTCGAGCTCGCCGAGGTCTGTCATCTCGAACCGCTTGCTGAGTGCCTTCTTGGTCGATTCCAGCAGCTTGTCGTTGCTGCTTGCGAGGATGAGATCATCGACGTACAGCACCACGAAGATCATGTCTTGGTCGTTCCTCTTGATGTAGACGCAGTGATCCGACTCGCACTTCTTGAACCCCATCTTCAGCATGAACTCGTCGATGGTTTGGTTCCACATGCGCGGCGACTGCTTGAGTCCGTAGAGTGACCGCTTGAGCTTGCACACGTAGTCGGGGTGGCCTTCGTCTTCGTATCCGTCTGGCTGCGCCATGTAGATATCTTCATCCAGGACGCCGTTCAGGAATGCGGTCTTAAAAGGAAGGTCGTTTGAGCACTAGATGTCAGAATGCAAAGTGATTGATTTAGGGCCTTAGTTCACAAGCTACTTGCTGCCTCGAAGCCTACTGGATATCCCTGCTGGATACACTCCACCGGATTCCTAACTGGATAGAAGGTCCTTCAGCCAATCAGCGAGTGCCACGTCGATGCCCATCCTGTACCCACAATCTTGTACCCACAATCTTGTACCCACGCGTCCCATCATCAGCGTCCCATCATCAGCGTCCCGTAATCCTCGTCCCATCATCACACGAATGATGGCGGCACCACTGAGTGAAGGTCGCACTGGTACCTTACTGGTACACCGCAGCTGGTCGAGGCGACTTCTTGACAACACCCCCACTCGACTCGGCAGCCTTGGGTCCTTCGATACCAAGCTTGCTCCGGAGCACGCCAAACTGCGTCGCAGGGATTGGCTTCGTCATGAGATCAGCCAGCATGTCCTTCGTCGAGCAGTACTCCAACACCACTTGACCGTCTTCCACCTTCTCGCGCACGAAGTGGTAGCGAATGTCGATGTGCTTGGTGCGCTTGTGGAACTCCGGGTTCTTGGCCAACGCGATGGAGCCTTGGTTGTCCTCGTAGATCTTGACCGCTTCATTGATTGCCATCTCGCCGAGCTCGCACATGAACACCTTGAGCCACACCGCTTCTTGTGTTGCCTCCGACAGCGCCATGTACTCTGCCTCCGTCGATGACAGCGCCACCGTCCGCTGTTTCTTGCTCCTCCAGCTGATGCACCCGCCGTTCATCATGAACGCGTAGCCGCTTGTGCTTCTTCTTGACTCGGTGTCTCCGGCCCAGTCCGCATCCGAATAGCCTTCAAGCCCGCCGTCGCAGTTCGCTTGAAACTCGATGCCATGCGTCTTCGTGCCTTGGATGTACCTGAAGACCCTCTTGAGCGCTTGCCAGTGCGTCGGGCATGGGTCCGCAGCAAACTGGCTCAGGACCCCCACTGCCGCTGCGAGGTCTGGACGTGTGCCTACCATGAGATACATGAGGCATCCCACAGCGTTGCGGTACGGCACGTTCGCCATGGTCTCATCGTGCTTGCAACCTCCTTCGCACATGGCCTTGGTCAGCTTGAGACCTGGGTCTTGCGGCGTCTTGACCGGGTTGCTCTTCTCCATCTTGAACTTCTCGAGAATGTCCTTCGCAAACTTGGTCTGCCGCACTGACACCTTCCCAGCCGTCGTATCTTGCTCGATCTCCATCCCAAGGAAGTACTTGAGCTGGCCCATGTCCGTCATCTCGAATCGGTCACTGAGGGCCTGCTTGGTGTCCTTGATCATCTTGTGGCTGTTGCTGGCGAGGATCAGGTCGTCCACATAGAGCGCCACGAAGATCATGTCTTGGCCGTCTCGCTTCAAATAGATGCAGTGGTCGGACTCGCACTTCTTGAACCCCTGCTTGAGCATGAACTCGTCGATGGTCTTGTTCCACATACGTGGCGACTGCTTCAGTCCATATAGCGACCGCTTGAGCCTGCACACGAAGTCCGGGTGAACATCGTCGACGAACCCGTCCGGCTGAGCCATGTAGATATCTTCGTCCAGCTCGCCGTTGAGGAACGCCGTCTTGACATCCATCTGGTGTACCGTGAGATTGTACTTGGCAGCCAGACTGAGCAAGATCCTGATGGACGTGAACTTGGCCACCGGCGCGAAGGTCTCGTCGTAGTCGATGCCGTACTTCTGCGAAAACCCCTTGGCCACCAGTCGCGCCTTGAACCGCTCGATCTCTCCAGCCTGGTTCTCCTTCACTCGAAACACCCATCTGCAGCCGATCGCCTTGCGTCCCTTCGGCAACGGCACCACTTCCCACGTCTCGTTCTTGCGAAGCGACGCCATCTCCGAGTCGCACGCTTCCTTCCACTTGGCTGCGTCGCTGGATTCCATCGCCGACTTGAACGTGGTCGGCATTTCTCCCACTGAATCCACGACGTACGCAGCCTCAAAGTCTTGACTCTCTTGGGCCGCCGCAGACATCTCATCCAGCGTCGAGCGTCCACTCTGCGGCGCATACCTCTTGGCCCTCGGCACCTCCACGGCTTCCTCCAGCGACTGCGTCCGCGGGTGTCGCTTGCTGCCGGGTTCGAAGTCTTGGTCCCGCGCAGCCTCCTCTTCATCTCCGTCCTCGTCCGATTCGGACGGAGTCTCTTCATCCGTGGCATCTTCATCATCTTCATCTGGAAGACCAATCACCACCTCCTTCGTAGCATATTTGCGTCTCCCACCGTCGAAGACGTCTTCCATGAACTGCGCATCGCGGCTCACCAACACGCGACCGCTCTCGATCTCTTCAAACCGATATGCTTTCTCATGCTCCGAGTACCCCAGAAACCTGCAACGCACCGACCGGGCGTCGAACTTGGACCGCTTCGCCTTCGGGACCAGCACGTACGCGTGGCACCCGAACACCTTGAGATTCGCCAGTAGTGGCTTCTTTCCCGTCCAAACTTGGTGCGGCGACTTGTCGTGGCTGATGGCGCGCGTCGGACACCGGTTCCGGAGGAACGTGGCTGTCACCACCGCTTCACCCCAGTAACTCTTCGACAACCCGGCATGCTCCAACATGCAGCGCGCACACTCCACCAACGTCCGGTTCATCCGTTCCGCCACTCCGTTCAGCTGTGGCGTGTACGGCGGCGTGAACTTCTGCACGATACCACGGTCCGCACAGAACTTGGCCATCTCACGCGAAGTGTACTCGCCACCGTTGTCGCTCCGGAGCGTTTTCACACGCTTGCCGGTCTGCGTTTCAGCCAACGCAACGAACTCCGCGAACTTGGCAGCCACCTCCGACTTGTTCCGCAGCAAGTACACCACACAAAAGTGCGACTTGTCGTCGATGAACGTGACGAAGTAGCGCTTGCCACCAAACGTAGACGTCTGCATGGGGCCGCACACATCGCTGTGAACCACTTCCAGCACTTGCTTCGCACGGTTTGGAGACGACTTCATGTAGCTCACTCGCGTTTGCTTGCCGAGTGAGCATCCGTCGCACAGCTCCCACTGCTTCACCGACGTCATGTCGATGCCGGTGCCGTAGCCCTTCTTGACGATGGCGTCTAGACCGCCATGGCCAATGTGACCAAGTCGAAGGTGCCAGAGGTACGACGTGGTGTCCCCTTTGCGATCCTTCGGACTCGACACATTGGCCTCGTCAGGCATGATCGGAGTCATGCAGAGCTTGAACAGTCCTTTGCCTTCGCGAGCGCCGAGCTTCCACTTGACACCCTTCGTCTCCGTGAAGCACCCGTCGCTCTCGAACGTCACAGGCCCGACGTCCTTGGTGAATCTGCCGACGGAGAACAGGTTGCGCGACAACTTGGGGATGTGCCACACATTCGTGAGCACACCCTTCTTGACGCCGCGCGGGGTCTGCATCTTCATCACGATGTCGCCTCTCCCGATCGCTTGCACCACACCGTCGTCCGCGAGATGCACGTCCACCGGCGAGATCTTCTTGTAGTTCCGCATGAACTTCTTGGAACTGGTCATGTGCTGCGTCGCACCCGAGTCGACCAGCCACACCTCATTCGACTTGGTGGTGTTGCTCCCACCACCAACCGAGAAGAGGAAGTCGCCAGAGTCGTCCTCACTCTGCGCGACGTTCGCTCGCTGCGGCCTCTGCCGCTCCGCGTTCTCGCGGATTCGCACAGGACACTTGGCGATCCAATGTCCTTGCTCCCCACAGTAGTGGCAGGCGCTGGCCTTGTTGGCGGTCGCCTGCCGTCCCTTGCGCTTGCCGTTGTCGCTTGTCATGAACGCTTGGCCTTGACCGTGCGCGGCTCCGTCGACGCCGCCACCTTGCTCCTTGCGCTTCATGTCCTCATGCAGCAGCCGAGACGTCACGAGTTCCCACGACAGCGAGTCGGCTCTCGACTCCAACGCCGTGATGAGGAACTGGTACGACTCGCTGAGACTGCCCAGAAGCGTGATGACCAAGTCGTCCTCGCTGACCGGAGCGCCCACCGCGTCGAGCTGCTCCGCCAGCGTCTTGAGCTTGTTGATGTGCTCCAGCACATCATCACCTTCGTCCATCATGGTCGTGAAGAAACGTCGACGAAGAAAGAGCTTGTTGGCCAAACTCTTCTTCTCGAAGTGTCCTTCCAGTCTTGACCATGCATCGTGAGCATCCTTGGCCGAACGCACCAGCGGCAACTGCGAGTCCTCCATCGCGAGACAGACGATCGCCAACGCCTTGCGCGACTTCTTCTTGAAGAGCGCTTGATCCGCTGCGGCGTGGCAGTGCTCCAGCTTGATCTCCCCACTCGTCACCTCCCACAGTTCGCGCTCTTCCAGCACCATCTGCATCTTGAACTTCCACGTGTGGAAGTTGGTTCCGTCGAACTTGTTGATGCGGGCGGTGGCGGTCGGCGTGGCGTCCATGGCGAAGGCGTAGTCGGGGTCTTGGGCAGGGAAGACGGGGCTTGGGCTCATAACCAAAAGGAAGGTCGTTTGAGCACTAGATGTCAGAATGCAAAGTGATTGATTTAGGGCCTTAGTTCACAAGCTACTTGCTGCCTCGAAGCCTACTGGATATTCCTGCTGGATACACTCCACTGGATTCCTAACTGGATAGAAGGTCCTTCAGCCAATCAGCGAGTGCCACGTCGATGCCCATCCTGTACCCACAATCTTGTACCCACAATCTTGTACCCACGCGTCCCATCATCAGCGTCCCATCATCAGCGTCCCGTAATCCTCGTCCCATCATCACACGAATGATGGCGGCACCACTGAGTGAAGGTCGCACTGGTACCTTACTGGTACACCGCAGCTGGTCGAGGCGACTTCTTGACAACAGTCTTCACGTCCATCTGGTGCAGCTTGAGATCGTACTTGGCAGCCAAACTCAGCACGGCCCGGATCGACGTGAACTTGGCCACTGGCGCGAAGGTCTCGTCGTAGTCGACGCCGTACTTCTGCGAAAACCCCTTTGCCACCAGACGCGCCTTGAACCGCTCGACCTCTCCGGCTTGGTTTTCCTTCACGCGAAACACCCATCTGCAGCCGATCGCCTTGCGTCCCTTCGGCAGTGGCACCACGTCCCACGTGTCGTTCTTGCGCAGCGACTCATGCTCCGAGTCGCACGCTTCCTTCCACTTGGCTGCGTCGCTGGATTCCATCGCCGACTTGAACGTGGTCGGCATTTCTCCCACTGAATCCACGACGTAGGCCGCCTCGAAGCCTTCTTCTTCTCTTGCGACCGCCGACATCTCCTCGAGAGTCTGGTGCGTCGCGAACCGCTTGGGTCTTGGGATCTCCACCGCTTCCTCCAACGACTGCGTCCGCGGGTGTCGCTTGCTGCCAGGCTCAAAGTCTTCATCCCGCGCAGCCTCTTCTTCATTTTCGTCTTCGTCTTCGTCCGGACCGGACGATGCTTCTTGGTCCGAGGCATCTTCATCCCGAAGTTCCACGACCATGTCTTCTTGACCGCACTCGCGTCTCCCACCGTCGAAGACGTCTTCCATGAACTGTGCGTCGCGGCTCACCAGCACGCGACCACTCTTGATCTCTTCGAACCGATATGCTTTCTCGTGCTCCGAGTAGCCCAGAAACCTGCAACGCACCGACCGAGCGTCGAACTTCGACCGCTTCTCCTTCGGCACATGCACGAACGCGTGGCATCCGAACACCTTGAGGTTCGCCAAGAGCGGTTTCTTGCCGGTCCAGACTTGGTACGGCGACTTGTCGTGGCTGATGGCGCGTGTCGGACAGCGATTCCGGAGGAACGTGGCTGTCACCACCGCTTCACCCCAGTAACTCTTCGACAACCCGGCATGCTCCAACATGCAGCGCGCACACTCCACCAACGTCCGGTTCATCCGTTCCGCCACTCCGTTCAGCTGTGGCGTGTACGGCGGCGTGAACTTCTGCACTATACCACGGTCCGCACAGAACTTGGCCATCTCACGCGAAGTGTACTCTCCGCCGTTGTCGCTGCGGAGCGTCTTCACGCGCTTGCCGGTCTGGGTCTCGGCGAACGCGACGAAATCGGCGAACTTGGCAGCCACCTCCGACTTGAAAAGGAAGGTCGTTTGAGCACTAGATGTCAGAATGCAAAGTGATTGATTTAGGGCCTTAGTTCACAAGCTACTTGCTGCCTCGAAGCCTACTGGATATTCCTGCTGGATACACTCCACTGGATTCCTAACTGGATAGAAGGTCCTTCAGCCAATCAGCGAGTGCCACGTCGATGCCCATCCTGTACCCACAATCTTGTACCCACAATCTTGTACCCACGCGTCCCATCATCAGCGTCCCATCATCAGCGTCCCGTAATCCTCGTCCCATCATCACACGAATGATGGCGGCACCACTGAGTGAAGGTCGCACTGGTACCTTACTGGTACACCGCAGCTGGTCGAGGCGACTTCTTGACAACAGTCTTCACGTCCATCTGGTGCAGCTTGAGATCGTACTTGGCAGCCAAACTCAGCACGGCCCGGATCGACGTGAACTTGGCCACTGGCGCGAAGGTCTCGTCGTAGTCGACGCCGTACTTCTGCGAAAACCCCTTTGCCACCAGACGCGCCTTGAACCGCTCGACCTCTCCGGCTTGGTTTTCCTTCACGCGAAACACCCATCTGCAGCCGATCGCCTTGCGTCCCTTCGGCAGTGGCACCACGTCCCACGTGTCGTTCTTGCGCAGCGACTCATGCTCCGAGTCGCACGCTTCCTTCCACTTGGCTGCGTCGCTGGATTCCATCGCCGACTTGAACGTGGTCGGCATTTCTCCCACTGAATCCACGACGTAGGCCGCCTCGAAGCCTTCTTCTTCTCTTGCGACCGCCGACATCTCCTCGAGAGTCTGGTGCGTCGCGAACCGCTTGGGTCTTGGGATCTCCACCGCTTCCTCCAACGACTGCGTCCGCGGGTGTCGCTTGCTGCCAGGCTCAAAGTCTTCATCCCGCGCAGCCTCTTCTTCATTTTCGTCTTCGTCTTCGTCCGGACCGGACGATGCTTCTTGGTCCGAGGCATCTTCATCCCGAAGTTCCACGACCATGTCTTCTTGACCGCACTCGCGTCTCCCACCGTCGAAGACGTCTTCCATGAACTGTGCGTCGCGGCTCACCAGCACGCGACCACTCTTGATCTCTTCGAACCGATATGCTTTCTCGTGCTCCGAGTAGCCCAGAAACCTGCAACGCACCGACCGAGCGTCGAACTTCGACCGCTTCTCCTTCGGCACATGCACGAACGCGTGGCATCCGAACACCTTGAGGTTCGCCAAGAGCGGTTTCTTGCCGGTCCAGACTTGGTACGGCGACTTGTCGTGGCTGATGGCGCGTGTCGGACAGCGATTCCGGAGGAACGTGGCTGTCACCACCGCTTCACCCCAGTAACTCTTCGACAACCCGGCATGCTCCAACATGCAGCGCGCACACTCCACCAACGTCCGGTTCATCCGTTCCGCCACTCCGTTCAGCTGTGGCGTGTACGGCGGCGTGAACTTCTGCACTATACCACGGTCCGCACAGAACTTGGCCATCTCACGCGAAGTGTACTCTCCGCCGTTGTCGCTGCGGAGCGTCTTCACGCGCTTGCCGGTCTGGGTCTCGGCGAACGCGACGAAATCGGCGAACTTGGCAGCCACCTCCGACTTGAAAAGGAAGGTCGTTTGAGCACTAGATGTCAGAATGCAAAGTGATTGATTTAGGGCCTTAGTTCACAAGCTACTTGCTGCCTCGAAGCCTACTGGATATCCCTGCTGGATACACTCCACTGGATTCCTAACTGGATAGAAGGTCCTTCAGCCAATCAGCGAGTGCCACGTCGATGCCCATCCTGTACCCACAATCTTGTACCCACAATCTTGTACCCACGCGTCCCATCATCAGCGTCCCATCATCAGCGTCCCGTAATCCTCGTCCCATCATCACACGAATGATGGCGGCACCACTGAGTGAAGGTCGCACTGGTACCTTACTGGTACACCGCAGCTGGTCGAGGCGCCTTCTTGACAACACCCCCACTCGACTCGACGCCGGGGCCTTGGACTCCGAGCTTGCTCCGAAGAACTTCAAACTGCACAGCAGTGATGGGCTTGGTCATCAAGTCCGCCAGCATGTCCTTCGTCGAGCAGTACTCCAACACCACTTGACCGTCTTCCACCTTCTCGCGCACGAAGTGGTAGCGAATGTCGATGTGCTTGGTGCGCTTGTGGAACTCGGGGTTCTTGGCCAACGCGATGGAGCCTTGGTTGTCTTCGTAGATCTTGATCGCTTCATCGCTTGCCATCTCGCCGAGCTCGCACATGAACACCTTGAGCCACACTGCCTCCTGCGTCGCTTCCGATAGAGCCATGTACTCTGCCTCCGTCGATGACAGCGCCACCGTCCGCTGTTTCTTGCTCCTCCAGCTGATGCACCCGCCGTTCATCATGAACGCGTAGCCGCTTGTACTTCTTCTTGACTCGATGTCGCCGGCCCAGTCCGCATCCGAATACCCGCATAACGCGCCGTCACCACCGTCTCTTGAGAACTCGAGTCCGTGCGTAGGCGTCGCTTGGAGGTACCGAAACACACGCTTGAGAGCTTGCCAATGCGTCGGACACGGGTCAGCACAGAACTGACTGAGGGAGCCCACTGCAGCAGCCAGGTCCGGACGCGTCGCCACCATCAGGTACATCAGTCCGCCGACGGCACTCCGATACGGCACGTTCTTCATCGTGTCTTCATGCTTGCAGCCACCTTCGCACATGCTCTTGGTCAACTTGAGTCCCGGGTCTTGAGGTGTCTTCACAGGCTTGCTGTCTTGCATGCCGAACTTGCTCAGGATACTCTTGAGGAACTTGGTCTGCCGCACCGTCACCTTGCCGGAGTCCACGTCGCTCTTGATCTCCATGCCGAGGAAGTACTCGAGCTCGCCGAGGTCCGTCATCTCGAACCGTTTGCTGAGTGCCTTCTTGGTCGATTCCAGTAGCTTGTCGTTGCTGCTTGCGAGGATGAGATCATCGACGTACAGCACCACGAAGATCATGTCTTGGTCGTTCCTCTTGATGTAGACGCAGTGATCCGACTCGCACTTCTTGAACCCCATCTTCAGCATGAACTCGTCGATGGTTTGGTTCCACATGCGCGGCGACTGCTTGAGTCCGTAGAGTGACCGCTTGAGCTTGCACACGTAGTCGGGGTGGCCTTCGTCTTCGTATCCGTCTGGCTGCGCCATGTAGATATCTTCATCCAGGACGCCGTTCAGGAATGCGGTCTTCACGTCCATCTGGTGCAGCTTGAGATCGTACTTGGCAGCCAAACTCAGCACGGCCCGGATCGACGTGAACTTGGCCACTGGCGCGAAGGTCTCGTCGTAGTCGACGCCGTACTTCTGCGAAAACCCCTTTGCCACCAGACGCGCCTTGAACCGCTCGACCTCTCCGGCTTGGTTTTCCTTCACGCGAAACACCCATCTGCAGCCGATCGCCTTGCGTCCCTTCGGCAGTGGCACCACGTCCCACGTGTCGTTCTTGCGCAGCGACTCATGCTCCGAGTCGCACGCTTCCTTCCACTTGGCTGCGTCGCTGGATTCCATCGCCGACTTGAACGTGGTCGGCATTTCTCCCACTGAATCCACGACGTAGGCCGCCTCGAAGCCTTCTTCTTCTCTTGCGACCGCCGACATCTCCTCGAGAGTCTGGTGCGTCGCGAACCGCTTGGGTCTTGGGATCTCCACCGCTTCCTCCAACGACTGCGTCCGCGGGTGTCGCTTGCTGCCAGGCTCAAAGTCTTCATCCCGCGCAGCCTCTTCTTCATTTTCGTCTTCGTCTTCGTCCGGACCGGACGATGCTTCTTGGTCCGAGGCATCTTCATCCCGAAGTTCCACGACCATGTCTTCTTGACCGCACTCGCGTCTCCCACCGTCGAAGACGTCTTCCATGAACTGTGCGTCGCGGCTCACCAGCACGCGACCACTCTTGATCTCTTCGAACCGATATGCTTTCTCGTGCTCCGAGTAGCCCAGAAACCTGCAACGCACCGACCGAGCGTCGAACTTCGACCGCTTCTCCTTCGGCACATGCACGAACGCGTGGCATCCGAACACCTTGAGGTTCGCCAAGAGCGGTTTCTTGCCGGTCCAGACTTGGTACGGCGACTTGTCGTGGCTGATGGCGCGTGTCGGACAGCGATTCCGGAGGAACGTGGCTGTCACCACCGCTTCACCCCAGTAACTCTTCGACAACCCGGCATGCTCCAACATGCAGCGCGCACACTCCACCAACGTCCGGTTCATCCGTTCCGCCACTCCGTTCAGCTGTGGCGTGTACGGCGGCGTGAACTTCTGCACTATACCACGGTCCGCACAGAACTTGGCCATCTCACGCGAAGTGTACTCTCCGCCGTTGTCGCTGCGGAGCGTCTTCACGCGCTTGCCGGTCTGGGTCTCGGCGAACGCGACGAAATCGGCGAACTTGGCAGCCACCTCCGACTTGTTCCGCAGCAAGTACACCACACAAAAGTGCGAGTACTCGTCGATGAACGTGACGAAGTACTTCTTGCCACTGAATGTGGGTGTCTGCATGGGTCCACAGACATCACTGTGGATGACTTCCAACAGCTTCTTGGCACGGTTTGGTGACTTGGCCATGTAGCTCACTCGCGTTTGTTTGCCGAGTGCACACCCATCACACAACTCCCACTGCTTCACCGACGTCATGTCGATGCCGGTGCCGTAGCCCTTCTTGACGATGGCGTCTAGACCGCCATGGCCGATGTGACCGAGTCGAAGGTGCCAGAGGTACGACGTGGTGTCCCCTTTGCGATCCTTCGGACTCGACACATTGGCCTCGTCAGGCATGATCGGAGCCATGCAGAGCTTGAACAGACCCTTGCCCACACGCGCACCGAGCTGCCACTTGATGCTCTTCGTCTCCGCGAAGCACCCGTTGCTCTCGAACGTCACGGGACCAACGTCCTTGGTGAAGCGCCCGACCGAGAATAGGTTGCGCGACAACTTGGGAATGTGCCACACACCGGTGAGCACACCCTTCTTCATTCCGCGTGGGGTCTTCATGGACATGACAATGTCGCCCGTCCCCACCGCTTGAACCACACCGTCGTCCGCGAGGTGCACGTCCACCGGAGCCATCTTCTTGTAGTTCTTCATGTACTCTTTCGAGTACGTCATGTGCTGCGTCGCACCCGAGTCGACCAACCACACTTCACTCGACTTGGCGACCCCGTCACCAACCGAGAAGAGGTAGTCGCCAGAATCTTCTTCGTCCTTGATAAAGGTCACGGATCTTGGACGAAGAGAAGGGAGGGGGAGAGTCACCACTCGGAGCTTGACCGGAGCGAGGACACTTGACCACTTGAGGGGAAGAAGGGAGATTCGAAAGTGATTGATTTATCGGAGCTTACTTTGTCTGCACTACCTAGCTATCCTCATAGACACGCAGCACTGCATCCAATCATTTGGTGCATCCAATCACCATCACTCTGCACTCGTCCAATCATCCTACTCGTCTAATCATCGGTAGCGTAATCAACGTACCGTAAACATCGTGTGATCGGATTGGACAGGTTCACCGTAACCTGGTACAGGCATAACCGGTTACCCTCAATACGCCCCCTCAATGCGAACACGCGTGGATTCCGAGAGCCGCCGTGAGGTCCTTGTGGCGTGGTCCCGGGAGCGTCTTGGTCATGATGTCCGCCAGCATTGTCGCAGTCTCGCAGTACTCGAGCTTCACTTCACCACGCTTGACCTCATCACGGATGTGATGGTACTTGATGTCGATGTGCTTGGCGCGGCCATGGTTCACAGGGTTCTTGGTCATCTTGATGCACGACTGGTTGTCCTCGAGAATCTTGAGCTCGGGTCCCGCTTCGCTTGCTGCCGCCATGATCTCGCACAACAGGTGATGCACCCACTTGCCTTCTTGAATGGCCAGGCTGAGTGCAATGTACTCCGCCTCGCTCGTAGACAGCGACACACTTGACTGTTTCTTGCTTCCCCAGCTCACCGGCGCGCCCATCAGCATGAACGCGTATCCCGAAGTCGACTTGCGATCGGAGTGGTCACCAGCCCAGTCTGCGTCGGAGTACCCGCGGAAGTCGATCTTGTCACCCGGCTGGAAGCAGATCCCATGTGACTTGGTTCCCTGCAGATAGCGCAGGATGCGCTTCACCGCAGTCCAGTGCTCGACTTGGGGGTTCTCCATGAAGCGCGACACATAGCCCACGGCGAAAGCAATGTCCGGTCGGGTCGCGGTCATCAAGTGCATGAGAGCACCCACAGCTTCGCGGAACGGGGCGTTCACCTTGGTCGGCGCGTCGCTTGGAACCAGTCGAGAGCTCAAATCCGCCGGACTCACCACAGCCTTGCACTCCTCCATGCCGAAACGCTTGAGAATGTCGTCCACGTAGCGTCGCTGGCACATCGTCACGCTGCCGTCAGCGTTGTCCACCAACTCGATGCCCAGCACAAACGCGCACTTGCCACTGTCGGTCATCTCAAACCGCGTCTTGAGGTCGCTCTTGGTGCGCGCGATCAGATCGGCCGAACTCCCGGTCACCAACACATCGTCCACGTACACCAGCAACAGCACGCAGTGACCGTCCACAATCTTCATGTAGAGACACGGGTCGTAGGCCGAGACTTGGAAGCCGATGGAGCACACGTACTCGTCGAAGGTCTCGTTCCACACGCGCGAAGCTTGCTTGAGACCGTAGATCGCCTTCACCAGCTCCAGGCAGTCGAAGTCACCATCCAGCTCGACCCCTTCTGGCACTGCGCAGTACACCACTTCTTTCATCACGCCGTACAGGAATGCCGTCACCACGTCCAGTTGGTCCAGCGGCCAGTCGAAGTACTTGGCCAACGCGATCACCATGCGCAACGTCACGTACTTGACCACGGGCGAGAACGTCTCGGTGTAGTCGATGCCGTACTTCTGCTTGAATCCCTTGGCCACGAGACGCGCCTTGTACTTCTCGATGGATCCGTCTGCTTTGCGCTTGATCTTGAACACCCACTTGGTCCCGATGGCGCGTTGTCCGTTCGGCAACTTGGCAGCTCGAAACACCCCACGAAGTCGCATCGACTTGAGCTCTGCGCGGACGGCCTTGCGCCAATGCACCTGGTCGGGTCCGTTCACCGCATCTTGGAATGTCGTCGGCTCAGACAAATCGCCGGCTTCCACTGCGTTGGCGCTTGCTCGCCAAAATGCGGGAGGAGTCGAGTCGTCATCTTCGTCGTCATGAGCATCCTTCTCCTCTTCTTCAGCCAGATCAGGCTCCATTCGCACACTTGATCGTCGTTTCGCCCGACGCTCAAACGAGTTGTCAGAAAAGGAAGGTCGTTTGAGCACTAGATGTCAGAATGCAAAGTGATTGATTTAGGGCCTTAGTTCACAAGCTACTTGCTGCCTCGAAGCCTACTGGATATCCCTGCTGGATACACTCCACTGGATTCCTAACTGGATAGAAGGTCCTTCAGCCAATCAGCGAGTGCCACGTCGATGCCCATCCTGTACCCACAATCTTGTACCCACAATCTTGTACCCACGCGTCCCATCATCAGCGTCCCATCATCAGCGTCCCGTAATCCTCGTCCCATCATCACACGAATGATGGCGGCACCACTGAGTGAAGGTCGCACTGGTACCTTACTGGTACACCGCAGCTGGTCGAGGCGCCTTCTTGACAACACCCCCACTCGACTCGACGCCGGGGCCTTGGACTCCGAGCTTGCTCCGAAGAACTTCAAACTGCACAGCAGTGATGGGCTTGGTCATCAAGTCCGCCAGCATGTCCTTCGTCGAGCAGTACTCCAACACCACTTGACCGTCTTCCACCTTCTCGCGCACGAAGTGGTAGCGAATGTCGATGTGCTTGGTGCGCTTGTGGAACTCGGGGTTCTTGGCCAACGCGATGGAGCCTTGGTTGTCTTCGTAGATCTTGATCGCTTCATCGCTTGCCATCTCGCCGAGCTCGCACATGAACACCTTGAGCCACACTGCCTCCTGCGTCGCTTCCGATAGAGCCATGTACTCTGCCTCCGTCGATGACAGCGCCACCGTCCGCTGTTTCTTGCTCCTCCAGCTGATGCACCCGCCGTTCATCATGAACGCGTAGCCGCTTGTACTCCTTCTTGACTCGATGTCGCCGGCCCAGTCCGCATCCGAATACCCGCATAACGCGCCGTCACCACCGTCTCTTGAGAACTCGAGTCCGTGCGTAGGCGTCGCTTGGAGGTACCGAAACACACGCTTGAGAGCTTGCCAATGCGTCGGACACGGGTCAGCACAGAACTGACTGAGGGAGCCCACTGCAGCTGCGAGGTCCGGACGCGTCGCCACCATCAGGTACATCAGTCCGCCGACGGCACTCCGATACGGCACGTTCTTCATCGTGTCTTCATGCTTGCAGCCACCTTCGCACATGCTCTTGGTCAACTTGAGTCCCGGGTCTTGAGGTGTCTTCACAGGCTTGCTGTCTTGCATGCCGAACTTGCTCAGGATACTCTTGAGGAACTTGGTCTGCCGCACCGTCACCTTGCCGGAGTCCACGTCGCTCTTGATCTCCATGCCGAGGAAGTACTCGAGCTCGCCGAGGTCTGTCATCTCGAACCGCTTGCTGAGTGCCTTCTTGGTCGATTCCAGCAGCTTGTCGTTGCTGCTTGCGAGGATGAGATCATCGACGTACAGCACCACGAAGATCATGTCTTGGTCGTTCCTCTTGATGTAGACGCAGTGATCCGACTCGCACTTCTTGAACCCCATCTTCAGCATGAACTCGTCGATGGTTTGGTTCCACATGCGCGGCGACTGCTTGAGTCCGTAGAGTGACCGCTTGAGCTTGCACACGTAGTCGGGGTGGCCTTCGTCTTCGTATCCGTCTGGCTGCGCCATGTAGATATCTTCATCCAGGACGCCGTTCAGGAATGCGGTCTTCACGTCCATCTGGTGCAGCTTGAGATCGTACTTGGCAGCCAAACTCAGCACGGCCCGGATCGACGTGAACTTGGCCACTGGCGCGAAGGTCTCGTCGTAGTCGACGCCGTACTTCTGCGAAAACCCCTTTGCCACCAGACGCGCCTTGAACCGCTCGACCTCTCCGGCTTGGTTTTCCTTCACGCGAAACACCCATCTGCAGCCGATCGCCTTGCGTCCCTTCGGCAGTGGCACCACGTCCCACGTGTCGTTCTTGCGAAGCGACGCCATCTCCGAGTCGCACGCTTCCTTCCACTTGGCTGCGTCGCTGGATTCCATCGCCGACTTGAACGTGGTCGGCATTTCTCCCACTGAATCCACGACGTAGGCCGCCTCGAAGCCTTCTTCTTCTCTTGCGACCGCCGACATCTCCTCGAGAGTCTGGTGCGTCGCGAACCGCTTGGGTCTTGGGATCTCCACCGCTTCCTCCAACGACTGCGTCCGCGGGTGTCGCTTGCTGCCAGGCTCAAAGTCTTCATCCCGCGCAGCCTCTTCTTCATTTTCGTCTTCGTCTTCGTCCGGACCGGACGATGCTTCTTGGTCCGAGGCATCTTCATCCCGAAGTTCCACGACCATGTCTTCTTGACCGCACTCGCGTCTCCCACCGTCGAAGACGTCTTCCATGAACTGTGCGTCGCGGCTCACCAGCACGCGACCACTCTTGATCTCTTCGAACCGATATGCTTTCTCGTGCTCCGAGTAGCCCAGAAACCTGCAACGCACCGACCGAGCGTCGAACTTCGACCGCTTCTCCTTCGGCACATGCACGAACGCGTGGCATCCGAACACCTTGAGGTTCGCCAAGAGCGGTTTCTTGCCGGTCCAGACTTGGTACGGCGACTTGTCGTGGCTGATGGCGCGTGTCGGACAGCGATTCCGGAGGAACGTGGCTGTCACCACCGCTTCACCCCAGTAACTCTTCGACAACCCGGCATGCTCCAACATGCAGCGCGCACACTCCACCAACGTCCGGTTCATCCGTTCCGCCACTCCGTTCAGCTGTGGCGTGTACGGCGGCGTGAACTTCTGCACTATACCACGGTCCGCACAGAACTTGGCCATCTCACGCGAAGTGTACTCTCCGCCGTTGTCGCTGCGGAGCGTCTTCACGCGCTTGCCGGTCTGGGTCTCGGCGAACGCGACGAAATCGGCGAACTTGGCAGCCACCTCCGACTTGTTCCGCAGCAAGTACACCACACAAAAGTGCGAGTACTCGTCGATGAACGTGACGAAGTACTTCTTGCCACTGAATGTGGGTGTCTGCATGGGTCCACAGACATCACTGTGGATGACTTCCAACAGCTTCTTGGCACGGTTTGGTGACTTGGCCATGTAGCTCACTCGCGTTTGTTTGCCGAGTGCACACCCATCACACAACTCCCACTGCTTCACCGACGTCATGTCGATGCCGGTGCCGTAGCCCTTCTTGACGATGGCGTCTAGACCGCCATGGCCGATGTGACCGAGTCGAAGGTGCCAGAGGTACGACGTGGTGTCCCCTTTGCGATCCTTCGGACTCGACACATTGGCCTCGTCAGGCATGATCGGAGCCATGCAGAGCTTGAACAGACCCTTGCCCACACGCGCACCGAGCTGCCACTTGATGCTCTTCGTCTCCGCGAAGCACCCGTTGCTCTCGAACGTCACGGGACCAACGTCCTTGGTGAAGCGCCCGACCGAGAATAGGTTGCGCGACAACTTGGGAATGTGCCACACACCGGTGAGCACACCCTTCTTCATTCCGCGTGGGGTCTTCATGGACATGACAATGTCGCCCGTCCCCACCGCTTGAACCACACCGTCGTCCGCGAGGTGCACGTCCACCGGAGCCATCTTCTTGTAGTTCTTCATGTACTCTTTCGAGTACGTCATGTGCTGCGTCGCACCCGAGTCGACCAACCACACTTCACTCGACTTGGCGACCCCGTCACCAACCGAGAAGAGGTAGTCGCCAGAATCTTCTTCGTCCTGCGCGACGTTCGCACGCTGCGACCGCTGCCGGTCGTAGTTGTCTTGGACTCGCGAGGGACACTCGGCAATCCAATGTCCTTGTTTGCCGCAGTTGTGGCACGCACCGGCCTTCTTCACCGGTCGTCCCTTGCGCTTATTGTCTCTCGTCATGAACGCTTGACCGTGCGCGGTGCCGTCCGCACCGCCACCTTGCTCCTTGCGCTTCATGTCCTCGTGCAGCAGCCGAGACGTCACGAGTTCCCACGTCAGCGAGTCGACCCTCGACTCCAACGCCGTGATGAGGAACTGGTACGACTCGCTGAGACTGCCCAGAAGCGTGATCACCAAGTCGTCCTCGCTGACCGGAGCGCCCACCGCGTCGAGCTGCTCCGCCAGCGTCTTGAGCTTGTTGATGTGCTCCAGCACATCATCACCTTCGTCCATCATCGTCGTGAAGAAACGTCGACGAAGGAAGAGCTTGTTGGCCAAGCTCTTCTTCTCGAAGTGTCCTTCCAGTCTTGACCATGCATCGTAGGCATCCTTGGCCGACCGGACCAGCGGCAACTGCGAGTCCTCCATCGCGAGACAGACGATCGCCAGCGCCTTGCGAGACTTCCTCTTGAAGGCCGTCTGGTCCAACGTGGTCGCGCAGTGCTCCAGCTTGATCTCTCCACTTGTCACTTCCCACAGATCGCGCTCCTCGAGCACCATCTGCATCTTGAACTTCCACGTGTGGAAGTTGGTTCCGTCGAACTTGTTGATGCGGGCGGTCGTGGTCGGCGCGGCGTCCATGGCGAAGGCGTAGTCGGGGTCTTGGGCAGAGAATGCGGGGCTTGGGCTCATAACCAAAAGGAAGGTCGTTTGAGCACTAGATGTCAGAATGCAAAGTGATTGATTTAGGGCCTTAGTTCACAAGCTACTTGCTGCCTCGAAGCCTACTGGATATCCCTGCTGGATACACTCCACTGGATTCCTAACTGGATAGAAGGTCCTTCAGCCAATCAGCGAGTGCCACGTCGATGCCCATCCTGTACCCACAATCTTGTACCCACGCGTCCCATCATCAGCGTCCCGTAATCCTCGTCCCATCATCACACGAATGATGGCGGCACCACTGAGTGAAGGTCGCACTGGTACCTTACTGGTACACCGCAGCTGGTCGAGGCGCCTTCTTGACAACAACAACTACGCGACGTGGAACCGCTACATGCGTGGCGTGTTCCTGACCAAGTCGGTGTGGCATGTCGTGAACCGTGAAACGACTCCGACCTTCGCGGACCCAAGGGCCAAGGATGACTACGTCAAGTCGAGCAACATCGCGTTCGGCCTGATGCTGCTCCACATGGACGCGGACTACCACCACGTGGTGGACAACTGTGAAGAAGCGTGGGTGGCGTGGACGCGCCTGAAGACGCTGTACGGAGGATCGCAGAAGGCTGGTCGCATCTACCTGAAGCGACAGCTCTTCAGCATGGAGATGGCGGAAGGCGGCAACGTGTTGCATCATTGCAACGAGGTCCTCAACATCAGCGCCAAGCTCAGCAGCATCGGCGCCAAGATGGAGGACGAGGACGTGGCGATCTGCTTGTTGCGCAGTCTCCCCAAGAGCTACGAGAACGTCGTGCTGAACTTGGAGATGAGCACTGCGGAGCTGAAGACGCAAGACGTCGTGAAGGTGCTCACGAACGAGCATATCAAGCGGCAAGGCGAGAAGAAGACCGACTCGGTGAAGACTGAAGACGCGGCGAAGGCGTTCAGTGCCGAGAGAGAGTCTCGCCAGTGCAGTTACTGCGGAAAATTGGGGCACGTCATCGACAAGTGCTGGACCAAGCAGAAGGACGAGAACCGAGGTGGTCGACGCGGCGGCAATGGCCGTGGACGCGGGGCCAACAATGTCCAGTGGCGGAACGACGACTACGAATACGACTACGACCGAGTCGCGTTTGCGGTATCCCTGGAGTGCGGACTTTCGACGGGCAAGGGTATGTCCGGGATGTGGGCGGTCGACAGCGGCGCAACGCACCACATCTGCAACAACAAGGCCAAGTTCGCCACGCTGAATGAGCAAGACGAGGGCGAACTGTCGGTGGCTGACGGCAACAAAGCTGCCATCAAGGGTGTGGGGACCATCATCGAACGAGTGGTTCTGCCCAACGGCGACGAGCGCGACATCGAGATCAAGGACGCGCTGTACGTGCCGAACATGAACAAGAATCTGCTGTCGGTGCCGCAGATCAACAAGAGTGGCAAGTTTCAAGTGGTGTTCGACGGTGCGAGCATGCATGTTGCGCGCAAGAGCTCGAAGCAAGTGGTGGCGACGGCTGACCTCGTGGACGGACTCTACTGGCTGCGCACTCCACTGCGTTCTGCGAATGCGACGACGTCGGCGCGTAACGTGGCTCTTCATGCGCGGATGGGTCATGCTCCGATCGACGTGCTGCGCAAGATGGTCAACAACGGCATGATCAAGGACGCCAAGGTACCCTTGAAGTCGAGTGGACCAAGTGTGTGTCGCGGGTGCCAGCAAGGGAAAATGGTCCAAAAGCCGTTCCCGACTAACCGCGACAAGCGCCGTTACGACACGTTCGAGCTGCTCCACTTCGACATCTGCGGTCCCATGGAGGAAGAATCGTTGGGTGGCAGCAAGTATCTGCTACTCATCACGGACGAAGCCAGCGGATGCATGAAGGGTTTCTGTCTACGCGCCAAGTCGGAGAGCGAAGAGTGCCTCAAGAGCTACATCACCAAGGTGCAGACGCAGTTCGGCAAGCAGGTCAAGTTCGTGCGTCACGACGGAGCCCGCGAGTTTGCGACCAATTCGCTCAAGGCCTTTTACGAGGATCAAGGCATCGAGCAGCAGCCCACGGTTCGGTACGCGCACCAGACCAACGCCACGGCAGAACGCGCCAACCGAACCATCGTCACGATTGGTCGCAGCATGCTGCACCATGCCAAGTTGGACAAGTGTTTCTGGGGCGAAGCGGCGATGACTGCCATCTACGTCAAGAACCGGCTGCCGTCGCCCAAGATCGAAAACAAGACTCCGTTCGAGATCGTGTACAAGTCCAAGCCAAGCGTGAAGCACATGCGTGTGTTTGGGTGTCGGGCGTACGTGCTAACTCCGAGGGAGAAACGACTCAAGTGGGATCCCAAGGCTCGCGCTGGTCTGTTCATGGGCTACGAGGAAGTGTCGAAGGCGTATCGAGTTTATGACATCGAGGCGGGGAAGGTGGTGATTTCTCGCGATGTCACCTTCGACGAATCGAGATTTGGTGGTGTCTCGGCGGGAAGTTCAAGCGATGACGACGAAGATGCTAGCCTGGACTTCGACTCTCTCGAGATCAACGATGCTGACAGTGCGGGCCCGATGGAGTTCAAGCAGGCGGGGAAACGCAAGGCCCGCTCAAGTGATGCCGGTGATATGTCAGCGAGCTCACGTTCTGTTCGCCATGGAGCTGGCTTGGAAGAAGCAAGTGCTCCTGACAACTCGTTTGGGCGTCGGGCGAAACGACGATCAAGTGTGCGAATGGAGCCTGATCTGGCTGAAGAAGAGGAGAAGGATGCTCATGACGACGAAGATGACGACTCGACTCCTCCCGCATTTTGGCGAGCAAGCGCCAACGCAGTGGAAGCCGGTGATCTGTCTGAGCCGACGACATTCCAAGACGCAGTGAACGGACCCGACCAAGTGCATTGGCGCAAGGCCGTCCGCGCAGAGCTCAAGTCGATGCGACTTCGTGGGGTGTTTCGAGCTGCCAAGTTGCCGAACGGACAACGCGCCATCGGGACCAAGTGGGTGTTCAAGATCAAGCGCAAAGCAGACGGATCCATCGAGAAGTACAAGGCGCGTCTCGTGGCCAAGGGATTCAAGCAGAAGTACGGCATCGACTACACCGAGACGTTCTCGCCCGTGGTCAAGTACGTGACGTTGCGCATGGTGATCGCGTTGGCCAAGTACTTCGACTGGCCGCTGGACCAACTGGACGTGGTGACGGCATTCCTGTACGGCGTGATGAAAGAAGTGGTGTACTGCGCAGTGCCAGAAGGGGTCGAGCTGGACGGTGACTTCGACTGCCTGGAGCTGGTGAAGGCGATCTACGGTCTCAAGCAAGCTTCGCGCGTGTGGAACGAGACCTTCGACGAGTACGTGTGCTCCATCGGCTTCCAAGTCTCGGCCTACGACCCGTGTCTCTACATGAAGATTGTGGACGGTCACTGCGTGCTGTTGCTGGTGTACGTGGACGATGTGTTGGTGACCGGGAGTTCGGCCGATCTGATCGCGCGCACCAAGAGCGACCTCAAGACGCGGTTCGAGATGACTGACAGCGGCAAGTGCGCATTTGTGCTGGGCATCGAGTTGGTGGACAACGCTGACGGCAGCGTGACGATGTGCCAGCGACGCTACGTGGACGACATTCTCAAGCGTTTCGGCATGGAGGAGTGCAAGGCTGTGGTGAGTCCGGCGGATTTGAGCTCTCGACTGGTTCCAAGCGACGCGCCGACCAAGGTGAACGCCCCGTTCCGCGAAGCTGTGGGTGCGCTCATGCACTTGATGACCGCGACCCGACCGGACATTGCTTTCGCCGTGGGCTATGTGTCGCGCTTCATGGAGAACCCCCAAGTCGAGCACTGGACTGCGGTGAAGCGCATCCTGCGCTATCTGCAGGGAACCAAGTCACATGGGATCTGCTTCCAGCCGGGTGACAAGATCGACTTCCGCGGGTACTCCGACGCAGACTGGGCTGGTGACCACTCCGATCGCAAGTCGACTTCGGGATACGCGTTCATGCTGATGGGCGCGCCGGTGAGCTGGGGAAGCAAGAAGCAGTCAAGTGTGTCGCTGTCTACGAGCGAGGCGGAGTACATTGCACTCAGCCTGGCCATTCAAGAAGGCAAGTGGGTGCACCGCCTGTTGTGCGAGATTATGGCGGCAGCGAGCGAAGCGGGACCCGAGCTCAAGATTCTCGAGGACAACCAGTCGTGCATCAAGATGACCAAGAACCCTGTGAACCATGGCCGCGCCAAGCACATCGACATCAAGTACCATCACATCCGAGATGAGGTCAAGCGCGGTGAAGTGAAGCTCGAGTACTGCGAGACTTCGATGATGCTGGCGGACATCATGACCAAGACGCTCCCGGGACCACGCCACAAGGACCTCACGGCGGCTCTCGGAATCCACGCGTGTTCGCATTGAGGGGGCGTATTGAGGGTAACCGGTTATGCCTGTACCAGGTTACGGTGAACCTGTCCAATCCGATCACACGATGTTTACGGTACGTTGATTACGCTACCGATGATTAGACGAGTAGGATGATTGGACGAGTGCAGAGTGATGGTGATTGGATGCACCAAATGATTGGATGCAGTGCTGCGTGTCTATGAGGATAGCTAGGTAGTGCAGACAAAGTAAGCTCCGATAAATCAATCACTTTCGAATCTCCCTTCTTCCCCTCAAGTGGTCAAGTGTCCTCGCTCCGGTCAAGCTCCGAGTGGTGACTCTCCCCCTCCCTTCTCTTCGTCCAAGATCCGTGACCTTTATCAGGTTATGAGCCCAAGCACCATGTCCTCTGCCCAAGACGTCTCCACCAAGGTCTCCATCGACAAGTTCAACGGTGACAACTACGCGACGTGGAACCGCTACATGCGTGGCGTGTTCCTGACCAAGTCGGTGTGGCATGTCGTGAACCGTGAAACGACTCCGACCTTCGCGGACCCAAGGGCCAAGGATGACTACGTCAAGTCGAGCAACATCGCGTTCGGCCTGATGCTGCTCCACATGGACGCGGACTACCACCACGTGGTGGACAACTGTGAAGAAGCGTGGGTGGCGTGGACGCGCCTGAAGACGCTGTACGGTGGGTCGCAGAAGGCTGGTCGCATCTACCTGAAGCGACAGCTCTTCAGCATGGAGATGGCGGAAGGCGGCAACGTGTTGCATCATTGCAACGAGGTCCTCAACATCAGCGCCAAGCTCAGCAGCATCGGCGCCAAGATGGAGGACGAGGACGTGGCGATCTGCTTGTTGCGCAGTCTCCCCAAGAGCTACGAGAACGTCGTGCTGAACTTGGAGATGAGCACTGCGGAGCTGAAGACGCAAGACGTCGTGAAGGTGCTCACGAACGAGCATATCAAGCGGCAAGGCGAGAAGAAGACCGACTCGGTGAAGACTGAAGACGCGGCGAAGGCGTTCAGTGCCGAGAGAGAGTCTCGCCAGTGCAGTTACTGCGGAAAATTGGGGCACGTCATCGACAAGTGCTGGACCAAGCAGAAGGACGAGAACCGAGGTGGTCGACGCGGCGGCAATGGCCGTGGACGCGGGGCCAACAATGTCCAGTGGCGGAACGACGACTACGAATACGACTACGACCGAGTCGCGTTTGCGGTATCCCTGGAGTGCGGACTTTCGACGGGCAAGGGTATGTCCGGGATGTGGGCGGTCGACAGCGGCGCAACGCACCACATCTGCAACAACAAGGCCAAGTTCGCCACGCTGAATGAGCAAGACGAGGGCGAACTGTCGGTGGCTGACGGCAACAAAGCTGCCATCAAGGGTGTGGGGACCATCATCGAACGAGTGGTTCTGCCCAACGGCGACGAGCGCGACATCGAGATCAAGGACGCGCTGTACGTGCCGAACATGAACAAGAATCTGCTGTCGGTGCCGCAGATCAACAAGAGTGGCAAGTTTCAAGTGGTGTTCGACGGTGCGAGCATGCATGTTGCGCGCAAGAGCTCGAAGCAAGTGGTGGCGACGGCTGACCTCGTGGACGGACTCTACTGGCTGCGCACTCCACTGCGTTCTGCGAATGCGACGACGTCGGCGCGTAACGTGGATCTTCATGCGCGGATGGGTCATGCTCCGATCGACGTGCTGCGCAAGATGGTCAACAACGGCATGATCAAGGACGCCAAGGTACCCTTGAAGTCGAGTGGGCCAAGTGTGTGTCGCGGGTGCCAGCAAGGGAAAATGGTCCAAAAGCCGTTCCCGACTAACCGCGACAAGCGCCGTTACGACACGTTCGAGCTGCTCCACTTCGACATCTGCGGTCCCATGGAGGAAGAGTCGTTGGGTGGCAGCAAGTATCTGCTACTCATCACGGACGAAGCCAGCGGATGCATGAAGGGTTTCTGTCTACGCGCCAAGTCGGAGAGCGAAGAGTGCCTCAAGAGCTACATCACCAAGGTGCAGACGCAGTTCGGCAAGCAGGTCAAGTTCGTGCGTCACGACGGAGCCCGCGAGTTTGCGACCAATTCGCTCAAGGCCTTTTACGAGGATCAAGGCATCGAGCAGCAGCCCACGGTTCGGTACGCGCACCAGACCAACGCCACGGCAGAACGCGCCAACCGAACCATCGTCACGATTGGTCGCAGCATGCTGCACCATGCCAAGTTGGACAAGTGTTTCTGGGGCGAAGCGGCGATGACTGCCATCTACGTCAAGAACCGGCTGCCGTCGCCCAAGATCGAAAACAAGACTCCGTTCGAGATCGTGTACAAGTCCAAGCCAAGCGTGAAGCACATGCGTGTGTTTGGGTGTCGGGCGTACGTGCTAACTCCGAGGGAGAAACGACTCAAGTGGGATCCCAAGGCTCGCGCTGGTCTGTTCATGGGCTACGAGGAAGTGTCGAAGGCGTATCGAGTTTATGACATCGAGGCGGGGAAGGTGGTGATTTCTCGCGATGTCACCTTCGACGAATCGAGTTTTGGTGGTGTCTCGGCGGGAAGTTCAAGCGATGACGACGAAGATGCTAGCCTGGACTTCGACTCTCTCGAGATCAACGATGCCGACAGTGCGGGCCCGATGGAGTTCAAGCAGGCGGGGAAACGCAAGGCCCGCTCAAGTGATGCTGATGACACGTCTTCAGGCTCACGTTCTGTTCGCCATGGAGCTGGCTTGGAAGAAGCAAGTGCTCCTGACAACTCGTTTGGGCGTCGGGCGAAACGACGATCAAGTGTGCGAATGGAGCCTGATCTGGCTGAAGAAGAGGAGAAGGATGCTCATGACGACGAAGATGACGACTCGACTCCTCCCGCATTTTGGCGAGCAAGCGCCAACGCAGTGGAAGCCGGCGATTTGTCTGAGCCGACGACATTCCAAGATGCGGTGAACGGACCCGACCAAGTGCATTGGCGCAAGGCCGTCCGCGCAGAGCTCAAGTCGATGCGACTTCGTGGGGTGTTTCGAGCTGCCAAGTTGCCGAACGGACAACGCGCCATCGGGACCAAGTGGGTGTTCAAGATCAAGCGCAAAGCGGACGGATCCATCGAGAAGTACAAGGCGCGTCTCGTGGCCAAGGGGTTCAAGCAGAAGTACGGCATCGACTACACCGAGACGTTCTCGCCCGTGGTCAAGTACGTGACGTTGCGCATGGTGATCGCGTTGGCCAAGTACTTCGACTGGCCGCTGGACCAACTGGACGTGGTGACGGCATTCCTGTACGGCGTGATGAAAGAAGTGGTGTACTGCGCAGTGCCAGAAGGGGTCGAGCTGGACGGTGACTTCGACTGCCTGGAGCTGGTGAAGGCGATCTACGGTCTCAAGCAAGCTTCGCGCGTGTGGAACGAGACCTTCGACGAGTACATGTGCTCCATCGGCTTCCAAGTCTCGGCCTACGACCCGTGTCTCTACATGAAGATTGTGGACGGTCACTGCGTGCTGTTGCTGGTGTACGTGGACGATGTGTTGGTGACCGGGAGTTCGGCCGATCTGATCGCGCGCACCAAGAGCGACCTCAAGACGCGGTTTGAGATGACCGACAGTGGCAAGTGCGCGTTTGTGCTGGGCATCGAGTTGGTGGACAACGCTGACGGCAACGTAACGATGTGCCAGCGACGCTACGTGGACGACATTCTCAAGCGTTTCGGCATGGAGGAGTGCAAGGCTGTGGTGAGTCCGGCGGATTTGAGCTCTCGACTGGTTCCAAGCGACGCGCCGACCAAGGTGAACGCCCCGTTCCGCGAAGCTGTGGGTGCGCTCATGCACTTGATGACCGCGACCCGACCGGACATTGCTTTCGCCGTGGGCTATGTGTCGCGCTTCATGGAGAACCCCCAAGTCGAGCACTGGACTGCGGTGAAGCGCATCCTGCGCTATCTGCAGGGAACCAAGTCACATGGGATCTGCTTCCAGCCGGGTGACAAGATCGACTTCCGCGGGTACTCCGACGCAGACTGGGCTGGTGACCACTCCGATCGCAAGTCGACTTCGGGATACGCGTTCATGCTGATGGGCGCGCCGGTGAGCTGGGGAAGCAAGAAGCAGTCAAGTGTGTCGCTGTCTACGAGCGAGGCGGAGTACATTGCACTCAACCTGGCCATTCAAGAAGGCAAGTGGGTGCATCACCTGTTGTGCGAGATCATGGCGGCAGCAAGCGAAGCGGGACCCGAGCTCAAGATTCTCGAGGACAACCAGTCGTGCATCAAGATGACCAAGAACCCTGTGAACCATGGCCGCGCCAAGCACATCGACATCAAGTACCATCACATCCGTGATGAGGTCAAGCGTGGTGAAGTGAAGCTCGAGTACTGCGAGACTGCGACAATGCTGGCGGACATCATGACCAAGACGCTCCCGGGACCACGCCACAAGGACCTCACGGCGGCTCTCGGAATCCACGCGTGTTCGCATTGAGGGGGCGTATTGAGGGTAACCGGTTATGCCTGTACCAGGTTACGGTGAACCTGTCCAATCCGATCACACGATGTTTACGGTACGTTGATTACGCTACCGATGATTAGACGAGTAGGATGATTGGACGAGTGCAGAGTGATGGTGATTGGATGCACCAAATGATTGGATGCAGTGCTGCGTGTCTATGAGGATAGCTAGGTAGTGCAGACAAAGTAAGCTCCGATAAATCAATCACTTTCGAATCTCCCTTCTTCCCCTCAAGTGGTCAAGTGTCCTCGCTCCGGTCAAGCTCCGAGTGGTGACTCTCCCCCTCCCTTCTCTTCGTCCAAGATCCGTGACCTTTATCAAGGACGAAGAAGATTCTGGCGACTACCTCTTCTCGGTTGGTGACGGGGTCGCCAAGTCGAGTGAAGTGTGGTTGGTCGACTCGGGTGCGACGCAGCACATGACGTACTCGAAAGAGTACATGAAGAACTACAAGAAGATGGCTCCGGTGGACGTGCACCTCGCGGACGACGGTGTGGTTCAAGCGGTGGGGACGGGCGACATTGTCATGTCCATGAAGACCCCACGCGGAATGAAGAAGGGTGTGCTCACCGGTGTGTGGCACATTCCCAAGTTGTCGCGCAACCTATTCTCGGTCGGGCGCTTCACCAAGGACGTTGGTCCCGTGACGTTCGAGAGCAACGGGTGCTTCGCGGAGACGAAGAGCATCAAGTGGCAGCTCGGTGCGCGTGTGGGCAAGGGTCTGTTCAAGCTCTGCATGACTCCGATCATGCCTGACGAGGCCAATGTGTCGAGTCCGAAGGATCGCAAAGGGGACACCACGTCGTACCTCTGGCACCTTCGACTCGGTCACATCGGCCATGGCGGTCTAGACGCCATCGTCAAGAAGGGCTACGGCACCGGCATCGACATGACGTCGGTGAAGCAGTGGGAGTTGTGTGATGGGTGTGCACTCGGCAAACAAACGCGAGTGAGCTACATGGCCAAGTCACCAAACCGTGCCAAGAAGCTGTTGGAAGTCATCCACAGTGATGTCTGTGGACCCATGCAGACACCCACATTCAGTGGCAAGAAGTACTTCGTCACGTTCATCGACGAGTACTCGCACTTTTGTGTGGTGTACTTGCTGCGGAACAAGTCGGAGGTGGCTGCCAAGTTCGCCGATTTCGTCGCGTTCGCCGAGACCCAGACCGGCAAGCGCGTGAAGACGCTCCGCAGCGACAACGGCGGAGAGTACACTTCGCGTGAGATGGCCAAGTTCTGTGCGGACCGTGGTATAGTGCAGAAGTTCACGCCGCCGTACACGCCACAGCTGAACGGAGTGGCGGAACGGATGAACCGGACGTTGGTGGAGTGTGCGCGCTGCATGTTGGAGCATGCCGGGTTGTCGAAGAGTTACTGGGGTGAAGCGGTGGTGACAGCCACGTTCCTCCGGAATCGCTGTCCGACACGCGCCATCAGCCACGACAAGTCGCCGTACCAAGTCTGGACCGGCAAGAAACCGCTCTTGGCGAACCTCAAGGTGTTCGGATGCCACGCGTTCGTGCATGTGCCGAAGGAGAAGCGGTCGAAGTTCGACGCTCGGTCGGTGCGTTGCAGGTTTCTGGGCTACTCGGAGCACGAGAAAGCATATCGGTTCGAAGAGATCAAGAGTGGTCGCGTGCTGGTGAGCCGCGACGAACAGTTCATGGAAGACGTCTTCGACGGTGGGAGACGCGAGTGCGGTCAAGAAGACATGGTCGTGGAACTTCGGGATGAAGATGCCTCGGACCAAGAAGCATCGTCCGGTCCGGACGAAGACGAAGACGAAAATGAAGAAGAGGCTGCGCGGGATGAAGACTTTGAGCCTGGCAGCAAGCGACACCCGCGGACGCAGTCGTTGGAGGAAGCGGTGGAGATCCCAAGACCCAAGCGGTTCGCGACGCACCAGACTCTCGAGGAGATGTCGGCGGTCGCAAGAGAAGAAGAAGGCTTCGAGGCGGCCTACGTCGTGGATTCAGTGGGAGAAATGCCGACCACGTTCAAGTCGGCGATGGAATCCAGCGACGCAGCCAAGTGGAAGGAAGCGTGCGACTCGGAGCATGAGTCGCTGCGCAAGAACGAGACGTGGGACGTGGTGCCACTGCCGAAGGGACGCAAGGCGATCGGCTGCAGATGGGTGTTTCGCGTGAAGGAAAACCAAGCCGGAGAGGTCGAGCGGTTCAAGGCGCGACTGGTGGCAAAGGGGTTTTCGCAGAAGTACGGCGTCGACTACGACGAGACCTTCGCGCCAGTGGCCAAGTTCACGTCGATCCGGGCCGTGCTGAGTTTGGCTGCCAAGTACGATCTCAAGCTGCACCAGATGGACGTGAAGACCGCATTCCTGAACGGCGTCCTGGATGAAGATATCTACATGGCGCAGCCAGACGGATACGAAGACGAAGGCCACCCCGACTACGTGTGCAAGCTCAAGCGGTCACTCTACGGACTCAAGCAGTCGCCGCGCATGTGGAACCAAACCATCGACGAGTTCATGCTGAAGATGGGGTTCAAGAAGTGCGAGTCGGATCACTGCGTCTACATCAAGAGGAACGACCAAGACATGATCTTCGTGGTGCTGTACGTCGATGATCTCATCCTCGCAAGCAGCAACGACAAGCTGCTGGAATCGACCAAGAAGGCACTCAGCAAGCGGTTCGAGATGACAGACCTCGGCGAGCTCGAGTACTTCCTCGGCATGGAGATCAAGAGCGACGTGGACTCCGGCAAGGTGACGGTGCGGCAGACCAAGTTCCTCAAGAGTATCCTGAGCAAGTTCGGCATGCAAGACAGCAAGCCTGTGAAGACACCTCAAGACCCGGGACTCAAGTTGACCAAGAGCATGTGCGAAGGTGGCTGCAAGCATGAAGACACGATGAAGAACGTGCCGTATCGGAGTGCCGTCGGCGGACTGATGTACCTGATGGTGGCGACGCGTCCGGACCTCGCAGCTGCAGTGGGCTCCCTCAGTCAGTTCTGTGCTGACCCGTGTCCGACGCATTGGCAAGCTCTCAAGCGTGTGTTTCGGTACCTCCAAGCGACGCCTACGCACGGACTCGAGTTCTCAAGAGACGGTGGTGACGGCGCGTTATGCGGGTATTCGGATGCGGACTGGGCCGGCGACATCGAGTCAAGAAGAAGTACAAGCGGCTACGCGTTCATGATGAACGGCGGGTGCATCAGCTGGAGGAGCAAGAAACAGCGGACGGTGGCGCTGTCATCTACAGAGGCAGAGTACATGGCTCTATCGGAAGCGACGCAGGAGGCAGTGTGGCTCAAGGTGTTCATGTGCGAGCTCGGCGAGATGGCAAGCGATGAAGCGATCAAGATCTACGAGGACAACCAAGGCTCCATCGCGTTGGCCAAGAACCCGGAGTTCCACAAGCGCACCAAGCACATCGACATTCGCTACCACTTCGTGCGCGAGAAGGTGGAAGACGGTCAAGTGGTGTTGGAGTACTGCTCAACGAAGGACATGCTGGCGGACTTGATGACCAAGCCCATCACTGCTGTGCAGTTTGAAGTTCTTCGGAGCAAGCTCGGAGTCCAAGGCCCCGGCGTCGAGTCGAGTGGGGGTGTTGTCAAGAAGGCGCCTCGACCAGCTGCGGTGTACCAGTAAGGTACCAGTGCGACCTTCACTCAGTGGTGCCGCCATCATTCGTGTGATGATGGGACGAGGATTACGGGACGCTGATGATGGGACGCGTGGGTACAAGATTGTGGGTACAGGATGGGCATCGACGTGGCACTCGCTGATTGGCTGAAGGACCTTCTATCCAGTTAGGAATCCAGTGGAGTGTATCCAGCAGGGATATCCAGTAGGCTTCGAGGCAGCAAGTAGCTTGTGAACTAAGGCCCTAAATCAATCACTTTGCATTCTGACATCTAGTGCTCAAACGACCTTCCTTTTAAGCCAAGCGTGAAGCACATGGGTGTGTTTGGGTGTCGGGCGTACGTGCTAACCCCGAGGGAGAAACGACTCAAGTGGGATCCCAAGGCTCGCGCTGGTCTGTTCATGGGCTACGAGGAAGTGTCGAAGGCGTATCGAGTTTATGACATCGAGGCGGGGAAGGTGGTGATTTCTCGCGATGTCACCTTCGACGAATCGAGTTTTGGTGGTGTCTCGGCGGGAAGTTCAAGCGATGACGACGAAGATGCTAGCCTGGACTTCGACTCTCTCGAGATCAACGATGCTGACAGTGCGGGCCCGATGGAGTTCAAGCAGGCGGGGAAACGCAAGGCCCGCTCAAGTGATGCCGGTGATATGTCAGCGAGCTCACGTTCTGTTCGCCATGGAGCTGGCTTGGAAGAAGCAAGTGCTCCTGACAACTCGTTTGGGCGTCGGGCGAAACGACGATCAAGTGTGCGAATGGAGCCTGATCTGGCTGAAGAAGAGGAGAAGGATGCTCATGACGACGAAGATGACGACTCGACTCCTCCCGCATTTTGGCGAGCAAGCGCCAACGCAGTGGAAGCCGGTGATCTGTCTGAGCCGACGACATTCCAAGACGCAGTGAACGGACCCGACCAAGTGCATTGGCGCAAGGCCGTCCGCGCAGAGCTCAAGTCGATGCGACTTCGTGGGGTGTTTCGAGCTGCCAAGTTGCCGAACGGACAACGCGCCATCGGGACCAAGTGGGTGTTCAAGATCAAGCGCAAAGCGGACGGATCCATCGAGAAGTACAAGGCGCGTCTCGTGGCCAAGGGGTTCAAGCAGAAGTACGGCATCGACTACACCGAGACGTTCTCGCCCGTGGTCAAGTACGTGACGTTGCGCATGGTGATCGCGTTGGCCAAGTACTTCGACTGGCCGCTGGACCAACTGGACGTGGTGACGGCATTCCTGTACGGCGTGATGAAAGAAGTGGTGTACTGCGCAGTGCCAGAAGGGGTCGAGCTGGACGGTGACTTCGACTGCCTGGAGCTGGTGAAGGCGATCTACGGTCTCAAGCAAGCTTCGCGCGTGTGGAACGAGACCTTCGACGAGTACGTGTGCTCCATCGGCTTCCAAGTCTCGGCCTACGACCCGTGTCTCTACATGAAGATTGTGGACGGTCACTGCGTGCTGTTGCTGGTGTACGTGGACGATGTGTTGGTGACCGGGAGTTCGGCCGATCTGATCGCGCGCACCAAGAGCGACCTCAAGACGCGGTTTGAGATGACCGACAGTGGCAAGTGCGCGTTTGTGCTGGGCATCGAGTTGGTGGACAACGCTGACGGCAACGTAACGATGTGCCAGCGACGCTACGTGGACGACATTCTCAAGCGTTTCGGCATGGAGGAGTGCAAGGCTGTGGTGAGTCCGGCGGATTTGAGCTCTCGACTGGTTCCAAGCGACGCGCCGACCAAGGTGAACGCCCCGTTCCGCGAAGCTGTGGGTGCGCTCATGCACTTGATGACCGCGACCCGACCGGACATTGCTTTCGCCGTGGGCTATGTGTCGCGCTTCATGGAGAACCCCCAAGTCGAGCACTGGACTGCGGTGAAGCGCATCCTGCGCTATCTGCAGGGAACCAAGTCACATGGGATCTGCTTCCAGCCGGGTGACAAGATCGACTTCCGCGGGTACTCCGACGCAGACTGGGCTGGTGACCACTCCGATCGCAAGTCGACTTCGGGATACGCGTTCATGCTGATGGGCGCGCCGGTGAGCTGGGGAAGCAAGAAGCAGTCAAGTGTGTCGCTGTCTACGAGCGAGGCGGAGTACATTGCACTCAACCTGGCCATTCAAGAAGGCAAGTGGGTGCATCACCTGTTGTGCGAGATCATGGCGGCAGCAAGCGAAGCGGGACCCGAGCTCAAGATTCTCGAGGACAACCAGTCGTGCATCAAGATGACCAAGAACCCTGTGAACCATGGCCGCGCCAAGCACATCGACATCAAGTACCATCACATCCGTGATGAGGTCAAGCGTGGTGAAGTGAAGCTCGAGTACTGCGAGACTGCGACAATGCTGGCGGACATCATGACCAAGACGCTCCCGGGACCACGCCACAAGGACCTCACGGCGGCTCTCGGAATCCACGCGTGTTCGCATTGAGGGGGCGTATTGAGGGTAACCGGTTATGCCTGTACCAGGTTACGGTGAACCTGTCCAATCCGATCACACGATGTTTACGGTACGTTGATTACGCTACCGATGATTAGACGAGTAGGATGATTGGACGAGTGCAGAGTGATGGTGATTGGATGCACCAAATGATTGGATGCAGTGCTGCGTGTCTATGAGGATAGCTAGGTAGTGCAGACAAAGTAAGCTCCGATAAATCAATCACTTTCGAATCTCCCTTCTTCCCCTCAAGTGGTCAAGTGTCCTCGCTCCGGTCAAGCTCCGAGTGGTGACTCTCCCCCTCCCTTCTCTTCGTCCAAGATCCGTGACCTTTATCAGGTTATGAGCCCAAGGACCATGTCCTCTGCCCAAGACGTCTCCACCAAGGTCTCCATCGACAAGTTCAACGGTGACAACAAAAGGAAGGTCGTTTGAGCACTAGATGTCAGAATGCAAAGTGATTGATTTAGGGCCTTAGTTCACAAGCTACTTGCTGCCTCGAAGCCTACTGGATATCCCTGCTGGATACACTCCACTGGATTCCTAACTGGATAGAAGGTCCTTCAGCCAATCAGCGAGTGCCACGTCGATGCCCATCCTGTACCCACAATCTTGTACCCACGCGTCCCATCATCAGCGTCCCGTAATCCTCGTCCCATCATCACACGAATGATGGCGGCACCACTGAGTGAAGGTCGCACTGGTACCTTACTGGTACACCGCAGCTGGTCGAGGCGCCTTCTTGACAACACCCCTACTCGACTCGACGCCGGGGCCTTGGACTCCGAGCTTGCTCCGAAGAACTTCAAACTGCACAGCAGTGATGGGCTTGGTCATCAAGTCCGCCAGCATGTCCTTCGTTGAGCAGTACTCCAACACCACTTGACCGTCTTCCACCTTCTCGCGCACGAAGTGGTAGCGAATGTCGATGTGCTTGGTGCGCTTGTGGAACTCCGGGTTCTTGGCCAACGCGATGGAGCCTTGGTTGTCCTCGTAGATCTTGATCGCTTCATCGCTTGCCATCTCGCCGAGCTCGCACATGAACACCTTGAGCCACACTGCCTCCTGCGTCGCTTCCGATAGAGCCATGTACTCTGCCTCTGTAGATGACAGCGCCACCGTCCGCTGTTTCTTGCTCCTCCAGCTGATGCACCCGCCGTTCATCATGAACGCGTAGCCGCTTGTACTCCTTCTTGACTCGGTGTCTCCGGCCCAGTCCGCATCCGAATAAAAGGAAGGTCGTTTGAGCACTAGATGTCAGAATGCAAAGTGATTGATTTAGGGCCTTAGTTCACAAGCTACTTGCTGCCTCGAAGCCTACTGGATATCCCTGCTGGATACACTCCACTGGATTCCTAACTGGATAGAAGGTCCTTCAGCCAATCAGCGAGTGCCACGTCGATGCCCATCCTGTACCCACAATCTTGTACCCACGCGTCCCATCATCAGCGTCCCGTAATCCTCGTCCCATCATCACACGAATGATGGCGGCACCACTGAGTGAAGGTCGCACTGGTACCTTACTGGTACACCGCAGCTGGTCGAGGCGCCTTCTTGACAACACCCCCACTCGACTCGACGCCGGGGCCTTGGACTCCGAGCTTGCTCCGAAGAACTTCAAACTGCACAGCAGTGATGGGCTTGGTCATCAAGTCCGCCAGCATGTCCTTCGTCGAGCAGTACTCCAACACCACTTGACCGTCTTCCACCTTCTCGCGCACGAAGTGGTAGCGAATGTCGATGTGCTTGGTGCGCTTGTGGAACTCGGGGTTCTTGGCCAACGCGATGGAGCCTTGGTTGTCCTCGTAGATCTTGACCGCTTCATTGATTGCCATCTCGCCGAGCTCGCACATGAACACCTTGAGCCACACCACTTCTTGTGTTGCCTCCGACAGCGCCATGTACTCCGCCTCTGTAGATGACAGCGCCACCGTCCGCTGCTTCTTGCTTCTCCAGCTGATGCACCCGCCGTTCATCATGAACGCGTAGCCGCTTGTGCTTCTTCTTGACTCGGTGTCTCCGGCCCAGTCCGCATCCGAATAGCCTTCAAGCCCGCCGTCGCAGTTCGCTTGAAACTCGATGCCATGCGTCTTCGTGCCTTGGATGTACCTGAAGACCCTCTTGAGCGCTTGCCAGTGCGTCGGGCATGGGTCCGCAGCAAACTGGCTCAGGACCCCCACTGCCGCTGCGAGGTCTGGACGTGTGCCTACCATGAGATACATGAGGCATCCCACAGCGTTGCGGTACGGCACGTTCGCCATGGTTTCTTCGTGCTTGCAACCTCCTTCGCACATGGCCTTGGTCAACTTGAGTCCCGGGTCTTGCGGCGTCTTGACCGGGTTGCTCTTCTCCATCTTGAACTTCTCGAGAATGTCGTTGGCGAACTTGGTCTGCCGCACTGACACCTTCCCAGCCGTCGTATCTTGCTCGATCTCCATCCCAAGGAAGTACTTGAGCTGGCCCATGTCCGTCATCTCGAATCGGTCACTGAGGGCCTGCTTGGTGTCCTTGATCATCTTGTGGCTGTTGCTGGCGAGGATCAGGTCGTCCACATAGAGCGCCACGAAGATCATGTCTTGGCCGTCTCGCTTCAAGTAGATGCAGTGGTCGGACTCGCACTTCTTGAACCCCTGCTTGAGCATGAACTCGTCGATGGTCTTATTCCACATACGTGGCGACTGCTTCAGTCCATATAGCGACCGCTTGAGCCTGCACACGAAGTCCGGGTGAACATCGTCGACGAACCCGTCCGGCTGAGCCATGTAGATATCTTCGTTCAGCTCGCCGTTGAGGAACGCCGTCTTGACATCCATCTGGTGTACCGTGAGATTGTACTTGGCAGCCAGACTGAGCAAGATCCTGATGGACGTGAACTTGGCCACCGGCGCGAAGGTCTCGTCGTAGTCGATGCCGTACTTCTGCGAAAACCCCTTGGCCACCAGTCGCGCCTTGAACCGCTCGATCTCTCCAGCCTGGTTCTCCTTCACGCGAAACACCCATCTGCAGCCGATCGCCTTGCGTCCCTTCGGCAACGGCACCACTTCCCACGTCTCGTTCTTGCGAAGCGACGCCATCTCCGAGTCGCACGCTTCCTTCCACTTGGCTGCGTCGCTGGATTCCATCGCCGACTTGAACGTGGTCGGCATTTCTCCCACTGAATCCACGACGTACGCAGCCTCAAAGTCTTGACTCTCTTGGGCCGCCGCAGACATCTCATCCAGCGTCGAGCGTCCACTCTGCGGCGCATACCTCTTGGCCCTCGGCACCTCCACGGCTTCCTCCAGCGACTGCGTCCGCGGGTGTCGCTTGCTGCCGGGTTCGAAGTCTTGGTCCCGCGCAGCCTCCTCTTCATCTCCGTCCTCGTCCGATTCGGACGGAGTCTCTTCATCCGTGGCATCTTCATCATCTTCATCTGGAAGACCAATCACCACCTCCTTCGTAGCATATTTGCGTCTCCCACCGTCGAAGACGTCTTCCATGAACTGCGCATCGCGGCTCACCAACACGCGACCGCTCTCGATCTCTTCAAACCGATACGCTTTCTCGTGCTCCGAGTACCCCAGGAAACGGCAACGCACCGACCGGGCGTCGAACTTGGACCGCTTCGCCTTCGGCACATGCACGAACGCGTGGCAACCGAACACCTTGAGGTTCGCCAGTAGTGGCTTCTTTCCCGTCCAAACTTGGTGCGGCGACTTGTCGTGGCTGATGGCGCGCGTCGGACACCGGTTCCGGAGGAACGTGGCTGTCACCACCGCTTCACCCCAGTAACTCTTCGACAACCCGGCATGCTCCAACATGCAGCGCGCACACTCCACCAACGTCCGGTTCATCCGTTCCGCCACTCCATTCAGCTGTGGCGTGTACGGCGGCGTGAACTTCTGCACGATCCCACGCTCGCTGCAGAACTTGGCCATCTCACGCGAAGTGTACTCGCCACCGTTGTCGCTGCGGAGCGTCTTCACGCGCTTGCCGGTCTGCGTTTCAGCCAACGCAACGAACTCCGCGAACTTGGCAGCCACCTCCGACTTGTTCCGCAGCAAGTACACCACACAAAAGTGCGACTTGTCGTCGATGAACGTGACGAAGTAGCGCTTGCCACCAAACGTAGACGTCTGCATGGGGCCGCACACATCGCTGTGAACCACTTCCAGCACTTGCTTCGCACGGTTTGGAGACGACTTCATGTAGCTCACTCGCGTTTGCTTGCCGAGTGAGCATCCGTCGCACAGCTCCCACTGCTTCACCGACGTCATGTCGATGCCAGAGCCGTAGCCCTTCTTGACGATGGCGTCTAGACCGCCATGGCCAATGTGACCAAGTCGAAGGTGCCAGAGGTACGACGTGGTGTCCCCTTTGCGATCCTTCGAGCTTGCCGCATTGGCCTCGTCAGGCATCACCGGTGTCATGCTCAGCTTGAACAGCCCTTTGCCTTCGCGAGCGCCGAGCTTCCACTTGACACCCTTCGTCTCCGTGAAGCACCCGTCGCTCTCGAACGTCACAGGCCCGACGTCCTTGGTGAATCTGCCGACGGAGAACAGGTTGCGCGACAACTTGGGGATGTGCCACACATTCGTGAGCACACCCTTCTTGACACCGCGCGGGGTCTGCATCTTCATCACGATGTCGCCTCTCCCGATCGCTTGCACCACACCGTCGTCCGCGAGATGCACGTCCACCGGCGAGATCTTCTTGTAGTTCCGCATGAACTTCTTGGAACTGGTCATGTGCTGCGTCGCACCCGAGTCGACCAGCCACACCTCATTCGACTTGGTGGTGTTGCTCCCACCACCAACCGAGAAGAGGAAGTCGCCAGTGAAACAGGGCGAGACGCGCTCTGTTTCTTTAGCATACACTAGTATGCGCTTTTGAGGAAGCGTAAGTTACTTAGACTTTGTATGCAAGTAGAAATACACGTCCCCGTGTATTTCTAAGCAAAAGACCGAAACTTTAACTTGAAAGTAGAAAACTGAATTGAATGGAAGCCCGCCGCGTGGCGGGCCCTTAGCAAACCTATCTAAATGACTTATGTATCTACGGAGGTGAAGCCATGGTTGGCTCTCACGCTCCGGCCCTTATGTATGCGTTTGGTTGGTGGAAATGTGCCCCTTTCCACCAATAGCAGTGCGCTTAGCGCCCGCCAATGTTTGTGCCATTGGCGGCTCGAAATGATTGTTGACTGTGTATGTGACGCGCACACACAGAAGGCTTGCCGTATACTTGTCCGTGTATAGTTCGGCTATACACGTATATCTGGTGTACCCAATTACACCAGCCTGTGTAACCCTGTTACACTACCCCCCTCTTTAAACACGAATATCGCGTCTGAGAGGTAACGGTGACCACACATCAATCTGTGGTCACTCCCTGTTTTCTCGCGTCTCGAGAAAACACTCCGCGCCCATTCCACAATGAGCGCGTCAAGTCCCAAGGCCCCCACAAGCCCCGCAAGCTCCGCCGCCGCCGGTGGGGACTTCCCACCGGTCACCAAGTTGTCTGTGAGCGATTATCGCTCACAGCTCGCGATTATCGCTCACAGCTCGCGATCAAGCAGGCCGAGCGGGCTGCTGCGAAGCCTGATGCTGCTGGGGATCCAGCAGCAAGCGAGTCAAGTGTGACGCAGCCTGTGAAGGCTGCGTCTTCAAGCGATATGTCGCCTGCAAAGGCAGCGCTCACCGGATCCCCTGGATCCAGTGCTACGAGTGAGGCACAGCCTGCGAAGGCTGTGCCAGGCGAATCTCTAGGGCCCGAGGCGATGGATGTGGATCTAGAGGATTCACATCTAGACCCAGAGCTCGCTGTCGACTACGGCAGCGAGGGGATCGAAGACGACGAGGAGTTGGAAGACTCCTCGTCAGAGTTGAAGGTTGCCGCGCCCGCTGAGGGCCAGCATGCTGCTTCAGAGAGCCCCGTATCGGGCTCTCGCCGCCAGCGCGACGTCGCGCTGGAAGAAGGTGAAGTCGCGCGCCCGAAGCGCGCGCGCTCGGACGTGTCAAGCTCGGCGGAGGCTACCTCCGCCGCAAGTGGTTCTTCAACGCCGGCAGGTTTGCCGGCGGGGCGTCGTGCTGCTCGCGCGTCCGATCCGACGCCGTGGATGTTGACATCCACGGCGATCCAGAAGCTGCGCTACAGCGACGAGGGGGCTGCTGCCGAGCCCGTCTCTCTCTTCGATGATCGTCCGATCATCGACGATAAGATCGCGGGCCAGCTCCATCTCGGAGCTGACACTGCGGAGCGACGCGATTACTTCGCGTCGCTATACCTGGCGTCGCGTTACTACAAGAACGCGAACCCCGACTTGTATCGGTACCGTCTTGAACGGCACCGCACTCGCTATTATGAGCATAATAGCACAGGTCGCGTGGTGCATCTGCACAACATGTGTGCAGATGCGGGCATCCCCTGCGCGGTTCCACGCAGGGAGCATTGTCCAGTCTGTCCGCAGGATGCGGACAGACTATCCGAGAGTGATGTCATGGGGTACACGCGCATCCGTGTACCCGAGAAGGTGACCAAGTGGCGCGAGAGGGTGTTCCCCGACGCGCGTGTCACCTTTCCACCGCCCAGCCAAACCTTGTGGTTTGACGACGTCTCTGGGAAGTGGATCACTGAGTCGAGGGTTACCCCCGACTCGGCCGTAGGTGGTGGCGCTGTTCGTACGCCATCACCATTTCCGGAAGGTCCATCACAAGGACGTTCCGCGGCTCCCAGGAGTCGTGTTGGGGAGGCCATCCTCTCCAACGACATCGAAAACGACGCTGACCTTGGTCAGCGCGTGGCTCCTGGTGAGCTACAATTCGCTCGACAATCCAGCGAATTGAGCCGTCTGCAGCCCGCAAGGGCGCAGGCGGTGGGGGGAAGACGTCGCACCCCGGATCAGCCACGCTCGGCTGATCCGATTGTTGGTCGCCTTGAGGCGGATCACGCGGCCTTCCGCGAGGCCGCGTGGAAGACGATCGCTGACCAGGGTCAGCTGATCTCGAACCTCTCCTCGCAAGTGGAGAGTGCTCGGAGCACCGCTGCCGATGCTCTTTCTCGAGCTGCTGAGCTCGAGAAGAAGTTCGCGAAGCTCGTGGAGAGCGTCGGGATGCGCCCTTCGCGGTCCGCCGCGAAGGGGTCTTCTGATAACGACCACTAGGTGGGCCGTCAGGCTCCGGCGTGCTCGTTTCCAACGAGCTCGCAGGCGTATCATGCTCATGATACGCCTTCAGCCGCCCAACGTAGAACGTTGGGTGCAGTCGCATGCTGGACGGTATGTCCAGCGTGTATGCTGTGCCTTGGCGGTGCAAGACACGGAAGGGGCCAATGAAGCGTGGAGCGAGCTTGCTCGCTCCAAAGTCCGAGACTGCATGTCTAGGCAGGTTTTGCGTAGACAGTAAAACTAATGAATTCCTTTTGAACTCACTAATGTTGTTCCTTGACTTCTTGTCCGCGTTCATCTTCTGTCGATCGACAGAAGATGCAATAGCATCACGGACAAACCGCATGACGGCTTGTCTGCTTTGGACAAAGTCCCTTGCATCGACATTGGTCGTCTTGACCAATGTGACATCGCTTGACCTCGTGCCATGCACGAAGTGTCCTTCATCTTGAACGCCCGCAGGTGCTGCGGACGTGGCCTTGTTCTTCATCGAAGTGACGTCGCCCGGCGACGTCACAGCCTTCGTCACTTGGGATCTTCCGGTGTCCGTCTCTGAGACGGACACGTCATCGTCCGTCACGTCTGCTCTTGAGGCAGACGTGGGACGGTCCTTGGCTTGTCGCTTCGCTCCCAGAGCGAGGCGGTCTTGTTCTTGCCTTGGCGCGTCCGTGCCCGGCACGGAGGCGGTGTCATCTGCGACGCCCGCACCCGGTGCGGACGTGATGTTCTCCATTCGCTGACGCGCTGCGTCAGCTCGCGTCACAGCAGCCAACGAATCCTCGTTGGCTGCAGCTTTTGCTGCGGCATTTTCATGTGAGTGCGCTTCACTCACATTTCCTCCCCCACTCAAGGGAGCTGTCACCCCGCCGAGGGTGGCAGGGACACGTGGATGCCGCATGGCATTCACGAAGAACGGTGTATGCCCCGTAGAGGCATGCACCGAGTTGTTGATGGCAAACTCCGCCATCGGCAAACAGTCGCTCCACTCGGTGAACGAGTGGGCGTAACTCTTGAGGATGTCACCAAGCACGCGGTTCACGCGCTCGGTCTGACCATCGGTCTGAGGATGATCGGCTGTCGACATCGACAGTCGCGTGCCAAGGAGGGCGAAGACCTCCTTCCAGAAAGCGGCCGTGAACCGAGGGTCACGGTCCGATACGATCTCGCGGGGCATCCCGTGAGATCGGAAGATAAGATCAACAAACAGACGAGCCGTCTGTTTGGATGTGACCTGTGCTGGCACCGCAGCAAGATGCACCATCTTGCTGAAGCGGTCGACAAAGACCGCTATGCCAGTCCGACGCTTGGCTTCGGGCGGCAACCCGAAGATGAAGTCCATACTAATGGACTCCCAACACTCTGCCGGGATTGGCAGAGATTGCAGCGGTGCTTGTGAAGCCAAAGTCGGCTTCACACGTTGGCACGCTTCGCAAGCACGAACGTACTTGCGCACCCACTTGTACTGGCGCGGCCAGTAGAAGTCACGCGAGAGAAGCAGGTACGTCTTCTCTCGGCCCGGATGCCCCGCCCATGGGGCATCGTGATACTCGTAGATGACCCGCAACCGCAGGTCATAGTTGTTTGGGACGACGATGCGTGCAGCATCGTCGTCAGCTGTGCTATAAAGCAGCAGCCCATCGTGTGTACTGTATCGGTGCACATTCGAACGCAGATGTGGAGGCAGCGCTCGACGCCCGGCGTCGGTCGGCTCCTTCACATAATCCAGCAGGCGCTTGACGTCGTCGTCAAGCGCATACGCCTTACGCACGTCATCGAGCAGCGATGACGTGGGCACACTGCTTCGCTCAACGCCAATGGCGTTGGCATCAACTACCTTGTAGTTGTAATCCGGTCGACGCGAGAGCGCGTCGGCCACCACGTTGAGTCTTCCAGGTTTGTACTCAACCTGGAAGTTGTATTCCGCGAAGAATGACAGCCACCGTGCCATTCTTTGAGAGAGGTGCGGCGACTTCACAGCCGTCCGCAACGATGCGTGGTCCGTATAGACCACGAATGGTTTATCTCCGAGGAGATAGACACGGAACTTGGCCAGTGCGTATTTCATGGCAAGGAGCTCCTTGTCATGCACTGGATAGTTGCGCTCAGCTTGCTTAAGCTGACGCGAGTGATAGCAGATCACACGATCACGACCGTCGTGATCGTGCTGCATCAGCGCGCATCCGATAGCATAATCGGATGCATCGCACACCACGTGGAACGGGCGGTCTTGGTCAGCGATGGCCAAGACCGGCGCCTCAGTCAAGCCCTGCTTGACTGAATCGAAAGCCTGCTGACACTCAGCAGACCACTGCCACTCCGTGTCCTTCTTCAGGAGACGTGACAGTGGGCGAATACGCCCAGCGTAATCGTGCACGTACTTGCACAAGTACGTGGCCAGCCCAAGGAACTGCCTCAGTTCCTTGGCGTTCGAGGGCGCAGGCCACTCGTTGACGACCCTGACCTTCTCAGGATCGGGGCGGACTCCGTCTTTGCCGACAAGACATCCGAGAACCGGAATCTCGGATGCACCAAATATGCACTTCTTCAAGTTTGCATATAGCTTGTGCTCGCGCATCAGCGCGAGCAGACGACGGAGATGCTCCCTGTGCATCTCTGTGGCGGTCTTCCCGCCCACAGCCAGGCTGTGGGCGAACACGTCGTCGAAGTACGTCGGCGCGAAGTCGCGAATCGATCGCAACAGGTGTGTGACGCACCTGTTGAACGTCGCAGGGGCGTTCTTCAGCCCCTGTGGCATCACCAGCCACTCCCAAAGCATGCCGCTTGGCGTGCTTACAGCTGTGAAGGGGATGTCCTCCTCACGCATTAAGATTTGGTAGAAACCATATCTTAAGTCAAGAGCACTGAACACGGTGCTCTTGCTCATCGAATCGATGATCACATCTTTTCGCGGTATCGGCGTCTGCGCCGGTATCGTTGCCTCGTTCAACTTGTTGAACGCGTGGACAATGCGCCATCCGCCCTGCGCCTTCTTGACGCAGAACGTCGGAGCACTGTGCGGGGACTTGCTTTCCCGCACTTGCCCCGCGCGCCGACGAGCTTCGAAGAACTCGTCGATGGCTTGGACCTGCTCACGCGGCAGTGGCCACTGTCGCGTGACGCAGTACTTCGTCCCCGGCACGAGATCAATCTCGTGCTGAATGCCCTTGTCCCGCGGAAGCTCCGCGGGAACCTCATCAGGGAATACGCGGACGTATTCCCTGAGCACATCGTAATAGGGACTCGCCTTGAGCGAGTCCCAGCTTTGCTCGGCGAAGCGGTCCTTCTTGGTCTTGGCGCTGAGGGCAGTGTCGCCCTCAGGATGCTTGACGAGGACCTGCCGCAGGTCCTCGAGCTCCACTGTGATCTCGGCATCCTCACGCGCGGTGAGGATGCATACTTGCTCTACGCGCCCGGCGCGTAGATCCCGTGCAAAGCCCTTCCAGCTCTGCACTTCCAGCGCTGTCAACTCCGAGGCAGTGCTCGGAGGACCCTCAAGTGTCAGCTCCTGACACTTGACGCCCGAGAGTGTTTGCGTTAACGCATTCACTCTCTCGTACGTGACGTCACCCCTTGCGGGTGACGCAACCACGTCCGCTACACCCTTAGGTGTATCGCGCTCTTGCGACGGGAAGGCGATCTCTTCCCGTCGGGGCCCGGCCCGATTCAAAAGTGAGGAGTCAGCTTCACTCCTCACATCGCGACCCTTGCCGCGATGATGGGTGCCAGGCCCGGCCTGGTTTCGACCCATATCTTTTTCTTCGACGGGCCCGGCCCGTCGAGATGCCTTGATCCTTGACTCCTCAAACCCGGTTTGAGGAGGCGTCTTCTCTTGGTGCTTCGCCTCGGGCCCGGCCCGAGACGGGTTCTTCTGTATTCTTGCCTTTCCGGACGGGGTCCGGAAAGGGTTCTTCTTGATATTGTCTCTCGCAGGCCCGGCCTGCGAAGCGTTTCTTCCAAACCCGGTTTGGGAGAGGGTGCGCTCCCGGAGTGCACCCACCATTCGTCGATTTGCCTGTGCCCCGGGCGCAGGCGAGGAAGCGCCCCGGGCGTCTTCCGTCCTCGTCTTGAGCGCGCCGGCCTTTACGGTCGACGCGCAGTCTTGGCTTGGCTGAGCGAGGGTGACCTCGCTCACGTCACGTATACTGCGCGACGCACTCGCAGCGCTGACAGGGCCATCGCTCTCTGTCGCGCTATCTGCCGAATCGAGGACGCATGCGTCCTCGAAGCCGTAAGAGACTATAGACTGGGACTTCCAGTCTATCACTGGGGCATGGCGTTTGAGCCACGGCATGCCCAGTATCATGTCGAACTTATCGTCTAGATCCAGGACGATAAAGTCCTCAGTGAAGGCCCGGCCTTCACAGCCAAAGCGAACTGATACAGTTCGCTTGCGCGTTTTCACGGTTGCGCCTGGCGACAGGCGCACCACCAACTCACTTCGAGGAGTCCTCTTCTCCTCGGCGTTCATAGCCCTCAGGCTTTGCAGTCGAACAAAGTTGTTCGACGCACCCGAATCGACTAGCGCGTGCATGGGCCTCCCATGCACCGCGACTTCCAGGATGATCAGCCCTGCTTGATCATCCTGACGCTTGCTGTGGTGTCCGGCACCACAAGGGGCTGTAGTCGTCACATGCCCGACATCGGCATGTGTGACTACACCAGTAGGGCGCCCCGCCCCTACTGGCTTCCAGCGTTTTTTGGTCGTCCGCGCCAACGATCCCCGTTGGCGCGATACGACGTGCCACGTGTGGCACGATGCGACGTATCGCGAGCAGCAGGCCCCGGGCCTGCTACACACTCACGTGCGAAGTGGCCGGTGTTTCCACACCGGAAACACCGTCCCGCGCCTCTGCGCGGCTCCGTCTGCTGCCTGCCAGCAGACGCACTCGATAGGTCCATGGGCTCTGGACCGCCCATGGGTCTTGCACGCGGACGTGGCGCCCCTGGCGTGTCCGCGTGGAGCTTAGCCTGGTGCAGGCTAAACTCTTCCTGCGACGCAAGCCGAATGGCTTGCTCGAGAGTACTCGGGTACTCTCGGAAGAGATAGGTCTTCACAGGCCCATCCTTCAGTCCCTTCATGAAGGTGACTACTTGTGTCGCCTCGTCAATCGGATGATTGACGATACTCGACACCAAGTACCTCGCGTGTTGGGCGTAAGCCAACACGTCGCGCTTGCCTTGACGCAGGTCGAGGAACTCCGCCCTCGACCTGAACTCGGATTCAGGCGGCTCAAACGCTAGCTTGAGCTCGCGCTTGAAGTCTTCGTACGTGATCCAGCACGTACTGTCCGTAAGACGTCTTCCGTACGCCCAGTGTCTGGCTCGTCCAGTCAGACACGACATGGCGTACGCAACTTGGAGCGACGGATCCCGGATCCGTCGAGCAGCAATTGCTGTCTCCAGTTCTACGAGCCATCGTAGAAGAGGCTCGTTCTGGCCACCCGAGAACGGAGTCACTGACACCTTCAGTGACTCAACGCGAGAAGGGGCTGACGCCTCCTTCTGTTGGCGTTCCTTGTCCATGTAGTCGACCACGACTACATGGTGCTCGCTTGGTGGCAGCGACCGTAGCATCGCTGCCACGGTGGACTCACCTACGACTCGCGAGAGTCGTAGCAGTGCCTCCCACTGCTGATCGCTCAGGTGGGGGCAGTCCTCCCTCGTGATGCGGGGAGGACCCGCGCTTGGAGCTCCGTCAGGCAGGGCACCGCCTGACGAAGGGTTTTCGTCTCCATAGCCAAATGCATCCATTTGGCTAACTCTGTAGGCGTTGGACGGACTACAATGTGCTACCAGGTGAAACAGGGCGAGACGCGCTCTGTTTCTTTAGCATACACTAGTATGCGCTTTTGAGGAAGCGTAAGTTACTTAGACTTTGTATGCAAGTAGAAATACACGTCCCCGTGTATTTCTAAGCAAAAGACCGAAACTTTAACTTGAAAATAGAAAACTGAATTGAATGGAAGCCCGCCGCGTGGCGGGCCCTTAGCAAACCTATCTAAATGACTTATGTATCTACGGAGGTGAAGCCATGGTTGGCTCTCACGCTCCGGCCCTTACGTATGCGTTTGATTGGTGGAAATGTGCCCCTTTCCACCAATAGCAGTGCGCTTAGCGCCCGCCAATGTTTGTGCCATTGGCGGCTCGAAATGATTGTTGACTGTGTATGTGACGCACACACAGAAGGCTTGCCGTATACTTGTCCGTGTATAGTCCGGCTATACACGTATATCTGGTGTACCCAATTACACCAGCCTGTGTAACCCTGTTACAAATCAAGTGCCGAAACCTGCTGATATAATCAGGCAAGTCCTTGCACTGGCGCTCTTTCAAGTCATTCATCTGGTCCCGAAGACGTTCTTGCAGGTCTGGAGGCACAAACTCCTCTTCCAGCTTCTCAAAGAAGCCTTGGACACTCCTCACATCGTCTTTCTTGACGATGTATCACTGCGCGGCGCCATGCTTCAACGAACCAGCCAATACTGCCAAAATGCGTCCACTCAACTTACTATCCCTCCAGTCTATGCCCTTTGCTAAAAAGTATTGCTCCACTTGCTTCCGGTATAACTGGAACGATTCCTTGAGCGTCCCCCCGTAGCTGGGCAATTTTATCCCATCCAGCTTGAGTTCAGAGAGCTGCCGTGACTTGCGCAGCTCGTCGATGAGTTCGGTTTGCTTGGTCATAGCAGCCAGCATGCTTTGCATGAGATGTGCTGGGTCTGCCATACTTGATACTTCTTGATCCTTTGATACTTGATACCGGTGGGAGCAAACTTTTGTATAGGCACTGACTTAAAGACAGTAAAAGAGAAAAACTGTTAAAGGAAATAACCTATGCTACCTCCTAATTTTTGGCAAGTATGCGCTTGAACAGGTTCGGCGCTTGGGAAAATACGCGGAAGAGTCTGATTACTCCTCGTCAGACGAGTCGTCGCACTCAAACACGGGAAGGTCGCGTAGAATTTGCTGCAGGCCAAGGCCCACACGACGTTGAGCACGAAGTAAGTCCGATTGGGCCTTCAACACCTTGTCCAGCACGTCTTTCTTAGCGGCGACAACCTCGCTGTTCTTGATGTGTTTGATAAGAACCTTCGAAATCCGATGCGCCTTGGAAATCCATTTGAAGAGGTCCTTTCTGGCTTTATCAGCCTCGATAGGGTGCTTGACGTGGAGTCGAACGAACGAGCCAATCAGCTGCGGGTCAGGCGGATGACGCTTTGGAGATCTGGTCATACCCTACCCCCACGGTCGACACGAAAGAAATTCCCAGAAGTTAGCTACTGAACCACCAGAACAACTTGACAATTTGCCGTCCAATATTTGAAGCCACTCACTAAAAGTAAGCGCTTTCTGCTAAAATCAGCAGGACTTAGTACGTAGGCAGGGCAAGGTTGCAGTTCGATGGTCACGGTTTGAAGAAAGATTCACCGGGGCTGACTACACGAATGCAGCACTTTGCCCACCAGATCCACTCACTTAGCAGCGGTTGAAGACGATGTCGGCAGCGGCGGCCCCCAGCAGAACTCCCCCCGAAATGCTACCAAATGTCGTGACTGAGGTGAAGAGTGTTGGTCGTTGAAGTTAGAGTCGGAGTGTAGGTCGCGTAGGTAGGAGTTGGTCTCGAGTGCGGGGTAGTTGGTGTATTTGATAATGAAAATGTCTGGCCTAAATGTGCATGCCTTCCTGTGCGCTTAGCTCGCACAGGGGCCTCCTTGATGTTTTCTGCATGTTTCTGTTTCTACGTGCCTATGTGTCCTGCTACCCTGCATCTTTCTTTGCTTTTCTTCTTTTCTTTTGCACGTTCGTAATATCTAGCTATATGTATGCAAACTGCGAACGGAGAGCCTTGCAGGCTGCCGTCGCAGCGACATGCTGCCTCTGGCTGCGAGCAAGCAAGCCAGAGCCTATGCGCCCACGCTCTCTGGCTTGCTTGCTAGCAGGCCAAAGGCGGGCATGACACATTTTGTAGCGGGGCTACACCGAATAGTGACATGGGTTCAACTATTCTGGGTGGTGTGTCAAACACTACTGACACATCACGGACACAAGTGGGTACACAGTACCACTTGCTCTGAGAGCCAACCAATGGTGGCTGCTCAGGTTTTATATAGGTTTCACTATAGGATATTTGTAGTTTGTATTGCAGGCCAAATTATGATCATCCTATAAATATATTCAGTCTTAATTCTACCTTAGTCTTGGTAACTCGTCCCCTTAGGCCAGGGACCAGTGCACTGCCGTTCACTAGGAGTTTGTATACTCTTGCACACTTCCTCTGTGCAAGGTGCTGTGTGACCCCCGTCACACTCGCTCACATCGGTCACATTTATATTTGATATTTGTATAGGCGATAGGAATATCGTAGGATGAGATTTTAACGCCCTCTGGGCGAACAAACAGAACAGATTTTCCCACCAAGTGCAATACCGGCCTCTGGTAAGTCCAGGAAGGTGTCTGGCAGCTTAGGGCGTGAGATGTCTGTCGGTGAACATCTAGTGTAGTAACTTGTGTTCATCCATCGGTCAGGCCAAGAGATAGGCGTGTGTGGTTTGATTGAGGTATAGGTGGCGGTACTAAGCTATCGTCTGTATTGGGGAGCGCGAGACAGCGACTTCTATATTGTCTTACCGTTCGGGGCTTGACTCCGGCACCGTCATTTCGGGCTGAAAAGTCCCTGGACCCTTCCTTCTGAGGGCCGACGAGGCTTCAAGTGTGCGTGCAAGAGAGCAGCCTAGTCCCAGCTCGTGGCTAGTGCTGCAGGATTGCTTGGCGAGCCTTCGTTCAGACCGCGATGCACAGGGTCTACAACCAACCCGGTACTAGGGCAGAGTCAGAGCCTTCAGGTTCAACTCGCCCGATCTTCACCGAGTCTTCAAGGGCTCGGTGTGTGTTGTGGGTGGGATAGCGACAGACGACAAATTTGGCGTGTTCCTACACGACAGCGATAATGATGGAGCAATAGCGATGGACCGTCGGCAATTCACCAACAACAGCAATGTGACAGGATTCGCACGGTTGCCGTGGAAGAAGCAGCAAGCAAGAGCAGCAATGCGTGGTTCTCCACCGACCGTAGCTTTGGAACCATGAGCGGAGCGCTAGGATCTTGCTATCAATTACCTTTGTGAATAGGTATGAATTAGCCTGAGCTCGAGTCCTCCGAATCGCTTCATTTCGCAATTTGCTTTATACCAATCGATTTAGCATAGTGCTACGACCAAAAGCGCAGCTCGGTGACCTTTGCAGAAGACGACATGGCACTGCGCGCGAAACGGAGTTAGACAAAGCAAAGTTGGCTCGCGGCAATTACGAGCATGATTAACGATAACGTGGACCGACTTAATCTGCCACGCAACATGACAACGTTGCACAACTCCTTCAACATCGATTTGCTGAAGCCATGTAAGCAGTCAGACAAGAGCTTTGTGGGTCAACCAGTCTCTAATACAACATTGGTATCGTTACAGACGATGGCGAGCCGATGTACGTGATCTAGAAACTAGCCAAAACGCCGAATATTCAACCGAAGCAGAGTATTTGGTCAAGTGGGTGGGCGTGACCGACTACGAGAATTCATGGGAACGCGAACGCGACACCAGCGATATGAGTCATTGAAAGTAACTTCTACAAAAACTTCGAGACGACCAGCGAAAAAATAAGGCCGGGATGATGTCAGGATCGCACAGAAACCAGCCGCTGTCTGCTTATGGAGTTTCTGCTGGGATCGAGGAGCTCCGACAGCCTCACACTAGGCACGAACTAATGCGCTGCCCAGCTTGAAGTGCATTGCAGCTGCGATGCAGTATGAGATATAGAAGATCCAGTCCTTGGTGGCCGTTCCTGTGGCCTCCATGGTGTGCAGGTAGTTGTAAGTCTTGCAGGCAGCATGTCTACGACAGACTTAACCACGAATCCATTCTAGATTTCACCGTCAACTACTCAAGCGATCAACTTTCCTACCAACTGCCTCAAGTCCTTCCGAGTCGTTCTCCAATCTGAGGTTCCCACAGTAATGCACCTGACGAAAAGTAGCCATGAGGCTGGCTTCATTAACATCAGCTCAGAAGCACAAGGATGGCAAAAGTGGTTACAACCACCAGGAACGTCAGGCATCAGGATGCTCACCAACACGCCCACAAGGATCACCAACGATCGAAGCATTACGCAAATACAGGCCCCAGTGCTAAAAATAAAGGACCTCTTTGCCGCAAAAAAGGTCAGACAATAAAATAGTCCGGTCCAGATGTTGAGTCGTCGTACTTAGTGACTGCTGGATTTTCTTAAATTATCATCTCCCGTACCTACAAGCATTCGGAGAATTGCGAGTTGCTGCGTCTTCCTGCCGAGCCTCTCCCCCTCCTTTTCCTTCCTAACAGACAACGGCCATGGAGCTGCACGTGCGCGCGTGTTCGGCGCGCAACCTGTTGGACAAGCAGACCTTCGGCAAGCAGGACCCTTACTGCAAGCTCTCCCTGCGGGGCAAGAGCTTCAAGACGCGAGTGCACGACAACGGCCGTGCGTATCATATCTGCGATGGCCTAGGACCCCCCTGCGTTCATTATTCCCTAACTTTTTTCCCTCCTCCTCTGTCACCAGACAAGACGCCCGTGTGGAACGAAGTCTTCGTCTTCTCCGTCGTGGACCCGCAGCTGGACCAGCTCGTCATCGAGGTCAAAGACAAGAACTTCACGTCCAGCACCCTCATTGGCGAATGTCGTCTGCCCGTCAGCATGTTCCTCAGCGGCAGCGTCGTGGACCAATGGTACACACTCAACAATGGATCCAAGCGCGCGGGGGAGATCAATTTGCGTGTGCAGTACAAGGGTCCGGGCGTGCAGGCTGCGGCGGCCGCCCCCGTGGCGTCCACTGAGAAGGCCCCCAAGCAGGCCACAGCCTATCCTTACCCGCAACAGTCGACGGCTCCCAGCTACTCGTCGGCCCCGCAGCAGTATCCTTCCTCCAGCGCGTACCCGGCCGCCTCTTCTGCCACGACTGCAGCCGTTGCAGCCGCCGCTGTTGCTGCTACATCGGCCTCCCAGCAGCCGTACTACCAGCAGGCTCCACCGCCGCAGTATTCGCAGGCCCCACCACCGCAGTACTCGCAGCCTCCACCACCTCACTACGCACAGCCGCCCCCGCCGCAGTACGCACAGCAGCCATACTACCCTCCTCCCCCGCAGCCGGCCTATGGCTACCCTCCTCCGCCCCCAGCCACTGTGGCGTATGCAGCTGGTCCTCCAGTGATGGTTGTGCAAGGAGGTTCCCCCTATGGTCACCACCATCATCATCACCATGGATCACCTCGTGGTTATGGAGGTGGCTATGGCGGTGGTTATGGCGGCGGGAACCACGGTGGTGGCATGAGCACAGGACAAATGGCGATGGGCGTTGGTGCTGGTGTTCTCGGTGGTATGCTGCTGGGTGAAGCGCTGGATGATGTCTTCGACTAAGCTGTGTTGATACAGCAAACCTGAGCTGAAGCGCGTTGTTGGCAGGTACGACGAGAAAAAGAGGTAATGTCAATCGAATAAGCCATATTGCATGTTGGAACTCCAGTGCTTGTTCATTACTTCAGTGTTATCCTTCCCATAAGTTGACTATTTTTGTATGCTGCTTACTGTTGACGGGCTATCTGCTTCAGAAGACCATGGCCGAGCTATCGCACGCACGAGGTTCTGCCACGGGCCTCGCGTTCAAGTCGCCATCTCGCCAATCCCTTGAGCCAATGCTGGAGCAGCCATCGCCGCAACGAAGACACGACTACTTCGTTGCTGACGATTGCGATGGTCTCATGGCTCGTGTGAAGCCCGAACTTCAGCGCAAGTTGCCCTTCCAGTACCGTGGAGATGTGTTTGCGCAGCGTGGAGAATATACCGATGCGGGTCTTTACATGTCACGACTACCGCCATCTCGGAAGGAGAAGCAACCTCTGTCCGCGCGTGTTGGGATCAACTATAAGATGCATCCAGTCAAGTTGTCACCTGTCACTCCAACGAAGGCGGTATCTCAGCAGCAGCAACAGGTTGAACGAGAACGTCCGATACTGCCAGCTACCCCGAAGGCAGTCCCCGATGCAAGTTCAAACAAACCTAAGTCCAAAAGCAACCGAAAGCGACAGTATGCTCTGGCCGTGGAAGCGATGGCGGCGAATCGTTCTCTGCATATGGCACTGCTTAGTGACAACGTGGTGCCAAGCGTCATGACACTCTGCCGTTCCAAGGATGTCGCCACACTAGGAGCTTGCGTGGCCACGTTGGGTCATCTTTCTTGTGAGCCGGAGGGTCGGGCCATCCTTCTTTCGCACAACGCTCTGTCACTGTTGTCGGCGCTTGCACTCTCATCTGCGCACACGCATGAAAAGTTGTTGTTGCCGAATTGTGTTGGTACTTTGGCAAATCTGACGATAGAGGACGGGGGCGAGAGTGGATTTATCAAGGAGAAGGCACTCGATTGCCTGGTGAAGCAAAGTCGAACGTCACCACTGGCCGAACGAGCTTGTACCTTCGCTATCTTCAATCTTTCATGCCCGGAATACGCGTATCCTCGGGTGGATGATGCTGTTCATGCCCTTGCAGAGCATGGCAAGGATGCTCGTGATCGCGAGACGTTAGGCCGCGCTGTGTACAACCTGGCGTGTACACGAATGAACCATGTAAAACTAGTGGAACCAGAGGCTGCGTCGCTGTTGCGATTACTTATCAGCAGCCAGCAAAACGAGGCTGCTCGACTTAATGGCCTTGCAGCGTTGTGGCATCTCGTGGAGAGTGGAGCATGTCGACGCGCACTTGTTCGGATTGGAGATTGCGTGCGAGTGGTAGTGGAGGAGCTACCCCGCCTGGGTCTCGCTGCGAGGGAGGAATATGTTGTGTGTGCACTGGCAACATTGATCTGCCTTACCCGCGAGGCGAATGCTCGAGAACTTATGGGCAATGCAGGAGCCTTGGATGCAGTAGCTGCACTTGGTTCGGACGTTCAGCGCCGACCTGCGGTTCTCCTGCTAATATATCGCTTGCTCGCGATACTGCTTTCAGCACCTGAAAACATACAAGCTACCAGCGAAAACGTGGTCACATTCCTACTTGCCTTTCAGCACGAACACGTTGATGCAAAGGGATCAAGCGAAACTCCGTCGTTCACGTCCGCAGCCATGTCCCGCTACGTACTCTTTTCGCTAGCAAGCATCTTGTCGTGGAGTCAATCAGAGGAGTCGGACACAGTAAAGACCTTTCATTCACAGGGGAAACACAGCACTGCTTTGTCAACAAGGTCATGCCCGCTGGAGCTGGATGAATTTCTGGATGAGCCACAGCTTCTGGAACAAATCTACCGACATGTAGCTTACTCGGGGTTTCCGGTGGATAGCGCTCAAGTACGCTTGCAGATGGTGCTCTTGTACAACTTGTCATTTCGATACCCGAAGGCGGATGTGGCAAAACTAGCGCACGAGCGACTGAGCCAGGTTGGCGCAACCTCGCAAGACCGCCGCATTCTCACGCTGCTCGGAGGGAGCTTTTTCAGTCTATGCATGGAATACGAGGTGCATCACTTACTCCTTTCCGCAGCATACTCATCCACCGACAATGGTAAAGATGGCTTTCTTCTGCAGCGTCTGGCACATGACGGAGATATTGAAGCTCAAAGTATGTGCCTCAACACCGTCTGCATCCTTTTTGATGGTCGTTCGCTGCCTCGAGACGAGTTGTTGAGGCTTATCAATCGTATATTTCCTGTCGTGGTTGAGGTCTGTACTCAAAACGATGTTGCCAGGAACACTGGTGCGGTTGACGGAGCTGACCACAGCTCTAATCGTGCTACGTTAAAAGCGGCTTGTGCTGCTTGCTTGACTCGTTTCGCAAGTGTGGTAGAATATCGTCTTGCGATGGTGGAGCATGGTCTGTTGGATGCTTTGGCAGTGCTGGCTGGTTCCGAAGACAACGAAACGCTGCGGCTATGCGTGCATACGTACGCCTTACTATCCCAGGATAAAGCAGTAGGGCCCCCGCTGCTGCGTGGTGGTGTTATCAAGGCATTGACGCTGCTGGCTGCTGCTCCGGAGGAGGGCATACGCCGAGCATGCGCTGTTACTTTATGCAACTTGTCTGCTGAAGGTGCGCACGTAGAAGACTTAGTAAAGCTCGGCGCATTACGAGCCATACTCGTTCTTGCTTGTGTAAAGTCCAATGACCCGGAGACACGACGCGTGTGCCTCAAAGCTGTACTCAACCTGCTACGCGTTGCCAAGTCTGCAGCGATGCAGCGCTTGAGCAATGACGGGCTGCTCTGGGCGTTCGCTGTTTTTACCGATGCAATGGAGCCCAGGGACTATGCCGTCCTCTCGGATGCCTTCTGTGTGCTGGCCCTGCATTCGTCAACGCGTGCCGGACTCATAGCCAAGTCTAGTACGGTCGCCTCGCTCCTGCAACTACTTGGCTACAATGACACTTGCTTCACCAAGGTGATCGTGTTGAAGGCATTGGTAAACCTGCTCGCAGACCCTGCTAGTTCTACACTTCTCCTGAGAATTGGTGTGCTGCCCCACCTTATCGCGCTGATTGAAACGGAGAAAGAAGCAGAAGTATCTGGAATCGTAGCCGAGTTGCTAGTGTTGATTTTCCAGAGCTCCTCGCCAGATAACGATGCTGCGGCTGGGGCTTATGCGGAGGCCGCGGCAATGCGTGCAATTACGCACCTTGTACGAGTGGCAGAGCTGGAGGAGCTACATCGTGATAACGAGAGCGTCGCCAGTAACATGGGCGTCAGCTGCGCTCAGAGTTGCGCAGTTTTACTGCACTTGTTGTCGTTGCACGAGTTGACGCGACCGGCGCTACTGACGGTACACCCTCCACTAGGCACTGCACTTCCTGCTCTCCTCTTACAAGCGAAGGGGAACACACAGACACTGCTGTTAAGGTGCTTGTACAACCTCACGTGCGACGCTGACTTGCTACCGCATATCCCGATGAACGTCGTCATTCCAGCGCTGAAGATGGCATTGACGGCTCAACCCGAGGCTACGGAAGAAGATAAGTTGGAGACAGCGGCACTTTGCGCGGGTACCCTGCGCAACAGTTCGACGTCCACGGGATGCCACGACGTGTTGGCCTCTGAACCCGCAACGATGCTTCTGTGCGAGCTTTTCGCTGTTGGAGGGTCGATGTGCCGCGAGAATGTGGCGCTTGCAACGTGCAACCTCTTCCTTGGACGGGTCAACTCGCACATACTTCTGTCTCGGGGCGTCCTGCCGCTCGTTCTCTCGCTGTGCTTGCCTGCATTGGCGAGCGCTTCTGAAGCCCACGCGATGTCCTCGGCAGCGTTACGAAAGATGGCTATCGCGCCAGGAAACAACAAACTTCTCCTGCGTGGTGGTGCTGTCCACCATCTTGTGTTGCTCATGGGAGCGAGTTCCTCCATATTTGTCCAGATGAATTGCGTTGCCACTTTCTGTCTCCTAGCGCAAAAGCCGAGTGTACCGCCAATGCTGGCATCACAAGGTGTGTTGGCGTCCGTCCTGGAGTTTCTGGAGCACTTGGAGCAACAGCAGCACGTTGGCGGAGCGCTGGGCCCCTGTGTAGAGAGTATGTGCGTAGATTTGGTCGCCAAGCTTGCCCAGTACGCAAATTCCAACGACCCTCGTGAACGTCGCCTCTCGTCGCTGTTGTACCGTGTTGTCGAGAACGAGGACGCTACCGCTGTTCCCAAAACGACTCGATCAACAACTGAATCCTGGCAGAATGACCGCAGCTTCCTGAATCGGGAGCAAGGTGGAGCGCTACCCCCGACAGCTCTTTTCTCGGAGCTCATCTTGTCGCCCAGTGTCGCCCCCGTTGTACCGCATGCGCCAAGAACCATTTCGTATCCCGGATACGCCGTCGAAGTGATTCCAAGCGCGAGCTACATTGAGATGGGGACTATTGAGCCCATGCTCCCGCCAGTTGACACGTTGAACGATGACCGAGAGGAGGAGACTGATGTGCGACTGCAGGCTGTGGTATTCTCCCCGCCGCCGATGTTCCCGAAGATGAGGACCCCGTTCACACCCCTACCGTTCATGCCTCTCACTGCGTCAATCGGTTCTGGCAGCATTCTGGCTCAAGCGAAAAGTCCGATGGCAACCAAACCCTCGGCTTCCAAGGTGGTGCCATCGCTGCCACCACGCCGGACGAGTAACCCAAGTGGTGAAACCTTCTTGTCGTGAACCGTCGCAAGCACGAATATGCAGCAGCCACCTGAAGCAACTGCATCGACCAGCGCTGTGAAGCACCTGCGAGCTCATGGTTCCTTGCTCTACAAGCGCTCGACGGCGCAGCACCTAGCGCTTGTTGCGGTGAAAGGAGATGTTCCAGGGGTGCCATATGAACTCGCCACCGAAGCCTTCGGCATTGAGAACCATCCACACCTTCTGCATGCATTGGAGGAAGGCGAGCCCATCCTGCGCCGTCGTGTGTTGGAGGCATTGACATCGGTACTAAAACTCCCGCAGGAGCTCGTCGTATCCATGAAGCATGGCGTTCTGGAGCTTGTTGAAAGCTGCATCATTGTCGGGATCAGCGAAGGAGACGTGACAGAGCTAACTGAAAGCGACATTGAGCTACAGGAGCTTTCTGCGCGTGTACTAAGCGTCATGGCTGAATCACCGTCTGGCCAGGCAGAGCTGCTCAACGGCGACACGATCACTCGGATCAAGCCCGTCTTCGCAGCTGCGTCCAACAAACGCACGTGTCAGCATCTCTACGACGCGCTGCTGCATTTGTCTGCCTCCTTCGCCAGTGCTCGGCGGCTCACTAGTGCTGGGTATCTCCCCATTGTACTGGAACAGCTCAAGGGCTGCCGCCAGAATGACTCACTTCGGATCCGCGCGTTGAAGTTACTCAAGAATTTGCTGAATGACGGCGTGGACGGCACGATGTTTCGAGCGCTGGAGTTGGGGGCAGTGCCACAGTGCGCTAAGCGATTGCACTCTCCGAATTTTGAGGTGCGAGTGGCAGCATGTGAAGCTGTTGCGGCGTTGGGATTCGCGGACAAAGCGCGCAAGGCGGTGGTGGAGCACGGAGGTGTGATCCCGAGACTGTGTGCGTTGATGGCGGACCCCCAGTGGCAGGTCGCGTGTGCGAGTGCTGGGGCGCTCATGAGTCTGGCAGCGCACGATGAGGTCAAGCGGCAGATCGTGGCCAGGGAGGGACTGGCGCCCGTGAATCAGCTGCTGCAGACCAACAAGATGCCGCTTCAGCTCCACACGACCAAACTGGTGGCAGTGATCGCAGCTCTCCCGGCAGCGAGGCGCTTGCTGGATGTGCCGGCCACGACGCTGAGGCTGAAGACGCTCACACAGGACGAAAACCCGCTGCTGGCCAAGAGCGCCAAGACGGCGCTGGCGGTCGTGCAATGGCGGGCGTAGTGGTCGATTAATGCGCTGACGTCACGATGCAAACGAACTGAGATGGGTACTTTCATGTGGTGCACACATGAAGAGGGATGCGGATGGTTGACATCTGTTTTGTATACTTTACTTAAGATAAAAATACCGATACTGCTAAAACAGGGGGATCGATTTTCTCCCACCGCCTCCACACTCACCAAAACTCAGCTCAAGGCTCAGCAAGCAGCTTCAGTTCCCCCAGTCCATCAATTAGCCATGGTGCGTCTCCTCTCGTCTTTCCCTATGCAGCAGCCTGTAGCCCGTGTCGATCGCTACTTTCAGACGCTGACGGTCTTCTTCTCTCCCCCCTTCGTGTCCTTCCGTCTCCCCCCCTCCCCCCCCTTTGCTCGTTTAGTCTTCCGGTGTCGGTGTCGATGATGAGGTCATCACGCAGTTCAACGACTTCAAGCTGAAGCGCGCCCCGCACGATTTCCGCTACTTCATCTACAAGATCGTGGACGACTCGGAGATCGTGATCGAGTCCACGGGCCCCAGCACCGAGTCGTACCAGGACATGGCCGACAAGTTGGCGCAGATCACGAACGACTGCCGGTACGCGCTCGTGGACCTGGACCTGACCACGAAGGACGGCCGCCCCACGAGCAAGATCGTCTTCCTGTCCTGGTACGGCAGTTGCTCTCTGTTTTGAATCTTTAGGGAGATTTACTTATTTTAACTGTCTACTGCACTGTAGGTCGCCCGACACGGCTCGTATCAAGTCGAAGATGCTGTACGCGTCCTCCAAGGAGGCGATCAAGCGCGTGCTCATGGGTGTGGGCATCCACCTCACGGCCACGGACGCTTCGGAGCTGTCGCTCGAGTCCATCGAGGACGGCGTGGCCAAGTTCCTGTAGACGGATGCGTTTTGGTAGATTCGACTCGCCGTGATGCCCGAGTAATCCCAGCAGTTCTGCATTTCTAGCTCTCCATGCCTATTATTGGTCTTCATTCTTCTCCATTGCCAGATACAGATCAGATCTTCTAGCAATTGCTTTAAATCCATCGAGCTGCCGAGTCACCCGTCAAACAACTGCATGAAGGCGAGCAGACAAGGAGCTGTTAGTTTGCTCTCGAATCTTACATGATTAATAAACTTTCCTTCAAAGGAACACCCGGGTTTCGCGGCGAAGCTAGCTTTGCGCTTTCTGAAGCGCAAGTTTCGTAAGTCGAAGACCGCAGGTTCATCCTCTCTTCGGTGCTCAACCTGTCGCTGGAGCCTGCGAGTTGGTTTGCGCTGTTCGACAGCACGACGTGTCAAGCCAACGAAATAGCAAGATTTGCAGTCTGGGCTCCGTACAATGAGGAAATAATCCACGAGGTGGCCGAGTGCTCGCGTAGACGCTCATGAGCTCGCTTATGTGCCCTCAAATATCGATTTGAAGTATTTGGTATGGTTTGCTCATTTAGTCAGGTTCTGTCAATTCCGGCCAAATTTTGCCGATGTTGCTTGGACCATCCAATACAAATTTGCGATCCAACATGGCACCGATTTAGCTGCCTCAAGGTCGCAGCAAATTTAAAACGTCCTGGACACGGAGTTGGGCACGCGCAATGATGCCAGGCCCGGCGCTCTTGGCGCTGTGGATAATAGCTGCTTGCTCGCTTCCTCCCACCTCTCTTGCTGGCCCTGTAGATTCTCAAGATGCCGTGACCAGCTCAGCCGCCATACAGATCGCGGGCTTGTGTCTCGTTGTGGCCGCGAGCGTCTTCCTCACGTCAGTGTATGTGCTGCCTCGCTGGCTGCTGCGCTTCGTCGAGTGGAATTCGCATCCGTCCGTGCTCTGGAGCGTGCGCACTTCGGCCCGCGTGTGTTCGCTGACCATCGACGACGCGCCGTCGCCCTCCACGCCTGCGATCCTCGACATCCTGCGAGATCACAAGGTCAAGGCCACGTTCTTCATCATCTCCGGCCACATCCCAGGCAACGAGGACGTGCTACGCCGCATCGTGCGTGAGGGCCACACACTGGCCAACCACCTCACAGAGGACCGAGCCAGCATATTGGACGAGCTCCACGTGTTCGAGCAGAAGCTGCAGGAGTGCGATCGAGCCATCAGCGAGTTCCAACCGGACGCTGGGAGTGACACGCCGACGCTCGAGCCGCTGGAGACGCAGCAGCTTCTTCTTGAGGAGAAGGAGCTACCAGATGACGATCAAACTGTAGTGGACTCTACAGGAGGAGAAGAAGAACGGGATGCTGCTCCACCTCGAGGCAAGTGGATGCGTCCGGCGTCCGGCTGGTTCACGACGCCCATGCGAGAAATCACGGCGCGTCATGGTTATCGCATCTGTCTAGGCAGTGTCTACCCTCACGACGCGCAGATCCGATCCGAGACGATGAACTCTCTGCATTTACGAGCACGCACAGACTGCGGGTCGGTCATTATTGTGCACGACCGCTCGTGGACGATCGGCGTCTTGAGAACAGCGCTGCCTGTACTCACGCGCAAGTTTGCATTCGTGAGTCTGGACGAGCTCGTGTCGTACAATGAACGCACACCAGAAAAGTGACGATATAACCAACCACATTACCGTGCTGCGGTACAGTCGTTTGCTATATGAACGCGTCGGGTGGAGCGTCTCGCTGCATCTCGGGTTCGAAGGGCATGTCACTGGACTTGAGAGTAGCGTTGGCGCTTGTGAAGGAAAACTGCATGTGGTGGGCTAACATGAATTTACGAAAGAGCTGCATGGAGCAAGCAAGGTAAAGAAGCACTCGTCAGGTTTTCGGGTGGAGACACAAACGGACACTAAAGGCCAGTCAGTATGAGTGGACTCACCTCGGTGTGGAAGCACTGCCGAAAGAAGTCGCGGCATCCAAGCTCGGCGTGGGCGTCCAAAAACGAATCAACCTCGAAGAGGAGGAACTCATCCGCATCGACTGACGTTGGTTGTGTCTCTACCGCGAAGTCTTGGTGGAGAGAGCAGAAATAATACACGACATCGCCAAATAATGCCTCGAGAAACCACAAGAACGCCAAACGAGCCCTGTCATCCAGAGATGGCGCGGTTTCTGCACTTGGCTCGTCAAGTGCGTTAGGTTGGCTGGTTTTCTTGGGTTGTTCAAGTATCTCGTCCATAAAACTGGGATTTTTGCATGGCCCGAAGATGTGTGAATCCGCTTGAGTGATCCGCGAGCTGTGAAGTGCTGTGCTTAGCATGCTCTCTAGAGACCGAAGAATTGACTCTATTCACGCAAAAGTAAAATAAATACACAAGCTTGGTCATTAGCCACTTGCGTGAACAGCAAGACAGGCAGATAACTCACGTGGCAGTTCAGGGATTTCCACTTTCTCGGGGACGTAAATGTCGTCCGAGTCGACGTCAATAATGATTGCAGTTGTCTGCAGAAGCTCTGGCACGTATTCACATGACCCTGACGTAGCTGGGGCTTGTAGGTGAAGAGAGACCTTGTGCGTGGCGTAAAGGCTGTTTCCTAAAAATGATGGACACACAAATACGTTAGCTTGCTGTAAATCTGTTTCAGAGGCTCATGACTCACGAAGGCGGAACCGCTGATCAGCTCCAGAATCCTTCTTTTGATATGAAAGCGCGCCTTCGCAGCCGAGAAAGAATGGGGACATATTCACTTCGGAGAAAAGGCCAGCGTCACTCAGCTCGGACGACGTTGCTACCGGACAAAAGGGTAGATAAAGATGCTGCACAGAAGGAAAAGCAAAGAAGGTTTAAAGATCATTGAAAGCACCATCTACTACGGCATCTTCGACACGTACCGTCCACTCAAACGGCTTTAAGAATTCTCTTACGGCTTCCGCAACCGAAACGAGAGCCCCAGAGCGTTCTGACACTAGTATGATGGATTTGCCAACCATAACTGACGCCAAGATACTGATAAAAGTCTAACAAATGATTATACAACGTCAAGTCTCCTTCTCCAGAACGTACGGAAATGACCACGCACCTGAGAACTAATCTCCTTGAATACTGAGCTTAAGGAGAAATCGATCGATCGGAGATTTTCTTGTAAACCAAACCCACTGTATCTTGCGCTCAGAATCTGGCGAGTGCTGCTTGAAGTCGCATAAATTGAAGTCACTGAGTCGGACAAGGTGTCTGCAGTCAACTTGTCCTAGCGTACCAGTTGAGGTCACAACCAACTCATTAGTTAGAGCATCGCTACATCTTAGTGCCAAAGTATGAACCGTACCATGCCGCTTGACGCTAATTGCAACAGTAGTCTACGACTTTTCTGGTGCATTGGCTCAACAGTCAGCACAGTAATAAATTGCGGGCAAGGTTGAGTAGCAATATTCCCAGTCGGATCCGCGGGGTTGGTACTCAGTGCAGCGGCTGCGGGAGAAATGGGCTTATTCGGTGCGGGTTTCTTCAGCCACAAAGTCAGGCAAACACCAAACAAGTAGCTAGAAGTCTCCTTGTCGAAACAATCGCGCGCTTCATGGTCTTTGGGAAGGACAAAATTGTGCAATGAAGGCTTCGGGACTGGTCCAAAGTAAAAACAGCATAAATATACAACATCCAAGGTTGAGGCACGGACGTAATAGCGTACCAGTAGGTTCAAGAGTACGACCCGACGGGGAAATAGGACTCCCTCCAGATACCGTCGCCGTGTTCTTCACGTTCTTCATCCAGTAATTCTGTTGTTATTATTTCATTTGTACACAATATATGAGCGCTATTTTTCATATTATCAACGATCAAAACATACATTACCAGGTGTGTCGGATGCGTTTCCGCTGCAGCCTCTTGTTGATTTCCGGTACAAAACAGTTCATAGACGATTTGAGCGGACCCCTCTGTAGAGTTGGTTGGAGGCATCACAGAAGCGACAGAAATACTGTGGACTCCGTGAAGCGTTAGCTCTTGCACTGCGAGTACTCGATTGAAGCTGCAACGGTTGTTATCTGCTCTTTGCCCCCATAGATTTTGCGGTGACAACTGGTTAATGGGGACGAGCACCGCGTTGGCCTTGAGTTGTGTCTCACTCTTCCTCAACGACAACTTGGGTATGGTCTCACTCTGTCTTTCCTGCCGTACTGTAGCACTTTTCTTCACTGTCGCCCGCACATGCTCACTCAATCGTCGCAGTTGCTGGTCGGTCTCCAGATCCTCCGTTTCCACCACCAGCATCACATACAGACTCGACGCTCGGAACTTCGTATAAACTTCTGTCTGCAGCCACTCCCAGACGCAGTCCTGCGCAACACGGAACAAATTCGCGTATCGTGGAGGAGAGAATGGCTCGCTCTGTAGCTTCATGATCTGCTGCAATGTAGCACGCCGCACTGTCTCCGGGACTCGAGTAGCCGCACTAACTGCAGCCCCTTCACCACCCCCCTCCGTTTCCCCCACCAAGAACCTGTTGAACACATGACGCACATGCCTCTGCACCTCTTCAAATAGCGCCACGGAGAACAACGTCGTCTGGATCAGTGGCAGAAATCTCGTCTGCACGTGAACCCAGAAGAGTAAATTGCCTTCTTCCCCTGGGAATTCCCCAGCCAGGAACCGCAGGAGGAATTGCGTCCGTCTTGCGTCCACTAAAACTTCACCCAGCGCCAGTTCTCGTCTCGACCTCAGAGCGTCACACAGTTCCGTGTACTCTTTGCTGCGGAGAAACTGAGGGAAGGCGTCGCGCGTCATGTGGTCGCGGACGAGCGTCTCCATCCCATTGAAGAGATCCAAAGGGCAGTAGCCAGCTGCTACTGCATCCAGCACGCGTCTGCGAAGTGGCTCAGCTGACGGAGGCAACAGCAATTGGTTGGTGGATTCCATGTGCTGCAGATATGAGGTCACGATGTCCTTCGCCTGGAAAATAGTTTAGAGAAAATTCACAATGGATTATTATTATTATTATTATTTACTTACAGCACGGGGGAGCAGGTCGCGTCGCCCCACGAGTCGCTTGTACTGGCGGATGCGGTGTAGGAAGGCGAAGCGCAGCTCCAGAGCCTGCGCCTCCTGCTCCGTGAAGCAGCGCAGGAAGAAGTCGCGGCGGAAGCCGTCCTTCGCCACGGCCTCGAGCGTCAGCTCCATCTTGATCGATCTTTTTTTCTTAGCTTTGAGCCAATGGGAATCGTTCACTTAGTGTAATGCCAAGTTGAAGTCATAGGAGTGCAATTTTAATTCATACCACGACAAGCCGCACCGTCAACCGATGCACGCGCGGTCTTTGCCACGGGAGACTAAACCTTCAAGTGCTCAGACTATTTAGTAAGCGCGGTTTGTCTCTGCTGCTGCACTGGGCCACAAAGACGCCAACTTGGCGGCCGCGAAGGAGTCTTCTGGTTCGGTCGTCATTTTGCTGCTTGGACACGAGGTCAGGCGGCAGTTTGTGCTGCTTGTCTCTGATGCTGACAGAGAGTTGTACCGAACGGAGGTATGTGAAGGCTAGCGATTTTGCAGCAGTGTGGAGTTTAACATAGACCTCATCCCCCGAAGCGTACGCCTCATACCAAGTCGTGGTGGACGTGACACTATCTTGATCCTCTGCAGCCATCCCTAAGTCACTATAAAGTAGCGTAGTCCGGCGATTAAGATTAAGACGCATATGGGAGGACTCTCCAGTCATGGGCCTCATCCTGATGTGTACGAGGCGCAAGGGTCTGAATGGGTTTTGTAATAGGGTGCTGTTTACAACAATCCCCAAAACACGGCACGCACGCTTGTGCGGTTGAGGAAGCGTTCCCGACTTGGAGGGAAGTCCCGACTTCGAGGGACAAGGAGCGACTCCCGACTTGGAGGGAGGAAGGCGACTTGAGTACTTGAGGGAAAGTTTGCAACTGAATTGAAATGAGCTTATGGTTCCTAAATCCTATGAATAAAACCACTAGGGGCCCTTGAGGTTAAATGTAATTTAACCTACACATGTAGTATAAAACTTTGGGTTGAATCAGGTTGAGCTTGAAGATTCTCCTTCGAAGAATCTTCCTGCCGCGTGGCGTCTTGTGATTGGCCACAAGAACTCAGGTGACGCGCCGGCCTTGTTACCAAATAATGTCCCAGGTGAGGAACCATCATCATGCACAAAGAAGTGCAGAGAACACTTGGCGTAATCACTGATTGTGCCATGCGTGGATGTGAGCAAACATTTGACCATGTTTACGCCACCTTTACCTCCACGACAGCAGTGTGTGAACCACACCAATCTGTGATCGCATAACCAATGTAATAGGCCAGAGGGGCCCATTACATCATTCCCCCCTTAAAGTAGCAATCACTCAATGTCTTTTGGGGATGATTGGCTCACTTTAAAATTCGCCATGAAGCGATCAAGTGTCCAAGCGTCTCTTGAAGAACCCGCTGTGCGCAAGCAACAGCGTCGCGCTCCAGAACTCTTCGATGTGTCCTGCATCCGCCGTCGGATGGGAGACACCGAGTTCTATAAGGATCGGTTCTTCCGTTGGCGTCGGATCGACAATCGCGATGATCCGAACCAACCCATCGCAGCTAAGAAGGGCTCATGGCGAACCTTTGTTCGTCTTGAGAACGAGGGAAAGATGGAGCGCTTGCTCAGCAAGACTCCAAGTCACGACAAGGCAGCCCATGGCCTTCGTCGCGGTAGTGTCTCCAGCGACACTACAAGCTTGCCTCGTAGCTGCGAACCACGTCGGGAACATCAGACTCAAGGGTCTGTTTCGGTTCCCACGTGTCCGAACTCGGTGGATAGCCGCGCCACCGAACTCGATAGAAGCGTTGACGAGTCAACCGCTTCTTCCCACGAGTCTGTCGGTCTTCGTGACCAACAATCGACTCTACGATCCACCGATGCTCTCCCTGATGATCAATCAGCGGAGGTGGGGCTGAACGCAAGAACGATCGAGCGGCTCTGGAAGTGGAAGAGTGCTCATCGTGCGCAGATCGAGGTACTGGAAGTTCGCAACGCGGTTCTCGCTGACCGGTGCGATAGCCTCGAAGACCAACTGAGGGAGCGGGAGTCAACGATTGACTCGCTGTCTGATGGTCCAGCCCAGCGTTCGGCATTGGAGTCCCGTTTCGAACAACGGTTCGAGCAAGTTCAGGCTGAACTTGAGCGACTCCAGAAGGCTCAGAAGTCTCGCGAGACTTTTCACGAGCATCTTCTGCACTCCGTGGAGGATGCAGGAACTGCGCTCGAGATACTACGGAAGGAGTACCAGTCTCGACTTCTCGTGTTGGAAGCTGTGAAGGACGAGTCCTTCGATGTGCTTCAGCGCCTCTATGCCGAGAAGAAGCTCCATGACGATGAGTTGAAGACTCTTCGTGATCAAGTGGAGCGACTTCATGATCGTTTGGATCGTCATCCAAAGGCTCGTTAGGGTCAGCAGACCCACTCGGAAGGTAAGGCTTTAGTCTACCCACGTAAAACGTCGGGTGTAGACGCATGCTTGTAGGAATGTCTAGTGTGTAGGCATCACCATTGCATTTCATTACCTTGAATGGTCCAATAAATCTTGGTAGAAGTTTTGAACTTCCCAAGTTGGACACTGCATGTTCAGGCAGGTTTGCCGTACTAAGCAATACAAGATCATTGACCTTGTAAGTTTGCTTGTTCTTCCGTCCACTCTTATCTGCTTGTTCTTTTTGCAGATCTTGAGCCTTTGCTATTGCGTCTCGAACAAACCTCACAACGGCTTGTCTCCTCACAATAAAGTCATCGACTTGCTGCTTATCACGACTCTTCATGTCGTTCAAAGGTTCCATCGAGTCAAAATTCGCTTTGAGCTCGGAAGCAGCATTCAGGTCATGCTTTGACTGTGGCGAATTCTCAGTCGCCGTAGTCCCTCCCCCACTTAAGGTAGAGACCTCTCCCACTAGCGACGCCGACACTCTCGGATGGAGACCGTAGTTCACATAGAATGGGGAGTGACCCATCGAGACATGCGTGGAGTTGTTCAACGCAAACTCGCAAAGAGGGAGAAACTCGCTCCACTCTTTGAATGGCGTAGCGTAACTACGCAATACGTCCTCAAGGACACGATTCACTCGCTCTGTTTGACCGTCCGTTTCGGGGTGTGCCGCTGTTGACATAGACAACTTGGTGTCCAAGAGTCCAAACAGTGCACGCCAGAACTTTGCAGTGAAACGGGTGTCACGGTCTGACACGATCTCAACTGGAAGGCCATGCAGACGGAACACGACGTCTACAAATACCTTGGCAGTCTTCTCTGCCGAGATCTTGTCCGAAACAGGTGCAAGATGAACCATCTTGCTGAATCGGTCCACAAACACAAGGATGCCGTTGCGTCCGTGTTTGTCTCGCGGAAGTCCGAATACAAAATCCATACTCACGGACCTCCAACTGTCCTGGGGGACAGGCAAAGAACGAAGTGGGGCTTGGGCGGAGCCTGAGGGCTTCACTCGCTGACATATCTCGCAAGTCCTCACATACTTGCGCACCCACTTGTACACGTGTGGCCAATAATAATCTCGGGAAAGACTGAGAAACGTCGTCTCACGTCCGAGATGACCACCCGAAGGGCTGTCATGATACTCATACAAGAGTCGATGACGCACGCCTTCGTCGTTGGGGATAACGATCCTTTCTGTATCCCCGTCGTCAACCGCGTAGTACAGCAACCCATTGTGTAACAGGGTTACACAGGCTGGTGTAATTGGGTACACCAGATATACGTGTATAGCCGGACTATACACGGACAAGTATACGGCAAGCCTTCTGTGTGTGCGTCACATACACAGTCAACAATCATTTCGAGCCGCCAATGGCACAAACATTGGCGGGCGCTAAGCGCACTGCTATTGGTGGAAAGGGGCACATTCCCACCAATCAAACGCATACATAAGGGCCGGAGCGTGAGAGCCAACCATGGCTTCACCTCCGTAGATACATAAGTCATTTAGATAGGTTTGCTAAGGGCCCGCCACGCGGCGGGCTTCCATTCAACTCAGTTTTCTATTTTCAAGTTAAAGTTTCGGTCTTTTTGCTTAGAAATACACGGGGACGTGTATTTCTACTTGCACACAAAGTCTAAGTAACTTACGCTTCCTCAAAAGCGCATACTAGTGTATGCTAAAGAAACAGAGCGCGTCTCGCCCTGTTTCACATTGCGTACTTGGAAGCGGTGAACGCGTGATCTTGTTCGAGCTGGTAGACCTTGCAGTGCTTTAGCGGAGGGATCCTTGAAGTACTTGAATAAGTCCTGACAGATCTCGTCGGACTTGTAACCCCCGATAATATCTTCACGCACTGTAGTCGATACTTGAACAGCGATCGCTTGAACATCTTCACAGAGTCGACACGCTTCGACCGGATCCTCGTTCTTGGATTTGGGATCGTAATCCGGACGTCTTGACAAAGCGTCGGCTAAGATGTTCATCTTGCCTGGCTTATAGTGAACAACAAAGTTGTACTCCGCAAAGAAGGAGAGCCACCTCGCCATTCTCTGCGACAAGTGAGGAGTCTTCACCGCTGTCCGTAGCGACGCATGATCAGTATAGATCGCGAAGCGCTCCTCTTCAAGCAAGTAAACACGGAACTTGACTAAGGCAAACTTCATCGCAAGAAGTTCCTTATCATGAACTGGGTAGTTCCGTTCTGCGGGTCGGAGTTGTCGTGACTGATACGATATAACTCGCTCTCGACCCTCACCATCGTGTTGCATCAACGCGCAACCAATGGCATAATCGCTCGCATCACAGACGACGTGGAACGGCTTGTCGTGGTCCGGAAGAGCCAGCACAGGAGCTTCACGCAGACTCCGTTTGACCTCTTCGAACGCCGCTTGGTGATCTCTTGACCACTTCCACTCAACGTCTTTCTTCAGCAGTTGTGTCAGAGGCTGCACTAACGCTGCATAATTGCGCGTGCACTTGTGCAAGTAATTCGCCAGACCCAACCACTGCCGCAACTGCTTGACATTCTGAGGCACAGGCCAATCGTCAATAGCTTTGACCTTCTCCGGATCGACGCGAACACCGTTCTTGCCCACAAAGCAACCAAGAACAGGAATCTCGGGGGCAAAGAATAGGCACTTTTTCAAGTTTGCGTAGAGTTTGTTCTCTCGCATGACCTGGAATACTTGACGTAGATGATCGAGATGAACATCAACATCAGACTTTCCATTGACGGCCTTACTATGAACGAATATATCGTCAAAGTAACTTGGTGCGAACGTTCGCAAAGGACGAAGGATGTTTGTGACCATGCGATTGAAAGTCGCAGGCGCATTCTTCGGTCCTTGTGGCATCGCTAACCACTCCCACAGCATACCACTCGGGGTACTTACTGCAGTTAGTGGTACATCGCTTTCGCGCATCTGAATCTGATAGAATCCATCTTTCAGGTCGATCACACTGAAAACGGTACTGCCAACCATTCCATCAAGGATCATGTCCTTGCGCGGAACCGGAGTCTGAGCAGGTATGGTTACATCGTTCAACTTGTTGAACGCATGAACGATGCGCCACCCGCCAGTCGCCTTCTTCACACAGAAAGTGGGGCTGCAATGCGGAGACTTGCTCTCTCGCACGTGACCAGCCTTAGCACGTTGTGCGAAAAACTCGTCGATCGCATCGACTTGTTCCTTCGGCAACGGCCACTGTCTTGTGATGCAGTACTTCGTGCCAGGAAGTACATCAATCTCGTGACGAATGCCTCTGTCAAATGGCAACTCGTCTGGCACCTTGTCTGGGAAGATATCTTCGAATTCCCTGGCAAGCGCATACACGGGGTTCGTCTTGAGAGCGTCCCGTGACTGCTCCTCAAACCTCTCTTTCCGTGTCTTTCCGTTCAACACATCTACATTCACATTTGATGCAGCGTTGACGAAGTCTTTGTCGATCGCTTTGTCGATCGCGCAAAGCTGCGAAATTTCGCCTTTCGCCAGGCTACGCTTCAGCGTCTTCTTGCTCATCGATGGCAAGGAAGTCAACTCTTCGACCGTGCTGGGAGGATTTTCCACTTGGACATGACGCATTATTGTGCTGTCACCCTCGTCATTGTAGACCACGACGTTTGCATAGCTGCTTGTAGTGCCTCTCTGTGGGTCACCACCTTCATCACCTTCCTTTGCATCTTGATCAGGGATGCTTGATGACGGAAATCCATCGTCGTCGATCTTCTCTTGGTCTTCATTCTTCACGCCAGAACGCGGTCCTTCATCGTTCTTGGTAACAGGAGTAGTCTTTTCATGGCGCCTGACTGCTCCACCTCCAGCGGTCTTCACGGGCTTGTCTCCCGAGATCGAGGGGCCATCGCACTCCTGGGTCTCGTTTGACACACCTTCCACAAATGTATATGCCCACATCACTTCATCCGTTGACATGCAGCTCAACGCGGCTGCAATGCACGACTTGTCAACGGAGATCTTCTTCATCCAGTCAATGCGAGGTTGGTAACGCTTCAACCACGGCATGCCCAGGATGATGTCAAACTTGTCATCGAGGTCGAGTAAAATGAACTCGTCTTCACCTCGGAAACCTTCAAACTCAATTGCCAAGCGCATCGTTCGCTTTGGCATTCTCACAGTTGACCCATTAGCCAACCGAACAGCCATATCATTTGTCGCATCGGGTGGAATCATACCATTCCCAACCACGACCTTCGCCCGAACAAAGTTGTTCGACGCGCCAGTGTCAACCAAAGCACGTAGAGGCGTTGCGATACCATCCACGTAAACTTTGAGTATGATCAGAGCAGAGCTCTGATTGACACTGTCATCACTCTTAGTGGAATCTCCATGTGCGCCGCGCACATCGGGGCCAGAGTTCTGTGTCTCCACAATATCCACAGTCCTCTCGTTAGACCCAGTAGGGAGCCCCACCCCTACTGGTCATTCCCGTTTTTTTTACCCTCGGGAATGGTCGAACCGGCGACCGAAGTTTCGGTTGCTGGCCTGGTTCGAACGTGACCCCTGTGTCTCTTGCCGTTCCGGCAAAGACACCCTGCAGTTCCGAGCGATGTGGCCTGGCTTCCCACAGCGGAAGCATTTGCCATTACCACGCGGACGTACGTCTCCCGACGTGGAAGCGTATGGTAAGTCCATCGGCTCTGGGCCGTCGTTTACTGGCGACGACATGCGGACTTGACGCGGAATAGGTCCACCAAACTTGGCTTGCTTGATGCTGAATTCTTCTTGCATCGCTCTCTCGATGGCTTGGTCCAACGTCGTCGGGTACTCGCGGAACAACTGGTTCCGGATCGGCCCGTCGTCCAAGCCGGCCATGAACGTGACAACTTGCGTTGCCATGTCAATCGGCTGATCCACAATGCACGACACGAGATATCGTGCGCGCTGTGCATATGAGTGGAGGTCTTGGCGTCCTTGCCGAAGCTTGAGGAGCTCAGCACGAGCGCGAAATTCGCTCTGCGGAGGCTCAAACGCGCGCTTCAGCTCCTGCTTGAAGTCGTCGAGATTGTAGAAGCAGGTTGGCTCCGCCAAACGCTTCCCATATGCCCAACTCTTTGCTCGACCCACAAGGTTGGACATCGCGAACAACACTTGCTGAACTGGGTCTCGGAGCTGTCTTGCAGCCACTGCTGCATCCAACTCAACGAACCATCTTACCAGAGGTTCGTTTTCTCCGCCGCGATACGGAGAAATGTTGAGCTTCAGAGGCATCACTCTCATCGTCGAGACAGGAGTTGCTTGCTGTCGATGAGAGGTCATGCTCTCGTGATGCATGAAGTTCACGGCCGCGTTCCTCTGGTCATCTGGTGACGCTGATCTCAGCAAACTGATCACAGCTGCTTCACCAATGATCCCATGCATTCGCTCCAAGACTGCCCACTCATGAGAAGACAAATGAGGGAATTGCTCATTAGTCAACTCAACAGTTTCCGGTACTGCTGGACCATGAGAGACTTCCATGTCCGCTGCCTCCATGACTCAGTCAAGGAGACTGGATTGCTGGCTTGTGATTTCCGTAGCAATCAGAACGTTTAGACTCTAAAATTCAAAGGCGGGACAGGCACAACGGCACTAAACCACAGACCCAAAGAAAATAGGTTCCGATGTGATGCTGCAATCACAACCAGGCAATCAACGTTTGTCGACCTGCACTTGGTAGTCGCGCAAACAGTCACTTCCGGTCGCGGGAAGGACCACAAAGTGCTACTAGGTGTGATGGGGCGCTGTTTACAACAGTCCCCAAAACACGGCACGCACGCTTGTGCGGTTGAGGAAGCGTTCCCGACTTGGAGGGAGGAAGGCGACTTGAGTACTTGAGGGAAAGTTTGCAACCGAATTGAAATGAGCTTATGGTTTCTGAATCCTATGAATAAAACCACTAGGGGCCCTTGAGGTTAAATGTAATTTAACCTACACATGTAGTATAAAACCTTGGGTTGAATCAGGCTGAACTTGAAGATTCTCCTTCGAAGAATCTTCCTGCCGCGTGGCGTCTTATGATTGGTCACAAGAACTTTAGTGACGCGCCGGCCTTGTTACCAAATAATGTCCCAGGTGAGGAACCATCATCATGCACAAAGAAGTGCAGAGAACACTTGGCGTAATCACTGATTGTGCCATGCGTGGATGTGAGCAAACATTTGACCATGTTTACGCCACCTTTACCTCCACGACAGCAGTGTGTGAACCACACCAATCTGTGATCGCATAACCAATGTAATAGGCCAGAGGGGCCCATTACACTTAGCCCCTGAGAGTCTGTGTACCCTCGAAGCGGAGAAAGGCATCGGCGGGCTGCTTATAGTACATGTGAATGTACGGGGATACGATCATCCCTTAAGAGTCTTGATCGACTCTGGGGCGAGTGAGAACTTTGCTCGTCGCCAGACGGTCGCGAGGAACCGCGACCGGTTTGACGACGCTCTGCGTGAGAGCGAAGGCAACGGGCTAGTCGCCGTGAGACTGGCCGACGGTACGGTGGTAAAAGTACCTAAGGTCCGGATGGACCTGGCTGTCAAGTTCGAAGACTTTGACAGCACGGAGCCGTTCATTGTCCTGGACATGGACAAGTACGACTTGATCCTGGGCATGCCGTGGCTTGAGAAGCACGAGCCCTGAATCGATTGGCGCGGCAAAGCCATCGGGGCTAGCCGGTCTGCGGTCTCTGACAGAGCTTTGGTGAGTCATGTTCCCACCTCTGTCAAGAACCTAGGCGTCCGTGGGGACCACCGGGACGCGACAGCGTCCGAAGAGGTTTTGGGAGCTGTCGACGGAATAGTCAGCTCCGGGGAAGTTGTTGCAGTGGACTCTGCAACAGGTCGTGAGACCGAGTCCGTCTCGAGCGATGCTCGTGGGCCGCCGAAGGCTAGGTTGACGGACGGAACTTCCTGTCGAGCGTGTGGGTCTGCCTTGCCAACAGACCCCAACGCTCAAGGTCGTCGCGCCGTATGGGCTTCGACTGTGGCAGCGCAAGATAGCGCTTGCCAGGTGGGTAACTTAGGTCCACAGGCGGGTAACTTAGTTCCGCATGCAGCTGAAGCTGCTGAGAAGGCCGGTGAAGGCGCTTCTGACGTGGGTAACTGTAATGAGCCCCTCTGGCCTATTACATTGGTTATGCGATCACAGATTGGTGTGGTTCACACACTGCTGTCGTGGAGGTAAAGGTGGCGTAAACATGGTCAAATGTTTGCTCACATCCACGCATGGCACAATCAGTGATTACGCCAAGTGTTCTCTGCACTTCTTTGTGCATGATGATGGTTCCTCACCTGGGACATTATTTGGTAACAAGGCCGGCGCGTCACTAAAGTTCTTGTGACCAATCATAAGACGCCACGCGGCAGGAAGATTCTTCGAAGGAGAATCTTCAAGTTCAGCCTGATTCAACCCAAGGTTTTATACTACATGTGTAGGTTAAATTACATTTAACCTCAAGGGCCCCTAGTGGTTTTATTCATAGGATTCAGAAACCATAAGCTCATTTCAATTCGGTTGCAAACTTTCCCTCAAGTACTCAAGTCGCCTTCCTCCCTCCAAGTCGGGAACGCTTCCTCAACCGCACAAGCGTGCGTGCCGTGTTTTGGGGACTGTTGTAAACAGCGCCCCATCACACCTAGTAGCACTTTGTGGTCCTTCCCGCGACCGGAAGTGACTGTTTGCGCGACTACCAAGTGCAGGTCGACAAACGTTGATTGCCTGGTTGTGATTGCAGCATCACATCGGAACCTATTTTCTTTGGGTCTGTGGTTTAGTGCCGTTGTGCCTGTCCCGCCTTTGAATTTTAGAGTCTAAACGTTCTGATTGCTACGGAAATCACAAGCCAGCAATCCAGTCTCCTTGACTGAGTCATGGAGGCAGCGGACATGGAAGTCTCTCATGGTCCAGCAGTACCGGAAACTGTTGAGTTGACTAATGAGCAATTCCCTCATTTGTCTTCTCATGAGTGGGCAGTGTAACAGGGTTACACAGGCTGGTGTAATTGGGTACACCAGATATACGTGTATAGCCGGACTATACACGGACAAGTATACGGCAAGCCTTCTGTGTGTGCGTCACATACACAGTCAACAATCATTTCGAGCCGCCAATGGCACAAACATTGGCGGGCGCTAAGCGCACTGCTATTGGTGGAAAGGGGCACATTCCCACCAATCAAACGCATACATAAGGGCCGGAGCGTGAGAGCCAACCATGGCTTCACCTCCGTAGATACATAAGTCATCTAGATAGGTTTGCTAAGGGCCCGCCACGCGGCGGGCTTCCATTCAATTCAGTTTTCTATTTTCAAGTTAAAGTTTCGGTCTTTTGCTCAGAAATACACGGGGACGTGTATTTCTACTTGCACACAAAGTCTAAGTAACTTACGCTTCCTCAAAAGCGCATACTAGTGTATGCTAAAGAAACAGAGCGCGTCTCGCCCTGTTTCATGATTAATCAAGTCAAGGAGATGAGCGAAGTGGATAAGATCATGTATTTCCTACGTGGTCTACCGTCAAATATTCCGGAGGAAGTCCAGTATCGCAGGTGTGCAACGTTGACCGAGGCTATTACGGTAGCGCTCGACTATGATCGGTCTCACTCGTATCGAGGACGCTCAGATAGTGCTCGTGACAGACCAAGGTACCGATCGTTCGACAACAGACGATCGAGAAGCAACAAAGATGGCCCCGTGCCGATGGAGATCGACAACGTGAGGGTGCCGTCGAAAGAGGAGTGTCAACGCCGAAACTTATGTTTCAAGTGTGGTAGCTCTGCTCATAGGGCTCGGCAATGTCCGATGCAGCAGCAGCAAACGTCGATGGCCAAACGCAACGCGCCGAGGTACAACAACTCGGGCAATGGCCAAGGACGCGGAAAGCCGAGGATGACGACCAGGACGATACCGTCGTCATGGATCGCGTGACCATGAATGTAGTAGACATCCAAGAACAAGCGGATGAGCTACAGAGGTTCGTGGAAGATGCCCGTAAAAAGGGAGAAACGACTCTCACTGCAACTACAGAGACGTCAGAAGAGACTGACTCGTGCGGATCACAGTCAGCAGACGTAGAAGGCTTGCATGCGATGCAGCCTGAAGAGGGATCTGGTGTGTGCGGATTGCCACCAGAGCAAGAGGCCGGAGTGCATGCGATGCACCCCGCCGAGGACTTGGTTTTGATAGGATCGCGGCCAACGTCGAATGAGATCATGGAGGTCAACGCAGTGAAGTCCGAACGCAAGAGCAACCTTTTTATCAAGAAAGGTCGCATCAACGGCAAAGATGCCCGCATTTTGTTGGACACGGGTGCCAGCACGAACATGATCAAGCCAGGCATGGCGATTAATGTGCTTTTGTCGAGACGACTACAAGCTCAGCGTTTCGATAGGACGTTTACTCCGGCAACGGATGTTAAACCTGTTGAAGCGCCGGTGAGCATGGACGGTTACTTCTTTCCAGCGATGGAATTCGTGGAGTGGAAGTTACCAGAGTCGCATGACGTCATTTTTGGGAAGCCGTGGTTTCAGGACTACAATCCCCAGGTGAACTGGCAAACTGAAGAGGTTGTTATTCCAGAGAAGTTCCAGTTCAACGACGTCGACGGACCATCGTTCTCGGACAGTCTCAAAGCAGGAGACTATGAACAAGTGTTCCGCGTGAAAGTGCAACTAGTAGCCGACACCGAGGCAATTCCAGAACCGATTCGCAAAGTGGTTGCCGAGGAATTCAAGGATGTGTTCCCAGAGCAGTTACCGGATGGATTGCCGCCGATGCGTGAAGTCAACTTTGAGCTGACGCTGAAGAAAGGAGCTCAGCCGAGTTCTCGATCACCATTCCGTTTGTCAAAGATGGAACAGGATGCTTTTAAAGAATTCATCAAGGATAAGTTGAAGAAAGGGTGGATCGAAGTGTCGAACTCACCATGGGTTTCGAACATCTTCGCAATTCCGAAAAAGGACCCGGTGACGGGACAGATGCCGAAGAGAGCAGATTGGCTACGTAGCGGGAATACGAAGATTCCATTGCGTTGGGTCTTTGACTACCGACATCTCAACCAGGTTACGGTTGTGGCCAAAATTCCGTTACCGATGATCGAGGAACTGTTCGACAAGATGGTAGGCTGTGTTGTCTACACCTTGATCGACTTAGCGCAAAGCTATCATCAGATGATTGTGGTGAAGTCGAGCCGACCGTACACAGCGTTTCGTACACACAAGGAGACGTACCAGTGATGTGTTGCACCTATGGGAGTGGCTGGAATGCCAGGGACATGGTCTCGTCTCATGCGTACGCTGTTCGACAAGTTCGAATTTGTTGTCGTGTATCTTGATGACATCTGCATCTTTTCAAAGAGCATGGAGGAGCATGTAGAACATCTACGTACAGTCTGCGAAGTACTACGCAAGGAGAAGCTTTACGCGCGTCTGTCCAAGTGTTCCTTCGGTCAGACTGAAATCGCTTTCCTGGGACACATGGTGTCTGAAGCAGGAGTGAGCGTGTATCCAAGGAAAACGGAAGCAATCGCAAAGTACCCGACGCCGACTAACAGGAAGGAGCTTTTGAGTTTCTTGGGTCTGGCAGGGTATTATCGCAGATTTATCTGTGATTTTGCAAAAATTGCACGGCCGTTGAGGGATCTAACGAAAGGAGATGCTCCGTGGATTTGGTCCAAGCCGGTAGATGAGGCTTACCTGCATCTCAAGCTGTCACTTCAGCAAGCTCCAACGCTGAAGTTACCTGATTTCGAACGACCATTCATCGTAACAACAGATGCATCAGGAGGGTGCATAGGAGGTGTCCTATCTCAGAAGTACGGTGATGATGACCATCCGATTGCCTTCTACTCGAAGAAGTTGGATCGACATGAGCGTGGATGGCCTACGCACGAGAAGGAGCTCTTAGCTATCAAAGTGGCTACGGAGAAGTGGCGACACTATCTACATGGCCGACCGTTTGACGTGTACACCGATAACTCGGCGTGTTCATGGATGTTGCATCATCCAAGAGTGTCTCCCAAGATGGCTCGCTTCTTGACGCATTTCTCACAGTTCACGTTTGTTTTGCACCACGTAAGGGGCAAGGCGAATGTGGTGGCAGATGCGCTATCACGGCCACCGCCGGATGGACAAGACGATGAGGAGGATAAGGAACCGCCTTTACCCGATGTGACCTATACGGTACATGAATGCGATGACCCATGTGTGAAGAACGCGTCGCAGGTGCATGATCATATGGTTCAGTCTTCGATGATTCGCCACCTACCCACAGCGGATTCTCACCTGTTACTCAACGATGTCGACTTACGGGGGGAGACCCGTCAGATTGGTGTGGCACAGCAGCAAGTCAACAGCGGCGACTACCATTTTGTGACTCCGCACTTAGCGTCTGAGACGAAGGAAGCGTTTCAACGAGGCTACGCGTCAGATTCTGCTTTCAAACAACAGTGGTCTAAGGGGACAGAGAAAGAAAAATTCGTGAAGCATAACGGTCTTCTGTTCTTCAAACAGAAGAAAAGTGAAACCGTCTATCGACTATGTGTGCCGAAGTCGAAGAAACTTCGAACGAATGTCATCACAGAATTCCATGATGGCAACACGTCTGCACATCCAGGCAGCAGACGAACGTATCTGAAAGCGTCGCAATGGTACTATTGGCCAACAGTGGATCGCGACATCAGAGAATACGTGCGCACATGTGAAACATGTGCAAGGTGGAAGTCTAGCAGTCAGAAGAAGAACGACTTGCTAATACCGATTCCAGCTCCGCTCGAATGTTGGGAAATGGTATCGATGGACTTCATTGCGGGTTTACCAGCGTCAGAAGGGTACGATGCGATATTCGTTGTAGTGGACAAGTTGTCTAAACGAGCGAAGTACGCACCAACGTATACGACGGCTGATGCCAAGGACACAGCTGAAGTGTTCTTCAATGCTGTTGTCAGGCACCATGGTGTACCAAAGGTGATCATTAGCGATCGTGACCCAAAGTTCATTTCGGACTTTTGAAAGTCGCTGATGGCAGTGATGGGTGTCAAACTGAGCATGACTACTGCGCATCGAGCGCAAGCCGATGGTCAGACAGAGCGTCAGAACTTAGTACTCGAAGATGCACTGAGGTGTATGGTGTCGTATCACGGCGACGACTGGGTGAAGCATCTCGGAACAATAGAGTATGCACATTCTACCCTTATGAACGCGTCAACAAAGCTGACTCCATTCGAAGTCGACACAGGACGCAAGGTGTCTAACATCGTGGCAGAGGAGATGAAGGATCTGTTACATTCAGAGGACGATGTGACTCTCGCTGAGTATGCCAAGAATTTTGCCAAGGGACGGCAAGAGATCGTAGAACAAGCTCAGAAGAATCTGAAAGAAGCGTAGGTACGACAGAAAGAGTACTACGATCGCAAGCGCAGACAAGTTGTTTTCAAGCAAAGCGACTCAGTGCTGCTTGACACAAAGAACTTACCGCTAAAGACAGTGAACAAGAACACCGAGCTCAGAAAGGCAAAGTTAGCGGCTAAGAAGGTTGGACCGTTTGTGATTAAACACATGGTGAACGACAACGTGGCAAAGTTGATACTTCCACGCACGATGCAACGCCTCAATCCTACGTTCAACGTAGAGTTGTTGTCTCATTACCTGACGAACACAACGGATTTTCCGAACCGCCCGATCCCGAAGGCAGTACCGATTATTCTGGACGACGAGACAGGCGAAGAACTCTACATCATTGAGAGGCTGATGAAGCGACGAACCAGACGTCACAAACGAGAATGGCTCGTGAAGTGGCATGGGTCGCCAGAACATGAGGCGACCTGGGAACGCGAAGCAGATATCGAACATGTTTCGCATTGGCGTCAACTCCTAGAAGGGTTTCAATGCCCCCAAGTCGAAATCAACCAGGGGGAGATGTCATGCCCGCCTTTGGCCTGCTAGCAAGCAAGCCAGAGAGCGTGGGCGCATAGGCTCTGGCTTGCTTGCTAGCAGCCAGAGGCAGCATGTCGCTGCGACGGCAGCCTGCAAGGCTCTCCGTTCGCAGTTTACATACATATAGCTAGATACTACGAACGTGCAAAAGAAAAGAAGAAAAGCAACGAAACATGCAGGGTAGCAGGACACATAGGCACGTAGAAACAGAAACATGCAGAAAACATCAAGGAGGCCCCTGTGCGAGCTAGCGCACAGGAAGGCATGCACATTTAGGCCAGACATTTTCATTATCAAATACACCAACTACCCCGCACTCGAGACCAACTCCTACCTACGCGACCTACACTCCGACTCTAACTTCAACGACCAACACTCTTCACCTCAGTCACGACACAAACTTTGTTCTTGCTGTCACAAATGCCTCAAGAAAACTCCTTTGTTCACGAAAGTCCGGCAATAGCAAGATGGAGGAAAGAAGAAGGTCGTCAAGAAAAAGATTCAGTTGACGGAGAAGGAATAGAAGAAGAAGACGAAGAAAGAAGCCAAGGAGAAAAAGGAGCTGGAGCGATTCAAGAACCCAATGCTCATGGACTTCGAGATCGTCCTGAAGAGCAACCGGAACGTCTTGCGCTGTGAAAACAGTCGATACGAGGCCAATTTCTGGAATCGGGACGTCAACGCCGCGCGCAGCATGTTGGAGCCGATGAAAGGGTACTTTCTAAACCTGGGACGGATGACCGCGTTCGTGCGAGGCGGGTAGCGTGACAATGGAAAACGACTTCAGGTAGCTTGATAAGCGAACCATAGCCAGACCTCATGCAAAAATGCTGTGCTAACTCGATCGGTAGAAAGCAAATAGCGAAGTCCTTTGATTCAGAAAACTCGGACTCGAACTAATCTCTTATCTGTACACAGGCATCTGCGACGAATAAACCCTTGTGGCTCCTGGAGCTCCGCTCTTGGCACCAAAGCCACGACCCGTGAAGCGCCACGCGCTGCCAATCCTGCTCCTGCTCTTCAACAGCAACCACGCCACTCATGCTCACTGCACTGCGCTGCCATCGTTGCCGCAGTGCCGCCGCTTCATTGTCGTCGCTGCTCCCATCATCCTCGCGCTCCTGTCTTCCATCGAGTCCTTGTCGCTGTAGCCCGCGGCGCCTGGCCCATCGTGCCAGCACCGCGAGTCTCCAGACACGCACCACAAATGCATATATTAGAAGAGAGTTCGTGTCCTCACTCGGTAGGCACAGGAAAGATGTAGACATTTTCAGTGCTGTCTTTAATAGTAGATCAACAGAGTTCACATACATTGACGGTTGGCGGCAAGGCGGGAGGGGCTCGAGACTCACTTTGCTGGCCCTGCTGCTCGGTACGAGGCTGCTCAGTGTGTATGGCTGGAAGAACTGGGCGTTCCGGGGATAGCTGGACCCGTGGTGGGACCCGAAGCGGAGCTGGACCGAAGACGAGTTGGTGCGGGTGCTCGTTGCCCTGCCGCCGGTAGCACGCATCGCATAGTGCGAAGCGCTCACAGCTTCGGCAGGACCAGAAATCTGCACGAGTGATGAGGAGGTTGCATTCACGACAGAAGACATTCAGCTGGGCCAACTGCTCGTTGAAATAGTGGTGCAGCATCATCATAGTCGAGTGCTTGGCGCGGCGCAGCGAGTCGAACTGGTAGCCGGCGTACGAGCACAGCTGATGGAACATGAAGCGGCTTCCGAAGAAACGCGGGACCTCCCAGTACCACGACGGGACCAGGGTCTCCGGGTGGCAGTTCTTTTGTCGGCGTTCCCTGGCAAAGCCAGCACCTTCGTCCTCCTTCGTCTCTTCGTCATCCACCACCTCCAAATCCACCACCAGCAAGTCGTTCTTCAGCCGTTGTACCGCGAACTGGCATTTAGAGAACACTTCGCGCACCTTCACATCTACTTGCAGCGAAGGGGGCGACACTGGTGGCGCAGTAGGCACTTCTTCCTTGATCCGCGTAATAACACCGCCAAGAGAAAACTTGCCGCCTGCGCGAGCGACCGAACTGTTCTTGCCACGAGCGGCAAGTTTCTTGTTTTCGCTAGCTCGTTTCTGTTTCTCGTTTCTTGACATGATTCGACCAAGGATACGCTCTAGCTCAGATGGGATAATGTCACCGTCAAAGATAGGAGGAAGCTGGTTCGCTGGCCATACAAGCTCGTCGGGGTTCACAGATTGCACCGTTGTTCCACGAGTCGAGACACCCACACCATTTTCGTCCTTCACTGACACGAACGAGGCTGACGGCGCCGACTCACCAGCAGTAGCTGAACCACAAACGCTGTCGCTGAAGTACCGATCATAAAGCGTAGTCCAATCCTTGACAATTCCATACTCCTTCGCCTTGGTAAGCAGTTTGCTGTACCAGCGGCGCAGATGCTCAGCACTGGGGGTCTTCTGAAATGCTGGACGGCACCAAAACACGTAACTAATCCGTTTCTGCGGAGGACAAGACCAAATGTGTACGCGGGAGAAGCCATGTCGCCGCACGTAGTCGAAATAAGCCAGCAAAATAAGGTGGTAGGCCGCCGTCCGCGCACTTGCAGGCTTCAAATACCGAACGCTGTCCAAGTAGGCGATATACACGGCCCGCCGATTAGCCTCCAGCTCACAATTGTCGCCAAACTCTTGAGCAAAGATCGTGAAGAGGCAAACCTCCATTCCTTCGTGCTTCTGGAAGAGATAGAGACCGCGTGAAAGGTAGCTGATGTGTGCTGGTATACGCTGTGAGCTCGTATCAGTACCCGGACGCATCTGAGCTAGGAGCTGCGAGTTCTCATCAAACGCCCGCACCACGCCCTCAGGTACGGCCATGCGTTCACCTGGAAATGATAGCGCCCGTACATATAGCGTTTCAGCAGCTTCGTGCTCGCCGATGTCATTTAGCCCACGTCGCAAAAAGTTCTCGATAAATATGCTTAGTTCACAGCTCTGAATATTGAGACACGAACTGTTCTGCGTGTGCTCATCAGGATCAGCGTTGAGGATTTTGCGCATGGGTGATTCTGGTGGTGGAGTCGCACGTTTGCGCCGACACCGACACAGGGGACAGACGAAGGGACTCGTTTCAATGATCAAACCGTTGGACGCATTTAAGCTCTTTTGGGACTTGTACGCCCCGATCACCGGGTTGTAGAGTCCACATACCTGGTGTAACCATCGGTCACATTCACCGCACTTCACCCACGGCTCCACACCAGACTCGGACTTCTTCTTAATCAGAGAGTCCAGTAGACCATCATCATCATCAGGCGCATGTTCTGCAGAGTTGCGATCCCTCGCCAAACGAGTTTTACACTTTTGACACCAAACACGGGTGCCGTCCTCCGATGTAAAATAGACTGAGCCCTTCCGGATTTCAGTATTGCAGCCATTCGAGCACTGCAGGTGCGGCGGAGTAACATCCAAACACTGCTGATGGCATACGATGCATGTGTTCCCACGGCACACAAGACACACATGCTGCACGTGCTGGCGCTTGGCTTGCCGGTTTTGCTCGGCTTTTACTGAGTCATTGAAGCGATTCAGCAAAATTCCGGCGTCTACGTGGATGTAATGTGACTCGGGGTTGAAACGCATCGCGTTCTCAAACACCAATCGGACGTCAGAAACAAAATCTTCCAGCTCGAGATATTCTCCAGCAGCAAGATTGCGCTTGATGGTGCCAAGATCCATGGGGTGCTGGACGATCGTTGTATATGTAGGTAGCTCCAGTGCCACCGGATCCACGGGCGTGTTGAACACACCATGTCGATTCCGTGGGTCAGACATGAGCTTCAATAAAATATCTGTCACCTTCTCAAAACTGGTAAAGCGGCCCTCCCGTCGAACTGATGCGATGTGCTGCGCGATCTCGTCCGCTGTCATCTGCAGCATCGGATCCACTACTTTTGTAGACGGTGCCTGATCTCCTTGGCAACCAGACGCCCTCCACTCAGGAGGCAAGCTGCGATTCTCACCAAGCGTCCGGCAATCGTATGGCAGAGGTTCCATGAGTTTTTGACTGATACTCTGACCACTAGGGCTTTTGGCGCGCACAACCTGGCGCGGTGTCACGGTTGACACACCCACCTCGCCGTTACGCCGTCGCTGTTTGCGCGGTGAGAACGCTGCAGATCCATTGCTCGTAGCCGCGCCATCACTGCACGGACGTTTTCGTACTTCGCCTCGAGGAGATTTGGTTTGCACTGTCTTGCTGCTCTTCTTGGGGCTCTTGGCACTTGGCCTTGAGTGAGCACCTTTTCCGGCTAATCTGTTCGCCAGAGCTATTGCTCTCTCCTTTGGCGTTGCTCGCGGAGACATCGGCTCCTGTTTGGTAGTAGTTTCTGCGCTACTATTGATTGCACTCAGGCTGCGGCGCTGCGACTGTTTCCGCGCAAACTGCAGCGGTCGCACTGTGATCGTAATGGGGCGTGGCAACAGATCTGGTCGAGGCATGGGGCCTGACCTCCGACGATGCGCTGGCACGGGACAACTGAAGACGATTTTGGTCCATTCGGACTGCACGAGACGCTCGCTGGCCACACCTGCTTGCACCACCGACGTCAGTTTGCCCCACAGCATCCACTTGACGAATCTCGACACTAACGCGTTATTTGAGCCTACTCCAGTCGAGATCAACTCTAAATAAAAAAAATACACAACGAGTCAACAATTAAATAATGATCACGTCAACTTCAACACGGTGTGTAGCCATTTCAACCACGTACCGATAATAAGTCGGAGGATATTCGCACTGGGCGTCTCTCGATCGCCATAGAAGAGAAGAAACGCCGCGTCTTCTTCCCCAAGTCGCCGCTTCCGCACTCCAGCCACGTGGTGGTGCTCCCAGACGACGTTTTCCCTCGTAGCAACTTGGCGGTACTGTTGTTTCTTCTTTTTCGGCTTCTTCTCCACAATTACAACCAGCTCTTCTTCCTCTTCTTCCTGCTCCTTCTCTTCCTCATCGAGATCCTGCACTTCCAGCTTCCGTTTCACCCTCACAGGCCCCTCGTCCTCTTCCACCTCAAAGGCCATGTCATTGCCTACTTCTTCTTCTTGTGGCTGCTGCTGCTGCTCCTCCTCGTCGCTACTGCTGTCAATTGTGACGATCTCTGGCTCAAACTCCGTCTTAACCTGCGGAATCTGCTTGGCAATCTCTGATTCTTCTGCCTCTGATTCGAATTCCTCCTCGTCCTCGCCCTCGTCGCTGCTGATGCTGATATAAACCTGCCCGTTCTCCTCCGTTTTCTCGCGCCAGTTGACGGCCAGCGGCCTCTGGATCGCGCGTTGTCGCTCGGCCTCGCGCTCACGACTCAAGCGCGGGCACGCCAAGAGGCGACTCGCGGCCTCCCGCACCTCCATCGCTTGCATTCCAATACAAAAAGCAGAAGCTTTCGCGCCACTTTTGATTGGCCGGAGAAACGACGCCAGCGATTGGATGAAACTCAGCTCTTTGGACATGGCTACATTTAGGCTTTGATGTGCATTGAGGTATCATAGTGTTTCTCCATCATGACGTTGATGGGCGAGCGTTGGCAGTCGCTTCCTGTCTTGCTGAAAAGGTCTCAGCTGCCTTGGTCGCGCTCGTCCCAGTGACGACACCCCCACAGTCCAGTCCAGTTGCCTTTCCTGCTTTCACTTTGCAACCTGCTTGGAGATGCACATCACTGCCGCGACTCCTAGACCTGTGACCACCAAGCGCGAGCCGCCGCCAGAGCCAAGTTTCCACCTGCCGGACCTCGTGCCACTCAACGGCCATGCGAGTGCAGACGCCACGCCGGTTGTCGGCTGGCCGCTGGGCCCTCCGCCGCATCTTCTCGGCCCAACGCCGTCAACTCCTTCGCCGACGACAGTGAAGTCGCCTTCTTCTGCTTCGTCTTCGACGTCCGAGACTGTTCCTGTGTCCGGATTTCCGTCCAAGAGACCCAACTGGACGCGTCGTCTGGTCATCACCAAGCAGCCATCGTCGGAATTCTACAAAGACGAAGGCGGCAAGGCGAACGCTCTGGAAGTTGAAGTGACGCTCGTGGAGTTTAACGAGCTGGGAGAACCCGCTCGATCTCCTGACAAGGAATTCATCAACATCCCACTTCGCATCCTCCTCTTCTTCGAGTCCGGGAAGCGCGTGGACGACACGGACCAGGAGATTTTCCGCTTCGTGGGCAACGACTACGACTCGGTGGTGATCCGAGCCCCAACGCGCAAGGCGTTAGTGCAGTTCCGTCTCGAGAAAGTGAGTCGGCGTAAGGACGGCCAGCGATTCAAGTTGCGTATCGAAGTGGACCAAGAGCAATGCACCGCCAACGTAGCAGATCTCACGCCAGTCTTCACGAATGCAATTTGCGTGCTGTCCAAGCGCAAGCACCCGAGCTCCTACAGCTCCGACTCGTCCATTCGGGTGAGAGAGCCGCCTCCCAAACTGCTGAAACGAGGTGCGTGCTTGTCATCCTTGATGATGACCATGACGTGATGCTAAACGTCGTGCATTTTTAATCTGCTTGTGCGCTGCAGATTTGGCTCTGCTGGAAGAGAGGCTGGGCAGGAAGATTGATGGACTCTCAGCGCAAGTCCACCACTTAGCCCAGCTGGTCCACAAGCAGGTAGGTTGGTTTGATGTGACTATGATGCATTTGGCCTTGGATGTAGTAGCCACTAACTGTATGGACTTGGCGTCTTTGTTAGAATGAGCTCATTGCCAAGCAGTATTCGCCTTCTGTACCCCCGGCGACGCATTGCGTCCCTAGCGACAGCTCGATCCTCGAATGGCTGCTTCGGTCCAACAATTCAGATGAAGGTCCATGGCCCAAACATGTTGCGGAGCCTCAACTGTTCCCTAATACGGTCATGCCTTACTTTGAAACCACGGACGAACCATGCCATGGTGTGGAAGCAGATATCACACCAGCGTTGATCCCTACCCCAGTTTCGACTACAACTACAACCCATTCGGACGTGTGCGCCAACGAGACGACGACCCCTTCGCTACCATTTGGCGACATTTGAGCTGTTCTCACCCGCTCGTGTATGTGCTGTGCTGTGCTGTATCGAGACCTTAGGTACTGCCTCATTTTCGCTTCCGACCGATAACTCAGTCTGCTTGAAAATACAATTGCGGCCCGTTTGACGCGTGGTTCCGCCTCTTCATTTTGTCCCTTTACTCTTTGGGCTGTTGCTGCTGCGTGGGTGTGGCGTTGATTCCTGTCTCTAAGAAGTGGCGGAAGTCGCCCACCACTTGGGCCATGTGGCCTGCTGTCTGGATCTGGCGGTGCAGATCCACGTTCTTGGGGCTTTTCTCCATCAGGTTCAGCAGCTTTTCCTTTCGTCGCAGCTACAAAAGCAGCAACAAGGCCAAATAGCACAAATTAGTGACTCTCGTGTCAAGTCCAAAGCAGCAATATCGGCCAGCGTCGTACTATTTCCTTGTAGAGCTCGTCGCACACCGAGTTGAACTGCTCGAGCTTCTTGACGACCTGGTCCTCCACGTTTGTCTGGCCTTCTCCTTCTCTGTTGGCGATACACATTACACATTATATCGTTAGAGCTCGCGAACTGCAGACCTGTTCAGTAGCTGTAGCGTACGGGGACTGCTCCTCAGACTGCACGAGCGTCAGACACTCGGACACGAGCTCCTGTAAACGTCACAAAGTGTCGTCAGTTGGCCACAGATGGACACAGAACTCACGGACAACGCAGCACACACGTCGAACTTGGCGCATACGTCCTCCACACGCAGCGCGAAGGGTTTGTTGGGGTCCTTGGCCGCCTCACTCGTCAGCATCACATTCGCCATGGCTGCTCCACCTTGTTCAATTAGGAAATGGCTCAAAACTCACCAATTGGTCAGAATATTTGCTTTATTTCCACCAATCAGAAATCGCTGCTTTATTCCCCCTTGCTCACACAGAGGAAGTCCAGAGGAGTAACGTAAGTAGTCTAGGGCAGTCATGGCCGGCCAACGCAAGCTCCTGAGCGAGATCGACCGCACGCTCAAGAAGGTAAGCGAGGGCGTGGACGTGTTCAATGATATCTGGGACAAAGTGTACGCGGCCACAGCGCAGAACCAGAAGGAGAAGCACGAGGCGGACCTGAAGAAGGAGATCAAGAAGCTGCAGCGGTTCCGAGACCAGATCAAGACGTGGATCGGCAACTCGGACGTGAAGGACAAACGGCCGCTGGTGGACGCGCGCAAACTCATCGAGCAGAAGATGGAGGAGTTCAAAGTGTGCGAGAAGGAGACCAAGACCAAGGCCTACAGCAAAGAGGGACTCGCCCAAGTGGAGCGCCTGGACCCGGAGCAGCAGGCGAGGCAGCAGTCCCACGCATGGATCCAGGACTGTCTCAACCAGTTCAACGTGCAGATTGAGGCGCTCGAGAGCGACGTGGAGCGACTCCACTCGGCCAAGGGACGCAACCGCAACAAGGCCGAGATCGACGAGAAGGAGAAGCTACTGTCCCGACACAAGTGGCACATCCTCAAGCTCGAGCAGATCAACCGACTACTGGACAACTCGGCGCTGGAACCCGAACAGGTGGACGAGCTCAAAGAAGACGTCGAGTACTATCTCGAAGCCAATCAGGAGCCAGATTTCATGGAGACCTACGGAGACGACGACATCTACGAGCTGCTGGATCTGGACACACTTGGAGCTGCTGCACAGGTGGCTCTGCCTACGGAGCAGGACGTGGGTATTGATGATGCCAGCGCTGCGGCGTCGGTGGCTTCGGCTGCTACTGCTGCTGCTGCTGTTGCCACAACTACAACAGGACGTGGGAAGACGCCCAGGAAGAGTGCTACGTCGTCTATGATTACAGGGATTGGCCGTGCTGGTGCAGTGAAGCCTATTGATCTGAAGACGTCGACTCCTAGTCGTTCCAGCAGCTCAACCAAGAGCGACACGTCTCCACCTAATGGCATCAAGTCTGACGAGCTCAAGATCGGCAAGGGACGCACCACACCTCAGCGTGCGAAGAGTGGGTCGTCAGATAAGGGCGCAAGCAAAGCGCCCACTCCAGTACCGTCGTCCCCTGCGGTTGGAGAGCAGCGTACACCAGGTCGCAAGGTGTCACCACCTACGCCGCAGCGCACGCCATCTCCTAGTATTGGCAAGGGACAGGTTGTGGGGACAAGTTCATCGTCTTCGTCCGCGTCGCCGACAGCAGTCAAGCCTCCGTCGGCTCCAGCATCGTCAGCTTCTAACACGTCGCTGCCACCACCCGTACCTGCTCCGTCACCTGTTGCAGCCGCTGCGAATGCTTCGGCATCTGCACCAGCATCTTCATCCGTAGCTGGACCTACAGTACCCACACCCACGGCGACGGCATCTCAACCACGGCCCATGGAGGACTCGCCCCAACTCACGGAAGAGCAGAAGCAAGTTCTTCGGCTGATCGACGAAAGCTTTCACTTCATCCCCGAGAGCCGCGACTCGGAAAAGGCCAACCGCTACGTCCCTCGCAACCTGTACCCGACACCGGCGTCGTTCCCGGTCACACCGTCCACACTGTTCTCCAGCGCCCCCATCTTCGAGAAGCTGGACGTAGACACGCTTTTCTTCATCTTCTACTACCAGCAGGGCTCGTACCAGCAATACCTGGCAGCACGCGAGCTCAAGCGACGGACATGGGGCTACCACAAGAAGTACAAGACATGGTTCAAGCGGCACGAGGAGCCGCAGGTGACAGGCGAGGACTACGAACAGGGCACCTTCGTCTACTTCGACTACGAGACCGGCTGGTGCCAACGCATTAAGACGGAGTTCACGTTCGAGTACAGCTACCTCGAAGACGAGCTGCAGTAAAGCTCTGTGGACTCTGCCAGTAAAGTAACTCGTGCTCCTCCCATCGCGTCTTCCTCTTGTTGTAATGTGCTCTAACAGGTCTCGTCTATCCTCCATGAAAGACTGTGCATTTAAACCTGAGGTTTAGATGTGGATTGTGTGGTGTTACAGTCTTCACCCCGCCAAGCCTGTCGCTTCTCGTCGACGGGGCCTGTTCTCGCTGTAACCCGAGATGCTAACTAGACTACACTACTGCTGCTGCTCGCCGTTGACCTGAAAGACGCTCAACGACCCAGCGCATACAAACCGCATGATGTTGAAGGCCGCGTTTTCGTCCCTGTTTGCCACGAAGCCACAGTGCGGGCACACGAACACGTCTTGGTTGCGGAGAGAGAGGTGCAGTCGGTTGCAGCGACCACACGTGCGGCTCGTATACATCTCCGAGCACAGCACCAGGGTCTTGCCGAGGGCAGCGCACTTGGCCAGTAGTCGCTGGCGGAATTGAAAGTGGGCGAGCGTCTGCATGTGGGAGTTGAACTTGTGCGTCCATGGCGCGCTCCGTAGCAGCATCGACTTGGAGTCGAACTTCGGCAGCAGGATCACGTCCGAGTTCTTGCACAGGTATGCCGCAGCTTGGAAGTGCAGATCCTTGAAATAGTTCTCAAGCTTGGCGGACGCACAGAAAAACTCTCGACGTGCTGCTACGTAGCGTTTCCAGTCCTCACCAGTGTGCCTCCGCACCTTCTTCACGCTGGCAAACGCGCTCATACCACGCTGTGCTGCTCTCTGGCGCTTCCTCAGTCGGTCCAGTTTACCCCAGTTGGCCCGGCCGATGTGTGAAATGTTGCCTTGCAGGTCCATGCACGTCAGAAATGCCTTGAGGCCTGGGTCACATGCATTACAGCGATCTTTGTCCTTTGATAACTGGGGCTCGACCACGTAGGGAATCTGCGTACCAATAGCCGTGCTTGTACAAAATCACAACTTCACCCTCGACCGTCGTGCCCTCCTCCGCAATGATAGGGATGTTGGGCACGGACGTGATAGTTAGGAACTGCTCCACCTTTCGTGGTTTTCTGCCGTCATCCGGGTACGGCGCCGGACCAAGGTGGTGCGTGTTGGGTCGGTGAATTTGTGCATTCAGATAGGTGGTCTGGGCTGTGGAGCCGATTGTGAAGTAGTTGTGCTGTTTCCGCCCTTTGAACCTCATGTTGAAGTGCGTGATGTTGCCGTGAGAGAGATTCGTGTGGGCCACCGACACTGCCGACACGAACCTATGAACCACGTTCTGCTGCATACTTGCAGGTGTGCTGACCACCCACTCCGGTGACGGCCCCATGCCTTCAGGATACGCCAGATTATTGCCCTCATCTTGCTGTGTGACGAACAGTTTCTCCAGGACGTTCCTGTTTGCCGTGCCCACTTTGCGGTGATACTCGACGCACTTGTTGTATGTGTACCGACACGCGTGCATGATCTTTTTGAGTTGGGCAGCTTGATCCACGGATGGCTTCAACCGGTGGCGTCGGGTACGACGCATCAAAAGGGCGTCCTCGGACTCCAGCATTCTCTTTTCGTTCGAGAGTCGGGTCAACTCTCGTTGGAGTGAGCTCTTTCGGGTGCGCGTCAGCCTCTGCTGCTTCAGTTCCGTTGTCACACATTTGATCTCGAGTCTGAGCTCGCGTTCTCGTGCTGCACGTTGATGGCGTGAGCGGAAAGCATCGATCTTAGCCTGTTGGGCTTGTTGGTCGACTCCCCAGCCATCGCCCCCAAAACGCTGGCGGACGTCGACCAAGTCATTGTCGATCGGTAGCGAGTTTGTCCACTCTGCGATTGAGAACCTCGATTGATCCGGCTGCGCACGCTGAAGCGCCGCCTCGTCAATGGGCCTCTGCTGCGTCCGCTGTAGAACATCTAGGTATCTGTTGTCGAAAGCCATGCCGAGCGTCTGCTGCTGCTGGAGTGGTAGGCGTTGTACTAGTGGTTGCATCGCGTCGAAAGAGTGCAGTATCGCATGTAGTAGTAGGTTCGACATGATCTCGGTGAACTCAACCGAATCGAAAGTCGGCTCGCGCTCCTCTAGCAGCCCTCGCACTCGCCATCCAGTATGTTCGTCCTGGACATGTTGCCCCCTGTCTTGTCTCTCCATAAGTCGCAGAGCTCGAACGGCGAGGAACTGTTCTTCCTCGTCGTTGACGAAAGCGCGGAGTGATCCAATGCTGGCTTGTAGAGTTGGAATGGTTGCTATGGCGTCGGGCACACTGAGGCAACGGAGCACATTGATGATGACTCGCTCGCGGACACGACCCAGCCACCCTCGGACTCGCAGACAGGCACGGTCATCTTCGAGCACAATGAAAACCAGGGAACGCACTTTCCCCAGTGCGCTGTCAACGCGTCGCTTGAGTGCAGAGAGTCTCATGGCCTCGAGCACCAATTGGGAAATGAGCGTGGACCACGAGTTAAGCTTCTAAAGGCCAACGTGCTTCATAGGGGAAGATGCTGACCCAGCAATTGGGTTTGATCCTCCGCGAGACATTTCCCAGAACGGGACCACAGCATTTGGATTCTGCGAGCGCAACTGGATCCTACCAGTGTAGTTGATTTCCGCAAGTGCAGTGTCGAGTAGATAAATCCGCATCAAACTAGACCTACCCAGACGAGAAATTCGCTAACTAGTTAATCGAATCAAGTTCCTTCCTCGAACGCATGCCAACTGCGTAGCTTCGTGGTTTGTAGTCCACTGGAAACACCAGGGGGGGGGCTCGCGTTAAGAGGAATGGCACCGTTTGTTGTGATGGAAGGCATACGCGCACAAAGTAGTGCGGACAAAGTCCCAGTCGCACATGGTGAAAATGGTGGTCAAGCTGTGAGGCATAGTGAAGTCAACATTAGGAATCGAGGAGGGCCAGCTCGGCCACGGGGGGGGTTTGTCTTTAGGTGGTTGTGAAGTGGAGCAGATTCAGCTGGAAGTCGTAGCAAAGGAGGTGAAAGCAGGAGTAATAAGTGTTGAGTTGCTTCCTGGTGCTGTGTCATCTACCTTGCTACGTAACAGAAGATGTCCAGCTTATAGTACTTCACCACGAAAGCGTACTGCATTACAGGATTGGCATCGAGTTGGTGGCCAAGGCTCGTGGGAGCTACTCACGGCTTGTTCTCATTCCACAACTTGCTGTCTCCTACTCAAGCGACCTCGACCGAGCCACCAGCAGTCGGTGCCGCCGGCACCGAGGGCAATACGCCCCTCGGCAAGGCTCAACTGCCGCTCCCAAAGCCTGCGGCCAAGAATCCTGCATCTGGAGTGATCATCGTCCGCGGGCAGGAGGCTGCGTTGCTCTTCGAGTTATGCTGATACCGTCGCAAGTTCAAGATGCTCCCGCGAATGGATCGAGCGCGTGGCCCAATGGTGGAAGTACGCGAAGGGTATGCACGTCCGACACGTGCTCGGGATGCGGATGCCTCGACAAGTGCGCTGTCCTCGACAAGACCCTGGTGCTGTGCTCGGAGATGTATACGAGCTGCACTTGTGGTCGCTGCAACCGACTGCACCTCTCGAGCGTCTTTCAGGTCAACGGCGAGCAGCAGCAGTAGGGTAGCCTAGCTTACATCTCGGGTTACAGCGAGAACAGGCCCCGTCGACGAGAAGCGACAGGTGTCGTGTTGGGATCACGGCAAAATATACGCTTGTCCCTCCACTCTCAACAACGACTGACTCTTCCCGAATCAGCAATGAGTGGGATCAACTAACTCGATAGTCCCCAAGTCGATCCCTTCCAGGCTAGCGTTGACCTCTGCACCAACCGAGCGTCATTAACTCTTCAACTGTTAATATAGCGTCCTTGGCCTCGGGCTTGACCAACACGCTCTTCACGCACACACTTGACCTTGCCAGTCCTTCAGTAGGGAAGGTACGTTGACTTTTCAGCTGATAGCAAGGTTGTCATAGTCAGGCTCCGACGGTAAGAATCAATGAGAGTACTCTCTCAGTTCTGACGATAACTTGAGATCGTCTACAGTCTTTCGGCCACTCCTTCCTTCTTCGTCTCTTGGCCTGTCGTGGATGAACGCTTCCCCTTAACCTCGTTCACCGACAGACATACACACTACTTCAAAAGCGGCCTGACACCTTGGTTTCCCAAAGCCGGTAAGCACTTCGTGTGAAAATCTGTTCTGTTCTTCGCCCCTGAGGGCGTTAGTTCTCATCGTAAATCCTACTATAGGGTATACAAATATCAAGTATAAATGCGATCTAACTACTCACTCCGCAACGGTCACCTACTACTCGACCAATCCGCTGACGACCACTCGCCTAAGTGCGGATCTCGCCTGCGACTTCCTTCGTGTACACCACACTCCCTCGGATCAGTGCCCAACGTTTCCCAACGGCCAAAGTCACTCTTCTGGACTCTTCAGCGAGGGCTCGTCACGAGTCATATTCCGCCAAAGTCCGAGTGATGTGGACACACCAGTGCTTGAAACTTAACGGTGGCATCCACAATTCTCAGTCGGTCTCCAACGGCAACGAAGACAACTCGTCCACTGAGAAATCCCGACACCACAACTGCCTCCACCGCGATACGAACCACGCATTGGCGAGTGTCGTGGTGTCATCATGTCGAGCTCCCTCACGCAAGCTGTTGCGGCCGCGCAGCAAGCCATCGCAGCGTCAGACACACCTTCAGCGACTCCGGTAAGTTGCATATCTTCATCATATCTACTTCGTCTTGTTCCCGACTAACTTCTGGTCCACGCTCATGTCTCCAGGCCACTCCTTCTGCTTCCGCGGCTCCGAAAACTCCTTCTGCGACAGCTCCCGTCAGCTCTCGTGCGTCTGCCGAGTTATCGTCAGCATCGATTCCATCAACCGCCGAATCAGTCAGTCTTTTCCTCGTTATTCCACGTCGTATTCACCATACTGACACCATCGCCACGTTGTTTCACCATTGCTCAGGGCACTAGTACTGCTCCCATCGTTATCGTCAACTCGGGTGCTGCTGTATCGGATGGCGAAGCACCAGCAACCGACTCACCCACTCGCATTCTCAGGATGGATGAGAGACGGCTCGCCCAACTGCTGGACCGCAGTTCACACAACACCATGGCGCGCGTTTACAAGAGCTTGGAGAAGCGCTTCACCGAGATCTGTCGCTTCAACGCTGCGTTGCAATGGGGTCCTGAAGTTCGTGGTCAAGCAGCTTTCAAACTACGACTCGACTCTGCCTCCAGTTTCGAAGATATCCTCGCCGTCAGCGAGCCTCAAGGCATTCCCGTTACTGACTCGATCACGCAGCAGCTCGCCGAAGCTCAAGCCAAATTGACAGCCAGTGAGGATGCTCGTGTCTCTCTCGCCGCCAAGCTCTTCAACGAGCAATTTCTCCGTGAGAATGCTGAACAATTCAGCAAGCCGTTTTCTGCAGAGAAAGAGGAAGCCAACGCTGAACTCAAGCGCGTCAAGGGTTGTGAGGTCTCATTGAACTGCCAGATCAACAGCATGCAAGCAGTCATCGATACCCATAGTGAGATGTACGCTCGTCTCGAGAACCGGCTTCGGCTCGCGCACAACAACAACGATTGCTTGACAAAGGAGATCAAGCTCGTGCGCGACGAATTCATGGTTCAAGTCGCTGCATACAAGTAGTCCAATGATAACTTGCACCAGCTCCTGTCACTGACTGATCCCACCGAGACGACGCTGACCCACAAGCTCCGCGTACGCAACCGGGAATTGGTGAGCAGGATCAAGCGAGTCGGCAAGGCCAATTCAGCGCTTCGTGCTCGTGTTCGCCTCGACGGAATGGATCCAGATGCACTTGACCTCATGGTGGAAGGTGAGTTTCCACTTCTCCCAATTGCTACTTTCGATCATGAGTACTAACGTTGTCCTCATGTTGTCCTCCAGGTCTAGAAACTGACGAGATAGACTGGGAAGGTTTATCTGCCTGTCGTGTAGGGTTCACGAGAAAATTCTCACGTGTCGGGTGAGTTCCCACCAACAACACACGCTAACCCGCAAAGGTTAGCGACTGTTGGATCAAACCTGAAGACCAGGAACGATCCCTTACATCGGGTCGGTTGCAAGCGCTTCTGTGCACTGCGATCGTAATAGGTTAACCCTTTATTTAACTCCTCTAGCCACGAGCTTAGGCTAGGAAGCAGTAAACCCTGCAGCCCCTCAGAAGGAAGGGTACCGGCGTGTTAGGCCTTATACAGGGGCGCCGAGGTATAACCTCGGCAGGAAGTCTGGAACACGCAAGAACCCTCGGTCCTCACGAATACACACAGAGCGACACTCTAAAGTCGCTCCCACACACACTTGGCCACGCTTCACTCTTGGCCTAATTATAGACGAACTCTCGGTGATGCACCTTAGCTCAATCTACAGGCATCCACCCTACCTGAGCGTGTCCTGCACTACAATAAGCTAACTACACTTACCGGAGACGGACTTGACCCTTGTTGGCTTGGGGGGAAGACTACTGTTTTATTTCTCTTTATCTGTGGCTCTGAGAGCCTCTGTAGGTCTTCCTATAACTACTCCTATATTCCTATACAAATATCAAGTGTGAACAGATCTCGGTGGGAGACTCTAGAATCCCACATGGGTACGACCGAGACTACGACAACACGGTGATGTGGGGCACATAATCCTATCCTAACCTAATTCAATACCTCGGTCGGGTTTTGTTAATACGACCGAAGGTATCACTAATTCCTCTCTGTCACTCTGCTGCGGTAAATGTGTTCCGCCAATCACAGCCGCGCCTTTCACTGAAAGCGTCCACGACGGTTGCCCCTGCAACAGAGGCCGTGATCCGGGTCAAAAACCCAACACCACATGCCAATCCACTCACGCGCAAGGTCCTCCGTGAGGTGTATCTGTCTGCCGAATCCGATCGTGATCACTTCTCTCTGGCAAATGATATCGCTCGGGCCAAGGTCAAATTTGACGAAATCCTCGAAGAGAAGCGGAAGGAGGCTGAAGAGAGGTCGGCATCCCAGACCTCGTCGGTTCTGCCAGCTCAAGCTACAGCCGAGATTGCCTCAGCTTCTTCAAAGACTTCAGTGAGCACTTCGACCAAGACCTCTAACCAGTCGCTAAATGTCCCTCGCAGCCTCAACTCGCCGTCAACGAAGTCTCTGTCGATAACCAGAACTGGGCCTTCAGTTGTCATTTCCGAGTCGAGTTCTCAAAATCAAGGTCATCAACAGGCAGAGATCGCTCCTGCTTCCCAGTCGAGCAGTCCTCCAACTACCCCGTTGTCGCCCAAGTCTCCAGCTTCGCACCAGCCCAGTGGTACACGTCCCAAACGTTCCCGCTCCGGCGACGGTGCTGATATTGATTTTGGTGGAAATGGTAATGACGATGAGGAAGGCCGTGAGTGTTCGGTAGCTTCGTCTTCAGCCTCCATTCCACCCCCAGCATCCAAGAAACAGCGGACAGTTGCTCCACCTCGCGACGATTCGGCGTCGAAGTCAGTTGAGTCCAAGTCACCCAAGAAAATCAAGTCCTCTATCACTCAGCCACCGACGTCCAACGAAGATCAAGGTCATTCCGATCCAGCGGCTTCTGCTGCTGAGTCAACATTAAGTCCTCGATCTGTTCCGAAGCGCAAGGCAGCCGTCAGTTCGGAATTCCGGTCATCACTTCGCCTCGCCTCTGAGCGTAAGTCTTCAGGAAAATCCAAGCAATCGCACCAGACTCCAAGTTCTCGTTCAACTAAGAAGACAATCTCTCAGCTCGAGAAGTCGATCAAGAAACCTAACAAGAAGGCTGTCGAGTCGTCGCCAGACGACGTCATCTCAAGCTCGTCTGACCCTTATTCGGATTCCAGTTCTTCTGCGTCTGAAGGAGAAGAAGCTGTTGAAGACGGCGAGGAAGAGATTGCCAAGCTTCGTCCCGAAACTTCCTGCCTCGAAGACGATGAGCAAGCTGAATCCAAGTCCAAGCTTCGCGATCCGTCTCCTGCCAAGACTCCTGCTTCAAAGGCTACCAAGGCTCCAAAGAAGACTCCTGCCAAAGCCAAATCTGCTCCAGTCAAGTCGACTCCAGCCAAATCCAAGTCGAGTTCCAAGCTTCCAGTCAAGGTCAAGAAAAACAATCCTCCTCCTTCTCAGTCCAAGCAACCAAGGCCTCCAGTTATCGTCAAGAACTCCGCCCATGCTAAGCCGAAGCTTCCGTACCTCATCTCGAGTAATCCTGCCTCGATGAAGGTCTACAAACGCGCGACGGCGAAATTCAAGCGGTTCGTGGCTCCCGACTTCTTGCTGGTTGGCGAATTCAAGTGCTGGGTCAGGTTGGAGGAGGCTTTTCTACCCCAAACTGTTCCTCCTGACGCTCGGATCCCATTCGATATCAAGGCCATCGCAAAGTTTGGCGACTTCATGGATCCGAAACATCCGTGGCAGCAGCAGCGAGTACTCTGGCCGGATAGCGAGTGTTTGTTCAACACTCAGGACCTCGACGTAAACTCGCACATCTCGCAGCGTGTGGATTATCCGGAGCGACTCCGTGGAATTTGGCGTCGCTGCCGTGGTCATGGCGATAAGGAGTCCGCTGCTCATTGTTTCGCGGATTACGAATGCAAGCATTGGATTCCGGCCAAACCAGTGGAGAGAATGTTTTCACAATTGGAGCAGAACATCTCGCGAATGAATAAATGGTCAGCGGGTTCCAAGAAGCACGCCTTGGCCATGCTACGCAAGACTAAGGACGTTTGGCAAACATATCACGATGACCGGGCTTCTCGAGCTGACAACTTGCGCCAATTTATACCAGGTCGCCTATGGTCGTGGTGTACTTCCACGAATGCCGTCTTGCCGCTTCAGACTATGTTGGAACCTTCAATGCCGATTTACTCCCTGGAAATCATTCCATGGGTGCCAACTACTGCTGACTGGTGCACTGAAGTCCAGGAGGTATATCGTCAAGAACCGTGGCGTGCTGGTTGGTTGACTCGCCCCGAGCAGCACCCTTACAACACCGTGTATACTCCTTGCAATTCTCACGTGCCGTTATTTAGTCCTGCCGGATTTACTCTGGAGACCGTCGGTCCTGCTATTATTCCCGATCCATCGTTGGATGCCACAGAGATTGATCCTGTGGTGTTGGGTTTTTGACCCGGATCACGGCCTCTGTTGCAGGGGCAACCGTCGTGGACGCTTTCAGTGAAAGGCGTGGCTGTGATTGGCGGAACACATTTACCGCAGCAGAGTGACAGACAGAGTTAGTGACACCCTCGGTCGTACTAATATAACCCGACCGAGGTATTGAATTAGGTTAGGATAGGATTATGTGTCACACATCACCGTGTTGTTGTAGTCTCGGTCGTACCTGTAACAGGGTTACACAGGCTGGTGTAATTGGGTACACCAGATATACGTGTATAGCCGGACTATACACGGACAAGTATACGGCAAGCCTTCTGTGTGTGCGTCACATACACAGTCAACAATCATTTCGAGCCGCCAATGGCACAAACATTGGCGGGCGCTAAGCGCACTGCTATTGGTGGAAAGGGGCACATTTCCACCAATCAAACGCATACATAAGGGCCGGAGCGTGAGAGCCAACCATGGCTTCACCTCCGTAGATACATAAGTCATTTAGATAGGTTTGCTAAGGGCCCGCCACGCGGCGGGCTTCCATTCAATTCAGTTTTCTATTTTCAAGTTAAAGTTTCGGTCTTTTTGCTTAGAAATACACGTCCCCGTGTATTTCTACTTGCATACAAAGTCTAAGTAACTTACGCTTCCTCAAAAGCGCATACTAGTGTATGCTAAAGAAACAGAGCGCGTCTCGCCCTGTTTCATGGCCCAACAAGTCCTTCCGCGTCAATGCCATCCGCGCGCCAAACTCCCACAAGAAATAGTTGTCATCCCGGAGGATCTCGTTTGGTCCTTGCGACTTTGGGCTCATAACCTAAAACTCAGGTGTCTTGTCTGAAGCTTGGTCTTGGTTAGCTATGCTTGGCTTGATGTAAATTGGAAAGTGAATGATATTTACTGGATGGACTTGGTCCTGGTTCATGACCTCTTCCTAGGGTGCTTCTTCTTGCTGACATGTTCTTCCGTCGTTACGTCCAGCCTCCTCTGTCACCAAATACATGTGAATGGCTGAATTTGAGCCTCGATCTCACATGGGATCGAGCTCGGGATCTTGTCGCAGTCCACCAACCACCCACGTCGCTTCAACTGCAACGTGGCCTGCAAGATCACGTTCTCTATCTTGCACTGCAGCTGCAGCTGCAGCTGGACTTGAACTGCAACATTTTGTTAGGCTTTGACTATAGAGTCCTGTAGTCTGTGTAGGCACTGCCTGATCGAAGCAGTGTCAAGCGGCCAATTGGGGCTGGTATCCCGAATACACTTGCGTTTGAGCCACTTCTGGAGCCGTGGTGCTAAGTTAGTCCAGGAATGAATTCCTAGTTGTAGATTTCGAGCTAGTGCCTTCTCGATCAAGTATGTTGTGGCTGATATGTCTTTGATCCTCGCAATCTTCCACATGTATTAATTGATACCGTCGAAGAGATTTTGTACGTTGGGGCGGTGATTCGAAGATGTTGTGCGCTGTAATACCACATGCATTGTACTCGGGTGAGAGCTCTGGTTCATTTGGTTCAGCGCGCTGTCGATTTGACTTCATCTAGCAAATGCTTGGTCGATGTTGGTTTCGCTGTGCGGATTCCCACCGTGGCAATACTTGAAATCCTAGCTCACTTTGGTGTAGCAAATTTCTAGAAAATATATATCATTTCTTGGGCAAATACTTGTTGTGAAATGCACTCCGAATGTCTAATCCATTGGTAAATCGGTTGAGATTTTGGCTTATTTAGAGTCCCATCCCTTATTTATTTCAAATCAACTGCTATTTCGCTTCCTTGACTCTATTTTACGATCTTATTTGTTTCATCGATGAACCGTATGGATGATCGAGTTCGCAGCCGATTTGAATCTAAATAAGGCCGAATGCCACGGAGCAAGTCGACATTCTGGGCTTATGTGCTTATAAAATCGTTGCGAACAAGAGGAACACACGTGCTGCCAGCATCACTTGAGGAATCGTTGACGACCAAAAAGGCTAGTTAGCAATAAAGACGATTCATATATTTATTAGAAACCCGCGATAGCATGCACACGTAGAGATACCAGCCTACAGCGGCCTTCAACCGTATTAGGAAGCGTTCCCCTCTATCTCTAAAGTAGACTACGGCTTATTCGATTAGGATGCCAGACTCCAATTTGCTAACCAAAATAGCTTTGAAGTCATTTTTATTCCCTGTTTTAGTACATTGCAAATCCGATTAAAATAAAATCGCGAGCTAATAGGACGTGGACATTACAACCGCTTTTCACAATATATACTGCCTAAGACTCGAAAGAGCTGGGCTCTCTGAGCGCCACTTCAAAGTTTAGGATATGGTAGGTGCCAACTGCCATTAGGATTAGGATAGGCTGCTTCATTAGGACGTCAGTTTCCAGTTGTCAACTTCAAGGAGCTACTAGAATCACGACATTGAACTCGATGGAATCAGTCATCTCTGGGGTAAACGTTCAAGATGTTAAACTTCAAGGACGTTCTGACGGTCTGGAAATTCCATCCTTGAACTTCATTTTCTAGAACTATCATGTTGGAAAAAAAAAGGTGATTGAAGTCAGGCCTGGATCACTCGGCCGCCCTGGCTCAAGGATGAGTGGACGCACCGCTTGCTTGTGCGACTTACCTCATCGTCCAGAATCGAAAACCTTGGTGCTGTACCCCTGCTGGAAGCGAATCGCGATTTGATGTGTAGTTGAAGTGTGGTGCTCGCATTTGAGCGTGATGTGAAGAAGAGCACTTGCGGTCGTATCAGGGCGCCAAATGCAGGTATATCACGTAAGGAACGTGACTATCGATGCCGCACCAATATCGTTGCAAAACAAATTCTCGAATAGCCACGATACTGCTTTACTGCATTACCGGTATCTTACATTGTTCTTACCCACCCAATCGGAAAAATGTGGACATCCACTAGAAAATGAGCCATGACATTGTACACACACATCCAGGATGTGTGCGTACATCTCATCTCTTTTCTGCATGCGATCCTGAGCCGTGCAGCTTTGCGGTGTGGCACCCTTTTTCTAGCTTCAGATCGTTGAGGTACATGTGCGTGCATTACCACTTGTCGCCGTTCATGCAAGTATTAAGGTTATTAACCCTTTAGTCTTGTTTTAGTAAAGATGGATAGGCCGAATCGTGAATCGTAGCATGACCTGCCCGCCAAAACAGGCATCTGCTACCGCTCTTGCTTCGTTGAAGGCTGCTAGCAAACCGGCCAGCACCAAGGGCAGCGCGTTTTTAATCCCTCCTTGTCTCGACTAGCTCGCAATTGGAAGCGCACTGCACTCCCGAGATCGGTTCTCATTTTCGAATTCGCCTTCCAGCACCGACCCAGCCTTCCAGTCCAAGTTCGAGAGCCCTCCGTGAGCTGCAACCACGAGAGATGCCTCCTTCTCCAAACCCCAACCAAGCAACGGACTACGCGATCGCGCTGTCGCCAGCCACCGATGCTGTTAACGAGCCTCCGACCCTCGAAGGACGCGCGATTAGTGCGCGATGGATCGTTTACACGTCTGCTGCCGTCGCCATGCTCGAAGCCTTCCACTACGGTTGGTCGAGTCACCAGATCAACCTGCACAAGTTCAACAACACCGAGGACTGCAACGCCCGCCCGGTCGTTGAGGGCACCTGCATCATGTTCCCCGGTCATACCAAAACCACTTGGACGCTGCTCTCCAATGCATGGATCGTCGGTGGCATGGTCGGAAGTTTTCTGTCCGGCATCCCGTCCAACAAGTACGGCCGTCGGATGACCCTACGCCTTAACACCGTCATCATGGTGTTGGCGTCGGTGATCCAAGTCGTGGCACCCAATCCTTTCTGGTTTGGCTTCGGTCGATTCATCGCCGGTATTGCCAACGGCATCGCCATGGCAGTCGTCAACACCTTCCTGAGTGAAATCTCCACGCCGCATAACCGCCACGCTCTCGGCACCAACACGCACTTGGCCGCCACGCTCGGTATCTTAGGCGTCGCTACAACATTCTGGTACTGGAACACCGCCTCGGGCTTCCGTTGGATCGCTGCTATCCCCATCGTCCTCGCTGCCGGTTACCTCTTCTGTTCGTACTTCGTCATGGTCGAAAGTCCCGTGTGGCTCGTTGCCAAGGGCCGTGAGCAGGAAGCTGAGCGAGAAATCGCTCGTCTCTACGGCAAGGAGCACGTTGAAGCCCTGATGAGCTGGATCCAGGCTCGAGAACAGCGAACCAAATTGCCGTCGACTTTGAGTGGTGAATCTGTGCAGATGGAGGCCGAGAGTCCGTGGACGATTCTAACAAAATCCAAGTTCCGCAAGCAGCTTGTGGTGGCTCTGGGTCTCACGTGCATCAACCAGTTGGTTGGAATCAATGCCGTCTTCTGGTACTCGTCGTCGATCCTCACTGCTGCCGGCATCCCGGACGCTCGTTTGGGAGTCATTATCATTGACATCCTCAACGTCGTTCCGGTGCCGATCGCAGCCTACGCCACTCAATTCCTACCGAAGCGTGCAATGTTGCTGTGGGGTATCGCGCTGATGTCGCTTTGCTGCATCGGCATGACGCTCTCGATGGTCTACAGCATTGGTTGGCTCTCCGTCACAATGCTCGGTGTCTACGTTGTCGGCTACGATGTGAGCATCGGTCCGCTGCTCTGGCCCATGATCGCCGAGTTTTTCCCCGACTCGGCTCGCGGTGGTGCTGTCGGCATTTGCGTCTTCTTGAAGTGGATGTGTGCGCTCATTATCGGCATCTCTTTCCCCTACATCCAAGATGCCATTACCGACTACAGCTTCACGCCGTTCCTGGCAACCACGATCCTTTCCATCATCTTCATCTACTTCATGGTTCCGGAGACGTCGGACTTGACCATCGCTGAGATCCAGAACGGCTTCCGTGGAGACCAGCCCCTCCACTCGGTCAAGAGCCAGCAGTGAGAGGACTGAGAAGCGTGCAACCAGGGTAGCAGGGAGGTGGAGTTTGCTGGTTCTAGTGGTTGCATTTTGTTTTGCATGCTGTCAATGAAGTTGAACTGTTTTCATATCGAATATCTGCGGAGAGACGGCAGAGTAATGGTTCGACCTGCTGTGTCCTGCGATCTATCGGCCCATTCAGCTAGGACTTTCGCCCTCCGTTTGCCACGCTGGCGGCACGACTTGGCAGTGTCAAGTTGGCACCAATGTCGTTGGAGGGAACGCTTGCCGCCACACTGAGCCGAGACCACTCTTGCGCCCATCTCCGATTTGCTGGTCGCATTCATGATATGATGGATGTCAAACGTGTCGTCGATCGATACCACCAAGCACCGCACGATGACCATATCGTGATTATCCACGGATCACATGCACCCTGCATCGCAGGAAGGCAGGATGAAGGGTGCAAGCGAGCGTTTGTGCCGCTCGCTGGCCAGCACTGGTCGCTTTCTCATCAATGCAGTAAAGTTATGCACACGCAGCAACCTCGTTTGCGTCGTGCTTTTGCGGTGGTTCGAGTTCGAGGCGATTAATTCGAGGCTCGATCGCGCCACTGGAATCGCAATCGCAAGTATGCGTCTACGAATGTGTTGGCGTCAATGGTCCGGAAGAGGGCTGAACAATGTGTGAACTAAGACTAGGGTACGTGTGAATGAGCTCTGCGATGGTGGTGTAGTGATCCATTCCGGTGCGGACTCTGGAATCTATCCGGACGCCGTGTAGTAAAGGGATGAGTAAGACGACTCGGCATTATTGTGCATTATGAAAACATGTAGTGGTCAGGAGCAAGCAATCGGTGCTGTTCAACATCATACGTTCATTCGATACATGTACACACAAGTTCCCTACACTTGACTCTTGCTCGAGGACTGCACGCTGCGGCCGCTGCGGAAGCCGTCCTGAATCTCGGCAATCGTCATGCCCGACGTCTCCGGTACCATGAAGTAGATGAAAATGATGGAGAGGATCGTGGTTCCCAGGAACGGAGTGAAGCTGTAGTTCGTGATGGCCTCTTCGACGTACGGGAAACCAATACCCACGATAAGCGAGCAGATCCACTTCATGGTAATACAGATACCAACAGCAGCACCACGAGCAGAATCCGCGAACAATTCAGCGACGATCGGCCACAGAAGCGGACCGATACTTAAGTCGTAGCCGACAACGAAGACCCCGAGGAAGACAATAGACAGCCAACCGACACTGTACACCAGTGAGAAAGTCATACCGATGCAGCACAGCACCATGACAAAGATGCCGGAGATTAGCATGGTGCGCTTACGCATGACCTTCGTCAACGCAGCGGCGATCGGCACAGGCACAACGTTCAGAATGTCAATGATCATGAGACCAGCGCGCGAGTCCGAAATACCAGCGTCCTTGAGGATGGACGAAGAGTAGAAGAAGACGGCATTGATGCCTACCAACTGGTTGATGCATGTCAACCCCAACGCGATGATCAGCGGCTTCCGGAACTTCTTGTTGGTCAGGATCGTCCAGTTCGTCTCAGTGTGCACTTTGTCGGATACACCGCTCAACATGGACGGCAGCTTGGATCTGCGGTCGTTGGCTTGGATCCAGCCCATCATGACGTTGACGTTCTCCTTGCCGTACAGTCGTGCCAACTCCTTCTCCGCTTCTTCATCTTTGCCATTTGCAACTAGCCACACCGGGCTCTCCACCATGAAGAAGAACGACATCACCACGAACCCGGCAGCAAACACGATCGGCATACCAGCGATCCAGCGGAAACCCGGCGTTGTGTTCCAGTACCAGAACGTCGTGGCAACTCCAAAGATACCCAGCGTCGCTGCCAAGTGCGTGTTGGTGCCCAGTGCGTGGCGGTTGTGCGGTGTCGAGATCTCGTTCAGGAACGTGTTGACCACAGCCATGGCCACACCATTCGCCACACCCGTGATGAACCGACCAGCAGCGAACCACGTCGGGTTGTTGGCCACCACTTGAATGACCGACCCGACCACCATGATGATCGCGTTGAAGCGCAGCGTTGTACGACGTCCCCACTTGTTGGACGGGAACCCCGACAGCAGACTGCCGAACATGCCGCCCACGATCCACGCGTTCACTAGCAGCGTCCACGTGGTCTTGGTGTGACCGGGGAACATGAGGCACGTGCCTTCCTCAACAGGTCGAGCATTGCACTCTTCCGTGTTGCTGAAGGTGCTGAGGTTGACTTGCGAGTTGGACCATCCATAGTGGAAGGCCTCGAGCATAGCGATGCCCACGGACGAGTACACGATCCACGTCGGACGTAGCGATCGCTCGTGGATGTTGGCGAAAGGTTCGTCGTCTTGAATTGTTGGCGGTGGCGTCTGCACGACGGCGTATCCGGTGCGTGGGGATTCGTGCGGCGCCATGACGGAATCGAGCTGTTGGCGGTTCCGAGCAAAATCGAAAGTGAGACCTTGTCACTGCAACGCGAGCGTCGGTCACAAGCGAGGGTCGTGCAATATGCATGTGCTGTACTGCACCGTCGGGAAAGGCTTGCAGTGGGCGATCTGACATGCAGGCACTCGCCTCAAATCCTGTAGACTCCATCATCGCTCCTGTGCATCGCCAGTGCGCCCGGGTTGTTATTTAATCCTTGACATGCCCCAGCCGATAGTGATCGATAGTCTATACATTTTGCAGCCGAATTAGTCGCGCACGTGTGCATTTTGCGGGCTCCACTTGCTAGGAAACCTGCAACCACACATCAAGCGACTTCAATTTCAGAAATGGCCGACCGGCTCAGTCTGGATCGGCCATACCCAGTTCAACACTTCCCGGCTCATCAGCGAACACTTAGCTTAATCAAGTATAATGTGATGAAAAGACTCGTCCATTTGAGCAGAGTATGAAAAAAAAAACGTCAACAACATGCCCCATACATGCCGTCAAATATGACACGAAGTCCGGCACTAGCTCTGTTTTAGTGCAGACGACAGCAATTTTGTCTCCTTCGTTAATCCGCGCAATGCATAGCAGCGATGTGCTTGTTCGGTGGCTGGATGCAGTGTTGGCACCGTTTTGCGAGGGAACTGGGCATTTCCAGCAGCAGCACGTTGGATAATGACCCCGTTCACTTCCAGGACAATTAACCCCGCGACTTTATCGAATGGTAGGTGATTCACAATGACTCCGAACGCGTAGACACCACATTTGTGCGCCTTGATCCCGATGCTCTTTTTGTTCAAAGAGAACTTGTCGTTCTTCAGTGGTTTCCACACCATCCTTAGCCTCTCTTCAGTTGAGATTCGCTCTCTGCATACAGATACATTCGTTCCGGGCAGCTAGCCTTGGCTTGGCTGGAGAGTTGATCGATAGTTCTTGCTGGTCTTGTAGTTTTGACGAAAGAGCACCAATACGATCAATTGCAAGAGGTTGGAGTCTAAATACACACCGGATGCGACGTGCCACGTTCAACAGGCGAATATTTGTGCACAACTCCAGTCGAAGTGTGTCGTCTTCAAGACACGTTAACTTGCGCTCGACGTCCTCTGTTGTGTCTAAAGAACAGTCCAACGCCCGCTTAAACAGCTACAGAGGACAGCACAAAACCAGCTAAACCTTGTTAGCAAAGCTGCAATCCCGTTTGTTTTCTTACCAACGCGTAGTCCGTCGAGGTGGCTGTAGCGAACGCGTTCCTAGATGTCACGTAGTTATCTTTGCGCAAAAAATTCGTTTGCCTGGGAAAACAAGATGAATACCAACGAGTACTAAAACAACAATTGTAATGCGTACCATTGTTTCTTGCTTGAACGATCCGCCAGCAAAATGCTGAGTTTCCCACGCCAGAGGAAAATCGTGTAGCGATAACTAGCAGTAGGGCTAGAGGGGAATGAGGTCACCCCCTCGATTTTGGAATCTTCTTGAGCAGCCATTTTATCAACTGTGTGGCAGCTGAAATGAGTTATCCGGGAAATTGAGCGAGAAATCTTGTTGATTATTTTATGCCCGCGATTTCCTAGAAACACTCGAGGAGATCGGATTCCCCGGGAAACGGTAACGTCATTATTCAAGTTCCTTTGCGAGGTTGAACCTTTTCACCATGGCACCGGCGGCTGACTTCGAGGTTGAAGGAGTGACGAAGTTTGCCTTGCGTCCTGACGGGAATTTTCGCTACGAAATCTCTCTGACGAACGACAAAGTCAATATCTAGCTGGAGGATCACTCAACCAAAAAATAGTGGTGAGATTTATTAGAGAACGTCAGTTCCGAATTTGCGACCGGTCGTTCACACCGATCTGCCGCACAATAACCAACTGTGGTGCGTGGAAGTACACCACCTAGCCATCAGCAGCAGCCGCACAGCGACTCTTCGACGAAACGACTTGTATTAACTATACGACCCTATAATTGGAGCATTGCGATCTTCTGATAAGACGCAGCGTAATATGGGGGGCCATGAAGATCCGCCGGATCCGGATCCGAGTGTGCGCCAAGCCGCGCCGAAATTAGCTCAAGCAGCTAAACTCGACGAGCCAACCCAAGGTGTTGATGTTGCCGAACAGCAGGCGGGGAAAGATGTTACGGCCACGAATGATAATCCATCAAAGAAAAACGATAAGCTGCCCGCGCGAGAATCGACGGCAGCGGGGAGAGAACCAGAAGTCAGACCTAGTGAGGCCGACAATAGAACAATGAGCAACAATGTGGAAAATGATCGACCAACGACATTTGGAGAGATGTTCGATCAACTACTGTTAGCTAAGGGTCGGAACACGGGTCGTCAAGATGATGATATCAGCTCGACCGTCCAGAGAATGTTTTCGAGCGTATTTGAACAGCAACCGAAAAAGGAACTATCTGAAGAGAAAGCACATTACCCGGAACTGCAGGCAGGCGAAGTCGAAGGGTTGTATCAGCTCTTCAATATTGTCGTTCTGCTACATGACGGAACATGTCAGCAATTGCAACGTTTGCTGCGTGAGATGGCATCATCCATTTACAACAGTAAGCGAACGCTTTTAAACGCGATACAGTTGAAGGAGAACAATTTGAAGGTACAGTACGCTCGTGTAATGGGGCGCTGTTTACAACAGTCCCCAAAACACGGCACGCACGCTTGTGCGGTTGAGGAAGCGTTCCCGACTTGGAGGGACAAGGAGCGACTACCGACTTGGAGGGAGGAAGGCGACTTGAGTACTTGAGGGAAAGTTTGCAACTGAATTGAAATGAGCTTATGGTTTCTGAATCCTATGAATAAAACCACTAGGGGCCCTTGAGGTTAAATGTAATTTAACCTACACATGTAGTATAAAACCTTGGGTTGAATCAGGTTGAACTTGAAGATTCTCCTTCGAAGAATCTTCCTGCCGCGTGGCGTCTTGTGATTGGCCACAAGAACTCAGGTGACACGCCGGCCTTGTTACCAAATAATGTCCCAGGTGAGGAACCGTCATCATGCACAAAGAAGTGCAGAGAACACTTGGCGTAATCACTGATTGTGCCATGGGTGGATGTGAGCAAACATTTGACCATATTTACGCCACCTTTACCTCCATGACAGCAGTGTGTGAACCACACCAATCTGTGATCGCATATCCAATGTAATAGGCCAGAGGGGCCCATTACAGCAACCAAGCGGCGTCGTGTAAAATTTCCTCAATTCGAGCGCGAACTGAGGGAATTTTTTTTCAAAAACGAAGCCAAAACAACTATGGCGGACGACATTCTTCTGCTGAAGGCGCGTAAACTGGCGGAGAGCTTTAACATCAATGACAAGCAGCTCCGGCTCAGCAACGGCTGGCTTCAAAGCTTCAAGAAACGCAACGGGATTCGCTCGCGCACGCTTAGCGGGGAAAGAGGTTCGGTGGAAGATGATGCCGTGCGCGATGCCAGGCTCCAGTTGCAGGAGGAGGTGGTAGGTTTTGCTCCTCAAAATGTATTCAACGTTGATGAAACAGCGCTTTTCTATCGTCTCGCGCCTAACCGAACGTTAGCAACAACGCAACGCAAGGGCAAGAAAACGGACAAGCAACGTTTGACTTTGGCCTTCTGCTGCAATGCAACTGGTTTGGAGAAGCTCGACCCAATTGTCATTGGTACGGCAGAAAATCCACGGTGCTTTAAAAAGGGAGCGGCTATTAAAGGTAAACCCATTGTGTACAAGTCAAGCAAAAACGCTTGGATGACATCCGTCATTTTTGACGAATGGCTACATCAGTTCAACCTGAAAATGGCGGCTGCCAATCGCAAGGTCCTCCTACTAATCGACAACGCATCGAGCCACAAGATTCTCCGAGACCTGTCCAACGTGACGGTCCACTTTCTCCCCCCAAACATGACTTCTGCTGTTCAATCACTCGATGCAGGTACAGCTTGTTCTATATTGCGGTAACTAAAAAAATTAACCAACCATGTTTGTGCTTATTTTAGGTATCATTCGGTCATTCAAGGATCAATACAGAATTTTTTTTGCGAGGTGGTGTTTGGATACTGTTGAGGCTAACATTACACGCAAGCTCAATGTACTCGAAGCTGTACAATTTTCCATCAATGCCTGGGCCGGCGTGACACCTACAACTGTTACAAACTGCTGGATCAAAACCCGAATTTTGAGTGCAACAATGCTGGGTAGAGCCCGAGCAAGCGGTGATTTTGTCGAACCAGTTCCCAGCGATGAAGCGAAGGAGTTGACGGCCATGATGACGAATTGGGAGGGTGCTGTTAGCGCTAGCGATTACGTGGCGGTAGATGAAGAGATGGATGTGCACGAACCTGATGTGATTGTCGTCGAAGCAGCAGTAAGTGATGACGTTGTGTGTGACGGGGGTCACACAGCACCTTGCACATAGGAAGTGTGCAGGAGTATACAAACTCCTAGTGAGCGGCAGTTCACTGGTCCCTGGCCTAAGGGGACGAGTTACCAAGACTAAGGTAGAATTAAGACTGAATATATTTATAGGATGATCATAATTTGGCCTGCAATACAAACTACAAATATCCTATAGTGAAACCTATATAAAACCTGAGCAGTCCCATTGGTTGGCTCTCAGAGCAAGTGGTACTGTGTACCCACTTGTGTCCGTGATGTGTCAGTAGTGTTTGACACACCACCCAGAATAGTTGAGCCCATGTCACTATTCGGTGTAGCCCCGCTACAAGGAGGACCAAGAAACCGTCATTCAACCCGCTGTTGCATTGAGACATTGCATGGAGCTATCTGCGTTTCTTCTGCAATGTGGAGCGCAGACCGATAGTGAACGAAGAGCTCTGTCGACAGTCACCGCTTTGGTTCGGGAGACTACGTTGAAGGCAAAACAGCAGCGAACTATGCGTGATTTTGTTACGTACACCACATAATAAACTTAAATGAGTCCATTTTATATGAGTCACCGCTGAAGTTGGCCACCAGCATGGCCTCATATAAACAGGTTTGACTGTATCTACACATGTCTTCATTCCGGAATACGCCTCCGATGTCCACGACGTCCGACTACGCCATCTCGCTGGCCAGCGTGCAGGCTGCCGCCGAGCGGATTAACGGGTTCGCGCACCGAACGCCGGTGCTCACGTGCCACGCGCTCGAAACCATCGCAGCAGGGGAGGACGGAGCTCCGAAGCGGCTGTTCTTCAAGGTATCTGATCCCCTGGATATGCTGTGGGGGTGTATCGTATATTGACTGTGCTGTGTTGGCCAGTGTGAGAACCTGCAGAAGGTGGGCGCGTTCAAGTATCGCGGTGCACTGAACGCTGTCAAGAAGAGTCTGCAGGAGAATGGGGGCAACAAGGGAGACACGGCGTTCGTGACGCACTCGAGTGGAAACCACGCGCAGGCGTTGGCGCTGGCGGCCCGAGATGCCAATTGCAAGGCCGTGATCGTCATGGTGAGCGGCTTCGACTACCCTGCAGGCGCATAAAGAGCGAAGATGCTGACGTGTTCGTGTTGTGCTGCAGCCGAACAACTCGCCCATTGTCAAGCAAAACGCCGTTCGTGGCTATGGAGCTGAGGTGGTGCTGTGTGCGCCGACCAACGAGGCTCGTGAGAAAGCCGCGAGTGACGTGGTGGAGGCGACGGGTGCTCGCTTTGTGCACCCTTCGAGCGACCCCGATGTTATGAGCGGCCAGGGCACCGTCGCGTTGGAGCTGCTGGAGCAGGCGAAACAGGATTATGGCGTGGAGCTGGACGCTATCATCGTGCCGATTGGAGGCGCAGGCCTCTGCTCGGGTGTTGCCATGGCTGCCAAGGTAACCTTGAGAGGGCACTGAGGTACTTAGTTCTTGTTGCTGACAAAGTGAAATGCAGTCTATTCAGCCAGGCATCAAGGTCTTTGCGGTGGAGCCCACCGGTGCAGCTGACGCCTACAACTCCTTCCAGAAGCGCGAGATGATCGGTCATACCAGTCCTATCAACACTGTGGCCGACGGTCTTCGGACGGTCTTGGGTAAGAGGCTATAACGAGTTATGAAGACTGGATATCAGCTATACTAACACACCCACTGCCATTGCATCTACTCTAGGCAACAACAACTGGCCGATCGTGCGCGACTTGGTGGACGAGATCATCCTCGTCTCGGATGACGAGATCGTGTCGGCCATGAAATTGATCTGGGAGCGCATGAAGCTGGTACGAGTCGCTGCTGTAATGTTGGTTGAAGGGTTTGCTCACTTTTCGTGTGATGCTCCAGGTTGTGGAGCCCAGTGGCGCTGTGGCGACGGCAGCTGTGCTCGCGAACAAACTGCCAGCGGAGATCAAGAACGTGGGGATCGTGTTTTCGGGCGGCAATGTGGACCTGGACAAGCTGCCATGGATTGGCAACGCTTGAGCTTTACCTCAGGACACAGAACTTGTGTAAGACCGGTGGTTTAAGCTGCCAGCAAAAGGCAACACTACGTTGAAGCTGTTCCGATCCAATACCCGTCCACTTTTTTCAAAAAGTTTGAATATGAAACACAAGCGAAGAAGGAGAAGAAGACGAGATTGTTTTCGAGTGCAAGTTTGAGGAAGCACATGGGCAGGCATGGCGGAGGCCATCACACCGCTCGTGAAAAACTCACTGGTCGTTTTAATGGCAAGCAAGTCGATATCGGCTGCGGAGGCTGTCTTGGTGAAAGCGTATGTGTTGTTTAACTCGCGCCGCTGCTAGGAGAAATATCGCGCGGTGCGGCACGTATTCAGACGCGTAGTTTTAAAATGAATGCAGCACAACCTTTGTGACAGAGCGACGCAGTGTACCAATGACATCTTGTTTTGTTCGCATGCAAACTGTTCTTCTAGTGGGGGGTTCTCTAATCGCTGAACAAGTAGTTGAGCGCAAAGTAAATGCCGACGCCCCACACCCATTTGGGGATGCCGAGGCCATTACCACCCTTCTGTACCTCGGGTTCTGGGGTCGCGATGTTGCGGAGTTCCTCAGCTGCAGCAGTCTTCTCGTCCGAGGCGGCATCCGAAGACTGCGAGACGGCAGGATGCTTCTCCATTTTCAAGCGCTTCCGGGCAGCGGACGGGATCGCGTCTCCCTTCACAACCTCTGGCCGACGACGGGAGGACGACGCAACCTCTCCTTGCAGCTGGCGCATGTTAAGCAGAATAGCCTGCGCCAGTTCATTCCAGTTCATTCAAACATCAGAAATTTCATCGAGGAATTCAACAAAGCAAAGCAGAGTATTGCGCACCTGGTTGCTCTTCAGCAGCTCGACACTCAACGCAAAGTTCTCGCGAACCAAGTCTTGGTGAAAGAAGCCGCCAATCGCGCGGCAGCCGTTCAGGAACGGTGGGAACGCCGAGTGCATCATCGTGACGAAGTCATGCATCGTCATCATGGGGAAGAAGTAGGCAGGCAGACGCGCGCCGCCGTAGATAAAGTTAAGTTCCAGCACGAAGCACAGCACTCCAGCAGCCAGAGACCACGAACGCGCCTCCTGAGCAGCGTCGCTCAGCGTCAGGATGAACGTGAGCACAGCCCAGACGGCGTAGTACGTGAGCGAGCCCACAAGCGCTTCGATCTGCATGGACCACAGATCCTTGTCTACGGCGCTTTCGCCAAAGAGATCGTACAGCGGCCTCTTGTTGGCGTCCCCCAAAATCTGCAAAACAGCACCACATACGTCAGTGTCAACGTCTAGCACCCCAATAGCAGTAGAGCGTACGTCGAATGCCAGTCGGAGGCGATTGAACTCCTCAGTGGCTGTGGGCGATGGGTTCTTGTCTGGGTGGAGCTCCACTGAGCGCTGGCGGAAGGCGCGCTTGATGTCAGCGAAGGACGCGTCACGGTCGACGCCCACCACGTGGTAGAAATTGGCCTCCTGCGAGTACAAGTCCATTCCCTGCAGCAGCAGCGATAGTCATAATAAACACCAAACAATTAGAGAGCTCACTAGACAGGGAATTGATTGCTGCAGCCAGAAACGCACGATGGTGATGGCGGCGATGGCCACGAGGAAGGCGACGGCGTAGAGGAAGCCACGGCGTTTGGTGAAGCGCCCAGGCTTGAGGATCCACGAGATGGCGGGCGAGATGACGAACATCTGCACCAGGATGCCCTGGGACGAGTCGGACTTCGCCATGGCTGTCTTAGCGGTTGGTCTTGCTCTCGTCGGAGGTGTCGAAGGCTACTACGTGGACTTCGGCCGAGACTGTGGACTATGCATCGGCAATGATGGGCAAGGGCGTGGTCATTGGTCGAAAATGGCTGGGATTTATGGCCACTTAGGTGGTCGAGGCACTATTTCGGATGTCTGCGGTACGGTGGCAAACACCGAAATCCCGTTACACGTCGGGCTCAACTACCGAAGGCAGCTTGTAGCTTCGCCCTGCGTCACCTCCACATATCAATGTTAAACGCTGCCAGGACCCCACGTTTGGTTCGCTACTCCAAGTGAGCTCGAACAATGTGTATCGAACGCTGCGACTCGACCAAGCGATGGTGGATGAAGCATGCTGAGGCGAGGAGCTCCGTGCGCAAACCCGCCCCCTGATCAGCAGCTTCAGCTTTCCTGGCGGAAGACCCCGAGGCCGCACCGCCAATGCTTGCTTGATCTTGCTGCTGATGCTGTTGCTTGGATGGCTGCTTCGAGGTGCACGCGCGGGGCGGTACCCTTCGCAGCGTCTTTGCGAGGGCACTTGCGCTGCGGCCGCTTGCCCGTACGTAATGATGTAGCTCGGCGAAAGAATATCCTCGACATGCAGAGCTTCTCTTGCTCGATTGAGAAGACTGCCGCCCTTGGCTGACTTGGCAGCGGGCGAGTTAAACCTCGGAAGTGTAAGTCCACCGCCGACTTCAAAGAGGCAGAAAAGCTACAAACACCGCCGGGAACAGCAGGCAGGCTAAGGTTTTGCAGCACACCAGTTGAGAATCCTGGTGCCGCAGAACCTTGCATTTCCACGGGCAGCAATGGAAATGCACAAACTCACTTCGCTTCTACGACACCCGCGAGAACAATGCCGATTTATCTGCAGAAGATGGTTGCCGGGCGGCCATTTCGACGGTGAAGATCTTTGAGCCAGGAAACCCGTGCAGAGTGCCGGGCATCGGCAGCGTCAACGATCGCTGGCCAGCAGCGAACCGCGGTGCAAATCGCGTCATTCGAGCCCCCTCCGGACTTGTGCATCCGTTCAAGGTCGCGGTCGATTCTGTTAAACGCGGTGCGTATCTCAAAAATAATGTCCGTGATTGGAAGCAAAACTATGCTAGAGTAGAGGATAAACAGTCAGTCAAATGCTAAAAGCTGCCGCATAGGCACTAGCTGATATGATAGGTATATTCCATAGTGCAGGAGAAAAACTATGTCGTCTGATAGGGCCGGATGGGTGACGTCGCCGCACAACGCCAGGCACGAGCCGCATGATGCAATTGAGCCCGAGGACGAGCAGCTCACTCTGCAATCGGCTTCCTCGCGCGCAAGCCCGGACACGAGACCTCCCGACAGCCAGCCACAAGATGGAGAAGATGGACTCGCACAACCTATCCCAGCTACGCGCGGCCGCGCCCAAGGTGGCTCGCGCGCACCAGCAGAGCGTGCTGCAGAGCATGTGGATCGGCGCCACCGCCGGCATGGGCGGCATCATCGCCGTGTACCCCGTGGACGTGGTCAAGACGCGCATGCAGAACTCGCGCGTGGCCACGAGCGCCGTGCAGACGCTCACGTCCATCTTCCGCAACGAGGGCGTGGGCTCCTTCTACAAGGGCCTGGGCCCGCAGCTCTGCGGCACCATCCCGGACAAGGCCGTGTCGCTCGCCACGCGCGAGTTCGTCAAGAGTTTCTTCGACAAGCCCAACGAGTTCAAGGCCTCGCTCACGTCCGCCGCCGTCTCGGGCATCATGCAGTCCATCGTCATGAACCCCGTCGAGGTCGTCAAGGTCCGCATGCAGCTGGATAGCACGCTCAAGCCGCTGGGCGTCATTCGTGAGCTGGGACTCAAGGGACTCTACAAAGGATACTCGGCCTGCCTCGGACGCGACGTCATGTTCGCCTCCACGTACTTCACGCTCTACGACATGGCCAAGACGCAGCTCGGCGTGCAGGACGGCACGTCGCTCGGCTGGTCGATGGTCGCAGCATCCACGGCAGGAATTCCCGCAGCCTTCTTGTCGACGCCGCTGGATCTTCTCAAGACTCGCATGCAGTCGCGCGATGCTACAGTTAGCGGCTTCATGAACACCTACAGGCAGGTGACGGCCCAGGGAGGCGTTGGCGCGCTCTTCTCCGGGTGGGGCCCGCGTGTCAGCCGCATTGCCCCGCAGTTCGGCATCGTGCTGGTATCTTTTGACTGGCTGTCGCACCGCTTCAGTCCCGAAGTCGAGCACCTTCCAGAGCCCGCAGACGCAGACGCCTACGCGGACTACTGAGCACCAGGCTACCACATATACCATTACCGAACACTATTCATGTTAGTTAACCTATGAGGAAAATAATACACCGCCAATGTGCCGCGTGTGAAGACAAAATGCGTGCGTCAACTTCGTCTACTACGCTGCAAGACGTTCTCGTCGTGACACGCAATGATGAAGATCAAAGTGTTGTCTTAAACGCAGTTACTAGTATCTAGGAGTCGACAACGCCGTCTGAGGTCTGCACTGAAGTTTGCTTACGCTTCCTTGACCAGCCAAGAAAGCTCCGCCTTGCCCGTCGACTTCGCCAATGCCTTCGCGTCCAGGAACACTTCCACGTTGGCCTTGAGCGTCACCTCGCCGGTAGCATTGCGCACAGTGACCGATGCGTCAGCAGACTCGAGCGCCGCCTTAACGTCCTCGTACTTCATCGAAGCTAAGTAAGCCGTGAACTGCTCCACAGGCACAGTCACCTCGTGCTTCGCCAGCACATCCGCAGACGCAAACAGCACGGCAGGGCGCGCGACCACGAGCTTCACGCTCGAATCCGCGAACTGAGCCTCCTCCGACACGATCGGCACACTGTGTGCAGGTTGCAGCGACAGCGGGGCAGGGGCCGTACCCAGAGTCGAAGAGATCATGGGCAGGAACGACTGGATAGCCGTGGAGATTGGGCCCTGCTCGCCACCCTTCTCCTCGAAGTACACGTGGATCTTGTCCTGCACCACCAGGCCAGCCTTCTTACGCAGCTTCTGCACGCGAGTAATCACCTCACGCGCGCAACCCTGCATCTTCAGCTCCTCGTCCTCACGCGTGTCAATGATCACCATGAGGTTGCCCTCGGGCGACACGTCAGCCTCGAAGATCTTCGCGTCGCCCTTGAACTCGCGCTTCACCATCAGGTCGTCGCCGGTCAGCTCGTGTCCATCAATCGTCACACTGCCGCTAGACACGTACATAGCAACATCGTCGTGCGTCATCTGGGCGATCTGCTTCTTCACACCAGACAGCGCCTTACCCAGACGACGGCCAAGTGCGCGGCTGTTGGCCTCGGCCTTCAGCACGCACCACTCCTTCTCGTCTGTCGAGAACTCGAGGTCACGCATGTTCAGTTCATCGTGGAGGTACGTCTCCAGACGACGGAGACCGTCCAGTGTCTTCTGGTCGTTCGATACCACAATGACCTTCTTCACCGGGTTCTTCAGCGAGATCGTGCGGCGCTCACGCACAACACGGCCCATCTCGACCACGCTCTGCAGGTTCTTCATCAACACCTCCACCTCTTCATCCACGCGGCTGGCATCGAAGTCTGGCAGCATGAGGAAGTGCACACTAGGAGACACGCCATCGGCGTCTTCAGCCAGGTCCTTGCCGGCGCCATTCACAACATTCGGGTGGAACTGGCGCAGGAACTGGTACATGTACTCCGTAAAGAACGGCGTGAAGGGGGCCATAAGCTTAGCGAGGTTGTACTCCACCTCGTACAGCGCCGAGAGAGCGACTGCGGCCTCAGCGCTGCCAGCGCTGCCCTTAAGACGCGGGCGGTTGAGACGCACGTACCAGTTCGTAAGCTGGCCGATAAAGCTCACCAGGCGCGGCACCACCGTGTACAGACGGTATGCCTTCATCTCCTCGTGCACGAACTTGATGAGGTTCTGCAGAGCAGCAATGATCCAGGAGTCCATCACGTTCGTCGAGGCGAGAGCTGCCTCACGGTCGGGCACGAAAGCAGCACCCGTCTCCAGCTGCAGACGAGTAGCCTGCTGGGCGAAGAAACGAGCAGAGTTGAACCACGGTAGGAAAATCTCGCGGATGACACCAAGCACGCCCTGGGCCTGGAACTTCAGGGGCTCAGCACGCACCACAGGCGAGTTGATCAGATACAGACGAAGAGCATCAGCACCATACTTTTGCAAAATTTCCTCGGGGTCCGTAAAGTTCTTCAGACTCTTGCTCATTTTGCGACCGTCCTCAGCCAGCACAAGGCCGTTCACAATCAGGTTTTTGAAGGCCGGCTTGTCGAACAGCGCTGTCGACAGCACCATAAGCGTATAGAACCAACCACGGGTCTGGTCGAGACCCTCAGCGACGAAGTCAGCCGGGAAGTTGGCCTCGAACTTCTCCTTGTTCTCGAACGGGTAGTGCTGCTGAGCGTACGGCATCGAACCACTCTCGAACCAGCAGTCAAACACCTCCGGCACACGGCGCAGCACACCCTTACCCTGCTTCGACGGGATCGTCAGGTGGTCGATGAACTCACGGTGAAGGTCCGTCACCTTCTCGCCCGTCAGCTCCTCCAGTTCGGCAATAGATCCCACGCACACGACCTCTTCGTAGTCATCGCTCACCCACAGCGGCAGGGGTGTACCCCAGAAGCGACCGCGCGAGACGTTCCAGTCCTTACCGTCCACAAGCCAGTTGTGGAAACGCTTCTCCTGCACAAAGCTCGGCACCCAGTACGTGAGCTTGTTGTTGGCAACAATGCGGTCGCGGATGCGCTCCACGTTCACAAACCAGCCGGGGATAGCACGGTAGATCAGCGGCGTGCCCGAACGGTAGCAGAACGGGTAGCTATGCACCTCCGTGCCCTTGGACACGAGACGACCGCGGTTCTTGAGTTCCTGGCAGATAACATCATCCGCCTTCTTCACGTGCAGTCCCTTGACGAGCGGCACGGCGTCCGTGAACACACCGTTGTCATCCAGCGGGTCCGGCAGCGTGAACTTGTCGGCCACTCCCTCACGAACGCAGACACGGTAATCATCCTCACCAAACGTGGGGGCCTGGTGCACAATACCGGTACCACCCGAGTCGGACACGTAGTTGTCCGAGAGCACGCGGAAGGCGTTGGGCCAGTCCTTGAAGCAGTCGAAGAGCGGCACGTACTGCTTGCCAACGAGCGTGGAGCCCTTAAACTTCTCGAGGATCTCGAACTCGCCGCCCTTGTAGCCCTTCTTGGTCATCTTAGGGTACACTTGGCACAGACGCGCTTCACCGAGGATGTAGACTTTCTCCGTCTTCAGGTCCTTGATCTTGACGTAGTCGAAGGCCTCGTTGACGCACAGCGCCAAGTTGGACGGCAGCGTCCAGGGAGTGGTGGTCCACGCCAAGAGGGCGACGTCCGGGTCCTCAACAAGGGGGAAGTTGACGACCACGGACGGGTCGGGTGTGTCGCGGTAGTCCAGATTGGCCTCGAAGTTGGAGAGCGACGTGGTGCAGGCCGTCGAGTAGGGCAGGATCTTGTAGCCGCGGTAGACCAGATCTTTGTCGAAGATGGTGCGGAAGACGTTCCAGACCGACTCCATGTACCACGGCTCCATCGTCTTGTAGTCGTTCTCGCAGTCGATCCAGCGGCCGATGCGCTTCACCACGCGCTCCCACTCGCTCGTGTAGCGCTGGACGATGCTGCGGCATTCTGCGTTGTACTTGTCGATGCCCATCTCCAGCACCTGCTCCTTGGTGGTCACGCCCAGCTTCTTGTTGATCTCGTTCTCCACTGGGAGTCCATGACAGTCCCAACCGAAGCGGCGCTCTACGTAGTGGCCCGTCTGGTGGGCGTAGCGAGTGACCGTGTCCTTGATGGTGCCGGCCAGAATGTGGCCGTGGTGGGGCAGTCCCGTGGCGAAGGGAGGGCCGTCGTAGAAGGTGAAAGGCGTGCGGTCCTTGGACAGCTCGAGCGACTTGTGGAAAGCGTCCAGTTGCTCCCACAGCGCCAGGATCTTCACCTCCTCGTCAGGGAACGAGATGCGCTCGGGCAGCGAGCGAGATGCAGCCGCGGAGTCTTGCGCCATAGTGTCGAGCGTCGGCAAGGGAGGAAAGCGATTGTGAGGACTGGCTGAGGCACGCAGGTCGTAATTCTTAGCTATCCATTCGTAATCCAATGTCTCACTCACTTGCGTTTTGTATGTGGAACTTGAAATTTGTATGTGAGGAAGCCTCCTAAAAGCCGCCTAATGGCTGCATGGCAAGCTGCTTTTGCTTCAACCGACAGCGCATCGAATGCGCTGTCGGTTGAGTGTTGGTAGTGATGATCGTCCTGTTTGGATGAGCGTGTTTCTGTTGGAGTTCTTGTGGTGGCCGCAACAGCACCTAAAAATCTCTTGACGGAGAACGCGGCGAGAGAAAATCGCGAGTGATAGTCCTCTAAACTTATCGATGGGCGTCGGGTGCAAAGTTGCATTCCCAAGGGCAGGCCCTGCCTGACTCACCGCTGCTTTCAAGTCGCGATCAAAGTCTACTGTAACTTGCCGTGCCTTTGCATGTTGGCAGGCCACCTTTTCCCCTTAGCGTCCTGCAGCAGCATTGGCCGGTAGAAGGCGGTTGTGTGTCAATTTCGTGTCTTGGGTTCCCAGGTTATATGGTATATTCACTAAGAATGATCTCGAGAGATCTTTACGTTCGGACTGGGCTGCCTATGAATGAAGGTACTGAGCCTTTCACTCCCCAGCAGCCCGTTTACCGAGTGGGCTTTCGTTTGAAGTCCTTCTCAGGGTCCCGTTCCCACGCTGGTTTGAAGAAGTCGACTTAGTCGATTCGGTATCCTCTGCAGAACTGTGGAGCTCGAGGCTGGCTGGTGACTTGGAGGAGTCCAAGCTGCCACAAGTTCTTCGCGGCGTTGATATCGCGCTCCCAGTAGTTCGCTCTGCAAACTACGTTTTTGCAGACACGCACATTCCTCGACCTTTTGGTTTTCGTCGTCTCGTAGATCTTGAATGGCGTGTCCTCCATCGGGCGTGAGCACTCGGAGCAAAGATAGCTGGTACGGAATTCGTCGACCATGATGAGGGTTGCACGGCGAGAGAGTTCAAGCGCGAACCGCTTGAGCGGAACGTGCATATGGCCCGCGAGATGAGTCTGGCTGCTCCATTTTCCGAGCGCCACACACACGTCACGGTCGGGACGACACGCTTGGCGAGTTTCGTCACGGCCTTGCGTTTGAATCGCGACACCGTGAATCTCCACTTTCGAAACCCTTTGAGAGCACAAAACTCCAGCATGGCGTTGACGTTCTTCTACATGTGCTCGTAACGAGAGAGCAGGGACGCCGACGACGAAGTCTTGAACGACGGCATGTCCTTCACAAACGCACCGTAGAGCGGATACCTCTTCTTCAGGTTTTCGAACCAGAATGCTTGGTGCTCGACACGACTCATGTGTCGGTACTCTCGGGACGTGACTTGTAGGACGTGAGCGTTGTCGCGCAGAAAGTGAGTCCGGCGCCTGACGCCGTGTTTCCGCGGACGGTGCTTTGGGTGGTGCCTGTGACAGATCTCGCACCACCTCTCCACATCGCACTGTGCTCTGCTGCGTCTCTTGCGTCGGTGGCGACGACGGCGGCTCCTGCTGCTCTTCTTGCCATGACGTCTACCGCCAACGTGGCCTGGACAGGTACTGCACCAACCGGGCATGTAGCATGGCTCTTCCGGTGCGTTGCAAACAAACTCCAGCATAGGACGGCTGTATGCCAGCAGCATCATCCGTAGACCTGGGTCGATCCCGATCAATGTAGTTGGTATATACTTCGGAGAAAGAGCAGGTCGTTCAAGAGGAGCAGGAATCGACGTCAGCACAGCAGCACTGTAGCCATTTGTGGAGATCTGATACTCGAAGTTGCGCCTTGGAACGCCAATCCGGGGATCCGCAGTATGGCTGACGCAGTCTCCGAGGTTGAACACCGTGGCCCACATTCGCTCGCGCACCTCTTGGAACTCCGTAGGCGTGGCATACGTCCGATGGCCACGAGAGTTTGTGGACTTGTAGAGACCAAAAACATCCTTGCCCGTAGTTGCCAAAATTTGTTTTGCGACTTGGTAGAGCACCTCTGTAGTGACCAGGAAGAACGATGGCACACAGGAGGTGGGCTGTGGCAGCAACGTAAACAATCGACACCATTTCGGGATCTCATCTTGGTCGTGCATTGGCTCCATCTCCTTCAGCATGTCGTACAGCTTGCCGAGAAATAGCACCTCATGGCTAGCGATGTTCGCAGCTGTAGGAGGCAGTTCTAGCCACTCAAGCCATTGCTTCTCGACGTCCGTGAGGTCTTCAGGACCTGACTTTAGTCGAGCGACCATGGCCTCAGCTATTCCCCGCGGATACGCAAGCTGCAGGCTAATGAATTTGACAAGTCGTGCCTCGAAGTTCGTTCGAACGTGTTGCTGCGCTGCAACGAGCATGTCATTCGCCAGCTCTTTGATAGCGGAGCTTGAATCGAATAGCGTAGGTGGTATGTACGACATGACCCTCGATCGCGTAGTTTTGTAGACGTTGATGGACTCCTCTAGTGCAGCGTTAGCCGAGGGTTTTGGCGCGCGCATCTGTTCGTCGCCAAAGACAGCAGTGCAGCACCGGTAGAACGTAGCTTGGTCTAGCTGTAGGGCTGTCTCCATCGTGCGAGATCTTGCCGGTACTACAGGGTAGTTCGGGTAGCTACGCCGATGGTGCTCGAACAGGCGGCAGCAGTGGAAGTTCATCACCAACATTGCCTCTATGCGGATCTGCTGAAGAGCCACAGCACGTTGTTCGAGCGCGTCCCGGATGTCATGATTCGGACAAATGTGCCTCAGTGGGTACGTCACGGTTGAGAACACTAGGGCGCTGTTGGCTCCTTGAAGAAGGGTGCGACGGTGGTTCGCGGCGGCGCGTTGCTCGATGTCGACTCCATCAGGCGGCGTCCACGCGAACGCGCTTCTTATGACGAACATGCCGGTGCAGCCATCCGGACCAAAGTTTGACAAGCTAGGAAGTATTATATACAGCCATGCACCAACGTGCGCTCGGCTCCACCGACTCCCCCGCCATTCGCTTCTAATATCGAAAGCGCCGACCGCCGCCGGCCGAGTCCTTGACTGACCCCAACAGACTGCAAGAGCCATCGACCAGCTGGAAAGCCTCAGTCGCACTTTCCTCCGTCTCCGGCCATCAAGAAGCTCCCCACCCGACGCCGTCAAGCAGAGCCGAGACAGAGGACAAGACCCGCCCCGACTCTCCACCAGCCCACTGCAACAGCAGCAGCAGCAACAGCAACACTCTTGAATTCGAACCCCCAAGCACAAGCCCAACCTCCTTCCAACACAAACCAAGTCAATGGGACTGCGCGACTCGACCCGGAAGCTCCTGCGCAAACTCGGAGGCCGCGACATAAAGCAGGAGGAAGCCGAGCAACTGCAGCCTGTAGCCCTCGCAGGCGCCAGCAAACGCTCCACGAACCGCTCGGAGCTCTGCAGCTCGTTCGCCACGACAGCCGTGACTCGAGAAGAGTTCGAAGGCCGACGTAAGGCCGTGAGTGAAGGAAGCGCCACTTGGGAGCAGTGCGGCATGTGCACGCGCAGTTTCATCGCTGGCACCAGTCGCTACGCGGGCTTCTGCTCGCTCGACTGCAAATCGGCGGCGGGTTACAGTCAGTCGGCACGGGTCTACCGAGGACGCTATCGCAACGCATAAGGTGGTGGACATTTATTAGCCATTGCCAGTGGAATCTTCGGACGTGCACCTGCCGAAACGAGAGCAGACCTGTAGTAGTGTTAGTCTAGTGTCATCGTTGTAAGTGAGCTCTTTGATCGTCGTCTGCACTTCTCGAAAGCCACAAAAATCCAAAAAGACTCAATCTACATCCATCTCGGCTTTACAAATGCCAGTCTCTCATGTCTAGCTCTGATCTACGGCCGGTGCGCACCTGGCCACACGTTGCGCTCTGCATCGTGCGCTGCGTCCATTTCCTCGTCCACGTCACCCTCTGCGACTACAATGCCATCCGCATCGTCCCCTTCGTCTTCGTCTTCTTCACTGCTGCTAGAACTATCGTCATCGCTACCATCTTCCCCGTCATCCTCTTCGCCTTCCGTGCCTTCCTCGTCGTCGTTCTCTTCTCCTTCTTCCCTTTCTCCGTTGATTTCGTCCTCAGTATACATCAGCGTCCTGCAGGTAGGACACGCAATATTGCTGCAACACAACAATGCACAATCCATTTAGACCCACCACACGCTAGAAAATTGTTCCAGTGGCACGTACTGATGCTTGACGTATGCCTTGAAGCAACTCGCGTGCATTACATGGCCACACGGCAGCACATTCACACTCTCCAGCGAATCGAACGTCACCTGCAACATTTCATCCAACACACACACACACACACACAAGTCAGCACCAGTACCATCCACCTCCCAACCCAAGCCTCAAAGTGAACACTCACATCGAGACAAATGGGGCACTCGCGATGCATGGATCCTTCCAGACATTTGTGTTTGGCCTCGAGCGAGTGCGGATAGCAGCCGCAGCACTTGACGCAATGGTAGTAGTTCTCCCGACCCCCAACACTGCGCAGTAACCGGTAGAAACCGCATCAGCACCAGCACTAGATATACCAATAAGCACCTGTAGAGTTGACGTCGAGAACGCACCGGCAGATGCCGCACTGGTCGCAGTGGAAAACCTCCTTCTCCAGGCCCTTGTCGTCGAACAAATTGCAGACGGAGCAAAAGTACGCGGCCATATTCTCACGGCAGTTGACGCACTCCTGGGCGCACTAATAACAAGCCACAAATTAGAGCTGGGAGGGCCACAGAGCACACTATTGAGCTACTACGCACAGGTTGCTCGGTCTGGCACAGGTCGCAGCGCATCTGTTTGATGGCGAAGCGGTCGATCTGGTGCTGCTCGCCGAGCTGCTCGTCGTGGCACAGGCGGCAGCCCACCCACTTCTTGCAGCACTCGGCCAGCACGTGGCAGCGTCGGCCGTAATGCGGACATTTGGCCGTCAAAGGAGGTGTCGTCGTCTCCATTTCCGCCATCAAAATGACAAAAATTGAATTGTGAAATTTCGAACGAGAAAATTGGGGTTGGCTCCGCAGTCAACCTCCAAGGGGAAGTGATCCGAATGGACAGCCGCCGTCGAGGTCGAGCAAGGATATCAACTTACTGCAAGAGTTCTCGGCCAAGTTGGCTTCGATTCAAATATACTGCAACCGCGACGCTTGCTATACGCCAATACTCAGCCGTGCTTGGTCTACTTGACGCCGGAGCCGAGTTTATTGTCCCGACAGGATAAGACATGGCCCGAGAGAGCGTGGGGGTTCACCTGGGAGGTGCAGTGCGCAACATTCGGCTATTAAGGTCGTATTCGAGTCAAGACAAGGCACACGAAAATGTACTGAAGAGGATGCAGTTCTACTTTATAAGAATCGCTCACCGGGAGTGGGCAGAGAAGGTTATCCCGTCGTTCAAGGTGTTTCGCCAAGAATACGGCCACTGGATGGCATTCGTGGATATATTCCTCTAGGGAGTATCAGTTCGTAGCAGCGCAAGGTGCGGACAGCGAGCCGCTCAAGACAAACATGCACTGGACGAAATCTATCTCGTCGGTATCGACAACGACCGATACTGCTACTTCTACGATCTTCAACGTAAATCAATCGCTGCGACGACGCAACTTCTGTTGCTATCGAAAAGTGGAAGTAACCATGCAGGCAACAAAGTGAAGAACACCAATAATGTAGTCGAATTCATGGATTGGGTGACCACCGCTGGGAAATCACTCTTGATCACAGGCTCCAAAACCACTTCTGGAAGCGGCGAATGGTTCCGTCGCTGATAGCTGTGTGCGCGCGCGTTTTGGGGACAAGTCCACCATCCCGTCTGAGGCTCCGTGGCCCAAGAGAATGTGGGGAGTTCACTTGGGCACCTTCGTCGCTCGGAACCACCAGTACCTGGCTGCTGATAGAGAGTCAACACCATTTAGTCGATAACCTCATTGCTTAATCATCGCGTTGTTGCAAAATTTGCCTCAAAATATCATTTTTGTATCGCGAAAGTCTCAAAAAACGTTGTCGAGCGCATGGTGCGCCAGGAAGCGGCAGCGCAGCAGCCCAAGGCGACGACGGCAGCGGCGCCCGGTGGTCGTCAATTGGCTCTTCCTTGGACCTTCTCCTCCCTCGCGGCCTCCGCATCCAGTCGCGTATTGACTCGCGCCCCCCGTATGGAAGACGGCGTCAAGTTCTCGGGTGGGGCTGTGGCGGCGCTGCTGGCCATGCGCTACGCTGGGAGTCTGCGCTCCGCGTGCGTGGTGGGGCTGCTCTCCGGACTGTTCGCCCACTCGCTGTATGCGGATGTTCTGCGCAAGAAGCGGCGGCGACGAGGCGTCAAGCGGCAGGAGGAGGGGGAAATAGAGAACGAAGAAGATGAAGAAAATGGAGAAGACGACGACGCGCCGACAGCAGACAGCAGCAGCAAATAAAGGCGGTAGAAGACCCTGCATTTAATATTATTATACTGTTTTGCCGATGCTAGGGCTGAACTAGAGCTTCCAGGGGGTTCTGGAGCAGGAAAAAGCGCTGCAGGTCGGCAGGGCATTCATTCTGGAAGGTGGTGAAGGAGTCAGCGAGGGACAATGTCTGCTGCGTGTCGGGGGAAACGCTGGCGATGGATAACAGGACCGAGATGCACTGTGTGGATGAAGTGGCAGTGGAGTGCTGGTGGAGCAGGTGGAAGGCACGGAACAGCCCTCGCGGATAGCGAGGCGCAAACTCCTCGAGCTCGTGACGAACATTGAAGGAGCAGGATGGGTGCACGCACCAGACGAGCAACATTAACAGCAGATTGATGTGCGCTTCCGCCTTTGAACCATCGGCAACTGCAAAGAGTTGAAACACCAACTTCTTGAGCTGTTCATTGTTGTGACGGCCTTGATCGTTACGATGCTCAAACCACAAAGGGAGATGCCAGAAGTCTGCGCGTGACAAGTGAATGTTGCTCGGCGCTGGGTCGGTTTTAAGCTGTCGGTTGTTCGCTGGTAGTGTCAGAGCTTGCTTCTCATACGCTAACACCTCTTCCAACGATGGAATTCCTGCAAATTGGATGCACAACACGGACCAGACGAACTTCTTCCACGATACTGCACCACGGGTGGAGCACTGTTGGAGTGTGACTGCTGCAACGGCTCTTGCATCTCTCCAACGCGCAGGAAAAGCTTCTTTTGCTGCAGTTTCGAGCACCAGAGCTACGAACACGTCACTCGCGATGGTTGATCCTCCAAAAGCTCTTGCTGCAGTAGGATCAGAGCGCTCCCAGTTTTCACAGGTGTGCACTAGAGCGTTAAGCTGTGATATGGTGAGGAAGTGCTCTTTTTGCACTCGTGGCAGACGTACTGCAACGGTAGGCATTGATTTGATCTCCAGGTTTTGAATGGACCAAGTGGCTTGGTTGTGCTGCATGATGTCCGCCATCGCCTGCGCAATGGATTTGTCCTTGGTGTGAATATCTTGCTGAACGGTTTGCTGCATACGCCTCAGATCGCTCGCATAGAGCTGTCCTGCCGTTTGCCTTAAACGATCAGCGAATCGACATACCAACGCAATCCGCTGAAGTAGTCTTGTGATCTCCTCCGTGGTCACATTTGTCTCGCTTAGCTCGTATTGCTGGACAAGAGGTTCATCAACCACGCGAAAGGAATACTCCGATGCCACTTGGCTTAGAATGCCCAGTACTTCTTCTCCTGCAGTTTGTGCAGGCTCTCCACCTCCTGCTTTGTCTCCACCCAGTTCCGTGACAGCATCCATGGCTTCCTGTGTAAGTGTCTTGGAAAGAATCACCTTTCGCCCCGAGTCTTCAAGACTTTCACACAGGAAAGGTATGCGGTCGTACAGTTGAGCCTGGAGCAACTCCAGCTTCCGCATGGTGTAGTCCTTAAGGAAAAAGCAGATCGGCGGTAGGCATTGGTACACGATATTCACGGCGCTGATGACTTCGGGAAACGGGTCTTGTGCAATTGCATCCACGAAATCGTTGCCTGCTACTCGGGTAAGGTCTGCCATGTCGCCCAGAGACACCTCAAGCTCCGTCAAAATGCGCTGAATTAATAACAGAGGTGAACGTGTTAGACGTTTGCAGCGCACCACCGAGCAAGTATTGCTGTCGCACCTCTCGAAGCTCTTGGTTCGACGAAGCATTTCTATTCTTCAACTTCACCGCTGCCTGGTCCAGAAGAACTTGCAACGGGCCGGTGCCACTGAATAGTTCGTTCTCCAAATCCTGCTCGGCAGTGACAGCCAAAGTTGAGATAGCTTGGATAACTGATCGAATTGTTGCCATCGGTTCGCGAATTTTGTTGTGAAGGCTATCGTCTAACTGCAAAACGAACAGCACAATATGGCAAGCACTAAGTAGTCGCCTCCCGGATCAAGTCACACCCCCCCCCCCCCCCCCCTTAGACTTACTCACCTTCCGCAGGTTATCCACCAGCTTTTCAAATGCATCATCTTCGAGCTCAATCTCTCTCGATGCTTTCATCCACTGTACTCGGCTGACGATATTCATCGATTCGCGCCTTCTGTTGCATTCTTCCTTCAGTTGCTCAGGGAAAACGTCGACTCCACACTCGACCACCGTTGGAATCGTTTTGTACGAAGCCTGCGTGTAAACGTCGATGCACAAATGGATAGCCTCTGCTAATACATCGTAATGCAGTCCCAATCGTTTAACGTGAATGTGGCGGGTTGTTTGGCTCCAGTAGACCTCTAGATTTACTCTCTGCTCTTCACTGCGAGCTCGCAGCTCTTCTCCCAACGCAGGTTTTCGCTGACTTTCGGCGGGTAGCATCTTTGAACTCGGCTTATCAGCCAAATTCGAGGTAAATTCTGAAGCTTGCAGAGGTTTGTCTCCATCTGCTTGCTCGGTCGATGGAGGCTCGTCGGGAGAGATTGACACCACGCAATCCCATATAGAAATAACGAGTGGGGTAATTGCTTCCTCTGGAATCTCTCGGTTTTCATGGCTTGCTGCATTATCTGAATTGCTCTCTTCGCGTGGGAGGTCCGCTAGAATTGTCTTTTCCAAGAGCTTCGCTTCGTCTAATGTCCTGCGGTAAAATGATCAAAGGTTAGCAACCGTAATGCTGTCCTGCACCTTGGTCGTCTTCATGAAAGAGCCGTTTACCTCGGAAAATTGTGTAGCATGCATCCATTTGGTGGTAGGTTCGAGGTGCCGTCAGGAAGAGAAGCTGAAGCTTCTAGTCTGCATAGGGACACAGCTTTGGCAACAATCTCCACAGCCATAGCGTCAGGAAGTGGTGCATTCTTCTGTCGGAGAGTGGTAACCTTTGGACCGAAAGCGCCGAGTTCACGCTACCATCGAAACCACCGAGTGAGTAATAAGCAACCAGTGCGGATAATTGCATACATTTTGTATCTAGATACATACCTCACGGTCACCAAGTGACGCTACTTGGTCTCCGATTTTCTGGGGATCGTAGCTCATCTTAACACACTCATTGACAAGCGGGTCCAATTGCAGAAATGCCAGCTGGTGTTCTTTCGAGATTCGTCGTGCGAGCTCAGCTCCACTTTCGTCCTCGGTGAACGCACTTAGAAAAATGAATGAGGGAGGACGGCGCCACGACGTGTCTAACCTATCAGTCGAATGGGCCCAACCCTCAGCTAAGGCTTGAATGTCAGTCCTTACGTCGTGCATACTGAGCTTGGACTGGAGCGGAAGGGTGGTCCATACTTCAGAGAACGCCAAAAATTGGTCAATTGAAGCATCCAGCTCGTAGCGCATTTCCTGACCACCCTGATCACTGAGAGATGGTTGCGAGGAGTTCACTTGAAAAAAAAGTTGCTGCTTTAATGGCTCTACATCCAGAGTGTCTCTGTCACTGCAACACCACACACAGGAGTGTTCATTAGTCCTAGCCTTGCCTTTGCATGATTTACCTTTCTTGCAAGCTCACCTGGAAGAGACAATTGTCATCGCTAACGAGATCAGCCCGTCGACCGCATCAGAGCATAACTCCCAATTACGTAGTTGTTTCTTCTTTTGCGTCGCTGCTCGAAGCCCTTCCAGTACCTTCATGTCTTCTTCACGCTTCGCACTTCCAGTCTCTCGCAAGCGTGCGTAATTCTCCTCCAGTTCTGCTCGCCTGCTTTCCAGATACTCCTCGCGATGATATACAACACTTTCACTCACTACGGGCTCCGATGTGGAATTCTTGTCATCCAAATCGGATAAATCATTCTGGTTATCATGAAATTCACCACCTTGAGCCCGCCCCGTTTCGTGAATCTCGATCGACTACAGCGCGTCAACCACACGTTAAAATACTCTGGCGATTAACAAACTCATTTAACATAATGCACGTAAGCCCACGACTACCTTTTTCTGATCTGCCAATGCCTTCTGTCGTCTTATGCGGCGATCTTTCTCCGCTGCCAACTGCGCTTTGCGCCGCTTACGCAACTCTTTCATCATTTTGACGTTGTTAGACGGCCGGAACTCGAGACCTTCCACTCGATTCTTGAGAGTATGCAAATGTGCTGTTGCGCCAGCATCATTCGCTGGGATCGCACGCAGAGATTGTTCAGCACCTCCGGAAGCTAGCCCAAGCCTGTTCATATTCTTCTCGAACTCCACGACACCAACCGCGGCATCTTGCTGGCTGTCAGCCAATTTCGCTTCCGCATAAATCTGACGTCGTGCTTCTAAGGTCAATTCAAGCCGCAAGTCATCGCGTTCTGCAGCCAAATGCAGGCGCTAAATGCACAAGAATGATCGATCGATAATCTGCCGATGAGATGACGATATTTGCAATGGTACAGAAAGCAAAACTTTACCTCACCTGCGTGTGCGCCCACTTCTTTTGAAGTTCACGATCCCAATCACGCATGAACTTTGCCTTCTCTTGCAGGTGGGCGCGTGCAGCTCCATAACCGGCCGCGGAATTCGCATTCTTATCAGCTTTAGCCTGTTGGTTGAACTGTAAGCACGCAAAATGTGTTAGTCAAGTGGGGCCAACGTCTTTGTGCACCTTCAACTTACGTCGTTTAATTCGTTTTCAGCTTGCCACTGAGCTTGCTCGAACTTGCGCAGGTGTACGGCCATATCGATGCCCTTATTGAAGCGAATATCTTTCGGGTGAAATTTCTGCGTTGTAGCTGCCACGAAACGCTCTTCGATGTCGTGCGGGGGAACTGGAGTCGTCTTTACACGATGCGCAGATGCAACCACTTTCACCTTGGCGCTGTTCGGTCTGCCTTTCGATCGTCGGTGAAGGAAGTCCTTGAGCTGCAACAAAAACTGAAGCACAGCTGAGCGGTCTTCCATCATGATGGCACGACGAGTGTTCACGGGAAAAGGAACGCCCAGAGCCGCGAACTTCTGGCCCAGCAGCTCCATGTTGTGGATCTTGGCAGCAGTGCTGGACGAGTTTTCGTACGTCTCGAGCTGGGGCTCCAACCCTTGCAGATGCAGCACCTCGGCGATAATGTATCCGTTGCTAGCATCTTGTTCCAGCACCTTCACTTTCCGATGCACCTTGAGCTCGTCATTCAGCCAACGCAGCACCAACGCGCTCATGGCAATTCACGCTTCGCCTTGTTCGGTTCAACCGACGACTTGACATAAATATCTCTCGAGCAAAGTACTAGCCATCATCTAATTAACAGCAATTTAACATCTGCCACAAAATCGCTTCATCAGCACGTCTTGGTATTTGTAGTGTTACATTGGTTCACCATGCGGTTGATGCGTTCCAGCTTCTGTCGACGCGGCATGGGAGACCGCCGGGTCCACGCAGTCAACTGCATGATACGCTGCTCCAGCAACTTTTCTTTCCACAGCAGCGTGTCTACCGAAAATCTTACAGAACAAAACCACATCAAAAGCCTCGTCTTATAGAAATGAACAAAATCCATCAGTAACTCACCCATTCGGGACGCCTTCTTCAAAGTCCTTCGAGGCTTCAGGACTTTGCTCGTCACGGAGGTGTCCATGACGCAGTGGAACATACCCTGCAAAAGAACACCCGATGAATTCGAATTCCTCACCTCAAATTACTTTTTCAAAACTGCAATACCTTCCGGTGGAATCGGTGGCTGTCCGATGCTCGTGACGACTGCCACCTCCTGATTCGGGTAAAACTTGGCCCACTTGTCGCTGGTGTAGAAGCTCACTCCGTCACTCGTGACGCCTCGCATCAGCTCTTGGTCGTCTTCACTTTCTGTCGCAACACTGTTATTAGGAGATGACGAGGCGGTGCTGTTGCTCCGTCGCCTGTTTCCCTCCTCTGTCGTCCATTGAGGCGACTGGAAAGCTCCGTCCAGTCGCAAAGCCTCCACTTGGTTCTGCATTTCCTGGCTCTAGACACAAGAAACAAAAGAGAAACTCAGTTGCGGCCAATGAGACGACGCTTTTATCTATCGGCTTTAAAGTGAAAGATGCGACTCATTGGTCTTCAATAATGCAATACTCCACGCAACTCACCGCCGAGACGCCGTCGATGCCTGGAGCCGCCATCCGCCCCGCGCGCTTTACCGGCTTTTTGAAATTGGATAAAATCGACCTGGAAATATGAAATTGTGTGGTGCACACCGATCAATCAGAGCACGTTCTCGCCATGTTGAGGCTGTCGTGCTAATACTGCGGGGCCGCCGCTAGAAGAGATGTACTTGAATCCTCCGTGCAGTATGTCGGCTGAGAGATTTAACCAGCTTTTGCAGCTTCAGGAAGCAGCGTCGGTGGCGTTCGGAACTCAACAGCACAATCAGTGATCACCTGGGCGATCCCGCGATGGCGACGCCTTCGAGCTATGCCATTTCACTGGTCTGTAGCGAGACCAAGACAGCACAATGCGCTGACAGTTGATCTTGCCGGGTCGATCGAGGTCTCGTTAACGGTGGCTGCAATGAGTGACATCGTTGATGCCACAACCGACTCAGGGTCGAATGGGAGACAACGGGGAGCTGGGCGGCACATGGTCCGAGCCACTTACAGGTGCATCAGTACGCCCCGGCGGTCGATATTGTCGACTTGATGCGATCCAGCAGGTTGAACAGGATCACTTGCAGGAACGAGCCGATCATATGCGGTTCTCCGCAAAAACACCATGCTGAAGCCACGGGTGCATTAATGCCTGACGAGCCGATAGTCGATGCACTGGGTCGATCTGCAGCAATGCACGCAAGAAATCCAGGAACTCGACGTCTTTCGTGTGCACGGCTTCTTCAAGCGGAGGCAGGTGGAGATTCGCAGTCAATACGCCGTTGCCTAAGTGGTCCACTGTGAACAATCCCGTATCAATCAATTGATGCTGCAGGTCATCACGGCCCGCCAGTAGAGATGCAGGAATAGGGCCTGAAGGAAAAAAAAAACGCATATGAAGTTAGCTCTACAATTGTAAGACGAGTAGAACTGCATACGCACCGACTGTCGCCAAGATCCGTGCAAGCAAAGTTTGTTCCGAGTCGTTGCGGAAAAGGACCTCGCCTGTGAACATCTCGGCGATTACGCATCCGAGCGACCACAAATCGATTTTTGTGTCGTACAGAAGTCCGAGGATAACCTGCAAAACCAGTCAACATGTTAAATCAAAATAGCAAGCCATTTCAGCTATCGGTAGGGACATACCTCCGGCGCACGATATGAACGCGACTGGACGTAGGACGTGAGCTCATCTGTAGTGAAGCATGCTGACCCGAAGTCAATCACCTTGATCGTGCACGCGCTAAAATTTTGAATAAGAATATTCTCTGGCTTGAGGTCACAGTGCACAATTCCCAAACAATGGAGTGTGCTCAGCGCCTCCAGCACCTCGATGGTAATCTTTTTCAGGCGAGGAATACTGAAGTAATTGATCACGCCGCGCTGCAGCAGCAATCGAGAAAACTCGTAGAGGTTATCTCGAAGAAGCTGCAACATCAAAATAAGACATGTAAGTGTAACAGCATCCAAAGAAATCCAAACCATATGCAACACACCTCAGTCACGATAATCAGGTGCTCACGAAAGTAGAACGCATCAAGTAGACGAACGAGGTGTCGTTCGTCTACCTTGCAGTTGTGATCGATGTACTCAAGCACACGAATTTCGTCAATGCCCTGATCGAAGTACTCTTTGTTGTTCTTGATGATCTTGAGGCATACTGACTGTTCGGTGGTTGTGTCGATGCATTTGTACGTGCGGCTGAACACTGCTTCTCCAATAGCCATTTCAACCTACATAAATCCACAAAGAATTAGCCAATACCTACACTTCGTGCTCCATCAGACCACAACGCACCTTGTATCGATCCCCAATCAAGGCTCCCGAGCGAGGACGCCAGTCCTGATTTGGCTCGAATCCGGTGCGGTTCTTTTCTCGAATGATGCGGAGCTGAAACACCTCGTATTCTTTTGGCTCGCCATCGTCATCATGACTACCTTCGGACGCTTCACTTCCTTCATCGCCATCGCATGCATCGTTGCCTTTTTTGATATCAACCGTATGAACGGTATCTGCCTTTTGTTTCGTTTTCCCATCCAGGTCGTGCTGGAACGTTGTCACCTGACCTTCAATTGGAGAACCGACCACGAACGCCCCCGCCAACGTATCCTCGTTACTAAAGTGCGTCATGCCGTCCTCCATCGCTTGTTCTCCATCGACAGCATCGTTTCCACCTCCGTCTTCGTCGTCGTCCATTTGGAACAACTTTTCCTCTGTTTCATCACCCAAATCTTCCTCTCCACCGTTATCTTCAGCGCCATCCACATCATCCTGGAACGTTTCATCTTCGCCGACGGAGCTCACCATCTCGCTGTACACTTCATCCTCCGCTCGAACGTTGTTGTCTTCCTCTTGCGTGAATGCAAACTGATTCGGTTGTCGTGGCCAGAGTGCCGACACCGGCTCACCGTCCATGGAAGTCGTACCAGGTGACGCTCCCAGCCCAAACGACGACTGCGGCGAGCTCGAGATCCGGGCTGAGCTCCCCCCACCTGTAAAGCTCGTGTGCACAATCCCAATCGGATCCGAGATCATGCTGTCCATCGCTGTGAGCGTATCGTCCGTCATACACAGCTGGTTCACTGCTTCGGCCAGGTCGTTCTCGTACTCGGATCCAAAGTCACTGCTACGACTATCCTCACTCTCCCCCTCCTCCTCCTCGTCGCCCTCCTGACTGTGTGTGTAGCTGTCATAGACGTCCAATGACGCCGTCGGATGCGCAGAAGACGGACTGTCACCTGCGTCCTCCTCTTCCCCTTCGTCTTCACTCACTGTAGCACGTCGATTGAGATCCCAGCGCTCTAGTCCGTCCCCTGAGAGACTCCCACGCAGCGTCAGCCCCTGCTGCTGTCCCGTATCGAAGAATCGAAGCAGCAGTGAGTTCTCGTCGCCGATTTCTTGGTGCAGCGCCTGGCGCAGCTTCTCGTTCGTGTGGATCTTTTCGACGGCCTTGGGGACGTTGGCGATGGACTCGAGGATCAATTCCAGAAGCTCCTTGCGCTCCATCTCCTTGCGTTTGTCGCGCTCGTCTTCTCGGCTGCGATTGGCTGTCGGTGCAGACGTCACGCGACGGAGGAAAGACATGGGAGGGCGGAATGGCTCAGCAGCGGACGGGGAAGAGGCGCCATCAGCAGCGACCCGAGACGAGGAGAACAGGGCGTCGACGCTGTCGGAGGACGATGAAGGGCCAGTGGAGGAGGTGGACACGTCCAGCGACGCATCCAGACGCCCCTGGGCCTGGGAGCTCAGCGGAGGCGATGACATCGCCGAGCTTGCAGCAGAAGCGGAAGTGAACATACTGGGATGGGTTTAATAGGTTGGGTGTTTTAACATTTGATCAATTTATTCCAGGGTATTGCTTGGGTTTAAAGGCACGATAGTTTTTATCCCAATCACCATACATCTTCGCTTACAAGATGCCGCTGTTGAGGCGCTTGCTGCGTGCCGAGGAGCTGGGTGATGCATCCGAGAGCGCGACGGCCGAGCAGCTCCTTGCGTCGAGTATTTATGCGCAGGAGATGCGGACGCAACGACAACAAGCAGCTGCACTTTGCAGCGCCCCATTCGTGACCATGTCTACGTTGGCGACGCAACAGAACGGCACATGGTTTGAGACGTTAAAGCAATTCACGCGTTGTGGTCATGGAGGAAGCGTCTGACGCTTGCTGCCGATGTGTTATGGTAGTGACATGCTAGAAAATGTATTCGAGAGAGCTGCGAGTTGCAGTATCGAGGTGTTTTCTCGCTTTATAGCAAAGGACAAGCAACGTGGACGTGCTCTTGCTGACGGGTTGCAATGGCTTTCATAACTGTTATTATAGCAATGTGTAGATGCAGCTCTGCTGGCCGCCAAGGATGGTAAACAGGTTTTGTTCGTGGTGCGAGATCCGAAGCTCGTGGCCAAGCGGCTTGCAGCGGCCGCTTCGAGTCCAGATGCAGCGATGACGACGGAGTTAGCAGCCGGGTGTCTCCATCGTGTGCAATTCCGCAAATGCCGCAGTATCTACGAGCTGCTATGCGAGCTGGATCAAGTCCAACAGAGCTGCCAGGTACGTCTTGTACGTTGCGATTGTCTAGTAGTGACGGAAAACGTCCAGATACTTCGCTAAACCGGTCTGAGATGGAGCAGGACGGACACGATGAAGCGAGGACCAAGCTCGTGGCGATTGGTCCGCTCTGCGACTTGTTTTCGTGCTTCCAGACAGCGTCAGGGATCACAGCAACCGGTACGAACGCAGCTTTAATCCACGGTGCGGCTTGACTGAGTTCAGAAATGGCCAACGCGTGTCGTAGGTGCCGGACTTAAGCGCATGGTGGAGCTCGCGATCAAGCGGCTGCGGGCGACAACAAGCATCCATGTCAGCGTCATGGAGGCCGAAACTAGCTGAAGCACCGAAATTTGGCCGCCAATTACGCTGCGATGGTGGCGAACCCGCCGTCACGAGCACTACGCCCCTCCAAGATCTCCCAACCCAACCCAACAGAATCCGCTCGGAAGGAAGGCAGCGCTGAAAATTCAGAGCCAGGCAGGATTTTAGCCGTGGTGCTGCATCCCATCGACGATATTTCGCATGGCAGTCGTTTCCCAACCGCTCGCATCTTGGAGCAAGCAACTGTGCCACCTGCTTTTAGTCAAAACACACAATTACGAGCTCCAAAAACACTCGATGCGGCTTAAAAGACGCTCCAGAAGGTTAAAAAGAGACGCGAAGGTGCCCATTCTGTCCACATAACATAGCAACTATGCTTGCCGCTGAAAACCACATGAACGCCCCGTTTTAGCCATATTCATGGGCTATCCCTGTTTTTATCGTCAGTTCGCGAGGTTCGACACGTTCGTCCTAGGTGTAACACTCATCAATCACTTCGACTCGGAGCAAGGAGCAGAGCAGAGCAGCAGACCGATGGCTCCTCTCGACACACTCAGCGCACGGCCGCGCACCCAGTCGGGCGGCGCTAGCCTCATCCAGGCCGGCAAGGGCGACCACGTGTCTGTGGACGTGCGTCCCGAGGTGGACGAGGAGGACCCAACCACAGAGACGACGCAGCTGCTGCGGCTGGACGAGGACGGCGACAACAAGAAGAGCAACAAAAGCAGCAAGACGAAAGTGCTGGATGTGGACCGGGAGACCGCCGACGATCTGGAGCTGAAGAAGAAGGAGAAGGCCTCGTCCTCCTCCTCTTCCACAGCCAAGACGTCGTACGTGGCGCCGTCCGTCGTGGTCTTCTGGCTCAGCATGTGGTTCACACAGAACATCGGAGTGACCTTCTGGAACAAGAAGGCGCTGGGTGCGCTGCGGCTGCCTGTGACGCTCACATTCGTGCACATGGCGTGCAACACACTGGGCGCATTCCTGTACATCCACGTGTACAAGGGCATCGAGCGCAAGCCACTCAAGCCCGGCCAGAAGCAGCTCATGGTCTACTTCTCGCTCATCTTCGTGAGCAATATCATCACAGGCAACTGGAGTCTCGGACTCGTGTCCATCTCGTTCAACCAGGTCATGCGCGCGCTCGTGCCGACCGTCGTCGTCGTGCTCAGCATTCTCATCCTCGGCAAATCGTACTCGCTCAAACGAAAATTGTCGCTCGTCCCCGTGGCCTTTGGCGTTTACTTGGCGTGCACGGGAGACAACTCGTGCACGGTGCTGGGCTTCGCCATCACGGTTGTGGCCATTATTTTCGCAGGCTTGAAGGCGGTGCTCTCCAACAAGGTATGGCAAGAAACGACGAGCGTTGTGGCATTGAGGTGATAAACTAACTCATGTTGTGTGTTGCTCTTTTATTCATACAGTTCCTTAGTGGCGACCTGAAGTTGCACCCTGTGGACCTAATCCTGCATCAGGCACCGCTGTCCGCTTGCTGGTGTCTGATCACCATGTTCTTGACGGGCGAAGTGGATACGATCATGAAGAATTGGGAAGTCGTACCGACAGCTAGCTTCTGGTTCATCCTGACCGGCGTTATCAGCTTCATGCTCAATGTCACGAGCTTCATGGCAAACAAGGTAAGTCTCCTCACCGTTGCGGTTGGTGCTCGGTTCAAATTGTTCGTTGGTGGCTAACATTTTATCTTCATTGCTGCGTACTACAGGTAACTTCTCCAGTGACGCTGTGCGTATGCGGCAACATGAAGCAAGTGGTCGTCATCGTAATGTCCATTGTTATCAACCACGACGTGATCACAGTGCAGAAGGCCGTCGGCATCATCGTTGTATCTATTGGCGGCGCAGCGTACGCTTACATCTCCACAAAAGAGACGATGGGCCAGACTCTTCCCGCACCAGCTAAAAGCAAATTGCAGACACAGACAGCTTAATACTGTCTCGAACACTGCCGATTACTACATCAGTGAGAGAGACTCATATTGATGCGTGTGCTATAGACTCAAACTTAGAATGGACGTGCACGTTCATTTCAAGAAAAATGAAAAAAAGGTGAAGATACACAAGCGACCAGAGTCATCGTATGTCTGCTACTCTACCCCATCTCGTCTCGCCAAAGGTGGTGTCGTCTTTATCTGCTGCAATGCTAAAACTCGTGGGTGTGTGCCAGTCGGTATCGTATCATCTCCATCCGCCCCGGAGCGTCGCGAACAACGTCAGCATGCAGTACTGCGACTAATGCAAGGAACGCGACAACAATGGGGATAAGGACCAGTGGCGACGATCGGTGCAACCCGGCCAGTTGCAGTCCTGCCATCTCTTGCTCCTCGTCCTCTTGCGTGAGAGGAAGAGCGGATGCTTCATGCACGACGTTCTCCGTGGCCTCCATTCCACCAGAGACGCCGAGCCACTTTGTTAGATACTCGAGAATTTGCTCGCGTTGTTTCTTCAGTGGCTCAGGCACGTTCGGATTTGCACCCAGATCACCACAGTGACCACAGAGCTCACACTTCGCTAAATTGGCAATCTCGTCGTCTGACAGCGTTTCAAGTACCGACGCACGCTGCCACGGGTCATCGACTCCGTTCGAGAAGAAGATCTTGTGGCCAGGAGGGTGATCTCCGCCGTACAGCTTCGTGATCTCCTCCACACCTTTGGCTGGATTCACTGCGTCGCCGAATACAGTTTGGCACTGCTTCAAGTGGTAATCGAGGTCAATCATTGCCGCGCGCAGACTTTTTTCTTCGGGGGCAATCTGGAAGTATGCAAGCTGAGTGCACTTCTGCCAGCGCCACGAGCGTCCGTCTCCCCAGCGAGCGTGGTCTTGTGCCAAGCACTTTGTGTCGTAGAAGCACTCGCTACCAAACGAAGACCCGTACATATCGATCGTAAAGCTGGCGAACGAGTCTACCAGCGAGTTATTGCGCTCAAATGCTCCAACCATGCTTTCACACACGATATCCTTGTGGCCGTACTGCACAGCCATCGCTGCGGCATCTGCGATCATGTAGAAGAAGTCGGCATCCGCCAGTTCTTGCGCGCCAAATAGGCCCTTGACCTTCGTCGAATTGCCACTCGCGATCTCCTTCTCAAACGCTTCGGTGGTGAGTCGCAGCACATCAGCACACGACGGCCCCGCTGCCAGCGCCACCTGCTCGTCAAACTGGTGGAACTTGTACACTGGCTGCACCACCCCTGACGACGACAGCGACGCGACTGTCGTGTCTGGGTAGGCGACACGGAACCAAGCCGAGAGAGCTCCAGGGTAAGATCCCCCAATTGCAATCCACTGATTGGCATTGTCAGCCCCGAGGTGGCTCTGGTGACTCTCCTTGAAGTGCTTTAGGTCCGCCAGCGCTTGCTGCACCGTCAGGTAGCGGTAGTTGGCGGTCGAAAGGTCCCCGTTCGGCACACTCTTGCCGTAGAACCGATGCTCCAGTGCCAGAATCTGATGAAAAGCAGCACAAAAGTATGATAAATGAGCAATCTTCCTTTCCCCTTATAGGGCTTCGTTGTCTTCGTGAGCTTCACCTTGGCACCGAATTTCTGGGCGATGACGTCCACGAAGCCGGTCGGGGCTTTTTCCATCGCGCCTTCTCCCCCGATGTAGAGGATCACGGGCCCATCGGGTTTTGTCCAGAACTTGTCCACTTGATAGTATCGCTGCTGGAAGGTGGCGTTGCTGCCATCCGAGGCGAAGTGGTCGATCTGCTGGCTGAACCAGAAGCGCTGTGCATTTGTCTGGAACAGCAGCTGCTCCTCAGCCTGCACGAGCTGCCACAGGCGCCCGGCCCTTGCGTGTGGGGGTAACGTGGAGCCCTCGACAGAGACGCAGAGGGCCGCTACGAGCAGCACCAGCGCGATCATGGTCCCCGAATGAGATCTAGTGGTGTAATACCCCTACGGGATTGGTAGAAACCAGGGCGTTTTCCATTGGCGCAACCACTTCAACTTGCCCTTCAATGCCTGATATCCTTCGGTGAAGCACTGGCTCGTGAAGTTCTGGCACACGTCGACGATGATGTCCACGCAGTAGTTGCGGCTGCGCAGGCGGTGGACTCCAAGTCGTCAAGATGAACATGGTGAAGCAGGTGTTCGAAGCTGCAGGCATTTCGTTCGTGCTGCATTTAGCGTCAAGTGACGCGTAACGGTTCCTGCTCGCTCGCTCACTAAACAAGCTCTCCCTCTCGACGCAGTCAACACCTCGCCATGGCAGAAGTCGGTACGTGGCTGCAACTGAGCATTTAACGACGCGTGCTCGTGCTAAGCTGCATCTTTTATTGAGACAGAAGTGCAGCGCGTCCTGGCGACGATCAACCAGGTCTTCGTGTTCCAGATCCCGCCGCAGACGTCGGCTGCGGGTCACAGGTGACGGAGAGAAAACTACACGTGTTAAACATACCACCTCGTGCTAACTGCTGATTGATACAACTAGGGCGGACTCGTGGCCAAGCACACCAGCATGGACTGGCCGTCTACAAGTCTCCTCTGTCGGTGAAGACGCGGTCATCGAGCTCAAGGACCCCAACACAGGCGCCTTGTTTGCAGCGTGTCCGATTAAGGCTGGTGGCCCACCTGCCATTCAGAAAGGTAGGCCGTCGCCAGACTATGTTGCTCTAGCTCGGTCCGTGCTAACTCGGCCTGTTCAATAATGGCGCAGTGGTCGACAGCAGTCGGTACTTCGTCCTCCGCGCCGTTGATCGCACGTCAGGTCGCCATGCATTTATCGGCATCGCCTTCAACAACCGCAGCGACGCGTTCGACTTCAATGTTGCTATCGACGATTTCAACAAGTGAGTTTAGTCGATTCAGTTGATCAGATTGTACTATGGAGATGGAGCGCTGAAGTGTGTCTGCACAGGGAGCTGAAGCGCGAGAAGACGCAGCAGCAGACCACCACCACTGCTCCACCAGTTGACTACTCTCTAAAGGACGGCCAAACGATCAGGATCAAGCTCAACACCAAGAAGAAAGACGCTGAGAAAGCGGAAGAGGATGATGACACGGACCCGTTCGGGTCGTCGAGTTCACCGAAGAAGACGAGCAGCAGCGCCGGCGGTGAAGCAGATTTGCTCGGGTTCTCGAACGCGGCCTCCACCAGCAACTGGGAGACGTTTTAACGCACGGACAACACGCTAGGAGATCACCATCGCCTACTACACCCACGAAAAGCATTAACTCGATCCATCTTCATTACGTCGCAAGATTGTTCCTCTTACTTTTCATCGGTCAGCTTTGTTGAGGTTGACAGGTCTGCTTGACAGAAATTGATCCGAGAGTTAAATCCCTTGACTACAAACTCGGTTCATTCATCGCAGCGAATGGCGAGCACCAAGCGTTCAAGGTCTGGCCGACGTCGCTCAGCTAAGACCGGCCGGTTTGTCGCTGCTACTGCCGCTGTCACTCCTGGTGTTCTTGCTGGTTTGGCTGCTTCGCAAAGAACTTCTCCACGACTTCGTGCTGTATCTGGACGCCGGGAGCTTGCTGGCGTTGTGCAAGGCCATGGATCAATGCCTCAGCACGACCGTCGTCCCTCTTGATTCGAATTGGTGGCGACAATTGCTGCAAGCTCATTGTCACGTGCATCTGGAAAACCTCAGCCTGCATCACAGCGTCACTCTAGTGGAGGGCTGCGGCGCACTGGTCGACTATTTGAGCTTGCGCAGCCGGCTTGAGTGCTTCGATCGATGCGTTCACGTGGTGGAAGGCGACCTGGGGACCATCACCGTTGTCGGCAACCAGCAGGTTGACTGCCTAATCTTTCCAACATCGTGTACGTACCAGAACCCTCAAAGAGGTGTCGCTGGCCGCGTGCACGAGCGCGCAGGCCCCGATCTCGACCGAGCAGTGGCGAACGTCGGTCTTCGAAGAAGTGCACAGGCCGGCAGCGTCATGTGCACGGTGGGTTGTGGCTCTGGAATGAGGCTGCTAGTTCACTGTGTGGGACCCAGGGGAGGGTTGTCAAACTCGGAGTCGCTGCTGTATAAGACGTACGTGAACGCTTTCCTTGCAGCTGACAATAACAACGTCGAATGCGCTGCCGTGGCTTCCGTCTCGACGGGGCTGTACCGCTTTCCTGTGACCCGCGCAGCAGACCTTGCGTTGAGTGCTGTTCGTGACCTGATCCGCCTGCGTCCACGCTGGAGTGCCAGCATCGCTTTTGTGTGCATCGATGACGACGTGTTCGAGAACTTCCAACGCGCTCGTCGGGAAACTGTCCAAACGTTCCACACGACGGGGTTTGCCTACCCGCGCTTGGTGAACACCCTCTCGATGGCAGAACCGAGAACCGAAAATGAGGGCTGAGGAGAACAACGCCAGCCAGCCATCTGCATGACTGGTACGCACGGTTTTAGATGCGCTCTAGCTGTGCTGAAAGAAGATAATCACAGTCAACGTTGTTGATGCTATTCCTTGTTGTCACTTGTCCTTGCTTTCTGCCATCATCTGCTTCAGCCGTGTCATGTTCAGCGGTGGAAAGAGGTTCTCGTACTGCTTCCAAGCGCGACGTGGTTGCCGTGATAAGCGTCTCTGATCGTCGTCAATGGCCTGACCTCGTACGTGAGAGCCAAGTGATCGGCACACCGCATCGAATGAATAGCAATCAGCAACGACAATTCTGCGAACTGATTGAAACCTTTGCCGGGAGGAGGTCGGCACGGCAGGTTGCTCAAATTGAGGAGACTGCGATCCAGGCTCACGAGGTGCCGGCGATGAGAGAATGTCTCGTCGACGACGCTTCTGCGTTTTTACGCGCGGTTGAACCTGGTTGTTCGGCGCACTACTCGGATTCTCTTGCTGAGCAGTGCTTGCAGGCGAGATATCCTTGGAGTCGGCCTGTTCGTGACACCGCTTGAAACCTCGAGACCCAGCGGAGGATAGCCCAGTGCGGCTTGCCCGGCTCGAGCTATTGTCTACTGAAATGACCAGCTTGGAAGGACTCTTGACGGGCGATAGTCGTCCTGAAGGGTCCGTTGCGAGAACAGGGTCTTCGGAGCTGGGAGGTGAACCTGGCTGGCTCGTACCATGACCCAGATTTCCCGGCTCTGCTACCGAATCCGTCGATATAGTCGGAGTTTGGCGCGCAGCTACATCTGCTCGTCTTTCTGTGCCCGGCGTCGCCACTTGTGCAGAAGACGGCGGTGTTTTGAACCTCGCATTATCTTCCGTCACCCCCAACTTTTTCTGTGGCGTCATTGCAGTGTCTGCTTCCTCTTCGGTCAAAGTTAAATCGTCATCCCAATCTTCTTCCTCAGCTGAAGGGCTGTGATTTCCACCAATAGCATGACCATCGCGTTCGTGCACCGGCGATCGTGGAGATGCCACATTGTCCTCTAGAACTCCCTCGTATTCAAAAGCATTGGCATCTTCGTCGTTATCAACGGTGTACTGCAGCACCACAGTCGCCTGAGATGACATTAACTCCTCTGGTTGAGCAAGGTTGGCCTTCGCGCCCTCCTCTTTCTTGTCCTCCTCCTCCACCTCCACTGCTTGATCAAGAATCTGAGTAGCATTCTGATCATTTTCAGCTGCTTCATCTTCCTCTTCGTCAGAAGAAGCCTTGCCGTCTGTGTGAGAGTCTTCGGCGGAGGGCACGAAATTTACCAATGTTCGCAAAATCCTGCGAATACCCCACCCTTTTGTTGGTGTCTGCGACTCAGATGCCTGCTGTGTCTCGGATGCTGTGGTTGAAGATACAGCAGGGTCACTATTTGGATCTCGCGAGTCGTCAGGTTCAATCTTGGGTTCCCAGTCCTGTTTTGCTGCTTTCCTTTTCTCGAAGGCGCGTACTCTCCGTGGAGAATGTTCGGGTGTATCACCAGTGAGGTCGACAACCGCCCATGACTGTTCCGACGGCTTTGGCGTCGTCGGTGCTGGGCTAGAGTTCACAGACGAGTTTTCCCGTTTAGATCGGAATCGTTGCTGAAATTTCGGCGTGTTAGGCGTCGCGTCCTTAATCCCCTGAGTCATGTTATCTTCATCCTTTGTGTCGCTGCTTTCCACGCCGTTACCGACCACGAACGTCTCTCGAGCATTCTCCTGCTGGGATTGAAATCTTTGGCTGCCAATAGAAGACCCCACACTCACCTCGTCACTTAAAGTCACGGACGGATTCCCTGACAAAATCACTGACAAATTTCCGTTCGACGCGATCGAATCCTGTGTCAACTGTGGGCCTCGCGCCGCTTGCGACTCCGGCATTGGCACAGTCCCGTTCTCCTCAATCAGCTCCGACTCGGTCGGTTGTCGTTCCATGGTCGTAGGTGGCCCCCACTCGTCCTGTTCTTCCAGCTCCTGCGCCTGATCCTCTGGAATGACACAATCCTCCTCCAGCAGCGGTCGGTCGTCATCAAACCTGTCGCTCTCAGCTAAGTTTCTAAGTGGCGACAGTCCCTGGTTGATCATCAGCTGCTTCTCCAGCTCTGCATCACTCAACGTGCGCAGTCGCTCCTCCACCAACGAATGCGCGTACACATTTGGCAGCGACTTGATCGCCAGCTCGTTGTCCTCCACGATGGCCAGAGCGTCCACCCACAGATAAACGCAAGCCTTGTTTCTGGCGACACGTGGAGCCGACACTGACGTCTCTCGGCTCTGCTGGTCCGTCGCTAGACAGCGCGCTAAAGTGGCGAAATGGTATTTGGTCACACGCACGACGCTGCCTCGCAGTTTCCCGAGCGTCTGGTAGCCTCGTTCCCGCTTCAAAGAGGCGGCCACGTGGCTGGGGATGAAGGCCTCGATGCCGTACTCGCGGTCCACGAGCGTCACGGTCTGCTGCGAGTTGTTGGTGCGACGTACGAGCATGACGCGCGACTGGCCTCCGATCGCAGGCCCTGGAGCGGATTGCGACTCCGTTTCTTCGCTGAGACTCGCGGAGAAGCTGTCGGCGTGTAATTTGGAGGCGTTGGGCGCAGCGAGAGGCGCCCCCAGCGCCGCCAGCAGCTCCCGCAACAGGAACTCGGTCGCGAAGTTGGAGCGCGACGCCATCTTCCGGAAATGTGTCAATTTGAATTTCAAATTGGTTTGGACCAAATTACAAAATTGTGTGAATCCGTCGCTTAGTTGGCGTTGCCACACCATTTGCGTGGACCACGCCTCTTTGCGCAAGAGAACAGCCACTCACTAGCAAACGTGCAATGGGAACACAGACTCTCGGACTGCAGTGCAAGGATGATGGGATGGAGCCGCGTCGCCGCGCGGGGGCTGCGCGCTGCGTGGACAACTCCTGTAACTGCAGTGCCTCGTGGGGTTATGGGTCTGCGCTCGAAGGCGGGCGTACAGCCTCCTATCGGTGCCAAGAGCGCTGCTGCGCCTCACGTGAGGTCTACTCCTGTATCAGGATCCACGACGACGACGGCGGCGGCAGCGGCCTTTAAAAGCAAACGTAGCCGCGCAGCGAAGCCCTGTTCCGCTGCCTACATGTTGCTGGGCCGGTATCAGGTAGATCGACTGCTGAAGCTGAAGCAGAGCAATGGTAGGCTTCGACAGGACGAGCAGGAGGCTGCTACAGGAGAAATGATTGACTGAGTGACTGGTTGGTTATCTGGCCTTTACTGTTCCGTTGCTGTAGCTGCGAAAGCGGCCAAGAAGGCGGCGGAAGCAGAAGCTAAGGAAGTGGCGGCTGCTGCCGAGGCGGACGCCAATCTTCGGCTCCGGAACTCACTGGTACGCTACGAAGGAGCACTTTGGGTTGTTGCATTTGTGTTTTTGTGGCTAATGGTGTTGTCGGTGCCTAATGCAATGATAGACGCTGCGCTTCAGCAACGAAAACTCGTACCTGAACTGGGCGAGAAACGGCGTCTTGTCCTCGGCCGTCGGAGTTGCAATGTATGCACAGGAGCACCACCGTGGAGCTCAACTGAGTGGCGCGGGTGAGTCTATCCGCCTGAACTACCAGTAGTAGCAAAGTGGTACTTACTGGCGATGACGTTCCTTCAACTGCGTGCAGGTCTGCTGCTCTTGGGCTTTGGATACATTGGCGTGGGCACGGCAAAGTATATTTATTACATTTTCCGCTTCCGCCACGTCATGGAGCTGTCCTGGGCAAGCGTCTTCGGAACGATTTCCCATGCGGCGTGGGGGTTGGCCATATGGCTGACCGCTATCGCCTCCTTCCTGGTACAGCTGCATGGATTGATGTTGAATTTTACCCTGGGGGAACCGTGCTAACTCTTGTGCATGTGATCTGCTGTCCACCTACGATGCCAACAGGAGAGCGTACCTCTTGAGCTGGATGCGATGCTACTTACTGAGCCCATTGCAAGTTTCCTGCCTTTCCGAATTCGTCAAGGTCTGATCGAGACGTACAGCCTCCACCTGGACGACCTCGAGCACCACTACGACGAGCAGGAGCGTGTGATGCGTGCTATTCGCGGCGACCGAGGGGCCCCGCAGTTGGACATTGACGTGGGTGAAGAGCTGCCTCCCCAATTGGAAGCTCAGCTGGTGGAGCAGCAGCTCCACACCGCCCCGGGTCCGGCAGTCGTGGGCTCTGTGCCTCCCCCTTCCTAAATTTGTCCAGCACGGTGCACATTCTTCCCAGTCCTGGCACATCGTAGACCATTGTGATGTGCTAATGATCGAAACAGTGGTGTTCCATCTGAAAACATGTCTTTCCTCCCACAAATACTGTTTCATCCTCTTGTTTTTGAGTGTTCACATCCGAAGTCGGCGTCACCTGTGGCTGCAATTTCAAGCTACAATCAGACGCCTGGCCCTCTCCTCCTTTACTCTTCTGTTCTGTCGTAGTAGCTTCTTAAGGCTTGAGCGCTTCCTCCAGCGGGATGTCGAAGTCCGGGTTGCGGCGAACCGTCTTGCCGTCCCACGTGAGATTGATGGGCTCGTACGCAGCCTCGCCCTTGGCGGCCTCGATGATGGGGGAGGTGACGATGATGTCGCTCTCGGGCGACTTGGGCAGCGTGAGGCCGTGGTCCACGAGGCCCTTGAGCACCAGCAGGATCTCCTTGTCGCTCTTGCCGGGCACCGGCACCTTCTTCTCTACGCCCCAGTCGAACCGCGCGTACACGAACGGTTCCATCTCCTCCGCCTCGCGGTACACGAAGGGCGTAAGCGGGTTCAGCATCTTGAGCTCGTCGTAGTTCTTGCGGAAGAAGGTGCTGCACAACGCAAGAAACACCACCGGAAAGTCAGTCAATGGGGCCCACAGAGCGAGGTGCGGGGTGGTAAAAGCGAGAGACGCACCGCAAGCCCGCGCTGCTCTGCGAGGTGTCGCACGCCACGAAGCGCAGCTCCTGGATGCTGCGGGAGACCTGCGCGCGCCAACTCATGGTCGAGATCGTCTGCTCTTGGTGTCCGCTTGCTGGAGCCGCACGTCCAAATGCTACTCTTGCACAAAATATGCCATACTTTTTCCAAGACATTGGGACGCACCGTTCGACCTCGGCTATTTGCGATCTGTCCAATTTCGCGACAGATCGCAAATAGCCGCATCATGCCGGTAGAGCGCGTCAAGGAGGACATGTCCGAGACTTCAACTACAATACTCGGACTGTTATTAGGACAATGAAGTGAAAGTGGTAGACGTCTGTCGATCTAGCTAGCGAGCATGTCTCTCGCGGTAGGCTTTTCAATCACGGAGTACTTGCCTTTGTTTCGGCTGCCGCTCAAAGCTATCAAACAGAATCTCTTCTCGAATCCCTCTGAGATCATGTTCCACCTCAAGCAGAAATCGTGTGCATAAGTCTCCACGAAGCCACCGGTGAACCAAAACATATCCTCGATATTGCGCTCCAGCGCTTGCTTCGACATGCTTGCCGAGCCTACAAAGAAGCGACGTTTAATGCATCGTGATGTAAGTCATAAATACAAATTAAACGTACCAGTCACAAGCATGTCGTCTAGGAGCATTGCCTTGCAATGGAGTAGTTTACCGTGCGCTTCAGAAGAGAGAACATGGTACGGTATCTTGCCTTTACGAAGAATATAATTAACAGCTGCACCTGCCTTCAGCATTGCTAGAGTAGCATCCACGAGGACTTTTACGTCGATCCCTCTTTCTTGGAGCTCTACGAGCTTCTTCGCAATTTCCTCATCACTGAATTCGTTGAAAACTAGCCATGCCCGGACTTTGACTTTATCTAGGCGACCTTTTATAGTAGCTCTAGATTCTGTCAAGGTCATCTTATGTGGTTGGAGCCAATATCTGAGGCATAAGAGGTTCTCCGATTTCGCCATATTTTCCAACTTCTCGATCTGCTTAACAAGCTCCATAGACACAGTCGCATGCCTCTGGTTTAGCTCTTGCAACAATTGCCGCATTTTGCGTAAAGCTAGTGAAAAATCCATCGCACGCTCTTCAGCAAATTCATCACTAAGAGGCTGTACGTCCAACACTTGGGGAGTGGCTCGAGCTGGGCTGGTCTCAGGTCGTTGTGGAGAAGTTGAGGGTGGGGATGATGCGGACAGTGGAGGATGGCCTTCCATGGCATCACCGTCATCTCTAGCCCTCCCTTCGTCAAACTGTTCAATGGCTTCGTCACAACCACTCTTCTCTTCAAAGTGTTCAATCGCATCACAGGTGTCGTCAATTTCTTCTGTCGCCTCGTTGATCTCCTCATTTTCATACATGTTCTCGCCCGGGTCAGGTCGTGGGTCGACACGCGGAATCTCGAACAAGCCACTGCGATCCATGTAAGCTTCCCAATCGCTCTGTAGAGTCACTCTGTCATGATTGAACTTCCTATGTAGTGCGCTCCAATTGATGTTGCCAGACTTCGCGAATCGCAAAACCGCGTTATGCAGCACGTGCCAGACGATTCTCCTCGCTCTCTTCTTGGGGTTCATGCGGGAGGGCATTGTCGGGATCGTTCAGCCAGAAGTGCTACAGCGGTTTGCTTGGAGACGTGGTGCTCCACGACTTCTCCTTGAACTCCATCGGGATACGACGGCTGTGGTTGTAACCAGTGGGGCAAAAATGCGAACAATAACTTTCAGACGCGTTGCTGTAGGCCTCCACGACGAAGAATGTTGGGCACACGCTTGAATCCGCTAGTGTGGGTAACAAGATCCATTCGCGGCCGTCAATCCACTGAGGCAGCGTGAAGTTTAGCGCGAGGATGGAGATCGGGTACGATGACAGTGCTAGGTTCTTGCCTTCAGCCTTGTCTGAGCATGGGCTATGTTTGATGTCATCAACGAAATCCCAGTTCTGGTAGCGCGAAGGGTAGAGATGCACACTGAGCACACCCGACACGCCAACGAGTGTCTTCTCATGAGCTACAGCGATTGGGACAGCCAGACAGCGCTTTTCGTGCGTCAACTTTCCCCACAGATCCACAGCAGTAGGTAGGATCTCCTGCCACGCACTCACTTCGGCCACAAACGGCGCAATGGCAGCATACTCGCGCCAGTCGTCCAACAGGAGTGCACGAGAGTTCGTCGGCACGATTCTCTTCAGCTGCTCCTCCGTAAGGGGGAGTCGGTTCGGCCAGTACCAGGACACGTCCTGCTGCGGAAGACTTGGATAGCAGCGCTCCTGGTCCGTGCGTAGCAAGTATTGCGAGCGATCTAATGGCAGTGGTCGCATCATCTCCATATACTGCAGCGCGAAGTCCATCTGTGCAGCATCATGCATTCGCTAGAGATCCGAAGCTGGCGCACCTACCAAAGCAACACAATACGGCCCAATCCCTCGTGCTTTCCTCTCCTCCAGACCTCACCAGTTGCTTGCCTTCAACGTGAACTTGGCGACACGATCGCCTTGCACGCGGAGAAGCAGCCAGCGAGCAACAAGCGGCCCACAGCATCCAGGCGGCAACGTGGCGTCTAGGATTGCATCTTAGTTCTTGCACCTTGGCGCCCGGTGAGTTCGTCTCATGCTTTGGTTTTCGCGGGTTTTACGCGGAGGGGGGGGGGGGGGGGGGGGGGGGGGGGGGCTGCACGAGAACGGCGGATCGTGTAGAGCTTTCAGATATCACGAGCGGAAACCACTGTTAAGTGCTGTTAGCCTACTCGCCAAGGTAATCCTTTTCAAAGCCCCCCCCCCCCAATACAATTTACTCCATCGGATGATGCAAGTTAGGCCTGCTTCGGCCCACGTCTATTGAAACGCAACAATGAACTATGCTACCAAGCATATTTTCTATCGGCGACTATCACGCAAATACCAACCAACACCGCCGTGTGTTGGCCTTGGGTGGACATTTTGCTACCTTCTCGTCGGTAGCGCTTCAGTAAGTCAGCGACTTTAGATCGAACCCACACCGAAGTTCTGGGACGTCGTGGTGAATCGCTTGGCACCCTTCGGTTGGTAGTACGGGGCCACCTTCTTCGAGTTGGAGAGCGCCGCCGCCTCGCGGTTGCCATTCAATGATCCGCACTTCACCACCGTGTTCTCAATGCAGTTGCGGCCCAGCGTCGACTGGCACTTATTCTGCGTCGACGTGGACGGCACGATGATGGCGCCCACGGTCTCAGTATCGTTCTTGTTAGGGATGGCCGTGGACTCGAAGTAGTTGCCCTCCAGCAGCACGTTACCGTTCTCGACGACGTCGTACGAGAAGCCCGAGTTGCTGTACCAGTAGTTGTTGGCGGCGTGGATGACGGAGCTGCCACCGACCTTGGGCGAGCGGCCCGACGTGTTGTGCACGTAGTTGTTGACGAGAGTCACTTGCGTCTGCGTGCCGAGGAAGAGGAAGGTCCAGTAGTGGTTGCCGTCGCACGTGGCCGAGTACTGCGTCTGGCCGTCGAACTCGGAGTTGCTGATGGTCATGCTCTTGACACTTGCTGAGCCGGTGGCGATCATCTGACGGCCAAGGTTGGAGATCTTGATGTGGTCGAGCCACACGCGCTCCATGGGCGTCTTGCCGCCGTTAAGGCCCTGGATGTAGATGGCGTCGCCTCCCCAGATGAGGTGGGGGTTGAGCTGCGTGATGTGGATGTTCTGGATGATGACATTGTTGCCACGGATCCACAGGCCCTTGCCCTTGATCACGCCGCTGGTACCGACGCCGCGGAGGGTTTTGTTGTCCGTCACCAGGAGCGGGTTCTTGGTGGCCGCGAGGTCGTACGTGACCTTGACCGACGTTCCTTGCACACAGCCACCGGTGTTGGCCATGCCGCCGCTCTGCAGGATGACATCCTGACCCTTGTAGCCGTTGTTCTTGGCAAGGCAGTCGCGGTTGCTCTTAGGACGGCAACCGTTCTCGGTTCTTGTTCCCTCTGTGCCACGGAAGTCGAAGGTCTTGGTGAGGACAATGACGCGTGGTTGCGAGTCCATGAGGTAGTTCTTGAGCTCAGACAGCGAGCTGGGGTACACGGGGTTAGCGTTGCCGCCACCAGTGGTGCCCGCAGCGAGGCCCGGGGCGCTTCCAGTAGAGATGGAGCCCTGCTTCATTGTATTGCCTGCTTTCGTGGACGTCTGGGAAGTTTGCGATTGTTGCGATTGCTGCGCTTGTTGGAGGGAGGTTGTGCTCGAACCCGCAGGCAGGGCCTGCGTGGTTCCCATGGCGAGCGCAGCAACGGCGACGACGATAAGGCGGAGGATCTGCATGGTTTTACCGGAGACCTGTGCTGTAAGAAGCAAAAGCGACAATGAGCAATGAGAGGGGTCGCTTCTCGACTCACGTAAGGTTGGCCAGTGGCGACCAAGTTACTCAACGAACGACCGGATAATTGACAGAGAGAGTGCTGGTAAATCGAGGACGATGAGCGAGCGGACCAAGTGGTTGCAGGAATTGTTACGCTACGTCGACCTATCACACCTGCTGTTATTGCAAAGCCGAAGCAGCATGGCAGTATAGTAAATTCAGCTTTCTCAGTCGGATACATGTACCAACATGATGCTTCATTGAAGCAAACAGCAAAACCAAAGTCGCAGGTCTGCCATGCTCAAGGCGTGGGCCAAAGTAAGCATGAAGCTGACGTGACACATGCATCAAATGCCCCTCCAAAACTTGAACGCTCATGGCTTGGACTCAAGTCTTAGAGAGAGACGCACTTCACACGCTCACGCTCGCGCGTCAGTGGACGCAGCAGATCCAGCTCGGGGCGGTCCCGTAGAGAGCGCACAATACGGAAAGTTATTATCGCGTTTGGTACAACAAGGATATGTATCTGTTCGTAGCACGGGGAGTCTAAAAAGCCCGAGATATCTGTCGATGCGTTCGCGAAAGATAGTCTTATCATATTGGCAATATCGAAGACCCTCGATTAACGATCCATCAACGCAAAATGCGGTAGTCGATCTATTCCATCAGATTTGAAGCGAAACATGACAGACTGAGGTCTGCGAACTCCAGCTCTGCACCACAATAACGCTCGCATTTAAACATCTTCTATCTACCAGTGGTGCCTTCCTCCATCGCGAAGTGTCTGCCTCAGGGAAGGCTCATTGGTATTTGAAAGATATCATGGACCCTCGGTCTGGCGCCGTCAAATCACTCGTGGCAAGAATTTCTGACGTCCAGAGGGTTCTAGGTTCCTCAAATCATACGCCATAACCTTCTGGCTGTAACGAATCCCGATGGCCCGTTCGCTGATCGTTGACATTGCTAAGGCAAATGGTCCGTGGAGTGCTCCCTCGACGGGATTAAGTGCTGCTGATAAAATAAATGGAGTCATAAAATGAATTACGCAGATAGTTGCTCAGATTGAAGGTGGCACAGCACTTGTGTGGTATTCAGCACTGCAGTACTTCAGTAGAATTCTGCGAACCACGTACACACAATGCAGTAGTCGACATATTCCCATGGATTTGCATCGGAAAACGAGATGTCCATCGCCGACGCGTTTATGAAAAGCCAAGCTGACAGCCCTACAGACATTTCGACAAAATCGGCTGGGCATTCCCAGCGTTCAGCTGTTGCGCTTGCTTTTGACACCTTCCAGCCGCTACATGTATTAATGCTTAATACACCTTACGTGAAAGTCCTTGAGTCTGACACCATCACATGCAGCACACCCCGCAAAACCAGTTCAATTTGACGGCCAAGCCCGGTGTAATGCTGCCAGCGTTAGCCTGCTGGCCGCAGCGAACATTTTGTACCCGTTTGCACTGACCCAAACTGGCGTCGTCCACAAGATCAGTCTGTAAGCACCGATCCCGGTATCCGTCGTCAAGAGATTGGTCTCACTGGTGCGATAACACCACGCTTCCACACAAGGCCAGGAAACAACCGCAAAAATGCGAGCGGGTTAGCTGCAGCCTACGAACACGTGAATGCACCTACCAAACGACCAATATCTTCCAAGTCCACGTTTGCTCCGCAGTCCAGGAGGATACGAAGCGGTTCCAAACGGTTGCGCATCCCAGCGGCGATCAGAGCTGTTCATGCGCCGCAATCCACTACCGGCACCCAGACGTCCGTGGGAACCGAAGCGTCAGCGAACGAGGATTATTCCAAGACCTCGGTCGCATCCGTTTCTGAGTCTAGCGATGTTACGCAAGGAACAGTGCAATCGTCTGAGGCCCGCTCGATCTCTACTGGCAAGGTTCGCAACAGACACTACAATTGATGATGTGGTAAGTGTGCCAACAGACCTCTGCCGCTTTGGAGCGGATGCATTTTGATGTAGCAACATTGGCAAAGCGCAGTGTCGGTTCGTCTAAACTAATCGCGAAAAATGCACAGCAACTTGGCCAGGAGGCCAGCACTGTGACGATATTTTTTAGCCGTATTATTATATTAGCGCGCGACAACTATCTGCGATTGCCCGTGTTGTCGATATTGCCTGGGTAAATTCTTAATCTCAATCGCTTCAGACCTGCTAGGAGCAAACACAACAGAGCTACCGCATCATGTTGGCACATCAAACAGGGAAGTGGTAAGTCGAGATACTGTGCGTGCACTTCACGTGAAAGTTCGGGTCCCTTACCAAATAGGCGTTCCCAGAATGGCGACGAGTTGATACTGCACCTACAGCGCCGAGTCTGTATATCCTTGTTTATCGCCGACGGAAAACTGGCAATACATGTACATGTAGAATCGAACGCACAACCTTCGTTAACGTGCAATCTCGACTAGAACGCCGCTTTCTAGTATACAATGCGTTATTGTTGGTCGCTAGCAACACAGAGACTAGGACCAGCCGAATGGATATGCGACCACGTAAATCATCATCATCCTCATCAATGCGCTATTGTATTTACTTAAACTGAATGTAGAGGCTTGGTATAACTATTGCTGACGCGCTTCTTCTAATGTTTCACAGACAACAACTTTGCGTCCTGTCATCGTGCTAACTAAATCCACGCTAAAAGTGGTGTGTGGTGCTGTTGAACACAGGGACACTTATGAGCACTCGAGATTAATGTGTATGAACCAGAAATGCATACACATGAGCTCGATGTATTAGTCCAGGCTGGTAGGAATTAATCAGGCCATTTGCATACGCGTGCGTTGAAGACTTGGTGATAAACGCAACGCGGAGATAGAGATAGCACCGTTTTAGGAATGTGTCGTCGTCTTGACGGTACCACTGGTTTAAACTTAGATATATTTCAAAGTTGTATTTCAGAAAAGGCGTTCTATTTGTATACAACGCGCTATTTTATTTCCACCAAATAATTTAATTTAATTAATTTTGTTAAGCATGAAATTAAGTCATTTCCAAAACAAGTATGCATCACGGCAGATCTACAAATGTTTCAGAAAAGGCACGGCGAAATATACATTTGTCTGAACCCGCAATTTTTGGCTCGACCAAACTATTTGGTCTAAAAATTGAGGGTTCACGTTTTTTTGGTACCTTATTTGGTCCAAGTCTTTTTTGGTCAGACTATAAATCGTCCTGCACCAAAAGTGCAAGGAAATGTTTCTTCAATTAGTATCTCTATTGAACGCAACCGGGTGCGCACACAAGCTGGCAACACCTACACTACTTCACATCAAATATGTTCTATCGGCAACTTCTCGCCGCTGTACTAGCCGAGCCAGTCGCTTGGGGTAGGCACCTCGCTACCTTCTCGTCAGCAGCTAGTGATCCCCCACACAAAACCGCTTCTCTGCGATTTAGTAGCTAGAGGACAGGACACCCACGCCGTAGTTCTGGCTGTTCGTGCTCAGCTTCTTGGGCGACGTCGGCTTGTAGTATTTGGCCACATTCTTGGTGTTGGAGAGCGCGGCCGACTCGCGGTTGCCCGTCAACGAACCGCACTTGGCCACCGTGTTCTCGACGCAGTTGCGGCCCAGCGTCGACTGGCACGCCGACTGCGTCGACGAGGACGGCGCGATGATGGCGCCCACGGTCTCGGCGTCGTGTTTGTTGGGGGTGGACGTAGACTCGAAGTAGTTGCCCTCCAGCAGCACGTTGCCGTTCTCGACGACGTCGTACGAGAAGCCCGAGTTGCTGTACCAGTAGTTGTTGGCGGCGTGGATGACGGAGCTGCCACCGACCTTGGGCGAGCGGCCCGACGTGTTGTGCACGTAGTTGTTGACGAGAGTCACTTGCGTCTGCGTGCCGAGGAAGAGGAAGGTCCAGTAGTGGTTGCCGTCGCACGTGGCTGAGTACTGAGTCTGGCCGTCGAACTCGGAGTTGCTGATGGTGAGGCTCTTGACGCTGGCCGTGTTGGTGGCGATCATCTGGCGACCGATGTTGGAGATCTTGAGGTGGTCGAGCCACACGCGCTGCATGGCTGTCTTGCCGCTGTTGAGGCCCTGGATGTAGATGGCGTCGCCTCCCCAGATGAGGTGCGGGTTGAGTTGCGTGATGTGGATATTCTGGATGATGACATTGTCACCTTGGATCCACAGGCCCTTGCCCTTGATCACACCGCTGGTGCCGACGCCGCGGAGGGTTTTGTTGCTCGTGACCAGGAGCGGATTTTTGGTGGCCGCGAGGTCGTACGTGACCTTGACCGAGGTGCCCTCGACACAGCCACCGGTGTTGGCCATGCCGCCGCTCTGTAGGATGACGTCCTGGCCCTTATGGCCGTTGTTCTTGGCAAGGCAGTCGCGGTTGCTCTTAGGACGGCAACCGTTCTCGGTCGTGGTGCCTTCCGTGCCGCGGAAGTCGAAGGTCGTCTTGAGGACGATGACGCGCGGCTGCGAGTCCTTGAGGTAGTTCTTGAGCTCAGACAGCGAGTTGGGGTACACGGGGTTAGCGTTGCCGCCACCAGTGGTGCCAGCGGCGAGACCGGGGGCGGTGCCGGTGGAGAGGGCCTGGGTACCCTGAAGGACCAGTGCGGTGATGGTGACGACGACGACGCGGAAGATCTGCATGGTGTTTTGTGTGCGGGTGGACTGGTTGGAGACTTGTGCACTGCTGGTCAAAATCGACAATGGTTGTGTGGCGGTCTGCCTCTGAGTGCAGCGAGACCGTTGTGTACATGTATTTGAGGCGGGGTTTGTTGACCGGTTGAGGCGCGCCACGGTGAGTGAGTCAAGGCCCTTGACTCAAGGGGAGGCTTCTTGTTTCTTGTAAGCTGTGTTAATAAACGTCGCCGCGACGAACGGCTTGGACGCAACAGAGAGCGCTGGTCACGCAAGGCGCCGCGAAATCCTTGAGGTCAAGCTGTCAAGGAGCAAGCCAAGTGGTTGTGGCGAAGGGGTACGTCAGTTCATCACATCTGGCTGGGAGTACAGGTGCAAGCGGGGCAAATCAACAGGTCGAGGGAGGACTTTGTCCTCCTATTGTGGCTGGTTGCCCTTACTGTATACAGTAGATATTGTGATTTACCGGAGAATAATACTTCTCTCACAGCAGATGCGGGAATCCGCGCCGTTAGTGACGGAGGGGGCTGTATCCGCCCAGACTATCGTGCATTGTGAATTCTAGCCGTCGGCGCGAAACATTGGCGCACACGACAGTAGTTTGGTAGTCGATGCATCCCGCTCGATTTGATTCTGATTGGAGCATCTGCTTCGAAGGACTAAAACAGCACATCGATCGATGCATAGTATTAATATTAAGCGCCAGCCATCTGGAGTAGGTTGTGCATTTGGTGAGCTCAGCGTGTCCACTTGAATTGTCACACCGATTTTGCATGAACCGATCCGTGGCGTCCGCTTAGCCAAGAAGCCCTTGCAACGAAGTTTAAATGCACGTTTTCCACAATTGTACATGTATCACATGATGTATGCTTACGATCGTTTCGCGAGCGGACAATCTCCTGATTGTCCGCGATCGCCGATACCGGTAAACCTTGAAACGCCCGTTCATTGTTCGTAGACTAACTTACCTCCGCGCGATCACGAGTGTCGATACACGATGTCTTCCCATCTGCTAGCCTAGCAACGCTAGACCCCTTGGCCCAAAACAATGTCCCTAAGGACTCACCAGCAAGAACTGGTAATAGATATTTGGGCACCAGGACCGACGCAACGACAAGGTCACTCACGGACACCATCTTACTGACGGTCACTGCATATACAATAGGATACATGTACTACAATTCTTTGTTTACCCTTGTTTCAAGGTTCGCTCCTATTAGGTCTGCAATGCCGTGTACCCTTGCTGAAATCGAAACCTGCACATGTGCAAAATGTGGATATGCTATGCATGAAAGATCGAAACCTGCTACAGTTCGTTCAACATGATTGCGGCGCTGCTAGCGGTCCACGTGCCGTTGTGGTTGCGGAGCCCACGAACAGTGAATGGACACTTCAAATTCTTCGCAACCAGAGTAATTTCGTGCCAGCGCCATCTGATTTAAAAGAGAATACCAATGTGTACAAGTTGTAGATCTCATCCCGATCATACACTTGGCTGTCAGACTGCGCGGCTTTACGACTCCGTCGGTCCTGGTGCCCAAATATCTATTACCAGTTCTTGCTGGTGAGTCCTTAGGGACATTGTTTTGGGCCAAGGGGTCTAGCGTTGCTAGGCTAGCAGATGGGAAGACATCGTGTATCGACACTCGTGATCGCGCGGAGGTAAGTTAGTCTACGAACAATGAACGGGCGTTTCAAGGTTTACCGGTATCGGCGATCGCGGACAATCAGGAGATTGTCCGCTCGCGAAACGATCGTAAGCATACATCATGTGATACATGTACAATTGTGGAAAACGTGCATTTAAACTTCGTTGCAAGGGCTTCTTGGCTAAGCGGACGCCACGGATCGGTTCATGCAAAATCGGTGTGACAATTCAAGTGGACACGCTGAGCTCACCAAATGCACAACCTACTCCAGATGGCTGGCGCTTAATATTAATACTATGCATCGATCGATGTGCTGTTTTAGTCCTTCGAAGCAGATGCTCCAATCAGAATCAAATCGAGCGGGATGCATCGACTACCAAACTACTGTCGTGTGCGCCAATGTTTCGCGCCGATGGCTAGAATTCACAATGCACGATAGTCTGGGCGGATACAGCCCCCTCCGTCACTAACGGCGCGGATTCCCGCATCTGCTGTGAGAGAAGTATTATTCTCCGGTAAATCACAATATCTACTGTATACAGTAAGGGCAACCAGCCACAATAGGAGGACAAAGTCCTCCCTCGACCTGTTGATTTGCCCCGCTTGCACCTGTACTCCCAGCCAGATGTGATGAACTGACGTACCCCTTCGCCACAACCACTTGGCTTGCTCCTTGACAGCTTGACCTCAAGGATTTCGCGGCGCCTTGCGTGACCAGCGCTCTCTGTTGCGTCCAAGCCGTTCGTCGCGGCGACGTTTATTAACACAGCTTACAAGAAACAAGAAGCCTCCCCTTGAGTCAAGGGCCTTGACTCACTCACCGTGGCGCGCCTCAACCGGTCAACAAACCCCGCCTCAAATACATGTACACAACGGTCTCGCTGCACTCAGAGGCAGACCGCCACACAACCATTGTCGATTTTGACCAGCAGTGCACAAGTCTCCAACCAGTCCACCCGCACACAAAACACCATGCAGATCTTCCGCGTCGTCGTCGTCACCATCACCGCACTGGTCCTTCAGGGTACCCAGGCCCTCTCCACCGGCACCGCCCCCGGTCTCGCCGCTGGCACCACTGGTGGCGGCAACGCTAACCCCGTGTACCCCAACTCGCTGTCTGAGCTCAAGAACTACCTCAAGGACTCGCAGCCGCGCGTCATCGTCCTCAAGACGACCTTCGACTTCCGCGGCACGGAAGGCACCACGACCGAGAACGGTTGCCGTCCTAAGAGCAACCGCGACTGCCTTGCCAAGAACAACGGCCATAAGGGCCAGGACGTCATCCTACAGAGCGGCGGCATGGCCAACACCGGTGGCTGTGTCGAGGGCACCTCGGTCAAGGTCACGTACGACCTCGCGGCCACCAAAAATCCGCTCCTGGTCACGAGCAACAAAACCCTCCGCGGCGTCGGCACCAGCGGTGTGATCAAGGGCAAGGGCCTGTGGATCCAAGGTGACAATGTCATCATCCAGAATATCCACATCACGCAACTCAACCCGCACCTCATCTGGGGAGGCGACGCCATCTACATCCAGGGCCTCAACAGCGGCAAGACAGCCATGCAGCGCGTGTGGCTCGACCACCTCAAGATCTCCAACATCGGTCGCCAGATGATCGCCACCAACACGGCCAGCGTCAAGAGCCTCACCATCAGCAACTCCGAGTTCGACGGCCAGACTCAGTACTCAGCCACGTGCGACGGCAACCACTACTGGACCTTCCTCTTCCTCGGCACGCAGACGCAAGTGACTCTCGTCAACAACTACGTGCACAACACGTCGGGCCGCTCGCCCAAGGTCGGTGGCAGCTCCGTCATCCACGCCGCCAACAACTACTGGTACAGCAACTCGGGCTTCTCGTACGACGTCGTCGAGAACGGCAACGTGCTGCTGGAGGGCAACTACTTCGAGTCTACGTCCACCCCCAACAAACACGACGCCGAGACCGTGGGCGCCATCATCGCGCCGTCCTCGTCGACGCAGTCGGCGTGCCAGTCGACGCTGGGCCGCAACTGCGTCGAGAACACGGTGGCCAAGTGCGGTTCGTTGACGGGCAACCGCGAGTCGGCCGCGCTCTCCAACACCAAGAATGTGGCCAAATACTACAAGCCGACGTCGCCCAAGAAGCTGAGCACGAACAGCCAGAACTACGGCGTGGGTGTCCTGTCCTCTAGCTACTAAATCGCAGAGAAGCGGTTTTGTGTGGGGGATCACTAGCTGCTGACGAGAAGGTAGCGAGGTGCCTACCCCAAGCGACTGGCTCGGCTAGTACAGCGGCGAGAAGTTGCCGATAGAACATATTTGATGTGAAGTAGTGTAGGTGTTGCCAGCTTGTGTGCGCACCCGGTTGCGTTCAATAGAGATACTAATTGAAGAAACATTTCCTTGCACTTTTGGTGCAGGACGATTTATAGTCTGACCAAAAAAGACTTGGACCAAATAAGGTACCAAAAAAACGTGAACCCTCAATTTTTAGACCAAATAGTTTGGTCGAGCCAAAAATTGCGGGTTCAGACAAATGTATATTTCGCCGTGCCTTTTCTGAAACATTTGTAGATCTGCCGTGATGCATACTTGTTTTGGAAATGACTTAATTTCATGCTTAACAAAATTAATTAAATTAAATTATTTGGTGGAAATAAAATAGCGCGTTGTATACAAATAGAACGCCTTTTCTGAAATACAACTTTGAAATATATCTAAGTTTAAACCAGTGGTACCGTCAAGACGACGACACATTCCTAAAACGGTGCTATCTCTATCTCCGCGTTGCGTTTATCACCAAGTCTTCAACGCACGCGTATGCAAATGGCCTGATTAATTCCTACCAGCCTGGACTAATACATCGAGCTCATGTGTATGCATTTCTGGTTCATACACATTAATCTCGAGTGCTCATAAGTGTCCCTGTGTTCAACAGCACCACACACCACTTTTAGCGTGGATTTAGTTAGCACGATGACAGGACGCAAAGTTGTTGTCTGTGAAACATTAGAAGAAGCGCGTCAGCAATAGTTATACCAAGCCTCTACATTCAGTTTAAGTAAATACAATAGCGCATTGATGAGGATGATGATGATTTACGTGGTCGCATATCCATTCGGCTGGTCCTAGTCTCTGTGTTGCTAGCGACCAACAATAACGCATTGTATACTAGAAAGCGGCGTTCTAGTCGAGATTGCACGTTAACGAAGGTTGTGCGTTCGATTCTACATGTACATGTATTGCCAGTTTTCCGTCGGCGATAAACAAGGATATACAGACTCGGCGCTGTAGGTGCAGTATCAACTCGTCGCCATTCTGGGAACGCCTATTTGGTAAGGGACCCGAACTTTCACGTGAAGTGCACGCACAGTATCTCGACTTACCACTTCCCTGTTTGATGTGCCAACATGATGCGGTAGCTCTGTTGTGTTTGCTCCTAGCAGGTCTGAAGCGATTGAGATTAAGAATTTACCCAGGCAATATCGACAACACGGGCAATCGCAGATAGTTGTCGCGCGCTAATATAATAATACGGCTAAAAAATATCGTCACAGTGCTGGCCTCCTGGCCAAGTTGCTGTGCATTTTTCGCGATTAGTTTAGACGAACCGACACTGCGCTTTGCCAATGTTGCTACATCAAAATGCATCCGCTCCAAAGCGGCAGAGGTCTGTTGGCACACTTACCACATCATCAATTGTAGTGTCTGTTGCGAACCTTGCCAGTAGAGATCGAGCGGGCCTCAGACGATTGCACTGTTCCTTGCGTAACATCGCTAGACTCAGAAACGGATGCGACCGAGGTCTTGGAATAATCCTCGTTCGCTGACGCTTCGGTTCCCACGGACGTCTGGGTGTACGGAGCAGCGGTCCCGACGGGAACTTCAGTGGGTGCACTAGCCTTTCCTTGACCTTGTGTTGCAGTTTTGCTTGGAATCGTAGCCTGCTTCGCGGAAAAAGTTTTGTTATTTGCTGCTGCACCGCCTGAAGTACTCGGTGTCACAACTGCGCTGGTTAGCCCGCCAACGCCAAAGTTGCCACTTGCGACCGATAGCTTGGTGGCATCAACAACCGCATATCCGCCACTTTGCTTCGCATACTTGCTAATCTCCCCCAAGGCCACACGCGCAGAGTTACTTGTCAGATTGCCACTGTGAGTAAGTACGTTGGGCTTGCAGGCGCGGTCGATGGTTGTTTTGCAGTTGCTTTCGCGGACAGGTACGAAAAAATGTCCAGCAGGATCATCCAGATTGGGTGTCTTGGCCGACGAAAAGTAGTTGCCCTCAGCCAACACGAATCCGCCCGACGCAACATCAAAGTTGTGGCCAGAATTCTAAAAAAAAGTAGTTATTGGCGGCATGGACAACCGAGATTTCGTCATTGTGGCCTCCGATCTTAGGCGATCGACCCGAAGTGTGGTGAATGTAGTTGCCAAGCAAACTCAACTCCGTCTTCTTTCCGAGAATCAAGAAACCCCAGTAGTGGTGACCATCGCAAGAAGCTGAGAATTTGGTGTTACCGTCGAAGTCCGAGTTACTGATAGTGACACCCGTGGCTCCGAAGAAGTTGATGACGACCATCTGCCGTCCGACACTTGGCACCTTCACGTGGTCGATCCACACGCCCTTGGGCGTGACGTCACCCTCGCCCCGAATAGTGATACCGTCACCGCCCCACACCAGATGCGGGTTCAAATTTGTAATGTGAATATTCTGCACAATGACGTTGCTGCCAGTGATAATGAGTCCCTTGCCGTTCAGCACACCCTTGGTGCCTTCGCCCACTAAAGTCTTGTCGCCCGCCACAGTCAGAGGGTCCTTTGCTGCTTTGTCGAAAGTGACATCGATCGGAATGCTGCCGCTGTCACACCCACCCGTTTGCTGCATCGCTGTGTCGCCGTTCATGAGAATCGTGCCTTGCCCTTTGAACCCATTCTTCTTCGCGAGGCACTGCTGGTTGTTCGTCGGGCGACAACCACTCTCCGTAGTGGGCCCCTCGGTGTTAACAAACTTGAACTCCTGCTTGAGAACGATGACTCGCGGCTCGGCATCGCTTAGGTAAGCTGCCAATTCCTTGACAGTCGTAGGATAGACGGATTTTGCATCGCCGCCTCCTGTAGTTCCTGATGCAAATCCGGGCGCCGTGCCGGAAACAACCGAAGCAGCAGCGGCTAATTCATGATGAACTAGCACAACTGCAAACACTGCAACGAGAAGTCTGCGAGCCATCCTTCCGTCGTCGCCAACGCTTAATCGGCAAATGTTGGAATGACTGGGACGGGCGGGCACTTAAATCCCAGCACAGCGGTGACCGTCGCGTGATTAACCTGCGTTCTCATCATTTCGTTGTTCGAACGCGAGCTGTCGCCGAACAAAGAGGGAGTACCTTTTGCACCAGACTTAGTACATCCAACACCAAAACTATACCAACAGCACCGATAAAATACGATCTACACCGAAGGATGGGTTATCTTACCAATTTGTAGCGAGACACCGCTCCGATCGTAATCCACACGAGCATGCTTCTCAATGCCGCTAACAGCTATGTCCCCCACTACAGCGTCCTCGATTCTACGAGTACTTTGCTACGGTTGCTTGACCCTGCTCTCGGCATCACCCCAAGTAAGCCTGCATAATGGGTAGGACTTACACTGGATCACTCACTACCACAGTGGTGTTGCGGTCGGTCTGATTGAGGTACGAGCGTACGGACAGACAATGAGTCAACATCGATGGCACACACAGTGCAAGCCACAACTCTTGTCGTCTACAGCCAAGGGCAAATGGGTAAACGCGGCGGTGAAAATTCCACGATGTGTTCTCGTTCGCGAGTCGTGCTACCGCGGCGCCATCAGCAACTTGCCGGAAGAACATCACCAGCGTCGTCCTAGCTTCTACATATTTTGGTCATGGCTCGTCCTCGAAAAACTATTTCCAAAAGCATTGGCTGCATGCTTTAGCCACTCCATAATTGGTCTCGATCTCCCCACAAGGAAAAAGTTATCACTTGTGCAACCGCGCAGTTCCTGCAGCAGACAACCCAGCATGTCTGTATTCTTCGGTCTCACTCTCCTGGGCTCGCAAAGCCCCTTCGATAATGCGAAGGAGACGCCCATCCACACGTTCCAGCCACGCGATTTCCAACACGCCTTCATGCAGACGTACCGGCCAGGGTTCTCACTGTATTCCGAGAGCGACGAAGAGGCCCAAGCAGCAAATGCAGAGCTCGACACCGCCACCATCACACTCGCGCAGTTACCGATCATGCTCCAGAACCTGTACAAATGCCCGGAAGGCGTCGACAATGTCCCTGCCAGCGTCCGAAGCCTCGTCGAGCAAGCTTTTCGTCTTGAAAACGGCGCCGACAGCTCGCAATCCATCCGTTTGCCCGTCTTCCTTGCCCAAATGGACGAAATCTGTCGCCACTCGGAGTGCATGCAGTCCGCTGCCGCACCGAACGCGTACCTGAAAGACGGCTTGTCGACTCGCGAATTCGTGTCCAACCTCGACTTCCGCGGCAAACTGGTGAAGCACCAGCGCATGGAGAAGGACCCTCGCGAGAAGGCGCTTGCCCCCATGACTGACTCCATCACACTCGGTTGGAACCTGCAGACAATTGAGACCAAGCGGAAACCCAACAAAAGCTGCGAGGAGACCCGCTACGCCAGCGCCATGGTCAAGGCCGGCGTCTACTACTACTAACCCTTTAGCCACTCACGAAGAAGCCCCAATCTAAGTTACTATAAAACATCTACCTCCCCCCTCTGTGCCCTACAAAGATGTTCCTGTCATTGTCGTCTCTGTGTCCGGCATGGTTTGTCCCCTCTGGGCTCCTTGTGCGAATCCGTGGCGTCGTAGGAACGATTGTCGCCAAGTCCACGAGGCCTTGAAGCAATCTGGATGCAGTTTGTCCTCCTGCGCCACCTGCATCGCGCGTTCTGTGAGTCGCTTTGCCGACACGGGGCGGTTAGCCGCTTGCTCCTCGTGCATCCAATTGACGATTCGCTGCTCGGCGTCGGCTGACAGTGTGGCGCCCATGCCGAACTTGCGGTCGTTGGTCTTGCGGCCCCCGCCAGCCTCGCAGATGGCTGCGATCTTGCCTCGTTCGCGTCGCCAGCGCATGATCAATTGCTTCTTGGCGCGCACTTGGGACGTTGGCACGTCCGGGAAGAAGTGCGCCACAGTGTCGTCCAGATTGCTGTGCGCCTCGTAGTGAGCCACGATCTCCAACTTGCGGACGTAGCTGACGGCCTCGCGTCGCAGAGAGGGGCGCGCGGGCTCTGTGGTCGCTTCACTTGCCGCGACGCGCACTACGCGTGGGCGGCCTGGCATTGGTCTTGCTTTGATTTTCTTTACGTGGGATTTGTTATTATTAACGTAAATTGAGCAGTTTGATGGAAGTGATCACTGGAAAGGACATGCTCTCCGGTGCTGTGCTGTCTTCGAAATGCTTAGTAGTAGTAGTAGCGTGGAGGTTTGCCTCCGATCTTGGGCGACCATCGTGTCTTCTTAGTAGTTGTTCAACTAGTCTCAGGTTCTTGCCAAGGATCAAGAACCACTAGGCGCACAACCGAGGATAGTTGGTTCTTTAGCCAAAGGTGAGCTCTCAGAGCTTCGTAGTGAGTTCCTCGTGCCTCCACGGTGGGAGGTGCTAGCACTACGGGACTAAAGAGAAACTAAGAGAGCAAAGAGGTAAGGCGTCGGTTTTTACGTTAACATGAATTAATATGAAGGTGATCAACATGTTAGGTCGGCGTGGGCTTCTTCGGTGAACCCTTGCTAGCTCGCGGTGCTTCGGCAGCCGCTAGTTCTTCTTCCAGTGAAAAACGTGTGACCACCGCTGGCACATCGGAGCTTGACACAGCGGTCTCCGTTGGAGCGACAGCTGCTGCCACTTCGCGGGGAGATGACACCTGAGACCGACTGATTGGTGACAGAGCCACCGACTGAGCCCGGCGTGTTGGCGGTGATATCGCTGGTGCCTGGGGTCCTCGTCGATTGCGCACCCGCTCACGCATCTGAGCAACTTTTAAAGCTTCGTCTGGGGGCACGCTATCTGACACCATGCTGGTCGTCGGACTTCTTTTAGGCGGAGAGCGCCTCGGTGGAGAACCCCTAGACGGTGAACCTCGTGATGCATCATCCACAACATCAATTGCAATGACTGCGGAGCCTGTAGGAGGCGTCGGATCCTTCTTACTCTTCTTTCTCTCTGGATTGGGGGGACCTCGGATCGATTTCCTGTTGAGCTTCGGCGCAACAACACTTGCCGGCGCAAACGCACTCATCGAGCGCTGCACCGTCGAACATCGAGGGCAAATGACAAGCCGGAGGTCGCAGTCATTACGCTCGTGACTTCCTCGTTGGGTCTCAGGCATGCGTGCACTACAGTCCGACAGTCTGCAGGCAACTAGAATCGGTGGGTCACTTGTTGCTGGCTTCACAGTTGAGGTATTCCTTCGTCGGCTGCACTCATTGAGCTGATGCGCCACCAGCTCTGACGGGATCAAGTTGCTCATCGTAGCCACAGACTGCATCGTGACTGGCAGGCTGCCGACGAAGTCTTGAGGAGGCGCGACGCACAACGTGCTGTTCATGCTCGCGCTCCCCTCGTCTAACACGAAGATGCCGTTCGGTGCCCATGGATTGTCAGCGACAAAGGGGAGTTTGTACCAGAACGGAGATCCGTGGGAGGTCGCCACAGCGTTCGGGTTGTCATCCACATTAACGAGGAGCGATACAATTTCTGCGCTCGTTCGACGCATCGTGCGATACTCTCGCTCACGTTCACGCTCAGTTTGCGGTTGAACCCCAAGTGGATGAACGCGGAGCCGTTCGGTGCAGAAGAGAAGACGCGACTGTCCGCGACAGGAACCACCGATATCCGCAGATTAGCTGTAAGTGTATACGCTTGGCTCAGCATCGGCGAATACGCGGCCACCGACAGCATGGCGGTGGCTTCACCATAGTACCCTAGACCAGGAACCACACTCATGTTCTCCGACGCACCGAACTCGAACGACTGGAGCTCAGCAAACGCGAGCGAGCTAAAGCCACTGCCTACAGGAACAGGTGCTTGTATTCTCTCGTCGTCGACAAACACTGCTTCAACGTGGCATGCATCCCACGCCAGCCGACACCGACCGTACTCCATATCGTCAGCGCCACTCGATGCTGCATCTGTCAGTAGACTTTCACGAATGCTGCTCAGAGAAATGATCACGGCCGTGTCTTCTTGCACCTCGAACCAAATGTCCAGCGGCCTCCCAAAATGTACAGTAGGCATGGATATCCACCCTACCTCTGCCGAAGTCACGGCCGACGACGTAGTCGTATTCGACTCGTTTGTAAAGTACAGCTCACGGGACATCGCGGTGAGGGAGATGCTGAACTGGTCAGTGAACAGATCATCCGCTGCCATGAGCATGACCTCAGCGTCCACGATTCCCACCAACGTCGCCGTCGGCACTGGTAATGCATAGACAGCATGCTGCGAAACCATACCATCGTCACTGCCGCTAGTGCTGAGATCCGGCTGCAGCAGCAGGTTGTTGAAAAATACTGCCACCACATCAGACCCGACCTGTGTTGTTAGCTCCACTGACAGTTCCTCCGACCCATCCAAGTCTTGCAGTGAGATGGCATTGATCGACACGACGATTGCCGTTCCCGTTGGTGCTGTTTGAGTAATGGAGATATTTGGCTGTGGGATTGTAGCTACTGGTGCAATGAAAAGGTCCACTGTTACCAAGACGGTGACGTTGGGAAGAGCCCCAAAATGCCGATAGCACGTAGATGTCTTTCCAGCTGGAATGGCTTTGTCTTGGAGAACGGCTTTTGGTGCCACGGTAGCGAAGCCAGAGAAATAACGGTTTTCCGGTACAAGCTGGTACCCACTTTTGACAAGTCATCTTGGACAGAGAACTTCAGCGGTGTGGATGAGACGAATACCAGGAAATCTCTTCTGTAAGCCGAGTCTATAAACACGGTTGAAATGAGTCCATCCAGAACTTCACTTGATATGGTAGCGTTATGGCTCTCAACGCAAATTAGCTTCATCGAAACTGGGTCAACTTCCTTTGGGGCCGGCAATACAGCAACACCCTGATCTCTGCCTCTACCTTCATCACGGTGGCCGCTTCAGTAAAAATATAGCCAAACGAAGTCCGATTACGCCTGAAAACGCATCGACTGGCGTAACCATCACGGAGTTGCCTTCAGCGATGTCCTGTCGAGCAATAATTAAAGTCTCTTCGTTCTGGTGTGAATGTGCTTGAGTCAGGTTATGACCGCCCACGGTAAAATTGCTTACACCGTTGAATTTAACACCTCTTAATTCTCCATCCACGGTCCGCCCGGACTGGTTACTTCGCTCTCCAATTCTCGCAACGATTCCAGCTGGATCTGCAGGCAAGCTGATGGGGGTTTGATATTCTGCCTCAAGCACCACAGTATTGCTCAGAGCTGCAACTACTAGCAATCTCGGGTCAAGTACAACTCTAATCATGTGTTCCATCAGCACAACCACGTTATCTCCAGAAGTGATGTCGATGAAGGAAATATTCGCATACAAGGTCACAGGTTTCAACGCACTCCCGCGTGGAGCTATCACCATCTCCGACATTTTCGCCCAGCTTCCATTTGAGGAATAAACTACCCCGTCAACAGACCAGCAGTGGTCTCCTTTGATACGATGCATCAGTACCCAGTCTGACCATTCTGGAGTTTTCAAGTTAATACTACCAAAACGCAAGTCCAGTGCATTATGTGCTCCTTGCATACGCCCCAATGCCATGCCAACCAAGTTCCGCGGCGACCATTGTAGCGGTTCATTTTCAAACACCACCCAGCGCAAATCGAACGGACCGAGGAGCTGCGTTGCATTGCCCATTGGCTCGTCCACAGCTTTAGCTTTCCACACAATCCAAAGAGGGCGCGCCACCTTCACACCCTCCATCAGCCCATCCTTAGAATGGAAGGTAAACACGCATGGCGCTTTAAAAGTGCCCGTAAATGAATCCTTCGGGTACAATTTCAACGGATATGTACGAGCGTTGAGAATATTCGATACATACAAGCGACCGGAAATCAACTCCACAAGCTGCCCACCACCGCCTGCATCTACTTTGAACGGCAATCCAAACCAAACAGCACCAACAACAGCCCAATCCACCTTTAAGCCTCTCAATGCCACGTCCACGGACCAGTACTACGGCCACACCGCAGCGCTGTCCACAGACTCGCCGAACACGTCCAAGTCGGCCATCGATACCAACGCCGCCTCGTCCTCCGTGCTCTCCACATCGATCGCCTTCGACATCGCCGTCGACGACACAAAGTCCACCAGCGTCATCCTTGCAACACCATCCCAACCTGAACAGCATAGAACAGCTCCACGTCAATGCCGCGCGCGGGAGCCAAGACGACCAGTTCACTCCTTTTGTCGGTCAGTTTGGCCTGTCCAGTAGGGATGTATGCCAAATCTGTTGCCGACGTCGCGCATCTTGCGTTCGTCATCAGTAAGGTGCTCCGCCGTCATGAGCAACACAAGTCGAGACTGATGTGGTCCGAGTACCCGCCGTACTTCAGCCATGTCGTTCCTCTTCCCAGCGCTTGGATGCAAAGCATAGTTAGTTAGTTAGACCTTATAACCCCAGCCAATCAGCTTTCAATTCGCCAATCCTCCCTCGCCCAACACTGCTGGTAGTAATAACTGGAGCCAAGATGCTGTGCAGTCTAAGCGGCCAGGTGCCCGTGGAGCCCGTGGTGTCGCTCAAGTCGGGCCACGTCTTCGAGAAGCGGCTGCTGCTCAAGTATCTGGAGCAGAACCAGCAGCGCTGCCCCGTCACGGGCGACGAGCTGGACGCCGACAAGGATGTGCTGGCGCTGCAGGCGGCGCCCTCTTCGGCCAAGCCCACAGCGGCCGCCTCCAAGCCCGCGGCCTTCGCGCCCGAGGCGGCCAGCGTCCCGCAGTTGTTGGCCACGTTCCAGAACGAGTGGGACGCCGTCGTCCTCGAGACGTTCACGCTCAAGAAGCATCTGGAGCAGACGCGGCAGGAGCTCAGCCACGCGCTGTACCAGCACGACGCCGCCTGCCGCGTCATCGCGCGGCTGAACGCTGAGAACGCGGCGCTCAAGGAGCGGGCCTCGCAGTCGGCCGCGCCCGAGCAGGACGACGTGGACATGGGCGCGCAGGACGGGGCCACGCTCGCGCCCGAGGTGATGGCCAACATTGAGGCCAAGCAGAAGGAGCTGGCCAAGAAGCGTAAGGACTTTAAGAAGAAGGACGGCCCGCAGCGGGCCGCGCTGCTCCGTGGCCTGGACGGCTGGAAGGTGGCCTCGAGTCACACGCTGCACGACTCGGACAAACCCGGCGTCACGTGTGTTGCCGTCGACAGCAAGCGCCCGACGCTGGTGGCCACGGGCGGAGTGGACAAGCACGCCAAGATTTTCGACACGGAGAAGCAGCAGCTTGTGGCCACGTTGACGGGCCACACGAAGAGACTCAGTCACGTGGAATTTCATCCCACCGCCGACATGGTGCTCACAGCGTCGCACGACAAGACAGTCAAGCTCTGGACTCCGCAGGGAGAAGGATATGGCGTGGGCTACACGCTCGACGGCTTTGACGACGCGGTGACCAGCGCCTCGATCCACCCGACGGGCAACTACGTGTTGTCGGGCTCGCTCGATGCTACGTGGGCTATCCACGATGTGCGTCGCGGCCAGTTGCTCTCGCGCTACACTCTCAATGGCGAGTTGGCTATGCCCGATGCAGCGGCCGGCAAGCCCAAAAAGGCGGCAAACGAGTTGCGCTGCGCGCGATTCCACCCAGACGGCGGCATCTTCGGCACGGCAGCAAAGAACAAATTGGTGCAGATGTGGGCCGTCAACTCGCTATCCAATGTTGTGACATTTGAAGGTCATGCTGCGCCTGTTACAGCGCTGGGCTTTTCGGAGAATGGTTACCACCTAGCGTCAGGCAGTGAGGACGGTGTGGTGAAGCTCTGGGATCTGCGCAAGGCCACCAGCTTCTTCGAGTTGGACCTGAAAAAGGAGCAGCCCAAGCTCAAGCTGGGAGCCATCCACTCGATTAACTTTGATGCCAGCGGCTCGCATCTTGCTGTTGCCACCGCACAGAGTGTACAGGTGCTGAAGGAAGTGAGCAAGAACCGCTGGGACGTGGTCAAGACAATGATCGATCACAAGGCTGTCGTCACGAGCGTCCAGTTCGCGCCTGATTCCAGTTTCTTGGCTTCCACGTCCATGGACCGCTCGCTCAAGATTTACAGATAAGCGAACAGAACGCCGTACCACACTGATATGGCCACAACAGCTATCCCAAGACAACGTCGTGGAAAACGAGATGAGTGATCAATACACAAGACCATGAGGCTGCCGCCCCGATATGTGAAAGCAGGTGAGATGCTGCTCCGTTTTCGACGTTGCGATGGTTTGCCTAACTACAGATCCTTTCGAAGCATTTCAGTCATACAGCTGCCGGGCGGGCACCGATGAAACAATACAATTGTTGGCTAGATGCACGGGTACAAGGTATCAGCTCCTCATCAACAAAGCTTAACACGGATGAATGGAGATTTGCATGCCATTAGCAAGGATGAAAGGATCAACGGAAGATCGAGCCATGTGAAGACGACGATGAAGACGGTCGCAAAGCTCGAGGCAAATACCCTTGCAACACGTCCGCGTGCTCGCGCAGTAATCGCTGTTTGGCCGCTTCCACCACCTTTCGCCGGTAGTTCTCGTCCTGTTCCTGACGCTCCCGCTCGCGGCGTTCGTGCTGGAGTTCGGCGTACACCATTTCCTGCTTGAGCGCGCGGTGGCGTGCAATCTCGTCCACGAACTGCTCGCGTTGCTTTCGGCGGAAAGCGGCTAGTTCCATCTCGCGGCGCTCCTCAGAGCGGAACCTTTCCTTGAGCATCTCGTTGAAGGCCTCCTCATCGGCGCGCTGGCGTGCCATCAGTTCCTGCTTGAGCAGCATCTGCATCTCGTTGCTGCGCATCATCTCCTCCTTGGCGAGTTGCTTGGCGGCAATCCTCTCCTCCTCCTGAGCGCGTTTTTTCTGTAGCAGCTCCTCTTCCCAGAGTTCGTCGCGTAGTCGCTCGATCTCTTCGTCCTCGCGCATTTTCGCCTGGATCTCAGCCTCCACGGCGCGGAACATGGCGTCTTCCTGTGCCTTCTTGACGTCAGACGCAGCCTTGATGCCCGCCTCGCGGGCTTCCACACGTCGTCGGTACTCTGCAATGGCTTCATCCTCGCGTCGAAGTGCGTCGATCTGCTCCTGCTTCATTTGCTTGCGCTCGAGATGGGTCTTGTCGATCATCTCGCGAGTCTGTTCACGAGACTTTTCTCTCCGTACCAGCTCGGCAGCATCTTCCTCTTCAACTTGCTTCATGAGCTGTTCGATCTTGAGCCGCTCGAAATCCGCCTCCATTTGAGCCTCACGACGAAGCTCTTGGCGCTGCAGCATTTGCGACTGGAGCACCTGCTTGCCCTGCTCCGCCTCGACGCGCTTCTTGAGCTCCTGGTTGTGCATCTCGACAAGAGCCCTTTGGCGGTCGTACTCCATTTGTTGCTCCATGGCCACCTCACGCTGCCGATCCTGCGCTGCCAAGGTCTCTCGCTCCAGTTGCTGCGTGGCTCGCTCCTTGTTCATGTAAGCCGTCCGCAGAAACGCCTCGAGTTCACGCAGCTCCTCACTGGCCTCGCAGATCCGCTGCACCTCTCGCTCCTGTTGCTCCTGAGCTTTTTTGCTGGTCTCGAGTGCATGGGCCAGAGCCTCGTTCTGCTGACGCTCTCGAGTTGCACGTTGTCGCTCGCTGATCTTCTGAGCATGGGACTCCTCCAGCATCTTTTCAGCGGACAGTTGAGCGGCGAGGTTGTTACGGCGACGCGAAGCTACATTGGCGTCCGACTGGTTCTGTAGGGCCTGCAACTGGTTCCCTTGTGCGAACTTGTACAACGCCGAGTGCTCCGCCTCCTGCCGTCGCCGCTCCATCTGCACCTTGTCGACATTGCGCGTTGTCATGCGCGTGTTCACCGGGTACGGGAATGCCATGGTACCGAGCAATGGGGAGGGAGTGAACTCGCTGTCCGATGGCGAAGGCGAAGGACGTGGTTTTCAACAATGGAAAACGGCGAGACGTGGGTTTCAACACGCGTGTATTTCTAACTTCAGGCGAGTTTTACACTGCAGAATTTGCGTCGGACACGGCAAGAGATGATCGCGTGCTACGGGAGACTCGAGTGCTTGGACGGTTCACTCACCGTGCTCGCCGTGGACTTACTCCGTCGTGCACTAGGTCTCCGCTTTGGTGGCATCGACGCGCTGTGCTGATAGTAGATGAACGTGGCCTGCGTGCGGTCCTTGTCTTTCATGGTCTCTTCCTCCGTGTTGTCGGCGAAGGAGCTCAGCGCATACCCGATTAGCGTCAACATGCAGCCGAGCTGTGCCAGCGCTCGCACTTGGTGCACCGCAATATCTTTCTCTGCAATGGAGTCGTCACCACAATGAGTGAGAGTCATTTTGGAGAGAAGCATCGCGTCGAGCCTTACCGTAGTCCCAAAGCTTCGTGTACACATCATCGAGTCTCATGGTGGAGCTGCAGTAGTTCTCCCCCAACTTCAGAGCGATGCACTGCGTCACAACGAGTCCAAGTGAGCAGCATGCACGCTTTTCATTCCCAGCACTTGTCCGTACCTGGGCAATCGTGAGGTGTGGGGCCTCTGCACTATTATACAACACGGGCAGATACACGATCACGCACATCGAAAAGAGCGCCAAGCATGAAAGTTCGATGAGGAAGCCGCGCTTGACCGCCTGCAGTTCCCCCAGCTTGATCCGGGAGACGCTGCGTGGCCCATATCGATCAGTTATGAACACGCCAGCATCCATCTCGGAGCGCTTCACCAGGAAGATGCGGTAGTTCAGGTAAGTCTGTCACGAAAGGCATCAAAAGGTCAGTTCAAGTATCCCCGCAGCAGAGTATCAACGTCCGTTTACGTTTGTGAACATGGCCACCGCCTCGCAGAGCAAGAACCCGAAGGCCGAGTTGTTGTGCAATGAGGGTGAGGCGTCGAACGACGCAAAGACCGGCAGACCGAAGGCCCCAACGCCAAAGATGCAGCTCACGTACGACAGTGAGCACAGGCCTCTCGAGATCTGTCCATTACCCAAGCTCTGCTGCAGGAACTGGTGCTTGTACTCGAGGTTGAGGCTCCATGTGAGTCCCAGCAGCACAGCCACGATACTGAGTCCGAAGAACAGCACGTACGAGCCGGGGGGATCTGCCAAGTCAAGGAAAAAGGGGAAGATGAGGGCCTGTCAAGTTCGTTTTCGTAGTCGCACATTGGCCGCACCGCGTCCCAAGTCCGAGATGAACGGCCAAGCCAGCCCGCCGACGTAGACGTTGTTGGCCCTGGCGATGGCAAACGTGATGATCACCGTCGCCAACGCCGTGAAGGCCGCGGCCAGCGCGACAACCGCCCGCAAGCGACTCATGTGGCCTGAAATCCGCTTGACGCCCTTTCAAGATCCACCATGCAAAACCAAGTCACAGGTTGAAGTTGGCTATCCGTCATGCAATACCGGTCTGCTCTCCGTATTGTGGGAGCACGCGGTACGGCTGAGGAAGGCGCGAGGTCAACGACACAATACCCACGAAGGCGACGTAACATCAACTGCAGTGATCTATTCAGCACAGAACGCCACTACAAACATCAAAAATGCTCACTTCTCTTCGTGCACTACCTCACTTGTTCGAGCCCGTCGAAACATCTCCTTGCGTCACATGGCTCCATTGCAGGACAGAGTTCCCAGAATCCGAGTTATCTGAATAGGGAGAGACGGTGCCCAGCGGCATGTCAGCATCAGGTGCCTCGGTCTCCGTCTGGCCTTGATTCGGCGAGTCCGTTGTCGCGGTCGGGGTCTGTGTAGATTGAGTCTCCGTCGATGTCGAACCCTGTGCCTTCGATGATCCGGTTGGCGGCGTAGTCGTTTGAGCAGTCGGTGCCCCATTGCTGCCGGACGTAGCTGACTGGGACACATTGCTGCTGCCCAGATCGCCGACACCGAAGTTCCCAGTCGCCGCCGACAATTTCGCAGCAGCGCTAACCTTGGTACCGCCGATCTGCGTCTTAAACGTGGCGATTTGTGTCTTCGCTGCGTCTTCGGAGTTGCTGGCGAACGTGCCGCTGTCCGCGAGCACATTCACTTCGCAGTCACGGCCGATTGTGGCCTTGCAATCGCCCCCGGCCTTCGGAACGAAGATGCTACCTTCTGGGTCGGGGTTGTTCGGCGTTTTGACGGAAGCAAAGTTATTGCCCTCGGCCAGAACGAATCCGCCCGACGCGACATCAAAGGCGTGGCCTGTGTTGTCTTCGAAGTAGTTGTTGGCAGCATGAACAACGGAGACGTCTCCCTTGGTGCCTCCGATTTTGGGCGAACGGCCTGATGTCTTGTGGATGTAGTTTCCCAGCAGACTCATCTCGGTTTTCTTGCCAAGGATCAAGAAGCCCCAATAGTGAGTACCATCGCACGATTGAGAAAACTTGGTGTTGCCGTCGAAGTCCGAGTTACTGATCGTGACCCCGGACGCTCCGCTGAAATGGGTAACCACCATCTGCCGGCCAATGCTCGAGACCTTGACATGATCGATCCAAATACCCTTCGGGGCTTGATCATTGTCGCCACTGATTCCAATGGCGTCTCCACCCCAGACGAGGTGTGGATTCAAGTTCGTGATGTGAATGTTCTGGACAATGACGTTGCTGCCCTTGATGAGAATGCCCTTGCCATTGAGAACGCCCTTGGTGCCTTCACCGACCAGGGTCTTATCACCGGTGATAGACAAAGGAGTGATGGCGGCCTTGTCGTACGTGACGTCAATAGCTGTACCATCACACGTGCTGAAGCTCGTTGTGATCGTGTCTTGGCCTTGAAAACCGTTCTTCTTGGCAATACAGTCCAGGTTGTTCTTCGAACGACACCCCTTTTCCGTCGTAGATCCTTCGGAATCAATGAAATTGAACTCCTGCTTGAGCACGATAACGCGGGGCTCTTTGTCGCTGAGGTATGTCGCGAGCTCCTTGATATCTTTCGGATACACTGGTGCTGCGTCACCACCACCCGTTGTACCCGCAGCGAAGCCCATCGCAGAACCAGTAACACCAGAAGCAGTCGAAGTACTCGTTTGGTCTTGCTCTTGTGAACTTGCTGTCGATGAAGGGCCCGTTGAAGGTACTTGAGTCGTTGATGGAGTCTCAGCAGATGGCGCTTGGGTCTCGGTAGACGGAGACTCCGTTGGTTTAGATGAATCGGTTGCATCCGAACTCTGTGACGTCGGGGCATCCGTAGCTGCTGGGGTCTGAGTGGATGGTGTCGTCGCCCCAGAGCCCTGTGACGACAGGCTACTAGCACTCGAAGAAGCCTGTGTGGGTTGCGTCTCCGTTGCTCCCGATCCCTGTGATGTTGGAGCTTCAGTTCCCGCAGGGGTATTCGTCGCCGCTGAGCCCTGGGTAATGGGCGAGTCAGTTTTATCGGAGGACCCCGTCGATGAAGTCCCCGTCGTGTTTGGAGCGGTTGTCGTTTGCGTGGCCTCCGTAGCAGAAGGAGAGTTTGTCCCCTGAGTCGCTGCAGAGGAGTCTGTATTTGTCGCCGTAGCACCAGAACCGCTCGACTGCGTGACACTGTTACCGCTGCCCAAGTCACCGACGCCAAAGTTCCCGCTCGCCACAGATAGTTTCGTCGCGGCAGTCGCCTTGTATCCACCGATCTGCGTCTTGTACGTGCTGATCTGCTTTTTCGCCGCTTCCTCCGAGTTGCTCGCGAACTTCCCGCTGTCTGTGACCACATTCACCTCGCAGTCGCGGCCGATCGTTGCCTTACAGTCCCCCGCCGAAGCAGGGACGAAGATGTTTCCATCTGGATCGGGCTGGTTTGGCGTTTTGACACCGTCGAAGTAGTTGCCTTCGGCGATAACGAAACCTCTCTGACTAACATCGAAGGCGTGTCCTGTATTGTCCGAAAAGTAGTTGTTGACAGCGTGGACAGCGATGACATTGTCGTCGGAGCCTCCGATCTTGGGTGCTCGCCCATTCATCGTGTGAATGAAGTTGTTTGCCAGGGTCAGCTCCGTTTTGGCACCAGTGATAATGAAGCCCCAGTAGTGGTGGCCATCGCACGATTGAGAATACTTTGTTTTACCATCGAAGTCGGAGTTGCTGATCGTGACCCCCAAGGCCCCCGAGAAGTTAATCACAATCATCTGGCGTCCGACACTGGTGACTTTAACGTGATCGATCCAAATGCCAGTAGGGATAACGCCGTCGTCTCCGCTGACTCCGATGGCGTCGCCGCCCCAAACAACGTGCGGGTTCAGGTTGGTGACGTGAATGTTCTGCACAATGACGTTGTTGCCCTTGATTTCGATGCCCTTGCCGTTCAGGACGCCCTTGGTGCCTTCACTGACCAGCGTTTTGTTGTTTGCAACCTTGAGCGGCGTCTTCGCTGCTTTGTCGTAAGTTATTTCGACTTCAGTGCCGTCACACGTGCTGAAGCTCGTTGCGATCGTGTCTTGGCCTTGAAAACCGTTCTTCTTGGCAATACAGTCCAGGTTGTTCTTCGAACGACACCCCTTTTCCGTCGTAGATCCTTCGGAATCAATGAAATTGAACTCCTGCTTGAGCACGATAACGCGGGGCTCTTTGTCGCTGAGGTATGTCGCGAGCTCCTTGATATCTTTCGGATACACTGGTGCTGCGCCACCACCACCTGTGGTGCCGGCTGCGAAACCTACTGGGGAACCTGTGACGACTGAAGCAGCACTGGCAGTGGAGCTCTGCGATAGAACCACCGCAAGTAGCGAGCCCACGAAGACGCCTGCATGGCGCCGAAAGCTCACCATCTTGCTTAAGTATTGTGTGCTGGTTGTGAGGGAAAAGCAGTACTGAACGAACGCGTCGCGCTTGAGAGGAATCGAGGAAATGGAAAGTGCTTGAACCGAGCTCGGTTGATTGCGAGCCGGATTAGAAATTTCGATGGGGACGCAAACACGGAATAGTGTTACAGTCTTCACCCCGCCAAGCCTGTCGCTTCTCGTCGACGGGGCCTGTTCTCGCTGTAACCCGAGATGCTAACTAGACTACACTACTGCTGCTGCTCGCCGTTGACCTGAAAGACGCTCAACGACCCAGCGCATACAAACCGCATGATGTTGAAGGCCGCGTTTTCGTCCCTGTTTGCCACGAAGCCACAGTGCGGGCACACGAACACGTCTTGGTTGCGGAGAGAGAGGTGCAGTCGGTTGCAGCGACCACACGTGCGGCTCGTATACATCTCCGAGCACAGCACCAGGGTCTTGCCGAGGGCAGCGCACTTGGCCAGTAGTCGCTGGCGGAATTGAAAGTGGGCGAGCGTCTGCATGTGGGAGTTGAACTTGTGCGTCCATGGCGCGCTCCGTAGCAGCATCGACTTGGAGTCGAACTTCGGCAGCAGGATCACGTCCGAGTTCTTGCACAGGTATGCCGCAGCTTGGAAGTGCAGATCCTTGAAATAGTTCTCAAGCTTGGCGGACGCACAGAAAAACTCTCGACGTGCTGCTACGTAGCGTTTCCAGTCCTCACCAGTGTGCCTCCGCACCTTCTTCACGCTGGCAAACGCGCTCATACCACGCTGTGCTGCTCTCTGGCGCTTCCTCAGTCGGTCCAGTTTACCCCAGTTGGCCCGGCCGATGTGTGAAATGTTGCCTTGCAGGTCCATGCACGTCAGAAATGCCTTGAGGCCTGGGTCACATGCATTACAGCGATCTTTGTCCTTTGATAACTGGGCTCTATCACGTACGGAATCTGCGCGTACCAATAGCCGTGCTTGTACAGTATCACAACTTCGCCCTCGACCGTCGTGCCTTCCTCCGCAATGATAGGGATGTTGGGCACGGACGTGATAGTTAGGAACTGCGTCAGCTTCCTCGGTTTTCTGCCGTCATCCGGGTACGGCGCCGGACCAAGGTGGTGCGTCTTGGGTCGGTGAATTTGTGCATTCAGATAGGTAGTCTGGGCTTTGGAGCTGAATGTGAAGTAGTTGTGCTGTTTCCGCCCTTTGAACCTCATGTTGAAGTGGGTGATGTTGCCGTGAGAGAGATTCGTGTGGGTCGCCGACACTGCCGACACGAACCTATGAACCACGACTTGCCGCATACTTGCAGGTGTGCTGACTACCCACTCCGGTGACGGCCCCATGCCTTCAGGATACGGCAGATCATTTCCCTCGTCTTGCCGTGTGACGAACAGTTTCTCCAGGACGTTCCTGTTTGCCGTGCCCACTTTGCGGTGATACTCGACGCACTTGTTGTATGTGTACCGACACGCGTGCATGATCGTTTTAAGTTGGGCAGCTTGTTCTGGGGATGGCTTCAACCGGTAGCGTCGGGTACGGCGCATCAAAAGGGCGTCCTCGGACTCCAGCATTCTCTTTTCGTTTGAGAGTCGGGTCAGCTCTCATCGGAGTGAGCTCTTTCAGGCGCGCGTCAACCTCTGCTGCTTCAGTTCCGTTGTCACACATTTGATCTCGAGTCTGAGCTCGCGTTCTCGTGCTGCACGTTGGTGGCGTGAGCGAAAAGCATCGATCTTAGCCTGTTGGGCTTGTTGGTCGACTCCCCAGCTATCGCCCCCAAAACGCTGGCGGACGTCGGCCAAGTCATTGTCGATCGGTAGCGAATTTGTCCACTCTGCGACTGAGAACCACGATTGCTTTGGCTGCGTACACTGAAGCGCCGGCTCGTCAATGGGCCTCTGCTGCATCCGCTGTAGAGCATCTAGGTATCTGTTGTCGAAAGCCATGCCGAGTGTCTGCTGCTGCTGGAGTGGTAGGCGTTGTAATAGTGGCTGCATCGCATCGAAAGAGTGCAGTATAGCATGCAGCTGTAAGTTCGACATGATCTCGGTGAACTCAACCCAATCGAAAGTCGGCTCGCGCTCCTCTAGCAGCCCTCGCACTTGCTGTCGAATAGGTTCGTCCTGAACGTGCTGCCCCCTGTCTTGTCTCTCCATAAGTCGCAGAGCTCGAACGGCGAGGAACTGTTCTTCCTCGTCGTTGACGAAAGCGCGGAGTGATCCAATGCTGGCTTGTAGAGTTGGGGTGGTCGCTATAGCGTCGAGCACACTGAGGCAACGGAGCACACAGATGATGACTCGCTCGCGGACACGACCCAGCCACCCTCGGACTCGCAGACAGGCACGACCATCTTCGAGCACAACGAAAATGAGGGACCGGACTTCACCCAGTGCAGTGAGAACGCGACGCTTGAGTGCGGGGAGTCCCATGGCCTCGAGCTCCAATTGAGAAATGAGCGTGGACCACGAGTTAAACTTCTAAAGGCCAGCGTGCTTCATAGGGGAAGATGCTGACCCAGCAATCGGGGTTTGATCCTCCGTGAGACGTTCTCCCAGAACGGGACCACAACATTTAGATTCCGCGAGTGTAGTTGAATAGCGTGAGTGCAATTGGATCCTACCAGCGTAGTTGATTTCTGCAAGATTAGATAGATTCGTAGTCTAAGCTAGACCTACCCAGACGAGAAATTCGCTAACTAATTAATCAAGTCGAGTTCCTTCCTTTTGCTTCTTCTTCTTGCTGCACGAAAGCAGCACAAACAACGAAGAGCCGAGTCACTTCGGAATGTCTTCATCTTCTTCTCGACCGAAGGCGTCACCAAATTTGAAGATAGTCTCTATAACCTCGCCATCTCGGCAGTTAAATGGGTATAGACCCAGCTCGACCTCGTACTTCGGAAGCCGTTTCTGCCGTGCAGCTCATATAATAGAAGCAGGAGGCATCAATGTTGTGATGGAAGTCATCCGCGCACGGAGTAGTGCGGCCAAAGTCTCAGTCGCACATGGTGAAAATGGTGGTCAAGCTGCGAGGCATCGTGAAGTCAACATTAGGAATCGAGGAGGAACAGCTCGGCCACAGGGGTTTTGTCTTTAGTTGATTGTGAAGTGGAGTAGACTCAGCAGGAAGTCGTAGCAAAGGAGGTGTAACCAGGAGTAACAAGTGTTGAGTTGCTTCCTGGTGCTGTGTCATCTACCTGGCTACGTAACAGAAGATGCCCAGCTTATAGTACTTCACCACGAAAGCGTACCGCATTACAGCCCTCGTCAAGGCTCAACTACCGCTCCCAAAGTCTGCGGCCAAGAACCCTGCGCCCGGAATGATTATCGTCCGCAGGCAGGAGGCTGCGTTGCTCTTCGAGTCGTGCTGACACCATCGCAAGTTCAAGATGCTCCTGCGAATGGAGCGAGCCCGCGGCCGAATGGTGGAAGTACACGAAGGCTTTACACGTCTGATACGTGCTCGGGATGCGGGTGCCTCGACGAGAAGCTCGGTGTCAAGGAGGTGTGCACTCTGCCACCTCATCCAAGACTGAGACGCCAGCGCATGGAAAGGGTCTATACTCCAGCAAATCGGAGAGCAGAATATTGAAATACTCTGCTGTTGACTAACCTTAATGCTGTTGCAGTAGAACACAAGTTAAAATCGAGCAAAATATTGTTTTGTAGTGAGAATAGGACCTACCGTGTCACGTCTATAAGAAAAAAAGTTCCCTGCCAGTGTAAGTCAGAGAAATGGATCATACCAATATCGGAACTGCGACCGATTGCGAGCCACTGATTGTTGAGTAGTGTACGGTCGAGCAGGGATTTCTTGTCGTTTTTAAGAAAGAGAATTGTAGAAATTGAGCGCAGGTCGTCGATAGTCATAGAAGGTGCTTGCAGCTTAAGTTTTTTGCCACGTGATATAGCGGACATCAGATACTGCTTCTGCAGGTGTCGGCGGCAGCGCCGGTACCACTCGGGATCAGCGCGAAAGAGCTCGGTTGCTGTCGTCTCTTCGAGCTGCCTCTTTATGGAGCTCAGATAATTCATCGAGGTTTGCCAATAGATTGCAGGATCTTTGAATAAAAAGGATAGAAACTTACCAAACATCTCCTTTGTCACATGCTCTGAAGTAAGTGTCGTCAGGGTGAGATCTTGGTCTACGTGTTTTTTCACAAAGGTGTTGAACTTTGAACGGGCAGAAGCATCTTGTTTTTTTTTTAGGAAGGGCCAAGCTCGCTCTCCATTAAGTCAACGATCGCATCGACGTCTGCGTCGTCCTCGGCTTCCATCTTGCTTCGACTTGGTATTTTTGTATTTTCTGCAATCCCTTATGTAGATGTTACTCGAATGTTGTGCTAATGTTGAGTACCTATTTTCGCTTTTAACTGACGAAGATAACGAAGTACCCTGCTGTACTTCGTATACGGTAAGCGCACAACCGGCATGTCTGCGTTGTAAACAAGCTGGGAGGCGGCCAGGCACGCGCGGTCCAAATGGGATTCGAACTGGATGGTAACCCCATCCAGTTGGTTAATAAGACCGATGCTGTCCCATCAACATCGATGATGGGATATTCCCATTATCGGCGTTGGAGTTGAAGTAAGCGCGTTTTCCATGCAACGATGCGAAGAATTCAACTATTCCAGTAGATCCACTTTTCAAAACGCAAATATTAATACCTAGATCCTTGGAACTACTTACAAGTAGGCTAGGCACCAAATCTACGCGTTGGCCGCACTGACGAAAAGGGCAAGAAGTGTCATCGCAGTGACTGAACAATCAATATTTATTCAAGTCCAAGGCACTACACGCTTGTGAGTACGTGAAGCACCACAGAAATGACTCGTTCTAAACACAACTTTTACACCTTCAGAGAAATGGTTGCATACAAGTTCGGTTGCCACTATTAAGAAGTTAAGGAATCTGTAAGCTGGATCACGTTTGGCGCTCAAGTGAAAGGTGCTCGTGGTGGTAGTTCTACAGTCATATAACGTCATACAGCAAAACATCGCAGGAGGTTTGGTATTGTCTTCAAGTAGATTTGGTCGCCAACCTACTTGTAAGTAGGTACTTGCGTTGTAAAAAATTGGCATAATCTATGTACTTGAGTAGTTTAATTCCCCCAACGAAGAACGAGCACAGCCGAAGATAATAAATGCGTTAAAGATCGACGCCGAACTACAAATTGTAGTCTACTGCTACAATGCAGCGAAAACAGCGAAAACATTTGTATTTGTGGAAGGTCAAGCTGCAAACCTCTACATGCACTTTTGGACGCCACATCAACAATCTTTGGTCATTGCTACAAATTCGAAGGCGCTCGTCTCAACACCTGACCGCGGACCCCTCCACGGTGGAGGCCACCAAGGGCACCCACGCCAAAATTCTAGATCACCGGCGCTTTGGGGGACAAAAATGCTTCCCTTCGGCTCGGGTTGGTTGGGCTTCTTGACCGAGTTGAAGTAGTTACCTTCCGCAAGGACGTATCCGCCCATAGCTACCTGAGCTGCCGGGAACAATTCGACGGCATCGACAACCTTTTAAATATTGCATGCACCTCGCAAGCGTATCGTTTGTCAAACTCTCCTCACGTAAACTGGTGCAGTAGATCTCGACAATTGTCGTCACGCGAACTTGTTGCTGATCGCACAGCAAACCTTTCACGGCACTATAAAGATTAACCCGTATTCGAGTTCAACACCATCCACTTTGCTCTCACTCGTCGCTAGTCTGACAAGCAAAAAGTCAAGTTGCAAATATGTGGCATTGATATATTAGCAGACACTCAATATACCTGAGCTTTGAGAGATCCAGCATAATCCCCCGTCAGCCCTCAGCTCGACGGACTCCTAGAGGCCTTCAACAATCGCTGCGTCTTGGTTACCGCCATGACCACACCCACACCGGCGCGGAACCTGCTGCGTGCCGTCAGACGCCGCGACTCCTTCATGTTCTTACCCACCGAAAGCACCGGTGCATCGTCATCCGCCTCTTTGATGTCGTTAAACCACGGGTGATTTAACACATCCTGCGCCGTCAGACGCTTGGACGGCTGCACCACCAGCATCTTACAGATCAGGTCCTTCGCCTGCTGCGAGACACCGTCAAAATACGGGGCCACGAATTCAAAGTCGCCATTGAGAATCTGTCATGATAAAACCCAAACGTTAGTGGAACTACGGCTAAAACCGATAAAAAAAAATCGACGCAACTCACCTTCCGCATCTCCTCCACTTGGTTCTCGTCGTAGAACGGCGGGAACCCGCACAGCAGGATGTAGACGATGACTCCGAGACTCCAGATGTCACACTTGCTATCGTACGGCAGTTTGCGGACGATCTCCGGCGCATAGTAGCCGGGTGTGCCGCACATCGTGGACATGTTGGTCTCCTCCGTCACCAACTTGGCGAACCCGAAGTCGGCGATTTTGATCACCGAGTTCTCGGTCTCGTCCTTATACAGTAGGTTCTCCGGTTTCAAGTCGCGGTGGGTCACACCTTCGGAGTGGCAGTATCGCAGCACTTTCGCCACAACTTTCACCACTTTTTTCGCCTCGGCTTCCGAGTAGTATTCCTTGGCGATGATGCGGTCGAAGAGCTCGCCGCCTTCCGCGTACTCCATCACCAAGAAGCACATGGGTCCATCGCCGTCGAACACATCGAACAGTTTAATGATGTTCGGGTGGCTCAGCTGGGCAAAAAAAAGAAAAAAAAAGTTAGAGACTGCAGCTCGCTATACAGTCGAAATTTGTCGTACGTCTTTGAGGATCTCGATCTCCTGCATCAGATTGCTGCGGTCTTTCGGGTTGAGCGACGCCTTGTTGATGCACTTGACGGCGAATCGGTCCCCTGTCTCCCGATTCGTGCACTCCTTCACGACGGAGAAGTTGCCTTCGCCGATGACGCGTCCGATGCGATACTTCTCATTGAAACCTGCAGGGACTTGCTCCGTCATGTCGTGGACTCGAAGCTGCGGGATCTACTCTGAGTGCTCGTGGTCGTCGAGCGCCGCCAAGAGTGCGAGGGGTGAGGAGAAGTGGATAGCGCCCGAGCGACTATAAATATCTTGTGCTCACTAAAGACAATAAATCCTGTGAAAATAGATACTCGAAGTGAGTATCTGTTTATCGAGGTGTTATACCTTTGACTTCAACTGCAACTGCTTCAACTTTTGTTTTTCCTATTTGGTTGATAACGAATGAATGACTCCTACGCCCTATATCTCTGCTCTCTTTCTCTACGCTGTGCACTTGTTCGCTGCCCATTGGCGACCCTAAAAACAAACAAAATCCATTGTCCTCTTCGTCCACGCGCGGCCTCTTCTAGTCGATGGCTTGGAAGGTCAGCACCACGGGCTTGGGCACGTTGCGCAGGTGCATCGTCGACCGCTCGAAGCCCAATTGACGCACGTCCTTGTCTCCGATCTTGATCAGGATGTCGCCCACGGCCACACGCCGCAGACCGGCACACGTACTCTTGCCCGTGCGCTTGGTGATGAGGACCACGGAGCCCTGCTTCGACTGTGCCTCGCGCACAGTGAGGCCGAACGGGCCGTCCGTCCACTGGATCTGGTAGTACGCGTTCGAGTCGATCTCGAAAAACTCCTCTTCCTCCTCCAATTGAGGCGCGGCCGGAGGCTGCTGGTACGATTGCTGGAACGACGACTGCTGATAGAGCTGCTGCTGCTGTGGCGGGGTCTGATGGAACGACGACTGCTGATAGAGTTGCTGCTGCGGCTGTGGCGGCGTCTGATGAAACGACTGTTGTTGCTGCAATGGCGATGGCTGATACAAAGACTGCTGCTGTTGTGGCTGATGTTGATAACCATTGTCTCCGTAGCCCTGACTTGACGCAGTCTGACCGAACGTCAGGTCTTCTGCCACCTGCACAGGCTGCTGTTGAGGCTGAGTCTGGTATTTGCTAGAATGCTGGTGGCGAGACATCGTGAATGAACTGTTGCTGCGCGCGCTTCGGTATCCCAACAAACCAGCGGCAGCCTCATTCTCGCTAGCAGCCGAGTTACTGCGCGAAGCAGAGTGGCTCCGTACAGGCGGCGGCGGAGCACTGGGGGACGACGCTCGCTGTGGTGGCGCGGTCACACTCATTGCCGCCATCTGTGCAGTCGGCAGTGACGAGCTCTCAACTGGCTTAGGTGAAGTCCCCGCCTTGCTCCTGTTCGCTAAAGGCCGACGAAATCGAATCACCGCCGGCTTGGGCACGTTCATAATGTACTGCATGGTCTCGTGGAAGCCGTACTCCTTAGCCGCCCTGTTGTTCACCAGAATAATCTCGTCGTTCTCCTGCACCTGTGAGAGCTGCTTGGACGTGCCCTTGCCTGTAAATGACCGCACATACGGCAGTCCTTCGGCCGACGTGCCCACCACGAGTCCGAGCGACCCGTACTCCCACAGGAAGTCGTACTCTCCTTCGCCCAACTCCGGCAGCTCCATCTGCAGCTCCTCCGCCAAGGGTTTCCTGAACCGCAGCGTGATGGGCTTGGGCATCTCCTTGATAATGTTGATAATGGCCGAGATCGAGTGGTCGCTCGTGGGCGTCTGGTTCACGTACACCAGTTCGTCCCCCACACTCACGTCCCTCTCGAGCGCGGGGCTGTCCGCTTTACCCGTGAACCTCTTGACCAAAGGCAATTTACTGTTGGGGTCAGTCGTCAGTACGATGCCCAGTGGACCGGACTCCCACAAGTACGTGTACTCGTTGGGGGCGAGGTCCGGCAGGTCTTTGGCGGCGGCTCCGTACGGCGACAACTGCAGCGTCAGGCGCACAGGCTTCTGCACAGACCGCAGCAGCTTGGTGGCTTGGCCCGAGCCCAAGTGGTAGACCTTCTCGTCTCCGATAGCGATCAGCATGTCGCCCGGCACGACGTCCTGCAGGCCGGCGGTGGCGTTGGTGGTCGTCCGACGAGCGAGGCACAGGACGGTGCCTCTGTCCGACTGCACGGGCGTCACGGTGAACCCGAAGGCCGCGCCGTCCGCCCACTCCACTACGTACATCTTGCGCTCGTTCAGCCGCACGTCCACGCCCGTTTGCGCGGTCTGCAGCGCGTCCGCGGCAGCGTCGGCCATGGCGGAGGTAGGTCTGGGCGTCGATTTTCAAAGTGACCGACAAAAACTGCAACGAGCGTGGACCTGTTAGAATCGATACTGACATGGTGTGAATTTAGGTTGTTTCACTATTTAAAGCAACCTGCTATAAAGAATAACGCGAGTTTCAAAAACTGCATCGGGAGAAAACATCTGCAAAAGCGCTACACACCTCTTGCAGAGGCGGCGGCGGCGGCGACGACGCCAACTGGACGATGCGCGATCACCGCCACGCTGGCCACGATGGGTTCAGCTTTTCGGCGCGGCAAAATGGTGGCGGGGAGCCCTCCAGCCACCGAAAGGCGGGCAATAGCCTCCGTTCTCTGCCTCGTCGTCCGGTCGTCCGGCGGTGCACAACGACGAAGGCGAACAAGGTGTCGCGCGTTGAGGCTCGACGAGCCACAGCAACCGTCGCTGCGTGCCTGTAGTAATTTCCTCCATCTGCCGGAGCCGCCCGTGTCTGCATGCAGGCTAACCAAGACAGCGATGGTGTGTAGTGTAGCGTCAGACTCACCTTTGCATGCATGTATTCTGCAACTCGGTCAAGCAGTGGGTGCTGCATGGCCCGAGCGGCGTGTCTTCATGTGATCACCTGGAAGATGGTCAGTATCATTCAGAGTGCATTACACTTGACACAGCTCAAACTTGCCTCGTTAGGAAGAACTTCTCCAAAATTAAACCGCAGTCCTTAATTCTATTCCAGGCCTATTTTTAACAGATCCTAATTCGCCATACAAACTTCAAGTCTACAATAAACCGCCCAAAGCAACATGGCGTCGCTAGTGATCGCTTGGCTCGTGGTGCTCAGCGCGCTCGTGCTGACGCTGGAGGTCCAGCGTCGACTGCTTCTCGCCCGCGTGCTGGGCGCCGTGGTGATGCTCCTGGCGTGGGGGCTTCTGTTGCCGTCCGAACTGCAGCTCAAGGCCGCGTGTTGCGCCGTCGTGTACCACGGAACGGCGGAAGGTCTGCGCCAATGGCAGCGGAGCTTCCCGTGCGTGTTCGAGCGGCGCAAGGACCGCAAAGTGGTGCTCTGGCTGCTGTTCTGGGCGCGCGTCTTCATCTGGGGCGCCACATTGGGCGGAATCGCCGTCTTCGCGATGTCAACGCGGGCCCAAGAGGCGAGTAACACATCTCCATCTTGTTATTGGCGCGAAGCTGCGGCTCTGGCCTTGTACTACGAGGTGGTGGAGGTGCTGGTCATGCTCTACTTTGCAGACGAAGAGCTGCCGTACCTGTGGCACAAACGGGTGGGCCATTGGCTGGGCGCACTGTTCGTGGGGTTCCTGGAGAGTACTGGACGACTGGACACTGTCTTGAGAGGCCCGTTGCTGACGGGCATGTCGCCCTTGGCCCTTGTTGGCGTGTTGCTCATGGTCATGTGGCTGTCGATCGAGATCCGGTGGGATCGTATTGCGGAGGCCACCAGTCCCAGTTTCGACGAGGAGGACGACTACAACAAGATGGAGAGGTCTGACAACAGGAGAGTGGACGAGGGATACGAGAGCCCATTCAACGGCAGGATAAACCACAGATCAGGCCTTTTTGTAGACACGAGCAGAGACAAAGACTTCTACTTCCAGGCGTGAAGCAATGTGAACAAGAACCCCAGAGCTGTGCAGCGAGAACAAGACACGTGACATAGCCCCGGAGACTGTGTGGTCCCCGACCAGTTGCAATCCGTACTCTATGACTTTAGTATTTATTCACTTTGGTTTCAAACTTGGTTCGCGTTACTTGCTACAGCCTGACGCAGAAGTGCACCGAGTTTTCGCTGGTCGTGCGCTCAGTGGTGGAAGTCGAACGGTGTCAGGGAAGATGTCTTCAATAGCTTCCAGGTTTGTTGTAGCTGCAGAGGGCGCGGTGGCGATGCGTCTCAGTCGGATGGGTGAAGCTGAGAGGTTATCAAGGCCAATTTCAGTTTTCATGTCGAGGAGCCGCGGCAATCGTCTCGATCCTGCAGATGTACCACGCGAAAAGTTAGCAGGCGTGCTTGGCATCACGATTCCTGAGGTCGGAGAAGGATTATTCGAGTCGTGGTTGGTCAACGAAAGCATCGTCTTCTTTGCCGGCTCCAGTGGCTTTAACCTGGAGGAATGCAAACACAAGGGATTGCGGATGAGCACGTCAGAAGCGCAACAAGGGCCATCTACGGTATGGTAACTTACTTTGGAGTGCGATCCAGTCGAGATTTACTTGCTGACAGTGCGTCAGGGGACCCCAACGAATTTTCTCGAACGTATTGAAGTGCTGGCGGGTGCGGCTTCCTCTTGTTATCGTTGTAACATGATGTCTGCGGAGATAGAGCTTTCAAGCTAGCAACCTTCAGCCTGCTAGGACTCTCCATGTGTGCCAGCGTTGACGAATCCTCGTGCGGCTCGGGCTCTGGAAAATCTTTCCCTGGGCGCGAGGCTGGCATATTTGGTGCTGACACTAGTGAATGAGAGTTCTGCTGGTTGCACTCTGCAGCGACCTTCACAACTTTCACTTTCCCAAGACGCTTGACCCGGTGCTTTGAGGCTTTTGCTTTCGGTTTACCTTCAATGGCTATTCGAAGAAACGGATGGGCAAGAAGCTGCGTGATCGTTGCACGGTGTTCAGGATTTCGCTGCAGACACAGCTTGAGGAATGAAGAGGCCTATTCATACAGCAACAGTGAGCACTTTCAGTTGCTAAAGTAGTCAAGACAATGGCTGGCGCAAAGTACCTCTTCTGGAGCATCGACGGGGATAGTTGGCGTAGTGTCACTGGACACGATTTGATACATGGCTGTGAGCGGGTTGCTGTACTGCTGCCACGGGGAATAGCCCGTGATCATTTCCAGCACTGCACAGCCGAGACTCCACACGTCGGCACGGAACCACCGTTCGTGATTGCTATCGCCCTCCATATTATGCTGGCGGATCACTTCAGGCGCCATCCAGTGTGGCGTGCCCTTCAGCCCTCCAACAAGTGACACGCAGCCGACGACTTTGAAAGTGCCGAAATCGCCCAACTTGATATCTGCACGAGAGCCATCGTCGGTAGGCCCCTCTGGCGCCGTCAAAAGGATATTTGCGCACTTGATATCGCGGTGCGCAATGCCATTTTGATGCAAGTACTGCAAGGCCTCACACAGTTGACGGGTGTATCTCTTGACCAGTGCCAACGGCAGTGCACCAGTGCGAGACAAGCGTGAGCTTAGTGACCCACCGGCCGCGTACTCCATATAAATCCGCAGCTCGCTCTGCTTTTTCTCCGTCGCCTGCAGATAGCGCACCAAGTGTTTGTGTCGCAAGCGCTTCATAGTCTTCACTTCCCTCTTCACCGCCTCGACAGCGGGAGGAGGTAGTTCCCTTGTCCAAATGACCTTCACAGCCACTTGTCGCCCGGTCTTCGTCTCCTCGCATCGGTAGATGGAGCCCTGCGCCCTGTTACAGGGCGATGCTCTGGTAAGATATATGCATAACACTAGGCAAAGGATAATGCCAACCAGTGCACGTACCCCTGGCCGATCTTCTCCTTGCGCACCCACTTCTTTGGCTTGGTCTCAATACTGTTCTCGCCTGCGCTCGACGAGCTCTTGGCGCTGGGCGAAGCCCCAGAGTTGCAGCTTCCAGTCGGCGAGTGCTCCGGGGATGGAGGGAACATGAGCGAGTACTCATCCTGTGGGAAGTCGAGCATTAGAGCACCGCGCCGACTGCAGCTCGTCGTCTCAACCGACGAGCCAGAGTCTTTCATGTTGTCAGGTGGGCTTGAGACCGGCGCTGTGCTAACACGGCAGGACAACAGCAACAGCAACAGCAGGAGTACAACTCGAGGACGAGTGCAAGCCACTAAATATACATTAGACCGTGTTTCCATGCAACTGCAACTCGTCTTCAACCTGAAATAGTTGCACTTTTCGTCTACAGATGTCGATCACCGAAAGATGTATTCATTCTGTACAAGAACTAATGCTGTTCTTATAAGGAGATTTGTTGGCAAAGGGTTTGTGGCCCTCAGTGGCACAGCAGACAGCAAACATGGCCAAGGTGCGGCTCGGAATGACCTCGTCTCGGCGATGAATACGTGCAGGAAGGAGGCGTCGTGCGCTAGTGGTGCAGTATCCACATAACGAACTGCGTCTGCACTAGCTAACAACGCCACTTTCATCGAAATGCACGCTGGACTCGCCGAGTTATAGCCCGACAAACATGGCAATGGACTGACTGACGCTGTTAATTTCTTCACAGGGAAAAGCCAAGAACGTGGTGATCAAAATGCTGAGTGCGGCGGGCACTGGGTGCGTCTAATTTGCTTAAAGTTTCATTGCGATATGAGCTGCTTCAACTGAACCTTCGTCCTGGATGTTTTTCTGCAGGTTCTTCTACACGACCACCAAGAACCCGCGCAACGTCACGAGGAAGCTCTCGCTGCGCAAGGTACTGGAGAATGGCTGGCAATTTGAGGACAACGTGTTATTTTTTACTGACAATGTGGATGGATTGCTGCGTGCAGTACGACCCGATTGTCCGACAGCACGTGATTTTTAACGAGACCAAGATCAAGAAGGGATAAGTGCAAGGTGTCGTCGTCCTTTGCTGCGCTGCGCGGTCTCGGTTCGAGTTATCAGCGCACTGAGGGAGTGTGCGTTACGGCCGCTTTTAGAGATAGGGCCTATCGCTTAACGGCAATACGCATCTTTTGCTTGTGATTCGGTCTAGCAAGTGTCTACAAAAGTCGTCGGCCTTTGATCATAAATGAATGACTAGCATCCGCCGCCACGACGACATCGGCGCCATCGATAACAGGGGGCTCAACACGGTCAGGGGCATCGACGATGATCAGGTCGGACGCAGCTGCCGGCTCGGGTTCCTCTCTGAAGAACTCGTGCTGGAGCGCCTTGTGCACCGATATCCGCTTCTTCGGGTTTAGCTGCAGCAGCTGCGCTAGCAGGTCGACGCCGGCTGGCGACAGCATCGAGAACTGCTCGGCCAGCGGCGTCGGATTCGTGTCCTTGAATCGGAGGTAGAATGGCAATTGACTCGCTTCGTCCCACCCGTTTTCAGTCGGAGATCCCAACGCAGCGAAGATTTTGCTGAGCTGGTCAATGTCTGAGGACCCGTCGGCCAGTGGGCGACGCAGCAACATCTCAGCGAAGATGCAGCCCACCGACCACATGTCCACCTCGAAGCTGTAGCGCTCTTCACCAAAGAAGATCTCGGGGGCTCGATAGGCTCTCGTCACCACCTGCACGGATCTCTTGGGCTTCTTCTTGTCGTCGTCCCCATCTGTGTCTCCTCCTTCTCCTTCCGCCAAACTCTCCTTCTCTACCACGGTAGCCATCCCAAAGTCCGTGATCTTGGCGCAGTGCTGCATTCTGGACAGCAGCAGATTGTTGGGCTTCAAGTCGCGGTGCAGAATCCCACGCACGTGGAGCTCCTGCACGCCCATTAGCAGCATCTTCAAGTGCTTCTTCACCTGCGCCACCTCCAGCGTCGGCACGCTCTCGGTCGCGCCAATCAGCGTCTCCAGGTCGCTGTCCATATACTCCAGCACCAGATACAGTTTGTCATGGCGCTCCACCGCCTCCAGCAGCTGCACCACGTGCTGCGCGCCCCGACACTTGGCGAGGACGGAGGCTTCGTGTCTTCCCGCCTCCAGCGGCCCCAGAACCTTCTTGATGGCCACGCGCGCCCAAGTCTCAGCGTGGTAGCCCAGGTACACAGTGCCGTAGGTGCCGCGTCCGATCTCTGCGTGCTTCTCGTACGCGCCTAGACGCTTCCGCGCGTCACTCCCCATCCGGCGCTTCATCGAAACCCACGCTGGGGAAGCTATACTGACATGGGTTCACTATTCTAGAGTGGGGTATCGAATACCACAGTGATGTGTCCACACTAACTACACGTCGTACTTAGTCGAAGCATGGATACGAAAGCACTGCGGAGCAGTTGCGGAGCAGAACGCAGCTCGTACATGCATGACCACTTCGGCAGACTCTTGTGCACTACTAGTAGTTCGGAAGCACGGGGCTGTATCCCTGGAGAACGTTTTACTCTGCCACCACAGTTTCGGGATCCAACTTTGTAGCTTTGCTAGGTGGTGAATGTCTGCCTATCTGCTGCTCCGGTGCCGGAGCTCGGACTCCGAGCCTAGGAGCACGGCGGAGCCGAGGTTGGAGAAGGTCCTCAAGCTGAGTTGCGTTGTGACCCAAATCACGCGTGCACGCTCGATTTGGAGTGCTTTCTCGCGTCGGCAAGAAATATCTCCATGCTGTAGAGAAAGCTGTCTTTGTCTTTACCGTTCTCCCGAGGCACCAGTGTGCCATTTGCAGGTACATCGCGCTAAAATTTGACTTGAGACGACAAGGTGAAGCTGTTTCGTTCTGCATGCAGCTTCGTCTTCACCCCCGGCATCTCCTCTCTTCCGCGCTCTTGGCTGCCTTGCACCTACGCGGTGACCTCGATCGGAAGGCAGCAACGACTTCTGGGACTGCCTGCATCTGTGCCGGGTGGCTGTTCAGCATATATGCGGCTCATCAGAACACACCACTCGCCACGCTCCCAGCGGGTGGCAGTGCGCCAGTCTTGTTGGCGGTCGCCTTCCAGGCCATCGAAGCGTTTAGGTAAATGCCTGTCCGCCGACATGCGAGGTTGCCGCCCTATTCACCCGCCTCTTGTTCGGAGAAGCTGGGGTTTTGTGTTTTAAATCCGCTTTCGGGAGGGGGTTAAACTAAGCGCTCCAATTGCACCCTCTCCTCCGAAGAGGGATGAATGAGTTCAATCTGCTCGCGAGCTGGGTCTTTCTGTGAACGCATCGCATTCCAACAAGTGGCTTCCCAGATCTGGTGCAACGACAGCGCAGCCCGTGCGCTAAGTATGCGGAAGCAGCAAGCCAGTACGACACGCCGTGCGTGGACAGAAGGGGGCAGGGGGCAGGTGTCGCCCGTTTAGTGACGGCCCTTTGCGTCTGAGTATGGTGCTGTGCTGGCGTTGGTTTGGAACCCGCCCGAAAAGGAGCGAGAAAGAGAGCGACGCGAGCGAGGGAAAGAGAGTGAGCGAACAACGCTGCCATTCTCGCCTGCCGCCTCCCACGCGCAGATAGACACACCCACCCACAGACACAGACATACACACGCAGGCCGCCGCCACTACTACCGGTGGCCCCAGCACAGACCACCACCGCCGCCGCCTCCGACCAGCCGTGAAGACGACGACGATGACGACGACCAAGAGCGTGCGCTGGTCCACCGTGACCGTGTACGAGTTCGGCGTAACGCTGGGCGGCAGCGCTGTGCCCCGCCGCGGAGGCCCCTCCATCGGCCTGGCGCGCAGGCCGCAGCAGGTGTGGAGCACGACGCTGGACAAGGTGCGACGCTGCGGAGACCTGGCGCTCACACGGCCCAGCAGCAATGGAGGCGACGACGACGCTGAGCACAAGGAGAAGAGCCCCGCAGTAGTGGACCGCAACGAGAAGCACAAGCGTCGCGTACAACGCGCCCGCCGTGTGCGCTGGCTCAAGCCGCTGGAGCGCATCACGATGCTGACCAAGGCCGGCTGCAGTGAGGAGCGCATCTACCGCATGATGATGGAGAGCTCCGACATTGCCATGAGCAGGAGACTCTGCGTCTCGATGCAGCGCCAAGTGGCCGCATGAGCGTCCACTTGTCTGTGGACATGTCACGGCGGACCAGCAAGGGCAAACGATGGGAGCTCCCGTGCCGAATAGACTGGGGGCGAGCGAGTAGAGTAAAGGGATGAACGAACGACTATTTACTGAGTACGATGGTGTTGCCTTGTTGCTGCTGCTGCTGCTGTTGCTGCAGCGATCGTGTAGCACAGCACTACTAGAAATACCTCCTACCAGTTCCTGGACGGTGCCCTCTTCGGAGGGTCAGCAAGAGCAACACCCAACACGTAATTCGTTATTCACGCGAAGGAAGGCAGCTTCGAATCCTCCGCTGCACGCCGCGTGAAGACAAGCATTCTAGTACGGCCACTACATTCTCATAAATTAACGTGTTCGCTCGCAGTCTCTGGGCTATCCATCCACCTCGCTGCATTGTCGTTCCACCATCTCTAGCTCAAAGTCTGCGCGAGCGATGCTGCACTTCAGGCCGCGCACTCGAGCGAGGCCATTTGCAGACAGAGCCTTCGCGACTGGGCGATGCTGGACGACTCCATGAGCATGCGGTAGATGCGCTCCTCGCTGTATCCCGCCTTCTCCAGCATCGTGATGCGCTCCAGGGGCTTGAGCCAGCGCACTCGCCGTCGTCGCTGTCGACTGGAGGCAGCCTCCTGTCTGTTCTTCTCCTGCGCCTTCTCCGCCCGTTGCTGCTGCTGCTGTTGCTGCTGCTGCTGCGCCGCATCCACCGACGTGCTCCACACGCACTGCGGCGTCCTGGCCAACCCCACCGCCGGCCCGCCGCGACGAGGCACAGCGCTGCCGCCGATACCCACGCCGAACTCGTACACAGTGACGGTGGACCAGCGCACGCTCTTGCTGATAGCCATGGCTCCCAGGAGGCCCCGGGGCTTCGAGGGGGCGAGGAAGAAATGGAGGGGAGCTCCAGAAGGCGCCCGCCGCTTGCGACTCGGCTGCATCCGGGCCGCGTCCCTCTCCCCGCCACGCCCCGCCACTCACTCGCCTCTAATTCCTACCTTCGCCATCGCTCCCATCGAGCGCTCGTGGATTTAGTGGATCTCCCGCCGTCCGCTTACAAACGCCCAGTGAGCCGCCTTTCGATGCTTGAACACGGTTCAACATCGTCCGCTTGCCCTAGTCGCGTCCGCCGGAGAGCGGACGTATCGCGTAATCTGGATAGTTGCGAAATCGGCGAGATAATATCTGCAACGCCACGCCCACCAGCGGCCAGCTGCAGGTCTGCTGCGTCAATGCATGTGCACGACGCCCGAGCACCGCGTTCATGCAGAAGGCTTCGCTGAAGCCAACGCGGCCAGCCGAAAGGGCCTCGGACATTGCCCGCTAATCCCGATGAGATCACTCGTCCGCAGCGTGGTGCCGGTTTCCCAGCTGGCAGCAACGGCTATTGGCAGTGTCGGAGTCGCGTGGCTCTGGCAAGTCTTGCATGCAAACGGCGACGGAAAGCGCTGCCGCAGAGCAAGCAGCACCATGAAGACAATGTGTGCACTGCAAGAAGCCCATGGGGGAGCGAGTTGAGCCTGACACCAAAAAGGTGTGCATCCGTTCGTGTACAGATCGTCAAAGCCTGTCGTTGCACCACCCTCGGTTTAAGGCCTCTAAGGTCCCTATTAACGAAACATATTGATCCACTCCCTGAGGATACCGACCTCCGGCCCGAAATTAGAACCTCCATACTTCAAGTATGCAGCATGGCAAACTGCTGTGCGGCCTCTGATCGCGGCGAGTGCAGGCGACAACATGCGTCGAGAGCTCTTGGTATTCTTGGCGTTGGTAGTAGTAGCGCCGACGCGCAAGCATCCTCCCACCACCACGTATCGAATAAGGCGCCCGAATAAGGTCCATGCGGCCACTGAACCGGATAGTGTCCGTCCGATGGATGGCTGCACCCCACTTGGCTTCACATGTATCGCAGGGGCAGAGAAATCCACGACGAGCAATGGCAAGCAACGGCGACCAAGGGAGGAATGGTGCATGCATGCAGCTCGTATTGATAACAATAATAAAGATCAAATAACTTACGCGCTTCCTCTCTACGATCCGACGCATTTCCGACGACGCGCTGTATGTGCAAGTACGGGTTTTCCCGTGCCAACTTCTTGGTCGCAATGGTTACTGATGGCTTGCTTGGTTACATCGGTTTGAGCTTAGACGTAATTGACGGAGATCATGTGCGGGTGGTTGAGGAACGAAGAGGAGGAAGAGCACGGACGCTCCAGCACGGGGCGAGGCGACTCGACCTTCCGCTGCTGGTGCTGGTGCTGCTGCTTCTTGGCCTTTTTCCGCTCGGCGATGTCCTCCACGAGCGTTCTCCGACGCGAGCAGTTGATGATGTTCGCTTCCCGTGAGAACCGCAGGATCATTCCCTCGCTCACGCCAGCGCTCTGCAGCAGTCGCACGCGCTCTTTAGGCGTGAAGCGGTGCACGCCCTCGACGCGCTCAGCCATCTCGCCCACCTTGGTGGTCCACGTGAACTCGGGTTTGTCGCTCAGGCCGATGGAGGGGCCGCCCTTGCCAGGTACTGAACTGCCGCCCAGTCCGACGCCGAACTCGTGGATGGTGATGGTGGACCAGCGCAGACGCTTCTTCAGCTTCTTGGGGGACGTCTCGTACTCGCTGGCAGTGGACGGACTGCGTTGGCGCTTCTTGCGTCGCTCGGGTGAGGCAGGCGCAGTGGACGCGGAGGATTCACTGCTGATGGAGCTCTCGGCCTGCTGCTGGCTGCAGGGGACGTCGGTCCCTTGGTAGTCTTCTGCTACGTCCTTCGGGGCCATGCTTTCTCTGCGCGGAGGAGGTGAGGTGGGGCGCTCGTGTTGAAGTGGTGGGGCGAGCTACTGCTGCTGCTGTGCTGTGCTTGGTGGTCGGTCCGCGCTTCGGGTTGTGCTGCGCTGCTGGCTGTTTTGACACTGGTTTGTTTTGGGATGTGGCCGTGTATCTGGTGGGGTGGACGGCGGGCGGACGCGGCTCGTCTGACGCACTTGACCTTCATCCGCTCAGTGGACCGGGATCGTCCCCTACCCGTCGTCCGCTCTGGCGCCACCAACTCGCCACCAACCAGTGCACCACCAAGGAAGGGTGGCGTGCAAATGCCCCTCCGTTCTCAGATGTCTGCAACGAGGACAATGGGGTCCCGGTTGCTTGTAGCTTGGTGGCAGCAGCAGACACCTTTGGGTCTTGTCGCTGCTTAACCAGAGCATGTTTGATGCGTAGTAGTGCCGCCGGTTCGAATTCGCTGGTCGTTTCTTGAGCCGGCAGTATTTCCAGCTGAAAGTCTTGCAAATCGGCTAGTTCTGAGTGCAGATTGCAGACCTCGCTGGCGCTGCGCACTGGGCACGACAGGACTGCTCCACTATGTTGCTGGTAGGCGTCGTCGCCACTGGATCGATTGGCTCGCTCGAGGTTGTGGGCATTAATGCCATCGCGAACTGTCTTTTCGGGGTCCGATCGTAAGATCGGCAACAGCAGCAAATGTTCGCACGACACTCGCCTTTCAGTCGGTTAATTACACGCGAGTGTGCAGTCCGCCGCTATCGTCCGCCACACTGGACGCTTCACACCGCAACGTACACTGCTGCATCGGAGACGCATTGCTCTCGTCTTAGTCGGGGCCAGCAATAGCTGTGTACAGCGGCCATAGCTGATACTTTCAACTTTCACTGAACGTGCGAGCCAGAACGCCCAAGCAAAGGCATCGTCCAGATACTTTTCTGACACCTGATGTCGCACGTCGTGGCACGACTCGTGCTGGTGGTCACCGGTCACTGGCACGAACGAAATGTTGTTGAACTCTCTCATCCACATGACGAAGTTGTCGATTGTAAAGTATCCTGTTATGCAATAGCTCACGGTTGCTCCGCTTGGGTTAGGCGGGATCCAACAACGAGGCGTTCAAGTCCTCCTTTCGGAGACCTACAGGCCGATCTTTCAGCTTGACGTACCACTTGAAGTAGATGAGGGGCAGCGTGGCAACCAGAATGGCCGTAAGCACGAGACTTTGCGTCCACGCCCTAGACACGACGCTCACCGCGAGAATGTACAGCGCCAATTGTGCGACGACGATCAACCCCGTGCACGCCAGATCCGCATGGTTTTCTGCGTCCACTTCGGAGATCATTTCTTGTGTGAAGCAAATGTGTTTAATCTTGTGCCAGGCACCTGGTGGTCGGGCAAAACGGTAGAATCGACGGAGCACCTTGTCCGGCTCAGGTCGCGTCAAGAGGCAGACAACAATCGAGATAACCCCGGAGATCGACGACGTGATCGCGAAGGCCCGGAACTCCTCCAGCAGTGGCGCGAAGCTGTACAGCACCCCGTAAAAATGATAATCAGTTCCAGTGCACAAACCCCAAATGCAGGTCGGACGATAACGTACATGAACACAGCGATCGCTGCGATGTATCCCGACGCGATCCCAAGTAGGCAGCTGTAGGCGTTGAAGCGCGACCAGTACCAGGAAAAGAAGAAGGGCCAAATGAGGCCACCCGCCATCGCAATGGTCATGAAGCCCCAGATGCGATTGATCGTGCTCACATCCAGAGAAAGGAGGAGGCCAGCTAGCATCACAAAGGCCGACGACAGCCGTGCATGCCGCAATAGTTGCCGTTCAGATGCCTTCGGGTTAATAAGGGCCTGATAGATATCCACTGTCCAGTACGACGACGAACTGTTGATGGTTGTGTCGAATGTAGTTAGCGCTGCTGCTAACAGGGACGACAACACGAACCCCTTCACACCAACAGGCAGCACCTTGTTGATCACAATAGGCACCACACGCTCCGGGTCCACCACTACGCCAACATGCTGCATCGAGTAGTGAATGCCCATCACGGCAATTCCACCACTAAAGGCCCAGCGCAAACTCAGGAACAGCATAGCCAAAAACGTTTGTGATCGCACTTCACGTTCGGACTTGGTCGCAAGCACGGTTTGAAGTCCGGAGCCACCGGGTCCAGACGCCGACCGCATCACTTGCAATAATGAGTACGAGACTAAGATGAGGCTGAATGAGTTGTACATCGAGTAGGAGGCCTCCTCGGGCAAACCGAGGGAGCTGGGTGGCACGGCTGAAATCCACGAGGTTCGCGTGGTGTTCACCTCAATATACTCTGGTTCGTCTCGCACCGATTTCCCCGGGAGGAATACGGAGAATTGGTCCGGAAGCTGCACCATAACGCCCATTATCGCGACTATAATGAACGACGTGAAGATGAACAGACTCTGATATACGTCCGTGTACACGACCGTAGAGAAACCGGAAGCGACAGTGTACATCATCGCCACCACCATCAGCAAAGCCGCCGCCCAGAACTCCGACGGAAGACCACCCCACTCTGGTAACTTCACAAACTCCGTGAAGAATTTTCCTATTATCACCAAAGTAATGTAGTGTGAGGAAGCGACAAATTTCACGGGCTAATGTACGTAGTGATACCACCTTACCTCCGCCCACTGCAAAATACGTCGTCGCGAGAACACCACTTGTCAATGACGTAATCGCGATGGTAGTCCGCAGCAACATAGCGCCAAGGCGCGACCCGAACCGGAATTTGATCCTGCATCCAGGGACCACAGTTAGAAAATATTCAACCTCATCCAAGTTTCATTCCAACACACCATTCCCCTCTCGTCTTGACTGGACAGCGACGCGACAGTTTGCCCGTGTAGGCCAGCTGAAAGGCCAGGAACAGACACAGCCCGCCGCGGATCTCGATGTACATGCCCTTGACGCCCAGTGCGTAGACCAGCGCTGTGTTGATCATCGTCCCCGATATATCAATGTACGAGCTCACATCGGCCACAGCCAATGCGTACCAGGGGATGCGGCGTCCTCCGAGGTAATATTCCTCCAGCACGTCGTCGTCCGCGGCTGGTTTGTGGCTGTGCGAAGCGTCGAGGCGCTTGGGGTCTCGGGCTCCGGCATCCAGCAGTGCCTGGTGGTGCAGACGCGTGAGACGGAGCTTTTCACGCGCACGCTGCTCCCGGAAAGTGAAAAAGAGACCCACGAACAGCACGGAGGCGAGGTAGCCCCCGCACAGCGCTAGGTCCAGCGTGCCGAGCTCCACCACGGGGTTCAAAGCAGCTCCTGGGATCTCCATGGTGGTGTATGGTATCATCGATGTAAGGGGGGGTAGCAGTGGCACACTGTACCGTTTAGTCTGAGTCCGCGGCTTCAACTTGGGAGTTGCACTTTTCGTAATGGCACTTTCATTCGCATGGCATGTACTGTACATCCCTGTACATTGTACAGGGATCGATATGAAACAAACCGATATGAATGTTGACAATGATTGCCTGTCCGCCCATATGAAGTGCATCGTGGAAGCGAGTTGGTTATGTGATCAGGACAGGCAATGTTCTGGCACCTATCGTTAAAGTCGAACGTGATGGGGCTGTATTTGTTGTTGAAAGGCCTGTGTTGAATCGACAATTGAAGTACCATAACGCAGAGCTCCTTGTTCGATCTATGGCGAAACGCTGCGACTTTGGAAAACTTGCTGTGCACCCTGTTGGCCCTGTTGTGCCGTCCTCGGGGTACGGTTACACCGACCAAAATCTGCGACGTGTGGAGTACTAGCGTTTGTAAGTGGAGGAAATGCGGCAACATTTTTGACGCGATGCTCAAGCTCTGCCGTAGTAATGCGCTTCACGGGATCCGATCGAAACTGGTTGCAATTGTAAGCGATGAGCGATGAGCGATGAGAGAGTAGTAAGCACTAAGAACTGCTGTGGTCGCGTGCGTGCACAGCTCACATGCCAAGCGAGACTCGAAACAAACTACCTGGAAACGCTTGAAGTCGTTTCATAATGCAAGCGGGCGAGGAACCTACCCGCTCACTTCCGCCAAAGAGCATCGCCACGAGACAAGGCGAACCAGGTCAAGCGCTGTCCATGGTTGCCGTGCTCTTGAGTGTTTCGGATCCAGTCTCAAGTGTGATCCTCGTAGTGTACGTGTTATCGTTCGTACAAACACGCGAAAGTTTCTGGTCGCATCTGACTGCGAAGCCAACGACGCACAGCGGAGCCCAACCGAGCGATGTACCATCGGAATGGCTCATAACAATGGCAGTGCAAGCGCGCCAAATCGGAAGGGCTGGGGCAGGAAGTGACTGGAGACGCCTCAACAGCGTGACACCATCCGTTGCCAACATCTCCAGAAGGCCACCGCCCTCCGAGGAGATCACCGAGCAATTTATGCGCGAAGGATTTAGTACCTAAACGTCTCTGTCGACGTCGAGAATGCATTCTTACTCCGTTGTTGTGGTTGTCTGAGCGTTCTGTGGGTGCCACGACGCTGTCGCTCACATGTTACAGCATTGTTAGCCGATCGCATGCAAACGTTGTGAGCCATATGAATCGTGACGGACCCAGCTTCAAGAACTCGTTTCCGGTAGATCCAAGAAGTAAGGTATGCATGCGAATCGGAAATTCAGCAGCTCTGTTGCATTGATCAATGATAAAAATTGGTGGTGGTGCGAGTACGCCCCCGACACTTCGTATACAGGGAGCTCGGACAGCTGCTCTAATTCACTGGCAGCTCGCGCTCCCCGTTGTTGTACCCTTCTCGCTCGACTTTCCGCTCGTTACTAGTGTTGCTCAGCTGGCAGCGCGCCAGTGAACATTGTAGAATCTCTCTCAGTTCGTGTACATCTCCTCTCGAATAACTTAAAAGCCCCCAACTCGGCACCAATCACGCTGCATCTGGGAGGACAGGGAAGGATGATGGAGGCAGGTGGGAAGTCCTGCTCGCCACCAACGAAGCTACACGTAGTTGACCGGGATCATGCGTGGCCGCCGCAGATAGACGGCACACGGGCGCTCCAGCAGCGCTTGGTCTGCGCTGCGCTTGCGGAGCGGCTCCCTGCACTCGTCCTCCTCCCCTCCCTCTTCGGCCTCCTCCACTTCGCTGTCGTCCAAACTGATCTTCGACCGGCGACGCGAGCCCAGGATGATGTTGGTCTCCCGTGCGTGGCGCGTGATGATGCCATCCGGGATCCCGGCGGCCTGCAGCAGGCGGATGCGCTGGTTGGGCGAGAAGCGATGCACGCCCTCGACACACTCAGCCATCTCGCCCACTTTGATCGTCCACGTGAACTCGGGTGCATCCGCGAGGCCAATGGACGGGCCGCCCTTGTTGGACACGGCACTGCCGCCCAACCCGACGCCGAACTCGTGCACGGTGATGGTGTCCCACCTCACGCTCTTCTTGGGCTTCGTTAATGCTGAGGACATGTCGGTACTGCAGTCACCACTGGAGTAGTTGCCCTTCTCCTCCTCAATACGCGACTGTGGCTCGGGCTCCTCGGCCATGACGTCTCGGTCAACGCAGTCGGATGCTGGATTGTTGTTGCCAGGAAGGTGGTCACTTGCTGTGGCAGGGTGGACTGTTGTGCTGGGCTGCTGGCTGTGGCTGCCAGTTTGTGGATCGCCGCTCGGAGGACTCATTGCTGGCTGTTGCTGCTGGTCTGCGCTGCTGCTCTCGGAATGGCGGAATGAGACGACTGTCGTTTGGGTTTGCGCCGATGTGGACCGTGCCAGCCTCCACGAAAGGCTCTCTCACACATCCCTCCACTGTGTGCGTCCGCTACTCGTCCGCTCGTCGTCCGCCCAAAGTCGCAGTTAGGTACGGTTGTGTGGCACTAGCTTCGGCGGACGAATTTTCAATGTGTGACGGTACACTGCAGTGTACAACATCGTTGTAGCAATGAGCTGCTCGCCGGACGGTCGCGGTAGCTGTCGTTGCTGCCACCGACGTTGTCTGTCGCAGAGACGTCGCGAATCAAAATGCAGAAACACGCGGGCACGGCCGTCTTGGCGCTGCTTGTAAATCGATAGAAGAAGGCGAGAACAGCTTTGTCTGGTAGACAGCACCATGTGCTTTGGTCAGTGCGCCAGTGACTCGCTGGTAGCCAGCTGCTTCGATGCGCTTCATAGCGACTTGTTCGTTGGCTCCCTGCCATCCTCGATGTAACTGTTTCGATACCTGTCAAACCGAATATGGAGGATGGCTACATCAGCTACTGCCACCGGACAAAGACAAGAGACGGAGCCGTGACACGGACGTGGTGAGCGATTCCACCAAGTTGCAGCTCGGTTTGCCACCGCGTCGGCAATCTGGAAATGGGTGACAACGTGGGTGTTGCCTGCATCGATCTTCTCTAGGTCAGAGCGCACCGCGTTTAACTCACTGTGCAAGTGCCATGATAATGCTTTTATCCACGTTCAATGAACTCTCACAGGTGCGTCCACTCAGTGGACGTATGGCCGTTCCGACGTCTTCACTATCAAGTGTCAGAGACCTTTGTGCGACTTGATCCAGAGTGATGGTCACTAGCTCATTTCGTTTTGAGCTCTTCATGCACCATGCCAACGCAGCGCTACATCTCGCTGCAGATGCTTCACTTTAAGATCGTAATGGCACGTGTGCCACTCAGCGGCGCCGTAATGGAAGGCAGATAGGTAGATTCCCCCAATGTGAAGTCATTACACTAGTCACCCATATCGTCCTTGAAGCTCTGGAAGGCGCCTCGGATGAGTTCTAGCTGTTCTGCCAGTTGAGCCTCCTCCTTTTCGGTCGCAATAGATAATTGAGAGCCCCTATTCACTCCAGTCTGCAGCAGAGTGGAAGCAGTCAAAGTCTTAGTAGAGGGTGGAGATTCCTCAGCACTTGATGCGAGTGTATCCATCTTGACGTGTTGGTGGTCGCTCTCTTGTCGCTTCTTCTTCGTTGTTGTTGCTTTGCTGCGTTTCCACTCATTTGATAAATCTTGGTCGCTGCAAGTCGAAATGTACTCTTCCACTAAGGCTGGGAACAGCTGAAGCAGATTCAGGACGTCGCCATTCTGGACTTCAGCGTCGAATTGGTTGAGGTGGTTCTGTAGACTGCGGTCGATGGCTGCAATTGGTCGTAAGAAGGTTGTGTAGTGCTTAAGCAGCCCCATGAACCGACTTGAGAACGCTGAATTCTGCCCCTCCAGCGTCTTGACGTGCTCTGCTTGTTCTCGAGTAGAGCTTTCTATTTGTGCAAGCTGAGTCTTGAGCTGAACAAAAAGGAGACCACCGTCAACTACTACATTACACTAGCGGGCAATGGGGGAATTATCGGTACTAACCTGCTGGTTGCTTTCATTCTGCTGCTCGGCGAAGCTGGCTGCGTCCTCAAGCGCACGCTCCAGATCGTCTGCGTATTGCCTCAGCTCCTTCATCGTCTCTTGCTGATCCTCAAGTCGCTGAGAATGTCGCGCATTCGTTGCGACTTGAACCGAATACGCATTTTCCATTGCTAGCAGGCGATCATTTTCAGCCGAGAGATCGCGTATCAACGCCTGTTTTGACTCCAAAGCTTTCTCCTGGTTGGCAGCGTGCTCTTGAAGAGCGTAATATGCTTCACTTTCCGTCTTTGCACAGCGAAGCTGCTCACCCAGAGTGTCTACTTGCATCGAGTACGCTTCGATCTCTAAGGTGCGCTAGCCAACAAACAACGTTAGTGAATACTATTACCCCTTCCTAGCACCACTACTCACCTCTGCCAACTGCTGCCGATAGTCTCGAATTTCATCGTGGCGTTTCTCCATCTCACTCTGGCACATTCGTGCAGTGGAATCCAGCATCGCGCATGCCTCTATCAGGTTTGATCGTTCCCTAGCCCATGACGCAAAATCCCGGTTTAACACCACCAGTACACTCTCTCCTACTGCTGCTACACGAGCTACGATGTTGGGGAGAGATGGACACAGCGACGAGGAATATGCTGATCCATCACCCACTGTGAGCGTCCCCAACGCTTGACAGCATATTTCCAATTCACGAAGCACAGATTGGTCTAGTAAAAACGAACCTCCTTCATCGGCATCTTCGTTGTTCACCTCATCTTCGGTCGTACTCTGCTTATCAGGGGTTTCTGATATTTTATTCTGCATCATGAGCAGTGCGGTGGACAGAGCAGCTTCCAATTCAGCCACTGCTTCCTCCATCTGATGGCATTTCTGTTCTTTAGCAGCGATCTCAAGTTTCTGGTCCTGACTCTCTTGGGCATGTCCCTGCAAGCTTTGTTGCACTTCCTCAAGTGCGTCCTCCAACCAGTTTTTCTCCTGCTTTAATTCAGCGAGTTGGGTTTGCATTTGTATTGCTCGATTCTCTGCAACGTCAACTTTAGCGTGCAATGAAGCGATTCGTTCTTCTGATGAGCGTGCGACATCCTCGGATTGATTTCGGGCAAGCAACTCCTTCTCCTTGCACAACTGCAACTCCGCTTCGAGACGCTCCATTTTGTCGCGTGATTTCTTCACTTTGCTCACGTATTTGTCTACAGATCCAAGCATTTCTTCTTGGAGGGCATTCATTTCGTCAAGATGCTCCTGCTTCTTCGCGCAGTCCGCTCGCAAATTCCTAGCTTCCTGATTCACTTTCTCAGACTTCGTCATGGCGTCGTCAAGTTGTTCCTGAAGAGCGTTGATCTTGCGAATGGCATCTTCGAGTTTGGCATTTGTCAGGTTTTGCGTTTTTGCAGCTGCTGCTAAACGATTTTGAAGAGCTTCTTGCGTGCGTTGCGCACCGGTTGAAGCATTTTGAAGCTGGCTAAGGTACTCATCCTTTTCCTGTAGTTGTCTCTGTTCTTCGCCGATCTGAGCTCGGAGCACAGATTCCTGTTCGTGGAATTGTTTCGCCATCTCATTTTGCTGGTTTTGGGCGGTTGTGAGGAGATTTTTCGTCGCAAGGTGCTGCTGTAGCTCTTGGTCAAGCTTCTCCTGCATACCGGACAGTAGATTACACTTTTCCTCGACATCCTTTTCCTGTTCGTAAATTGTGTGACGAAGCTCAGCAAGCACAACGAGCAGCTCCTCGTGACCGGTGATTTCGAAATCCGTAGCTTTGAGGTGAATTGCCTCTTCAAGGACGCGGATGTAAGCTCGCTGTTCGCTTAAAACGGCCCGAAAGTCATCTGCATCATCCTCTGTCTGGTTGGAGTCTTCTCCGGACGGAAGTATCTTTTGCATCCGATCATTTTCAAACACTTGCAACTCTACCAAAGCCTTCTCAATGCGCTTCGCAGCCAATTCATGCTTCTTTCTCTCTCGTTCGACCTCCTTCAGTTTGCGGTCCAGTTCTTCGCGCTTTTGACCAAGCGATGCACCCGTAGACGGCGTACCGATCATCATTTGAGCGGCACGTTTCTGCTGCTCTAACGCCACAGCTCGCGAACTCTTCGGAGTTTTAGCACTGCCGTCGATGGATTCCCGTCGTTGCTCACGAAGTTTCTCGAGTTGTCGCTTTTGGTCTTGAAGCTGCTGCTTGTATGTGTCGATCTGCAAATTCTGTTTCTCCAGCTCTTCGTACACATGCGTCAGCTCCATTGCTTGTTGGCGCAGCTTCTTGGACAGTGTATCGATAGGGTGCACACTCGTCGACTGATCTGTGCTCTGTTTCCTTGGCGAGTCATCGTTGGCCGACATTGGCGACTGCGAATTCATACTCGTGCGCTTCGATTTGGCAGTGCCAGTGGACTTCAAAGACGTTTGGTCAGTTGTTGGTCCTTTCACTATCGACGAGCGTGAGGTTGATACTGACGTCCTAGTTTTGGGACGGTGAACTTCAAGGCTTGGACAAAAAGGGGGAAGCGGAGGAGGTGGAGGTGGAGGAGACAAAACTTGATTATCGACTTCACTCGCCTCTCTGCGGGATGTAACGAAGGTGTGGTCGTACATTTCTCCGGGTGATTCAGCGTCACGCTCTGGCACTGGACTATTCGTTGAGAACATCGGCGTGCTTGGCGGTCGCAGCATTTGGGCACTGAAAGCCCCTCGAGGTGGCACTGCAGCTCGATTGAGTAGTTTTCGACTCATTGGCTTCATAGGGGGAGATGGTTGGCGGAGTCCATGCGCTTTCTCCATTCTCCACCACGGTTGGGTGCGTTTCGCCAATTCACACTTGTCATTCATGACCTTGGAACAGACGCATGGACGTTACAGCGGATCGTAACTTCTTCACGGCATCATCGCGCAGAACCACACGACATCGACGGACAGCTCCTGGACTGTTACATTAACAACCTGGCGTAGACTAACCATTGCAGATCCATGCAGTGTGACGCCTGGGGGAACCATGCGCTTGCATTGCTGTCTGAATTTGCGCTTCGGGACCATTTCTTCGAAATGAAATGAGAGATTCAACCATCTGAGACAGGTGTCCCGAGCTGTCGTATGACGAACACTTGCGGTGACGCTTACTACTTACAGGAGGACAGCGGTGGCGTATGTTACTTACTGGTACCCCTACCATACTGGTGACACCAACAACAGCCCCAAAAAAGTCAGCCATGATGGAGAGCACTGACAACTTACACGAGCTGCTGCTGAACGACGAGCAGGCAGTGGTCAACTAGCTGTGTACACAACTGGATCTCGCCTGGTCTTCCTGATGTAACAGAAGCCGGCATTTGCTACCTGTACGAGCATGTGAGCATGAAGCACCGCCATTCGACCTAGTTACGCTCCTAGTCTACCTCTCTACGCTCCTATGCCCCCATCCATATAATTTGTTTGCGAGCTCGGTAAATTTGGTGGAATGAGAAACGCTCGATCAGATACAACGGAACTCGTGCCAGTGGGAATCGTACCTGTCGGCGGGTCCACCAGCTATTCTCTCATTTCCTTATCCACATTCGACTCATCACATTGAATTCCTACTACTTCACACACATCGCTAATTTCGAATCAGTGCTAAGTTTTCCCTCCATCCGGCGCACTGCGCGATGACGCGGCATCACGCATCGGCAGACACTAGAAGCAGCGCATGGGTTCACTCGTGTTGCCATTGTCTGTATGCTCCGACAGCTGTGCCCGTCAGATGACCTACGCCGCGAGATCAAGACTACCTGCGTGGTGATGCGTCAATTGGTGGCGGAGGCATGGAGGCTGGCAAACCTCCATGTCCTACGCTGCCTGGGATCACGAGAAACACTACCAACGCTAGATCAAACGTACTTTGGTTGGTGTCTTCGCGCTGTCCGCCAGATCGGCGTACGCCCCCCAAGTCCAGCGCCCCGAGCCCAGATTCATAGCCAACGGCCTCCCCCTCGTCAACCCGACGTTGTCTTCCGAGCTGTCGTAGAAACCTACAGAGCAAACCGAAGTGCAGTCAGAGACTATACCCCTCTTGAGAGCCTACCGTATGATAGTACTCTCATCTCATACCTCGCCGAGAGCATGCAAACCAACAGCAGAAACATGATTGTGCTGAATTTCCGTCGCCGTCTGCAGCCAATGGCTCGCATCCTCTGGGAAACGTTCACGGGTCGGAGAGCTAACGCAAAGCAAGCAAACAGACTGGTCAACTCCTGCTTTTGACGCGACGTTGCAGAGCCGAATTGGCTCGAACGCGCATTCAGGGAGTAGATAGGACTTCGACCTTACGCAGATCAGGTGGAGCACAGAATGCACTACGCTATCAAGAAGCTGCACTGGATAATCTCTCATATTGAAGATTTTCAACTCGATCATCGGCGCAGAAAAGAGATACGAAACTTCTCGATATTACCTTGCAGTTCGACCTACGAGCCCATGCATGTGCCAGTAAATATTCAAACGATTCACGGGTTCTGCGCTCTACTGTTCCGGTACACTGGCAGTAACACCTGGAGGGTGCTCTAAGAAATGCAAGGGGCAGTCTCATAGCACAAGTTCAAATGCGTCAACGTGCCGCTAGCTATCTTCGTCGCGCATTCACAGTCAACCGCTTCGAGATGAGATCCAAGCGCTTTGTAAACTATGTCAGTACAAATTGATACAGCGCATCCATTCTGATGTCACGACCGAAGATGGAACTGGAAAATTTGAATGATAAAATAACGCGTCATAGTCGGCACCACCACCCCAACGAGGGCATCGAAGATGAGAACGATCACGTCTCACTGCAGTGCAGACTTCTTCCCGATGGCTACCTCCCCGCAGTTACTCAAGAACACGATTTTGGCGTCCGCGAGTTCTCTACCTGTGTCGGCTCTGGTTTGCTTCCCGGCCATATACAAGACGTGGCTATAGCTGAGCGCTCGCTCGTCCACAAACGCCATAGAATGCAACGACAGCGAGAGCGGAGGATTTACAGGAAGGCTACAGGAGAGATACACCCGGCGTCGATACGTCAAATACGGCGTCATGAATGCCACTATGAAGTCCGCGCAGCGAATCGGCGACCACCAACAAACAATCAGCGATGGATACGACACTTCGGTGACGAGGCCGAGCAGGCCATCACTACTGCAGAATATCGTCACATGGCTGAGTTCAAGAAAACCGACGATTGGCACTCAAATCTGCGAAAACGCTATCACCATTACGCCCGAGCCATTCGCAGTCAGCCTTCTCTGAAAACGGCAAGTTTCGACCAGTTCCTGGAGCGCCTGCACAACTTCTGGAAGTATGTTCACTACCTAATTGGCTTCACAGCGCACCACAACTTTCTCAAGTGGCGCTTTCGAAATTACGGGTTCAAGGAGAAGGCCCTCGATGCAATAACCAAATGGTTCGTCCCTGTGGCAAGCCCGATGGTTCTCTGCGTCGTCGGAGATTACAGCCGTATGTATGGCATCCGTGGCAATCCGGTGCTGCCACTAAAAGGTCTACGCAAAGCGCTCATAAAACGAGCTCTAGTGATCCCCATCCACGAGTACTTGACTAGCAAGCTGTGTTCGAACTGCTATCAAAGCCTGGAGGAAGCACGACTACTAACGACGGACTCGACGACTAGTGAGACTCTGCTGGCCAAGACAAGGAACGTGCTGTGTTGCCCCAACAGAGACTGTCGAGTCAATTTCATCGAGCGCGATGTGAATGCCGCTAGGAACATGCACTTCCTGACGTGGTGCAAGGTTTTGGGCCTGCCGCGGCCAGCTCCATTTCGCCACTCGTCTCGCCGCGGATAGCACGAGGTTCTTCGTGCTCGAGAAGGGCTTATCGCGGTACCACTCACATGCACGGGCCCCACGGTTGCTCCCTTTCGAGAGCACACGGTTTGAGAGGTGAGTTGATGCGAGTCTATACTCGGATCGGCAGCCACGAGGATACATGGTCCGTATATAGTGACCTTCGAGCACAGCGCCTAGGTGTTTTAGTGTTCATAGCAGAGCCACAGCTTCCGCTCGCCGCGCGCAACGTGAAGTACGAAGGTCCAGGGCATGAGTCTCGCGGGTTTGACGCGAGACGTCGGGCCGGAAGCAGGCGGAGCGACCTCCGAGGCGCAGTGCACGCGTAGACTCATGTCGACGAGGACTTCTTGAGTTGGGGAGAAGAAGTGGAAGTGAGAGACTCCCAAAAATGGACTGCTTTCTGGTGGTCCGAAAATAACAAGTTGAAGTTGTAACTGTTTTCACCTACGCTAAGGACATGAATGCATCGAGCGGTCAGCAGGCCTGGACGGCTACGCAAGTATGTGTGTTAGCAGCTACGGGGCTCGCTTCTTCTCATCTGCAGCCATTCATTCGAGTTCTCTACAACGACCCGAAGACGCCAGAGAGACAAGTAAACGGGGACAGAAGATCGCGAACCGTTGTGGTCGAAAGCAGAGAAACTGGTGATGAAGTGGTCTGCAGTCGGCAACGAGAACGGAACGGTAAGTACACTGCAGTATGGACTTCACCGACTCATTCAGGGCCTTCGGGTAGTAGTTGCGAAGTGTTCAATCTTCATTCGGTAGTGGACTGGGTGGAACTTCAGCTGTGGAATCGCTTTGGCAATGGATTCGACGTGTTCCTCGGTAAAGCCTCCGTGTCGCTGCATCAGCTTCAGCAGCAATGCAGTAACGCTACGACGAATCAAGACAAACCAAAGGCTTCTTTCGCTACAGGATCCTTGTGGTTCCCACTGCAAACGTCTGAAGCGAACGGCTTATCGTCGCACTTGAGTCTTCAGGTGGAATGCACCTTTACGTCGAACCCCAAAGTACTTCGCATCCGTGAAGAACTCCAGCAACGCCGAAAGCGAAACGCAAAGAAGAAAAACAAGAAAATGTCTAACGATCAAGCGGTCAACGATCAACAAGATGCTTCTGAAAGTGGGGAGGCCTTCAATGACGATGAGCCCGCCACTATCGCCGACCCAGCATTCGCGTTCACACATCCTTTTCTCCCAGTGGACTGGTCGTTGATCGCATCCACCAGCATCCGTCATCTCTTCTTCCATGTAAGTGAGAACTTCTTGTCTTGGCATACTCGTGTCTTACACGTTTTCGTCGAAGCAGTCAGATGTCGAGCGTCTTGCGAATTTTCGTGAGCTCGTGTTGTACAGCGACCTTGAAAAGGAACTGGACGAAGATGAAAGTCTCCAGATCAACGACGACCACCTTGCCACTTTCAAGGCGTGTCAGCTTTCAGCACAATACCTCGATCACTGCGTGGAGAACCTGTCGCAGCGGCTCCAAGGTTACAGTGCGGACCATCGCGCCTTAATCAACACCCGCGCGCAATTGACAAGGAAGAACAAGTCGCTGGTAGGTTTGCGTTGGTTCGGGTTCTTTTACATGTAGATGACCGTGGTTCGTTGGATACACCTCGCAGAAAATTCTACGGAAGCGCTTACAAAAGGAGCATGGCGACTTGGACATGCTCATCGCGGCCTATCAGCGCGTTCTGGAGAAGAACGGTGGCAATAAACTGTCGGAGAGTCAGCTGAAGCAGCCGAACTCACCTGTCCGACACGATTCACTTCCAGGCAGTTCATCCGTTTCCCCGACTGCATCAATCTCGCCAAAGAAACCTGTCTTCCTCAAGACGTGGGAAGAACGCGAGCGAGAGCGTCGACTGGAAAAAGAAATCTCCAGAGCTCAGCGCATCGAGGAGGAGAAGCAGCGTATCATCCAGCGCGTACTGGAGCGACAACAACACGATGACTACGAGGCTCTCATGTCAAAACTCACTGAGAACCGAAAGCAAACCGCAGCAAGGCGGATCCAAGCATTCTTCCGAAATATCAAAAGAGTTCTCCATGATCAACGGTGTGCGGTCGAACACCGAGCTGTAACACGCGTGCAAGCCGAGTGGAGACGATTTGTGCGCATGAAGGAATTTCCTTACCGACTTGAAACTCGGAGGCAGGAGATCGAAATGCTACAAATGGCGCGGAGTGAACAAGAACAGAGGCAGTGGCTGGCTAAATTGGAGCAAAAACTGCGTGAAGAAGCCACGACTCGTGCCATGTCACCCCCAGAATCCATTCAAAGTCTCGAAGCTGTTAAAGACGTCGTATCACCATCCGCTTCGCCTTCGAAACAGGTCGTTGATGCCCTCGTAGCAACATGGCGCAAGTTACACAGGGTTTTCGTGCTTGCACACAGAACAAAGGGAACTGACTACCACGCACTCTTTTCAGAGATCGATCTCCGAAAAGACGACGTCCTTGATCGCGCTGAGCTGAGACTTGGCGCTCGAAGCTTTGGCGTGCGACTTGACCGCAAGATCACTCGCGCGTACGTAGGCATATCCACTATTCTAGGCTATGCAAGACGCAGCGTGCTAACTTGTCGTCGTTCTGCTTGTAGCCTTATCACCTTGATCCGCGCAAAATGTGGGGCCCCGTCGAAACCTCTCCTCGTGACATTCGAACAGTTCATGACGGGTTTTGAGTTGACGTCTAAGGAGCCGGAAGCAACGGATATCAAACCACTGCCCGCCACACAACTTGAGGTTCCCATCGATGTCAGTGACACTGAGATCAAAATACAAGACACCACTGATGACACACTAATCAGCGATCCCCTAGAAGGTCACGTCGACCAACCTATCAATGAAGAAGCTCTAGTCATGGCCGTGCGGGCGTTCCGAGCAGCAATTTACGAGTCTGCAGCGACATTTTTGACAGCGCAAGGCAAACTTTCGAGCGACTACCGAGCGTTCCGAGATGCACTGACCCACATATTTGTTGAATTCGACACAGATAGGAATGGAGAGCTTGATATGGATGAGCTGGTGGCTTGTATGGCGACCTTCAACTTCCGCCTCAACGATGATAATGTTTTGCTGCTACGAGAGTTGTTTGTGGGGGACCGAGAAAGTGGTAAAGTGGGCGTCGCCGAGTTCATTTCGTTTGTGCTGGCACACTCGCCCCCATCTTCCGCCGAAGACGAACTTGGGCTTCTGGGTCATCGAATCCGAGAAGCGATTATGGCTCGCGTAAACCAAGTACAAGCCGAGACCGCGAGTGTCGAAGATGCCGTACGCCTTGTGTTTGGAGAAGCATACACACGGAAGGAACAGCAGAGCTGCTCCATTCGAGATTTTATGCGTGTTTTCAACCGGCTGCGCCTTGGAGTGACTTCTGCTCAGCTAGCTCGCGTAATTGTGAGACTGGATCGTGACGGCGATCGCTCCATTTCGTTTGATGAGTTGTTAGTCTGGCTGCGACTACGTTCGACGCCGTCTCCGGACAATGAAATTATGGCAACCCCTCGGCGGTCAACATCCCAGGCAGCGTTGCAGCTAGCAGCGGAAAAGGCAAAAACACTTCGACTTTTACTGGAGAAGCTCGCTTATGGAGGTGGTCTTGCTCTCTTAATGCCACAGACGCCCGAAGGCAAGAAGGCCAACCTCACGGGGTTATTCCGCCAAATCGATCGCAACAATAGCGGCAAGATCAACCAAGAAGAGTTGCAAGTATTCCTCGATAGCCAGGATCTGTCGACCATCGTCGGAGAAGAAGAGCTCACACAGCTCTGTGGTCTTTCTAGGTTCCCACCAAATCCAACCACTTTCGTAGCGCAAGAAATTATGGCTCTCCTGGACTTCAATGCCAACGGCGTCGTTACACTCGAAGAATGGCTGACATTTGCTCAGCACGAGAATCTAGATGCCTGCAGTGACCCTGTGGTGATCGAATCCATGCGTAAGGCCCTGATGGAATCAGAAAATAATGATCCAGAACGCCTGGTGCTTTGGTTTAGCAAACTGCCAGGCATCATGGAAGCCGCCACTACTCGCCGAGGAGAGCCCGCTCAGGTGAAAATACGCGTGGCGGAGTTTAAAACCGCGTTGCGTGCGAAGATGGGTGGTGCACGCTCAGTACCCATGCAGACGATCGATCGGGTTGTGGAAAGCCTTGACAAAGATAGCAGCGGATGGATTACGACCAGTGAATTTTGTGCGTGGGCATTCCCACCTCGCGACCTTGAAGAACTCCTTCGCCTCGTTATCAAGAGCTGGCAGGTTGAATACCAGCAGTCACCTAATGGCGATTTCACTGCCAATTTGTACAAGCGCTTCGACGTGGATGGCAATGGCAGCATTGCCGTGCGAGAGTTGCTTCAAGGTTTCGTGTCTTTCGGCGTGTTCTTAACAGAGTACGAGGCTCGAGTTCTGCTGATCGCCTTCGACTTGGATGAAGATGGCTTCTGGGATACATCTGAGTTCCAGGCTTTTTTGAAAAAATTGTTTCCAATGGACCCACACATCGAGAGTCCAATTGTGAGTTCCCCTGCTCAACCCATAACAGACGCACCGGACAACCCCGCCGTACAAGTGTTTCCTCCGCATGAAGGCAACGATGCTCCTGATGAATCCGCATACAGCGACGATGATCTGCTGCTCGAATCGGGATCACCAAACGATCTAGCGTCACCAGCATATTCAGACGAAAAAGAAGTTAGTGTGCAGCCCGTTGAGTACAGCGAAGACTTCGATGAAAGCTACATGTAGGGTGACGAACATGTTAATGTCAGCATCCGCAGCTTTCCATGTGGGCTTGGACAAGGCTATACGAGCCTGGCGCTTTCCTCAGCAAGCGAATAGATTGCTACGGATTCCTTCCTGGCTTTGTGCGGTACGGTATGATGCTCGCAACCTTGGACCACGTGAATAAATCCATAGAATAGAAAGGTTGGGAGTCCCAAAAACAACAGCACCATAGTGTAGTTTCCGTCGAAGTATAACTGGGTCCACGGGTTGATCACATAGTTCAACAGCCCAAAGGAGAACGAGACGGTAGCGAGGAAAGCTTGGAGTGTGCCATATAGTTCAGCTGGAAAGCACATGACTACAAAAGAGACAACAACAACAACAAAAGTGACAACCTATTCAGCCAAAACGAAATACCGCTGTCAAGGAACTTACTGATGTAGGCAAACTGCAGTGCATACAGACATGTCTGGGCCATCGCGTAGATTAAGAACATGACAAACTGCACTCGAAGTGAAGGCACAAGTAGGAGAGTAATAAAGAGCTGCACGAGAGCAATGCAGGCCACGAAGATGACTTTAAATCCGTAATGGTCGATAACGTAGCCGACGATAGGGGAATAACCAAATGTGCCATTCACAAGAATGGGATAGAGGATATTGGTGTAGAGGGACGCAGCGTTGATGTCGTCGCCAGCGAGATCGACAAGCAAACTCGGAATCGCACCACCGGCGAACGCGAAAATAAGCGACACCCATCCAAACAGGAGCGCAAAGAACCACAAGTCCTGTCGTTTGAGCTCTTCGCGCATGCCGTCCACCAGACCAATTGGAGCCTAGACCAACGATAGCATTAGATACACAGCACTTGAAAATAAGATGCACATGGCCCCTTACATTGATCCGAGGCATTTCAATACGACACAGCGGGATAGCGAGAAAGTCCCGTGGCCTTGTGATGTTTTTTGTTGGGAACAGCAGGAAGCTGGCAAATGCACAAACGCTCACCAAAATGCTACCGAAGCAAGCACGTCAACACACCGTGATGCCAAAATCACCACTACACAAAATATTGAAGTCCTTCTTACCCGTAAAAGCGGAAGAAAGCTGCTCGTGTGATGCCATGGACCCCGAGCAGCATGTACACATACCCCGAGCAATTGAACAGACTGGATAGCGTACTGCATACCACGCCTTGTACGTCATACAGCTGGAGAATCTGGAACGCTGCCAAGTACGCACCCGTTCCACCCGCTCCAATCAGTGAATACCCCGCAATAATCCACATGCCACTCCCGGCGTGGGAATCCCCGGATGCAAGAGTGAAATTCCCCAACGCCGACAATGTGAGTCCCAACATGATAGTCACTCGAGGCCCCACCACATCAAGAAACACACCAAAGAAGGCGTTGGCTGCACTGAGACACAGGAAACCGGTCGAGAAAACATACTGCAGCCGAATCTCCTGCGCTGCACACAAAACGCCTTCCCCCTCGTCTCCTCGCTCCTCTCCAGTGCAAAGTTCCGCCCACTGCTTCTCCCTCACCAGCAGCGAATACACCGGACCAAACCTGTGAAGGACAACAACCAACGATCAGTCGGCCATCACTCTGCAATAAACGTATTATCCTACCCTAGAATGAGCCCTCCGGACGTGAAGAGCACGAGGAAAGCCGAGACCAGGAACATTTTCTCCTTCGAGAGCTTCCATCTGTCGAGCTCTTCTTGGCCGTTGCAGATAATAAACTCTTCCTGCTCGTTTGCTTTTTGAACTTCTTCTTCTTCTTCTTCTGGCAGCGATTTCCTCTCTGCAACGTTTACCGTCTTGTCTTTGCTCCTTTTCTGATCTACGTCGTCACTAGCTAGTAGCCCATGCGTCTCCATATATGCTACGAGCAACGACAAGTCGCTAGTGCTCTCCACCAATTTCCCGACTGGCCGATGGGTACTCGCTGCAACGGAAATGGCGTTGGTGGAGCTGCGTAGGCGTAATTCCGCAGTGGAGGCGCGGCGAGAGCGAGGTCCATTGAGGTCCCAGAGCGCGCGGTCGTGAAGCATCTGCAGCGAGATGTAGCGCTGCGTTGGCATGGTGCATGAAGAGCTCAAAACGAAATGAGCTAGTGACCATCACTCTGGATCAAGTCGCACAAAGGTCTCTGACACTTGATAGTGAAGACGTCGGAACGGCCATACGTCCACTGAGTGGACGCACCTGTGAGAGTTCATTGAACGTGGATAAAAGCATTATCATGGCACTTGCACAGTGAGTTAAACGCGGTGCGCTCTGACCTAGAGAAGATCGATGCAGGCAACACCCACGTTGTCACCCATTTCCAGATTGCCGACGCGGTGGCAAACCGAGCTGCAACTTGGTGGAATCGCTCACCACGTCCGTGTCACGGCTCCGTCTCTTGTCTTTGTCCGGTGGCAGTAGCTGATGTAGCCATCCTCCATATTCGGTTTGACAGGTATCGAAACAGTTACATCGAGGATGGCAGGGAGCCAACGAACAAGTCGCTATGAAGCGCATCGAAGCAGCTGGCTACCAGCGAGTCACTGGCGCACTGACCAAAGCACATGGTGCTGTCTACCAGACAAAGCTGTTCTCGCCTTCTTCTATCGATTTACAAGCAGCGCCAAGACGGCCGTGCCCGCGTGTTTCTGCATTTTGATTCGCGACGTCTCTGCGACAGACAACGTCGGTGGCAGCAACGACAGCTACCGCGACCGTCCGGCGAGCAGCTCATTGCTACAACGATGTTGTACACTGCAGTGTACCGTCACACATTGAAAATTCGTCCGCCGAAGCTAGTGCCACACAACCGTACCTAACTGCGACTTTGGGCGGACGACGAGCGGACGAGTAGCGGACGCACACAGTGGAGGGATGTGTGAGAGAGCCTTTCGTGGAGGCTGGCACGGTCCACATCGGCGCAAACCCAAACGACAGTCGTCTCATTCCGCCATTCCGAGAGCAGCAGCGCAGACCAGCAGCAACAGCCAGCAATGAGTCCTCCGAGCGGCGATCCACAAACTGGCAGCCACAGCCAGCAGCCCAGCACAACAGTCCACCCTGCCACAGCAAGTGACCACCTTCCTGGCAACAACAATCCAGCATCCGACTGCGTTGACCGAGACGTCATGGCCGAGGAGCCCGAGCCACAGTCGCGTATTGAGGAGGAGAAGGGCAACTACTCCAGTGGTGACTGCAGTACCGACATGTCCTCAGCATTAACGAAGCCCAAGAAGAGCGTGAGGTGGGACACCATCACCGTGCACGAGTTCGGCGTCGGGTTGGGCGGCAGTGCCGTGTCCAACAAGGGCGGCCCGTCCATTGGCCTCGCGGATGCACCCGAGTTCACGTGGACGATCAAAGTGGGCGAGATGGCTGAGTGTGTCGAGGGCGTGCATCGCTTCTCGCCCAACCAGCGCATCCGCCTGCTGCAGGCCGCCGGGATCCCGGATGGCATCATCACGCGCCACGCACGGGAGACCAACATCATCCTGGGCTCGCGTCGCCGGTCGAAGATCAGTTTGGACGACAGCGAAGTGGAGGAGGCCGAAGAGGGAGGGGAGGAGGACGAGTGCAGGGAGCCGCTCCGCAAGCGCAGCGCAGACCAAGCGCTGCTGGAGCGCCCGTGTGCCGTCTATCTGCGGCGGCCACGCATGATCCCGGTCAACTACGTGTAGCTTCGTTGGTGGCGAGCAGGACTTCCCACCTGCCTCCATCATCCTTCCCTGTCCTCCCAGATGCAGCGTGATTGGTGCCGAGTTGGGGGCTTTTAAGTTATTCGAGAGGAGATGTACACGAACTGAGAGAGATTCTACAATGTTCACTGGCGCGCTGCCAGCTGAGCAACACTAGTAACGAGCGGAAAGTCGAGCGAGAAGGGTACAACAACGGGGAGCGCGAGCTGCCAGTGAATTAGAGCAGCTGTCCGAGCTCCCTGTATACGAAGTGTCGGGGGCGTACTCGCACCACCACCAATTTTTATCATTACATGCATCGAAACTGGCGAGCTTTTGATTGTCCGTGTCGTGTGTATGCACTGGAACCCTTGAGCATCCGTGACACGAACCTGCTCAACTAAATGTTGCCAACGGTGAGCGACATTGTCAGCAAAATAGACTTCCCCAGAATTCACGGTCCTGCTACAGAGCGGAGAGGAGGCGCTGAAAGTGTATGAGGTCAGGTTCTTCAAGTCGCCGCCATAGTGGCGGATCCTTTGGGGTTTCCATTCGGATGCAGGCATTTTAGGGCAACGGCGCGATGGATCGGTCGTTTGGTCTCCGCTGTCCATCGTCAGCTTCGTGCATCGAGGCGAAGCAGACGCGACCAGAGACTTTCGTACGCTCGTACCGCCGCGAACGATGATACGCTGGTGACGTATTTCACGTGGTCCACACTCGAGAGGCGCTCGCCCCCTCCATTTGACGGAAATTTTCCGCACGCGACCTTCCTTCAACACTGATTCTACCATGACGGGTGTGCTCTTGTTTTGTGGCAGTGCATTTTCGCTGAAGCGAAGCAAGTGCAGATTTCTCGCCTCCGAAACGACTTCAAGGAAGCATTTCCTCCATTACTGTACCTGATCACCACAAGGATGGTAGTTTCGGGCCTCGCTTGGTATATATGTGATGAGGCAACGAGGGGCATCGCCATTGCAATCCCCGCAAATATCTACAGCTTGCTAAGGCTTTCACAGCTTACCATAGCTATGGCAGAGGAGCATTACACCAGCTCACATAGCAAAAATTTCATCCAGCCAACAGATTAAAATTCATGTTTGTTCTCGTCATTCTTCGATCACCTTCCCCTACCGTGCACTTACAAACGCTAGTACTGCACACGTCGCATGGTATCAGCATTTGTGTTCATGGTTTCAGATAACAAGTGGCATTTCATCACGGTAAGGTCATTCGAACCGATAAGGACTCCCCCGTCCGTGACGATGTCCAGCCCGCCATGTTATGCAGCTCATCGAGGAGATGCATTCTTTTACGAAGATCACTTCACTGTGGTCATTACACCTGTCGTTGAAGTCGAGAGTGCTAGGCTTGGCCACGCTGTTGCTGCCCCGATCAGAGCCGCCAATTAAAATTGTTGTTGTCTAAACCTCCACAGCATCCAGCAGTGCATCGTTGACAAGACTGATAGGGAGCTTGCATTGTGCACCATGCCCTCACTGCAAGAATTAAGCTATTTCCGCGAATCTGCTTGTGTATTGCTCCGCCTGAGTTGGTGTCTACCCTATCTGCCGTCTCCAGCCGCTCTTCCTGGACTCCAGGTTACATGTTGCAATGCGCGACTTGGCAAGATCTGCCAAAACCACTTCAAGAACTGCAGCGTGGGGCAAGCCTCTTATTTTAATCAAGTGTGCACACGTCGCACACGAACTTCAGAATTAGACCGTTTTCTGCAACAATAATGGTTTTGGTGACATCGCTCGACGCTCATCGTGTGTGCTTCCTTTCGATACCAGCTCGCCGGTACTTGCATGTACACTGTACATGGTTGCTTTAACTGCTTATTTTTACACGCTTCGATGCAAGATCGGATACATGTAGTTTACAATCGACAACTTCTTCATGTGGATGAGAGAGTTCAACAACATTTCGTTCGTGCCAGTGACCGGTGACCACCAGCACGAGTCGTGCCACGACGTGCGACATCAGGTGTCAGAAAAGTATCTGGACGATGCCTTTGCTTGGGCGTTCTGGCTCGCACGTTCAGTGAAAGTTGAAAGTATCAGCTATGGCCGCTGTACACAGCTATTGCTGGCCCCGACTAAGACGAGAGCAATGCGTCTCCGATGCAGCAGTGTACGTTGCGGTGTGAAGCGTCCAGTGTGGCGGACGATAGCGGCGGACTGCACACTCGCGTGTAATTAACCGACTGAAAGGCGAGTGTCGTGCGAACATTTGCTGCTGTTGCCGATCTTACGATCGGACCCCGAAAAGACAGTTCGCGATGGCATTAATGCCCACAACCTCGAGCGAGCCAATCGATCCAGTGGCGACGACGCCTACCAGCAACATAGTGGAGCAGTCCTGTCGTGCCCAGTGCGCAGCGCCAGCGAGGTCTGCAATCTGCACTCAGAACTAGCCGATTTGCAAGACTTTCAGCTGGAAATACTGCCGGCTCAAGAAACGACCAGCGAATTCGAACCGGCGGCACTACTACGCATCAAACATGCTCTGGTTAAGCAGCGACAAGACCCAAAGGTGTCTGCTGCTGCCACCAAGCTACAAGCAACCGGGACCCCATTGTCCTCGTTGCAGACATCTGAGAACGGAGGGGCATTTGCACGCCACCCTTCCTTGGTGGTGCACTGGTTGGTGGCGAGTTGGTGGCGCCAGAGCGGACGACGGGTAGGGGACGATCCCGGTCCACTGAGCGGATGAAGGTCAAGTGCGTCAGACGAGCCGCGTCCGCCCGCCGTCCACCCCACCAGATACACGGCCACATCCCAAAACAAACCAGTGTCAAAACAGCCAGCAGCGCAGCACAACCCGAAGCGCGGACCGACCACCAAGCACAGCACAGCAGCAGCAGTAGCTCGCCCCACCACTTCAACACGAGCGCCCCACCTCACCTCCTCCGCGCAGAGAAAGCATGGCCCCGAAGGACGTAGCAGAAGACTACCAAGGGACCGACGTCCCCTGCAGCCAGCAGCAGGCCGAGAGCTCCATCAGCAGTGAATCCTCCGCGTCCACTGCGCCTGCCTCACCCGAGCGACGCAAGAAGCGCCAACGCAGTCCGTCCACTGCCAGCGAGTACGAGACGTCCCCCAAGAAGCTGAAGAAGCGTCTGCGCTGGTCCACCATCACCATCCACGAGTTCGGCGTCGGACTGGGCGGCAGTTCAATACCTGGCAAGGGCGGCCCCTCCATCGGCCTGAGCGACAAACCCGAGTTCACGTGGACCACCAAGGTGGGCGAGATGGCTGAGCGCGTCGAGGGCGTGCACCGCTTCACGCCTAAAGAGCGCGTGCGACTGCTGCAGAGCGCTGGCGTGAGCGAGGGAATGATCCTGCGGTTCTCACGGGAAGCGAACATCATCAACTGCTCGCGTCGGAGAACGCTCGTGGAGGACATCGCCGAGCGGAAAAAGGCCAAGAAGCAGCAGCACCAGCACCAGCAGCGGAAGGTCGAGTCGCCTCGCCCCGTGCTGGAGCGTCCGTGCTCTTCCTCCTCTTCGTTCCTCAACCACCCGCACATGATCTCCGTCAATTACGTCTAAGCTCAAACCGATGTAACCAAGCAAGCCATCAGTAACCATTGCGACCAAGAAGTTGGCACGGGAAAACCCGTACTTGCACATACAGCGCGTCGTCGGAAATGCGTCGGATCGTAGAGAGGAAGCGCGTAAGTTATTTGATCTTTATTATTGTTATCAATACGAGCTGCATGCATGCACCATTCCTCCCTTGGTCGCCGTTGCTTGCCATTGCTCGTCGTGGATTTCTCTGCCCCTGCGATACATGTGAAGCCAAGTGGGGTGCAGCCATCCATCGGACGGACACTATCCGGTTCAGTGGCCGCATGGACCTTATTCGGGCGCCTTATTCGATACGTGGTGGTGGGAGGATGCTTGCGCGTCGGCGCTACTACTACCAACGCCAAGAATACCAAGAGCTCTCGACGCATGTTGTCGCCTGCACTCGCCGCGATCAGAGGCCGCACAGCAGTTTGCCATGCTGCATACTTGAAGTATGGAGGTTCTAATTTCGGGCCGGAGGTCGGTATCCTCAGGGAGTGGATCAATATGTTTCGTTAATAGGGACCTTAGAGGCCTTAAACCGAGGGTGGTGCAACGACAGGCTTTGACGATCTGTACACGAACGGATGCACACCTTTTTGGTGTCAGGCTCAACTCGCTCCCCCATGGGCTTCTTGCAGTGCACACATTGTCTTCATGGTGCTGCTTGCTCTGCGGCAGCGCTTTCCGTCGCCGTTTGCATGCAAGACTTGCCAGAGCCACGCGACTCCGACACTGCCAATAGCCGTTGCTGCCAGCTGGGAAACCGGCACCACGCTGCGGACGAGTGATCTCATCGGGATTAGCGGGCAATGTCCGAGGCCCTTTCGGCTGGCCGCGTTGGCTTCAGCGAAGCCTTCTGCATGAACGCGGTGCTCGGGCGTCGTGCACATGCATTGACGCAGCAGACCTGCAGCTGGCCGCTGGTGGGCGTGGCGTTGCAGATATTATCTCGCCGATTTCGCAACTATCCAGATTACGCGATACGTCCGCTCTCCGGCGGACGCGACTAGGGCAAGCGGACGATGTTGAACCGTGTTCAAGCATCGAAAGGCGGCTCACTGGGCGTTTGTAAGCGGACGGCGGGAGATCCACTAAATCCACGAGCGCTCGATGGGAGCGATGGCGAAGGTAGGAATTAGAGGCGAGTGAGTGGCGGGGCGTGGCGGGGAGAGGGACGCGGCCCGGATGCAGCCGAGTCGCAAGCGGCGGGCGCCTTCTGGAGCTCCCCTCCATTTCTTCCTCGCCCCCTCGAAGCCCCGGGGCCTCCTGGGAGCCATGGCTATCAGCAAGAGCGTGCGCTGGTCCACCGTCACTGTGTACGAGTTCGGCGTGGGTATCGGCGGCAGCGCTGTGCCTCGTCGCGGCGGGCCGGCGGTGGGGTTGGCCAGGACGCCGCAGTGCGTGTGGAGCACGTCGGTGGATGCGGCGCAGCAGCAGCAGCAACAGCAGCAGCAGCAACGGGCGGAGAAGGCGCAGGAGAAGAACAGACAGGAGGCTGCCTCCAGTCGACAGCGACGACGGCGAGTGCGCTGGCTCAAGCCCCTGGAGCGCATCACGATGCTGGAGAAGGCGGGATACAGCGAGGAGCGCATCTACCGCATGCTCATGGAGTCGTCCAGCATCGCCCAGTCGCGAAGGCTCTGTCTGCAAATGGCCTCGCTCGAGTGCGCGGCCTGAAGTGCAGCATCGCTCGCGCAGACTTTGAGCTAGAGATGGTGGAACGACAATGCAGCGAGGTGGATGGATAGCCCAGAGACTGCGAGCGAACACGTTAATTTATGAGAATGTAGTGGCCGTACTAGAATGCTTGTCTTCACGCGGCGTGCAGCGGAGGATTCGAAGCTGCCTTCCTTCGCGTGAATAACGAATTACGTGTTGGGTGTTGCTCTTGCTGACCCTCCGAAGAGGGCACCGTCCAGGAACTGGTAGGAGGTATTTCTAGTAGTGCTGTGCTACACGATCGCTGCAGCAACAGCAGCAGCAGCAGCAACAAGGCAACACCATCGTACTCAGTAAATAGTCGTTCGTTCATCCCTTTACTCTACTCGCTCGCCCCCAGTCTATTCGGCACGGGAGCTCCCATCGTTTGCCCTTGCTGGTCCGCCGTGACATGTCCACAGACAAGTGGACGCTCATGCGGCCACTTGGCGCTGCATCGAGACGCAGAGTCTCCTGCTCATGGCAATGTCGGAGCTCTCCATCATCATGCGGTAGATGCGCTCCTCACTGCAGCCGGCCTTGGTCAGCATCGTGATGCGCTCCAGCGGCTTGAGCCAGCGCACACGGCGGGCGCGTTGTACGCGACGCTTGTGCTTCTCGTTGCGGTCCACTACTGCGGGGCTCTTCTCCTTGTGCTCAGCGTCGTCGTCGCCTCCATTGCTGCTGGGCCGTGTGAGCGCCAGGTCTCCGCAGCGTCGCACCTTGTCCAGCGTCGTGCTCCACACCTGCTGCGGCCTGCGCGCCAGGCCGATGGAGGGGCCTCCGCGGCGGGGCACAGCGCTGCCGCCCAGCGTTACGCCGAACTCGTACACGGTCACGGTGGACCAGCGCACGCTCTTGGTCGTCGTCATCGTCGTCGTCTTCACGGCTGGTCGGAGGCGGCGGCGGTGGTGGTCTGTGCTGGGGCCACCGGTAGTAGTGGCGGCGGCCTGCGTGTGTATGTCTGTGTCTGTGGGTGGGTGTGTCTATCTGCGCGTGGGAGGCGGCAGGCGAGAATGGCAGCGTTGTTCGCTCACTCTCTTTCCCTCGCTCGCGTCGCTCTCTTTCTCGCTCCTTTTCGGGCGGGTTCCAAACCAACGCCAGCACAGCACCATACTCAGACGCAAAGGGCCGTCACTAAACGGGCGACACCTGCCCCCTGCCCCCTTCTGTCCACGCACGGCGTGTCGTACTGGCTTGCTGCTTCCGCATACTTAGCGCACGGGCTGCGCTGTCGTTGCACCAGATCTGGGAAGCCACTTGTTGGAATGCGATGCGTTCACAGAAAGACCCAGCTCGCGAGCAGATTGAACTCATTCATCCCTCTTCGGAGGAGAGGGTGCAATTGGAGCGCTTAGTTTAACCCCCTCCCGAAAGCGGATTTAAAACACAAAACCCCAGCTTCTCCGAACAAGAGGCGGGTGAATAGGGCGGCAACCTCGCATGTCGGCGGACAGGCATTTACCTAAACGCTTCGATGGCCTGGAAGGCGACCGCCAACAAGACTGGCGCACTGCCACCCGCTGGGAGCGTGGCGAGTGGTGTGTTCTGATGAGCCGCATATATGCTGAACAGCCACCCGGCACAGATGCAGGCAGTCCCAGAAGTCGTTGCTGCCTTCCGATCGAGGTCACCGCGTAGGTGCAAGGCAGCCAAGAGCGCGGAAGAGAGGAGATGCCGGGGGTGAAGACGAAGCTGCATGCAGAACGAAACAGCTTCACCTTGTCGTCTCAAGTCAAATTTTAGCGCGATGTACCTGCAAATGGCACACTGGTGCCTCGGGAGAACGGTAAAGACAAAGACAGCTTTCTCTACAGCATGGAGATATTTCTTGCCGACGCGAGAAAGCACTCCAAATCGAGCGTGCACGCGTGATTTGGGTCACAACGCAACTCAGCTTGAGGACCTTCTCCAACCTCGGCTCCGCCGTGCTCCTAGGCTCGGAGTCCGAGCTCCGGCACCGGAGCAGCAGATAGGCAGACATTCACCACCTAGCAAAGCTACAAAGTTGGATCCCGAAACTGTGGTGGCAGAGTAAAACGTTCTCCAGGGATACAGCCCCGTGCTTCCGAACTACTAGTAGTGCACAAGAGTCTGCCGAAGTGGTCATGCATGTACGAGCTGCGTTCTGCTCCGCAACTGCTCCGCAGTGCTTTCGTATCCATGCTTCGACTAAGTACGACGATCCAAATCAGGTTCGTAAGCCGTCCACCTACAGTTTTCATTCGCGATTTCACGCGCAGCACCACCTTCCTCCTCGTACGTGGCAATGACGAGTTCCTACGTGCTCAAGAACCTGCTAGCAGTGGCGCTGCTGCATCTCTGCGCCATGGCTGTAGTAGGCAGCGGCGGCCACAGCAGCAGCAGGTCAGCATCGGACGACAGCTCCAGCTCTCTCGAGGGCGTGACGGAGCTGCTGAGCTCTGCCAAGCACGTCAAAGTAGGACCTGCTGTACTGGCAGCCATCGCTGTGCTGGGCGGCGGCGTCGTGTGTCTGGCTGGCTACCGTCTCTTCCGCCCCACCGTCTTCTGCTGCGCCTTCATGATCGGCGGCCTCTTCGTGGCTGGGATCGTCGAGACGGCCTTCGCCAGCATGAGCTGGATGCCCACCGCCTCTTGGATCGCCTTTGCCATTGGTGGCGTCATCGCTGGTGTGGTGGTTCTCATGCTCTACAGTGCCAGTATCTTCCTGGCAGGAGCTGCGGGTGGCGTCATGCTCGCCTTCTCCATCAACACGTCGGTGGGCACCAAGATCTACCCGAGCAATCCGGACGTGATCCTCGTGGTGCTGGCTATCGTGCTAGGCATTATGGGCGGTGTATTGGCTCTCAAATTGGAGAAGCCCGTGCTCATCACCACCACGGCCATTGTGGGCTCCACCGTGTGCGTCTGGGGCGTCGGATACTTCGCTGGCGACTACCCGAACGGCGCCGACCTCAAGCAGTTCCGCGCGCAGAACGACCACGGTGACTGGGTCTACAACATCCCGGACGCCTGGTGGGGATATCTGGCTGGCATGATCGTGCTTTTCATCCTGGGCATGAGCGTGCAGATTAATAAAACGGCGCGCGGATACAACCACGGAGGCAAGACGGAGAGCCACGCGATCGGCAAGACCTCAGGCCCCGCAGCCGTGTAACTATGGCAAAAACGGGAAGCATTTGAGAGCGCTAATATAAACACACATGAGCATAATCTCCATGTCGACGCATGCCTCGGTGTATGTCGCCTCGTGATGTTTATTGTCAGGGAGGGTGTCCACCAAGAGGAGTTTCTAGCAGATCCTCCTGGATTTTCTCATATTGGTGCGGTACATTTTCGTCGTTGGACATGTGGTGTCTACCTGAACTCTTGGTAACCAAGTTGGTTCACTATTCAATCTGCTTCGCGGAGCTCAAGCCATCGGTTCCTTCATCATATCCCATCATGACAGCGCTGTTAGCAGCACTGCTGTGTCTGCACCAGTTCACTCAACTCGTCGCCGCCGTCTCGGACAGCGATACCACTGCGACGGTCAAGACCATCTTCGACTCCAGTGATGGGATGGACATCAACGGAGTCGTCCTGGCTGTCGGTGCACTTCTCGTGGGTGCCTTGCTGGCTGTGGCTGGGTATCGACTGTGGCAAACCACCGTGTACGCCCTGGGTTTCCTGGGTGGAGGTGTCGTCATCGCCGTAATCTTCGAGAAGGTCTTCAAGGACGAGACGTGGGTGCTCACAGCCTCGTGGATCGCCTTCGTAGTGGGCGGAATTATCGTGGGCTACATATGCGTCTATCTATACTGGGTCGGCCTCTTCATGGGCGGCGCTGTGGCTGGAGCCGCGCTCGGCATCCTCATCAACACGTCGTTCGGCTACAAGTTCGCCCCATCTCATCCAGCAACCGTGCTCATTGTGCTGGTCGCGCTCTTCGCAGTCGTCGGAGGTGCAGTGGCCTTATGGCTGCAGAAACCTGCACTTATAGCAGGCACCAGCCTCGTAGGCGCCTTCCTCCTGTTCTGGGGCATCGGATACTTTGCAGGCAACTATCCGACCTTCAACGACCTGGAGCGCTTCCGGACCTACAATTCCAGCGGAGACCTCACGTACTCCATCCCAGGGGCCTGGTGGGGTTATCTCATTGGAACACTCGTGGTCTTCGGCCTCTCGATGGTGCTTCAATTCCGCTTCACAGGCAAGGACGTCGAGTATCACACGCTGGATCGACGACAGCGCAACTCCGAGGACGTGCTGCCTCATCATGGAGAAATGACGCCGGCCCGAGTGCAGTACACCAACATGAGCACTCCTGGTGTGCAGACTCGATACCCACAGTATCAGCAGCAACATCCGCAGTACCAGCCTCAACAGCAGCCATACCAGCAGCAACACTACCCGACGTCCAACCAGGTGCGGTGGGAAGACATTGAGAACCAACAGCCCACGCGCCAGAACGATTCAAGTCAACCGCAGAGCTACGTGGACACGTCGCTCGTACAGCCGCAGTATCAGCAGCGCGAACACGACTATCAGATCTCGGACGTCGTCCCAACCACGGCCAGACCGCAGGACCCTGGCACTCCGCCAGCTCGTCCTTCAGCACCCAGCGCGCCGGTGCAGTCGCACGTCGTGTGAACTTGAACTGTCGTTAATGAAAATCTAAGTATCCCATTCCTAGCAAACGATTCCGCTCATTGAACGCCATGGCGGCGACGCCTTCGACGTGGCAGCACCAGGTACCTTCGGTTACGATCCGCCTAAGGCGACGCGAAATTTCTCGCTTACGACCGTCCTGCCAAGAATCAGTTCTTCCTACTCGTTCATTCTAGGATTCGCTGTGGTGGAGCGACAACGATGACTCGAGCAAACGTCGTGGCTCCAGCCTCCATCCGATCACCACCGACGGAGACCACCAAGCTGCTCGATGCTGACGTGGATCTGAAACGGGAGGCCAACCAATCTCGACCTGCCAAATACGCCAGCTTCGTTGCGCTCTTCGGTGCTCCCCCAACTTGTCCGATCCAGGATCGATACGCAGTTCTCATTGATGTGCTCTTTTGTTTTTGACAGCGCTCATCTGGTCGTGGGTCCTGCAAGCTGAAGCCTCGCAGTCTCTCCAGGTGAACTTGCGATCTTCGCCCTGCGTGGCAAAACTACTGGAGACTAATACTCGATGTCTTGCAGCTCTTCTTCAACAAGCCCTTCTTCCTCGCGTGCTTCAACCACGCAGCACCGGTTAGCCCAGTCTTCATGGCCCATCAACTGAGCTCTTGCTAACGTAGTGCAACTTGTAGGTCGTGCTGCTTCCTCTAGTGGTCGGGTACTACAAAGCGTACGGGACAACCGAAGATCGCTGTGCAGGATATGACTACCTCGGTGTGCTGCAGCGCCACTCCGTGATCCCGTTCCCAAAACTTGTGCAGATCTCGGCCTTCCTGAGCTTCATCTCTCTGGTGTCGGATTTCTTCTGGTATGCTGCCCTCACGGAGGTGAGCGTTGCAGCGGGGGTAGCCATATCCAACTCGTCGCCGTTGTTCGTGTACGGCTTGTCCGTCTGCTTCTTGAACGAACATCTCAACTTCAAGAAGGTCTTTGGAGTATTCACAGCATTTGTGGGCGTCATCCTCGTCGTCATGTTCGAAGATGGCAGCAGTTTTGGCTCGATTGAGACCACGACCATCATCGCGGGGGTCTCGATGATCATCTCGTCAGCTGTCTATGCTGGTTATCAAGTTGCTCTACGACTGTCCATCGGGGAAGAAATCACCGACACCGCGACGCTGCTCACGTTGGCTGGGTTGTGCGGACTCTTCGTGTTTCCACCGTGGGTCGTTGGGACCTTCCTCATGGCTGAAAGTCCGTTTTCGTGGCTGCACGAGTCGCTTTCACTGCCTGGAACGATGGAAGGCATCATTCTCCTCGTTATCAGCGGCGCTCTGACGATTGTCTTCTGTGCTTTTATGCCTTTGGCGATCTGTTGGACTTCGCCCCTGGAGACGAGCGTGGGCTGCATGTTAACAATCCCATTGTCAGGCCTAATGGATACCTTTATGCACCACACGATCTTCTCATGGGAATGCATCGTCGGGTCAGTGCTGGTAATGGCAGGCTTTGCCATTCTTGAGTGCAGCACAAAGAAGTCAACAGCTTCACCATCATCACAAGAAGAACTTCCACACGCGTCGGCTTGGGCTTAAGCAAGCAAGGAGTGAGATTAGTGCTCGTAGATAATACATCAAAGTAATACACATCGATAGCCTAAGTAGATGAAGCGACCTTTTTTGCCGCCGATGCTGCTGCTGCTGCCACGGCAAGCATGTTGTTCTGGATGGCTTCCGTAACTTCGAAGAAGCCATCCAGACCGAGCATGGACGCGAATTTGCTGTCGAGATCAAGCAGCTCAATGTGAGTGGATCTGCACTCACCAAGCAGCAGAGAGTTGGAATCGGCTGCGCCCACAGATTCGTGAATAGCCCGGCCACCCACGTTGATTTTAGGGAGCATGTGCTTCACAGCGGCAGCGTAGACGTTACGATTCGTCAGACTGTGGCGATCAATCGCACTGTTCCACAGCAAAATGCTCACCAGCAAGTGACAAAAAGCCAATGCAGGTAGCCTTTCCTTCGTCGACTGATCCTCAAGCCACGACCAATCCGCAAAAAACACGTACGGCAACTTCCGCAGCGTATGGTCCCAAAGGTGTGCTAGTAACTTGCCCCCGAAAGCATTTAAGCGAAACGTCCCAAACTGAGGGCACTCGCTTGTCACCGTACGCACATCAAACATAAGTGTAAACAAATACACTGCGGGCGACGCGTTTACGTTGCACTTCATTGCTGGCAAGAAAGAACCGTAGTGGAGCTTTCGCGCCAGAATCCACATAACGGATTCTTGCCGACGACTCCACTCAAAAATGACAGCATCCTCGTCACCAGAGGGTGATAGTCCTGCTGGATTAACAGACAGCTCCAGCTTCTTCGCAGACAATTCCTTCACGCTGTTAGCTTGCTTAGATAGGTGGTCAACCAGTGCTTTCGCCCACGAAAGATGGACATCTTTCACCACATCATCAAACTTTGTTCTCATGCTTGAAGTATTCAACGCTCCTGTTGGTCGGGAAGCCTTGGGACTATTCTCTTCTGGAACACTTTGGCCATTTACAATCACAGCTTGCAAAATACACTGCGTTAAGTACACCGGAAAACTTTGCAAAAACCTGTATCGACGCTGGAACCTCAGTGCTCGAGGCATTTCCACGCACTCATCGGCGTTCAGCTGCGTAAAACAATTGGTCCACTGGATATCAAGATCAGGGGCTCCACCCAAGCAAAAGTACAGCAAAAGGCCCGTTTGTAGGTCTGCTTCTTTCCCCAAGAGATCAGTTGCTTCTACGTGGTCGGTACTCGCGGTATTTGGCTGGGCCACCATAACGACGTCTGCTGACTGTGACGCGTCTTCTTCGTCCAACACTACATCTGGAGGGGCTCTACTCGCCGCTGTGGCCACACCCTCTCCTGCCACTTCCTCTTCGTTGCCTCCTTCCTCTGCAACATCTTCATCGTCATCATCATCGTCATCATCATCGTCGTCGTCATCTTCTTCAATAACAATAACCTCTGGAGTCCTTCGGGGCTGACGGCTGCGGCGGAAGGGTAGATTCGTTTGGTCATCTTGATTGTGCTCTACAACATCTTGTCTGCCATCTCCACGGTTGTTTTGAGTGGAATCTATCAGTAGAGGAGGTTCCGTCACATTGTTTCTTGTCGCAGGCAGATCTCCATCATTATTACTTTCAGGATTGTACTGCTGGTCGTCACGCTGGTATCGATGATCATTTTCAGCAGGTATCGACCCAGAATCAGTCCGAGATGAACCATAGCCAGTAGCACTCCACGATGGATGATGGGGAGGACTCCGACTGCGGGTCCTCCGAGGTGCCCACCTAATACGATCCTGTGGTGATGGTTCAAACGCTGGCGTCGGGTTTTCGCGGTAGTCGGGAGCTGGTTCATAGCGCGAGGGTCTATCTCGACGATTTCGATGGGTGGGCGGCAATGGCGGTGTTGGCAACACTGGCGGCAGGTTTGACCCGTAACGCCACTCAGTTCCTCCTCCGCGGTCTCGCGGCGACCTCGGTTGTGTTCGGGCAGCTGTTGCTTGTTGCACGTCATCTTCCAGTCGTCTCATCCTTTGGCCAAATTCACGGTGGTCACTTTGCAGGTCGAAGTTAGCGTCTTTCAGTCGACTGATCTCGCTCGCATGCAGACGCGAGTCGTGGCCGAGTGCGTCAAACAACTGCGTGCTCAGTTCCTTCAGTCTCGATTCAAAATGCTGCTCTTGCTGACTTGCTCGAGCATCAGTGCGTTTCGCCAACGTGGTGAAATCGAGCCCCACCGTCTGGAAATCCCGATTGATACGCCGCAATTCGTCGTGAATCGCCAGAAGATCCTTTTGGCGCGCCAGATCTCTTGGAAGAGGAGGAGGTGGGGGTGGTGGAGGTAACGGTGGAGGGTGTGTTGGTGTCGTTGCTACAGCACATGCACCTGTCTCCTCCACTTTCCTCTCCACCTCCAGCACTTTATTATCTGTATCTCCGATTCTCCTCTCAACCTCCACCAATTTGTCCTCGAAAGTGTTTAAATCCGCCCTCGTGCGTCCTTGTTCATCGTGACTGTCTCTCTCCATCGTCTCCAGCTGCTGCTGCAGTGCGTACATCTCCTGTCGTGTAGCCATCTGCGTCACTTTCTGATTCAATCGACTGTTCTCCTCTCTCAGCGTCTGCAGCGTCTTCTCCATATTCTCCAGCTGCTTCTTGTGCTTCTTGTCGTCGTGCAGTTTGACCATCACTCTCTCCATCTTTTTCAGCTGAGCTGACAGCGCCGCATCATGATCCTCTCGTACTTTAGCGAGTTCGTTCTCGTACGTTTCCTGCAGCTGCGTCAGCTGCGTCATGAGGAACTCCTCGTTGATACTGCTCTGCTTGTATACCTCCATCTTCTTATTCATGACACCCAGTCTCTTGTTCACTTTCTCCAACTCCGCAACATGGCGCGCCTGTGTCTCTTTAACCGCCTCCTCCTTCGCTTTATTGGCTGCCAACGCCCGCTCCTGGGCCGCCTGCACCTGTGACGCACAGCGCGTCGCCTTCTCCACTGCGGCTTCTGCTGTGTCATCCACTTTCTCCAGCTCTGTCCGCACGCGCGCGCAATCGCGTCGCAGCTCCTTCATGTCGACGGACATCGCTCGATGCCACTTCTCGATCGTCTGCAGCTGCGCATCGACGCCGGCGGAGGACGAGGAGGCAGCGGAGGCGGAGGAGGGGGAGGGGGAGGATAACCCTTTGGGCTTGTGGACGCGTTTGCGTTTGCGCTTGTTGCTGTTGCTGGGCTCGGAGCCCCGCGGCGGCGGCGTCGTGCGCACCGTCGCCATGTTCTGGATTTGGATTTGGATTTGGCTACTTAATTCGAAAAACGAGTGTGTGGTGGACATGAAATATGTGACGTGTGACGAAGTTGAAGCCACCGCAAAACCGGTGGGAGGCTCGCGTTCTCATCAATTTGGCCGAACGTGAGTGTGCCACTGACTCGGCAGTAAGTACTACAGAGCCAGCACAAGCAAAAATTTCCACCAAATTTACTGGACACGTGCCCGGGAGCACACCTATACAAACATAATAACAGAATTTGCTTGAAATGGCAAACGTCGACTGGGAAGAGCTCGAGCGAAAGTAACGGAGATCAAGCGCAACACCGTGAGTGCGAGGTCGCGCGCTGTTTACCAGAACTCCTACGGTCGTTTCATTGCCTGCGTAGTGCTTCACAAGTCCCATCTCATTTGTCCTGCGTTTGCTCAGCTGCTTGGGAATGTATCTGGCCTCTCCATAAAGCAGCTAAGAAAGCGATTAAAGCCCCTCCCAGATCGCGAGGTATCGAACCCTCCTCTTGAATTTAAAGACTTGCAGATGGACGTATTTGGAGCATGGCTATTAACGCTAGAAAAACCCGACGGGAGCAGTCTCAGCTACTCCGCGTTAAACACGCACCAAGCTGGACTTTTCAACCTATATCGAGACCACGGGCTTGAGATTCTGTGGTGTTGGGTTTTTGACCCGGATCACGGCCTCCGTTGCAGGGGCAACCGTCGTGGACGCTTTCAGTGAAAGGCGCGGCTGTGATTGGCGGAACACGTTTACCGCAGCAGAGTGACAGAGAGGAATTAGTGACACCCTCGGTCATACTAATACAACCCGACCGAGGTATTGAATTAGGTTAGGATAGGGTTATGTGTCACACATCACCGTGTTGTTGTAGTCTCGGTCGTACCTATGTGAGACTCTAGAATCTCCTATGAGATCTGTTCACACTTGATATTTGTAAAGGAATATAGGAGTAGGTATAGGGAGACCTACAGAGTCTCTCAAAGCCACAAATAAGCAGAAATAAAACAGCAGTCTTCCCCCCAAGCCAACAAGGGTCAAGTCCGTCTCCGGTAAGTGTAGTTAGCTTATTGTAGTGCAGGACACGCTCAGGTAGGGTGGATGCCTGTAGATTGAGCTAAGGTGCATCACCGAGGGTTCGTCTATACTTAGGCCAAGAGTGAAGCGTGGCCAAGTGTGTGTGGGAGCGACTTTAGGGTGTCGCTCTGTGTGTATTTGTGAGGACCGAGGGTTCTTGCGTGTTCTAGACTTCCTGCCGAGGTTATACCTCGGCGCCCCTGTACAAGGCCTAACACGCCGGTACCCTTTCTTCTGAGGGACTGCAGGGTTTTACTGCTTCCTAGCCTTAGCTCGTGGCTAGAGGAGTTAAATAAAGAGTTAACCTATACGATCGCAGTGCACAGAAGCGCTTGCAACCGACCCGGTGTAAGGGATCGTTCCTGGTCTTCAGGTTTGGTCCAACAGTCGCTAACCTTTGCGGGTTAGCGTGTGTTGTTGGTGGGAACTCACCCGACACGTGAGAATTTTATCGTGAATCCTACACGACAATGGCCTGGAGGGCGGCGCGGCGTGGAAGAGCAGTAGGCCTGTGACGGGCGCGGAGATGCCAGTGCTGAAGAGAGGCAGTCGAGTCTGGTTGTAAGGGTACGTACGATAACGGAGGAGTGTTTGCATACAGTGATGTACTAACCGACGTTGAATTTTGTTCAAATGTGAATTAGGAATCACCTTTCAGACTGCCGCTCAATGCATTGAGTGTAAGCTTGTTCTGTGTACGATGTGCTTCAAGCGCACATACAGCTTGCTCATGACTAATACATTGAGCTTGAGCCGTTGTTATGATGTGATCGATGACTCTCCTGCGTCGAAAAAGAAGCGTTTGTCTGCTGAAGTGTGGTATTACACTGTGCGAATTTGATGGGAATGGATCCGGCAGTTGACTACCGTCACCGGTCAGGCAGCAAATGCAACGGGAGATCCTGTATGGAGCCATCAGTGGGACATGAAGCCAGATCTTGACCAAGGACGTGGACGGCGACGGATCCGCCAGGATCCATAACCTGGATCTGGGATCCAAGTCTAGGACATCGACAAGGCAACGGATGGCTGAGAGCAGGGTACGAGGGGGATCGTAATTGGGATGGGAAGCTAGGAATGGTGTAAACATAAATCAGAATCGGATTTACCTGGTCGGGCACAAGCCGTTTGGAGTCGAACTTGCTTGGAAGTGCACAAGTGGTTATTAGTATTGGGATAAGTATTGGCCTATACTTTAACCAAGTGTATTACCCTTGTATTACGTGGCAGCCAGCTAGACTCGCTTGGCTAATAACTGTCCTTCGGTCCTCAACCCCCCTCGAAGATCCCGCTATAGGAAGCGGTCAAGCAACGTAAAGGATATACATACACCCCCCAACAAGGCAACAACTCCGGATCCAGATCGGATCCACAGGATCTACGACCAAGAGTCCCGGATCCACGTACCTGGAACTGCGCGCAGGAATACCCGCGCAGATCCGGCCTCCCCGAGTCCCCGCCAAGGAGATTCAAGCCTCACATCACTGCGCATCTCGTGTTATCGAGAGAGCGAATCCGCCCGCCGACAGGGTACACAAGGTGAGACCCCAGCGACCCCCCCCCCCCCCCCCCCACGGTTATCGGAGTACCCCCTCCGCAGTCGGCGTCTGTGGCGAAGTGTATGCCAGCTTGGGGTCCGAATAAATTTTGGATCCTGCTACACCACAGAACCGAGTAGCCAGCGCACTTCAGCAGACCCCAGAGTTCCAGTTGACACATCTTCATGTGGCTGCACTCGAACCCCTTCTTGGTCGGAAGGATGGAGAACACTCGTATCTCGCGATACTGCTCTCCTTCCTAGTTAACCTGGCCTCTGTACAAATTTCGCTTTTCGATGTCTTTGAGAAACGTGTACGTGAGCGGGATAAGTTGATAAGCTTTGTCCGCCAGTCGTCTGTTGTCATTGCGAGGGATTTTCGCTCGCCACTCTTGAGCGATTGAATAGAAAGGCGTCCCTTGAGGAACGTACGGCTCGTGACTCAGTATCCCTTGCAGCAAGGTGTACGCCTTCCGTCCATCGATCACGTATGTGCGCTTCAGGAACTTGTGGAACCGTCGGTAGAAGTTCATGGACAATGCGTTCTTCGTCATCGTAGCCATCTGGTCTGCTACGCTGTGGCACCATCCTTGGTTGATGTACCCGCCGTTAGCTTGTGGAGAACACACGCATCGACTCGCATTGTAGACCTTGAGAGACTCAACGAGTTCGCCCTTGACCTTCCGGTTCCGATCCAAATTCATCACGGCTGAAAGACAACGCCGGAAGAAGTTTTCGTCTAATCTGGGTATCTCCTTTTCTTCCTTGGCGGTCGAAGCACGTGAACGTTCGCCAGTGAGTAAGCCTCCAGTACACCCTTGTTCATATCGGCGAGAACTTCCTCCCATGGCGGCGCTCTCCCTGGCAGGAACCTTCCTCCCCGCTTGCAAAAAGTGTTCAAAGTCGTTTTCACCGCGACGTAGTCCGTGGTCTTGTTGTCGGCGACACGCTGTGCTCGGTCTGGTCTTCTGACTCGAGATCTCTCTTCGTCGCTAGGAGGCGTTTCGTCCATTAAGGATGACTTGTCCTGCGGGAGGCGCTTTCTTCCCCGCATTAATAATAGTAGGTCCCGTAGTTGGAACTTGTGTGTTCCTCCCCCCTGACAACGGAGCACCGTTCCTACTGAAATTTGAACCTGGGCAGGTGTAGTGGATCAGTACCCAGACAGCCCCAGCTTGCTGCAGCAGTTTGAACATATTGCAGTACAGCTGCATGGCTACAACCGCGTATCGACAATGGTGTCGACAAGTTGATTGGCATAACGACAACGCTGTCTACGAAAGCTATGTGTATCGACACAACTGATGACACAGTAAGATCATAACGACAATGATGTCAACGCTCACGGCGTCCAACCAAAAGGACTGAACGCACCCGTGCACCTTTGGTGCCACCTAGCCTAGCAGTAGCAGAGACTTACTTTTGCTTTTACCAAGTAATACACTTCGGCCAATACTTCCAGGGAGCTCCGCCGACTCCCCCAGCGGTGTCTTCTTCCTGCAGACACTACAGCAGGAGACAGCAAAAAATTACTTGAAGTCCATCGATGTATTGATCAAATACATGTACTATTATGTTCGTTTCATACTAACGGGAGCATTTTTCTGCAGTGGCAGCAGCCTGACAGTCTGATCAATGCAAGTCATGACCGGGTCTTTGACAAAAGATGTCAATTTCAGCGCACGCCCAGTGAAAACAATCATCGCTAGTAGCAGCAGGCGCGTGCGCATCAGTGCTACCATGAACAGGTGATCGTTTCGAAAAATTGCCTCCTTCCCGTCAACGTCTACCACAAAGGCGATCACTACAACCTGTAGCGAAGGATACGAAGTACGCATTACCAACAAACAAGAGCCACTACGTTTTGACAACGTGGGTCACTAAGACGCGAATACAGTAATTACCGTAAACTGGTCGGGAGGGATAGCACTTTTTTGACGTCGTGAAGAGCCTTTCTCTAGTATTCCTTCTCTACAGCTCCATAATGAATATTTTCTTCAGTTCCTCCAGAAAGTTGTCGTTTCGCTCCGGTTGTGACTAAATGTCTTGATAGCACGCTCAGCAAGTGAGGGTTGAGTCGTGTTTAAGCATTCCTTCGCTTATTACCCAGCACCTTCGCCAATCCAGAACAGTCGGTGTTGTTCCAGAAGTTGTTGTTCGAACTGCTCCGTGGAGGGCTCATCGTTTGGTACCACATGCTCTTCTACGAAGACGAGCACAATCCACAATGTTAATACACTGCCACTCCCGGACGTCCTCGCACCAGTTGCTCTGGGCGCACGGGACTCCTGATAGTCTGCACACATACACTAGAAGAAGACAGCCTCGTACCTCCGTAGACGCTGATACGGCCAGACAGACTAGACGAGCGAGACGAGTAGTGTGGGCTTTCGCAAGGCCGTGCAGCTCGTTGGCCAGTAGCAGGGGCATCATCGGGAGAAAACATCGGCCAGTTGTCGTCATCCACGCTAGAATTACTGGACTTGGAGCTGAGAGGACGAGGTGGGCGTACATATCGAGCTTCCATTTGGCTCGACAGCACTCCGGGACAGTAGCAATCGTCGTCATAACCATGTTCATAGTGAGGCAATTCATCTCGACACTGGCGTGTGGCCATAGTCAACGAGTATCCTGTGCTTTGGGGGTTTGCTGTTGGGATGTTCATCCACCGTTCATCCTTCTGGTTGCCAATGTTCATTCCAAAAGTCCTCGACTGCAGTACTGGGGGTCCATTTGGATTACTTCGAGAGATCCTAGGGCCTACACGTGCCATACTTGGTACCAGATATTTCGTCCGTTCCTTTAGTCGATGCATGTCCTTAAGAATCCCGCACATCCCAGACCTGATTTCGTCCATTTCTTCGTGAACACGTTCCGTTTCGTTGTCCTGCACTTCGCGGGTGTGAGCCATTTGCTGCGATACTAGATTCTCGAGGTGTCGTCGGAAGGATTGATTCTCCTGCATCGGACACTGCTTCAACTGGAACATCTCACCGTGAAGTTCGTCCAGCTGCGCTAGCGCTACATTCATTCGCTCCGTTGTCTCTTTTTGCGTTGGTCCCGACGAAGTGGCCAACCAATTGTCTGTAAATCGTGCCTTGTACTCGCGCACTTCCTCCTTAAGACGCTCGACTCGATTCCGGTTCTCGCTCATTCGCATAGCCGACACATCGCTGCCATCATAAAACTCTGATTCCTGGTAAGCGTTCTCCGCGAGGTCTCCAAGTCTGGCTACCAATTTGTTCATCTCCTGTGTGCATTCCTGTCTGAATCTCTGCAACTGCATGGCGGACAGTCCTCGACAGCGCTTCAGCGTATCCACCTGCGCTGAGCAGTTGGAGATCTGCACCAGCGACTCCTGGATCAGCGCCGCGTTCTTCGTCGATCGCTCCTGATAGTCCTTCTGCAGCGCTGCTAATTCGCTAGTCGTCGCATTCAACGCCCCCAGCCCCAGCAGCAGCTGGTGCGTCTCCTCCCCGCGCAGAGAAAACTTGCGCTTGAGCGACGCCACGCTGGCCTGTAACTGCTCGTTCTTGGTTGTAATGGCCGCGATTTCCATGGTAACATCCTTATCCGGAGGGACAGCACCTCCTCCTTCGTCTTCCACCTCCCGCGCTGCCTCCGTAGCTGGGAACGGACTCTTCTTCTTCTCTCCGCTTTGCCACTGCTCGAGTCCTTCAAATTGATAATATATAAGGAAAAAACTTCTTCTGCTGCAAATTGCACGCCAGAGCTGCGTCGTACCATAGTCAAGAGCGCTGTTGTGTCCTGGGGTCGGCGCCTCCGTTTTCTTCTTGTGCTGCGTTTCTACTTCGCCTCTGGACGTCGCGTGCGGCCTTTTGTTCGTGTCCTGCACCACGCGCTTCTGCGCTGAGCCGCCGCCACTTGACGCGAACTTGGTCGGACTGCGCTGCCGGAGCTTGCGCAGCGTGTCGGCGGCCTCGTTCGTGTTCACGGACGCCGCCATATTGAATATTGAACTGATAATAGACTACCAGTTACAGGTAGTAGACCTATCCTATCGCATTGCATCGTCTCTTATTCTATTACACAGGTGTGTAGCCATCTCGACATCCACTCATTTTCCAATTATGGTGCGCAAGAAGAGGAAGGGTGTCATCAAGGACACAGAGACGAATTCAGAGGCCCCCAGTGGCGTGCACCTGTCTCAAGTATTGAATGAAGTGCCCATGAACGTGATTCTGCCTGCTGCACTGGGCGGTGGCGACTTGGCGCAATGGTATCTTGCGTTGCGTACAGCCCATAGCAGTTTGTACGAGCAGCTCAAGCTGCTGCAACTGTTCCGGTCCAAGTGTAAGTTACTGCTGGTATCAGATGCGGAATCAGACGTGATGGCTGCAATTTGGCGGTTGGTGTTCCGTCTCAGCGTGGCGATGGAGACGCAGCCTCTGCGCAAGAACTTTGGGCTGATCCTGGACGTGCTGGCGCAGACTGGAGGCGACTCGAAGAAGAAGCTGCGGGTCGTGGCGGCCAGTGAGTTGAGAGAGTTCCTGGATGCGCTGTGGACGGAATCAGATGAGCTGAATCAGACGCCCGAAAGTCGCGTTACGTTGCTGGATCGTATGTTGCACTTGGTGGAGTCTCCGTTCCTGGCTCGAGTTCTGGTGGAGAATCCTGTGGCTGATGGAAATGGAGATGCCCACCATCTGCTGCAGTTCGTGACGTGTTGTGCTGATCAGTTGGAGGTTTTGGAGGCTCCAATTGTGCAGTACCACGAAGTTAAGCAGCAGCAGGAGGAGACTGAAGCTGCTGCTGCTGCTGCTGCTGCGTCGACGAACGTGGTGCTGGTGGCTTCGGAACGCTGTGGCCACGCTCTCAAGAGTGTGATTGTGCTGGCTACGATGAAGGAGGTGCTCGACAAACGCCTGGAGCAGTGTCGAGGAACTAATCTAGACGAGTTGACGGAAGCTTTTCTGCGTATTGTGAAGCACTGCGTGTTGTTACTGCAGACGGACGTGGTGCACAAGGATCTGCTTACGCAAGCAGGACTGGCTTATTGTTTGGTGCTTCGACTGTTGCTTGTTAGCAGTTCGGGAGACTCCAGCTTGGCTACGAAGCTGCTGCTGCAAATGGCGTATCCGGAGTTGAACATCGTTACCTCTGATGTGTGTGCGAATGAGCATCTCCGAGCACACATCGAAAAGGATGTGGAGAGCTTTGGCGATATGTCGAGACTTGCAGTGTGTCGCGGCTTACTGAACAGCCTCGCAAATGAGGATCTTGCTTCCCCGGCTGAAAGTTTTGGGTTGGCTGACCATGTGACGTCAAATCGAAGTGCGCTGGATGCTATCTTTACGGGTGTGCAGCAATTTTGTGATCAGGAGTCATACAATACGCGCTTGTATGCGTTCCAGGTGTTGGAGGCATTCCTGCGTCGTGCCGTGTTTATCTTGCAGAAGCAAAAGAAGGACGCTTCTGTCGGTCACCCCGCGGTGTTGGCGGTTGAGACGCTTACAAATCTGACGACAGCCGTGCTGCTGAACTGGGAGCACCCGTCAAAGAAGGTAAACCAGTTCATGGCTACCGTGTTTGCTCACATCGTGAACTTCTTTGTGCTGTCTGGGGGATTTCAAGAATGGAGTGACGCAATCTTGCCACGATTGGTGGAGCTACCTCCTACAAGTCGAGCGAAGTACGGATCGTTGGCACTTCTGGTCGGAGAGGCTGGGGCGAAGCCTGTACTTCAGGCGAGCCCAACCTTGTTAGCTTCGTTGCTGTCGGCAGTGGGTCAAAAAGATTATGCTGCGCCAGCGGCAGCAAACTTGTTTGCTCAGATTCTCGATGATCTTAGCCAAGCTGGCGGAAAGAAAACTGCCAAGAAAACCCCTCTGAAGCCTGATGACGCGACTGTGACAGCATGGCGGCAACTTTGGCTCCCGGATGTTGTTGGAGTACTTTTATCGCGTGACGCAAATCTTCGTTCGCGCGTTGCCATGTATGTGATTCCGCTTCTACTGAAGAAGGATCCCGATTGTGTGCCGGTCTTAATCAAACGTCTGCAGGTTGAAGCCACAAAGGAGCAAGCTGATGCAGAAGCTGCAGATGCTGCGCTGTGGGCTGAGCTAGAGGTGCTGAAGTTTGCGCGGAAGAAAATGGCACCCGAGAAACTTGTTGGTGTCTCGATGGATGAGATTGAGCGCGGTCTTCGCCACGCGAAGGGAGAAACACGTGGCACAGCGTTTGATGCGTTGTGTGCGTCGCTGAAGTCGACTAGTATGCCCACAGACGATGAGTTGCACTTGGTGAAGTACTACTTGGTTGTAACCGGAAAGGAAATCGGTCCCGCTGGCCGCATGAACACGTTGATCGGGCTCAAGACCGTGCTCATTCGCATCAAGGAGACACTGCGTCTTGCCAGTAAGAACCTGGCGAAACCAAGCCCCTCGCATGAAAACGCTATGGTTCGTGATGAATACGCTGCTGCAGTATCGTTCAAGCACTGGATTGAGTTATTTGTTGTAGCTTCGGTGTACCCTGGAGCACTTCCTCAGCGTTTGACACTGGGTCTGGAGGTTCTCCTCCTGTATATTCAGTTGTTCGGTCTTGGGAATGGTGAAGCTGGGCAGTCTCGTCGAAGTCTGCTGCTCACAGGTCAAATGGTGACAACTCTCCTCAACTTCCTCATTAGCGCGTGGGATTCGATTCGGTCTCTAGCGTGCACGATCTTGGACTTGTATCCGGACGAACTTCCGGGCTATTCTACACGAGAAGAACTTCGCACTCTTGTTGACTGGGCTGTTGGACTCTGTGGCAGTCCTCGTCAGCGTGAAAGTGATGCTGGTGCAATGTTTATCCGGTTGTTATTCCAGAAGTGCAGTGCGGCTATCCAGCGGCACGGACTGACCTTCCAACGCACTTCTGAGCTCCAAAGTGGTGATATCGAAGTTATCAGCACGAACCCGGCTGTTGCTTTTGTATTGCAGCTGACCCAAGTTATCCTTGCGCGCATTGAAGCGCTGAGTCCAGCAGATATTCGACGAGGCGAATCCCCACTTGTGCATGGGTTTTTGCTGTCGTTGCATTACGTGCTGGAAAATGTGGATTTTGATAAGCTTTCCAGCAGTGAGGCTGCTGACTGGCCGCAAGCGATGACACAGGTTTTTACTGCTATTCACCGGTCCATGCGTGCTTCTCTGGCCGTGGTCGGCGATGCGACTTCTGGAACGGGTGATGAAGAGCTGTCAGCTTCGTTTGCAGGCGTTGTTGGTGAGGTAAGTGCTGTGGGTAAAACGTCGAGCTCGGCGTTGCGGGTAGATTGCCGTGGGCACTTGATAGTGGAGAATGGCGATAGTGGTCTCGATGGAGAAGAAGAAGGTGGGCATGCAGAGCAACGTGCTGTAGTGGGAAGTTGGCTGGCGGCTCGAGAATGTGGCGCCATTCTGGAACTGTTAATGCGTCGCGTACCTCTCCCAAGATCCAACCCGGCACCGGGTGCAATTTCTTACTTCACTGTTGAAATGGCTCAATGTGGTGGGGAGACACTGCTTAACTCGCTGTTTGAGCTTAAGCACAAGGGCGCCGTTGCTATGGCATACCAGGCATTTGAGGGTGTGTGTCGTGCATTCCTCGCTCATGGCGAACAAAATGCATTTCTCGGTGGCTTGCCTGCACGATGGGCTGATCGACTGCTGGAGCGCCTAGAGCGCTCGGAGCAGCATTTCATTTTGCGACGCAGCTCAGGGTTTGCTTTCAGTTTCGTGGCAATTCTTCGTGCTGAACCTCGCAATTCTGCTGCTGTTATTTTGCCGAAGGTGATGTCAACATTACTGCGTCTTGCAGGCGAGGACACGGACGCTGCGGAGAAGCGTGATACGCACCAGGAACACCATTCGCTGTGGCGTGCTCGTGTGCACGCACTGAATATTTTGAAACTAATATGCCAGGATGGAATGCTGGCGGAGGATGTCGCTTGTTACGTTGTGGACATGTTCGAGTTAGCCGTGCGTGGGTTCGACTGTGGATCGTGGGCGGTGCGCAACTCATCCATGATGCTTTTCGCCGCAGCTACCCAACGTGCGATTGGAGACAAACGCATTGCTGATGGCGGAACACGCCAACAGGTTTCCAGTGACGACGTGTTCTCGCGTTTCCAACAGCTACGTGGTTTCCTTGCTCGCGAACTGTCCAAATTGCTGTCAAGCGACAGCAAACCTAGTGGCACGCTTGGTGGAGCAGCGTCACCAGGTCTCTATCCGTTACTATTGCTTATGAGTCGCCTTCGACCTGGTGACGAGGATGATCAGCGTGTTGCAGACTCGCCTCCTTTACCATGCGACGACGGAATTGGGCTGGCGAGCTTCATTCCTCTCGTCATGAAATGCGCGTCGCAGCCGACAGCGGCCATCCGGCACATGTCTGCGAAGGTTGTGGCGTCTATCATAAGCGATGCTGATGCTGCAGCCGTTTTATCTACTCTGTGCGCGAAGCTTCCTCAGGGTATCCGAAGTGTGGAGAACCAGCCCTGTGATGCCAAGGCGTTATCACACAATTATGTTCACGGAGTCCTCTCTCAAATTCGTCACCTTACGACGAAGTACTTGTCTATAGGAAGTGACCGGAGGAAGGCCACGCCTATCTCAGAGGACGCACAAGCCGAATTCTTTGAGGTCGTTGTGACGAAGCTGTTGCCATCGACGATGTGGCTGTGGGCAAGACGTGATGCTGAGTTAGTTAACGCCGCCATCCGGGCTGAATTAGTTGCGACGGTAGACGTGGTTATGCAATACTACGCTGAGAACACTTCTACCACGCTTTCGGCGTTACCGTCGGACTCTACCAGAGAGGCATTCATTGACACTGTTCAAAAGATCCAAGCCGAAACTGAGCGGCAGTTGTTGCAACGGTGTGATTCGGATCGGGCTGCAGCGATACTTTTGTCCACTCGACCGGGTATGTATGTGCTGGATCGCGCATTGGTGTCGATTTGGTTTAGCCTGTGGGCTGTGCTTGCTATTGGCGAGCAGCTGAGCGGGCTGGTGAAGAAGATGTTGGTGTCTAACGTGCTTCAGATCCGCAAGAAGGCCATTAAGCAATTTGCGAACAAGCTGGTTATCGCAGAATTGAGTGCTGCATCTATTGCTGAACTGCAAACGATTTTGATCAGCCAGTTCCTGGTGGAGACACACCCGAAGGTGAGAGCCCGACAATTGGAATTACTGGTGCGATGCGAACTCTGTCATTCGATTGCTGGCACGCATACGCAACGAAAGGAACTGCAAACCCGCCTTGTAAGCACTCTCAACGTTTCAGCGGATACTCAGGCGCTAGCGCCCGCGTTGGAGCTGCTCGCTCTCATGGCACACGACCAGCAGGACACTTCAACCAGCTCTACTGCCAGCGAGTTGACCGAATTGTATCAGACGGTGAGCCATCAAATCGAGTTGTGGTCTGACGATAATCAACCGCTAATTCTTCGCCAAGCTGCTGCGTCTGCGCTTCACCACAGCGGACTTCTCTGCTTGCACACCAAGCAGGATTCTGGCGCTTTAGTTGCCGGTCTAGGACTGGCAGGTTGGATGAGTGCGTTGCGACTACTTCAAGATGACGACGTCCGTGTGAGAGCTGTTGCCCGACACGCCATACAAGAGGCCCTAGCTAAGGCAGCGAATACTCCGGCTTCCGCCATTATCTCTCCAGGAGACTCGTTGTCGGATGCAACGGTGCTGCCTCTTGCGGTGGAATATGTCGCTTCCTCGTTTGCGCGCACGGAACACGGTGCTGAATATCTGTCGAAGGTGTTGTTTGAACTCGTCGACGCGCCTTACGTTCTCGGCGCTTACTCTGGTGCCGCTGGTGCCAAGGCACAAGACTGGGATGATTTGTACCGCCGCATTTTCGAGTCCGAAAGCAACAATTACTTCGCTGAGCGCGACGTGCTTGCACAGAACATCGTGTACTCACTGTTGGCGTGTTCAATTGAAGATGGAGAGTCGATGCGACTTCTGCGTAAACAAATCTTGACGGCTGTGGTGGATGCGCTCACTACTCTGAACCAGGAGGCTCAGCGCTCGGAAGGCAGCCAGTGGTTGGGAGGTATTACCTACTACTCGGATGTGTTTGCTCCTTTGTTCGGACTTCTTGCGGCGGGAGTAGCTGTTATGACCTCGACGTTGTGCCCGCTCGCGGACGAGCTGCAGCCGCTTGCATCACAAATTCGTGAGCTTGCTCAGCAATCGTGTGACATTCACAGCAACGACGATGTCACGCACCCGCTCGTATTCCGGGCACTTGAATTGCTTGCCAACAAGGACCAAGACGCCTCTCAGCAAGAGCCCGTACGAGAGCTGCTGTATCTGACCCCACACTGGGCAGCCTTGACTGAGTCGAAGGCCAACTAGAGGCAAGTGCTTCGGCACATTTAGATAGATACTCAAAAAAGTGCTACACACTGAGCGACGTGATGCCAAGGTATGCCGTTGATGAACTCGTTGTTTCGTGGTTGGTGCCAGATGCTGTTCTCTATCAGATGGTTGACGGACGAATACGTCGGGCACCACAATCATCCCAAGGCCCCACAATCATGGCAAGCTCTAATCAAAACGGTGTCATTTCTGAACTTGCCAACTCAAGTGCATCTACGTATCAAGCCTTCGAACTGCTATTCAACTTTCTGCAATGTCTCTCCAAGGGAAAATCGCGGTGATCACTGGCGCCTCGATGGGAATTGGCGCTGCGACTGCACGCCGCTTTGCCCAAGAGGGAGCGAGCATGGCGCTGCTTGCGCGGTCCAAGGACAAGTTGGCTCAGCTAGCGGGGGAGCTGCAAGGAGTACCAGGCTGTGGGCCCGTCGTGTTTTACTCGGTTGACGTGCGGGACAGCAACGCGCTGGCGATGGCCATGAGTGATGCGGTCGAGCAGCTGGGCGGAGCTGTGGACGTGCTGATTAACAACGCTGGCCTCGCTCTCGGTGCGCCCGCGTGCTTCCAAGACCAGTCGATTACTGACATCTCGACTATGGTGGAGACGAATGTGAGCGGTGTGCTGTTCGCTGCTCATGCTGCGCTCAACCAAGGCGGCATGATGGCTCAGAAACGAGGTGTGATCCTGAATGTGACGTCGGTGACGGCTCTGGAGGCACCTCCGTTCAACGGTGAAGCAGTTTACCACATGGCTAAAATGGCCCAAGAAGGCTTCTCGAATGCGCTGCGCAATGAACTGTGTGGCACCAACATCAAGGTTGTCGTCGTACGCCCGGGGGTGGTGGCGACGAACTTCCACGAGCAGCGTGTTGGCTTCGACAAGGACATGTACTCGCAGTTCATCCAAGGCTACGAGCCTCTGGTGTCCAAGGACGTTGCTGATGCCATCTTGTGGATGCTGGAGAAGCCGGACCGCGTGATGATCAAGGCACTCGATGTGGTGCCGACGGCGCAGCGCAGCCTCAGCGTGTTCGACCGCGAGTGGAATGCTCGCAACGCGAAGTAAAACCGCCGGTGCGTTGGTGCTGGAATAAATGTCGTAGGCTAACCAGCGAATCCATGCTTTCTTGTCGATTTGTGTTGGTTTGGTCATCGTGAGTAAGTTCATTTCGCTGCTGTAGCAATCTGCGACGTCTTGGTTTGATGACTTGAGCTGTCAGCTCATTGATCTGGTCGTCGGGTGGTGGATCTTGGACGGCTCAAGGGAAGGTGCCTTCAACTTGTTTGCTAGACCGCGAGCTTCACGCGATCCGCCAAAAAGTGTCTTTGGGACGGGTTACTACCGGGTGAACGTTGTACCGGCCCGAGCTGCCGTGGGAAGCATTACCTACCCGATCAACCGGATCGGAGGCCATGTCAGCACCACCAAAATGGATGGAATTCATGATCCGATTAACTATGTTTTAGTTTGCTTGACTTCACAGCAACAGCGAAAGTCAACCGCATCTTATAGCTTATATGAAGCTTTCTCATCCACACCATCCTAGGATGTGCAAACTCAGTGTACACCGAGCGAGTGAGTGGCGTCGACATCGACGCCAGCACGCCGCGACATGCCCCACATAAAAACAACCCGCACCGGAGGCAAATCTCCAGCCAGGATGTTTGCACAAAGCCAGCAGCGAACATGCAAGGTCCTAACGATAGCAACGGTAAACTTGGCAGCACCCAGGCAGAACTATCACCAAACAAGACGAGTTCTTCTAGCGTGATGCTGATGCAGGCCAACATGAGACTTTCACGCCGGAAAGTTTGTCCGTTTGCAGTCGTTCAGCTCGGCCGGACCAGGTGCAGATGACTTGACGCGTTCGAAGGCGTCACATTGACAGCACAAAGTTGCATGACTCGCACCAGCCCTGTCAACAGAGTTGACCACTTGACGACATAAAGGGGGACGCGTTACGCAGAATCACTGATCGTCGTTTACGGTCGCAGCAGATCTCAGGACCAAGACCACCCGAATATCAATTGTCCTCTCACTCATTCTCCAATTCACTTTGGCCCCCACACTCCATTTCATCCATCCATGGTGTCCTTCGTCAACTACCTCGTCGTCGCTGCGCTCTCCGTCGCGTCCTTCGCCAACGCCACTCTGGACGTGAATCTGCTGCCGGAAGGAACGTACTTCAAACCCTCGGGTCGTATCGTGTCCGGTGTGCTCGGCGCTTCGACCCCCTTCCGTCGCTCTCCTTGTCCGGCACTCAACACGTTGGCCAACCACGGATACCTGCCGCGCAACGGCCAGAACGTGACCAAAGCCGTGCTGGGCCCCGCTGTCATGTCTGTCTACAACTTGGGTGAAGACGCCACCGCCACATTGCTGGCGCTCGTGCCCGACACCTTCTCGCTCGATTACCTCTCCACGCATAACATGATCGAGCATGACGCGTCGCTCATCCACAACGATGAGTACTTTGGCGGTGACCCGTCTCAGGTGAACCTCACGCTGGCAGAGCAGCTTCTCGAGCGCGGCGTGGCCAACGATGGAATTCTTGGCGTCACGGAGCTCGGTGCCACTCGCAAGGCGCGACTCGCCGACAGCCTCGCCATCAACCCCAATGTCACGTTCGGATCGACACAGCAGACGCTCGCGTTCCTCGAGGCGTCGATTTTGGTGTTGGGCTTCGGTTCCAAGACGAACGAGAGCGTCACGGTGGACACGGCTCGCTCCTTCCTCGTTAACGAACAGATCCCAGAGGGATGGGAGCGCGCCTCGAGTGCCATCAGCGCCACTGAAGCTCGTGCCACCGCTGCCAAGATCGCTGCAGCGTCGGTGTAAGCAGCTGTAGACAGTAGATATGAACACGAATTGAACTCAAATACCCCCATTGCAAAACTTATCGCAGTGTTAGCAGTAGGAGCGTGATCGAGAATTCTATCTCTACCGCAGCTTTCTCGTTCATTTACACCACTTGAGCCTTCACCGTCGATTCTTCGTGAGCGTTGTGGTGGTGGTGCTGCTGCTGTGGCGGGTGCGTCGAGCTCAACTCGAGGATTAAAAACCCCGTCATGACCAGCGTCGAGCCGACAATGCATTCCCACGTGAAGACTGTGCTGTGCATCAGCGTGTCCATTAGCCCCGACAACGGGATCGTAAGCATGAATCCGACACTCGTCTCCAGCGGCGACGTCCAGCAGACTGCAAACGTCAAAAAGACGAAGTTGGTAGTGAACATGACGATGGCGATCCAGAGCATGAGGTTCCCTTCAGCAGTAGGTGGGAACCCGATCGGCTCGTACAGCGAAGGGAACGGACTATGAGCGAAGAAGATCGTGCCGACAAACCAAGCGGGGACCGTGAACACCCCGCTCAGCCCCATCATGATCATAAGCGTGGAGGTGTCGTTGATGTTGGCGCCAGCAGTGAGCGCCACCGATACGTTGTACCCCGCGTTCAATATTGCCGAAGTCACCATCATGAGTCCCCCGACCACACTCGGATTCCCAAGACCTGCTTCTTCTTCTCCTCCCTGGTACAACACGACCATCGTCACTCCTGTAAACGCCAACAAGACGCCAAACACTTTCTTTGCGGTCACTTTCTCGTTCAGTAGACAGATGGAGAAGCAGTAGACGAAGAGCGGGGAACTGTTGAAGATGGCGGCTCCTGCAGCGACCGTTAAGTTCTGGAGCGACGAGAACCAAAAGTAATCGGCCACGAGGTAGAAAACACCGAGGAAGGCCGACAACCTCAGCAACTGCTTCAACGGGACGATGGAGTGACGCTGCAGCACGGATGTGATGTCGAATCCAGCATGGCGATCTTCAATTGTGCCACAGATGCGGTAGTAAGCAAAGATCAATGGCAGCAGCAGCACCTGCACACAGCGAGAAAGTCAGAAGACATCTAGAGGACGAGCTTGCAGTCATGATAGCGTAACTAACTGGTGCAGCATGGCAGAAGCACATGACGAAAAAGGGTTTCTTGAAATTCATGGCCGTCTGAGAGATAAAGCACGCTAAGTGAGATGAAGGGGTTAGAACTGACTGACAGACATCGGTGGAATACCATACCTGGAGGTGCTGCACGGCTTCGGCTTGGAAAATGTTGCTCCAAATCACGACTACAGCAGCAAAACAGTTAATGATTTTTTTTATCCAGACCGTAGCCCTTGTCGACTTACCAAATAGACAGAGCAGCCCAACATGTTTCGTGTGGACGTACTCCTTGACCTCTCTATCCAGCTCAGCGTCCTCGTCATCAAGCAGCTTGGTGTGCTCATTAGGCGCGGACTTGGTCACAGGCACAACTCCACTGCGATGCGACATCCTTACGGGGCCGTGGGCGTCTTCGTCCCAGTGAGGGGCCGCGACGCCTTGGTACGAATCCATTGTGCAGTGTCCGAGGCAAATTGCTGAATGAGGTAGCCACTTGCACTTTGGATCCCTAGCAACTCATCGTTGTCGTCTCGGGAACAGTTCAACCACGCGAGTTTGGGTTGCGCCCAGCCATAGACTCCGCCCCATAACCCGAGGCTCGCTTATGAGCGCCACGACAAGATCCACGAACAGCGAGAATCTTCTAGCAGCGCTTGCCAAGGCGATCGCCTACTACCAGGCAGCACATCCATGACGTGCATGCACAGTAACGTTAAGTGTTGCTACATGTACAAGCAGCTACAAGCATGAGTCCGTTCCTCACAAGCTCACGGACACGATGTGTCATATTTGATGGCGTGGGCTTGCTCCACTCATCGATGGAAACGATCTTTGTAGTCGTCCATTTAACCGTGTTTTCGGCCGCTTTTGAGATTAAATCTACGCGATAAAACCAAGACTTCTTTGAAAGAAGTTCTTTCCTGATTCTCCTAACGTAGTTGCCTCGAGATGTCCGTGGCTCTCCGAATCGCATCACGGACTCTGTCCGAAGCTGTTCTACACGAACCTACGGTTGTTGGGCCTATTACGCCAGCGCGGAGCTAGCAGGACTCCCCGATGTAGGAACACCGGTTGAAACGCCGGCACGGCACGCCGAGCTGGCGTCTCGGTCTTGGATGAGGTGGCAGAGTGCACACCTCCTTGACACCGAGCTTCTCGTCGAGGCACCCGCATCCCGAGCATGTGTCGGACGTGCAAACCCTTCGCGTACTTCCACCATTCGGCCGCGGGCTCGCTCCATTCGCAGGAGCATCTTGAACTTGCGACGGCGTCAGCGCCTGCGTCTGCAGATCCGTCGAATTCTCGCCAAGGTGACACGCATGGTGCACGATATGCACCAGAAGGTCTCAAAGTGGGTCCCGCTGAACTACCACGAGGTGCTGCTGCCAACGTTCGAGACCCAGCAGATGGCCGCTCGATATGTCCGAGAAGAGCGTCTGGACATCACGCCTAAGAGCCTTCTTGCTCCAGTCGAGGAACTTGTACTTCGCAGGAAGACACGAAAACTGCGTCGCCCGACTGTCCGCGCCATGATGACGCTGTCGCACTATAAGTTCAAAAAGATGCTGGAGTACAAGATGCAGCGAACGAGCGGCCGAATGGTGGAAGTACGCGAAGGGTTTGCACGTCCGACACATGCTCGGGATGCGGGTGCCTCGACGAGAAGCTCGGTGTCAAGGAGGTGTGCACTCTGCCACCTCATCCAAGACCGAGACGCCAGCTCGGCGTGCCGTGCCGGCGTTTCAACCGGTGTTCCTACATCGGGGAGTCCTGCTAGCTCCGCGCTGGCGTAATAGGCCCAACAACCGTAGGTTCGTGTAGAACAGCTTCGGACAGAGTCCGTGATGCGATTCGGAGAGCCACGGACATCTCGAGGCAACTACGTTAGGAGAAATGATAGTTACAGCTCTACAGCGCACCCCAAAAGTTTTTACCCACAGTGCATACACTTTTCTCTTCCTCGACGGTACGTGATGATGAGGACGATATCTGCCCCACATCTTCCACTTCGGTCTCCACTACGAGTTCCGCGCAGTCATGACGCCCCCCAACAGCAAACGCAGCCGAATAGTCCTTGCAACTGCAAAACCTTCTTCGGACGAACGCACCAAACTGCTGCAGCCATCGCCCCAAGACTCTGTCGACGTGGAAACCAAACGGTGGCTGCATACGAAACACGTCGGACTCGTGGCGCTCTTCGGTACGTATGCAACAACCAATGAACTGTATACAAACAATGCAATTCTCATGATACTCTTGGACGAAAGCGTTGGTGTGGTCGTGGGTGCTGCAGTCCGAGGCCTCGCAAGCTCTTCAGGCGGTGGTGCAGTTCGACAAACCCTTCTTCATTGTGTGCTTCAACCACACCATCACAGCTACAGTGCTGCCCTTGGTAGTCGGTTATCACTGGGTCACAGGCAATGCCGACGACCGATGTGCGGGTTATGACGTCGTCGGGGTCTTGCAACGCCACTCGGTCATTCCGTTCGCGAAACTTTGTCGCATTTCAGCTTGTCTGAGTGTTTTTTACCTGTTGGCGGATTACTTTTGGTACGCGGCATTGGCCAACGTCAGTGTGGCTGCAGGTACTGCAATATTCAACTGTTCGCCGCTGTTTGTCTACTGCTTTTCGGTCTGTTTCCTGCATGAACGACCGTCTTTCGGCAAGATTTGTGGCGTGATGACGTCGTTTATCGGAGTTACGATGGTGGTTGTGTTCCAAGGAGGCGGTGGTGTTGGTGATATTGCGAGTACGAGTCTGGTGGCAGGTTTGCTGGTCGTGATATCGGCGGCACTGTATGGAGGCTACGAGGTAGCACTTAGATTGGCTGTTGGAGAGGACATTACGGATACTTCGACATTGTTGACTATGACGGGGCTGTGTGGGCTTTTTACTGTCCCGCTGTGGATTATCGGAAGTCCCGCATTGGCGTATAGCCCGTTCCCGTCGCTGCAAGAGCCGCTGGGTTTCCCGGTTACTGGAGATGGCGTGTTTTTGCTGATGCTTAGCGGCGCGATGGCGGTCGTGTTTAATGTTTTTTTGCCCTTGTCGCTGTGCTGGACGTCTCCGCTGGAAACGAGTGTGGGTGTGATGTTAACGATTCCGCTGTCAGGTGTGATCGACACAGTGTTTCATCACATGTCGTTCTCGTGGGAGTGCATTGTTGGTTCTGCATTGGTGATGGGAGGGTTTGCGATCCTCGAGTACTTCAATGGTCCGCCCGAGGTCCCGTGCCACGAAGAACGTTCATTGATGTTGGTATAAAGAGGAAGTCTCTCAGTGCGAGGTGCACCCTTGAGATGAAAATCAAATTGAGGCAGCATTTCGTTCGTCACCCAGGTGCAAGCAAAACCGCGGTGACTTAGTTGCTATCCTTTGCTAACAAATAAAGCAATAGTCGGAAAGTGCAGATAATTGTTGTCGTTCCGCGTGTCTTGGTCACGCTTGGTATTTGCGGTTTCCTGTTTCGCTGCTTTCATCCGCATCCTGGTGTAGAAGTAACACACCACCCGAGTTAACTTCCTTCAAAGGGTCGAATTATGGTCTTGACGTGGTCGGGTGAGCGTCGAGTGATAACCTTATTTGTCAGAGTTTGAATGAAGATCACAATGTTGCGGCTACCTAATACTTCCAACAAACGAGGACTATTACCCAGCTCTGGAATGAGAAGATGTTCGCGACTCCCACGGGCGCCGTAAAAACGGAAAAGCCCTCCTCACGTAAACCGTTTGCAGATTTCGTCGTGGATTGGATTTCGCAACGTATCGCAGTGGAGTTTGTGTCCACAATAACAACGGTTCACCAAAATGTAGTAAACCATGCAAACATCGTCCTTGGTAACTTCTTCAGAGTCGGAGGATAGCACCAACTTAGCAGCGTCCGAGATACTTCATGATAGCAACACAACCAGAAGATTGCTCCCCCCCCCCCCCCCCCCCCTTAGATAGTGATACCGGTATGTGTTTTCCGCTCGCATCTTTCCATGGCGAGCTGACGGAGAAACTGCCTTTATCATCTCGTATTCCCTCGTATGAACTCACGAATGCGTTGCTCGGTATCACCCTTGCTGATGGGCGCCGAGTCACCGAAGTACTCTTGGTGGGCAGCTAAAGCTTTCTCCTGTTCTTGTAGTTTTTTCTTTGCCTTGGACTGCTGAATTGAGTGAAATTCATAGTATCGGTGCAATTCACGCGTGATCTTCGGGATAATGTTTTCCAGTGCCTCAGTCGCGCGGGTCTCCGAGGCCAAACGTGCTTCCTCAAGACACTTGGAGGCGTTCGTAAGGGCATCCTCACGCGTCTCACGAACTTTTCGGAACATAATCGATAGATTTTTGTAGCACGTTAACGCATGCTCAGCAACCTTTAGCGCACGAACGGAATTCTCCACTCGCTGCTCGCTTTCGCTGCGAGAGCTCCACACCGCCTGCACCTCAACGTCGTTCTTCTTCCAGTAATCAAGAGCCGACAAGAGACTCGCTGATGCTTCCGTCTCACCTTGAGCTACGAGCTCCTCATGCCGCTTGCGCACGAATTCCACAATGTGCAAAGTTCGCGCTTCCTTCTTTTGCTGGGCCTCCACCAACGTGCGTTCGGTCTCCTTGACATCAAGCGTGCTTTTCTCCACTAGTCCAGTCAGCTTCTGATTTAACAGGTTGAGCGCCTTCTCTACATCTGTCTTGTCGTTGCAAGTAGCGAACCAACCCCACACACACTTACATGTAAGGGGCTTTATCAACTATGGCAAATTGGACACGTGATATTCCACGACGACATTGATTGGTACGGATGGATATCCCACACTGAAGCGGTTGCAGCATTTCCCCTCGAGGTTAAGTCCCTCGTAGGCAACAATAGTTTCTAGCCGACAACCCCAACTCAATCAAGTGCTCCACGCGGCCCCCATGGGACCACTTGGTATAGCAACCACGGCGTATGGAGCAGCGGCAATACTCGGGGCTATGGCGAGGTGGCGCGGTGATGCAACTAGTTTAGCTGCAATCGCATGAATCTGTCTTCGAGCCGAACATCATTAACAGCAAATATTTGTTCGTTTGCAGAATGCCTTCAAAGTCTTTCAGCCAAAGCTGGAGCAGCGCCACCGTGTGTCTCAACATACGCGACCCCCCATCAACGCGTCAATAGTCACGATGCTGGGTTGGATGTGCGTCGCGGTTTGCAACTCGCGAAATCAGAATAATAGCTTCCAGGCGACGGTCTTCGCTTACCCGAGTATCATAGAGTAGAATAGACTGCACTTTGCGGACGCCTCCTTCATTCTTCGCCACTTCGGGGGTCATCCTGCCGAGGACTGCGATGAGATCTCACACTCGCGCAACTTGGAATCTCAGGTGTGGGATGTCGGATGTGCGCACCTCAATGGAATTCCTGGTCGTGAACACCTCGCCACAAGTCGATGCTGCAGTTGCTATTTCTCCAAACACGCCACAACAAAACGCCGTGTTCTTCAACAAACACGGCATTCTCTCTCCTGCACACTTAGTTTATGTATATGAGTATAATTGTAAATATCAGTAGCTACCTTCTCGTCGACAGTCACACACCACAGGAGCTCTGGTACACTCGTCATGGCGCACCCGGCAGCCCCCGCCCCGCACGAGCTCACCAAGCTACTGCTGCCAGACGAACTGCCTCTAGAGCCCAAGCAGAAGCTTCCTAGACATGCTGGACTACTCGCTCTCGGAGGTAGAACTACCAACACATTTGACACATTCCCAGCATTCCTCATTCATTTTCCTTTGTCTGCAGCTCTGATCGTGTCGTGGGTGCTGCAAGCTGAGGCTTCTCAAGGGGTTCAGGTGATATACTGCACTACGTCAGTGTTTTTTAACGATGCAGGTATTGACCGCGTTTTGTTTTTAGGAAGTGACAGATATCAACAAACCGTTTTTCATCGTGTGCTTTAATCACATGGCACCGGTACGCAAACTCTCCAAAGCTGTGGTTAACCCGTGTGCATCTCGTTCTAATATGTAGCTGTGGCTGCTGCAGGTTGTGTTTCTTCCGCTTCTCGTTGCCTACTTCAGACTTCAAGGCGATGACAAGGATCGCTCCGCTCCGTTGGATTTTGTCGGTATTCTGGAGCGGCACTCCGTGATCCCAATGGCCAAACTGTGGAGAATTTCGGCGTTCCTCAGCGCGTTCTACTGCGTGGCAGACTACTTTTGGTACGCAGCGCTGGCTAACGTGAGTGTGGCAGCAGGCACTGCCATCTTCAACTGCTCGCCTCTATTCGTGTACTGTTTCTCCATCTGCTTTCTGCACGAGCGACTCTCGTTTGGGAAGATGTGTGGCGTATTCACGTCGTTTGCTGGAGTGACGCTCGTGGTCGTCTTTCAGAACGGTAAGGAGCTCGATACCATCGCTGGTACTGGTGTGGTTGCGGGCTTGATGGTGGTGCTGTCGGCGGCGTTGTATGGTGGCTATGAGGTGGCAATTCGGTTGACGGTGGGCGACGATATCACCGATACGACGACGATACTGACGATGACAGGGTTGATCGGACTTTTCACTATTCCGCTTTGGGCCGTTGGCAGTTTGGTGTTGGCCTGCAGTTCCATTGAAGCACTGTACGAGCCGCTAGGACTACCGGACAGTATCCACGGATTGGTGTTGATGTTTGGCAGTGGCTTGATGGCCATTGTGTTTTGTGCGTCCCTGCCTTTATCGGTGTGTTGGACGTCGCCCTTGGAGACGAGCGTTGCGTGCATGTTGACGATTCCGTTGTCTGGAATTGTGGACACTGTTATTCATCACACTTCATTCTCCTGGGAATGCATCGCTGGCTCAGCTTTGGTAATGGGAGGCTTTGGCATTTTGGAGTACTGCAGTGCACAAGGTACGCCACTGCAGCCAGAGCCTACGATACAGGCAACTGATGCAAGTACATAAGTGTAAGTACAGCATGAAGCTCCGTCAATAATTGGATTTTTCGTTTGTTATAACAGTTTGTACCGTTGAAGCGATGGGAATTGATTCTCGTACCCAGTCCCACCTCCCTTTTACTTCTAACGGTAGCGTCGGATCTTGACCTGCTCTAGATCAGAGCTCATTCTTGAATTTGCTTTGGTCGGCAGAGCAGCGTGCGCAGGGTCAAGATCAAAACTCATGTCCAACGAAGCTATTGCTGTACTATGGAAGAATTTACACGGTTGTGGCTCTGAAGGAGTTGTAGAGATCCCAAGTTCGAACCTTCTTCTGAAAGGAACACGAGTGCGTGACTTAATCGGGATTTTAAACGGAAAGCTACGCTCGGAGGAGGAACCACATGAAGTGATCTTCATTCAACTGTGCGGAATTCGAGTGGATAAACACCGACTTCTGGAGACTATAATTCCACGGAACATTGGTGGCTGGCCTCGCTTGGTAGCAACAACGAGAAGGATTCCAAACAGATGGGTGAGTCCTGGCGGAGTGATCAAAACCAAAATGATGACGGGTAAAACGATCGAAATCGCTTGGAATGCTTCGAGCACCATCGATCATGTAAAACAATCTATTCAAGACCAATAGGGCATTCCTCTTGACCAGCAGCGGATCATATTTGCGGGCATTCAACTTGAGGATGGTCGAACCATTGAGGACTACAACATCTTGCGCGGTAATACGCTTCACCTGGTGGTGAGACTGAGGGGAGGAGGGACCCCACAACCTCGATTGTTTGCCAACATCTCGGATGACACTCTACTAGTGCAGCAAGAGTTCTCAACCCTTGCTCTAAAGTGGCGAATGTGTTGCAAGGGACTCAATGTCGAAGGCCGCCGCAAGAACCGCCAATGTCCTGCATTTGAGCAAATGGTTATCCACTGCGAAGGATTCGATATGTTTAACCTCCTCAGGGATAGCAACACTACTAAGTGTCCTGAGTGCGGGTCGAACGTGAAGCCGACCACGTCTGGGTTTTGTGAGTGTGCATGGAAATTTGAAGGCTTAAAAGAGTGTGACGACGTTTTCGTCAGTTCACCATGGCGCTTGGCAAGTGGAGAAAAGTATCATCGGTTTGACGCAGACGAATCCAGCGGCTCTATCCAATGGAAAAGTCTTTTGATCATGATCAAGCCACTACACGAGGCAGAAGTGGTGTCAGCCAGGCGTCCTCGCCTCAATACGAATGTCATGTGTGCAGCCTGCTGGACTACTTGCTGGTCGACCACTATCAAGAGTGGATGCGGCCACTGCTTTCACCGGAATTGTCTCGACAAATGGACGGAGTGGTGCGAACGCAGGAATACCTTGCCAAGTTGTCCAGTTTGCCGCCAACCGACGTGTACTGATCGAGTAGCTGACGGCAAGACTTTTCGAGAAGGGATTTGGGGAATGAACTGACCAAGCGCCGAAGTCTTGTGGCCCGAGCTAATACTTTTCTGCTTTCATTTGCGGCATTTAACGAAATAATTAACGAGCCATTGAGCGTCCTCTTGGCGAACGCCAGGCTGAGTTGTTGAGACTTCTTATAGTCGCGTTGATATCAAGCGCAGTCATGGCGGGCGTTTATCACGAAATCCGTGAATACATCATCCATATGGTAGTAAAGTTTGATGGCTGAAGCTGCCACCAGAGTCATTATTGATGACGATGCTGGTGGTGAACCCTCCGATACGTGTGGTTGGTAATAGTCCCATTCCTTAAGGCTTCCTAGTCTAAGAAAGCGGCCACTTTAGAGCTTTCTGTAATGGAATTTACACCGCACTTGCAAGTTATCCAGGCAACGGTGTCGCCAAGCTTATCGACCAGTACTGCAACGAGAAGACCCCAGAAAGTAAAATCGATTCGACCTATGATCGCGTGGAACTACTTGATGACAACCTTTGTGACGATGGAGAGCACGTTGGCCATAGGAAACCTCTTGGTTTTATTGCGCTCTTCAGTGCGTCAACCTTTGTAAACAAACAGTGGAATATCAATCTCTAGTGTTAACTTTATTTGTTGTTGTAGTGTTGATCTGGTCGAACATTTTTCAAGCCGAAGCGGTGCAGTGGCTTCAGGTAAGAACAAACTCGACGCTCACATGTGCTTCGCATTTCCTAACAACTTTTGTGTTCCGGTTAAGACATCGGTCGACTTAAAAAAACCTTCTTTACCATGTACTTCAGTCACGCAGCGCCGGTACGCTCTCACCACAGTATTCCGATATTTTGCGATGTCACACTAACCTGTGCTGGTTCGAATAATCGGTAGGTCGCGCTTTTGCCCATCGTGTCCGCTTACCACAGCTTCCGGGACACAACGAAAGACCAACGCGCCAGATTCGATGCTGTTGGTGTTCTACAGCGCCATTTAGTTATCCCATTCCCGAAGCTCCTACGATTGTCAGCTTTCTTTGGGGCCCTCTACCTTGTGGAAGACTACTTTTGGTTCTCATCACTGCAGAACTTGACGGTAGCGGCTGGGGCCGCCATTTTCAACAGTTTGCCACTTTTCGTTTACTGCTTTTCTATTGTCCTGCTGCATGAGAAAGTGTCGGGGGAGAAACTGCTTGGGGCTTTGACGGCCTTCGTGGGTGTGACGACGGTAGTAATGAACCAAGGCAACGATAGCGATGAAGAAGACGTCCGGAGCTCGAGCGTGGTTGCTGGTATTATGGTGATGTCTGCGGCTGCGATGAATGCTTTCTTCGAGGTGAAACTTGCTGAGTCTGTCGGCGACGAGATGAACGACATCTCCACGCTGCCTCACATTCTCTGGTCTATGCGGAATCTTTGCTATTCCACCATGGGTTATCGGCATCATATTATTCACTAACAGCCCGTTTCCATTACTGTACAAGCCGCTTGGGTTCCCAGAAACAGCGGAAGGAGTCGCAATGCTGACAATCGCAGTTGTCATGTTTGTTATCAATTTTGTGTCTCTCAGTTTGGCGGTTTGCTGGACGTCGCCACTGGAAACAAGTGTCGGATTCATGCTCACGATTCCATTCCTCTCTCCGGTGTCATGGACAACTTGATGCACCACACGTCGTTTTCGTGGCAATTCGTCGTTGGATCTGGGCTGGCCATGGCAGGCTTTTGCATTCTAGAGTCGGCAAAGCGATCGCCGCGACGAAAGAGTTCTACCATGGTGCTGTAAGGAGCGAGATTATGTCCGCATAGGCCAACTACAGTAGTAATTTGTTCAGCTCAAACTCCACACAGAGTTTCCAAGATATGACTTTTGTTGCGCGCAGTTATTCTTCAAATGTCTTCGTTCGTCTTCAGGTTTTCTTTCTCCATTTTTCGTTGGAGGATGATGTCGGTACTGACGCTGGAAAAGTGGAGATAAAGTCGAGTTGAAGGGTGTCGTCGAGATTCATACCTCCGACTTTGTAGGGATTCTCAACGAGAAACGTCAAGCTAATTGAAATGTTCTTCTTCACTCGGAGTCTCTCTGTAAAGCGGTAGCACCCTACATTTGGTGGAAGGACTACAAGGTGGCTTTAATGGGGGGGGGTCAATTTTTTTCTTGAAGTTGCGTCATGTGCACCACACACCAGTGATCGAACTCCAAAAATCAATGGAGCTGCTCGACGCTATCGAGGAGATCGAGCGTCCTGCAAACACTCGCTCTGGCCGCAGTTCACCCCCTCAACAAGACTGTGACTTTGTCGAGCGCCAAGTGCTCTACGTACAGCAGAAATTGCGTGAATTATATCAGAGAAAGCGTGGCATTAACGCAGATATCCCCACTATCCCCTTCTACTGGGTCTTCTCCAAACTATTGCGCCTGATTGAGGAGTACCCAGACGGTCTCACTGAGGCTGTGGTGGTGACGGAATTGGCTAAATTGCTCAAGCGAAATGAGGCAGAGCAGGAGGTGGGAGGTCCTCGTAAAAAGAGGAAAATTAGAGATGAAGAGGATATGGGGGAGTTATTAGCAGAAGGAGAGCAGGAAGCTCTACAGGCTAAAGTCACAGGATATGGGAACCACAGACTGACAATTGAGATGGAGGATGCTAAAGATGCCGTGGCTCACATGTCAGTATTGATGCAATTGTAATAAAATTGATAACATATTCACTAACGAATAGTTTGTATTTTGTGGCAGGTATTTGCATCAGAGATTCCGTTCCTGTGTGGATTTCTTGCACAATAATTTGAACTATGAACCTAACAGGTGGGCGGCAATCGGAGTAGGATGAGAGGGTTGATGTACTTACATCTTTTGTGCGTTGCAGTGTGGCTTCGTTTCAATTTCTGATCGGGCGAGACGTTGCATTTACCAATGCAAAGCTTCTGGAGCGGAAGGAGTTCGATATGCCGGCGATGGCGAGAGAAAATAATAGGGTGAAGTTCACGCTACTACCGACAGCGTTCCTGACTGCACGACTGGATGAAGGGAGGCCGCTAGATCGGAGATTGTTGGCCGACTCGATTAGTCTCAGTCAAGTGGATCAGCTGGTTGGAGGAACTCAAGACCCGGCTGCCATCCAGCACTTGATGTTGAAGGCAAAGGTGCTCGATATTGGAGCTGTCCGACCGTGCCAAACGCCGCTGTACGTGCATCGGCAAGTGATTTTACTTGGAGAGGTTGATGAGAATAATACTCGTACTCCCGTTGGAGCGACACCGCACACACAGGGAATGCTGCAAGGATCGCATTTTATTATCCTCTGGGACGACCAAGTGGCACTAAGTCGTTTGTTTCAAGTGGGCGACACACTCTCGATTTTCCACCCGTTCGTGCACGTTTGCGATGGCCACGACGTGGAAATCCAACACATTTTAAATGAGTATTCGTCACAGCAGCGTCTGGTGTACTACTTCGAGTACGGTACCGCTACCGTTTTATTTTGCAAACCGTGTCGAGTTGCTGCCGCACAAAGCCCAACGCAGGGATTGACAGTCGGCCAAAAGCACAGCGCAGTGTTGAGACCAATAGCCCAATTGGAAGACATTAAGCCAGGATGGCACAACTTCTCGCTATACGCCCACGTCCAAAGTATCAAGGTCTCGCATGGCATACCCCTGCTTGCTGCTTTCTTTTACGCGTACTACGACCCCAAAACGAACCAACCGGGGGCCATGAACGCGAAAGTGCAACCTCCCCCACCGTTGGATCGTACAATTGTGTCAAAGTACTACCTGGTCGTGCTGCTTCAAGTTTACATCGCTTCTTCTAAGCGTTTGCTAACGATTGAGGTCACGGGTGGTAATGCGCTGGCAGTATTGCGTCTGGTTCCTGGACAAAGTATCTTTTTGGATGGACTTGTGGCGATTGATCTGTGCTCGAAGCCCGTGCGTCGTTTCCGCGGCCAGGATCTTACAGCGCCTGCAGCAGCAAATCAGGCTCAAGTTGCATTTCCGACGAAAGCGTACAGCTCTTCGTCGTCTTCTGGTGTTGTGGTGCTGTGCTCAGATTGGGAGAGCATATTCGGAAAGCAGTCGCTGTTCAGCAACAGCTCCAAGCTCACAGTGGTGAATACTACTCCGGGACTTTTAAACGCTACACTGGATCGGTCTGCAGCGCCTCATGGCGTCGCGACACACGCACTCACGATGGTGGAAATGACCGCGACTGTCGCTGGCTGGCTGATTCCAAGCGACAGCCTCGGCTCACAACGAGGTTTCACGATCGACACAACTTGCGAGAAGGGTCACTCGACCACATGCGCACACAAGGCTTGTTTGCGGACTTTGGAGATGGTGACCAGACAGCAGACGACTCGAGGACCGCCCAAGTGGAAGTGCTCGTTTTGCCAAGAAATATTTTTCGGTTTGGGAGACACCGTGCAGACGTACGGCGAATTGGCGGTGACACTGGAGAACGGTCGGTCTCAGACCGCACCATTGACTGTGCTTTGCCAAGGTGATACAGTGGAGAGTTTGCTCGGTCTCCCGGCTGAAGAGTACAACCAACTGCCTTTGGCTGAGAAGCGCAGCGCTCTCGAACGGGTTTCAGGCAGCGCCTTTCGCCTCGTGCTCTCTCGGTGTGACTCACGCCGTGTAACTGTAGCAACCACCCCATCGCCGTCTTCACCCCGAAACTTCGAGTCCTCAGTCTCTATCCAACTGCGGATCGACATCGTGCAGCCTGTAGACACCTTTGCAGCCGCGCGCCACCTTGTAGCGGCGCTGCACCAGAGACTGTAGCCATGTTAACAGCTCCCACATGGCTACAACCGCATGACATCTTGGCTCCTTTATCGTACCAAATGACAAAAACGATGCGCCTAAAACTCAGAGTGCCGCCTAGTTTTCCACAAACCAGCATACAAAGTCCAAGTCAAACCGCACATCTCGAGCACAATCGCTCCTCTCCCCTTTTTTCCAGAGTCACAATCGTAACACTCCGCTGCTTCCCATGGCGTCTCCGTCCGCTTCCGTTGTCGCTGCGCCGCCCCCCGCCGCGGACGCCCGCATTCGTCAACACGACGCGCTGGGCAAGATCCTGACGCGTAGATCCATGCGCGTGTGGGCGTCCAAGTCCTCGCAGGAGCGTAGCCATCTGGCCGAGAACCTCTTGCAGCTCTTCTCGACGTCGCCCTCTTCAGGAGCTTCCAGCGCCGAGGAGATCGCCCAGCGGCCAATCACACGTCGCCCAGGGGTGGAGGAGGTCAAGAACTGCGTCTTATCCAGTGTCTACCCGTGTTTGCCGCCCCAGTGCGACAGGTTAAGAGATGAAATATGGCAGGTTCTACTCAACGTGTACAAGCGCAACCAACATGGCTCCGCTGCGCAGGAGTTCGATCGGATGCTGCAGAGGTTGGGGAAACTACCCAGAGACCCCTTGCTCTGTGACGAGTGCGGCGACGTGGCCGAGATCCTCGAGCCCAGTGACGTCAAGGCCCGAGAGAGGGTGCAGCAGGAGCTGGAGGTGCTGTTAATGTGGTTCTTAACCACGAAAAGTGTGGCGTACTCCACGGGCATGGCGAGAGTCGTGGCCCCTTTTTTCCTACTGAAGATGCCGCTGCCTACGATCTACGACTGCTTCTACCAGTATTGTGCACATTTCCTGCCTCATTTTGTAGTGGCCGACAGTTTGTTCGCCGACTCTGTTGGCCCGAGTGCTGTCGGGGGAGGAATGGGCAGCAACAGAGGAAGTAACAGCAGTATGGACGAAGCCTATTCAGGACAGAGAGGAGCGCTGGAACGGTCCAGCTCCATGGACTCGACGTCGTCTCTGGGCGAGGAGAGTAAACGTCGAGCGGATGAGGAAGAAGCGCAAGCGTTGAGACGAGAACGGCAACAATTGGTGGAGCAGTTGCTGAGTTATCATGCACCACAACTTGCCCATGTGTTAAATCAGTGGTGTGGCAATGAGTGGAGTGTGGCGGGCAAGTTGTTCGCGGCGGACTTCTTGCTTGGACATTTGTATCAGGTGGTGCCCCCTGCTGCGTTCGTGTACGTCATGGACCAGTATTTGTTGACAGGCGATTCCCTGTTCGGCCTCTTCTTCGTGATTGCGGCGTTGATTCAGAGAGAGGAAGTGTTGTCGACCTGTGGATCGACAGAAGAAATCCAAGACCAGATTCGCGCCACGTTCGACTCGAAGGCATTTGCGGATGAGGAGAACGTCCGCTTCTTGTGTTTGCTTGCATCTCGTCTACGTAGCAAGACGCCCAAAACGTACAAGTGTTCTCAGCGAGAGGCCACGGCTGAAATCAGGTGCTCGTCGCGTCAGGCGATTGAGATCGCGTACGGCTCTGGCGCTGGAATGGCTGCTAAGAAAGTTCGCGCTCAGTCCAACAACGGAACCGCGAGTGGTCCTCCGTCTGGCGGTCTCAGCGCACGATCAAGCTTGGATCGGAAGTCTACTGCTGAAGCCGCGGTGGATATGTCGCAGTGGGTAATGAAGGAGTCCCGCTCAATTGCTGGCAAGATCTTCTGGTATCACACTCAAACTGGAAAAACGCAGTGGGAGCACCCAGCGGAGAAGCACGACCCACCGTCAGCTTACTTTGCGCTGCCTGTCAGCGTTGAGGAAGTGGGTGCGCAGCTAATGGGGATCGGTGATAAGCCTGGCGATCAGCAGCAGACTCCGGGGGGCGGAAGTCTTCGTTTCTTTGTCGTTGATTGCCGAGGCTTGCGCAGCTCAGAAGATCTGAAGAGCGGGCGTATACCTATGGCATTTACCCTGGATCCCTCTGTGTTTGACTCGCCGGAGTTAATCGATACGAGCATGGAAGCTTTCAACCCGATGAAATCACAGGTTCATGTGGTGTTGGTGGGCCATGGTGTTGGCATTCCCCCTGAATTGGTGACTTCCGAGGAAGTCAAGACCAGCATTCGAGATGCCGTTCGCCTGGATACTGACTGCCTTAACCAGGCAGCTCTCTTGTTCCAGAAGCGTGGCTTCCGCTTTGTGAGTACACTGGATGGCGGCTATTCGTCGTGGCACGCGTTCATGCGCGATCGTGCTGGTTCTTCTCCACAGGAACTGTTGAACCACGTTGGAGAGGAGTGCGTTTACTGCCGCTACGACACAATTCTTCGCACGGGTGAGGACCCTTTGAAGAAGAAACCGAAGCAGAAATCTCGACGCAAGAAAGCTATGCCTACAACGACCTCCATGCCTGTAAACGGTGGTGAAGGGGATGCGAGCATTGTCTCTACAAGCGAATTGAACCGTTCAAACAGCAACAGCATCGGCAGTAACAGTGCACCTAGGCGACAGTTGTCCATCTCGCGGAACTCAATTACGTCAATGCGTAGTAAGTTATCTGAAGTTTCGATCCCGAAGAAGTGGAATTGGAGGAGGCGATCCTCGGGTGCTGCGAGTGCCAGCCACCAGAACGATAGCAGCTCGTCCTCGGAGACGGCCACAGCGGAAGATGGCGGCAGTGACCGCGGCTCCTCCACAGACGATCACGAAGATAAAGACGACGAGGCAACGCACGAGATGCTGCGTGCTGCACTTGAGGAGCCCGAGGATCCAAATGTGGAAACTGGCGTGGATGCGGATGTCGCGAAGGATCCCAAGTTTGAGGCCGTCTTCACGATTGACTATAGCGACGATGAAGACGAGAACAATAATGAGGAGCCCACGACCGAGAACGGCGAGCCTGAAAGCGTGGACGTGTCGAAGGGTGGTGCGCACGAGACCGTTTCCCCGGCCGGTGCTGTGGTTGGGACGGAGGTGGAACCGACGGCATCGGCATGAGCGGACACAGCAATGTGACAAACGGAGTTTATGAAGACAGGAATTTTTGGGTGTACGCGCTGAGTGGGTAGGTGGATGTCAAGGAGGCGACCACCTTGTCGATCTTCTTTTATGAATTGTTCATTAGGGAGGTTGTTGAAGGGTAGCAACCGCAGCAGCGGCAGATGCACGGGTGTGTTAAATTGATTAGTTGTATTGGTTTTTACGAGATACTGTTGAATTTTATGGCGGCGAAGAGCACTTCTCGAAATCTTGACTAGATTCAGGCCAGGATGACGTTAGGCTAAACGATTTCTTTGCGGATACCAACGTGTTTGAAGCAGATGATGGCAAGCACGCACCAATTGTCTGATCCCTCACGTGCCGACGACCTACATTGTATTCACGCGTGATTCTACTACGTGTGCATATACTCTATCCGAAGTTCTGCAAAGTTTGCAAACCTGGACCACCAGATTCCGACGAGATCAGATCGACAATGCTGCATTACAATGCCGCGACGACCACCTCAAGTGGGATGCCCGACACCTTCAATGACGGTACAGTCCAAGCTGATGGGCACTCCACTCAAAAAGGATCTTACACAGGAACGATTGAATCAATCGTGTTTTGAGCTCCATTGACGGCGTTGATGGTGTTACAGGTCGACTTGACCTCGGTCTCTTCCATCGTTATGCATTTGCTTCAGGGTGGTGACAACGGCATCTAGGAGCGGTGCGGAGTACCTTTCCGTCGCCTGCACCGAATCCCCTTGCGCCTTGTGCGATAACGATTGCGCGAATCATCACACTGCGCATTGCGCACGTCTACCCGGCCTTCGCAACAGGTCCACTTCCAGCCTTTCCAATGGTGCCGTTAGCGTGATGTTCAGGTACGTGTCTTGTCATCAACTCTCACCCTTGCCTGCTCGCTCCGCGCTACCTTGCTTTCGAAAACTTCTCACTTTCACTTTCCAATTTGCCCTCAAGCGCAAATACCTCCAGCCCTTCTCGACTATGGTCTCCTTCGCCAGCACAATCGCGTTAGTGGGCGCTGCTTTCGGTGTCGCTCAGGGATTCCCTGAGCTCGAGACGAAGCTTGCACTTGACCTCGCCGCGGCGCTGCCCGAGGGGGCCTACTTCCGTCCGCCATCGTCGCTGACTTCGGGTACTGTGAACTCGACTGCCCCGTTCCGTCGCTCTCCCTGTCCTGCCATGAACACGCTGGCCAACCACGGATATCTTCCCCGAGACGGCAAGAACATCACGGTGGACCAGGCACTCTCCGTCGTCATGGACAAGTTCAACATCGCCGAGGATTTGGCTGCAGTGATGGGAGGCCTGTCGCCCGACCTGTTCAACCTGAACGACCTGTCTAAGCACAACGACAAAGTAGAGCACGATGCCTCGCTGGCGCGCTCGGACGCGTACTTTGGTGCCGACCCTGCCTTCGTGACACCCAACCTCATTACTGATGTGCTGGCGCATGGTCTTGACGGAGAGATCGATGTGGCGGACGTTGCCAAGATCCGTGCTGCCCGTGTCAAGTGGGGTGAGGAGCATAATCCTGAGTTCGACTTCAGCACAACCCCCGCCTTCATCGCTGGTGCCGAGTCGGGTCTGTTCCTGCGTGGTCTTGGAGGCCACAACGGCAACTCATCGAGCACGTACTTCATCTCAACGTTCTTCTTGCTCGAGACGTTCCCGCTCGGATGGACCAAGCCAGACACTGAGATCACGTACGCAGACGCCCTGGCCACGATCTCGTACCTCAATGCCGTTGACGTGTAAAGAGTAGCATTTTGCCGTGAATTGTTCCGCGGCCGTGAAGATAGGTCATGTCAAACCAAGATGCACTACGTGTACGCACCTCGTTGTTCTTTTGTTCCGGCACAATCTCCTCATCTGGACTTGATTGCCCTCCCCAGTTCATGTACGAACTCTGTTGTAGAAGCATTTTTTTTTCGCGACTCAGTTCATCTTGGTCACGCGCGACTAGTGAAGTGGGCAAGCACCTTGAAAAGGATGGTGAGCCCAAAACTTTATCGTATTCGCGTCGAGAAAATTGCCCTTGCGTGCACCAACACAGGTTCTTGAACTGGCAATGACCCGGTTAGAGCTGGTATCACCGCACATGTACTAGCTGATCAGCGACAGGTTTGGATACTTTCGTCGTGCAGTTGCAGCGTTCGGGGGTCCGGGTCGATGCAACTCCAGTGGACGGCTGGCGGGTGGAGCAGTGCGGTGCGTAACAGAATCCAGGCAAGCGGTCATGTATCGGTTGGAGCAAGCATCACGCGTTCTGATGATGCAGAGGCATGTATGTTTCGAAAGACCATGCCTTCATCGCCAAAACTCGCAGCAACATTAGTAGAGCTCGTGGGTTTCGAGGCTTGGTACTCCTAATTCTCGGAATTGAAGCTCCCATGGTTGCAATGAAGTAATTTACATCCGAGCTGGTCGCTGCATGGATACGTCGGACAGGTAAAGATGCCTTTCGTGTGCAATGTCTGAGCAGAGCCACTTTGCGCTTCTAGATCATTTGCTGTACTGACATGTCAAGGAACCGATTACACCACGACACTAATGCCCTCTGTCCCTCTTGGTCAGCCATGACGCTGTCGCGCGCCGTAGCTGGTCAGACCATGACCAAGACGCCCATAGGAGGTATCAAAGCAGCTCCAAATCGATCTCATTCCCCAATTTGCTCGCAAAAACAAATTACCAGTCGACGCGCCTCGCCTTCGACACTCTACTCCACTTCGAAATCTCCCCCTACACTCACCACTCACCATGGTTTCCATCACAACGACATTTGCCTTCGTTGCTGCTGCTGCTGTTGGCGTGGCGTACGGCTACACTGAGGCTGAGGCAGAAGCTGCCCTCGCTGAAGCTGCTGCATTGAAGGAGGGTGAGTACTACCGTCCACCAACGCACCTGACGTCGGGTGCCGTGAATTCGACAGCCCCGTTTCGACGTTCACCTTGCCCCGCCATGAACACGCTGGCCAACCACGGATATCTCCCGCGCGACGGCAAGAATATCACTGTGGACCAAGCGCTGGCTGTTGTGATGGACAAGTTCAACATCGCTGAAGACCTTGCGTCTGTCATGGGCGGTTTATCGCCGGATCTGTTCGACATGAATGATCTATCCAGACACAACGACCAAGTGGAGCACGACGCGTCGTTAGCTCGTATCGACTCGTACTTCGGCGTGGACCCGTACCTCATCACACCCAGTCTCATTAACGACGTCCTGAACTACGGACTCGACGGCTCGGTCGATGTCACGGACGTCGCTACCATCCGTGCCGCACGTGTAGCATGGGGCAAAGAGTACAATCCAGAGTTTGACTTCGGTACGACGCCCGCTTTCATCGCTGGTGCTGAGTCAGCGCTGTTTCTTCGTGGATTTGGTGGTGACAATGGCAACTCGACCGCTACGACGTTCGTCGCCACTTTCTTCCTGCAAGAGATGTTTCCAGAAGGCTGGACTAAGCCCGACACGTCGATCACGTACAACGATGCACTAGCTACGATCTCGTACTTGGACGCCGTCGATATGTAAGGTCGACCAAGTTTCTTGTGCGAAAATCAAGTGTTTATACCGTCGCGCGAGCCAAAACTGTAGTGAATCCATATATTCCATGAAAACGAAAATGACTTCCAAGTCCTCTTCGTACAAAAGCCTCTGCAAACTACAATTTCCATCTCGTTTGTCGGTCTGGGTTTCAGCCACTTCGTCAGTATACTGCCAATGCGGGTAGTACCTGTGCTCTCCATAGTTTCTTCTCTTTCCATGATCTAGCTCATCCAGTAGAAACCAATGCATCAATCGCCCGAAAACACGTTGTTCTTGCGAACGACGTTTGAGCGTTTCGACGCAGGAACTCGTGGTGCGCTCGCATCACACTTTGACTTAACAGAATCAGAAGAGTGTTCCGTTCAACCGAGGTCTTTGCTCTTGTTCTGTGTCGACTCGATTACGAGCATCTCGCCACAGAGGAATGATAAAAAATGTCGACAAGGCCTCCCACATGAATATCTTCGCTTCTTTCGAGTTGTCGATCTTCTACATGAATAACATCTCCGTTCCTTTTGAGTTGTCGACGCTGCTGTCGTACCTCCTTCAAGCCGCACTTGTCCACCTCCGCAATACTCGTACCGTGCAGACCCTGGGCGTACATCCCGCAATGGTGAGCTTGTGATTTCATGCTATTGTGTTTTATTTACCTATAAAATACAAAATGGGTTTGCAATATACACTACTGCAAAAGTTGCAGTTGCCAGAGATGAAGTTGCTGCAGGACGGCCTCCAGGCTGCGCACGACGCTCTGCCCGCCTCCACCGTCGCCGCCACAGCTGCGTCTTCTTCATGCCAGCGTCCTGTCCTTCCCGAGGCCTCCCAGGCTGCACCCGACGTCATGTTGCATGTCGGCGGGTGCGTCTTCGCGTTGCACGAGGAGGTTCTGAGTCTGCGCTGGCCTTGGCTGCATCTGCAACTGCAACGACTACGACTACGACAGCAACAGCAACAAAACAATAATGCTCCAATCAGGGCAAATGCTCTACCTTTTGCACTGCAATTGGCTTCTGCAGATGTTGAGAAGGAGGAGACATCGCCGTGTCCGCTACACACAATCACGTTGGTCAAGCCTCTGCTGTATACAGAGTGCTTAGCTGCACCTCACCAACGAGACAAGAAGGAGGACGAGGAGTCGAGTGGTAATAGCGAAGAGGGACAAGAATTGCAGAACATTGAGAGGAGAGGTGCTGGAAGAAAAAGACAACGAGAGGAGACGACGAAGATGAACCCATTTATCGGGAACAAGAGGGCGAGGGAGCTGTTTCGTGAATATTTGACTGACGTGACAAAGGTGGCCAAACCACGAGATGTAGTGCATGTGGAGTTGGTAGGTGTTGCGCCTATTGCTATGATACCTGTGATTGAGTACGTGTACACGTTTAAGGTGCGGCTACTGCACGAGTCGAGTGCAAGACAGACGTTGAAGTTGGCGCAATGGGTTGGAATGGGAGATCGGATCCGCTACTCGTGTTTAAGAGTGGCTGTACGGCAAGTGACATTAGATTCTTGGACGGAACTACTTGTGGCGTCGGCTGCTTTGCGTAGAGAAGACATGCGACGGAAACTCTGCGATCGGTTGGTAGATTTTTTGTACGACTTACAACCTGTGCAATATCAAGACGCGATGGATAAAATTAAGACGATGTGGATTCAGGTCATCGACGACCATGATATGCTGGTACGAGTGGTGGTGGCATTGATTAATAACGTGCGGCTGGTTGGGTTCTGGAGAAACCTACTTGAAGGGCTGGTCAGGTGGTTCAAACGTAGGTTCGAGTTGCCTCAACTGCCGTCACTTCGTCTGATGCACCAGCATTTCGTTACTGACTGGGAGCCGTATGTCGAGTTGTCTCGCGTTGAATGTTTCACAAATACTCCCAGCGCCAATTCTGCACCGCTACACGTGACAGTGTTCGAGTTCGGCGACTTTGTCCTGCAGGCCTGCATCAATGCTACTGGTTCATCGCCGCTTTTGTGGCGAGTTATCCGTCGAACGTCGCCTAACTTTTTCTCAGAGGAACCTGAATTTATAGTTGACACCGCGGCACTAAAGAACGACCCGGAGTTCTGGATCCGAGGCCAGCTGATACTCAAATACCAACCTCCCGACAGAGGCGGCGATGTCGTGACGGAAGAAACTCGGATCGAGTACCAACATTGCCGCCACCAGTATAGCACGTGGAAATCTCTCGTATCGCCGTCATCGTCAACATCAGCTCAAACCACCAGCCCAAGCGACGAGGGATGGGTAAACTACGAGGATCCAGTGCATAACTACTACCGCCGGACTGTGTGCATCGTGAGCGGCAAGTTGTTCTTGTGGGGCGACCCAGTCTGCAGCTTGTACCACCAGTTGCTTCAGACGACGTTGTTTTACTGTTCGCCGAACGACGTTGGCTCGGAGGTCGCCGATATTCTGACGGTAACGGAGATGCAGAAGCTGCCCGTAGGTACGTTGGTTCTGGTTCTTTGCAGCGATCGTCTGCGGATCCCAGAGGGGGAGCGGACGCTGCTACGATGTCTGAATAAGATGGTGTTTGGCGTGAACGTTTACCACCTCACGATGGACGCGCAGCTGCCGCGACCATGCACCGGCCGGGTCGAGGATGTGATGAGACTCTACCAATGCGTGCGGTGGTGCTTCGTGCCGCTGGACGACATCATGGAGACGCTGAGATGGGCGCCTCGCGAGTTGAAGCTGTACGAACTCATTGCAGAGAGTCTAAGAGACCCCAACCGGTCGAGCAAGCGGCGACCCCCATTTGGCTGGCGCAAGTACCGAGACGCCTACATGACGAACGAGACGAACTTGAGCGAGTTTGAAATAGAAGCAGGAGACCTGCACCTTGCACCCATCGCTGTAAGTCCTACACGCCGCTTAGAAAGCGTAAACGAATGTTAAGTTGAAGTGAGAGTCAGTGAAGATGTACGGAATCGAAGGTAATCAGCGGAGGTGGTCAACAGCAACGAAGCTGTCGGGCAAGTGGGCAGAGGCGTGCTGACGTGGTATTCTACAAAGCACACAGCTGCCAGGTAGTTGCAGCGGTCTTGGATTTAGCTACATGCACAGCAAAATCAACTCGCGAGGCGTGAGTCAAACGGAGAGAAGGTCTCCGAGCTCTGGATTCTCCACTGCGAAAAAGTACATCCAAATGCGAAATTCTTTTTATGCATCCAATCGAACCCGCTCCCCCGTCATAAAAGATCAAAGAAGAGTATTCCGCTTTTCGACCGCCAATCAAAATCCAGCATCACTAGAGATGTAGCCATCGCCTCCGCGCTGCGCTTGGCACCGCTCCCCTTTGTCACTTCCAGATTTGCCGCCTCGGACTCAAGTCTCGACTCGGAAGAAAGAAAAGATGGCGTCTCCCAAGCTGCAGTCTCTGCTGCTGCTGCCCCTGTTGGCTCTGTTCCTGTCCATGACCGTGGCGCAGTCCGCGTCCTCGGACTCCTCCTCTCTGCGCGGCTCGTCCGAAGGCATCGTGGGCGACATCTCGGACTCCATCCAGGTCGGCCCCAGCATCGCAGCAGTGATCGCCATCGTGGGCGGCGCTGCCATGACCACGTGCGGCTACAAGCTGCTGCGCCCCACCATGTTCGCCTGCGGGTTCCTCGTGGGCGGCTATATCGTGTCGGCCGTGGTCGAGTACATCGTGGACGGCAAATCGTACGAGCGCACGGCCTTCTGGATCGCCTTCCTCATCGGCGGCCTCATCCTCGGCTCGCTCGTCGTGTCCATCTACAACGCAGGCATCTTCCTCATTGGCGCAGCTGGCGGCGTCTTCCTGGCCACGATCGTCAACGCCTCGTTCGGCTACCGAATCTACCCGAACGACCCCACCACTGGCCTGCTCATTCTGGCCATTGTCTTCGGTCTCGTCTGCGGGTTCTTGGCCTTTAAGATCGAGAGGTTGGCGATCATTGTGGCGACGGCGCTGGTGGGCGCGGTGGTGCTCATCAACGGCGCTGGCTACTTCATCGGAGACTTCCCCAAGCTCACGGCGATCAAGGAGTACCGCTACAAGGACGAGGACGGCGACTACGTGTACGACATCCCCAAGGAGTGGTGGGGATACCTCGTGGCGATGCTCGTGGTGTTCGTTCTGGGGCTGGCGATCCAGATCAAGAAGACGGGCAAGAAGTAAGCCACACACTCTACCGAAGTATTAGCCAGGTGCTGTGCCACCCCTACCATTAACCCTGCGCAAGGAATCCACAGCACGTTTTTGATTGTTCAGATAAGGACCTCCAGCCAGATGGAGGGTACGACTTTCCCTGTATTTGGCGTCCGTTGAGAGTTCTGCAGGCCGCTTCGTAGTCGTGCGTAAACAGATCCAGCTCCGGTCGAGCGATGGAGGAAGAGCAGGAAGCTACGAAAGCAGATGGACAGCCACCGCAACAAGATGGAGATAGCGCAGCGGAATTGCCGCTCGCATTGAGCTCTTACGTCGTCACTCTGTGTGAACGAAAGGAAGGAAGCTTGGATAGGCAGATCGCTTTGAACTTGACCGACTGCGGTGTGTCGCCTCAGCGCGTGGTCTGTCTGCGCGACTTTGTATCGCAGATCAACACGCCGGTGATTCGACTGAGGTGCGTCCATGGTTGTGTTGATGTATTGTAGCAGATCGCGTCCTGATCTTCGTGCTCTGTCTACGTGTAAGTTTATCCAAAAACTCGCTCGGACCCGAAGGCGGTCGCCTGCTTGGCAGCGCTTTGGTGACCAACAACACGTTGCAGTTTTTGGAGATCGACGCGTGTGAACTCGTCGGCAGCGCGTACCGGCCGCAACACGAAGGGATCCTAGCATTGTCCAAGGGGATCCAGAGCGTTCGGTCGCGTCTGCACTACATCAAGTAAGTGAACTCAATCTGCTGAGCTCAATCCTATCGCTCTCACTGCTTGTTCGGTGCTCAGTATTGCACGAAATGACCTGCAGCCTGAAGGTTGTCGGATTCTGCTGGGCGCCATGTCGTTCCACAAGACGCTGACGGCGCTCGACATCTCCGACAACATGTTGAGCCTCTTCAACGACAAGCAAGGGTACTTGGCGCTGTCGTATCTGCTACAGTACAGCAAGCAGCTCTGCTGGCTCAGCATCGCAGACAACCCGCTCACTCCAGCAGCCGCTGGTGTGCTAAAGGAGAGCTTGGCGATGAACCACTCGCTCACGAGCCTTGACGCGTCGAATTGTGGTGTGTCCAAAGACCAGTGGCTCAGCTATACGAGTAGATCTAATTGCACTGGGAAGGCTTCTACAAGCAAAGGAGGAAACAACAAGAAGATGCTGCAGCGACCTGACGGACTGCTGTTCATGTTGAAGTGAACATGGCTACATTTGTGTCAATTTGAGTTTCCGAGCTTGAACCGTCGTATTCAGCGACGCCTTGCCTTGTTCACTGTAGCTCCGTAGTATGCAAGACCATCTGCACTTTGGTGCTCCACCGAAGCTGCGGCCTCGCACTGCTGGCGCTTCACGCAGCTCATTGCCTCATCATGACGGACTCGATCATAGGTCGACAGCTTCAACTTCAACATCGTCTTTCGCCCCGCAGCGCTTGGCCTCGGCTGTCAATGCAATGAAAGACTCGTCGTCACTGCTGGTAACGTTATGATACTTGCCTTGCTACCTATGCTGCTGCGTTACCTGACCTACTTTCTACAGCTTCGACAGCGACTTGAGAGTCCTCGACCAGGGTCGGCAGCTCCTCAGCAGACGCCACGAGCTCCAGGAGCAGCAACATCCAACAACGAGAAAGGAGAATTCATGAGACCTCCAATGCGTCCCAAGTCTGCTACAACAGGTACAAAGTTAAGTTTCATGCTAGGATGGATAGTGTTTTTGAGCTGGTGTTGTTGTTTACTGCAGCAAGTCGAGTGAGTCGTCATCGTATGCTGCTAGTTCAAGACGTAGCACCTCCAATAAACAACAACCAGAGTGAAGACGCAACATTACGGTCGGCTAAAGAAGACGCAGTTCGGCCAGGAGATCCGTCAAATTCTGCTCGCTTCTTCGGGAAGCGTCCGTTTTCGGCGTCTCCTGTTTCGTACCGCTCGACGCCTTTCAATGGATCGAATCAATCATCAGAAGTTGCGAGTTATTCGGCAGTAGGGAGAAATATTAAGCGACCTCACTCAGCTGCTGCTACCTCTCGTTTCCAACCATTTCGGTCTCGCGACAAGAGCACGGCGTCACTTACGAGTTGTTTGTCGGTGGTTTCTCAACCATCAAAAGCGCCGCGAACTTCGTCTGCAACAATCACCCGTTCCAGAGGACAGTCTCGAGGTAAGTTGTTTTTATTGGTGCTGCAACTATTGGGGTGGCTAAGACGATGTCTGTTGTGCAGGTGACAGGTTGATGGTATCAACTCGAGAAAATGCCGACAATACGTTCGTCTATGCGGTGCCTCGTCATTTCCTGGAGTCTGGTCTTTCGTACAACCCCTACGACATCATCCCTGTCACTCACGTACGTAGGTCAATTCCCTTCACGTAGGGCTGCACTGACAAAGTTTTCCCATTCTCCTAGGAAGCGTTGTTTGGTAGTGGCAAGATCAACCAGCTACAGGACGCGCGCTGGGACTACTACACTATTAGTCGGTCAGGCTATACGTTTCACGCGAAGAATGACGGCTTTCAGTCAACGTTCCTGTCATTGGGCAATTGGGAAGCTCAGAAGGATCTATTCACTAAACTGCGCGACCTGTCGACCTTCTCAGCGTAAGTTTGCACGGAATATGCTTTGCTTTCCTTTGCTCACATTCTCGTGGACAGGTTTCGATATCGCAAAGTGTTTGTAGCTTGGAGGCAATGGGTGCGAACAAGCAAGCGGGAGGCAGCACGAGAAAACTTGATTGCAGATTTTTACTTCTCGTATCCTGTTCTGCTCAAGGGGATGCAAGACGTTCGCATAGAGCTGGCAAAGCTCTCCAAACTACAGCTCATGTGGAATTTTGACGGGCAGACTGTTTCTCTCAAGCAATTCAATGCTTCCAACGTACGTTCAGGTTTGAGTTTGCTAGTGATGAAGAAAACACAGATAAAATATTTGGGTATGTGTTTCCGTTCTTAACAGGCGAAGTTTATCAAGTCCCGAACGAAAGAGCTTCGACAGATTACTATGCGTATCCAGAAAATACTGGGCGAGGTATGTCGAGTATTTCTCGATGACACGGCACCGTTGCGTGCAGGTTTTCCTGGTCATGAGTTTGCACTCTCGGTGCGTAAGAGCAGCAATTTCCACATCTTGGAGGGCTATGTTCAGTGCGAACAAGGACTCGCATCCGCACATCAACAGTTCTTGCGACACAAGCACTTTCAATCCACCCGGTTTACAACTTGGGAAGCTGCTGAAGCTCGAACTGCATTGTTGCTTTCCAGTATCGCAGAGCATGGAAAACAGTCGGAAAAGTCGGCACCTCGCCGTATACAGAAGCCTGAAGCCGACGAGTTGGAGGATATTCGGTGGACGATGGCCTCGATCAAGCGACGGAAGTGCAAACAACTCACGAAGTTTGTGATGTTGGTCGATTTTATACTATTGGAGACGTTTGGTCGAGTGGTGAAGCAAAGTCTCGACCTTCTCAATACTTTTGTTTTACGTGGAGCCAACGCAGGAACCATTATGCGTCTGATCGACCGTGACGACCTCATGTTGGCTATGCACCAGACAGTGAGTGCTGTGCGGAAGAATTCATCCCAATCTACAGGAGAAGACAGTGTTAATAACACCGGATCGAGTCAACTAAGACGCCAACCCCTCACGAGATTGCAGATCAAAACATTCCTGCATACTGCGTGGGAGGGCAAGTTACGGGCGTCGGACCGCACTGCATCATCAGATGGACATGAAAACAACTTACCGATCTCCGGCATATCTGTCATGACGATGGAAAACCACCTCGAAGCGCTATTTTTCCAGGCACTTAGCAAACACGCAGGTCCAAATGCTGAGGCTTTCAGTGTGGGCGACCTGCTGTTCGTGGCGGAAAATGCCTTAACCCAGCTACTGGTTCTTCCACACTTCGCTGCTTCGGATATGTCGATTTACACCGCTGGCTCTGGTAATGATGGTCCCAGTCCCAACAAGCAGCAAACTGGTGGTGGTAATAAGCTCTCACTAGAGCAGCAAGTGTTGTCAATCCCGTGTTTGAGTCGACAACCGCTATTCTCTTTAAACCTTGGTGCGAGTATCGTCGCCGAGAAGCGAGGGCGACGTCGCTACCAAATCTGCTTCAAGCCTGAACTTGGAGAGCTCGTGCGTACGCTACAAGCGATTATCCACGGCTTCACGGAGGCATTTCGTGGTGTTCAACCACTGCTGACGATTCCAGAACTGCGTTCGGTTCTCGAATTCGCAGACGACATTCGCGCGTTAAATATGAGCTCCACAACTAACAACCCTGAGGACTCTGGTAATAATTGTGCCAGTGACGAGGAGCACTTCAAATGTCCTGCGGATCGCCTGATGGAGCGTTTAGAGGAAGACACGCACTATCTCTCCGTTCGGAACGATATCGAAGATATTACTCGGGATGTACTGAATAGGGCTAAGGATCTCGGAGACTGCTATTCAGAAGTTCTGGAGCTTCGACAGCAAAACGAAGGTGTGAGTTTTGAACTCAAAGCGCGACAGTTCCGCAGGGGCGAGTACACGCTGGAACAAATGAAAGAGGATGCGACCCATTTTAACAATCAGGTACGTTCGCTTATATCGTCTTCATGTATGATGATGGATAGCAGTGACTCACACCGTGTGCATCGGATTCATGCAGCTATCCGCGTTGGAAAGCCTCCAGCTAAGTGTTGACGTCAAGTTCCTCCATTTTGAGATGCACCAACTGCAGACGGAGCTTTTGCCGTCTCCAGCTCGATGTCTGGATGCCATGCGCGACCTGTTACCACGACTTGCTCGCGAAAAGTGTGATCAGTTCTTGCAGTACATTCATTTATCCAGCAGTAAGGTCGAGAAGCCCGTGGTGCAGGATCTAGACGCCTTCACCATATACCTCTTGCATCTTCGGGTACGATACCAAGTTGCAGCAGTTTTCTCTTTGCTCGTTCTCACATGAGTGTCAACAACAGGAAGTGTACGACGAAATCCTGGATAAGGAGGTCGAATTGATGTTCCTCCACGAGTTTTTCATTCTGCTCAACAAACTCAAGTTCAGCGCGCCGATCGAGACCGTGAAAGCATTCGAGTTGTGCGAACCCGAATTTCAGGCGCTCAAGTCACACGTTCAGGATGCTCATGCAAGTCAGGGCATCGATATACTGGCCTACACGTCGTTGCTAGTAGAGGGTACTGTCCAGGTAAGTGAAAAAATGACAGACTTAGATGGTAAAAGCTTGCTAATGTTCAGGCTTTGTATTGCCGAACAGCTCGGACGTAGGTTGAATGAGTTGCATTCGGCAGCCGGCGACCAAGAATTAGCTGCTCAGACCGGTACATGCCAGGAAGTCCGCGACGGCGCCGTAAAACTGTATCATGAGGCTACCGAGATGCAGCGAGAAGCAGCAAGACTTACACGCATCCAGCAGGTTTTCGAGGAAGCTTCCAACGACATTCGAGTGCCAAGTAAAAGGTTTGAAGACTTGAACTCGCTGTCTGCTGAGCTGAAGTTGAAGAGCGTATGTATCACCGCGGTGTCTTTCGTTGCCGTTGCCATCACTAATCGCTATGACTGCAGGAGCTATGGGAAGCAGTTTGCGAGGCGGATGAACATCTCAAAGTGTGCAGCACCGACACGATTCAATCCGTTGATCTGGACAAGATGGGAGTCGTTGCAAGTCACGTGGATGTTGTCGTTGAAAACATCCGACAGTATGGTTCTCAAGTCGTCAGCAGCTTCGAACTCGACCGTATTGAAAAGGTTCAAGCCACACTGCACGGCTTAGCCCCCGTCATCCGAGATTTACGAAATCCTCATCTGGCTGAACGCCACTGGAGCAAGTTGGAGCACAAAATGCACTGCTCACTCACTCCTGCTAATGTCGAGATTGTTGAGAGTTCTGAAACGGAGGAATTCGATAATTCGGAGGCTGCCGTCCCGAGTCGCCTTGCCTTGCAGGTTCAGCAGCTGCTAGTAATCGATGTCGTCGCCCATAGCGCAACAATTCGCCACGTATCCGAAGAAGCTTCAGCCGAGGCAGCGATCGCTGGTAGCTTTTCGAGCGTTGTTCGCACTTGGGAGATGCAAAATATCCCAGTAGAAGCGAAGAAAGATCGAGATGGACGCGATGTGTACTGCGTAGGCGATTGCGGTGAGCTCACATCCCTGATTGAAGAAAGTCAAGTGCTGCTTCGTGTCATGGACTTGTCGACCTACGCGCTTGTGGTCCAAGAGCGGCTTCCCAAGATGCTACACGATCTTGAACATACAAAGGAGTCGTTGGAATTGCTGCAGATGTGTCAACGCAAATGGGACTACACCCAGCGTTTAGTGTCCATCGACTTCGCGAGAACTTTTCCAGAGCAAGCGAAGCAACTCCAAAAGCACGACACAGCATTGCGAGCATTAACGTTGGCACTATTCAACCGCTCCTTGTGTCTCCCGTTCGGCGTTAGCACAGAGCAACGTCAAGTCCTGGTGGGGATCTTGGAGGGGTTCGAAGATGCAGCGAAAACGCTAGCAAACCATCTTGAAGTAAGAATACCGGACGAAATGAGTCGATGCCATTCCCTGCTAACAGTGTTTTTTATTCTTTTTCTGTTGAATAGATCAAGCGCCAAGCTTTCCCTGCGTTTTTTCAGCTCTCGAATTTGGAGCTAGCAGCGCTGTTGTCCAAATGTCGCGACGTGAGCTACATCAACTCTTTTCTCTTCCAGTGTTTCGACAATGTCGGACAAATCGTATTCGGGACCCACGAAGCTTTCCAAGATATCCTTCAGGTGCGTGCGAAAGAATTATCCCGGATGGTTGGCCCTGTATTGACATACGCTATTGTTGTAGATCACTTCTCGAGCTTACGGAGATGCGGAAAGAATCCTCATGGGGAAGAATATCAAGGCCCGAGGTCCTGTCGAACAGTGGTTGGCTGCTGTGGAGAAGCGTCTAGCGGAACAACTGCGCCGATCCACTAAACACGCCATCGAAATATTGTCTGGTATTAACACTTCATACTCAGTCGACACCATACCGATCCAGGTACGTGTTCAACACGCCAAATAACTGAACGATTCCTTGGTATAACGATTGATCTTGCTGCAGAGTATTTTACTCGCGGATCGTGTTGTGCGTTGCGGGATTATCGAGAATGGTCTGCGAGACATCACCGTGAGTGGTGCCAACAAGTTTGAGCGGCTTGCTGGCCAACTCACTGGATACAGCACCCGCGTGAAGAACCAGCTTCTCCCTCAGCACTCGTTAGGTGTCTCTCCGCGTGAAATAACTCTGCGTGCTTGTCTGATTCTGCAAGAACTCCATTTCCGCGATGCTTTTGCGAGTCATGTGGCCTCGCAAGTATCCGTTTCAATGTCGTCTGGAGGTTTGGCGATCGATTGGGAACATCAGCTTAAGTTCCGGATGGACGATACGACCACCGTCGGTCATGAATGTCACGTAGATGTGAATACGTTGAGTCTCCCGTACGGCTTTAACTACGTGAACCCGAACCAAGACACAGTGGTGACGCCAAATAGTTTGCGCTCGCTATTCTCGCTCTTTGCATGCGTCCGGCACGCTCAAGGTTGCGTTCTCACTGGTCGTTCAGAAAGTGGTAAGCGTACTCTGAGCCTCCAAGTGAGCTCCATGTTGGGACGACGCATGTTCATCGGTACGATAAATTCGTACGCACACGCAACTCGCCTCTTAATCGGGGCTCTGTGCTCCGGAGGATCGTTCTGTGCCAGTTTGCAATTTACAAGGACTGTGGAGGCTAACGCTGCACTAATCAAGACGTTGGTAGCCACGCTCACGGCAATCGAGCACGCAGTGTTGACCAAGAATGCAATTGTGGGATTGCATCCATCCCCTATCACGTTTGTTCCTGGTACAGCGATGCTGGTGATTCTTCCTTCAACCATGCAGCTCTCGATGCCAGACGCAGAGGATCTTAATATCTGGACGGAGTCGATGAGTCGATTCTCCGTCGTTCAGTGTGATCGGGTATACATTGTTGAGGCGTTGCTGCTCAGCAAAGGGTTTGAAGAACCTCGTGAGCTCGCTAAGAAGTTGACGTTCATGTGGCATCAAGTTCGTTCCTGCTTTGACGTCGCTCTTGAAACCGGCCATGACGCACTCTTCAGCTTTGCAGCGCTCAAGACGATCATTGTCGATGCTGGTTCCCACCTGGTCGATCATGGTGCATCTGACCACCAGAAGATTTTGATTCGACAAGCAGTACTGCAACATTTCCGCGTTCGTATCGATGACGGGCGGCTCGAAGCGCTGAAAAGGGTGCTGCACAATGTTTTCCCACAAACAAGTAAAGTCTCTGGTGAACGAAAGAACAATCAGCCACTGATTCCCCGTGAAATTCACGAGTGTATCACTGAAGCGATCCGAGAACTCCACTATGCACCTCGCAAGTTGCTACTCGATGCAGTATTGGCCCTCTCAGACGCACTGACGTTCAGCACCAGCGCTGTGTTGGTCGGACCTCCAGGAGTTGGGAAATCGACCGCTTACCAGGTGCTCGCACAGGCCCTGGACGTGCATCATCATCCTCGAGACCAGCCTGCAACAAAAGAGACCGACATTGAAAACTCCCTGGACTCGACTACACCAGGGAGTGTGGCTGTCCATGTCGTACTACCAATGGCGGTGACAGTCTCACAACTATATGGTAGCGTGTCCCTCGATGGTCATGGTCGCATTCCCAGCATTATAGGCGGACTCATTAACGCGGCACAAGAACTGTACGTGCCAAGTCGCAAAGATGCCAATTCAACCAAGTCTCTTTTCGACGTGCACAACCAGCTGTGGATCATTTTCGACGATGCATTGGACATGCGTTGGCTCGAAGGACTGCTAGCAGTCCTGATCTATTCAAATGGTATATCGCCACCGTTGGTGGGCTTTGAGGACGGTGAGTTTATGACGATTCCTCCAAACCTTCGGATTGTATTCGAAGTCCTGCACCTTCAAGACGCAACCCCACGGTTCCTACACGCGAATGCGATTCTCCCATTCAAGCTAAACGACCTGGACGATTCGTTGGCGCCATCTCGACTCCCGGGGAGCACTGATAGTCACTCCCGAATGACAGTCGCGACTGCGTATTTGCACCGCTACATTGAGCTCCAGCTTGAACAAGCTACGACGGAGAAGCAAGGATCGATCAAGAATCCAGGTTGGTCGCTTGCGGACACGTTCAATGTGGTAAAACAGTGGCTAGTGGACTCTACGCTATTGACCGAGCTCACCACGGTCCTTGATAGCTCAAACGGGATTGTCGGACTATCACAGCTCCAGCGTGCCACGAACTTAACATCAATGCTTCAGTCGCTGCTAAGCACCGCGTGCTCTTTGCCTGAAACGACTAAGTCCCCAACAATATTTGCTGAGGAGATTTCACATAGTCAGATCCGTGTGGAAATGGCGTTGGCGTACAGCATCATGTGGGGGTTCGCAGCCTGCACAAGCGGACAGACTGCTCTCCAGAGAAAGGTAAGCGACACGATCAAGCGGGAGTTCGAGCACCTCCCTCCTACGTGGAGTCGCTGTAGCGCAGACGTTAATTTGTTCTCGACGCTGCTCGATCTGCAAGAACTGCGCTTCATTCCAGTCGTTAACGCCGCTGGCCAAACCGTGATTCCATCTCGAGTGGCCACCACTACCAGCAATGGCGATATTTCGATGCTGTTTGTGCCTACAGCATCTAGTCTCGTGGTTCACGCAGCACTTAAAGAAGCTCTTCGTTCGGGCAGAGGCGTGTTACTGCTTGGAAGCGATAGAGCACGACGAACCACCCTCGCACGCAACTTGTTGAGCCAACAGGAAGTCATTCTCTCGATTATAGCGGCAGGAGGCGTCCCAGCACGTCAAACAAGTGATGAAGATGGCGGTCAAGCTCCGAAACCTGTCGATATCAAGGCGAATGAGTCCTCAACACTTGCATCTGTCAAGCGCCTTCGTTTGAGGCAGATCACGCTGGTGACTTTCATGGCTATGAGGCTTCAGAAAGACCCTGGCGAGGGTCTTCTAACCTCTCGAGCCCCTTCTGTTGCGAGTATCCACACTGTTGACGGCAATGCCTCACTGGCGTCTGTCGTAGATGCCGAAGGAGGAGTTCCTCTCGCAATTTCACCTTCCATCGACCCCTCAAAGACCGCTATGGTGCGGCAATTTGACCGTGGAGACGTCATCCCGTTCTTCTTTGCGACGCCCCACAGCAATTCGAGCGCGCGATCAGGATACGCCGCCACCGAATTAGCGAATTGTTTAGAACGGATGCTTCAACGTGAGCGTACTGGAGTTTTCGAGCCACCGCCGGGCAAGACTGCACTGCTGATCCTCGACGACCTGCACCTTGCATGCCCAAACGAGGAAACTGCAAAATCAAATTCGCTACACCCGTCAGTGTACGCTTACGTACGGTCCATGCTGGAGCACGGCACAGTCTACAAAAGCGAAAGTTGTCAGCCCACGTTAGTGGAGAACCTGATGCTGTTCTCATCCATGCGATTGGAGAACTTCCCAACATCCTCAGAACGAGGCGAACCTCTGTGCAAGTTGACGTCCAAATTGTTCCCAGTTTTAGCTCCGTCTTGCAGTCTCGAGGAGCTTTACCACATCTTCGGACAGACATTACAGATTCACTGGAGTTCCAGCAGCAGCACCCAGCCTGGTAGTGTGACACTAGCTGCTGCAGTTCGACACGCTTTACCTCTCGTTGTCGCTGCTACGACTGTCCTCTGGGATCGCCTTAGTACGTTGTGCAAATTCTGCCTTCAGGACCTGTCACGAGTGTACCGGGGCCTTGCAGGAGTTAGTCCAGCGCTACTTCCAGACATGGAGACGCTACTACGACTGTGGACACACGAGTGCAATCGTACACTACGAGAACCTTCAGTTGGTTTTGCTTCGCCGCGACAGGATGGCGAAGTTGCTGAGGAGATCACGCAGATGCGCAGTGTCATCTCGATGGTAGCACAACGTCGCGCCAGTGCTCGAGCAAGTCGAATGTCTCTGGGGCCTGAAGCAGGACTAAACTTTGCTGCACCATCCAAGCGGCAGTCAGTGCAAGGAGCACAGCCTTTGCTTGATGAAAGGGCCAGTCCTGCTGCTCTTCTGGCAGTGTTCGCAGCTCGAAGTACTGCGTCGTCCCCAACAGGTCGAAGTCTGAGCGTAAAATTCAGTCGGCTCAGTCAGCAGCATCTGAGCTTCCGAGAGCAGCAACATCGCGCTGCTATCGTAGGAGGTTTGTGGGCGTACGTTTCGTCCAGCGTGTACTACAGCGCGGCGTCTCAAGTGGGCAATGTACAAGGCGGTGACAATGAAGCAGCTTCAGGTGGACCGGAACGTTTATCACGACGTAGCACCGCGAGTTTCATGCGCCAAATGAGCATGGAAGCTGGTATCAACAACGCTTCCAATGACGATGCCATTCAGAAGCGTATTGGGAGACAAGGACGCTGGATTTACGCCGAGATCAGCTTCGAAGACGACAGCGAAGGAATGGCTGTCGCGTCGGTGCAGCCATATTTCCGAGACCTTCGAACGTTCAGCTCCACACTCATGACTCCACGAGCTGGTGGGCGATCAAAGCGGAGCGATGCATTGCCTCGAGATGTGATCCCAGCTCCTTTTTCTTTGGTCCAAGTGATCGCACGGATTGACCGCGTCTTCGCACGTCCTGCAGCACGTTTAATTGCGCTGGATGGCAGTGGTGGTGCTGTGGAGGCGCTGCTGCGCTTCGCTAGCGTTTCCAAGACGCACGAATCGACCCAATCCAATGGTGCGATCTTCACGTTGTCAGGTCTTCCTGAAGACGAAAACTCCACCACATGTGCTCACGTTTGCGTGGCCAAGCGATGGAAACGCCTTCTCCTAGAGCTGTACGAACGCGTTGGAGTTGCTGGACAAGAAGCTACTCTGATGGTACAGCGAGTGGACTTACTCCCGCTTGAAATCGTCAATCAGATACAAGCTCTCATGACCACAGGAGAAGTGCCGGGCACATTGACGTTAGAAGAGCAGGTGCATCTCGCGACTCGAGTCCGCGACGAACGTTTGTTGGCGCTCAAGATAAAACACGCAACCGAAGTGACGCAGATTCGACTGGAAGCAGAGACGACGAGAGATCGGGCCTTAGCTGAGCTGCACCAACAGCAACGAGACGCACCAACTACCCCCCTGTTGGAAGCTTTTACACTAGTCGAAGTGCGATACCAACGTGAATTACGCTCCAAACTTGCACGCGTCGATCTTCGGTGGCAACAGGACAGCGATGATCTTCGACGTGAACGCGAAGTCGAGAGCGAGAGCGTGGCAGCTACCGTCATGGCACTTACGAGACCTCTTGGTGTCACCAGTGGTAAGTGGGCGAGCGGTGTTGCTCGCATGTGCTCGAAACTTCGGGTTGTCCTCCTGGTCGACAAGAAATATGAACAACGTGTGCGCGCGTCGACTCCGAACATCTTCACCTCGTGCGATATCGTGACGGTGCCTCAACTTGATCGAGATTCCATGCGCACATTAGAGTACGGCCATTTCCACGCTCAAGTCGAGCAGCTCTTGAGTGAACATCGTGGTGGACGAGAAGCTGAAGCAGGTGTAATCGAGTTCCTACACCAGGTGCAGCGGAGTCTCTGGACAGTGGTTTGTATGGCAACGGACATGCACCTTGCAGTGAATGAAGGAGGCAACGCCGCCAAGAATCGTGTCCCTATGGTGAGGTCTTTCGCTATGGCCTCATTCTTTGCCAAGTTGATTGTGGAGGGCTATAAGCGCGAGGAAGCCGCCCGATCGAAAGCTTCATGGTTTCTCGACTTGTCCAATCGATTGGATCGAGACCTTGGAGCGTTGCGTTCAAGCGATGTCATCCTCAACGAGCAAGTCACAGCGATCGACCGACAACTCACGACCGACACGGCGAAGCTTGCCGAGCAAAAGCAAGACGCTGAGCGTATTCGAGGCGTCATGGAGCGGTTTAAGGTGGCGGCGGATGAACAAGTTCAGATCACGAACGAGGCGCAGAAAGTGGCGCAGCGTGAGCTGAACGAGCCCATGGTGTGTCTGGAAGAAGCTAACCGCGCTCTGTTGCTCGTGGACAGACGCCATATTGTGGAGATCAAGTCCTTCGTCAGTCCACCACCACTCGTGCATCTCGTGCTGGGAGCCGTTTGTGTCTTGTTTCAACTGGAGCCATCATGGGAGAGTGCTCGACGTCTTCTCCTCGGTGACGCGAATGTGGTGCAAACTCTGCTGCAGTTCAACAAAGACGCAGTGTCTCCTGCAACTTTGGCTAAACTGGAAGCTGAGTATCTCCGAGACGAACGCTTTTGTCGTGAAGAAGTCGAACGCCAGAGTGTGGCTGCAGCCTCCATGGTCGGGTGGGTGCGTGCCATCTACCAGTTCGTCACCGCTAAGCATCAGGTGCAGCCCACGCTCGACAAGCTCGAAAAGGCTCAAGGTCGCTTGAATACCATCATGCAGGAGTTCCAGGTGAGTAAACAGCGAGCTATCGAGGCTGACGAGGCATGGCACAAAACTCAAACAGCGATCGATGCGGCAAATTCTCGGAAGGAAGCTTTGAAGGGTGAAATCGCTTCACTAAGTGCTCGATGTGGCAGTGGCGGGCTTGCAATTGAGGCACTCCAAGAAGAACGAAAGCGTCAACAGGACGTGGCTAGTGCCAACTCAATGCGGCGTGGATTCTCGGTCACGACTTGGAACGCACTCCTCTCGGCTGGAGCGCTGGCCTACGCGTGTGAACTTGGCATTTCTTCACGTCGGGATGAAGTGTTCAAGGCGTGGGAAGCTGCTTACTACCACTACGGAGGCTTGACGCCTGGATGCCCACCGAATTCAACTTGCATAACGTTCACGCCTTCCATTGCTGTGGTTCTGAGTGGAACTGCGACTTCGGAGAGAGCTAGCGAGACTCCATTGACCACTTTGTTCACTGGTGACTACCCTGACGGCAGTGATCCTAACACAGAGGACGCAGTCAAACTGGTTGGTGATCTTGCAAGTCTTGGCTTCTCACGGCGCAGACTATGGGACACAACGCTATTATCCTTAGTTGCAGCAACTCCGGCGCTGCCTTTGGTGATGATCACCCGTTATTCATTAGATCTGGAGGAGTTGTTAGTTGCCTGTGCTCGTCGTCTTTGGCACTGGTACAACTTGCACATGGTGTGCGCACGAGCCCCGGACTTCGACCAAGTCTTCCGGTTGGCTGCATGCCAAGGTCACCAACTTCTGGTCCTCGATGTCGAACCACTCGATGCAGAGCCACAGGAACAGTTGGAAAGCCCGCAAAGTTGTTTGCGTGCGGCGTTGCTGTGGGAAACTACACGAATTGGTGGGACGGAGCACTTGCTAGTGCCGTCGAGAAGCTGCGACGCAGATTCTGACGATGAAGGTCCGGATACCGACGACCCCGTCACCGCAGACCCCATCGAGTTACACCCGAAATTCCGTTTGATCCTGACGACGCGTTTGTCTCGAGCTGCGTTTGGCGAAGTGCTGGACCTGATCCCTACGTTCAATGCTCAGCTCCACGCAAGCGACCTGGACGGCGTGATACTCGACAAGATCTGGAGCTCACCGATGAAATCGCCCGAAGGCATCGACAATTCCGTTTGCGGTGACGGACCCAAACTGAAGATGGCCCTGCGTGAGCACAGTCGTCTAGCGCTGGAGTATGAAGTTTTGCATGGGCAGCTGATAAAAATATTGGAGGCTGCTGTAGTGACCAGCCAGTTCCCCCTCGAGCAGACTCAGAAACTCCGCGATCGGGTAGCTGCAATTCAGGAAGCACGGCGAGTATTCAGGGACAAACGGCTAGAGATCCAAAAGCACCTCCGTTCTGTTAAACGTCAGAGCACACCACTCGCTCGTGTCGGGGCTGCAGTATTTAACGCATTCAACACTATCGTCAAAGGGTCCGTGGCACCGTTAACGCTGCAGGCCTATCTCCCGATGTTACTGGACGCGTTAGCTCCATCATCTGCAGTGCCCACCTCACCAGCACCGATACCAACAGATACTCAACGACCGTCGTTGAAGCATCGAATGAGTATTCTTGCACGCAGTGGCACAAGCTTCGCACTCTCAGCAGCATCGGGTGGACAATTGGGCTTGCCACCAGAAGTGCTAGCAAAGCTGTTAACTCCAATGGTGCCATTGGTACCGCACGGAGACTGGCATCGCTTCGTCTTACAAGTAATCATTGCGCTGGAGGAAATGCGACCCACAATACAGACGTTCGACAGACCAGTACACGAGAGCGAAGATCAAGACGCTGACGCAGCAGAGTCGAATTCAAATAGTCCAAGATCCATCAACACCATTCTGCTCCAAGCGAAGCTTAGGACTGGGCACAAGCGAAGCGCTGATGAGTCAACGGTATCTCTGGTCACTGCTGAAGATTGCAGAACTCTTGCGGTTTGTACTTCTCGACCCGATTTGCAGCGCCAAGTCGTAGGGATGATCTTCACTGGTTGGAAAGCTCCTCGTACCTCTGTCGACGTTGGGGGCATTGACGCTGTGATTCACTCCGCTTTGCCTTCGCTATCGTCGAGATGTGACAGGCTTCGCGTAGGTCTCATGCTGTTCCCCGAACTTGTGCACAATGTCTGCGATCGGATTTTGGCTGGCTACGGCGTACCGCTCAACTTCCCGACTCCTGCAGAAAATGAAGAGGCCACACAACAGCAAGGATTCTGGTTGCGTATAAGCCGTGGATTGCCTGAGGAAACAGCGGTGGTCGTGCTCTCTCGCCATGACTTCAGCAGTTTTACCTTTGCTCGACGGACCTTCTTTCGTGGAGTGGGGACATCTTCAACGCTGCAAATCCGTGTACTTCAGCAACTTGGCGAAAGAGTTTTCCGAGCCACAAAAGGAAACGAATTAGTTCGACTTGACGCCGAGCGAGCTGTGCCGTTATCGCAGTTATACACCCTTCCTCAATGTGTACATCCACGAGATGGAGAACTACAACAGGGAGTTCAACAGCTTTTACTCATGGCAGATAACTTCACACACGTCACAGAGATGGAGAAGAACCATCTCGAAATATTAGAGACTGTACCGCTTGCTGTTGTCAACATGAAGGGCAATGCTGCCACTCAGGAACATTGGGAGGCGCTGTTTCAGATCCTCCGTCGTTCGTGTACTCAAATTACTTCAACGGACTTCCAACACCGCAACAAGACGGACCGGAGTACACGTGAGAACCTTGGAAAGCGACCAAGTACCATAAGCAGCGATGGTGCTGCGGGGGCTGTCCCACAAAATTCATCTCAATCGAAACGAGTCCTTGCTCATAGATCATCGCAATCCATGTTGAGTCGTCAATCCGCCGTGGATTTGGTGACGCCGACATATCCTCGCCTAGTTGTCGCGATCAATGACTTGCGAGCTCTCCCACTTCATCTCCGCGCCAACGTGGTGTGCTTCCGAGATGAATACGAGGATGGCACAAGTCTAACTTCATTCACGAAGTGCTTGCAGACGGCGGTATTACGTTTGACGTTGTACCCGTGCGTTCAAATGCTGGCATCGCTCACACAAACTGCTGACCTCTGGTTAGGAATCACCGGACTCGTGTTGTTCCACGCCACATTAGCTTTCCGGTCGTGCGTTTTAAGGTCCACATACGTCGAAGCGCTGCCATCAATTTATCATCCTTCGGGTACCGGAATGGTTTTCTACTACAGCGACGACGTTTTCCTCACTGCGATTAGTCAATGGCTGGCTGCATTGCGTGAAAAGTACCACAATTCGCAGCAACAACGCCAAGCGGAAAGAAATCGAGATCTCAGCGACGTGTTCCAACAGCAAATATACCAACGAGTCATACTGAGCACATACGCCCGTTTGGCGACGGGGGATCAAGAGCTTGCGTTCCTCCGAAGACTATTAAGTGAATGTCTTCAAGTGGTTGGTTGGAAGCAAACACCGCTCAGTGACTTGGCCCAAACGCCCACGAGTAGCATTCGCCGCCCTAGTCGTCAAATAACAATCCGCGACAATCTACGAGCAACGGAGGGGCTTTCATCTGCAAGGAGCCCGTCAGTGCCTATGATCAAAAGACCAAGCCCTTTGAGCCCAGCGAATTCGCCACTGCCGCTGGGTTTTCTAGCATTCCCAAGTGAAGGTTTGCGGCAGACGGACTTGTCGTTGAGTCAATGGCTGGAGCTTGTGTGGACGTATTCTACCAGCATCGACCAACAAATGGACACGAAACTCCACGAGTTGCTGTTGGGCCTTCATTCGCGTGAAGACAATTCGCCAGATGCCATGGCACCACAAAGCACAGGATTCGTGATGTCTCCTCCACCAAATTGGATGCAGGCATTCGGATGGAAGAGTGAACATCATGCAGGTTCGTCACTCGGTGATGATGCTGAATTGGCCAGCACGATCCCATTGCAAGTTGCTATCCACGTTCTCCAACAGATCGTCGCAGAAGCACTCCCACCACGTATCGACCTCAAACGCTCGGATCACCCTCATGATGATGAAAATACTCACTTGAACACCTTGGAGTCAACAATGGTGCCTACGTACAATTTGCACATAGACGCTTGGTCCGATACCTTACACGCAATACTCCGTTGTCTCGTGGAGTTCGAAACTAGAGAAGTTCCAGCTGCAAACGATATACATGACAAGTTCGCAGAAAGTGACGAAGACGACCAAGCCAGTGAAGATGCCGACAGCAATGGCGACGAAAAAGATGGAGACGATCACGAGGACTTGCATCTAATCGACATCGAGGACGACCGCGTGCGTGATCAAATGATAGCGATTCTACGCAACGAGCTTCCGCCGGGTTTGCTGCCCCCGCATCCGTCGTGGTCGCTGCACGACGTGCTCCTTCACTACCAAAACTGGCATCAACATCTTCTCCACCACCACAACAGCAGCAGCAGACGGTGGTGGCTACCTGGTATTCTCTCTTGCAATTTGTCCTTGTCACATCTCCTCGACGTCACGCAGAGTTCCTCAAGCCTCAACCAAGAAGAAGTCCACTTCACGTTGCGCCTCGAATCATCTGCCAATTGTCCTTCCCGAGCGAACATTTTCGCCATCATCGAGGGCATCGTGCTACTGGGAGCGACGTGGAACGAATTGTCCCAAGCTCTTGATCGAGTGGACGGCCCACAATTGTATCAACGCGTGCAGTTGATCGGCTACTTGACGACGGAGAAAGAGAGCAACACGGCTACATTGCAACGAGTTCCTTTATTGGCGTCACATGATGGAACTCTGCTGCTTGAGTGCCCATTAGCTGCGGACTCGAGTCGATTGAGTCCATTATCGACGCCACTCCTGGTCCCAGTGGGCTCTCACTACTGTTGACATAGCAGCACTTGTAGATTTGGAAGTAGGGATGTGTTCAAAATGGCAAACACTGGTCTTGAATTTTTTTTTGGCATTTTGCGCGAGGCTTAAATAGTCATTGGCTTGGGCATGCGCAACGGCTTCTGCTCGAACGCGCTGGGGCTCTTGAGCGGCGACTGGCGTGCGGCAGATCCGGCCTGGGGAGCAGCGCTTGGATGCGACGGTGACTGCGGTGTCTTGGTGGCAGGCTGCGTGGCGGCGGTGTCGGGCTTGGCGTCCATAGTTGCGAGGCGAGGGGTCACTCTTCCTCCTCCTCTTCTTCGTGGGCTTCTTGTTCTTTTTGCGGTTGTGGATCGAAGCTTTGTCTGAATATATTTGGTGTGTCGTACATAAAGGCAACTTCAAGCAAGGCGCGCCACCGGCAACGAGGGCAAGTTGGCACACGCGCTGCAGTGAGCAGCAATCGTCCGTCCTGGGCGGGAGGGATACGCTGTAGATTGAGCCGGACGCGTGCATGGGCTGCCATCCGTCTCCAAAACACCGACGCGAAATACTGTAGGAGCTTTGCCGGTGCGGGAAGACGGTGGTTTCTCTCGTTGGTCGAAGCCTGTTACCAACGGCAACGTCAATCGCACGCAACGTGGTCGCTCCCTCCCTCCAGCACCAGCATCGACGCCAATTTTCGCGCTGCTCTTTCGGGTCTCGCAACTACAGCTCTGTTGTGCGAGCCCCCCCCCGGCCAGCACACACGGAGCTTCCCGCTCACGGGATCAGTTAACTCTGCGCAGGAAAACTTGACTCTGACTCAAACAGCGCTGCTGCTGATCATCAGCCTCATGAGCCCTTGGGTGTACTTGATTGGCTGCGTGCGCTTGGTGTGGCAGGTCTCACGTCCGCAATTGCGCCTAAGGCTCAGTCGTCCCATCGTTCGCTTTGACCGCTTGGACCGCTTCAACCAGAATCTTATTCACACGTCAGCGCGCAGCGAGTCAAGTCCCTCATTCCCCTCTCTGGCCCCAATCCGCCAGACACCTCAAGCCCTACAAGCTCAAGCCTCCACGCCACTCTTCCTCCCCAGCCATGCCCACAGCCTTCTCGTACCAAGACTGCATCGCCGAAGTGGACGAGTACCTGTCCTCCGCCTCCGTGAGCGACGACGAGCCCGGATTGGCGCTGCACTGGGACCAGAACGCGCTCTCGCAGCTCGTGGACGCCGCCAACGCCGTAGACGCCTCCGTTGACATGCCCGAGTGGCTCTCGCAGCCGCGTGGCACCATCACGCCCGACTCGCTCGTGGACGACATGATGACGTTCCTAGCCACCAAGGCCGGCGGACGCTTCGGGCGCGTGCTGTTGGCGCCCAACAGCGTTGTGCAGTTCGGACAGCTCTGCGGCATGTTCGCCTACATCGAGAACGACGCCTTCATGCGCGCGGCGGCGGAGGCTGCGGATGTCAACACACTGGCCAAGGTCTTTTGCCTCACGGAAGGAAGCGCATCTGCTGCTGTGCCGATGGAGTTCCCCCCGCGCGAGAACCAGAGCCGACGCCTGTTTTCATGAGCGGGGGGAGCGTCCATCTGCCATAGTATGATAGTATGTGCGTGCGTGGACGTCAGCGAGAGCAAGACCAATGCACCAAGAGAGAACGCACGCCTCCCTCTTCTTCTTAGACCCATTAACATGTAACGATTCGCCTACGTCTACATGTAGCATTCCGGAGAGCGTCATTCAACAACGTCGTCGTCGTCATCGGCGCCTTCAAATCTTCTCCGACGGTATTAGCATGAATAGGAGGCTTCCAACGCCGACCTGATTTCTTGGCCGTCCACATAGCGCGCGCAACAACAACTCGACCTCTCTTCCGCACACGTTCCACTGCTTTGCCTCGAACGCGCAGCCTCTGGTGGTTGTTCCGCCGTCGTCGGCTCTGCAGTTTGGACTAGTGCTTTCGTCGATAAGCTGGACCCCCGTGGTACATTGCCAAAGGGGTCCAGCTTATCGACGAAAGCACGAACAGCCGCGTAGGTGAATCATCCAAAACCCAAAGATTTCGCGATGCTAGCCGCGCGCCATGAACCATAGCGGAAGACAAACGACGGTCTAGACCAAGGTCGAGTCACGATCTTAAACAACGTTCAAACCCAAATTTCCCAGAACAGAAGCCAAAGTTCAGCAACACATCGATTTTCGATAAGGCAAAGCCTCCAGCGATACCAGGACTCTATAGTTTAACAAACATGAATAGAGGACCTCTTCAAAATGAAAATGAAACCATAGCGGAAGACGCACAGAGGAGCGCGATGGTAAAGGCGACGCATACCGTCCGGAAGAAGCTACTTGTCGTGTTGGAGGCTACTGCTGAAGGAGCAACTATAAAGGGAACTGCTCGACGATATGACCTTCTACCTGGCCAAGTATGGACGTGGATCAAAAAACGAGATAAGCTAGAGATTGCTGTCCAGTCAAATCCACGCGCGCGGTCGCTGAACATGGGATGCCCTCGAGACGATCCTCAGCTTGAAGAAGAGCTGGCTCGTTGGATAATTGACAGGAGGAAGGAGGAAATAGCAGTTTCGACAAACCAAGTAATTGCTAAAGCCATCACCATTAACCCCCAGTTTCGTCAAGGTAACAGAAAAGCTATGTGGAGCTGGATTTACCCATTTCTTCATCGACATCGCTTGAGCATTCGTCGCCTCCCCTCGGAACACGACTACATCATCAACTTTGAGATCCTTGCCGTAGATTTCATGAGCCGTACAGCTTCTACCGGCTCCTCCCTCGTCACAGCCGACGACATCAACACCAGGGATCGGCGGCACACACTCTTGTTCCTGTGCAGCATGCACAAATACTGTTAGCATTACAAGTAGCTTGACAGCTGCAGTCTTACCATGACTTGAGCCTCGAAGTTCGGTAGTTTGGACGCAGCAGTTCTTGTCGAGGTGTAGAATTGGAAAATGCAGTGGAGTCCTCTGGTGGTGGTGCTCTTGATCGTTTGACCAGCATGGACCGCCGTGAATGACTTCACCAATACCTTCCAGCAACATTGCTAGTTGAAGCGTTTGAGTTGCTTCAGAAAGTTGCTGCACAGCTTCCTCGTGATCTTGCTTTCACAGCGTTGTGGAGGCTGGGAAGCTCCAACTAGAGCTTCCCAGTGGGGAGCTCTTGGAAAGAAGGACCTCTGCAGCTCATTGATTAACTGGCAAGAAGCTTGCGGCGTGTTCAATCTGCCAGGCTACATGATATTAAATCATGGCTGCCACTAGTCCAGCGTTTTCCATACGAAGGAGCTAGGTGGCTGGACACTTTGCCGAGCCCAATGCTGCAGTATCCACAAGATTTGCCGACGGTGTCGGAGCTGGTTGAAGTGATGACGATCGCGCTGGGATCCACCCAACGAGAGGCCGAATTTCGGCACGGTCACCACAAATGTTTCTGCGAAAGACAACTTGCCTTTTATCCAACACGCCGCAGTCTCCAAATTGAACGCGTCTTGCAACCATGCTGCAGTTTGTGCTGCCGCCCCAAGTCAAGGAACAAGCAGCCGAAATCGAGCGATTCCGCGCTCGGCACCGTCGTCTTCTCCGTGCTCAGCAGCAGCAACAACCAACTACAAGTTCCAAGGCCGAGGGTAGGGACGAGGACGATGGGCGTAAGCGCAAGATCTCCGCGAATTGGCGACTGAAGCAGCAACAGCAGCAGACACAAACCACCATGCACCAACACGACAGCTCCGAGATGATCGTCACCTTCAACGCCTTCGACTTCTCAACGTCACCGGAAGCTTTTCAACACACCACGACAGAACCCCTGTGCAACAAGACGCAAACGCAGCAGCAGATGGACGAAGTGGCAAAGCAGGTGACATCCATGGGTTTCCACTGCGCTGGTATGTGGGGTCCCCCGGCGAACTACTGCACCTGCGATGACCAGCAACAAGACTTCTACGGTCAGCAGCCCCAGTGCTACGCGTATATTTGAGTGACTTGTGCCCCCTGTGCCATAGTTTTCAATTCCAAATTCATTCTTTACAATGTCCGCCGTTGGTTGCGTTCATAACTCGAGCTGCAATTGGCACTGAAGTAGCCCATGACTCACTTCCGCTATAACGAATGCTAAGAGTCAAGAGTCGCTGTCCTAACTCAGGAAGTGTTTTGCGTACCGTTCCGATAATGATCACCCGAGCAGTGCCTTCCATCAAAGGATCGAGTGATCCTAGCTATGACGCGGGAGGCCAGGGTCGAGGAAGGCCACCAGAAGATATCTTACGCCAGGCTCGCGCCGCAAGGTAGAAGCTCAGATTCACAAAAGTTGCGTGTGTTGTCCTAGGGATTGATCGAACACTGTTTTTGTCTCTCTTTTGTGTTGCTGCTTTCTAGCATCACGGGGGTTCTGGGCATGATTGGTTCGTGTCTACGGGATATTCACGCTATTCAATCTGCTACGTTCTAACGATCGTCCTTTGCAGCTAGTGTCGCTTCCTATGCCTTAGATATTCTTCAAGAGCTCAAGGATGAGACAACAGGCGTGCAAGATCGGATGGCCAATCTGCACGAGCGTGTGGATAACCTTGCTGAAGTGGTGGACAGTCAAATTCGTCTACATAGTGGCGGAAGGCGATCCGAAACTGATCTGCAACAGTTGCTGCCGTCCCAACAAGAGAGCGATCGGGTGCTCTGCGTCCAAACTGTCAGTGCTGGTGGAAGCAACAATCCTGACCGTCCTGCTACAGTCATCGAAGCGTATGAACGGTGCGAACGTGTCCCTCCACTGGAGTTGGTATGTACAAGATGTGTGTGGATGAAAGAAACTACTCGGAGCTAACACTTTCTCACTAGCTGGATAGTTTTTACGACTCCGATCAGCGAGATGCAGTGGGAAACCAGCTTGATAACCACAGCGCTGGTACTGGGTCATCGATTTCGCGGAAGAAATACAGCAATCCTGGGTTCTTCATGGAGGAATGGCTAAAGCATGAGGAAGGTCGACATCAAAAAGCATTGGAGGTGAAAGAAGAGCGTCGTCGTGAGCGGCGTGACGCGCAGAATCGTCGTAAGGCCCGGGAACAGGATGAACAGAGGCAGACTTCAAGCACTGAAGACTCAAAAAGTTCAGGAAGTACTGATGACGCCGAGCAAAAGCTCAAATTCCTCAAGATCCGGTCGTGGCGCGAAATTTACGGTACTGGTGAGGGCAAGGAATTAATGAAGCCGCACCAGCAAAGCGGTCGAAGCCCCAGTCTGCGAGATCTGCGCAAAAAAGCCCATCAAAGTTTAGTTTCGATCACACAAACTCCGCCAAAGGCAGAAGAACGTCATCCGCCGACTACTCCATCTCCTCCTCCGGCGTCACCACCTATGCCAATACAGGAAGAACCAAGTCCCAGTCGTCGTCAGTCGCTTACCAGCGAGCAATTTGGCATGGAATGTACTCTTGACTCTCCCTCAATCCCTACAAGTTTAGGCGGCGCCTTCATGCAGGAAATGGACGACGACGAGATCGCGATGGAGATGCAGCTGGAAGAAGAATTCGCCAACGGGATCCCACCGCCTCCGCCCCCGCTACCTGACTCGACAGGTGCCGAGGAGTTCGCCGACCACGGGTTATCGTACTACTACGACCCAACAGCGACGCACAGCCTCACGCCACCACCCCCTCCACCTCCTCCTCCACCGCCGCCTGAACTCGACGAACAGAGCAAATCTGACGCATACTACGACGCTTACGAAGACGAGGAAGAAGATGCCATCCCGCCGCCACCTCCACCGGTGGAAGAGTTGGACGAACAACCACCTCCACCCCCACCTCCTCGGTCGTCTCCTTCGTCAGAACCCCCACGTGCGTGCAATCTCCTCGAAGAAATTCAACTCGGGGCGTCTCTACGCAGTGTCCACGACCGTCAACCTCAACGCGAAGCCCCCGACCGTGCTGTCACTCCACAAGCTGCACTACTCCAACAAATCTTACAGAAGCAGAGTCGCCACCTGCGTCCTGTAGAGCCTCGCGCGCGTCCACCTCTGCAAACCCGCCACTCCACGAGCGCACCGTTCGCCGACTCCATCGCACGCATTCTCGAACGCCGCGCCATGATCGCCTACGACTCGGACAGCGACACCCGCAAGTCTAACGACGACGACGACGACGACGATGATGATGATTGGTAGAACAACTTCAACTTCAAGTTAGTGACCATCACTCTTCCCACTACATTCAATCAACCTCATTGTGATGTACACCACATCAAACTAAAATGCGTGCACCACACCACGCGATCCTCACACCACTCTCCATCGCTATCAAGCAAGACCCGACCCAAGCTCCTCGTCCTCTCTCTCTCTCGATGCAGCAGCCGCCGCTGCCCCCGCAACCAGCCGAGAAGCCTCGCGACGGAATCCCGTACCTGGGCTCTCGCATCTCCCTCGTCTCCAAGACGGACATCCGCTACGAAGGGTTTCTATTCAACATTGACACACGTCAGAGCACTGTGGCGCTCCAGAGCGTGCGCTCCTTCGGCACCGAGGGCCGTCGCGCTGAGCACATCTCTCCGTCCCCCCACGTCCTGCAGTACGCGACCTTCAAGGCGTCGGAGATCAAAGATCTGCACGTGTGTGAAGCTGCCCCAGGCCAAGGTCCACAGCCGCCTCAAGAGCAGCCCCAGCCCCCTCAACCTCCTGTACCTCAAGCTCCTGTGCCCCCTCCGCAGCCCCCAACTCAACCCCCACTTCCGTCGGGTCCGCCCCCGCCTGTCACAGCTGCCAAACCCACTTTACTGACCCCCGGGTCGGTCTCCAGCGCCCAGAAGGAGCAGGTTCCTCAACAGGTTCCACAGGTTCAGTCTCAACAGGTTCAGGCCCACCACGATCAGGTTCAACAGGGACGACGACAGGGAACAGGAGGCAATAACGCTCGGACGATCCCTGGCATGGGCGGCCACTTGCTCAAGCGCAAGGAGCGTCGCGTCCCTGGTGGAACTGAAGCTGCTGGAGTGGGACCCGATGCCACCTCGGGCGAGTTCAACTTCGCTGACGGACTGAACGACTTTGATAAGCAGCAGGAGTTCTCCAAATTGGAGGAGAGCACCAAGAAGGAGCCCACAGGCAGCTACCAGAAGTCGTCCTTCTTCGACACCATCTCGTGCGACGCGTTGGATCGGCTGGAGGGACAGCGGTCCAGAATGAGCGGCGCGGAGGAGAGGAAGTTGAACACCGAGACGTTTGGTGCTGTGGGACTCAACAACCGTCGCAACTTCCGTGGCCGTGGACGAGGAAGACGTGGAGGAGGTGGCTACCGCAGTGGCAACGGTAACTGGAATGGAGGTCGCGGCAATGGTGGTGGCCGTGGCGGACGCAACAACAGCAACAATGGCTTCCCCAGACCGCAACCCGCTGGACCCTGAGCAGTGGGGAGTGCAGTGCAGTTGATATTTTTTTTGACGGACTGCATGAGTCCAAGACAAGTACTGGATAGGATAAAAGCAGACGATCGCAACGATGCGGACGGACTCACCAATAGGACCATGAAACAGCGACGCTGGTCTCGATTCTCAGACTTTGGTTCGGCTACTTGTTGTTGTGGGTGCAGATTTCAACCGAGATGGCAATCAAGACCAACATGCACGGACGAGGTACGTGTTTGATATGAAACACAGTGCTTAATCCTCATTGTGGCTAATGCATACAACGCAGCGGAGTTATCCCAATTGACAGTCGTTGGTTTCTTGTGAGCACCTTTTCCCGTGATATAGTAGGCGTAGCTAACGTCGTAGAATTGGTCGCTGTCCAACTCGGTTTCGCACTACACAACACCAACACTGGCATTAGTCACGAAAGCAACAGAGCTACGAGCGCGTCATACCCAAGGTCCAAGTTTGAGGTGCGCACTGCAGCTCGGCCTTGTCGTCCAAGTTGAAGACCCTCATGTCACCCAGGTCGCGGCGAGCGATCTCCTCCTGATTCGAAAACCAAGTGTCGATGTCGTGAACCAACGCAGTGGACGCTGAATTGGCCAGCTCAAAAGGTGGCGGTCCGGCAAAGAGCGACTAGCGAAACTTGATGTAGCAACGATGCTCAATCTCCGTCTTGATCTGGTCAAACATGGTGCTTTTAGCTGCAGAAGTTCGTCTTGGATGCAGCTATCGAGGTTGTCGTTGTGGAATTTCGCGATATCGAGCAGGTACCCCTTAACCACTAGGTCGAACGCCTGGTTGATAGCGCCTAGCGCCTTGGTGCGCAGCTTTTTCACGTAGCCCTTCCACTCGTCCAGATGATGTATTTGTCGCCGACCTCGTCCAGCACTTCGAATGGGGGAAGTTCACGCCTGCGCGGGTTAATCTGGTCGCCATTGTCAGCCTCGGCTAACGAACGCCACTGGCCTTTGTCGCTTTCGGTATCACGACGGCCAAACTGTTTCGACAACTGAGTCAACGTCAACAGCACCGTCACGGACAGAAATGCAGTCAACTTACACCTCACACGTACATCGGTGACAGAGGTTGACCCAAGCAAGAATTTACAGTCAAGTGTCGATGGCCGATAGAATGACAAGCGCCCGGCGGTTTGCAAGCACTGGCTGCGTATCCTGACTCAATTGGTGAGGCGGGCAAAGCTGAAGCTGCATCCTGGAGATTGGCACACTTCAACTTCAGCAGCGTCTCTGGTCGAATCTGACAAAGCATGAAGCCATGAGCTTACGGCAGTCTCGATTCTTGGACAGTCCGGGACTCCGAGTCGGAGATTCCCCGCTGAACCCGTACGGGAGGGCAGTGCAACACAGCAAAGCCTGCGCAAGGAGCCCCAACTTCAGCATCGTCGTGGACCACCCCACTGGGATGGGATCCCCAGCTCGCTACAATTTGCAGTGCAAATAATGCTTCTACGGACGACAAGGCCTTTGACATCCGGAAGCCAGAGTCCGGATCACCGGGTCTTCCAGCGCGGGACTAAAACCCAACGCGAGACTATAACCCCCATGTATCGTTCGAAGAAGACTCCGTCAATAAGCTCTGCTCTGGATGCTTCTCATTGTACATGCAGTTCACCGCGGACGTACATGTGCTCTCGTTCATTTCTGCATCGGGCAGCTTCAGCACACTCCAACCAAAGTCTCTTCTTGCCGAACTACCTACCATACGATGGGGACGACACTGTCGATGGCATCAAAACCGACTCCCTCCTCGACACGAAGGCCACCTGCACGTCGCCCATCGCCAGAAATGCCGATCCTAGCGCTGCGGATTCGGCCGACAGCGTGCAACAGCACAACTGGGACAGACCACCACCGTGTTCGTGTTCGTGCCGACCACGACGAGATGAGCGCCCTGGCACAGATCTTCAGAGCGATGGTGAACGGCGACCGACGATGCCAACGTAAAATCCGGCTGCAAGAGTGAAGAAGTGTCAACCACGAAAGATGTTGTTTACCGATACCATCGATCGGATAGTGCTGATGTACATTTGCCAAAAAATATTAGCGACTTTGCGCTCTCGTCTCAGGGACGGATTTCAATGGGTTTTCTTACGCACCGATGGGGGTGATGTTGGAGCACTGGCACAGCGTCACCTTGCGGCCGTTGAGTTTCTGAGCGTCACGAGCGTTAGGTCGTGGTAGAAAGTTCCGGTACAGCTCGAGTTGCTCGGGGGAAGCCTCCAGCATGTCGTTGACCACCACCCATTCGACCCCTTCCGAGTAGGGCGGCGTGGTGAGAGATCCCGTGTAGCGGAAGATCTGGCCTTCCAATAGATTGTTAAGTTGGTCTCCCCCGGCGATCGCCCCCAACTCTACGTGGTCGTGCTTCTCCCATTTCAGACTGGAGATCTCGTCCCAGAACTGGGCTAGGAAGGCGTTCTTCCGGCCCTCCTTGAAGAAAACGCCCACCACCGCCAAGTCTCCGTCCTCGGACTGATGCACCAAGTGTAGCTCCATCGCCCGGGCATTGCCGTTCACCGTGTGTTCACCTGTACAAATGAAAAGTAAGAATTCACGAAATCCACGAAGACTATGTGTGAGGTACTACGAGTACGTACTGGGGGCGTGGAAGTGGAACTGCACCGTGTAGTACTTTTTGCCGTTGAGTATGAGGAAGTTCTGCTCGTGGTCGCTCCAGTTAACTTGGAAGTTGGCGCCCCCGTGCACGAGCTGAATCTCGGCCGGCGCCGACCCGAGCTGCAGATCGGTGTCGGTGGAACTGAGCGTCTCCACTTCGGTGGCGGGGTCCTCGGCCAGGTCGATGGGCGACTGCGAAAGCATCGGTGGCTTGTTGACCTCATTGTCTGCCGCGACCGTGGCGCTGTGGTGGTGCAGCACTTTGGAGACTTTGGAGACCGAGGAGCCCATGACAGAAATAAAGGGAGAAGAGGGTGCTACCCAACGAGCAAAAAGTAGAATGGCAAGACTTGACGGTGATCTCCTGACGAGGACCAAAGCGCCTCGGTCTCAGCCTCAGGATGCAGACCGGACGAGCTCTAAGTATAGCGCGTGAGCTTTACTGCGGCACTGCCCGCTTCAAGCTCACCACAACAAGAGACGGAGACGGGGGATGCGTCCGGGTTCAAGGCTCCGTTGTGGCGGGCGGAGGCTGCCCCGCTTCGTTGTAGGACGGCCCTGCCTACGTCCAGTGTCGCAGCAGGGCGAACGGTCGATTGCTTGGACGACCACAGCAGCGCCAGCTCTTCAGGGCAGAGGCGCTGGCTGCTTCAAGACGTTGCGCGAGTTTCGTGCGTCGAGGTGGAATTTTGGAGCGGAGGCTGTCGGTTGTCGCCTTGGCTTGGCTCGGTTGCACTTTGCTGATGTTAAACAGCGAGAGAGAACCAACAGCATCGCCAAGAGAAACAACAGGGCGCGCACGTTGCGCCTGTCCGTGCAGCGCGTGCAACGGAGGACGACGCGTTCCTGCATCCATCGCCGACCTCGATGACGCCATATCCATTGCATTGAAGGTTGACGGGATGCTAGGAGCTCTTGGCTCGAAGCATGGGAAGTACATTGGTGGGGTCGGTCGGCGCTGGTGACGATTTCGTTTTGGTTGGCCATCTGCCCATGTGAACATGTGAAGACACGTTACGTCGACATGGGCATCTGCCGCGATTAGCGAGAAACTGAGCCAACTCGGGCATCGGAGCGCTTCGCTGGTGTTCGGTGGCATGACTTGTGTAAACAGAATCAGGTCGAGCGGCGCGGTGCGGTTGGCATTTCGCTGCTCATGCAAAGAATCGCTGACGAGCCTCCAGGGGGCCGACGTCCCCTCATTGATGACTCACACCTCGCCATGGAATCTCGAAACTCTTACGGTTTGCGCTTTCGTGGTTGACGCTCGTGGAGTACTGCACCAGCACGCTGGAAGGCTACCACTGCACTATTGACTGCAGACAATGGACTTGTTCGTCACTATGGGGCGTGCTGGCACCACTTGGACATCTGCTTAGATGGCCAATTTACGACCGTATCACACTGGGCGCTGGGAACATTGGTAAACGCAATGCTCATAGTTTGGCTTGCTGGCAAAGTTTCCTAGAGTTGTTAACTTAGGCTGTTTTGAGGAAGCAACCAATGGTTCCAGAACGATTGCTTATGTATTCTCTCCCTGTTTTATCCATGTGCGAGCTCCTGCTGGCTTACATGACGGTTAAATCGTCGTCGAAGTAGATGTGTAGCGTGGGTTTGAACTGCTGTTCGTCCATGTCGAACCGCTCAAAGATCGGCGATTCATCCGGGATGCCGTTCTCGTCCAGGGTGCGTTGCATATTCAAGGGTACGAACTCGTCGTCTTCCAAGTACTTCCACGTGTAGCTTCCAGCGTGGGCGTTGAGTCGCAGATAACGCGTCTGAATCTCGGCCAAAGTTTCCTCGCAACACACCTCGAGCGCGTGCTGCTGATGAGTTAGCACATTCACGACCTCGATCCAACGAGCTTTTCTAGTCAACCGCCCAACGACGTAAAGTGGATCACGCCACCACGGCAATAGGTCGGCAGTTCGCCATTGAGCAGTGGGGTCGGGAGGAGGCACGTGGAGGAAGCGTCCGAAGGGAAGAAAGGGCACTGACAGGTTGCGCTCCGGGTCCACATGGTATTTCACCTGCCAGAGAACAAAGAACAGTACGAATTAGAGCGACGTCGAATGGGACTCTTTGCGTTCACCCACGTACATCTTCGGTCTCTGGGTCGAACCAGTGAGAAATATCTTCCCCAGCGTGGAGTACGAGTGGCTGCACCAATGCACCTACAAGTCGAAAGTAAGATAACTATCGTAGGAGATGGAAAATGGACGGGATAGTTCATTTCTACCTGGGTTCTCTTGGATCAGTGGCGAGAGGTCCAAGACGCGGTGGTTGACGGAGACCCAGCAATCCTACCAAAGGACGAAAACCAGTCAACTATGAAGCCGCGTCGAAGACTAGGACGGTATATTGCACTTACCTTGGCCAAGTTGTGAACCGAAACCTCGCGCGGCGTGAAGAACCGAGGTCGCCCCTGTGTTGAAGGTTGCTTTACCTCAGAGTTACCATCCTTCGTCTCCGTCATGGTCGTGCAGGAAACTATTTGAAGGTCGGTTCCATTGGAATTCGACCGATAATAGTTTTGGTAAAAACATAGTTTCCTCTTGTTAAGCAACTCTGTCGACTTTATTTTATCTTTCGTAAAGGCTAGCAACGAACTCAGCAATCGATAGTTCGCAGTATAATTTTCTACTGCTAATTAATCTACTATACGGCAATCTACTACGGCAACTTTCCCTCTTGCGCAGCGCTGGGCAGCAAAAACTTAGTTCAATACAGTGAAGCCTTGATTTAATTGCTTTCGGATCAAGTTTGATGGGTAAGCCGAAATTTGAAGCGGATGCAAAGATATTCAGACACTGAGCTGTTGTCGATGTCGCAAACCTATTCGGACCGCCGATAGATAAATTACGTTGTCAGACATGGGGCCTACATCTTTTCTGAGCGTTGTGTCTCGGAGAATTCACTACCGAACCGATCTGTAACTTACTGTCGGGAGCGCTTGCATGCTTTCTTTCCGCGCCATATTTCTCAGCATGACCTTTCCAAGCAAGTCTTGAACGCAACACATGCGGGTAGAGCTGGCAAGGATGAAATCGCCTTGCTGGAATGGATACTTGAGTTCACTTCCTTCGGAATGCAGTTCACCTTATTATTAAGTCTTGAACGCAACACACACATTACGTTCTGACCGCATCAGGTGACTCGGATATTGAGATCGACGCTTACAAGTCCACCACAGCCAATTTAGGGTGATACTCTCCACAAGTCTGAATTGTATCAGCAATGCACTTACCATAGTGCGCAAGCGTAAGGTGCAGCATAGTGATGGTCCATACGAATAGATGGCCCTGCAGCGCTGGAGCCTGCATTTCCAAGACGAAGGCCAACTGGTACAGCGGCGAGAACCCCAGTCTTCGCTTCAAAACAAACAGAAGAGCGACAAACGCTGCGAACTCGATCGTGGCATAAATTAGGATGTTCGTCACAGTCGCTCTCAGTTTGAGGGATGTCATTGATGCCGTGTTTGGGTAGTAGGCAGCCACAGACAAATGGAATATTGCCACCAGATATAGTGCGTACAGCATCGGAGCGATAAACTCGATGTACTCTGCCAGGAGAATATACTCGGTGTGAAACAATGTTTGAAGCGTGTCGAAGATACTTTGTTCGTCGACATTGAAAGTTGCGGCAGAACGTATTCGAGTAGCAGGGCTTGCCGGAACGACTTGGTTCTGTTTCACAAGCGCCACGATCGATGGTGATTGCTTTGAGAGCACTGCGTCTGTTGGACCACCTTTTGAATTCCGTTTAGGTGGAGGTCTTTTAGAACACCGACGGTTTTCGGCTTTATCGTTTGCGAACCAGCCAGTCTTTTTCAACTCGTATTTCAAAGAGGATGGCCGATTTGCGGGAGAGGCTCTCAAACGAAAAGTGCCCCCCAGCAGTTCGGGTGGATGGAAGCTTCTCGAAGCTTCCACAGCCACCCTACGTCTGCTACGTATGTATTTCACTATTAGCTTACAATTTCTAAGCCAAGTACTAACTGTCTCCTATTGGTCAGGTTCTCGACCAATCCTGATACATTTGCTCTGAGTGTTCGCGCCCCTCTGAACGGATCAGTCTCGATATAGCAAGAGAGCCGAAAGGTCTGTCGTCTGTCCCCTTAGGGATTAGTCCGACCCGTCGCCCCCACGCTAACGCCTGGTTGTTGGCGTGGCTCGGATAGGTCCCTTTGGAGATGGCGTTCCTTAATACCGGCAATCCTGCTTCAGGCAACGCTTCCTCCGCTTCCGCTGCGAACGCTGCTCCACCTGACGCGGTGTTGGTTTCATCGTCGCTTGGTTCACCACCTGGACCTTCCATGATCCGCTCGTCTTCATCGGAAAACGCTATGTTGCGCCCTGTACGGTCGAAGACGTCTGTTTCGGGTACATCTGTGGCCGTAGAGCCCTCAATGTTTGAAGACGGCTTAAATGAAGATGAAGAGCACCTGTGGGACGCCATGCTTCGCGGAAGCTCGCTCCCTGAGGTCGATTTGATCAGTCCTGTCATCTCGTCGCCCGTGAGCCCTCGCGCGTCGCCTGCACGCTCAGTCGCTTCCTCGGTCGAGAGTTTCGTCCCGACGCGCCTCCAAGAGTTGATGTTCGAGCTGGAGTTCGAGTTGTAATGGGCCCTCCCATTACATAAGTAGGTAGATATCTTTCATTTATTACATAAGTAGGCATGGTGCCTCACAGTTAGTGTGTGGCACACAGTCATTAGCGGATTGGTTGAAATGAACATTCATTTCAGCCAATCAGACATTGACATGTATATGAGTGGTTCACATGAGGCCTAGGGCTACCGCCCTGGCTCTAAATGAAAATAGAGTTAAATTTGCTTCGGACTTAACACTTGGCTTTACTATTGTGAGCTTCCTCTACACTACGTGTAAGCTAGTAACGGTAAATACTTGGCCCGTTACACGAGCGTACTGACGACGAAGCAACCGAAGATCAGGATGCTGCTGTTACGTCTGCTGTGGAGCCTGACGATGATGTTCCTGGTGCGGGACTTTTTGACGACAGTGACGATGAAGAAACTGTGCGGCCAGGGCTCTCTCGGCTACGTCGTGGTGATGAGACGTCGTTTTGGCATCCACCGCTTCCTGATGCTCCTGTGAAACACCCAATGACAGGGCACCGGAATCACTACAAGAAGGACGCGGATTGGGACTACGATGTCGTGGTACCTATTGTGTGCTTGCTGAATGTTCATGGCGAGGTCCCGCATCGCTGTTACTTGGCTCAATGGAAGGGTCGTCCACTCGAGATGAGTTGGATTTGGATGGAGCAACTCGACAAACCGTCGACGCGTCCCATGATGCAGCAAGTCGATGCGTGGAAGGCTTCTGGTACGGAGGAAACTTTCATGGACTGGAATCGTGAACGTGATAGTGCGTCTGCGGTAGGAACTTGCTTCATGGACGCTCTCCGGTCCGCGCTGTACTACCTTGGTGCACATGATCTCGTTACAAGGGCGATGTGGGATGCCTTCGAAGACACACGACCTCCAGCTATTCAGTACGGCGTTACGCGTGAAGACGTGTCCGAGTTCTTCAAGCTTCTCCAGCGTCAAAGTGTTCCTTTGAATTACGACCATCTGCACAAGAACATCCTCGACACGTCAGCTGCCAATATCAAGACTCTGCGTGCCTTTTGTGGAGAGCTTGCTCCAGGCGCTTACGTCGTCAGCGCAGGTCAGGACGGTCTTGGACATTGCTTTGTCGTGATTTCATGTGGACCTGGCAAACGTCTTCTTGCTCTGGACCATTACGATGACAAAAAGGATCCCCCGATGGAAGTTCTTCCTTTGAGCCACCAACAATGGATTGATCACGTGAAATGGATCGCTCGGGTGGAGCTGAAGCCTGGATACAAGTGCCGCCACGGCAAGCGCAAGTCGAAGACGCAGCGGAAGCGAGAGAAGCGTCTGAAGCAGCAGGAGTTGCAAAAGTAGGGGATGTAGTTCGAGAATACATGTAGGCCTTTGAGCCCCCCTTCATTACGTTTGCCCTCCTCGTCGCCTCCGCTTCTTTCGCCTCTCATCTTCAAAGTTTGCTATGAGGCTTGGCACTTGTGAGAGATTTTCTACCGGTTCCCACGTTTGCTGCTCTTCTCCCACCCACTCCACAAGGAATTCGGAACGTCGTTTCCGACGACGCTTTCCGTTGATGATCTTGATCACTTGTCCAACGCTTCCGTCAGCAAGTATCACTTCGCTAGGTTTTGACAGACGTGTTGGCTCCTTGTATGGCTTCAAGGACCCCGTGTTGAAGACTGGATGGAGCTTGTTTCCCGCTTGGATGTTGAGCTCGTATGCATGATTGTGTACCCTTCGTGTTACCGTGTACGGTCCAACCCATTTCGGACCGAACTTAGACGAGTTGGGTAGGCCAGAGTGCTTCGGGTCAAGGTTCCTCGTACTCAAGTACACTTGATCGCCAACATTGAAGACTTGTTCCTCGCGATTTCGGTCGTAGATGTCTCGCATCCTTTCTTGAGCTTGAGCGAGAGCTTCTCGACATCGAAACAGTATTGCATTCTGGCGATCGTGGAATTCGGCGCCGCGACGGCTCTTGGGCACGTTCTGAAATTGTTCCGCTGCAAGTTGAAGTGGATTCAAAGGGATATACCCAAGGTCCGCTTCGAAAGGCGCAAGCTTGGTGCTGGAGTTTATCGTTGAGTTGATGGCAAACTCAGCATTCGCGAGATATAAATCCCAGTCGTCTTGCAGTGGCCCAACGTAGCTGCGTGGGTATTCTTCGAGTGTGCGATTCATTCGCTCTGTCTGTCCGTCGCCTTGGGCACGGTGTGCTACGGTCATGCTCAACCTCGTTCCAACTGATTTGAAGATGTGTTGCCAAAAGGCGGAAACGAATTTCCTATCTCGATCTGATACGATGCTTGTAGGCGTTCCATGTAACTTCCAGATGTGATCGACAAAAAGTTGTGCTACACCTTCTGCCGTCACAGTTTTCGTGGTGGGCACGAAGTGGCAACGTTTCGTGAGGCGATCGACGACAACCCAAATGTAATTGACTTCGCGCTTTGTCTGCGGCAAGTCTGTGATGAAGTCCATCGAGATTGACCGCCAGCGTTCATCCGGGATGCTCAAGGGTTCGAGCAAGCCGGGAGGTTTTGTCAGCCTCGGTTTATTCCGCCGACATGGTTCACAGTCCGCAATGAATTTCTGGGTCGACTTCAACATCTTGGGCCAGTACCAATGGTGCACTAGCGTCAAGTACGTCCTCTCAGCCCCTGGATGTCCTCCATAGCTCGCGTCGTGGCATTCTCCAATGATTTGTTGCCTCAACTTCACATCGTTGGGCACAACAATTCAGGGATTGTCATCTGCTGGGGATTGGTACCATAACAAGCCGTGTGCTTCGTAATAGCATCGGTACAACTTCCGATGCTGTTTACGCTCTTTGGGTTTCAGAGTTGTGGAGCGCAGCTTGATCGCGGCAAAGATTGTCCTTGCCTCTCGATCCTTGTTGTACGCCTTTTTGATCTTCGAGATGATGTCCGAGCTCATGACCACATCGCTTATCACCAAGCTAAATGATGTGTCGTTGAAACTGGTAACGCTCAAGGCGTGGAAGAACTTGGTCTCTGGTTGCAGATCGGGCCTTCTACTCAGTGCGTCTGCAATTCCATTCGTCGCACCCGGGAGGTACGAGAACGTCGGTTGATACTCTGCGAGGATATCGTACCACCGCGCTAAACGACGATTCGCCATCTTCTGAGTGAATAAACCCTCAAGACTTTTATGATCTGTCTCGACGACTGGCGGTTTGTCCAAACAGTATATCCGAAAGGCTGTAAGCGCATTGACGATTGCTAAGAGTTCCTGTTGCTGTGTTGGGTAGTTGAGCTCCGCGGGTTTCATCTTGCGACTGGTGTATGCAATAGGGCGTTCAACCCCGTTGATGACTTGGAACAGGACTCCACCGACAGCGAACTTACTAGCGTCTGTACGAAGATGCATTGGTTGACTGAAATCTGGCAGGTGCAACACTGGTGGGTTGCACAACCGTCGCTTCAACTCTTTAAAGTTCTTCAGCAGTTCGTCATTGAAGTGAACTTTCGCGTTGCGTTTGTTCTTCTTCTTCAGCAGGGTAAACATCGATGCTGTTAGCGAGGCGTATTCCGGGCAGAACCGCTGGACGTATCCAGTTAGACCAAGAAAGCTGTGCAGCTCCTCTTGTGTCCGTGGCACTGGCCAATCTTTGATTGTCTGCACCTTATCGGGATCCATACGCACTCCGTTTCGCCCAACAAAGTCTCCTAGGCATGGAATCTCTTCGGCACAGAAGACACACTTGGAAAGCTCAACGTAAAGCTTGCTCTCACGCAGAATGTCTAATGTCTCGCGTAGTGCATCCAGGTGATCTTCGATTCTTGGTGACTTTGTGAAGATGTAGATATCGTCATAGAACGACTTCGTGTTCTTCAAATCTCGGAAGATCTTCGACGTGAGTCTGTGCATTGTTGCAGGCGTGTTGCAGACTCCCATTGGTAGCACTAGGTACTCCCAGAGACCGTTTGGAGCCTGGAAGGCAGTAAACTTAATGTCTTCCTCACGCATGCGTACCTGATAATACGCGGACATCAAATCCATTGTGGATAACCAGTACGATCCTGCCATCGCATCCAAGATGTCCTCCTTCTGCGTCATTGGGATGCTTTGTCGCACTGTGTTGGAGTTTAAATACCGGTAGTCATGGACTATCCTCCAGCCGACTGGTTTCCGAACACAGAACGTCGGCGCGGCGTGTGGACTGATGCTTGGTCGGATCAGTTTCTTCTTCACCATGTCGCCGACCCATCGTACAATTTCGCGTTGCTGCTCTGGAGATTATCGCCACTGCTGCAGGCACATCGCGAGATTTGGATCCTTCACATCGATCCGGTGCTCAATCTCACGTTTCTCCGGTAAGCCTTCAGGTAGTTCTGGGCGGAACACGTTATCCTTGTACTCCATGAGAAGGTTGAAGGCAGGATTATCTTGAAAGCTTTCCCAGTCAGTTTCAAGGTATCGCTGAGCTTTTGCGGTTACAACAATGGCCGGTTGATCTTGCCGTTGCAGTGTACGAGCGACCCGCTTGATCGTTTCGTTGGACAACACCAACATAAAGTCTGGTTCTTCGATTGACTTGGTCTTGATTCTCAGGAACTTCTTCAGCTTCTTCCTTGTGATGTACATGGTTTGTACACCTACTTCATCAACAACACCCATCGTGAACATCTTCTCCACGATGGTGTCTTTGCCCCGGGTACTGCTGCCATCCTCAGCACTTCCGGTAGTACCCCCGCGCTTGGACGACTCCGAGTCGCCATTCACCGCCGAACCCTTGCCGGCTGACGCGCCTTGCTGTTGTTCTCGAACAACACTTGGGCTCACCTTCTGCACTGCGTCACGAGCGAGTCTGACCGCGGACGTCACATCCGTTTCCAGCGCGGCGCCTCGACAGGAATCGGGTCTTTTCGCCGATAGGCCTTTCGCCTCGACAGATCTCCGAAGCCCGGAGGCAATCGCCGGTCCGCCTTCCTCGATCGATCCGCAGATCTCGCCTGTTCGTTCCCAGCGCAGAGTCTTCGATCTTGTTCCTTTGATTCGTCGACCTCTCCAGTCAATCTGTGGCTGCATGTCCTCAAAGAATGGAATTCCGATGATGCAGTCAAATTCATCTGGTGTGTCGTAGACGACGGCGACACACTTGTACGCCTCGCCCAGACCAGATTCCTCAATCTTGAGGGGTACTACCTCCAGTTCAGTTTCGACGATTTGGTTGTCTCCCAGTTTGACTCGGATGTTCTTGTCTTTGAATTTCTTCGTCTCGAGTTGGTGCTCGTTTACCCACCGTTTCGACACGTAGATTGTGGTTGCACCACAGTCTAGTAGCATTCTCCGAGTTAAGATGGTATCGCCACCCACACTGATTTCCCCCGTGACGGAGAACAGTGGACGTAACTTGTAAATCAGAGGGTTTTCACACAGAACATTAAGGCTGACATTCCCGATCTTAACAGTTCTGGTTACGCTCTCGACCACGTCAGGACCCTCTTTCACTGACGTGGTTGACCTTTTCCCTGCTTCTCTTGGTCCTTCTTCCAGAGGAAACAATTGGCCTTGACGTGTCCTGGCTTCTTGCAGAAGTAACACGTACGACCCTCGGTACGCTTGGAGTCCGACTTCGGTTTGAAGCGTCCTTTTCCTCGGAAGAATTTCTCCTTAAATGACTTTCCATGTTTGAATGCGTTGTCGTTCAACTTCTTCGCTCCTTGGCGAACTTGACGGTCTCGAGCGTCGTCGATGAAGTGAGTTACCTCGTACTTCACCGCAAGGTCCATCGCGTCGCTCAGCGTCTTAGGGTTCTCGAGCTTCACATAGCTTCGCGTACGGGGCTTGAGGCCATTGGCATAACACAACACCTGGTCGAGCATACTCATGCCTTCGACGCGAAAAATGAGGGCCGAGTACTCGCCATTGTAGGACTCGATATCCGCTGTCTGCTTCAGCTGCTGAAGCTTCTCGCGCAAGACAGCCTGGTAGTTCGACGCTTCGAAGTGTTGGAGCACATGCTCACGGAAAATCCCCCACGTGTGCTCCTCACTTCTCGTCGTCGATGACCGGTGTAGGAACCAGCCCGAGGCCGGTTTTTCCATGGCTGACCCGGCGATCCCCGGTAGACGCGTGTTTGTGTCTTCAATAATGATACCGTTGATCCTGCACGAGTTCTCCACTTGGAATAGCCATTCACGTACATCCTCTCCCCTCTTGCCTGTCAACTTAGGCAGGTTGTTAGGCACTCGTGTACGTTCTTCCATTGCTTGGTTCAGCCGATTGATCTCGGCGAGTAGCTGGGCGTTCGTTGGTATGGGCTCCTTGTGATCAGGTTGCTGGGACCAACAAGTGCTACCAGTATTTCAAAGAGGATGGCCGATTTGCGGGAGAGGCTCTCAAACGAAAAGTGCCCCCCAGCAGTTCGGGTGGATGGAAGCTTCTCGAGGCTTCCACAGCCACCCTACGTCTGCTACGTATGTATTTCACTATTAGCTTACAATTTCTAAGCCAAGTACTAACTGTCTCCTATTGGTCAGGTTCTCGACCAATCCTGATACAACTCGCCTACGACAGCTCTACTTTCGCTTGAAATTACGAGCGGAAACGGAGCGAAAAGACGAATTCGTCGGTTTGATAGCGGTCGACTCTTCTGGAACACCTTGTTGGTTTTCTCGAACAAATTGCGGAAGAAATCTACCGTTTGACCTGCTACTGCTTGAGATTGGACATCGTTTGTACGGTGGAAAACTGCACGAAAAGCGAGAATGAGATGAAAGCTATCCGTTGCCATGATAATCAGCGTTGTGCTTATTGATTTGGATGTTTGCATGCAGATTGCCACGTAGTAAACATTAAAGAGATCCACTGAAAACACCATGATCGGACCGACGTACTCGTGACAGGTCTCTGCAGCGTTTGCAATATTTTGCTTCGTGAAAAACTTAATCATCGACATCACGAGGATAAACGCTGTCTGCTGAACCCCTGACAATCAATTGAAGATGGCACTGAAAATCGGATAGAACACAACGACGATCCCTGGTTTGCAATAATAAATAATTGAGACCTGATCTGCTGCTGCAGCGGCGGAGATCGGTGCAGCACACGAGGCTCAATAACCAAAATCATGCTTGTCGCGAAAATTAACACGTAGACATTGAGTAGAAGGATGTAGCCGAACGGTATCGGGAATTTCCATAACGCAGCCACCAGGATAGTAACTAGCACGCTGCTGACCGCCGTTCCTAGTCCGATTTTGACAGCCCCAATATCGGAGATGGCCCCCGCTTCTATCACTTCTCGAACCTGGAAACCCACCTCCACCGCTTCACAAAACATTGCGAGAAATTGTCGAATCCGAATTCCATCATTCGCTTGCCATCCTCCCGTAGGAGGATTTAGCGGAATGCAATCGATGACAAGTGCGGTTAGCAAAGCTGGAAGAGGGGTCAAGATACAGATGCCGAGAACATGAGCGAGAGAAGTCCGTTGGTGATCGTCTCGAAAAGCGAGAGCCCGTTCTGTAGAATATTCGCTGCGGTGCCCAATCTGGCAGCGATCCCACCCACCAGTTAACTTGCCATTGACGCCAGTGAAGAGCATCTTCTTGAGGCTCATGAGAAGGACCACCACCACCCTTGCTCTCGAAACCTCTCTATTTTCATTTTCAGCAAATAACAGGTATTGAAGGGCTAATTAATACTCTCGGTGGTCGAATGTGCGACAGCAAGAGTGCAAATCGGGTGAATGCAATGCGCAATGACCAACGTATCCATCGTCGTTTACCTTCTTGCACCATTGCGTCAACTACCTCGATAACGCATCGACGCCTGCATTCACCAATTCGGTAACTCAGCTGCAACAGCCTCATTCTCCAATTTGCCAAGCCTCGCACAAGCAGCAAACCCCTCCACACAATCGAAATGGTATCCGTCACCGACGACTACAAGCTCTTCACGCCGCTGGAGCTGTCCAAGGACCTCGTGCTCAAGAACCGTATCGTGTACGGCCCCACTACTCGCGCACGCTCGGACCCTGACACGCACGTTCCTCTGGAGCGCAACATGGTCTACTACGAGCAGCGTGCCGGTGCTGGTCTCCTCATCACGGAAGGCTGCGGCATCTCGGAGCAGGGCTTCGGATGGTACGGAGCACCCGCGCTGTACACGGACGAACAGGAGGCTGCCTGGAAGCAGCTCGTGGACCGCGTGCACGCCAAGAACACCAAGATCTTCCTGCAGCTCTGGCACATGGGCCGCCAGTCGCACCCGTCCTTCCACCCGACCAACGAGGTCGTGTCGGCTTCCGCTACTCAGTATGTCGGGGGTTCTACGCGCAATGCTAGTGGTGAGCGTACGGAGTTCGAGAAGGCTCGTGCGTTGAAGACCGAAGAGATCCCCGAGGTCGTCGAGATGTACCGCCAATGTGCTATTCGCGCCAAGCGTGCGGGTTTCGACGGCGTCGAGGTCCACGGCGCCAACGGATACCTCGTCGACCAGTTCATGCAGTCGTCGACGAACCAGCGCACGGATAAGTACGGCGGCTCGTTCGAGAATCGCTACCGCTTCCTGCACGAAATCATTGAGGCACTGAAGACCGTGTACCCTGCGGGTCGCATCGGCGTGCGTCTGTCACCGAACGGCGTCTTCGGCGGAATGGGGAGCGCCGACAACAACGAGATGTTCACGTACGCCTTCGAGCGTCTGTCGGAGCATGGATTGGCCTACTTTGCCATGCTGGATGGATTTGGTTTCGGCTACTCGACGGAGAGCCGCACACTGACGGTGTTCGACGCCAAGAAGGGCTTCAAGGGAAACGTCATGGCCAACAACAGCTACACGCGCGACACGGCCGAGGGTGTGGTGCGCAGCGGAGCCGCCGACTTCGTGGGCTTCGCTCGTCTCTTCATTTCGAATCCAGACCTGGCCGAGCGCTTCCAGAACGACTGGCCCGTGAACCCGGTGCCGGAGTACAAGTACTTCTGGGATGCTGCCATGGGCGACAAGGGCTACAACACGTTTGAGCACTACAAACCGGCGAACGAAAGAGTCGAGGTGCAGCCGTAGAGATCGTAGAGAATCGACCTGTGCGATTTAGATAGCTGAAAAGAATAATACATGGTACCCCTTGTCATGGCTTAGCGTGATCGTCTTCAGGTAACCCAAATATTGAAATCGACACCTTCATGCAAAACAATAGCATTAATGACATCAGCACGATGAGAATACCACTACCTAAACTCGACAGCGTACCATAATGTATCAATGGCAGATGTAAAATTGTGATAGTCCACACAAACAGGTAGCCCTGCAGAGCTGGGCCCTGAGTCTCCAGCACGAACGCCAACTGGTATAGTGGTGAAAACTTGAATTTGCGCCACAGCAGCACGAGAAGAGTAGTAAATGATACGAATTCAATCGCAGCATACACCATAAGAGTCTCCACAGTCACTTTCAAGTCGTGCATCGTCATCGATGCCGTGTTAGGATAATACGCCGCTATCGGAAGGTGAAATAGCACACAAAGGTACAGTGAATACAGTATCGGTACCATCAGCTTGATGTACTTGGCCAAAAGGATGTACTCCGAGTGAAAGAGTGTTTGGAGTGCGTCATGAACAACGCTCTCGCGCGATTTTGCCGCTACAATATCACTGAGCAGGGCCACGGAGGTCCTTGGTGCAGTTGACTGCAGCGTGAGCTTCTTTGGCCCGTGTGCTGTATCTGTGCCGACTGGAGCCACTTGATGCTGCTTTTGTTGCACAGTGATGGAGGCCATGGGCTGACTTATCGGAGGTTTCACAGAGATTCGCCGAATTGCAGCGATAGTGTTCGCGATTCGTCCAGTTTTCGATGACATTTTCATGAATGCACTGCTTTCATCGGACACTCGCAAGGGAAACGGCGCGAGAAGGCGAATGCGTTGTTTTGAATCATGTGCATCCTGGAAAACCTTCCGCACCTGTGCGAGCAAGTCTTGCAGATATCCACCCTTGCCGGATTGATTGTCGACCTGAAGAAGGTTCGCTCGAGTATATATGGCACGGAGCGCGATTACAACAAAAGCATTGTCTGTCGCTATGAGTATCAAGGTGGTAGTCATTGATTTTGCTGATTGCATGCAAATTGCAATGTAGTAGACATTGAAGAGATCCACCGAGAAAACCACAATCGGTCCGACGTATTCATGAGAGTTCTTTGCTGCGTTCGCGATATTCTGCTTCGTAAGAAACTTGATAATAGGCATCACAAAGACAAAAGCTGCCTGTTGTGTGGCCGCGAGGTGGTTGAAAACAGCGCTGTAAATTGGATAGCACACGGCGACGACTCCTTGATTCGCGATAATGAACAACTGCGCCTTGATTTGCTGACGGAGCAACGAGGAATTGGCGAGGACACGAGGCCCAATGACCAAAATCATGCAGGTCGAGAAAAGAAACACGTACGGACTCAGCAGAAGCACGTAGCCAAACGGAATGGGGAATTTCCACGCGTCTGCTACTGCGATGGTAAGAAGAACACAGCTAATGGAGGTGCCCAGTGCTATTGTGGCTGCTCCAGTGTTCGAGATCGTTCCTGTCATAATAACTTCACGCACTTGTAAAACCACCCCCAGCGCCTCAAAAAACATAGCCACACATTGTCGAATCCACAAGGCATAATTCGCCCGCCATCCTTCCGATGGTGGTTTTAGTGGGATGCAATCGATCAAGAGGGCCACTAGCAACGCAGGGATTGGCGATAGAGCGCAAATGGTGATGACCCGAGCGGTTGAGGTGCGCTTGTGATAGTCGCGAAATGAAAGTAAGCGCTCCACAGAATATTCGCTGCGACGACTGATGTGGCTGCGGTACCATATCGCAGTAAGCTTGTGCCACACGGGAGGGGTATGGGGAGGTGCTGCTTGAGCGTTGACCTTTTCGTGGCTTGCCATTGGAATTGTCGAGTAGGTCAAACAACAGGACTTCGACTAAGAAGTCGCTAGGTGATATTTTTATACGAGCTCGAATTGGACAAAGTTCTGGTGGGGTTGCCAAGGACACCACAGCTCCAGACCTCATGCAATTCAACATATACGCGCACTATAGACCGAAAGCAACAATGTTGTCTATCGGCAATCAACGAAGAAAACACCAAGGTCTACCTTCAAAGCACCTACTTTCAGTATTTGACAAGAAAAGAGTAGTAGCAGTCTGCCGGGTTCCGATTTCTGGTTGCGATGGCAGTCGTACTCGCTGTCAATTGGCTGCAGGCAGGCAGCCAGCGTACCGCATCCATTCTGAGCGCAATAACTGGCATATTCAAGCGCCAGCGCGCAGTGGGAAAGCTTTTGTTCTCGTCACACTGCACTTTTGATCTTTTTATCTCGTCCACGAAGCTGTGACAGCCCGACTCATTGTGAAGTCGCTATCGACTGCAGCTCGTTGGGGTACCATTTGTTTTAGGACGCACAGCGAGTGACTCATCCTTCGACAATGCAGAAATACCGTTGCGGAACGGAAAGGTGTGGCAAGGGGCAGCCAAGAGTACAGCACCAACGGAGGCTGTACTCTAGGGTGTCAGAACTCTGGCTGATCTATTCAGGTTCACTACAAATCAGCACAATTTCAGGGCTGACACTGGTCACAGCAAAACTTACCATTTCAATGTTACCGTGGAAATTACTTGCCTACGCTTGTGTTGCTACATGCGTTACAGCATTCGCGAACACACTTTTCATTTTCCTGTTCGAGCGTCAGGACGACCAAGCACCCTTCCATATCCTGAAAAGATACGACAGCCAGCACTATGCGTGCTTCCACCTCAGCTTGCACCATCTTTCTCGTCTTCGCTGCAACAATTTCTGCTCAGGAACTCTGCGAATCTACCATCAGCGAGTCCATCGTCGCAACCCTGGACGACAGCGCACTCTTCAGCAATTGCGCGACGACCGAAATTGGGGTGCAGACGCGTGTATCGTCGCTCTTCGACGTGTTGCAGTTTGCAGCTAAGGACTTCCTCATCTTTTGTCGGGCATCAGGATGCCTTTCACCAATTCGCGACTTGGTCGACTCGATTCCTCCGAACTGCCTCATCAAGTATCATGGATCGGCCCACAACTTGTCCAAAGAGATCGAAGCCCTGCACGACGAGTGCATCGAGACTATTAACGCCGCAGACCAAGCAGCCGACGACGACATGTCGAGATACTTCTTAGACATGTAGGCTCCTAGGACGGTGCAAAACCGCACCCCTGAAATAAGGATTTCTTTATTTCAGGGATAAATGCCAAGAAAAAGGACAATATACCTCAGCTAGACCAAGAAGAGAGCGGCGCGATAAGTCGACTGTGATTGGTAGCTCAAAATCCATCCAATCACAGTCAATCTATTTCACCGCTCTTTTATTGCTTCTAACTGGCTTCTAAATTGTGCAGACGAAAGTTGATTCTCAGAATACCAGCACTGTCCACCTCTTCGCCGCCAGCCATGGCTGCCGTGTGCGAGGGCCTGCTGGCCAAGCTGAACGAGCTCATGGACTTCCTGCGCTTCGCCCAGCTCCCCAGCGCCGAGTTCCGCGGCGTCGTACGTGGCCATGAACTCTGTTTCGCCTAAACTTTAATCCGCTAAAAATTCTAATGTGTGCACCAGGTGACCTTCATGTTCCGAGCTTCTGCCGACGACAAAGACACACTTGCCTGCATGCGCACCATCGATATGCGTCGAGGTCTAGTGATTTTAACACATATACCTTTTAGGGTGCACTAAATGATTCTTCTTTCGTGTGCCAATGTGCACTAGGCCTGGAGGTGGAGAACACGACACTGCACCCTCAAGACCCTTACTTGCCGGAGGTGGCGGTGGTCCACGTGAGTCTCGCAGACTTTTTGTACATGTACTCGGGAGAGGCGACGGCGGCCGAGATCGCCGGGATGGTTATGTCCGGTCGCGTGTCGGTGCCCTGGAGTTCGTACGGCAAGTTGAAGGCCTTTGCCGAGTGCTTCGACTTCTCCACGGAGAAATGGGAGGCGTACTATGCGGATCTCAAGGCTCGGGGGATTGTGGTGAAGATTCCAGAATGTACGCAGGAGTGCTGTAAGCAGAGCACGAAGGAGGACATTGAGGCCAATTGGCTGCTGGTGTCGGACGCGACCACGACGAATGGAGGAGGAGACTGGGAGGTTGTCTCCGATCTACAGTGCCTCAATGTCTCCAAGGAGAAACGCGAAGAGATGGAGAAGGTGTTCAACTTTACGCCGCTCGAGGAGTGGCTGGCCAAGCTCTGGAACGGCCAGCCCGGAGACGCGGGGCCGGCTAGTTCGCTCCAGTCGAACGTCAAGAACTCGCTCAGCGACCTCAAGTCGATGGCAGGGAAGCTCTTTGTTTCTCTCGAGGCGTAGGCCCTGAATACTTGGGCCAAGTTTTCCAGGCACAGAAGCAGCACAATCGACCGCTAGTACGGAGTTCATGTAATGCTGCAGTACAATACCCTTGCAATCATCATCCCTTTCGTCCGTATTCAGCGCGACGTTGTGCTTACGGTGTGCACAGAAGATTGGAGCCAACGTGCTCGGTGTCGAATTTCTTCACAAGGGCGTTAGGCAATACACGTAGCACCTTTCGACGAGCCTTGTCCCCAGGTTCGCCCCGGTGAGCTCGCATGCACTGGTGCAATGGTACTGTAGTAGCTAGGATTTCGGTTGCGTCTACGGCATTCCAACATGCGACCACCGCCGCGTTTCCGGCATCAACAGTTGATGGCACTCCACCAAGCAAATCGGGGCGGCAGATTGGAGGTGATACGGACGCTTGGCCCAGGAAACTGAGCCTGTCTTCCAAGACCGACGCTGTTGATGGCATTCTTGCCAACTCGGGTAAGACATCAGCGCCGACAAGTGTTGTTTAATGCCGATGCGCCTCGGACGACAAAGCACCCAGCCTTCACGGCGTCCCCAGCCCGGGTATCGGTGTGTACGACATCAGTGTTCTTGATGAGGGAGGTGATCGGCCAGGAGGCCTGCCCTCTGTCGAGCAGGGTCGAGGAAGAGAGGGTGAGGCGGACAAGTACCGCGTCCGTGAGCTCTGCGTCTAGGGAAGCTCCGTGTCCATCGTTGTCTCCAAGCAAAGGCGGCGCGCATTGAAAACGCGAGCGAGCAACTCGATTCCGCGCTGATCCAAGCTGGATGCATGCATGTTCAAAATGGTCAAAACAATGCAAATTGAAAGCAAGCAAGTGGAATGGTACAAACCCAAAGATTGGCAAACAAACAAACAAACAGATCCTCTTGAGATGCAGAAGCGCTCTTCTTCTTGCTCGACACCAAGTGCTGGTCACGACCGAATGAGAAACAGGCGCCACTGTTCTGGCAAGCTGGCCAGCTTGGCAAGCTGCCCAAAAGGTTACCTCGAGTTCCTTGGCTCGTTCTCGGTCGGTCATTGGCGTGCAGCACTCCGTGTTTCTCGGCATGTGATTTCCCGTTTCGCCCAGCGCTGCAGCGGAGAGGTTGAAGGACCCCTCGACGACGATGCGGCCATCAATGATCCACACCTTTGCGTGCTCCTTCGCAGAGTCCTTCGGAACATACACCTCGAAATTCCCCCACAGCAAGTACTCGTAGACATCGTGACAGTGCCTATTCCACACCGTCTTTTTGTCTGCCAAGATCACCACCCGGACTCCTTTTGCCTTGGCCTCCGCCAGCTGAATGGCAAGCTCCTTTAGCGTAAAGTAGAACGCCGATATGAAGATAGTATACTGAGCACCACCGACATACATGAACAGCATTTGTTTCAATCCAGTTGTCCGGCCGAAATACGACTCGTGAGAGTCATGGTGGCGGAGACGGATCTCTGCCAGGATCTGTCCACGATGCACAGCAAAGACCCGCGCCTCCTTGCACAGCGCGGCGATGTCGGCGGCGTCGCAACCGTCCGCCTCCTTCCCCATCTTCTGCAGTGCGGACAGCTCAAAGCGATCCGCCAGCTCTATGATAAACGCCGCCTTCTTGCCGCGCTTTGGCTTGGGCGTTCCCCTTGCGCCGAAGCGCTTTTTGACCACGGCGTCGGAGCAGCCGTAGCGTCGCTTCACTTGGAGCTTGTCTTCCTTCGAGAGCTCGCCAGTGCGCCGCGCCGCGCTGCGCTCTCGATGGACTGGAGGCAGGCGAGCACCTCCTCGGTGGACGGGTTGCCCGCTTCGCGCTTGCACTCTTCTTGGGCCGTCATCTCTTCTTCCTCGCGAAAAAGCTCTCTTCTCATTGGCTGAAAAGCGACTTTGCAGGTCACGGTACGCGTGTTTACGCGCGGCCTGGAACGCGCATTCATTCCGGGCGCGCGTTGCCCGTGTTCGAGCTCACTCCGCAACGCTCCTCGGCGAGCACAAGCCCCGATGCGCCACCTGTTCCACCGCCGCAGTAGCGACAAGCGCCTGTCCATCGGCAGCGACGACGGCGTCGAGATCAAGGAGCGGCGTAGCAGCCTCTTCCGCCGCCACTTCCACTGCCCCGAAGAGAGCGAGATCGTAGAGCTCCTGCGGCCACGGGACACACTCGTCACGCGCATCCACGACAGCTCCGAGAGCCCCACAGAGCAGCGGCGCCGTCGCCGTCGTCGCAGTCTCCTCTAAGCAGCTCCTACCCACATCAAGAGATCTAATTTATCAACTTTTTCATCCGCGCTTTCGTGTTGTTTTCCCTTGCGTCAAAGTGCTAACATCGACCCCGTAATGTGCCAGTGTCCGGTGCGGTATTGTGATGGTCCACACGAAGAGGTGGCCTTGAGCGGCGAGAGCGTGGGGTTCCAGTACAAAGGCCAATTGGGGCAGCAAAGGGGAACACCCGAATTTGCGCTTCAAGAGAACCACCAGAGCAGCAAACGCTGCGAATTCGATTGCAGCGTAAATGAAAATGTTCGCCACAGTTCCCTTCAGTTTGTGCACTGTCGTGGACGCCGTGCTTGGGTACTAAATTGCGATCGGCAACTGAAATCGAGCTGCCAGGTACGCCGCGTAGAGCACCGGGATGATAAACTTAATGTACTCGGCCAGGAGAATGTGCTCTGAGTGGAAAAGCGTTTGGAAACCATCGCTGATACCCCCTCCACTGGAAACTTTGCCGGTTTCTTGCAAAATGAGTGGTGATGGAGCTACCCCGTCCTGCGTTGGTGCGGCCGCGATTGATTTCGTGGGGAACTTCCTGGTTGTCCACCCTTCTAGGTTTAGTTTGATTGAGAGACGGCGGTTTAGAACTGTGTCATGGGCAAACTTGCCAGTCCTCGTCAGATCGGTCAGGACGCGAGATAACAGTGAAGTCCGCGATCCGATGGTGTTGATCGATGTCAGGTAAAATGAATAATGAATTCGATCTTTATGGTGTTTCTTGGCTTCTTGGCTTGCCCAGGGGAAGCCTTCTTGGTAGTATTGAAAGTAGTTGATTCACTTCAAGTAGAAGTGGATCAACGTACGCCATACAACTCTGTGTATAACTCACAAAGATGTGGGGACAACGCATGTCCTTGGGGACATCGTGTCCACATCACTACATATGAATGTATGTACTTGTGAATGATGCTCATGCTTGAACGGCGACGAGCATGTCGTCGTTGGCATTGATTCTGGCGTCAAGCTCGGCATGCTCGTTGCCATCGTCGTCCTTACACAAATGGCGGCGTAGTAAACGTTGAAGAGGTCCACTGAGAATACGACAACCGGGCCGAGGTATTCACGGTAACCCTCCGCTGTGTTTGCGATGTTCTGTTTGGTGATAAACTTTATCATTGGCATGACAAAGACAAACGCCGTTTGCTGGGGCCCGATAGGAGACTGAAAACAGCACTAAAAATTGAATAATACCCAGCAACGAATCCTTGGCTCGCAATAATGATGAATTGTGCGCGAAGCTGTTCTCGTAGCTCTGGTGGATGAGCTAATTTGCGCGGACCGATAACCAAAAGCGTGAAAATCGAGAAAAACAGCACGTATGAACCGATGATGAGGATATACCCGAACGGAATAGGGAACTTCCACAGAGCAGCTACTACAATCATTGTCGAGGCGCTACTGATAGCTGAGCCCAGTGCGATTTTGACTGCACCAAGAATTGACATTGTCCTCGGATCGATGACACCTCGCACTTGGAACGTGATCCCCATAGACACGGTAAACATCGAGAGAAGCAATCGAATCCAAACTGCGTAATTCGCCCTCCAGCCACTGGAAGGGGGTCGAAGAGGAATACAATCCACCGCAAATGCTGCTAACAGGGCAGGGATTGGTGTCAACACGCAAACAGCTATGACGCGAGTGGTCAAGGTGTGCTGATGAGAAGCGTGAAACGCGAGAAGCCGCTCTACCGAATACTGACTTCGGTGTCCAATGTGGCTTCGATGCCACGAGACAGCGACCTTGCGGTGGACTCGAGCGAAGATCGACGAGCGTTGTTTTCTTTGCGATACTTCGACTCGACTCACCATGTCGAAGAGCAGTCCATCGATGGTTTGAGCTATTTGGTCCACAAAACAGGCCCGTGCGGAAGTTTTCGACATGGTCGTAGTGCGCAACGATGCCCAACCTGACTCATACTTGGCGAGCGACGACCTGATCGTCGCCCTCTCACAGGTTGAATCGCTTTGTGTGCACGTTCACGTGCTTGCATCCAATAACCGAATCGCCTCCACGCTACGTGGGGCTCAAACAAGCGACGACGCACAACATGCACCTGTGTCGCTACCAATTCGCGCCGACTTTGGCTACCGCAGTCCGACGTCGCGACAACACCAGGCGATGGGGAATAAGCATTCCTGCACCCATTTGCCTGCATCTGCAGGAGCTGCTTCTTGTCAACGTTCTGCAATGAGGGTTCTCCGATGCCTGTACACGCAAGCTCCCCAGGACGATAACAAAACGCAGTGTCGGCCATGTGACGCAGCGGTCAACGTCAAGATGAAGGGACACGAGAACTTCCACCCTCAGTGCGGGCGGACGACCGCGCGGGGCCGCACATTGGCCTTGAACTTGGATGACCAGAGACCGAACTCGACACCACTTGGCGAGACAAACGCGCTTGCGACGTGTTGGCCGCCATCTCTTCTTTCCTCGCTTGGACTCCTCTTGCCGCAGCAGCGCGGGCAGCTTCCTTCTTCGGCTGTTGTTCTCTTCTTGGCTCGCCATCTTCTTCTTCTTCTCGCCGCGTCGTCGCTTGTTCTCTTTTGGCTCGCCATCTTCTCATTCAGCTTCCTGTTACCCCCAACTTTGCCAGGCACGTTTCAGCTCCGGGACCGTGATAGTGCCATGTAGCATGACATTTGTGCCCAAATCTCGTACGAACTGGTCGCTCGGCAACCGGTGCAAGGAGCTTTCCGAACGGACTTGGAAGTCAAGCGCGCACTTGAGGTGCTTCCAGTTCCAACTAACCACATTCTTCGCCCTCTTGCCTTCTCGAAAACCAGTCAAGTCAACAATCTGGCGCTGTTCCGAAGGGGACATGCGAACTTGCCAGCTACGTGGACCGGGACGCGTTCGTCCCCGGTATCGTGGCGGGCGAGACCGCGGAAAGGATGTTGTCCCTCGACTTGGAGGAAAAGAAGGCGGAATATGCCGTACAACCACCGACGGACTCCCAGCTCGTCAGCTGGAGCTACCGCCTAGAACTGTGCTGCAAGTTCTTGTTGAGCCCCAGCATCCGCCTGGAGTTTACCGTGGCGATCGTCCACGAAAACTGCACGCTGACGCACGCTGGACCAGCACCGGCGGCAGGCGACTACCAGGCGATGAAACAACCAGCAGACTCGAAAGTGAAGAAAGTGAAATGAGCTTGCAACATCAAGGACCCAAATGAGCTATGGTGATGACCAACGAACTCGAGCATCGATCACTACGAAAACAAAATGCCCCCGTCAAGGTATGGAAATTCGTTATATACTAGGGCAGCAGTTGTAATCTGGCTCATTGTCGAATGACGTCGTGTTGAGTTGAATGAATGTAGAAGTCGTTGGTGGTCATTGTGCGTTTGTGAAGACTCGAGGGGCTCTAGTAGGACTACTACGGCGATTGAAAACCATCGCCACGACCTTGGTTCCGTTCGAAGCGAGGAAAATTGCAGAGTGGTGAACGAATCCGTCGATCGGAGCGCAATGACATCTACTTCCACGAAACCCAAGCGGAGTCACCAAGATCTCCCAGCATCGTCAATTCCTTCGCCTGACATTGCCAGTTTTTATATCGCCACGCGATGGAACTAGGTGTTGACGGCGAGCTGCTACTCCAGCAGCAACGTGCAAAGGGGGCCTAGTCAATACAGACCACATTACCCCACAGCCGCAAAATCCTTTTGTTTTTCATGATCACTTACGTCCACTTGCCACTCTTGACGTTGTTGGCAATCTTGCTGGGATTCTCGAACGGCGCCGCCATGATCGTCTTGCGTGAGTTCTCTCCAAAGCAAATTTTTCGCGAATGAATCTCCGTTCTGCTTTGCAGCGTGCATCTACATGTATAAGATACGCTGTTGTGAGCAGATCCACGCGCCTGCGTTCATTCTTCATTTTGCCATCTAAACACAATGAAGCGCAGCTCCACGGCACCGGTGACGAGCAAAACGTCGCCTCCCCACAAGAAGCAGTGGCAGCCCACCATTGCGCCAACGACTGAAGCTGAGCGCTTGAAGATCATTCGAAAGGTGCTTCCTTTGCTGCGGAAACAGGCCGCCATCGACTACGCCGACGTCGGGCGACACTGCAAGCCTCCGCGTGACGGCAAGACCGTCAAGAAGATCGTTGAGAGATATAAGCGCGGCGAGGCCTGGGCCGATGAGGCATTGCAATGGGGCAAGGCACGCAATCCTGCCCATGAACCCATCCGCGTACACCGCCGAGTCCAAGACCTGCGTGCTACGAATCCAAAGATCAGCGACCGCGGTTGCGCGCTCGCGCTCAACATTGCTGAGAGCACATTTGCCGACATTGTAAAGAAGATCCGGGACATTCCTGCTTCCCAGCTTGTGTTCTCTTCGGGGAACCCCAACTTCGCTCCGATGTATCTGATGCAGTTGAAGCTTTCTACAGATACGCTCAGAGCAACTTTCTTCTCTCTCACGCACATGGGAGTGACGGGATCGCTGGTGGAGCTTGCTAAGGCGAACGTTAAAGTCACCGTGCTGTTGGATCGACAGCAAGTGCTTTCACCATTTGAGCTACCTCGCGTTCGCGAGCTGTTAGAGACGGATATCGATGTCTTCGCTCAAAAGTCCACGAAGACGCAGCATCAAAAGGTAACATGCACAAATTGAAGATCATGTATGCAACGCTGACAGAAAATGTGGTGCTCTGTTAGATGGTCATTGTCGACGATGTCATGTGCTCGACGGGATCAGCCAACCCGTCGATGAAGGGCTTACATGATTCGTTTGAGAACCTCACGTACCATTTCATGGCGGACGAAAGTAAGTAAACCGTATACGAATACGGTTAGCCACTTCGTTCTAACACCTCTTTTGGTGCAGTCGATAACGCTACGATAAACTTTCTCGAGCAAATGGAGAACGACTGTGAACGGGTCACGCTCGTGTGGCTGGATGAGCAACAGCGCAAACTGACAGCCTCAAAAAAGGTAGCGCGCGCGCTCAGCAGCTCGGATCCTCAAGCCGTCGCAGTATCAGCCACCACTGTTTGTTGTACTGCGGTTGAGGTCAATCTGAGCGACGCCAGTTCCTTTTCCTTGGACGCGAGTGCCAACAACAGGTTGCAAATTGGAGTCCAATCCTAGCGACGCCAAGGTGGTCTGAAACAGGGTTCGGATCCTTGGCCTGCCCACCGACTTCTTGCGTTTCTTGCTGCCATCCTGCTCGCTAGCACTCGTCAGCTCCAATGCCGAATCCTCCCGTTGCTCGACTCCGTCCGTCTCCGTAGTTTTCGCGCGCTTCTTGATGTCTTTCGCGTTTGCAATCTTCCACAGCCTGTCGAACTCTTCCTCAAAGATGGCCACTAAAGCATATCAAAAGTTAGTATTCTCAACTGTCCTTCGAGCTTGAAGCAACGTATAATACCGATCGGTCCAGTGAGGACCACCGCACACTCGTAATTTGATCCATCCGTGCCATGTCCGCTCCAGTTCTGCGAGCCGATGACTAGGATCTGTCGACAGAGATGGAAGTCGTTAGAGATGACCGGGGAGCCTCACATAGTGGGGGATCAAACCTCGCCATTGAAGATCGCAACCTTCCAATGGAACGGATGGATGCAATGGCATATCTGCGCGCCGGCCTTGATGAGTTTCCCGATGCCGATCCTGTAAGCTTTGGCCTGTTCGAGGTCGAGCAGCAGCAGGACGCGGACACCGCGTTTCAGCGCTTCGTTCAGCGCACTGAGAATTTCCGGTTCCGAGGCCACAAACATGCCAATCTTGATTTCCTTGAGCTCGGGGTTCTTGATGTGTGCGACGATCTTCTTCTTGCCGTTGCTGTCGAACCAATAGTCGGGGACTGCCAGCGTCAACCGCCTCTTGACTTCAGGTCTCAAGCGCTTGAAGGTAGATATAGGGATGCCCGCGTCCTTCGCGGCTTGGTTCAGGTCCGCGTTCGTGTACACAAGTGGCGGCAGGTGCTGGGCGATCTCGATGACGGCCTTCGATATGGGCCACTTAGGTGGGCGGCCCTTCGGCTTGTCACTGACGCCCTCGCCGTTCTCGACGCGCTTCGCCCACATCGCAGCACTCTTTTGCTGCATCCGCCGCCGGCCTTGGTAATGTCTTCCCAGCTATCGCCGTGAGCCTTGGCAGCGGCGATCGCTGTGCGCTTGGTCATCGGGATGCGCTTCCCTCCCGTGGTCGACTTGCCAGTCCATTCGGCAGGTTTGGTTGTTAGAGAGGACGGCAACGTTGGCGTGAGAGCGGGGGTTGCTGGTGCTGGACGCTCGCCAGCTTGCTGCAGCAGGCTACGGCCAACCGCGCCGATGGATGCAGCCGAGGAGGAGGAGGCGGGTGGCGACGACGACGACGACGACGACGACTCCATCTGCCTCGATAGCTGGTCTGTTGCGCAGGTTGTTGCTGGCGATCGTCCAGCTAGTTGGAGTAGGTTCCTAGTTGTAGGAAGGATGGGGCGCGGCGCGGCGGCGGCGGCGGCGGTGGTGGTGGTGGTGGTGGTGGTGGTGGTTGTGGTTGTTGTTGACGATCGCACCGCCTGCTGCAGCAGGTTACGACCCAACACCGCACTGGGCGATGCACCACCTGTGCTAGACAGGTAAAGCGGCAAAGACTCCATCTTTCAGATGCTTGGTCTCTCTCTTGCTTCTTGGTCTCTCTCTTGCTTGCTTCTTGGTCGTGGGCCGGGGCCCAGCGTTCGACCATCATAAAACCCACACGGTGGGTTTTTATGGGTGTTTTGGTTTTTCAAAAACCCAACAACCCAGCTGTGTTTTTTGGTTTTTCATTCAACACCCAGAGGCGGTCTGCGAGCCCATTCTGCGAACCCTTTGACTTGCGTTCACTATGTCGCGGCTCGCGCATGTTTCTAGGTTGGAAACAAGCGCGAGCCGCGACATAGTGAACGCAAGTCAAAGGGTTCGCAGAATGGGCTCGCAGCCACCCAAGTTGGGTGTTGAATGAAAAACCCAAAACACACAGCTGGGTTGTTGGGTTTTTCGTTTGAAACACCCGCGCGGTGTGTGCTGAACCTCGACATCTTGCTTAACGTATGCTTCTCGCCCGCCATCGGAAGGTTGATGTGCATCGCCGTTTTCTCGCCGCCGTCTGCTGCGCGCGACGGCGCGATGGCCCTCGCGGTAAAAGCTAATCGGCGGCGACCCCCATTTTCAATCAGGACTCGAGCAGCGCCATCGCCGGTCTTGATACGCAAAGCACGCGCGACTAACAACTCTGCCAGCGAAAGTACCAGCTCTCGGACAGGAAAATGGCGAACGCGCTGGACGAGTATGCGGACGTGAGCACGACGCGCAACATGGACGAGAACGTGCACACGCTGCCCGCCGCCTACGACGAGAAGGACGACATGGAGTCGCTCAAGGCGCGTCTGCAGCGTCGCAAGAAGCCCATCTACGCCGGTCTCGCCTTCCTGGCTGTGGTGGTCATCGGCGTCTCCTTGGGCGTCGCCTCGGGGAAGAGCACCACCGCTAACACGGAATCTGCGCAGAAGGACAGTGGGGTGTCCACTTCGGATGACGCCACCAAGACCGGGCAACAGTCGCAAGTGGACCCGACCACGGACGCTGGAGCTGTGCAGGCCGCCAAGGGCTCGGTCTCTGGCTCGGGCAGCCACGGATGGAAGGCGTACAGCAAGTCGGGATCTGGTTCCGATGAGGTCGCGGGCGAGGCTTCGGCGGGTCAGGGATGGTCGTTGAATTCGACGGACGGTTCGTCGGCTACTCCCACACCGACCCCGACACCGACGTCGACCCAAGCGCCTTCGCAGAGTTCGTCGGGTGAGACTCTGGCCTACAGCATCGTGGACTTTGACTGGACTGATGCGTCCAACTGGGAGTACTCCAGCGGTGCCACCGTCTCGTCCAACATGGTCACAAGTAGCGGCATCACTTTGACGCCGGACAACAGTGCCGAGCCCATTCGCACCAAGGAAGGATGGAGCGGAGAGAAGGTCGTGTACATCGAGTGGGAGCGCACGAGCACGAGTGACACCAACATCTGGATGCTCAACACCAAGCTCCAGTCCCAGTTCGGCAAGGGCAACGGCTGGCCCTACTGGGGCGAGCTCGACCTGTTCGAGATGTTCACGCAGGACGCTGCGGACAACCCGTCGTACGACTTCACCGGCTTCGGTGGCTTCTCCAGTGTGTCGAGCTACGGTCAGCTGACGATGCACATGGGTCCGGCCACGGAGGACGGCAGCCCGTGCTTCTGTCCTGCCAGCCCCTCCAAGAGCTCGTGGTACGAGAACACGCAGCCCATGACGTCCGGCTGCACGGCACAGTTCTCGAACGACCCGTCTAACTCGATCGCGGCGGTCTGGGGCTCGGACAGCACGGGCCAATTCATCCAGCTGATCCAGAACCCGACCATCACCAAGGGAGGCAAGCTGAGCGGCGCTGACACGTACGATATTGCCACTGGAAGCGGAGGTGTCACATCCAAGATCTACAACAACGCTGACTTGTTCTGGGGCGTGGACGCCTCGGACAAATGCGCCACGGCCGGCGGCCACGACGCCACGTCGGGCTTCCCCTTCTTCGAGAGCTTCCGCATCATTCTGGAGGAGCAGAAGAAGGGCGACTCGAGCGCCTCCTTCACCGTCAAGAACATCCAGATCTTCACCAAGAACTAGATGTGAAACGTAGGGGAGATGAAGAGAAGGGATATCGCCTCGGTGCAGACTGCAGACCAGGTGCACGTTTTTGCTTTTGTTATGCTCGATTCGTCAATGAAAACGACGTTGAACTCCTAACGCAGTTGCCTCTAGATGTCCATGGCTATCCGAATAGCATCACGGCCTCCGTCCGAAGCTGTTCTACTCGAACCTACGTGTTGTTGGGCCTGTTACGCTAGCGTAGAGCTAGCAGGACTCCCCGATGTAGGAACACCGGTTGAAACGCCGGCACGGCACGCCGAGCTGGCGTCTCGGTCTTGGATGAGGTGGCAGAGTGCACACCTCCTTGACACCGAGCTTCTCGTCGAGGCATCCGCATCCCGAGCACGTGTCGGACATGCAAACCCTTCGTGTACTTCCACCATTCGGACGCGCGCTCGCTCCATTCGCAGGAGCATCTTGAACTTGCGACGGCGTCAGCACGACTCGAAGAGCAGCGCAGCCTCCTGCCCGCGGACGATGATCATTCCGGGCGCAGGATTCTTGGTCGCAGACTTTGGGAGCGGTAGTTGAGCCTTGACGAGGGCTGTAATGCGGCACGCTTTCGTGAAGAAGTACTATAAGCTGGACATCGTTCTATGGAGGAGAAGAGTTCGTGCACCGTCAACGACGTTGAACTGGTTGTGTGCTGATGCTGCTAGACCATCTATTCGTAGTGCTCAAAAATAAAGCTCTGAGCTCTGCTCGTCCATTTCCCTGAAGGACATGCGCACGACAGGTCCAACTCATGAAGTTATCCCCCTGTTCACTCGGATTAAAGGCAAGATATCCGATACTTGGCATCACAGTCAGATTGGTCACCGAAGCGAATATTCCGTGGAGCGCTTGCTCTCTTTTCAAGAGTACTACGAGAGTGTATCATTTTCTCGGGTACTTACTGTTTGTTTCCTGACGCCAATCCCCGCACTGTTAGCAGCACTCGCAATCGATTGCATTCCGCTAAAAAAACCTTCCGAGGGCTGGCAAGCGAACTATGCAGTGTGGATTCGACTGCTCCTTGCAATGTCGGCCGAAGCGCTGGGAGTTGTCTTTCAAGTGCGTGCAGTGATCGATCCAGGGACGATTTCCATTATCGGGGCTGTCAAAATCGCAATAGGCACTGCGAGCGCCAGCGTTTTGACGACTATTATGTTAGCAGCGTTGTGGAAATTCCCGACCCCGTTTGGTTATGTGCTCGTTATCGGTCCTTTCGTGTTGTTTTTCTCGATCTCTACGATTTTGGTTGTTGGTTCCGGCGTCCTGATTCAATCTCCGGCGCTAAGACAGCAATTCAAGTCGCAGTTCGTCATTGTTGTTAACCAAGGCGCTGTGGCAGTGTGTTATCCGATTTTTAGTGCAGTCTTCAACCGATTATCGGGGGTCCAACAAACTGCGTGTGTCCTTGTGATGCCCATGATCAAGTTTTTCACCAAGCAGAGTATCGCCAACGCAGCTCAAAGCTACCACGAATACGTCGGTCCTGTTGTAGTATTCTCCGTGGACCTCTTCAACGTTTACTACATTGCAATCTGCATGCAAGCATCAAAGTCAATAGTTACGACGTTGATCATCATGGTGACAGATACTTTCCATGTTATCCTCGCTCTTCGTGCCATATTTCACAATGACAACAGTGTCCATGTCGAGCCATCGGGGTATTATCTTCGGGACTTGCCAGTGCTTCTTCACTTGATTTCGGAGAAGGAGGTATCGCCATCGAAAGTAAGCAAGCGACAAGGACGTCTATTTGCTCCATTCCCACTGCCACTTTCAACTGAAAACCAGGAATTTATGAACGAGTTGGCCCAGACAGGCCTCTTTATCAACGATAAAGCCCCAAACCGCAGATGTCTGACTGCTTTGAAGCGACATTCTGAAGTTGGGCCGACGATAGCAGCTCTGAAACAGAACCAAATAGTTCCAGCCAGCCCAGTAACACCACGAGAAGCACCGCCAAGACGTACTATGCAGTCTGCGAACAACGCGGAAAAATCTGTCGCTGATGGCCTCCAGACGCTTTTTCACTCCGAGTATATTCTCATGGCTGAGTACATCGAATTCATGGTTCCGATGCTGTATGCGCTGTATTTGGTGGTGCTTTTCCATCTACCGGTGGCTGCGTACTACCCCCACACTGCGTCCATGACAGTGCACAAACTCCACAGTACAGTGACCAACATTTTAGTGTACGCGGTGATCGAGTTTGTTGAATTTGGTGCCCTTCTCGTTCTACTGAAGCGCAAGTTTGGGGTTTCACCCCTGTACCAATTGGCGTTCGTGTTGGAATCTCAGGCTTCCTCTCTCCAAGGCCACCTATTCGTGTGGACTATCACGATTCTTCACCTAACGCTGGTGCATTATGGTATGTCACTGTCTATAAGCATTTTCAGGATCCCCCTCTCACCGTTTTGCGATCATGATACAACAGGTGTCGACCTCAACATCCTTTTGCATTCCTAAGGTTCTTCTGGTATAACTGATGGGAGTCTCGAGGCAATCATGCACGAGGCTTCAGTGAGTTTCTGGGAACACGAGCAAGCACGTTGTTGTCCCCGACCGATTGCCACAGGACGAAGGGTATGACCGGCATGGCACCGACGACTGCACACTCGACATAGCGGTGAAATTTTGCACGTCTCGCACTGGACGAAGATGCCGAGTATACTTCGTGTCGTCGTTTGCGAGCTCTTGCACTGGCACAACAACACTTGTAAAAAGTAGGTGATTATGTTAGTACAAAGCTGTTGTGTATCTCGCAGGACGTAAGTTTGGTCGTGTACCTTTGCTGTAGTACTCGTGGTGAATTATAGCTGGTGCTATGCCACCTAAGGGGAACTTCCTCCATCGATCTACCTCACCGTCTGAACAAGAGGGGAAGAGCAATCAGCACAGCCTCAAAATTAATACGTGCTACAAGTTCCAAGGCAAAGATTTGACGTACTCAGTCGAAGTTGCGCTAATGAGTGGTGCGATCCAACGGAAAGTTGTGTAACAAAGGTGCTTCTGGGGATGGTGTTGGGTAGGTCAACATTCCATGGCACATACGTTGTGCGGCCATCGGATCGACAGGTTTTACCGTAGCGAGCATCGCCCCATGTGAACACTTGGCCGTCGCCTAGATTTTCAGGATCGTCAATACAGTTATCGTATTACAACAAATACCTACTTCACGTACCAGTCAGTGCCGCTGAGTATTGCACCCCAGCGCCAATGTCTGCGACGTGAACGTTGACGAACTCGTCCAGGCAGGAAGGCATGTCAACATGGTCAGCACTGGAAGCAATACCTAATTGACCCAGTTGATTCCCTCCAAACCCATACAGGAACGTCTGAGCGCCAACTCTGCATAGAACTAGTGAGTGATCCGCTCCAGCTGCGACCTTGGCAGCCCCCAAGCCTCGGAAAAAGGCATTTTCGCATGGAAATAATTCATTGTTGGAGCCGCCTAAGCCCAAACATCCATGCTTTCCACTTCCCCACACCATCACAACTGCGCGTTCCGTCGCTAAAGTCTCTTCGTGGTGTGACGGCACACTTTCCAAATGTTGGTTAGACTGAAGAATGCCATCTCTTGGAATAAAGACGCCCACCACGTGCTTCATCCCCGCCCCAATATCCATTGCGATGTAGTTTTTCAGAGCGTCAACTCGAGCCGGGACACTCGTATCCTTCACTTCAGCATTGCCAAGCTGCCCAAAACAACCTCGACCCCATGAGAAAACTGCACCAGACGTAGATATTGCGACTACAAAGTGGTTCCCAGCGGATATCTTCACAATGGGGTGCCCAACCAAACCTTCAATTGGTCTCGGTTCCCTCTCAACGATAACAAGCTTAGTTGGTGTCTCGTTCTCTCCTTCATCCTCTTCCTCGTCAAAGTCCTCCTCATCGCCAGTCTTTCCACCTTCCTTATCTGCATCTGCTACACTTTCTTCGGTTCCGCGGCCTTCAGGGTCATCCTGTTCTTGTTCCAGCTCCTCGCCGTGACCTAGTTGTCCAAAGATCTGTGAACCCCACGAGTACAGAACCCCTCGCTCTAGAGTTGGAGAAATACCGCCAACAAATCAGTCACGAAGGTGCAGTCTGTAAGACTCTCAATGTTCAACTCACCATCGAGTGCATAAGCTGCGAGGTGTCCTGCTACCACCGCAACAATCTTGACTCTACTCGATGGGTACTTTCCATGCTCCATCATGACCTCGACGGGTTTCCACATTTTACAGCCATCTTGTTTCATGAACAATCGGCCAGACTGGAAAACTCGGTTGTCTTCTGCACTACCAAACACCATTGCACAGATCAGCAATACCGACACCATCGCCAATAACTCGTACTACCCACCCGTGAGAAAGAGACTCAGACGGTTCCCTGCTGAGACTGCTCGTACAATTGATCGACGGAAAATCACCAACCGCTTCATTTCCACGACACGTCGAGTGTTGTTATGTCCAAGGGCGCCGTCCGTGCATCCATACCCCCACGACACAGGACGGGTATCTTGGGAAGCTTGGTGTGCAGCCTGGAAAATAGTACTCGCAAGTCGATACGCTTCCCCGAGTGTGGTTCCTGGATACCAAGCCGTGTTCGATGGCAATCCGTCTGTCGGTGCAAGACCCTTGAACGATTCTCGCTCGAGAAATTGCGTCGACTCATGGTATTTAGGTCTACGCATGATACGCTTCTTCGCCCTTTGAACCGGGGTAGGCGGACGTTGTACGAGCTGTGGAGCGACCAGTAGCCCAGCATTTCCCTCGATAGTCGTCGATTCCACAGGAAACACAGTTGAAGTCTCATGGGTCTTCGGTACTGCGGCAGCAGCTGACCGTTGCTTGTTCTTTGCTGTTGGTGAAGCAGCTTTCGTCGGGTTACGAGGCATTAGAAGCAGGGATTGACTCGGGGGCAAGTCCGACGTTTCACTGCAGAGCGTCGCTGACAGCGCCAAACGAACTGGTCAAGTCGATGCATTTAGTGGAAATTTGGTCTACTCACGATTCTAGACTTCGGCGGTGGGGATGCTCGGTTGAATCGGAGACAGAGTTCGGTGCTGCATTCGGTAGGTCGGAGACAAACCTCTATCTCTTCGAACATCGCAGAGTAGCGTGAACAGGCCGAGAGCACTGAAGACCACTTGAACCGTACCGAGAGAGATAGTGTAGATGAAGAGGATAGTGTAGTTTTGTCGCGCCACTTGCAACAGCTCGACGCGACACCAATCGCTTCCTGGCACGGGGCAATTCTGTTCGGATGTCGTCCCCACACAGTCAGACATTCGAGTGGAGCAATACCAGCTCCCAACAGCATTCACGTCTTCAACTGCGGTTTGTAGAATTGAATCCCATGAAGAGCTAAGGTAAGCGTGAATGGTGCTGACTTGGTCGTATCCGCAGCATTGGAGTTCGTTCTGCGTGTCTCGCCAATTCGAGTTGCTCTTTGTTACTTGGGTATACAGCCTCAAGATGACATTTGTCTCTAACACCACGACCCTGTTGCTTGAAAAGTCTCCTTCTTGTGCTAGCCCAATTACGTCGATGATGGACATCGCCATGGCACCAGCAACGATCACGACGATAGCTCCCATAGCCCCAAGTGCGATGTACTGCAGACAAAATAGACTGTTAGTGATCGTGTAAAACAGCATAATTTGTTGAGGAAGTGCATACCATTCCGAGTGCGTAGTTGCGTTTTGCTTCCGTGACGAGTTTCCGATGATGGAGAAGACCATAAATTCCAATGCAGCAAGCGATGGCGGTCGCCAATCCACCATACGCAGCCAGATGGAAAGGGAGCGTGGGGGCCAAATTCCCACCGTTCTTGAAGTACAACATGTACAGCACGAGGAAAGCCAAAATGATCCCGAGCAGGGTTCCCACCGCAGTCCAGAAGTACAGCACTATCTCTACGAACCGAGCGCATGGAAAGTCAGCAGCAGCATCGCTCAGTCGATTGAGGTGCGGCATTGGTTGGCGCTGTTGAGTCGCACGAGGTGGCGATAGAATTCCGCGAGCTGGAGTTGTTTTTTTGAGCCGAAGCTGAGGCAGCACTTGCCCCAGAGACGTCTCATTTTCCTCGTTGTCGTTCGGGGCCGCTGTCATGATTGCAAATTGCACTTTGCAATGTGCTCTCGCAGCACTACCTTAAGCGAGCAGTTTCGTGTCCTCCAGCCTTTCTTCTCTTCCTGCGTAAGACAGACGTGGTTATTTTCAGGCACGACACCATTGAGGGTCTCGTTAGTTCGCTTCAATCTTGATGGATAGGATACGATGAACTCCTTCTTTCATACGAGCATATTACAGGGGTCACTGAAAATGTCCATGTCCTATCCTGCAATATCCAAGTCTGAATCTCGGGTGAGAGACTTTCTCGTCTCCACGTTTTTTTCGTTGTCTACGTTCTTCTGAATGCTTCCACGCGTCCTTGACCCAGTATCTCACTCTTGAGCAGTTCGAGCATGTTGATGGCCGCGTTCACGTCTCGGTCCCAGTATCGAGCTTCGCAGTCCTTGTGGTCACAGCGCAGCACTGCGTAACACTTCTTCTCCTCCAACTCGATCTCTGCTCGGTTGCGCGCCAGCACCACGCTTTTGCGTTTCTTCTTCTTTGGGAGCCTTGTATTCACAGTGTAGCGAACTGACGAAAGCGGCTGGTGGCACTGCGAGCAGAGCTTGCTCGTCCTGAACTCGTCCATGGAGACCACCGTTGCGCGCTTCCGCAGCGCTTCCTTTAACCCCTTCACCGGACTTGGCGTGTGACCCTTGATGCCTTTGCGCCTACTCCAGTTTCCATACGCCACGCACGTCTGTCTGCTCACAGTCGGAACAATGCGTCGTGCAATCTCGTCAACAGCAACGCGTGCCATGCGCTTCCGAAAGAATCTCCACTTGAGAAAAGACCGATCCACGCAAAACTGCATCAGGAATCGAACGTGACGCCAGAAGTACTTCAATCGTTCCAAGTAGTTCTCGTAACTCGCTGTCTTGAACGAAGGCATGTTTGAGATCACTTGTTTGTATTCCGGATGGCGTTTCTTCTGACCTTCGTTCCATGTTCGACAGCGGTTGAACCCTGCAAAGTGGCGATACTCACGTGTGGTAACGCTGGCGATGTCTCGGCTGTTGCGATGACGAGGCGCTTTGGGTCTTCGTATCCAGCGAGGATGGTTTCTTTTCTTCTTCCTCTTCTTTTCTTTGCTGACCCACATTTTCGATGTCGACGTCTCGGTTGGCGTTTATTTCTTCTTCGCCGGCGTCGACTCTGTTGACCTTCCGATTGAAAGTCTTCACGCACCGCAGTGCAAATAGCTCGCATGCCAGGATCGAGTCCAATCACGACATTCGGAATGTAACCAGGCGGGACGACTGGATCCTCGGTTGATTTCTCGTCAGACTTCTTTTCGGCCTTCTCTTCCTCTGTCATTCGTCGATACATCAAGACTGTTACGCTATAGCCGTCAGTCGTGATTTCATTGGCGAAGAGGTGGCTGGCGTGTTCATATTTATCTTCGACAGATAATTGAGAAAACTCAATCTTGCCCAACGGACATTCTGGAAGTCTGGTTTCAAATTGAGCGATGTCGAACGCGTGACGCATTACCGTCCATCGATTATTCTGGAACGATTTTACAGACAAGCTGACATCCGGGAGATCCCAGCGATATTCAGGAACGCGCTGTTGAATGCGCATGTAAAATCCAGCGAGAGTTGTTCCGTTGATCTTGATATGAGCTCTCGAGTAGACGGTAGACACAGGGAAGAGTGAAAACGCTCGCACTCCCTTCTCATTTGGAACAGCCTCCATTCGCTTCTCGACTACGTCTTGAAATTTCCACAGCAAGCGAACGTAGAACGCCATCCCGTTTTCTTTGATGCGATTTGGCCACGGCATTCATTGCTCGCTCCATTCAGTATCATCAGGCGTAAGCATATTTCGCATCTGCAGCGCTTCTGGCACGTCCGTCTCATCAACGCTGTGGCAAGCGCGCATGATAGTTTTTACAAGGTCTGCCTTCTCCTTCTGCTGTTTCTTTGTTATGGTGTCGCCGAGACCTCCAAACGTAATCTTCACGTAAAGCCTCAAGCGTGACCGAAAATGTTCGCAAATCATCACGCCGGCGTTCACAATCATTTGCTCACGAAGTTCAGTTTTGAGACTACTGTAGCCCGTCAGATTAGCAATCTCACTCAGGTTAGCACATTCTCGGTTTAATTGGTAGATCTTGATGGATTCCCATAGATCGGGTTCTTCTCCGCGATGAGGTACGTTTTGTTGGTGGTAGCAACTCCCGAGCAGCAATGATCAAAGAAAGTTCCGTCGCTGTAGTCAGGTAGAGGAAGTCCGTTTTCGAGGCACCGCAGCGTGTGAAGGTTGACAAGATGCCACGCCTCCAACTGAATCTGCTTCATCGCGTGAGTGCTGCGCTTGATCTCGTCGCAAAGAAGAGAGCCCAAACAGATCGTCTCAAGACAACAGGTGGCACTGCTGTAGGTTTTCCCCTTCTTGAACTCACTCTCCTTGATCGTACCAGCGGACTTCTTTCGTTACGGTTTGCCTGTCTTCATCTGCGTTTTCTTCCTCTTCGAGGCGACCTTCATTGTCCGCGTCTTCCTGTTCTTCGACGTGACCTTCTCTGTTCGCGCCTTCTTTCGTTTAGAAGCATCGGTCACAGCCATCGCGGATAAATCTTGTGTTATCGAGCTCTCCCCGCCTCCATCGTCGATGTCGAAGTCAGTTGAACACTCTTGTGAGTCAGCGACGAAATCCCAGGTGTCCAGGTTGCCGGGGCCTTGGTTCTTCTTGCGCTGCCCTTTGCGAGGCGAAGCCTGCGTCATGGTCTCTGACAGTCGCTTGAGTAGGAGACTGCAACTTGTGGAATGAGAGCGAACCAGAGCGCAAGCTCGAGCTAGGCGATGAGCCTCGTAGGAGCAACTGATGCTCACCGTTGGCACGCACTCTCGAAATTTGTTTATTCTTATGGAAAGAAGCCTTGCCCGTGAGTCTGAAAGTGCTTGGCCACCGACTCGATGCCAATCCTGTAATGCGGTACGCTTTCGTGGTGAAGTGCTATAAGCTGGACATCTTCTGTTGCGTAGCCAGGTAGATGACACAGCACCAGGAAGCAATTCAATACTTGCTACTCCTGCTTCCACCTCCTTTGCTACGACTTCCTGCTGAGTCTGCTCCACAATAAACTAAGACAAACCCTGTGGCCGAGCTGGTCCTCCTCGATTCTTAATGTTGACTTCACGATGCCTCACAGCTTGACCACCATTTTCACCATGTGCGACTGGGACTTTGCCCGCACTACTTTGTGCGCGTATGACTACCGTCACAACATTGATGCCTCCTGCCTCTATTATATGAGCTGCACGGCGCGTGGTCGGTTAAGTTTCCCCAGTAATAATCAAATGAATCGATATTTTCGGGTTCCTCCTTATCGATACCCACGCCGTGGATGAAGATACACGAACGCGGAGTCGATTTACACGAGCAAAAACAATTTTCGGGATCGGCTTCGCTGGAATGATCAGATGAGTGCTGAGATGCATCGTCATCGTCATCGTCGGACCAAAAAGTAAAATCGAATTCGGCTTTTAACTTCCTCGTCTTGTCGAAAGAAGAGGAACTACCAGTAAGCAGCGACTTCCCAATGGTAGTCACAGAGCTGTAACCTGCCGGCGTTTTGCACCCATGTAGCGTATCGACATCCACTGCAGGTTGTACAAATTCCACTTTGCGATTCAGATACTTCACTGCGATCTTCATGTCCGTCCCGTACAATTTCATCCCTGACGAACCTAATATGCATACGGAGAAGTTGATGCTATTGATCAAAACCGAATACAAGTTTCCCGTCGAGCACTGAGTAAATCTGCTGTTACTTCCCAACACAGCAGTCGCTTCATTGAGTGCAGTCACAATTGAGTTTATCGGCGGCTGTTTTCCGGATTCCGGCCCAAGACATGTCACCACCGGGGCTGAGGTCTTGCCCAAATAATTTTTTGCGACGAATTCGGCGCCGTCGACGAATGTGTAATTGTAGATTGTCGAATCTGCCGTGAAAGTTGCGTAGGTGTTGTAGACCACTCCAGCACCGTCGTCAGACACCACAGGGTTGGCTGTCATTGAAAAGTCCGATTGACCGAATATGTTCATGGAGCTGCGTTTGAGTGTGAAGTGGAATCGCAGCGCTGGCCGATTCGTTGTCGAAGTATCTGCTGCCGCCAAGGTAGTGATTGTGACCGCTGCGAAAGCCACTGCAAAATCCAGAAGACTTGGCATCTCGTAGCAATGATAGCCACTTGCGCTGATGTTTCCTTACGCAAAAGTTTAAATGATTGGCATGTGAAGTGGTGATTCCTGAGCCGATGTTCGCGTGTGCAATGTCCAGTTCCCCATCTTGGAGGACGATCGCTAATGATCTTTAAGGCACATGCACAGCTCGATTCAAGGAGCTGACGTTGGTTCACTAAGGCTTCACCATCAAGGATGCTTGCAGATTCTCGATTAATAATTGAGTCCGATATATTTCTCTCTCTACACATGCCTGCTGAGGTTACAAGTTGTAAATTACAACTGAGCGCTTGCCATCCCATAATCAACTACTCGAAGCTTATGCTCAATCCATCTCGTAAATTTAGCGTATGACTGAGCACGATAAGGTGTTCTTCTCAGGCGCAGGTGGTGGCATGCTCAACGTGAAATGCTGAGAGGGTACACGTCAAGACCCCACGTACTGTACTATCTCAACATGTTAAAACACTGATGGCAAAATTTCGTCGCGGAGCTGAAAGTTTGCGAGGACCTGTCCGTTCCACGACAAAATATACCACGAGCACTGAAACAGTTCACCAGCACTACAAATCCTGCTACCAGCACACCAACGTAAGCATTGCCACTGCAAAAGGCCCACACCAACCACCAATTTTCAGGTGACACTACAAAGTACGAATGCCGCACCTCAGCAGAACTTCATCCAGTAACAGAACGCCAGTTAGCCTATTTTCATCCAATCCAATTCCACAATGGCACCAAGAAACTTGCCACTATCGAATCTACACCTTAGATCATACCCCTCCCTCCGCACTACCTCAAGTAATCCCGCCATGCCTAGCTGTCTTCCCTGGATCAACTTGGCCAGCAGCCTATCGCGCGCTGACACCGACATGCTTCTCGAGACGCTCAAAACGTTCACCGTGGCCAAGAGCGACGTTGGCCGATGCTGTATTTGTGGCGACGCAACGCTGCACGCTATGTGTACGCAGGTTTTGCGCTGTAGATGCGCAGCATGCGCGTCCATCTCCCCCGTTCTCCCTTGCCCACGGCGCGGACGCGTTCGAGCATGCAAGATGCTGGACGTGGTCAACGTGGACGAAATCAACGCCCATGTGACGCCCATGCGCTCACGCACCGCTCCCCGGCTGACGCTGCCAATGAAGGATGCGGCACGTGACTGGGCGAAGCAAGGCCTGCGCCCGGCAATAATCTGGCGCTCCCTCCTCCAGCGCTTTAACCTCGATGAGTCGGCGGCGCCGCCCCTGTCGGTGGTTCGGCGCTTCGTGCATCGCTATGTTGCGAAGCAACTTGGTGGGAATGACCTGTTGACTGCTGTTCGCTTAAAAGTTCGTGATGGTGGTTTTACGGGCCGCGAGGAAGAGACGGCACCTTTCACCATCACGTGGGAAACAGACAGAGAAAACCGACCGATGGTCGGGAGCGGCAGCGATGCCAGCCCTTTTGTCGTGGGCTTGAGCACCAAGAAGCTTCCGCGCGAGGTTGACCGCGACCCGAGCTCCTCTGTTCTGCATCTAGATACAACCTACAATTTGACTCAAGTTGGCTACCCCGTTATCGTCGTCGGTATCTCCGACCAATCGCGACGCTTCCACCCCCTCGCTTTTTTATAGTATCCCAGTGTCGTGTAGGATTCACGATAAAATTCTCACGTGTCGGGTGAGTTCCCACCAACCACACACACTAACCCGCAAAGGTTAGCGACTGTTGGATCAAACCTGAAGACCAGGAACGATCCCTTACACCGGGTCGGTTGCAAGCGCTTCTGTGCACTGCGATCGTATAGGTTAACCCTTTATTTAACTCCTCTAGCCACGAGCTTAGGCTAGGAAGCAGTAGACCCCTGCAGTCCCTCAGAAGGAAGGGTACCGGCGTGTTAGGCCTTGTACAGGGGCGCCGAGGTATAACCTCGGCAGGAAGTCTAGAACACGCAAGAACCCTCGGTCCTCACGAACACACACAGAGCGACACCCTAAAGTCGCTCCCACACACACTTGGCCACGCTTCACTCTTGGCCTAATTATAGACGAACCCTCGGTGATACACCTTAGCTCAATCTACAGGCATCCACCCTACCTGAGCGTGTCCTGCACTACGATAAGCTAACTACACTTACTGGAGACGGACTTGACCCTTGTCGGCTTGGGGGGAAGACTGCTTATTTATTTCTCTTTATCTGTGGCTCTGAGAGGTCTTCCTATGCCTACTCCTATGTCCCTATACAAATATCAAGTGTGAACAGATCTCGGTGGGAGATCCTAGAGTCTCACGTAGGTACGACCGAGACTACAACAACACGGTGATGTGTGGCACATAATCCTATCCTAACCTAATTCAATACCTCGGTCGGGTTTTATTAGTACGACCGAGGGTGTCACTAATTCCTCTCTGTCACTCTGCTGCGGTAAATGTGTTCCGCCAATCACAGCCGCGCCTTTCACTGAAAGCGCTCACGACGGTTGCCCCTGCAACAGAGGCCGTGATCCGGGTCAAAAACTCAACACCACATTGAGCTATCTGATGAAGAGTGTTGCCCATCATACGCAAACGAGTGCATACATCTCGCTCCGCCTGCGACTTCATTTGAAAAATATATTTTGAGAAAAAACAAGGTGGACGTTCTTAGTGTCACCCGTAATAGTAATTAGCAGTACTCCAGCCTTCGAGTAACAGCCACGGCATGATACGCCCCTGTTAGCATGGATAGAAAGCGCAAGTTAGCAGAAAGTAAGAATCAAACACACGGAAATGCCAAGCGTACCACATGCGATCTGTGAGAACTCAAATTCCCTCAAAGCGTCAACCGGCTTCACGCGTGCGTCTTCAACGTCTAGTGGGACGCCATTTCCTGCTGCCGGTGACCCCCACAAGTAGAGGCGACCTTGGTTTGTGCACACAGCTGAAGTGAAGGTGCCGCAAGCTATGCCACGAATCCCCGAATTCGTTGGCAATTGGATTTTCTGCGGAGAGAGCACGACCATGTCTTGTGCAGTGATGTACTCGACTCCCAACTGTCCAGCAGCAGCGTCACCCCAACCGTACAGAACCCCGTCACTAGTAGATGCCAAAGTGTGGTAACTCCCGCAAGCAATGGAGGTGACCACCGATAGCTCATTAATTAGGTTCTCACCATCAAACTCGACGCTGGGGTTTCTTGTCCATGGACCTTGAAGCAACTTCGGCTCCAAACAATTGTCTCGGCTGGCATGGCCCAAAGCTCCGGAACCGCCAAATCCCCACGTAAAGACATCTCCTTCTCTGCTAAGTGCACATGAGTGACATTCACCTGCGTCAACCGCTGCGATCTTGTAGTCTTCCAGGCCTCTCACAGCAAAAGGAAGCTCCTCATCTGTCTCCGCACCATTTCCAAGACGTCCGCCGAAGCCAGCGCCAAAAGCAAACACTCGACCCTTCCTTGTCAATGCCAGCGTGTGTTCACGACCACAAGCCACTGCGGCAATGTTCTTTAAGTCGGTGACTCTAGAAGGATACAGGCAGCTGCCAGTCTCGCCTGTACCAAGACGCCCAGCTTCACTCCAACCAAACCCAAACAACTCACCGTTTGCTGTTACTGCCATCGTGTGCTCCCGACCACAGGATACGTCGATTACACCGCCAACTTGGACGCCTTCAGCCGCAATGAGACTAGCAAAATACCCTACAGGCACAGGGTCTACACAGTTGTGTTCGGTGCCGTGTCCTAGACGTCCACATTCGCCGTGTCCAAACGTGTGCAAGTGTCGATCATCGGTAATAAGTGCTGTATGTCGGTACCCACACGCAATTTGCACAACTCGACGCAGCGGAGGCGGGAACGAAATCATCCTAACTGAAGAAGCATCCTCTGCAGTTGGACGCAGCGACAACGCAGCATCACGAGCACCATGGCTGATTTGAGCTTCCTCATCCAGTGATAATCCCAGAGGTTTCCCCCAAGACAAAGCAAGCCCCGGAATGGGTCTTTGGTCGACTAGGTCTGCACGAACGCTTGTCATCCTGCTCGAGATCTCTTCGTTGTTTACAAGTGCATCTCCTGCCACCAATAACGAATTAGTCGCAAATGGGGGCAAAAAGAAGCACTCGATGAACCAAAGCGCATCTCCTCGAGAAGAGTACATCGACGATGGCATTGATGAACCTCCAGGGTTGAAACTGAAAGGTACTTGATGCTTCTCGGCCCACGACACGTCTGAATTCATACTGCCATTATCTCCACTATCCCAACTGCCGGGGGGACTCAGTGGATCTGAAGGCGCGCGGGACGCAAACCCCATTTCGCACAACACCGCTTTAGTCGCTGCAACAGTCACAGGATCTCGTCTCATAGCTTCAATTCGCCGACAATAGGAATCGGCATTTGGCATCACTGACATCCACGATTGCCGTGACTGCTGCCGCTGGAACCGTTCTCGCAGAGAAAACACCGACTGTTCTTGTACGTCGTCCTCGAACTCAATCTCGTTTGTTGAGTACTGGATGGAATATACCGGGTGGGATGATGATCCCTTAGCAAATTGCGACGGGTTGGCCGGCCGATAGAAGAATCTCAACCACTCTAGCAGCTCATCGCATTCCTCCATCGCTTTTGCTAACTCTTCCCCAGTGCTAACCAGCTCAAGACACCGCAGTGCTAATTTATACTCGATTGGAAAGAGTGCCTTGCTGGAAGCCATCCGCAGGTAGGCAAAACTGCAGTGTTCTTGGATAATCGCGGACGCCTTACTATTCGCTGACGGATGATACGAAGGCGCAGCAGCAGCGCGCAGTGCCAGGCTTAGATGCGCTCGTACCGCGGTCAGGTCTTGCCAGGATTGAATTGCCTTCTCTAAGCGCGTAGGTTGTGGCATTAGACTTTGTCGAAAAATCTGCGACAACGTCCGATAGTATTGAGTCCACGTCGTCAGCTCAGTGCGCACACCCATCTTACTGTTGGATCGACTTTGCTCCATGGTATTCAGGATCGGCAACTCGGGGTTTAACGCCTCAAACTGGATACGGAAGAACTGCAAGTGGCTCCAAAGCAAGCCTTGATGGATTCGCATCGCAAGTTTCGGGTCATCTTCTTCGTAGTTGAACGTCAGATCGTCTTCAGTGCGCAGGAATGGCACCGATACGAAACGATTTTCGAGTAGCTCAGGTAGAACCGATTTGGTCAAGCGTGCCTGGAAGACGTGCAGCAAGCTGTTGAAAAGGATGGGCGGGTTCACCTTGAGAAGATCGCGGTACTTGTCCAGACAAGAGGTCGAGGAATTCACCACATCATTTCGAGCCTTCGGGTCCATGGCAAAACTCGATGAAAATGCCCCTAGAGAATACATGATTGGACCATCGATATCCCAGAACTGATCTCCAGAGCACTCTTGAATGGGACAGTGGCCATCAGAGAGGTTGTTGTGGAAAAGACCGTGAATGATTGAGTCAATGAACTTAATCAAGCGAGACTTCTGAGACTTCCAGCGGCTGGCCTTCCCCGTGTTTTCATTTAGCATGCGGTACCGAAACAAGTTCTTCGCCAGTCGAGCTATGATCTCACTCGCAACAAGCACTTGAACGCCAAGCTGGTCGTGCTTGTTTAAATACTGGAATACCAAAGGCAGAAAGCGCACGTTGACTCCGCCTTCACGCATTGCCTGACGCAGATGCAAGGTGTCAATGACATACGTGCCGGAATTGGTGTCTGCCAAGCCGCTCACCCCTATCGTATGAGCCATGGAACTGAGCGAAGACATTCGCCGACGCACCGGAGGTTGACTTATCGGTTCAAACTCGGTGCGCTGGAAAGCGGAGCTCTCCGTTGACGAGAAAATGTCTTCAGGCCGAGGCATTGACGACATCGTATTGGACCGGGTTAAGCGGGTGCGAGATGAGCTCCATTGAGACTGACTCCAAGACGGTGCCCTAGGCCGCCCTGTCATTCCAAACCCGGCGGATTTAGTCTCAGGGTTATCTCCAAGCGTAACAAGCTGCGCCGCAAATTCTTTGATGTGCTGGACGAACAGCTTCTTCACACCACCTTCATATTCGCGCGCAACTTGTACGCCGGTGTCGACTGGATGCGTATGACTTTGAATGAAAGTCGAACTAGATGCTGCCACGGCGAAGATAGCACTGTTCTTCTTCACTCCGTGCAGGTTCCTGACAAGCGGAAGGATATCCACATCGTGCTTCATCACAAACGCCTCAGGCAGATCCAGTCGTAGCTTGCTCCTTTCAGTATCCACAGCAATGATAATATCACCTGTCAGCATTTGGATCGACTGTCTACCAGTCATCAGAAGGAATTCCTTTGCAGCCAAATTTTCGACAGGAGAATCGCCATTGTCTAAACGATAATACACCAGATCCAGGTACGGGATCCATTGCGGATCTTTCGTCTCCACGAGCTCTTTCACATCGTGGGCAGACAACATCTCCACTCGACTTGTATTGCTAGTAACCCCATGCACCGCGCGAATCAACACTCCGTGAACCATAGATGAACGCAGCGAGTTCACCAACACATCATCATAACGCGGATGCACCCTTACTAACGTGGGTGCGACGTCGCCTGGGAACTTGCGAACGATCAGCTCGGGTAACTCCTGATACGGGAAGTACCGCAGCATCTTGGCTTCTCGGAGCGCCATACTTAAGCCGGCAATATCGCGGTTGTCAATTGTCGCGAGAGTCGAACGTTCGCTCCGCAGTGGTTCAGCTATCGCCACAACACTCACACCACGGATCGAAAATGCAGACACAAGAGGAAACGATGGAAGCTTCGACAGTACTGCTCGCAGTTTTGGAGGTAATTTACCAGTTTCTGAGGTGCTCTCGGAGAGGAAGAGTTCAATGAGCGATCGGAATTTGGCAAATAGCGCGATTTCTTTCGTCAGCCGCTTGTGGCCTTGCCAACTCTTTGACGCGAACTCCAAGTGGACGCCCGCGAGTTTCATCTCGTCCACATCATCTCTCCGCGAATATAATTTTCCCATTCCCCGATCGTTATCGGCACCATGAACTGATGTAATCGTGGATGGGAACGATGATGTAGACGCTGCAGAGAGCAAGCTCAGGTGTGGTGGCTGGTTGGGCCCCACGCTTTGAGAAAAATCAGCCACAGCTCCTCTGTTGAGGGCGAAATCACTCGCCATTTGTTCAAAAGACTCAATCCGTGCGAGGCCTTGTGCATCTCTCCGTTGAACGGATGAGAAGAAAATCTCCGCCAGAATCTCGCTAAACAGCTCAAATTGCAGCCATATCTAAATGAATGAATAATAATCAGACCGCATCGGAGAAGCTTCAAGGTGGCCAAACGTACCGTATGCAATCTCCGGAGCCGTCTCTGACGTGCCGCAATAGGTTCTCTATCATTTTTGAGTGAACTGATATTCAGCAACCAGGGCATCAAAAAAGCACAATCACTATCAGCGCCCTCAAGTAAAACACACACATACACACACAAAGAGCTACTCACCGCAGACAAAAATTCCATTCGCTGAACCAGTCCCGATTCGCCATAGCAGGCACTAGTTCCCTTCGGTCCCGCAGCTTCAACGTTAACATACGTCGTAAATTTGCCGTCCATGCTCGTCGACCCGCACTATTTTCATCTGCACCACAAGAAATTTATCAATTCCTACTCTCGTCTTCTCAAAAATAAAGAAAAACTCTACCTGCAGCCTCCATCATGCCACTCAACCACAACCGAGCATCTTGCAGCACTGGGAAGCCAATAGCGATCTGCGTTGGTCCGTACTGCAGCTCAAAGTAATAGTATCCATGGGTCTTTGCAATCGTCGCAGCAAATGTTGCCTAAAAACAAATACGTGAAAAAAAAAAAAGATCTGAGTCCTCTCCTCTCCTCAACAGAGACACTAACAATCCCAGACGATGGATTCACCTTGACCAGATCGATCTCCTTGGACTTGACTCTGGCAAAAGTAAATAGCCATCGTTACACAACAACAACATTTACAGTAAGTAATACTATTTTACTTACCCGTCCACTTTTTTCTTGTAGACAAGGAAGCCCTCAGCTGTCACCACAGCCGACCTTGAAATAGCAATACATAAATGATAAAAAAAACGATAGAACTAATACACCACAGGAGCTGATAATTCGAGGACGGTACCGACTGTGCCAGACGCGTAGGATGCCTGCGTTGCGCTTCCATATGGTGCCGCTGAGGCGTGGAGGCACCAGCTCCGTCATGGCGGACGATAAGTCTCGGTGTGGAATCGTTTGCAACATTCGCGCAACATTCGAGCAACAATCAACGCTCTGAACTCTTACCGACTCCCTCCGCTTGTAGGAGACAACCCCATATAAGAGCGGCCAATCATATTGCTGCATTACAGATTTCCATTTATAAGTTCTAACCTTAAAATGTAGCAAACATATCAATACACTTAACCGGTAGTGTGAGCGACATTCATTTTGCTTTTGGAGATGCGACCCCGACGCCGAGACGCGTTTACTGCCCGCGAGAAGTTGGACATCGCCGAAGCATTCAATACTTCGGACGACGTGCGATGTGCTATTAATGAGTTCTATCCTAACCTCAGCGATGATGCGTATGAATCTCGGCGGGAGCTCGTCCTTCGACGGCTACGTGAGAAGGAAAAGCTCGAGACGCAGTGCTCCGCCAAGAACGGCAGTAGAAAGAAGAAGGCCAGACCGGTAGGAATGGGTACAAAGCTACCTGAAGCAGCTGAAGAGGAGCTAGTCAAGTGGATAATGTTGTGTAGGATTCACGATAAAATTCTCACGTGTCGGGTGAGTTCCCACCAACCACACACACTAACCCGCAAAGGTTAGCGACTGTTGGATCAAACCTGAAGACCAGGAACGATCCCTTACACCGGGTCGGTTGAAAGCGCTTCTGTGCACTGCGATCGTATAGGTTAACCCTTTATTTAACTCCTCTAGCCACGAGCTTAGGCTAGGAAGCAGTAAAACCCTGCAGTCCCTCAGAAGGAAGGGTACCGGCGTGTTAGGCCTTGTACAGGGGCGCCGAGGTATGACCTCGGCAGGAAGTCTAGAACACGCAAGAACCCTCGGTCCTCACGAACACACACAGAGCGACACCCTAAAGTCGCTCCCACACACACTTGGCCACGCTTCACTCTTGGCCTAATTATAGACGAGCCCTTGATAAAGGTCACGGATCTTGGACGAAGAGAAGGGAGGGGGAGAGTCACCACTCGGAGCTTGACCGGAGCGAGGACACTTGACCACTTGAGGGGAAGAAGGGAGATTCGAAAGTGATTGATTTATCGGAGCTTACTTTGTCTGCACTACCTAGCTATCCTCATAGACACGCAGCACTGCATCCAATCATTTGGTGCATCCAATCACCATCACTCTGCACTCGTCCAATCATCCTACTCGTCTAATCATCGGTAGCGTAATCAACGTACCGTAAACATCGTGTGATCGGATTGGACAGGTTCACCGCAACCTGGTACAGGCATAACCGGTTACCCTCAATACGCCCCCTCAATGCGAACACGCGTGGATTCCGAGAGCCGCCGTGAGGTCCTTGTGGCGTGGTCCCGGGAGCGTCTTGGTCATGATGTCCGCCAGCATTGTCGCAGTCTCGCAGTATTCGAGCTTCACTTCACCACGCTTGACCTCATCACGGATGTGATGGTACTTGATGTCGATGTGCTTGGCGCGGCCATGGTTCACAGGGTTCTTGGTCATCTTGATGCACGACTGGTTGTCTTCGAGAATCTTGAGCTCGGGTCCCGCCTCGCTTGCCGCCTCCATGATCTCGCACAACAGGTGATGCACCCACTTGCCTTCTTGAATGGCCAGGCTGAGTGCAATGTACTCCGCCTCGCTCGTAGACAGCGACACACTTGACTGCTTCTTGCTTCCCCAGCTCACCGGCGCGCCCATCAGCATGAACGCGTATCCCGAAGTCGACTTGCGATCGGAGTGGTCACCAGCCCAGTCTGCGTCGGAGTACCCGCGGAAGTCGATCTTGTCACCCGGCTGGAAGCAGATCCCATGTGACTTGGTTCCCTGCAGATAGCGCAGGATGCGCTTCACCGCAGTCCAGTGCTCGACTTGGGGGTTCTCCATGAAGCGCGACACATAGCCCACGGCGAAAGCAATGTCCGGTCGGGTCGCGGTCATCAAGTGCATGAGCGCACCCACAGCTTCGCGGAACGGGGCGTTCACCTTGGTCGGCGCGTCGCTTGGAACCAGTCGAGAGCTCAAATCCGCCGGACTCACCACAGCCTTGCACTCCTCCATGCCGAAACGCTTGAGAATGTCGTCCACGTAGCGTCGCTGGCACATCGTCACGCTGCCGTCAGCGTTGTCCACCAACTCGATGCCCAGCACAAACGCGCACTTGCCGCTGTCAGTCATCTCGAACCGCGTCTTGAGGTCGCTCTTGGTGCGCGCGATCAGATCGGCCGAACTCCCGGTCACCAACACATCGTCCACGTACACCAGCAACAGCACGCAGTGACCGTCCACAATCTTCATGTAGAGACACGGGTCGTAGGCCGAGACTTGGAAGCCGATGGAGCACACGTACTCGTCGAAGGTCTCGTTCCACACGCGCGAAGCTTGCTTGAGACCGTAGATCGCCTTCACCAGCTCCAGGCAGTCGAAATCACCGTCCAGCTCGACCCCTTCTGGCACTGCGCAGTACACCACTTCTTTCATCACGCCGTACAGGAATGCCGTCACCACGTCCAGTTGGTCCAGCGGCCAGTCGAAGTACTTGGCCAACGCGATCACCATGCGCAACGTCACGTACTTGACCACGGGCGAGAACGTCTCGGTGTAGTCGATGCCGTACTTCTGTTTGAACCCCTTGGCCACGAGACGCGCCTTGTACTTCTCGATGGATCCGTCCGCTTTGCGCTTGATCTTGAACACCCACTTGGTCCCGATGGCGCGTTGTCCGTTCGGCAACTTGGCAGCTCGAAACACCCCACGAAGTCGCATCGACTTGAGCTCTGCGCGGACGGCCTTGCGCCAATGCACTTGGTCGGGTCCGTTCACCGCATCTTGGAATGTCGTCGGCTCAGACAAATCGCCGGCTTCCACTGCGTTGGCGCTTGCTCGCCAAAATGCGGGAGGAGTCGAGTCGTCATCTTCGTCGTCATGAGCATCCTTCTCCTCTTCTTCAGCCAGATCAGGCTCCATTCGCACACTTGATCGTCGTTTCGCCCGACGCCCAAACGAGTTGTCAGGAGCACTTGCTTCTTCCAAGCCAGCTCCATGGCGAACAGAACGTGAGCCTGAAGACGTGTCATCAGCATCACTTGAGCGGGCCTTGCGTTTCCCCGCCTGCTTGAACTCCATCGGGCCCGCACTGTCGGCATCGTTGATCTCGAGAGAGTCGAAGTCCAGGCTAGCATCTTCGTCGTCATCGCTTGAACTTCCCGCCGAGACACCACCAAAACTCGATTCGTCGAAGGTGACATCGCGAGAAATCACCACCTTCCCCGCCTCGATGTCATAAACTCGATACGCCTTCGACACTTCCTCGTAGCCCATGAACAGACCAGCGCGAGCCTTGGGATCCCACTTGAGTCGTTTCTCCCTTGGGGTCAGGACGTACGCCCGACACCCAAACACACGCATGTGCTTCACGCTTGGCTTGGACTTGTACACGATCTCGAACGGAGTCTTGTTTTCGATCTTGGGCGACGGCAGCCGGTTCTTGACGTAGATGGCAGTCATCGCCGCTTCGCCCCAGAAACACTTGTCCAACTTGGCATGGTGCAGCATGCTGCGACCAATCGTGACGATGGTTCGGTTGGCGCGTTCTGCCGTGGCGTTGGTCTGGTGCGCGTACCGAACCGTGGGCTGCTGCTCGATGCCTTGATCCTCGTAAAAGGCCTTGAGCGAATTGGTCGCAAACTCGCGGGCTCCGTCGTGACGCACGAACTTGACCTGCTTGCCGAACTGCGTCTGCACCTTGGTGATGTAGCTCTTGAGGCACTCTTCGCTCTCCGACTTGGCGCGTAGACAGAAACCCTTCATGCATCCGCTGGCTTCGTCCGTGATGAGTAGCAGATACTTGCTGCCACCCAACGATTCTTCCTCCATGGGACCGCAGATGTCGAAGTGGAGCAGCTCGAACGTGTCGTAACGGCGCTTGTCGCGGTTAGTCGGGAACGGCTTTTGGACCATTTTCCCTTGCTGGCACCCGCGACACACACTTGGCCCACTCGACTTCAAGGGTACCTTGGCGTCCTTGATCATGCCGTTGTTGACCATCTTGCGCAGCACGTCGATCGGAGCATGACCCATCCGCGCATGAAGATCCACGTTACGCGCCGACGTCGTCGCATTCGCAGAACGCAGTGGAGTGCGCAGCCAGTAGAGTCCGTCCACGAGGTCAGCCGTCGCCACCACTTGCTTCGAGCTCTTGCGCGCAACATGCATGCTCGCACCGTCGAACACCACTTGAAACTTGCCACTCTTGTTGATCTGCGGCACCGACAGCAGATTCTTGTTCATGTTCGGCACGTACAGCGCGTCCTTGATCTCGATGTCGCGCTCGTCGCCGTTGGGCAGAACCACTCGTTCGATGATGGTCCCCACACCCTTGATGGCAGCTTTGTTGCCGTCAGCCACCGACAGTTCGCCCTCGTCTTGCTCATTCAGCGTGGCGAACTTGGCCTTGTTGTTGCAGATGTGGTGCGTTGCGCCGCTGTCGACCGCCCACATCCCGGACATACCCTTGCCCGTCGAAAGTCCGCACTCCAGGGATACCGCAAACGCGACCCGGTCGTAGTCGTATTCGTAGTCGTCGTTCCGCCACTGGACATTGTTGGCCCCGCGTCCACGGCCATTGCCGCCGCGTCGACCACCTCGGTTCTCGTCCTTCTGCTTGGTCCAGCACTTGTCGATGACGTGCCCCAATTTTTCCGCAGTAACTGCACTGGCGAGACTCTCTCTCGGCACTGAACGCCTTCGCCGCGTCTTCAGTCTTCACCGAGTCGGTCTTCTTCTCGCCTTGCCGCTTGATATGCTCGTTCGTGAGCACCTTCACGACGTCTTGCGTCTTCAGCTCCGCAGTGCTCATCTCCAAGTTCAGCACGACGTTCTCGTAGCTCTTGGGGAGACTGCGCAACAAGCAGATCGCCACGTCCTCGTCCTCCATCTTGGCGCCGATGCTGCTGAGCTTGGCGCTGATGTTGAGGACCTCGTTGCAATGATGCAACACGTTGCCGCCTTCCGCCATCTCCATGCTGAAGAGCTGTCGCTTCAGGTAGATGCGACCAGCCTTCTGCGACCCACCGTACAGCGTCTTCAGGCGCGTCCACGCCACCCACGCTTCCTCGCAGTTGTCAACCACGTGATGGTAGTCCGCGTCCATGTGGAGCAGCATCAGGCCGAACGCGATGTTGCTCGCCTTGACGTATTCGTCCTTGGCCCTTGGGTCCGCGAAGGTCGGAGTCGTTTCACGGTTCACGACATGCCACACCGACTTGGTCAGGAACACGCCACGCATGTAGCGGTTCCACGTCGCGTAGTTGTCGCCGTTGAACTTGTCGATGGAGACCTTGGTGGAGACGTCTTGGGCAGAGGACATGGTGCTTGGGCTCATAACCTGATAAAGGTCACGGATCTTGGACGAAGAGAAGGGAGGGGGAGAGTCACCACTCGGAGCTTGACCGGAGCGAGGACACTTGACCACTTGAGGGGAAGAAGGGAGATTCGAAAGTGATTGATTTATCGGAGCTTACTTTGTCTGCACTACCTAGCTATCCTCATAGACACGCAGCACTGCATCCAATCATTTGGTGCATCCAATCACCATCACTCTGCACTCGTCCAATCATCCTACTCGTCTAATCATCGGTAGCGTAATCAACGTACCGTAAACATCGTGTGATCGGATTGGACAGGTTCACCGCAACCTGGTACAGGCATAACCGGTTACCCTCAATAGCCCTCGGTGATGAACCTTAGCTCAATCTACAGGCATCCACCCTACCTGAGCGTGTCCTGCACTACAATAACCTAACTACATTTACCGGAGACGGACTTGACCCTTGTCGGCTTGGGGGGAAGACTGCTTATTTACTTCTGTTTATCTGTGGCTCTGAGAGCCTCTGTAGGTCTCCCTATACCTACTCCTATGTTCCTACAGACAACCCCCCCCCCCCCCCCCCCCCCCCCCCAGAATGACCTGAGTGGTACCCATGACGAAAGAGAGGTGAACAATTGTCGCCAGCTGCTCAAACGATGCAGGTTGTATTGTTTTAAGTTATAATATGAGATGAAGACACCGTTTTGATTCAGTTAGCTGGATGGATTCAAAAGGCCATGAATACCTCGACGATCCCACAATATTCCAGCGTGGTGCCAACAGTTCTGAATGGAGTCCGCAGTCATACGATCCCAGGCTTGATTGACCCACTGCATCCCCTGCCAGATGTCGATCTTGCAAGGGTGCGTTTTGTCCGGCGCCTTGCCTGCGAGGTATTGGTCGAACTGAAAGTCAGCCTTTATGTCGTAGTATTTGCGCTTCACACAGCTGATCACGCCCTGGTTGAGCGGCTGAATGACGCTCGTTGTGTTTTTAGGTAGAAATTCCAGTCGAACACGTGTCAGCTTTGCAGTTAGTCGCACATGGGAGCTCGCGTTGTCGACAAGGAGGAGTATATGTGGACCCTCCTCACGCATCCTGAAACAGGGCGAGACGCGCTCTGTTTCTTTAGCATACACTAGTATGCGCTTTTGAGGAAGCGTAAGTTACTTAGACTTTGTATGCAAGTAGAAATACACGTCCCCGTGTATTTCTAAGCAAAAGACCGAAACTTTAACTTGAAAATAGAAAACTGAATTGAATGGAAGCCCGCCGCGTGGCGGGCCCTTAGCAAACCTATCTAAATGACTTATGTATCTACGGAGGTGAAGCCATGGTTGGCTCTCACGCTCCGGCCCTTATGTATGCGTTTGGTTGGTGGAAATGTGCCCCTTTCCACCAATAGCAGTGCGCTTAGCGCCCGCCAATGTTTGTGCCATTGGCGGCTCGAAATGATTGTTGACTGTGTATGTGACGCACACACACACAGAAGGCTTGCCGTATACTTGTCCGTGTATAGTCCGGCTATACACGTATATCTGGTGTACCCAATTACACCAGCCTGTGTAACCCTGTTACACATCCGCTCATCGAGCTCATGAAGCCACTCGAGGAAGATGCTCGAGTTCATCCATCCCTTGCGGCTGTTTGTGTACTTGACCCCGAGCTCATGGTCGACGTTATGGCCCTTGAGCGCGCGCGGATTCTTGGCAGTGCCGATGAATAGCGGTGACAGCTTGTCTGTGCCGTCGGCATTAACTGCGAGGCACATGGTCAACCGGTCTTTGGGCTTCTTGCGACCGGCCACCTTCTTTCGGCGCGAGAGTGTACGGCCGCTGACTTGGTTGACGTACAGCGCCGTTTCATCCATATTGTAGGTGTTGCGTCGGGGGTAGCTGGCGGTGAGCGCCAGCATGCTTTGCCTACCAGCACGGATCACCTCGTCGGCGACGGATGCAGCCTCGCCATGCTTGACTCGGAGTTCAATTCTGTGTGGACGCTGGAACTTATACAGCCAGCCGTTTGAGAACCGTGGCTGCTCATCCGGTGGGATGCCCATCCGATCAGCTACTTGCTTCGCCAGTCGGATGATCATCCCGCCGGATACGGTCTCAACTTTGCTCGCCATGTCGTCGAATGCGGCGCGCAGTTGGTCGTCGTACTGAGCGAAGGCTGCGCCGACAGTTTTCTTTCCCATGCGCTTCTCTGGTGGAATCCGAGCGAGCTCGTTGTGGCTCCGCAATGTACGCTGAGCTGTCGACAGCGAGATGGGCTTGATCAAGTTGAACGCGCGCGTCGCCCATGCGACTGCAGCAGTCGGACTGAGGTTGTATCGTGCAGCTGCCGTGCAGAGCTCGCATTTTTGCTGAATGGCTAGGACGGCCATCGCATAGGAGGTCAGCGTTGGTGCACACCGTGGAGTAGAATCGAAAATGCACGTGTCGGCGAATTTCCGCCACGCCTACACTTGCATTCACCAATGCTTAGCGCGCCAAATCACAAGTGCTTAAAAACTCGCGCGCTTTTCCATACGTCATCTTGCACTTCGACTTGAACATGTTCTTCTCTCTTCTGACACCAATGATTTTGAAGTGATGGGCAAATTTCCCTTTAACCCAAATAATTACTTGGGATGATGTGCCATCTATGGAGAGCATCTCCCTGGTTCATGACGTTTGCAAGTTTATTTGAAGGTGCTGGAGGTCATTCTGGGGGGGTTGTCTGTATACAAATATCAAGTGTGAACAGATCTCGGTGGGTGACTCTAGAGTCTCACATAGGTACGACCGAGACTACGACAACACGGTGATGTGTGGCACATAATCCTATCCTAACCTAATTCAATACCTCGGTCGGGTTTTATTAGTACGACCGAGGGTGTCACTAATTCCTCTCTGTCACTCTGCTGCGGTAAATGTGTTCCGCCAGTCACCGCCGAGCCTTTCACTGAAAGCGCTCACGACGGTTGCCCCTGCAACAGAGGCCGTGATCCGGGTCAAAAACTCAACACCACAACTTTATCATGATTCGCCTTCACACTGTCACGGAAGTCACGCAGTCGCTCCACAGTTTCATCTTTTGTCTTCTGTAGATAGAGCCATTGGAATCGTGTGCCTTCGTCAATCAAGTGGAGGTACAGTGTATTTCCTCCAATTGTAAACTCTTGTATAAATGCCAGGTCCATGAACACCTTCGCGAATGCTACGGTGGCTCGCTTGGGTTTTGTCTTTTTGAACAACATTCGCTTCATTTTGGCCATGTCACAATTGAGGCAGTTTTCCTTCAGTCTGTGTTGATTGTGTGTCAGCTGCATACCCCTCACTAATTTCTTAGCCTCCATGTCCTTGATGGTCTGCCAATTGGCATGTGTAACAGGGTCACACAAATTAGTGTGGCGCACACCAATATACGTATAGTCGGATACGACTATACACACAATGGATGCAAACCTCTTGTGTGTGGCACACACACAAGGTTTATAATCATTTCGAGCCGCCAAAGCGAGCAGACTTTGGCGGGCGCTTAGCGCACGATAATTGGCTAGAAAGACGCAGCTTTCTGGCCAACCACGTGCTTGCACGTCACGCGGACGCGTGAGGGCCACCCGTCGGCCCTCACTACGCTATAGATATTCTACAGTAGGGTTTGCTAAGGCAGCAGGGCTGCCAATCAATTCAGTTTTCTATTTTCAGTTAAAGTTCACGAGTCTTTTGTATTGCTTTAGAAATACGCGGCGCCGCGTATTTCTATTCATTGCATACAAACTCTAAGTACTTCTACGCTTCCTCATTTCTAAGCGCATACGGTGTATGCCTGGAACAGAGCGCTGCTCGCCCTGTTTCAGCATGGGCTAGACGCAAACGCCACAACTTCAGGGTTGAGGACGACTGGGGTGCAACGTTCAACACTGCCTGCGATCTGATCTCCTGAGGAATTTCCACAACCGACCGATACTGTAGCGGGGCTACACCGAATAGTGACATGGGTTCAACTATTCTGGGTGGTGTGTCAAACACTACTGACACATCACGGACACAAGTGGGTACACAGCACCACTTGCTCTGAGAGCCAACCAATGGTGTCTGCTCAGGTTTTATATAGGCTTCACTATAGGATATTTGTAGTTTGTATTGCAGGCCAAATTATGATCATCCTATAAATATATTCAGTCTTAATTCTACCTTAGTCTTGGTAACTCGTCCCCTTAGGCCAGGGGCCAGTGAACTGCCGTTCACTAGGAGTGTGTATACTCCTGCGCACTTCCTCTGTGCAAGGTGCTGTGTGACCCCCGTCACAGTCATTGTCGTGACTGAGGTGAAGAGTGTTGGTCGTTGAAGTTAGAGTCGGAGTGTAGGTCGCGTAGGTAGGAGTTGGTCTCGAGTGCGGGGTGGTTGGTGTATTTGATAATGAAAATGTCTGGCCTAAATGTGCATGCCTTCCTGTGCGCTTAGCTCGCACATGGGCCTCCTTGATGTTTTCTGCATGTTTCTGTTTCTACGTGCCTATGTGTCCTGCTACCCTGCATGTTTCTTTGCTTTTCTTCTTTTCTTTTGCACGTTCGTAATATCTAGCTATATGTATGTAAACTGCGAACGGAGAGCCTTGCAGGCTGCCGTCGCAGCGACATGCTGCCTCTGGCTGCGAGCAAGCAAGCCAGAGCCTATGCGCCCACGCTCTCTGGCTTGCTTGCTAGCAGGCCAAAGGCGGGCATGACAGAAACTGTGCATCCAGATAGATAGTCTGGGCTTTCGAGCCGATTGTGAAGTAGTTATGTTGCTTTCGTGATTTGAAGTGCATCGTGAAGTGGCTACTGTTGCCACGAGCGAGATTCGTGTGGGCCACCGAAATGGCCGAGGAAAATTTACGAACCACGGTCTGCCATATGCTGTTAGGAGTCTGGAGCACCCACGGTGGTGATGGTTCCATGCCTTCAGGATACGGCAGATCGTTCTCCGTCGCCTGGCGCGTGACGAATAACTTCTGTAGCAACGCCTTGTTCGCCTTGCCTGTTTTGCGGTAATACTCGACGCATTTGTTGTATGTAAACCTACAGGCGTGCATGACTTCCTTGAGCTTGGCGGCCTGCTCCACCGACGGCTTGAGACGGTAGCGCCGAGTTCGACGCAACAGCAGCACGTCCTCGGACTCGAGCAGTTTCAGCTCGGCCGAGAGCCGAGACTGCTCTTGCTGTAGGGCACGCTGTCGTGGCTTCTTCAGCGCCATCGCCAGCCGTGCCATGTCTTGACGAATTTGAGATTCACGTAGATCGCGAGAGTCCCTAGAGTTGTATGCGTCTACTCGAAATTGCCGTACTTGGTGGTCTTGGGAAGCAGGGTGCTGCGTCGCCAGATCCGCTGGCAACTGTGACCATCGGGAGAGGCCGTTCTGGTACGGCCCCCCGAACGTTGCAGACAGCGTCCGCTGTTGTGTCTCCTCTAGTCTCTGCAGTAGCGGCTGGAACGCATTGAAGGCATGCAGCAGCGCGTGCAGCAGCATGTTCGCCATGATGTCAGCGAACGCGACCCAGTCGAAGGTGGGTTCGCGCGCCTCCAGCAGCCCTCGCCCTTGCCACACAGTAGATTCGTCCTGAACACGTTGCCCTCGGTCTTGCCACTCGAGACGCTGCTGAGCTCGTACTGCGAGGACCTGTTCTTGCTCGTCACGGACGAAGTTGCGTAAGGTTACGATAGTGTCTTGTACAGTTGGGATTGTGGATATGGCGTTGGTCAAGCCGAGTTGGCGGAGCGCACGGCTAATGACACGATCGCGGACCCGACCCAGCCATCCCCGGACTCGTAGGCACGCTCGGTCGCCCTCCAGTACAGTGAACACCAGGGCGCGCACTTCACCCAGTGCACTGCAAACGCGACGCTTGCGTGCGGAGAGTCTCACGGTTGCGAGCCCGACGCGCGAAATTGCGAAGTGACCCTCTAGAGCTGCGAGATGTTGTGATGGTAGTCATACGCGCACAAAGTAGCGCGGCCAAAGTCCCCGTCGCACATGATGAAAATGGTGGTCAAGCTGTGAGGCATCGTGAAGGCAACATTAGGAATCGAGGAAGAACAGCTCGGCCCTCGCTCATCTTCCCGCCGCGCGAGGCGATTCCTGGTCGTACTTTACTCTCACGCACGCGTTTGAGTCACGCGGTAGATATTTGTCTTGGTTTCGTATCGCTGACCGCCAGGAACTGTGCAAACTGTGCCAGCTTCATGATGTGTTAGCTAGCACAAACGGGTCTTCCAGAATCGCCACTGTCTCTCAAACATGGTCGGCTGCTGAAGCTTGGCACGTTGTTGGTCTACCAGCCTCAGTCTCTCCACTCACAGTGCTCATGCCATCTTCCGTGTCAACTACCGTGGTGCTGACGCTTTCCTCCAGTTCGTCCACTGTGTGCGCGTCCTCCTTTGCCATTTTCTTGAGTTTCGACTCGGGGGTAGTTGCTTCAACAGTGTCGTAAGTTCCACCACGCGGGAAAACACAGAAAAGTCCGAGCTGCACGACACCGAGCAGCAAATTTGCAGCATTCGGGAAGATCACAAATGCGTCGTGAAGCAGTAGCCCGTACACGAGCCACAGCACACAATTGACAGCACCAGCGACGATCATCGAGAGTGGCAAAAGCTCTGCGTTGCGTTCTTGGATCACCCTCTTGACCATTTGTTGGGCTCGTAGATGTAGTACACTGCCAGGTAGAACAGGGACAAAGCGACCCCCACAATGTTGGTGGCCACGACCGTCTTCAACATGCAGTTTTGCCGGCGAAAGTTTGCAAGTCCGTCATCGAACACTAGCACTGGAATGCCATCGACCCCGTGGGGTTCACTTGCAACGGCGGAGGCCGAAGAATACTCACAGCACAATCTACAGACGGATAATGTGCATCAAGCCAACTTGTTCGGAGCAGGATAGTGTTGCGGTCGTCAAACTCGCGTTGCTCACTCACTGAGACCACCAGCTTCGGTAACCATAGAGCTCTTTTCGTCGACTTTGACCACCAGCTTCCACGATCACTTGGCACACCTCAATGCTGCAGCTTCAACAAATGGCGAAAACCTTACTTGCGTATGACATGGTTTCTTCCCCTGTCTGAGTCCTCTAGCAAGACACGATCGTTCCCATCCTTTGGACGCCGAAGGTGGCCTGTGACCGGTTGTCCTGTGACTGGCAAATAATTGAGTCGCTGAGTTCTGGTCTCAGACTGGGGTCGAGCTGCCGGTTGGCGAGTGAGTGGCAATGCGTTGTAGTTGTGTAACTCGTGCTTGCTCTTGAAAAAAATTGACTCGAGTCCTCTGGCAAAACTCGCTCGCTTCCGTACTCCTCCGGGTCCTCCTTTGGAGGATGTGCATCGAGCCATTCAGATGTCAGCAAAGTGCAATCGCCCTCCAGTTCCAGGTCAAACTCTTGCTTGAAGACGCCAACTGCAAAAGAAGCAAAAGAAAAACAAAAGTTAGCGCATATTCCGAGGCCACAAACATGCCAATCTTGATTTCCTTGAGCTCGGGTTTTTTGATCAGCGCGACGATCTTCTTCTTGCCGTTGCTGTCGAACCAATAGTCGGGGACTGCCAGCGTCAACCGCCTCTTGACTTCAGGTCTCAAGTGATGGAAGGTAGATATAGGGATCCCCGCGTTCTTCGCGGCTTGGTTCAGGTCTTTGTTCGTGTACACAAGTGGCGGCAGGTGCTTGGCGATCTCGATGATGGCCTTCGATATGGGCCACTTAGATGGGCGGCCCTTCGGCTTGTCCCTGACGCCCTCACCGTTCTCGACGCGCTTCGCCCACATCGCAGCACTCTTTTTGCTGCATCCGCCGCCGGCCTTGGTAATGTCTTCCCAGCTATCACCGTGAGCCTTGGCAGCGGCGATCGCTGTGCGCTTGGTCATCGGGATGCGCTTCCCTCCCGTGGTCGACTTGCCAGTCCATTCGGCAGGTTTGGTTGTTAGAGAGGACGGCAACGTTGGCGTGAGAGCGGGGATCGCTGGAGCTGGCGATCGTACAGCTTGTTGCAGCAGGTTACGACTCAAAGCCGCACTAGGCGATGCAGGCGAGGAGGAGGACGGCTGAAGCGATGACTCCATCTCAGCAAAAGGCGGAATGGAAGCCGCCTACAAACGAAGACGGAGTTTTGGCCGCCTCCGAGTCGCTCATGAACACACGCAAAGCCGGTGAGGCGTTGGCTACAAAGTGGCCGGACGACTGGCCCAAGTCCGGGATCAAGATCCGCTCCGGCGCCTGCGATGTTGACGAGGTCGCCTGCTGCTGTGGAGAGCCCCACAGCAGCCGCGGACTGATGCTGTCGCTGCTGGACGAGGCGCGTGGCGACGAGCGGCGCGAAGCCTACATGACGATTGAAGCAGAAGAAGGGTTCTCTTTTGCTGCTGGAATAACCGAGTCATATTACTTTCCCATGGCACTACACTACAAACTCTTGACTTGCGCTGTAGCTGCTATCGACGAAGGTGATCTCTTCGAATGCTGTGAGCGCTGGTTCTTCTTGACTCTCGAGACTGCGCTTCCTCGTAGTAGTGGCTTCCTGTTTGCACTTCTCCCACTCACGGCGGAACTGGTTGCTGTCTAGAATCAACTCCGACTCGGCGTCCTCGTTGTCGACCTCCATCGCCGTCTGGGAGCCACCTGACTCTGTCGCACCTGGGCGTGTAGAGTCCGTAGAGTCCATACGAGTCCGGTTTGTTAAAGATGCTGGGGAGCTTCCCGGGACCACGTCTAACCAGCTTGCCCAACTTGCCCACTTCCTGACGCTGCCTTTGGAATGGTTTTGACTAATGGACGCCTTCCAAAGATTGACATACCACCCCGACAGCAGGCGTCCACTAGATCAATTCGCCTTCTGCGGTCAACATTGTTGAAGTTTAGAGTCGCAGTTGAAGCCGCCGAGGCAGCAGCGTCAGCACCAGCAGTGGAGTTACGGGAGACGGCGTCTGCGGCGTTGTCAGGTGTGCCGAAAGTGTACTTGGCTGTGGTGGCCAGCAGCCTCACTATCAGAACAGTCAAGCCTCCTGCCTCCATGGATTCGGCCGCTATCGACCCCAGCATCGTCGAGCCCCTGCCAGAACTCGCGGTCGCGTGGAGACCGCCTGATCAAGTCGACATTGAGCAACGCGCCGCCGCGAACCATCGTCGCACCCTTCTTCGAGGAACCAACAGCGTCCTAAAGTTCTCCACGGTGACATACCCACTGAGGAACATTTGTCCGAATCATGACATCCGGGACGCGCTCGAAGAACGTGCTGTGGCTCTGCAGCAGATTCGAGTGGAGGCAATGTTCGTCATGAACTTCCACTGCTGCCGCCTGTTCGAGCACCACCAGCGTAGCCACCCGAACTACCCTGTAGTACCGGCAAGATCTCGCACGATGGAGACAGCCCTGCAGCTGGACCAAGCTACGTTCTACCCGTGCTGCACTGCTGTCTTTGGTGACGAACAGAGGCCCGCGCCAAGGGTCTCGGCTAACGCTGCACTAGAGGAGTCCATCAACAAGTACAAGGCTTCACGATCGAGGGTCATGTCGTATATACCACCCACGCTATTCGATTCAAGCTCCGCTATCAAAGAACTGGCGAATGACATGCTCGTTGCGGCGCAGCAACACATTCGAACGAACTTCGAGGCGCGGCTTGTCAAATTCATTAGCCTGCAGCTTGCGTATCCGCGGGGAGCAGCTGAGGCCATGGTCGCTCGACTAAAGTCAAGTCCTGAAGACCTCACGGACGTCGAGAAGCAATGGCTTGCGTGGCTAGAACTGCCTCCTACAGCTGCGAACATCGCTAGCCACGAAGTGCTATTTCTCGGCAAGCTGTACGACATGCTGAAGGTAATGGAGCCAATGCACGACCAAGATGAGATCCCGAAATGGTGCCGATTGTTTACGTTGCTGCCGCAGCCCACCTCCTGTGTGCCGGCGTTCTTCCCGGTCACGACAGAGGTGCTCTACCAAGTCGCAAAACAAGTTTTGGCAACTACGGGTAAGGACGTTTTTGGCCTCTACAAGTCCACGAACTCTCGTGGCCATCGGACGTATGCTACGCCTGAGGAGTTCCAAGAAGTGCGCGAGCGAATGTGGACCACGGTGTTCAACCTCGGAGACTGCGTCAGCCATACTGCGGATCAACGGATTGGCGTTCCAAGGCGCAACTTCGAGTATCAGATCTCCATAAATGGCTACAGTGCTGCTGTGCTGACGTCAATTCCTGCTCCTCTTGAACGACCTGCTCTTTCTCCGAAGTATATACCACATACATTGATCGGGATTGACCCAGGTCTACGGATGATGCTGACGGCATACAGCCGTCCTATGCTGGGCTTTGTCTGCAACCCACCGGAAGAGCCATGCTCCATGCCCGGTTGGTGCAGTACCTGTCCAGGCCACGTTGGCGGTAGACGCCATGGCAAGAAGCGCAGCAGGAACCGCCGTCGTCGCCACCGACGCAAGAGACGCAGCAGAGCACACTGCGATGTGGAGGGGTGGTGCGAGATCTGCCACAGGCACCACCCAAAGCACCGTCCGCGGAAACACGGTGTCAGGCGCCGATCTCATTTCCTGCGTGACAATTCTCATGTCCTACAAGTCACGTCCCGAGAGTACCGACACATGAGTCGTGTCAAGCACCATGCATTCTGGTTCGAAAACCTGAAGAAGAGGTATCCGCTCTACGGTGCGTTTGTGAAGGACATGCCATCGTTCAAGACTTCGTCGGCGGCGTCCCTGCTCTCTCGCTACGAGCACATGTGGAAGAATATCAACGCCATGTTGGAGTTCTGCGCTCTCAAAGGGTTTCGCAAGTGGAGATTCACGGTGTCGCGATTCAAACGCAAGGCCGTGGCGAAACTCGCCAAGCGTGTCGTCCCGACCGTGGACCGTGACGTGTGTGTGGCTCTCGGAAAATGGAGCAGCCAGACTCATCTCGCGGGCCACATGCACGTCCCGCTAAAGAGGTTCGCGCTTGAACTCTCTCGCCGCGCAACCCTCGTCATGGTCGACGAGTTTCGTACCAGCTATCTTTGCTCCGAGTGCTCGCGTCCGATGGTGGACATGCCGTTCAAGATCTACGGGACGACGAAAACCAAAAGGTCGAGGAATGTGCGTGTCTGCAAAAACGTAGCATGCAGAGCAAACTACTGGGAGCGCGATATGAATGCGGCGAAGAACTTGTGGCAGCTTGGGCTCCTCCAAGTCACCCACCGGCCTCGAACTCCGCAGTTCTGCAGAGGATATCGAATCAACCAAGGCGACTAATTCAAACCAACGTGGGAACGGGACCCTGAGAAGGACCTCAAACGAAAGCCCACTCGGTAAACGGGCTGCTGGGGAGTGCAAGGCTTAGTGCCTTCATTCATAGGTAGCCCAGTCCGAACGTAAAGATCTCTCGAGATCATTCTTAGTGAATATACCATATGAATTACATCGGAATCGGTACGGCTGCAAGCGGCAAAATGATCGATAAGTGCGTCGAGTGCGTCATCGGAGTTCATTTCATCCGAGTCACTGTCGGATTCCGCAATGATAGCGTCCACGCTTGACTGGGGTGGGTACCCTTGACCACCTTTCGCAATCCAATCCAGCCGCCGAATCGTTCTCGCTTGTTGTGCTAGTCTCTTTCGGAGGTCCTGGTTTTCTTGCTGAAGGTGAGCTATCAAGTAGCATTGACGAAGATCACGCAGTTGTCGTTCCTGCGGTCGTGCAGGATATTCCGCATCCAGGGCTCGAAGCGCTTTGAAGGCAACGATCTTCTCCTTGCTATTGACAGCGAAAACCTTCTCGTGCTTGTGGAATAGCGCGTCTTCCATGCGTAGTTGATAGTTGAGAAGGAGTTGAATCAGGAACCGCTCGGCCGTGCGCACCAGGTCCTCAGGGGAGCAGCAGCAGGCTTAGCCGCCTTGGGCTTGGTGACCATGACGACCAGGAAGTCATTCTCCTTCACATTGTACTCGGCCAGTGTGCTGTCGTCTTGGAGCACTTTTCCTGCGTGGATGAGCTTCTGTTGAGTCACGGGGGAACGTCTGGAGCTCCTCGATCTTCTGCTTCACGGAGGAGGCCTGCCCTTTGTCGAGCAGGGTCGAGGAAGAGAGAGTGAGGCGGACAAGTACCGTGTCCGTGAGCTCTGCGTCTAGGGAAGCTCCGTGTCCATCGTTGTCTCCAAGCAAAGGCGGCGCGCATTGAAAACGCGAGCGAGCAACTTGATTCCGCGCTGATCCAAGCTGGATGCATGCATGTTCAAAATGGTCAAAACAATGCAAATTGAAAGCAAGCAAGTGGAATGGTACAAACCCAAAGATTGGCAAACAAACAAACAAACAGATCCTCTTGAGATGCAGAAGCGCTCTTCTTCTTGCTCGACACCAAGTGCTGGTCACGACCGAATGAGAAACAGGCGCCACTGTTCTGGCAAGCTGGCCAGCTTGGCAAGCTGCCCAAAAGGTTGCCTCGAGTTCCTTGGCTCGTTCTCGGTCGGTCATTGGCGTGCAGCACTCCGTGTTTCTCGGCATGTGATTTCCCGTTTCGCCCAGCGCTGCAGCGGAGAGGTTGAAGGACCTGTCAATGATGATGCGGCCATCAATGATCCACACCTTTGCGTGCTCCGTCGCAGAGTCGTTCGGAACATACACCTCGAAATTCCCCCATAGCAGGTACTCGTAGACATCGTGACAGTGCCTATTCCACATCGTCTTTTTGTCTGCCAAGATCACCACCCGGACTCCTTTTGCCTTGGCCTCCGCCAGCTGAATGGCAAGCTCCTTTAGCGTAAAGTAGAACGCCGATATGAAGATAGTATACTGAGCACCACCGACATACTTGAACAGCATTTGTTTCAATCCAGTTGTCCGGCCGAAATACGACTTGTGCCTTTCATGGTGACGGAGACGGATCTCTGCCAGGATCTGTCGACGATTCACAGCAAAGACCCGCGCCTCCTTGCACAGCGCGGCGATGTCGGCGGCGTCGCAACCGTCCGCCTCCTTCCCCAGCTTCTGCAGTGCGGACAGCTCAAAGCGACCCGCCAGCTCTAGGACAGACGCCGCCTTCTTGCCGCGCTTTGGCGTTGGCGTTCCCCTCGCGTCGAAGCGCCTGTTGACCTAACCGATACACAGCGATTTGTTTCTTCGCGCAATGTACGGTGCAGGCTAGGTCTGCATTTTCGGGAAAATCCCCCTCTTGGAGCCATGACTGTTGTGAAGTACTGGTTCCTATAGTTGCTGCAGAGCAGTTCAGCTTTTTCCCTGCAGGGTTTTGCTGACTTGCTACAGATTGGAGAAAAGCTATAACGGTATCTGGGAGAGGTGAGAGAAGGAAAGAGGGGGGCAGAAGCGGAGAGATTTCAGTGAAATAAATCAATCGGCAGCCTTCCTCACAACAACAACGTCGTTGCATTCGTGTTCGTGTGCGATACTTGAGTTGCCAGCTCACGCAAGAAGCAGCAAGTTCCCAGTATTACCATCGGTCAGAATCTGTCGTGGCGTTTGACCACTAAGTGGCCCGCTACAGAAACAGAAAGCTCTTTTTCTCTCATTCGAGAATCTGCCGGCTGGAGAGAAGATGGTAAAGCTGTTTTGCGCTATCGTTGGGGCGGCGGGAAGCGCGTTCCCTGTGGACATCGACGCGAACAAGTCGGTGGGCCACCTGAAGAATGCGATCAAGGATGCGATCAAGGAAGCGAAGAAGAACGACTTGAAGGATGCCGACGTGGACAAGCTGCAGCTCTTCCTGGCGAAGAAAGACGAGGGCCGCGGCGCGTGGCTCACGGAGGCAGACGTGGAGAACGGTGTGAGTGACGACACCACTGGATTGAACCCGTTGAGCGCTGTGGGGGCACCACTCAACTTGGTAGGGTTGTCTGAAGAAGACGTGCTGTACCAAGTCACGAAGGAAGATGTTCTGGCTAAAAAGACCCCTGTTCACGTGCTGGTGGTGGTTCCGAGGCAAGAGCAACAATCTATAGCACTTGATGTGCAAGGTGGTGCTGGCAAGCGCGTTCGAGTAGATGAATGGTTTGTGGACGAAACTTTTTCTATCCAAAAGAAGAAACGCAAAGTGGATGAAGACGAACATGACGGATTCACGAGGTATTTCAAGATGGCTGGGTTTCCACCGTTGGCGCATCCGATGCAGAAATACACCAAGATTGTAGAAAGGGATGCGGATGCTGTGGTTTTTGCGGAGTTAATGGGCAAGGTGAAGTGGTGTTTTGAAGCCAAATCAGATGCCAACATGGTTGTGACGGGGAATCCAGGCATAGGGAAGAGTCGTTTCTACCTCTACTGCATCTTTCAACTTATTTCTCGGCATCAAGCGGAAGTCAAGGAGCTTTCTTCATTTGAGTTGGTGTTGAATTTTGGAACACGATTCCTCAAGTACCATACTGAAAGCAAGGAATTCAGCGAATTGAACAAAGTGGATGTTCGTTTGCTTCAGGACCAGCGCCGTGTGCTTCGGCTCATCGAGGGAAAGTCATCGGAACTTACTGGTTGGAAAGGAGTATCGATTCTATTTGCTTCGCCGGGACTTGATGGCATGAACGGCTACACAAAAGTCAACTCGTTCACATATATCTTGCCAGTATGGACCTTGGAAGAGCTGCAAGAATACAACCTACTCCTTGAAGACGGCTTGGAAGTAGCAGAAGATGTTTTGATTTCGAGATACGACAAGTTTGGTGGAATTCCCAGATTCATCTTCACCTCAACAGAGCGCGAAAATGATGAAGAATTGAGCAAGGCAATCGCTTCATTCAGTGCTCTGGACATCATTTTGTATGCCAAAAGCAATCTTGCTGTGAGAGATGGAAACTACATCCACCGCGTCCTTCAGATGGTGCCGAGCGAAAGTAATCTACGAGCGAAATTCCATTTGGATTTTCTGTCCAAGTACATCGCCGAGAAAATCGTTGCCAAAGTGGACGAAGACAGCCTACAAAAAGTGTCGAAATTCGCTATAGCACACGCCAATGATGACTCGGGAAGTTCATCCGTAGTTCGAGGCAAGATATATGAGATGCTTTGCCATAGATGGTTCAATCTGCACCAACAAGGAAGTCTACAGTTTCGCTCGCTGTGTTCGAAGGCGCGCTTGGAGTTGATCATTCCGGAAAATATGGAAACGGTACGCTTCTCCACTCTTGACGAGATTCATGAAGTTCCTCGACGCTTGACATACTACCAGCCGATGTCAAGAGCATTTGGTGCGCTGGATGCATTCATCTTGGATGGCAAGAACTTTAAATGTTACGGCTTGCAAATGACCCTCAACCTGGATCATGGAATCAAAGCTGCACCATTGAGTAGCTTTTTGCGATGGCTGAATGGTGTTGGCGTTCCCACTGATCAGTTCTGCTTCGGATTCGTGGTTCCAAGCAACTTAGCACCCCATTATCGAAAGCAAACGATCAGAACGAAAACCGATGAGATCCACCAGAAGCCAGGAACTTTGGTGAGTGTCAAGCAGTTTGTCGCTGCGTTAGACGTGTTTATGGGGAATAAATAATAAATTTTGGTCACATGTTTGCAAGTGGAAGGAAGAGGAAGATGTACGTGTCGAGTGGATGCGATTATGATGCACACAGGCCACGAGCGCTGTTGTGCCCTTGCCATAAGCGCACAGTTAGAAGCATTCGAAACATTTGAGCGCCTTACTACGCGTTGGCAACGTCAATTGGGCCATGGATCCGATCAAGTCAACTGCGCCGACTTGGGCGTGGAACGATTGGAAAATACATCAAAGTTGTCATAGGCTTCTGACAGCTGCAAGCCCCAGAGATGGGCTTGTTTTGTGATCCTTCGGGTCTTTCAGTTGCTGCCGCGGTGTGCCACCGTCGCCATTGGCAACTCCACGAACGCTGGTCTACTGGCCGTTCGCATCCTCGGTGGTGGAGACTCGTCACTCATTGACGCTATGGCGACGTTCCTGGACACGCAGAAGCGTGAGGTGGACGACAAGATCGAGAAGATGGCTACCAGTGGCTGGAAGGAGTACCTTCAGAACATGAAGAAATAGAGGCTGTGGCAAGGCTAAGACGTGAACAAGAAGGGGCTTCTGTATTTCCAGTTAGTCTTGCGCAGTTGTCTGCATATTTGTTCTCTATCTACTTGTTCTTCTTCATCTTGAGGCTCTTGAGCTGGTTCTTCAGCGTTTTGGGGGTCTGCTTGTTCGGGCGTTTGCTCGATGTCGGTGCTGCCATGAGCTGCCACATTGCGCCAGTACACAAGCTCACTAATCGCCAAAACAGCACTTGAACCCACAGCGCACAGATTAGCATGGGGAAGAGCATGTTGAAGTGCAGCAAGATCTTCATCACCGTCGACGTCTGCTTGTCCTTGATCATCTCCGAATACATCCTCGCAAACCAGAACAACGGAAGGAACGCTGTGCACGTGAAGATACCCGCAAACAATGCAAAGGTGAAGAACAACGTAGCCTTGGCAATTGCCGCCAACGGCGCAATGTTGACAAATCATTCGCATAATGGAGCGCGAACTTGACACCAATACACACAGGTTGCATGCCGCCCAGGACATTTAGACCGGCGGTGGAAGCGGACAAAATAGGATAGTCACTCAACACGAGCGAACGCACCATAGTGTTCGGGGGACCTGGCGGATGACGAGCCGGTACGGCTTAAAAGTTATCAGGCGGGCGGTGTGGTTTTAACGTAAAACCACACCGCCTGCCTGATGTAGATTTGGGGTTGTTGCTCTTCATCAAAGACACCGCCGATATCCTGAGGTTCGTGGGCCCTACTGGCCGAAATCCTGGCGCCTGTGAACGCATCAACACCGTAACGGGCTCTGTTATTTTCTACAATCGTGATGAACTGCTTACTTTTTGGAAGTCTCCTGATACATTGCCGAAGTTCAATTCGTCCTCGATCTGATAGTAGAGAAGCCCATAGCGAAGCACCTGATCGCCTGCTGATGCTAGTACAGGTATCATTGAATCTGGCAAAAGCACCAGCTTTTCGAATTGCTCTGCTCTGGCCAGCCTGTGCCAAGCAGAGGCGATACCAACGCCAGCTATAATGAGCAATACTCCGCGTGCGAAAGGCGCCCCACCTGCTTGGGGGCAACAGCAATGTCTTGGTCGCCACTGCTTTGGTACAACCAGTGACGATAACGCTAGGCCTGAAATTGTTCATGCAGCTACAATTGTGCATGCACCGTAGATTTTTTATTCCTGAGCTTCTTGATGCGGTCAGCATGCTGCCTCAGTTCACGCGCACTCGTAGAGTGGCGAGTACGGTAGGAGAGCAGACCACTTCATGCAAGTGTTACCTGTCACTGTCAGATTCAAACTTATTATCTGTAGTGCTGTCGTTTCGCATTTTAGTGCTTCCATCAAAAGATGTACAACAAAACTATCAACACAGTATTATGTTGTAGTAATTCGCCGAGGAAAAGGTATATCTGCAGATTCCATGCTATTCCGACCTCGGAGAGTAACTAACGTAAAGTATCGATTAGAGTTCGGTCATCGAATAGAGTGCCCATCGATTAGAGTGCGGTATAACAGCGCACTCTAAAAAAATAGAGTGCGCTAACCTTCAGTAACTTTTCAAGATCCGGACAGTGCAACCGAAATCGCTGCTCTAGACACCAATCGTTTAACCTTGTAGGCACAGCAGCTCTCACCTCCATTCGTTCTGTCACTCCAGCGCTGCACCAATCACTCACTAACCTCGTATGCATTGCCTTTTGAGGCCGCAGTCTCCTTTTTCCCATGCCTTCACAACGCAAGGCCATCGAGATCACGCTCAAGCAGCAGGCTATTGACTGGATCGAGTCCGAAGGAGGCGGAGTTCCATCTCGTGCGGAGCCGCACTTTCGACGGCTTGGGTGGCGAGTGTCTGCTTCAGCCTACCGGAAGTGGTGGCGCGATCGCAATCAGATTCGAGCTGAGTCTGCAGCTCGCTTTCGGCTTATTGGCGGTGGCAGAAAGCCTCTTGCTGGTGCTGTAGAGGACGAGCTGATGGACCTACTCTATGATAAACGCGTCCGAAAAGAAAAAGTCACGCGGGAGTGGATCGCGTCCACTGCTGTTGACCTCTTTAGAGCAAGCCGCACCGAAGAGGAACACGAAGAGCATCCGATTCGTTTTGTTGCGTCCAATCCATGGGTACACGGGTTCATGAAGCGCAACAACCTGACGCTAAGAAAGCGCACGAATCTAACAACTCTAACTGATGATGAATTAGTGGATCGAGCGGTTGCCTACATGGCGTATTTGTCGGAGCACAAGGCATCTATGACTCGTGACCGAACTATTTTGATGGACGAGACAGCCGCCTACTTTGAAGATGCCCGTACTCACACGGTTGACGAGATTGGAGCACGCCACGTCGTCATCCGCTCTACTGGCTTCTCATCTATGCGTATTACAGCAGCGCTCGCGGTGACCGCATCTGGGAAGAAGCTGCCCCCTTGTCTTATCTAGAAGCGAAAAACACGGGGTCCAATTGAGCGTGTCGGGGGGTGTTACGTTGCTTACCAAGAGCGAGCGTGGGTCGACCAGGACTTGTTAATAGACTGGTTAAACTGGTACTTTCCTACTTAGCCAAAACTACCGGGCAGTATGTCATCTGGGACTCGATGAGGGCACACATTGCCAAGAAGGTCAAACAGCGATGTCGCGAGCAGGACGTCGGCATGATTGTTATCCCTGGAGGCTTGTGTGGTGTTGGGTTTTTGACCCGGATCACGGCCTCCGTTGCAAGGGCAACCTTCGTGGACGCTTTCAGTGAAAGGCGCGGCTGTGATTGGCGGAACACATTTACCGCAGCAGAGTGACAGAGAGGAATTAGTGACACCCTCGGTCGTACTAATATAACCCGACCGAGGTATTGAATTAGGTTAGGATAGGGTTATGTGCCACACATCGCCGTGTTGTCGTAGTCTCGGTCGTACCTATGTGAGACTCTAGAATCTCCCACCGAGATCTGTTCACACTTGATATTTGTATAGGAATATAGGAGTAGGTATAGGGAGACCTACAGAGGCTCTCTGAGCCACAAATAAGCAGAAATAAAACAGCAGTCTTCCCCCCAAGCCGACAAGGGTCAAGTCCATCTCCGGTAAGTGTAGTTAGCTTATTGTAGTGCAGGACACGCTCAGGTAGGGTGGATGCCTGTAGATTGAGCTAAGGTGCATCGCCGAGAGTTCGTCTATAATTAGGCCAAGAGTGAAGCGTGGCCAAGTGTGTGTGGGAGCGACTTTAGAGTGTCGCTCTGTGTGTATCCGTGAGGACCGAGGGTTCTTGCGTGTTCTAGACTTCCTGCCGAGGTCATACCTCGGCGCCCCTGTACAAGGCCTAACACGCCGGTACCCTTCCTTCTGAGGGACTGCAGGGTTTTACTGCTTCCTAGCCTAAGCTCGTGGCTAGAGGAGTTAAATAAAGGGTTAACCTATACGATCGCAGTGCACAGAAGCGCTTGCAACCGACCCGGTGTAAGGGATCGTTCCTGGTCTTCAGGTTTGATCCAACAGTCGCCAACCTTTGCGGGTTAGCGTGTGTTGTTGGTGGGAACTCACCCGACACGTGAGAATTTTATCGTGAATCCTACACGACAACTGGTGCCGCGACCCGGGATTGGTGTGACCTTCTGTTGTGTTGTGGTGGTATAGGTTCTTACCCCAACGAGTATTCGAGAGAGAGAAGAAGAGAGAAAGAGGAAGAAGATGGCGAAAGGAGGCAAGTCAGCGGTACCAGCAACACCGATGAAGTCAGGGGGAACGCGTACCGAGGTTCCAGTACGCTCCGAGGCTTCGTTTCCGACTCCAGCGACGACTCGCATGGTGACGATCAACGAACGTCCGGTCAGCCCGGACGGCTCGGTGGACTACTCAGACGCCAAGGAAGAAGATGAAGATGACTACCTGGAAGGGAAGGCGGCAATGCCCGAGCTTTCGGAAGACGCTGTGGTCTCGGTAGGACGCAGCGGAGGGGTGAGGCCGCTAGCGCGGAACCTCATCGATGAGTTCGACGAAGATGATGGCCCAGAGCCAGCTACCGAGGAGGACTATGGTGGGACCGATGGTTCAAAACCATCGGTGATGACCGGGAAGGCAACTTCTCGGTCGACAGGCAGCCGACCTCCAGTCAATGGAGATACCCCAGCTGCCAACAAGGTTCTAGGCAGATGCCTGGAACTGATGAAGACGAAGAGCAATTGGATGCAGCAATTCGGGCCGAAGGTGGTTCGCCAGGCAATCTGGATGGATCTCGGAGGCGAGTTGGCTGTACCCATCGACTCAACGAGCACTCGGCAGGTGGCGCAGGACACTGTGCTGCTCTTACGTGCTATGGGATGCGAGCCTCAGATGTACCCATCTGATGCTGCGCTACGAGACTGGACACCGTCCGATGCCGGGACGGCGTTGAGGAAGTGGAAGAAGAAGCTGCGTACTGCTTTCGGTGTGTCCGAGGCTGTCGCTGGTCGCCAACCGGTGGCCCGTCAAGCTGCGGAAGCGGTTGACCCATCCAAGGTCCCGCTACCTCTGACGCCCAACAAGCTGGGCACGGAGATGTCGAGGGCTGGAGTGTTTTCAACCAAAGGTGAGGCTTCACCGTACATGCAAGACTCGCACATGGTGACACCGAGGTCTGCAAGTCGCACTGGGCGACTGGCGAGGGAGACCGAGGCTTCTAGACTGACGCCGAGCACGCGACGGGAGACCGGTCAGCGCTCTCACGGACGGGCCGATCACTATGAGGACTCGTCTGACAGTGATGATGATTTATTCGACTACGACTACCACGAAGGTGACCTGACCGAGGAGTGGGCACGCTCTATCCGCGAGTTAAGTGAAATGGAGAGCAAGAGCTCGACACCGAGGTTGGAGGTTGCGACGCACCTTCCACTCGGTAACATCAAGTCATACCATGGGTTCAGGAACAAAAGCGAGAAGTCGATGCAGTGGCTCCGAACCTTTGTCTATGAGATGAAGGGAACGCACACGCCACCGAACGAGTGGTGTATGGCGTTCGAGCTCAGTCTCCGAGATGGAGCATTGCATTGGTACCGACAGCTTCCGCGCAAGACTCGCCGTACGTGGAAGTTGTTGATGGATGCGTTCATCAAATACTACTGTTCAAGGTTCGACCAGTCTGCGAAGGCTCGGTACTACTCTGCAAGGCGAGAGGACAAAGAGCATGTGTGTGACTATCTCAACCGGCTCAACGGCTACGCCCGCAACGCCGGCGTGCAGTTCGAGAGCGGTGGACGCGAAGCGAAGGACCACGTGGAGCACTTCTTGGATACGTGTGACGACCGAGGCTTGGAAGAGCGTCTGCGCCACGTCCGAGTCAAGGATATCCACGACCTTGAAGATATGGTCAATGACATTCTCCGTCGCCGGGAGCGAAAGTCTGCAAAAGAGGCCTCGGTACGCCGCTCCAGGGGTCAAGACGAGGGTCGCCGACGTGAGGGTAGGCGCACCGAGGATTCCAGGGATGGCTATCGCCAGGACCGACGTGACCGGGACCGACGCCGCGACGAGTCGCAGTATCGGCCGAGGATCACTTTGGCCGATGCTCTGGCAGACGTTGTCGCAGCTCTGAATGTGAACGACTCGGATAGGACACAGACAGGCTACGGCTCGGATGGCTACAGCGGCGATGATCGCGATCACGAAGATGACCGACGCTCTGACGACGGATCCGATGACGCTTATGGGTCCGACGAGGATCACGGACACGTCGCCGCAGCCAACGACAATGAGCGTCGTGCCGCTGCCGAAGGAACGTTCGCTCGGTCTGACAACCGACGCCAAGGGGGTGACGGAAGTCGATTCAACCGTGACCGAGGCGACCGACGTTACGGTCGAGATGGGCGAGACGGCCGAGATGGCAGACCGCGCCAGTACGGTCCATGTGCCGCTTGTGGTAGTATGTCCCACTCTGTGCACTACTGCCACAGACGGTGCAAGATGTGCAAACAAGTGCACGATGCTGGCAAGTGTGAGGCGTTCAATGAGCTCACTAAACTCCAACGGTCGAAGGTCGACAAGAAGGACCTCGCACCAGAGCTGCAAAGCCTGGTATACGGAAGTCATTTAAACTAGGCAGCCCGCCAACTGAAACTGGGTTGGTTCCAATCGGGCTGCCACAGTTGACTGAGCCTGCGGTCGATGCGGACTATATGTTCGCATTCGCAGGCAAAGTTGAATGGCCCGATGACCGAGAAGATGAATATGCGAAACCGACGGAAAGTGAAAAGGAGAGAGGCGCGAGCCTCGGTGGGAATGGAGTGAGTGAAGTGGATGCAGGCGAAAGCGACGAGCACAAGACCAAGGCGTCAATTGCTAGTTTGGGGCGAGTCGAGAGACCTCACCGAGACCTTGGTCGGGCGGTGAGATTGCTACCTGGCGAGAGAATGGGGTGGTGGTCGTCCCAACGATACGACAAACGGAAGAGGATGAGAGCATTGGTCAAAGGTGCAGTGAATGACGTGCGGACGAGGATTCTGTTGGATACTGGAGCGAATGTCAGCGTGATCTCGGCGGGCTACGCCAAGAAGTTACGCTTGAGCGAAATTCCGGGGCACGGCCGACGTTTGGAAGTACAGGGCATCAACCCTGGAGTGTTGGAGACTCGCAGGCGAGCACTCGTTAAGATCACCTTGGGGTGGGAGCGAGTGTACGAGTTTGAGATGTGGATCATGAACCACAGCGCGGGAGTGGACGTGGTGCTTGGGACAGACTTCATGATACCAGCCGGGATCCGGCTGGACCTGTTCCACGGTGCAGCAAGGCTCCCCGATGAGGTCATGGTGCCGCTAATGAAGTCACAAAATGCTTCGGACGAGAAGCCTTACGGTACCCAGGTGTCTGGAGGGCCGACCGAGGATTTGCATGTCCCCGGTCGAGAGTGGCGTGAATTCCGGTTGCCTCGGAGGCAACCGCCCCGGTCGACTCATGAAGTGTGGATCGAGAGGACGGAGAGGCTAGTTCCGACTGTAACGAGGTTTCGGCGTGGCCGACCATTGTGGGTCCGACTCACAAATGTGACAGAAGCAGGTACTCAGTGCTCTAAGCATGAGTCTTTTGTGCTATGGGTACCGATAGGCGAGCTTCCGAGGGCGCCCGGATATGTGCGCTTAGAGTCGGCGAAATACAAGGAGTGGCAGGTTATCGCCTACGCCTACGCCGAGAGCCGAGACGAAACCTTGTACAAGCGCGAACGAGAGCTCTATGAATGTTGGCTAGCGGATCAGCCACCGGCCGTCGAGCGCCGACACTACCCGACGCCTCGGAAGATTCTCACAAGGGGCACCGAGGCCTCGGATGCAACAGAAGACCATCGGCTGGACTGCACCGAAGGCTCGGGGCGACGCTCGACTGATCCTAGGTCAGACAGGATCGATGCTGAAGTATCAGTCGAGGTCACGTGTGACACCTGGGGTGACGAGGAGGTGGTATCCGAGGCGACCGAGGACCCAGATGATGTGCGAGAGCGTGAAGTCGTTCCGGACAAGACCGGCGCGGACGAACCTGTAATGACCAAGTGCTCTATGGTGAAATTGGATGCCGCATACGTGTCGGCAATGCACGAGATTGCGGCCGGTGTCGTTGCTGGAGGAGACGATGGGAACGACAGTGCAGCCGAGCATTTGCCGAACGAGATAGAGCTCACCGACTTTGCGCATGAGTTGGCGGTGTTGCCTGAGGTCACCGAAGAAATCGAGACTACTTCGGATTACACCGCGCCGAACGTTCGGAATCCTGAGTTGGATAGCGGTCAGCAACGAGACCTCGTTGCCGTGCTGAAGAGCCATGAGAAGATCATGATCTCCAGTGGGAATGCCCTACCACCACCGGCATACGGTGTAGTGTGCGATATCGACGTGCAGGGGCATGCACCGATCAAGCAGAAGGCTCGGAGGACACCGTTACGTTTCCTCAGCAAGCTGTACGAGCTTCTGAAGGGTTTACTCCGAGCCGGGCTGATCGCCTTCTCAGACAGCCCGTGGTCGTCACCGATTGTGATTGTATACAAAAAGAACGGCGTGGATATCCGCCTATGTATTGATTACAAGAGGGTGAATGCGGTCACCGCAATCATGGAGTATGCCATGCCGTTGGTCGACGATCTTCTGACTGACATGGAGGCTTACCTCTGGTTTTGCTCCCTGGACGCTGCAAGCGGATTCTGGGCCATTATGATGACCCACCGAGCTCGCAAGATCTCGGCGTTTGTGTGTGCACTGGGGCACTTCGAATGGCTGCGTATGCCGTTCGGCCTCAAGAACGCGCCGATGATTTATCAGCGAATGATCGACAATGCACTTTGGGGCTTCGTTCAACCAAAGGGCGGATGGAAGCACTACTCGGAGCTCATGCAGGCAGCTGAAGAAGATGCTAAGCCCGCCAGACCTGGGGTGACCGAGGTTTCGGAGCGACTCTCGGGAGCACCACGGACTAAGTTCGATGCCGACCGAGAGTCTGCATCCACTATGGACGCCGTTTCGCAGCTGGTGAACAGCCCTGTTGCAGACATGTTTGCCAATGGCGAGCCGGACGGGTCCTCACTCGTACCGGTTTTCGGTAGGCGGTCATTCGTGGATGACATCTGCTTCGGCGCCGAGATTTTCGATGATTGTTTGGCGACGCTGGATAGATTGTTGCAGCGGTTCACCGAGTGCAGGATTAGCGTGAGCTTCCCTAAAAGCAGCTTTGTGCAGTCACGAGTGGAGTTTCTATCACATGTGGTATCGGCCGAGGGTATCCGGGCCGACCCTAAGAAGATGAAGGCTGTGACCGAGCTGCCGTTCCCGACGACAAAGAAGGGAATGCAGGCTTTCCTTGGTGCGCTCAACTACTACAGTCGGTTCATCCAGGACTTTGCGGTGTACGGTGCTGTGCTATACCAGCTGAAGGACGATGACTTTGCACCAGGGGGTGACCTCTCGGCGGCCAAACGAAGTTTCGTTACGCTGCAAGCGAAGGTTGCAGACGCACCAATACTTCGGCATTTCGACCGAGCCAAGAATGTACACGTGATGCTGTTTGCGAATGAGTGGGCACTTAGCTCGACGCTTATGCAAGAGCATGACGGCAAGATGCACCCTGTCCGGTTCTGTGGGCGAGTTCTCAAGGACGCCGAGATGAATTATCATCCAGCCGAGAAGGAGGTATTAGCCCTTCTATTGCTGCTGAAGACGTGCTACACTACCTTAGCAGGTCGGACCATCCACGTCTATACGCGGTTTTCGACGCTCGACTGGGTGCACAAGTCGAAGTCCCTATTCGGTCGTGCAGTACAGTTCGCGGTCCTGCTATCCCCGTGGCACTTGGTAGTGCAACGAATCAAGGAAAAGGATTGCGTCTTTGCCCAGCTGCTCCAAGCGGGCCTAACGAGCTTTGTGGACCTGGAAGATTCGCTGGCCTCGGTAGCACCACCATCGAAGGGGTCACCGGGTATCCGGATGGACCCGCACTTGTTGTACGCACGGCTACCGAAGTCTTACAATGGGTTGGTGATGTCGTTCGATGGCTCGGCGAAGACCGAGAAGCACGGCGGGTATGGCAGCTGCTCGTGGATTTTGTGGAAATTACCAGAATGGACTATAGTGACTGCCGCGAGTGCTTATCTCGAGACGACCACAGTGAACCTCGCTGAGTATGCGGGAATGAACAATGGGGTCTTGGCTGCGCTGGAACACGGGGCCGAGGATTTAGTCATCGTGGGAGACTCGAGACTCGCAATCCAGCAGTCCCTAGGGGTGATAGCATGTCGGAAGGAATCGCTCATGACGCAGCTGAACCGCCACCGAGAACTCACGGCGAAGCTTCGGACGGTGAAGTACCTACACGTCGTTCGAGAGTTCAACGCAGCTGCAGATTCTTTAGCGAGCGAGACACTGGAGTCCAAGGTATCCAACGAGGAGTTGGCCGAGGCCAGGAAGTCCGAACTGTCCGAGTTGAACCGCATCCAAGACGTCATCTACGAGTCGCCTACTGAGGACACAGTTGAGGACAAACCCTCGGTCAGTGTGGGCCTAGCCTACGACATCCGGGGCGTACCCACTCGCAAGAACTTTTTCGACCTCGTAAGTGGTGAAGAATGCGAGCCGAGATGCCTAACGGTCATGACAAGAGGACAAGCGAAGACGAAGGAGAAACATGTCAGATTTGCAGACGAAGTGTTGGCCGCTGGTCCAGAAGGTGCAGAATGTCGAGACGAAGCGAATAGCGTGCCCACCGAGGTCCAGAATGATATGGGAGCCGAGCAATCGAGTGCGCAAGAGCACCCTCCCGCAATGCCTGACGACGAGGATATAGACCCTCTCGTTATCCAACGAGAGCGGAGGCGGCGGATCGCCACTGCTCAAGACGAAGAACTACGGTGGTCAAACCTCAAGACGGTACTGCGCGGAGAAGAGTCTACGATCGGCTACAGAGCAGCAAGAGATGCGTGGAAAATGTCCGACAGGTTTGTACTTAGCCAGGGCAATGTGCTCTACTATCTCGGTGGGAACCCTCGGAGGGGTGATGAACAACAAGAGGAGATGAAGCTGCGGCTGGTGGTACCCTCAACGATGGTTCAAGAAGTGTTACAGAGCTGCCACGACTCTTTGGAAGGTGGCCACCAAGGTATTGTCCGGACCTATCACAGGGTCAAGTTGGACTACTATTGGATCGGCCTATATGCAGATGTCGAACAGCACGTAAGGTCATGTCCCGACTGTAGCTCGAGCAAGAGCCGACCGCAGTTCCGCGGTTACTCGCCTGGAAACATTCTCGCCGAGCGGCCGTTCCAAATTGTCTCGATGGACTTCGTTATACCTCTACCGAAGTCTCGTCAAGGGAACACAGCTCTGCTACTCTTTCAGTGCGCGTTCACGGGATATGTGATGGGCAAAGCTATGGCAGACACCACTGCTCTGAGCGTGGCAAAAGCATTCCAAGAGTGTGTGCACGCAAGGTTCGGTGCCCCTACACTGATTCGCCATGACCGAGACCCTCGGTTCATGAGCGAGGTCTTCCAAGCCTTCACCGAGATGATGCAGTCAAGGTCGAGAGCGACTTTGAGCTATAGGCCGCAGGCTAATGGCCAACAGGAGCGATCGGTGAAAACCGTGATGCAATCGGTGCGGGTATATGCCGAGGACCCGCTACAGCAAGATTGGGATGAAATCGCCGAGGAGTTGATCTCCGCTATCAACAACTCGATGGATACCACGCGAAGGGAGACGCCGCATTACCTCGTACACGGATGGGACGCACGGTCCACCCTTCGAGCCATGGCTTCATCGCTCAAACGAGGTTCTGGAGGACAGACCGACGCTCTGGCATGGCGCCGAGAAGTCAACCGACAACAAGAGATAGCGTGGGAAATGGCAAAAGAATACCAGTCGGTTGAGAAGGCTCGGCGGGCAAAAGAGCACAACGAGCGACTAAGTGGACGCGAACAAGCTGCTAAACCGACTTCGAGTAAGATAGAGGCCTCGGTCGACATGTCTCCGAGGTCAGGGGCAGCTAACCAAGCTTCAGACGTAACAACGAGGCCCCTCTTCCAGCCTGGGAACAGAGTATAGTTGTATATGGAAAGGGTTAAGCCTGGATTGACCAAGAAATTGGCCCACCGATGGCACGGACCGTTCCGAGTGAAGAGGAAAGTCGAGGAATTTGCGTACGAGCTGGAGCTGCCTGACCGCAGCGGGTACAAGTTTTACCCTATCGTGCATGTATCCCGCCTCAAATCAGTCGATGAATTTGAGAGCCGACCGAGTGTCCGGTTAGCCTGTGAAGTAACCGAAGACACAAGGTTGGATTTCGACGAGGAGTTGCTCCCCGAGGACAGTTGGGAACCAGACCAGCTCACTGGAGAATTTGAGGTCGAGGCTATCCTCGGTGACCGTATGCCGTTGTCTACGAGCACTGAGAGAGCCGTCCGAGAGTTCCAGGTGAAGTGGGTTAACTATGACGAACCCACTTGGGAGCCAGCGTCGAATTTGTCATGCGGAGGCTTGCTCTATGACTATTTGCGCGAGCGGCGCAGCGACCGACGTTTGCAGACGGTTCAAGTCGCTGACGAGAACTAGTTGCAGTGTCGACCGAAGTTTGAACTGCCTGTGGGGCCGGTACAGCCCACAGTGTCAGACGAAAGTTGCTACTGTACCGAACTTTGCATGTTTGTATATGATGTGAACGATGTCGGAACGAGATTTGGAATTTGACGAATTAAGGAAGCTCAAGATCTACGACTACTACGCTACGAACTTCTGACGATACTTGAGTAGCTTGAGCGAAGACCGGAAAACATGGAAGAAACTTGGACGAGGTTTAGACTTGGTCGACTTGACTGGCGGAGGCCACACGAGCTAGGTACCACCCTTGGACTCTTCGTCACTACCAGCCGAGACGTCGGCCACAGTGTCCGAGAATTCAGCGATCCAGGGCGCTGAGATTTCGCTTGGCTTCAGAGACGGATCCACCATGATCATACGGCCGACTTCAGCGCGAGTCATGCTCCGAGGAACGAACAGGGGAGCTTGGGGATTGCATGGCGCGTACGTGGTGTTGTACGGATGCGCCGAGGGCACGTCAATCCAACAGTTCCTCCACGGCTGCTGGCCATCAAGCGCCCGAAGCTCGGCCAACCAATCCTCGGTCTGTGGAGCCCACTCCATAACCTCGAAAGGGTATTGGAGATTCGTCGGCTCGAGCAGGCTCTCGGCGGGGTAGCGCCGAGGCTCTCCATCGCGCTCAACACACATCTCCCAGTACCGATACACCATCTGCTGGCGGAGGCGATCGGCCCGAAGATTACGCTCTTTGTTGAGCCGCACCCAGAGCTCTCGAATTTCCAGCAGGACTGGGTCGCCTGGCCGCTTCGCGTCCTCCTCTTTGAGCCAACGCTCCACAGTCGAAGCTTGGATCCAATGGCGGCGCTCCCAGGTAGCTAGACCGAGGTCTGCTTTCTCAGTCTTATCGGTAGAAATGCCCTTGAACTGGCGCCAAAACTTGACTTGGAGAGCAGGTCCGGTAGCACGGATAGAGATCTTGGTGCCTGGCGTAGACTGCCCGAGTTCGAACGTGCACGGAAGTTCCGGCAAGTCCAAGCGCACCGCGTGCCACGGGTGCTCCGGCGCCGCCCAAGCCAAGAAGACCTTCAGAACCTCGACCGAGCACGGAGTTTCAGCTCCTTGGCCAAAGAGTCAGGGACGCTCTGGTTCTGAATCTGACACCAAGCCTTTTGTGCTCCAGGCTTCGTAAACCCAGGCTCCAAGTACTCATTGGCGAGGTCGGGAAGTTTCTTTGACCCACGCGCCGCCGAGGCATCGGTCACCTGAGGGGTAAAAGATGCCGAATCCGTGCCTGGAGTCTTGGATACGGTCGCCGTGACCTCGGTACGGGGCCGACGAGCCCTCGAAGAGCGCCGAGAGGCCGGAGCAGGGGTGACCGATCTCACAGAAGCAGAACTAACGGCAGCCGTGACGACCGAGCTCACAGAGGCAGGGGCAGCTGTAGTCGAAACGACCGGGACTTGGGGTCGATTTCCAACGACTGCAGAAGCCCTAGAACTGTCGGTCGTGGCAGCGACTACTTGAGCACCTCCAGCCGCAGCAGGAACAGCTACCACCGATGTTTGGGGTGCCGTGCTGACGGCCACCGAACCCTGCAAAACCCCAGCTGCCGCCGAGCCGAGTGGGACAGACCCGGAGGGGGCGGGGACCCTGGCCGAGGTGTCGGAGAGACCGAGAATGAAGTCGTCGTCCGCGACTTCCCTCTCTGCAGCCTCCATCGACAACAGTTCGCCAGTGATCGAGACTTTGCGGGTCGGGCGACCATCACGACGAGGAGCCCGGACGTACGTGGACGAGAAGGGACCAGTTGACGGGAACACCACGACCACATTGACATCCTCAGCGTCGTCCGACGTCAAGTCCATCACCTCGGCCGGCCCCGTCGAAGGAGAATCTGGCGCTGGGGAGACAGGAGCCGAGCCGGGCGGAGATGCGGTCGCCACCGAACTTGAGCTTGGAGATGCGGGAGTTGTCGGTGGAGGCGTAACGGGAGGCGTCGGTGCCGATTGCCGCTGCTGGGGCCCCGAACGAGGAGTCCTGGCCTCGGTCAGGGTCGGCAGCGAACGCCCAGGCAGTGGCCGTAGCCTCCCTGGAACTGCAGGAGGCACAGACGACGGGACAGAAGTCGGCCGAGGTCCTGGTGGAGCTGCCAGTGAGGACGCCGGAGGCCGGGTCACTTTGAACGAGGGGACCGTCTTGTTCTTGGGGGCAACCGACGGTCGACCGAGCCTTTTGCCGGCCGGGAGCTTGGACCTGGGAGCCGTGCCAGGCGTCAGCCGAGGGCCCACGGAAGCCTTGCCGGTGCGACCAAGCCGCTGACGCTTGGCTGACGGTATCAAAGGGGCGTCATCACTGTCGTCTCCATCGGCAGGGTCAACACATGCATCCGCCGAGTTTTCCTCATCCGCCGAGTCACCATCATCCGCCGAGTCTCTAGAGCTTGAACTTCGGAGGGGCGTGAGCAGAGGCCTCGGTGGGGCCAACCCCAATAACTCCCAGTCAATGTCTTGGGAAGTGATACCTGACCGAAGGTTGAGAGCATGTTAGCACCGGATAAGTGGATGAACAAGGTGGAAAGAGAAGCAGGAGAACGTACCAGAAGCCGAGATGACCAACGTGTCGACGTCAAATCCATGGTCGGCCGAGTTTTGCCGGAGGACAGCATTCGCGCGCTGCAAACTCGCATTCTCGGTCAGCAGCGCCTTCACTTGCGGCGAAGGGTCTTGGTTGGCCGCATAGCCCCGGTCGGACTGGATCAGGTAGTTCCGAAGCTTGACGGTTTGTGAGTTGTACGCAACGAGGCCTGCCTTGAACCTCTCGCGCTCCTTCTGGATGAGCCGAATGGAGGAGGCAGACGACTGCTCGGCGGCTTGGAGGCGGCGGGACAGAGACTCCACAATCTCGGCGTGGGTCGAGATCTCGGCATTGGCAGCTACAAGGTGCCGGCGGAGGTCCGTGTTCTCGCGCCGGAAGAGCTGCAGGGCGTCCAGAGCCGAGTTGCATTCCCCCGAAGCTTGAGTGCAGAAGAACTCAGCCTGTATGCGGAGCCGGACCTCCTCGTCAAGCTTGTCCTCGGTGTCCTTGAGCTCGTCCCGGAGACTATCAATCTCCTGCCTCAGAGAGACCATCTCCTCGGACTCGGAGAGAGGAAGACGAGGAGGCGCAACGGCAGCAGACAAGACGTCACCGAGGCTTGTAGCGCGCTCTAGGCGCCGGTCCAGCACAGCATCGACGCGCAACGACGGTTGACGAGCGACACCAACGACAAGCCGACCCAACTGCAGGAGTTGCTGCTCCGAGAGTGCAGGAGCCGAAGGCTCTGTGGGTAGTGCAGCAACAGCGGCTGACTCCGAGGGGACACTCGAGTCGCCGGCCGATGCTTCGCCGAGCGAAGAATCACCGGACCGAGCCAGAGCCAGGAGCGGACGAACTTCAGCGTCATCAGGGGGCGTCGGCGGCGAACTCGGGGCCGAAGAGAGGCCGAACGCCGACCGATACCCAACCGAGGTGTCGGTAGTGGACGAGCCGTGCGAGTTGCCGGGATGAGTCGACGGCGGAGCTTCGGCCGACGACTCAGAGGGATCTGGATCCTCGCTTGGTGGATCAGTAGGAGCCTACACGAGCGAAGAAGCGGTGACAACGAGCACAGAGATGTCAGAACGGCTGAGGGCAGCGACACTGCGGCAGATGATCAAGACTCGTACCTGACGGAAACCGCTGAGAGCACGGACGGCGGTACCCGTTGCTTCAGCCAGCGCGCGCGAGCGGCGAGACATGGTGGCGGGGTCACCGGGCACGACGGCGGTCACCAGTTGTGCGGGCTCCCGTCGTCGCGGGGGCAGTTGTGGTGTTGGGTTTTTGACCCGGATCACGGCCTCCGTTGCAGGGGTAACCTTCGTGGACGCTTTCAGTGAAAGGCGCGGCTGTGATTGGCGGAACACATTTACCGCAGCAGAGTGACAGAGAGGAATTAGTGACACCCTCGGTCATACTAATACAACCCGACCGAGGTATTGAATTAGGTTAGGATAGGGTTATGTGTCACACATCGCCGTGTTGTTGTAGTCTCGGTCGTACCTATGTGAGACTCTAGAATCTCCCACCGAGATCTGTTCACACTTGATATTTGTATAGGAATATAGGAGTAGGTATAGGGAGACCTACAGAGGCTCTCTGAGCCACAAATAAGCAGAAATAAAACAGCAGTCTTCCCCCCAAGCCGACAAGGGTCAAGTCCGTCTCCGGTAAGTGTAGTTAGCTTATTGTAGTGCAGGACACGCTCAGGTAGGGTGGATGCCTGTAGATTGAGCTAAGGTGCATCGCCGAGAGTTCGTCTATAATTAGGCCAAGAGTGAAGCGTGGCCAAGTGTGTGTGGGAGCGACTTTAGAGTGTCGCTCTGTGTGTATCCGTGAGGACCGAGGGTTCTTGCGTGTTCTAGACTTCCTGCCGAGGTCATACCTCGGCGCCCCTGTACAAGGCCTAACACGCCGGTACCCTTCCTTCTGAGGGACTGCAGGGTTTTACTGCTTCCTAGCCTAAGCTCGTGGCTAGAGGAGTTAAATAAAGGGTTAACCTATACGATCGCAGTGCACAGAAGCGCTTGCAACCGACCCGGTGTAAGGGATCGTTCCTGGTCTTCAGGTTTGATCCAACAGTCGCCAACCTTTGCGGGTTAGCGTGTGTTGTTGGTGGGAACTCACCCGACACGTGAGAATTTTATCGTGAATCCTACACGACACTTGACACCTTATCTTCAAGCAGGAGACGTGGGAATCTACAAGTCCTTTAAGGACAACCTCTGCAAAAGCATTAACGAGTGGAAACACTCGGACAATGTTCGCTACACTAGAGGCGGTAATCCTCGCCCACCCGATGTTGAGCTTGTGTCAGCATGGGTGATGAAAGCGTGGAGACAGACGCCGGATAGCGTTGTTGAGAAAAGCGTGTCGATGTGTGGGTTTAGTGTCGTGTAGGATTCACGATAAAATTCTCACGTGTCGGGTGAGTTCCCACCAACAACACACGCTAACCCGCAAAGGTTGGCGACTGTTGGATCAAACCTGAAGACCAGGAACGATCCCTTACACCGGGTCGGTTGCAAGCGCTTCTGTGCACTGCGATCGTATAGGTTAACCCTTTATTTAACTCCTCTAGCCACGAGCTTAGGCTAGGAAGCAGTAAAACCCTGCAGTCCCTCAGAAGGAAGGGTACCGGCGTGTTAGGCCTTGTACAGGGGCGCCGAGGTATGACCTCGGCAGGAAGTCTAGAACACGCAAGAACCCTCGGTCCTCACGGATACACACAGAGCGACACTCTAAAGTCGCTCCCACACACACTTGGCCACGCTTCACTCTTGGCCTAATTATAGACGAACTCTCGGCGATGCACCTTAGCTCAATCTACAGGCATCCACCCTACCTGAGCGTGTCCTGCACTACAATAAGCTAACTACACTTACCGGAGACGGACTTGACCCTTGTCGGCTTGGGGGGAAGACTGCTGTTTTATTTCTGCTTATTTGTGGCTCAGAGAGCCTCTGTAGGTCTCCCTATACCTACTCCTATATTCCTATACAAATATCAAGTGTGAACAGATCTCGGTGGGAGATTCTAGAGTCTCACATAGGTACGACCGAGACTACAACAACACGGCGATGTGTGACACATAACCCTATCCTAACCTAATTCAATACCTCGGTCGGGTTGTATTAGTATGACCGAGGGTGTCACTAATTCCTCTCTGTCACTCTGCTGCGGTAAATGTGTTCCGCCAATCACAGCCGCGCCTTTCACTGAAAGCGTCCACGAAGGTTACCCCTGCAACGGAGGCCGTGATCCGGGTCAAAAACCCAACACCACAACTGCCCCCGCGACGACGGGAGCCCGCACAACTGGTGACCGCCGTCGTGCCCGGTGACCCCGCCACCATGTCTCGCCGCTCGCGCGCGCTGGCTGAAGCAACGGGTACCGCCGTCCGTGCTCTCAGCGGTTTCCGTCAGGTACGAGTCTTGATCATCTGCCGCAGTGTCGCTGCCCTCAGCCGTTCTGACATCTCTGTGCTCGTTGTCACCGCTTCTTCGCTCGTGTAGGCTCCTACTGATCCACCAAGCGAGGATCCAGATCCCTCTGAGTCGTCGGCCGAAGCTCCGCCGTCGACTCATCCCGGCAACTCGCACGGCTCGTCCACTACCGACACCTCGGTTGGGTATCGGTCGGCGTTCGGCCTCTCTTCGGCCCCGAGTTCGCCGCCGACGCCCCCTGATGACGCTGAAGTTCGTCCGCTCCTGGCTCTGGCTCGGTCCGGTGATTCTTCGCTCGGCGAAGCATCGGCCGGCGACTCGAGTGTCCCCTCGGAGTCAGCCGCTGTTGCTGCACTACCCACAGAGCCTTCGGCTCCTGCACTCTCGGAGCAGCAACTCCTGCAGTTGGGTCGGCTTGTCGTTGGTGTCGCTCGTCAACCGTCGTTGCGCGTCGATGCTGTGCTGGACCGGCGCCTAGAGCGCGCTACAAGCCTCGGTGACGTCTTGTCTGCTGCCGTTGCGCCTCCTCGTCTTCCTCTCTCCGAGTCCGAGGAGATGGTCTCTCTGAGGCAGGAGATTGATAGTCTCCGGGACGAGCTCAAGGACACCGAGGACAAGCTTGACGAGGAGGTCCGGCTCCGCATACAGGCTGAGTTCTTCTGCACTCAAGCTTCGGGGGAATGCAACTCGGCTCTGGACGCCCTGCAGCTCTTCCGGCGCGAGAACACGGACCTCCGCCGGCACCTTGTAGCTGCCAATGCCGAGATCTCGACCCACGCCGAGATTGTGGAGTCTCTGTCCCGCCGCCTCCAAGCCGCCGAGCAGTCGTCTGCCTCCTCCATTCGGCTCATCCAGAAGGAGCGCGAGAGGTTCAAGGCAGGCCTCGTTGCGTACAACTCACAAACCGTCAAGCTTCGGAACTACCTGATCCAGTCCGACCGGGGCTATGCGGCCAACCAAGACCCTTCGCCGCAAGTGAAGGCGCTGCTGACCGAGAATGCGAGTTTGCAGCGCGCGAATGCTGTCCTCCGGCAAAACTCGGCCGACCATGGATTTGACGTCGACACGTTGGTCATCTCGGCTTCTGGTACGTTCTCCTGCTTCTCTTTCCACCTTGTTCATCCACTTATCCGGTGCTAACATGCTCTCAACCTTCGGTCAGGTATCACTTCCCAAGACATTGACTGGGAGTTATTGGGGTTGGCCCCACCGAGGCCTCTGCTCACGCCCCTCCGAAGTTCAAGCTCTAGAGACTCGGCGGATGATGGTGACTCGGCGGATGAGGAAAACTCGGCGGATGCATGTGTTGACCCTGCCGATGGAGACGACAGTGATGACGCCCCTTTGATACCGTCAGCCAAGCGTCAGCGGCTTGGTCGCACCGGCAAGGCTTCCGTGGGCCCTCGGCTGACGCCTGGCACGGCTCCCAGGTCCAAGCTCCCGGCCGGCAAAAGGCTCGGTCGACCGTCGGTTGCCCCCAAGAACAAGACGGTCCCCTCGTTCAAAGTGACCCGGCCTCCGGCGTCCTCACTGGCAGCTCCACCAGGACCTCGGCCGACTTCTGTCCCGTCGTCTGTGCCTCCTGCAGTTCCAGGGAGGCTACGGCCACTGCCTGGGCGTTCGCTGCCGACCCTGACCGAGGCCAGGACTCCTCGTTCGGGGCCCCAGCAGCGGCAATCGGCACCGACGCCTCCCGTTACGCCTCCACCGACAACTCCCGCATCTCCAAGCTCAAGTTCGGTGGCGACCGCATCTCCGCCCGGCTCGGCTCCTGTCTCCCCAGCGCCAGATTCTCCTTCGACGGGGCCGGCCGAGGTGATGGACTTGACGTCGGACGACGCTGAGGATGTCAATGTGGTCGTGGTGTTCCCGTCAACTGGTCCCTTCTCGTCCACGTACGTCCGGGCTCCTCGTCGTGATGGTCGCCCGACCCGCAAAGTCTCGATCACTGGCGAACTATTGTCGATGGAGGCTGCAGAGAGGGAAGCCGCGGACGACGACTTCATTCTCGGTCTCTCCGACACCTCGGCCAGGGTCCCCGCCCCCTCCGGGTCTGTCCCACTCGGCTCGGCGGCAGCTGGGGTTTTGCAGGGTTCGGTGGCCGTCAGCACGGCACCCCAAACATCGGTGGTAGCTGTTCCTGCTGCGGCTGGAGGTGCTCAAGTAGTCGCTGCCACGACCGACAGTTCTAGGGCTTCTGCAGTCGTTGGAAATCGACCCCAAGTCCCGGTCGTTTCGACTACAGCTGCCCCTGCCTCTGTGAGCTCGGTCGTCACGGCTGCCGTTAGTTCTGCTTCTGTGAGATCGGTCACCCCTGCTCCGGCCTCTCGGCGCTCTTCGAGGGCTCGTCGGCCCCGTACCGAGGTCACGGCGACCGTATCCAAGACTCCAGGCACGGATTCGGCATCTTTTACCCCTCAGGTGACCGATGCCTCGGCGGCGCGTGGGTCAAAGAAACTTCCCGACCTCGCCAATGAGTACTTGGAGCCTGGGTTTACGAAGCCTGGAGCACAAAAGGCTTGGTGTCAGATTCAGAACCAGAGCGTCCCTGACTCTTTGGCCAAGGAGCTGAAACTCCGTGCTCGGTCGAGGTTCTGAAGGTCTTCTTGGCTTGGGCGGCGCCGGAGCACCCGTGGCACGCGGTGCGCTTGGACTTGCCGGAACTTCCGTGCACGTTCGAACTCGGGCAGTCTACGCCAGGCACCAAGATCTCTATCCGTGCTACCGGACCTGCTCTCCAAGTCAAGTTTTGGCGCCAGTTCAAGGGCATTTCTACCGATAAGACTGAGAAAGCAGACCTCGGTCTAGCTACCTGGGAGCGCCGCCATTGGATCCAAGCTTCGACTGTGGAGCGTTGGCTCAAAGAGGAGGACGCGAAGCGGCCAGGCGACCCAGTCCTGCTGGAAATTCGAGAGCTCTGGGTGCGGCTCAACAAAGAGCGTAATCTTCGGGCCGATCGCCTCCGCCAGCAGATGGTGTATCGGTACTGGGAGATGTGTGTTGAGCGCGATGGAGAGCCTCGGCGCTACCCCGCCGAGAGCCTGCTCGAGCCGACGAATCTCCAATACCCTTTCGAGGTTATGGAGTGGGCTCCACAGACCGAGGATTGGTTGGCCGAGCTTCGGGCGCTTGATGGCCAGCAGCCGTGGAGGAACTGTTGGATTGACGTGCCCTCGGCGCATCCGTACAACACCACGTACGCGCCATGCAATCCCCAAGCTCCCCTGTTCGTTCCTCGGAGCATGACTCGCGCTGAAGTCGGCCGTATGATCATGGTGGATCCGTCTCTGAAGCCAAGCGAAATCTCAGCGCCCTGGATCGCTGAATTCTCGGACACTGTGGCCGACGTCTCGGCTGGTAGTGACGAAGAGTCCAAGGGTGGTACCTAGCTCGTGTGGCCTCCGCCAGTCAAGTCGACCAAGTCTAAACCTCGTCCAAGTTTCTTCCATGTTTTCCGGTCTTCGCTCAAGCTACTCAAGTATCGTCAGAAGTTCGTAGCGTAGTAGTCGTAGATCTTGAGCTTCCTTAATTCGTCAAATTCCAAATCTCGTTCCGACATCGTTCACATCATATACAAACATGCAAAGTTCGGTACAGTAGCAACTTTCGTCTGACACTGTGGGCTGTACCGGCCCCACAGGCAGTTCAAACTTCGGTCGACACTGCAACTAGTTCTCGTCAGCGACTTGAACCGTCTGCAAACGTCGGTCGCTGCGCCGCTCGCGCAAATAGTCATAGAGCAAGCCTCCGCATGACAAATTCGACGCTGGCTCCCAAGTGGGTTCGTCATAGTTAACCCACTTCACCTGGAACTCTCGGACGGCTCTCTCAGTGCTCGTAGACAACGGCATACGGTCACCGAGGATAGCCTCGACCTCAAATTCTCCAGTGAGCTGGTCTGGTTCCCAACTGTCCTCGGGGAGCAACTCCTCGTCGAAATCCAACCTTGTGTCTTCGGTTACTTCACAGGCTAACCGGACACTCGGTCGGCTCTCAAATTCATCGACTGATTTGAGGCGGGATACATGCACGATAGGGTAAAACTTGTACCCGCTGCGGTCAGGCAGCTCCAGCTCGTACGCAAATTCCTCGACTTTCCTCTTCACTCGGAACGGTCCGTGCCATCGGTGGGCCAATTTCTTGGTCAATCCAGGCTTAACCCTTTCCATATACAACTATACTCTGTTCCCAGGCTGGAAGAGGGGCCTCGTTGTTACGTCTGAAGCTTGGTTAGCTGCCCCTGACCTCGGAGACATGTCGACCGAGGCCTCTATCTTACTCGAAGTCGGTTTAGCAGCTTGTTCGCGTCCACTTAGTCGCTCGTTGTGCTCTTTTGCCCGCCGAGCCTTCTCAACCGACTGGTATTCTTTTGCCATTTCCCACGCTATCTCTTGTTGTCGGTTGACTTCTCGGCGCCATGCCAGAGCGTCGGTCTGTCCTCCAGAACCTCGTTTGAGCGATGAAGCCATGGCTCGAAGGGTGGACCGTGCGTCCCATCCGTGTACGAGGTAATGCGGCGTCTCCCTTCGCGTGGTATCCATCGAGTTGTTGATAGCGGAGATCAACTCCTCGGCGATTTCATCCCAATCTTGCTGTAGCGGGTCCTCGGCATATACCCGCACCGATTGCATCACGGTTTTCACCGATCGCTCCTGTTGGCCATTAGCCTGCGGCCTATAGCTCAAAGTCGCTCTCGACCTTGACTGCATCATCTCGGTGAAGGCTTGGAAGACCTCGCTCATGAACCGAGGGTCTCGGTCATGGCGAATCAGTGTAGGGGCACCGAACCTTGCGTGCACACACTCTTGGAATGCTTTTGCCACGCGCAGAGCAGTGGTGTCTGCCATAGCTTTGCCCATCACATATCCCGTGAACGCGCACTGAAAGAGTAGCAGAGCTGTGTTCCCTTGACGAGACTTCGGTAGAGGTATAACGAAGTCCATCGAGACAATTTGGAACGGCCGCTCGGCGAGAATGTTTCCAGGCGAGTAACCGCGGAACTGCGGTCGGCTCTTGCTCGAGCTACAGTCGGGACATGACCTTACGTGCTGTTCGACATCTGCATATAGGCCGATCCAATAGTAGTCCAACTTGACCCTGTGATAGGTCCGGACAATACCTTGGTGGCCACCTTCCAAAGAGTCGTGGCAGCTCTGTAACACTTCTTGAACCATCGTTGAGGGTACCACCAGCCGCAGCTTCATCTCCTCTTGTTGTTCATCACCCCTCCGAGGGTTCCCACCGAGATAGTAGAGCACATTGCCCTGGCTAAGTACAAACCTGTCGGACATTTTCCACGCATCTCTTGCTGCTCTGTAGCCGATCGTAGACTCTTCTCCGCGCAGTACCGTCTTGAGGTTTGACCACCGTAGTTCTTCGTCTTGAGCAGTGGCGATCCGCCGCCTCCGCTCTCGTTGGATAACGAGAGGGTCTATATCCTCGTCGTCAGGCATTGCGGGAGGGTGCTCTTGCGCACTCGATTGCTCGGCTCCCATATCATTCTGGACCTCGGTGGGCACGCTATTCGCTTCGTCTCGACATTCTGCACCTTCTGGACCAGCGGCCAACACTTCGTCTGCAAATCTGACATGTTTCTCCTTCGTCTTCGCTTGTCCTCTTGTCATGACCGTTAGGCATCTCGGCTCGCATTCTTCACCACTTACGAGGTCGAAAAAGTTCTTGCGAGTGGGTACGCCCCGGATGTCGTAGGCTAGGCCCACACTGACCGAGGGTTTGTCCTCAACTGTGTCCTCAGTAGGCGACTCGTAGATGACGTCTTGGATGCGGTTCAACTCGGACAGTTCGGACTTCCTGGCCTCGGCCAACTCCTCGTTGGATACCTTGGACTCCAGTGTCTCGCTCGCTAAAGAATCTGCAGCTGCGTTGAACTCTCGAACGACGTGTAGGTACTTCACCGTCCGAAGCTTCGCCGTGAGTTCTCGGTGGCGGTTCAGCTGCGTCATGAGCGATTCCTTCCGACATGCTATCACCCCTAGGGACTGCTGGATTGCGAGTCTCGAGTCTCCCACGATGACTAAATCCTCGGCCCCGTGTTCCAGCGCAGCCAAGACCCCATTGTTCATTCCCGCATACTCAGCGAGGTTCACTGTGGTCGTCTCGAGATAAGCACTCGCGGCAGTCACTATAGTCCATTCTGGTAATTTCCACAAAATCCACGAGCAGCTGCCATACCCGCCGTGCTTCTCGGTCTTCGCCGAGCCATCGAACGACATCACCAACCCATTGTAAGACTTCGGTAGCCGTGCGTACAACAAGTGCGGGTCCATCCGGATACCCGGTGACCCCTTCGATGGTGGTGCTACCGAGGCCAGCGAATCTTCCAGGTCCACAAAGCTCGTTAGGCCCGCTTGGAGCAGCTGGGCAAAGACGCAATCCTTTTCCTTGATTCGTTGCACTACCAAGTGCCACGGGGATAGCAGGACCGCGAACTGTACTGCACGACCGAATAGGGACTTCGACTTGTGCACCCAGTCGAGCGTCGAAAACCGCGTATAGACGTGGATGGTCCGACCTGCTAAGGTAGTGTAGCACGTCTTCAGCAGCAATAGAAGGGCTAATACCTCCTTCTCGGCTGGATGATAATTCATCTCGGCGTCCTTGAGAACTCGCCCACAGAACCGGACAGGGTGCATCTTGCCGTCATGCTCTTGCATAAGCGTCGAGCTAAGTGCCCACTCATTCGCAAACAGCATCACGTGTACATTCTTGGCTCGGTCGAAATGCCGAAGTATTGGTGCGTCTGCAACCTTCGCTTGCAGCGTAACGAAACTTCGTTTGGCCGCCGAGAGGTCACCCCCTGGTGCAAAGTCATCGTCCTTCAGCTGGTATAGCACAGCACCGTACACCGCAAAGTCCTGGATGAACCGACTGTAGTAGTTGAGCGCACCAAGGAAAGCCTGCATTCCCTTCTTTGTCGTCGGGAACGGCAGCTCGGTCACAGCCTTCATCTTCTTAGGGTCGGCCCGGATACCCTCGGCCGATACCACATGTGATAGAAACTCCACTCGTGACTGCACAAAGCTGCTTTTAGGGAAGCTCACGCTAATCCTGCACTCGGTGAACCGCTGCAACAATCTATCCAGCGTCGCCAAACAATCATCGAAAATCTCGGCGCCGAAGCAGATGTCATCCACGAATGACCGCCTACCGAAAACCGGTACGAGTGAGGACCCGTCCGGCTCGCCATTGGCAAACATGTCTGCAACAGGGCTGTTCACCAGCTGCGAAACGGCGTCCATAGTGGATGCAGACTCTCGGTCGGCATCGAACTTAGTCCGTGGTGCTCCCGAGAGTCGCTCCGAAACCTCGGTCACCCCAGGTCTGGCGGGCTTAGCATCTTCTTCAGCTGCCTGCATGAGCTCCGAGTAGTGCTTCCATCCGCCCTTTGGTTGAACGAAGCCCCAAAGTGCATTGTCGATCATTCGCTGATAAATCATCGGCGCGTTCTTGAGGCCGAACGGCATACGCAGCCATTCGAAGTGCCCCAGTGCACACACAAACGCCGAGATCTTGCGAGCTCGGTGGGTCATCATAATGGCCCAGAATCCGCTTGCAGCGTCCAGGGAGCAAAACCAGAGGTAAGCCTCCATGTCAGTCAGAAGATCGTCGACCAACGGCATGGCATACTCCATGATTGCGGTGACCGCATTCACCCTCTTGTAATCAATACATAGGCGGATATCCACGCCGTTCTTTTTGTATACAATCACAATCGGTGACGACCACGGGCTGTCTGAGAAGGCGATCAGCCCGGCTCGGAGTAAACCCTTCAGAAGCTCGTACAGCTTGCTGAGGAAACGTAACGGTGTCCTCCGAGCCTTCTGCTTGATCGGTGCATGCCCCTGCACGTCGATATCGCACACTACACCGTATGCCGGTGGTGGTAGGGCATTCCCACTGGAGATCATGATCTTCTCATGGCTCTTCAGCACGGCAACGAGGTCTCGTTGCTGACCGCTATCCAACTCAGGATTCCGAACGTTCGGCGCGGTGTAATCCGAAGTAGTCTCGATTTCTTCGGTGACCTCAGGCAACACCGCCAACTCATGCGCAAAGTCGGTGAGCTCTATCTCGTTCGGCAAATGCTCGGCTGCACTGTCGTTCCCATCGTCTCCTCCAGCAACGACACCGGCCGCAATCTCGTGCATTGCCGACACGTATGCGGCATCCAATTTCACCATAGAGCACTTGGTCATTACAGGTTCGTCCGCGCCGGTCTTGTCCGGAACGACTTCACGCTCTCGCACATCATCTGGGTCCTCGGTCGCCTCGGATACCACCTCCTCGTCACCCCAGGTGTCACACGTGACCTCGACTGATACTTCAGCATCGATCCTGTCTGACCTAGGATCAGTCGAGCGTCGCCCCGAGCCTTCGGTGCAGTCCAGCCGATGGTCTTCTGTTGCATCCGAGGCCTCGGTGCCCCTTGTGAGAATCTTCCGAGGCGTCGGGTAGTGTCGGCGCTCGACGGCCGGTGGCTGATCCGCTAGCCAACATTCATAGAGCTCTCGTTCGCGCTTGTACAAGGTTTCGTCTCGGCTCTCGGCGTAGGCGTAGGCGATAACCTGCCACTCCTTGTATTTCGCCGACTCTAAGCGCACATATCCGGGCGCCCTCGGAAGCTCGCCTATCGGTACCCATAGCACAAAAGACTCATGCTTAGAGCACTGAGTACCTGCTTCTGTCACATTTGTGAGTCGGACCCACAATGGTCGGCCACGCCGAAACCTCGTTACAGTCGGAACTAGCCTCTCCGTCCTCTCGATCCACACTTCATGAGTCGACCGGGGCGGTTGCCTCCGAGGCAACCGGAATTCACGCCACTCTCGACCGGGGACATGCAAATCCTCGGTCGGCCCTCCAGACACCTGGGTACCGTAAGGCTTCTCGTCCGAAGCATTTTGTGACTTCATTAGCGGCACCATGACCTCATCGGGGAGCCTTGCTGCACCGTGGAACAGGTCCAGCCGGATCCCGGCTGGTATCATGAAGTCTGTCCCAAGCACCACGTCCACTCCCGCGCTGTGGTTCATGATCCACATCTCAAACTCGTACACTCGCTCCCACCCCAAGGTGATCTTAACGAGTGCTCGCCTGCGAGTCTCCAACACTCCAGGGTTGATGCCCTGTACTTCCAAACGTCGGCCGTGCCCCGGAATTTCGCTCAAGCGTAACTTCTTGGCGTAGCCCGCCGAGATCACGCTGACATTCGCTCCAGTATCCAACAGAATCCTCGTCCGCACGTCATTCACTGCACCTTTGACCAATGCTCTCATCCTCTTCCGTTTGTCGTATCGTTGGGACGACCACCACCCCATTCTCTCGCCAGGTAGCAATCTCACCGCCCGACCAAGGTCTCGGTGAGGTCTCTCGACTCGCCCCAAACTAGCAATTGACGCCTTGGTCTTGTGCTCGTCGCTTTCGCCTGCATCCACTTCACTCACTCCATTCCCACCGAGGCTCGCGCCTCTCTCCTTTTCACTTTCCGTCGGTTTCGCATATTCATCTTCTCGGTCATCGGGCCATTCAACTTTGCCTGCGAATGCGAACATATAGTCCGCATCGACCGCAGGCTCAGTCAACTGTGGCAGCCCGATTGGAACCAACCCAGTTTCAGTTGGCGGGCTGCCTAGTTTAAATGACTTCCGTATACCAGGCTTTGCAGCTCTGGTGCGAGGTCCTTCTTGTCGACCTTCGACCGTTGGAGTTTAGTGAGCTCATTGAACGCCTCACACTTGCCAGCATCGTGCACTTGTTTGCACATCTTGCACCGTCTGTGGCAGTAGTGCACAGAGTGGGACATACTACCACAAGCGGCACATGGACCGTACTGGCGCGGTCTGCCATCTCGGCCGTCTCGCCCATCTCGACCGTAACGTCGGTCGCCTCGGTCACGGTTGAATCGACTTCCGTCACCCCCTTGGCGTCGGTTGTCAGACCGAGCGAACGTTCCTTCGGCAGCGGCACGACGCTCATTGTCGTTGGCTGCGGCGACGTGTCCGTGATCCTCGTCGGACCCATAAGCGTCATCGGATCCGTCGTCAGAGCGTCGGTCATCTTCGTGATCGCGATCATCGCCGCTGTAGCCATCCGAGCCGTAGCCTGTCTGTGTCCTATCCGAGTCGTTCACATTCAGAGCTGCGACAACGTCTGCCAGAGCATCGGCCAAAGTGATCCTCGGCCGATACTGCGACTCGTCGCGGCGTCGGTCCCGGTCACGTCGGTCCTGGCGATAGCCATCCCTGGAATCCTCGGTGCGCCTACCCTCACGTCGGCGACCCTCGTCTTGACCCCTGGAGCGGCGTACCGAGGCCTCTTTTGCAGACTTTCGCTCCCGGCGACGGAGAATGTCATTGACCATATCTTCAAGGTCGTGGATATCCTTGACTCGGACGTGGCGCAGACGCTCTTCCAAGCCTCGGTCGTCACACGTATCCAAGAAGTGCTCCACGTGGTCCTTCGCTTCGCGTCCACCGCTCTCGAACTGCACGCCGGCGTTGCGGGCGTAGCCGTTGAGCCGGTTGAGATAGTCACACACATGCTCTTTGTCCTCTCGCCTTGCAGAGTAGTACCGAGCCTTCGCAGACTGGTCGAACCTTGAACAGTAGTATTTGATGAACGCATCCATCAACAACTTCCACGTACGGCGAGTCTTGCGCGGAAGCTGTCGGTACCAATGCAATGCTCCATCTCGGAGACTGAGCTCGAACGCCATACACCACTCGTTCGGTGGCGTGTGCGTTCCCTTCATCTCATAGACAAAGGTTCGGAGCCACTGCATCGACTTCTCGCTTTTGTTCCTGAACCCATGGTATGACTTGATGTTACCGAGTGGAAGGTGCGTCGCAACCTCCAACCTCGGTGTCGAGCTCTTGCTCTCCATTTCACTTAACTCGCGGATAGAGCGTGCCCACTCCTCGGTCAGGTCACCTTCGTGGTAGTCGTAGTCGAATAAATCATCATCACTGTCAGACGAGTCCTCATAGTGATCGGCCCGTCCGTGAGAGCGCTGACCGGTCTCCCGTCGCGTGCTCGGCGTCAGTCTAGAAGCCTCGGTCTCCCTCGCCAGTCGCCCAGTGCGACTTGCAGACCTCGGTGTCACCATATGCGAGTCTTGCATGTACGGTGAAGCCTCACCTTTGGTTGAAAACACTCCAGCCCTCGGCACCTCCGTGCCCAGCTTGTTGAACGTCAGTGGTAGCGGGATCTTGGATGGGTCAACCGCTTCCGCAGCTTGACGGGCCACCGGTTGGCGACCAGCGACAGCCTCGGACACACCGAAAGCAGTACGCAGCTTCTTCTTCCACTTCCTCAACGCCGTCCCGGCATCGGACGGTGTCCAGTCTCGTAGCGCAGCATCAGATGGGTACATCTGAGGCTCGCATCCCATAGCACGTAAGAGCAGCACAGTGTCCTGCGCCACCTGCCGAGTGCTCGTTGAGTCGATGGGTACAGCCAACTCGCCTCCGAGATCCATCCAGATTGCCTGGCGAACCACCTTCGGCCCGAATTGCTGCATCCAATTGCTCTTCGTCTTCATCAGTTCCAGGCATCTGCCTAGAACCTTGTTGGCAGCTGGGGTATCTCCATTGACTGGAGGTCGGCTGCCTGTCGACCGAGAAGTTGCCTTCCCGGTCATCACCGATGGTTTTGAACCATCGGTCCCACCATAGTCCTCCTCGGTAGCTGGCTCTGGGCCATCATCTTCGTCGAACTCATCGATGAGGTTCCGCGCTAGCGGCCTCACCCCTCCGCTGCGTCCTACCGAGACCACAGCGTCTTCCGAAAGCTCGGGCATTGCCGCCTTCCCTTCCAGGTAGTCATCTTCATCTTCTTCCTTGGCGTCTGAGTAGTCCACCGAGCCGTCCGGGCTGACCGGACGTTCGTTGATCGTCACCATGCGAGTCGTCGCTGGAGTCGGAAACGAAGCCTCGGAGCGTACTGGAACCTCGGTACGCGTTCCCCCTGACTTCATCGGTGTTGCTGGTACCGCTGACTTGCCTCCTTTCGCCATCTTCTTCCTCTTTCTCTCTTCTTCTCTCTCTCGAATACTCGTTGGGGTAAGAACCTATACCACCACAACACAACAGAAGGTCACACCAATCCCGGGTCGCGGCACCAGTTGTCGTGTAGGATTCACGATAAAATTCTCACGTGTCGGGTGAGTTCCCACCAACAACACACGCTAACCCGCAAAGGTTGGCGACTGTTGGATCAAACCTGAAGACCAGGAACGATCCCTTACACCGGGTCGGTTGCAAGCGCTTCTGTGCACTGCGATCGTATAGGTTAACCCTTTATTTAACTCCTCTAGCCACGAGCTTAGGCTAGGAAGCAGTAAAACCCTGCAGTCCCTCAGAAGGAAGGGTACCGGCGTGTTAGGCCTTGTACAGGGGCGCCGAGGTATGACCTCGGCAGGAAGTCTAGAACACGCAAGAACCCTCGGTCCTCACGGATACACACAGAGCGACACTCTAAAGTCGCTCCCACACACACTTGGCCACGCTTCACTCTTGGCCTAATTATAGACGAACTCTCGGCGATGCACCTTAGCTCAATCTACAGGCATCCACCCTACCTGAGCGTGTCCTGCACTACAATAAGCTAACTACACTTACCGGAGACGGACTTGACCCTTGTCGGCTTGGGGGGAAGACTGCTGTTTTATTTCTGCTTATTTGTGGCTCAGAGAGCCTCTGTAGGTCTCCCTATACCTACTCCTATATTCCTATACAAATATCAAGTGTGAACAGATCTCGGTGGGAGATTCTAGAGTCTCACATAGGTACGACCGAGACTACGACAACACGGCGATGTGTGGCACATAACCCTATCCTAACCTAATTCAATACCTCGGTCGGGTTATATTAGTACGACCGAGGGTGTCACTAATTCCTCTCTGTCACTCTGCTGCGGTAAATGTGTTCCGCCAATCACAGCCGCGCCTTTCACTGAAAGCGTCCACGAAGGTTACCCCTGCAACAGAGGCTGTGATCTGGGTCAAAAACCCAACACCAGATTAGTGACGAGTCTACTTCATGGCACAAAGTTCCGCATGGCCTGGGAACTCCGTGGCGACAACAATGTTGACAGCGACAACAATGTTGACAGCGACAACGATGTTGACAGCGACGACGAGAGCTTTGAAGACCTCATGGAGACGCTAGATGACATCGTTATCGAGGATTAACCAGCAGGAAGAAGAGATGTTAGGCGAAGGATCTTGCAGCTAGGTTAATACATGGAGACTTACCATTTTAGCACGGAGAGTTACTGCATTCGATGGGAATCGAACCCTAGACAACCCTGCTCCCACAAGGGGCCTGCCCGTTCTTTGCCACCCGAGCAGTCAGTGCTATTGGCGCTCAGAATAGAGTGCGCATCGAATAGAGTGCGCTAATTCACTTTTACCGCACTCTATAATAATAGAAGGCGGCCCTTTATTCCGTATTATACGTTAAATCGCAATTGTAAGCGTCCTAAACAAAAGCTAGTGTAGCAGGGCTACACCGAATAGTGACATGGGTTCAACTATTCTGGGTGGTGTGTCAAACACTACTGACACATTACGGACACAAGTGGGTACACAGCACCACTTGCTCTGAGAGCCAACCAATGGTGTCTGCTCAGGTTTTATATAGGCTTCACTATAGGATATTTGTAGTTTGTATTGCAGGCCAAATTATGATCATCCTATAAATATATTCAGTCTTAATTCTACCTTAGTCTTGGTAACTCGTCCCCTTAGGCCAGGGACCAGTGAACTGCCGTTCACTTGGAGTTTGTATACTCCTGCACACTTCCTCTGTGCAAGGTGCTGTGTGACCCCCGTCACACTTGGTAGCACTTGTAGTCAATCTTACACCTACACGGGTAGATTGGACTGCCTGAATCCTCTGTGGTCTCTGGGAGAGCCAAGATGGATCGGAGTGAGTTCCCTCACTTGACCGATGCTCAGTTTGAGTCGGTCCGGAAGATGACGGGCATCTTTGGAATGGATGCCTTCCGGAGCTTGGCGGCTGCTACGCCGGCCGAGCAGGTCGAGCGCGTGAATGCGTTCGACATGTACGAACGTGGGCTCATCGAGCACGTTCGGGGAAACCTTCAGGTTCCCGTGGCCGAACCGAAACCGGCCGGGACTGGGCCGCTACTGCTGAAGGTACTTCCGTATGAAGGGAAGGAAGGGGAAAACCTTCACTTTTGGGTTCGAGAAGTTGAGCTCGCGATGGACGCGGCTCTCATCTCGACCGAGCGATTGCGCGTCGCTTTTGCACTGTCCAACCTTGGCGGTCGTGCTAAGACCTGGGCGTACACGCGCGAAGCGACGTCGCGTGGATGTTTTACATCCTGGGCCCAACTGTGTGAACAGCTTCGCGCCGCTTTCCTCCCGGCGAACTATGAGTATCGCCAGCGCTCACGCTTCCTCGCCTGCAAGCAAGGGAAGCGCGAGCTGCATGAGTACATCCAGGAGATGCGTGTGCTCGCAGCATCTCTGGTGGGGAACCCCTACCTGAAAACATCAAGGTGACTGTGTTCATGGACGGCTTGAGAGTAAGCCCGGCTCGCACGCAGTTATTCCGCGTGCAGGCCAGTACCATGGAGGAGGCGATCCAGGTCGCTCTCCAGGAGGAGTACAGCCACAGACAGGCTCGTACTCCTACCTCTGCGTGGCAAGGCCACAGTGTGCCAGGAAGTGTGGCACACGGGACTCCTGGTAACGGAGTCAGTGGTGGGCCAGTACCCATGGATCTGGGGCTGGCCGAGCAGAGCGATATCCGCTGCTTTGGGTGCGGTCGTCTCGGGCACATGAAACGTGCCTGTCCTGCTGGAGGACAAAGGAAGTTTCCTTCCAGATCTCATGGCTCGAAGGGTCGATGGCAGAGGCCGCGCCCCAAGAGTCAGGGGAACGCAGGACACCAGTAGGGGCGGGGCGCCCTACTGGGGAAGACCTAAGTCTTCACGACGGGCGTGCGGGTAGCGCGCGCCGTGGAGGCTTAGCCCCTGAGAGTCTGTGTACCCTCGAAACGGAGAAGGGCAGCGGCGGGCTGCTTGTAGTACATGTGGATGTACGGGGATACGATCATCCCTTAAGAGTCTTGATCGACTCTGGGGCGAGTAAGAACTTTGCTCGCCGCCAGACGGTCGCGGGTCCTCGCGACCGTCTGGAGACGCTCTGTGTGAGAGCAAATGCAACGGGTTAGTCGCCGTGAGACTGGCCGACGATACGGTGGTAAAAGTACCTAAGGTCCGGATGGACCTGGCTGTCAAGTTCGAAGACTTTGACAGCACGGAGCCGTTCATTGTCCTGGACATGGACAAGTACGACTTGATCCTGGGCATGCCATGGCTTGAGAAGCACGAGCCCTGGATCGATTGGCGCGGCAAAGCCATCGGGGCTAGCCGGCCTGCGGTCTCTGACAGAGCTTTGGTGAGTCATGTTCCCACCTCTGTCAAGAACCTGGGCGTCCGTGGGGACCGCCGGGACGCGACAGCGTCCGAAGAGGTTTTGGGAGCTGTCGACGGAACAGTCAGCTCCGGGGAAGTAGTTGGAGTGGATTCTGCAACAGGTCGTGAGACCGAGTCCGTCTCGAGCGATGCTTGTGGGCCACCGAAGGCTAGGTTGACGGACGGAACTTTCTGTCGAGCGTGTGGGTCTGCCTTGCTAGCAGACCCCAACGCTTAAGGTTGTCGCGCCGTATGGGCTTCGACTGTGGCAGCGCAAAGTAGCGCTTGCCAGGTGGGTAACTTAGGTCCACAGGCGGGTAACTTAGCTCCGCATGCAGATAAAGCTGCTGAGAAGGCCGGTGAAGGCGCTTCTGACGTGGGTGGCATAGTTCCACGCGAGGTCACTCAGACCATAACTGGTGAGGAAGGTGCTGCGGGCACCTCCTGTGTGGGTAACATAGTTCCACACGAGGCCGGGCAGGTCGTAGAAGAAGAGGAGGTCGCTACATGCGACTCCGGTGTGGGCAACCAAGTTCCACACAGGGTGGGTAACATAGTTCCACCTGGTGAGGCGGGTAACACAGTTCCGCAGGGAGTCGGGAAGACTCGTGGTGTCGCCATTGAGGCATCACCAGGCGTGGGTAACCAATCTCAACGCCGTTATCGCACACAGGGTTTGGTCAGACACCAATCCGAAGTTCGGAAGGACTCGGAGCCGGGAGCGAAGGCTCTCGGGTCATCGCCGGTCGAGGAGTATTGTCACGTCTTCGACGGCGTGACCGGTAAACGCGTGAAGGCAGGCGCCGTGCAGTTGCAGACGCTGCCCGAGGTGTCAGAGCTGCTGAACCTCGAAGAAGTTGCGATGGACGACTTCTTGGTCGAGTTAAAGGCCGGGGAGATCTCGGAGATGGTGCTCCTCAGACCGGAGACCTCTCCTGAGGAGTTGAACTCCTCCTCGGTAATGGACGAGGATGTCCTGGAGGAGTTCCGTAAGCAGCGTACGTCGCGCGTGGGTTCTGAGATCCTCAAGAACCCGAAGGATCCCCTGTATCCTTTGGTGAAGGAGTATGCGGACGTGGTGTCGAAGGACCCACCGTCACAGCTCCCACCTGACCGCGGGATCAGGCATGAGATCGATCTCGTGCCGGGCACGAAGTACTGTGTCACCCGGCAGTGGCCACTGCCCCGGGAACAGTGCGACGTAATCGATGCCTTCTTCGCCGCGAAGGCGAAGGCAGGCATGGTGCGGGAGTCGAAGTCCCCGCACTCGACGCCAACGTTCTGCGTTCGGAAGCCGAACGGAAAGTGGCGTCTCGTTCATGCTTACAACAAGCTGAACAGTGCGACGGTACCGGCACAGACGCCGATCCCTCGCAAGGACGTGTTGCTGAAGAACATATCCGGCTGCACGCTGTACAGTGCCCTGGATCTGGTGGACGGATACTACCAGATCCTGATGAGAGAGAGTGATATTCCCCTCACCGCGGTGAGCACACCGAGCGGCATGCTCTGGGAGTGGCTGGTAATCCCGCAGGGACTCTCGAACGCCCCAGCGACTTTCAATCGCTTGGTCATACAGTTGTTTAGACCATTGCGTGCGTCCACACAGACGTACTTCGACGATATCTTCGTCCATAGCCGTGCCGAGGGAGGCAAGACGGCTCTTGAGGTGTATGTGGCGCACCTCCGTCGAGTGTTTGAGATCATGAGAGCGAACAAGCTCTATGCCAACATCGACAAGTGCGTCTTCGCAGCTGAGGAGATAAAGGTCCTCGGCTGCTATGTCAGCAGCGTTGGTGTACGCGCTGACCCGGAGAAGGTCAAGGCCATTGCCGCTTGGCCTACTCCCCCGTCTCAGAAAGACCTACGGAAGTGGTTTGGATTAGCCAACTACCTGCACAAGTACAGTGCTGGCTATGCAGGTCTCGCACGGCCGTTGTCAGACCTCCTGAAGAAGGAAGTTGAGTGGCGCTGGGAGCGCCACCATCAGGATGCGTTCGACAGCATCAAGGCAAGCCTACAGCGCTCGCCGGTCCTGGCTCTGCCGGACGAGTCGAAGGCGTTCAGTGTCGTCTGTGGCGCTTCCGACTATGCAATCGGCTGTGCGCTGTTGCAGGAGGACGAAGAGAGACGAGATCGAGTCATCTCGTTCCAGTCCAGGCAGCTGAAGGCTGCCGAACGGAACTACCCTGTCCATGACAAGGAGCTCCTGGCAATGAAGTATGCCCTTGTCAAGTTCCGAGTGCACCTCCTGGGCACTAGGCCCTTTGTGGTCTTCACGGACCACGCGTCCTTGCGGACGGCCATCAACACACCGCATCTGTCTCAACGGATGGCCCGGTGGCTGTCATTCTTCGCGGAATACAACTTCCGCGTTGAATACAAGCCTGGCAAGCTGAACGTGCTTGCCGATGCGCTGTCACACAGGCCCGACTACGAGTTGGCCAATATTAGTCGCGCGACGACAGATATATATGACCGGGTACGCTTGGCGTATCGGGACGACGAGAGTCTCGCGCCCTTAGTGCGGTTCCTAACCGCTGGCACGGATGCCAAGGTCGAGTGGCTGACGCCTCGACAGCGGGCGAGACTACACCGCTATGAGTGGGCAGAGGGTCTGCTCCACTATAGGGTGGAACCCGGTGATCCTGCTCGTGTTGTCGTTCCCAACGACGAGGATCTGAAGTATGATATACTTCTGGAGGCACATGACATGCCGTCCAGCGGGCACCTTGGCCGCGAGAACACGTTTTCTGCGGTCTCCGGGACGTTCTGGTGGCCCCACATGTACAAGTGGGTGGCCAGGTACGTCAAGACATGTGAAACATGTCAGCGTGTTAAGCCTGTGGGCCACGCTTCGGCTCCTTTGCAGAGCCTGCCGGTCCCAGCGGACTGCTGGAAGTCGATGAGTCTCGACTTTGTCTTTGGCCTTCCGGCCGACAGACATGGCAACACCGGCATTTTGATGTTCGTGTGCCGCCTGAGCAAGATGGTGCACCTTGCTCCGGTCCGTGACACTGTCACAGGGGAACAGGCCGCAGCGCTGTTCCTGGATGGCGTATTCCGCTATCATGGTCTCCCTGAGTCCGTTGTGTCGGACAGAGACCCTCGGTTTACCGCTGCGTTTTGGCAAACGCTGTTCCGGTTGTTAGGAACGAGGTTGGATATGTCAACCGCTGATCATCCACAGACGAATGGTCAGACCGAGCGCGTTAATCGCGTGCTCGAGGACACTCTGCGTAGTGCCTGTGCAGAAGCACCGCAGTCGTGGTCGGACCGCTTGCCGATGGTTGAGTTCGCACTCAACAATGCGGTCCACGCATCAACGGGGTTCACGCCGTTCTACTTGAACGGTCTGCGTCACCCCCTGGTGCCGCTCACTTTGCGTGGGGGCACCGTGTCTTCAGTTGTAAGTGGGGGAGAGGCTCGGAAAGCCCTTTCCTCCCAGGTCTCGGACGTGAGACCAGCCTCCTTGCGGAAACAGTTGTCGGCTTTTGTCGACAACAGGCTGAATGTAATCAGCCGGGTCAGAGATGCAATGGCCAACGCACAAGATAAGCAAAAGAAGTACTCTGACAAACATGTTCGAGGAAACTTAAACGTGTTTAATGTGGGTGATTTAGTCCTCTTGGACACTAGGAATCTACCTCTTAACACTGTTAGTTCCACGGGGAGCAACAAACTGAAGCACCGCTTCATCGGACCCTTCGCGGTCCTGGGTAGGCACGGCACTGCCTACACCATTGACTTGCCTAAGTCAATGACGACTCATCCGACGTTTTACGTGGGTCGTCTGAAGCGGTACCACGACCCGCTAGGCCAGACTGAGCCGCAGGAAGCGGCTGCAGGTCGAGGTGACCAAGAGATGAGAGTTCCTCAAAACGAGGCTCAGTCTCCGGCGCAGGGCGCTCCGCAGAAGGAGGCGGCTCAGAGAAGTAAGCGGGCGGGTAAGCCGGCTGGCGGTGTTGCCGACGCGCATACGCCTGGGGTTCGTGGGACGACCCCTGATACGAGAAGTAAGAGCCGTGAGGATACGGCTGCTGGGAGTACGCATACGGGTGCGGCTCCGGACGTGGCGCTTGGGACTGGGAGTCCGCCAGCGCCTGGACCGTACGGTGCAGTGCATGCAGGTCATCAACCGCTGCACGACGGTCAATACGACCATGGAGGCGACCAACCTCCCGGTGAAGTGAGTGCACTTCATCCTGAAGGACCACGAGGGGACTGGGTTGATCAGACTCGGCAGCAGCCTGGACACCACGGCCTACGCCCGTCGCAATCTCAAGGGCGTAGACCCGGTCCTGGAGACGACGGTTATCTTCTTGGAGCAGACGGTTCTGCTCCCGTTGCAGGGCAACGAGCTGGTCTTGAGAGCACGTCGAGGATCTCGGAGCCTCCTGCGCAAGGGGCTCGAACGAGTAGTCGTGCGAGGCCACCGCCGGTTCTCCTCGACCGTAACGGAGAGCTCTACTACCACGTGGAGCGGGTACTCCAGGAGCGGCGGCTTCGTGGAAAGCGCCAGCTCTGGGTGAAATGGAGGGGGTACCCTGAGTCGCAGAACTCGTGGGAGCCGTACGAGCGGCTCCAGGCAGACTGCCCAAAGGCTGTCGCGATCTGGGAACAGAAGCGGCGGCAGCTTCGTAAGTAGTCCGCGGCTTCTTGGCCGCATTCCCTGGTACGGGCGCTGAGGCAAATGCCCCGTACCCGCGCTCGTCACGAGCGCTGGATCCAGTGTTGCGTTTGGATCCTGCAATCTCAGAGGGAAGCTGTCGCTTCGAGATGAGATGTGCGAATTGGATGCGGAGATCACGCTGGTCCAAGATGACGGACAGCGTCTCCTCCGCACGGAGTGCTTGCAACTCCTGGGCGGCGTAGCCCTTTAAGAAGACCCACCGCCAGAACAGGGTCTCCGCTTCGGAGAGGGTGGACGTGTGCTCGGGCTGGACCCAAGGGTAGCCCCACACGGGATGAAGTCCACCCGAAGCTTCTGGCTTCTTGCGAAGACTAGTGAACTCCTTGAGGTTCACTCGGTGTGGTGCGAGGAGCACACACCTGGCCGCCTCCACGTTGGTCTTGAAAAGGTCCTGGGTTTGGACCAGGGCGCGTTCGTAAGCGCCCTTGGAGGTTTTGGTTTGGCCCCCAATGAGTTTACGAGGAGGCTCGAGGCGCTCCAAGAACAACTGAGCGCCCGAGCCCTCGTCGGGCGGGAAGTAGCCCCTGGGGTACGTGGGTTCCCCGTCCAATTGGTGCGCGACCGTTGGAGTCGGCACCGAGCGCGCAGGTGTATGGCGTTCCTGCGCCCGAGCAAGCAAGGCTTGCTCTTGCTGATGATCGAGGTCGTTCGAGATCTCATGGGGCTCATCGACTAGCCCCTCCTCGTCATCAGACTCGGAATCCGGAAAGAGAGGGCTCACCCTCGGATTCCTGTCACCCGCCTGGTCTTGGCGAGGTGACTGCGAAGCACGGCGCTTCTTGGAAGGAAGATGCTTCGCCTCCACGGCCGCGTTGGCAGCCTCTGCGGCTTTGTTAGCCCGGGCACGTAGAAGTGCCTCAGCAAGTGACTGTTTGCGGGCGGGCGAGGCCTTGTCGGCACTACCGCCGTCCGTGTCCTTGCTGGCCGCATTGGCCGGAGACGTGGGCTGGTTGTCCCCGTCTCCTTGGTGCTCCTCATGGTTCGGAGCACCGGGCGGAGGCTTCTCCTCATCGAAGCCATTGCTGCCGCCGTCGCTATCGTCGCCTGAATAGACGACTAGAGTACAGTCGAAGTCTGGGGTGTCTCCGGCACCCGGACTGTACTCTCGGTATTGAAACCGTGGGTTCGGCCTGTTGTCCGGCGGGACTGAAGGCGATCTACTGCGCCGTGGGTTGTTGGACCCAGGCGGAGTCGAGTCGCCAGGCGTGCTCTTCGCCTTGGAGGCCACTGGCGTGGCTTCCTGACGGTTAGAGGCCTTGCCGTGAGGCTTGGCCGGTTTAGACTTAGGCCTTGCGGCCTTCATCTTGGTGGACGCTGATGCGCCACGAGAGCTGCCCTTGCGGATCATGCTCCAGGGTCCGTGGGGATACCTGTCGCCAAGTGGCAACGCGTACAAGGCTCTGTAGGAGCCGGGAACCGAAGCGAAAAAACTCGGCTTCCTGTCGATGGAGACCGACTTTTCGGGAGAAAAGAATAACCGAAATCCCCAATGATTTCGATTGGTCGATAAATCGATCTTAAGTGGGGGAGAGTGTAGCGGGGCTACACCGAATAGTGACATGGGTTCAACTATTCTGGGTGGTGTGTCAAACACTACTGACACATCACGGACACAAGTGGGTACACAGCACCACTTGCTCTGAGAGCCAACCAATGGTGTCTGCTCAGGTTTTATATAGGCTTCACTATAGGATATTTGTAGTTTGTATTGCAGGCCAAATTATGATCATCCTATAAATATATTCAGTCTTAATTCTACCTTAGTCTTGGTAACTCGTCCCCTTAGGCCAGGGGCCAGTGAACTGCCGTTCACTAGGAGTGTGTATACTCCTGCGCACTTCCTCTGTGCAAGGTGCTGTGTGACCCCCGTCACAGTCATTGTCGTGACTGAGGTGAAGAGTGTTGGTCGTTGAAGTTAGAGTCGGAGTGTAGGTCGCGTAGGTAGGAGTTGGTCTCGAGTGCGGGGTAGTTGGTGTACTTGATAATGAAAATGTCTGGCCTAAATGTGCATGCCTTCCTGTGCGCTTAGCTCGCACAGGGGCCTCCTTGATGTTTTCTGCATGTTTCTGTTTCTACGTGCCTATGTGTCCTGCTACCCTGCATGTTTCGTTGCTTTTCTTCTTTTCTTTTGCACGTTCGTAATATCTAGCTATATGTATGTAAACTGCGGGCGGAGAGCCTTGCAGGCTGCCGTCGCAGCGACATGCTGCCTCTGGCTGCGAGCAAGCAAGCCAGAGCCTATGCGCCCACGCTCTCTGGCTTGCTTGCTAGCAGGCCAAAGGCGGGCATGACAGTCACCCTCATGTTCTACTCCCAGTGGAAGTAGTTCCCATTATCCAGGAGGACTTCGGCGCGTTTCGTCGTCATGTCTTGAGCGTTCTGGCTTCGACGTCCTTGGAACGGTTGAGCTTATTGCGGCTGTTAACCTGTTGATGTGGAGCTTGAGATGTTGGTGGCAAATGGCGAAGTAAGTAAATTAAAGTTAACAAAACTTGTCCTACTCGTCCTTCTTACCAATGTCCTCCTACTGCTCTCCTTGTCGTCCGCTTGAGAACGCTTGTGCACACACCGTCTTCAGCGTCTCCCAACCATCCGACCCGATGTAGCTAATCAGTGGCGTTCTTGCCACGGTTCACCGAACCGTTCCAGCGGTCCCGACACGTCACCGAACCGTGTATGAGCCGTGCAACTTCAACAGATCGCCGTTTAGCGTCGTTTTCAGGAAGGTCCCATTGTTATGACGAGCGTCCGATTACTATGAGCTGTAGTATTAATATTTATTTATTCCTAAAAAGGGAAACAATTGGTCCGTGGGGAAAATGGCTTCGGACGGTGGCTACGAAGACGGCGAGATCCTGGAGGAGGGCGAGGAGGTGGAGCAGCCCTCGTTGTCCGCGCAGCCTGCCACTTCAAACACAGCTCCGCCTTCCACTTCTCCTGGTGCTTTGGCCGCCTCCCAGTCCTCACAACAACCTCTAAACTCTGCAGCGCCCCCCACTCCAAGTAGCAACCCACGCAAGCGTCTGCACTCGCAGCTGCAGGACACCAGAGCCGCCGACTCGTCCTCAGTATACGACACACGCACGCCACTGTCCCACCGCCAGCCAGCGCGCTACAGCAACAACAATACCAATAATGGCTACAGTGACCGCAGCAGACGCGATGACCACCAGGACGACCGCGTATACGCCGAGGATTTAATCGTAAAACACCCAAGACAACAGCCGTACAGCAACGTTTTGCTGGACTTTGCCACGTGGATGGCCGCTGCCCGAAGCAGGAAGCGTCTGGACGTTGAAGACGTGCAGAAGCTCGTGCTCAATGTGCTGAGGGGCGGCAGTAGGAAGGAGAAAGGCCGAGTGAGCCCCTACCTGCTGCCGTCTCTCATGCCAGGAGCAGAATTGCCCACTAAGGTCTGCGTCGTGCTACTGGAGAAGATGCATCCGTCGGTGCTGCAGAAATACCGAGCGAAATTGAATTTCTTTGATGGATGCTCCAGCGCCCCCGTGATGCTGACGAAGCAGGAGCTGAGTCAGATTCGAAGGTCGGAGGCGCCACTGCCGGAATTGATGTACAAGTTCCCACGCCCGACGGTGGATACCCACGAACTGTCGATGGACGAGCTGTTCTACGCTCATGAGTTGACGTTCTTGATGAAGCACTCGCTGGGATTTACGGATGAGTTGGTATTATCGCCAGAGGGTACGTTTACACGAAAGAGTCAGCCACTGGGAGGAACGTGGGAGCTAGATGGAGACTTGCTGCATCTGAAGTGGAGACAACGTACGTCGAAAGCAGCGTCTGCAGCTGATGAGACACCGACAGACCAAGATACTGTGATGGAGGAGGAAGAGAGCGATGCGTATACATTGGATGTGCTAGTCAGTCAAGACGGCAGCATGCACGAGTTCAGCACGGACCCCCTGACGGACGAGATTTACGCACACAAGGTGCCTGAACATTTAGCTAAGAAACGCCGCGGCGACGACAAACCGCGTTCCGTTTGGCTATCGCTCGCAAAAGCAATCGCTGTAGACGTGCCCAGATCGGCCAATGGAACGCTTATTTTGCAAAAAGAACAGGTGAATGGATCGTCGGCGCAACGACAGGAAACTGCATCAACAGAGGCAAACGACACAGGTGCGAAGAAGGAGGAACCCTTGAAGCAGGAGGCGTTTGATTATTACATGCTGTCGCTTGAAGAATTGAAGCAACACGGTTATCCGACAGACGTCCAGGAAGAACAGCGCCAGCTACTGGAGTCCACGTATGGGAATACGCGCGACAGATATGTAGCAACGAAGCCTCGACCGACAATGTCAATTGAAGACCCTGTGTCGGCCTCGGATGACGACGACGAAGAAGGGGCCGCGATGGAGACAGACGAAACATTGGCAAATGCGTCCTCAGGTAGCGACTTCATCTACGCTTTGGACTGTGAAATGTGCGAGACAGACATCGGCATAGAGCTTACGCGTGTGACGGTAGTAGACATCAAGGGGACCGTAGTATACGACGAGTTGGTGAAGCCACAGAGCACTATCATTAACTACCACACGGAATTCAGCGGGATCTCAGAGGAGACGCTGCGCGACACGAAGTACATCCTGGCCGACGTGCAGCGAGATTTGACGACTCGGTTCCTCTTTGAGGACACGATTCTTGTGGGCCATTCTTTAACGAGTGACTTGCGTGCTCTGCGTTTGGTACATCCGTCGATTGCGGACACAGCAATCTTGTACCCTCATCAACGCGGGTTTCCATTCCGTACGTCGCTCAAATACCTGACGAAGACATATCTTAAGAAGGACATCCAGATGCAGATCCAGGCTGGACACGACTCAGCTGAGGATGCTATCGCCTCGTTGGAGCTACTACTACTGAAGGTTCGTGAAGGACCTTGGTTTGGTATCCCAGAGGTAGTCTCATCGAGCGGTGCTTTCGACTCAATAGTGGACAAGGCCTTTGCTTTGGAGAAGAAGATGGCATTGCTGCGTCTGCAAAGCCCTGGTAAGCTCAAGAAACAGGCAGAACCTACTGAAGGGGATGATAGAGCTGAAGCAGTAGCTGAGAGGAAACCGTGGGATTTGTACGCTAGTGGCGATCTGAAGGCTCAGTCACAAAGCCCTTTTCGTCACGCTCAGGCTGTGAAGGCTAAAGCGGAAGCGAGCATTTCAGCCTCACCAGAAGCTTCCACTACTGCCTCGGGTAGCGCTATCTTGAAGGTGGAAGATTGTTCGTCGTGGGAAATACTGAAGAGCAGCCTCCGGGATGCTTTGGCCTCTCAGTCAACTGAACCAACGCAGCAGCCGGATCTGTGCTGGGTAGAGATTGAGCCCCCGAGTGCGAGTGCAGCGCTGTGCAACGACTTCGTAGGCAAGCATGAGCTCTGGATGGCTGAACAACAGGCTTACTGCGAACAGGTGGATGGGTTCCTACAGGAAATTCATGACGAGGTGCTGCCTAAGGGCACACTGCTACTGGCGCTTCCTCAAGGCGATCTGAGTCTGCTGAGGTATCTCAAGGGTCTTCGGACGCGCTCTAAGTGGCGTGACGGCGCTCCCACTAGTGATGATTTGGCACCTGAGGAACTGCACGCCGCAGTGGGCGATGCGTTCCGTGGCGCCATGGACAGTTGTTTGTTTCTCCTGCAGAAATGAGCATGAAGACGGGTATCCGTCGACAATAGACAAGACTACAGCTTCAGCATAACGCATTTCAGCATTGATGTTATCAGTCAAACGGGAGGTGCACTGGTTCTGGGTTGTTCTTAATATCAAACAAACAGAGGCAACTACATGTACGTGTACTGGTACGGACAGGAAGAAAAATTCGCAAGGTGATCCAGCAAACGCATTCTGAAGAATACGAGTGAGCCATCGCAAGATGGTCTCGACTCTCCAACGCAGGAGTTAAAGGCAAAAACAAAGATTGAAGTTTGGTTGTACTGCTTGTCTTGTGAAGCTGCCACATCACTCGTACTTTACTCCGAGTCCTCTTCATCCACGGTGCGTCGCTTCTTGTGGCTGCGGATGACCATTTCTTCCTCCTCCTCTTCGTCCTCGCCCTCGTCCAAACCGGCGTCATTGTCGCTGTCTGACCTCTCAGCTTCACGTTGACGCTGCTGCTGACTGCTGCGATACTCATCAAAACCACCACCAGGCACCGAACGACGGACGCCATGCTTCCGGTGTGCCGGCGCACTCTTGCGTTTACCAAATTGTTCCTTGATAGCGCCCACGTGCTCATCGTCATCGTAATCCATGGCGTCGTATCCGTCTTCCAGGAACTGCGCGTCCATACGAGAGGAGCGCTCACGGTCGTACTCGTAGCCCTGCCGCGCCTTCTTGCGGTTCTGCAGTCGCAATTTCTCATCCGTAATCTTCACACGCTGCTCCTGCTCGCGCTCACCATCCAGTTCAGAAATGTACTCCTTGAGCTTCTGCACACTCTTGTTGTGCTTGGCACGCATAGACATGGTGAGACTCTTGTGCGACTTGCTGGCCGTCGTCATCGGGCGGATCGTGAACTTCTCCTTGAGTCGCGCATGGCACTCCAACACGCTCTCCTGACCTGGCACCACATCGTCACTGTCCTGGAACCGCGGAGTATCGCTCGCCATCTCGTTCACGAACAGGAACGAGTTTGCCAGTTTCTGACGCGATAACGTCAACGCCTCCTTGCCCACGAACATGGAGAACGTGCCGTCCTCCCACTGCACCAGCTTGGCGTTGGATTCCCGCAGCGGCAGCTTTGTCTTCTCGTCCAGCAGCACGCGACCTGTGGCGTTGTCGCGTTTGTAGCGCCAGCGCACGTAGTTGCGGTACAGCGTCTCGTCCGAGGGGTTGGCCATCTCGGCTCGAATGGCCTCTTTGGTGTATGGCTCGGGCACAAGACGCAAGATGTTGGGCATCTTGCTGATGAAGTACTTTGCGGGTTTGGGGGCCTTGGGGGTCTTGGGCAGCCACATGGTGTCCGAGAAGCCGCTGTCTCCGTCGCCGCCTCCAGAGGCACTGCGGTCTCCTGATTCGTCCCCAAAGAGGTCTTCATTGCTGCGTCCGCCGTCCCGAGCGGGAGACTCCTTCACCCCTCTGAATAGTCATACACGCCAGTTAGATAAGCTAGAGGTAAAATCTATTTGCTTTGGCGACGTACGAGGCCTTGAATTCTTCCTCTTCCGAGTCATAGTCCGAGCCGAACAGATCTTCCATCTCCTTGTCCTTCTCCTCCTTTTTTGGGGACACGACCCCCTTTTTGTCCTCTCCCTCTTTTGAGTCATCGCCTTCCTCCTCGTCGCTGTCGTCGCTGAACAGTTTGTCTGGGTCCGACGGTTTGCTGCTGTCCGTGGCAGGGGCAGCTGCTTCTCCGCTGGACTTGAGCGAGGACCCACCCAGGTCGAACTCGTCTTCGCTGCTGCTGCTGCTGCCCGACTGGGCCTCCGGAGACGACGCCATCTCTCTCTTCTAGACTGCTAGCTATTATGTGGAAGCGTGCAGAAGGGTACACTGTACCCAATTTCCAAATAGCAATAATTAATTTTCATCCTGCATTTAGGCCACGCAATAACACGATGGAGCAGATTATGCAGATGCAGGACGACATCCACAAGCTCAAGAAGCTCATGGACTCGGTGTTCGAGAAGATGTAAGTGCTGCGCGCCTCGGATCGACGCCCTTTACGTTGGCTACGACGGCTGACGCGCTGTTGCTGTAGTGAAAACCAGTCGGACCAACGTCCTTATGACACGGCGGACGCCTACGGTGAGTGGGTGTAGAGCAATACGCAGGATATGTGGTGCCTTCCCACTGAGTTATCGACTGTCGTGGGCTGGTGGCTGCAGCGGACAAGGACCGGATCGTCGAGATGCTCAACCGGCTGAGCTCCAGGGTGCGAAATATGGGTCGGAGCAACGTGAGGGGATAGGTTCTGGTCGTTGCTGATGGGTCTGTGTGGTAGATGGCGGACGCTGACATGTCCAACCTCACTGCGACGCCGACGAAGGATGCCACGGCTGAGGACATCGCGGTACGAGGCCACGTCTGGTTGGCACGCTGGAAGAGACCTCCTCTTGGCTGATGGACTACTATACATGTCATGCTGCTGTTGCAGGAGCTGAAGCAGAGCATCAACCGCATCGAGGCGGAGCGTCAGAACATCAACCGCCGCGCCGGCGCATCGCTCAAGGGGGTTCTGTAAAATATCCATGAGGCGCTGCTGCGTTGCTATTGACAACGTTACCAGTCTTGCAATATTGCTACTGTTGCGAGCTCTGCCGCCCCACTAATCTCAAATGTATCCCCGAGTCTAGTAGACCCCATCGGTTGATTATCGTCATGCCTCCGTCGTCTACCCGGGTTGATATTCGTCGCTTACCGACCGAAGCCAGTGGCAGCTTACTCGTCGAAGTCAAACTCGTGCGAGTTGGCCCAAATGTCGTTGGTGATAGACTTCACGTCCTCCTTTTGGACACTGCCATTTACTGCTCTCTTCGGCGACTGGGCTGAGGCCGGGGGTGGCGACTCTAGTTTGCTGCGCTTTACTGGCCGCTCAGGCGATTCGGAAAGCTCATCGTGTGTCAACTCCTCTGCAATCGCTTCCCACATCCCGGTTGTCTTCAGGTAGATTTCCAGAGCCGCAACGCTTTCGAAGCGATCTTCTCCCGACACTGCCGTTTTCGGGTTGGCGCTGGGCTTGAAGTAATCGTACTCGAATCGCCCAGGTCGACAAAACCAGCCGCGTTCTTTTAGCTTTTGAAAAACTGTACCAAAATTCATCTTGGGCAAACTAGACAGCGCCTCCTCCGCTTCAGCAGCCTTAGCAGCCTCGACTTCAGCCTGATACAGGCTTTGGGCTGGAGGAGGTGTACTGCTGGTCTTTTTCGGAGCCTTTTTCTTGGACGATTTCTTTGGCTTCGGAGCTAATGTTTGGCTCAGGCTCGGAGCACCATTAAGCGCTAGGTTCCGCTTCCGCGCGGCTTGCTGCTCAAGCCGCTGATGGTGTCGTTCCAGAGCTTTTGCGCGCTCTTCTTCCACCACTTGGTCGTGCTCTTGTCGAAGTTCGTCCTCAATGCGCGTCCAGTGGCCACTGACCTTCAAAAAACTCTCGAGACTCGCCTGTGACTGGAAATAATTGACATCAATCTCCTTGGTTGTCTCCGTGTACGTGGGCGAAAAGTAGTCGTACTCGAACAATCCATTTTTGTGGTACCAGCCCTCATCCTGCAGCTTCGAGTACACGATTCCAAAAGAGCACCGAAACTCAGGAGCGATGAAGCTAAATTCATCTGCCTTGTTGACGTCAGACGCTGCGGAAGTCTTCTTCTTTTTAGTCGATTTCTTCGCGCTGGTCTTGCCCCCTTTCACTTTCTTGGAAGCGGAGCTCTTGGATGCCAACTTAGATGAGGATGAAGAAAGTTTGCGCTTCACACTGTTTGTGGCAGAACCAGGCGACACACGCTTAGCGAGTGTGATGACTTTCGCGCTTGAGCTCGACGCGGGGGTAGCTCGCTTTATACTCTTCACTGCAGGCGACGGGGTTTTGAACAATGACGTCTTGACTTTCTTTGGAGCAGATGCAGGCGTCGGTTGCTTCACACGCGGCTCAAAGGCAATGACCTGATGACCCTCGGCTGAATCACCAAGCTCGATATCACCCACCTCCACGGCCAGACACTTGAGTACAGCGCGCTTTTTGGTTTGGAAGATTGTCTCGTTTGGTCGGAAGTTCTCAAACTTGGTGTTTGGCTTGACGAACCACATCTCGGGGCCACAATTCATCGTGAACCATCCGAACTCCTTCTCCACAACAGGCCAAAGTAAATCCCACAGCTCCTTGTCCTCGGTATCATCCTTCTTCTCCCCCGCAATCTGGATGAACTTCCAGCACGCCTTGATCCTCGAGTCAAACACGTTGACGTTCGGCTTAAAACTGAAGAACTGCACGCCAGGCATTGAACAGAACAGCGTGTTGTGGCCCTGAGCGATCTGCCAACCTCCATCCTCCACCAGCCTGGCAACAGCAGGGAACAGCTTGGTAAACTTGCCTGCCGCGCCCTTGGCTCGGAACTCCTCGGGCGTGTCATGGTCCACCTGCTCCTTTTCCGCCAGTCGCTCAACAATGGGAGATGGTGCAACGTGAGGGTCTGAAACCTTCACTGGAGACGACCGCGGCTTTGCAGGCGAACGAGCTTTGGCTGGTGACCGCATCTTTTTAGCTGGTGACGACCGCACCTTTGCAGGAGATGCGCGGGCCTTGGCGGGGGACGAATGGGGTTTGGCCTTAACGGGAGACCGGAAGACCACGGGGCTTGTAGGCAGATTCCTCTCCCCGGTCTCCTTCATGTCCTCGTCCGCTGCAGGCTCATGCGCTAGAACCTGCGTGGTGGGGAAGTCCAAGTCTTGCTCTGGCTCGTCCTCGGAGCTGCTGCTGGAGTTGTCCTCGCGCTTCTCCTCCTGCTCCACTTGGTCCAGCGTCTTGGGCGAGTCTCGGCTGTAGCTCTCGGCGCGGAAGCTGCCGGTCAGCAGGTCTAGCGGGTCCATCGCACTCAGCTTTATCCTGGCGCGCTATTGTTGGCGGGAACTCCACCTCTTTTTGTTACGACCGGCATATAACTGAAAACGCCTCACTGAAAATTAAATGGGCAGACCGAGACAGACCTCCCAAACTGACAAGTGCTTTCTTCTAGGTACAGAAGTATTCTCCAGCTAGTGCTGCTCACCTCCTTCCCTGTCGGCTTCGGTGTCCTCTATGTTGTGGAGCCATCGCTCGACTCAGAGCTGTCCTCATCTTGCTGCACTGCAATCTCGTATCTGCTACTTCGACAGCTCAGAAATGAGGCCAACACTGCGGCGCATCAATTGTGATTCATTGAGTGCCGACGGTTTGCACTTCCTTTTTCTTTGGCGTTTCGGTTCTGCTAGCGTGGCCAGGAGGGATTGCTCGGCTCCGAAATGCTGGTGTGCTGAAAGACGACTGAGTTCCAACAATGGCGCGACCGATGTATATCTGTTAAGATTTCCGCCTAGATGGGGCTTCGCGTCCGTTCTGCCTCATCCGACGTCTTCCCTTCCGATTGGTCCAAAGCCGGGTCTTATTTTCCCGCCAGGATTCAAATTCACGCTAGGTACGATTTCGCGCCAAAATCGGTCATGGCGCCATTCCGTACCAATCCAATCTCGGTTCAAGCAGGGATCTCGAGCATGTCGACGGCGCTGCACTGGGTGAAGCTGCGCTCCATGCCGGTCTTCTGGCCCGCCTGCGTCTACTCGAGCTACTCCGCCGCCGTGGCGCACACCCACGACGTGTGGCCACTGCGCAGTGCCAAGCCAGCCTTAGACGCCGAGGACCGCGTGCTCTACTTCTTCGGCGTGGGGCCGCGCGCCTGCCACGTAGCGGCGTCCGGATCGGCCCCCAATCTGCAGCTGTGCGTGGCCCACGAGGACGATCTCATGGCTGAAAAGTGGGAGGGCGTGGGGGGATTCCCCGCCCTCTGCAGCAGCCTCCAAGTGCCGGAAGACCTCGTGACGCGCGCACAGAACAACGCGTGCTTCCTCCGCGCTTGCGACGAGGCCGAGACGTATGCGAAGGAAGTGGAGACGGACGAGCAGGCGGGAGAACTGTTCGTGACGCTGCTGACGATGGCCAAGAAGGCGCACAAGACAGGCAAGGCAGTCGTGGTGAGGGAGATCATCCCGTCCCCAGTCAAGACGGCGGAGAAGAAGAACAGCAACAAGACAGAGCAGAAGGCGATGCCTGATGTGGCGAAACTGCTCAAGGCCCCAGAGATGGTGACGATGGTGGCCAAGTGCTGGCAGCAGATGCTCGAGACAGGCTGGGAGACCATGACCCAGGGAGACGGACAGGTGCTCTACAAGATGCCAGGCACCAGCTTCTTCGACTTTGTGCCCAATGTCAATCTGTTTGATTCCCTCGAGAAGGCCTGCGCGCGCTACCTGAGAGACTGGGTCAAGTCGACGGCTGTTGACTCGACCGAAGACATGTCCGAGCTGACAGAGTTCCTGTGGCCCATGGCGGCTGGAAGTGGCTGGGAGTGCATGTCCACCACGACGGAGACCTTGTACAAGAAGAAAGACACACCGTTTAGCGAGTGGGTGCCCAATGTCACGATCTTCCGCTCCAAGACGCAAGCTGTGGCCAAGTACTTGGACGAGTGCGGACTGATTGGCAGCTCTGTGGAGCAACAAGACACCGTGTCTGACGTGGTTGATTCGGATGCGGAGATGGAGGAGCCTGAACAATTGGAGAGCGACGAGGAGCCGAGCCAAGCTGCCGAGGAGGAGTCTGTTGATGAAGAGAGTGATGACGACGAAGACAACCAAGACGAGGATAGCGTTACGAAGCGTGTGGCCAAGCCCAACAAGACTGCACCAAAGTCGAAACCCGCAAAACCAACCGTGAAGACGCATGTTCAGAAAACCAAGCCAGTCGCAAAAGTGGAGAAGAAGCCTAGCAGGCCAAAGCAGAACATTCCTCCTTTCAAGATGGCCTTCGGTAAACTCGAGAATGAGTTGAAGAGCCGTGGATGGTACTGGAAAAGTGGAGGTCTTCAGTGGTTCTACTACCAGCCTTACTGCAAGACGAAGGACAAAAACTCGCTCAAGCCTGCAGAAGACTTCTTCCGTGGTCGCGAGGAACTCGAAGAGTACCTTGAGGACACTGGGCTGTATCAGCACATCCGTGAGAAACTGGAAGAAGATCACATCAAGCACTACACGGTTGAGAGTGAGGATGAGAGCGACGAAGACGAAGTGACTGTCACTCGCTCAGTAAAGGCTCCAGTTCGAGCCCCGAAGCCTAAACCACAGCCGTCAAAGGCTTCATCGAAAAATGAGCGTAGCCGGAAATCTGCGAGTCGGTTCCGATGGGCTCGATCCAAGTCAACGGCTCGTGGTATGTCAATGCAGACAACTCTCGCTGAGGTCAAGTTCGGCGAGATTTGGCGTGTTTTGGCTGACGATGGCTGGCACTACCTACCTGGCAAACTCGAGTACGATTACTTTAAGCCGCACTGCGCTACATCTAAGGACGGCAAGGCAGGAGTCGACTACTTCCAGAGCAAGGACATGCTGGTGGAGTATTTGCAAACTAGTGGTATCTGGGATAAGACGGCAGCGCGTGTGCGGGCTGAAGCCGCCATGGACTCGAGCGACGAAGACATGATCGATAGCGATACTGAGACGGCGACTCCAGTTCAAAAGCGCAAACGGGACGAACGCACCCCCGCGCTGCAGCACGGGAGCAAGAAGTACAAGGACGCATCGCTCTTTCGCACTCCAACTGATTACAAGCGCTTGGCAACCGCTGAACTCTCTGATGACGATGAAGAAACCATTTCCCCCGATGCGGCAGGAGTAAAGGGTAAGGAGGGTCTGAACCACGGGCGCCAACCACTGCGGAATCTCGCGAACAGCTTCACACCATCGCCGAATACTGAGAGGAAGGAGAAAGCGCTTCAAAAATCGGTAGGTGCTACCAACGACGTGGAAATGGAGCCCGCGAAAGAGGCTACAGCCCACAATATGATCTCAAGCGCGATTCAGAGGCTCACATCGGCATACATCCCGTCCAACTTCCGTCACCGCGAAAAGGAGTTTGGCGAGATTCGTGAATTCTTCAGTGACTGCTTCGAAGGGAAGGAAAAGACCAGCTTATATATCTCTGGATCTCCGGGGTGCGGCAAGACTGCTCTGATGAAGGCCACTCAGTCGGAAATCAACGCGCTCTATCAGGTAGCGTTACTGTCGACTCAGCTTTCTGAATGCCCTGGTAAACTAACCCCGCCATCCTTTTGTTTCGATAGGAATGCTGTCCTGACCAAGCTGAGAAGGAGCCTATTCGTTGCCATGTCAACGCGATGGCGCTTGCTGACTCGTCAAAGTTGTTTTGTAAGCTGGCGGAGACTCTCACAAGTAAATCATTTTCGAGCGGAAACGAGGCTTTCGAGGCCATCGAACGCGCGACAACCCGGAGACTGAAGACCTCCAAGACAATGTACGTGTGTCTATGTTAGTGAGTGAATTCTTCAGGAGTTTTGACGGCAATTCTTTCGTGTGATTTCTGCAGGATCCTGATCTTGGACGAGATTGATACTCTTCTGAAGAACAACGGTATTGAGAACGATCTCTGTCGGCTGTTCGAACTCGCGCACCGAGTTGAGCATAGCTTCATCCTCATCGGTATTGCAAACCAAGTGGACTTCACGGAGAGGCACCTGCCGATGCTCCAGCAACGGCTGCCGGACAGCTCGCCGCGAGTTGTTATCTTCGAGCCGTACAAGCATCAAACTATCGAACAGATTCTGGTTGACCGCCTTGGCGGACAAACAACGGCAGCGAAGATAGTAAGCCCGCACGGCATATCCTTCCTGGCTCGCAAGATCGCATCGACTACTGGTGATATTAGACTTGCGGTCGACACTTGCCGTCGTGTTCTGCAACACAAGCTGGACCAAGCTGACAAGGAAAACTCTGAGAATCCGTCGGATGACAAGGAGTTGGGACGCCCACTGCCGCTCACAGACATGCTGCGTATCATTAAGCACGCGCTGGAGTCCAAGAGCGCATTGGTGATTCGGTCGCTGCCGCGCAACTTGCAGATGATTCTGTTCGCTTCTACCCGACTGCTTATCGTGACGGCCAACCGAGCTGCTGCAGATAGAAGCGAGGCCACACCACTACTCGGTGTGGACGAGCTGTACTCGTGCTACTGCGAAGTGAGCAAGGACGCAGGAGTCTTCAAGCCGCTGCCTGAACGAGACTTCAGGACTGCGCTGGACACGCTAGGAGAGGAAGGTCTTATTGCGGAGGCGGAACTCCGGAAACACCTGATCAAGCTGCTGTTCAGCACCAGTGAGCTGCTGCAGAGCTTCCGCAAGGACCCGTTCTTCTCGCGACTCGTATGAACTGCTCGGCGATGAGGTGGGTATCGTGGTGGCCGATGCTGTCGCCACTGTCGTCGTTGGAGTATTTACACAACCTGAAGATAAAGTCTGCTTCGTAATATACTATGCTTTGCTTGTTGCCAACAAGTTGTTGGACTACGTGCAAGTCTTCAACGCTGTGTACAATTCAGAGAGTGAGAGCGAGGCCTGTCCACGATTCAGCGGTGCAAGCAGGACACGCGCAGATACATGGATCCCCTCGGGCATCTGAACAGTGTAGAGTCATGTGAGCTGTATCCTCTGCTCATCCGGCAATGCTCTTTGCCGTCGCTCGTCGTGTCCTCCATGTTCACCGATGTGTGTGTCATGCCCATTGTCGATGCGAAGGAAGCCGCGAGATAATAATCAAAACTTGGTGGTAAATTAGTGGATCTACATATCTATCGATACAACGTGGCCGCTTACGCTAGCGGCGAATACTATACATGCACTGCGTGTGGCTGCTTGGTTTCGGAGCGGTTCATAATTTGAGGTGCGACTGCTTCCTGCACTTCCGTTCGCTTAGGAAAGCTGCCTAATTGTTCAGCACCGACCGGATCCAGTGCTTCAACGACGTGTGCGTGTTGGACTTGGCGATGAAGATGCGCTCGCTGCTCTTGCTGTTCTTCCGCTGTGATCCGTTGCCGGCCGATGACCACGATCGACTGCGAGATATCTGCGCTCCCGAGCCGGATGAGTTTGATGATGACGACGCGGATGAAGCGCTGCTAGCCACCGTTATCTTCTGCTCCGAGGCACTCGACGTCAGCATGGGCTGCGTGCTGGCATTGCGCGACAGAAGCAGCTTGACGGTCTGGAACTGGCTCATGCGGCTGGCCTTGAGCAGTGGCGACTCGTTGCCCACCGTCATGGCGTCCACGTTAGCTCCGTGGTCCAGCAGGCAGGCAGCCACCGCCGTGTTGCCGCGCTGAGAAGCGAGGTGAAGGGCCGTGCAGCGGTCGTGCGTCACGTCATCCACAGGAACCTTGCCGGCGTCAAGTAGCAACTTCACGCATGCCAACTGGTTCTCTTGGGCTGCAATGTGCAGCGGTGTCTCGCCACTGGGACCCACAGCCGTGCACTTAGCTCCCTTCTCCAGCAGAGTCTGCACAACAACCTCCTGGCCGCGAGCACAGGCCAGATACAGTGGCGGAATACCGCTGCCGTCTTGTGCGTGCACATCGGCGCCCATCTTGACGAGAAGCAGCACCGTCTTGGCGCTGCCATTCTTCACTGCCGCATGCAACAGCGAGCTCTGTGAGGTCTTGTCGCGCGCATCCAGCAGCAATCGGGTCTCGTACGTCTGAGCCAGACACTTCAACAACCGGTAGTCCGGCAAGTTCACGGCGTCAAACGCACACTTCACCACGTTCTGCTTGGAGGTGGCGCTCTTGCCGTCGCCCAAAAGTATCCGAATCAATTCGGGGTGTTCTGCTGCGGCTGCCGAGCACGCCTTCTGCAAAGACGAACTCGAGATCAACGGCACGTACGTGCGCTCATTGGCCTCTGCCCCCTTCTTGTGGAAAAGCTGATGCACCGGACTCGCCTTCTTTTTGGCATCTGCGTTGGCAAAGTCCACCAGAGTGCGAATGACATCCTCGTGACCTCGACTCGCCGCCATCACCAACGCGTCCTCATCTATCCTCGCTCCGTACCGCATCAAGAGCTCCATAATATCTGTCTTGCGGTTCCTGCAGGCGATACCAATGCACGTCCGTTGCCTCCTTTTGCGTGCAAGCATGGGGTCGATGCTGCGTCTCCTGTGGTTGCGAATATGGCTGGACAGCGTCTGTTTCGCTCCTGGCGTGGTGCTACCTGTTGCGTTCGGGTCTGCGTGGCGCTTAAGCAGCAGCTTAACAATCTTGGCGTCTCCTGCTTCGCAGGCCACTTCCAGCGGAGTGCGGCCACAGGTGCAACTGGAGTTCACGAGCTTAATGAGATCTGCGCCAAAGTAGAAGCTCAGCAGATGCTTGACAGTCTGCAGCTCTGCTCGTCTGCAGGCCGCGTGGATGGGGGACGGCATGTCCTTGCCTTGGTTGTCCATGGGCTTGAGACTCTGGCAGCTGCACTGCTGTCTCGGGCTGGTCGTAACGCTCTGGTCGAGTTCCTGCTCCGGCTCCGTCTGCAGGAACGAGACCTTCTTCTTCTTCGTCTTCTTGAGCTGCAGCTGCTGCTTCGGCGCTTCGCTGTCTTCGCTGCTCGTGACGCTGCTGCGATCCAGAGCCTGCGAGGTGGCGGTCAGACTGCTGCTCGCTGGCGTGGAGGCCGACGTGGACCTGTTGCGCAGGATGGAGCTGATGGGGCTGGAATTCCGCGGCGGTAAGTCGAGCGTCATGGGCTCGGGCGCCGTCCGGAAGGCCTGGCGCAGCTCGATGGTCTGGTGGTCGAAGTCCACAAAGTGGCGCTGGCGAGAGAGCTCGGCGCGTCGTGGAGCGCTGAGAGCGCTGCCGGCCGAGTCGAAGTCGCGCACGGGCCGCCGCTTCAAGCGCGAGGACGGCAGGTTGTCGCCCGACACGAGCTGGAGCTGCATGTGTTTGAAAAACTACTAGTAGTTGCTGTCTACGGGCGGACGAATATAACAACGGTCTAGTGCTGTGCTGTGTGTGTGTGTGTGTGTGTGTGTGTGTGTGGGAAATTGCGAAGTGCCAAGCGAGCCGCCGACCAGCCCCGGAGTGAAGCTTACGCCAGCGGCGCACTGTTGTATCTCGGATGGGATTTTTGCATGGTTTCTGGGGCCTTCGTTTCAGCGTGCCAACTGGACTCGGAACGGCGACAGAGAGTGCAGGGGGCTACTATGGCGAGTTGGGGCCATACGAGAAAGGGCCCGCACATGATCCCTTCGGGACTTCTCTCGCCCTCAGCGGCATCAAGGCACAGCGCAACGCTCATCGACACGATGGATCACCACCGCGTTGGGAAAAGGGATCCATGTCGCCTGTCTAGCAGTTGCCAGGTGAATCCGCCACCAAAGCGATACAAGCTTTTAGAGTGCAGCTCCTTCTTGCATTCATCGACAGGCTGCCGACAGCGCAGGCAGTTTTGTTTGGTGAAAAGCTATGCTCGTTGCAGTCGAGCTCGCTGCTCGCAGAAATAGGTTGGGCGGACTGGAACTCGGGCTCGGGCCTCGCTGGCCTCAATGCAGAGCCGCTTTGGCTGCGAACACCACCTTGCTGGACTGGGCTGCAATGGCCGAGAGGTGTCGGGGCCAGCCGGCCGGTGCAGTGTCGGAGAAAGCGGGAGGATACGTCGCTCGCTGGCAGCACCGGCACCGGTTGTCCTCTTGTCGCCTCGGTGAAGCCGCATGGATATCGTGACCGACCGACCGATTGTCCGTCCGTCGTGCTCTCGTACTGTGCGGTACACGAACAGTGCCAGCCATCCACGGCGAATTCCACCGCCGCACCTTCAAGCTGCCGACGAAGAAAGAGCGATCCATCACTCCTCGGGCTCCGTTATCGCCGCTGATTTTTTCGGGCTGCCATCGGCGGAGAGCTATTCATCGAGCACCAAACTCGAGCTGCTTGCACAACCATATTGAGGACAGCCGCGGCAGCTGCAGTACTGCGCTGAAGCACGCGATATCTGGAAGTTGACGGCCGGACCTGTCCAGAAGGTATATGCGAGGCGTCGTGACGGACTTGACCATCTATTCGAATCTAGATGCGTGCAGTGCTGCGTCTTGGCGCGCCAGTGCCAGTGCCAGCTTCGACTTCGACGGCCTTCGCAGCCGCGGCCTGGAGATAGTGCAAGGGCGGCACAGCCGACTACCTCCTGACTCAAGAGCGATCGAGATGGCAGTCTTATGACTCTTATCGTGGCACGTCTTTTCATGATTGGTGTTTGCCATGCTGGTCGTGGTCATCTCGCCGCTCGCTTAGGCGTTGGCAGGGACGCATCGGGGCTTCGCCTTGCTGCAAGGCAAGCGTGTCCACCGATATCGATGTGAGGCCCCACGAGGGCTGAAGTAGCCAACTCATGCATGCCAGCGCGCTAGTCGACTCGGTTCGACGCCCGTCTGTCTTCTAGGTATATCGCGGCCACCCACTGCGTTCAGGCTGGTGTTCGAATCGCCGCTGGACAGCGAAGACGCACTGCAATCGGCGCTTGACTCGCGCGCTTGCTACATCAGCTACATCAGCACCTGCGTCAGAGTGTCCCAACCCAGAGCGCCGACGACACACCGAGTCGTCTTGACCTGGTTGTCACCCCAGTGCTACATGTAGCTACATGTAGCTCGCCTCTGACCGGGCGGCAGGGAACGTAGCGCCAGAGCCATTAGCTACCTACACCCCGCCGCGGTGGGGGAAACCCACCTCGACAATCCGTGTCGGATCGGCTACCTTCGGTACCGGGCTGACGATGAAATGGCCTGCTACTACATGTGCATACCCTCAAGCGAAGGAGACCAGCGTATGCCTTGAAGTCGCTCACGGGCTTAGACACGCTACAGGGGCAGCTCAGAGCCGCGTCAAACTTCGTCAAAGCTATTGCAAGAGTTGGAGGTGAACCGGACACCTGCTCTGAACTCATGTAGCCAAGTGTGACCTACATACACATATGGCAAACTTCAACTTCAGCGTGGCGTCAAGCTCCTCGTTCATCTGGTGAAGGAGTTCTGTTGAAGTGATTCCAGCATCTTCCGACAGCACCAGCGCTGATCGCTACAAACCAACCGATAGGACGTGGCAATCTTTGCATAGCGACAGAGATGATTTAGTTTGCGCAGTGCTAAATCTGCTATCGACCTAGTCGTTGTTTATTGCTGCGCTTCCGTTTCGCCCCGTCAACTTTTTTAGACACAAGCGACGGAGTCGAGTCCCCAATAGATCTCAAAGACAAGCTTCGTCCATGGCCAGCAAGAGCGAGAGTGTGCGCGTTTGCGTGCGCATTCGTCCACTCAGCACCAAAGAGGTTCAGGATGGACGTACGTACATCGTCCACGCCAACCCGGGCCAAGGCGAAATCTCGCTGTCCAATCCGGAAGCGGACGCTAGAGAACCTCCCAAGAAGTTCACATTCGATGCAGCCATCCCCCCGGAGAGTTCTCAGCAGGATGTGTATGCGCAGGCGGCCACGGATATTGTCGAGTCTGTGGTGAACGGATTCAACGGCACCATCTTCGCCTACGGACAGACAGGGGCCGGCAAGTCGCACACCATGGAGGGCTACTCGGAGCCACCCGAGGCGAAAGGGATCATCCCCAACTCCTTCTCTCACATCTTCGACCGCATAGCTGCTGAGTCTAACCACAAACAATTCATGGTGTACGCGTCCTACCTTGAGATCTACAACGAGGAAATTCGTGATCTACTGGCCCCGGATCCGAAGAACCGGTTAGAACTGAAGGAGACGGTGGACGCTGGGGTTTTCGTGAAGGATCTGACGTCTCGTCAAGTTGCGGCTGCAGCTGAAATCGATGCTGTGATGCAGCAAGGCAAGAAGAATCGGAGTGTGGGTGCTACACTCATGAACCAAACTTCTTCACGCTCGCACTCCATGTTCACCATTACGGTTGAGGCCTTGTCTACAGCGCAGACTGACACCAACAGCAAGCCGCACATCTGTGTAGGCAAACTCAATCTTGTGGATCTCGCAGGTAGCGAGCGGCAGGCCAAGACGGGGGCCACGGGGGACCGCATGAAAGAGGCCACGAAGATCAATCTTAGTCTCTCGGCGCTGGGCAATGTTATCTCTGCTCTCGTGGACGGCAAGTCGCAGCACATCCCGTACCGCGACTCGAAGCTCACGAGGCTGCTGCAAGACTCGCTCGGTGGCAACGCAAAGACCGTCATGATTGCCAACTGCGGACCTGCAGATTATAACTACAACGAAACGTTGTCCACGTTGCGCTACGCGAACCGCGCCAAGAACATCAAGAACAAACCCAAGATTAACGAGGACCCGAAGGACGCTAAGATCCGCGAGTATCAAGAGAAGATCAAGGAACTCCGAGAGGCATTGGCTGCTCAGGAGAAAAATGGCCCCTCCACGCCTACTGCTGAGGGTAAAGGAGGATTTTTCAAAGACGGTAGTGGCGGTGGTGCTGCTCCTGGCCCGCAGATTGTAGAGCGGATTGTGGAGAAGACGGTTGTGAAGCGAGAAGGTGTGAGCGAAGAAGTGCTGAGGAAGCTGGAGGAGGATGCCCGACGCGAAAAACGCGAACTCAAGCAGAAAGCGCAAGAAGAGATGAAGGCATTGCTTGCAGCCCAATCTCGCACAGAAGAGGAGCGAGACCAACTCGAGCGGGAGTTACAGTCTCATGCTCAGCAGAAGAAAGCGATGGCCAAGCAAAAAGATGAGATGGTTACCCAGCTGGAGGCGTTGGAACACAAGTTGATCTCGGGTGGCCGTGTGCTAGATAAAGCCGCTAAGCAAGAGCGTCAGCTGCGTGAAGCTCAAGCACGTGTGGAGGCACAAAAACGCCAAGAATTGCAACTGGCCCAAGAACTGGCCGAGAAGGAGGACTCGAACATGTTGCTCGAGGAGCAGTACGCCACGCTGCAAGAGGCGGTGGACGACAAGACCAGAAAGCTCAAAAAGCTCTGGGCCAAGCACAAGGCGGCTACCACGGAGATTGAGGACCTCAAGGCCGAGTTCCAAGCCGAGAAAGAAGACATGCTGGACACAGTGCGCGAACTCACTCGGCAGCTCAAACTCAAGCACTTGCTGCTGAGTCATTTTGTGCCGCTGGACGAGGCGCAGGGTCTCGAGAAGCGGGCTCGATATGACGCTGATCACGATGCCTGGCAGGTGAGCCAGCTGGAAACCAGGCCGGCATCGCTACGACCCAAACGCCCGATTTCTCGTCGAGGTGCCAGGCGCATTGAAAGTGAGTATGCGCGACGCAACCGACTCATTGATCCACTCAACGTGCGTTGGCGCGGCGATAATGTCGTGCAACTCGACTTGGAGATGCCTGAGCGTCGCACACGCGACTTTGAGGCAGCTAATGGTGCAGGGTATGCGTTGAGCATGAATTACTGGCTTGAACGCGTAGGTGTCGCTACAGCAGAGGAAGTGGAGATCACGTTCGCCAATGAAGTGGAGGTGACTCCGAGTGCATTAGCGTCTTCAAGCAAGGACAGGTCTCAAGTAACGTCAAGTGGGGGGAGTAAGGAGAGCAAGGAAGGGGCGAAAAAATCGTCGAGCAGTGCGAATGGGGCGGAGGACAAAAGCAGAAAGAGTGCCAGCAAAAGACCCCCAACAGCGAGGTAAGCATGCTACTTGCAAACAAATTTCTAGTTGGTACACGGTTCTTCGCCTCACTTGGTATCTTGTTTCTGTTTTAGCAGTCGTCGTCGTCGAGAGCAAATGGACGAATGATCGTGGTGGTGAAGAAATCGGAAGTGTGGCCCGACAATTGCCATTCCTTTTCAAGATGCACCGCGCTGTGCAAGCAAATAAATACAATGATCTTGACCTTTTCCTAACGTGGCCATGCCTAGCACAACTACTTTTAAAATTTACTTCCTTGACGATGACCCACAATGACGAATCGCCTTCTCCATTTTCACTAGGAACGAGGGCATCGATATTTTTCACACATTCCCACTCTTAGCTGCAGAATCCCAAATCACCTCCTCAACGACTGTTTCCACAGCAGCAAGAGCTCCTCCTCAGTCTCAACAACGCCCGATTTCATCGGTCCATTCTTCCAAACAGGCTCCGATAACACCAACCCCGTATCGACAACCCCATCAAACTCGACAAGACTCGACACCCGCGAAAGCACGCTCGCCATCACCGCGTCCACCTCTGCGTCCACCGCTGGCTCCGACTCCACAGGGGTGGCCACGTCGGCGACGGTGGGCTTCTCCTCAATCTGCGCCGCCATCTCCACAACCGGCGTAGCTTCTCCCTCTTCGGCTACGGCCTCCGATGCCTCCGGGGTGCTGCTTTCGTCCACCACGACAACCGGTGCGGGCGTATCCGCAGCCTCCGCCACATCCTCGACCATGCTCGCCACGGCGGCTTCTACTTCGGCGTCTGGCACCACGTCACTCACAGCCTCCACGGTCTCCACGGCCTCCACGGTCTCCACGGCCTCCACGGTCTCCACGGCCTCCACGGTCTCCACGGCCTCGGTTTCAAGCGGAATCGGCACCTGCGAAAGCACGCTCGCCATCACCGCGTCCACCTCTGCGTCCACCGCTGGCTCCGACTCCACAGGGGTGGCCACGTCGGCGACGGTGGGCTCCTCCTCAATCTGCGCCGCCATCTCCACAACCGGCGTAGCTTCTCCCTCTTCGGCTACGGCCTCCGATGCCTCCGGGGTGCTGCTTTCGTCCACCACGACAACCGGTGCGGGCGTATCCGCAGCCTCCGCCACATCCTCGACCATGCTCGCCACGGCGGCTTCTACTTCGGCGTCTGGCACCACGTCACTCACAGCCTCCACGGTCTCCACGGCCTCCACGGTCTCCACGGCCTCCACGGTCTCCACGGTCTCCACGGCCTCCACGGTCTCCACGGCCTCGGTTTCAAGCGGAATCGGCACCTGCGAAAGCACGCTCGCCATCACCGCGTCCACCTCTGCGTCCACCGCTGGCTCCGACTCCACAGGGGTGGCCACGTCGGCGACGGTGGGCTCCTCCTCAATCTGCGCCGCCATCTCCACAACCGGCGTAGCTTCTCCCTCTTCGGCTACGGCCTCCGATGCCTCCGGGGTGCTGCTTTCGTCCACCACGACAACCGGTGCGGGCGTATCCGCAGCCTCCGCCACATCCTCGACCATGCTCGCCACGGCGGCTTCTACTTCGGCGTCTGGCACCACGTCACTCACAGCCTCCACGGTCTCCACGGCCTCCACGGTCTCCACGGCCTCGGTTTCAAGCGGAATCGGCACCTGCGAAAGCACGCTCGCCATCACCGCGTCCACCTCTGCGTCCACCGCTGGCTCCGACTCCACAGGGGTGGCCACGTCGGCGACGGTGGGCTCCTCCTCAATCTGCGCCGCCATCTCCACAACCGGCGTAGCTTCTCCCTCTTCGGCTACGGCCTCCGATGCCTCCGGGGTGCTGCTTTCGTCCACCACGACAACCGGTGCGGGCGTATCCGCAGCCTCCGCCACATCCTCGACCATGCTCGCCACGGCGGCTTCTACTTCGGCGTCTGGCACCACGTCACTCACAGCCTCCACGGTCTCCACGGCCTCCACGGTCTCCACGGCCTCCACGGTCTCCACGGCCTCGGTTTCAAGCGGAATCGGCACCTGCGAAAGCACGCTCGCCATCACCGCGTCCACCTCTGCGTCCACCGCTGGCTCCGACTCCACAGGGGTGGCCACGTCGGCGACGGTGGGCTCCTCCTCAATCTGCGCCGCCATCTCCACAACCGGCGTAGCTTCTCCCTCTTCGGCTACGGCCTCCGATGCCTCCGGGGTGCTGCTTTCGTCCACCACGACAACCGGTGCGGGCGTATCCGCAGCCTCCGCCACATCCTCGACCATGCTCGCCACGGCGGCTTCTACTTCGGCGTCTGGCACCACGTCACTCACAGCCTCCACGGTCTCCACGGCCTCCACGGTCTCCACGGCCTCCACGGTCTCCACGGCCTCCACGGTCTCCACGGCCTCCACGGTCTCCACGGCCTCGGTTTCAAGCGGAATCGGCACCTGCGAAAGCACGCTCGCCATCACCGCGTCCACCTCTGCGTCCACCGCTGGCTCCGACTCCACAGGGGTGGCCACGTCGGCGACGGTGGGCTCCTCCTCAATCTGCGCCGCCATCTCCACAACCGGCGTAGCTTCTCCCTCTTCGGCTACGGCCTCCGATGCCTCCGGGGTGCTGCTTTCGTCCACCACGACAACCGGTGCGGGCGTATCCGCAGCCTCCGCCACATCCTCGACCATGCTCGCCACGGCGGCTTCTACTTCGGCGTCTGGCACCACGTCACTCACAGCCTCCACGGTCTCCACGGCCTCCACGGTCTCCACGGCCTCCACGGTCTCCACGGCCTCCACGGTCTCCACGGCCTCCACGGTCTCCACGGCCTCGGTTTCAAGCGGAATCGGCACCTGCGAAAGCACGCTCGCCATCACCGCGTCCACCTCTGCGTCCACCGCTGGCTCCGACTCCACAGGGGTGGCCACGTCGGCGACGGTGGGCTCCTCCTCAATCTGCGCCGCCATCTCCACAACCGGCGTAGCTTCTCCCTCTTCGGCTACGGCCTCCGATGCCTCCGGGGTGCTGCTTTCGTCCACCACGACAACCGGTGCGGGCGTATCCGCAGCCTCCGCCACATCCTCGACCATGCTCGCCACGGCGGCTTCTACTTCGGCGTCTGGCACCACGTCACTCACAGCCTCCACGGTCTCCACGGCCTCCACGGTCTCCACGGCCTCCACGGTCTCCACGGCCTCCACGGTCTCCACGGCCTCGGTTTCAAGCGGAATCGGCACCTGCGAAAGCACGCTCGCCATCACCGCGTCCACCTCTGCGTCCACCGCTGGCTCCGACTCCACAGGGGTGGCCACGTCGGCGACGGTGGGCTCCTCCTCAATCTGCGCCGCCATCTCCACAACCGGCGTAGCTTCTCCCTCTTCGGCTACGGCCTCCGATGCCTCCGGGGTGCTGCTTTCGTCCACCACGACAACCGGTGCGGGCGTATCCGCAGCCTCCGCCACATCCTCGACCATGCTCGCCACGGCGGCTTCTACTTCGGCGTCTGGCACCACGTCACTCACAGCCTCCACGGTCTCCACGGCCTCCACGGTCTCCACGGCCTCCACGGTCTCCACGGCCTCGGTTTCAAGCGGAATCGGCACCTGCGAAAGCACGCTCGCCATCACCGCGTCCACCTCTGCGTCCACCGCTGGCTCCGACTCCACAGGGGTGGCCACGTCGGCGACGGTGGGCTCCTCCTCAATCTGCGCCGCCATCTCCACAACCGGCGTAGCTTCTCCCTCTTCGGCTACGGCCTCCGATGCCTCCGGGGTGCTGCTTTCGTCCACCACGACAACCGGTGCGGGCGTATCCGCAGCCTCCGCCACATCCTCGACCATGCTCGCCACGGCGGCTTCTACTTCGGCGTCTGGCACCACGTCACTCACAGCCTCCACGGTCTCCACGGCCTCCACGGTCTCCACGGCCTCCACGGTCTCCACGGCCTCCACGGTCTCCACGGCCTCGGTTTCAAGCGGAATCGGCACCTGCGAAAGCACGCTCGCCATCACCGCGTCCACCTCTGCGTCCACCGCTGGCTCCGACTCCACAGGGGTGGCCACGTCGGCGACGGTGGGCTCCTCCTCAATCTGCGCCGCCATCTCCACAACCGGCGTAGCTTCTCCCTCTTCGGCTACGGCCTCCGATGCCTCCGGGGTGCTGCTTTCGTCCACCACGACAACCGGTGCGGGCGTATCCGCAGCCTCCGCCACATCCTCGACCATGCTCGCCACGGCGGCTTCTACTTCGGCGTCTGGCACCACGTCACTCACAGCCTCCACGGTCTCCACGGCCTCGGTTTCAAGCGGAATCGGCACCTGCGAAAGCACGCTCGCCATCACCGCGTCCACCTCTGCGTCCACCGCTGGCTCCGACTCCACAGGGGTGGCCACGTCGGCGACGGTGGGCTCCTCCTCAATCTGCGCCGCCATCTCCACAACCGGCGTAGCTTCTCCCTCTTCGGCTACGGCCTCCGATGCCTCCGGGGTGCTGCTTTCGTCCACCACGACAACCGGTGCGGGCGTATCCGCAGCCTCCGCCACATCCTCGACCATGCTCGCCACGGCGGCTTCTACTTCGGCGTCTGGCACCACGTCACTCACAGCCTCCACGGTCTCCACGGCCTCCACGGTCTCCACGGCCTCCACGGTCTCCACGGCCTCCACGGTCTCCACGGCCTCGGTTTCAAGCGGAATCGGCACCTGCGAAAGCACGCTCGCCATCACCGCGTCCACCTCTGCGTCCACCGCTGGCTCCGACTCCACAGGGGTGGCCACGTCGGCGACGGTGGGCTCCTCCTCAATCTGCGCCGCCATCTCCACAACCGGCGTAGCTTCTCCCTCTTCGGCTACGGCCTCCGATGCCTCCGGGGTGCTGCTTTCGTCCACCACGACAACCGGTGCGGGCGTATCCGCAGCCTCCGCCACATCCTCGACCATGCTCGCCACGGCGGCTTCTACTTCGGCGTCTGGCACCACGTCACTCACAGCCTCCACGGCCTCCACGGTCTCCACGGCCTCCACGGTCTCCACGGCCTCCACGGTCTCCACGGCCTCGGTTTCAAGCGGAATCGGCACCTGCGAAAGCACGCTCGCCATCACCGCGTCCACCTCTGCGTCCACCGCTGGCTCCGACTCCACAGGGGTGGCCACGTCGGCGACGGTGGGCTCCTCCTCAATCTGCGCCGCCATCTCCACAACCGGCGTAGCTTCTCCCTCTTCGGCTACGGCCTCCGATGCCTCCGGGGTGCTGCTTTCGTCCACCACGACAACCGGTGCGGGCGTATCCGCAGCCTCCGCCACATCCTCGACCATGCTCGCCACGGCGGCTTCTACTTCGGCGTCTGGCACCACGTCACTCACAGCCTCCACGGTCTCCACGGCCTCCACGGTCTCCACGGCCTCCACGGTCTCCACGGCCTCCACGGTCTCCACGGCCTCGGTTTCAAGCGGAATCGGCACCTGCGAAAGCACGCTCGCCATCACCGCGTCCACCTCTGCGTCCACCGCTGGCTCCGACTCCACAGGGGTGGCCACGTCGGCGACGGTGGGCTCCTCCTCAATCTGCGCCGCCATCTCCACAACCGGCGTAGCTTCTCCCTCTTCGGCTACGGCCTCCGATGCCTCCGGGGTGCTGCTTTCGTCCACCACGACAACCGGTGCGGGCGTATCCGCAGCCTCCGCCACATCCTCGACCATGCTCGCCACGGCGGCTTCTACTTCGGCGTCTGGCACCACGTCACTCACAGCCTCCACGGTCTCCACGGCCTCCACGGTCTCCACGGCCTCCACGGCCTCCACGGTCTCCACGGCCTCGGTTTCAAGCGGAATCGGCACCTGCGAAAGCACGCTCGCCATCACCGCGTCCACCTCTGCGTCCACCGCTGGCTCCGACTCCACAGGGGTGGCCACGTCGGCGACGGTGGGCTCCTCCTCAATCTGCGCCGCCATCTCCACAACCGGCGTAGCTTCTCCCTCTTCGGCTACGGCCTCCGATGCCTCCGGGGTGCTGCTTTCGTCCACCACGACAACCGGTGCGGGCGTATCCGCAGCCTCCGCCACATCCTCGACCATGCTCGCCACGGCGGCTTCTACTTCGGCGTCTGGCACCACGTCACTCACAGCCTCCACGGTCTCCACGGCCTCCACGGTCTCCACGGCCTCCACGGTCTCCACGGTCTCCACGGCCTCCACGGTCTCCACGGCCTCCACGGTCTCCACGGCCTCGGTTTCAAGCGGAATCGGCACCTGCGAAAGCACGCTCGCCATCACCGCGTCCACCTCTGCGTCCACCGCTGGCTCCGACTCCACAGGGGTGGCCACGTCGGCGACAGTGGGCTCCTCCTCAATCTGCGCCGCCATCTCCACAACCGGCGTAGCTTCTCCCTCTTCGGCTACGGCCTCCGATGCCTCCGGGGTGCTGCTTTCGTCCACCACGACAACCGGTGCGGGCGTATCCGCAGCCTCCGCCACATCCTCGACCATGCTCGCCACGGCGGCTTCTACTTCGGCGTCTGGCACCACGTCACTCACAGCCTCCACGGTCTCCACGGCCTCCACGGTCTCCACGGCCTCCACGGTCTCCACGGTCTCCACGGCCTCGGTTTCAAGCGGAATCGGCACCTGCGAAAGCACGCTCGCCATCACCGCGTCCACCTCTGCGTCCACCGCTGGCTCCGACTCCACAGGGGTGGCCACGTCGGCGACGGTGGGCTCCTCCTCAATCTGCGCCGCCATCTCCACAACCGGCGTAGCTTCTCCCTCTTCGGCTACGGCCTCCGATGCCTCCGGGGTGCTGCTTTCGTCCACCACGACAACCGGTGCGGGCGTATCCGCAGCCTCCGCCACATCCTCGACCATGCTCGCCACGGCGGCTTCTACTTCGGCGTCTGGCACCACGTCACTCACAGCCTCCACGGTCTCCACGGCCTCCACGGTCTCCACGGCCTCGGTTTCAAGCGGAATCGGCACCTGCGAAAGCACGCTCGCCATCACCGCGTCCACCTCTGCGTCCACCGCTGGCTCCGACTCCACAGGGGTGGCCACGTCGGCGACGGTGGGCTCCTCCTCAATCTGCGCCGCCATCTCCACAACCGGCGTAGCTTCTCCCTCTTCGGCTACGGCCTCCGATGCCTCCGGGGTGCTGCTTTCGTCCACCACGACAACCGGTGCGGGCGTATCCGCAGCCTCCGCCACATCCTCGACCATGCTCGCCACGGCGGCTTCTACTTCGGCGTCTGGCACCACGTCACTCACAGCCTCCACGGTCTCCACGGCCTCGGTTTCAAGCGGAATCGGCACCTGCGAAAGCACGCTCGCCATCACCGCGTCCACCTCTGCGTCCACCGCTGGCTCCGACTCCACAGGGGTGGCCACGTCGGCGACGGTGGGCTCCTCCTCAATCTGCGCCGCCATCTCCACAACCGGCGTAGCTTCTCCCTCTTCGGCTACGGCCTCCGATGCCTCCGGGGTGCTGCTTTCGTCCACCACGACAACCGGTGCGGGCGTATCCGCAGCCTCCGCCACATCCTCGACCATGCTCGCCACGGCGGCTTCTACTTCGGCGTCTGGCACCACGTCACTCACAGCCTCCACGGTCTCCACGGCCTCCACGGTCTCCACGGCCTCCACGGTCTCCACGGCCTCCACGGTCTCCACGGCCTCGGTTTCAAGCGGAATCGGCACCTGCGAAAGCACGCTCGCCATCACCGCGTCCACCTCTGCGTCCACCGCTGGCTCCGACTCCACAGGGGTGGCCACGTCGGCGACGGTGGGCTCCTCCTCAATCTGCGCCGCCATCTCCACAACCGGCGTAGCTTCTCCCTCTTCGGCTACGGCCTCCGATGCCTCCGGGGTGCTGCTTTCGTCCACCACGACAACCGGTGCGGGCGTATCCGCAGCCTCCGCCACATCCTCGACCATGCTCGCCACGGCGGCTTCTACTTCGGCGTCTGGCACCACGTCACTCACAGCCTCCACGGTCTCCACGGCCTCCACGGTCTCCACGGCCTCCACGGTCTCCACGGCCTCCACGGTCTCCACGGCCTCGGTTTCAAGCGGAATCGGCACCTGCGAAAGCACGCTCGCCATCACCGCGTCCACCTCTGCGTCCACCGCTGGCTCCGACTCCACAGGGGTGGCCACGTCGGCGACGGTGGGCTCCTCCTCAATCTGCGCCGCCATCTCCACAACCGGCGTAGCTTCTCCCTCTTCGGCTACGGCCTCCGATGCCTCCGGGGTGCTGCTTTCGTCCACCACGACAACCGGTGCGGGCGTATCCGCAGCCTCCGCCACATCCTCGACCATGCTCGCCACGGCGGCTTCTACTTCGGCGTCTGGCACCACGTCACTCACAGCCTCCACGGTCTCCACGGCCTCCACGGTCTCCACGGCCTCCACGGTCTCCACGGCCTCCACGGTCTCCACGGCCTCGGTTTCAAGCGGAATCGGCACCTGCGAAAGCACGCTCGCCATCACCGCGTCCACCTCTGCGTCCACCGCTGGCTCCGACTCCACAGGGGTGGCCACGTCGGCGACGGTGGGCTCCTCCTCAATCTGCGCCGCCATCTCCACAACCGGCGTAGCTTCTCCCTCTTCGGCTACGGCCTCCGATGCCTCCGGGGTGCTGCTTTCGTCCACCACGACAACCGGTGCGGGCGTATCCGCAGCCTCCGCCACATCCTCGACCATGCTCGCCACGGCGGCTTCTACTTCGGCGTCTGGCACCACGTCACTCACAGCCTCCACGGTCTCCACGGCCTCCACGGTCTCCACGGCCTCCACGGTCTCCACGGCCTCCACGGTCTCCACGGCCTCGGTTTCAAGCGGAATCGGCACCTGCGAAAGCACGCTCGCCATCACCGCGTCCACCTCTGCGTCCACCGCTGGCTCCGACTCCACAGGGGTGGCCACGTCGGCGACGGTGGGCTCCTCCTCAATCTGCGCCGCCATCTCCACAACCGGCGTAGCTTCTCCCTCTTCGGCTACGGCCTCCGATGCCTCCGGGGTGCTGCTTTCGTCCACCACGACAACCGGTGCGGGCGTATCCGCAGCCTCCGCCACATCCTCGACCATGCTCGCCACGGCGGCTTCTACTTCGGCGTCTGGCACCACGTCACTCACAGCCTCCACGGTCTCCACGGCCTCCACGGTCTCCACGGCCTCCACGGTCTCCACGGCCTCCACGGTCTCCACGGCCTCGGTTTCAAGCGGAATCGGCACCTGCGAAAGCACGCTCGCCATCACCGCGTCCACCTCTGCGTCCACCGCTGGCTCCGACTCCACAGGGGTGGCCACGTCGGCGACGGTGGGCTCCTCCTCAATCTGCGCCGCCATCTCCACAACCGGCGTAGCTTCTCCCTCTTCGGCTACGGCCTCCGATGCCTCCGGGGTGCTGCTTTCGTCCACCACGACAACCGGTGCGGGCGTATCCGCAGCCTCCGCCACATCCTCGACCATGCTCGCCACGGCGGCTTCTACTTCGGCGTCTGGCACCACGTCACTCACAGCCTCCACGGTCTCCACGGCCTCCACGGTCTCCACGGCCTCGGTTTCAAGCGGAATCGGCACCTGCGAAAGCACGCTCGCCATCACCGCGTCCACCTCTGCGTCCACCGCTGGCTCCGACTCCACAGGGGTGGCCACGTCGGCGACGGTGGGCTCCTCCTCAATCTGCGCCGCCATCTCCACAACCGGCGTAGCTTCTCCCTCTTCGGCTACGGCCTCCGATGCCTCCGGGGTGCTGCTTTCGTCCACCACGACAACCGGTGCGGGCGTATCCGCAGCCTCCGCCACATCCTCGACCATGCTCGCCACGGCGGCTTCTACTTCGGCGTCTGGCACCACGTCACTCACAGCCTCCACGGTCTCCACGGCCTCCACGGTCTCCACGGTCTCCACGGTCTCCACGGCCTCCACGGTCTCCACGGCCTCGGTTTCAAGCGGAATCGGCACCTGCGAAAGCACGCTCGCCATCACCGCGTCCACCTCTGCGTCCACCGCTGGCTCCGACTCCACAGGGGTGGCCACGTCGGCGACGGTGGGCTCCTCCTCAATCTGCGCCGCCATCTCCACAACCGGCGTAGCTTCTCCCTCTTCGGCTACGGCCTCCGATGCCTCCGGGGTGCTGCTTTCGTCCACCACGACAACCGGTGCGGGCGTATCCGCAGCCTCCGCCACATCCTCGACCATGCTCGCCACGGCGGCTTCTACTTCGGCGTCTGGCACCACGTCACTCACAGCCTCCACGGTCTCCACGGCCTCCACGGTCTCCACGGCCTCCACGGTCTCCACGGCCTCCACGGTCTCCACGGCCTCGGTTTCAAGCGGAATCGGCACCTGCGAAAGCACGCTCGCCATCACCGCGTCCACCTCTGCGTCCACCGCTGGCTCCGACTCCACAGGGGTGGCCACGTCGGCGACGGTGGGCTCCTCCTCAATCTGCGCCGCCATCTCCACAACCGGCGTAGCTTCTCCCTCTTCGGCTACGGCCTCCGATGCCTCCGGGGTGCTGCTTTCGTCCACCACGACAACCGGTGCGGGCGTATCCGCAGCCTCCGCCACATCCTCGACCATGCTCGCCACGGCGGCTTCTACTTCGGCGTCTGGCACCACGTCACTCACAGCCTCCACGGCCTCCACGGTCTCCACGGCCTCCACGGTCTCCACGGCCTCCACGGTCTCCACGGCCTCGGTTTCAAGCGGAATCGGCACCTGCGAAAGCACGCTCGCCATCACCGCGTCCACCTCTGCGTCCACCGCTGGCTCCGACTCCACAGGGGTGGCCACGTCGGCGACGGTGGGCTCCTCCTCAATCTGCGCCGCCATCTCCACAACCGGCGTAGCTTCTCCCTCTTCGGCTACGGCCTCCGATGCCTCCGGGGTGCTGCTTTCGTCCACCACGACAACCGGTGCGGGCGTATCCGCAGCCTCCGCCACATCCTCGACCATGCTCGCCACGGCGGCTTCTACTTCGGCGTCTGGCACCACGTCACTCACAGCCTCCACGGTCTCCACGGCCTCCACGGTCTCCACGGCCTCGGTTTCAAGCGGAATCGGCACCTGCGAAAGCACGCTCGCCATCACCGCGTCCACCTCTGCGTCCACCGCTGGCTCCGACTCCACAGGGGTGGCCACGTCGGCGACGGTGGGCTCCTCCTCAATCTGCGCCGCCATCTCCACAACCGGCGTAGCTTCTCCCTCTTCGGCTACGGCCTCCGATGCCTCCGGGGTGCTGCTTTCGTCCACCACGACAACCGGTGCGGGCGTATCCGCAGCCTCCGCCACATCCTCGACCATGCTCGCCACGGCGGCTTCTACTTCGGCGTCTGGCACCACGTCACTCACAGCCTCCACGGTCTCCACGGCCTCCACGGTCTCCACGGCCTCCACGGTCTCCACGGCCTCGGTTTCAAGCGGAATCGGCACCTGCGAAAGCACGCTCGCCATCACCGCGTCCACCTCTGCGTCCACCGCTGGCTCCGACTCCACAGGGGTGGCCACGTCGGCGACGGTGGGCTCCTCCTCAATCTGCGCCGCCATCTCCACAACCGGCGTAGCTTCTCCCTCTTCGGCTACGGCCTCCGATGCCTCCGGGGTGCTGCTTTCGTCCACCACGACAACCGGTGCGGGCGTATCCGCAGCCTCCGCCACATCCTCGACCATGCTCGCCACGGCGGCTTCTACTTCGGCGTCTGGCACCACGTCACTCACAGCCTCCACGGTCTCCACGGCCTCCACGGTCTCCACGGCCTCGGTTTCAAGCGGAATCGGCACCTGCGAAAGCACGCTCGCCATCACCGCGTCCACCTCTGCGTCCACCGCTGGCTCCGACTCCACAGGGGTGGCCACGTCGGCGACGGTGGGCTCCTCCTCAATCTGCGCCGCCATCTCCACAACCGGCGTAGCTTCTCCCTCTTCGGCTACGGCCTCCGATGCCTCCGGGGTGCTGCTTTCGTCCACCACGACAACCGGTGCGGGCGTATCCGCAGCCTCCGCCACATCCTCGACCATGCTCGCCACGGCGGCTTCTACTTCGGCGTCTGGCACCACGTCACTCACAGCCTCCACGGTCTCCACGGCCTCCACGGTCTCCACGGCCTCCACGGTCTCCACGGCCTCCACGGTCTCCACGGCCTCGGTTTCAAGCGGAATCGGCACCTGCGAAAGCACGCTCGCCATCACCGCGTCCACCTCTGCGTCCACCGCTGGCTCCGACTCCACAGGGGTGGCCACGTCGGCGACGGTGGGCTCCTCCTCAATCTGCGCCGCCATCTCCACAACCGGCGTAGCTTCTCCCTCTTCGGCTACGGCCTCCGATGCCTCCGGGGTGCTGCTTTCGTCCACCACGACAACCGGTGCGGGCGTATCCGCAGCCTCCGCCACATCCTCGACCATGCTCGCCACGGCGGCTTCTACTTCGGCGTCTGGCACCACGTCACTCACAGCCTCCACGGTCTCCACGGCCTCCACGGTCTCCACGGCCTCGGTTTCAAGCGGAATCGGCACCTGCGAAAGCACGCTCGCCATCACCGCGTCCACCTCTGCGTCCACCGCTGGCTCCGACTCCACAGGGGTGGCCACGTCGGCGACGGTGGGCTCCTCCTCAATCTGCGCCGCCATCTCCACAACCGGCGTAGCTTCTCCCTCTTCGGCTACGGCCTCCGATGCCTCCGGGGTGCTGCTTTCGTCCACCACGACAACCGGTGCGGGCGTATCCGCAGCCTCCGCCACATCCTCGACCATGCTCGCCACGGCGGCTTCTACTTCGGCGTCTGGCACCACGTCACTCACAGCCTCCACGGTCTCCACGGCCTCCACGGTCTCCACGGCCTCCACGGTCTCCACGGCCTCGGTTTCAAGCGGAATCGGCACCTGCGAAAGCACGCTCGCCATCACCGCGTCCACCTCTGCGTCCACCGCTGGCTCCGACTCCACAGGGGTGGCCACGTCGGCGACGGTGGGCTCCTCCTCAATCTGCGCCGCCATCTCCACAACCGGCGTAGCTTCTCCCTCTTCGGCTACGGCCTCCGATGCCTCCGGGGTGCTGCTTTCGTCCACCACGACAACCGGTGCGGGCGTATCCGCAGCCTCCGCCACATCCTCGACCATGCTCGCCACGGCGGCTTCTACTTCGGCGTCTGGCACCACGTCACTCACAGCCTCCACGGTCTCCACGGCCTCCACGGTCTCCACGGCCTCGGTTTCAAGCGGAATCGGCACCTGCGAAAGCACGCTCGCCATCACCGCGTCCACCTCTGCGTCCACCGCTGGCTCCGACTCCACAGGGGTGGCCACGTCGGCGACGGTGGGCTCCTCCTCAATCTGCGCCGCCATCTCCACAACCGGCGTAGCTTCTCCCTCTTCGGCTACGGCCTCCGATGCCTCCGGGGTGCTGCTTTCGTCCACCACGACAACCGGTGCGGGCGTATCCGCAGCCTCCGCCACATCCTCGACCATGCTCGCCACGGCGGCTTCTACTTCGGCGTCTGGCACCACGTCACTCACAGCCTCCACGGTCTCCACGGCCTCCACGGTCTCCACGGCCTCCACGGTCTCCACGGCCTCCACGGTCTCCACGGCCTCGGTTTCAAGCGGAATCGGCACCTGCGAAAGCACGCTCGCCATCACCGCGTCCACCTCTGCGTCCACCGCTGGCTCCGACTCCACAGGGGTGGCCACGTCGGCGACAGTGGGCTCCTCCTCAATCTGCGCCGCCATCTCCACAACCGGCGTAGCTTCTCCCTCTTCGGCTACGGCCTTCGATGCCTCCGGGGTGCTGCTTTCGTCCACCACGACAACCGGTGCGGGCGTATCCGCAGCCTCCGCCACATCCTCGACCATGCTCGCCACGGCGGCTTCTACTTCGGCGTCTGGCACCACGTCACTCACAGCCTCCACGGCCTCCACGGCCTCCACGGTCTCCACGGCCTCGGTTTCAAGCGGAATCGGCACCTGCGAAAGCACGCTCGCCATCACCGCGTCCACCTCTGCGTCCACCGCTGGCTCCGACTCCACAGGGGTGGCCACGTCGGCGACGGTGGGCTCCTCCTCAATCTGCGCCGCCATCTCCACAACCGGCGTAGCTTCTCCCTCTTCGGCTACGGCCTCCGATGCCTCCGGGGTGCTGCTTTCGTCCACCACGACAACCGGTGCGGGCGTATCCGCAGCCTCCGCCACATCCTCGACCATGCTCGCCACGGCGGCTTCTACTTCGGCGTCTGGCACCACGTCACTCACAGCCTCCACGGTCTCCACGGCCTCCACGGTCTCCACGGCCTCCACGGTCTCCACGGCCTCCACGGTCTCCACGGCCTCGGTTTCAAGCGGAATCGGCACCTGCGAAAGCACGCTCGCCATCACCGCGTCCACCTCTGCGTCCACCGCTGGCTCCGACTCCACAGGGGTGGCCACGTCGGCGACGGTGGGCTCCTCCTCAATCTGCGCCGCCATCTCCACAACCGGCGTAGCTTCTCCCTCTTCGGCTACGGCCTCCGATGCCTCCGGGGTGCTGCTTTCGTCCACCACGACAACCGGTGCGGGCGTATCCGCAGCCTCCGCCACATCCTCGACCATGCTCGCCACGGCGGCTTCTACTTCGGCGTCTGGCACCACGTCACTCACAGCCTCCACGGCCTCCACGGCCTCCACGGCCTCGGTTTCAAGCGGAATCGGCACCTGCGAAAGCACGCTCGCCATCACCGCGTCCACCTCTGCGTCCACCGCTGGCTCCGACTCCACAGGGGTGGCCACGTCGGCGACGGTGGGCTCCTCCTCAATCTGCGCCGCCATCTCCACAACCGGCGTAGCTTCTCCCTCTTCGGCTACGGCCTCCGATGCCTCCGGGGTGCTGCTTTCGTCCACCACGACAACCGGTGCGGGCGTATCCGCAGCCTCCGCCACATCCTCGACCATGCTCGCCACGGCGGCTTCTACTTCGGCGTCTGGCACCACGTCACTCACAGCCTCCACGGTCTCCACGGCCTCCACGGTCTCCACGGCCTCCACGGTCTCCACGGCCTCCACGGTCTCCACGGCCTCGGTTTCAAGCGGAATCGGCACCTGCGAAAGCACGCTCGCCATCACCGCGTCCACCTCTGCGTCCACCGCTGGCTCCGACTCCACAGGGGTGGCCACGTCGGCGACGGTGGGCTCCTCCTCAATCTGCGCCGCCATCTCCACAACCGGCGTAGCTTCTCCCTCTTCGGCTACGGCCTCCGATGCCTCCGGGGTGCTGCTTTCGTCCACCACGACAACCGGTGCGGGCGTATCCGCAGCCTCCGCCACATCCTCGACCATGCTCGCCACGGCGGCTTCTACTTCGGCGTCTGGCACCACGTCACTCACAGCCTCCACGGCCTCCACGGCCTCCACGGCCTCGGTTTCAAGCGGAATCGGCACCTGCGAAAGCACGCTCGCCATCACCGCGTCCACCTCTGCGTCCACCGCTGGCTCCGACTCCACAGGGGTGGCCACGTCGGCGACGGTGGGCTCCTCCTCAATCTGCGCCGCCATCTCCACAACCGGCGTAGCTTCTCCCTCTTCGGCTACGGCCTCCGATGCCTCCGGGGTGCTGCTTTCGTCCACCACGACAACCGGTGCGGGCGTATCCGCAGCCTCCGCCACATCCTCGACCATGCTCGCCACGGCGGCTTCTACTTCGGCGTCTGGCACCACGTCACTCACAGCCTCCACGGTCTCCACGGCCTCCACGGTCTCCACGGCCTCCACGGTCTCCACGGCCTCCACGGTCTCCACGGCCTCGGTTTCAAGCGGAATCGGCACCTGCGAAAGCACGCTCGCCATCACCGCGTCCACCTCTGCGTCCACCGCTGGCTCCGACTCCACAGGGGTGGCCACGTCGGCGACGGTGGGCTCCTCCTCAATCTGCGCCGCCATCTCCACAACCGGCGTAGCTTCTCCCTCTTCGGCTACGGCCTCCGATGCCTCCGGGGTGCTGCTTTCGTCCACCACGACAACCGGTGCGGGCGTATCCGCAGCCTCCGCCACATCCTCGACCATGCTCGCCACGGCGGCTTCTACTTCGGCGTCTGGCACCACGTCACTCACAGCCTCCACGGCCTCCACGGCCTCCACGGTCTCCACGGCCTCGGTTTCAAGCGGAATCGGCACCTGCGAAAGCACGCTCGCCATCACCGCGTCCACCTCTGCGTCCACCGCTGGCTCCGACTCCACAGGGGTGGCCACGTCGGCGACGGTGGGCTCCTCCTCAATCTGCGCCGCCATCTCCACAACCGGCGTAGCTTCTCCCTCTTCGGCTACGGCCTCCGATGCCTCCGGGGTGCTGCTTTCGTCCACCACGACAACCGGTGCGGGCGTATCCGCAGCCTCCGCCACATCCTCGACCATGCTCGCCACGGCGGCTTCTACTTCGGCGTCTGGCACCACGTCACTCACAGCCTCCACGGTCTCCACGGCCTCCACGGTCTCCACGGCCTCCACGGCCTCCACGGTCTCCACGGCCTCGGTTTCAAGCGGAATCGGCACCTGCGAAAGCACGCTCGCCATCACCGCGTCCACCTCTGCGTCCACCGCTGGCTCCGACTCCACAGGGGTGGCCACGTCGGCGACGGTGGGCTCCTCCTCAATCTGCGCCGCCATCTCCACAACCGGCGTAGCTTCTCCCTCTTCGGCTACGGCCTCCGATGCCTCCGGGGTGCTGCTTTCGTCCACCACGACAACCGGTGCGGGCGTATCCGCAGCCTCCGCCACATCCTCGACCATGCTCGCCACGGCGGCTTCTACTTCGGCGTCTGGCACCACGTCACTCACAGCCTCCACGGTCTCCACGGCCTCGGTTTCAAGCGGAATCGGCACCTGCGAAAGCACGCTCGCCATCACCGCGTCCACCTCTGCGTCCACCGCTGGCTCCGACTCCACAGGGGTGGCCACGTCGGCGACGGTGGGCTCCTCCTCAATCTGCGCCGCCATCTCCACAACCGGCGTAGCTTCTCCCTCTTCGGCTACGGCCTCCGATGCCTCCGGGGTGCTGCTTTCGTCCACCACGACAACCGGTGCGGGCGTATCCGCAGCCTCCGCCACATCCTCGACCATGCTCGCCACGGCGGCTTCTACTTCGGCGTCTGGCACCACGTCACTCACAGCCTCCACGGCCTCCACGGCCTCCACGGTCTCCACGGCCTCGGTTTCAAGCGGAATCGGCACCTGCGAAAGCACGCTCGCCATCACCGCGTCCACCTCTGCGTCCACCGCTGGCTCCGACTCCACAGGGGTGGCCACGTCGGCGACGGTGGGCTCCTCCTCAATCTGCGCCGCCATCTCCACAACCGGCGTAGCTTCTCCCTCTTCGGCTACGGCCTCCGATGCCTCCGGGGTGCTGCTTTCGTCCACCACGACAACCGGTGCGGGCGTATCCGCAGCCTCCGCCACATCCTCGACCATGCTCGCCACGGCGGCTTCTACTTCGGCGTCTGGCACCACGTCACTCACAGCCTCCACGGTCTCCACGGCCTCCACGGTCTCCACGGCCTCCACGGTCTCCACGGCCTCCACGGTCTCCACGGCCTCGGTTTCAAGCGGAATCGGCACCTGCGAAAGCACGCTCGCCATCACCGCGTCCACCTCTGCGTCCACCGCTGGCTCCGACTCCACAGGGGTGGCCACGTCGGCGACGGTGGGCTCCTCCTCAATCTGCGCCGCCATCTCCACAACCGGCGTAGCTTCTCCCTCTTCGGCTACGGCCTCCGATGCCTCCGGGGTGCTGCTTTCGTCCACCACGACAACCGGTGCGGGCGTATCCGCAGCCTCCGCCACATCCTCGACCATGCTCGCCACGGCGGCTTCTACTTCGGCGTCTGGCACCACGTCACTCACAGCCTCCACGGCCTCCACGGCCTCCACGGTCTCCACGGCCTCGGTTTCAAGCGGAATCGGCACCTGCGAAAGCACGCTCGCCATCACCGCGTCCACCTCTGCGTCCACCGCTGGCTCCGACTCCACAGGGGTGGCCACGTCGGCGACAGTGGGCTCCTCCTCAATCTGCGCCGCCATCTCCACAACCGGCGTAGCTTCTCCCTCTTCGGCTACGGCCTTCGATGCCTCCGGGGTGCTGCTTTCGTCCACCACGACAACCGGTGCGGGCGTATCCGCAGCCTCCGCCACATCCTCGACCATGCTCGCCACGGCGGCTTCTACTTCGGCGTCTGGCACCACGTCACTCACAGCCTCCACGGTCTCCACGGCCTCCACGGTCTCCACGGCCTCCACGGCCTCCACGGTCTCCACGGCCTCGGTTTCAAGCGGAATCGGCACCTGCGAAAGCACGCTCGCCATCACCGCGTCCACCTCTGCGTCCACCGCTGGCTCCGACTCCACAGGGGTGGCCACGTCGGCGACGGTGGGCTTCTCCTCAATCTGCGCCGCCATCTCCACAACCGGCGTAGCTTCTCCCTCTTCGGCTACGGCCTTCGATGCCTCCGGGGTGCTGCTTTCGTCCACCACGACAACCGGTGCGGGCGTATCCGCAGCCTCCGCCACATCCTCGACCATGCTCGCCACGGCGGCTTCTACTTCGGCGTCTGGCACCACGTCACTCACAGCCTCCACGGTCTCCACGGCCTCCACGGTCTCCACGGCCTCCACGGCCTCCACGGTCTCCACGGCCTCGGTTTCAAGCGGAATCGGCACCTGCGAAAGCACGCTCGCCATCACCGCGTCCACCTCTGCGTCCACCGCTGGCTCCGACTCCACAGGGGTGGCCACGTCGGCGACGGTGGGCTCCTCCTCAATCTGCGCCGCCATCTCCACAACCGGCGTAGCTTCTCCCTCTTCGGCTACGGCCTCCGATGCCTCCGGGGTGCTGCTTTCGTCCACCACGACAACCGGTGCGGGCGTATCCGCAGCCTCCGCCACATCCTCGACCATGCTCGCCACGGCGGCTTCTACTTCGGCGTCTGGCACCACGTCACTCACAGCCTCCACGGCCTCCACGGCCTCCACGGTCTCCACGGCCTCGGTTTCAAGCGGAATCGGCACCTGCGAAAGCACGCTCGCCATCACCGCGTCCACCTCTGCGTCCACCGCTGGCTCCGACTCCACAGGGGTGGCCACGTCGGCGACAGTGGGCTCCTCCTCAATCTGCGCCGCCATCTCCACAACCGGCGTAGCTTCTCCCTCTTCGGCTACGGCCTTCGATGCCTCCGGGGTGCTGCTTTCGTCCACCACGACAACCGGTGCGGGCGTATCCGCAGCCTCCGCCACATCCTCGACCATGCTCGCCACGGCGGCTTCTACTTCGGCGTCTGGCACCACGTCACTCACAGCCTCCACGGTCTCCACGGCCTCCACGGTCTCCACGGCCTCCACGGCCTCCACGGTCTCCACGGCCTCGGTTTCAAGCGGAATCGGCACCTGCGAAAGCACGCTCGCCATCACCGCGTCCACCTCTGCGTCCACCGCTGGCTCCGACTCCACAGGGGTGGCCACGTCGGCGACGGTGGGCTTCTCCTCAATCTGCGCCGCCATCTCCACAACCGGCGTAGCTTCTCCCTCTTCGGCTACGGCCTTCGATGCCTCCGGGGTGCTGCTTTCGTCCACCACGACAACCGGTGCGGGCGTATCCGCAGCCTCCGCCACATCCTCGACCATGCTCGCCACGGCGGCTTCTACTTCGGCGTCTGGCACCACGTCACTCACAGCCTCCACGGTCTCCACGGCCTCCACGGTCTCCACGGCCTCCACGGCCTCCACGGTCTCCACGGCCTCGGTTTCAAGCGGAATCGGCACCTGCGAAAGCACGCTCGCCATCACCGCGTCCACCTCTGCGTCCACCGCTGGCTCCGACTCCACAGGGGTGGCCACGTCGGCGACGGTGGGCTCCTCCTCAATCTGCGCCGCCATCTCCACAACCGGCGTAGCTTCTCCCTCTTCGGCTACGGCCTCCGATGCCTCCGGGGTGCTGCTTTCGTCCACCACGACAACCGGTGCGGGCGTATCCGCAGCCTCCGCCACATCCTCGACCATGCTCGCCACGGCGGCTTCTACTTCGGCGTCTGGCACCACGTCACTCACAGCCTCCACGGTCTCCACGGCCTCCACGGTCTCCACGGCCTCCACGGTCTCCACGGCCTCGGTTTCAAGCGGAATCGGCACCTGCGAAAGCACGCTCGCCATCACCGCGTCCACCTCTGCGTCCACCGCTGGCTCCGACTCCACAGGGGTGGCCACGTCGGCGACGGTGGGCTCCTCCTCAATCTGCGCCGCCATCTCCACAACCGGCGTAGCTTCTCCCTCTTCGGCTACGGCCTCCGATGCCTCCGGGGTGCTGCTTTCGTCCACCACGACAACCGGTGCGGGCGTATCCGCAGCCTCCGCCACATCCTCGACCATGCTCGCCACGGCGGCTTCTACTTCGGCGTCTGGCACCACGTCACTCACAGCCTCCACGGTCTCCACGGCCTCCACGGTCTCCACGGCCTCGGTTTCAAGCGGAATCGGCACCTGCGAAAGCACGCTCGCCATCACCGCGTCCACCTCTGCGTCCACCGCTGGCTCCGACTCCACAGGGGTGGCCACGTCGGCGACGGTGGGCTCCTCCTCAATCTGCGCCGCCATCTCCACAACCGGCGTAGCTTCTCCCTCTTCGGCTACGGCCTCCGATGCCTCCGGGGTGCTGCTTTCGTCCACCACGACAACCGGTGCGGGCGTATCCGCAGCCTCCGCCACATCCTCGACCATGCTCGCCACGGCGGCTTCTACTTCGGCGTCTGGCACCACGTCACTCACAGCCTCCACGGTCTCCACGGCCTCCACGGTCTCCACGGCCTCCACGGTCTCCACGGCCTCGGTTTCAAGCGGAATCGGCACCTGCGAAAGCACGCTCGCCATCACCGCGTCCACCTCTGCGTCCACCGCTGGCTCCGACTCCACAGGGGTGGCCACGTCGGCGACGGTGGGCTCCTCCTCAATCTGCGCCGCCATCTCCACAACCGGCGTAGCTTCTCCCTCTTCGGCTACGGCCTCCGATGCCTCCGGGGTGCTGCTTTCGTCCACCACGACAACCGGTGCGGGCGTATCCGCAGCCTCCGCCACATCCTCGACCATGCTCGCCACGGCGGCTTCTACTTCGGCGTCTGGCACCACGTCACTCACAGCCTCCACGGTCTCCACGGCCTCCACGGTCTCCACGGCCTCCACGGTCTCCACGGCCTCCACGGTCTCCACGGCCTCGGTTTCAAGCGGAATCGGCACCTGCGAAAGCACGCTCGCCATCACCGCGTCCACCTCTGCGTCCACCGCTGGCTCCGACTCCACAGGGGTGGCCACGTCGGCGACGGTGGGCTCCTCCTCAATCTGCGCCGCCATCTCCACAACCGGCGTAGCTTCTCCCTCTTCGGCTACGGCCTCCGATGCCTCCGGGGTGCTGCTTTCGTCCACCACGACAACCGGTGCGGGCGTATCCGCAGCCTCCGCCACATCCTCGACCATGCTCGCCACGGCGGCTTCTACTTCGGCGTCTGGCACCACGTCACTCACAGCCTCCACGGTCTCCACGGCCTCCACGGTCTCCACGGCCTCCACGGTCTCCACGGCCTCCACGGTCTCCACGGCCTCGGTTTCAAGCGGAATCGGCACCTGCGAAAGCACGCTCGCCATCACCGCGTCCACCTCTGCGTCCACCGCTGGCTCCGACTCCACAGGGGTGGCCACGTCGGCGACGGTGGGCTCCTCCTCAATCTGCGCCGCCATCTCCACAACCGGCGTAGCTTCTCCCTCTTCGGCTACGGCCTCCGATGCCTCCGGGGTGCTGCTTTCGTCCACCACGACAACCGGTGCGGGCGTATCCGCAGCCTCCGCCACATCCTCGACCATGCTCGCCACGGCGGCTTCTACTTCGGCGTCTGGCACCACGTCACTCACAGCCTCCACGGTCTCCACGGCCTCCACGGTCTCCACGGCCTCCACGGTCTCCACGGCCTCCACGGTCTCCACGGCCTCGGTTTCAAGCGGAATCGGCACCTGCGAAAGCACGCTCGCCATCACCGCGTCCACCTCTGCGTCCACCGCTGGCTCCGACTCCACAGGGGTGGCCACGTCGGCGACGGTGGGCTCCTCCTCAATCTGCGCCGCCATCTCCACAACCGGCGTAGCTTCTCCCTCTTCGGCTACGGCCTCCGATGCCTCCGGGGTGCTGCTTTCGTCCACCACGACAACCGGTGCGGGCGTATCCGCAGCCTCCGCCACATCCTCGACCATGCTCGCCACGGCGGCTTCTACTTCGGCGTCTGGCACCACGTCACTCACAGCCTCCACGGTCTCCACGGCCTCCACGGTCTCCACGGCCTCCACGGTCTCCACGGCCTCCACGGTCTCCACGGCCTCGGTTTCAAGCGGAATCGGCACCTGCGAAAGCACGCTCGCCATCACCGCGTCCACCTCTGCGTCCACCGCTGGCTCCGACTCCACAGGGGTGGCCACGTCGGCGACGGTGGGCTCCTCCTCAATCTGCGCCGCCATCTCCACAACCGGCGTAGCTTCTCCCTCTTCGGCTACGGCCTCCGATGCCTCCGGGGTGCTGCTTTCGTCCACCACGACAACCGGTGCGGGCGTATCCGCAGCCTCCGCCACATCCTCGACCATGCTCGCCACGGCGGCTTCTACTTCGGCGTCTGGCACCACGTCACTCACAGCCTCCACGGTCTCCACGGCCTCCACGGTCTCCACGGCCTCCACGGTCTCCACGGCCTCCACGGTCTCCACGGCCTCGGTTTCAAGCGGAATCGGCACCTGCGAAAGCACGCTCGCCATCACCGCGTCCACCTCTGCGTCCACCGCTGGCTCCGACTCCACAGGGGTGGCCACGTCGGCGACGGTGGGCTCCTCCTCAATCTGCGCCGCCATCTCCACAACCGGCGTAGCTTCTCCCTCTTCGGCTACGGCCTCCGATGCCTCCGGGGTGCTGCTTTCGTCCACCACGACAACCGGTGCGGGCGTATCCGCAGCCTCCGCCACATCCTCGACCATGCTCGCCACGGCGGCTTCTACTTCGGCGTCTGGCACCACGTCACTCACAGCCTCCACGGTCTCCACGGCCTCCACGGTCTCCACGGCCTCCACGGTCTCCACGGCCTCCACGGTCTCCACGGCCTCGGTTTCAAGCGGAATCGGCACCTGCGAAAGCACGCTCGCCATCACCGCGTCCACCTCTGCGTCCACCGCTGGCTCCGACTCCACAGGGGTGGCCACGTCGGCGACGGTGGGCTCCTCCTCAATCTGCGCCGCCATCTCCACAACCGGCGTAGCTTCTCCCTCTTCGGCTACGGCCTCCGATGCCTCCGGGGTGCTGCTTTCGTCCACCACGACAACCGGTGCGGGCGTATCCGCAGCCTCCGCCACATCCTCGACCATGCTCGCCACGGCGGCTTCTACTTCGGCGTCTGGCACCACGTCACTCACAGCCTCCACGGTCTCCACGGCCTCCACGGTCTCCACGGCCTCCACGGTCTCCACGGCCTCCACGGTCTCCACGGCCTCGGTTTCAAGCGGAATCGGCACCTGCGAAAGCACGCTCGCCATCACCGCGTCCACCTCTGCGTCCACCGCTGGCTCCGACTCCACAGGGGTGGCCACGTCGGCGACGGTGGGCTCCTCCTCAATCTGCGCCGCCATCTCCACAACCGGCGTAGCTTCTCCCTCTTCGGCTACGGCCTCCGATGCCTCCGGGGTGCTGCTTTCGTCCACCACGACAACCGGTGCGGGCGTATCCGCAGCCTCCGCCACATCCTCGACCATGCTCGCCACGGCGGCTTCTACTTCGGCGTCTGGCACCACGTCACTCACAGCCTCCACGGCCTCCACGGTCTCCACGGTCTCCACGGCCTCCACGGTCTCCACGGCCTCGGTTTCAAGCGGAATCGGCACCTGCGAAAGCACGCTCGCCATCACCGCGTCCACCTCTGCGTCCACCGCTGGCTCCATCTCCACACTGGTGTCAGGTTCGTCGTTTGTTAATTGCGCAGTGGCGTCAATGGATGTTACCTTTGCAATGACGGTGTCGTTAGGATTCAATCGTGGTGAGCGCTCAGCATCATTGCTGCAGTCTTCGATCGCGCTCCAGATAGCTGCGTCAACAAACTTTGTGATTGGTCTGGTCATCATGGCCGATAAAATTGCTCGGTCTGAGTCGCTCTTGTGCAAAGAGTAAGAGTTCCCAGCATACACAAGGCTAGACGGTTCGTTGGTTGTCGTACTGCTCGCTACGCGGAGTAGATCGCTGCTTTCATGGTAAGGCTGGGTTGACTCCAGATCATTTCGATCCCTCGATAGTTTCTCGGTTTCATTGTCACCGTTTTCACTTTGTTCACAGACCAGCTCAGGCTCAATTACATCGTCACCTCGATCCTCCAGGGCAACACTATCCTCAGCAATACTACCTGTTTCCGTTCCAGCTAAAGTCATCGTCACTAAGTGTTGGAGGGCTCCCTCAACAGCAGCCTTCGTTGCTCGGATCTCCATATCTTTTGCTTCCACTGAGTCCACAATACTTCCCAGCACCGCTTCCACAACGTTCTTGATAGATTTCGATATACGTTTCCGTGCTTGCATGCCACGTAACACGCGATTAATCGTAGCTGCGGCAGAAACAATCGTGCTAAACTCTCGTTTGCACAAATGTGCTCGTATTTGAGCCTGAATGTTGACTGCTGCTTTGATTTTCCGCGTCCGAACCATCCTTGCCAAGAACCCACGCACAACCGACTGGATCAACACCAACCGGACTTTCTTGATAGCATATTTCGCACGCTCATTTCGACACCTCCACGCGGTTTGAATTTGCACCACCGACGCTAGGGTCGTCTTATTACGAGACCGTGCAACCCCACCACGCCATACAGCTTGAATCCGCCGAATTTTGGAAAGTATTCCTTGATACTCCGTTTTCTGCTGATGCATACGCAGCGTACTCTGTATCTGGGTTGCTGCATTTTCAATTCGTTTTACAGCTCGAAGCCGTAAAAGAGCGCTTTTCCATGATTTCTGAAGCAAGCAAACCAGATCATCGTTAGTTACATCGACGACATCTGCATCCTCCGCTTCCTGGTACTTACCTGTATTCGCGTAGCTGCTCTTCGTCGAGCACCAAACACTCGGGCTTCCTCGAGAACACGCTCTTTGTGGGGGTTGTATTTTGCGCCCAAAGAATGCGAGTAAATCTTGTCTGGTACTGCCCAAAGATGGGAGGTACGCGTAGCTCCTGGTGGCAGCGTTTGCCCAGATAATCCTCCTGGAACCACTGGAGTAGTAGTTGGTCGCGTGGCAGTCCTTGCACGAGGTGATACACCCGCTCCTGATGTCGGACTTCTGGGTCGTCGAGACGGAGGAGGAACGGGGTTAATATCTTCAGACTCTGGATGATGTGCTTCACGGGTCGATATTCGCCTTGTCCGAGGGCTACTGGTAGGCAATTCTCCGGTTGGTACGTGCGACGCCTTCTGCGAACTTTGAGATAATGGGCGTTTACTACCTTTCTCCAGTGGTGGTGGCGCGGTAGGACGAACAGGGGCGCTTGGTCGTGCTGTGGTCTGCGGAGGAACCGCCACTGGTGTAGTAGCGCTTTTGATAGTGGCGTGGAAGAGGAAATTTTCTCGCATAACCTTGTAGGTTTCCAGAATGCGTACGACCACAGGGTGCGTCTGCGTAAGACAATGAACGCCAACCTCCATGGCATTGGCAAGCGCATCGCGCGTTTGGTCAGGCATATTCAGGTTTGCCCACTCGATGGCCAGATTGTGCAGAGTTGCAGCCTTGAGCGTATTAAACACTTCAGCTCCCTGGGGATTTTCGATTGCTGGGCTAGGCCGTTGGGACTCGGCCACCGTAAGGCAAGCTGTGTACATGAAACCAGCCTTCGCAGGCTCCTGCAGCAAACCGTGCAGGCACGCTTGCAAAAAGTACGCGATCGGGAACCGGTCGCTGGGTGCGAGCTTATCGTTGATACGCACAGCCTTCTCGGCTACTTGTAGTGCGGCTTGGTACTTCTTTTGCCTCTTGTAGTAGTTCGCCATGTTCTGATAAACCGCAGCACGCTGGACATGCTTTTTACAATACTGGAGACCATCCCGAGCTGTTAAATCCTCCGCCTTTTTCAGCAGCTACAACATTTAGAGCAAGTGTTAGCAACTCATACAAAGTACCATCATGTTGGCGCACACTTACCAGAAACGCAGTATTATCTCCCCCTGCTGCTGTTTTCCGTGCTCCACACATACACAGCGCAACAAGTTGCACACAACGAATCTCGTAGTCGATACGCAACCACTTCAACTCATCAACCATTACACCGGGCGCTTCTTCGCGCTTTTGTATACATCGAAGCTGTAAAACCAAACATGAATCGAGAATATTGTCTAGTTGCCATTGCGGAGGATACTGGGTAGTAGATGAACAAAAACGTACCAGCATTTTAGCTGCTTGCTCGTAGGTGTGCACGGCATCCATAAAGCGGTCGCTGCGTTCAAGTTGCACTGAGAGATTGTCCGCACGTTTGATTTTCTCCATGACATTGCTACCAAACATTGAAGCCTGCACAGCAGAATCAGAACCAATTCCGTCCTTCCTTTGAAGTGTGGTTCCCGATCAAACGTACACCGATTTGTGCGTACTGCATGCTGTCTAGCGGGGGTGGTCGCACAATTTGCTGCTCACCTACGCATACAGTACAAATGTGAGTCCATCGTGACTGAGATCACAGCAATTCCGTACGCAACTATCATCGGCACCTTCATCGGGTGCGAGCCAAATGCAGCGTAGTTTCTTCCTGTCCCTTAGATCCAGTGATCGCACCGAATCCAATCCACCCCGTGCTGGGGCGACAGGACTTGTGAACAAATATTTGGGGATTGCGGTGGCCGTTGTAGCGCTCCATGCTCCACCTTTTGGTGTGGGGCGATCGTCCGTAGCTGAGGACTCTGCCACTTGTGGGAGGTATCCCAGCAATTCTGCCGCAGGCTTCTCTAGGCGACGCCGCATCTGGAGTCTACAAGTCTAGCAATGTTAGCAATGTGGATACGGAATTCAAAGTGAAGCGTCGGGGGCTCGTCAGTAGACGTCGTAGGTTGCTACCAAGTCTTGGTTGGCAATTAATAGTAGATAACCGCTTGGCGCAGCCAGAAGAATGCACGTTGCAGCAAGAACTGAGTGTCACCACGTGCATCAGCGAGCTACTCAACGCCGGGAAGAAACACAATTGGGCCGAGGCCGGCAGGCGCGCTTTCCTCTCGCCGAAAAAGTCCCAGCACATTTGGGAGGATTGGAGGGAGTACCACAAAAGTTTCCGGCACAAACCACGACAGCCCTGGCACGCAACTGTGGAGATCGTCGACCTCGTCATCCCCGACGAGGAGGAAAGAGCGCGACTAGAAGCGACGGAAGCGATGAGGCAAACCTCTTCGGCGCTGGATGGGTTAATGGAGTCGACAGTGCAGACTACATTACCAGACATTGACAGACCTTCAATTTTACAAGAGGCTGAGGAGGAAAAAGAGGCAGAGAATCTCTTTACGGGTATGAAGGAAGAAGAAACGAAGGAGGCACGGCGCCGCGATGGTCACCTATTGGCACCTGAAGAAGCGTCATCCCATTCCACCAACTTCCTAGAAAACAATCTCAGCTCATGGTTAATTTTTTTCCAGCCGCAGCAGAGCCCCGCCAGCACAACACTAAACCCCACCAATGCAGCAGCAGCAGCAAAGCGACAGAGAGAGAGCAGGGATGAATCTATTGAGTCACCAAAATCTGCGGCCGAAAGCTCTTCGACAAGCTCCTAGCCTACGGGCTACAGCCGTCAAACCCAAATCAGCAGTACGTGCATCCCAGACCTGCAATACCTTCCTAGAAAACAATTTCAATTAGTTAGCATAGTTAATGGGGGCTAGGATCGATCCTCTAGATGCGGCCTGGTTCAATCCGCCAGAAGTTAATGTCGTTGTACGCCTCGTCGGCGAGACTTCGTGTGCGTACTTGTGAAGCAACCGCTGCCGATACGAGCTGCTCCTCCTCCTCAAGCAATGATATCCGTGACATCGTGCTGAGGTTGCTTGGTACCGACTGAAGGGTCGACACAACGAGTGCATTGGTCGGAGAAGGGGTGATAACCTGCGTCGTCGGGGAGTAAATCGGCGGGAACATGGCATCCATGCGATCCAATAGACTTGTGTAGGATTCGTGGAAGCCCAGAAGAGATCGGTGGCGTAGACTGCCGTCCGTAGGGTCCACGACTAACACCTTCCCTGAAAATACGCCGACTTGCGTGAACACGATGCTGTCAGCTTGAGATGTACCGAACGCCGCGTAAAACGGGTTCACCTCACGTGGGAAGAGGGATCGCAAAGCGCTAAGTGCAGCAACCTGGAAGTCTTGCGCGTTAATCATCTCATTGCTGTATGAGGCGAGAAGACGATCAGGGGATAGCAGTACAGGGCCCATTGGGAGTGCAATTTCTCCATCTTCTCCAGCACTGTTGTGCAGCAAAGTGTGCAGCAGATTGGCTTGCGAAAGACCATGACACGTGACGTACACGACTCGGTAGCCATTCCGTTCCAGCTTTGAATAAAATTCGACTGCCCCTGGGTGCATCGCGGCGGGGTCTCTGCGCTTGAACATGCTGCCTGTAGCCGCACTACTGGAAATGGCTCCGTCAATCTGCGCAATTACAACCTTTGCCGTGTCAGGCCACAAATACAACTTGTCCGTCACGCGAGCCAATTCGCCAGCACTGTGCGACCGCAACACGAACGCAATATCGTTCATGCCAACGCGTAGCCCCATGTCCAATAGCTCCTCTTGAGACGGCTTTAAGCTTTTCTTGAAGTACGGCTCGTTCGTGAAGCTGGCAGTGTCCTGCGTCGATCCGCCATCGTCACTGCAAACTTCTTCCAGTGGCTCCAAAGTAGAAGGTCCGCGACTGAGTCCAATCCGAGAAATACTGGAAACAGTAACTTTCGTGCTTTCATCACACGTCTTGATTCCACAATCCTCCAATTTCGTAATTGTATCCGATATTTTTTTCTCGCTACTTACACTTGACGACGTACCCACTTGCAAGTGTGGAGAATACGGAAACAAAACGCGAGACACAAGATACGCTTGCATATCGGCATCGTAAGCCGACACTTTCCCGTCCACGAAAAAACGCAACTCCGGGTTTGCCAAAATACTTGCAGCGTTGGCACGGAAGAAATCAAACGGGACGATATGCTCCGAAAAAATGCGATGCGCATCTTCCTCCGTCTCCGCGTCGTCCAGCAAATGGCCGCAAAGTGACATGGATGGGTGGTCATAATAGTCCGTGGTTTCTTCAGCGTCAGCACCAGTCAACGCTCCTGTGGCTTCAATATCCACCGCATCAAAATACACCGACGCACTTTTCACCATGCTCGGCAGTTCCTCGTCCTGCTCGTCTCCAGGACGCACACTGGGCAGAGACCCCCACCCCCACGTCAATTGGTGCATCTGAGTCTCTTCTTCATCTTCAGGCTGCAAAGCATTCGATCGATTCTCCTCCGTGATAAACTCGTCATTTTGGACCAATTCTTCCGCGTCTCCGATGCTGCTGAGTGGACTCGGCAGCGGCGACGCCAAATAGTCCCTCTCGTCCACAGGTTCTTGCACCTGGTGCACAAAATAAGCTTCACCTGCGGCGCCCAACTACAAAAGAAAAAAAGAGAAAAATTAGTCCCAATTGTTCTCAAACAACCAAAATCAACTAATGCGCACACACCTTCATGCGGACGCTGTCGATAGTCTCTCCATTGACTTCAAGTGTGACCTGCTGCTTGTCCTCCGGCTTGAGTTTGCGTAGCGAGCCGAAGTGCACGTGGAACGGAGAGCAGCGTAGCGAGCCATCAGGCTGTTGCACGGCCACCACGTCGATGGCGCCGGAGCCCGCGTCCTGGTGGAAGACGTAGCTCACGTAATCCTTCACCGAGTAGATAACGTTCATCGTGTTGAGCTACGGGATAGTTGCAGAATGGCTCAGAAGAAGCTTTGGGTTGAGTCGTTCGATTGTGGTCGTACAAGTAACTACGTTAGTAGTATATGTGGAGACTCAGAAAGCTCTGGACTGGCGAGGGTAACGCTTAAGTGGCGAGCTCTACTGGATGTCCTGGGTCTGGCTGAAGTGTGTGGCGGTGGAGGCAAATGCACGAATGGGCAGCTGTGGATTATCGCAAGCAAAGCCCGGCGATCGCGATGCTATGTTCAAGTCCAATCACCGAGATTCAAGACGGACGTCACCGACACTGTCAGTGACAGCGCTAACAACCTGGAGGAGATCTATTGATACGGGCAACTTTGCTGCTGAACGCTGTCCTGCATATTACCAGGCAGAGGCCTGTCAGTGCACACTCGGATGCTTGCAGTTGGCGACCACTTGATCCTCTAAAAATACTCGATCCCCAGGATGAATTTTCCGAGCTCAGGAAGGTCGGCGCGATGTGCATTTTTCATCAGGTGGCTGGGTTCGATGACACGACGTACGGAACGAACGAGAGCTCACAGGCATCGATCACGATGAGACGCGAGTTGGCAGAAGAGTATCGGTCTGCCGCGTGCGTGCGCTGCCGACAAGTCCCGCAGTGACGTAACGATGATTGAGTGGACGACGTACCACCAGGACAGGTGTCGTCAACCCGCTGGCAGCGATCCCAAGGTGGATCCGTAAAATACGCTCTTTTGAATGCGTGTCGTATCCTACGAGTTTCGGCGTTGAAGCTGTAGAAATTTTGCCCCAAGCACCAAGTTGTTCTTGAAGTTGCTGTTTGACAAGGACAGCAAGAAAACAGGAACAATTTTTGCCGTAGGATTTCTCTAACGTACCAAACCGCTTCAACCACGCAGGGAAGTATGATAGTGCGTCCTATCTTGATCATGGCCTGCGGTTGAACCAGCGAGCAGCGTCAGCTGTGCCGTTTTCTCCGACGTCATCATCGCCCTGCTCATAACGGGGTCGGCTCATGTAGCCCGCGCCGCTCCTCCTCGAGCTCGAGCATACTCTTCGACCTCGTCTCCTCCACACTCTTGGCGTGGTTGTACGACCGCTTGATCAGTGTGATGTCCGGTGGCACGTATGATTGGGGTTGCTCATTGGCTTCGGCGTTCGGTGGGGCGCAGGGCACGAACTCGAAGTAGGATGCATCGCCTCGACGACTCACGTCCAGGAGCAGACCGTCGTCGCGTGTGCCAATGTATCGGCGATGCTGGTTCATGCTGTTCAGATGGCCACCGGACGAATACGCCCAACGCATGCCGGACGTTCCTCGTAAGCAGTTGCCCTTCTTCATACGCAAGTCGCGGAAGCACGAAAACGTTGAGCGGCTGAACATGTAGCGACCTGATGCCTCGTGGAAGAAGGCGACCTTCACGCAGTTATACTGCTTCGAGTAGCATTCGAGTCGAAAAGCTGTGCGTCCGCAGGTGTCGGGGTTATCGCCCTCGGGGACAACATCGACGTGCAGTCCGTCATCCATGATGCGGACGTATTTGTTGCCCTGAACACGCAGATAGACCTTGGACCCTGATAACCGGAGCACATTATTCACCACTGTGCGCGAGACGGCCTTGATCTCCTCGATCTCCTTCTCCAACGCATCTACGTCCTCCTTTGAAATCCGACTCTCGAATGGCACCCGACCGGTGGCTTTGGTGAGGATCTGTTTGGACCACTGCTGGCCAGTCTTGCACCAGTGCGCTGCATGCTCGCAGTTTTGCGTAAAGATGTTGAAATCGCCTTTGCCTAGTCCGAGTAGGAACTTGCATCGTGCTAGCACGACTTCCGGCAGATCCGACTTGCCTCGATGCACTTCCCCCCACTTGGACAAAAAGTCTCGGAAGGCCGACGTGTGATATTCCACGAGGCGGAGGTCGTCCAGACTGCGGTTGAACAGGAACTCCTCCATGGTCGATATACGGAAACACGAGTCGGCTTGGGCTTCTCTGTAGCCTTGCAAGGGGCTCCACACGTGGCACACACGGATGTCTTCGGGACGGTCTGCCGAGGCCCACACGATGCCGTGGTGCTGGTACGCGAATGGCCAGCGACTGTAATCCCAGATGCAAATATGGTCACCCGGCCGCAGCGAGGAGATGCTCAGCACGCGCGTGTACACGCCGCCCATATCTGATCTCCTCCTGGCGAATTCGTATCTGCTGCTGCCTGCGGTGGTGGTGGTCGGCGGACACCTGTCGCAGGGGACTGATAGATTTTGCTAGAGGAATGCCAGCCGAGAGCGCTCTACAGGCGCGGTGTGCGGAAGTCGAAAAATGAAGAAGCGATGGATATTTATTCTAGGAGGGCGTACAACCGACAACGCCGATGCATCGACAATGGACACAGTCGAGGGTGCCGTTGTCCGCATACAATGCACATTTATTGAGTCAACTCGCATGAGAGCCGGGATTTCCAATGGTTGTCAAGTGCTGAACAGCGTACGTTTGGCGACTAGTGACGGCGTTTACAAGGACGTCGCTGTAAACTGCATGAGTCGGCTTGCACTGCGATGTTTACCAAGTTTGAGAGTTCTCATTCAAGGTGTTTGTTGGTCTACTCGCTGCGGTCAACTGAAGGGCTGCGACGTGGTGATTTACAGCAAGCGTCTTAGCACTAAGAGGATGTCCTCGAAAGGCATCCGTCCGATCTTCACAGTACGAGAGTTTTGAGTCACTCATCGCCGTCGCTGCCAAGTAAAAATGGTAAATGCAGACATCGGCCAACAAAAACTCAGCAATCGGCCAACGTTACTCTCCTCGATATCATCGAAGATGACTTGATGGGGCTGCGCCGAGTCTCGGTGGGAATGAATCTGCGCGGTGAATGAAGGAGCAGGACATGGTTTCTAACAAAGGGACATGAATCTCGCATTTATTTACTGCTTGCATCGATCTGCTGTCGATCGGCAATATGACAGCGAGCTCCGTCGATAAGTTAACTCTCCAAAGGATAACAGCTTCTGCTCCTCTAGTCATGCCACGGCCTTGAATACAATCCGGTGCCGATGCCAGACGCACATAACAGATTAGAGTAAACTTACAAGCTGCTGCCATATATGTAGTGCCGCGTCGCGTCGTAGCGTGTCGTGTCGTGCCGAGCTGCGTCGCTCCACTGCTCACAATCACCAACTTGTACGAAGAAGGTGGTGTTTTGGAGCAGGGCTGCATCTCTCGGTAGCAGCGGGTTCATAATGCCGTGCATGCGCTGGTAGCCTGTTTTGTGTCAGGCCCCTGCTGTCAGCGTGTCTGCGTTTTTAGCTTGTCCTGCTAGAAGACGACGAGTCCCAGAAAACTTCCGATCATGAAGACTCGACGAGCGGCGGCAACGCTGCCACCGCTGCTGTCCGTTCCGTCGTGGGGGTCGTAGTGGAGGATGCGGGCGACGACTTGATGAGCTCGGCCGCCTTATAGTCCCGCATACTCTGCGACTCCGTGTACTGGATGGACTTCTCGTGGTTGTACGTTCGGGTGACCTGGTGAATGTCCGGCGGCGTGTACGCTTCAGCGGCGCCTTCGCAGGCCACAAATTCAACACGAACCGCGTCACCACGCATACTCACGTCCAACAACAAGCCGTCGTCCCGTGCACCCACGTATCGTCTGTGCTGATTCATACTCCTGAGGTATCCCAGCGTGGAGTACTCCCACGTCAAGCCCGATTTGCCTCGTACACCCATCGGCTCCTTCATGCGCAAGTCTCGGAAGCAGCTAAACGTCGAGCGGCTGAACATGTAGCAGCCCGACTCTTCATGGAAGAAGCGTACCCGAATGCTATTGTATCCTCTCGCAAAACACTCGAGGCGAAAGGCTGTCCGTCCGCACGTCGTCGGGTCGTCTCCCTGCGGCACAATGCCCACCGTTCTGTCCGCCTGCACCTGCACGTAGTGGCTGCCCTTAACGCGTAGGAAGACCTGCGAACCCGACAACTTCAGCACGTTGCTGCACACCGAGCGCGAGATCTCTTTGATCTCCTCCACCTGATTCACCAGCGCGTCCACGTCTTCTTTCGCCAAGCGCTTCTCGAAGGGCACACGTCCTTTGACTTTCGTGAGCGTTTGTTTGCACCACTGCTCGCCTGTCATGCACCAATGTGCCGCGTGCTCGCAGTTTTGCGTGAAGATGTTGAAGTCTCCTCGTCCTAAGCCCAGCAGGAACCTGCAGCGAGCGAGCACAACTTCGGGCAGATCGGCCTTGCTCAGATGCACCTCGCCCCATCTGGACAACACCTCGCGCAGTCCCGACGTGTGGTATTCCACCAGACGCAAGTGTTTCTGCTTGCGGTTGTCCAGGAACTCCTCGAGCGTCGAGATGCGGAAGCACGAGTCCGCCTGCGCCTCCTGGAAGCCCTCGAGCGGACTCCACACGTGGCACACGCGGATGTCGGCGGCTGTGGCGCCCGAGGCCCATACAATGCCGTGGTGCTGGTACGAAATGGGCCAGCGACTGTAGTCCCAGATGCACACGTGGTCGCCCGGCCGCAGCGACGCCACGTTCAGCACACGAGTGTACACGCCGCCCATAACGGTGGTGGTGCTGTGGCGGCGGAGAGATTAATGGAGTGTAGCTCGATTAGAGACCGTTGGGCGTGTTGTGTGTACTGGGAAAAAAAGCGAAGTGACCGCGGCACTGCTTCACGATGGGCTCGCTGCTCTGACTTGCTGGTGTTGCGACGCCTCTCAAAATGCGTTAATCGTCGTGATTGAAGTCGATACGATTACTGTTTGACACGACCTGTGACATTGAATTCCCTGAGATCGTCGATTCAGTATACTGCACTACAACTATTTGGGTACAGTGTGCCACAGTGGGCTGAGGACGCATTGCTGAGACATGTCGCAGATCCCATACAATCGCCAAGACAATTTTGCGCTTTGTGGCGATGCAGATTTTGTGCACGGTGCACAAAAAGTGTCCACTTCAACGCGTGAGGCGGGAGCGCTGCTGGAAGCGGGCACGTCCCGGGCAATTTCGTTTAGGCAAACGCTGTCATCTTCTCGCCATGGTTGCCTTCTGGGCGGTGTCTAGAACTCCATGATGAGTGTGACAGGCTTCAGCCGCCTAGAATGTGTCGTTCTCGCCGTTTCAGCTATTCCGAGCCAGAGTATCTGAATCCCGCTGGCAGATGCTTATCTGCGAGGCCCCAGCCCTGCAATCGTAATGCTGAGTAGACTTGATAGATTCTGCACAAAAGCACCGCCGACACGCACGCACATTGGGCTTCTCCACCCATATTTTTGCTCACAACGGCACTTCAGCCACCGTAGACACCTTCCGCGTTGACGTAGCGCCGACCAAAGCTGTGGTGTCCGCCAACCACGGCTCGTTGCTAATGATTGCTGCTGGTTGATACGGACGATCGACAGCGGACCATTCATCTTGGAGGCTATCTCGCATGTTTTCGTTAGTGCCTGCTTTCGCTTCAACGTGCACATTTTGACTAGCTAGTGTGACGCCCACATATATATATGTTGTCCACGCCAACTTCAGGTACTGTCGACACCATCCTCCTCCTCAACGTCGCATAACTCGCTCTTCTCTTCGAGATCATCGATCCATCGACAACCGACTGAGCATGCCGGCGTATCACTCGACGCTAAACGAGCTGCAGGCGCAGGAGGCCTGCGGTTGCTCCATCCTGCCCATCAAGACACGCGCGCGTGGACCTGCGCCCCCTGCGCCTGAGGGCCAAGACGACATCGTGGACGAGATCCTCACGCTCTTCCGCGCCAACGTGCTGTTCACCAACTTCGAGATCAAGGGCAACGCCGACCGCGTGCTCATCTACGGCACGCTCTTCGTGCACCTGTGTCTCAAGAAGCTGGACAGATGCAACAACAAGGCGGACGGTTCGAAAGCGGCAATTACTGCAGCAAAGGAGAGGAGTACTGACAAAGTGTGATTTTTTTGTGTTTGTTGACTTTCCCAGCCACGCGCATTCTGCAGCAGACGGCTGTGGACACTTTTGCCATCCCTGGAGACTCGAGCTTCCCTCTGGGCGGACTGGTGCGCGCCCCGTCGAGCGCGAACGAAGCAGGTAAGGAGGTTTCTGGAATTGTTGAGGGTTGTTTGACTCGTAACATTGTTGCTTTGTACTCTTCGCAGAAACGATTCGGGGGTTCTTCAAGCAATTACGCGAGGCTATTGCCTTCCGTCTGGTGGACGAGGTGTTTCCGAACGGAGAGAAGAGCAAGTGGTGGATGTTGTTCGCCAAGAGGAAATTCATGAACAAGGAGCTGTCGCGTTAAAAAGTGTTCGGCAGCCACGATCGACCTGCAACCTGCTCACAGTAATACAAACAATAATTCTCTGGGGAGGTAGGTTCAACGACCAACGGTGAACAGGGAGGGAACTCTGTGTCGCCATTTTGAGGTGGAATTTACTGGCCAAACCAAGTCGTCCGAACAGAACGCACGCATACAGACTTCGTTACTTGCTGTCTCAAGTTGGTTTTACCACAAATATGCATATCTTCTCCTGTCACTCTCCGTCTCGCTCACGCAAAAGTGGCCGCCATCTCCGAAAACCCCCTGTCCAGCAGCACGTAGTTCTCGAGCCACGAACTTGCCGGCGCCACCTGCTGCAGCTGGACGATGTACTGGTGCGTGGGCTTGTTCAGATGAGCACTAACCGCGATCAAGTTGATGAGCGTGTCCTCGTTGCTAGGGTCCTTCTGGACGGCTTCCAGCAGCAGTCGCTCGGCCTCCACGTAGTTCTTGAGCGCCATAAAGGCGGCCGCGGCGCCGTTCAGCAGCAGCGGCGTCGATCCGAATCTGTCCGCCAGCTCCTGGAAGTGCAGCGTGGCCTCATCGGCCCTGTCACCGCCCTGCAGCGTCAGACACCAGGCCTGCGCCAACTGCGTGAGCGTCGAGTCCTCCTCGATGCGCTTCATCTCCTGCACCGTCTTCTGCGCCAGATCCACGCGGTCCATCTGCAGATACAAGTGCACAATGTACAGCATGTGCTCCAGCGACCCGCCGCGGGTCAGCGCCGACAGCGCGTCTGACAGCTTCCCCTCGCGCGCGTAGATCTGTCCAGCGACCAGCAGCAGATGCGCGTTCTCGCCGCTCGTGGGGTCGTGCAGCCACTCCTTCAGCGTCAGGTCGATCATCTCGCGGTCGCCCTGGCCGCTGATGTACGTGGCCCAGAGCTTCACGGCGCTCAGGGCGATGGGCGTGTTGCCAGCGTCCGGGATGCTCTGCAGCACGAGAGGCACGTTGCCCAGCGCCAACTGCGCGCGATACACGTACACGTCGCGCTCGTTGCGCAGCGACTCGCCCAGGTGGTTCAGCATGGTGCCCTCGCTCAGCGCGTTCTGGTAGTTGCCCGCCCACAGCTGGTTCTTGAGCGTGAAGAGTTCATCCGGCTCGGCCATGGCTCGTTAGTGTATCTCGCGCTAGTGTTGGGTCGTGCTGGAACTGTCTGCAGGGAGCTTGCTTGGATTTCGCCACGTAGAAGTGGTGTGATTCACGTATAGTTTGTGTGCACCACACATTTTGAGATGGCCCAATATGGACCATTTTACAACGAGATCGGGAGATGGAGGCACACTCCTAACGTAGTTGCCTCTAGATGCCCGTGGCTATCCGAATCGCATCACGGCCTCCGTCCTAAGCTGTTCTACACGAACCTACGGTTGTTGGGCCTATTACGCCAGCGCAGAGCTAGCAGGACTCCCCGATGTAGGAACACCGGTGAAATGGTCGCGCACGGCACGCCGAGCTGGCGTCTCGGTCTTGGATGAGGTGGCAGAGTGCACACCTCCTTGACACCGAGCTTCTCGTCGAGGCACCCGCATCCCGGGCACGTATCGAACGTGCAAACCCTTCGTGTACTTCCACCATTCGGCCGCGCGCTCCTCCATTCGCAGGAGCATCTTCCAGGGAGGAAAAGATGCGCATGGAGATCGCTTCATGAAGTCCTTTCAGCTTGCGCCGTGGGAATAGCTCCCATCGCACAACATCGAGGACACACTTCACTAGACATCTAAACGTCGAGAACGCCGCTCCGACAGTGGGTGGCACGACGATTGCTGTAGAAGCATCTTTCCGATGGCGTTCACGTGGTGCGACTCTCTCGTGTCATCGAGTCTGCAAATCCACGCAATTCGCCTCGTCTCTCTGCTGGAGAATGAAGCAATCGGGGTGCAGCACCACACGCCAGTCTTCTTTCGGCCGCGCGATCTCAATAATGTCGACGTCGAACGCGGGTCTCAAGAACGCGGCGTGCGGGAGGACAGCAGCGTGGCCGGACAACAACGCAAGGCCGGAGCTGCAGACGCTTCGTGGCCGCGTGATCCGCGGCGTTCTTCTGTGGTTTCTCTTCGGTCTGTGGATCGTGGGCCTCGCGTCCTTCATACTGCTGTGGCTGTACTCGTGTGTGTGCGTGCTGCGCTCTGGGTGGGATGCGATGCTTCTCGGCGAGTGGACGCCGCTGCCGTACGTGGTGCAAGTGTGTCTAATGGGAACTGCCATGTACGAAGGATATCACTTCGCCACGCGCGACTCGCTGCGGCTGTGGCCGTTCATGCGGCGTGTCATGCGCTACGTCTTCCTGCACTACCCGTACTTCCGCCTCAATGCGACAGTCTTTGAGGAACGGGAAGAAGATGAGATCGCTGCGATCGAGGAGAACAATGTGGCGCCTGTTGTCAAGCCCAACGATCGATCCATGTTTGCGTTCCACCCTCACGGAGTTCTTTCCAACGGATTCGCCATCAACGGCGCCCACCACATGAGCTTCGAGCAAGCCGACTGTCGGTGGCTTGTGGCTGAAAACCTTTTCTGGTTCCCCGTACTGCGTGAGGTGTTGAATTGGATGGACTTCAGTAGCGTGGCCAAGTCTACCTTCCATCGTTTCATGTCTTCCGGTCGAAATGTCTGCCTGATCCCCGGTGGATTCGAAGAAGCAACGCTGTACAAGCGAGGGAAGCATCGAGTGTACATCAAGAAACGCTTTGGCTTCATCAAGTTAGCCCTGCAGCACGGGTACAAAGTACACCCCGCGTACACATTCGGCGAGGAGTACGCGTATCACACGTTCCCATATCTGCTCCAGTTGCGGTTGAAACTCAACGAGTTCAAGCTGCCTGGGGTGCTCTTCTATGGCCTTCCGCAGTGCTTCTTCCTGCCATGCTCCGATGTGGATCTCATCACAGTTATTGGGGAGGCTTTGATTCTGCCGCGCATTGAACACCCCACGAGAGAGGACGTGGAAAAGTACCATGCACAGTACGTCTCAGCACTGCAAGGACTATTCGACCGCTACAAGGGCGTCTACGCCGTCGACCCGGAAGCGGAGTTGGAGATCTACTGAGCGAGAGAAACTGAATTGAATGTACCATTGTTAACGCTGCCTTTTACGGAGGACTGGACTGGTTCTTAGTCTTGGTAGATATGCTGGGTAGTGTGACTGGCCGTAGCCTACGCGAACTCCGCTGAACGTGAGCTGCGCTTTTCGTCTGCAGCAGGCCCGCTCCATTCCTGCGAACGAGGAGAAGGTCAGCAAAACTAGTGATCAACAACCCGACAAGTTCCGACTAACCGGCACAATGGGGCCAACGTCTTCGGTATTGTAGTCCCAGCTGACCGTCTTGGACATGGTTGTTGGTGCCAAAAAGCTGAAAAGAAGCACGAACGCTCGAGCGAACTGTCCGAGAAGAGCGTCTGAACATCACGCCTGAGAGCCTTCTTGCTCCAGCAGAAGAACTTGTACTTCGGGGACGGAAGCGGAAACTGCATCGCCCCACTGTCCGCGCTATGATGACGCTGTCGCACTTCAAGTTCAAAAAGATGCTGGAGTACAAGATGCAGCGAACGAGCGGTCGAATGGTGGAAGTGCACGAGGAGTACACGTCCAAGACCTGCTCAGGGTGTGGCCGCATCGACAAGAAGCTCGGAAGCAACAAGGTCTACAGGTGCAGGCACTGCCACCTGATCCAAGATCGAGGTATTATCGCAGCACGGAACATCTTCCACAAGAACGTGGGTGTGTCCGTACTGCGCGATCATTTCACCGGTGTTCCTGCATCGGGGAGTCCTGCTAGCTCTGCGCTGGCGTAATAGGCCCAACAATCGTAGGTTCAGCTTAGGACAGAGGCCGTGATGCTATTCGGATAGCCACGGACATCTAGAGGCAACTACGTTAGGAACAGCGGTTCCGTGTCCACTCCACGACGATCTTGCGGTTGGGTCTCATTGTTAGCATTCGTGGTGGCATGTTCGTTTGCATCACCACCATGTCGCGGTGAGTTAGGTGCTGTTTCTGCCACTGCTGCAGGAGTAGCTGGCGTTGGAACATTAGATCCCCAGAAAGCAGACGCCAGCGTCGAGAGGCTCCACCTGAAATCCTCACCCAGACCAATCACAGCGCCGCCAAGCGCACCGTTTCCGTCCAAGCCTGCGTGATCGGTGTTACGTTGCTCCATCGCCACCCGCTGTTCCAGGCGACCGTTTAGAATACGCTCCATTGTTCGTTCCACCGACCGGGTCCGAGTGAGATCTGCGTGAATTTCCTCCAGAGTATACTGAGGGAATACTTCCCAAATCTGTTGCAGCATTTCTTGGGTCACCTCGAAATTGCGCTCACCCCGATGCCGGACAATTTCGAATGAGAAGTTCGGGAACGGTATCCACCGAGACAGGAACGCCGCTGCAACCAAGCAAGGCAAAATGTCAGTCAAGTATCATCTAGAGCACTCAAGGCCAGTAGAAACGTACTACTGAAGCGAAGCACTTCTTCGGGAGCGGCAACATTTGCATCTGCGGCAACTTGTGCCTGTGCTTCACCCGGCGCATTATTAACGGTGGCAAGTTGTTCCAGACCAGTCTCCCGAGCCGCTTCCGCTTCTGCTTCGGGCTGACGAGGGTGATGCTCCTCTGACTGGGTAGAAGGCATCTCGTCGCATTTTCCACCGCACACTTGCTTTCGGCAGATCGGACATCGCATGGAAGTAGATCCTGTATTAGTAGCCCCGCCTGCAGGAGCAGCAGCTCCTGGGGGCAGCGAACCCTCCATCCCCAAGCCGTTCGCCATACGTGTCAGTGGGTCTAGCCCCGCGAGAGCATCGTTCACAGAGGCCTTCTGCAGACACTGACGAAGGCAGAGTCTGTGAAAAAGATGACCGCAGCGCAGCTTCTTGGCCTGCGTAGACATCGATTTCAAACAGATAGCGCACACGTCATCCGCCACACTTTCGAGCTCCTCTGGCGTGGCATTAGGGAATAAATGATCCAGGTCCACCACCACCTGGTGATACAACTTCACATGCTTCACCTTCTCCAGTAGTCGAACTGTAGCGTTCTTCACGTTCAGGATCAAGATAAGATCGAACAGACTCACGCGGAACTGGTCCACACTAATGACGTACAGATAGTACAGCACCAGCTGCACCAAGTAACAGCCACACAGCACAGTCTGCAGCAGCAACAAGTGAAATTCGCTGTTCTCCGAGTATCCAGGTCCCGTTTCCTCGTCTCCTGAAATGCTTGCAGCACGCACATCCAAGCTGTGAAAGACGACCTGCACTCCGAGCTCCAGTGTCCTCAGCAGCATCAGCGAGGCCTCGAACCACGGCACGTGCACGATCCTGTCCGAGAAGAGGCCGAGTCGCGAGCACGCAGCTGCCAGCCCCACATTCAGCACGACAACGCCGCCCAGCACTGCTCCAAGCCGCTGCAAGTCCCGCAGCTGCGTCATCGGGCGCGTCAGCAAGTGGTGGAATCTCGCCTGCGTCAGAGCCAGCAGCGCTCGCAGCACCGCCAATGTAGCCAGCCACACCACGAGAAAGCCCAACTCTGCTCGCTGTCCTTGGGCTGCTGGCTCCATCGTGCTCACCAGCAGCTGACAGCGCAGTAACACGAAGGGGATGAGCGTCTCTTTGGTCTGCTGCAGCTCCAGCGGACGCAATGCGCCCAGTGCCGCGTGTGCCAGCAATAAAAAGACGTGGTACATGGCTACCAGGACGAAGTGCAACACGATCTGATTACGGCAGAACGGAATCAGGTTTTCAAAAAGTTCAACCTTACAAGTCAGAGTGACGGTCAATTCATGGGGAGGAACGCACCACGGCGCTGATGCGCGAACTCATGAGCTCCGACACGAAGAGAAGCGTCGTCGATGACAGCGAGTCCGAAGGAGGCAACTCCCGCAGACGCTGAGCCGCGCCCGCAGCGGCGATGCCTGTAGCTGCTACTGTGAGCAGCAGGTAACGCCGCCCCGTCACCAGAGCGCCTAGCTGCGTCGAGCGCGCGCGCGGACGAGTGTCGGGACGCTCCATAACTTTTGACTTGATGAATGAGAGCACATTCCCGATTCTTGGGTACCCGGGTTATGGTACATCGGAGAGTTGTGATTGGATGAAAGTTTTCTGTTTCTTTTTGCCAATTATCAGATTGGATTATCAGAATATGAAAATCGAGTGACTCGATCAAACTCGAGGATCACCTTCGCCGAGGAAGGTGTGCCAGCGATCTTCAGACCATCAAGAACATCTTGGAACGCGAGGCGGTGGCTGATCAACGACGCAATGTTGGCCTTGAGTCTCGGCATGGATTGCATCACGTCCGACATCTCTGTTGGATACCCACACCCAGTCGTGATGGTCATCTCGCTCGTGAGCATTCGACCCACGGGGAACTCCTAACGTAGTTGCCTCTCGATGTCCGTGGCTACCCGAATCGCATCACGGCCTCCGTCTTCATGAGCAACTAGCCAAAGCACCAGCTCCAACGAGTGTTGTTTATTATCAGGTGTTAATCCGCTTATCTCGAATCTAGTAAAGCTCCAACTCCGCTTCCGGGTCGACGGCGTAGACGCCCTTGTAGCGGTCGAATAGTCCTTGCAGTGCTGAGACGTACTGTGCATGGTACTTTTCCACGTCCTCTCTCGTGGGGTGTTCAATGCGCGGCAGAATCAAAGCCTCCCCAATAACTGTGATGAGATCCACATCGGAGCATGGCAGGAAGAAGCACTGCGGAAGGCCATAGAAGAGCACCCCAGGCAGCTTGAACTCGTTGAGTTTCAACCGCAACTGGAGCAGATATGGGAACGTGTGATACGCGTACTCCTCGCCGAATGTGTACGCGGGGTGTACTTTGTACCCGTGCTGCAGGGCTAACTTGATGAAGCCAAAGCGTTTCTTGATGTACACTCGATGCTTCCCTCGCTTGTACAGCGTTGCTTCTTCGAATCCACCGGGGATCAGGCAGACATTTTGCCCCATCGCCATGAACCGGTGAAAGGTAGATCTCGCAATGCAGCTGAAGTCCATCCAGTTGAGTAGATCTCTCATGACAGGAAACCAGAAGAGATTCTCAGCCACCAGCCATCGACAATGTGCGTCCGAGAACCCCATGTGGTGAGCGCCGTTGAAGGCGAAGCCAGCAGAGAGGACTCCATGCGGATGAAAGGCGAACAGTGCGCGGTCGTTAGCTTTCACGAATGGCGAAATGTCGTTCTCTTCGATGGCTTTGCTTGCCAGTGCTGCTTGGTTGAGTTGTTTTTTGGTGTCGTTGCCATCTTCACTCGATCCTTCCATCAACTTTGTCCTCACGCGTTCCTCAAATACCGCAACGTTGAGACGGAAGTACGGGTAGTGCAGGAATGCCGAACGAAAGAAGCGCCTCATGAACGGCCACTGGTGAAGCGAAGGCTTCGTCAGGTAGTGGTAACTTTCGTGCACAATGATGAAGCCCAAGTACATCTGCGCAATCCACGGCATCGGCTGCACATTTGCACTTGTAACTCGTCTCCAGATCCATAGCGCCAGACAGGAGAGCGAATAGATCCACAACACTGCGAAGATCAGGAGGCCGATGACCCAGAGTCCGTAAAGAATCGTGAGGTGATATCGCCGTAGGAGTCGCCCTCGTAGCGTCTGGAGATCTGGGAGGGTGTCGAAGTTGGGCCACGTTGCAGTGCGTCCGCATGCGGCGTTCGCCAGCCTTTGGTCCTCCATCATCGCACTCGTGTTCTTGAGAGAAGCTGCTCTCGACCCGTCGGATCGGCAAATCGAGCGTTTCAGGCTGATTCCCCAGCAGCAACACCATCACGAGCTAAGCTGGACTCACCCACGTCAGCTGCTACAAAACAATTCCGCCGCGAAGAAGCTTGGCCGCCGTCGCGCGCATGACAAGGAAAGCGGCGGCTCAGCCTCAGGCTGAGGAGCTCGTATGCATTAGCATCAGCAGTATACGCATTATACATATAACCGGAAGTTATAAAAATTATACGTTTGAGGCAAACGTTAATCCAAAGTATACACTGTGCCGGATGCATGGCAGGTTGAGGTAGCGTACGGGATCGCGTCCATGCGGCGGAAAATTATCGTCGCCGACGCAAGCTCACAGTGCGCGGCGCCAAAGACGAGAGCTCGCTGCAATGGTGGGTAATGCACAGGTAGTAAATGCAAGCGCCCATTACCCTGCTACCTAGCCCCCATGGGGGCTGCTTTACCAACAGGCGAAGGTGCTACAACGGACCCAGACACGTTGGACCTTTTCTGGCCCAACTTCAACTTAAGCGGTAAGACTTGGTTTTTGTATGTACCAAGCGCGATTCCAGCCTGTCCGACGGGCGCAACGAGCGAAGACGCACGCCCATGGAGCTCCAGCTCAGTTTGGTGGCGTGATCTTGTCGGCAACGCACACACGCTGGCTGTATCGGCCGCAATGCTACGTCGAGGCATTGACTGGTGCCGGTGCGTCATGGTGTTGTGCTCGCTGCGGTGCTTCGCCTGGCTGCAGGAGCCATAATTAAAATCGCGCGCTCCGATTGGCTGAGAGCAACTGACGCGAGACGACAGATCGGGTTCCTTTTTAGAGTTTATGTGCACGAAATGAAATTGCGACGCAATATCGAGATGCCTTCGACACGATTTGGCGTTGAAGCACTCGGCACTTTGGACAGCCGGCTGAGGCGAGGCCGCAGATTTTACTAGTCTGGGAGTGTGTGCAGCGCGTGGAGGAGGGTTGGTAATCGCGGAACCAACCCCCGCCTCACTCTATACGAGGCGAACACATTGGATTTTGCGTGCTAAACTTTAGCCTATAAAACTGTTTTAACATGACCCAGTTCGTGGCATACTGAGCGCAAGTGAAAACGCGGGAACAAAGTGTGACAAGTTGTTGAAGAGGGTAAGATCAAAACGAGAGGATAGATACTGGTTTTATGTGACGGAGCGATGAGCACCAAAACCTCTCAAGAAAATTATCTATCGCTGCTGCAATATGATCCAATTCAGGTAAATAGGACACTCCAAGAAACGATTCCCTGCTTTCTACGGTTTTTCCAGAACCTACTCCGGCGGGTTTCGTACCGTCGGTGAAACCCTACCCCTGGTGATCAGCCCACTTCCAATTTCGAGCGCAACTGGAGTTGCCACTACTCAAACTCACACGAAGAGAGAGCACCTCGAGAAGAATCGCTACCAACCGCCCTGCATGATCCACGCCCCGCTCGCCATCGAGAGCTTCGCGCCATCGGCCGCCACGGCCACCGTTTCCTGTGCTGCCAACGTCTTGGCCCGCTACACTCACTGCAAGAAGCTCCGCGATACACTGTACGGAGAGACCGCATTGTACCATGATGAAGAGCTCAAGCAGTTCGTGGTGCTCAAGCGCCTGAGCATCCCCCTCCTGCAGCAGGAAGACGACAGCTCTGTCGACACCGTCAAGGAGAACCCGCTCAGTGAGCGCGCCGTGATCCAATTGCTGGAGGACCCGCTAACTGCTCGCGCCCCGGGCCGCGAACACATCGTCGAGTACGAGCGGGAGGGCTTCTTCGCCGTTGGAGACAGCGTCTTCGTCGCCATGGAGTTTTGTGCTGGGGGAGACCTCTACGACTACGTCGCCGCCAAACCTGGTCGGCGACTACCCGAAGCCGAAGCGCTGCCACTCTTCGCACAAATCGCCAAGGGCCTGAGCTTCCTCCACTCGGTTGGCGTGGCCCACCGCGACTTGTCGTTGGAAAACGTGTTGCTGAAGGACGGACAAGTGAAGATCTGCGACTTTGGCCTGAGCGCTGATGCCAACCAGTTTTCCGCCGATGTCGTGGGCAAATTCTACTACATCGCACCTGAAGTGACGCAGGGATCAGTATACGATCCCAAGGGCGCCGATGTCTGGTCTCTCGGTGTATTGCTGTTCAGCATGCTTACGGGGTCGCCACTGTTCGCCGACGTAAACGCTCGAGCCCCGACCCTTCGGGTGTTGAACAAGTACGGAGTGGGCAAAATCCTGGAGCTCTGGGGGATGAAGGAGCTGTTCTCCAAGTCCACAGTCGACCTACTGGCTTCCATGTTGCAAGTGCAGCCCTCGCGCCGTCTCAGTGCAAAGGAGGTGGCTCGCCATCCCCTATTGCGTCGCAAATTGTCGACCTCCGTGGCAGCCCCGCCTGCCTAAGTATCTAAATTATGAGCCGGGCGCTGCTAGTAAGTAAAGCAGGCTTCGGCGTGTGCTGTAGTGCAGGTAATAACTTATAGTATTTATTGACAAGCATTATTGTACTTGTGTGTTTCCTGGCTGTCATGGTTGTTCTCCTGTCCTCAGTGACGAACTGCGTTTCCCCCCATTAGCGATTTGATCTAACGTTGAAGTGATGGCATGTTTTTACGTCCGTACCAAACTGAGCACAAATGTACTAATGCACAAAATTTGTGTCTCCTATACTATACTCAGTTTGACCATCACTACTTCAGACAGGCCTTCGTCTCTCCAGCATGGCGCCTGCTTCTTCGCGCTCTGGGAGACCTCCTAGGGGACCTGCGCGCCTCGCTCCACCGCGTATATCTTCTACAGACGCACGCACTTATCGTGGGCCCACCCACACCCCTCGTCCTGGCCCCAGTAGCCTGCTATCTCGTCTCGAAGCTGTCGACAGGGACGCGGATCGTCGCCGATTCGCGCTCTACGGCCGCCAACACGCGCATGTGGACCATCTTTCCGGTCGTGAGCAAGACACGTCGATTGTATTACAGAGTACGATGTTATTACAGGAGGACGGACTATTAGCAGCAAGACTGGACGACGTGACGTACCTTGTGGACGGACTTTTGGAGCCTGCAAAGACGCAGAGAGGACGCTTGGCTCAGGCCCGCAGTGTGCTGGAGCTGACACAATTGTTCCAGGACCAAAAGATCCTGCAGGCCGTGGAGTTGTCCAGTCAGAGACGCAGGATTCAGGACAGGATGAAGATGCTGCTGACATCAAGACTTACAGAAGAAGCAGGAGCAGGAGAAGGAGGAGACACTTATCAAGTGTCGCTAGCGGTGCTGGTTTACTTTCTGTCCGGGAGTGCAGGAGTTCATGACTATTTTGACGAGAAGGTGATGGATGCTCTGATGCATGCGTTGAAGCGGGAGTTGGAAGACGGAGAGAAGAGGGCGGAGAAGGGTGCTGAGGTGAAGGCAAGTGTGGCAGTGTCACATGTTGGTGCACATCCGCTGGAAAAAACGTGTTTGAAGCGGAAGGGTACGAGATTGGTTGATAAGGTTGTGGTGAATGGGGAGTGTAAGTCTGGTGCACTTGCATCTGAAGCCAAGTCGACACAGGGTGCTGCGTTGGTAGCAGATTCGCCTCTCGCAACGTCGACGGTGCATATATTGGATGATTTGTGTCGGATGCGGTTGAACGAATTGTTTCAGGACCACGACGCGTTCTTTGTTGAAGGTGAGGTGCAGATTTCCATGGTGAACACGTTGTGTGCCGCGCTGCACAATTTGGTGCAAGTAGATGATTCCTCGTCGAGTTCGTCATCTCGCACGACTGAGCACTGTCAGCAGCAACTAAGCGCATACTCAGGTGACGCCGCACGGGAGACATTCCGGCTTCTTCATGCAAGGAGACGCCGGCTTGTGCAGAACGGTGGGGTTAACATATTGGTGAATGGCTTAGCGAAGCGGCTAAGCGACCTTGAAGGATTGCTGCCGTTGACCCAGGCCGATGGAGTTGCGGTTGAATGTGCTCACTCGCTGCATTATATCCGTATGCTGCTACGCATTTTTGACCAAATGACGTTTCTGACCATGGATGTACAGCAGCACATTTCGAAGCAGAGAGCCCTCTTCGCCCTACTTTTGAAACTCATTCGGTTGTTGAGTAACCTGTGCTGGGGTATTCACGCTCGGGAGCGATGGGATGCTACGTCCGCTCGAATGTCGCTAGCAGTGGAAGTGTTTGTGTCGGGTCTTCGTGCGTTAATTAATTTGACCCACCACAACATGGAGGCAGCAAGCTACGTGCATTCGTTAGGTGGTATGCAGCAACTCGCAAACGTTTTTTATCAGGTATGGGGTGGAGTGAGTACAGCAGCAACAGCAGAGAAGCACTCGCTGGCCCAGGATAAGTGGGAGTTTGATTCGTGTTTGCTGCTTCTGAGTGTGATGGCCAATTGCATTGAATTCAGTGTGGCTAACCGTGACGCACTGGTTACAGCGTCTCTATGCCTCAGAGAACCAAATCCTAGCTTTGACCAGTCTTCGCTAGGCGTGATCAGTGCCTACGACCTGTTTGTACGATTTTTCCTGGCAAAGGTGGAGTCGTACAAGCATCTTCTTGATTCGACTGAAGGTCGGGGCGCGAACGAATCAATTTCAAATGAGGAGGAGACCGATGACTGGAATCCGGAGGACGCGATTCTTGGAGGTTGTACGTCATTGCTTCTCGGGTACCTAATGACGGGCTCTACTACCAATAGTGCCGCAATTCTGAAGTTGTTACCGGACAATTCACCTCGCCTCCTACTACGTGCACTTAGTGTGTTTGTGGCTTTTCACTCACAGATTGGTGCATTAACGGGTGAGGTTGCCAAATCCGTTCTTCACGTTGAAAAAGTGCTAAAGTCATGCCAAAGAAGCGAATTTGGTGTAGTGCAAAGCGATTTATTGGAAACAGGCGCTACGAATACGTCTCTTGGAATCTGTGGAGCTCCGATTCCAGCCGCCATGAGTGGAGTGGACGCCGACCTATCTTCTGCGGTGTCGACCGATTTCCAAAGCAATACTGCGTTGCCATCAACACTACGAGTGCGATCTTTGAAAAATGTTTGTTCTAATCTTGATGACTCTGACGAGGATAATGAGCCAAATGCTGTCCAAGACAAACTGGAGGGTTTGAAGGCGAATAGTCAAGTGGTTGTTGCACAGAGCACCCACGCTTTTGGGATACGTACTCCGACGCGAACTTCACCTATAAGCCCCAACAGGAAAAGGCCTCGAGAGAAATCTCCAGTGCGAACACCTCCAGTGTCACGGACAAACAAAACGAGTCCTCCACGCGGCAACAAATCCTCTCCCATCACAGTTCTTCCAGACGGCACCTTATCCTCTCCGGTTGTAGCGCGGCTTTTGAAGCGTACTCGTCAACTGATGGACGAGCTTGACGCCGAATTCGCAAACTCAAGTCATTCTGCTCCTGTGAAGAAAAGTGACGACAGCAGTGAGGGAGGAACCGTCGATACGTCTTCTTCACCATGCGTGGTGCTTACAGTGGATGTGACTTGCCGCGATAATGGCAGCGATGACCTAGACCTATCTCAAGACAATGGTGACGACAACTACACGAATGATACCACTAATGGGGGTGCTACAGAAGTGGAAGGCCGGGCTGCTCTGACATCTATGCGTCGAGAGAAATCTACGCGGGATCTAGACACAAGCAAGAAAAGCGCTACCGTGTACCACGAATCTTTGATTGACTTTGCCTCCACGAACATGCCACCGTCCACTCCATTGCGCAAGGTGACATCCAAAGTACTGCTGCAAACACCAACCAGGACTGAAAGTTCTCCCGGGTCGTACCGACAATCACCCTCGGTCAACCTGACACCTACGAAAACGTATCCTTCAACACCGTTACGGATGAAGAAATCGTCAGGAATGCTGCAGACGCCGACGAAAAATGACCCGTCACCTGTTATGGATGAGTCCCCAGTATCGGTATGCCCACACCGACGAAAGACAAAAGCTGTTCGCGCCCCTGCATCTGCCTGTGCTGGATCCATTTTCGACTTCACGGATTAGTTTTTTCCCTCTTGCTTCTAGCATCAAGATTCGTTGGCAGCAATTCCTCTTCAATGGTTCAGGCGAGTGTGCTGCAGTCTAAGACCACTAACTCTCGCGATCGCGAAAGTAATTTATCGTTATTATTGACTTGCTTCATTCTGTAGCACGATGTTTCCGCGAGCTTAGCTTTTGTGGACTTCAGAGGAATCATTTCTCGGATACAGTTCTTCTGCAGTCTCAGCTCCACCGAACGCGCACAGACGATTCAATTCATGGTCCAGCAGGTCTAAGGGCAGCGCAGCGTCCACGATACTGAAGAACTCCAGTGTTTCGTACAAGATTGCAATTACCCAGAATGGTCGGCCACCTACTGCGATCTGCTCGGCTGTCTGTCGTTGCGCACGCCCCTGCTTCTCATATGTTTCGTGGATGTTGTGAGATGGCGGGAATATGTGTGCGTCTCCTGTAGAAATGTCATCGCCTGCATCGGAAATGGCCTTCTCTCGCAAGAAGAGCACTCCAGGATCGTCCACGTTGAGTTTTAGCGGTGGGATTCCTGATGGGAGCTCGGGAGACGTATCTGGGATAGCATCGTACATGCATCGCAAGCTTTGCTGGAATGAGGATATTTTCTTGACAAATTCTGCCATGATAAAGTTGTCGCTCTGCACCTGACTGTCGATTTTGTGGTCGTTGTCGTTTGAGTCGAAAAAGCGAAGTTCATCACCGATGATGACTCCTCGAAGACGATCAAGAGCTACAGAATACCACAAGAAGTTGCTCGGCTCATGTCTTGGTAACTCGGGTTCCCGTTGTAGCTCATCGGCGAATTGAGACTGTAGTGCCTCCGTACGCCGATGACGCAGTAATTGCGTGGTTTTGAGATACTCTTCCAGGTGTTGAGTGCAAAATGTTGCTAGAGCATCGATACGGTATTCATCGACGCTATCAGCGAAGTGTTTGGCCCATGAAACAGTGCCGTCCTCGCCTTCAAGCTCCAGTTTTCGTTCCAAAAGAAAACCCAGTTGGAGCTACATGCAGGCAGCAGTTTTCATTCGTAAGGTACCGTTCAAACCGGACAGTTGGTTCTGTACGTACGTTTTCACGGGTGATGATCAGGAAGGCGTGTCGCTTTGGGTAATTACCATGTCGAGTGAACCGAAAGTCGTGCAACTCGAAGGTGTTCAGTCGTGTTAGTGATCCGTCATCTGTACGTGCATGCAGACAATCGCACAAACTACTATGAGAATGGAAGAGGGCGGAAATTCCTGGTGGGTACCGCACTGTTAGAGGAAGGTTTTGTGGCGGTGGAGTCGGGCGCAAAATTTTCTCCAACTAACAGCCACTGGAAGAGCAGTCGAAGTAAATCACTCCGCATGGTCGAGAAGGCGAGTCGCTTGCTGGATAATACGCAATGGACACAGCATGTCACGTTGAAGAAAGGTACATGGCAATTGGGGGAAGAACGCACCGGTAAAAAATGCTGCGGCCAATAACAGAATACTGTTCGTCCATAGATCGTCAAGCGACTGAAAGTTCTGGAAACAAGAGGTTGACTGTACCTGAGCCGACGTCGTGGTGTCACCGAAGGGTATGTCCAGGACAGCCAGCTTTGCCTATGAACAGCACACGATTCCTGTCAACTTTCCAAGGAGTCAACAGCAAGAGTGGCAGGCAGTACCATGGTTTCCAACGGATAATTGACTGCCGGTATGCGGCCTTCGAAGGCAAAATGGAGGTCCGAACAGAAGCTCAAATCTACGCAAAAGTGGAGCAAGAGGTCGCAGCTAAACAACCATTCACACAACATTCTCAACTGGATGAAACTCGCACCGTGCTGAGTAACGGAGAAAATGCCTTTGAAGAGGGTGTCAAGCTGTGTTGTGAGAGCAGCAGAGCTGATGGAACGTCCATCTCGACGGCGCCATTGATTGAGTTTCTCGCCTGGATATCCGAAAAAACTCAGAAGCAGATCACAACTTGAGCGCGTGTAGTACTACGACAGCAACGTGGTTAATGAACGCACTAAGAGGGCACCAAATCGACGGGCATTTTGTACCTGGACGATAGATTCAGGAAGGTTCGTGGACGGGAAGACAAGCGCGTACAGCACTTCGTATATATTGACAAAGCCCACAATTCCGATGGACCCATTTGTGTCGAAGCGAGCGAAGCGCAGAGGTTCACCACACAATGAAGTTGTGGCTCCTACTGCTGCAGCCAACACCCCACGCAGGTCGAGCCAATGGGCACCTGAACCTGTCGACAACGTTGAAAAGCAACCGACACCCTTTTTGTTGTGCACGCAGTGGTAAAGCGTGTTGTCTTCGCCCTCTTTCTCAGTCGTGTCCAGAAGCAGCACCTCCATAGTGTCAGAAGTCGACCCGATAAAAGATTCGTGTGAAGACGAGCAGGCGGACAATAGCGGCGTTTCACAAGCTCTGAAATTGATTGCAGCATGGTGATTCACGACCAGGTAGACTGGCGAAGTCTCAAGGACTCGTTGGCACTAGATGCTAGTCTCGTTGAGTCGGTCTTCTTTGGTCTATCGAAGGAATACGACAGAAAACAACGTGAACGGGAACAGTGTTTGAGGAGGCAGCACCCTACCAACAACAGTGAGGAGGACCACAGCAACAACCAACTAAATGAAGTGATGTTCACCAAAGCGGATGTTCTGGTGGCGCTGGAAAGCGCTGAGGGGTATCTCGAAAAGCGACCGTGGCTGCGTGTGCTGCACACGCGACTAGCTTGTGTATCGTTGGAGAAGGAAGGAGCGAGTTTACAAGCGTTTGTTTGTCACCGCCAGCGCGACCGCACCATGTGTCTACGGGACGTACAGCGTCGACTTGAAATGATTTACGCTGATGCCAAGATTTCGATGGAGGTAGAAGAAAAACACAAGCAATTTATCGCTCAGGCGCGAGCTGTATCACCCTGGTGTGTGCGGGACCCCAAGTGTCTCCATGCATCTCCAGGTCGACAGCTCTACGGTGTCTGTGTGCTCCTCCAACATCCTAAGACAGAGGAAGAGTTGCAGGCTGAACGTGACTGTGTGGTGAACCATGCTCGTGCGGTTGTCAGTGCTGCCGTGGGTGTTGTTATGGACAAACTTCTGGCACCTTACCTATCACGACCAAACACTAGTGCAAGCACTGGAAGACGCACTGGGAGATATCTCGCTCCGGATTCAGTGAACGTAAGCCCAAGCCAGCGTCACGCAAAAGTTAAGCGAGAGCAGGCCGACCGTGATATCCTGCTACGAGCTTTGAGACTAGAACTTCTAGCGCCCACTGCAGATCTCGCGTCGTTGCATGAAGTCGAGGCGACGAAGAAGAAGAGCAAGAACGAAATTGCTCGAGTGATGATGCAGTTAGCGACTGTCGAAGCTCAGGGTGATAGTCGATTGGCTCGCAAACTATTCGACCACACGATCGTACAATCCGGACTTCGTCGTGCTGCTGAACAAGCAAAGCGGCTCGGGATCACAGCTCAGCCTTGGGAAGTCGCGAAGCTCTGGCGCGAACTCTACCGGACATCGACTATGCAAGCACTTGGAACTGCTATGCAAGGATAAGGAATCCGGTTGCAGGAAGGAGAGCAGCAAAACTTTTTCATTAACACTAAAATGACAGCGCTAAGGCAAGGTCGAAGCTTCTTCAACGTTTGTCTGCGCGATAGAGAGAGCTGAGCGGCCGTCGCCCGCTGTGTAGTTGACGTTCAGGTCGCTTCTAGCGAGGAGGAACTTGACAGCCCGAACTTGCCGGTGCTCACACGCTACCATCAGCAAGGATCGACCTAACGGCCGTAGTATTACAGCGGCTTCGTCGGTGTTTTGAGCGACTTCAACTTCTTCAATAGCGTTAACGGAGACTTCACACTCGTCGATGAAGAACCGCATCTTGGCGACGTCGCCGTGTTTACAGGCAGCAAAGAGTTCACTTTCAAGTTGTGGATGAAGCGCCATCGACGAGGTTCCAGCAGGTGTCACCACTGTTCTTGTCGGCCCGGCTGAGTTAGTAGCACTTGCCGTCTCGGACGCCCCACTCTTCTGCCCAGCGTTGTTGCTTACTACATCTTGCAGCCACTTGCGGCGGATTTCCTGAAAACAAGCGTCGTGGCCTCGCAACAGCGCAACTCGCCATGCTGTACGGTCCTGCACATCCTTCACGGAAGTGTCCGTCCCGAATGCCAACAAACGTGTGACAGCACGTAGGTTACCTCGTGCTGCTGCGATATGCAGCGGCGTGAAGCCCAAAAAGTCCTTCGCTTCCAGTGGAGCATGCGGAGCTTTAACTAGAAGTGTCTCCAGGACAGCCATAGCATGGTCAGCTTCTTCGTCTGGGTTGGAGTAAGAACTATGATGCGCGTGTGCATGATGTCGACTCCAAGGAAACAGCTCTCCATCCTGAACAACCTCGATACCAACGAGGAGAGCTTCGTGCATTGCTGTCCGTTTTGTCCACGCATCTTGCTCTGCTCCGGTGAATAACTGAGGGAAGAGCTGCAGCAGCTTCGCCACCACGGATTCAAGTCCACATCGAGCAGCTTCATGCAGCAACGTGCGTCTTCGTCCTGGCAGTACATGGTCTTCGAACAACGGCGTTGTCATCGCCAGCAGATACATTGCCACCCGTTCATGGCCGTTGGTCACAGCTAGAGACAACGGTGTGAAGCCCTTGGCGTTCCGAGCATACACCCGGTCGGGTGCAGTTTTGAGCAGTCGAGGCAGCACTAGGGTCACAACTTCTAGGTGACCGAACTTTGCTGCAAGGTGCAGCGCATTGTTGCCACCTGGGATACTCACTGCCGTCACATCCGCTGGTTCGATACGAGGCAGATCTTCGTCCGCATTCTCAAGTCCCATAGCAGATGGATCAAAGCCGTCTAACAAGTCCACTACAGCTTCCACATTACCTCGTCGAGCTTGTACAAGCAGGTCGGATTGCTGCACAGCGCGCTCACGATAAGCCTCCAGCCTTCCGAGAAATCCTCGCGCTATACGGGTGATGTTCATGGCACAAATCCAGCCACGCTCGTGAGCGCGTTCGAGACCACGTCGTCGAGCGCGTTGCTGTCCAAGAAATCCTCTCACTACCCGTTGAATCGACAGCGTACACGCTATACGAACTGCCAAGTCCTCTGCCCGACGCAGCTTGAGCACATGAGCACGTTGTAGTGTACCACGAATGAGACTCTGCATTCGAGCTGCTCCACTATGTCCCAATTCCTGCGCCTTTCGAGCCTGGGCTTGAGTTAGTGCTTTGGATGCCAACAATCGACATCGTACAAAGCTTTGCAGCGTGAAGGCTGCACGTATTTCTCGACGCAGACGAATCGCTCGAACGCGACATCTTGCTTGAAAGCCCAAGAACAATCTCACCAACAACTGACCCAACGCCTGACGTTGAGTCTGTTCCAGTTGCAGACGTAGCTTCGTCCCCACCCAACGAGCAATACACGCCCGCCACGCACACAAAATGGCCGATGCAGCCCGCTGACGTTGTTCGTGACGGCGAAGAGCTCGTAATTTGGATAGCAACCGGCGCGCAGCCCAAACACGATACACATTCTGGATCTTGGCTGCAGCGTTGCTCTGCTTGACGTTCAACCGGAGACGTCGATCCTTTTCTCCCATTACAATGGCGGTGCCTTTCGTGACTTGCAACAAACTGCCACGGATCCGTTTGCGCACCAAGAGTTTTTGTCGGATGCTGCGGAACTGCCGACGTAGTATGAACCCCCGACGTACTCGCTGAATGACCAGCGCTGCTTCGTGTTCACGACGTGCTCGGTTTCGTCGAATTTCATGAAGTGACTGCATGAATGCTTGTCGTTCTCGAACTAGAGCGAGCGTCTGAAGTTGTTGAGACGGGAATGATTTCGCTCTAGCGTACGGTGATCGGGCTTCCGGTTCGTCGTTCTGGTTGTCGTCGGATGATTTCAATCGGGTTAAAGTTTCTCGTGCTCGTGCTTCAGCCCAACGGGAGGCGTCATGGTTCTGAACTGGGATGGTGGTGGTAGTTGGTTGTTGGTCTAGTGGGGCGTCTAGTGGGTCATATCTAGGCAATGGCAAAGCTGTGGTGACGACGGATACGACGGTGCTGTACGTGCATCGACGTGTGCCAAAGTAGAGACTCGGAGTGAGACTTAAACCCTGCTGCACCGTCACGATTTGAGCTTGTCGAAGCTCCTCTCTAGTCTGCAACCACGCCTGCTTCTGCTGAGCCAGCGACGGTGATGCTGCCATCGCTTGGTTCGAGGACTCAGCAGTCCCCACCATGTCGACGACGGATTCGAGATGGCGCTTAAACAGGAACAATTGGAGAAGTCACTTTGGAGAAGTCGCAGCGTAACGTCCCCGCAGGCTTTGCGCGTACTGTCAGAGAGGAATGACCTCCGTCGTGGATGGTACTGCATCAGTGGTGGATCATCTCAAACTTGAGGCCGTGTCTTCTCCTTGTAGTTCTCCTGCAGACTCATCCGAGAAAACGAATGAAGTGCAGGAGGCAACGGCTACAGATGGTGATTCACAACTCGATCAAGATGTGGAGGAACCAGTAGATGAACTGGAGTTAGCACTGCAGAAAGCTCTGCAAGCTCGGAGGTTTGAGGGGTTGGATGGTCTGCGGAATACGCTGCTAGCTACGACGCAACTCACGACATCGAACGTCATTTCTACAGTGGTGACGGCACTTTCACATCGAGGACCACGTCGTAAACGGAGTAAGATGACTAGCCCCGCGTTACCAGTACCTGGTAGTAACAACCAGGAATCCCGAGAATCTGTCTACGGTGCTCCGAAGTCTATGTCAGCACGGTCGAATAAAGCTCGACGAGGGTCTTCGCCTCACCAAGCGCAGCTACCATCGTTTCGAAGGAGTTTGCCAGCTTTATCTATCCCAACGACGCGATTACATCGTGAACTATTGCTCGAGAGAGACGCGTTCATGGTTCAATTGACTCGAGAGCGCGAGGAGAAGGCACAGCTCGAATGTTGGGCAGCTACACGCATCCAAGCCTGTTATCGAGGTTTTCGCAGTCGACCACGTGTAGTGGCCTACGCTCGACGAATGAACAAACTTGCACTGCGGACCGCTTCCATGATTCGACTCGATGTAAGTCTCGAGTTACTGTTGATTGGTGACATGTATAGGTTCTCAAGTGTTGTCTCGTGTTGCCAGCTCGCAGACATGCAGGAAAATTTGCGGATGCGTGGTAATTTGGCAGAAGACGGTGAAGCTGGCAGTAAGGATGCGTCGGTACTTTGGCGACAAGGCGTCAAAGAGCGGGCACGGCGAAAACGTGGCATCAAGAGCCAACAAGAGGAACGACAGATCGCTGCTACTCGAATCCAGGCTTGTGTCCGTAGATTTCTCGCCAAAATCGCGTTTGGTCATCTGGTCGCGCGAGCTCGTGATGAGCGGTATCTGGTTGCTGTTGTTAGAATTCAGGTAGTGTACGATGTTGTCGTGTCTTTTGTTGGGGAGGGTACGATCTAACAGCGTTTCATGTTGGTATTCCAGAGTACGTATCGTGGATTTCACCTCCGTTCATGGATTCTGCGGTTGGTGCCCAAGCTTCGACATGATGCAGTGGTTCAGATCCAGGCGCTTGTCCGGTTAGTTACTGTACACGCATGGGGTCTGTCGGAGATACTAATTGTGCTACTTGATTAAATGAATTTCTCAGAGGTACTCAAGCACGTGAACTAGTGTCCATGTTACGATTTGAACGGAAATGCGAGGAACGGCGGCGTGCAGGTCTCCCTTTCCAGTCCACTATGGGAAGTCGAGTGTCAATATCACATCCAAATTATAGCGCGATCCTTACTACAGGGACTCCACGATCATCTCTCCAGAGTTTATTCGAGAATCGGAAACCTGATTCTGCACTCGAGTTCAAGACTGCGAAGTGGCATGAACAGCGAAGATTCCTGCGGCTTTACGTGAGTTTTTGCATGACCTTCTTGATGATTGTCAGGCTTTCGTACTGATCCAGCTTCTTTTGCTCCTGCAGAACGTGTCGCTAAAGCAGGCAGCACGTCGCGCCCGACTCGTCCACCGTTGGAACTGGACCAAGTCAATTGTTTTGGATAAAAGGAGGCAGCGACGAGTTAAAAAGATGGTCGCAGCGTTTTCGTCGTTACCATCTTCCGGTAACAGAGAAAAAAGTGCCGGCAAAACGCCACAACGTCGACAGAAACCAGAGACATCACCGCCATCGCGAGGGCCCAAACTGTAATAGAGCGTATAGTGCAAAACTCAGAAGCAGAGAAACTTCATTGATAGCATCGCGGAAATCATTCCTCCCACGATAAACACTTCGTAGGATAGTAGTGATGTACAGAATCAGGTGGAAACAACATACTTACTGCGGGAGGAGCCTTAGATACAACTTGGCGGCAATGTTATAAATCTATTACACACTAGTACCGACGTGATCTCTATCACTTTTGCTTGGAATCTCGATTACAATGGAAAAGCAAGGAATAAAGGCTCCCTAGGACACATTCTTGAAATCCCACCTCGGTTTAATGCAGGTATCTCGAAGCAGTTCCAGAAGAAGAGCATCAGTTGTAGCAACAGCACACTCATGGCACCGAGCGCAACATACGAAAACCCGAACGGGAACGAGAAGAGGTAGACGTGGAAGAATGTGAAGAGGCAGAAAAACAGCGGCGGGAAATATGCTTGCGATAGACGAGTTCGCACGCTGACGACCGAGAACGACTCACCCATCCACATGATCGTCATGACACCAAAGGCCAACAGCCGATCCTTGTACAGCTCGAACAAGAAGAACAGCATACCCACCTGAATTCGCCGTGGCAGTAGACAAGAGAATTACACGTCAGAGTATAACTTCGAGAGGCATTGACGGGTCAATTTCCTTACCATCACAGGTACAAACATGAGTGACTGAGCGAAGAAAGTCACCACAAGGTTGGGAAACGGGATCTGCAGCTGTAATCGGTTCTGAAACAGTGCGGCAAACGTTATCATCCGCTTCTGCGTCTCCAAGAGTACGAAAGCCACCAACGCTGTGATCACGAAAAACAGGAACAAGATCGTGTGAAGGATCTTGAACTTGAGCGCCACGAGCCTCACCCACTGCAAACAACCGCACACCTCTTAGCACACGCCTATTGAATTTACGCACCAACAATAATCTCACGCACACTTTGCGCTGCTGACGCTGGATTGAACACTCCGTAGCTCATATCAACAACAACGCGACTCTCCTCCCTGTACAAGTACCCTCTTGCTCCAAAGTGTTTCAACAACTGATTTACCAAGATTGTATCGTACCCAATTACTCGATCTCTTATCAGCGACCACAATGGAAGATCATTGAGCCACCTCAGCTCAAAACATTGCGACTTCTTGGGCAAATACAGCGTGTCCATCTTTACGTCAGTTTGGAGGGCGTCCGAGTGGTCTAACAAAGCAAACAGACTTTTTTGTGGTGCGTAGACGAAGCTCAGACCCGGATTTTGCTGCTGCACAGCACTAGTACCATTTTCGGACAAGTTAGCAGCTGAATGGGAGCTCACGGATCCCGTTGAGAAGCTCCAGTCAGCAGCTTCAGCTTCGGGCAAAATCTGGATACGAAGGAGACGTAGCTGCTCCTCCTGAAGGTTGTAGGAACTCAATGAAGGCGGGAGAAACTGATCCAGACAGCCAACATTTCCTCCTTCACTGATGAAGCTTGTATGAAGCAGAAAGCACAGCAGAAGTAGGTGAGATGCAGCCACTAACAGCAACATCTCGATCCGCTCCCGATTCTAAAAAGAAAAATAATTATTTCATAGGCCACAGAAAGCGTTGGTCGTACAAATGGGTATGTACAGGTAGCACGGAGTGAGGGAAGTATCACCTTAGCACTTAGAAGGCACTGGACCCAGTGAATGAGCATCTTGTGCAGACGGAAGTACACCTCCTCCATTTCGTCCATTTCGTGCCGTTTGGTCGTGATTTTTTATTTTTATGCGACGTGTGCAGTATCCTAACGTAGTTGCCTCTAGATGTCCGTGGCTATCCGAATAGCATCACGGCCTCTGTCCTAAGCTGAACCTACACGAACCTACGGTTGTTGGGCCTATTACGCCAGCGCAGAGCTAGCAGGACTCCCCGATGCAGGAACACCGGTGAAATGATCGCGCAGTACGGACACACCCACGTTCTTGTGGAAGATGTTCCGTGCTGCGTTAGCACCTCGATCTTGGATCAGGTGGCAGTGCCTGCACCTGTAGACCTTGTTGCTCCCGAGCTTCTTGTCGATGCGGCCACACCCTGAGCAGGTCTTGGACGTGTATTCCTCGTGCACTTCCACCATTCGACCGCTCGTTCGCTGCATCTTGTACTCCAGCATCTTTTTGAACTTGTAGTGCGACAGCGTCATCATAGCGCGGACAGTCGGGCGACGCAGCTTCCGCTTCCGTCCCCGAAGCACGAGTTCCTCGACTGGAGCAAGAAGGCTCTTAGGCGTGATGTTCAGACGCTCTTCTCGGACATATCGAGCGGCCATCTGCTGGGTCTCGAACGTTGGCAGCAGCACCTCGTGGTAGTTCAGAGACAGCCACTTTGAGACCTTCTGGTGCATGTCGTGTACCATGCGTGTCACCTTGCCTAGAATTTGTCGGATCTGCAGACGCAAGCGCTGACGCCGCCGCTTGTTCCGCTGCAGTTCAGTGGTAGCGACGCATTCTGCCGCCGTCTTCTTCTTTGCCACCTTGGTCTTTGCGTGGCACGGATGTCGACACTTGCTCTCCTTGTTCTTCGCCGCCTCACCCCCCTCACTCGTCCGTTTGCACGCACAGTCCTTCCCCCGACACGGCGGCTCTACGATCTTCTGCTCGAGCAGCGCCAGCTCGCGCCGCAGTGCGTCCGCAATCTTGAGTCGCGTGAGTATCTTCTCGTCGGGGTCCGCGATGCTGAATACTCGGCCGCTGGGATCGTATAAAGTGATGAAACAACGAACACCTGGATCAATAGCACCCGTGCGAGTGCTCAGCGTAGGCGCAAAGTCCTTGCAGGTGGGCACGCACAAGTAGAAGCCCCCTCACGGGTGCGCACTAGACGCACCATTGTGGTGACCTCAGGCAGAGGCTCGGACAGCTCGATCCATTGCTTGCCCAGGAACGACTTGTGGAAGCGAACTGATGTGCGATCCTTGGACACGAAGAACCCGTGGTCTGTCCGCAGCACCATTGCGTCTGAGCGCGCAAATACACTCTTAAACTCGATAACCGGGAACGTCGTCTTCTTGCCCTTCTCCTTCTGTGGTGGTGGTCATCAAACGGATCCAGCTGCACCGGGTGATGGCACAAGGAATCTCTCAGAACCTTTGCCGAGTCGGTCTGAATCTTTGCTGATTCGGTTTGAACATTTGTGGATTCCTAAGTGAGTGCCAGCACTGGCACCAGTGTCGAAGATGCCAACAGCAGTCTAATTGCATCTTCAACACATTGCATTTTCAGTGGAAACGACACTACTTCAACGTGCCAAGGAGCCAAGCAAGCGTGCTCGACGGACGGAAGCGTAGGGAGTAGTTGCTAGCCGCATTTCATTTTTCAGTCAGAATTCAATTTGCTTTCTCAAGACCAGTTGGCCGTCATAAAGTTAACTTTGGCTCGAGGCCAAGTGTTTGTCAGATGACCAAGACAACCGACGGAAGAACCGCTCCACAAGTGGCCCAGGCAAGAGGTCAAGGATGCCGAGTTTCAACGTCGACGCTGATGGGGACGTCGAGATGACGGTCCCCCAGCCCGTGTACGAGCTCATCAAAGCACCGAAGCTCGCGTCATGGGACCAAGAATCGTTGGTGAAGTGGCTACGAGAACGTCGTCGCTATGAGAAGTCTATGGAAGAACGCTGTCGCGTCACGCAGGAATCTGTGGATTCCGTCTTGCGGAGCGTCTGCGCTACAACTGAGACGAAGCTACTCGACTATCTTGCTCGCTATGAGTTTCGGCAGAAGGTCGACACCATTACCGACAAGCAGATAATGGACAAGGTCAACGAGCGTGTTGGCGAAGTTATGAATGGGCACATTCCAGACATCGTTGAGTTTTTCAAGGCCCACTTGAAGATGGACCTCGCTGAGGAAGATGTGGAAGCCCGGGTGGTTAAGTACTTTGTCGACTTCGATCGTATTGTAGAAGAGCATGGCTTTGCCTCGATGCTAGGCGCAGGCGATGAGGCTCACGCAGGATACCGTGACCGCATGAAGAGTCGATGCAAGCTGATTATCGAGAATTTAGCTCCGGCAATGCTCAAGTCAGAGATTAAGCGCTTGGTGGCACTTCAGAACCGTGAGGCGAAGACCGATGACATCGCGCTGCACAACCTCATCTTGGAAAGGGCCAAGGCACAACAACGTTATCACACGATGCTGCAGGAGTTAAAGGTTGAACGCAAGCAGCTCACCAAGTCTGAAAACAGCAAAACACCAGCGCGATCTGACAGTAAGAAGCCCGACACCAAGTCAACAGGACTAAAAACGGTGGCTGCAAAAGCCGATGGGAATGCTGCGATAGGTGCGGCAATGGGGGCCACGCCACGTCCTCCCCCTCGTGATGGCTGTTTCTTCTGCAAAGGACCACACACAGTTCGTTTTTGCCCCACCGCTACCGAGGAGCAGAAACAGGAGTGCTACCAGCGGATGAAGGACGCGAAGGTGGCGAAGTCGAAGGCTGCACGAACTGGTGAGATTCCGGGGCATCAACTCGTGATCATCAATGAGTTAATTGAGCTTCCGTACAGGGCGGATTCTGGATCGGATGTGAATGTCCTGTCAGCAGTGGCCGTGCAGGAACTACAAGAGTGCGGGTCACAGGTGGCTGTTTCGCAATTGGCCCGGCCAGTGTATCTGGAGCGTCTTGGTGGAGATCACTTAGCATGTCATCGCGGTTGCCAGGTGGACGTCATGCTTGGTACTGTGGCAGGTACCGTCCGCATGAGGAATGTGGATTGTGTCATTGTCGATGATGAGGAGGAAGAATTTTTACTAGGCAACCCCGCTTTGATCTCACTCGGCATCAATGTTAACCGGCAGATGGAGCAACTCGCCGCTGGGAACTTTGATGGAGTCCGGAACGATGATGGTGACAATCTGGATAAGGATCCCGAGGTTGGTCGTGATGATGATGTCGAAGTCAGCTCACTGATCGACCAAATTCTTCATGAGGCCGATGAAAATGGCTTCTCCCAGTCGCTTATGCCTTCTCTCGGACGTGTTGTTGCTGATTACCGAGATTTGTGGCGCATTCGCTTGGGAGTTGACGAGCCTGCTCGAGTTGATCCATTTCGTCTGGTGCTGAAGAAGGACAGTCAGCCCGTGCGGTGCAAACCTCGTCGCTATGCGCCCCTCGCCAGTGCCTACATGCGCAACTACACCAAGGAGTTAATTGCCTGTGGCTACGTCTATCCGAATAACGCTAGTCGCTGGGCCAGTGCCGTGGTTCCTGTCCCGAAGGCAGGAACTGATGATTTTCGTATCACATGCGACTATCGTCTTCTCAATCGTATGACCGTCCCTATTGCAGCAAGCGTGCCGAACCTTGCCGTTGTTTCCAGTCGTGTAAAGGGAGCTAAAGCCATCGGGAAGTTCGATATGTTTCGGGGCTTTTGGCAGCTCCCTCTCCATGAAGACAGTCGTGAAGCTTTCAGCTTTCAAACGGATGAAGGAGTATTCACTCCCACCCGTGTGTCTCAAGGAGCCGTTGACTCAGCATTTCACTTTCAAGCTACAATGCAGGAGGCATTCGCTGACTTAATCAACGAGCATTTACTAGTTTACGTTGACGATGTTATCCTTTTTGCATCGTCGCACGAAGAGTATTTGCAAGTGCTGGAGAAGTTTTTTGCGCGCCTGAGAGAGCTAAGACTAAAGCTCAATTTGAAGAAGAGCGTCATCTATCAGGAAGCTGTCAATTGGTGTGGAAAAATCATCGATGGACAAGGAGTCACTCATGATCCTGCCCGGCTTGAATCGCTGGTGAAGCTCCCATTGCCTCAAAATGCTGCAGAACTGCAACATTTTCTCTGTGCCGCGAACTGGGTCCGTGACTCAGTTGTCGATTATGGAAGGGTTGTTGCCCCTCTGCAGGAGAAGTTTGATGCAGTGTTGCAAGGTCATAGCAGGCGCAAACGCCATGCTGCCACAGTGGATGTCACGTGGAGTCCTGCCGAGGTTGATGCATACAAGGTGTTTCTGAATAAGTTGGCCAGTTCAGCTAAGCTGGCATTTCCAGATGATGACGCTATTGTTTGCCTCAGTACTGATGCATCGGACCGAGGTTGGGCAATTGTGGTGACTCAGGTTCAAAACTGGAAAGAAGGTGTACCTGTGCACGAGCAGAATCACCAGTTACTAGTTTGCAAGGGTGGATCGTTCAAGGGGTCCCAGTTGCAGTGGTCGGTAGTCGAGAAAGAAGCTTTTCCTGTGGTGTTTGCAGCGTCCGAGCTTGACTATTTGCTCCAGAGGCGTCTAGGATATCGCATCTACACGGATCATGCCAATTTGATCCACATTTTCTGCCCAGATCACGAAGTCAAAAAGGATGTGCGTGGTAAATTGCAGCGATGGGCGTTAAAATTATCTGGCACTCGCTACACCATTGAGCACTTGCAACGGGAGAAGAATCACTGGGCTGACATCATCTCTCGTAGGCCAGTGCGCGAAGATATTGCTGTGGTCACCAAGGTTAAGGCTGTGCGAACTCGAAGTCAACCACCGGCAAGTTTGTTGCGTCCATTCCAGGATGACTCGTTCGAATGGCCTTCAAACCAAGCCGTTCAAGAAGCTCAGACTCGTTTTCGGGGATCATTGACCGGAGATTTTGATGAAAATGATGGCTTAATTTTCGTGAACCACAAGTTGTGGATTCCCCGACAAGCAAAGGATCTATTATCGCGAGTGCTGCTGATATCTCATTGTGGCATCCAAGCGCATCGCGGCCAGCAAGTCATGATCGCGCAGTTGGAGCAGCGTTTCGAGATCGATCATCTTGCTGAAGTTGTGTCGAGATTTCTCAACAAATGCCTCTTATGTAAACATATTAAAGGCGGTAAGCTCATTCAGCGTCCATGGTCTGACACGGATACGTCCACGGAGCGAAGCGAGGTGCTTCACATGGATTACCTCTCCATGGGCGATAGCTATGAGGATGCGAAGTACCTCTTAGTTCTCGAAGACGAGTTGACACATTATTGCGAACTCATCGCGTGTGATTCCCCGACAAGTGACTCTGCTGTGGTTGCCGTTTTGGACTGGTATAAACGTTTCGGTCTCCCACCCAAGTGGGTCTCAGACCAAGGAAGCCACTTTAAAAGTGTTCTGATGGCTAACCTTGCAGTCCGGCTGCGTGGTGTGCAAAGTTTTACGCCAGTCTACTCGCCTTGGGTAAACGGCACCGTCGAGAGACTGAACCGGGACATCCTCCAAGTTGCCCGTGCATTGTTACTTGAGCTGCGTTTGGATACTCGCAGCTGGGAATACCTACTTCCTATTATACAAGCTAACTTGAACCAGTCTCCGGTGGCATCCCTAGGTCACAAGACTCCGTTGGAGCTCTTTACTGGCCTCCCTGCGACTACGCCACTTGACACTTGTTTCTTCCCAGATCGCAGCTCACCGCTCGTGGAGGTCGATCTCAGCTGTGTCGACGAATTTCTGCAAAAGCTTCGTCGCAGTCTACAGGAGATGCACATAGAGATGGTTGATCGCAAAGAACGTCGCCGTCTTTATCAGCAAGCTCACAAAAGAGGCGTACTGTGCAATTTTTCTACCGGCGATTTTGTTCTGTGGTCTCGTGTCGACTCTCGCCTCGTCAGTGGCAAGCTTTTAGTGCGGTGGGTTGGTCCATTTCAAGTTATGGAAGCGAGGTCCCACTCGTTCATCGTTCGTCATCTGCTGACGAACGCCGTACATGAAGTGCACGGTTCGCGTTTGAAATACTACCATGACCCCAGTCTCGAAGTTACTGAAGAGCTCGTCGATCACATTGCTACTCAAGGGATTCAGCTTGGGGTTGACAGTATCCGTGAACATCGCTATAACACCACGACGCATGAATTCGAGCTGCTCATTTCCTGGACCGGACTTGAGTCTATTGAAGACTCCTGGGAGCCGCTCTCCTCCACGCTCGCCGACATTCCTGTCAAAGTGCGCGAGTATGCGGCGCAGCAGGACGACATGGAGCTGCGGGTCCTGTGTGCTGCTCCGTCGGACCACTAGTACCTCTTACACGGGGTGGCGGTCGGTGCACCTGGACAGCGTTTTGACGGGCAGTGTGGTGGTGGTCATCAAACGGATCCAGCTGCACCGGGTGATGGCACAAGGAATCTCTCAGAACCTTTGCCGAGTCGGTCTGAATCTTTGCTGATTCGGTTTGAACATTTGTGGATTCCTAAGTGAGTGCCAGCACTGGCACCAGTGTCGAAGATGCCAACAGCAGTCTAATTGCATCTTCAACACATTGCATTTTCAGTGGAAACGACACTACTTCAACGTGCCAAGGAGCCAAGCAAGCGTGCTCGACGGACGGAAGCGTAGGGAGTAGTCGCTAGCCGCATTTCATTTTTCAGTCAGAATTCAATTTGCTTTCTCAAGACCAGTTGGCCGTCATACCTTCAGAGCGTCGAACAGCGCGGCGGACGAGACGACAGCATCCTGGAAGTCGTCAAAGGCTCCAACGAATACCTCCGAATTGCACTGAAGATGTTTTGCAAGCTTCTTCTTGTTTCGGAAGTGGTGTCGAACGCCTTCCTTCGTCGACATCGGACGGTACTGCTGCGCCAGCGCCTTGGGCTTGATGCATCCTTGAGCCAAACGCGTAGCACATTCTTCCTTGGAGGCGGCGACAAGATTGTTGTACACAGCACGGCGAGTCGCGAACATTTGGTTCAGCTGCGCCTTTTGCTCCGTTGACGGCTTCATCGCCACCTTCGTACAGCTCGTGACGGGTAGCAGCTCCACAGGGGCCTTCACTTCTTTAAGGTTGCGCACTTTCTTCTTGCGCGGCTTGGGTGGTTCAACCACGAAGTCTGTGATCTTGGGGTCCCAGTCTGGTGGGTCGGTGTCCACGCAGTGCGTCACTTGGAACCACGAGTCCTGGAGAGGCTTGAAGATTACTGGTGTCGCAGTGCTGTCCCGAACGTCGTCAGGAGCTCAGAGGCCGTCGGCGACTTCCTGATGGAACCACACGTCAGGACCTTCGAGGACGCGTCCGTCTTGTGCGACTCGCTGCTTCTTGTTCTTCTTGCTTTCTCCGATGCTCTTACGCTTCTTGCCTGCATGTGATCTCTTGTCCTTCTTTTTAGTTGGATGCTCTTGGCGCGACTTGCCCCGCCCCTTGCGAGGCGAAGCCGGCGCCATGGTCGCGGGAAGTCGGATGAGTTGGCTCGGTCGAGGTCGCTTGAGTAGAAGACGGCAAGTTGTGGAATGAGAACAAGCCAGAGCGTGCTGCTCGGAGCCTTGTAGAGCAACCGAGTTTTCCGTTGGCAGGCACTCTCAAAATTTGTTTATTCTTCTGGGAAGAAGCCTTGCCCGTGAGTCGAAAAGTGCTTGGGCCAACGACTCGATGCCAATCCTGTAATGCGGTACACTTTCGTGATGAAGTACTACAAGCTGGACATCTTCTGTTACGTAACCAGGTAGATGACACAGCACCAGGAAGCAACTCAACACTTGTTACTCCTGCTTCCACCTCCTTTGCTACGACTTCCTGCTGAGTCTGCTCCACTTCACAAAACAAACAAACTCCTGCGGCCGAGCTGGTCCTCCTCGATTCCTAATGTTGACTTCACGATGCCTCACAGCTTGACCACCATTTTCACCATGTGCGACTGGGGCTTTGGCCGCACTACTTTGTGCGCGTATGACTTCCATCACAACATTGATGCCTCCTGCTTCTATTATATGAGCTGCACGGCAGAAACGGCTTCCGAAGTACGAGGTCGAGCTGGGTCTATACCCATTTAACTGCCGAGATGGCGAGGTTGTAGGGGCTCTCTGCAAGCTTGGTGACGCCTTCGGTCGAGAAGAATATGAAGACATTCCGAAGTGACTCGGCTCTTCGTTGTTTGTGCTGCTTTCGCGCAGCAAGAAGCAGCAGCTAAAAGAAGGAACTTGACTTGATTAACTGGTTGGCGAATTTCTCGTCTGAGTAGGTCTAGTTTGATACGGATTTATCATCTCGACACTGCACTTGCGGAAATCAACTACACTGGTAGGATCCAATTGCACTCACGCTATTCAACTACACTCGCGGAATCCAAATGCTGTGGTCCCGTTCTGGGAGAACGTCTCGCGGAGGGTCAAAACCCAATTGCTGGGTCAGCATCTTCCCCTATGAAGCACGTTGGCCTTTAGAAGTTTAACTCGTGGTCCACGCTCATTTCTCAATTGGAGCTCGAGGCCATGAGACTCCCCGCACTCAAGCGTCGCGTTCTCACCGCACTGGGTGAAGTCCGGTCCCTCATTTTCATTGTGCTCGAAGATGGTCGTGCCTGTCTGCGAGTCCGAGGGTGGTTGGGTCGTGTCCGCGAGCGAGTCATCATCTGTGTGCTCCGTTGCCTCAGTGTGCCCGACGCTATAGCGACCATCCCAACTCTACAAGCTTGTATTGGATCACTCCGCGCTTTCGTCAACGAAGAAGAAGAACAGTTCCTCGCCGTTCGAGCTCTGCGGCTTCTGGAGAGACAAGACAGGGGGCAACATGTTCAGGAAGAATCAATTGGATGGCGAGTGCGAGGGCTGCTAGAGGAGCGCGAGTCGACCTTCGATTGGGTTGAGTTCACCGACATCATGTCGAACTTACTGCTGCATGCGATACTGCACTCTTTCGACGCGATGCAACCACTAGTACAACGCCTACCACTCCAGCAGCAGCAGACGCTTGGCATGGCTTTCGACAACAGATACCTAGATGTTCTACAGCGGACGCAGCAGAGGCCCATTGACGAGGCAGCGCTTCAGCGTGCGCAGCCGGATCAATCGAGGTTCTCAATCGCAGAGTGGACAAACACGCTATCGATCGACAATGACTTGGGCGACGTCTGCCAGTGTTTTGGGGGTGATAGATGGGGAGTCGACCAACAAGCCCAGCAGATCAAGATCGATGCTTTCCGCTCACGCCATCAACGTGCAGCACGAGAACGCGAGCTCAGACTCGAGATCAAACGTGTTACAACGGAACTGAAGCAACAGAGGCTAACGCGCGCCCGAAAGAGCTCACTCCAACGAGAGCTGACCCGACTCTCAAACGAAAGGAGAATGCTGGAGTCCGAGGACACCCTTTTGATGCGCCGTACCCGACGCTACCGATTGAAGCCATCCCCAGAACAAGCTGCCAAACTCAAAAAGATCATGCACGCGTGTCGGTACACGTACAACAAGTGCGTCGAGTATCACCGCAAAGAGGGCACGGCAAACAAGAGAGTCCTGGAGCAACTGATCGTCACACGGCAAGAGGAGGGAAATGATCTGCCGTATCCTGAAGGGATGGGGCCGTCACCGGAGTGGGTAGTCAGCACACCTGCCAGTATGCGGCAGGTCGTGGTTCATAGGTTCGTGTCGGCAGTGTCGGCGGCCCACACGAATCTCTCACGCGGCAACATCGCCCACTTCAACATGAGGTTCAAAGGGCGGAAACAGCACAGCTACTTCACAATCGGCTCGAAAGCCCAGGATACCTATCTGAATGCACAGTTTCACCGACCGAGGACGCACCATCCAGGTCCGGCACCGTACCCGGATGGCGGCAGAAAACCGAGGAAGCTGATGCAGTTCCTAACTATCACGTCCGTGCCCAACATCCCTATCATTGCGGAGGAAGGCACGACGGTCGAGGGCGAAGTTGTGATTCTGTACAAGCACGGCTATTGGTACGCAGAGATCCCATACATAGCAGAGCCCCAGTTATCAAAGGACAAAGATCGCTGTAATGCATGTGACCCAGGCCTCAAGGCGTTCCTGACGTGCATGGACCTGCAAGGCAACTTTACCCACATCGGCCGGGCCAACTGGGCCAAACTGGACCAACTGAAGCAGCGCCAGAGCGCAGCACAGCGTGGTATGAGCGCGTTTGCCAACGTGAAGAAGGTGCGGAGGCACACTGGTGAGGACTGGAAACGCTACGTAGCAGCACGTCGAGAGTTTTTCTGTGCGTCCGCCAAGCTTGAGCACTACATCAAGGACCTACACTTCCAAGCTGCGGCATACCTGTGCAAGAACTCGGACGTGATCCTGCTGCCTAAGTTCGACTCCAAGTCGATGCTGCTACGGAGCGCGCCATGGACGCACAAGTTCAACTCCCACATGCAGACGCTCGCCCACTTCCAGTTCCGCCAGCGACTACTGGCCAAGTGCGCTGTCCTCGGCAAGACCCTGGTGCTGTGCTCGGAGATGTATACGAGCCGCACTTGTGGTCGCTGCAGCCGACTGCACCTCTCTCTCCGCAACCAAGATATGTTCGTGTGTCCGCACTGTGGCTTCGTGGCAAACAGGGACGAAAATGCTGCCTTCAACATCATGCGCTTTGTATGCGCTGGGTCAGTCGTTGAGCGTCTTTCAGGTCAACGGCGAGCAGCAGCAGTAGGGTAGCTAGCTTCCATCTCGGGTTACAGCGAGAACAGGCCCCGTCGACGAGAAGCGACAGGCTTGGCGGGGTGAAGACTGTAACACATTATTGGGAACAGCGTTCAAACGCGCCACATTTCTTGACGATACACCTTTTTTTCAAGCTCACTTGCGGCGTCTTCAAATGGTGAGGCCCTTTATTCGCCAGATCATATTCCCGAGATGTAGAGATTTACTGGGTTGGCTCATCTGAGGGGTCTGAGCGAAGCTTGTTACAATGAGTTTACTTCGAGTCTATCATGCAGCAGTTGCGAATACAAATGCATCTTGGTGCTCCATGCTCTGAGCGCAATTTCTTGGACGTAATCGACGTCTTGCGGCGCAGCAGAGAATCCTGGAATGGTCTCAGTGAAAAGTTGTGTGAAGAAGTAAACACGACATCCGAGATCGAAAGGTGTGATGATCGTCCAGTGGTTGCACCGCATGTGAAGACCTTCAGTAGGCAGAAATGCTACGTAGTCGCGGACGATTGCAATCCGATCCTTGACTTCGAACTTGTTAGCGAACATCAACCCGTTCATGGAAATTGCACCGTGACCGGACTCTAGCAACAGGTCGAAGCTCTTTTTTACAGCATCGGAGCCCACTGGATCCATCTACAATGACACAAAAACGGTTATACGCCACCGAAGAATTAATGCAGTGAGGGGGACTTACAAAGCGGTACGACTTGTTCTCGTACTTGCGAGGGGTGGAGTACTCAAGCCAGAGCGCATCACCAGCAAACTCCATCGAGCAGGACACAGTACAAACTGTCGAACTCTCAAACATTTTGCCGCGATTCGGGTCAATCTTCGGGACCATGACACTTGAATAGGCTGTCGACGGTAGCTGAGGGACGATCGCATTCAGATCAGTGTACAGCACGCGCGCACCGTCCCTCAATTGAGCAAGGATACCCGCGTTCTGGTACGATTCTAAGAGTTGACACGGACTACCAAAGACGAACGTTGTGTCCTGAAATGGTAACATTTCATGTGCATAGCTCGGTTAGTAGATTTCATCAAAGAGCGCATACAAGTTTCCTCGCCTTTGGTTTCGCTGTCTGCTGAATGATCGCGAGGATGGACTCTCCGACTTTTGTCTGATTAGCCACGAGGGCGTTCAGTCTGCGGTTAATGCTCTCAGCGCGTTGTAACCTCGTAAACTCTTCTATCGTCTTCGTCACCGCTTGTTCGATGGTATTCGCCTTCCTTTTCGACACAGAGACACTACCACAGTGAGACCCCGAACTGCTGCCCCGCAGATGCTTAAGCCACCCTTCAAGGCCCCGAACTTCGGCTTGCAGTGCTAAAATCTCCGCCCTCTTCCGCCGCGCTTGCTCCGTCGAGTAACCCGGCGTAATTTTTTTCTTGCGCTTGGCCTTTTTCGGAGTCACGGACGACGAATCGTTGGGGTTCCTTTCAGTTCCGACAGAATCGATGAAGGCCATGGCTGCTAACGTGACGCTTTCATCCCCTTCGCCTACAAGTTGCAAGCCCAGATCGCCCATGGTCCAGTCGATACTTCGTATATTGGCAGCAGAGAGCAAGATAAGAGGCGGTATAGTATACGAGGTCGAGGATTACGAGCAACTCAGGATGACGATTCCAACAAATTGCTCCATCCGGAAAACATGAACGTACATACGAGTCGCTTACTCTGTTCGAGCTACGCCAGCAGCAGGGTAAACATCAGCAGTGTAGCCATTTCGATGGTCGACCCATCGCCACTAAGTACGAATACGAATAACCAAGTCTCATTTGGGCAAGGCAAGATGGAGCCCAGCGTCAAGGCCTCTGTCCACAGTAAGCGCAAGCCCCCAGCCACTGCCGCCCCCTCCAGCAGCAGCAGCAACAAGCGCCGACGTCGACAACCCCCTCCTCCTGTTGCTGAAGTCTCGAAGCCTCGTCCTAAGCTCTCGACGAAACGTGCTATCACATCCGACAAATCCGCCACTTTACGTCCAAAACCCTCTAAACCCGTGCAAAAGACGAAGAAACCGAAGGCGGTGGAGCAGCTGACACTCTTCAGTCGATATGCCGACCCATCGGTGCAGAGTCCTAAGCCTGTTCGTCCTATTAGGGAGATGTCCTACGTGTCTGACTACAATCCTACAGGAGCCACGTTGCTAGAGACGCCGCCATCTCGGCGCCTTCGACAGCAACAGCAACAAGAAGCTGCAATTCCATTGACAGCCAATGGAGGAGCAGAGGGGGTCGTGGACTTGGCTTCAGTGACAAAAGTGGGGGACTTGGAGATGGTGGAGGGGGACGACATTCTGCACACGTTGATGAGACGGAGCACCCCACGAGTCAAGAGGAAATTCCCATCGGAAGAAGCGCTGACGGACAGTGAGCAGAGAGACAGAGACGTGCTGAGGAGACAGAGACTGAAGCTACGGAGCCAGTTTTCAGTCATGAAAGAGGAACAGACGCAAAACGCAGAGGTTAGGACGAGAGCTGCACTGGAGAGGAACTTGTTTCAGTCGATGGAGACTAGGGAGGAGACAGTAGAGGAGGAGCGCGTCAAGTTGGAGGAGGAGGAAGCGGAGACGGACGAGGAGACGACGGAGAGCAAGATCAATCGACTGAGTAAGGTGATGCACATGAACTGGAAACAATTCTTTCTGCGGCTGGTGTCGGGTGCTCTGCTGCTCTGTGCGATGGTTGTGGCCACACCATTCGTGAAGAAATTGCTGGAACCGCCACTGCCGTATTGTGACAGCGAGTGGATTGAGGAGAATGAGGGATCGTTTGTGCTGGCGGATCCGGCGGATCACTTTGATCGTTCGAAGGCACTGCAGCCGTTTGTTAGCTCTTCTGCTATGGCTACTCGTGGAACCGTGTGTCAACCATGTCCTGTGTATGGTAGCTGTCTCAATAGCTCGGTAATTTCATGCGCGCCACCATATGTGCTGCAGTACGGATTGTGTAAGGAGAGTCCGGAAGTGCAGCAGAATCTTGAGGAGCTTGCGCTCAGTATCCAAAAGTTTGTCGTCGAAAAGGCTGCAAGGAATGCGTGTGAGAACTTGTCATTGTGGAGCTATCTCAACTCGGATGATGAAGCAGAGCCCAGGAGTGGCCTGTCAGCGTCGATTGAAGTGCTGCTTTCCGATGTGCAGGTCTTCGTGACGAGAACAATTTCGTTTGGCAAGGTTGTGGCGAGGTTACCTCGTGAGTACGCCTTTAATCGCGCTCTGGATATGGCACTACGCGATCTCAAGGACATTTTCGTGACGGAGGACCAGCGTCAGCTTGTTGTTGGGGGAGGTGTCGTACCGTGGTCTTGCCACGCCAGGCACCAACTGTACTCGTACGTTAAACTTATAGCACTGGCTGTCGCGTTGGGCACAGCGCTGGCCTTTGGCTATCGACAGTTCCTGCTGTACCGCACGGAACGCGAATTGGTTGATCGGTTTGTGAAGGAGGTGCGTTTTTTCCTCTTAGACCGGACGCGCAGACCAGATCGGTTCTACCCGGCCGATCACCTTCGCGACGACTTGTTCGAAAAGCAATCTCTTCAAGATCGAGCGTGGCTGCGCAAGTCCGTGTGGCCAAAAGTTGCTGCAGTGGTGAAGGATGACTCCCGGATCAGTACACGGGTGATGAGGTACGTATCAAATGATGTAATCTTTGTTCATTGTTGGAAAAGCTGCGCAGACGACTGATGCTATATTTTTTCATGTAGAGTGCGCGGTGAAGACATGGTTGTGTGGGAATGGGCCTCATCGTCTTCACCAGCTCACAGACGAGCTGGAGGCAATCGGGGCCGTGGATTCCGCCCTCCACCGAGACCGCAAAAAACACAAAATGGCTCGCGGGTGGTGATTGCAGCACCTGTGCGGCGACGAAAAAAAACTAATCAGATGAGCGTGCCGTAGTAGTTTAGATGGGATTCAGCATCACTACCTAGCGTCAACGCTGCATTTTTGCCTCGGATTAAAGCTAAAGCTACCACCTGCCCAACCGTGTTGCAGAAAATTGCTCGCCTTCCAACTCAAAGACCCAGCACGCTTACATGTGGGTAGCATTCCATTCGACAACTTTCGGGTGCGTCTCGACCAACGCGAATATGCGCAGCAAATTTAGGAACGGATTTGTGATCGTGGTCGGAATACCAGGTCTGCCAGCTTTCATACCAGCTACCAGCGTGTAGATTGCCAAGTCAGCCACCGTAAAGTTTTCCCCCGTTGCGTAAGGACCTTTGAATTGGGCGACTCTCTTGTCCAAAGAGTCTAAAGTCTTGAAAATCAAACCCTGGGATAGACCCTCACGCATCTTCATTAGCCGCTGAGGATCTAGCTCTCGAATCGTCTCACGCCACGCAGGACTATTGTACATCTCGTCGATCAACACGAAGAGCTCGTCAACGCGACAAGCTGCTAGCAAATCGGTTGTTGGGTACAGGTCTGTGACGCTGCCAGCGTACCGAAGAATTGCTGTCGACTGCGAGATGGTCTCTCCATCAACTTCCAGTACGGGCAGCTGGTTAAACGGCAGCTCTGCTTTGACCTTTTTGAACTCTTCAAGTTGAAACGAGACTCGTACATCCTCAAAGTCGACACCTCCAATAAAGAACGCCAGTCGAATAGGCTCTGCACGGCCGGGAAATGGGAAGTAGATAAGGTTGAGCTTTGGTAAACCGTGCGGCAAGTTGTACCATTCCTTCACTTTTGAGTTTGACGCGACTTTAGCGAAAATGGCGCTGTGGTGTTTGTAGGAGTCGAAAAATGCAACTGGTACACCATCGATCAAACCTTGTTTGATAGACTTCATCCACACGTAGATCGCGATTTCGTTCACAAACACTGTCTGACTGGAAAAGTGTCAATTGCTGCATTTTCTCCAGACGGGATTCAAGTAAAGCAGCGTAACGTGGTAACGTGTCCGTGACAAACTCTTCGCGGAGATCCTTCCTCGTGTTAGAATCCTTTTCCTGCAGAAATGGGGTCAACTGCTCTTCCATTTCGCATAGAGCGTTCAACACTTCGTCGACTTTCAGTCCCGCGAGCGGAGAATTGATGGGGTAGAGTCCACCAAGTCGACCAGCATAGCGAAGGATGGCGGGCGTCTGCGTCACAACTTCACCTTCCACCTCTAGCATAGGCAATTGGCCCAACGGAAGCGAATCCTTCATCGCATTGAACTGCTTGTAGCTGACGCGCTTGTCTTCAAAGGGGACACCGCCAATGTAAAATGCCAACCGGATTGCTTCAACACGACTAGAAATGTCATCGGAGGTGAGCTTGATCGTTGGGAACATTTGGCTGAAATGTTCCCAAACACTTGGAAGACACCGGGGAAATTGAGAAATGAACAACTGCCAGTCACACACACGCAGTGCTTGGTTTACGAACCATCAATTGCTTACGATGAAATGTTGCAACGAATGAAGGTCCCATTCCTACCGATTTGCTGTGGAGCTTGGGGCAAACTTGACCGATGTAACACGAAGCCACCAATGCTAGCATCGTACATTTGCACTATCCGGTACATATCTAGTTCGCGCCGTTCTGACGCCGCTTGGTGACAGCAGCCGCAAGCTCCTTCAGCACCTTGACTGTGTCTTCCCAGTTGATGCACGCGTCGGTGATGCTCTTTCCGTAGACGAGCTTGGTCGGGTCGTCACCCAGTGATTGGTTACCCTCGACAATATTCGACTCGATCATCACACCCAGCAAGTTCGTATTGCCCTCGGCCACAATACCAGCCAAGTAGCTGGCCACCTTGGGCTGGTTGGCGTGCAGCTTGCGGGAGTTGCCGTGCGAGCAGTCCACCATGATCTTGGATGGCTGTTTGGCCTTCACGAGCATTTCCGCCGCTTCATTAATGTACTTCTCCTCATAATTTGGTCCACTTGATCCACCCCGTAGAATCACATGGCAGTCCTTGTTGCCCTTCGTACGGACAATGGATGCGAGCCCGTGTTCATTCAACCCCAGAAAATTATGAGGCTGCGAGGAGGCGACAGCAGCGTCCACCGCCACCTTCGAGTCGCCTCCAGTGCCGTTCTTGAAACCCACAGGCATCGACAACCCACTGGTGAGCTCACGATGCAACTGGGATTCTGTGGTACGAGCTCCAATCGCTCCCCACGACACCAAATCCGCTGTGAATTGGGGCGAAATGGTGTCCAGGAACTCGAGACTGACCGGAAGTCCCAGCGCATTGACGTCAAGCAAAAGCTTACGAGCGACGCGGATGCCTTTATTGATCTTGAAGGACTGATCCAGGTCTGGATCATTGATCAAACCCTTCCACCCGACGGTGGTGCGCGGTTTCTCGAAGTAGGTGCGCATGATGACAAGTAGATCGTTCTGGAATTCGTCGGCCAGGGATTTAAGGCGTTTAGCGTAGTCCATGGCAGCTGCTACATCATGGATGGAGCACGGACCTACAACCACCACGAGTCGGTCATCCTGTCCGTGCAGGATTTTGGACACCGCGTCACGCGTGGCGTCCACTAGATCGTGCACTTGAGGGGTCACAGGTAATTCTTCCAGGACGCAGGCAGGTGGCATCAACGGTTTGATGGCAGTCACATTGCGATCTTCCAGGCGCTGGCGCTTGGCCGCGCGATCGGAATCATTGTGAGACTGCATTGCTGAAAGATGTCGGAGGCTTGTGCGGTAGACGGAAAGTTCAGAAACTGCGGACGAAGAGGCACCGGCATGTTGCACCCCCAGGAGTAATATTCTAGTTGTGGAGGATGCCTCATCTCTTCATAGTGGAGCACACCACTAAGCGCAACGAGGATCAGTTACCAACCAAGAAACAGCATCTCGATAAAAATTATCGACGCAACAAACAACTTGTTGAAGCACTTGCCGACAGATATCACAATCGAACTACGGCTACAAGCTCGAGTTTAATCCTGGGCAGCGGGACTCGGCGTCGGGAATTTCGTGTAGTACAGCTTGCGTTCGTTGACAGCAGGACTCGGCGTGGGGAACTTTGTGTAGTACAGCTTGCGGATGTTCGGTGTGTTTTCGTTGGCGTCGACGTTGTCTGTGGCAGTTCCCGGTGCGACACACATCGCGGCGGCGACAACGACAACGAGAGCCTTTACGAGCTGCATGGTTTCGAGGTTGGAGTTCTGCGGGCGCTTGAGAGGGAAGCAGGAGAATTGAGAATTGAGAAGGAGGCCAGGTGCGAGCACAGACGTCTGCACCGTGCAGGCCTTTGCGTTCGCCTTTATGGATTGCGAGCCGTATTATCATGGGCTTGTGACCATGCTTGTGAGCTTGTGAACCGTGTGGAGAGCCTCAAATCGTATGGCACATCATATTCAAAGTGTCACATTCATATGTTATACGATAATTTCACATGATTCTGAATAACGTCAATGAATAGTGATCCAACGTGCAGGTGGTAAACGAGAACTTGCAATCTTTACAAGAAGTTGTACACGCACGGCCGTCGCTCATTTTAAAATCGAGAGATTAACTTCCTACTTTACCACTTTGAATACGCTAGGTTCCGGTACTGGTAGCGTAGCTTCTTGAAACATATGGTATCGCCTACTTTGCAATAAAATATACGGTGTACATGAAAATCATTACTGCATGTCGTGGAACGGGCTCGAATGAAATTACAAAATCACGTGTTGCTTGCCGCCAATGAGTATTATACACGCAGATGAGTCTAAAAGTCCTCGAAAACAGGTGCTCCTCTCACAGTCTACAGTAAAGACTTAGTGACGTTACACGTAGAGTCGTTGCTTGGAAATGGCCCACTTTGAGTTACCGGCTATTTGAGTGCAATGATTTACCTGTTCGCATATCCATTAGGCTGGTCGGAGTCTCTGTGTTGCTATAATATAGCACTGTTGACAACATTTAAGGGCCCCCTGGTGTTTCCAGTGGACTACAAACCACAAAGCTACGCACTTGGCATACGTTCGATGCATTCCAAAACCCAATATCCCACTCAAACATACCATAATCAAATCAACAAACCTTCAGATAGACAAACCAAGTGAGTAGCAACCAGGAACAACCAGTTAATCAACTCAATTTCCTTGTTGTGACGACTGCGCACTTGGTTTGGTCTTGGCCTCTGCGCCTTTAGCGTACTGGGCTCTCCGTGTGGCGACTGTGCTCTTGTTTTGACGACCATGCACTTGTATGTGACGACTGCGCCTTGTTTGGACTTTGGGTCCCTTTGCCCCTGACCTCTGCGCCGTTGCTTCTTAGGTTCATCGGTCTTGGTGGCCCGTATCCGTTCTTGGTCTCCACGTCTTCACTTCTCAGGGTTTTTGCGTCGTGCGTCTGGACTTCCCCGGGTTTGATGTTCACGTGTGTTTGACTTTCTTCCCCCCCCCCCCTGGCCAGTTCTTGAGTTCCGTCAGCGTCTCTCCGACCGGGTTAAACTTCATCAATTTGAAGAAGCCGTAGCTTTTATTGATACAATACCATCTCTCGACCCCCGCCGCCGTGGCGTAAGATCAGCAAATTCTACCATGTACACAATTTTTAAAATTGTGTACATGGTAGCACTTAGCGAGGAAGCGAAGCCGACATCGGGAGCCGAGATGATGTTGTGAGGGTGGTGGAAGTCGTGATTGTCATGTCTGCTTCATGGGTCACGTTGTTGTCGTCTTTGGTACGACGGTGTTGCTGGTGTTGTTCCTTGCTGCTGCAGATACTTGGGGTCGTGAATGGTTACTCTTTTCTCGCGACATTCCCTCCACCCAGCAATCTCCAAGCATCGTCAATTCCTTCACCCGACATTGCCAGTTTTTATATCGCCACGCGATGGAACTAGGTGTTGATGGCGAGCTCCCACTCCAGCAGCAACGTGCAAAGGGGGCCTAGTCAATACAGACCACATTACCCCACAGCCGCAAAATCCTTTTGTTTTTCATTATCACTTACGTCCACTTGCCACTCTTGACGTTGTTGGCAATCTCGCTGGGATTCTCGAACGGCGCCGCCATGATCGTCTTACGTGAGTTCTCTCCAAAGCAGATTTTTCGCGAATGAATATCCGTTCTGCTTTGCAGCGTGCATCTACATGTACAAGATACGCTGTTGTGAGCAGATCCACGCGCCTGCGTTCATTCTTCATTTTTCCATCTAAACACAATGAAGCGCAGCTCCACGGCACCAGCGACGAGCAAAACGTCGACTCCCCACAAGAAGCAGCGGCAGCCCACCATTGAGGCAACGACTGAAGCCGAGCGCATGAAGATCATCCGAAAGGTGCTTCCTCTGCTGCGGAAGCAGGCCGCCATCAACTACGCCGACGTCGGCCGACACTGTTAGCCTCTGCGTGACGTTAAGACCGTCAAGAAGATCGTTGAGAGGTATAAGCTCGGCGAGGCCTGGGCCGATGAGGCGCTGCAATGGGGCAAGGCACGCAAGCCTTCCCATGAACCCATTCGCGTACACCGCCGAGTTCAAGACCTGCGTGCAGCGGATCCAAAGATCAGCGACCGCGGTTTGCTCGCGCGCACGCTCAGCATTGCTGCGACCACATTCGCCGACATTGTAAAGAAGATCCGGGACATTCCTGCTTCTCAGCTTGTGTTCTCTTCGGGGAACCCCGACTTCGCTCCGATGTATCTGATGCAGTTGAAACTTCCTACAGATACGCTCCGAGCAACTTTCTTCTCCCTCACGCACATGGGGGTGGCGGGATCGCTGGTGGAGCTTGCTAAGGCGAATGTTAAAGTCTACGTACTATTGGGTCGACAGCAAGTGCTTTCGCTATTTGAGCTACCTCGAGTTAAAGAGCTGTTAAAGGCGGATATCGATGTCTTCGTTCAAAAGTCCACGAAGACAACGCAGCATCAAAAGGTACTACAGTTAACCCTGTCCTAACTAATATCTCCCGTGGTCAAGGGCGCTATCAGATATAACAATAGTATCAGTTAGTGGAGGGCTGGTAACACCCAGGCGGTTGATAAGGACGCGAAGGATGCAATGGACACTTTATTTAGAGCGCGCACGCGTCAAGGATATCAAGGTTCATTCGCATTTTCACCATGGAGAGGAAGTCGAAGCATTCTGGCAACCTTACACAAGAGCACAAGAAGAAAATCTGTTTCTGGAAGCGCGATTTTCCAACATTAACACAAGTGCAACTAGCTGAAAAGGTAAAGAAGGAATTTGTGTTGACGAAGCAGCCTGTACAAGGAACGATTTCAGCCATCCTGAAGCAGAGTGAACGTTTCCTTAGCGCGCGGGATGAAGACCTTCACATCAAGTGTCATGCCCGCCTTTGGCCTGCTAGCAAGCAAGCCAGAGAGCCTATGCGCCCACGCTCTCTGGCTTGCTTGCTCGCAGCCAGAGGCAGCATGTCGCTGCGACGGCAGCCTGCAAGGCTCTCCGTTCGCAGTTTACATACATACAGCTAGATATTACGAACGTGCAAAAGAAAAGAAGAAAAGCAAAGAAACATGCAGGGTAGCAGGACACATAGGCACGTAGAAACAGAAACATGCAGAAAACATCAAGGAGGCCCCTGTGCGAGCTAAGCGCACAGGAAGGCATGCACATTTAGGCCAGACATTTTCATTATCAAATACACCAACTACCCCGCACTCGAGACCAACTCCTACCTACGCGACCTACACTCCGACTCTAACTTCAACGACCAACACTCTTCACCTCAGTCACGACATTTGGTAGCACTTCGGGGGGAGTTCTGCTGGGGACCGCCGCTGCCGACATCGTCTTCAACCACTGCTAAGGGAGTGGATCTGGTGGGCAAAGTGCTGCATTCGTGTAGTCAGCCCCGGTGAATCTTTCTTCAAGTCGTGACCATCGAACTGCAACCTTGCCCTGCCTACGTACTAAGCCCTGCTAATTTTAGCAGAAAGCGCTTACTTTTAGTGAGTGGCTTCAAATCTTAGACGGCAAATTGTCAAGTTGTTCTGGCGGTTCAGTAGCTAACTTCTGGGAATTTCTTTCGTGTCGCCCGTGGGGCTAGGGTATGACCAGAGCTCCAAAGCGTCATCCGCCTGACCCGCAGCTGATTGGCTCGTTTGTTCGACTCCTCGTCAAGCACCCTATCGAGGCTGATAAAGCCAGAAAGGACCTCTTCAAATCGATTTCCAAGGCGCATCGGATTTCGAAGGTTCTTATCAAACACATCAAGAGCAGCGAGGTTGTCGCCGCTAAGAAAGACGTGCTGGACAAGGTGTTGAAGGCCCAATCGGACTTACTTCGTGCTCAACGTCGTGTAGGCCTTGGCCTGCAGCAAATTCTACGCGACCTTCCCGTGTTTGAGTGCGACGACTCGTCTGACGAGGAGTAATCAGACTCTTCCGCGTATTTTCCCAAGCGCCGAACCTGTTCAAGCGCATACTTGCCAAAAATTAGGAAGTAGCGTAGGTTATTTCCTTTAACAGTTTTTCTCTTTTACTGTCTTTAAGTCAGTGCCTATACAAAAGTTTGCTCCCACCGGTATCAAGTATCAAAGGATCAAGAAGTATCAAGTATGGCAGACCCAGCACATCTCATGCAAAGCATGCTGGCTGCTATGACCAAGCAAACCGAACTCATCGACGAGCTGCGCAAGTCACGGCAGCTCTCTGAACTCAAGCTGGATGGGATAAAATTGCCCAGCTACGGGGGGACGCTCAAGGAGTCGTTCCAGTTATACCGGGAGCAGGTGGGGCAATACTTTTTAGCAAAGGGCATAGACTGGAGGGATAGTAAGTTGAGTGGACGCATTTTGGCAGTATTGGCTGGTTCGTTGAAGCATGGCGCCGCGCAGTGGTACATCGTCAAGAAAGACGATGTGAGGAGTGTCCAAGACTTCTTTGAGAAGCTGGAAGAGGAGTTTGTGCCTCCAGACCTGCAAGAACGTCTTCGGGACCAGATGAATGACTTGAAAGAGCGCCAGTGCAAGGACTTGCCCGATTATATCAGCAGGTTCCGGCACTTGATTAATCAAGTCAAGGAGATGAGCGAACTGGATAAGATCATGTACTTCCTACGTGGTCTACCGTCAAATATTCGGGAGGAAGTCCAGTATCGCAGGTGTGCAACGTTGACCGAGGCTATTACGGTAGCGCTCGACTATGATCGGTCTTACTCGTATCGAGGACGCTCAGATAGTGCTCGTGACAGACCAAGGTACCGATCGTTCGACAACAGACGATCGAGAAGCAACAACGATGGCCCCGTGGCGATAGAGATCGACAACGTGAGGGTGCCGTCGAAAGAGGAGTGTCAACGCCGAAACTTGTGTTTCATGTGTGGTAGCTCTGCTCATAGGGCTCGGCAATGTCCGATGCAGCAGCAGCAAACGTCGATGGCCAAACGCAACGCGCCGAGGTACAACAACTCGGGCAATGGCCAAGGACGTGGAAAGCCGAGGATGAACATGATTCTCGAGGATGACGACCAAGAGGATACCGTCGCCATGGATCGCGTGACCATGAATGTAGTAGACATCCAAGAACAAGCGGATGAGCTACAGAGGTTCGTGGAAGATGCCCGTTAAAAGGTAGAAACGACTCTCACTGCGACTACAGAGACGTCAGAAGAGACTGACTCGTGCGGATCACAGTCAGCAGACGTAGAAGGCTTGCATGCGATGCAGCCTGAAGAGGGATCTGGTGTGTGCGGATTGCCACCAGAGCAAGAGGCCGGAGTGCATGCGATGCACCCCGCCGAGGACTTGGTTTTGCTAGGATTGCGACCAACGTCGAATGAGACCATGGAGGTCAACGCAGTGCAGTCCGAACGCAAGAGCAACCTTTTTATCAAGAAAGGTCGCATCAACGGCAAAGATGTCCGCATTTTGTTGGACACGGGTGCCAGCACGAACATGATCAAGCCAGGCATGGCGAGTAATGTGCTTTTGTCGAGACGACTACAAGCTCAGCGTTTCGATGGGACGTTTACTCCGGCAACGGATGTTAAACATGTTGAAGCGCCGGTGAGCATGGACGGTTACTTCTTTCCAGCGATGGAATTCGTGGAGTGGAAGTTACCAGAGTCGCATGACGTCATTTTTGGGAAGCCGTGGTTTCAGTACTACAATCCCCAGGTGAACTGGCAAACTGAAGAGGTTGTTATTCCAGAGAAGTTCCAGTTCAACGACGTCGACGGACCATCGTTCTCGGACAGTCTCAAAGCAGGAGACTATGAACAAGTGTTCCGCGTGAAAGTGCAACTAGTAGCCAACACCGAGGCAATTCCAGAACCGATTCGCAAAGTGGTTGCCGAGGAATTCAAGGATGTGTTCCCAGAGCAGTTACCGGATGGATTGCCGCCGATGCGTGAAGTCGATTTTGAGCTGACGCTGAAGAAAGGAGCTCAGCCGAGTTCTCGATCACCATTCCGTTTGTCAAAGATGGAACAGGATGCTTTTGAAGAATTCATCAAGGATAAGTTGAAGAAAGGGTGGATCGAAGTGTCGAACTCACCATGGGTTTCGAACATCTTCGCAATTCCGAAAAAGGACCCGGTGACGGGACAGATGCCGAAGAGAGCAGACTGACTACGTAGCGGGAATACGAAGATTCCATTACGTTGGGTCTTTGACTACCGACATCTCAACCAGGTTACGGTTGTGGCCAAAATTCCGTTACCGATGATCGAGGAACTGTTCGACAAGATGGTAGGCTGTGTTGTCTACACCTTGATCGACTTAGCGCAAGGCTATCATCAGATGATTGTGGTGAAGTCGAGCCGACCGTACACAGCGTTTCGTACACACAAGGAGACGTACCACTGGTGTGTTGCACCTATGGGAGTGGCTGGAATTCCAGGGACATGGTCTCGTCTCATGCGTACGCTGTTCGACAAGTTCGAATTTGTTGTCGTGTATCTCGATGACATCTGCATCTTTTCGGAGAGCATGGAGGAGCATGTAGAACATCTACGTACAGTCTGCGAAGTACTACGCAAGGAGAAGCTTTACGCGCGTCTGTCCGAGTGTTCCTTCGGTCAGACTGAAATCGCTTTCCTGGGACACATGGTGTCTGAGGTAGGAGTGAGCGTGGATCCAAGGAAAACGGAAGCAATCGCAAAGTACCCGACGCCGACTAACAGGAAGGATCTTTTGAGTTTCTTGGGTCTGGCAGGGTATTACCGCAGATTTATCTGTGACTTTGCAAAAATTGCACGGCCGTTGAGGGATCTAACGAAAGGAGATACTCCGTGGATTTGGTCCAAGCCGGTAGATGAGGCTTACCTGCATCTCAAGCTGTCACTTCAGCAAGCTCCAACGCTGAAGTTACCTGATTTCGAACGACCGTTCATCGTAACAGCAGATGCATCAGAAGGGTGCATAGGAGGTGTCCTATCTCAGAAGTACGGTGATGATGACCATCCGATTGCCTTCTACTCGAAGAAGTTGGATCGACATGAGCGTGGATGGCCTACGCACGAGAAGGATCCCTTAGCTATCAAAGTGGCTACGGAGAAGTGGCGACACTATCTACATGGCCGACCGTTTGACGTGCACACCGATAACTCGGCGTGTTCATGGATGTTGCATCATCCAAGAATGTCTCCCAAGATGGATCGCTTCTTGACGCATTTCTCACAGTTCACGTTTGTTTTGCACCACGTAAGGGGCAAGGCGAATGTGGTGGCAGATGCGCTATCACGGCCACCGCCGGATGGACAAGACGATGAGGAGGATAAGGAACCGCCTTTACCCGATGTGACCTATACGGTACATGAATGCGATGACGCATGTGTGAAGAACGCGTCGCAGGTGCATGATCATATGGTTCAGTCTTCGATGATCCGCCACCTACCCACAGCGGATTCTCACCTGTTACTCGACGATGTCGACTTACGGGGGGAGAGCCGTCAGATTAGTGTGGCACAGCAGCAAGTCAACAGCGTCGACTACCATTTTGTGACTCCGCACTTAGCGTCTGAGACGAACGAAGCGTTTCAACGTGGCTACGCGTCAGATTCTGCTTTCAAACAACAGTGGTCTAAGGGGACAGAGAAAGAAAAATTCGTGAAGCATAACGGTCTTCTGTTCTTCAAACAGAAGAAAAGTGAAACCGTCTATCGACTATGTGTGCCGAAGTCGAAGAAACTTCGAACGAATGTCATCACAGAATTCCATGATGGCAACACGTCTGCACATCCAGGCAGCAGACGAACGTATCTGAAAGCGTCGCAATGGTACTATTAGCCAACAATGGATCGCGACATCAGAGAATACGTGCGCACATGTGAAACATGTGCAAGGTGGAAGTCTAGCAGCCAGAAGAAGAAAGGCTTGCTAATACCGATTCCAGCTCCGCTCGAATGTTGGGAAATGGTATCGATGGACTTCATTACGGGTTTACCAGCGTCAGAAGGGTACGATGCGATATTCGTTGTAGTGGACAAGTTGTCTAAACGAGCGAAGTACGCACCAACGTATACGACGGCTGATGCCAAGGACACAGCTGAAGTGTTCTTCAATGCTGTTGTCAGGCATCATGGTGTACCAAAGGTGATCATTAGCGATCGTGACCCAAAGTTCATTTCGGACTTTTGGAAGTCGCTGATGGCAGTGATGGGTGTCAAACTGAGCATGACTACTGCGCGTCGAGCGCAAGCCGATGGTAAGACAGAGCGTCAGAACTTAGTACTCGAAGATGCACTGAGGTGTATGGTGTCGTATCACGGCGACGACTGGGTGAAGCATCTCGGAACAATAGAGTATGCACATTCTACCCTTATGAACGCGTCAACAAGGCTGACTCCATTCGAAGTCGACACAGGACGCAAGGTGTCTAACATCGTGGCAGAGGAGATGAAGGATCTGTTACATTCAGAGGACGATGTGACTCTCGCTGAGTATGCCAAGAATTTTGCCAAGGAACGGCAAGAGATCGTAGAACAAGCTCAGAAGAATCTGAAAGAAGCGCAGGTACGACAGAAAGAGTACTACGATCGCAAGCGCAGACAAGTTGTTTTCAAGCAAGGCGACTTAGTTCTGCTTGACACAAAGAATTTACCGCTAAAGACAGTGAACAAGAACACCGAGCTCAGAAAGGCAAAGTTAGCGGCTAAGAAGGTTGGACCGTTCGTGATTGAACGCATGGTGAACGACAACGTGGCAAAGTTGATACTTCCACGCACGATGCAACGCCTCAATCCTACGTTCAACGTAGAGTTGTTGTCTCATTACCTGACGAACACAACGGATTTTCCGAACCGCCCGATCCCGAAGGCAGTACCCATTATTCTGGACGACGAGACAGGCGAAGAACTCTACATCATTGAGAGGCTGATGAAGCGACGAACCAGACGTTACAAACGAGAATGGCTCGTGAAGTGGCATGGGTCGCCAGAACATGAGGCGACCTGGGAACGCGAAGCAGATATCGAACATGTTTCGCATTGGCGTCAACTCCTAGAAGGGTTTCAATGCCGCCAAGTCGAAATCAGCCAGGGGGAGATGTCATGCCCGCCTTTGGCCTGCTAGCAAGCAAGCCAGAGAGCCTATGCGCCCACGCTCTCTGGCTTGCTTGCTCGCAGCCAGAGGCAGCATGTCGCTGCGACAGCAGCCTGCAAGGCTCTCCGTTCGCAGTTTACATACATATAGCTAGATATTACGAACGTGCAAAAGAAAAGAAGAAAAGCAAAGAAACATGCAGGGTAGCAGGACACATAGGCACGTAGAAACAGAAACATGCAGAAAACATCAAGGAGGCCCCTGTGCGAGCTAAGCGCACAGGAAGGCATGCACATTTAGGCCAGACATTTTCATTATCAAATACACCAACCACCCCGCACTCGAGACCAACTCCTACCTACGCGACCTACACTCCGACTCTAACTTCAACGACCAACACTCTTCACCTCAGTCACGACAATGACTGTGACGGGGGTCACACAGCACCTTGCACAGAGGAAGTGCGCAGGAGTATACAAACTCCTAGTGAACGGCAGCTCATTGGCCCCTGGCCTAAGGGGACGAGTTACCAAGACTAAGGTAGAATTAAGACTGAATAGATTTATAGGATGATCATGATTTGGCCTGCAATACAAACTACAAATATCCTTTAGTGAAACCTATATAAAACCTGAGCAGACACCATTGGTTGGCTCTCAGAGCAAGTGGTACTGTGTACCCACTTGTGTCCGTGATGTGTCAGTAGTGTTTGACACACCACCCAGAATAGTTGAACCCATGTCACTATTCGGTGTAGCCTCGCTACAGTATCGGTCGGTTGTGGAAATTCCTCAGGAGACCAGATCGCAGGCAGTGTTGAACGTTGCACCCCAGTCGTCCTCAACCCTGAAGTTGTGGCGTTTGCGTCTAGCCCATGCCAATTCGCAGACCATCAAGGACATGGAGGCTAAGAAATTAGTGAGGGGTATGCAGCTGACACACAATCAACACAGACTGAAGGAAAACTGCCTCAATTGTGACATGGCCAAAATGAAGCGAATGTTGTTCAAAAAGACAAAACCCAAGCGAGCCACTGTAGCATTCGCGAAGGTGTTCATGGACCTGGCATTTATACAAGAGTTTACAATTGGAGGAAATACACTGTACCTCCACTTGATTGACGAAGGCACACGATTCCAATGGCTCTATCTACAGAAGACAAAAGATGAAACTGTGGAGCGACTGCGTGACTTCCGTGACAGTGTGAAGGCGAATCATGATAAAGTTGTGGTGTTGAGTTTTTGACCCGGAACACGGCCTCTGTTGCAGGGGCAACCGTCGTGAGCGCTTTCAGTGAAAGGCTCGGCGGTGACTGGCGGAACACATTTACCGCAGCAGAGTGACAGAGAGGAATTAGTGACACCCTCGGTCGTACTAATAAAACCCGACCGAGGTATTGAATTAGATTAGGATAGGATTATGTGCCACACATCACCGTGTTGTCGTAGTCTCGGTCGTACCTATGTGAGACTCTAGAGTCTCCCACCGAGATCTGTTCACACTTGATATTTGTATACAGACAAACCCCCCAGAATGACCTCCAGCACCTTCAAATAAACTTGCAAACGTCATGAACCAGGGAGATGCTCTCCATAGATGGCACATCATCCCAAGTAATTATTTGGGTTAAAGGGAAATTTGCCCATCACTTCAAAATCATTGGTGTCAGAAGAGAGAAGAACATGTTCAAGTCGAAGTGCAAGATGACGTATGGAAAAGCGCGCGAGTTTTTAAGCACTTGTGATTTGGCGCGCTAAGCATTGGTGAATGCAAGTGTAGGCGTGGCGGAAATTCGCCGACACGTGCATTTTCGATTCTACTCCACGGTGTGCACCAACGCTGACCTCCTATGCGATGGCCGTCCTAGCCATTCAGCAAAAATGCGAGCTCTGCACGGCAGCTGCACGATACAACCTCAGTCCGACTGCTGCAGTCGCATGGGCGACGCGCGCGTTCAACTTGAGCAAGCCCATCTCGCTGTCGACAGCTCAGCGTACATTGCGGAGCCACAACGATCTCGCTCGGGTTCCACCAGAGAAGCGCATGGGAAAGAAAACTGCCGGCGCAGCCTTCGCTCAGTACGACGACCAACTGCGCGCCGCATTCGACGACATGGCGAGCAAAGTTGAGACCGTATCCGGCGGGATGATCATCCGACTGGCGAAGCAAGTGGCTGATCGGATGGGCATCCCACCGGATGAGCAGCCACGGTTCTCAAACGGCTGGCTGTATAAGTTCCAGCGTCCACACAGAATTGAACTCCGAGTCAAGCATGGCGAGGCTGCATCCGTCGCCGACGAGGTGATCCGTGCTGGTAGGCAAAGCATGCTGGCGCTCACCGCCAGCTACCCCCGACGCAACACCTACAATATGGATGAAACGGCGCTGTACGTCAACCAAGTCAGCGGCCGTACACTCTCGCGCCGAAAGAAGGTGGCCGGTCGCAAGAAGCCCAAAGACCGGTTGGTCATGTGCCTCGCAGTTAATGCCGACGGCACAGACAAGCTGCCACCGCTATTCATCGGCACTGCCAAGAATCCGCGCGCGCTCAAGGGCCATAACGTCGAGCATGAGCTCGGGGTCAAGTACACAAACAGCCGCAAGGGATGGATGAACTCGAGCATCTTCCTCAAGTGGCTTCATGAGCTCGATGAGCGGATGCGTGAGGAGGGTCCACATATACTCCTCCTTGTCGACAACGCGAGCTCCCATGTGCGACTAACTGCAAAGCTGACACGTGTTCGACTGGAATTTCTACCTAAAAACACAACGAGCGTCATTCAGCCGCTCGACCAGGGCGTGATCAGCTGTGTGAAGCGCAAATACTACGACATAAAGTATGACTTTCAGTTCGACCAATACCTCGCAGGCAAGGCGCCGGACAAAACGCACCCTTGCAAGATCGACATCTGGCAGGGGATGCAGTGGGTCAAGCAAGCCTGGGATCGTATGACTGCGGACTCCATTCAGAACTGTTGGCACCACGCTGGAATATTGTGGGATCGTCGAGATATTCATGGCCTTTTGAATCCATCCAGCTAACTGAATCAAAACGGTGTCTTCATCTCATATTATAACTTAAAACAATACAACCTGCATCGTTTGAGCAGCTGGCGACAATTGTTCACCTCTCTTTCGTCATGGGTACCACTCAGGTCATTCTGGGGGGGGGTTGTCTGTAGGAATATAGGAGTAGGTATAGGAAGACCTACAGAGGCTCTCAGAGCCACAGATAAACAGAAGTAAATAAGCAGTCTTCCCCCCAAGCCGACAAGGGTCAAGTCCGTCTCCGGTAAGTGTAGTTAGGTTATTGTAGTGCAGGACACGCTCAGGTAGGGTGGATGCCTGTAGATTGAGCTAAGGTGCATCACCGAGGGTTCGTCTATACTTAGGCCAAGAGTGAAGCGTGGCCAAGTGTGTGTGGGAGCGACTTTAGGGTGTCGCTCTGTGTGTATTCGTGAGGACCGAGGGTTCTTGCGTGTTCTAGACTTCCTGCCGAGGTCATACCTCGGCGCCCCTGTATAAGGCCTAACACGCCGGTACCCTTCCTTCTGAGGGACTGCAGGGTTTTACTGCTTCCTAGCCTTAGCTCGTGGCTAGAGGAGTTAAATAAAGGGTTAACCTATTATGATCGCAGTGCACAGAAGCGCTTTCAACCGGCCCGGTGTAAGGGATCGTTTCTGGTCTTCAGGTTTGATCCAACAGTCGCTAACCTTTGCGGGTTAGCGTGTGTTGTTGGTGGGAACTCACCCGACACGTGAGAATGTTATCGTGAATCCTACACGACACCATGGTCGATGACGTGAGCCAAACATGGAATGAAGCCATTCAAGATGAATGGCTTCATTCCACCAGGCTGACGGGTTTGCGTATAGTTCAATGTCATTCGTTTGCATGATGTCCTTTGCCTCATTCCACACGAAAATACCAAAGCGGCGGCGCTTTTCCCAGTTTGCTTGATCTCCGCCTTCAACTGTAGAGCGGCATGATTTAAGCACCAAAAAAGGAGGATATTTTTTGCCGTCAGAGTCGACCAACAGCATTGCTGTCACTCGCTCTTTGTCCTTGCCGCCATGCCGCACCCACACAGTCTTTGAACCACGAGAATTCATGGAAGTTTTTGGTAGATATTCAAAAAAATACTCCTGTAAGCTCATAGTTAGAAGTAAAAGGTGTTGGTGCGGGCGGTGAAGTAGTGAAGAAGGCTTTGGGCCGAAATTGCAAAACCAAAAGTAATGTGATTGAATAGTTAAGACGCTCTCTCTATCTATCTATCTATCTTGCCATACGAACTTGCTGTTGCCTAGCTATCCATAAAAATCCCATCTGCTGTAGACTCTACGGTTTCCATATGCAAAATCAGACTGCTAAAGTTTGTGGCCTGGCGGGCTCGAACCCACAATCAGAGGGATCCGATCAGGCACCACTAACCACTAGACCTACTGGGCGCCATCTGATTAACTCTCACCACACACGTACAAATGCAAGGCACAACGTATACTGCACCGTAAACACACTCCATGCCCCACGCCATGAATCCTGGAACGCGACACCCCGGAAATCCAGCGCCGTCGGACATCATCTTCAACACAATGGGGGTCGATTTGGTCGATTTGGCCTGGTATCTTGCCCGAGTGGTCTAAGGGGGCGGACTTAAGATCCGCTAGACGTTACAGTCTGCGTGGGTTCAAACCCCACAGATACCAAAGCCTCCTCTTCTCTTCGTAAACGGGGAGCAAGCATGCTTGTGTGCGAGTCCGCTCGCCCGACAGGCACCTTTCTGTCTCTGTGTGAGGCGGTGACTGTGTGTGGTTGTTGCTGCGTTTAGCGGTCGGTAATTTATTTCCCACTGCGCGTCGGCAGCGCCGGGTAGCGGTAATTTATAATCGAGAGGGCCGTGCGCTTCGATAGGACGCTCGTAATGCGTCGAACGAGGCCAGACAGCTGGTGCGCGAGGTCATGAAGAGAACGGACGAGGTAGCGTGGATTGTCTGCGCTCTGGTGGGTTTTCTAATGCGGAGCGACGTCAGAACGATAGTGCAGGAGGTGCAGGCGGTTGTGAAGGGTGCAGAGGTGAGTCGGAGGCCCCGTGGAGGGCGCTAGAAGCGCGAGAAAAGGGCGCGTCCGATGGGGGTCGATTTGGTCGATTTGGCCTGGTATCTTGCCCGAGTGGTCTAAGGGGGCGGACTTAAGATCCGCTAGACGTTACAGTCTGCGTGGGTACCAAAGGTAAACGGGGAGCAAGCATGCTTGTGTGCGAGTCCGCTCGCCCGACAGGCACCTTTCTGTCTCTGTGTGAGGCGGTGACTGTGTGTGGTTGTTGCTGCGTTTAGCGGTCGGTAATTTATTTCCCACTGCGCGTCGGCAGCGCCGGGTAGCGGTAATTTATAATCGAGAGGGCCGTGCGCTTCGATAGGACGCTCGTAATGCGTCGAACGAGGCCAGACAGCTGGTGCGCGAGGTCATGAAGAGAACGGACGAGGTAGCGTGGATTGTCTGCGCTCTGGTGGGTTTTCTAATGCGGAGCGACGTCAGAACGATAGCGCAGGAGGTGCAGGCGGTTGTGAAGGGTGCAGAGGTGAGTCGGAGGCCCCGTGGAGGGCGCTAGAAGCGCGAGAAAAGGGCGCGTCCGATGGGGGTCGATTTGGTCGATTTGGCCTGGTATCTTGCCCGAGTGGTCTAAGGGGGCGGACTTAAGATCCGCTAGACGTTACAGTCTGCGTGGGTTCAAACCCCACAGATACCAAAGCCTCCTCTTCTCTTCGTAAACGGGGAGCAAGCATGCTTGTGTGCGAGTCCGCTCGCCCGACAGGCACCTTTCTGTCTCTGTGTGAGGCGGTGACTGTGTGTGGTTGTTGCTGCGTTTAGCGGTCGGTAATTTATTTCCCACTGCGCGTCGGCAGCGCCGGGTAGCGGTAATTTATAATCGAGAGGGCCGTGCGCTTCGATAGGACGCTCGTAATGCGTCGAACGAGGCCAGACAGCTGGTGCGCGAGGTCATGAAGAGAACGGACGAGGTAGCGTGGATTGTCTGCGCTCTGGTGGGTTTTCTAATGCGGAGCGACGTCAGAACGATAGTGCAGGAGGTGCAGGCGGTTGTGAAGGGTGCAGAGGTGAGTCGGAGGCCCCGTGGAGGGCGCTAGAAGCGCGAGAAAAGGGCGCGTCCGATGGGGGTCGATTTGGTCGATTTGGCCTGGTATCTTGCCCGAGTGGTCTAAGGGGGCGGACTTAAGATCCGCTAGACGTTACAGTCTGCGTGGGTTCAAACCCCACAGATACCAAAGCCTCCTCTTCTCTTCGTAAACGGGGAGCAAGCATGCTTGTGTGCGAGTCCGCTCGCCCGACAGGCACCTTTCTGTCTCTGTGTGAGGCGGTGACTGTGTGTGGTTGTTGCTGCGTTTAGCGGTCGGTAATTTATTTCCCACTGCGCGTCGGCAGCGCCGGGTAGCGGTAATTTATAATCGAGAGGGCCGTGCGCTTCGATAGGACGCTCGTAATGCGTCGAACGAGGCCAGACAGCTGGTGCGCGAGGTCATGAAGAGAACGGACGAGGTAGCGTGGATTGTCTGCGCTCTGGTGGGTTTTCTAATGCGGAGCGACGTCAGAACGATAGTGCAGGAGGTGCAGGCGGTTGTGAAGGGTGCAGAGGTGAGTCGGAGGCCCCGTGGAGGGCGCTAGAAGCGCGAGAAAAGGGCGCGTCCGATGGGGGTCGATTTGGTCGATTTGGCCTGGTATCTTGCCCGAGTGGTCTAAGGGGGCGGACTTAAGATCCGCTAGACGTTACAGTCTGCGTGGGTTCAAACCCCACAGATACCAAAGCCTCCTCTTCTCTTCGTAAACGGGGAGCAAGCATGCTTGTGTGCGAGTCCGCTCGCCCGACAGGCACCTTTCTGTCTCTGTGTGAGGCGGTGACTGTGTGTGGTTGTTGCTGCGTTTAGCGGTCGGTAATTTATTTCCCACTGCGCGTCGGCAGCGCCGGGTAGCGGTAATTTATAATCGAGAGGGCCGTGCGCTTCGATAGGACGCTCGTAATGCGTCGAACGAGGCCAGACAGCTGGTGCGCGAGGTCATGAAGAGAACGGACGAGGTAGCGTGGATTGTCTGCGCTCTGGTGGGTTTTCTAATGCGGAGCGACGTCAGAACGATAGTGCAGGAGGTGCAGGCGGTTGTGAAGGGTGCAGAGGTGAGTCGGAGGCCCCGTGGAGGGCGCTAGAAGCGCGAGAAAAGGGCGCGTCCGATGGGGGTCGATTTGGTCGATTTGGCCTGGTATCTTGCCCGAGTGGTCTAAGGGGGCGGACTTAAGATCCGCTAGACGTTACAGTCTGCGTGGGTTCAAACCCCACAGATACCAAAGCCTCCTCTTCTCTTCGTAAACGGGGAGCAAGCATGCTTGTGTGCGAGTCCGCTCGCCCGACAGGCACCTTTCTGTCTCTGTGTGAGGCGGTGACTGTGTGTGGTTGTTGCTGCGTTTAGCGGTCGGTAATTTATTTCCCACTGCGCGTCGGCAGCGCCGGGTAGCGGTAATTTATAATCGAGAGGGCCGTGCGCTTCGATAGGACGCTCGTAATGCGTCGAACGAGGCCAGACAGCTGGTGCGCGAGGTCATGAAGAGAACGGACGAGGTAGCGTGGATTGTCTGCGCTCTGGTGGGTTTTCTAATGCGGAGCGACGTCAGAACGATAGTGCAGGAGGTGCAGGCGGTTGTGAAGGGTGCAGAGGTGAGTCGGAGGCCCCGTGGAGGGCGCTAGAAGCGCGAGAAAAGGGCGCGTCCGATGGGGGTCGATTTGGTCGATTTGGCCTGGTATCTTGCCCGAGTGGTCTAAGGGGGCGGACTTAAGATCCGCTAGACGTTACAGTCTGCGTGGGTTCAAACCCCACAGATACCAAAGCCTCCTCTTCTCTTCGTAAACGGGGAGCAAGCATGCTTGTGTGCGAGTCCGCTCGCCCGACAGGCACCTTTCTGTCTCTGTGTGAGGCGGTGACTGTGTGTGGTTGTTGCTGCGTTTAGCGGTCGGTAATTTATTTCCCACTGCGCGTCGGCAGCGCCGGGTAGCGGTAATTTATAATCGAGAGGGCCGTGCGCTTCGATAGGACGCTCGTAATGCGTCGAACGAGGCCAGACAGCTGGTGCGCGAGGTCATGAAGAGAACGGACGAGGTAGCGTGGATTGTCTGCGCTCTGGTGGGTTTTCTAATGCGGAGCGACGTCAGAACGATAGTGCAGGAGGTGCAGGCGGTTGTGAAGGGTGCAGAGGTGAGTCGGAGGCCCCGTGGAGGGCGCTAGAAGCGCGAGAAAAGGGCGCGTCCGATGGGGGTCGATTTGGTCGATTTGGCCTGGTATCTTGCCCGAGTGGTCTAAGGGGGCGGACTTAAGATCCGCTAGACGTTACAGTCTGCGTGGGTTCAAACCCCACAGATACCAAAGCCTCCTCTTCTCTTCGTAAACGGGGAGCAAGCATGCTTGTGTGCGAGTCCGCTCGCCCGACAGGCACCTTTCTGTCTCTGTGTGAGGCGGTGACTGTGTGTGGTTGTTGCTGCGTTTAGCGGTCGGTAATTTATTTCCCACTGCGCGTCGGCAGCGCCGGGTAGCGGTAATTTATAATCGAGAGGGCCGTGCGCTTCGATAGGACGCTCGTAATGCGTCGAACGAGGCCAGACAGCTGGTGCGCGAGGTCATGAAGAGAACGGACGAGGTAGCGTGGATTGTCTGCGCTCTGGTGGGTTTTCTAATGCGGAGCGACGTCAGAACGATAGTGCAGGAGGTGCAGGCGGTTGTGAAGGGTGCAGAGGTGAGTCGGAGGCCCCGTGGAGGGCGCTAGAAGCGCGAGAAAAGGGCGCGTCCGATGGGGGTCGATTTGGTCGATTTGGCCTGGTATCTTGCCCGAGTGGTCTAAGGGGGCGGACTTAAGATCCGCTAGACGTTACAGTCTGCGTGGGTTCAAACCCCACAGATACCAAAGCCTCCTCTTCTCTTCGTAAACGGGGAGCAAGCATGCTTGTGTGCGAGTCCGCTCGCCCGACAGGCACCTTTCTGTCTCTGTGTGAGGCGGTGACTGTGTGTGGTTGTTGCTGCGTTTAGCGGTCGGTAATTTATTTCCCACTGCGCGTCGGCAGCGCCGGGTAGCGGTAATTTATAATCGAGAGGGCCGTGCGCTTCGATAGGACGCTCGTAATGCGTCGAACGAGGCCAGACAGCTGGTGCGCGAGGTCATGAAGAGAACGGACGAGGTAGCGTGGATTGTCTGCGCTCTGGTGGGTTTTCTAATGCGGAGCGACGTCAGAACGATAGTGCAGGAGGTGCAGGCGGTTGTGAAGGGTGCAGAGGTGAGTCGGAGGCCCCGTGGAGGGCGCTAGAAGCGCGAGAAAAGGGCGCGTCCGATGGGGGTCGATTTGGTCGATTTGGCCTGGTATCTTGCCCGAGTGGTCTAAGGGGGCGGACTTAAGATCCGCTAGACGTTACAGTCTGCGTGGGTTCAAACCCCACAGATACCAAAGCCTCCTCTTCTCTTCGTAAACGGGGAGCAAGCATGCTTGTGTGCGAGTCCGCTCGCCCGACAGGCACCTTTCTGTCTCTGTGTGAGGCGGTGACTGTGTGTGGTTGTTGCTGCGTTTAGCGGTCGGTAATTTATTTCCCACTGCGCGTCGGCAGCGCCGGGTAGCGGTAATTTATAATCGAGAGGGCCGTGCGCTTCGATAGGACGCTCGTAATGCGTCGAACGAGGCCAGACAGCTGGTGCGCGAGGTCATGAAGAGAACGGACGAGGTAGCGTGGATTGTCTGCGCTCTGGTGGGTTTTCTAATGCGGAGCGACGTCAGAACGATAGTGCAGGAGGTGCAGGCGGTTGTGAAGGGTGCAGAGGTGAGTCGGAGGCCCCGTGGAGGGCGCTAGAAGCGCGAGAAAAGGGCGCGTCCGATGGGGGTCGATTTGGTCGATTTGGCCTGGTATCTTGCCCGAGTGGTCTAAGGGGGCGGACTTAAGATCCGCTAGACGTTACAGTCTGCGTGGGTTCAAACCCCACAGATACCAAAGCCTCCTCTTCTCTTCGTAAACGGGGAGCAAGCATGCTTGTGTGCGAGTCCGCTCGCCCGACAGGCACCTTTCTGTCTCTGTGTGAGGCGGTGACTGTGTGTGGTTGTTGCTGCGTTTAGCGGTCGGTAATTTATTTCCCACTGCGCGTCGGCAGCGCCGGGTAGCGGTAATTTATAATCGAGAGGGCCGTGCGCTTCGATAGGACGCTCGTAATGCGTCGAACGAGGCCAGACAGCTGGTGCGCGAGGTCATGAAGAGAACGGACGAGGTAGCGTGGATTGTCTGCGCTCTGGTGGGTTTTCTAATGCGGAGCGACGTCAGAACGATAGTGCAGGAGGTGCAGGCGGTTGTGAAGGGTGCAGAGGTGAGTCGGAGGCCCCGTGGAGGGCGCTAGAAGCGCGAGAAAAGGGCGCGTCCGATGGGGGTCGATTTGGTCGATTTGGCCTGGTATCTTGCCCGAGTGGTCTAAGGGGGCGGACTTAAGATCCGCTAGACGTTACAGTCTGCGTGGGTTCAAACCCCACAGATACCAAAGCCTCCTCTTCTCTTCGTAAACGGGGAGCAAGCATGCTTGTGTGCGAGTCCGCTCGCCCGACAGGCACCTTTCTGTCTCTGTGTGAGGCGGTGACTGTGTGTGGTTGTTGCTGCGTTTAGCGGTCGGTAATTTATTTCCCACTGCGCGTCGGCAGCGCCGGGTAGCGGTAATTTATAATCGAGAGGGCCGTGCGCTTCGATAGGACGCTCGTAATGCGTCGAACGAGGCCAGACAGCTGGTGCGCGAGGTCATGAAGAGAACGGACGAGGTAGCGTGGATTGTCTGCGCTCTGGTGGGTTTTCTAATGCGGAGCGACGTCAGAACGATAGTGCAGGAGGTGCAGGCGGTTGTGAAGGGTGCAGAGGTGAGTCGGAGGCCCCGTGGAGGGCGCTAGAAGCGCGAGAAAAGGGCGCGTCCGATGGGGGTCGATTTGGTCGATTTGGCCTGGTATCTTGCCCGAGTGGTCTAAGGGGGCGGACTTAAGATCCGCTAGACGTTACAGTCTGCGTGGGTTCAAACCCCACAGATACCAAAGCCTCCTCTTCTCTTCGTAAACGGGGAGCAAGCATGCTTGTGTGCGAGTCCGCTCGCCCGACAGGCACCTTTCTGTCTCTGTGTGAGGCGGTGACTGTGTGTGGTTGTTGCTGCGTTTAGCGGTCGGTAATTTATTTCCCACTGCGCGTCGGCAGCGCCGGGTAGCGGTAATTTATAATCGAGAGGGCCGTGCGCTTCGATAGGACGCTCGTAATGCGTCGAACGAGGCCAGACAGCTGGTGCGCGAGGTCATGAAGAGAACGGACGAGGTAGCGTGGATTGTCTGCGCTCTGGTGGGTTTTCTAATGCGGAGCGACGTCAGAACGATAGTGCAGGAGGTGCAGGCGGTTGTGAAGGGTGCAGAGGTGAGTCGGAGGCCCCGTGGAGGGCGCTAGAAGCGCGAGAAAAGGGCGCGTCCGATGGGGGTCGATTTGGTCGATTTGGCCTGGTATCTTGCCCGAGTGGTCTAAGGGGGCGGACTTAAGATCCGCTAGACGTTACAGTCTGCGTGGGTTCAAACCCCACAGATACCAAAGCCTCCTCTTCTCTTCGTAAACGGGGAGCAAGCATGCTTGTGTGCGAGTCCGCTCGCCCGACAGGCACCTTTCTGTCTCTGTGTGAGGCGGTGACTGTGTGTGGTTGTTGCTGCGTTTAGCGGTCGGTAATTTATTTCCCACTGCGCGTCGGCAGCGCCGGGTAGCGGTAATTTATAATCGAGAGGGCCGTGCGCTTCGATAGGACGCTCGTAATGCGTCGAACGAGGCCAGACAGCTGGTGCGCGAGGTCATGAAGAGAACGGACGAGGTAGCGTGGATTGTCTGCGCTCTGGTGGGTTTTCTAATGCGGAGCGACGTCAGAACGATAGTGCAGGAGGTGCAGGCGGTTGTGAAGGGTGCAGAGGTGAGTCGGAGGCCCCGTGGAGGGCGCTAGAAGCGCGAGAAAAGGGCGCGTCCGATGGGGGTCGATTTGGTCGATTTGGCCTGGTATCTTGCCCGAGTGGTCTAAGGGGGCGGACTTAAGATCCGCTAGACGTTACAGTCTGCGTGGGTTCAAACCCCACAGATACCAAAGCCTCCTCTTCTCTTCGTAAACGGGGAGCAAGCATGCTTGTGTGCGAGTCCGCTCGCCCGACAGGCACCTTTCTGTCTCTGTGTGAGGCGGTGACTGTGTGTGGTTGTTGCTGCGTTTAGCGGTCGGTAATTTATTTCCCACTGCGCGTCGGCAGCGCCGGGTAGCGGTAATTTATAATCGAGAGGGCCGTGCGCTTCGATAGGACGCTCGTAATGCGTCGAACGAGGCCAGACAGCTGGTGCGCGAGGTCATGAAGAGAACGGACGAGGTAGCGTGGATTGTCTGCGCTCTGGTGGGTTTTCTAATGCGGAGCGACGTCAGAACGATAGTGCAGGAGGTGCAGGCGGTTGTGAAGGGTGCAGAGGTGAGTCGGAGGCCCCGTGGAGGGCGCTAGAAGCGCGAGAAAAGGGCGCGTCCGATGGGGGTCGATTTGGTCGATTTGGCCTGGTATCTTGCCCGAGTGGTCTAAGGGGGCGGACTTAAGATCCGCTAGACGTTACAGTCTGCGTGGGTTCAAACCCCACAGATACCAAAGCCTCCTCTTCTCTTCGTAAACGGGGAGCAAGCATGCTTGTGTGCGAGTCCGCTCGCCCGACAGGCACCTTTCTGTCTCTGTGTGAGGCGGTGACTGTGTGTGGTTGTTGCTGCGTTTAGCGGTCGGTAATTTATTTCCCACTGCGCGTCGGCAGCGCCGGGTAGCGGTAATTTATAATCGAGAGGGCCGTGCGCTTCGATAGGACGCTCGTAATGCGTCGAACGAGGCCAGACAGCTGGTGCGCGAGGTCATGAAGAGAACGGACGAGGTAGCGTGGATTGTCTGCGCTCTGGTGGGTTTTCTAATGCGGAGCGACGTCAGAACGATAGTGCAGGAGGTGCAGGCGGTTGTGAAGGGTGCAGAGGTGAGTCGGAGGCCCCGTGGAGGGCGCTAGAAGCGCGAGAAAAGGGCGCGTCCGATGGGGGTCGATTTGGTCGATTTGGCCTGGTATCTTGCCCGAGTGGTCTAAGGGGGCGGACTTAAGATCCGCTAGACGTTACAGTCTGCGTGGGTTCAAACCCCACAGATACCAAAGCCTCCTCTTCTCTTCGTAAACGGGGAGCAAGCATGCTTGTGTGCGAGTCCGCTCGCCCGACAGGCACCTTTCTGTCTCTGTGTGAGGCGGTGACTGTGTGTGGTTGTTGCTGCGTTTAGCGGTCGGTAATTTATTTCCCACTGCGCGTCGGCAGCGCCGGGTAGCGGTAATTTATAATCGAGAGGGCCGTGCGCTTCGATAGGACGCTCGTAATGCGTCGAACGAGGCCAGACAGCTGGTGCGCGAGGTCATGAAGAGAACGGACGAGGTAGCGTGGATTGTCTGCGCTCTGGTGGGTTTTCTAATGCGGAGCGACGTCAGAACGATAGTGCAGGAGGTGCAGGCGGTTGTGAAGGGTGCAGAGGTGAGTCGGAGGCCCCGTGGAGGGCGCTAGAAGCGCGAGAAAAGGGCGCGTCCGATGGGGGTCGATTTGGTCGATTTGGCCTGGTATCTTGCCCGAGTGGTCTAAGGGGGCGGACTTAAGATCCGCTAGACGTTACAGTCTGCGTGGGTTCAAACCCCACAGATACCAAAGCCTCCTCTTCTCTTCGTAAACGGGGAGCAAGCATGCTTGTGTGCGAGTCCGCTCGCCCGACAGGCACCTTTCTGTCTCTGTGTGAGGCGGTGACTGTGTGTGGTTGTTGCTGCGTTTAGCGGTCGGTAATTTATTTCCCACTGCGCGTCGGCAGCGCCGGGTAGCGGTAATTTATAATCGAGAGGGCCGTGCGCTTCGATAGGACGCTCGTAATGCGTCGAACGAGGCCAGACAGCTGGTGCGCGAGGTCATGAAGAGAACGGACGAGGTAGCGTGGATTGTCTGCGCTCTGGTGGGTTTTCTAATGCGGAGCGACGTCAGAACGATAGTGCAGGAGGTGCAGGCGGTTGTGAAGGGTGCAGAGGTGAGTCGGAGGCCCCGTGGAGGGCGCTAGAAGCGCGAGAAAAGGGCGCGTCCGATGGGGGTCGATTTGGTCGATTTGGCCTGGTATCTTGCCCGAGTGGTCTAAGGGGGCGGACTTAAGATCCGCTAGACGTTACAGTCTGCGTGGGTTCAAACCCCACAGATACCAAAGCCTCCTCTTCTCTTCGTAAACGGGGAGCAAGCATGCTTGTGTGCGAGTCCGCTCGCCCGACAGGCACCTTTCTGTCTCTGTGTGAGGCGGTGACTGTGTGTGGTTGTTGCTGCGTTTAGCGGTCGGTAATTTATTTCCCACTGCGCGTCGGCAGCGCCGGGTAGCGGTAATTTATAATCGAGAGGGCCGTGCGCTTCGATAGGACGCTCGTAATGCGTCGAACGAGGCCAGACAGCTGGTGCGCGAGGTCATGAAGAGAACGGACGAGGTAGCGTGGATTGTCTGCGCTCTGGTGGGTTTTCTAATGCGGAGCGACGTCAGAACGATAGTGCAGGAGGTGCAGGCGGTTGTGAAGGGTGCAGAGGTGAGTCGGAGGCCCCGTGGAGGGCGCTAGAAGCGCGAGAAAAGGGCGCGTCCGATGGGGGTCGATTTGGTCGATTTGGCCTGGTATCTTGCCCGAGTGGTCTAAGGGGGCGGACTTAAGATCCGCTAGACGTTACAGTCTGCGTGGGTTCAAACCCCACAGATACCAAAGCCTCCTCTTCTCTTCGTAAACGGGGAGCAAGCATGCTTGTGTGCGAGTCCGCTCGCCCGACAGGCACCTTTCTGTCTCTGTGTGAGGCGGTGACTGTGTGTGGTTGTTGCTGCGTTTAGCGGTCGGTAATTTATTTCCCACTGCGCGTCGGCAGCGCCGGGTAGCGGTAATTTATAATCGAGAGGGCCGTGCGCTTCGATAGGACGCTCGTAATGCGTCGAACGAGGCCAGACAGCTGGTGCGCGAGGTCATGAAGAGAACGGACGAGGTAGCGTGGATTGTCTGCGCTCTGGTGGGTTTTCTAATGCGGAGCGACGTCAGAACGATAGCGCAGGAGGTGCAGGCGGTTGTGAAGGGTGCAGAGGTGAGTCGGAGGCCCCGTGGAGGGCGCTAGAAGCGCGAGAAAAGGGCGCGTCCGATGGGGGTCGATTTGGTCGATTTGGCCTGGTATCTTGCCCGAGTGGTCTAAGGGGGCGGACTTAAGATCCGCTAGACGTTACAGTCTGCGTGGGTTCAAACCCCACAGATACCAAAGCCTCCTCTTCTCTTCGTAAACGGGGAGCAAGCATGCTTGTGTGCGAGTCCGCTCGCCCGACAGGCACCTTTCTGTCTCTGTGTGAGGCGGTGACTGTGTGTGGTTGTTGCTGCGTTTAGCGGTCGGTAATTTATTTCCCACTGCGCGTCGGCAGCGCCGGGTAGCGGTAATTTATAATCGAGAGGGCCGTGCGCTTCGATAGGACGCTCGTAATGCGTCGAACGAGGCCAGACAGCTGGTGCGCGAGGTCATGAAGAGAACGGACGAGGTAGCGTGGATTGTCTGCGCTCTGGTGGGTTTTCTAATGCGGAGCGACGTCAGAACGATAGCGCAGGAGGTGCAGGCGGTTGTGAAGGGTGCAGAGGTGAGTCGGAGGCCCCGTGGAGGGCGCTAGAAGCGCGAGAAAAGGGCGCGTCCGATGGGGGTCGATTTGGTCGATTTGGCCTGGTATCTTGCCCGAGTGGTCTAAGGGGGCGGACTTAAGATCCGCTAGACGTTACAGTCTGCGTGGGTTCAAACCCCACAGATACCAAAGCCTCCTCTTCTCTTCGTAAACGGGGAGCAAGCATGCTTGTGTGCGAGTCCGCTCGCCCGACAGGCACCTTTCTGTCTCTGTGTGAGGCGGTGACTGTGTGTGGTTGTTGCTGCGTTTAGCGGTCGGTAATTTATTTCCCACTGCGCGTCGGCAGCGCCGGGTAGCGGTAATTTATAATCGAGAGGGCCGTGCGCTTCGATAGGACGCTCGTAATGCGTCGAACGAGGCCAGACAGCTGGTGCGCGAGGTCATGAAGAGAACGGACGAGGTAGCGTGGATTGTCTGCGCTCTGGTGGGTTTTCTAATGCGGAGCGACGTCAGAACGATAGTGCAGGAGGTGCAGGCGGTTGTGAAGGGTGCAGAGGTGAGTCGGAGGCCCCGTGGAGGGCGCTAGAAGCGCGAGAAAAGGGCGCGTCCGATGGGGGTCGATTTGGTCGATTTGGCCTGGTATCTTGCCCGAGTGGTCTAAGGGGGCGGACTTAAGATCCGCTAGACGTTACAGTCTGCGTGGGTTCAAACCCCACAGATACCAAAGCCTCCTCTTCTCTTCGTAAACGGGGAGCAAGCATGCTTGTGTGCGAGTCCGCTCGCCCGACAGGCACCTTTCTGTCTCTGTGTGAGGCGGTGACTGTGTGTGGTTGTTGCTGCGTTTAGCGGTCGGTAATTTATTTCCCACTGCGCGTCGGCAGCGCCGGGTAGCGGTAATTTATAATCGAGAGGGCCGTGCGCTTCGATAGGACGCTCGTAATGCGTCGAACGAGGCCAGACAGCTGGTGCGCGAGGTCATGAAGAGAACGGACGAGGTAGCGTGGATTGTCTGCGCTCTGGTGGGTTTTCTAATGCGGAGCGACGTCAGAACGATAGTGCAGGAGGTGCAGGCGGTTGTGAAGGGTGCAGAGGTGAGTCGGAGGCCCCGTGGAGGGCGCTAGAAGCGCGAGAAAAGGGCGCGTCCGATGGGGGTCGATTTGGTCGATTTGGCCTGGTATCTTGCCCGAGTGGTCTAAGGGGGCGGACTTAAGATCCGCTAGACGTTACAGTCTGCGTGGGTTCAAACCCCACAGATACCAAAGCCTCCTCTTCTCTTCGTAAACGGGGAGCAAGCATGCTTGTGTGCGAGTCCGCTCGCCCGACAGGCACCTTTCTGTCTCTGTGTGAGGCGGTGACTGTGTGTGGTTGTTGCTGCGTTTAGCGGTCGGTAATTTATTTCCCACTGCGCGTCGGCAGCGCCGGGTAGCGGTAATTTATAATTGTGGCGAGGTCGGTGAACTTTTTCCGCCGCAAGTGTATAGTGCGGTAGCCCAGGGGATCCGGAATGCTAATAAACTCTCCGTAATTGGGGGCTGAAACTCTGAAACGTGAACGTTCCAGAGTCGGCGTGTGGCCCTTGTGTATCCTCTTTGGTTCGATCTTGGTGGCAACCTGACAACCTGCCGAGTTGGTAGTTAATGTAGCCCTTGAGCGTGTCGGGCGTGTCGTTCACTGTCTGAAAACGCACCCTTTTGGACCAGGAACAAAGCCCCAGAACACACTCCCTTGTAAGATAGCCAAAATACAGAGTAATATATGCAAATATACAGCCGCTACTTATTCTTTAAGACCCTTGAGCGGTGGGTCTATCACCAGTCTACTGAGTATATGCTTCAGACACTGGTCAGTCTGAAACGCACTCTCCTTCTCACGCGCACCACCCTCTAAGAGGGATACAATAGTCTTCAATTCTCTGAAACACAGTCTACTACTACACTCAAAGGGGACTACTAAACCCTCCAAGCAGAATCGTTAACATGAAATGGGAACCCCACTCTTACCTTCACTCAGTAGGCCCAACTAGGATATGGAATGCCGTGGATCAACTCTGAAACGCCGTCGTGTACGATCCCCACAGGCAACTTGGACTTGAAGCTTGGGAGGAAGCACGCGGCGTCCTTATATCCGCGCCCTTGTCCTAGCAGGTCACCGAACGAATTCGACTTGTGCACAACTTGATAAAATTAACTCTGTTTGTTACTCTCTACTTCGGCTATCTTCACTCTTCTTTCTGAATCTCTCAATATCCTCTGGGTATTATCTTGTGTTCTGTATACCTTTGGGGGAGTTCACTTGGTCTTTGTATGGGGTAGGTACACTTCGTCAGCTGCTGACTGGGACCTCCACGTGCTTGGTCCGTCTCTTCTGCTCTGAACTGGACTCTTGGTCACACAGTTCTTGGTCGCACACGCTGCACACAGTCGTATGATGTCTTGGCTTGCTGCTCTTGTGTCTTGGTAACTTGGTAGTATCCACAGCAGTCGCTACTCTCTGAAACGAGGCTTGGAATATCTGAAGCGAGGTAAGATATCTCCGAAACGGAGTCAGTTTCAGACTTCTAGGAGTCTGGGTCATCCGCTTCAGACTTCTTTCGTCTTCAACATCATCATAACACGTTGCTGGGTGTTCTTGAACACTTGGGAGTCAATGCACGTTCATGTCTTGTATCTTAGTGGGTCTTGTGGGTCTTGCTCTTCATACTTTCTTGCTTGTGGGTATATCCGAGTGGTTCTTGGGCCTGGAACGGTGATATTCTATGCCTTGAGCCAAGGCGATACGGGTTGTCTGACACGATACGTTCGTTCAGACAATTTAAGCTTCTACTTGGCGACCCATGCTCAGGACGGGGGCGGTTCCGGACTGAGCACATGTGCGTTTCAGAGTGTACATCTCTGGGACGCGTGCTTCCGGAACCTAAGGGCCCATCCTTGGCTCTCCACACACACTCACCATTCAAACCACACACTCTCTCCACAAAATATCGCAATAGATCCACTCCACATCCACCAATCAAAACTCCGAAACTCCACTGTCGCAACTGAAAATCGGCTGTCCCGAAATGTGGGAAACTGCCTCGTGTCAAGGCTCCGACTCGACGTCCATTTCTGGGACTCCAGCATGCTTTGCCTGGTATGCTGATACCTTCTCCTCGCATCTCTTGATTAATTCTGATGGTAGCATTCTGGATATCTCTGCGAGTTTGAGGAGGGGCTTGCTGGCTGGTAGTTTTGCAATCTGGAAAGCAGTGGGGACCCTCGGTTTCTTTTGGAATACAAACGGCTTATACTGGAGCAAGGCTTCTCGTGACGAATTGAATGTAGGATCGTCATCGATAATCTGTAACAGGGTTACACAGGCTGGTGTAATTGGGTACGCCAGATATACGTGTATAGCCGGACTATACACGGACAAGTATACGGCAAGCCTTCTGTGTGTGCGTCACATACACAGTCAACAATCATTTCGAGCCGCCAATGGCACAAACATTGGCGGGCGCTAAGCGCACTGCTATTGGTGGAAAGGGGCACATTTCCACCAACCAAACGCATACATAAGGGCCGGAGCGTGAGAGCCAACCATGGCTTCACCTCCGTAGATACATAAGTCATTTAGATAGGTTTGCTAAGGGCCCGCCACGCGGCGGGCTTCCATTCAATTCAGTTTTCTATTTTCAAGTTAAAGTTTCGGTCTTTTTGCTTAGAAATACACGGGGACGTGTATTTCTACTTGCATACAAAGTCTACGTAACTTACGCTTCCTCAAAAGCGCATACTAGTGTATGCTAAAGAAACAGAGCGCGTCTCGCCCTGTTTCATAATCTCCTTAACTGACCGAAGATTTAGTTGTTTGTCATGCATCTCCATGTCTTCTTGAACCATCGCAACGCTCTTCTTCTTTTTTTTTGGCTTTGGCTGCTTTTGGTTTTTCTTTCGGGCGACCACGAGCTCTGGGTGGGCTCTGGATCTCGAAGCCATCATCTGAATCACCAAGAGCAATACGGAGCTGCAAATTATCATTTTGCTGCTCCCTGTGGCCAGCACCCACCTGATCTTCACGCACATCCAACTGAGTCCCAACCGTGCCCAACTCTGCTTCATTGGTGCTCTGCTTACCCGACTCCATTTCCAACTGCGTAACCTCCACAGAAAGCGACGTTGTGTCCTCCGACGCCTCCATATCATCAACGTCTTCGAACCAATCTTCACGTACTTTCGACACCTGCTCACTCTCCTCCTCTTCAGTAACGCCAGCAACAACTTGAAATCGTCCATGCTTGAATAAGTTGGCGACGTTGTGGAGTGCTTTCATTGCAACCCTGTACTCACGCATTCCAAGGCCGCTTAAATGCTCACTAATAGTGATTGCTACCACACTGGCTTCGCAAAATTTGCGATTGGAATCCCAAACTGCGTTTGATTCCTTAAGTATAGTAGAAACGGCAAATGATTCGCCACAAAATTCCTCCATCTCTGCACTGGATCGCAATGACGAAAGCAGCCATCTCGAATTCAGCAATTGGGTAGGAATGACGCTCTCGAATTTCAGTGCTTTGCGTAGGAAGAAAACGTGGCGACATGGCAGCAGGCGGGATGTCATGAATAGGCATGAACAAACCCAGTCCCGCTTGTTCACGGAGTATTCTACCCGTGGTTCGTCAAGAGCATCGTCCTCGTCTGAATCATGCTGAATCATTATCACGTCAGGTACTGGTTCGTAGAACTTGTACTTCCCCTTGGAAATAGCAAACGTGTACTGCTCGTGGATGAGTTCACAAGCGTGTTCGCTGACCAAGTTCGCCAGAAACTGCATCTCGCGGTCATACTTGGAGTTCTACACGACTGACAGCTTGTGTACAGAATCCCTGAACTTCCTTTCTTCTTGCAATTGATACCACATAATCGAAGCGGTACATTCGTCAACCCCCGAGAACGAGTTTACGAGGTCCTTTAATTGTTTCCACGACGCTTCAATCCTGTTATTGGTATTGTTACCCATGGTAACAGCATTCTGACGCTCGAAGGCACACCACATTGGACGACACGAATCTCAATTCTTCACGAAATAGGCCTCAAAAGGATGAACAGATGAATCTCCCAACTCATCACTGGTGGCACCCAACTCTCCACTAGAAGCGCCCAACTCACTGCTACCAGCGTCCGAACCTTCAGATCGAGTAGAACACGAATTCTCTCCACGACCTACTGCCATCACGTGCCGCATGTACGCGCGACACTTCTCGAATTCACGCTCTGTCCTTGCGTACACAAGAAGATTCACGATGCCCTGCAGCTGCTGCTTCTGCCATGCCGTGAACCCATATTCTGCTTTGGAAATTTCTTCGCGGAGACATTTTACAACGTGAAATTGGCATAATAACACGACAGCATCAGGAAACGATACTTTCAACACGGAAATCTCCGTAAAATCCTTGTCGATGAGTATGCACTTGATCCTTTCCCAACCTGAATTGTGTGGTGTAGCAGGATTTCCCAAAATCTGATCAAGGTTAATCCGACTTCCCAACTATCGCCCAGACACCGACCAGAGGAGGGGTTACTCTTATGATCCGTGATCTAGCTGAACTGTTCACCTTGTGTACCCGTCGGTGGGCGGGATCTGCTCTTCTGGTGACTCGAAGTAGTTCGGTGGTGTGAAGCTCTTGAACGTCTTGGCGAGACGCGGGAGTAGGGCGGAGCAGCGCGGGATTCTTCACTCTGCATCCGAGTAGTAGATCCAGATCCAGAGGGAGTATTCGACCTCGGATCTGGGGGGGGGGGGGAAGTTGCCTTACTGAGTGTTGTAGCCTTTGCGGGGGTTCCTTTACGATACTTGCCGTCTCCTATGACGGGATCTTTGGTTGTCGAGAAGCCGAGAGATCGTCGGGCCAAGCAATAAACTCCGTCGGATCTAGGGTCTGTGTAACAGGGTTACACAGGCTGGTGTAATTGGGTACACCAGATATACGTGTATAGCCGAACTATACACGGACAAGTATACGGCAAGCCTTCTGTGTGTGCGCGTCACATACACAGTCAACAATCATTTCGAGCCGCCAATGGCACAAACATTGGCGGGCGCTAAGCGCACTGCTATTGGTGGAAAGGGGCACATTTCCACCAACCAAACGCATACATAAGGGCCGGAGCGTGAGAGCCAACCATGGCTTCACCTCCGTAGATACATAAGTCATTTAGATAGGTTTGCTAAGGGCCCGCCACGCGGCGGGCTTCCATTCAATTCAGTTTTCTACTTTCAAGTTAAAGTTTCGGTCTTTTGCTTAGAAATACACGGGGACGTGTATTTCTACTTGCATACAAAGTCTAAGTAACTTACGCTTCCTCAAAAGCGCATACTAGTGTATGCTAAAGAAACAGAGCGCGTCTCGCCCTGTTTCACCTGGTAGCACTTTGTAGTCCGTCCAACGCCTACAGAGTTAGCCAAATGGATGCATTTGGTTATGGAGACGAAAACCCTTCGTCAGGCGGTGCCCTGCCTGACGGAGCTCCAAGCGCGGGTCCTCCCCGCATCACGAGGGAGGACTGCCCCCACCTGAGCGATCAGCAGTGGGAGGCACTGCTACGACTCTCGCGAGTCGTAGGTGAGTCCACCGTGGCAGCGATGCTACGGTCGCTGCCACCAAGCGAGCACCATGTAGTCGTGGTCGACTACATGGACAAGGAACGCCAACAGAAGGAGGCGTCAGCCCCTTCTCGCGTTGAGTCACTGAAGGTGTCAGTGACTCCGTTCTCGGGTGGCCAGAACGAGCCTCTTCTACGATGGCTCGTAGAACTGGAGACAGCAATTTCTGCTCGACGGATCCGGGATCCGTCGCTCCAAGTTGCGTACGCCATGTCGTGTCTGACTGGACGAGCCAGACACTGGGCGTACGGAAGACGTCTTACGGACAGTACGTGCTGGAGCACGTACGAAGACTTCAAGCGCGAGCTCAAGCTAGCGTTTGAGCCGCCTGAATCCGAGTTCAGGTCGAGGGCGGAGTTCCTCGACCTGCGTCAAGGCAAGCGCGACGTGTTGGCTTACGCCCAACACGCGAGGTACTTGGTGTCGAGTATCGTCAATCATCCGATTGACGAGGCGACACAAGTAGTCACCTTCATGAAGGGACTGAAGGATGGGCCTGTGAAGACCTATCTCTTCCGAGAGTACCCGAGTACTCTCGAGCAAGCCATTCGGCTTGCGTCGCAGGAAGAGTTTAGCCTGCACCAGGCTAAGCTCCACGCGGACACGCCAGGGGCGCCACGTCCGCGTGCAAGACCCATGGGCGGTCCAGAGCCCATGGACCTATCGAGTGCGTCTGCTGGCAGGCAGCAGACGGAGCCGCGCAGAGGCGCGGGACGGTGTTTCCGGTGTGGAAACACCGGCCACTTCGCACGTGAGTGTGTAGCAGGCCCGGGGCCTGCTGCTCGCGATACGTCGTATCGTGCCACACGTGGCACGTCGTATCGCGCCAACGGGGATCGTTGGCGCGGACGACCAAAAAACGCTGGAAGCCAGTAGGGGCGGGGCGCCCTACTGGTGTAGTCACACATGCCGATGTCGGGCATGTGACGGCTACAGCCCCTTGTGGTGCCGGACACCACAGCAAGCGTCAGGATGATCAAGCAGGGCTGATCATCCTGGAAGTCGCGGTGCATGGGAGAACCATGCACGCGCTAGTCGATTCGGGTGCATCGAACAACTTTGTTCGACTGCAAAGCCTGAGGGCTATGAACGCCGAGGAGAAGACGACTCCTCGAAGTGAGTTGGTGGTGCGCCTGGCGACAGGAGCAACCGTGAAAACGCGCAAGCGAACTGTATCAGTTCGCTTTGGCTGTGAAGGCCGGGCCTTCACTGAGGACTTTATCGTCCTGGATCTAGACGATAAGTTCGACATGATACTGGGCATGCCGTGGCTCAAATGCCATGCCCCAGTGATAGACTGGAAGTCCCAGTCTATAGTCTCTTACGGCTTCGAGGACGCATGCGTCCTCGATTCGGCAGATAGCGCGGCAGAGAGCGATGGCCCTGACAGCGCTGCGAGTGCGTCGCGCAGTAAACGCGACGTGAGCGAGGTCACCCTCGCTCAGCCAAGCCAAGACTGCGCGTCGACCGTAAAGGCCGACGCGCTCAAGACGAGGACGGAAGACGACCGGGGCGCTTCCTCGCCTGTGCCCGGGGCACAGGCAAATCGACGAAAGGTGGGTGCACTCCGGGAGCGCACCCTCTCCCAAACCGGGTTTGGAAGAAACGCCTCGCAGGCCGGGCCTGCGAGAGCCAATATCAAGAAGAACCCTTTCCGGACGGGGTCCGGAAAGGCAAGAATACAGAAGAACCCGTCTCGGGCCGGGCCCGAGGCGAAGCACCAAGAGAAGACGCCTCCTCAAACCGGGTTTGAGGAGTCAAGGATCAAGGCATCTCGACGGGCCGGGCCCGTCGAAGAAAAAGATATGGGTCGAAACCAGGCCGGGCCTGGCACCCATCATCGCGGCAAGGGTCGCGATGTGAGGAGTGAAGCTGACTCCTCACTTTTGAATCGGGCCGGGCCCCGACGGGAAGAGATCGCCTCCCCGTCGCAAGAGCGCGATACGCCTAAGGGTGTAGCTGACGTGGTTGCGTCACCCGCAAGGGGTGACGTCACGTACGAGAGAGTGAATGCGTTAACGCAAACACTCTCGGGCGTCAAGTGTCAGCTCCTGACACTTGAGGGTCCTCCGAGCACTGCCTCGGAGTTGACAGCGCTGGAAGTGCAGAGCTGGAAGGGCTTTGCACGGGATCTACGCGCCGGGCGCGTAGAGCAAGTATGCATCCTCACCGCGCGTGAGGATACCGAGATCACAGTGGAGCTCGAGGACCTGCGGCAGGTCCTCGTCAAGCATCCTGAGGGCGACACTGCCCTCAGCGCCAAGACCAAGAAGGACCGCTTTGCCGAGCAAAGCTGGGACTCGCTCAAGGCGAGTCCCTATTACGATGTGCTCAGGGAATACGCGGACGTATTCCCTGATGAGGTTCCCGCGGAGCTTCCGCGGGACAAGGGCATTCAGCACGAGATTGATCTCGTGCCGGGGACGAAGTACTGCGTCACGCGACAGTGGCCACTGCCGCGTGAGCAGGTCCAAGCCATCGACGAGTTCTTCGAAGCTCGTCGGCGCGCGGGGCAAGTGCGGGAAAGCAAGTCCCCGCACAGTGCTCCGACGTTCTGCGTCAAGAAGGCGCAGGGCGGATGGCGCATTGTCCACGCGTTCAACAAGTTGAACGAGGCAACGATACCGGCGCAGACGCCGATACCGCGAAAAGATGTGATCATCGATTCGATGAGCAAGAGCACCGTGTTCAGTGCTCTTGACTTAAGAGATGGTTTCTACCAAATCTTAATGCGTGAGGAGGACATCCCCTTCACAGCTGTAAGCACGCCAAGCGGCATGCTTTGGGAGTGGCTGGTGATGCCACAGGGGCTGAAGAACGCCCCTGCGACGTTCAACAGGTGCGTCACACACCTGTTGCGATCGATTCGCGACTTCGCGCCGACGTACTTCGACGACGTGTTCGCCCACAGCCAGGCTGTGGGCGGGAAGACCGCCACAGAGATGCACAGGGAGCATCTCCGTCGTCTGCTCGCGCTGATGCGTGAGCACAAGCTATATGCAAACTTGAAGAAGTGCATATTTGGTGCATCCGAGATTCCGGTTCTCGGATGTCTTGTCGGCAAAGACGGAGTCCGCCCCGATCCTGAGAAGGTCAGGGTCGTCAACGAGTGGCCTGCGCCCTCGAACGCCAAGGAACTGAGGCAGTTCCTTGGGCTGGCCACGTACTTGTGCAAGTACGTGCACGATTACGCTGGGCGCATTCGCCCACTGTCACGTCTCCTGAAGAAGGACACGGAGTGGCAGTGGTCTGCTGAGTGTCAGCAGGCTTTCGATTCAGTCAAGCAGGGCTTGACTGAGGCGCCGGTCTTGGCCATCGCTGACCAAGACCGCCCGTTCCACGTGGTGTGCGATGCATCCGATTATGCTATCGGATGCGCGCTGATGCAGCACGATCACGACGGTCGTGATCGTGTAATCTGCTATCACTCGCGTCAGCTTAAGCAAGCTGAGCGCAACTATCCAGTGCATGACAAGGAGCTCCTTGCCATGAAGTACGCACTGGCGAAGTTCCGTGTCTATCTCCTCGGAGATAAACCGTTCGTGGTCTATACGGACCACGCATCGTTGCGGACGGCTGTGAAGTCGCCGCACCTCTCTCAAAGAATGGCACGGTGGCTGTCATTCTTCGCGGAATACAACTTCCAGGTTGAGTACAAACCTGGAAGACTCAACGTGGTGGCCGACGCGGTCTCGCGTCGACCGGATTACAACTACAAGGTAGTTGATGTCAACGCCATTGGCGTTGAGCGAAGCAGTGTGCCCACGTCATCGCTGCTCGATGACGTGCGTAAGGCGTATGCGCTTGACGACGACGTCAAGCGCCTGCTGGATTATGTGAAGGAGCCGACCGACGCCGGGCGTCGAGCGCTGCCTCCACATCTGCGTTCGAATGTGCACCGATACAGCGCACACGATGGGCTGCTGCTTTATAGCACAGCTGACGACGATGCTGCACGCATCGTCGTCCCAAACAACTATGACCTGCGGTTGCGGGTCATCTACGAGTATCACGATGCCCCATGGGCGGGGCATCCGGGCCGAGAGAAGACGTACCTGCTTCTCTCGCGTGACTTCTACTGGCCGCGCCAGTACAAGTGGGTGCGCAAGTACGTTCGTGCTTGCGAAGCGTGCCAACGTGTGAAGCCGACATTGGCTTCACAAGCACCGCTGCAATCTCTGCCAATCCCGGCAGAGTGTTGGGAGTCCATTAGTATGGACTTCATCTTCGGGTTGCCGCCCGACGCCAAGCGTCGGACTGGCATAGCGGTCTTTGTCGACCGCTTCAGCAAGATGGTGCATCTTGCTGCGGTGCCAGCACAGGTCACATCCAAACAGACGGCTCGTCTGTTTGTTGATCTTATCTTCCGATCTCACGGGATGCCCCGCGAGATCGTATCGGACCGTGACCCTCGGTTCACGGCCGCTTTCTGGAAGGAGGTCTTCGCCCTCCTTGGCACGCGACTGTCGATGTCGACAGCCGATCATCCTCAGACCGATGGTCAGACCGAGCGCGTGAACCGCGTGCTCGGTGACATCCTCAAGAGTTACGCCCACTCGTTCACCGAGTGGAGCGACTGTTTGCCGATGGCGGAGTTCGCCATCAACAACTCGGTGCATGCCTCTACGGGGCATACACCGTTCTTCGTGAATGCCATGCGGCATCCACGTGTCCCTGCCACCCTCGGCGGGGTGACAGCTCCCTTGAGTGGGGGAGGAAATGCGAGTGAAGCGCACTCACATGAAAATGCCGCAGCAAAAGCTGCAGCCAACGAGGATTCGTTGGCCGCTGTGACGCGAGCTGACGCAGCGCGTCAGCGAATGGAGAACATCACGTCCGCACCGGGTGCGGGCGTCGCAGATGACACCGCCTCCGTGCCGGACACGGACGCGCCAAGGCAAGACCAAGACCGCCTCGCTCTGGGAGCGAAGCGACAAGCCAAGGATCGTCCCACGTCTGCCTCAAGAGCAGACGTGACGGACGATGACGTGTCCGTCTCAGAGACGGACACCGGGAGATCCCAAGTGACGAAGGCTGTGACGTCGCCGGGCGACGTCACTTCGATGACGAACAAGGCCACGTCCGCAGCACCTGCGGACGTTCAAGACGAAAGACACCTCGTGCATGGCACGAGGTCAAGCGATGTCACATTGGTCGAGACGACCAATGTCGATGCAAGGGACTTCGTCCAAAGCAGACAAGCCGTCATGCGGTTTGTCCGTGATGCTATTGCATCTTCTGTCGATCGACAGAAGATGAACGCGGACAAGAAGTCAAGGAACAACATTAGTGAGTTCAAAAGGAATTCATTAGTTTTACTGTCTACGCAAAACCTGCCTAGACATGCAGTCTCGGACTTTGGAGCGAGCAAGCTCGCTCCACGCTTCATCGGCCCCTTCCGTGTCTTGCACCGCCAAGGCACAGCATACACGCTGGACATACCGTCCAGCATGCGACTGCACCCAACGTTCTACGTTGGGCGGCTGAAGGCGTATCATGAGCATGATACGCCTGCGAGCTCGTTGGAAACGAGCACGCCGGAGCCTGACGGCCCACCTAGTGGTCGTCATCAGAAGACCCCTTCGCAGCGGACCGCGAAGGGCGCATCCCGACGCTCTCCACGAGCTTCGCGAACTTCTTCTCGAGCTCAGCAGCTCGAGAAAGAGCATCGGCAGCGGTGCTCCGAGCACTCTCCACTTGCGAGGAGAGGTTCGAGATCAGCTGACCCTGGTCAGCGATCGTCTTCCACGCGGCCTCGCGGAAGGCCGCGTGATCCGCCTCAAGGCGACCAACAATCGGATCAGCCGAGCGTGGCTGATCCGGGGTGCGACGTCTTCCCCCCACCGCCTGCGCCCTTGCGGGCTGCAGACGGCTCAATTCGCTGGATTGTCGAGCGAATTGTAGCTCACCAGGAGCCACGCGCCGACCAAGGTCAGCGTCGTTTTCGATGTCGTTGGAGAGGATGGCCTCCCCAACACGACTCCTGGGAGCCGCGGAACGTCCTTGTGATGGACGTTCCGGAAATGGTGATGGCGTACGAACAGCGCCACCACCTACGGCCGAGTCGGGGGTAACCCTCGACTCAGTGATCCACTTCCCAGAGACGTCGTCAAACCACAAGGTTTGACTGGGCGGTGGAAAGGTGACACGCGCGTCGGGGAACACCCTCTCGCGCCACTTGGTCACCTTCTCGGGTACACGGATGCGCGTGTACCCCATGACATCACTCTCGGATAGTCTGTCCGCATCCTGCGGACAGACTGGACAATGCTCCCTGCGCGGAACCGCGCAGGGGATGCCCGCATCTGCACACATGTTGTGCAGATGCACCACGCGACCTGTGCTATTATGCTCATAATAGCGAGTGCGGTGCCGTTCAAGACGGTACCGATACAAGTCGGGGTTCGCGTTCCAGTTCGACACGAACTGGTTCCAGCCCTGTGCCAGAGCATGAGTCTCAGAGACCTTGCTCTGAGGACCACGGCGCGCGTTCTTGTAGTAACGCGACGCCAGGTATAGCGACGCGAAGTAATCGCGTCGCTCAGCAGTGTCAGCTCCGAGATGGAGCTGGCCCGCGATCTTATCGTCGATGATCGGACGATCATCGAAGAGAGAGACGGGCTCGGCAGCAGCCCCCTCGTCGCTGTAGCGCAGCTTCTGGATCGCCGTGGATGTCAACATCCACGGCGTCGGATCGGATGCGCGAGCAGCACGACGCCCCGCCGGCAAATCTGCCGGCGTTGAAGAACCACTTGCGGCGGAGGTAGCCTCCGCCGAGCTTGACACGTCCGAGCGCGCGCGCTTCGGGCGCGCGACTTCACCTTCTTCCAGCGCGACGTCGCGCTGGCGGCGAGAGCCCGATACGGGGCTCTCTGAAGCAGCATGCTGGCCCTCAGCGGGCGCGGCAACCTTCAACTCTGACGAGGAGTCTTCCAACTCCTCGTCGTCTTCGATCCCCTCGCTGCCGTAGTCGACAGCGAGCTCTGGGTCTAGATGTGAATCATCTAGATCCACATCCATCGCCTCGGGCCTTAGAGATTCGCCTGGCACAGCCTTCGCAGGCTGTGCCTCACTCGTAGCACCGGATCCAGGGGATCCGGTGAGCGCTGCCTTCGCAGGCGGCATATCGCTTGAAGACGCAGCCTTCACAGGCTGCGTCACACTTGACTCGCTTGCTGCTGGATCCCCAGCAGCATCAGGCTTCGCAGCAGCCCGCTCGGCCTGCTTGATCGCGAGCTGTGAGCGATAATCGCTCACAGACAACTTGGTGACCGGTGGGAAGTCCCCACCGGCGGCGGCGGAGCTTGCGGGGCTTGTGGGGGCCTTGGGACTTGACGCGCTCATTGTGGAATGGGCGCGGAGTGTTTTCTCGAGACGCGAGAAAACAGGGAGTGACCACAGATTGATGTGTGGTCACCGTTACCTCTCAGACGCGATATTCGTGTTTAAAGAGGGGGGTAGTGTAACAGGGTTACACAGGCTGGTGTAATTGGGTACACCAGATATACGTGTATAGCCGAACTATACACGGACAAGTATACGGCAAGCCTTCTGTGTGTGCGCGTCACATACACAGTCAACAATCATTTCGAGCCGCCAATGGCACAAACATTGGCGGGCGCTAAGCGCACTGCTATTGGTGGAAAGGGGCACATTTCCACCAACCAAACGCATACATAAGGGCCGGAGCGTGAGAGCCAACCATGGCTTCACCTCCGTAGATACATAAGTCATTTAGATAGGTTTGCTAAGGGCCCGCCACGCGGCGGGCTTCCATTCAATTCAGTTTTCTACTTTCAAGTTAAAGTTTCGGTCTTTTGCTTAGAAATACACGGGGACGTGTATTTCTACTTGCATACAAAGTCTAAGTAACTTACGCTTCCTCAAAAGCGCATACTAGTGTATGCTAAAGAAACAGAGCGCGTCTCGCCCTGTTTCAGTCTGCGCTTGAGAGTACTTCACTAGGAGGTAGGATCTGGCCAATACATTGTCCAGTTACCCAAACCAACGCTAGATCTATTACTCCTGTCTTGTTACACGTTGTAGGGCCAATGTAGTTCCCGTTTTCTCGCGTTTCCTGAAGACACTTGTGAGGTACAAGGCAAATTCGGTTCTGATTTACTGTTAAGCCTATCCCATACTGCATCCTAGCCTTACAGCCACCCAATAAACTTGGCTACCCGCCCCTTTTACCTTCACACAGCTGCCTCCTGCCAAATCTCTCTGGATCCGTCGTGTATACGTTAGACCAAGCCAGTTCGCCATCTGTGGATCCAGGATCTAGGAGTTAGGATCTGGTCCCATGTCGTTAGTCCGGAGTTGTGACATCTGAGTCTGCGTCGGTTCCCATCTCTCACATTTCTCAAAACTTGCTCCACCACGGCAGCGTGAGACCGTGGTCCGCGAGGCCCTTGAGCACCAGCAGGATCTCCTTGTCGCTCTTGCCGGGCACCAGCACCTTCTTCTCTACGCCCCAGTCGAACCGCGCGTGCACGAACGGTTCCATCTCCTCCGCCTCGCGGTACACGAAAGGCGTAAGCGGGTTCAGTATCTTGAGCTCGTCGTAGTTATTGCGGAAGAAGGTGCTGCACAACGCAAGAAACACCATCGGAAAGTCAGTCAATGGGGGCCCACAGAGCGAGGTGCGGGGTGGGAAAAGCGAGAGACGCACCGCAAGCCCGCGCTGCTCCTGAATGCTGCGGGAGACCTGCGCGCGCCAACTCATGGTCGATATCGTCTGCTCTTGGTGTCCACTTGCTGGAGCCGCACGTCCAAATGCTACTCTTGCGCAAAATATGCCATGCTTTTTCCAAGACATTAGGACGCACCGTTCGACCTCGTCTATTTGCGATCTGTCCAATTTCGCGACAGATCGCAAATAGCCGCATCATGCCGGTAGAGCGCGTCAAGGAGGACATGCCCGAGACTTCAACTACAATACTCGGACTGTTATTAGGACAATGAAATGAAAGTGGTAGACGTCTGTCGATCTAGCTAGCGAACATGTCTCTCGCGGTAGGCTTTTCAATCACGGAGTACTTGCCTTTGTTTCGGCTGCCGCTCAAAGCTATCAAACAAAATCTCTTCTCAAATTCCTCTGAGATCATGTTCCACCTCGCGTGAAAATCGTGTGCATAAGTCTCCACGAAGCCACCCGTGAACCAAAACATGCCCTCGATATTGCGCCCCAGCGCGTTCTTCGACATGTTTGCCGAGCCTACAAAGAAGCGACTTTTAATGCATCGTGATGTAAGTCATAAATACAAATTAAACGAACCAGTCACAAGCATGTTGTCCAGGATCATTGCCTTGCAGTGGAGTAGTCTACCGTGCACGTCAGTAGAAAGAACATGGTACGGTATCTTGCCTTTACGAAGAATATAATTAACAGCTGCACCTGTCTTGAGCATTCCAAAGAAGAATCCACTAAGACTTTTACGTCGATCCCTCTTTCTTGGAGCTCTACGAGCTCCTTAGCAATTTCCTCATCACTGAATTCGTAGAAAACGAGCCATGCCCGAACTTTGACTTTATCTAGGCGACCTTTTATAGTAGCTCTAGATTCTGTCAAGGTCATCTTATGTGGTTGGAGCCAATATCTGAGGCATAAGAGATTCTCCGATTTCGCCATATTTTCCAACTTCTCGATCTGCTTAACAAGCTCCATAGACACAGTCGCATGCCTCTGGTTTAGCTCTTCCATCAATTGCCGCATTTTGCGTAAAGCTAGTGAAAATTTCATCGCACGCTCTTCAGCAAATTCATCACTAAGAGGTGGTGCGTCCGTCACTTGAGGAGCGGCTGGAGCTGGGCTGGTCTCAGGCCGAAGTGGAGAAGTTGAGGGTGGGGACGATGCGGACAGTGGAGGATGGCCTTCCATGGCATCACCGTCATCTCTAGCCCTCCCTTCGTCAAACTGTTCAATGGCTTCGTCACAACCACTCCCCTCTTCAAAGTGTTCAATCACATCACAGGTGTCGTCAATTTCTTCTGTCGCCTCGTTGATCTCCTCATTTTCATACATGTTCTCGCCCGGGTCAGGTCGTGGGTCGACACGCGGAATCTCGAACAAGCCATTGCCATCCATGTAAGCTTCCCAATCGCCCTGTAGAGTCACTCTGTCATGATTGAGCTTCCTATGTAGTGCGCTCCAATTGATGGTGCCAGACTTCTCGAATCGCAAAAGCGCGTTATGCAGCACGTGCCAGACGACTCTCTTCGCTCTCTTCTTGGGGTCCATGCGGGAGGGCAAAAATGCGAACGATAACTTTCAGACGCGTTGTTGTAGGCCTCCACGACGAAGAATGCTGGGCACACGCTTGAATCCGCTAGTGTGGGTAGCAAGATCCATTCGCGGCCGTCAATCCACTGAGGCAGCGTGAAGTTTAGCGCGCGGATAGAAATCGGGTACGATGACAGCGCTAGGTACTTTCCTTCAGCCTTGTCTGAGCATGGGCTTAATGTCATCAACGAAATCCCAGTTCTGGTAGCGCGAAGGGTAGAGATGCACACTGAGCACACCCGACATGCCAATGAGTGTCTTCTCATGAGCTACAGCGATTGGGACAGCCAGACAGCGCTTTTCGTGCGTCAACTTTCCCCACAGATCCACAGCAGTAGGTAAGATCTCCTGCCACGCACTCACTTCGGCCACAAACGACGCAATGGCAGCATACTCGTGCCAGTCGTCCAACAGGAATGCACGAGAGTTCGTCGGCACGATTCTCTTCAGCTGCTCCTCCGTAAGGGGGAATCGGTTCGGCCAGTACCAGGACACGTCCTGCTGCGGAAGACTTGGATAGCAGCGCTCCTGGTCCGTGCGTAGCAAGTATTGCGAGCGATCTAATGGCAGTGGTCGCACCATCTCCATATACTGCAGCGCGAAGTCCATCTGTGCAGCATCATGTATTCGCTAGAGATCCGAAGCTGATGTACCTACCAAAGCAACACAATACGGCCCAATCCCTCGTGCTTTTCCTCTCCTCCAGACCTCACCAGTTGCTTGCCTTCAACGTGAACTTGGCGGCACGATCGCCTTGCACGCGGAGCAGCAGCCAGCGAGCAACAAGCGGCCCACAGCATCCAGGCGGCAACGTGGCGTCTAGGATTGCATCTTCGTTCTTGCACCTTGGCGCCCTGATGAGTTCGTCTCATGCTTTGGTTTCCGCGGTTTTTACGGAGGGGAGGGCTGCACGAGAACGGCGGATCGTGTAGAGCTTTCAGATATCACGAGCGGAAACCACTGTTGAGAGCTGCTGTAGACGAAGAGAAAACGATAAATTGTAGTTTTTTTTCTCCAGACATTTCAGACTCTGTTTTACTATCACGCTTTCCTCGGTGCCACATTCATGCTTTGGCTACCAACTTGACTACTTTATCCCCCACGCGGGATTGCAGCAGCCTGGACGAGCTCTCTGACAGCGTACTGAACCATGATGGTCGTGGCGCGAGCGATCTTCGGGCCATTGCTCAGAGCCTTAATGTTGCTGGTCGTGGCCGCCGCGGCCTTGGGCATTTCCGAGATGCCCAAGCCCGAGTTGGACACTGCATCCGGGATCTTGGCCGGGAACCCCTTACACTCCTCAGCAAATGTAGCGGAAGACTCGGCCAGCTCAGGGACAGAGGTCACCGCAGTCTGTACGTTGTCCACCAGATCAGCCATTGCGTCACGGAGCTGGGCCACTGGGGCTCGCAGATTCTTAACCTTGCGTAGATCCATCTCCTCGTCGCCGTTCATGATCTGGATGCCGCCCTTCTCGTCCGTCGTGATGCTCAGGGCACTGATGTCTTCGACCTTGGCCAGCTCCGTCAAAAGGATCTTCGTAGCCTCGGTCAGACTCGTCACATGCGCCTGAATCATCAGAAGCTTCCGAAGTGTGAAGACAGCGACGTTGACATCACGAACGAACACGTCGAGTTGACCCCGCTTGGTTACAAACAGCCGACCACGCTTCTCAGAAAACTCACAGAGGGGTTCGTCCGTCGGAGGTTTCTCCAGTGCAATGTTCAGGTTAGTGATAGCGTGCTCGCTGGAGTCGAACGCTTCTCTCAGTTCGGCACTGAAGCTGAGCTTCTCGTCCCGCTCTTCCGTAGCGAGCACATGCACTTGATCGTTCTTGTCGAACTTCCAGAGCACGAGAGACACGTGACCCGCTTGACCCACTGAGACTCGAACTTGAGTCTCGCCTTGCAGCGCCGCGGCTGCCGCCTTGAGATTCTCTTCGCTCTCCGCAATGCTGTTGTGGATCTCCACGAGTTCGTTGAGAGGAGCGGCGGCCGACTCAAAGAACGTGTCGAAGTCCGGGATTTTGGTCTGGCGCATCTCGATCGCGTCCAGCTCCTTGTCTGCCGGGTCGCGTGGCACAGACACGTGCTTGCTGACGCCGGCACCGGAACATACTTGGCCCATTGTCGTGGAAGGTGGAGGCGATGGTGTCGACTGGAGCAGAGGCTTCTTGCGGGGCAAGAAGAAGATTGAGGAGTGAGACTGGAGCAGGACGAGGCGAGATGGTCGTCAACGACGACACACGTGAGACCAGCGCCCTCTGCTCGGAGAGGTAAGACGCGCCGCCACGTATTCTTTCCACTGCTCTGGTCACTTGCGGGCGAGTAGTGCAAGTGGTGTGGGTGTGTCATGGGTTCACCAGGTCCATGCTTGACGCGAAACCAGCTGCATCATCATCCACGACGTCTTATCGCTGGCAGTGCTGGCGTCAAGCTGGACTCCTGGCTGGAGCAATGATGCGGTAGCTACTAACGAGGCGTCGGTGACGATGACTCACGCCCTGTTGATCGCCACATTGAAGTGGTGCCGTTTATCCCGCCGAAATTTGAAAATGTATCCATCCTGCGGAAGTGGCTACATTTAGGTATCTCACACCAGTCCTGCGACTACCAGCCATTTCAACCATTTCAACACTGCATCAACATGCGCGTCCTGGTAGGTGACGAGACCGGCCTGCTCAAGTCCATTGAGCTGGAGAAGAGCGAGCAGCGCGTTCTGTCCAGTCGAGCACAGCCCCAGGCCCGTTCTCGCGGCATCCAGCGTCTCTGCTGGTACGGGGACGAGCGTGAGGCCGCCAATTTCCAGCGCAACGTTGTGCTGGCACGGGCCGACGGCGTCGTGGAGAGCTACGAGGCGTCGCACGGCAAGAGTTTGAGCGCCTCCAGGGATCCTGACTGGTCCTGGCCTGCGCACGAGAAGGAGAAGGACAGGACGCGTTGTGTGGGACTCGACGTCGTCCAGAAGTTCGGGTCGGTGGTGCAGTGCTCCGACGCTGGCGATGTGTTGGTTCGAAGCACGCTGGAGGACGCTGGCAAACCTGCAGGATTTAATGTGGGCGGCGACCTGAACATTATGAGGCTCGAGTCTGCAGCTCAGACGGTCATTGGCGTAGGCGGCAAGGAGCACGATCTGCACTTGTGGTCACTGGAAACGCAGCAGATGCTGTTCAGGGCCAAGAACGTGACGCACGACAAACTCGACATGCGGGTCCCAGTGTGGGTCAAGGATCTGCGCTTCCTGTCCTCGCCGGGCAACAGTAACGGACACCGCGTCATTGTAGGCACAGGACACCGTCACGTCAGGGTCTACGACTCCAACACCAAGCGGCGGCCGGTGCAGGAGCTCAACAATTTTTGCGAGAACCCGGTCCAGTCCCTGTGTGTGTCGCCTGATGAGACGCGAGTGTATGTCGGAGACACGGCAGGCAACTTGGACATCTTGGACATGCGTACGTTGAAGCACATGGGACGATGTACGGGCCCGGTAGGATCCATTCGAGACATCGCGTGCCATCCGACGCTGCCGTACATCGCGGCGGTGGGACTGGACCGCATGGTGCACGTGTTTGACATTAACACGCGCAAGTACCGACACACGATCTACGCGAAGCAGAGACTCAACAGTGTGCTGTTCTGCGCTGACGGTCTCAAGGACATCCCAGTTGCAGATGACGAACCTGCACGTAAGAAACAGAAATCGGGTGACGACGAGATGGACTTTGCCGATGACGATGACGAAATGGAGGAGGAGGCGTACGAGGGTCTCGAAATTAGTGAGGAAGAAGAGGAAGACGACGACGATGATAGCGACGATGACGAAGAGGACCCGGAAGATGACAGCGATTGATCAGGGACTGCAATTCATCCTTTTTTGTTCTAAGCTGTTCTACATGTTGTTGGGCCTATTACGCTAGCGTAGAGCTAGCAGGACTCCCCGATGTAGGAACGTCGGTCATTGCTGCTGATGGCAACGTCCTGAAGAATGACCAGCTTGCAGCCTCACAAAAACCGTTAGGAAATGTCGCATACGCGAGCGTCCAGTTCCGATGGACGCTTTGTTGAGCTCTCCTCTATTACAATTACGTCCGTCAGAACAGCTCCAGCTTGGCGTCCGGGTCGACGGCGTAGACGCCCTTGTAGCGGTCGAATAGTCCTTGCAGTGCTGAGACGTACTGTGCATGGTACTTTTCCACGTCCTCTCTCGTGGGGTTTTCGACACGGGGGAGACGCAGAGGCCTTCCTACGACGGTGATGAGGTCGACGTCGGAGAGAGGCATGTAGAAGCAGAGCGGGAGCCCGAAGAAGATGACGCCTGGGATCCGGAACCTGTTGAGCTGCAGACGCAGCCACTGCAGATACGGGAACGCGTGATACGTGAATTCTTCTCCGAAAGTGTACGCTGGGTAGACATCGTAGCCGTGCTGAAGCGCCAGCTTAATGAAGCCGAACCGCTTCTTGATGTACACGCGGTGCTTTCCTCGCTGGTAGAGTGTGGCTTCTTCGAAGCCTCCAGGGATCAGGCAGAGATTTTGGCCTGTGCGCATAATGCTCTCCATGCTGGCCTTGGTACTGCTGCTGAACTCCATCCAATGTAAGATGTCACGCATGATCGGGAAGTAAAAGAGATTTTCGGCCGAGATCCATCGGCAAGCTGCGCGTTCGAAGGTCATGTGGTGGGCGCCGTTGAATGAGAAGCCGCAGGTCAACACACCGTGCGGATGGAACGTGAACAACGCGCGCTTGTCCGGCTTAACGTAGGGGGTGACGTCGTTCTCCTCAATAGCTGCAATGGCAGCCTTCCCACTGAAGTGGTCAACATCTTCGCCGTCCTTCTCCTGCTCTGGTTCGTGCTGCTCTGTCGTCTTTTGCTTGGCCTCCTCTCGCTCTTCGAACACCACGGCGTTTAGTCTGAAGTACGGGTAGTGCAGGAACACGAAGCGAGCCGTGCGTCGCATGAACGGCCACAGCCGCAGCGAGTCGCGCGTGGCGAAGTGATATCCTTCGTACATGGCAGTTCCCATCAAATACACTTGCACCGCGTACGGCAGCGGCGTCCACTCGCCGAGAAGCATCGCATCCCACCCAGAGCGCAGCACGCACGCACACGAGTACAGCCACAGCAGTATGAAGGACGTGAGGCCCACGATCCACAGACCGAAGAGGAGCCACAGAAGAGCGACGCGGAGCACGCGGCCACGAAGCGTCTGCAGCTCGGGCCGCGCGTCGTTGTCCGGCCATGCTGGTGTCCGCCCATGCGCGGCGTTCCTCATCTTATTGGGCATTAATCCCTGTATAATAGCCCACCGAAATTATTAATAGTCGCCAGTAGTACGTAAGCGGCCACCATATCAGCGATGGCGGCCATGGCGTCCCTGCTGAGCCGCCGTGGCGCCGCGTCGATAGCTCGACGAGCTCCTCACGTACATCCACCCACTCGCCGTCTCCTCAGCCCCAAGCCGCACAACTCGCAGCTCTCGACGTGGCCTCGTCTAGTGCCGCACCAAGCCCTCGTTGCTCACTCCAGACACAAGGCCAATGCCCGCTTACGTCTCGCTCGAGATTCCTGGGCCCGCAGCAATGCGGAGCTGCTTCGCCTCTTTCCGAAACTACTGGCCACTTCCTCTTCCTCCCCAGACAACGAGTCGCTGGTACAGACGCTGCGTCGTTTAGTTCGGGTGGCGCTCCACTTCGCCAAGCTGGTGGGGCTGACGCTGCCATTGGCTCTCACTGCCCCCACAGCCGTCTCAATTGGGGCTTTGTTTCCTGCAGTTATAGAGCAATGGTGGGAATTGGCACTATGGCTGGCGCAGTACTCCTCGCCAACTGTCATGAAGTTTCTGCAGTGGGCGAGTACACGGCGAGACATGTTCCCTGCGTCGTTCTGTGATCGCTTTGAGAAGTTCCACGAGCAAGCGCCGATGCACTCGTGGGTACAGACAGAAGACGCGTTGAGGATGGCGTTCAGTGACAATTGGAGAGAGGTGGTGGAGGTCGGGACGAATCCGATCGGCTCTGGCTGCATTGCTCAGGTCTATCGAGGTCGCATCAAGGCGACGGGTGAAGAGGTGGCGGTGAAGGTTATTCACCCTCATGTAAAGCAGATGGTGGCGTTGGATCTGCAGCTTCTGCACGGGTTTGTGGCCATGTTGGAAACAGTGCCGGCGCTCCGGTGGCTCGGTGGGAAGGACAGTGTGACGGAGTTCGCGTCGCTCATGGAACGACAATTGAATCTGCGTGTGGAGGGTGAAAATCTCGTGGTTTTCAATGAACACTTCCGTAAACGGAAAGGTCTGCGATTCCCCGTGCCGCTGATGGAGTACACGACCGAGAATGTTTTAGTCGAGAGCTTTGAGGGCGGGTTGCACTTTAGCGAGATCTTCAATCAGATGGAGCCGCCGCGTCGGAAAGCTGTGGCACGGGTTGTCCTCGAAGCGTATCTGCGGATGGTGTTCCTAGACAACTTCGCCCACGGAGATCTGCACCCAGGAAATCTTCTGTTTGACGAGCAAGAGGGTAACAGCAAGACCCGTGTATCACGCTCCGAGGCTGTTCGGAACGCTGGCGTGGTGGTGATTGACGCTGGTATCGTGACGAAGCTCGAGCGGCAAGATCTGCGTAATTTTGTAGAGTTATTCCACGCAGTAATTACGAATAACGGGTACAAGGCCGGCCAGCTCATCGTGGAGAGAAACAAGGGGAATCAAGCGGGGTCCGATGGAGAAAGCGCTCCGACCAAGTGCAAGGATTTCGAGCCGTTCTATACGGGCATGGAGAAGATTGTGAACGAAGCGCTGTGCTGGCAACTCAGTTTGAAGAAGGTACACGTTGGAGCGCTGCTACGCGAGGTGATGGAGCTGTGCTGTAAGCATGAAGTGAAGCTGGAAGGGAAATACGCCTCGATTGTCGTCTCCATTGCAGTTCTGGAGGCTGTCGGCCGGAAGCTAGACCCAGATATTGACATTCGAGCCGTCGCCCTCCCGATCATCACACAGGCGTATGTCAAGAATGTCTGGAAATGATGCGATGACCTTGACTTTCCTCGGTATGTTAGCACCAGCAACGTACTGCTGAATCACTCGACGACTACTGTCTCGTTCGTAAATGTTCATGACGAGAAGGCAGACCGCAGCGCAATTGAAAGGCGCAGCGGATACACGATATGTAATAGACTACTTGGTAAAAGCTTAGTAACCATGTACACCGCAGACGCATCATAGGTGGTGATAGGATGCAGTGACGCTGATAACCCCATGCCTTTCGTCTCCAGACGCCGCAGCCATCCGTGTCACCTGAGACTTGAGCGAACGCAAAAGGTACCAAGCCAAGCAACAGTGCATGTACGTCACTTTCAGATTTGCAACCAAGGGAGCAAGACGATGGCGCAGCAATTGACTCCAGTGGACGCCGCTCTGCAGCTCTTCACCTCTGTGCAGGAGACAGCTCTCGAGCTATCCAAGACCAAGCCGGTCGTGGCTCTCTCGCTGCCCCAAACGCCTGACCGCAAGCTGAAGCGCGAGCTGCAGAAGCTGCTCACGCCGCTCGTTTTCCTGTTCCGCGGCCGCGACGACATCGTACGCTGACTGAAAACTGTTACTACTGCAATGGTACCAGCCACGTTCTAATGGTTGTTGTAATGCTTTGTAGACGCTGGCGCAGTCGGCTTCCAGTGAGCTGGAGACGTCGAGTCTCGCCGTGTTCAAGGATGGCGCAGAGGTGGTCACTGTCACGACGGAGAACGAGCTCAAGGACCGCGTCCTCAAGCTGGTGGAGCAGATTGGCTGGAGTCCAGACTGCCCCGACGAGACGCAACTGCACAACTTCCTGTCGCCGATCAATTCCGAGGAGCTGCTGGGCGATGTCGCTGCTTTCACTGCCACTACAGGCCAGCGCGACTACGTGGCCAACGCCGCCAACGTGTCGTCCATCATCTGGCACGCCTTCACGGAGGCCGAGCGCCCCATCAACTGGGCAGGTTTCTACTTCGTCCGGCCGCTGGCCAACCCCAAGGAGACGGACCACGACCACATCCTGATCCTCGGCCCGTTCATGGGCAAACCTGCGTGCAGTCGCATTCGCTACCAGAGTGGTGTCTGCGGTGCCTCGTGGCGGACCAAATCGGTGCAGCGCATTTCGGACGTGCACGAGTTCCCCGGCCACATTGCGTGTGACGACGCGTCGCAGTCGGAGCTGGTGGTGCCGGTCTTCGACAAACAGGGAGAAGTGCTCGCTCTCATCGATATCGACTGCCCTGAAAAGAACGGATTCTCGGCCGAGGACGAACGAACCTTTGTGGAGGTGGCTCGCGTCATGTCGGAGGCCTGTGACTGGGGCAATGTCGGTCTGCCGTACGTGCAGCCGTGAAAATGCAAACAAACAAAAACGATCGCAATTCGTAAGCGGTACGCAGCTCTCTTAGATCAAATGAACTCCGCCTGCTTCCGCCTGTGGTAATGTGAATGATCTCTTTTGTTTGAGTTCTATCAGACTTGTCGTCGTTACCACCACTTGATTAGTGAATCGCTACGGTTTGCTGTACGTGAACTCGTACAAGAGAATGGCAATGAGGTGTGAGCGAAGCCGCTCGGCCATTTCGAGTGCAGTCTCGTTCGTGGATTCCGTCCGGGCCTTAAGACTGGCGTCACGCGTGATGAGAACTTCGGCAGCTAAAGCAGAATCGTTCGCTGCGGCTGGATGATACAGTGAATGCCACGAAACCAATAGGTTACAGCAAACAACCAACAGGAACGCCGCGTACCATAGTGAAGAGCACTCCAGCCATCGTTCTAAGCACACAGGCAACATCTATTAGCATGCATCCCAATCACACTCCAAGCTTTACGCGCGTACATCCGTTTCGTCGATGAATGCTTTCTTTCGAAGCAGGATCTTGGCAACACCCGCATGATCTTCTCCGCATGCCTGCAGCAAGCAGAGCATTAAATCCAAGCTTCTTCCAGGAGAATCCGTTCCGAGTTTGCGCTGCTCACTCACCAGCATTAGCGGAGTCATGCCACGTTTCTGAGTTTCACATAACGTAAGTTGAGAATCAACAATAGTGAAGAAAACATGAACATGTTGGCCTGAACGCACATCTTTCCGGTTGATCGTAATGCGCCTCACAGGAGCCTTGTCAATTAGGCGCGCCACAATCTTCTCATGGCCTCCCATAACGGCGTAATGCAAAGGAGTCCAGCGCATTTCCAACTGGCAAAGTGTGTGAGCACGTGACAAAGTGACAAGAATCTCTAACGCAGTACGTACATCTGGGTCATCAATCGTTGTTTCCTCGTGAAGAAGTGCTCGAACTGCACTCTCAGCACCCTGCAAAGTGAAAGTAGATGGTTAGCACCTAGGCAGTCGTGAATTTCTCAATTATCAAACACACGTACGTGTCTGCACGCGTAATGCAATGCCGTTCGACCTTTTTCCTGTTACAATGATGCAGCGTCGCAAAGTGAAATGTACGCATCCAGACAACCTTCACGCGAACTTACGTCTTTTCCGTTTGGATTTTGGCTGTTCATCCGCAGTCGTTGGGCGATATAGCCATTATGATCCAGTTTAGCTTTAGCATAAAATACCCTGTTAGCTGTGCACTCGAACTAACAACCATAACCTTTGCACTTACAGTGGATATGAAAGAAGATCGTGCGTCTGTAGATGCGAATCCGCTGGTTGTTCGAGTCTCCCTCCACCTGACGTAAAACTGGTGCTTTCTGCCCGATTTTCCGCTGCTCGGACCATGTCAGCTCCATGAACAGCTTGGGAAGTTCTTCATCAGTATCTTTCTTCTGCTTGTGCTTCTTTCTCTTTTTTGCGGCAGCTTCCGCCGCTGCTTCCGTCTCGAGAAATGCCGCAAGCTCGGCGTCGCTGCCGCTTGCAGTGACAGCATCTTGCCCAAAGCCGAAACGGGATAGCATTGCTATTACCAGTACGAAAGAAGACGTTCAATCTCGTTCAGGCCACTGCGTCGATGTGGAAGTCCCCAATGTATTCGCCGCGTCGGATGGCAATGCTAAGCTAAAATAACTGCCTGCCATCGAAAAGATGGCCTACAATTCTGCTCCTCCATGGGCACGCGTCTTCCGAACACCTTTTTCTAGTCTGGTCTAAAGCAACAGACGAAGAGCATTAGTCGCTATCCGATCCGCTGACAATGGAATCCTTTCGACGAGATTTAGTCGATCGACGACGACGCGGGGGTGAAGGCGAGCGTGAAGAAGACGGTGAGCGATGGCGAGACTCTGAAGAAGACCTGGACGGTGAACGACGAGAGCGGTGCCCCCTGCAACACAAAGCAACAAATTTTAGTGAACCGCTCGTCAATGAAAAATACCCAAGTAATATCTGCAATACCTGCTCTCTCGTCTAGGCGACCTCCCCCGACGCGCAGAGCGCCGCTCGCGCGATCTGCCAGGCGATCGAGATGGAGATCTACTGCACAAACCATAAACGAAGTAAAGTCACATTGGTCTCATCGAGCACAAAGAAAAAAAAACAGAACTCACCGACGACTACGACGGCGTTTCACCGATGGCGACCGTGATCTGCCGCGTCTCGGACGTCCGCGTGGTGAACTACGGGAGCGTCTCCGTGGACTCGGACTGAAACGTTTACGTGGACTAGGCGAACGCCTGTGTCTACGTGGACTCCTCGATCGTCTGCGCACACTCGGCGAGCGTCTTCGTGGACTACGAAAGCGTCTCACTGGAGGACTCCGTGGCCGTCTCTGGAGACTCCTCGAGCGTCTTCCCCGGTCCTCCTTGTGCTCCGGTCGTCTCCCTCTGCCCCTGTCTCCAGTACCGCCCTCCTTCCTCTTGTCTTCCAGTACTTTCTTCATCTTGTCCTTCTCCTGCGCAATTGTCTGCATCTCCTGCTTCTTCTTGTCCAATATGACACTAGGGATACCGGTAGAGTTACTCTGCGCACTAAGCAGCAGCTCCCACAATTCCTCCGTGAACTGCCCCGCCTGCTTCTCCAGAAACCCCGTGAGCGCCACCTGCAGCTGCTTCGGGTCCAGTTTCTCGTCCACCTCTTTGGGCTCCAGCAGGTTGATGGCCATGGACACGACGATGTCATCCTCGAAGCCCAAAAGACTCGTGATCCTCTCGGTGACCCACTCGTTGATCACCTCACGCTGCACCTTGCGCATGTCCACACGCTGTTCGAAGCACTTGGGGAACGTCATCGTCGCCAGCAGCTTCTTCTGCTGCGCCAGGTACCGGCCGTCCTGCGTCGCACTCGTGCCTCGGATCGCCATCTTGATGCACTTTCGGCCTTTTGTAAAATTTGCATTCCAAGTATAAATTCTGCAAGACAAAGCTGAGCTAAGCTGAAATTTGACTGGTGATACTGTGTCACAGTCTTCACCCCGCCAAGCCTGTTGCTTCTCGTCCACGGGGCCTGTTCTCGCTGTAACCCGAGATGGAAGCTAGCTACCCTACTGCTGTTGCTCGCCGTTGACCTGAAAGACGCTCAACGACTGACCCAGCGCATACAAAGCGCATGATGTTGAAGGCAGCATTTTCGTCCCTGTTTGCCACGAAGCCACAGTGCGGACACACGAACATATCTTGGTTGCGGAGAGAGAGGTGCAGTCGGCTGCAGCGACCACAAGTGCGGCTCGTATACATCTCCGAGCACAGCACCAGGGTCTTGCCGAGGACAGCGCACTTGGCCAGTAGTCGCTGGCGGAACTGGAAGTGGGCGAGCGTCTGCATGTGGGAGTTGAACTTGTGCGTCCACGGGGCACTCGCCAGCAGCATTGACTTGGAGTCGAACTTAGGCAGCAGGATCACGTCCGAGTTCTTGCACAGGTATGCCGCAGCTTGGAAGTGTAGGTCCTTGATGTAGTTCTCAAGCTTGGCGGACGCACAGAAAAACTCTCGACGTGCTGCTACGTATCGTTTCCAGTCCTCACCAGTGTGCCTCCGCACCTTCTTCACGTTGGCAAACGCGCTCATACCACGCTGTGCTGCGCTCTGGCGCTGCTTCAGTTGGTCCAGTTTACCCCAGTTGGCCCGCCCAATGTGTGCAATGTTGCCGTGTAGGTCCATGCACGTCAGGAATGCCTTGAGGCCTGGGTCACATGCATTACAGCGATCTTTGTCCTTTGACAATTGGGGCTCGACCACGTAGGGAATCTGCGCGTACCAATAACCGTGCTTGTACAGAATCACAACTTCGCCCTCGACCGTCGTGCCTTCCTCCGCAATGATAGGGATGTTGGGCACGGACGTGATAGTTAGGAACTGCATCAGCTTCCTCGGTTTTCTGCCGCCATCCGGGTACGGCGCCGGACCAAGGTGGTGCGTGTTGGGTTGGTGAGTTTGTGCATTCAGATAGGTGACCTGGGCTTTCGAGCTGAATGTGAAGTAGTTGTGCTGTTTCCGCCCTTTGAACGTCATGTTGAAGTGGGCGATGTTGCCGCGTGAGAGATTCGTGTGGGCCGCCGACACTGCCGACACGAACCTATGAACCACGTTCTGCCGCATACTGGCAGGTGTGCTGACCACCCACTCCGGTGACGGCCCCATGCCTTCAGGATACGCCAGATTATTGCCCTCATCTTGCTGTGTGACGAACAGTTTCTCCAGGACGTTCCTGTTTGCCGTGCCCTCTTTGCGGTGATACTCGACGCACTTGTTGTACGTGTACCGACACGCGTGCATGATCGTTTTAAGCTTGGCAGCTTGATCCACGGATGGCTTCAACCGGTAGCGTCGGGTACGGCGCATCAAAAGGGCGTCCTCGGACTCCAGCATTCTCTTTTCGTTTGAGAGTCGGGTCAGCTCTCGTTGGAGTGAGCTCTTTCGGGCGCGCGTCAGCCTCTGCTGCTTCAGTTCCGTTGTCGCACGTTTGATCTCGAGTCTGAGCTCGTGGTCTCGTGCTGCACGTTGATGGCGTGAACGGAAAGCATCGATCTTAACCTGTTGGGCTTGTTGGTCGATTCCCCAGCCATCACCCCCAAAACGCTGGCGGACGTCGCCCAAGTCGTTGTCGATCGGGCGCGGGTTTGTCCACTCTGCGATTGAGAACCTCGATTGATCCGGCTGCGCACGCTGAAGCGCTGCCTCGTCAATGGGCCTCTGCTGCGTCCGCTGTAGAACATCTAGGTATCTGTTGTCGAAAGCCATGCCAAGCGTCTGCTGCTGCTGGAGTGGTAGGCGTTGTACTAGTGGTTGCATCGCGTCGAAAGAGTGCAGTATCGCATGCAGCAGTAAGTTCGACATGATGTCGGTGAACTCAACCCAATCGAAGGTCGACTCGCGCTCCTCTAGCAGCCCTCGCACTCGCCATCCAATTGATTCTTCCTGAACATGTTGCCCCCTGTCTTGTCTCTCCAGAAGCCGCAGAGCTCGAACGGCGAGGAACTGTTCTTCTTCTTCGTTGACGAAAGCGCGGAGTGATCCAATACAAGCTTGTAGAGTTGGGATGGTCGCTATAGCGTCGGGCACACTGAGGCAACGGAGCACACAGATGATGACTCGCTCGCGGACACGACCCAACCACCCTCGGACTCGCAGACAGGCACGACCATCTTCGAGCACAATGAAAATGAGGGACCGGACTTCACCCAGTGCGGTGAGAACGCGACGCTTGAGTGCGGGGAGTCTCATGGCCTCGAGCTCCAATTGAGAAATGAGCGTGGACCACGAGTTAAACTTCTAAAGGCCAACGTGCTTCATAGGGGAAGATGCTGACCCAGCAATTGGGTTTTGACCCTCCGCGAGACGTTCTCCCAGAACGGGACCACAGCATTTGGATTCCGCGAGTGTAGTTGAATAGCGTGAGTGCAATTGGATCCTACCAGTGTAGTTGATTTCCGCAAGTGCAGTGTCGAGATGATAAATCCGTATCAAACTAGACCTACTCAGACGAGAAATTCGCCAACCAGTTAATCAAGTCAAGTTCCTTCTTTTAGCTGCTGCTTCTTGCTGCGCGAAAGCAGCACAAACAACGAAGAGCCGAGTCACTTCGGAATGTCTTCATATTCTTCTCGACCGAAGGCGTCACCAAGCTTGCAGAGAGCCCCTACAACCTCGCCATCTCGGCAGTTAAATGGGTATAGACCCAGCTCGACCTCGTACTTCGGAAGCCGTTTCTGCCGTGCAGCTCATATAATAGAAGCAGGAGGCATCAATGTTGTGATGGAAGTCATACGCGCACAAAGTAGTGCGGCCAAAGCCCCAGTCGCACATGGTGAAAATGGTGGTCAAGCTGTGAGGCATCGTGAAGTCAACATTAGGAATCGAGGAGGACCAGCTCGGCCGCAGGAGTTTGTTTGTTTTGTGAAGTGGAGCAGACTCAGCAGGAAGTCGTAGCAAAGGAGGTGGAAGCAGGAGTAACAAGTGTTGAGTTGCTTCCTGGTGCTGTGTCATCTACCTGGTTACGTAACAGAAGATGTCCAGCTTGTAGTACTTCATCACGAAAGTGTACCGCATTACAGCCCTCGTCAAGGCTCAACTACCGCTCCCAAAGTCTGCGGCCAAGAACCCTGCGCCCGGAATGATTATCGCCCGCAGGCAGGAGGCTGCGTTGCTCTTCGAGTTGTGCTGACACCATCGCAAGTTCAAGATGCTCCTGCGAATGGAGCGAGCCCGCGGCCGAATGGTGGAAGTACACGAAGGCTTTGCACGTCCGATACGTGCCGGGAATGCGGGTGCCTCGACGAGAAGCTCGGTGTCAAGGTGGTGTGCACTCTACCACCTCATCCAAGACTGAGATGCCAGCGCATGAAGAGGGTCTATACTCCAGCAAATCGGAGAGCAGAATATTGAAATACTCTGCTGTTGACTAACCTTAATGCTGTTGCAGTAGAACACAAGTTAAAATCGAGCAAAATATTGTTTTGTAGTGAGAATAGGACCTACCGTGTCACGTCTATAAGAAAAAAGTTCCTTGCCAGTGTAAGTCAGAGAAATGGATCATACCAATATCGGAACTGCGACCGATTGCGAGCCACTGATTGTTGAGTAGTGTACGGTCGAGCAGGGATTTCTTGTCGTTTTTAAGAAAGAGAATTGTAGAAATTGAGTGCAGGTCGTCGATAGTCATAGAAGGTGCTTGCTGCTTAGGTTTTTTGCCACTTGATATAGCGGACATAAGATACTGCTTCTACAGGTGTCGGCGGCAGCGCCGGTACCACTCGGGATCAGCGCGAAAGAGCTCGGCTGCTGTCGTCTCTTCGAGCTGCCTCTTTATGGAGTCAGATAATTCATCGAGGTTTGCCAATAGATTGCGGGATCTTTGAATAAAAAGGATAGAAACTTACCAAACATCTCCTTTGTCACATGCTCTGAAGTAAGTGTCGTCAGGGTGAGATCTTGGTCTACGTGTTTTTTCACAAAGGTATTGAACTTTGAACGGGCAGAAACATCTTATTTTTTGAGGAAGGGCCAAGTTCGCTCTCCATTAAGTCAACGATCGCATCGACGTCTGCGTCGTCCTCGGCTTCCATCTTGCTTCGACTTGGTATTTTTGTATTTTCTGCAATCCCTTATGTAGATGCTACTCGAATGTTGTGGTAATGTTGAGTACCTATTTTCGTCTTTTAAATGACGAAGATAACGACATACCATACTGTACTTGTCGAGCAGCTCATGGGCGAGGGCGTAAGGATGCCCTTCCTAATGCTATTTGTACAGGAGAGCTGCCAGCTAGGAGCTGGATGCACTGCGTCGTAGTGCTATATTGCTAGGACTCCACGTTCCAGGCGTCGTCCGGGAGCGCGTCCAGCACGTCCTTGACCACGTCGTAGGGCGCAGTTGTGAACAAGGAGGCGGGGTACACGGCTGCACCCCATGCCGGATGCACCAAAATCTTGCACATACCGGCGCTCAGACAGCGATACCGCAGCAACAGCTCCACGCCGTCCACTTCACTGTACACCTTGTTACTCGACAGTGTCAGCATCTGAAAAAAAAAAAGTGACAGCGAACAACAATCACGTGAGTTCATTGTCTATCAACAGCAAAAAATACGAAAGTCATTGCACGTACTGGCAGTCCAGAGCACGGGTCAATGAAGTCTGCCCAGTAGCTCCTAGCGATGAGTTCATTGGTCACTCGCTGGGCAAAAGCCACGAAAGTCTCCAGTAGTCGGTCCTTCTCCTCGTCTGCATCGACGCCGAACTGACTCAGGTCCATGAGCGACTTCTGGCACGTCAACACAGCCAGCATCGAGTCGCTTCTGCTGTTGCTCTTGTGGAACTGCGCTGGGAACACGTGCTTCAGTTCGCGCAGCATCAGGCGAGGACACGCGTGCACCGACACCTGGAATCCTTCGCGCAGCTCTGTCGGTCTCATGAGAGGCTCCATCCAGCCACGCACTGCGCGATGCGGCGTCGTCGCGGCCGAAGAGGGCGACGTCGAAGTTGCGCGCTGCAGTCCCACCTCGGCCATCTCTGAAAGTGAATAAATTGAAAAGTGAGCTATCTCACCATCGGTAACTTCAGAATTCGACTATTGGCCAATCACATCGCTGGAATCGCGCCCACCAACAATTGCAGCAGCTCACTTAGACGATGGCTACCAAGGAGGCAGAGCAGACGCCCGTGGCTGCGGAGGCTCAATGCGATGACGTCCAGCAGCACCAGCAGCAAGAGGAGGAGGAGGAGATCAAGGTGATCGTGATGAACTACGGCAAGTGGAAGGAGTCCAAGGCGCTGAGCGAACTTCTACGCTCGAAAGGCATTGACTTTGTCAAAGTGAAGAAGTCGCGGCAGTTGTCCTTCGGCTTCGTGCACTTCCAGTCCAAGCAGCAGCGAGCCGAAGCGATGCCCAAGATGCAGCAGATCGACTGGAACGGAGAGCCGCTGGAGGTGAAGGACGCGCTGCCCAAGCGCAGTATGAAGCCCATGCGCAACAAGAAGAAGAAGAGCGACAAGAAGGAGGAGCAGCAGCAGCATAAAGAGGAGGAGGAGGATGTCTCGGCTCGTGACGTGCGTGATGTCGTCACTCCGTGGGCCAATGTTCCCTATGAGGAGCAGCTGGAACGCAAGGAGGCGGAGATGAAGAAGGTGCTGGTCAAGATCGTACGGCAGACACGCAAGGAGTTCGGCAAGAAGGAGAAACGTGTGGCACAGGACCAACGCAATATTGCCAGGAAGAAACGCAAATTGGACCAGGAGAAGGAGAAACAGGCGAGGCAGGAGGGAGAAGAAGAGCAGCAGCAGGAGAAGCCCGCGGAGACTTACGTGGACGACGCCAAGCCGCAGTACGCACTCAAGATCCCCAAGTGGCTCAACAGCCACGGATCCATTTACGTTGTGGCCAATAATGTACTGTTCTCGCGTGCGCACGAGGCTGAAGCAGGTACACCGTGGACGCGTGTGGCTGACGCTGCGGATGTGGTGGCAATCGTGTCTTTTGGTAGCGACTTGGTGGCTGTCAAGACGGACAACGCCATCTACGCTCTGAAGCCAGACTCGACGTCGACTGACGGCTTGTCGTGGGAGAAGATTTGCAGCGGACTGGAAGCGCAAATCACGTCGTTCGCCTCGCTGCGTGGCATGCTGCTATGCTGCACCGTGGATGGTAAGGTCTACAAACAGGAGGGGACGGGTCGCTTCGCGTCGGGCGAGTGGAAGCTGCTGGGCGAAGTCCCTGGCGCGACCATCATTGGACTGCACAATGGGTACTTGTACGCGCACAACTCGGCTTCGGACAGTGCGACGCCGTGGTCGCGCGCTCAGCTTGATGCAACCGCACTGGAGGCTCTGACATTTGAGACGTTCGAGGTGACGATGCCGAAGGCGCTTGGGATCACGTCCCACAACACCCTGTTTATCCTCCTTACCCCGGAAGCTCTTCAGTTTGTGCAGCAAGATGGCACGGTCAAGGCCACAGTTCCTTTGACTGCGGAGGTGAGCGGCGCGAAATTTACAGGATTTGCAAGCCACAATGGTCTGTGCTGCCCCATGGACTCCATCCACGCTTCGCCCGTGACGGAAGGCTACCGTAACAAGTGCGAGTTCAGTTTTGGCTTTGACAACGAGGACAAGCCCTGCGTAGGCTTCCGTCTTGGTCTCTTCCGTGAAGGGTCTGTGGTTGTTAGCAAACCCGATGAGTGCATCAATGTGCCGAGCGAAATGAAGGCGGTGTGCACTGTTATGCAGAACATCCTGGAAACGACGGACGTCCCAGTTTACGATGTCAACACGAAGTCTGGTGTGTGGCGCGTGCTGACGGTGCGTCAGAGTGTCAACACGGGCGAACTCATGATAATGGCGCAGGTTAACCCAGCGAACAAGACCCCCGAAGAACAAGCTGTTGTCAAGGACCTTCTGGTGAAGCGACTAACTGACGAGAGCAACTCTTTCAAGGTGACATCCATTTACATGCAGATGTACGAGGGCTTGTCGGCTCCGTCGGACAACGATCCGGTGGAGCACGTGTTCGGCAAGACGAAGCTTGAGGAGCATTTGCTGGGCATGAAGTTCTCGGTGTCTCCAAACGCCTTCTTTCAGGTTAACACTCGTGGTGCTGAGAAACTGTACTCCCTGGTGAAGCAACACGCCAATGCGGATGAGCACACGCTGCTGTATGATGTGTGCTGCGGCACCGGTACGATTGGTATCTGTGCGTCGAAGGGTGTGGGTAAGGTCGTGGGTATTGAAATCTGCAAGCCTGCTACTGACGACGCTGAGGTGAACGCCGTGCTCAATGACGTGAAGAACGTGACCTTTGTCAACTCGAAGGCTGAGGATGTGATGAAGGATCTGTTGCGTAAAAAGCGCGACGAGAACGAGAAGCACCTCAACCGCGTCGTGGCTATCGTAGACCCTCCTCGTGCTGGCCTCCACCACCAAGTGCTCCGTGCACTTCGTGCTTGCCCGCCGGTGGAGCGTATCGTGTACGTGTCTTGCAACCCGACCAACTCGTTGGTGCGAGATGCTGTGACGCTTTGCGGGCCCAGCACCAAGGCTATCCAGGGCCAGGCTTTTGAACCTGTGCATGCCGCTCCGGTGGATATGTTCCCGCACACGCCGCATTGCGAGATGATCATTGTGTTCGATCGTGTGAAGGCTGAATAGATGAGAGAAGCGGTGTTCTAATAGCATGCCGTTGTTTACTTTTGCGTTGCCCCAATGTTTCTATCATCACTGTTCTACCTCCTCGAAGTCATTTTCTACGAACGGCGGGGCCTCGTCCATCATCCGCGACTTGAAAGGTTTAATTGACCGTTTGACGGGGGCAGCTGTCCCTGTGATCGGCTCGGCTGTTTTCTTTTTTGCTGCTGCAGTGGTGCCTTTGACGGGTGTTTTTGGCTGTGCAGGCTTCTTGGGCGTCTTAACCTTTGCAGCCTTGTTTAAAGCGCGCAATGTCTGCAGGTCGGTCAGTCCAGGCGTGAACAATGCAAGGATCTGCACAATGTACACAAGCGTTAATCACCAGCACAAACCATGACGGCGGATGCAAGATGATCATACCCGGTTGAACATTCGGTTGCGTTCCTGGCGCTGGTTGAGCGGCTTATAGTCTGACTCCTGCATGTGTTTCTTGTCTTCCGTCTTGAGCATTTGTCTGCAACACAACAATCATCAGACCGGCGCAGAAAGGAATACATGGATAAGTTATTTTACCTGTAGTCGTTTTCTTTAGAAACCCACTCGTCCTGAAGCTCCAGCAACGCGTTCAGCTTCTTGCCAAGCTCTCTGTCCTTTGCGATATCTGCAAGAATATAAAACGTGATAACGCTCAGTACTCGCCATCGTGCGCATAAAAATTTATGACCAAACGTACCCGCCTTAACCACATCGACAGGTTCTGTTGTAGCTCTTGCGCTGTATGTCGCAATGAGTTGGGTTACCGTCTCGAGTGCGCTATCCAACTTTTCCCGCTCACTCCTTGCCACATCTCGAGCTTCCAGCCGAAGCATATTCGACTGCATCAACAACAACAATCAGTCGTTACGTACATCACTACCACCACTACGACATGCACACACCTTCAGGTACTGTTTCGTGTAGGGCAAGAACGTCATCAACGTAGCAAAGTATCCTGTCACGCGCCACTTATTCGGATGCGCTTCCACCACCAACTTGTCCACCGCACGCAGCGGTTCATCCAGCGACCTCGGAAAGACCTTGGGGATGGGAGCTGCCTCCGCCACTACAACACATCAAAACCCCACACCATCAATAACTCCTTAAGCCCATATATCATATCCCCGCTCCTCGTCTGCTTACACTCCTGCACCGCAGTCCTCAGCACTTCCAGTTTCCTCACCACCTCTGCATCGGGCTGCCAGTCACTCGCAGCATCTGGCACCTCCTCCAAAAAGGACCTCAGAGCCCCATCCGCCGCCCTCTTTTTGCCTCTTTTGCCCTTATTTGAAGGAGCGGTGTCGTTGTCACTGTCCTCCTCCTGCTTCTCCAGCGTCTCGATCTCCTCCCCAGCGTTCACGAAGAAGCCCGAGTGCTTCGTCTTCACCTTCGTCTGGCCCCTAACCTCCTCGATGTTCTGCTGCAGCTCCGTGTCGTCAATGAACGAGTCCTCCGAGTCGTACAGGTCGTCGTCATCCCTCCGGTCGCCTGTTCCTGCCCCGCCCACGTCGCCATCGTCGCCGTCGTTCAGCACAGCGCCGCCTCCGTAGCGTTTCTCCAAGTGCTCGATGATGTTGAAGCGCTGCGGCCGCGTCGACGGCGTCACGCGCTCGGGTTTCCCACTGGTCGAGGCGCTGGACGGCGTCAAGCTGTTCAACGGACTCGTGCCGGGCGTCGACGGCTCCGACGCACTCGCGCTCTGGATCACGAGCTGCTTGAAGTTGATCTCTGCGGGGCTGCTGCTGTCCAGCTGCACGTGGAACGTCCGGCGAGGCTTGGGCGGCCCAGACGCGGACGGCACCATCGACGACGACGCCATTATTGCACTAAAAACGAATAGTGACATTTAGTGACATGGATGGGATTTCGACAAGTTGAAGCGGACAAACAACAACCTTTTCACTTCTTTCGCACGTGCACGCTTGCTGCTGATGAAGAGGAAGAACGAACACCACTGGATCGCACCCTACAACTGCAGATAAAGCTTTCCATGTCTGGATAAATTCAACACAAGATCAATGGTAAAAACCGAGACTCATTGTGCTTGCTCCTAGTCATTGTTTACTAAGTTTCAGCACTCGTGCGGCATCACTTCACTTGAATTCCACCTTGTCGAAACTACCGGGTCGTAAAAAATACCTAACGATGAGAAACAAATCTTAATCACTAAAAAACAATCGGAGATGAAGGTATCCTTTACCTGCTGTAGACGCTCAAGGTAGATTTATGAGACTTGCAAAGTCCATTTTTATTGATTGTACCTACAGATCATGATGCATTTTCCCAACAACTCTTTGAGTTGGAAAAGAAGAGAAACGGCGTGGTTGCCACCTTACTTGTTACGAAGGAACGCGATATATGCCTCCTTGAAATACTTGATAGTGCTCTCCTTCAGACCTTGGTCCTTCATGTACTGGACGGCATCGTCAACAGTGTGATAATCCGAGCTCCAGTTCACGAAAGTTTGTTTCATAAAGGATGGCTCCGTCTTCATTCTCTTGAACTGTTCAGGGAGCTGGTCCAAAAAGCTAAAGTTTAAACCGCGTTCCTCGTCTTGACCACCGACGCCAGCCGCTTGGTGGGATCGCAGGGATCGCTTTTCAGCGTCGACCTCAGCAGACAGCGCGTTGCCAGAGGCAAAGAGGGCGGCCGCAACCACTAGCAAGACGCAGGAGAGACGCATACTTGAGCTTGGCGTGGACGAAGTTGAATGGACGAGCACTTGGAGGTGAAATGGGAAATGAGGACCAGAACGGACTGGGTGCTGGGCCTTGCCGCGAATACAGTGTACTTCGAAGTAACGTATGAACTGCAAGGAATACGGGTGTATCACCAATAGGTGGGTACGCAATGCCCCGATGCACGTGCTGGCGCATTAACATGTAGATTTGAGGTTGCCGCAAATCTAAAGCACGAATATAGGACCTCACCTCAAAAAATGTAAATTGGCATAACTGCAAATTATCCACGAACTGGTCACGCGTAGAATTAATACCGTTTGCCTAGCGAAACTCGGTGGCGTAAGCATATTTTGCAAGATAGTTAAGAATGCCTCTCTTAAAGTACAAGCTAAGCGACCATCGACTCGAACGAGTGCTGGCACTCAACTACTATAGCAAAACACTCTTTTAAGAGAGTTTTGCTGTACACCGTTGCAAGAGTATAACAAGTAGTAAGACGCAGCAAATCGGACAGATCAATTTCAGTTTTCATATATGAATCTACGCCCTCGTATCGCGGCGACAATCGTATGAATCGAGGCTCTGACTGAGGGAGCAGACGTGCCGGTTATGTTTACAGTATAAAGCCGATCTGTATTCTAAATAATTATAGAGGTGACCTCAATACGACGCAAAGTTTGCTCAAGTTTACGGACTGTTTATCGTTGTTATCTGAGAAGATCTGAAATTTCTTCTGGATGGGACAACGATAGTCAGCTTAGGAGGTGCCATCTCTGAAGATTTGAAATACAAGTTTGTGCACTTCTCGTGCTTTCGTTCGAGGTGGTTGTCTTTCGGGAGCTCGTCTTTCTACTTTTCCATCGTGTGGCAAGCTACGGCTACGGATGACTCAACAAAATTTAAGGAAATCATGGATCTACATGCTAACCAAAGATGTCTAGCAGAGTGCTTTATCGGTAGATCAACACCGCTCTGATCAAGTCTCAGACACGTATCCCATGCCGGTTCATCGTCCACCTCCAGTGTATCAATGGCGAGAATAACGTACGAATTGTGGTCACGTTGGCCCTTCCACTCGTGTTTCCTGCCTGACTCGAGGGATAGGAACCACAACAGGGTTCCCACCAGTTACCCACATTGCCAGCGCGAATATCACTATTACCATCGAAATTCTCTACGACACATCTAGCAGCTCGGAGCATTCGAGCTCCACCGCACCATTGGTTGCTGAAACTTGTGGAATTGTCCGGTTGAGTGCAATTGTTTTCTATACACCCGATCGCCTGGTGCTGCGGCAGCGGAATTGCGAGGTCTACCATTGAGTGTCAAGATCTGCACTGGAATTTTGTCCCCGGTCACACCGAATCCAGAATCTCATAGTAAAACTCGTTGTACGATAATGGGTAGTCTGTTCCAGTCGAGATACAGGCCATCGATGAAGGTGTTGGAGATTTTGCTGCCGAGTCACCAGCTTTTGCATGGAAGTACAACTGGCGAGAAATGTCGGAATTGGTCCCATCGAAGGCGAAGTAATAGCTGGCGTTTGAAGGCAGTACTGCGTCTTGGTACGAACATTTGATGCGAGTTGCATCGTACCCCCAGGGACGTCAAAACTAAAAAGATCAAATCTTCATATGTTAGAGAAGCTTCTGAGCCACATCCAGTGAGTTTTTTTGCCTCGAAAAACTGTACTTGCGGATGGAAAGTAGTTCCAAAACACGCGCTCCGAATGGTAAATACGAATCCTCTGTATCACGTCTTATACATGAAGTAAAATGCATTCACAGAAACTGCACTCACCACTGCAGTCATTAATCTGCCTTTTCCAGCATTTTCACCACCTGAGCAGCGGTTGGTCGTCGAGTAGGGTCCTGTTGGCAGCAGGTGACTCCAATACGACGAATTCGTGGCGGGCATGCATCCGAAAAACTCGGTCGTAACATTCTTGCTAAGACGTCCGACAAGATCAGGAATGGCTTTTTTTTCTTGCCGTCAGATGCCAAGGCGTCATGGTACGGGAGCTTGCCCGTATCGAGTTCCGTTAATACTACGCCAAACGAATAAATGCCCGCCTGCTCCGTGTACCGTTTCCCTTCCATGACTTCAGGTGCTGTCCAGTAGGGCGTACCCACGCCGGCAGTCATGGAAAACTCTTCTCGACCGCGACTCACTCCAAAGTCGATCAGCTTTGGCTCCAAATTTCTCGTAAGCAAAATATTCTTCGACTTGAGGTCGCGATGGATGAGAGGTGGAGCTCGAGAGTGTAGATACTTCAACGCGTGAGCTGTTCCTACTGCGATATGGATTTTATCCCTTGCCCAAGACATCAAGTCGCCGTTCTTTTCCAGATACGACTGTAAGTCCCCCATCGGGTAGAACTCCAACACCATGACCAAGTTGTTGAGGAAGTTCCACGCAACCCCTAGGAATGATACAATATTCGGGTGCATCAAACTTGTGCTCAGGTCAATTTCCCGAGCGAATTCCTCCACTTCGTCAGCGAGATGGGTTCTGTTCTGCAATAAACGCTTTACAGCCACCTCCTGATCGTGAAAGTCACAAAGCCACACTTCTCCGCTCGCCCCTTTCGAGAGAGCTCGCTTAAAGCTGATACTCTCGTACGAGACACGCTTCCCGATCAAGTGTTCGCTGTTGCGCAAGTGTCATTGTGGTATTGGATCCAGCACTGAACTCACCGTCACCCGAGGGTTTTAGTCTGATGGTCTTGTCGACGCTTCGGCCCGTTGCAGACTCCGTATCTTCAATTGTCGGGACAGTAGACCTCCCACGAGCAGAATCGTCGACTAGAAGCCCAACATCTCTACAATCTCGATAGTAGCTGTCTGTTGGTTCCTCCATCGATAGACCCTCCTTTTTGGCTCTTCGGCTTCGCCTGAAAAACAAGAACACCCCCACCAAGACGACAATGACGAGAACTCCAGCGGCAATTGGCACAATCAACCTCCAGTTGATTCCGCCACCACTCTTGGTACCTGCTGCAGCTGTAGTCTTCAGTAAGCCATCGAGAAACCCATGCGCTACCGTGAACTTCTTGTTTAGAATCGTCAAGTTCAACTGAGATGTTTGCTGTCGTGATGCAGGGCAAGACCAACGATCCGTATCCGTCGTTCTCATCCGTCGTAGCGCACCCGTTCCACGCAGGCTCATCAATCAAATCGAGTGTGTGGACAGCGAAAACGATGTACGAGTTGTGGTCAAGACTGTCTACCCACTCATGCTTCCTCACTCGCGGAGTCGGAACCACCACGGGATTGCCGCCCGTAACCTACATCGCGAGGTGAATGCCGGAGTCGTCGACAAAATCTTCCACGACGCACCTGGCCGCTTTGAGCATCTGCGCTCCAGTGCAGTTCTCATTGCTGTAACTTGGTGTGCCGTCGGGCTGTGGACAAACAAGTTCCGTGCAACCCACCGCTAGGAATTGACCGATGGGGACGGCCAGGTCTGTCATGGAGTGGTCATCGAGCGTCCAAATCTGCACAGGTTTGTCGTCTGGGGTAATACCGAAGCCAGAATCCCAAAGCAGCGCTCGCTGTGGGATACCTGGTAATTTATACCAGTCGAGTTCAAGCCCATCAAGCCGAGTCTGCAGGGTATGTGGAATGTTAAATTCGGCAAACTGCGCAGCGGAGTCTCCTGCCTTGGCGCGGAAGTAAAGTCGTCGAGCGAGGTCCGAGTTGGTCCCATCAAAATGGAAGGGGGAGCTGTTGGAAGGCAACATAGCATCCGCGTAGGATTTTGAAAACCCAAGACGCCGTTCCTCCATCATCAATCGATGGTACGCAGTTCACGGCGAAAACTGAAATGAGAAGGATTCAAATGAGCGTGGGCGTTGGGTCCTTGCATTAGATGCATGGCACCCTTTGATGTTTTAGACAGCGAAGCGAGGACGTTTGGCTATCACGGGGGCTGCATTTTGATGCGGATGAACGGGGAAGTGGGCGAGTAGTGCAGCACGGAGATTAAAGGTGGGTCGCGATAGCGAGAGGCGGCGCGCCGAATACCGAGACGAGCAGAAGCCGATAGTGACGCACAGATACGCAGTTTCGAGAGCCACCCACGGACTCAGGAAGAGACTCAGGAGTTCGCGGTGCTTGAGGAAATTGAGATCGTTGAGTGAGAGCGAGAGTGTACTATCGCCGCAATGCATTCCATCCAAATTCAGGCAGTTGAGGACCATGGCGAACGACACCTCGGCGATAGTGTCGAACACAACGATGTGGCCTAGTAACGCCATGTAAGCGAGACGGAAGGCTGCGTGTGTGTTGGTCATGAACCCGAGGACGAACACGCAGAGGTTGATAACCGGGCGCATGAGTGCGAGCGAGTAGGTCGAGCTAGTGGACGAGAGTCTTGTGATAGTGACGAGTAGTATGCCTTGTAGGAGGAGACCGACGGCCGAGAGGAGACGAACCATGCGTGTGTGAGCCTTGATTACTGCCACCTCGGGAGTGTCCGATGTCTTCCTGTTCTCAGCTGCAGCACCGATGAACTCCCGTCGCACCCGCGAGCTGATAACGATGAAGGACAACACGAACACCACTGGACTGCACCCGAGAACTGCAGCGAGCAGGTAGAGGTTCTCGATGTACCAATCCGTCATGCTGAGTGTCTTTGGGCGGAACTCTGGGACTGCGCAAAACCAAAATAAGGGGTCCTAGCACCGACATTGATGCAGCGAAACGCATTACAGGGTCACTCGAAGTGCATCATTTTCTCGCTGGAACGTGCTGTTATTCCAGCGTTCCACCGCGGACAATCCCCACACAGCCCAGTCTTCAATGCCTCGCGAATTGGTGGCGCCGCCAACTTTCACCTGCAAAACAAGATGCAGTAGCGCTTTGCTACTCCTGCTTGAGCTTGTGAGCACTGTCGCACTCTTTGTGCTGTACGCGTTAGCTTCGCTTCATCGGACTACATTGCTACTGAATTGCTTAGTGGGGATCGCAAGCATTCTTTGTGGAATTCTGGTGAGTGGTAGCCATTTCTTTCCCCGTAGAATCAGCGCTAACATTCATGATAGGGGGCTTGCAGGTCAACACCTGCGGCAGTCGCCAGCTTCATGATCGCGATAGGATCGAGTTTTGGCTTTTCGCTCCTCGGAGGTGTTTGTGTCATGTTTACTACAGATGTCGATCTGGAGGTAGCAGCGTTTCTCGACAAGTCACTAGTACTACGTGACGTCGAGAGGAGAGAGAAGGTTAGCCGTTTTCCGTTTTACTAACATTCATCATGAAGTCGGGTGTTTTGCTAACTTCGCTTGCTGAGTAGCTGCTTTCCGACACGAAGCAAATTCTCATAATCGCCGTGGTGGTTCTCCTCGTGAATGCTATCGCCCATTTTTGCTTTAGTTGGCACTTACGCCGATTGGTAGGTGAGCGACGCGCTGCAATTGCGTTCTTGCAGGTACGTTGTAAAATTGTTCGTTGATGAAAAACTCATTGACGCTACCATTGGCTTTGTTGTATAGATTTTCAGCGTCATCATGTTCCCACTTTCCCTCTTTCTCATTCTTGGCGGCAATTATGTCGTCGATACTGGAACTCTCGCCTCAGCGCCGTACGCAGGACTCGCAATTTTTGCTAGTGGAGTTCTGTTGCTGGTTGTGGCACTTCTTGCTTTTATTGGCGGCAACTTCGAGTATCGTCGACTGCTTTCGATATTATACCTGATTTCAGCACTTATCGGTGCGTGCTCTGTCGTATTGGCCATCACGTGCTTCGCCGGCCGCAGCTTCGTCGAGGGAAATATTCTTGACAATTGGGAAAGTATTCGCATTCTTCTACCTCCAACGTCACAAGTGGCGTACGATCGCGTGCGGTTCGCGGCAGTCATGCGGTCCAATTTGAACGTCGTTGCTTATGTGGGGCTGTTGTCGGGACTATTCGTATTGTCTGAAGCGGCCATGAGCTTAACATTGATGCGCCATGCTTCAACCTGGAAATCCCACATTGCCCGGGCAAAAAGAAGAATGAAAAACCTGCAGCAGACAGCTGTGGGTCTTGACCCAATTGACCCTAACGCTACTATCCTCCGGGCAGGCTCGCCAACTTCGTTCGTGCATCAGGTTTGATGCATTCACACTAGAATTATAGGTATTTCGTACTAATTACCTGACTTGCTGTGTGCATGTATATCTGCAGTGGGTTAAGCACTTCGAGTCATCAACCAGGCGTCAACGGATCGTCATGCGAATTATTATCGTGCTTATTGTACTAGCTGTGTCGTTTATCCTTGCGGTTATGTGCGCCAACGTGGTTTTCATCGCGAAATGCAGTCGTATCGGCAGTCGAACTGCGTCGGCCAGTTTTCCTCTAGTCAATTCAAGCGCAGAAACCGGAGTGGATATCATTCAGGTGGTAAATTCGTTCTCACGGGGAGAAACCCGTGTTTCAGCTGAAAACTCGACGACCGGGAGCGTGAACCTCGAATTTTACGGGACTGATGTAGGTAAAATACGATCCGATGTCTTTGGTCAAGTGTTTACGATGTCATTCTCGTATTACTGTAGAGCAAAGCTGTTGCAGCAACAAACATGTACACGAAGGTGGCTAAGAATGATACGCTTAGCCTCGACGTTTGGCCGAGGGATGTAACGCAGTTTTTGTGGCTTGACGTCTCATGTCAGGTGCGTATCATTCCAAATCAAAATGCTTAACACGCATTAACCCCACGCAATTGTGTAATATCGAGTAGCGATCCATGATGGAAGTCGCGATACCACAAGATTCGCTTTGGACACTTGTCGTGAACAGCAACGCATCCGTTGTAGTTAATGGGTCCGACGCGGAGTCGATCACGTTTCAAGGGCTAAACATCAAGACTTTACAGGCAAGCGTGTTGTGTTCAGACGTTGAAATCGTGGGATACGAGCTACTTCTTGAATCTACCTCCGGCGATATTACTGTTGACGGCCTCACTATCGATGCGACCCACTCGTTGGCAGCAGAATTCCCGGCCAGAGTGTACTCTGCTTTTGGTCTCGTCAGTTTATCGGACGTGGTACTCTCTCAGTGTGACCTTGAAGTCGAAACTGGAGCAAGCAGCTTGGTACTGTCCAACGTTCACAGGTACAGTAGTGGACTCATTACCATACATTCGAGACCATACCGAAGTAACTTGGAGTTGTTGTAGCTCTGTTAACACTGGTAGAAGTCTTATTGAAGCAAAGAGCTCATCTGCATCAATATCAGTGGAAGACATTCAAGCGAATTGGATCGCTATGAAAAGCGAAACTGGAGACATCTACGGCACCGAGTTGCTGGTTGACGTAAGATAGACGTGTTCGAGGGTATTTGCACGGCGACTTGCTCATCGTTGTGTCTCTAACTGTTGTATCTAGGGCAATTCGGCCTTCATGGGCAGGTTAGAAGTTACGACTGTATCGGGCGACATTGATCTGGAAAGCGTTACTATCAGCGGCACCGTTCACGTCGAATCTGCTTCCGGAACAATCTCTGTGCGCTTAAACGTAAGGACAGTGTCACTTTTACCTACCATTCTAAAGGCTAACAGTTCCCGGCGTATACAGACCCAAACGTTTGCCGGGATGTACTACATGAGATCTGAATACGGAACAATGTCGATCCGTCAAACCAACTATTCCAGCGACACCATTCTAGAGACAACGGTTGGGCATATCCCGACGGTCAAAATTGATGAATGTTGAGGCTAATGTCTTGGTGGTGTTCTAACAGGACTCAGTCGATAAGCTGGAGAAGCATGGCAGTATCAACTGCGATCCATCAACAAACAACTGTTTAGCCTTTGGGAGTCTCTACTTGCGCTCTAACCTAGGTGACGTCGAGATTGTGCTTGGATGCGATACATTCAGCTGCACCTAGCACAAAGAAAATAATAGCCAAATAAAAGTACAAATACAAACATTTCTTAGGCTGAAGATGGTGTGTATTAACTGTAGGCTTGGGCACAGCTTCTGTATAGTGGCATGAGCTACTTCTGTGTAGTGGCGATTTTCTCGCCGTAATAGAACTCGTAAAACAGCTCCATCAGCGGCGGTTTAACGTAATGAAAGCTGATCGAGTCTGGTGCGCAGCACTTGTCTCCAGTCTGCCACCCAATTCCATAGTGATCCGAGAACCAATTGTTCTCCTGGTAAATGGACGAAAAGATCTTGTGGTCGTAAGCGTTTTCATCGTACGGCCTCGAGTACAGATCGTTTGGGTCGTACTGATGAAATCTCTCCCTCTTCTCGCTGTCCCTTGTATCCAACGGAGTGACCCCCAAGTGCCGCATACAGAAGGAAATGGCCCAGTCATCGGGCACCACTTCGTTCGGCAAGCAATAGGGTTCTTCAAACGCAGCCTCTAATTTCTTCAAATAGGCCCAATTCATGGCGTACCCTCCTCCTCCAGGGGTGTAAATCAACCCTCCATGTTTTCTCGTCTCATCCTTCACTTGTAACATGGCTGCAACATGTTGTGGGTCGTGGTCTCCAAAAGGTTCAAAGAGTCTCTGCATCTCCCACCACTGTAGCGTCATCCGGTGGCCTAGCAGAGTCGGTTCTTCTTGTGGGATCTTTCGGATCTCGTCCGAATTAAGGTACGTTTTAAGGTTTTCCATGATCAAGAAGGTGTCGTCGTCGCACTTAAAGACCCAGTCGAAGTGCTCCTCGTCGTATTCCCGCACCAGCAGTCGGACGATCTCCCGATGCTTCTGCCACAAGGTCTCGTGCAGAGGGGGAGCCACAATTTGCACCGTGGGGACGGAGAAATCTTCGACGTCGCTCATGAACAAAAGCTTGTCGCATTTCCTGCCCCACGTGCGTTTGATCGAGTGCAGACGCGTCTCGTGGTTGGCGTGATACGTGTTGACCCAGCACAGAATCCGGGTTTTCGCTGCCTCTGGAGAGACGGACGAGACATTCACGAGCTTCATTGCAGGCACATTGTCGCCCAGCTGCTGGAGCAGCTCGGGGCTGTGGCTGGAGGCGCTGGGGGCAGCGCACAGAGTGAGGAGCGACAACAGACGCAGCATTATTGTCATGTGCATGCTGGATCCTTCAGAATATGTTATGGATACATTCCTAACCTCTCGCAATTGATATGGGTACATCTAAGTATAGTTGAAGTTGCTGTTATAGTTGCCTTTTTTTCGTTAGGAGGAAACGACCGCTGTTGAGAATGGGTCGCAATGGCGTCAAGGTGATCATCCGCACGCGGCCGACGGCGACTTTCGCGACGCACCAGCTGCAGATCGATCCGGACGACAGCTCCATTACGGTTTATAGCGGGGCGGCGGCTCTTGCAGCTGCTTCTGGAGGTTTGTCGCCTTCCAAGACTGACGGCGGACCTTCCAACCGCAAAGACTGCTGGCAATTCAAGTTCCACCAGGTGCTGCACAACGCAGGGCAGGATCGAGTCTACGAGGCGATTGCACGTGATATTGTCCATGGGGCAGTGGTGGACGGCACCAACGGCACCATTTTGGCCTACGGACAGACAGGAGCAGGCAAGAGCTTCACGATGATCGGAGACACGCGCAACTATCAGCATCGAGGCATCGCTCCTCGTGCGATTGCGCAGTTGTTTGAGGAGGTTGAGAGTCGAATTGAATTGCAGTACACAGTCCGAGTGTCGTACATGGAGATCTACAACGACCGGATCTACGATTTGTTGGAAGGGCAGCAAGGAGGAGAGAGAGGAGCCGGAGGAGGCAATGGAGAGCTTGTGGTAGTGGAAGACGCACGTGGAACGTATGTGCGCGGACTCACGCAGGTGGAAGTGCGCAGTGAACAGGAGGCACTGGACCAACTTTTTAATGGGGAACTGCAACGTACAGTGGCGGAACATCAACTGAACAAGCGCTCGAATCGGTCGCATTGCGTTCTTACCTTCCATATTGCACAGAAATCGCGTGCAGGGGGGACGGAGAGAGTTACGCTGAGCAAGTTGCATCTTGTCGATCTTGCAGGGAGTGAGAGACTTAAGAAGACGCTCGATGGAGAGCAAACCAGTGGAAGTCCGACGAAGACGGCGTCTAAAGCTGGAACTATGTCGACTATCAAGAAGGAGTCCATGTATATCAACCAGAGCTTATCCTTCTTGGAGCAGTGTATTGTGGCGCTGGGTTCGAAGGAACCTCGCCATATTCCCTACCGACAAACGAAACTTACGAATGTTCTGAAGGACTCGCTGGGAGGAAACTCGAACACACTCATGTTCGCTTGTATTTGGGGGGAAGGACGTCACCTCGAGGAAACTATTTCCACGCTTAAACTAGCGCAGCGAATGATGCGAGTGCAGAATGAGGTGGCTACGATCGTGGAGACCGACCCAGCGCTGTTACTACGCAAGTATGAGCGACAGATTCGTGAACTAAAACATGAACTTGTCATGCATGACGCTTTGGTGGAACGCACGGCTGTGGTCTACGATGAACATACACCAGAACAAAAGCACCAACTTTTGCAGATGATTCGGCGTTATATTGACGCACCGACCCAAGAGATGGAAGATGAAGCATTACGCCTCACAAGTGTTCATGAAATCCGCGAGCTCTTTCGTCAGTTTAAACTTCTCTTCAAAAGCTCAAGGTTAGTCTCTATGGGCAGCAGTTCTTCCGGGATCAACGGAATAGGTGCACGAGGAAACTCAAACGCGGCAATAAGAGCAGGATCTGCTGGGTCCACAGCCTCCAGAACACAAACCTCAGCTGGGTTACGAGATGATCACTACGTTCATCCAACTCATGGTCCCAACGGCGAAGAACTGGTGGGTGACGAAGAACCTGGTTCTGTAGGATTCGCTCTTGGTCTGGTTCCTGGAGCAGCAAGACCTTCTACAATGGACACTGGCAAGAATAAAATCAATCGCGGAGCAGGTGCTGCTGGAGGAATGAGTCCGACACCTAATGGGCCGCGAAGTCCGTCACCAGTGCGTTCACCTAGTGGCACAGAGCTCCCTGCCGTCTCTGACAATAACGAAGATGATCGTGGAGAAGACGATGGAGGTCTCTACAATACTAGCAAAGGCGGAAGTGGTAATGGTGAAGACACGATTCTATCGCAAGGTTCCGAGTCACGCGCGAAGAATGACGCGTTCCAGTTTTACCGATCCTCAGGACCAGGACGGAAGCTTCACCAGAGTCTACAGGACGAAAAGGACAAATTGTTCGACGCCAAGCAGCGAGTTAAACAGGTTACGCGTCGCGTGAACTCTGCGAAGACTCAGATTGACACCGTCCGTGGTCAGTTGGAGGACAAGCGAAACTTGCGAAGAACTGTTGATAGCGGTCGCAAGGGTGCTAAACAAGTGCAACAAGACCGCGACGAGGTCGTGGATGAAGAGGAATTTATCCTAATGACAGCCGAACGAGAAGCGAAACGAGACTACAGATCACTCTTTGGCGATCTCAAAGACGCCAAGTCTGAGTTGGAGTTTTGTGTTCGAAGTGTGGAGCTCTTACGACGGCGACTTGTGCGTGAATTTGAAGATTGGTACGACGAAGAAGGGCACGCCCATGCTCTTAGCAAAAATTCAGACGGTACTTTCGATGCCTTCGCACAACCTGCGTTTAGCAAGGAGGACAAACTGGATGACGGGGAGAAATTTGACCAGATGGAGGTGGATCGCATCAGAGCGCAGGATCCGGACTCGTTAGCGTTCTTCCAAGCACAAAAAAAGATGCGACAGCAAGCAGGTTCAGCGGTACCAGCATCGCAGCGGAAAGCTAAGCGTTAAAGACACTGGGGTCGATAGTATAGGGCCGATTACAAACATGAATAGAGGACCTCTTCAAAACTGAAAACTGAAGTATAGGGCCGATTATCAGCACTACAACCAAGATTTACCTTCTACGTGCAAGTCTCGTTGACTTCGACTTGCTTGATGAGCGGAATACTGCTTTCATTTTGGTTCTTATAGGAGATCGTCGAGAGATCGGAACGATGGCCGACGTAGCGATGAATAATGATCGTTGGCAGACTCTGCCGGCGGTGAAGTGCCGTCATCAATATCTGCTGGAGGAAGCTCAGATTTGTCACGACGCTCCTTTTTCTTCTTCGAATGCTTGCTGCTTTTCTTCTTCGTGACCGGGGCTAGCGCGCCATCTCCAGTCTCGACCCACTCGTCACCACCCACACCTGTAGAACCACCGTCTTCCTGTTGTTGTCGCTCCTTTCGACGACGGTGGTTCCCCTGTCGACTTCCGCTATCTCCTCGGCTTGATGAACGTGTTTTCTCTGAAGTTGCTTCAATCGGCGGAGGTGTGTGCTCTAACTGACCCAAGCCAGTTATTGTGCCTCGGGAATTTCGTCGGTCCATCCCTTGCCGCGAGCCTTGCCTTGAACCTTGGCGCGACTGCAATCGATCACGTGGCTGGTACTCACCTGAGAGTGGTGTGAGCAGATCCTCATCAGCTGGGAAAAAGTGACTTGCACCCGGGGCATCATATGCACTAGCGAGTTGAGGCTCCTGATCTTCCTGTGGCTGACGTTTCTCCTTCTCCTTGTGCTTTCGTCGTTCCTTGGTTCCATTTGAGCTGTTGTACGGACTCATCCCTCTCGTAGCCGCGCTCACAGCTTTAGAATTTGGACGACTTGTATGAACTGAACTTGGAAGGCGAGAGGATGTAGTTGGTGTGTGTGAAGTCACTAAGCCATCGTTGTCATAAGGACTAACGACACCGGTGTGGACATTCGGCGGAGATGGTCGAGAGATACTGTTCTTCTTCCGCTTGTTGCTTGACGACGATACCGAAGAACGAACAGTAGAGCGGCCAGCGGTCCCAGCACTGTTTTGTCGACCATTCTCCTCGACGTCTGAGACTACCTCTGCACCACCCGATGCAATGCCACCACTTCCTCCAAGTGATAGAGTAGGTAGTTTAATCGTGTGGAAATCACTGCGAGGCCTGAGCTTTGGCAGATTCCACTCCTCCCTCTCTTCACTCCACACAGCGCGTTCCCAAACTTTCACCAATTCATTTTGCGGTAAGAAGAGCTCCACAAGTTGTTCTAACAGTTTGGCCTCCTTAGTCTGCTCACGAATCGTATCCAGCAGGTTTTCTCGCTCGCGTTCGAATTCACCGTTAAGATCAGCGATTTCTTGTCGAGTGGCATCGAGTTTCGCTTTGAACTTGGCCTCTTTCTTGCGTGCTGCCGCCAAACTCGCCTGTGCAGCTTCTTGTGCCGTCTTTAGCTCTTCCTCGACGTGTTGCTTCTCTAGCTCAAGTGCACGTCGCATTGCATCGTTTTTCGCTTGCTTTTTGGCCTTTTCGCGTAACTTGATCTGTGCCCGTCGGTATTCTACCTGCTGCTTTAACAACGCCACCTCCGAGTCGGCATCATTTCCACCCCCAGAACCCCGCGTCGACGATGAACCTGATGCACCTCCAAGAATGTGGCTCTCGATCTTCTTGAGTTTTGCGTGTAGCATCTCCTTCTCACGCATGTAGGCTTCCATAGCCACTTGTGTCTGCTCTAACTCCTGGCCGATACGATCACGCTGGTTCTGAATGGACTGGTTCAATTCGCGTAGTTCATCACGCTCCTTCACGTGGGCGTCCGGAATGACCTCCTTCACCACGACCTCTACTTGTTTAGCGTTTTCTCGCTGTTCAGCTTTCTTCATCAAAGCTTCTGCCTTTGCCATCATAGCTTTAGCTTGTGCGTCGATCTCTGCAGCCTCACGCATCGCTTGCTTTATAGCAGCATCCTCTTCTTTGGAGACAGAAGGAGCACCACCATCCCCTCCTGGTGGGGATGAATTACTACTTGGAGTCCCTGGCTGTTCTTGTTTGCCGAATAGACCTAAGAGGGGTTGCAGATTTCCTAGCATACCCGAACTCTTCATCCTTTGCACAGGTGGAACTTCGCCGCCCGTGTCATTCTCTGGATTTAGTTGCTGGGCTTGATGCTGTGCCTGCAACGCTTTCGCCTCGTCCATCATCCGCTTGGCACGTTCAAGCATTTCAGCAGCTTCCTGTTGGTATTTCACGAATTCTTCTCGCTCCTTCGCCAATTCCTCAGTACTCGCTCGAGGCCCACTACCACTGCCTGATCGTGGTGTGAGTGGCCGTGATGGGGTATTCATTCCACTGGAAGTGCCCAAACCTGTACCTCGTGACTGCGACTGGGACTCGAGCATTTTCCTTAATCGCTCGATTTCTTCTTTATACTCGCGCAGCTTGGCATCTTTAGGGTCTTCATTCACTATCGGCTTGTTCTTAATATTCTTGGCGCGGTTTGCATAGCGCAAAGTGGAGAGGGTCTCGTCGTAATTGTAGTCTGCCGGACTCACTGCAGCCACCATGAGCGTCTTTGTATTGCCACCAAGTGAGTCCTGCAGTAGCCTCGTAAGCTTCGAGTCTCGGTACGGGATATGCTTTCCCTTGCCATCCACCAGCGCCGAAATGACATTACCCAACGCCGACAGACTCAAATTGATTTTGCAACCTTCCTGCAAAAATCAAGTTCGTAAGCACCCGTACTCTCCTGCCTACGAAAAATACATGTAGTCGTACCTTGAGACGATTACCCGTAGCACCGGTCTTGCTCTGGCGCTCGCTGCCTGCTAAATCTACCAGATTCAGCTACATAAAAAAAATCGTTTGTGAAGAAACATTTCAATGGTGAACGCGTATTTGGCCTACCTTCCCGGCTTTGAAATGATCTTGTCCACCAATTGTTTCGCTCGTTTCGACAACTACCGTGAAGATGGAATGTGATCGCGATGAGCCTTCATTCTAAAAAATCAATTACATATCCATAACGAATGAGCGAGAACCCCAACCATTTTACTATGAAATACTCACCATGAGGGTAGCACCAACAGTTCTGTTTTTGAATCCGCGGGTCATCACATTGTTCATGGACACCACATCTCTGACGACCACCTCTGTTAGATCCTTCACGTAGACCGTTCCATCCGCAGACTCCTTCAGATCCAATTTCTTCTTCGCATCTTCGTTAAGCAGATCACGAATATCCTCGTTGTAAATTTCCAGGTATGAAGCTCGCACCATATACTCTTTGGTTGTATCGGCGTTGATTGTGTCGAAGATATGGTCGAACGATAATGGAATGACACCACGTAACTCTGGAGGGGAGTCTTTACCCTGCATGGTATGGGTTTTACCACAACCAGTCTGCCCATAGGCGAATATGGTGCCGTTGTAGCCGTCGAAGATGGATTCTACTAGCGGGTAGCCCGACTCATCGTAGAACTGCCGCTGTGAAGTGTTTTCGTCGTATACCGAGTCAAACGTGAACGACTTAATCTGACCATTGTCAGGACATTTGAGCGAAATCAATGCTGCCGCTTGGTCCAGATTCACGATCGACTTTCGCCCTTCAACCAGTTCTTTTCCGAAAAGTGGTCGACATCGTACTACCACCTTTACCGTCTCCTTATCCTTGCCACCCGAACGTCCTGCTGCAGGTGTCTCGGATGCATCCATGAGTCTGTCACCTAAAGTGATTTTAACGAACGCTCCGGAGAACTACGTAGCACAGCAAAAATAGTGTCCAGCGAAATACATTGGTGACTCCATTGCTGAAGGCGTTCATTTATAGCAGTTTGCTTTGAGGCAAAAGCATCAGGACTCATCAAAGCATCGAGCCATCGAGTTTTGTTTGCAGTGGAGTCCAGCCAGCATATCTCTCGCAACAAATTTGATTTCATTTTGGTTCTTGGTTTCTGCTTGTCTTGATATACGTCACTATTTTTTTTTTCACAGCAGCCCTGGATGATCATCATACTCTGATTTCTTACCAGATGACACATTTCTTCTCGGGATTCATAGGCGTTCCCACGGGGCATGAGAACGCCTCGGCAAACTTGTCGTAGTTCATCAGAGGACCGTTCACACGCCATTTCCCTGGTGAGTGGGGATCGATCGTCCGGAGTAGCTCTGCGTACCCAGGTGTCAGCTTCTCGCACCACCCCTGGGCGAAAGCAGTAAAGAACAAACGATCGTCTGCCACCGGATCGTTAGGCTGAACCATAGCACGAGCCAGCTTCGCAACCATAGTGTGAATCCTCGCGTCGCCACCTGAAAATGGATACTTGCTTTCAGAAAGAGTCCATCTGTGACGCTTCGACCCGCAGCCGCCATCTTCCTTGCCGCATCCGTCGTGCTCCCCTTCCTTGTCGTGTCGGTGGTGACGATGGTGGGTTTTGTGGTGGTGTCGCCCGTGCTCCTCTCGTCCGCAACCACCGCAGTCTTCCCAACGTTCTTCGTGTTCTCGGCGGTGGTGTCTCTCGTGTCTCCATTCGCGATTTCCGTCATAGTCATCGTCGTCATAGTCTTCCCAATGATGGTGATGCTTTCGGTCACCCTCTTCGTTTTCTTTCTTGGCTTCCTTGCGCTCTTCACGACGTTCGTGTTTGCTTTTGTGCTTGCGATGTCTGTGCCGCTCACTATCTCCTTCGTCTTCATCCCAATAGTAGCTGTGTTTGCCGTGACGGTCTTCTTTCTCACGGTCAGCATGCTTTTCGTGGCCATGGTGCTTCCCTCCGTGACGATCTTTGTCTTCCTCCTCATTCCTCTCTTCTTCACGGCGGTGACTGCTTTTATGCTCGTGTCTGTCATGGTCGCCCTCTTTTTCGCGATTTTCGTGATGTTTCTTTCCTGCGGACTCGTCGCGGTCACTGTCCTTGTCTTCTTTGCCATGTTTCTTCTTCTCCTGATCACGATCGGATTCATCCCTTTCACCGCTTTTGTCGCTATGTTGTGTGGGCTTTTTCAAGCCTTCATCCTTGCTTGCAGAGTCACCTTTGTGACGATTGTGGCTATCCTTCTTGCCATCATCGCTACTCTTATCTTGCTTCTCAGAGCCCGCCTTCTTCGATCTGTCTTTTTCGTCCTCACTACCATGTTTATCATGGTCGTGCGTGTGACCACTTCGGCTCTTGTCGTCGTCTTTATCAGACTTTGATTTGTCGACTTCACCTTCATGGTGTTTCTTCTTTTCTGCGTGCTTTTGGTCGTCAGGCTCTGCTGAAGGTTCATCATTAACCTTTTTATGCTTGTGTCGGGGTGATTTGTCGGGGGAAACACTACTAGGTTCTGGTTGCGGCATGACCGGCGGTATTGATGTATCAGGGACGTCTGGTGGAGTCGGCACTGTTGGTGGTGGTGGAGGTGATGTCACTACTGGGGCCGCCGTGGGAGGCTCCGTATCGGTAGGTGGAGGGGTTTGATCCTCAGGAGTTGGTGCATGTTCAGTCTCCTTCGGGATCAATTCTCCAGGTCCGACATCTCCTGGTTGAGGGACTGGTTCGGGCGTCTCCGCTTCCGGGACCGGAACGACCGGAGGAGGGAGAGTCACCTTAGGAATCTCTTCACCTGGGCCAGTGTCAGTTGGCTCGGTTGGCTCAGGCACCGGTGCTTCAGGGACCGGCACAACCGGAGCTGGGGTCGCTGCCGGAATACCATCGTTCGGGTTGGTAGGAGTTGGAACTTCGGGGATCGGTAGAACCGGAGCTGGGGTCGCTGCAGGAATTTCATCGTTGGGACTTGGTTCGTCCGGTGAGGGAACTTCGGTGGGAATCGGTGCCTCAGTTGGCTCAGGAGCAGGGGTTGGCTCCACAGGTTCAGGGACTGGAACAGTCTTCACTGGTTCGGTCGGAGGAGAGGTCGTCTCCGGCGGCACGATCGGTTGAGGTGCAAACGTACTCTTCCAGAGTTGATACGCCTCGTAGGCAAGATGAATTCCGCCGTTGTCAGCAATATTTTCACCTAATGTCAGGTTACCGTTCACCGTACCAAGTACATGTCCGTCTTGATTAGACACAACCGGGAACGTCGAGTATTGTGCTGCCAAGCACTGCGCCTTCTCCGTGAACTCAGCAGAAACAGAAGGAGTCCACCAGGAACGGAGCGCACCGTCGCCATCGTAATTACGTCCCTGGTCGTCGAATCCGTGCGAAAGCTCATGACCCATCACCATGCCAATGCGAGCAAAATTGGCTGCCGCCGGGAAATGGTCGGCATTGTAGAATGGCGGTTGCAAAATAGCGGCAGGGAACACCATCTTATTTGCGCTTGGATCGTAGTACGCGTTGACTGTCGAAGGGAACATATCCCAGGCCTGCTCATCTACTGGCTTGCCGATGGATTGGATCGTTCCCGCAGCGCTCAATTGCATTAAGCTTTTCACGTTGTCGAAGAACGCGTCACCTTGCAGCTCAAATGGCAATGGGGGTACTTCATCTGGCCCTCCAATATAGTTCTTTACCTTGTTTAGCTTTTCCACCGCCGCATCGTAAGTGACTTTATCCAACCACGACTCCGTCAGCAGCAGCGCCTTCAAAGATTCTTCAATTTCCGTCACCAACGCCTGTGCTGCCGCTTTTGCATCAGACCCAAATACATCTTGCATATAATACTTCCCCACTTCGTCTCCCAACAAGCTCGTCGTCAACCTCACACAAAATTGATCCCTTGGCAGTAGAACTCCTGCTCCTTGAATCTTGCCATGGAAATCATGACTCACTCGACGAAAGTATTCTCCCAAAATTGTACCAAACGAGTCGATCAGGTGAAAACTCAAGTAATTCTTCAACTCTGGCAGCATCGATTCATCACTCAGCAATTCATTCTGCGCCTCGAAGAACGTCGGGGTCGCAATAATCGCATGTAGCATCGGGAACGGCTGCTGCTTGTAAACTCCGTTCAAATAGGCCATCACGAACGGATATCTCTGTGCGATTTCTGCAAATGGGTACGCCGTATTGGTCGTCCATGGGTCCCTCAACGCTGCGTTAGGCAGCGAAATCTTGGCGAATTTTGTTTCCGTCTCCAGCACGGCATAAGCAAAGTCACTCACATTGTGTTTGTCTAGATCCCCCACTGCAAACAATGCGGTCACATAGTTCACATAAAGTGCTGCGAAAGCGTCCACCTTGGTCTGCTCCAAATAGTACTCTTTCGATGGCAAGGTGAGTCCACCTTGAGCTAGCTGGAGGACGTTTGTAGTTGGGTCCTCCGGGTCGGCGCCCACAAAGACACTAAAGAAAGAACTGATGCCCAGAGATTGGTCCAACTCCCCTGCAAGTTCCAGTAATGCAATTGTCGAATTGGTTTGATGGACGCTTTCAATGAGTTGCGAGACGAATGCAGTTGCATTAGCGTCCACCTCCTGATCGTTGAGGCACGAGTGGTACAGTTGTCCAATTTGAGGAGGGTTCTGGTCAAAAATCTTTTTGATCGTGTCCTTGTTGGCCTCCGAGACGACGTAGAAGGACGAGTCGATCCCTGGACGGTCCGATGGGATTTCATGCGTCTTCAGCCACCCACCGCACGCGTACTGGTAAAAGTCCACGCAAGGGTCCACCGACGGGTCCTTGAACGTCTCCATTGTGGACAGAAACGCCGCTTCATCATCAGCGTCGAAGGACACTGCGACGTCCTCAATGTCGACGGGAGCAAAACTCCGCTGTTGCTGCTGGAAAAAACTCAAAACGCCGAGACTCAGCGCCCCCGCCAATACAAACTGCCACACGTTGCTGCGACGGCTGCCGGGGAAGGGGAGGGGCGGGTCGCCGTCGTTCACGAGCAGCGGCGTGAACTCGTTCACGCGTGTCATCTCTGCTCGAAGATATCCCCAATGATCTTCGAAAAATGAGATTGTGGTGGAAGTTCCAAGGTATCCAAACTATGTAGTGGATGGTAATGATTGCAACAGTAATACTGGGTTTAGTGTGGAGAGATGGCTGGATCGTTAAGAAACCTAAAAGTTGAGAACAGAAAAACTGAGTTTTTTATTCGGGAGAAGATCGGTCACGAACCGCCGAAAGCTTGGTTTTTGTATGCCATACAAAGTCAATTTTCAGTCCCGATAGATTGATCGATCCCTCCTTACGAGAGGTGCGTGCGCTATGTCGGATACCGAGACGAAGAGCGCTTCGCCGCCACCACGGGCTGCCGTCATCAGCCCGCCCATGTTGGCATACAGCAACCGTGTGGCAGCGAGAAGGGCACAGCGCCATGAGAACGCCGCACTCCGACTTGAAAAACTACGCGAGCGCCTACGCATCGTTCACTACATCTCGGACGAGATGCACACAAGCAAGAAAAAGAAGGTGAACTACACAAACATCGCGAAGCATTTCGGTACAAGCCGTCAGACCATCGCGCGTGTCTGGGAAGCTCGCGACAATCTGGAGTACGGCATTCCTGGCCCGCGCAGGATGATCCCGAGATGCCGCCAGATCTTGAAGAAAAGGTGGTGGACGTGGTGTTCCACCCACCACATCCACCACTGACAGACAGCCAAATTGGATCCACTGGCCCTGAACGTCCTACAATACTATCTACGCTGACTGGAGTCGTCAAGGGAGCAACAAAGGAACTCTATATCGCTGGCCTCAGCTTCACGGACGATGAATTAGGCCAGTCAGTCCTTGATGCAGCTACCTCCGGAGTAAGGGTGAAAATGTGTCTAGACTACACCCAAGCGAGGAAGTACCCCAAGTGGCCACGGCTCTTCATTGAAAGCAACATGATAGAGGTCAACTTCCGCACGCCAATATCTTACCAGATGCATACCAAGTACTTGGTTGCAGATAGGCTACAAGTGTGTGTTGGCTCCGCAAACTTCCTTACAAACGCGCTGGAGAAGGATAGCGAGGAACTGATGCTACACCTCCAAGGACGACGAGTCGCTTCGTATTTCACAGTGGATTTCGAGTACCGCTGGTTGCATGGGTCGCAATGCTTCCTGAAGAAACATCTCGAGAAGCCGATGCCTGCTGCTGACTTCTCTGATTAAGAGTTTTGAATAATGTCCGCAAAATACGTCCGATTGGACAAACTTTCCGGACGTAAATCGATAGGCAGCTCATTTACCAATTCGCCTTCTACTACCACAAACAGGCAAGCAAGCAACAACAAGAGCACTTCCAAGAACCAGCAGCAGCCGACACTATCATGACGGACACCGACAACAACCAGTACCATCGAGAGTTCTCGTCTTGCTCCTTCAGCGACTCATCCATCGTGGACGACAATGGCCGACGCGTGGCAAGCACGCAGCGCCGCTACGAGGACTCAACAGGCCGCCTCAAAGCCGTGGATGAGCGCCAGATCGAGGACAAGAAGCTGCGCTCGACGTGGAACCGCTCGGGTCCGAACGACGAGGGCCACTACGAAGCCGTGTGCTCGAGCGGTACCCCCGGCGAGTTCGAGGCGATGTGGCAGCAAACGCCGTTCGGTGAGGTGCAGAAGAAGACTATCGAACAACAGCAACATGACCATCAACAACAGCAGCAGAAGTTGGGACAAGGTCAAAAGAAGCAACAACAACAGCAGTCGAACGCGGAGGCTGGTCCAGAGGAGACGCCGGCGGAGGAGTAGACAGGAGACTCGGATGAAGAATCTATTGATATTCTACGTATTCTGCTCCTTTCTCGTCACCGTAGCTACATCTACATCGGAGTTCGGGTTCCACGACATCATAGACTTCTTCACGTCGTCATCAACGGAAGCATCTACCGCTGGGTCAAGCCCTCAAGCTCAAACGACGCCAACAGGGACAGCTCAAACAAGTTCGTCTTCAGCACAAACCAGCACGACCCAGTTACGTATCAACGCTTCGTTTACGATCGGCTCCGCAACAACTGCAGTCAGCACCATCGAATCCACCTATAAAAATTGGGTTGGTCCAGCGAAAACACCGTCGGACACGGCCTGCTATCGTGAAGCTCATATCGCGACCAGGTGTCCTCTGGAATTTAGCAACGAGTTTGAGTCCTGCTGGGCGGAATGCTCGCTAACATTTCCAGTTACGTGTGGAATGGAGTGCATCCGTCAGAATGATGACTGCAAACTAGAGATCGTGTCGAAAGTTTCCGTTGTGTTTCAGTCGGCGATGTCTCTTGCTACGCTCGGTTTGTATGGCGAGTTCAAGTTGATGGCGAAGGGCGTCCAAACTGCCTTCAAATGTGCTAAAGAAATGGCTAATTTGGTGAAGCAGCTCAGCAAATACGTCCGCAACATAAAGGTGACGAATCCGCAGACTCCACAAGCTGAATTACTGACCATGTTGTATCAAACTGACAATATGGTCTTCGATTTACCAGTGACGATTTGTACATGTCTTGGAATCAAAGTGAACGAAAAGGTCAAGTTTGCTGACAAGGTCACAAACACCGCCGAACTCGTCTTGAAGGAAGTCCTCGCAAACGCCAACGCCATTGTAGCCAGTTGGAGTTCATTAAAGAAATGCATGGAGAAGGTATCCCGATTTCCAGTTTGAACAAAACAGACAGCACGTCGCTTGAGACGGCACTAAAGTCGAACACAACCTGCGGCTACGACACGAAGCGGTTTTCGGACCGCACATGGATGACTGTAGCTTCTCTTCGCAATGCCAACCCCAATCTATCCGAAAATGATCTTCGAGTTTCCATGAGCACGTCGAATCTAGATTCCGATAGTGACAAACAACTGCATGACGGAAATGATCGCGGAATCGGACGAGGCTACAGCCTACGCCACCCGAGCCACATTGCGCAAAACATTCAGCGGCATCGTGGAAGACCTGATCAAGTCAGAGACGAGCAATAACGGGGCCTATTTAAAAGCGAAAGAGTACGCGTACAAGATCGCAGACAAGGCTGCCTCGTTCTATGGTGTTTGGTATGTAACAGGGATTACGAATGTCCTTGGTGAGTACTTCCAGACAATTTGCGGGCCCACAAAATTCATTGGCGATATCGATGACGGGACTGCAGAAGAAGCTCTGGGAATGACAATGGCAGGTGACGCGTTCAACGGCAGTCTTGGTACTTGGACGAAAGCAGGAGACGGCACTGTCACCATCACTTTTCGAAGTAGCGACTCGGACGACGTGACTGTCAATATTCAATCAGGTGACGAGAAGATCGCTGAAGTGGACGTGCCGGCTGGAGAAACTGCGACTTGGAGCTCCAGCGCTGGGAGGGAAAACCCTTTATCTAGATCGCTGGCGACCGGGCATTCTTGGGCTTCCAGGAACGGGAGGTGGTCTCTTCTGTTATGGATCCCTCGAGCGACGCGGCGTGGTGGCAGGTTGGAACTAAAGGTGGAGTTAAACGCAAGTTAAGACGAGTTACAAGACTTGTAAATACATCCATGCAAGGCCCGGCGACTCACTCGATGCTCGACAAGAATGCTCTTAGCTGGCTGGCCAGTGTAGCCATTTTCGCAATGCGCAACCAGGCAGGCGCCCATCTCCTTCTGCATGCATATGTATCAAACTTCCGAAGCTTCAAGCCGGTACAACCTCTATTTCTAATCGTCCGGCTCGAGTACTATATTTCAGAAGCCTGCGGCGTTTAACGACCTTCTCATCTCATTCTTCAACCCGCCGGCTCGAGCTCAAGCCTGTCTCCGCTCCACCTTCTCCGCCCCGTCAGCCTCACAACGATGTCCTCCCGACTCGCCTCGTCCGCCGCCGCTGCTCTGCGTCGTCGTCAGGACCCGAAGCTCGCGGAGAAGTTCAACTTGGCGTCGCTCAACGGCGGCAAGAGCCCGTTCGTCGTGTCGAGCAACCGGCTACTCAAGGTGAACAAGAAGCCGCAGCAGAGCGTCACGGACAAGTTCTCGCTCGAGTATCTGCTGGGCCCGAGCAAGCCCCAGCCGGGCAAGAAACCGGCCAAGAAGAACCCGTTCCACGTCGCCAGCGCCAAGCTCATGTAAATAGCAACAACATCCCACCAGAACAGCAGCAGTTTTACTACAACTACACATTAACCATCTACCCATAATTTACTCCACTTCATTGCTGCAACTCCACACCTATTCACTCAGCTTACGTTCAACTTGACCCTCAAGTCCAAGTGGCCTCTGTTCTCCGTCGCTCGAGGGACCCAAAGCGACATCGAGCCACCTCCAGTACCTGGAAGACCGAGGAATCCTGGTCGCCAGCGGTCGAGGTACAGTGTTTTCCCACCCAGAGCTGTCACGTTCGAGCTCCAAGTTGCAGAGCCACCAGCTTTGACGTCCACTTCGTCGACTTTGTCGCCAGCAGAGATGATATTCACCGTCACGTCCTTCGTGTCGCTACTCTGGAAAGTGAGGCTGACCTTGCCGTCACCTTCTTTCGCCCATACGCCAGTGGTGCCATTGAAAGCCTCGCTCTTTAGCGTCATCCCCAGCGCTTTATCCACAGGACCGTCATCGACTTCGCCGATGAATTTCGTCGGACCGCAGATTGTTTGCGTGTATTCTCCAATGACGTTCGTGATGCCTTTGATATCCCACACGCCGTAGAACGAGAAAGCTTTGTCTGCAATCTTGTACGCGTATTCCTCAGCGTTTAAAAGACTGCCGTTGTTGCTCGTGCCAGATTTGATGAGGTCTTCTACGATGACGCTGAACGTTTTACGCAGAGTTGTTCGAGTCGCGTACGCGGTTTTCTCGTCGGATTCCTCGATCAGTTCCGGCATACAATTATTGGTCGCGATGGGGATATCTTTCAGCACGAGGTTCGACTTGCTCATGTATACGCGAAGTTCGTTCTCCGACATCTGCGGATTCTTCCTCCGAAGAGCTAACACGGTCATCCACGTGCGATCAGCGAGACGCTTCATGTCGTAGCCACACGTCGTGTTGGATACCAATGCAGACTTTAGCGAGGTGATGTCTTTATCTTTCAAGTCTGCGATAGACTCACCCAGCAGAACCCGACCCATGAAAGCCTTGAAGGATCCCCAACTCGAGACGATGGAGTCGCCTCTCGCCACAATCTCTCGCAGTATGAGCTCACCCGTATTGACGATCTTGTCTGCGATTCGGATGTTGGGTTTGACTGGAATTCCCATGCAAGAAGCGATCGTAATGGGGACATCGAAGACGATGTTATCGGTATGGTACAGCACCGCAAGCACTTGAGCTTGTGGTGTCTGCGGGTTCGTCAACATTAGACTGCGGATGTATCTGTTCAAGTTCTTTACCAAAATCGCCATCTCTTTAGCGCACCGGAACCCATATTGCACAACTTTCGACATGAGTTTGAACTCGCCGTACAAATTCGCAATCGCTAGAGCCATCACCGACTGAAACACGACCACAACCTTGGCCAGGATCTCCATTTTGCAGTCGTCGTTTTGCCGGATGCATTCCATTCCACACTTGACTGGGTATGTGATTGGACACTGCGCCCAACACGTATTCATTTTGCTGTTGAACTCGAGAGGGCAGGTCTTGCCGATGTGAGACTCACGATAACACGCCGTATCGGGGGATTTATGAAAGGGCCCAACCCAATTTTTGTAGGTCGACTCGATTGTGCTGATAGCTGTCGTTCTGGAGAATAGTGTTGACCCTACAGCTTCGCTTGATCCAGATCGACTTGATGGCGTCGATGATACCGCAGGTGTCGATTGATCTTTCGTTTCTGGTGCTGATGTAAAAATGCCAGCGATATCGCGGAATCCAAATTCGGGTGAGGAAGAAATCGAAGTGAAGCACAGAGAAAACAAAACACAATACGTCGCCACGGAATTCATTTGTTTGAGGATGCTATCCGTCAGCAATCGAATTTAATAATGCTGAGATAGTTGCTGACTTTGATTCAATGCGGGCGGATGGAACGTATTAACGATCCCAGGTGTTTGTGCTGTTCGAGCGTGCAACCAACAATTTCGACATGCAAGTGTGTGACAGAGCACATCGCCAAGAACACATAGACCCTACTTACTACTTGACCAGGGATAATCGAATCTCAACATGTTGTAAGTATTGACTTGTGAGCGTTTTAGCTCGACCACTCTTCTGGTAAAGGTGTAAATTATCTGTAAGGTAGGATGCTTGTATTTTGATACCGACCACGTAAAGCTCGTCAGAAATGTTTAAAGCTACTTGGAACTAACGCAAAGTTGCTTTAGCCTGCGCGTGCAATGAAACATGACATCAATCGCGAACATACTTTGATAGTAATAGAGAGGTACGTGTTATCGCGATGCTAATGAAATACGACGGCACGTTACTGTTTACGGGGTGTCGAGGACGGCGATACAGCGATGCGAGATTCAAACCAGTGAACCGGATGGACATTCTCAGCCTGTCGCTCGCGACAAAATTCAGTGGATTCGACTATACGAACGCGAACTTGTCGTATCTCGCGAACCATGCATGGTGCTTCATCTTACAATAATCATAACGCTGGTGTAATGTACCCATTATGCTGGCAAAGTGGGTGTCGATCGACAGTTGTTCGTAGACGAAGAAATTAGTTGATTAACAGTTAGTGGACTTCTCGTTTGCTAGCTAAGACCTTAGGGTATCAAAGGCGACAGTTGTTCGTAGCTCCTGGCATAACCCTAAAGGAATCGCGATGGACAACTATAAACTAGCGTCGCTGGTGCTATCTCGACACTTTGTGAATTCGTACTCGGAGAGATCTCCACAGAATGTTTTGAATATCACTTGTACTTTGTACGTACAAACAGCAGAGCCAACAAATCCGGGAACAATTTGGTGGCTTCTTGGGTGAATGGTGTTCCGACGATAAACAAATCGAGAAGTGCCTACACAAGACGGTTGTGTTAGCGACATACGCGAAACTAGCAACTCCATGGTGTTTGTCGTGCGCGAGTTCACCCTGTACATTACTGTCACCCGATGCTGTAAACAATTTACAGTACTAGCATCATTAGTCAGCTTGCGCGACGTGACTCGTAGATAAACCGCGCCCAGATTGTTGAGATTCTTGGTAATAAGAACTTCTTACTGGCACCAGCAAGATACGACTTAGCCTCTCCATCTTCGCTTTTACGATGCATAGAAACTTGCACGACATATATCCATTGCGGGATTTTTCACTTGAGAATGCTTTGGACGTAGGCAATGGTGTCCTGCAAGCTTCTCGGGTACCGCGTCGGCTCCGCCTCAAAATTCTGCGGAGTCAATGGAATAGAAGGAAGCATTAATACAAGTCCTCCACGGATCTACATCCGTAAAAGCACAAGTACACATACCTCGATTTCGCCGATCTGCGACGAGATATTTTCAAGCGTGAGTTCGTCTTTCGGGAACACAACACCTCGAGATCGCTGCCACCTCGCCTGAGCCACCCAACCCCCTCCCACCTCGTACACATTTCCGGTCCGGTCGCAGCTTTCGTGACACAAGTATCTGTCACGAAATACAAGCGTTAGATACCCCAAGAGCACCAAGTAAGTCCTTCCCACTCACGCGACGAAAGCAGCGACACTCTCGGGCGTCAATTTGTCGTTCAGTTCCTTGTCGAGCAGCCCCTCCGTCATCTGCGACTTGGCCAACGGCGCCACAACATTCGCCATGATATTTCGCTTGGCACCCTCCTTGCACAGCGTGAACGTGAGCCCTGCAATACCCAGTTTCATGGCCGAGTAGTTGGCCTGCCCAAAGTTCCCGTACAATCCGGAGGCTGACGCGACGTTGACGATGCGTCCGAACTCTTGCGCTCTCATGGCGTCCCACGCCGCCTTCGTCACTCTGCAATAAGAAGAATATCAGCACTCTTTATGTTTGGGTAGGATCTGCTTAACCGTGCCTCATGGTGCCTTCCAAGTGCACTTTGTACACGTCGTCCCACTGCTGCTGCGTCATCTTGGCGAACGAGCTGTCGCGGATGATCCCCGCATTGTTCACGAGGATGTCCACGCGGCCCCCTACCAATAGATAAGGTAGTAAGTACATCTCCAAAGAAGTCTCGGGTGCTTCATAGCTCGTACACTTGTTGAGTGCCGCGTCCACCACGTTGTGACCGTCCGCGACGCTGTCGTAGTTGGCCAGCGCCCTCCCTTCCCCTCCCAGACGCTGCACCACGTCGTCAGCAGCGGACGCTTGCAGGTCGTTGACCAGCACTCTGGCGCCCAGTTTGCCCAGATACTCGGCGTAGGCGCGGCCCAATCCGTTGCCGGCGCCCGTGACGATCGCCACTGCAGCACACAGCGCAGTCCAAGGGGCTTAGAGAGAAATATACTTTACTAGGGGGCGCGGACTCTTACCGCGTCGATCGAAGCGCATCGTGGTCAATTAGAAAGTGTTGACGCACATTGAAGCAGCTTTCAAGCTACAAACCCTACCCCTTCACAGTCTTCTCGACACTTGTTCTTTGTATGGTTTTGTTTCACTTGATTTTTGTATGGCTGTACGGACGCACATTCAAGTGGCCTACACCATCTAACCCTCACTCTTTGTATCCACCTTTTATCCGGACAAGATAGTCTTCAATGGAGCTGTTCGAGTGCGAGGACGCGGTGCAGTTGGCGCTGCAGCAGCGCCGGCCGCAGCACATTGTGGGCATCCTCAACAAGGCAGGCGAGCGGCGCGATGCTCTTATGCTGCTTGCTATGATTCCTCCGTTCGGTCCCTCACAGTTGATTCTTCTGCCAGTTCCTGGCGCAGCAGCATACTGAAGGCAAGAGCGCCGTGCCCGCCATCGACTTTGTGTGTCTCGACTGTCGAGACGACGGTGCGTTCCGTTCAGCCATATCAAATTAGAGAATACGCAGAGGTCGAACTCTCTAATCTTATTTGCAGGCCCCGAGGGCAACGCGCGCGCCTTCTTCTCGGCGCCGCCGCCCACCGTCGTCTTCTGTGCCAACCGCCTGCACTCGGCGCGAGAAGTGGAGGAGACGATGGTGCACGAGCTCATCCACGCCTACGATGTACGTTCAAGTTGAAGTTGCCTTTCACTATCATTTATGCGAGTCCTTCCCCTCAAATCTGCTTTGCTGCAGTTCACGGTGCGGAAGATGGACATCACCAAGTCGGACATCTTGGCCTGCAGTGAGATCAGGTCGGCGCGGGAGTCCGAGTGCTACCAGAAGGCCAAATTGCTGGAGTCGGTGCTGCCGGACGTCGAATTCTTCCAGAAGAGCGCGCGCTGGCTCAACGCGCGTTGCGTTCGTGAGCACGCCGTTCGATCTACTAGTGTAAGCTCATCGTTGGCTGCTTGTTGGTTGGAGAACTGTTGTCATTTTGCTTTTGCTTTGCAGTCTATGTTTCCTGCTGAAGCACGGGATGAAGTCGACAAGATGTTTGACCAGTGCTATTCCGACCACAGTCCCTTTCCAAGTAAGTGATCCTCGTCGCGTAGTCTTTACAAGCGACGCACGGAGGAGGATTTATCGTGCAGAATAGAGGATGGATATTTTTTTATTCTGGCACATTCGGCGCGGCGGTTAGTATCGGCGTCTCTTTGGTACTAGCAGACCTTCCCCGACGCTACACAAGAAGACTGCAACTATGGCGTCGGAGCAGCGAACCCCCTCAACGCAGCCGACTGAATTCAACACGAAGGACCCAAAGGTGCGAGCGGAACTGTACATAACTACGCATGGCATCACGGAACTGTTTGAGGGTCTGGGAACTCTTCTGCTGTACCACCGCCCGTCCAACCCTCGCGAGTTCCTCGCACAACAACTCAGCGAGATGCGAAAAGCAAAGCAGGAGCAAAGTCACGTAAGAATGCGTGCCATTGTATTTGAGAAGCGACCTTGACGCAATTCCTTTGTTGTGCGATAGGTGCCGTTCTTTGAGGAGCAAGACCTCAAGGCGATGTTCGATGCGTTTGACATCAAAGATCAGGGCTTCATCACCACGGAGCAATACGATCGAGGTGCGGCACCAAGCAGATTTGCACTCCTGTCACCTACTGGTGCTAACTGAGTAGTTGTTGCTTATACAGCGCTACTAAATCTTGGAATTGAAAAGCCCACGCTGCGCTTACCCGAGTCCATTTCAACTATCAACCAAGGACTCTTCGTTCGCAGCATGTACGTACTCGGATCGTGGCTGTAGTTTTTATGCTGTAGCTTACCGCATTCATCTTGTCTTGACAGGACCCAAGAGATCAAGAATGCGTCGACCTCGTTCATGTGAAGACTTGCTGCATCAGTACCTTGGTGGCACCACTAAACCATTCGACACGGTGCAATTTATTGAGATGCCTTTACTCATTCCACTAACAACTAAAACTCGAGATAGGGAGGACACGGACAAAACGTTCGTGTAAGTGCTCCGTGGGCGTCGTTCCGGCGCATGTCTAGCAGTTCAAGCTTGGGGCAAAAGCGTCGGAAGTTGGGTGCAGTGAATGCGTTCCAGAGAACCAAGACGCCGCCGTTGCGTATCCTGTTCTGGCGGATATCAATTCGTCGCAACGCGTGAAGCGTTCCTCGGAAAAATGCGTGAACTAGGGCGCGAGCTCCTTCATCGCCCAGTAAATTGCCCTTCAGACCGATATCCAGCAATTCCTGCAGTGCTCCTTTTTCGAGAACGGTAAGCAATGTCACGAATGCCTTGCTGTCGATGTTGTTGCACTGCAGATCCAGCTCCTGAAGCTGTGCGCAGGCACCTCGAGTGAAGCAATCCGCCAGTGCAGCTATTCCGGAATACTTGACGAGGTTCCACCCCAGATGAATGCTTCGTACCCGTGGACAGGCTCCAGTTAGCAACGATCGTGCTAACTCCCTCGCTCCTCGATCGCCGATACGTTCACCACGAAGCTCTTCTACATGTTTGCATCGCTTCAAATTCAGAGTGAAGAACTGCCGCTTGGCTTGCGGAATAGCTGAAGTCGATTGTGGATTCGAGTCGACGGTGCTGGTTGTTGGAGCATTGTTTACACGGAGCATGAGCACTGTAGACGTCTCATCTTGCTCCTCTGATGGCAACGCAGCGGGTGTATTGATAGCTGGAAGGATTCCATATCGTCTACCCATTTCGTTGGAGGCTTCGATGCACTGCTGCAGATTGTCCAGAGTCGCTTGTTTCTCCTCTTCATCGCGCTTGTCAGCCAGGGCGATCTTCTCTGCAGCCTCACGCAATCGATCTTCTCGCTTAGCTGTCTCAATAGCAACGAGCTTTTGTTTCTGGACCGAGCGGGTTTCAATGGAGAACTGCGTTAGTAGAGCAGTGCGCTTCTTGCTCTTGATGATCGCTACACTGTACTGCTCGAGGAGCTCGCGAAACTCGACTTCCTTTTGTTTCGTGAACTTTCGTTGAGCTTTGCGCTTCACCTTGCGTTCACGACGCGCTGCCTTCTCTGCTGCCACCTCCTCTCGCTGTTTACGTTCTTGTTCGGCATTAGCCCAACCTTCTGCATTTTCAGCGTGCCATTGAGCTTCTGCCTTCCACTCGAGGACTGGATGACGTCGCTTAGCTAGCATTTGCTGCTGTTTGGTCTTCAATGCATTCGATAGCCGCTGCAAAGGACCAAGCTCCGGTTCGTCTTCCTCATCCGAATCGTACTCGCTGTCGTCGGAGTCATCTTCATCGTCTTCATCGCTTTCGTCGCTATCATCCCACGAAGACACCTCATCATTCAGCGCTGGAGATCCTGCACGTTCTGGGCTCTCATCGAGACCGAGCAGCCTTAAACCAGTCGTTGCCAGCCGGGTAGCCATGCTGCGTTTGGTTCCCCCAAACGATCAGGATCATCTCGAAATACACGTGCACATTCGCACCCACCGCTAATAGACGAAGCTGACACGGCACTGCGGTGCGAGTATGTACATGCACCTCTCATGGTTCTGGTGCTCCAATAACGTCGCTCCATCTCCCCCCCCAGACATCCCAGACATGTACACGCACGATCGCGTGGCATATACTGCCACTGCCAGTCTGGTAGCGTATTCTTGGTGGTATGAATACGTTATATCTCCTCCTCTTTGACGACCGGACTTCCTTCCTCATTCGCGAACTCTCTTCGTCAGAAACCACGTCAAGCCAAACCAACAATCAAGATGGTGCACGAACGTGTCCCGGTGGCAGCCCGTTGTCTGACGGTTGTCCTCGCGTTGATCGCGGCGGCAACAGCGGGCACGGGCGGCATCAAGAGCTGCAACTACGGCCAGGAGCTGTTCCAGTCCGGCAAACAGGTCTACTTCCTCATTGCCATCGGAGGACTGGCAGTCATCGCGTTCACAATGCGAATTTTGGTCTTCGACGTGCGCAAGCTACGACTCCCGAGTCCTCGAGCGCTCGTGATCTTCGACTCAATGTGGCTCCTGTTCACGTTCGCGAGCGCAGTAGCAGTTGCTGCCGCACCCGTTGGCACTTCAGTCTGCTCTGGCGTCGACACGGATATCGAGATCTTGCTAGAGGAGGTGTGCGAGTTCAAGTGCCGTGACATCGTCACCGCCATCGTCACCATGTTCCTGGCATCTGTGTGCATCGTCATCGACATGCTCTTCGCCACGGGTGCCATCCCAGTTGGCAGCTCTGACCCACCAGCCGAGGACTTCACCTTCGGCGAGAGGGTCGGCACCCCACGTAGTCAGAAAGCCGCTGCCAACCGAGGCGCCACCGAGGTCTAAAGCGCAGCAACCATCAACTCTCAACTCATAAACTCAATGGTACTATGAAACCCTTGCATATCTTCCTCCTTGCTCTCTCTGTTTGCTCTGCACCCACTCAGCAGTTAACGAACTAGTCAACGACAAACTCTTCCTCGCTGTCTTCCTCTTCGTCCGCAACAGCCTACGACCGCTTCTGTTTTGACACGCGATGGCTGCGCGCGATAACGATCTCCATCTCGACGTCTCGTTCCAGCCGGTTGAACGACAATGTCTGCTTGCAACCTGCTACAGGACACTCGTTGCTGCGCCGCAGATGCGCCTGGATGCCCCTCTTCGAGTACGTGTGGCCGCAGCTCGGATTCCTCACTGGATCCTGCATCTCCATCTGCGTGACTGGACAATTGGTGTTTATCGTGCTTTCACTCTCCTGGAGGAGCACGTCGTCATCTCCATCAATTGGCTGGTGAATCCCCGCCCGGTCGCAGAATTTCTTGTAGAACTTGTGGGTAGTGACGTTGACGCGAGGCGTGGCTAGTGAGTGTTCCAGCACGTGGTCGAGCTTGTTCTGACTGAGTTTGCCACTCTCCACGAGTGGCTCAAGCGTCTCCAACTGCTTCTGGTAGTGCGAGATCTTGGTCTCCAGCACTGCGACCTCCTTGGCGGCTTCGTCCAGCTGCTGCATTGGCAGCTCCAGGCCGTTCATGTGCTTCAAGAGCGCCGCATACAGCGCCTGCTGAGAGTTCCTCTCTAGCTGCTCGTTCATCTTTCCCGTAGGTTGTCAGTTTGCCACTTCAACTTGACTGTCGTACTGCATACAATCACTCCTCAGATGTACCATTTCACGGGTACAGTTATGCCATTTCCCAGTTCCGGCCCTTGGTGGAGTGGCGCCTCCAGTCTTCGAATCGCCGGCCAACAGCGCACGTCTCGTACGTCACCTGTGCGCAGCCTTCCCCTCCCTCTCCTCGGCTACTAGACGTTCAATGGTGCGCTCTCTCTGCTCCCCACTCCTCGAACCCTCTAACTGAACTCGAACGAAACGCTAATCGCTAACAAATACGCTCTAACGCCAGACGGAGCCGCCGATGCGCGACGAGTTCCCGCCCATGGACCACCGCGGGCCGCCGTATCCGGAGCAGCGTCCGCCCTATCGCGACGACTTCCGCGGCCGCAACGACAATTACCGCGGAGGACCACGAGGCCGCAGTCGCAGCCGCAGCCCGCCGCGCCGTAACCATCGCGACTGGGACTCGGGCCCTCGCTTCGACGAGTCGCGGCGTGACGCGCGTCCGTCCTCGTCGCTGCCCGAGCCCTTGGTGTCGTACAAAGTGTGGATGATGCGGCAGACGGACGAGTCGTCCCCCGAGGTGTACCAGCAGCGCTACGAGGAGTACAAGAAGAAGCACGTGCAGCGCGTCCTGCGCGCCTTCTTCGAGCTGCACAAGCGCGAGGAGTGGTTGCAGGAGCGCTACAGTCCGGCGCTGCGCCACCGCGTGGAGAAGCAGAAGACGACGCAGCAGATGAACGAGGCCAAGCAGTTTGGCGAAAGAGTGCGCTCTGGAACGGCCAAGATCTGCCTCGACGAACAACCGCCCGCGGACAACGGCGCCAACTCGTTGGGAGAGGACTTTGCCAATGATCTCGAGAACAGCGCACGTGTGCTGTATGTGCGTCGTGTGCCCTGTGCGTGTCCGGTTGGAACGCTTACGGAAGCGATCAAGAAGGCGGTAAGTATGTGGTGTTTTAGCTGGAAATGATGACAAAAGTGTTGACAGTTGGATTAATTTGTTGACGATGCAGGGAGGTCCGTTCGTGCACTTGTACCTGTCGGATCCGGTGAAGAAGAGTGCGTACGACTTCGACCGCTCCGCGTACATCATCTACGAGAGTGCGGCCACTGCGAGCGACGCCATGCCCAAGATCCATAACACGTTCGTGGAAGACGGCAACCAGTTCCCTCCTTTCCGTCTGCAGGTGTCTGCGCATCGCGCCCGTGCTCCGCTGAAGACCCCGTCGTATTTGTCGGTGCCGGAGCGTCTGACAGCGGACTACAAGCAATCGCTTGATCTGGCCAAGGCGTTGGACGCACGTTTGTTCCACGGAGCTGAAGAGAAGCTGGCGCGTTTTGGAATTGAGGCATTGCTGGCGTCGGAAGAGGCTGCTCAGAGCTACTCGAGTGACAAGCAGAAGCTGGACGTTGTCGTGGCTTACTTGCGCCGCGTGCACCACTATATTTATTATGCCGGTGTGCAGTGCCTTGACATGGGTGACATTATGCACGCTCACCCTGCGCTCTTCTGCCGCCCGCCGCCTTCGGCTCGCGATATCGAGGAAGAGAAGACTCGACAGGATGCTGCAAAACCTGAGGAGGATGCACCAACGGAAGAAAACAAGGACGATACTGGCAATTCTGAAGCAGGAGAAAAAGAGGCTTCAGCCACGACTGGTGAGACTGCTAAGGCCATCGGTGGATGGGCATCAGCGTTGGACGAAAAGGTGCAGACGTATCTGAAAGAGTTGGCGCCGGAGGTTGTGGAGGCCAAACGCGCAAAGGATCGTGCACTGGTTGACGAGATCGAAGCTCGTGAGGAGGCCGCGCTCGAAAGCACGTACTCGAACTATGGCGAGAAAGCTAGCGATGACGGCAAGCACCGTTGCCGGTTGTGCACGAAGCTCTTCAAGGCCATGGACTTCGTGAAGAAACACATCCGCAACAAGCACCCGGAGCTGGTAGTGGACAAGATTGCCGAGGTGGGCGAGAGTTATATGTGGGAACAATACCGTGAGGACGAGCAGCACCCGATGCCTCCCCTTGAGACTAGTAACAGCATGCCGGGTGGAGCCGTGCTAGGTGGTCGTGGAGGTCCCAACGGTGGCCGGAATGGTGGTGGCTACCGTGGACGACCTGACAGAGACTTTGGCGGAAATGGCGGTGGTCGAGGCTTTTACCGCGATGACGGCTATCGGGGTCGTGGCCCACCGATGCGCGATGACCGTATGCGGAGAGGTTCCTTCGATCGCCCACCGCGCTCGCCTTCCCGGTATAATGGTGGCGGTGGTGGCTACGGTCGCTCGCCTTCGCGTGGCCCTCCTCCGCCGGGTCCCCCACGTGTCCCGGACAGCGAACTGCCGGTAGACCCTCGCCAGGTGTCGACGTCGTACCGCGACCTGGACAACTTGCAGGACACCAAGGTGGAGCTGAGCTTTGATGCGCTGGACAGCCTGCCGCCTCCTAAGAAGAAAACCAAGGTGTGATGAGTGTTGTGCCGTTCTACCAAGCTAGCATGCCGTCCACAGAAAAAGAAAAACAGCTCGCCGAGCGCTGTAATAGGGGCATACTACAGATACTACCAACTACCGCTGAAAGTGGTGACGATCAAATGAGGCAGCATGCAGAATTTACTGCGCAGCAAGGCAAACGTAGTGAGAGCGACGAGGGGAGAGTCTTCTTCCCATGTGTGCCGGCGCTGACTACGGAGGTAAGCTGCTGCGATTTTGCATTTTGAAAGTGCTTTGTTGTACTACGTGCGAGATCAATAAAAAGGAGAAACAAACTGCTCACAAAACGCCAGGCTAACGAGTTGTGTCGATCTCTTGTGTCTACCGTATGAGCAGCTCCGTTGTCGTCAACACCACACCATTTCTAGACAAGTCATCCTCGATACGAATCGCAACATCGCGCAGTAGCGATCGCACAGTTTCCGGGTCCATTTGGTCGTGCAATGGTGCAAGCTTGAACTGTGCAAACCCAATTGAGGAAGGTTTCGTCACCGACAGCGAAGATACCTTCTTGGTGACCTTATCCACAAGTTCCCAAGAATCAGCAACGTCGTCGTTATCACTTCGAGCTGGAGGCGGCGGTAGCGGGTGGCGTTGTGTCTGGATGTTCAAAGCGTGACACAATCTCTCAGCCAATTCGCCACCTTCTCCTTCACTTTGCTGGTCAGCGAGGGACATCCAACGCGCAATTTCTTCAAGTGGGAAACGATCCTGTTTGCCAAAGCCCTTGTTCATCATGCGCATACCTCGATTCCAGACCTGCGGGAGGTGACGCAATGCTGCTGCTTTCTCTAACAGCGACATCACTCCAAACTCGACGCAAAACGTGTGAAAGTCATCCGTCTGCAGCGCCACAAACGCTCGAAGCGCGCGTTGCACCGCTGTCAGCTTTCGTAACTTCGGTGACAGCTTCAACATCTTCCACGCCACGTCTCGAGGTTCATCAGCATGCAGCAAAACGTCATACGCAACGAACTCCCCAGCTTGTTTCAACTCCGGAACTGCCTCATGGGCACAGCCACTCAACTCGTGCATCCCATAGAGGCCCTGAAGCTGCGACAGCGCCGACACCAATTGCTCGTCATTCAACTTGTCACTCCAGTCCTGCTGCGTTTTCCCTCCCCCAAGTAACTGCACCGACCTCCACCTCGCCAGCAGATAGAACCTCGATGCCTGCTGCAACGCCGCCACCAGCGACGCGTCCTCGATCCTCTGCACCGTGAAATCCTGTCGGACGCTGCGAACTCGGTCGTTGACAAAGTGGTAAACAGCTAGAAATTCTGCAGAACGAACCGATCCACGGGCCTCCCGAGCGTCAAATCCACTCTGAGGCCAGGGCAAAACCGTCGTGAACAAGTGGCGCAGAGTCTTGAGCAGCACAGGCGCCGGCCGCAGCTCCGACGAGCCCCACACGTCGCGACCGGCAGCAGCTCGACGGTATTTCTTCACCGCCACCAACGCCTCGAACCCCGCAGCAGGACGCTCGAAGCGACTGAGCTCCTGGTGTCGAGCACGTTCCGCATCTTCGCTTGGGGGGCAGAGGGCTTGACATTCGCCACGGATCGGCGTCTGTTGCATCGTGGCGACGGGGGTGGCAGCAGACGTGTGCGCGTGCTGCTGAGACTGAGCCTGCAGCTATAAACCCAAGGGTTATATCGTACGTATCCATCCCGCACGCAAATAACCCATGTGTTTTATTCAACGGACCACCAATAAACCCATTTCGCAGTGACTTTATTACCGCCAAGTGCACATCAACATCAATGGCGGCGGGTCAGGACGCGCGTGCAGGCTCCACCGCGGCGGTCACAGAAGCTCTCGACGCCAACCGTGCGCTCATACTTGAGCTGCAGTCCCTGGAGCAGTCGCTGGCCAATGAAGAGGCCAAACTGCTGGCTAAAACGCAGTCAATTCGGCGTCGCATGGCTCTCCGAAGAGCTCAACGAGCCATGGACGCTCTGCTGCCTCCTACACCACGCCATACCAAGTCTCTGCAGCATTTCGAGAAGCCTCCGAGCAATAGGAAGAAACCGGTAGGGGTGGTACCTCGCTCCTTCATCCGACAACAAAATTCCTTCTTCACGGACGAAATTGAGCAAAAGCGCAAGGTTGGAAGACCCAAAAAGAAGCAGCAGAAGACGCTGGAGACTCGAGAAGCAGAGAGCAAAGAGCACGCAATGCTGAAATCTCTCTCTGAGCCGCCGCCCAATCAGGACACGGAGTTTCTACGAGCTCACAGTCACGAGTCCTTCATTGCAGGACCTCCGACCATCTTCTCGACAAGAGAACGGAAAGTCGTCAAGGACTTTGCAGAGGATTTTTACATGACGCGCGATGCAAATGTTGAGATCCAGTTGGCAATGTGGAACAGCATACAGGTCTGGCAAGGCTTGAGGAAGTCGAAACAATCTCCCATTGAACGCTCAGGGTTCGCTTGTAAATTGTGGTACGATCTCCATGAATCGCCGAGATTGCGCCTGGGAGCGTGGACGAAACAGGAAGATGCGGCGTTGAGACGTTTAGCGACGGGTGAAGAAGACCCTGAGCTGGTGAATCAGTGGCATGAGATTGCTAAACGAATGCCGATTCCGGGACGGCCGGCGGCGCATTGTCTGATTCGATACCAGACTGCTTTGTGCGGGGAGAACGCCAAGTCCAGCTTTACGCCCGAAGAAGACCAGATACTGCGAGAGGCTGTCCCGATTTTCGGAGAGAAGTGGAACGTGATTGCAGACTTGCTGGATGGCCGAGTGTCGGAGCAGATTCGGCACCGATGGCAGCTTTCGCTAGCGCCAGGCATTCGACGAGGGAGATATTCGGTTATCGAGGATCGGCGGATGATACTGGGACTCCGCGCCTACGTGCCTACAGACAGCGAGTTCAATGTTGATCAAGTGCAATGGAATGATATCTGTCACCACATCCCAGGACGGACACAGCCGGCGATTCGCGACCGATTCATGAATTGTCTGAACCCGGACTTGTCGTTCCGCAAGTTTACCAAGCAGGAGGATGCAATTATCCTAGCGAAAGTGCGTGAGTGGGGGGCCGAGTCGTCGAGATTGTGGGCTCGACTTGCTGCTGAGCTCGGAGATCGTACGGATTCTCAAGTCTACCGGCGCTGGAGGATCTTGGCACCAGAGGCCTACGAGAAACGCCGTCAAGCACTGGGAGAGGCAAGCAAGAACAAGACAACTGCTGTCTTCCGTCGGCGATCGATCCGCAGATATAATTCCCCCGTCGGCAAGACGCATACTTCGCGAAGCTCCTACAACGGTCTCGCGGCCGGGCAAGCTCAACGCAATGGCCTAGGTTTAAGTGATCATACGAATGGAACCGGTTTGAAGGTACAAACTATTCGCAGAAGCTGGGATGCTCCAGGCCAGGACGAGTCCTCCTCCATTCATTCGCAAATTGTGCAGGGCCAAGACCAAGCTCATTGAACCAGAGTGATGGACGTACTGTCGGTCAACGCAACTTCTGTACGGCGTACGAGCCTTTCGTCACGGGGATCGTCGCGAAGCTCCACGACGAAAGGCTCGAACACCCAGTTCAAGATGGATGAAGAATACTCTTCGGGCAACAACAACCACACGCCTGTGGTTTCAGCCACCAAAGCTACGCGGTGCTATCGCCCGAAGGAGTGGAGCCCCGAGGCGGAGGAGGCATTCCGTGTGCAGCAGACGGGTTGGCGCGACATGAAGGAGTACATGGAGACGTACGGCGAGCCGGAGCGCTGGCACAATGGCTTCGTGCGCTGCACCCGTGTCAAGTCCAACGGCTACTACACCTACTGGCGCCCGCACCGCGAGTGCGATGACAAGTACCTGCACACCGTCAAGCTCTTCGAGTATGCCTAAGCAGTCATCTTGCGACAAAAAGCAGGAGTTGCATTAACCTGCGCCAATAAACTCTTGAATCGTTCAGCAACGAACCTCTTTACTCCACGAAGCTGAGCTGCCCAAGTGCCAGCGCAAGCCCAATCAGCACAACTGCGAGCCACCACAGCGAGTTACTGGACTCACTGGGCTTCTTTTGCTGCTGCTGCTGCTTGCTAGGTTTCTTACCCTCCCCTTCCGCCTCCTTCTCATCCAACAGCCGTCCACCCCACCGCTCCTTGTCCTCCTTCTTCTGTTCAGCCAATTTCTCCTTCAACGTCGACAATGCTGCACGGATATTTCTATCCGCCGGATGGTGCTTAGCTGCTTTGGTCAGTTTCTCCTTTGCTCCATCGAGGTCCCCAGTCAACAGCAACGCGCGTCCTCCACGATACAGCGCTTTGTCATTGTCCGGGTCAATTGCAAGGGCCAGATTGGCGTTTTCCACCACTTTGGCCAATTTTTCGTCATCCTTCTCGCCGTCTTTCGGAGCTCCCTGAGCCAGATAAGACGCCGCCAGATTCAGATACACCGGCAGCCTCACCACATTCACGTCTGTTCGATTCTTGGGCGTGAACTGTTGTTAAACAGCACAACAATAGCACATCATCAGCCACCGCAGTCTCAACAGAGCTACAAGTTTTAAAGAGACCTCGAAATGCCACGTGCCCTCGTCAAAGTCCACGTGGAAAAGAGCGCGATGGTACCACTCAATCGCCTGTTTGAGATCCCCAGCTTTGAACTGCGCAGAGCCTCGTTGGCGACAGAGGTCGGCGCGCTCGATGCGGGTCTCGAAGATGCATGAGCGTTCCTACAAAGTTGAGTTTAAAACCGTGTATCTCGATAACGACAACGAGTCGCGAGGTGCAAAGAGTCTCACATCGTGCATCAGCATCTTGGTTTCTTGGTCCATGTCGTTTGCAGTTGCTGGGGCCGGTGTAGCGTCGGCAGGAGGCACTGCAGCGGCGGCGTCCTCCGTCATGGTTGGGTGTGCTGAGTACGTGGCGTTGAATTGACTTCTAGGGTTCAGATTTCAACCAATCAGAGACATTTAAATTTTCAGGAAGAGAACGATGGAGCCGCTCACGGAGCAGATGCGTACCGCAACGCGGGAGATCCACAGCGTCTCGGACAAGTACAGGCGCTGCAGAGTGTAGTGAAGGCAGTTTTAGCGTAAAATAACGCTAAGGGTATGCTGATACTGTAGGTTGGTGAATTTAAAGCTGGTGGTGGCGTTGACGGACAAGGAGCTCTATGGCCGCGCATTGGTGCTCTTCTGTAGGATATATTATCTTGTTTTTATATTAGTATTATGTGGAATAAAAACTCATATTTACGGGAATGTGTTGCTGCAGACTACGTCTACGCGCAACTTGAAGCGACCATCAAAGAGCACAAGGACCATGTGGCCTTTAGTGGACTCAACGAGATCATCGACGACATCGCCAGGGTAGGACTTGGGACAATTGCTTTTGTTATTGCTTTGGCTGAAAAACTAGTTGCAGGCTGATGGCATTGCCAAGGACATTCGGTTCTACCTCGGCGAGGACTGGAGCACCAAGTACCAGCCAACACAGGCTATTCAGAACTACGCCAAGTATAAAAGAAGATCGATATTGTTTTGCCCTTGTAATTGGAGTCGACTGATCGTTTTACTATCTTGTTGTAGACACCTGCAGGAGTTGGGGGAGAAGGTAACGCACAGCCTGCTTGGTGAGCTGAAGAGGGCTGTCGTCTCTTAAATATTCCTTTTTGTTTTCTGTAGGACCCAATGTTGGTGCTTCCGTACTGCTACCACATGTACATGGCGATGCTTGCGGGAGGGATGATGATCAAGAAGTTGGTCAAAAGAAGCTTCGCGCCACCTGAGGGCGAAGGGCTCAACTGCTTTACTTTTAACGTCAAGAGCAACAAGGTGAGGTTTCTACGAGCTGCGCAACTGCTTATTGTGTTGGTGATGGTAATCCCTATTGCGATTGTGAACGTGGCAGGCCCTTCGCGACACGATCAAGGAGAAAATCAATGCTGTGCCTTACGATGAGGAGAAAAAGAAACTCATTCTCGCCGAGTCGGTGACGTGCTTTAAGATGAACAACCAGGTGCGACCAGAGTGTGCGTACAGCAACAGTTCTGACAAATACTGCAAGCTGACCGTGGGGGATATGGCACCTACCTTTGCAGGTTGTGCGGAGTCTTGATGGCGCTGGAAACCACGTGATGAAGTTCATCTTGAAGTGGATCGTCATCGTGGGTCTCCTCCTCGCTGTGCGTTCGAAATTGGTCTCAGTGACACTTACTACGTTTACCCAGGAATGGCTGACATGTTTTCGTTGCGATTACAATACTGTAGGTTTTCTTCTTCGCTGTCACACGCAGCTCCATCGGGCAAGACTAAGTAGCGCACGTTGCCTCGTTGGGGTGTTTGTTTCACAATGACCCCAGAAAACGATTTTTGATTGTTCATCAAGACTCAAAACCATGCATGATAAATGAAGCCAAACACTGTCGTCGCCTTTTACTATTCATTAAAAGTTGGCTCGGACAAACTTCTGTGGGAAGGCAGCACCGGATGCTTCCTCAAAACTCCCACGACACTGAATAGCACCTCGCCTTATTCACATCAAAACTCCAAAACTTGTTCATACCTGACTCCGATACAGCTTTCGACGCTGTAGAGAAGATCTCGCTTCATAAAACCTTCCGCTTTCACTCGTTTGTTGTTGATAGTGCTCACTTGGTGTCGTTCAGCAACGCCAATAAATTCACCGTGCCAGCGTAGGCTACAAGACCAATAAACAGCACAGTGATAGCAATTCCAGCGGGACGACTGTACTCTCCGTACGTTCGCATCTCCTGCGCTTCCAGCTTCTGACGCGGTAATAAATAGAGGATTGGTACCAGCGCCAGAAGATTGATCACACAGTTCGACATCACGAACGACAACACTTGGGTACGCGTCTCGGACGAGTCTTGAGCGATCACACTATCCGAGAAGTCTTGCTCGAGCTGCGAGCTTGACGTGCTGATCGCATCCGAGAATGTCAAAATCACCATGCTGATCAACGTGTTGTAGGACGACACGAGCCCCGTAGTCGCGCCTTCTAGGCAATTCTCTGTAATCTCTACGATCGGTAGCGACGTCACCAATAAAACAACAGCGCGCGCAATACCGGTCAACGACAAAATCGACAGGGTGTACCAGGCGCTGCGGACGCTATCGTAGATTGTCGGAATTACCGCAAGCAGGTTCACACCCACACCGAGAAGGAGACCTCCCACAGAGATCCGTATCCAGCTGTAATTAAACAACGTGAGCTGGAACACCAGCATTGCGAAGATCATAAGAATCTGCTTCGGGATCTCGCCTACACGCTCGTTATTAGGCGACGCGTCTGCCCAGTACAATACCGCGTCATCGACAAAATTGAATCTGAACGAGGACAAGAACACGGAGCAGCAGACGAACAAAATGATGCGCCACACTGCCTCTTGCTGCAGAATACTCCACAACTGACGCGTGAGAGATGATCGATCCACGGAATCCACCTTAAGCTGTCTAGGCTCCTCATCCAGTCGAAACAATACTGCAGGAATGGGGATTAACGTCACCACCGCCATAATGAGAATAATGGCCTTCATCGAGATCACCGCCTCCGTCACATCCGCCTCCTCATTATATCCCACGACTAACGCGATCATAATATCTGCCAGCAAGGTCGCCGCCTCCTGCGTCAGTAAATATTGCACCAACAAAGTGCCACGTTCATGAATCGGCTCACGCTGCGATAACTCCACCAAAAACGCAAACGCAGCAATGGATGCCACCGTAATCCCTAAACTAGCCGCCATCATTAGCAGCACGTATACCGCTCCTCCATAGAATGTCCTAACACTCGGCTTCATAAATCCTGTGCTGTCGTCAATCAACGCCACAATAACCAGCGCCATCAGCGCCATATACGCGAAAATCCATCCTCCCAACATGTACGCCTTGCGGTGGAAGCTCCAGATCGGATAGAAGTCCGACAACACCCCAATAAAAAAGCTGATAACTCCGGGCAACTTCAAGAACCGCAGCGTAGCTGTACACTGGCCGCTACTGAAGCTCAGATAGACACACAATAGCGGCTGGAAAGCGTCGGCCAAGAACGGAACCATGAAACCTGTGGCTGCAGCAGAGATCGCCAATCCACAATAAGGCTGCGAGAACAATTCCGCGAGAGCTCCAGCACGTAAACTGCCATACAACAAGTGGTTAAAGAACCCGGAAGGCGGCGCAGTAGCTGCTCGTCGTCTCTCGGACGGTCGAAGAACTTCTTGTAGCAACTGAATTGACGGTGGAGCTGAACTTGATCTGCCTACGACGGGGATCTCCGAGTCCACCCACGTGCGGTCGAAAGCGACCGAGTGATTCTGTTTCTGGCCCACGTCACAATTGGCAATATTATTATTGTTCTTGTTGTTGCTGCTGGCTGCTCTTGACCGCGACGGACTGACACTCAGTATGTCGTCCACATTGTCCGTTGGGGTGGAGGAATGCGCGCGCAGTTCTCTTGGCACTTGGAGTCCGTAGACGTCGTCTCCTGCTCCCGTCTGGGCTGCAATGCGGTCCCAGTCGTACGCGCTGCTCTCGGCGCAGAAGGAGCCTTCGGAGATGAAGCTGTAGCTCTTGGACGACCGCTGGCTCTGCATTATCTAACCAATTGATAGGGTGGGAGTCGGAGGCCCTCGAGGCCTTGAGCGGCCGAAAGACTAGGGAGAGGAAGCGCTGGAGTGCGTATGTGTGTATGGGGATGGATGCAGCAGAGCAGGAGGTGGCGACGTCTTCTAATCGCACGCAACGCTCCCCGCCTTGTGCTCTCGTCGGCATGCACCAAAGTCTCCTGTGGCACAAGTCACACGTTTTGCTTTCGGTCCGACTCGATGACTTGTATGGATTGTCTATGGGAATTTGTATCGGAACGCGATTGACGACAGGTGGCACCACAAACTTTGTGACAATGAGGAACTTTTTGGTTGGCGAAGTCTTGTCAAAGCTTGAGGCCGATGCCATGCGCATCGAAACGACTGTATTCGCATTGCCTAGAACGCCATGGTCGTGACGGTAGTAGACCTACACGTATGCATGATACTATTCGAATGAATTCGTGTTACAGTATCTCGATACGAGGTCACTGGTGAAATGCTACTATTTGCACGTTTCCGTCGATGGGTTTTGGCTTCCCGAACGTGTGGCTCCGTGCATTGCTGCATGTCCGCACTCATGGCGTTGTCGGAGGAAACTCAATAAACCAAGCCCACGTCGAGTCGTTGTGGAGGTTCATGCGCAAGAGCGAATTCCGTTGAACGGGTTGCAATGTGTATCCACCTCATCAACGAATACAGATAATAAAGACGCAAAAGGACACGCGATGACTTGTCCACACCAAGATGGAGAGGCTCACGACCATGTCGTGGCTCACATCGCCGCAGCTTGAGAAAATTCATCAATTTCCACTTCGAAATTCTCGAATGACCAGACTTTGTGAGCCTTCAGTTGCTGCCGCGGTGTGCCACCGTCGCCATTGGCAACTCCACGAACGCTGGTCTACTGGCCGTTCGCATCCTCGGTGGTGGAGACTCGTCACTCATTGACGCTATGGCGACGTTCCTGGACACGCAGAAGCGTGAGGTGGACGACAAGATCGAGAAGATGGCTACCAATGGCTGAAAGGAGTACCTTCAGAACATGAAGAAATAGAGGCTGTGGCAAGGCTAAGACGTGAACAAGAAGGGTTTCTGTATTTTCAGTTTGTCTTGCGCAGTTGTCTGCATGTTTGTTCTCTATCTACTTGTTCTTCTTCATCTTGAGGCTCTTGAGCTGGTTCTTCAGCGTTTTGGGGGTCTGCTTGTTCGGGCGTTTGCTCGGTGTCGGTGCTGCCATGAGCTGCCACATTGCGCCAGTACACAGGCTCACTAATCGACAAAACAGCACTTGAACCCACAGCGCACAGATTAGCACGGGGAAGAGCATGTTGAAGTGCAGCAAGATCTTCATCACCGTCGACGTCTGTTTGTTCTTGATCATCTCCGAATACATCCTCGCAAACCAGAACAACGGAAGGAACGTTGTGCACGTGAAGATACCCGCAAACAATGCAAAAGTGAAGAACAACGTAGCCTCGGCAATTGCCGCCAACGGCGCAATGTTGACAAATCATTCGCATAATGGAGCGCGAACTTGACACCAATACACACAGGGTGTATGCCGCCCAGGACATTTAGAACCGCGGTGGAAGCGGACAAAATAGGATAGTCACTCGACACGAGCGAACGCACCAAAGTGTTCAGGGGACCTGGCGGATGACGAGCCGGTATGGCTTAAAAGTTATCAGGCAGGCGGTGTGGTTTTAACGTAAAACCGCACCGCCTGCCTGATGTAGATTTGGGGTTGTTGCTCTTCATCAAAGACACCGCCGATTCCCTGAGGTTCGTGGGCCCTACTGGCCGATATCCTGGCGCCTGTGAACGCATCAACACCGTAACGGGCTCTGTTGTTTTCTACGATCGTGATGAACTGCTTACTTTTTGGAAGTCTCCTGATACATTGCCGAAGTTCAATTCGTCCTCAATCTGATAGTAGAGAAGCCCATGGCGAAGCACCTGATCGCCTGCTGACGCTAGTACAGGTATCATTGAATCTGGCAAAAGCATCAGCTTTTCGGATTGCTCTGCTCTGGCCAGCCTGTGCCAAGCAGAGGCGATACCAACGCCAGCTATAATGAGCAATACTCCGCGTGCGAAAGGCGCCCCACCTGCTTGGGGGCAACAGCAATGTCTTGGTCGCCACTGCTTTGGTACAACCAGTGACGATAACGCTAGGCCTGAAATTGTTCATGCAGCTGCAATTGTGCATGCACCGTAGATTTTTTATTCCTGAGCTTCTTGATGCGGTCAGCATGCTGCCTCAGTTCACGCGCAGTCGTAGAGTGGCGAGTGCGGTAGGAGAGCAGACCACTTCATGCAAGTGTTACCGGTCACTGTCAGATTCAAACTTATTATCTGTAGTGCTGTCGTTTCGCATTTTAGTGCTTCCATCAAAAGATGTACAACAAAACTATCAACACAGTATTATGTTGTAGTAATTTGCCGAGGAAAAGGTATATCTGCAGATTCCATGCTATTCCGACCTCGGAGAGTAACTAAATCGCAATTGTAAGCGTCCTAAACAAAAGCTAGTGTCCTCAGAAGCTCACAAAACATGTAGTTTTTAGGCTGTTTAGTATCCTCGCTCCCACTGCGCCTTCCAGGAGATAAATTGCTTGAACGTCTTGTAGTTTGGATAAGAAATCAACTCTTTTCTTGACAAGCCGGACACTTTCAGTGTCTTCGCTACGCTTTGTATCGAGTCGCCTTGTGTTGTGATGGAAATCATACGCGCACAAAGTAGTGCGGCCAAAGTCCCAGTCGCACATGGTGAACATGGTGGTCAAGCTGTGAGGCATCGTGAAGGCAACATTAGGAATCGAGGAGGAACAGCTCGGCCCTCGCTCATCTTCCCGCCGCGCGAGGCGATTCCTGGTCGTATTTTACTCTCACGCGCGCGTTTGAGGCACGCGGTAGATATTTGTCTTGGTTTCGTATCGCTGACCGCCAGGAACTGTGCAAACTGTGCCAGCTTCATGATGTGTTAGCTAGCACAAACGGGTCTTCCAGAATCGCCACTGTCTCTTAAACATGGTCAGCTGCTGAAGCTTGGCACGTTGTTGGTCTACCAGCCTCAGTCTCTTCACTCACAGTGCTCATGTCATCTTCCGTGTCAACTACCGTGGCACTGACGCTTTCCTCCAGTTCGTCCACTGTATGCGCGTCCTCCTTTGCCATTTTCTTGAGTTTCGACTCGGGGGTAGTTGCTTCAACAGTGTCGTAAGTTCCACCACGCGGGAAAACACAGAAAAGTCCGAGCTGCACGACACCGAGCAGCAAATTTGCAGCATTCGGGAAGCTCACAAATGCGTCGTGAAGCAGTAGCCCGTACACGAGCCACAGCACACAATTGACGGCACCAGCGACGATCATCGAGAGTGGCAAAAGCTCCGCGTTGCGTTCTTGGATCACCCTCTTGACCATTTGTTGGGCTCGTAGATGTAGTACACTGCCAGGTAGAACAGGGACAAAGCGACCCCCACAATGTTGGTGGCCACGACCGTCTACAACATGCAGTTTTGCCGGCGAAAGTTTGCAAGTCCGTCATCGAACACTAGCACTGGAATGTCATCGACCCCGTGGGGTTCACTTGCAACGGCGGAGGCTGAAGAATACTCACAGCACAATCTACAGACGGATAATGTACATCAAGCCAACTTGTTCGGAACAGGATAGTGTTGCGGTCGTCAAACTCGCGTTGCTCACTCACTGAGACCACCAGCTTCGGTAACCATAGAGCTCTTTTCGCCGACTTTGACCACCAGCTTCCACGATCACTTGGCACACCTCAATGCTGCAGCTTCAACAAATGGCGAAAACCTTACTTGCGTATGACATGGTTTCTTCCCCTGTCTTGAGTCCTCTGGCAAGACACGATCGTTCCCATCCTTTGGACGCCGAAGGTGGCCTGTGACCGGTTGTCCTGTGACTGGCAAATAATTGAGTCGCTGAGTTCTGGTCTCAGACTGGGGTCGAGCTGCCGGTTGGCGTGTGAGTGTCAATGCGTTGGTATTGGCACTCACATAGTTGGCAATGCGTTGTAGTTGTGTAACTCGTGCTTGCTGTTGAAAAAAATTGACTCGAGTCCTCTGGCAAAACTCGCTCGCTTCCGTACTCCTCCGGGTCCTCCTTTGGAGGATGTGCATCGAGCCATTCAGATGTCAGCAAAGCGCAATCGCCCTCCAGTTCCAGGTCAAACTCTTGCTTGAAGACGCCAACTGCAAAAGAAGCAAAAGAAAAACAAAAGTTAGCACATATCCCGAGGCCACAAACATGCCTATCTTGATTGCATTGAGCTCGGGGTTCTTGATCAGCGCGATGATCTTCTGTTTGCCGTTGCTGTCGAACCAATAGTCAGGGAGTGCCAGCTTCAACCGCTTCTTGACTTCGGGTCTCAAGTGCTGGAAGGTAGATATAGGGATTCCCGCGTCCTTCGCGGCTTGGTTCAGGTCTTTGTTCGTGTACACAAGTGACGGCAGGTGCTGGGCGATCACGATGACGGCCTTCGAAATCGTCCATCGGGCAGGATGGCCCTTCGGCTTGTCCCTGACGCCCTCGCCGTTCTCGACGCGCTTCGCCCACATCGCAGCACTCTTTTTGCTGCATCCGCCGCTGGCCTTGGTAATGTCTTCCCAGCTATCACCGTGAGCCTTGGCAGCGGCGATCGCTGTGCGCTTGGTCATCGGGATGCGCTTCCCTCCCGTGGTCGACTTGCCCGTCCATTCGGTCGGCTTGGACTGTGTTGTTAGTGCGGTCGAGGGTGGCAACGCTGGTGTGAGCGCAGATGCGATAGCCATACTGCCGACGTCTGCGGGGGCTGAAGGTTGGAGGCGCGGCGCAGCGGTGGTTGCTGGTGCTGGCGAGCGTCCAGCTTGTTGCAGCAGGTTACGACCCACCGCACCGATCGATGCACGCGTGGAGGAGAACGACTGGAGCGACGACTCCATCTCCGTAAAAGGCGGAATGGAAGCCGCCTACAAACGAAGACGGAGTTCTGGCCGCCTCCGAGTCGCTCATGGACACACGCAAAGCCGGTGAGGCGTTGGCTACAAAGTGGGCGGACGACTGGCCCAAGTCCGGGATCAAGATCCGCTCCGGCGCCTGCGATGTTGACGAGGTCGCCTGCTGCTGTGGAGAGCCCCACAGCAGCCGCGGACTGATGCTATCACTGCTGGACGAGGCGCGTGGCGACGAGCGGCACGAAGCCTACATGACGATTGAAGCAGAAGGAGGGTTCTCTTTTGCTGCTGGAATAACCGAGTCATATTACTTTCCCATGGCACTACAAACTCTTGACTTGCGCTGTAGTTGCTATCGACGAAGGTGATCTCTTCGAATGCTGTGAGCGCTGGTTCTTCTTGACTCTCGAGACTGCGCTTCCTCGTAGTAGTGGATTCCTGTCTGCACTTCTCCCACTCACGGCGGAACTGGTTGCTGTCTAGAATCAACTCCGACTCGGTGTTCAGGCTTGACTGGGGTGGGGGTACCCTTGACCACCTTTCACAATCCAATTCAGCCGCCGAATAGTTCTCCCTTGTTTAGCTAGACTCTTTCGCAGGTCCTGGTTTCTTGCTGAAGGTTCTTGGCCTCTGCTCGAAGGTCAGCTAGTAAACACCGTTGGCGAAGATCACGCAGTTGTCGTTCCTCCGGTCGTGCAGGATATTCCGCATCCAGGGCTCGAAGCGCTTTGAAGGCAACGATCTTCTCCTTGCTATTGAAAGCGAAAACCTCCTCGTGCTTGTGGAATAGCGCGTCTGCCATGCGTAGTTGATAGTTGAGAAGGAGTTGAATCAGGGATCGCTCTGCCGTGCGCACCAGGTCCTCAGGGGAGCAGCAGCAGGCTTAGCCGCCTTGGGCTTGGTGACCATGACGACCAGGAAGTCATTCTCCTTCACATTGTACTCGGCCAGTGTGCTGCCGCCTCGGAGCACTTTTCCTGCGTGGATGAGCTTCTGTTGAGTCACGGGGGAACGTCTGGAGCTCCTCGATCTTCTGCTTCACGGAGGAGGCCTGCCCTTTGTCGAGCAGGGTCGAGGAAGAGAGAGTGAGGCGGACAAGTACCGTGTCCGTGAGCTCTGCGTCTAGGGAAGCTCCGTGTCCATCGTTGTCTCCAAGCAAAGGCGGCGCGCATTGAAAACGCGAGCGAGCAACTCGATTCCGCGCTGATCCAAGCTGGATGCATGCATGTTCAAAATGGTCAAAACAATGCAAATTGAAAGCAAGCAAGTGTACTTGTACAAACCCAAAGACTGGCAAACAAACAAACAGATCCTCTTGAGATGCAGAAGCGCTCTTCTTCTTGCTCGACACCAAGTGCTGGTCACGACCGAATGAGAAACAGGCGCCACTGTTCTGGCAAGCTGGCCAGCTTGGCAAGCTGCCCAAAAGGTTGCCTCGAGTTCCTTGGCTCGTTCTCGGTCGGTCATTGGCGTGCAGCACTCCGTGTTTCTCGGCATGTGATTTCCCGTTTCGCCCAGCGCTGCAGCGGAGAGGTTGAAGGACCTGTCAATGATGATGCGGCCATCAATGATCCACACCTTTGCGTGCTCCGTCGCAGAGTCGTTCGGAACATACACCTCGAAATTCCCCCATAGCAGGTACTCGTAGACATCGTGACAGTGCCTATTCCACATCGTCTTTTTGTCTGCCAAGATCACCACCCGGACTCCTTTTGCCTTGGCCTCCGCCAGCTGAATGGCAAGCTCCTTTAGCGTAAAGTAGAACGCCGATATGAAGATAGTATAGTGAGCGTTGCCGACATACTTGAACAGCATTTCCTTGAGTCCAGTTGTCCAGCCGAAATACGAATCATGAGAGTCATGGTGGCGGAGATAGATCTCCACCAGGATCTGTTGACGATGATCAGCAAAAATCCGCGCCTCCTTGCACAGCGCGGCGATGTCGGCGGCGTCGCAAACGTCCGCCTCCTTCCCCAGCTTCTGGAGAGCGGACAGCTCAAAGCGACCCGCCAGCTCTAGGACAGACGCCGCCTTCTTGCCGCGCTTTGGCGTTGGCGTTGGCGTTCCCCTCGCGTCGAAGCGCCTGTTGACCTAACCGATACACAGCGATTTGTTTCTTCGCGCAATGTACGGTGCAGGCTAGGTCTGCATTTTCGGGGAAATCCCCCTCTTGGAGCCATGACTGTTGTGAAGTACTGGTTCCTATAGTTGCTGCAGAGCAGTTCAGCTTTTTCCCTGCAGGGTTTTGCTGACTTGCTACAGATTGGAGAAAAGCTATAACGGTATCTGGGAGAGGTGAGAGAAGGAAAGAGGGGGGCAGAAGCGGAGAGACTTCAGTGAAATAAATCAATCGGCAGCCTTCCTCACAACAACAACGTCGTTGCATTCGTGTTCGTGTGCGATACTTGAGTTGCCAGCTCACGCAAGAAGCAGCAAGTTCCCAGTATTACCATCGGTCAGAATCTGTCGTGGCGTTTGACCACTAAGTGGCCCGCTACAGAAACAGAAAGCTCTTCTTCCTCATTACAGAATCCGCTGCCTCAAAGAAAGATGATGACTCTCTTCTGTGCGATCGTTGGTGAAGCGGGAAGTGCGTTCTCGGTGGAAGTAGATGAGGCCGCCTCGGTGGATGACTTGAAGGATGCGATCAAGGGGGAGAAGACGAACAAGATCCTTTGTGATGCCAAGGACCTGCAGCTCTTCCTGGCGAAGAAAGACGAGGGCCGCGGCGCGTGGCTGACGGAGGATGAAGCCACAGCTGTGAGCTTCGATGAGCTTGGATCCCCGCAAGGCTTCAAGCTGATGAAGCCCTCGCTGTTTCTCAAGAATCCCAAGCACTTTGGAGCGAATTTTCGACCGGATGAGGGCCAAGTTCACGTGCTGGTGGTGGTTCCGAAGCAAGATGGTACCTCAAACGAGATGTCTGCAGCGACAACGCCACTGACGGTAGAGCAAGTGGAGATGTTAGTGAATAAGGTTCTCAGGGAACGAGATGAGAAGGCGTCTGCGTATTCGTTTTCCGATCTGAATACTGCGATGGAAGAGCGAATTGTCAAGAAGATGCGGTTGACCGAAAATATTCCTGATGTCAAGGAACCAGTCAATACTTCGATCGCCGGTTATTCGTGGATTCCGAAAATCGCGGAGAGCGAGGAGAGTCAAAGGGCTGGGTACATGGCGTACTTGCAGCAGCATTTGAAGACGCTGATAGATCGAGGAGACTTCTTGTTGGATGACACTGCGGGCGATAAATCAGTTCTCAACATCGTGGACCCAAGACTTCCGTTTGCTATGAAAGGCACAGCTGATGTATTGCTCATCAATCGAACATCGAAGAACCCACTGATTAAGCTGGCTGGGGTCAGCTTGGTGATCGAGCTCAAGAAGAAAGTCGAACCGGGCCATGTTCCTCAAGCGATTGGTCAACTTGTGAGCTGCAGCATGAAGGCGCCTCTCAACTGCTATCCGCTGAGTTTGTTGACGGATTTAAACGACCACTGGCATTTCTCTTGGTTCAGCGACAAGCACGTTCTGACCCAAGTTACGTTGCAGTATCCAAAGAACGCGTTCAGATTTATCGAGGCAGCCGTACTGAGACGAACGGAGTCTGCCCCACTTCCTCCGTCATTCATTCCTGGACCTTTCAAGACAATCAAGGTTGATGACTTCTTGCCCCAGCCGGATGATGATCGTGCAGAGGAGATGATGGAGCGATACGAGTTGATGGCAGATGTGGTGGAACCAGAGTTTCTCATGGCGAGGCGTATGGAGTATGCGCAGCGCGTGGTGCAATCGATGCCCATGTATGCTCACATGTATGCGTAAATTCTTAAAATGAAGTATTCTCTGCTGCTGCTCCTCATGCTGTCATGTCGCTCGTTGTGCTCGAGATGCTGTTGTGCTGCTGATTGATGGTTAAAAAAATACTGAGCTCCTTGCTTGACACACAGTCTGAGGACGATTCTCTCTGATAGCCTTGTCTAATGTTAATATCGTGTGTTTGAAGGAAAAAAAAATCTTGTCCAAACTCCTTTCGATAAACTGAACAATTTTTCATCCTGATAAATATAAAGTTAGTAATATAGAAAGATGGCGTACTCACCTGAGCAATACCAAGCTAACAAAAAGCGCATTAAGGCAGCGCAGAAGCGCTACTACCAGCGCACTCGCGACGCTCGCTTGTCGTATCAAAAGAGCTACGACGACAAGAACAGAGAGCAGATCCGTGCCCGCAAGCGAAAGACCAAAATCGAACTTAATCAGAGCGAAAACGAACTTAGCACTGAAATCGAACTTAGCTAATTAATTAAAAAAATTTGAGATGAAAAAAGTCGCCAGTGATATAAAGTCGATTCTGATACAAGATCTCAATATTATAAAGTCAAACCACAAGGAATAATATAGATTGATATATATAGCGATGTTTGCTCACGAACTCGAAGGACTACGAAGATTAAATATTAAACCCATCAAGTGGGGATCGAGCTACCGCCTTAAGGTGCGCGGTCGAACTGGAAAATGGTTTTCATCGGAAAGCCACCCCACCCCAAGAATCTGCCTTTGGTGGCGAAGCAGTACAAGATCGGCCTCGATAAGTTGGAGAAGCACATGTCTTCAGACTACAAGACTGACCCGCACTATCGCTTTTACAAGGGCAACCTGTGGCGAGGTCGGTGAACCTTTTTCGCCGCAAGTGTATAGTGCGATAGCCCAGGGGATCCAGAGAGTTAATAAAATCTCCGGAACTGGGGTCAGAAACCCTGAAACGTGAACGTTCCAGAGTTGGCGTGTGGCCCTTGTGTATCCTCTTTGGTTCGATCTTGGTGGCAACCTGACAACCTGCCGAGTTGGTAGTCAATGTAGGCCTTGAGCGTGTCGGGCGTGTCGTTTACTGTCTGAAACGCACCCTTTTAGACCGGGAACAAAGCCCCAGAACACACTCCCTTGTAAGATAGCCAAAATACAGAGTAATATATGCAAATATGCAGCCGCTACTTATTCTTTAAGACCCTTGAGCGGTGGGTCTATCACCAGTCCACTGAGTATACGCTCCAGACACTGGTCAGTCTGAAACGCACTCTTCTTCTCACGCGCACCACCCTCTAAGAGGGATACAATACTCTCGAATCTCTGAAACACAGTCTACTAATACACTTAAAGGGGACTACTAAACCCTCCAAGCAGAATCGTTAACATGAAATGGGAACCCCACTCTTACCTTCACTCAGTGGGCCCAACTAGGATATGGAATGTCGTGGATCAACTCTGAGACGCCGTCGCGTACGATCCCCACAGGCAACTTGGACTTGAAGCTTGGGAGGAAGTACGCGGCGTCCTTATATCCGCGCCCTTGTCCTAGCAGGCCACCGAACGAATTCGACTTGTGCTCAACTTGGTAAAACTAACTCTGTTACTCTCTACTTCGGCTATCTTCTTTCTGAATCTCTCAATATCTTCTGGGTAATTATCTCGTGTTCTGTATACCTTTGGGGGAGTTCACTTGGTCTTTGTATAGGGCGCACACACTTCGTTGTCTTCGACAGGACCTCCACGTGCTTGGTCCGTCTCTTCTGCTCTGAAACTGGACTCTTGGCCGCACAGTTCTTGGTCGTACACGCTGTACACAGTCGTAGGATGTCTTGGCTTGCTGCTCTTGAGTCTCGGTAGCTTGGTAGTGTCCACAGCAGTCGCTAATCTCTGAAACGAGGCCATATATCTCTGGAACGGGGCCGGTTTCAGACTTTTGGGGGTCAGTTTCAGCCTTCTAGGAGTCTGGGTCGTCGGTTCCAGGCTTCATTTGTCTTCAACATCATCACGACACATTGCTGGGTGTTCTTGAACACCTGGGAGTCCATACACGTTCATGTCTTGTGTCTTAGTGGGTCTTGTGGGTCTTGCTCTTCATACTTTCTTGCTTGTGGGTATATCCGAGTGGTTCTTGGGCCTGGAACGGTGATATTCTATGCCTTGAGCCAAGGCGATACGGGTTGTCTGACACGATACGTTCGTTCAGACAATTTAAGCTTCTACTTGGCGACCCATGCTCAGGACGGGGGCGGTTCCGGACTGAGCACATGTGCGTTTCAGAGTGTACATCTCTGGGACGCGTGCTTCCGGAACCTAAGGGCCCATCCTTGGCTCTCCACACGCTCACTATTCAAACCACGCACTCTTTCCACAAAATGTCGCAATAGATCCACTCCACATCCACCAATCAAAACTCCGAAACTCCACTGTCGCAACTGAAAATCGGCTGTCCCAAAATGTGGGAAACCGCCTCGTGTCAAACCACATGGAATCGCACCTATACGAGGGAGTCCAGCCCTCTGAGTTCTACGATAAGCTCGCGAACGTTCTTGAGAGTCAGAAGAAAGCCTATAAGGTGAATATCGCTCTTGGGTATGATCTCGTAAGCAAAACCGATGATTCAGAGACGCGATACTTCCATCCTAACTTAGGTAACATCTACGTGTTCGACAAGCCTGTCGCTATTAACAGTAGGGGTGATGTTCGGAAGGTAATTTCCGAGATTCGATCCATGGAGCTAGCGGATAAACTCAACTACCCCAGCTCTGGATATCAACTTAAGGCTATCACCGGATTTAAGATATACCTCTATCAGCGAGAGCACGCACTTGGCGCCAGTGAAGTTGTTATTCCTAAGATCATTCGCGATAATAAGAGTATCATCAACTTCCCTAAGACCAACAACAAGTGCGTGTCCCACTGCATTGCCTATCACAAGCGGGAGGATCCTAAGAAGGATCCCCGCAAAATTCAAGCGTTGGTGAAGCAAGCGTTCAAGCAGTACTGTGCGTTCAAGGGTATTGGCTTCACGCTGTCTCTTTACCGCAACTTCAAGCCCATTGACATTCTTCAGTTCGACGAGCTTGAAGACTGCTTTAAGCTCAGTATCAATATCTACACTATGGATATTGAGTCTGGAAACGTTGAATGTATTCGTCGCTCTGAGAAAGAGTACGACTCAATCAACATTCTCTCCCATGAGAATCATGCGCTGTACATCAAGAACATTGACATACTCCAACGTAAGTATCAATGTAAGAAGCGTGATATGGTGTTTGTCAGCTCTGACAAGCTCCGCAACCATGCCAAAAATCAGTGCGAACTCGTCAACATTGAATCATTTCCAGCTCAGCCGACTTTCTACCGCCCTGCTCAGAATACTATCCGCTCGATGCTGACGAAGTACTCTATCAATAATGTCGACCAGTACAGCGATCACTTCATCGTCTATGACTTTGAGGCTATCCTCAAGCCTACGGCTACCCAACACGGGGAGAATACTATCTTCACGAACGAACACATTCTTGTCTCTGTCTCTATAGCAGATAGCTTAACCGAGGAGGCACGTTGCTTTGTCAGCGGTGACCCCAAGGAATTACTCAAGGATATGTTTCAGTACATAGCGGCTGTTGGGGAACAGATCCAGCGATACAATGTATCCAAGCATGGATCCTTGCTTCGCAAGATCATCAACGCACATGACTTAACAGGAATGGTAATTCCAGATGTTCCGACTGGTAAGAAGAACAACACCGCGGATATCGATGCTTGGATTAAGGCCGGTGGTTTCGCCAGCTTCTTTGATTTCCACAAGAAGTTAGGCTTCGGTAAGCAGCGTTCTGACTACGGTAAGCTCAAGCAAACAATTGATCAGGTCCCCATCCTTGGTTTCAATAGTGGGCGATATGATATCAACTTGATCAAGAACGACTTGTTTGCCGCAATCGGCACTGACAATATCGAATCGGTCATCAAGAACCCAAGTTACATGTGCATCGCAACATCGGACATGAAGATGCTTGACATTAGCAACTATGTACCAGCTGGCACTAGCTGCGACAAGTACCTGACGACTTATCTTGGCGGGTGCAAATGTGATGGCAAGATTCGATGTGTCTGCGGACTTGGTAAGGGTATTTTCCCATACGAATACATCACCGCTTTTTAATGTTCTCAATGAGAGTAATATCCCACCTAAAGCAGCATTCGATAGTAAACTGCGCAACACCAGTATCTCTGATGATGACTACAAACGTGTCCAGTTTGTCTGGGAGCACTATGGAATGAAGTCGATCAAGGACCTGCTAATTTGGTACAATAACCTCGACGTTGTTCCATTTATCAAGGCTATTAAGGCCCAACGCGAACTATTCAATCGGTTTGACCTGGACATGTTTACGGACGGTGTATCGCTACCAAGTCTTTCGGAGAAGGTGGTGTATCAGACTTGCTTCAATAATCTTCAGCAACCAAGCAAGAAGCCTGCCCAGGCGTTCAGCTTCCCAGCTAAGCGTATGAGTGGATACAAAAGCCAGGACGCTGATGCCAAGCGCGAGTTCAACATGACTCTGAAGCACCTCGACAAACTACTTAGGCAGCAAAAGTATCTTTGCGGTCTGTGCTACAAGCAACTAACTGCTGATACCACTTCAGCCGATCGCATCAATAACAAGCTCGGACATATCGATGGCAACATCTTAATTAGTTGTATCGACTGCAACGTTGCTCGAAAGGATATGTCGCTAAAGGGCTTTCGATACAAAAAGCTCCTTGAGCTCAACTCTGATCGACTTGTATATAGCATCGACAAGGAGGAGAAAGACATTTACAGCAAAATGAAGGCCAACATCGTGGGAGGCCCTTCAATCATCTTCAATCGATATGCTAAGCGCAACGAAACCAAGATTCGAGGTGGTAAGATCTGCAAGAAGATCATCGGATATGATGCCAACGCCCTGTACCTGTGGGCGCTCGGTAATGAGATGCCTTGTGGACGATTGACCACCATCGAAGCATACCCAGATATCGACAATGACATCGTTAATGACAAGATCTTCGGCTTTCTCGAGTGCGATATCCGTACACCTGAGCATTTGAAGGACTACTTCAGCGAGATGACGCCCATTTTCAAGAAAACTCTTATCGACTGCAGCGATGAGAGTGTTATTGGTAAGCACCTGTTCGATTACAATGAGAAACGCAAGCAAAGCCGGCTCGCAAACTAATTGGGAGCTACTTTGGAGAAAAGATCCTGATCTACGCACCTCTGCTTAAGTGGTACCTCGCTCATGGAATGGAGATCACTCAGACCTATAGCTTCATCAAGGCCAGCTCTCACAAGGCATTTGCCCCTTTCATGGAAGCTGTGTCAAATGCTCGACGAGAAGGAGACGAAGATAAGGCTAAGGCTATGATTGCTGAGATGATGAAGCTTATAGGCAACAGTGCTTTCGGTCGATCTTGTAATGGGCCCCTCTGGCCTATTACATTGGTTATGCGATCACAGATTGGTGTGGTTCACACACTGCTGTCATGGAGGTAAAGGTGGCGTAAACATGGTCAAATGTTTGCTCACATCCACCCATGGCACAATCAGTGATTACGCCAAGTGTTCTCTGCACTTCTTTGTGCATGATGATGGTTCCTCACCTGGGACATTATTTGGTAACAAGGCCGGCGCGTCACTTGAGTTCTTGTGGCCAATCACAAGACGCCACGCGGCAGGAAGATTCTCCTTCGAAGGAGAATCTTCAAGTTCAACCTGATTCAACCCAAGGTTTTATACTACATGTGTAGGTTAAATTACATTTAACCTCAAGGGCCCCTAGTGGTTTTATTCATAGGATTCAGGAACCATAAGCTCATTTCAATTCAATTGCAAACTTTCCCTCAAGTACTCAAGTCGCCTTCCCCCCTCCAAGTCGGGAGTCGCTCCTTGTCTCTCCAAGTCGGGAACGCTTCCTCAACCGCGCAAGCGTGCGTGCCGTGTTTTGGGGACTGTTGTAAACAGCGCCCCATTACATTAGTGGGTTTGTGTACACATGCCGGGGATCCTTTGGCCCACTCCCTTCCTGGCTCGTCTTTGACTTGTGCATGATGCACCCAACACTGTCATCATGAGCACTCAAATGCTCCGAACAAAGCGTTTGAACTGACTCCGACCGACACATGAGATTCCATTGGGTAGTCAGAAATAAGTGTACAAATCCACCGTCTTGACGACTTAAAGAATCACAACAAAGCTTTTGATAGAGTGAATACGGCAGCAGGTCTTTTCCAGATTCTCGTGGAGCGCCGGATTGATTTTTCGTAGCCTGCATTCTCTTTAACCCCGAAAAAAACGTTGACATGTTTTTTCCATAAACAACAGGGAGAGCAACTTCTTTTCGTCGATACAAATCTTTGATTGCGCTACGAAAGCCATTAAGCGAACTCCCTCCGACTGTTTTCCGCTTTTCAAGAAGAAATGCTTCGAAATCTGCAGCGGTAAAGCGCTCAAGGTCAATTTGTCCATCTCCATCGAAATACTTCGGTGACGCCAGCTTCTTCGTGTCCACAATCCAGCGCGAGATGGCGCGGAGGCTTCCCGTGTACGCTACTTGCGTGCGTTTGGCTATGCATGCTTCCCGAACCTCTTGAGCTGTCACCTCTTGAACCTCGTCTTGAACAGGAGTCAACACTGGGTTGGCACACCTGGCTGTAGGAGCAGCAGCAGCAGCAGTAGCCGTCGTAGTCATGGTCGGACCCTCCACTATAATCACAGATTCATCATCTAGAACAGCCCCAGCAGCAGGGACCTTGGCAGCGGCGTCGATGGGGGCGACTGTCTTGGATATTTTCCTGCGCTTGCTTGGAGGTGGCTTCGCCTGCGAAGCAGGTCGAACGCAGGTGCGCTTCAAGCGCGAGCTGGACTTCGCACTGCTGGACATCTTGACTGTATCTTGTTTTCTGCGAATGGCGTGCGTCTGCTATCGTAGGAAATGCATCCAACGAAATCCACAACATACCCAACTGTCCGCGGGGCATACAAAACCCAAGTAATTCGGCTAGCGATCATTTCGAATGATTGCAAAAACATAGCCAAATTTTCCTACGAACCTATACAAACACGTAGATATCGGCTACGAAAAAATGACAGTCAGCAACAGTCGTGGAAACCATGCAAGAGACGACCCCGCCATCAGAACGGCATCGAAAACGTTGCGAGAAAAACTACACTCGACAGATGCAGCTCAAGGACCAATTTCGTCTTGCACGAGAAATTGACAAGCTGCACTGTGAAATCAAAAGTAGTAATATCCAGTACATTACACCGCCAGTTTTTTTTTCTGACCGTCATTTACCAACGAGCACTGCTCTGCACCTTCCTGACCCTCAGCTGCTGAAAACGACGACACCAGCGCTAAGTAGCACCTGGTGCGAAGGAGGTCTCCTCCACACCTCCAAGCACCGCACACAGCAACAATAGGATTGCATCCAAAGGATGTTCATTCTAGAGAAAAAGATCATGACATTACGAAAGAATAGTTCACCCTCACCGCCATTGGTTGGAAGACAATGTGGCACGCCTTCATCACATCTTCATTTTCGTTTAGGTACGATAGCGAATTCTCTCCCTCTCTTCTTCCTCATTCCAGAATCCGCTGTCTCAAGAAAAGATGGTGAAGCTCTTCTGTGCGATCGTTGGTGAAGCGGGAAACGCGTTCGAGGTGAAAATCGGCGATACTGAGTCGGTTTCCGCGTTGAAGGATGCGATCAAGGGGAAGAAGACGAACGACTTGAAGGATGTCGACGCGGACAAGCTGCAGCTCTTCCTGGCGAAGAAAGACGAGGGCCGCGGCGCGTGGCTGACGGAGGATGAAGCCGCAGCTGTGAGCTTCGATGAGCTTGGATCCCCGCAAGGCTTCAAGCTGATGAAGCCCTCGCTGTTTCTCAAGAATCCCAAGCACTTTGGAGCGAATTTTCGACCGGGTGAGGACCAAATTCACGTGCTGGTGGTGGTTCCGGAAGGGGACAGCAGTGCGGAAGAGACACGAGAAGCAAAGCTGACGTCTTTGGCGATGATGCTGAAAAATTGCGGGGTCGTTGGCGATTTGCCCAAGGAAGGCGCGTTTTTGAACTTGTTTGAATGGACCGATGACGATTGCGGAAAGGTAATGGACATCAAAGTGATCGACGACATCGTGCACTTTACCGGTTCCAAATTCTACGTGCGGAAAGAGATTCTCTGTGTGTTGGAGAATTTCAAGAAGATATATCAACTGGAGTTTGACACGGACGAACTGGTCAACAAGCAGATGGTTCTCATGGGAAGTCCAGGAACGGGCAAGAGTTGCATCCTGGCTTTGATATGTTTCTACGTCGCAGTCCATTACGAACGACCAGTCGTCTGGTTCCGCCAGGTTGTCGGTGGGCTTTATCCGACAGCTACGCGATTGTTCTACCAAGGAAAGTACTACGAATGGAAGGACGACAACGGTAAAATCTTAGAATGTCTCTATGATGCAACGAATGCTAGCGGCATCGACCCGATCAAGTGCTGGTTCTGCCTTGATGGGATGGTTCAGCGCGAAGTAATGGAGAAGAGATGGTTCAATAAGTACAAGTTGCTGGCAACGTCTGGACAATTCTCGCCGAAAAGTGAAGCAATGCAATTCACAAAGATGTGTCTTGTACCGTACTGGAAGCAGACGGATCTGGAAGATTTTGGCCTCAAACACATGCATATGCAGGAGAGCGACGTCGATGCTCGCTTCTTTGTGGCTGGAGGAAGCTTAAGAGAGTTTCTCAGTGATAATGCCAAAACCACTATGAAGGCAGCATTGGACTGTATTGGGAAACCTGAAGATGCGGAGAATCTGCTCACAATGTATGGACTTGGCTCCAACAAGCAGATCGACCGCATCCGCATGCGGGGAGTGAAAGACCGCAACAATGCGGAGCACTACGTGGATTTATGGAGATGGACCAGTTGTGTGATGTCGAAACTCGTGTTACAACACATGACAGCTATGATGAAGCCCAACTTCTTTGAAAAGCTGATGGGTATTGCAAAGGGAATGAACGACGATCGTCTCGAAGGTGTTGCGTTTGAGGGATATTTCCACTCATCAGTGCGTCATCAACGGTCAATTCGGGTGCAGTATTGCAAGTACGATAACGTGGATCGGAGAACGGTCCAGGACTGGGAGAATATTATGGATGAGGAGGTGGGCTCGATCGAGGTGAATGAGCCTTCATTGGCCGAGTGCGAAGGTGGAAACAGAAAGGAATGCGTAGCAGTGATGGAGAGCTGGGCCGCAAACCCTTCCAAGATGGATTACTGGATCCCCGCAACCAGTCTGTGTGAAACAATCGATGCGGTTGCCAGATGGACGCTTCCTGACGGTGTGGTACGGTTTTGCTTCCTGCAGTTGACGAAGGCCACCACGCACAAGTGCGATGCAGCAATTCTTTGGGAGCTTGCGCAGCCATTCGTGAATAAGCACTTGCCAGTGTGCTATATTGCGCTCCTTCCTGACGATCCTGACGAGGACAAGAGACGCAGGTTCCGATTAAATCCTGCGGTGATCACGCAGCAGAAGGTTTTGGATCACATCCGTCTTTATGTCGCGCGTTTCCAAGTGACTCCATGTCATGAGAATATCAACACTACAAGTAGTTAGCATTGAGGTTGCTATTTCTATGGTTTATCAATGATTGTTATCGGTATTGTTTGCACTTGCCTAATCACACCGACATACATGTCGAGTGCTCAACCTCCCCTTGACATTTTTTATCCTAATAATATAAAGTTAGTAATATACAGAGATGGCGTACTCACCTGAACAATACCTCGCTAACAAAAAGCGCATTAAGGCAGCACAGAAGCGCTACTACCAGCGCACTCGCGACGCTCGCTTGTCGTATCAAAAGAGCTACGACGACAAGAACAGAGAGCAGATCCGTGCCCGCAAGCGAAAGACCAAAATCGAACTTAATCAGAGCGAAAACGAACTTAGCACTGAAATCGAACTTAGCTAATTAATTAAAAAAATTTGAGATGAAAAAAGTCGCCAGTGATATAAAGTCGATTCTGATACAAGATCTCAATATTATAAAGTCAAACCACAAGGAATAATATAGATTGATATATATAGCGATGTTTGCTCACGAACTCGAAGGACTACGAAGATTAAATATTAAACCCATCAAGTGGGGATCGAGCTACCGCCTTAAGGTGCGCGGTCGAACTGGAAAATGGTTTTCATCGGAAAGCCACCCCACCCCAAGAATCTGCCTTTGGTGGCGAAGCAGTACAAGATCGGCCTCGATAAGTTGGAGAAGCACATGTCTTCAGACTACAAGACTGACCCGCACTATCGCTTTTACAAGGGCAACCTGTGGCGAGGTCGGTGAACCTTTTTCGCCGCAAGTGTATAGTGCGATAGCCCAGGGGATCCAGAGAGTTAATAAAATCTCCGGAACTGGGGTCAGAAACCCTGAAACGTGAACGTTCCAGAGTTGGCGTGTGGCCCTTGTGTATCCTCTTTGGTTCGATCTTGGTGGCAACCTGACAACCTGCCGAGTTGGTAGTCAATGTAGGCCTTGAGCGTGTCGGGCGTGTCGTTTACTGTCTGAAACGCACCCTTTTAGACCGGGAACAAAGCCCCAGAACACACTCCCTTGTAAGATAGCCAAAATACAGAGTAATATATGCAAATATGCAGCCGCTACTTATTCTTTAAGACCCTTGAGCGGTGGGTCTATCACCAGTCCACTGAGTATACGCTCCAGACACTGGTCAGTCTGAAACGCACTCTTCTTCTCACGCGCACCACCCTCTAAGAGGGATACAATACTCTCGAATCTCTGAAACACAGTCTACTAATACACTTAAAGGGGACTACTAAACCCTCCAAGCAGAATCGTTAACATGAAATGGGAACCCCACTCTTACCTTCACTCAGTGGGCCCAACTAGGATATGGAATGTCGTGGATCAACTCTGAGACGCCGTCGCGTACGATCCCCACAGGCAACTTGGACTTGAAGCTTGGGAGGAAGTACGCGGCGTCCTTATATCCGCGCCCTTGTCCTAGCAGGCCACCGAACGAATTCGACTTGTGCTCAACTTGGTAAAACTAACTCTGTTACTCTCTACTTCGGCTATCTTCTTTCTGAATCTCTCAATATCTTCTGGGTAATTATCTCGTGTTCTGTATACCTTTGGGGGAGTTCACTTGGTCTTTGTATAGGGCGCACACACTTCGTTGTCTTCGACAGGACCTCCACGTGCTTGGTCCGTCTCTTCTGCTCTGAAACTGGACTCTTGGCCGCACAGTTCTTGGTCGTACACGCTGTACACAGTCGTAGGATGTCTTGGCTTGCTGCTCTTGAGTCTCGGTAGCTTGGTAGTGTCCACAGCAGTCGCTAATCTCTGAAACGAGGCCATATATCTCTGGAACGGGGCCGGTTTCAGACTTTTGGGGGTCAGTTTCAGCCTTCTAGGAGTCTGGGTCGTCGGTTCCAGGCTTCATTTGTCTTCAACATCATCACGACACATTGCTGGGTGTTCTTGAACACCTGGGAGTCCATACACGTTCATGTCTTGTGTCTTAGTGGGTCTTGTGGGTCTTGCTCTTCATACTTTCTTGCTTGTGGGTATATCCGAGTGGTTCTTGGGCCTGGAACGGTGATATTCTATGCCTTGAGCCAAGGCGATACGGGTTGTCTGACACGATACGTTCGTTCAGACAATTTAAGCTTCTACTTGGCGACCCATGCTCAGGACGGGGGCGGTTCCGGACTGAGCACATGTGCGTTTCAGAGTGTACATCTCTGGGACGCGTGCTTCCGGAACCTAAGGGCCCATCCTTGGCTCTCCACACGCTCACTATTCAAACCACGCACTCTTTCCACAAAATGTCGCAATAGATCCACTCCACATCCACCAATCAAAACTCCGAAACTCCACTGTCGCAACTGAAAATCGGCTGTCCCAAAATGTGGGAAACCGCCTCGTGTCAAACCACATGGAATCGCACCTATACGAGGGAGTCCAGCCCTCTGAGTTCTACGATAAGCTCGCGAACGTTCTTGAGAGTCAGAAGAAAGCCTATAAGGTGAATATCGCTCTTGGGTATGATCTCGTAAGCAAAACCGATGATTCAGAGACGCGATACTTCCATCCTAACTTAGGTAACATCTACGTGTTCGACAAGCCTGTCGCTATTAACAGTAGGGGTGATGTTCGGAAGGTAATTTCCGAGATTCGATCCATGGAGCTAGCGGATAAACTCAACTACCCCAGCTCTGGATATCAACTTAAGGCTATCACCGGATTTAAGATATACCTCTATCAGCGAGAGCACGCACTTGGCGCCAGTGAAGTTGTTATTCCTAAGATCATTCGCGATAATAAGAGTATCATCAACTTCCCTAAGACCAACAACAAGTGCGTGTCCCACTGCATTGCCTATCACAAGCGGGAGGATCCTAAGAAGGATCCCCGCAAAATTCAAGCGTTGGTGAAGCAAGCGTTCAAGCAGTACTGTGCGTTCAAGGGTATTGGCTTCACGCTGTCTCTTTACCGCAACTTCAAGCCCATTGACATTCTTCAGTTCGACGAGCTTGAAGACTGCTTTAAGCTCAGTATCAATATCTACACTATGGATATTGAGTCTGGAAACGTTGAATGTATTCGTCGTTCTGAGAAAGAGTACGACTCAATCAACATTCTCTCCCATGAGAATCATGCGCTGTACATCAAGAACATTGACATACTCCAACGTAAGTATCAATGTAAGAAGCGTGATATGGTGTTTGTCAGCTCTGACAAGCTCCGCAACCATGCCAAAAATCAGTGCGAACTCGTCAACATTGAATCATTTCCAGCTCAGCCGACTTTCTACCGCCCTGCTCAGAATACTATCCGCTCGATGCTGACGAAGTACTCTATCAATAATGTCGACCAGTACAGCGATCACTTCATCGTCTATGACTTTGAGGCTATCCTCAAGCCTACGGCTACCCAACACGGGGAGAATACTATCTTCACGAACGAACACATTCTTGTCTCTGTCTCTATAGCAGATAGCTTAACCGAGGAGGCACGTTGCTTTGTCAGCGGTGACCCCAAGGAATTACTCAAGGATATGTTTCAGTACATAGCGGCTGTTGGGGAACAGATCCAGCGATACAATGTATCCAAGCATGGATCCTTGCTTCGCAAGATCATCAACGCACATGACTTAACAGGAATGGTAATTCCAGATGTTCCGACTGGTAAGAAGAACAACACCGCGGATATCGATGCTTGGATTAAGGCCGGTGGTTTCGCCAGCTTCTTTGATTTCCACAAGAAGTTAGGCTTCGGTAAGCAGCGTTCTGACTACGATAAGCTCAAGCAAACAATTGATCAGGTCCCCATCCTTGGTTTCAATAGTGGGCGATATGATATCAACTTGATCAAGAACGACTTGTTTGCCGCAATCGGCACTGACAATATCGAATCGGTCATCAAGAACCCAAGTTACATGTGCATCGCAACATCGGACATGAAGATGCTTGACATTAGCAACTATGTACCAGCTGGCACTAGCTGCGACAAGTACCTGACGACTTATCTTGGCGGGTGCAAATGTGATGGCAAGATTCGATGTGTCTGCGGACTTGGTAAGGGTATTTTCCCATACGAATACATCACCGCTTTTTAATGTTCTCAATGAGAGTAATATCCCACCTAAAGCAGCATTCGATAGTAAACTGCGCAACACCAGTATCTCTGATGATGACTACAAACGTGTCCAGTTTGTCTGGGAGCACTATGGAATGAAGTCGATCAAGGACCTGCTAATTTGGTACAATAACCTCGACGTTGTTCCATTTATCAAGGCTATTAAGGCCCAACGCGAACTATTCAATCGGTTTGACCTGGACATGTTTACGGACGGTGTATCGCTACCAAGTCTTTCGGAGAAGGTGGTGTATCAGACTTGCTTCAATAATCTTCAGCAACCAAGCAAGAAGCCTGCCCAGGCGTTCAGCTTCCCAGCTAAGCGTATGAGTGGATACAAAAGCCAGGACGCTGATGCCAAGCGCGAGTTCAACATGACTCTGAAGCACCTCGACAAACTACTTAGGCAGCAAAAGTATCTTTGCGGTCTGTGCTACAAGCAACTAACTGCTGATACCACTTCAGCCGATCGCATCAATAACAAGCTCGGACATATCGATGGCAACATCTTAATTAGTTGTATCGACTGCAACGTTGCTCGAAAGGATATGTCGCTAAAGGGCTTTCGATACAAAAAGCTCCTTGAGCTCAACTCTGATCGACTTGTATATAGCATCGACAAGGAGGAGAAAGACATTTACAGCAAAATGAAGGCCAACATCGTGGGAGGCCCTTCAATCATCTTCAATCGATATGCTAAGCGCAACGAAACCAAGATTCGAGGTGGTAAGATCTGCAAGAAGATCATCGGATATGATGCCAACGCCCTGTACCTGTGGGCGCTCGGTAATGAGATGCCTTGTGGACGATTGACCACCATCGAAGCATACCCAGATATCGACAATGACATCGTTAATGACAAGATCTTCGGCTTTCTCGAGTGCGATATCCGTACACCTGAGCATTTGAAGGACTACTTCAGCGAGATGACGCCCATTTTCAAGAAAACTCTTATCGACTGCAGCGATGAGAGTGTTATTGGTAAGCACCTGTTCGATTACAATGAGAAACGCAAGCAAAGCCGGCTCGCAAACTAATTGGGAGCTACTTTGGAGAAAAGATCCTGATCTACGCACCTCTGCTTAAGTGGTACCTCGCTCATGGAATGGAGATCACTCAGACCTATAGCTTCATCAAGGCCAGCTCTCACAAGGCATTTGCCCCTTTCATGGAAGCTGTGTCAAATGCTCGACGAGAAGGAGACGAAGATAAGGCTAAGGCTATGATTGCTGAGATGATGAAGCTTATAGGCAACAGTGCTTTCGGTCGATCTTGTAATGGGCCCCTCTGGCCTATTACATTGGTTATGCGATCACAGATTGGTGTGGTTCACACACTGCTGTCATGGAGGTAAAGGTGGCGTAAACATGGTCAAATGTTTGCTCACATCCACCCATGGCACAATCAGTGATTACGCCAAGTGTTCTCTGCACTTCTTTGTGCATGATGATGGTTCCTCACCTGGGACATTATTTGGTAACAAGGCCGGCGCGTCACTTGAGTTCTTGTGGCCAATCACAAGACGCCACGCGGCAGGAAGATTCTCCTTCGAAGGAGAATCTTCAAGTTCAACCTGATTCAACCCAAGGTTTTATACTACATGTGTAGGTTAAATTACATTTAACCTCAAGGGCCCCTAGTGGTTTTATTCATAGGATTCAGGAACCATAAGCTCATTTCAATTCAATTGCAAACTTTCCCTCAAGTACTCAAGTCGCCTTCCCCCCTCCAAGTCGGGAGTCGCTCCTTGTCTCTCCAAGTCGGGAACGCTTCCTCAACCGCGCAAGCGTGCGTGCCGTGTTTTGGGGACTGTTGTAAACAGCGCCCCATTACATTAGTGGGTTTGTGTACACATGCCGGGGATCCTTTGGCCCACTCCCTTCCTGGCTCGTCTTTGACTTGTGCATGATGCACCCAACACTGTCATCATGAGCACTCAAATGCTCCGAACAAAGCGTTTGAACTGACTCCGACCGACACATGAGATTCCATTGGGTAGTCAGAAATAAGTGTACAAATCCACCGTCTTGACGACTTAAAGAATCACAACAAAGCTTTTGATAGAGTGAATACGGCAGCAGGTCTTTTCCAGATTCTCGTGGAGCGCCGGATTGATTTTTCGTAGCCTGCATTCTCTTTAACCCCGAAAAAAACGTTGACATGTTTTTTCCATAAACAACAGGGAGAGCAACTTCTTTTCGTCGATACAAATCTTTGATTGCGCTACGAAAGCCATTAAGCGAACTCCCTCCGACTGTTTTCCGCTTTTCAAGAAGAAATGCTTCGAAATCTGCAGCGGTAAAGCGCTCAAGGTCAATTTGTCCATCTCCATCGAAATACTTCGGTGACGCCAGCTTCTTCGTGTCCACAATCCAGCGCGAGATGGCGCGGAGGCTTCCCGTGTACGCTACTTGCGTGCGTTTGGCTATGCATGCTTCCCGAACCTCTTGAGCTGTCACCTCTTGAACCTCGTCTTGAACAGGAGTCAACACTGGGTTGGCACACCTGGCTGTAGGAGCAGCAGCAGCAGCAGTAGCCGTCGTAGTCATGGTCGGACCCTCCACTATAATCACAGATTCATCATCTAGAACAGCCCCAGCAGCAGGGACCTTGGCAGCGGCGTCGATGGGGGCGACTGTCTTGGATATTTTCCTGCGCTTGCTTGGAGGTGGCTTCGCCTGCGAAGCAGGTCGAACGCAGGTGCGCTTCAAGCGCGAGCTGGACTTCGCACTGCTGGACATCTTGACTGTATCTTGTTTTCTGCGAATGGCGTGCGTCTGCTATCGTAGGAAATGCATCCAACGAAATCCACAACATACCCAACTGTCCGCGGGGCATACAAAACCCAAGTAATTCGGCTAGCGATCATTTCGAATGATTGCAAAAACATAGCCAAATTTTCCTACGAACCTATACAAACACGTAGATATCGGCTACGAAAAAATGACAGTCAGCAACAGTCGTGGAAACCATGCAAGAGACGACCCCGCCATCAGAACGGCATCGAAAACGTTGCGAGAAAAACTACACTCGACAGATGCAGCTCAAGGACCAATTTCGTCTTGCACGAGAAATTGACAAGCTGCACTGTGAAATCAAAAGTAGTAATATCCAGTACATTACACCGCCAGTTTTTTTTTCTGACCGTCATTTACCAACGAGCACTGCTCTGCACCTTCCTGACCCTCAGCTGCTGAAAACGACGACACCAGCGCTAAGTAGCACCTGGTGCGAAGGAGGTCTCCTCCACACCTCCAAGCACCGCACACAGCAACAATAGGATTGCATCCAAAGGATGTTCATTCTAGAGAAAAAGATCATGACATTACGAAAGAATAGTTCACCCTCACCGCCATTGGTTGGAAGACAATGTGGCACGCCTTCATCACATCTTCATTTTCGTTTAGGTACGATAGCGAATTCTCTCCCTCTCTTCTTCCTCATTCCAGAATCCGCTGTCTCAAGAAAAGATGGTGAAGCTCTTCTGTGCGATCGTTGGTGAAGCGGGAAACGCGTTCGAGGTGAAAATCGGCGATACTGAGTCGGTTTCCGCGTTGAAGAAGGCGATCAAGGGGAAGAACGAGGACATCACGTGTCCTGTGCGTAAACTGCAGCTCTTCCTGGCGAAGAAAGACGAGGGCCGCGGCGCGTGGCTGACGGAGGATGAAGCCGCAGCTGTGAGCTTCGATGAGCTTGGATCCCCGCAAGGCTTCAAGCTGATGAAGCCCTCGCTGTTTCTCAAGAATCCCAAGCACTTTGGAGCGAATTTTCGACCGGGTGAGGACCAAATTCACGTGCTGGTGGTGGTTCCGGAAGGGGACAGCAGTGCGGAAGAGACACGAGAAGCAAAGCTGACGTCTTTGGCGATGATGCTGAAAAATTGCGGGGTCGTTGGCGATTTGCCCAAGGAAGGCGCGTTTTTGAACTTGTTTGAATGGACCGATGACGATTGCGGAAAGGTAATGGACATCAAAGTGATCGACGACATCGTGCACTTTACCGGTTCCAAATTCTACGTGCGGAAAGAGATTCTCTGTGTGTTGGAGAATTTCAAGAAGATATATCAACTGGAGTTTGACACGGACGAACTGGTCAACAAGCAGATGGTTCTCATGGGAAGTCCAGGAACGGGCAAGAGTTGCATCCTGGCTTTGATATGTTTCTACGTCGCAGTCCATTACGAACGACCAGTCGTCTGGTTCCGCCAGGTTGTCGGTGGGCTTTATCCGACAGCTACGCGATTGTTCTACCAAGGAAAGTACTACGAATGGAAGGACGACAACGGTAAAATCTTAGAATGTCTCTATGATGCAACGAATGCTAGCGGCATCGACCCGATCAAGTGCTGGTTCTGCCTTGATGGGATGGTTCAGCGCGAAGTAATGGAGAAGAGATGGTTCAATAAGTACAAGTTGCTGGCAACGTCTGGACAATTCTCGCCGAAAAGTGAAGCAATGCAATTCACAAAGATGTGTCTTGTACCGTACTGGAAGCAGACGGATCTGGAAGATTTTGGCCTCAAACACATGCATATGCAGGAGAGCGACGTCGATGCTCGCTTCTTTGTGGCTGGAGGAAGCTTAAGAGAGTTTCTCAGTGATAATGCCAAAACCACTATGAAGGCAGCATTGGACTGTATTGGGAAACCTGAAGATGCGGAGAATCTGCTCACAATGTATGGACTTGGCTCCAACAAGCAGATCGACCGCATCCGCATGCGGGGAGTGAAAGACCGCAACAATGCGGAGCACTACGTGGATTTATGGAGATGGACCAGTTGTGTGATGTCGAAACTCGTGTTACAACACATGACAGCTATGATGAAGCCCAACTTCTTTGAAAAGCTGATGGGTATTGCAAAGGGAATGAACGACGATCGTCTCGAAGGTGTTGCGTTTGAGGGATATTTCCACTCATCAGTGCGTCATCAACGGTCAATTCGGGTGCAGTATTGCAAGTACGATAACGTGGATCGGAGAACGGTCCAGGACTGGGAGAATATTATGGATGAGGAGGTGGGCTCGATCGAGGTGAATGAGCCTTCATTGGCCGAGTGCGAAGGTGGAAACAGAAAGGAATGCGTAGCAGTGATGGAGAGCTGGGCCGCAAACCCTTCCAAGATGGATTACTGGATCCCCGCAACCAGTCTGTGTGAAACAATCGATGCGGTTGCCAGATGGACGCTTCCTGACGGTGTGGTACGGTTTTGCTTCCTGCAGTTGACGAAGGCCACCACGCACAAGTGCGATGCAGCAATTCTTTGGGAGCTTGCGCAGCCATTCGTGAATAAGCACTTGCCAGTGTGCTATATTGCGCTCCTTCCTGACGATCCTGACGAGGACAAGAGACGCAGGTTCCGATTAAATCCTGCGGTGATCACGCAGCAGAAGGTTTTGGATCACATCCGTCTTTATGTCGCGCGTTTCCAAGTGACTCCATGTCATGAGAATATCAACACTACAAGTAGTTAGCATTGAGGTTGCTATTTCTATGGTTTATCAATGATTGTTATCGGTATTGTTTGCACTTGCCTAATCACACCGACATACATGTCGAGTGCTCAACCTCCCCTTGACATTTTTTATCCTAATAATATAAAGTTAGTAATATACAGAGATGGCGTACTCACCTGAACAATACCTCGCTAACAAAAAGCGCATTAAGGCAGCACAGAAGCGCTACTACCAGCGCACTCGCGACGCTCGCTTGTCGTATCAAAAGAGCTACGACGACAAGAACAGAGAGCAGATCCGTGCCCGCAAGCGAAAGACCAAAATCGAACTTAATCAGAGCGAAAACGAACTTAGCACTGAAATCGAACTTAGCTAATTAATTAAAAAAATTTGAGATGAAAAAAGTCGCCAGTGATATAAAGTCGATTCTGATACAAGATCTCAATATTATAAAGTCAAACCACAAGGAATAATATAGATTGATATATATAGCGATGTTTGCTCACGAACTCGAAGGACTACGAAGATTAAATATTAAACCCATCAAGTGGGGATCGAGCTACCGCCTTAAGGTGCGCGGTCGAACTGGAAAATGGTTTTCATCGGAAAGCCACCCCACCCCAAGAATCTGCCTTTGGTGGCGAAGCAGTACAAGATCGGCCTCGATAAGTTGGAGAAGCACATGTCTTCAGACTACAAGACTGACCCGCACTATCGCTTTTACAAGGGCAACCTGTGGCGAGGTCGGTGAACCTTTTTCGCCGCAAGTGTATAGTGCGATAGCCCAGGGGATCCAGAGAGTTAATAAAATCTCCGGAACTGGGGTCAGAAACCCTGAAACGTGAACGTTCCAGAGTTGGCGTGTGGCCCTTGTGTATCCTCTTTGGTTCGATCTTGGTGGCAACCTGACAACCTGCCGAGTTGGTAGTCAATGTAGGCCTTGAGCGTGTCGGGCGTGTCGTTTACTGTCTGAAACGCACCCTTTTAGACCGGGAACAAAGCCCCAGAACACACTCCCTTGTAAGATAGCCAAAATACAGAGTAATATATGCAAATATGCAGCCGCTACTTATTCTTTAAGACCCTTGAGCGGTGGGTCTATCACCAGTCCACTGAGTATACGCTCCAGACACTGGTCAGTCTGAAACGCACTCTTCTTCTCACGCGCACCACCCTCTAAGAGGGATACAATACTCTCGAATCTCTGAAACACAGTCTACTAATACACTTAAAGGGGACTACTAAACCCTCCAAGCAGAATCGTTAACATGAAATGGGAACCCCACTCTTACCTTCACTCAGTGGGCCCAACTAGGATATGGAATGTCGTGGATCAACTCTGAGACGCCGTCGCGTACGATCCCCACAGGCAACTTGGACTTGAAGCTTGGGAGGAAGTACGCGGCGTCCTTATATCCGCGCCCTTGTCCTAGCAGGCCACCGAACGAATTCGACTTGTGCTCAACTTGGTAAAACTAACTCTGTTACTCTCTACTTCGGCTATCTTCTTTCTGAATCTCTCAATATCTTCTGGGTAATTATCTCGTGTTCTGTATACCTTTGGGGGAGTTCACTTGGTCTTTGTATAGGGCGCACACACTTCGTTGTCTTCGACAGGACCTCCACGTGCTTGGTCCGTCTCTTCTGCTCTGAAACTGGACTCTTGGCCGCACAGTTCTTGGTCGTACACGCTGTACACAGTCGTAGGATGTCTTGGCTTGCTGCTCTTGAGTCTCGGTAGCTTGGTAGTGTCCACAGCAGTCGCTAATCTCTGAAACGAGGCCATATATCTCTGGAACGGGGCCGGTTTCAGACTTTTGGGGGTCAGTTTCAGCCTTCTAGGAGTCTGGGTCGTCGGTTCCAGGCTTCATTTGTCTTCAACATCATCACGACACATTGCTGGGTGTTCTTGAACACCTGGGAGTCCATACACGTTCATGTCTTGTGTCTTAGTGGGTCTTGTGGGTCTTGCTCTTCATACTTTCTTGCTTGTGGGTATATCCGAGTGGTTCTTGGGCCTGGAACGGTGATATTCTATGCCTTGAGCCAAGGCGATACGGGTTGTCTGACACGATACGTTCGTTCAGACAATTTAAGCTTCTACTTGGCGACCCATGCTCAGGACGGGGGCGGTTCCGGACTGAGCACATGTGCGTTTCAGAGTGTACATCTCTGGGACGCGTGCTTCCGGAACCTAAGGGCCCATCCTTGGCTCTCCACACGCTCACTATTCAAACCACGCACTCTTTCCACAAAATGTCGCAATAGATCCACTCCACATCCACCAATCAAAACTCCGAAACTCCACTGTCGCAACTGAAAATCGGCTGTCCCAAAATGTGGGAAACCGCCTCGTGTCAAACCACATGGAATCGCACCTATACGAGGGAGTCCAGCCCTCTGAGTTCTACGATAAGCTCGCGAACGTTCTTGAGAGTCAGAAGAAAGCCTATAAGGTGAATATCGCTCTTGGGTATGATCTCGTAAGCAAAACCGATGATTCAGAGACGCGATACTTCCATCCTAACTTAGGTAACATCTACGTGTTCGACAAGCCTGTCGCTATTAACAGTAGGGGTGATGTTCGGAAGGTAATTTCCGAGATTCGATCCATGGAGCTAGCGGATAAACTCAACTACCCCAGCTCTGGATATCAACTTAAGGCTATCACCGGATTTAAGATATACCTCTATCAGCGAGAGCACGCACTTGGCGCCAGTGAAGTTGTTATTCCTAAGATCATTCGCGATAATAAGAGTATCATCAACTTCCCTAAGACCAACAACAAGTGCGTGTCCCACTGCATTGCCTATCACAAGCGGGAGGATCCTAAGAAGGATCCCCGCAAAATTCAAGCGTTGGTGAAGCAAGCGTTCAAGCAGTACTGTGCGTTCAAGGGTATTGGCTTCACGCTGTCTCTTTACCGCAACTTCAAGCCCATTGACATTCTTCAGTTCGACGAGCTTGAAGACTGCTTTAAGCTCAGTATCAATATCTACACTATGGATATTGAGTCTGGAAACGTTGAATGTATTCGTCGTTCTGAGAAAGAGTACGACTCAATCAACATTCTCTCCCATGAGAATCATGCGCTGTACATCAAGAACATTGACATACTCCAACGTAAGTATCAATGTAAGAAGCGTGATATGGTGTTTGTCAGCTCTGACAAGCTCCGCAACCATGCCAAAAATCAGTGCGAACTCGTCAACATTGAATCATTTCCAGCTCAGCCGACTTTCTACCGCCCTGCTCAGAATACTATCCGCTCGATGCTGACGAAGTACTCTATCAATAATGTCGACCAGTACAGCGATCACTTCATCGTCTATGACTTTGAGGCTATCCTCAAGCCTACGGCTACCCAACACGGGGAGAATACTATCTTCACGAACGAACACATTCTTGTCTCTGTCTCTATAGCAGATAGCTTAACCGAGGAGGCACGTTGCTTTGTCAGCGGTGACCCCAAGGAATTACTCAAGGATATGTTTCAGTACATAGCGGCTGTTGGGGAACAGATCCAGCGATACAATGTATCCAAGCATGGATCCTTGCTTCGCAAGATCATCAACGCACATGACTTAACAGGAATGGTAATTCCAGATGTTCCGACTGGTAAGAAGAACAACACCGCGGATATCGATGCTTGGATTAAGGCCGGTGGTTTCGCCAGCTTCTTTGATTTCCACAAGAAGTTAGGCTTCGGTAAGCAGCGTTCTGACTACGGTAAGCTCAAGCAAACAATTGATCAGGTCCCCATCCTTGGTTTCAATAGTGGGCGATATGATATCAACTTGATCAAGAACGACTTGTTTGCCGCAATCGGCACTGACAATATCGAATCGGTCATCAAGAACCCAAGTTACATGTGCATCGCAACATCGGACATGAAGATGCTTGACATTAGCAACTATGTACCAGCTGGCACTAGCTGCGACAAGTACCTGACGACTTATCTTGGCGGGTGCAAATGTGATGGCAAGATTCGATGTGTCTGCGGACTTGGTAAGGGTATTTTCCCATACGAATACATCACCGCTTTTTAATGTTCTCAATGAGAGTAATATCCCACCTAAAGCAGCATTCGATAGTAAACTGCGCAACACCAGTATCTCTGATGATGACTACAAACGTGTCCAGTTTGTCTGGGAGCACTATGGAATGAAGTCGATCAAGGACCTGCTAATTTGGTACAATAACCTCGACGTTGTTCCATTTATCAAGGCTATTAAGGCCCAACGCGAACTATTCAATCGGTTTGACCTGGACATGTTTACGGACGGTGTATCGCTACCAAGTCTTTCGGAGAAGGTGGTGTATCAGACTTGCTTCAATAATCTTCAGCAACCAAGCAAGAAGCCTGCCCAGGCGTTCAGCTTCCCAGCTAAGCGTATGAGTGGATACAAAAGCCAGGACGCTGATGCCAAGCGCGAGTTCAACATGACTCTGAAGCACCTCGACAAACTACTTAGGCAGCAAAAGTATCTTTGCGGTCTGTGCTACAAGCAACTAACTGCTGATACCACTTCAGCCGATCGCATCAATAACAAGCTCGGACATATCGATGGCAACATCTTAATTAGTTGTATCGACTGCAACGTTGCTCGAAAGGATATGTCGCTAAAGGGCTTTCGATACAAAAAGCTCCTTGAGCTCAACTCTGATCGACTTGTATATAGCATCGACAAGGAGGAGAAAGACATTTACAGCAAAATGAAGGCCAACATCGTGGGAGGCCCTTCAATCATCTTCAATCGATATGCTAAGCGCAACGAAACCAAGATTCGAGGTGGTAAGATCTGCAAGAAGATCATCGGATATGATGCCAACGCCCTGTACCTGTGGGCGCTCGGTAATGAGATGCCTTGTGGACGATTGACCACCATCGAAGCATACCCAGATATCGACAATGACATCGTTAATGACAAGATCTTCGGCTTTCTCGAGTGCGATATCCGTACACCTGAGCATTTGAAGGACTACTTCAGCGAGATGACGCCCATTTTCAAGAAAACTCTTATCGACTGCAGCGATGAGAGTGTTATTGGTAAGCACCTGTTCGATTACAATGAGAAACGCAAGCAAAGCCGGCTCGCAAACTAATTGGGAGCTACTTTGGAGAAAAGATCCTGATCTACGCACCTCTGCTTAAGTGGTACCTCGCTCATGGAATGGAGATCACTCAGACCTATAGCTTCATCAAGGCCAGCTCTCACAAGGCATTTGCCCCTTTCATGGAAGCTGTGTCAAATGCTCGACGAGAAGGAGACGAAGATAAGGCTAAGGCTATGATTGCTGAGATGATGAAGCTTATAGGCAACAGTGCTTTCGGTCGATCTGGTATGGATATGAGCAAGCACAAGGAGATCAAATACGAATCCGATGATAAGACAGTCAAGGCCAAGATTGAGCACTTCACATTCCACGGATTGGAAGAGCTCAATGATTCTTGTGAGATCACGATGAAGAAGCGTCGTCTCAAAAATAAGAATCCCATTCATCTTAGTATTGCGATCTATCAGCTAGCCAAGCTTCGCATGCTCCAGTTCTATTACGATTGTATCGACTTCTACTTTGACAGGTTCGACTTTCAATACCAGGAGATGGATACTGATAGTGCCTACACAATTTTCAGCTGTGAGGATCCCTTTCAGAACTGCATCAAGCCTGAGCTGCGTGAGCACTTCAATCAGCACAAGTATGAGTGGTTCCCACGCGACTACAACGATACCGTTGCCAAATTTGACCGACGCACACCAGGCCTCTTTAAGGACGAATGGTCAGGTGATGCTATGGTCTCGTTGTCATCCAAGAATTACATTTGCTACCCACCTGATGAATCCTACAAGGTTAAGGTTTCGGCTAAGGGTATTCAACAAGGGCGAGGTCGTAATATCGATGTTCTGAACCCAGATGGCTTCAAGACTGTTGTCCATGATCGCATAACGCTGCAAGGTACTAACAAGGGGTTTCGCCTTAGCAAGGGGACGAAGTCAATTATCACATATAGCCAGACAAAGACGGCGCTTTCATACTATTACGATAAACGTCGTGTGCTTGGGGACGGGATTAGTACAGTTCCGCTCGATATATAGTTTGTATGCTTCTGGGAGGAAAGCATATTTTTTTGTGATGTCATATATATATATATATATATATATATATATATATATATATATATATATATATATATATATATATATGGAGGTATGGATCAACTTCTGCATAAGCTATATTATGACCCTAAAACGGGTTATATAGGTGCTCAGACACTGTATCATAAGGCGAAAGAATTGAACCATAAAATAACGTTCAAGTACGTTAGAGACTGGTATCAAAGTCAGACTGATATACAGCGTTTTCAAGATCAGAAAAAGCGGTTTAATGGATTTAAAATTGCTTCATATAGTCCCAATTCATGGCAGATAGATCTTGCATTTTGGGGTAAGAAACCGATTTTGACGGCTGTCAATATCAACTCGAGGCTTGGCTACGCATAGCTGCTATCAAACAAGACCGCTCCAATAGTTTTAACTGCTATCAAAGCATTTGTACGACTCCACAAAGTAGACATTATCACGAGTGTTAACGAAGCTGAATTTGTGAATGCACAGGCCCAAGCATTCTTTAAACTCAAAAAGATTGAGCACTTTAATAACGAGCCTGGTGATCATGGGACAATGGGTAAAATTGAGCGTTTTAATAGGACAATCAAGCAGAGGCTAACCAAGATCTCACCAAAGCGTATCACCCAAAAGATGATAGGTGATGTCATTGCTAACTATAATTCAACGTTCCATAGATCCATTGGTATAACTCCAAACGAGGCTAAAGGTAAGGTAATGGAGGCGGATCTGAATCACAATCAAGCAGAAGCCGATAAGGTCGAGAACGAGTTTGAGGTTGGCTCAAACGTATTGTATCGCCTCAAAAAGAAAACATTTGATAAGGAAGCTGCTCACTGGAGCAAGGCTATTTACACGGTGGTCGGTATTGATGGCTATCGAGTTGAGATTCGCTCCAGAAATGGGCACACGCTTTACAAAGCCCCAAATGACTTAAAGATAGTGAAAGCAGATACCACCGATGCAACCATCAATCGTGGCGACATTCTCGAAGCCGAGAAGATCTTAGAGTACAAAAAAATGAAGAATGGGAAGTATAAATACCTCATCCGATGGGTAGGTAATGAGCCAGACTCGTGGGCACCGCAAGATAATCTGAGATTAATCAACAAGAATAGGCGAAGTGCTTTAGAAAATAAATATTTTAAGGAGCTAAATGCTAACTGATTTAAAGTCGAGAAGCTTTACGGAAATTGATTCCGGTACAAGACCGATAGGAGTCTTTGTTTGTATAGATCTTAACATTTTTACTTAGACATCTTCTTTCTCATCTTCTCAGCTTCTTCAGGATCTCTGGTATTGTCGTAAACGTACTTGCATGTTGGATCGTAATCGATATACTCAACATCATCCCTGATTTCTCTCGTATACATATAGATATAAACTCGCCATGAGTTGCAATGGTGCGGGCAAAGCCCCACCCGGACGGACTTCGTCCTGTCAAGCAATCACACTTAATGATAAACCGTGTTTGAGAGATGCTCTAGGGTGTGGATATTGTACTCAACATTCAAAAGACTACAAAATCGATATGTTCAAGAAGGACCTCAAACGCATGCACGAACGGATGCGTCTATACAGTCAGAAGTTAAGCAAGCTACATTCAATGCTATCAGACGTTCAGCGGCTTGACGAAATCAAATATCGGCTTCACATGCTCAATCCGAACAGGCCATACAGCTTCATCTGCAGTGATATTAATCACAGAGATAGCCTCGAGAAAATATTCGATCTACCGTACGACGAGTGTCTGCCTGCCTATATCAATCTACTCGATAGGCGTAATAGGATCGTGCATAAGCATACGATGCAATTATGGGGTGAAGAAGAGCAAATAGAGCCGATTAAATATAAATCGAGATTTCGTAAATAAAATATAAATTCTCGTATATAAGCATCAAATATGTTTCCATCGTTTACCAGCCTTGCCGATGGAGAGCGAAAGCGCATTGATTTACTCGATCGCGTTAAGCTCCGTGTCAAGCAAAATGAAGTGAAAAGAGCCATGTACGCAGAGACATCATGGGCGAGCGATGTTAATTCTACCATCTCCCTTGCTAAGCGTTCTACTCAGGACGCATCTGAGCAGGCTGAAGATGGTGATTTAAAAAAGCCACTAATTTCAACTGAGGCTCAAACGATGTCAAGTTTAACAAACTCCCAGGAAATCCCTGAAGTTAAAAGACCTGTGATGGTTGATGCAGAAGTCATCGCTAAACCACTGATGAAAGATGCAGAAGTTGGCAATAGTTCAAAAATGGTTGATAGTAAAACTAATACAAATCGGGTCAAAACAGTGGATGTTGGGGTTGACAATACTCCCTCAGTGAAGGAATCAGAAGCAAATACAAATGCTAGAATGATAAATTATGATACCGAGGAACAGGTGTATGCTCGAGAGTGGATTAAATCTCACTTTGAGACTCATCCAAACTGAGTTGCTTTCAGAATGTATGCTATTCTAAAGACAACCCTTCAACCTGATACAAGGTACGTAATTGGGTCAAATGGATCATTACGAAGTACGAAAACGGATAAGAAAAGCAAACGATATGCGGCATATGATTGGGTTGCGACAAGAGCGAAAATCGAAGACATTTACTTCACCGGAGAGAGCAACTCAATTGACGAGGTTGATGCAATGAGAGCTGAAGAAGCCAGAATGCGCAAGTTTAATCAATTAGAACATCAAGTGGATAAACGAGAGCAAATGCTTAAACAATTGGAAGCACAAACCCGAATCACTAAATCACAGGGCGAGACCAAGCGTAGATGGTCTAATCCATCTTCAAACGATGACTCTAATAGAAGCAGGCAGCGACTTGAAGACAGTTTCGCTTTTGATACCGGCACATCTACGACCTCCGATGAAGAGGAGAGCAAGAGAAGACTACGATCTATGATTTTACATTACAAAGCGAGGATTGAAACAGCTGGCCTGAGTAAAAGCATAATACCTATATTTAATGATAATAGCACTAATTCTGACAACGACGTTTATCTATGGATCCGAGAAAAGACACTTGGTGTGTTTGGAAAGGATTCCGATAGGTTTAGACCAGCTAAGACCGATGAAGTGAATTGGGTAGCAACACTCAATGCATTCATCAAAATGATGAGCCTTACGGCTCCGCACTTGACAGAGTCTTCGAATAAAACAATGTCTCCAACGCCTGGTATCGAAATAGAGGAGTCAGAGCCTATTCGACATGGTGTCCGTAGTGGTAGAGACGCTGGCACGGATCCCAAGCTAACTAACGCTGATAACGAAGCTAATAGCATAATGTTAGACTTTTACAAAGAGCTTCACGCAAAAGGACTCGCTACACCCTTTGATCTATATCCGATTGTACGATCCAATGGAACGATCAAAAAGCATCAAAGCTACTACTTCGCCGAGCCAACCAGCAGTCGCACATTCAACATTAAAAACGAAAGCAACGCACAGGTATCTGGATCTGTCTTTAAAAATCTAATGAAGAACATTCAATGGATGGATACCTTCACATCGTTGTTGGACGGTTTTGAGAGATTAGATGAGCACCTAAACGAGAAACACACCAAAACCGCCAAGGAGAAGCGACTTGAGATGAGTCTTAAAAAGAATTTTTCGATCATTGACAGAGTGCTGATAAGGCATACTAAATCGTCCGACCCTAATTCAAGTCGCATTAAAGAACGATCTATGGATGGTGCGTTCGATGAAATTAACCATCTACACAGTGAGTCTGAAATAGCATATCAGGACTATGGAGAAGCTCTAAAGAGACTGGAGGAGGCACGGGAGTTAGTTAAATCCACAAAGACAACTAAAGGCCTTAAAGCTTCAAAGTCGGCGGAAAAGGCAGCTGAAGCCGCGATGAAAGCCACCAGGTCAATCTATCAAGCTAAGGTTAAGGCTTACACGGAAGCTTTGCATTCTCCCGATGAGGCTTTCGATAAGTCCGTTCAAGGATTTGTTGATAAACAAAACGATCGCGCTGTGAAATCCACGATGGGGGACATGCTTAGTCACATGAGCGGTAGTGGACTGAAGGGTCGAGGACTCCGCGGGGCGGGCATGAAACCTTTGGAGGGCGTCTCCCGTAATAAAGGTCAAACCTACAATTTGAATGATATTCAAGGCTTGGCAACTCCCAGTGCTTATATATGCAGAAAGCTCGGATCCAAGTTCATCCGATTGCCTGATCTTGATAAACGAACTCTCACGATCGTTCAGCCAAATCGTCGTAAGGTAGGTCCAATGCGCGAGATCAGTGATGCCCTGCAGGCAATGATAAAGGATCTTGTCTATAAAAAAACATCGAACAACAGCAGTATGATAAGCTATCCACGGATGATAAGAAGCTCTTTAAGGAGATATTAGAGATGACGCATCTCCAGTATAATTTTGCTGAGCAGCTCGAAGATCCTCTAGATAGTCTTCGTATGGAATACGATAAGCTTGAGGGCGAATCAATGCTTGGCAATGATAATCCTTCGATTCTAAAGCAACTCAAGGTGGTCTGTGTGGATATGTATAGCAACAAGCTAATTTCGGATAATGAATTTAAATCAATTATCACGAGGTTATTATAGAGAAAGATGCTAATACTCGATCCAAGACTAATTTCCAAAAGCGCTGGCCTCTATCAGCTCAATGCTGATCGAAATCTCACTGAACTTAAGCATCTAATGAAGGATCTAATTATTAAGGAGACTCCTCGTGCAGATCGCCCTATGGTATGGGCAAGCGAATCGAAGCCATTCTCTACGAAGTCAGTAGCTACTCAAACTGAAACAGTTGAGGGAGGTCGAATATGGGCGTACAAGCCTAAAAAAGAAGCAACCTAAGACCTTCGCTCTATGAGTCTTAAAAAGTTAAAGTTTTTTTCACGACGGTGGGGAAGAGGAGGCTCGTTCAAGTTCGTCAAGGCGAGATAACACAGCATCCAATTGCTTTTGCTGCCGAAGCACGAGCTTATGAAGTAAGCAACTCATTTTGCCGTAATCTACAGTGAAGTGAAGACCCTTGAAATCGACTCTATCATCCTCTATTTCTAAATATGGATTGCTAACATAATTTATACAATGCGGAAGCCCAGCTAGAAGGAGGTCCTGTACCCGGTAGCCTAGCAACAGAGGACTATCATGAGAATCAGCTTTGTATTTGAACATTAATGGTTCAACGCGGAGAAGAGAATCGCATACACTATCTTCCACTTCCTCGAAACAGCGCTTTAGACGAGCATCGGAATAGGTATACTATGCCGTGCTACTCAACATTGAACCAGCGCATGCTATAGCAACCGCTACACTGCTAATAGGACCTGTAGTGCTGACTAAGCCACCGCTCTGTTTAAAGTAAGCTACTCCAGTTGCTCCTGCATCGATTGTGGTGCTGACAGTCGTTCCAACATACAGCCCATACAATGGTGAATTGTTGCCTATCCCTACGCGTCCCGTGCTTGTTAAAATCATTTGAGTACTATCACCTGTACCGAATCGAAGATCATTTGTAGTACTTGTTCCAATCCAAGCTGCATTGGTCAATGTTCCTGTAGCCCCATTTGATACTTCAACCTGAAATTTGACTGGCGTAGCGTTAGAACCAATAAACTGACAGCATCTGGTATAACTTCCATCTAGAAAATTAGTTCCATCCGCTGTAATATTGAGAAATTCATTGCTGTATGTAGCAGTACTCAAACCAATGTGAAACAGGGCGAGCAGCGCTCTGTTCCAGGTATGCACCGTATGCGCTTTAGAAATGAGGAAGCGTAGAAGTACTTAGAGTTTGTATGCAATGAATATAAATACGCGGCGTCGCGTATTTCTAAAGCAATACAAAAGACTCGTGAACTTTAACTGAAAATAGAAAACTGAATTGATTGGCAGCCCTGCTGCCTTAGCAAACCCTACTGTAGAATATCTATAGCGTGGTGAGGGCCGACGGGTGGCCCTCACGCGTCCGCGTGACGTGCAAGCACGTGGTTGGTCAGAAAGCTGCGTCTTTCTAGCCAATTATCGTGCGCTAAGCGCCCGCCAAAGTCTGCTCGCTTTGGCGGCTCGAAATGATTATAAACCTTGTGTGTGTGCCACACACAAGGGGTTTGCATCCATTGTGTGTATAGTCGGATACGACTATACACATAGTGGTGTGCGCCACACTAATTTGTGTGACCCTGTTACACAATGCATAACCCATTCAGGGTGCCTGTATTGGTGATTGGCGATTGGTTTCCATAAGAAAGAAATCCATTTAAATGGATCCTGTTGGGACTGTGATATCTCCTGTTGTTGTAAGTGAAGCAGCAGTGATTGAAGAGTTAAATAGACAAGCAGCTCCAAAATAGCATTCACCAGAGGATCTCGGGGAATCAGTAGATGAACTAGTTGAAGCAGCACCATTTTGCAATACTATAGCTCCTGCTACAGCTTGAACAATTGAACCTGAAAATAGGCACCGACCACCAATGTACGCTCCTCCAGAGTATTGGATAGCTCCAGTTGATGATGATGTGCTATCAGCATTATTAATGATATTTAGAGTTCCGGTTGATGAACTAAGCTTCAAATTTGCGACAAATATTGAATTAGAGCCAAAATGTGCTCCTCCAGCGCATTGGAGAGCTCCAGTTGATGACGAAGTCGATGCTGTAGTATTAGATAGACTAATGAATGAACTCACTCCACTCAGCGATAGAGAAGCTGAAGTTCCTGTCATTGATACATTTCCACCCACTGTCAGACTAGTTAGAGTTCCTACTGGAGTAATATTTCCTTGAGCAGCTGTAGTAAGAGTACCGCTAATATTCCCACTGCAATTTACAGCAGTTAGAGTTCCAACGCTTGTGATATTTGGCTGTGCGGCAGTAGATAACGTACCTGAAGTCGACCCAGAGCAGCTTAGTCCTGTTAGAGTACCGAGCGATGTGATATTAGGTTGAGCGGCAGTAGATAATGTACCTGAAATAGAACCTGAGCAGCTTAAACCTGTTAGAGTACCTACGGAAGTGATATTAGGCTGTGCTGCGGTCTGTAGAGTGCCAGAGAGACTCGTGGCCGATAGCGAGTTGATTTCATTGATATTGCCCGTTGCATCAAGTACGAGTGCTTTGCTTAGCGCTGCAGTGCCAGGGGTAATGCCGAGCACGTAGCTCGGAGCTGACGATACCGGCGATCCATTGACCGTCAGGCTGGAGCAACTTAATGCTCCTAATCCGCTTAGGGACCCGTCAGAAGCAACGACAAGGGAAGTGCCTGGGGTCGCAGTTCCTGGCGTTATTCCTGTGATATACGATAGTCGGTAATCGCTTCGTCCAAGCTAGAGCGTTCGAGTATACGCATATGTCAAATATCCTGTCTGACCTAACGAGAGATAAAATGCTGGATTGTAGAATGATGAAACGAATGTTGGTTGGGGATAACTAAATCCACTCATATTTCTTCAAACATATATAAGTCAAGCGATTTTTCGCCATGAGTAGTATTCCAGATTATGGCGGTTCACTGCCAAAGAAGTATCGAGCAGACTCGGTTGGAGATATTAAGGATCTGGGTATCAAGAGGCTGTTTAGAATGGTAATTCTTGGTCCAAGCTTTTCAGGTAAAAACAATCTATGCTATCACATTCTCAAATCATCTCCGCATGCATTTAGTCATCTCCATATCATTGCTCGTAACCCACATCAGGAGCTATACGACTATCTCCGCGACAAGCTTGAGGGGTTTGTATCATTTTACCCACCTGATCAACCACCTCATGTAGATGGTATTAGACGAACACCAGGAGATAAGCCTAAACTTGTAATCATCGATGACTACAGCAATGATAAGGGGCTACAGAAGAATGTGTTCTCACACTACTTCACAAGAGGAAGGCACTTCAAGCTATCAACGATTTTTCTAAGTCACAGCTGGTTTGCCACCGACAAGATGATTAGATTGAATACTAAGTACGTCGCGATCCTTCGCGCTAACTCACGCCGAGACCTAAAGCTGCTTGTCACTGACTTCGATATTCCAGGATTGACAGAGGAAGGTATCATTCATTATTATAACCGAGCCGTTGCACGAGGAAAGGGTCAGATGCTATTTTTTGATAGCGTCAAAGCTCAAATTCGCTATAACTTTAATCAACCAATTAATATTGGTGAAAACCATTCGTTGACCCATATAGCAGTAAACATGAGTAGCTTTGTCAAGATCGATAATACATGCTTAGTCCAAAATGGATTGAACAATACTTGGCGCTACAGTTTCCCAGGAAGTAGTTGTAATTTTCAAGGTGTTGAAGCCTCTATCCAGTCGATCAGCTTGTACAATAGCGAGTTCAATGTTGGTTCGATGCAATTTGCTACTACTACGTTTCAGATTGAGGTACCTACCGCAGCGACAAGCAGCGTAATTAGCATCACGTTAGTGGATGGATACTACTCTTACGCCGATATCAATCGAAATATTCAGACCGCTCTAATCAACGCTGGGGCCTATCTAATCGATAGCAATAATAATAATGTATTTTATATTCAGCTAGAAGAAAGTTCGACTTACTACGCGTGTCAGTTGGACTGTTCTCCTACGCCCATATCCCTCCCCACTGATTATACGAGACCAGCTTCAGGGTTATATTCAACAGGAGGTACTGGACTGCCAACTACAACTCGTGTTCCACGGTTAATCATTAATAACACAGCATTTGGATCACTCCTCGGATTCACCGCTGGTACGTATCCGCCAGCCTCCAGCACTAGTGCCGTTAGTACGTTAAGTAATACTATTCCCCAAATTAGTCCATCAACTTCCTATGTAGTTCGATGTGATTTGATCAAAAACGATTTCGTCATTGGTGGTGATCTGATCTGCTGCTTCGACAAGGGGGATGCCGGTATTGGACAACAGATCCAGTACTTCCCTTCTCACGAAACATGGTGCCCTACTCATGACGGAGCTCGAGCTAGCTTGACAATTAGTATCTATAGTCAGAATAACCAGCCTGTTCATTTTCGCGATAATAGTGTCAATATTATGCTTTTGCTTCGAAAGCGACCCTCGCTGAGGTAAAAAAAAAGTGGTTCTTTTTAGAGCTGCAATCACAAGCTGAAGCTCCCACCGTGCTTACCCTTGCGCATTGCGCGTAGCTTCGCCATATGAGCCTTCACCTCAGGTGAACCTTTAGCAAATTTAGTCTTGCGTTTGCCGGCTACACCTACTCCAAAACGGGTTTTGACACCCTTTCTGACACTGTGAATCATTTCGTGATGCTCAGGGCGGTCCGGCTTACTAACGAGGTATTTTTCTCCTTCGTCGATGAGGTCGCTGATGATTCCTTTCTTCTTTGTGTATCTGAGAGCATTACCAGCATGTCTTTTAACATCAGCGAAACTGATGCGTCCACCTTCCTCATTATCACTATTGTATTCGTCGACGCCTACTCCAGTAAGCGCCTTAAGTCCAGCTCTGGCGGCGACGCCGGCTTCGGGAGCTCCAGCCGCTGTTGCAATCGCTGGAACGGCGACGTCGGCTGCCTTTGATAGCAATCCGGAATCTTTAACGAATTTGAATCCAGATTTGATGCCTAACCAGATCTTACTCCAAATGGATCCACCCTGAGCCTTTTTGTAGATCTTCTTGATTTCATGCTTAGTAATATGAAGTCGAACACCACGACCGGCTTTCTTAGCTTTGAGCGCCTTGTCATGCGATTCGGAGTGAAGATGGATCTTAGCGCCTGATCCTTGGAGCTCAGCAGCAGTGAGGGATAGTTTACCCGTCTTGACAGCCTTACGAAGCTTGTGAGCGGGGACACCACTCGAGATAACCAATTCGCGATACATGATTAGATGTGGGGTAGTTGTAATGGGGCGCTGTTTACAACAGTCCCCAAAACACGGCACGCACGCTTGTGCGGTTGAGGAAGCGTTCCCGACTTGGAGAGACAAGGAGCGACTCCCGACTTGGAGGGGGGAAGGCGACTTGAGTACTTGAGGGAAAGTTTGCAACTGAATTGAAATGAGCTTATGGTTCCTGAATCCTATGAATAAAACCACTAGGGGCCCTTGAGATTAAATGTAATTTAACCTACACATGTAGTATAAAACCTTGGGTTGAATCAGGTTGAACTTGAAGATTCTCCTTCGAAGAATCTTCCTGCCGCGTGGCGTCTTGTGATTGGCTACAAGAACTCAGGTGGCACGCCGGCCTTGTTACCAAATAATGTCCCAGGTGAGGAACCATCATCATGCACAAAGAAGTGCAGAGAACACTTGGCGTAATCACTGATTGTGCCATGGGTGGATGTGAGCAAACATTTGACCATGTTTACGCCACCTTTACCTCCATGACAGCAGTGTGTGAACCACACCAATCTGTGATCGCATAACCAATGTAATAGGCCAGAGGGGCCCATTACACAGCGGCGTCGATGGGGGCGACTGTCTTGGATATTTTCCTGCGCTTGCTTGGAGGTGGCTTCGCCTGCAAAGCAGGCCGAACGCAGGTGCGCTTCAAGCGCGAGCTGGACTTCGCACTGCTGGACATCTTGACTGTATCTTGTTTTCTGCGAATGGCGTGCGTCTGCTATCGTAGGAAATGCATCCAACGAAATCCACAACATACCCAACTGTCCGCGGGGCATACAAAACCCAAGTAATTTGGCTAGCGACCATTTCGAATGATTGCAAAAACATAGCCAAATTTTCCTACGAACCTTTACAAACACGTAGATATCGGCTACGAAAAAATGACAGTCTCTCTTGTTGTGCTAGTCTCTTTCGCAGGTCCTGGTTTCTTGCTGAAGGTTCTTGGCCTCTGCTCGAAGGTCAGCTAGTAAACACCGTTGGCGAAGATCACGCAGTTGTCGTTCCTCCGGTCGTGCAGGATATTCCGCATCCAGGGCTCGAAGCGCTTTGAAGGCAACGATCTTCTCCTTGCTATTGAAAGCGAAAACCTCCTCGTGCTTGTGGAATAGCGCGTCTGCCATGCGTAGTTGATAGTTGAGAAGGAGTTGAATCAGGGATCGCTCTGCCGTGCGCACCAGGTCCTCAGGGGAGCAGCAGCAGGCTTAGCCGCCTTGGGCTTGGTGACCATGACGACCAGGAAGTCATTCTCCTTCACATTGTACTCGGCCAGTGTGCTGCCGCCTCGGAGCACTTTTCCTGCGTGGATGAGCTTCTGTTGAGTCACGGGGGAACGTCTGGAGCTCCTCGATCTTCTGCTTCACGGAGGAGGCCTGCCCTTTGTCGAGCAGGGTCGAGGAAGAGAGAGAGAGGCGGACAAGTACCGTGTCCGTGAGCTCTGCGTCTAGGGAAGCTCCGTGTCCATCGTTGTCTCCAAGCAAAGGCGGCGCGCATTGAAAACGCGAGCGAGCAACTCGATTCCGCGCTGATCCAAGCTGGATGCATGCATGTTCAAAATGGTCAAAACAATGCAAATTGAAAGCAAGCAAGTGTACTTGTACAAACCCAAAGACTGGCAAACAAACAAACAGATCCTCTTGAGATGCAGAAGCGCTCTTCTTCTTGCTCGACACCAAGTGCTGGTCACGACCGAATGAGAAACAGGCGCCACTGTTCTGGCAAGCTGGCCAGCTTGGCAAGCTGCCCAAAAGGTTGCCTCGAGTTCCTTGGCTCGTTCTCGGTCGGTCATTGGCGTGCAGCACTCCGTGTTTCTCGGCATGTGATTTCCCGTTTCGCCCAGCGCTGCAGCGGAGAGGTTGAAGGACCTGTCAATGATGATGCGGCCATCAATGATCCACACCTTTGCGTGCTCCGTCGCAGAGTCGTTCGGAACATACACCTCGAAATTCCCCCATAGCAGGTACTCGTAGACATCGTGACAGTGCCTATTCCACATCGTCTTTTTGTCTGCCAAGATCACCACCCGGACTCCTTTTGCCTTGGCCTCCGCCAGCTGAATGGCAAGCTCCTTTAGCGTAAAGTAGAACGCCGATATGAAGATAGTATAGTGAGCGTTGCCGACATACTTGAACAGCATTTCCTTGAGTCCAGTTGTCCAGCCGAAATACGAATCATGAGAGTCATGGTGGCGGAGATAGATCTCCACCAGGATCTGTTGACGATGATCAGCAAAAATCCGCGCCTCCTTGCACAGCGCGGCGATGTCGGCGGCGTCGCAAACGTCCGCCTCCTTCCCCAGCTTCTGGAGAGCGGACAGCTCAAAGCGACCCGCCAGCTCTAGGACAGACGCCGCCTTCTTGCCGCGCTTTGGCGTTGGCGTTGGCGTTCCCCTCGCGTCGAAGCGCCTGTTGACCTAACCGATACACAGCGATTTGTTTCTTCGCGCAATGTACGGTGCAGGCTAGGTCTGCATTTTCGGGGAAATCCCCCTCTTGGAGCCATGACTGTTGTGAAGTACTGGTTCCTATAGTTGCTGCAGAGCAGTTCAGCTTTTTCCCTGCAGGGTTTTGCTGACTTGCTACAGATTGGAGAAAAGCTATAACGGTATCTGGGAGAGGTGAGAGAAGGAAAGAGGGGGGCAGAAGCGGAGAGACTTCAGTGAAATAAATCAATCGGCAGCCTTCCTCACAACAACAACGTCGTTGCATTCGTGTTCGTGTGCGATACTTGAGTTGCCAGCTCACGCAAGAAGCAGCAAGTTCCCAGTATTACCATCGGTCAGAATCTGTCGTGGCGTTTGACCACTAAGTGGCCCGCTACAGAAACAGAAAGCTCTTCTTCCTCATTACAGAATCCGCTGCCTCAAAGAAAGATGATGACTCTCTTCTGTGCGATCGTTGGTGAAGCGGGAAGTGCGTTCTCGGTGGAAGTAGATGAGGCCGCCTCGGTGGATGACTTGAAGGATGCGATCAAGGGGGAGAAGACGAACAAGATCCTTTGTGATGCCAAGGACCTGCAGCTCTTCCTGGCGAAGAAAGACGAGGGCCGCGGCGCGTGGCTGACGGAGGATGAAGCCACAGCTGTGAGCTTCGATGAGCTTGGATCCCCGCAAGGCTTCAAGCTGATAAAGCCCTCGCTGTTTCTCAAGAATCCCAAGCACTTTGGAGCGAATTTTCGACCGGGTGAGGGCCAAGTTCACGTGCTGGTGGTGGTTCCGAGGCAAGAGCAACAATCTATAGCACTTGATGTGCAAGGTGGTGCTGGCAAGCGCGTTCGAGTAGATGAATGGTTTGTGGACGAAACTTTTTCTATCCAAAAGAAGAAACGCAAAGTGGATGAAGACTAACATGACGGATTCACGAGGTATTTCAAGATGGCTGGGTTTCCACCGTTGGCGCATCCGATGGAGAAATACACCAAGATTGTGGAAAGGGATGCGTATGCTGTGGTTTTTGCGGAGTTAATGGGCAAGGTGAAGTTGTGTTTTGAAGCCAAATCAGATGCCAACATGGTTGTGACGGGGAATCCAGGCATAGGGAAGAGTCGTTTCTACCTCTACTGCATCTTTCAACTTATTTCTCGGCATCAAGCGGAAGTCAAGGAGCTTTCTTCATTTGAGTTGGTGTTGAATTTTGGAACACGATTCCTCAAGTACCATACTGAAAGCAAGGAATTCAGCGAATTGAACAAAGTGGATGTTCGTTTGCTTCAGGACCAGCGCCGTGTGCTTCGGCTCATCGAGGGAAAGTCATCGGAACTTACTGGTTGGAAAGGAGTATCGATTCTATTTGCTTCGCCGGGACTTGATGGCATGAACGGCTACACAAAAGTCGACTCGTTCACATATATCTTGCCAGTATGGACCTTGGAAGAGCTGCAAGAATACAACCTACTCCTTGAAGACGGCTTGGAAGTAGCAGAAGATGTTTTGATTTCGAGATACGACAAGTTTGGAATTCCCAGATTCATCTTCACCCCAACAGAGCGCGAAAATGATGAAGAATTGAGCAAGGCAATCGCTTCATTCAGTGCTCTGGACATCATTTTGTATGCCAAAAGCAATCTTGCTGTGAGAGATGGAAACTACATCCACCGCGTCCTTCAGATGGTGCCGAGCGAAAGTGATCTACGAGCGAAATTCCATTTGGATTTTCTGTCCAAGGACATCGCCGAGAAAATCGTTGCCAAAGTGGACGAAGACAGCCTACAAAAAGTGTCGAAATTCGCTATAGCACACGCCAATGATGACTCGGGAAGTACATTCGTAGTTCGAGGCAAGATATATGAGATGCTTTGCCATAGATGGTTCAATCTGCACCAAGGAAGTCTACAGTTTCGCTCGCTGTGTTCGAAGGCGCGCTTAGAGTTGATCATTCCGGAAAATATGGAAACGGTACGCTTCTCCACTCTTGACGAGATTCATGAAGTTCCTCGACGCTTGACATACTACCAGCCGATGTCAAGAACATTTGGTGCGCTGGATGCATTCATCTTGGATGGCAAGAACTTTAAATGCTACGGCTTGCAAATGACCCTCAACCTGGATCATGGAATCAAAGCTGCACCATTGAGTAGCTTTTTGCGATGGCTGAATGGTGTTGGCATTCCCACTTATCAGCTCTACTTCGGATTCGTGGTTCCAAGCAACTTAGCACCCCATTATCGAAAGCAAACAATCAGAACGAAAACCGATGAAATCCACCAGAAGCCAGGAACTTTGGTGAGTGTCAATCAGTTTGTCGCTGTGTTAGACGTGTTTATGGGGAATAAATTATAGAATTTGGTCACGTGTTTGCAAGTGGAAGGAAGAGGAAGATGTACGTGTCGAGTGGATGCGATTATGATGCACACAGGCCACGAGCGCTGCTGTGCCCTTGCCATAAGCGCACAGTTAGAAGCATTCGAAACATTCGAGCGCCTTACTACGCGTTGGCAACGTCAATTGGGCCATGGATCCGATCAAGTCAACTGCGCCGACTTGGGCGTGGAACGATTGGAAAATACATCAAAGTCGTCATAGGTTTCTGACAGCTGCAAGCCCCAGAGATGGGCTTGTTTTGTGATCCTTCGGGTCTTTCAGTTGCTGCCGCGGTGTGCCACCGTCGCCATTGGCAACTCCACGAACGCTGGTCTACTGGCCGTTCGCATCCTCGGTGGTGGAGACTCGTCACTCATTGACGCTATGGCGACGTTCCTGGACACGCAGAAGCGTGAGGTGGACGACAAGATCGAGAAGATGGCTACCAATGGCTGAAAGGAGTACCTTCAGAACATGAAGAAATAGAGGCTGTGGCAAGGCTAAGACGTGAACAAGAAGGGTTTCTGTATTTTCAGTTTGTCTTGCGCAGTTGTCTGCATGTTTGTTCTCTATCTACTTGTTCTTCTTCATCTTGAGGCTCTTGAGCTGGTTCTTCAGCGTTTTGGGGGTCTGCTTGTTCGGGCGTTTGCTCGGTGTCGGTGCTGCCATGAGCTGCCACATTGCGCCAGTACACAGGCTCACTAATCGACAAAACAGCACTTGAACCCACAGCGCACAGATTAGCACGGGGAAGAGCATGTTGAAGTGCAGCAAGATCTTCATCACCGTCGACGTCTGTTTGTTCTTGATCATCTCCGAATACATCCTCGCAAACCAGAACAACGGAAGGAACGTTGTGCACGTGAAGATACCCGCAAACAATGCAAAAGTGAAGAACAACGTAGCCTCGGCAATTGCCGCCAACGGCGCAATGTTGACAAATCATTCGCATAATGGAGCGCGAACTTGACACCAATACACACAGGGTGTATGCCGCCCAGGACATTTAGAACCGCGGTGGAAGCGGACAAAATAGGATAGTCACTCGACACGAGCGAACGCACCAAAGTGTTCAGGGGACCTGGCGGATGACGAGCCGGTATGGCTTAAAAGTTATCAGGCAGGCGGTGTGGTTTTAACGTAAAACCGCACCGCCTGCCTGATGTAGATTTGGGGTTGTTGCTCTTCATCAAAGACACCGCCGATTCCCTGAGGTTCGTGGGCCCTACTGGCCGATATCCTGGCGCCTGTGAACGCATCAACACCGTAACGGGCTCTGTTGTTTTCTACGATCGTGATGAACTGCTTACTTTTTGGAAGTCTCCTGATACATTGCCGAAGTTCAATTCGTCCTCAATCTGATAGTAGAGAAGCCCATGGCGAAGCACCTGATCGCCTGCTGACGCTAGTACAGGTATCATTGAATCTGGCAAAAGCATCAGCTTTTCGGATTGCTCTGCTCTGGCCAGCCTGTGCCAAGCAGAGGCGATACCAACGCCAGCTATAATGAGCAATACTCCGCGTGCGAAAGGCGCCCCACCTGCTTGGGGGCAACAGCAATGTCTTGGTCGCCACTGCTTTGGTACAACCAGTGACGATAACGCTAGGCCTGAAATTGTTCATGCAGCTGCAATTGTGCATGCACCGTAGATTTTTTATTCCTGAGCTTCTTGATGCGGTCAGCATGCTGCCTCAGTTCACGCGCAGTCGTAGAGTGGCGAGTGCGGTAGGAGAGCAGACCACTTCATGCAAGTGTTACCGGTCACTGTCAGATTCAAACTTATTATCTGTAGTGCTGTCGTTTCGCATTTTAGTGCTTCCACCAAAAGATGTACAACAAAACTATCAACACAGTATTATGTTGTAGTAATTTGCCGAGGAAAAGGTATATCTGCAGATTCCATGCTATTCCGACCTCGGAGAGTAACTAAATCGCAATTGTAAGCGTCCTAAACAAAAGCTAGTGTCCTCAGAAGCTCACAAAACATGTAGTTTTTAGGCTGTTTAGTATCCTCGCTCCCACTGCGCCTTCCAGGAGATAAATTGCTTGAACGTCTTGTAGTTTGGATAAGAAATCAACTCTTTTCTTGACAAGCCGGACACTTTCAGTGTCTTCGCTACGCTTTGTATCGAGTCGCCTTGTCTTTCGTAGGAAGGCATACGCGCTCAAAGTAGTGTGGGCAAAGTCCCAGTCGCACATGGTGAACATGGTGGTCAAGCTGTGAGGCATAGTGAAGTCAACATTAGGAATCGAGGAGGACCAGCTCGGCCACAGGGGGTTTGTCTTTAGTTGATTGTGAAGTGGAGCAGACTCAGCAGGAAGTCGCAGCAAAGGAGGTGAAAGCAGGAGTAATAAGTGTTGAGTTGCTTCCTGGTGCTGTGTCATCTACCTGGCTACGTAACAGAAGATGCCCAGCTTATAGTACTTTATCACGAAAGCGTACCGCATTACAGGATTGCCATCGCGTCGGTGGCCACGTGAACGTGATTTGTTCTCATTCCACAACTTGCCGTCTTCTACTCAAGCGACCTCGACCAAGCCAACTCATCCGACTTCCCGCGACCATGGTGCCGGCTTCGCCTCGCAAGGGGCGAAGCAAGGCGGCTGGAAAGGCAAAGGCAGCGTCCAAGAAGAGGTGCGCGAGGACGTCTGGAGGCAAGAAACGCAAGGGTATCGGCGGAGACAGCAAGAAGAACAAGAAGCAGCGAGTCGCGCAAAACGGACGCATCCTCGAAAGTCCTGACGTGTGATTTCATCAGGAAGTCGCCGACAGCCTCTGGGCTCCTGACGACGTTCGGGACAGCGCAGCGGTGCCTGCGATCTACAAGCCTCCCCAGGACTCGTGGTTCCGAGTGACACACTGCGTGGACACCGACCCACCAGACTGGGACCCAAAGATCACTGACTTCGTCGTGGAGCCTCCCAAGCCACGCAAGAAGAAAGCGCAGAACCTTAAAGAAGTGAAGGTCCCTGTGGAGCTCCCTCCCGTCACGAGCTGTACGAAGGTGGCGATGAAGCCGTCAACGGAGCAAAAGACAAAGCTGAACCAAATGTTTGCAACTCGTCGTGCTGTCTTCAACAAGCTTGTCGCCGCCTCCAAGGAAGAATGTGCTACGCGTTTGGCTCAAAGATGCATCAAGCCCAAGGCGCTGGCGCAGCTGTACCGTCCGATGTCGACGAAGAAAAGCGTTCGACAACACTTCCGAAACAAGAAGAAGCTTGCAAAGCATCTTCAGTGCAATTCGGAGGTTTTCGGTGGAGCCTTTGACGACTTCCAGGATGCTGTCGTCTCGTCCGCCGCGCTGTTCGACGCTCTGAAGGAGAAGGGCAAGAAGACGACGTTCCCTGATATTGGGTTTAAGAGTGTATTTGCACGCTCAGACGCAATGGCGCTGCGGACAGACCACGGGTTCTTCGTGTCCAAGGATCGCACATCAGTGGCGTTTCACAAGAAGTTCATGGGCAAGAAATGGATCGAGCTGTCCGAGCCTCTGCCTGAGGTCACCACAATGCTGCGTCTAGTGCGCACCCGTGACAAGGGCTTCTACTTGTGCGTGCCCACCTGCAAGGACTTTGCGCCTACGCTGAGCACTCGCACGGGTGCTATTGATCCAGGTGTCCGATGTTTCATCACATTCTACGATCCCAGCGGCCGAGTGTTCAGCATCGCGGACCCCGAAGAGAAGATACTCACGCAACTCAAGATTGCAGACGCACTACGGCGTGAGGTGGCTCAGCTCGAGAATGATCTTACAGATCCACCATATCGGGGCAAGAAGAAGACGGCGGCAGAATGCGTCGTTACCACTGAACTGCTGCGAAACAAGCGGCGGCGTCAGCGCCTGCGTCTGCAGATCCGACAAATTCTAGGCAAGGTGACGCGCATGGTGCACGACATGCACCAGAAGGTCTCAAAGTGGTTGTCGCTGAACTACCACGAGGTGCTGCTGCCAACGTTCGAGACCCAGCAGATGGCCGCTCGATATGTCCGAGAAGAGTGTCTGGACATCACGCCTAAGAGCCTTCTTGCTCCAGCAGAGGAACTCGTGCTTCGGGGACGGAAGCGGAAGCTGCGTCGCCCGACTGTCCGCGCCATGATGACGCTGTCGCACTACAAGTTCAAGAAGATGCTGGAGTACAAGATGCAGCGAACGAGCGGTCGAATGGTGGAAGTGCACGAGGAGTACACGTCCAAGACCTGCTCAGGCTGTGGCCGCATCGACGAGAAACTCGGCGCCAAGAAGGTCTACAGGTGCAAGCACTGCCACCTGGTCCAAGATCGAGATGCTAACGCAGCGCGGAACATCTTCCACAAGAACGTGGGTGCGTCCGTACTGCGCGACCATTTCAACCGGTGTTCCTACATCGGGGAGTCCTGCTAGCTCTGCGCTGGCGTAATAGGCCCAACAACCATAGGTTCGTGTAGAACAGCTTAGGACGGAGGCCGTGATGCTATTCGGGTAGCCACGGACTTCTAGAGGCAACTACGTTAGGAGTGGCAAGGTAGAGCATGAGACGACAAGTTCGATCCGATTTACCGAGCTGTATCAGGAAGGTCTTCTTGGCCTCCTCCACTACAAGGCAAGTTGTTAGCCAAGTTCTTTGGACAGCCTTTCAATTAGAACGTACCAGGCTCAAGCCCAATCATGTAGGTCATGTCTTCGTCGTTGCTGTGCGTCCCCGCCTTGGTCCAGTTGAATGTACCCATCGCTGCGAACCGGCCATCGCAGATCGCTAGTTTCCGGTGGTTCATCTTCGATGTCTTCTTCAGATGAAATACATCGATGCCACTGGCAATAAGGTCGCAGACAGCGTTCAGGCCACATTTATGCTCTCGAACCCACGTGATGTCGATGATGACCTTGATGTCCATCTCCGGAAACTGTCCACGCTTGTCGATGAGCGCTTTCACGTAATCTGGGTCCGTCAGAGAGTACATGGTGACCCAGATGGACTTGGTGGCACCCTTGCCGTCGTCGAGAGCCATCTCGTGGAGCTTTGGGTCGTTCACAGACGACTTGAACACGCACGAGCCGGGGTTTTCGATGTAGAGCTTGGCGCGTGGCAATACCTTCTGCAGCGTGGGCCTTGGTCACGTGGAGCTCGTCGGCGAGTCTCCTCAGTGGCCACTTGCGCTTGTAGGTCGGGAGACAGAGCAGCTTCTTGGCCACGCCGAGCGCCGTGTTGCCCGGCTTTGGGGGCCGCCCCATCTCTTTCTGCGGGATGATGAACTCGGCCTCGAACTCGAACTGGCGCACGGTGCGTGCAGTACGGCGACCACAGCTCGGCGCTGCGAGGGCGACGTACGTTTTCCGCGTGCCATGGTTGTCTTGAGGCATGCCTGCAAGACCTTTGAAGTCCCCCGTCGTACAAAACTGTACGACGGGGGACTTCCTGGACAACAATAGGAATTTGTATAGGGTTTTTGTCCAGGATATAGCTGCCTTTTGAGTGGAGATCCTGGACAGAAACCCCATACAAATTCCTAGTTGTAGTCCAGGACGCTCATCATCATGCTGCTACGCCGCGCACCAGCGCCGCTCCGACTGCGTTTCCAGCGCCGCGCTTTCTCCGACAGCCCCACTGCCGTCTTGGCTACATCTCTACGGGATATCGCGCGCTCGGGGGCCCGCGTCGTGGAGTTACAGCTGCCCAAGTCCAGCGACTTGATCTGTCGCCAGCTCATGTGCGAACATGTGGGCGACGCCTGCGCCTGCCGCTTGGCGCTCGCACTGGAGCGAGTCCCGCGTCTGCAGCGTCTCGATCTGTCCAACAACCAGCTGCGCGCGCTGCCTGACGCCGTGTTCGCGCTGCACCAATTGGCGAAGCTGGACATCCAGCAGAACCGACTTGAGACGCTGTCCTCCGACGTGGAGAAGCTCACGCAGCTGGAGACGCTGGACGTGAGTCATAACCAACTCAAGACGCTGCCGGTGGAGCAGCTGGAGACGCTAACACAGCTTAAAACGCTGCGGGTGGCGGGCAATTCCGAGCTGATACAGGCGCTGGAAGACGCAGAGACGCTCAACATGTCGGAGCAATTGAGGGCCAAGCTGGTGCTGCAGTAGAAGATAATAGACACGGAGAGTATCGCTCGTACCAATGGAAGCATACACTTTTACTAGATCCTGGGGAGGGTGACGCCGGAGCTGTCGCTGTTGAGTCGGTGTGACGAGTCTCGACGAGTGGCACCCCCGAGACTGCGTGCACTGCTGCTCGCTATGGACGAACTACTACTGTGGTTGTTGTCGTGGATGGACGAGCGACTGGGACGACGAACCACCGTGTGTGGGGACGTAGTTTTGGAGACTCGTCGTGGTACGTTGTCCGCGTTGCTGCTAGTGTTGGCTCCGACGCCAAATGACAAATTCCCCCGGTTGCTCAAGGCTCGCGCTATCAGAGCTCGACCGGTGGGTCTCTTCTTCACGGGCGACGGTATTCTGGTCTCGCTGCCAGCATCGCCCTCGTCGGTAGTCACAGAGTTCGCTACAGGTTTGGTACTCGACCCGATAGTGGACTTCCGGACGTTGTTACCCTGTCGCGCCTGATCCGAGTGGCCACGCTCGTGGTCGTTGTCATCGACGTCTGCAGTCACCTCTCCGATGGCCATCGCGATCGCATCCGATAAGTCACTCACACTGCTAGCTGCTGATCTAGCTTGGCCAGATCCCAATAACGCGTTGGCTAGTTTGGCAAACCGCGAGTTCTCGAGCCGTAACAAACACTTGTTGAGTCGCACTTGAAGGATCTGGAAGCGGCCGTAAAGCTTGTCTTGAATTGACGTACCCGACAAAGGTACAACCGGTGCGAGTACAGAGAGGAAAGTTCGCGGCTCAGCAGGAACGAACCGTGCGTCGTCAATGGCTGAACTGCGGAAGTCCCAGCACACAGGCAGCGGAGTCTCGTAGCGCAGTGTCGAGTTGCCTGTCAAGAAGATCCAGTCTTTTTCAGTGCGGAGTATGGCGAGTGCCGGTGGCATTGCTGCAGCTAAGCGATCGACACGTTGGATGCCTGCTGGGTCCAGTTCAAACATCGCCAGCAATGCTGTCACAACACCAGCCTCCATCAGATTGTCCATCTCTTCGAACTCCCGCCGGTAGGCCTGTTGCTCAGGGCCTTCATTGTGAGATTGAGCCAGAGCTAATCGCTCCTTGATACGGTGTTTGATGTGCGCCAGCGCTACGGCGCAGGCTGGTGCCATATCGGTGCCGCTGTCGGTGGAGAGTCGGATCAGCAATGGGACTACACCACTGATCACCATCGCGTCTAAGCCGCGCATGCCTTCGCTTTCATTTAGTTTCGCGATCTTCTCGTCGCCGTTATCAGTGCTGTTTGTGTTGTCATCTTCAACGGTGATACGACAAGAGGTGAGGTTGTAAAATGCCAGGATCACGTGCTTGCTGGCCTGCATCTGCCGACGACCAGGACAGCAATCTTTTATGATGACGTGCATCAAGGGTACGAGCCGTACGTCGCGCATGAGCATCAGACAAACGGACTCTCCTTGCGTCGATAGCGCACGCAGAATGACAGCACAACGCTCAGCCGTCTCCTGTCGTGCTTCGTGAGCTTTCTTGCTTGCTTGATCCTCGCCAAGAGGTGCAGGATCCTTGCCGAGATCAAGTGCACGCGCCACCACGTCGAACGCACCATCAGTTATGACGGCATCGCCAAATTTTTCACAACGTGCAAGTTGACTCAGCGCGTAAATGGCGGCACGTAGTGCTGTCTGGGAAACGGGTAAAGGTCCATCGGCACCTTCAGTGACGTCCGTGATTTCACGTAGAACTCGCACAGCACCCGTAGCGATGAGTTCGTGCCAATGCAGTGGGTCTTCACACAAGGCGGCAACTATCTCCGCACAAACATCACCAACTCGGGGTGAGGAACGCAAAATTTGGGGGCGGGAAAGCAGAGTTGGCACCAAGCTATGGGTAAGCATAGCTCGCCGATGGCGCGCGTGGAACGTCAAATTGCCTAAGGTCTGTACGCATACCAGTACCATAGCCTCGTCTTCATGATCACAATTCTCTTCTCCTCGCCCGCGGTTTGAATTTACAGCAAGTACTCGGATAATCTGCTGTACGGCGCCAGCTTCCTCCATGCGATCGTGCAATGCTGGGAAGCACGAGATATTGCAGAGCGCGTTTAATGCGAACTCGTATTGTTGTCGCTGCTCCAGCTCCATTTCAACGTTTTCCAGATCCGAAGTTCCAGCATCGAGCGGTGCAAGCAGAAGCTTCTTCGTGAGCACGTCCACCAGTCCAAGAACAGCCACGGCCTCGCAGTTGACTCGGTATGCTGACAAGAAGCACAAGGCAGCGGCACATGCGTGTCGTGTGGGTGGATCGGCATGCTCACAAAGCACCAGCAACGCAACGAGGGCGCCGCTCTCTACCAGTCTCACTGCCATGCTGGGAGAACCACCGGAGGCCGTGGCGTCGCTTGTTACTACCTTCTTCGCTGACGGGGGCTTGGGCTCCGAAGCCAGATTGGTTAAGCAGGCAGCAAGTTTGCGATGGATCTCCTGACTGCTGAATTCCATCTCGCACAGCTTGGTGATCACCTGCGCAACCTTGAGCTCCATGAGCGTCTCTGCTAGAGCTGGATCACAGCTGAGATTGTACAGGGCTGTCACACACAGCGTACGAATTTCGACGCTCTCGAGCCTTGCGAGCTTCACGAGTGCATACAGAACGCCGTCCTTGATGTGTGCCGCGCGGAGTTCATCGTGTGTGAGCAGGTTGAACAGCGCACGAGCACAAATCTCTTTGGTGGAGTCGCTGTTAATACGCAAGAGCGCATTCACAATGAAGTCCGGTACAGTGCCTTCCTTCCATACGTAGCGGACGCCTACGGGTTTCGCTGCAGGAGGTTCGACCGCCAGGTTGCACAGCGCTACGGCTGAGTAAATTTGAATATCTTCCACGCCGCAGCGCATCATTAGTGTGAGCGCTGGATAGAGCTCGGCACAGCGCGTGAGCAGAGCACGATGGGTTGCGCTGGATGCCAATTTGGCGAATGCTATCGCGCACGTGAGCGTTGTTGGGGGATACGACGAAGCTGACAAGTCTATCAACATATCCAGCACAGGAGTCTTCTCCAGTGCGTCTGTTGCAAGGTTGCAGCATGCTGTGGAGCAACATCGTAGCGTCTCGCGAATAATCGCAATAGCGGAGGCGCTTACGGGCACATCCGAAGCCACTGCCGCTGCTGCGGAAGAGGTTGCAGCGCTCATGATACGGCGAAGTAGTCGAACGCCATGATCGGCCACCATACGCGCGCGTGCCTCGGCGTCAAATGACAAATTGGCCAGCACACCTGCACATTGACGCAGAAGCTCGTCAGCCCGCACTGGAGGTTTGTTGAAGACTTTGGCCAGTGTTGCCACCACATCAGCACGCAACAGTGCGGGTCTGCTCTCGGGTGCAAACGAAAGGTTGAGAAGACAACCTAGTGCGCATTCCTGGTAGCGCAGTAATACTGTTGGCGGTCCCGATCCTGCTGCAGGTGTGGATGGAGTTGCTGAAGTTCCAGTGGCAACCTCGTCATCGACATCACCCTTGCGTCTACACAGCCTGACGATAGTGCGGATGGTATCGTCCTGCAGCAGCACACCATGGAGGCTCTTTTCACACGATACGTTGAAAAGAGCGTTCGCGCAGAGGTCTCGAACGCGGTCGTTTGGTGTGCGTGTCGCCAGTCGTGCGATAGCTGCTGGCATGTTGCTTTGGAGGATTTCCACACAAGCTGCAGGATGTGCCAACATACTACACAGTGTCAGCACTGCGAACTGTTGGGCCTGGGCACTTGCACCGGCGTCGGTACCCTCGTCTTCTTCTACGTAGCGAAGCAGCAACGACACCACACCAAACCGCGCCAACAACGCACGACTGTCGGCTGTGGCGGTCATGTTGGACAAACACAACGCAGTGTTTTCACGGATGGAGGCGCTCGAGTGGTGCATCCCAATCTCGACGAGATTCGCCACGGCATCGCTGAGAGCCAAGTTTTTAAGCGACGGCGGGTAAGACGAAATGTTCGCGATAGTCACTGCGCACATTTGGCGCACCTCTCGTGGTTTCTCGCATTTGAGCAGTTCCTCAAGGCACTCGAGGATACGTCCGCTGCTCAGAGGTTCCAAGTTACCTGAAAGCCCTGATAAGTTGCAGAGTGCCGTTGCAAGATGTTTCCGAATAGTGCCAACTTCACCGCCGTCTTCAGCGTCTCCCCCAGCACTAGCAGAAGCTACAGCAGCTACGCTCGTTTGTTGTACTAATTCGCACACCGTGTCCAAGATGCCTTCTTCCACGACCTTCGCGCGCGAACCACTTAGCAGGGACAAATTGCAGATGGCCTGAGCAGCAAACTTGGCGCTGGCCTGGTCTTTGCGTGTTGCAAGCTTCATGAGGACGTGGACGACACTCTCAGCGACGGAAGTGCCTGAAGCTGAGGCGATGTTAATGAGCGCCTTCACACAAGCCTCTTTTGTCTCCAAGTCGGGCACGTTGAGCATCGAAACGATAGCAGACACGCATCCTTCCTGCACGAGTCGGAGCTGTCCTGCACGTTCGTAGGAGAAGCGGCATAACGACATGCTCGTGTGACGCCGCACTTCTTCGTGTTGCGCCTTGGCCAGCTCAAGCAACGCCAGCAGCACGCCTTCGTCTGCCATTTTGTTCCCAAGTTGCGACTCACACAGCAAGTTCAAGATGGATGCGGCACAGAAGCGCTTTACCTCGGTATCTTCAAATACTGCGAGCTTGCTTAGCGCCAGCATACATCCTTCCGCTACCATTTGCCGCTCGTGCCCAGGAATCGTCGAGAAGTGGTAGATACTGAAAGCGCATTCCTGTTTGAGTCGAATCTCGCGACTCATTCCTGCACCGAAATCGAGTGCGTCAGCGGTTGGCTCCTGCTCGTCCTCGTCGTCGTCTTCTTCAAATTTGCTCCTACTTTGGCGACTTAACGTCGCGTCGCTGCCTCCGTAGCTATTGAGCGAGCCGCTAACTCCACTAACATCATTCAGCAACGTAGTGGGTTTTCTGAAACGTGACAAGTAAATCATGCCGTCCTCGTAGCTGCCGCGCTGGCCGAAGAGATCGCCACCGTAGCCTCCAAAGACGCTGTCCACGCGTGGCCCTCGAGTTGGTGGCGGAGTAGGGCGCAACACTCCCGTAATGGACCGGTTTCGAGGAGACTCTGCAAACGTTACTGCTGCTGGCGAAGGTGTTGCCGCCGGACTATTTACCATGTGCGCAGGCGACCCTAAACCGTTGGCATTGTTCTCGTCGCGAGCTTCCTGCGGGATGATCTTCGTGTTAATATGGCGATACAGCGTACGCACGAGGTCTTCTTTGGTAGTATTGGTCTTCCAGAAGTTGCGCTGACGGTGAAGCTTCCAGTGCTTGGCCAGCTCTTTCAACTCTTCGAAGCGAATTGGCGCGGCTGCGGGGTCTCGTTGTCGCGGAAACAGCTCGAACCGTGTTAAATACTCACGAAGCACGTCCAGCTCCTTGTCGCGCTCGAGTTCCTCCAACAGATCCTTGGTGTGCCGTGCATTCTGGGAGAGTCGGTGGCTCATGACTTGCCATGAACAAGTGCAGTTGACGCCGCCACCACACGCACTTCCACGCTCGCGATGCCTGGGTCAATCTCTCTTGGTCGTCCGTTTCGCTTGAAGCGGTTATGGGATGGAGGTTCGAGGCATGAGGCAGGGTAATATTACTCTGGTGGTCGTCTCCTGGGAATATATTACTCAAGCACCTCGCTCTGGTAGTCGTCGTGTTGGCCATGCACGTGGTTCTGCACACGTAACATGGTAGGGAAACCCGTACAATCGTTAAAACAGCTTTACTCACGATCTCCTCGAAGTCCGCTAGCACCTGGCGCGGTTCATGACACATGCGCTTAGCGCATTCTTGCCGCATCGTGTCCCCGTCCACTAACACTTCGGACGCATTCGCGAAGTCATCCGCATAGAGACTTGGTATCGGGACGTCTGAAGCTGCGTCGGACATTGGAGGTAGAGTGCTGGTGGTATATTCACTAAGAATGATCTCGAGAGATCTTTACGCTCGGACTGGGCTACCTATGAATGAAGGCACTAAGCCTTGCACTCCCCAGCAGCCCGTTTACCGAGTGGGCTTTCGTTTGAGGTCCTTCTCAGGGTCCCGTTCCCACGTTGGTTTGAATTAGTCGCCTTGGTTGATTCGATATCCTCTGCAGAACTGCGGAGTTCGAGGCCGGTGGGTGACTTGGAGGAGCCCAAGCTGCCACAAGTTCTTCGCGGCGTTGATATCACGCTCCCAGTAGTTCGCTCTGCAAGCTACGTTTCTGCAGACACGCACATTCCTCGACCTCTTGATTTCTGTCGTACCGGGGATCTTGAATGGCATGTCCACCATCGGGCGTGAGCACTCGGAGCAAAGATAACTGGTACGAAACTCGTCGACCATGACGAGGGTTGCGCGGCGAGAGAGTTCAAGTGCGAACCGCTTGAGCGGAACGTGCATATGGCCCGCGAGATGAGTCTGGCTGCTCCATTTTCCGAGAGCCACACACACGTCACGGTCCACGGTCCACGGTCGGGACGACACGCTTGGCGAGTTTCGCCACGGCCTTGCGTTTGAATCTCGACACCGTGAATCTCCACTTGCGAAACCCTTTGAGAGCGCAGAACTCCAACATGGCGCTGATATTCTTCCACATGTGCTCGTAACGAGAGAGCAGGGACACCGACGACGAAGTCTTGAACGATGGCATGTCCTTCAAAAACGCACCGTAGAGCGGATACCTCTTCTTCAGGTTTTGGAACCAGAATGCATGGTGCTCGACACGACTCATGTGTCGGTACTCTCGGGACGTGACTTGTTGGACGTGAGTATTGTCGTGCAGGAAGTGAGATCGGCGCCTGACACCGTGTTTCCGCGGACGGTGCTTTGGGTGGTGCCTGTGACAGATCTCGCACCACCCCTCCACATCGCAGTGTGCTCTGCTGCGTCTCTTGCGTCGGTGGCGACGACGGCGGTTCCTGCTGCGCTTCTTGCCATGGCGTCTGCCGCCAACGTGGCCTGGACAGGTACTGCAACAACCGGGCATGGAGCATGGCTCTTCCGGTGGGTTGCAGACAAACTCCAGCATAGGACGGCTGTATGCCGTCAGCATCATCCGTAGACCTGGGTCGATCCCGATCAATGTCTGTGGCGTATACTTCGGAGAAAGAACAGGTCGTTCAACAGGAGCAGGAATCGACGTCAGCACAGCAGCACTGTAGCCATTCGTGGAGATCTGATACTCAAAATTGCGCCTTGGAAAGCCAATTCGTTGATCCGCAGTATGGCTGATGCAGTCTCCGAGGTTGAACACCGTGGTCCACATCCTCTCGCGCACTTCTTGGAACTCCGCAGACGTAGCATACGTCCGATGTCCACGAGAGTTCGTGGACTTGTAAAGCCCGAAGACATCCTTACCCGTAGTTGCCAAAATTTGTTTTGCGACTTGGTAGAGCACCTCTGTCGTGACCGGGAAGAACGATGGCACACAGGAGATGGGCTGTGGCAGCAACGTAAAGAGCCGGCACCCTTTCGGGATCTCGTCTTGGTCGTGCATTGGCTCCATTACCTTCAGCATGTCGTACAGTTTGCCGAGAAATAGCACTTCACGGCTAGCGATGTTCGCAGCTGTAGGAGGCAGTTCTAGCCACGCAAGCCATTGCTTCTCGACGTCCGTGAGGTCTTCAGGACTTGACTTTAGTCGAGCGACCATGGCCTCAGCTGCTCCCCGCGGATACGCAAGCTGCAGGCTAATGAATTTGACAAGCCGCGCCTCGAAGTTCGTTCGAATGTGTTGCTGCGCCGCAACGAGCATGTCATTCGCCAGTTCTTTGATAGCGGAGCTTGAATAGAGGAGCGTAGGTGGTATATACGACATGGACCTCGATCGTGAAGCCTTGTAGATGTTGATGGACTCCTCTAGTGCAGCGTTAGCCGAAACCTTTGGCGCGGGCCTCTGTTCGTCACCAAAGACAGCAGTGCAGCACCGGTAGAACGTAGCTTGGTCCAGCTGCAGGGCTGTCTCCATCGTGCGAGATCTTGCCGGTACTACAGGGTAGTTCGGGTGGCTACGCTGGTGGTGCTCGAACAGGCGGCAGCAGTGGAAGTTCATGACGAACATTGCCTCCACTCGAATCTGCTGCAGAGCCACAGCACGTTGTTCGAGCGCGTCCCGGATGTCATGATTCGGACAAATGTGCCTCAGTGGGTATGTCACGGTCAAAATAATTCCGGGGACAGCGTCAGGAAGGGGTCAAGTTGGTCAAGTCGGTCCGAGTGGGCAGACGTGGTCCCGGGAAGCTCCCCAATAGCTTTAACGCAGAGTGCTGGTGGACTCCAGATGGGTGATGTAAGGTTGTCGGTTGCGCTTGTCGTTTTGAAGGTAATTTGGAAACTGAATTGATGTGTTTATCGTTTTGCTCTGTGCTATCCATCTACCCAAGGGCGCCTTCGTGGCGCGCAATCTGGAACATGCATTGGTTGGCTATGGCTTACTGGAGCAAACGCTTGAGCAACCTGGTAAATATGCAGGCGTCGACCCAGGCTCTCTTGCGCGGACTCAACTGAAGATGTGATATTGCTTCTGCTCTTGCACGTGCAGATCATTACACTCCCCCCGACTTTAGCGAGTCCCGGCACCTTGAAAGTTGAAGTCGACGAAGTTGAAGTTGGTTGTACCGTAGTCCTTCGATGTAAGGAACAGTACAGTGTAGCCTCTACTCAAGAGAGTTTCACTAGGCCCGTGCCATCTGAGTGCGCTGGCATAGATCCTTGATCAGCGCTTGCCAGTGGCTGACGTGCTTGATGTCGCGCTCGCGTTCCCACGTGTTCTCATGGCGAGGGAGTCCGTGCCACTTGACCAAGAACTCAGGTTGGCGGTTGAAGATGCACTTCTTCATCAGAGCTTCGACAACATGTAGCGGCTCACCGTCATCATCGAAAATCACTGGAGTCGACTTCGGGATCACACGGCCAACGAAGCGATCAGGATTACTGTTGTATACCTTGAGCTTGTCAATGTTGAAGCGTGGGCTGATATGCTTCAGATTGGCCGGTAGATCCAGCAACGCGACGTTGCCATGAAGCTCCAGGATAGGATACGGACCGATGAAGCGCGGGATGAACTTCCGTGAACGAAGTGTCGTTTCCGCCGTGGCGTGCGAGATGTTTAGGTCTTGTGTCGACAGCAAGGCTAGATCGCCGACCTTGAATGGGTTCGCCGCGCGGCGCCGGTCGTAGAACTTCTTTTGAGCCTCTTGTGCATCCAACAGATTCTTTCGAGCGCGTTCGATCACCTCTTGACGATGCTGAACAAACCGAGACGCGTACTCCACGCGAGACTCCGCCACTGGCTGATCACCTTCAGCGCTACCCAATGGATTCTTAGGGTGACGGCCGGTGTCGACGAAGAACGGCAACAGTTTAGAAGAGCTAGACACTAGTGTTGCATGTGCATACTCTATCATGGGCAGATGTTCATTCCAGTCGTTGCCGTGGTACGAGATGGAGCATCGTAGCGAGTCTTGGAGAGTCCGATTCTGACGCTCGGTTTGGCCATCGGCTTGGGCTCGGTGAGCAGTTGTCATCGCTGTCTTGATCTTCATCGGGCTCACAAGTGCTTTCCAGAACTTCGACGTGAACTTTGGGTCCCTGTCAGAGATTATGGTCGATGGGATTCCATAGTACCGGATGACATTGCTGAAGAAAAGCTTGGCAGTATCTTCCGCGGTCGCCGTGGTGTGCGTCGGAATGTAGACTGAACGCTTCGACAACTTGTCTACCACAACCATGATCGCATCAAAGCCGTCGGACACGGGCAAATGTGTGATGAAGTCGGTCGAGACAACATCCCAACAAGCTGCCGGCAATGGAATCGGCTGAAGCTTCCCGGTTTTTCGTCCTGTGCTCGACTTGTACCTCATACAAGCCTCACAACTCTGAACGTAGGCTTTGATGTCGAGGTCCATGCTCGGCCAGAAGTACCATTGCGCTGCAGCAAGCTGCGTGCGACGGATTCCTGGGTGTGTCATGATGGCCGCATCATGCGCGTTGTGAATGACATCGAGCCGAAGTTTCCGGTTGTTTGGTACGCAGAGGCGACGTAGGCTATCGCCACTCTTCAAATAGATCAGCCCGCGGATGATTTCGTACTCTTTCGACGCGCGGCCCGACTTCCACAATTGCTTGAAGACTGGATCTTTGCCGTATGCCTTCTGAAACGCCCGCTTCGTTTGGGAATCCAGGTGAAGTGAACTTATCACCGTGTTGTCCTCCATCGATGCTGCGTTCAATCTCATACGCGACTGAGCCGTGCCAACACCAAGCGCCTTAGAGGCTGGCTGTTTGACGGCAAGCATCACGACTTGATCACGGGTCGATATGATTTGGAGCTTGTCAGTAGCCTTTGTTCGTCGCGAGACCGCGTGACGAATGTTCGTGCATGTCGGAGACGTCAAACACGCCGTACACACTGAAACCGGCACTGCCTTGGGCTCACCATCATCTGCCACCTCCCCCAGACTTGACGGAGCCTCAGGGGGGCGCGATAATGCGTCGGCAACGACGTTCAGAGCTCCTGGACGATGATGCAGCGTGAACTGGAAGGACGCAAAGAAGTCCAGCCAGCGAGCCAGGCGACCGGATAGGCGTGGATGCTGCAAAAACCACTTGCACGCCGAGTTGTCCGTATAGACTTCAAACGATACTCCATGGAGGTAATGGCGCCAACGTGTGAGCGCCTGGTTGATCGCAAAGAGTTCTTTCTCGTGAACAGGCCAGTTGAGTTCATGAGGTCCGAGCTTCTTGCTGAAGAAAGCCACAGGGAGATCGTTGCCACCATGCAACTGAGAGAGCACTCCACCAATGCACGCATGGCTGGCATCCGTTGTCACGATAAACGGCTTGTCAAAGTCCGGTAGCCGAAGCACCGGTGCGTGCTGGAGCGCGAGCTTGATGGCATTGAATACCTGGCGCTGCCGTTCATTCCATATCCAAGCTACATCCTTCTTGACCAGAGAGCTAAGCGACAGTACCAATGTCGCAAATTGATGAATGAAGCGACGATAATATCCGGCGAGGCCCAAGAAGCGCTGGAGGTCCTTGATGTTGCTAGGTTCTGTCCACTCCGCGATGGCTCGGGTCTTGCGAGCGTCTACGTGCAATCCATCAGCAGAGATCGTGTGGTTGAGGAAGTCAACCGAAGATTGGCCGAAGTCGCACTTGTCAGGACGGGCATAAAGTTTGTTAGCGCGAAGGACTTCGCAGACTTGGCGTAAGTGCTCGACGTGGTCGGTCATCGATCGCGAGAAGATGCAAATGTCGTCAAGATAAACGACCACGAATAGTAGATGGCTCAGCGGCTTGCGCATCAGGCGCGTCCACGTGCCCGGCATGCCGGCCAGACCCATAGGCGCCACGTTCCAATGATATATCTCGTGATTCGTCCTGAATGCAGTGTATTGTTTTGACGTAGGAGACATGCACATCTGATGGTATCCACTGGCGAGGTCGAGAATCGAGAATATCACTGCTCCTTCCATGCGATCAAAGAGTTGCTCGATGTGCGGTAGCGGTATCTTGGCAACGTCCGAGGCGGCATTCACCAAGCGGTAGTCGATGACCCATCGAATTGGCATGTGCGGGTTGTTCGAATGCAGCCACTCCAAGCGTGATGGGAATTTTCCAGTAGAGGGATCCGTTTTGGGCACGCCGAAGATGTTTGATACCCATGGTGAATCCGACACTTCGATCCAGTTCTTCTTCAGCAGCTCTGCCACAAAGATGTCCAATGCTTCCTGCTCCACCTTCGAGAGGCGGAAGGGAGCTCGGTTGCTGGGTGTCGCACCTGGTTTCAAGACCACTTCGTGCTCGATTGAGCGGCTGGGTGGTAATGCAGGTGGCAGCTCTGCTGGGAAGACATCTGCAAATTCTTCGAGTACCGCTTGAAGCTGCAAAGGAATGGTCTTAATTTTGGGCGAAGTTTTCACCGTGACATGGTACAGTTCGGCGTACTCTTCTGCCTTCACCTTCGTCTCAAACTCTGTTGTCGAAAGGACACACAACGACGCGTCCGCGTCATCGTTGCTATCGCTGTCGGAGATTCGCGGCAATGGCTGCCATCCCAGTGTTGTTATCGAACTCGGCCCCAAGGGCATACTGATGTATCCTGCCTTGACATGATCGTTGAGCTGCTGCCGCAAGTTCGGGTGCGGCGGGTGCTGAAGATACTCCGGTTTGACTTCCACTGAAGCCACTGTCGGCCCCGACACTCCGAGACTGTCGTTCACCGAATTGAAGTCGTGTACTACACGCTGGTTGTGGAACCGCATCACTCCAGTTTGCCAGTTGATGATCGGGTTGAACTGCACCAGCCATGGAAGTCCGAGGATCACGTCTTGATTTGTCGACACCTCCCACTCAATGAGAGAAACACCGTTGAAGTCTCTGCCAGCAAAGGTGATAGTCTCCAAACATTGCTGTGCCGTGCGAGCCGGTGTTGTCGTGCCATCAAAGCGCTCGGCCGTGACCTTGGTGGCCTCAACGTAGTGTTGAGCGAGGCCAGGGCGCACAATGTTGCGCTCCGCGCCGCTGTCGATCAAGACTCGCACTTCCTGCCCGTTCATCGTACCCCCGAATCGCAATAGCTCACGGTTGGACGGCAACTCAACGTTGACAGACACCATGTTCAGTTGCAAACTGTCGATGACCTCGACGTGGTCGTCACGGTTGTCTGTGTAGTCATCGTCATCATCCTCGGATACGTCGTCGTCTTCGACGATGCGACGAAAGGAGCCCTAGTTAGCGCGGAATGACCCGCGCCCTTGTGGAGGACGAGATGGACCTCGGGAGTTGTTGCGCGCTGGCCGCTTAGGACACGTCGCCAGGCGATGTCCGGCTTCTTTGCAATAGAAGCAGAGATTACTTCGCAGACACTCATCGCGAGAAATAAAGCGCGAGCTTCCAATCTCCATTGGCGTCGGCTCCTCGACGTGATGTGACGATTGATGAACGCGTTGGGGACCTTGGCCTCCGCGGTTCGCGTGTGTCCGACGCGAACCTACCGCGTGCGTGCGGTCGTACATGAGTGCAAACGAAATCGCGTCCGTCGTGTTTCGGAACTGGCGCAGCTTCACCTCTTGTCTGATCTCTACGACCAAGCCCTTCTGGAAGTGCATGACCTTGTCAATGTCTGACATGTCTTCTATCTTGCAGATGATATGCCGGAAGGCCGACACGTAGTCCTCAAGACATGTGAAGTTGTTCTGGCGCAGGCGTAGGAGCTGGTCACGCAGGTGCTCTTGCCGATCGGGGGTTGTGAACTCGCTGGTCAGCAGCTCCTCGAACTGCGTGACCGAATGCAAGAAGTTCCCGTCATGGGAGACATACTCACGGTACCAAGCCGCTGCTGGTCCCTTCAAGTTTGCCACCAAGAGCGACAAGGGGCGCTGCTGCGGCGAGTCTGTGCCGTACTTGATGTTCTTCGGCTCGAAGTACAACTTCGCGCTGAACAGGTAGTCCGCGACGTCGTCGTCCTTGGTACCGGAGAACTTTGGCATGGTGATGCCCTCGGCCCTGTACTCACGCGTGTCTTGCGAGGAAGGGTCCAGCGACGACGGTTGCTGCGGCGCTGATTGTCGCTGCTGTTGCTGTTGCAGTGTCGCCGCCATCTGCCGCTGAAGCTCGGCTGTCTGCGCCATGAACTGCTGCTGCTCGTGCATCATCGCCGCGAGTGAGGCGAACATCTGCTGCGCGCTATCCGCGTGTTGTATCGCGGCTTCATCCATGTTTGCGCCTACGCTAGACACGTCGTCAATAGATGGCTGGGGCGCGCAAGCTCCTCAGTCAAATCAATCAAAAGTTTGAAGTCGTAGGCACTCCCTGGAGTGCTGCTTCCGACAATATCAATAAGCCCCAACGAAGTCACAGAGGCTCGACCCGGAGCTCTGTTTCCGTCAATTACTGCCAACCACTTGCAGTAGCCAGTGTACCGAAGGAAGCAACTGATGCAATTCCGGTCGGCGCTAGTTCGAGCCCGCCTCGGAGCACTAGAGACTCCTACTACTAGACCCGTAACGGCCACCGACGCAGATGTTACATTCGGCTGTGCACTACTACTTTTGCAAGTGATAGCCGAGGCGAGAAGCGGTGGGTCGAGGTGGGTGCCGTGAATGGACACGCGGTAGTGATTAGGCAGAATGAACCAATGGGATATTGACACGAAGTGACGTGAGACAATGGGTGTCTCCACTCCTCCCCCAGAAAAGAAAAGGAGAGAACGCGGCGAAAATGGCGGCCTCGTCAGCGACGAGTGGAACAGGACGGCGGAAGTGGTCACGCACGCGGCGTACCCTGAGAAGCTTAACGGAGTGAAGTACGCGCTCGGCGCACCTGAAGGACTGATGCGAGAAACACTATGTGCGCAACGGCAACGCGGAACGGACGAGGCTGATCGAGCGAGCACACCGGTGACGCGTGGCAGGACTGGAACTGGAACTGGAACGGAAGCGTGCGTCGGCTTCGAAAGTGCTACCAAGTGTAAGGTTGTCGGTTGCGCTTGTCGTTTTGAAGGTAATTTGGAAACTGAATTGATGTGTTTATCGTTTTGCTCTGTGCTATCCATCTACCCAAGGGCGCCTTCGTGGCGCGCAGTCTGGAACATGCATTGGTTGGCTGTGGCTTACTGGAGCAAACGCTTGAGCAACCTGGTAAATATGCAGGCGGCGACCCAGGCTCTCTGTGCGCGGACTCAACTGAAGATGTGATATTGCTTCTGCTCTTGCACGTGCAGATCATTACAGGTGACGTCCGTATCGCTCCGTGCACTTAGTAACTCGATAATCGAGTTTAGTGGGTCTTCCTCGTTCCTCGTGGGAGTGTTAACCCCTTGTATGGCCCCTTGTATGTCGTCCAAGACCCACTGCAAGCGCTGGACTTCATGTTCAATTTCTCGATAGCGGGAATAGAGAGCGAGGTATGCAGCTTGCCATTCCGCAATGGTACGTCGCTGATCAGCGTCGCGCACTCGCAGTACAGCTGGGTCGCTAGGGTACTCTGCATCGACATCTCGCATAGCAGTGAACATCAGCGGGCGCTGTGACGGCGTGTAAGCGAACGTTTCCTCGTGGCAGTGGAAGCAAGCATCTGTGGACCTCAGCTGGCTCCTGAAGAGGAGTCGGATTAGAAGTGCTTCAGCAGAGTGGAGCAGCCCCTCTGTGACGTGTACAACAAAGATTGGGAGCTGGAACTCCCGGCAAAAGTCTACTTGTATTGTGGACCAAGAAGCCAATTGCAAAGTGAGCTAGTTTGCCTAACCTGCAGGCGCTCTCTCATGCCTCAGTGGCAGTCCAGGTAGAGCCGCCGCTGAACATCAAGTTGTTGCTACAAGAGGAGATCTGCAATCCTTCCTTGTCTGCAGCTGAAGGGTGCTGTTGCTGGTATCATGATGATTGCTGTGATCTGCGTAACTATAGTTCTTGTTGCGCGTGCCTCAACCATATTGCGGGTTGGAGGAGCTGACATGAAGATGCAGTCTAGCCCTCATCGCACCCTCCGGTAGAACGAGGATCCAAACGCCATGATACGCAGTAGAGTACTTGCCATAGCCTTTGATACGGTAGAATTTGTTTTGGATCAGGAACAGACCTGGTCTGTGAACGGATTGCCGATTTGCAGACAACAACAACGAGATCGCGACGGCGTGGCTCGAATGGAACTTGCAGCACTTACATGTAAGAGCCCAGGCAAAGTCATTCATAGGAACATGCTAGAATTAACCGCTACATGTGTTGCTACCAATGTTCTACAGCAAGATACCAGCACCTTGATTGATACTATCATGCCCGCCTTTGGCCTGCTAGCAAGCAAGCCGGAGAGCGTGGGCGCATAGGCTCTGGCTTGCTTGCTCGCAGCCAGAGGCAGCATGTCGCTGCGACGGCAGCCTGCAAGGCTCTCCGTTCGCAGTTTACATACATATAGCTAGATATTACGAACGTGCAAAAGAAAAGAAGAAAAGCAAAGAAACATGCAGGGTAGCAGGACACATAGGCACGTAGAAACAGAAACATGCAGAAAACACCAAGGAGGCCCCTGTGCGAGCTAAGCGCACAGGAAGGCATGCACATTTAGGCCAGACATTTTCATTATCTAATACACCAACTACCCCGCACTCGAGACCAACTCCTACCTACGCGACCTACACTCCGACTCTACCTTCAACGACCAACACTCTTCACCTCAGCCACGACTCAGAACATGATCGAATACTACTTCGCGACTGCGTGCACCTCGGCGCAACGCGATGCCATCCACAGTGCTTTCGATGACGGAGCCACAGCGATCACCCCAGCAGCGGTAGAAGCTCTGTGCTCCGCGCATGACGAAGTCGATGCGGTCGTAGAAGCTCTCGCGGCCGTTGGGAAACGAGTGCCCAACGGCCCCTGGCACACCAAATGGACTCTAGACCATTTTGGGCCAGACTATCTTCGATCTGGCGAGAAGACCCCCTGCTGCCGTGCCATGGCGTTGAAGAGCTACCATCGCGAGACTCTGAATGGTACGTGGGCATTGGACTTCCGGAGGAGGTTTTCGCTGACGTCGGTGGTGTCCTGCTTCTAGACAACTGGTGTGAAGAGCGCGCAGCACCGTTGAACGGCGTGCTTCCTCGCGATGGAGTCGTACGCATGCTTGGCCTTCCCTACATGGTATGATCTTCGGCTCATCCTGTTGATGCTGCAGAAAGAGTACAAGACAACGACAGGCACCGATTTCAATGGAACTCAGCCCAACGTCTCGGTAAGGGTCCGACGCGATAGATTCACGACGGGATCTCGACTCACCTTTTACCCTGTACACAGCGCCAGAAGCTGCGAATGATCAACGACGGCAATGTCGACGAAGCGATTCGGCAGACCGCTGCTCTTGACTGGAGTCGGGGCTTTCGTTCAGTGCTCCCAGTACCTGATCCAGAACCGGCCCGCAATATGATCTCAACGCAGCATCGGGTTCACGTCAACCACTTCGCGTCTTCATATCAACCTTCGAACACATCGACTGCCGGGGCCATGATCGCGGCTGGAGGACCTGGCGGCAGGGCCGTTGAACGCGGCAAGGCAGCGTCTGGTGCAATGGGCGAGGTCTACAAAAAGAGCTCTGAACCGCAGAAGGACACACTGGCGCAGCGATCCTGGATGTACTCCACCGATCCCATGATCACTGCCATGCAGAAGCGTGCTGCACTGGAAGCGTCTCAGTCGAAAACACCACCCGTGCATCAGCAAACGAATGAGAAGAATCATGGACGTCAGATTACCGCTATCACGAGCATTCGACGCAACCACAAAGGAGTCTACGTTGATGACGAACCGGAAGACATGGAGCATCACCGACAAGCGTGGCTGCAGCGCTTCTCGTCAGACAAGGCCTAAAAGCAAGATCACTCCAGTGGTTTACTTTGCATGCATTTTTCTAATTGCTTTCGGATCGATCTTTTCTGTTATGCTTTGGGCCAAATGTACAAGCTTACTTGTCGGGTTATTGAGACGCACCATTCTCAGCTAGGCACATCTGGTAACAGCTCTGTAAAGAAAACCAATAGTCTGTCAGTGCTTCTTCGCCCTTGGAATCGACAAAATGTAGCGAACGTACCAAAAATTCTTCTTCCGTCATGTTCAGCAGGTCTTCGTCGTCCACGCCATCCAACTGTTTGGGCTGGCCATTGACCGTGACCTCAACGTCAGTGCTGCCACTTTCATCGTCAGTGCACCACTCCCACTCGACGTCTTCCAGTTCCTCCTCGTCCATGGCATCACCATTCATCTCGGCGTCCCAGCCCTGCTTGTCTACCTGCACCTGCACCTCTCCTTCGTGGTTCTCTTCGTTGTATCGCTCTAGTTCTGCCATGTACGCGCGCTTAAACGCTTCCTGTCTTTGCTCCTCCGTCATCTCACTCGTGAGCGGATCCATGCCTTGAATATTACTTTCCATGCGAACCGCTTTCTCTTCTGCCACCGATGTGGCAGGCTGGAGGTGCTTGGCTGCCATGTGGCCACTAATGGAACTGCCCTGCAAGAACTCTGGCAGTGCACGCGGAGCTGCAACCTGCTGACTAGCTGCCTCTTTATCCTCTTTCCGTTCTCTGCTCGTTAAATACTCGTCCTCCGCCTGGTCGTTTCCTGCGATATCCACGATAATCTCCTGATCCTGGGCGCCGTACGGATACAAGTACGACTGGCTGTTCTGTTCGTCACCACGGTTGGCACCACCGCCTCCTCCGCCTCCACCTCGTCCTCCTCCTCCGCCTGCAGCATTAGCAGCACGTGCACTATTGCCTCCAATGCCCGCAGCTCTGTTATCACTTGGCAAATTGCTCGGCAGCACGTGCCCTTCCTTGACAAAGTCGCCGATCCTCCTCAGCACCTCGTAAATTCCTTCGTGCATTCCGTTCTGCTTGTTCATCTGATCTTTAAACTTGCGTTGCAAGTTCTGAACCCGCAGCAGTCGGTCATTATTGTCGCATTCCAGCAAAAGTTCATTGCAGTGGCCGCACCGGAACTGATACTGCCCAGGCATCAGCAGCAGCTGCGCCTCCAGAGCCGTGTACTCGCGCCCGCACTCCGGGTCGCTGCACTGGAAAGTTTGTCGCTCAATCTCCAGCTGCTCGCTGTCTTTGAGGTGTTCGTGCATGAGGTACAGACGGTACTGCACCACGTCCACAAAGTACTTGTAGTCAATGTACCAGTACGACGTGGATGAGCTACCGCCCAGCCGCTTGTCGTTCAGCACCTCTCTGATAAATAGTAGTAGTGCAGTAAGAAACAAGTATTATACTACAGTAGTACTATCGAAAACAAGAGCGACTCACTCGCAGACGAGATTGTCTTGGTGGAGTTCGTTCATGATCTTGCGCACTTGGCGGGTCTGCAGGTTCACGGCGTTCCCCATCTCGTCGTCCTGCAAAAAATAGTAAAAAAAAAAAGTATAAAAATATTAGCACGTATACTTAACGAGAGAAAAAAGGAGGAGGAGGACCTTCATGAACTTTTCGCGGATTAAGGCGCTGAGCACGACGACGTGTTCGTCCGAGTAGAAGGCGCTGCAGTAGGCAAGAGATACAGTAAGGGGTTAGTAGAGAGCAGTGGACACGAAGCAGGGAGGAGAGGAGAGCACGCACCGCCCCACGAGGTTCACGAGCTTCTCCACGAGGCCCGCCATGTTCGCCTGCGCGAGAAAATTGTAAATTGAGCAGATTTATTGTGTGGCGATAGTGGCAGTTCGGGTGCGATTATGTGCGTTCGGTGACGATAGTTTTTCCAAATTCTTACGGCTTGACGAGGCTGCCACTGTTGCTTGGTATCTTGTGCAGCATGTGCCTTGTTCCGGCCTTGCTTGTCGCCGCGAGGACAGGAAAACAAAATGGCAACGTAGTCTCGGTATTTGAGCTGTTGGAAGCAAAGTAAAGGTAGTCGTTTGGTAAGAATATAGAGCCGTCCTAGCTCTAAATATACGACCATCGAAACGAGATCGGCCCTCAAATAAAATAAAGGTGGACTAAAAAGCGAAGCGATGCATAGGGGTGTGGTTCGAGTCGACGCAAATTCTCTGCAGCACTCAAAAACATGGCTACACAGCGGCAGGAATCGGACTCTCGTCTCGAGTGGCAACAGCGCCACACGCAGGCGCTACGGGACACAGCCGAGTCTCTGCAAATGGGGAGAGCCACTGCACAGACGCTGAGTATGCAGGCGGAGCAGCTCGGACGCAGCGAGCGCGTGGTGGACGAGACGCAGGCGACTGTAGCCATGTCACGACGTGTCCTCAATGGGATGACCTGGTCCGGATGGCTCTACAATAAATTCTCAGCAGCTCCGCAACTTTCAGTCAATAAGGGGTCAGCAGAGGTATACAAACGCCACGTATTTCTTCACACTGAGAGTGAAAATGGTTTAACTATTATTATTATTTTATTATTTTGTAGATTGCAATGGGGTTTATTTGTCCCGAGTGTAAAGTGATGTTCGAGTCTTCGGAGCAGCTCGGGATGCACTATGGGAGTGTTCATGAGAAAAAGGAAAATCGAGGAGGAATATCTCGAAATTTGGGTGCGAAACGACCACATTCTGCTCCAGAACGACAATCTCAACAACAGAGTCAAGTTGCTGGAACTTCAATTGACGATATGCACGACAAGTTCCTACGGGATTTAGAGCCGCAATTGGCGGAGCTAAAGGAGCAGTCGCTGGCACTTGGCAGTGCGTTGGATACGCAGAACGAGCAATTGGATCGACTGGACTCGAAGATTGGACGCGTGCACCACGACATGAAGAGGGTGGGGATCCAGGCCAACAAAATTGCGGGGAAGAAGGTACCCGTTGTGTATCGCTTCCGGTGTGCTTTTCAAGAGACGGAGACGGGGAAATTCATAAGAGATGAAGACGGAGAGGCGCTGGTGAGGTGGGTCGGGCACTGGAGCGTTGATGTTTACTGGTGTGACGAGGTCCTAACGTGGTTGTGCTTTTATTCTAGTGCTGATGTTGTTGTAGATGGCTGTACATTTCGTGCGTATACGCTTGGCGACGATAGCGATGTATGGGGCTTTCAGAGTGAGAAATCCAGTCACTTTCTGGGCATCAACCGATACGGAAACCTGAAAGTACGAGGTGCCGATTTCAACTCGTACGAGCAGTTTCTCGTGGAGTCCAAGCCGAGCACTCATCTTTTTTGCCTGTCGAGCTACTTTGGGCTGGGCGGTTGGGTCGCTGTCAAAGGGCCAGCGAACACCAACAACCTCACCATCATTCGAGGCACGCCCGAGAACAAACCCCTGGCAGCTCACTTCAAGATTGTGAATTTGGAGGACGGGATTCAGAAGGAGAATTGAACTTGTATGGATTAGGGCGATTGTGTGCTGTGAGGTTTAGCACAAAGTGGGGTAAGTATATCTCAAGGAAATCACATTGCCGTTACAGGTGTCAGTTGGCCGAGATTGCTGTTGTTTGATGAAGCACAAAGACCGGGAAATCCATGCTGCTGCAAGTACAGTCAAGTCGACGCAGGAGGCAGAATTCGCGGTGCTGAGCAGTATTACAGTGCGAGAGGAGCACAAGACGAAGCTCCGTTTTTTGCTCTCGATCATTGAGCCAGCGATATTTCCGCATTCCAAGAGTCTCACGAAATCTAGACACAAGAAAAGTAAGCCCCAGGTACCGGAAGGGAAAGAAATCCACGTGCTGGGCGATTTACTTTTGCTCATTCGTGCAGCTTCCGTGGATGTCGTGGAAAATATCCAAGCGTGGCGAACAAGTATTCATGAGGGGATTCCGCGGCCCTACATGTACAACCATGAAAATTATTTGTTGAGCATGTGTGAGGATGTTGATTTTTTGGATCAAGTTGGGGACTTGGTGGAGTGGCTCGGCTTCCGTCTCGTCCGTAATCCGTTTATCGTTGACAAGGCGTTAGATGATGTCGTCAGTTCCCGACTACCGACTCGAGTACACGAAGCCCGTTCACTGAAGTATTGGAATTCTACTAGCTGGCGGCAGAATAATAAATTTACTAGCCAGCAAGGCAGTGTTCCAAGTGCGTCTACAGCTGTGGTTTCCCAATCAAAGTCCGCTTCTAAGGCTCGCTGGAAGAAGCATCCTCCACCACCGCCTCTTGTAAAGCCCTTGGCGAATATCAGCCCCGAGGACGATGTTGTCGATGGATCGCGGATTGCTGCTGCTCAGGACATATTACTCGAAGAAGAGAGTTTCCACGGTCGACTTCTAGGAATCAAGGCAGCCACAGAATACGTCGATCGAGGCCCCTCGGTGTTTCAACGCGATGGCATTGGCAACATCGTGGATACTTCAACTGTATACGAAGCGATTTCAGTTTTGAACGCACAGCAAAAGTAAGTCACCGTGATGATTTTTTTCTTGGTTGGCTGAAAGAAATGGCTGATATGATTCGGCTACCATGTTTTCTTGTTTGCATCTAGGGTACTCGAGTATCGGTCGTCTTTGCTTCGCCGAGAGCGTTCACAGATAGAGCGTACAATTCAGGACTTTAAAAACCAGGTAAGTTGCTTTCCTGTTTTCAATTATCGATGATGTTGGTGAGGTTTGACTCGCAAAATACGAGTGTGAAGGTGGCGTGGACAGAGCTACGACGTGGGTGTGATTGCACTAAGGAGCACCGCAGTTGGTACGGTAGCACCTTAAAATTTTAATTTCTACTACCATTGCGTGACCTATTTATCCCGCGTACAGGCACTGCCGTGATATATATCGACAGGAAGTGCTGAAGCTATACGACAAACTGGTAGACCGACTGGGGCGTTGTCTTTCTGAGCTAAATGATGAGGAAAATCGTTTTGAAGATGCCTTGGACAAGCACAGAGGTCGAATGAGTGAGTTGAGGGTGGAGAAGGTAGTACTTCTGTGTTTTATTGCCACAAGGACAATACTAACTTTCTCTATAAACGAGCAGGAAAAGCAGCGGGTGGCTAGACACGAGAAAAAGCAGGTAGAAGAAGTAATGCGACGCGAAGGGATTCGTAAAAAGACTGAAGAGAGAATTTCCAAGCTCCGACCGAAGCAAAAGAATCTTCAAAAGCGTCGTCAGTCCGATCCAAAGCTCTCTGAAGAGAGGTCCAACCAGAAAAACAGCAAAACCTACGAGGATATCGCAGTGGACATTGAAAGTGACATTCGTGTGCTCGTAGAGCGAAAGTCAAACATTCCTGCGGAAGTTCACGAAGACCCTGAATTTACTGCCCAAAGGCTGGAAGAGAAACGCCAAAGATCGCTTTACCAGAAGCGAGCACGGTTAGAGCAACAAGCTCGCATTGTAAAAGAAAAGGAGTTAGTGCTGGATCGCAGACGAGCTGAAAATGCGGCTATGAAGTGGGAAGATAACTTGTCTCGGGTAGTGGAGCGTGAAGCAAAGAGAAGAGTTCGATTGCGGAACCAGAAGGAAATGATGGATCGGGCGGCCTCGCGTGCGATGTTCAAGTGCATGCATGAGATGAACGGGAAGCAGTTTTTGATATCTGTCTACACTCGGAATGCTCGTGGCTACGATTTGGAGGGGCTTCGCATCGTGGCGTACGATCCTAGTTCATCAGCTACGTTTACTCTGGGAATGGCACTTCGCGAGTTCAATTCACTTGGGTATGGACGTACGAGCGACGGACTGGGGGCATTTTGTAAATGGCTCTGCTTGTTGTACGAGAAACGACGGCGTCAATTTCGGCTTGTCTGGTCAGGGACGCCATGTCCTCCTCCGCTTCGCGTTCGAGAAAACGACCAAGCTCTTGTCTGCGTTCATAAAGAAGGCGTTAGGATGCGGCACACGTCCACAGGCAGTTATTCTCTCGTGGCAGTATATCTGAGGACGGATGAACTATCGACTGTGCGGTTCGTGGTGGGATCTTGGCACGCACACGAGTTTTTACTTACGGAACATGCTATGGCATCCCATCGCCTCGTTATTGGCAGTGACCTAGACATTCAGTGGAGATCTGCAGGTCACGCGATGATTGTTTGGAAACACCATGCTAGCAATTTCAACAATGAGGAGCAACAGCAAGATAGCGCAGAACCAACCTCGACTACCACTGTAGGGCGGCGAATTTATTCGGGTGAAGTTGTTGTGAGCTGCGTGAGATATTCTGTGCATCTGTACGATACAACTGAGACTGGGTATACGGTCGAGCTCATCCCAAAACCGAGGAAAGGTGAACACATCCAAGAACTGGTCCAACCGACGACAAACAGACTGAAACTCTGCAAGCGCGAGGTCAATCCGTACGACGTGCACCTTTCATCCTCAAACTTTGCAGATTTGATGTCGTTAACCCGCTTCGAACTGACCCCGATTCTGGAGCCGACTATGGAGGCTGATACGAACGACCTCACGTCGCATTTGAAGTGGAAGGCAACGATTTCACCAAAGTGGGCAGGCAAACTGGCCAAGTACGTCCGCGTACTGCGCCTCACTAAATACGCGTGCAAAATCGGTGGTGTGTTCTGTTTCATGGCGGTCTTCGTCGTTCAGCAGAAATCCGAGTTTCGGGCTCACTTGCTGCTGGAAATCACGTGGCTAACTCCCATTTTGTCGTCGTCTTTTTCTTTTGGTGGTGCTGCAACACGACAGTCACTACGCATTGCGCTTTCCGATTATCTTCAATGCCTGAATGCTTCGCGCCGTTTTGCTGTGGAATTGAGGTGCGAAAGTGATAGTGGAGAGGAATGCCCAACTTGCGTGGCGTATACTGCAGCACGAACAACATTTTACAAGAATAGGCTCACTCCAGTACCGGAAGCAATATCTGACAACTGTACTAGGTGTTCGAATTGCGCGATAACTCAACGCAGGCGGCTATATGCTATTAAAGACCTTATTATCCAAGCAGGCGCCGTCACCCCCGAGCTGCTGGACATTATTTACCATGGACACTGTGCTGAATGTGCAACATTGGCGTCTCCAATTGTACTCGTTCTTGGATCGGCATTATCCACAACAATGATGACTTGGCTGCTTCCACTTCTTGAACATTATTTCGCATGCTTCGACAGCAGTAACAATGGTTTCCTGCCGTCTATTGACGGCGATGAAGGTCATTCAATTGCTGACGAAACCGTGAACATCCGAGATACCTTTTTGCAAACGCTGAGTCGAGATCAAGTCATCGTTCTTTACAACGCTGACTGTGGTGTGACAGTGGCCAGTGCCAACATGTTCGTGAATGAGCTTCACTGGTGGTTGTACCCGGATTGCGCCGATCTTCCATGTCACGTGGCGTATGTTGTTGGTAGCAACAAGGTCGATGAGAGTGCGACAGATGACCGCCGAGACTATGACCTCTTGGATGCCTTGAGGGTGCTAAATCACGCGGCTTGTCAAGTGGCGGAGCTTGACCCGGTAAAGCTGGATGATGGTGGCGAGGAAGAGAACGACCGAGCCTCTGCTTTTGATGCGTATCTCGTAGCAGAAGCGGTCCTGGTCGAAGCTACTCGCGTGCTGCTTCACCCCGACTACAAGTGGCAGAAACCCCGGAAGATTGTCGGAGCTTCCAGCTGGAGCACCGCATGCGGTTTTTTGCTGGGTCCTGTTCAACTTAGCGGTGCCTTACAGCGATGCAACATACTTCAGCTAAGCGAAGCAACTTCCGAAGTTCTAGAAGCGTATTTCGTGCACACCAAATGGCCATATGACTATCCTGACGTTCGACCAATTTTCTATGGACTTCTGACCTTCATGATGTGCGTACAGCATGTGCGTCAGATCCTCACTTTGAAAAGTGGCTCACTGCAGTGTTCAGCGCTTAATCAAAGAGAAATGACGGCGGAGATCGAACAGCTTGCAAAGAATACCAGCGCCATCGATTGTTCGCAACGTAGCAGCACAACAGCAGTATCGGAGACTTCGCCGCGGTAGACGAGAACGAAAGCAGTCGTTATGGACACGATGAGCTCATTGCTTCCTGTGGTTATCGTTGGACCTCATCGTGAGCTGGACGGGGCAAAAACAAGAGTCGCGTTGCGAGTGGCAACTTTTTGAAGTGCAGCAGACCATTGTGCTTTCGCCAAGAGATACCAATGCCTCGACCCCGGCTAGCGCGCTCAACGCTGGCGTTGACACGCTTTCGATGCGTGGAAGCATCAGTCCTTCCCACACCGAGAGGCAGCTTTTATCTGAGAGCTTGACGAAAGACCAGCCGGCTCCGAACGTATAAAGCACATGCACGCCGTGGAGAATGGCCCGCTTGCTCGGATTAGCGGGGCTCAATTAGCGGGGCTCAATTAGCACCCTGGCCCCCACGGCAAGGAAGGAGTGCTGCGCTGACTGCCAAACCTGGGCCGGATTTGGCTTGGACACGAATGGCGGCAACTACAGCGGCTGCAGTATACATGTATACACCTGAAAGGTGGGACCATCGTGGATGTGGACGCTATGTCCACACGTCAAGCAGCCAGCGCCTTCGCCCGAATCAGCTGGTCGACCGATTCGGACCTGCTCGGTCGGAGCTGTGTGCAGTCGGTGGCGCGTAACGTGATCGCTAAAGAAACGCTGACAACAGAGCGACACGCTGAAAAGGACCTCGGGCCAAGATCGAGCTGTAAATGCACTTTGCACTGCTCCAGTCCGATGACCCCGCGCTGAAAGCACCATTATGATCGAAACGAGCACCACGCATTGCACGCCAGCCTCGTCAAGCAATAAATATGCACTGATAACGTGCAGACGGGCAACTCGCTCGCGCTGTTGTGCGATGTTGGCGCGAGCTTTGCTGGTTGGCAATGGAGCGTCTGCTAACGGACGAATTGCCGCCATGACATCGCTGGTCGGCACTGAGCCAGCGTTGGCACGTGCTTCCCGGGCTTCTGATGCCGTGGAGCGGGATTGCTACTGGCGAAACTCGAACCAAGCTTTTTACAATGTATAATAGGCTACTGGATGATCTCTGCATGACGCTCGCCACTACGGTCGAAAGCTTGGCATAGTGCTCGTTGGCTCCACGGTGCCGTCGCTGATGGAGAAGCGGAGAGTCGAACGTGCAATACCCTCTTGCCACCGACAAGTTGCCTCTACAGTACGGCACTGCAGCTGCCGGATAGCCTTTCACACATCCCGACGGCACCAGTTTACATATTCGCGCTGGACGCGATGAAAACGTCGCTTTGGGGAAGAAGGCAATGTGGCGCAGAGCGGCGAGTGTCGCTTGTTTTGTCCTCTGGGGCGAGATTTCCACTGGTGCCGAGGCGTTTGGGCCAAACTTTGGCAGAAATCATGCTGTTGTCTGCCAATGCTCATCGCACGAGCGCTGTGCTTGCAATGAAGGCTGGATAATCCAGCGGATATCCTCCCTTCGATCTCCATGTGCTGATACTACTGCCTTCGTTCACACCCTGGCGACACAGCGAAACCCCGAGAGTAACTCGCCCAGGACCAGATTTTACAGCGCGCAAGGATAAGATCGAGCGTCGGTCGATCGCCGTACCGAGATCGCTGGAGCTGCTTGACAGGCTTTCAATGTCGGCACCCAGTTCAATGCACCTATCGGTTCGTAAAGGTGGCATCGACCGGTAAGGCCTCAAATGCGTGTTGCTTCGACGTGGTCCTCGGAATCGCGGTCGTCAGAGATGGTCGTGGGCTCGTGGGTATCAGAGCTACTCCCAGCAACCAGCAGCAACAGGGATCGCACGCATTTGCTGCTGCTAGTCCTTGGTGACCAGTACGATTGCCAGGCAGACAAAAGCAGCTATCTATCTGACGTAGTGAACACGGTGTCTATTTGCATTCGTGTGACTCTCCTTCTTATACCTACAGCTTACTTGGCTTGGGTGGCGCAATAAATACTGGGCCGGACGACTTGTCCTCCCATTAAATACTCGTGGGGTGCTTCCTCTCTGCCGCTTGCTTCCATCGCGTCGCAGCAGCTCGTCGATACTCAATACAGCAACACCTTCTCCCTCGTCGAACTGTAGAACCCGCCGCCGCACCGACGCGGCTGCTGGGCACACGACGACGCCTCCTGCATCGACTTGTCCGCCTTTGCTTCCAACCTAGACAGCGCTCTTGCGTCCAGAGTGGCTCGGACGTCTCTGCAGATCAGCGCAATGTCCTCCACTGGGAACGCGTGGTCCTCCGCCAGTACACGAGCGCGCTCCATCGGGTCCAGCCACAGGTCGTTGCGTCCGCGGCGACTACAGCCCGTGCACAGCGGCAGCTCCGTCATCATCATCTCCGAGTCCGAGTCGACGCTCTCGCAGTCGCTGTCGGTGGCCTCCGCGTCGTCCTCGGCTGGAATCATCGAGTACGAGTGGCGGGTCGGCCGGCCGATGAGCCCCACGGGCGGGCCGCCGCTCTCGGGCACGGCGCTGGCGTTGTAGCCCACGCGGAACTCCAGCACGCTCACGGTTCCCCACCGCACGTGCTTGCTCTCGTCCGTCTCCATGCTGTGGTCTGCGGTGTCCATCTCTGTCTGTGGTTGGCTGCCTCAATGGGAGCAAGGGGCTCTTCCACCACTTTACTCTCAACCGGTGAATACGAGAGTGAGTGAAGGCTGGATTGCGCTCTTCTCGAGTCAGCAGCGGCGGCCAGACGGGCCCGCGGTGCAGCGACGCGGCGAAAGCAGTTGCGGCGAATGCAACAACTGGTTGCAGAGGTCACCGCTCATCGGGGGCAAGAGCGGTGATCGAGTCGGTGGCGCGACCGATGGAAGCGCAGGATGCAGTGGATGCAAGCTCCGCCGCACCCTCATGGATGGAACTCCGAGCTCTGGCCTTCGACTGCCGTGGTTTCACGCCACTGGCACGACGCCACAGGCACGCACTATCGTTAGTCTGGCTGATTACTAGTGTGCATGGTGATTTCTCCGGACACATTGGTTCGTCGTGCGCGGTCGTGGGTTGCTGTCCTGGCACGACGTAGGTTGTTTCGGTTTTGCGGCTCAGGTCGCTGGAGCCACGGAGCAAAGCGAGGTGTGCAAGTGAAATCGCTGTCGTAAGCGTTTTAGTGAAAGCGTTGCCACAGGATCCAAACAACATTTCGTTACTGTGTGTGAATGACTTTTGGGAGCCCTAGTTATTGTTTGTTGTGTGGCGCTAGCTGGCGGGTGGGCGGTACCACTCGAAGGGTACATGCGTGCGGAGTCCGTGGGGATGCTGCGTGTCCATGCCCGCAAACAGCGTCAAGTGGCAGCAGCCTTAACAAGATCGGGTCCAAGGCTAGGACACGTCGCTTGTGGCAACAGCTCTCAGCCTGTTGATCACTGCTGCGTGTCGATGCTGCCGAAAGCTTTTGGATCGCATACTGTGGTCCGTCCGCTGTGAGTCATAGCGCTCTCGACACTTGCTCCAGGCCGCAGCAGGCTGGATGGCTATTGATGATAGATTTGATCACTGCTTCGCTGTTTAGGCCTCAGCATTCGCTGCATGACATTCATACCTCGCGCTCGACGTTGGCCTGCACAGGTTGCAGCGATCGTTGAGCTTGAAGCAGATTCACCACAAGCGCTTTACAAAAGACCATCCGGCCCTCCGTATATTGGTCGGCGCTTGGAGAAAAGCGATCGATGGCATGAACGTGCTCACAAACACTTTGTGAGCTCCATAGCCAGAGCACTCGGTTCCGCCGCAACTGGCGCTGCGAGCGCTTTGAAGTGCCTGCAAGTCGCAACCTGAACCTGGTGACTCAAGTCGGCAGAAGGTGGGACCAACGTTGCCCCGACGTTGTCCTCGCGTACGTCAGTCATGCAGACGCGGCGATCTTTGCACGAGTCATCTGGTCGACACTACAGGGACCTGCTCGTCCGTAAAACTGTGCAGTCGGTGGCGCGTTAGCCCAACACGCCAAAGATACGCTCGTGCAAGGCAACTTCAAACGGACTCTTGAGCAAGACCGAGCCGTGTTCATGCATGCACGTACCGCTCCAATGTATCTTGGGCAATGCCAGTGTTCTGCTGGAGTTGGCTGGTTGGAGCTTGTCGAGCAATATAAACACGCAGCATGCTCGACAGACAGGCAGCGCTATGCCATCGCGCTATCGTCGGGGCCTGGCTGGTTGGGACGAGTTGGTCGCCTCGAGCACCGAATTGCTGCTTGCGATGAATGCTGAGGCAAGATTCGTAGGAAGGAACCGTGGCGGTGGCAAGCAAACTCGAACACAGGTGAATTCGACCCGAATCGGAATGATCCTCCGCACAACCGCGGGCTCGTATGGCAAGGTCCTTGCAGCAAGTACTGGATCTGGCAGTGTACGTGCTTCCCGTCTTCTGATTCAATTGCTGGCGCAGATCGGCACGCAGTGCGGCACTGCAAGTGTGCCTAAGAGCACGCCCTCGCAGTTGGCGCCATTCCATGAGTGGCACTTATACAGGTCGGTCGATACCTTTGTGAAAAGTTCGATGACCGTTCATGCAATGTGGTAGACCAGATAGGATGTGTGGTGGCCGTCAGAAGCAATTGCCAACAGAGCGATGAACCTGAGCCCGTCATCAATAGCCATCCAGCCTGCTGCGGCCTGGAGCAAGTGTCGAGAGCGCTATGACTCACAGCGGACGGACCACAGTATGCGATCCAAAAGCTTTCGGCAGCATCGACACGCAGCAGTGATCAACAGGCTGAGAGCTGTTGCCACAAGCGACGTGTCCTAGCCTTGGACCCGATCTTGTTAAGGCTGCTGCCACTTGACGCTGTTTGCGGGCATGGACACGCAGCATCCCCACGGACTCCGCACGCATGTACCCTTCGAGTGGTACCGCCCACCCGCCAGCTAGCGCCACACAACAAACAATAACTAGGGCTCCCAAAAGTCATTCACACACAGTAACGAAATGTTGTTTGGATCCTGTGGCAACGCTTTCACTAAAACGCTTACGACAGCGATTTCACTTGCACACCTCGCTTTGCTCCGTGGCTCCAGCGACCTGAGCCGCAAAACCGAAACAACCTACGTCGTGCCAGGACAGCAACCCACGACCGCGCACGACGAACCAATGTGTCCGGAGAAATCACCATGCACACTAGTAATCAGCCAGACTAACGATAGTGCGTGCCTGTGGCGTCGTGCCAGTGGCGTGAAACCACGGCAGTCGAAGGCCAGAGCTCGGAGTTCCATCCATGAGGGTGCGGCGGAGCTTGCATCCACTGCATCCTGCGCTTCCATCGGTCGCGCCACCGACTCGATCACCGCTCTTGCCCCCGATGAGCGGTGACCTCTGCAACCAGTTGTTGCATTCGCCGCAACTGCTTTCGCCGCGTCGCTGCACCGCGGGCCCGTCTGGCCGCCGCTGCTGACTCGAGAAGAGCGCAATCCAGCCTTCACTCACTCTCGTATTCACCGGTTGAGAGTAAAGTGGTGGAAGAGCCCCTTGCTCCCATTGAGGCAGCCAACCACAGACAGAGATGGACACCGCAGACCACAGCATGGAGACGGACGAGAGCAAGCACGTGCGGTGGGGAACCGTGAGCGTGCTGGAGTTCCGCGTGGGCTACAACGCCAGCGCCGTGCCCGAGAGCGGCGGCCCGCCCGTGGGGCTCATCGGCCGGCCGACCCGCCACTCGTACTCGATGATTCCAGCCGAGGACGACGCGGAGGCCACCGACAGCGACTGCGAGAGCGTCGACTCGGACTCGGAGATGATGATGACGGAGCTGCCGCTGTGCACGGGCTGTAGTCGCCGCGGACGCAACGACCTGTGGCTGGACCCGATGGAGCGCGCTCGTGTACTGGCGGAGGACCACGCGTTCCCAGTGGAGGACATTGCGCTGATCTGCAGAGACGTCCGAGCCACTCTGGACGCAAGAGCGCTGTCTAGGTTGGAAGCAAAGGCGGACAAGTCGATGCAGGAGGCGTCGTCGTGTGCCCAGCAGCCGCGTCGGTGCGGCGGCGGGTTCTACAGTTCGACGAGGGAGAAGGTGTTGCTGTATTGAGTATCGACGAGCTGCTGCGACGCGATGGAAGCAAGCGGCAGAGAGGAAGCACCCCACGAGTATTTAATGGGAGGACAAGTCGTCCGGCCCAGTATTTATTGCGCCACCCAAGCCAAGTAAGCTGTAGGTATAAGAAGGAGAGTCACACGAATGCAAATAGACACCGTGTTCACTACGTCAGATAGATAGCTGCTTTTGTCTGCCTGGCAATCGTACTGGTCACCAAGGACTAGCAGCAGCAAATGCGTGCGATCCCTGTTGCTGCTGGTTGCTGGGAGTAGCTCTGATACCCACGAGCCCACGACCATCTCTGACGACCGCGATTCCGAGGACCACGTCGAAGCAACACGCATTTGAGGCCTTACCGGTCGATGCCACCTTTACGAACCGATAGGTGCATTGAACTGGGTGCCGACATTGAAAGCCTGTCAAGCAGCTCCAGCGATCTCGGTACGGCGATCGACCGACGCTCGATCTTATCCTTGCGCGCTGTAAAATCTGGTCCTGGGCGAGTTACTCTCGGGGTTTCGCTGTGTCGCCAGGGTGTGAACGAAGGCAGTAGTATCAGCACATGGAGATCGAAGGGAGGATATCCGCTGGATTATCCAGCCTTCATTGCAAGCACAGCGCTCGTGCGATGAGCATTGGCAGACAACAGCATGATTTCTGCCAAAGTTTGGCCCAAACGCCTCGGCACCAGTGGAAATCTCGCCCCAGAGGACAAAACAAGCGACACTCGCCGCTCTGCGCCACATTGCCTTCTTCCCCAAAGCGACGTTTTCATCGCGTCCAGCGCGAATATGTAAACTGGTGCCGTCGGGATGTGTGAAAGGCTATCCGGCAGCTGCAGTGCCGTACTGTAGAGGCAACTTGTCGGTGGCAAGAGGGTATTGCACGTTCGACTCTCCGCTTCTCCATCAGCGACGGCACCGTGGAGCCAACGAGCACTATGCCAAGCTTTCGACCGTAGTGGCGAGCGTCATGCAGAGATCATCCAGTAGCCTATTATACATTGTAAAAAGCTTGGTTCGAGTTTCGCCAGTAGCAATCCCGCTCCACGGCATCAGAAGCCCGGGAAGCACGTGCCAACGCTGGCTCAGTGCCGACCAGCGATGTCATGGCGGCAATTCGTCCGTTAGCAGACGCTCCATTGCCAACCAGCAAAGCTCGCGCCAACATCGCACAACAGCGCGAGCGAGTTGCCCGTCTGCACGTTATCAGTGCATATTTATTGCTTGACGAGGCTGGCGTGCAATGCGTGGTGCTCGTTTCGATCATAATGGTGCTTTCAGCGCGGGGTCATCGGACTGGAGCAGTGCAAAGTGCATTTACAGCTCGATCTTGGCCCGAGGTCCTTTTCAGCGTGTCGCTCTGTTGTCAGCGTTTCTTTAGCGATCACGTTACGCGCCACCGACTGCACACAGCTCCGACCGAGCAGGTCCGAATCGGTCGACCAGCTGATTCGGGCGAAGGCGCTGGCTGCTTGACGTGTGGACATAGCGTCCACATCCACGATGGTCCCACCTTTCAGGTGTATACATGTATACTGCAGCCGCTGTAGTTGCCGCCATTCGTGTCCAAGCCAAATCCGGCCCAGGTTTGGCAGTCAGCGCAGCACTCCTTCCTTGCCGTGGGGGCCAGGGTGCTAATTGAGCCCCGCTAATTGAGCCCCGCTAATCCGAGCAAGCGGGCCATTCTCCACGGCGTGCATGTGCTTTATACGTTCGGAGCCGGCTGGTCTTTCGTCAAGCTCTCAGATAAAAGCTGCCTCTCGGTGTGGGAAGGACTGATGCTTCCACGCATCGAAAGCGTGTCAACGCCAGCGTTGAGCGCGCTAGCCGGGGTCGAGGCATTGGTATCTCTTGGCGAAAGCACAATGGTCTGCTGCACTTCAAAAAGTTGCCACTCGCAACGCGACTCTTGTTTTTGCCCCGTCCAGCTCACGATGAGGTCCAACGATAACCACAGGAAGCAATGAGCTCATCGTGTCCATAACGACTGCTTTCGTTCTCGTCTACCGCGGCGAAGTCTCCGATACTGCTGTTGTGCTGCTACGTTGCGAACGATTGCGGTTGGTATCGACTACCTGCCGACAGGTATCTCGTTAGTAGAAGCCGTTCGACCGGGGCTGATACAGCATGCTGCTTCATCCCAGCTATACCTAGTTGAATGTAGCTGGAGCACCGCATATGCTGTTGTGCTGGGTCGCGTTCACCTTCGCGGAGTCTTATAACTTGGCGGGTCCCTTACAGCGATGCGAGATACTTCGACTAAACCCCAAGTTCTATGTCGTGGACATCAAAAGTTGTCAGCAAGAATAATAGTGACTCCCAATGCTCCGTGAGAACACGAAAACCTGGTCAGATCCACAGTTTGAGGACATGGCTACATTCCGGTATATTCCCAATTCCCAATATCACGTGGTCCACATGAAATTAGGCGCCACGGAAAAACTTTCCGCTAAATCCGAGCCAAAGTTCTTCAAAAGGGGCGGGTGGTTTTGTTTAGTGTGGTTCACACTAGTTTCGGCGTTTATAAAATAAAAAATATTTTTTTTTTTTACAATACGGCAGAGATAATAAACCAGGTCGTCGCCGTCCAAGTTCGCCATGCAGCTGCAGACGCTGGCGTACGCGATCTCCGGCGCCTTCACGCTGCTGGCCATCGTTCTCTCTGGGTGGCTCATCTGGACGCACTTGCTGTACAACCCGTCGGCGGGCATCCGCAAGCACGTGATCCGCATCCTGCTCATGGTCCCAATCTACGCGCTCACGTCCTACATGGCGCTGGTGTTCAATGAGTCCAAGCTGCTGTTCGAGACGGTGCGGGACCTGTACGAGGCCTTTGCGCTATACTCGTTCCACTGCTTCCTGGTCGAGTACTTGGGCGGCCAGTCGGTCTTAGCCAGCACGATGCGCTCCAAGCCCCAGATGACGCACGTCTTCCCCTTCTGCTGCGTGCAGCCCTGGTCCATGGGGGGGAAGTTTCTGCGTCAAACCACCATCGGCATCTTGCAGTACATCCCCATTAAACTGCTCATGAGCATCGTCATGCTCATCACGAGTCTGGCCGGGGTCTACGGGGAGGGGGAGCTGCTGAACCCCCTCGTGAGCTACGGCTACGTGTGCCTCATCCTCAGTGTCTCGCAGACCTGGGCGCTCTATTGTCTCTTGATCTTCTTCCACGGCGCCCACGAGGAGCTGCAGCCCATGCGGCCGTGGCCCAAGTTTTTGGCCATCAAAGCAATTATCTTCTTCACCTACTGGCAGTCGATCATGATCAGCGGCCTAGTGAGTGTGGGCGTAATCTCGGAGAAGTGGCATATCGGCTGTCCGGACTGTTGGGACGCCCAGAAAATCGCCTCGGCCTTGAATGACTTTGTCATTTGCGTCGAGATGCTGGGCTTTGCAGTTGCGCACCATTACGCGTTCGCTATTGAGGATTTTTTGTCGCCGTCGGGAAGTGCGGGTGTTAGTGTGCCGTCGTCCAATGTCAAGGCACCGCTGCTGGCCAACTTTATGGACGCGATCAACGTCACGGACGTGTCGACAGACCTCAAGAACTCGAGGAATGAGATTTTAACCAAGAAACAGGCGCTGGCCGCCAAGTTCGAGCGCTTCAACTCCTCGTCACCTGGCGGCGACATGTTTTGAAGTGCTTTTATATCTCGTAGCTGAAGAAGGGAAGGTTGCGATACGATAAGCAGACCCCTAATTATTACACTTCGATTTGTACGTTGACGTTGATAGACTGACTGAAGCACAAGAAAAAATGAAGTGAAGACGATGAAGACAAACGGATGACACCGACCAAAAAGACATTTTCTTGCGGGGCGGGTCGAGGCCCCGTCTTCTAACACCGAGAGCTTACAATCCTGTGTGTTTGTTGCTGCGTTCGCGTCTTCACGATTTCCCCCTCTTAGGTATTTTAACTACTACGACTTCGTTAGTTCAGCTACGACTTCGTGGTGCGGACAATCATGTTCCGCGTTTGTAAAAGCGCAGCACGACAGGCCGCTTGACGGCGCGCAGTGTCGCCATCGACGAGTGAAAAGCCGAGCCGCTGATCTCCATGGGCCCAATCCACGTCAAAACGTCTCCCACCGACACCTTGTGCAGCATGGGGCCGCCCGAGTCCATGTCCACCTTCGTCACCTTTGGTACATCCGAATCGGAGCTGAATACGAGGCCAAGGTTGGCATTCTCTCGCCAGATGAGCTCGTATTCACGCTCCTTCAACGGTGGTCCACGCAGTAGTAATTGATCCGAGTCGTCACTCCGCGCGGGAGCATATGCTGCAGCCGATGCACGTCGGAAGCGAAGCACTGCAGGCTTCGGAAGACGCGACAGGTTCTCCAGCGTCTGTTTGAACTTGGGCTGCGGCACAATGTTCATGTTGTTGGCAGCGAAGAGGATGTCACCAGGCGACACGTGCTCAATGTTCTTGAGGTTGCTCGTGCCGGTCACACGCGCCACCACAGGAAAGCGTGTCGTCGGATGTACGCGCAGCGTCAAGCCAAGCGCTGTGCCCTCAGGCCATACCACCTCGTACACATCGTTGTCCTTCTGAATCTCCTTCTCTTTCGACCTGGTAGCCTCACTCGCTGCCATCTGTGGCGCGGAACCATGACGATGACCACTCCGTGACAGAGGCTTCAGCGGTGTATCGTTATCAATCGGGTCGCTCGAAGACTTCGCCAACGGGGACTTGCGTAACGCATGCTCCAGATTGCGAAGCTTGTTTTGTGTATCTGCTACGCGGTGGTTCATGTCGTTCCGGTGGGCGTTGCTGTGGTCGGGGCTGTTCATACTCCGAGGAGAGGGGTCCTTGCCGGTTAGCATTACAGGTGCAGCCGTGTGATGATGTCCTCCTCTTGAACCGTGCGGTGAGACTCTTGATGCATTAGATGACGATGCGGTCGGTTGCCTTGATTCATGTGCCGAGCGTTTGGCCTCCTGATCAGCATGACTCCGGTATTTACTTTGAGAAGCTTCCTGTGCAGCGTGCTGCTGCGATTGCGAAACGTGCTGTTGATGCTGTTGCTGTGCTGAGTGAGGCGGTCTGTCCTGGTGCTTCCTGTGATCATTGTGCTTTTGCACGGTGGGAGCATTAGTGGCATTTTCCTTCGCGTGGCTACCGAGAGCTATACTCATTTTCTTGAGCGGATTAATGAAGCTTCGCGGTGTAGGAAGTGCGGGAACTGCAGGTGGCTGTGGCTTCGGAGGTGTCACCACGGCAGCAGGCGTTGGATTTTCGCCCGTTGAAGATGACGCTGGCGGGGATGATGATGATGATGACGACGATGTGGCGGACAAGGAGGATGTTGACGAAGATACTGACGTTGATGAGGATGCCAGTGACGAGGTTGAGGCCGTAAACTGAGACGCCGAGTGCACATCAGTAGAAGTCAATGCCGTGAGGGCGTCCTCGGGAGAACCCTTCTTGAACCGAATAACCAGCGGACGCTTGGCAGTGCGCAACTTTAGGAGAGACTCGTGGAAGGACAAATCCTTGACACTATCGTCATTTATCCACATGATGCGATCTCCAGAGCTCACAAACGCTGCCACGTTGTTCGGTGCACCCTTTACCTTCACTTTGATGGATTTGGCGCTGCCCAAGTCAGCGACAACCATGTGACCAGCCGCGCTCGGCCGTACAGTAAAACACAACGGCTGCTTCTTCTCCCAAATGTGGTCGTATTCGTCTTCAGTAGGTTCTGGACGCGCTGAAACCTTCTTGTTGCCTGGACAGAAGAAGAGCGAGACTGGCTTCTGCACCTTTTGCAGGAACTTGATGGCCGTGTTAAAGTTGCCGTCCGCAGTGTTGTAGCTTCCAATCTGAACAAGGTAGTGACCTGGCTGCACGTCCTGCACCTGTGGAGATCGGTTCTTCCCCGTAATTCGCGTCACAAGCGGGTACGGTACGTCCTTGCTCGCAATGAGACTGATACCCAGCGGTCCGTCAATCCACTTAATCTCGTACTTGGCTTCCAATTTCACCGCCGGTTGTGGCGGGAACTTTTCGTTCTCCGCCGCCGTCAACTCCTCGAACTTGGCTGCGAGTTTCAATCCAATCTCACTCTTTACCTTCGGCTGCACCGGTTTCACTGCCATCGGATCCGCCATCAATCGTCTGAACACCAACTTGCACGGCTTGGGCGCTTCCTTCAGGTAGTTAATCGCCTCGAGAAACTCCATATCTCTCGTCACGCGGTCTCCAATCCTCAACAACAAATCCCCGACTTCCACAAGATGAATGCCGAAAATGGAGCTCTTTCCCGTAATCTTCGAGACAGCAGGCATCATCCTGGACTGCGAATGCCGCAGCCTCAGCCCCAGCAAGCCTCCTTCCCACACCAACGTGCACAGATTGCCTGTGGCATTGCTGGACATACTGGAGGTGCTGCCGCTCATGGAGGCCAGCAAATCCAGCGATGAGCGTCTCAAATGGACGAATTCCTCTTCGGCAGGTGCGTGTTCGTTCACGTCCGAGCTCTTGTCATCGTCCTTCTCGTCCACGCCTTGCTCCTGTGCGTCCAGATCTAGATCTAGATCGTCGAGATTGTCGAGGTCGTCTAGATCGTCCAAATCCCCTTCGTCCAGCGAGTCGCTGGTGCTTCTTGCGCGTTCGCTGCCTGATGACAGCGTGTCGTCATTGAGATCGTCGTCCAGATCCATGTCTAGACTCTCTAAAATGTCCGCGAGGCTGTCGCGGCCTCCGCTGACGCTGCCGGAGCCCATGGCGAGTGACGTCGCGTCCTGGTCGTCGTCGTCCATCGTCTCCTCTCTCGCCTGCTTGGACAGAGAGCCTCTTTCCGGCGCCACGGCCCCCGACGGGATCATGATGAGGTCGTCGAGCATGTCGAAGACGTTGTCGCCCAGGTCGGGCTCCACCTTGGCCAGGGACGACGTGAGCGACTGTCGCGCGCCGAGCTGCATGCTCATCTCCATTTGGAGCTGCATCTGCTGCTGTATCTTCTGGTGCAGCGAGAGCTGGTGCGCGAGCAGCTCCTCGTTGGTCATGGGCGCTTCGGCAGCATCCGCCGGAGGTGACGCAGCGAACATTCCTCCGAGCTCGATGGACTCTGCAGCGGACGAAGGGGGAAGAGCGACTCTGCAGTACTGTTGGGACGTATGCACTGTGCTACGAGTGAGCGAAAGTATGCGGTTTGGTGGCCAAGAACCCTAATCGATGAGAGACGCGATTGGCGGATAATAGCGGCGCCTCTCCCCCCTCGACCACGCTGGAGCGACATTCGGAAGACAAGCCCTGCGCACCACGTCACACACGAGAGTCTTAGCTAGGGCGCCGATGAACAAGAACTCAACGATTCAGCTGCTGGGGCACTGCGCAAGTAGAGTAAACATCAAGCAGTCTCCAGAGAGATCCGCCGTGGCGATCGCCGACGCTTTCAGGACCCCAAAAAAATGCCCACTTGGACACTTGTCGAGCGCGACGGGAGGAGAAGGCGCCCAGCTGGCGACCCGGAACGCGGGACGACCATCACAGCCGTCAAGCGTTGTAGTCCGCCCCGAAAAATCCATCGCCCCTGTAGCACCAGCGTTTCGGTGTGCTCCAACGAGCACCATGAGTCCGTGTGTTGTCCTGAAGGACTATAGGGCGGATCCGCAATGTGTGCTGGACAAAGCGACGACGACAGGCTCAATTGAACGAGCGGTGCAAAGCCTTAACGAGTTTGTTCAATCGCGGGAAGCCGATGTACACTTTTGACCTCGATGGGCGGACCGGGCTCAACTTGAAGCGAAGCATCTCTTCCAGAGGTATCTTATCACGATGGGGTTGTCTTACTCATAGCTCTGCTCTGGAACATATTATATCTGGCGTACTGCATCACTCAAGCACGAAGGCGGTGGAAGCTGGTGAGGAACCACGCGTGTTCCTGTGGCAAGAAGTTAGGGGGCGTGATAAGGTTCAGTATAGATCAATGGTGGTATGCCCCGAAGCAGATTGGCTACTGTACCAAGTGGGTGCGCACTTCCAGAGCCACGCCGATGAGCAACACGTCGAAAAGGAAGCGCACAAGGAAAAGCGCGTGTGGCAGTAGCGACATCAGAGAATAGACGTCGGCGATGGCGATTGCTACAGAAGGGAGAACGAGTAAGAATTGATGATCAGAGGAGCTGGCCGCCTGATCTTCTTACCGGAGACGTACACCGTCAAAAGCGCGTCTAATCTGAAATACGTTGCCAAGCCTAGAAATCCGTTGTTGAGCACGGCGATTACTAGCAGAGCGGGGCGGACGGCGATCACACGTTGAACATTTTCTAGGCCTCTGGTAGAATGATACGCGTCAGCATGATACCAGGCGCCTAGAAGTGGTGGCATTTCGGTTGTAAGAACGCATGTTATACTACCAACCCATTGGCAGTACCTGTGTCTGCCGGACAAAGCAATGCGACTGTGAGCAAGATGTTCGCAACTGCAGCGACAGCGACTGTAAGCTGGAAAAATGGAGTACACGTGAGCGACGCATTTGGCTACGAGTGGAAAGAAGACGAAAGCTTCTTTAACTTACCTGCAGTCGTCGAAGACGGATTTCACTAAACGAGTCGGTTAGCGGCTTCGTCGTCACCAGAATCTAGACACCAATGTTGAAAATGTTACGCTGTGGTACATTTTCGAAGACCAGTCTCACGTACCCGTGGAAGTTTGTCATCATCTCGTCCAGGATTAAGAGCAGAATCGGAGTTGGTATTGGTGGAATGCTTCGCCACGGATACTCCAAGATGTGAGCGTCCGTCCATCGTCAGAAGTTGCACAGGCGCTGTTTGTCGCCGTTCATTGCTAGTCGAGGACTTGGCATTCCTGTCCTGGAAGAGCAACCTGCGACCACTTAAATCCGGTCTGCAATGGAAAATCATTCGACCTTCCGGGTGGGTCAACCATTGAGTATCTGTCTCGACAACGTGAGATGGCGGCGTAGCTTCACTCAAGAGAACTTCATCAGCTGATTCCAGCATGCTTGCTATTCAAACAAGTACAGAAGCCAAGATCACCGAGGCGTTTCGCTGAAAGAGGCAGTTAGCGATGCACACTGGAAATAACCAGACTTGTCGTTCATCTCGAGAACGAAAAACAAGAAGAACAACACTGTTCGCCCCCATTTCGAGAGTCTGGCAATCACGGCAATCTCGACGATGCACAGAAGTCGAACTATCTCCGGTACAACTTGCTGTGAGTTAGGTTTTGAGGATGTTTCATACTGACTTGGTTGTTGTCCTTACAGAGCATCCGACCGCAGAGTCAAACCCCTTTACTCTTCCCTCCGATGAAGAGGTCTTCCGCATGCGAGAAACAGAGAAGCAGCGGAAAGAAGAGGTTTGTTGCTGGATGTTCCCATGGCACGCAAAAAGTAAACTCTGACAAAAATGCCAAAATCTTTGCCATTCTGCAGGACAAGAACAAGAACTCACGACTCAAAATCTACGATAAAACTACTGCCTCGTCCAAGATCGGCAACATTCGTCGCTTCCGCTCTGACGATGCGGTGAGTCAACGATAGCAACAACAGTCAGTGAACTTGACTGACTCGTGTGCTTTTATTGTTGTCAGCCTTCTGGGTTAGACAACTACTCGGCGTCTCAGTCGCGTCAGACGCGAGGTCTTGTGGCTGCTGCAACTGCTACAATTTCCAACGATCGACTTCGTGAAAAGGAGAACATGGCAGATTTTATTGCCAAGAAGCGTGAAATGTTCCTCGTTCAAATGTCGCTTGACACAAAACGTAAAGAGATTCGAAAACTCGAAGAGAAGGCTCAATTGAAGGAAGAAGCGCTTAAAAAGAGCGAACTCATGCTTGAAGAAGACGCTGTACGCTTCGATACGTTCTTGAAAGAGAACGACAAGAAAGCACACGAGGCCATTAAACGCGCGGAAAAGGAGACGAAGGCCAAGGCCGATAAGGTCCAAGAGATTAAGAAGCTGAACCAGCAGATCCAACTCGTGCAGAGCGACATGTCGAAATTGAGCGAACAGCTCCAGGACTGTCTTCAGTACAAGGCGTTCCTGGACGAGCTTACGCCGCAAGAATACGAAATCGAGCAGCGTGACAAGAAGCGAGCTCGGCAAATGGCGCGTTTGCAGAAGCGCAAGGACAAAATTTTACGTGAGTGGGAAGCGCAGAAAGCGAAAGCTCTAGCTGAGATCGAAGAGCGCGAACGAGCTGAGAAGGAGCGTCCGGACTCCAAGAGTGGCAAGAAGAAAGTCGATAAAGCGGTGAAAGTGAAGGAGGTCATCGTGCCTCCGATGCCCAATCTGGACAGTATGCCTCTTACGAGCAGTGGCGAGGAGATCCCAATGTACTTCCAGAACCCGCAACTATTGCTTGACATCTTCACGGCGCTGGAGGAGAGCAATCTCTTCTTGATCCAAAACAGCCAGGAGACGGAACAAACACTCGAAGAACTCAAGCAGAACTACAGAGAGACGAAGAAGACGATGGACCGCAAAACACAGGCACTCAAGACAAACGTGGATGGATTACAGCAGCAAATTGGCGTTGAGGAGAGCAAGGCCAATCAATTGCGTCTGAGGTCTCAAGGAGGCACTGGAGAGAACGCACAGGAACGAATGTTGAAGGAGTTGCAGGACCGAGTGCTGGAAGTATACAAACGTTGTGGTTTCGAAGCAGAGACCAACTCGTCGACGCTGTACATGCTCACGGACCTAGAAGCTCGGTTAGAAGATCTGCTGAGTGCAATCGAGCAGATGCCCGAGGACTATGTGGCCAAAGCCGAGAAGGAGAAGGAGAAAGAGCGTCGTGAACGAGTGCGACAGGAACGAATTGCGCAGCAGCAGAAAATGTACGAGGAGCGCATGAAGAAGTCAATGGAGCGAAGCATGCAGGCACCCAAAAAGCGTAAGGGAAGACAGGTCATGTGGCGATCGCAACCTGCTCGACACATCAAGCACGCTCAAGATGACAACAAGGTCGACCAAGGGGACGAAGCGGATCACCACCACTTTATTTGGTAGAGTTGACCAAGCTAGGACTAGCCTGCTAGTACGAAGTGGTAATTAATCTTGATCCGTGCATCGCTCCACGTGCTGCATTGCGTTGTCTGGGGAAAACACCTTCTCGTTACAGATCGCACAGATCTGGAGCTTGTCCATTTCCGCCGGACAGAGTTCGTGATGGTTCGTTCTTCCGTTGTCTGCGTCTCAAACTACTCGCAGCAGAGTCGGGATTTCACCAAGTAGCTCACTCACGTCAAGTGTGGTGCCCACTCTCGAAATGGGCACTTCAACCGCATACAGCGGTATTTAGCTGAGCAAACCTGTCAACAAAGCCATGGCGATGCAAGATTCGCAGTGAATTGTTTCCGTATGAAAAGCACTAATCCCACGAATCGCTACAATGCTGCACACAATGCGTTTCACAGAGGTAGTATTTGTCACGTGTAAGTTTACGGAAGCCCACGACTCACATGTTGGCGTGCTGTTGCTGTCTTGCGCTTAGTGGTGACGGGATTTCTTTTTCTTGGACTTGCGACGGTAGTCTTCGTCGTCGTCTTCGTGCCCACGCTTCTCGTTGCGCATGCGGTCGGACGCCTGTGCTTCCTTCTCCAGCTCGTCCCAGGACGGCGCGTCTTCCTCCTCTGATGCATCATCAGACGAGGAATCTTCATCCACAATGGACTCCCAATCAGAGCCATCCGACTCGCTCGAGTCGCTTTCGTCCTCATCCTCATCGGAGGCACCCGAGTAATTACTGTCTCCGGCCTCTTCCTCATCGTCATCTTCATCATCTGAGCCTTCCATCTACGCAACATATACCAAAACATAGTTAGCAACAATTTCGGTACACAGGTCTATCGACCAGTAATCAACGCACCTTCAGGAACTCCCAGCCTGCCGGCTTCGGCACACCGTCGTCATCTGTGTCCAGGTAGAAGCGGTGGTCGCTCTTGATCGTGGACATGATACTCTTCCAGTTCAAGTTAGCAGTACCCGTGGTGAAGCAAATGTCAATGTCGTCCAGCCATTCCTTGATACGCTCCAATTCGCCCATGGACACAGCACTGATACGCGTAGGCATGGTTTCGAAGTTCTTGAAAACGAACACAACGTCGAAGTTCTTCGACGAGAACATGACACGCTCGAAATGGACGTGCTCCACCTCGTCCAGCGAAATGATGAAGAAAGGCATGTCCGTCAGACTGACAAGGCAATGCACAGACGGCTGCAGCAGCACCATTTCCTTGAACGGCGTACCCATGAAACCAAGCTCACGGTAGGGAATGTCGAACACTACCGGCTTGCCATGTCGCTCAGACACGCTCTCCATCTTGTGACAGAACTCTTTAAACGTTGTGTTCAGCTTCTCACGCAGAGCACGCTCGCGGTTCTCCTCGTCCAGCTCATCCGGGTCGTACATCGATCGCCGCCGGTTGTCCAACGTCTGTGAGCCCTCAATCACTTCAGTGTAGAACTGCACGTCCTTCTGCTTCTTCTTGCCGATCATGATGTGGTTCTTCAGGTGGAAGTGAATCAGCACCACGAGCTCCTTGTCACAAGGCTGGAAGATAGCGTGCTTAATGTTGGCGTACAGAATATCTAGCTTCTGGTTCTTGTTCGTCGTGAAGCGCACACCGTTCGAGTGCGCCTCCAGCGTACCGTGAGTCTTGCGACCGGTCAAGTGCGGCCGAGCCGACAGGTCAATCAGTCGTGGCACGCGGCGGTCGCGCGTCAAGATCAGGTCCTCCTGCACAACCAGGTCAGACTCTTCCTGTTCTCGCTGTTCACGCTGCTTCACACGCTTCTGGAGCTCCTTGATCAATCGGAACTGGTTGTTCAGGTTGTGCGCGTCAGTGGAACGGAAACCAAGCTCTTTGATGAACATCTTGTTCGGGAACTTCGTGATCGCGTTCGCCATCGCCGGGAGCACATCACGTCCAAGTGACGTGCCAGGCACGAAGAAGTTGATACGCAAGTACGTTGCCTTGTCTTCCTCAGACTTGCTCACATTCTTAATAGTCGAAATGTGGAACGGCACGGGCACACCGTTGATAGGCAGAATAACAGCCTCCGCACGCATGTCTACCATGACTTGGCGCTCACGCAGCTCAGGCGGATAATCCTGAGGGCCAGGATAAGCCTTGATGCTCTTTTCCTTCTTCCGTTCATCCGACTTGTCATTGTTCTGCTCCTCCAACCGCCGCATGGCTTCCTCACGTTTCCTTCGCATCAACTCGGCCTGGTGACGGTCACGACGCTCCTGGTCCGTTTCTTTTCCTTCCAGCTGTCGCTGTTGATCACGAAGGCGCGACTGCAGCACCTGGTTACGCGTGCCCGAAAGCGACGTGTCCACCGATCCATGGATCGAGCTCTCCTTGCCCTTGCTCGATTTCTTCTTGGACTTTTCCTCCACCTCGTCGTTATTGTCGTCAATATCGTACCGCACCTTGCCCCACGCCTTAGGAACCTTCGTGTAGTACTTGGTTTCGCTCTGCAACACGACCACCGTGTCGGCAAGGAACACCGCGTAGCTGTCCAGTTTCTTCTTCTTGCGTTGCGAATCCGGGATAGGAATGTCATTAAAACCAAAGGCCACGTTGAACGCCATACCCTCCTTGATCACAGTCTGGTTCTTCGTGGTCAGCAAGTTGCACGACTCACGGAACTCAAGTCCGATACCGAAACCCAAGTTCTTCGTGAGCTTACCAAAGAGCGTCGCGTTTCTCGTCTGGATGAACTTGCGCACCTTCTCGACCACCTTACCAACCACCTTACCAGGCTGCAGCTCCTTAACACACAGCTCGTGAGCCTCACGCAGTAGTTCGTACGACTTCTCCATCGAGCCCGTGGGGTCAATGAAGAACGTGCGTCCCACATTGGAGCAGTATCCCTTGTACCTCGCACCCAGCGAGCAAATAATCACGTCGTACTTCATAGCATCCTTGCTGCTCTGCGCACTAGGTTTCAAATCATATTTGCCTCCGGATTGCACAATCGGTGGGTAACACGGCTCAATATCCACGGGATCAATCGTCACCTTGATCTTGGACGGGTTGTCGAAGACATCCTCAATGCCCATGGAGATCTTCTCGTGACTAATGTTCTTCTCGTCGTCAATAATCTGCTCCATATCCTCCATGAACTTGAGCTTGAACACTTTGCTCGACAGAGCTCCGGCCCAGCGGATGTTCTCGAGTTCCTCACTCTCCTTAACTGTTAGAACCGTTTCGATTCCCTTCCCCACCTCCACCTGTTCGACCTCCGTGCTTTCCAGCGCCTTCTTGAAGCTGGCCACGAGTTCTCCCAATGGGTTCTCCTTGGTTAGAACGCCCGTCTTGGCGCCGCTGTTCTTAACAGCATCAGTTAACACCTTGAAGTTGGCCTGGTTCCCGTCCGCCTTGTTGCGCTTGAGAAGCTCCAGCTTCACGTCCGAGGACGCGTTCTCCTTGGCCACCGCCTCCAGCATATTATACTTTTTACCACCCGTTAACACATAAAGTTTGGCAGGGGTGAACACCATGAGAGTCTCCGGGAACTCCAGGAAGCCCAAGAGGTAGATCTGCAGCACCGCAGACTTGCGATAGCCCGATTCCTCCTGTTGGGCGCGGCCCGCGAGCACGCAGAACGAGTCCACGCCGCCCCACGCCGGGTCGTCCTTGTGTTCCTATCATAGCAGTTAAGTGTTAATTCATGGTCGAGTTTTATAACATGTTAAGATTAAGAAATACGAAATAAATAAGGAGTAGAGCGTTCTACCTTACCTTCCACGAGCTGTAGAGGCGGTTAAGACGCCGGAAGAACATGGCAGCGTTCAGCCGCGGCGCGTTGCTAGCGACGGCCCCGTTCTCCGTCTTGACCTCCGTCTTGACCTCCGTCTTGACCACCGTCTTGACCTCCTGCTTCACTGTCGCCGTCTCCTCCGCCATGGATGCACTAGAGAGAGAGGGAGGGGAGCGTCTTCCTTCCGCTGGCTTGGCGCCAAATAAGGGCGAGTGGCGCCAACAAAATGCAGGCTTCTTTTCAGCCAATAGGAATGCGTAAGCGTTTCGTTATGGGATTGGTTGGAACACGAAAGTTGTAGTAACCAATCAGAGGTCGTGTTCGACACATGGGTACAAAAAAGGCAACCTCAAGCCGTGGATTCATTGAAACTCGTCCTTGCGTGATTTCGACCACAACCTTTTGAGATTTTCCAAGACTCTCTACACGGAACGATCGACTCGCGGATTGCAGCAACTCGCGCTCCATGACCACAGATCGATCTTCACAATAGGATATTATAGTCTTCTTCATGGGTGACTAGCTTTCATTAAAGTTTACAGAATGAAGATCGACTTCTACTAAAACACAACACTATCTTACAGAAGCAGATTTGCAGGTGCCACCGTTTGCTCCCACCAATTCGCGAACTGAATCCACTGGAATACCACGTAGTCCGCGTGTAGCTTGCTTTGACAACCGGCAAACCGATCACACACCACGTCGATCGACTATTCATTCACTCCAGTAAGCGAAATCCTCATCCCCCCTTCAGTGTCCCACTCAACGTCGTCCTGTAATTCATCTGCGCCACGACTGCGGCGATTGGTATCCGAGTCCGCGATGACCATGTCCAACTGTAATTTTCGTCTTCCATCGGGCAGTTCCCACTGAGCACGTCTGACCATGTAGAGGTATCGGAAGTGTTTGTCTGGGCCGGGGATGTTGTGCACGAACACAAGTGATTCCTGGTCGGAAAAAAAAATTCCTGCAGCAATTGGGTGCCGACGTTGTGGCGCTGGTGGATACTAAACCCGATTGGTGTGACGACGGTGGGGCTTACATCCTTCTCCTTGACGCAGGAAATTCTCAAAAGCACGTCGAGTGGACAATGTACGCGCTTACTGAATTGAACCCGCGCCAATACCGATTTGTCGTTCCACGAGGAACTCAAAGGTGCCCGATGCACTACCCAACCAAAAAAATTACCGACCGGTGCAACGGAGGACATGCTGTCTGCAAGCTTGTTCTCGAAGCGCTTCATCCCAACGTCATATCCGTCGCGGGTGAACGGGTGAAAGTGAAACGAAGGTTCGCCACCATCGAATTGCACGCGCCACCCAGACTGCGCAGCACCCGTAAACTCTGTCGATTCCTTTGGCTCAACACAAAGTCGGTCAGCTTGTAGAGCCACTTGTCGAAGTTTTTCGTGTCGCTCAATTTCTTCACGAAGCACCAAATTCTCTCTCCACAGTGTGTCCCGCTCTGCAACGAGTTCTCGTAGCCCCGTATCGACTCTCTCTGCGTCATCACCTTCATCTCCTTCTCTGCTACTGCGAGCAGCAACGGCTCTCACGCTTTCAACCATAACTTTTATCTGATGCTCGAGACGGCGGCGCTCACTTTGTAGCCGTTTGTGCATCTCCTTCTTGTTTCGCCGGAACGCCACCATTGCGGCACGGTGCTACGCCTTCCGCAGTTTTTGCATGCGATCAAAAGCCTCAAGCGCACGTAGGTCTGGATCGTTCGCATTGTAGTCGTCTGCTGGCTGCAGATACCACTCGCTTGCAGGAATGGAACTTGTCATGTCGACTTTTACACTTGGAGACTTTTGTTTGAGTGCCACAATTTGTGACGTGATCCCTTATCATAATGCCAGCAAAGACCTCACAGTTTGCTACAGTACACCTGAGTGCTTGTCCTCCTGATTACTGTCGTTTGAAAACCTGGGCGACAGCGTGAACGCTGCCCCAGCAAAGACAACACAACTGGCGATCAATCTTGATCATGTTTACTGTGCTTGCGTGAGTTCTCTGCGCTCGCTCTGTACATCATTCAGAGGAACAGTGGCGGTGCGGCTCCTAGGTGTGACGTAAGCCTTTAGATCGTGAAAGGCGTCGGCCAATCGAGGTTATGGGAGAAACCTCGACCGAACAACCGACAGGAGTCCTTCTTCTCCACACCATTAAAACTACATGTACAGTGCATTTGTGTTCGATCCTATGAAAGCAAACACATTGCTCTAGCCTTCCCCCTCTGTCGAAGCAGCAGGTCTCGCTTGCGTCAAAGTGATTAAGGTCCTATCCTCGGCAGATCCTCTTTATGCTGCAGCCAGGACGACGTGCCTGCACTGCAGACCTACCGTAAGAAAGAACCTAACGTTCAGTATCAGTCACCCGATGTATTATACGTTGTCATTCTACACACACTTGTCGATGCTTTATAGGCTAGCTTGAATCAAGTTGAACGGCGCCGTCAACTGCTCCCACCACGTCGAGAACTGAGCCCACTGGGTCACTAGATGTTTTGCTTGCAGCTCGTTCTCGCAACTTGTCCAGTGATCGCAGCTGATATCGACTAAGTTTTCATCGACCTCCGTGATAGACATCTGCATTCCTCCTTCCGTAGCCCACTCGCCCTCCTCAACTAAGGATCGGGAGTGTTTAGCTTTGCCAACAACAACCATCGTTGCTATCACCTGACCTCTTCCACCGGTCCGAACACGCTGCAGTTGAAAGAAAAACCGAAGCGTTTTCTCCAGTTCAGGGATACTGTGCTCGAACATGACCGAGTCTTGGTCAAACTCTTGAAGCATTTGCGTGCTGACGTCGCTCTGCTTGCGAAGGCCCCAACCCATCGGCTTAAGAAGCACGGGACTCAGATCCTTTTTCTTCGTGTGCAGCATTCTCTGCTGGACATCGAGGGAGCAGTGAAGCCGTTTTGTGGTCCGTGCACGCACCGAAATTCTCGTGTTATCCGATGGAGAAGGCACCATTGGCGCACGAAGTATCTGCCACCCAAAGCAGCTACCGATCATCGAAAGGGGCGACATGCCGCTCGAAAGCTCCGAGTCGAAGTTCTCCATCGTTGCGTTAAACTCGTCACGCGACAGTGCATGAAATTGCAGAAGATCTGGTAGACCTTCTTCTTCCTTCTGCAGTAGGCTTTGATTCTCCAGTACAACCGTTTGAAATTTGTTGTACCCCCCAATCCCCTTGCGAAGTCCCGCGTTCTGTTCCTTCAACGCTTCACTCTCCACGATCAGCTCACTCAATGCACCCACTACTGAATTGATGGGCTTTGCAGTGTTTTTAGCCCTCACTTTACTTGCAAGTGCCTTCATTTCGCGTTCAAGTCGACGGTGTTCACGCTGCATCTCCTTGTGTTTGTGCTTCTTGTTCAGACGGAATGCAACCATCGTGATTCGGTGCTGCTCCTTTCTCAACTTCTCCAGATCCTCGAAAGTCTGCTTGAAGGGATCATCACTCTGTCTGGACAGTAGAACCTTTGTGTGCCAGTCGCTTACGAGCAGCATCGTGGATAAAGGTGTTGTCTTGTGTAGTTGACGGCTTTACCTAGAATGACGTGAGCCACTGGGGCTTGAGTATTGACGATTGCGCTCGGTTTCCTCGATGTTTAGTCCCAACCTCCAGCACAAACACACGTGACAAATCCACCAAAGCTATTAGCATGTATTGATGACCAAGTGTCCGGCTATCTTGCTGCGCTCGAGTAAAAACGTTGCGTGACAGGCGCAGCGATCGATGCAAACAGTGATCGTGTGATTAACTTTTATCATCTTGCTCAACTAGGTATGCATCGAATTCAAAGCAATGGGTGGATGCAACAACAGATCTTTTCCTCGTGTTTACGTACGCACTCACCTCGAAGCAGTACTTCACGATCACGTCTTGATGTACTTCACAAATGGCATTGTGAAATACTACGATCACTTTTTGATGTACAAAGTGTTTGTATTCGAAGCTTCTGTACGAGGTCCATGCTTGAAATTCACGCCAGTCTCAAACGTCCAAAACTTTCGCTGGACAGCGAAAGAGACGTTAAGCCATTGGGCCTTGGAAGAACATATCAATAGTGAATAGATTACAAGGGTTAGCTTCAGGCTTTTTAGGTGGAGTTTAGGAGCAGGTTCGACGGCACTGTCAGTTGTTCCCACCACACGGCGAATTGTGTCCACTGGATCATCAAATACTCTGCATGCAGCTTGCTCTCGCAACTGGCCCAGTGGTCGCAGGCGACATCGATCGACTTGTCGTCAACCTCCGTGACAGAAACCTGGATGCCTCCCTCTGTCACCCACTCGACTTCATCTTGCGAATTATCAGCATCGCGACTTCGTCTATTGGCATCGGAGTCGATAATGGCCAGACTTGCCGTCAGCTTCCGTTTCCCATCCAGAAGTTTCCACTCGGCCCTCCTCACCTGAAACAAATACCGGAGGTTTTTCTCCGGTCCGGGGATATCATGAGCAAACACGAGCAAATTTTGGTCGAATTCCTGCAGCACTTGGGTACTCGCTTTACCTCGTTGGTGCAGCCCCCACCCGATCGGCGTGACAATCATAGGACTCAGATCCTTCTGTTTGGTATACGACATCTGCGTATGGACATCAAGTGAGCACCTCAGGCGTTTGGTGACTCGTGTACGCGCCACTAACCGCGTACTGTCCGACGCAGAAGCAACGAGCGGCGCGTAATAAACCTCCCAACCGAAAAAACTCCCGGCCATCGAGAGCGACTTCCTCCCACTCATCAACTCCTCCTCAAACTGTTGCATCGCAACATCAACCTCGTCTCGTGCGAACGGGTGGAAGTAGAAGGAATTCTCCTCTTCCCCATCAAAGTCCACACGCCACCCAGACTCGTCGTTTGAGAGGAGGTTAGACTCCTCAATCTCCATGGGGTCCTGACACATGTCCAACACGACACTCTGAAACTTTGCATACCGCTTGATCTCCTCCATCAGCGCCACGTTCTGATTGCGCAGAGCTTCTCTCTCCACCGCCAAAGCCTGCAGCGCGTTCATCGCGTCGTCAGAGGCCTTGACGCCATCTACCAGCGCCTTCATCTCGTTCTCCAGTCGGAGGCGTTCGGCCACCAGCGTCTTGTGTTTGTTCTTCTTGTTGCGTCGGAATTCCACCATCATCTCGCGGTGTTTGGCCTTCTTGCGCGCCTTGGGGTCCTCCTCCTCGAACACGTGCTGCAGTATCACGCCCAATACCACGTCGTCCGTCGGCGAGTCATCGCCCAGTAGGTCCAGGAAGTCGCTGGCTGTGAGCAGGCTCTCCGTCACTGATGACATTTCTGAACAGTGGTCGTCCTCAAAGTCTCCGATAACCTTAGTTGGTTTGAAATGCAGAGTGACGTGACCCAAGAGTCAGAACGGTAAACTGAACGGAGTGACTAGCACCCGCCGCTCGTTCCCCATTGGACAAAACAAGCGTTTCGTTTTCATGTGGGGCACACTAACTTCACGTGAACGCTACACAACCCTCTCATTTCCGTTTGACGCGCAATAATGGCGACGCTGCGCCGCACCATCATGATCTTCGCGAGCGAGGTGCCCGTTATCAGCGCCTTGAACCCGTACCGCAAGATCGAGGACGTTTTTCTGGACGTGTGGCAGCGCACGAACCCTCGCCAAGTCTCCTCTCTACAGGAACAACTGTCGCTGTCCGTCCCCAGTCCGGAGGAGAAGATGCAGGCCCTTGTAGAGGGACTCGGAGCCGCCCCCGCCATCCACGAGCTCATCCAGGAAGCCTCCGAGGCGGACACGATCGCCCAAGTGGCTGCAGCTCAAGCCAAAGTGGCGCAATCATTGCCAGTCACGACCCCCGCCGACGTCAAGGCCGAAGTGGTGCAGTTCGTCACGTCCACAATGCACAAGGGCTTCGGAGTGAAGCAAGAGACGGCGGGCATTGAACAGTACCAAGAGCAGAGGAAAGTTGTAGTCAAAGACAGGAATCTAGTCTTCTCCAAGAAGAAAATAGCAACTGTAGCAACGTATAACGTCCTAGTAGGAGGCAAAATCGACGGCCGAGCAGACGGCAAAGTGATCGAAGTCAAGAACCGACTCAGACGGTTCATCACGCCGCTGCCCAAGTACGACGTCGCCCAGTTGCAGACGTATCTGTACATTTTAGGGCTCCAGGAGGGCGAATTGGTGGAGCATTTGCACGCGGACAAGGCCAAGACCAAGACGACCAAGGTCTCGTGGGACGAGCAGATGTGGAGCGCCAAGATTGAGCCATACCTGGTGAGGTTCGGCAGTGCGCTGACGTACTTGATGAAGGATCAGACTGCGCAGAGCGATTTTTTGCAGTCGGACGGAGGGCAACAGAGGGAGATTATCCGATACCTTTGGAGCCAGGAGGTGCAGCGCACGGAATGATGGGAGTTGTATTGAAAGATATTCATAGTGAACAGTGCTGGAAAAAATTGGGCAACTGAGTGGTAAGTGTGTGAATATTCGTGTATTCGTGTAACGGGCGTTTGAGGAGCAGAGCGGCAGCAGCAGCAGCGCCAATGGCCGAGGACAAGGAGCTCCGTGAGACGATTTATGCAGCTTTCGCTTGTTATGATGAAGACAACAGTGGGTGGATCGATACAACAGAGCTACGTCACCTTGTCGCGGATTTGGGCGGCGTTTTAACGGAACGGGATTTCAGCAAGGCACTTCATATTCTCGATCGCGACAATAATGGTGTAATTGACAGGGACGAGTTTGCAGCGTGGTGGGCAGGACAGTCAGGAGATAATGAAGCTTTTGGAGAGGTTGAAAAGACGCTAGCAAGGTTGAAGGACCTCGGTCGCCAGCGTTTCAAGGTTGACATTCACACTGCGTGCTGGAACGGATTCACGGACGTGGTAGCTCGGCTTGTAGAAGATGGATCAGAGTTGGTGAACCAGAAGGACTCTTCCGACTATGGTGTAAGCTTGCTGTAATGGTATTATGATGCTATTATCTACTCATGCTTTGTCTATGGTATTGAAGAACTCAAACTCGCCGCTGCATTATTCAGCATATCAAGGGCACATCGCTGTCTGCGAGATCCTCGTAAGTGGTGGAATTACACTACGATTTGAATGCCCATTGCTAATCCCGTGCACAAACTGTCTACAGATAAAGCGTGGAGCCACAATAAATTGTCCAAATGGATCTGGATGCACACCAGTATTTTTTGCTGCTCAGCAAGGGCACTTGGAGGTAGTTAAGATGCTACTCCAGGTATTTAAAACCTTATTTCTTCGAGATGGATAACTCATTACCGTTTGTGCTCACTGTTGCCGTTGTGCGATGACAACAGAATGGCGCAGAACTTCGGGTCGCTGAGAGTAAGGTACTTTACAGTACTTGAAGTATGTCTCGCTAGTTGTAGGGATGTTAACATATTTCGTGGGGTATAGCACGGGCTGACACCGGTGGACATATGCACTACGCCAGCGATAATGGAGCTGTTTAGAAGCTTGCCTGGCAAAGGTATGTGTTCCTTCCTCGAAAATCTAATAACGCTCCCTGCTGATTTGTCATGCTGCCGCGGTACAGCCCCGTCAACTCCAGCTGCACCAGTATTGGAGACTCTATCAGACACAGAACTGAAGCTTTCTTGGTTGGGTTCCTTGCTTGCCCCCAGGGAAAACTCAGTTACTAACAGAAAATTGTTGTGGGATAAACAAAAATATGCATGTAGGATTCCACCTCGACCCAATCTGGACGAGGTTGTTCCTGTGTCAGGGTACAAGATTAAGATATCTTCATCTGCGGGACCGCCGAAAATCGTGCTGGCAGTAGCTTTCCCTACTGAGACTTCGATTGGTGGGTTGTGTGCGGATACCGAGTATGTCGCAGCGATTTGTGCTATCAACCTACACGGGTTGAGTGAGTTTAGCACCGAGTCGGAACCTGCTAGGACCAGAAGAGGTGAGCTTACGTTCTGCTTGCTTTTATTCACACTTTTGTTATAACAGTATGTCACTGTCAGCAAAACCATCGGCACCAGTGCTGTGTGTCACTGAAACCGGACCGATGGAGATTACCGTTATGTGGACGTTAGCAGACAACGATCGCCAACCTGGTGTGACCTGCGTTATCTTTCTATCATCGCCCGAGCCGGATGGGACTTGCAACTGGGAAGAGATGTTTAGGACGGATGACCACACTATCAAGTACGCATCTCTACGAACCGAAATTCTACACAATCATGTTGACAGATTAGCATATTCGTTTGTACCTCTAGCTCGACGACAGTGGGAAATTTGCACCCCGATCACCGATACAAGCTTCGAGCGACAATCATCAGTGACGATGGACAGCAGACGCTTTCAGGGGCAATAGCTGCTAGAACCGCTGGGAGAGCGGCGGCAAAGCGCGGATCTTCTACATATGTAGTAAACTTTCAGGCGCGGTCAACGTTATGAGGGCTTTTGGTGCGTACTGTGTTAGTCAAACTATACCATCCCTAGCCAAAACTATTTTTTTATGTACTTGTTGTGGTAGCACCATGCAAGACCAAGGGTAACAAGGAAGTCGACACGTAGAATTAATGTTGTTGGAAGACATCTTCAGGACCAGCCGATCCGCATCTCGCCCAATACGATATGATATTTGCTTTGGTGCTACCTTTTCGTTATCCTGCCTAAGGCGCGGTATGTCGGTCTATTTGGCGATCCCATTCGAGAATGTCTGGAACTGGTCGTACTTGTTCGTGCCGAAATGGTCGTAAGAGCGCTGCACCATGCTCTGGATCGTCGACGCTACTTTCTTCTCGGGCATATTGAGGAATAGCCTATCTTTCAGTCCCGCCAGAGGACCCGCTGCACCTCCTACGAAGCACGGCAGCTTGGAATGGTAGCTCATCACTTCCACTAGCGCGTAAATAGTCTCGGCGTGTTTTCGAGCTGCAAGAGCACCTTGAACACACAGGTCGGTAAAATACTGGAAGTTGGAAGCATGACGCCCGCCAAGTACGTCCACCATCTCGGCTGTCAACTTGAAAGGGGCTGTTTCAAAGCTAAAACTTCCTCCTGGTGCTCGTCCTAAGACTGTACACACAACCAACAGTGAGCGATAAAATCCGAGCAAAACATATTAGTAAAGAAGACTTACAGAATCCGAAGTCGATGTGGATGATATACCCTTCGATGTCAAGCATGATGTTGCCATTGTGTCGATCCTTGATTGCAAGAATGTAGCACACGATCGAGTACGCAGCTGAATTAGGCACACACGTATCGTTAGTCGGACTCGGCAATAATAGTATCTCAATCGCGAGTACATACCAAGGCTGTGGATAAAGTTGAGTTTCGCTTGACGAAGCAACTCAGCCCCGTCACCTTCAGTAGTAGTTTCACCATACATTTGCTCAAAATGGCTGCGGAGGTTCTTGAAACCTGGGGTTTTCTTGATCCCATCAAGCGACATGGCATTCCGAACGACTTCAATGAGACCTGTACTGGAACCTGTGGACAGGATGCGATATGGATGCAGCCGCAGCGGCAGCTTCTCAATCTCAAAGATTTGCTGGAAGTACGAGATGAGTTGCATGACCAAAACTTCCTGGCGAAGATCATCATAACTCTTGGACATGAGACCACTCAAGCGCCAGCGTTGCGGATTCTCACATTCGACAGTTCCCTGAAGGCGCTCTGCCTTAGTGAATGTCAACTCGCCGAACGTTTTCTCTAGTCGCTGCTTCCGTTCATCATTCTGTCACAGATAAAGCAAAACGAAAAAAAAGTAATTAGTTGCAGTACAGAACGTCACTGCACCATGCGTAGTCAACTCACCGCAAGGAATTCACGAAGAAACTGCGAGATATGCCTCGGAGACTGCTTAGATTTGGACGGGATCGAGGCTTTTCCTTTCCTCTGAGGTGTCGTAATATCCGCGGCATGCTCATCAAAAGCTGCCACAGCCTCATCGTCCCCTTCAAGATCGCCGGTGGTTCGAGTTTCATAGAGTTCATTGAACAAAACGGTGGATACGTCATCACCATTCTCGTCCTCCTCGGTGGCGAAGTAGATTAAGCACGGTGCTCGCTCCTGAATCAAGTATCTCGTCAGAATATCACTGAGAGAAAGGCAATTTGAGTGCAAAATGACGTACATGAGTGCTGAAGACGCGACCTTCATCGCTAAACACTGACACAACGCTGCAATACGGCTGAAGCAGGCAAAATGTGGTTAGTCACGATGTTGATCGACCTATCCAAAAGACCAACACTTACGTCTGTTGACTTGCATAGCGGGATATATGCTCGGTTTGGTATTCGCAGTTGTTTCAGTAGCGGTGGCAACAATTCTTTGCGCTTAGGAGGCTCCACTCGACGCAATGCTTCCGATACATCAGTGATAGACTTGACAAAATGGACCATGCTGCAGAAGAACTGATACCGGCGCTGTTGGTCTGGCATCATTAGTGCCTGCATCAATGCGTCGGGACCACAGCAGTCCGTTGTTGACATTTGACTCACTTCGGTATCACCAGCGTGAGTAGAATACGCACTCGCACCGCCACTACTGAGCATTCGAGTCCGCATCTGCACGATATTTGCTGCTACAGCATCTGCCGTGGATTCTGCAGGGCGACTCGCACTATCCGTCTTCGAAGGCGATCCACCTCGCGATGGAGATTCCATGTCTTCAACGGCAAGCGTGACGTTGTTGGTTATATTGCTAGAGGACTCCATGATGAAAGTCCGCATGGCAAACGACATGCGCGACAACGATCGTTCAGGACTGCTATTGCCTTTAGTGGGGCTTCCAGCAGGAGGATCGGGCAGAGCAGCAGCTTTTTGAATGTACGTCACCCACGTGGACAACTCATCGGCATTTTTCGCAGCAAATTTGGCCTTGGTCTCACTGAAGTCGTGAGAGATCTCAAAGTAGAATGGGCGTTTGTTCTCCACCACGTCCACCTTAGCACCATGCAACGGGATAGCGGAGCGAGGCTCCATGTCGGCAGGTTTCGTGAATACTAGCAAAATACGCTTCTCGAGCCTGCACCACCGCAGAGTCCAATTGCGTCGACCCATAGCTCGAGTACCGCCTCCTTTCTTGAGCAACCAGCCCCCAGCGACTGGAGCAACGTCTTCAACCCCACCGGAGATGGAAGTGTCTGTACTGCTCTGTTGAACCGCGAAGAATCGTCGATCGGCCATCAGGATCTGCTCCATCTCGTCCCTGGAAATACTTTGCCGCGTTAGCAGTTCCGAGGCCTGTCGAGCTGCCGGAGAGCCATACACAAAACACTGCTCGAGAGCAAGTAACAGTCGAGCACAACGGGCGAACGTACGGGGGTTGTTTCCGGTTCGCTTAGGGCGATTCTCGTCCAGTGCAGCGTAAATCATCCAGAAGAACTGCAACGCAAAGTGCACGCTACTCTGAGAAAGTAGCAGTACAAATTGCTCCATGTCCTCCATGGGTAGTTCCTGTTCGAGATGCACTACCATGTGTGCCAACTGCGGTAGGTAAAATTCTACCTGGTCCAGCATCGGTTGGGTAATGGGCATGGAGCACAACTTTTGGCAAAGTTCCGCATTGAACGGAGCATTGGTTCGATGCTTCCACATGGAGATCATAAGCAGTCGGACGTCTACGCTGCCGTCTCGAGCCAAAATGTCTGCAACACTGGGCGTGGGCTGCAACTTGGACGTAGTAGGCGACGGAAGTGGAGAAGTGATTTCGATTGCGAGAGGAGACACTGAAGGTGCCTCTGAGCTTGGGGCACCCGACATACTGGCAGTCACGGTGTGACTTGGCCCTCACGAAGAAATACCTCGTGTCGAGATAATTGCTGCGCCTGGACGCTAGAGCTTGCTAAATAAAGAGCAGGAGGTCTTATCGTTCAAGAGAACAAGAGTTGATCGAAACGGATACCTGTGAGACGAATTGCTGATAACTAAATACTAACTTGTAGAAACGAGATCATGATCATCGTTTGCAAGTATTTCGACGGAAATGTAGTAGACGATAATAGACGAGAAGTATGGTTTGCATTTCGTAACGCGGGAAATGAGAAGTATTGTTATGGTGCTCAACTCTCCTATTATTTGCGTTGTACGTGTGGTACTGTATCGAGTTTAGCGTAGGACCGACTCACAAGAATCAATCTGGCTTAAACTCAATGAGTAAGGAAACTAACGCTCTACCTGACAAGTAGGGCTGCCTATTGGGTCTAGTGATCCATGGGTTTCTAATTTATGGCGGAGGTGGAATGGCCGTCTGCGTAGGAGCCCACTACTTTAGGGCGACTATAAAGGGGGCCGGTCCCCGCCATGACCATGATAAGTTATCCTTGATAGCTCCATCAAGACGCAGACGCAATACCTATAGCACGTTTCGTCGAATTTTTTTAATGTGTAGTGAGAACCTGAAGGACGAATTCGTATGGCGACGCGCGGCTTCACAATGGCAACGATATGGTAAATGTGTGGGTGTCGTCAACACCTGCGTGTGTTACGTGTAAAACTATAGTCAGTCTGTACCATCATCACGACGAAAAGCTTGTTTGGCCCAAAGGAGGTTTCCCTAACTCGAGCTATGGCAGATAGGGGTCATCTATGGTGACCGTAGGCTGCGAGTCTCACGCGAACGTTGCGAACTTCGTGATTTGCGGCGAAGGGCATTGGATTCGTTGTGTAAGGCAGCTTTTGTATAGTCCCCTTGACTCCAAGCTGGAATCTGCCCCCGGCGCCAATATCTCTGTATTTTCCCCGCTCTACAAACTGTGACTCAAATCCCAGGCATATTGAGCCGGGTTTCCTGCTGGGGCATGCAATGTACGGGTAGGTTCAGAGCTTTGATCTCTTCATTGCAGCGTGGTCTTGTTCCCATCTCAACTTTTCTCTTCGCACAGGCTATGGGATCATCTCATGACACGGAATCTCTGCGCCATGCGCTGCAGCGTCATTTGCTGCCCGTAACTCTACCAATTCCAGACCTCAAGTCCATCGAGCACCAGCCGCTACTTATTCTCCACGCCCAACCATGAGCTTCAATCGGCTTCTGCTGCTAACGATGTTCGCGAAACTAGGATTTCAGGAACCAGCGCACGAAGATTACTGCGAAGTACCCACGTTACCGATGCCGACACAGAAGAGAGAGGGGTGGAATCGCTGTGGGCGCAAATGAAGTATTGGCTTCACGGTAAAACGCTGGAATACTACATAAAAAAAGCGTTGGAGATGGAAGGACTAACAGGAAACGCTTTGAAGTCGCATCTGAAGTACTACAAGTACGAGAAGTTCATGTACAAGCCCGACACACTTGCGGTGGAAAATTGGCTAAAAGTTGGACCACATGGGCTCCCGATGCACCTGGCTTGGGCTTACCTGGGGTTACAGGGGATCTCTAATAAAGCTAAACGTATGGCTAACAGCGCGTACAAGGTGTATGTACGCTATGCAAAGATGTACGATGACCAGTTGTTCAAGCGTCTCGAAAACGGCGAAAATCCCCTGGTCATCGTTGGAGGCAATACTAAACAGGAGATGAGCGCAAAAATTCAAATTTGGGCCGACGCCGAGAGATCGAATGCGTATGTGAAGAAGCTGCTGGGACTGGATAAAAAGAATGCAGGTGGAGGTGCCGACGAACGCGAGTACTTCAAGCAATTTTTGAAGCTGACGAACCGAAAGGATCCAGAGTATTGAGGACGCCAAAGTGTGCTCCATTGGAAAGATACTGAGCTGCCTTGGGTGAGAGAAAAACGCGATACTCTTTGGAGGCCGTCAGCTGGTGACCGAATACGTTTGAACGAATAACTTTCAAATACAACTCGTTTGATTTGGCTGTCAGCACGGGACTCACACTGTTGTAAAGTAGTATCGCGACCATTATCCGACAGGCAAACCAGAATTTCTTCGCTAGCTACAAAATATAGCAACAGTTGGAGGCAGCGTGAGCAAAACTACAGAATCTCTTTATCCTCCTCCCTTATTATGCCGTTAGCTTCCTCCTACTTGTCTAAAGACCGGCAAGAAGCGGCCGCCGCTGCTGCACGCGCGGCTTCCCGACCTGGCGCAACAATTTGAAAATGCCTGTGCCCAGAGGAATCGGGATACCCATAATAATGCACTCGCTGACGCCCACAATGGCATCTGTGCGCGAATGGACCGCAGCGTCGAAAAGATGGTCGGTGGTTTTCTCGAACGACGCCAGCATGAGCACGCTCTCCTTCATCTTGGCGATACCGAAACGTGTAATACCCAGCACCTCGCCCTTGAACGTCATGATGTCCGACAAAAGCATCAAGTGACGTCTGTCGATACCAATACCGTAAGCGCTCATGATGTAGTTCACCTCCGAGCTGATCAGCTCACGCGCCGCCTCAATACCAAGCGTCTTCTCCACTTCAATGATGTGGTTGGAAGTTGTGTGAAGCCCGTTGACGCCAGGGATGCCCATCACTTCAGCCAGACCGTATCCTTCAACCAGCAAGTGGAGAGACTTAGCCGCACTCGCGTCCTGCACCTCTTCGTAGTTGATCACAGCGCGATTCACTGTCGGGATACCCTGGACAATCACGCCGGATAGTTCTGCCTTGAGCGCCTGCAGAGCAAAGTACGCACCACGCGTGTCACCCTTCGCACCCTTGTAGTTGGGTGGCGCAAGCAAGCGCAGTTTGTCGGGACAACGCGCGTTCAGTAGCACATGCTGCTCTTTCAGCAGCCGCAAAACACCACGCGGACCCACGCCCACTGCGTTCAAGATGCTGTTCCGCACAGATTGAGCCGTGATGTTCAGGTGCAATTGCTCGATAGCCGTCAAGTCCAGCTTCACCGAAAGGTACGCTTGGTCACGCGCGAACACCTCCTTGATGTGGACAGCAATCTCGCCCAGCGTCGTCTTCTCAATCCGGCCCTTCACAATACGCGCAGAACGTTCGTCGGTCTTGCACACCAATGCTGCTGTGATAATGGGCGTGCTAATAACCTTGGATGCGTTGATAATTTCCTTGAGACGCGGCACACCAAGCGTCACGTTCATGCTGGCAACACCAGCAAAGTGGAACGTTTTCAGTGTCATCTGTGTACCAGGCTCCGAGATAGACTGAGCACCAACGGCACCCACGGCCTCACCGGGTTCCATGCCAGCACGGTTGTATTTGTACAGCGAGATATCTAGCAGCTTCTCCACCTGCTTCGTCGTAATGCGGCACACGTTGTACGAGAGCAGCCACGCCGCCTCTTCCTTTTCTTTAGTACCATCTTGACCTGCACGCTTGTTCCACTCAGCGCGAGCCTTCGCGGTTTTGAAGCGAGTTCGCTCCCATTCTGGCAAACCGACCTTGTCTAGTCCCTTCTGTTTGTACGAAGTCAGATCCATACTCATGTCTTCATCCGAGTCCTCCGTATCATCATCCGATTCAGCCTCGGGTTTCACCAGGCGACGTCGACCTTGAGGCTTAGCAAGCTTCTCCAGCTTGGTGGAAATTTGGATTTTCTTTTCCTTTGGAACTTCTCCACCAGCTTCAGACTTGGTCTTGAGCACGCTAGCCGCCTCATCATCATCGAATGCCTTCTCCAGCTTAGAGGCATACGTCCTCACCTCCTTGTCCATCGACTCGATACCACAGCCCATGCGGTTCGAAGCAATTTCACTCGCCACAGATCCCAAGAACTCCTCGATTTCAATCAAAAACTTGCGTCCCGTGGGCAGGATGGCTTGGAACTGCGGGCGCTGGACAACCTGTTTGCCTAGGCGACGCAACTCGAATGGAAGCAGTGCTGGAGATTCGCGGTCGGGCAATGTGTTACGGATGTGCTCGAGCAGGCGGTGGAAGTCTACCGGTCGGTCATCGCCTTCCATGTACGCCGGGTTCAGTCCATCATCGCCGTAGGTAAACTGCACCACCGAACCCTCAGAGTTCCGCACGGTTTGGTCGTACTGGCACGACAGATCCTCCAGAGCCTTCATGAGACGACGAGCCATATAACCCGTCTCTGCTGTCTTCACAGCAGTATCGACAAGACCTTCGCGTCCACCCATAGTATGGAAGAAGAACTCGGTAGCCGTCAGCCCGCTGTAGAACGAGTTAGCGACGAATCCCTTGGCAGAGGCGTGGAGTGCGTGCGGCAGGAAGTGAGGCAGCGTTCGGTTCACGAAACCCTCAGGCACACGCTTGCCACCCACCGACTGCTGACCCACACAGGCCATCATCTGCGAGATATTTAGTGCACTACCCTTCGCGCCACACTCTGCCATGATACGCGGGTTGTTGTGGAACGGCAACGTACGCATACACTCAGCACCAGCAGTCTCACGCAGTTTACCCAGCAGACCGTTAAGCTCACTCTCCAGAGACTGAATGGCATCGCAACCAGGCTTCAGAGAAAGCTTGCCACGTCGGTATTCCTCGATAGAGTTGTTGGCCGCATCGTAGCCAGCCTGCAGCAGCTTCTCCTTCTCCTTTGCCAAGTCCTCCGAAGGCGTCACATCGTCAATACCAATCGAGAAACCCTTGAAGTTGCCCAACCAACGCGCGCAAAGCTTAGCCAGTCGGTTCATGCACCGCGCAGCTTCGTGAGACCCGTGGTCACGGATCAATACGTAGAATAGACCTTGCTTACTGCCGTCACCCAACGTCTTCTTACCTAAGTTGCCGCAAATGAGCTCGCTGTTACGGAAACACACGTAACCATCCTTCCAGCACATGTATTTGTTGTTCGTGTAGTTGCGTTCCTTCAGCTCCAGGTTTGCCAGCACCTTTGTCTGCGAGTTGGGCTTAACCAAAAGACTGATCACCTGCTTGCCAGTCCACAGCCGCACTGGCAGCACGATCGCCGGAGGAGGCAGCTCAATGTGTTCGTTCGCATCGCTCATAATCGAAATCACTTGGCAGAACTGCTCCCGGTTGAAGAAAATGTTCTTCTGAGTGAGCAGGTACGAAGCTGTAAGGAAATCCTGCGTGGCTGCAACCAGCGGCTCACCGTTGCGGGGCGTAATAAGGTTCTGTTCCACGCCCATCAGCGTAATAGCCTCAGTACGAGCCTCCTCCGTTTGCGGAAGATGCATGTTCATTTCATCACCGTCGAAATCTGCATTGTACGGGGAGCACACGCACTCGTTGAATCGGAACGTGCGCCACGGCATCACTTTCACGCGGTGAGACATAATGGACATCTTGTGCAGCGAAGGCTGACGGTTAAACAGCACGATGTCGCCATCTTCCATATGACGCTCCACGATGTCTCCAATCTTCAGTTCATCAGCCAGACTCGCGCGGTCGCCATACATCAGGTTCTTCGTGAATTTCTGACCTTCAATACGGATTACATTGGCACCAGGGTGAACATTGGGTCCATTCACGACACATTTGCGCAGCTTCTCAATGTTATAGCGCGTCACCTTCTCCGGATACGTCATCGTCTTCGCCACATGTTCGGGGACACCAACCTGATCAATCCGCAAGTTCGGGTCAGGTGAAATAACCGTACGACCTGAAAAATCCACACGCTTTCCCGACAAGTTACCACGGAAACGACCCTGTTTGCCCTTCAGACGCTGGCACAGTCCTCGAATACCGGACTTCGCTCCGGGCGGCTTAACCAAACCAGGGGTATCCCCATTCATCAACTGCGCCACCTGAATCTGCAAGAAGTCCCAGTCTTCCATCACCATCTTCAACGACGCTCCTTTCTGCAGTGCAGCTCTTAGAGCGAAATTCACCTGCACGATCTCCTGAAGTTTGACAGTAATATCATCCTCATTACTGCCGGTGCCTCCATCCATCGCCACCGATGGGCGAATACACACAGGCGGCACCAACACGGAGCTCAAGATCAACTTCTCGGGGCGTCCACCATCTGCGTCCACCCACAACAACTCACAGTCCTGATCTGGAATTTCCTTGAAAAGTTGCTGCACTACCAACGGACTCAAATCTTCCTGAGCTTTTGGCAAATGGGCCCCAATCTCAGGGTTATTCGTCTGAGCTTCAGCGAATTGGGCCACGAAAACGTTGCGTAAGTCGTGCGTGGCTTTGGCTCGGTACTTCTCATGAACCAATTTCAACGTGGTGCTGGTGATTTTGCGCACTGTGCCGTTAATGTCGTCACAGTACGGACACCTGATGGTCTTTTTGCACAAAGTGGCGATCTTCTTCCTAAGCCCCACAAGACGCAAAACGTCAGCCTTCGGGTCCCTCATCCTCTTTAGAAACGTTTCTCTTTCGGTCGGTGGCAGTAACACGCGACTACAACTTTTACAGATGTTTTGTAGAATCTCCGTAATGGCCTTAAAGTAGCCAATATGGAACACGGGCAGCTCCAACTTAATGTAGCCAAAATGGCCCACGCAGTCCGCCAGCTTGAGGTGACACGTCTCGCACGTGTCCTTCTTGTTGGACACACCTAGTCGCTTGTCCAGCACGCCGTCGGCCGCCGGCTCGCGCGTCTGCACCTTGAAAAGGTCCTTGGAGTGGACGCGCAGCTCCGACATCTGCATCATGTCCACATCCGACAATAAGCCGAAGTTCAGGTGGCTGATCTTGGCCGGACGGTCGTTCTCCAGCACGAGCTGCTTCACCAGCGGGTTGCGCCGCTCGCCACGGCCGCCCATGCGCCCGCTCTGCATCTTGGCTACACTGGAATTTGCCTTGTGGTGGTGTTTAATGGCTGGCTGATGGGAAACGGGTACACTGTACCGTTTGGGAACTTGCTAATCTTATAAAATGTAGCTATGATGCGACCTGTTAGAAATGGTAATGTAGCCATAATAAAAGCAAATTGCTCTTGACCTTGACCTTGAGCTTGACCTACGGATTCTTGCGGACCTGACGGTTCTCAGTCTTCTGTTCTCGACGTTTGCCTCGACCTTTGCGGAGAAGATCGTCTGCGAGTCGCTCGAGGACTTGGTGGAGAGTGAAGTGGGGTAGGGTGCATTCTCCTGGAGGTTTTGGGCAGTGTACTGGTCTGTACAGGTCGGCGATGGTCGGTGAGGACGGAGGAGCCTTTTCCTCGCCGCAGAATGAGTAGTTGAGCGTTATCCACTTCGGTCGGTTCAACACCTCGAAGTTCTTGCGTGTTGCCTTCTTCAGCACCTTGGTGTAGTTATCAAATCGCCATCGCTTTGTCTTCTTTGCCACAGTATTTTGCTCTGGAAGACGAAGATGAATATGATCGCAACTTTCACCCTTGGACACATTCGGGCAAACATCGCCCAGGAAGAATGGTTGACAGTACATGCCAGTCTGGTACGTGTACGGGATACGGTCGCGAAGATTCCATGTTGGCAGAACGGAGGATGGTAGCATTGAGACTGGTCCCGCTGCTAGTTCTTGGCACGTTGGCTTGGGCATGAAGTCGTACAAATCGATCGCTGACGATTCGGCGCCAGGTTCAGCAGTTGACATCAAAACCTCAACACCACCTCGTCTTCTGCCGAAAGTACTTGGGCCATTGACGTCATGGGGCCGTAAGAGGTAATTTCCATCAGGGATATCTCCCAACGCGGTGAACAGAGTTGATAGCCACTGGAACTTCGACGAGGGGCTAACCACAAAAGAACACACACGTCAGTTCAGGTCAGTTCAATACGAGGGTTAGAAAGAAACCTAGACACGTACTCGAAGCATTCGAGAGGTAGGGTTTGCTGATCACCGTATATGAGAGACGCCGGCGAGTAAGTTCTCCAGGAGCTGATGATATCCTTTTGGGGGTTGACACGAGCCACGAGTATAGTGGAGCCACCACGAAGCCACGAGTGCAGCCAAAACCGGCACCTCTCACTCGCTGTTAGCTGTTCCTCAAGGCCCAGTGCATGGAAATCTGGCTTGACGAACACGCTTAAAGGTTCTGTTGCCTGTTTCTTGTTCAGGCCATCTTGAGGCGTTTTCTCAGACGGCAAGGCATTCGCCGAGGGAGAAAGCGAAACCATACTGATATGTGTCGTGCTGCGCACGAGTATCCGCTTGTCATCAAGTTCCCAGACATGGTATGCTGTCCGTCCACCTGTAGATCCTTCAACTTCAGATTCAATCTGTAACAAGAGCATTTAGATCTCCTTCATTTGACTGTTCAAACAAGTCTGACAATGACCGTACCTCAAAGCGTGACAGCAACGCAGCACGTCCAGCGTCTGCTACCTTTACTCGCGTGCCCGGGCTGTTACCAGGTAAAGGACGATCCAAGAAGATCCGCTTTTTCGTCGCACCACTACTTTCATGAATGATCGCTCGGCTTTTCATAGGGATACCCCAACCTACAGGCTGCATGTTTCAGACATCCACCAGTTAGCCCTATGACAAACTCTGGGGCGAGCGCTTAGCAGTGAACTTACCACGTGGGCAAAACGAGTCGATGTGTCGCTATCAAAAAGCGCAACCAATGTAGACGAAGAGATGGCCAGATCGCAGTCATACTTCTCCATCAATTCTTCAGCTTGTGAATCTGCTGAAATGGCCTGTCGTGGGAATACGACGTCCAACGCCAGTCCTCCATTCTCTTCCAGAGTACTCTTCAGTGGCTGGCCCGCGACAAGCTTCGTGATGTCAATTACGCAACACGTGCCGCGAGACGCAACCTCCTTGGCCTTAATCACAGCAGATCCACTCTCGCTGCTAGTAGGTAGTTCTACTGCCATACACAGCTCAAACCATCGTGGATAAAGACGATAAATGTCGTTCCAGCACTGCGTCAGCATCGCATTGTACTATAGACCAACACAGAAGCCTCAAATCAGCACACAACAACTCCATCCACCCAACACCAACACACGTACCCATGTCGAAGCAAAAGGCGGCACTTGAGTCTCATGAACAGCATCTTCTGGAGCCATTCCTCGTGCCATCATCCTACAAAAGCTCACTTGCTCCGTTTCCACATCTGCTTTCATCTCCTGCCACAACTTAGCCTCATCTTGCGAAAGTGCGAGCACCTCCGGCAGTCCACGCTGTTCTCACCAAAACCCAGCACAAACACCTCGTCAGCTTCTCCGTACGCGTCCCCATTCCGGCTATAGTCAAAAACCATATATCGGGCACCTGTTGAGCCTGGAAGAGTTTGCGTTGCAGCATCAGGTATCGTTCATGTTCAGCCACCGAAAATCCGGAGACTCTTCGACGTGCATTGTTCAGCTCCGCCATTTTGTTTGGGGCGCGAATCCGCCTGGCCTCGATCGCCTCCACTAGCAGCTGCACCAAGTTCTTCGTTTGGGGTTTGATTTTCATGGCTGCGGAGCTTCTACGACGAGAATTCGGCGCGTCAACCGGCGTGACAATCGTCCGTCGACGGGTCTCCAATTCCCCATAAAGTCGTGACTCGTGGACGTCCCCACGCACCGAGAATGATGCGAAGTCGTCGGCAGTGAAGAAAGAAATACCCTCGGCATCGTGGAGAGCTCCGGGGCGGCGCTTGCGACCAGTAAATAGCCGCCGTGGGATGGCGAAGGCGTCGACAGGCGCCGAGTCCATTTAGCTTAGGCTGTTTAGGTAAGCCAATCAGATAGATGGATACATGAAATGGCTACATTTCAAACAATTCTTCTTGAGTTCCTTGATTCACGACCTGAGAATGCCACATTCTCGTAGGGTTTCTCATACTAAAACCAGTCGCGAGGCTGGTTAGACACCGCATGCAAATGCTCTGGTTGACAAAGACATCAAAAGTAATGCACTTCAGCCATTGTTGCTTTATTATTTGAGCAGCAACACTGCAATCCACCTACCTACTAATGTTCGCCCTATCCGCTGTGCTGGAGCCTCATGCTTCGCAACACTGCATCTCACTTTTGTACGGTATCTGGCAGTCGTCAGCCTTGCTTCATTCATAAGACGCTCTTCGAGAGCCTCAAGGGTGCACAAGCTGGTGCTGCATCTGTGCCTGCAGCGCCTGCTGCTGCTGTAGTTGCTGAGCGGCAATCTCCTGCGCGTGCTTGGCACAGTGCCCGTTCTTCTGAGCCCACTTAGTACATTGAGGGTATTCGCATCGCTTACCACCTCCGTGGCCACGGCAGAAGCCACCCGATTGGCAACTCTTCGTGCAACCTTCAAACTTGCACCGCACACCACCACCGTGCTGCTTGCACAGGCCTCGAGATTGTGCTGTCTTCGGGCAGCCCTCGACATTGCAGGGCTTGCCACCGCCGTGAGCAATGCACAAGTGCCCAGTCTGTGCGCTTTTCATACATCCTTCAACCTTGCACCGTCGGCCACCCCCGTGCAGCTTGCACATACCCTTGACGCGGGCTGCGTGGTTGCAGCCCAGCGCTGAGCACAATTGTGTTCCATTCGCGTCCACCTTGATAGGCTTGCCGTTCTGTGTCGATATCCGCATCTGTTGCTGAGGAAGGCCACCGCGCATCTGCTGCTGTTTCTGTGGGAGCAACGCAGCTCCAGGCTGCATGAACATACTGGGGAACTGCGGCATTGGCTGGTTCGCGCCAACATATCCGGGCGCCGACATCATGAGTCCGTTCTGCTGTTGCTGCTGAAGCAGTGCGTTCTGATAAAGCTGGTTGTACTGTTGTTGCTGCTTTTGCTGCTGCTCCTGACGCAGCAATTGCTGCTGCAAGATTTGTTGTTGTTGCTGCTGGTACGACAGATTCTGCTGTTGCTGGTTCATCATATCCATCGTGGGCAAGCTGGCAGGCGTCGTTACCGTCGGGTTATATCCACCGTGCTGGTTGTCCAAAATGTGTCCGTACGTCTGGAAGCCCGGGACGTTGCCTGGTCCACTCGGATTCGTATCTGCGTACATGTTCCGTGCCGGGTTCAGCAGCGTCTGCGTGTCGACAAAACCCGCCGATTGTCCTTGACCCGCCGGCGCTGGAGCACTGGCCGTCGTGGCCGTATTAGCCGCTGCAACGCCATTAGATCCGTGGTAGTCCAGCAGATTGTCCAGATTGTCCACCTGCACGACGTCATCTCCTCCGTAGTCCTCATTGTCGATGGCCGACACGTCCGTCTCGATAGACTCCAGCGTTCTGGCCAAGTGTTGGAAGCGGAAACTGTCCTGACTCGTCATGGGTTTCTGAATGGCCTGGTTGGACGTGGCATTGAGCATGGCCTGGATGATCTCAAAACTGGTCGTGCGCATGCCCATGCCTCCTTGTCCGTTGTTCTGACTATTAGCTCCGTTCTGAGGATTCGGCGTCATGAAGCTGCGCATGAGTTGCAGGCTCGAGAGTCGCTGCAGCGTGCCGTCCTCGCAGTCCTTGTAGACCTGCGTCAAGGGTTCGGGCGTGTTGCTGGCGAACGAGTTGTCGATGAAGCTGAGCAGATGGCGCAAACTCTCCTTCTTCTCCGTCATCGTGAAGTCATTCGAGCTCAAGAGCTTCTTCAGCGACGGCTTCGAGTCCATTGCAATTGCACCCTGCTTGGCGTTCTCCGAGTTCACGAGGAAGCTTCCGCCCGCGTTCTGCGAGCTCATCATGCGCGCGGACGGCGGCTGCTGGTCCAGAAGACAGGCCAGCACGTCCTGGATCGACGCCTCTCGGTGCAGCGGCTGGCGGAAGTCCACCGTGTTGCCAGCTCTGCCCGTGGTGGCCTCGCTCAGGTTGGGCGTGCGCGCCAGCTCCGTCTTGACCATGGCCAGGTCTCCGCCTGTGAGCGACACGGGCGCGTTCTGCTCGGCGGCGGCTGTGAGCCGCGTCTTCATCTGCGTCCAGTTGGCCAGCTGCGCGGGGGAGAAGAGCGTCGTGTCCACGCAGTCCATCATGCTGCGCAGGAGCTGTGGGTTCACGCCGGGCACTTCCTGCTGCTGCTGTGTGGAGGACGATGAGGACGTGGGCACTGGAGGCGGCACCGACGTCGGGTTCGGGCCCGAAGGTTGCGCCATGGCGGGTTAAAGGCTTTGATCGCGAGTCTTCTCTTTGCGGTTTGGGAGATGGATGATTGTGTTCCCCCCTCTTTCCGTGGTGTGGCGGACATCACCCTCGGCCACATGTCGCAGACTGGTTGAAGTTGATGCCAATCAAAAGCGGGACGCAAGGCTCCCGCACAACCGGAGGGGACCACGCACTCAAAGTCGCCCCACAACGAGTGCAGAAGCCCAAACAGCCGAGAGCGAGAGCTTCGGTGTGCGGACGATGAAAAGCATGAAGATGCACCAAAGCCGAAGCCATAAGCTAGTTCACGCTGCTGTCGGCTATTCTTGGAGTGGCGTCCCCATCGTCATACAATGCAATTCGACGTTGCGCTCTATGGCGACGGACCGCTCAGCACGCCTGCAGCTGCTGCTGTTGCTGCCACCGAGCAAGCCCGAGTCTACACCCGGCGGGTTCGATCTCGATGAACTCCGTGCATTGGTCTCCAAGGGCATTCCGGATGCCGCAGACAATGACAATGGGAAGCGAACTCCAGACAACAGCACAGCTTCAGATCTGGCACTTCGACCGCTGGCTTGGCGCGTACTGCTCGGGGTGGTGAAAGGTTACCCGCACGAATGGCCAGAGCAGCTTCATACCCGCAGAGCTGACTACCAGCGTTGGAAGCGGGACTTGGTCGGCGGTACATCCGCTCGACGCGGTAGTGGCGCCGTTCGGACAGAGGCTGAACACCGCCACGACATTTCGCTCATGAAAGAGATTGAAAAGGTGAGCTGCAACTTTGTTTCGATGGTGGTCTAAACAGTGCACTATATTTCCCTGTTCACCGACAGGACGTGTTCCGGACCCGTAGTGACCTCGCATTCTTCTCGAGCGGAAGCATCACACACCAACAAATGCTCTACATCCTTTTCGTCTTTGCCACTCTGCACCCTAGCATTGGATACGTCCAAGGCATGAACGAGATCCTCGCGCCAATCATCTACGTCTGCAGTAAGGGATCAGGCACCTCCTCGGCATCGGTGGTTGAAGCCGACACGTATCACTTTTTCGCGTCCGTCATGTCGTCGCTCAAGGTGCTGTACAGCCAGTCTTCGGACAACCCTCTCAGTGGTGCAGACCTGCAAATGGGTCGCCTTGGAAAACTGCTCCGACAACACGACGCCGCCTTGTGGCAGCATCTAGTACGATATTCACATTATGCAATACGGGTGGTTGTCATTTGCTAATGTCATGGATTTTCGTCATAGAACTCGGTGGGGCTGACCCCAGACTTGTACAGCTTCCGCTGGTATATGACACTCTTGGCCCGAGAGTTTTCAATGCCGAACACGCTACTGGTTTGGGATGCGTTGCTCGCTGACCCCAAGCGCTTTAGCTTCCTGCACTACGTCAACTGCGCCATCGTCCGCTCCCAACGCAGCTTCCTGATGGTTCATGGTTTCACCGACGGCCTCAAACGACTACAAAACCTGCAATCCTCCGACAACAGCCTCGACATCCCCCAACTTGTGGTCGCCGCCGAGGAAATGCGTCAACTAGATCGGAACCTCGACACCGCACACCAGGTAGCAGCAGGTACCTATGTCCGCACATGATAATGTCTTTTCACCTTTCAAAGTCGCACCCCGTGGCACGAGGAAGCTCTGAAATTTACACATTGGCGTATATATACAAGTACGCCACGAATGCGTTGTCCGGGAAGGTAGGGGGGAAACGTATTAACTGGAAAGTTAGTGTATTCCGCAAAAGTGCTAGCGCTCGCTCACTGACTAATATCTGTAGCGCACGACGAAAGAACACCGAAGTTATAGTACCCAGTGGTATCTGCTAACATAGTATCTGCTCTGCAATCAATTGCCCATGTCGACCTCGCACGAAGTTGCCGCTTTGTTTTATCAATCGGCTATGGAGAACAACACCAACCAAGCGGTTCATATCGATCCAACACTGGCTTGGAGAACATCGGTTCATCCTCGCAGAGATTCAACATTAGCTGAAGTCGAAACTTTGCAATAGCCATTTAAAAACAATCGCTTTTTTTCCACTGAAATTGTATTTTTTTCAGTGGAAAAAATCAACTTGGGTGGAGCTCCTCCCTCTAATGCCCCGTGGGCGCAGCGCATCGCCGCCCCGCCATCGCCACCGTCATCGCAGTCGCTCTCCGCCGCCTCCTAGTTCCCCGCGTCGCTCCGAGTCTCGCAATCCGCATCGAAATCGCCGGCGACACCGCAGCAGACGCTCCGAGATGCCCAGAAAGAGCCGCATCCCGGACAATTGGGTCGATGTGGCCAAAATGGGTACAATGATCGGCAACTCTCGGTTCCTGCCGCTCCGCGTGCCTCTGGACGACACATATCTGCCCCAATTCCAGAACAAAAGGGACGAAATCTGGAGCCCAAAAGACTTTTTAGAAACGCAACAGCAACAGGAACTAAAAGTCAAGATGATCATCGACCTCACTAATACCTTCAAGTATTACGACGGAGAGCAGGAGTTCAAGGACACTGGCGTTCTCTATGTCAAGCACAAGATCGAGGGATTCAGCGGACCCCCAAACGGCCGAGATGTGGCCAAATTCATGGAAATCGTCGACGATTTCGTGGCCCAGAAGCCTGAAGGGGCCATCGCAGTGCATTGCACTCACGGCCTCAATAGGACAGGATACCTCATTGTCACCTATATGGTCAAAAGGTTGGGCTGTAGTGTGACGGAAGCTCTGGAAGCTTTCAAGGAGGCGCGACCACCAGGACTCATCAAGCACATGTACGTCGAGGATCTGTACAAACGACTGGGAGAGGGGGAAGAAGTGCAGTTACCGGAACTTCCGGAATGGGCTAGTGCCAAGTACAGCAGCAGGGGCAGGGAAGGAAAACAAAAGGGGGGCCATCGTGGCAAACACGGCAAGCACAAGAGGTTTGAGTCTTAAGTGAGGTGGAAGAAGCTACGGCAGCTGTTGAAAGCGGTATTGAATTGCCTCTTGGATGGCATCGCGACGTTTCTTGACGAGAAATTCGCGGGTTTTCAGAAGTTGTTGAAGCTCGCGAGTGAGGACGATGGACTGCATGTGGCAAGCATGAAACGAAGATGAGATGATGGGATTCGCACTGAAAAGATAATATATAGGCGGTGGCACACCTTACCTTCGTGTGTGTTAGCTTAACACAGACACGGATCCGCGCGGGTCGGTTGCGTGGTTTCTTCTCGAGAATTTGCTGACGCAGTGTTGGGGGCATCACGTGCCACTCGTCGTGGTCTTTTTGATCTAACAGTGAGCGCAACGGGATCGTAGTTTCACCTGCTATGTCCTCGCGCTTTGAGTCTACCACTTGGATTCCAAGGTCTTTCTGGGTCGACGGCACTGCTGCAATTTGGCAACGAAATCCCCACACAGGATTGCGATCAGCTATTCGCATGTCGGACTTGAAGACATCTACACTTTCGAGCACTGAGTTTGATCTCAAAAAGACTCGCACGTAGGGATCGATCTGCAAAGAGAATGCAAAGTGTCAGTCGCGTTTCATTCACAAGTGCAAGCACTCCCGAGATTATCATCACGTACAAAGTCACCAACTCGGGGATCACGGTATGGCAAATTTTCTCCTTGCTCAACCCAAACGTCGAGTGTTGCGAGACTCATCCCGTTCGCATCTCTCGAAACACCGTTTGCTGTGTCAAAATGTTCGTCGTCCATTGTTTCCTCTAGTTGGTCACAAAGTCCCTGGGGTGCATGCCATTAGTGTGGTTCGACTCGATCAACCCACAATTTTGGAACATTTCTTACCTTGAGCGTGCGTTGGAAAGAGGTGCATTCAGTTTCAAGCTCTCTTGGTAGTAGATCAGGTGGTGGGCGGAGTGATGTCGGAGTGATACTCGATTCGATGATAACTTTTCGCGTCGCTTTCTTCTTCGCCGTCTTTTTCCGGTTTGATCGACGAGGATCGACATCAAACCAGTGCCGTGCACAATAACTCAAGATGTTTAGAATGGCTGTTTCAGGGATGAATCGAGGGCGTTCACTGTCGCGAAGCTTATCTACGGCTTCTTGAATTTCCGTCAGTAGCACTCGACGTTCGGCGTCGTAACGTGAATCTGCTGCTTCCGTTGCTGAAAGTCGCCGCAGGAGTGTTGGTTCAAAACTGCTTCCGCGTATTTCCTGGTCGTAGCGAACTTTTGCTTCGACACATTTGCGTTGAAGCGTCTGCTTTAACTGAGTCAGATCTCTGCGCACAGCCACCTTTTCTGCCTCGTAAGCTTCTCGTTGTCGTTTGCTGATGAATGCGTACATAAGAGAAATCTGTCTAAACTCTGTGGGGAATAACGCTGCATTCTCACTCGACCAGATCTGGCATGCACTTTCGACGATATCTCGGTTGGTAATGTCTTTCATACAGTCGAAGACAGTCTCTCCTTGCACGTCCTCGACATGAATGTGAGCTCCTGCCGGTAGAAGTTAAGGTTACTACCCATCTCCGTTGAACACCATGCCCTGCCATGAAAGCAACGCTTACCGTATCGAAGTAGCTCCTTTATGACAGGTGGAGTTGCACGATTAGAAGCCTCCATGAGAGCTGTTCGACCAGTCTTGATGTGCGCGTGATTGACATTAGCTCCGCTCGACAACAAGCGTCGAACAACCTCCAAGTGCCCACTCTGGCACGCTGCTAGCAACGGAGTCAACCCCATGGCCTTCAAAGGTTTCATGCCAGGGAAGTTGAAGAGCTGTTCGACATCAAAAATCATGCATATGCACAACGTACACTCTCGGCATCAGCACTGAAACCCATATCTAGCAGCTTCTCGACCCGGTCTAAGTTCCCTCGCATGGCAGCCTCCCGGATGGTCTGCACATTCTCTTTCTGATCAAACCAAGCCGGCAAGTACAATTAGTGAGGCTGTACTTCAGTTCAATCAAGTATTCTACGCACCTTTTTACCGTCGTAAAGGTCTTGCAAAAGCTGTTTGTTGTCATTCCGCAATTTAGTCTGACGCTCCTGCCGCGTTCGGCTCTTCTCGTCCAGCATATTCCTCTCAAACCGGCGCATGGCACGGGCTATTTTGCGACGATGTCGAAGCATCAGCTCCCGCTTTTCATCCTCGCACTTCTTCTTGAACACCAAACTCTCTTCATTCCGCTGCTGGCGTTCCTTCAGGCTCAATTGCTCTACCGACTCCTCTGCTTCTTCCGCTTTAGTCCTCAGTACCCTGACATCATCGTCTTGTGGAACTATGTCGCTTAGAACCTCAACAGTGTCTCGAGCTGCCAAAAGCAATGGCTTCTTCCAAGACGAAAGACCCGTGCGTAAGTTACAGTAGTAGGCGAGACCACTCACTGCATCCCAACATTTCAAGTAGGCGCTGTTGGCCAACTCCACCGCCTCTCGACGAGCTCGACGCGCTCGATAGAGAGTTTGGAGACGCACCACAAGCTGCTCAGTCTCCTCGTTCACGATATCTGCCATGTCGTTGTCCTCTACTGTAAATTTAGTTCAATCATACCAACCTCAGTTTGTTCTCAAGAATGCCGATGGTATACCGATGGTATTCTTGATAACTTCACCCCGTCATGAACAGCACCTCCTGTGCAAAGTGTGTGACAGAATAGCTAGTGTCTGACTGACCTCGTCTCTGCGCTTCTATAGCATTGAAAGCCAAAGCATTGTGGTGCTGCATACTATGCAAGCAAGGCGCCACCATGGAGACTACATAAATTTCGCAATAGGCCCAGGAAGCTTGACACACCTCGGCCCAAGACAACTCGCGTAAACACAGTTTTTGGATTTCTGCTGTATGTGTCTTGGCAGTATGTTTCCGCTCACCTGAAGCTGCAAAGTCCAGTATATGAAACTTGCTTTCCCTACACCTACAAAACTTCGTTGCCGATATCTCAAGCCACATTACCGTCGTGAGCGGTGATCACGATCGCGGTCCCGATCTCTCCTGCGGCTGCTGCTAGGGCTGCGACTCCGACTGCGTCTCGCTCGGTCCCGACTACGGCTTCGGTGTTGTCGTTCGTGTCGACCGCGGCTCGAGCTTCGTCGTCGATCACTGCGACGCTCCCGGCTACGGCTCCTCTCTCTTTCTCGCTTGGATCGAGTCGACTCCCTTTCGCTACGTGACGATCGCCCTCGATCATGACTACGGCTTTGTCGACGCTCGTCACGAGCACGTGCTGGCTTAGATCGACGTGAAGACGGATCAGCTTCCTCTTCTTCGACGAGCTTAAAGTCATCAGTCCCACGAGACTTCAACCGCAAGTTACCACTAAGTTCACGACGTCCACCACCACTGGTTTTATTGCCACGGCCACCATTCTTCCTGGCCTCTCCGTACGCGTCGCCGTCACGCTTGCTCGCCTTCTCCCACGGACGTCGTTTGACCTTGTTCCACAACTTGGACACCGACTGACTGAAGTCCACTTTGATCCGCCGGTCATCCAGCAGCACGTTGTTCATCTTGAAATAGGCCTCCTCGCAATGGCGACGATCCGTAAACTCCACAAAGGCGAAGCACAGCGAATCGCCCGTCTTTTGGTCTCGAATCACCTCCGACTTGCACTGCCCAAACCTGCAGAAAGCCATGTCCAGATCCGCACTTTCCGTCACGGGGTTCAGCTTGCATACGAAGAGCACCTCCTCTGGAGGCTTCACATCTGCGTCAGGCAGGTCTCCAATCATCTCCAACACAACCGCTCGAGACTTGGTCTCCTTCTCCCTCACCGCCGCTTCAATCTCCTGCTCCGTTCTACCTTCATTCTCGTCCAGTTTCTCGTCAGTTGCAAGTCTCGGTTCTACCTGTTCTTCCTCTGGTCGCTCACGTGTTGGGGATGAAGGAGGGATCAATTCCTCCAATCCTTTAGGGTCAGGGAACGGGTCGTTTAGTATGTACGTGTGTTTAATCCTGACATCTTGATACGGTCGATAGTCTTTGTCCACAAATAAGGAGTTAATTTTCTCCAACACGTCCATGCCTTCCGCCACTTCGCCGAAAACAGTGTGCTGATCGTCCAGATATGCCATATCTTGGGCTCTTGTGGTAATGTAGAACTGGGACGCGTTCTGATTGGCCGATCCAGAAGCCATCCCAACCAATCCGCTGCGGTCTTCATGGGACCGCCCCTTTGTTTTTGGCAGCTCGTCCTCGAAGAATCTGGCTTGGGCCCCATACAATTTGCCGTAAATAGAGTCCCCTCCCGCTCCCGTGGCTGTGGGGTCCCCCGCCTGCACCATGAAGTTCTCCTGCACATTGAAGAACAGACACCCGTGATAATACTTGGTCTTGCACAGCTTGAGGAAATTGGTGCACGCCAGCGGACACTCGTCCACGAACAAGTCCAGCACCAGCACCCCCACTGTCGTCTCCACCAACACCGACATCGTTTGAGATGTGTGCACATCATCTATTTAAAACGTGTGTCCACACCATTTTATTTTCAGTGTAGGATTGGCTAAAATTACTCTTTATCATAAGCTCACCGTCTGGCACTGTTCGTGGGGCGGGGAGTGCGATCCGCAGCGAGATCTTCGTTTTCCAGACGATGTAGACACCATATTCAAGTACTCTAGGCCCCAGTGCGTATCGCATAGTCTCAACAGCAAAAAAATCGGTCTATCTCATTATCATGAAACCCTTCTTCACCCCCACGCCTGCCCTGTCATGGAGAGCACCTCCTGGGCGATATCATGGTACACTTGTCTGTACTTGAGTGGGGACGGGAACTTGTGTCCTTCGTCGTGCTCGAACTTGACTCTCCTCGTCCCCGTGAAGCTCCGGAACAACTTCTCGGACTTTGGGGCCAAGGGGTCTGCTTTGCCGATCACATGCACTGACGGGACGTCGATGGCCCCGTCGACCGAAGTTTTGGCCGCGTCCAGGAGCTCCTGTGTCTCTGGGGTACGAGGGTAAAACCCCCCTACCAGCACACAGGCCCTCCAGGGCACACGACCGTAGGTCGAGAGGTAGTGTGCCGTCAATAACGTGGCCACGGCTGCCCCCTGGGAGAACCCCAGCACGGCGTCCACCGTCCCCATAGCCTGGATCTGGCCCGTCAAGTAGTCCAGAGAGTGCTCGAAACCCTCGTAGCGAAAGGCCTCGCCGTCTTCTTCGCGTTCGACGGCGTCCCACCACTGGTAGAACGGACCGTTCTTCCCGTAGAACGAGCGCACCAGCTCCGGCGCGGGGCCCGAAGCGTCCCACGGCGCGTCCACATACACCAGCTCGGCTTTGGGGCCAAACGCTTGGCGTAGAGCGGAGGTCTGGCGCTGCAGGATGCTGCCACTGGTTCGCCAGCCATGCAGGCAGAGCACGCGAATCGGGCGTGCCATTTTTGACAGGTTTTCGACGTAGAGCGGTACTAGTAGTATCGCCCTACGCCTGTCAAAAACTAGTGCTACTACCACTTGTGAAAACGATAACCGGTTGTTATCGTCAAAGGAAGGTTAATCTAGAGTGCTGTGATTGGCTAACGCACTTCAACTGGTTCGACCAGCGGAACTGGACCATGTTTTGAGTGGGTCGACTCGTATGATATGCAGTTGCTGCCAGCCTCCAGCAAGTTGGTGGGGGCAACTGGCGTGTGCAAAGGAGATGGACGAGACATGCTTAGACTTTGGCCAGCTTTCATTCAATGTCGGACTTGCACAGCAGTTCCATGCGTCAAAGAAAATGGTCATCGGACGTATGCGGGTGCTGGGCGCATAGTGCCTGTAGCCGACACTGTACGAGGGTGCCGAATCGTGTCCAGTCAGACTGGAGCAGATCGCGTTGAGCGAGCGCTAATCTTGCAGGTGTGTCTGGAATGTTGTCCTGCGCTGGATCTCCTTCCCCAACGGTTTATTTTGCTTTGCTTTGTCCGCTGCGTTGATGGTGGGAAATAACGTTTGGAGTGATGCTGTCGAGGCGACGTTGACGATTGGCTTCTCGGAGCAAGCGTACCTGGATCGGTGATGCCGACTTGAATGCAAGCAACGAGCGAACAAAGGATTGATTGCATTGTGGTCACACGCATCCGTACGGATCGATGGATCCTTGAATCATGAACTGCTACCACCCGCATTAGTGGTGTCCTCTCATCTTCTATTCTACTGTAGTGTTTTGGGGCCCGTTGGAATCTTTAAAAAAATGCGTTTGATCTCGATGGAGAGTTATGGAGCGAGGCTTCTGAAAAACTTTCTTTGACTTGGTGAGAATCGTTTGCCGTCGGGATGTTCGCGAGTGCATTTTTTTTTGTCACTTATTGAAAACTTATCGTAAACGCCTTCCCCGACATGTATGCATGGAGGTGTTAGACCAGGAAAGCACTTCTTGCCGCATCTTGTAAAATAATCACTGAATATGTGGTTGATGTCGAAGGATTGATTCATTTCCGTCTATTTTGCAGCTATCATTGCTGCTCATAAGTTTTACACTTCTACTCTAACTACACTGTCTCTATCGCGCGAGAATTTGTTCTCGCAACATCTAACTAACGTTTAGCCTCGCGTTCAGGTCCAAATGACCGCCCTGAGCGGCGTGGGGCACCCACAGCATCAAGGAACCACCTCCTGTGCCCGGAAGACCCAAAAACCCTGGACGCCATCTATCCAGATACAACGTCTTGCCACCCAACTTCTTCACGGTCGACTTCCACGTGACTGTCTTGCCTGCAACAACTTCTACTTCGTCGACCTTGTCGCCGCCAGACATGATGTTCACCGTGACAGTTTTGGTGTCGTGGCTGGTGAAGTTGATGATGACCTCGCCGTCTCCTTTCTTGGTCCACAACATGGTGCTGTTCTTGAAAGCCTTCTGGATCATGTTGAGGCCGAGTGTGTCTGGATGTGAACCGTCATCCACCTCACCGATGAACTGTGTGGGGCCACATATGGACTGGAAGTACTCGGAGATCATACTGGAGATACCGCTCATATCGAAGCCTGTTACGACCCAGAAGTTGAGACCCTGGTTCAGCCATTGGTACGTGTACTCGTTGGCCTTGTACGATGTGCCGTTGTTGCTCTTGCCCTTGGTGATGAGGTCATTGATAATGACGCCGAACGTCTTGCGGAGCTTATCCCGCGTCGTGTAAGCAGTGACTTCGTTGGACTGTTCGATCAGCAGCTCCATGCAGTTGCTGGTGACCATGGCGATGTCTGTCTTGACGAGCTCGGTGTCTTGGACCTTCACGCGGAGCTCGTCTTCCGTAATCTTAGGGTTTTGCTCACGAAGAGCTTCAATTGTAGACCAGGTACGCTCGACCAAGCCTTGGAGATCGTGACCGCACGTCGAGTTGGACTTGAGGGCATCTGTCAAGTAGCCAATTTCACCCTCGGTAATCATTTCCGGAGGTGCCGTGAAGTTGGCTCCCTTGAGAAAGGCCCTGAATCGGTCGAAACTCGTGATGATTTGGTCATCGTGAGCCAGGATCTGCGAAAGCAAATACTGGGTCGAGGCCATGATACGATCAGCGAGCCACCATTGGCTAGTAGCTTTGCCACCCATGCACAACTTGATCGTAATGGGCAATTCAACCACAACGGCGTTCGACTGGTACAACATGGCCAAGATCTTGTCCTGCGACGCCTGTGGGTCGGCCGCCTTGATGCTACGAACGTACCGGAGAATGGCACGGATTTCGCCCAGGACCATGCACGCACACATGGTAGCGGTGCGAACCGCCTTGGCCATGTTGGCGAACTTGCCGAACCAGTTGTCCATAATACCATTGAGTCCGACATTAACGACCGAACCGACCTTGTAAAAGATTTCTCGACCGCAGTCGTCGTTCTGACGGATGCATTCCATGCCGCACTCGACCGGGAATTCAATGGGGCATTCCGTCCAGCACGTGTTGGTGGCTTCGTTGCGGTCGTAGTTGGGCGGACACACGTCCATGATGTGAGCTTCACGCCAGCAAGCTGCGTCACCTTGGACCGAGCGAGGTCCCACCCAGTTGCGGTATGTCGGTACTACGGAGCTCTTGGCAGTGAGAGCTGTGGCAAGCCCGTACGAAGCTCCTGACCCATCCGTGATCAACGCCGAGTAGTTGGGCGACGAACCGGGCAGCACCGTGACTGTAACATCCCCCACCGACGAAATTGGAGACGACATCGATGAACCGGATCCAGCTCTTGAATGTTCGTTGAACAGCGACGCGAATGACACGGAACCTGAACCTGACCTGGATGCAGACGCGGACAACGCTTCGACGATGGATTCAATGGACGCAGACCGAGAGTCGAGCGAACCAACTGAACCAGCCATCGACCCTGACCCAGATCGTCGAACTACTGTCGGCGACGTTGTAACGGGTCGGGGTGTGGCATACTTTGTGACGACGATACCGGTTGCTCCAGGTGCATTGGCAACCAGGGCGAGACCAGCGTACAGCACGCGCAACCAAGCCATAACGGGACTCGAGCAATGAGCTCAGGTGATGTGCGTTGGGCGCCGCAAAATGGAGAATGAGTTGCTAGGCTTACGGTGCTCATTTTGATGAACTTGCTGAACGATGTGATGGGGTTCGGGTGCTGCATGGTGAGGACAAGAGCTCGACTAGTACAGCGCGAAACAGTGGCTGGACCTGATTGGGCTGGTCACTGCCATCTAATCGTAAAATTCGACTCCTGAAGTCCGCATGTGTTTCCCGTTGACGAACATTCCTATTTCTCGTTCCGTTGGTTCACTTTTTGGAGTTTCGAGAAATTCACGAAACATTAACAACAAAACTCAGTTACCTCCACTGCAGCCCCAGACTGCAAATTAATTAGAAGAGGGAGATGTTTCCCGCACACCATGCTTGTGGATCGACTGCCGCGATAAAGAGATGTCTTGCGGAACCGGAATGGTTTGGTTGGCCGTGGCTCCGAGTGTAGAGATTAATCCGATGTTGGATTCCGCAGATGAAGACTTGTAAGCCCATCTGATGTTGTCAGACTGATATGAACGCCGCCCACCGATACTGGTTGCAGTCCGATCCTCTCAAGGAGACTAGTACCGTGGCCAATACTATCAGCAGTGCACACTGTGGATGAACCAGCATTATCTTAGTACAGTTGTGTTCCGAAAATTTCACACACTTAAACTTTTCGTCTGCAATTTTACTGTTGTAGCTGATCGGCACTGAACTGCCTGAGGCTCTCAGCAAGGAGTGCCGCCTGGGCTGGGCTTTGGTTGGAGAATAGGCCTCGAGGCAACCGTCCAAGATTCGCCTGTACAGGGCAAGACCATTCTCCGGCTTAATTGTATCGGACCCGCAACGTGGACGCTGTGATGCAAATCGGCGCGGGTGAGCCCGTCGACGGGGTCCCACCCCGCGCTGCGATTTAGCAAGTCGAGCCACCTCACCGTCGTCACCTGGTTTGATTGGGTGCATTCTTTCATCAGCGCCGGGCGCACGCGTTAGATAACGCTGCCGCGCGCGGCACCTGCTTGCCCTGTTCGGTTTTTTACCCGTGAAATTATTGCTAGAGACCGATATAATGTGCTGAGAATCACCGCAGGCGAGAATGCGGCTTGGAAGGCTGCAAGTTGTGGTGTTTGCTTTGAATTGACCACGTAGACTCTTGAAAATGTCTGGATAATACGTTTGACTCATGAGGGGTGTAGTGGATTTTATTTGAAAACCTTACTACGAGTCGAACGATAGATTAGATTTACGGCTACATGTACATCCTTTCAAACTATCACTTTTACTTTCATGATCCCACTCGGTAGACGAACCTGCACTCGAGCTGCAACATGGAATCTGTAATCGAGGTAAATGGTATCTCATTGCGGTGTTGGAGTAGTTTAATATACGCATGGGGCTGGAAAGGTGGCGAGGCGCACAGGAATCCGCTCATCATCATGATCGACGCAAATGCACTTGTGGGGTGGGTCAACATATCAAGATACTGTACACGGCAATCGCTTGAATCGTTTCAAGAACTGTTGACGTAGACGTTCAGGCAAATTGTCCCACAATAAAATTGACAAACTACCATTGTAAAATTCCACGTCTGTGGGGCGTCTGCAAAGGTAGGAAACTGCGCGTCGAGAGTGGGCTCTCATCAAGGTGTCCAGGAGCAAAAGTGCGATTTGCGGTCCCTTCGTCTTCTTGCTCTGCACGTCGATAGCGTACAGGTCCTTTCGTGCTCAAGCCCGTCGAGTCGACGGTCGACGGCGGGAGGTGTTGTGCGGCGATTTAGCAAGTTGAAAACAACGCACGATGGAAGCCACATCTGATTGGCGTCGATGGTCTTGTCTCAACGTCGTACACGACCCGGCAATATCTCTTGTAATCTCCATCCGGTTTCGAGCGTTTATTGAAGTTGACCGGTCGACTAGCAAGCGCTACAGGCGTACGTGACCCCGCTGGTCGTCGTTATACGTCCCTCCATACTCCGTTCTGTTGGCTGTAAAAAGTCATTATTATCATTTCCAGATGAGTAGACATCACCTGCATTTGAAGTGGCAGGAAGCTACACTACATGTGGAATCATACCTGCAACAACTTTCTCCATTTCGCAAAGGTGTCTTTTACAAGGCTGTACTGCATTACATGGGAGTACATCTGTAGTGTTTGGCACGACCTCAAGATCGTATCACGGAAGTACATGTACGGACCGAGGTCCACGTCTGGGCCTCGCGACGACTAGAGCAGTCTGCTCATTTGCGCGTCGAGGTAGCAGTTTGATGCAGCCTGGTCGCCGTTGAAGCCGGACACATGGCCACTTTCATCACATTGCTGTGCAGTGTTGTTCGTGATTGCATTGAACGCGGGTCGTTCCCGCCGCCGATCTCGCATCGAGCCACCAATGAGCAACTCGACCGCTACAGCATCACCCTCCTCAACAATCTCTGCCAAGGGAAGCAATCAAAAATTGTTCAAAACGATGGAGATCCGGTGCAGCGCTTGCAGCTAAGCACAGGACAATGTCGACTGAGTTCGAGTTCCCGATCGAGGTCCATGCGCCACGTGCGGTGAGGCTCTCGTAGGCTCTACCACCAGTTTGGCTCTGGTAACCGACATCTTTGTGTAGCCTAGTGTCTACTAGGGTAGACAAAGTACCATGGCGATAGACAGCGAGCATGTTCGTCGAGGTACAGTACGCGTCCCGCTTTGCATGGATAGGCGGAGGTCCACGCAACTTGCATTGCCATCTTGTTGCCGAACGTTCGAGCAACTGGGGTGTTGATGACAAAGAGGGAGGTCTTGCACGTTGAGGATACCCGCTAGCCAACGGGAGTGGCATACCATTGGAAGGCAAGTTGAAGTGATCTAGCCAATCACAGACCGTTTACCTTTCTTAAAAGATTAACCCATTTGCACACTTTTGAGTTGCAGCTCTGGATCCCTTTACACTCCCACCAAGAAGCCAATGAACAACTGCTCCGTAGCAACAGCTTGGCAGCCGATTATCTACCATGACGAACCGGGCCCATGATTACTCTGAAAACGCTTTGGCCACTGCCTAAACGTATCAAATGCCACCACCAAGTTCATTTGTGTCGAATCGACACTGGTTGCGGAAGGATTATCTTTATAAAGGTTGATAAAACATCACTACAGTGCGTACTTCTCTTTTTCATGCTTAAAACTAAACCCAATTTAAGCTGTTGGGGCTAACAGAGTCTAAGGTTTAAGATTCCAAATTTTGTACAAACATTTTGTGATACGAGCACGACGAGGCAGACAGCATGTATATGATGAACTTCGCTACATGTATCGGGTTCTGTCCACGATTCGCCATCCATGGCGTGGGTTTTTGTGTAGATTTCTACTTCAGTACAACCCCCGTTCTTTGCTCTTGCTTTCTGTCGAGTTGGCATCACCGATCCTAGTGCGCTGGCACCGAGAAACCAATGAACAACTTCGCCGTAGCAACATCACTCGAGATCCTATTAAGTAATTACGATCGACGAAGCGGACAAAACAAACACTTCTCACGTTAGGCAGGAAGAGATCTGCAAGGCCAGCTGACCGCTCACTCAACGCGATCTGACTGGACGCGCTCGGGAAGCGTCTGCACCAGCGCCCCCTTTCGATGGCAACCAGCCTTATATGGATGGTCAGGATAAAAATTAGCTTGCAAGCAGCGTATTGTTGTTTCTGGTCGGTCACTACACTTATGACACAGATACAAATGTTTATCATTATAGAAAAACACCATAATCCCTGCACGAACCAATAGCAACATCCTGCAGCACTAGATCTTCTCTCTACGCCAAACCCTTAGGCAAAAGGCCGAACTGGGATGCAGCGACCAGAGCTGGTGCTCGTTTCTACAAAATCTTTCTTGTTCTTACAAGTATTGAATTTTTTTGTGATTTCCTCTTTTAAAGCTAAACAAGTGCGAACAATGTCTTGTACTTCAACGGGAAACATTAACAAAGCCTGTGGAGTCGATTTTATCGTCTTACTTCTTGCAAACACCAGTCCAATGAGGAACTGCTTCGCGCTGGACAGTATTAATACAGCAAGTACTTGAACCTACATTGCTCACCATACAGCGCCCGAACCCCATCACATCGTTCAGCAAGTTCATCAAAATGAGCACCGTAAGCCTAGCAACTCATTCTCCATTTTGCGGCGCCCAACGCACATCACCTGAGCTCATTGCTCGAGTCCCGTTATGGCTTGGTTGCGCGTGCTGTACGCTGGTCTCGCCCTGGTTGCCAATGCACCTGGAGCAACCGGTATCGTCGTCACAAAGTATGCCACACCCCGACCCGTTACAACGTCGCCGACAGTAGTTCGACGATCTGGGTCAGGGTCGATGGCTGGTTCAGTTGGTTCGCTCGACTCTCGGTCTGCGTCCATTGAATCCATCGTCGAAGCGTTGTCCGCGTCTGCATCCAGGTCAGGTTCAGGTTCCGTGTCATTCGCGTCGCTGTTCAACGAACATTCAAGAGCTGGATCCGGTTCATCGATGTCGTCTCCAATTTCGTCGGTGGGGGATGTTACAGTCACGGTGCTGCCCGGTTCGTCGCCCAACTACTCGGCGTTGATCACGGATGGGTCAGGAGCTTCGTACGGGCTTGCCACAGCTCTCACTGCCAAGAGCTCCGTAGTACCGACATACCGCAACTGGGTGGGACCTCGCTCGGTCCAAGGTGACGCAGCTTGCTGGCGTGAAGCTCACATCATGGACGTGTGTCCGCCCAACTACGACCGCAACGAAGCCACCAACACGTGCTGGACGGAATGCCCCATTGAATTCCCGGTCGAGTGCGGCATGGAATGCATCCGTCAGAACGACGACTGCGGTCGAGAAATCTTTTACAAGGTCGGTTCGGTCGTTAATGTCGGACTCAATGGTATTATGGACAACTGGTTCGGCAAGTTCGCCAACATGGCCAAGGCGGTTCGCACCGCTACCATGTGTGCGTGCATGGTCCTGGGCGAAATCCGTGCCATTCTCCGGTACGTTCGTAGCATCAAGGCGGCCGACCCACAGGCGTCGCAGGACAAGATCTTGGCCATGTTGTACCAGTCGAACGCCGTTGTGGTTGAATTGCCCATTACGATCAAGTTGTGCATGGGTGGCAAAGCTACTAGCCAATGGTGGCTCGCTGATCGTATCATGGCCTCGACCCAGTATTTGCTTTCGCAGATCCTGGCTCACGATGACCAAATCATCACGAGTTTCGACCGATTCAGGGCCTTTCTCAAGGGAGCCAACTTCACGGCACCTCCGGAAATGATTACCGAGGGTGAAATTGGCTACTTGACAGATGCCCTCAAGTCCAACTCGACGTGCGGTCACGATCTCCAAGGCTTGGTCGAGCGTACCTGGTCTACAATTGAAGCTCTTCGTGAGCAAAACCCTAAGATTACGGAAGACGAGCTCCGCGTGAAGGTCCAAGACACCGAGCTCGTCAAGACAGACATCGCCATGGTCACCAGCAACTGCATGGAGCTGCTGATCGAACAGTCCAACGAAGTCACTGCTTACACGACGCGGGATAAGCTCCGCAAGACGTTCGGCGTCATTATCAATGACCTCATCACCAAGGGCAAGAGCAACAACGGCACATCGTACAAGGCCAACGAGTACACGTACCAATGGCTGAACCAGGGTCTCAACTTCTGGGTCGTAACAGGCTTCGATATGAGCGGTATCTCCAGTATGATCTCCGAGTACTTCCAGTCCATATGTGGCCCCACACAGTTCATCGGTGAGGTGGATGACGGTTCACATCCAGACACACTCGGCCTCAACATGATCCAGAAGGCTTTCAAGAACAGCACCATGTTGTGGACCAAGAAAGGAGACGGCGAGGTCATCATCAACTTCACCAGCCACGACACCAAAACTGTCACGGTGAACATCATGTCTGGCGGCGACAAGGTCGACGAAGTAGAAGTTGTTGCAGGCAAGACAGTCACGTGGAAGTCGACCGTGAAGAAGTTGGGTGGCAAGACGTTGTATCTGGATAGATGGCGTCCAGGGTTTTTGGGTCTTCCGGGCACAGGAGGTGGTTCCTTGATGCTGTGGGTGCCCCACGCCGCTCAGGGCGGTCATTTGGACCTGAACGCGAGGCTAAACGTTAGTTAGATGTTGCGAGAACAAATTCTCGCGCGATAGAGACAGTGTAGTTAGAGTGGAAGTGTAAAACTTATGAGCAGCAATGATAGCTGCAAAATAGACGGAAATGAATCAATCCTTCGACATCAACCACATATTCAGTGATTATTTTACAAGATGCGGCAAGAAGTGCTTTCCTGGTCTAACACCTCCATGCATACATGTCGGGGAAGGCGTTTACGATAAGTTTTCAATAAGTGACAAAAAAAAATGCACTCGCGAACATCCCGACGGCAAACGATTCTCACCAAGTCAAAGAAAGTTTTTCAGAAGCCTCGCTCCATAACTCTCCATCGAGATCAAACGCATTTTTTTAAAGATTCCAACGGGCCCCAAAACACTACAGTAGAATAGAAGATGAGAGGACACCACTAATGCGGGTGGTAGCAGTTCATGATTCAAGGATCCATCGATCCGTACGGATGCGTGTGACCACAATGCAATCAATCCTTTGTTCGCTCGTTGCTTGCATTCAAGTCGGCATCACCGATCCAGGTACGCTTGCTCCGAGAAGCCAATCGTCAACGTCGCCTCGACAGCATCACTCCAAACGTTATTTCCCACCATCAACGCAGCGGACAAAGCAAAGCAAAATAAACCGTTGGGGAAGGAGATCCAGCGCAGGACAACATTCCAGACACACCTGCAAGATTAGCGCTCGCTCAACGCGATCTGCTCCAGTCTGACTGGACACGATTCGGCACCCTCGTACAGTGTCGGCTACAGGCACTATGCGCCCAGCACCCGCATACGTCCGATGACCATTTTCTTTGACGCATGGAACTGCTGTGCAAGTCCGACATTGAATGAAAGCTGGCCAAAGTCTAAGCATGTCTCGTCCATCTCCTTTGCACACGCCAGTTGCCCCCACCAACTTGCTGGAGGCTGGCAGCAACTGCATATCATACGAGTCGACCCACTCAAAACATGGTCCAGTTCCGCTGGTCGAACCAGTTGAAGTGCGTTAGCCAATCACAGCACTCTAGATTAACCTTCCTTTGACGATAACAACCGGTTATCGTTTTCACAAGTGGTAGTAGCACTAGTTTTTGACAGGCGTAGGGCGATACTACTAGTACCGCTCTACGTCGAAAACCTGTCAAAAATGGCACGCCCGATTCGCGTGCTCTGCCTGCATGGCTGGCGAACCAGTGGCAGCATCCTGCAGCGCCAGACCTCCGCTCTACGCCAAGCGTTTGGCCCCAAAGCCGAGCTGGTGTATGTGGACGCGCCGTGGGACGCTTCGGGCCCCGCGCCGGAGCTGGTGCGCTCGTTCTACGGGAAGAACGGTCCGTTCTACCAGTGGTGGGACGCCGTCGAACGCGAAGAAGACGGCGAGGCCTTTCGCTACGAGGGTTTCGAGCACTCTCTGGACTACTTGACGGGCCAGATCCAGGCTATGGGGACGGTGGACGCCGTGCTGGGGTTCTCCCAGGGGGCAGCCGTGGCCACGTTATTGACGGCACACTACCTCTCGACCTACGGTCGTGTGCCCTGGAGGGCCTGTGTGCTGGTAGGGGGGTTTTACCCTCGTACCCCAGAGACACAGGAGCTCCTGGACGCGGCCAAAACTTCGGTCGACGGGGCCATCGACGTCCCGTCAGTGCATGTGATCGGCAAAGCAGACCCCTTGGCCCCAAAGTCCGAGAAGTTGTTCCGGAGCTTCACGGGGACGAGGAGAGTCAAGTTCGAGCACGACGAAGGACACAAGTTCCCGTCCCCACTCAAGTACAGACAAGTGTACCATGATATCGCCCAGGAGGTGCTCTCCATGACAGGGCAGGCGTGGGGGTGAAGAAGGGTTTCATGATAATGAGATAGATCGAAGTTTTGTGGTGGAGTTCAAACTCTATCTAACCATGTTAGTGACCGACGAATCCCGTGAGTTGTTTAGTCTATGTGTTGCTTAGTAAAGCCGCTGAAGTTCACGCAACGCGGCCAGACTCTTCTCCGTCGCGCTCAAGTCGGTTTGCAGCTGAGTGAGGCGCTGCGCGTCTTGAGCTTGCACGGTTTCGGGTACCTTGGCGGCGTAATGCGATCCCTGCTGGCGACGGATAAGTGCTTCTGCGGCGGAGGTGCTCTTGGTAGCACGCTTCTCCAAGCGTGAAATTTCGCTAGTCAATCGCTGCGTCGTCTCGGCATCATCCGGGACAGCAAGCATTACTGTCCATAACATTGAACCACACACAAAGAACACGTTAGAGCCCACAGGGGTGGAGGTAGCAGGAACGAAGTAGCTGAAGCGTACCTTGACAGGAGTCCGAGACAGAGTGTGTGAGCACGTGACGGGACAACGACGACGAAGACTTATCGCCTGCAAGAGCGATATCCACGTGCACTCGACATTGCGTCTCGAGATCACGCTGGGCGTCCTTCAGCTCTGAGTGTATTGTTGCGTTGGAGCACACGATGCGAACAGTAGGAAGTTCACTATAGGTAAGGCATGCGACCGGTTAGTACAACACGTGCGAACTCAGTGACTGCTGAATGCTTGTCTAGCATACCTGTCTCCCGCAGGAGTTGCGTTCGGTGCCAAAACCTTGACAGTGTGCCGCAGCGAGCGAATTCCATGGATCACGTCGATGACAAGCTAGAAAGCAAAACAAAGACGGGTTAATCATACCAAGGAAACCAATGCAGCATAGAAAAATAGCTTACAGCCATCCTCTCTTCGGCATCCGCGTCGATCCATGAGCTCATGTGTGACTCTTCTGGGTACTCAGCGCACAAAATGGAGGTCTCCACGCCTTGCTCACTTGATGATTCAAGTGGGTCGGCCTCACGAATGCGCTGCCACAGCTCTTCCGTAACGAACGGAGTAAAAGGGTGCAGTAGACGCATCGAGTAGTCGAGGCAACGGTGCAATGTAGCCTGTGCACTACGTTTGCGCGCACGCTGTTCTTGCTCAAAATCGACACCTTCTCCGAGGCGGTTGCCATACAATACTGGCTTGCTGAATTCGATGTAGACATCACACAACTCCTGCACAAAGAATCTCTGAATGGCTGCAACGCTCGACGCCAGTTGATTTGCAGCGATTCCGTCGTTCACTTCCGACACGACGGCAGCCTACAGCATGACAATACCAAGGTCAATCAGTACGTAGTTCTTGGCGTATATCGCTTTCGTAAAGATTCCTCACCAGTCGACTCATAATCCAGCGGTCTGCTAGGGTCATGTCATCACGCATGCTAGATATGTCCGTCGACTTGGTTGCGGCGGCATCTTCTGCGTCAGTCTCCAGTAACGGTAGAGCATACCGAACAGCATTCCACACCTTGTTGCAGAAATGACGGTACGACACGACGCGCTGGACGTCCATATTGATCTGTCGACCTTGCTGAAGGTACGAGGCAAGCGTGAAACGCAGAGCATCGGCACCGCAGGTGGGGATACCCTTCGGGAACTCTTTTTTCAGTTCCTTTTCTGCCTTTTTCAGCTCGCGCGGTCCAACATTTCCACCCTAATCGATTCGCGTCAGTTCAAAGCAATACCGAAACGATCATGAATCGTGCACTTTTGGCTTACCTGCAAATCAGCGAGTAGTTGCTCAAGATTGATGCCATTAATCACGTGCAGTGGATCGATTACATTACCCAAGCTCTTCGACATCTTGCGGCCAGCCTTGTCACGAACCATAGGATGGAGCAGCACCTTCTCGAACGGAACACGTCCGGAAAACTAACAACATACCAGTACATCAGGACACCCAGCTTCACCGTCAGGAAGACAAGCCCATTGTCTACGCACCTCTTCACAGAGCATGGCCATTCGCGCTACCCAGAAGAATAGGATATCAGAACCGGTCTCCATCACATCCAGTGGGTAGCTAGAGTTCAGATCCTGCGCGACAGCATCGTCGTTGCTAGTGTTGGACCATCCCTACCAATGCACACATAACATCCAAGTTAGTCACGCAAATTAAAAGTTATTGCTACCGCACTCGCATCAGCAACTTACAAATGCCGACAGAGGAAGCAAACCCGAACTGAACCACGTATCCAACACATCCACATCTTGCTCCAAATCGTCGTCCTGCAGTTTGCGCCCAAGCTCAGCTTCGGCCTTCTGTCGAGCACTCTCGAGGGATGCTGCAACGAACCATTTGTCGCTCACATCCAAGTCGCCAGCAGCGCCAGGCTTTAAGCGATATGCCGGGACACGGTGGCCCCACCAAAGCTGACGGCTAATGCACCAGTCCTGGATGTTGTCTAGGAAGAAAAACCATGTGTGCGCGTGCGATTTTGGCTCGATAGTCATCACCCCGTTGCGCACATTATCAGCAGCGCGTTTCGCCATGCTTCCGCAGTCCACATACCACTGAGGCATGAGAAGTGGCTCGATGACATCTCCTGAACGCGAACAGATCGACAATGCAGTCGGGTGATCGAGCTGTTCACAACAATAATCAGCACGATGTCTGTCTTGTCTTCAGAAAAATAGTAAGACAATCGCACCTTTTCCACGTAGAGATCCATCTCCTGCAGCTCCTCGACAACGCGTTGACGCGCATCAAACCTGTCCATCCCGATAAATCGCTGATCGATGTTGCCGCACAGCTTTCCATACTTGTCCATGATCTCAACCTCAGGCAGTTCGTGGCGGCGGCCGCATTCAAAGTCCTTCGGGTCGTGAGCTGGCGTAACCTTCACAACGGCTTTTAAAACAAAAAGATAATATCAAGACTTGCTTCACAGCTCCACCAAAAACATAAAAAAATAACCCCCTACCAGTTCCAAGCTCCATATTCACCAGCACGTCATCCGTAACAATCGGGATCTTCTCCTTCGAAAATGGATGAATTACGTACTTCCCGTGAAACTGCGTATACCTCGGATCTTCCGGATGCACCGCCACTGCGACATCGCCAAAAATCGTCTCGGGTCTCGTCGTGTCCACTTCCAAAAACTCGCCCGAGTCCGCAACCTGATACTTGAACCGATGCATGACACCAAACTCCACCGGTTTCTCCCTCCCGGGCAGCGTCTTCTTGGTGGCCTTTTCCAGCTGTTCCGAATCCACCTCAATATCCGAAATGGCCGTCTGCAGCGTCGGACACCAATTGACCATCCGCCGTCTCCTGTACACCAATCCCTTGTCAAAAAGCTTCACGAAAGCGTCCACCACCGCTTCTGACCGTTTGTCATCGAGTGTAAAATAGGGTTGGTCTTTTTTGACAATGGCCCCTAAATGGTCGATCTGGTTCATAATTCTGCCTCCGTATTGCTCGTTCCACTGCCAAACTTCATCCACGAACGCTTCACGCCCCAAATCGTAGCGGGACAGTCCTTTTTCCTTGTGCAGCTTCCTCTCCACCACAGATTGGGTCGCAATTCCGGCGTGATCCAGACCTGGTAGCCAGCGGACGTCGAAGCCCCGCATGCGGTGCCAACGGGCAATTGCGTCTTGGATGGTGATGGTGAGTGCGTGGCCGATGTGGAGAGCTCCAGTGACGTTGGGGGGAGGCAGGATCATACTGAAGACCTTATCATTGACGTTCGTACCCATGCTCTTCAACTGTGTGCTTGGACTCAATGCTTGTTGCCAGTATTGCTGCCATCCTTGCTCTACAACTGTCGGGTCGTATGTAGGAGCTAAAGGGGAGTTTTTGACACGCTCACGCAGCTCACTAGACAGAGGAACAGAAGGCGGTGAAGACGCCAATAGAACCGCCGAAGAATGCAGACTTGAATGCAACCCCAAAAAACAAGAGAAACGCCGTGAGGGACGCAATACACGCCCCACAACAAGACCCTGGAGACATCCACGCCGTGCCAACATCTTTTTTGTTGCAGTCAAACTGTTTGTGGTTATTATTTATTTGATTTTGTTACATTCGATAGCCAATCAGAAACCGTTAAATAAATGGCGTGGCACACATAATGTAAAAATGTGCGTTAATGAAGCAAGCAACCTTTGTTTTTTTTTTGGAGGTATTGTCCACTCGAATACTACTCAAGTACCCATGAATACGCTGATGATGGCGCCCAAAGCCCAGCCTTACTTACTAGGGCAGTAAGTTGAGTATATATCTTATTCATGTGGATCTGAGCCAAAGAAAAAAAACGAGCGAGAGAAGTATAAACGGGATGGCCGTGCGCATTACTTTGGTTTCCAAGGTAACTGCGATTTGTGAAACGATCTAAATGTACGAATCGCTCAAGAAGCTAATGGCTTGCCCTAAGACTCGGATACTTCATCCGACAAATCGGTCGACGACGATTAAACACCCCCACTCAGACTCGCGTCATACTCACCATCAAAAGCGTCATCTGTGCTCATGTATAAATGCAGAACTTCTGTCGACGTGGTCCAGTTGAATGAAGAGGCCATATCTTCTTCAACGCAAGTTTTGTTCAATTTCCCCAAGTTCCCATCGTTCTGCACGTATGATGCGAGAACCGTCATGCCGCAGATTTCTTGCATTGTACGGGTGTCCACGAGATTGCCTAGTATTGTGTACTTGAAAGTGATAAGCTTTTTCTTGTCTCCATCGAGTGCTTCCAATAAATATTCCGCGTACTTGCTGGGCGTCGTGAGGTCCATTTCGCTGGCCATGAGCAACACGCTGGCTTGGTCTGGGATTTTGGCGGCTTTGCTCCAGTATTCATCACGCTCGTAGACGATGCCATTGGCTTTGTAGTCGCCAAGCTTGAGCTTGTCACACGTCGGCGCCGTCTCATTGGAGACGGCGCAGTACCAAGGAACTAGACTGTATGCTGATCAACCACTCATCGTAGCTCTTTCGTGTCGCGCTGTAACCAGGATTGCGGGGCTCAGGGTCAAGCTTGGGCTGTGGTGCAGCACCGGTTCCTCACACGTCCGAGTGAAACGATGAACTGCAAGGCACGCGCCACGGAAGCTATGATCTACGATGGAGCCTCAGCGTGACGATCTATTGAGCTCGGTGCACGCGGCACGAACCACGAATGGGCGCAGGCACGCGTCTACAACTGCATGAAGACCGGATCTGGACAAGAACACAAGGAGCGTAGGAGAGAAGTCAGTCCAGGTCATCTACTTTGTTTGGTTTGCTTTTCATCATTAATAAACTTTCCTCCTTGGAAACAACCCCGGGTAGCGCCTTCATTTCGGAAACAGAGGGCGTGGGGATTTCCCACAATTTGGAATAAGTGACGAGGTTGTCCAGCACCCATGATGAAAGGTCATCGACAGTGTCTTTGGAGGTCATGCCTTTGTTGATGGTTCCGTTCGAGTGAGAGAGAACGTCGACATCCTTTTTCGCACAGCGAAGTAATCGATACACGATAGGCGGGATCAACGTTCGTGAATCTGAGATCGAGAGTAGCACCCCAAGTAGATATCGGAGAACGAAGGACGGTGGGTCATTGTCTTGACCGTTTTTTGCTGCCTTCAGTACCTTGGAACAGGATGAGCTCGGGTTCTTATCGAGCTTAGCCATCGCATGCTTCAAAGCTGCTTTGAGCCCTTTCTTCTTGAAGCGAGAGCTACAGACCTTGTCTTCCGCGCAAAGGGCCAAGAAAGCATCGCCGACCTCGCCAGCGGCTACGTCCAAGGATGAGACGTTCATGATCTTGTCGGGAGAGCTCACTGACGACGTGGAGACGCCATCCAAAACATAACCCACCGCTTCAGGCGGACCGAGGTGCATAAGCCGCTCCACCCACATCGAGCCGTAGCCGACACCATACACGGTCGTGCTGTAATCGTTGCCGTACTCGGAAATGGAGTTTGCGAGATCGGTAGCCGCACTCGTAGTCGAGAATGCCGCGAGGTCACCGTATTTCTCTTGGAGTTCTTGAGCGCATGCAGGAACTGTCGATGGTTCAATGTCAGACGTGTTTGACAAGGCGGAGGCGGCTTCCACTGCTTCGCATGTCAATTTGGTGCTTTGACCGGTTCCATGGTGGTCCATCATGTAGAGATTCACCTCTCCTTGTAATTGCAGGTATAGTTGCACCATCGAAGTATCGACTGTGAAGCACACAACGAAGAATGAAAAAGTTTGCCCCATTTTCCTAAAACAAAAAAAATGAACTGGGCTTACCCGCAGACGCAGAGTATCCAGGGCCACCCTGGACAAGCCACACATTGGGAGCTGTCGCGGAGTTATTGGCAATGAAACGCTTCACAAAAACGCCGACTGTCGAGTTCGCCGTGTCGGGTGTCTTGCAAATGCCAGGGTGACACAACGGTGCCTTGTATATCGCGCAAGATGCAGCTTGTCCGTCATCAAACCCGGGCGGCGGCACAGTATGAATGGGGCAAGGGAACCACGTGATGTCTGCCATTGCTGAGACTTGGACTAGCAACACCGCAGTGATGACGCCACCGAGAGGCATCGCAGTTGCGAGGTCTTCTTCGTCTTGTACGAGTGTGGTTGATAGCTGGAAAATTGAGGAATGACTTTCTGAAGTTTTAGCTTACACACCTCTCAGCATTCTGCACCTATCACCCAAGACCATGATACCGTGCGATATAATACAGTACAGATCGTAAACACGTTTGGCCACGTTGTAAAAACAAGGTCGCGTAGTCAACATGTTTAGTCTCATACATTAGTGGTTGATAAAATATCTTCTTGTCATGTTCACGTGCCGTTGGCTTTTCTGGAGATTAATCAGCAATACGAGTGACCATTCTACAGACAACGAAGTAGACATATGTAGTACAGAGCAAATGAATCATTCCTGGACAAGAAAATGACCTACCTAACTTCGCGCAACTGAGAAAATCATGAGCATGCTACATATTTCATCCATTCGCCCCTTATTGTAACGTATACTTCGAAGTACAACGCGTTTCTATTGTTTTCAGAATCGTTATTGCATGGACTTGATAAGCAAGTTAGCGATACAGTACTAGAATGCCACGATGTCGGGCAACCGAATGGTATTTGAGATACGTGAACTAGTTTTGCCCCAATTAATCATTGTTGCTTCTGTCTCCATCGCTGCAAAGACGCCTCAAAGCGCTCGACAAAGTATGCCTCGTTCTGAATGACATCAAGCGGCTCAACGCGCATCAAATAAAGCTCGCGCGTCTCCACGAAAGCCAGAGCAGAGTCGTTGTGTGCGAGCCGCGCGTCTACAATGTGCGAGTCGTGCGCCAGGATATTGTCGTCGAAGAACATTGCGTGAACACCTTCAACGTCGTCTGTTGAGTCTAGCACGAGAAGTTTCCCCGCTGTAGCATCTTCTCGGTTGTGCGACCAGTACGGGTAGAAGTCGCGCAACGCCAATGTCGCTTGCGAATCTCGCCAACGCCGAGCAAGAAAATCGTGAATATCCGGCAATCCTTGCACAATCTGGACGGTGTCTTCTTGACCAGTGTAGAATGCCAAAGGGTCCGGTTCATCAACAGTGCTGGGCTGTTTAAAGGTACCCATAACCAGCGCCGTAGTGCCTTCTGCTCGTAAAAAAGTTCCGAACCGAGGCATTTCTCCATTCGGCACTTCATAAACATGAATCCGGCGGTCAACACTTCCATCGGATCCGTTCATAGGTTTAGCCAGCGGGAAGCACGGGTGGCGTCCTTCACAGAAGCAGTTGAGCTCTTGCGCCACACGATGCAGGTCGTCTCCATACGTCCTGAAGATGAGGTTGAACTTCACCTCGTTCTTCTGCAGATACTGCAATAATTTGAAGAACGCCGGCACAATGAAGAAGTAGGGTGACTCACTTAACCCCACTTCGTCCAACTGCGCTTCGCCCGCTGCCGTATCAGGGAGCAACAAATGTTGCAGCAGTTCTTCATGTTCAGTCGCCAGTCCCTCGCCCGGATTCCCCTTGGCCGTGAAATCCTGACGTAGCACCTTCCTCATATGCTTGTTTTGTTTGCCGATCTTGCGGTCATCCGACAAGGGGAACTACACCCAAAACAGTGTCACACCATCGCACTCACCCACCCGATAGCAACAACTCCAGGAGCTCAATAAACCCCACCTTGGCTCGTAGAAAAGACCCATAGGACACCAGATCATCCCCCTTTCGAGTGTCCGAATTCCCCGCCCCCAGTGCTTTCTCCCCGTCCCAAACCCACTCCGAATCTCCGTCGGACCCGCGGATCACGCGCCCCAAGGCCCGTTCCGTCAGCAGGTCGTTCAGAATGTGGGGCAGCGTCTTCCCCTGCACCGGGTCGTGCATGATCACAGTCTGCAGCCACCGAAACAGCACGAAACTCCGTCAGCAACAAGAACCCCCCAATGCAATCAACTCCACAGCAGCAAACAATTACAGCCGCCGCACCTTGTTCACATCGAAGTACAGCAGCACATGCGGCGAAGTCGACCTGCTGCCCCTGTCCATTTTTTTCTTAAATGATGATGTGCTGCACACCAAGTTATAATATTCTACTAATTTTTATTATAAGACTTATCCCCATTTAATTCATCGATGGCGACGTCGACGTCGGACGCGCCGTTGGCGGCGCTGCGTCTGCTGCGCGACCACCTGATCGCGACCAAGCCCGTGGACGTAGAGGACGAAGACCTGGTGTTCCGCGATGCCAGCGGGGGCGAGCTGAAGCGGCTGCCGAAGCACACGCCGACCGCCTACCACTCGAAGAAGCTGGACAAGAGCTACGACCTGCTGGCCGTGTTTACGTGCTACAAATACCGCGACTTGAGCTTCAGCGAGTATGTGCTCAAGTGCCGAGGGGACAGGGCGGCCATGGTGTCCACTGTGGACAAGAAGGAGCTGGTGGCGTACTTAAAGGGGGACATCGAAACTAGCGCCCAGATATTGGACGCGAACGGGAAGCCCACGGCCACTTCGGACGTTTCTAAGCGAGGGGAGAAAGACAGGAAGGCAGCAGCAGCGACGAATAAGAAGACGACGAGGGAGAATGATGACGAAACACGCGCAAATAAAAAGAGAAAAGTCCTGGCCAACCAGGACAAGGAGAGCCACCGTCATCATAAGCAGGAGAGCCACAAAACCCCAGAAGAAGTGCAAGCCGATGAACAGATGAAGAGGATAAGCGACAAGGAATACGTAAACAGGACGAGGACCACGGTACTGGACGCGCACAAAACCAAGTTCGAGAACGTCATCAAGACGCTCGAGTTGGTCAATGCTGAGACCAAGGAGAAGATCGAAAAGGCCAGTAAAGCGTCGGCTCTTGTGGCTACGACGACAAGTAGAAAGGAGCAACTGCCGCTGCATCAACTGGTGAAGGACAAGATTCTGGGCACTCCAATCATTGTGGTGCCGGCCGGCTTCTCGGACTTGTTCACGATGCTCAACGCCAAAGATTTCCTGGAGGACGGCGTGTATGTGTCCAATATGCAGAAGAAGGCGGACGGACACCGCAAGCAGCAGTCCATGATGATCACCCACGAAGAAGATGGACACGTGTACACGTTCAAGGTCGTGGACACAGTCAACCGATTCCGGGACAAGGACTGGTGCGTGGTTGTGGGGTGAAGGAGTTGGGGTTTTGTTGATTTGTTATCGGGACTGATTATGTATTGGCTGTGTGGTTTTGTAGGCGCTCGGTGGTCGGCGTCATTGTGTCGGGCCAGTCGTGGCAGTTCAAGGGCTGGAAGTGGAAATTCCCGCTCGAGGTGTTCAAGAAAGGTATAACAACCTCGGTTTTATCTGACCGGGGATGGGTGCAACTGCTTACTGGTGTATTATGTATTATTGCGGCGCTGTAGTGTGCGGAGTTCACATCTACAACCAGGGTTCGCAGCTAAACCCTGAAATCAAGCAGTGGGATGTGAAAGTGCTGATGGTAAGCTGCTCTGTAATTGCGAGCCTGTTGGTTTGTGGCTAACGATGTCAAATCTGACAGATCCACCCGGACAAACGGCATTTGGACAAGGTGGCAGCCAAAGAGTTCTGGCGCTACTTGTTTGCTTTCATCAAGCTGAAGCTGCAGTAAGAAGTCACGCAGAGCATAGCTTGTCAAGTTTCGCAGTTTTACACCCTTCCCGCGCAATGAGCGAATCGCGGTACGTAGCTACGATGCTGCTACGCAGAAGCAGGAGGATACAAAGCATTACAGACAACCAGCAGCAAGCGGATGGGTGAATGATTCGGAGTATGACCCGTTATATACACTGACATTGACGAAGACGCTTGAGTCCCCATTGCAGACGCTTTACCGCGAGAAGCTGGGAATATCGCATTTGGAGGAGATTAAAGCTGTTGAGCGAATCTAATCACTAGATCTAATCGATCTAATTCCGGTTGTTTTTCGTTGCTGCAGGGTTTGGAGATTTGTGGTTGAACGCCAACACTTGGTATCAAGTGTGAACCAAGACCATGTACTTGGATCGCTGGCGTCCGGGCATCTTAGGTTTGCCCGGTTCTTGGTGTGGCGGCTCGTTGCTGTTGTGGACCCTGCGATCGTCGCAAGATCGTGATCGTGGTGGCGTTGACCTGGAATAGCTGTGGTTCTCCAGCCGCGTATATATAGGCAGCAGTTTCACAGCCATCGCTCGTTCTTGTGGGGCGCTAATTCGAGCGCGACGTGGTTGCCAGCTGCGATGTGCTTTTCAAGGCCAATGTTGGCATCCTCGAAGAATTCATCTCGGGACTGCGAAAGGCACTGCAGCCGACGCGTGAAAAGCTATCCCGCAGTGCGGCCTACCTGCTGCGAGCTACCGGACAGTGAAGTGATCGTGCTGTCGTTGAAGGCGTTTCCGGTCCAAGCAGCTATCTCTCCGACACCAGCCTCACTCCGTCGGCTCCACACGTGTCCTTAGTACGGACGTACACGGAAGCAGGTGGGTACTCAGCAAAGGTGGCTCTACGTCATCGCAAAAAGAAACACGAGGAAGAGCCTTTGGCTGTGGCGACAACCGAAAAAGAGGAGCAAATAGAGGGCCAGGCCAAGCACACGGGACCGCAGATGCCGGCATCTTCGATAAACAGCCAGCGAGGGATACCGGTGAAGCAGATTGGCAATGGATCTACCGGAGCAGCTTCAGACAGCACCGATGGTGGTGGGCCGAAACGTACGCTAAAACATGCGATGACACTTTCGCATTTCCCTTCGAGTCGGAGCTTAAACAAAGTTGCGCCGGAGGACGTGGTGCCTCCACCGCCACTGACACGTCAGCAAAAGGTACTGGCATTTGTCGAGAACAAGTATGTGAGCACCTTTATGACAATGTGCACGATCTTCACGCTCTTTGGTGACGACTTTCGCGTGAGTATGATGCCCATGAGCGCCGACATCCACGTGTACAACATTCTGTTTGCAATGTTCATCTTCTTCTCGATCGAACTCGCTCTCAACGTGTACAGCCGGCCGAATTATTTCAACCGCGGGCGAGGCTTCTCCTTCTACATGGACTTGGTTTCGACACTGTCCGTGATACCCGATGTGGACTGGATATGGGTCCACGTCGTTGGCTCGGGGACGTCTACTAGCGCATCGCAGGCTGCTGCGCTAAAAGCAGGCCGAGCCTCACGTGCCGGCACGAAAGCTGGTCGAATTGTACGACTCGTGCGACTGTTTCGGGTGCTACGTATTCTACGCGTGGTCAAGAAGAACAAGAACGGCGAGCCCAAGAAAGTTGAGATTTCGGAGCCATCGAAAATCGGAAAAGTGCTGACAGAGAAAACGACAAGGCGGCTGATCATACTCGTGCTTCTGATCATCATCGTCTCGCCAATTATCGACGGCACTGTGGACTTGACGCAGGATGATTTTCAGACGTCTCAATTCGAGCGACTGCATCGCTACACGCAGGACTACAATATAACCGGCACGGTTACTATGGATCACATGCGAAACATGGTCAATGACTACGTACGTGATTCCAACGGACTGATCGTTCAGATGCAGCTGACCAACATCGACAGTGGCGTGCTGAAAACATGGCTCCAGGAAGTCAGGTTCCAGAAGCTGAACAGTGACGGCAGCGATTGGGCATTTGGGTCGAACCAAACTTTAACGAAAAACCCGAAAACAGGATGGTCGGTCTCATACCTCTGCGCTAACCTGAATGCCAAGTATCGAAACACGGAAACTACGACGGTCGACAATCTAGGATGCTACGTTAACGACATGTGCGTCGACTGCGACGCTGCCAGTGGTACAAGCACTTGCCACTCAATGGTGACTTATGACATTTCATCGTACACGCGAAATGCAGCAAAATTGAGTATCGGCAAGACGATTGTCGTGATGATCTGCTTTGCTGTTTCCATCTTCGTGCTGACCAAGGATGCGGAGTTGATGGTCATTGGTCCTATCGAGCGTATGATGCGTCTAGTGACGCAACTCGCCCAAAACCCGCTAGGATCAACTGACGCCAAAGTTGATGAGTACGAGGAAGCTGCACCAAGTAGCCAAGACTACGAGACAAAAATGCTCGAGGACACTCTTAGCAAGATTGGTAAGCTGCTGCAAGTGGGCTTTGGAGCTGCTGGCACTGAGATCATTGCCAAGAATATGGGTGGAGCAGGCGAATTCGACGTGATGATTCCGGGCAAGAAGATCACGTCCGTGTTCGGCTTCGGTATTATCGAGCATTTCACGGAGACGTGCAGTATTCTAGAAGAAGATGTGATCACGTACATCAACACTATTGCAGAGATCGTGCACGGTGACGCCAAAGTTTTCCACGGTGCCGCAAATAAGAACATTGGTTCAGCATTTCTGCTCGCATGGAAGATCTGCGATGGTGGTCTGCCAGGAATGCGCGACCCCCGTGACCCTGCTGACAAGCCTCGCATGTCGCCAGCCGAAAAGACGAGAAAACGCGAGGGTATATACGTGAAGAGCACAGGAGCAGGGACAGCAGTACGACGCGTCGGTCCGACAGAACTCGTTGATAGTGCACTGACCGCCGTGCTCAAGATGCGTGTGGATCTTCACAACGCGAACCACCACGGCACATTGCACAAATACTGCAACAACACCAAGCTGATCGCGGCGTTCGACAGCTTTGAGGTACATTTGGGCTTCGGGTTGCACATTGGCTGGGCTATCGAGGGTGCCATCGGGTCGAGGTTCAAGATCGACGCGTCGTATCTCTCGCCAAACGTGAACATGGCTGCTCGACTCGAGGCTGCAACAGGTCAATTCGATGTACCCATGTTGATCTCCGAGTGGTTCGTGGACGAGTTGTCACCTGAAGCTCGTCGATTCTGCCGCAAAATCGACCGCGTCGCTGTCAAAGGCAGCGAGATCCCCATGGATTTGTGGACGTTTGACATCGGGCGGTACCCTACCGAAGGCGTTAAACCGGAGATCAGTGCAGAAGGCAGGCAAAAGCCCGTCGAATTTGCCTTCGACCCCATCTTCCCTGCGCTACAGGAAGGTATTCCTTCCGCCTTCTTCTCCAACTTTAACGAAGGAATCGGCGCCTACTTCGCAGGTAAATGGGACATCTCTCGAGCCAAGTTGACAGCCGCCAACCAGATCTGGGAAGACGGCCCCACCAAAGTTGTGCTCAAGGTCATGGAGACGGAAGGGCTAAGGACAGAAGAGGGCGAGTTCGCCGCTCCAACTTGGTGGAAAGGCTTCCGGCAGCTCACGGAAAAGTGATAGCAACAGAGCAGGCACCAATAATTAAACATGTATTTCCACTTCAACAACTCGTGAAGAGACAAGAAGATGAAGGCCAGAACACCATTTCTATTTCTATTACTGATTGGATGAAATACAACGATTTTGAGCCAATTCGATGCGGCTATTATAATTTTGCCACGTAGCAAGCCAAGATGATCGTGGATGTGACCGCACGCTTCCGAGAGCTGGCCCCAGCGCGGACCCGAGCCACCCCTCGACGTCCGACTGCATTTTACGTAGAAGCCACCGATCTGGTGCGTCTCTATTCTTGAAATTTCGGAGCAAATCGCCTCTATGGGCTTAAAAACAATATTTTTTATAGTCTGCAATTGCCAATATAATAATTATTATATCTAACATCATTATATTATTTTTTAATGCCAGTTGAGCAGCCTACTGGAGCTAGAGAAGCTGCTGCGGCGTGTGAAGCCTAAATATCTGCTGCCGAAGAGTTTTATTCGGACCAAAGGGTCTCGGATGACTGAAGAGGAAAAGGACGAACTGGATGCGGTATCAATTTCGGAGATTTCATTTTTTTAGAACCGAGGAATTTTTTTCATAGTAATATTATTTATCTTTGTGTAGGACCTGGTGGAGCTCATCAAGAACTGCAGCAGCAGAATTGACGTGCTGAAGACGGCGATGGAGGCCCAACGTGAGTTTTTCGAGAAATACTTTTTTTTGTCATAAGGAGGGATCCTGACGTCTATTCTGAAGCTGGTGTGGCTAGTGTGGAAGAATATCATAGGGAGGTGGTGGCATATTTGTTGGAGGTAAGTTTTGTGTCGTTCATTATGGGATAGCAAGGATTGCAAATGACGAGTTATCGTTTCTAAATTGATTACTTTTGCAGCGTTTGAAGACTATCGCGGATGGAGCGAAGCAGATGCAGAAGAAGAGATACCAACAGCCATTTCTGCTGTCGTCACGGTGAGAAGCTGTGTTGGAAACGTTATATACGAGTATGACAAGAGCTTACAGTGCATGTTGGTTTGGATGGGGCTATGAAGTCTGTTGCCTGAAGACGACCGCCAGGAGTTGGATGCACTGGAGCATAAAATTGTGCGGATGAGAAAGGAGGAAGCCAAGAAGAAACAAGTCACTGTTACCTCTCCGAAAATTGCGGAAATCCCGACAACCTCGTCGCCAATAGCTTTAAAATCGCCAATATCATCGCCCCGTGTTGCTCCTGCGTCGCCACTAACGGTGAAGCAACCAACGGAGGTAGTGAAACCAGAAATCCGTCGGCGCAGCACGCCGATAGCGCGAAAGCCGCTGCCTGCAGTTCAGGTGCGTGTTCGACTTGCATCTGCCAAGTTGTGAACATGGCTCTAAGTGCTGACTCTTATAAAATGTTTAGCAAGCACCTGTCTTTGCCTCACAAAGCGATGAACTGGAGTTCACGGAAGAGGAGAATCGTCGCTTCGGAGTCGAGAATGTGATGCTTCATCGCCATTTCCAAGAAAACCTGGAGGATGCAAAGTACGTTGCTGTGTTACTGATCGTGCGCGTCGATGTGGTGGACTTGACACTGCTACTCTTTATCGACAGGAAAATGGAGTCGAAAATGGCCGAGATCTCCAACCTCATGGGCCAATTTGCAGACAAGATCATGGAGCAACAGACAGATATCGAGCTTATCCATCAGCACGCTCAAGAGACAAAGACCAACGTCACTCAGGTAGGTTTGACTCTCTCGTACTGACATGATTACAAGGTGGAACTTACGCCTGGTTTCTGCTTGATTCTTAGAGCAACCGCATTCTGGAGCAAACTCAAAAGATTGGGAGCGGCTACGGCTTCATGATCTTCTGTTTTTATACGGGGTTCTCGATTATCCTGCACATGCTGCATTATTTTAACAGCTAAATACACGCGTGCCGGGATTTGGTGAGATGCGTGTGTACAACGCTTGACACATTCGGCGGTGATCTCAACGGTGCTTTGTTAGTGATTGTTACAGCTAATCTATTTGTTTGTTTTGTGGTTTAGATAGCATCCACAGCGTCCTGACTCAGCCCCTCGTAGCATGTTAGTCCGTCGGCGTTTAGCAGGTCATCTCTGGCGCCCTTCTCCATCAAGTACTCCATGAGGTCGTGGAATCCATACTCGTGGCAGTAGTGCAGCAGCGACTGGCCATTAAGATTCTGAGTGTTGATGTCAGCTCCACGACGCATGCACAGCTTCGCGATGCGCTTGTTGTTATTCTGACAGGCCACTGAGAGCAGAGTGTTACCAGTGGGGTCTTTCGCGTCAATCCCGATGGACCAATCTGGACTATTCAGAAGCAGTTCAACTTCGGCGTATTTCCCGTGCCGGCAGAGACTGAATATGGCATCCAACTGCTGGGATTCCTTCTCAGCCTGTGAGACGGCATCGCGCTTTTCAACCTGGACAACTGTGGGTTTCGTAGGTGCTGTTGAACCTGCTGCAGGCGGTGCCGCGTCATTCTGAACAAGCTCTGGACGTAGCATGAGATCCTCGATGAATTGCGTCGCGAAGACTGAACGACCTGCCGACCAAGGCGAATACCCGACAGTCAGCCATTCTTCCAAAGAACCACGAGGTCTCACAATTCCGACGCTTCTCGGCTGGTTCATGTTCTTGATGACGGGCAAGTAGTTCGCTTGCATCTGACAAGTCTTCGTATTGGTGACGGCCGCGACGAAGTCTCTTGGAAGGCATGCGACTCGCTGATGGAGAGCACCACCAAAGCCGTCAACTGCTGTTTGGCTATCCCCAGACGCGTCTACAGGCTTCCGAACCCAAGATTTGCCTGCTCCTGGAGGTGGGTGAGTCTCGTACCCAGGCGTCTTCTTGCCTATATGAGGACCTCCACTGAGTTCGACGTCATCAGGAGTTGGGGAGATATCCACCGATGGAGCCACAGAATACCCACTTCGTGACGAAAGCGACGTCCCGATAGAGCTGGTCTCTGATCTAGAAGTGATGGATTGGTCATCATCGTCGTCTTCATCTTCGTCTTGTTCGTCAAGGTCGTACGTACTGTGGCCATGATGAGTTGGTTGAAGTTTCCGAGCCAGCTCGGATCTCGCAGACGGAGCTCCAAAGCCTATCGCCGATTTCGTGGGAGACGTGTTTTGGTGCTGAACGCGCATGCCAAGCCCCATTCCAAGCCCGATACCGAGCTGCAACATGTCCACTCCAGTCCCTTTCGCGACCCCATTCGCTTGACTAAGTCCCGGGAGAGCTGATCCCAAGGCTTGAGTGATGCTGTCAATTATCTGCTTGGTGCTGGAATCAAGAGGTGGCACAGCTGTATCATCGACTTCATTTACCTCGTGTGTAGTCGACTCAGCGATCTGTGCTCGTGACTTGGCGGAACTCGCAGAAGACGCATTACTCCGCGCGACACTGTTTCTCTGTTGCTGATGCCGCTTCAATGAGAGTTGCGGTACTTGGATACGCGTGAGTTCTCCTTTGTTTGCTAACGCCGGACCTGAAGTTTTGTCGGAGGTGAGATCCACTACAATGTCGTGCTTCTTTGCGCTAGCAGTGACAAGTTTCACACGGTGTTCTTTCTCCTCTGGAGCCTCCATTTTCTTCGCCATGTACTTGCGAAGATTTTGTTGGGAATATCGTGCAGCTTCACCATCTTTTGCTGCATCAGCGTTTCCACCATTCACGGAGTTACCGAGTCCGACGCCCAGTGTGGCCACTTCGCCTTCTCCTGTCGTGATGACTCCGTCGATGTCGCCGTCTTTGCCTCGGAATTTCTCCGTGGGCAGAATGGGGCGCGTCCAAAACGTATCACCCGTGTTGCGATCGTACCAGTATGCCACACCGTCTTCCGTGACGAACTCATCGTACGGACTATTTTGCATGTACGCCCAGCTCCGATACACCACACTAGAACATAGTCCAAGTGCTCCGTTAGGGTCCGAGTTCTTCATGAAGTCGCCTGGTTGCTGCCTGCCGAGTGTCGTGAAGGCTTGGGGCTGATTTCGACTGGATTGACCGATCCAGAGCAAATGAATGAACTCCACGGGGGTATTCTCACGCGTCGTGGGCACGCAGAACGGGTAGCTCCGGTCTACTCGTGTGGTCACGGTTGCGTTCATCAACGGTACATTCGGCGCTAGGATAGCGCTTGATGGCGCCACTTGCACTCCTGGAACATCATCAGGAACAGCAAATGGATCTACGAGCCAAAATGTGCGGAAGCCGTTCGCATCTTCTTCACCAGTTTGTTCCGGACGGTTCACGGGAAATCGACGAGCTTCCATAAGAAGCGTTTCACGCTTGGTCTCCTCGTCGGGCGATTGGGAAATGAGGTGAACTTTTGCTGCGATGACGATACATGACGGCCTTCGTACGTTGAGTGCATGCTCAAGCGCTCGAAAGACGTACTCGGGTGTTGCAGCTGACACAATGAGGCAAGTGAATGTTATCGTCTTGTCAAGCGATCCCGCTGGTGCGACAGCACGCCTGTCAAACACTACGAAGTTGCCGAACTGCGCGGGGATGTACGTGGTGACCAGCATGTGGATAAGGAGTTCGGCTGATAATCCACCAACGTCCAAGTTCCCCGGCGTAGGCTTTCGTGCAAAGGTTGCGAAGAGCACGACGAGAGGCCTCACATTCTTTGTGCGTCTTGCATCGGTCGATCCGTGTGGTGGACTACACGCTCCAATTTGGAGAGCTGCCTTTTGCAGAGCAGCAATTGCCATACGCGCGGACAATCTCTCCAGCCAACTAGCACTGTGACCTGCGTCGAAGTGGACGTTGGGGACGGGTAGTGGTAATCGCTCCAAGAAACTTGGCACTGGCATTGGAACGCATCGCAGCGGTGGCATTTCATAGACTCGCGGCCTGTACAACGCTGTCGGTTTGGTGTACTCCGTCACGAGAATCCAGTTACGAAGTTGCGGAGTTGCTGGTTGGACCATGATGACATCGCGCAAAGGAACCGGGTGGTTACCAGTGCGGTCTTTTGCAGTCACGGGAGCTTTGGGGTGGGATTCGCAGACGCTCTCGGAGTACTTGGAGACCCATCGAGCATTCTGAAGTGTGTTTTTCAGCTTGAAGAACGATGGTGGTCGGGTTGTATCCTTATCCCCTCGAAGCGATCTGGGCAAACGATCTGTCCGAATCTGCTCAAGGAATGAGCGAAACCAAGAGCGTGTGTGGAGTTTGCGACGCATGGTCTTGTTCCAAGCCGTGGATAACTGCTCTATCGCTCGGTAGATCGGGTGGCGGCATTCGATGACGGTGACATATTGTTTCAGCCTTCGGTCATAACGCAGAGACGCCCGCTGCTTCATGAAGATTTCCTGAATCTCCTCCGCGCGATACTTCCGCCGTAGCTGGTCCAGCTCCCAGTTGGCGCACATGAGCGCACTCTCTGCAGCGCGAACCTTTCGCGTCGATTCTCTCGGATCTTGGTGCAAGTCGCAGTGACGTCCGTTGCTAGCACTCCAACAGTTGAAACAAACTTTCACTGCTTCTCGTCGAGCGGCTTCTTTCGAGTCAAGGTCGTTCGGATCCTCTTCATCGTCTTGCTGCTGCGGGTTCTTTCTCCTTGACGTTGGGCTCTTGCGCGACGTGTCCTCAAGAAAACCGGGATCTGCCAGATCTCTGATATGAGGCTGTCGTCCGGCTCGACTCGCTGTCTTTGCCTTATTCCGACCGCCTGGCGATCTCGCGGGGGACTCCGGATTCATCGCCTCGCCTCTAGTGCGCTTGTCCCGATCACGTGCCAGCACAGCGACAAACACCGGTTCTTCTCGCTTGCCGAGCACAATTTCCCGTCGACGGACTCCTGGCGCTGTTTGGTTTCGTGAATTCTTCCCGGGGACATCTTTGTGACGCAGAACGACGTTGGAGGCGATGAGCGACGAGATGGAGTCGAACTTTGAGACGTGCAGAGCACTGCGGATCGTGTCTCGCAGTTTGCTGTTCTTGGTTCCATCAGCACGGAAGAGTGTGTCGTTCGTTTGCCAGTCGCTGTTGGCATCTTCGCCAGCGAGCTGTCCGAGGCAGTCATCGTCACGGCCCTCGTCAAGAGGAAGTGAGCGCCTTCTGTCGAACGGCAACTGCTCCATATAGCCTGCTTCACTGTCTGCGTAGTCACCGGCATCTTGAGTCTGCTCACTGGAAATACTGCGCTCTGAAGGAAGAACAGAGTCGCATTCCCACGGATTAGGAGACGATGTGAAGCTCTCCGGCTGCAACGCTGGCAGGTTTCGAGGTGATCGGATCGATTTCTTGGCTAGGCTTGCATTGCTCATCCGACGTGCTCCAGATTGTTGATGTTGCAGCTCTTGTTGGTCGCTGGACATTGATCGAGCAGAAGAACACGACGGAGAAAGAGGCGAAAGTGGAGGTAGTGACGCTGATCCACCAAGTGCTGATGACGAGCGTTGATGCGCTGTTCGTGCCATGTTCCTCGTACTACCTCCCGTGTTCAGAGCAGGTAGATCTGGTAGTGAACGCGATCCTGAAAGTGACGTAATAGCTGGAGTAAATGCTGCAGGCGGTTCCCACTGACTTACTCCAGTCGTCGCGTTATAGTACCAGACCTCACCACGCTCGACATCGCGCACTTCATGCCACTGATCGACCTCAGGCTCTGCAATATTGTTGTTGGCAGTAGCAGCAGCGGCAGCTTCTTGCCTCTCCTGCCACCGTCGACGACGGCACAGAAAGCCCCGGGAATGTGCTTGGATCAATGTGGCACTTGTCTCCAGTCGATTTTCAAGTGTTTGTTGTCGCTTCCGCTCCTTCGTTCGGATGGTCTGTTCGGCACATATGCGTTCGCCGTTTTGGATATTGTTTTGTCGATGTTGTTCGCAGTTGAACGCATTCTTCTGCCATTCAACGCTATGTTTCGACGGCTTTGTGTCAGGGTAGAACGTATCTTTGGCCTGACGAATTCGAGCTTCCTCAGCATCAAACGCCGACGGATCGACAGGTTCAATGGGCTCAACTCGACTACGAAGAGGTGGCTTGACGACCTGTTCAGTGGGTTTACTGGCGTCTTGGTTCACTTCTTCTTCATCTTCATCATCGTCCAGAACTTCGATCGTCAAACGGGTTTTGGCCCCTTTGGATGCGACGTTGACTTTGGAATTTCTCTTTGGTGTCTTGGCCGGTGTCTTAACGAGGCGTAGTAGCTCCGCAGTTTCCGCATGTAATTGAGTTAGACTTTCGTCGCCTTTGAAGACCACTGGAACTCTATCGGCAGAGAATTCCTCCTCGACCTGTTTTCGCTTCCGTGACTGAGTCCCTGTATCGCGCTTCGAGAAGAAGGAGCGCATGCTACTGCCGCATGCTCAATTGATCCGACGTTAGCACAATTAGCATGGACGAAAGAAGAAGCGACGGTGGTAACGGCTCCAAGGTTTGACAAGTTTGGCACAACGAAAGACTCATTGCAAGAGGGATCGCCCTTCGACTTCGGATAGAAGTTGCCGTCGATCGTCGGCATACTTGAGGCTGTGAAGTTGGCTGTACGCTTCATTGATAAATAAGACAAGGTCGTTCTGACGGTGTGGCCTCTGGTTATGGGCATCATCGAACAGCCCCAAAACTGTTGTCCAGATTGTACTCAGATTGTCGACTATTCGCGATTTTCTAGCTCAGCATGGGCGATATCCCTTCTGCTGTTAAATTCAACTGGAGGTATTCACGCAATGTTCTTCGGCTACAATATCCAGTCGCACGAGGGCAGATGCGCTATGACTCTGTTCTGGATTGAGGAAGCGCGCTAGTTTTAATTGATTATTTGTTTGATACGCATTGGACTACTTGATACCATACAGAACGAAGCACTTCAGCGATCGCTTTAACACACTTCGCTGGGACGGAGACAGAAAAAGAAGCAGTGGTGAAGTTGAGATGCGACGTATGCAAAGCAAGAGCTTACTACGTATATCTCTATCAACGGTGGAGTGCATTTAATGGAAAAAGCCCGAAGAAAATTGAGAATACGTATTGATGATGGTTTCTTGCTTTAGAATGATTTCATTCGTGGCGTCACCATTAGATTTTCCACGGATAAGCGCTCTTCAAATTGTTGGAGAATGTCCAGTCGTTGAATGGCACGTTGGCTTTGCCAAAACTTGCCGTATTAAGAGCATTGCGCGCTTCGTTTGTCATTTGGCCCCACATGATGAGGTCTTGCTGCTCGCCCTGTTTCGAGGTCATACTCAGCTCGTGATTCATCGGCCAGTGGGCTTCGTAGTTCACCCTGACGCTGGTACCATCAATCGTGGCGTCCGATGGGGCGATTTTGGAATGGCTACCGTGCGCTGATGCTGAGACTCCCAAGATTTTTGGGTTGTCGAGTTCCGGGTTGTCGATCCAGACAACGACGTGCTCCCAGTCGTGACGATGACCCATTCCGGAGGAAGGCGAGTCTTTCGGGAAATACCATGAGTACATAATCGCCCAAACACCGTTGTACCAGGTCGAACGCCCATACACCTGAGAACCATAACCCGACGCCTTGCACTTCCCGCTGGGTGGTCCAGTGGTTTTAAGCCCGCCACCGACCTCACCAGCAGCATTCACGGCAGGGTACGGATGGCACCCGTTGGTGACATGGATCTGCGGCTTAAATTTGACCCCAGCTTTCTCCGAGATGGTAACTGGTTCAGGTTGAGGAAATGGTTGGACTTGATCATGACCGATGGCGATGACTTTCACGACGGCCGAGGCGATAACGGTAATGAAGAAGAAGACGCGGAGGTTCATCGTAGCAGACTTTACTGGGCCAGTCTGGTTCGAGGTGTGCGGATTGAAAAATGGATTAGGTTTTTGAATTCTGGCAAGGAAAACGCTTCTTTTACTTGTTGCGCGCGTTTACTTGCCATTGTGTGTCGATTAGTACGCTTGGGATACTATGCTAACATCGCTTTCAGCGATCCCACGATTGTACCAGATAATCACGCGATCATTATCTACAGCATAGCACTCTAATGAAGATGGTCATGAATGAGTGGACAGCTTATTGAACGCGTGCCTACGGATATAAGCGACGGCGATGAAAAATAATTGCTTGTATCGATTAGCTTAGGTATACAGGACAGAACTGCGTGTGCACGCCGGCCGACACCGCTACCAAAATCCTGTCAAATAAGGTACTTGTAGCATTGACAACAGTAAAAACATAAGCGGTTCGTGGATTAATCTGTAGACTGCTGGATGATATTTCAACATCAAGTCGAGTAACTTCTATCAATGGCGATTGCTAGCATGTGTTCTGATCAACCATTTGCATATTGACCAGCGGAGCTCTCGAGAAGATTTCTGTTTTGCTTTTGTTTTGCTTCATTAGCATTCTGCATTTTGCTTAATACAACGCAAGCAACTCCGAACTCCGAGGTCCAACATTGTCAAAATAACAGCACCGATTCCAAAATGTAACAATTCAGGCATTTCTCTCTCGGCATGTATCGGGTTTCTCTTGTGGAACGATAGCTACGAAGAACATTGCCAGAATTCGTACAAACCCTGTACTGTCGCCTTGTGGGTCCCGTTCGAGTAACACGCTGCCTCGACATTTCTTGGGTTATTCACCCAACACGCAATTCCCGACTTGTGGAAATATACTAACGCCACAATATAGAATGGCACTTAACACTTGTTATCAGTCTCTATTCACGATACAAAGTTTCCATCAGTGTGCTATTGACACACCTCACAACGAAATCGCAGCAACAGTATTCAATTTTGTCTTGAACACTTTTAAGTAAATCTTGAAAACCTTAGTGTGCACTTTGGCCTAGCTCTAGCGTCGATATACAAAAAGATCAAAAGATGTCCAAATCCACTTTTATCTTCTTCAAAAACCTGCCCCATCCTGAGGCGGGTGGGGTAGCAGCCTCGGTTAGAAGTGTTTTTCCGTCTGTGCTTGATGTAAAAGCAGGAAATGGGACACATTATTTTCCAAATCTACGCAAGCAGGACTGGGACAAAGTGTTGCATCCTGCTATTTCGGTGAACGTCCATCCTATGCGAGAGCTTGGATGCCCACAAGCTCGTATTCACTCGACACTCTCAGAATATATATTACTGCGACGATGCCTCATCCCTGTTGTACACGACGTCATGCTACGGCTGATTTTCGGAGATCTCGTTGTGGGCTCGCGGTTCTACTTCCTGAAGTCGATAAACCCTACTGTGCAAGAGTGTGTGCGGAATTCGTGCACCGCCATTGAAACGGTGAGGCATTGCTTTTTTGCTTGCCCAGCGCTAATGGAAATGTGGCAGTCGCTATGGATTCCATGGAGCAAAGCCTTATCAATAACGTTAGAGTGGAGACTACTGCTGTGGCCAAATATGCGTGACATCCACGTAGAATGGTGGCAGCAGCACAAACTACTTCTGCTGCTCTGGCGAATACACACAGCAATTGTGTTCCATGCTACATGGAGACTACGCAATGGTATTCTATTCCAAGAGACTCAAGTTGAGTGCCCAAGCATTGAAACGGTGGTAACCTCATTTCGTAGACACTGCCAATTCATCTTCCGACATGCAACTGAACTTGGTATCGATGGAGATGAAGTTGTGGACATGCTCCATCGTCTGGGTTTTGATGTACCCATAGCTCTGACATTGCCTCCTCCCGAACGAAGAATTTGGATTCCTCGCCTATAGTCATATCGTGATTTCAACCTTTGATATCCTAAGATCTTAGCTAGCAAACGAGAAGTCCACTAACGGTTAATCAACTAATTTCTTCTTCTTCTTCTTCTTCTTCTTCTTCTTCTTCTTCTTCAAAAACCTCTGCATCAAAGTTCCACGGGAATTTATGGTGCAATTGACGATTCAAATGGTTTTAAAGGAGTTGGATGGCTACGAACTCGTTGAATATATACGCTAGTCAGGTTCTGTTTTGTGGTCACTACCCGTTCACTTCATAACTTTAACTTGATCGGGTAGCCTTAGCAGAAATATACCAGTACATTGAGAGCAACGCAACTCCCCAGCTACTTGCAGTGCTAGAGTTGGGCGCTAGCTGTGCACTTTACTTCTATCGAACAATATACCAAGCCTTTGGTATTTCCTTTCGAGGAAGAAATGCTCGAGAACAAAGAGGAATCGACATCAGCAATGAATAATAAAGAAGCTTGGTCGTGAGATGTCTCCGCTCAGGAAACGAAAGAACCGACACCTTAAACGAGTTCAAGCTCTCACCACCCTTTATAAAGAGAATTCAGCCAATGTCACTGCTTGAACTTGCATCTTCTCAAGGTTCTCGATACTCCCTATACAACCGAAACAACCCCATTGAGCTCCGTCAATTCCTATCCCTACGATAGTTGGCAGCAACTCCACCCCAGTCCTACAATTATGTTGTGCTACCGAAAACCTACCCAACTAATGCTCAGTAGTGTTATCTAACGAAGATGGAATTTGCGCAGAACAATGTCCATTGTCGTTTCCGATCGAGTGTGCTGCGGAGTGTATCCCACAGAACGACAGCTGTACTTTGGCGGTTCTCAATAAAATCAAGTCGGTAGCCTCTGTGGCAGTCATTTTGGCAAGTTCCGGCGTGTTCAGCTCTATTATGTCCTCATACAACGCAATAAAGCCCGTGTGCCACGAATCTGTACGCTGTGAGCGGCGAGCTCATGAAACATTGAAGGTATCGTCAGACTAGTGCAAATGGCACGACCGAGGGATTGGCGACTCGATACGCCCGTCGTGACTTGCACATGTCTACAGCCATCCGAGTCCCCGTTACGGCAACGCCAAATACACAAAACTCATCAACAATCGCAGAAAATATTACCCAGCAGATACAAGGCGATGCCTATCCTGAATTCGAGTGAAAATTATGCTTCAAAAGCGACGCACAGCACTATTACTAACAGTCTTGCAGGTAGATTGCGCCGTGCAGCCTTTCTGCAAGCAATACTGCTCGAACGCACCTGGTCCCGGCATTCTCAATTGAGAACCTCAGCACAAAGACAATCAGAAAAATAATACCCACCTCCTTGTTCTCTAGCCCGCCCGTTTTCGGCTATCCTCCAACACGGTACATGTACTCCGCCACTGCAGTTTGTCAATGCCAATCTCCATACGGTTCGACCGATCCACCAGCAGAGATAAGGACGGGATTAGATGTAGCCACTTGCCTGCGCGTTGACGGCGCAGGAAATATTTCGGTGATGTGAAGCTTGAGCGTCCGAAGAACTCATGCGTGTATACAGTACCAGCCAAAGACTCCAGATATGTAGAAGTACTACTATCACGTGCCAGCAATGCTGCGCTAGAGGAAAGTCACAAATTCGCGCGCAGCAACGCGCTCATAATTTATTGAGTCCTACCTATCTCTAGTTTCTAGCTTTCGTTGATCTTTACGGTCATTTCGAGGTGACCGCCTTCGGAAGACCTGGGTACCCACAACAGAAGGGAACCTCCTCCTTTGCCTGGCAGTCCCAGAAAACCTGGACGCCATCGGTCCAAGTACATGGTCTTGTCATGCAACTTCTCCACCGCCGACGTCCACGTCACAGTCTTTCCAGCGCCAACTTTGACTAAATCGAATTTCTTGCCTCCCGAGTGGATAACCACTTTCACGTCCTTGCAATCGGTACTCACAAACTTGAGCTTCACTTTACCATCGCCCTTCTTGGTCCAATTGCCTTCACTGCCGCGGAAAGCGTCGTCTTTGGTGGTGAGCCCCAGCGCGTCAATAGCAGATCCGTCGTCGATTTCACCGATAAACTCCGTCGGACCGCAAACAGGCTGCACGTAGTTGAACATCATGAAGGCGATGCCGGTCGGGTCCATAGCGGAAAGACCGAGAAGACCCATGTTGGCCATTGTGATGTAGTAGTCTTCTCTTGCCATCGCCTTGCCCATGTCAGTACTCGATTTGTCGATCAGTTGGTCCACGATAACTCCAAAAGTCTTCCTCAGGGTATCTCGTGTTTGGTACGCGGCGTACGGCTTCTTTGTCTTTAGTAATTCGCCCATACAGTTGTTGGTGACGGTCGGAATGTCCTTCAGTACAATTGACGACCCACTCATTTCAGCTCGGATGTCTTCATCTGTAGCGGTCGGGTCTTCTTCACGCATGTCTGCCACCTTGGCAATAACTCGATCCGTGAGTCGTTTGAGCTCAAACCCACACGTTGATCTGGAGTTGATCATCGATGTAAGGTTCGCCACACTCTCTGCGTCAAGATCTCTCGTCGAGTTTCCTGCCGTTGTGTTCCGGAAGAAGGCCATAAAGGCGTCGGCCGAGCTCATGATCAAGTTGTGGTTGATCATAAGCTGCTTCACGATAGTTTCCGCGGCGGTGACAACTGCATCAGCAAAGTAGGCGTATCTCGGCACAGTGTAGCCCATACACGCGGCGACAGCAACCGGTAGATCCACGAGAAACAGATCTGTCTGGTACACTGCAGCGAGAATCTCCTCTTTGGTGCTGTTCGGTGTCATTAGTTGTCGGAATCGCATGAAACGAGAGATACCTTCGGCAATATTGAACACGTTAAAAGCACACATGAGCCCGGTTTTCACCGTCTTGAACGTCTTGTAGATGGCGTTGAATACTCCGGCCGTGGCGATGTTGAGAACCACGTAACCTGGATTCGTCACCTTGGCCATGATTTCCAGCGTGCAGTCATCGTTCTGCGGGATGCACTCAGCGAGGCACTGAACCGGGTACGAAATCGGGCACTGCGCCCAACATTTGTGTCGACTTGCGTTGTAGCCCTGCGGACACCCACCAAAGGAATTTTGCTTGTGTGTCTTCCGATAACATGCCGTGTCGGCAAAGTCTCCGATACTGGGACCCACCCAGTTCGGTGGCGGAGAACCATCGATTGGGAAGTTCATAGTGATGTCCGGCAGATTGGTGAACGAGAAAAACGATTTGTCATCCTTGCTCCCTGACGCAGACATCGGTGCTAGAGTTTCTGTAGGCTGGGGGGTGGTAGGGCACGGTGTGTCGATGTCGACGTCGTCTTCGTTGCTGGTTGAATGATCTAAAAGGTCGAGCGCAGTCCCGTTCACCACGCACAGTGCGATGGCCATGAATAGGAGGAACGGCACATACCGGTACCTCCTCAACATCCTCGAGGCACGTCCTAGTACTCTTGCGAGTAGCACCGCAAATTGCAAAGTGAACAACCCGAAACCGCGAGGATGGTGTCCGGCATCTTGTTGGCCCATGCGTTCACGCCAACCGTATCCGTTGTTGCCCTTTTCAGTGAGGTGGTCTCACCGAACGTCATCAACTCTTGGCCGTGACGAGGGCCGCCCGAGTTGCGACCGGAAATGTTGGTGTCTTAGACCAGTCTCGGTTAGCGTACCGCTGCCAGAGCTGGTGCGACCAGAGCAAAGCCGATGTGAATGGCTTGGTTGCCTCGGTTGCTAATGAGCACGGACAGTGCGAACACCCACAACTTCACCACTGCCAACAAGCACCCCAACGTTGTTTAAGACAACTTGTCTTGCATTCTGTAAGCTGCTGTCAGTCTGACAGCATCAGGCAATTGCTGTTTGGACCTGCTTGAACATCAAGCACGAGATGTTCAACCATGCTGGTGGTGCAGTGCAACCATCCCTTCCCTGAAAACAAGCTGATCTCTATCCCCACCAACGTTCAGGGCTGTCTCGTTGGTGCCAACTTGAATATCGCGTCTTCAACAAGTTGCTTAAACCGGTTTCAAGGTCTTGAGTTCGAGACTGTAAACGAATGGATATGACGACCATGCTGGCGTGTTTGAGCTGCATGGAAGTGGGGGCAAGCAAGCACCGCACAGCAGCTTCCTACGTTGCAATGTACCTATATGGCTCCGTCGGCGTGTTCAATTGCAGCAAATTTCGTGCGCGTGCACTATACGATCCTCGTAAGCGAAGATTGCGGGATATCGTGAGGGAAATTCATCCAAATCGGTGTTGTTGTCGTCGCCGCGTCTTCCCCACGCCACATGGGGCGACAGAAGTCTCCATTGACCGTTGTCGCACATGAGCCCAGCATACGACCACTACAAACCCACCAAGCTTTGAATCAAAATCAAGGTTTCAGGTGCAAACCCATGCAGCGGGCATCTGAAATGTTTGCAAACACAGACTTTTGCCTGCTCAACCAGCCATTCAAACGCAGAAAAGAGCCCACTGAGCATTACGAAGTCGGCAGCAAAGACAGATTCTCGATTGATGTCATGCTGATTCCTTGATGCAGGTGCTCGAACAGCAAGAGTCTCAAGTTGAGACTCAACATGTTGGCGGGAGCAAAGTCCGTGCTCTGTGCGGTGGTCGCGCAGATTCCAGTGCTGTAGTTTCGCCGCATGCCGGCTCTCAGCAGGTGACTCGTGCGTCAAGATGGGCCCCTCGTGGTGTTGAATAGCCACCGTCGCCAATCTAGATGGAGTTCTTGCAGTCGTTCGCAGCGGCAACTCGATGCACGACGAGTGTTCCGTGACGTGGAAGGCTCGACACCAACCAACTCACTGCTGAAGAACAGCCTGCAACGTGTTTATGGTCCTTTCACGCATATCTAGCTGGCATTCACCACGTCGCCACTACGTCGCAGCATTTGCTGTTCTTCACGTGGGGTTCTTCTCACGCTCGTGTTGCTTGCTTGGTGGTTGAGGTCCAGCCAGAGAGCACGACAACACCTCGAGAGTAACGTTCGACTGGCGGGCTTCCAAGTGACCTCCTCATCATCTCTGTTTTGGCAGTCGTACTGCGACTCGTAGGGCTTTTAGTTCGACTCGTAGTGAGATGGGGTGGTCTGGTTCCGCCATGAGCTAAAGGCATGACCTTTGATTTTCTGGTTACTCAAGATGTACTTCAACGACTCATCCAATCGAGCCTATACCTTCTTTCTAGCTTAGCTAACATTGATCTTGGCAACGAGGTCGATGTGGCCTCCTTCTGACGAGCGTGGGACCCACAGCACCAGAGAACCGCCACCCGATCCGGGAAGACCAAGGAGACCAGGACGCCACCGGTCGAAGTACATGGTCTTGTCCTGCAGTTTGGCCACTGTCGAACTCCAGGTCACGGTCTCTCCCTTCCTCACCTTGACGGAATCGATGGTCTCACCTCCAGAATGGATCTCCACACTCACGTCCTCCGTATCCGTACTTTCAAGCACGATATTCACGGCACCGTCACCACTGTGCGTCCACGTGCCGTAGCTGCCAGCGAACGCGTTTCCATCTGCAACTAAAGCCAATGCATCAGCAAGAGAACCGTCGTCGATCTCTCCAGTGAACGAGGTAGGGCCACAAATGGGCTGAATAAACTTCTCCAGCATTTTCGCGATGCCCGTAGGGTCGAACATGGCGATGACATCGAGCCCCATGTCCGCCACCTTGAGGATGTAGTCAGCTTTTGACAACGCTTTACCGCTGCTATCGGCGGAGGAGTTGATGAGGTTGTCCGTGATAACACTCAGAGCTTTTCTGATCTTTTCGCGTACAGCATAAGCGTCCCCCGTGATGTTCTGGATGCAGTTGTTGGTCACGGTAGGGATCTCAGTCAAGAAGAGCGCAGTATTGCTCAGTGTGAGACGAATAGCGTTAGCGCTGGCAGACGCATCGGTCGATTTGATATCGGCGACTGCTTGGGTGACCTTGGTAAGTATCGACTGCAGCTCCGTGCCACACGTTTTGCCCTCCGATATGAGCTTCTCCAGCGTAATTGTGTCGGTCTTGCTCAGAGTTTCAACCGAACTGCCAGCGCCGATCTCACTGATGAAACTTATAAACGTGTTCACGTCGAGCAGCGAAGAACCTTTCGTCACCACTTGAATCAGGACCTTGTTCACGACCTTCACAACACCGGACGCTAAATTCAGGTAGTCGGTGGGAATGTCGAGCCCCAAGCAGACGGCCACTGCCGTAGGTAGATCCTTGATGGCGATATCTGAGTTGTTGAGCAGCGAAATGATCTGCTCCTGTGTGCCGTTGGGGAAGCTGGTCTCGAGCTTTTTAGCGTAGGCGACAACGTCGTTCACGACAGTGAAAAGCTTCTGGCCGCACTTGACGCCTTGTTGCACAGCAGCACTAGCTGTGCTCAGTTGACTGAAGACTCCGGAGGTGGCGGCATTTAACGCTACAGTAGCCACCGACTGAATCTTGGATACGACCTCCAATGCGCAGTCGTCGTTTTGAGGGATGCACTCCATGCCACACTGCACCGGGTAGTTCAGTGGACACTGCGCCCAGCACGTCGCGATGTTGTCGTACGCGTAGCCCACCGAGCAGGTTTTGGAGATGTACGTCTTGCGGTAGCAGGCGTCGTCAGAGGGGGCAACCGTGCCCACCCAATTGGGCAATAGGGATGTTGTTGTCGAGATTGTGTCCATAGTCAAAGCGGAGGAGGATGATGACGAAGCAGCAGAAGCAACAGTCGAAGCGGTGGTGGTGGACTCCACTTGGGTCGCCAAGCTTGCAGTGGTCGATTGTTGGGTGGTGTTTTCCTGCGTCGCGGTTGATGATACATTGGTAGACGTTGTCAACAATGAAGCGGTGGAGAACGTAGTCGAGTTAGAAGACGAAGAAGCGTTGGTACTGGCGGCGTTCTGCGTTGCGACTTGAGCAGCCTCGACTTGACCGACATAGTCTGATGCTGCCGATGAAACCTCGTCGCTGCCGAATGCTGGGTCGCATTCACTAGCGAAGACAGCCAACACGGTCAAGGTGTGCAGTAGAGTCGCTGACTTCCACAATTTCATGGAGGCAGAAGGATGAAGTGTCGAGTGCAGCAGTCAGTGGTCTTCGTCGGTCGAAGTAAAATGTAGAATGGAGGTGAAAGAGGATCAACGACTGAAAGCGGCCATAGCGGTGTTGTGAATGCTTAGAGCGTCATGTGCCGCTGTAGTGCCGTGGAGCGACAACTTACTGATCAAGGCCTGACGGGTGTAAGTTGCATGGTGGCGTTGCGCTGTGCGATGCTACCCAGTCCAAACGCTACCAAAACGCTTGGTCTCAACAATTTAACCCACATAGACCACGCATAGACCACGCATAGTGACTGCCACGCTGACCGAAAGGCACCAACCTGACAGTAAAGTATCTGCTGCGTCTTGCCAGTCGCACATGAGGGATGAAATTCCAGCACAGATTTCATTTTGCTCATTTTTCGCAGGTCATTAAATATAACTGCATTTCATATATGATCTGTTATAAACATCTTCAATGAAAAATACCAACTTACACAAGGTATCAATTGTATTGGGTTTACCATATGCTTCAAGTCGCCATCGTTGTTAGCGAGCCAGATCCAATCGCGTTGGGGCATTGGTCTCCGATAGGATTTGCTTCAGGACCTCCTTGAAGCGTTCGTCGACAGTCGTTGGCCCTTGCATGCAAGACCCAACGCTTGTAAAGCTTTAACTGGAATATCCATCAGGGCCTTGCAACCCGTGACAGTAGACGTCCCAGCATGCATGAAAAAGCTTCTTTTCTCCACGCATCCCTCGACCGACTCTTGTTTGATCTTCATGTGCTCGTCCAAACGCGTTGGTGGTTACTCACTCTTCGTGCTGCGCTACGTTGCACTGGCGTACCGATGGCTGCAAGGTGCATGTTGACCTCCTCAAGGTGTGTACCTGGTCTCTGAAATCCGATGTTACAGCTCAGGGCTACCAGCTCTTGTTGTCCGATGAGTAAGTGTACAACAGGAGCTCTTTCTCCACATTGTTAGTGGAGAGCGTTGTTTACCGCAAAATCTAACGCGACATCAGTCCCTTTGCCGCCTTTACCCGTAAGCTGTTGGTGTTGCTTGTCAATCAACCACCTCTGGCTCTTAGATCTGTGCAGCGTGACAAGATCCAGTTTGTCACGACGGCAACGAGCCCGCAACTCGCTTGATGGCGCTCCATCTCTCGGGCTAAACGTTAGTGCATCATGCTGCCTGATGATAGCGGTTGTCTTATTCCTGGCCCCATCAGCCAAGTCTACAGCTCACAAATAGCACCTTCCTTTGTTGCGGCGCTTTGTGTAGTCGACGTAGTGATGGTCACGGAGGGAGCGGAATTTTGGTAGGCGATACGAATGGGCTGCGTGACCAGCAAGCCTGTGCCTCCATCTCCTGTGGACATTTCTAGTCGTGCACAGGGTACTACCGCACCTGTTGTGGAAGACCCACCAAAGGATGAAACGGATGACAGCAACCCACCGAGTGACACACTACTGAAGCTGGCAATGGAGGCACCTGAAGTCGAACAAGTTGTAAATTCAAGTACCCTGGAGGGTCTCGAAGTTGTCAGCAACAGTCCTATAAAGTCATTAATTCTAGGAGACCAACACCCTGAAGACGCTGCAGTGTCCTCCATGTTACCCGATGTGTCGTATTCAATGCGTGACCAAGTCGTCTCTCAAGATCCTATCGACGCAATAAACCAACCAGCCACCGTTGTGCCGTCAATTCGGAAAGGTGGTGGAGTTCCAAGTGCGGGATCAAATGTTGGTGCAGCTCAGATGCCGGTGATTGTCCCTTTGCAGCAGCCTCAAGTAGCAAGAGCGCCTGGTTGGGTATCGGGTCCACCACCTCGTGGACGAGGGACGCCAATTCCTACTGGCTATCGCGCCTCGGGTGCTCCGATACCTCGCGTATCACTACCAGGTACAGGGGGCAGGGGGCAACCAGTGCACGTTGTGGCGGCAGGAGATAGAAATTTGCCTCACAGGGGTCAACGGCAGTCATTTCCTGTTGTAGATAGCCAACCATCGCCGAAGAAAGTTGAGAGCAGTAGCAGCGATGGAGACGATTCCGACGACGAAGATATTGAGAAGGAGGATGAAGAGGTCGAGGACTGGAATCTTGACTGTGAAAGCAGCACTGTAACTCTGACACCAGTAAACAACAGTCCGATCAAAACAACGCAGCAAACCAACGTGAACCAGTTACAAATCGACGCAGCACAGCCTCCCCATGTCGCGATGCAAGGTGCTCCAGTGGAAAAGGTCGAAAACGGTGTCACCGCTACGACATTGGCGCCTCCACCACGGCGGAGATCGTCCGGTTTCCAACCAAAATTCCGTCCTGCGCTCGAATTGACCGACGACATTGAGACTGTGCGGTCCGATAGCAACGGGAGTAGTGATGACAGCGATGACGACGACGCAGATGAATCCGACGACTGTATTCACGACTGGCTTGACGGACCAGTAGAACCACCCCTGAGCTCGCCCCCTGTCAAGCGCCCAACCAACCCGATCAAATCTGTGACGCCATTGACTTCAGCGCGTGATGGTCCTTACGCTAGTCCTGGAGCTCCATCTCCAGCTTCTCGACCAAACTCTCGGCACTTGTACGGGCTAACTATCGTACCTCCTGTCAATTCCGGTTCTCCAACTCATGCCTCATGGCCCACGACTCCGCTTCCTCCAGGACGTACACCACAGCCACCATCATCATATCGCCAGGGTAATATGTCTCCAAAGAGGAGCGCAGGACCTAACTTGCACGTTCCGATGATCGGTACTACATCCCCACTGAAACAATCTTCGTATCGTTCGGGTATTGTGAATAACTTGGCGCCAGCGGTTGTTCCTCTTGCGATGATGGGCGAGCAGTCTCCTGTCAGATCAGCGCCATCGCCTAGCACTTCCCCTGCTGCCACTGCAATTCGAGATACAAAGGTGGTAAAGAAGAAGAAAGCGGAGCTGCCTCAACACAATTTGCCTCACCCAGTCCCGAAATTCGGGGATTGGCTCAACTCGCGCACGATGATCAACAACTACATCATTTTAGAGACGCTGGGCACTGGAGGATATGCTGAAGTAAAACTCTGCAAGGAGAAACTATCTGGCAAACTCTTCGCTATGAAGTTCATCAGTCGTGACGTCATGAAGAAAGATAAACTTGGAAAACAGAGCAAACTGGACGACATCAAGCGAGAAATTGCCATCATGAAGAAGCTGAACCATCCGAACGTGCTGCGTCTGTATGAAGTGATGGATGATCCAAAGATGAACAAACTTTTCCTTGTTCTCGAGTACATGAAGCACGGCGATATGCTGTCGTTCCAAAAGAAGAAACATCCTCAAGGGATGTTAGAAAATCTACGGGATCGGGACCTCCACAGTGTTTTCCTCCAGGTAATTCTCGGTTTGGCATATCTCCACGAGCAGAAAATTGTACACGGCGACATCAAGCCGCAAAATCTGCTTGTCGGAGAAAAAGACGTGGTGAAAATCGCCGATTTTGGCATCTCGCAGTCGCTTTACGGCAGTAAACAGAAGATCGCAGACGTAGCTGGAACTCCTGCCTTCATGTCACCCGAAATGTGCTCAGGTGAGGAATATTCCGGCCAGCTTGCTGATGTTTGGGCACTTGGAGCAACGATCTTCATGCTTAAATTCGGGAATCCACCATTTTTGGCCAAAAGCGCCATGCAAATGTTTGAGAGGATTCAGAATGACCCGCTCGTATTCCCATCGGCGATCGATCCACTATTAGTCCATTTGCTGAACGGGATGTTGACAAAAGCTCCTCAGAAGCGCCTCACACTTCTTGATGTCATGGTTCACCCTTGGGTTACCAAAAATGAGAAGCAAAGCTTGGTACACGACCCGGTTTATCGTCCTTCACGCCCGATCTCGGTGTCCAAGGATGAAATTGAGCGCGCAGTCGGCGTCAACCACATCGCAATTGTTGTCAATATCCGGAAGCAGATGCTCAAACGACTCAAACGCGCTCGCGAGAATTTGGCGACGAAAGAAAGATTGAGAACTGCTACGACAGACTGGGATAATTCGAGTCTAGTGTTCGCACAGACCCCAAAATCGATCAAGACGAAGAACGCTGCAAGAGGGAACAAAATCTTTGCAGCAGCATCGGATGAATCGAAGGACCGAACATCGGAAGAGCGTCGCGTTCTCTCGATTGAAGAGATCGATTATCGATCTCAGTTGTTCTCTCGCAAGAAAGCGAGTAACAAAAACGCTCTTGATGCAGCTCCGTCCACCGGTCGGGGTGGCGCTGCTACCAACAGCATTGATGATATCGTGACTGATAGACTTGATGATGAAGACGTCCTATCTGATGATGACGACGAGCTGGCTGTGTCGCAGTCACCCCAACTTCTTGACGAACTACTGCTGACAACGCTCTCCATGCCGCCACTAGCTAAGCTATCCAGCACCTCAACAGGTACATCGTCAGTATTTGACAGTAGAAGTGGAGTGAATTCGAGTAGCAGTTCTGCATCTTCCAGTACGACCTCCATGGGTAGCAGAGCTGCTAACTTGTTTCCAAGGAACTTAGAATGCTGTGACGATCAGCGATTTTATGGCGAAAGCCCCAAACTTGGTGTGCGTTATGGCGTATCGTCCCTGGAAGGCCGACGCAACACTCAAGAAGACCGATGGGTTGTGTTTCCTACAATTGCTAGCACTCTCGACTGCAGTAATGGATCTCCTGGTCCATGGGCGACAGAAACGGCGTATGTTGGGGTCTACGATGGTCATGGTGGAGAGGAATGCGCTAATATCCTGCACGATCAGCTTCACACTTGGATCTTTCGGTCGCACGAAGCTCCATCACTCGCGGCTAAAGACCTGCAGGACTGTTTCGAGTCTCTCGATGCATCCGTGTGTGATTACTTACTGCATAAGGACGACCTCAGCGGGTCTACTGCTACAGGTATCATCCTGCGTCCTGGAGAGAATGGAAATATCCTGTTAACGATCGCACATGTAGGAGATTGCCGCCTTGTCTTAGGCAAGCGTGACGGTTGCACTGTGGATCTTACCCAAGACCACCGTCTTACTCTGGAACATGAACGTGAGCGTATTATTCAACAGGGAGGTCGTGTGGTGAACAACCGCGTCAATGGCGTGATGGCCATCACACGCGCTTTCGGCGACTTGGAATTCAAAGGAATGTTTGACTCACACCACGGCAGTAGTGGATCTGCTGCATTCGGACACGCGTTCCGAGATAACGAGAAGGTTCCTCCATTACTGACAGCGAAACCAGATGTACATGATGTAGAGCTCGACCCGAGAGACGATGCGTTCCTGCTTTTGGCCTGCGATGGATTGTGGGATGTTTTTACCAGCGACGAAGCCACAGCGATTTTTCGTGAACGTGTAGAATTGCATGGCGACCTACAACTGGCAGCCCAAGAACTGGCCCAAGAGGGTATTCGGCGATACTCCAACGACAACATTACTGTCATCGCTATTCTTCTGCAACCGCCAACATCGTGAATGCTTTGAGCGACCGGAACTTGGTCGAAGTACAATTCTATTGACTCTTTACTCTATGATGGACCCAGCGTGGGGTCATTCTAGCTCACATTGAGCTTGGCTTCAATTTCTAGACGGCCTCCCTGAGACGCCTTGGGCACCCACAGATTAAGTGAGCCACCTCCTGTGCCAGGGATACCCAGGAAGCCCGAACGCCAGCGATCGAGGTACAGCGTCTTGCCTCCCAGTTTTTTCACAGTCGACTTCCACTTAGCAGTGCCTCCAGCTTTGACGTCGATCTCGTCGATTTTGTCGCCACCAGACATGATATTCACCGATACGTCTTTCGTGTCGGTACTTTTGAAGTTGATGATGACTTTACCGTCACCCTTCTTGGTCCAGGACATGGTACTGCCCCTGAATGCATCCTCCAGCGTGTTCAATCCCAGTGTAGCCGCTTCTGTGCCGTCGTCGATCTCGCCCATGAACTGCGTTGGGCCACAAACCGTCTGGGTGTACTCGGAAATGAGCAGTGTAATGCGCGTGGGGTCAACCAACGTCGCGGCAATAGTGGAAAAGGCTCCGTCGACAATCTTGTACGTTTTTTCCTTCGCTGCTAACGACGTGCCGTTGTCGCTCTTCCCCGACTTGATGAGGTCGTTGATGATGACTCCGAAGGTTTTGCGAAGAATTTCTCGGGTTTTGTAGGCGGTTGCTAGACTCGACTCAGAGATCATCTGCTGCATGCAGTTGTTGGTCACCGTTGGCACATCGTACAAAACGAGGTCCGAGTCACTGATTTTCAGGCGGATTTCGTCGTCAGTGATGGCAGGATTGTCGAGTCTGTACTCGTTCACTGTCAGCCAGACCCGGTTCGTCAAAGATCTCAAGTCTCCTCCACAGCTCGAGTTCTGTTTCATAGCTGTCTCAAGCGACTCGATTTCACCGTCCGTGATCTCCTCCGCAGCTTGGGTAAAGTTGGCTCCTGTGAGGAAAGCCCGGAACCTCTCCCAGCTCGAAATGATGCTGTCGTCGTGGGCAAGCGCTTGCATGAGCATCCACTCCGCCGTCGACAAAATATACTGGGACAGTCGAAGGTTTGGCGGCACGGCTTTCCCCATACAAACAGTAATGGCAATAGGTAAATCCGTGACGACAGTGCTCGTCTGGTAGAGTAGGATCAACAACTGCCGGTCTGTCGCCTGCGGGTCTTCCGCCTTCATGGTGCGGATGTATCGGATGACTCCTCGCATCACCAGCATCATCGAGTTGGAGCACTTGACGGCCCACGAAATGGTCCTGCCCAGTTTCTCCAATTCGCCGAAGATACCAAATGTGGCGCTACTGAAGATGGTCATGGCCACAGCAGAGACTTTGCTAGCCACTTCGATTCCGCAGTCGTCGTTTTGTCGGATGCATTCCATTCCACACTCAACCGGGTAGTCCATCGGGCACTCCGTCCAGCATGTATTTGTAGCTTCATTTCGGTCGTAATTGCTCGGACACGTGTCCATAATGTGAGCTTCTCGATAACACGCAGTATCCGGAGACATCGTCCAGGGACCCACCCAGTTACGGTAAGTCGATCGAACAGTACTTGTCGCTGTAGCTGGGGTGGCAGTCCGTGATGTCCAACGAAGACGAACTAGAGAGAGAGAAGGTGATGATGCAGTCGAAGCTCTTTCCTCGTCGAATACTGGCGGTGGTTCAGTTGTTTTGGGGGTCTTTGACTTCGTAAGGGGTGCCGAATTATCGTCGTCGTTCAGGAATGCCCAGTCGATGCCTTGTGTAGCTGTGAGACTGGAGATCGTCAATAATAAGGCGAACACTGTTCTTGATCGACCCATGGGGGTTGTGTGAGGCCACCGCAGAATGAAAAGTCTTTGTTGTCTTCGAAAAGCGGCATCAGGCTACGCAAGGGGGCGAGGGCTCAAAAAGAGGGGATCGATTCGATCGTGAGTTATCTACAATATACCCGATCCAACTTCACGCAAGCCTCATGACTTGCATAGCGCGTTCCGGTAGGGAACTTCAGCAATCGGCTGCGAGCCACGACGGGATGGGATGGACTGCCACTGGAACACGGGGACGCGCAAAATGTTGATTAAGATCCCTTGAAGATACTTCGACAGGACAGATGTTTGGAAAGCCCCTTTCCGCCCTCGAGCACTGAATTCCTAGATGGCCCGACGGGTTCGCTTGTATTGTCTAGCTCGGTGGCGGCGGGGATGACAGTAGTTTCGGACGCCACTGTGGAGGAGTTCCCACCAACATTTTTTTCCCCTTGCAGTATAGTATTGAGTAGGCTGCCAGGGCTTACCTTTGCGGTGATGAACCTTGAGTGAGTAATAGGTATCCATGTGCGCGTAACTCACAAAACGAAGGACGGAATGACCACACGGAATATTGCAGCGTTTATGAGAACTTGGGGAACATAAAGCCATATATTGAACAGCCGGCTCGAAACACAAGAACGCGACCTCAGCTCATCCAGATGCCGAAGCTACTGCTCTAGGCGGCGCTCCTTCCTACCGGCACTCAAGCTGGAGATATCTGCTGGGCGAAGTGCTGTGCAGCTATGACAGCTGAGAATGTTTCGCAGATGCCTACCTGACGACCGTGGAATAAAAACTTGGCCTTTATGATGTGAGGATCAACAGCTCCACTCCGGCTGCACTAGCACTGGACTATCTATGGGAACACACAGCACAGCACGTAATCTAGGATAGGACACGTGTCGTAGAAGATCTGGATCGTTTCCAGTCAAACTTCGAAGTTTGACTGACATTTGCGCGCTCTAAGTGTTATTTTGCTCCAGATTGACGTCTTCGTCGTTTGATCTCTACCAACTTGTTCTTGGAAGAGGGCACACTCAGATAACTGAAGTCCAACGATCGCAAAAAGACGAAGACAATAAACTTTGACCACCGGTAATCCCAAATCGTTTAAACATATCAATATGACGCCCCAAAACTGATATACTGTGACGTTGACCCACTGTTGCTGAGCGACTTGGAGCATGTTCGATTTGGAGATTGCAAAAAGAGCGCGCGAAACAATCGGCACGTACATTGACAAAAGCTGTTACAGATCCGAAGTCTTGGGGGTTAGAATTTGAAGTTAACGACAAATGGAGCAAAACTAAAGCTGCGATGGTTTCACTACGCCGACAACAAAGATGCTGCACACGACGGCTTTGGGCTCGATAGTTTAGCAAACATGAATAGAGGACCTCTTCAAAATGAAAAATGCCGCGTCTTCGTCGCTCGTGTGCGGCCTCACTCCACTGCGCAGTTCTTCCTCTTCCACAGCAGAGTTGCAGCAACCTTCGAGCAACATGCGCATACGTCTACTTTTTTTTAAAGCGCTTTTTTATGCGGCTACTTTATTTATCAAACGGCTACTTTATTTATCGAACGCTACTTTTTTCTATAGCTTCTGTCGCGCATTGTGATTGGTCGCCTCGGCCAATTTCCACGGATATAGTAAATTGCGCGAACTCGAAATTCGAGTTTCGAGTTTTTTTGCTTGCAGTTTTCACGAAAAGTTTAGTAAAAAAATAAATGAAATCGTGGCAACATTGACACTGTACGCTCGCTCGACACAGCGCCGTTCTCGCCTTCTATAGACCACACGACAAGGCATGAGGAGCCTGGAACGGCATCCGTCGGAAGCTTCTTGGAGACGCTGGAATTGAGCTCCATCATGGTGCACACTTTGTTGTGCAAGTGTGTCCCAGCCATTCTCTTTTTGCCCGAAGCGCCATTTCCAAGAAATTCGTACAACCGCGGTGCTTCGGGCCTACATGGAGTGGCGAACGATGCAACTACACGAATACTCACACACACTGGCGCCGATGAACATTTTTTCTTTCAGACCTAAGCCATGGCAACAGGCGTGGGATACACAAGAGCGATCTCATTCATGTGTGTCTTGAGCTCACGTAGATGTACTTGTGCTTGTTTTGGCTGGGCCATTTCGTGCGCTTTGGGCCAGCCCACTGGCGCGCATATCCTAAAGTGGTGGCTCGGGACATCTTGGCCTTCGACACCACGTCGTCGACAGGCCGCGCGAGCAAAACGATTTGGTCTCTCTTTGAAGTTTGCAGTTGCAGATGTAGCTGCTCCGGCGATCGGCTGTTAACCGGATGTCTGAAGTTTGTGGGGCTCGCAAAATTCAACGTGCGCAGAGAACTCTTTCGCGTTTATCAATGTTGAAGCGCAAACCTTGAATGGCATATCCTGATCTTCGTGAGTTTGGGCAGTATCGGCGGCACGTCTGACAACTATTTTTTTTTACAATGGCGAGGCCAAGTGCTCGTCTGCCAACACGATGCAACACGGTGTTGTGCAATGTAGACGACGAAGCTTACAGATGTAGGTGTCGGCGGGTGCTTCTGATGTAAGGTGGGTGTCAATCCTGCCAACGTGGATCTCTCCTCAGCTACATGTATCTCTCGAAAGCGTTGTCCTTTAGCGTTCGGCATCACTTCACGTGGCAAATCGTGCCATGTTCTAAGCGTAACTTTTTGCGTCGTTCAGCACTCTTCTACAAAGCGTCTGCATGGGCATTGCGATGGGGCCCCTCAATAAAACACTTGCCGCCGTTGTTGAATGGACCCATTGTGTATTCGTCAGAGCCCACCTCGGCCGAGAACCAGGCTAACGTGGAGTGTAGTGAGGTGAGGTGTACAGTACTTATAGTATTTGAGGCCATTCGATCTTTTCCGAAGTCTCTCCCTGGAGACTTCTAGTGCCCGGGGAGCTCCAGTCAGGCACGAAAGGTAGTATTCGTTCGTTATCTTTGAGTCCGCCTGGTACCCCGTGATATCAATACGACAGCGAAGCTGCCACTGCAGAGAAGCACAACTGTACGAACGCATTGCTCACAGTCAAATAAGTTGTATCGATCTACTTCGAAGTATATTATAGTATTGCTTCTATCTCACTACTCGTCTACAATCGCTGACGAGTTTTAGCGCCTCTTAGGCGATTTCATCTTGGATGAACGACAACAAACACACTCTAATAGCTAACTAGCTCACATTGAGCTGGGCTTTGACCTCCAGATGCCCGCCCTGGCGAGCAATGGGTACCCACAGCACCAGCGATCCACCGCCCGTGCCGGGTAGGCCGAGGAAACCTGGACGCCATCGGTCCAGATACAACGTCTTGCCGCCCAGTACTGTGATGTTTGACTTCCACTGGGCAGTTCCACCGGCTTTGACGTCGACCTCGTCGATCTTGTCGCCTCCTGACTTTATATTTACTGTCACAGCTTTCGTATCCGTACTCGTGAACTTAATGACGACCGCGCCATCGCCAATCCGTTTCCACGAGCTCGTGCTACCTACAAAGGCTTTCTGGATCGTGTGCAGGCCCAGAGTGGCTGCTTCGGTTCCATCGTCAATCTCGCCCATAAACTGCGTTGGACCACAAATGGTCTGGATATAGGGAACCAGCATTGTAGAGATATCCAGCGGGTCCAAGTTGGTTGCAGCAATAAGGGACATCCCCTTTTGGATCGCTAGGTATGCGTAATGCTTCGCCTGCATCGTCGTGCCGTTGTTGCTTGTGCCTTTCGAAACGAGATCGTTAATGACAACACCGAAGGTCTTCCGCAGGGTTTCACGCGTCTTGTAGGCGGTGGCCTCCGTCGATTCTGTGATCATCTGGGCCATGCAGTTGTTGGTTACCGCAGGGATGTCCTTCACCACGAGGTCCGAGTCGCTTATCTTTAGCCGGACGTCGGCTTTACTGATGTCTGGGTTCTGCTGCCTGTAGTGGGCCACCGTCATCCACGTTCGATCTAGAAGGGACTTCAGATCGGCTCCACAAGTTGAGTTCGACTTCATCCCCGACTCGAGCGAGGAGATTTCGGTGGCGTTGAGCTCGTTCGCAGCCTCCTCGAATTTGGCGCCAATCAGGAAGGCCTTGAACATCTTCCAGCTCGAGATGATACTGTCGCCGTTGGCTATAACCTGCGACAAGATGTACTGCATCGTCCCGACCATGGTTTTCGTGAATGGCAGAATGGGTGGCATCGGTTTTCCGAGGCAATTGGTGATGGCGATGGGGATATCGGTCACCACATTGCTACTCTGGTACAGGATCGTCAATAGCTGAGCTTCTGACGTCTGCGGATCGGTAGTTTTGATGGCGCGGATGTACCTCACGAGGCCTCGAATCAAAGTCATCATCCCGTTGGCGCACTTGACAGCCCTCCTAACGTATTTCCCCACGTCCTCCAACTTGCCGAAGATGCCCATGGACGCTGCGTCCAATGCAGTCACGGCGAAAACGCTGATCTTGTTGAAGATATTCAATCCACAGTCGTCATTCTGGCGGAGGCATTCCATGCCGCACTCGAGGGGGTATCCAAGGGGACACTCCGTCCAGCAAGTGTTGGTGGCATCGTTGCGGTCGTAGTTGGATGGGCACGTGTCCATGATGTGAGCTTCTCGGTAGCAGCCAGGATCCGGCGACAGGGACCAGGGGCCAACCCAGTTGCGGTACGTCGATGTAAATGTGCTCTTCGCCGTCGCGGGGTTGGCCATCGTGAAGTTTGTAGAAGCTGTTTCCTCTGAGGAGTCATCTGATGAATCGTCCTCGCTTTCGTTGGCGTCCCGGAAGGAAAACTCGAGGCCTGATATTCCAGTGACGACGAAGATCAACACCAGAAAGGAGATCGCTAGCTTCAACCGGAGCATTCCGGGGTTAGTGCGATGTGTGAGGCGAAATGAATAATGAAAGCTGTGCTGATCATCGCACTACTCAAAGCTTAGTTGTTCCAGGTAGCCTAGTGATTAGGGCGTATAAGCGCAATTGCAATCAAGCCAGGCGGCTACGCTTGTGTCCAAGGCCGGCTCGTTAACCTGGGATCTTGGGATGGATCGGGAGCTCGCATCGTTGTGGTTACGTTGTTGATCAGGGGCAAGAGATGACGATACCACCTATATACACCGTGGTGATAACGCCATGAAGGAAAAATTCCAACAAAAGCAACTGGCCACACTTCAACGAAAACTCACAGAGGTGTAGATCTCTGGGATTCCCAGATGCCGAGACAGTCATTGTGATACGGTATACCTACTCTGAGGCAAGGATGTTCTGTGTTCTTCGGGTACCAGCACAGGATAGAATAGCTAACGCTGCGGAGACGCATCATGCCAATGCAATTCCTGAACACCACGTCACTGTTAAAGCCAAACACAGCTGACATTCAAGCGCTTCGCAAATTCGTTCCTAAACACTGGCGCACCAGACAAATTGGCACCGTCAACAAAACTACAACTCGTACGACGGGAGGGATGGCGTCTTCCAATGTACTGTGGCATCTAAGCATTCGTCCGTCTTCTATTGCTCTTCCTCGCGACGAGGCCTCGCCACGATGTAGTACGTGGTCCCGAAGTGGAACCGGTGCACAGTCTCCACGTCCAGCCCCGCCTGCTCTACCAACGCCAAGATGTCCCGATTCCAGTGGCACCCCCACTTCTGAGCATGCAAGTCCGCGAACTTGTCCAAGATGCCCGACAGCCACGCGTAGCTGCTTTGGCCGTGCTCCAGCAACAGGATACGACCGCCGTCCTGCTTGCACACGCGTTGCATCTCCTTGAGCGTTTGCACCGGGTCGTCCATGCTGCAGAGGCCGAAAGTGTCCACCACCGCGTCGAATTGGCCGTTGGGGAACGTTAACTCGCCCGCACTCATGACGCGCAGCTCGCAGCTCGACAGTCTCTGCTGCTGCGCTTTTGACGCCTGGTCCAGCATCCCGCGACTGAAGTCTGTCAAAATGACCTGCGAGTCCGACGGATAGAAGGCCAAGTTACGGCCCGTGCCGGCCGCTACTTCCAGCACCTGGCCATGTGCCTTCTGCAGCAGAAAGCGCCGCATTAGCGAGATGCCATTGAGCCGCTCGTCCCAGTCCACCTCGTTGTCGTATTTTGACGCGTTCGTGTCAAAAACCTGCAGGCGTCTGGCGTCGTTCACGGCTGGAGCGGCGTCGCTGCTCTTCTGTGGGTCGTATAGCGTCACGTACGTGGCGAAAGAGACGCCTGCGTAGAGCACTGCGCCGCCTAGAAGCACTCCCGGCCGGCGCCGCAGTAAAGCCATTGTAATTACTTGTGTGGCCGCAGAGCTATTGACAATATTGCGACAAGGTCAAATAACTCGAAAGCAGGGGAGCAAAAATGTTTTGGTTGGGAAAATTGAAAAAAAAAAGTTCGCGAATTCTGTCAACCATCGAAATCCTATAATAACTGAAACCAAGAGGACACGAGCATTTCCTCGAGCGCTCTCGAGCGAGCAACTCTGCTTGAAAACCGAGCAAATGCTCGTCGTCGCATAAAAACCAATGGTATTATTCCATTTGGTTTTTGGGGGGGGGGGGGGAAATCCCACTTTTTGCCGTATACTTAAAAACAAGTGTGAGTACTTTGTGAATATTTTTAAATTTGTGATTTGAAAGATTGCGTCAATTTTTAAATACTTTTGGGAAAAGTGACGCAATCTTTCAAATCACAAATTCAAAAATGTTTACAAAGTACTCACACTTGTTTTTAAGTAAACTGGATAAAAAGTGGGATTTCCCCAAAAAACATGGTGTTTTTTTCGGGAAATGTATGGATCACCCACTTTTTATTAAAAACGATGGGTTTTTGATATTTGTGGGTTTCTAACTCGGGTTTTCAAACCGAGTTTCTTTTATTGTTTGAAATGTTGTAAAAATGTTGTACAACATTTTTACAACATTGAAAACCGAGGAAAAGTTCGTCAAAAGCGCTGCGTGAGCTGACTAGAGTTGCCGAAGCTTCAACCGATGCATCTGCAGTCGTCATTCGAGGAGGTCTACGCAACCTTCATGAGATGCTAGAGACGGTCTATGGAGGTGGGGAGATTACTGGGGTACGACATGAGTTTATGGAACGAGAAGTGGTCGTGGAAGCGCTGCGCGCATTACGTATCGAGAGAGGCAATTTGTATGGAGTCGCGACTACCGCTGATTTTCATGCTTCCATTTTGAAGAGGTCCTCTATTTCATGTTTGTTAAACTATAGAGTCCTGGTATCGCTGGAGGCTTTGCCTTATCGAAAATCGATTCTGTGTTGCTGAACTTTGGCTTCTGTTCTGGGAAATTTGGGCTTGAACGTTGTTTAAGATCGTGACTCGACCTCGGTCAAGACCGTCGTTCACATGTGGCTGTGACTTGATTATATCTTCGACTGCTTTTTTCAACTCTTTCGCTATTGGTGTCCATGCTGTTAACGCAATTTCCTTGAACCCCTGTCGAGTTTTGGGATGTACCCGACTGGCTTGGATATTCTTTTGAGTTCCAAACAGGTCGAGCTTCACCGTTGAGAGAAGCGTAGTGGTCTTAAGTTTAGCTATCGCCCCTGCTGTCAATTCCTGTGCCATTCGGATCTCCGTCAATTGCTCCTTTTGGATTACTCCAACTAATGATACCTTTTGAGGAGCGTTTCCCAAAAGAATCCACGCTCCTTTCCTGCCTTCAGCTCGCTTCTTCGAGTGAAAAATAAGAGTCCAGCTGTGCAACATTAACGGTCGATCGGATGGCTGCATTGCCACAAAAACGGCATAGCACTGAGCCACCATGAAGCCGAGCTGACGTGTTGCTGGTCGAGATACCATGCCTCGTATCACAGACTGGGTTTGAAAGTCAGCAGATTCCCAGAGCACACGTTTGGCTCTCTGTGCGGATTGTTGCTCCGCTTCGAAGATTTCCTTGTTTCGGATCAACCAGAGCGTACACTGAGTACTCGTTGTCCAAATTAGCCAGATGATCTGCATCGCTTCATTGTGTTCTTCTACCCACCGAGGAATACTTTTCGACGCTTCTTCGATGAAATTCGGAGAAAGTGGTGGGGCTTCTCTGGATGCAAGGTGCTGCATGCGCTCGTGAACGTCTGTCGACCATGTCAAAGTCCTAGTGACCAACAGCGACCAACAATTCTCACCAAATGACGCAGTGTCCTAGGGGACGGATTGGTTACTGTGATCTGTTTCATGAACCAATCCCTGTTGGTGGGAAGTTGGTGACTTCGCCAAGATGGTTCCCACGGTAATACGGCGGTCGCTGGCTGCGTAATTCGTAGCGCTCGCTCTGCACCACGCCAGACCTGTTGCTGCTCCTGGAGCCGTAGAACACAGTTCGCGCTGTTAGGAGAGAAGGCAATAATGAAAACAACGCTCAAGCTATTCAAAAACAATTCTACAGTTCTATGGGTTTGTTCCGTGACGGAACAAGAAGCATTCGTCAGCTCACGTTGAGCTTGACTTTAAGCTCCAGGTGACCGCCTTGAGATGCTCTAGGTACCCACAGTACCAGTGAGCCACCTCCTGTGCCAGGGATACCCAGGAAGCCCGGACGCCAGCGATCAAGGTACAGCGTCTTGCCTCCTAGTTTCTTTACGGTGGACTTCCACCTGGCGGTGCCTCCAGCTTTGACGTCCACCTCGCCGATTTTGTCACCGCCGGACATGATGTTCACCGTCACGTCTTTCGTGTCGCTGCTTGTGAAGTTGACGCTGACCACACCATCGCCCTTCCTGACCCATGAACTCGAGCTGCCTTTGAAAGCTCTCTGTAGCGTATTCAAGCCCAGGGTGGCGTCTTCCGTGCCGTCGTCGATCTCGCCCATGAACTGCGTCGGGCCACAAACCGTCTGAATATACTCGGACAGCAGCGTCGCGATGTCGGTCGGGTCGATCATCGAAGCGGAGATGGTTGAGAGACCGGTATCGATCCACTTGTAAGCGGCCGCCTTCTCGTCCAGCGACGTCCCGTTGTCACTTTTACCGGACTTGATCAGGTCGTTGATCATGACTCCGAACGTCTTGCGCAACGACTCACGGGTTTTGTAGGCCGTTTCGACACTGGATTCGGAGATCAGTTGCTGCATGCAGTTGTTGGTGACGGTGGCGACGTCGTAGAGTACCAGATCGGACTCACTGACCTTCAGTCGGATCTCATCATCGGTAATTGTTGGGTCATCCTCTCGGTACTCGTTGACAGTCATCCAGACGCGGTCGGCCAACGACTTCAGGTCGCCGGCACAGCTCGAATTTTGCTGCATGGCCGTCTCGAGTGATGCGATTTCTCCCTCCGTGATCTCTTCGGCAGCTTCGGTGAAGTTGGCTCCTTTGATGAACGCTCGGAACCGCCCCCAGCTCGAGATGATGTCGTCGTCGTAGGTGAGAGCCTGCAGCAGCATCCACTGCGACGTCGCCAGCACGATCTGCGAGAGTCGGAGGTTCGAAGGGATGTTCTTCCCCATACACGCGTAGATGGCCATGGGCAAGTCGGTCACTACGTTGTTGGTCTGGTACAGCATCAGCAGAAGCTTCTCCTGCGACGTCTGCGGGTCTTCCGTCTTGACGTTGCGGACGTATCGGATGATACCTCTCATCACCAGCAACAACTGGTTCGTGCACTTGACGGCTCACGTCAACTTCTTGCCTAGTTTCACCATTTCGCCAATGACACCGAAGGTAGCCGTGCCGATAACTGCCATCGCCACAGCCGACACCTTACTAGCAACCTCGAGTCCACAGTCGCTGTTTTGTCGGATGCACTCCATGCCACACTCGACAGGGAACTCCATCGGGCATTCCGTCCAGCACGTATTCGTTGCCTCATTGCGGTCGAAGTTGCTAGGACACGTGTCCATGATGTGGGCTTCTCGGTAGCACGACGTGTCGGACGAAAGACTCCAGGGACCCACCCAGTTGCGGTAAGTCGACCTCACAGTACTCGTGGCGGTGGCTGGCGTGGCATATTTCTCAAGCAGGGATTCGCTTTCAATCGCAGAAAGCGGTACGGTTGTTGAAGGGGCCCTCGTGGTCGCAAGTGACGAGGAACTTGATGTTGAACTGTCGTTGTCGTTCGCGTCAATACTGGTGGTGCTGATGAGCAGCACGAGCAAGACGAACGCGATTCTTGATCGATCCATCTTGACACTGTACGAAGGTTACACGAAACGAAGACCAGCGAGGAAGACTGACAATGAGGCCTCCTCGCCGTTCGCTGTTTGTCGCTCGCAGTTCATGGAAGTGCGTGGAGAGGAGGTCATCTCGCGCCCGCTAATCGGATCTAACCGAGGGGGCTTCGTTTTGTGCACTGCAGGCAGGCATTGCTTCCTGGCTTCCGTACAGCCCGTAGTACAGGGCAATAGGCCAATCGGGATCGAAAAATCCAGACCGAGCGAGCAAGCTGAACACGGCAACAGCGGATCATTTAACATAATCCTTCTCGCGATGGTGACGAGGCTGCCAAAACTGAAGATTGAAGAGCAAGCGTGGGGCGGTTCATCGATTAAGGACTCGATCCGATGGCAATTGCGTCCACGCAGATGTTGGGGAGTCTTCTTCCGCGTACGGCATTGTACGACGACCCCAATCGCATGGGCTCCCCGGTTTCCCGAATGTATCCGTTCATGCTGTAGCGAGCATTGAACTCTAGTCTAAAGACAACCTGAGCTCGACGGAGGGGGTCTGGCAAACTTCCATCTCATGGTGTCGGATACAACCACTTGTGCGGTACTGCTTGAGGATGCTCCTTTGATCATTTTCGTAGCCATTAGTTATCCCAGATCGTCGGTATGAAATGCACCCGGCGAACATAAACACCACCCCGAGTTGACCTGCAATGTCATCCGCTTCTTGAAGCTCAGCTCGCCAAGATCCAAGCCTTCCAGGTAGGAATACTTGGCACGGCGTACAGTTTTGAAAAGCAGTTGCCAAGTACCTGGCTACTGCCCGCGGTGAGCCTCTGCCTCGTGCTTTATCTTCTCTCAGTCCTGTTGCTGCCTGCTCGTGGAAACGAAGTTCTCACCATTTGCCCAATCTATGATAGACAGAGCGCAGCACTTGATCCCGGATTGTGTACGATCATATTGTTGGTCAAAGGGTGGGTGGGAGGGAGGGGGTGTTTGGAAAGACACGATGGCCTCATTCTCCGCTCGTTCGCTTCGTAGGAACGTTGAGAGCAGCTTAGATGAGCGAATTACATGTACAGTACTCGCAACTGAAAACTGTACAACCACATTCGTATGACCAACATCAACGCTTTAGCTCACATTAAGTTTCACATCTAACTCCAAATGTCCTCGATGGCGGGATGCCTTAGGCACCCACAACACCAACGACCCACCTCCGGTGCCAGGAAGACCCAAAAAGTCTGAGCGCCAACGGTCCAGATACAACGTTTTACCGCCGAGTACTGTGGTGTTCGATGTCCACGTCGCGGTCCCACCAGCAGGGACTGGTACCTCACCAATCTTCTCCCCTCCGGAGCGAATGTTCACTTTCACATCTTTCGTGTCGCTGCTAGAGAAATTAATAATGACAGCGCCGCTCCCCACTCTTTTCCAGGAACTCGAACTGCCATTGAAAGCCTTTTCGACAGTATTCAACCCCAATGTCGCCGCTTCGTTACCGTCGCCAATCTCGCCCATGAACTGGGTGGGTCCGCAAATTGTTTGTACATACGCCGCAAGCAGCGTCGAGATATCCAGCTGGTCGAAACCACTCGTAGAGAGAACGTTGAGGCTGGTCTGAATGGCTTTGTACGTGTAATGCTCGGCCTTCAGCGTAGTTCCGTTGTTGCTGGTTCCTTTAGAGATGAGGTTGTCGATAATGACACCGAAAGTTTTGCGCAGTGTTTCACGCGACGTGTAGGCAGTCAATTCGGTCGATTGTTCGACCATCAGTGGCATGCAGTTATTGGTCACAGTGGCGACGTCGTAGAGAACGAGGTCGGAGTTGCTGATCCTTAGACGGACTTCGGCTTCGGTGATATCGGGGTTCTCCTGTCGGTACTGGTTTACGGTCATCCAGGTCCGATCCAGCAACGACTTCAAATCGGCACCGCAAGTCGAATTCGACTTCATCCCCGTCTCGAGAGACGAAATGTCGGTTGAGTTGAGACCATTGGCAGCTTCTGTGAAGTTGGCTCCTTCCAAAAAGGCCTTGAAATGGCTCCAACTGGAGATGATCTCGTCGCCGTTAGCCAGGATTTGCGAGAGGATGTACTGCGACGTCGCCAGAACGTATTTTGAGGTAAGTAGGCTTGCTGGGACAGTCTTACCTAAGCAATTAGTGATCGCGATCGGGATGTCGGTCACCACATTGTTCGTTTGGTACAGAATTGCTAGAAGTTTTGCTTGTGACGTCTGTGGATCGGAAGTTTTGATGTTGCGCACGTATCGGACGAGAGCTCTGATCACAGTCATCATGGAATTCGCGCACTTGACAGCCCTCTTGATTCCCTTCCCCATGTCCTCCAGCTTCCCGAAAATGCCCATCGATGCTGCATCCAACGCTGTGACAGCGATAACGCTGATCTTATTGAAGATTTCAAGCGTGCAGTCGTCGTTTTGTCGGATGCACTCCATGCCACACTGAACAGGGTATCCAAGAGGACATTGGGTCCAACAAGTGTCGGTAGCTTCGTTGCGGTCGTAGTCGCTGGGGCATGTGGGCATGATGTGTGCTTCTCGATAGCATGCAGCGTCAGCTGAAATGCTCCAGGGTCCGACCCAGTTACGATACGTTGACGTTACCGTGCTGACTGCCGTTGCAGGCGTAGCAATCGTATAGTTCCGAGAGAACAAATCTGCATTGAGGTACGATGAACCTGATAAAGATGTTTGCTGCTCGACTGAGGAAGAAGAAGTTGTTTGTGCAGCATTATCTCCATAGAGCGACGATGATCTGGATGTAGTTAGCTGAATAGCAGGAGAAACGGTTCCCGGTGCTGAAGTATCTAACGATAACCCTGGAGAATGGTCATCCTTGTGCCAGAATAAAAGATCGAAGCCCGTTGTTCCGGTGATAGCGAAGAAGAATGTCAAGAAGATGAAAACCAATTTGGCCGGAAGCATCCAAAATTTCCGGGGTTGGACTTGACGAATTGGTCTTACTGGGATGCTGCTGTGTGAGCCCGAGATTGTAAAACCAGCAATGGAGCAGTTTCAATAGTCATCGGTCTCGCTGATCGCGTTAAACCATTGCTGGAGAAATTTGGGATGGCTTCGGCTGGTAATGACTGCACAAAATGATCGTTCGGCATCGCCGATTTGTCATTCATACCGTGCATCCTGGAGTCCAGCTGCGCCAAAACGCGCGAGAGGGAGTCTGCTTTTAAGGCTTGCTGTTCGACAGACGAATGAACTGAGGACACTACTAGTGAGACGAGAGGGGATCATAAAGCCAATCTTGATACATGCATCGAATTAATTCGTCTACACGTGAGTACGACCAGCGCGGTTGAGCACCAAAAAATTGCTGCAACGATAAAGTGAGCAGTCAGGAATTACTGTATCAGCAGATCAGCGCGATAGTATGGATGTCAACACTGCTGCAAGGCAATTTCGGGCCACAATTTCATTATTCACCCATGCAGCAATGCCCGCACCACTGAGATCAGCCACTCCAATTGTGGAAAACTCGTTGGGATTTGAGGCTGCAATTGACATCTCGTGAGCCGGTGCACCATTGGTGTCGATGAAAACTTCAACGTACGCGCGACTAGCAGGTCTCTCGCATTGTTAGCCAATCTGTCCTGTATGACCAACTCAAGCCGTCGAGGTCTGGTGACATGCACTGTCGAGTGCCTCCAGGTTGCAGTGATTGGAGTTTTCCAACTCTGCGAAGAGAATCGGAGCAATACATCGGTGTTGCATCGTATCATTGATGGTTCGTCCTCCGCAGTCCTTCATCCAAGTCTGACGTGTCGGGACCAATTAGTTAATTACCTGTCAGGCAGTTTTTAGCTTGATGCAAGTGTCAGTCGACTCTTCGAGGAGAGTCGTCGTCTCAGCAGCAGATATCTTTTCATCAGGCACACCTCAAGCATGTCCGAGGTGGAGGAGACACTCGAACGCATCAAGAACCACAAGGGCGTGGAGGGATATGTCATCGCCGACCGCAATGGGAACGTGCTGAGACGCCATCCGCAGATGCAGGTAGCCGAAGCTGAAAAGTACGCGCTGTACATGAAGGAGCTCACCACGAAGGCGCGGGGCGTGGTACGCGACTTAAACCCCAAGAACGATCTGCAGTACATGCGCATTCGCGTCAAGAAGCTCGAGTTGCTCATTGCGCACGGTAAGTTCTACACCTTTTCATCTTCCCACAGTGCTGATCTCATCTTGTCATCTCCTCAGAGAAGGACTTCTTGGTTGTGGTCATCCAGAGATGGACACCGACGAACGGTTAACGGTTCTGCAGCACCTGCAGTGACACCACGCACACGAGTCGTAGACACCACTCCATAAGTTTATCAAAATCCGACGCGTTGTCAGTCATACTCGCTTTGAAGTTCACGCAGAGGTGTTATCGCTGGGGAGACGTGCAAATCGTTCAGTCTCCAGTGCCAGCATTGCATCCCATGAACTCTTGGAGATTTGTCCCTCCCCACGACTGAGTGCTACCAAACGAGCAAGCCGCAGCCAGCGGTGAAGATCTTCCAACTGCAGTGCAGCACATCAAACACGACGCATTCGTCAGCTCTTACTGGACACTATCTCACATGTCCTATCACCGCACAAACTTACCGCTACTTTCTGCTCAGACTTGCGGCACTCCACGTAGTGCTTCTCGGCCATGTCAGCTTCCTCGTTGCCAATGGTGACCACAAACGAGCGCAGCACGCTCAGGAACAAGCGGAAGCACTCTAAAACCGGTTCCTTCAGCAATGAAGTCGGTTGGTCCTCGCTGTCAGCTCCAACGATGGGGACAGCTACAGTCACGGGTAAAATGCTTTTGCCCTCCGACACCGTGATCACCGCCACGTCCTGCGGGAAGTCCATGTTGTAGTACTGGAAATCGTAGGGCAGCAGCATCTTGTCGATCAGTGACTGGAGCGCGGCAATGTTCCTTACGCCCTGATCATTCAACTGCCCCGCAGTCAGCGCAATTTCATTCACCAACATCGTAGTCCCATTCGTCACCTGCAGCACCCCACTCAGCAGCACCTCTCGCTCGTAATCCTTGTGCGGCATGAATTTGGTCAAGTTAAGCTCCTTCAGCGACAGATCCACACGCGCCACCATCGGCATCAGCGACACCAACGTCTTCTGAATCTGCGTGATGAATCCGCTCTTCTGCTCTTCAGTCGACGATTTGTCCAATGACAAATTCAGCGACAGATTCCCCAGCGGCGTCGACGGATCTGCTCTCGAATACACGTGTGATAGCAGCCCCAGTAGCAAGTACTCCGCAGCCAGTTTATCTCCACGCACAGCTTGCGCCAAATAGTCAACGATCTTTGAGCGCATAGCAGCAACATCTATCTCCTGACCGAGTTTCGTCCACTCCTCCTTGCAGAACTTGGTCCTTGAGTCGTTACTCTCATTGATCTGCTCGTAGAACGCGCTCGACTCATGAGGACGCACATGGTGCACGCCCTGTAGGCTGCTAACGTGACAGCAGTGCAGCACAACACCTGATTGTCGTTTACGCTGCACCTCGTCGATGCAGTCGGAGATCTGCAGCTCCTCCAGTTGCTTGGCACTCAGCACAGTCTCCTTGTCGTCTTTTTTTACGTCTGTGCCGGGCACCATGAGGTCCAAGACCCCCACGAACTCGAAGGCCTCGTTCACCTTAAAGGCGTCCAGCGGTGTGTCCTTGTACTGACCCTCGTACACGTAGATGCTGACGGCCTGAGGCAGCAGAAGATTGTCCTGCAATTGTTGTCCCGTTCCCTGCTCTGCTGCTGGCTTGGACTTCTTGACGTCCTGCTCCTGGGCTGACGACGCGTCGTCATCGTCATCTATGTGCTCGTCAACTGCGCGTTTGGTGCCTTTGGAAGGGGGAGTTGCAGGACCATCGCTCTGACTACTGCAACGACCATCACTCTGGGGCACGGAACTGTATGCGCGAGTAGACCAGTCACTTGCGTGGGGGAACAGAGTGACAGTCAATGGCAGTCGCTCCACCATCTGCCGACGGACTGCGTCACTGTCGTTCAGTGATGGAGGAGCGTCATCGCCGCCCAATAGCACCAGCTCTGGGTCTTGCACGTCCCGCACCACGCCGCGGAACTTGAGCACACTGCCGTCTCGGTACTCGCCTCGACGGAACGACGCCTCGTCCAGCACAGGAACGGAGGCGACGTCGCGGGTGGCCGCCAGCAGCGTCGACAGGTCCAGCATCGTTTTGAAATGACTGCTGTCACTAAAATCCCAGATGTCACTTTAGTGAAAATGGCTACATTGTTGTGGTTGGCCAAAAAGACAGCGTCAACGTACGAGGCTGCTTGGATAGAGGTCCCACCAAGCCTATGCCGTTCTGCACAACACTTGAGCATTTGACGTTGTGCTGACTGCAGAACTTGACGACCACTAGCTATGGTCCAATTGGATGGGCCTCAACCACACGATGACCTCATGGAAGAAAGAGGAAGTCAAGCATCCACTCTGGGGGAAATGAACCAGTATAAGTCGCTCACCTAAAGGACGACGTGAAAGTTCTGCGGTGCTTGGAGGCATGAAAGTGAAAACTGCCTATGATTGTGGTGCTGGAACTGGCGGCTAGGCACTACATGAGAGACGCTAGAGCAAGATCTTTTCCTTCAGGGGGCAATCTTCAGCGGTGAGAGCCTGGTTTTGAGTATGTCGAGCTACACGAGACCTGGATGCAACAAGCTTGATGACCACGGCAGTCGAAGTTCTGGGGGTGCAGTAAATGTGTGGAAATTGTCGCCGCTAAGTTGAGGTCGCTTTGTTGACAACAATGCGAGCTAGTGTTGTGGCCTGCTGCATGCAAATCAATAGCGTCAACGGAGATGGGGTCATGTCTACCGAACCGGACGCAATGCTGGCGCGACGCGTAGAGCAACATCTCCAGCGCTGGTTCAGACTTCCACGTGCAGTGGGCTTACCGTACATGCACTGAAGTTACCCCTCGTGGACCTCACCGTGGACCGGAGCGAAATAATTCTGGACACATGCTAACTCCCTCGTTCGGTTGGTCAACGTGATGTCGATTGGAAGTACACACATGAGGCACGAAGTCAGATTTTAATCAGCCATGACCACGATCACCGACTTACAATCCTGCATCAAGCGTGTTGCTATGCTTGTCGAACGGTGCAGGCAAGAAAATCAGTGATGCGCAATGGATTACACGTACAGCGTGGCGTATAAACCATCAGGATTGACGGGGTTTCAGGAGTTTTACAGCGTTCGACGTTTTTTCGATTGCGCAGCGCGCTTTAATCTCCGTGTCGTGATGAGTGTTTGAACCAAAGGCAAGATGCGTCTTTCGCGTAATTCAGATGGTCACGTCTTGGAGGAAAGCCGCCATGATTTCCCTGATCTTCCGTGCGGTCAAAATCTCACCGCGGGCCGTCCTTCAGATTCTGAAGGACAATCTGAATCCGACCTACTAAAGTATTCCTCACTGTGGTGATTTGAGTGAACTAATTAGCAGCAAGAGCTGCACTTACAACTTACCATTTGCACGCCCTGCCAGCGACGCGTGGAGCATATTTTCAAAAGAACTCGGCGCCTATCCGAAGACATACGGAGAACTGCTCGTCGCCTACATGCACGAAGAACCAAGAAGGAGAGGCATCAGACGGGTCTTGAGAGACAAACTGCGATTCCACAATGGCTGGGTTACCTTTTTACTTACTTTGTGCGAGCGGGCATGAAAATACAGACGAAGGCAAGCTCACGTCCATCAGATATTTTCCTTTTTGGGCAAGGAAGTTAGTGCATGCCTACAAGTTCGATGGCGGCAAGTACAAGTACTTCGATGCGTTTCTTACGGCGGCGCATAATCGGTGTTACTCTGGTAGATTGTCAAATCTCAGTCACCATCACGACAATCGACACGAGCAAGTTGACAGCGCCAACCTTTTTAGCGCCTGCTGGCTGGATCCCAATCCTCTCGTGGCAAGTAGACACGCGTTGGTCGAGCTCATGATGAGCTGCTCATCCCTATTAGAGTCGATGGGGTCTATCGCCTATCCGTCTCGACACTCGCAACAACGATCCATTGGCGAGCAGCAAATGAGTTTCATTTTGCATTTTACCAGCGTTGATCTAACCTAGAAGTGCTTTTGCATTCCTGTCCATGGTTCGACCAAGACTGGCATTCGTCTTGGGCGTTTTGATTACTACCACCATTGGTGTTGAAGGCATCGATTGGACCTCTGCGAACGACAACGACAGTTCAACATCAAGTTCCTCGTCACTTGCGACCACGAGGGCCCCTTCAACAACCGTACCGCTTTCTGCGATTGAAAGCGAATCCCTGCTTGAGAAATATGCCACGCCAGCCACCGCCACGAGTACTGTGAGGTCGACTTACCGCAACTGGGTGGGTCCCTGGAGTCTTTCGTCCGACACGTCGTGCTACCGAGAAGCCCACATCATGGACACGTGTCCTAGCAACTTCGACCGCAATGAGGCAACGAATACGTGCTGGACGGAATGCCCGATGGAGTTCCCTGTCGAGTGTGGCATGGAGTGCATCCGACAAAACAGCGACTGTGGACTCGAGGTTGCTAGTAAGGTGTCGGCTGTGGCGATGGCAGTTATCGGCACGGCTACCTTCGGTGTCATTGGCGAAATGGTGAAACTAGGCAAGAAGTTGACGTGGGCCGTCAAGTGCACGAACCAGTTGTTGCTGGTGATGAGAGGTATCATCCGATACGTCCGCAACGTCAAGACGGAAGACCCGCAGACGTCGCAGGAGAAGCTTCTGCTGATGCTGTACCAGACCAACAACGTAGTGACCGACTTGCCCATGGCCATCTACGCGTGTATGGGGAAGAACATCCCTTCGAACCTCCGACTCTCGCAGATCGTGCTGGCGACGTCGCAGTGGATGCTGCTGCAGGCTCTCACCTACGACGACGACATCATCTCGAGCTGGGGGCGGTTCCGAGCGTTCATCAAAGGAGCCAACTTCACCGAAGCTGCCGAAGAGATCACGGAGGGAGAAATCGCATCACTCGAGACGGCCATGCAGCAAAATTCGAGCTGTGCCGGCGACCTGAAGTCGTTGGCCGACCGCGTCTGGATGACTGTCAACGAGTACCGAGAGGATGACCCAACAATTACCGATGATGAGATCCGACTGAAGGTCAGTGAGTCCGATCTGGTACTCTACGACGTCGCCACCGTCACCAACAACTGCATGCAGCAACTGATCTCCGAATCCAGTGTCGAAACGGCCTACAAAACCCGTGAGTCGTTGCGCAAGACGTTCGGAGTCATGATCAACGACCTGATCAAGTCCGGTAAAAGTGACAACGGGACGTCGCTGGACGAGAAGGCGGCCGCTTACAAGTGGATCGATACCGGTCTCTCAACCATCTCCGCTTCGATGATCGACCCGACCGACATCGCGACGCTGCTGTCCGAGTATATTCAGACGGTTTGTGGCCCGACGCAGTTCATGGGCGAGATCGACGACGGCACGGAAGACGCCACCCTGGGCTTGAATACGCTACAGAGAGCTTTCAAAGGCAGCTCGAGTTCATGGGTCAGGAAGGGCGATGGTGTGGTCAGCGTCAACTTCACAAGCAGCGACACGAAAGACGTGACGGTGAACATCATGTCCGGCGGTGACAAAATCGGCGAGGTGGACGTCAAAGCTGGAGGCACCGCCAGGTGGAAGTCCACCGTAAAGAAACTAGGAGGCAAGACGCTGTACCTTGATCGCTGGCGTCCGGGCTTCCTGGGTATCCCTGGCACAGGAGGTGGCTCACTGGTACTGTGGGTACCTAGAGCATCTCAAGGCGGTCACCTGGAGCTTAAAGTCAAGCTCAACGTGAGCTGACGAATGCTTCTTGTTCCGTCACGGAACAAACCCATAGAACTGTAGAATTGTTTTTGAATAGCTTGAGCGTTGTTTTCATTATTGCCTTCTCTCCTAACAGCGCGAACTGTGTTCTACGGCTCCAGGAGCAGCAACAGGTCTGGCGTGGTGCAGAGCGAGCGCTACGAATTACGCAGCCAGCGACCGCCGTATTACCGTGGGAACCATCTTGGCGAAGTCACCAACTTCCCACCAACAGGGATTGGTTCATGAAACAGATCACAGTAACCAATCCGTCCCCTAGGACACTGCGTCATTTGGTGAGAATTGTTGGTCGCTGTTGGTCACTAGGACTTTGACATGGTCGACAGACGTTCACGAGCGCATGCAGCACCTTGCATCCAGAGAAGCCCCACCACTTTCTCCGAATTTCATCGAAGAAGCGTCGAAAAGTATTCCTCGGTGGGTAGAAGAACACAATGAAGCGATGCAGATCATCTGGCTAATTTGGACAACGAGTACTCAGTGTACGCTCTGGTTGATCCGAAACAAGGAAATCTTCGAAGCGGAGCAACAATCCGCACAGAGAGCCAAACGTGTGCTCTGGGAATCTGCTGACTTTCAAACCCAGTCTGTGATACGAGGCATGGTATCTCGACCAGCAACACGTCAGCTCGGCTTCATGGTGGCTCAGTGCTATGCCGTTTTTGTGGCAATGCAGCCATCCGATCGACCGTTAATGTTGCACAGCTGGACTCTTATTTTTCACTCGAAGAAGCGAGCTGAAGGCAGGAAAGGAGCGTGGATTCTTTTGGGAAACGCTCCTCAAAAGGTATCATTAGTTGGAGTAATCCAAAAGGAGCAATTGACGGAGATCCGAATGGCACAGGAATTGACAGCAGGGGCGATAGCTAAACTTAAGACCACTACGCTTCTCTCAACGGTGAAGCTCGACCTGTTTGGAACTCAAAAGAATATCCAAGCCAGTCGGGTACATCCCAAAACTCGACAGGGGTTCAAGGAAATTGCGTTAACAGCATGGACACCAATAGCGAAAGAGTTGAAAAAAGCAGTCGAAGATATAATCAAGTCACAGCCACATGTGAACGACGGTCTTGACCGAGGTCGAGTCACGATCTTAAACAACGTTCAAGCCCAAATTTCCCAGAACAGAAGCCAAAGTTCAGCAACACAGAATCGATTTTCGATAAGGCAAAGCCTCCAGCGATACCAGGACTCTATAGTTTAACAAACATGAAATAGAGGACCTCTTCAAAATGGAAGCATGAAAATCAGCGGTAGTCGCGACTCCATACAAATTGCCTCTCTCGATACGTAATGCGCGCAGCGCTTCCACGACCACTTCTCGTTCCATAAACTCATGTCGTACCCCAGTAATCTCCCCACCTCCATAGACCGTCTCTAGCATCTCATGAAGGTTGCGTAGACCTCCTCGAATGACGACTGCAGATGCATCGGTTGAAGCTTCGGCAACTCTAGTCAGCTCACGCAGCGCTTTTGACGAACTTTTCCTCGGTTTTCAATGTTGTAAAAATGTTGTACAACATTTTTACAACATTTCAAACAATAAAAGAAACTCGGTTTGAAAACCCGAGTTAGAAACCCACAAATATCAAAAACCCATCGTTTTTAATAAAAAGTGGGTGATCCATACATTTCCCGAAAAAAACACCATGTTTTTTGGGGAAATCCCACTTTTTATCCAGTTTACTTAAAAACAAGTGTGAGTACTTTGTAAACATTTTTGAATTTGTGATTTGAAAGATTGCGTCACTTTTCCCAAAAGTATTTAAAAATTGACGCAATCTTTCAAATCACAAATTTAAAAATATTCACAAAGTACTCACACTTGTTTTTAAGTATACGGCAAAAAGTGGGATTTCCCCCCCCCCCCCCAAAAACCAAATGGAATAATACCATTGGTTTTTATGTGACGACGAGCATTTGCTCGGTTTTCAAGCAGAGTTGCTCGCTCGAGAGCGCTCGAGGAAATGCTCGTGTCCTCTTGGTTTCAGTTATTATAGGATTTCGATGGTTGACAGAATTCGCGAACTTTTTTTTTTCAATTTTCCCAACCAAAACATTTTTGCTCCCCTGCTTTCGAGTTATTTGACCTTGTCGCAATATTGTCAATAGCTCTGCGGCCACACAAGTAATTACAATGGCTTTACTGCGGCGCCGGCCGGGAGTGCTTCTAGGCGGCGCAGTGCTCTACGCAGGCGTCTCTTTCGCCACGTACGTGACGCTATACGACCCACAGAAGAGCAGCGACGCCGCTCCAGCCGTGAACGACGCCAGACGCCTGCAGGTTTTTGACACGAACGCGTCAAAATACGACAACGAGGTGGACTGGGACGAGCGGCTCAATGGCATCTCGCTAATGCGGCGCTTTCTGCTGCAGAAGGCACATGGCCAGGTGCTGGAAGTAGCGGCCGGCACGGGCCGTAACTTGGCCTTCTATCCGTCGGACTCGCAGGTCATTTTGACAGACTTCAGTCGCGGGATGCTGGACCAGGCGTCAAAAGCGCAGCAGCAGAGACTGTCGAGCTGCGAGCTGCGCGTCATGAGTGCGGGCGAGTTAACGTTCCCCAACGGCCAATTCGACGCGGTGGTGGACACTTTCGGCCTCTGCAGCATGGACGACCCGGTGCAAACGCTCAAGGAGATGCAACGCGTGTGCAAGCAGGACGGCGGTCGTATCCTGTTGCTGGAGCACGGCCAAAGCAGCTACGCGTGGCTGTCGGGCATCTTGGACAAGTTCGCGGACTTGCATGCTCAGAAGTGGGGGTGCCACTGGAATCGGGACATCTTGGCGTTGGTAGAGCAGGCGGGGCTGGACGTGGAGACTGTGCACCGGTTCCACTTCGGGACCACGTACTACATCGTGGCGAGGCCTCGTCGCGAGGAAGAGCAATAGAAGACGGACGAATGCTTAGATGCCACAGTACATTGGAAGACGCCATCCCTCCCGTCGTACGAGTTGTAGTTTTGTTGACGGTGCCAATTTGTCTGGTGCGCCAGTGTTTAGGAACGAATTTGCGAAGCGCTTGAATGTCAGCTGTGTTTGGCTTTAACAGTGACGTGGTGTTCAGGAATTGCATTGGCATGATGCGTCTCCGCAGCGTTAGCTATTCTATCCTGTGCTGGTACCCGAAGAACACAGAACATCCTTGCCTCAGAGTAGGTATACCGTATCACAATGACTGTCTCGGCATCTGGGAATCCCAGAGATCTACACCTCTGTGAGTTTTCGTTGAAGTGTGGCCAGTTGCTTTTGTTGGAATTTTTCCTTCATGGCGTTATCACCACGGTGTATATAGGTGGTATCGTCATCTCTTGCCCCTGATCAACAACGTAACCACAACGATGCGAGCTCCCGATCCATCCCAAGATCCCAGGTTAACGAGCCGGCCTTGGACACAAGCGTAGCCGCCTGGCTTGATTGCAATTGCGCTTATACGCCCTAATCACTAGGCTACCTGGAACAACTAAGCTTTGAGTAGTGCGATGATCAGCACAGCTTTCATTATTCATTTCGCCTCACACATCGCACTAACCCCGGAATGCTCCGGTTGAAGCTAGCGATCTCCTTTCTGGTGTTGATCTTCGTCGTCACTGGAATATCAGGCCTCGAGTTTTCCTTCCGGGACGCCAACGAAAGCGAGGACGATTCATCAGATGACTCCTCAGAGGAAACAGCTTCTACAAACTTCACGATGGCCAACCCCGCGACGGCGAAGAGCACATTTACATCGACGTACCGCAACTGGGTTGGCCCCTGGTCCCTGTCGCCGGATCCTGGCTGCTACCGAGAAGCTCACATCATGGACACGTGCCCATCCAACTACGACCGCAACGATGCCACCAACACTTGCTGGACGGAGTGTCCCCTTGGATACCCCCTCGAGTGCGGCATGGAATGCCTCCGCCAGAATGACGACTGTGGATTGAATATCTTCAACAAGATCAGCGTTTTCGCCGTGACTGCATTGGACGCAGCGTCCATGGGCATCTTCGGCAAGTTGGAGGACGTGGGGAAATACGTTAGGAGGGCTGTCAAGTGCGCCAACGGGATGATGACTTTGATTCGAGGCCTCGTGAGGTACATCCGCGCCATCAAAACTACCGATCCGCAGACGTCAGAAGCTCAGCTATTGACGATCCTGTACCAGAGTAGCAATGTGGTGACCGATATCCCCATCGCCATCACCAATTGCCTCGGAAAACCGATGCCACCCATTCTGCCATTCACGAAAACCATGGTCGGGACGATGCAGTACATCTTGTCGCAGGTTATAGCCAACGGCGACAGTATCATCTCGAGCTGGAAGATGTTCAAGGCCTTCCTGATTGGCGCCAAATTCGAGGAGGCTGCGAACGAGCTCAACGCCACCGAAATCTCCTCGCTCGAGTCGGGGATGAAGTCGAACTCAACTTGTGGAGCCGATCTGAAGTCCCTTCTAGATCGAACGTGGATGACGGTGGCCCACTACAGGCAGCAGAACCCAGACATCAGTAAAGCCGACGTCCGGCTAAAGATAAGCGACTCGGACCTCGTGGTGAAGGACATCCCTGCGGTAACCAACAACTGCATGGCCCAGATGATCACAGAATCGACGGAGGCCACCGCCTACAAGACGCGTGAAACCCTGCGGAAGACCTTCGGTGTTGTCATTAACGATCTCGTTTCGAAAGGCACAAGCAACAACGGCACGACGATGCAGGCGAAGCATTACGCATACCTAGCGATCCAAAAGGGGATGTCCCTTATTGCTGCAACCAACTTGGACCCGCTGGATATCTCTACAATGCTGGTTCCCTATATCCAGACCATTTGTGGTCCAACGCAGTTTATGGGCGAGATTGACGATGGAACCGAAGCAGCCACTCTGGGCCTGCACACGATCCAGAAAGCCTTTGTAGGTAGCACGAGCTCGTGGAAACGGATTGGCGATGGCGCGGTCGTCATTAAGTTCACGAGTACGGATACGAAAGCTGTGACAGTAAATATAAAGTCAGGAGGCGACAAGGTCGACGAAGTTGATGTTCCTGCAGGCGGGACCGCGACGTGGAAATCAAACACTACACTGCTAGGTGGTAAGACATTGTATCTCGACCGCTGGCGACCTGGTTTCTTAGGCCTCCCTGGCACAGGCGGTGGATCGCTGGTGCTGTGGGTGCCGAGGGCGTCCCAAGGTGGCCACTTAGAACTCAACGCGCGATTAAATGTAAGTTAGACAATTGTTAGACGCTTTCATTCGTTCGCTCTTCGTCTACAGTTTCAACAGTGTTGGATGTGCCCACGGAAGGGTGTGTGTACTAGAACGTGCTAGTAAAACTTAAAATCCCCGGCAATCGTAATGCACTCTTATCGAGGGCAGCAAAAGCTCGCGGACTTCGACTGTATCTACGGTATATTATGCCGTAGATACAGTCGATATATTATAGCGTGGCAGTGCTGTTTGTCCGACTGATCAGGATTGGAGCTAATGGTCCGACCAAGCAGCTTGGTAGGCAGGTAGAGCTGTGTTTGCGTCGCTATACGTGTGGCAAGCGGTTGGAATATTACGGGGATTTGAAGAAGTGTACACCAAACGCCATGCTGGAGGATCCATCGACTCATTTACATGTATGATAGTACCATGTCTGCTTTAGATCACGCTCCAGTGCAAGCGTAAACTTCAACAAAGAGTGGATGCCACCTTCCAATCCCAAAAAATATCTTCTCCTCGTTTCTGCTCGGGGAGCGTGAACATGATTACTAGTGAAATTTCAGCGTGAAACGTCGTTGAAGCATTCGTTGAAAAGCATTGAAGTAGCCAGCGATGGAGTTGACATGATTCTGCAGAGTTTCACCAACGTACACGGTTTCTAGCACCAGAACGAGGATTGGCTGCGCCGACTCTCTTCGACTGTAACCTGTAAGGCTCGCATCACGATACATATAAAATAGTACATGCACATGTATACGCCGCCAAAAGAATCAAATGTTGACGGCCTTGGAGTCGCCCATGGCCCGCAACTCGGCGGGCAAACATGGTTCTGACCTGAAGATATGCTTTTTAATCCCAAACAAATGTGTTTACCTTTGCTGCATTGCTGCTGTCTGAACCTCACATCCTAACAGCGGTCCTCTTGTTCAACAGATGCTAGCACAAGTCTGCATCAACATCAAAGCTTGCAGCAGCAATCGGGTTGCTGCAGTTACAGAACCGCGTGGACTTCAGCTTCGTTACCAGCAGGCTCGCTGTATTAAACTAGGCACATGTATTTTAATACGTTTCAAAAAGCATCATTCTGTATGCAGATGAGGCTCTTCCTCCCAATGGATCTACCCATAGCAAAAAGCTTTCGAAGCGCCAAACGATTTGACCGATTTACTCTCAGGTGGTCGGTGCGGTCGGGTGACGCCGCACTCGTATTTCGTCTATTGTTTTTCATTGGCGCCCCGAAGAGGGTGATGCAGCGTCGTTTATTCTTACTAAGACGCCAAGTTACAGCACAAATGGACGACTCTTTTTCTAATCAAGTTGATAGGAAGGCTGCAATCGCCTATCAACGATCATGTCGCTGTCCAGACTGGACTCCAGTGCACACAGCATTCACTGCGTCGCAGCTTCCTAGTGTTTAAAGTTTTAACAGGAGTCGTGAGCACGATCCGTCCCGTAATACAGTCACTGCTAGCAACGTGGTGCGTTCCCTGTTGGAACAGCGTCAAGGTTGCTGGAGACGTCGAGAGGGCTTCTCCATTTCTATCGCTATATCACTAAATCATGAGAAATACAGTAAGATCGAAAGAAGCGAAGTTGAGTTCCATCTCTGCTTTCTTGGGATCGACCCCACTACTGAGGTTGCCTTTATTGGAGGAAATGGAGGCCAGCTCGCCCTGCAGCGCCTGTGTTGGGAATTGAATAAAAAAAGAGAACTCCCTCCTCTTGAGCGACCTCGTGTTCGTGGCAACGACCGTGTAGCTACAGGCACCTAGGTATCACTTACAACTGAGTGACGATCGGGCGGTCGACGACCTGGCCACCTCCTTGCGCATGCTGCAAATAAACACCACACTCAAAGTCATCGATAATAGTCATCGACTCAGCCAGCAATGGCTTCGAATTACAAACATTTTGAGCGAGTCCTACACATTGACAAGTAAGTCACAAGCATCACCCACACACAAAACTCATCTTGTTGACACAGGCACTTGACCTCCCTTCCCAACGTACTGCGTATTCGAACACTCGGAACGTTCTTGCGACCATAGGAGAGATCACATCCCCCATTCGTCTACTGCCTCGTAACAGGCGCGATGACAAACATAAGGGAAGACAGTTGCTTCAGCTGAAGGTGATGGAATCTCATGACAGATAACCTGGATGCTCCGCTGCAAAATGGCACAAACCGATACTGAACGTAGTAATTGGATACATTGGTAGACACTTGGACCCAGATTTTCTTCTCAAGAAACGATAGCCCCACATTTTTTGCGGTGGATCTTCGATTTGTATGCGTCGTGAGCTTTGGAAGCTCGCAATCCGCAATGGCGAGTGAGCAAAGCGTTGAAGTAGGGGGCAGCCATGTTTGGACTTTGAACACTTCAACGCGTTTGCTTCAACTGAAGGTGCTTCCGATCACCGGACTGACAATACAAATGTATTATAGAATAGCCCAAAAAATACAATACATATACATGTTGGTTGAATCCTACTCAGTTGTTCAACGCACAACGACTCGTTGTGAGCCGAGCGATTTGGTCCAATTTACCGTCTCTTTGTGTAGATCCCACGAAGTCCTCGGCGACCAGCATTCGAGCTCCCGGACTCGCCGGCCGAGGTCTGCACTATCGCTGGCAAGTATTCGGTGCGGGGTATTTCTCCAGTCACCTACCCGGTGGTGCTGTGTTTCATTAGCAAAGTACTCAGTCGGCGCTGTCGCGGGCGTCGTGGCCAATGCGCTCGCGAAGCCTTGTCGACACCCTGCGCGTCAGAAGACATTGGCCGATATGGATAAACAAGGACGTGGCGCAGTCGACGAGCACATCCGAACTGTAATCATTTAAACGCAGCAGCTGGCGATAGTGATCATTTTGCGTCAAGGTGGTGCGCTTGTAGCTGAGCAGGAGCATTCGCCGTGAATCGAAGCGAAGTGGTAGAGCCATGTTAAACATTGTGCGCTGGAGCAAGACGTCGAGACGAATGGCTAGCAGCCCTCTTACCTGGCTTCATGGCTCAGTGAATGAAGACTGCGTCTTGCTCTTGTCGCGGGGTTCGCTTCTCACTGGTGAAGGCGATCGTTCAGTGGCCTTCTTTGTGTTGAGCAGCGTTCTGAGGAAGCGGGTGGCTGGGGATGAGCTCGTAAGTCGCCGGATGTTGCGTTGATGCAATACTCGGGCAGTGTTCGCCTTCTTGGTTAGAGGTCTGCAGCTTTGGCTTCAAACATGGCACCAGTAGTCCGACCTTTTTCCCGCACACACACAATACCAAGAAGAGAGGTCCAATTTGGACTCCAAACGGTCCACACGGCATTTGTAGGAGCTTGCTGTAGCTCTTGGGGTTTGCTACAAGGTGAACCGCATCACAGGTGCCGTGTATGCATCAGGCATCCAAGATCCGTGGCGATTTTGACAAGAGCGTGGAAGCCCTGTTACCAATGTGGCGATTACCAAACTGGATCAATCATATGGAATAAACGTGAAATGAGCAAAATGGGCATTTAAAATGGGAAAATATCTTGGGAAGCATCACGCCGTCCTTGTTATTATGCAGCTTAATCTGGCCATCGTACTGACGGACTCTGCCCACGATAACGATACCCGACGAGTGGCAGCGGCAGCCCTGGCCTCATGACACCAGGGCCGCCGCCATTTTGGAGGTCCAGTGAAGTTCACCAGTTGTGACTTTGCTTGCTGGTGCCAATCCGACGTATACTTATTTACTGAGTCTTTTTATTAACTTGCATCCCTCGTGACGCTGCACTGGGGAGGCTTTTCCTCACGCTCATTGGCGCGTTGGATTACAAGGTGGTGATGGTAAGATATTTGCCGAGGGCACAGGATTGTTCACGTGGTAAAGCAGAGCTTGCAATGGAGTAGGTGAGCCATCCATGCGTTAAGGCTTTGCACTCGAGTCCCTCGCCCAGTATGTTACTGCCTCGGCAGAAAATATCTCCGTGATGGAGTTTGAGATTGGAGTGGGCTGCGATTTCTCGCAAAGCTACAGTATCCATTTCTGGGCTAATTGAGTACACAACTGTTGCACTGGTCGTGGAGAAATCATAAGAAGTCCAAGTCCGGATATCTTGTTAGTGCCTCCTGGTCTGGAGATACACACTGCACGCACCATAGATCGACCAACGAAACGTTTGGAAAACCTTTTTTAGTTGTTTGTAAAAATTGAGCCTTACTTGTCCAAGTTATTTGACGATTTCCAACAGTACATGCACAATTCACACGTGTAGCAGTCGAGGAGACCTGTGTGCTTCCAGGAGTTGACAAATATCGATAAAGGCATCGAGTTCCTGCACTCGATACTCCACACTACTGCCTGGCGAACGTCCATCTTGTACAACTTGGCTCGACATGTCGATGAATATACCACCAAAATGGTACAATGATATGTACCAGCTTATCCCCGCGACAGGAAGACCCTCAACTAGGAATGAAAAGTTGGGTCCCAACGCTATGAATAAGGAGGGGATTGTCTGTATGGAGACAGCCAACCCTGCATCACCGAGACAGATCGCTGGAAAAGGATCGCAGTAATGGCTTACTGGGATCGGCAAGGTGATCTTTACCATTGAGGAGTTTCAAGCCTTCCTAGTGCACATTTATAAATCCATCTTACCCCCGTCGGCGATGCATGTTGCTCACACCCTCAGTATGTCATAATGGCCGGTGCATTGAGTCACATGACCTCATGCTTTCGTAAGGTACCAGTATTGCAGTTTTGTCCGCGAAATGGGCACATTCATCCTGGTTGTCGCCCTTCCACGTTCGTCTAGCTTTGCACGGTCGTTCTATCGATATCGTCTTGAGATGCGACCCAGTTTGCAAGGGGTTAAACCAAGCATCTCGGGATTGTGTCCATCTGGTGTCAACTACAAAAAATGCTCGACGAGGTTGAAATGCGATACGAAAACCGAGAAATCGACCCAAACCGAGGCGTTCGGGCGTCTCGGCAACCGTCTCCTCCGTCCGGTCTTGCTCCACTCCCATCCTTGCTGGGATTTTTTAGTCGTGGCCTTAGCCCTGCAATGCAGTCGCTGAGCGACCGGCTCGATTGCTTGCAGCACCAGTCCCCATCACCTTTCTTCCGCAAATCGCCCCACCGCCTGTCGGTCGCCCAACCCAGTCCCCCACAGCAGGCAGAACTCCCAAAAGGAACCCGCGGAAATTCAAACAGTACCATACCAGAGCTCATTCTGCTTTTTGCAGCCTCGAACACACTTGAGGCGTGAGCCACAACTACAAACGTTACGGGACCACCGCAACACAACACAAGCAAGATGGTCCGGTCCAGGTTGGCACTCATCCTGTTGGCCGTCGTTGCCAGCACCACCAGTACACAAGCCATCGATTGGACTTTTTGGAACGACGATGACGACGCGACTCCGACGCCCAACACAAACACGGGCTCCGAGACGTTGGCGCCGGAAGTACTCAAGGAAATGATGGGCTCAGACTACATGGACCGAGTACGGTCGATGATTGCGTCGGGGTCAGGTTCGGACATGTCAGCCGAGGCCGGTTCAGAGCCATCTTCAGACGACTCGTCCGCTTCATCCAATTCCGTGGTTCCGTCCACGGCGTTGACCCTGTCCGGGTCCTCTTCTCTAGACTTGGCGATGCCGTCCTTCGATGAGATGGCTACCCCCGCGACGGCCAAAAGCGCCATCTATTCGACGTACCGCAATTGGGTCGGACCCTGGAGCCAATCTGCTGACTCGGCTTGCTACCGTGAAGCCCACATCATGAAAACGTGTCCGAGCAACTACGACCGTAATGAACTGACCAACACGTGCTGGACGGAATGCCCCATGGACTACCCCGTTGAGTGCGGCATGCAGTGCATCCAGCAGAACAACGACTGCGGTCGTGAAAACGTCGCCAAAATTTCAGCCGTCGCCATGTCTGCCTTGAGTATGGCCACTTTCGGTGTGTTCGGTGAGCTTGCAAAGCTGGGAAAGAAGGTGACGTGGGCCGTAAGGTGCGCCAACATGCTCATGACGACGACGAGAGCTATCGTTCGTTTCACACGTAACCAGATGATCAACGATCCGCAGACATCTCAGGAGAAGCTTCTTCTGCTGCTCTACCAGACGAACTACGTCGTTGCTGATCTGCCCGCAACCATCTACGCGTGCATGGGCAAGACAGTTCCGCCAAGCATTCAGCTGGCTCGTGGTATCATGCCGACTGCTCAGTTCATCTTGCTCTTGGTGCTCGCCTACGACGACGACATCATCTCCAGTTGGGAGAAGTTCAAGGCTTTCATGACCAGGGCCAACTTCACCCAAGCTGCAAGTGAACTCACAGAGGGCGAGATCTCCAGTCTAGAGACAGGTATGAAGCAGAACACGACGTGCGGCGAAGAGCTTCGGTCGTTGACCAACCGCGTCTGGATGACGGTGGGCCAGTACAGGGAGGAGAACCCCAAGATCAGCGACGCTGAGGTCCGCCTCAAAGTCAGCGAGTCCGATCTCATGCTGTATGACGTGGCTACTGTGACCAACAACTGCATGGCTCAGATGATCTCCGAGTCGACGGAGGCCACCGCCTACAAAACGCGTGAGACGCTGAGGAAAACTTTTGGTGTTATGATCGATGATCTTATCAAGTCCGGCAAGAGCGATAACGGCACATCCATGGCTGCGAAACACTCGGCCTACGTGTGGGCCGATAACGCTTTGACGTTAGCTTCGGTGACCGGCCTCGAGCCTACAGATCTTTCGACGCTGTTTGCCGAATTTCTGCAGACTATCTGTGGACCCACGCGGTTCATGGGTGAGATCGATGACGGTAACGAGCTCGCCACCCTCGGCATGAACGCTCTCAAGAAGGCCTTCAAGAACAGCACCCTCTCCTGGACCCGAAAGGGCGACGGTGCTGTCATTGTCAACTTTACGAGCAAGGATACGAAGGATGTGACGGTGAACATCATGTCAGGTGGTGACAAGATCGACGAGGTCGACGTCAAAGCCGGTGGAACTGCCCAGTGGAAGTCAAACATCACAGTACTGGGCGGCAAGACGTTGTATCTGGACCGATGGCGTCCAGGTTTCCTCGGCCTACCCGGCACGGGCGGTGGATCGCTGGTGCTGTGGGTACCCATTGCTCGCCAGGGCGGGCATCTGGAGGTCAAAGCCCAGCTCAATGTGAGCTAGTTAGCTATTAGAGTGTGTTTGTTGTCGTTCATCCAAGATGAAATCGCCTAAGAGGCGCTAAAACTCGTCAGCGATTGTAGACGAGTAGTGAGATAGAAGCAATACTATAATATACTTCGAAGTAGATCGATACAACTTATTTGACTGTGAGCAATGCGTTCGTACAGTTGTGCTTCTCTGCAGTGGCAGCTTCGCTGTCGTATTGATATCACGGGGTACCAGGCGGACTCAAAGATAACGAACGAATACTACCTTTCGTGCCTGACTGGAGCTCCCCGGGCACTAGAAGTCTCCAGGGAGAGACTTCGGAAAAGATCGAATGGCCTCAAATACTATAAGTACTGTACACCTCACCTCACTACACTCCACGTTAGCCTGGTTCTCGGCCGAGGTGGGCTCTGACGAATACACAATGGGTCCATTCAACAACGGCGGCAAGTGTTTTATTGAGGGGCCCCATCGCAATGCCCATGCAGACGCTTTGTAGAAGAGTGCTGAACGACGCAAAAAGTTACGCTTAGAACATGGCACGATTTGCCACGTGAAGTGATGCCGAACGCTAAAGGACAACGCTTTCGAGAGATACATGTAGCTGAGGAGAGATCCACGTTGGCAGGATTGACACCCACCTTACATCAGAAGCACCCGCCGACACCTACATCTGTAAGCTTCGTCGTCTACATTGCACAACACCGTGTTGCATCGTGTTGGCAGACGAGCACTTGGCCTCGCCATTGTAAAAAAAAATAGTTGTCAGACGTGCCGCCGATACTGCCCAAACTCACGAAGATCAGGATATGCCATTCAAGGTTTGCGCTTCAACATTGATAAACGCGAAAGAGTTCTCTGCGCACGTTGAATTTTGCGAGCCCCACAAACTTCAGACATCCGGTTAACAGCCGATCGCCGGAGCAGCTACATCTGCAACTGCAAACTTCAAAGAGAGACCAAATCGTTTTGCTCGCGCGGCCTGTCGACGACGTGGTGTCGAAGGCCAAGATGTCCCGAGCCACCACTTTAGGATATGCGCGCCAGTGGGCTGGCCCAAAGCGCACGAAATGGCCCAGCCAAAACAAGCACAAGTACATCTACGTGAGCTCAAGACACACATGAATGAGATCGCTCTTGTGTATCCCACGCCTGTTGCCATGGCTTAGGTCTGAAAGAAAAAATGTTCATCGGCGCCAGTGTGTGTGAGTATTCGTGTAGTTGCATCGTTCGCCACTCCATGTAGGCCCGAAGCACCGCGGTTGTACGAATTTCTTGGAAATGGCGCTTCGGGCAAAAAGAGAATGGCTGGGACACACTTGCACAACAAAGTGTGCACCATGATGGAGCTCAATTCCAGCGTCTCCAAGAAGCTTCCGACGGATGCCGTTCCAGGCTCCTCATGCCTTGTCGTGTGGTCTATAGAAGGCGAGAACGGCGCTGTGTCGAGCGAGCGTACAGTGTCAATGTTGCCACGATTTCATTTATTTTTTTACTAAACTTTTCGTGAAAACTGCAAGCAAAAAAACTCGAAACTCGAATTTCGAGTTCGCGCAATTTACTATATCCGTGGAAATTGGCCGAGGCGACCAATCACAATGCGCGACAGAAGCTATAGAAAAAAGTAGCGTTCGATAAATAAAGTAGCCGTTTGATAAATAAAGTAGCCGCATAAAAAAGCGCTTTAAAAAAAAGTAGACGTATGCGCATGTTGCTCGAAGGTTGCTGCAACTCTGCTGTGGAAGAGGAAGAACTGCGCAGTGGAGTGAGGCCGCACACGAGCGACGAAGTCAAGGCAGCTGTTCTCGACTACACGCTGTACGATCCAGGATCTAGGAAACTAAATGGCTCCGTTAACCTCGACGCCTGTCGACGGCACGAGCCGTTCCAGCGGCACAGCCAGCGGACTTTCAAAAAGCTATACCGACAGTACTTGAAGGACAACAGACTGGAGACGTTCCCTCGATTGGCGACTCGTCCACGGTCGCCTTCGCCGTCGAGCAGCCATGTAGACGAGCCCGAGCCCGAGTTCGGCGATGGAGACCCTCTCCATCGCCAATCTGAAGAGGACAACCAGGAAGTGGACAGTCCAAGCGGTTCAAGTAGTGCACATATGGCCACAACTATCAGCTCTCCATTTGGTTGGGAAGATCCTGGTACAAGCCTTGCCGAGCTGCCGCCGGCGATAACGCCGCACCTGCCATCCTGTCCAGCGCTGGACGCAGAACTGGAGGACAGAGTCGGCTCTGTCCTCCAGTTCGTTGAAGACACAATAACGCTCGCTCGAGAGATGACCACTGCTGCCCTAATGGACGACGCACCGCGGAAATGGCAAGCGTTCACGCGAGATGTGCGAACGCTTGCAAGAAGAGCGCTTGCCCTGCAGTTCATAGGGCTCGAGGAGCTGGGTTTTCCTCATGAACTCACGCAGGCAGGTGCAGAGGCGAAACTAGGTTCGTACATCGACAAAACTAGAGCTGGTGACCATCTGTGGGCAATGTTGTACGATTTTTCAAACGTGACTATAGCTGAGAAGTTCGTAGCCGCCAAAGAGCGAGGCGTGGACGTTCGCGTGGTGCTGTGCGCTACGATGTTGGACCCCAGGGTGATTGCTATGCTACGGCGGGGCCGAGTGGAGGTGCGAGTGGCGACGATGGTGATCGGAAGTCTCTTTCATCGAAAGATCTTGATTGCTGGAGACATTTTGGTTGGAGGATCGGCCAATTTTTCAAGGAACGCAATGGAGAGGAACACAGAGGGTATGTGGATTATCAGTGGCAGTATCGGTAAGCTTCTTGCTTTTTGTTTTCTTGTTTTGTCTTTGACAAGGTTGTTTGTTTTGTAGTTCGGCAATACAAGGAAATTTTCATTAATTTGTGGAACGGCAACTGTGAGCCGTTTGTGCGGCACCATGTTATCAAGCAGAAGAAGAGGAGTCTGTGCGTTTGCGAGCTGACCCCAATCGAGGAAGACGTGGTCGTAAGCGAATCTCAGGAACCACCGAGAAACGAGCAGGAGCCATCGAGAAACGAGCAGGAGCCATCGCGCAGCAGCTTGCAAGTGCCGGAAGGAGGCATTTGCATTAGAGCTAATTGCACAAACCCGCAAGGTCGCAACATGTTCACCAACAGACCCATTGTTCTGTGTGATGAGCATCGCGCCATACGCAAGAGAATGAAGAGCAGAAACAGACAATTAAGGAAGAAGCGACGAATTGACCTCGCAGCTCTCCCCGGCGGAAATTCCCTACACATGACTCCAACGAACTGACAACGCTGGTTCTACATACTCCCTCTGCGTGCGCTCCCTCCTGTCGGCACCGCTTTTGTTGTGCGCTCGCGTTTGCTGGATGGATACTGTCTGCAGTCACCAGCTTCAAGTCCTACGAGATGAGGTGCTGGCTTTTGCTCTCGGTGCCGTTCTCCGTATTCGAAGAGAAGGTGCTCGGCTGGAAGGCACTGCGACAACCTGCGTGCGCGAACACCCAGCACTTGTGTTCTTGTACCTTCACAACCTCTTCACGCTTCTTTTCCTCCTGCACGACTTGCAGCAAACCATTGTCTCTGATGGATCAAGCGCCTTCCAGCACTTGACGCAGACGTGCTCACTCTTGTGCTTAATGTATGCCTTTGCGGACTTCTTGACTTCTCTGGCCTTCATCTTCTCGGCGCGATCGGTATCGTAGGATTCAGTGCCTTCGTCGCTCATAAACGAATTGAGAGCAGCACGCTCCACTTCAGTCACGCCCCCGCTTGCCTTCGCGAGTGCTACCTTTTTTGAGGCTGTCAGTTTGCGCTCTTGCTCGTCTAGCCAGACGAGCGTGACCCGTTCACAGTCGTTCTCCATTTGCTCGAGAAAGTTTACCGTAGCCTTATCAACTGCACCAAAAGATGTGTTAGAACGAAGTGGCTAACCGTATTCATATACGGTTTACTGACTTTCGTCCGCCATGAAATGGTACGTGAGGCTCTCGTTCGAATCATGTAAGCCCTTCATCGACGGGTTGGCCGACCCCGTCGAGCACATGACATCGTCAGCAATGACCATCTAACAGAGCACCACATTTTTTGTTAGCGTTGCATACATGAACTTCAATTGGTGCATTGTACTTTTGATGCTGCGTCGTCTTCGTGGACTTTTGAACGAAGACATCGATATCCGCCTCTAACAGCTCGCGAACGCGAGGTAGCTCAAATAGCGACATCGCCTGCTGTCGATCCAACAGCACGGTGACTTTAACGTTCGCCTTAGCAAGTGCCACCAGCGATCCCGTCACTCCCATGTGCGTGAGGGAGAAGAAAGTTGCTCGGAGCGTATCTGTAGGAAGCTTCAACTGCATCAGAAACATCGGAGCGAAGTTGGGGTTCCCCGAAGAGAACACAAGCTGGGAAGAAGGAATGTCACGGATCTTCTTTGCAATGTCGGCAAATGTGGTCTTGGCGATGTTGAGTGCGCGCGCGCAACCGCGGTCGCTGATCTTTGGATCCGCTGCACGCAGGTCTTGAACTCGGCGGTGTACGCGAATGGGTTCATGGGAAGGCTTGCGTGCCTTGCCCCACTGCAAGGCCTCATCGGCCCAGGCCTCCCCGCGCTTATACCTCTCAACAATCTTCTTGACGGTCTTAACGTCACGCGGAGGCTTGCAGTGTCGACCGACGTCGGCGTAGTCGATGGTGACCTGCTTCCGCAGCAGAGGAAGAACCTTTCGAATGGTCTTCATGCGCTCGGCTTCAGTCGTTGGCGCAATGGTGGGCTGTCGCTGCTTCTTGCGGGGAGGCGACTTTTTGCTCGTCACCGATGCCGTGGAGCTGCGCTTCGTTGTGTTTAGATGGAAAAATGAAGAATGAAGAATCGCCGGAAACTTGTTTCTTATACATGAGGAAAAAACTTCGGTGGATGCCAAAGGTGGGTAAACTACCAGCAAATTACCAGCAGAGGAAATCAATCACACGATTCGCAGGCGCGCGGATCTGCTCCACAACAGCGTATCTTATACATGTAGATGCACGCTGCAAAGCAGAACGGATATTCATTCGCGAAATCTGCTTTGGAGAGAACTCACGCAAGACGATCATGGTGACACCGTTCGAGAATCCCAGCAAGATTGCCAACAACGTCAAGAGTGGCAAGTGGACGTAAGTGATAATGAAAAACAAAAGGATTTTGCGGCTGTGGGATAATGTGGTCTGTATTGACTAGGACCCCTTTGCTCGTTGCTGCTGGAGTGGGAGCTCGCCGTCAACACCCAGTTCCATCGCGTGGCGATATAAAAACTGGCAATGTCGGGTGAAGGAATTGACGATGCTGGGAGATCTTGGTGACTCCGCTTGGGTTTCGTGGAAGTAGATATCATTGCGCTCCGATCGACGGATTCGTTCACCACTCTGCAATTTGCCTCGCCTCGAACGGAACCAAGGTCGTGGTGATGGTTTTCAATCGCCGTAGTAGTCCTACTAGAGCCCCTCGAGTCTTCACAAACGCACAATGACCACCAACGACTTCTACATTCATTCAACTCAACACAACGGCATTCAACAATGAGCCAGATTACAACTGCTGCCCTAGTATATAACGAAGTTCCATACCTTGACGGGGGCATTTTGTGTTCGTAGTGATCGATGCTTGAGTTCGTTGGTCATCACCACAGCTCATTTGGGTCCTTGATGTTGCAAGCTCATTTCACTTTCTTCACTTTCGAGTCTGCTGGTTGTTTCATCGCCTCTCGTCGCCTGCCGTCTCTGCTGCTCTTCTCGATGCCCCCAGGCTACTTCGCTGTTTCGCCCTCCACGTGCGCCTCTTCCCCGCGCTCCGTTTCGTGGCAGTGTCGTCGCCCGAATCGCTCTACACGCTTCAGTGCGTCCTGTCGAACGCTAATCCTACGAGAAGATCCAATAACGTTCCAGGATGCTCCCGCAGCGGCAGAACTCGGGCAAGCGCGCCACCTCCAGGTACCGACGCTCCAAGGGTGACCACTCGCAATGCGGTGCTGGCGGCGTTTTGGCTCGTGTTCTTGCTGTACATGTACTTCGATCTGCGCTTCTTCGCGACGTCTTCCGTAGCTACCAACACCATCGAAGCGACGGGCAATGGCTGGCGCTCGTTCAACGGCGCCCCCACTAAAGCTGGAGGAGACACGCTCAATGCGTCGGCCACTCGTCAGGTGAAGCACTTGGTGTTTACGTCCACGTGCCGCGATTTGGACTTTGTGCACGCCGAAGTGCTCGCCTTCACGCTGCGACGCACAGGATACGACGGCAACGTCACGCATTTGCTGTATGGATGCACAACAGAGGCGGCCTCGGAGCTCATCCGCAAGAAAGATCCGCGCCACAATGTCCAGACCCGACACTACACCGACGTCTCAGCGACGAACACGACGTTCGGGGAGGAGTTGCTCACGACGACGTTGAATCCAGTGGTGCTGTCCAAGTGGATGTTGGGGTCGGATGCTGGAGAGTTCAGTGACAACCGAGCGGCACTGTTCGCAGAGCGGTATGCGCTGGAAGCTGATGATTTCGTGATGGCTGTGGACAGCGACGCGATCTTTACCAAGAAGTTGGGCATGTGGAACCTCATGGCGGAGGCGAATGACGTTACCGACGCTCGTGTTTACGGACAGGACGTGTCCTGGTACTGACCGAACCGATTCCCCCTTACGGAGGAGCAGCTGAAGAGAATCGTGCTGACGAACTCTCGTGCGCTCCTGTTGGACGACTGGTGCGAGTATGCTGCCATTGCGCCGTTTGTGGCCGAAGCGACTGCGTGGCGGGGGATCCTGCCTACTGCTGTGGACCTGTGGGGCTAGTTGACGCACGAAAAGCGCTGCCTGGCTGTCCCTATCGCTGTAGCTAATGAGAAGACATCCGTTGGCGTGCTCAGTGTGCATCACTATCCTTCTCGCTACCAGAACTGGGATTTCGTTGATGACATCAAACATAACCCATGCTCAGACAAGGCTGAAGGCAAGAAGCTAGCGCTGTCATTGTACCCGATCTCCATCCACGCGCTAAACTTCACGCTGCCTCAGTGGATTGACGGCCGCGAATGGATCTTGCTACCCACACTAGCGGATTCGAGCGTGTGCCCACCATTCTTCGTCGTCGCCACACGATGAGCGTTTGGCTTGCGGTGGAGGCCTACAACAACGCGTCTGAAAGTTATCGTTCGCATTTTTGCCCTCCCGCATGGACCCCAAGAAGAGAGCGAAGAGAGTCGTCTGGCACGTGCTGCATAACGCGCTTTTGCGATTCGAGAAGTCTGGCACCATCAATTGGAGCGCACTACATAGGAAGCTCAATCATGACAGAGTGACTCTACAGGGCGATTGGGAAGCTTACATGGATCGCAATGGCTTGTTCGAGATTCCGCGTGTCGACCCACGACCTGACCCGGGCGAGAACATGTATAAAAATGAGGAGATCAACGAGGCGACAGAAGATAATAACGACCTAAGCGTTAACGACGAAGCCATTGAACATTTTGACATGGGGAGTGGTTGTGACGAAGCCATTGAACAGTTTGACGAAGGGAGTCTTAGAGATGACGGTAATGCCATTGATGATGGTGTCCAACCTCCACTATCCCCATCATCTCCTCCACCAACTTCTCCACAACGGCCTGAGACCAGCCCAGCTCCAGCCGCTCCCCAAGTGATGGACGCACCACCTCTTAGTGATGAATTTGCTGAAGAGCGTGCGATGAAATTTTCACTAGCTTTACGTAGAATGCGGCTCATGTTGCAAGAGCTAAACCAGAGGCATGCGACTGTGTCTATGGAGCTTGTTAAGAATATGGAGAAGTTGGAAAATATGGCGAAATCGGAGAACCTCTTATGCCTCAGATATTGGCTCCAACCAAACAAGATGACTTTGAAGCAATCTAGAGCTACTATAAAAGGTCGCCTAGATAAAGTCAAAGTCCGGGCATGGCTCGTTTTCTTCGAACTCAGTGATGAGGAAATTGCAAAGAAGCTCGTAGAGCTTCAAAACAGGGGAGTCGACGTAAAAGTCTTAGTGGATTCTTCTTTGGGAAAGCTCAAGGCAGGTGCAGCTGTTGATTATATTCTTCGTAAAGGCAAGATACCGTACCATGTTCTTTCTACTGACGTGCACAGTCGACTACTCCACTGCAAGGCAATGATCCTGGACAACATGCTTGTGACTGGTACGTTTAATTTGTATTTATGACTTACATCACGATGCATTAAACGTCGCTTCTTTGTAGGCTCGGCAAACTTGTCGAAGCAAGCGCTGGGGCGCAATATCGAGGACATGTTTTGGTTCACGGGTGGCTTCGTGGAGACTTATGCACACGATTTTCACGCGAGGTGGAGCATGATCTCAGAGGAATTCGAGAAGAAAATCTGTTTGATAGCTTTGAGCGGCAGCTGAAACAAAGGCAAGCACTCCGTGATTGAAAAGCCTACCGCGAGAGACATGTTCGCTAGCTAGATCGACAGACGTCTACCACTTTCACTTCATTGTCCTAATAACAGTCCGAGTATTGTAGTTGAAGTTTCGGACATGTCCTCCTCGACCCTGCTCGACACAGAGGGCAGGCCTCCTCCGTGAAGCAGAAGATCGAGGAGCTCCAGACGTTCCCCGTGGCTCAGCAGAAGCTCATCCACGCAGGAAAAGTGCTCCAAGACGACAGCACACTGGCCGAGTACAATGTGAAGGAGAATGACTTCCTGGTCGTCATGGTCACCAAGCCCAAGGCGGCTAAGCCTGCTGCTGCTCCCCTGAGGACCTGGTGCGCACGGCCGAGCGATCCCTGATTCAACTCCTGATCAACTATCAGCTACGCATGACAGACGCGCTATTCCACAAGTGCTTAGAGTCCTGGATGCGGAATATCCTGCACGACCGCAGGAACGACAACTGCATGAGCTTCGCCAACGCTACTGGATAGCTCACCTTCGAGCAGAGGCCAAGAACCTTCAGCAAAAAAAACAAGACCTGCGAAAGAGACTAGCTAAACAAGAGAGAACTATTCGGCGGCTGTATTGGATTGCGAAAGGTGGTCAAGGATACCCACCCAGCCAAGCGTGGACGCGATCATTGCGGAATGCGATAGTGACTCGGATGAAATGAACTCCGATGACGCACTCGACGCACTCATCGATCATTTTGAGGCGTGCAGCAGTACCGATTCTGATGTCACTCATATGGTATATTCACTAAGAATGATCTCGAGAGATCTTTACGTTCGGACTGGGCTACCTATGAATGAAGGCACTAAGCCTTGCACTCCCCAGCAGCCCGTTTACCGAGTGGGCTTTCGTTTGAGGTCCTTCTCAGGGTCCCGTTCCCACGTTGGTTTGAATTAGTCGCCTTGGTTGATTCGATATCCTCTGCATAACTGCGGAGTTCGAGGCCGGTGGGTGACTTGGAGAAGCCCAAGCTGCCACAAGTTCTTCGCCGCATTGATATCGCGCTCCCAGTAGTTCGCTCTGCACTCTATATTTCTGCAGACACGCACATTCCTCGACCTCTTGGTTTTCGTCGTACCGGAGATCTTGAATGGCGTGTTCACCATCGGTCCCGAGCACTCATAGCAAAGATAGCTGGTACGAAACTCGTCGACCATAATGAGGGTTGCGCGGCGAGAGAGTTCAAGTGCGAACCTCTTGAGCGGGACGTGCATGTGGCCCGCAAGATGGGTCTGACTGCTCCATTTTCCGAGAGCCACACACACGTCACGGTCCACGGTCGGGACGACACGCTTGGCGAGTTTTGCGACGGCCTTGCGTTTGAATCGCGACAGTGTAAATCGCCACTTTCGAAACCCTTTCAGAGCGCAGAACTCCAACATGGCGTTGATATTCCTCCACATGTGCTCGTAACGAGAGAGCAGGGACGCCGACGACGAAGTCTTGAACGATGGCATTTCCTTCAAAAACGCACCATAGCGCGGATACCTCTTCTTCAGGTTTTCGAACCAGAATGCATGGTGCTCGACACGACTCACGTGTCGGTACTCTCGGGACGTGACTTGTAGGACGTGAGCATTGTCGTGCAAAAAGTGAGTCCGGCGCCTGACACCGTGTTTCCGCGGACGGTGCTTTGGGTGGTGTCGTTGGCAGATCTCGCACCACCCCTCCACATCGCAGTGCGCTCTGCTGCGTCTCTTGCGTCGGTGGCGGCGACGGCGGTTCCTGCTGCGCTTCTTGCCATGGCGTCTACCGCCAACGTGGCCTGGACAGGTACTGCACCAACCGGGCATGGAGCATGGCTCTTCCGGTGGGTTGCAGACAAACTCCAGCATAGGACGGCTGTATGCCGTCAGCATTATCCGTAGACCTGGGTCAATCCCGATCAATGTAGTTGGTATATACTTCGGAGAAAGAGCAGGTCGTTCAAGAGGAGCAGGAATCGACGTCAGCACAGCAGCACTGTACCCATTTGTGGAGATCTGGTACTCAAAGTTGCGCCTTGGAACGCCAATTCGGGGATCCGCAGTATGGCTGACGCAGTCTCCGAGGTTGAACACCGTGGTCCACATCCTCTCGCGCACTTCTTGGAACTCCTCAGGCGTAGCATACGTCCGATGGCCACGAGAGTTCGTGGACTTGTAGAGGCCAAAAACGTCCTTACCCGTAGTTGCCAAAACTTGTTTTGCGACTTGGTAGAGCACCTCTGTCGTGACCGGGAAGAACGCCGGCACACAGGAGGTGGGCTGCGGCAGCAACGTAAACAATCGGCACCATTTCGGGATCTCATCTTGGTCGTGCATTTCTTCCATTACCTTCAGCATGTCGTACAGCTTGCCGAGAAATAGCACTTCGTGGCTAGCGATGTTCGCATCTGTAGGAGGCAGTTCTAGCCACGCAAGCCATTGCTTCTCGACGTCCGTGAGGTCTTCAGGACTTGACTTTAGTCGAGCGACCATGGCCTCAGCTGCTCCCCGCGGATACGCAAGCTGCAGGCTAATGAATTTGACAAGCCGCGCCTCGAAGTTCGTTCGAATGTGTTGCTGCGCCGCAACGAGCATGTCATTCGCCAGTTCTTTGATAGCGGAGCTTGAACACAATAGCGTGGGTGGTATGTACGACATGACCCTCGATCGCGTAGTTTTGTAGACGTTGATGGACTCCTCTAGTGCAGCGTTAGCCGAGACCCTTGGAGCGGGTATCTGTTCACCACCAAAGACAGCTGTGCAGCACCGGTAGAACGTAGCTTGGTCCAGCTGCAGGGCTGTCTCCATCGTGCGAGATCTTGCCGGTACTACAGGGTAGTTCGGGTGGCTACGCTGGTGGTGCTCGAACAGGCGGCAGCAGTGGAAGTTCATGACGAACATTGCCTCCACTCGAATCTGCTGCAGAGCCACAGCACGTTCTTCGAGCACGTCCCGGATGTCAGGATTCGGACAAATGTGCCTCAGTGGGTATGTCACCGTGGAGAACTTTAGGACGCTGTTGGCTCCTTGAAGAAGGGTGCGACGATGGTTCGCGGCGGCACGTTGCTCGATGTCGACTTGATCAGGCGATCTCCACGCGATCGCGAGTTCTGGCAGGGGCTCGACGATGTCGGGGTCGATAGCGAACGAATCCATGAAGACAGGAGGCTTGGCTGTTCTGATAGTGAGGCTGCTGGCCACCACAGCCAAGTACACTTTCGTCACACCTGACAACGCCGCAGACGCCGTCTCCCGTAACTCCACTGCTGGTGCTGACGCTGCTGCCTCAGTGGCTTCAACTGCGACTCTAAACTTCAACAATGTTGACCGCAGAAGGCGAATTGATCTAGTGGACGCCTGCTGTCGGGGTGGTATGTCAATTTTGGAAGGCGTCCATTAGTCAAAATAATTCCAAAGGCAGCGTCAGGAAGTGGGCAAGTTGGGCAAGCTGGTTAGACGTGGTCCCGGGAAGCTCCCCAGCATCTTTAACAAACCGGACTCATATGGACACTACGGACTCTACGCGCCCAGGTGCGACAGCGTCAGGTGGCTCCCAGACGACGATGGAGGTCGACAACGAGGACGCCGAGTCGGAGTGGATTCTCGACGGCTGCCGGTTCCGCCGTGAGTGGGAGAAGCGCAGACAGGAAGCCACCACTACGAGGAAGCGCAGTCTCGAGAGTCAAGAACCAGCGCTCACAGCATTCGAAGAGATCAACTTCGTCGATAGCAGCTACAACGACAGCAGTTTGTAGAGTAGTGCCATGGGACAGTAATGTGACTCGGTTATTCCAGCAGCAAACGAGAACCCTTCTTCTGCTTCAATCATCATGTAGGCTTCGCGCCGCTCGTCGCCACGCGCCTCGTCCAGCAGCGACAGCATCAGTCCGCGGTTGCTGTGGGGCTCTCCACGGCAGCAGGCGGCCACGTCAACATCGCAGGCGCCGGAGCGGATCTTGAGCCCGGACGTGGGCCAGTCGTCCGCCCACTTTGTAGCCAACGCCTCACCGGCTTTGCGTGTGTTCATGAGCGACTCGGAGGCGGCCAGAACTCCGTCTTCGTTTGTAGGCGGCTTCCATTCCGCCTTTTGCTGAGATGGAGTCGTCGCTCCAGCCGTCCTCCTCCACGCGCGCATCGATCGGTGCGGTGGGTCATAACCTGCTGCAACAAGCTGTACGCTCGCCAGCTCCAGCAACCACCGCTGCGCCGCGCCTCCAACCTTCAGCCCCCGCAGACGTCGGGCGTATGACTATCGCATCGACGACGATCGAGCATAAACGACATGGCGGCGAGACAACCTTCTTCCTCCGCGGCAGCGGCGGCGGTGGTGGTGGTGCCACCGCGGAGGTCTCCTAATCCTTGTCACCGAAGCACTTTGCGGCGTAGAACGTGGTGGATGATGACCAAATCGTTGTCGTGGACGGCGTACATAGTTACTTTGGCGCCGAGGGCGCCGGCCAAGAGAACCTTTTAGAGATTGCCGACTAAATCCTGAATCATAATCAGCAACAACGCGTAATCTCCTAGCCTGAGCGAGGCCGATGGAACTCTTTCTTCAGAACTCATTTCCTCTTTTACCTCCTGCGGCACATTTGAGGTGCTCTCAAGATCGTCCAGCAGCAATGGAAAACTCCGTCCTCATTCCACCAAACAGCCAACACTTCAGCGACGGTGTAATTGGCGATGTGCAGCAGCGCATAAAATCTGTGGCCCGTTCGAGTGACGCCTGGGGAAATCCTTTCGACAACTTCGCTTCCAACTCAGCAGAAGGGGTTCACCGTCTTCCGCCTTCCGTCTTGGAAGCCTTGGAAAGACATTTCCTTCCTGTCCGGGAAGGAAAGAAACAAAGTATTATCGCTACTAGTGGCGAACCTCAACCAAACACAGAAGCGCCCGACGAACGCGCAGCGATAGTCGAGCTGGTCATGCTTGGCAAACAGTCTCTGAAAAAGCGCCACCACGACAGTCAGAGGAGATACCGCCAGAGGCAAAAGGACTGGAGAATAAGTCTCGAGAACGACACGCATCAGCTTCGTGAAGAAATCAACCGGCTCAAACTCCGTTGCCGTGATTTTACCGCTACAACTAGCATATGGGAAGTGACAATCGAATACTTTCGCATCTTTCGTTACGGACTGTCGCGAAGGTGGCAATATACTGAGGCGTCGGACTTTTTGCTTAGAGCGATGGCACCCGACGTGGTGTTCAATGCGGCACAAGGTCCTGAGGCGATCCTGAAAAACTGGGATAATTTCCGGTGGTTTGCCGACGTGGAGGTGGAGCTCGACGGCTTGCAGATGAGTGTCGGTGGATCGCTGGTAGCAACTACAACGACAGTTCTTACCATCACAGAACAAACGATGCAAAATATTTTCCCCGGAGTTTGCATTCGTGACCCGGACAAGCCAGAGTTGATGCCCCCACTTGCGATCAAGCTCCTGGATCAACGCATTGCTTTCCGCGGTTGGACACGATTCGAGTGGGTATCTAATCGCGTGACGTGTTTGACAAGTCAAGCAGACTTATTGACACCGATTCTAAACCTAGTGGGGAGTTTGGGTCTGCTATCTCAAGTGTTTGAGACGTCGCTAGTTACGCCAGACTTCCAATGGAGTCCGCCGTAGCGATCTTCTCGGCAGCGCGGCCTGGATGTGTAGATCGATTCTCAACCTGATATTGCTAGAGCATAACGACAATGGTGTTTACACTCATGGTGCCCAACCAATTAGGTTGAATGCACCCGAGCGCCTTCGGCGCCAATGAGACTAGCATTAGGACAATTCGCTGGAGTGAAGTAATTTACATGACTATGACTTTTTTTAAAAAAAAAACCACGATTGGACGAATCTATTGTCAAAAATGCCTCGACTCACTCTACCTGCTGTGCTGGCGCTGGGGACGTGCGTGCGGTGCTTCTTGTACTCCGTGCCCTCCCTCCACTCGACGCTCTCGTTGCGTCCTGAGCTGGCGACGTCTGTCTCGTCCTTCCACCGCCTGCGAGAGGGAGTTTTCCTCTTCCGTTCTACCGGGTCGCCCTATGCAGGGGACGTGTATCATCAGCCGCCGCTGCTCTTCGCTCTGCTGTACCCCGTTCTGCAGTTCTCTCCAGCGTCTCTTCAATACTTTATAGCCTGCGCAATATTCATTACTGTGGATGTTCTACTGGCCATGGGCTTCGCTCGCCTCTGTGCGAAGAATTTGACGCTGGAAGAGGGACGTCGCTTTAAAGTTGGAGAAAAGGAGGAGATTTGGCTCAGTCAAGTGCCGGTCTCACCACTTTTTAGTCCTAAAAACCTACCTATTACAGTGGCATTTATTGCATTGATGAACCCATATTCAGTGGCCTCGAGTGTAGCTATGTCGACAGTGTCATTTACACACTTGGCAGTGCTCTACAGTTTGGTCTTCGCTTCGGAAGGTAGATTTTTTTTGGTGTTAGTGTTGATTTTTATTTATTTATTTTGTTGTTGTTTGCTGTTCGTAGGGGCGATTGCTACGTCGATGATGTGTGTGGCGGTGGGGACGTATTTGTCGGTGTATCCGTTCTTTTTTATGGTACCGATTGTGCTGCTGCTACGGAGCGCGAAAGGTGGCACGACTGAAAAAGAGAAGTCGTCGTTGGCGTCGCTAGGTGTGAAGTGTCTGTTGGTGTTTGGAGTCTGGCTTGGTTTGTTGTTCTACCTGTCGTGGACTTTGAGTGGGGGATGGGGATTCCTAGAGGTACGACTCAATTTTCGATAGGAAATTTGGTTTGGTGCTAATAAGTTGCTTGTGCTGGTTAAGGAAACGTACGTGTGGGTGGCGAAGTACTCGGATTTGACGCCGAACATTGGCATTTTCTGGTACTTCTTTATGGAAGTTTTCGACCGGTTTATCCCGTACTTCCTCTTCGTGATGCACCTGCACCCGGTTATCTACATCGTGCCTATCTACCTCCGCTTGGCGTACGTCTGTTGCATTTGCTTGCTTGCTCATCATATCGTACTCCGCTAACGTTGCGGAGACTGTGACATCTTTAGGCATCGACCCCAGGCCTATGCGTGCGCGTTGATTGGCATTTTTTCGCTTTTCCAGGCATATCCCTCTTTTGGTGACTTCGGGTTCTTCCTCTCGATGTTGGCGCTGCACCCGAAAACGATAATGAGTACGTGTGCGAGGCAAGATCTGCCACTGTAGAATTGCCGCTAACCTGTTGATTTGTTGTCGCCTTGTATAGCGATTGAAAACCGATTCGTCTACGTCCTTGGTCTGGGAGTGGCGACATTTTTACTGCCAGTAATGTGGTTTCTGTGGTTGTTCCCAGCCTCTGGCAACGCAAATTTCTTTTACAACCAGACCCTGGTGTACCAGATATTCAATTCTCAAATTATCACGGCGTTCGTGGGTGCAACCATGAAGCGCGACAAGGATGTGGACAAATTCCGAGCAAGCCGCTTGAAAGAGCTTGGGAAGACCAAGGAAGTTGAATCGCGCGAATAGATGCTCGGTGCAGTAGTAGCGAGCTTCGAGCTTATCGTTACGAATCGGACGTGTTTGTGTTCAACATTTTTCGCGTTGACTTTTGCTAGTGGGTCATCGTTTGGGTACAACAGTGGCGGGAAACAAATACGATGATGGAGTGGACGATTTCCAATCAGTATCCGGTGTCGACGCTCCAAAAAGCTGGATTCGTCCTGGTGGTGCCTTCGGAAATTCGCGAACATATTTAACATTCGGCAGACTACTTGTCGAAGAGTGTTGCTGTAACGAATGTGCATGTGAGTACTCGTCCACATGCTTTCAGAACAATGTATTCATACTACTAACCTGATGAAGTGAAAACAGATTATCTGTGTCACCTTCAGCATCCCAACTATACTCGTTGTCGTCAACGAATGCGCAGCTTCGCGAGTTTGTCTTGCGTGACAATCGGTTTGGACACGCTGGAGTCCGTATTCGCAAGCTCTGTAGATGTCTTTCGCCATTGTCCTGCTATAGGTATCTGGGTTAGATTTGTAATCAGCGGCCAATGCTAACACGCTACTTACGTAATGCTTTGGAAGCGCAGAGCCCCCAGTGCCGGAGGACTTGGCTACTTCGGAAGTTTGGACGCCGAGGGCTGAAGGTGCTGATGGAGTATTCGCCAGCGAATCTTTCGGTGTTTGAACGACCAGGTCACGTTGAGATGCAGCGAGTACGGGCTTGATTACGTCCGGTACTCTGATTAGGGCGCTGAGCTGCTTCTCAAGCTTGGCATTGGGTACGCTCTCTGGGATTGGCGTGTGCGTTGATACTTTCCGAGGCGGTCCATTGCGGTTCTTGGAAGCTTGGGTACTAGAGGGTGGGGCGTCAGAAAGTTTCACCACGACGCCCTTAGATAGGGGTGTTCCCTGAAAATCAAACGCAAGACTCGGTGACGACTCAAAGGATCCGATCTGACCACCAAAGGGGGTTGGAACCTCGGGTGGTCGCGATGGAGGCGAAGATGAATGGAGATGATGCCTTCCCTTCCGGGGCATCTTTGGCGAATGCTTCCCTGATGTGCTTTCGTCCTCTGGCTCTGGTGTAGACACGAGTTGAATACGCGGCTGGACAACTGCTCCGGTTTGCAGGTCGAGCAGTAATTCTTGACGCAACCTCTGCTCAACAACGAAGCAGTTTTCGCCAACCAGAAGTTCGCCATCTTTTCCCAAAAGAACAACGTCCGAAGTAAGTCCTTCGTAATCCTCGTTCCTGAATGTCATGATATTGGTTGCCTGGCCGTTACGTTTTCCATTCAGTGGTGACAGCGGGAGTCCTGGCGCTTTGCCTCGAGTTCCTTGTCGGCTCTGCTGAAGACGTGACCGCTGCCCCTTTGCACCCAATGCTCGGAGCATCGCCTCTTCCTCGTCGAGAGAAACCGTTGGGTCAGCCAGAGAACGCAACTTCAGTCGCAGATCATGCTTGCGGTCGAGCTCATCGTTCGAACGTCTAACCGATTCGCGTGTGTTCAAATCGCGTTCAATATCTGCTCGTCGCTGCAACTCCACAAAATCGACAGCCACTCGAGCGGTGCCTACCACCGACGTTGGCGGCGATGACTTTTTCGTATCCGAAAACCGAGTAGCGTTATTCCTGTCAGTATCTATCGACCCCAGTTGGCTGCCAATCCACGACAGCGGCTCGCTGGTCAAACCATAGATCAATGACATCTTGGGCATTTTTGACCCAGGGCTAGCACCGCGCACAGATGCTGAGGCTCGTGATCCTAACCGCGAACCACCAAACCGAGACTCTCCCCGTGATGACGTTCGAGACGCTGCGTAGTTTCCGTAAATGGATGTCTTTGGTGCGGGGATGTAACTCTGTTTGCGTCTTTTGATTCGCTTGCGAACCACTTTTGATGCATGGCGATCACTTGGTGAGGCAATGGGCTCGGTATCGCGCTGGAATGAAAGATCTCCGTCTTCAAGCAGATGCAGACCACTTGTAAGGATCGGCAGGAGCATTTGGTCGGCAAGTCCTTTTCCAGCAAACGCAAACTATGGACAAGCAAGTAATCAGCGCACGTTATCGTTAAAACGACGTCCGATTGTAGAATTTCTGTAGTTCGTACAATGCGGTCAGCTTCTTGGGGGTCGATCGGGTCATGCACATGCTCGGCCACGTGGAGTGTTTTATGAAGGGCGACCACAATAGCTATATCTCGCGGGAGCTGATCACAACAAGCACATTCATGAGCATCGAGCAAAACATCAGTGATCTCACGACTTGTGGTTGACTTCTCACCAGTGATCGTTTAGCTTTATGCGTGTCCATGAGAGGGGCGTCCGCGTCCACGATGGTCTCTTCATTGACCACGGCGACCGCACTTTGCCGTCGACTTGGGGAGACTGAGCTTTGTCGGCGGCTTGAAGATTGTGGTTCATTCGATGGTTTGGATGTCTTCCGTGGTTTGGTACCTTTGGTTGGTATTGGTTTGCTCATTGCTCGGCACCCAGATCGATAGCAGCCTATTGCTCAGCCTCCGCCATCAACGCAACGCTGGCTGCTATATTTTCTTGCAGGATGCGATGCACCCAGCTCAAAAATAAGCTCGAATTCGAGAGGAGTTTGCTGACAGCCAATTCCTCTTCCGGTCGCAGCATTTTCGAGCCCAGACGCAGGGAGCGCTCTGTAAAACTGCAGAGGGCACCGATCTCACCTAACACGTAAGCGAATGTCCATTTTGCTCTCGCACATCGGTCCGATCTCTCCTAGCTGACGCCACAACTAGCAACAAATACGAAGTGGTGATTCCTTCTCTTATCCCCAGTCCCCCACGAACTTACATTCACGCCTGTCTAGCTAGCTTGTCGTCACCGTCGCTGATAGCAGCTATCTGTGGCAGTAGGTCATACTCCACAGAAGCAACTGGTCACCGCGCGCTGGGCGTTGGAACAGCGGGATGGCCCAACTTCTATCCTATCACCCTCGCGTCACATGTTGGTCCACGGCGCGAGAAAAACTCGCGGCCAAACCGCTGCATATTCCCTGCCTGCTCGTCGTCGCTCACTGCTGCTCCTGAGCACGACGCGCGTTCCTGATAATATCCAGCAGTCCACCCACGTTCTTCTTGTACAGTTGCAGCTTGGCGTCAATCTCCTTCCACTGCTCGGCGGCGAAGCGACGCTGCAGCGAGCGCGAGATGGTCACGGTGCGGGCCAACTGGTCGATCTTGGCGTTCACGAGTCCGGCCGTGATGGCCCGCACGACCCACTTCTCCACATCTTCCTCGTCCACATCCAGGGCCTTGGCCACGTCCGCGTACGAAATGACCTTGAAGCCCGTGGGCAAAGTGCACAGCGTGAAGAGCCGCATGGTGTCGGCCAGCTCGGCCTCCTGCAGGCCGTTCTCTGTAAACACTCCTCCTGCATTCTTCTGAAAGGCCATGAACTCCTTCAGCGTCTTAGTGGACACAATGTCCAGCAGCTCGAAAAGCTTCTCGCCCTGAAGCGACTTCTGCACAACGGCCGAGTTGGCCAAGTCCACGCGGGCCAAGAAGCTGGCCACGGGGTTCAGCAGCACGATTTTGGCCGCGCGTTGGGCCTGGTCCTTGGCCACCTGTCCGTCCTGCTCGAACGTGGCCAAGTACTTGTCCAGCACGGCCAGCACCTTGAGCTTGTCGTCGCTCTGGTCCAGCACGTCGGCCACGGTCAAAAGCAGCGCACGCCGGCTCTCCAGGCCGATCTTCTGCGCGCTCAGCAGCGTGTCCACCTGCGTCAAGTAGGGAGCCACCAGGTCCACATTGTCGGAGCGCGTGGCCAGTGTCAGGACGTTCAGCAGCGCCTGCAGCTGCACTTTGGGCAGCGTCTTGGCCTTGTTGAAGAGACTGGCGGCCACGCGCAGCCGCAGGACGGGACTGGCCTTCTCTTCGTCCTGCACGACCTGCAGGATCGTCAGGGACTGCGCTTCAGCGTCGGCCAGCTGCAAGACGACGTCGAACAGCAGGGCGAAAGCGCCCTCCACATCCGTCTCGGCTTCGAGGGCCAAAAGCTGCGGGAGTTTGGGCAGGACGGCCGCCGCGATGGGAGCATAGTCCTTCTTCTTGAGGTCCGCAGAGAAGTCAGGGAGGGCGGAGCCAGGCAGGAGCTTGGAGACGTACGCGACGAGGTCCGAGGCCATGGTGACGACTTACTTGGCTTGATTGACCCGCGATTGTATTGGGGAGCTGCGGATCAGGAGCCAACAGTTTGGGTTCGGGGGCAGCAGCTGGGTTAGGCACCAGCTGCACACATCTAGCCACCAAGTCGATGTAGCCATGTTCCAAAAAACTTGCCTAACAATTATTGGTGCAATACGCTATTGCTGTGGGGACATCCCGCCAAGAACGACGCGGATGAAGTACGGAAAGTCATATGTGGTCGATCACCGGACGGTCGGTCAACTTGGTGGGTATTGACCTGGCGACTGCTTACGGCTCGTACGCGGAACACGTCAGCCTCGACTTCGTGCTACCCATGAGGGAGGAGGACGCCGAACACAAGATGCGCGACCTCGACATCGAGATGCTGTACCGAGCGCTGACTCTGTTGTATCCGTAAATTCCAACTCGAGAGTGACTTGGACCGTTGGTACATCAGTACGGGGTCATGAAGTGAAGAAATGCAACACGTAGTGAAACAGTTCCAATATGCAGCTCTTGCTGCAGATCGAAATGACCCTAGTGTTGTGGTAGCATCAGGAAGTGACGGCAAAATCCGCGAGATCTTCAGAGGACAGTCACAATGTCTTTAGACCTACTATTTCCTACGACTTTCTCAACTTTGATCAAGTGTGCAGCTCGCTCCTTGCAGCGAATTGCCTTGACGAAGACCAGCAGGGTCGATATGCGCACGATATGATATCGAATATAGATAAGATTATCATATTGGCATCATATCGCAGTTTTGGGCAATCTATTTGGAAAGAAATTATAAAAGCAGCATAGATCTGCCGTCTTCATTGTTAAACGAATCTGGAAACACACTGAAACCAGCTATTCCTTTGTCCCGGGGTTTACGGTTGAACGATTAGAGTTCACTGGCCCTCCAGTCACGAATTGCCTTGGAATGTGTCTAGAAGGTGTGCATCGCAACAAAATAGGAGGCGAACGATGAGCCCAAAAATGAGCATGCTAAAAACCCTACTGTATCGCCCAAGACTGCGCTGTACACATCTCAACAATTATGTGAGCATCTCGAATTGGTAAGAAGAAGAAGAAGAAGCAACTTGATTAACCAGAATCTCGAATTGGCAAGTTTGCTGATAATACTCGACGATATTAAGTATTCAACCAAGGCAAATTTGAAGCGGACGATGCACCCCTTGACCGGTAAGAGCATGAAAACAAGCCAGCAAATAATTCTAAGCACTAATGTAGTTCTCGGTGGTTGCGCCCACACCCTACGCAATAACAGGTCTCATGCCATGCATCAACAAAGAGAGATGCACTTAGTTGTGTAGGCCACGACACAATGCGTTTACCGATAAGGCGTTGATGTCTGTGTAAAAATACGCATGACCACCGGCACCTGTGCGAACGGAGACCAACCATTGACATTGAAGCGCCAATATTTTCAAATCTCATCGTTCCAGAGAAGAATGCTCCCCCGAAACCGCTGTACAGGTTCCTACCACGAGACATTTATCCGGGCGACGGTGCCGTGACGCCATTGCGTCGGGGGCAAGAGATCGGCAATTGTTGAACAAAAGAAGCTTGACGTCGACTTGCGCGAACGATTTTGTCTGGTCGTGCCGCGCTGCAGACCAGGCAGCCCAACGTTTTACACGCAACGAAACATTTTGTGCATGATCTGCCGTCGGATGTGTGTGTGCGCGCGCGTTGAGAGCTGGGCTGGCGTCCAACCAATGCTTGAAAGCATTGGGTGCGCGATCAAGCACTGTTCAGTCGACGCTTGACCCCAGCTTCTTCTGCTCATTGCAACGACACAACTACACTGTATAGTGAGCCACAGCCGATCGACGAAGTGTGGCTTCACTTGAACCTCCTCATCGTCGAAAAATTCGCGGCACTCCATGGTGGCGATAGTAGGTAAATTATAGTTCACGTGCGTGCTGTGCTAGGATGGCTGCTGCATCCATCCAGGATGCATGTGCATTCATCGAGTGGAAGGAAAGGCATCCTATCATCAGGGACAGTGATAGTCTACACTGTAGCAGGTTGCAGGGCATTAGTTTTGTCTTGCCGAAATGCAATTGAGATGCGAGCTTCCGTTTTGCTGGTCGGCACGACAAGTAAGTGTGCGACAAATCCATGAAAACTCGTCACTGATTTACACCAGAGGATCCCGTTGATCTGTTGTCTGTCACCCCGAAGTGTCCTGCAATTGGGGACTGAAACAACGAAAGAAGAACAATCGGCTGTGAAACTGCGCGACCAAGAAACCAAATAAAACAATTTACCAAAAAGTGGGGCATGACACTTTTCAAGTAGCATGCCGGTAGTTGGCGAACACCAAGCAGAACTCGATATCGTTGAATTGTTGTTGGACTGCTCTTGTGAGGCTCTTACTTTTACGGGTTACATGTACGTCTCACCGCAACCGAACTACGCGTTGGACGGCTACAGTATCATAGTGTCCTAAAATCAACGCGTTCTGAAGAATGTAAATCGTCTAGCATAGCGCTTTACACATGCAACGCCAAGATGCTTGCTGTATTAGTGTATGGTAAAGCGAAGCTTCGTTCACATGCCATCTTGAAGTCCGTGAGCTCGTGGATCATTGCCAGGCTACAGTACCACTGCCGTCATCTCGCCGATTCATGACATTGAAGTTGTGCGGAGGACAACCTGCGTGGACGTGGAGATGGGGATCCATTTCTGAGATTGAGCCGATGGTTCTTCTGAGGACAGTTTACCCGGTTCCACCAAGTGGCTCCGTCAACCGCAGTGATGCCTCAATCTGTTCCGAAGCCACGACCTGGCCGTAGTAATTTGCCGGTGGACCAGACACCACAAGATTTCGATGTCGCCTTGAAAGGATCAAAAAGCTCGGCGAAATGTATTGTAGAGTTGCGTAGCGCACAAACAATTTTGCGTCTTGCTGATCAACCGGCTACGTGGCTACAGGCTGTACATGTAGCCTCCAATTTCTCGCTTGGCAGCGTCGCCTTGCGCTTCGTGCTCGCGAGTCGCGACTGCAGATCCATTTACGCAAAAGCACATGTTCATCACGGCGTCCGGGGTCGACGTTCGTCCCTGGCACACTGTTAACACATCCGCACCGAACTGTGCTAGAAAGTCCAAACTGCAGCATTTTTCATGCGGTCGAAACCAGCTTGTTGAAGTTGCTCGAAATGTATCAAGTCGAGCACATCATGGCCGAGATCATCGTGACGACTATAAGAGGAATTCCAGGTGCTGCTTACTGGATAAGCCGGAAGCAAGCATTGCTGGTGCTAGAATATGGAGGCAATGATGGAGCGCTTTATTATACGCTTCCCTTAGCATGCACTTCGTACTGCCAAGTTGGCAGTCCAGTTCCACGATCATTCGAACTTGCTTTTCGCTAGTGTTATATAATACGATTAAAGGTTAATCGGTTGGCGTGCGCTATCCGTTTACTAAGATGAGGTGGCAGCGAATGATCGCTGTTTCCAGCAATGCTCTGCCATCGTTTGCAGACAAGCTGCGCTCGTGTTTAACGACGAAAGGTCCACTGCTCTGTTAGCGTTTTCTTGGTATTTTCTATAAGTTGATAACAAGAGAGGTGCGCGTGGTTGAAAATTTAAACGAATAACGATAATGGTTGCTTCCCAAGGACTTCCCGTGCAAACGTCGTGGGTGTATACATGTACTGTGCCCTGGCGTTCGTGAACCACTTCTTGGTGATCGACGCGGAGTTAAGATGCAATAGTCAAGCTAAAAGCATCGATCACGACTTCGAAAGCAATACAGGAACAAGTTCGTTGTTGGGAAACTATTCATCACACCTATTTTGTTATTATTACTCAGGTTACTATTCTCTATTGAACTCACTCCTAACTCTGTTGTTCTATTGGGGTGCTGGGATACGTCTAGCTGACGTTCAGCTTGGCTTGGACCTCCAAATGGCCGCCTTGGGATGCGTGAGGCACCCACAGGAGAAGCGAACCCCCTCCTGTACCTGGGAGACCCAGGAAACCTGGCCGCCATCGGTCAAAGTACAGCGTCTTGCCAGCTAATTTTGTGACGTTGGACTTCCACTGGGCAGTGCCTCCAGCTTTAACCTCGACTTCATCAATTTTGTCGCCGCCGGACATGATATTCACCGTCACGTCCTTAGTATCAGTGCTCTTGAAATGGACGTTGACTGCGCCGTCGCCCTTCCTGGTCCACGACATGGTACTCCCATTGAAAGCCCTCTGGATCGTTGTGAGACCAAGCGTCTTGGGGTCTGTGCCGTCGTCGATCTCACCGATGAAGTTCGTCGGACCACAGACTGTCTGCAGGTATGTGACGACCAAACCCATGACACCGATGAGATCGAGACCAGTGACAGCAATCGAAACGAGCGTCTTACTGAAAGCAATGTACATGAACTGCTGAGCATCCTCACTCGAGCCGTTGTTGCTCGTGCCCTTCGAGACGAGCTGGTTGATCATACCGCTGAACGCCGTGCGGATCTTCTCGCGCGTCTTGTACGCTGTCGCTTCGTCGGATTCCTCGATCAGCTGCTCCATGCAGTTGTTGGTGACGATGGCGATATCTGATGTCACGAGCTGCGTGTTCTGCATCTTGAGACGCAGGTTGTCCTCGGAGATACCGGGGTTGTCCACGCGCAGCTGGTTCACTGTGTTCCATGTACGGTCTGTCAACGCGCGCAGGTCGTAACCGCACGTCGATTTGGACTTGAGGGCATCGCTGAGTGTGCCAATCTCCGTCTCATTGATCTTGTTGGCAGCTTCCGTGAAATTGGCGCCGACCAAGAACGCCTTGAATTTACTCCAGCTCGATACGATGTCGTCCTTGTAGGCGATGGCGTTCAACAGGATCCAGTTCATGGTCGAGAGAACACGACCAGAGATATCGAGGGGCCTCGGCAGCTCCCACCCCATGCACAAATACACAGCAATGGGCAGATCCGTGACGACGTTGTGCGACTGGTACATGATGTTCAAAATCTTGTCGGTTGAGGCTGTCGGGTCCGTGGTCTTGATGTTGCGCACGTAACGAATAATGGATCTCATGGTGCCGATCATGATATTGACGCAGTCGAACGCGCGCGTCGCCACCTTCGCTACCTGCCAGAGCTTCTGTGCGGCACCGAGCGATGCAATGGCCAGAGCCGAGTTAGCAATAGCACCGACCTTGTTAAGCGCCTCCATGGCGCAGTCGTCGTTCTGGCGAATGCATTCAACGCCGCACTCAACCGGGTAGGCAATGGGGCACTCGGCCCAGCAAGAGCTGGTTGCCTCGTTGCGGTCGAAGTTGGTCGGGCAAGTGTCCATAATGTGCGCTTCTCGGTAGCACGCGGCGTCGGGGGCAACGGGGCGGGGGCCCACCCAGTTGCGGTACGTCTGTGTGATTTCGCTGGTGGCGTCCGTCGCCTTGGCCAATGTGGCGTTCACCTCGATCGAGGATACATCGATAAAACCTGATCCAGAACCCGCAGCACTGGCAGCCGCGACCAAGTCGTCGAGCGACGACGACCCGGTGTTTGAAGAAGAGGAAGAAGACGATACTGGAGCGGTGGTCGAAGGAGCCGCAGTAGTTGCTTTGGGGGCTGGGGTGGCATCGTTGTCGCCATTCCAGAATGTCCAGTCGAACCCAGTCGCGTTGACCAGGCTAACGACCAGGACCAGCAGGATGAGAGTCAATCTCGACCTGGTCATGGTCTGCTGTAAAATAAATCAAGTCGTGTGAAACGGAGACTGCGAAAAGAATAATGAGGAAAGTTTTCCCGTCACCTCCTTCATTGTCCGGTGCTGCGATTTGGAGCGGGACTCGGGTTGTTGGGGCTCTGATCACCCTGATGGTGAGTCAAATCGCGGTCAGTTTTGGGCAATTTCGACCTGCCAGGGTATCGCAGCTTGGTTGCACTTCTTTCACCAAGCAGGCGCATCGATTGGCTCCTGTTACCTGCTGGATTTAGGGCGAGATCGGCTGCGATGCAACGTTAGGTCTGCTTGGCGAGAGTAGACGAACAACGAAAAGCGTCCCGGCCCACACAACACGGCGTAGCGCCGAGACGCCGAGTCTCTTTAACCCGATGATCCAGTTCACGAATCCGCTTTGTATCCACGTAGAGAACAGTAAGATGCGATGCTGTCTATCGCGGTAGACATGCGTGCTTTGGTAATATTGTTTTGCAGAGGACTCGCTCCAGTTGCATGGCTACAGTTGAACCTGGCAAGGATAGGACACTATGGTGGCCATCTTATGAAGCCATATCAACTTGAAGTCTGGCGCAAATTCTGAAGCACCCGTGCAGCAGCAAGGCGGACGAGATCACGACGGATATGAAGGTTGGCCATACAAATGGCGGGTTATTGTATAAGGCGCTCTCGATAAACTTCCCGCATAGAAAAGAACTTGCGTGCATATCTGCAAAAATACGCAGGCTCCTAGACAACCAGTTTACACCTGAGGGACCATCGATCGCGCTCTGGCGAAAGCCAAGCTGGGGACGATGTAGCATAGGCGAAGGCCAATCTATCTACTGAAAGCGCGGCAACACAGGCATGTGGAAGGCGATCCGTCGGCAGCGATCTCTGTTTACACAACAATAGTCACCACAACCATCTGAATTCTTCGCCGTGGAAGCATCCTGTTTGCAAAGAAGGCTGCTGCAATAATAGAGTGCGCTGCGCTGAAGCAGCAGGGACTCTTTACCCTAACGTAGTGTGCAATACGTGTTACCTCTTTACTCTAACCATTCGCAGTGTCAAGTTGTTGAACCGAAATCACAGTTGGTGATTGCATGCGATTTCCATCGTCTTCTCTCGTCGTGGAAGTCTTACATGTAGTGAAGGAGTCTTAGAAATGTCGTGGATTTTGCTTTTGAATGCTCGATCCCAGCAAGAAACAAATCTCGGCATTCTACAGATATTACGGCCGCAGCAGATGAACTATCGCGTCCGAGTATTCCTACTGTTGCTAATAGGGTTGACCAGACACAAATTGGCTGAAAATGCAATAAAGTTAAGTGCCATCCTGAAGATTGGAGGGTTCGATACTGAGAGCAAGTATGAATTGCTTCAGAATGCATACAGAACTTCAACGAACCGCAAATTCGCGTGTGGTCATCTAACCGCCGCGATTACATGTGCGTCGTGGCACGGCGCGCGAGATGCAGAGAGATCGAATAAAATTTGCCGCGCCTCGCCTTTAAAAGTCAAACAGGCGCACTAGCGAATATTTCAGTCGCGCTGGAGACACATCCGTAGTGAGCGAAGCACTCGTTAACGAACAAAGCGTCGTCGACATGGTGAAACTCCACAATTTTGGTAGTGTGTGCTCTGGCGTGCATGGATAATTTTGAATGTCGCCTCTGATCGGGATTTCCTAGACATTTTTCGGGTATCGCGACGAAGACACCGGCTGTCAGAGCCTGAGCGACGTGAGTTACAGAATAGCATATGGAATGGCATTTTGATGATTGCAATGGCCCGGATTGTTGTTGAAGTAGTCTACTATGCAAGCGTTACTAGCCAATGAATCCGGCAAGACACGGTAAGGTTCCAGGTCAACATTTCTATCGAGACGCTCGTCACAGACCTCGCCACATCTTTTCTCCTAACCGAAGGCGCTGCAGGTGTACAGTACCGCCGATGGACTGCAACTCAGGGTCTGTGAACGGGAGGGACGCAGCGTCAAACTACTGTACAGTAGATCGGGCGGACGCCTCCTATATCAGCAACAGTAAAGTACTTGCGCATGTCTTGTCTGGCTTCAACAAACTCGGCTGGGCAATGAAAAAATCTTTGGCAAAAAGGTTGAACGACAGTCCAGTGTGTCTCTTGTTTGTTAGATACTTGTACATGTAGCGACGTTAGCACGACGGCTGCAACAACGAAGTGGGCTCATCTCAGCTCACGCTTGCTTTCGTCTGGCTGTGAATTCGCGTTTCCCCATCGTGCTGGAAGGCAACAGCACAGTGATTGACGGTCGTTGGCGATGTCGTCAACCGTTAAATGTTTCGAGATCTTCCCGTCAAAGTTCAATCACTCCACCAGGAATGCAGCGGGAGCTAATATGTTAGCAATCCAAAGGCGGCCGCGGGTCTCGAAGCAGAACTTCGTGTACGAGTACCGCAGTGAGGCCACGCGCAGAATCTGCAGAACTCTTGACCTGCTCCCCCTTAATTCATGTGAATGCATGCGCACGTCCTCAGCTCCACAGCTAGTTAGCGAAGAAGCCTTCGGTGGTGAAAGGGCCATCTATTTTGTTAGTTTGACTAACCATAGACGCTAGAAGATTTTCTTGGGAACTTGAAGCCCCGATGTTACTCAAATGGTCGGTAGATCCGACGAGGCGCATTCGCCATACATGGTGGAAGAAGATTGAGCACAGGAGGGCCACCGCGTCCTCTGTGCTTTGGTGCTGGAACTTGAACGCTCCCGGGTTCAAGTTAGCAAAAAAGCCTACACGTAGCGAACGGTACTTCAAAGTATCTTGCAACTGTAGATCGCTGAAACGTGTCGAAGTCATGATACCTTTTCATGAGATGCTGTATCGTGTTTCTCGAACGCGCTCACATTACTGCTCATCCCACCTAAATAATGGCCAGATTAAAAATTGAGAAGAACCTGTTTTCAAACACAATACTACCACGGTATCTCCCCTGTGTCCTACCGTTTTGTCCTAGCAAAAGTCTCACTGGGGTTAAACAGAGTCGTTTTCCATCGGTTTGGCTGCATGCGGGAAAGCAAACGTGGCAGAATCAGATCGCAGACAAATTTTCAAAGATTCGTGCATGTACACTGCATCGTAACAATGTTGATGCTCCACTTCTCCAGAAGGCAGCGAAACCCTCCGACATAAGCCTCAGCTTTATCTGCGCATGTATTACACGGTATCCAGTACTGCTTGTACATTTCAACAATACGTGCACTTCAAAACTACAGCTTTAAGATACTACCCCACCAAATGCATCGCCGCCCGTTGTCTACATGTACTTCGGTTCGTGTCTCGATCAATAAGCAAGCACGGTAACTTCAATTACCAGACGAGTCTACCGGCGATTATTTTTTTCCGACACGAGATGAAAAAAAAGCTGAAGCCAACGCCATCAATCTATCGTGGCGAAGTACAACCATACAGCACGATCGCGAGCACACCGAACTAACGAACGAAATTTCATGCCGGGGGAAAAAGTGATGAGTTCGTTATTTCCAGACGAAACTGGTTCAGATTTGCGCTTCATAGTAGCAGTGTCGAGCGTCACACTGCAGTATAGCATTGCCGTGCAAAGGGAAGGAGTCGCAACACTTGGGACGACGGTACAGTACAATACGCGAATAAACTACTACAGTGGTGCTACGAATGGGACTAACTGCGTACAACTTTATTTCTACAGATTGTTCGCGGTGAACCGAATGGCACTCTTCGTGTACGACCCGAGTAGCATTATTTATTTGAGTGTTGTAGTCATATCTGTGTTTCTATGCATTCAGGTTGACGAAGTGGCACACGTATTAAGCACCACCGGCGCCTCCAAACGTTCAACAAAATGCTGCCAGTAATGCTAGGTACAACCCAATTAATTTTCACTTCCACGTCGCCGACCCACAAACTCATTGCACCGTACTACCTCTTCTACATCAGACGCAAATACGGTGATAGTTGTCTGACACTTTCATGTTGCGTGCGCTGTAGCGAGCAGATTTAAGTGATGGAGAGTGTAGAGTTTTACCGAAGTTCGCTGCAAAACTACTCCCAACCAGATGACCTTCGTGGTAAAATTCTGGACTTGGGGTGAGCGGGTTCGAAGCTCAATGAGCATTGCTCATTAAAGATGTGATGAATCGGGAGAGGATATGAATAAGAGATGCATGAACGACTCAATTATCCAAGCAAGCAACGTGGCTACAGCGACAACTCGAATTCGAAGCACCACAACTTTAGAGGACTTCAAGATCGCAATGATACGAACAATAAAAACAGAATAGTAGTACGTCTCCAAATCGAAAAAGGCTTCATCCGTTCAGAGCCTGCTTCATGGACGCTATCACAAACAACGTCGAGAAAATGGCCGAGGAAAAAAGACTGCCTAACCTTTGGGAGGATAGGAAAATACTTAGAGACCATACTCCCGTTTTCAGTATGCTGATTCGGGCTGGTCTTAGTATTTATGAGCCTAGAGATACTGCGATGGTGCATACCAAGCAAGTTTTAGCAGATACAACCGTCATTTCTGGAAGTCACAATCTTACTATGGCGGCCTATGGCAACCCGGATACGGGCCTTCGGGCTCGAAACAGAGAGCACTCTAGCTCGTCTAATAACTATCTTGACTGGAAAAAAGAGTACGACTTGTTTCAGGCAGATATTGCATCAGGCAATCTCGTTCAAGACGAGAGGCCAATTGAGAACGCCGTCGTTACCAGTTTTGACACGCAAGACGATGTAGGCGACGAAGTTTCACTGGATGCATTTTTTCAGATGAAAGTGCAGACATTTCGCTCCAAGACCTGTTATTGTCGTTCTCCCAAGAAAACCCGGTCACTGCCGATGCCGACTTAAATGATACTTCGACATTCGAAAGCTCTAGCAGCCAGCAAAACGCAGAGAGAACAGCTCGGTACAGCAAAGGCCAAAGAGATCAGGTTGTTACTTGGCATTTTGCGAACGGCAGATCGCGAAGTAGGACATTAACCCATTTCCGACGTCAACCAAAGTTTGCTCGTCTATCCTACCCAACAGTGCTCCGCTGGGAAGGAAGGGACTTGATTTGATTAACTAGTTAGCGAATTTCTCGTCTGGGTAGGTCTAGTTTGATACAAATTTATCTACTCGACACTGCACTTGCGGAAATTAACAACACTGGTAGGATCCTATTGCACTCACGCTATTCAACTACACTCGCGGAATCCAAATGGTATGGTCCCGTTCTGGGAGAACGTCTCACGTTCTCACCGCACTGGGTGAAGTCCGGTCCCTCATTTCCATTGTGCTCGAAGATGATCGTGCCTGTCTGCGAGTCCGAGGGTGGCTGGGTCGTGTCCGCGAGCGAGTCATCATCCGTGTTCTCCGTTGCCTCAGTGTGCCCGACGCCATAGCGACCATTCCAACTCTACAAGACTGCATTGAATCACTCCGCGCTTTCGTCAACGACGAAGAAGAGCAGTTTCTAGCCGGTCGAGCTCTGCAACGTCTCGAGCGTCAAGACCGAGGGCAACATGTTCAGGACGAACCTACTGGACGGCGAGTGCGAGGGCTGCTAGAGGAGCGCGAGCCGACTTTCGATTGGGTTGAGTTCACCGAGATCATGTCGAACTTACAGCTGCATGCTATACTGCACTCTTTCGATGCGATGCAGCCACTATTACAACGCCTACCACTCCAGCAGCAGCAGACACTCGGCATGGCTTTCGACAACAGATACCTAGACGTTCTACAGCGGATGCAGCAGAGGCCCATTGACGAGGCGGCGCTTCAGCGTGCGCAGCCGAATCAATCGTGGTTCTCAATCTTAGAGCGGACAAACTCGCTACCGATCGACAATGGTTTGGTCGACGTCCGCCAGCGTTTTGGGGGCGATAGCTGGGGAGTCGACCAACAAGCCCAACAGATCAAGCTCGATGCTTTCCGCTCACGCCATCAACGTGCAGCACGAGAACGCGAGCTCAGACTCGAGATCAAACGTGTGATAACGGAACTGAAGCAGCAGAGGCTGACGCGCGCTCGAAAGAGCTCACTCCAACGAGAGCTGACCCGACTCTCAAACGAAAAGAGAATGCTGGAGTCCGAGGACGCCCTTTTGATGCGCCGTACCCGACGCTACCGATTGAAGCCATCCGAAGAACAAGCTGCCCAACTTAAAACGATCATGCACGCGTGTCAGTACACGTACAACAAGTGCGTCGAGTATCGCCGCAAAGTGGGCACGGCAAACAGGAACGTCCTGGAGAAACTGTTCGTCACACATCAAGAGGAGGGCAGCGATCTGGCCTATCCTGAAGGCATGGGGCCGCCACCGGAGTGGGTAGTCAGCACACCTGCAAGTATGTGGTAGGTCGTGGTTCATAGGTTCGTGTCGGCAGTGTCGGCGGCCCACACGAATCTCTCTCACAGCAACATCACCCACTTCAACATGACGTTCAAAGGGCGGAAACAGCACAACTACTTCACCTTCGGCTCGAAAGCCCAGGATACCTATCTGAACGCACAGTTTCACCGACCGAAGACGCACCACCTTGGTCCGGCGCCGTACCCGAATGACGGGAGAAAACCGAGGAAGCTGATGCAGTTCCTAACTATCACGTCCGTGCCCAACATCCCTATCATTGCGGAGGAGGGCACGACGGTCGAGGGCGAAGTTGTGATACTGTACAAGCACGGCTATTGGTACGCGCAGCTCCCGTACGTGGTCGAGCCCCAGTTGTCTAATGACAAAGATCGCTGTAATGGATGTGACCCGGGTCTCAAGGCGTTCCTCACCTGCATGGACCTGCAAGGCAACATTTCACACATCGGGCGGGCCAACTGGGCTAAACTGGACAAGTTGAAGAAGCGCCAGAGTGCAGCACAACGCGGTATGAGCGCGTTTGCCAACGTGAAGAAGGTGCGGAAGCACACTGGTGAGGACTGGAAACGATACGTAGCAGCACGTCGAGAGTTTTTCTGTGCGTCCGCCAAGCTTGAGAACTATATCAAGGACCTACACTTCCAAGCTGCGGCATACCTGTGCAAGAACTCGGACGTGATCCTGCTGCCTAAGTTCGACTCCAAGTCGATGCTGCTACGGAGCGCGCCATGGACGCACAAGTTCAACTCCCACATGCAGACGCTCGCCCACTTCCAGTTCCGCCAGCGACTACTGGCCAAGTGCGCTGTCCTCGGCAAGACCCTGGTGTTGTGCTCGGAGATGTATACGAGCCGCACTTGTGGTCGCTGCAACCGACTGCACCTCTCTTTCCGCAACCAAGATATGTTCGTGTGCCCGCACTGTGGCTTCGTGACAAACAGGGACGAAAACGCGGCCTTCAACATCATGCGCTTTGTATGCGCTGGGTAGTTGAGCGTCTTTCAGATCAACGGCGAGCAGCAGCAGTAGGGTAGCTAGCTTACATCTCGGGTTACAGCGAGAACAGGCCCCGTCGACGAGAAGCGACAGGCTTGGCGGGGTGAAGACTGTAACACCTGTGGTGGCGAGAACGACGAAGAGTTGGTTGAAACCATTATTGTGTATTTGTAACACGCCATAATCAGTGGAGCATATGTCGTGGCAGCACCAAGCAGCACAAATCCTAACTTTGGTATCCCATGGCCTTGGGGTCGAGGCTCGGGCCTCCCAGTGCGAGGATGCCAAACCAAGCCGCAAAAATCGAAAGAGGTGCCTGCTGTAGACTGTCATGTTCTGCTTGGACTTCAACTTGCAGTTTGTCTCGCAGTCAACCGCGCTGTTATCATCACGATGGTGGCACGAACAGCCTTGAATTCACTAACATACAGTTAACGACGAGCGCATCCCCTTGTTAACTCCTAAACAAGATGTGCTAGAGCATCCCTCGTTGAAGGACCCTCGAGGGCATGCAACGCTATTGTGACCACAGTTTCCGAGGCTTTCCATGGTTGAACTATAGTGTATGTAAATCAAGTGTTTTCTTAGCTCGTCTGACAAAGCTGACAAATTGGCAGAGAAGCAGTGTCCTGGGAAGTAGGGACGTACATACAGTCGCTGTCATATAGTACGTTGTTGCTTCATTCTTCGTGGTCCGCACAGGTTGAACTTTAACCCCTCCCTCTCAAGGAGTTCCTCCCAGGCACAGAACCGTAGTTATTTGCATCTTGAAGTAGGGATCACTCCATCGCGCAAGCAAACCTGATTATGCAGCTATCTCCGCAAATTGAACTCGTGCAAGCCGAGCACAAACTTTGCCAACACCCGCCAAACAGAATGCTACATGTAGCTTTTGCCAGGTTTTAACTCCTCGACGTAAGGATGATCCTACGTCAGAAGATTGTTTGTCCCCGATAGCGCATGGCTTGGGGAAGGTAGCAAGCGCTTGCAAAGGTGGTAGACACCAATATCACTGACACGTTCGTACAGGGGAGACTGTTTGCCTCTTTCTCAATGCAGCGTGGCCATCATGCGCAAGTAATTGTAATGCATATATTAATTATGTATGCGTTTTCTTCGTGGTTGGCTGGCTGTTCATCGCAGCTAGAGTACTTGTAACAAGCTACGTGTTGGAGAGTGTGGAGGGAAGCGAGATACAGTACATAGCTACAGAGGATAAGCCGGGAACATATTGGATAGCCCATCCGAGTTACAGCAATTCACGTTATTAATCCTTTCCTGTGCGGCACCACCAGATCAGGTGACCAACGGCATTAGTTTTTGCAGCGAGACTCGTAGACCGCACGCGCACGTATCGGCACGGTCTCGCTTTTTTCGGGTTGTCAGCATGCACAGAATGCGATACAGCAAGTTGTACAACGAAAGTAGTGTCTTGTTGTGCTTATCTCAATGCACCAATCTTGTCGCGTCGAGTTACATGTACCGCGCCGGCCGCATGAAAGCCCTGGTTTGAAACCAGTGGTTTCCCCGTCGGTATCGACCGAGCAACTCGCAGTCATCACCGCGACACTTCGCAAGCTGAAGGCTGCAGGCAGCAGTGCTGCCTTGGATCGTAATTGAAGTTCAAACGCCGACAGTTTCTCTAACAATTGAATTCAGGAAGACACAGCCTCGTGCTCGTCTTTGGTCTCGCGCGGTACAGTACTAATACAGTACACGGTGAACCGGCTAGCGATCTACGTCTCCATGAAGCAAGTTCTGGTGGACACGCATGCTCCTCCAAATCGGATGAGACTACGTGATGACGACGCATTCTGAAACGATGTAATGGTACGTGTAGACCACCGGGACGGGCGTGGTGGGCTGGTCTCAGGAGTGCTGCCGTGCCGGACAACACGAGATTTACAGCGAACAGTACACCACGTAAACTTACGACAAAAGGATGTGCGTCGAAGTAGGCCAAACAAATTTCGTGATATTAGAATGAATATACAAATTTACTGATAGGATGACGGCGCTTGAGTCTTGCGTGCAAAGTATTCCTCCAGATATTTGTCCCACCTTCCGTATCATTGGTAGCGCTGTCAGCGGTTCTGCTGTAAACGCTTGACGTTCAATTGGCCCAGGAGTCTGCTACGCTCGACTGAAGATTGGGTTGCGACCGCGGCATACCTTGTGTGCGCACCCTATGCAGTACACCATTTGGCGAATGTACTACATGCAAGTGTTTCAGATACTTTCAAACACCTGTGGATAATAGTTGCCAACTTCAATGACCAGGTACGGTAGTCAAGCATGTCCTACTTGTTCTTGGATTTCAACTTGCTTATCTTGTCGTATTTGGTTGCGTGTATTCGATACAGTTAACTGTGAGCCCATCGCTGGTTGTGCTGGTGTCAGGCGTGGAAGCGCGGTAAAAATAAATGTTCACTTAGCCTTGCTGACCAGCTCTGCTACCACATGAGCAACAGAACCACGCTGTCATATTGCGTTTGAGCGTTTGAGTCCTCACTAACTATTTGTATGACGACCATCTCGACGGTTGTGATTCCGCCTGGGTCACTGTTTTAGGAATTTTTTTGACTCCAAAGACGGCGTGGTGACTTGTTCTCGCTATCATTCAGACAACCACCACAAATAATTACGCAATTCACCAGTAGTATGGCCATATTCGATCTCCAAAATCAACACAATACATACTCATCAAGCGTACGAAGCGGCACCGGTGCTGTACCGCCAGCTCTAGTCAATTCAGAAATGATTATCTGCCAGTGATCAGAGCCCCAACAACCCGAGTCCCGCTCCAAATCGCGGCACCGGACAATGAAGGAGGTGACGGGAAAACTTTCCTCATTATTCTTTTCGCAGTCTCCGTTTCACACGACTTGATTTATTTTACAGCAGACCATGACCAGGTCGAGATTGACTCTCATCCTGCTGGTCCTGGTCGTTAGCCTGGTCAACGCGACTGGGTTCGACTGGACATTCTGGAATGGCGACAACGATGCCACCCCAGCCCCCAAAGCAACTACTGCGGCTCCTTCGACCACCGCTCCAGTATCGTCTTCTTCCTCTTCTTCAAACACCGGGTCGTCGTCGCTCGACGACTTGGTCGCGGCTGCCAGTGCTGCGGGTTCTGGATCAGGTTTTATCGATGTATCCTCGATCGAGGTGAACGCCACATTGGCCAAGGCGACGGACGCCACCAGCGAAATCACACAGACGTACCGCAACTGGGTGGGCCCCCGCCCCGTTGCCCCCGACGCCGCGTGCTACCGAGAAGCGCACATTATGGACACTTGCCCGACCAACTTCGACCGCAACGAGGCAACCAGCTCTTGCTGGGCCGAGTGCCCCATTGCCTACCCGGTTGAGTGCGGCGTTGAATGCATTCGCCAGAACGACGACTGCGCCATGGAGGCGCTTAACAAGGTCGGTGCTATTGCTAACTCGGCTCTGGCCATTGCATCGCTCGGTGCCGCACAGAAGCTCTGGCAGGTAGCGAAGGTGGCGACGCGCGCGTTCGACTGCGTCAATATCATGATCGGCACCATGAGATCCATTATTCGTTACGTGCGCAACATCAAGACCACGGACCCGACAGCCTCAACCGACAAGATTTTGAACATCATGTACCAGTCGCACAACGTCGTCACGGATCTGCCCATTGCTGTGTATTTGTGCATGGGGTGGGAGCTGCCGAGGCCCCTCGATATCTCTGGTCGTGTTCTCTCGACCATGAACTGGATCCTGTTGAACGCCATCGCCTACAAGGACGACATCGTATCGAGCTGGAGTAAATTCAAGGCGTTCTTGGTCGGCGCCAATTTCACGGAAGCTGCCAACAAGATCAATGAGACGGAGATTGGCACACTCAGCGATGCCCTCAAGTCCAAATCGACGTGCGGTTACGACCTGCGCGCGTTGACAGACCGTACATGGAACACAGTGAACCAGCTGCGCGTGGACAACCCCGGTATCTCCGAGGACAACCTGCGTCTCAAGATGCAGAACACGCAGCTCGTGACATCAGATATCGCCATCGTCACCAACAACTGCATGGAGCAGCTGATCGAGGAATCCGACGAAGCGACAGCGTACAAGACGCGCGAGAAGATCCGCACGGCGTTCAGCGGTATGATCAACCAGCTCGTCTCGAAGGGCACGAGCAACAACGGCTCGAGTGAGGATGCTCAGCAGTTCATGTACATTGCTTTCAGTAAGACGCTCGTTTCGATTGCTGTCACTGGTCTCGATCTCATCGGTGTCATGGGTTTGGTCGTCACATACCTGCAGACAGTCTGTGGTCCGACGAACTTCATCGGTGAGATCGACGACGGCACAGACCCCAAGACGCTTGGTCTCACAACGATCCAGAGGGCTTTCAATGGGAGTACCATGTCGTGGACCAGGAAGGGCGACGGCGCAGTCAACGTCCATTTCAAGAGCACTGATACTAAGGACGTGACGGTGAATATCATGTCCGGCGGCGACAAAATTGATGAAGTCGAGGTTAAAGCTGGAGGCACTGCCCAGTGGAAGTCCAACGTCACAAAATTAGCTGGCAAGACGCTGTACTTTGACCGATGGCGGCCAGGTTTCCTGGGTCTCCCAGGTACAGGAGGGGGTTCGCTTCTCCTGTGGGTGCCTCACGCATCCCAAGGCGGCCATTTGGAGGTCCAAGCCAAGCTGAACGTCAGCTAGACGTATCCCAGCACCCCAATAGAACAACAGAGTTAGGAGTGAGTTCAATAGAGAATAGTAACCTTGCGTCACGGCGCGTCTATCAACCGATCAACTTCCATCGGACAGTGAAAAGAAATCTCAAATGAAAATGACCCCAAGGAAGGAAATTGAGTTCGTAACAGATTATACCTGGCTTGGCTTGACAGAGGGGTCAGTGCAAGGTAGTCACATGAGTAGAAGGCTTGCAGCAGCTGCTTCGTAGCAGTGGATTCCGGTGTCGGGTGGGCGCTTCGTCCTCGATCAATTGATTCGTACAGTTGCTGGCGGGCAAGTTCATTCTCGTCCGCGATGATGCCAAACGACGTCCTGAATCCTTAGAATCCTTATGGTAGCGCTGACTGGCCTTGTGTCCATAGTTTTGATCATGCTGACAACGAGATACCCGTGCGTGTTGAAAATAGTTCATCTCATCCGTCTTAGCGGAGCTAGGGTATCGTCCTGCTACACCGCCTAGCTGAACGCACTCACACTCAAACCTCAGTCAGCAATTCGCCCCGCCCCCGCCACTGTCTCACCCGAAAGCAACCAAGCCAACCAACATGCGCACCTTCCGAGCCTTCTACGATGAGTCGTTGCGCCGCCGCCCGCTGCTGACCAAGATGATCACGTCCTCGGTCTTCTTCGGATTGGGTAACCGCGTCTCGCAACGAGTGGAAGAGATCGGCAAGACGGACGAAGAGCTGGCCGAGATGGCCAACGACCACATCGTCGAGGAGGGCCACCTGCTGAGCAAGAGCGCCGCCAAGACCGTCCGCATGATGGTCTGGGGCGGATTTTTCGTGAGCCCCATCATGCACAACTGGTACAACTTCCTGGACAAAATTTACCTTGGATCGGGGCCGGTGGTCACGGCCAAGAAGGTGGTGTCGGAGATGATCTTCATCGCGCCGGTGACGCCCATCCTCTTCCTCACGACCACGGGCCTCATGGCCGGCAAGACGTTCCGAGAGTCGCTCGAGCACGCCGTCCACACGCAGCCCACGATCCTGCAGGCCAACTACTGCGTGTGGCCAGCCGCCAACTCCATCAACTTCACCCTCGTGCCGCTGCAATACCGACTGTTGTTCAACAACTTCATCAATCTCGGCTGGTCGTCCTTCATCTCGCGCAAGATGACCGACGCACGTCCTGCGCCGGCGTTGGCATCGGCGTTGGCATCGGCGTTGCCGTCCAGCTCCATGCCAGTGGCTCTTGAAAATGGGCTGATGCCGCTGACCTCCAGCACCGCGTCGGCTTTGCGATGGTATGGTGAGCTGACAACTGAAGCTACCAGTCTATGATGAAACTTCGAGGAACGTAAGGGCATTTTGGCTTCTTGATCATGATTTTCTGGGGTACGTGAACGAGAACGCTGGTGGGGTATCGGGGGCATCAAGCAAATTGTGGGCATTAATTATCATATAACCGTCATATAATGAATGATCTGGTTTCTTCTAAGAGAATTGCATTTACCGACAGGAGTGTCGAACCCAGCACATTTGTCGTTGGCCAACGGGTACGCATGCAATTGTGCCTGTATGGCATCCTGGTTTAGAACTGAGAACTCGTGAGTAGATTTGTCGAGGGGTATTGTAAGCGCAGGAACTTTTAAGTTTTTGATCCGATGTGACTCCCCCTCAAACACACACACACAGCATCCGTGCTAAAGAATCTGGTGCATCGTGATTCGCCTACTTGCACACTGCACGCTAAAGCCGCCAGTGACGACTCGTCACAGCGGATCTTCACGTTGTGCGGACCTCTCCACCACTTATCGCGCGTCATCGTTATCCCTACTGTTGAAGCTGACGGCGGCTACTTCGCCGCCTTGCGAGGCTCATGGTGAGAGTCTTCAGAGTGCTAGTCAGGCCGAACCTCCGAGTTAGCGTTGATTCCGCCGACGAACCGATCGAGCCGCAGAGGCTCTAGTGGTAGTCACGGGGTACTCGTGTAGTTTTGGCCTGTCCTTTTGGGGTAAGTCATGCCGGTGGCCACAAACACAGACTGCTGCATCGGAGTTCATCCTTGGCCTCCGACAAGTTCATGTTGAGTAATCTGTGACTTCAACGCGGAATGCAGTGGCGACAGCAACCTCATCGTTCAGCCGTGTGTTCCTGTTGACTTGGTGTATCGATGGTGCGAGATACTCTGGATACGATTGCGCGCATCATGCGTTCGCTCAGCCTGAAAATAGCCCTCCTCATCCATCTTAGCGGAGATAGGTAGGGTATCGTCCTGCTAATCACCTCGACGGAACTATGATGCCCTCTAACGTGCTCACTCGAAGCCTCAGTCAGCAATTCGCCCCGCCCCCGCCACTGTCTCACCCGAAAGCAACCAAGCCAACCAACATGCGCACCTTCCGAGCCTTCTACGATGAGTCGTTGCGCCGCCGCCCGCTGCTGACCAAGATGATCACGTCCTCGGTCTTCTTCGGATTGGGTAACCGCGTCTCGCAACGAGTGGAAGAGATCGGCAAGACGGACGAAGAGCTGGCCGAGATGGCCAACGACCACATCGTCGAGGAGGGCCACCTGCTGAGCAAGAGCGCCGCCAAGACCGTCCGCATGATGGTCTGGGGCGGATTTTTCGTGAGCCCCATCATGCACAACTGGTACAACTTCCTGGACAAAATTTACCTTGGATCGGGGCCGGTGGTCACGGCCAAGAAGGTGGTGTCGGAGATGATCTTCATCGCGCCGGTGACGCCCATCCTCTTCCTCACGACCACGGGCCTCATGGCCGGCAAGACGTTCCGAGAGTCGCTCGAGCACGCCGTCCACACGCAGCCCACGATCCTGCAGGCCAACTACTGCGTGTGGCCAGCCGCCAACTCCATCAACTTCACCCTCGTGCCGCTGCAATACCGACTGTTGTTCAACAACTTCATCAATCTCGGCTGGTCGTCCTTCATCTCGCGCAAGATGACCGACGCACGTCCTGCGCCGGCGTTGGCATCGGCGTTGGCATCGGCGTTGCCGTCCAGCTCCATGCCAGTGGCTCTTGAAAATGGGCTGATGCCGCTGACCTCCGGTCCCGCGTCGACACTCTCGTCGTTGACTCCAGCAGCGATGTAAAATGCCCTCATCTAGATCATCTCGACATGTAAAATGTAAATAAACTATGCCCAACGTGGCGCTTAGTTCCTTGCTCGTGGACAGATTTGATGAAGCCTCAGTCGAGGAGACGTATGCTGTGCTACCAATAGTTTTCATGAAACTTTTGGGTTCTGTGGCGGTCTCATTGACGTGCTCTTAGAGTGTACTGCATCGGTCTTGTGTAGTGGGTTTTGACCCAATGCTGCTTGAGAACCCGTGCTGTAGAAAGTAAATCGAATTCTGTGTTGAATGCAGCCGCTGCGGCGAAGCCGCATTGGTTTCTGTTAGTTTCGCTAAGCTACATGCTCGCTAACGTATGTAGTATGCAGTGATCGAGTGTGTGTAACCTCTCTGAACAATGTCCGTTATCTGCTTGTAGTCGCATCCGTTGCATGCGCTATGGTTGCTTGCAATGCAGTACGCCGTGGCGTCGCTACATCTTGAAATCTTAGGTTTTTTTACAATATTTCCTAATAACCTAAAAATCACGCTAAAAACGCCATAAGGTCGAGCCAAAATCGGTTGGTCGCCGCAATTGCTGCAGTTGACATTCCTGCATCGATGGCGTCGACGTCGTCCTCGGAGCTGCGCAAGGCGTTGTCCAAGTACGCGTTGCCTAGCGACAATGAGCTGCGTCACCTTCGCGCTGCGGATCCCACGACGTCCTACCGCGCGTCCTTTTTCCGTCTGCAGATCGACGAACTGCTGGCTGCCACAGGACGCAAGCCCAGCGCCAAAGCTACTTCCGGCCTGCAGGCGCTTTTGTTCCAAGTGAAGGAGATCCTGCAAAAGCTGCAGGACCAGCAGGTCACGCAGGACGCGCTGCAGGCTCGTGGCCTGTTGGTGCGCAACCACGTCAAGCGCAAAGAGATCGTCCTGCCATTCCAACGGCCTGCGCGTCTGGACGTCGTGGGCAGCTACATCCTACAGACCATGGCCTACGCCTCCAAGAAGAGCGCAGAGTACGGACTTTTGACTGTCGATCTGGCCGTGGAAATGCCCGCGTGCTGCTTTTTGCCCAAAGATTTTGGCAACTTTCGCTATTTTGACAAGAGGAACCTGTACCTTGGCGTCCTGGTGTCGGAATTGCAGAACCATTCAGAATTATTTCAGGACGTGATGCTGCAGACGTGGCACGGAGACTATGAGAAACCGGTAGCCATGTTGAAGGTTAACCCTCAATTTTTGAGCGAACGCGGAATGAAAGGAGCTGCTGTGTGCGTGCGGGTGATCCCTGTAGTGACGTCGGAGCTGTTCAAGTTGGCCAAGTTGGCTCCATCCAGGAACAATGTCAAGCATGAAGCCAATATGACGGAGAAGGAGATGAAACAGTGCAGTACACCCATGTACAACAATTCCATCTTGGAGGACATGATGGTGCGACAACATACCAGAGAGCTGCATGCGGCGTTGAAGGAGGCTCCGCAGTTTGCTGAGGCCTGTATTCTGGCCAAGGTGTGGCTGAGACAGAGAGGTTTTCATAAGGCTATGGACTCGATCAACGGCTTTTTGGCAGCAATGCTTTTGCTGTATTTGTACCAGAAGAAGAGAATTAGCGCGCAGACCCCCTCGGATCAAATGTTCAAGGTGTTGGTGCAGTTTATCGCGGTCCATAAGCTGGAGGACGAGCCGTTGCAGTTCCCGCCAGTGGAGGGAGGTGTGGTGCTCACGACCGAAGGAATGCAGACGTTCCGCAAGTCATATGACCTGGTGTTTTTGGACTCCTCTGGTCGCTTGAACTTGCTTGGTCGTGTTACGCGTAGTGCGTGGCTGGAGCTTCAGAATGCTGCAGTGGAGTCGGTGAAACTGGTTCAAAATGGCACGATGGACGACTTCCGGTCGCTGTTTATCAAGAAGAACGAGTTCTGGACGCGGTATGATCAGTACTTTTGGTTCCCTGCGCCTGCTCCCGTGGATGATGCTGATGAAGACACGTACACTGTGGAGGAGAAGCGTATGATTAACGACATGGGACTGGAGCGTTTCTGGCTGCGCAAGCTTGGCTCAGTGCTCTCAAGAGCGTTGACGGATCGTGTCAGCCTGGTTCGACCGATTGCCAAGGATGGAGTCGAGTGGAGCATGCAGGATAGTTCGCTACCGATGCAGCGCAAGGTAGCAGTTGGACTGCGCATTGACTCAGATAACGCATGGCGAATCGTCGACAAGGGTCCGTCAGCGGACGACAAGGTGGCCAGCACGCAGTTCCGTCAATTCTGGCGCGGCAAGTCGGAGTTGCGTCGCTTTAAGGACGGCGCCATTATTGAGGCTGTGGTGTGGGAAGGTATCGGCACTGAAACCCGTCACCGTGTGCTGGATGCGATCGTGAACTTCATTGTGCCTGCGCACTGCCCCCAGCTGACCTCGTCGCAGATTAAGACTTCGAACGCTGCGCTGTATTCGGCACTTGACGTTGAAGAACCGGCAGCTTTGAAGAAGTCGAAGGCATCCAACGCATCGTTTGAGTCCACAATGAACTCGGTATCGAAGCTGTGGGTGATTTTCAACAACTTCGCGAAGACGCTGCGCGACTTGGACTCGCTGCCGCTGAAGGTGTCGGACGTTCTTCCGGTGCACCCTGCATTCCGCTACACTAGTTTGTTCCCGGTTCAGCCGCACCCGCTGGCTTACTCGAAGGGTGAGAAGATGGATGCTGCACCGATGGCTCACGTGAATACAGTGCTGGAGCCTTTGGTTCTTCACCTGAAGTTCGAGCGCTCATCAGCTTGGCCGAACGAGAAGAGTGCTCTGATGCACGCGAAGACCGGTTTTTACGTGCACATTGGCCACGAGCTCCAGTCACGCCTCAATCTTCGCTGCGAGGTAGCGAAGGACTGCGTGGATGTTTTCATGAGCGGCTACGTCTTCCGCCTTATCATTCGCAGTGAAAAGGAGCTGAGCGTCGTGACCGGTGCTGCGGGGGTAAAGAAGCTCGCTATTGTGCACTCACCGGAGTACGTTACCGTCAAGCGTGAGGCCGACTACCTGTCAAAGCACGCTAGCACAGTGCATGCGCTGCATACAAAGAACACCTCGTACGGTCCTACGGTTCGACTTGTGCTACGTTGGCTGGCTGACAAGGCTTTGAGCAACGTGCTGCCTATCGAAGCGGTGGAGCTTCTCGTGGCGGACGTGTTCCTGACCAGTTCTTCGACGTCAACTCCTCATTCGGTCTTGTCTAGCTTCCTCCGATTCTTAAAACGCGTTGCTAGCTTTGAGTGGCAGAATGTGCCGTTCATCGTGGACTTGAATAGCTCCCTGGACGACGACAAGCGCCGAGAGATCCTGAAACGATTTGAGGCGTCGAGCACGAGTCCCGCAACTCACCCAGCCATGTTTATCGCCGCCGATTACGAGGATATGGACTGTTTGTCGAGCTGGACGCGGTTTATGCTGGACAAGGTGGTTGTGCAGCGAATGATTTCTCTGGCTCAGTCGTCGTACGGTGTCCTTGTATCTTGGCTAGCCTCGGGTGCGTCGTCTTCTGGCTGGAAAACGGCCTTCGCTTCGTCTAAAATGGAGTTCGATGCCATGCTCCAGCTTGCCACGGAGAATCTCCCAACCAAGAGAATTCGTGTCGATGGCGACAAGAAGCACCCGTTTGTTGCGCCCGTGTACAAGAACATGGACATGACTGCAGTTCCGGTGATGATCGGCTTTGATCCAGTGCACGAGCTGTTGCAGGACTTGCAGCGGTCGTTCGGCCACCTCGCCTTTTTCTTTGTGAACGGCGTCGACACGACGAAGATCCTGATCACGTGGAAACCTCAGGCTTTCCTGCCAACCAAGTTCCGCGCTATCACAGCAAACTACCAGATCCCGCTACCCAACGCATCGGAGGACGACGACTCGACTCGTTCTTATGCTGTACCAAACATTTTTGAGATCCTGTCGGATATGCAGAGTGCCAGCTACGGCATGGTCACGGGCGTCGCACTGCAGCCTTTCGAAAGCTCATAAGACGACATCAATCAATAGACTGCATTTTCATAGTTCTGTCGCTTCTTGCTTCATGGGCCGTTTTTCAGACCATATTTAGGGAACCCCGGACTGCATTCGAGAAAACTCGAGGGCGACTACCATGGACCGGTTGCGAGCTGCATTCGATGAAGTCGTGGAGATTGTCAAGTCGGCAGTGAATGGCGAGCCCAAGACGCCAGCGGAGATTTTGTTGGATGAGCATTTGCCGCTGGACGATGAGGTGTTGGTGGCTTTTTCACTGAAGAAACGGCAGGGAGCAGGTATTCCAACCTCCGTCATGAATGAGCTAGCGTCGCGCACGAACAATGTGGTGGACTGCCCCTGCATCCAAGCGAGAATCTGGGAGATCCTCATTGACCATCAAACGGACCCGAACCTGATGAAAAAGGCAAGTGTCGAGCTATGCGATGCACTGACACTCCAACTATCTAACTGCCTGGTTATGATGTAGGCGCTGAACCTGCTGCAGTACTTGCTGATTAACGGTTCACAAGAAGTTTTGAGGGACTCTCGATCACCTGCCCGTGCCTCGTTCCTTAGAGAAGTGGCTGCGGAATACAACAAGTACGAGTACGAGCAGTACAAGTTCAGCCAGAACCTGGATATCGGTGCAGGTGTCCGCAAGACTGCAGCAGAGATCAATACGCTGCTTGAAGATGACGATGCTCTGCTTGAAGCGCGCCAAAAAGCTGAAAAGCTACACCAAAACCTATCGTCACGAGGACTACGCAACGAGTACCCGTCAGCAAGAACGGGATCATTCCACGATGAATCGCGGCCACCAGTGTACACTGACTATGGCTCCAGGACCGACGACGACATCGCATCGAGGATCGTGACCCACCCGCCATCGGATTCCGAAGAGTTTGGAGACGAGAGCTTCTTCCGGCGGTAGATAACCTTCACAAACTTGTTTTTCTTCGATTATTTGGCTGCCAACGATCGGAGATACGTCACGTCGTATTGATTCCGGTCAAACTCGCATTTGTCGACCTCCTTGGCAATCGTAGCTAGCATTTGCTTGCGTTGTTCGTCGGTTTGACCTGCCACGCCAACAGGAACTGCAGCTTTCGCTGCTTCGAAGCAACCGAGAGCCTTTTCATAGTTGTGCACCGCATGGTAGAGCTGACCCATGCGGAAATGCACGATCACTCGGCTGCGATCTAACCCTAGTGCTTGCTTGCAGTGACTTAGCGCATTCGTATAGTTCCGCTGCATCTCGAGACAACCGCTAGCAATGTTCAAGTGGCACGAGATCTTAATCTGGAGGAACGGATAGATAGATGCACATATTAGCTCCATACACAACGCACCAATAACTAGGTCGAAACTCACCTCGACTAAAGCTGAAGAAGCAGCGTCCTCGTTTGTTGAGTTGAACTCCGGTTGTGCTCGCAGAACTTCCAGGCATCTTAGCACGACTTGATATTTCGTCGTCGAGTAGTCGAAGAAGCCCTCAACTGCCAGCACATTGGCCTCTTCAAAGACGCCTTGAATTCGTTCAAGAATCAGTTTGAATACCCGGCCCTCAGTACACGCAGCCACTGCAGTTTCAATCGTGTTTTTGTCTGTACACCACGGGAACAACAACAAGATCAACACGCTTTCATCAACTCGTCAACGTATAGTCCGAACTTACCACTGCAAGCGTCACCCTCAGTGAGCAACTTCGTCTTCGCTCGTTCCAAAGCCTCTTTTCCCTTTTCGTGGTCTGGATCCTGTCAGGAAGCCAGTATGTTGTCGTCAATAACAATAAAACCAGCTTCGACAGACTTGTACGTACCAAATTGGTGATCCGATTGTAGTGCAGCATCGCCAGCAGCGGAGCATCCATCCTCTCAAACGCTTCTCCTCTCTTCAACCACGCCGCTAAATGTGCATCATCTCGTAGCAGCACTTCCTTGATCGCCTCAGTAGCCGCTGCAAGTCTTCCTTCCTCCAAGTAACACGTCCCGATCCCCATGTACACGTCCTTGTAAAACATCTTGATAATAGCTACGAGATCATTCGCTTTGGGTAGGGGATCATCAGGCTTCCTCGTCTTCTTCTTGTCACTGTCGTGGCTGCAATTCTTGCCACATGAATGTCCTTCTCCATCCCCATGGCCACAACCTTCTTCATGACCTTTTTCCTGCTGATTCGACGTTGTAGCAGGCTCCTTCCCATTGGACAGCTTCATCTGCTCTTCCTCCGCTTTCAACAGCTCAGGTGCTAGTTCTTCCAGCTTCTTTGTCGTAGCTAAAGCCTTCTCAAAGAACTGTTTACCTTTCTCCCAATCCTTCTCGTCTCCATCTTTGCCACTCAAAATCCTGTCTCCCAGTCGACGGTTCTCCATGGTCTCCTGGAGCAGCTCGTGCTTCTGAGCGAAAAGCGCTACCTGCGTCTGCAGCTTGGCTGCCTTCTCTCCTTCATCATTGCTGCCTCGTCCCTTGCGCGTGTGCTTCCTTTTGGCCTTGAGAGCCGCCACCGCAGCTTGCGCCGCTAAGATATCCACCGATTGCTGCGCCGCCTGCGTCGCCGAGTTCTCGACGTTTTCCTTGGCCTGTACCTGCTTCAGCTTCTGCTTCTGCTGCGTCTCCAATTGCTCCACCTCATCCACACGCGCCAGCTCCTTCTCCACGTCGAACTTGGCCCACGCACCATACGACGCGCTGCTCATGATCGCCGCTTCGCCTAGCTGCTGCAATTATTCGAGTACACACTGGCCCACCTCAAGTCAAGGACACCCACCTCAGCAAGAGAACGATGAAACAACTCTTTCTCCTCCTTACTACTAGGCAATCACTTGATTCATCAAAAGCAAACAAAGCAAGCTAACTTATGAGTGCGCAGCAGGTCCAAGACAGCTCTCACTCTCTCGTCTGCTAACTACTGTGGCACACTTCTCTTCTCCTTCCCCACTCGTCTCGTTGTCCGTTATATTGTGTGTCTACTGGGCGGCGTTGTCGACGATCTTGCTGGCGACGGCCTTGGACACGTCCTTGCCGATGTCCCTGGCCACGCCGCTGATGTCCGAGATAACGGCGCCGCTGCTGGCCACAGCCTCCTTCATGGCGCGGTCGATGCGCGACTCCTGCGACTTGAGGAAGGGCGACAAGAAGTGCATGTACAGGAAGGACGCGCCCAGCGTGGAGGGCATGAACAGCCACAGCAGGAAGCCCAGCTTGAAGGCGTAGTAGAAGGGGATCCAATAGAGCAGAAAGTCGGCGAAGATCTCCACGATGTTGAAGCAGGCGTACACGACCCAGTACGTGAGCCACTGCGTGTCATCCTTCTTGTCGTCCGTCTCGATGGCCTTGAACGAGCAGTAGGCCGGGTACACGAAGCCCACCACGTTGCAGATGAGCCCCGCGCCGAAGCCCACGAGCAGCAGCAGCAGCAGCAGCGCCGCGCCGCCCGCCACCAGGTACAGCTTCTCCACGCCCGTGGCGTCCTGCGCTTGCTGCAGCACCGGGAACTTCTCCAGGTCCTTGGCCCACTTGTCCATGTACACTTGCACTTTCTCCATCTTCTTGGTCTTCCTTGGTCTTGCACGCGAGCGAGCCTTTTTCAAGAGTGACCTGTGGCTGGACCAGGATCGGTTGACTCGATTTTGGACCCCAAATCAGCGAGAAGTTGGGTGGCCACATATCGACCCAGCAGGAGTGAATAGCCCAGTTAACGGCCGATCTGGATGGGTGCAACATGGAAAGACCCTCCCAATAGCCCTCGCAATCGGGTTAATCGAGTTTTATCCCATTGCAGAGATGGGTGCTCGCAGAAAAATGACGCGGTGCATATTTTCAGTGTCGAGGCGAATGTATGATTTGTCTGCTGCGGAGTTCGGAACCAATATACATTCCAAGTGTTGCAACGCGGGGAAGCTTCCAGGCAATATTCGTTACCGTTGACTCGCCGCTGTCATGAATGGGTTCGAAAGAAATCGACTATGGTGCCAACATTCCATTACGGCGAACAGCGTCGCCAGCGAGAAGGTTCGCAGGCAAAGATGGCTTCAGCGATGGCGACCAAGCGGCTGCGGAAGGAGTACCTGGCGCTGCAGAGGAACCCGGTGGAGAACATCCGCGCGGCGCCACTGGAGAAGGACATTTTGGAATGGCACTACGTAATCTCTGGGACGGAGGGCACGCCCTACGAAGGAGGATTCTACCATGGCAAACTGAGGTTCCCTCCCGAGTACCCCATGAAGCCCCCGTCCGTCATCATGTGCACGCCCAACGGCCGCTTCGAGATCAACCGCCGCATCTGTCTGAGCATGTCGGACTTCCACCCGGAGACATGGAATCCGCTCTGGGCGGTCGGCTCCATCCTCACGGGACTCTACTCCTTCATGGTGCGGCGCTGCTTCGAAATAGTATGAAGATATGGAGGGTTTCTCACTAATTACAATGTTGTATTGGTGTTATTTGTTGCGGTTGCTGCAGCTGGAGGACAAGATCACTACTGGCAGTATCGAGACGACGGAGGAAGATGTAGGAGACCTGTGAAGATAGTTGCAGGTTGAGATAGATATTGAGGACGTCTAATGTTGTATGCTTATTTTGTGGCAGAAACGAGCGTATGCTTTGGCGTCTCTCCAGTACAACTGCAAGGACAAGAACTTCCGCACGCTGTTCACGGATTTGGCGGAGCTGCAGCGTGGAAAAGAGAAAGAGGCTGCTTCCAGCAGCGAATCCACCGCTGAAGCCGCCACCGCAGCGCTGGACTAAGCCTCCTTTTATCACCTGTGACGACGCACGCAGGTATACATGTAGCAGTAAGCTGCGCTTTGCCGCCAGTTTCCACTAGTAGTTTGATGACAGCAAATACAGGGGTGCTCATCAAAGCTGTATCCATCTGTGCAAAACGACATAATCATTTCATCCCATTCATCTGGATTAAACTATTGCCTCAGCTAACACGTGTTTCCTATTTGCTTCAGTGTCGAAGTGACGCAAGTAGAGCCACGATGGCGTCCGTGATGGCGACGAAGCGACTGCGAAAGGAGTACTTAGCCATGCAGCGCAAGCCCGTGGACTACATCCAGGCTGCCCCCGTAGAGTCCAACATCCTCGAGTGGCACTACGTGATCACAGGCACCAAAGGTTCACCCTACGAAGGAGGATTCTACCACGGCAAGCTCAAGTTCCCTCCCGAGTACCCCATGAAGCCCCCGTCAGTGATGATGATCACACCCAACGGCCGCTTCAAGACCAACCAGCGACTGTGTCTCAGTATGTCGGACTTCCACCCAGAGACGTGGAACCCCATGTGGTCCGTCAGCTCCATCCTCACGGGTCTTTACTCCTTCATGGTACGGCTGCAATGCTGACTGCTACAATGGCGAATACACCACCATGTATAATTTTAACTGTTGCTTGTTGGTAGCTGGAGAACCAGGCGACGTTGGGGAGTATTAGTACGACGGATGCACAGAAGAAAAAGTATGCGGCGGCGTCGTTGGAGGCCAATTGCAGTAATGCTACGTTCAGGAAACTATTTCCTGACTTGGTAGCGCTGCAAGAAGAGCGAGAAAAGGAGCAGGAACTACTGCGACAACTTTCCCCAGGAGCTGAAGGGGCAACAGCGACGTCTGCAGCTAGTACGAAGGGTGGGGCGGAGACTGGTGGAGCGATAGAGGACTGGTCCACGACAGTGTACCTGATCGGCAGTGTGGTTTTGGTGGTCACGGTCGCGGCATACTGGCTGTCGTAAACAAAAGCAGTATTGACAGTTGAGAGCGTGGTTAGGAAGAGAGGAGGAAATGAATCGAAAATTCTGATTCTATTGTGCCAGGGTGGCCACGTTCAAGTCGGTCGATGATACTGAGCATGCGATGAAGATGGAGTCTTTGCGGGTGGAATGAACGGCGGAGGTGTGAAGGTAGCCGGTGTCCTAATATGAGATGGCCATACCGTCTCGAGCGCGTGGAATATTTGCTTGGACGTCGCGCGCATTTCACGAGCGTTCACGACAAAGCGAGCGGCCTTGTCCTTCATTTCTCGGTCGAGCGTCCCTACAGTACTGGACGGTTCCTTCTGTCGACCTTTTTTGCTAGATACAAGGGCAATCTGTGCGTCACTTGCTGCCTTGAGTTCTTCGCAGTGGTGGACATTGATAACGTGCTGACTGACATTCCAGAGATCGTAAAGTGTACGTTGACCGAGCAGATGCACGAGAGTACAGCCGGCAAACTGCACGCCATCTCCAAACATTCCGCGCAGCGGTAACGCATCACCTTCATCCATTGCAGGGTCTTCGGTCCGAGGACGGTTGCAGCTGAGAAATTCGAGCGCACACCACACGTGGAAGAAACTCGAGTCGTTCGGCATCTTTTCAGGTTGCGAGTCAGCACTTGCTTCCCATTCGCTTGCTATCCCTGACACTTTTAGCATGGAGTCGATGCGTTCTAGAGCACACCGGAATAAGTGGGGATGGAGCTGGATAGGAGAATCTGACTGTTGTGTCGCCTTGGATTGAATACCTTTCGAGCTCTAAAGAGCACACAACCAGTCAGATGTTGACTTGAAATAGTCGATCATGCACCCACTTACAAGGACGCTTCCGAGCATTAACAAAAACATCAGCGTGTTACCGATTTCTCGGAAGCAGTGGAATATCTGTGCCTCGAGCTCGTCTGAGTCTAGAAGGTGTTTGAACTTGCCCTCGAAGTATCCAAAGCACCCTGAAAAATATCGTGAATATTGCAACCAGTAGCGATACGCTAACAGATGCACATACCTTCAGTCCGATACATGAATCGAGGTAGGCGAAATGGCGGGATAGTAGAACCCAACGCAGGGATACACAGCGCCAGCACATCTTCAATCTGTAGCATCGACATTCGTTATTTAGTTTGCCAATAAAACAAATCAAGGCGCAAGACAAACCTTGGCAACAGCGAAATCGATGCATTCATTTGCAACATTCGCCAGTTCCCGTTCGGATAACAGGTCGCAGATTGCCTCGACGTGCGGTTCTCTGCAGGAAAAAAGTGATACCAGGGAAGGTTAGGTTGTGTCTGCAAGTTGTTTGCTTCTCGCATATTTGATTACTGACCCAAAGAATGTACGATGTGTAGCAGTGATGGCTTTCTCGAGAGCTCCATATTTGGCTGCTGGATTTCCAGCCTTATTACGAAGTATGCTTCCCTTGGGCAAGCGATGCTTCTTTGCTTTCCTCAAACACTCTTCGTGCGCAAATTGATCTCCAACCGTCATCGTTAAAGCTTCGTGAAGATGCATACGAATTAACCTCCTCTCGTTAAACTTGACGCTGAAATGTTGGCAAAGATCAGTGAGGATCGTTTGTAAAATTTGCTCATACACTCGAGACCGAATACAGCTTTCTAGAGAAAGTGGTCGCCCGACAAGACAATCCATAGTTTCGTCGTTTGCCTCAGCCAATACATCGTCATATCCGTCAAGTCCGAGAATTGATAGCGATACGTGTGTCTTTTTCAAGACCTTCAGCATGTCGAGTAACGCAACGTAACATGTAGCATCGCTGGCTTCAAACTTGGTGAACCAGCTTTCCAAATCTTTACCAAACAAGGCATCCACACGCTGGCCAAGCTGAAATGTGAGATCGTAGCTCTGCCCAAAAATGCTCACACGTCTCTGCACGAGAATCGATTCGTACTTGGAATCGTCATCTTCGGCGTTGGGTGGTTTGCTAAGAGTAGAGAGTGCCGGAGTAAGTTTGGCAGCACTCACAGTTTTAGTGGTCATGTTGACACCCTGTGGTTTGTCTTGGTCCATCCATTCTCGGCAAACATCTTTTGCTGCCAAAGTTTTGTAATGAAGATAGACCCGCTCTGCCAGAAGGAAGACAAAGTGATCAAAGCAAAGTTTGCCTTCGGCCTCGGTTTCGTCGTATAGGTGTTGCTGTTGAAGCTCGTAGAGTGAGCAATTGCCAGCATTGTTATAAGCGTCCAAAACAGCGAGCACCGGCTCGACACGCGTAGTTGCTCCATCCAAACAATGTTCCAGCAGTACCCATGGTAGCGAGATCTCGGCAGGAATCTGGACAGATTTGGCCAGCTCCAGGTATAGCTCCCGGAACCAGAGGTTAGAAAAATCTGCTAACTCATTGAGCGTAGCACTCAGATCTAGCAGGGCCGCGAAGGCTCCAGATTTATGATAAAAATCTTGCAGGGTTTCCGCATCTGAGCTGGTCACACGCCAAAATATACAGCAGTTGTCGTACGTTAGATTGCACTCGAGCATTATTGGAAACATCGCTCTCCACCGCTGTGATATTACCTGTCGATGTCCTTCTTGAAAGAAAAGAGGGTCGAAGGTGCCGAGGACTTGGAATTCAGGTTACCCATAGAACGCTTCGCGAACATTGAATCAATTGCAGTTCGTAGCATTTGAATTTGGCACAGTGGGGCGCTCGTAGTTCGATCAGGGATCTGCGAAAACTTCCGCTCTTTGTGCTTTTTCTTGAAATCGCTTGTTAGCAGTTCTCTATCGACCCAGTCACCACACTGCCAGTATACCAATAATTAGCCAAAGCGTACTAATGGTAGTGATTTTAGTCGCTCATACCAAGGAATTGCTTACCATGGCACGAATATCGTGAAGAAGTTTCGTACAGGATAATTTGCGCTTATCAGCTCGGTGTAGTATGACAAGGAGTGTGTGCTGAACGAACACTTGGATCTGCTGGTAAACATTTCGGCGTACACATTTCGCAAGTTTGAGATGAGACTCCAGCAAAATCTGCACCACCGACTTCACACCGTAAAGAACTTCAGCCATAGCTTGCCACTCCTCGTCGGAGTAGTTGTATTTTGTAACGCGTTCATACTCCAAGAAGGGGCTATCGAGGCAAATCCCGGCTCCGTGAAGTGCTTCATTCGTTTTAGGATTCTGCCGCATATGACACACAACATTCAAATCATTATGTTTTGAACCACGAGTACCAGTACGAACCGACAGTACCTGATACTTCCATGCTAGAAACAGCAAGATGCTGCACTTCCACTTGCTTATATGAGTTATTCCGTCCACCAAGACTTCATATAAAGCGTCGTTCTGCTCCTGAGAGTATTCGTGACCCGCGCCCTAAGCACCATAAAATATATGTTTAATTCTTCAAGTGCACACTTAGTCTTGTGAGACTGCATGAAGCTAAGCCAGACCGTATTGAGCGCGTGCATCAGTCGTGGAAGGTACGCTTCGCAAGTTGTCTTGCATTCACGAGATACAGCAATCACATCAAACATGGTGTCCCGATTCTTTAGAGACGCTGCCCCGTTGATCGACTCCAGTTTGTATCCACCTTGCGATTGCATTAGTGCCTTTACCGGCTTAATGCTGGTTTCATGGAGCAGTGGAATTACTGGAAATCGAGAAATGAGTTTCACAGCCTGAGATCATAAAGTCGAATGCAACTGCGAGTGAGCTGGTGTTGGTTCAAAGCTATCTGCAACAAGCACTTTGCAAATAAACGCCTACTTGAAGCTTTGCGTACCGCCTCGATAACCTTTTTGTCGGCCCCAGGTAGCGTGTTCGTTTTCTTCCAACCGTCCGATCCCTCCAAAACTGCCATAAGATACGACAAGGCCCGGATGTATTTGAACTTGGAGCTCGGCGTTGTGCACGTGTCATTTTCAATATGACTGACGCAATGCCTCAACAGTAAGTACGTGACTTGGTCATACCTAAGTTGTAACACATAGACATTGATCAATTTCTATCCATACCGTACGAAAACACTTGAAACTGTACGCCACGCACCGCTTGACATTTGTCAAGTTATGTCGCAGCGAATCCCATACAGAGTCTTTCGTTTGGTATGAGCCCCCCATGAACTCTTGCAACCGCAGAATATCCTTCTCAACGAGGTCTGCATCAAGAAGATCGTCTTTAATATGAGAAAACACCCTGTACACACGCGATAACCAATAATCCCTTTAAACTCCCAATAATCCCTGAGCATCGCCCAAATTTCTTCGCACCAACCTTTTAAAAACAGAGAAGTCGTTCCTCAGACTGCTTTTCATATCATGCAAATGATTCAGCACGAGAATCACATCCATAATGTCCACCAGTGCGTCCATCATCACATCGGGAATCACTCGCGTCATGTTCTCGTGCACAGTGATCCGTTGGATGTTGTCACTCAACAGCACGACTGCCTGCGAGCAGAACTCGTTCAGTTGCTTCACTTTCTCCATCTGTGGTCGCAGCACTACAGAGTACATGCACAACAACTACATCAGTACGCTATCGCACCTATTCTCTATATTCACCTATATGTACATGCAGACCTGTAAAGATGGCTTGATTGTACTGCTTCGTCCTCTTGGGATCCGCTTCGTCCGCCACGACGTTGGGTGGGAAAGCTCTGGCGCAGCTTCTTGAGCAGTAGATTACGTTAATAAGCGCTCGCCCTTCCTTGCATTTGCTCTGCAGTTGCCGCACGATCTTCATCTCCTCAGCGAAGACGAACCCGACTGCTATTTCGTGCGAGAACTCGTCGCTGGCCGAAGGTGGCGACATGACGAACGATAGAGCGTCAGCGCAGCATCCGCCGCCAGTCTTTTGCCCATTCTGAGGACAACAAGAGGCTGCAAACGCTCGCAGGGCGCCGAGCGACGAGCCTCCAACAGCCGCCAGCTCCATGTTGCTAAAATGCTCGCAACCTTTCAAGATCTAACTGGTGTGATGCACACGAAATAACATATTTTGCACTCTAAAAACTACCGGTAAACTCTAAACTCTAAACGGAAGATGGCGCTGCGAAGAGTGCTGTCCGTGGCGATCAGCTCCAGGCCGATGCAGACGGGTGCTACATTCTACAAGGCGACGGGGACGTCAACATCGGTGCAGTCGCATTTCTACTCTAGCGGCTCTGAGGATGAGGACTTTGTGGCGCTGCACCCGAGTGGCAAACCGCACATCACGAACACTCCAACTGCTGCGGCTGCAAGTGAGGATCTGGACGACTTGGGCGACGACGACGACGACGCTGAGGACATGGTGGCGATTGGACCGTCTGGGGTTGAGTACGGAGGACCTACGCGCGGCGGGGAACTGAAAGAGCCCACGAGGTTCGGCGACTGGGAGCGCAAAGGCCGCTGCTCCGACTTCTGAGGGCATGGACTGACAGCGAGTTGGCATCTGGTTGGTCTACAGTGGTGGAATTACAGCACTAAGTTAGTAGTATCTACGGAACAGAGTGAAAATGCAGCTTTCCTCCGTTTCGCTCCAGGTTCGAGCTTAACAGTGCTGAAGAGGATTTTTTTTTTTCACGCGATACGTGTCATGCCTGAAGCAATGCTGTCGGTCTCCAAAACACACCAATTCCTCTCCGTGTGCACTCACTCTACATTTTGCTGTACACCCTCACGCGACGGCCCAAAGCAGTTGACAAGCTTGTCAAGTGCCGCCAATCCACCTCATTGGTTAATATACCATCAACATATGGTTCCAGAAAAAATGCGTTATTACGTTCCACAATTCAATATTTCCTGTAGTAAATGTGTACCTTTTTAAACCGATTCAACCGTTATCTCAGGTATTAACTATATGATAGTGAGCCATACCCTGTTTCTTATTTTGGCGCGCATTCGGCAATTGGTCGTTGTCAAGCACGGGCCACTCTATCATGAGCTCCCGACGTGCGGGCGCGGGCTCTCGCCGCAGCAGCTCCAGCCGCAAGCAGGCGCTGGAGGAGATCAAACGCATGCGCGACGGAGGCGGCGGCGATGGCTCAGCGTCCACCGAAGAGTCCTCGTCCACTGCCTCTCGTTTAGCGCAATACAAGCCCCAAGAGGAGAGCATCTACAAGGCCGTAACGGAACAGGAGTACGAGGAGCTGGTGCGCCAGAGACGTCAGGGTTTGCCCTTTGTGGAGAACGACGATGGGGAGATGGGCTACTACGACGACGGAGAAGAACAGTTCTTCGAGTCGGACCCGGAGGACGGAACGACTCAAACAAGAGGAAGAGATGACGACGACGACGTCACGGGGAAGAAACGCAGTGCCGGTGCGCTGTCCTCGTCGTACGTGCGACGAGCCAAGAAGATGCAAAGGGCGAAACTCGGTGGAGGGGAAGGGCAGAAGATCACCAACATGTTCTTCTCGTCGTCGGCCAACAAGAACGCTAATAAGAGCAATGGAGCTGCTCCTGGAGGAGGTAAAGCAGCTGCTAGTAGAACGACCGGTAGTGCCAAGAGAGACATCGATCTGGACAGCATGCTGGACGACCTCACGAGCAACCCGACGGAGTCCAGACAGGTTTATGCCAGACCGATGTCTTATTCGACGGGATCGTCTTCTTCAGTGACGTTCTCAGGTGGATCATCGGGGTTTAGTGCAAGGAAAACGTTTACGTCGAGCAGTTCGACGTTTAAAGCTGTGGAGGAAGAGGAGGGACAAGAGGAGAGCGTGGAATTTGGGGATAATGCTTATGAACCGGATGAGGTGGACGAACCGATGGAGGAGGCGAGCGTGGAAGCAGATAAGGAGAAGGCAGATGAAACAGAGGATGCAGTTGATAAGGAGGAGGCTGAAAAGGCCAAACCTGTCATGAGTAAGCGAGAGATGATGCTACGGAAAGCGCGTGAGGCGCGTCTGCTGACGTCGGCGCCGACTGCCAGAGCGCTGGCTAATCCTGTAGAGCAGCAGCAACAGCAGCAGCAGGAGAATGTGATGATGAGTAGTTCGGTGCCGTCGAATGAAGTGGCGGAGTGGTGGCAGGTTGCGGGAAATGATGACAATGTGACGATGGCGGACGCGTCAGCTGCAGATGATGCCGGTCCTGAAGCACCGCCCACTGCAGCAGACTCAATTCAGATGTACTGGATGGACGCGGTTGAAGTGCGTGAACGTCCGGGCAAGATCTACCTGATTGGCAAAATGAAAATCCCGAGCCCTGAAGGATCGAACCAACCGCCTACGTTCAGGAGTTGCTGCGTGGTTGTGAACAATCTGCAGCGGTACATGTATCTTGTTCCCAAGGGTACTCCGCTGATCGAGTTGAATAAGACGGAACAGCAGGAAGCGTGGATGAAGATGCACGAGGAAATCCACAACGTTTTGATTCCTTCCTGCATCACTAACAAACGTGATCAGGAAGTTTTCAGGACCAAACTTGTGGAACGCAACTACGCTTTCGAAGAGGCCAACATTCCGCGTGGCAAGAATATGTTCCTCAAGGTGAAGTACCCTGCCAGATACCCGGCACCGCCCTCGGACTTTTGCTCGCGTGGTGGAAAGACTTTCACTCGTATTTGTGGAGCATTTACTAGGCCGTTGGAGAATTTCCTGCTTACTCGTCGGTTGTTGGGACCAGGTTGGGTTGAGATCAAGAATGTCGGCAAATGCAATGAGGGTGTCAGCTTTTGTAAGATGGAGTTCGAAACCTTCGATCCGAAAAACGTGAGTCCCATCGCTGGTGGTATGGCGCCACCTCCTCTCACAGTGATGAGCATTAGTCTTAAGAGTGTATGCAACCCGAATTCTGGCAAGCACGAGGTGGTTGCGCTTTCCGCGATCACGGAAACTGGAATTAGCGCTGAGGGAGCTGGTAAGGGCACGAAGGGCGTGCGACACACACTATCGCACTTTACCGCCATTCGTCCTTTGGATGAGAATAATGGCTTTCCCCAAGCGTACGCTGAGGCAGTTAAGAAGGATGATCGCTTTGGCATGAAAATGGAGAATGGCGCACTGGGCATCAACAGTGAGCGTCTGCACGTGGAAATTAACGAGCGTGTAATGCTGAGTTACTTCCTCACGCGCGTCCAGGGAGAAGACCCAGACGTCATTGTTGGCCACAATTTGCACAAGTACGCGTTGGAGTTGCTGATCTCACGTATCGACAACTTTCACCTTGGAGGATTGTGGTCGAAGCTGACGCGACTTCGTCGTGGTCGTCTGAATCCGATGAATGTGGGTGAAGGCTGGAACGAGTACAGGATGGACGACATGGTAAACGGTCGCTTGTTCTGCGATACTTACGTGTCGTCCAAGGAATTGTTGCCTTCACAAAATAACTACACGCTTTCCTACCTGGTGGAGCGACTTTTGCACAAGCAACGGCTGGATGTCGAGATGACCGAGATTCCTCAAATTCTTCTTGGGGGACCCGATAATTTCGTCAAGTTCCTTCGTCACACGCTGGACGATGCCATGTTTGTACTACACTTGATGCACAAGCTGGAAATCCTGCCGCTATCGAAGCAGCTTGCGAATTTGTGTGGTTATTTGTGGACGCGCACATTGGAGGCAAACAAACGAGCTGAACGAATTGAGTACCTACTGTTGCACGAGTTTAGCCGGTCGAAGAATAAATTCATCGTTCCAGAAAAGTTCAAAACGAGAACTGAGGCTGACAAGTCGAACAAGAGGCGAGAGGCGTCTTACGCTGGTGGTATGGTGTTTGCACCGAAGAAGGGCCTTTATGACAACTTTGTGGTGCTGCTGGATTTCATGAGTTTGTATCCGTCTATCATTCGGGTACGTGTTTTGCGCGGGCATGTGAGCCTTCATGTTGTCACCGGTACTAACTTCGCCTTTTTCGTTGAAACTTATAGGAATACAACATCTGCTTTACTACTGTAGAGCGGCAGCTAAATGAAGACGTGCCTGGGGCACCTTCGTCTTCTAAGAAGAAAAAAAAGTCGAAGCCCATGCCTCAGCCTGAAAACGATGAAGTTGTTGATGATGAAGACATGGATCAAAATCTTGATAACGCTGACACGACTGCTGACTCGGAAATCCCGGCGCTACCAAGCAGCGCGAGCGAGCCTGGCATTTTGCCAGCTGTGATCAAACGTTTGCTAGAGTCGCGTAAGCAAGTGAAGCAACAGCTGAAAATTGAGCAGAAGGAGGGCAACATCGAGAAGGCGAGCATGCTCGATATTCGTCAGAAGGCCATCAAGCTGACGGCAAACTCGATGTATGGTTGCTTGGGTTTCCGTTTCTCCCGATTCTACGCAAAGCCCATTGCTGCATTGATTACATCGACTGGTCGACAGACCCTGCAGCGTGCCAAGGAGGTGGCAGAGCAAGAGTGTGGTTACGATGTGATTTACGGTGATACGGATTCCATTATGGTAGATTCACGCACAGAAACCCTTGACGAGGCAAAGCGTATCGGTCGTGAAATTCAGGCTCAGTGTAACAAGCACTTCAAGCTGCTGGAGCTCGAGGTGGACTACATTTTTAAGCGAATTCTGCTACTGAACAAGAAGAAGTACGCGGCGCTGGTACTCAAGGAGCCGCCTAACAGCGAGCCCACGTTCGACAAGGAAGTCAAGGGTCTTGATATGGTGCGTCGTGATTGGTGTGTCATCTCAAAGGCAGTCGGCAACGAAATTCTCGACTTCATCTTGTCTGGCAATTCTCGTGATGATGTGGTGGAGAGTATCCACGAACACCTTGAGCAGGTAGCGGAACGCATGCGCTCCGGAAAGGAGCCGATTGAGCAGTATGTCATCACGAAGAGTTTGAACAAGCAACCGGAACAATACCCCGATCGTGCAAAGCAATACCACGTGCAAGTAGCGCTCGCGTTGCGAGGTCTAGGAAAGCCAGTCGGAGCGGGTACGCACATTCCCTATGTGCTTTGCAAAGAGGAAGAGCCTGGAAGTGGCCGCCGGGCATACCACCCTGACGAGGTGAATCGGGCTAATGGAAAGCTTAACATTGACGTCGAGTGGTACCTCGAGTCACAGATCCACCCGCCAGTTAACCGACTGTGTGCTCATATTGAAGGAACATCAAGTCCACAGTTGGCTCACTGCTTGGGCCTAGATACGGCGAAGTTTTCGCACTCTGCTAACCACTTTGGTGAAGAAAACGACGGCGGTGATGCAATTCCCAGCGTTCTGCAGAGCGATGCGGATCGGTTCAAAGATTGTATTCCTTTGAAGATCACTTGCGACCGATGCAAAATGGCTAGCGCTTTCCCTGGTGTGTTTAGTACGTCCAAGAAGGACAGTTCGCTTTCAAGCGGATTGCTCTGTCCAGTGTGCAAGGCAGATTTTTGGGGTTTTGACCAGGAGGGCATCTACGGAAACGTTGGCGATGACCTCCAGGCGGTCCTTTCCAACCGTCTCCACATCGCGACTCGCCAAGCGACGAAGAAGTACTACGAGGCGTGGACAATCTGCTCTGATGTCACGTGCAAGACAAGGACGCAAAAGCAGTCACTTCGTGGTAACGGAAATATCTGCTCGGCCGCAGGTTGCAGGGCGACGACCACGCTCGAGTATCCGGATAGTGCCTTGTACACTCAGCTCAAGTACTTCGAGTCCCTGTTCGACGTCGAGCGTGCACAAAAGAAAGCTCGAGAGCAGAAGGAACGCGCATCAGGTGCGACTACAACGATGGAACCTCCCCCGCTTTCCGAACGCCACCGCGATGTGCTAAAGAAATTGCTTTCCCAGGCTGAAGAGGTACGCTCGATCTATTGTTTATCGAGTAGATATGTGCGTTAGTTGGCTTCTAACACATCGTTGCTTTCTGCTCTGATCAAACAGGCTGTTTTCCGTGATGACTACAACTGGGTCAAACCCAATATCTGGCAGACGCTGTTCACATAAGGATGGGTATTCACTTCAACTATCAGACGCAACCATTAGCGCTGCGGGAGGTTATTCTGTAGTAATGCATAGAAAATGGTGTTCGACTCACATGTGCTGGTTGAGTGTGTTCGTTGTGAAGTGTTGACAAGATACTTCACTGTGATTAACCAATCAGAACTGGCGGAGGACAGCTACTTCAACTTCAGGTTGCCGTCCGTTCTCAGGTTTTCTCCGAGTTGATGGAGATTGACCGACCACACGCGGTAAAATCTATCAATGATCTCGATTTGCCAAGATGTCGGACTTCAGTGACGACGAAGACCGACGACTGGTCCAGTTGGCGTGGGCGCTCTCACAAAATGGTCGGCGGCAGATTGTATGGGAAACACTATGGCCACTTTGGCAGCAGACGAAAGGCTTCAAGATGTCCAAGAAAAAACTGCAACAACGCCTCAAGACTCTCAAGCGTACGTACGGCCCCGACCTCGACAAATTCCCTAAAAGGTTCAAAGTCAAATTTGTGATACCCCGCCCACGGCCACTATCGCGTCCTGCACTCGCCAGCAAGAGGGCTAAACGAGTGCAAGAGGATGGGTCGCCTGAAAAAACTCCCACGAAGACCGAGAATTCGTCATCGTTTAAGATGTCACCACCGGTCTCAAAACGAGCCTCGGCGATGAAGATCGATCCATTTTCTTCGCTGAAGCTGCTGGCATTTGTCGCTACGGACGACGGAGATGACCGGTCCTGCGTTTGAGGGAGCGAGCTGCCATTTGTATTTTCTTGTGCATTGTGAAGTCTTGTACATGTACCCGTACGTTATCCCGCTATTTAAGGGGATATTTGCGCAACTAGGCGGTGCTTGACCGAGGGACACGAAGTGCTTTTCTTTTGTTTGAACGCACTGTGTTCATACGTCCATACGTTCATACGCCGGAGCCGCTCGAATTATGAAGACTGTCGTCGCTTGTGGCGAAGACGAATCCACAACTGACTCGATGTCATGGCCCATTAACCGACTCAGCTATGTCGAGCTAAGTTTGCAGGACACGGCTGTCATTGAGAAACTCTTTGCGGGGCGAACCGACACACCGTTGCTGATGAAGTGGGTGATGCTGCACAAGTCGAGCTTCAAGTTCCGCCCAAGGCTTCTAGTGATCTCGGCATTTCGATTGTGGGTTCTCAAACACAAGACAACTTTCGGCAAAGCTCTTATCCTGCGCCGAGAGTACCAGCTCATGCACGTCCAGACACTCACAGCATTTCGATCGCGTTCACAATCTTCCTCTTTGATGGCCCCCAATTCCTCGACACCTGATGCATGTAGCTCTACCACAGTCTCGATTCGACTCGTTATCTTGCCTAACCCGCACAATGAAGACCCCGTGACGCTGCACTTTGACCCAGGGGTGCACACCGAGAACTTCGTACGACTCCTACAGCGGTTGCTGCATGCGCTTCGACTAGCGTTTCCGCAGCAGGAGACCCCGTCAGTAAAACTTCCACCGGATTGCCACTGGCATGAGTTCTTCCCAGATGAAAACTCAAATACCAGAAATCAGAATGAAGAGATTATGCTCGCAGACTCGACGGAAGCTGCTGCTCAAAACCCAAGTTTTACTGCTATGGCAACAGCTTATCGAGCTTTTTGTGACGACATTGGCGTTCGATTTCGCGACAGTATACCGATCCGACTTGAGGAATGTGCTACAACTTCTGGATGCATGGATTTCCAGTATTGTCTTGGCTTCCCACCAGGTGTCAACGGCTACGAGGACCACGTTTCGACTCCATTTCACACTCTAGCCCGCTCGGTCGTCGATGCGTGCTTTCTTTCTTCGTCCCGATTGGTAGCCTGCTTTCAGTCGAAAGAGATTCAAGCTTTGGCACGGACGCTGGAATGCTCACAATGTTTCACTGATATCGTCATAAGCGATCTCGCAATGGGCCAAGCAAGTCTAACAGTACTTTTCCAAGCTTTGCTTTCTCCACTATGCACCATCGAAGGCTTCACCCTCACCAACGTGCAGCTATCAGTACGAGCGCTGCGAATACTTCAGCAAGTCGTTCTGCAATCAACGATGCGGCAAAGTGGTGGCAACGTGAAGAAATTGCAACTACGACGGCTCGACTTCTCCTTCAACCGCTTCACCGTTAGTATGGCAACCGAGCTCGCAACCATACTCCAGCTATTACCCAACGGTCTGGAGCTGCTTCATCTTGAACGATGTGGCTTGACCATTGTATCCTGCTGCCGAGTCGTTGAAGCTTTGACGACTAGCACAGCTTTTGCTGCATCATTATTGGAGTTAAATATCGCGGGAAATCATCTCGGTCTTGAAGGCACCAAGTCTCTAGCCTCCTGGATCACTGGAACGCATGCTCTTCAGCGGCTCGACGTCTCGCGAACGCAGCTTGACATCAATATCTTCGTCCAAGCTCTCAAGCATAACACTTTGCTTCACGAATCCTCGCTTTTACAGCTTGATTTGTCGTACAACCAGATGCGCACACAGGCAAGCGAGGACCTCGGCGTCATCTTAGGGAAGTCTCAGAGTTTGACAACGATTTTCCTGCGTGGCATGAAGCGTTATCGTCATTTCCATAAACTGTTGCCTCCACAGCTACGAAAGGAAGGCACGCTTTTGGCCCTCTCTGAAGCTGCTGTCGTGGCTCAAACAGCAGCGCGCAGGAGTGGACGAACAGTGCATCGCGCTGATGGCCTTCGCAAGCTCTTTCTGCGTAACATCCTCGCGCCAATGTTTGCAAACACCGATCGGAGTTGGGCTTGTATGGTAGATCTGAGTGATAACGACTTGAGTGGCCATCGCGCTGAAGTTTTCGCACAACTTCTTGATGAATCGCCATGGGCTACCCGGACATCGTTACGACTGGATCACACGCGTCTCCATGACAAAGCGGTACGTTCACCCCGTGCGAATTGTGCGCGCAATACTTTGACCTTTTGCTGACTGCAGGCACTGCTGCTGCTCCATTCGATCCGGGGATGTAAGACGCTAGAGTCGTTAAGTCTCGAAGGAAATGGCTTCGTCAAGCGCGAGGTACATCGCAAACGAAAGCGGCTGAACGAAAAGTGCTACAGCGAAGGCGTGGCCCCGTCTGAGCCGAGTGTGATTGAGCAAGCAGGTGCAAACGCTTTGGCCCTCTTGCTCGGAGGAGTCTTGGACTGCAATGATAATCAATTGCAACATACTGCTGCTTGGCTGGGGACAAGTGATACTGGGGTTACGTCTGCGTCATTCTTGGCGTACTTGTCGTCTACGAAGCCTCTGCGTCTTAAAGAACTCTGTCTGAAGTGCGAAGGATCTTACGTCTTCGGAACTCATATCATCACAGCAGCAGTCCAGGCTTTAGCTAAACCACATGCGCATCTGCAGATGCTGGATGTCACTGGCAACGAATGTGGAGACGCATTAGCTCAGGTTCTCGGCGATGTATTGCCGAAGAACAAAAGTCTCCAGGCGCTGTTCTGGGACGGGAACTGTATTACCGTTGACGGATTTCTCCAGTTTTACGACGGATTACTGCAGAACCAATCGCTGGTGATGGTGCAAATGCCGATCCAGGACACCCGACGGGTAGGTGCACCTCGCCTTACTACAGTGTGCAAAGGGACTTACTCATTGTGTTCTTGCCTTTTCATTGCGTAGATCTTGGAAGAACAGAAAAACCCGCCGCGTGAGAAACTCTTCAGCATCCTGGGTAAAATCTTCAAAGCCACAGAGAGAAATCAAATCCTGGTGAGGGAGGCTAAGGAGCGGAAGGCTAAACCACGCAGCGCACGAGAAAAATCAGTAGGCGAACATGGTGTACCTATACATCCGAATCAACCCGAGACCGACAAAAAATGCTCCAAAACTCCTGAAGCACAGCCACCGGCAGACCTTAAAGACGTGGATGTCAAACAGGAACTCCAGACCTCAGGGTTGGCACTGGAAAAATGTCCTTCTCCTAAAATGGCAGCATCGAATGAGGAAGAAGACCGTGAGAAGGAAAATTCCGCTCGCAAGAGCTACTCGAAGACTACAAGTGCGCGATATCCGTCAACGATGCAGTCTTGGAGCATACAAAGTAGTAGCGATGACTTCCGCACACAGCTCAGCAAACTGGACTCGCTAACTGCGTCGTTCTCACTGACTCCGTCACACATGTAGCCCAATACACACGACCCGTAAATTGAGAAAACATGTTTACAAAGTGAAGTGGTCCGCGACTGGTTTTCACTTGCGCGAGTTGAGTCCCTCTAAGAACGAGCTGAGGCTGCTTTTGACAGCAACCACAGCTGCATCCGGCTGTGCTTTCTTCTTTTTCTTCTTCTTTTTCGGTCCGTCCAGCAGCTTCCTTGGTGGACTAGGCGGAGGCGCAAACACACTCGTAGGCGCCACCTTCCCCTCAACTGAATCAACAGCAGCAGCCATCGATCCAACCATGACCTTCGGTCTCTCAATCTCAGCAGCTTCACCAGACTCCACCTTCAACCGCTTCGCATCCGGAGCAGCAACAGCAACAGCAACAGCATCAGTATTCGTCTCCTTCCCCTCTCTAGTGCGCTTCTTCGTCTTGGCCTTGTGCACGACAGAGGAACCCGGTCGGTTATTAACATGTTTGCACCGATGACACGCCACTCTCTGCAGTATATAGCACCACAAAGTCAGTTAGAATTGCACCTCTTCTCTTCAATACTTGTTGCACTAAAACCTACCACAATGGTAGACAATGCCTCACGCACAAGACGTGGTCCATTGCTGCCGTTCTGCAGTTGAGCACGTCTCTGCTGCCTCGCCAGGCTGCGATTGGCTCGAGACTTACGAGGTTGTGGCACCACACGCACATCTGCCGATACACTGGGCACCAATAGCCCCCCGCAACTCTCACAGATAAAGTCCACTACGGACTGCGGCAGTTGGGCGCGACTTGATCGAGCGAGTTGCATCATTACAGCGCTGCGATTATTTTTCACACGTCACATATTAACACATGGGTACATAACGACATCAATTGCAGTTACGAACATCATTTGGTTGGCCAACGCGGCGCTAGTGGGTAGCAGGCGGTGCGCCGAGCTCCAGAGGAAGGCGAAGCGCTTCTCCAGTTGCCGGGAGTTCTCAGCACTGACGACCTTCATCTCCGGCAGCAGGAGAGTGCCCAGAGACGCCGGTGGCGCTACAAACGGCGAAGTCATAACTAGGAAAGAAATTATGAAATTGCAAACATTGAGTACCGTGAATCATGATCTGGATTTTTCTATTTTGAATTGTCGGTTGAACGATTGCGCAAAGGATTGTGCGGTCGGTGGAGCATGGCGGTGTGCACTACCGACATGTCCATGCGGACAAGCAAGCATGTGGCGTCCAAGTCGCTTGTCAAAGCAAGACGCAGATGCTTTTCCCAGCGCTGCAACATCAGCGAGGACTGTGCTCGCACCAGAACACAAGCCCTGGGAACGAGGGCAATTCTATCCTATCCTGTTCGTGTGCTTCGTGCCAAAAGCACCAAAAGTGCAGATAACGAAGCCGTAACCGCCGCGAGTTGCGGAAGCCTCTGGCTGCTGCAAAAGCTGTAGTTCCTAGGAGCCATGCTACGGACGACGGCCACGCTGCTAACGACTACTCTACGAGAACGAATGGCACGAAGCGGATAGCACTGGAAGAGCATGAAGACTCCGCCGCGAGGACTGCTCCAGAATGCGGTCCTCCTCACGGTTTCTCCTTGAAGCTGGCTTAAAAATGCAAGCCGCGTTTTTGACTTCCGGCAACGCCCTCTAGGACGTCGCCCATTGCGCGGCCACTCGGCCATCGAGGTGGCCAAGAAGCTGATCCGCCTCCCCGAGTACAAGCGTAAGTGGTCGGTGCGGGACCTCGCCAAGGTCCTCAATATAAACAAGTCCACGCTCCACGAGCTCCTACCCGCCGCTCGGGTCTACGTCGACAACCCGAGTCGATGCGAGGTCAAGTCTTCCGTCACGGACGCTGACTTCGACAAGATGGTTCTCGAAGACATTGACTCGGCCACGGAGTCCATCTGGGTGATCATGTTTGCTCTATCAAGCATCTGCTACACGCAAAAGCTGATTGACAAGCGCAAGACGTTCCCTGACATGGAAATCAAGGTCATCATTGACCTCAAATGGGCCAAGGAGAACAAGAGCGGCGCCGCCGCTGTTCGTCAGCTTATCGAGAACGGCATTGACGTCTACCACCTGCGCAAGAAATCAAAGCGGAATCATCGGAAACTGTTGATCTGTGACGGTCTGTTCGCGACAGGTGGAACGATGAACTACACGAAGGCAGGCAAGGAAGACAACGACGAGGATCTGTTTTACATGTTCGGACAACCGGGTACGTTTTGCCCAACTGGATCTAGGAAGATGTCTAACCGTTTTGTTGTTGCGCAGTGGAGAAGTCCAAGGAAACTTTCCTTGTCCAGCTTGCCAAGTCGAAGCGAACGAAGCTATCTCACCTCGAGCAGCGTGGTGGCGCCCGAGGAAGCAACTGATCGAGAGGCATGTGCAGAAAACCCCAGTGGAGAATAAGCTTGCGCGGTCATTAGTAACTGTGGATTTTGACAGACCTTTCAGTGTGAAGAGTTTGTCAGCGTCGAATTCCGGGCACAGGACTTGTGATCGATGCGACGAAGGGACTTGTGGTAGTTGATTGCAACACCGTGACGGACTCAATGGGCGATGCTATAGGACCGTTATGGTTCCTGCTCACGTCGTATTCGTTCACCTCATGCACAACTTCGCCATCGTACAGTACGACCCGAAGCTTATTGGATCAACACCGATTGAAAGCTGCAAGGTGGCGTCAAAGCCATTGGTGCCGTCCGATCCGGCGTGGCTCGTAGGTCTGATGAGCAGCGTGGGGCGCAGTGGCCACTCCGATCTTGTGTCCCGCGAAACTATCGTGTCAGATGTCAGGTGGATCGGACTGCCAATGCCCAACCCGGAGCAGTATCAGGAGCGTAATCTGGAAATGGTCTCCCTGCAGGACGTTGTTTGCACCGAAGGCGGCGTTGTTTGCAGCGACAAGTGTGAGGTGAGTGCTTTTTGGGCTTCCTTCTCGTTCCGGCAGCAACGTCAGCAAAGTCAGCCAGCGACACATGGTGGAGGGGAGCATAAATGTGCTCCAAGTCTTCCGAGTGAAGCTGAAGTGATTCGTTGCCGTACTGCTCGATCCATCGAGTCGGGGTTGGCCGTGTCAACAACCTGTATTCTGGAAATCTCCGAAATCGTCGTAAGGTGTCCGCCTTGTTGGATCCGGTCTTTCGATACCAGCTAACAACTTTTTTTTTCAGTGCTGCAGTATAGTTGTGGGGAGTTGGAACGCCTGCAGTGTCGGATGAACGATTGTCTAATCGTTCATCTACCCAGCGGAGCACTGTTGGGTAGGATAGACGAGCAAACTCTGGTTGACGTCGGAAATGGGTTAATGTCCTACTTCGCGATCTGCCGTTCGCAAAATGCCAAGTAACAACCTGATCTCTTTGGCATTTGCTGTATCGTGCTGTTCTCTCTGCGTTTTGCTGGCTGCTAGAGCTTTCGAATGTCGAAGCATCATTTAAGTCGGCATCGGCAGTGACCGGGTTTTCTTGGGAGAACGACAATAACAGGTCTTGGAGCGAAATGTCTGCACTTTCATCTGAAAAAATGCGTCGAGAGAAACTTCGTCGCCTACATCGTCTTGCGTGTCAAAACTGGTAACGACGGCGTTCTCACTTGGCCTCTCGTCTTGAACGAGATTGCCTGATGCAATATCTGCCTGAAACAAGTCGTACTCTTTCTTCCAGTCAGAATAGTTATCAGACGAGCTAGAGTGCTCTCTGGTTCGAGCCCGAACGCCATATCCGGGTTGCCATAGGCCGCCATAGTAAGATTGTGACTTCCAGAAATGACGGTTGTATCTGCTAAGACTTGCTTGGTATGCACCATCGCAGTATCTCTGGGTTCGTAACTACGAAGACCAATCCGAATCAGCATACTGAAAACAGGAGCTGCAACTCGAGTCCAGGCCGCCTTTTTGTCGGCAAATACTATCGTCAGAACACCTCGTAAGAACGCACGAATTAGTGCGCGAGCCACAATCTCCAGAGTTAGATAAAAAAATCGACACAAAACAAACCCGTTCAGTTCTATCGATGTAGCGCAGTAATTTCGCCAGAGCAGCAGGATCATTCTCCCCATTCCAACTTTCACCAGGCTTAAGCTGTCTCGCAACTTCTCTATGTAGCCGGTTATGATACTGTTAAAGTGTGAGTGTAGACGAAAGCGAGGGCAACGAGATGATAGCTACCACCACGAAGTCAAGGAAGAACCTGGTACAGACCAAGACATGGTCCGTGCTCACTGCAGCCACAGTAATTGGAAATGCAGTTTCTGGAATAGGAAGCAACTAAGTGTTGGAGAGCACAACACAAAGAGGAGAGGATAAATCACGTGTGTTGACGCACTCCGGCACTAATAGGTACAAGTGTCTGCCCCAGCATTCGCGTTTAGAGAGGAATAGAGTTATAATGACACCGGTCCTTGCTGCGTAACTTGTTGCGCAGAATTCAAGACTCCGTGTGGCGCAGGTAGCGACAGTGGGTGCAGGTGGCGACGGCAGCGAGTGGGAAGCAAAATAAATTCCTTAAAAGTTGGCATTGTAAAATGAACCATGATGTAACTCGACAAGATAGCTGAAGAAGTCAAATAACCACGAACTTCTCTTGTTTTCTGGCTCGCAACAGTAGCTGATCCAGTTGTTGTGCCTCATCACTTACGAGTCTAGTCTAGGTAAAATTGTTCTACGCGTCAGTGTACATGCCTTCACTCTTGAGCAAGTGGCTGATGGCAGTCACCAGCTCGCTCTGCGCGATATCCACGCGAGGGTCCGCAATTTTTTCCGTCAACAGGCGGTCCAAGTGCTGGCGAATGGACTTGATGAGCACACCGATTCGAGCAACGGCATTAAGGCGGATGAAGCCATCGAGTGTAAGCAGGTTCTTCTCGTGGATCACCTCGAGGCGACCGCCGAACAACAATAGGGCGTACGGGTTCACCATGGTGCTCTCGCGCACGAAGATCTTGGAGGTCTGCACCAACTCCGTATAGAGCAACCACGGCGAATCGTAATTCGTTTGGGAAAAGTTGCACGACGACGGATGCAGGAACACGCGCTCACGTTGCCCTGACTCCGTTGCTGACTGAACAAAGTATCGAATCTGCTTGGCGTTATGATCTTCCTCAACCACACCGTGAGCAGCTTGGAAGTACTTTTGTTCTGGGTACACAACCTGCGCCACATTCGCATACAAACCAGCACAAAGGGCAGCCTTGATAATGCGCGGCGCGTCCGAGTTTTCATTCAGATTGTCAGCACTCGACGACTCGTAGAAGCCAATGTTGTCTAACTGCTGCAAGTACTGCTGCTTCAGGTCCAATATAGACTCCATCGTATCGTACGAAAGTCCGACGTCGCGACAGAATCCACGCTTCATCTTCTGGCCCCGCAGAGGCGCATAACGTTCAACTAACTTCCATAGCAGCAGGTGATCACTCTTCCAGCTTCCACCCAGCTCCTTTTTCAAGGCATCCTGCTTTGCCCGCATCTCTGGGTCTGACATACTCATCAGGAACGGATTTCGACTTGAAATACATGCCGCGATGATGGCCACCGGTTCAATGCAGCGTAGAATCGAACCATATACCAGGAATTTGCCGATACGAGCGTCGAGTGGTAACATGGCCAGATGATTACCGAGTGGTGTCAACGTCACCTCTTCATCGTGAATATTCTTGCTGTCGCGAAGCTTGTTTTTTGGAGAATCGCCTACAGTTCGGAACGCAGCAATGTCGACAAGTTCTTGGATAGATGCATCGATAGCATCTTCATTGGGCGGCTCGATGGCTTTCGAGAGGAACCCCTTGATCGAGCCAAGCTGCAGCTTCTTGATCTGCAGACAAAGTTGTTCCAGAGATACACGGTGGATCTCAGCAGACAGCTGTGCATCCATCGCAGCAAACCGCTGGCGCGAGAACAATCGATAGCATGTGCCAGCTTGAACACGTCCTGCGCGACCTTTGCGCTGATCACACGCAGCGCGAGACGCCCAGCAGTCTAACAACTGCGAGCGCCGAGCACGGTTATCGTATACCATCTCCTTTACCTTTCCGGAATCGATCACGGCAGTAATGTCGTTAATAGTAATAGAAGTTTCGGCAATGTTGGTGCTCACAATGATCTTGGTCTTGCCTGCGGGAGCATACTTGAATACCATAGCCTGGTCGGCTCCAGAGAGGGAACCGTGAAGAGGCAGTGCCCAGACCTTCGATGACAGCCCGCCATTACCGTGCGTCAGCATTTCAACCAGCCGTTTGATTTCAGCCGTGCCTGGCAAAAACACAAGGATTGCCCCATGCACACTACCAGTGCTTTGTGGCTTCTCCAGGACAAGGAAGCGCACTAAGTGCACAATGAGGTCGTAATCGATCTTGGAATCGTCAATACGTGCCGCAATCTCTTCTGACGTCATCCCGGACAGTGGCTTTTGTTTCTCTTCCTCCTCGTCGTCATCGATATGTTTCTTTTTATTTTTCTTGTCCTTCAGCAAAAACTTAGGCACTTCGTAGTGAGTTTGATCAAGAACTTCCTCTAGGAAGTTGCACTCCACAGGATACGTAAAGCCAGGAATGTCCAGCACGGGGCACGGCGTTTGTGTAATCGACGAGAAATATTTCACAAACAGCTCCGAGTTCATGGTAGCACTCATCAGAACGACTCGCAGGTCTGGACGTTGAGGCAGCAAGTCCCGGAGAATGGACAACAGGAAGTCCGTATCCACATTTCGCTCGTGGACCTCATCGACGATTACATGCGAGACATCTGACAACTGCCTATCATTAAGCAAGCGTCGAAGAAGGACACCGGTTGTGCAAAACAGTAGTCGTGTGTTAGACGACTTCTTTGCGTCCATACGAATCTGATAACCAACGACGTCCGCAATGTCTTCACAGCGCTCCTGAGCAACGCGAGTGGCTACACCAATAGCGGCAATTCGGCGTGGCTGAGTACAGATGATGTTGCACTCCCCGCCAGCCCCACGGTTGATATACTCGTCCAGAATGAACTGAGGAATCTGGGTTGTTTTACCACAACCTGTGGCGCCGCATATGAGCACAACTTGGTTGTTCTTTACACATTTGATCACCTGAGCCTCTTCCTTGGCGGCAGGAAGCTTTGCGCGAGCAGCTAGCATTTGTTGGAAGCTGGGTTGGCTATCCTTTGCTTCTCTGGACTGCAAAAGCTTCTCGCTCATTCGGCGCGCAGCTTCCACATCAACAACACGCTTCGGCAGGTGGTGTTTCACATTCTTGTTGTAGTTTGCTCCGTTCTTTTTCTTTGACTTTGACTTGCCATCAAAACTCGCCTTAACCTTGTTCGGGGTGTGCAAACACTCTTTCGATGCAGCCTTTTCCACCACTTCAACCTTTTTCAAAAGCTGAATTCTAGTCGGGCTACTAGACAATCGCTTCTTGTCCTGCATGTACGTATCAATTGCAACATAAATGTTGTACAACATAGGCTCGCCCATGGAGTGCACGCAACTCTTGAGCGCCTCTCCACATGCAGCAAGTAAATGCGGCTGGTATTTCGCCTCAGTTGAAGTCAAAGCCAGAAGCGGCAGCTCGAATGGATACCTAGATGTGCTGGACAAGAAGACATGTAGCTGCAGAGCGTCAGTCACGTCAAACGACAATGCGATCGAGCCGTCCTCTGTCGTCGTGATCTTCAGCTTCTCCTCATAGATGGCCTCTAGCGCAAATATCTCGTCCTGACGCTGATTTAGTAGCTCCTCCTCATCGTCAGGAGCCTCGACTGCTCCATCGATCTCTTCCAAAGCAAAGTGTTTTTTGACATGCGGGGAAAGCTTCTCCACAAGAGCGAAGAGTGTCGTCATGGACGGCGCCTTCAGTTCCTCGTCACTCATTCCGGAATGTTCCTGCACAAACTCGTTTGCCACAGAGCCAGAGTCACGACGGTCATAACCAAACTTCATCAGTCGTTGGACCAGTACAATCGTACGCGCTGGTTCTGCTGAAGTACTTAGTATCACATCAAGCTGTGTGCCTTCTGGGTTAAATTTCTTGGGCAAATCTCTTTCGGAGATGTTCAAACAGAGCCAGTCAAAGATCGCAGACATACGCGTGTCATCTGCATCTTCACCACCCCCATGCGGGCAACTCTGCAGCGCTCCTTGGATCTGTGCCGGTGTAAATCCAATCGTTTTCAGTCTCTGGGTCGCCATCTTCTGAAAATCCTCTTCCTCCACTTGCCTTTGCTCAGCATCACTGTCCTCGTCCTGCAACTGGGCCCCCTTCAAATTTTTCTTCTGCATCTCGCCCAACTTCCTCAAAATTCCTTCAATCAACTCTCGACAGGGCGCGCTCATCATGACCTGCTTAGGTAAATTAGCTCTCTCCCTGTTCTCCCTCGCACGCTGTTTCTTGTTCCTCTCCTGCGTCCTGGCGAGTTTCGCCGCTTCGAACTCTTTATGGGACGCAAATTTCCTGTCCATCGTCAGCGTCCTGGGCATTTCCTTCTTCTTCTCTTTTTCTTCCATGGCCTCTTCCGTGTCATTTCCAGCCCAAAGATCCATGCCTTTGTCCTCCTTCGCTTTCACCTGATTCTCGTCACTTTTCTCCTCCGTTTTCGTCTTACTTCTGCCCTTGTTCTTATTCTTCGGTTCAGATCCTCCACTTTTTGCAGGACCGTCCTGCGAGCCCAGGGCCAGCCATAAATCCCGGAACGGGTCTGGCAATTTGCGCTCAAACGGCCGCAGCGGCTCCACGTGCTTGAGCGCCAATAGAGCGGCGCAGTGTTTGGCCTCGTCCTGCGAGTCGAATTCCTCCTCCGGACAGAAACTAAGATCTTTGCTGCTGTCTTTGGCGTCGGGCAGGACGCAGCGCATGCGGAATTTGGTCTGGTCCTTGCTCCTGGCGCGGGCGTAGAAGGCGTTGCGTCTCTTCTTGGACTGGCAGAACTCGAGCAGAAGCTGCATGGGCGTACGCTGCCACTCCTTGCACATGACACCCTGGCGCAAAGTGTCGCCCTTGGACACGCTCACCGTGCCCGCGCCGCGCTGCCGGTGACCAGGCTGACGTTGGCGACCCATTTTTCAGCAGCCAGAATTTGTTTTGGTGGTTTGCAATGCCAAATTTACTAATTTGTATTGATACTACGGGTTTCAGCAGAAATGTCACCCCTAAAAAAATGCTATCTAAAGCTTCCTCAGGATCCAACTACAGACAACCCCCCCAGAATGACCTGAGTGGTACCCATGACGAAAGAGAGGTGAACAATTGTCGCCAGCTGCTCAAACGATGCAGGTTGTATTGTTTTAAGTTATAATATGAGATGAAGACCGTTTTAATTCAGTTAGCTGGATGGATTCAAAAGGCCATGAATATCTCGACGATCCCACAATATTCCAGCGTGGTGCCAACAGTTCTGAATGGAGTCCGCAGTCATACGATCCCAGGCTTGCTTGACCCACTGCATCCCCTGCCAGATGTCGATCTTGCAAGGGTGCGTTTTGTCCGGCGCCTTGCCTGCGAGGTATTGGTCGAACTGGAAGTCAGCCTTTATGTCGTAGTATTTGCGCTTCACACAGCTGATCACGCCCTGGTCGAGCGGCTGAATGACGCTCGTTGTGTTTTTAGGTAGAAATTCCAGTCGAACATGTGTCAGCTTTGCAGTTGGTCGCACATGGGAGCTCACGATGTCGACAAGGAGGAGTATATGCGGACCCTCCTCACGCATCCGCTCATCGAGCTCATGAAGCCACTCGAGGAAGATGCTCGAGTTCATCCATCCCTTGCGGCTGTTTGTGTACTTGACCCCGAGCTCATGCTCGACGTTATGGCCCTTGAGCGCGCGCGGATTCTTGGCAGTGCCGATGAATAGCGGTGGCAGCTTGTCTGTGCCGTCGGCATTAACTGCGAGGCACATGGTCAACCGGTCTTTGGGCTTCTTGCGACCGGCCACCTTCTTTCGGCACGAGAGCGTACGGCCGCTGACTTGGTTGACGTACAGCGCCGTTTCATCCATATTGTAGGTGTTGCGTCGGGGGTAGCTGGCGGTGAGCGCCAGCATGCTTTGCCTACCAGCACGGATCACCTCGTCGGCGACTGACGCAGCCTCGCCATGCTTGACTCGGAGTTCAACTCTGTGTGGACGCTGGAACTTATACAGCCAGTTGTTTGAGAACCGTGGCTGCTCATCCGGTGGGATGCCCATCCGATCAGCCACTTGCTTCGCCAGTCAGATGATCATCCCGCCGGATACGGTCTCAACTTTGCTCGCCATGTCGTCGAATGCGGCGCGCAGTTGGTCGTCGTACTGAGCGAAGGCTGCGCCGGCAGTTTTCTTTCCCATGCGCTTCTCTGGTGGAACCCGAGCGAGATCGTTGTGGCTCCGCAATGTACGCTGAGCTGTCGACAGCGAGATGGGCTTGCTCAGATTGAACGCGCGCGTCGCCCATGCGACTGCAGCAGTCTGACTGAGGTTGTATCGTGCAGCTTCCGTGCAGAGCTCGCATTTTTGCTGAATGGTGAGGACGGCCATCGCATAGGAGGTCAGCGTTGGTGCACACCGTGGAGTAGAATCGAAAATGCACGTGTCGGCGAATTTCCGCCACGCCTACACTTGCATTCACCAATGCTTAGCGCGCCAAATCACACAAGTGCTTAAAAACTCGCGCGCTTTTCCATACGTCATCTTGCACTTCGACTTGAACATGTTCTTCTCTCTTCTGACACCAATGATTTTGAAGTGATGGGCAAATTTCCCTTTAACCCAAATAATTACTTGGGATGATGTGCCATCTATGGAGAGCATCTCCCTGGTTCATGACGTTTGCAAGTTTATTTGAAGGTGCTGGAGGTCATTCTGGGAGGGTTGTCTGTACTTTACTGCAACCCAACGAACTAAAGCTCCCCACCGAAGATCTTGATCGTTTGCACGACCGTCGCCTGCGATGGAGCGCTCCAGCCCTCGTAATGCCGATTTCCTCTTTTTTTGGTCTGAGAGGAACCGGCGGTCAACGTCGCTCCTCCTTGCGAAAGAGTCACTCTCACACAAGTGAGACCGCCCAGCGAATGGATGGGCTGAAAAATGGTTTTGTCGTGATTGAGGTGAAGAGTGTTGGTCGTTGAAGTTAGAGTCGGAGTGTAGGTCGCGTAGGTAGGAGTTGATCTCGAGTGCGGGGTAGTTGGTGTATTTGATAATGAAAATGTCTGGCCTAAATGCGCATGCCTTCATGTGCGCTTAGCTCGTACAGAGGCCTCCTTGATGTTTTCTGCATGTTTCTGTTTCTACGTGCCTATGTGTCCTGCTACCTTGCATGTTTCTTTGCTTTTCTTCTTTTCTTTTGCACGTTCGTAATATCTAGCTATATGTATGTAAACTGCGAACGGAGAGCTTTGCAGGCTGCCTCTGGCTGCGAGCAAGCAAGCCAGAGCCTATGCGCCCACGCTCTCTGGCTTGCTTGCTCGCAGGCCAAAGGCGGGCATGACATCTATAGTTTAACAAACATGAATAGAGGACTCTTCGAAATGAAATGAATGCCAGACTGGCACGATTTCATTCGCTAGGGGCGTCGACGATTTTGTACAATGGGACTCGTGTATAACAAACCTCAAGCGATGAAATGATTAAAAAAAAGTTTTCCGGCCCCGAAAGCGCCATGGAAGCTGTATACACCATGCAAAATAGATCGCAGTGTTTGTTGTAAGTGTGAACAATGTCGTGGTTACTCGAACTCAATATCTGTAAGCGCTCATCGTTTCAATTCCATGCTTTTTTTTTTCGTGTTAACTGAGATCGTAAAGCCTCATGCCAACGCACTCCTCATGCCCATTGCATTTAAAACGCGTCTATATCAACTCCACCGAGTCGACCCGCCGCGTATCCACCAGCGCGATTCTGGGGGTTAGCCAGGTCGAACTTGTCGGTTGCTCCAGCTGCTTCATTCTCCACCCGATCGTCTTCCGCCAACTCTTGACGCAGCCAGCCCTCCACCGTCTTGTACATTGGTACCTTCCTTCCTTCCGTGCACTGCTCGATCGATCCATAGAACCCTACCATACCGCGTCGAACGTAAAGCACATGAGACGCCCAGACGTCCGTGCCGTCGAAAATGTGGGTGGCCAGCAACACCGTTGCCTGTCTGGTATCCGTCTCCTCCTTCAGAAACGCCAACACATTCTCGCGCGAGATGATGTCGAGCATTCCCAACACTTCGTCCAGAATGATGAGCTGCGACGGTCTCAGCAACGCCAAAAAGAGCTGCACCCGACGACGTTGGCCATCTGAAAGGCGATGGAGACGCCACTTCGGGTCGATCCTTAGAACCTTCAGCAGCTTCTGGCGCCGTTCCGGATGTTCACTTTGCAGCTTCACCATCATCTCCTCCACCGCCATATCGGCCGAATACGCCATAGCGTGCGACGCGAAGGCCACTGCTCGTTGACCCCAATCGGCGCTAACGAAAGTCCTTAGAGCGTTCAACGTCGTATCCCGGAAACTGTCTCGGCCGAAGATTAGAGCAGTGTCGTCGGCCGTCAAGTGTTTGCCAGCTAAGATGCTGAGCATTGTGCTCTTACCCGCTCCATTGCCGCCAACCACCAACACCCGCTGACCAGGTTGAATAGTCAAATTCACGTCGCGCAGGACACGATCGTCGTCTGCAATAGAGTCACCCCCAGTGATAGGATCATGTTGCAGGCGGTTGATAAGTTGGCCGCCAATTGTCACCTTTGCGAAGGCGAAGCTAAGTCCGCGCAGCTCCACGGGAGGAGGCGACAAGGGATTGGTGGCCATCTTTATGGCGATTTGGTCTCATTTAGTCCGACTATTTATCCATAAAATAAAAGAGCTTGACCGATGGAAGACGACGTGGAGATGGAGTTTATCTCGGTTATGGGCGTGCTTGTGCCGATGGAAGTGACCAATGGAGTGTCGGCCGAAGCCAAGAGATTCGCCCAAGGTGGCGTACCCAGCGACGACGAAGCAGTAGCAGCTGATTCTGATCCAGTTAGAGAGCCAAAAAATGTCATCAATCATCTTCAGAATAAAGGTGGGAAAGTTGATTCGGAAACGAGAGCAGAGGCGCGAAAGAGCAAGAGCAGGAAAAATATCCTCGAGACGAAGCAGAAACAAAATGCTCTGCTGAAACAAGCTCAAATGGATAAAATACGTGCTGATGGCCCAACGGCGAAGGAGCAACCGTCACGGAGTGAAACATTAGAAACCAAGACGGAATCTGCTGAAGCAGAACCAAAACCTGACGCTGAATGCTTCCTAGGGGTGATGGTGGATCTACCGGAGCAAGAACAGAACGAAAAAAGAGAAGCTAAAGCCAAGAAATCTGAAGTGACATCAAAACCGAAACCACCGACGAAAGCGGATCTCAATCCTCCCCTGGTGGAAAAGAAGAAGGTGGAAGACCACGCTGACATCAGTTGCACAACTGGGGAAATCAAGGCAGAGGATACCGAAGCAGAGGAAAATATTGAATCAAGAAGAACTTCTACTGCTTCAAGCAAGGTCACTGAGACGTGGAAATTGGAGAGCGGCGATGAAGAACTAGAAAGCAAAAGAGTAAAGAAAACGCGGGGCTCCACGGAAGATAGTACTTCAAGCAAGTCATCTACAGGTGCCAGAAACAAGGGAACCACCGAACGACGCAGCTCAAGCGAGCAAGGTATTTGCACGTTTCTTGGATGCACGCAACCTGCTGACTATAGATCCAAGTGTTCTAAGCATAACAGGCGTTCTCGATGCTCGTTACCTGACTGCACGAAGTTCGCGCACTCTGGGGGCAAGTGCATCGCACATGGTGGAGGTGCTCGATGCACGGAAGATGGATGTGGTCGTCGCGCTCGGTCAAAGGGAAAATGTTACGCACATGGAGGAGGCATGTTGTGTTCTCACCCGGGCTGTACAACTCGAGCTAAGACTAAGGGCAAGTGTATTGCGCATGGAGGAGGTACATATTGCTCTGAATCCCGATGCAACAAGTTGGTCACTGCCAATGGGAAATGTATTGCACATGGAGGATGGGTTAACTGCTCGCATCCAGGATGCAACAAGCGTGTCCAGCTACGGCGTAAGTGTATTGAGCACAGCGAATTGGAGAATGTTGCGGGGAATGTATCGGCATCTACTGAAAGTAAAACGCCTGCTAAGCGGTTCCGCAAATCTACAAACAAGCCTGCTGAAGTGAATGTACAACCGATAAATGATAAGGCGACGAAGCGGCCGATGCGGAAATCTGCTGTTGTGGACAGCAAAAAGCCGGCCAAGAGAGCTAAAAGGTCCGCTGTGGCCATCGATCCAGATACGAAAGAGCTAGAGGAGTCGATGGCGCTGCGCAGCGGGCAACGGATTAAACGAATCGCCCAAATTCCTTGTGAGTATTCTGAAGACATTGCCCTCCAGATGGCATTGAAATTGTCCGAAATCGAGTACTAGTTCACGATGCTTTCCATTGCCACGTAATATGCTTTTTCGTTTTCCATTTCAGAATGTCCATCGTCACTCACAAGCAAAACATTTCCTCCTACCACGATTCGTCTGTGGAGTTTCCTGTTGAGACCCCTTAAAGCGGTCGGTACCCCTGTGAACGACGGCAATGAAGAGAGGGGGGGGGACGGCGGAAACTTCCTTTTGGCCGAAGCTGAAGAAGTACATTCCGGGGATCAAGGCGCGTTGGAGAAAGCAGCACACGCAAAAGAGGCGGACGCGATCGCGCAGAGGATGAGAATCTACAAACGATACTGGCACCGGGTTTCCCCCAGAAAACTAGGATAGCGCATTGTCAGATACTTCAATAAGCTTGATCTCTGAAAGCACCAAATAGTTCGAAGTGTTGTATGCGCAACAGGCTCGGGTAAAACCAGCACTGCAAGCAACACAACCCTGATTCACTTCAACTTGGAGTGATGGTGTTTCTGGCATTGCACCCTCTCGCCATCGTAACGGCTTCGACTTCCTGCGCTCGTAAAATTGGGTCCTTCTTCACTACGCAGGTGGAGGTAGGCTTTGAGTCATGAGTGCGGCTTCCCGAGCCGCACCCTCCATGTCGGCGCGGTCGAGGATAATGTCCCGACGTGGAAGCCACCAGGCAGACGACGAGCTGGCTGTTGGGGCTGTAATCGTGATACTTAGCGACAAGACAGAGGGTCAGAATGGAGGTGCATATCGTTCACCCACTCGAGACGATAACCAAGACGATGCAAAGCTGATTTCCACGACAACAACTCAAAATGGGCAATGTTTCGTGGCTGTACTGGCACCGAGTAGTGATGCAGCAATGGCATCGTTGCACAGTCAACCGCCAGGGACTTATCTCTTAGTGAAGGAAGAAGATGCAGCGATCACGGTTTACGTCAAATTTCGACAAGCAGTGCGTGTGATGACATTGGTGAAAAGCAAAGACGCCAAGAAAAATAGCGACACTTTTCAGTTGGCCAAGCTGCGGAAGAAAGATCCTGAACATCCCCCTGTACACAATTTACGTTTGTCCTCGGAAGCCTATTTCCTGGTAGAGCACTGTTGGAAACGCTTCCTCCCCGCAGTACAAGCTGTCGTGTTTGAACTGTGTTGCGAGACGTATTTTGACGAAGATACAAAGCTGGAAGAGTGGACATTATCGATGATCCCTCCTTCTTCGTATGCTGTGGGTATGATGCCAGAAGCCTGTGGGTTCTACATCCTTGCGGTGCCTCCTACCGACGCAGATGTGTATTACTCTTCGGTGATTCAGATCCGCCAAGTTGAATTTGACTTTACCAAATTTACGATTACTATTGCAGATGGAGTACTAAAACCTTCAGCACTACTCTTAGCGACGTCCTTCTCCACTAAACGCACGTTTGAACCAGAGTTTGCGTAAGTTTCTTGATCGAGAACGACGAGCATGTCCTAACGCAATGCTTCCACTTGTCCTGTAGGTTTGGAGCTCTCCGCGATAACTTCTTAACCCCGGATCTGGTCATGCTCAAAGAGACGTCAGTGACTATGATCCCCTCGCAGCAATCCTCACTTCAAAATTGCATTGATTTGACCTCAAACGATAGGGAACTCATGGTCCTCACTGCGGTTGATGCTGCATGTGGAGAAATTATGCCGAACGAACCTCTCCCCGAATCACTTTTGTCCGTGTTGCATGAAATGCACTTATATTTTGTGAATTCTGCCGTAAAAGATGGTGTTACGCTGTCATCGAAACGAGCACTCTGGTCAGCACCAAAAATGAAGTTGGCGGGGCGCATTATCCCAATCTTGTTGGAGCTTGTGGTCGCATCGGCAACGATGTCGGTGACAATAAACTCTACTGATCAAATGGATGTCCAAGCTGTAGCCGCTGAAAACAAGAGAAGGCTGATTCTTGCTCAGTTTTCTCACGCCGTACGCTTCGACCTTCTTTTTATGACTGCTAGAGGCGATGACTCGGTGATTTGTCGCTTGGCACATCAACTTTGTCAGTTTCTTGGAGCCCATATTCGTATCCCTGCTGATCTAGCCGATCTTATTCGAGACCTTGTGGCGTTATTTCCAGTATTCTTGAGGTTGTTCCTGCGAGTTCAAGGCACTGTGATGCTCTGGAGAAATATTCAGCAGAGTGATGTGGACAAAGACTCAGTACCAGATCCGCAGGGGAGAAGCTTTCTATCAATTCGGTCGCTTACATCATCCTCTACTATAGCTAACGCAGTTCAGCATAGAGAACGGAGATCTTCATTATTCAGCTTATCGCGAAAGCCACAGGCTAAGGCACGGAAATCGTTATCGTTATCTCTTGGGATGAGCTTGTTTCCAACACCAAGTACAAGCTCAAAGGGTTTTGCATTTTCCCACCTGAACTTTATTTCCGTGCAAGTATATCTTGGAATGAATCTACATGAAGGATTCTTTACATGTCCAGACGTGTGGAAGGAGGACCCTGCGTTAGCAAATGTCTTGTTCTGTGCGTGTAAGGGACAGCAATGTGATGAACCAGTATCAGTAAGTGCAATTGCTGCTGTGTCTACAAGACCAGTTTCTATGTGCGCTCGTACTCGAGTGAGATCTCGTCCGAAAATGGCAACGTACGAATTCCTGTTGCAGCTTTCATTACGATTTTTGTACAAACGAAATTCTTTTGAAAACTGGGATCGAGATGTTGCCCTACTATTGCGTTTGGAAGACGTTCATCGGCATATTTTTAACGAAATTATCTGTATAGTGCGTCGACGAACTGAAGCACAGGATGATCGCAATCGAGCAGCTCTTTCCTGTGAGTTACGGGTGGTGATCGCATGTGTATCGACACTTTTCCGACTCGAGCGGAAGCGAAGACAAGAAATGGGTGCAGCGATCGGAGACAAAAAATATTTAGCTTTTATCCAGCTATTCCGATCGAAGATTCGTGAACTGAACGAGAAACTTCACATGGATTCGAGTTGCGATGACCAGGTGGAAGCTGAAGAAGATAATCAGCATGAAAAAACCGATGATTATTTTCTTGGCGCTTTAGCTGCGGTTTTCAAATGGATTCCGAGGGCGCTCTTAGACGAGTGGGTTGTGCTCTCTCTTAAAGAACTTCTCCAAACTCTGAATGAACTGAGCAATGGCATCAAACAGGCAACGATGTCATCACTCAAGCAACCGCAGTATATTCGCCATATTTACGAGATTTTCAGCGTATTTTCGATGATATTAAAACGCACAAGCGATCCTGATATTCAATCCGTGCTCGTACGAGTCCTCGGCATGGATTGTCCGGCTATTATATCACTAATTCGCTTTGTATTATCGCCGAATTCCTTGGGTTTGAATGGCGGACGCGATGCCATTTCCATTCAAACTTGCGTACTTCATCTTTTGAGATCTTTCTTGAATCTGGATGTGGCTTTGCCTATTCAACATGAGTGGGAGGCGAAGAACAGCAATCCAAGCGAAGAAGGCAGCATGAATGAAGATGCAGCGGCCATTGAACAGCTCAAGGGAGAACTTATAATTCGATTATTAGGTCCTCAGATGACTATCGAAGATGGAGAGCAGACCGACCAATCTCTGTGGGATCTTATGCTGGAGCTAATGTTCCCGGATAGTGGAAATGACACCGTCGCAAGCTTCCACTCGGCGTCATGCATACTTAACGTGGCTTCCACATTTCGATCTGAATCCGTGCCACCGATTTTGCTCACCAACATTTCACGAAGCCACTTTCAACTGGAAGAGGCATTCTTACTCTTACAACAAGCGTTGTACACCACTCAGGATGCGAGCTCTCCGATCGACTACGACCACTGTGTTGCAAGCCATTTACGCCGAATCGACCAGTACAGTTGTCGTATCATTGAAAATGAAGGACAAGAAGACCCCGGCATGGTATACCGAATGATGGAACTAAACTTGCGATGCTTGATCGTCCTAGCAAGCCGAAGGGCCCAGTTCCCCGCTATCCAAGAGGCTTTCTGCCAAAATCGTGTGCTTTTATCCATCTTACAGCGAATTCAGCCTCCGCCGCGGGTACACCACGACATAGTTTGCACTCTATCTCATCGCCGTGTATCTTTCAGCGATGAAGTCGGCGCCGCAAGTCACAGTTTACCTCCGCTTAAACTCCCTCGTCAGCTCAGTAGCGGACCATCTGAAATCTCCGGTATTCAGGCTAATATCGCGCAGTTGTCATTACCGATTCCACCAAAGACTATGCCAAGTTACGATGAAATCAACATTTCCCAGAACTTCATTTTGGCTGAGCCAGGACTTCACACTTTAGCAATTGTGCTAATGGCGACGTACGTCATAGTCGACCCCAACCTAGAGCTTGACGAAACAGTGTGTCTTCGGATATCTGTTCCCGGCGAGGCAGCAACGGAGCCGAGCGAATTATTGTGGAAGCTTCAGCAGCACTTATCTTCCGTGGATTTGGACCAGAGATATTTTGAAGCGCTGATGCTCGAGATGGAGACACTTCAGGCTTGTGTATCAAATGCTCGGGTGTCAGCAATTCGTTCATTATTAAGATTACTGTGTCCGAATCGCTTTGACTGCAATTTATATACCACGACACAAGGAGTCAGCAGACAAAAAAGAGAATACATCGCCAAGGGCGCTTTTTCGACGGTTTATCGACAGCATCCATCACTTCCTCGGCCTGAATCCGTTGCTATCAAGGTCGTCGAGCACCAGAGAAGAGCAGGCGAGTTGTGTGCTGTGAACGGTTTGTTTAATGAAGTCTCAATTCTCTCCAAGCTGCGAGGAGAAAAAGCAGCTACCCAGTTAGTAGATTTCGGGAACAATTACGCGGAGCAGAGCTTCGAAATCGTCATGGAATATTGCACGAGTTCGCTAACGGAGTGGAGAGAAACTATCAAGAGAACGGAATCGGAAGTGCCATTCCGGTCATGCTTGGTAATGATTTTACGAGCATTTGAGGAAGCGTGCCAGTGTTTAACTCGAATTCATCAAGCGGGAGTTTGCCACTTTGACATTAAGGTACGAAAGAATTAACAATTTGGGCCCTGCACCAATCGACTTGGCTAACTTTCTTTACCTTGGTAGAGCGATAACATTTTAGTTCGTTCGAGTGCACGAGAGTTGAGTCGCAAGTTACTTGAAAACGATGAAGAGGGCGAATCTACCGACGCCTTCAAAGGCTGGATTTGCTTTGCCGATTTTGGAGAATCGAAACTCGTGGACACCGACCAGTTGCCGATGCGAACATTTACGTTCTCGTCCTTTTCAACTGGAAATGCGTCTCCTGTCGCGGTTCGGAAGCGAACAGAGAAATTCATGTCATTGACTCGAACGAGAGGGACTGAAGCTATCAAGAGTCCTGAGGTATTGAAAGTCAAAGGCAGTGAAGTGGCTGAGGTGAAAGTCACTCTAGCCAGCGATATATGGTCATTGGGCTGCTTGTTGTACGAGTTGGTGACCCAGGAGCTCCCCTTCCAGAATGGTAAGGTCACAACGCATACCTCAAAACATTGGGACGTCAATTTGGGAGAGTATCTCACGTTATGTTGTTCGTAGATGACTGGGCCGGTTTGTACGCGCACCTCGTCGTGACTCAAGACCAGAGTGTTTTGCGCTCGGATCACCAGGAGAAAATATCCACAGTTCTACATCCTTCATCCAGCGACGAAGAAGCAGTGGTGACAAGTTTGCTGGCGCTCTGTAGTAACATTTTGGTCCGAGAACCAACTCGACGTCCAAAGCTGGAGACGATCTTGACTGAACTACGAAAGTTGATCAGCGACGTGTCCAATTTACCCGTGACTGCGAACGACGATTCTTTCGTCCGAAGCCTGCGTGGCCAAACTTCACCACCGGAAGCTGAACGCCCCGCATCAGCACCTAGGTCCTTTGCTCACGTTGGCTCATGTCGACAACACGCAAGCTCTCACGGCGTGATCGTCCCAGTGCGTTTATTCTGGAATTTCTTCGTAGCTGCCGCGGTCACAAGAACGCCGGACACCCAAAAAATGTCAGGTTGTCTGGGCAACGGCTCCGACCCAGCGGGTAAGGACGTTCTCGTCATGGACGCGTTCGAGTCCAGGTACGAATCGGATTTCGTCCACTTTGTCTACGTGAGTTGGCACGAAAGTTGCTCAACACTGGACGAAGCAAATTCCCAAGAAAACGCACAAGAGTTTATCGTGGAGCTCCATGAAGAAGAGCATCGGACGTGCTTTCTGCTCAACTCCAAGTTCAAACCAAACATCGAGACGAGTTTGTTCCAGCAACTCGTCCAGCACGCGCCGCAATATTTCCCAGTATTACAACGACGGCTCCGAGATAACGCTGGATGTGTAGTCTTCGTCAGTTTGGGTGAAGATATCAACGATCTCCAGGAAGTCGTGACCGGAATGCTGATGTTTTTCCTCCGTAGCGCATTGGCGATGTTTCCATTCGACTTGTTCAGCTCTTTCGCTCGAGATTGCGGACAGTTCTTCGACTACCCACGACCAGAATTCATCCAACAACTCATGTCGTATTCCACCAGCTACGTTCAAGACACTGCAACATCACGTGTCGTCCAATGCTATTGCGGTGCCAGTATATTCACCGTCGACTCTATTGCCATGGCCGAAGCTCGAGCAACTCAACTCTGCACGTGCAGCGCTTCAACTACCTGTGTTTGTTTCCACCCATTTCCAGCTACCGACGGCAGCTATGACGACGAATTCTACCCCGTAGACAGCATGTTCGTCCATGATGGGGCTGAGGAGCAACTTGTGCATCCCTTTGAGACGAGAGCGATGCGAGGGGAGGGGGTGCGGTGGGTCTCGGTCGACTCCGTCTCTGTCGGGAGGATGGACTGCAAAGCATTCCGCTGGTCTCCTCTTTCACTAGGAGCCACAGACAACACCAGCAGAACCATCTCCTTCAGCACTGGCACCGGAAGTGAAGCTGCCGCCGTTGCTGACCGTCGCGTGTCTCGCTTCGGTCTCCTCAAGCGCCAAACCAGCAAAGTGGCCAGCGAGCAGGTTGTTGCTGCTGTTGTGGAGCCCCAAGAGAGGCAGGAGATGCTGCTGCGAGGCCTGCAGCGCCGCGGGAAGCCCTCGGACTCGTCCTCTTCTGACGCGTGGGAGCTCTACGAGTGCGAACTCTGTCGACTTCCCATCTGCGCAGTGGCCGAGGTCAAAGACAAGGTCGCCGTTCCCCTGCTGCTGCATCCACGCAGCAATAGTTAGCAAGCACCCTCATCAAGAAACGTACACAGCAAAGACGTTGTGGGGGGGAGTTCAACCGGATACTGTTCTCGTATTAATAATACAACGGCTCGATTCCTTGCTTATAAAATAACGTGGCCGACCGGGGGAGGGGACTCAAATAGTCGACCGCACATGTGTCAGCTCTGCTCAGCTATCTGTCGCTGATAAAAGCTCTCGCCTTGCATCAGTTCTTGAACAGCGAGGGGTGGCTGAGGTTCATGCTGCGGCGCCGCTTTAGCTGCATGAGCTGGTCATCGTTACGCGCAAGGATCTGCTTCACGTTGCTGATGTATTCCTGGCACGGGCCTGGGAGCGCCTGCGACCCCTGCGTCTTGGCTAGCAGCAAACATTCCGAGTGGCTGCGGCGCCGACGGATCACGTCCTCTGCGTGTGTGGACGACGGCGCCGAGCGCGGGCCGAGGATGGGGCTGGTGGCGGGGCTCGAGTCGTGCTGTGGCTCCCTGGGCGCTTTGGGGTTGGGACTGCGCTGCTGGTTGTTGGTGGTGGTGGTGTCAACGTGCAGACTCGTGGGCTGCCGCGCGTCCTTCAACGTGGTGGCCTGAAGCATCTCGCTCGTGTGGGAAAAGCGGCGGGCGAACTCCATTTGGTTGGAATAAGAGTGTTTGTATGTTGAGGTGTCTTGGCTTGGGGGCTGGGGCTGCTGGGCTGCTCTGAGTGCGCGCTCCGGTGCAAATTCGCGAATGAGGTGGTGAAGTCAACGCCGAGAGAGAGGGCGCCGGTCAGAAAAAGGAATCCCATCTTCCCTGCCCGAAGCGGTCGAAAACGCCGAATCGGATAAGACGGGCACATGAACGTCGTGGATTGGCTCAAAATGTAATGGGTGCCGCCAGGATTGGCTGAAAAGGATCGCGAGCCAAGTTGAACTTGTGCGGTCCAGTCCCAACGGCCTGCGAGCCGGCAAACGCGTGTGGCACACATAATTTATAAAAACACCCTTTTTCCTGCAAAAACGTGGCTTGCGTTTTTAACTTCCTGCAATTCTGATTGGCTGAGGAGCTTCAAGGAGAAACCGTTGAGGAGCAGGGAACGGGCGCTAACGCCGTTTTGACGGCCGCATTCTGGAGCAGTCCTCGCGGCGGAGTCTTCATGCTCTTCCAGTGCTATCCGCTTCGTGCCATTCGTTCTCGTAGAGTAGTCGTTAGCAGCGTGGCCGTCGTCCGTAGCATGGCTCCTAGGAACTACAGCTTTTGCAGCAGCCAGAGGCTTCCGCAACTCGCGGCGGTTACGGCTTCGTTATCTGCACTTTTGGTGCTTTTGGCACGAAGCACACGAACAGGATAGGATAGAATTGCCCTCGTTCCCAGGGCTTGTGTTCTGGTGCGAGCACAGTCCTCGCTGATGTTGCAGCGCTGGGAAAAGCATCTGCGTCTTGCTTTGACAAGCGACTTGGACGCCACATGCTTGCTTGTCCGCATGGACATGTCGGTAGTGCACACCGCCATGCTCTACCGACCGCACAATCCTTTGCGCGATCGTTCAACCGACAATTCAAAAATAGAACAAGATTTCCCTTTTTGACAATTTTGAAAATATAGCCATTCCTGCATTTCGGCGATCTGTCGTGTGTAAAGACAAGAAAATCGCGCATTTATCGCGCGTGTTCCGTCCTTTGCCGTGTGTATGCGCAGGCGCGAGCTCCCGCACCAGAGCGCGGCGCTGCTGCTGGGATGCCAACACCGATAGGACGCCAGCATTGCATTGTGCTTCTTCGGAGAAGCAGCAAGCGCAGCGCAAGGTTCAGCAGAGCTAAGGCGAGCGTGTCGGTTCCTGCACTTGGCTGAAGCACTGACCCCCCCTCCCAATCTGCAATCTTCGGTTTTTGGCCAGCGTTGAAGTTGAAATGCTCATAGATATGACTAACGCGTTGCTCTTGCAGCCGTGAATGCCTTTGTTGGCGGCGGTGCAGGTTTTGAATGATGCATTTCGACATCACGAAAAACAGTTCGCGACGTGTGCAGGCCGGAGAGGAAGATGTTGAAGAGGTCATGGCACGGGGTGCTCGTCTGAATCGGTGGCGACGCAGTCAACGCTGATTGCTTCCTGCGTGTGTTGTTCAAGTTTGCTGGAGCAACAGCGAGAGAGTTACAAAATCGGTTGACTCTGATGCAACATGGTCTAACTCCAACAACAAGTATGAAAATCTTCGCGTTAGTATAATATCTTTTATGCATCTAAATTGCGTTTGCTCGTAGGCAGCGCTTACATCACTTACAGGCACGAGTACTTTGTAGACAACTAGGTGGCAAACGGGTTCAGAGGTGTCGCAAACTCCTCGTCGTCACTAGGGTCGCTTCCGAACGAAAGCACGCCGTTTTTGTCCTTGCTCCCAAGCGCAGCACCAGTCGTGTTGCCCTTGGCGGTCGTGGGCGAAGGTTTGAAGTTGTGCGGTGCCGCCAGCGGCTTCGGGGGTGGTGCGGATGCTGCGCCGCCTCCGAAGAGGGAAAATACACCACCGAACAGTCCTGCACCTTCGTCGTTCGCCTTGCTGTGTGCCGCCATCACCTTTTGTTGCTCCTGCGGACTGAAGGTCAGTAGCGTGGCGATGACGGGCACCAACTGCTCCTTCTCACTCGGAACTTGGCTCTCGATGTACTTGATGACCACATTCTTCAAGTACTGCAAGCACAAGAAAATGTGGGTGAGTAAATCGACATTGTACAGTTTTATCACTGGAGATTTTCGTACCTCAATGTTGATCGCCTCTGTAGAATGTTCGCCATGCTCCTCCAAACGCTGTTTGTGTCGGGTGGCTTCTTCCAATTGAGCTGCTGCGTCTTCGTACTGCAAGCCACAACATCGATTCATTTACACAACGTCAGATTAGACAACTGGATGAGGGCAGGACAACGCAACGGCGTACCTGCTTCTGGAAGACATGTGATTTGTTCTCCAGCTCGTGTAGCTGAAGTTTCAGTCTCACAACTTCATCTGCCGTATTCGTTGACTGTTGGTCCACGCCATTGGAAGGAGCAAGTGGGATCGGACACGAATCCGCGACTGCGGCAGCAATGTGTTCGTGTTGCTCGTCAGTTGTGGTTTGGTGCAGGAAGCTGTTGTTTCCTTCCGAATCGAACGAACGGGAAGAGGACGCCGTGGAGCGCCTCTCCTTCTCGGTTGGCGAGTATGTTGGGGAGTACGAACGACGCTCAGCCTCGTTCGTGGCAAGAGAAGCAGCAGCAGCGAGGGCAGCCTGCAGCTGCCTTGACAGGTCACTGATCTCGTCCTCCTTCGCTTGGACTGCTTGCTCGATAGACTCGTTTTGTGTGCGGACCTCCTCTCTGAGAGTGGAAACATCGTGGTTCAAAGCATCATTACGCTCAATGAGCTGCTTGATCTGTGCCTCGAGAGGAGCTCGCTCGTTCTCCAGCGCCTCCTCCAACCGCGCCACTTCTGCCTTCAGACTGTCAATTTCTAGTAGCAGGGCAGTCTCCTGAGAACGCTTTTCGGCCTCCAGCGCTTCGCGTGCGTTCTGTGCTTGGGCATCTCTAGCACTCTCAAGTTCCGCCATCCACTTCCGAGTTTCCTCCAGCTCCGTTTCAAGGATTCCAATTCGACCCTTCGCGCTCACAACCTCCTGCTCCAGCTTGGTTGAGGTCTGCGCAGCCTTCTTCAAATTTAGCTTGTTCTCGGTGGACGCCTTCTTGAGGGCCGTGTGGGCACGCTTCTTGTACGTTTCGAGCGCAGCCCGAGCAGCATCGGCACCCTTCGTTTCAGCTTCCACTTCGAACTTGAGCTTAGCAACCTCATTCTCAAGCTCCGAAATAATTCCCCGCTGAAGATCGACGGTGGAATCTGTCGCTGACCGGAGTTGCTCAATGGTTTCAGTTGCTGACAACTGCGCTTCAAGCTCCATTCGTTCGGCTTCGTGATTCCGGTCGACCTCCTCGCGGTTGCTGCCAGCCTGAATATGGTCCTGTTCGAGGTGCCTCATTCGTTCTGCCATCATCTGCAGCTCCTGTTCCTTCTGCTCAACAGTCTCACTCAGTGCTGCAATTGACTTCTCCAGCTCAGACGTCTTTAATTGTGCAGCCTCATCACGCGCCGAAGCAACTGCCGTCAGCGTATCCTTCTGCTCCTGCAGTGCCGCATCGTGTTGCCGCTGCATTTGAGCAAGTTCGTCATCGTATGTTAACACACGCTTCTTGAAGTTCTCCATCTGAGTTTCGCGTTGAGCCTCGGATTCTGCGAGCTGTCCCATTGTTTGGCGCAATTCTTCTGTCGTTGCCTCCGATTGCTCGCGGGATGAAGCAAGCTCGAGTTTCAATGCATCCAGCTCCTCTACGGAGGCAGACTGCTGAGCACTAAGCTCATCGTACGACGTCTTCAGACTGTCGTTAGTTGTGGCCTGTTGTGTCAACCGGTCCTGTAGTTCCTGCAGGTGTCCCTTTAGCCGCTTATACGCCGCCATCACCTCCTCCAGCTTTGATTTCAACGTTGAAATCACCTGATCCTTCTGAGCAATACAAGCGGCGTGACTTTCTCCCTCGGCAGCCATTTGTTCACGACGGTTGGTTGCTTCAGCAACGGCCAAGCTGGACGACTCGGTCAGTGATGCTACCTTTTCTTTGAGCATCTCGATCTCCTTCGCTGAGTTCGCTTCAATAGCTTGTACTTGGTCGCGAAGCTGCTCTTCACGCTGAGCGACCTGGCCCTCCAGCGTCACAATCTGCAAACTCGCATCAGACAGCTTCAACGTATTAGCTTCCAGCTTGGACTCCAGCTCAGCGGTAGCAGCTTCGAACACCCGAATCTTTTCATCAAGCATTCTCTTCGTCTCCTTCATCGCAAGCAGTGCAGCATCTCTCTCGCTCAGAGACTTGCTCGCAGCCTCGCGCTCTTCCTCAGCAGACACAGCGCGCGCCTCGGTCTCGGACAGCTTCTGCCGAATCGCCTCCAGTGCCTCCACCGTCTGCGACTCCGACTCCTTCAGGCTGCGGATCGTCTCCTCCGCCGATTGCGTCTCGGTCTCGCGCTGGGCCTGCAGCTCCTGCAGCTCACTCTCCAGCGACTGGATGCGCTCCTGCAGGCTCTCGGCCTCCGTGCTTTGGGCCTCGCGGTGCGACTCCATCTCGCTCAGAGACTTGCTCGCAGCCTCGCGCTCTTCCTCAGCAGACACAGCGCGCGCCTCGGTCTCGGACAGCTTCTGCCGAATCGCCTCCAGTGCCTCCACCGTCTGCGACTCCGACTCCTTCAGGCTGCGGATCGTCTCCTCCGCCGATTGCGTCTCGGTCTCGCGCTGGGCCTGCAGCTCCTGCAGCTCACTCTCCAGCGACTGGATGCGCTCCTGCAGGCTCTCGGCCTCCGTGCTTTGGGCCTCGCGGTGCGACTCCATCTCGCTCAGAGACTTGCTCGCAGCCTCGCGCTCTTCCTCAGCAGACACAGCGCGCGCCTCGGTCTCGGACAGCTTCTGCCGAATCGCCTCCAGTGCCTCCACCGTCTGCGACTCCGACTCCTTCAGGCTGCGGATCGTCTCCTCCGCCGATTGCGTCTCGGTCTCGCGCTGGGCCTGCAGCTCCTGCAGCTCACTCTCCAGCGACTGGATGCGCTCCTGCAGGCTCTCGGCCTCCGTGCTTTGGGCCTCGCGGTGCGACTCCATCTCGCTCAGAGACTTGCTCGCAGCCTCGCGCTCTTCCTCAGCAGACACAGCGCGCGCCTCGGTCTCGGACAGCTTCTGCCGAATCGCCTCCAGTGCCTCCACCGTCTGCGACTCCGACTCCTTCAGGCTGCGGATCGTCTCCTCCGCCGATTGCGTCTCGGTCTCGCGCTGGGCCTGCAGCTCCTGCAGCTCACTCTCCAGCGACTGGATGCGCTCCTGCAGGCTCTCGGCCTCCGTGCTTTGGGCCTCGCGGTGCGACTCCATCTCGCTCAGAGACTTGCTCGCAGCCTCGCGCTCTTCCTCAGCAGACACAGCGCGCGCCTCGGTCTCGGACAGCTTCTGCCGAATCGCCTCCAGTGCCTCCACCGTCTGCGACTCCGACTCCTTCAGGCTGCGGATCGTCTCCTCCGCCGATTGCGTCTCGGTCTCGCGCTGGGCCTGCAGCTCCTGCAGCTCACTCTCCAGCGACTGGATGCGCTCCTGCAGGCTCTCGGCCTCCGTGCTTTGGGCCTCGCGGTGCGACTCCATCTCGCTCAGAGACTTGCTCGCAGCCTCGCGCTCTTCCTCAGCAGACACAGCGCGCGCCTCGGTCTCGGACAGCTTCTGCCGAATCGCCTCCAGTGCCTCCACCGTCTGCGACTCCGACTCCTTCAGGCTGCGGATCGTCTCCTCCGCCGATTGCGTCTCGGTCTCGCGCTGGGCCTGCAGCTCCTGCAGCTCACTCTCCAGCGACTGGATGCGCTCCTGCAGGCTCTCGGCCTCCGTGCTTTGGGCCTCGCGGTGCGACTCCATCTCGCTCAGAGACTTGCTCGCAGCCTCGCGCTCTTCCTCAGCAGACACAGCGCGCGCCTCGGTCTCGGACAGCTTCTGCCGAATCGCCTCCAGTGCCTCCACCGTCTGCGACTCCGACTCCTTCAGGCTGCGGATCGTCTCCTCCGCCGATTGCGTCTCGGTCTCGCGCTGGGCCTGCAGCTCCTGCAGCTCACTCTCCAGCGACTGGATGCGCTCCTGCAGGCTCTCGGCCTCCGTGCTTTGGGCCTCGCGGTGCGACTCCATCTCGCTCAGAGACTTGCTCGCAGCCTCGCGCTCTTCCTCAGCAGACACAGCGCGCGCCTCGGTCTCGGACAGCTTCTGCCGAATCGCCTCCAGTGCCTCCACCGTCTGCGACTCCGACTCCTTCAGGCTGCGGATCGTCTCCTCCGCCGATTGCGTCTCGGTCTCGCGCTGGGCCTGCAGCTCCTGCAGCTCACTCTCCAGCGACTGGATGCGCTCCTGCAGGCTCTCGGCCTCCGTGCTTTGGGCCTCGCGGTGCGACTCCATCTCGCTCAGAGACTTGCTCGCAGCCTCGCGCTCTTCCTCAGCAGACACAGCGCGCGCCTCGGTCTCGGACAGCTTCTGCCGAATCGCCTCCAGTGCCTCCACCGTCTGCGACTCCGACTCCTTCAGGCTGCGGATCGTCTCCTCCGCCGATTGCGTCTCGGTCTCGCGCTGGGCCTGCAGCTCCTGCAGCTCACTCTCCAGCGACTGGATGCGCTCCTGTAGGCCTTCAGCTTCAGATGTTAAGCTACCAATTGTTGCTTCTCTTTCATCTAGTGCGTTTTTGGCTGCTTCGTGCTCTTCTGATAGGCTCTCCAAACGGGATTCTGAGTCCGAGAGTTCTCCCTGAATCGATTTCAAGGATTCAGCCACTCCAGCTTGTGATGCCTTCAGTTCATTGATTGTTTCTTCGGCAGACTCGAGCTCAGCCGATAGTCGAGTTTGCAGGCTCTTCATCTCGGCCTCCAGACACTCAGTGCGCTGTAACAGTTCCACTTTGTGAGCGCTTAAGGACTTGTGCTCAGAGTCTAGGTCGGCCAACGATTTGCTAAGAGTGCCACACTCAGCACTCAGGGAAGCCACACGTGATTCGGATTCCGACAGCTCCGTTTGAATTGACTCCAACGACTCCGACGCACACTTCAGTTCCTCCTCCAATGCTAGCACAGTTTCCTCGGCAGTTTGGGCATCTGCTGCGGTTTTGTTTCGTAGAGCGTCCAATTCAGTGTTCACCGATTGACTCTTGAGCTGCAGTTCACCATGCTCAGAGCTGAGAACTTCAAGTGTCAGATCCCTTTTACTGAGCGTCTTCTTCGCGGCATCACGCTCTTCAACTAGAGCCATGACGCAACCTTCAGCTTCTGCCAGCTCTTGGCGCAGAGAAGCCATAACTTCCGCTTCTTCAGCTTCCGCGTTTTTTAGACTCGTGATGACCTCGTTCGCAGTTGCCAATTCTGCCGAGCTTGTTGCGTGAAGCTCCTTTAATGCCAACTCTAAGGCATTGACCTTCTTCTGCAAATCCTCCTGCAGTGCACTCAATGTCTCTTGTGTCGACTCCTTCTCATTTAAAGAAGTTCGGGTGGCATCGCGTTCTTTCTCCAGTGCAGCTACTCGTAACTCAGATTCAGCAAGTTGTTCTTGGATTGCCCGTAGCAACTCTTCTGCTTGAATTGACGAGTCCTCGAGGCCACGGGTTGTTTTTTCTGCATGGCCTTTTGCCTCCATGAGATCACGAATCATCTCCTCTGAAGCTGCAGTGTCGGCTGAACATTTGCTTCGCAAAGTATTTAACTCGCTCTCAGCTTTTTGAGCTGCTAGGTCGAGCTCTCCTTGCTGAGCGGTCATCATTTCGATCTTCAGGTCCCTTGCAGTCAACTCCTTTCTTGCCGCATCCCGCTCTTCCACCAACGCCATAACGCACGATTCGGCTTCGGTCAGGTCCTGCTTAACGGATTCCAACGATTCCGCTAGCTTAACCTCGGCATCCCTTAAGCCACGAATGGTCTCATCAGCAGCGCCAACCTCCTCAGACTGCTTCTTCTGCAATAGTTCAAGTTCATCGCTTAGCTTTCCCACTTCCAATTGCAGCTCTTCGCGCTGGGCAATTAGCACATCATATGCAGACTCTTTTTCGTGAAGCAACGCCTTCACTGTGTCACGATCCTCGACCAACACTGCTAAGCGCGACTCAGCTTCAGATAGGTCGTCTCGGTTAGCCTGCACTGACTGCAACGCCTTCTCTGCCATTTGCTTTAATGCTGCAACCTTGTTCTCCAGAATTTCGTTCTCAGCAATTTTTGCTTCAAGTTTCTGAGCAACTTCGTCACTAGCGAGCTTTTCAACCTGAGCGCTTTCTTGCAGCTTTACCAGCGTAGCCGTGACCTCGTCCTTTTCTGCGGTGGCTTGCACAAGCTGGGCCTGCAGAACTTCACCTCTGACTGTAGCCTGCTCCAATTCGTCTCGCAACTTTGACGTTGTATCGTCTAAGGTCTGCTTGAGGTTAATCTTTTCTTCCTGAAGGGCAGACACCTTTTCCTCGAGTGCCTGCTGCAAACCTGTCAAATTATTCTTCTCAGCTGACAACGTAGCAATTTCACGTGTAGCCTTCTCCATTCGCTCCTCCAGAAGAGTTAATTGCTGAGAGCTTGACTCATTTGCTGCTTCGAGTTCCACCTTATGATCTTCAAGGGTTTTGAGCTTCGACTCCAGACTTTCGATTGCTCCCTCAAGCTTCAGATTTTCATCATCCAGGCTTGACTTTTCCTCCTCAAGCATGTAGAGTCGCTCTCTCAACTGGTGGATGTCTTCTTCAGATCTGTAGATAGTATCTTCGAGTCTCGCACGAAGATCCTGCTTTTCAGCCTCGATCTCGGCGATCCTATCTGCAAGCTCGTTTAGCTGCTCCTCTAACTCCTCATTGGCAAGTTCCTGTGAATTAGCCATGGCAGCCTTTTGAACTTCAGACTTTGCGATTTTGTCTTTCAGCATCGCGATTTCATTGAACAACCGACTGCGCTCGTCCTTGAGCATATTTGTCGTTGTCTTGAAGGCCTCAAATTCGATCGCTTTCTCTTCCAGCTTTCCCCTGCTGCGTTCCAGCTTTGACTTGGTCTTTGCGAATTCGTCTGCCAGCTTTTCCCGCTCTTCTTCAACTGACCGCAGCTGCTCCTCAATTGTAGCAATGAGAGCAACCTTCTGCTCTAGTTGTTGCTCCAGCTCCGCAATTTTGTCTTCTGCAACAGAAAGCCTATCTTCCAGTTCAGACTTTGCCTGCATCCGCTCTTGCAGCGTGGACTCGAGACCTTGTTTGGCTTCGTAAGCAACTTGGAGTTTCTTTTCCATCTCGATCATTTCGATCAAAGCCGCCTCAAACTCCCGTCGCTCAGCCTCAAGTGATGCGGTGTTCACTGTGGATATAGGACCGCTGGACTTTGATACCTCCACCAGCTTCTTTTCCAGGGCCGTAAGTTGCTGCTTCTGTTCCAAAAAGTTCACTTTGGCTTGGACTAACGACGAGCGCAGTTCCTCAACCTCACGATCCTTTTCCTGGTATTCGTCCGGTTCAGTTTTGCTGTCTGCGACAGCGTTCAGCTCGCTGATTCGCTCCTCCAAAACGTCGTTTTCGGTCTTGACATCCTCCAAATCACGCTTGATCTTGCTGTTTTCCTTTTCAGTCTTGGTCACGGCGCTGTTCAGGTCAGCAATAGCGGTCTCGAAGTCCTCCTTATGCATTGCAAAGGTTTCGAGGTGATACTGTAGATCCTCTGATTTACTCTTGAGGTCCACCTCGAGTGCCTGGTTGGTAGATTCCAGTGATTCAAGCTGCGCTAGCATCTCATCGAATCCCGACGACTTTAACCGGTGCATCTCCAGTAACTCTTCGTGATCCTGTTTGAGCTTCGAGACACCATCAGCAGTTTTGGCTACCTCGAAGATCATCCGCAGGTTTTCAGCTTTACAGGCGGCCATTTCTGCCTCAACAGCGTGTAGTTGAGCCTTCGTTACTTCTAGCTCGCGTTCGAGGTCCGAGGAGTCTTCATTGCAGCTCTCCTCTGTTTCACCATTCGATGCAATTGAGCCAGCATTTCCACCCGGGGCGCAGTTTTCGGAGTCGGAATTAGCGTTGAGCCCTCTAGCAGCAAACTTCTCGATATCGTTTGCACGGGCCTTAAGTGCAGCCTCACACTCTTCGAGCTTGGCTACTAGCAGCTGGTTTTCCGTCTCGTACCTGTGTATCCGTTCCTGTAGATACTCTATTTCGCTTTGAAGATGCTTCGAATCGGGTTTCTCCGCACCAACGAGCTGCATCTGGATGTGTTCAAGGTACGACTCAATTTCCACTAACTGGGAACTGTGGCTTGCTTCAGTGGCGTGCTCTGTCGACGGTGGCTCGCCAATCTGTAAACCGGCAACCAGCGCTTCGATCTTAGACTTGATCGCGAAAAAGTCTTCGCTTAGTTGTTGTTTCTGTGTCTGAGTATCCTCCAGCTGCAAAGTTAACTGCTCAGTCTCCGCAAGGTGTTGGTTCTCCAGACCTTCCATCGCTGAGAGCGAGGCCGAGTGTTCTCCTCCCACACGTTCCAGTTCCACGCGAAGTTCCTCCACGGTCTTGTCTTGGTTAACCTTATCTGCAGATAAAGCGTCGTGCTGGGATTGGAGCGTCTCTAGTTGAGTGCGAAGACCCCCCGCTTCTGTAAGAGCAGCGCTGACAGCATCACGAATAGCTTGCTCCTGAGGGGCTTCCGCAGCAGCGAGTTGCTCCGTAAGCATCTGAATTTCATTGTTCTTCGTATCGAGAAGCGACTCGATGCTCTCGTACGTCAAATCAATACCGACGTGAACAAGCAGCTGCTCGCGAATCTCTGCAACCTCAGCAAGTTCCGTACTACCTTTGTCATTTGACGCGGTAAGTGAATCAACCTGCTGCGTGAGTTGCTGCTTCTCCAGCTCCCACTTCTCGGCACTAGACGCTAATTCAACCTTCCACTCGTCTGCCTTGGCTTCCAAAGCTGCAATCTGCGTCTCCAACTCCCGCACGCGGTCTTCAGAAGCCGCTTTTTTCAGCTCATCATTGTCCCTCAGCACCTGATTCAATTTGGACGCCACTTCAAGGTACATCTGCTCCGTGTCCTCCTGCTGCTGTCTCGCGCCTGTAACCTGCTGCATCAGATCATCCACTTTCGCCTGCAGCTGCTGATTCTGCGCCACGAGCTCCTGCGTCTCGTTCTCCTGCTGCTGTTTGTGCTGCAGCATGGCCGCCAGTTGATCGGTTAACCTATTATTCTCCTCCTGGAAGACCAGCACTCGGGCCTCCTCCTGCGTTAACCTCGTCCTGGATGTGTCCTGCTGAGCCTGCAGCTCCACTTTGAACGCTTCGACCTTGGACGAGACAAGTTGCAGTTCCTCGTCTTTGCCCTCCATTTGTTGCTGCAAGGCCTGGTATCTACCGACCACGTCCTGCAGCTTAAGCTTGTCCTCGCCTTGCTGCTTGTCCTTGTCCTGCAGCTGCCGCCTGAGCGCTTTGCCGACGCCCACCGCCTTCTTGAGCTTCTCGATGAGCTCGCGCTTGTCCGTCTCGGCTTCTATTGGGATTGGATCATCACAACCACACGACACGTTGACCAGCACTTTGTGTGAGTTTTTGATGAAGGGAAAAGGAGGCGGAGGCTGGGCCTTCCGCATGAGCACAAACAGGAACGAGCGCGCGGCTCGTCGCTGTAGCAAGGGGAACGCACCGGACAGCGAGCGGTTCTCCAGCGCTGACGCTTGAGCGGGAGGAGAAGCGGAGGCTTCGCTCTCGGCCGCCATCATCTTCGTCACTGAGCAGAGCGCGTGGAATGGAGAGTCGGAAGCTGATTGGTTGAAAATATTCGCGATAGAAGGGACTGATGGGTACCGCCAGAGATGGGCAGCTCATGGTGCTTATTTTTTGGGTGCCAAGTGGGCATTTTGAAAAACCGTGCTGGGTAGTCTGGCATTTTTACTGGCCCAAACGACCGGTACAGTATGTAGTAGCACGATATTGACTCCTTGCTCAGTCGCCCCTGTTTCTTTGAACTATTGCAGCGACTTTGATCCCGATGCGCATGGGCCTTGAGATGCAATTTTGAAAATGGGTAAGGTGGAGTTCGTCCTTTTACACAGAACGCCGCACCCTTGAAATGATGCATGAGCTAGTCGGTCAGCGCGCTGGAATACTGCTGCATTCTTTGCTGAAGCGAGTAGGTTCGCGCCGCTTATCGTCACAGTACAAGGTGTTAACTGCAGCCTGCACCTCAGCAATTCCGACCCATTTTCAGAAAAAAAAAGAACCCTCAGTTCCGACGCGCGACCCATTTCGTCGAAACGACGGTGTACTTGAATAAAAGATCTTCTGGCGACGTTTCGGTGTAGCCATTTCAAAAAGACATCGGACCGAATACTGGAGCTGAACTCTTGAAGTAAGTCGGACGCAACTTCATGCCATGACATTGCATTGACACGAATCTGTTGTCGTCATGGTAGAGCTTTGCCCTTCCATCAAAACCAATGCGCCTCCACACGTGGACGTTTTGTCAATAGAATCGTGAATGGCGTCGAAGGGGCATTGGTAGCACGTGTTTGCATGGCCATTCGGTGCAGCAGCAACGGAAGTGTTAGCATGACTGCAAATGCCACTGGGTCGGTATCGGACACATCTATTTGGTAGTACTCACGTTCCACTGACACACATCTAATCTAGTCGGCCGGGTTCATGTACCGGACACCTCCATCGTTCGCGCCCCGAGTGACGATCGCAAAGCCATCGGAGACCGACTTGAAGTCCGTCTTGGAGTTCACGCTAGTGTCTTTGAGGATCGCCTTTTGACATGCTGCGGACGGCGTGACAGTAACTTCAACCGAAGTCACGGCTGCCAGCGCCCCAACACACTTGGGCAGGTCGTCCTGCGAAGCGCCGAAGAACTCGCGCACGGGCGTGCTGAAGTTCGTGAAGACGCCATTCTGCAGCGACGAGAGCAGTTCACACGATATGAAGGTGGAACGCGCCTCTGTAGTTGTCCCATTCATCTTCGAAGTCTGATCACACACGGCCAAGTCGGCCACTAACGTGTTGATCGCAGCAGCATCCTCGAAAGTGCTCTTTGCGCTGGCGTACGAGATCGCCCCGGTGACGCTCTTATCCGCGTCACACTGCAACGAAAACTTTTTAAGCATGTTCTGCAGGAACGGACCGATCTCGTACTCGACGGCGAAAGTATCCATACTCTTGAAGGTCGTGCCCACCCCTTTGAAGAATGCACTCAGATCTGCATGCTTTTCCACCGTCGTGTCTTTTATTTTCATGGGCACCGTGGCGGTCGGAGAGACTTTAAGCGCACCGTTGCCTTTACAGGAACTCGTCAATGCAATACTCTGGTTGCAGCTCTGGAAAAATTGGTACACCATGTCCAGTGTCGCACTGCGTAAAACAAAAGCACGTGCAGTTAGAGAGTATGCACAAAACCTCAAGCACGCACAATGCAAACCGTACTAGTGACTGAAGAAGATTGGGTCAAAAGCGGCGGCCTGTGTCTCATACACTCCCCCGAGAAGGCTATGCAACGTCAGCTGGATAGAGTTTTGAACTTCTTTTCGCAGAGTATCCATGGCAGAAGCACCGCTGCTACTGGTGTTGGCGTCACTAGCGTGTCGAATCAAATCTGCAAATGTCGTAGGACCAAATTCCAACGACGAGTCGCCGACGGTCCAGTCTCCTCGCGGAAGGCAATTCTCACAATTCTTGCTAAGCTTACTTGTGCAGGCGTGCGCGGCGACGCTTGTGTTCGCACAATTCCCATATGGAACAGCCACTCCGTTCACGACGTACATATCGGGCTTGAGCTCGTTGCCTTCGCAACCTCCAAAATCCTCCAGCAGCGGCGAGCATCCCTCAATACCGTTGCACGAAGTGCTCGTCGAGATGCGCTTGGCTGCGTCCTCGAAGACGTCCCAGTATGGCAGCGTCAAGTCGCTGAACTTGGTATCCAGCGAGCGCAGCATGTTCTCGTAGCCGAGCAAGTACTTGCGGTACCACGCAGGTGCGCCACACGTGCCCACGACCTGCTGCAAACTGCCCGAGTCCATGTAGACCTGCGTAAAGAGCATGTGGTTGCCCGACGTCATCGCCTTCTCCACTGCACTCAAGTACAAGTCTGCCAAAGTGCCACCAACCCATCAGGACAAGTTGCAACATAAGGGTCAAACTGTAAAGATAACGCACCTTTCTCATCCTTGCTATAGGACGACCAGCTCTTCCTCACCCGAGTGGACTTCGCTGCCGCAGCTGCGCCTGCGAGTAGCGCTAGCGCCGCCAGCAGGACGCGCACACCTGCCATCATTTCCGTCCAAGAGCTCCTTGGTGTTCGTAAAACGGTCGACATGCTGGCTTTCTCCTCTGACTATCTGTACCTAACGTTTGGTACATTGGTGTAGCAAACCTAAATTTGCGGAAAAGCGATCTCAGACTATCCCAAATGGAAAAATCGCTGGTGCCAAAACGGTCACTTGGATATCTTTCCACAACTTGAGCCAGCATCTCTCTATGACGACGTCGTTCGAGGACCGCGCGGCGCTGGAGGAAGCGATTGAGTCGTGTTCGGCCACTGTGCGTCTGCTGCAGGAAAAGATGCGCAGCGAGAAGGAGGGCACCGTCAAGATGGAGGACATTTCCAAGGAGGTCAAGAGGCTCGTGGTACTGCGCAAGGAGCTGCAGGTCTGGAACGAAAAAGAAGAACAGGAAGAGAATCAGGACAACCAGGACGAGGATGACAAGGCACAGCAGGACAAACACGAGGAAACGCCCGAGCAGGACGAGGGAGAGAATCAGGACGAGGAGCAGCCTAAGCAGACCGCTGAAACTGAAACCTCTGCTGACGATGACGAGCTGGTGCAACGTGCTGCGCGACTTGAAGGTCTTGTCGCCGAGGCAGATGACAAGCTGACGACGCTGGAGACGGAGGTGGCGCAGATTGGGCGCACAAAGAAGGCCATGAAGTATCTGGTGGAGCATCAGACGACAAAGGAGGACGTGACGGTGGAGGAGGAGACGGTTGTCATTGAGAAGATCTCCAAGAAGAAGAACAAGAAGAACAAGAACAAAAAAGTGGAGACGGAGGAGAAGGAGGAAGTTGTGGTGAAGGGGGAGGACGATGGACAATTGTATACGCTGACGAAGGAGTTCGGGGCGGAACATGTCAACATGAAGCAGGCGGCTGAGAAGCTGCAGAAGTCGATGGATGTGTTGATTCAGGAGAAGAAGGAGGTGGTTGCCAAGTTAACGACAGAGCTGCAGGTGGAACGTGCTAAGGTGGAGCAGGCTAACCAGAAGACTCAGGAGACGCAGAAGATAGAGGAGAGTTTGCGTGATGCAATGGAGCAATTGCAGCAGAAGGTTGCTGCGATTACACAGGAGAAGGAGGAAGTGGTTGCTAAACTGACGGCGCAGCTGGAGTCGGAGCGCTCTAAGGTGCAGCAAGCGAGCCAGTCGAATCAGGAGGCGGAATCGAAGTTGGAGAAGTCCGTTGCTACTCTTAAGGAAGAGAAGACCGAACTGGAGGGCAAGCTCAAGACCGTGGAAGATGCTTCGAAGACTACTCGCGACCAGCTGGAAAAGGTCCAGGCTCAGCTGACGGAAATTAAGGATGAAAAAGAGACCAGAGAGACGCATTTGGGCAAACTGTGGAAGAATATCGAGGACCTACAACTTGCAAACAAGGAACTCACGGAGAAGAACGCGTCGATTGAGGCGGAGGCAAAGACGATGCGTGCTGAGGCTGAGAAGACGATTGCTGAGCACTCGTTGTACGAGGACAAGACGAAAATCTTTACTGATGAAATTGCCGCTGTTAAGGCTTTGCTTGATGCGTCAAAAACGGAGGCGGAGAAACTGCAAGCCGAAGTCGAGAAGCTCACGAGCGAGCTGAGTGGCTCTGCGTCCAAGGCATCGAACTCTGAGAAGAGTATCCGTGCTCTGGAGCAGGAACTAGATGCTGCTCAGAAGAGCGCTCAGGGGGTAAGTGCCGAACTGGAGTCTCTGCGCGCTTCGTCCAAGGATGCAGAGTCAAAGATTGCGAGCTCGGATGAACGCGTCCAGGCTCTTGAAAGGGACCTCGAGGCGGCAAAGAAGAGCGCTGAGGATGCAAAGAAGAGTGCTGAAGACGCATCTGCTGAGCTTGATGCTCTGCGTACGTCGGTGAAGGACTCGGAGTCTAAGACTGCTAACTCCGACGAACGCATTCAGGTCTTGGAAAAGGAGCTGGAATCGGCAAAAAATGCCGCTCAGGATATGTCTAGTGAGCACAAATCTCTTCGCACGTCGGCACAGGAAACTGAACTCGCACTCAAGGAGAAGATTGAGAAGTTGGTGTCACAGATCGCAGAGTTGCAGTCATCCGAAGACGGTGAGAGTGGCGAGTTGGCTGCGAAGCTGGAGAAGGCAGAGTATGCTGCCCAATCTGCGATTGCGGACAAGGAGGAGACCTCCCGCCAGCTGCTTGAGATGAAGGACGAAGTGGTCCGCCTAAATCTCAAAAGCGAGAAGGCTTCGAGCCAGGCCTCAGGAATTGACTCGCAGGTGAAGAAGCTGTCAGTTGAGCTGGAGGCTCGCACAGTGGAAGCGAAGAAGCTGAAATCTCAGTACGATGATTTGACTTCGCAGCGTACGAGCGCTGAAGACCAGCTGCAAGACCTGCGAGGTGTGGCCGCTACGAACGAGGAGATGCTCAAAAAGGCGCGTGTATCTCTGCTGGAGGCGAACGAGGAGCTGAAGGAAGCGCGCGCCAACTCGCTCAAGTGGAAAAACTCGGCGCAAGCGGCCAAAACTCTGATGAACGCCAAGATCGCCGATGCCGAGAGCGCCAGCAAGCAGCTCAAGAAGGCCCGTGCTGACGCATCCTCTGCCAGTTTGGCTCGTTCGCAGCTTTCTGCGAGCCTCGAGGCCAAGGAGAAGAAGGTGGCCAAGACCAAGCAGGAGCTGGCCAACGTCCGTGTGGAACTTGCTGAAGCACTTGAGGTGATCAAGACTGAACGCACGCAATCGAAGCAAGCGCACGCCGCGCAGGTCGCGAAGCTGCGCGAGATCTCAGAACAGGCGGTTACGCAGCTCAGCAGCCAGATCCAGTCGTACCGAATGATGCTCATAGTGCTCCTTCCGATCCTCCTGGCTGTCATTGCCTACGTGGCCACACAGTAAACCTTCAGTTGGCAGCGTGACTGCTTTGTAGGCACTGGGGAATGAATGAAAACTTATCTCACTGCTGTAAATGCGTAGCAAAGTGCTATTAGCAAGATTGCCATTAGATCGTAATATGATCAGATAAACCTCTGTGTCAGCCATTACCGCTTTCACAAAGAATTTTACTTCGGAGATGACAAAGTCGCGCGGTGCACGAAGAAGCTCTGAAATTTGGACGGTGCCCAGTTGACGGGCCACGCGCAGCCGTCACCGCAGCATGCGCGTGAGCTGTGTAGGCGGCTAATACAGCAATTGCAGCGTCTCCATCGTCGCCGTACGGGCGGAAGAGCTTCACCAAGGTGCTGTCGGTCTCCATCGCAGGTACTTTTACTCACGTGTGGATCCGGAGGGTCTGAAGTGACTGGAAAAAAAACTGCAATTTATCGTTTTCTCTTTGTCTACAGCAGCTCTTAACAGTGGTTTCCGCTCGTAGTATCTGAAAGCTCTACACGATCCGCCGTTCTCGTGCAGCCCTCCCCTCCGTAAAAACCGCGAGAACCAAAGCATGAGACGAACTCACTAGGGCGCCAAGGTGCAAGTACTAAGATGCAATCCTAGACGCCACGTTGCCGCTTGTTGCTCGCTGGCTGCTGCTCCGCGTGCAAGGCGATCGTGCCGCCAAGTTCACGTTGAAGGCAAGCAACTGGTGAGGTCTGGAGGAGAGGAAAAGCACGAGGGATTGGGCCGTATTGTGTTGCTTTGGTAGGTGCGCCAGCTTCGGATTTCTAGCGAATACATGATGCTGCACAGATGGACTTCGCGCTGCAGTATATGGAGATGACGCGACCACTGCCATTAGATCGCTCGCAATACTTGCTACGCACGGACCAGAAGCGCTGCTATCCAAGTCTTCTGCAGCAGGACGTGTCCTGGTACTGGCCGAACCGACTCCCCCTTACGGAGGAGCAGCTGAAGAGAATCGTGCCGACGAATCCTCGTGCGCTCCTGTTGGACGACTGGCGCGAGTATGCTGCCATTGCGCCGTTTGTGGCCGAAGTGAGTGCGTGGCAGGAGATCCTACCTACTGCTGTGGGTCTGTGGGGCTAGTTGGCGCACGAAAAGCGCTGCCTGGCTGTCCCAATCGCTGTAGCTAATGAGAAGACATCCGTTGGCGTGTCGGGTGTGCTCAGTGTGCATCACTATCCTTCTCGCTACCAGAACTGGGATTTCGTTGATGACATCAAACATAACCCATGCTCAGACAAGGCTGAAGGCAAGAACCTAGCGCTGTCATCGTACCCGATTTCTATCCTCGCGCTAAACTTCACGCTGCCTCAGTGGATTGACGGCCGCGAATGGATCTTGCTACCCACACTAGCGGATTCAAGCATGCGCCCAACATTCTTCGTCGTGGAGGCCTACAACAACGCGTCTGAAAGTTGTCGTTCACATTTTTGCCCCACTGGTTACAACCACAGCCGTCGTATCCCGATGGAGTTCAAGGTGAAGACGTGGAGCCCCACGTCTCCAAGCAAACCGCTGTAGCACTTCTGGCTGAAAGATCCCGACAATGCCCTCCCGCATGGACCCCAAGAAGAGAGCGAAGAGAATCGTCTGGCACGTGCTGCATAACGCGGTTTTGCGATTCGAGAAGTCTGGCAACATCAATTGGAGCGCACTACATAGGAAGCTCAATCATGACAGAGTGACTCTACAGGGCGATTGGGAAGCTTACATGGATCGCAATGGCTTGTTCGAGATTCCGCGTGTCGACCCACGACCTGACCCGGGCGAGAACATGTATGAAAATGAGGAGATCAACGAGGCGACAGAAGATAATAACGACCTAAGCGTTAACGACGAAGCCACTGAACATTTTGACATGGGGAGTGGTTGTGACGAAGCCATTGAACAGTTTGACGAAGGGAGTCTTAGAGATGACGGTGATGCCATGGAAGGCCATCCTCCACTGTCCGCATCGTCCCCACCCTCAACTTCTCCACTTCGGCCTGAGACCAGCCCAGCTCCAGCCTCTCCCCAAGTGATGGACGCACCACCTCTTAGTAATGAATTTGCTGAAGAGCGTGCGATGGATTTTTCACTAGCTTTACGTAGAATGCGGCTCATGTTGCAAGAGCTAAACCAGAGGCATGCGACTGTGTCTATGGAGCTTGTTAAGAATATGGAGAAGTTGGAAAATATGGCGAAATCGGAGAACCTCTTATGCCTCAGATATTGGCTCCAACCAAACAAGATGACTTTGAAGCAATCTAGAGCTACTATAAAAGGTCGCCTAGATAAAGTCAAAGTCCGGGCATGGCTCGTTTTCTTCGAACTCAGTGATGAGGAAATTGCAAAGAAGCTCGTAGAGCTTCAAAACAGGGGAGTCGACGTAAAAGTCTTAGTGGATTCTTCTTTGGGAAAGCTCAAGGCAGGTGCAGCTGTTGATTATATTCTTCGTAAAGGCAAGATACCGTACCATGCTCTTTCTACTGACGTGCACAGTCGACTACTCCACTGCAAGGCAATGATCCTGGACAACATGCTTGTGACTGGTACGTTTAATTTGTATTTATGACTTACATCACGATGCATTAAACGTCGCTTCTTTGTAGGCTCGGCAAACTTGTCGAAGCAAGCGCTGGGGCGCAATATCGAGGACATGTTTTGGTTCACGGGTGGCTTCGTGGAGACTTATGCACACGATTTTCACGCGAGGTGGAGCATGATCTCAGAGGAATTCGAGAAGAAAATCTGTTTGATAGCTTTGAGCGGCAGCTGAAACAAAGGCAAGCACTCCGTGATTGAAAAGCCTACCGCGAGAGACATGTTCGCTAGCTAGATCGACAGACGTCTACCACTTTCACTTCATTGTCCTAATAACAGTCCGAGTATTGTAGTTGAAGTTTCGGACATGTCCTCCTCGACCCTGCTCGACACAGAGGGCAGGCCTCCTCCGTGAAGCAGAAGATCGAGGAGCTCCAGACGTTCCCCGTGGCTCAGCAGAAGCTCATCCACGCAGGAAAAGTGCTCCAAGACGACAGCACACTGGCCGAGTACAATGTGAAGGAGAATGACTTCCTGGTCGTCATGGTCACCAAGCCCAAGGCGGCTAAGCCTGCTGCTGCTCCCCTGAGGACCTGGTGCGCACGGCCGAGCGATCCCTGATTCAACTCCTGATCAACTATCAACTACGCATGACAGACGCGCTATTCCACAAGTGCTTAGAGTCCTGGATGCGGAATATCCTGCACGACCGCAGGAACGACAACTGCATGAGCTTCGCCAACGCTACTGGATGAACCCATTCGCGTACACCGCCGAGTCCAAGATCTGCGTGCTACGAATCCAAAGATCAGCGACCGCAGATGCGCGCTCGCGCTCAGCAGCTCGGATCCTCAAACCGTCGCAGTATCAGCCACCACTGTTTGTTGTACTGCGGTTGAGGTCAATCTGAGCGACGCCAGTTCATTTTCCTTGGACGCGAGTGCCAACAGATTGCAAATTGGAGTCCAATCCTAGCGACGCCAAGGTGGTCTGAAACAGGGTTCGGATCCTTGGCCTGCCCACCGACTTCTTGCGTTTCTTGCTGCCATCCTGCTCACTAGCACTCGTCAGCTCCAACTCCGATTCCTCACGTTGCTCGACTTCGTCCGTCTCCGTAGTCCTGGCCTGCTTGTTACTGTCTTTCGTGTTTGCAATCTTCCACATCCTGTCGAACTCTTCCTCAAAGATGTCCACTAAATCATATCAAAAGTTAGTATTCTCAACTTTCCTTCGAGCTTGAAGCAACGTATAATACCGATCGGTCCAGTGAGGACCACCGCACACTCGTAATTTGACCCATCCGTGCCATGTCCGCTCCAGTTCTGCGAGCCGATGACTAGGATCTGTCGACAGAGATGGAAGTCGTTAGAGATAACCGGGAAGCCTCACATAGTGGGGGATCAAACCTCGCCATCGAAGATCGCAACCTTCCAATGGAACTGGTGGGTGCAATGGCAAATCTGCGCGCCGGCCTTGATGAGTTTCCCGATGCCGATACTGTAAGCTTTGGCCTGTTCGAAGTCGAGCAGCAGCAGGACGCGGACACTGCGTTTCAGCGCTTCGATCAGCGCATTGAGAACTTCCGGTTCCGAGGCCACAAACATGCCTATCTTGATTTCCTTGAGCTCGGGGTTCTTGATCAGCGCGACCATCTTCTTCTGTGCTAACTCGATCGGTAGAAAGCAAATAGCGAAGTGAATTGATTCAGAAAACTCGGACTCGAACTAATCTCTTATCTGTACACAGGCATCTGCGACGAATAAACCCTTGGAGCTCCGCTCTTGGCACCAAAGCCACGACCCGTGAAGCGCCACGCGCTGCCAATCCTGCTCCTGCTCTTCAACAGCAACCACGCCACTCATGCTCACTGCACTGCGCTGCCATCGTTGCCGCAGTGCCGCCGCTTCATTGTCGCCGCTGCTCCCATCGTCCTCGCGCTCCTGTCTTCCATCGAGTCCTTGTCATTGTAGCCCGCGGCGCCTGGCCCATCGTGCCAGCACCGCGAGTCTCCAAACACGCACCACAGTGCCCTCCAAGGCGCCGCGCGAATACAGTGCCGCCATCAGCGACGTTGAAAATAAAATCCACCACTGCACCGGATCCACAAAAACCGGTCACATATTGACTGGTACCACCGAAACCGGTTAATTGCGTAGACGGGTCAGCGTCGTAGACGAAATGAGACGAGGCGCCAACTTCAACACGTTGGACTTGACCATCCCATCCATTGGGAAAATCCACGATATCTTGGCCTGTAGATATCAGACCACAGTTATAGAAACCGTTCCAAAACTGCCGCATTGGTGCGCTCCACATACTGACGCACCAAGCCCGGGACGTCATGATTCATTGCCCCGAATGGTTCCCACGAGTTCTCCTCTTCTTGCAGGCCACGCCACGCCACCAACAGCTCCCACTCTTGCGTCGTCTCATTGAAACGGTGCTGAAGGATGTCACGCACGTCGAGCACGATGCCTTGGTTTCCGACATGTTGGCGAATCTCAGCCGTCACGTTAAGGTCAGAGTCGTGATAGAATTTCAATCTCGACCCGTGGACCTCATACTCATCCCCCGTGAGCAAGTGCTTCACCATGAACGAGTGTGGTAGCGCTCGGAGCACCCGGAACGGACCCACCCATCGAACAAGTAGCTTGTTGCCACGCAAGCGCTTGTCGATGCGAGACCACAGCACATAGTCTCCGACCTCAAAATTGCATGGCAACCCTTTCTGCTTCGCCATCTCAAGCAGACGGCGGCGTTCCTTGCGATCAGTGGCTTCCTGATGCAGTTCTCGAAGGTGCACGCGTAGTTCTTCGAGAGCTGCTGCAAGTTCTTGACTCTCCGCAGGGAGTTCACGCGGGGGGCTGTCAACTGGCTGCATCACGCGATCCAATGGGGACGGAGGTGGCAGCCCCGTGAACAGCTCTACAGGTGCGTGTCCACCCAAAGAGCGTACGGGCGTGTGGTTCATGTTTGCCTGAACCACAGGGAGGAGCGTAGTCCAGGCCCTTGTGTCCATCTGCAACTCTAGCAGCATGACCCTCAGCACTTGAAGTAGATCTCTGTTCACGCGCTCTACGGTGCCGTTAATCCACGGGGTATACACAGGGACGAACTTGTGAGTTGCCTTGAGGCGGGTGGCCAGTTCGCGCATCAGTTCATTTTTGAAATGGGTACCGTTGTCTGATACCCAAGTCTCGGGTAGCCCAAACCGTTTATGCCAGTCTAGGATGGCCGTTGCTGCCACCAGCCCCGTCGGCGAGTCGCACGCTACGAGATCAGTGTAATGCGTCAACTCATCTTTCAGCACCAGTACATATCGCGCATCACCATAACTGTCGCCCAAGAAAAGGTAGTCCACGTGTAAACACTCGTTCCTCATTGTGGCCATCTCATGCTCTTGCCACTTCCTCATCAATAGGTGACCGCCCTTCACGTGTTTACACAACAGGCACTGTCGACTAAACGTTTGCACTCGCTGGCGGAGCTGCGGTATTTCAAACCGCTGTCGAAGAAGCTCCGCTACCACGTCCTCTCCACGATGACCATGGGGTCCGCAGTGAGCCACGACCAGCAGCCGTGTCAGAAATTCAGTAGCATCACCAGGAACCCAGGGACGGTCGTTGACGCGAAGAACTCCCTCGCGTTCAGTAGTCACGGTAGGAGCGGATGCTCGATGCCCCTGTTGTACATGCTTAAGTTCGCCAAGGCTCGGCCATACAAACTGTCCGTCTTCGAGCGGACGGAGCAGCGATAGCTCCACGGCTTGACGAGTTGTCACTCGTCGCACGGACGTGTCCTTCTCGGAGGGCTGCGCCCAGCGTGAGACTAAGTCGGCCCACACGTTCGACTCACCACTCACATGTTCAATGGAATAGCGGAAACCGGAGAGTCTCAATGCCCACCGTTGCAACTTGCCTCGAATATGTTGACGAACTTCACGATGCGGCGCGAAGATGTGAATCAAATTTGCATGATCACAGAAAATTCGGAAACCTGCTGGACGTTCGAGAACGTAGGCGAGGTTGGCACATGCAGCGACAATGGGGTACGCCTCTTTCTCAGCCACGCTCCAGCTCAGCTCACTATGTGTGAAAATACCTCCTTGACATACGAGGAGTTGGTGAGCTTGCTCAACCACGTCCAAGCTCGGATCCCATTCGAGTACCTGGGTGAGCACAACAGCCCAACCAGTAGCACTCGCGTCACAAAACAGGTTGATGGTAGCAGCCTCCGACGGGTACCGCAACAGGGAGGAATGAGCGAGTGCTTCCGTTGCATTTTTGAACGCACATTGTTCCTCTCCATCCCACGTCAAATTAACACCTGTCAACTGCTGGCGGCGACGCCCTCGTGTAGCCATCACCGCTTCCAACTTCGTCTGCAACGGGGCGAATACTCGAGCGAAATCGACCACAGTATCGCGGATCCAATTAGCCGCACACAGAAATTGCTGTAATGCAGCAGCCGTAGGTGGTAGCGCCATGTAACAGGGTTACACAGGCTGGTGTAATTGGGTACACCAGATATACGTGTATAGCCGAACTATACACGGACAAGTATACGGCAAGCCTTCTGTGTGTGCGCGTCACATACACAGTCAACAATCATTTCGAGCCGCCAATGGCACAAACATTGGCGGGCGCTAAGCGCACTGCTATTGGTGGAAAGGGGCACATTTCCACCAATCAAACGCATACATAAGGGCCGGAGCGTGAGAGCCAACCATGGCTTCACCTTCGTAGATACATAAGTCATTTAGATAGGTTTGCTAAGGGCCCGCCACGCGGCGGGCTTCCATTCAATTCAGTTTTCTATTTTCAAGTTAAAGTTTCGGTCTTTTTGCTTAGAAATACACGGGGACGTGTATTTCTACTTGCATACAAAGCCTACGTAACTTACGCTTCCTCAAAAGCGCATACTAGTGTATGCTAAAGAAACAGAGCGCGTCTCGCCCTGTTTCACCTGGTAGCACTTTGTAGTCCGTCCAACGCCTACAGAGTTAGCCAAATGGATGCATTTGGCTATGGAGACGAAAACCCTTCGTCAGGCGGTGCCCTGCCTGACGGAGCTCCAAGCGCGGGTCCTCCCCGCATCACGAGGGAGGACTGCCCCCACCTGAGCGATCAGCAGTGGGAGGCACTGCTACGACTCTCGCGAGTCGTAGGTGAGTCCACCGTGGCAGCGATGCTACGGTCGCTGCCACCAAGCGAGCACCATGTAGTCGTGGTCGACTACATGGACAAGGAACGCCAACAGAAGGAGGCGTCAGCCCCTTCTCGCGTTGAGTCACTGAAGGTGTCAGTGACTCCGTTCTCGGGTGGCCAGAACGAGCCTCTTCTACGATGGCTCGTAGAACTGGAGACAGCAATTGCTGCTCGACGGATCCGGGATCCGTCGCTCCAAGTTGCGTACGCCATGTCGTGTCTGACTGGACGAGCCAGACACTGGGCGTACGGAAGACGTCTTACGGACAGTACGTGCTGGAGCACGTACGAAGACTTCAAGCGCGAGCTCAAGCTAGCGTTTGAGCCGCCTGAATCCGAGTTCAGGTCGAGGGCGGAGTTCCTCGACCTGCGTCAAGGCAAGCGCGACGTGTTGGCTTACGCCCAACACGCGAGGTACTTGGTGTCGAGTATCGTCAATCATCCGATTGACGAGGCGACACAAGTAGTCACCTTCATGAAGGGACTGAAGGATGGGCCTGTGAAGACCTATCTCTTCCGAGAGTACCCGAGTACTCTCGAGCAAGCCATTCGGCTTGCGTCGCAGGAAGAGTTTAGCCTGCACCAGGCTAAGCTCCACGCGGACACGCCAGGGGCGCCACGTCCGCGTGCAAGACCCATGGGCGGTCCAGAGCCCATGGACCTATCGAGTGCGTCTGCTGGCAGGCAGCAGACGGAGCCGCGCAGAGGCGCGGGACGGTGTTTCCGGTGTGGAAACACCGGCCACTTCGCACGTGAGTGTGTAGCAGGCCCGGGGCCTGCTGCTCGCGATACGTCGTATCGTGCCACACGTGGCACGTCGTATCGCGCCAACGGGGATCGTTGGCGCGGACGACCAAAAAACGCTGGAAGCCAGTAGGGGCGGGGCGCCCTACTGGTGTAGTCACACATGCCGATGTCGGGCATGTGACGGCTACAGCCCCTTGTGGTGCCGGACACCACAGCAAGCGTCAGGATGATCAAGCAGGGCTGATCATCCTGGAAGTCGCGGTGCATGGGAGAACCATGCACGCGCTAGTCGATTCGGGTGCATCGAACAACTTTGTTCGACTGCAAAGCCTGAGGGCTATGAACGCCGAGGAGAAGACGACTCCTCGAAGTGAGTTGGTGGTGCGCCTGGCGACAGGAGCAACCGTGAAAACGCGCAAGCGAACTGTATCAGTTCGCTTTGGCTGTGAAGGCCGGGCCTTCACTGAGGACTTTATCGTCCTGGATCTAGACGATAAGTTCGACATGATACTGGGCATGCCGTGGCTCAAACGCCATGCCCCAGTGATAGACTGGAAGTCCCAGTCTATAGTCTCTTACGGCTTCGAGGACGCATGCGTCCTCGATTCGGCAGATAGCGCGACAGAGAGCGATGGCCCTGACAGCGCTGCGAGTGCGTCGCGCAGTAAACGCGACGTGAGCGAGGTCACCCTCGCTCAGCCAAGCCAAGACTGCGCGTCGACCGTAAAGGCCGACGCGCTCAAGACGAGGACGGAAGACGACCGGGGCGCTTCCTCGCCTGTGCCCGGGGCACAGGCAAATCAACGAAAGGTGGGTGCACTCCGGGAGCGCACCCTCTCCCAAACCGGGTTTGGAAGAAACGCCTCGCAGGCCGGGCCTGCGAGAGCCAATATCAAGAAGAACCCTTTCCGGACGGGGTCCGGAAAGGCAAGAATACAGAAGAACCCGTCTCGGGCCGGGCCCGAGGCGAAGCACCAAGAGAAGACGCCTCCTCAAACCGGGTTTGAGGAGTCAAGGATCAAGGCATCTCGACGGGCCGGGCCCGTCGAAGAAAAAGATATGGGTCGAAACCAGGCCGGGCCCGGCACCCATCATCGCGGCAAGGGTCGCGATGTGAGGAGTGAAGCTGACTCCTCACTTTTGAATCGGGCCGGGCCCCGACGGGAAGAGATCGCCTCCCCGTCGCAAGAGCGCGATACGCCTAAGGGTGTAGCTGACGTGGTTGCGTCACCCGCAAGGGGTGACGTCACGTACGAGAGAGTGAATGCGTTAACGCAAACACTCTCGGGCGTCAAGTGTCAGGAGCTGACACTTGAGGGTCCTCCGAGCACTTCCTCGGAGTTGACAGCGCTGGAAGTGCAGAGCTGGAAGGGCTTTGCACGGGATCTACGCGCCGGGCGCGTAGAGCAAGTATGCATCCTCACCGCGCGTGAGGATACCGAGATCACAGTGGAGCTCGAGGACCTGCGGCAGGTCCTCGTCAAGCATCCTGAGGGCGACACTGCCCTCAGCGCCAAGACCAAGAAGGACCGCTTTGCCGAGCAAAGCTGGGACTCGCTCAAGGCGAGTCCCTATTACGATGTGCTCAGGGAATACGCGGACGTATTCCCTGATGAGGTTCCCGCGGAACTTCCGCGGGACAAGGGCATTCAGCACGAGATTGATCTCGTGCCGGGGACGAAGTACTGCGTCACGCGACAGTGGCCACTGCCGCGTGAGCAGGTCCAAGCCATCGACGAGTTCTTCGAAGCTCGTCGGCGCGCGGGGCAAGTGCGGGAAAGCAAGTCCCCGCACAGTGCTCCGACGTTCTGCGTCAAGAAGGCGCAGGGCGGATGGCGCATTGTCCACGCGTTCAACAAGTTGAACGAGGCAACGATACCGGCGCAGACGCCGATACCGCGAAAAGATGTGATCATCGATTCGATGAGCAAGAGCACCGTGTTCAGTGCTCTTGACTTAAGAGATGGTTTCTACCAAATCTTAATGCGTGAGGAGGACATCCCCTTCACAGCTGTAAGCACGCCAAGCGGCATGCTTTGGGAGTGGCTGGTGATGCCACAGGGGCTGAAGAACGCCCCTGCGACGTTCAACAGGTGCGTCACACACCTGTTGCGATCGATTCGCGACTTCGCGCCGACGTACTTCGACGACGTGTTCGCCCACAGCCAGGCTGTGGGCGGGAAGACCGCCACAGAGATGCACAGGGAGCATCTCCGTCGTCTGCTCGCGCTGATGCGTGAGCACAAGCTATATGCAAACTTGAAGAAGTGCATATTTGGTGCATCCGAGATTCCGGTTCTCGGATGTCTTGTCGGCAAAGACGGAGTCCGCCCCGATCCTGAGAAGGTCAGGGTCGTCAACGAGTGGCCTGCGCCCTCGAACGCCAAGGAACTGAGGCGGTTCCTTGGGCTGGCCACGTACTTGTGCAAGTACGTGCACGATTACGCTGGGCGCATTCGCCCACTGTCACGTCTCCTGAAGAAGGACACGGAGTGGCAGTGGTCTGCTGAGTGTCAGCAGGCTTTCGATTCAGTCAAGCAGGGCTTGACTGAGGCGCCGGTCTTGGCCATCGCTGACCAAGACCGCCCGTTCCACGTGGTGTGCGATGCATCCGATTATGCTATCGGATGCGCGCTGATGCAGCACGATCACGACGGTCGTGATCGTGTAATCTGCTATCACTCGCGTCAGCTTAAGCAAGCTGAGCGCAACTATCCAGTGCATGACAAGGAGCTCCTTGCCATGAAGTACGCACTGGCGAAGTTCCGTGTCTATCTCCTCGGAGATAAACCGTTCGTGGTCTATACGGACCACGCATCGTTGCGGACGGCTGTGAAGTCGCCGCACCTCTCTCAAAGAATGGCACGGTGGCTGTCATTCTTCGCGGAATACAACTTCCAGGTTGAGTACAAACCTGGAAGACTCAACGTGGTGGCCGACGCGCTCTCGCGTCGACCGGATTACAACTACAAGGTAGTTGATGTCAACGCCATTGGCGTTGAGCGAAGCAGTGTGCCCACGTCATCGCTGCTCGATGACGTGCGTAAGGCGTATGCGCTTGACGACGACGTCAAGCGCCTGCTGGATTATGTGAAGGAGCCGACCGACGCCGGGCGTCGAGCGCTGCCTCCACATCTGCGTTCGAATGTGCACCGATACAGCGCACACGATGGGCTGCTGCTTTATAGCACAGCTGACGACGATGCTGCACGCATCGTCGTCCCAAACGACTATGACCTGCGGTTGCGGGTCATCTACGAGTATCACGATGCCCCATGGGCGGGGCATCCGGGCCGAGAGAAGACGTACCTGCTTCTCTCGCGTGACTTCTACTGGCCGCGCCAGTACAAGTGGGTGCGCAAGTACGTTCGTGCTTGCGAAGCGTGCCAACGTGTGAAGCCGACATTGGCTTCACAAGCACCGCTGCAATCTCTGCCAATCCCGGCAGAGTGTTGGGAGTCCATTAGTATGGACTTCATCTTCGGGTTGCCGCCCGACGCCAAGCGTCGGACTGGCATAGCGGTCTTTGTCGACCGCTTCAGCAAGATGGTGCATCTTGCTGCGGTGCCAGCACAGGTCACATCCAAACAGACGAGCCGTCTGTTTGTTGATCTTATCTTCCGATCTCACGGGATGCCCCGCGAGATCGTATCGGACCGTGACCCTCGGTTCACGGCCGCTTTCTGGAAGGAGGTCTTCGCCCTCCTTGGCACGCGACTGTCGATGTCGACAGCCGATCATCCTCAGACCGATGGTCAGACCGAGCGCGTGAACCGCGTGCTCGGTGACATCCTCAAGAGTTACGCCCACTCGTTCACCGAGTGGAGCGACTGTTTGCCGATGGCGGAGTTCGCCATCAACAACTCGGTGCATGCCTCTACGGGGCATACACCGTTCTTCGTGAATGCCATGCGGCATCCACGTGTCCCTGCCACCCTCGGCGGGGTGACAGCTCCCTTGAGTGGGGGAGGAAATGCGAGTGAAGCGCACTCACATGAAAATGCCGCAGCAAAAGCTGCAGCCAACGAGGATTCGTTGGCCGCTGTGACGCGAGCTGACGCAGCGCGTCAGCGAATGGAGAACATCACGTCCGCACCGGGTGCGGGCGTCGCAGATGACACCGCCTCCGTGCCGGACACGGACGCGCCAAGGCAAGACCAAGACCGCCTCGCTCTGGGAGCGAAGCGACAAGCCAAGGATCGTCCCACGTCTGCCTCAAGAGCAGACGTGACGGACGATGACGTGTCCGTCTCAGACACGGACACCGGGAGATCCCAAGTGACGAAGGCTGTGACGTCGCCGGGCGACGTCACTTCGATGACGAACAAGGCCACGTCCGCAGCACCTGCGGACGTTCAAGATGAAAGACACCTCGTGCATGGCACGAGGTCAAGCGATGTCACATTGGTCGAGACGACCAATGTCGATGCAAGGGACTTTGTCCAAAGCAGACAAGCCGTCATGCGGTTTGTCCGTGATGCTATTGCATCTTCTGTCGATCGACAGAAGATGAACGCGGACAAGAAGTCAAGGAACAACATTAGTGAGTTCAAAAGGAATTCATTAGTTTTACTGTCTACGCAAAACCTGCCTAGACATGCAGTCTCGGACTTTGGAGCGAGCAAGCTCGCTCCACGCTTCATCGGCCCCTTCCGTGTCTTGCACCGCCAAGGCACAGCATACACGCTGGACATACCGTCCAGCATGCGACTGCACCCAACGTTCTACGTTGGGCGGCTGAAGGCGTATCATGAGCATGATACGCCTGCGAGCTCGTTGGAAACGAGCACGCCGGAGCCTGACGGCCCACCTAGTGGTCGTCATCAGAAGACCCCTTCGCAGCGGACCGCGAAGGGCGCATCCCGACGCTCTCCACGAGCTTCGCGAACTTCTTCTCGAGCTCAGCAGCTCGAGAAAGAGCATCGGCAGCGGTGCTCCGAGCACTCTCCACTTGCGAGGAGAGGTTCGAGATCAGCTGACCCTGGTCAGCGATCGTCTTCCACGCGGCCTCGCGGAAGGCCGCGTGATCCGCCTCAAGGCGACCAACAATCGGATCAGCCGAGCGTGGCTGATCCGGGGTGCGACGTCTTCCCCCCACCGCCTGCGCCCTTGCGGGCTGCAGACGGCTCAATTCGCTGGATTGTCGAGCGAATTGTAGCTCACCAGGAGCCACGCGCTGACCAAGGTCAGCGTCGTTTTCGATGTCGTTGGAGAGGATGGCCTCCCCAACACGACTCCTGGGAGCCGCGGAACGTCCTTGTGATGGACGTTCCGGAAATGGTGATGGCGTACGAACAGCGCCACCACCTACGGCCAAGTCGGGGGTAACCCTCGACTCAGTGATCCACTTCCCAGAGACGTCGTCAAACCACAAGGTTTGACTGGGCGGTGGAAAGGTGACACGCGCGTCGGGGAACACCCTCTCGCGCCACTTGGTCACCTTCTCGGGTACACGGATGCGCGTGTACCCCATGACATCACTCTCGGATAGTCTGTCCGCAGGATGCGGACAGACTGGACAATGCTCCCTGCGCGGAACCGCGCAGGGGATGCCCGCATCTGCACACATGTTGTGCAGATGCACCACGCGACCTGTGCTATTATGCTCATAATAGCGAGTGCGGTGCCGTTCAAGACGGTACCGATACAAGTCGGGGTTCGCGTTCCAGTTCGACACGAACTGGTTCCAGCCCTGTGCCAGAGCATGAGTCTCAGAGACCTTGCTCTGAGGACCACGGCGCGCGTTCTTGTAGTAACGCGACGCCAGGTATAGCGACGCGAAGTAATCGCGTCGCTCAGCAGTGTCAGCTCCGAGATGGAGCTGGCCCGCGATCTTATCGTCGATGATCGGACGATCATCGAAGAGAGAGACGGGCTCGGCAGCAGCCCCCTCGTCGCTGTAGCGCAGCTTCTGGATCGCCGTGGATGTCAACATCCACGGCGTCGGATCGGACGCGCGAGCAGCACGACGCCCCGCCGGCAAATCTGCCGGCGTTGAAGAACCACTTGCGGCGGAGGTAGCCTCCGCCGAGCTTGACACGTCCGAGCGCGCGCGCTTCGGGCGCGCGACTTCACCTTCTTCCAGCGCGACGTCGCGCTGGCGGCGAGAGCCCGATACGGGGCTCTCTGAAGCAGCATGCTGGCCCTCAGCGGGCGCGGCAACCTTCAACTCTGACGAGGAGTCTTCCAACTCCTCGTCGTCTTCGATCCCCTCGCTGCCGTAGTCGACAGCGAGCTCTGGGTCTAGATGTGAATCATCTAGATCCACATCCATCGCCTCGGGCCTTAGAGATTCGCCTGGCACAGCCTGCGAAGGCTGTGCCTCACTCGTAGCACCGGATCCAGGGGATCCGGTGAGCGCTGCCTTCGCAGGCGGCATATCGCTTGAAGACGCAGCCTTCACAGGCTGCGTCACACTTGACTCGCTTGCTGCTGGATCCCCAGCAGCATCAGGCTTCGCAGCAGCCCGCTCGGCCTGCTTGATCGCGAGCTGTGAGCGATAATCGCTCACAGACAACTTGGTGACCGGTGGGAAGTCCCCACCGGCGGCGGCGGAGCTTGCGGGGCTTGTGGGGGCCTTGGGACTTGACGCGCTCATTGTGGAATGGGCGCGGAGTGTTTTCTCGAGACGCGAGAAAACAGGGAGTGACCACAGATTGATGTGTGGTCACCGTTACCTCTCAGACGCGATATTCGTGTTTAAAGAGGGGGGTAGTGTAACAGGGTTACACAGGCTGGTGTAATTGGGTACACCAGATATACGTGTATAGCCGAACTATACACGGACAAGTATACGGCAAGCCTTCTGTGTGTGCGCGTCACATACACAGTCAACAATCATTTCGAGCCGCCAATGGCACAAACATTGGCGGGCGCTAAGCGCACTGCTATTGGTGGAAAGGGGCACATTTCCACCAATCAAACGCATACATAAGGGCCGGAGCGTGAGAGCCAACCATGGCTTCACCTTCGTAGATACATAAGTCATTTAGATAGGTTTGCTAAGGGCCCACCACGCGGCGGGCTTCCATTCAATTCAGTTTTCTATTTTCAAGTTAAAGTTTCGGTCTTTTTGCTTAGAAATACAAGGGGACGTGTATTTCTACTTGCATACAAAGCCTACGTAACTTACGCTTCCTCAAAAGCGCATACTAGTGTATGCTAAAGAAACAGAGCGCGTCTCGCCCTGTTTCACGCCATGTTCACCAATGCTGCGAGTCGAGCCGGATCATGTTTCACTTCTTGGCCGGTTACAATCTTCCCACACCAGCGTACACTCCGAGCAAACAAACGACACTTGAGTGCATTGAGCTTCAGACCACGTTCGCGAAGAATCACAAAGAACTGCTCCAACCTCTCAAGGTACTCGGCTTTAGACCTGGCGTAAAGTAGTATGTCATCTATCCAGATCAGCACCGCGTTGTACAGCATCTCCTGAAAACATGCATGCATCTGCAGTTGGAAATGCAGTGCGGAGTCACACGCACCTTGGGGTACTCGGGTTGGCGTGAAGACTCCATCCTCCGTCACGAAACTGAACAGTTCTTGGCTTTCTTCGTGCAATGGCAACTGCCAGAACCCTTTGAAGAAATCAAACTGGCCAAAGCCAACAGCCCCTTTAACATTCCCCATTGCTGCCGCAAGGTTTGGCGTAGCTCCGGCGATAGGAACTGTCATCTTATTCACAGCTCGATAATCCACAGTAATCCGGAACTGGTCGGTGCCAGGCTTGCGTACAGGCAGAGCCGGAGAAGCCCATCGGCTCTCGTTGTTGCGGCGCACAAGACCATGTTGCTCCAACTCTCGAACATAGTCACGCAGAAATTGCCGTTGGTCCGGCGAGTATCGGCGTGTTCCTGCTCGATACGGTCGAGCATCCTCCACAAGTTCAACACGCATCGGTTCCACATCAGCCGGAGGATCCGGTCCGACATTGACACGCCACACGTCCTCAAAACGCATCGCAAGTGCACTAAGTTCAACAGTCCATGCGTCATCGTCCGCTTCCTGTGCTGCTTCATCGAGCATTCGCTCGAGATTCTCACGCACTTGTTCTCGTTCATGGCTGAAATCGAGCACTGGTTCTGCAGGCAAATTACCGTCGTCATCTTGCTCGGCAACAAGGTTGCCTTCAGCTAACTGCTCCATCTGTCGCCCAACATCAATGCCCAGCGACTGCATGGTGCGATGTCCCAACAGGAATTCAGGTTCTTCAGCATCCAGCACCAGGCATTCCAGCGCCCGTAATATTACTGGTCCTGCAGCGGTACGGATAGACACGTCCAGAGACGCCGTCTCCACACATGCCATCTCGACACCGCCGACGGTTGTCACGATGAGAGGGGGGGTCAAGACGACGCATTACCACCTCAATTTCCAGCTCACGAACTTGCTCAAGGATGTGTCGAGGTAGCACGTTATGGTCCGACCCAGTGTCGAGGCAGAGTGGCATTTCGACCACGTCACCGATAACAGCATGCATGTTGACATCGGCACCATCATTCAGATGCTTCAAACGGTCCCCGCGGCGTCGCTGACGCTCTAGTGCAAACTTCTGCCGCGCTTCCTCTTTTTGGGCTTCATTGGCAGTCGTACAGTCCTTCAGCCAGTGTTGACCATGGCAAAACAAACAGCCATTCCTAGGCGGCTCCTGCGCCCGAACGCTACCGCTGCGATGGCCTTGACTTTGCCGCTGGACCCCAGCGCTACCACTGCGTTGCTGTCGTGCATGGCCTTCTCCGCGAGAGACCCCATTGGTATTGGATACACGCGTCGGGATGCTATTCCTTCCGGCATCTTGCTGCTCTATACTGGAAACTGATCCGCGAGAGCCTCTCATCTCCGAATGGAGGAGGTGCGCCTGGTGTTGGCGCTTCGCTCGGTCCACGATGAACTCATACAAAGCGATCCCATCCGTCTTGACATGGCGGTGAGTGACCTGTGCAAGTCGCTCCACCTCACGTTTCAATATCTCGGGCTGCAACCGGCGCACCAAAAACCGGAACCGCATCTTGGCTTGAGCTGTGTCCGAAGTGCCCTGTCGGCCCAACACGCCGATAAGACCATGCTCCTCGACGATCCTGTCAAAATCGATGAAGTATTGTGCGACTCGGGCCTCGATGTCGGTTTGCTGCATATTCATCCGCAGCCGCTCAAAGAGCTTCTCCAAGTCAGGCACGTAGTCGTTCATCATGTTCCCAGCCTTAGTTTGGATGGCCCTCACTAAGTCCTCATCCGTCACCTCGATCACGGTCTTTTTTAGTATGTAGAACGCCAGGTGATCCAACACCCGAGGCTCCATGGACGCCTTAATACTGACGGCGACCGCATAAACGGCTTCGCCTGTCGCCGAACAGCGCTCTCGGATCTTCTCCTCATAGCGGCGTTGCTGTCTTTGATACTCCACGAGGGCCGGCTGGCTCCACTCGGTCAGTCTCGGTGCGCGGATGTACTCGTAGGTAGGTTGCGCCAAGGGCATCTCAATGTCTCCTTCACTTGTGTTGTTGGAGGCCATCTTGGACTTGCTCTTGTTTGCAAAGAATTCTTTGTGCTAACTCGATCGGTAGAAAGCAAATAGCGAAGTGAATTGATTCAGAAAACTCGGACTCGAACTAATCTCTTATCTGTACACAGGCATCTGCGACGAATAAACCCTTGGAGCTCCGCTCTTGGCACCGAAGCCACGACCCGTGAAGCGCCACGCGCTGCCAATCCTGCTCCTGCTCTTCAACAGCAACCACGCCACTCATGCTCACTGCACTGCGCTGCCATCGTTGCCGCAGTGCCGCCGCTTCATTGTCGCCGCTGCTCCCATCGTCCTCGCGCTCCTGTCTTCCATCGAGTCCTTGTCATTGTAGCCCGCGGCGCCTGGCCCATCGTGCCAGCACCGCGAGTCTCCAGACACGCACCACATCTTCTTGCCGTTGCTGTCGAACCAATAGTCGGGGACTGCCAGCGTCAACCGCTTCTTGACTTCGGGTCTCAAGTGCTTGAAGGTAGATATAGGGGTCCCCGCGTCCTTCGCGGCTTGGTTCAGGTCTTTGTTCGTGTACACAAGTGGCGGCAGGTGCTTGGTGATTTCGATGACGGCCTTCGATAGGGGCCACTTAGGTGGGCGGCCCTTCGGCTTGTCCCTGACGCCCTCGCCGTTCTCGACGCGCTTCGCCCACATCGCTGCGCTCTTTTTGCTGCATCCGCCGCCGGCCTTGGTAATGTCTTCCCAGCTATCGCCGTTAGCCTTGGCAGCGGCGATAGCTGTGCGCTTGGTCATCGGGATGTGCTTCCCTCCCGTGGTCGACTTGCCCGTCCATTTGGTCGGTTTGGACTGTGTTGTTAGCGAGGTCGAGGACGGCAACGCTGGCGTGAGCGCAGACGCACCAGCAGCCATATTTCTAGCGCCTCTGAGAGCTGAGGGTTGCGGGCGCGGCGCAGCGGGGGTTGTTGGGGTTGGCGAGCGCACCGCTTGTTGCAGCAGGTTACGGCCCACTGCACCGATGGATGCACGCGTGGAGGAGGAGGCGGGTGGCTGGAGCTGCCTTGGTTGCTGGTCTGCTGCGCAGGTTGCTGGCGATCGTCCAGCTAGTTGGAGCAGGTTCCTAGTTGCAGGAAGGAGGGGGCGCGGCGCGGCGGCGGCGGTGGTGGTGGTTGTTGTTGGTGATTGTACCGCCTGCTGCAGTAGGTTACGACCCAGCACCGCACTGGGCGATGCACCACCTGTGCTAGATAGGTAAAGCGGCAAATACTTCATCTTTCAGATGCTTGGTGTCTTGCTTGGTCTCTCTCTTGCTTGCTTCTTGGTCTTGGGCCGGGGTCGTGGGCCGGGGATGTGGACCAGCGGTGTTGACGTCCGAGTGCGCGCAGCCTACATGATGATTGAAGCAGAAGAAGGTTTCTCGTTTGCTGCTGGAATAATCGAGTCACATTACTGTCCCATGGCACTACTCTACAAACTGCTGTCGTTGTAGCTGCTATCGACGAAGTTGGTCTCCACGAAGGGTGTGAGCGCTGGTTCTTCTTGACTCTCGAGACTGCGCTTCCTCGTAGTAGTGGCTTCCTGTCTGCACTTCTCCCACTCACGGCGGAACTGGTTGCTGTCGAGAATCCACTCCGACTCGGCGTCCTCGTTGTCGACCTCCATCGCCGTCTGGGAGCCACCTGACGCTGTCGCACCTGGGCACGTAGAGCTCTCCACTCGATCAGTTTGCTGTGATGCCAGTTGGCACTTATTCTGCCCGTGAACACCCCGAGGAACCTCATCGTTTGACAAGGGGTTCACGAAAGTAACGTAGGAGTCGCAAAGCACACGTATGTAAGACGCACGACGTCCCAGTGTATCTAAGACGCGGCCCGGACAACGTAGACTACCTTCTATGGCACGACCAGTGCTTTAGAATGCAAATTGATCAATGTTTGATTTTGGCCAGCTCGCTCGAGCTGCCTTACACAGGGAAGCCCTCTGTAGGGCATCCACGATATCCTTGCTAATTACTTCACTACATGTAAGTACCTCATTACGAGGATCCATAACGAGCTCACTACGACTGAGATCCTAGATACTGCTGAGATCCCAGCAGTAATGTCGTCATTAATCCCGAGGCATTGCTTTCCATTCCATCTCGACTCCACAGTGCCCCCAAAGCAACTACGAGGGTCTCCCGCTAGTCATCAAACTGATTATTGAACTCTGCATCTCCTGCAGCAGCAGCATATTCACGCACCATCTTTGGGATATCATGGAGCAACGAGCTCAATGGCTCCCATGAATTCTCAATGTCCTGTAGGCCTTGCCACGAAACCAATACTTTCCACTGCTTTGTGGTGGTGTTGAACCGGTGTTCCAGTAGCTCGTCAACAGCTAAGAGGATGCCTTGGAGTGAAATATGGTCCAACATTTCCTCAGTCACATCAAGACTCGAATCTTCATAGAATTTGAGGCGTGTACCGTGTACGTCATGGTGATTGCCAGTCAACAGATGCTCAATGACGAACGAGTGAGAACGGATCTCAACAATGCGAAAAGGTCCCACCCAACGGACCATCAACTTGTTGTCATTAAGTCGCTCATCGACACGTGACCACAACACGTAGTCGCCGACAGTGAAGTTGCAGGGATGACCCTTCTTCGCGGCCATCTGATAGAGTCTTTGTCGCTCCTTACGATCCTTCACCAGTGCATGCATCTCATGAAGCGATACACGCAACTTATCCGAAGACGGACCGACCTGCTCCATGTCCACAGTTTTCAGATGAATCGCCGCTGCTGTCTGTCCTGGTTGCAGTAGTACATCAAGTGGCGTAGTAGTAGGAAGACCCGTGAATAGCTCCACTGGAGCTTTATTAGCAAGTGATGCGACTGGCGAGTTATTGAGATTGTGCTGGACCACAGGGAGAACATACTCCCAATTCTTGGTATCCAACTTCCACTCCATGAGTAATGCTCGAAATACTTGTAGTATATCCCGATTCAACCTCTCCACCGTGCCGTTCACCCACGGTGTGTAGACAGGTGCGAACTTTTGCAAAGTGCCTACCCTGCGGCTCAGCTCTTCCAAGACTTGGTTCTTGAAATGGCTGCCCTGGTCTGACATCCAGGCAACCGGCAAACCAAACCTCTTGGCCCAGTCTAATACTGCGGCTGCAGCCACCTCACTGCTAGCTGAGTCACAGGCTGTCAGCTCGCAGAAGTGAGTTAATTCGTCCTTGAGAACCAACAGGTAACGAGCAGAGTCGTATGTTTCTCCCATGCTCAAGAAGTCCATATGCAACACTTCATTGCGATCTGCAACCTCTGCTAGATCGCTCCATGGCCGTTGAATGAGCTTTCCACCCTTTACGTGCTTGCAGAGCAAGCACGATCTTAAACATCGCTTCACCAACTTGGCTACATTGTCGATGGCAAAATGCTCCCGAAGGTGAGTCATCATGACCTGCTCTCCACGATGTGACTGGATGTCACAGTGAGCAATCACTAGCAGGCGCTGTACTAGCTGTTTAGCTTGACTAGGAATCCACAACTTTCCATCGGCACACAGTGCACCATCATCAGCTACCACCAGCTCCAAATTGCCATCACACCATCGTTGCTGTTGCTCTATCACTTCACCACGTGACGGCCACACAAACTTTTCATCTTCAAGGGGTCTGAGAGTTGAGACCGCTTGCTCATTGCGTGTACGCACTCTTTTCACAGCTGTGGTGACTCCACTCGAGTAGTATGGACCCCACCTCGATACCAGATCCGCCCATACGTTATCGCTCCCAACAATATGTTCAATCTCGTAGTTGTACCCTGTTAGCCTCATTGCCCACCTCTGGAGCTTTCCACGGATGTGTTGTTTCATCTCCTGGTCTGGACAGAACACCTTGATTAAATTTGCGTGATCGCAGTAGAGACGAAAGCCATTCTTCCGTTGTAACAGATACTCCAGATCTGTACACGCGCGAATAATCGGATAGGCCTCTTTTTCTATCACTGACCAGTTCAATTGAGCACCTTTGAATGTGCCCCCTTTGCAAACTAGCAGCTCGTGCACTTGCTCATGCACAGGTATGTCCACTTGCCAATTCATCACCTGAGTGAGGACCACCGCCCACCCAAAGTGCGACGCATCTGTGCATAAGACCAGAGTGGCCTCCTGGTCTGGAAATGCTAGCTTGGCTGAGCACGTCAGCAGTTCAATCAATGCAGCAAAAGCTGCTTCAGTTTCGGGCTCCCATTGAAGTTGGACTCCTTCCGCTAGGCGTTTCTTTCTGCTCTTCCCTTGTAGCGCTTCTGTCAGTAGGTGCTGCAATGGCAGCACCACACGTGCGTAGTCCACTAAGGAATCGCGGATCCAGTTAGAAGCACACAACAAGTGCTGAAGCTCCGCAGCCGTAGACGGGAGTGGAAGCGAGCGCAGTGCCTCGAGTCTAGACGGATCATGCTGCACACCATTTCCGTCCACAATCTTTCCACACCAGTGAATTGTTCTGCAAAACAGCGCACACTTCTTGGCATTCAGCTTCAAGTTGTATTCACGAAGGACCTGTAGGAATGCAGCCAGTCGTTCAAGATAAGTATCATCATCCGTAGCGTAAAGAGCAATATCATCAATCCAGATAAGGATCACTCATACAGCATATCCCGGAACACACCTTGCATCTGTGTCTGAAAGTGGAGTGCAGAATCCATTGCACCCTGCGGTACGCGCGTCGGCATATACACCGCATCGCCGGTCGAAAAGCTGAAAATCTCTTGGCTATCTGCAGCTAATGGCATCTGCTAAAAGCCTCGGAAGAGGTCAAAGGTGCCAAAGCTTGAGGCGCCTTGAACTCTTGCAGTCACCATCGCTAGGTTCGGAGTGACACCTGCAATTGGGATTGTTTTGCGGTTCACCGGCCGATAATCGGTGGTGATCCTGAAGTTGGTTGTACTTCCAGTTTTCTTCACTGGAACTGCTGCACAGCACCACTTGCTGTGGTCGTTGCGACGAACAAACCCAAACTTTTCCAACTGCTTCACGTACTCACTTAGGAATTGGTTCTGGAGCTCCGGATATTTTCTAGCCTTACAGCGAAATGGCTGTGCATCCTTCTCCAGAGTCACGCTGTATGGCTCCACACGAGCAGCATCATCCGGCCCAATGCTGATTCGCCATACATCTCTGTACTCAAGCACAATAGCTCGCAGCTTTGGCATAAGTCGAGCAGTAAATCCATTGGCTTCTGCATCTCTGAGCATTCGCTCAAGACACTCATGAAGTTCATCCTTAACATCAGTTCCGACTGACGGCTCTTCTGCAATGCCATCGCCCGCATCGCCATCAATCGATGTACCAGCAAGCTGCTCCAGCATGTGATCAATATCTATTCCCAGCAGTCTCAGTGTGGTGTTGCCAAGGAGAAAATCTTCTTCATCACCGGCCATAACAACACACGGAGTACGGCGCACGTGGACAGGACCAACAGCCGTCGTAATGCGAAGATCCACAACACACTCGTCCACGCAAAACACATCCCTGCCGTCGGCCAACGTGAGTGCTAAGGGTGGATCCAGAGCATGCACTTCCACAGAGTCATCGGCATCCAGCAGTCGAGTCATCACACGCTGCGAAATGATATTCCTCTCGGCTCCCGAGTCAGGATATAAGTCCACCTCAACCTTCCCATTAATCAAAGCAGATTGCCCACCAATCTTGCCTTCCTCACGCACCGTCTTGGCTTGTGTGGTTTCCTTTGAACCGCTGCTACGCACGCGTTCAAGCGCAGCCGCTCGCTGTTCAGGTGTAGCAGTTGGGCAGTCGTTCATGCGATGAGGCCCCTTGCATACCCAACAGGACACCTTCTTGGCTCCTGCATCTGAAGTCTGCTTCGACTTGGGCACCTCTTTGCTGCCCTTTGGAACAGTCGCTGCAGCCTTTTTCCCGCCATCAGATTTTTTGGTTTCTTGCTTCTTGGCATTGTCACCTTTTTCGGAGGACAATTGGTGAAAATGCTGCTGCTCCTTCGCCCTGTCGACAATCAGTCTACGAAGTTGCACGTCATTGGTCTTTGCTTGACGATGCTGAATAGAGACAAGGCGCTTGATGTCGGTCTTCAACACCGCCGGCGCCAGGTTGTCCATCAGTATCTTACAGCGATCCTTGCATCGATGCTTATCGTCTTCAGCCTTATCCAGTTTCTCAGGTCCAAGAACCCCAGTCAGGCCATGTTCCTCAACCAGACGGTCAAAGTCCACAAAGTAAGCCATCACTCGGTTCTCAATGTCCTGCTCTCGGAGATTCATCTTCAGGTTCTTCTTGAACACTTCCTCGATGTCAGGAGCATGGGCATTCAACATGGTGCTGCACTTCTTATTTACCTCAGTCATGATGTCCGAGTCGGTCACCTCATTAACCTTCTTCTCGAAAGTATAGCGGGCCAGATCACTCAGAATCCGTGGTTCCACCGAGTTGACCACACTCTTGACGACGGACTCATACACCTCATTGGTGACAGCACAGCGTTCACGCATCGAACGTTCATACTGCTCACGGTCACGACGCCATTTCACCAGAGCCGATTGATCCCAGGAAGCGATACCTGGGGCTCGGGTGATTTCAAACATGGGATGACTCACGGTCATTTCCACATCTCCATCCGCGTCCAGTTGATACGACGGCATCTCGCTTGTACTCTCTCGGTTGCTTGTATGCGCTGGTTGCTAAGCGCAAAGTCGACTTTATGGCACGACCAGTGCTTTAGAATGCAAATTGATCAATGTTTGATTTTGGCCAGCTCGCTCGAGCTGCCTTACACAGGGAAGCCCTTTGTAGGGCATCCACGATATCCTTGCTAATTACTTCACTACATGTAAGTACCTCATTACGAGGATCCATAACGAGCTCACTACGACTGAGATCCTAGATACTGCTGAGATCCCAGCAGTAATGTCGTCATTAATCCCGAGGCATTGCTTTCCATTCCATCTCGACTCCACACCTTCATCTTTTGAGCTGCACAGACCGTGATGTCTTCCTATTCGACTTCGAGCACTTTCTTGATAGTCTTGAAGACGTCTTCACGTCCTGAATCCAGTTTACTTAGGCAAGAGTGCTTTAGCCATCGTTGAGACCTCGTACATGTACTTCCTGAACAACAATTAACTGTCGCTGGTCCTACGATCTTTGTGCCTACCGACCAAGAGTGTGGCGCGCTCGATGGTGTCTGAGCAAGTCGGGATTCCGAGCTGTTTTGTAGGTGCAGCCATCCACTCCGCACACAAACCGTTTGATGCCCCTGCACAAATGACAAACATACACATAGCAAAACGTTTAGTTTCAGATGCCAAGCGTACTACAGATCACTTACTCATGCAAACGTTCATGGCCTCGTCGGTCTGATGAGCGAGCAAAACGTTTACCGCAGCCGCCATATTCGCACTTGTAGGGCTTCTCACCCGTGTGAACACGAGTGTGTGTTTTCCAGTCGGCTTTACGCAAAAAGCCTTTGCCGCACGTCTCGCAGCACCACTTCTTGTCACCGCCATGAATTAAAGAATGCCGATTGAGATTCCCTTTCTGTGTGAACCTCTTACCGCAGTCTGAAAAGAAGCACATGTACACCTTCGGTGAGTTCTGTGGTGGCGGCTTCTGGCTCGCTGTCCCGGGCGATAGTGGCATCACTGCAGTTGGCGACATCACACTATTGGAGTGCTGCAACTCGGTGAAGGTGGCATCACCGCTTAGGAATAGCTCCAAGTCCGCATCGGGCTTCGAAACACGGGGAGATGCTGAGTCAGCGTGCGTTGTAGGACATCTCACAATCTGTCTGTCGTCCGTGCTCGTTGAGAAACCCTTCGTAACAGACTCTACCTTCGTAACTAATTTGCCAGCCTTGCAAGCAGCTTCAAATGCGTCGGTGTCCTTGACGGCTTGTGCACGGTCGGTGGTAATTGTGCAGCTCTCGGTGTTCTTGGGCTTTAGAAAGGCTTTCCTTATCCCCTCTTTACCCAACGCCGCCACAGTGATGTTGAATGAGCCATCGACGATAATACGGCCATCGCAAATCCACTGTTTAGTGTGCTGCATAGCAGCGTCCAGCGGGGTGTAGATCTCCATGTTGTTCACCAGTAAATATTCATAAATATCGTGACAGTCTTTGTTCCACATCGTTTTCTTCTCCGCGATGATCACAACGATGACTCCGCGGTTCTTCGCCGCCACCACGCGCTCTGCCACAGCTCGGTGCGAGAAATAAAATGATGAGATGTACGTTGAAATGTGCGTGTTGTCGATTAACCCGAAAAGTAGCTCGAGCAAAGTGCCATCTCGCCCTCATGTACCTTTAACTGGTACGTCGCGTAACATCAGTTCCAGCAGTAGGCCATCGTGGTAGCGCCCATAGTTGCGTAGGCTCATCCCTAGTATCTTGGCGATTTCTGTTCGGTTGTACGAGATTACACTGCTGCTGCTTCTTCCAGCAGTATGCTGTTGCGCTGACCTTCTTGCTGCTGCAGCTTGAAACTTGTCCGCTAATCCAGCAACAGATAAAGGCGGGGGCCCTCGTGTCTTCTTTGGCTGGCCGCGATGATCAAAGCGGGCCTGGACAAGGCGAGTCGTGCACCCGAGAATCCGCGCCACCTCCATCCTGCTGCAGCGCCGCGCTGCTGCCGATGTCCTGCAGACACAGCAGCACAAGCCTCGGAAAATCTCTCGGTAGACAATATTTTTCGTATGCACTCTTCCGTCCTCATCAATAGCTTCCGGGTCTACCGCAATTTTGATGGCTTTCCTTGAAGTCACTCTAGAGAGCGCCACATACAACTGACCGTGGGCAAACACGGGTGTTTCGAGGTAGACCCCCACGTGGTGGATCGACTGTCCTTGCGCCTTGTTGATCGTCATGGCGAAGGCTGGTACAACTGGAAACTGCTTACGTCGTAGCTTGAACGGGAACTCCTTGTCGTCGTCTTCAGAGTAGAAGATAATACGTGGGATGAAGACCCTCTTGCCCTTGAATGGACCCGTCATGATACTTGCCTCAATGCTTCGCTCGCGCAGAGACACCACTCGAAGCCGTGTTCCATTGCACAATCCTGCGTCGCTGTCCAGGTTTCGGATCATAATGATTGGTGTCCCAACTGTAGCGGGGCTACACCGAATAGTGACATGGGTTCAACTATTCTGGGTGGTGTGTCAAACACTACTGACACATCACGGACACAAGTGGGTACGCAGTACCACTTGCTCTGAGAGCCAACCAATGGGGCTGCTCAGGTTTTATATAGGTTTCACTATAGGATATTTGTAGTTTGTATTGCAGGCCAAATTATGAATCATCCTATAAATATATTCAGTCTTAATTCTACCTTAGTCTTGGTAACTCGTCCCCTTAGGCCAGGGACCAGTGAACTGCCGTTCACTAGGAGTTTGTATACTCCTGCACACTTCCTCTGTGCAAGGTGCTGTGTGACTCCCGTCACAATATTCAACAAACGAAAAACGAGGTACCTTTTTGTTTCGAGGTTCGTGGTTTGTCGAATATTGGATGCGACTGTTCGGTTCAGCTCTAATCAAAGTTTGACAGGGATCGCATGCAAGCGATTAAGATCCCGACATGGAGGGTTCACAGCTGTCAAGTGCGACAGCGCTTCTGCTCTTTCTCGACGAGCTCGATGAGACCGAAGATGCTGTCCTCGTTGAGAGGTGTGTAGGTTGTGTAGAGCGACCACTTATCCCGAACGTTCGCTTCGATTTCGGTACATATCCCGACGCCAACGCACTTGAGGACTTTCGCTTTACCTGTGGGGAGATACATCTACTGGCCGACGTGATGAACATACCCAACGTGTTCATCTCCAGTGCAGGCGATCGCCTACTAGGAGTCGAAGCTCTGGCCATGTTGTGCTATCGGTTATCTTACCCCGGCAAACTCTCTCGTATTCGAAAGCAATTCGGACGTTCGGACCCGGCATGCAGTCGCATTGTTACCGACACCTGTACGTACGCATTCTCCTTCCTATAGCTGAAAAGGTCACTACCTACAGTTTACTGTTCTAGATTGCTTCCTTGACAAAGAATGGCACAACACGCTCTACTTTCACGACCGCCTGTACGTTGAGCGTCACCACCTCTACGTGCAAGCTGTCTCCACCAAGACAAACGGCATCGTCGACAAAATATCCATGTTTATTGATGGAACAAAGGGATTTATTTGCAGACCAGGTAAACGCAAAAGGCGGTTACTAGCTCTCCAGAGTGCTCTCGATAGTATTCCGGTGGGTGATAGTGAAAACCTGCAGAAGGTTTGTTATAGCGGGCACAAACGTCGCCACTGTTTGAATTATCAAGGCATTTGTACCCCTGATGGTAATAGTTACGCTTTTGTGTGGCATATGGCATTTTGGCACTCATCTAACTGTTTTGTGTTGATTTAGGCTTGTGCATATCGTTCTATGGTCCTGTCGAAGGTCGTCTTCACGACTCAATCATGCTTCGCGAGAGTAAGATTCTCACGTACCTCGCAAGCAACGATTCCATCAGAGATCTTGGCGTGCATATCTACGGTGATCCGGCCTATGGTATTAACGATGTGTTATGTAGCCCATTTCGAAATGCGTACGTGACTAGTGACGAAAAGCGCTTTAATGTCGTCATGAGCAAAGCGCGTGTTTCGATCGAGTGGTTGTTCGGTGTTGTCAAGAAGAAATGGGCATTTCTAGATTGGAACAAAAAACACCAAATTCTACTAACGCCTGTGGCTCGAATGGTTCGAGTTGCAGTACTGCTTAATAACGCATTGACATGCATGAGAAACGGAAATCAAATTAGCGAGTACTTCAAGTGCGCTCCACCAACATTGGATGATTACTTTCGCAAGCCCCTTCAGACCCGAATATCGTCTGCAAATTAGCTGTAACTCTTGTCAAGTCGTTTCAGTAACATGGTAATTAATTGTGTCTGGGTGTCCCGTTCCTTTTGGCGTTCCTCTCTCTCCAGACGACGCTCTTCTCTTTCTTTTTTGCGCTCCTCTCTCTCGAATTCGAGTCGTTGTTTCAAATCAGTCTCTTGGTGTTGAAAAAAATTCTTTCATGAGCTGGTTTCGCTGTTCCTTGGTCTCCATCAGCAAGGACATCCAGTCAGCAGGCCCTCTGGCACGGGTAGATTGACGGAGCTCTACAGGTGAAGGTTCTTGATCCTTCATTTCAGTATCATCATCACTAGTCCTTATTCGACGCCTTCCAAGTTGAATTCGGGATAGAGCGGCCTGCCGCACTACTTCACCTGAATGTTCCTTGGTACGCTTCTCTACTTCCTTAACTTCTGCTGCGTCAGCAACTCCAGCTTCGTATTCGTCGACACTGGCCATAATCTCAGTCATAATTTGAATAAAAGGAGTTTCACGCTCATCAGTGCCTGATTTCTTCGCAGACTCAGTCTCCCACGTACGGTGCTTTGCCAGCAGATTCTTAAATCTGGCCTTAGCGGTTGGTCCTTTAATATTTTTCATGTTGAAATTCGGGCACTTGTTAAGCTTGTTCGCCACAGCCTGCCATTTTTTGTCAATTTCCCCATGCTTGGCGGCGTATGGTGCATCCACATTCACTTGATCGGCAAGTAGATAATCTTCTTCAGGACCAAATCGCTGCCGAACCTTTCGGTGCGCTGTGGTCTGATCTGACTGCATGGTTTGGGCAGACCCCTCGCTGGTTAAATCGTTGGTGTTGTATATGCCGAGGTTATAGACTCCGCCGGTGTAGTTGCTACCAAAATCGCTTGCATCTCCACCCGATTCTTCTTCGTCGTCAGTTAGCGCGATGTCGCCATCGCCGACGTTGTCATTTGCCTCTCCGGTATCCGAGCTGCTCGAGGTTGATGGGCAACGTACGCGGAAGTCCACTACGGGCTGAGATTGAGTGAGACCGGATTGCGGGAAGTACGAGCGTGCAGTATTTGCCGGCATGGCGATCTGCGTGTGGGAAATCTTCGTAGGTCATGTTGGAGAACTCTCATCACTAATATATCGAAGTGTCACCTCGTAGATCATAATCCACAGTTCACTACTAAACAGGGGTTCCCATAACCGACGAAGTTCGTTGGATAGCGATAGATGATTACTAATCGAGGTAGAAAGTGGATGTTTTATGTGTAGCTATCCCATAACCAACAAACAATATGCGTTTCGAAAGGCATCTAGTATACCGGGTCCTGCAAAAACTAGCCTCAGGATCGAGCTGAAACTTTGCACACCTATGTAATCGACCAAGATAGACAGAATGCCGAAATTTGGATTTCAGATTTTGACTGGAAGTTCGTATAAACGCAGAAAAAGACGATATCTCGACAACCAATCCTCAAACATATGTTTTTCTTTGCATATTTGGAATCTACGTAGTCGATTTAGTGGGGGTAGACGCCGGTCCCATGTTCAGATAAAGGCTAGAACCGCGTCAAATTGAGATGTGTACATGTCCCAAATTTGGTGTGTGACACACAAAATTATGTGGCCCACATATTTGGTCAGGAAAATTTATGTGGACCACATATTTGGTCAGGAAAATTTATGTGGACCACACATATGTGTACAGTAAATATTTTCTTAAGTACGAGGTATCTATCTCGTTTAAGTACGATGTATCTATCTCGTTTAAGTACGATGTATCTATCTCGATAAAGTACGATGTATCTATCTCGATAAAGTACGATATATCCATCCCGTCTAAGTACGATGAATCCATTACATATAAGTACGATGAACCCATCCCAAATAAGTACGATGAACCCATCCCATTTAAGTAAGGTGTATCCATCCCATCTAAGTACGATGTAGCCGTCTTGTTTAAGCACTATCGCCACCGGCACCATGCCAAAAAAAAGGCGAGAACACCTTCAAATCGGGTGTGCCCCCTCGAGTTCTACACCGTACCTCTGTACCAGTAGTACCGTACTTGCCTATAGAAGGACTATATCCATCTCTTATACATGGACACAGATAGGTTCGTTTTCCACACTACGTTTGATTTAGGTACGCAATTGAACCAAGTATTTAAAATACACGTAACTTTGTCAATGTTAACTGTACAAAGCTGAAATTTGGGTTTTGCCTCGTGATACGTTTACAGACATTGTACCTTGCTATCAGCTACCTGGTGTGTGTGTACACGTACGCTCTGACGTGCATTCATATCCAAGCCGGCGTTGAGCGTCAACATTGATGTGTGGACAGGAGAATGAACATTACCCCACGTTTTCTCCCGTCCTGATTTATAGACACTTGTCTTTCGTATAGAATGGGGAATGGTGGTGCGTCCAATCATCCGGTTTACGGATAGATGCGCGTCGTAATGGCCCCTAGCAGGACACTACAGACACGCGTTTAGAGAGACCCTCACTTCTCAAGTTACCGGACAATGATCCAAACAACTCTCAACTTCTCCCGCGCCCCGGCACGCCCCGGCTTCCGTACCATACGTCAAAACGCTCGTCCGCCCGCACCGCCCCCTCCACCTCAGCAAGGTCCGCTCCCACCGCCGATGCTGAGTACCCGCCCCCCGATTCGCCGAGCGTTCGACGTAGATGAGCTGGACATCGACTACCTGGAGGTGACTGGCCCATGTGTCGTGCTGCCATACCTCAACAAGCTGACATTTGGGCTGGGGTCCGACATTCGGGAGGAGTGCGACATGCTGTTGGTCGCGAAAGGCCCAGGCTACGTCTACGCGCCGAAGGATTTCAAGGACTCCATCATCGTGCAGTTGGGCGTCCACTTCGGATACCCTTTGGAGGCAAGTGACGATGACCGCAGCCTGCTGATGTGGCAACGACGCCGGATCTCCGGATATGACTTGGCGATCGCGCTGATAGCTGCTGGTGTCATCTACGTGAAGTACATCGACTACGCCATGAAGGGCAGACTCGCGGGTTTTGCGTGGCTCGACGACATGCTTCAATGCATCCCCGAAGCGACGGTGATTGCGGACGTTGCAGCGATGATGAAGCCAAGTACCGAAGGTCGGGTTCGACTTGTTCGCTGGACCCGAGCGCGTCCGGAGGGTTGCCGTGGCCATAATCACGTCCTGTATGGACCGATGCAGAAGCCCAACCACTTTGGTTCGGTGATGGCCAAGCGCGTGCGTTCTGATGTTGCGGACCCGACGATGTTGAAGTGTCTGGTGTACTCGAGGGCCGCCCACATTTTCAAGTCGTCCGTCAGACCTGGCCGACTCAACCAGCCCCGCAAAAACAAGTTTTTGCGCCTGGCCAAGCCGTACTTCGCCAAGTTGCAGGATGCCTTCCTCGAACAAAAGGATGTCATGGGTGATATGCGGACTGAACTTCGGTTCCGAGTTCGAAGTTTTGGTGAAATTCCGGCAACGTTTTCGCGTCAGTTCGCCAAAGTGTGGCGTCTCCTTGACGTCGTGGAGTTCGACGTCTAGGTTTAGGGTTTAGGGTTTAGGGTTTAGGGTTTAGGGTTTAGGGTTTAGGGTTTAGGGTTTAGGGTTTAGGGTTTAGGGTTTAGGGTTTAGGGTTTAGGGTTTAGGGTTTAGGGTTTAGGGTTTAGGGTTTAGGGTTTAGGGTTTAGGGTTTAGGGTTTAGGGTTTAGGGTTTAGGGTTTAGGGTTTAGGGTTTAGGGTTTAGGGTTTAGGGTTTAGGGTTTAGGGTTTAGGGTTTAGGGTTTAGGGTTTAGGGTTTAGGGTTTAGGGTTTAGGGTTTAGGGTTTAGGGTTTAGGGTTTAGGGTTTAGGGTTTAGGGTTTAGGGTTTAGGGTTTAGGGTTTAGGGTTTAGGGTTTAGGGTTTAGGGTTTAGGGTTTAGGGTTTAGGGTTTAGGGTTTAGGGTTTAGGGTTTAGGGTTTAGGGTTTAGGGTTTAGGGTTTAGGGTTTAGGGTTTAGGGTTTAGGGTTTAGGGTTTAGGGTTTAGGGTTTAGGGTTTAGGGTTTAGGGTTTAGGGTTTAGGGTTTAGGGTTTAGGGTTTAGGGTTTAGGGTTTAGGGTTTAGGGTTTAGGGTTTAGGGTTTAGGGTTTAGGGTTTAGGGTTTAGGGTTTAGGGTTTA